>OX291549.1:6887900-16887900 GCA_946406115.1 Apoda limacodes | reverse complement strand
AGTGGTTCTGCAAGATGTAGTTTTACTAACGTTTGCCACGGAAAAGCACGAAACAGCGACTAATCGAAGTGAAATTCTCTTTCGCCCCACTGTTGGGACAGGGTCTACCCTCATCGAGGGCGATTGTCCATAACGCGGTCCTAGTTCGGATTGTGGAAAAAAAGTTTTTTTTGACATATGCAGGTTTCCTCTCGATGTTTTGACGTTTAGAGGTTAGACTTGTGCCTCGATAGCTGAATTGGTAGAGCACTTCCACGGAATGTAAGCAGTTGCATTTTCAAGTCCTGGCTCGAGGTTAATCTTTTGTTATGAAAATATTTATTTACATTGATGATGTAGCCATAAATATGGTATGTATGATATTCCTGGAATGGATGACCTTCAAGGAATCATAAACGTAGAAAGATTATTTCTATGTTTATATTTATATTGTATTTGTAAAATTGATGTACTAGGACTTTATAAGTCACTAGAAGTTGTTTTTCATCTTATAGGAACAGTCTTGAAATTCTTGACACAATGCTGAAATACTGAAATTATTAATGTTTTTCGATTGAGAAATCGTCAATCAAGTTTCTTCAAGGGTCAGCTCACACAGAGACGCGAGGCGACGTGAAGAGGCTTGAAGAAGCGTCTCGTATCACTACGAGCAACGAGACGAGTCGCGTCTTAGTATGAGCTGACCCCAATGGTACAGTAATTCCTGTGCTTCCACACCCTACTACTTTTATCAGGGTGCATTCTAATATTAATTTTAATTTATTTCCAGTTCCAGTTGACCTTTTGACTTCAACTTCGACATCTTCCCCGGCGGAGTACGGTGCAACTGGCATTGGAAAACTAGACACGTATGGCTGTAGCATACATGAAAGATACTTCCCCGAAGGTTCCAAAGTACCATCAACTCCAAACAAGCCGTGTGAACATTGCTACTGTATTCGAAATATGACTACGTGTGTCATGCAAGAATGTACATTACATGTAGATGGTTGCACGCCTATATATCATAAAGATGTTTGCTGTCCAGTTCGGTACTCTTGTGGTTAGTACATAATAATCTAAATTGAAAAAATGTAAGAATTTCATTTGAGTTTATGTAAAAAAAATCGAAATGGTAATATAAGAACAAAATGTACGATGCTCATGACATAAAAGCTTGAAAGTGCATAAAGTAAATGATTTTTTATATATTACAACGAACTGATTTCCAAAAACTTATCTGACTATAAATACCATATCGATTTATGCATGTTTTGAGTTCATCTGTTATTACATTCTTATGTTTAAAAATCTAATGTAAATTAAACGACATTGTAGGATCGGGCCTTCCGATTCTTTTTTGTATAAAAAATGAAACAAATAGTTACAAAATACATATACAGCTTAACACTTCATATTTTATACATCTATAATAAACCGTCCAAGTACGTGTTTCATTAAGTTAGGGTTCCTTAGAATGAAAATTATTGCAGATATCTTAAAAAAAATTGAAAACTCTGTTATCACACTGCATATTTTGAGAAAAAATGTCTCAAACCGCGTCCGCTAGACGCGCTCCTTAATTTTCATATATTTATTTCGGTGACGCAAACGCAGCAGAATGAAAAACTCACAATAGGCTCATGTGGCCCAAGCGTTACTCGACCGGGAGCTAAGGCATCTTTACCTGCCCAGGTACATGTTCCACCGCACGCTGTTCACTCAGTTTCTACACTAAGAGGAAAAAAATCTTAATAACCTCAAGTCTATTTTTAAAGACACATTTTATGTTACCCCACATAATAGGGAACGCAAACAAAACTTTTACATAGGTACGTCACCTCAATGCTTAGAGACTTCCCAGTATTTTTTTTAATTTCAGTACAAAAACATAGCAATTTATATAAGACATTTAGGTAGATATATAAACATTTTAGGTAATAAAGCAATGACTTCGTCGCTAGTCGCTAGTGTAGATCTGATTGTAAAATTTGAAACTTGCTTAGTTATTATCCGGTCCCTTATCTAAATTCTGCATTAAACAACATATTTTTTACTTATTAAAAATAAATTTTCAGATCATGCAGAAGACGAAATACTGGCTTTGGATGACATGACCACAACGGTCCGACCAACGCCTGGGTTCTTATTAACAACTACCACATTGTCTCCAGTAACACAAATTACGCAAGATTGTGTACATGACGAGCGTATTTTCGCCGATGGTGCACTTATAAAAACCGAAAAAGCTTGTGAACATTGTTATTGTATGAAGGGCGATATAGTATGTGTAGTTCAGGAATGCGGAACACCAATGGAAAATGAAGGCAAAAACTGCACCTCACTCGCTCCTCGTGAAGGACAATGTTGCCCAGACACCTATATATGTGAAGGTGATGAACTAATGACTGGAATGACAGAAATACCGTCTAAGAGCATTACAGAGGAGCATCGTGACGAGGTTACTTTATTACCCTCTAAAACAGTTATGGTTGAAGGCAGTGGGTCTACTAATGAGCCTAATGAATCATATACTGGTATGCCCGTCATAGAATCTGAAACTGAAGGAAGTGGGGAGGAGGAATTAGAAAAACCTATAAACACGAATGACATAGATAATGTAACACCTCAAATAATGGATGAATCATTCGAGTCTACAAAAGAAATGTTTGAACACACTTCCATTGTGACCAAGATAGAGCCTCAAGAAATCACAACTGAACCAGATAATGGTCACAACACTATCCCTAGCGAATATACAGAAGGTAAAGTAACAGAATCTAATATATTGAAAACAACGGTGTACAACGAAGAACCTAAAATTACAGAGCGAACAATTACTAGTACTGATAAACAATATCATGTTCAAGAATTAATAACTAACATTCCCGATTTAACCACTGAAAAATCGTTTAGAAAGGATGACCAAGGTGAAGTAACTAAAGAATACACACCACAAAAAGAAATTGAAGGACTGACGACGATGGCAGTTGATGTAATTAGTGTAACAGGAGTCAGTTCAGACTATGAACATACTTCTGTGCCAGAAGAATCTGATGTAAAACCAACTACTAATCAGCCACCTGAACATGTCTTCAATACAGAAGAAACATTTGTCACAAAAGAGCCAAGCACATATGAAGAGCCTACAAAAGAATCAGTTACATTAGCTACAAGTGAATTTGAAAATACCCCTACAATACTTACACCTGAAAATGTAGAGTCTAGTGTGAAAACTGAGCTACCGGATGGAGAAGTTTCGACAATAATACCTCCAGGTAGAATTCCTGGCGAAGGAGATTGTTTGTATCACGGCGTAACGTATACAAATGAAAGCAATGTGCCTAGTTCTAACAAATGTGATTTGAGTTGTAAATGCATAAGCAGTATAGTTAAATGTGAACCAGTTATTTGTAGTCCAACTCCAGAGTTCATGGACAACTGCCAAGAAGTATATGATTCTTCTGAATCTTGTTGTCCTACTTACATATGCCAGTCTAAGGAAACAGAACCACCACAGGCACATAGTCAGATGTCTGGAACTGACAGCCCTGTTAAAAATCCAATAACTGAATGCAATGGCAGTGAATGTCAGTTTAATAAAGAAAAAGATGTCAATGAGTTATCCAAACTACCTGAAGTTAATGGATGTGATGGAAATAGCTGCAACGATACTGGAATAATACTAACACAACCTTCATTACCTCAGAGTAAAGATCCGTCCTGTAACGAACCACATGGTTGTCAAGTGCAATCTGAAGACAATTGTCAAGGAGATAATTGTAAAACTGAACCAGAAAAAACAAAAGATGTGCCAAAACACTGTGATGGAGAAGACAATTGCATCAAAACAAATATTCCTGAAATAGCTAATTGTGAAGGTGAATCTTGTCACATTATAAAGGATGAATGTCAGACAGCCGATTGTGCTACTACAAAGTTACCTTTGGAGCAGACTAAAGAGTCATGTGAGGGAGAAAATGGCTGTAGCAAATCAGTTGAAAAGATTGAAGAAGAATGTACAGACGAAACTTGCAGAAGAATGGAAAATGCAAATCTCGGAAACAAACCTTCCAAGTGCGTTGGTTCAACATGCTTACCACAAACTTCAGGTACTGATTCCATGCAACCAGAACTTGAAGACTCCTCAACATCTAGACCAGTCCTAATTGAATCTCCAACAGAAAAAACTAGCGAACTTACTACCGAAGGAGAGTATGATCATAAATCACCGGATTATTTGTTAAAAGAATCAGAATCAAGCACAGAACATGTAACACGACTACCAAATGAAGAAACTATGCCATTTGAATCGATATCAACAGAACCAGAAGGTTTAAGTTCTAAAACTCCAGATTTAAGTAACAAAGAACATATAACTACGTCTTACTCCACTGAGGCACCTGAAGTATTGACTACTGAAATAAGCTCACAAGATCTAGTTACTATGGTACCTTTTGAAGCTACACATAAAGATGAATTATATTCTCACGTCACAGTAACACCTGAAAAGATAGAAACGGATACATATGTAACTGAACCTTTATCCAGTATTGAACCAGAGACTGAGAAACCTGAAATTTTAGCAATAGAAAAGGAACCAGAGTATTCAGGTTCTTTAGCTACTGTATCTGAGTCGGTTACTGAGAAACTACCAGATGAACAAGAAACACAAACAGTACTGCCCATTAATCTTTTGGCACAAGAAAATATTCCAAGCACAATAAAGCCATATGAAAAATCCCAAGAGCTGGATACTCCTCTTTATGACACTGAAATCAAGGCGACAGAGATTCTAGAACCTGAGAAGTTCAGCGAAACTCCTGAATCAGAACAAAAGTATGTAACTGAGGTGCCGAGCTTTACAGAATCAGGTGATTCAAACAAAATATATACAACTCAGTTACCAGAAAACGAAATCAATGCTCAGGAACCTTCGAAAGAAAAAGTTGAGCTAGAAAATGGACCACCAGAACTCAAGACAACAGCTGCACAAAACTTAGATAATACAAATAATATAAATGTAATAGTAACCGAATTACCAAAAATAACAATAACTGAAGAGTCAGAGCCAGAGACCGAAAAATCCATGATCGCAGTGCAAATTGGAGAAGAAAATGATATATCAACAGAATATGCAGAACACAAGGTATCTACCGAGAAATATGAAAAGCCACAGACTGAGATTCAATCAACATTAATACCAGAATCTTTGCAAAATGAAAACGAAATTAGGACAGACCTCCCAATAACCAATGAAGAATTTATCACAGATATTCCTGGCATAATAACTATGGACCATGATAAAGAACAAACAGACAAAGATATTTATACTGAAAATCCAGAGCTACAGAGACCTGTGAGCATAGAATCTGAAAAAATGGATGCCACACCGCATCACAAACAAGAAGAAAATGAAATTCCTACTGAGCTACCAGAACGCAGGACAACTGTTGAAGATTATGGAGCACCAACCAAAATAGCAGAATTTACTCCTGGAAATGAAATTCTGGAAACTACAATAACTTATGATCTTGAAAAAGTACCTGTTACTGAAAAACAAGAGTCAACTTCAATGTCTGCAGAGTTTTCTCAATTTGAACCTGTAAAACATGACCATCTGACAGAGTCTCCAGAAATCTATGTTACTAAAACACAAAAAGTAACCGAACAAAATATGTTATCACCTGATACTGAAACTGGGTATCCTCAAATATCTACTTCTGAAACTCTGAAAGAAACAATTCAAACGGAATATGAAAGGCCTGAAATAAGTACAGAACCACAACTATTGACTTTAATCACCAATAAACCAGAAGTTGAAGGAGGCACTGAAACAGAGTCACACACAGATCAAAATAAACCTGGTGTATCTGAAATAGAGCCGACTGCTACAGAAGGCTACAAAGACATGAGCACATTAAGCGAACCAACTGTGATAAATGTATCAGAAACATCTACTTCTGCGATAGATCATAAATTAAGCTCTACAGTACCAGAAGTTGTCACATTACATGACGAAATGGGCCACACTGAATTGCCTCCTGAAATCTTAACAATCGTGCCGAAAGAAATTTCAGAACCAATAATTCCAGGAATATTAGAAACAGCTACAGAAGAAATTGACTCGATTCCTAGTGTAACTGCTGTACCTGAAACTCAAGAAATTAATACTAATGTAGTGGATATTGACTATACAACAGACCTACCAGTGTCACATATAACAAAGTCAACAGAATCTTCCACTGAAAAATCGAAAACTACTGCAGCCTATCATGAAGATACCAACAAAGAAGTGCAAGAAACTCACACTGAAGTACCTGAACCAATAGCTACAAAGGAAATTGAGAAGCAAACTGAACAGTATGAATTGCCAGCATATAGCCAAAATCCTGTAACTATTGAAGAAATTACTCATCAAGAATCAACTGAACTTCCTGATTTACTTGAAACAGTAATCCCGGATATCTTTGAAAGAGAACAACAACCCACCGTTAAAAACTATGACGCCCAAAGTGCATCATCAAAATTACCTGTAACAGAATCATATGCAGAACAAACTCCTAAATCACTTACATCAGAATCTGAAAATACTATTGAACCAGAAAGTATTGGAACCGAACAACAAAAGAGTGCCACTGAAATTCCCAAAGAAACAACTGAACCTGGATTAAAAGAATTTACTATAAATGAAGAAGAATTGAAAATCACAAAAGGTCCACATACTCAAATGACAATACAATCAGATAATGACGCTGAAATTCCAACTCAAACTGATTCCCTGACAGAAATTAGTACTAGCCAACCTGAAACAGTGACAAAAGAAATTGAACCATCAAGCAAGAGTGAGCAGTACCCAAGTTCAAGTGTAACGGAAGTGTCATTAGAGCCAACTGAGGGTGAAATTATTAAAGATCAAATTTCAAAGGAACAAAAGCCTTCTACTACCGTAGTTCCCGTTTCTGAATTACAAACCAGCACATCCTCGCTTATATCTGAGACTGAGTCTTCAATGATAATAGCAACACAAACTTCAGAATTACCCGATATTTATGCTACAACTGAAAAAGACTTTTCAGTCATGGAAGAACATGAGCCCGCAACAAAACCTGTACAAATTGTTGATGAAGTTATAAAAGAAACTAAGATCCCTGACTACAGTTTGACAGAATCTCATAGTACTCAGACTCCAAAATTATTAGAAATTACTGAAGAATATGATATTAGTACAGAGGAACCAAAATCACCAGATACGATCGAGGAAACGCATGCTGAAACAACAATACCTTCAAAACCTGCAGACACGTTCTTACCTGAATCCAAGCTAAGTACAATAGCTGCAGAATTTTCGACGGTAAAACCAGCGGAAGAAGTAGAATTACCAGAAACTCATACCAAAGAAACACCCGAGTTCGAAAAGGTTACAGAGGAGTCACAGGAAGAACAAAATGCACCTACCGAAATACCAGAAACTGTAAAAGAATCAGAAGTTTCTTATACTGAACCAGATTATGTTAACAAAGAACAAGAAGCAACAAAAGTCCCAGAGATATTTAGTTCCCAAACTGTAAGAGAACACATAGCATTCACTGTAGGTCAGGAAACTGTCAGTGATGAAAAATCAAGTGGTACACAACCATCAGCACAAGTTAGTACTGACAGCTCTCATACCGACAGTGTGACCCCTGTTACTAAAGTGACTTCTACAGAAACTCCAGTAGTATCTGAAACTGAATCAGGAGCCATTTATACTGAACATAAAATAAATGTTCCAGAATTGTCAGAATTGACTACTAAACCATCAGTTCTAGATATAAGTGTTTCTGAAGAACCAGAAAAAGAATATAAACCTGAAACACCTTTAACAGTTCAACCTGAAATAAACGCCGAAACATCAGTAATAAATCCTGTTCATGAGTGGCAAGAAGTGCCTAATGAAATTAGTGAACCTGTAGATAAAGTCGACTATACCAGCACTACAGCTTATTCGGTTGAGTTAGAGGAACATACACACAAAAATTTAGAGACAAGTAAATCAACTGAATCGGAATCATCGATAACTGAAACTGAAACGGGTGAAACAGAAAAAGATACCTTATCTTTCACTGAATTACCTCCTAGCCATGTGCCACATTTTACAACTCCATCTAAAGATACGGAAGTATTAGCACAAACTACATCTTCCGCCACACCAGTTGAAGAAATCATGACAATTGTACCGGGTACGCAAGAAGAAAGTGATAGGATAGGCACAAAAATGCCAGAAATAGAAAATATTCATGAAATTTCTACTTCTACTTCAATAAAACCATTAGAACAACATTCAACACTAAGCTCTGTATCTTCAACTGACAGATCTGTTATTGATAAAGCAACCACAGAAACGTCATCAGTGACTGCCTTTAGTTCAGTTGAACCTAGTATTCCTGAGGAAGAACTAATATTAGTCACAACAAAGGCTACTACTGCCCGAGTTGAAGAAGATTCAGAAGAAAAATCTACTGAACATCCAGAAGAAAAATTCACTGAAATTCCAGAACAAAAACCTAGTGAAGTCTCAGAAGAAAAGCCTATTGAAATTCCTGGTGTAACTTCAGTAGAAAAGCCTAGTAGTGAAGTTCCGCAGGAAATACCTAGTATGATTTCAGAAAAAATACCCAGTGACATTCAGGATGAAACAATTATTGAAATCACAACAGAAATTCCCAGTGAAGTCCTTGAAGTTAAGCCTACTGAAGCTCAAGAACTGAAACCTAGTGAAGTTCCGGTAGTTAAACCTGGAGAAGGTCCAGAAGAAATTCAAAAGGAAAAACCAAGTGAAGATCTAGGTGAAAAACCTAGTGAAATCACAACCGAAATTCCGAGTGAAGTTCCAGAAGTAAAGCCTGGTGAAGGTCTAGAAGAAAAGCCTACTGAAATTCCAGAAGAAAAACCTAGTGAAATCACCACCGAAATTCCCAGGGAAGTTCAAGAAGTGAAGCCTGGTTCAGAAGAGAAGCCTAGTGAAATTCCACAACAAAAGCCGAGTAAAATTCCTGGTGAAATCACAACAGAAATTCCAAGTGAAGTTCCAAAAGTAGAGCCTAGTGAAGTTCAAGAATTAAAGCCGAGCGAAATTCCAGAAGTAACGCCTAGTGGAGGTCTAGAAGAAAAACCTACTGAAATTTTAGAGGAAAAACCAAGCACAGTTTTAAGTGAAACCCCTAGCGCAATCACAACAGAAAATTATAGTGAAATTCCAGAAGAAAAACCTAGTGAAATTCCAGCTAAAACTTCTAGTGAAATCCCTGACGAAAGGCCTGGTGAAGTTCCAGTTAAAAAACCCAGTGAAGTTTTGGACGTCGAACCTAATGAAAGCCCAGAAGAAAAACCAAGTGAAATTCCAGTTGAAAAAACTAGTGAAGTACCACCTGAAGAAAAACCCAGTGACATTTTAGAAGAAACTCCAGGTGAAATTCCAGTTGAAAAACCCAGTGAAATTCCAGAAGAAAAGCCAAGTGAAATACCTGAAGAAGAAGGTGGAACAGGTGGTTATGGACAAGAACAGGACTATGGGGAAGAAGATCAAGCATTTGGACCAGGAACTTGTCGCTATGGTGGCAAAGTCTATGTATCTGCGCAGCAAATACCTAGGGAAGACCCATGCGATTTTTGCTTCTGTTTCAGAAGTGATATCATTTGCTTGCAACAAAGTTGCCCTCCTCCTATTCATGGATGTCACGAAGAACCAATACAAGGATTCTGTTGTCCACGTTATGAATGCCCAGTATCAATGGCAACTACACTCAATGTTACGACTACTACAACAACAACTACTACTACATTGCCACCACATTTTCCCACGCATGCTTATAAAGGTGCAGCACAAAGAAAAGGCTGTTTGATAAAAGGTCACACATATAAAGTTGGAGAAGTTGTTCGCGCATCATCAGGACCATGTTTACATTGCACGTAAGTAAATCTCATGCCAACCATGCTATGTTACAGACTCTCTTTTTTAATGTAAGCTATAAACACTTATTCACTGTTAAGTCAAAACATAAAAAAACATTTTCTGTTCACAACATATAAATTCCCATAAAATGAAACACATCTATTTATTTTTAAAGATGTTTGAAGAAGTTATATATTTATTAGCTTTTCTATTTCAGATGTGGAGGAGACGGTCAAATGAAATGTGATCCTAAAGCATGTACTCCTGAACCAATGTTAAGACAAATGATTGCGGCTGCAGTGTCTTCTAAAAGACGAAGGTGAAATACAAACTTGAACTAGACCATGAACACTCACACGTAATCACCACAATAAAGTATCAGTGTGATAAACGATACACATAATATTACATCACAATAATAATGCTCAAATTGTTCCGATGAAGTATCTAGTTTAAGATTTCGTGTCATATACGTATAGTATTCGGTGTTTTACTTTTCATAATGTGACGTGGCACGCACAACTCTTTATAGACGAAACAATATTGACTGTGATTAAAATATTTAATATTATTTTCTAAAAACTGAATTGTTAACAAATTTTTGAGGTTTCATTATAAGGATAATTTATTATTAACTATTTAACATTTTTCTTTATAAAAGTCAGTGCCAAACGTTAGTGCTAAGTTGTAAACGACTATGCCTTTATGATAAAGATATTAATTTAAAATAATATGAATATCACTAGTAGCAATGTCTTATTGACCAAAGCGAAGCTCATAATTTCAAGTAACAAATTATTGCTTTATTCACAAAAATTAAGCTTCGTAAGTCATAGATCGCCGAAATCTTGACCATTTTACTTGTAAACTTGTTTTACCGATGTAAGCTTAGTCAAATCCTTTGTTTTTATACGATGTAACAGTAGTAAGCAAACTAGCATCGTGTAAATATGAAGTAAGTTTTAAGAAACCCTGATGTAAATGCCTTACTTATTTTGTAATAATTTATATATTTAGGTGTATAGTACTTAAGCCATGTTTTGAGACCAGTGACTATTATAATTTAGGAATAAACAAAAGCTCCATGAGAATATGAGAAAAGTGTAAGTCGATGCATCATACATATCTTAGCCTTGGCTTTCACTTTTCCTTCTTTCAAGTGTTATAGAAAATGACATATCAGATCTTGTTTTCTGTAATTCGTGAAAGGTGTGCAATTTTATTAGGACTTTTTTATAATGGTAGGCCATAAAGTAATCGAAATTTTGTAAAATAGCTTTTACAATGAGATGATGAAATAGGACACGTAGGATCTTTTGTAACTTTTGATATTAAAAGTACTGGTAGACTTTTTAAATACGTGAAAAAAGATTGAGGCGGGTACGAAAGTTACATGTTCTAACTGTTGTAGAATTTCACGGTTTTTTTGTAAATCCAGCCGAAAAGACTACATTAATTCGTACCAATCTTTTTCTGTGAAAATAGATTGTAGTTCTTATTTATTTAAAAAGTTTTAGTGATAATATTTTTAAAGCCTCATTACAGTGGTCGTGAGCATTCCGGTGTTCCAAAAGTTTACAGTCTCTAAAATTATTATGTAATAAAAGTCTTATTTTATTATCATTTAATTATATTTTACCGAGTCTAGCTATGATCTAGCTGTTTGTGCATACGTGCAAATGAGTTTTAATAAAACATTTCAAATGAGCAGTGTGTTTTTTTTTCTTTTCTACACTTTAAAGTATGTACAGATGCGGCAGAATTGTAAGGTAATTTAAGTCGTGTAAAATCGCATAGTCTCTAACTGTTAGCCTCCTAAATTTCTGATTTAAATCATTTAATTTGATATAAGCTTAGAGTCATAGGGCAGCTATGCTAAGTGTTTCTTTGCCAAGGAAATCCACCAAAAAACCAAAGACAGCAACATAGCTTAACTAGTTAGCAAGCTGAATTGACAATGGGCGCAGACCACATGGCTAGCCGATAACCGATGGGGTTCTCAAGTGGCCACCACAGACGAAAGACACATAGTAGCCTAAACGAACTACTTTGCAGATTTATAAGTTTGTGACTAATTAGAAGTACGTTAGGTACGTAAATTTTAGAGATCGCTACAAGATATATGATAGATTTTCTATAGGTATCCTAGATACTACATTTCAATTGATATTGGGACAAGTGGAATCAGAAGTGTGCCGACACGATTGGTCGAACAAATACTTTCTGAATGTGATAAAGTTAAATATGACGACTTCGACCCACTCTGATAAAGCAGCCGGGGCCCACTAAAGTGTTTTCATGGGAGATTTATTTAAGGCACCAAGGTGTAAAAACGAGTGGGACATATTTAAGGCTATCTTTAAGATTTTACTCCAGCTCTGATCATAGACTTGTCTGAAGCTCGAACACAAGAGAAATCTTTATTACACTAATATGTAAATACAAAAGCGATTATTTTTTTTATCAACATAAATTATTCGGGATTAAAAGGCTGTACTGTACTTGAGAGTAAACAGTAGATACTTAGAATACCAGAACCTGATTTCCGATGCACAGTATGGTTTCAGGAAGGGATAATCCACAGCTGACGCTCTGCATGCAGTAACTGGTTTTATAGCCAAAAATAATAAATCCAAATGTCTGACCATATTCTTAGAATTAGCAAAAGCGTTCGATTCAGTCTCTTTCCCAAACTCATTGAAAAGCTATAAAAAATAGGAATTAAAAATGAACAACTTTTACTTGTCTTACTCTCGTCTTCTTTTTCTTTTTGCCACGTAAATTATATTTCGTTGCCTATTCTTAAATAAAGGTTTTTTTCTGTGATTTAATAGTCAAATAGTTTGTTTTATTTACAAAAGTGTTATTTTACTATTTTTTTCAATATCCAAAGTAGTATTATTCTAGGTACTTTTCCTTGAGTTTTGTATGGAGATTAAGGGTTCTTAAAATAATAAAAAAATATAAAAAAAAACCGACTACAAAAACATTAAGAACTAAAAAGAAATAAATAAGTGCAACTAAAACAAATATTTTACTATAAGCAGACGGGACTCATTTTAAGGTATCTGCTATACTAGTAGTTTGAGCAATCTGTACTACAATGTACTAAAATGATTCGCGCCTATTTATAGTCAAATCTTTGGTATGTTTATGGTGCACTTATTTATTTCTTTTTAGTACCTAATGTTTTTGCACTCGGGTTTTTTTTAATAATACAAACTTTTAAACCACATTTTACGCTCTTACGGGATGATTTTTCACCTTATTTTTACCCCCTTACAGGATGAGGTTATACATGTCTTGTCGCAAATCTTTAAGTCTCTAAAAACAAGCATAATATCGAAATTTTGCTGCTTTACCTTCTTAGGCATGATTGTCCATAAATTGTGAAATATGCCATGCTTAACTTTTAATCTTATGGAGAAATACCAAGTTTTATTAATTTAGCTTAAAAGGTGGCGGATTTCCATGCAAACTTTCAACCCCCATTTCACCCCCTTAGGGGATAAATTTTTGCAAAATTCGTGCTTACTGGTCGCTAAACTTCCATATAAACAACTTCTCGATGAGTTTGTGTTATATGTATATTTATGCGTCTATGTATATATGTACATCTTTATGTTTGTATTTCTATATGCACTAGCTGTTGTCAGCGGTTCCGCCACTTTTTCGACAGCGCTACATTTGGTTATCAGCGTAGTATGTGTACGGCCACTTCTAGATTATAGTAAGAAAGTTTCCTTATCAAGCTATACCTGTAGTTATAGTTCATCCACGTGGAATTCGGTAATTTTGCACTTGCACTTGATTTTTATAGGATAAAAAGTAGCCTACGTCCTTTTCCGTCTCTTCAATTATCATTTGGTTATTTTTAAATGTATGTATACATACATGATTGTGCAAGAATATAATTATAATAGTAATAATCCTACTAGTGCTATTAAAAAGGAGTACTTTTAAATATCTGAATTTCTTTACAAAATTGAGGATATTTTGTCGCTTCCACAATGGCTTAACATGAAGCGCCCCCTAGAATACATAAAAAAAATTGACACGTGTAAACATAACTTTCGTTTCGTAGTATTATTGTTTCAATACAAATTGAATACTTTTTTGATGAACAATGTATTGTGTTTTATACTTTCAAAATTGTTAAAAAGATTGTATTTACGATTCAAAAGTGTTCTCTGAAACCTACTTGAATAAATACTTGAACCTTTGTGCAAAATTGCAAGTCCATTGATCCAGTAGTTTATCTATGAGTTGATATAACAGTCAGTGAGTCATAGTATACACCTTTACAGTTTTGTAACGTTGTGTTTTCTGTGCCAAAACATACCACTGATAGAGTGTCTTACATATAAAGATGTTTAGCCCGATTGCGATAATTGTAGCCAATCATAGATATAAAGGGATCTAGCCCCCATCTCAATTATTTTAAATTTTTGATGTATAAGTACTTATACACTTTTACAGTTTTGTAACGTTGTGTATGCGGTGCCGAAACAAACTATTTTTATTTAAAATCTATTTAATTTCTCAAAACACATTGGCAGACTGGGATTGATTGCGTAAAGTTTGACCAAAAGTATTCACACCCTAAAATTTTACTCTATTTTCTAAACTAATTCCACTTAGTTTCGGCATTTTTTTATTAATTTGGCCTCAATGTAATAGCAATGTAAAGAACTAAAAGATTGTTTACTCGTTACAGTCCCAATTTTTATGGGGTGCCTAATACTTTTGGTTAAGGCTTTATATATTATCAAACATTCATACATACATTAACTGTACTGTATAAATCATACTTATGATCATTTTGGGTTCGCAATATATAAGTTTAAAAATTTACGCGTTCCATACTAATTTAAAAATAATAAAACGGGATTAAACGCGTCATTTGGCAAAATACCTTTTTCCCGACGTTTCGGCTGGGTTACACTAGCCTTGGTCACGGGTAGACTGGCGGTGCACGGCGTCGCGGGCTTCGAGTGGAGGCGTCCTGTTGAACTACCGTCACCTTGTCTTTATAATTGCCAAAATCACTACACACAACACTAACGGTGTCCTCGGGTGCGTTCGTTGGTAAAACTCGAGAGCTGTATTTTCCTATGACTGGATTCCATGCAGGTGACAGATTGTATCCATCCCCACGATTGAAGTTCTTATGCTTTTTTATTTCAATCGCTTCGCGTACCAATCTACAGTAATATTGGCGATCTGTGGATCTTTAGGCTGGTGGAGCTCAATCCAGCGGTTGGAATTTGAGTTAATTAGATGTTCTGCTATAGCTGATATTGTCGTCTGGCAATTTACAGCAGCAATATGTTATTTGACCCTGTCCGCAATTGTGCGTTTGGTCTGGCCAATGTAAGAACTGCCGCAGCTACAGTCAATTTTGTAGACACCTGGTGTTTGGTAGGGGATTACGTCCTTTGGCGTCTTAATGGAGAATTTATTTAAAAGCGATCCAATTTTAACCGTTAATCCTTTGATATAGGGCATGAACGCTGGCTGTCTGCTCACCTCTGGATTCTTCGTACGTGTGTTTCGGCGACCTGAACTTCTTCTACTCGTTTTGTACCCGTTTTTCTTAAGTGCCTCCTGAACGTGTGCCAGCTCAGTATCTTAATGTTCAAAAGATTCACAAAGGTCATGAGCTCGGTTAGTCAAAGACGTCACAACTGATTGTAGGTGACGTGGGTGATGATGCGAGGAGGCGTTCAGGTATCTGTCCGTGTGTGTGGGCTTCCGATATACAGTATGCCCCAGAGGGCCATCTTCCCTTACATTCAATTTAACATCTAAGAATGCCAGTGAACGTTCACTTTCCATTTTATATGTAAAACGTATTTTGTGATGAATATAGTTAAGGTGATCTAGGTATTGTTCTACTTCCTGTCTGATTCCTTTAATTAAGCAGAACACGTCATCAACATATCTTTTCCAAAGTCGAACGCTAAAAGGCCCTGAGCTCAAAGCTTTTTCTTCAAAATCCATCCAGATGTTGGCTAACGTTGGTGCTACCGGACTACCCATAGCTACTCCATCAATCTGAAGGCAGTGTTGACCTTGGTAAAGAAAATAGTTTCCTTCTTAACAGTGTTCGAGCAAAACTATATAACTATCAGGGATACCATTTGAAACTAGTTTATTTTTGATAACGTCAAGGCACTCTTTAAGTGGAACATTAGTGAACAACGATTCAACGTCAAAACTCACCATTATCTCATCATGTTCCAACTGGATGTCATTCATGATGCTAACAAAATGTCGAGAATCTTTTACGTAAGATGGTGAATTACATATTAGTGGCTGCAACACTTTAGTCATGTACTTCGCTAAGTCGTAAGTGGGAGAATTAATTTGACTAACAATTGGTCGTAGGGGCACATCCCTTTTTGTGTGACAAATACCTACAAGCCAGTGACCTATAACCCCACGGCTAGAGTGACACGTCATACACGCTCCTTAATACAAGAACACAAAGAGTTGTTTACATATGATGAGTACCAATGGTTGCACAGCCCTAAGATATCGCAGTCACCGAAACTCTATGGACTGCCGAAAATACATATCTGACTGGGGACGGAAAAACTTGATCCGATTTAATCCTAAGATGACACAAGTCTGCGTGTTCACCGCTAAGAGAACCCATTCACTGAAAACCCACAATTCTAGAACACACCCCTCACCATCTCCAAGAGCTTTGGGATCCTTGGTGTTGACATCTACAGTGATGTTCAGGCCCGAGATCATTTGCAAAACAAGGTGAAGCTGGCGTCCAAAAAACCTAGTATACTCAACAGAGCTTTGTCTCGGGGCAAACGTTACTGCTTTAGAAGTCGTCCGGCCCCATATGGAGTACTGCTGCCATCTCTGGGCGGGTGCACGCGAATGTGACGACGGGCTGTGAGAATCGTCGACGATCCCAAACTCACAAGCCGTATTGTAACCTTAAGTCTGAGGAGAGACTATGCCTCCCTGTGTATGTTCTGCCGCTTCTCTGCTCTTATACTTAATTGGATTGTTCTGAGGAATTGTTCGAAATTATGCCTACGGCTACTTTCTACCATCGCACCGCTCGTGATTGGCAGGTTATTCATCCTCACACCTTAGAATCTAGATGGTCACGTACTCTGCGGTTTCAGAGAAACTTCCTCCCGCGAAAGCTTAGTTTGTGAAATGAGCTCCCTGCTAAGGTTTTCTCTAAGGACTACATAATGGGGTTTTTCAAGAAAGAAGTAATTAGATTTCTGGGTCGGCAACGCGCGAGTGATGCCCTAGGTGTTGCAAGGGGGGAGGGCATGTTGGCCTGGCCCACCTTAGAAAATACTAGAAAGCTTTCACTATGTATGAGGGGCAACTGGAAAATTTGCCCAAGCCCACGGTGGGTATATAAATTGCAAAGGACTTTATTTTTGGGAGCGGAGTTATGGAGGTTAGAATAAGTGGTTCAGACTTGTTTTAAAGGTATGTATATTTAGTTGCACTGGGGGGTTTTTTGTGTGTAGGTATGTTACGATATGACCGTGGGCCATATTATTTATAAACACTTGTAGTATGTCCAAGTACAAACTAAAAGTTTAAAAAAAAATTAAGTAGATAAGTACACAGACTAAGCTACAACTGACACCGCCTTAAAAATTGAAAAATAGACCTGACGCAGACTAGTTTTCTTCTCCTTGAAAATAAAATTTGGTATCTATGCCAATCCCCCCTATAATGTATAATGATAAAGTTAGTAGTTGACACAGTTAAAAATCTTGGACTTACTTATCTTGGAATGCACATTTTGCTAATTTATCTAGTCCATTTCACTTTACACTCATTAAGGCGCATGCAGAACTTTATCCCCATTTCTACTAAAATTACAGTAACTCAAACACTAATACTTCCTCTTTTAGACTACGCCGTTGTATGTTACTTGGAAGCAAAACAAACTTGAGCGTCTTCAAAACCTATGCATTCGCTATATATACGGTTTACGTAAATATCCAATTTCAGAACTGAACTCAAGTAGCTCCCAATCCTTTTTCGACGGAATACTCATACTTTATCCCATTTTTATAACATTCTCTACAAGCCTTGTAGGCCTTTATATATATATATACGTGAAAAATTTAATTTCATGACTTCTTTAAATCAACCTGTGAGACCAGTTACTTCAAAATTATTGAAAAAACCACTCAACGTAACTGACTTTTTAATAATTCAGTTTCTGTTCAGGCAGCTATTCTGTGGAATTCTCTTCCACGGACGCTTAGAGATAATTGATCGACTGAAATTTTTAAAAAATACACTTAAAGGAGCACTATTTCAGAAACACTTAAAAATATAAAAATAATTTTATTACCATCGAACGCTATGTCAGTTATTTTATACCTACTTATTTTAATACCAATTTATTTTTTGTCTCGTACTAGCTTTTGCCCGCGGTTTCACCCGCCCTAAATTCGGTTATCGGTGTATGAATTAAATTTTAATATAAAAAATATTGATTAAATATTATAGAAAAAAATTGACTTGGACTTGAAGTTTTCAAGTATCCTACGTCCTTTCCCGGGACTCAAACACACGTGGTTCCACCCACCCTAAATTCGATTATCAGTGTATAGGTTTCAACGGCAACTTCTCAATCATACAAAAAACCGACCCCCGCTTGAAGGTTTTAATTAGCCTTTGTCCTTTTTCGGGATTCAAACTATATCCATAGCAAATTCAATCTTAATTGGTTCAGCGGTTTAAGCGTAAAGAGATAACAGACAGACAGACAAATAGAGTTACTTTTGCATTTATAATATTAGTATGGATATAATTATGTATTTAGGTAATTAAATTTTATTTGTTTTTGAATTGTTTTTGTATGTGTATATATAATTAAATTTTTTTTTCAAAATTTATATGGTATAAATTAATTTAGTTTTATGTAGATAAAACTTTGTTGCTTCTACAACAAAGCCTTTGCCAACTTCAAAAAAGGAGGAGGTTTTATGTTCGACGAGTATATTTTTTTTATGTATGTCCACCGATTTCTTCGTAAATTGTGAACCGGTTTCAAAAATTCTTTTTTTATTCGAAAGAGTATGCTTTTACCGGTGTAACGTGCCTTTTATGTTGATGATTATATAAAACTTTGATACTAGTGGGATGTTTTTAGTGTAAGAGAAAAAAAGCAGTTCGTCATTTAAAAGCAAAAAAAAATTTAAGATTTAGTGCATCTTTTTGGAGTCGGTTGTTTTTAGGGTTCCGTACCCAAAGGGTAATTAACGGAACCCTTTTACTAAGACTTAGCTGTCCGTCCGTCCGTCCATCCGTCCGTCTGTCACCAGGCTGTATCTCATGAACCGTGAGAGTTGAAAGGGGAATGCCTAAAATTGTATGAAGGTTGGCGGCTTTTTTTTTAGTAGCGAATACGAATGCGACTTTTTTATTTTAATAGTACATATTTTAGTGAACAAAAGTTGCTATGGCACCGCAGCTCCAAAGTCGCAGCTCCATCTCGAGATAGAGACGATTTTTGTGGGTCACTTTTTGTAACATTTTATCCAAATTCGATGAAATAATAAAGTGAAATATCACAATCAAACGTATTTTGTTACATACATAAGGAATTTACTTATTATTATATATAATATAGACCTAGGTACATATCTATACGTAATAATCGTGGAGGTGTTTATTTAGGTATTTATAGTGTAACTCCTGAACGGCTTGACCGATTAAAGTCATATTTACACAATAGATATATTTTTTTCTTATGCATTACAAAGGTTTATAGCTTTGTTCATATTTGAAAGGTGGCGCTGTAGTCAAGTTATTCAAAATCTATTATAATAAACCTAAATAACCCATTTGCAAAATATATCTTGGTTTAGTGCCGAAAACCATAAACATACATAAAATCTAGAGGCGATAGGTGGCGCTGTGGTCGAATTATTATGGAACAACGTTTAAACAACACAGTCAACAACAACATGAACAACATATGTTAGGCTTGCTAGTATTATATTAACACTGCAAAATACTTTACAGTTTAATAAAGTCATTTCTTATTTTAAGATATAAAAAATTATTAAATAAACAAAAAAACCCGACTGCAAAAACATTAAGAACTAAACAGAAATTAATAAATTGAGTAATCTGTTTACTTTTTTTTGAACTTGCATTAAATATTTGGCATGTTTAAACTTTTGGTTAGTTTTTAATGAGTTTGTAGTCAGGTGTTTTTATTTATTGAATCATTTATTTTTATTCACAGCTTTTTAGTGTTATTTTTTTATGTTTTTACTCGCGCTTGACGATTTTATGATCTAAGTGTTATATATTTTCATACTTGCCTTTGAAAGCCCTTAATATTGATATCCAACTCGAGGGTCTCAAAAAAAAATTTTTGCCCGCACATTAAAGCGCAAAAAATCCGCCATTTTGTTTTTTTTCAAATTTTAGTACCTATTGTTACTCTCACAATTGAAACGAATCTAACGACGCCTCTCAAGCTAAAATCTATCGAGCCAAGGCTACAGAGCGTGCCAAGGCCATACACATACATACATACCTACTTACACTCTAAAAACGTAACCCTAAAAATAATTAAACAATGACTTCATTACAAAAAATATTGCTTCCTAAACAAATACATTACATAAACTTTTTTTATACCACTAAGGTAGCAATCAAGCTATGGTAAGCGGGCACCGCAGACTATGGACGCTTGCAACACTTGGGCCATCACTCGCGCGGCCTTCAAAAATCTAATAACTTCATTCTTGAAGAACCCCATTTTGTACTCCTTTGAGAAATCCTTGGCAGCGAGCTCATTCCGCGACCTAGGTGTTTGCGGGAGGAAGTTTCATTGAAAATGAATGCACTGTAGTGACCGTGATTTACATTCACCCGCCCAGATATGGGGCCGGACTTGCGACTTGTAAAGTAAGCCTTAAAGGTTACCCAGAGGTGAAGTACTTACTGCTTTGCTCTGTTGAGCACTCCAAGTTTTTGGCATGCCAGCTTCACCTTGTCTTCCAAATGATCTCGGAACTGAGCATCGCTGAAGATGTCAACACCAAGGATCCCACACAATGCTCTTGAAGATGGTAACTGAGTGTGTTCCGGAATTGTGGGATTTATACTATATGATTATTTTAACATAGCTAAACCATTGTGATTGTAAAAGAAAATATATCTACTGTGTGAATATGTCCGTAATCGGTCCAGTCGTTTAGAAGTTACACCATAAACAAACACTCCAATGTACATAACGTATAAAGTAAACGTATAGGCCTAATAAATCGTATGTACGTATACAATATAATATTGCTGCAAAGTGTAATAAGTGGCGATATGGAGTACTGCTGCTATCTCTGGGCGGGTGCACCTGGAAACTAGCTTGGCTCTTTTGACTCTGTTCAACGACAGGTTAAGAGAAACGTCGGGGCTTCCAAACTCACGAGGCGTATCCAAACCCTTAAGTCAGAGGAGAGACTTTAACTTCATGTGTGTGTTCTACCGCTTGTATAATTTGTATCATCACACCTCTCGCCATCGGCAGCGAATTCATCCTTACACCTTAGAACCTAAATGATCCTCGTGAAACGCTAAGGTTGTGGAATACGCTCCCTGCTAAGTTTTCTTTAAGGACTACAGTATGAGGTTCTTCAAGAAAGAAGTTATTAGATTTTTTAAGGGTTGGCAACGCGCGAGTGATGCTCAGGTGTTGCAAGCGGAAGAACGTTTGTTTGTTTGCATATAATAAAAAAATGATTTACTTTATGTATATAACAAAATACGTTTAATTGTGATATTTCACTTTATTATTTCATCGAATTTGAATAAAATTTTACAAAAAGTGACCCACAAAAATCGTCTTTATCTCGAGATGGAGCTGCGACTTTGGAGCTGCGGTGCCATAGCAACTTTTGTTCATTAAAATATGTACTATTAAAATAAAAAAGTCGCATTCGTATTCGCTACCAAAACAGGCGCCATTTTTAGGCAAGGGCCTTTTCACAGAAGATGTATTCCTGTTGCCGCTAACAATACATAACAACAAATACTAAAAAACAGAATAAAATAAATATTTAAGGGGGTTCCCATAAACCAAACGTATTTTTTTTGCTCCATATTGATAACGGCAACAGGTAGATGCTCAAAATATTCACAGAATATTTAGTTATATAGTCACTTTAAAAATAAATAATTAAATTAAAAAAAAAAAAAACAAATATTCCTATACAACAAACGTGATTTTTTTGCCGTTTTTATAGATTACTAGACTTTGCCAGCGGCTCCGCCCACCCTAAATTCGGTTATTGGCGTGGGACTCCTTTATTTAATCACAGTATTAATACTGTGATTTACTCTTTAATTACACTTATGAAGTTTGCTACACTGAAAAAAAAGATTAACTCACAGTAGGTAACACAAATTTTATCTATTGGTAACGTAACTGGGGATACAAAATCACTTTTAAATAACGTGGTACCTAAATTTTCCGAATTATTTTACATAGTGTGAATGTCTAAAAACTATTTTAGGTTATTAGTACTTTTAGTTGTTTTACTTTTTTTTCCTTAAAATCATATTTTTTCTAAGGCGCGTCAAAATTGAGACAAGAAACAGGATACACAATCACATTAAACGTGCAAGCGCACTAATAATTAATATTACACTTCAAGAACACTGTTAATCAACAATACTTATATTTCGTGGTGAAAATGTTGCAATGTCCGTAGATAAACAGTAGCACTTAACACTCTATAACTCTCTTATAAATTATACGCTAACTCTTTAATATTTAAGCAGAACCGAAAAAAAGGTCCACTACAGCTTTTCTTAACGCTAAAATGTTACTTGGGAGGTGTGCCAAGTTTCATCCCGATCCGTCCAGAGGCTGAAGCGTTATTGAGTAACAAACATCCATCCAGACATACAAACTTTCAGATATTATAAATCTGGATCATTAGTAGGATGGTACGGACCCTTCCTTTACGAGTCCGACTCGATTGTTTTTTTTATGGTAAAAAGTTATATTGTAAATTTATTTTTTCTCACGGCCTGCGGGAAGGAATCTCTGGTAAAGATACGCACGCCCTAATATTTTTCTAGAATTATAATTACTTGTTATGTTTTTTTTGTTCAATAAAGGATTAAAAAAATAAAAATATAAATATAAAATACCTAAATCGTCCAATATCTTTCTGCAAATTTTTTGGCGTATGTTTCTTTTGCTCAAGATTTATTTTTACATCTTAGTAGGGTTTGCCGATGTAATTTTTTTATATTTTATTTTACCCATAATTAATTTAAATTCCTTAAAATTTATAGGTTCAATGCGTTTAATGTCATAATCCTGCCAAGTTAAAAAAGACATAAATTCTGTATAACACAGTACAAATCTTGGTACATTCTTTTTGGTAGGATTACCGCATTATGTACATTATGTCGGTCAACAAAACGCCACTAAAATTGTTAGCCACCTATGATGTCGGTGATTAAACTCTTGGAGCGACATCTCTGGATCTACCGCTTATTTACAGATGCAGCTAGTCAACGTCGCGGATATGTAACTAAATGCACCATTGGTACATACAAAACTTAACAGATGTCGCTCTAGAACGCTTTATCAATAAAGATTTATTATTCAAAGCGGTTTAAGAAATAAGCAATATTTATCCAAAGTAGGTAAGTACATATTTAGGGTAGGTACTATCAATGAGTGATCTTTGCGAAAAACATGTGAAAAGCGTAGTGAGGCGGCGCGGTGGGGTATTATCTCTTTCCCCCATACTGTGCACAACTTGGTACTTTTTAGTTAAGAAAATTTTATGTTACAAAATAGAGTGTAATGTAATAAAACATATTTTGTAAGTTTGTACCTAAACTACAAAAAAAAACAAACGAGAATCGACTACAAAAAAGGAATGTTTCCTTTCAATAGACCCACCATCGATAGGTACTATAAGGGTCTTCCCTTCTCATTAAACATTTCTTACACTGCATGTTTATTTATTCGTATAGACTGTTTATACAACAAAATTCAATAAACATTTTTTTAATAATCATGGATGGTCATAAAATTAACTACAAATACAATAATCCAAGAAATAATCTGAGACTATACGTCCCTGCACAACCTACATATTCAAATAGTGTAAATACCTGTTCTTGAAGTTGCTCAAGCAACTCTCCTTAACTTTTATACTTTTTGTTCAGACATCATAGTATGGAGGTGCCATTACATAAATATAATAAACACTTAATGCTACTAAAAAAAGTGTACTTAACTATTGTCATTTTGCAATTATACTAATATTAGCTTTGCTTGTGGCTCCACCTGCCCTAAATACGCTTATCGCCCTGGTATTCCTACGGCAACTTCTTGATTATATTTTAATAGTTTTCTATAGCACGCTATAGCTATATAAGTTATTCCTGTGGGAACTTTTCTCCGTCCGTCTCCTCAACTATCTCTGTGCCAAATTTTAGCTCAGCTGGCGGCTCGTGATGAAACCTCGCCTCGTGTGTAGTATAAACTCATTCTTCTATCAACTCAACATGAATTTATTTTAATAATAGGAATATTTTATCTATTCCTGTTTCAAAATGTTCCAAATATAAAACTTGCAACTGCCTGAATCGTCATGTTATACATGTATGTATGTAATTATACGCAAATTCTAATTATAAAAATAATAAAAATAATTTTAGACAAAACACACAGCGGCGACTTAATAATTGATGTAACTGCAATGATAGGTACGTATGTAAGTTTATAAATGAACTTTGCAGAATATAACGCACAAACTTATTGAGATGTTACTATTTAACATTGTTACACTTTAGTCAATGCGATGTTGGGAGCTCAATATCGAAGCAATGTTTATTTTAAAACATCATTGTATCAAATTACTGTCACTTTGCTAACAAAAGTTACAGTAATGTTTTATACAAAAATAACGACAACTTTGTTTTCGCAATATAATTATTTTAACTTCTCTACAACGTAACTAATTTTGTTTTGTTAAGTAATTGCAATAATAGTGTATATTTGACTTATTGGGTTATTTTTTTTTAACAGTAACCTTATTCTCTTTTTAGAAATATTTCTTTCGCGATATTGTCGAGTATTTATAACCAATTTTGGTGCAGTCGTTTGTAATTTATGGCGTGACCAAGGAAAACAGGGATTCATTGTTAAACACTAGCTGACCCGGCAAATATTGTTTTCTTTTTGAAACAACTGGCACGCCGCCTATTCTGAAAGGGTTGTACTAATTCAAAAACCTTCCCCGGCGTATGCACAAAATTTACCAAAATTTTAATTAAATCTGTTTACCCTTAGTACGTAAGTCCGACTCAAACTTCACCAGTATTTTTTACTCAGAAACCTTCTCCGGCGGCGTGTACACAGCAACCAAAATTTTATTACAATCGGCTTACCCTTAGTAAGTGAGTCAAAATCACATTTCACCAGTTTTTTCTGTCTCAGAAACCTTCCCCGGCGTGTGCACAACAACTTACCAAAATTTTATTAGAATCGGTTTACCCTAAGTGCGCGAGCCCGACTCGCACTTGACCCTTTTTTCTTACAATATAAACCTTGCTCTAAAAGCTCTAGCCGTTCTCGTGTTTTTGTTAGACTAATGCACGTCAGTTGATTTTTATATGTATTAGTAAGATAGATTGCGAAATATTTAATAAATTATATTCCGATAAAGCACGAACTAAGTACTACTTCGGCCAACATCGGTTTTGTTCGGCCCTCGGGAAAATAACAAGATACGGGGTCGTAGGTTCGAATCCCAGGGTTCACTTATCGATCACAATATTCCTATTTGTTTAAAGTTTAGTATGTAGTAATATGTATAAGAGATATTGTTATATGTAAGATAAATAAATATGCAATATGCAATTGCAAAAACGAAGGTTTATAACAAATGTAGCCGTGCTATAACAAACCGCTAGAAATATAAATTCTGATAGAAACATTTTTGAAATAATTAATTTCAAACTAACAGTAAAGTGTCAAGTGTAACGTTTATGTAACATTCCAACAAACATTTTGGCGAAACATATAACTTAATTGGGAACCTAAAGGCATATGAAGACGCTACATCGGCAGCGTTTAAGTCTTTTGATGATTTAGAATAGTTTATTATATCTCTTTAACACTTTACACGATATAATAGATCTATAGAAAAGCGAGGATAATAAATTAAAAGTTTAAAGATGTAGTTAAGCAATTACTATACCCAAGTTGCAGGCAATGCCTCTAGTCTTATGGCTTTGACTAATAATGCCTACAACGATTAAGTCTTTACAGGAAATAGTCAACTTGTGACGCTTAAACACTACAAACGAAATATTGTGACGATTGTAGATCCCGAGGCGTTCATTACTACTTATTTATCGCCTTTCGCTTACAAACTTAAAATTTTACTGTGCTATCGTGATCACCGAGGGTTCCGTACAATCTTATTATATGTAGATAGTTCTTCCATAGTGAGATCAAGTCTTACATGTTTATGATCAGTTGGGATTTTTTCCTATATTTGTGATTTAACCTTGCTTCTTGCAACAAATTTCATAATTCATAGTTCATTCATAATAGTACCCTAAAGGTTTTTATTTATTTGTTTTTATATGATGCGACATAAATTAGCGTATTTTGGGATATATTTTTATAGCATTGACTTAAAAGTTTGATTTTTTAACGACTTTAAGTGACCGTAGTCTTTAGTATTTGATATTAATTTAAACTTGATACCTACACGCGTTCTTGAGTAAAAGGGACTTGACAGACAGACTGACAGACTTTTTTTTACTTTGTTATAACTACAAATTAACAAATTTCGGATTTTTCTTCATATATTTGATATAAAAGCTTGCTTTGTATCAAATTTCATGATTCTAGGACAGCGAGAAGTACCCCATAAGTTTTGATATATGCGACAAAAATGGCAGTATTTTTTTATTGCGTTGACTTAGAAGCTTTATTTTCTTTAGAGCTTTGAGAGACCGTAGACCTTAACATTTGATACTAATTATAATTTGATTTAATTTTCCTAAGAACTGACAGACAGACAGACGGACAACAATGTGATTCTATAAGGGTTACTTTTTCCTTCGAAACCTACAAATAGAAACACAAGTGGGTGATTTCGGTAACGACTGATAGGTAGTTCAGTCATATTTATTAATGGTCGGTCGCTAGCTCTTTCAATTGTGTGATTAAAAAGAATCCCTAGAATTGTGTTAGGACAATGCTTTTATGTTGTAATTACGACTCTTTTTTATGTATTTTAAATAAAAAACTTCAATATACCATTAAAATAGATTATAATAAAATAGATGTCAGTAATTTAAAATAGCGCTAATCACCACCGCATTGCATCTTGAGGAGATTCAATTCACTCCTATCCTAGACTTAACCTATACCGCCATTTTAATTGATTTAATCTGTTTCATTTTTTTTAATGTAATTTGCTCATTGAATTACTAACTCAACATATTAAAAGTCAAAATAACCATCTAATAACTCAAACGATGTATATCAATACCATTTTCTGAAAATCCATAAAATTCACCCCTATATTATCATTTTAGAATTTGTTGAAAGATAATATTTTGAGACCGACAGAATTGGAATGTCCATATTTACCTAACTCACTATTCATTCTTTAACTATGTAGAAATGTGTACCCTCAATTTAAATAACTTTATCTCACTCTAACCTATGCCCAGTGACGTCATCTGTTTCGCTCTATCCTATTACTTTTATATTGTTCGCTAACTTTCTTGTTTGTATAAGCAAATACACGTATTTGAAAGTTGCTATATTTGTAGGTTGTATTGTACTGTAATAAGTACGCATTAATACCTACATGGTAGATACTTTCTTATTCTATTTTTTTTTGTTTAAAAGTTTTTAATGAAATAGGTAGTTACTTTCACTCATTGCACTATTTTATTAAGTATTTCGATCTAATACATCAATGTAACCTAAACAATTATTTTTTTGATTTTTTCTTGATTTTTAAAAATGATCTGAATCGAATACTTCATAGGTATTAAATTGTATTTAATAAGAATTATCCTACAAAGGTTGCTTATATGCGCCTAATTTATTTAATTTTTATTTCATTTATTGTTTAAAGTTTTACTGTGTAATAGTAGTGTTTTGCAAGTGAAACGTCAACCTGACCTAACCTAACTAAGAATCTCACTAATCTAACAGAGTTGCAAAGAATCGTCTAGTTCTAAGATCATAATCTACAATAGGTCTAGGTACCTATACGGACTTATGTCGCAAAGCAACAAAGTGGATAGTTATTATTAATAATCATAGTTTGATTTCGACTCTTAATTGGTTTAAAAGTACTATGTTTCCCTGCGTCCTCCCAACTACCCCTGTGTCAAAAATCAGATCTGTTACTACGCAAACTAATGGTACAAATTCTGTTCTCGTGGATATATTCTCCTTAATTATGTCCTTTTCCACATAAAACACTTTAAATGTTAAGGTTACCTATTAACTTGAGGGCACATTTCGTGCAAAATTGTCTTATTATTACCATAAAAATTGGTAATTAAAGCATTTGCTTTTAATATTATTGATTATGAAGCTAACAACTAACTTGATAGTTAGTTATGTATTTTTTTAATTACTAAACACTATATGTTGTTTTATACTTCTTCAAAATTCTAAAAGTCATCTTAACGACACCGTAGTTTTTATAAAAAAAAAAAGTTGCACTCCGGGAGTGCAGGCAGAAGTGAAAACCTTTACACACGATTCGCGCTTAACACTCAAATATGTCACAAGACATGTCTTTGACATTGTCAAGAAATAATAATGTTTGTTTATTTACTTTTTTGACGTAGTATATTTGACATCGCAATATGTCATAGAATTAAAATTCCATGTCCAACCTCCCTGTACTACCCATAATCGCGATTCCTAAAAATAAAAATTATAATAGGCGTGGCATTACGGTTTCCGTATTTTACATAGACAAAGATGCACTTTGTTCAATTTCTATATTTTAAACACTTTATATACACGAATTTTACGAATACACAGCAGTATGGCCACTACACAGACGGTCGAGCCATCAGCTGTCACCATCCATGGATGCGCGTAACACGCTGTAACATAAACACACACAACTATTCGCGCAAGCGCCTTGCGCCGCCTAAACGAAACAGCATGCGCAGGCATACATTTTCGCCGCGCCGTAGAAAGAGAGTGGGATACTCCCTCTCCTACGCCGCGCCAGCTATCTACTCTCCATCCGTCTTACGAATTTTCACGATCAGGACCCGTGACCTGACGCGAGTTTATCATTTTTTACCCATACCAAAACAACGCCGCTAAAGAAGTTTTCACTTCAAAAATTTATTATACTATATTATTCTAATTCATTATTCTTTATTAATATGTATTCTTCTTTTATATCCTTTAGCGAAAGCATAATTTTATTTTATTGTCTAGTTTCATTAGCATACAAAAAATGCTCTAATTTTTATTTTTATTTAATTATGAATACTAATTTTTCGTTAACGTCGATAGGACGCATTCTTCTATACAATATTTAAATGATTTCTAAAAACTAATTGTTGTTTTACGTCAAGAGACGTCATTTATTTTTACTGTTTTATTTTTCTTGTCTATTTGACACGTAAGCACCAAGATGATGGTGAACGTACATAATTCTACGTCATTGAATAATTTTCTCAAAATTACTATAAAGACGACTAATGTCGTTCATTGATGTCTGCAACATCCTTTTACACATAGTTTTAACTCTAATAATAGAGATAGAAGTAGTGTTATTACTTCTTCCTTGTGACTGTTATACGACTTAGACGTTAATAAATGGAGACCCAAGATCACGAGTTCAGCCAAGAACATTATTTATTCTTAATGCTATTGTAGCTTATTGGATAAAATTACTTAATTTATTATACTTAATTTTTCTTTATTAATTTAATAATTTTCTAATTTCTTTCTCCTTTTACTTATTTCTAGCTACTTTCAAACATTCAATTTTAGGCGGTCTCTTTATTATTTATCCCATATTTAATATTTTGTCTAGAGGTTTTTAACACACTCATTAAATAATCTTATGTCCAAAATATGGAGCGGATTGACAACCCCTTAAAGAAGCCCTTGTCCAGGAATTTGAGCGGTGGGATAACTCATTAAATAAGCCCTATATTATTCCTAGTTGTAATAAGGCATTTGGTCAAGATGCAACAATTAACATCAAGTCCCTTACAGATCGGTCATGGGGTTCCTTAGCGGTTATGCCCTTCGAGTGCGGATAGCAAGATCGTCGTCTAGGGTTGTTAGTACGTGCCGAGGCCGCCTAACAATAGTTTTTCGACCGTGCCGAGGTCGGTCGGGGGGATGAAGTGCAGGAGTAGCTCCACGCCATGAAGTTAAGCGCCTACAATGTCATTTTTGCTGAATGAAAATAACATTTTATACCTAGTCTGCCCCCCACTAGCCCAAAGCTGGCTACGCCCTTGAAAAGGAGAACTGAAGCTATTTACACACTAAAATTTACATATTAAAACGATTCACTTGCTACATTATCCCCCCTTACTCGTGAAAATTCGGTTAGACGAATTTTTCGGGCTGTTAATTTAGTATTTTTATAGTACAGAACCGATCCCTAATACTTACATCACCTACGCATCTAATACTCTAACCTCATCACTCATACTAACCCAACCTAACACGCTAACCTCATACACTTCCTATTTATTCATCCGCACTCGAAGGGCATAACCGCTAAGGAACCCCATGACCGATCTCTAAGGGACTTAATGTTAATTTTTGCATCTTGGCCAAATGCCTTATTACAACTAGGAATAATATAGGGCTTATTTAATGAGTTATCCCACCGCTCAAATTGCTGGACAAGGGCTTCTTTAAGGAGTTGTCAATCCGCTCCATATTTTGGACATAAGATTATTTAATGAGTGTGTTAAATCTACCAATGTGTGTTTAATAACCTCTGGACAAAATATTAAATATGGGATAAATAATAAAGAGACCGCCTAAAATTGAATTTTTGAAGGTAGCTAGAAAGAAGTTAAAGGAGAAAGAAATAAGAAAATTATTAAATAATAATAAAGAAAAATTAAGTATAATAAATTAAGTAATTTTATCCAATAAGCTACAATAGCATTAAGAATAAATAATGTTCTTGGCTGAACTCGTGATCTTGGGTCTCCATTTATTAACGTCTAAGTCGTATAACAGACACAAGGAAGAAGTGATAACACTACTTCTATCTCTATTATTAGTAGTTAAAACTATGTGTAAAAGGATGTTGCAGACATCAATGAACGACATTAGTCGTCTTTATAGTAATTTTGAGAAAATTATACAATGACGTAGAATTATGTACGTTCACCATCATCTTGGTGCTTACGTGTCAAATAGACAAGAAAAATAAAACAGTAAAAATAAATGACGTCTCTTGACGTAAAACAACAATTAGTTTTTAGAAATCATTTAAATATTGTATAGAAGAATGCGTCCTATCGACGTTAACGAAAAATTAGTATTCATAATTAAATAAAAATAAAAATTAGAGCATTTTTTGTATGCTAATGAAACTAGACAATAAAATAAAATTATGCTTTCGCTAAAGGATATAAAAGAAGAATACATATTAATAAAGAATAATTAATTAGAATAATATAGTATAATAATTTTTTTATAAAAACCACTGTGTCGTTAAGATGACTTTTAGAATTTTGAAGAAGTATTTAAAAAAATACATAACTATCAAGTTAGTTGTTAACCAAGTAAATAAGTATTTATTAGCTTCATAATCAATAATATTAAAAGCAAATGCTTTAATTACCAATTTTTATGGTAATATTAAGACAATTTTGCACGAAATGTGCCCTCAAGTTAATAGGTAACCTTAACATTTAAAGTGTTTTATGTAGAAAAGGACATAATTAAGGAGAATATATCCACGAGAACAGAATTTGTACCATTAGTTTGCGTAGTAACAGATCTGATTTTTGACACAGGGGTAGTTGGGAGGACGCAGGGAAACATAGTATTTTTAAACCAATTAAGAGTCGAAATCGAGAAAAACTATTGTTAGGCGGCTTCGGCACGTACTAACAACCCTAGACGACGATCTTAGTATCCCTAATAGGGCATTTCCCCCTAACACGACGCCCCCAGGACGCCAACGAGGTATGCAAAGAGTGGCGGGGCGCTTATCGCGTCCACTCTCTGGCGCTGACTCACCTTCGGGTTCGAGGCTCACACTGGTCGAAGGGACGACAACCCAAGCCAAGTCTCCCCCCGCGGAGAGCCCTTGAGCGTTAGTCGCTATATGGGCTGAGACTCCTTCAGAGTCTCGCCCCAAAAGCCCGGTGGAGCAGTAATGGCTGCAGCAGCCAACTGCATAGTATATCAGAAAAAAAAAATACTTCTGCTCTTGATTTTCATACATGACATTTTGAAGCTATTTTTCAATACGGGAAATAACACCCAGCTAAAAAAATATTGCCAGATCTTGCCACGTTTATTAGCTATTTCGAGGGTCATTATCACAAATAGATATGAAACCTTCTTGCCTTTATTGAACGATTTTCAACCACCTGCATACTGGTTACGACACTTTAGCACATTCAAACAGCGAGGCAGACAATATAAAAGACGTCCTCGGACATCAGCCCATGTGTCAAGCCTCTGTGGACTATGAGAATGTTGACTGGCAATGCGTCGAGGTGTTTGAGATGTTTGTGTGATTCGACAACGAAATTAGATCTACAAAACAGTCGAACATGACTTATCCAGCTATAAAAAGGAGTGAACCCGTTTATCATGTCCTCGAAACTGTTTAAAATCGCACTGATGTCTTTAAGTCTTAATAACTGGAAAGGACTGCTACTACTTATGAAATGTAATCAGCGAGTAAATCTCACATCTTCAATTTGCTGACGATGATATTATAGTGCAGTTGAGTAAAAATTAATTCGAAAAAGAAGCCGATAAGAAGGGTCCATTTATGTTGGGCTGGATTTAGGAAGCTTCGTCGGCCGGGTAGAACCACGGGAAAATTTGGCATGGAGATAGTTTGAGTCCATGGGAAGAAGATAGGTTACTTAAAAACGTCAAGCGTGAGTTGGATTTTTCCTATAATTAAGAAGATGCCGTTGGAATCCGAAACACCGATAACCGAATTACGGGCTGGCGAATTCGCGGGCAAAATCTAGTAGATAAAAAATAAAATGATCGCGTGTTAACACGGCCTTGCATCATCAGATACTGAGGAACTACTTTTCTACTCGTGAAAGGTTTGGCGAACAGTTGACTGTTAAGGTGGGTACAGATTATTTGAAGCACAAGATGCAATGCAACAAGAACATATGTGGACGATCTCGCACTGCGCGCCTCAACAACGGCCAGTCCTGGCAGGGGTCAGCGCGCACGCCATGGAGCCGTTGTATTTTGAAGTGTATATGACTATATCGGTGTTTCAATTATTTTAGTACACTATTGTATAAAAAAAGTCCTAATCGTCATGTCCATCCATTTTTACAATCGTCAATTCAAATATCGCGGGCAGTAAGGCAGGTCCGCCGCGAATTAGCCGCCCAGATTACATTGCGCACACTCAAAGCGTTCGTCGAAAACCGCCGACAATAGGCAGGAACCAACGCGCGCCCTGCGAATGCACGTAGCGTGGGCGCAGTTGATTTTTGTGCGTTCGCGAACACATTAAAATGTACGGGAAATGTTGCATTGCATGTTGTGTTGCAAGTAATCTGTTCGCACTTTTAGACGATCCTGTAGTGACGACCGTACAAAATCGCTACTGAAGCAATGGCCCGCCAACACGACCTAACACAAAACACTTACGAACTGCCTCTACAAGGAAGGAAGGTTGAACGAACGACTGTTGAAAGACGGTGTAGTGTAGTAGAAGTAAAATATGCGGGTCATCTGAATAGGTACGTTTTATATGACTAAATTATCCCTAAAATATGCCCCCCCTGCCCGTACCTGGCTACGCCCATGCTCCTTTTGCGTGATTATTTCAAAATCATTGTAATTTCTATATCCATACGAGCAAGAAATGCCAAACTTATTTACTTCGACATACTTTTAAATGTTGGATTAATAAAAAAATAACAGATAGAAAAGGAAAAAGATTCGAAGTCAGTTTTTTGTGAGCTATATTGACGAATAGGGCTGCGGTCCGAATTGCGCCGAAAGTGCCGATAGCGCCATCGGCGCGCCCATAAGTCGGTTCGAATTGCGCTCACGGCACTTACAAATCTGCCTCTTGAGTAATATGACGTCATTAGTGATGTCATATCCGCGAGCTAACAGTGCCTTCGGTGAAGAGGAAAGGCGTCGTAAGCACGGTCAACAAACGTCAAACTGACACATGAATTGACACATGTGATACACTTAGGCTGCGGTCCGAATTGCGCTCACAAGACTTACGAGCGTAGGCGCGATTATGAGTGGACCGAATTGAAATTCGCACTTACGGTCGTGAGTGACGTTTTCAAATCGGACCAAGTCGTAAGTGCGCCCAAAAGTTAACCTAAAATATATAATTTTGACATACTAAACCATCAGTTTAAACCAAAGAGTAACAAACCTTTGTGTCAGTTTGACGTTTGTTGACCGTGCTTACGACGCCCTTCCTCTTCACCGAAGGCACTGTTAGCTCGCGGATATGACGTCACTAATGACGTCATATGATTCAAGAGGCAGATTTGTAAGTGCCGTGAGCGCAATTCGAACCGACTTATGGGCGCGCCGATGGCGCTATCGGCACTTTCGGCGCAATTCGGACCGCAGCCATAAATTAGCACTTTACCTAAAATAGTAAAGATTAATATTTTTATACAGTGATTCATATTCTCCTCAGAACAGAGATGATTCTGAGATATTCTCCGAAGGTACAGAAACGAATCAATACCAAATCCAGGAGGATTTTAAATACAACGAAAATTATTAAGAAAAGTACAAATTACCTTTAATATATGTATTTTAGGTTGTGGGTTCTACCTCAAACCCTCAGCCCAGGTACATAACTTCATTTATTTGGAATGGTGAATATCACGAAATTGGTTTTGTTGAATGGTCATTTTCGCCATATAAAACCTTATTTTTATTGATTTTCAAATGCTGGTGATGGCATTGATTTGCTAGAGATAGGTGAAAACAAATACACCTTATTACAAAGAAGCAATGATGTGTTTCAGTACTTTCTAAGCTCTAAGGAGGTTAATTGGAAAAATAAAGTCATGTAAGGTATATGTAAAAGATTGTATGGTAAGGGTTAAGTTAAGTCGCAAACGTGAGACCGCAAGGATTCGGCTTGTTACATACTGCTTATAACTAGGTTAGTTACGTAGGGTAGAAGTAAGATTACGATATATACTAGATTGCGTAAATTGCGCTGTTTTTGTGCAAACGTGGAAACAATTAGCATCTAATTCAGATATTCTAAAGGATTGAAAAGAATATATGTTATATAACTTGCTTTTGTCTAGTCCATTAACTTACCAGACCTTACTGAGTGATTTTTATTTATTGTACTTATCAGTCTCATACGCCCCGACTTGGGGCACGGCCTACCCTCACCCAGGCTGATTTGGGCCATAGTCCACGCGCGGGTGCAGTGCAGATTGTGGTCTTCATGTACATACATACGTCTTTCATTTTATCTTTGACGTATGCAGGTTGCCTCACGATGTTTTCCTTCACCAAAAAGTCAGTGGTGTGAATAATCAACGTACTTGAGAAATTAAGAAAAAGACTGATTAGACACGCCGAACTCAGGTTGCAAAGTGAAAAAGAAACCCCATAGGCCAGTGGTCGGCAACCATAAATAATAATAATAATAATAATTTCGACATATTACACAGCGCCATCTGGTCCCAAACTAAGCAAACCTTGTATTAAAAATACTTTTTTTTGTAAATAAATACATATTATACATAAAAACAACAATGGCTTCTTGAGTGTGGCTCTTCCACCATTACCACGTGCTAGAAGGAGTCCACGTTACCAAATGCAGTAATGGCTGCATGAGCCAACTGCATAGTTAGTCAGAAAAAAAATACTACTTACTTTTTAGCAAAGACCAGCTAAGAATTTTTCCTGATTAAGTTACTAACAAAGTGCCTACCTATATAATAGTTTTAATTCATATTAAAAAAAACAGGCTTTGGCTCTCGAAGAAATTTCGGACGTTTTAGTAGTGATATTTAGCTCAATTGTCCAATAAGCTTGCTGACCACTGCCCTACCACCACTATGCAATAAAAAATATCTGGAAGTAACCATTGTTTTAACAATTGTGCAACGCGTATTACATATGCTTGTCATGAAAGTCAGTTAATGGTTACAATTAGTTGTTAGGTAGTGCACTAATACTAAGTTGTAGCAAAAAGTCAAAAAAGAAGTTCATATATCTATAATCATCCTTACACCTCAGAACCTAAATGGTCACGTACAGTGCAGTTTCAGAGAAACTTCCTCCCGCGACCGCTTTCTTTGTGAAATGAGCTCCCTGCCAAGGTTTTCTCTAAGGGCTAGAGTATGGGGTTCCTGAAGAAAGAAGTAATAAGATTTTTTAAGGGTCGGCAACGCGCGAGTTATGCCCCTGGTGTTGCAAGCGTCCATAGGCTGCGGTAACCGCTTACCATCAGGCGGACCGCAAGCTTGTTTGCCACCCTAGTTGCCATTAAACACATTTTACAGAAATTAGCTTTCTTTTTTTTTTTTTTTTTTCTGGCCTATATTGACCTCTTATAACTACTACAAATATACTAACTGCTAACTAACTAACTGCTGAATCTTAACATGACAGAGAGACAAACTACACAACAAATCTATAAACCTTTTGATATAGATACGGCGGAATCCAATAAATATAGTGTTTTAAGTGACTGTAGGTAATATAATTAGCCAGCTTTATCGTCGAAAATTACTGTAGACATCTTGGAATACAAGTTTTACCCCTACCAATAGATTGGCAATAAAAAGAAACTGCCGAATGCAGAATCATCTTAACTGTCATGTTTTTATGGCGGGATTTGTCCCAAATAAGGTTGTATCTATTTTTTCATTTGGCGGGACCGCGGAGTCCCGTGCACCCACAGGCAGTCGCGGCGCGCCGCCCCGCTCTATCCGCGGTCTCCATGGCGACCAGCGCGAATGACGTATCGATCTCGCGAGGGCGCAGGGAGCTCGTTGGGTGGCGCCGCTCCACCTGCCGCCGACCCCCTAGCACCCCTGCCGCAACCCACAGCCATTCGACCGTTGGCCCATGCAAAATGACGGATGTAAACTTTGGATATACCTCCTTGGAAGGAGAATGATATTTGCATTAAAATGAAAATGAGGTAAGTCAAAATCGTCTAAGCTTAAATAACGCGGTCCTTTTCGACGAACACCATGTGTAATATTTTAATTTTGAAGACAATTAATTAAGCGTTTAGAAAAATAAATTCATTGAGACCTTAAGATTCTTAAGTCTTATGGACTCGTATGATTTCAATTGGTATCTATACATATACGTTACAATAATATTATAAAAGCACTTTACAGGGGAATTGGATTCGTTCTACGATCTTTTTATGGGACATAAAATGTATTTATTGAGGCCATTATAATATTATTTTCCAAGAAAGTTCAAATGTCGTATTTTGACTTCTAACAGTGTCAATGCTTCTTAGTCTATTTTTTTTCTACTGTCTACTTCTATACAACTGCTAATCCAATAAAGATAGAAGAGTTATGAATATTCAGTTTAACATTCTTCAAAGTAGGATAAAGAGGGATACCTAAAATCGCTTTCCTGCTTGTGGAGGAAATATGTCTCGTGAAATTCAATTCATGTATCTTCAATAACACGACACAGACATTTATTTCGAAGGCTTTTAGGGAAATACAATAAATCGCAATACTTTTTACTAACAATACAACGTTATTATTAAATTGCAAAATGCTACAACGGCGCTCGACGACGTAGCGAGATTCAGAATAGCTCGTTCAACTTTGATTAGTTAGTTCAGTTATTAATTTTCTGAAACTAGGTTTTGTTCGATGTAAATTAGTTTTTACCTACGTTTTCTACATATACCTACGTTTCCTAAGCATACAGAATTAAATTACGTAACCATTTCATTTTAATTAAATTAAAATGTATGAATCTGAAATAAAATAAAAAAGTCAAGTGCGAGTCGATCTCGTGCACTGAGGGTTTCGTACCACCATTTACGTAATTTACGAACACAAACTATAAAAGATACAAGGTTGACTGAAGCGTAGTTAATATCTGTCTTACCAACGGAATAGTTAAATTCCGTGGTCTTATCAACACGTGTCACGCGCTTATACTAAATTTGAGCGCTCCAACTATGGAACTATCCGCAAAATATACTTAAAAGTTAAATTTTAACAAAAAAAATTCGGCAGACTAAGTCCACTCAGAAGTAAAAAATAAGCCCCTAGACTGACTGACAGAACAAAGAGCTACATGTTTTCTTCGCATAACCGTCGGATGCAAGGGCTTATAATATTCGTACGTTTTTACTATTCGAATATTTCGAATAGTACCAAACCTATCATCCGAATATATCGAATACTTCATAATAAAGAAAAAAAAACAATTTTTTACTTATACACATGCCCAAACACATAAATATATAGTTTTATCAAGTCTTTTTTTACCTTTTAACTTTGTATGACAGTTTTTTTTAAATAAGTCGAAATAAGCCCATTTATTGTAAGTGTCTATATGCGTAATATCAGTCAACGTAGAGCAGTCCACTGTCGTACCGACGCCTTAACACCAACATATCCAGCCCTCCGTCTTTCTCATTTAGCCACTTTTTCAAGTCATTGATCCATGGCTGAATGGTGACACACTGCGCTTACGACCGACCATTGGTTCTGCGATAAATATAGCCTGTCCATTGCCACTTCAACATCCTTATTTTATTGGCTATTACGTTGACTTTGGTTCTAAGTCGGGTCTCTTAATTTCTGATACTTTAAAGAAACTTCGATTGTGACATTACTGACGGCCACTGGTCTCAAAAGTCAACGTGTGTTGTGTATTTTTTTGGAAAACTACTGTGATTGTTTTGTACCATTGCTATCGGGGCCGCGGCTTACGTACGAAACGCTAGGTTCCGAACGCAACCTGTTTTGTGTTTCTGGAAACACTCTATGGCTGTCATTAGTCTGCAAAATAAACATATTGTAAAAACAAAGTTTTTGCCTTTTTTGACTTAAAATAACCAATTTTCTCAGAAAAGTGTTTTGTTTTTATATTTAAATTATATATTATGTGCCTTGTGCCAGTTACAACTTGTGGACTAAGTGAAGTTAATTTATATTTCTACTTATTTATTGTTTTAAGTTAGATATTGTCCCTATCTTTATGTCTCCTCAGATTCATTAAATCATTGTAATTTAGGGCTCCTTTAGGATCTCTTAGAATACATTAGGACAGACAGACGTTTTCCATATAGACACAACAATAGTACAACTATTGAGGTAAGTAAACTTGTTCCTTTTATTTAGGGTTTAATTGTACCCGTCATTATTGACGAAACAATGATACTATTTTCTTAGCAGGTGGAAAATAAATCATCATACTTAGAATAAAACGCATACTTTGTTATTAGGGTTTTTCCTACTTAATTTGACAGGATAACTTATTTTTAAATGAGTGTGTACCCTAAGATCTCAATATCTTTTACATCTTCGGCACCATGGCTCAGTGGGTAATGATCCGACTTCTGAATCGAGAGGCGTGGGATCGATTTCCGCACAAGAAAAACATTAATGTGATAAACATTTGTGTTTGTCTTGAGACTGGGTGTTTTCTATGTACGTATTTACAAAAAAACTTATATGGGTATGTACATTATATATAATATATGTATGTAAAAATCATTAAAATCTTTTAACGATCGACAAAGACATCGCGTAATATATATATATATGTACTCACAAAAAATTATGTATGGGACACATATTATGCCACTTTAGTCCAAATGCACTACGTCAGAAACAGTGTTTCGGTGATAGGCTCACCCCGTAACACGCAGGACTAAAGTGGTTGGTGAAAGGAGGCTGTATACCACATTAGGGGCCAAATATTATATACGCGACACGCTTAGGTGGTAGAGTGGTCATGCAAAGTGTGACAAAGGCAAATTTTGTATAATAAAATTAGGAAAAAAGCGTTACAATCTGTCTGAAATTACAAAAAATTACGTGACGTATTAAACGAATGGCCCATAAGGATGTGGATGTGTTTTTAGCCGCTGGTTACCACCTTCTGGGGACAAAACACGTGAAGATAAATGAACATATATATTTGTTACTTCTCCTAAGATTACCTACACTAGGTATTTAACGTCTCTTCTAAAATTTTGTTTCGAACATTAACATAATTAAGTGGTTCTGAAAGTTTTCCCATTATAAACTTAGCGAGAAATTTTATTTTTCCCCCAAGTCAGACGTCCATGTATAGGAGTGTCTGCACAAGACAGCGAATTGGATTTACTTTAGTGTGTGTAAACCTACTTTTGCGGAGCGAATAGGAAAACCTTAGAGATTTACTCACGAAATATTTAAATTGTTTTATTTAAAGTGTAGTGACATCAATTTATCAAAAACAAGATTATTTATGTCATCATAAGATTTTAAAATAACTTCTTTTTAGGGTTCCGTTTCTTAATTTAATGATGGAACTCTTAACTCTTATGGGTTGGTTTTTTTCTTCTTCTAACTACGATTGCTATTGACTTAAAATTAAGTACTAAGTCTATTTAGGCAAGTTTATACAAAAACTTCCCTAAAGAGAACGGGGTCGGAAATGGGGTTCCATAATCTGAAAGTGGATATACTACAACAGGTAGTGTCATATGGACGAGCTTTGTTTTGCATTTCCAAGTTTATTTTTTTTATCATTTTATGTCATACTTTCTGATTTATTTCCAAAAGGGAACAAAAACTGACTCTCTCCACTCCACTCCTTCCCTTATCTTCCAAGTTTGCGAGTTGAAAAATCTGGAATTATTCAGACTAATATATATGCAGACTATATTTTACAGGAAGAATAAATATTATTTTGTATTTGAGCACTTAAGACATGCAAGAGATCTGTTTTTTCAGCAGGGATTTTTCTAAAACTATGAAACGTATTTGCCTGAAAAACACATAGTAAAATTGACTGGTCGTGGCAAAAATTCCGTTGTGGATGAAAACCGCGGAGAACTTGTGTCTCAAATCGAGACCACACTGTCCACGGTCTCTGACTGGGGACGAGTAAACTTGGTCCGATTCAACCCTACAAAGACACAAGTCTGCGCGTTTACCGCTAAGAAAACCCCATTCGTTATACTCCCACAATTCCAGAACACTCCCCTCTCCATCTCCAACAGCATTGGGATCCTTGGCGTTGACATCTCCAGCGATGTTCAGTTCTGAGATCATTTGCAAGACAAGGTGAAGCTGCCGTCCAAAACACTAGGTGTACTCTACAGAGAGAGGCAGTACTTCACGTCGGGGCAGAGGTTGCTGCTATATAAGTCGCAAGTTCGGCCCCATATGGAGTAGTGCTGCCATCCCTGGGCGGGTGCACCTGGATACCAGCTTGGCCCTTTTGACTCGGTTCAACGACGGGCTGTGAGAATTGTCGACGATCCCAAACTCAATTGCCGTATCGAACCCTTAAGTCTGAGGAGAGACTTTGCCTCCCTGTGTGTGTTCTACCGCTTGAACAATGGGTTGTGTTCTGAGGAATTGTTCGAAATTATGTCCACGGCTACGTTCTATCATCGCACCGCTGGCCATCGGCAGGGAATTCATTCTAACACTCTAGAACCGAAATGGTCGCGTACAGTGCGGTTTCAGAAAAACTTCCTTCCGCGAACGCTTGGGTTGTGGAATGAGCTCCCTGCCAAGGTTTTCTTTAAGGACTACAGTATGGGGTTCTTCAAGAAAGAAGTTAATGGATTTTTGAAGGGTCGGCAACGCGCGTGTGATACTTCTGATGTTGCAAGCGTCCATTGACCACGGTGACCGCTTACCGTCAGGTGGACCGTGTGCTTGTTTGCCACCTTAGTGCTATGAAAAAAAAAAAAAAAAAAAAAAATTAAATTGGTTCAAATATTAAAATATGTAGCTTAGAATTCAGTCGAGGTCATGACAGACAGATATTTATAAAATCTTTGCTATTATGTCTAACCGACCAAGTGCGAGTTGGAATTGCGCACCGAGGGTTTCGTACCTTCCACCATTTACGTAATTTACAAACACAAACAAAGAAAGTGTGTCGCAAAGCGGTCACCTATCCAAGTACTGACGAAGCCCGACGTTGCTTATCTTTCAATATCGTACCTAACAAATGTGTTACTCTTCCTGACACCTATTGGCGAATAGTATTATTATTTTTACCGACACAGCAACACTAAAGCTACTTGACAATAGATGGCGTTGTTAAAAAAAAAGGTCCACAGGTACTATTTAAAAGAACAACAAAAGTTTTAAAAGTGTTATTCAATAATACCAAGTGAGAAATAAATGTATTTATTATTATTATTATTCATATATTGATCAGAATCCTTAGATTCAATTAATTCATAAACACCAAATAGACCTACCGCTTGCATTAGTCGAACAGGAGCTATGATAACATATGATAGTATTAAAAAAATAATTGTGCCTACCAAATTTTACTATTTACATTCTGCTCAACAGATGTCACTTTCCGTCATAACTTCTTCCCTCGATGCGAACTAAGAATTATAGATGTTCGCGAGCAAACCGGTATTAAATCACTAGTCTACGTTATTATTATCTACATATCTGCCAGATATATATAGACATAATAATGTTTTGTTTGCTTATCAATTTAGAGTTTTATTACGTCTGTTTTATGTTTTAGAAATTTACTACGACTACTATGAGGTACGTAGCTTAGGTTGGCGTCAGTAGATAGTCAAATACCTACATCCTAAATAATAATTACGTAAAACTCGGCTGCCAAAGATCAAAACCAGTAAGGGACAAGTTTTAATATAAGCTTTTGTAAATATTGTTATAAGCTGTATTGTAATGTAGTATGTAGGTATATAACATAGTATTGTTATAATAGTAACATTATACAAGTGAACTAAGATAGTCTCTCACTACAGACGAGGTAGAATTCACCCTGAGCTGCCAGACGTAGCTCACGAATTACATACGACAATTTACAACACTCTTGTAAAAAGTGCGTTTTGCAATTTTATTTATAGTTTTTAATACAATCACCAAAAAGATTTTTTTCTTACTTTTTCCTATGTTTATAATAAAATAAACTTTAAGTTTGATTTGATTTAAAAAGGTTTTTTAAAACTAAAACTTCACTGTCAGTCCGTCTGTCACCAGGCTGTATCTAATGAACCGTGATAGTTAAACTGTTGAAATTTTTACAGATGATGTATTTCAGTTGCCGCTATAACAACAAATACTAAAAAACAGAATGAAATAAATATTTAAGGGGGCTCCCATACAACAAACGTGATTGTTTGCTCGTTTTTGCTCGATATTGTTAACGTTAACAGGTAGACGCTTGAAATATTCACAAAATATTTAGTTATATATTCACTTTAAAGATAAAACAAATACTTATTGGAGGCTCCCTTATTACAAACGTGATTATTTTGCCGTACATATAAATAATAGTACAGAACTCTTCGTGCGCGAGTCCGACTCGCACTCGGCCAGTTTTTTTTATATCTGAACCGCTTTCTCGGCGGCCCGGTGTAGTTAGAGCTGTACAATACTAACGTAGACGTAGTAATACGGCTCTGTTAGCACCATTTGTGTACGAAACCCTAAAAATGAATTTGCGATTAGAAAGTCTTGCATTATCGAAACATTTTCCTGAGCTCGGGGAAATTTTCTAAGTTTTGGCCAAAGCACCTGTGTTGAAGTAAGTCTCGTACCTACCATTTTTATCTTGTTCCTTCACAGTCTAACTTAAAGTTCAAAGTGAAAGCAGGTGGAAAAGACACTGAATGTTACAGGAAAGAAAAGGTGAAGTCGAAAAGGTCGCTAAAATATTAATAGTTATAGTATAGCGAAGAATTTTCTGAAACATGAAATCAAGTGCTAGACGGACGAACGCACTGGGGATTCCGCATTACTCTATAATCGCGCCAGTTTAACTTATCTGCACTTGACTGGTTTAACAAACTTTTCTGACGGCGGTTAAAATGGTGTGAACTTACAACGACACTAGCGACCCAAGATCAGAAGGTCAGAAAAGTTTGTTGCACTGTAATGTCTTACTCGCACGTATCGCGAAAATCGACCGTTATTTGTCAATATACTTTCCGCGTACCATTATCTCACGAACTGCTCAACCAATCCCAGCAATCCAGGTGTCAGGTTATTGAAACACTTGGCCCCCTTCCACCAATATTACTGAGAACTTTAACTTTAGTCACCTCTAGGATTTATCGGTGTGAGGGTGTTTTTGCGTCGGAAAGTTCTAAATTGCTGTACTGAAACTTAAATATCTCAGGTACTACATGTTTGATCGCAAACATACCAGGTAAGATATGGTAAGATATGGTAAGATATGGTAAATCCAAGTTAGAGTACGAGAAGCAGTCACAGTAAATAATAACAACAATTGAACTCAAAAATTTAAATTGCCTCGACATAAAAATCGCAATGAAACTCGTACCAAAAATTTCAAACCGAAAACGACAAATCCTATGCAAAACGTCAACGGGCCTATCGTTTGAGACAAAATTCCAGAACTTAGAAAACTTTGAAAATTGAATAAACTGCCACAGAGCACACAAGTGGCCCGTATCTTCCTTACTTGGGTCATCCGGCTCAACAGCTTTGGTGAGACAGAAGTAGTATTTAAATTTTAAAATGATGTTTAGGTGGAATCCTCGGGACACGGGACCGAAGGGATAATTCGCTGTATACTGGAAGTCCCACGTGAACCATGGCAATTATTACTTAAGATTTTGTACTATAATCACTTCAAGTTTGCACCCACCCTTGCAGACTCTGCAAAAATCTAATACCTCCCTCTTGAAGAACCCCATATTTTAGTCCTCAGAGAAAACCTTGGCAGGGAGCTCACTCCAAAACACTAGCGTTTGCGGGAGGAAGTTCCTCTGAAATCGCCGCACGTACGTGACCATTTAGATTCCAAGGTGTGAGGAAGAATTCCCTACCGATGACGAGGTGTACGATGGTAGAAAGTAGCCATATTATTTATTCTTTTTGCACGAACAAAAGTGTACAGTGGCGAGCTTAATGCCATACGGCATTCTCTACCAGCTAACCACAAGCTTAATATATAATTTTAAATGGTGGTGCAATAAAATTAGGCTTAACTAACGAGCAGATAAGTAAAAAACAAACAAAAAAGAACAAATCGTAGAATTAAACGTACGCTTATACTAATACTATGATGTTTATATTGATCATTTAGGATATTTATATAAACACATACATAGACATACATATATATAAACACATATATTGATATATAGATGTAGGTACTTACATGTATATTAGTTAAATGTACTATATTAACCCATTACTTCCCAAGCATTGAAAACATTGGAATTTTTTGATCAATTCTTTAAATTAAGTTCATAATACATAAAGAAAAAAGAATATTCCAAAAAAATAATAAAAAATATACCTTCATCCCTGTTTCAGACTGTCCTATAAATATGACAATGGGGACATGTGATCAGAAATAATACAAGTTAACAATTATAAGAAAATCAGCTTTATTTGAAAATTATGTCCACAAACATTCTTAAAATAAAATATTATAAGCTTATTTTGTATGATAAGGTATGAAACAATCACTGCAAAGTGTTTTTTCACATTTAGCACAAAAGGTTAGAGGTTTTTCTTACAACCTTGTCCTTGACAACGCCTCTGTTTGTCCCTCTTTGTCATATAGTGACCAACATTATCAAACCTAACAGGTTGTAAAAGAACTTCTGAAGAACCGGGTGTCGGTTTACTTGCCTTGCCTTCCGATTTTTTCATCCAAGCTAAACAAATCCTTATCCACTCCTCCCATATTTTTATTATAATTATGAATAAGCATTGGCTGATTCACGGCTTCTTTGGCCTTTTCTTTCTTTGAGTACCTATGCGTTTTTACAAAAGGTTCAACAGAATCAAAATTAGTCAAAAGACAAACAACATTGTTGTCATGCCATTTCACGCACAAAATTTCATTATTTTTATCAAAACGAAAATCGGAAAAACCTCGGTCTTTCTTTTTCATCTCTTGTTTGGTCATGATAGGACATTTTTTAGTCCTATTATCTCTGACTGTCCCTGTAGCTCTGAACCCTTGAGATTTCAAATCAATCAACAATTGCATGCTGCTGAAAGAGTTATCGAAGTAGACTACATGTGTTCTGGGAGCTGTACAAACTGCAAGCAACTTCTTTACCACTGTTGCACCCAAGCTATCGTCACTACTAGCAGAGGTTTGAGCATTTTTGTCAATAAAAGTTATAACAATATCCGCTGACTCCACACAGTGCCCAAAGCTTATATCCGAACCTTACTGGTTTACCTTTTATAAATTGTTTGATTCCATGGTGACCGAAGTCTTTGACGATCATTTCATCAACAGCTAAATTGGATTCAAATATACCAAACTTTCGGAATGATTCATAAGTTTTATCGATAAGTGGGCGAATTTTGAAAGCTTTGTCAGTATTATTAATTCGTGATTTGTCATTGAGATGTAAATAGGATTTAATTTTATCAAAACGATTACGGGACATTGCCTGTTCAGCAAATGGAATATGTACATCCTCATCTCTACACCAATAAAGTTTATTTTGCGGCAAGTGATGATACGAAGAGAAAAACAAAATTAGTAGACTAATCGACTAATGTAAACACAAGACCCTCAAAAAACAAACAATTGACCAGTTTGAACCTGTACTTAGCGTGACAGGATCGAACACGCTTCCGTGGCAAATTGTACAGACAGGTTCCTTCGAGTGCCTTCGACTCTATAGCGACTCTCTAGACTATTATTGCTCAGATTAGGTTGCTTGTGACATGACTTTACTTGTACCTTGACTTTCTTCCTTGTACAGAAGTACAATCCACACCGCACGTCCTTTCCACAAGTTGCTGACGATCCTTCTGCAGGCTAGGGCAATAAAGGTCATAAAGCAATTTGTTAAAGCCCTCATGCGTTGGGGTCATTCCAAGAGACCGACACAGAAGAATTGTAGCAAACGTCTTGCCATCTGGACTGGACTGGACGACTGCAATATCGTATTAAATCACGTGATATTTTTTTAGCATTTTTTAATGGAATGGAATATATTACCATATATATCTATATATTTTTATAATATTTATTTAACCCATTCCTCCCCACTGTCATATTTTTAGGTCACAACTTTCAAAATTTCTTTTTACATATTAGGACTTTTATTTCTATTATTACTGATGAAATTCATATTTTTACACTTATTTAAAAAAAAAAAATTTTTTTCGCTGTAAAAAATGCTTACGTAATTTTAATGTATTTTTTTAAAATTGATATTTTTTGTTGACTGAAGGAGAGCATTGAGTTCCGATTGTATATACCGTAAAAGAAAAACGTTACCTACTTCAAAGTACATAAGACTTATTCTTAGATCTCTACCAAATATAAAACAAACAAAAACAAAAACAAAATATTATTTGTGAACTTGTGATATACATTCAAAATAAGCCGTCCTATAAATATGACACCGGGAACCTGTCTGTACAATTTGCCACGGAAGCGTGTTCGATCCTGTCACGCTAAGTACAGGTTCAAACTGGTCAATTGTTTGTTTTTTGAGGGTCGTGTGTTTACATTAGTCGATTAGTCTACTAATTTTGTTTTTCTCTTCGTATCATCACTTGCCGCAAAATAAACTTTATTGGTGTAGAGATGAGGATGTACATATTCCATTTGCTGAACAGGCAATGTCCCGTTATCGTTTTGATAAAATTAAATCCTATTTACATCTCAATGACAAATCACGAATTAATAATACTGACAAAGCTTTCAAAATTCGCCCACTTATCGATAAAACTTATGAATCATTCCGAAAGTTTGGTATATTTGAATCCAATTTAGCTGTTGATGAAATGATCGTCAAAGACTTCGGTCACCATGGAATCAAACAATTTATAAAAGGTAAACCAGTAAGGTTCGGATATAAGCTTTGGGCACTGTGTGGAGTCAGCGGATATTGTTATAACTTTTATTGACAAAGATGCTCAAACCTCTGCTAGTAGTGACGATGGCTTGGGTGCAACAGTGGTAAAGAAGTTGCTTGCAGTTTGTACAGCTCCCAGAACACATGTAGTCTACTTCGATAACTCTTTCAGCAGCATGCAATTGTTGATTGATTTGAAATCTCAAGGGTTCAGAGCTACAGGGACAGTCAGAGATAATAGGACTAAAAAATGTCCTATCATGACCAAACAAGAGATGAAAAAGAAAGACCGAGGTTTTTCCGATTTTCGTTTTGATAAAAATAATGAAATTTTGTGCGTGAAATGGCATGACAACAATGTTGTTTGTCTTTTGACTAATTTTGATTCTGTTGAACCTTTTGTAAAAACGCATAGGTACTCAAAGAAAGAAAAGGCCAAAGAAGCCGTGAATCAGCCAATGCTTATTCATAATTATAATAAAAATATGGGAGGAGTGGATAAGGATTTGTTTAGCTTGGAAATTTTTAACAAAAACAACAACCGACTTCGAAAAGATTTAAAAATATGATCTAAATTATAGTTTAAAGTTGGTGTCTATATCTCTAACACACTTCACTTGCATGACACCAACTTCAAACTCTAATTTAGATCAGATTTTTTTAAAATAATTATTTTTACCGTTGTAGTGCATCTTTTTGAAGTCGGTTGTTGTTCGTATTAAAAAAGTTTTTATTTCTTACTTTCAAGTGATCTGTTGGCTTATTTTTTCGTACACTAAAAAAATACCCAAATCGCTTCAAATGTGTCTATAAAAATTTGAAGAGTTCCCTTGATTGATGTTTCCAGGATCATTATATCTTGACATGATGACCATAGGACCATGGGTATCCATTTGTTGTATACCAAAACCTTCTACGTAACAAATACTTTTTGAAAACCACATCAAAATCGGTTCAGACAAAATCTAAATATTTTTATTCAAAATGGGTTACTAAGAACACTTTCGAATCTTCAAGTAAATTAATTACAATACTGTTATTATTGCGTGCGTCCAATAGGAAATCTTTGTAAAATCACGAACGAAACATAATATTATAGTGTACCAACTAATAAATACATGTTTTGTATTGAAACAAACGCGATTTAATCGCAGACGAACATACGGGTCAAACTGACGAGTTACTTTAAGTTGATTTAAAATAAACAAAACCAATTATAAATGAACCTAATATATACATACCTAAAAAATACCCAGAGTACTATATTTCAACTACAAACAAAAGTCGACAACGCTAACTAGTATTTGACGCATTATAGCGCTAGTTCATACGGAAGCGAATGAGTTGTGTTATATACATATGCGGGCATCCGGTAATTTCGTATCCGCTTGTATCAACGGAACCTAAAATAGTGTGGACTGAACGGAACTCTCTAGACATTCGCGGGCAGCGGTTGCGCGGAGCGAAGAGGAAGGGGTGATCACGTGACAGCTATGCGATTGCGTTGTTCAGTGAATGGCAAATCAGTCAGCCAATGTCGCAAGAGAGCGTGAGTGTACATTTTTTACATTATTTCTTTAGTTTTTCAAAGTGCAATTTATTTCAACTACAAGTGTTTCAAATTAGTGAGAATGAGGCCGAAATCAAGTCCATTATGGAACTATTACGATGAAGTAGATAAGAGTATGGTTCGGTGTAAAATATGCAGCAAGGTGTATTCTCGGAAAGGACGGACTACAACGCCACTAAAGAGTCACCTTAAATCCATGCATTCGGATAAATTTGAAGAATATTGTTTTTTATTCCAAAGTGAAGATAAACAAAAGGTTAACCCAATTCTTGTATTTTTTTTTTCTTAGTGTTTCATATTTGTGACGTGTAAAAAAACTGCGTATATCGGCGCCTACACATTTCAATGAAAATTTAAAAGGTGATAGTCAGGAATTCACACAAGAGCTAAAAGTCACACTAGAAAACATAAGATTTATCGTTTTTTTATTCCGAGATCCCTGAAATAAAACCTGTAATGAAGGTACTAATACCTATTGGTAATTAACATGTGTTTAAGGAAAAAAGATAATGTTTAAGTTTAGTGCTTCTTCCTTGACTGCTTTAAAGAATATTGATATATTTTTACTTCCGTTTCCGCTAATATCGGAAAGGTTACTTCCGCGTGATACTAATTATTGATAAGTTAAAGACTGATAAAATAAGTACATATTTTGATTTTCAAACAATATACCTGCTAGGATTGTAAATGAATAATTATGAATAATAAATATATATATAATTTTATTTTTATTATCTACTTATTATTTTGATGGCAGATGGCACTGTAACGGTAATTTAAGATGGTAAATGACTCAGACCCGTTTCACACTTGGTTGGTTTTTTTATTTGTTATTATTATATTATACTTTAGAACTTACACACACAATGATCACTGCAAGATTGCATGTGTTACTGTTTTTACGATAGAGCAACTAGATAAGTTTGTATATGTACCCTGTACTGCCAAGTGCCGCGCCTGAATTCGAACATACATATTGTTATTAATTTTGTAAGTGTTAATATTCGGAATGTTATAATTTTATTTTTCTGTAATGTTCATCTACGACACCCCACACTATAGGGTCGACGAGAAAAAAAAATCTTCGCCACTTACTCTGAGCTAAGCCGCCGTCAGACAGACGGATGGACATGGCAAAACTATAAGGGTTTCTTGTTGACTACGGAACCCTAAAAACCGGTCAATTGAGTATCATGGACGCATCATGTTAGAGTTCCGTAGAATTAGATTATTTTAGGTATGATGCACAAGTTTTTCGTTAATACTATTTTCGTTAAAAGTCTATTTATAATAATTATAAATCTCTATTATCGTGATTTTTTTAGATGCTTAGAGCTCATAGATGTAAAATAGAAATAAAATAAACAATTTTGTATAAGCTATTAACTTATATATATACTCAAAAACATTAAATGCATCTTTGAAGACCTGGGTGGCGTAATATTCGAATATTTTGCGTATTTTCTGCTTAGGATAATTATTCGTTTTTACCTCAAAGTAATGCAACCTTCGAATAAAAACTTTTTGGAATTTTGTGATACTGAAAAAAAAAACAACAAGATGATCAAATTTATTTTAATGTAAAGCATAACTAACTACATTGCATTTTTTCATTGTTGACGTACTTAATATTTATGATTAATAATACCTAGATACTAATAATTTATTTCAAAAAAAATTATGCTTTATATTTATTTATTACTTAATTAGTTATTTTAACCTTAGATTGTTTATTACGTATATATTGTATTTTTTTTTAAATGAGTGACTCGAGTTACGAAGATATTTCTTTTACACCAGAAGAGCTAAGAAAAGAAGTGAATGCTGAACTAAGCTTTTTACACGAGAGCAAATTATTTTAGGTCTCGTACCTTTAAATCCCTCGCTGTGCTCAGTAGTCTTTATTAGAATCAATCGCTACGGCCGTGCTAGCGTGAAGCTACTTTTGCTTAAAAAAAATTAATCGATATAGAAGCATCTCCTTTTATATACAAATAAAATACAAAAATCGGCGAAAAATAATAGTCTTACAACAAACATTTTTCAAAATAAAAAATACTGGTGCTAGGCTAAGTAAAGTTTAGTTATGTTTTTTTTCCCGAGCGGGGTGTTTTTAATACATGCCAAGCAAAAATTTTCAATAAATCCATTAAAATTATTTTTTTCAAAAAATCCATACCAAAAAAATTTCGTTTCCGCCGATTTATACATTTCATTTGTGTGTTAGGGAATGGAAGCTTCTTAATCTTGGGAGACATTTTTTATGCAAAAATAGCTTGTGCCCAATAAGTAAATATTTACCATAATTTTTTTTTTATGTTATTTCGTATAAACGAAACATAAGTTAATACTAAAAAATCTAAAAATATTCTCTTCTTAGACATAACATTTATTTGACAAACTAACTGCATTATCTATATACTCTACACTGTCCCTAATATTGCTTCCAGTATGTTACACATTTCCCGTGTGTTATAGTGTGTTTCCCGTGTGTGATGGTACATCTTTTGTAAACTCCAGCACCCACCTATCTAATGAAAATGATTTGAGTTACTTATTATGACCATTTATATACTTACCTACTTTGTGAGTTTATAATAAGCATAAATACAGAATATTTCGGATTTGTACTAAGTATTGCTTTTTATTAGCATTACTAAGTATACTAAAAAAACAATTTGCGTCACGGGATGCAATGTACCTTAAATACATTGAAGTAAACATAAGAAGAAAACCCCATTCGCTGAGGTCCCACAATTCCAAAACATACCCCTCACCATCTCCAAGAGCATTGGGACCCTTGGTGTTGACATCCCCAGCGATGTTTAGTTCCGAGATCATTTGCAAGACAAGGTGAATCTGGCGTCCAAAAAACTTGGTGTAATCAACAGAGCGAAGCAGTACTTCACCTCGTAGCAAAGGTTGCTGCTTTATAAGTCGCAAGTTCGGCCCCACATGGAGTACTGCTACCATCTCTGGGCGGGTGCACCCGGATACCAGCTTGGCCCTTTTGACTCGGTTCAACGATGGGCTGTGAGAATGTCGAAGATCCCAAACTGGCAAGCTTGAGGAGAGACTTCGCCTCCCCGTGTGTGTTATACTGCTTGTATAATGAGATATGTTCTGAGGAATTGTTCGAAATGATGCCGAAGTACTTCCCAACAAACAATTTAGCGCTGGTTTCAGGTAATTTTGAAGCTTAGAATACTACTATTGATTTATAATTAATTCGGTTGTCACTAAAAGTAATACATTTTTCACTTATGAAATAAGTTTAGCTCTATAGGTTGTATTAGAATTGTAAAAAAGAAGTTAAATATTCTTTTCAGTTAGTGTAGTAGCAGCAGCCGCTTATGTACGTTAAAGCTTGTTTCGGCCTGCAGCATCAAAAGCTATTTGAAGATCTTCATTAACTCCCTATATTTCTTATTGCCATAAATCTGCTATAATAGACTTGCTTTTATATCATAAGGATGTTGTTCAACTTCATTAACGTTATTGGTTCTGCAACGGAGTAAATCAAGAGTGTCGTAACACCAAACACTACACGCGTTGTATAACTCTTACATACAGCTTACGCCCGTAAAATGAAAGACAATGATAGGTTAAATAGTTATAGAAGTTTTGTACGATCCTGATATAAGGGTTATGGTGTAAGATAAACAAATGGTAATTCTTTACTTAATGACACCCTTTAATGTTTCTAACGCTTAAAGTTATTGTCTTTAATCTAACCTTTTATTAAGAAAACATTTATCGAACTGAGCTAAAATTTAGGATTTCACTACTTCGTAAAGAACCCTAATCTTAAGGTATATAGGTAAAGCAAAGGGCGGTATTTTACTCTCCGCTGCAGGTTCACTAATTGCGTAGTTCCTCTCTTATGTCAACCAAATATCGCATAATACTCTTGACTACCGGCGTTGTAGTTCTTCGAGTGTCGTAATAGATTTAAGAAAAGTCTGCACCTTTATGATAAATATCGCCATTTTCAATTACTTTCTGTAAGAAAAACTAAATATTTATTTATACAAAATCACTTTTAAATAACGTGGTACCTAAATTTTCCGAATTATTTTACATTGTTTATGAATACAATCACTAAAACTGACTAATATTTGAAATTGAATGTCTAAAAACTATTTTAGGTTATTTGTACTTTTAGTTGTTTTACTTTTTTTCCTTAAAATCATATTTTTTCTAAGGTGCGCCAAAATTGAGACGAGAAACATGATACACAATCACATTAAACTTGCAAGCGCACTAATAATTAATATTACACTTGAAGAACACTGTTAATCAACAATACTTACATTTCGTAATGAAAATGAAAATATCTGTAGATAAACAGCAGCACTTATTTCATATTTATAAATTAATGTAATTCTATGACTTTAGAAGTTTTAACTATCGACTTTTGACCCCGAAAAAGCTACAAATGAGTAATAAGGTATCAAAATTCGGATCCAAGTTCTATTTGACACCGTTATAGATAATTTAAATAACTAAAAGTTTTAATAAAGTCCATTTAGGTGCAATAAAGGTTCGAGCGGAAAACTGACGATCTTATAACACCTCTTATACACTTCTACGAAAGGTTATATAGAATTTAAGCAGAAGCGAAAAAAAGGTCCACTACAGCTTTTCTTAACGCTAAAATGTTACTTAGGTTCTACCATCGCACCGCTCGCCGTCGACAGGGAATTTATCCTGACATCTTAGAACCTAAATGGTTACGTACAATGCGGTTTCAGAGAAACTTCCTCCCGCGAACGCCTAGTTAGTGGAATGAGCTCCCTGCCAAAGTTTTCTCTTGGAACTACAGAATGGGATTCTTGAAGAAAGAAGTTATTAGATTTTTAAAGGATCGGCAACGCACGAGTGATGCACCTGGTGTTGCAAGCGTCCATAGGCTGCGGTAGCCGCTTACCATCAGGCGGACCGCAAGTTTGTTTGCCACCTTAGTGGTGTGTGTAAAAAAAATAACGATCAAAATACCAATAAATAATAATGCTGTTTTGCCAAAACTTTGCCCGGCGTGGCTTAACTTCGCTTATCGAGTGTGATAGACGATTAGCGATTGGTTCAAAAGCTCCTATTAAAAACATATGATCAATTACTAACAATAGAAATAATTCCATTTCAGGATCAAGATAGCGACGAATCCAACAACATAGGCACAATCTCACCGCTACCATCAACATCTGGAATATACACCGTCGCTAACCTGTTGCCTCCATCGCCACTACACATAAAAAGAAAGATATCAATTTCCGAACATGAGGACTTTATGGACCAACCAAGTAGTTCAACAAAACGTGTACATGCATCATGTTACTATAAAGAAGATCATGTATTACCTGAAGCTCTAGTCTGGTCTAAGAAATTAAAATCACTGGAGCCCACTCAACGATTGTTCGCAGAGAAAGCTATTAACGATATTATTTTCGAAGCTGCACTGCGGAACCTCCACAGAGATTCAGTTAAGATAAATTAAAAATTATAGTGGAAGTTCAACAACAAATTATTTTAGCTTAAGCTGTTTTTGTTAAATAAATAGTTTTAAGTTTTAAAAGTGTTATATTGTGATCTAAAGTGCATTAAAGAATTTAACTAGCTTCGTTCCTAATAAATGAATATCAATAAATGACCGACTAGTTTGCATTTATTTAAAAAATCCAAAAATATATCAAAAATGTAGTTTCAATGTCCTTATGTGTTTTACATCTATATCTATACTGTATATTAGAAATCTTAACGTCTCTCTGTTTGTCTGTCTGTTAAAGTTATTTTCACGTTAGAACCACTTATCCGATTTGCATTTTTGTTTTCAATTCATAGGTATTTTATCTAACCAGGTAAAGCTGTCCATTTTCACCCTTCTCACACCTTTTATTAAAAAACTATATACCTACATAAGCTATAGATTTGAAATTTCTTGTTATCTATAATCAATATAACTAGCTTTTTCCTCGACTTTATCCGCGATAATCACATTATGACTATATCGTCAGCCGTATTAAAGTGATACTGATAAAGCATATAGTTTAAATTTGAAGTATTTTAAATAGTCGATCCCAGTGAAATTTTCACAAATATCCATAATGTACAGTTATATAAATTTGGGTATTTAGATTTACTTAGCCAATGCAGAAACGAAACGCATGTAGTTTTGTTGTCAGTTCACTCACACCCTTATAACACAGCCTTTGCACCAATGCTTATGAAATTGTACAGGAAGATTATGCCTTATATGAACCGCTGTACAGTTTAGTAATAAAGTTGAGATTTTCCTATATATTTAACTGAGACATGACATGAGTAAATTTCCATCTCTCATACTCTGCTAGTAGATCATACATTATCTAAAAAGCGGGTGGGAAATACTAAATGTCGGCCCCGGGGCCGAAAATTAAACAAAGAATAATTGTCAGATTGGGCAAAGCCAGTCACCTATACAGCATTAATACTATGTATGTTTATTTTTAATTTGGTTGTAGATTTTTGTTTGTGATGTTATTTAAGGTACCTGATTATACCAGATGTGTGGTTTACCAATACCGGAAAACCGCGTTTAAATTAATTTAGGTAAGTCATGACAAATTAAAAATAATTTATAATAGTAATTTATTTTTATCAATTTTGCGCGTTAGAAAAATACAAAAAAGGTGGGAAAGCGTGATAAGTGCAAATTCTAAGGAAGTTGAAGCGAATTCAATTTTAAACCTAATGAAACGAGTGCATCAAGCGGTTTTAAAATGATTTTCACGCCTGCTTTAATTAAAAAAGAGGCTCAAACTGTTATGGAATACCTTTTTTATATTTGGCTTGTGTTTACTTTCCTCATATTCAAAATGAAAAGTAGAGTGTTTAATTCGGGTGATCGATAACGAGTTGGTTAGAAACCATTCTCACTTCATACTTATGACGAATAATCAATAGTTTAGACCACCGCAAGCTACTTAATAATCTCCACAATATTAACTCGTTTAATAAATTGACAAGATTGCGATATTTACCGACGTTTAATTCAAGCGTCAAAAAAATAATTAAAAATTCAAAACGACAACTGCGTAAAAATGAACTATAAATAAAAACTGAAACGGGACCCATTAAAAATCTAGACCGGCTCAAGTTTTCCCCAACTGTTAAAGTAGCTGTGTTCCGCATTAGAATTTATCATTACTGGACTTATTTTTCTCTTTTCAGTTTTTATTTATAGTTCGTTTTTAGGATTCCGTACCCAGAGGGTTTCTCTGTCTGTCTCTTACCTCTTTACGCTTAAACCATATGTATGGATTAAGATGAAATTTGGCATGAAGATAGTCTGAGTCCCTGGAAGGGACATAAGATACTTGAAAACGTCAAGTTTAAGTCGGTTTATGGCTACATATAATTCTTATATACGTGTGTTTGTCACCTAACTCCTCCTAAACGGCTAGAACGATTTGGGTGAAATTTTGTCTGAATTCAATGGGTTCCTGAATGGCTTGAAAACACAATTGGACCCGGTAGGTGGAGCTACAGTCGGTGTGTCACTGATCTCCGAAACGGCAGGAATAATTTAAATCTTCTTCTTCCCCTATGGCCCTTTAAATACTTGATGGCCAGAAAGCAGCTAGGTTGACAGCCCTGAGCGTAGCGTCTCGCAGGTCGCGCTCAGAGTAGGCACGCGGGCATGCGGGGCATACCAGTAGGTGCCCCATAGATTGTGGCGCTGTGTTACAGTCGCATGGGGTTGAGTGGTTGGGAGCAATTCCCATCTGGCCATGTTCTGCTTACAGCGACCAACTTGGGACCTGAGCCCGATAAGTGCCTTCCATGTGGGCCATGGTTCTTTGTGGCCCGGCGGTAGTTCTTCTGAGGCTTGCACATATGGAGGTCAGGTAGAGGGCACTGGTTTTGCCACGTATAATAATTTTAATGATTTTTTTGTGTACGTTCGCCTGGGTCCCTGCAAGGTTTGAAAACACAATTGGACCCGGTAGGTGGCGCTACAGTCGGTGTGTCACTGATCTTTTCCTAAACGGCCAAGATTGAGTGTACGACAATGATTTCAACATTCGCGACTCTGTTATTATCATATCCCACAACTTCAATCATTGTGAAATTTGTGGCTTGGAAACGACATATTACATAGATCGTAAAAAACGCATCGAAAGGGCTACGAGTAGCTAAAAATTAAAATGATTTACAGAAAGGCTTCCTGCCAATACTTCCGTCGTATAATATTTGGAACAAAATAAAGAATTAAATAATTTAGACATAGAGTCCATAGACAACAGTGAGATATCCAAAAATGATAACTCAACCCTAGATTCGTAACAAGTATTATGAAAGTGCAAAATAAAAAAAATGAAAATGTTTATTAAGAACGTCATATTTAATGTGGCGCTGCATTCTGGGCAGCGTTCCACTATATTATAAATGCAAAAGTAACTCCGCTTCAACCGCTGTATCAATTAAAATGAAAGGCATGGAGATGAGTAGTTTTTTTTTGTAATTGAGCAGTTGCAGTTGAAATCCTATGTACATCGATAAATGAATTCAGGGCCGGTGGAACCGCAGGCGAATTTGGCATGGAAATATTTTGAGTGTCAGGGAAGGGCATACGCTACTTGACAAAATCAAGTGTAATCGTTTTTTTCTGTAATTGAGGAGTTGTCGTTGAAATCCTACACCAATAGCCGAATTAAGGACGGGCAAAAGCTAGTCTTAAATAATATCACAATCAAAATATCTACAACTTTTCGGCCCTTAAGGCTGACTTTTACTACTGCACCTGCTTTTAAAATAAAATATGATATGGTCTACTTATGAGAGATGAATAAAAATTTTTTTCCCTGTGAAAGTTAAAATTAACACTCTCAATATAAGCAATTTTTATAAGCGAGCGATTTCCATAACATGAGATCATCGGGTTTTTTTAACCAGGAAAGAAGATAGGCTAGTAGAAGAATCTGACCTTTCTATCCAAAGGTGGGGAAAGCATCGAGTGCAACTCTCGTGCTGGCCAGCCTATTTAAGGTCTTACCTTCAGCTAAGAAAAGATAAGATCTTGATGAGTTATACGATTCCTGTAAAGAAATTAATAATTAGTCTACGATAAATAGTTACGGAGATATATCCCTTTATAGTTTGATAGCTGACTGCTTACCACTATGGAAGCAAATTTAAAGGCGTAGGTAAAAAATATAGCATACTACCTTTAGCCTGTGGTTCTACCCGCTCTAAATTCTGTTATCGGTGTAGGATTTCAACGGATAAATTATAGGAAAAACTGACTTACACTTGACATTTTCAAGTAGCCTATGTCCTATCTCGAGACTCAAACTATCTCCATGCCAAATTTCATTTCACTATAGCAATCGAGAGAACGTTTTCAGAATCACTAATTAGTCTTTCATACAGGTCCTCTTACAATAATGTAAACATTTACTCAGGCAGGATTTGGCGCACTCACATCGCAAATATGTTTATAGCCATGTTATTGTGGCTGCATGTATCCATTCTCAAAGTTTTAACAGTGATTATTGTGTCGCTTTCATCACAGAATAGCCACCACAACTCTATTACAGGACTTTTTAGAGTGGTACCATATTAGAGTTTTCAGATCTTTAAGTTCAATTCATGCATTTATAAATCATTATAAATCAAAAAAGATTTTTAGGTGAGTAAACTGATGTGTTTAATAGTAACACAGCTTAATGCCGCTCACGGCTTGTGAAATTGTTAATGTTATCTTTCTTCTTAGACAGTGAATTTTACTTGCGACTACAATTTTATCGCTAAAGTAAGATAATAAAATGGTTAAAACAACAATTTTTCAATGCCCCCTCCTGATTTTCAAAAATTATTAACATTAGAATTTATTAAAGTAAGTAATGTCTCGACAGTTGCTTTTATATAATAAAATGGCAGCTTTTATCAAAATAAATTTCCTTTATATGATATTTAGGTTCATTAAAAGTGCTTCTTATATGTGTCACAAAGATTTAATAAAATTGATAAAAAATCTGTTATTTCACTTTGGGATTTAACAGTTACAATGAAACTGTTTTAATGACACGGGTGTAAACCTTTATAACTATTTGTTTTTTTTTTGATTATTATTGATACCAAAATGCTGTTTAATATTATACAGCTAAAATATTCTATAAGGCACTAATATAGAACACACGGTCGTAAGAGGTAAGTTTATAACGCTTTATTACCACTTTTTAGTGATAAATGCATTTCTTAAATTTCTTAATTTGCATGAATCAGTACTAAATAGTATAGAGCATTAACTAATTTCTCTCTCTCTTTTTCAATAAAACAGTGCGCATCGGAAAAAACTTTTTATTTGTTCATCTAAATTTGTGACCGCGATTTTTTACCTTCGTGTAAAAAGTAAGAAAGCTAATAGAAGTATGCACCTGAGGTAAAAAAAAAACTGGGCAAATGTGAGTCCCGAGGGTTCCGTCTGTAACGAGTATCTATTCACGTAATTTCATGATTCTATGTCAACGAGAATTATCCAATAGGTTTTGATTTATTTGCAAGTGTCAAAATATGCAAAAAAAGGTCTTAGACCGACAAACAGACAGTCGGGCAATAAAGTGATCTTATAATGGTTCCATTTTTCCTTTTGATGTACGGAACCCTAAAAATAAAGTTTATAGAATTTGGAGAGGGCGTATATATACAAGATTTTGTCAGGGAAAAGTATTCCATGTGTTAATTAAGAACATGGTCTACTTGTGCACAGCCCACGCTTACCGAAGGATATTTAGGCTATAATGGTTCCATTTTTCCTTTTGATGTACGGATCCCTTAAAATAAAATCTATAGGATTTGAGAGGGCGTATATATGCAAGATATATTTTTTAAGCAGGGATTTTTCTCAAACTTTTGTACAATTTTACTTGATAAAAACACATAAATATCAAAAAAAGTATGTACTGGAGGTATATAGTGGTGGGGCCCAAAACATGATTGCGTTTAATTTACTCCATAGATTTTGTTTTTTTTAAAAAACCTCTATTGTATTATATTGTTCTCTACTCTATTGTTTTTAATGTGAGTATTTTTTAACACGAGTAGCTTGTTTTACAGTAGCATAGCACGAGTCTTAAATAGACAAATTTCGTGCAATTGCATACAATGGAAAAGGTGGTGGTGGAGTCGCCATTTATCTTCGGGCAGATATACCAACTGAAGTTATTAGTTGCTCACTTAATGAATATTCTCATAAAGCTGAACATCTTTTTATTGAGATTACATTTCATCATTCTAAAATACTTCTCGGCGTTTATTATAACCCATCTTTGCATATTGACTACTTTTCTTCTTTTGAATCTCTTCTTGAAAATTTTTCTTCTCTATACGACCATACAATTATATTAGGTGATTATAATACCTGTCTTATAAAGAATGACACACGTTCTGCCAAACTTCGCTCTATTATCTCTTCTGTTAATATGAATATTCTACCACTTTCAGCCACACATCAATCTCCAAACTGTTTCCCTTCTCTCCTAGATTTGATTCTTGTCTCGGATTGTACAAGTATTGATGATAAGATAAGATAAAGTAGCTTCACATGGCCAAATTTGTTCTTTCTTTTCCTATCACGATTTAATTTATGTGTCTTACAAATTGCGACCTCCTAAACCTCAACCGAAATATCTCCTACTTCGAAGTTACAAAAACATTGATAAAGAGCTATTGCACAAAGATGCTAGCAAAATAGACTGGATATCTGTAACGAAAGTTGTCAACTTTAATCAAATCATAAGCAAATTGTCTGATATGCATGCTCCTTTAAAATAAGTTAAAGTCAAGCATCCCCCTGCCCCGTGGTTAACTCAGAAAATTAAGAATATGATGGCAAAACGTGATTCTGCAAAACGTCGCTACAAAAAGAATCCTTCTGACGAAAATCTTATTGCATACAAGAAACTTCGCAATCGCTGCAGTCGGATGTGCAGAAATTCAAAAAAGAGCTACATTTATAAGTCACTTGAGACCGCCAACCCAAGCGATACGTGGAAATTTCTTAAGGCTCTAGGGGTAGCAAGTAACACTGTATTAAACAATAACTTTGACTTTGATATTAATGTTCTCAATAAGCATTTCTCAGCCTCTTCTGTTTCATTAGATGGTAAGATTAAGAGTTGTACACTAGATCAACTTTCAACACAGCCCGCACCTAAGTGTAGTCCGTTTATTTTCAAAGATATCACCGAGCATGACGTAAAAAAAAAGTTCCTTTCTATATCTTCTAAGGCTGTAGGTTGTGACAATTTATGCCTACAAATGCTTACTCCTATTTTAGAATTTATTGCACCCATTTTAACTCACATTTTAAATTTTTCATTAAAAGCTTGCAAATTTCCTTCCTCCTGGAAAAAGGCATTTGTTGTACCACTGCCTAAAATATCAAATCCTGTTTCTTGCACTAATTTCAGACCGATATCAATTTTACCTATTCTATCGAAGGTATTTGAGAATATCGTCAGTAAACAATAGTCTTATTACTTACATCTTAATCAACTTCTTAGTCCACTACAATCAGGTTTTCGTCCCGGCCATAGCACAGTTACGGCCTTAATTAAAGTGACTGATGATATACGCTTGGCTATGGACAATAAATTACTTACTTTCTTAGTCCTTTTAGATTTTAGTAGTGCTTTTAACTCAGTGGATTTTGACATTTTATTAGGTATTTTACAATCTTTAAACTTATCTCCGCCGGTGGTCTCTTGGTTTGATTCCTATTTGAGAGGACGATCACAGTGTGTTCGAGCAAATGAAAAATTACCGATTGGTGTGACTTAACTGCCGGTGTTCCTCAAGGTGGCGTTCTCTCTCCTCTTTTGTTTTCTGTATTTATTAATGCAACTCCTATTATAAACTCAAACTACCATTTGTATGCAGATAATTTGCAGATATATCGTCATTTTGCAGTAAAAGATATCAACGCTGCTGTAGACAGTCTAAATAGTGACTTGAAGAAAATTTCTGAGAGGGCTAAATCTTTTGGACTAGTGGTTAATCCAGTAAAATCGCAGGCAATTATTATTGGTAGTAGGTACATGTGTAATCTAATCTACTATATTATTCCACATATAGTTTATGATAATGTACCTATTATTTATACAGATGTAGTAAAAAATCTAGGGGTGACCTTTGATAGCCACTTATCCTGGTCTAACCATATCAACGACATAAGTCGAAAGGTACATTTTAGTTTTCATTCCCTCAAACGCTTACATAATTTTCTTCCATTTGACACCAAAGTTACTCTTGCCCAATCCTTATTGCTCCCTATTTTAGACTACGCTGACACTTGTTACCTAAATGTCAATGAAGAACATTTAGGCAAATTAGAACGTCTACAAAACTTGTGTATTCGATTTATCTTTGGCCTTCGTAAATTTGATCACGTTTCCTGTTTTAGGTCTAAGCTAAAATGGCTTCCTATCCGACTTCGGCGTAATATGCACATACTTTGCTGTGTTTATAATATCCTTAACACTTACTCCTCTCCTCTGTATCTTAGAGATCGCTTTAATTTTCTATTTCCTAGAGACAGACCTCTTAGATCGCATACTACCTCACTTATTGAAATACCAGCACATAACACTCAGTTTTATGGTGACTCTTTTGTTGTTTGTGGAGCAAAACTTTGGAACTCGCTTCCCGGTTTGATACGTGATAGCACATCACTTAATATTTTTAAATATAGATTAAAAGAGCATTATTTATCTCTATGAATTGGATATATATGTATATATATAATGTATTGTGTGTATTTATATGTATGTAATATTAGTGTATAATATATGTTTTTTAATAAGTAACAGTAATATTATTTGTATATTTAGTCTTTTTTTATATTTAATATATATATTTACAAAATTAATTGTTTTTAATTTAAATTTGTTTATGAATAATGTTGTACTTACACTGTTTGGCTCCTACTTTTCTATGTGTATTATCTCTTACACACTTAGGTTTGCTGTAAGAAATCTCTTTTTAGGGATAAGCTCGCCTTTGTACTTATAAGTTTTCGTTTGTTATGTGTTAATATGTGTTTTATTGTATTGATCTTAATGATATACTATACTTATTAAAAAAAATGAATCTAGCTTACAAATATATCAAACACAAAGCGCGATCTATTTTTATTTAATCGCCATCTAGCGGAAGCATGTCACACCCCTTTACAGTAAGGTTTATTTATTGCTCGTGCTTTAAGCAACATTAAAGCTTGTAACATTAATGATACAAGAGTAATTTATGCAACGAGTTCCTAAAAATACTAATTACAAGCTTTTGCTCAAAATATATAATACAATATATAAAACCTAATACAATAGCTTTAAATTAATGAACTATACATAAAGTTTAGACATCAGTCGAGGTCGTGCGTGGCGGACATATATCTATGAAAACTTTTCAGACAATCAGTGTTAATAAATCTTTACTTATATTTTTAAGCTGCATACTGATTTTTTATTATTTACGTACTTAACCCTCAGGGTGTCAGTTCTATATATTCATGCTCTTTGGGTTGTTCCGGTATTTTATCTACTCTAATCTAAGCTATACCTGATCTCATTATATATGTACATATTACATAATTAAATTTTACCGATGTTATTTTTTCATTAGAACATCCTTTGCATAGAATTACAACAAAAAAATAAAAGCGATACAATGTTATTGTATTTAAGTTATATAAGCATTAGACAAAAGTCGAAAAAAAAAATAGTTTGCTAAAGCCAACATATTATAAAGTTCTGGTTTTTGTCCTTTTTCCTCTTCCTATATTTGAGTATGGCGTCTTGCCAAGATTTCAGCATTCTACATCTAATGGATTGTGTAAAAGTATTTGATTTTTATCACAACTTGTATACCTATTTACTTACTTATATCAGGTAGATAATTTATTTATGTATTTCTGGAATCCGTTTTCATTTTATAAAGACTGCTGGTTCACCTGCGAATAAAACGCATTCCCGTGGGTACTCTCATGCAGGGAAAACTATGTGTTAATTAAGAACATGGTCTACTTGTGCGCGGACTACCCTTAGCGAGGGATATTTAGGCCATAGACCACCCGCGGCCGCAGTGCGGATTGTGCTGACGTCACTTACCTACGTCTTTTATTTTGACGTATGCAGGTTTTCTCACAATGTTTTCCTTCACCGAATCTAACTGATTAAATTTTTAACATATTGAAATGTTAAAAAATATTTGACAAGTATAAAAGAAAGATAAAAACTTGACTTATTTCGTCTTTCATTAGAAAAATGTCAGGGTAAAAACATCAAAATTTTAATTTTACACTGATTAAAAATTATGCTCATTTATTTTTATACAATTTTAGGATTGAAATGAAGACAAGTGCTCGTTTATAAGCGTGATTTAACAACTCCGCCATATTGATTTTTACGTCGCCGTGGGCCCTCCCCTCCCTCCACCTCCGCAGGAAGAGTTGTGCACGGGGGTAATGCTAAAATGCTTGTTCCCCTATTTGAGAGTACATGTTTGAGGGACGTTCAACTATAAGAAAAATTTTAATAATATTTTCAGCTAAATATTTTATCTTTTTTTACCTTTATCGCAAATAGTTTTTAACGATTTATTACCGGACGCGTCTTCATTGGGTCGTGAATGTGACATACTTTCGATACGTTGTATTGTTATCTTTAACGCTTTGTGTTTTAACAACTACTTTACAATTTACTTCAACAGCAATTAATTATTCTATTTTATTTTTATTTGTACACATTTTTTTCAGCATGATTATTGCTAATAAAAAATTATTACCTTTGTATTTATCTTATAAAATTGTGAATTTTTTTTGTTGTCTTTCAAACGTACAATTTTACGATTATAAGAACGGATATTACTCATAAAGTAAGAAACAAACACTTTAGCAGTTTTATATTAGTAGTAATAGATTCATTTACCGCTGGTTTGGAACTCCCTACTGCTTTTTCATGTATATATAAAATAAGAAAGCAGATATTAGTTTTTTCGTAAATTATACCTACTCGACAATACATGAGGAATGAAACTAGACAAAAGTTTAGTAAGTACAATAAATAACATTGCAAGTATCTTATGAAATCAACGGGTCTCTCTTCATTTCTCAATCTTTGACCTATTTTTAGTTGTTCTGAGAGTAGCCCTGCTGCTAGCAGAGTGACCTGCGAGCCTTTGGGCAAGATCATTTTGATAGCTTTTAACCTTAAACAATCATATATTTATCTAACTTTTAATTAAATTTTCTTAAACGCTGTACTTGAATGTCCCCGCGAGTTCGTTCTCCCCACCCGCGTACTTTTCAGTGGGCCACATCCCCCCGGGCTGCACCCCATGTGTTATTCCACCCGTCCCGCGCCGGGACGCTCCTTCATTTACTCCAATTTACAACTGAAAAATATCAAACAAACATTCTCTAAATTAAATTTAGCATTGGGGTTCAGCTCCGTGCATTCAATTTTAATTCTTATCGATTCAGCCAAATGTGAAGTCTTACAATAAATAGCTAAATAAACGAATTCAGTTTTAATTGTAGCTTTTATCACATGTTACCTACTCCGAATTTATTTGTTTAAAATCATTAGATATGATATTTAAGTAAAAGTGGCCACTTTTAGCAAAAAATATTCAAGTTATCGAACATGTGTATGTAGGGATTGCAATTCTGCAAAACGGGATCACGCATTCCCGCGGGATCTCGCTGCTTTTATTAATCTGCTTGATCCCGCACTTTCAAAGCGCGTACCTGCGGACACCGAAAATTAAAATTTAAAAATTTGGCGCTAAACATTTGCGTAAATCGCGAATAGCACGCATGCGACCTTTCAGTTGTTCATAATTGGCACTGCGCTGCGCCTGCGCACGTCTTTCTGTAGGTGACGAGTATTTTGTTTTCGTATTCACCCTCCGGCGTTTAATATAGCGATATAATAAATGCTATTTGCTTCTTAAGAGCGTTTTTTCAAAAGTTATCACCATAGGTTGATATAATAGTAATAGCGTCCAAGAGAAAGTTGTGATTTGATTATTGAATAAGACAGAATCAAAAATATAAAACTATGCCAAACATTTAAAGATGAATCTAAGTAAACAGATTACTAATTACTTATACTTAATTAATTAATTTGACTCCCTCGCAGCCTAGTTGGTATTGTGGTCGACTGCTGTGTAGAGGGTGTGGGTTGGATTCCCGTACTAGACAAACGTTTAAGTGATAAACATTCTTGTTTGTCTTGAGTTTGGGTGTATTTATGTATGATATGTATGTATTTACAAAAAAAAAGTAATTATATGTATTTGTATCCGTTGTCTGGTATCCATAACACAAGCTTTGCTTACATTGGGGCTAGACGGCGCTGTGTGTAATGTCCAAAAATATTTATTTATTTATTTATTAATGGAAAAGAAATAATTTTTGTTGCTTAATGTAAGAAATGTTTAATAAAAGTTGATTTTTACACAAATACCTGTGGTTTCAATTTGATTTTATACCATAATTTCAAAAGTGCGGAATTGAATGAGCTCCGGGATTGCAATCCCTATGTGTATGACTTCATACATATAAAACGTTCTATAAATAGCTATCTGTAATTCGAAATTTTTAATTAAGCACTTTTTGTACTAAGTAGAAATCAAAAACATGTAATAGTAACACCAGATAAGTTATCTTAGCCCCTTAAACTTTTAGCAAAGAACTAAGAATAAATACACTAGGAGTGCTGATCATTTGTCTCAAACCCAGATGTTTTTATTAGGGGAGTAGACATTTACCGTCTCCATTTTGTTCTATCGTGGGAAAAACAAAGTTATAGGAAATAATACTCCTTAAGTAAAATATATGCCTTAAGCATTTAATCTAAAAGTATTTTTTTATAAAGTACATTAATGTTATATAATAAACATCTATAGTCACCACGACGAATACCTAAATTATCTTCCAAATACCACACACAATGCTTTTATGGGACAGTCCCGCTCGAGTACGTAAAACTCTGGAATTCGAGTGAAAAATGTATGCAAGTATAGGTCTTACGTCTTGAGACCCTTGAAAGTACTTACATACATTTTTCTCTCCAACGCCATAGGATGGCTTACTCGAGATTGGCCCCAATAAGCTCCCTGAGACCTTATTGGGAACCGTCTCGAGCTATTCGGACGAATGGAATTGGAGACAAAATTGTATGGAAGTCCTTACCTTTCGAAACCCGTGAATATAAAATGTATGCAACATTTTTCTCTCGAATTCCAGAGTTCAAATAGCTCGAGACTGTTCCCAATAAGTTCCCTGTTTCTAGAAACAGCGCCTAGGTATCTAAAGATTCTGTAAAAACAAACCCTTCGCTTTTTAAATATTCAGAAGATATAAAAAATTAACTAAATCAAATTAATACAGAAAATATAAAATAATATTCTAGAAACAACATACCAACCTTATAAAAATACGGACATTAAATTATATTACCATACATTTCCATTCATCAAAGTTCTCTCATGAAGTATGTAACTAAAGAAAACATTTTAAATTGTTTCTCGATGTTAATAAATTTTAAACAGATAAACCTGTACATCCCGAGCTCGCGACTTAAAAAACAACCATCGTAAGTCCAGACGAAAAAAGTAGTCGCGCAACATTTCACGTCCACGACGGCCATAGCACTTGTATTGTGTACCTTAACAATATCCATGAGAGCTGGCAACACAACCATACACGTCATTTCAACAAATCAAATGCTCTATGCTAAAGCAACAAAGTCAAAGAGACAATTCAGTCAATTTAAATTTTATACTCCTTTGATATTGCCACGCGACAGGAAAATCAAGTTTTACAGCCGAAAACTACCATTAAATTCACTTTTGTTCTTAATTATTCTAGGATTTAATGTATTGATAAATGAGAACATTTTAAAAAGTATCAGTAATAATCTATATATATAAAAATCAAACATGTACTTAAGCATCACTTGAGAACGGGTCGACCGATTTGGCTGATTTCTTTTTTGTTGTGTTCGTAATTACAAGGACCGGCTTTTTATTATATAGGATAACAGATTTTTTTGGAAAATCCACGGATAAAATTCACATTGGTGACGCCGGGTTCAAACACCTAGTAAAATAAATTAATATTACATGGTAGGTAGGTGTAACCTTTGTGTAACATATTTAACAATTTATTTATAATGTCGTCCATCTGTATTTTTACGTGACAACGTGTGTGATTTAGGTAGCTTAGTCAAATTATAAACATGTATCGCCTATTTTTTCCCTGAACGGATTGCAGTTACTTACTGTTTTTAATTTCTCTTTGAGACGAGATAATACTAAGTACAATGTAATAATAGTATAATTGCTGAAATTGTGTTTTCTTTACGTTTTCTGACGTGGGAAATCATTGCGACTATTTTCAGAGTGATGTCCATATGTATCTGATTGTGTGTGTGTGTGTGTGTGTGTGTACATGTGCATGTGCGTGAGATTTTTTAGTTACACGAAATCGAAATGATTAGTTTTTCAGAACTATTGAACTAGCGGTAAAATATTAATCGATTAATAAAAAAAAAAATTCATATTTCTGCCAATAAATTATCCGATTACTAAGTTTTGTTGGGTTTTTGAGGGTGCTGAATCCAAATCTTTTATCAAGTTTTGTATTCATTTTAAATTAAATAATTTAAATAAATCCAATATAAGGACCATTTTCTTTTAAAATCCCAGATTTTTATGAATCTAAGTGATTTTTAGGGGTTCAAAGGTGTTATTTTCAAAACTCTACCAGGTTTGTAAAAGATAGTTGATCCAATATAGCGTCCATTTTTTGGCAAAAACTCTTTTATATCGATGAAAGTGGGTTCTATTGGAGTTTCTTTATGGGGGTCTATTTCCGAGGGTTAAATTTCTTGTCAGTTTTGCAAAATTCGAGACAGCGGATGAAATATGTATATTTATAAATATATAGTACTGCTATATATATATTATATTGAACGAAATTTATATTTATTTGATTATCTATCTGCATATTAACTAAAACTAAATATTAATATCTTGTTCACGTTGGTGTTGCCCCTTAATAGACTAGTCTCTCATCCCTAATAAAGGTCTGATGGAAGAAATCACTGAAAAGAGATAAGCTTACCTATGTAAATTTTTCTTTTCTATTGTTGTGACATCTCTTGTAATTTTTACATACAAACAATAAACAAATAATAATTACAATCTCTAATCTTTTTGACATACTGTAACTTAAAATTTAAACTTAACTTCCAAATATTATTTGAGTTCATAATGAGTAATGACATAGAAAAAGGAAGGCGATATTAAAGAGTTCTTTGGTGCATTCGTTATGTTAGGTATATAGACATAGGTTAAAAAATAAATCATTATCGTATAAAAATACAATACACGTTCATATATATAAACCGTGCAGTAGTTTTTACTGTGTGCATTTTTAATTTAATCTAAGACTATTTATCGACATATGTAATTACTTACAAACAAGATAGGCACTTGACTGGTTTATGTGGCGATTAAGAAATCGAATAAAACTGCAGGGAATCAATTAAGCTTTCCTGGGGTATTTATTCATAGTCAACAACAGCATAAGATTTACTTATGAAAACATTTATTACATAATTTAGTACAAGAAATTGAGCACCTACTTGCTACAGATCACAAATGAAATTTTGAAACCTATAGGCTACAACACACAATAAAATCTTAATTCCTTTGGCCCATCCCTACACACACCCTCTCCGTCCGAGCATATAAGACGCGGTGTGTTTAATTTTGGCAATTCGGAGATTTTTGATTTAAAATATTGGAATTTTAAATGCTTTAACTATCATCATCCGTCTGTCCATCTGATAGGAGGTTTGTGCCATCTATCATCATCTAGTCCATAGTCACTACTCAAGAAATTTCAACTTATTTAATTAACATTTGGTTCAATGAGCGATTGTGCTTTCCTTGATTGACGGCATTGCTAACTATTCGAGTTATGTTTGACTAGTTTTTTTGACGAATATAATGATTTCGATTTTTTTCGCGCAATAAACACCCATCACACCCTATTTCCAAGGCTGTGTGATTTTGACCGTTTTTAGGAGGCCAACAGTTAAAAACCAGGCTATCAGAAGTAACATCACCGGCGACACACGCTGAAGTAAGAATTACTTGAGGTATTCTTGCGCTAGGTATGTATTCGTTAAAAACTTTGAGAATAGCTGTCTATCTTCTGTCTATATAGATATAACAGTGTAAACTGACTGACTGACAGATATATCAATGAACAGCCTAAACTACTGGTTCTAAACACTTGAAATTTTAGACAAAGGTTTCTGTTTTTAGCTAGGACTAAGAAAGGATTCTGCAATAATTTTTCAATTTGACGGCAAAATAGGGAATGAAAATTTGCATGAGACGTAAAACCGTAAACAGACAGATCTTTTCTTTTTAAAACTTCACGCGATCAAAGTCGCGGGTAGAAGCTAGTTGCTTTGTATTATTCAAAAATCCTCGCGGACTAAGTTGCGCGAATAAGCTATTACCTAATAAAATCAAAGTCAAACATACGACATTTATTAATTATGTGTTGATATCAATAATTATTTAACAGAATTTGCTTAATCTGTATCAGGCGGTTAAATCAGTATAAAAACAAAGATTTAATAACAGAATAGGTTTTCAATAGCTCTCCGGTGAGATCTCGGGTCACTAGAGTACACAGATCGCGCGTTCCGAAGGGAGGGGTCGCAAACAGGTTATGACCCCGACAAGTTACTTGCCCGAAGCCTTTAATATGACCACACTATTAGACCCCTGAGAGCGCCATCGTGTTCTCTGCCCGCCCTCGCCACACGACACCGCAGACGGGCGGGGAAGGTCTAACGAAAGTGGATAAATTGTAGCCGTTGACTCGGCCCGTCCCGAACCAGGATAAGATAAAAATATCTTGTAGTTGAGTTTGGATTTCAGACACTCGTGGTATTTAATATTAAACAATAAAAGCTTTTCTGAACTTTTTTTCTTCTTTTTATTAACATTGCACAACTTTTCTTAGTTTAAAGTTTGTCATATTTTATATGAGTACGTACTACCTATTAACTTTGGACTAAATTTGTAGACAAATATTTAATTAGATTGATAATGAAATCATACTGTAAGGAATTTTTTATTTTAGTACGGAAACAAAAAAACATCAAAAAATTATCAGATGTTTTTTTCTATAATTGATTAAGTGCTTACAATTAATTTTATAAGTGCAGATGGTTGACCCAAGTTTGGAACATTGATGTTATCTACAAATATCTTACCTGCAGTATCTTGTTTTCAAGTTGTAAATGTTTATGGGCCTTAAATTAATAGTAAATAATACATATATCAAATCTCTATAATGTTTTGCTTAAAATTAATATAGGTAGATAGATAGATAGATATTTTAAGGTTAGTCATTACATTTATGATTATATTTTTAATGGTTCTGTAGCTCATGGACAAAACTCTTATATATCATTTATATGTCCGTCTGTCCGTCCGTAACTCTAAAAGAGAAATGTATATCAGAAACCGTATAGCTGCGGACAGATAATGTGATACATTTATGCTTTCACACTGTGTCTTTATAGTCACCGATATCGTTACCGACAGCGAACGGCACTTATATCGGTAACGGTAACAGTGAGATATCGGTGTCGACTCAGTAAGGGTGCGGGTCAGAGCAGCGGCATAGGTTATTTATTAGTTATTCTTATGTTACCACGGTTTCCCAAAACTTCAATAACCTGGCAGTCCGCTTTTTCGAGCGTACACCGAATCACCCGAACTGATTCATTGTGCATTCCACAAACTACCATTCCCCAGACCGATCACGGCACGGACTTTTTTTTTGTATGGATATTAAGAGTTTGGCTGATGCAGCCATTACTGCCCCACCGGGCTTTTGGGGCGAGACTCTGACGGAGGGACCCCCACGGGGGGATCCTCGGCTTGGGTCGTCGCTCTTGGGGTCGTCCCTTCGACCAGCGTGAGCCTCAAGTCCGAAGGTGAATCAGTCAAATTACCCTGTTTGTGGACACAAATATAGACCGATATTGGGTCGAAATGTCTGTATCGGATCGGTATCGGTATCATCGCGTCTGGTGCAAAAAGAGCCAATGTCGCGTAAACATAGGAGTAAATAACCAAATAAAAATCAGTTATCTACTGCTGTGCTAATGATATAAATTATGTTTAACCATTCATGTATTCATATATGTGCATATTTCACTTAAAACAGTGATAATTTTTAAACTAAAGCTTGCAAAATTTCTATCAATAATAATTGAAGACACAGAATGGATATGAATTTTGAAATTCTTGAAACTAAGTTCAATAATTTTTATTTTTTCATTTGATATAAAAGTAATTTTTTTTAATAAGATATTTTTTTCAGGGATTAGGACTAACAGGATTTCATAAAGGCCGCTAATGCCAGCACAAGGTGCATTCGTTTTTGTTCTGCAGGTATATTGAAATTAAAATTAAAAATGCGCAAAATAAGCGTAGCGTAGTTTACAAGCTTATGGCTATAAGCTTTGCTTAACCTGCTAGTTCTATTTACTCCTTTGAAGTGATAAACTTTAGAGATTTTATTTATGAGCACCACATATGCCATCAAAGTTACACGTACGAGAGCCTATTCGTAATGTAACTGCTAGTTGCAACTCGCTGGCGGATTGTTTGCTAAGTGGTGCTAGGGGCGTACCGCTACTCTTACCGCAGTAAGATTTGAGGATTCTTGTCAGGATGTGGGAATCAAAGATTATTAGGGGTGTAACTTATTGTTTATTCACCCCTCTAATTTATGTACTACCATGGCTACCAATGTTTAACTATTAATATATATATATATATATATATAACATAACTTTTAGGTATTTAGCTCCTGGATTTCAGACATTATTGACATATTGCTCGCATATCATTATTGACATATTGCTCGCATATCAATATTGACATATTGCTCGCATATCATATTTTCTCTACTCATATAGATAAAGGAGCCATCACCGTCATATATTTAATTATTGATAGAAATTCATAAATATCTATATGTTTTTCTATATTTTTTCCACTCAACTGGCATTCTTCTTGTATTCGTTTTCTTCCAATTGTTTCCATATGTAAAACACTCCTTTTTCCTTATAAAAGTGACCTAACCTACATACATACGTGGAAGTTTAATTATAATAAAATTGTATCTTCCCCTAAATACCTATTAGGTATCCCCGACCTGTTATACAGTACCTAGGTTTTGTCAAATAATATATTTATGTACCTACAGCAGCTACATGATTGCTTATCGTAATGTATGTAGGGTAAAGTAAGATATTTTTTTGGATTATTGTATACAATAGAAATATATCTATCTATTTTAATCTAGGCAACGTAAGAAGTCAAAGAAAACTAGTCATGGATTTTGTGGAATCACTTTAAGAATGCGTTTAAGAACACACAAGTTATATACATGATATTTGATACAGTTTATATCGATAGCCTATAGATTCTATGTATATGTAGTATATAATCAATGTGCAGACATTCAGGGCCCAAGCTTATGCATCACATACCTTTAGATTTCCATTTCGCTACCACAGCATTAATAAAAAGAACGAAAGAAATTTATTGCAAATATTCCAAGAGTCGCATTGGTTTGTTTTTCATCAAGTATAACAATGCAACGATTTGTTTAGATGCTTTTTTCCACGCAAAAGCAAACGAATAATACGAATATATTTCCACTATTACCACATAATGCTCCATTGTCTACAGTTCGTTGATATTTCTCCGACGTTTCGACGCACGGACGCTACGTATAGTAGGGTTGTCAAGGGTACTCTAAAATAGGTTATTGTGCCCTACTTTTCTGTAGGTGTACTTTATAATCGTACTCCACTTAGGTATAGAGTACGCTTAAATAGTTAAGTAAATTATGACTATTCACTATTGACATATCATGGACCTTTTCCTCTCGATATTGAGCGTCCTACAATACATCCTTGTAATAAATAAGCTGTGACATTTTTTGGTACAAATTTCACTTTTGTCATTTTGTTACATTCGATGATTAGAAAATTTAAGGGTTGCAAATAGTGCACTTTCGAAAGGTTTTTTTTTCATATATCTATACTCCTTTTTAAACTAGTTAAAATTTATTTCATCCAGAAACAGTTGGCAACCCTACAATATAGTGGTGGTGATACACATGCCCGACGGAGCGTGAACTCGTATTGTAGAAATGTGTGTTACAGTAATTACAAATCATAATTAAAAACGTCTTTATAATGTTTTTTTAATATTCATAAGTGAAAATATATTAAGGTAGCTAGTTAAGTAGATAAAGTTTAAATGCGATTTGGGTAGGTATACCTGTCTGTTTTTTCAATATTTTGGTTTATAATAGGTATCGATTGTTTTAGGGATGCGAATATAGAGAGACGATATACTCCAATCTTAACGATATAACTGAACTTTATTTTTAAAAAGCATTAAACTTTGTCAGACGCATGTAAAATTTTACCTTAATTCCCATGTTTTCTTAGGAATTTTAGGCTTGTACAGTTGAAATATACATTATTTTCATTTTATGCTATAAATGCCTAATGTAAAAAAATAAATAATTAAATAAAATTTAATTTGCATAAGTTTTATACTACTCAGATTTTTTTTTTGATTTAAGCACCAAATAAGTATAACTAATAAATAATTCGATGTCCAAACACTTTTTGTTTCTTTAAATGCTATAGTTTCGTACAAACACTTCACTTCCCACGATTGATACTTTTCACACTTTTCATAACGCCAGTTTTGCCACCAATAGTTCGTGTAGCTTTGAAACGTTACTAACAAAATTTTTGGTTACAAAACGAACGGTTGACGTACATACACTACCATAAACAATGAATATTTATAGGCAGTTTGATAGATTAACACAAAAACTTCCAGACATGGGTCTAAAGTTTCATTTTTCGGTGGCAAAAAGTGACAAAAATAACAAAAATATCGTAAACGAACGCATGACCGTTTGTTACAGATGATACTAAAATTTTGATATTTTTGACACAAATGCAAAACGAACGTACGACAGATGACAAAGTAAACTAAAATAATGATTCTGCATCCCAAAACGAACGCGCCCTTATATGGCATTTTGACTTATATCTACCCCTGAAGTTATTCTACCATGTAAGACAATTAGATTATCATTTTTTTTTAGGTTTCTAAAGTCAAATGTCAAAAACAGAACTTATGGTTTCGTCATGTTCGTCTTGTCTGCGATCCTTTCGTGCGTATCTCACAGCCCTTGAGCTTAATGATTGTGCTGTCATTCTGATTGAAATTATACAGGCAGGGATCGATGTGATACTGATTTATAAATTAAGATAATTTTTTTTTAAGTAAGCTCTCTTTACATTGAACACATTATTTTTCACGTACCTCATTATGTGGGGTGTCATTAGATAGGTCTTCTACATTTATTTATTATCTCGAAGGTGTATACTTTGCGAGTTATAAAAGTTATACTTCCAAAGTTGTCTATTTTGTTACCCGGTGGGCAACGAGGGTCCTCTTTTTAAACATCTTTTCTAGGAATCTAAAGAAATACAAAAATGGAGCTTTGAAATTACCTTATTTTAATAATAAATGCTTTTATAAAATTCTCTTACTTCCCTAAGCATTTAAGATACGCACTTGAGCGTATTGTAAAAAAACTATTGTCAAACTTAATACAAAGCTTTTTTGTAACTTTTTACTTATTTGCAGTGTTGTGTGTGTATCTATATATACGTTTCAACACCAAACAACAATTATATTAAACTCGGTACATACTTAATGCTTAGTGCTAAGTTATTATTAAAATGCTATATTTTCATTACGTTTAGAATCCCTGCTCGATTTTATAATGTAAAATTCTTTTATATTGTGTTGGAATGACATCCCAGTGTCAATGCAGCCAGATGACATATCCATACAATGTCTGGAAAGGAATGTTTATTTTACTGCAAAACGATGATGGAATATTATGTTTGTTTTATATCGTTTGGAATATAGTTTTATATAAGTTCCGTTTCATTTTTTATATCAAAACGCTTATTAAAATATTCGAATTATTCGTTTGCTTTTACGTGGAAAAACACATCAAAATAATCTTTGCAATGTTCGAAAAAGAAGTGTTTATTTTACTGTAAAACGATAATGGAATATTTTGTTTATTTTTATATCGTTTGAAAGTTACAAAGGTACAATTATAAATTTATTTTATAATAAAACACTTTTTATAATCGTGCTAGGAGGTTATTGGGAACAGTCTCGAGTTATTCGGACTCTGGAATTTAATTTTTTTTTCGCAGGTAAAACCGCAGGTCTTCATTTATACAGTACCTATATTACCCCATCTATAGCTATTTCTGCTAAAGGATAGCTGGAGGGACGGAAAAGGATATAAGGTAACAGTTTATTCCGATCAGGCGAACAGGAGTTCCAATGGCAAAAGGCTTTTCTGCTGATGAAACTGCGGCTATTCCTTAACGTTACAGTGGCACAAAGGAGTGACTCGATTCCTATCCCAGGGGTAATAACGACATTTTTTATCCCGCTTTAACCCCTTAGGACCATCAGACCACCAAATCTCACCACCGGTGGTAACTTGGCACTCGAATTTCTCAACTGGCCACCAAAAACCAAATAACTCGATAGTATTTCCATATGACTAGCGGTAAAAAATGTCTCAATTAACTGCTTGTGATAAAATGAACTAGAATAAATAAATATATATACTACGGATAAAAATACACTACCACCAGATCACGTTGTAATTTTTTATATTTTTTTCTTCTTCTATATACTAATTCATATTAATACTAATATAATAAAGTTTGTTTGTTTGAACGAGCTACTAGTCGGATTTGAAAAATTCTTTTTGTATTTGATAGCCCAATTCTTAAGGAAGGTTATAGAAGCGGAGCAGTAAATTGACTCGGGTAAACCGCTAGGAACAGATAGTGACTGATTTTGAAAGACACGCTGAGAAGATGTTGTCGACTATCACTCTACCTTTTGTGTTATTTTGTCTATAATAATTTTGTCCAGTTACTGAAAAAATGGGCACAATAAGGATGGGTTGCACCAACTAACTTAGACGTTAATGTTAGACCCGTGGCTAAAAATGGGAGATAAGATTGTATGAAAAAAAAACAGCTATTTTTAAAGTTAACCAGCTAGTGGTTTTTTGAACTTTGACAAGCCAGTTAAGTTTAAAAAAAGCATTTAAAAAAATATTTGCGACTCGCATGAAAATGTTATTTTTTACCTCAAACAACAGTTAAATAACAACTTTCAGTACTTACCTTCTAATAATTGTCGATTGAAAAACTAAGAACTAAAGTTCACGGTAGACATGCTAAATATAAGTTCATTCGGACAGAGTGCGTTATATCCCAGCAGGGTTTGTTTATTTTAAGTAAACTCCAAGAATACCATAGATGTGCCATCTGGTGAACATAAGCCATTAAACATAAATAAATAACTCATTTTAAAAATAAACAATGTATACGTTTTTGTTCCATTCTTAGTGATAAGCAAAGTTTGAATAAACCATTTAGCCAGTTTCACTTCGTTTTTTTTATTTATATTATTAACTATTAATGAAGAAAATTGTCATAAATTTCTAAACATATGTACCTACATAGGTTGTATTTCTAATTGCATATATAGTACTGTATTTAACATATGTTTGCTTATAATAAATTAGGTAGCTGATGATGATTATAAAAAAAACCAAATTAAATTAATTTCATAAACACCAAACAAAATTTAATACGTTACACACAACAAAAAAACAGAAAATTAGAACGTCGACACCAAAATCAGCAAAAACAAATTTAAAAACAGTCCATTATAATCAAGATCTATAAAAAAAACTCAGTAGTGTATTGTATAAAAATATTCGATGAAAGTAATTTTCCGTACCTACCAACAAAACTTAATTGTAACGCTGACTGTTACAAACATTGTTTAGTCGGACATCATCTACCTATACAAAAATGAAAATAAAAACCAACTAAAAACTGAAGAACCGGTCCTGGCTGAGGCTTGTGAGCGTCGGAGGAGTGACCTCTGTTGGCCTTGACAGCTGCGTTCACTCCCGCTCCATGCGACGTAAACCTGCCTTATTCCACCACTAATAATTCCACAACATAATAATAAAAAGTTCTTCACGACGCAACTATGCGTTACCAACGCAACGTTACGTGGATAAGTACCAACGTAGTAACGCAAACACATACCTAGCACCAGTTCTGACACATGATTTGTTTGCGTTGCGCTCATTTATCTTGGGGAATGCTGTGTTAATGTAAGCTTTTGTGCCTAAACAAAGATACAATATATTTCTACTATTATTATGAGCGATATAATAATTAAGTTTGACTGTCTATGCGCTGAGAATGTGGAATAGAATCATGGTACTGCAGAATAGAAAAAAATGGTACTTATAATTTATTGAATACAACGTAGATTAGTAACCACGGCTTCGTCCGCGCAAAATTCAGTTGTTTCTTGATTAAGTGGGATAAATACTACATTGTCCACTGAGGGAAGAAAGTGACTTGACTAATAAGCGCGGAGTGTGGTGTGAGCTTTAATTATATACGAGATGGGAATCGCACTTTCTTCCAAGTAATAAATACCTACTCAGTGCTTTAAATATAACCTATAAGAAAAATAAAACGTTCCTTAACTGTGGTACCATTAGATGTACATTAAGTACAGTGCAACTTTTCTGACCTTCTGCCTTTGGGTGTTTGGTCGCTAGTGTCGTGGTGAGTTCACACCATTTCAATATGGCGATTGTCGTTTTGATTTTGGTCCACCGGCGGGTCTATTCCGTAATAAGATCGCTAACCTTTTTTGAAAGAAATAAGATATTAATTGCATTGACATAATCTCAATGATAAATTGCGGTTTCGCGACAATCGATGAATTTCATACGTAATTTCAAATGCGCAATGTATATCTTATTTCTATGGATTTCAAACGAGAATTGTTAGCAATCATTTTACGGAATCAAGCCGCGGGTCAGAAAAGTTTGTTGCACTGTTAATTGGTAGGCACAAAAAATTGTAAGTCTCTACGTTCAAAAGATTCTGAGTGGCCGTAGCTCGCGGAGGATCAAAAGCAGCTCGAAATGATTCACGGCCGGTGTCGCCCTCTTCTTTTTCGGACTTGGCGACACAGTACATTCACATATATTTCTAAGTGCATATATGCATATTTAACACCCAATCAGACAATCGTAGATGTTTATCACACAATAGATACTTATAGTTTGCGTTAATAAAATGTTCTTTCCGTCTATGCATCTATCACTCAGTCCTTTTTGCAGTTCAGACCTACATAAATTAAAATTAGATGTAGAGCCACAAAAACTTTGATTTTGATGCATAATTTCACACATTGTTTTGACGTGACAACGTCTTATAAATTGGTTTGCCGGGTGACACTTCAAGAAACTGCGTTACGCTCCGCTCACGTTATGCGCTCACAATGAGAGCGAGTGAGAGGCACGCGCCCGCCTAAGAGCGAGAGAGACAGACATAAAATCATTGTCACGTAAAACTTTCGCCCGTATACCGACTTTACAGGCAACCAGTTTTTATTGTAATTACATATAAATAAATATTTGCTCGGTATCAACAAACTTTATCATAAAAAAATAAAAAAAAATACAACGAACATATTTCTCCTCAAAAAATGCTTTAACTCAAAATGGTGTATGTTTAAACTACAGGCCCATTGTCATTTAAGCTTACTAAAATATACATAATATATATTATCTCGGGTACTTTGGTAATTCTTAGATTTTACGTTCTTATTTTGGATCGGATCACTATTCCGGATCTGATATATATCCGTTCCGGAATGTCTTTTAAAATATAACCACTAATCAGTTGTTTTAACTATAACTACCCTATAACTACTACCTACTGCCCATGTGTACCTCCCCTAACGCTTTTTTAAAAAAATCTAATAAATTCCTTCTGCAATCTTAAAGTAATTGCTAAAAATATACAAAGATGAATTGAAAACTTCCTCCTGTTTTTGTTTTCCATTTGTCAAAGCAATGTTAATTTTCATATGTGTGTGGGTTTGTTTTTTTTTTAATTCTTCTTTTCCTTATATCGTGTCTAACCTACAAATATAAATATGTACTCGTAATATAAATTATGTATGTGTTTCCTATATTTACATATTGAAGGTGTACTATGTATTCATAATAAAATAAATTATATGCCATTTCACAGAGCATGGTGTCTAGCATTTTGTAATTTTGTTTTGTAACTTACAATTATGAGCGCGTTCGTTCTGGGATGCAGAATCATTATTTTCATTACTTTTGCCACCTGTCAACCGTTCGTTTAGCATTGGTATCAAAAGTTTCAAAATTTTAGTATCATCTGTGACAAACTGTCATGCGTTCGTTTACGATATTTTTGTTATTTTTGTCACTTTTGCCACCGAAAAATGAAACTTTAGACCCATGTCTGGAGGTGGGGTTTTTGTGTTAATCTGTCAAACTGCCTATACATATTCATTGTTTATGGTAGTGTGTGTGTGTTTTATCGTAGTGTGTGTACGTCAAGCGTTCGTTTTGCAGGTTATGTAACCAAAAATTTTGTTAGTAACGTTTCAAAGCTAAACGAACGGTAGGTGTCGGTGGCAAAACTGTCGTTATCAAAAGTGTGAAAAGTATCATTCGTGGGAACTCTTAATCCCAGAACGAACGCGCCCTATAAAGATAGTAAGTACTTGTAATCACTCATTCTGTAATCAGCCTAATACGTCCCAACTGTTTGATCCTACCTTCACATTTGGGCCACTGTCCACACGCGGGCTCGGTGCGGGTATGCAGGTTACCTCACGTTATTTTCCTTCACGGAAAGCTAAATAATTTCAGTAATTAAGAAAAAAGCCTCATTGGTATACGCTAGGTTGCAACCTTCCTCACTGACACAAGGTGAAATTGAAACTCCTTGGCCACTACCAAATAAGTATTTTTAATAATAAATGCAAAATGTGATATACAACTAAATTCTCGTTAACTTTATTGTGGTCACCAGGGGCTGCAGTTTAGTAATAATCTCCCGCAATATGCTGTGTGAAATGGAGTTAATAAACTCTAAAGACTAATAATATACAAAATATTAATTCAGCTAAAAGGTTTAAGGTTATACCTACTCATTTATAAGTATGTATATTAATACAACGATAAAATGTAAAATAGTTACCTAAGAGTAAAAAGTAATATTACTTGTCCCGTTAAAGTGGGTCACCCCCCGCACCCGCACCTTCCCTCCACGTCCCCCCGTCTCTCGTTCGCCCCGCGACTGTCCCCACTCCCCTATTTTACCCCCTACATTCATTGTGCCGCAATATATTTCTTTTTATGTGCAAACAGAAAAGTTATTTATTTAAATTTTCTCACGAATTCGTATCGCAATTTCATTTTATTAGTAGGTATGAGGTAGGTTTTAGTATATTACGGAGAACAAATTTAGAAATTGTGTTCCATAATAAATTTCACTTATTGAATATATTAAATTGCGATAATCATTCATTACATCGCATATATGACAAACAGCTTTTTCCCGCGGGTTTTTTCCACGCTGCATCTGCTCACTTTGGGATTATTTCTATAATATACAGCCTAATACAACCCAACCTTTCCGGAAATTGCTCAATCCATACTAAATATACGGCAAAAAAAATGGCAATTTAGGTTATTTCGGATATCACCTTCTTAATCCAGACTAACAAACTTTCCCTGTTTATAATATTAACGTAGATTTACATTTTTATTTTTCATAGCAAGAGTAGATCATTCTATAAAGAATTTAAAACCTTTCATTTGTTAAGATAGACATTTCAATTTCATTTTATTCTAGTCGGAGCCATCTCTATTATGTCCCCAAATAATTAAATCAAGCGCTGAAGCGACGTAGTGGGGAATGATGTTGAATCAAATTGAATAATAAAACTCAATTGTGTTGCAAAGATCGCAATTTCCTGATACCAGTCGAGCAAGTCGTCGCAAAATTATTTTAATACAAAAGCCATCATTTTAGCGGAATTACATATTCGTGTTTGTTTTGATATAAGCCCATCCATAATTTTATATTATAAATGCGAAAGTGTGTTTGTTCGTCCTTTCTTCAAACGGAGCATCCAGTTCTAATGAAATTTAGCACAGGGATAGTTTCATTAGTTAGTCAAAGACATAAGCAGTAACTTTTTCAACCAACTCAAAAAAAGAGGAGGTTCTCAATTCGACTGTTTTTTTTATGTTTATTACCTCAAAACTTTCGACTGGGTAAACCGATTTTGATGATTCTTTATTTATTTGAAAGCTTGTGCTTCTCGTGTGGCCCCATTTTAATTTGGTCCAGCCCTGACAATGGCATCCATGAGAAAACTATATAACTCTTAATATTTATGTGGAATGATTGTACAACATTTTGTTAATATGTAGTATGGATATTTCTAGTGTACCAAAAAAGTAATTCGTCACTAAAAAGGTAAAAATAATTACTTTTTTCTAAAAATCTGATCTGAATACCAGTTTGAAGTCGGTTTCTAGGTACCTAACAGCTTCACTTGAATTTTAAACCAATTTCAAACTGTAATTAAGATCAGATTTTTAGAAATAAGTAATTATTTGTTTTTGTTAAAAAGTTTTTTTATACTAGACGAAGTCACAGCAACATCACTTATTTAATTATTTATGTGTAAAATAAAACTCTTTTTAATATACTTAATGTTCCATGAAGCTATCTTAACTAGTTTATGAAATATCGTCATTTATGTAAGTTACTAGTTATAAACAAATTCCATGTGGACGAAAAACAGCTAGTTCTTACTATAATGAAGGTGTTGCCGTAGTTATCCCTCGCCGATAACCGAATTTAACGCGGGGAGAGCCCCGGGCAAAAGCTAGTAACCGTATATGTAAATCATTTTACGTAAAATTGATGTAGAAGCTTTAAAATAGGTAGATATATATATATAGATTCAAATCTCATTAGGTAAGGTATGTTTGTGCAGACATAATTGAAAACATTCAATTTTCTTTGCTATTGTGTTCTTATCATATATAACTTCTGAGGTAGTGTTTACAAGGGTGTGGGTTTAGGATACAGTTCTGCTTTAAAGGATAGAATTTTATGTAGGATACCGTAACAGATAAAAGCAAAGTTATAACAATATTTCTTACTGTATTGTTATCTATTGCTTAGCGTCGGGATTCAATGATTTTACAAAGTGCGGTCCTAGGCTCATGGCAGCCTGCAGGTGTCGTGACTTGAACCTGGGTCCATGTATAAGTGGCCTTCCTCCTATGTAATTTTATTGTATGTATTGCTACATAGGCCAAAACAAAAAAGTTTTATTATCAGAAAACCCTAAAACATGGTTAAGTTTCCATGGGTTAAGAAATTTTTAACTGTTTCTACAATGCTGTCATGTTATTATATTTTATTAACATTATGTTTAAATATAAAAAAAAAAATCCAGAATACTTACTCCGTTCCAAGTACCTACCTGCCTCGACATGGTAAAGTTGTTATGGAGTAAGCAATTTTATTATGTTTTGATTTATTTATCTTTGAATATAGTCAACTTACCTGCCAGATCATGGTAATGCTGTCATAGAGGAAACCAATTTTTTACATGCTTCTACAAAGTTGTAATTTTAAATTTAATATTTTTGAAACTATTTTGAAAATGGATGTTAAGAACTATAAGGTTCCGACCGTTGCAAATGTACGCCAGAATTGTAAAAGCCACCTACTTACCAAAAATATACCAAAATTAAAATAAATCTACAAAACTAAAATTTAACTATGTTTTAATAAACTTACATAAGTGTTCTTTTTATACAGTTTCAGAATATTTATTTGATTGCAAGTACTTTCCAATATCTACAAGATAAAGTTGTCATGAAGTGAGCAATTTTTACATGCTTCTACAACGCTGTAATTTCAGTTTATTATTATTAACATATTTTTAATGAAAAAAAAACAATTTCCACAACTTGACCGATTAAGGTCGTATTCATATTTTTTTTTACATTTATGGAGACCATGGTTCGTTACTGTAGTTTGCGCAGTAGTAAAATTTAAATCCTATATTTATAGACCAAAATTATTAATGTTCACAAGATATATATGTTAGTTAGGTGCCGCGTAAGAAAATTACAAAATCTAGATCCTGTATGTCGCTGTGGACGATTGGTTAAATAAGTTTCATTTTTATTTTATTTTACACAATTTATTTCCGTCATCCATATAATTGTTTAAGTATGCTTTCGCATCCGTACGCGTTTGTTCATTAGCACCGCAATTTATGGGTTCCCTTGCTAGCGACCCCTTCTGTCTAGACTTTCTTAAATGGCAGGAGGGAATTTAATAAACTCATCGCACCACCTACCGAAAATGGCAGAACAAACTCAGATAAATCAGATCTAATCAAATCAAAAAATATTTATTCAAATAGAATTCTGAGAATACTTTTGAATCATTAATACAAATTTTTAAAAATTATGATTTCTGCCGAAAAGATCGGGCATGAAACACAACTGTTAAAAATTTTGAAAAAAATACTTTATAAGTAAATCTAGTTAATTTACTTATAAAATATAATAAGCAGAACCAGCGAGTATATTAATTCCTTATTTACATCTATATGTCAATACTACCTTATCCCTGCGACTTCGTCCTGGACTTTAGAAGACAGAAAGCTTATTACTGTTTATGGTTCTACCTACAAAAATATCGGAATATTGAAATCAAAATGTAAAATAAAATTTAGAAAACTTCGGAGATTATGGCAAAATTCATTTTGTATAAAAAACAATCTGCGACGTTTACCCTTAAACCATAATATTCACACCAATGAAAATATTACCAAGATCCAAATAAATTATATCAATAGCTACATCGATATTATCAGTAGAAGCTTGAGCATAAACCTGAAGCTCATCTGCAAATAGTTGATAGAGATAAAATAGAGTATGAGTAATATTATCTATGAAAATAGCAAATAGGTGTGGACATAACACGTTACCTTGCGGTACACCGGATTCAATGTTGCTTGCACTAGGCCGACAGATTTTCGCCAACCCGAATGCGCTGTCGGCGACCATGCAAGTAACAATGAAACCAATCAATCCCTGTTAGAGATATGTTAAGAGAGGGTAATAAACAAAGCAAAATCGACAGTATTAAAAGCATTACTGAAGTCTAGGAAAGAAAGTAGGTATTGAAAATTGTTTATTGGTTGTATTGAGTAGTGACCATACTATGACCAGACTGGAAAGGATTGAAAAGGTTATTTTTTTTAGGAATAGGCTAAGCTGCAGATTCACCTGACGCTCGAGGACTATTAAAAGGAAAAGAAGTATTGATATTGGTCGATAATTAAAGAAATACGAAGGATTGTTTTTTTTTTTCTGTAAAGGTATTACTTAAGCGTCTTCTACGTGCTAGGAAATGTATACGAGAAAATTGAGGCATTAAGAATATGAGTTACAGTTGGAGCTATTATGTCAAGGATTGGAAGGATCATGTTACATCCAACGGCATTCGAAGCAATGGAGTTTATGCTCTTCTTAACACCATTTCAATAAATTGTTGAAAGTAAAAGAAGTAAAGACAGGAGTTGTTTTATTTGATATATTAGCTAAGGTTATTATAAACGAATATTTAAATTACGAGCAGAGAGCCTTGCTGTGAATTCCCAACTCCTAATGACTAAAAATTCCTAGACTTTGGCTCGATCTTCGTTTTCAACTGAATTATGGATATGACGTCATTGTGCATCTCTACACGCACTATTGCAGCGATTTCGTATGCTCCTATACTTTTCAAGATTATCTTCTGAATATTTACATTTAAGTTCGGCTTTAGCCCTGCACTTTTTTTACATGCAGGTGCTGGAAGACGTTTAATTTGAATAGTTCTGATAGTGGCACGTTTATCGTAAAGGTTAATTAATTATTGTAAATTAAATATCTACACATTTTAATCAATATCATCTGTTGTAAAAACTGTAGGCCAGTTTATGTTGTAAGCATCTTCTTAAAAACATATATGTCCTATCGATGCCACCAAAATTGCGCTGAAACATTATTGTCGCATGACGAGCAGAGCAATAGCAGCAAGTAGCCACGGCATTATTAAAAATTGATATATGTTCATTACTAGCTTTTCTCCACTGCACCGTTACCGCTAAATTCGGTTATTGACGTTATTGACTGATAAAAAATAGGTTTTACAATAAATATGTAATTTTTGGTATTACTTAGGTAGTTGGGCTTTAGTTTTTGAACTTATACTTATAAATGAACACTTATTCTCTAGCTTATTTGCGCTCAGTTTTTTTCCTATGTTTGTATTATAAAGACACAAGTAAATTGATTGCATAATTTCAACTAGTTCAAGTAAATTCACGATGTAAATACCGAAATATCTATGCATTATACACACATGCATTTCTCATTAAATTAAAAATGGTTGTTATTGTAGCGTCCCGTATATTTATTATACAAACAAGTTATTTAATCAGAAACACGTGCAGTGTCGTAGCTAGCTATATAAGGATATGAATGGACACCCCCACACTTCTAGAACGCCGTATGCTGTACAGTACAAGTGTCTCGCCAGTCAATAAGTGACACTAACGTGATAATTTTGATAGTGCACTAATTTATATGCACTGGAACATTCACAGATAACGTTTGTTATCGGAGAATTGTTTATATATGTTTTTCCTTAATCTATTTGGGTAGATTATTTTGAATAAAGAGTGAGAAAATGTTAGTGATAATGATATTGAACCTGCGTTGCCTGAGAGAAGAACCTGAGACCCACATTATTTAAGACCGTGAACTCTGTCACGAATATGAAAGCTATTACAAACTGATTATGGTATTCGAAGTACCTTTTAAATCTTTGAAGTGAATAAGTGAGCCGTTTATAGTACTCCGATCGAAACTATTAACATTTTCTTGTGACTAGTCAATTAGCATCGTTAAAAGGCATAGAAGTAGAAAGGATCTCATGCCTTTTACGATCGAAAGCTTCTTGTATCTATGTGGTGACGTAATTCTCCCACGGTCGAAGCCACTCGTACTCCGAGAGTGGGCTCGTAAGCCGGTGGCGGTGAGTGACAGCATTGGAGCAGGTCGGTGTCTGTGTCGGTCTATTTGTGGTGACAAGAGGCGTGGGTGCGGCGAGTACAAAGATGGAGTGGCAATGACCTTGACACCAAGCGAGCGGCCTTGGGAGCACGTGGTGGCTGCTGACACTCGCTGTCTGTTGTCGGAACGTCGCCGCCGCCGCTTTTCCCAAGGGAGAATAGTATAGATACGCCTGAAAATTTTATCGGTAATTTTAACTTGATGTATTTTTTCTAAAGTTTTATAAATTCGCTGCTGAAATGCAATTTTTTTTTTGTTTTTAATTAAAAATTATTTTGTTGCGAAATTTGTCTATATGCATGATGAAACTATAAGTATTCAATCAGCAAATAGGAAATATATTAAATTACTTGTACACAAAAAAAAATCATATGTAAATTATAAAAAAAAAGTACAAACGCGTTGAAGTCTTTTGTACCGAGTATTTTGATGTTTACATTTGTATGACATTCATGACAGAAACATGTAATTATTATAGTATACTTCTAATTTTTAAATACTAATTATATCAAATAATATATTTTAATGGATAGGGAGGCAAAATAATATCTAATGTGTTAGTGTTGGTAGTGTTATAATTATGTATTATGACTATCCTATAATTTTAGTAAGTAAAGAATAAAAATATATATCAAATATATATTATATTTTTTAATCCTTTTTTATATTAATTTTATTGTTATTAAATAACCAAATGCATAATATGATCACTATATAAAAGAAATTAAACAAAAGTGACAGATAGGAAAAAAAATAATGATTTTATAAATAAACCAACGAAAGCACCTAACAGCATCTACAAAAACACTATATTTAAAGCACAATTTATTTTAATATTTCTAAATTAATGATAGGGTATGTCCGTATTTATCCAATGTACGGTTGAGAGCCGGCGTGTCGGCGTGTCGAGTGCGGTCGCCCGGGGCGCAAGTAGCCGGCTGGCAGTTCCGCCACGTTACGACCCGGCACTAACTTTAACTGCGAATCCACCCTTGCTCACTTCAAAGCTTTACCTTTGTTTATCAGCAACAAGCTGGGTTTCGGCTTTTATTTTGCGGTAACAAGTAGCTTGGAAGAGGTCAAGTTCTTTAACACTGTAGTGTTAACTTCTGTGCTATTTTTATTTTGGATTTAATTTTTTTTTGGCATAATTACACTCTACACATTTTTGTAGTCTAATTAGTTATTCGATTACTGGTGACATTGTGAGGTTATGCAAGAATACATGTACTAATAAGTCATATTTAGTTGGTATTTTAAGGTTTTAGGGGGAACAATAAACTCGGGTATATGGTATATTGCATCCTGAGCATATTTTTAAGTAGGTAACAGTACTTGCTAGATCGACGAGTAAGCTTTATCGTTTTTAAGTTTTCAGGACATTTTGTTCATATTTACTACTTACTGTGACTAGTTTAAGAAAAACTGGTTGTATGCTTCTGAAAACAGTAATGATAGCTACCAAATCGTCATTATGATTATAAAATTTAAAACGCGTAGGTATATTTTGCAAATGAAAAAAAAAAATAACGCTACATATATATTTTCGTTACTAAAATCTTTAAATGTAACTGATCGGTCACATATTCATTTTCCATTCAAAACAGACATTTAAAGTCCACAGTCCCTGAGCTGATGATCCATAATGATTCGCTTCACGCCGCGCCGCCCGCCCCGGGAGCCTCGCCGCGTGTCCTCGCCTCGGCATGAATGAACGCGTCGATCCGTATTTATTGGCACTTGTTGAAAGCTGCTCGATGGTGCGGCCAACACCTGTCATAGGTAATGCCTTAAAACTTACACTTTCATCGTTTTTTATCGACTTAACACTATTGTAAGTTATGACGTATGCACGAGTGCGTACAACTATTCTACGTGTCTATAAACTCTATTTTTTCTTACTTGTCTTATTTTGTCAACAGAACTCTAACCTCAAAAACAATTAAACAAACTAATCAAAAAAATCTTGGCAAGAAATATATTCACAGCATATACTTTTACAGCATAAGTAGAGGAAAAGGTTTATCACACGAAAAATATACCTGCCTGTCTGTCTGTCAAGAGCGTTTTCCTCAGAAACGCGTCAAGTTGTATTTATTATCGAAAATACTTAGATTTATGGTCCCTTAGAGCTGCAAACAAGGCAAGTTTTGAATTCTATCCAATAATATAATGCAGCCATTTGCATATTTTGACACTCCCAAATAAATCAAAACTTTCGAGTATAAGGTACTTCCTGTTGACCTTGAATCATTAAATTTGGCAACAAGCAAGGTCTCACACCACAAATTAGGGAAAAATCCAAAAATCACATAAAAAATATTTTTATCAAATACAAACTTACATAAACAATTTCACAATCGACCGCGATGTATCGATGTATGGGAGAACATTTTTTCAATAGCAAAAATTACACGATAAAATGTCCGAAAGACTTTAAAACCTGATTTTCATGATGGACGAACTATTTACATGCAAGTGTCTGCGAGACCCTCGGTTTGCGAGTAAGACTTGCACTTGTCTAGTTTTTTTGGTTATTCACACAGTAGTGTGTTTAAAGAAAAACAAGTATGTTTTTCTTCAAAACATCATGAAGAAACCTGCATACGTGAAAAAATCGTATTTGAAGTCCATAATCCGCACTGGACCCTCACCCAAGGTGTAGTATCTAAAAAATGAGCAAGGCAAGGAAATAGCAAAAAATATTTGTTAAACTTTATTTCCGTTATAGTTTTCTATTAAAATATTAAACCTTATTTTAACTTTTACACAAATAGACTAATATTTGTACAAGACACCGTCACTGTGACAGGTAAGGGTGAAGTAAACCCTATAAACTTCTCTTGAGGAAAGTTATTACAATAGGTCCGAAAACCGAAATCGCTAAATTTGCGATTTCCGTTTTGAGACCTGGAGAATCGTTTGCCATCCTTTTTAGAGTGATGTCTGTGTGTGTGTATGTGTGTAGGTAAGCTTTTATTTGCACCTCGACATCTCAAAAACCAATATACCAATTTGTCTCTTAACTACGGCAATCGATATACCACGTCATGTCTTAGATCTGAAAAGAGTGTGAGCAAAATCGGTCTAGCGGTGTGTTTTTTAACGCCAAAAACTGATTTCTGTAAAGAGGTAAGAAATATTCTAAAGAAGAGTTGCTCGTGCGGTACTTACTACTGAACAATTTTTTTATTTCTTCCTTTTTTATTTAGTTAACGAAATTCTAACTTTTTAAACCATGAAACAGTGACTTAAGCTCAAAATATGTGGAAGGCGAATTACACAATCAAATAAAAAAGAGAGATTTTACTATTTTTACCTAGTGGCCTTTATTATTTGGACTTAAAGCATAGTTTTCTCGATTTTGTGATTAGAATTTTGTTTACAAAATATGACAAATTTGAAAAATAGGGTTTTTCTTCCAATTACTATTCAAGATTTAAATTCGTCTCGAAAATTACGGTGATGTGAGTTGTCTCCAGAGAGTACTTAATAACATATGAGTATAAATAAGTAGTATCATTTTTTTTTGTCATAGGCGTAGCCAGGTACATCCAGGGAGCATGGGGCAGCTATCCGCGATAGACTGTCCAAACTGCCTATAGCATCGAGAATTTTGTCTATATAGTACATTTTTGCTATATCAAAATAACATTATCTACAGTCTAACCCACTCTAGACCAGTCTGCCCCAATCTTGCTTAAAATATATTTTACCTATACCTATACTTTAAGCCCTATAATTTAAGGATGCTTTCTTCGTAGTCGTACTTGCTTTTAATGGATTTTTGAACTCCAAAAATAATGTGGAAGACTATTGCGTTTAAGAGCTTGTATGAAATTAATGAAAAGTCTTAATAAGATTGTTAGATTTGAAACCTCGTTAAAAATACCCAGGAAATAAGACTAAAGTTGAGCCCCAGAGAAGTTTTAACAATATATTTATTCTATTTGTTTAGGATGACAAACATTTGAACAAAACTTTTTCAATCATATAACTTGAACACATTTTTAAAAATAATGTAAACAAAATCGATATGTATGATTCGTTTTTTTTTATATGCCACTATGGTGGCAAAACATGCAAATGGCCGTATTTTTTAATTGCGTTGTCTTGGAAGCTATTCGTTGTTACAGCTGTATGGGACTGTAGATCTGACTCATATATTTGATCTTAAATTAAATACAAAGGTATCCCTTCCGTACCCAAAGAGTAAAAAACGGGACCCTATTACTAAGACTCCGCTGTCCGTCCGGCCGTCTGCCACCAGGCTGTATCTCATGAGCCGTGATAGTTAGACAGTTGAAATTTTCACAGAAGATGTATTTCTGTTGCCGCTATAACAACAAATACTAATAAGCAGAATAAAATAAGTATTTAAGGGGGCTCCCATACAACAAACGTGACATTTTGCCGTTTTTATAAATAATGATACGTAACCCTTCGTGCGCGAGTCTGAGTCGCACTTGGCCGATTTTTCTTTTTTCATTCCTGAGTTCCTCTATCATTCGCTATAATTTTTACAAAAACTTTTGTAAAACCCAAATAACGATTAAATTCAAACTCTTAATTTCCATATAATGGGGGTAATACTGATAAAAGTACATATTATATGAGCACCGTGATCTACCAATGATAATGGTAAGTGATATTAAAATTTATTAACAATATATTACGAAAGCCTATATTTCTATTTAATTACTTTTTTAAATGCAGTCATGTAGTCGGTAATTCAAGGCGTCAAGGCAAAGCAATTAACACATTGTTGGATTTATAGATATGATATTACTAGACTTTGCCAGCGACTCCGCTCGCCCTAAATTCGGTTATCGGCGTGGATCACCTTAACTTAACTCCAATTAATTTATTAAATGAATTGCTTTAGCATGCTATAGGTGCAGCAATAGTTCGTTTTACACTGATAGTTATTTTCGCAGGAACTTTTGAATTTTTAGGGGAAAAAAGTAGCCTAAATGCTATTCCAGGACCTAAACTATATGTATGCCAAGTTTTATCCCAATCCGTCCAGTGGTTAAAGCGTGATTGAGTAACAAACATCCATCCAGACATACAAACTTTCACATTTATAATATTAGTAGGATCACTGACTGTATGAATGAAACGAATGTTTAGTCTGTGACATTACTATGGACCTTGGCTTGTCCAAAAGGAATGACTTACAGTTAAAACTGACTTTTTATTGTTGGCTGTCTCTACCAGCTATAAAACCAAATATGGTTCTACATTCTACCTGACTAAATACGCTGTCCTAAATAAATATACTCGAGCTCAACTTCGAAAGCAGAACAAATCACTGACTGTCACTGACGGTCCTTAAATATAATAATGTGTTACTTTCAATTCTTCATTTCAATGTGACATTTATTATTTACTAGCATTTCTCCGCGACTTCGTTTGCGTGTAAAATAAAGTTTTTAACTCTTGATGGTTTTACCTACAAAATTATTGGGATTCTCATATAAATTCTGAACTCCTATTTCACCCCCTAGGGCATGATTTTTAAAAAACGGTGAAACATGCACATTAAACCTAAAGACCAAATACCATAATCAATATGCATTTTTCTTCAAAATCAACAAATTTTCTCGCTTAGATTAAAACAGGACCCTCTGTGCAAGACGTCAAAAATTTTCCTGTAGTTTGTGCTGTACGTTGATATATCAGTCTGTTTACTCTTTGATATATCAGTCAGTTTACTCTTTGACATATATAGACTAGACTAGACTATTATTCTACAGACTTCGTCCACGTGGACTTTTCAAAAATATGAAAGCATTTTACTGTTTTGCCTAAAAAAATATCGGAATTCTAATACAAATTTCCATTACCTATTTTAACCACTTATAAGGGATGAATTTTGCAAAATCCTTTATTAGTAATCGCTTACGCTGTAACAGGATTATCTGTGTAAAATTGTTAGTGTCAAGACATAAAAATATCAGAGTTCTCATACCAATTATCATCCCCTATCATGCCCTCCAGGGGATGATTTTCCAAAACCGGTGGAACACGTCAATCTACCTTAGAGCCAAAAATTATTTTCTATGTATTTAGCTTTAAAAATTACGAATTTCAAAACAAACTTCCAATCTCCATTCAATCCCCTTAGACCTTGACCCAGTAGTTTGGGCTGCGCGTTGATATATTAGTCACTCAGTCATACAGTTAGTTTACTATATATGTATTATATAGAGATTATAATATATTTGGTAATGATAAATTTTAGTAATAGTTTTTGGTTTTGTGGCACAAAAAGCAATGTGGTATTTGCATAATATAAGATTTAGACTAAAGTGTCATAGGGTATGTCGTTCCAAAACAATAAGTTCATCTTTACGAATACATACTTAATTTAACATGTTGAATAATTAATTCAAATAAAAAAAAAACGATCTAGACATAATATCCAAGCAGTCAGGATTTCTAAGACAATATAACACTAACTTTCATACGATATTAAGTTTGATTCTCAATAAGTCGACAAAACATTGTGAATTCTTGTTTTCCTTTCATTTTATATGAGAACTATCTACTCGTGCGTGGGTGTTTATAATTTAATATCTAAAATACGGCGATCGTAAATTCATCTGTAACGACTCAGAGCTTGGCACTCTTGGGAAATTAAATTTCGTATCTTATGAAATATGAATCAGTTAGAAGAATTTACCCTCAATTATCAAATAGGTGAAAGTAAGTACTTATGTAAAATGTATACCTAAGTATTTTTGATTATTTGATATTTTTTTTAAGAACACTAAGCCTACTAAGAAAGGTTTTCCTAAAATATGCGTGCCATTGAAATGGTTTAGTCTGTCCGTCCATCCGTCTTTCACGTCATCGGTTCGTAGTTTCTACAGTTTACAATCTATATATTATATAATATAAAAGAAGAAACTGACCGCTGACATCGCACAGCAGAAACCGCTGGGTTAAGAACCATGAAATTTTGCACAAACGTACCTTAAATGACGTAAGTGTGCACTAATAAGGGATTTTAGAAAATTCATCTAAGGGGGTAAAATAGAAGTTGAAAATTTTATGGAAATCCGTCAGTTTTGTTGAATGCATAAAACTTGGTTATGAACTAACGAATAACGAAGATATTTATCTGGAGGAGAAATTGCGAAACCCTATTCTCTAGCGTAGCCAGTTTTTTTATCTTCGCAATCTTAGGCAAAAAAGGGTCTCAGTTTAAGTAAATATTACCATGGAAAGTGCCAGAATTGTGACGTTTTTTGTTCATAGTTAAATTTAGCTTGATCAGCAAATATTTTCTTAAGAAAACCTTCATTCACTACATAATTAAGACAAAAACGAAGACACAAATTAAGTACCTACCTAAACAACTTCAATTAAAATCAATGAATACTTCAACCATCACTAATTCCCAACGATAAACACGAACTTTAATGAGTAGCATCAAATATAAGCCCCAATTTTCTGAGAAAACATTGTCGGAACCCTTAATTCGCGATTAAAGCAAACATGGTGCGCGGGGTGGTGAGGAGACAGTCTCGCGGAGTGCATGTGGGGAGGGTGCCGCCGCCGGGTGGCGAGACGAGAGGGGCGCACAGCCCGCGAGCTGCCACTTCTGTGCTTGAGGAGCGCCGGTACACCTCGCGCCTGGGTTTCCGGCTAGGCTCCCTCGCGACATCGGAACGGACTCCGTTGGCCACGTGTCTCGCGACACCGTGCTTTTTTACACCCACGCCCGCACCGACACTTCCGTAATTACGCTGCCGTGCGTTTACACCATTGTAATTTCAATTTGTGCAATCGAATGCGCTTTCGATTAGTTTCTTTTGTATTAGAGCAGCTACTTTTGATTAGCAATTTCAATTTATATGTTAATTAGAATTTATGAATATTGAAATTCAGTGCTAACGTTAATTGAGGTAGCTTTATAATTAAAATGGTATTAATTAAGTATATTATGTTTCATAATTAATTAGCAAAATATAGTTTTTTATAGGTTTAATTTTCTTGCCAAGAATTAAGCGTGGTGTATCTATGCCTATATCAATTTAAAAAATTTCATACACCAATAAATTGATAATTGATAGGATTTTGCCCCCCGAAGAGATGACGGAAGCGGCACAGCCACAACCCCAATTCTATAACCAATATCTTTATTAAATTTTGTAAGACTATATTTTCGTATTATAATCAACTTTGTAGTTATTTATAATAATCAATACTAATTGATCCGGTAAATAATAATGAACGACTTGAATAAAAATGTACATATTAATTTTACTAGTGTACCCATTTATTATGTAGAATACTAAATAAAACTGTAGCTTTTTCGATGAACTTTTTCGTTAGTTTGTATGGGTGATGCATTGATTATGTGTAATAATTGAAGTATCCTGACTTAACGTTGCCGAGATGGAATCTCTACAAGCTGCGATCGACCGCAACAGAGTGTACAAGATGTATAATCTTTATAAGGTAATATCAATATAAATACTTTCATAGCAAAGATGCAGTCAAAACCTATGATACCTAAGATATGCCATGTATATTATATTTTCTTCTGAGACTCTAACCTTCAGGGGGTTATAAACGAAGGAAGATTATTTCTATGTATGTACATTTATATTGTATTTCTTACTTCTATGAAGGTTTGTGTGTTTATAAGATTGACGTACTAGGACTTTATAAGTCACTAGGAGCTTTATTAGGTAATAAAGAATAATTTCCAAAACTTTATTATTCTAAGTATAAGTAGATATCCCTGTTAGGTTCGCTAAACAATCTTTATGGAGATTGTTACATTATTTTAAGTTTTTTAAATGTAATTTTTTTTTCATTTTGGAGGTAGAGCAAAGAATTCTTCCATCTATTATGTAAAGATTATGAAACCCAACAACTTTTGTCGTGTTTGCAACTGTTTTGTTAATTAATCTAACAAAAAGAATCTAAAATATTGGAAAAGTTTTTTCATTTTATGGGTTCCGTAGCTTAATAGCAAAAACGGAAGTTAATTTATGTACTTCCGTATATCACAGCCTTAGTATATGCCTTCTTTGCATCGATTCCGATTAAAAAAATACACAAAAGTATCTTATGAGAAGCATTTAACAATAATGTTAAGTTATGAAATTTTAAAAAGAGAAAAGCTCTATATACTATATACTTATTACATTAAGAAATGAAATTTTTTTTTTTAGAAGCTCCCATTGTTAAATAGCTCTTTTAAAAAGCATTAGAGAAACTTTTTCTTTATAATGTATATTTCATGAGTTAGCTTATAAATTTAAAATAAAAAAAAAAAATTCTTACGCAACTTGTTTTCAATAAAATATTTTCATAAGGTTTTCAGATATTTGCCATAATTCTTATTCTACTGAACCCTAACTTATTACATGTAGGGCACGTACTAGGCTGGTTTTTTAGGGTTCCGTAGTCAACAAGGAATCCTTATAGTTTCACCATGTCCGTCCGTCTGTCTGTCTGTTTGTCCGCGGCCATTAGATACTTTGTACAAGCTCGCAAGTACGGCAGTCATCCCGCGCTCATGGTGCTTGCAACAGCACCGAAATATCGGAATTAAGAACCCCGTAAAACATTATGTTTAATAAATGAGTAAGAGTCGAACTTAAAAATGTAGTGGAATTAGTAAAAAAAAATCGTTAAAATTCCATCAAAAGGTTCTTAGATGAAGTTGGTATATGTGTAAATCAGGTATGAAATAGAAGTTTATAAACCATGTAACATTACAGACAAATGAAATTATAAATTTCTTAATACTAACACTTACTAAATTTATCATAGAAATTACGTTCGAATGCAATCGTGGCGCTTGGCGGTACAGGGTTCAAACTTATAATCTAGTTGCTCTATCGTAAAAACAGTAACACATATAATCTTGCAGTGATCACAATGTGTGTAAGTTCTAAAGTATAACAACAAATCATAAAAACCGGCCAACTGTAAGACGGGCACGCGTCATTTACCATCTTAAATGACCGTAACTGCGCCTTCTAGTTATTATAACAGTAACATATTTGTTTGTTGAAAACGATATTGAAAGCTAAGCATCATCGGGCTTGGTCAGTAATTGGATGGGTGACCGCTTAGTAGCACACTTTTTGTTGTTGTTTTTTGCGTTTTCAAATTACGTAAATGGTAGAACGTAGGTCAAAAAATAGTATTTTATAACTTTGACAATTCAAAACTGTTTGTAAAATCCTTATTTGAATAAAAAATGTTGACTATGACTTTGACTTAGGTACGGAACCCTCGGTGCGCGAGTCCGAGTCGCACTTGGCCGGTTTTTTACCTAGGCTACACTTCAGTTCTTCAGTTATTTCGTTTAATGTATTCCCTATCGGCCCATTTAACAAGCGTTTCCAACATCTTTGTCAACATAGGTTAAGAGATTTGCATCGTCTTCGTGCAAACTTTATAATATATATATATATATATCTCTGCTCACTATCTTATTCTCATGTCTTTTTAAACGAACGTACTTTTCCCAATTTCATGTAAACCAATAATGTCTATAAGAAGTATCTTATAATACTAATTAACGATGTATGGGACAAATAAAAAGCTTAAAGTCCAGATATACTGCACCAGAAGCCATGTTGCGTCTATAGGTTCACTCCTTGTTCCCGCAAGGATCCCTCTTCTGGTATTGGAAATTGTTAAGATATACATAGGTATACGTATAAAAAATAATTTCGGAAAACTAATAACAATGACCTATACCACTATTATGTTTGAAAATGAGTTTGTGTGTTCGTTTATCACTTATTCACGTCGCAATGGAGCATCCACTTAAGTTGATTTATGGCACAGAGATAGTTGAATCAATGAAGATGGACATTGACTGTATTTCGAAGCACTAAGGAGCTCTAAAACATTGTGCCACAGCCTTTAGTATGGGATGAAACTTGCTGGGATGCCCTAGCGCCGTTTCAACTTTCTGTAACTTCGGTTAAAGCGGGTGCTACAGCTATTGCGGCTGAAAATAGCAAACGACGCAGATATTCTAATCTCGGAGATGGAAAATTTAGGTTCATGAGGGCCAGATGCCCATACTATTTTCAAAACTTTGTCAAAAAAAAAAAAAAATTTACACATCTGATGAGCAGGACTGGCAGTTATTTAGCTCAAAGGATTAGTTTAGCTATTCAACAAGGAAACAATACCAGCCTTCTGAGCACTCTTTCACATGGCAGATCTTATGATAATGTTTTTTATTTATAGTTTTAGCCATTTTTATTTATAGTTTATTTAAGAGGATTCGATTCGCGGCGCCTCGCAGCAGGCTTGATACAAACGAATTTCTTTTTTTGTTTTTGACAATTACTAATCAATCAATGTGAAATTTCTTAGTCATAATCCAAAGCCGAATACCTATGTCTGTGGTTGTCCAAAATATTGTAAAATGTTTTTGTTAACCAGAAACCATTTGTATGAAAAACTAGAATCCTGTATAACTTTTGAACTATAAAACTTAATAGAAAACTGGCACACTGCAGACCTAGATATTTATTACTAGAACATGTCTTCAAAATTTTGTGGTGTTTGATCAGCAAGGTTTAAAAATAAGCTATAAATTCATTTGTATGAAGCACTTTGAGAGGCTCCGAATCGTATTCTCTTAAGAAGTTATTAAATTTTTGAACAATTGTAAGAGAAAAATATTACAAAAAACACTAACAAAACATGCTTATAAAAATTGTACTAAAAAGTAGAAAATATAAGCCCCCATACATCACAGAGCAAAAAAGCGTGGGCGCTTTTCAACTGCTTGTTTTGCTATATGTTAATTGAAAAGCGCCCACGCTTTTTTGCTCCGTGATTTATGGGGGCTTATGTGATCTAAACAGGTGAAAAAAGAAAAAGAGAAGATTTTAAGTTTGGTGAAATTAATTTCATGTATTTGACGCAGGCAGACATGTTTTTATAATGCACTGTCATGTGAACTCCAAGCGTATGCAAAATCACAACACGATCCGATGATTAAAAGTTGGTCAAAATTGAGTTGAGACAGTTGACGCAGAAGGACAGACGATAGGGAAAATTCAGTTAAAGCTTTTGAAATATCCACAAGCAACTGCCAGAGCTAACTTCCAATTCATCGGAAAGGTGAAGCTGGCGACCAAAAAACTAGGTGTACTCAACAGAGCGAGGCAGTACTTCCATTAGGGCAAAGGTTGCTGCTTTACAAGTCGCAAGTTTGGCCCCATATGGAGTACTGCTGCCATCTCTGGGCGGGTGCACCGGGATAACAGCTTGGCCCTTTTGACTCGGTTAAACGACGGGCAGTGAGAATTGTCGACTATCCCAAACTCACCTGTCGTATCGCACCCTTAAGTCCGAGGAGAGACTTTGCCTCCCTGTGTGTGTTCTACCGCTTGAACAATGGGATGTGTTCTGAGGAATTGTTCGAAATGATGCCCACTTCGGTTACTTTACCTGCCAAGGTTTTCACCAAGGACTACAGTGTGGGGTTCTATAAGAAAGAAGTTATTGGGTTTTTGAAGGGTTGGCAACGCGCGAGTGATCCCCCTGGTGTTACAAGCGTCCTTAGGCCTCAGGGACCGCTTACCAGGCTGGCCGTGTGCTTGTTTGCCACATTAATGGTATATAAAAAAATAAAAAAATATGGAAATGAAGAAACGCCCTTAGCGTTTTGAGAGGGTTTTTCTCATAGGACTTTTAATGAATACGCGATCGCTATAGTAGAGTTACGAATACGAAAAAAGCGTCCATAGGTTTACAGCAACCGCTTACTATCCGGCGGACCGTGAGCGTTTTTGTCACCTTAGTTGGCTACAGGTTGTCAAATAAATTGCTAAACCTCTATGCTGCGTATCAAAAGTGTGGTGCTAAAGGTATGACCATGGTAAAGTTTAAAAAAACTGTCACGATAATACCTTTAGCATGATAATACCTCTATTTACCCTGATAACTTTTCTCTGTGTTAGGAGCAGTGTTGCGGCGGGAAGCTCCCTATCTGCCACTCAGGACTACTATAGTGTGTGAAAACAGGCAGTCCTCCACATTGTGATGTGGATGTGTATCCAGCCACTGGTTACCCCATTCTGGAAAATAAAACTGTGAAGATATACATGCACATACAATACAAAATAACATTAACTATATATACACGTCATTATAAGTCAATAGGGGTGTCTCCCATACATAAAAAAGCTTAGTAAATTGTTGGTATGAGTATCTCCAAATAATCCAGACAGACGGACAAATACGAACATCATTAAGTAAGAAGTTTCTTTGTGCTCTACGATTCCGACTACTGAAAGCCGGACGCACACCGTGTACCTAATAGGAAATAGGGACGTGGCAGCTGGATACAAAAACCGCAAACACCTAAAATTAGTACGAGACTCCAACTTACCTTAGGTAGTTGTTTAAGATTTTTTTTTTACCGTAACATCGAGTTTCTTTGACCCATGTAATTTAATTTTTTGTGTCAATTCTGTACCTATATAAGCGGCAGTGTGGTTAAATCAAAAATTTCGAGAATGGGTTAAAATAATATCTCTAGGGACAAACAAACATATTACGGTACGTGATATTAAGTAAACAACAGAACTACTAATATACATAATGCTGTGATGTTATTTATTAACTTTAGATAGAGTCTTTCATATAAATGTAAAAGTTTGCTACTGTCACTTTCTTCTTTTTTGTCACCGTGCATATAAAACAAAAAGCACTGAAATATTAAGTAAAAAGCAAATTATACTTTCAAGTACACCCATAACTACATTAAAGAAATATAACAACAAGGTGGAACAAGTACCTATGAACAAAAGACTCAACGAGTTTGTGAGAAAGGGAATGTAATGTTTCATGTTATGTAGATATCTCTGGGTTAAAAATGTCAAGGTTTCCATTTGCAAATACGTTAAAATTTATTAGTCTCATTGTCGGAGACCATAAGTACCAAACAACCTATACTTGCCTAGTATTATTTAGAACAATAATTAACTACAAAAATTATACTCTCCGTCCCTGTTTATGCAATGCAAATGCATACAAAGAACAGGTCCACGTCGTAGTCATATTTGTAGTCAGTCACATTTATGATATTGGTTATTCCAAAGAAAGCAACGACAACAGCGCCATCGATGTCTGTTGTGGGAACTATGCATTGAAGAGCGGCGGCGGCGGCGTGCGGTGCGGCGGCGGCGCCCGCCCCTCCGAAGTTTAGGCCACGATTCCATCGCCACGCAGCCAAGCAGTCTTCCCGCGCGGTCCACACGTGGCTCTAGTGTACGACGTACTTTATTTCACGAACTTTAAATCGGAACATTTTGAAACCTGACAACGTTCGACTGAAAAAAAAAAACAGTGCTCAATTTTTTCTGTTACACACACACCTATCCACCACACAGTGTAATTAAAAAAAACTCCTCAGTGTTCTATCAATTAAACAATTAGGTTATTTAAATTTCTTACTCCCTCCATGGACTAATGAAACACGCACCGGAACGTAATAAATTAATGCATGGAATTTTGTAACATTGTTTATTTTTTGGATAATAAACTGTACAGCATTGCTGATTATTGCTAGTAAATGGTAAGCAAACCACTTTCTATTATGCTGGGTATAATTTTTGATACATTATTTACTTTCTTATTTGTATTCACTAATATGAACATATTATAATTAGATTTTAACAATTCAATAATTATTATTTACCATCAATTAGGTAATAATACGTTAGGTATGTACATATTTTGTGTGTACAAGTGTTTTTCTGGTGTAATTTTCTCTGTTAGTGCCTTCCTACATGCTACTAATTTATTCTGCTAGTAGGTACATGCTACAGAAATACATGAAACAGAAAAATATAAGAGTTATCTTGATGCGTTGAAAAAAGTACCTAGGTAAATCTAAAAGTATAATATTAAAAACCTGTTTCCTCGCGCCCCATATGGACATTTTACCAGGTTGTGGACACGGTTGGGTAAACTCGCTCAGTGCACATTTCGTTAATTATTCATACACTATGCTGTTAACTTTTTAAAGAACAAATGAATACTGGTTAAGTCTAAAATTCTTAAACTTCCTACCTATAAGAATACTTGAATTCGCATCAATTTTATGCTGTCAATATTTTGCTACTTGACAGATTTGTTATCGACCTAAGCAAGATAATCAACATTCTAAATTAAAACAACAGAAACACGTTTCTTGTATGGAGACACCAGTGTCTTGATTTTAGTCACAGGGATAAATGATAATAATCCAGGTTAGTTGCCGACCTACCGAAGCCGGGGGCAAACGCTAGTATTTGAATGTTTTCAATAAATTAAATAAATTCCTTTTGCTAAACATAAACGGTCGGTAGTAAACGGTAGGTTATAAAGTCGGTGGTGGCCGAGGGGTTTAAATTTCACTTCACGTCCCAAGTAGCGGAGGTTCGAACCCCGGGGTCGGCGTGTATCAATTGGTCTTTTCTTAATTTCTCAAGTACACTGATTTATTTATTCACACCACTGGCTTTTCGGTGAAGGAAAACATCATGAGAAAACCTGCATATGTCAAGAAAAAAAAATAGACGTATGTGAAATCCACAATCCGCACTGGGCCCGCGTGTGGACTATGGCCTAAATCGCTCTCGGCGAGGGTAGGCCGTGCCCCAACAGTGGGGACGTATGAAGGCTGACAAGAAACATAAACGACCTAAGTCGTAGGTACTAAAAAGTTGAAACGGCAGCTCCTTTTAAGCTAAATGAATAGTTGTATGAACCTACATGACATGTTTTTAAACACTTTGTCAAGATATGGTGCTGATAACATAACACTATCTAAGGAGTATAACTGGGACATGATATTTGAGATACGAAGATAAGATTACAGGTTAAGTAATTAAAATTTATTTTAAGGCGTGCCACTGTTTGTTTGTCAAAAGCGATAAAAAATATCAGCATACCTTATCTTTAAATCACAAATTAATTGGATGAGTTACACAATTTCTTTTTAGTAGATACGCTAAATACTTATTTATTATTCTATTAGCTTCATGTTTTATTGAATAAACGTACTATCCTTTCTCTAAAACTATAATTTAATTTGTAAGTTTTCATGCAATAACGGGGACATAACGGCAGAAGGGGCACCAATGCCTGGATACACACCCACCTCCTAATGTGAGGCCCAGTCTTTTATAACCTACTACTTCAGTTCTGTGACAGTTGATGTGCCCAATGAGGCAACACTGCTTCTAATACAGACCATACTCTTCAAGTTCTGTAATCTGTCCTATGGACTGCGCAATAGCCCCACAAAACTGACCATCTTTAGAAAGAGACAAAGCAAACGAGTGGTCTCTTTTCTATTTCTATCATCGTCTGTCATTTTACAGGTTAGAAAGAGACGAGAGACTACTGTTTCACTTCGTTTCTCACAGTTTTTCACAGCTATCTAGGAAATGCGCACAGACTAAAATCTGAAATGAAAGATATAGGAAACATTTAACCCGTTTGCCAGTTCTTGGAAAACTATAAAAAGTGTGGGCATAAGGATACCTTTATATTGCCAAAGGTGGATAAAACGAGCACTAACGTATAAGTCTATTACATTAATACCTTTAGGGATATGTTCTTTTAAAAAGAAGTAACACAAACACTATATTGCCAGCTAGAGTTATTTTCACTTTCAAAGGTTTAATGCAGATATTATAGATATACATAACTAGCTTTTACCCGCGGTTTCACCCACACTAAATTCGGTCATCGGCGTTAGATTGCAAAGGCAGCTCCTCAGTCATAGAAAAAAAACCGACTCACACTTGACTTTTTCAAGTAGCATATGTCTTTCCCCTAGTTTCACACTATCTCTATGCCAAATTTCCCCGCGGTTCCACCCGCCCTAAATTTGGTTATCAGTGTAGGTTTTCAACGGCAGCTTCTGAATTGTAAAAAAAAACCGACTAACACTCGACGTTTTCAAGTAGCCCATGTCTTTTCTTGGGACTCAAACTATCTCTATGCCAAATTTTATCTTAATCGGTACAGCAGATTAAGCGTGAAGAGGTAACAGACAAACAGACAGAGTTATTTTCGCATTTATAATATTAGTATGGGATGGTTTAGGTAAAAGTAAAATATTAAACCGTCATTGAACATAACAACTACAAAAAACGTAAATAATTATAAAATTATGTTAAACAGAATTTGTTAAATCATATAACAGTTTTCTACTACTACATTTATTTAAAAGTAAGGTAATTCGATCCTATCCTACTAATATTATAAATGTAAAAGTATATCTGGATGTATGGATGTTTGTTATTTTATAACCCGCCAACGACTGAACGGATCGCTATGAAAACACACATATTCGTTACTACCTAGATTAACATATAGACTACTTTTATCGCAAAAAATTCTAAAGTTCCTGCGGGAATAACTTTCACGCTAATAACCGAAATCAGGGCGGGCGGAGCCGCTGGCAAAATCTAGTTTACAATAAAAAAAAACGGGTTGCACTCCGGTAGTGCCGGCAGAAGTGAAAACATACTCGCTATTTACTTCCCATCACTTCTTATCCATATTTATTTATTAAAAATAATAACTTTTGTTTATTTACTTTTTTGACGTTGTATATTTGACAGCTCAATCTGTCATAGAATTAAAATCCCATATCCATCCTCCCTGTACTACTCATAATCGCCATATACTAAAAATAAAAACGAACCTAATGTAAATAAAGGTCACGTGTCCTAACGCGAGTGACATCTTACGAATTTTCGATCAGGACACGTGACCTGACGCGAGTTTAACAGTTTTTACCCATCACAAAAAAAGTGCACAGCGCCGCTAAAGAAGTTTTCACTTCAAAAAAACAAGTAAAAGTTCGAAATCGAACCTAAAAAAATTACCGATCAGTCAATCAACTATCAGTGTCAGATTTTAAATTACTGTAGCAAGTAAAATTTTAATTTCGCAATTTTTCCAAGCTAAGAATAATACAAACAATAAAACTCCCAAAGTAATGTTTCCACAGTAAAGTACCTACTTACCTCTGTTGTCCTACTTTCATTCTTTTACTGTTATAAATTTGTCCATCCATCAGAGCATTAGTTTGTATAAAGCGGTCATTGGCCTCCTGCTTATACAAATTTGGTAATTGTCAGTTATTATTTATGTTGACTGGTACATGCAAGATATTCGAAGGAAATCTAAGTATAAACTTAGAGATCATTACTCATTTCCGATAATGTAGGTACCTACTTCTTAAAAGTTAAAAGAAAAATAATTGTAAATAACTTACTTACATTAAAAGTTAATTAAATAACGTTCTTTACAAACACTTTTGGATCGTCTAAATTATACCTAAGCTATTTTTTTACTGTTTTATTTAAGGCAATGTGTGTGTTTTATTTTGGTATTTTAAAGATTATATTTTTGGTGAATCTTGTTGAAGTTTTCTTAAATTCGAAATAAATAATCTATCCGATAAGAAAATCATCTAAATTTTTAAACTTATTTTTTTTTAATACGTTTTCAATTCTTATGGTGACCTATAAGATTAGATGCCTAAAATTTATAAAATAGAAATATAACACATTAATTCGGCTTTTAGGTGACCGTAGTACGAAAACTCTACATCAAGGTTTACCATCATACGTTTTGGTCGGTGCCAATGGTACATTTTTATTTCTCTACTTATTTTCTTGGATCTACAAAACAGAGACCCGACGAAATTCTTCTCTGTCTTAAAGAGCTCCAAACCGCTAAGATAATTTATCATTAATTTAAAACTTAAATAATTTTTTGTTTGTTTCTTCTCGTCCGTTTCTTTCTTTACCTATCTATCGAAAATGTTTTTTTAATTGAACAGTTAAATGTAATTCATTAAGACTATGTTTGAATTAAACGAAGTCGGACTCCCCCTCAAAATGTACGCATGTTACGACGTAAGATGCGTTCCAATTGTAATAACATCAATTGATTTAACGCTATTTTAGTGGGAGGCAGCAGAACGAGGTCACCGACCGACAATTATGTACAATTCTTGTACTTCTTCGTTGCTCAATCTTCTATCATCATAATAAAACTTAATCGTGTCGTGGTTTTTTTTAAAGTAGGTATTCTACATACAATTGCACCATTTGTATCTTATACCTTATATAATAAATATATAGACCTGGGGGGCTATTCAAGTCAGTAAAAACCATCTGGTTCCGAGATGACTGTGACATACATTGTCACTTACATGTCCGTTTACTAACGTTTTTATTAAAAAATGTGTAGAATAAGTTGATGGTTATGAACTACATTAGTCAAATCCTTATTCTACCCTTTGTTTTATTAAAACGTCAAATAAATGGACAATGCGTGTCACAGACATCTCGGAACCAGAGGGTTTTTACTGACTTGAATAAGGGGGTTGGGGGCAGAAATTAACTTTGGAGGAGTCTAATTCTGGACCATTGGCATTAATATAATACCTATTTTGGACAGTTTGGGCAACTATGTCGAAATTTCTTGCGGGAGGGAGGATTGCACACATAATCGCAGCATAACAAAATTTCAACAATCACAATTTATTTCCCAAATTTTTAAATAACCACAAACACATAAAAACTGATGAAACTGGACGTAGGTACTAAAATTCTACTAATTTTATTTTATTAAAATAGCCAACACTTTGGCAATTACTTTCAAATTCTCTTGTCAAATTGTAATGTTAAGTTCTCTAATAAATTTCGTACTGTACTAGTTTTCACATTGGCTCGTGGCATACCTACTCATCACCACGCTCCAAAAACTTTTCGTATCCGTTATTAGTATTTATGCTACTCATACATACCTACCTCATACACACTTATCAGTAACCTACCATCAACATAAATTAGACAATCTTTTACTAATTCAAATGGTAAGCAATAAACTTTGAATCAGTAACAAACGATCTATAAATGAATTTAAATTGTTTTTAACGTGTTCGCATAAATAAAATCTATCAGTGATATATTACTATCGATTAGCATATTACAAAATCGAATCGCAAAAAGCAATTATCGCATTGTCCTTTCACTTGTTGATAATGTCATGTACCGAACCGATATTGTGTGGGGAACGTTAAAGCTCCAATAAGAGAGCGCGCGCTGTGTGCCACAGAACCGGTTCGAAAGTAATGAGACCAACTTGGCTCAAGGTGCCAGTCTAAGTTGATCAATCGAATTTCGAGCGAGTAACGAAACAGGAAAGAATAAAGTATTTCATAAAAATTCTAGGTATGAACAGCCAAACGCCAAAGTACACCTTTGGGATTTTAAACTGTTTGAAGTTTTAGTATACCTACTCATCCACGATGAAACATCCATTGATTAAATTACTGTTTAGGTATTTTCTTGGATCGATGTCATATAAATCTGCAAACGGAAATGTAGTCATAGATATATTTGCATATATTTTACTTCGTAAGGCCCGGGCCAAAAGCACCGTCCCTACAATGGATGTAGCTTTTTGATGTGGTGGTGTTCATTATTAACACCACGAGGCATGTCCAATATTGTCCATCGTAATTTAAATCAGTCTTCTGCACATCTTCAGAAGAAGAAGTGTACTAATCTATTCATATAATATAATATAATATTGTCATAAAAAGGTGTAAAAATTACGCTACAGATTACAACAATTTTTACTAATATTCAGTAAAAATAGTGAGCTAGCGCCAATAGTGCGAACTCACCATGTTTCACGTAGTTTTCTTAATTAATAACATATGGTACTAATTTTTTTTTGAATTTAAAAGAGTAAATGTTAACATTCACTTGGCCATATTATTGTGTTTACTTTTTATATCAATGTGTACCCTATTACTAAGACTTTGCTGTCCGTCCGTCCGTCTGTCACCAGGCTGTATCTCATAAACTGTGATACAGCCTGGTGACAGATAAACTGTGTTAGACAGTTGAAATTTTCACAGATTATGTTTTTATGTTGCCGCTATAATAACAAATACTAAAAAACAGAATAAAATAAATATTTAAGGGGGATCCCATATCACAAACGTGATTTTTTTTGCTCGTTTTCGCTCGATATTGATAACGGCTACAGGTAGACTAACAAGCGTCACTTATATATATTCACTTTCAAAATAAATAATTAAATTAAAATAAAACAAATATTTAAGGGCGGCTCCCATACAACAAACGTGATTTTTTTTGCTGTTTTTATATATAATTTTACGGCACCCTTCAAGCGCGAGTCCGACTTGCACTTTTTTAAATATTTATTAATGTTTGGCTGAAATGCCCCAAGTTGACCTGGTATACTTTTAGATACAGCGTTTGTACAAAAGCCAAGTTTATCTAAATTTAGCTGGGCTTTTTTGGAATTGTCATACAAATAAAAGCACTTTGTTTCCTATATTTATTGTGTTTTAATCCTTGAAAATAGAAACTTAATAGTGAGTGGTGGGTACTTAAACCGTTCAACTGTACTGTTTTTTTCCTTGTCTCAATAGGAGTCATTTTAGTGCTTAGTAAAAAGTTTATATAAAATCGATAAAAATATTAATGAGATTACCAAGTAGAATGCTATTACTCGTAGGATATTGATTTTAAATTACATCTTAGGACCACGGAATTAATTTTGCAATTTAACGCCTGGTTTTATACAAAGCCAGTTAAAAATAACTCATTCTCCGTTTTTACTTTGATTTGTTATTTATTTGACAAATTAATTAGTATTAAGTAAAATAATTGCCAACCATAAATCCTTTAAAATGATAAGTATTTTAGTAATATTGAAATGAAAGGAAAAGTTCGTAATTTGTGAAATTGGAAAGAATTATGAAAACGCATTGTTTTAAATGCGAAGAGGCTACATTATCATTAGACCTTCAATTCCATTGCAACATCTAGGTTACACACAGTGCGATTTCAGAGAAATTTCCTCCCGCGAACACTTAAGTTGTGGAATGGGCTCCCGTTCAAAGTTTTTTCCTGGGGACTACAATAAGGGGGCTTTTCAAGATAGAACTGGTTTAATAGATTTTTAAAGGGTCGACAACTGGAGGTCGTGCACTAGATTCGTAATCCAAAAAATACATAAAGGTTTTGCCTGCAAAATTATCGGATTTGTCATACAAAATATTATAAAGTTGCCGGCCTAAAACGGTAAAACACGTCGATTTTAGTTTTTAACCTAAATGTCAAGTACCAATTTCTTTAATCCTTTTGACTGCATATACCACAGAACTTAATAATTTTGCATTTTGGAACCCCACTTTATTTTATCACTCATTAGTGGCCACTAAATAAACTGTGTCATTAAAAATATCTATATTTTTGATGTTAAAAACTAATTTTGCAAGTGAAGGCTTCACATAAAGCAGCATTAACTGAACACACTAAGTCTTATTAGAACATATTTGGTTGGACATAATTGCATGTAAACAAATCTAAGACTTTCCTTAACGAGAGAAATAACTTAAAACACGTTATGTAAATTTATGTTAATGTCTTTCAGTTTTAAAGATTAATGAATCATCCTCGTTGTCAATAATATGAGGAAAATCATCTATATACTTAAACCTTAAATATAAAAATGTATCTAGGATCGACCCCTGAGGTATCCCAAAGTTGATTTTAAGGGGTTGTACTAAAATAATGCCATAGGAGCTTTATAACTAAGCCTACGCTGTATGGCTGAATGTCCTTTAAATATCTCCATCCTTTAGATTGAACTAGATAGCTGAAATTTACACAGAATGAAATTACAAATATTTGTTATTATGACAGATTTAATAAAAAGGTAAAATCAATCAATTGCCTTTCAATATGTTGTTTTTCATACCCCACTATACTAGGACTTGGTGGTTTACAAATATTCGGTTACGTTTTTGATTTAATTGTTGTTTTTTTTATTAATTAAATAGTTTCTACTATTTTATGATATTGATTGGTTATCGATCATTCACATTAACACAGATCAATTTTGTTTTCTCAAGCCGATTAAAAACTATTTTTTTGGAAAATACCAGTATCATTGAGCCATACATTATAGCTCATTAATAAGTAGTACCTTTTTGTGGGTTACTATGCTATTTTATAACAAACAGTATAAAAAACTTGAAATCTTTATTTAAGAGTCGTTTGCCGGACAGTGTGATAGCGGCTTAAGATAGAGAATGCCATTTAAGTAGACTCTCTACCGCTATTCAATATCGCAATCATAGTAAGTGGGGCACGAATTGGAGCACCGATCTGCAATAAACACGGAACAATTTGTTATTTATTATCGGGCTTTCTAGTTGGTTAACTTTTTGTTACGTTATTTTTAACCTAAATAAGGTGTTTGCTAAATTGAGAGTCGGTTGGATTAAACTACCAATATGTAACCTGCCACTAATTTGGCGGGAGTAACTAAAAACCTGGGCGTGCGTCAAAAAGCTGGTATAAAGCGAGTTGTACTTGCGCATTTTTAGGGTTCCGCAGTCAACACGGAACTGTTCGTCCGTCTGTCTGCAGCTTAGCTACAGAATAAGGAATATTATACTAGTGCTAAGTTCAGAGACTAACCAGAAAGCTGTAATTTGGCATGTGTTATACTTATTTATCCTACCGACACACTGATGAAATGTAATCTTGAATATTTTTTCCACTTTTCATGCTCTAACCAGCTGTTGAAAACGGTCGCAAAAGTGTGAAAGAGAAGAAGCTAATCTCTTGTCTCTTTCTTACATTTTATTTTATTTACAGAAAAGAGACAGTTAGTTGCAGCCATAGAATTCCAGTTCTGTAATCTGACCTATGGACTGCGCAATAGGCTTACGGAATTAGCCACACTTTAGAAAGAGACAAAGTTAGCCTGTGGTATTCTTTCTCATAGACAAGATACCACACGTTCGCTTTGTCTCTGTCACACTTTTGTAACCATATTTTTTTTCACAGCTGGCTTCTTCTCTGTCAATGGTTGCAGCACATTAGCTTTGTCTCTTACTTAAGCGTGGCCAGTTTTGAGAGGCTATTGCGCAGAACAAATTACAGAACTTTAAGCCCATGGTCCCTTTTTTAGGCCAAAAAAGTTCGCTCAGGAAATTCCATAGTAACCGAATTTGCCGATAACTGAATTTAGAGCGGTGGAGCCACAGGAAAAAGCTAGTTACGAATAATTTCTTTAAAAACCAATATGCATTTTTATAATTGGATTTACTTGTGAAAATAGACCTGAAAACGCTACTGGTACGACTACTACTCCTGAAACACGATGTTTTCCTTTACCGTAAAGCCAATGTTGTGAATAATCAATGACCTTGAGAAATTAAGAAAAAGATCATCGGCACAAGCCGGGCTCGAACCTCCTGTAAGAAGGAGTCAATAAAAAACATTTAAAATCAATTTATTTTCGTTGTTACAGCGGCCAGAAATCGTAGAGTCGTCGCTGCCAGGTCCTCGCGACGCAAAGGGCATCTTCTACGCTATGAATGATCAGGTTGGTTTATTTATTGTAACTACATCATAATAATTCTTGTTATCCTTATTTTGAAAGATTCCGTGTACAAAGCGTCCACATGGAACACTGTTTTACCATATTTCTAATGTCAGCACAAAGCGTCAACATGGAACACTGTTTTACCATATTTCTTATGTCAGCACAAAGCGTCAACATGGAACACTGTTTTATAAAGTTCTTTTGTCAGCACAAAGCGTCCACATGGAACACTGTTTTACCATATTTCTTATGTCAGCACAAAGCGTCAACATGGAACACTGTTTTACCATAGTTCTTTTGACAGCACAAAGCGTCCACATGTAACACGTTTACCATAGTTCCTCTGTCAGCTCCGGGTCATTGTAGATGGCTGAAATTGCATTTATTTAATGTAAACTATAAGAGCTATCGAAATGCCGCCACAGTAAAAGTTATGCAAAGGTCCATAAAAATCAAATATCTAGAGTAGGTACCTGATGTGTAACCCAAAGAGCGCAAACAAACTGTGAGATATATATATTGGCTCCTCTGTTCTCTACGTAGCACTTTCAAAAGTGACCAATCTCCGTGGTGCTTATCTTATGAACCTTGACTACAGTAACATTAAAGCTCAAGGACCAGCTATTAGAAAATAAAACCAACTTAGATGTATTCGAACTCACCGCCCCGGGACTGCTGTACCTAGTACACATGCTTTACTCCCTGCGGCCCTAAATACAAAAGAATGATGCAGCTATCCGAAATTGACCAGATTAAGTAGCTCTCGATCAGATCAAGAATAATAAGAATCAAGTAAAAACGGAACTACATCGTGACAAATCTTTTGGAAGCCAGTCGAATTGAATACAAACGCTCTTTATCATTACATTCAACGACAAATCAACAATGACTGATTGATTATGGGACAGGACACCTTCGGCTCCAAACACGTCCTAGGACAAACGCTAAACGCACAAGTGCAGGCTATGGCTGATCGCAATTGTGCCCGTAGGCTGTTTGGTTTGCACACCTGCATTTCAGTTGATGAAAGCAAATATCTTTTTATCACATTTATTCAAAAATACCTAGTTGGTTACTCTAAATATGCATTAAAGTTCACTTTGAATCTCTAGGGACGCAAACTGATTTGAATTTGGAATGTGGATTATAGAGATCGATCAAGAACATTGAATGAAAAAGTAACTAGCTGTATAATAAAACTGGCTGGCCACGCTCAGTCACAAAATTTCAGCGAGGGATATACCTACTGATAGCATGGCGTAAAAACGGCCACGGTGGTGAACAGTGTTGTAAAAGACATTATTCCCACATATCAAATGGGCTCACAGCTTTCTTGACGGAATGCGCTTGTAACATAAAATATTGCCAGATGATTTACAAAATATCCTGTCAGAAGCCATAAGAAATGATAATTTTCAACCCTTGACTCAAAACAAAGTGGTTTAGTTTTCACTATTCCTAAATAACATACCTAAGCTATTAATAGTTTTGATTAGAATACGTCTTTAGCTAGATTAGAAATATCAATATTTGTAGATCAAGTTGTAAAAAAAAGAAGACACTAAGTATTTCTTCACCTTGCAACGAAGCAATAGCATAGTGTCCTAATTGTTGGCGCAGGTCTAGCTGAAGGCTGGAGAGACACAAAAAAATATAAAACATTTAATATCTTGATTCCCGATTAAGAACTCCCACGGGATACTGTCGCAAATCATAACGGTGCATATACCTACCTTGATTGATTTTAGGATTTTGGCACCGAGATTGCAACTATAGAGGACAATAAAACACTTTTATCCCGTTAGAAAACTCCTACGGGAACCGGTTTTTCTGCGTGTGAAACCGCAGGGTTCGTCTAGTATTTAATAAAACGATGTATTTATATGTAGGTAATAATTTATTTATGTATATTTATGTGGTATGTAATTTTTATGTAGGTATATATAGAACAATAATATTTATTTTACTTTATATATAAAGTTGTAATTTTAATGATACGAGTACACCACCTACCCAACTCTTTATTTAAATTTTCCCTTAGCCATAAGTTGTGTGGCAGAAATAGCTTCTTGGCGATTACACCGCCTATTGTACATTGCATCAGTTGCATCTTAAAATAAGTGTTTAGATTAAGTTATTCGTTTGGTGAACAATAAAGAATATTTATTATTATGTTTATTATTTATGTAAACGAAGTGAGTTATTCTTTAGTACTTACTGTAGCTATAAGAAGTACTTACTTGCCCCTTAGCTTTTATATCATACAATGTAGCATTATTCCTCTGCAGTACAAACTGCCGTATGTATGACTTACCTACAATCAGAACGCACAATCTAATATAAAGTAACATACATATGAACAAACTCGAGTAGCTACTCACTACAGCTATCTACTCTTAAATTCCAAAGAAAACTATGTGCAAGCAGGTCTTATCTCTCGAAATCCGTGAAACTAGAGGTACTGCATACATTCTACTCCCGAGTGATTGAGGCTGACATAATCAAAACTATTCCCAATAGCTCCCAGGTTGACAAAAAGTAAGAGACTAATACTGCAAATTGTTTTGAAATAACCATTACTTCGTAAGGACCAGGCCAACAGCGTCTTTAAGTGAACGTAGCTTTTTGACGCGGTGGTGGTAAAAATTAACACCACGAGGCTTAACCAACGACGAATGCACAATGATCCACGTAATTTTGAGAAACAGGTGGCAATATTTTTCTAGTTTGAAATAAAAAATGAAATGTGTAAACATTAACTTGTCCGAAACAAAACGATTATTTAATGGATTATATCCCAGATTTCCTAGACAAGTGTGCACAGTGGCGACAGCGATCATAGACGTTATTTATTATTCGACCAAGTAAAAAAGATATTTTCAATGTAACCTTATCATATAAGCTGTGTTTTATTGACAGCATTGACAGCTATGTCATTGCATAGACATTGAAATTGTTCTGTTCACCAAATGTAAGCAAACAATATGGACTATGTACTTTTACTATTTGGACAATGTACCTCCCGAGCAAGTGCAGGGGCAGCCAATGCCTTGAACGCGCACCGAACGTCCACATGATGGCAAACTTTCTTACTATGCCTAATGTAGAGGATACGAATATGCAATACAGATAACTCAATTTAGCGCGGGCGAAGCCACTGGCAATAGCTAGTTTCCAAGATATCTTCACGTACAACCTACTAAGAGTAGGTACATACTTGCCCTTTAGGCGTAAATATTGTACCAACCTTATAAATGTCACTTATTCTTCTGCAGTTTTGTTATGTGATGTTGACAGACTACAGTTTACGACACATTTCGTGCATGTTTCAATTTTGTATGCCTTAAAAAACAATATAATATATGGTATTATAGGTATATATATATATATATATATAGGCACTACAGGCACACGACAGAAATGGGATGCCAAATATGACAAATAGACCATAATTAAATCAAGTGTCAAACTCAAAAGTATCCTAGTTGGTTTCCAGATTTTAAGGTCCAGGTTTTTAAGCAAAATTGTTATTATCCATAGGATAGGTAGTATATTCACAAAGGATAAAATAGGATATTCACAAAAAAGAGCATCATTGCAAGATAGGCTAGGTAGGACTATTGATGTTGCAAAGATTCGGATGATTGGAAACTAGGATAGAGATATAGTAAGTATAAAAGTAATTAGGTATAGGTTAGATAGCGAGCAAAGCGAACGGAGCCTTTAATAAATTTTTCTGATTTTGGTGTCGGATTTCGCTTTTTTTGACCATCCAATCTATACATATAAAACGCTTTGTCCTGAATGACTGACGGATCAACGCACAGCCTAAACCGCTGATCGTAGAGACCTGAAATTTGGAGGGTGTGTTCTTTGTATGACGTAGGCTGGATGCCTACTGCCATAAGAAAGGATTTCCAAAACAAAAAAAAATTAAGACAATTTTACAATTTAAGTATTAAGATTATGATAATGTGCAACCGTTATTTATATACATCTACGTGCAAGGGTGTTGTGTGTGTAGTGTGTGATAATGAGTGTGTGTTTCTATAAATAAGGTTTTTGTTATATGTAATAATATGTAAAGTTTTAAATTCACAATGTAAATATATATAAAATAACTATAAAGTTGTTGAAGTAAAATAATATTGAGGGTGCAAGTAATTTTTCAGTTCGTCAAAGCGTCTTAAGAAATAGGGTTGTAGCTTTTTTGCACTGCATTAATGACTAGCGTAATTTTTTAGTTTTTTTATTTAGTTCATATACAATATGGCTGATTGTGCATTTTATTGTTTAAAAGCAAATACGGTTCTACATTTATCATATTCAATTACCTTGGAAGGGTTGTGCTTAGTTAAGATGTTCTGGTGAATTGTAATTTTTTTGTGCCTCTTAAGAATTAACTTTAATGCATATAATTGTCGTACAGTGAGCAGTTCAGCCAATTTGTCTAAATCTGTGGTTTTGTTAAAAGAAAAATGTATATTAAGATTGATCTCTGTGTACGTTCTAAGTTTGTGAATTTAGTTTTAGTTTAAGCAATAAAGCAGAATTGATTGAACTAATGTGGTGTTAATGTAAATAATTAGTTGACGGTCGGCTATGTGCTTTAAATGTTTAAAAAGACAGGTAACTTTAGGTTTTTTAAGCCGTTCTCTTGTTTTTTCGATATACGGTCTTAGTCTGTTATCAATAATGTTACGGAAATACTTAGCACCAGTGAACCTCTCCAGTTTTTGACAACTGCAAATCTCATTAGTATATAAATTACAATGGGCAGTGAGAGACAGTAATTTTTTAGGCTGAGAATAATTTTGTAGTTAAATGCGATATAGTTTGTTTTTAATATGTTTAAAGTTAGTAAATTAGTCTGCATCTATTTTGTTACCCTTTTCAAACTAGAAAATACTTCAGACCAAGTACTTCCATGAAAAAGTAACGCTTTATCATCTGCCTATGAGTACACCCATCAATTGTCTAGATTTATAGTGCTTAGGTAATTTATGTAAATTAGAAACAAGGTAGGTCCTAGTATGCCTCCCTGTAGGATGCCAAACATTACTGTGTTCCTACCTTCGTAGCTGTAAATTTCACTCTCTGTGTGTTCTATTTAGTAGGTAGTCGGTTAACAAGCCAAAAAAAATGCCACGGATGCCTATTTTATCAAGTTTCTTAAGGAGGATGGGGACAGAGACGGTATCGAAGGCTTTTTTTTTAGGACTAAGAAGATTTTCTTTTTTTATCTAATGATTTTATGATAGTAAGTCATAAAACCGCATCATCTATAATTCCACCTTCGCGAAATCCATACTGACTATCTGATAATATGTAAAAGTAATTTATGTAGTTTGTCAATCTTTTATTAATAATTTTTTCAACAATTTTAGATAATACTGGCAGTGTAGATATTAATCTATAGTTGTTCATATCTCCTCTGTCCCCACCTTAAAATACTCGTAGAATAATAAAACGTTTACAATAACGTACATAATTATGTATCTTTTCCTCGAAACTTCTGAAAAAAGATTTTCGATTACTACACTGGGCCGCAAAGGAAGCGGGTCGGTAACAAAAACCTCAAAACCTTTCAAAATATTAGAGCTAGCTTTATGAAATAAAGACTGAATTAAAGACAATTCTAAAGTGCTTAAATCAAAGTAATAAAAGTTCAAGATCATTAAGATTATTTTGTATATTTTGTAAATAAAGTAAAAATTATAATAAACAAAATAAAAAAAGTAAAAATAACCAGATGACCAGATTTCGAAAAATGTGCTGCGGTATCAAATATGTAAATTTTTACACATTTAGTATTTTGTATTGCCACCACGAGCTCTTATATCGCCAAGCATGCTTTCCACTAAAGTTTTGAGCAGATGCTGAGGAATTATCTCCAATTCCTCTATCAGTGCTTATTTCAGTTCACGAATCGTAATAGGAGGGGAATGTCGCTGGCGTACACGTCATCCCAGATGGTCCCAGAAATGCGTGTGATAGTGACATCTTCAAGGTAGTCAAACACTTTCCCAGCTGTATGGGGACGAGCGTTATCTTTTAAAAAAATACTTTATTTTTTATTTATTGTTTTTAATACAATCACCAAAGAGAAATAAAAAGGTTTTACTTCTTCTTATATTTGTAGTGAACTTTAATGTAGTTTTTATTTTAAAAGGATTGTTAAAATAATTTAAGAGTTATCTCAATTTTTATAACTGACCCGCTTTCTTTATGGCCCAGTGTATATTTGCCCTCGTCTTTTACCGCATCTAGGGTTATCATTTCAGAACCGGTGGAACTCATAAATTACAAAACTCTTAGAAATTTCAAATAGAGTTAGTATCCTGCCAAATAATATAGTTTTTTTCTTTTAAATTTGGAACACGCCACGTCGCCGCCGGCTGCCTAGCCCAATGTTTTTAATTCGCAGCTGCTTATACACAGACATGTATGACAAGGCCGCAACATTTTTTCCCTAGGGTGGGAAACAGTGTTTTACACTCGCAGATTGAATTAATAATAGATTATATTAAAATGGAGCAAAATGATATTTTTACGGCGAGGGTGCTATTTTGAATGCTAGGGATTCTAAAGTAAATTTTTGAGTGTAGTGAGGGGATCAATATACGTCGTCCGAGTAATACACCCTGCTTTCCTTGTTCTCGTATGAAAAAAACGCACTTTGCTCACGCATAATGGCAAACCAATCAACGTTTTTCGAATAGATGGGATGAAATAGTTATTTGTATACAAGTGAGTGTAAGCGTTTTTTGGTAGAAGTGCCGACTTTAAATCCTGAGCTAGAGAAGTGGGCTAGAATTAAATCACGAGCGTAGCGAGTAATTTAAATATAGACTACTGAGCATAGCGAGGCAAATAGCCAGCGAGAAATCTGTTCACGTGACTTTTCTGGTAAAAAGTTAAGTTCGGCATTGAAGACTTATTGTCTTAATTCTTCTGGTGTCAGAGAAATATCTTCGTAGCTTGTATCGCTTATTATTCAAACAAAACAGGATTATTAATTAAATAAGCAATCTTATGTTCAAAAAAACTAGCTTTCCGCCATTTTACTTTGTTTTTTTTTTAAACTGAGGTTTCGTTCGGTTTAGGTACAATACCTACTACAACCTCTGCCATTGCTATCAAAACAACGTATGATATTTTTAAGTTAGCTGTATAAACTTTTAATAATACTAATAATTTATAAAAGCTCACTTAAAAACGAAAAAATGCTATGTAGTTATATTCTTAATTAAAATTAACAAGGGTAAGTATTTGTCCCGAATTTGTTTCTGACCAGTCATTGTATTGTTTTTTTTTTCATCATCGGGTTAATTTAAACTGACCATTTATTTTTTAACTCAAAACGGGACGGTTTATTAATGTCAATAAGAAAGTAAAAAAAGCAACTATTTAGTGTTCATTATTTAGAAAAAGTTAATTTTCAACACTTTTTTGTGATTATTTAAGAATTATTTTCTTTATTTATCAACACTTTTTTTTAATTATGTACAATTTTTACTTTCAAATAAGTTCTTTCCCTAACCTCTGTATTTTTCTGTGATTTGTAGTATGTACCACTTTTTCAATCTAAAACAAGTAAGATGTTTCTGTTTTGGGATATTAGGGTGTAGGGTCTTAAGATATATAAATTATATGCATCGCCGATCGTTGACGACACGGTCATGCACCACTCGCGTCTGGCGGCGAGCTCCATACTTTTTTGAAAACGGAACTTTTATGCGTCCTGGGGCTTTGTTTTGGGCCAACGGGCCAGTCAACCGATAAAAGGGACAGTCCCGTTCAAAACGGGACTTTAGATTAATTCCAAAAGTCAATGTGCGAACAGTGAATTACTTTGCCTCACTAGTGAGCAAAATTCGATTTTGCTCACTTAATTTGGACAGCAAAACTATCCTTTTCGTGCTGGTGAGGTGCAAAAAACATGCATGATAAAGAATAAAGTTCTATGTTGTTTGGGAATGGTGTACGTTCAGGAAAAGAATAAGATTCTTTGTTGTATGGGAATGGTACGTTTAGGAAAAGAATAAAATTCTATGTTATATGGGAATGGTACCTTTAGGAAAAGAATAAGGTTGAATGTTGTATGGCATTGGTAAGTTTAGAAAAAAAAAGGTGGTTCTATGTTGAATAGGAATGGTACTTTTCACAGTTTTTAAAACTAAAACGACACCTATAAACGCATTTTTAGTATGAAATAAATATCATTATTATTAACACAGTTAGGTATCCATTATTATTTGTTGTATACTTAGCGTTGGGATGCACCGCGCGGCGTATCTTTAAGCCTCTTCACGTCGCGTCTCGTCGCGTCGCGTCTCAGTATGAGCTGACCCTTAGTCCAAAATATAATAATGATAGCTTAGGTATCTTCACTCTTATTGTAAAACTAACGTACAGAAAATTCAATCACTTTATTTTCTTACACGGTAGTCAAACATTAAAACTACAGTTGCCATATTACATTGCTGTGAACTTCCGAGACAGTAACGACAGAAAAAGGCCGGGTCAGAAAAGTAACTTAATTTCTTATTTATTTTCTTTTTTTATAGGATTTAATATAAATTATAAAAGGGTACTCAAGTCACCCATGTCCCGTTTTGCATAGTTTGCATGTATTTTCGTTGTTCCAGACCTTTCATACACCATCATTTGGAGACGAAGAATTCGACATAACTTCAATACATGGCCAGAATGTTCCAAATGGAGTTCATAACCCACACATACAATACGCCCAACTACAACATTCAGCGCCTCAGGTGAGTAGGTACTTACCATTTATAATTCATTACTATTCAATATTGTTTGTAAATGATATAAAAATAAAAGAATTTCGTATATTTTATAAGTACTTAATTTAATATTGTAAGTATAAGTATTCTACTTACATGTAATTGGTGTAAAAAAAATATTTTTTTGAATTGTAAACCTTCTTTTTCAATTTACCAACATAGATACATAATATGTCTATGGTCAGTCATAATCTTCTCTATACTAGTCTGCCGCAAGTAGACATAATATCACCAGAATATGCAAATGAATTCCAATGAAATTAAATATATCCCAAATTGTAGGTTTTGAGTTGCTGAACATAAATTTTCAATTGCTACTCAAAAGGGGAGTTGAATTATTGTGTTTATTGTTTTTAACATTTAACTGCAAAACTATGTATAATTTAAAAAGTTAAAATATTTTTTTTTCGTTTTTCGCATTTTACTGCGACACAGTTCGGGTAGGTACTGTCAATGTGACACGATTGCCAAATTTGCTAAATTTGCGAGAAATTGTTAGCTGAAAAAACAGGCCCCTTGTATAATAAATATGGTGATAGTATATATAAAAATATACTAGCGGTCCCGGCGAACGTTGTTCCGCTGCCGTCCCTCTGTAACCTGGCGAAAGTTGGTTTTTACCTAAAGTGCCCGAGTCCGGCTCGCACTTAACAGATCGAGATAAAGAGTATCCTATCTTTTAAGTTGGATCAAATAAGAGACAGTAACGAAATTTGATCAAAATCGATTCAGTAGTTTAGGAGTCCATCGCGGACAAACAACGTGACCCGTAATTTTTATACATGTAGATAGATAGATAATCTTCTTCTATACATATAAAATGCTTTGTCCTGAAAAACTGACTGACGGATGGATCAACGCACAGCCTAAACCGCTGTGTTCTTTGTATGACGAAGGCATCCGATAAGAAAGGATTTACCGAAAGAGTCAAGTGCGAGTCGGACTCGCGCAATAAGGGTAAACCGATTGTAATGAAATTTTAATAAGTTGTTATGCACATGCCGGGGAAGTGTTCCGAATTAGTACAACCCTTTATTAAATAGGTTGGTGCGGTTTAAAAAAAGAAACCACACACACTTACGTATACATATATGGTTGAATTTTGATATCAACATTATAAACAATATAAGATATGTTAATAATATATATGGATATATTATACTCATGTGAATTGTCAAATAAAGGTTTTTGTTAATATTATTATTATCATACATACACTCGTTATCAATGTACTTACAGTACTATAGAATTACTCATCTCGTTTACATAAATACGACACGAGTAGCAAACCTGGTTTCGCTCGAATGTACCTAATTGGGACTTTCCAATGCTGTGTAAACGTTTTATTTTTTACTTATATTATATTTCTAAATACTGAGAATACTGATTAGGTAAAATGTACTTATATGTATTCGGTGATGGATGACTTTTTTTTTTTGATTAAGGAATATCACAGATTTATTCTACGAAACACTTTTAGTTATTAAGTTAAAATTACCAATAAATAATTAAAAGGTATATTATGTTTTTAAGAAATAAGGCATATTTGTTATTCTAATAGGACATTATACATGCTTCTTTTTGATACCTTCGTCTGCTACTACAGGTGGACTGCGCTTGGTGCCCATTTTCTTTTGTTTAACGGTCCTCACACCTCCCCCTGCATCCGGTTCTGCGGCCGTGAACAATGAGACTGTACAACCTCGCTTTCCTTTACAGCTGACTTATTTTGCGAGATAACTCCGCAGCAGAAGAACAGAACCAAGTTCCACGATCTCGACTCTCGCTTCTGACCAATTATTTAATCACTGGCAAACAGTAAGAGGTTTCTCCCTCAACTGCGACAAGTGCAACCGCTTCCCGAAGCTATTGTGTCCCGAGAGCACCTGCGCAAACCACTCTCAGGCCTCGTCATTTATCCGTCTATTTTAACAATAGTGGATGGACCATACAGTGCCATTCACTGCACCGCATCAGCCACATTTTAGTACAGGTGGTGGCAGGCCACTTTAGGCTCCACAAGATTCGGCAACAACCTAGAACGAGCACCGTTTGCAACCTTTAACCTGGGGAGCAAGCTACAAAAGAAGAAATTTGGCTCAGAAAACTGTTTTTGCGTATTATATTGCTTTACTATGTTAAACGTGGAGAATTATTACGTAACGAAAGGGTCTAATTAATGTTATTTTAAGTAAAATTGTAAAATGTTTCGTTTCGCTAGGGCTTGACAAAACGATGACGTCATAAGTATCAGTATATCGATAATCATAAGTATCTGTAATTATTTATCAACATCCAGAGTAATTTAAATTTAATAATTTTTCTTACTAATATTACTTGAGCGCACGTGGTTAATAGTCTGCTTTTATAGGGTTCTGTAGCCAAATGGCAAAAACAGACTCTTGTAAACTCGTCATGTCCGTCCGTATGTCATAGCCTTATAATTTCGCCGCATTTGCATCGATTCTAATTAAATTTTACAGGAATACAAGGTATCTTTAACATAAAAATGGAGAAAAAAATATATTAGGGGTAGCTTCGTAATGTTGAAAATTTTCGTTCCCGATCTTCTTTTAACTTTTAAACCTCGTATTATTTAAATATGAAAAAAAACACGATAATAATTTCAATTAATTTGGTTGTCTGATACCAAATCGGTTCATAAGTTTTTAAGATATTTGCAATAATTCCGATTCCACGGAACCGTAACTAATGCGTGTACAACACGCACTTGGCCGGTTTTTATTCTTTTACTTATACTATGTTTTTGATTTGTAACAAAAATGTTATATATGCACCACAACTAAAAATAACTATTTTGATATGGGTATAGTTACCTGCGTTTTGCGGATTGCTTGTTATTTCCTTAAAGTAATAAATAATAATAATATCGTTTATAGGCTAATCATTAATCAAACTTTTTGACTCTGCCTAATGTAATCTTCACTAATACGGTAGAATTAAAAAAATGTACATTGAAGAAAGTTAGGAAAAAATAAAAGCGGTTTTCAAAAGACGAAAGAAACCATTTGAAGTGTTTTTATTGTTATGTCTGTCAGTTTGTGCGGGGTGTCTCCAAAATAGCTTGATGGATTGTGTTGCTTTATAGAGTTCCGTACCCAAAGGGTAATTAGCGGAACCCTATTACTAAGACTCCGCTGTCCGTCCGTTCGTCCGCCCGTCCATCCGTCTGTCACCAGGCTGTACCTCATGAACCGTGATAGTTGCAGTTGAATTTTTACAGAAGATGTATTTCTATTGCCGCTATAACAACAAATACTAAACAAAATAATATAAATCACGGTAGTAGTACCGTGATAGATATTCGCAATAATTTTCATTTTACAAAACCCTCACTTAAAACGACACGCATTTGGCCTATTTTTGCCTAGTCTAGCGTTAGATCTGAAGCATTACACACAAGACAGGTGCTTACTTTGGAATTCCAATACAATTCACTATTAACAATATTTCAGTTCTTGGATTCCCCTCAAATCGTTAAGCATTAATTTTTATATAACTGCTTATGTATTTTGTTTACTTAGGAACATTTCCTCAACATTTTCAATGTTTGCAGAAATATTTCCACCGTCAAATCACATCGTCTAACCATAACAGGCTTAAATATATCGATAATGCACAATATCGATAGTGTACACAGACAACACTGTTCTCAACCCTCACAAAGACAGTTACTAACACTTACGCAATTTTTTTGTTTGCTATCATCACTAAACTGACATTGTGTATCTTTTACATTCTATATCTATGTTAAAGACACTGTAAAACATATTGAGGGATTTTCCAACGGCTGAAATTTAGTGACTTGGCTGTGTTCCAAAATTCAAATTAGGGCCTATACATCATCAATAATTATGTGGCTTTGTCATATGGTATTTTCCCGCATTTGAAGTAAAAAAGAACATACCTCTAGACATTTTTTCCCTGTACCTAACTTTCGCGCTGCGCTTCCGGAGCTCTTGTTTCAGGTCTGCTACAGACCATGATCCGTAAATCTTACTCATCATCAAATAACAAAGTAACAACAAAATAACGAATAAGAGTTCCCAGCACAGAGGTAAACTTTATATCTGTCGGCGGCCGATCGTAAAATCCGGCAGATCACGAAATACCAAGGCAGATCGTAAAGTATGGTAACGAAAGGAACAGAAATCACACTGTATAAGTTAAGGTTAGGTTCAGTTTCTCTTTTGTGAACGTAGATGCGGAGCGAGCGAAGCGAGCGGAAAGTTCCCGCTAAGCTTCTTATAATAATCTGTTCAGTCAAAAGTTAATTTCTATTCCAAACTTTACTATCTGCCTAGGAATTTCGTGATCTGCCGGCTTTTACGATCGGCCGCCGACATATCAAAGAGTACCCAAGCAAAGAAAAGAATCACAAAGTTTCACAAAGGATAAACATACCATGTTTTTAAAAAAAATGCGCCTTGTCGAGTCAACGCCATCTAGTCTATATTTTAGATTTTTTTTTTTTAATTCGTCTCGGAAAACCTCTCGTTCTTTTGCGATTCTGTGGACTTTTATTAGTCCTCATATACTGATCGCGAATGTTTGGTGTTTAAGCTTAGTTATATATGGATGTAGCTTCTTGATATTTGAATGTAAAAGATGTTTTTTTGTCGATCTGGGTTATTTAGATGCGGCGGAGGTTGTTGGTTCATAGCCATAAAATATTAATAAATAAAAAAAAAATTACAATTGTAATTTCTGAGTTTTAAATTATTGAGATATTTTCTATCTTCTACGGAAATGGCGTATCTTAACCCTAATTATTTAATGCTCATCTATACTTTAAAAATGATTCGTATTGGTTGTAGGTGGGAATGATGAACCCTGCGCAAGACGGTTTATCGCCACCGGGTGGTGCCCCGTCTTATCAACAACCACTGTATCTACAAGAACCTCATACACCGGTGACGACGCACAGGTTTGTTCTATTTAACACTATTTGATAACACTATTATTTGTGTTCTGAAAAATGCTTTAGCAAATATCACTACATCTGTTGTAAAAGTACCTTGACTTACCTCATTGTTTGGAGTATTATATTCTCTGTTTGGAGTCCTGTAATCTGTTCTATAGACTGTAGTAGACTTAGGTACATAATAGAACTTCTTGCGGCGAATTCCGGTAAAAATATACAATATCCCCCGCGTATTTAAGGGTTGAAAGTGATGGGGGGAGGAGGGGAGGGGGGTAGGAGGTACCACAGAAAAGGAGGGGGCCCGGAACCCCCCCTTTTTTATATAAATTTTTAAAAATTTAACCTCAAAATGTAGGAACCAACTTCTATCAGGGTATCCAATTTTCCCTGCGTAATTTAGGGTTGATAGTGAGGGGGGAAGAGGTAGGTACCCCCGAAAACTAGAGGGCCCGGAACCCCCCCTTTTTTATATATTTTTTTTAAAATTTAACCTCAAAATGTAGAAACCAACTTTCTTTAGACTATTGAATGGTTAATTAATATACAATTTCCCCTGCATATTTAAGGGTTGACAAAATTAGCCCCCTCTCCTCCGCAAACTCAATGCATTTGCATTTCGCTACGCTCCTGCCTTAACCTTCTAACCTAACTCGACTGTCGTTGGGGTGCCCTAACAAGATTTCTGGGTAGAAATTAACCAAAGTGACTAGCCCAAAAGTTTCAAAAAGTAACTTACCTCAATTCATCCACATATAGATTGGTACGTCTCCCAGATGAACCCAAAGTCCTCCCCTGATTTTCTTCTTCCAAGAAAGAAGGCATAAATGTGTTAGCCATGCAACTAGGACCAGCTCTCCAGCTAGGACCAGCTCCTCCACTAGGACGAGCACTAGAATCAGCCGCTGGGGCAGAAGACGAGGATGCGAGCTCAAGTGGCTCATTAGAGTCCAACACTTGCACTCGCGAAACGTTAGTCACAAGCGGCTCACTCGAGTCTATCACTTGCACACTACACGTAGGCACTGAAGAGGAGACCGTAACAAGCGGCTCAATTGAGTCCAACACTTGCACTACACTCAACTCTTCAGGCGATGCTGCAGAACTCGACGCCATGGTAGTCACTAAATTTGTTTTCGACAGGAGTACGTAAAAACGATCTCAACTAAAAATGAGGGCGTTTTGAGTATTGTTTTACCAAACGCGCGCTATGTTTACTGGTCAATGCGTTTAATGCGGTAATTGCGTAAAAAAACGCGACTAAAAACTAGCATCGCATCACTTATAAAAAACAAAAGCAAAAATTTTACTGTAGTAAAATACCTATATAATTTAATATGCATTTTTCAACAAAAATTAAACCTTATTTTGCCCTATAAGCAAAAAAAAAGCCGTAGGGATTTTATAATTCCGACTGATGTAGTCAGACCAAAAAAAAAATTTGCAATTTTGCAATTAATTATCAATTTTCATAATTTTATTTCTGAAAAACTACATAATTCCGGGCTCTTAAACTTCGCACAGTTAATATTGAAAACTAGATCTATTAGCCAAAAAATTACGAACACCCAACTCGACGGGGGATATTGTATATTTTATCCCGAATTCCCTTCACCTCTTACTGCCAACTTCCTAAACTCTAGTAAATCAAAAACTAGTAGGTCTTACATATTTAGATGTGTTAAAGTACCATTTTGATTCCCAATTTACAAGTCTGACACTTTGAAGACTAGAACTAGGTTAGAATTGGGAAACTATGGGTTCCTTGTGTGCATGTAGACTACTTTAAACCTTTACCTAACTGTGACCTGGCCTATCATTTCCTCATACCCAAATGGAATTTAGAATTGGTTTTTTTTTTTTACTAATGGATTTCTTTTTTAAAATTTTGTACATACTAAGTTTATTATGTATTATGTATGCAATTTAGTTTCTGGTACTAGCTGGTAACACTAAAGATTCTTTGCCAAAATATTAAAAAAAGAATGAAAAGGTATCAGTTTTTTGTTATCAAACAAAAGTTATTTTCGCATTTGACAGAGTATGAACCATATCTTTGAAACAGCCATTAAATTTTAGTTAAATCTGCAAACCTGGGGAAATCCTTGCGTAAAAGCAATACACTTGGGAATTTCTTATACATTTATCTAGTCTTTTTCTTAATTAGTGGACTGAATTAGCTGAAACTACATTGGCCATCTATCTGTATCAAATTTTGATTGTAACAGTAGAGCTTCACCTGGGTGTGATGCTATTTAGCATATTCTTTGTCATAGTATGCAGATATGGCTGGATGTTAGCATGGTAATTTGCTAATGACATTATTAATGAGCTAAACATTAGGCGACAGCTAGGGTGGTGGTAACTTTCAATGCATCAAAGAGATTTAGCACATTGTTGTGGCCACATTTTGGTACTGCAAATGTCTGCGAAAATGACAAACACAGACACATTGCATTGCTTTCAAGTGAATGGTAAAGTAACGATAGAGTGGACAAATGAGAAATACATGGAGTTCTTGGAAGCTCAATACTGAAACTGCTTTTTAAGACTAAAAAAACTGGTTGCCTGTAAAGTCGGTATACGGGCGAAAGTTTTACGTGACAATGATTTTATGTCTGTCTCTCTCGCTCTTAGGCGGGCGCGTGCCTCTCACTCGCTCTCATTGTGAGCGCATAACGTGAGCGGAGCGTAACGCAGTTTCTTGAAGTGTCACCCGGCAAACCAATTTATAAGACGTTGTCACGTCAAAAATTGTTTTTATTCCTAAAGGTGAACAAAATGTGTTATATCACCATAGTCTCTCTTCCTAATATACAAAATATATGGCTTATGTCCATGTAGAATAATGTACCTTTCAAATAGTGTAAAAAATATTCAAACACTTGCAGTGGTTTTGGAGATTACCCTCCACATGTAATCAAATTTACATAATCCACATTCTCTCTCTTTCATTTTATATAAGTATAAATATTAATTAAACTTATTTTATCCAGTAGTGCAGGTGCTCCTGCCGGCAACTATATAATCCAACAACAGCCTGGTGGCCAGCATAGATTACTGATGATGCAATCAACACAAGCCATGAGCAGCCCACCTACACCTAACACTCCGACACAAACCTCAGTACCTGTCTTTGGGTCTCCACAAAGGGCTTCTCCACCTGGCACTACAAGTGATGATTCTGATGATAGTGTTCCTTCATATTCACAGGTATATAGAAATGTACTTTAATATGAGATATGTTAAAAAACATATTTCATACATCTGGTGCAACAACATCTGAAATCCAAAGATATGCAGACGTAACTTTTATTTCAAACAGTGTGTTATCAGCCTCTGTATCTAGTATATCATAAACAAAGTTTTGAGTATGTCCTAAGAATACTACTCTGGTTGAGGTTTTCTCTATAATTGTACTAAGACCTAGACATTCAAAATTTTCTTGTAAAAAAAATAATATTTTAACAGCTATAACAATGTTGCACAGGATGTGGGAATTATGTTAACTATATCATTATAACTGTAGTAAAAATTTATGAAGCAAATGATATTTAATTAGGAAGCATCTACATTAGTCTACATAGCTGTAAGTAATGACCGTCCAGTGGTTCAAATATCTGCACTGCTTATAAAGGTGTAACAGAATAGGGTAACTAATCCAGCACTACCAAAAATCCTTTAAAGTATGTACCATACTTATAACACCCAACTTAGTACCTCTATTTTGTTACCCCTATGCCCTGGTATATTATATGTTGTCCATATAGAAAAGATGAGAAAATCATCATAAAACTTAGAACTAACCTTTAATGCCTAAATCTCTGAAGTGGGATTGAGTCAAACCAACATAAGTCACTAAATTTCAAAGCTGAGGCTATAACTGGGCATTAACTTTTAGGTCCACAGGCATCATACATAATTATAAGTGGCATACTTTTGCTAAATCACCACCGTAAGTATTTAATAACTGTAGAATAGAAGATAGTATCTGAAACAGAACAGGTTTCCCAAATACTGCCTATTCTAGTAGAATAATTTCATTTGGTCGTAGCCCAGTCGCATTCGTCTATCGAAAGCTATGAGTGAAGTTTAGCAACATTCAGTGTGGTCAGTACTGGGGTGGGTCACCGCTTCTTCTTCTTGCTTTGGAGGGTATTTTAAATTATTGATCCTGGCTGGATCCTGGTTGTCCTATTATGATAGCAGTTGTTAAACTAAGTTAATGGGCGGCTTGTAAACTCTTCAGTTCTTCAGACAGTCGAGTGGCCATTTGCTCAACGAAAATCCTTCAATTTGCACTAGACCACGATGGTGGAATATGGCTTGAGCCTCCTTTTCCAAGGTGAAGCTTGTGCCCCTGCATGTGGGGCATACGATGACTGAGGCAAGCAAGCAAACAAATTCCATTTGATTTTTTAAATTCTTTACCTGAAACTTTTGCATGTGGGGCGTACGATGACTGAGGCAAGCAAGCAAACAAATTCCATTTGATTTTTTAAATTCTTTACCTGAAACTTTTACAAACTATACCTGAACTGGCTGCAAGCCATTGATGGTATTACATTTTTTCTTTACACATAGTATACATATGAGTGAGTACGGTTCACATGAAATATTGTCTCTGTACACACTTCTGATTTATCTTTTTTTTTCAATATGGATAAAGGCATCCCTATTATCTTGGGAAACTGTGGGCCTACTTCTGTGTTCAAAAGTTTGAGCACTCATGGTTTAGTTAGACTTAAGGTATATGTATTATCTTGAGTTTTTTACTTCTGTGTTCAAAAGTTTGAGCACCCATGGTCTAGGTAAACTAAAAGTATCCATATTATCTCGAGGGAATGTAGACCTACTTCATTTGTTTACCACACTTCATGCTTGTTTGATCTATCCAACTTCATCTTCTGATTTATATCATTCATAGTGGCATAGACAGTAAAGAAAAGCAGGAGATGAGAAAAATATGAGTTTATAAATTGTCTTTTTTTTAACTTTCTACCTAAGACATTTCTATTGTAGAAGCAATTTATAGAGTTTTATTTTAATTCGCGCTATAACAACTTGTTATAGACTATTCCACGAATTTATTTTTTATTTTGATACATCCAAAAATATTATTTCAAAACTTTAATTTTGATGCATATTACATTATCATACGATAAAAACTGACAAAAGAGCAGTTTTAAGTTCGCTTTTTTAGTGCATGAGCAAAAACGCTAGCTCTTACATGGCAGCGCGAAAAAAATGACGTCACAGCACTTGAGACCGCGCATACCCAGCGTAGTTACACTGCGAACTGCTATAGGTTTCGACGTATGTTTATTTAGATACCTACCAAATAGGTAATTTCTACTAACTACCTTCTTTTTGCATCGGGTTAATCTTCAAAAGATAGATACCCGATCTCCTGGGGTAAGAAATCGGATTATATTATAAAAAAAATGTGCCTACTGATGATGGTTGAAATGTGATTGATTTAATTACACCTATATTGGCAAAACCTTTTTGTTACCTACTTGCTTTCGGCTCCGTTGAAATACCTACAGTAGGTAGTTTAGTACGTGGCAAAAGACGGCAAATAATTCACGAAAAAAGTTTTGTTTTGGTTTTATTATTAAAATAAACTAATCAGATAATGATATGGAATCGAATATACACTTCCAAATATTACAAAGAGCAATTATATGAAGTAATAATCTGCTTCCCGTGAAATTCAGGTTTTATATGCAAAAAAACTAAAAGATTCTTATATGAATGTGTGCCGAGAATCGAGTATTGTGCCAAAAATATTTTTCGATAAATGCTTATTTTCCTGAATGTGTTTTATTTTATCAATTGTAGCTAAAATTTTGAACGCAACGCAAATTATCTTCATTTCATAACAGTAGCATAAATAGCTATATACAAAATAAATATTACTTATTACGTTAAACACTTAAAACTTGCACTTAGGGTTAATACATTAATTGAAATGGAAATAAATTTCTCAATGTACACTGCGAGCCGAAACTCTATGTAAAATGCTTACACGCGCGGCAGGTCCTAAGCGCTGTGACGTCAGTCAAGGGACTGTCATCTGTTTCGCCCGTTTTGTGGGGGTCAGTCATTTTACCAACAACTTTAATTGTCTATGCCTCGTTCTGTTTTTGGTATTTTTTGATAATTTTAAACAGTTTTATTTACATAAGAATACTGTCAACACAAATCGCTCATTAAATTGATACTTAAAACTTAGCGTAATAGTCTATTATGACAAATAACATTATTTGTAACATAAATACTTAAGTACCTAATTGCAAAAACACCACGCTAAAGTTGTGACTAGTTTTCTGATGTAAATAGTGACCTTGAACCAGTTTATTAAATCTGTTGATCTGTTGCACCAGTTGACATATACAGATAAGACGCCTCCACAATTGTATTATTAGTAAAATGAAAAAAGTCAACTTTCACTGGACCACTACTTAATATGAACAGGAGACAAACACTAAGTCAAATAAAAATAAGTTCTAATTTTAGTAGATATTTTATCGTAGTGCTATATCAATTATACATTGCTTTCTTATGTTGATAAAATATATGAAATGCAAATCCAAAAGTACTAATATTTTATCCTAGTACCACTTGTGAACACCTATAAAATAGTCAGCAATATCCAGAAATCCAAAAAAGTAGTATATCTGATGAGACATTTAAGCAAACAATAATGTAATGTTAATCATTATGATTTCTTTATATGCTTCCAAAATATAGTTCATTGGCATTAATATTTCTGCATATAATAACGCAAATATTAAACTAGTTTAGAACAATGATAGAGTAATTTTAACGAATTGGTTGTTTGTTGCTAGTTGCCTGGCGATGCGGAAAGCCTTCTGCCTATCCATTATTGTTCAGCGGGCCGACAGCAACAAACTACGCTTCAACAGGTATAGGCAGATTTTATCGCTTTATTAGAGTTCTAAACTATGCATGTAGAATTTATTTGCCAATGAACTATATTTTTTTTTTATTTGTACCTGTATTTAAACGAATCTATACTATTATTATGTGTCGGCTCAGTGGATAATGACCCGACTACTGCATCGAGGGATGTGGGTTCGATTCCCACACAAGACAAATATTTATTATTTGTGTTTGTCTTCAGACTGGGTGTTTTCTATGTATAATATGTATTTAGCACAAGCTGTACTTACTTTTGGGTCAGATGGCGCTGTGTGTAATGTCCAAACAAATATTTATTTATTTATTTTTGTAGAAAAAATGTACATACGTAGTTTCGTATTGTCTATTTAGCATTTTAATTGTAGGTAATTATTTGAAGCTAGACCTGCCAAAACACAGCTTTTTCAATGTAAAGTTTTACTTCTTTGTTACTTTTTCTATTCATCATTCTATTTCATGTCTTTGATAGGTGGGCGGTAACAACATAAGTATGAAAAGATCGTCACCAGAACCAATGGATAATGCGATAAATCGTGGTCAAATACAGAAAAAACCAAAAGTTCAAAAGAAAAAGAAGAAGCGAGATCCCAATGAACCACAAAAGTAAATTACATTTAAAGCTTGTTATGTTTTCCTTATCTGTTTATAACTATTATTTTTGTTGACATTATATATTATATTTGTAATCCATACTAATTTGACTACCTCGCAGACTAGTTGGTAGTGTGGCCGACTGCTGTGCAGAGGGTGTGGGTTTGATCCCCGCACAGGACAAACATTTGTGTGATAAACATTTGTGTTTGTCTTGAATCTGGGTGTAATTATGTATGATATGTTTTTATTTACAAAATAAAAGTAATATATGTACTCTGTCTGTTACCTCTACATGTTTAAACCGCTTAATCAATTTAGATGAAATTTGGTATAGAGATAGTTTAAGTCATGGTGAAGGACATGGAATAGTTTATCACAAAAAATTCATATGTTCCCACGGAAATAACTATAACCGAGCTTGAATGAACTATAGCTACAGCTATAGCTTGCAAACTCATTCATTATTAATAAAATCCACGCCGATAATCGAAAATCTAGTAATTAATATTCCTGTTGATAATAACTAAAATGTATATTTAATCTACACAAAAATTTAAAACCACAATGTTTTGACTATTTAAAACAAATACGATTAGAAACTATAATTGTTTATTTAATTACAAAGTACTTAAACTAATTGAGTAATTTGTGTAAATTACTGTTCATTAGTTACTTAAAATAATCTGTAATATACAATAAAATTTTATACATGTCTCATCCTGACTGCTTATAATTTGTCTGGAACTGGTAATGGGCTAGTAAAATTCTGACTTTGGTATTTTTATTTTACCGCTTATTACTTTAAAACAAGTAATTTATGACTTATGGGAAATATAAAGCCTCCTTAGTCCAGATACACTGCTTCAGATTCAGTGTTGTGGCGATGGGCTAACCACCTGTCACTCAGGACTAAAGTGGTTGGTGAAAAGAGGCGATAATGTGGAGTACATTATGTTACGGGTGTGTATTCAGCCGCTGGGGATAAAAACCGATATACATACAAATTTTATTAGTGGCAAAAATTTTTCCCTAGTCTGACGAAACGGTGGTGACGCCAACTGCATTGTCGATTAACAATTATTTTTTTTTTTCTTGAATATTTAAAACATTTGAAGCCAACAAGACGTATAAACAAACACACATCTTAAATATAAATAAGTATACCTGTAAAATAATGTAATAGTTATTATTTTCTTTAATTAACTTTATATTTTTAGACCAGTATCAGCGTATGCACTGTTTTTCCGAGACACGCAAGCAGCGATAAAAGGACAGAACCCTAACGCAAGTTTCGGCGAAGTATCTAAAATTGTGGCTTCGATGTGGGACGCGTTAGACTCCGAACATAAAAGCGTAAGTTTTATGCAACAATTACTATGTCACGACTAAAATAAAATTTGAACATGACAATTGAAGAATAAAGATATTGCCTGTGATATTCTTGATTTCAACTTCGCATTTTTTTTTTAAATAATAAAACGGGATTAAATGCGTCATTTGGCAAAATACCTTTTTCCCGACGTTTCGGCTCGGTTACACGCTGGGACGTTACGGACGTGTTAAATCCCGCTTTATTATTTTTAAATTAGTAATGGAACGCATACATTTAAAAACTTATATTTCAACTTTGCATACCGACTGCTCAAGGAACAAGTGACGAACTGTCACTCGTCTATCAAAAACAATATGCAAAGTTAAGCTACCTCAAGCGTGGTCACTACTTGGATCGGTCATATGACAGCAGTCATCAAGTCAAGTCAGAAGTCTTATGACATGCAAAAAGTCGAGGGGCCGCCGCCCCACAGCGTCCGCCAACCTGCATTAGATCAGCATGGTGGACTCAATACCATCCTAAGCCTCTTTCTTCTAGCAAAGGCCTATACCCTGCAGTGGGGCAGTATAACGGCTGAGGCAGCTACTGACTAGACTCGATAGTCTTAGAAATATTGTAATGACAGTCAAAATTGTATCCAATTACTACTTATTTGAGATATCAATGTTTAATAATGTAGCCGAAACCGAATTCAGGGCGGTGAAACCGTAGGCAAAAGCTAGTAAAACAATAATATGGTACTACTGTAAATTTTGTTCGTATTGCCGCAGGAACAACACTAATAATTCTGGTGTGTTATTTTTAGTACTACTACTAAACACAGAATGGCGCTAGTAGTATAAAAAAAACCTGAAAACTTATCTAATGATTGTAAGGGTTAAATTCAAATAATAAATGTCATATTGGAAGCCCCGCTGCACCTCCCCGATCGGCGGCTACGCCGGTTTTCGGGCCACAGTGTCATATAAGCATATCTATTGTTTCTCATGATCATTTTTATATTATGATATTAGTAGGCAAAGACTTACATACTTTAATCATAGCATAGGTAGTAAAAAGCCAATATAAATCATTGCCAATTGCACTTCAGGTTGATGTAAAAAAGGCGCTTTATTAATCAATCAATCAGTATCATTTATTCAATTTAGGCTACAATAATTGGGCATTTTTGAATGTCACTACAATGGAGACCTTGTACTGAGAAGAACCGGCAAGAAACTTAGCAAAGGAATTTTTTTTTCTCCCTTTCTCTTACAGTGTCAAATTAAAATTTTGTAAAATGCTCTCCCTATCATAGAAGAAAGACATGCATGCATTCGTCAATTAGAAATAATCAATGTCTTACATTATTGTTAAACAAAACAAAAAAGTAAGATTAAATACTAAGAATACAAAGAAGTTTGCAAGAGCAGACCAGCCTACACAGGCGGCACCCGTTCACGAGTATGACACATGAATCAGCCATATCGCTTCGCTCAACAATATTTCATTCATTGCTCAATCATACAGACAGATGAACAGGCGTTTTCGAGTAGTTTTACATGTAATTTTGATTTATTATAGTAAGCCTTTGATTAAGTAAACTTTTTTTTTTGTAGGTTTACAAGCAGAAAACAGAAGTGGCTAAGAAAGAATATCTCAAGGCTCTAGCTGCATACAGAGCGAGTTTAGTATCAAAGGTAAGTGCGGCGGTTTTTGTTTATTTTATTTAATAAAGGACGCAAATGTATTTCAGCAACTTCCTTTGCAACTTAGTAATTAAATGTTTGTCAAATTATTAGACAGAAATTTGCGCGTATTTTAACCTACTTTGAAAGAGGAGGACCTTCTATGTTCGTCGATTATATTTTTAAACCCACCGATTTTATTGATTTAAACTGTATTTGATTGAACTTCAGATTGTTCCATTAAATGGAGTTGGATCTAAGAGAGTGGAGTAATTTAAGTTAGAAAATTGGGTTTTAAGGATAGGCTAGTTTTCCAATTCTTAATAATTTATGTACTTTTGAATATATTTAAACCAAAAGGACATTATCTCTACAAAGCTCATCTAGAAGTTGTATTTTAATTTCAGTCAAAAGTTATCACTCCACACAGACGAAAAATGTGTTCCGACACTTGAGGGTCGCTTTCCTAACCCGGGAAAATTTAAATGATAACCACTGTTGCGCCTGTCATTTTACACTAGGTAACGTTGATGACCGGTATTTTTCTCTACACGGCTTTATTAACCTGGGTTAATTTCGAATAGGGAAGGGTCAAAACGTCATCACTCTAAAGTTAATTATTCAAACGGCCCTCCAGTGATTTCTTTTTCTTACCTTTTATTTCGGCCAGACTTGGAGACCTGCAAAAGTACCTACTTGCATACATTTTTCTCTGGGATTCCAAAATCTGGCTTACTCAGGGCATACTCGAGAGAATAAGCTTCCCTATTTGTAAAGACGGTGGGGCGTATCTAGTGTTCATGTTTTTTTTTTTAATCAATTGTTCTGATACAAATTGTGCCATTTAGCTTTTTGGCCACATAACTAGATTAATTGGCAGGGAAGGAGTGACGTCATGCAATCTGTATTTTCAATGTATGTATTTCGTTAAAATAATGGTAATCTTGACTAAAACTTGCAGCTGATGTTTATTTTTAGTTTTTTTTTAAACCTGCTTATCAACTAGTGATTTTATAGATATTTTCTTACTAGAAACTACCCTATTGGATACTAGAACTAATTCGTTAACGTTAGATGGCTAAGTAAACTCTTAAACATGTTTGCACAATAAATCACATATATTTCAAATTCCCTCTTTTTTGAGGATAATTGTTCACCCGAAGTGTACAACATGTCGGTGCTCACACAATATTATTATCTATGACAACAAAAAGCAAAAAGGGGAAATGAAACAAACCAATTTTTTTTACCTATACTTATTACATTTTCTCAATTTATATTGTAACATTGTTTATTACTACTAGTCCCTATGAGGCAAAATTGTATTATTTCTATGTATAACTTAGCATTAACATTAGTTTACATTTCGGTCCTGGAATGTATTATTATTATTATTAAAATTATAGATATATGTCATTCTTGTAAGTCCACACACTTGAAATCTTTAAACCATTTGTCTAGTCCATTTTTAAAAAAGTTGACTGAATCGGCTGAAACTACACTGGCTGGCAATCTGTTCCAAGTTTCCACAACACGATTACTCAGAAAGTGATGTGCACTATTGGTTTCTGATCTGAAGCGCGTGATGATAAGATGGTGTATTTTTGAGTGACCATGATAGTTTGTATCCTTCAAGAGAAACATGTCACATATGTTAGGTAGGTTGTAATTGCATGTCAGGATTTTATATGTCTCGATTAGATCACCTCTCATACCGATGCCGATGTAAGATGCCGATGCCGAAAGTTGGCAGCTTTAGTATTTTTAGTATTAAGTAGAGTGACTCGAGGGTTATTGGATACTGGAATGCCACTTGTTCAACGTCTAACAGCTTTGTAAAAGGTCTTTAAATTGTGATATCAGCAAGCGCTGCTGAAAACTGCTACCAGGTTGTTATTTCTCTTATTTGATTTTGAGGACTAAACTGTAAATCGTTTAAAGATCAAGAGCACTAGGACAAAGAGATTCCGTATAGGGGGTGGAATAAAAATATGAAAATTGTAAAATTGCGGGATAATAGTTATGTTTATGTATGTATTGATTAAGATGCTAAGTTTGATAGGAATCGCTTTGAAAGCGATCAATATAAAAATTTGTCCATGGAGGACTGCAAAGCAAAGGCTTCCAGAACCTTCCTTAGGTAAAGATCAGACTGCCTGTGAGACATTTATCTAAATTCAAATTTTTTTTTTAAAAAATCTTGGCTCCAGAATATCACAAAACGCACTGGGAATCAGGAATAAACGGGCGCCACTCACACGAGCTTCCAGGCATCCCCTTTTTACCTAGAACCTCTCCACCATTCGGATGGCTTCGTCGAGCATCGCTTGTCCTTTTGTACCCACGGTAGGTTTAAATTAAAGTACAAATTATCGAAAAAAACATGAGAAAGGGCGGGTTGAACGTTTTACAGGAGTAACTAAAAGTTGAATTTATAAGATTTACGACATACTGCCACGTGGATCGCCGGTCCCCAGTTTCCTATTTTCTTACGGTTTTCAGTATTATCCATTTTTCCCCTCCATTTCTGTTTGTTTTCCCAATCTTTCGATGATTTCAAGTTATTTGTTACTAAATTGTACGATTAAAAAAAAAATTTTTTTGGCGACGTTTTCTTCTAAGATGCTTCCATGATGGCGGCGTAAAGGTAAGAGAGAGGCCGGCCTATGAATTACCATCCTTCAATCTAATCAAAAGTTTACCTGTCATTCTTTCTTAAAAGAAATATTTTGGCCCGAGGCCGAGAACTCTTAAGTACTATTTCGATAACTTATCGATTTGTCTAATTTTTAATCTTTTTCCTACAGAAAATGCTGTGAAACCCTTAATTGTGATGTTAAATATAAATTAAAATTTATAATATTCAATGGTCAATACTGCAAACCACAATACGTGTCACCATCCGATACCAACTGGTATCATCCAAGTAAATTTCAGACTTGACACTGGTAAAATATAAATCTACAATACAAACATAGTTTTCCATTAGACTTCAGATAGAAGCTAATTACATCATTTGAGGTTATATTATTGTTGGAATTATCTAAATCTGTATTGATTTTAATATCATGTAAGGGGATATTTTTAGCACGTTACAGAACCTCCTTTCCCCCAAAAGTGAACTAATTTTTGTCTAAAGTTATCATCAATATACCTAATATTAACGAAACCTCAACAACTTTATTCCAAAAGAATATCTCTTACATAACGAAATAGTTCACATAAGTATATCTAAAAATAAAAGAAAGAAAAAAATTACTTTAAATTTCAAGTTTGCATTTCCATAGTTAGTCCATCTTTTTGCAAAACATAACAACTCGTGTTGAACTTATCTTTCAACTACAATAAAGGTTTATATAAGTTTCAGATATCTACGGTCTTAAAAAGTACTGTTCTTTTACAATAATATTCATACTAAGTTATTTTCCAATATGACATAAACAACTGTCCAAAATAATATGTTTTCATTTAATAATTTTCATACAAAAAATATGCACCAGAAATCTCTACATAAACAATTTTTTTTACAAAAATCTCTCCATCGACTTTTAATTCATTGTGGAGATTTTTGTAGTCATTTAATGAAACTTTAATAATAATTAATTTTGTATAGAAAAAGAATTTAAAATTCTGAAAATTCATTTTTAAGGTTGTACAAGCTACACACGCGGTTTCGTTTGCCTTTCATAAGTGGAAAATGTGAATTTTGATATAAGAGACTTTTATATGATTTTTTTTTTATTATTTCATATTATCAGTTAAAGATTTGGATTTTTTTTGGTTTCAGAGAATGTTTCTCGGTATGTTACCCTACAAATTGAATAGAGATGAAAAGTTCACCTGTTATGTCAGTGTAATAACACAAAAAAAAAAAAAGAAAATTTATGAATGAAATTGGGTATAATTCGTTTTTTGTGAGGTTCATCTGGCACAAATACGCTAAGCACCCGCGCTCCCGATATTTGGCTACGTTACTCTCCTCCTAAAACATCTTTCAACAACATATGTAATAAAACAAGAGAAAGGTTTTACAGGAGTAACTGTCGTTATAAAGTTTGCTTGTCACCCATCTTTTTATGAAAGTCACTTCTGCAATGCCTCTTTTCCATTCCCGCACTTTCACTGAGTTAACATTTGTAAAGAACTGACACACCTACTACCAATTTCCTCGTGTTGACGTGGCAACATTCCCCTCGGGATGCGACGCGCTCCAGATGGGCTGCGACGGTGAAGCCGGATGGTCTCTCGCCTTCCACAGACTCCCTTCATCCCCTAAGGTCTGTTCAGGCCACGCTACCTCAGCATTGGCGGAACCGCATGGTGGCTGAAATCAACATCGGAACCGTGAGAAAATAGTTCGATATAGGTACGCCCTCGGGATGCGTCGGGGAATATCGTCCTTGTAATGAAACATGTTACATGAAGATCAAGTTGTATTTTCTTGTCATTTAGAGTTTTTCAAACATCAAAAAAAAGAAGCTGCCATTTAGGCTTATTTACATTATTCATTATGAGGGAATTGTATGACTCGTTTAAATTATCTAAAAGTTTAATTTTTAAGTTTATAACGACTTACAGACACGTGGTTCGCCGGTCCCCAGTTATTTTTTACGGTTTTCAGCATGAATCATTGTTCCCTCCATTTCTGTTTATTTTCCCAATTATTTCGATGATTTATGTTGATTGGTTACTAAATTGTACGATAAAAAAAAATTTTTTTCGCGACTGTGCAGACAGACTTCGACTATCTGTGGCACACGGTCTGCCTTTCACAAGGAGTTTCTTCTTTGGCGTATTATGTAGAGCGAGAAATGAGAAAACTTGAATTGCACACAACAAACTGATTTTTTAATTAATTCACTAACTTACATTCTAATACACATTATTTACAAAGAACCCTTAAAATTCACTGTACATAGTTCTGTGCACAAATTTGTGTTCGTGTCGAAGAATATTTATTGAATACTGCCTAAAATAAATTTTGGTACCGTTTTGTTGGTAAAATTAAAAAACCCCATCAGAGGGAGAAGTTCTCCCATGGAAAATTCTAGATTTAGTGTTTATGTTGAAAATCTAGCCTGTACAAAAACTTAGATAAAAAAATAGTGCGTAGTCATTCATGTAAACTCATACCAAGAGTGTATGTATACACTCCGTACCTATTAAAAGCTGCTTACAGTTGGGGTCTTTATCGGATGTTGCTATCACACTCGCATTATTCACGGTTTGACTATAAAAATAACACCTTTTTATGTTTATACGTTTTCTAGCCAAACGGTACAATATATAGTGATGATTTATGTGTCCCAGGATAGAGTTTTCAGAGTGGTTTCTTATGGTGTCTAGTAGTATTCACCATACACGAATGTCTGGTTAAGCCACAATTCAGGTAAAACAAAAAATTTCAGCTCTCAGCGTTTTCCTCTTACATAGACTAGCTATAGACATTGTACTGAAGTCTGTCCGTTTGTCCAGTACTTTTGGGCTTAAATTTACCTCTGAATGTTATTAGGTCGATAGGCGCTTGTGAGAGGTATCTATTGATACTTTTACCTTATTCTTACGTAAACTGGTTGCTTAGTTATAAGCTTCTATAGTTACTAACTTTAAATGCGTTTTACGCATCAACCTTTCTACCTACTACAACAGTATAGGTAGGTATGGATCTGTAAGGGAAAAAAAAGTACATCTGGCAAATCACTATTGCATTAAGTGCAAAGTTGCACTCAGTCTCTCTTTTTACCCATAAATGCATCCCTTTTGTATCACTATCGCTATCTATTCTTATAGGAGTGAGAGAGAAAGAACATACTTCAATTAGCAAGTTACCTATTTTTCCATATATTATCTCTATAACAGTTCATCCTGTTCAAATAGAACTTTATATATGTGCTCTATACATTTTTGCACAATGAATGACATATACTTCAAATTAATATAACAAAGAAAAGTATTCGCCTTTTTCAGAAAAAAGTGTTCACTAGAAGTCAACAACATGCTGTAACTCACATAATATTATTTTCTATCACAACAAATAGCGAAAAGGGAAACAGGAATCAAAAGTAATCTATTTTTACTTATACTTGTTACAATTTCTAAACTGATTATATTATAACTAAAGATGACTCTCTCTAGATACCGTGTCCGGAACAACATCAAACGGAGTATTGCAAGCCATTTTCCTATCAATGTGTGTGTAAATCAGCTAATACGACTATCATTTTTACACCTGATTGCGTAATTTCGGTGTTACCAACCTTAAAGTGATTTCCCCAAATTGGGAGTTCTTACTTTTATTCGGTACTACGATGACCCCTTGTGGCGACACATTATTTTGAGGTAGAACGTAAGCAATCCATTGACTATGGCCATGTAATGCATGTTAAAACCATAAAGTAGGTTTCAAATACTGTATACTGTAGTGCTAAAATATAGATAGGTGCACAAAATAAAATCTACTTTTCTCTACCATGGCACCCGCGGCGCCGTGTACATTATTCATAAGTCCCTCCATGTGACGATAGCCGTGTTTTGTTGACAAGGTTTTGTTTTTAACATAGAAATACAAACAAAATAGCTGTTCACTTTTTATAAAGAAATTCCACCTATACCATAGAATCTCCTGAGCATGTGCAGCCAATGCGTTAAATGCGGACAAATGCCGTCAAATTTAACATAGAGCTCATTAAATTTTAGTCAACAGATAGATTGTATACGCGCATAGAGAGCATAGAGCACATTCAATGCGTAAATATTAAAAAAACTACTAACTTTCTTTTGCGAAAGCGATATTGGTAAAACTGTCGCGCGGAACTGCAGGAGTCGGATCACAATGCTATAATTTAAATGTCATCAACTTCTCAATTAACATTTACAATGAATTTCATACTCGTCGCGTTCATAGACTACGACCACCACAGCTTAAAATCAGGTCCACGTTCAAAAACTCACTCTACTTTCAGGTTTGTGCTATGTCTCCGTATTGTATAAGAATGCATTTGCTATGCCGGTGTCGGTGTTACCTGGGTTAACCCGAGAAGGGTTTATGAACGCACCTAAGGCAAGCTTCTTTGCCACACAGGACGAAACGAAACTGGTTTTAACATCGCACCGTTAACAGCCATAGTGCGCTTGTGTACTGATTCGAAATCGATTCGTTTTACTGATTTTGACGAGACGTGAAAAAAACGATTCGGAAAGTCACGAATGCCGCTTATGCACTAATCTGTGATTCGTGATTTTTTCGTTCATATTTTAGGCCGTCTACAATGTATCCTCTATTAAATCGACGTCAGCTCTCCCCCTGTTATTTTATATTTGAAATAGTTCTGGATATATGCCCTGTTATTAAATAGTATCTAACATCTAAATAGTAATCTTTTAGCGTTTAGTAATAATTATGAATTGAGACGATATGACAATATATTTTTTAATTATTATACAATAAATTTAGCCACATTTAATTAAATTACTCTTCTAGACACTAATTTTAGACTTTGTATGCCTCCAGAAGAAATCGTGCCGTGCGCACATTTCACAAAGTTTCTGTCGCAATCGGAAGAACGCATAATAGAACGCGGTATAATTTCCGTCCTATCCCATACAAACACTCTCTTTTTGATTACTCGACCGCTGCGCCACACATCGGATCCAAATTTTGCGATTTACTTTTTGGGCATTGAACCAACATATATTGATAATATGAATTATTTTGCTTCGTAAGTCGTGCATTACTAAGTAATAGGTGGTAAAATTATAGACGCAATGTCTTTTTTTCCGGAAACGAATCAGTGTACTAGCGTACATAATGTTTAAAATGATACGCAAACTGGTTATAGTTCCGATATTCTCGCGATAGGTGTAACTACACCGGTGTTATCGAACGCAACCATTACAAGGCTGTATAGCGTAGTACTTTTGCCTTCGTTGAAACAAAGAAATAAAAATCCGACAATCAATCTTTCGAGAGTTTTTGTTGTGCATTTTGGTTAAATTTATCGAAGTTTTCTAAACAGAAGCAATAATTTGTTTATATTATTGTAGCTCTATGCAATCGTACATAAAATAAAGTTAATCCTAGACTTTTAAACCGTTAATTTCAGTCATGGTTAAAATTTTGATTTTCACCTCTTCTATTCAAAAAAGTTAAATTGTTGTCTTTTTTTATAGTTGTGGACTAAATTACTTATTATTTTTACATAAAAAATGGGTTTTAGCGAAAATATATAGGTAGATATATGTTTTATAGGTGGTTAATTTTGATCTTATTTAGACACTGAAATCGATGTTCACATGAACTTTTCGATCATTCAAATCTATGTTTAGTATAGTTTATGCAATAGCTAACTACTGTATGGGCGCAAGCAAGGTTGCTTAGACCATAGTGTACCAGAAGTAGAGAAGCCGCTTTTAAGAAAGTCGTTAAATAACGATTCCCGTCGGACTCAAGAGTCCTCTGCCGACAACTGGTATCGTTGTGTTCAGCATGATCTTCTGAACAAGAATAAACCGGTTGTCGCATTCTAAAGTGGTGGAGGGGGGAGGGAGGGACAGAAAATACGCGGAAACCGGGTATCAGGGTTTGGTTAATTTCTCAATAACCACTTATCTGATTTCAACAAACAAGGTGTCATATCATAGATGATAAAATTCTTACATATCATGTCTTAATAGTTTCTGTAAAAATAGAAATTTCCAACAAAAATATTTTTAGTTTGTTGAATTGAAGCAGTAAATGACATTGACAGGTTTAAAACCAAGTACGACATAAAATTGTTACTTTTATTACCTTGTGGTTTTTTTTCTCAATTTTGAAATTTTCAAAAGTTATCACCGATATCCCAGGCAAGCTCGCGACGACCAAGACAGAGATTGGCTGAATGGCCAGCTCAACGACGACGCCTCACGCACGTCAGTCACCCAGTCTCTCGCTCTGTTTGTGCACAGTAGTGGCTTTGTATTTTCTAATTAGTTTTATTTGGTTGTGTTAGAAACTTAATAAATAATACATACTTGTCCTACACTTTATGTTACATACCTATGTATTTAGCAGTTAGCAAGTAAACATGGAGTTAGGTGCTGTTGGGTCAGTTAGTTTACCAAAGAAAAGAAAAGGCTGAAATAAACTGGAATCTGCCTTATTTGCCAGTCTGAAGATAGCGCAAATGTCAGAAAAGCAACAGAAAATGGGATCCAGCGATTCAAGGAGGCAAGTGCCTTGTGTAAACTTTATATGGATTTTTTTTAATACAAGCTTTTGGGAAACAAAAAAGTACAAAGCTTTTGGTGATTTCATTGATGTATTCTTACGAGCATTTAACTTAGGATTCCAATATCATGGAATGTCAAAGTTTTTTTGTCCTATTTGATCAGTATAATAGATGTTCAAAACGAGGGCATTCAATAGAATTCATTGACCACGAAGTGGGATTGTTTCGTTCACTCGGTTGCAAATAAAGCAAGCCTTGCAGTGTTTATGTCCATAGCAATTAGTATACAAGCCTTAAAGCTTGACGCCAATTACAAACTACTAATCCTGGAGGTTTTCCTGAAGCCAAAGTCGTGAGCATGAAACCCCATCAAAATATTGACAACTTGTAATCCTATCATGAGGAAGCTGACACATGATGTGTTCTTCATGGTAAAGATTGTATAAATTTGGGATGTCCTATTATTAATAATCCATTTTTATGACCATCTTCCACTGCGAAAGACCGCTGGCGACTTGACCCATAGTGCTAAAGAGGAAGCCGATCTACTGGGCAGTCTCTTTGCCTCGAACTCGAACATGAACGATCAAGGTGCTGTACCACCTACTATACCGTGGTGCCGTAAGACCATGCCGGAAATCTCCATGACGCAGCGGAAGGTCCGGCAGTCATTGCTTTCTCTAAATGTTCATAGTCGAGTGGGCCAGACGGTATACCAGCAGTGGTGCTAAAACAGTGTGCTCCTGAGTCGTATTCTGTACTTACGCGCATCTTCACGCTCTCCTACAACACTAGGCAATTTCTGTCTTTATGGAAGATTGCGAATGTGCACCCGGAGTCCGAAAAGGGCAATAGATCAGATCCACCGAATGACAGACAAATCGCTTTTACCTCTCTCCTCTCCAAGGTTATGAAGCGTATGAACACGCAGCTGATTAGATACCTAGAAAAACGAGACCTGGACAGCGACCGTCAATATGGCATTGGCCACGGTTGCTTGACTGGTGACATTCTAGTGTATCTCACACACCGATGGGCACTAGCCATTGAGAGTCAGAGGTTGGCACTGGCATGTAGCCTGGACACAGTAAAGGTGTTCGATCGGGCCTGAGGGCGACGGAGTGCCCGAGGGTTTGTGCAAATGGGTGGCTAGCTTTTTGTCCGGCAGACTCATACGAACCGTAGTTGACGGTAGTTGCTCTGATAGCATGGACATTAATGCTGGTGTCCCGCAAGGCTCTGTGCTGTCTCCTACGCTGTTTCTACTGCATATCAATGACATGTTGGACATGAACAACATACATTGCTATGCAGATGACAGTACTGGAGACGCTTTTTACACGGGTCGTGCAAACATCCCTCGTTCCGTTGTGGAGGAAAACTGCGGAGAACTTGTGTCTCAAATCGAGACCACACTGTCCAAAGTCTCTGACTGGGGATGGGTAAACTTGGTCCGATTTAACCCTACAAAGACACAAGTGTGCCCGTTCACTGCTAAGAAAACTCCATTCACTGTAGTCCCACAATTCCAGAACACTCCCCTCTCCATCTCCAAGAGCATTAGGATCCTTGGTGTTGACATCTCCAGCGATGTTCAGTTCCGAGATCATTTACAAGATAAGGTGAAGCTGGCGTCCCAAAAACTTGGTGTACTCAACAGAGCGAAGCAGTACTTCACGTCGGGGCAAAGGTTGTTACTTTACAAGTCGCAAGTTCGGCCCCATATGGAGTACTGCTGCCATCTCTGGGCGTGGGTGCACTCGAATACCAGCTTGGCCGTTTTGACTTGGTTCAATGACGGGCTGTGAGAATTGTCAACGATCCCAAACTCACAATCCATATCCTACCCTTAAGTCTGAAGAGTGACTTTGCCTCTCTGTGTGTGTTCTACCGTTTGTATAATGGGATGTGTTCTGAGAAATTGTTTAAAATTTCGTATGTGTAAGAACAAAGCCGTATATATGGCAACAGTGTGCCAATATCTCTGAAAGATTTGCAGCTGATATCTCCCCGATAGGCAGCTTTTGCAATTCAAAGTTTATATTTTATAATAAAATTCCAAATAATGTGATTAATTTAGCTCCAAATAAATTAAAAAAAAATATGACAGATAGTTTAATGAAAAAAAGCTTTTAAAAAGTAGATGATACAAATGTTTGGAAGAACTAGAACTTAATTAATTGGGAGGCATTTATGACATTTTTTTTTAATTATAACATTATTTATTATGTTTTTACCTAGTGTAAGGCTGTATAGTTTTATTTGTGATATGAAGTTGAAAAATATAATAAATAAACTACAGAGTTATTTGTTATTCAAAATATTTGTAAAACTGTAAATGATAATATGACTTATTATTTTTTATCTTATATTTTATACTTAATATTTTATTTATTTATATAATGATTATAGAAATAAATTATATTACTAATTTGAAATAAGTCTTGTTACCCTAATGTATAAATTCAGTGACAGATTTATCATTTCTCAACCGAATTTAAAAACTTTTATATAGCTGTATCAATTGCCTAATTCTTAGTAATACATTACTTTTTAATTTAATGTAATTTACTGCTTCAATTCAATAAAATTAAAAAAATGTTTAAAAATTCGCTTTCTTTCTAAATATTTTATAAAGTATGGTATATACAGAAACCATTGTAAGACATGCTATGTTATACATTACATATCATATGACACCTTATTTGTTGAAATTTAAGAGGGCTCCCATACAACAAACATGTTTTTTTGCCGTTTTTATAGATATTGGTAGGAAACCTTCATGTGTGAGTCTGACTCACACTTGGCCGATATTGGTAATTTATAATATTTTTAACTAGCTGTGTATCCACATCCCGATAGTCAGCTGAGGAAGCTCAAGGTGGTCAGTGAAATTGTTCTAGTAATTGTAGAATGCTTATATAAGTAATACAGCATTATTTTCAGGTTTGGAGTGACCTACATTATGACATTGTTTCAGTTCATAATTAGATTACTTTCTATTTAGCTTACCTTTTTTATGGAATGAACTATATTATGTTTTTTAACTTAAATTTTGGTGGTTGTGTAACTTTATTATTAATTTAAACAAGTCTTAGCACAATTGTTTTTGTTTTGTTTCCAATATTCTGGCACAGTTTCATGCACCGTGGATCAGACAGATTGCAGAGATACATAATGCAGGTAGCTACATTGTATAGATATATCTATCTACCCTCCATCTTGTATGTTAGTGCTGTTTGTCACTGTTTTGACCTGCTATCTTGCAGATTGCATTGAGTGTTTAAAATATTTGTGCAGGAAGCTAAGAAAACCTTGGTTTATGTAATTACAACCCTATCAAATATTTCAGGATAGATGTTTAAAACACAAAGTTCAAAGTGATCAAAAAATGCCAAATGCCAGAAAATTTTAGTTTTGAGATTCTTCTATGATACAGATCAAGTAATTTTTTTTCATCAGAATTACTAAACATCTTAGCACATAAAAGGTTAATATCCCTTGAGAGCAGGTTATTTGGGTGAACCCAGGATCAAAGGGTCATGTTTTCATTGGGGTTGCGTTGCCATGAAGTTGACAAATGGAAGAAGGACCAAAGTTTTCTTTAATTTTTTTATTTCTGATGTGATTGTGGAAGAGGGAACTAGTGTTCTCTTTGAGTAATATTAATATGCTTAATGTACTGAAGCAAGAACTGTGCTAAAGTGAACACTCAACCAACAATTATTTTCAAATTAAAAAGTCAGTGCTGATTTATCTGAGTGGTTAAATGATGTCCCTGATTTATGCTGATAATACACATCAAAACCTAAAAAAAAAAATCCTATAAAGAAATCTGGGTATTCTATTTGTTTTCTGACTGATTCATTCACTACTGAAGCTAAAATTCCATAATTTGGAGAATAATAGTAGGTTCCATTTTTCGCAAATTGTATACTTATATTATAAATGACGAAGTATGTTTGTTTGTCCTTCCTTTTACATTGCAACTAGAATCCAATTGAGCTGAAATTATTGAGATAGTTAGAGACCATGAATGACATTCTAAGGCTATTCTTTATTTCAGCAGTTTCAAAAGTTCCCACAGGAATAACTAAATTCAACATATAATAAAGAATTGCTATAGGAATCCCATGCCCATTCTATGTGCATAATCTACTCATGAAAAGAAGTATTTATTTTGCTATAAGTTAAGCCTGAGTTAGCCGTAAAAACCCTGAAAATTTGTTCAGTAGTTTTTCTGTTTAGCGTACATACAGACTGATTTTTTATAATTATTAGCTATGTATTCTGTCTTTTGACATCATCCACTATCAGTAAATATTTTAAATGTATAATTTCTTTTTAAAATACTGTATAATTCATAGCCATATGTTTCAAAAATATACTTCTTTTATACTTTATCTTTCTTTAAAAATAAATGTAATTGGTCAGAGAAATAAAAAAGAGGTTAGTCAAAAGTCAAGGATATTGTTTTGGACAGCAGTGGACACCTTGATTAAATTTTTGATTCATTTTTTGGTGTTGGATTGGGGATAACCTACAGCAACTCCTTTATTGCTGTAAGAAAGTTTTCTATAGTTTGAGTACCTACCTAAAATTCAGTTCTAGTTATTCCCGTGGGAACTTTTAAATTGTCTGGGATAAAAAGTAACCCTATGTCATCTCTTCAACTATGCCCGTGCGTTGTGACATTGGAGTGGGAGAGAAAAAACAAGTACTGTCTCCGTGTTTTTCTAAATTTCAAAATTCAAATCTTTTGTATCTTAAAATTTAAATTTAAGCCATATTAAAAAGCTTTGACAACATTAAAATATGATAATCAAATTTGTAAAATTGCTATTCATGGTTGATATCAACCTTTTCGTTTGGTTTTAAGTGATGTGATGAAGATCCGTTCGTTTTTTATTTGTTATAGGGAGCAGAACAAGAAACTCCTACCATCTACAACCACACTAGTAGTGCCAATCCCACATACAACAACTATTATCAAGGGCAAACCTATGGCAGTGGTCACTCACCGCAGAGTTTTGGCCCAAACTCAGTACCACAAGGATATTCACCCCAGAGCTACCCTGTAGGACAACCACAGTCAGCATACAGTGCTCAAACACCTCAAGGATATCCACAGAATTCTCAACAAACTCCTCAGAGCTATCAGGGAGGCATGCCACATAATCCTCAAACATACCAGGTAGTGAATTCAGTAGTCAAAAAAATTGTATATTTATTATAAAGAACAAATCCTCAGCTTGTACATTATATGTATATTTCTTTATAAGTGTATATTTATCTAGTTTATAAATGTGTTTACTTGTAGGGAGTACCAAGCCAGTCACCACATACACCATCCCAAGTTTGCCAACCAAACATAGGACAATCGCCTAGAAACTATCAACCTGCGCAGTCACCATCCTATTCTGCAACTGCTGGACTTTCACCTTCAAGTTACAGACAAGCACAACAACAGTCTTCCATTGGTCATCCTACAATGCAGTACCATCATCCTCAGCAGGTGTGTTGTAATGTATTACTAATTTGGTTAAACAATATGCATAGTTCTCCTGATTATGAATTATATTCTTTGGCAAAATGTATCATACCTACAATGAACTACTATATCTAATTTGTTTGCACAATTGATATATCAATTATAAAACCCCCCTTTTATTAAATTTTGGAGGTAATTTAATAAGTTATAGTTTACCACATGCTACCTAAATCGTGGCACGAAAAGATCGGAAAACTGGTGTTTTAGGCTCTGCTTGATGACTTACACTATTTGATTAAACTATTTCAAACCAACCAATCCAAATTCTTTGTTTTACAGCAAAATCATCAACAGATACAACAAAATCATCAACAAATACAGCAAAATCATCAACAGATACAACAAAATCATCAACAGATACAACAAAATCATCAAGTACAACAAAATCATCAAGTACAACAGTATCAACCTCAGCAACAACAGCAACAACAACAACAGCAGCAACAACAACATCAGCAGCAGCAGCAACAACAACATCAGCAGCAGCAGCAACAACAACAAAATCATCAGCAAAACTCTCAAAATCAAGTTCATAAAAATGATCAAAACACACCAAATGGCAATGGAAACCCTGGCATGCCGCAACAAAATTCGGATGTAAGTTTTCAAATTAAGTCTATTAGATACATACGAATTAATACCATGACAGTTAAGTTGTTACAACATTAAAAAGTGTTTGTCAAATTGATAAATCTCATATTTGGATTTTCAAGTCATAAAAGTCAAATCCGCTAAAAAAACCGTATCGGTAATCGGCTACTACTACTGCGCACCAAACATTTTCGAATTTTTTACATTGTGCAGAATTTAACCGTGTCAGTCAGTCAGTAAATGTATCAGCGGTACAATTATAAATAAAATTGAATATCTATTTTCAGCAAAATGAAAACAGAAGCACGCCTTCGTGCATTCGTGAAGGCTGCACCAACCCAGCCATAGCTAATAGTGAATGGGAAGATGAATATTGTTCTAATGAATGTGTCGTCAATCATTGCAGGTAACTTTGCATTTTTCACTGACTAGCATTCAATTCAATTCAATATTGTATGATAAATATAATACATTAGTAGCATTCAAAATCTTATCCCAGTTGACGAAAGTTTTTTAAGAAAGTTTACTAGTATATAATCCAATTATTAATTACGTAATAAATAATGATACTTAAGTTACTTTCAAAAATCTTATCCCAGTTGACTTAAGTAAGTTTGAAGGATAGATATAATTTTTATTAGCTACTTATCCAACTGTTAATTATGCAATAAATAATGATACTCAAGTTGCAGTTAAAAATCTTATACCAGTTGACTTAATTAAATTATTTATTTAACAACAACGTTTATCTTATTTAGTTACATTCCAAAAATCTTATCCCGGTTGGCTAAAGTAACTTTGAAAGATAGACATAATTTTAAATGATTATATGGTACTTAATAAATATATCTGCAACATACATCTTTGTACACATCATCTTTGGTCCACTGTTGGGTGCAATTGGTCAGTGTGCGGTGCGCGGTACTAGAGTCCATTGCTTGCATGGGATCTTTGTGTTGTTTCAAAGCATGGAGTTCAGCTGCACATGTATCCCCAAGAATGTGTTGGTAGCAACCAATACAAGCTAGGGATATATAAAGCTAAACTTATATAACTTATGAAATAATAATACTGGTTCAATAATACAAAATTATTATTAATAATAATCTGAGATTTATTTTAGCTTTCTTGCATGTGTACACTATTTAAGACAGTTGGAATAACTCCTGTAAATAAAATTATTATGCTAATTTATTTTAAATCCAGAACAAAAAAAATAGCCTATGTCCTATTCCTTAACTATCACTGTGCCAAATTCCAGCACAATTGGATGCTCTGTTACAGGACGAAGGAACAAATTCACTTTTGCTATAATAGACCACTGGATATTACGGATAATAATATCTAGTAGCAGCTCTGTGGCTCTGTTGGTAGTAGTACTGCCTACCCATCCGAGGGGCGCGGGATCGATTATTACAAGACAAATATTTATGTGATGAACATTTGTGTTTGTCTTGAGATGATGTTTTCTACGTATAATATTATGTATTTACAAAAAAAGGATGTATATGTATTTTTATCCGTTGTCTGGCATCCATAGTTTAAACATACATAGCTTTGCTCAGTTTGGAACCAGCTGGTGCCGTGTGTAATGTCTAAAAATATTTATTTATATATATATGTATACACTCGAATATGAACGATGAAGGCGCTGTACCACCTACTATACCGTGGTGCGGTAAGACCATGCCGGAAATCTCCATAACGCAGCGGGAGGTCAGGCGGGCGTTACTTTCTCTAGACGTTCATAAGTCGAGTGGGCCAGACGGTATACCAGCAGTGGTGCTTAAGCAGTGTGCTCCTGAGTTATGTCCTGTACTCACGCGCCTCTTCGCGCTTTCCTACCACACTAGGCAATTTCCGTCTACATGGAAGACTGCGAATGTGCACCCGGTGCCCAAAAAGGGCGATAGATCAGATCCATCGAATTACAGGCCTATCGCTATTACCTCTCTCCTCTCTAAGGTGATGGAGCGTGTGATCAACACACAGCTTCTAAGATACCTAGAAGTACACGATCTGGTCAGTGACCGTTAATATGGCTTTCGCCACGGTCGCTCGACTGGTGACCTTCTAGTGTATCTCACACACCGATGGGCACTAGCCATTGAGAGTCAGGGGGAGGCATTGGCATGTAGCCTGGACATAGCGAAGGCGTTCGATCGGGTCTGGCACCGCGGTCTTCTATCGAAGTTGCCATCTTACGGAGTGCCCGAGGGTTTGTGCAAATGGGTGGCTAGCTTTTTGTCCGGCAGACGCATACGAGCCGTAGTTGACGGTAGTTGCTCTGATAGCATGGACATTAATGCTGGTGTCCCGCAAGGCTCTGTGCTGTCTCCTACGCTGTTTCTACTGCATATCAATGACATGTTGGACATCAACAACATACATTGCTATGCAGATGACAGTACTGGAGACGCTTTTTACACGGGTCGTGCAAACATCCCTCGTTCCGTTGTGGAGGAAAACCGCGGAGAACTTGTGTCTCAAATCGAGACCACACTGTCCCAGGTCTCTGACTGGGGACGGGTAAACTTGGTCCGATTCAACCCTACAAAGACACAAGTGTGCGCGTTCACCGCTAAGAAAACTCCATTCACTGTGGTCCCACAATTCCAGAACACTCCCCTCTCCATCTCCAAGAGCATTGGGATCCTTGGTGTCGACATCTCCAGCGATGTTCAGTTCCGAGATTATTTATCAGATAAGGTGAAGCTGCACGGTAAAAAAGAATTAGTTGAGCTAAGAGAATATCGTTTCATATATGCACCAACGAATATTTGCTTCATCCAAGATATTATTTCTCTTAAATATTTAAAATGATATGAAGTTAACACAAGATCAAATTTCTTTGAACCAGTAAATAAAACTCTATCAGTTTAAAACATTATTTAATTCATTGAAGAAAATAATGCTTCTTTATTTGAAACACTTAGTTTTTTTGGGCGTAGAACTTCATGTGTTATTGCACGGAAGAAATTTTTAGTTCACACAAGAGAAAAGTGCTCTTAACTTGACTACGGCAGCTCTTAAATTAATAACATTATATTTTAGTTTAAAACAAAAAATGTTTCGGTCCAAAATTACATAGTTATTTTTTAAAATGCCCTACGCCTGTTTTCTGGAGGCTTGGGCCATATAAAGTCAGTCTACCGCACTGACTTAGTGTGTCTTGGCGGACGTTTGTCGAGCTAGCCCTACTGCAGAGGCACCGACCTCTTTTCTGGAGGCTTGGGCCATATAGAGTCAGACTACCGCACTGCCTTTCTATGACTTGGCGGAACGTTTGTCGAGCTAAGTAGCTATTCTTGCCTTTAGCTGATTATACAGTGTTTATGTTTAATCATAATTGTTATGACTAACGATCCTTCTTAAACATGAAAGAAAGAAAAGTGTGCCGCTAAGCGGTCACCCATCCAAGTACTGACTACGGTCAACAAGATAGACGAATGCGACTGGGCCACGAACTTTTCAATTCTCAGATAATAATTAACTGTAGGTTTCTTGCATGAACTGATACTAATTTGACGCACAAAACCCTACAATAAACAATCATTTAAATTTAAAATCCAACACGAAATCCTATGAAGGACAGTGATGAAGTTCGTTCAGTTTTAAAAATGCAGGTATTTACTTAAAAGAAAAGGAAATTCGTTCAAAGCGATACTAGCTAATTAATTTCAACGAAAATGTTAAATATTTTAAAGCAGAAATATTATTTGTTTCGACTAAAACAAGAGTTTCAGCTTAAAATATTAGATTTTGAGTCAAGAATAGTAATCTAGTCTAGCAATTTCTATTAAAATTATTATTTTCTCTAATTCAAAACAATATTATCTTAACTGAACATTTCACTGGCTTTGATTTAAGATACAATTACTTTAATCGAAAGATATAGTTTTTAATAAGTAACGTCGCAGATTTAAGAAAACCATGATTTTAGCGCAAAATAAATTATATCAAAGCAAAATCATTTTTTGTTTCAAACGAAGAAAAATAAAATGTTGCATATAAAAATGTATTTATTTCATACAAGAACATTAACTGTCTTAGGGTAATTAATTTAAGTTTGGTTGATCTAAAACGAACATTTATTTGGTTAAAAAAAAATTTGTTCATACGAAAAGAAGTTTATCAATTTCGATTGATAAAATGAAATTTTTTCAGGGAAATAATATTGCCTTCTGTGAACGAAATATGTCCAAAATAGTTGGATTTCTTGACTGAATGCAAATTATTTTGGTGGAATAGAACTTGGAAACTCTTTTTTTTCCGTGTGGCGTCCAAAAAAACTTGGTTTACTCAACAGAGCGAAGCAGTACTTCACGTCGGAGCAAAGGTTGTTACTTTACAAGTCGCAAGTTCGGCCCCATATGGAGTACTGCTGCCATCTCTGGGCAGGTGCACCCGGATACCAGCTTGGCCCTTTTGACTTGGTTCAACGACGGGCTGTGAGAATTGTCGACGATTCGAAACTCACTTGCGGTATCGAGCCCTTAAGTCTGAGGAGAGACTTTGCCTCACTGTGTGTGTTCTACCGCTTGTACAATGGGTTGTGTTCTGAGGAATTGTTCGAAATGATGCCCACGGCTACTTTCTACCATCGCACCGCTCGCCATCGGCAGGGAATCCATTCTCACACTTTAGAACCTAAATGGTCGCGTACAGTGCGGTTTCAGAGAAACTTCCTCCCGCGAACGCTTAAGTTGTGGAATGAGCTCCCTGCCAAGGTATTCTGCAAGGACTACAGTATGGAGTTCTTCAAGAAAGAAGTTATTAGATTTCTGAAGGGTCGGCAACGCGCAAGTGATACCCCTGGTGTTGCAAGCGTCCATAGGCTACGGTGACCGCTTACCATCAGGCGGGCCGTAAGCTTGTTTGCCACCTTAGTGGTATTAAAGAAAAAAAAAAACACTGGGTCGCAAAGAAAGCGGGTCCGTTATAAAAATGCGACAACTTTTTAAATATTTAAGCAATCCTTTTTAAATAAAAACTAAATTAAAGTTTATTTCATTACAAATATAGGAAAACGTAAATAAAATATGCCTTGTAAGTGATTGTGTTAAAAACCATATTAAAAATAAACGAATTTTAAATGTTTAATAATAAATTTGAAACAATTTGTTTTACTTTTGTTTCCGTTCAATCATATAAATATGGCGTTTCTTGAGCCGAAATTCATTATTCTGATAAAATTCAATTTAAAACATGCCACTAACTAACCCATAAAGTGGGAAATAAACTAAACTTCAACCCAAAATAAACTTCATAATCTTGAACTTTTATGACTTTAATTTAAGCACTATAATAATGTCTATAAATCAGTATTCATTTCATAAAGCTAGCTCCAATATTTTGTAATGTTTTTTTTGTTACCGACCCGCTTTCTTTGTGGCCCAGTGTAGTATTTAGAATGTGATTTCAGATTCATTTCATAAAGCTAGCTCCAATATTTTGTAATGTATTTTTTGTTACCGACCCGCTTTCTTTGTGGCCCAGTATAGTATTTAAAATGTGTTTTAAGAAGTTTAGAAGGAAAGATACTTAAATATGTACAAAAACTCTGGCGAGTTAACAGGCAAATAAATCTACTATTTTTTACTTTCCTCGTATTCGAAATGGAAATTAGTGTTTAATTAGTGTGAAAGGCCCAGCTCAACCTTTATATATTTATGTATTCATACAGGGTGGAAACGCTAAGTTTTTTACTTTGACTAACTTTGACGATTCAAAAGTGACCGTAAAATTCTAATTTAAAAAAAAAAAATTGACTTAGTGATCTCACTTGATTATTTCTCAACTATACGCGATATCGAATAATGATTATTGATCCTTGAAGTGCTTCATGAGCTCTATCCAATGGTAATAATAATGTTTTATAAAATAAACTGGATCTATACAAAAATTTGATGTTTTCAGCTTCCATACATTTAGTATGGCGACGTGTCACTCATCGTTTGATACCTAAATATTGAAAACATAGTTTTAACTTCAGACTTCAACATAAGAATACGCAGTCATTACTAAATTAAAAAAATAAAACTTATTTGTACAAACAAAGTAGTAGATATTTTTTTGGTGCTTTTCCTGTTTTAATATTTGTTATTAAATCGAGTCAAAAGAATTAAATTCATACAGCCAGTTTGATTTATTTATATACTCTTTTATAATAACGATATAGAGTGTCAACACGTGGAGTGGAGCCACGTGTATCTACTATCTATGACAATTATTAATAAGTGCATAATATTTTTTTCAATTACGTACCTAAATAATAAAATATCTCGCTTCATGTCGTTATACTAAATGTACGGAAGCTAAGAAACATCAAATTTTCGGATACATCCAGTTTATTTTATAAACCACCATTAACGCTGTTGATTAGAGCTCGTTAACCACTTTCCGGATCAATAATTGATCAGTATGTCCATATTGTGTATGGTTAAGAAGTATTCAAGTGAGATCACTAAGCGTTTTCAGCCTGTATATATATTGGTTTTCTGGGAAATATTGTTTATAAACTTTACTTAGTTTGGGACCAGACTGCGCTATGGGTCATGTCCAGGAATATTTATTTATTAACTAGTTTAACTTTTGCTTTTTTTTTTCAGAGATGTCTTCAGCTCATGGGTGGCTTCTAATACCAACAATCAAATTCAGAATTTCTCTGCTGTGAAATAAATGTATTGGTTTTATTTTTCTGTACATATCAATTTATTTTAGCAAGTACGTTATGTGAGTAAGTTGGTTTACAATAAGTACATTAAGTTTATTTTAACTTTGCACAGTTATTTATTACTCATTATTTGTTACGCATGTTACAACAATTTTGGCTATGATTATATTATTATTTTAGCACAATATTATAAAATGGTTTTAAGATTATAAAAAAATATAATGAAATGGTTTTGCATATTATAAACAATAAAAATATGATTAGTTTTTGTTATGAAATAAATTGACTTTGTTACTAGCTAACATGGCTATTTAAAATTTCTGTGTATATTGTTGTATCTTCTCTAATGAAAACTTGCGTGAAATGTTGTGATAAAGAAATGAGGTTTTATTCGTGATTTCCTTTTTACGTGCTGAGATTTAAGTTGCATGAACAAATTATTTTATGTTAATGAATTAATAATAAGAATTTTGTGTGCACATTTATGATTTTATTTAATAACAAATTACTTCAATAGTAATGTTATTATAAACCGATTAATACAAGAACTATCAAAAGGATATTACAATTTTAAAATAATAGATTTTTAATAAGTATTGTCAGTATTGTAATTTTTTAAGTTTTGTATGTCTAAATCGAGAAAACTAGACTTGTATTTGGAAATCGTACTAATTTTACTAGTACTTGAAATTTTAAATTTAGTATTGAAAAATGACTTTTCTATCTCATTATTTCGCCATGTGTATTATCTTTTTGCTGAAAGGAAAGTGTTTTTGTTATACATAAAAGAATATCAAAAACCACGTAATGCTTTTAAAGGGAAAATAAGAGGAAGAAAGGGTGGGGTAAATTATTGTAAAGTTGCCTAAACTTAAGAGAATAGAGGGGTAAAACTGAATGTCTGAGAAGGAAAGTTTTTTAAAAAGGCAAGAAGAAAAACCATTGCGTGCTTTATGGTCAACCGCTGATAAATACCGTAAATGTAATCAAAGCAGCTAAATGTCCTTATAAGTATGTAAATAATTTATAAATTATGTTTTGTAACAATATTATTTTGGTGATAATAATATATGTTTTATTCTATCGCTCGTAATATTGTAAGATATTTTATAAATTAGTAAACTCCTGTTAATCCAGTAAATAAATATCTTAAAGAGGGCTGTAACACCATTAAATTTGAACATCAGACCGGTAGAAATCCCTGTACGAGTGAGGCGTCAACAAACACAGACGTCCCTTCTTGTCTCGTTAGAGTATATATTCTTTGAGAATATCATAATGCTAATTATATTAGTTTGTTTCTGATACATAATGCAAATGCAATCACGGGCGTGGTAAGTACTTAGAAGGGTGGCCGTATAATAGCAACAATCTAAGCGCTTTGGTGTGCAATGCGCGATACGTCGTTCCCGGTTACGGTCAATGATTACGATCAGCAAGCAAAATCTAAGTCCTTTTAGGCGACTTAAAAAACCTGATATACGTGTTGACAACTAGCTTGACAACGTCCGCCAATTGGCACTAGGTCAGTGTGATGGCCTATGCCACCTTTCTCTAAGGAGAGATGTGCGATAGGGTCAACTGCGCCACAGCTAGTCATAATCATCAAAATTGTTTTGTATTCCCCACTTTTGTCCTTGAAATCTCAACCGAATTGTATAGAAATTACTTATCGTGAAAACTTTCTATGTGTGTTTTTTTTTCTTCTGAAAGTGTCATAAAATAAAAGAGCGGTAATTTTTTGTGCTTTAACAGGGCCATAGTTATGAGAATAGCATTTAAAAGAAAGCAAAATATACAGACATAGCGACTGTGTATATGCATGTATATCTATCATATATAAAAAAATAGAGGTCAAATACTAAAATCAAGGAAGGAAACAGGGAAATACGTTTGTATGGCGAAATGCCGCCTGATATTTTCTCTTAGCGCTTTGTGTAAGACAAAATAATGAACGTTTTAGCGAACGTAGGTAAAGTTGGCGGTTCGTGTTCGTGAGACAGAGACGCGAGAGAAATATCTGTCTCGGTGATGCACCTAAAAAATAATGTACGCAGAGACCAAGACACAAGAACGAGACAACACATAAAATTTTTAGTCATTTATTTTATTTCTTATTTGCGAAGCCTGATTTTTTAGAACGATGGTGTGTTTTCTACAAAACGAAAAAAGTATAATTGCGAGCGTTGTTCGCAGTATTCTTTCTTGGTCTCAATCGTTAATGGAACACATACCGTATCCGCAAATTGTTATTTCGCTATATAACAGCACAAGACCGTATCCGGAAACTCGAGTTAAGACGGGCTTCATTGACTGTATGATAGCAAATACATTTTTCTGCAGGACAGAAAGAGCACAAAACTAGACCGGTCGATGGGTTCTCTAAAACAGCCCTAAGTAATAATATATGTATACTTGTAAATTAAAAGCTACATAGTAGTGACCAGCTTTACTAGTGTACTGTTCACCTTACATGTATAATTTTGTATTATAGTATACATTTCACGCTACAAAAACTAGGGATGGAAAATACCTACGTATTTCACTATCAATTATTGTATACAATATGGCGAAAAAAAATTATAGGGTGAAAATTCATATAGCAATACCTAAATAGTTGTTTTTTTTTACCTATGTAGTAGTTAGCTGGACCAAAATTTTCATTGTATTGAAATTGATGATAGCATTTACATTAATTATTATATACGAAACATTTGTATAAAGACATTGCACTAAAAGCAAGTAGATTAGGGTAGTTGGTACATAAATTACATTATGTTATTTATGGAGGAATCTTGTTAGTAAGTATTTGATTCTAGCAATAATATCAAATAAAATGTATAAAAAATTTAGGACCATATTATGTATAAATATGTAATTAGAACAAATTATTTCATTAAAGATCTTGAAACGAAATAATATACCTTTTGTTAATAAGGTGTCTATTGGTACCTGCTACATCAACAAGATTTGTTAATGGGTACCTATTAACCCGTTTTTAGGGTTACGTAGCCAAATGGCAAAAAACGGAACCCTTATGGATTCGTCATATCTGTCTATCTGCCCGTCCGTATGTCACAGCCTCTTTTTTCGAAACTATTAGAACTATACTGTTGAAACTTGGTAAGTAGATGTATTCTGAGAACGGCATTAAGATTTTCACACAAAAATAGAAAAAAATTTGGGGGTTCCCCATACTTGGAACTGAAACTTTTTTTTTCATCAAACCTAACGTGTGGGGTATCTATAGATAGGTCTTCAAAAATGATATTGAGGTTTCTAATATTATTCTTCCAAAGTAAGAGAATGATAAAACTAAAAAAATATATGATGTACATTACCATGCAAACTTCCACCGAAAATTGTTTTGAACGAGATCTAGTAAGTAGTTTTTTTTGTAATACGTCATAAATCGTCAACCGCAATTTACCTTTCATTCAATCAGCTCAAATATAAAATTAAACTCCGACTCTCACTTGGCCAATTTTTTTAATTTTAATTTTTTTTAATTAACAGGTTTTTTAAATAAGGTGTCCATCGTCTATCAACAGATTTTTTAATTTAGGTATCCATCCGATACAGGCTATGGGCACAATGTAATAATATACAGTGTTTAAACTCATGTACTTGAAAAGAGCAAGGACGCGGGGGTCAGGCGGGGCGACCGCGGGTCCCTTGACTGTATAGCGCTCTCAATCGCGAAAAATTCTAGGGGTCAGATACCGCAAAAAAACTGTCATGTAATCGCACTAAAGCTACAACAACAGCTACAGGAGTTTTAAGAGGATACGATTCGCGGCGCCTCGCAGCGGGCTTCATACAAACGAATTTCTCATTTGTTTTTCACATTTACTGATCAATCACTGAGAAATTTCTTAGTCATAATCCCAAGCCAAATACCTATCTTAAGCCCTTTGTCGTTTGCCGGACTTAAAAACAATTTACAAAACATACTATTTATGAGCGCGGCTACTAATGCCAGCAACCATGGAAACATAAAAATATTTTCTTTGGTAATTATTACATTATAATGATTTTTGATAATTTAGTAAAATTTAATTTGAGGTAGAGACCACATCAAACCATTTCAGAACTGATTATAAATCAACTTCGCAAACATGATCTTTTGGCTCTCTTGTGGAGTTTTATCGAACCCGGACTGCAATTAAAACCCCGCCCGAACGCTTCCCGGACGCCCTCCAAACAAGGACAATCCGGGGAAACCCGGACGGATAGCAGCCCTATACATATCTATAAATATTATTTTTAGGGTTCCGTATTTTAGTAATTATATCTATAGTACGAGATTGTCCGATTATCTTAACCTTTGTTTACTAAGCATATTCGTTTAATTTGTTTTTAGTCTTGGTAAGATTAATAGTAGGTATTTAAATTATTTGAGCGGCTATCTTCGCACCTGTTTTAATTTTACGTTTCTTTGTTTTCTATTTATCTACGTAAACATTTCATTCGATTGCTATTTATCTTTAGTCCACACTGTGGCGGCCTGCGCCAGAAAGGTTTTTACACAGAACATTATAAGCCAAATAGGTGGTGCGTGCAGTGTCAGTTTTAGCAAATTGAATTTGAACGTAAAACTTTATAAACAAGATGTAGAAGTACTTAGTCATCAAAACTATAATCTTTTAATAGGTAACATTTTATTCTGTCGAACATTGACTGAACGCGAGCGTGTAGGCATGGGCGTAGCCAGCTTTTGGATTAGGGGGCAGACCTGATAGAAAATGTCATTTTAATATAGTAAACATGTTCATTTTTAGCCAATTCCTTCAGATTATCAGCCGCCCCCCCTGACTGTAACTCGCTACGCCCATGCGGGTAGGAGATATACGCGCAGCAGCGTGCTGCTCGCGCTCACTACTCGCTAGGTGCTTTGATCTTACCGACACAAGTTGGACACAACACAAGAGAACATGCGCTGGTGATTAATAGTGGTAACCCAACCCGAGCGGCCCCTTTTCACGCTCGCACTAGTTCCTTGTCAGCAATCGATGTATAATATTTATTTTGAAAATTTTATAGTCGACAATTTTGTAACCCTGTACTACAAAAATAATTATCTAGTTTTAAACCACTAGTTATACTAATCTAAAAAAAAATATAATCTCATCATCTATTTTTTATTAAAAACGGTTTTAAACATCAATCGATCCACAAGATTTTCAGATTTAAGCAATAATTTTAATTCTACGGAACCCTACGGACGAACGAAATGCGTTTACTGTTTTAAACTTAGCCAGCTGTATTTTAAAATTGTAGGAAGGTACTGAACCCTTAAAAACAAACACGAAAGCCCGATAAACAAACACGTAGCTTCCCTTTATATATGTAAAAATACATCCATACAAAACTGAAATATATTTATAGCTGCGTGTGTGGTAAATTCAAATTTACTATAGTAAAAATATCGTTGTATGACTTGCTATAGTTAATATACTCGTAACCTTTTAGTTCACAACCTTGTCCATGTTTTTTTGATAAATGTTGTGCAGTATCACATTTGTCATTAGATATTCATAATGTACGACAAAATAATACAGCTATTAATTTACCCACAAGCTTAGTGACAACCCTTGCATTAATAAGCCGTTTCGCTCAAATACCTACAGGACGGCGGCAAGCCTTCATTGGAAGATTTACCTAGTGTATATTATTGTGTTCTGTGCTATGGACCCGTTTTTTAGCTTGCGTTTTCTTGCAAATTTACCACATTTGGTAATCGTGTCACATTAACAGCAACAAATACAGGATTTTTCGACAAAACAGTAAGAGACAGCACGAAAGCAAATGCAATCGTAATAGCTAAAAAATCATGTCCTATAACAACAGATTTTTTAATTAGGTATCCACAAAAATTAGCTATCCATCCATTTTGTCGAAAATTTGCGGCGTAAGTGCTGGTTAAAACTATGCCCCGGACACTATTGATACAATGGACAGATATTTCGATACTTGCGCGTTGTAAGATTGTGCCTCGCCTTACTTCACAGTCGAAACTCAATAGCCAGTATTATAATAACTTTTCTTTGGGATTAGAAGTTAGGTAGGTACCTACCTACTTATATGAGTCCTAAAATCGAAATTGTTGAATTTGTATTTTCATGTTTTGAGATTTGGATTCTTTGCATAGACATTTTTAGATATCTATTCTATAGATACTATATCACCGTCGTCAATTCTAATTGGACGACTTTATTTTCATACCTAGGTACCATTAAATGCAATCTTTATTTATTTTAAGCGTCTTATGGTTCACAGTGCCCCATCATCATCATCCGAGATCATTTACAAGATAAGGTGAAGCTGGCGTCCAAAAAACTTGGTGTACTCAACAGAGCGAAGCAGTGCTTCACGTCGGGGCAAAGGTTGTTACTCTACAAGTCGCAAGTTCGGCCCCATATGGAGTACTGCTGCCATCTCTGGGCAGGTGCACCCGGATACCAGCTTGGCTCTTTTGACTCGGTTCAACGACGGGCTGTGAGAATTGTCGACGATTCCAAACTCACTTGCGGTATCGAGCCCTTAAGTCTGAGGAGAGACTTTGCCTCACTGTGTGTGTTCTACCGCTTGTATAATGGGTTGTGTTCTGAGGAATTGTTCGAAATGATGCCCACGGCTACCTTCTACCATCGCACCGCTCGCCATCGGCAGGGAATTCATTCTCACACTTTAGAACCTAAATGGTCGCGTACAGTGCGGTTTCAGAGAAACTTCCTCCCGCGAACGCTTAAGTTGTGGAATGAGCTCCCTGCCAAGGTTTTCTGCAAGGACTACAGTATGGAGTTCTTCAAGAAAGAAGTTATTAGATTTCTGAAGGGTCGGCAACGCGCAAGTGATACCCCTGGTGTTGCAAGCGTCCATAGGCTACGGTGACCGCTTACCATCAGGCGGGCCGTAAGCTTGTTTGCCACCCTAGTGGTATAAAAAAAAAAAAAAAAAAAAAAAAATTCAAAATCACTGAATACTGAATTTATATCAATAACTTCTAAAATAAATAAAAAAAAGAAAGAAAGAAATTCTTAATTAATGGTTTTATTAAAAAATATCATTCCATACATTTATGATTGTGGAAATTAAAGAAATTGAATAAAAATTACAAGTACTACAACTTATAATTTTAATTATCTTCTTCTTCATACCGCTGTAGTATTTCAAAGTCCTCTTTTTAACGTCTTCAACGACATTTGTCTGCAGGTCTAACTAACAAAAACTAACGAATAACCAAGGTTAGTAGAAAGTCGTTCCCTGAAAAAGAAGACGGGTGTAACTATACTATACAATTGAACATCTGTCCCTACTGCCTATAAATATAAAAGTGCGTACTATATAATAGGGGTCCTTATTTCCAGGTATAATTGCCAAGTATAATTTTTAGCGTTTTGAAAGAATTTAAGAGTTTACGGATTGTAAAGACGCAAACTTGATTATTTCCTATTTAAAATGTAATTAGTGGAAATGATAATATAATTAAAATGTAAGTAATTAATGTTTATTCTTTAATTATTTTCGGTTTTGGTTATAGGTGTTATTGAATAGATAGATATTTCATTAATGAAAAAAAAAAATAATAGTTGATAAGAAATAAAAATAATATTACAAATTATGTATTTATCAATAATTAATAAACTTTATATGGCCTGTTTTTGACTGGGACTACCGGACCGCCTCGTACTCATCATACGAGACTATTTGTCGAACCGCAGCTTTCGCTATAAAGTCGGAGGCACCCTGTCTTTCCCTCGTCCTATACAAGCAGGATTCCCGCAAGGGTCCGTGCACTCCCGTGTCTTGTATCGTCTGTACACGAACGACACCTCTAAAACGTTAGGTACCCAATTAGCCCTCTTCGCGGACAATACCGCTATTTACACCACTGACAGGCAAGTGAGTCGAATCACTAAGAAACACCAATCCGCAATCACTGCCCTAGGCGAATGGTTTCGGAAATGGAGAATCGAAGTGAATCCCGAAAAAAGCTTTGCCGTTCTATTCACAGTCCGCCCTCCTCGACAATCTCCCCTCTCACTCTTCGGCCGTGCTATTCCTTGGCAAAACAAGGCCAAATATCTCGATGTGACCCTCGATAGGCGTCTAAACTTCCGTGGTCACACCAAAGTAGTAATAGTAGTCTATATCCCATGATAGGCAAGTACAGTTAGATGTCGCTTAGAAATAAGCTGACTCTTTACACTTCTTGCATCTGCCCCATACTATTCAGTGTCTCGCCCCAAAAGTCCGGTAAAGCAGTAATGGCTGCATCAGCTAATTGCAGTAGAAAACTTAGAAAAAAAAAAAAAGAGACTAACAGCCAATAGCAGTTAATGACAAACAAAATAATGTAATCTGTATTAAGTTTGGCAAGTTATATTGTGTTTTGTTACCGTGTGTAAGCAGAATTATTCATACACGCTGTTGTGCTACCCTACGAGATTTTTATTTGCGCCGGACGGGCACTTCGTGCTTACATTTGCCCTTTGGCTGCTTTCGAAACTAAATTCCGAAACCGGTTCCCAAACTATTATTACTAACTATTGCTGAAACTCGCAAGTTCTCAGTATAATACGAGAAAGATGGTCCACTTTAAATTAAGAATAATAGAAGATAAAAAAAAAATTAAACTTAACTTACTAAAACTGATACGAAAAATTGAACTTGCACAAACGCGCACGAACAAAATAAACCGTTAAATTGGGCGTAGATATCCTACTCTTGCTCATATTCTTGATGTTTTTAATAATAAAATAGGAGTAGATGACAAATTCTTTAAGGCAAAAATTACATGGAGATTGACAAGAAATCAATTCTACCGTACAATTTTTTACACAAAAGAAAATTACAATTGGACACTGTCTTAAAATAATTGCGCCGTATAAGTTTTAGTTAGAATAAATTTTAAAATTAATTAATTAATTGTTTGAAGAATGGCTTTTATTTCGGTCTAAGCCAAAACATTTCGCCAGTGTTATTTCGTGTTAATAAATTTAATATAAAAAAGGAAGATTGGGGCCTCCGAGCTGGGAGATTTTGAGTTGTTTAAACTAAAACAAAAGGACATCACAACATTTAAAACAAACAAACAAGAGTGAGAGAGGATTATATTAAGTGGTGACGGACATATTAATGCATGCAAAAGAGTTATAGTTTAATATTAAAGGTTTTGATGAATTTTGTTAAACATTTAATGAAGGGGGTATTAACCAAGGATAGAAGATACTGCATGTTGACAGGGCGAGAAATTTTTGGGTGGAGGATGTCATATAGTAAAGGTATTTGGGGCAGCTGAAAAATATGTGGTCTACAGTACCTTCGTCAATGCCACACTCACAAATAGAGTGGTCCCTAACTCTAATTTTAGCTTAAAATACTGAAGTACATGCATGTCCCAGTTTGACACGGCAAATGGTCGACATCACTAATTTGTCACAATTTCGAAACCGAAAGAACCAAGGTTTTGTACGGATATCAGGTTGTATTTGGCCATAATAACGGCCCTTAATGGATAAAGACTGTTTCCATACATGACTCCAATCTACTGCCATTTGCCTTTTAGCTAAAGTTAGTTAGTCTTAAGAGAAAATTTTATTAAAGTTTTGTACACCTCACTGAACTGTTTCTTTAGCCCAGTGGTCAGCTTTCTTATTGCCTTCTATTCCGCTGTGGCCTGGGACCCAGGCAAGGACAAACTCAATTCCTTGATGGTAACAATTTAACAACTTTTTTTATATTTAATATAATTGGCGAAATATTTTTTTTTTAAATTGATTGGCTATAATAGCTTGACGACAGCTTTTTGAATCTGAAATTTAGTAAGTTGATGGGATTCTATATATGAAATGGCTTCTAATAGGGCTATAGATTCTCCTGCGAAAACTGAAGTTTGTGGCGGATTCTTAAAATTAAGGACAGTTTTATATTTTGGGATCCAAACGGCTGAGCCTACCGCACTTTCTGCAGAAAGATAAGAGGCATCTGTAAAAAATGTTAACCAATTAGGGAAAAGACTATTTAGACAAGTTTTAAAAGCACTATTAGCATCTGGGTCACGTTTTATTATTCCTAAGTCCAGAAAAACTCGTGGTTGGAACAAAAGATAGTCAAAATCTGTATAATAAATAGGCAAGAGAGGACATTGTGCAACTGGACATGGAAGACAATTTAGTTTTTGAAAACTTTTGACTAGTCTTGGGTGTTCTTTGTTGTTCCAGTATGAGCTTAGGGACACCAATGCACACAAAGTGCGTAGACGATCTAGGAGTGGATGAGAGGATAGTTGGAAAGTTTTAAAAAAGAAACTGTGTTCGCAACCCTAATGGGGGATCAACACACTCTACACGCAGAGCATTTAGAGGAGAGGATTTCATAGCTCCGGTAACAATTCTCAAACACTTTGCTTGCATTTTATCCACCTTATCCAGGGAAGCTTTATTACAAGGTTCCAAAAGGAAAGAAGCATAATCTAGATGGCTTCGGATAATTGCATTGTACAGCAGTTTTTGACAGAAGGGGTGTGAGCCCCACCACACACCTGCGACAGCCTTGAGGATATTGACACCTTTTTCACACTTGTCCGTAATGTAATTAAAATGAGTGGAACCTGAGAACTTTGATTCTAAGATAACGCCTAAAAACTATCTTGTTTTCTACTGGTATAATTTGATTATCACATTTTATTTCAATTTGTGGAGTGAGTCTTTTCCTAGAAAAAACAACCACTTTACATTTAGGAATAGAGAGGGAAAGACCGTGATCTTCAAGCCAAATGTTAAGATAATGTAAAGCAGAATTTAGTCGTTGGGAAATATTATGCAAACTGGTTGATGCAAGGTATAAAGCTATATCATCTGCATATTGCAAAATATTACAGAAAGAAGAAACAGAATTTTCGAGGTCATATTTATATAAACTATATAGCAGGGGACTTAAAACTGAACCTTGTGGCAGACCTTTCCACACAACTCTAGAAGGAGCATCGTGCGAGCGAATCCTAATATTTCTAGATATTAAGAGATTAAAAACAAAATGTACCAGCCTCTCAGGGATGCTCAGCTGAAGCATTTTCTGCCTGAGTACCGAAAGTTGGACATTATGATAAGCTGATGCAATATCCAGGAACACACCAACAAGATCCTCACTTCTAGAGAATGCAACCCGAATGTCGGTACACAGAACACTAAGGCTATCTATAGTTCCCTTTTCCTTGCGGAAACCAAATTGACTTTTAGCCAGAGTACCACTTGACTCCATGAGCCACTCTAAACGGTAATTGTTTTTTTTTTTTTAATTTCAATTTCTCTGGTTAATTAACCAGGGTTTCGGTAGAAGAAATATTTTTCTTTTTTGGAAACCGGTTTCGAAACTTGGTCCGAAGGCATATATTTTACTAGACCCTACACACTGTACGAAAATTTCTCGTGACAAAATGTATAGGTACACAGAGTGCCCGTCCGGCGCGCGTGAGAATTTTTCTATGGGAAATTTCTAGTAATGTGCGCCCGGCCTTATAAGCATAAATTTGAGGTTGTCAATATTTTTAACAATTTCCGCCAGATTCCACTAGATATTTTTTAAAGCACTAAAGTAAACGTAGTGTATTATATTCTTTTTGCACTAAAGAGCCTAGATCGAGCGCGAAATGCGTTTAAACGGCAACACTGCACCACCACCACGTCATTTACGTAGTACGAAACGAATGATATTTTTCATTCATCTAAAATCGCTTATTTTCTAATTAAATTTGATCGTAAGAATTTGCTTTAACTTATTATCGTGCTAATAATATTGACCTAAATGTAATTGAACCATTAAATGCCATATAAAATACTCACATACCTGTGTAAATATATTTTTTAATAAGAGTAGGTACTATGTATGTGTTTCTGTTATAACTACAATAAATTAAATAGAAGATTTACCTATCAGAATGATGGATGGTGATGATTTAACGTCGGAATCAACCAACCGGAAAGGTATTATTTCTCAAGCTTGGACTCGTCTTTCTCAGGTAATTAATAATCGTCCAATAAACGATAAATAAATAGTTTCTTTCTTCAACATAACCTACTTATACTAAAGTACTTTAAAATTTCAACCATTGAATGCGTTTTATAAAGATAACCTAATATGAAACAAATTCAATATTTGACTTCTTTTAAAAAATCCTGTTATTCATTTGGTAAGAGTTATCAAAGGCAAGGTAGGTAAATAAAAAATCTAGATGTTGTGCTGTACGCCTTATTGTATATAATTTATTTGCTACGCTAGTTGAAATAAATGATTAAATATCCTCAGTTTCTTTTTTGTTTGTATAAAGTTATTCAAACCTTAGCTTAGAATGTAGTAAAATACTACACTTACACAACTTGAGTTGCAGTCTGTTGTAACTGTCTGTCTATCAAGTTCTGAAAACTTTATAATCTTATAACTTAGAGCTAGGTACTGATGATTTAAGGCCATAAAATCCAGTCACTATGACTATTCTTATCACATAAAATAAGGTCAATGAAATTTGACATTTTAATAAAACTATTTATTCCAGTTGTTGAATACTATATTTATGTACTTATTGAAGCTAAGAATTACAGTACAGAATAAAATGTTTATCTTTATGATTGTAGGCATATAGACAGTAGTGCCTCAATAATCCATACAACTGCTTATATGAACCCTTCAATAATCTGAATGAGCCTAAATTTAAACTGTTATTGTGTAAATTTAGTGATATAGCATTTTCTATGGACATATCACTTGTCAAATAATTTATATGTTTGTACATAATTTCACATACTGTCTCATTTTTATGTTATATCTATTTCCAAAAGTGCCTTTTAAAAAACCTACATACTATAATTCACATACTCCACTGATCTGAACAGGGTATTAATTTTGGGTGTGTATATTATCGAGGCCCTACTGTAACTTAATATTAGCTGTTGAATTTTATTTGTTTGTGCGTTATGAAACAAAAACCTAAATTGAATTGTACTTTTTAACCATGCAGATATATCAAGGTACTTTAGACAAATGGACTCCGCACTCAAAAGCCCGATGGGCGGGTACTATACTGCTAATACTTGCATTTATGCTTCGAGTATTTGTAAAACAAGTGAGTGTAAATTTTTACCAGCTTGCTTTTAGAATCCCAATCATGTAAAACTATGTTAAACATTTCTTTAACAGACATAACTCTAAACATTTAGATTTGCACTTAAATAAATTCGTGGAAAGCTGAATTGTTTAATTAACCTTTATTTTATGATACCTAAAAACTCTTATGGTACTAAAAACCTTAAACTGAACTATAAACCTTACAGGGGTCTCACAAAAATTGGTTTTTGTGAAAATTTTGTGTGGTAAGTTAGCCTAAAAAAAATAAGAACCAAGTCTTTTCTTTCTTAAAAAGTTGTAGAAAAAACTGAATTGAAGAAGTTGTAAAGAACAATATGCTCTCATCAATGGCATTTATTGTAATTAGTACTTTAATACAACTTACTAAGATTCATAATTTCACACATTATTTAGCTTTAAAAGTATTACAATACAAATAAACATTAAAACTGATGTTATGTGGGATTGTGACATGTGGACTCAATATATTGCAACAGTTACATGTTTGAAAAAGGATGAAAAACCTTAAATGTTTATGCTATGGTAAACGAGAAACATAAAAACATTTCAACTTAATTTTTCTGGAAAGCGGACAGATTTTTTTGTAGACTAGTTCCTTAAGCTTCAAATTGCAAAGGTTTTTGTGACCAGTACATTTGTGACTATTGACTCGGTCTCTGTTTAGAATCAAAAAGGAAGGTCCATCTTGAAATCTGGTTGTCTTGAATATTTAACCCAAGTTTGGCTTTTTTGTTGTCATTATTTTCTGAATAATAAGATAGATGAATATTAAAAAGCTGTCATAGTTTGATTGTTTGTTTGTTTGTTTGTATGTATGTATGTAAGGGGTTAACCAATATATGTATATTGGTTTTGTTTTTTTCATTAATATTAACTAAACAAAAAGAAGTAACATAGGCTATATTTTGCTTTGATTTTATAAAAACTTTTTAGTTCCAAATATAAATTTGTTAATGAAGTCCTAAGACAAAAACATTCTTTGATGTTAAAGCAATGAGGTAATGGTAATCTGCTTTATAGCATAGGGATAGCTGTAAAGACTAAAAATTATATACTTAATTTTAACAGGATAGAGAATATAATAGTGCATACTATTATATTAGCCTTTATTAGGACGCAGAAAAAAACAATTGAAAGTTCCCACAGGAATCTGTGACTGGTACTGCAGGGCACTTCTAGTGCTAACTAGCTAATATATAAATTTAAAATTCTGTTTATTTTTGCTTTATGTTAAAAAAAAAGATCCAGTGGAGTTTCAATTGACATAATTTTTGGCAAAGCATAGTTGACAGGATGGAAAAGGACATAGGATACTTTTCATCCAGATCGGGAGTTAAGATATTTTTCTGCGGGTGTAACCATAGGGAATATTCTTTTACATGGCAATGGAACAATCGTGTGACTGGTTTTGGTACAGAATTTTTTCCAGGGATGTAAACCTGACTCGGAATCTTTTTGCAATTTATGTTAACATAACCTAACTTATGCTTACTTTTTTTGGTAAATCACCCACAAATCATTACAATATTTACATAATTACCTTTATTGTCACATTTTTTAACTAGTTGTCTAATCACGACACTGATAAAACTTCAAATCATCGATATTCAAAATTTGCGATGAGAAATAACCTAAACCTGACTCAAAATCTATTTGCAATTTGGGTAAACAAAAATTACCTTGACGCGCGTCTTTCGCTTTGTTAGCCTATGAAACATATACATAAATACGTATAATATTTCTCATCGTTAATTTGTAATTTTGTAGATTTTAGGTTTAATCAGTGATTTGAAAACCAGTTAAAGAATGTGACAATAAAGTTAATCATGTAAGTATTTTAATGATTTATGATGAAAATTACCAGAACAAGTAAACATTAAGTAAAGTTAGGTTTTGTTTACAAGATTTGCAAATAGATTTTGAGTCAGGTTTACATATTTATGTTATATTTATGCTATATTTTGCATAAACTAACAAAGTGCGATTATTATTTCATTGCCTTAGCAAAAGATAGCCATAGGTACACAGTGGTGTTTTATTATTGACAAGATTTATTTTTCTCTATAAATGCTTAGAACAATCTATATAGTCATAAATTATTTTCTATTTTGGAAAGAAAAAACTCAATCGTAAAATTTACCTATAACACAATCATTCTCTGTATGAGGTTATAGTGCAAATTATTTTTGAAAGTGATGGGAGGATCAGTCCTGAGTATAAATCTAGATTGGCGTGGCATATGGTGGTGAGTGGGCGCGTTAGCGGTCTTCTTTGAAAACTTTGTTTTATATCTCGTTAACGGTTGTCGGTCACCAAAAATGTAAGATGCAATAGTCATTGTAAAGCAATCGAATCGCAAAGTCAAAATCGTACGACACAATATCACTGAATTGATTGAAGGAGTGCTGACAATAAAACATTCATTCAAATAATCTTCAATGCAAAATATGGTCCTGGGTCAAGGTCATTTTTGTTTACCCAAATTGCACAAAGATTCTGAATCCGGTTTAAAAGGATTTAAGATCGCGAATAGTGTCAATGGGAATTGTTTTTCCCGTGGGTAATACTGAGGAGCACTGTTCGTTCACGTCACAATGATGCCACCGGTGACTTAATATTTTGGCCAGAGGTAGCTGAATAACAAAATATATTTTATCCCAGCTAATCTATAGGTAGGAAATCCCACAGCGATAACCGAATCCCGAGCTGGTGAAGCCGCATACACAGACTAATATTATATAATTTTTCAATGACTAATTAGTTGTTTTTTGGTTCTCTTAAATGAAACTAAAATTGTAATTTCAGGGATGGTACATAGTCACATATGCACTTGGTATTTACCACCTTAACTTATTTATTGCATTCTTAACGCCAAAGATTGATCCCGCAATGGACTTTGATGGTAAGTTTTTTTACAATACTTTTAAATGCCAGTATGTAAGTTAACAAAAATTGTTTTAAATTTTTAAGTTATTTACTATTGTACAGGGTATAACAGACAAAGAGTAGTAATGCATTATCAGAAATCCTTAAAAGTATGTATAAGGAAGGATTTAGAAAACGGTAGCTTAACAAAATTTAAGACAAATGTTACTCTTTCGAGAAACATAAATCCAAATGGCTAATCTTAAGGTTGTCACTTATCTTATTAAAAGTAAAATTTAAATTCTGTATTTTCTTAAAGTTTGGGCTTAGGCCTGTGTTACGCACTCATAATTATTGGGGATGCCCTCTTAGTACCTCCATTTTGTTACCTCTGTTATAAATAAAGCGGGTAAGTTTGTAAGAATAATAGGAACTACCAGTCTTATAAACCACTAGTATAGTGCAATATGTATACATTGTGTATGTGTATATATCGGGCAGACTGCTTGTAAAAGTTGCATATAATATCTATTCTTTCCTTTTCTAATAAAAAGTGTCATTATAAAATGTGTGTTAGTATATTCAAAAAATAATTAACATGATTACATTATTTATGCTTTAAATTACTAGGTATATTCGTATGGGGATACTATATAATAAACAGCTTGTACACAATGTAAAGTGTACTTTTCTAAAGCAATGAAATTAATCTCAGTCACAAGTTTCCATCAAAAAGCTACCAACTTTTTTTGTTTGTTTAATGTAGTTTAAATAATTACGTCCATCTAATTGAAGATATTAATTTTCAGCTGATGATGATAATGGCCCCGCCTTACCGACCAGAGCCAGTGAAGAGTTTAGGCCATTTATTCGAAGGTTGCCAGAATTTAAGTTTTGGTTGTCTATGACCAAAAGTACGCTTGTCGGAATTATCTGCACATTCATCGACGCTTTCAATATACCTGTATTCTGGCCTATTTTAGTCATGTACTTTATAACACTATTTTGTATTACGATGAAGAGACAAATCAAGGTAAGATAGATTCTGAATTGTTAAAAAAATATGAATAATGCATTCAGGCGAATACCCATGCGGTTACATATGCATACACACACACACATCCCTTAGTTAGTTGGACTTATATTTACCGCACTTAGCATCATGATAGGGCAATTGTACGTAGGTAACCGGTTCATTTCATTGGTCACTCATACCATCCCAGAGAAATCAAAGACGCATCTGATGTTATTCTGCGCCTCTCTCATGGTTTGTGGATTCTTGAGGAGCCTTGTCCGTTGGTCGCTCACGCTTTTGCATTGTAGAACCACGTGAGAAGGAATCTCCTCGGCTTCCATGCAGCCCCTGCATAGAGGACTGTCGGTAACACCGATATTGATAAATTTCGGTCGATATGTTTTACGTCTTATTATTTTGTTGGATAGTTGGATATTTTGGGAGTTATAAGCTTCTAAATTTGAAAAATTTGTATCTCTTCTAACTTTTAAACCGCGTATAAATCTAAAAAAAAACCGGAAAAGTATCTCTAATGCAGACGGACGGACGGACAACAAGGGTTCCGTTTTTTTTCCTTTTGAGGTACGGAACCCTAAAAACAACAGTAGTAAGGCTTTATACATACTTCCATCAAATAATTGGTTAAAACAAAATCAGTTCGTAAGTTTTTCAGATATTTGCAGTAGTATTCATTCTATGGCACCCGGGTTTTTTTCAATACACAGTTTTAAACGCCTAAGCCAGTCACAGAGATTAATTAAAACTATAAAACCAAACAAAATGTTTATTATAATCATTAATAGTTTTTTGTATTTGATGAAATGTTCTTAAAAGATAGGATTTTGGATAAAGCAATAACAGCTTAAGGACGCCAGAGTTTTTTTCGTGGTTTTAAGCACTTTTTAAGTAAAGAATTGTTTTTTGTTTTAGGTATGTTTAATCTCTTTTTGTTTTCTTAACGCTTTGCAGGTAAAGACTATTTTGACTGTCATTTTTTTTGACTGCAGAGCGTTAAAAGGGAAAAATACGGAACAGTAGGACATAAAACCACAAAAACCATTTGTTTATTTGAAAGTGCATTTGAGTACTGCTACTATATAAAACGAAAAAATTCAAATAAGTTGACGTTTTCTTGCAGAAATGTTTGACGACGGAACAGAACATATTTTGCAACCAGCGCCAGCTTATATCATCCAGAGGGTTATTTCTATGTTCTGTTAGGGGCTTTATTTTCAACAGACGATAGTTAAACGAAAATTTGAGACCAGTGACAATATATGAATCAACCATGATGGCGGTACATAATTGTGATAATATAAAAGAAAAGAGGTTATCTTCATAGATGAATCCGGTACAGACTACTCTCTGTTAGATAACGCAAATCAAATAACTATTGCTACGCCATATCAGTGTTTAGTACAAATACGACTACATTTATTTATAAACGTTTGCTGGTTATTAATTAATTTTTAAAGCATTTTCTGTTTTCGATTTGCTTCGAGTCTTCAAAAACACCTTATGTACGTACTTATTTCAAAAAGAAAGCTTAGGAGAAAAGACGCTGATACAAAATAGCATGACAACACTACAGTTTTACCACATTTTCTGTTCTGTGTTACTTCGCTTTTGTTCATATTACTTGGCGTGGTGCTCTGTGAAGTTAAGATGAAAATGTGTACCTACAGCTTAGACATTGTTGCTGGTCGACGGACCAAAATTTAGTAAATGGCATGCTTTCGCCATGATGAGACGTGTGTTTTCAAAGCATTTGCGCTATAGGTAGTCGTCAGCTTGCGCACACTCCCAACCCAAGCAGCGCGGGTCCGCCTGCCGCGATATATAATTGTGCCAAACGGTTTAGTGTAATGTAGCGGTTCTATAGTGGGCGTAGGAGACAAATTGTATGGCACTGAATAACATATGATTTTAGGTATTTTTTCTAAGTTTGTGATTTTACCCTCGTATATGACGTGATTTGGAGAAAAAGTTTTTTAATATCCATCCAGTTTCAATAATTCGCACCTTACTCTTTTTTTATTTAGCTGTTTGACAACCGAGTTCATCTGAACTTATTTGCAAGAAAAAGTAATTGTTAAAAAGTAGCTTTTTTGGGCATCTACGAAATTACGCCATCCGTTTTCAGCGTAACTGGTTTTCGGCTTCGGCAACTTGATGTAACTAGGTTCCTCGTATGTTCTGTTTTTTTTTTATTCTTGCATCCTACTAAATTTAAACTACCTAGTTATTTATTCTGCTTACTGTGACGCATTCGTTTAAGCCTTTGACACTTGCGATTGTATCATCGTTTTATTTGAAAACCACAGATTTAAAATATATTAAAAACAGATTCTGGCTAAGTTCAACCGAAGACAAAACCATATTTGGTTAATTTCCTAAATGAATATGAATCCTAATTTTCATCTTGGAATTATGCCCAGATGAACAGACAAATGATAATTATTTCCATTTTATTAATTGCGTTATTCTAACCCCTAAACAGACGTTATTGTAACTAATGTCTAGTAGTTTTTCTGTCACTATTTCCTGATCTGATTGCGTAGGTCGGCGCTGGCTCATACTTTGTATGGCGCTAGCTCACCTTGGACACTTCATACAAAAATCGCGTTATTAGTGACTACTATCAGAAATCACAAGGGTATATGCGCAAATGTGTGTGTGTGTGTGTGTGTGTGGGGAGGTGAAGTCGTCACTAAAAAGCAGCAGACAGTAGCCACACTGCCTGAAGTGCTATTATATATACTGGAGCGCTAGTTACCTGCGCTTGTCTGCGCCGGGCGATTCTCCATTCCCCCCCAAGACCATACCATACTTAATACGACACTAGCACCAACATGCACCGGTTTCTTCTGTCTATGTGATATGCGTCCTTATGCTAATCAATTTTGAATATCTGTTATTAAACTTGTTTTTCTTTTTATTTTCCAGCATATGATCAAGTACCGGTACCTTCCATTTACACACAGTAAGCCGAAATACAAAACGGTGGAGTCAACAGTTACTGTGAACTGACGATATCGGTGTGCCGATACACTAATGGCTGGAGTTTATAGTTAAATTAATATAAAAACTGTTGTACGCGAGTGATTCTAGAAATACAGTTTTATTAATGTTCACAAATATTTATTTTTTAAAACAATTTATTTATTGGCTGACGTGCAATGGATGTTGTATTGTATTTATTTTATTTAGGCCTTTATAGGCACGTATGGATTAATTTGGCATCATAATACCTTAAAATTATGAAGAAATAATGTTGCCATGAAAGAAACTTAAATAATTATTACTGCTTGCGAGGATAGACAGACATATTCGGGAAACAAAAATAAAACAGTTTATCGGACAAAACGTCTAGTTATTCGTAATTTTTTATGAGAACCTTTAAACTTATTATCCAATTAGCCTTTAGCCACAGCTTCGCTTGCGTGTATCGTTTAATATTGATTTACTGACCTATCATTAGGGATGCATCTCTAATGCAGACGAAATTTACATCCGCCATGTTAGGTTTATTATGGTGTTACAAAGTTTTTGACACGTGGACTAAAAACAAAGCTAAAGGTTAGGAGCTACACGGAAATACATGTAAATTCAAAAAATCATACATAGACTTTCGAAATCTTTGAATGAAAACCTTTTGTTTGAGACCAAACTCGATATATTAGTGAATATATTTTTTTATCTCAGAGTATTATGCAAGCAAGTTAGATATATTAACGTACGTACGACACAAAATATGTTTAGTAGCTTAGGAGCGTAACCGAAAATTTTGAAAAACTTTCAAAGGATTATTATAGAAAGTATTCTATAGTTAATGTCTATAGTTGACGATTCAATTTCATTCAATTCATGCGAAATTTGCATTTTCTGCAATAAAATCTTTGAGCGCGTGGCCTATCTAAAAAAATACAATTGCTTTAAATGTAAGCATGAAATAAAAAAAAAAGTCTAGTTCAAAGAAGATAAAATGTCATTTGACTTAATTTTTAATGGAAGTTTATATTTATAATAAGTATATAAAAATACTTTAAATGTCTGCCTTGTTTCTTTTCGTTCGTTCTGTTCGGTCTTCGTCTACTTTTTTAAACTCTTATTTTTGCGATATTTAGAAAAATCACCGACTTTAATAAAAGTTATAAATATATTAAATTTTTAAAAGTTTTTTTAAAATGTTTAGATTTCTCGGATGCTTTTTCATGTTTTACTTGATTGTTAAAAAAATCCATGAAAATAGTGAAGATGTAGTTCTAACGAAGTTTTTAATGTGATATTTTTGGGCTAATTTTTACCAGTTCCGTGTAATTTTTTTTTTAATCTAGAAAACAGTGGAATAGCCGCTGAACAAGCGAAAATTTTAATATGCTTGAACTTTTGTAAATTTAATTATTTTTATTTTCCACTTTTACTGCATTGAAGTATATATTTTTAAATTTTATTCAAATAATTTAAAAAGTGTGTTTCCATGAGCCTAGTTATATCACGAATTTGCGAAAAAATTAAAGACTAGTTAAATTTATAGTATTTTTTATATACTTATGAATATAAACTCCCATTAAAAATGACAAATGAGTTCAATGAAAGAGCCATTTATCTTCTGTAAAACTCATAAACTTTTTTTTAATCCTAGCTTACTTAGTTTTTAAGCAATTTGTACAATAAAAAATAAAACTAGAAATTTCTATGGAATAATAAAAATCTCCTTATTGTTCCCGCTTTACATGCGTGGGAGGCACCCATAATTTGTTTTTTTCCAAAATGTTAGGGCCCTATTACAGCTGCACTTGTTATTTTCACAGGCTTTAATTCAGTTAATTTACTTTGATTATTTTAAACTTATGAAACTCATGTGTAGGAGAAATATAACTCGCGAAGCAATATCCATCTTGAATGCCTTTTCTTAGTTTTTAAGAATATGATGATTTACTAAAGCCCTTTTTGGGGTTCTGGTGCCAAATGGCAAAGATAGAAACTATAAAATTGGTCATGTGCGAATGTGCGCGACACGAATGTCGAGGACGAGCCCAAGGTACCTCATGTTGGACCCGACCTCAATTCGTACACCACTCACTACGATGTGGGACCCTTGGGGCGGCGCGTTTCTGGGCCCATGAAAGCAAAGGGCCTCAGATTTCTCGAGTGCCACCCTCAGTCCCAGCAACCGTATTCGGCCGACAACCTGCGCCACCGCTGCAGTTGCAAGACGGGCAGCCTCCCGCCAGTTGTCCCCTCGCGCCGTGACCAGCGTATCATCAGCGTAACACGTTACGCTTGCGCCCGAGAGTAGGGCACCCCGCAGCACCCAGTCGTAGCCGATGTTCCACAGCAGCGGGCCAAGGACCGAGCCCTGCGGAACACCGCACGACATTTCCTTACGCCTTTCACGACCGCCCGTGCTGTACGTGACCTGCCTGCACCGCAGGTAAGACCCCACCAGTTCCTGCAAGTATGAGGGCACTCCATGATATCGGAGCGCCTCCACGACACAGGACCAGGGCAAGGTGTTAAACGCGTTTGCGATGTCAAGAGACACCGCCACCAACACCCCGCCCCGGGAAACCACCTCGTCCGAGAGAGCCTTGACGCGAGTGATCGCGTCGATCGTCGAACGACCCTCTCGAAACCCGAACTGGTACTCCGATAAATCGGGTCCCGTACGATGCAGGTGCCCGTTGAGGCGAGAAGCTATAACACGCTCGAATAACTTTCCCACCTCGTCAAGCATCACCAGAGGGCGGTATGCAGAAGGATTATCCGCGGGACGCCCGTCTTTCCGTAGAAGGACCAATCTGCCCGTTTTCCACCTAGAAGGAAACCGTCCTGACTCTAAGCAGGCGTTAAATAGCCGCTTGAGCCGGTCCCCGAGGGCATCCAGCGCCAAGACCCATGCGCGGCCAGGAATGCCGTCAGGCCCCGGAGAAGCATTCTTCTTCCGGAGTCTTAATATAGCCGCGCCGAGCTCCCCATCACTCACACCTGGCACCCCAGCCTCCATTCCACTATTATCAGCCCGGTGAGACCGGGGTGGTGCCATAATAGGAGGTGTGTACTCCGCCCGATATGGAAAAAGGGCGCTAACGACCTCTTCCAACAGATGGGGCTGCAGACTCTCCGTCACTGGAGGGGCCCACGATCGGAGTTTACCCCGCACCATTCGGTAGGGGCGGCCCCATGGGTCCCCATTGAGAGTCTCGAGGAGCTCTTCCCTAGCCTGAGTCTTGGCCCGGCTGATGGCCAGCTGCAGAGTCTTTTTACAGTCTCTATAGGACTCGTACAGCTGTGCCTCCGTCGTTGCGTCACGGCCCTGCCCACGAAGGCGGCGATGCCTAGTGTACCGGCGCCTCGCCACCACGCAGTTATTGCGAAGAGCGGCTACTTCCTCAGACCACCAGTACACTTGACGCCTTGGAGGTCGGGCACTGGTCCGGGGCATAGAAGCATCACAGACCTGCGTCATTGCCTCCCGAAACCAGTCCGCTTCTCGCTCAACATTTAGAGGCCCTTCTTCCTCTGGAATCCAGGCCTGTACGACGGAGGCTTCCACCAGCATGTCCCTATCGATGCGCGTTAGTGCCCATCGGGGTGTCGCCGAGGTGCATCGACGATGTATGGCCGGAGAATCTGGCGAAACAGCTACGTCGAACCTTATATATCTGTGGTCCGACAGCGTCTCCACATCGGCCAGAACCCTCCAGCCACGTACTCGGCGTGCTACAGCAGGGCTTGCGAACGAAACGTCCACGATTGATTCGCCCTGCTGCCGCACGCACGTAGCAACCGACCCCTGGTTGAGAATCCAGAGATCAGTCACCATCGCCCACTCTTGCAATACCTCGCCACGTACATCGGTGGTGGGCGATCCCCATACCGTGGATTTGGCATTGAGATCCCCGAACACAACCACCGGGCTCAGAGGGTGACGCCTTATGACGTCTCCCACCTCTTCCAGAAAGTTCTCAAATTGGGCGAGGCATCGGTTGGGGGAGAAATACACCCCGACGACGACGATCTCCCTCCACAAAACAGCAACCAATCCAATCTTTTTGGCAACTTCTGTTACCGGGCCCGCAGTTGTTGACACAATAATGGCCACCAAGCCACCCACATCCCCGAACCAGTTATCCCTATGAGGGACGAAATAGGGCTCGGCAGCCACCGCCAGATCTATTGACCACTCCGCCATGCTTTGCAGGAAGAGATCCTGCGCGCGGGCGGAGTGGTTGAGGTTTGCCTGTAGGAGACTATAGGCCATTAAGTGTCCATAGTCTCCGTCCCTTCTGTGACCGAGGTAGAAGCCTCAGCAGGCGGCGCAATTGCGGCCTTTTTCTTCTTGAATTTGGGCGGGGAGCATTTCTTGCTTCCTACCCTGTGTTTCGCATCTTTGCCCGCTGCTTTGCATAACGGGCAACTGGGCTCCTCAGCACAGGCCGCTGCTTTGTGCCCAGGCTGGCCACAGCGGTAGCATAAGCTACTGCGGTCTACCTCCTCTGAGCACTGGGCTCGGACATGGCCCTCTCGAAAGCAGCGGAAACATCTAAGCGGCTTTGCTTCCAAGAGTTTCACCGATGCCGAGACTCAGCCTGTGAGCTGCTTGCCAGCCTTCGACATTTTGTTCGCCGTTGCCACCGGGCAGCTCAGGCGCACAGTTCCGGTGCCGGACGTGTCAAAACGTATTTCTCCGACCTTTACCTCTTCGGGTCGGCAGCCGTTACTAGTAACGGCGTTGACTATGTCCTCCTTGGTGACAGAGTCGTCCAGTCCGGTAAGGCGGAGTTCTGCCGTTTTTATCGGCCTGGAAACCTTCACTATGCTGTCGCCTAGGGCCTCCCTTAGTTTTGTGGCTAAGGAGTCCGCTTTTTCACCGCTTGCTGCACCTGGGACTTCAAATATTCGTGCCCCTGTGGCTGCCTTCCGGAATTTCAGGGACGGAATTCCCAGTTCCTTAATGTTCAGTTTTGCCCTCGCCTCGGTCATAACTGCCGCATAGGTTGCACCTTTTTCAACTGCTTCAGGCTGCAGCGTGATCACGACCGCTGCAGACCGGGGAGGGCGTAACCTCTTAACCTTCTTGGGTTTGGTATTCTCCGGAACTGGCGCCGCCTTGGCCGTCTTTTCTCTCCTGTGCCTGGCGCCCCGTTTGACGACGGTTGTCCAGCCCTCGTCCTCGTCCTGAGTAGTAGGAGCAGGTGGCAGTGGCTCAGGTGTTTTCTGCAGTGGAGCCGTCTTTTTAGTCTGCTTTTCTTTCGTTTTTGCTTCCTTCTTTTTTGGCGCCACTCGTTGGGCTGTGAGCTCTGCAGGCTCACGGCTGGCGCTTGCTGGTAGCGTTTTGCCGTCGGACCGAAGCGGTGGGCGAAGGCACCGCTCAGGAAGGAGTCGTTCCTCGAGCGCTTCAAATCGAGCATTCACCATTCCCCCCACCTGGAGCATAATAGTGCGGACAAGCTCCTCGTTGGTTTCGGCCGCTGGTTGCTTTGAGCGAGTACTTTCAACTGAAGCACGTAGGCTTAACATTTCTTTCCTCAGCTCAGCGACCTCGGCAACTAGTTTGTCATTAGCTGCCTGCAACTCCTTGGTCTCCGTGGATATTGTTCTTTCAGCCAGCAATTCTGCACCATCAGAAATTATTACTGCCGCATTTTTCAGGGCTTTTTGGAAGGTGCCCTTCAGGTGGCTTGATTTGCTGGCGACATGCAGAATAATATCCACGCCTTCGGCCACTGATCTTTTAAGGCCCTCAGCTGTTTTACCATCATCATCATTGCTACTAACAGCCAGTTCCGCCCTTGTTCTATTCATCGCCTGAACTTTAGCGCTGATTTCTTTTTCGGCTTGGACGATGAGCTCTTCCGTCTCGGCCGCAGCGAGCTGCGCCTTTGCCTTAGCGAGGCCAACATATTGGCCCGTCGTCGGCGGCCGGCCCCTTCCTCTCTTAGCAGTACTCTGCTGTCCTTTCTTTTCTTTGTTCATCCCTTCCTCGTCACCGGGGTCGGACCCCAAGTCTAGCACACCACGCTTATGTGACGAACTCCTCATAAATTTGCTGCGATGAAGCGGCTCGCGGCCTTCTTCGGACGCCATGCTTGCCACTGACTCTAAGCTCACCGCACTGCTGTCAGACAGCACCATCTCGTCTTCATTTGTGTTTTTGTTGCCCTCCCCCCCTCTCCTAACTGTATCATCTTCCCCCCCCACCCCAACAATTTCGTAGGTAATATTGGTTGTATTAAATTCCATGCTATTCCCACGAGTACCGGAGAAATATTCGGTCCATCGGGACAGAGATCCGGTGATGTCCCGATAACCCTAATACGCCTGGGAGGACGGGTGGTTCCCAGGGTTGGCCATTAGTGGCTGATGAGCTCCCCAGCCGCTCTTTCGAGCATCCCGACGTCACGGACCGTAACGTCGAGAATTGAGGATTTATTATAGAGGTTTACTCCTCGCGGGCCGGCCAATTAAGGCAAGCCCCTCGTTCCCGCCTAACTAGGCCGCTAGACATGATCAACGACACCTAGCGACGGGGTTACGAAACGACGGTGGCAAAGGCCTGTCCAGTTGCACAGCAAAGTGCCCGCCGGACCCGTCCATGATGCATCCGCCATGGTCTCTGAGAACAGAGTCCACTCGGAGCAACCCACCAGAGCAGTCTGGCCCTGAAGGCTCCGCTCTATTCACAACCAACGGAATGTCGGCGTCATCCACTGTAGGTGTCTCTTAGTTTCACGCCGGACTGGATTGTCCGACGCTACTCAGCCCCCCCGCCACGACAAGGCGGACACCACTCGAGGGGGTTCAGAAGTATTACCTAGGGCATTGCTTAGCAACGTCTATTAATCCGGGCCTAAGTTTTAAGAAAAGCAAGTTTAAAAAAAATATTTTTTTCCTTTTTTTTATTTCCTTTAGATTCTTACGTAATAAATATTAAACAGGGGGGGAGGGTATCGGCCTATTCAGATTTTTTCTTATAATAGCAGGGGAGGGGATTAAAAACTAGCGAAAATCGTCTTACGTAATAAATGAATGGCCCCTAAGGAGTATTGATTTCAACTTCGAAGCAAATGACCGTCAAAATAACTTTCTACCCCTTTTTAACCCCGTTAGGGGATGAATTTCAATTAAATACGAAACACGTCCTCCACCAATTCTGTTAAAAAAGGTTTATGCAAAATTTGAAGGAGATCGGACCTAGGAATCACGTTGTCCCATAAAAACTTTGCCCCCCTTTTTCACCCCCTTACGGGTAGAATTTCGGAAAATCCTTTCTTATCGGATTCCTACGTCATACAAAGAACACACCTACCAAGTTTCAGGTCTCTACGATGAGCGGTTTAGGCTGTGCGTTGATCCATCAGTCATTCAGGACAAAGCATTTTATATGTATAGATTAGAATAATTCATGTAAATTTTTTATTTATTGATTTTATTTCAGTTAAAATTTATTAAGTTGATTAGGTTTTACTGGGTTTCCCTAATCCTAGCAACAAAGTTTTGTACTGCATTTTATTAAAACAATTTATTTTCCTTTTGTTGTCTTGTTTTTACAAAATTTACTATTATTGAATATTACCTCAATATTTCTTTATTTTTCATTAAATATTAATTTTTCATACAAATTGATAATTAAGTGGTTTTATATTTTATATTATATGTTAAAAAATCTGGTGGTTTTAGGACCTGCATTTAGTAGGCTTACAAAAAGTTTGCTGGCAACACTGTCGCTGTAAACCAACGTCGTTAAATGTAGTGCCTTCAAGTGCTTAAAACTAAAAGTATAAAGTAAATTCGAATACCAATTTATTCTTTTCTTTCTTTTTGCCCTTAAACTTTCTACACAGGCCTCTTGCTGTGTTATGGAGATTACCGTCATTGTCTTATTTACCGCACCACGGTAAAGGTGGCACAGCGCCTTCGTCGTTCATATTCGAGTTCGAGACAAACTTACTGTCATGCTTCAACAACTAAACCTATTTGGCTGAAATTTAGAATGACGATAGCATATTCCGTACAATTTTAAGGTTTCCGCAGGAATAACTAGAACTAGCTATATACCTACATGTATAGCTTGCTATTTAATTAGTACGCGATATATAGGAAAACAACAGGATACACACACACACACAGTCTGTGTAGATTACAGACGTAAACCTATCTCCAATTAGAAATTACTTTCAGAAAACCTAAGTTTTAACAAAACCAAATTTAAAAGTTGGTAAAAAAATTAACACAAGGAAAAACAAAATATATATATATTTAATGTATATTTATTTCCTCTTTGTACAAAATACATTTCAAAAATGAGACAAACCAATTGTATTATTTTGAACAAGTTCCGAGCTATTTTTAGAGAATAAATCTGTTAGTGTAGAAAGCGTTTCGGCGAAAATGCTATCAACAACAGCCTAGGTATATTCTAGACACGATGTATAACGTTTAAAAATAGCTTGTCACGAGATCTAAATAACTGGTTTGATACATTTTTGAAAAGTCTTTTGTACGAAGAGAAAACCAAGAATAATATATTGGCGGCGTTAGTTAGGTAGTCACTACGCCTTAACGCATGCTGAATGAATTAAATAATATATCTTCGTTCTGTTATCCCCTACAAATTATTAAATCAATCTCCAAGCGAGTATTCTAACTCTGCAGAACACCTATTTCTGGACTTTCTATTCGGTGTTTATTATAGTCGTTTTCTTCATATAGATTATTTCTAATCTACTCTTGAATTCCTTTGTCCCTCCTATCATGATACGATTGTTCTTGATGATTTTAACACCTGTCTCCTAAAAAATGATAATCTCTCGTCTATTATTTCCTCACTTAATCCTAACTTATTGCCTCTTACAGCAACCCACCACTCACCTAAGTGCACACCATCACTACTTGATATTATGATTGTTTGTCCAAATAAAGTAGTAAAGTAACACATGGACAACTTGAAGCACCTTCCTCGTACTATGATTTAATTTTTCTTGCCTACAAATTTCTAAAGTACAGCCTAAATATTGATATCCGCAAGTGAAATATCATAGATCCAAAAATACTTAAGAGTGAGATTAATATGATTGATTGGACATCATTGATGTTATGGTCAACATATACTTATTTTACATATCATATACTTATTTGACGAGTATGCGCCAGTAAAGCATGTCAAAGTCAAGCATTTACCCGCACCTTGGCCCACACAAGACATACGCAATATGATGGCTAAAAGAAATAAAGTTAAGCACAAACTCAATAAAAATGCAACTCAAGAAAACTATATTGCCTTTAAAATAATACGGAATCGCTGCAATAGAATGTGTAGAGATGCAAAGAGACGTCACATTCATGCTTCTCTTGGAAAATCCAGCATTTCACAGCTTTCGAAGTTTTTGTAAAAGATTGGGATTGGTAATTATCCACTTACTTCTCAGAATGATGCTGATTTGAATGCTCTTAATAAACATTTTTCAACGTCTTCTGTTGTACTGGAGGATCAAATGAAATTAAAAACTTTATCTCATTTTTAAAATATACCAAGACCCGATTTCAACTGTTTCACTTTCGGCTCTATTTCTCCGTGTGACGTTAAGAAGTCTTTTTTCCATTTCCGTCAAAGCTACTGGTTCTGACGATATCTGTTTTAAAATGCTTTTCTTATTTCTTGATGAGGTGTTGCCCATACTTACAAACATTTTAAATTACTCTCTGGTCACATCCTCATTTTCGACTGCCTGGAAGGAAGCATTCGTTATTCCACTTCCTAAAAACTCAAAACCTACATCCTTTACACACTACTGTCCCATTTTTATACTTCCTATCTTCTCCAAAGTCCTTGAAACTATAGTTCATACTCAACTGACACAATATTAGTTAGTTATTACTGAGAAATATTTTGTTGCGTCCAATGCAATCAGGATTTCCTACTGGGCATAGCACAGTTACTGCATTGCTCAAAGTCACCGATGATATACGCTTTGCCATGAATAACCAACAGATGATATTATTAGTGTTATTGGACTTCTGCAGTGCCTTCAACTCGGTTGATTTTGACATACTTTTAGGTACTCTTAAATCTCTTAATCTCCGGCGCCAGCAGTGTATACGCCTTGATGATAATGTCCCTGATTGGTGTACCTTAACTGCTGGTGTACCTCAGGGTGGCGTCCTTTCACCACTCCTATTTTCTATCTTCATTAATACACTCACAATAAAATTATCTTCTTTCTACCGTCTCTATGCAGACGACCTCCAGCTTTATTGTAATTTTAAGATTGATGATTTTGAATTTGTAGTTAGCAAAATGAATAGATATGGCCAGCATTTACGAATGGGCACACTCATGGCCTTAAGGTCAATCCTAGGAAATCTCAAGCAATAATTGTCTCGAGTCGATGCTTTAAGCGGCTTCATGATATTTCTTGTCACCTAGTTATGTACGATAGCACTCTTATTAAATACAGCGAGGTGGTTAAAAACCTGGGATTACTAGTTGATCGTAACTTAACATGGAAATCATGTAAATGAAGTAAGCTAAAAAGTTTACGCTGCATTTTACTCTCTAAAACGTCCTCACAACTTCCTACATATTCAAACTAAAATTATGCTTTCTCATACTCTACTATTTCCTCTTTCGACTATGCAGATGTTTGCTACTTAAATGCCAATAAGGAGCTACTAAATTAACTTCAAAGGCTTCAAAACTTATGCATTCGTTTTATTTACGGTCTATTCAAGTTCATATTTCCAATTTTCGAAATGAATTAAACTGGCTCCCAATCCGATTGAATTAAACTGGCTCCCAATCCGATTTCGCCGGAACACTTTCGTGCTTACGTTGCTTTTTAATATATTATTCTACACAACTTCTCCAAATTACCTCCGTGAGCGTTTTAATTATTTGTTTGACAGAAATAAGACTGCGAAAACACACTACGTCACTACTAAAAATTCTACAACAAAATATGGATTTTTTTAATTAATAAGTCTTTCGTTGTAACAGCTGCAGAGTTATGTAACTCATTGCCTATAATAATTCGAGATAGTAGTACTATCGGAATCTTTTAAAAACAAATTTAAGAGCATTATAATATATATGCTACTAAAATATTGCTTATTATGTATAAGTAATAGGTACCTATTTTGTTTTGAATAAATGTAATGGGTTAATTTTATTTTCATTATTGTACACCTACCTACCTACTTTCATTGTTATATCTCTTGATGACTCGAGATTAGCTCGAAGAAATCTCTTATTAGAGATAAGTTGGCCTCTGGACCTGATATTTCTATTATATCCTATATTTCGTAAATTTTTTTTGTGTACTAAATAAAATAAAAAAATAATTAAAATAATAATAATCATATAAGTAGCCACTTTAAAAAACATGCAATTATATAACAAATATTTAGTCAAAGTAATATCTTAAAGTTATATGTATATTAAACTATCAATAAATACAAACATAGGTACATTCATACTTATTACACTACTATCGAACTAATATACCGATAGTGCTCTTTTAACCTTCGTTTAAATATGCAATAGTGCGACTCACGTATTGAATTAGGATCTGAATTCCATAACCTCATTGCAGTATCAGTGAAAGAATTAAGTAGGTATATAGGTAGGTACTTAGAGTGCGGTATTGTGCTATTGTGCTGTTTAATGTGGTGAAGGAATGGCCTTTATCTAAGGATTACCTAAATATACAAAACATTCTCGTAAGTATGTAGGCGAAGTTGGAATACAAAGTACTTAGTATAAGTATATATGCGTTTATTACTGCTTAAGCGGCTAGAAGCCATAATATTCTTTTCTTCTTTCTGCCAGCCAATTCTGGAGGTGAACACATTTTCAAACTTAGCGTAACTTATAATAAATAAAGCGTAATCACAAGTTCTGCAATCTTTGGAGTTTGTCAAGTATTGAAAGGTACTCTAAAATATTTAAAATTCGTACCAACGCCAAATACCGAATTTACCGCAGGTGGAGCCGCGGGCAAAAGCTAGTTTTTAATATTGTTGTACGCCCTCGCCCTGTCACGGCACGCTGTATTAGATAACTAAAAATAGCAATTACACCTGCTCCAGATAATGAACCTAGAGTAAAGCAAACAATAAACGAATAATATATAGGTAAATGTTTTAAACGACCGTGCAATGGTATCTTGATAGTTAAATATATCCAAAAATAATTTATAAAAAAAAAATCAACATCAATTTGGCAGACAAACATTGTGTGGCAGGACGTGCCAAGTCAAATATTTTCTAGGTGGCAACCGTGCACAGATTTTTGTGGATGTAAGGGCAGTAGGTAGATAATTAATTATACCTATAAATAAAAAAAAAACAGTCAAGTGGGATTGTATTGTAAATAACATTAGAACTATTTTATTAAAGCACTTTAGTCTTTTACCTTTGACCGTTCTTTCAGGTTTTCACCTTTCGTGCGTTAGTAAAAACTGTCTATTGGCATCCGACGGCTAGACAATGGAACACGTAGTTTAATGTTCTTTCATTCAGGGCCTTATTTTTTCACTTTTAACTAATTTTTTTCAGTTGGTTAATTTTTTTTTTAATATATTTTATTGACATTTAAATAACTATACTATCTACCTTTTCATAAAAATAAAAATTTGTAGATACCATCTTAAGCCGAATACCTATCTTTAGTCCACCTATATAGTCTGTGGTTTTCCAAAATTCTGGAAAATGTTTTCATAACATGCAAAACTTCAAACTATTGAAAGAAAATCTTAGTGAGTTGAGATGGAGCTGCAGTACTCACGCGCGCTCAGTTACATACCACGTCATCCTTGTTTTTTTTTACTCAAGTTTTCTGTCATGTTGTGCTGCCTCTTAATTTATACTTACTTACTATTCTATTTATAAACTAAAAATCTTTAAAATGGTTCGGACCCTACTATCACCTCGCTAAATTGCTGAAGGGTAGCCCAGCGCTTTTACGGCCACGCGCAGTGTTAGTTGACTATCAGATACTCGTTAACTTTAAGGTATATATAATATATTATTATGCCAAAATTTATCCATACAAAACTAAAATATATTTATAGCTGCGGGTATGATAAATTTAAAGTTTTTTATTAAAAATATATCGTTATATTGTATATTTTATATTAATATGGATATTCTTCTCTTTCTTTTATCTTCGTTATATTTATTATATTATTTATTAAGTTCTGTAAACTGTCGTATGGACTGCGCAATATAGGCTCAAGAAATTGGCCACACTACAGAAAGAGACAAGTTAACCCGTGGTATCTTTTCTCATAGGCAAGTCACCACACGTTCGCTTCGTCTCTGTCACATTTTTTTGTGACCATTTTTCACAGCTGACTAGGAGAGGCAGTATGTATAATGTATTTCTATGGGGAAAACTAAGCCTCGATTTTTGCCAAAATTGAACTAAGTAGTAATTGTAAGAAAATAAATAAAAAACCCGACTGCAAAAACATTAAGAACTAAAAAAAATTCAATAAACATGGCAAATATTTTTTAATTTTATTATAATAAATTATAAGCAGACGGAACTCATTTTAAGGAAACTGCTATATTGTGAGCAATCTGTACACTATTTGAAAGTCCTGCCTGCTTAAAGTTATATTAGCTGCTTTTAGAATTTTTTAATTTCTGTTTAGTTGTTAATGTTTTTACAGTCCGTTTTTTTTAAATTATTTATTTTAATTACAGCTTTTTAGTGTTTTTTTTAACTTTCTTTTTACTCGCGCTTGACTATTTTATTACACCTACCTTATACTTACCTATCATAAGAGTTATATAATTTAGTACTCGCCTTTTAAAGCCTACCTACTTTAAAGATACCTGCCCAACTCGAGGGTCTTGAAAAAAATGTTTAGCGTAAATTGCAGTTTACGATTTATGACGTATTAAAAAAACTTTTTTGCGTGTCTTCGAGTAAAATGGAAAATACAAAAATAATTTTTCATACAGATTTCCTTAGTTTTAACTCTGTTGACCTACACATAATACTATATATCGGTTTCGACATTAATTTAATACCTTATTTATTAAATTAATGTCGATATGTCGAATATATTATAGATAATACCTAATTAGATAGATGTCGCTATATGAAATGAAAGATTAGCAAAATGTGTTATTTAGTCTTAGGCGCTGCTACCGGTAGAGTATCCTAATTCAAGTACAAAGAATCTTATGTAAAGAAAACCCACTTTCTAAAAGCTAAACTTTACGTCTTAAATCCATTTAGACTATTTTGAAGAATTAAGGAAAAACACAATAATTGAAATTGACTTCATTCGGAAACATTGTTTTGATATTTCTAATCAAATGTGACCGCCAATTTCGCCAAAGCCCGCCAACTCCGTCGAACCCACGTCAAGTACGGTTCACTTGAATCAACAGCACCTACATACGGTCTTTTTCTTTATAAATTTTATTTTCTCTTAGCAAAGCGCAAATTAAAAGCCTAAGGGCGGTAATGACGCGCCTTTTCTATCAAGTATGTATGTATTTTTCTTTGCTATTCTATAAATCTGTAGGTACTCTTGTTCTAAATCTGTTTTGTATATGTTTAAGTATGTTTTAACTTCAGCCAATGTTTTTATTTATAAATTCTCTACGTATCTAAGTCGGTTTTTGAACTGTACCTTACTCAATAACAACTGAAAAATATTTTCTTCATCACCCTTAGGTACCTACTCGCGTACTTGTAAATAGTGTCATTAGCTCATTACGTGTAGGTAAAGTGGGTGCTAAGCCCTTAATTACTCCCACGGGATTTTTAGGGTTCCGAACCCAAAGGGTAAAAAACGGGACCCTATTACTAAGACTTCGCTGTCCATCCGTCTGTCCGTCAGTCAACAGGCTGTATCTCATAAACCGCAATAGTTAGACAGTTGAATTTTTCACAGATGATGTATTTCTGCTACGGCTATTACAACAAATACTAAAAAACAAAACAATATTTAAGGGGGCTCCCATACAACAAACGTGATTTTTTTGCTTAATATTGATAACAGCAACAGGTAGACGCTTAAAATATTAACAGAATATTTATTTATATTCACTTTAAAGATAAATAATTAAATTGAAATAAAACAAATATTTAGGGGGGACTCCCATACAACAGACGTGTTTTTTTGCCGTTTTTATAAATACTACGGAACCCTTCGTGCGCCTTGGTTTTTATGACTGTATAAATGTATCACTTCCGGTATACTTAAATGTTATTTTCTCTTGCAAAGCGCGCGTCAATAGCCTACAGGCGGTAATGATATCAAGTATGTATGTATTATTCTTTATGCTATACTATAAAGCTGTAGGTAGTACCAATGCACTTAAATAAAAGAGAAAAAGCGACTTGACAGTATACAAGTACTTACCGCATTATCGCTTTGTCCCATTCTAAACAGTGTTCAATTTTATGAGACTATTGCGCTATTATAGAACTCGAAGTCTATATATATATATAGGTTTTGCTTTAGGTCTGTTGTTGTACCTACAGCTATACGATTACACAGACGAAAAGGGTTCTTGTTGACTACAGTCACCCTATATGTAAAATAACCCGCCAAGACACGTAACTAAACACGCATTAACTTAAGGTCCAGAGAATGGGAATAATTGCGGATATCTAAAATTTTTTTTCGTCTAAACTGATTTTCAACTTTGGAAGCTTAGACCATAAACTAAGTAGGTATAACATACAAGCAATCATGACATGATGAAACTATAAAATAAGGTAAGAAAGTCGGTCACACTCTTTGAAAACGTAAAATGCCCAATTTTGTTCCGCTATAAGAAAGCTGTAGTAAATCCAAACATAATTCGATAATGTAAAATTTCAAGAGATACAAATACAACTTGCTCAAACGACATAGTAATGTTACGGTAATTGCGATGCAATAAACGACTTACATTAATTATATGTAGATAGGTACCTACGACAATCATAGGTACTTCCCGACTAACACTCCGCCTAGTCTAGTAACGATATCACCTAAACGAAACCCTACTACCTCCTATATAAAAAATAATGAATATAGAGGCACTATCTAAAGTAGGTACCTTGTTGCTTTTAACAATTTATAGCAATACGCTAATAAACTGAGTGGCATGAATATAGAAGTTTGAAATAGTAGGTGTTTAAATTAACCCTTTCAGTATAGGTGGTTAGCGTAACTAAACACCTAATTTATTGAGTTTCTTTGAATAAAAAATTTTTTTTTGTATATTTTTTGTTACCAAATTTTAGTTTATATAGTGATTACCGTTTAGCTTCAGCATAATTTATATTTTTTTTAGATATTAATTAAATTTTCAGAAAATAAAATTTTCTTTGTATTTACAAAATTAAATCATTTTTGATAAGGATTCAAGACAAAGAATAAAATTTAAAAAAAAAATCATTTATCTCTTTTAGAAAAAAAGCGTGACTGAAATCATCACACATGAATTAAAAACCGAAAAAGTTAAAAATTAAATTTATGTAATAATATATCGCATAAAACTCAAAAAACAATACAGGTGCATGATATTTAGAAAGCATAAAGCACAACTTGGTCGGGGATATCAGTCCGTGTTCTTTTTAGGTACATATTTTTAATAACTGATAACTACCATCACTTTGGATACAAGCCTGAGGGGAGAAGAAGTGACAAGATACTCCCGGATGTAACCCTGATACGAATCCCCATGGCCAAGGAGAAACCAAGCCGTCAAGAACACAACATCTATCTAAATACGTATACCCACATATACACGTACCCCCTGTCACTATCGACGAAGTCAAACAGGTCATCAAAGACCTACGCCCCCGTAAAGCCCCCGGTGCGGACGGTATCTCTTAACGATATCCTAAAGCGCCTCACTCCTCCCCTTCTAGGAGGCAGTCCTAGTAGCGATCTTTAACGCCGCTATCGAACATTGCACCTTTCCTTCTTAATGGAAAGCTGCAATTGTTATAGGCATCTATAAACCAGGCAAAGCTCGTACCGAGCCGTCCTCCTATCGCCCTATAAGTTTACTAAAGGCCCTTGGTAAACTCTACATACGCCTCCGCCTCGCTCGCCTACGGAACGCTATAGTCTCCAGAGGCATTTTAATAGACGAGCAGTTCGGCTTCCGTGCCAAACACTCATGCGTCCATCAAGACCTCCGCATCACGAAACATGGGCGCTGTCATCTTCGATGTAGCGAAAGCTTTCGACAAAGTCTGGCACAACGGTTTAATTTTTAAACTGTACAACTTTCAGTTGCCAGATCGTCTCGTGCTCATCATACGAGACTATTTGTCGAATCGTAGCTTTCGCTACAAAGTTGAAGGCACTCTCTCTTCCCCCCGTCCCATAGAAGCAGGAGTCCCGCAAGGGTCCGTGCTCGCCCCCATCTTGTACCTTCTGTACACCAACGACATCCCTAAAACGATAGGTACCCAACTAGCCCTCTTTGCCGACGATACCGCTCGCTATACCACCGATAGGCAAGTGAGTCGAATCACTAAGAGACTCCAACCCGCTATCACCGCCCAAGGCGAATGGTTTCGGAAATGAAGAATCTAGGTGAATCCCGACAAAAGCTCTGCCGTCCTCTTTACCGTGGGCTGCCCTCCGCGGCCATCTCCCCTCTCTCTCTTCGGTCTAGCCATTCTCTGGCAAAATAAGACCAAATATCTCGGTCTGACCATGGATAGGCGTTTGAACTTCCATGCTCACACCAAAACAGTCAAATAGAGACCGAGCCGCTTTTGTCCTCGGTCGTCTTTATCCCATGATAGGCAAGTACAGTAAGATGTCGCTTAGAAATAAGCTGAATCTTTACACAACTTGCATTCGCCCCATACTAGGTAATGCTAGCGAAGTCTTTGCGTTATCCAAGCGCAATCTCCACAAACTTCAGACCCTCCAAAACAGCTTTCTCAGAGCGGCCTTCGGAGCTTCCTGGTACGTCCGCAATGCGGACCTACACAGAGATTTCGAACTCCCCACTATTCCCCAATATTTTAAAGATCTGGCAGTCCGCTTTTTCGAGCGTACACAAAATCACCCGAATCGATTAATTGTGAAATCCACAACGTACCATCCCCCTGATCGTCCTCGCCACGGCCGTAAAGCTATAGTTAGGCGGCCTCGGCATGTAGTAACGGCCCCAGATGACGATCTCGCTATCCGCCCAATAGGGCCTCCCTCCAAACACGACGCCGACGTCCCCGGGTTCGTCGGCGCCCGAACGGATACACGAGGTATCAAAGAGTGCCGAGGCGCTTCTCGCCCCCACTCAATCGCAACCGCACCCGCGTAACGGGGAACTCCCTTCCTGGCGCTGACTCACCTTCGGATTCGAGACTCACGCCGGTGGAAGGAACGCCCCCGAGAGCGATAACCCAAGCCGAGGCTTCCCCCGCGGGGAGCCCTTGAGCGTTGGGCGCTATATGGGCTGAGACTCCTTTAGAGTATCGCCCCAAAAGCCCGGTGAAGCAGTAATGGCTGCAACAGCCAACTGCATAGTCAGTTCAGAAAAAAAAAAAATACACGTACGTATTTGCGCTAGAACAGAACTGATTCCAAAAAGTTGTGTCGGGATACAATCAATTGCTTCCAATATACCTACTACTATTATTTCCAATAATAGCTGCGATGTCGACTTAAGCTTCATTACTAGCTTCGTGAACCGTTTCGCTACCTAGGGGTGTACGCAAAAAAAAACCGCAAATCGATGGAAAAAATTGATGACATCATAACCCCCTGAGAGAAATATTTTGAGGAACTACGGCTCAAAATTATTGTTTTGCCCTAAAGTACCTGCGTGCCAAACGGCTAAACTACATCGATTTGCGGATTTCGAGCGAAATTGCCCTTGTAAACCTGCCACTATACAGTCACCCACTTATTGACGAAATAAATACTGTAAGCATAAAAAGTTTTTGATAGTGAGGGCGGGATGTAAAAAATTTTGAAGTCTATAGAACATATCTGTCGAGTTTAATTGCTTATCATTTAATGCAAAGTGGATGACGTAGTCACCGACTATAAATACCTACGCTTTACTGTATTGTAGATACTTATGTTACTTACCTACCTATATATTCAGAACGGGTTTTATAATGATTTTAATTAATTGATTAAACCCCCATAGGTATATTGATATCACATTACGTTGCGTTGGCAGTTGATAGTAATCGAATTTAGATATATACAATAGGTAAGTTAATTAATTTGGAAATTATACATATTTATTCCGAACAGACGTCGTGAATCAATCAACTATTCTTTATAGGTATTTTACGTTACGAATGGGAGATATGTAACTATGTATGTTATCAACATTTCGTGGCCATAAATCTGAAGCTCCCAAAAAAAAAAATGTTAATTTAGGTATGTTAGGGGAGTATAGGTTTAGAATAAGCTTTTCCTTAAAATGCTTTAGTTTCATGTAAGGCGAGTAAATACATAGTTCCTGCTTTTCTTTATTTCTCTGATAAAAAGCATTTTCCAAATACGACTGGTAGTTCCAGAGATCAGCATGTTTAAACAAAAAAAGAAACAACCTCTCTATAATTCCTTACAAAATTCTGCATTAGGAGTATTTAAATGAATTTTCTATAGTTACAAAAAACTTATAGGGGCTTGTAGTATATTAATAAAATCAAATTCCTATCTCATTATTTATGTTTATAACAAGAAATCTAAAAAAATATGTGTATCTACTATCCAGAAATCACAATTATAAATACGTGCATTATATCTTTATAAGTACGTATATATATGTCGCCATACTGAATGTGTGGAAGGTGAAAACATTAAATTTTCGGATAGATCCAGTTTGTTTTATAAACCATTATTGATACCATTCGATAGAGCTCGTGAAGTACTTTCAGGATCAATAATCAGTATTTCGATATTGTGTAAGTTTTAGAAATAATCAAGTGGGATCACTTACTGTTTCCACCCTGTTTATATACTATATATACTTACGTTTATATACAGATATACAAACATATATGCATATAAATAAACTATAAAATATAAAAGAATGAATAAAATAACACTATAATGAAATGAACTTGATAGGTCTTATCTGGTGCAATCCTTGATTGGCCGTCTGATGCCCCGCAAGGGCTCCGAACGCGAGCAAGCAACATATAAATGATGCCTACACAGATTCAAACAGACATCATGGCCTAGCTTCCACACAAAAACTTGGCAACAAATGCTTAAGGGTGCAAAAAGGGTTACTAAAGTTATTGTAAAGTAAACTATTGTTTTATATTAACTAAAAAGTGTCAGTCCTTGGTTCCTAAAATACAGGTTTTCCTAGTTTAGGTTCCAGGTCACCAAAAATCTGCTTTGTAATTCATGGTATGCACACTAAACTCAGTTCATTTCATTTTCACATCACTTTGGATTAATGATGTGCATGTTATTTAACAAAACACTACGACCCTTAGGAGCTGAGCAAATAGAATAAAGTCAGAATGACTTAAAACTACTAAATAATAATGCGGGTGAGCAATGCCGGAGATGGCAAGTGACAAAACCACATCAGCTAGGTAGCAACATGGCTTTGTACAAAAGCGATCAACAGTTACACTCATATCCTCTGTTTATGCCTGGACCAAGGAGCTAAACCATAGAAATCCAGTTGATGTTATTTATCTTGATTTTAAACGGGCTTTTAATAAAGTACCCCACCAGCAATTATTAGTAAAGCTAGAGCATTAAGGAATACCTTACAACGCAAATACCAAGTATGAGTTGGAGAAACGTTATCTCAGACAAGAGAAGTTCTCAGTGGAGTCTCTCAGGGAAGTGTGCTTGCTCCAACAGTATTTAGCATTTTTGTTACTGATTCGATTGCTTTGCTAAAATCTTCAGCCAAATTCTTTGCAGACGATGGTAAATTTTTTGGTAACCCAGTGTTACAATCAGGACAGTTACAGAATGAAATTGATCGTTTACATGAATGGTCTCAACAGTGGATAATTAAACTCAATGCAAATAAGTGCTGCATCTAGGGAACAACCGACCAACCGTGAACTCACAGAAAGATTTGGGGATATTAATTACAAGCAATTTAAAATGGGCAGATCATATAAGTGCACTAGTGAAAGAAGCTAAGTATTTCCTTTATGTGATACAGAGATCCTTTCAGTTCATCAACATAGCAACTTTTATAAAAATATACAAGACATACGTAAGACCTTTGCTTGAGTATGCGTTTCAGGTATGGAGTCCATATTTTGTAAAGGACATCACTCTTTTAGAAAGTGTTCAAAGGAAGGCTACTAAAATACCATTTGGACTAAAAAGAAAATCATATGAGGAGTGATTTTATCGAGACTTATAAAATCCGACATGCAATTACAACCTCTCTCACATACGTGACATGTTTGTCTGGAAGGACGCAAAATCTCATGGACACTCAAGAAGACACCATCTTACTATCACCAAAATCTCATGGACACTCAAGAAGACACCATCTTACTATCACCAAAATCTCATGGACACTCAAGAAGACACCATCTTACTATCACCAAAATCTCATGGACACTCAAGAAGACACCATCTTACTATCACGCGCTTCAGATCAGAAACCAATCTTGCACACCACTTTCTGAGTAATCATGTTGTGAAACTTGGAACAGATTGCTGGCCAGTGTAGTTTCAGCCGATTCAGTCAACTCTTTTAAAAATAGACTGGACCAATGGTTTAAAGACTTTAAGTGTGTGGACTTACAAGAATGACATATTAAGTGAATAATATTTTAGTTAAAAGGACTAAGACATTTCCATCACTTGAGATAGACACACCAGCATCTCATGCAGCTCATCTATAATTTTAATGATAATAATAATAATAATTAAAAATATTTTTTATACTATATTGTAAAAAACTTTAAAATTAAGAATAGATATGAATAAAGATGATAATAATAATAATAATAGTTTCCTATAAAAAGGAATTAAACCAAAGTGTAATGGAGCTGAATGTTAATATATTTTATAAGGATAAAACAACACTTCCCTTGATTAGTATAAAACAAAAGTAAATATATTGTTAGTTTTTACATAGGCAAAATTTATTTAAAAGTACAGAACATATTTTATTATGAAGGTCTACACACTGAATCGAGATAAAATACTTAGTTCTGACTTTGAAAATGTTATAAGCCACTTTTAATATTCACAATATGAACTTATTGCATTGTTTAGAATTATTTGGCATTCCAATAGAGATTTTCCAACAGTGTAGGTCATTATACCTAATTATTATATTATATATAAGTAAAATTTGGAATAGAAGCTGTAAGAAAATCTGCGATTAGACTAGCCACTATACCTTATATACCGAAACACATGTATGGCTAAGAAATTTAAGATGTTCCAGCATACAAGTTTAGCTGCATGCAGGCAACACTGAGCCAGCATACACCCAAATATAAATTAATTAATAGTTCATAGATAGTAATTTTAATATATTTTGTACAATAAAATACAATTAAGTACAACTTGTAGCAAAGATTTTAAAGAGAGTAATATTTATCTCAAGTGTTAAAGCTGCAACAACGTGTGTGTACGCACTAAGGCATATTTACACGCACACACGCACGGCAACAACACACATGTGCTGCACACTATAGTACATATTAATTTATTACTTAATAGAATATAAAGACACGCCCAAGCTGACAACGTCCTCACTCACTTTACAAATTTCAACGCATGATTAGCCAATGAACATGCCTGTACTTCACTAGCATAATGCTATCAAATTATACACATTGATCATCGTTTAATATCACAGCTAATTATGCTTTGAAAAATTATAGACATGTCGAGTTTTACTAATGTACGTAGATAACCATATAGAATATAAGTAGACAATCTGAATAAATTTACATTACAATATCATGTCTTTTTATATGAAAAAATTTAAAATTACTTTACCAAAAATCAAACAGTGCAGCGCATTATAAATAAATGTGCATACCTTAATATTTAATTGACTAAATAAATTTGTTGCCTGCAGATCTGACATTTTAAATATCGAGAGGTAATATCTTAAAGAGAAATTTTAATTGCAACTATTGAAAAAAAGTTAATCAAAATTTAAATATTTTTTTTTATCTAAACAATTCCCTTTAAATCCACATAGATTTTAAGAATGTGAAATATCATTCCAAAAGCTGAGTCTCCTTCACAAATATTTCACTACCACTATGACTGTGGACCAAAAATTAAGGATAGAAGAGAAATGGTAATTAGCACTTCACGAATGTGCATTGCTGTTCACATGCGGCTTCTTTTCTTGAGGGTCAGGGGTTCGCTGTCCATCACGTCTAGGTGGCATACGCTCATTTATAGCATCCAAGCCTTTAGCCTCAGCAAATGAAGTAATCTTGTGGTTGGGAGAGAATCCTTGAAGGGCATTTTTCAAGGAAGTTTTACCACCGGAGAGTGCTCCCAATGGTAAAGCACCAGTAGGTGTTAATCCCTTTAATTGCAGTACAGATTCACTCTCCTCACGAAGCACAGAAAACACATGAGCCATCTTTCCTATAGCACGTATCTTATTGCGGATGACTTCTTTCCTGAGATTAGCTTCCTCCAATGCATCATCTCCCTCAGTCATGAGCTCATCATCAGAGCAAATATTTAACACATTGACCAGCATCTCTGTCACTTTTTCTCCAACAAAAGGAAGAGACCAGGTGAAGACATCCATGAAGTTAGGTAACCAATATGGGTGGGGAGAGCAGTTGAACTGTCTGATATTCATCACATTGTTCTCATATTTCAGAACAGCAGCTTTGTTATTATAGACATCCAAATAGTTAGGAGCAGAAAAAATTGTGATGAGACTTGGGAAGCCTGTTGTTTGGCTTTTACGATACATCCTATAACCAGCGTCCTGAGCTTCATGTGCACGGATTATTGATAACAAATTATTTCTTTGTAGAAAGTCACAGCAAGCTGCATAGCTGTAAAAGTAAGAGCAACCTCTTACAGAATTGTGCGAAAAGTGTTCTGCATTTTTTTCATTACCAAAATCTTCCAGAGGATCAGACCAGAGAAGGTCACACATAGCCCCAAAAGCAGGTGGTTCTTTGAATCTATCTAGTTTACGGATATCATCTAAGCTGTTGATCTCTGGTGATAGCCCCCCATGCACACACAAAAACTGCTGATTCATGAGAGCAGCCAAAGGTAAACAGTCAAATGCATCCATGCATGCATCATATACTTTTTCAGAGTACTTTATTTTGCATTCTTGTTTGAAAGTGAAATACTCTGTCAAATGTCGGCACTCATGGTTCCCTCGTAAAAGAAATAATGTTTTCGGGTAGCACAACTTCAGAGCCCATAGATAAAGTACACATTCTATACTGAAATAACCTCGATCGACATAATCACCTAAGAATAAATACTTGGTACAAGAGGGAGAGCCTCCCACCTCAAACAATTTCATCAAATCGTAAAACTGACCGTGAACATCCCCGCACACTGTCACAGGGGAATCTATCTCGATCATAGTTTTTTCTGATCGTAATAAGGTGGCACCATCTTGGATGATTCGTAAAGCTGCATTTTCTTCGATACGACCTTCTAAAATAAAATGTTGCTTTAGCACATCTGGTAGTGGCTTTCCAGCTTTCTCATCGAAAACCTCCGCGACGGTCAGCTTATGGCTTGGAGGGAAAGCTACACTTTGGATCATACGCTGTGTTGTCGACACTTTATCATTGCTCCCGGACATATTTGTCACATAAAAACACTGAGTTTAATCCATACAAGCCACTATTTTCAAAATGGCAGAATAGATATATTACCAAAAAGAGTCCCTATTTCACATCCAACACTACGACTACTGCGCACCGGAAAACAATGCGCAAACATCTGGCGAGTGGTCAATAAAATAAACGGATATCGAGCGCTTGTACTTTTAGAAGGTGAATATAAAATAATTAGATAGTAACACTGTCGATAATTCAGTAATACCAGCCCATAGTTGAAAGAAATAACAGATATAATAAATTCGTCTTTGAAGTCTTTGTATCACAAAAATTATTATGTCTTTGTATGCAGCACATATTTATTTTGGTTTGGTTGGACACATTTTTCCGCAAAAAAGTGTGTGTGCTTTACAAACATTTGAGATAAACGTAAAAATCGATTTTCTAAGTAAGTGTACTCAACGGCGACGAAAATTATAGAAACGTTATTATCCGATCCATATAGAGGACATATTTGGTCATGTAAAATTAACAATAACTTGTTTATTTGGTCGGTTAATGTTATTTCTATGACCGCTATCGCTTCTTATTGTACACTTGTCAGCTAAGGCTCGGACTCCAAGCTTTCAGAATCTTACGCACCATTAGCTGGTGAGATTATAGATTCTGAAAGCTTAGATAAGCTCGGAGCTCCGCTGCTTAAGTATTTTTTGTTATTTTGCCTGCATCGACTACATAGCATCCAAAATCATCATTTCCGAATTAGAAACAATCGGATCATTCTCCTGTTTCTCCTGACCAGTATGGATGACAGAGACACCTAGTGAGCCCATGTATAAATAAAAAAAAGCCATTTTATTTCTTGCATTTTTACAAAGTTTTGCATTTCAATCCAATCTTTGTCCGCAACACGTACTATGTCATCTGCCCATCTCGCTGCAGGTCTCCCTTTCTTTCTACTACCTCAAGGTCCTGTCCACGACGTCAGCCTGATTGTCCAACGATCGTCGGCCATTCTGGCAACATGGCCTGCCCACTGACATTTTAATTTTTGAGCGTAGCAACGAGCATCATTGAACATATTTTTTCGACTTATATTCACGAGGTGGATTTTATGGATTTTTCTAATGCATATCATACTTCCTTCCATGCTTCGCTGACAGTATCTAATTTTATTTCTTACTCGCCGTGTAAATTTTCATGTTTAACATGGCGACAGCAATTCAACGCAACTATTTTCTCTATACCATTAAGGTGGCAAGCAAACTTACGGTCTGCCTTATGGTAAGTGGTCACCGTAGCCTATGGAATCTTGCAACACCTGAGTCATCACTCACGAATTGCCGAAGCTTCAAAAATCTAATATTATTTTTTTTGAATTAGAGAAAACCTTGGCAGGGTTCTAAACTTTCTCCCGTAAATGTTTGGGTTTCTCTGAAACCGCACTGTATGCGACCATTTAGGTTCTAAAGTGTGAGAATGAATTCCCTGATGCTGGCCAGCGGTGCGATGGTAAAAAGTAGCCGTGGGCATCAATTCGAATAAATCCTCTGAACACATCCCATTGTAAAAGCAGTAGAAAACACACGGAGGCAAAGTCTCTTCTCAGACTTAAGGATTCAATACGGTGAGTTTGGGATCGTCGACAATTCTTTCAGCCTGTCGTTGAACCGGCCAAAAGGGCTAAGATGTTATCCGGCTACACCTGCCCAGAGATGGCTACAGTAATCCATATGAGGCTGGACTTGCGACTTGTAAAGCCGCAACATTTGCCCCAACGTAAAGGAATGCCTCGCTCTGTTGAGTACACCAAGCTTTTCAGACGCCATCTTCAGCTTGTCTTGCAAATTATCACTGAACTGAACATCGCTGGAAATGTCAGCACCGGTGATCCCAATACTCTTCAATATCTTCAAAGTCGATCAGATGTTAAGGGAACTGTTCTGAAATCGTGGTACCTCAGGAAATAGGGATACTTGTGTCTTCGTAAAGTTGAATCGGACCAAGTTTTCCCGACCCCATTTCTATAAATTCTCTACCTTAGACACTATTGGACGGAGTCGTCTCGATTTGAGACACAAGTTCTCCACGCTTTACCTCCACAACGGAACGAGGGACGTTTGCACGACCCATGTAATAAGCGTCTTCGGTACTGTCATCTGCAAAGCAATGTTTGATGTTGATGTCCAACAAGTCATTGATATGCAGTAGAAACAGCGTAGGAGACAGCTAAGAGCCTCGCGGGATACCAGCATTAATGTCCATGCTATCAGAGCATTTACCATCAACTATGGCGTATGCGTCTGTCGGATAAAAAGCTAGCCAAGCAAATGGCACTAAACCGTAAGATGGCAACTTCGATAGAAGACCCCAGTGCCAGACCAGATCATACGCCTTCGCTATGTCCAGGTTACATGCCAATGCCTAACTAGAACATAGATTCCTAACCTGGGGGTAATTAACCCACGGGAGTAAAACAGCAGTTCTAGAGGAGTAATAAGGCTGGTATAGTACGGACGCTAAGCAGGAAGGATTTCGTTCAATGACCGGAAACTAGTTGTCTCTGTTGCAGCATGCGCATAATTATTTGCCGTCACGCTCGCACAGATGCAATGACCGACCGCTGCCATCAGAAATTACTACTATTTTGACAAGTGACACAGGCTAAAAAGTAAAAGGTCAACGTACGAAATTCTTGCTGCTTAGCGTCCGTGCTATAGGTTATTATTACTTTTATAACTATTAACTAAAAAAATAGATCAGCATTACGTGGCTTGCATGCGTTTCTTGTGATACTTGTTTTGACCCACAAGACTGCTGTTTTTGTCTCTTTCTGTCTTGTGACATTTTGTTTGGTGTTACAAGGACATATAGTTAATGTGGTCATGCTAAATACAAACAGTTTTAAACTTTTACGTCTATGATACTTTTAGTATTTGTTTGCTTACAGATTACAAAAGTCTATGATTTCCGGTATGGAAAAGAAGCTTATATTGTTAAAACTGGAGAGCGCAGTATAAATATCTTTTTGAACATCTTTTTTTTGACTTTGAAATTGCGTGGACACTCCACAATTGATAGGATGACCGCGAGAAATTATGATAGGGTTTTTGTTTGTATTTAGCATGACCACATTAACTATATGTCCTTGTAACACCAAACAAAATGTCACAAGTTTTAGGTACATAGTTTATCCATATTTTTAGGGTTCTGTACCATAAAAGGGAAAACGGCACCTTCCTGAGATCACTATCATGTCGATCCGTCTGTCTGTCACAAAGAAGGGAGAGGCAAATTTCATAAATTTTTTCAACTAATAAAATTATTCGAGAAAAACCACTTAAACAAACTAAACACTATACCGAGCTATACGGAGCAATTTAAAGAAATCAAGTACTTCATTACTTCCGTAATTATTTGCCGAGGAATCATTTCTCAAAAATCGCTTGTATATTAGGTCCTTTAGATTTGATCAGCAGTTTCTTATTTTTTTGACATAAGCATATAAATAAAAAAACTCTAATTTTATAACAGACTTATCACAAATTTTATTTTAACATTTGGCGTATCCTTGTAACGTAAATATCTAGTAGATATTGTTGTTAGTGCAAAATAATCGTGTAAGCTTACAACGACACTAGCGCCATACACAGAAGGTCAGAAGGTTTGTTGCACTGTACACAGTTTTGTTTACATGCATTTATACATCAATCTGCATAAAGGATGCATCCCAGGTTGCGAACGAAGTTGGCTGTGAATGAACTTCACTTCAGTGTACCTAGAATATAAGTGTTCTGTTATTCTAGTGATCGAAATTGCCTGACAAACTAAGAAGAACAGAGTCAAAAAGTGAAGACTTCTTTACAAGATTTTTGAGGTGAAAACTTATTTAGCAGCGTTGTGCTCTTTTTTTGTGATGGGTAAATACTGATAAACTCTAAAGGACGAATAAAAAGTAAGAGACAATTGGGTTAAAGAAGATGAAAGTGCGGATTTCACATGTTTAAATATTATATCCAGGTTGTATGTTTTCACATCTGCCGGCACTCCCGGAGTGCAACCCGTTTTTTTTTCTTTTAATTTTTGTTCAGGTAAGGACTATTACTCAACTACAAACATTATCAATTAATTCAATTCAGAATAGATAGGCTATGTTAACTTTTACGTTATTAAGAGACATAATGTGGAGTAGTAAGAAGTAACCATTTAATTTTTGCAATATTTTGGCAGATTCTGTTTTTTATGTCTATTTAAATGTATTTGAACTCTTGTTGTTGATCCTGAAAGTATCGCATCGAATCTTTGTATAAATCTTTTATCTCTAACTCATACACAAACAAATTAATTTTATACTTACATTCTCAAAGCTCATTTAGTGAGTGGTAACAGCATAGTTTTTTCCAGAATTGTCTAATGAAAATTATCGATGAACGCAAAATAAATATTTATATTAAAATTTTAGTCCCATATGAATTTCATAAATATTGATTCAGTGTGTTTTTTTTTATGGCACTAATGTGCAAACAAGTCCGCCTGATGGTAAGCGGTCACCGTGGCCTATGAACGCTGGCCACATCAGAAGTGTCACACTCGCGAATTTTTAGTTGCAATGGAACGGCACTAGGCTGACATTATTGCATTAAATGAAACGTGGTTGAATAAAGGAGAGGAAAGAAGGGCACCAGGTTATCGACTACGTCACATTCCTAGGTCATCGGAAGTGCGGGCCCGTGGTGGGGGTGTAGGGTTTTATATTCATCGTGGTATTTATACACGTACTATCGCTTGGCCCGAGGCTTCTCCCGTTGAACAAATGTGGATTCGCCTTACAGTAAACGGCAACAAACTAGCCATAGGTATGGCGTATCGTCCGCCGTGGTTAAATGTTGATATTTTCATAGATACATTCACCAACACTTTGAGTACCTTAGCTGACTATGACTTTATTTTATTGGCAAGAGACTTTAATATCAATGTTCTTGTCCAGCCCTAATGATAAGAATTTCCAAAAATTTTTGAACGTATTTCAACTGACGACTCCAGCTCTAATTATCAGAAGTTGCAAAAATTTTTGAACGTATTTCAACTGACGCAGCACGTTAGCCAATCAACCCATTTTACCTCGAAGAGTGAAACTTTGATAGACTTAATATGTACTGATGCTCCTGTAAAAAACATTCAAGTTGACCACGTACACGAGCTGGATAACCATGCTTTTATTACTTGTACTCTAAAAATAAAAAGAAAGAAATGAGTACCTACATTCATAATTTATCGGCCTATAATATATATTATCATTGAAGACTTTAATAAGGACTTGTATCAAATAGAGTAGGATAAAATTAAACACCTTAATAACGTGAACGAAATGGTTTCCACTTTAAATGATTACGTCTTAACATTATTTAATAAATATCCGCCACTGAGATCAGTTTTATCAAAGAAAAAATGTATCCATGGATAACTCCTACCATAAAATCAATGATGAAATAAAAGGATTAACGGTATCGCAGACAGCGGAAAACTAAGGAAAAGACAAATTGGAAAAATTACAAACGCACAGCTTAAACGCACTCTTAATTCTGCGATTTTCAATGAATCTTGATGATATCTATCACTTCTGTAATGAAACTACTACTAGTCTAGTTACGGAGATATAGCACTTTCTAGTTTGACAGCTGTCATTCGAAACGAAGATCTTCGTAGGATCTATCACTTTTGTAAAAAAACTACAAGTCTACGATCAATAGTTATGAAGATATAGCACTTTCTAGTTTGACAGCTGTCATAAAAACGAAGATCTTGATGAAATCTATCACTTCTATAATGAAACTACTAGTCTATGATCAATGGTTACGGAGATATAGGTAGCCATTTTAAAACTATCACTTGGAGTAAAGTTTTAAGATTTTTAGTGCAAAACCCTGTCTTTAATTTAACTTGGTTGAAAAGCTTCCGCTTATTTATATTCCGTATTAAACACTTAGTGCGCTTATCTGTCTCACACTTAATGTTTTTTACTACAGCAAATACTATCGTTTCAAAAGTCGGTTAAAAAGGAATAGTGTTTAGTTCATTATAAAACCTTCATGAAAACCTCATTTCAGAACCTCCTTCTTTAAAGTCGGTTAAAAGCTTTAATATTATTATTTTGGGGCAGTGGTACAACTGGCCATGCAGTTGTACGAGGGCCCTGTACATTTCGATTTTCTAATGTTCAACTATTTAGTTGGTCCACGGGAAAAAAAAATACTGGTTCGTACAACCAGTTGGATATAATAGTTGGACGAACGGGAAAACCCCAAACTTTGGCCCCGAGATAGTACCTACATGTTAAAATAAATATTTTTGTACATTAGATTTAGATGATGAGCGAGCGAAACGAGCCGAACGTTCCAGCCAAGTTTCATATGATAATCTGTTTATATATATGACAATTCAGCACACACTAAAATTTTTCTATCGGAAATTTCTCATAATGTGCGGCCCGCGGGGTTATCACCAATCTTGCGTGAGCAGTGCAAGAGCCTCTTATTTCGCAATAATGGCTGTCAAACACCAATTTCGAATTATGAAGCAGCGTTCGCGATGCAAGTAGCGATAAGTCGACGCTAGCGCCTCTATCAGGCGATTTAGGAGTTAAAAATGCATTTTCAATCGCTACGCGTCATAGAAAACTTCAAAATCGGAATTATGAATGACAACAATCACGATTAGCGAGCGGTTAGCAAGCCATATGAACTGTCAAGTTTGCGTTTACCTTTTTAATGGTTGCAAACTGATCGCTTTCTGATTGCAAAGCTTATATTTATTAAATAAAATACTTTAGACATTTTCAAAACATTGATTGTTAAAGCAGATATCCGCAAGAAATGAATTAAAGTTAAGTAACAAAACAGAAACCAGTGTGCGAGGTCAGAATACGCTTCGTTGTAACTAATACAATTTTCTGTTTAAACTAGTGTTTTGGTTAATTTTGTGTGTGTTTGTGAATTTTAACTCGCTAAAAATAGTGAAAAGAATACCAGAGAAACTGTATGTGCTGATTTAATACCCAAAATTGCCTATAAAATACTGTTACCTACTAATGAAGGAATCTAGAAAGTTGACAACATAAGATTACTAAAATCGAAGAAAATTGTATGTATTTAACGGCAAGATACTGGGACTTACCTATTCATTACACCATAAATGAATAGAAAAACTTACAGTTAAAACCTATAACCTAAAATATACCAAACAATTGATGTGGTATATGTTTGAATTCACATACCTAACTACCCTTTCTTTTATGTTTGGTCAGTTTTCTACAAGTGTACCTACCCAACGCTCACAACAATAGTATTTAATCATTAGGGCAACACAATTAAAAAAAACAGACAAGAATTATACTGTAAACATAGGTAATCAAAGTGAATAAGAAGAAATCTACCAATTTATATATTTCTATAAGGCAGAGGGCAAATACTGTCCTACAGCATAGCCTACAGGTGTTCTTAAACACCATATTGCAATTAAAAAGTAGTTTTGGAACAAACTTATCAGCTGATTATTACTCAACAGAATAATCATTATAAAATATTTGTTGGTCAATTTTAATAATAATCTGTGTGTGCCAAATTTCATTTCATCATTGTCACTAGCTTAAACATATTGTATAAAGCATTAGTAGGATTTCTTCCATTACTCTTTTCAAATCCTAGAATATACTGCTTAGCTCTAGTACCTACTTATTATAACTTACTGTTTACCTTAATACCATATTGTTTATAGCTAATTTTATTAATTATTTTGCAGATAATATGATGAAGATATGTTAAAAGGTTGATATACCTATGCTGTCATGATAGTAAAATGGAATTAACACCTGAATTTGTGAATACTGCAACTTTTCTGCGAATAAGAAAGGACAAAGTGTAGTCAGCAGTAGTACCTATATATTAATAAATAAATGTTACTAAGGAATAAATGAAATATATTTTACTGACTACACTGAACAAGCACACATGGAATGAAATATAATTGTTACCATAATACATTAAACTATAAAAACAAACTAGCATTTTTTTTAATACCACTAAGTCGGCAAACAAGCTTGGGGTCTGCCTGATGGTAAACGGTCACCGCAGCCTATGGACACTTGCAACAACTAGGGCATCACTTGTAATAAAACTATTGACCTATCACTTACCAACAACTTATTTACAAACAAAAGTTCATAATTGTTGGTTGATGATGTATAAACAAACGAAGTTAAAGAGTGTATAAACAAACCATACACATAATATAATGAATACACAAGTTTTTGTTGGGTAACCACATCTAGAACTTATAAGAGCTCAGGTTAAAATTTTAAGTGTAGGAAATCAATTTTCAAAGATGGCAGTCAACACTTACTTCTACAATAGATTTTGGCCTTTAGTTAAAAGCAAGCCTTACTCTAGCTGCTAGATCATCTTCAACCATGATAAACTTTTGTCAACCAGCTGCAGCTTTCGCCAATTGTATAGGTCAAAAGTGCGAAATTTTATAAAACCGTGACTAGTGCTCAGGACTATCCACCTCATAAGCTCAAAACTGCTCTGCAGGAAATAGAAAGTGCAACACTTGGAGACCCTTTATAGAGTAATAAGAGTGCTTGTAGAACTTATTAACAAAGGAGAAAGAAGGTTCTTGATTAGAGACCATAATCATAAGAATAATGAAAACTTCTTCATCCTCATGCCACCATCAATTCCAACTCAATGTGGCAGGACCAAGTGGACTAACAACCTAGAGGCTTGTCCTAGATGAATTTAAGTGGTACAGACGGATTTGTTTAAGAAATACATGGGATACGCCTATGTCTAGCAGCGTTTGTAAGGCTGATATGTTAAGGAAATCATCAAATGGTTCAGCAGTTCACTGAAATAATATACATAAGACATTTTGTTAATGATAAACAGTTATGAAGTGATAGGTTTTAGTTAAATAATAGCACAAAATAAATTGAGAAGAATTTTAATTAAAAATTTTATTACATTATTTCAATTCTTATACTTAATCTAATTCTACTGTGGTATCCTGCTACAATATTTGATCCATTTAAAGCAGGAATGATCATTTTGTTGATGTTTTCAGTACTTGACTTTTGTAATACTTTTACTAATAGTGCATCTTCAGTTCACATTCTTAAACTTGAATTTCCAAGATTACTGAAACAATATCAAAAACATTACTTAACTGGTTGTGATAGTGACAGGCAACCTGAAATAAAACATCAACATTATCTCTTTAATATTGAAACAACAAAAAATAATAAGATATCGGTGGATTGATTTTTAAAGAATTCCTTGGTACTCACTTTAGTTGTACACAGACCTAAAATATGCATTACACATTATACTCAGCAACAGAAACTATTCTTTACTGGATAAATTACATAATGAAGTATCTTTTTAGTATGGGCAAGATATTAAAAGATAAAATTTTAATACCTATTTTTTAGTGCTGTTTTCTCAAGACTTGTCAATCAAATAAGTGCAACTATACATATATTAGGTTTAATCAAACTTAAACTATGATAGATATTTTGGCATCATGTTAAATAGGTCATCCCTGTACGAAGAATCATGTTATGTGAGTACTACAGATGAGTAGCTCTCAATGCTTAGAATACAATTTCAGTATAAAACTGGCATTAGATAAACAGCAGTATAGAGGCAGGCTTATTTTAATGCCACAAAATCATGAGATTACCTATTTATCACTTGTATTTGCAGCGTATGTAGGGATCTAGGGTAGGTATTGGCTTTAAAGCGTGACAATAACTAAGATTTGTTTACATACCTTCGATTGGAATCTAAACTGTTTTCCAGAGTACCTATGCCCTCAGGTACGACGTGGTTTTTTGGAAGATACCACAAAGATTACATTTTTAGATTGATAGAATAACACCTTCTACATCTACTATAACACCAACCTTCCTCCTGGATTTCGTAATTGTTTACTTTGAAGGTACTAGGTAAAGAAAAGTAATACAAGACGACGAATCAATGTACCTTTTTTATTATACGGCACAGTCTCAGGAAATTACTTTTTGAATTTCTAAATAACCTTACTTTAAAGATTTCAATTTCAACGTAAACAAAGCAGTGTTACCAATTACCAATCAAAAAATTCATAATATCCCAAAATGTAAAATATATAAAATTTATTGTTTCTAAAAACTATCTACAATATTAATATGTAATATTGTTTGTTTAGGACAGTCATTTAAAAATTGACATTACATATCAAGTTTCTCAAAATATGAAGTTCTTTTAGTTTTATTAATAAAAAACTATGTGTAAAACGATCATAACAGTTTACAAATTCCAACATTAAAGGGCAAAATCAGAAAGAAGGAACACTGACAACATTTTTAGTTAATACCGCTACTGCATAATAGATGGTGTTAGTTCTGTACTTTGAAAATGCACTTTCAACCTGTGTTCAAACATTTAATATGATGTAGAGATATGTAACGTAACAGTAGAGATGGGAAATACGATTTTGTGTACGACAGAAAGAGATAGTGCGATACTTCAACAAAATATTGTCAATTTTGGAACAAAGCTGATCGCTGAGCGTTTTCGTAGCCGCCAGTACGCAATTTCCATACATAATTCGATGTCTAGAGCAATACCGCGAACTGCTTGCGCAGGCACCACGCGTTAACAATTTCTTGCTAACTCATTGTTAATAAGGCAGCCGACCTTTAGTGTTTTGATTGCTACTAGTGTTACCGTAAGTACAAATTTTAATTTATCGATAAGTATATTTTGCATTTTTAAATTTGTGTGATATTTTTTTATAATTATAAAACTGTTTAACCGGTATCTATTTTGGCTCAATATAATGTTTTTGTTTTGTTTCAGTTGCCAGGCATGGGTTAAATTTGTAAGCAACGAAGATTTAGCTTACTTGCCTGTTAAAAAACTTAACGAATTAAAATTTATATGTAACTTTATACTTAGTTCCTTTAATCTAAAAAACGACTGAAAAGGATAGCCGTCCCAACTATAAGTTCAATTAATCCACCATTACCTGATGAAATAATAAATATAATGGTAATAAGCCCACTAGTACTATTAAATATCGGAATACTCTTAAATATCTCAAATAAGTTACTAACTTATTTATATTACTAATTGTTTCAATACAGATTGTATACTTGTTAGCTGATTAACAAAGTATTGTATTATTTCTTTAAATAGAACTTCTTGCCAGAACTTTTTGGCAGAAATTAACATTGTATAATATTAATATTGTCATTGAAGATTCAAAAGTGTTCTCAGAAACCAACTTGAAGCAATATTGTTTGATTTGATTTAATTTATACCTATTCATCACTTAAACACTAAAATTTTAAGTATTTTTTTTATTTTCTATGATTCTCACAAAACGGACTGCATTAATTTGGTTTTGTCGATATAAAGGTTTTTAATATTTCTAGTAAGTCTCTTGTTTTGTGAGTACCATGTAAAAAACCTTTATTTTTATTAAGAAACATAATCTTAAATTAACGCTAGTGCCCCACGATTAGGGAAATAACTATATCGATAGTTCTGCTATAAACAGGAAAGCAACTACTATAATTTATAATGTAGGTCAAATTGATTTTGCCGTCATGCTGGTATATTTTGGGTGCATGACAGAGTCAAGAGCGTGCAAGTGTGACTATATGGAAGTGCCAACTCTTCTTACGTAGTATATTATATTCTCTTTGGCTGCACTATATAAAGAAGAGTTAAGATTGTATAAGCTGACATAATGGCTGTAAAAAATGTAGAACCTAAAAATATTGTCTATGATATATGGAAAGACAGAATAGAAACAATATAATAATTGATTGTAAAATAAAGTTTTGAAATGTGTGTATAGTATATTTCTTATAAATATTTTACCTTCAACATATGTACTTGTTTTAATATGCATTACGAATAAAGGTTGTAATTTTTGCGACTAAGAATTTTTTTCTGGGATCCCGAACCCAGGGATCACTTAATCTCCGCCCTGGGAGGCTGATCCGCCAGCCTGTGTAAAGTATCTGAAGTGGTAGTCGTGCCGGAGAAGGATACCGGAGTGGACCCGGCTACTACAACAGAGGGGGATCAGTAGCCCTTCCGCCCGCCGTGCCAGCAACCGTAACATCTGTGGCGAGCTTCGGCAGTCTTTGAACCACATCTTTTGTCCTCTAAGCTGTCTGTGCAGTGAATCCTCATCTTTAGTCTTAGTAACTTTTTTTATATATTATGGCCATGAGAACGAAAAAGAAAAGAGTTTGTACAGCGGCTACTCCATCCACATATAATGTGGATTTTTGCAACATCAGGGGTATTCACGCCAATCTTAACGCAGTCCACCACCATTTCGAGACTGCGCAGCCGACCATTCTTTTTCTAACGGAGACGCAGATATCCTGCCCGACACATCATACCTTCACTATCCCGGCTACAAACTCAAACACAATTTTATGAGTCGTGCCGGTGTATGTATGTTCGTCCGGGAGGATATCTGCTGTCGCCGCCTTCATAGCCTTGAAGACAGGGACCTGTCGATATTGTGGGTGCGCGTAGATCATGGCGGCCACACTCGTATCTATGCGTGCCTATACAGGTCTTATAGTGGTGACACGGACGTAACTCGACTCTTCACGCACCTGAGTTTGACGACTGACAAAGTTCTAGAGCAATATCCCACAGCAGAACTAGTTATTTTGGGAGACTTTAACGCCCACCATCGCGAGTGGCTCTGTTCTCGAACCAATAACTATGCTGTGATATCTGCTCATGAATTTGCTCTGACCTATTCTCTCAGCTGGTACTTTCTCCAACGAGAATACCAGATATAGAGGAACATACGAGCTCCTTACTGGACCTTCTGCTGACTACTCGTCCGGACGGATACTCCGTCTCAGTGGATTCGCCTCTTGGCTCCTCGGACCACTGTCTCATTCGGACTCAAATGTCATGCTCACAACCCGATCCATCTGTGCCAACTAATTGGCGTCGTGTGTGGCACTAAAAGTCAGCAGACTGGGATGGATTGCGAGAATTTTACGCATCATACCCGTGGAGGCAGATCTGCTTTAACTCAGAAGATCCTGACGTCTGCGCAGCCGCAGTCACTGAGACAATCCTTGCTGGTATGGAATGCTATATTCTTAACCCGCGAGTAGCTGCCGGCGTCAAAAAACGACCGTGGTGTAATAGGTCTTGCAAAAAAGCTAAAATTCTTAAGCAAACTGCATATGAGGCTTGGTACCACGGCTCGTAATAATAAGGATCCGAATATTTCTGAGTTGAAACGCAAATTAAATGCTGCCTCGAGGTTCAGTAAGAAAGCAACTGCCAGAGCAAAATTCCAATTCATCGGCAAAATAGGAGGGCGCCTTGCGAGCTATCCCTCTGGGAGTCGTGCTTTCTGGTCGCTTGCCAAAGCTGCCGAAGGGAACTTTTGCCAGTCCTCGTTATCACCACTGCGAAAGACCGATGGTGACTTGGCCCATAGTGCTAAAGAGAAAGCTGATCTACTGGGCAGTCTCTTTGCCTCGAACTCGAACATGAACGATGAAGGCGCTGTACCACCTACTATACCGTGGTGCGGTAAGACCATGCCGGAAGGTTTTCTGCAAGGACTACAGTATGGAGTTCTTCAAGAAAAAAATTATTAGATTTCTGAAGGGTCGGCAACGCGCAAGTGATACCCCTGGTGTTGCAAGCGTCCATAGGCTACGGTGACCGCTTACCGTCAGGTGTACCGTAAGCTTGTTTGCCACCTTAGTGGTATAAAAAAAAATCTCCATTACGCAGCGGGAGGTCCAACGGGCGTTGCTTTCTCTAGACGTTCATAAGTCGAGTGGGCCAGACGGTATACCAGCAGTGGTGGTTAAGCAGTGTGCTCTTGAGTTATGTCCTGTACTCACGCGGCTCTTCGCGCTTTCGTACCACACTAGGCAATTTCCGTCTTCATGGAAGACTGTGAATGTGCACCCGGTGCCCAACAAGGGCGATAGATCAGATCCATCGAATTACAGGCCTATCGCTATTACCTCTCTCCTCTCCAAGGTGATGGAGCATGTGATCAACACACAGCTCTTAAGATACCTAGAAGTACACGATCTGGTCAGTGACCGTCAATATGGCCTTCTAGTGTATCTCACACACCGATGGGCACTAGCCATTGAAAGTCAGGGGGAGGCATTGGCATGTAGCCTGGATAAAGCGAAGGCGTTCGATCGGGTCTGGCACCGGGGTCATCTATCGAAGTTGCCATCTTACGGAGTGCCCGAGGGTTTGTGCAAATGGGTGGCTAGCTTTTTGTCCAGCAGACGCACACGAACCGTAGTTGACGTTAGTTACTCTGATAGCATGGACATTAATGCTGGTGTCCCGCAAGGCTTTGTGCTGTCTCCTACGCTGTTTCTACTGCATATAAATGACATGTTGGACATCAACAACATACATTGCTATGCAGATGACAATACTGGAGACGCATTTTACACGGGTCGTGCAATCATCCCTCGTTCCGTTGTGGAGGAAAACCGCGGAGAACTTGTGTCTCAAATCGAGACCACACTTTCCAAGGTCTCTGACTGGGGACGGGTAAACTTGGTCCGATTCAACCGCTAAGAAAACTCCATTCACTGTAGTCCCACAATTCCAGAACACTCCCCTCTCCATCTCCAAGAGCATTGGGATCCTTGGTGTCGACATCTCCAGCGATGTTCAGTTCCGAGATTATTTACAAGATAAGGTGAAGCTGACGTCCAAAAACTTGGTGTACCCAACAGAGCGAAGCAGTACTTCACGTCGTGGCAAAGGTTATTATTACTTTACAAATCGATCTAGAGAAAACCGTAGTATGGACCTCATTCAACAACCTCATTTTGGTAAAAGGGGGTGAGAAAGAATTCTCTGCCAACGGCTGGCATAGTTTCTAACAATTCCCCAAAAACACAGCACATTCAGTATACACACACACAGGTAGGCAAACTCTCTTACGGATTAGATACGGCTCGTATATTTTTGGGTGGTTCCACAAAATTTGGTTAACTTGGTGTTTGCATCTATATTTACGATTATGTTAATCTTATTTATTATTTGTAATTACTAAGCGATATTACAAAGTTCATTTAATTTGGACACTCACTTTGGTATATATCACAATATTTTTATTCCCAAAAATCGACATTTCGCACCTTAAATATCAGGCCCTAGCCATGTAAAATCTCCCAAATTAAGTTAAAGTTCCACCGTAATTTTAATTCTATAATAGTTATTGAATTCAATTCAGCTTGAACACATTTACTATTACATCACTAACTTTATCATTACGATTTAATTTGAAATAACAATATTTTTCACTACATTATTTTTAGTCAAAAAGTGTAAGCGATAAATAATATTAGGCCCTAGCCACTTACGAAATTTAAAAAATACGCGGCATCTGTGCATAAGGCTGTTTCCACAAGTTTCTCATACGAAAGCAACGATGTGAAGTTTGCTGTAAAAGCGAACTATGCTGCGTTGGCCATTTTGTTGTTAGTGCGGTCGCCGACTTTGCCGCGGAAACACGTGCTGTGCCAGTCAAACTCTCAGGCCCTAGGTAAGTCGTTTTAAAGATAGTTAATTAATAATTGTTCTCATTATTAATTGTATGTTTGAGCTTTCTCTGCCTTGTTATTATGGTCACCTGTTTGTTTTGATGATTATTTTATATAATAAGTTACATTTAATTTAGCTTTGTTTTGTCAGTCCCTAGACCGTCAGGCCCTCGTCGTGAAAGTGCCTAGGGTCTGACGCAACAGCTAGGGACATATTGTGTGATCTATGGTTTTAAATTAAAAAGCCGTATTTGTTGTATAATATGGCACTTAGAAAGAAAAAAAAATTGTCTAAAGAAAAAATCGCAAAAAAAAAGTCAGAACAAGCAAAGAGACGGTCGGAAAATGACCCTTTTTTACTGGCAGAGTACAAAGAAAATGAACGACTGAAATTTCTGAAAAAAAAAAAGAAAAAGGTCAAAGAAATGTGTAAAGGACATGACTCCACGTTAACACAGAAAAGCACGAAAAAAAAAAGGACATTCTACTCATCAGAGTGTAGAAAAAAACAAAAGGTTCGTAGAAATACTGATAAATAAATGCAGAAAATACGCCGCCGTCATCGGACGAGGGAAGTATTTCTGACGTTCCTGTAATAAATGAGGAAAGAAGAGCTGAAACGAGAAGGAGTATTGCTCAACGGAAGAAAAAAAACCGGCCAAGTGCGAGTTAGATTCGCGCACCGAGGGTTCCGTACCTACCACCATTTATGTAATCTACAAACACAAGCAAAAATATTTTTATATTTGAGTTGATTGACTGAAAGGTAAATTGCGGTTTACGATTTATGACGAATTAAAAAAAACTACTTACTAGATCTTGTTTATAACCAATTTTCGGTTGAAGTTTGCATGGTAATGTACATCATATATTTTTTTTAGTTTTGTCATTCTCTTATTTTAGAAGTTACAGGGGGGGCACACATTTTACCACTTTAGAAGTGTCTCTCGCGCAAACTATTCAGTTTAGAAAAAAAATATATTTGAAACCTCAATATCATTTTTGAAGACCTATCCACAGATACCCCACACGTATGGGATTGATGAAAAAAAAAAATTTTAAGCTTCAGTTTCTTTGTTGTTCTTTTGCAAGTTTTTTCCTTAAATCATCAATGACTAAATTTTTTCTCTTAAGTATTCTATTTTTAGGATTCCGTAGCCAAATGGCAAAAAACGGAACCCTTATAGATTCGTCATGTCTGTCTGTCTGTCCGGCCTAAAAATAGAATAATTAAGAGAAAAAATGTAGTCATTGATGATTTAAGGAAAAAACTTGCAAAAGAACAACAAAGAAACAGAAGACTGAAACGTAGGATGATAAAAGTAAAGAAAGCACTCCCACCAAAAAGTAAAATTGAAGAAATGACAAAACATCCTAATCAGAAAGCAGAATTGGTAAGAAAAGCATTGTTTGACGAGATTATTCAGGCGCAAATTTTAGAAAAAAAAATTGACACACCAGAAAAAAGCCTGCTTAGAAACGATTTTGTCTAGTCCAATGGCACATAAATATAAGATATGGAGATTTGGAAAGAAAGCTATTACAAACAAAAGGATGGTATTTAATCATACAAAATATAAAGCTAAGTGCAACAGAGACTTGAAGAAATTATTCACATGTTTTATGAAGATGACAACAATAGTTGTTGGGCGGCAGGAAAAAAAGAATGCATTACTCTCAGAAAAATAAAAAAACAAAGAAGATATTTACTGGATTTCCTACCTCAATATAATTGAGTATTTTGGATATTTTTAAGAATTGGACTGATTATAGATTTAAGATTGTAGATGCATACAGAATTACTTATAATTGGACTGTTTATAATAATAATAAGTTATAATATGAGAGGTATTTGATTTTGTTTTGGTTAATTTTGCAATAAAAATGTGATTATACATAACAACCGTATTTGGCGTCAGTCCCTAGCATGTCTAGTCACTCCCTAGAACACTAATTTATAAAAACGTAAATTTCTCCTAAAATAGTGAAAAAAGTGACTGGCCCTTTTAGATACAACAAAGTAGATGTTATTCCCACATTATGGAATAAAAAATTAACTGTTATCTAAAAATATCTCTGTTGCGGACAGAGCTAGTGGACTGTAGGTTTATAGAAATGTGGGCTCTGAAAAAGCCCACTGTAAAATTGAAAAAATGAAACAAATTGGATTCTGCTTGCAACAGCTTATAATTGCCTTAAACGCAATTAACACTTATATGGACAACTCATTTAACATTTTTCAAAATTATAATTTACAAACACTTATCTATAAATAACAAACACTTTCTTTAAAATCGTGATTTTAATTTACGCTTCACTGATTTTACTTAACTTCTACGAATTTTCTTGAATTATAAAAATGTTACTTCTTTCTTGAAGTAATCTTGAGTTATAAAAATGTTGGTTCTTTCTTGACATATATATATAACTTGTTCTTTCTTCAGTTGGTTTCTTCACTTATTTTCCTGGAACTGTTGAACTTTCACTGCATACTGTATGAAAATTGCGTCTCCTTTTATAGTTTTTTGTCTAGGAGGAAATGTTCAAATCATTTATTTTAGACCAATCAGAGAACGTTGTTTTTATTTTGGAAACCCAATAACCAGTTCAAACCGGTATTTTCCAGATTTTTACCTCGAACTTTCTAATTTAATATTTTTCAATGGTGTTTTTGTTCCGAGCCATTCTCCCACTTTCGTCTGTGCTCTGATTGGCTGCTCATTTTCATATAAATATGAGGCTTCAAAATTTGTTTTTAGTAAAAATTTTGACTTTTTACATTTTTTATTTTACTACTACGTCAGTTGTGTTTTGCATAGTATAAAAAATTAATTGGCATACATTTATGTCTAGAAATGAATGCGTGAGAACCAAAAAACACATGTGGTTCACTTTACAGTATTGCTAAAAAATCGAAAAGTCACGTTCTGACAGTAGCTCCACAGAAGCCGTGACATTTTCAGGAACTAGCAACTTTGAGTTTTGATAAAACTAGTTGCGTAGTTTTTTGAAAGTTCATTTTTTTGCGCGTATGTCGACGGTGCAACGTTACTGTTGCTGTCCGTCCGTAACACTCCCCTCGGCGCAGCTTGTCGAAGCCTCCTTGGTACACTGCAGGACGGCTAGTCGACTTGCGGGGCGGCGTCTTAATACGCCTCCCCTCGTTCTAATATTCGCAGAACGTACTTTACCATCAGGGCCCGGCTGTATTTCTTCTACAACCCCCCTTGGCCACACGTTACGTGGTAGGGTCGGGTCGATTACCACAACCAAGTCTCCCTGTTTCAATGGCTGCGCATGGTCATCTGATTGCCCTCTTGGCACCAAAGTCGGGAGGTACTCTTGCAACCAGCGTTTCCAAAATCCATCCGCCAGCGCTTGTGTTGCTCTCCATTGCCGGCGTTCATCCTTTTCTGTTTCGCCAGTCATTGGTAAGCCTGATGATGTTCCGAATATGAAGTGGTTCGGTGTAAGTGCCTCTGGATCAGCTGGATCAACTGAGACACTGGTCAGTGGCCGACTGTTAACGGAGTGCTCTGCTTCATGCAGCAGTGTGAGCAGAGTCTCTTCTGTCGTCACCTTTTCATTTAAAGTTGCTGTCAGTGCGATTTTTATCGATCGCACCATTCTTTCCCAAGATCCTCCCATGTGGGGTGCTCCGGGTGGGATAAAGCGCCAATCCAATCGGTGGGTCAAGCCATATTCTTTTAGTTGCGGGGCCCACTCTTTGTACGCTTCTCTTAACTCGGCGTCAGACCCACGGAAATTGGTCCCATTGTCTGACCACATTACCCGAGGCCATCCTCGTCTGGCTGCCATTCTTCTAATGGCCATGATGGCCGAGTCGGTTGATAGACTCGCAACCAACTCAATGTGTACAGCTCGTGTACTGAGGCATGTGAATAACATACCCCAACGTTTCTCTCTTCTTCTTCCAATTTTTATTATCATTGGGCCGAAGCAGTCAACCCCACAATTGGTGAAGGGCCGCTGATAGGCATCGAGACGTGCAAGTGGCAGATCTCCCACGGTTGGTGTCGATGGCAGTGATTTGCGGATTCGACACAACATACATTTGCTGGCAACTGCTCGCACCGTTGGCCGCAGCTGTAGCACCCAATATCTCTGGCGCAGCTCATTCACCACGCGTTCGTTGTTGGCGTGGAGTGCGGTTCGATGCTCCTTCATCACGAGCAGTCTGGTGAATTGATGGCGACCGTCCAATATGATTGGTCGCTTGATGTCAGTCGGGACGTGTGCGGCGTTAATGCGGCCGCGTACACGTAGCAACCCATCTTCATATACAGGGTCCAGTTTAAATAGTCTGCTGGACCTCTGAGGTGCTTCTCCTTTCTCAAGGCGCTCTATGTCTTCACCAAAACAATCTTGCTGCGCTTGTTGTATGAGAAGTTGTTCCGCCTTTTCAATATGGCGGAGTCCGAGCTGCTGTTCCTTTTTCTTCAGCTTCTCGATAAATAGTAGTACGTTTGCTACTGTCCGGATCAGGCGCTCGTAATTTGAGAAGCGCTCGAGATCCGGTAGCCAATTTGTGGGTTTGTGGCTAGTATGGGTGACGTGCTCATCGTCTGCGTCGCTTCTTTCAGAGAAGTCGTACGGCCAGGAATCTTCGTGTTTGTGAAGAAAGTCTGGCCCGCAGAACCATCGGTCGTGCGCGCTAATAGGTTGGTAGCACGCACGCGTTGCATCATCAGCTACATTCAGTTGTGTAGGCACCCATCTCCAATCCTCGGGCTGTGTTAGTTCAGCTATCTCTCCGAGTCGATGTGATACGAATGGGGTGTACTTCTTTGCGTCACCTCGTATCCATTGCAGCACTGTGCTAGAGTCAGACCAATATGTGACGTCTGCTATTTCTATGCGGTGCCCTTTTTTAATTGATTCTACTAGTCGCGCTCCAATCACCGCCGCCTGTAATTCTAGGCGGGGTATTGTCTGTACCTTCAACGGCGCGACCTTGGCTTTGGCAGCGATCAGACTTATTCGTATGCTGCCATCTTTGTGTATGTTTCGACAGTAAGCTGCCGCTGAGTAGGCCTCTTCGCTGGCGTCACAAAATACGTGCAGCTCTCGTTTTATAATAGAGCCTGCATCCAAATCATAACAGCGCGGAATTCTTAATGCGGCCGCGCTGTCCAATAATTCTATCCATCTTGCGAAGTCGCTCGCTTCTTTTTCTGGCAGGGTTTGGTCCCACCCAAGCTTCTGTCGCCATAATTGCTGCAATATTATTTTTGCGGTGATGGTGAATTGACTGACAAGTCCCAGTGGGTCGTATATTGACATTACGGCGCTGAGAGCTTCTCTTTTAGTCGGCGTACGATGCCTTCGACGTACTGCTTCTGGTACGCGAACCATCTTGGTACTGAAACCCAATTCATCTTTGTTAGTGCTCCACAGCAGACCCAACGTCTTGTCAATGTGGTCTTCACGGGCTCCAAGTCGTACGTCCGACACGTGTGCTTTTTTCTCTTTAGGTAAGTTTTCTAGCACATCTTGACGGTTTGAATTCCAACTCCTTATATTGAAACTTGCTTGCTGTTGTACTTTTATGACGTCAGCAACCATCTGTTTTGATTTCTCAATATTGTCGAAGCTGTCCAGGTAGTCGTCCATATAGAAGCTACTTTGGATCGCTTTTGCTGCTTCGGGATACTTTGCGGCGCAGTCCATAGCGTTTTTATTTCTTACGCTGTGCGCCAGAAATGGTGAACATGACGCTCCAAATATTAACGACGTCATGACATATTTCTGAGGGGCGTTCTTTCTATCTTCACCCCTCCATAAGAACATTTGAGCCGGGCGATCATCTGGTCTTATCTTTATCTGCAGAAACATTTCTTCTATGTCTGCAGTTACGGCGATCGGCTTTTCCCTGAATCGGAAAAGTATTCCCGGCAGTGCTTGCAGAAGGTCTGGCCCTTCTAATAATTCGTCATTGAGGCAGACTCCGCAAGCTTTAGCAGCTGCGTCAAACACAAGACGGATCTTTTCGGGTTTATTCGGGTTCCGTACGCCAAAGTGAGGCAGGTACCACTCGATCTCGCTTTGAATCTCGCCCATCACTGGTTCAGCGTAACCTTTCTTGAGCAAGTTTTCTATTTGCTCGGTGTACTGTATTTTGTAAGCGGGATCCCGATCCATTTTTCTTTCTGAGTTTCTGAGACGTTGCAGCGCTGTATTATAGCTAGGTGGCATCCTTACGTTATCTTGACGCCACGTTAGCCCAACTTCGTACCGCTGGTTTTCATGGCGAGCGGTAGAGTTAAAAATCTCGACAGCCCGTTTCGCTTCTGGGCGTATCTTTTTAATGTTAGACACGCCTAGGGCATCGATATCATAATGGGCTTTGACCAATTCTTCAAGACGTAGGTCTTCATCAACTGAGAGGTCACAAAACTCATTTTCAACATTCGTGACATGCAGTACTTGTTCCCCTTCTCGCATTATGGTGCGGGGAAGTGAGCCATAGATCACCCATCCAAGCGGTGTCCGTGATGCAGCAGGTTCAGTGCGCGCACCCATTCGTAGCTCTTGGGATACGAGCAAGTGCCAGTGGTCAGCCCCGATCAAAATTTTCGGCTGCGTTTCATAATAACATGCAGCATCGAGGCCCCTCAGGTGCGCACAGGAGACGACTTCGGACGGAACTGCTTGTGCCATCAGGCGTAGCCCCTTTACGGTTCTGGCTTGCAGTTCATGGTATCTCCTCTGCTTTCGCCCGCGGATCTTAAGGTTGACCCGCAGGCTTTCATCTTCCTTTTGACTTGCGCCGACACCGTGTATTGTGAACGGATGTGGCTTTCCTTCGGATGACAGCTGGTCCGCTAAATCTTTGTCAATCAGCGTGACCGTGGAAGCTTCGTCAAATAATGCATGGGTGTTCACCGCGCCATTTGGACCAGATATTGTAACTGGACAAATCTTTAGCATAACTGATCGGCGGCGGTTCCCCGTATTGGTTGACATCACTGCTTCATTGCTTTCCGATGTCACTGCTATAGGAACTTCTTTCTGAGAGGCTGGAACGGTTTGTGTGAAGGTCCGTTTCTCTCTGTTCACATCATGTAGCAGTCGGTGGTGTGCTTGACCACAATTGTTTACGTCACATCGCTTGGCTCTGCATTGTGGACGTGGATGCTTCTCTAGTAGGCAGCAAAAACAAATGTGTATTTCCTTGACACTAGCCCAGCGCTTATCAACAGCCAATCTTTTAAATGCCGGGCATTGCGGGAGCGTGTGAGATGCCCCGCAGCTCGGACATTGCGGCTGCTCTTTGCGTTGCTGAGCTGCAGCACGTGGAGGTCTTTTGTCATTTTGACGTGGCCTCCTTTCTTCTGTAGTTGCAGTATAGACTCGTGCTGTTTCTTTCATGGGTTTTCTTCTCGGCGCGCCGCTTGGTGCCCAACCATTCTTAGTCTGCGGCGACGTCGATGAAGTAGCTGGTGGAAGCGTGAAGCGGATAGCTCGATCGGCTTCATGCATCAAAAATTCTGAGAGTACAACGATCTCTGGGTCATCTGTTTGGTGCTCATATGCGTAGTCGCACCATCGTGACTTCAAAAATGGACTTAATTTGTCGAGGACCTCCCTCGTAAGCATAGGGTTGTACAAGTATCGTCGTTGGTCCATATTGGCAAGGACGCAGACTATGTTCTGCAGCTTGACAGCGAAAGTGTTGAGGTCTGTTGCTGCCGACCCTGGGCGTTGTAAGTGCTTAAGGTCGCTCAGTGATCTGTCGATTAAGATCTCAGGCCTTCCATATGACTGTTCAAGCGTCTTCATTATGCGGTCGGTGTCGACAGCGGTGTATAGCAACGCCGACACTGATTCACGCGCTTCGCCGCGTAGGCAAGAACGAAGCCTTGCTAGGTTCTCTGCTGGCGAAAGTTTATAAAGCCGTGCAGAGTCCCTGACTGCTGCCTTGAAAGGCAGCCATTCGTGAGGAGCGCCACTGAAAGGTGGAAGCTCGAAGACTTGTCGTTGTATCGGTTTTGATGAGGCCAAGTCTTTTAGCGCATCTGCTAATTCTCCTATGCCACTTCTTCTTGAGGCGGAGCGGTTACGTCGCTCCACCTCTCCATTTCTTGGAAGGGAGCGGTCATGTCGCTCCCCCCCCTCCATTTCTCCACTGTGGCTTCTTCTTCTTTGATAGGCAGGTGTCCTAAAGGAGGAGCGGTAACGTCGCTCCCCCTCCTCCATCTCATTATGGTACGGCTCAAGATTGCCGTAGTTTCTGCCAGCAGATGCGTGCCATAAAGGATATGGTGATTGCAGTGTCGCTGCATGTCCCTCTTTCTTGTTCGGCGATACACCCCCTCTCGGGTGCCGTTGACTGATGTCATCCTCAGCCTGTGTCGTACGTGGGAGCAGAGGACATTCCAGGTCCCCGCCGGCATCCACGCGACGTGCAAAAGTGATGCCGAGGTCATCCTCAGCCTGTGACGTACGTGGGAGCCGAGGACGTTCCATGCCCCCGGCGGTATCCACGCGACGTGCGAGTGTGCGGCCGATGTCATCCTCAGCCTGTGGCGTGCGTGGGAGCCGAGGACGTTCCAGGTCCCCGCCGGCATCCACGCGACGTGCAAAAGTGCGGCCGATGTCATCCTCAGCCTGTGGCGTGCGTGGGAGCAGAGGACCTTCCATGTCCCCGCGGACTTCCACGCGACGCCGGTGTGGGGGGCCTTGGACCTCCCTGTGTGGGTTGTTAGTGTGCCAGCGTGGAGGGCTTTGTGGTGGCCCTCGCCTGACAATGTGGTGCGAGCGTAGGGGACCATGGTCCTCGCTACGCTCAATTATGCTACGGTCGTAGCGGCTGGTGGCACCCTTATGCTCTGCGACGCCTGACGTAGAGAGCTCCCTGGGCACCATACCTGGGCGCCCCGGGCTCCCCTCCCCCCGTGTGGGAGAGACGTCGCGTGCCACCTGCCTGGCCGTGACGACGCTGGCTTCAACGTCATCGTTGGTTTCCGTCAACCAATTTTCAACCCTCGATGCAGTGAGAGTGGACTTAACAATACTTCCCTGAGAAGAATCGTCTTCATTTATTTGAGAAATTTGAAGCTCAAGCCGCTTTTTAATAATATTTTCTTGAGCTTCCATACTTTCTTTTGCCGCTTCCATACGTTTATTTTCTATTTCTATACGTTTATTTTCCGATTCTATACGTCTTTTTTCTACCGCTCTTTCGTACTGCAAACGTTCCGTACGGAGCTCCGCAATTTTTTGCAACGCTTCGAGTTCCGCACTCTGTATACGCACGCTGGCCGACGAGCATCCTGTCCTCGTCGACGCAGCACCGACAGCGCTAGACGCCGTCGTGGGACGTACCGACTCGGGTACGTTAATCCCCCGTTCATCGTGGCCAGCCTTTGACGCGGCTTTTTGGCTACGTGTGTTAGGCATTGTACTTTTTTATTTTTTAAATAAGCACAACAAAATTGAATCCCAACACGAACACAAATGCACATACACAGTAAAATTTAAACGAGCACAAATATCAAATATGAGAACAGATAGTTGTATGGAGTTACACCTTAGTACTAACACATAAGCAAAATATTTCAGAACAAGAGAAAGAACCCAAATATTTAAAATAAAAATAAGTGTTACGGAGCTTGTCACGTATACACATATATTTAAAAATAAGGTGTACGTAGGTACACAGATTAAATAATTTATGATTATTTAAACAATTAAGAAGGCGCGGCTTGTACAATATACGTACATACACTTATTCAAAAATAGCCACACCAAAATACTAAATACACTTATGCACACAGTATTCAAAATCAAAACAAGTACTCGAAATTTTACAGAGTACAAGTTATTCAAAAAATTATTATTCAAATCGTTGAAATAATAATAGTAGGTAAGTACACGAATGTACAAAATAGGCGTACGAGTATCAATTAAAATAAACACATGGAAATAGGTACGCGTAGACAATAAATTCAAAAATATTGTTTTTCAAAGAATATTGAAAAAACAATCGTAAGTAGGTACTCGAGTTGTACCAAACACATATACGCACATCAATTAAATAACCACACGGAAATGCGCGTATAGATATACAATTTTAAAATATTTTTGAGTCTTCAAAACTATTGAAGTACTCTTTGTACTCGAACAACTTTGTGGTGAACTCGCACAAAGCACGCGTAGCTATGTACACATTAATTGAAAATAGCTACACGAAAATACACGTATACATAAATTCAAATGTTATCACTCAAAAAAGTATCGAAGTGATAAGAAGTACATAAATTGCACAACGTATGTATACGCACATCAATTTATATAAGTGCCTACAAGAAACGTATACATAGATTCAAAAATGTTATCACCTCAAAGAAAGTTAAAGTGATAAGATAAAAGTACATAAGTTGTACAACATATGTATACGTACAAAATTTAAAATAGGCACGCGGAAGTACTTGTATACATAGATGTGAGAATATTATTACTCAAAAGAATGTTTAAGTAATAATAACAAGTACGCAAAGGCGTACCACATATGTATACGTACAATAATTTTAAAATAGACGCTCGCAAGTACGTACACGAAAATGCGCGTGTGTAGGTACATAAGTTTTAAAAATTATTATTTTTAAAATTACAAAAATTTAAAATAAATTTAAAGTACTAATTTTAGTACACGTCAATTATGCGAGCACATATACATATAAAACATGTACAAGAAGTTCCCGATTGCACAGGAGTAAAAAAAATTATTAATTTTTAAAAATTAGGTTTTTTCGAAAAAAATCAAATAATAATAATGAGAACGATTTTTGCATGGAATGATGTATACCCATGTATTTAAGGCATATACACGAAATTCCCATATGCCTAAGAGCTCAAATTATTACGATTTGGATTTTCACAAGTTTTCCGAAAAATTAAAATTATTATTAAAAGTACACGTACCGCAAGGAATACGTGCACGAACTCAAATTCAAAATAAGTACACGAGATAACACGCATGTACAAAAAGTTTTCAAAATTGAAAACTGAAAATTTAAAAATTTAAAACTGAAAAGTTATGAAAATTTAAAAATTTCGAAATTCAGGAAAATTAAAATATTTTAAAAATTATAACTAGTACACGTATCATAAGTAATACGTGCACAAACGTGAATTTAAAATGAATACACGGTATAACACGCGTGTATAAGACCTTTTCAAAACTTAAAACTGAAGAGTTATGAAAATTTATAAAAACTGAATTTCAGGAAAATTTTAAAAATTTAAAATTTATAACTAGTACACGTATTGCCCGAAATACGTATACGTAGATCACCACGATTTCTTTTTAACGTTTTCACAACGACTCCCGTGAATTTAAACGTTTTACAAAAATTTACGTAATTTGAAACCGAAAATGACCCCAACAAATACGACACACAGAGTTATAAAAAATACACGAAACAATAGGTAAGCACTCAAAAATAAAGACTTAGTGTCAATAATTTCACTTTACTTACGGTTCATACACTTTTTACACTTTTCTAAAATTAACACTTTTTTCAGAAAAATTAAAATTCACTTTAAATTACTTATAACTTCGGAACTTTACGGATTACCTAAGGATCTACATAGGTTGTGATCCGGCTACCGAAGGACCAAATAAACTGTTGCGGACAGAGCTAGTGGACTGTAGGTTTATAGAAATGTGGGCTCTGAAAAAGCCCACTGTAAAATTGAAAAAATGAAACAAATTGGATTCTGCTTGCAACAGCTTATAATTGCCTTAAACGCAATTAACACTTATATGGACAACTCATTTAACATTTTTCAAAATTATAATTTACAAACACTTATCTATAAATTACAAACACTTTCTTTAAAATCGTGATTTTAATTTACGCTTCACTGATTTTACTTAACTTCTACGAATTTTCTTGAATTATAAAAATGTTACTTCTTTCTTGAAGTAATCTTGAGTTATAAAAATGTTGGTTCTTTCTTGACATATATATATAACTTGTTCTTTCTTCAGTTGGTTTCTTCACTTATTTTCCTGGAACTGTTGAACTTTAACTGCATACTGTATGAAAATTGCGTCTCCTTTTATAGTTTTTTGTCTAGGAGGAAATGTTCAAATCATTTATTTTAGACCAATCAGAGAACGTTGTTTTTATTTTGGAAACCCAATAACCAGTTCAAACCGGTATTTTCCAGATTTTTACCTCGAACTTTCTAATTTAATATTTTTCAATGGTGTTTTTGTTCCGAGCCATTCTCCCACTTTCGTCTGTGCTCTGATTGGCTGCTCATTTTCATATAAATATGAGGCTTCAAAATTTGTTTTTAGTAAAAATTTTGACTTTTTACATTTTTTATTTTACTACTACGTCAGTTGTGTTTTGCATAGTATAAAAAATTAATTGGCATACATTTATGTCTAGAAATGAATGCGTGAGAACCAAAAAACACATGTGGTTCACTTTACAGTATTGCTAAAAAATCGAAAAGTCACGTTCTGACAGTAGCTCCACAGGGTGCGCTCACCCTCGAGACTTGCCCGGGTCATGGGGTAAAACGTCAGTCCTTACCCCGACACCCGTACCTCCTTTACCCGACAGGGTAAGTAGATGTCCACGTTTCGTAGCTCCACAGAAGCCGTGACATTTTCAGGAACTAGCAACTTTGAGTTTTGATAAAACTAGTTGCGTAGTTTTTTGAAAGTTCATTTTTTTGCGCGTATGTCGACGGTGCAACGTTACTGTTGCTGTCCGTCCGTAACAATCTCCGTTCAAAAAAAGCCCAAGAGTTAACCAAATTTTGTGGAACCACCCTTTTGTTGTTTTTTCTCTATTATAAAAAAGAGATTAAATACAAGGGTTGAACTTAAAACTATTAAGTATACTTACTTACTCCATATTAAAAGAACAAATAATATAATTTACTTCTCTACATATATATAAAAGAGCACACTGACTAATTGATATATCCTTTCCTTTTCTTTCCGTTCCTGTTAGCCCGAGGGGGTAAAACGGGGGTTCAAATTTTGTATGGAAATTATTTTTGGAGCTAAATGCATAAAAAAATGGTATTTGGCATAAAGATAAAGGTTGACGTGTTTTACCGTTTGTTAAAAATTATCTCCTAGAGGGCAAAATAGGGGAAGGAAAATTGCATGAGAATTGGATTGAAGGAGTGCATAAAACTAAAGGATTACAAGTGTCAGACATAGTTCGAAGTACTATGTATGTGTATGTAAGTACTATGTATCAGACATAGTTCGAACACGCATACATTGGACGGCCGTCAACCGTTCGCACTCACCGCTTGCTACATTCTGCTAGCCTAGTACCTGCCGACCATTGACTGCCTGCTGCGCGGACCTGTACTACCAACATCCAGAGTATTATAGAGCTAAATTTATAAAAATCAAGGTAACCTAAAAAAGACATGGCATATAATAAAAGAAATGTGCAATTTTAAACAGACAAAAATTCCTTCCAAAGACCTTCTTGAAACAGGGAATGATCCGACCCTATCTCTTAATGATGCAAACCTATATTTTACCTCAATTGGTGCTACACTTGCAAACAATATTTTGGAAAAACTCAATACCACAGAAAGTAATCTAGCCCAATTAGCTAAACCCACCGGTGAACTTAATGACACTATTTCCCACTGACCCGGTTGAAATCCATAATGTCATTCACAAAATTAAGCCACATAGTGCTCCTGGTTGGGATAAAATTACTGTGACTTTTCTCAACAGGTTTATGGATTTTCTTGCTGAACCTATTGCCTATGTCTGCAATTTAAGCTTCGAGACAAGCTGTTGTTTGTCCTGTTTTTAAATCAGGTGATAAAAAATGCCCATCTAACTACCGACCTATCTCTCTTCTTTCAGCATTGTCTAAAATCCTAGAACAACTGGTTAAAGTAAGATCCATAAGATACCTGAAAAAAAACGATCTGCTGAGCAATAACCAATTTGGCTTTAGAGAAGGAAAGTCAACAGAAGATGCAGTTCTTGCGTTAACAATCCGAATAGTATCATTCCTAGATATGGGTTGTAATTGCATGGGTATCTTTTTGGATCACCAAAAAGCATTTGACAATGGGATAGCCCCATCCTCCTAAGTAGGTTGGAAAATGTTGGAATCAGGGATATTGCCCTTAGTTGGTATACTGACTACCTAACAGAAAAATCACAGCGTGAACAAGTGGATGGTTATGAGAGTGATTACTCAATGTGTACTTATGGTGTCCCGCAGGGAAGCACACTGGGACCCCTGCTTTTCCTTATATATGTCAATGATCTCTGCGCTACCTCTAAACCTGGCCTAGACTTGCTAATGTTTGCAGATGTCACCGTGTTACTTGTTCATGACAAAGGTTGGCAGAATGTTTCAAAATTAGTTGAAAGTACCCTTTTTATGGTAACGCAGTGGCTTGAAAAAAATCTTCTGTTACTAAATGCTAGCAAAACTAAATACATATGTTTTAGTAAAACTGCCTCTGGGAATTCTAAAACAGAAGTTAAAAGTATAATAATAACACAATAAAAAACATAATTATCTCATAGCTAAAAAAATATGACTATGAAGATGTTGAAAATATGTTTATGAAATTCTACTTTTAACAATAACATTCACCGTCTCAGACCACAAACATGATTTTTTTGCCGTTTTTATAGATAATTTTACGGAACATTTCGTGTGCCAGTCCTACTCGCACTTGACCGATTTTAAAGAAAATAATGTAGTAATAGTTAAAATAAATAATATTTTATATAAATAGTGGTAAAAAAAACCTTCGAAATATTTTTTTAGTGGGATTTAAAGATTAAAGCAACTTTTCTCACCGACAAAATCTCATTGAAGAAACTTTAGTCCATTCTCGATAGTCAGCTTCGAAAGTTACGATACCGAACGTCAAAACAATGTTTATTCTATCAATTTTCATATAAACATTAAGTATTACGTCACGCAGCGATACGACTGCGCTTCGACAATTTTTCTTGCTCCCATAACTAGTTACATTTACGTTCGCTAGGGGCGCTGTCCAAATTGCATACAAATTGCTTACGATTACGTTACGCATACTTTTCGATAGTGATTCGTGCTTGCGCTACTGTGTCACGTTGTGCTAGAGTGACATATTAAATAATAAAAAAAAAATATTTAGAAATAAATATTTTATATTAATAAACTTAAGTTATGTAGCAGTATGATTATATAGAAGTATGTAGAAAGGTCGAGGTTCTTTTTCTGACTAGCAATGGTCTTGGTCTACGTAGGTACGATAGCTTTCCTGCGGGTTGCAGTTCACCACGGCCGCGCCGGAGAGTAAAATTTAGAAATCGCCTGCTAGTAGACTGCAGGCGTCAAAAAGAAGTACCAGTCGTATTCACCGGCTTGTAGGTAGAAATGAAAAAGACCCCTATAGTTTTGGGGTTTTTCACTAGCAATTATTTAGAAGTACTTTTAGAAGTAATTTCGAATAAGGTAAAATATCTTTTCAAATACAAAATGTGTACAGCATATCTTGCCGATAGCTGGTAAGGTGTGAGTGTGGTCGAGGCAGCAAGACCAAGTGGCGCGCGTACGAAACTCGCCAAACCGGTTTAGAGGTAGCCGGGCAATGATGTTGGGTGATTAGATATCTACGAATAGAATTAATTTACTTGTCCTTTATAAGTTTTGAAAGATTTATTCTATGTTTAATGTGTATTATTTATTTGTTAGTGAGTATTATGAAATTTACTTTTGTATTTTAGCATAAATTGTTATATTGTTTAGATATAGTAAATATAAACTAGATTTAAGCGTTTAGAACTAATTAGCTTAAGTTTTAATATATTTTTTATTTTAATATATTTTTATTAAATATTTTATTTACTACAGTCCGGCCGCTCAAACAATGCGTTCCTGAGAGATCGTGATCGACTGGGCGATGTAACTTTGAACTGACGTACAATTTACGGTAAAATTTTAAATATCTTTTATTTACCTTATTAACGAGTGATAACATTAAAATTCGAATAATTATGCCAACTTACAATAAATGTATTAATTATGAGCTAAAATTATTACAATTACTTAATTAACAAATATAAAAACAATAGCTTTTAAACATGGACGTATAAAAAAACCACGTCAAACGGCGTTGTTTCAAGGTTATGTCAACTGTTTGTTTTTATAGTAATGTGACAAAATAACGAGGCAATTGTAATCGAATATTTTTGTAATCTTAATATAATCTGTCAGAATAATATAAAAAAAAAACGTTATAATTTTATAATATATAATGTACTTAGTATTTAATACAGTTAATAATATAATAAAGGTACGCCAAAACAAATCTTAAGAAAATTAGTGTCATAATATCAGTCAGATGAATGAAAAAAAACATTGAAAATAAAATTACTTAGTACTACGTAGTACGTACTTTATATTTCTGGTAAAAAAATGGCAACCCAAAATAGCGTTGTGTGGACCGCCATTTTGTGACATTTACAAATAGTCGTCTCTGGTCGTCTTGCATGCATAGCCTACATTCTCCGGTATTTCTCGTTGTGTATTTTCTAGTGACTATTATTGTTGTTATTTTGACTGTTCTTCTTGATATACTGACCTCTGCGCTAATCTGGATTTTGGGTGCATAATAACAAAAACGCGGGCAGACATTGAACAGTGAAACTCGTGAACTAATTATCAAGCTACAAGATTACTTTGAGCGTGAAAGACAAAATTGCGGGCCTTTAATTCCTGTCGACCAGATCCAAGAACGCATCTCTCAGGCACTTGGAGTGAGCAAACGGACGATAGCAAATATTAATAAAGAAAATTTCGGCTCATCTGGCATCGAAGAAAATATTTTACGAACACCGAAAAAGAAACGGAGAACTAAACCTATAACAGACATTGATAGCTTTGACGCCGATGCAATAAGGAATCATATATATGGTTATTATTCCAGGAATGAGTACTTAATAGGTCGATCCTTCTAGCATCTTTGAAAGCAGCTGATTTATTTAGGGGAAGCAAAACTGCTTTATCTAAAATTTTGACAGATATTGGATTTCAATATAAAAAAACAGACAAAAAGAAAATTCTTTTAGATAGAAATGACATAATTTTAAAAAGAATTACTTTTTTAAGATAAGCGACAAAAATCAATAATTGGGACAATGTCGTTTTCATCGACGAGACATGGCTGAACGCCAATCACACGCTTTCTCGTTCTTGGACAGATAACACTCAAGCGTCAACGTCGAAAGTGCCAATGGGTAAAGGAGCATGGCTTATAATACGCCACGCCGGTTGTACGAAGTATGGTTTCGTGGAAATCAGTTTATTGGCATTTGAGTCAAAAACCACTACAGACTACCACGAAGAATTGAATGCGGCTTCATTTAAGGAGTGGTTCTAGGATGTGTTGCTACCAGGCCTGCCAGAGCCTTCAGTTATATTAATGGATAACGCCCCTTAACATTCGGTACAAAAAAATAAAGCACCTACTCAAGCTAATAGAAAAGAGGAATTGGTGGCTTGGCTGCATGAAAGTGGCATTGACGCAAATATATCAATGCTAAAAGCAGAGCTGATAAAATTAGTCAATGACCATAAGCCGACAAATGTTCGATATGAAATAGATCAGTTGGCTCTGAAGTAGGGTCATCGCGTTCTCCGAATTCCCCCGTACCACTGCCAGTACAATGCCATTGAGCTAATTTGGGCTCAAATTAAAGGTTATGCAGCCCATCATAATACTTCTCCACCATATGGCATAAAAAAGATGAAGATGCTTTTAAAAGAAGCATGCGAAAAAGTCACAAGAGATGACTGGATGAAGGTGGTTGAAAAAACTAAAAAGATTATATTTGATGACTTTGACCGCGATACTATGATTGACAATAATATGATTATACACGTTAGTGAAGATGACAGCGACTACTCAAGAGAAATTGGAAGATTAAATTGTTTGACATAGTCTTCATTGTTTAAGGCTTAAAACTATGTATTTCATAATATACATTTTCCAATAAATAAAGCATTTTGATTTTCTTCCCTTCGTTACATTCAGAAATTACGATTCAATTCAACTAATTGATTCATTAAAAATTTATTTACATTGTGAATATTTATTGAATATATTGAAATATAATTCCTATAAAAAATAACATATTATAAATTAATTTGAATAAATATGCATAATGAATGCAATAAATAACGTTACTAAATATTATTAATGTTATTTATTGTACATCACTAGTCATGACGAATGGACAGGTGTCAGGAACGCATTCTTCGACCGGTCGGCGCTCGTCAAATAAGTGAAACCTTTGAGAGAAATAATTAAAATAGTTTTTCTGGAACAAAAAAATATTTTTTTGGATTATAAACTCTATCTTCGTTATAAACTACGAAAAAACAAAATAAAATACTAAAAATATACCCATATTAAGCAAAAAAATTACGTAAATTGCGTTTCGTTTACACAATATTAGTCTCTTAAACGAAACGGAGTTGGTGCTAAAATGAGGTTTAGCTGCGTGGGCAACGGCCCGCATTGTAAATACTTTTTTATAGAGTTACTGACTAGCTGGACGGACTGGAAGTAATAATTGTCGTCCTTTTTTTTTTTAATATTATAATGGGCTCGCACGGTCTTAGCAGACCATTTATGCATTTGCCAGAGTCAGAGTCAATTATATTATATCGTATCGTGGCGCGGGCGTTACCGCGCGTCCTCGTTTTCAAGTCCCAAGATTGGGCGGGAGATTTGGTGTATATCCTCAGACATTGCGCGTCATGTCCTGCTTATTTCTTCATAATTCACTATTCATGAGCCTTCGCTGCACAATTCTTAACACGCTTTCGTGAAATGAATTTAGAAAAATTAAACAGAAAAAAACACCACTCCTTCTTAAGATTCGCGCCAAAACTCAATGGTCATCCTTCGCGCGCTTGTATGAAGAAGAAAATCGAGTAGGCCGCGCCAGATTGTCTCCTTCGCGCGCATGCGTAAAGAAAAAAACACATACATTCATCTAAACAGGTAAAATTCAAAAACTATCGGAGGACACTAGATTTTTACGAAAAAAAAACTAAATTGATTTCATACAAGAGTCCGCCATTACACACCAACATTTAAAAATCCAAAACTTTTTTTTCACGAAAATACTTGCCAGTCTAAAGAAAAAAATAAACACAGGATTCAATCGATTTTACTTTTCTCTAATTTTAATCGATAGAAAATCATATATATACTCGAATAAAATCAAAAAACTGGCAGCGAATCCAAACCTTGCCAAGTTAGGTGGTGAGGAGCGAAGCGAACTATTTAACAGCTGTAGGATTATGGTAATACTAACTCACCCAGAAGAAAACAGAGAAGTCTATTTACACAATTTATTCACACAGGTTTATGCACTATATATACAAACTATTGTAGTACACTATTTACTTTATGTAAAGAAAGAAGTACCCGAAACTTGCGCTCAAAGCCAAGTGGAGCACATAAAAAATTAGCGCGTGAAGCCAAGTGGAGCGTGCCGTGGTACCGGCCGGCGAGCGCCAGAAACAAATTGTACCTGTGTCACTCAGATCAATAAACCGGTGTCTACCCTGCCCCCCTATTCCTGCCAAACAATTCTAAATAAGTACAAATTGGTTCTGGCGCTCACCCGCCGCTACCACGGGTACTTCTTTCTTTACATAAAGTAAATAGTGTACTACAATAGTTTGTGTATATAGTGCATAAACCTGTGTGAATAAATTGTGTAAATAGACTTCTCTGTTTTCTTCTGGGTGAGTTAGTATTACCATAATCCTACAGCTGTTAAATAGTAACGGCCCTCAGATGGAATGCGCCTATAAACCACTACGTTTTCTTGCTCAAAGTCCAAATGAAAAAAAAGTAAAAAACAACAACAATATCTTTGGATATGTACTTTTGTTTATATATTTTTCCATAATTTTGTTCATATAGGTCACCGAAAATCACGTGCAAAGAGGATATAATTCACATGGAAATAATATCTAATACACACTGTAATTCTATTAAACAAATGGCAGAAGGATCTGTCAAGAATCTGTAAGTTTTTATCTCATTTTGCTTAGGTATACCATACCTATCTTTTGGATGGACTGTGCTATTTTTTTTTCGTAAAACAACAGAATCCCTACTGAAAAACACGTCTAATAATTGGGGGTACGCATTCCTCTCTTCTAAGGAGGATTTCCTTTACACTGTTCGACATAGTGCATTACCTAGCCAGCTGTAAAAGGCATCAGTGCAAATTATGAGTGGGGAATGGTGAGCGAGCTCTCCCAACTAGCCTGTCCTCATAGGATCTACGGTGTCATATATGCCTAGACCTTGTCTGAATTTTCTTTACCATCAAAGGTGATAGTGGACTATATGAACGAAATGAATGCTTAGGCGGTGCGGTATAAACCCCAGCTAACTCATACACGCAGCAAATACATATAAATATTCTTAGAACTTCTTGTAATGCAATTGCAATTTGACTGCTCAATTGTTTTTTTTACCAATACCATGTATTTATTTGATTACCAATTTCAATGTTTGTAATTATACAGATGTATGTATATAATAATGTTAAAATTGCACAATAGGTCTTTTTACTATTTTAGGATAAGATAAAGTTTTTTTGTGTGGTTTGATAAACCTTGCAATGAATATAATATGGTTTTGTGGTATGATTGGCAATATTGTTTGGTCAGAAAAACTACTTATGATAGAAACTAAGGTAAGCTATTTTCCATAGAATAAATTCATGTTAGCAATAAATACCAGATGCAACAGAAACCACTTAAACCTACTCTCCTGCATTGCTCTGACCCTCTACATCCATTATTTTGATTAGCCTAAAACAATGCACCATTTAGCCCAAAGCAAAGTAAAAAGATGAGGATTATCCATAAAGTATCTAAAAAAACAAATTTACTTTTCCAGTTACGGGTATGGTACTCGGGGGTAGGTGAGAAAGCAGACCCTTAAACTAAAAAATCTTAAGCAAAATTTCTTATTAAAACTTTTAAAAAACAAATTTTACATTAGTTACGGGTCATTCCATTGTGAGGGGTGGCACATTCTAACTGCTTTCAGTTCATACTTTTGTTTATATTAATTTTCTAATAAATAACATACCAGGGCATAGCCAGATAACCATCTAATACTGCACTGTTAAAAAGGATTTGAAAATACTTATGGTATCTTCACAACATTAATTTGAACAAATGTGACAGGTGGGATGCCAGAATCAGCCACATACCTGTCTCGATAGATTCCTTTGCAAAAACAAGACAAACTATACATATTTTCTTAACTGAAATTTTAACAAGATAAAGCTGAAAGTTAAGGCTTTTGGTTACGTTTTAGTTTTCACCAAGTTTAATATGCTTTGAATTCAAGATAAATGACCTGACATTTGTAACAGGTAGGACACGCATTTTGTGATGGGTGGGATAAGCATTTGGTACTACACTTTGTCAAATATAATAAATGGATATTATTATTGAAAATTGTTAACACTTAATTTAGATAAATAAAGTAGTTTATAATAAATCAATTTTCATACAATTTTTCAACATTGCGATCTTTGTATCGTAAGAGTATTTTAACCTTAAATTTATGAAAAGAAACAACCAAATTTGTGATCAGCATATTAAAACGACATTAATTTAAGGATATACATTATTTTTATTAACATAAAACTAAAAACTTTAGTTAAAATATCAAATAAATTCTAATATATATATCAAACATATCATAACTTTTACTTCTAGAATTATAATAATTATGAGATCAATCATGTAAGTACTGAAGAGTTTTGAACAACTTTTATCTAATCACATAAATCACAATTATAAAGTAATTGTGCTCTTGAACATTGTTTTCACTCAGCAGCTGTAGGTTTCATTACTGAAATGTAAGCGCCCCAATAGTTAACTCAAGCAAAGCCTTAATTTAAATTAATAGTTCATAATTTTTAAAAAAATATGCCTTACACAATTTTTAGAGCAGTTGTAAAAGTAATTGATTTGTGACAGGTGGGACGTCTAGTTTTTACATAAAATTTGAGTTTTAAACAACAGAAGCATGCAATATGTTTAAAATACTGTTATAAAAAAATGGCACAAATCCGTCGCTGTGATGGATGGGACAAACCTTTACAGAGTGCTACTGCCTTTCCAATTTGAACCAGTCAACGCTAAATTAGCCTAAAGTTTGGCCCTTAGCTTTATTGTTACTTGCAGAAAGCCATGAAATCCTAGGTAAAACAGTTTGAGGTTAGGATTAGTAAGATCCTGTTTTTCAAGTACGGGTGGGACAAGAAGCAGCCTACTCAGTAAAGAAGCGTAAAAATAATACAATAATACATGAATAAAAATACTAACTGTACGTTTAATGAACACAAAACGTGGTTGCTTTTTGTTTATTCACTTTGTGACACTGCAGCAAATGACAGTGAGTTGCCATAAAAAAAATGCAAATATGGTAGAAATCCAAATTAAACTGTAAAGTTTAAAAAAAATAACAAAAAAAAAAGCGCCATTAAATTAATTTAAAGAAGTAAAAAAAGAAATCGACATTTCAATTGACGGCAAAATTACCTCAACTATTTTTATTATTTTGTCAATATAATAAGTTTTTTACACGCATTATTGAGAAAAGCACTATACAAGCCTTGGTCACAACTGAGCATAACCGGACTCTGTGATGCGTGCCTTGGCTATGCCTCGTTCCGCATACTCACGATCGTCCGGTTATGCTGCGTTTGCGGAAATTAATTTCTTAAAAATAACATCATGCATGTGTGCACCATCGCGCTGCGAACATTCCCGAATCTGAACCTCAAATTGATAAAAACTCGCTGGCACATTGCATAGGAAATAGCTGCCATTTCTTCTTGGATATTTGTCTTCAACTGGTTAAGCGTGGCTGAGTTATTGAAGTAGATTCTACTTTTCAGGTATCCCCACATGAAAAAGTCCGGTGGCGTTAGATCCGGACTTCTAGGTAGCCATGCAGTGTCACCACGGCGCGATATCAGTTTCCCAGCAAACATCTTGTTTACGTCCGCCAAAGAGGCATTAGATGTATGGCATGTCGCGCCTGCTTGTTAAAACCATGTCGCGCGATTAAAGGCTTCAAATTTCAGAATTTACAGTGACGTTTGTCCTTGTTGATTTTCAACTTCTTTCAAGGTTTCAGGCTTCGTTCGAGCTGAAAGCGTTCCAACATTGTTTTACAAAAGCTCGTCGTAAAATTGGATCATTTGACTGTAATTCCTGTACAAGTTGAACTTTATACGGGTGCAATTTCAGATCTTTCAACAAAATCCGACGCAGAGATGTTCTGGAAACCACAAGTTTGGCTGATTGCTTGCGAGTCGATAGACCAGGATTACGTTGAACTAAAGCTCTAACTTGTTCAATTGTATCTTCCGTTCTTGTTGACCTTGGGCGTCCCGCAAGCATCTGTTTGAGAGTCGAACCAGTAGCTTCAGCTTTCTGACCCACGCCCGAATCACACTTACCTTTGGACACTGATTTAGGTCATGTAATCTAAACTCACGCCGAAATAAACGCCGAACAATAGCGCACGAATCGCCATTTTTGTAATATTGTTTAACACAGAATGCACGTTGCGCTCCTAATCGCGACTAAATTTCCGAGAACCGAGCTTTTCAACCCAACCACCCGCGCAGCAGCAGTAAATATATATAAACAAATATAGGTAAACCGGACTCAGAATCTTTTTACAATTCGGGTAAACAAAAATGTAAACCGCATGTAACCGCAGACATTCGTAAATACCACTATACGTCATCTCGAACTCTCGCCGAAAGCTCTGTCCTAGGACACCTAAAACATCATTATAGCTCATACATACCGTTTGGTCATAAAACATGAAAACGTAAAACAATGTTATTTTATAATCAACCCGCGAACCAACATGTAAATTTTCAGTCAGCCTTTCTATTTTTTACCTTTATACGCATATTCCTTTTGTATCCCTATTGCAGTTTATTCTTATAGGAGAGAGGGAAAAAGGACGCGCGTTACTCAACAAGTAACCTATTTTATCCTATATCTAAGTAACCGTTCATACGGTTTATACAGAAATTTATATATTAGTTCAGTATTACTATTTCACTATTTCACAACTTACTAAAATTACATTTTCTTAATTCTAAAGCTAGTCCCTATCAGGAAAAGAGTTTTATTGTGTTAGTGTTTAGCCTAATATTAACGTGTATGACATTGTGAAACAATACAAAACAATAAGTGCATCTATAGATGCAGTTTGTGCTGCAGTCTCATAGCAATGATAACAGATATTTATATTACGGAATACATTGTTTACAAATAATTAGGTTTATGTTTTTAAATTTTTTAACTATTTTGTTAATTAGGTAGGTAATAATTGTGTGTGAGGTCTGAATTCAATATCTGTATTATAGGTACCTATTTGTCTCTGATATGAAGAAATATACCCACCTAAAGTTGCTTATATAACAATAATATTACTAAACATTCAATATGCACAATTGTAAAAAAATCACATCATAAGCAACATTTTCTTAGTTAAGTACTTAATTAAATGTGATGTTATATAAATTCTGTGTTGTAGATATTCTAATTTTTACCACATTCTTAGTAAATGTGATAGATTCCTTGTACAACATTTATTTTTTGTAATTTATTTTCATTATATATTTTACTAAGACTAGTTATGTACCTACTAAAATTAATTCAATACAATACATACCTATAAAGATTCTTAATTTTATAACTAACGGTGTGTAAGTTTAATGGAAATAAAATAAATAATAGCATATAAGACTTAAATAAAAAAGAAACACCTCATCAGTACAAACAAAAAATAAGCGGTTTTCGGTAATTGGTATAGACAATGTAGAGTTTTCCAGCCGACGCACGCCCACGATACAAGGTTTTCTGTACATGAGGAATAAGTCTACCACGATCATTTCAAAAACGCTCTCTCTATTATTACTGCACGATCTTTCGATTGCAACTTGTCTAAGGCCCCTGATCACTTGATCAGGTAATATTTAACCGTATTTAGATATTGGATGGGAGTAATGTTATAAAGGAGTAAATGTGGTTGTTTTATTACTAAATTTATTTAAATCATTTATAATGACATAGTAAAGACTTCTTCAGCTATAAATAGCAAACAATACATTTTTAGGGCTTTTTATTCAACCACGTATATGGCAAAATTATTTAGTATGACTAAGGTTAGCAGTCTGGCAACACTTCACTCAAATCAAACATGAAGCTCACTTAAATTATTCGTTACACTTGTGATTCGTACCTTGTAGTCGGATGCTTTATACTGTGATAGTTGTATAACACGCTCTGCTCTCACGTTTTGTGGCTTAACCAGCGGACACATTTTGCAAATGGTTAGCACCCGTTTATTATTGAGACAATTTTAACTACTTTTGGACTCTCTTTTCCTATGTAAGAAAAAATTGCATTAGGTCAATTGTGTTTGATTTATTGGTCATACGTGATAAAAACAATTTTTGACTCTAAAAAACTCGCATTAATATTGATTTTACAGTTTATTTTGGTTACATAACAAAAGGACATTAAATGATCTTAAAAGAAGATATCTTGCATTTTTGGCCGCCGAGAAACCGTTAAGGAGATATAAAATAAATCTTGTTTTCGAAGATGGTCGCTAATACACCCGCCCACCACCCTGTGCCACGTCAACCTATACTTATTCTCAGCACTTATCCTCCTCTCACTTCCAAAACATATTCTGCAATATAACCTCATGCAGAAAATAAGGTTGACTGGGTTATAGGTAAATTTTACGATTGAGTTTTTCTTTCAGAAACAGAAAATATTTTATGACTACAAAGCTTGGTGTAACAATTTATAGAGACAAATAAATCTTGTCAATTATAAAGCACCACTGGAACAAATGGGCTGTATGGTCATCGTACCTTTGCCTATATTTTGCATAGTGAATAAAAAAATAATCGCACTTGTTAGTCTATGCAACATATACATAAATACTACTTATACAACATGTTAGGTAAATGGTGTATACAGCCGGAAGTGATAGATAAGGGTCGGTTTTTAGATGTTCGGAAAAATATCCTGAAGTCGGAAAATGTTCAGGTTTCCCAACAATCAGCAAATTTCCTTTTGTACCTAAAACGTTAGAGCAACAGCCCTGAAACAGCTGATTTCATTCATAATTATGATGAAATCAGCTGTGCATTACTATGACCGTTGACTCCAAAATACCAGGCGAAAGAATAAAAATTCAGATAGATGGTTCTAATCACTTTATTTCTACCTACTGTCATTCTGGCGAAGCGATAAATCAATTCTGCAATATTTATTTTATTTTTATTGTATTTATTTTTGGTTTAAAAATGATATTTCGTTTTTAATGAATTTAAATGAATTATTGAATAACAATTTTAGATTTTAACACATAATTTATGACTAACTTATTATCTTACGTATTAATACGTAAAATCAAAAAAGTCTGTTCTTACTTTCAAACTATTGACGTTCGATAGTAACTGCAGTGATAACAACTAGGTAGGTACCCATGTCTTAAATTTGAACAATAAGAAAAAGTATGTTGTGTGAACTGTAGGCTGTAGGATACTAAATTATTACCTTAAAATGTTTGCCCCTCTGCGGCCCAACTCTTTGAGTGTGTCTCAACTCTCACTCACACATACACTCAACATACTCACACACTAGTAAAATTAAAGAAGTAGCAAGATTTTCTCTCTTTCTTAAATAAAATTATGAAGGGTTCTGTATGCGATTTTGCGATATTATGAAAAACCTACTATTAATCTTTAAAAAATATTATTTTGATGCCTACAGATAACAACAATTCAAATTCAGTCGAAAACAAACTAATTTTAGTATTAGACATAACTATCCAATAATACTATGATTTTATTTCTTTTCAAGTAACCAACCACTAATTACGCCAAACAATTCAATCTTACTTTCACTTCATATCATCTCAGTGCAAAAAGTCATTATAATCAGTAAAAAACTAAACTTAGGCGTATTTACGTACTAAGACTGCATAAATAAGAACTAGTATTTTTGAATAAGGACAAATAAAGCTGACAAAGGTACCCTAATTTTCGGGGAATTACTCTGACCACCTGAGATAGCAAAATTTTTGTCTCTTTTATAAATTATGAAGGGTTCTCGAAAATTAATTTACGTATTTTCGTGTACTAACAGAGTATATCTGTTGCTCAGCAAGTAATTTATGTAGATTTCCCTGTTTCTATGTGTCCCCACTGCTGGACACAGACCTTTCTTTGTTCACGGACTTTAGGCTATATTTAGTCTACCATGACTTAGTGCCTGCGGACGTAAATATTATCAAATAAATACCTGTTATCAAACATTTAAACAAATAATATTTTGATAGGTAGTTTTACCTACTTGCAATTTTTACGTTTAGATATGTACCTATTATTCAAATAAAGTCAAAAACAAACTAGTTTTTATATGAAATGCATTCCTTTACATACATTACAAAGCCGCAGAGTCAAGAAAAAACATGCATACATACCTTATTAGTGCAAATATCATTAAACTTTACGTACCGTAAAACGGGGTGAATAGCAATGATTTTCAACTTTGTCCTAAGAATTTGTTGTCTATAACTTTTTTTTTTAATCCCAGGTTATTTTATATCATGTCCGGTACCATAAAGAAAGAGCTATAACAATATTTTTTTAACTATAAGCATAGTATTTCAAGATTTTAAAAAAAATATGTACTATTTCTATTCACCCAACGACTGGGGTCAATAAACACGCGTAAAGGGGTGAATGGAAAAACTGTTAGGGCTGTCAAAAATGACTTATCTAACATGTAGATGGTGGTAGGGAAAATGTAGGTTGTGTATAAAAATTGTTTTGGTTTGTAAATGCTAAATGAAATGAGTATATAATATAATATAAATATAATCGGTTAAAATTCACAATTTTTACCAATTTCATTTTTACGGAATGTTTATATGATCTATACTCAATAAATCAAACACGAAACTTATTAGTGTTTTTATTAGAATGAAATAAAATAAAAAACTATTTTTTAAATTAAAAGTTACATATTCATATACGACGAAAAATAAAACTAAGCTATAAATCTTCTGAACTTAAAAATTAGGTATCATATCAAAGTTATCACAGGTAATCAACTTTAGCCTATAGCTTTATAGAACTAGTACTACTATGTAAAAATAATAGATGTTCTTAAAAAAAGACTTAATTCTTAAAAATTACCAAACAATCTTCTGAACTTAACAACGATCATAGCAAAGTTATCACAGCTAATCAACTTTAGCCTACGTTATAGCTTTGTAGAACCAGTACATCTAAGTAAATATTATCAAAATTCTTATAAAAAACACACTAACTTCTTATAGATTACCCAACATAACTATCTGGACCTTCTAGTTCACATCATCCTCTTCTAAAACTTTTAATATTGCGTCACTATTATTTTAGTAATTATTTATAAGGTTTTTCCTTGGCAATTTCATGAGATCGTTTACCGCTACAGTCTTGCTTTTTTTTATAATAGGTAATCTGTATTTTTTGTTATACTGTCCGTCATTCACTATCTCATTGGATAATATTTTTATTTTATTCTCCGTAATAATATTATCATCAGCGGTTTTTCCAGGACTGATCGTAACCTCTTCACATAAGCTGTCAAAAAAGAGAATGGGCATATTTTTTATGTCTATATCATTAAGTATTTTGCACTGTATTTCATCTTCATCATCATCATAATTTTCGTAAGGCGTAATGTAATCCTGATTTTCCTGTCTTGTATTTCCGATATTTTCTTGTCCTGCATTGTTATCGAATTCTTCTTTCCGTTCTTTATTGTTATCATTATTGCCCTTGTCTTCTGTTTCTATTCTTTTCAAACTTGATTTATTTGTTATTTCCTCGATATCTTCTCCTCGGGTCTTATTGTTTTCTATATTACTATTGAAATTTTCTTTTTCTTGTATATCTTTTGCTTCCAATAAGGTGTTTTAGTTTTTTTTCCAATCTCTTTGCCTTTTCCTTTGTGAGGTTCTATTTTATTAGGGCAATTTTCTTTTTCTTCAATTTGTTTTGATTTCAATTTTGTCATTTTATTTGTTTTAGCTTTTCGCTTGTGCGCATTTGTTTATGTTCTCTATTAAGAACATTTCCGTATCATAGGATAAAGCTCTTTGGCCTCCATGTTGCTTCATATCCCGGGTACTGTGACGATACAACACCGATTTGGGTATGCCATATTTTTTTGAAACCTCTTCTAATTTAACATTTCGAGAAGTTACATACTCTGCCACAGCTTCTTTTATTGTTTTAATGTCATATTTTTTATACCGTTTTCTTGTAGGATCGGGTCTATAAACACGGGGCATGCTAAATATACCTATGGTGGTATGTGCCTGTAAATGAAAATTATTACTTTAAAAAGATTATTTATTTATCAATCACTAAATCTACAGCTCTCAGATACTACCTATATAGTATGGACTTACTATTCATTGATACAGAATCAATAAAAGTAGTTATTTAGTACTGTTAACAGTTTTTGACAACCCTATTTATTTATCTCTATTTACCCCTCATTAGTTCCTATTTACACATTAGGCGTTTCTATTATTCCCTACTAAGTTTCCATTAAACCCATACTACAGTTCTATTTACCCTTCAATAGATTCTATTGACCCCTTTTATACAATAAATTTACACGTACTGTGATTTTAACAAATTTTTGTAGTTTAATAACAGATTCCAACTTACCTTCACTGTATTTTTATAATTTATCACACACCTAATGTGATAAAAGCACCAAACAGCACATTACACTATATTTTCAAACCTAAAATCAAGAGTTTTGGCAGTTGAATAAAGCGCGCTCACAGAAGGTAGACTTTGAACTAAATTTTGAAGGATAAATGTCAATTTTGACATTCAAAAATTGTTGCCAACACAAAGAAAAAATGTTGATGTATAAATAATTTAAAATTCTACCAAAATTCTTTAACGAAAATAGTCAATTAGTAGCTTTGAAAACTTTTATGATATTTTTTCTATTCGCCCCGCAATTTCTATACACCCCGTTTTACGGTACTAGGGTTGCATAAACAAGAGCTAGTATTTTCAAATAAGGTCAAATAAAGCGAAAACGGTACCCTAATTTTCGGGGAGTCACCTTTCTATGCGAATGTTACCAGCACAAAAAAAATATGTGGAAAAATTACAAGTAGGTAAGTCATTGTGTTATGTGTAAAGGCACAGAATATTAAAAGTAAAAGGTACTGTACTTTTTTAGGTAGGTATAAATAGTTGTTTTTTTTAATACCTAAATTGGTAAGTAGGTAAGAAGATTTCTAGATTTATTTGCGTCAATCACAAATGGATAACAACTCTATCCTTTACTTTAACTTTTACACAACTAACCTTCACCGACTTAAGCCAAGAATAAGCAAGCAACCAAAAAACTCCCAAACTACTACTTGTGGAGTCAGTTTAAGCGTGCTCATATGTCAATACAATACCAATTTAACCCATTAAAAAATAGTTTAGTTTCAGAATATTAACAACATTTTAGTGTAATTACTACTAGTAATTAATTACAATTTATTTTATGTTTTTTTTTATTTTGTGTCATTTTTGTAGCATGTCTTTTCCCACTTTTGTAATTTTTGTTGATTTTGGATTAATCGGCATATTATGATCGATTTGCAGCGCTTAATAAAAACGTCAGTCATGAAACTTCACAGTTAATGGCATTAAGCGCTTAAGCAAAAATCAGTACGAACTTAAGTATTTATATGGGTCCCTAAGAAATATCCTTTAATTATTAGGTAAAGAAACGAAATACCTACTAGTCGTTTATTGTTATTTTACTTAAGTAATTAAGTATTTGAAATTCCAGGAGAATTCTTTACTCGAGGGAATAGGTATTTTTAAATCAATGTATGTAGTGCAAAAATGGCAACACGGGGCGCGGCGCTACAGTTCACTTTGAAAATGCCGATAATCTAATTAAATAAGGTCAGTAGTGTTTTTCTGTCTTGTGCGTACATGTTGAGTGTCAAATTCAGTGAAATGATTTCTACTAAGTATAACAAACTACAGTGATTTAGTGTTTTACAACATACATGTGCGTAAGGTAGAGCGGGACGTGACCGGCAGACCAGCGTATCCCAAGATTATGCTGTTTTCACACAGGCTTCACGAAACTGGAAGCTTTTATAAACGTGATAGCGAAGGGAGGCCAAGATATCGAAAAGGCTCCTACTACCAGCAGCCGACGCGGTGGTTTAGTCCTTGAAGTAGTCAACCACTGCAGAGTTTGGGAGACTGTCGACAGTGATGGACAGACGAAAAAATTGGTGCATAGTGACTGTGTATCAAAGATGTCATACGTGGATACTGTGCATTTGTGATCGTCATAAATATAGTCGTGTGTGGACAGATGCGTAAGCCTGTAGGTTATTATTAGTTTTTTTGTTTTAGTTATTAAGGTTTGCATTTTCACGCGCCCCGTGCGCGTATACGCTAAAGTACTAGGCTCTCATAGATACCAAAGAGAGTTTTATGCCGTGGCGCGTAAGTCATATTTGATTAAAAGTTAGGGTTGTGCAAAAAATAAGTGAGGAAAACATTGATTTAGTTTGTATCGAAATTGGTCAATTTACACAGTTCACAATTTCCACCTTCTGACATCGGCATAATATTCAAATGATACATGGTGCACACGTACGTAACGGGAGTATACACCATTTACCTAACATGTTGTATACTTTTCCTTCCTTCCTTCCTTATCCCATTTGTTTCTTGCCATTTTTAGGGTTCCGTACCTCAAAAGGAAAAAAGGAACCCTTATAGGATCACTTTGTTGTCCGTATGTCTGTCAGTCAAAACACTTTTCTCAGGAACGCTTGAAGGTATCAAGTTAAAATAAATATCATATACTAAGGTGCACGGTCATTTGAAGCTGTAAAAAAAATCAAGCTTGTAAGTCTACGAAAAAAAAAATACGGCCATTTTTGTCGCATATTTTGGCATTCACAAATAAACCTATGGGGTTCTTCCCGTTGACCTAGAATGATAAAATTTGGCAAGAAGCAATGTCATGTAGCATACATAAAGGACAAAATCTGAAAATCGTAAATCTTTTTTTTTTTTTTTTTTTGCGATAATAAACTTATTTGCAGTTGGTGAACTATTCGTGACCTATGTCGATGTATTGGGACAACAGTTGTCCAACGGCAAAGTTAAGTTTGTCCTTCAATACAGTTTACCTTTATGGAACGTCCGACCCGCATTTTACCGGTTTTTTTTTAAAGTTACTAATACTAAATATGAGGATTCACTGCACAGTCGGCTTAGAGGACAAAAGGTGCGGTTCTATAACTGTTTAAGCTCAGCACACATTATACGGTTGCTGGCACGGCGAGCGGAAGGCCCCTGATACCTCTCTGTTGTAGTAACCGGGTCCGGGTCCCCTCCGGCACGACTACTACTTCAGAGACTTTACATTGGCGGTTCAGCCTACCTGAGCAGAGATTAAGTGATCCCTGGGTTCGGGAACCCGTTTAGGCTGCGGCAGCCAGCGGTCAGCCGTTTCATCAAATCTCTTTTTCCGCCGTACTAGTTGTCCGCTTCTACGCCAAGCAACGAACACCGCCGGTCTTACGCTATCCACGCAGCGAATCCTCTGGACCTCTGGCAACCTTACTCACCGCACGGACCACAACACTACCTAATGCTAGCGTTATTATAGACGCGGTTTTCTGTAAGGGGGAGGTGCAGTTTGGGCTTCTCATTTGAGCAAGTACACGCTATGCCCCGCTTTAATTGTTCGGGTGGCTTATTCGAGCGAGTACTCACTGTGTCCTACCTTTCTTAAAACTTGAGTTACTTGAGATTTGATCTGAATACGGAAATATGTTTGTACTTATTTAGACCAAATCTAAAACCTTTAAACGAGCAATTTTTGTATATATTTATTATAATTTCTTGTATTCTTGTATAAATCTCGGAAACGGGTTCAACTATTGGGGTTAATTTGGGGTGCAGAGGGTTTTGGGGGCGATAAATCGATCTAGCTAGGTTTCACTTTTAGAAAACGTCGTTTTATCCGTGTTTTTAGGCAATGATAAACTGTAAAATATGACTTCCTGACATCTATTGGCGAGTTGTAATACTATTATTTTTACTGACACAGCAACACTAAAGCTAGTTGACATTAGATGGCGTTGTTAAAAAAACGAGCAGAGCTCGGTCTTCCAGGTGTTATGAATTTAATGCAGAAATTCTGTAGTCGCTTAAGTTTACTAAGCTGCTCCTCAGCATAAGTAGCATCAGCTTAATCGAGAATTGGCAGAAGAAGAGAAGAGCAATTTCAGTGGGAATTGGTAGACGTTGCGCAATCTGCTTAAAGATTTACCTGTAGCAAATATTTTCTAAGTTCCTTTATTTGCGATTGCGAACCCCAAGACAATGTTTGATAAGTATACCCAGGTTTTAACTGTGTCTTTGTAAGGAATAGAAACTCCGTTCACAGTTACTAATGGGCGTTCGTGCCAGTCAATCTAAGATATAAGTCTAGAACTGCCTACTATTACTATTATACTGCATACTACTATTGTTTGTGTTTTCAGAGGATTAAAAATGAGGCCATAAGATTCAAACCATTCCACAATGCGAGCAAGGTCTCGATTAACATTAAGATAGCGTTTGTCAGTTCACTAATAGGACTTTGTGTGTGAATCTGAAGATCGTTTGCATGGTTAGATGGTAGAGAGAAGATAATTGAGATGCTATAGAATTAATGACAATAGCAAACAGGAGAGGAGACAAAACGCCACCTTGTGGAACACCAGCGGCTGTGTTTGCACTAGACAAATAGAGAATCGATCTTTATGTGCTACCTACTGTGCTGTCTACGCAAGTAACTACGAAAACGATCGATAACGATTGAAGAAGTGTTAAGAGAACTAACAATGAGTAGCAGAATGTCCAGATTCACGGTGTTAAAAGTGTTGCTAAAATCTAAGACTGACAGAACCGTGTTCTCTTCATTTTCCATGCCAAAACGTATATCGTCAGTTATTTTGATAAGTGCAGTAGTCGTAGTATACCGGGACGGAAACCAGATTGTAAGGGATTAAGAAGGTTGTTTCTTGTAAGAAATTGTTGATAAACAAGCCATTCCAAAACTTTTGACAAGAAAGGAAGAATGGATATAGGATGGAGATCAGAAAAGGAGAAGGGGTTATATTTCTTTGGTAAGGGAATGATATAAGCATTCTTCTAGAATTCAGGGTAAACACCCGTGGAAATGGAATGATTTAGGATATTGGTAATGACAGGAGTTATAATATTATTATTATATAATTGGATGAAATGGCGAGTATGTTCTTTTTAACATCGCATTTAGAAAACCATCAAGAAAAAATGGAGGAAAATCAGGAGTTGGCAATGAAGAAAGTGAACCTAATGTTTCATTTTTTTTGTTGCCGTCAAAGTCAGCGTTAGAAATAAGTAGAGATACAATTTCTTGCGCCTTAACTTAAATTATTATGTGTGGACAGGCTATGCCAAATTTGCTAAAAATGAATTGTGCGACGAAATGGAATCAGAAAACGGCACTTCTCCGGGCTTTCTGTATTAGCATGTTTTTATAACCAAAACGCTTAGTAGATTTAAAAGTAATAGTACCTGATCTAGACCCGTTCGACAAAATTTTATTATCATTTAAATTGTTCTTTTGTTTCAGGTGTTTGTCTATTCCATTTGCATCTTCTGAAGTTGCTGTATTAGCATATGATGTACTAAGTGTAGATAAAGAACTAAAAGGAAGTGGAATTAGAAAAGAAATCACTGTCAATGAAGCAAACTTAGTTGTGTTAGTAAAATATTATTATTCTTTGTAGGCTTGCAACTTAACCTTATTTTTTGCTGATTCAGCCATTAATGATCCACCGGGCTTTTGAGGCGACACTCTGAAGGAGTCCCAGCCCATATAGCGCCCAACGCTCAAGGCCTCCCCGCGGGGGGAGCCTCGGCTTGGGTTGTCGCTTTTGGGGTCGTCCCTTCGACCAGCGTAGGCCTCGAAACCGAAGGTGAGTCAGCGCTAGGAGGGGAGTTCCCCGTTACGCGGTTGCGATTGCTAGTGAGTGGGGGCGAGAAGCGCCCCGGCGACGGTCCCGGGGACTTCGGCGTCATGTTAGGAGTGAGGCCCTACTAGAGGAGGTCGTTGAGACAAGTCTGATATCCGGATAGCGAGATCATCGTCTTGGGCCGTTAGTACGTGCCGAGGCCGCCTAACAATAGTTTTTCGACCGTGCCGAGGTCGCGTAACTGCATAGAGCTTGGTGGCGTAATGCTCTATTTTCAACATCGAAATCAGCCTGGACTCTTTTATTGGAAAATTCTTGAATTTTACTTGAAGAAGTTAATATTCTGCTCAAAAAAAACCTATTTTGAATGAAATTGGTCCAACATAATTGTTTTTTTTTATATTTTCGTTAATTTTTAACGTTGGGCAATTGTTTAAAAGCCACTAAAATAATTTCGCTTTGTGGAGATCTTAGCAAAATTAGCATGGAATTATAGGATTTTTTTTTATTATTTTTACAAATAATATATATAAATTATTTTGAAATATTTATATTATAAGATTCCGTGGCTCGGAAGGTAATGACTTGTTTACTGATTTAAGGGGTGTGGGTTCGATACCCGCACTGAACAAACATTTATGTGACGAACATTTGTGTTTGTCTTGAGTCTGGGTGTTTTCTATGTTTTAACAAAAAAGTCTAATAAACCTGTATATAATACCTAAAATTCACCCAATTCCCTGCATATATTCATCCATCTAGCCTATATCTTAGCCATTCCCGATTCGACTTTCGTGTTGTGCGGTCGTGTTCTAGAGCGTCAAGTACTCTCTCTGTGCTCCGTGCAGTGGTGACTCAGATGGTGCGCATTCCTGTGTGGTGTTTTGCCTCAGCGCTGACTACCTGGAATTGTTGTTTGGTTTATTGCCCGCAATTCTTGGAAAATCGACCTGAGTGTTGAGCGCTGCTCCGTTGTGTGTATTGGCTGGGAAATTGCTTCTCGGCCCGGTGTGAGTGTACTTTCGCGCTTTTCAACGCGCCCATAACGCAAACTTTATCGAAGCTATACTGTGTGTTTTTGTGTGTGAGTGTGTGTTCTCGTAGTTCGCGGAACTACTACGCATTGTGGTGTCCCTTTGCTTGGCTCTTTGACTGACGCTGGTTCGCCCGGCCTGAGCCCGGCTTTGGGTGGATCGCTAGTGTAGTATTTCCGCCTCAGCGGTTCGCCACTCCGCGCATTCTCGCGTTTTTAAGTATCGATTGCCTTCTAGTTTGTAAGAAATCCAGTTCCGAGTGCTCAAGGGCTGGGGGGTGAGATCGTATAGCTCTTTTCAGAGTTGCGGTCTACCTAAACGTTTCTAAATTTAAATAACGTCTCGTTGCTCGGGGGGAAACCTAACGGTGACAACGTAACCCCGGCCGTAGGAGTAGTAGTTAGGTACACACCAAGCAATCCGTAGCACTGCGGGGCGCTTGGCCACATTTAGGTATTCTTGCTCCTCGCCAGCAATGGTGGGGAGTCACTAGGTACACACCAACTACACCTCGGCCACTCCCGCGATGGCCGAGCAACTCAACGGCTTGTCCCCGGACCAGCTAGGGGCAATCGTGAAAGATCTTGTTCGCGATCGCCTAGAGCTGGCCCACGCCATCATCAAGGATGTGGGGCCTGCCCTCACTGCGTCCAGCACAACCGCGCCCCGCCCGTCCGTCTCATCGCGTTCGCCTCCGCGTTCTCGCTCGCGCTCTCCCCGCTCGCGCTCTCTATGCCGCGTCCCGCATTCCTGCGACCCGCGACTCGCTCGCCGCAATCTTCGGGCCCCCGTGCAGATGTGGCCTCTTCTGGGTCACTCGCTACCCCGTCGCCCCCTCCGAACCCAGCCCCCTCAGAGACCGCTGCCTTGTCCCCGGAAGCCGTAATGTCCTCTGAGTCGGCGTTGTCCTCTAATAAGGACGACGAAGGCTTCAAAGTGGTTGGCCTGGGGACCAAAAAGGGCAAGAAGCGGAAGAAGACCTCCAAGTTCAAAAAGGCTTCGGCGGCATCCGCTCAGGAGTCTTCTCCCCTCCCTCCGACTCGAGGCTAAACGCCTCAAAGCGCCTAGCGCTTCCCCGTCCCGGTCCACCTCGGCGGCCAGCCCTGAGCCAGCCGCCATGGACACCACCCCCGCCGCCACCTCTTCGCAGGCCGACTGTCCCACTTCGGAACGGAAGGAAAAAACTCTGCCCCCTGTTGTCATCAAAGACAAAGGGGCCTGGCCAAACATCGCAAACGCGATAAAGGCCAAGCGTATCAATTATACGCACGCCCGCAAAAATCATTTAAAATTATTGAGGGTGTACGAAAATATTTTTCGATTCAGCTATGAGTTTGCAAAATATATTCTTATATAGAACTATTGTAGAACGACCTAAAAAAAAATACAGAACTATTTTTTGCAGAAAAAGGGGTGCGGCATGAAGTTAGCACCCCAATTCGCAGCACCCCCGAAACTAGGGTGAGTTCTGGGTCCTTATACAATAGTTCTAGAGTTCCCGACGGGGTGCAATGATAGTTCTGCCCTTGGGGGGGCAGAATTTAAAAAAAAAAAAATGGGGTGCTAACTTCATGCCGCACCCCTTTTTCTGCAAAAAATAGTTCTGTATTTTTTTTTAGGTCGTTCTACAATAGTTCTATAGTTCCTGAAGCATTTCACGAATAGTTCTGCAAAAATACAAAAGATATGATTTTTTTTCGGAAAATAACATTTTTAAACGACCCAATCCACACACGGGCTAATATAACCGGTGTAATTGGTTAAAATTGACATCAATACGAAAAGACACTCGGTACAATTGTTGAAAGGTATATTACGTGAGCGAGTAGTGAGAGAAATAAATAATATTATTAAAAATCACCATTTGCCAATTTCATGGTTACATAAATTTCTTAAATTATAGGTATCTTGAAATAATCATAACAAAACGAAAGTTCTGATCAGCACCCCGAGAGTTTTGCATTCCAATGCGAATCTTTACTTCTAAAAAAACAAAATACAGTATATATTTGCACAAAAACGTTGCGCTATTCGCGAAAACTGCTCTGTGATAAGAATTGAAGAATCGCATTAGAGACAGTTTTGACATAGTTTTGATTAGCACCCCGAGAGATTTACATTTTATTACGTACCTTTGACTCAGAAACACAAAGATACAAAAAATATTTGTAAAAACGTTACATTTTTTGCGAAAACTGCATCTAGCTAAATGGGTAGAACTAGCGCTTCAGGGGCAATTCTGCCAGGGTTTTAAATAGCACCCCAAAATTTCTGCATCCCATTATGATTCTTAGCTTCAGAGAAACCAAAATACCAGGTATATTTACAAAAAAACGTTGCACTATTCGCAAAAATTGCATCAAGTGATAAAAGTTAGGGTATCGCATCTAGAGGCAGTTCTGCCAGAGTTCTGATCAGCACCCCGAGAGTTCTGTACGCGAATAGCACTCTTGTATTCGAAAACAACAAAAGTCAGTAAAATTGTTCGGTGAAATTTGCAGAATGCAAAAAAAACTGCTTCCAAGATGATAAATCTTAGTTTTGACTGAGAGGAAGAAAGTTTTTTCAGAGTTCTGATCAGCACCCCGAGAGTTCTGCATCTTATTGCGGTTCTTTACGCCAAAGAAACCAAAATACCAGATATATTTGCAAAAACAACGTTGCACTATTCGCGAAAACTGCACCTAGTGATAAAAGTTGGAGTATCGCATCTAGAGGCAGTTCTGCCAGAGTTCTGATCAGCACCCCGAGAGTTCTGTACGCGAATAGCGCTCTTGCATTCGAAAACAACAAAAGTCAATAAAATTGTTCGGTTAAATTTGCATTGCATGTATAAAACTGCATCGAAGGAGGTAAATCTTAGTTTTGACTGAGAGGAAGAGAGGTTTTTTCAGAGTTCTGATCAGCACCCCGAAAGTTCTGCATCTTATTCGGTTCTTTACACCAGAGAAACCAAAATACCAGATATATTTGCAAAAACAACGTTGCACTATTCGCGAAAACTGCACCTAGTGATAAAAGTGGGAGTATCGCATCTAGAGGCAGTTCTGCCAGAGTTCTGATCAGCACCCCGAGAGTTCTGTACGCAAATAGCACTCTTGCATTCGAAAACAACAAAAGTCAGTAAAATTGTTCGGTTAAATTTGCAGAATGCAAAAAAAACTGCTTCCAAGATGATAAATCTTAGTTTTGACTGAGAGGAAGAAAGTTTTTTCAGAGTTCTGATCAGCACCCCGAGAGTTCTGCATCTTATTGCGGTTCTTTACGCCAAAGAAACCAAAATACCAGATATATTTGCAAAAACAACGTTGCACTATTCGCGAAAACTGCACCTAGTGATAAAAGTTGGAGTATCGCATCTAGAGGCAGTTCTGCCAGAGTTCTGATCAGCACCCCGAGAGTTCTGTACGCGAATAGCGCTCTTGCATTCGAAAACAACAAAAGTCAATAAAATTGTTCGGTTAAATTTGCATTGCATGTATAAAACTGCATCGAAGGAGGTAAATCTTAGTTTTGACTGAGAGGAAGAGAGGTTTTTTCAGAGTTCTGATCAGCACCCCGAAAGTTCTGCATCTTATTCGGTTCTTTACACCAGAGAAACCAAAATACCAGATATATTTGCAAAAACAACGTTGCACTATTCGCGAAAACTGCACCTAGTGATAAAAGTTGGAGTATCGCATCTAGAGGCAGTTCTGCCAGAGTTCTGATCAGCACCCCGAGAGTTCTGTACGCAAATAGCACTCTTGCATTCGAAAACAACAAAAGTCAGTAAAATTGTTCTGTTAAATTTGCATTGCATGCAAAAATTGCATCGAAGGAGGTAAATTTTAGTTTTGACTGAGAGGAAGAGAGGTTTTTTCAGAGTTCTGATCAGCACCCCGAGAGTTCTGCATCTTATTGCGGTTATTTACACCAGAGAAACCAAAATACCAGATATATTTGCAAATACAACGTTGCACTATTCGCGAAAACTGCACCTAGTGAAAAAGTTGGAGTATCGCATCTAGAGGCAGTTCTGCCATAGTTCTGATCAGCACCCCGAGAGTTCTGTACGCGAATAGCGCTCTTGCATTTGAAAACAACAAAAGTTAGTAAAATTGTTCGGTTAAATTTGCATTGCATGCAAAAAACTGCATCGAAGGAGGTAAATCTTAGTTTTGACTGAGAGGAAGAGAGGTTTTTTCAGAGTTCTGATCAGTACCCCGAGAGTTCTGCATCTTATTGCGGTTCTTTACACCAGAGAAACCAAAATACCAGATATATTTGCAAAAACAACGTTGCACTATTCGCGAAAACTGCACCTAGTGAAAAAGTTGGAGTATCGCACCTAGAGGCAGTTCTGCCAGAGTTCTGATCAGCACCCCGAGAGCTCTGCACGCAAATGGCACTCGTGAATTCGAAAACAACAAAAGTCAGTAAATTTTTTTGGTATAACTTTTTTTATGTAATCTAAATTGATTTCAAATAACAGCTGTTTTTTCGCAAAACATACTGTTGATTTCAGTTTTTAAGCAAAAAATGCAATGACATTTGAAACTGTTTAAGTGCTATGCAGAAATGCAACACTGATTTACCAAAAAACGTTATTATATTTTTAACGGGATCAAGTTGTTTTGCGATACACAACATTAAATTTGCAAAAAAAATTTCAACCATCGTTTATTCGTGCGTTATGAAAAAATAAAAATCGAACATGCCACTTTTACTAGTGACAAAAAATCGGGCGCAGAAATCATGGAGTACGATTCAAAACGCAAAACATATCGCCAAAACAAGAACTGTTCTATGATATGGAATAGGTATGTTTTTTTTTCATCCTACATTTTATTTTCCCAAAATTTGTATTTGTTCCGAATTTTATTCAATTCGGGAATCTCGAGAAACTGCTAATAATAGCGAAAATCACAGGATTCAGTTCTTTAGAAAAATCTTACTCTTGTTTGCAATAATAAGAACTTGTATTCTATAACCTCATGTGCAAAAAACCAGTCAAGTGCGAGTTGGACTCGCGCACCATGGGTTCCGTACTTAACTAATAAAATAATAACTGTCACTATCATCATAATATCTGACCACCCTAGCAATGGATAAGCCTCCTTAATGGCACTTCTCACAGACTTCTTCCTTATAGGTACATCCAGCTACTACTACTATTTTGTGGTCATCTCATCGGTCCAACGAGCTATAGGTCAATCAGTCCATTGAACGCGTCGTTCTACGCTTTGGCTTCTGGTATGACTCAATCTTCTCCCTAGTCCCCCTCCCCACTACTACTACAGCGCATTGGACCAGCGTGGTGGACTATGACCTAAGCCTTCTTTTCGAAGGAGAGGCGTAACTCTTATGACGTAGGATAGGTTCGAGGTTCGATTATTTTATTATTTAAATTCAACAGTGCCATTCGCGTACCGAACTATCGGGGTACTATTTAGAACACTGGCAGAAATGCACCTAAAGCGAGAATCCTACCCATTTAGTTAGATACAGTTTTCACGAAAATGACAACTTTTTTTGCAAATGTATGTGGTAATTTGGTTTCTTTGGAGTAAAGAAACGCAATAAGATGCAGAACTCTCGGGGTGCATATCAGAACTCTGAAAAAAACTTTCTTCCTCTCAGTCAAAACTAAGATTTACCTCCTTCGATGCAGATTTTTTGCACAATGCAAATGTTACGAAACAATTTTTCTGATTTTTGTTGTTTTCGAATTCACGAGTGCCATTCGCTTGCAGAACTCTCGGGGTGCTGATCAGAACTCTGACAGAACTGCCTCTAGATGCGATACTCCCATTTTTATCACTAGGTGCAGTTTTCGCAAATAGTGCATCGTTTTCTTGGAAATATATCTGGTATTATGGTTTCTCTGGAGTAAAGAATCGCAATAAGATGCAGAGCTCTCGGGGTGCTGATCAGAACTCTGAAAAAAACTTTCTTCCTTTTAGTCAAAACTAAGTTTTATCACCTTGGAAGCAGTTTTTTTTTGCATTCTGCAAATTTAACCGAACAATTTTACTGACTTTTGATGTTTTCGAATGCAAGAGTGCTATTCGCGTACAGAACTCTCGGAATGCTGATCAGAACTCTGGCAGAACTGCCTCTAGATGCGATACTCCAACTTTTTCACTAGGTGCAGTTTTCGCGAATAGTGCAACGTTGTTTTTGCAAATATATCTGGTATTTTGGTTTCTCTGGTGTAAAGAACCGAATAAGATGCAGAACTTTCGGGGTGCTGATCAGAACTCTGAAAAAACCTCTCTTCCTCTCAGTCAAAACTAAGATTTACCTCCTTCGATGCAGTTTTATGCATGCAATGCAAATTTAACCGAACAATTTTAGTGACTTTTGTTGTTTTCGAATGCAAGAGTGCTATTTGCGTACAGAACTCTCGGGGTGCTGATCAGAACTCTGGCAGAACTGCCTCTAGATGCGATACTCCCACTTTTATCACTAGGTGCAGTTTTCGCGAATAGTGCAACGTTGTTTTTGCAAATATATCTGGTATTTTGGTTTCTCAGGTGTAAAGAACCGCAATAAGATGCAGAACTCTCGGGGTGCTGATCAGAACTCTGAAAAAACTTTTCTTCCTCTCAGTCAAAACTAAGATTTACCTCCTTCGATGCAGTTTTTTGCATGCAATGTAAATTTAACCGAACAATTTTACTGACTTTTGTTGTTTTCGAATGCAAGAGTGCTATTTGCGTACAGAACTCTCGGGGTGCTGATCAGAACTCTGGCAGAACTGCCTCTAGATGCGATACTCCCACTTTTATCACTAGGTGCAGTTTTCGCGAATAGTGCAACGTTGTTTTTGCAAATATATCTGGTATTTTGGTTTCTCTGGTGTAAAGAACCGCAATAAGATGCAGAACTCTCGGGGTGCTGATCAGAACTCTGAAAAAACCTCTCTCCCTCTCAGTCAAAACTAAGATTTACCTCCTTCGATGCAGTTTTTTGCATGCAATGCAAATTTAACCGAACAATTTTACTGACTTTTGTTGTTTTCGAATGCAAGAGTTCTATTTGCGTACAGAACTCTCGGGGTGCTGATCAGAACTCTGGCAGAACTGCCTCTAGATGCGATACTCCAACTTTTATCACTAGGTGCAGTTTTCGCGAATAGTGCAACGTTGTTTTTGCAAATATATCTGGTATTTTGGTTTCTCTGGTGTAAAGAACCGCAATAAGATGCAGAACTCTCGGGGTGCTGATCAGAACTCTGAAAAAAACTTTCTTCCTCTCAGTCAAAACTCAGATTTATCACCTAGGAAGCAGTTTTGTTTTGCATTCTGCAAATTTAACCGAACAATTTTACTGACTTTTGTTGTTTTCGAATGCAAGAGTGCTATTCGCGTACAGAACTCTCGGGGTGCTGATCAGAACTCTGACAGAACTGCCTCTAGATGCGATACTCCAACTTTTTCACTAGGTGCAGTTTTCGCGAATAGTGCAACGTTGTTTTTGCAAATATATCTGGTATTTTGGTTTCTCTGGTGTAAAGAACCGCAATAAAATGCAGAACTCCCAGGGTGCTGATCAGAACTCTGAAAAAACCTCTTTTCCTCTCAGTCAAAACTAAGATTTATCATCTTGGAAGCAGTTTTGTTTTGCATTCTGCAAATTTAACCGAACAATTTTACTGACTTTTCTTGTTTTCGAATGCAAGAGTGCTATTCGCGTACAGAACTCTCGGGGTGCTGATCAGAACTCTGACAGAACTGCCTCTAGATGCGATACTCCAACTTTTTCACTAGGTGCAGTTTTCGCGAATAGTGCAACGTTGTTTTTGCAAATATATCTGGTATTTTGGTTTCTCTGGTGTAAAGAACCGCAATAAAATGCAGAACTCCCAGGGTGCTGATCAGAACTCTGAAAAAAACTTTCTTCCTCTCAGTCAAAACTCAGATTTATCACCTAGGAAGCAGTTTTGTTTTGCATTCTGCAAATTTAACCGAACAATTTTACTGACTTTTGTTGTTTTCGAATGCAAGAGTGCTATTCGCGTACAGAACTCTCGGGGTGCTGATCAGAACTCTGACAGAACTGCCTCTAGATGCGATACTCCAACTTTTTCACTAGGTGCAGTTTTCGCGAATAGTGCAACGTTGTTTTTGCAAATATATCTGGTATTTTGGTTTCTCTGGTGTAAAGAACCGCAATAAGATGCAGAACTCTCGGGGTGCTGATCAGAACTCTGAAAAAAACTTTCTTCCTCTCAGTCAAAACTCAGATTTATCACCTAGGAAGCAGTTTTGTTTTGCATTCTGCAAATTTAACCGAACAATTTTACTGACTTTTGTTGTTTTCGAATGCAAGAGTGCTATTCGCGTACAGAACTCTCGGGGTGCTGATCAGAACTCTGACAGAACTGCCTCTAGATGCGATACTCCAACTTTTTCACTAGGTGCAGTTTTCGCGAATAGTGCAACGTTGTTTTTGCAAATATATCTGGTATTTTGGTTTCTCTGGTGTAAAAAACCGCAATAAGATGCAGAACTCCCGGGGTGCTGATCAGAACTCTGAAAAAACCTCTTTTCCTCTCAGTCAAAACTAAGATTTATCATCTTGGAAGCAGTTTTGTTTTGCATTCTGCAAATTTAACCGAACAATTTTACTGACTTTTGTTGTTTTCGAATGCAAGAGTGCTATTTGCGTACAGAACTCTCGGGGTGCTGATCAGAACTCTGGCAGAACTGCCTCTAGATGCGATACTCCCACTTTTATCACTAGGTGCAGTTTTCGCGAATAGTGCAACGTTGTTTTTGCAAATATATCTGGTATTTTGGTTTCTCTGGTGTAAAGAACCGCAATAAGATGCAGAACTCTCGGGGTGCTGATCAGAACTCTGAAAAAAACTTTCTTCCTCTCAGTCAAAACTCAGATTTATCACCTAGGAAGCAGTTTTGTTTTGCATTCTGCAAATTTAACCGAACAATTTTACTGACTTTTGTTGTTTTCGAATGCAAGAGTGCTATTCGCGTACAGAACTCTCGGGGTGCTGATCAGAACTCTGACAGAACTGCCTCTAGATGCGATACTCCAACTTTTTCACTAGGTGCAGTTTTCGCGAATAGTGCAACGTTGTTTTTGCAAATATATCTGGTATTTTGGTTTCTCTGGTGTAAAGAGCCGCAATAAGATGCAGAACTCCCGGGGTGCTGATCAGAACTCTGAAAAAACCTCTTTTCCTCTCAGTCAAAACTAAGATTTATCATCTTGGAAGCAGTTTTTTTTTCATTCTGCAAATTTAACCGAACAATTTTACTGACTTTTGTTGTTTTCGAATGCAAGAGTGCTATTTGCGTACAGAACTCTCGGGGTGCTGATCAGAACTCTGGCAGAACTGCCTCTAGATGCGATACTCCAACTTTTATCACTAGGTGCAGTTTTCGCGAATAGTGCAACGTTGTTTTTGCAAATATATCTGGTATTTTGGTTTCTTTGGTGTAAAGAACCGCAATAAGATGCAGAACTCTCGGGGTGCTGATCAGAACTCTGAAAAAACTTTCTTCCTCTCAGTCAAAACTAAGATTTATCATCTTGGAAGCAGTTTTGTTTTGCATTCTGCAAATTTAACCGAACAATTTTACTGACTTTTGTTGTTTTCGAATTCACAAGTGCAATTCGCTTGCAGAACTCTCGGGGTGTTGATCAGAACTCTGACAGAACTGCCTCCAGATGCGACACTCCCATTTTTATCACTAGGTGCAGTTTTCGCGAATAGTGCAACGTTTTTTTGGAAATATATCTGGTATTTTGGTTTCTCTGAAGTAAAGAATCGCAATAAGATGCAGAGCTCTCGGGGTGCTGATCAGAACTCTGAAAAAACTTTCTTCCTCTCAGTCAAAACTAAGATTTATCATCTTGGAAGCAGTTTTTTTTGCATTCTGCAAATTTAACCGAACAATTTTACTGACTTTTGTTGTTTTCGAATGCAAGAGTGCTATTCGCGTACAGAACTCTCGGGGTGCTGATCAGAACTCTGGCAGAACTGCCTCTAGATGCGATACCCTAACTTTTATCACTTGATGCAATTTTTGCGAATAGTGCAACGTTTTTTTGTAAATATACCTGGTATTTTGGTTTCTCTGAAGCTAAGAATCACAATGGGATGCAGAAATTTTGGGGTGCTATTTAAAACCCTGGCAGAATTGCCCCTGAAGCGCTAGTTCTACCCATTTAGCTAGATGCAGTTTTCGCAAAAAATGTAACGTTTTTACAAATATTTTTTGTATCTTTGTGTTTCTGAGTCAAAGGTACGTAATAAAATGTAAATCTCTCGGGGTGCTAATCAAAACTATGTCAAAACTGTCTCTAATGCGATTCTTCAATTCTTATCACAGAGCAGTTTTCGCGAATAGCGCAACGTTTTTGTGCAAATATATACTGTATTTTGTTTTTTTAGAAGTAAAGATTCGCATTGGAATGCAAAACTCTCGGGGTGCTGATCAGAACTTTCGTTTTGTTATGATTATTTCAAGATACCTATAATTTAAGAAATTTATGTAACCATGAAATTGGCAAATGGTGATTTTTAATAATATTATTTATTTCTCTCACTATTCGCTCACGTAATATACCTTTCAACATTTGTACCGAGTGTCTTTTCGTATTGATGTCGATTTTAACCAATTACACCGGTTATATTAGCCCGCGTGTGGATTGGGTCGTTTAAAAATGTTATTTTCCGAAAAAAAATCATATCTTTTGTATTTTTGCAGAACTATTCGTGAAATGCTTCAGGAACTATAGAACTATTGTAGGACGACCTAAAAAAAAATACAGAACTATTTTTTGCAGAAAAAGGGGTGCGGCATGAAGTTAGCACCCCATTTTTTTTTTTTTAAATTCTGCCCCCCCAAGGGCAGAACTATCATTGCACCCCGTCGGGAACTCTAGAACTATTGTAAAAGGATCCAGAACTCACCCTAGTTTCGGGGGTGCTGCGAATTGGGGTGCTAACTTCACAGACATAAATATAAGGCTTTAAGTTTAAATGTTTGTTAGAGAGAGAGAAATGTGGGGGATTGTTTTTTTCTACGTAAATCTTATTCGATCGAACTGAATTCTTACTCGCAAATGGCCGAATTTTTTTTTTTTGCTACATTGGTGTATATCCATGGATTTTTTTTTCTGTAGTCCGGTTAATATTTTTTGAAATCACTTAAAATAGAGATACTTACACTTTTAATGTGTAGGTATCCGAACATTGGATGGATGGATGGAACAACTTGAGGATATTAAGTGTAACTAATACACCTTATATCATCAAACTGTAGGCATTTTGCTACTCAAAACCGTTCTCTGCCCGTAGTACGGTTAAGTTGACCCGTCAACCGTACTACAGAAAAAAAAATCTATAAGTATACTCTTTGATATTATATAGCGATAAATCATAACAACGTATAAAATCCGAATCGGTTTTACTTTAAACTATCATCACTAATAGACAGGGAATCTTACCACTTCACTGAACTTAGACTGCTGACCGTAAACCTCCTCCATATCTTCCCCGCGCCCATCCGCTGCCTGCGGCTCTGACCAGATAGTTTGTCCACCTGGTAAGAGGCCAACCCACGCTGCGTCTTCCGATTCTGCATGCCTAGACTGCTACCTTTTGCATGCCATCAACTTGACCTTCAGAGCGTTCGGCCGTCATGTCGCTAATATACAATCTATGCTATTTTTTATACTACACTATCATTTTTTTTTCAGAAACCTATATGGCCCAGAATTGAAAAAACTAAGAGTATCTCTAAATGCATTATTAAAGAACGTCATATTAATAGTAAAGACGATTGACCAGTTCCAAACCTAAGATAGACCACAGGGTTTACGATGCCCGAACATACACCAGCTCCCACACCCGCAAGATCATTATATGGATTTTTCATGTATTTATTTAGTATGACGATACTTGGTTTATATTGCGCTTGGGCCTTTATTCCAGATAGCTACTTACATTATTTTAACATTTACTACTATCCCCAAAAGTATTGGGCTACAGCAGTACCTATCCAATGCTTGGTGGCTTTGACAACGTTTGCATTTTTTATATATCCCAGTTGCAATTTAATTTTCACCGCTAATATTGATAGTATTGATACCATATGTGATAAATATTCTATTTATGAAGCCAAGCCTGACGAAAATGATTTTAATATGTCTTGTGCCTGTGTTTGCTTCGATGAACAGAAATGCGTAAAACAAAGTTACGTTACGACGTTGAAGGATGTAGAAGACAATACAGTGCCTCAGTTATGTGATTTAGATATACGTTTTGTGTGTAAGAAATTGTATTTGGATGGTAATTGAATGTTTATATAATATAAATAAATAATTACAGTGTTTGTCTATTACAGAAAATACCTTTTATATACCTTCGTTTTATTTACTGTTTATAATTCCGTTATCCCTTGTGGCATAGTAAATAAGGCTGGCCCATAGATATGAAAAAACATATCGATGGGCTGGTCACTGACCTATCGATTTCAATTCTTTTGAAATCGAGAGGCTAGAATGCAATACAATATGTACCACTCGTCTTAACTACCAACCCCAATCGGCAAGAACGCCCGGTCAGCAAGCAACCGGTAAGCGTTCTCCATCAATCGTTCTGACCGGTTAGAAATAGGCGTAGCTTACGTACTAGCTCCGTATATCGTCAAACACAACCCGGTTACAACCCGGTTTTGGCTCAGTGCGCGTGCAACTGCTCTTGCAAGTGATCGTTGGAAAGTTTCAAAAAATGGCAGTATCAACGGGAGAAACTTATTAACAAACAAGGATTTTTTTTCCCCGTGGTTTTACTAAATAGTTAAACATTAGAAAACCGAAATTTACAGGGCCCGTTGTACAACTGCATGGCCAGTTGGTCCACTGCCCCAAAATGCTAAAATTAAAGCTTTTATCCGACCTCAAAAAAGGAGGTTCTTAAATGAGGTTTTCATGAAGGTTTTATTATTAATTAAACATTATTCCTTTTTAACCGACTTTTAAAAGGGTGGAAGTTGTTCTGGTTAAAAAACCGCAAGTGTGATTCTGATTTGCGTACTGAGGGTTTAATACGGAAGATAAATACCAAAGCTTTTTAACCAAGTTCAATTGAAGAAAAGGTTTTGCACTTTGAATCTAAAAGCTTTATTCCAAGTGATAGTTTTAACCCACAGAATTTACTTTTATCACGTAATAGTTTACGTCTGACTGTCTACGTCTCTTGGCAAGCGCTAAATTACAACTGAAAGCGAATCAGCAAATCCCAGCGCCCGGTGTGTGTTGTGCGATGAATCCGGATTCTATTCTATTCTAGTCGAACAGAATAGAATCGGTAGGTCACTTGATCGACATTTATATTTTGACCAATTTTTGAAAATCAGTGATCTAAAAACGGGTTTTCAAAAAGCTGTTTTGTTAATCCGAATATTATTTTTAAAGAATAGCATTTTAGTGAGTTCTTTAAATATGAAAGAGTGTCAACATATATTGTATAGAAAATTTGTTTGTTCCTCAGCTGTTATATACTCCTCACTGCTGGTTACTCCTACTATCCCCATTGCAAATCTTCATGGAGATCATGGGAATTTTAGTAGCATAAAAGAAATTACCAATATCCCCTTCGAACCTTGCCGAACATTTGAAATGAACCAACAAGTATTTACGTAGATCTTGGGCAACATAGAATCTGGTATAAATTTATTCTCATTATATATTTATGTTTTTAGATTTTTTCCTTGAAAAAAGGCAAAATATTCAATGTTGATTGCGTCTTGTGTCTGCTGCGTATGAGCTGAACACGGAGTGGCGCAACTGCGTTTATTTGTCTATTAGTATTTGGATTAGATTGATATTTTTTAAATTCGTAATATTTTTTGAATGGAATGTCGGATTTAAATAATTCAAAAAGAAATCTACAGGTAGTGAAACACTCTTGAATACGAATAATTTATTTGGATAAAGATTAATACAAAGGTATGCATAACTTGGTCTGATTTTGGTCAGCATTTCTATTAACTTTTTAAATGTTGGTAATAAGTAGTTATAGTGACATAATTACAATAGTTGGGCATATGGTATCGCTAAGTTTTTTATACATATTGATATAGTCTTGATTATTGTAGAACATTTTTTTGTTCTATTATCAATAATTTCCGCAGCGCATGCGATGGTAGTCATTTTATGGCAATTTTTTTTACACCTTGGGTTACATTATTGAAGTTTTAGTGGGAAACCCTAAGTTTTCCTAGTAATAAATATAGCCTTTGTTACTCAGGAATAATGTAGCATTTTAATGGTGAAAGAAATTTTTGAAATCGGCCCAGTAGTTTTTGCGTTTATTCCTTACAAACATACAAAAATACAATTTTTTTCTCTCTATTATATTAGTGTAGATTAGCTGGGTATAAAATAAGAAGTCCTAAAGATTACCTTCTATATCCTTTTCATATTATTTTTTTTAATTTTCACGATAACTTCCTCCTAGCATTCGTATTTTTTATACCTGAATGCCTCGTATATTCATAGCCATTATTATTATTATTTCCGCTTTGTGGCCTTTTTTTTTTTTTTTTAATATTATAATGGGCTCGCACGGTCTTAGCAGACCATTTATGCATTTGCCAGAGTCAAAGTCAATTATATTATATCGTATCGTGGCGCGGGCGTTACCGCGCGTCCTCGTTTTCAAGTCCCAAGATTGGGCGGGAGATTTGGTGTGGACCCTCAGACATTGCGCGTCATGTCCTGCTTATTTCTTCATAATTCACTATTCATGAGCCTTCGCTGCACAATTCTTAACACGCTTTCGTAAAACTTTGCTAAAATATATACATCGAAAGTCACTAAAAGAATTTAGAAAAATTAAACAGAAAAAAACACCACTCCTTCTTAAGATTCGCGCCAAAACTCCATTTGTGGCCTTTATTGTGGTTTAAAGACACAGTATTTCTTCTTTCTTTTCTTAAATTATCTAAGACCAGAATTGTTTTCTTCTAAATTGAGGTCCTTTATTAATTGCCACCACCTAAAACAAAGGATCCACGTCACACACACACACAACAACAATTGGAAAAGGGCATATTTTAGGGGAGAGACAAATATATATTCATAAACAACTAACTACTACAGTTTAATGTTAAATGTTTTGATATATTTTGTTAGGAGATGTATAAATGGCGTATTTACAAGGGTTAACAAGAATTGCATATTTACAGGGCGTGGGATTTTGGTTGGAAGGATATCATACAAAGAAACTGGGAATTTAGGGCAGCTAAAAAATATATGGTCAGGGGAGCCTTCATCCAAACCACATTCACAAAGAGAGGAGTCTTTAATTCTAAGTTTTGTTAAGAAAACTGGGGTACAAACATGGCTCTGTTTCGTGAATGAAAAAACCATGGTTTTGATGGAATATATGTTTGGATTTGACCATAATATTTTCCTTTTGTTGCTCTCGACTGTCTCCATAAAGTGTTCCAGTCTGTTGCAAGTTGTCTTTTTGCACGGCATTGCAAGTCTAGGGAGAAGATTTTGTAGTGGGTTGAAAGTCCTGTATGAGCAGCATCTTTAGCCCATTGGTCAGCCATCTCATTACCTTCCACACCACTGTGACCAGGAACCCAGGCAAGAACCACCTCAATACCTTGAATATGACATGCATATAATACTTTTTTTATCTCAAGAATGATATGGGATAATAAAATTTAGCTTTAAAAGGTTTGAATCAGATAGAACTATTGATTTATTTAGTTGGTGAGATTTTATATATAACACGGCTTCTAAAAGAGCGATAGCCTATCCTCTAAAAACAGATGTCTGAGGGGGACTTTTGAAGCTAAGAATAATTTTAAATTTAGGAATCCAAACAGCTGAACCAACACAGCTGTTTTCAGAAAGTTTGGAGGCATCCGTAAACAAGGTTAACCAGTTGAAATAATTTTTATTAAGAGATGAAGTTAATAAGTTGTTCGTTGCTGGATCGCCTTTAGTGATATCAAGATCTAAAACTACTTGTGGGTGAAATAATAAAACTTCAAACTCTGTGGCGTAGAGGGGCTGTTTAGGAAACTAAGCAATTGGGTGAGGGAATTGGGTTAGTTTTTTATAGCTTTTTATATGTCTAGGGGGTTCCTTGTGGTTCCAGTAAGAACTAGATTGTAACTTATCAGAGAGAGATTGGAGGAGGATAGAGAGAGGGTGAAAGGAGAATTGGGCAATTTTAAAAAAATATCTGTCAGATAAAAATTGTCTTCGCAATCCCAGTGGAGGATCCACACATTCAACCCGTAAGGCATTCAATGGGGAGGACTTCATAGCACCAGTTATGATACGTAGACACTTTGACTGAATTTTGTCTATTTTATCCAGAGATGCCTTAGAACAAGGTTCCAGGAGGAAGGATGCGTGGTCAAGGTGGCTACGGACAATGGCATTATATAATAACTTTTGGCTGTAGGGGTGAGAGCCCCACCACACACCCGACAGGGATCTTAAAATGTTAACTCCTTTCTCGCATTTGTCAGTCACAGAATTAAAGTGTGGGGAACCTGTGAGTTTTTAGTCTAGTATGAGGCCTAGAAATTTTACTTGCTCAACTACTGGTACGAGCTGATCATTAACTTTAATATCAATTATTAGATTTGATCTTTTTCTGGAGAAAATAACTACCTTACTTTTTGGAACAGCAAGGGTAAGTCCATGGTCATCTAGCCAAGTTTTTAAATAAGATAAAGCAGAATTTAAGTTACGTGAGGAATCTATTATGTTGGCTGATGAATAATAGAGTGCCAAATCATCAGTTCAAGATCATAGGTGTAGATACTGTACAATAGTGGGCTTAACACAGATCCTTGGGGAAGACCCTTAAGTAGCCTGCAAGTGAATTTTAATATTTCTACCCATTAAAAGGTTAGAAATAAAATGAACCAACCTCACTGGAATGCTCAGCTGATGCATTTTCTGCCTGAGTATTGGGAGTTGGACATTGTCATAGGCGGAAGCTATATCTAAGAACACTCCAACAAGATGCTTACCCTCGGATAGTGCTTGACGTATGTCTGTGGTCAAAATGCCAAGGCTGTCAATGGTACCCTTACTTTTACGGAAACCAAATTGGGACTTAGCCAGAACTTCTCTGGATTCCATAAGCCACTCTAGACGGTTATTAATCAAATTCTCCATTATTTTGCATAAGCAGGAGGATAGTGCTATTGGTCTATACGAGGATGCTTTAGAAGGGTTGGATCCAGGTTTAAGAATGGGAATGATTATTTGGCATTTCCATATCTCAGGAATAACACCAGAACAAAATATATTTAAAAATTTTAATAAAACTCCTTTACTAAATTCTGAGAGATGGGCGATGAAAGAGTATGGGATACCATCATCACTAGGTGTTGAATCCTTAAGACCTGATAAAACACAATTTAACTCTGTCATTGAAAAAGGTTCATCCATTGTGTCATTTGACGTAAGGGAGGGGTAAGGTTGAGAAAGATAGTTCTCACCTGGAACAAAAGAGGGACATAGCCTATCTGCAAGATTCTCACACCAATTGGAAGAATCATGGGATAGTCCAGAATTAAGGGTCATTGACCCTCGGTATTTTTTTATCTTTTTCCATACATTGGCAGCTGGTGACCTAGGGGACAAGGACTCCAGGAAGGAAGGTTTTTTTTTGACTAAAAAGTTTTTTTGCCCTTGCCGAGACCTGCTGATAATTTAGGTAGTTCTCTATAGTCATCAATCTATTATATAGAAGTTCTGCATCTTTACGGCGTCTTACCATGTCTGTGCATTCAGGGTCCCACCATGGAGGTGAAGATATATTTTTACTGGGAGTTTTTTTTTATGGAATGTGGGAGTTGGCTGCAGATATAAGACAGTTGATAAACGTTGTGTACACTTTATCGATATTGTTAAAATTATCAAAATTATTTTGCTTAAGATTTTCCTCCATAGACAATGAAAACTGGGGCCAGTCTGCATAATGAAGCTTGTATTTAAGAAGTGGATTAAGGGAGGGGGAAGGAGAAACTAAATGAGGTTTGGTAATAATTATTGGAAAATGATCACTGCCATATAATTCATGGAGAACCTCCCAATGCAGAGTGGGAGCTAGGCAAGGACTAGAAAGACTAATATCAACTGCTGATTTACTGTTTTGGGTCTGTGAAACCCGTCTAGTCGGAGAACCATCATTAATTACACAGATGTTGTAATTCTCAAAAAGATCTATAAGGTGGGCAGAAAATGAGTCACAGAAATGTGAACCCCATGAGATATGGTGGGCATTAAAGTCCCCAAGAATAATAAAAGGTTGTGGCAAGGAGGAAATTATTTGTTGTAGATCAGGAATATAAGCTGTGCTAGGGTGAGGAATGTAGATTTAAACGAATGTAATATTCATAACTCGGGCTGCAACAACATTAAATTCTGATGAATGGCGAGGAAGTGAAATCTGAGAAGAAGGAAAGTTACGATTAATTAGTAGGCTAGAACCACCCCAGCCATCCGTTCTGTCATCCCTGAGGCACGCATAGCTCGGAATCCTGAAATAAGATCCAGGAACTAACCATGTCTCCGAAATGGCAGCAACAGCCGGAGTGAACTTATTAAGTAAGTATATAAGATCGTGTTTCTTGTGGCGGATGCTCTTAGCATTCCACTGCAGAATCTTTGTCTCTTTGACTGGGGAGAATTTTAAGCAGTTCATACAGTTTATCAGCCACGGTGTTCGGTAATGCATCATCCCATTTTGAGATGATGTTGGTTATAAGAAAGAGGACTAGTTCAATCAATGAATCATTTGGGATAGTATTTGAAAAAGATAGGTTTTGTAAAGCAGATCCATTAGGAAGTGAAGAGGGTATTTCTTGTATAATTTGCTGATGGGCTAGTCTATCATACCCACGGGGAAGAGGAGCTCTAGGGGAAGGATTGCGAACTAAAGTCTTCCTGTATGAAGTGTTTGGAGATGGGGATGGGGATTGGAAGTGTTGGGAGGGGATAGAAGGATCATAGGTCTGAATTTCCTGTGAAGGTAAGAATATAGCCTTAGTAACATCTGCATATGGGCGGCGGCGGGAGGGTGGAAAGCGGGCAGAAGCATCTATATATGATATGCTTTCATCTGACATCACCATTTTTATAGATTTCTGCCTGGAAAATTCTGGGCAGCATTTATTTGTTGCAAAATGTTTACCAGAACAGTGTAAGCATGTTGATTGATCCTCTGAAACTTGGCAGGATTCACCAGCATGATTATGTGAATACTACTGGTCCGATTTGTAAACTTCTTTCAGTGTTAGATAGCCCATTTATCGTGGAAGGCTATAGACTATATATCATCACGCTAAGACCAATAGGAGCGGTGCACCGATGAAGAATGTTTCAGAATCGGGTTTTTTTATCTTTTGAAAGCTTCCGCTGCGTGCGCTGCGTAAACGGTTAAAGTTGCGCAAAAATCATGTATGACAGAATTGTTCCCCTTTAAAAGTTCTAAAAAAAGTCAGGCACAGCATATGTCTATCTTTTAAGGTTGGTTCACTATAACCTTCTTTATGCTAACCAAATTTGTTCTAAAATAATGCATTATTTGCGAAAGTGTTTTTATAAGTATGATATTAATCCTTATCCAAATAAATACGTTATTTATCACAAGTATTTAATTTAAAACAAAATTGCCCTTTCCATCATTCGATTTCAATGAATATCTAAGGAGATATCGCAGTTTTAAAAATAACATCGCAGCAAAATAATGATCAAGTACTGCGCGAGCATTTATGATGTGTAAGGCTGGCGCGCAGTCATGAGGGGGGCGGTACGTATTATTTAAAAATATTGTTACCCTTAACGTTTTTTCTCTGTTATTGAGGAGTTGCCGTAAGAATCCTAAACCGATAACCAAATTCAGGGCGGGCGAAGTCGCTGGCAAAAGCTAGTAACATAATATTTATAGTGGGATTTTTTACCCTTTATCACCTTTAATGGAGATTCATAATGGGGATAGTGGGACCTACTCCTCTCTGCACAGGCACAGGCCTCTCCTTGGAGCCTTAGGAAGTAGGTAGGTTTAGGTATTCAGAGTGGCGGGGGTTTGACATTTAGTTAGGTACGTAATTTATGAACGCTGTTAACAAGTCGGTTGTTCTAAACGTCCTTAACCGAATTATAAGGGCACAGACATCGTCTTAGGCCATAGTCCACCGCGGCCACGTGCGGGATGGCTGACGTTGTGCCTGTGGCCATCATATGACAACAGCCATGATCGACGGTTTAACGTGCCTTCCGAAGCACGGAGCTCAGAAAAAGGTGCCACTAGGCGGATCCAAGTACTAACCACCCCTGACACTGCTTAACTTCGCATATTATTTTCGATAAACGAATGTACCAAGCTCCTTGTACTTTTACTTAACTTTTTTTGATACTTTATCTGAAAACCATATTCAAAGCCAATGAAAAGATTTAACCTAGGTATTTTTTTTTTCGTTATTTTGCAGAATAAGCAATCACGAATTAATAAGCAGTGTCTACGATTAAAACCAAAATTGGCTACCTAAATCCTAAAAATCCAATATTTCGGCCGCACGAACGTCAGTTAGGACACTTTTCCACAGTTAGTTACGTTTGATCGTGAGTTCGAACGAACAAAATTCGCGCGAGCTGGCGATGGTTGCGTAGTCGCTTTGTATAAAAGCACCGCCTCAAGAGTTTTTAAGCCATCCATATGACCTTGGACTTGGCTTATTGACTGCTATCATAATATGAAAAACGCCAGAACTGACGGTCCGATCATAGTTTATACACTTACAAATATAAACTTACTAGCTTGTGCCCGCGATTTCACCCGCCCTAAATTCGGTTATCGGTGTAGGATTTGAACGGCAACACCTCAATTATAAAAAAAACCGACACACTTGTCATTTTCAAGTAGCCTATGTCCTTCCCCGAGACTCAAACTACCATGCCAGATTTCGCCCGCGGTTTCACCCACCCTAAATTCCGTAATCGGTGTAAGATTTCAAAAGCAACTTCTCAATCATAGAAAAAAACCGACTCACACTTAATCAAGTAGTGTCCTTTCTCGGGACTAAAACTATCTCCGTGCCAAATTACATCTTAATCGGTACAGCGGTTTAAGCGTGAAGAGGCAACAGACAGACAGAGTTACTTTCGCATTTATAATACAGGGAGACGCAATAAAACGTGCATATTGCAGCATATTTTTGTAGAAAGCGCGTGTTGGTACTAAAACCTGCTATCATTGGGTAGTTGGGCTCATGGAATTTTTGTTACCATGAGTCACTTCGACGGGGAATTTTGCGTGTACGCATTCTCGTTCATACATTGTCACTAGGCAACTATACTGTTCTGAATATGAATTACGGCGAATTAGTGAAGCTCTAAGTGCTAATTTAATTGAAATTTGGGTAAAGCATTTTGAAGAGAACGGGTTAAACGTTTAAATCACAAGCAAAAGATCGTCCAAGAGCATCTAGGACCGAAGACAATATTGAGAGAGTTATGCAGTCTGTACGAGAGATCCAAAAATGTCTACTCGCAAGAGATAGTCTGTCATACACTTATCGCGACGAAATTTGCAACGAATTCTTAGATCAGTAACTGCATCCATACAAGCTGCAATTAACATTGAAAGAGTCCTACTCCGAAGTTGCTCTGAAGAAAGGCTTGCATTTGCTTATGAAATGCTTAATCGATTTTCCATAAAAAAAAATATCTTTTTCTCTGATGATGCCTATTTCCATATCAATGGGTTCGTAAACCGTCAAAATTGTCGTTAGTGGAACAGTGACAATCGCAAACTCAAACACCAGAAACCACTGCATAGTACACAGCGTAGTGATGGTATGGGCAGCAATCTCTGGCAGAGGAATAATTGGTTGGTAAGAAAGTTTTCAAAAATTTCCTTTTTCGGTTAAAGGACTGCCGTCGTAGAAAGGTTCATCATTTAGATAATGTTATTTTTTTAAATAAACTTTAGTTAATACTACAGTTCCTCAGTTTAATTTTAACTTTTTCTAATTATTTTTAATCTATTTTTTTAAATATGTACGTTCTATTGTGCCACCCTGTAGGGGAGAGTTGAGTAATACCACGCGGTTGAAAATTCCGCGCCCCTCGGTTTCTTTGAAACAGTCAAATAACGCGCCTGCAATATTAGTAAAATCATAGCTTTATGTACCCCCTACCCTGTTCGCGCACCGCCAAACTGCCACCCAGTATCCAGAGAGCAAGGCCGCGAGCTTGCAGGTTTTCCGCGCGATCGATATACTTTTTGGGTGATTTTAATAAGAGGTGAGTCAATGAATATTTCACACTCAGTAATAAATTATACTCATTTATAGGGTAAAAATAATGTATAACTTATGTGTAGAATTACTTTAAATTAATCCTTTGAGTTTGTTTATGTTTTTGAGGTTACAAAATAAAATGATCTTGTTTGATAATACCGCACGTAGGGCACGTTGACATTATGATCAGCTATATAATATGGTTGTGATATTATAAATCTCTGAAAGAATATGTAAGTATATTATACTTATAAGTGAAGTATTTATACCTAAGATTAATCTCTAAAAGAATATGTAAGTATATTATACTTATACGTGTAAGTATTTATACCTAAGTGCAAGTAGTAGGTAATATAATTATTGTTGTCTTGTCTTGTCAATGTCAAATTATCAATCATTTAGGCTAATACTAAACATTTTGTAAAAGCTGGAGTCTGTACCTATTTCCAATTCGGTCTCCAAGATTCCACACTCTGACTGACACATTGTGTGATGATTTTCGCGGTTTTATGAGACCCAGCGCGAAATTACCTACCTGGAGCACGATATTATCAGACCAGTTTGATAATACTGCGCTTTCCCAATTTTTTATTATTCGCTCGTATTATTGTTTTTGTTTGTTTTTTGATAAATTAAAATTTTCGTTAGTGAAGTCCCTTAAATTCTCCAACTTTTATTATATTTCTTTTTTTTTAACCTAAAACCGTTTTTATTTTAACCTAACCTGAGCTTAATTATAGGATAATTCTCTTGGGGGCACGGTATTACCCAACTCTCCCCTATAAGTATGGATAATACCAATCGTGAAATTTCGAATGTATCAAGAAAAGTCTAATATCATATAAAAGATTTTATTAATATTTCAAACACAATTTACTATGTACAAATTACTTTGTAAAAATATTAATTCTTGTCTTATTATATAATGATTCATTATATTGTTATAGACAACACTTATAAAACATAATATAGAGAAAATAAAAATAATTTAATAAGTACACGGACTTGCACTTCATAATGTTGCATGAAAAATATTTAATATCCACTATAAACAATAAAATAACAACTTAATCAAATGGCATTCTTCATAGGCACACAATATACCCATCATTAAATTTCTATACAAAGTATATATACCCCTGATTAAACTGGATAACATATTTGTCATCACAATTCTATAATAATAAATCCATAATATTATGCAAAATAAAAGAATAACGTGTTAGGAAATGCAATCTCACTTGACACATAAAATTATATATTCACCTAATTATACAAACATAGCTTTTCTATTGTGATAAAATAAACATCATAAATTTTATCTTAAATAAAAAAATATTGCGTAACAAACACGCATCTAAGATAGGCCGTATGTGATATATTTTTTACTGCATTTGTAGCATGATGGAGAAGCTTGACGTTATTTTTTTTATTAAAGGCCTGGATACAAGTCCTTGTTTCTTTTTTTAAAGTTGTGTTGCCTCTACGTAAAATAATGTCTCTTGACAAAATAGGGCAACGTCAGTTTGATTTTATTAAAAAGCAATCCTATAAAGGTAATTGTTATTCTTTTCTCAAAATATAGATTTAAGCTACTTTGACTTTACTTTTATAAGTCACCTTAATTTTTTTATGTATTATAGGTACAAGATTGAACTAAAATAGTTTTTGGCACATAGTTTTCGAATACGGATGTTAGCGTATCAAATTTATGCATAATAAATTCTGATACTAGCAAATCAACATTTCAATAAGTAAAAATTTGTTATTCCACCATCATTAAATATATTTTGTAATAAGTTTTATTAGTATTGTTTAAGAGACATTGAATTTTTAGGCTTCTGGGTAATGCTGCATAAAAATCTGAAGATTTGACAATGCAATGTTTGAAAGATAAAAAAAAATGTTAGGAATGAAAAATTTTGAATTTGTAAAAGTAAAAAGGAATGAGAGAAGATATGTATAGAAAGTTAGAACAGATATTACAATAATTTGAAAATCTGAACAATTTGTTTATTTGCCCTTGTTTTCTAGGTCGCAAGAAATAAACTAAAAAAAAAAACCATGTATATATAATATTGATTGATATATTAATATTGATTTCATAATTACTAGGAATAAAAATTATTATCCATAAATTTACCCGTTTAATATTTCAAACCTTAAAGAAAATTGTTCAATAGAATGCAGGAATTGATTTCACAAGAGTACTCAATAAAATAGTATGGATGAAAACCTGGATCCTGTCAATCTTTAATGCAAATCAAAAACATATACTTAAATTCATCACTAGAAAATATATCGTAATCTAAATAATATTCAGTATTTTCTAAAAATTAAATGGATTTCACTGCAGATATGTCTCTTTTGTTCATACAAAAAATAATCAAACCCAGAAAAGTCTCTGAAGTTTATTTTTACACCTTTTCCAAATATTAACAGCATTTTGGTTTTTGACGTATATTATTGCAAAGTCCGTTACCTTACCTATGTCAGAGTATTGATAAATAGATATTAATCCTACGTACAGACAAGTACATAATATGTAATCGTTATAAAACAGAGCATATAAATGTCGTCGGCACGAAGGGAGATAAAAATATGGACAATGCGAAATAAGTACTTAAACTTTGTTTTATGAATTACATTTTTAAATAATTTGCACTTAAGAAAATTTCATTCGTTAATATTCAATCTTGTTAGGTGTTGCCAAACTTTGTAACAATTTTTGCAGGTCACGCAGGGTGCGTAACATGGACGGCTCAACAATACCTTATAAAACATATGCTCATAGTTACCATCAACATTTACCACACGTATCCCTTTGATGTTACTACAAAAATGTTACAAACTTGACGCACCATTACCGCTCCTCGTGTCGACACAATGACTACACTTAGATTGGGTTGCACCACTAGAAGATATTTGAAAATAGTATACATTTTCTATACATTCATCTGACAGATAAATTAAAATATGAAGCCGTGAAACATTCCGTTATACTGAGTTTCACGTCTATTTGAAAGCACTATCTAAAAAGTAAATATATCTATTTTTAGGATATTATAGTCATTCAATCGACTTAATCAGCAAATAAGTGCTGTTATACAAATTTGACAAATGGAAAAGTTTCTACATTTTTATCTGTCAGACGAAGTGAACTTATCAGGTGTATGACCTCGGTGTTAACGGCGAGGTCCCCAAGCGGCGGACGACGGTGCGGGCGCGGGGGCTGTAGCATGCGCGGCGGCCGGCATAGTAGGGAATTCATGCGTGGAGGCGGTGTCTGGGGCGCGCTGCTCCCACGGCGCACCTTTTACCACGAATCCAGTGCTGGCGGCCGCACCTGCCTCGCTCGCACTGAGGGCAGCTCCGAAGTCACCCAGGGATGGTGCCGCCGGCCTCTGGTATCGTTCTGATACGTCTTGCAACTGTTTACAAAATGTTTGATTTCAGAATATATTAATCCGAGAAGGAGCTATTTCATTAAAAATAAGAATTCTATTAATGAAATAGGTCAGCTGTTTCTGCTTTTACAGAACCAATTTTACATTCAATACCTAAAAACAAATAATAGGTTCAAATAGCATTGACTATTAAAATATTTCCAGCTTACATATTCCTCAGCCAAATTGAGGAGATGATCTTTCGCATCTAAGACATTGTCCTCGTCGCCAGTTATAACCACAATGCTGTCATCGCCTTGCTTTGGGAACCGGATGTCGACTTTGTAGTCGTCCATGACACGCCTTATGTTTTTACCCCTCAGTCCAATGAGCCTTCGGTGAACGCGCGGATCGATGTCGACTTCTTCACGGTATTGGTTATCCTGAAAAAAAAAGTTACAGTTATCAGTCATCATTTTTAAGGAAAAAAAAATACAATGTTGTATATCCCATAGACATTGAGCACTGGCTACAAACAAAATGGCGGACGTTGATAGAAAGAGAAACATAAGACCACAGAATTGCTTTGTCTCTTTCTAAAGGAATGACAATTTTGTGAAGGTATTGCGCGGTACATAGGACAGATTACAGAACTCGAAGTCATATACCATAGAACTATTTTGTTTTTTTTGTATCTATTATAAGGCAACAAATGTCGAAGTTTCTCGTTCGATTCTCATACGACTCATGAGTCTATTGCAATTTATAAACGACGATTCCTTTTCCCTAGCTTTTACCTTTTAACAGCCAATGCGAGTAAACATGCGGTAGCCCTTCATTCGACCAGCTTTCGCGGAATAGACAAAAATACTTGATCACTAGTTTGAATAAAAGCTTGGAACAGACTTACTAGGCGAACAAATGACACTTTGATATCAATATTGATTGACGTCAAATATTCGTGTGTAGCGCACGCCTTGCTCTTCTTGCAGTCTTAGGTGGATTTTAAAAAAAATATATTCATTTTGAAAAATATTTTTTTACACTTTTTAGTACAATTTTTGGTTAGATTAAATTTTTATATGATTCTAATGTTTTGAAAAAAATCTTTTTTTACTTTATACTTTTTAGTGATAATTTAATTGAATTTTTATAGTTTACTGCCCAAGTTTCATTAGTTGGGTGATGAGATCTTGGAGAACGATATTATCTTCAATATAAATTAGTTATTAAATTTTCACTTCACGTTTCACCCTAATGTCCACCTTCAGGTGCACATCCTGCATATGCCAAGAGGTGATCAAAATGAACATCTAATTCGTGATCTGCGACCCTCAAAACTCCCGGATAGCCATTTTGAAGATTTTTAAATTTATCACCTCCACCTCTAGGTTGTACCCCTGGTACAACTCTGGGAGGGTTGTAGGTTGTTGGTCAAAGTAACTGTGGAATATTGTATTATCATCCGAGCTTAGTAAGTATGCAAAATTTCATCGTAGGGTGATAACAGGAAGTATGTTTAATTAAGCTTGCAAGATTCCAATATAAGATGGAAGGAAAAATAAAAATTAATAATGAAGCATTGTGAATTTAATATAAGCAAGTAAATATGCAGCTAGACGGAGGTAGTAACCAGCACTAACCTAGTATAAATTAAGATTTGAGTCACATGTTCATACCAGGTTTTATTGAAATAGAATAAAAATTATAATTAAAACCAGTACTTACTAATTGATGGACAATGGCCATAATGGCTTCTTTGGCCTGATGAGCTTTATCTTCATACCCTTGTATGGTGATGATGTCACTATTTGGCTCACCACGTTTAGGAAGATTGATTTGTACTCCATAATCTGTACGGATTTTGGTTATCACTGCTCCACCTTTTCCAATTACCAATGGATGATATTCAGGATCTACTTTGAATTTCAACTCGTATGATCTGTCAAAAAATAAATAAAACAACAATATTAGCATTTGTATAAGTTGTCTGGTATCCAAAGTACAAGCTTTGCTTTCTATTACAATCCTGTTACCGCTTGTATGATACCTTATACATCTGCGTGTATACACACGTCATTTATTTATGTAGTCTGGTTTAGAAACATATGCGCTGAATATTTATTTTCACTTTATTTCAGTATTGAAAGGTTTTATAGTACTTGTAAATATTACCTAAGTTGTCTGTCTTCTTTCTCTTTTTCCATCTCAACAATCTTCTCGGTTAGCGCTTCTTTCGCTTTTTCAGCATTGGCAGGTGTTCCGGTTACCTAAATAATTAAATTTACTGATTTAGTTATTTCCATACAGCAATTTCAACACACTGCATTTGCTTAGTGAGTGTATAACAAAACAAATCGGGTGTAGTGTACCTGTGGGATTATCTCAAAACTGTTACTTTACAATCCTTTTATTAATTATGAAGTATACATCATATAAAAAGCAATTTCGCGGGGATGGGCTTACCACCAGGTACGCAGGTCTAAGTGGCTGGTGGAAAAAGGTTGTCCCCCCCTATTATGATGTGTGTGTAGCAAGACAATGTTTTTTTTTTTTAAATTCTTATTGATCAAAGAAATATTCAATCAGGATTGCAGAAAGTTTGTGACGCCTGCTAACCCGTGAGGATAAATAACTGGCAATTTATATAGGACTAAACATAATATATAGTTATTCTATGTATACCTTGACGATATCACTGTTGTCTTCATTGGGTGGAAGTAGAATGTGGACATCATAAGTCTGCATCAGCTCTCTTCTCTTCTGCCCAGCCAGCAGTCGGTGCAGCTCATTTGGCACTTCTACATCAACTGTTATAGGCACCTGCAGAATTTGTTTACAATAACTTACTAGTAACATATAAGCGGAGGCTTTAAATACTTAAAGCAATAATACCTAATATAACAAAAAACACAGGTTTCATATAGATCAAATGAAGAAAAACTATCATTATGTTACCTGCTTTGCAGTTTTTAAATTAATGCCATCTACATTGCTGCTTTGCATTGTTTATCTCATATATTTGAATTGAATAAGCAATGTATAGAATAATAATACTAAACCCGAGATTTTTAGTGATTTGGATTGAAGAAGTTGTAAACTCATAACATATTTTTACGACTCACTATCATGGGCATGAAAGTTTAGCTTAGTCCAAAAAGGCTATAATTGTAATAAGTGCGCCATTTTGTTTGTCATGTACTAGTCAAGTGATTTTGCACACAAAAATTTAAAATAATCATATAAAGAAACTAGCTTTTGCCGCCGGCTCCGCCCGTTCTAAATTTGGTTATCGGCGTAGGATTCTTAGGGCAACTCCTTGATTATACTAAAAAAGTTTTGTTATAGTAAGCTATAGCTGCAGCTTTTTAGCTTAGTTGGTGAATTCGGTTATAGTTACTGCTGTGGGATTATTACGTCACCTCCTTATTTATAATAAGAATAGTAAAAGTAGTAGTAACAAGAGATTAATAATTTAAGTTTACTTAAGTACCAAAGGTTAATATACCTACAGAGTAATTGCTTGTGCCTAAGCATGTAATACACACCTGTTCAAGCAGAGCATTCTTAGCAGCCTCACAGTTCTCTGGTCGACCAGAGATTCTAATGATATCATTTACTCCAGGCTCACTGCCTTCATCTGTTTTCACAGGAATATCAGCACCCTCAGAGGTGTCCCTCTCAGGGAACTTGATTTGCACATCAAATTCAGCAGTTATGTCTTTGACTTTAGCTCCACCAGCCCCCATCATCGTACGGTGGTGTCTTCGAGGAATCACACATTCAATAGTAACCTGACAAAGAAAACATTTTAAATAAATAAAGTCGATTGCTGAGAATATTTAAAAAAACCTAAAAGGATTTAAAGAAAATAATATTGGCGTCAAGAAATATTTTGCTTTAACTATGCACTTCGGCTGGCACAATGCGCTCAATACACAAGTACATAACTCCTAGTACTAGCAACAAAAAATCCCAAGATCTCTTATGCAATACAAATTATATACATAGATATCTATGAATTAGGAAAATGAACTTGTATCCTTTTATCGATATATTGTGCGTTTAGAATGCACATTGTGTACATGCACACACCTTAGCTTCCAAATCTTCAATAATTTCCAATATGCGTGTTTTAGCGGCTTCTATGCACTCGAGCGGACCCTTGAGCACAACGCGTTCGCTATCGACGCCCTGTCTCGGGAATGATATCTGCACGCCGCCGCAGTCGTCGGCGATGCGACGGAGCACTTCCCCGCGGCGCGCTACGAAATGTCTGTGATGGCGTCCCGGTACCGACATCTCTCCTTCAGCTACTTTACTGATATCCGAAACTGCTGCTTCTAGCTGAGCGCGAGCTGCCTCCACTTGTTCTGAACGACCTGGTTACAATATTAGGAAATTTACTAACCTTTTCTGTGTCAATGAATAACGCAATAATTTTTTCAAATTATAATCACAAAAAAATGAACTGATAAAATCTTTAGTGGTTTTTAAGGCAATCATTGGGATATATTTTTGGATTTTCCCGACTCCCATATAAAATATTCGAAAGGATAATGGCCAAAAGTCTATGAAAGTTGGACCAAGAAATTAAAAGTCTGCCTCCAGGATTAACACATAGTGGATTTGAAAGAAGAGTTCCATAACATGTTTTTTTTTTCTATAGGACCATAAAAATATATACCGCATTGAATGAAATGAACCAGCCTACTTATCTTAAATTAAAGTATGTAAAAAATACAATAAAAAAGTATTTTGTTGAATATGTTTGTTTCGTCCCGCCTGTTGCTATCTGCAACGTAGCGAACGTAGCGTTTGCTGGCAACACCAGTTTTCAAGTCGTTGTCGTTGTCTATGCGTAAAATAACCTAACGCAAATATATAAATTTTGTGCCTTTTAGTCTAATTAAAGCATTTTTCTTCTCATAACGTTTATACAGTAGTATTGCGTTAGCGAACAATAAATAGATGCTGTGCGCAGTTTTGACCACGATAAAAGGAAAATACTTAGTTTGTACCTTTAGTAAATTTAATTTCAAGGTTTTAGATCCTGTCCCTATTTTCATGTTCCTCTCATACACATTAAAGGGCTCCCTTAGGTCCCCTAAGAGTGCAAAAAACTTAGAGAATTAGAGGTAAGTAATAGTCATTCCTCCTAAGGTTTTAATCCTAGTTAGGTTTCGCTTTACCCGTCATAAGGACGAAACATTGTTTATTATTGAAATCAAAATTATTGCCTTGCTAATTATCTATTATGTAACCAAAAACAGCTTGGTGCATTAAGTCACGAGTATGTTCAACGACATAAATCATCAATGTATATTTTTAATGAAATTAACCAAAAATTATGTCATTGCAAGCTTGTACTTGTTTGATTATATTGATTGGATAGCAAGCACTTTATGAAATACGAAACCAGAAAATTTTACATTTCAAAATATTCTATTGAATATGTATAGTATATCTCAATCTCTGCATGATAGAATTTTAAGGTCCAATACAAACAAATGATGTTATTAAGCTACTGTTCCAAATGCACTATGTGTCAATCCGGGGGACAGATTTAGTCTTTTTTTGGATCAGGTTACCCATTCTCCTTTTGCTTATTTATTTGAGTGTTGAAACATAGTGTATATTCTGACTTTGATGAGGTTTTTACCATACGGTTAAAAGGTGGCCGTAACTTAAGATGTTTCATAGCTATACGCTTTTTGAGGTTAAATGGGTTTGCATGGCTCTCACAGAACAGCTATTTGGGGGTCACATTGACGCAATCTTAAACACTGCTGTTAATGTTGGTCGTTATCATCCATTACGATAATGGGACCGATTCTTTTAGCGTTAAGAAAGTAAATCTGATTTAGGGATTAATGTCTAAACATACCTATTATGAAGATAGCTTCCTTATCTTCATCTTTTTCAGTGGGGAATATAATCCGAGCGCCGGTCTGCTCACGAATCTTTTTGATATTTGAACCATTCTTCCCTATTAAAAATTTGTGATGTTCAGGCTTGGCCCGGACTTGGGCAGTGTGAGAAGTCAGTTCTCTCTCTGAAGCATGAGCCAACAGTTGCTGCTTAGCTTTCTCTACATCTTCAACAGGCCCCCTTATCACCACCTTATCACTATCACTATCTGCTGGTGGGAACTTAATAAGTACTCCCCCACACTCTTCCATTATGGAATGAATAAGTTTTCCTCCTGCTCCAATGAGAGAGTTGTAATATTTTGGTGGAATAGTCACTTCTTCAGTAACTACGTTTGCTTTTTCATTGTGAATCGCTTGTATCCTGCGCACGGCGTCTTCGACATTTTCCCGTTTACCTCTAACTGTTATTACATCGCTATCATCACCTTCTGCTGGTAAATCTATAACTGTCTGTGTCTCATCCCGAATCTTTCTTAGGTTTGCACCTCCTTTACCAATAATAAACTTGTGAAATTGCTTGAAAATAGGGATTTCTTGCACATATGAATACTCAGCAATTTCTTTTAATACCTTATGTAGGTATTTTTCACATTTTTCTATATCTTCCTGTGGTCCCCTGAGTTTAATTGGACTTCTTTTTTGGCCCTGGTCAGGTAGACTGATAAGCACTCGGTCAAACTTCTCACGAATTTCCTTAATCTTTTCGCCTCTGACACCAATAAGAGACTTGATATATCTGTGATCAACATATACATCCTTTGTCCTTTCATTTTCTAATTTCGAAACCATTTCTCTTAGCTCTCTTTCTGCATCAGCCACGCCCTGATGACTGCCTTCAATACGAATCACATTGTTGCCTTCATTTTCAATTATATTAATTACTACACCAGTCTCATCCTTCAGTCTATTAACTGAAACAAATAGTTACTTTTTAAAGATATTAATTTTATTTTATTAAATATTATATTATATTTTTATATGTATTTTATTATATATCATACATAACTGTTAATTTAAACAAGTTACAGCTTATTAGTAATAAATGCATCTAAAATATATCTGAAATCCCTTTTACATACTTTTCCATGCATATTTAAAATAGAGTTTAAAATATATCTTTATCATCATGCTAATTTTAAACCAATAAAGGCAAATTACTTACTGTTAGAACCACTCTTGCCAATAATGTGCTTGAAAAACTTAGGATCAACCGATAATTCAACGTAAGTGAGAGTGGCCAGCAAGTTTTTGACAAACTCATCCAGTTCTACCTGCGCCCTTTCAACTTCTTCTGGAGGGCCATCAATTTTCACCTTATCTTCAGAATGCGTGATGTCCACGTGCACCTGAAATGTGAAATATATATTATAGGGAGAGCCGAGTTTAGGATCTGACATTATTGGGTTCACAGAAAAATCTAGTAATTACATAGTTTCGTGAAGAATGAATGAGGATATGTGGATGTCTGCAAAATTTATTATGAAGTCCACTGGGTCTGCTTTTTGAAATACTTTTTACTTCAGTATTATTTTAAAATAGACATATACTTTTAAATTTTTATTTTATTATATTTTTCTGTACTCAAAAGATTTTTGAATTGAATTTAATAGAAAGATTGTATCATCTAATAATCCTTTATTGGGTGCATTAAGAAAATTGCTCTATTAGTCGCATGGGGTGTCTAGGGACCCTTATGAAAATATGATATTATAAGGAATAAATAAAGCAAACCATATCTAATGTCTAAATCTTGTTAAAAATAAATTAAAATTAAACAAATTGAGATAGCAGGATAGAATTACCACTTTCACACTCTGACGGACTCGCAACACATTTTTTTCAATTTCAAATTGTATTGGCACTATTATTTATTTAATTTTATTTATTATTCATTTATTTCAGATTATCTCGTATAATTTTAGAATTATGTTAGTAGTCAAGTTTCCTTTTTTCCATTTGAGGTAAGGAAAAAACTGTTGTTTTGAAATAAACTGATATTTATTTTTATTCAGATTCGTCATCACTATCATCGGTCTTCTTATTTCGAAACATGGTGGGGTTGGTGCATCAGTTTCACGTAAAAAATAAGTATTTTATTTTCATATGATTTAATATGGTTGTCTTAGAACTATAGTTAGACCTAAAGATATTGGTCATACATTCCAATCTCTAAGATCTATATAGACAGCAATGATTTTCGAATATTGAATCTGTTGTACTGTGTAGAAATGGGTTTTGTCAATGCTTCGATTTTGTTAAAAATATTGTATTTAAAAGGATAACATAAATTGTTTATTGATGTGGTATATTTTGTATGTGTTTGTTTTTCGCCGCAAATGATTTTTTAGGTAATATTTAGTGATTGTGACAGAATCTTGTAATTTTAATAAGACGGGGTTTTGTTAACATGGTAAGACAAGTAAGGAAAAATAATGTTTACATTTTTTATTACCCACCTTTGAGAAGTCCTGAGTAATCTTTTTAATGTTAGAGCCGTTCTTTCCGATAATATATTTATGTATCCATGTAGGAGCGTCAACCGTTGCCGTTTTTACAGAGTTAGCCTTTTCACATACTTTTGAAAGTGCTGTAACAATCAAATGAGTCTAATTAAAGGATTCCATGTTATAAAATCAATTTTACTCTTCTTCAAATAATAATCACTCCGAAGTCACAGTGAAATTTCAGTAGTAAATTTTAACCCTAACAGGCATTGATGTTTAACAGGAGTAAAAATCAGCAAGGTTCAAACGAGAAGGTACACTTATTATTTCTCCCACATTGTCAACCTAATGGGCGCATGGTTTGGTCATATTCTCTATACTGATAACTACATTTCTGTTTGTTTAGACCAAGTAACATTTATTGTTTTCTCGTATTACAGCCCTTTTCATGCTACTTTTTACTTGTCTTGTATATGTGGGGTAGAAGCATCTCATACTGTGCTTTCCAACACATGGTCTCAACCCAGAGGCGGCTCGTGACAATTTTCAATGGGTGTTCACTAAAAAAAGAGAAATTGCTAACCCTTTAATTATTCTATTTATAACTAAAATTCATTCGCCTATTTAGATCTACAAACGCGTGTATGTTTTTGTGCTACAGTTTTGTACCTTTATTTCAAATTGAGTAACTAAAATCTTTTCACACTGTTAAATACATTTGATTTTGCTATACTTATTCGACAATTACAAACTGTTTATGTAGTTATGTGCGTTCTATTGACAGCATTGAGAGCTATGACATCGCATAGGCATTGAAATCGTTCTGCTCACAAAATGTAAACAAAAAATATGGCTGTTCACTATTTGACAGCGCATCCACTACTCTACTTCCAATGCGTTAAATGTGGTCCGGAAGTGACGTCATAGCGCATTCATTTTTGGTCAACAGAACGAACAAATATGGGTATTAGACAGCATTAAGCGCATTCAATGCGTATAATGCTTGTCAACAAAACGCCCCTTGAATATGTTAATCAAAATCTCGCGCGCACGAACTTAAACATTTGTTGCGATAAGATCCTGACGTCTGCGCAGCCGCAGTCACTGAGACAATCCTTGCTGGTATGGAATGCTATATTCCTAACCCGCGAGTAGCTGCCGGCGTCAAAAAACGACCGTGGTTTAATAGGTCTTGCAGAAAAGCTAAAATTCTTAAGCAAAATGCATATGAGGCTTGGACCACGGCTCGTTTTAATAAGGATCCGAATATTTCTGAGTTAAAACGCAAATTAAATGCTGCCTCGAGGTTCAGTAAGAAAGCAACTGCCAGAGCAAAATTCCAATTCATCGGCAAAATAGGTGGGCGACTTGCGAGCTATCCTTCTGGGAGTCGTGCTTTCTGGTCGCTTGCCAAAGCTGCCGAAGGGAACTTCTGCCAGTCGTCGTTACCACCACTGCGAAAGACCGATGGTGACTTGGCCCATAGTGCTAAAGAGAAAGCCGATCTACTGGGCAGTCTCTTTGCCTCGAACTCGAATATGAACGATGAAGGCGCTGTACCACCTACTATACCGTGGTGCGGTAAGTCCATGCCGGAAATCTCCATAACGCAGCAGGAGGTCAGGCGGGCGTTGCTTTCTCTAGACGTTCATAAGTCGAGTGGGCCAGACGGTATACCAGCAGTGGTGCTTAAGCAGTGTGCTCCTGAGTTATGTCCTGTACTCACGCGCCGCTTCGCGCTTTCCTACCACACTAGGCAATTTCCGTCTACATGGAAGACTGCGAATGTGCACCCGGTGCCCAAAAAGGGCGATAGATCAGATCCATCGAATTACAGGCCTATCGCTATTACCTCTCTCCTCTCTAAGGTGATGGAGCGTGTGATCAACACACAGCTTCTAAGATACCTAGAAGTACACGATCTGGTCAGTGACCGTCAATATGGCTTTCGCCACGGTCGCTCGACTGGTGACCTTCTAGTGTATCTCACACACCGATGGGCACTAGCCATTGAGAGTCAGGGGGAGGCATTGGCATGTAGCCTGGACATAGCGAAGGCGTTCGATCGGGTCTGGCACCGCGGTCTTCTATCGAAGTTGCCATCTTACGGAGTGCCCGAGGGTTTGTGCAAATGGGTGGCTAGCTTTTTGTCCGGCAGACGCATACGAACTGTAGTTGACGGTAGTTGCTCTGATAGCATGGACATTAATGCTGGTGTCCCGCAAGGCTCTGTGCTGTCTCCTACGCTGTTTCTACTGCATATCAATGACATGTTGGACATCAACAACATACATTGCTATGCAGATGACAGTACTGGAGACGCTTTTTACACGGGTCGTGCAAACATCCCACGTTCCGTTGTGGAGGAAAACCGCGGAGAACTTGTGTCTCAAATCGAGACCACACTGTCCCAGGTCTCTGACTGGGGACGGGTAAACTTGGTCCGATTCAACCCTACAAAGACACAAGTGTGCGCGTTCACCGCTAAGAAAACTCCATTCACTGTGGTCCCACAATTCCAGAACACTCCCCTCTCCATCTCCAAGAGCATTGGGATCCTTGGTGTCGACATCTCCAGCGATGTTCAGTTCCGAGATCATTTACAAGATAAGGTAAAGCTGGCGTCCAAAAAACTTGGTGTACTCAACAAAGCGAAGCAGTACTTCACGTCGGGGCAAAGGTTGTTACTTTACAAGTCGCAAGTTCGGCCCCATATGGAGTACTGCTGCCATCTCTGGGCAGGTGCACCCGGATACCAGCTTGACCCTTTTGACTCGGTTCAACGACGGGCTGTGAGAATTGTCGACGATCCCAAACTCACTTGCGGTATCGAGCCCTTAAGTCTGAGGAGAGACTTTGCCTCACTGTGTGTGTTCTACCGCTTGTACAATGGGTTGTGTTCTGAGGAATTGTTCGAAATGATGCCCACGGCTACTTTCTACCATCGCACCGCTCGCCATCGGCAGGGAATCCATTCTCACACTTTAGAACCTAAATGGTCGCGTACAGTGCGGTTTCAGAGAAACTTCCTCCCGCGAACGCTTAAGTTGTGGAATGAGCTCCCTGCCAAGGTTTTCTGCAAGGACTACAGTATGGAGTTCTTCAAGAAAGAAGTTATTAGATTTCTGAAGGGTCGGCAACGCGCAAGTGATACCCCTGGTGTTGCAAGCGTCCATAGGCTACGGTGACCGCTTACCATCAGGCGGGCCGTAAGCTTGTTTGCCACCTTAGTGGTATTAAAAAAAAAAAAATTTAGTGACAGTCTTAGTGCAATTTCATACCAAATCTTGAGTTAAGTGTGTCAGTATGGAATGTTTTTTAGTGAATTGCTATATTTATAATTATAAGTATTTTAAATAAAATCTATAAGATAATTATTTATGGAAGTGCGCTGCACTTAGCACAAGCCGCCTCTGGTCTCAACTTTAGCTGGCAGCCTCTTTGGCTCATTGGCTAATGACCTGCCTGCTAAACGGAGCGTAGGTTTCGATTCCCGCAAATAACAAACATTATAATAATATTATAAACAATATATTTGTGTTTGTCTTAAGATCGGTTGTTTTCTATGTATGATATGTATTTATTTACAAAAACAAAGTGAATATATGTATTTGTATCCATTGTCTAGTATTCATATTATAAGATCTGCTTAGTTTATAGGGTACTTCTTAATTTGTAAAAAAAAATATTTTTACTATTTGTTGCTGCACATTTGTGACTTAAATATGAGTACATTTCATTTAATATATGATCAGGACATACACATCCTACAGAGATTTACAACACAAATAGTGTGTTTACTCTCTAAATAAATTATAATCGCAAAATCTATTACAGCAAACTAGACATATTTTAAAAATAAATAAAACGGGATTAAACGCGTCATTTACCAACGAACGCACCCGAGGACACCGTTAGTGTTGTGTGTAGTGATTTTGACAATTATGAAGACAAGGTGAGGGTAGTTCAACAGGACGCCTCCACTCGAAGCCGACAACGCCGCGCACCGCCAGCCTACCCGTGACCATGGCTGGTGTAACCCAGCCGAAACGTCGGGAAAAAGGCATTTTGCCAAATGACGCGTTCAATCCCGTTTTATTATTTTTAAATTAGTAATGGAACGCGTAAATTTAAAAACTTAAACTAGACATATATCTATTACATACCAAGTCCAATCTTATTATGGGGTCCATGAAGGGTGATGGTGCCCGTTGGCGAGTCCGGAGGTGGCATTTCAACGGACACACCGGTTTCCTTTAGGATTTCCTGGATAGTCGAACCGCGTGCGCCAATAACGTATTTATGCTGAGATTTTGGAACTTCAACACGTACTGTCGAACATTTCTTGGCCTAGAAACAAAAATACGTTAATTCATCCATTGTATTGTATTAAAATTAGATATTTGCAATTAAAATGGCTTTTTGGTTACGTTTTCGTATATTCATCGTCGCGTGAAGACCCATTTATTATCCAAAATAAGTTAAGATATATCACAGTGCAGTTCCAAATTTGGAAACTGAACTCCAGTCAAATTGCGTAACTCAGATTCTTTAGCTAAAATCCTTTAAGAATTATGTATAATTATAAATATTTGCGCACAAATAATATACCATACATACCATATCTTCATGGATTTGTTCAATCTGAGCTTTGGCAGCGAGCACTCCGTTCTTCTCTCCAGCGATGACAATTTCGTCGCTCTGCGTCGAGGTCGGAGGTATGTGTATGCGGGCGCCTGTCTCCAAGGTCATGGCGGCTACGCGTTCTCCGTACGGTCCCTGGATGAATGGGTGGTAGATTTTCGGCACGGTGACACGTTCTAGCGCCTTGCGCGACTAAAAGTTAATAATATACTATATTAGTCAATTTATAAATAGGTACATGTACGTTTTGCATTTGATAAAAGCATATTCGGCGTACTTCACATGATGGCTTTTACGGGGAATTGTAGGTATGCGGTTTAAGGGATATGTTTGAGGGGAATTCCAATTTATCACAGAAGGAATGAGAAGAGATAGAAAGAGATGAGCTGCGGATGTCGGCGTCGCGTAATCGTGTATAAATAAATAACTATGGACTAAATACTATTGGGGACTATGAAAAAGCCTTTGACTTCATCAAAACCTAGGCTGTGTTAAAGGCTATGTATCACTGCCAAGTTGACTGGCGATACTTCGAGGTGTTGTGACGTTTTGTATGAATCAGCAACGATGTCAGTTCAAGTACACAGTCAAATTAGGGGGACGAATGGATAAACTTAGGGAAAGACGAAAATCATGGTAAGCGACTATGTGACTCCATCCAGGACATATTTTTACCGTCAGTAGCATATTTCTTGAAGTTGTTCAAGAATATACTTACGTCAGGCACATTACTTAAAGTTGTTCAAGAATATACCTACCTTAGGCAAGTAGCTGCACTACTCGGGCGCTTAGAGATGTAATTTATTTTATTTAGCTTATTGTAGTTATGATTTAAGGGACTGACTTTTTCACGAGGTACCATTCATTCTTGTGATTTTAAATAATACAAGCTTATGAGCTTACTGCCTTTTCACTAAGGACTACTTGGCGATCTTCAAGAAAGAAGTTATTGGATTTTTAAAGGGTTCACGACGTGCTAGTGACGCCCCTGGTGTAGCGAGCGTTCATAGGCTACTGTGACCGCTTACCATCGGCCGGACCGTTAGCTTGTTTGCCACCTTAGTTGTGTAAAAAAAAAAAAAAAAAAACTGTATATCTAAGTACCTTGTACTTGATTAAAATAATACATCAGCTTTGTCAAGTTTCTATACAGGGCCTTTGTGAAATACAGCTCCAAAAAAATGTATCAAACCTAACAATGTTACAATTAACTTTGCTCACAACATTGTTGAGTAATTTGTTTCTAATATTAACGATAACCTTTTCACTAATTCACTAATAGATAGCAGAGTGTAATTTGTGTGTTGATGGTATAACGGAGAAGTAGGTCAGGATTCTTACATCACATTTTCTGTGTCAAAATTAGTGATTGCCAATTTAGGCTCATGTACACCTTAAGTTGCCTTTTTAAATACTGGGTATGGATGGGAATAATTATTCAGTTATTAAAACGAAATGAACTAAAAAAAAAAAACCAGTTTGACCCATATTGGTAAGAAAAGCGTATCAGTTCGACTACCGCCTGTCAGGAGAGTAGGATTGAACCAGAATAGAATTATAATGGGTCCCAATTATATCCTAAGCAATAAATTATACACTCGCTTTTGCCCGCGGTTCCACCCGCCCTAAATTCGGTTATCGGTGTAGGATTTTAACGGCAACTTCTTAATTATAGTAAATAAAACCGACTCAAACTTCACGTTTTCAAGTAGCCTATGTCCTTTCCTGGGACTCAAACTATTTTTACACCGAATTTGCCCGCGGTTCCACCCGCCCTAAATTCGTTTATCGGTGTAGGGCTAAAATTAAGAAAATGCTCAATTACAAGCAAAAACATACAAAAATATGTGCGCGGGTCTTTGGAGGGCCTCCAGCCATCTTTTGAATAAATTAATTCATAAAAGTAGTATAAGCTACATACTTCCACTAAAATATAAACCTTAAGACAATTGACTCGATGTATCGTAATGTTAGGAAATAAATAATAAGTAAACAAACAAATAAATAAAAAATACTACAATAATATGTAGGATTTTAATCTTTAAAAATTTTAAAATTGTTTATCGATTCCATGCATTCTATGTTTGTCTACTAATCTTATCAACCCTAATTTTTGATGCAGTGAAACAATTTTAAACAATGTCCATGTAAGCATCCGACCGAACTTGCATCTAATAACCTAGTCTTAAGGTTTATATTTTAGTGGGAGTATGTAGTTTTATAGATTAATCAATTCAAAAGTCTGTTAGAGGCCCGCCAAAGATCCGCGGACATATTTTTGTATGTTTTTGCTTGTAACTGTGCATTTTAATAATTTTAGATTGATGTCACCATGTTTGTTTTTTGATGACGTCATGTAGCCTTAAGCACTTACGGAATCAAGACGAATCTAACGAAACCTTATTTAGTAAAATTCATCAAGCTATTTAGTTTAAACGAAGCGCCAATGATTTAGATACACTTACATACACCCGAAAAACTGTCATAAGGAGGAACTGCTAAACAACAAATCATAAGGCCATGCAATACTGAATTTGTTAAACGAAATAGACGATATATTTCAGTTTTAGATAGACTAGAAATACGTCTCCTCTACGCCCGACACTGATTTGCCGCATAAACATTCAAAATTAAAAACTTACTTGTTCTTCAGAGCAGATTCGTATTTCATGTTCGGCCTTTTCAATACCCTCCTTGGTGCCAGTTATAGTGATAGTCTCGCTGTTGTCGGCAATGGCGGGGACGCTTATCTTGGTTGCAGTCAGTTTCTCCAAATCCTTCAATTTCTGACCCTGTTTGCCTAGAATCCAGCGGTGATGCTCCTTAGGGATTTGCACTTGCTTGCTTGCCTGGTAAAACCATATACTAAGATAGTTACACAGGAGGTTTTGGCCTAGTAAGAAATATGAATTCGCTTAGATTATTAAATTTAAAACAATACAGGTTTAAAGGTATATGTATATACAAGTCTGTATTTAAAATTATTACCAAAACACTCTTATAACCTCGAACACTCAATGCCGAAAATAAAATAAAAAAACGTAAATAATAAGTTACCTATATTATTATAAAAAAGCAAAAAAGAAGCCATTTTCTACTCAACTAGACGCTAACTTAATAAAGATAACAAGTTTATTTTAAGTTTATTTTTTTTGTTATGCTTTAGGCCTAATTTCACTATTCAAAACTCATTTAGAAAAAAAAAAGATTCAATACCAAGAATTTAAAGGACAACAAGAATAAATTTATATGTACCTGTTGTTGAAAATGAGTTAAAATTTGCCGTCTTGCTTCAAGAACAGCACTATGTTTTCCAGTAAGGAGGAAAGTAAGGCTGCCGTCCTTGCTTGTCGAAATCTCAATGTGGGCTCCAGTATCCTTGGTAATAGCTTGACAAGTGCGCATTGATTCTCCTTCGCCGAATGTGTTAGTGTTGTCTTGTTTCCTTTCTTCATATGGCACATGAAAAACCTATAAAATAGCTTTTATTAAGTGCATAATATTCAATAAATATTATAAAAATTTTAACTGAATGAAGTGTGCTACATATGATACACAAAAACGCGTTGAAAATAGTCTTGCTTATTGAGTTGATAAGCAAGACAAGTTCAAAGAGCTATTGTTTTCTTTTCTTGAAATATAATCCCCTTAAAATATACCATACAATCATATTTTGTGTTTTTCGCCAGCCCATGTCCCACTACTACGGGACACCGAACTAAGCTCACCATGGGCTAGGGCGATTTAGGCCATTGTCCATCAGGTGGGTCTAGTGTAGATTTATGCTGTTGGACTTTACATGCGTCTTTTTGAAATACAGATTTCTTGACACCATATTCAGCTATTAGTGTTAACAAACAATGTAGGTAATTAAGAAATTGGTTCCGGAGTACACCTGCCCCTTATAACGCGAGGCAGTGGCAGAGATCACAAGTTAGTCCATCAGTAGTGACATCGTGTAGTAATAAAAAAAAGAAATTTTTAGGGTACATTTAAACACACAAATATTGTCACATGCTAACACTCTTTGTGAAACTGAGACAAGTACCTACTACATCTGGCACTCAAGGTTACGTACGTACATACACACGTACAACGAGAACACGTCACGAGTAAACATAAAAGACCCTGAAATTCAGAAGTAGGTATGCCAGAGCGATGACAATTCGGTGTTACACTTTTTGGAATGGAAGGGCTTCTTGTGTTGCAATACTATGGACAGAACTAAGGATATATCATAGTTTTCCGCATACTCCTTAACTAGTTTTTTTTTTTATATACCATTAAGGTGGCTAACAAGCACACGGTCCGCCTAATGGGAAGCGGTCACCGTGGCCTATGGACGCTTGCAACACCTGGGGCATCACTCGTGCGTTGCCGACGCTTAAAAAATCAAATTTTCGGCCTGCTCTGCTTGCGTTACTATTAAGGTTACTGATTACATATCTGTGGTGAAAACTCTTTCGCAATTCAAAACGTTGCTGTTCTACAAGCCAACAAGCCTCGGGCTGGCCGTGTCTTCCCAAAATACAAATCCTGGCTACGCCCCTTGTAAGTTTTAATTGGTGTCCCTTACAAATAGATAGTTGAGAGATAGTAAGTCAAAGTAAATCTACCTTGATTTATAAAAATGCTTTGAATCATATAAATAAAAAAATCTCTCGTTATATGCAGACCTGTATTATTGCATTAACATACCTAATGTTTCATTGGCTTAAAAAGTGTTAATAGCTTTACCTGAGTATGCAGAGAGGAACCTACTCGAAGCCTATTGGTTACTTGTTGAATTTTTGGCTGCACGGGTGGCTGCGAAATTGGTAAGGCAGGAAATAAGTCGTCATAAGCAGGCGAGTTTTCGTAACCCCCGTTGTTTATCTCTTCACCGTGCACAGGTATTTCAGAATGGGCAGGTATCATATCTCCAACCATCATGGATTGCTGATGCATCATTTTCGTCTCCTCCAGCAGTCCTTGTCCGCGCCAAGTCGTTACAGTACTAAAAGAACAAAATGTCTTGTAATGAGCAATGTAGCCATATAGAATAATCGTATATATTTGAACAAGTGCTTTGATATTATTATTCAGGGTTATTACTTGATTTATTGATGTAAAACAGGTACACTATCTGTGACGTTTATTATACTATTGTGCAATAACAACTGGTCAAGATCATGTCGGACCATGCTTAGTGTACGCAACCCTCTTATAACTCAGTGGTTAATTTATTAAATTTTCGAACCCTTGGTCAATTTTAGAGGTTAGGTGGTTTTTTAGACTATGACATAAGTTCTTAGCATTTTTATATGGCGAGATTAGGTATTGATGTTTGCCTCAAGGTCAGAAGTCAAAGTTTGCGAACACTTGCTAAACGCGATAAGGCTTCCTGGATAAATCGGACCACAAGCGCTCTCCGGTCGTATCATTTAGTTTTTAGACACGGTTGTTTAGGAACGAGCCGCGCATTTAAACGATATTGTTGCTTATTTCGTTTACAACATAGTTTGAAGCATAACTTTAAAGTAATTGAAGTTGGTATTTTAGTAAAACTAAACTGTACTATTCTTTATTCTGTGGTCTTGTGGTTCCATATGTTCAGATTGCCTGTACACATAATAATTTACGCTGACTATGTAAAGTAGTCGCCAACTTATCATCATTTTCCTATCAAGCACTGTTTCTACTACATTGTTAAACAACTCCAATAGTTTATATAGTACACCTATAAACACATTAATCCACAAAATTAAAACAAGTACCCCTAAATCAGATGTACAGACATATCAGTAAGTTACTTATTAGTTTTACCATGCAGTTAGATTCGCCTTGGAACCCGGGGACTTCTTTTTAACTTTTTAGTTAATAATTAAAGTCTTTTAGTTTTTAGTGGCCATTTTAGTAGCTGAACTCAGTAACAAAAAATTATGTAATCGAAAATATTTTCCATTCTACCTTCACCAAATTTAAATTGGACTAATTCATTTTTTATATATGTAAATATTAGAGGTCCATTTCTCGGGAAAGCGACTATTCAGTATGTTTCGTAGTAGCCGACTATTCGGCAAAATATACCAATTATAATTTAAATAGGCGCATAATAAATGAAATAAAACAAACAATTTATGCTTGTTTTATAATTTCTAACAGTATTCAAGAGTATCTAAAAAGTGACAGACATAAAACTAATAAAACATTTGCAAAAATTAATAAGGTAACATTATACCTCAGGAACTCAGGAATCAGTAATTCAGTTAACAATTTTATTAATTACTAGCTTCTGCTAGCGGCTTCACCCACCCTAAATTTGGTTATCAGCGTAGGATTCTAACGGCAATTCCTCAATTAAAGAAAACAAACAATCAAATCTTTTCTTTTTATAATATTAGTGTAGATAGTAAGATAGATAAGGTAGGCATAATATATTCGTGTCTGTGAAACCATGGAAATACACATACAAAATTTCAACCCAACTGGTCAAGCCAAATGGTAGTTAGACCCACCTACCGGCTCCAATTGTATTTTTAAATCATCCAGGAAACCATCAAATACCCATATAAAAGTTCAACCCAATTGGTTCAGCCATTAAAAGTTATGTGAAAAAGATAAGTACAGAAGGATAATTATTCTTACTACCTGTTTTCCCAGAGAAATGAAGCATTTTCCCACAGTTAAAAGTAGCCTATGTTCATCAGGGATAATTTCGGCTTCTAATGGTGAAAGAATTTTTCAAATCGGTCCAGTAGTTTTGAAGCCTATTCAAATCAAATAAACAATCAAATCTTTCCTCTTAAAATATTGTTATGTAAACCTGACTCAGAATCTCTTTGCAAATCTTGTAAACATAACCTAACTTTACTTAATGTTCACTTTTTCTGGTAATTTAATCATAAATCATTAAAATACTTACATGATTACCTTTATTGTTACATTCTTTAACTGGTTTTCAAATAACGACACTGATTAAACCTAAAATCTACAAAATTCCAAATTTACAATGAGAAATATTATACATATTTATGTATATGTTGCATAGACTAACAAAGCGAAAGATGCGTGTCAAGGTAATTTTTGTTTACCCAAATTGCAAACAGATTCCGAGTCCCGTTTAGAAGATGTTTAGTGCTAGTGATTGATACAAGTCCTTAATCTTTTCTTTTTAATTAGTGCATAAATATGACAGGCAATGTGCAGTAAGAGTGAAGTGCCCGAGCTGAACTAGATTTCACATCATCAAAATTGTATACTATTCATGTTACTATCCTTTGGCAAACCTCCCAAAAGTTGCGATGAACGGTCATATTGGAGATATCAATATTGTTTCGAGGTAAATAAAACACATACAAGTTACATAATGCTCAGTGGCAGTATGGTCATTCATGCTTTCGCTTGAGTAAACTGAGTAGTGAGGAAACAGCTGAACACCTCCAAAAGGCCAGTTTTGTAATGATGGGCATTGCTGACTAGTTGTCAATTTGAAAACTGATTAGTCGGCAAATACTATAGTTGGCCCATCTTTAGTAAATATCATAAAATAAGGCTTTTGAACTTAAAATTATATGTGATATCTGATAACAGAATGGTTTTCCTTTTAAACTACACCTTTCCCAGACAACACTCCTGATAATAAGAATCAAATAACTTGATTTTCTGCTGTATCAATAACTTAAAATTAAAATTAACTTAAGACAGATATTTTAAATTGAAAAGTTTTTATACAGTAAAAAAGTAAAAGTATTACAATGCAATTAAAACTTTGTCCTAAATTTTGTCCCATGTTCTGCATGGAACTTTAGTTTAGTATGTTACTAAGTAAATAACTTGAAATGAAGACAATGCTGCTATTGATGACCAATTAGCCTGGGCGAGGTGCCTGCATTCATTGTGGTAGTTCATTAGGTCTGGAGCAGGGGCACATCACTTCTCAAGTTGTTGGACATGCTACATGTTTTTATTAAGCATCCCCTTTGCCTACCTACATAAGTAAATCAATATTTTTTTAAAATTTTACATTTAATATGTTGTCTAAGGGTAAATATCCTAAATGAGATGAACAACTAAAAATATACTCTTCATTTTGGGACTTGTACCTATCTTAAAATTGGACAATGTCCTTTGTATTGTTTTGAAATTACATGTGTGTAATAGAGACTAAGTTTAAGAAACATTATTTAAGTTTAACAATTTGATTTTGTTAAATTAATGTTTCAAATTTTCGTTTACAGGCAAGGTTAATTGATGCCAGTTGGAATACTCAAGCTTGTTTTTAAGAAGTGAATGAATGAAGTGAATGAAGTAGGGCAGAGAAGAGCTGATTGGGACTTGGTAATAATTGGAAAGTGATCACTGTCATGTGAAATTTTGAGCAAATCTTAATATTGCAAATTGATGCGATGTGATAAAGTGATTCAGAACCTAAGTTGGTCTTGGGGTTCTGTTGACATTCCATAGGCAAAATTTACATCTTTTGCTTCTTCTAAAATGTTTTAGATGCCCATGTGCAAGCTTCAGATTTCGTAATGCATATATAATAATCCATAATGCTTGGCTCACAAATCATTATGTGCCCAAATTTGATCTCTTGAAAGAACCAAAAATATTTTTCATAACCCAACATGATCATTTCTAACTTGCTTCTTACACTACATTAAGAATTAACAAAGGAAATATATTTTTCTATCCCTGGTTTTTTAAAGTAATGCAGTGTTGGTGAACAAAAACATCAGCTGCAAATTCTTATAAGCTTTGCAAAGAGTTTGACCATCATTATAAATTGAAGCATGTGCACAGATGCTTACTGTCTGAGCCCTGTTCAAAAACTTAGACTACTAGGGTAGAGTTTCTTACTGTCTCATTCTACAATTTAGCAAAATGTATTTGCTATCCTGTTAAGTGTTCTACTTGGGTTAACCCAAGTTGGATTTATGAATGCACCCCTAAGCTTTTCTATTATCAGTGTAAAAACTAAGTGTCAAATTGGTTGAAAAGTCAACCTTGGTAGTTGATTATTACTCCACAGAGAATATAAATGAATTAGAATACCTAAAAGGAATAAGATTGGATTTATTCAGACTAAAGTCCATTCAGCATTGGTTTTAACATTTGAAGATAAACACCTAGATTAAAGCATAGTTTTTTTAGTGTCTGATTCAGTCTGTAGCCGCTATAAACAACATGATCGGTTTATACCACTGGTTTAACCCAGCACCAAGAAGCGTCTTTAAACTGAAATATTCATCAGATACGACATACAAGATACCAACACATTTATTTAGTAACTATTTTTTTTTCCATAACACTAGAAATTATGCCACAGCCTAGTAAAATGATAAGATGGCATTGGCTTCTAAAATAAATTAGTGTTCAAATACGTATTTGACTGATAATACGTGTCACATTCTTCCAACACATTTGACGTGGAACTTGTCAATACAAAAACTCACCGCAAGTACTGTAGCAAATCAGTCTGATATATCACTCCTTGAACGCCAGGGCGTGGAAGTTTTTCCTGAAGAGAAATTTACAATAATATTGAATTAATGAAGCAAAAGAAGAGTAAAAAATTAAATTTGCACACGTACATACCCACCTGTCTCTAATCAAAGACAAGATAAATGATAGACAGTGTTGTCAGCAGGACAATTTCAAGGCATTGTCGTGTACATAGATGAAGAACACTATGGGCGCGTTCGTTCTGGGATTAAGCATTCCCACGAATGATACTTTTTACACTTTTGATAACGCCAGTTTTGCCACCGACACCTACCGTTCATTTAGCTTTGAAACGTTACTAACAAAATTTTTGGTTACAAAACTTGCAAAACGAACGGTTGACGTACACACACTACGATAATACACACACACACTACCATAAACAATGAATATGTATAGGCAGTTTGACAGATTAACACAAAAACCCCACCTCCAGACATGGGTCTAAAGTTTCATTTTTCGGTGGCAAAAGTGACAAAAATAACAAAAATATCGTAAACGCACGCATGACAGTTTATCACAGATGATACTAAAATTTTGATATTTTTGATACCAATGCTAAACGAACGGATGACAGGTGGCAAAAGTAATGAAAATAATGATTCTGCATCCCAGAACGAACGCGCCCTATGGGTGCATTTACTTGTACATAATACTTTGCGTTTCGTCTAACTACTTATTAGCGAAACTGTTAGCGGTTCGCGTTTCAATAGCTTTTGGTAGCAAAATCTAATGTTGACTTCTATTTTCGCATTATAAACTCTATATCTTTGTTAAAAACTACGGAAAAATCAAAATAAAATACCTAAAAATATATACACACTAAACTATTAAGCACGTTCCTTTAAAGTGGCGTTGCTATTTAATAGTAAAACCTCATTTAAGCGCCAATGGCAGGTTACGGAAAATTATGGAAGTAATTCGCGTAGTCGTACTTTTTTTTGGAACTAGACCACATAACTAAATGTTTTCCCCCGATTTACACCGTTTCTATTATGTACGGAAGGGCTTTAAATCTTAAGTTTCAACTTTAAAGTGCCGTTATTTTAAAATATTTCAAAAAGTATTTAAAACAAGTAAATCCACATGTGAGACCCTGTTGGTTCATAATATAATTAACTCAAAAAAATGTGCGATGTATCAATGATTTATTTATTTAGTTTAGTTTGCGCCTCGAGAAAAGCTCAGCCGGTTTGTGCAAACTTACATTAAGCATTTTAAAGCATTAAAAACACTCAGTTAATTTTGCATTCCTGGGCAAGCTTTAAAAGATGATGTTTTTATTTTTTATAAAAATTTGCTTTTTTGCTCTATAACTTTTTTTTTAAACATTTTACAAAAAACTTACCTCAGACCAATCTTGTAGATGATCTCTTAAGGAAAATTTTTCTCTGTATTTTTTTTTAATTTCATTGATTAAAACGCTGTTACAGCGCTCCACAGTTGTCCGGGTTCGTCAACGCTCATGAGAATCTGGTCAAAACGAAATTTTAAATTATTTTTGATTTTTTTTACTGTAAATATATTCTTAAATCTACTTCTACTAATCTCTTATCTACTTTTCTTTGATGGTTCAGGCTGTGGCTCAGAAACTCTAAATCAACCTCAAATGTGAAAGTTCGAGGAATGACAGGAGTTAAAATTGGAGTCATAGTTGAAAGTTCATCTTTGAATTCTTTTTCTTTCATTAACATTGACATTTCCATAATGTTGCTGCATGTTTCGCCGGAACAATGGAGGCATGCTGTGGAGCGTTTCAGGCCTGCTTTTCTGCAGCCACACATTCTTCCACAGTTTCCTTTGCATCTGCAGAAAATTAATTTCATAAGATCGGGGGGTGCTGGAGGCTTGGAAGCTTGTACCTATTGGCATCCAAATGTTTGCATGCTTTTTCCAGCCCCAATCTTCAGGATTTTGATATCTTCCGGGCCACGACTGGACCTAGTGATATACTCGGAGACAGTGAAAACGAGCTGCATCTTGTGTTGGAGGCAGCAATGATAAATTAAATGAATTTTTAGTCACTGTCTTGGAAAATCGTTTGTATCGCAAGCCGTCTTGTGAGTCGTTTTTATTACCGTCGTATAAAGCTATGAAAAAACGTTCGCCAACAAGAGTGAGCAAAGATGGATCGACTTTCTCACTCAGGAATAGCGCGGTACCACCAGCTAATTCAGAATGTCACGTAAACGTAAACGAGCCTACAGACTCTACCTCATAGGTGGCGGGGAAAAGAGTTAGGAATGAAAAAGTAAAGTTGTACGAATTAAACAAAAAAAAATTAAGAATATTTACAATAAAAAGAACATCAAAAATAAGTTAAACATTTCGTTTGACCGGATGACACAACAAAATGAGAAAGTTCCCCGGTATGCACCGTTTCTACATAAACATAAGAGTGCCGTAATTTTAAAAATTATTAAAATCTTATTGAAGGCAAGTTAAAGGCCGTGTAAAGACCCCTTTGCTACAAATTGTAATTTATTGTAAACTTTAAAACTAGCGACCAGGCCCGGTGGGGGCGGGGGCACTCTGTAATATATGTTAAGGTGTGACATGTACTCGTATTTAACCCTAGTAATTATTTTTAGGTGGTGGCTCGAGGATAATTCAGCCCTTTAATGCAAACTTCAGTTGTGGAATGAGCTTCCTGCCAAGGTTTTCTCTAATAACTACAGTATGGGGTTGTTCAGGAAAGAAGTTATTAGATTTTTGAAGGGTCGGTACCTGGCAATTGATGCTCCAGGTTTTGCAAGCGTCCATAGGCTGCGGTATCCGTTTACCATCAGGCGCTGCTTACCGCAAGCTTGTTTGCCACCTTATTGATATAAAAAAAAGCTTTCAATAAGAATTTCGCATACCTGGGCCAATTATACAACATAGGGTTTCATTTCTTTCTGAATTGTACAAACTTCAGGGAAATTAATATAGTCGTGTCGATTTAAATATGTTATCTATTCTAAAGATACTACATTCACACGCAGTATTTTTTCTAAAAGTTTATCATAAAAAAGTTTGTAGGTAATTTTATTAGTAAATATATTATTTGTAAGTAAATAGAATTGCATTGTTTTCTGCACCCCACAGCGTAGGCTGGGACCTGAGATTCTAATGGATTAGAAAGAAATATATTATGTTACAATACTTATTTCGTTTACTGCATTACCTTACTCAGTGATTATCATTTGTAGTAATTAAGGCTAAGAAAAATCTTATACACTTTTACATCAAAGTTCCTAATAATATTCGAAAGCTTTCAATTAGTAAATTTAATCTTTTTAACTTCGCAAAAACGCATACAACAAAATTTCGGACTATATAAATGATAATATGATATGAAATAAATCCATGGGGCTGAAAATGCTCAGTTATAGGACGCCTAGGTAAACTAAATTAATATGAAAATTTTTGTATTTTTATAATGATTGTAAAACATTGATAATTTTTAACCGACTTCAAAAAAAAGTGGAGGTTCTCAATTCGACTGTATATATATATATATATACGAGTATATATATATATTTTATGGGTGTTCAGCCATAACTTTTTTGTTTATGAACCGATTTACGTGATTTTTTTTTATTCGACAGGATATACTTGCGAGTTGGTCCCATAGAAATTTTATCGAAATCGATTCAGTAGTTTAGTTTTTAGACAATTCCATAATTTTTCCTTGAAAAATGTCATCCAAATAACTTTTCCTTGAAAAAAGCACTTCGTCACTCAAAAGTAAACCAAAAAAATCTTTGGGTTAACAACACCACTAGTATATATCGTAAAAATAAAAGTTTTTAATAAATAAAACAACCGGCTTCAAAAAGATGCACTTAAAAAGTAAAAATTATTACTTATTTCTAAAGAATCTGATCTGAATTACAGTTTGAAGTTGGTTTCATGCAAGTAAAGCGTGTTATTAACTGTAAGGTAAATAGAAACCAACTTTAAACTGTAATTCAGATCAGATTTTTTAGAAATAAGTTATTATTTTTACCTTTTTTAGTGCATATTTTTGAAGCCGGTTGTTTTTCTAATTAAAAAGTTTTATTTTTACGATATGTACTAGTTAACCCAAAGATTTTTTAAAGAATTACAATCGAGTTTCTTGCCGGATTCTTCTCGGTCGAAATCCACATTGTGAACCGCAGGGAGAGTGGTAGGGTTCAAAAAATAAAATAGTATTTAATAACTTTGACGACTCAAAAGTGTCTGTAAAAACCTTATTTGAATAAAAAAAAATTGAGTTTGAGATTTGAGTTATGTAATTACAGTACATACTCAATATCTGTAGGAACGTCATTAAAATCCAATGTTACTAATTTTAAGCTCATGTAGCTAGGCTCGGCTTAAAACACCGTTCCTCCTCTTGTTCTTTTATCACATCGTCTAGTGCATTGACTATAAGTTGTAGAAAAAAATCAAAAAATGTGACAACAAAATGTTGAAAAAATATGTACAATAAAAAGGCGTCATCACAGTATAAATTACTTTAGAAATGTGATGTAGACGACATTGTGCAATGATTTTATTACATAGTATATAGCACATCATTGGTAACACAGGAATTAGCCTAATTTGAGTGCGGTCCAGGTACTATAAACAATGACCATATTCGACCAAATATGACCAAATGACGTCACAACCACGGGTCTACGACTTGAATCTAAGATAATCTAACTTAAACCAACTGACTACAATAACCACCGCTCATAGCATGGTTTTTCTTTGTTTTAGCTATTTTATCTGTAACTGTCAAATATCATTAATTATTATTATGATTAATAATTTTTTCTATTTGATTCATCTTTGCTTAAAAATCACAGTTAAAAGCTAGAAAACCTTAGAACAAGCAAAAATCTACACTTTACGAAAGTATATAAACTGCAACTGTCAGTGTCAAATGTTTCACTACAACAAAAACCAACAAATACAACTTAATACGTGGTATTTTATGGTCGTTTGCTGAACCGTAGCCTATATCACCCACTTAACAAATATACATAAATTCAAAACGTAAATTCACACATTCAGAAATACCTATTTTCATACTCACGTAGTTTAAACCATAACCATAACTGACGCAGGTGTTGCCCTTATACAGCATATATTTGCTGCTTGGGAACAGTCACAAAATGCTATTGGTATCTTCTGTGATCTATCAAAGGCATTCGACTGCGTGCAACATGAAACTCTTATACGGAAACTGAGTCATTATGGTATTGCAGATTTGGCTCTTGAGCTTATCCGCTCAGATTTGAGTAGTAGAATGCAGAAGGTTCAAATCAATGAAGTAAAATCCAATGGCTCTGAAGTAAAATTAGGAGTTCCTCAAGGTTCTATTTTAGGTCCTTTTCTATTTTTAATTTACATAAATGACTTGCCTTTCTTTGTGGAGAAGCTGTGCAAGATTGTACTATTTGCTGATGACACATCTCTTTTATTTAAAGTTGACAGAAATAAAACTAATTTTGACGACGTAACTAGTGCGCTTTCTCAGATTCTTCAGTGGTTTACGGCAAATAATTAACTTCTTAATGCGAAACAGACTAAGTGTTTAAAATTTATAATTCCAAATGTCAGAAACATAAGTACAAAATTATCCCTAAACGGAGAAGAAATAGAACTATTAGACTCAACAGTTTTTCTAGGTATTACATTAGACAATAGGCTGCAGTGGAACCCTCACATTTCAGTTCTTGCAGGAAAACTCAGTTCAGCTGCCTATGCAGTTAGGAAAGTTAGGCAGCTTACAGATGTTAACACTGCTCGCTTGGTCTACTTTAGCTATTTCCATTCCGTCATGTCTTACGCATTTTGCTTTGGGGTAAGGCAGCTGATATTGATACAGTCTTTATTTTGCAAAAGAGAGCAGTACGGTCAATTTATAAATTAGGACCTCGAATTTCTCTTAGGGAACTATTTAGGGAAATTGATATTTTAACTGTTCCTTGCCAATATATCTATGCTTGAATAATGTATGTACGCCAAAATTGTCACTTATTTGCTAAAAATAGTGACCTCCACAGTGTTAATACAAGGAATAAGGATAAATTGGTAGTTCCAAAAGGTCGTTTTCAGAAGGTACATAGCTCTTTTGCAATACAAAGTATATTTTTCTACAGTAAAAATCCAGAACATGTGGTTAATTTACCCTCAAATAAATTTAAAATATATGTCAAAGATATTTTAATGAAAAAAAGCTATTACAAAGTTGATGAATACATAAATGATAAAAATGCTTGGAAAAATTAGAACTTAATTGATTTGTATTGGGGCACTTAAAATATTTTTTTTAAAATTAAAACATTGTTTATTATGTTATTACCTAGTGTAAGACTATATTGTATTTTTATATGATGTATAAAAGATTAACTAGTGAGTTTATTGCCGGTGCTTCTCGGTAGTAAAGCATTACGAACCTTCCAATCTTCTCCTCTTATATTTTGTTCCTTTACTACACACATTGTAACTAGTACAATCGAAGTTTTATTGGAGTTGCTTGAGTGTGTCATGCTCTCTCAAAGTGTCTCTGCGGTGGTGGCGTGTGTGTCGGGTCGTTACGTTCCTTAAAACATGGTTGAGCGAAGCGATGGCTGATTCATGTGTCATACTCGTGAACGGGTGCCGCCTGTGGAGGCTGGTCTGCTCTTGCAAACTTATTTGTATTCTTAGTATTTAGTCTTACTTTTTTGTTTTGTTTATTAATACTTTAAGACATTGATTATTTCTTAGTGATAAATACATAAACTGTCTTTTGTTTATATTAGATACTTTTTTATGTTGTGCTTGTGCTTTATATTTCATGTTTTTTTATGTTTGTAATGGAAAGTGTCCTTTTATGATAGGGAGGGCATTTTCCAATATTTTAATTGGACGCTGTAAGAGAAAGGTAGAAAAGAAATGCCCTTGCTGAGTTTCTTGCCGGTTCTTCTCAGTACAAGGTCTCCCGCCCTGTAGACTTACGAACCGATGGCGTAGTGACATTCATAAGTGCTCAATTATTGTAGCCTAAACTGAATAAATTATATTGAATTTGAATTTGAATAAAAAACCGGCCAAGTGCGAGTCTGGCTCGCGCCCAGAGGGTTCCATACTAACTAATTATATTTGGATGGCTCTTTCATCATGACATCAAGTCTCCTAGGTTAATACCCCATACAGTATATCACGTATCGATTACTATCTTTTTATGTATAATTCTACTGTACGTGTGTATGTCACTGTACTCCTCCAAAACGGCTGGACCGATTTAAAAATTTTAATAATTTAATTATTTTTTTTGTATGTGTTTGGGTGGCGCCCTGGATGATTTAAATTCACAAATCAGCCCAGAAGATGGCGCTGCAGTCGGTATCATGCAGGACAACGTCTGCCCGGTCAGCTAGTATTATATATATTACTATATACATGGTTGGCCCGTTCCATCCCATCTCAAGAGATTTTACCCGATAATCAGGCCAGATAGGTGAAAAACGTTCTTAACATGGAACGAAGATACAAGTGCTAAATTAAAGCGTAATTTCATCGAGGACGATGGCTAACGCAAGATTAGGGTGACTCTGAAACGCTTAGAACAACAAAGTCCGGGTGACGACAGCGTTGCGACGACTGAGCTTCTAAAAGTTTGTGGATCTCCAATTGCTTCAAAACTTAGCAAAGCTCTTTAATGTCGTCATCTGTAAATACAGTACCATTGGAGATTTGGAACGAAAGTGTGGTGGTGTTATTCTTCGAAAGAAAGAAAGAAAAGACTAAGCCTTAAAGCAAAGGACTAAACAGTTTCCGAAAAGAGATAGGAAGTTGGATTCCGCTTATCAGGGTCTCTTGTCAATCACGGAGAATGAAACTATTCTTTCGGCGGCGAATTACGATTATGATTACTGTTTGCCAGTAGTGGACGATATTAACGAGGCTGTGTCGAAGTTAGAGGTTAGATCGCAGCCAGCAAGTAGGAAGGTTTTGAAACAAAATGCAACAAAAGTTAGCCAACCCAGGATATCCCTCATTTTAGCGGATCAGTGAATGTGAAAGTGTGAAACTTCATTACACTTTTCGATAGCATTGTACATCGCCGGACTGACCTATCTGACTCACAAAAATTAAGTTACTTTTTTATTCCTATCACGGGTGAGCCTCTTGGCTTAGTAAAAGATTTAGACATCATCAATTAAAATATAGCCAGGAATTTGTGTGTGAAGCGATATCAAAATAACACTTTAAATAATACTTTCGACAGCTTATTGTCCTTCTTGGGGGACCAAAGTAGGAAGCTGGAGAATCTACCCGCCGAGCCACAACCGGGACCGTCACGATTTCCGGCCCCGCCTGGACACCGTCAGCAACCTCGTTCCGGGGCATCGCGAGGTACCGGGTCGTTTCGGCCCCCCAGAATTTTGACGGTCGAACGGAATGAACGGTGTGGGGTGTGTTACGAACCGGGACACGACCTTAGGGATTGTCACCAGTTTAGAAAATCTGGGGTAGCCCGAAAACGGTTTTTGACACGTAGGCTAGAATTGTGCTACTATTGTTTTGGTGAGCACCTAGCCAAGGACAGCAGACAGCCGCGACCTTGTTTGAAGTGTGGTGGGGGCCACCACCCCGATTTGTGTATGCCCATCCAAGAGGATGGTCCTCGGTTGGCATATGGAGGTGTGTCTACGGCTCGCACGGGCGGGGGTTTGTCGCCACAGAATCGAACTCAATCGCTCCCGTCCCCAGTGCGACATCGGCCCGCTCACCACGCAGGTTCGGGTCCATTCACCGCGCGGACCTGGTTGTGCGTGCCATTTTGGAATCAGGCGCTCAGGGGAGTCTTATGTCGCTATGGCTGGTAAACCAACTCAAAGGTAAGTTCGCGGAATTATGGGATTTCTGGAGTAGGGGGTCTACGGGTGGATAACGTCGCGGGTACGGTCTCGCTTTCCTTTTCATCCTAACTCCATGCTGGTATGCGGTATCAGCTAGGAGCTGTTGTCCTCAGGTGCCCCTGCCGACGGACGACCTGGATCTCTCGTCCGGGCTGCAGTTGGCCGATGAAAGGTTCCACCTACCTGGTCCTGTGGAGCTTCTGCTTGGCGCTGATATTCTTAGGTTGCTTGGTTTGGACAAGGCCATGTTACTCCAGCCAGGTGGGTTGGTCACTGTTCTAACTGATCTCGGATCGGTAATAATGGGCGCAGCAGATTCTCTCGCCGCTCAGGCGTCTACGGATTCATCGGTGCAGGTGGGACTCTTGCTCGCTGACTTCCTTCAGCGTTTTTGGAAATCGGGGAAGATAATACATGGATTTTATGCGCGAATACGAATCCCTAGGTCACATGTCAGTTTCTCAGTTCGAGTGGGAAGGCAACGAACATTATTTTGTTCCACATAGACATAGACATAGACAGACATTTATTTAGCATCATTTCACCCATACTGTTACATACACGTTTACATAAAGGTACACCAAAATAATGGAGATAAAAATAAGAAAACAAAAAAACACTTAAAAACGAAAATATAAAACAAAACAAAAATATACGGATCTAACTAGACATATTTAAATATGGGTGCTGTGATGCCAAACAGGACATCGACTCAGCGTATGCTGCAACAAAGCGCAATCTCATCAAGGGTCAAGACGGATTGCAGCTAAGTCCAGGTCCAAGAAGATCCCTGAGAGTACCTACACCTCAAAAAAACAGTTACCAACACTTTACACCACACCTAGAATAGAATTCGTAAAAGGGGGACCGCCTAGGCCAACCGCAAGCCCAAAATTATTTCGCGGCCTAGTTTTCGGCCCAAATTAAAGTACATATATGAACACCTATTTATTTATTTATATGTTTGTAAAATGTAAATATTTATGTTTGTATATATATATACATCTGCTGTGTAATATTTTATGTTATATGAATACATTTTTCTCGGGAGTTACGTTAAATCCCGTCACAGAATAATTAAAGACTTTTAACGTATCACATGGTGCCCCCCTATGCAATCTGTAGGCAATTGAAATACTAACTGAATTTTGTTTATTTTTTTAATCAAACTATTTACATTGTAAATCTTGTTTATTAAGTGTTTCAGTACCAATATGTATCAGTTGATTCACGATCATATTATGTTTCGTTTGTGTTTTACAACGAGGATCTATTTGACGCACGCAATAAAACAGTATTGTATTTAGTTTGTAAAGCTAGTTGTAGTTAATTTACTTGACGATTCTAAAGTGTTCTTAGATAAAATGGTTTCGAAATTGAATTTTTTGAATTTTGCCATATGGTGGGTGGCGCTACACGTTCCCTTTCGGTGCCTTTTTATGTAAAACCCTTCTACGTGTGGGGTATACAGTTTACCAAAGCATTTATATACTAGGATTATTTTTCATTAAAATGTATATGTAAATGTAATCATGAACCTTAAATGTTTTCTTAATGTTTAAAAAAAGAAAGAAATGATGTTCGAGACGACTGGGATTTAGTTTAGCAGGAGATAGCCCTGACACACTTCTTCTTACCCAAGTTTTTAGGCCTTTCAACTTTCCTGAAGTCGCCGTTTGTTTATTAGCAAAACACGCGCTTAAGAGCGTAAAGAGTTTTTTGCGCCTATGCTACTGAATTTTTATACCTATTGTGATATTTAAGAAAAGGTTACTAGGCTACCTAACTTTCTAAGACTTATAGCTGACTCTGTTTCGACAGTGGAAGCAGAAAATTCCTCATATATAATAAGAATAAAATTTTACTGCCTATTTCGTCTATTAAATTCGGATTTCAGCATCATAATGACTCCCTCGCCGCCTAGTTGGTAGTGTGGCCGACTGCTGTGCAGAGTGTGTGGGTTCGTTTCCCGGACAGGACAAACATTTATGTGATAAACATTTGTGTTTGTCTTGAGTCTGGCTGTAATTATGTATGATATGTATGTATTTACAAGAAAAAAAAAAGTAACATATGTATTTGTATCCGTTGTCTGGTATCCATAACACAAGCTTTGCTTACTTAGAGGCCAGGCGGCGCTGTGTGTAATGGGCAAATATATTTATATTTATTTATTTATTCAATGTCATAAGTCCTTGCTGATTGACGGTCAGGTTCAGAACCTCATGTACCTAGTGTGTTTTCGAGCTACCGCTTTCGCCTCTACTTTTTTGGCGTTTTGTCAGCATTTTCCAGCTTTGAAAGCATTTTCTACTAGAAGTTTTGCCCAAAAATTCACAACGATACCAAATTCGAAGCACAAAAAACCCCAGTATGGAATTAGGTAAAACCCAGTTCTCTTCAAAACTGATATAACAGAAATTTTTCACTATCTTTTTTTTTTTCAATAGCTCTATGAACCCGCCAACCCCCCTCTCGGACCACGCCTGTCTGTGACAAGCCGTGTTGGAAGACAGTCAATACGAGAATACCAGAAGGTCAGACGGCATACCAGCAGTGGTGCTTAAGCAGTGTGCTCCTGAGTTATGTCCTGTACTCACGCGCCTCTTCACGATTTCCTACCACACTAGGCAATTTCCGTCTTCGTGGAAGACTGCGAATGTGCACCCGGTGCCCAAAAAGGGCGATAGATCAGATCCATCGAATTACAGGCCTATCGCTATAACCTCTCTCCTCTCCAAGGTGATGGAGCGTGTGATCAACACACAGCTTTTGAGATACCTAGAAAAACACGACCTGATCAGTGACCGTCAATATGGCTTTCGCCACGGTTGCTCAACTGGTGACCTTCTAGTGTATCTCACACACCGATGGGCACTAGCCATTGAGAGTCAGGGGTAGGCATTGGCATGTAGCCTAGACATAGCGAAGGCGTTCGATCGGGTCTGGCACCGGGGTCTTCTATCGAAGTTGCCATCTTACGGAGTGCCCGAGGGTTTGTGCAAATGGGTAACTAGCTTTTTGTCCGGCAGACGCATACGAGCCGTAGTTGACGGTAGTTGCTCTGATAGCATGGACATTAATGCTGGTGTCCCGCAAGGCTCTGTGCTGTCTCCTACGCTGTTTCTACTGCACATCAATGATATGTTGGACATCAACAACATACATTGCTATGCAGATGACAGTACTGGACACGCTTATTACACGGGCCGTGCAAGCATCCCACGTTCCGTTGTGGACGAAAAGCGTGAAGAACTTGTGTCTCAAATCGAGATCGGTCTGTCCAAGGTCCCAAACTCACTTGCGGTATCGAGCCCTTAAGTCTGAGGAGAGACTTTGCCTCCCTGTGTGTGTTCTACCGCTTGTACAATGGATTGTGTTCTGAGGAATTGTTCGAAATGATGCCCACGGCTACTTTCTGCCATCGCACCGCTCGCCATCGACAGGGAATTCATTCTCACACTTTGGAACCGAAATGGTCGCGTTTTCTGAGAAACTTCCTCCCGCGAACGCTTGGGTTGTGGAATGAGCTCCCTGCCAAGGTTTTCTCTAAGGACTACAGTATGGGGTTCTTCAAAAAAGAAGTTATTAGATTTCTGAAGGGTCGGCAACGCGCGAGTGATGCCCCTGGTGTTGCAAGCGTCCATAGGCTACGGTGACCGCTTACCATCAGGCGGACCGTAGGCATGTTTGCCACCTTAGTGGTATAAAAAAAAAAAAAAAAGAATACCAGATATGAGGACCATTCAAGCTCCTTACTGGATTTTATGCTGACTATACGTCCGGACGGATATTCCGTCTCAGTGGATGCGCCTTTAAGCTCCTCGGACCACTGTCTCGTTCGGACTCAAGTGTCACGCACACAACCCGATCCATCTGGGCCAAGTTATTGGCGTCGTGTGTGGCATAATAAGTCGGCAGACTGGGATGGATTGCGAGAATTTTATTCATCGTACCCGTAGAGGCAGATCTATTTTATCTCAGAAGATCCTGACGTCTGCGCAGCCGTAGTCACTGACACAATCATGGCTGGTATGCAGTGTTATATTACTAACCCGCGAGTAGCTGTCGGCGATGAAAATCGACCGTGGTTTAATAGGTTTAACAGGGAAGCTAAAATTCTTAAGCAAACTGCATATGAGGCTTGGACCACGGCTCGTAATAATAAGGATCCGAATATTTCTGAGGTAAAACGCAAATTAAATGCTGCCTCGAGATTCAGTAAGATAGCATCTGCCAGAGCAAAATTCCAATTCATTGGCAAAATAGGTGGGCGACTAGCGAGTTATCCTTCTGGGAGTCGTGCTTCTGGTCGCTTGCCAAAGCTGTCGAAGGGAACTTTTGCCAGTCGTTACCACCACTGCGAAAGACCGATGGTGACTTGGCCCACAGTGCTAAAGAGAAGCCGATCTCCTGGGCAGTCTCTTTGCCTCAAGCTCGAATATGAACGATAAAGGCCCTGTACCACCTACTATACCGAGGTACGGTAAGACCATGCCGGAAATCTCCATAACACAGCGGGAGGTCCGGCGGGCGTTGCTTTCTCTAGACGTTCATAAGTCGAGTGGGCCAGACGGTATACCAGCAGTGGTGCTTAAAAAGTGTGCTCCTGAGTTATGACCTGTACTCACGCGCCTCTTCGCGCTTTCCTACCACACTAGGCAATTTTCGTGTTCATGGAAGACTGCGTATGTGCACCTGGTGCCCAAAAAGGGCGATAGATCAGATCCATCGAATTACAGGCCTATCGCTATTACCTCTCTCCTCTCCAAGGTGATAGAGCGTGTAATCTACACACAGCTTCTAAGATACCTAGAAGAACACCACCTGGTCAGTGATCGTCAATATGGCTTTCGCCACGGTCGCTCGACCGGTGACCTTCTAGTGTATCTCACACCGATGGGCACTAGCCATTGAGAGTCAGGGGGAGGCATTGGCATGTAGCCTGGACATAGCGAAGGCGTTCGATCGGGTCTGGCACTAGGGTTTTCTATTGAAGTTGCCATCTTAGCTAGCTAGCTAGCTTTTTGTCCGGCAGACGCATACGAACCGGAGTTGAATGCTGGTGTCCCGCAAGGCTCTGTGCTGTCTCCTACGCTGTTTCTACTGCACATCAATGACATGTCAGACATCAGCAACATGCATTGCTATGCAGATGTCAGTACTGGAGACGCTTATTACACGCGTCGTACAAACATCCCTCGTTCCGTTGTGGAGGAAAACCGCGGAGAACTTGTGTTTCAAATCGATACCACACTGTCCAAGGTCTCTGACTGGGACGGGTAAACTTGGTCCGATTTAACCCTACAAAGACATAAGTCTGTGCGTTCACACTAAGAAAACCCCATTCACTGTAGTCCCACAATTCCAGAACACTCCCCTCTCCATCTCCAAGAGCATTGTGATCCTTGGTGTTGACGTCTCCAGCGATGTTCAGTTCCGAGATCATTTACAAGATAAGGTGAAGCTGGCGTCCAAAAAACTAGGTGTACTCAACACAGCGTGGCAGTACTTCACGTCGGGGCAAAGGTTGCTGCTTTACAAGTCGCAAGTTACCCATATGGAGTACTGCTGCCATCTCTGGGTGGGTGCACCCGGATACCAACTTGGACCTTTTGACTCGGTTCAACGACGAGCTGTGAGAATTGTCGACGATCCCAAACTCACTTGCCGCATCGAACCCTTATGTCTGAGGAGAGACTTTGCCTCCCTGTGTGTGTTCTATCGCTTTTATAATGGGATGTGTTCTGAGGAATAGTTCGAAATGATGCCCACGGCTACTTTCTACCATCGCACCGCTCACCATCGGCAGGGAATTCATTCCCACACTTTAGAATCGAAATGGCCGCGTACAGTGCGGTTTCAGAGAAACTTCCTCCCGTGAACGCTTGAGTTGTGGAATTAGCTCCCTGTCAAGGTTTTCTCTAAGGACTACAGTATGGGGTTCTTAAAGAAAAAAGTTATTGGATTTTTGAAGAGTCGGCAACGCGCAGTGGCCGCTGCTTGTTTTGGAAACATAATTTTTCAAGTTTAACTTGTTCTCTTGGGAAAGATTTCTAGAAGTAATTCTCCGATTTCCTCCATCTTTGTGTAATTTTTTTTAAATAACAGGTAGCTCTCTCTACCCTCTGTAGGCTAGTAACAAAACTATCACTTGTTTAGCTATGTTGGACGACAATTCATAATTCAAATCTTAGGTATCGTTCGCATAGAGACCACTAGATGCCTTTATTTTTTATTTAAATAAAAAAATTCAATCGGATCTTAATAATAAAATAAATGTCATTGAGTTTCTATGAAAGTTATTCGAATGCAAATTTTGTAAATTATCTTTTTTCTCACTAGATCTTAATTGGCAATCGTGTCACACTGACAGCAGGATAGTAAATAAATCTTTCAAGTCTTCTTCTTTCGCAGTAAGAGACAGCATGAAAGCAAATGAAATCGTAATAGCTTCACATACCCTGAGTAGTTTTTACTATCTTTTAGTTATTTTTATGTAGAGCATGGTGTATATTTATGTATTATGTCTTTTTAATGGAGTTTAAGGAAACTTTTTTCCCGCAATTTTATTTATATTTTTTCACAGTTTTCATACCCCTTTAATGGTGAGTAAACCTGCATATAGGAAAAAAAAGAAGATGAATTTGAAGTCCGCAATCAACACAGGGCCCGCGTGCGGACTATGGCCCAAATCACCATTGATAAGGGTAAGCCGTACCCAACAGTGAGGACTTATGATGCTGATAAAATATTTAAGCATATAAATATAAATTATAGCTACGTGTGGGATAAACTTTATACGATTTCTATTCGATGCCTGGTTTTTGGTATCGAACGATATATAATAACCTATATAAAAGAATCGGTTAGATAAATCGAACGATGCATCGATAGTTTGTTGTCATCCCTATATTTGACGCACCCTTGTGTTGTGAAAAATTCATTAAATATTTGTGATACATACGGCCAACAATGAAATCATTGCTTAATAATAACAATAATTGTGGATTTTAGAAACCATAAGCCGTAATCGTTTCCTTTTTATGTGTCTAATACTCCTCAATAATGGATAAAATACCTAGAACACACGAAGGTACGTAACGTCAGCCATTTGTAACTAACCAAAAATAGTAAGTACAAAAGCTAATTATTTAAACTGGCTGCGCTTTGTGATTGTACCTTTTGAAAATAAAGATTAGGTTCACCAAAAGAGGGGCGTAAAGGGAAAAAAAACGGGACTTTTGTACATTACGTTCCATAACCACAAATATTTACTTGACATCAATTCTACGCAGGCTTAAGCTATTTTGACTCCGAGTGTTTTCGTTTTGGGATAAATATTTTCCCTCATTTGATACCTTTCCCACTGTCGTTAGAGCCTGTTTTGCCACCGACACCTGCCGTTCGTGTAGCTATGAAACTTTACTAACAAAATGATTCGTTGAAAACGAATAGATGACGTACCTAAACCTTGATTTCTAATTATATAGACTAAAATGACAGCTGCAATCGTCCTTTTTTATTTAAAATGTTGCAAGCGTAGCACATAGTATTGTAGTTGTGGTTCAACAAATCAGTCGTTGTGACTACCCTAACCAAGTGTGCAGAGCGGTGATAGTTATTAAAATATTTTCATATACTAAACTAGATTTTGCCAGCGGCTCCGCCGGCCCTAAATTTGGTTATTGGCGTGGAACTCCATAATTAACTCATTAAATAAATAAAAAAAAATCTTACAAAAAGAAAATAGTACGAGTATGAATACAAGTAAGGAGTATGAATACAAATATTATGTTTAAAATCCTAATTTTCATTAAATACAAAATGTTTGTAATATGTACAATGTGGAAAATAAAAAAAAGGTACCTGATATAAAGCTTTAAATAAAAAATCCTTATTTTAAATTTGTGGTTAATATCTAAAGTAATGTATAATATAGTAATATTTGAATTTAAAATTAACTAGTATTTTTTTTTATTACAATAATTGATGTGCTGTACATATTTGTGCTTATATGTAAGTCCCCTCTTAGTTGAGGGTAAAGGCCTCCTCCAGTAAAGTCCATTTGTCTCTGTTATTAGCTTCTTTCATCCAATTTTTGCCAGCAATACGCACTTTGTTGCTAGTTGTAGGTCTACCTTTCCTTTTATTTCCTCTAGGTCCTGTCCATGACGTCAGTAGTCTAGCGATCTTTGGCCATTCTTGCTACGTGTCCTGCCCACCGCCATTTTAATTATTTTTTTTTTGGGCATAGCAAAGAGCATCATAAACCTTGGTTTTTTGCCTATGTTCATGTGACGGATTTTATGGATTTTCTAATGTTCATCATACTTCGCTAGCAGGAGTTATTTTATTTTTTACTCGTCCGGTGAATTTCCACGTTTGGCATCCATAGTTTAATGATGGTAGTAGACAGGTATCCATAACTTTTTTCATTATTTTTGTTGGCATGTGATTTTTATAGATTTCTTTTAGGCTTCAGTATTTTTTACACGTACCTATTATCTCCTTTCGACTTCTTGTTCGTAGGAGTCAACATATTCTGAGGATGTGTTTTCAAGGCGTATGGGGTTCTGAGTGGAGTTTGACATGAGTTTGGTTTTGCTAAGATTTACTTCCTGCTTCTCTGCTAGCTTTTTGGAGGAAGCAGATCATTGATTCTAGTTTAGCACTATGTTGCTCAATTTTGAAAACTAATTGTATCTTTTGCAAAGTCCAATCAAAATTTGGCTTTGTATGAAAAAAAAAGGATATTTTTTTTGTCTGAAAATTGAAAAATTCTGCAGGATTAGCAGTGCCTTTTTGCCCATGTGGAGTGAATGCAACTTGTTTTATCTTTACACTTATATGCAGACATATTTTTTGACCACAATCAATTTTAAATTGCCTTAACACCTTGTCATGTAGTCAATTTTATTATAAATAAAATATACTATAATAATAATACATTTCACAAAGTTGAAGACCAGTTAAATTTCTTTAAATGTTTGCAATGACCTTGTCATATTTTGTTTTCAGCTATTGAAGCACAGATCAGAGAAATTCAGTCTAAGAAAAATGAACTTCCAGAAAATGGATCTGCCAAAGGAGTTTCTTTAGGAGAGACTTATTATGACAGCGAAATTTATGACAATGCTGGTAAAGGCGGAAAGTCCAGATATGATGGTTATGTAACTTCTATTCCTGCCAATGATGAAGCTGAAGATGAAGATGTTGAAAATGTCCCAATATCTCAAAAAAGATCTGGATACACAGCACCTGCATCATTATTAAATGATATTGCTCAGGTATTACCATCTTTAGAATAATTAGTGTTTTTAGAGTACATATGACCTGAATTATATAAATAATTTAAAAATTATTCATTAAATAAAAAAATTAAGTGCTTATTTTTCTTACCATTTTTGATACATATATTTTTGTACGAATCTCACTACTCTTATTTTTTTTACACCAGGTCATGTATAGAATTGCAAAAAATACTCTTTCATAGGCATTGAATATAATTTCTAATGCAGGTATTGCTGGTGCTTATTTATTAATTTATAAAAATATATTTTATTATTCATTTATGGTTGTATTGGTTGTACTGGTTACTTGGGAGGTTAACTTACAAAAATGCCAAACATATTATTTTCAGAGTGACAAAGACTATGATCCATTTGCTGATAAAAGGCGTCCAACTATTGCAGATAGAGAAGATGAGTATCGCCAGAAGAGGCGTAGGATGATAATTTCGCCAGAACGTATGGACCCATTTGCTGAAGGTATAGGAAAACTTGCTTTTAAAAAAACAAGTGTATGGGTATATAGTGTAGTTAATTTCGCCTACTATGTATTTCAGGGCAGTGGTCCAACTGGCCATGCAGTTGTACGACGGGCCCTCTAAATTTCAGTTTTCTAATGTTCAACTATTTAGTAGGACACAGGGGAAAGACCCAGTTAATTTTGCCTACTATGTTTTTTCATTGAATAATTTAATATTGGGTATTTTAGGTGGTAAAACTCCAGATGTTGGCTCAAGAACCTACACAGAAATTATGAAAGAACAGTACCTTCGTGCTGAAGAAACTGAGGTAAGTTATTCCATATTAAGTTGAAAATTATGATGCAATATTGTTTATTATTTTATTTTGATACTTAAATGGCTATAAATTACATGTCACTTCTTGTTTCACCTTATAGTGTTTTAGTCTACATTATTGTAGAAAATAGGAATATTCCCTACAATAATGGAATTTTATTCAATTTCATCAAATTTTTGTTATTCAAGTAATAAAAGTTTTATAAATATCTAAATAGAATCCTGCTTATATTATTAATGTGAAAGTTTGTTTGGATGTTTGTTACTCTTTCACGCTTCAACCACTGGATGGATCGGGATGAAACTTGGCATACATATATTTTAGGTCCTGAATTAGCATATAGGCTACTTTTTAGCCCGAATTTCCCGCGGAATAACTATAACCGAGCTTAAACAAACTATAGCTATAGCTACAGCTTGATATAGCAAACTTCATTAGTGTAATTAAGGAGTAAATCACAGTCGCCGATAACCGAATTTAATAAACTTAAAAGTAATCAGACAATAGACAAGATAAATACATAGTTATAAATGTTCTAATTGATGCTCCATTGCCTTCTTCAAAGGATCCCGGGTCTGTCTTCACAACCAATTTGTCTCCTTGTGCCTCTTAACCTTATGGAGACTGCTCTTATTTCAGACATTTGTACTTTCACTCTTTTTTTTAATTTTTTTTTATACCACTATAGTGGCAAACTAGCACACGGTCCGCCTGATGGTGAGCGGTCACAATTATTTGAAAGTATATATTTGCCCATTTCTTATTCAGCTTACATGCAGTTTTTTTTTAAGAAACTGTTATATACAGTGCCGAGGGCTCCGGCGCATGAGATAATTAGTTGGGTGAGTGACGCTCTTAGGTCTGCAACAGCAAGATCATATTTAAAATGTTTTGCTCTGCTATGCCTTTGTGCAGTTTTTTGCCAGGTGAGGTTGCTGTAAGTGGAAGCGTCAGCATTTATTATGCGAACATCAAATAACGCTTTCCTTGCAGGTTCCCAAATACTATTTAGCAATAAGTTACTTATCAATGTTGGTTTCCTTGTATTTGCATCACGCAATATAGGTTCTGTTGAACTAGCGGGACATAGTACATATAGACGCTAATTCAGCCCAAATTTTTTCAATAATCTTTATGTTGATTATGACTTTGTGTTATTAGACCACCTGTTTTGCAGTTAAGTGCGTGGTTAAGGTTAAAATCACTTTCTCCACATTCGTCGCAGGTTTGAGGGAGATTTATAGGTTTATGAGCATAACATATGACTAGGGTATCCTTAAATTGGGTAGCTGTGAGATCTGTATTATTTGCAATAGTGGGGATAATAGTTAGCTTAAGTTAGCTGATGATTTTGTTTCAACAAATGTTTGGATACATCTTTGCATTTTATGAGGTAATTTAGATATTACTTCATGACTTGTTGTAATAGCCCTTTTTGCCTTGCTTGTTTTTCCTCTTTCATGGTATCAACAGCATATATATTTGATGGGCTAATAAATCTAGAGTTTCACCATATCTGATAGCATGAGTTAGTATTCTATTTGATTCTAAGGAAGTCTTGAAGCTTTCTGTATTTTTTGTTGGGTCATTAATGCCAAGACCACCTAGTTTGACTGGTAAGAACAGAAGTTGATGTTCCAGTGAAGTTATTTCCTCATATAAGGCAGATGGTGTTAAAGTTGTCATAATGCTTTGTTTTAATGTAATAAATTCTTCTGTAGTTGTAGTTAGAGATATCTCCATTTGCAGTGGAGTGATTTTGTAAAGATTGCCTGAACAGGTTGTTGGTCCTTCATACTAGCTTTTGATAAAAAAAAATTATAATTTTTTTCCATTCATTAACTTCTTCTTTTATGTATTCTGTTATGCCAATGACACCACCTAAAAATCGATGTGAGAGTACAATTATTACTCCTAGGTTTCTTCTTATTTTTTTTCTTTCTTATTGTTTATTGTATATTTTTTAAGCGACTTCAAAAAAGGATGAGGTTCTCAATTCGGATGTTTGTATTTTTTTTATATATGTTTGGGGGCATCATAGACGGATTTTCAAAATTATTTTTTTATCTAAAAGGGTATATTTCTGAGGTGGTCCCATATTAATGTAGTAAATCTAAAACATTCCCTCCCTTTTGGAAATTACCTATTTCATTTTACCCTAATTTATCTTTATTTTACTTTATTTTTTCTAAACAATATAATTTATTTTGATCTATATTGGTATGAAATTCTTTTCTATTTGTATACCCAGTCCGCCCTTAAATACTGTCATAGTTATTGTAGGTCGTAAAATAAAATAAAACGCGGTATTAAAAAATAAAAATTATTTCTTTTGTTGGAAATGTAAGTATTTTAAGATAAAATACAATAAAATTTATTCAAAATGCCCGCCGCCAATTGCATACAGGCCTTGAGTCTTCGCGGCAAGTCATCGATCGCAGCACGCACCATATTCATATCAATTTCTGCCACTGCTTTTTTCAATGATGACTTCAGGTTCTTTAAATTTTTATGAGGTTTAGTACAGACTTTCTCCGCTAAAACCTGCCATATTTTAAAATCAAAGGATTAAGGTCTGGGCTGGAGGAGGGCCAATAATTAAGTCGATATTGTTGAGCTCAAACCACGCGTGGGGTTTTAGCTATGTAGGCCGGAGTGGAGTCCTGTTGACCCATACCCACACCCATGGCTGGCGGAGAAACAGCGTCTGAAGCAGGTCTTTTACAATACAATCCAAAACAGTGTCTTGGTAAACTTTTGCACTAGTTTTGACTCTTTTTTTCGCAAAAGTGAGAAAGTTGGTCCAAAATACGAGACACCTAATCAAATTATCAATGACGATGGATGATGGCCATGCTGGACTTGGGGAATGGCTTTACAGCTTATGCAGAACTTGTTGCATACCTACACCCTATCGTTTTTTTTGGTTATACTTCAAAATGTTAAACAACAGTTTAATGCTATTACTGCTACTCGATCCTATTCAAGCGTCCGCTCCATTGCGAAAATAAATGTTTACTAAATTATTTCTGCTTTTTATTACAAAACAATCGAAAATCGGACGCAGTTTTTTTTTTTTGCGTTGATGTCAAAATTTTGTGCCAGTGATTGTATTTAAGGACCAACCAGGTATTGTAAAAGAGCTATGTCCCTTCTGGAAACGACATTTTAAAACATTACGGTAAATGAACATCAATAGTTAAATATTTAAATATAATGCAATATTATTTTATTTGCTGTAGCTAAGAAAAAAACTTTTGGAAAGGGCAAGAGAAGGAACACTTAAGCCTGTAGCTCAGTCAAATGGCGAGGCTGTAAAGCCAGCTGCACCAAAACGCAGAGGGCGTTGGGATCAGAGCTCAGAGGAGACACCGTCTGTAAAGAAACCAGTCCTAGCTACACCTACCTCTCAAACCACACCATCATGGGACACAGAAGTAAGATTTGCATTATTTTAATAAAATAAGTATGTTATATTGGTATAAGGTATATGTAAACAATTATTGGATTCCAATTGGTGTTAGTTAAAAAAATTCAATACTCCTACTTATTTTATTTTATATTTTTCTATAGCGAGGTACTTGGGAAGAAACACCTGGAGCAGGTGGACGTGGAGGTGAAACCCCTGGGGCTACGCCATCGGCCCGTGTCTGGGATGCCACGCCAGGGCACCTCACACCAGGACACGCTACTCCGGGCAGAGAGACTCCTGCACAACATGCCTCACGTAGAAACCGATGGGACGAGACGCCGAAAACAGATAGAGGTAGGATATATTGTTGCTTCTGCTACTATTTAAAACAAGCTGTAATAGGTGCAAGACCGCAATTTGATTTTATTTTTGGTGTGTTACCTCAAAACTCTACATGAGTCTACATTTTGTGGTGAAGCCTAACGCTTGTCAAAGAAAAAGGTATTGGTATACTATTGAGTGGTATATTTTTTTTTTAAATTTCATTCCCTGTTTCTCCAGTGCTAAATATATAAAGAATTTATTTAGACTTCCCAAATATTTTTTTGTTTGTTCAGTTGTCATTTAAAATACTATACTAATTTTAATGACATTGTTACTACTTGAAGAATATAGTATATGTAGTTCGACAGATAACGGCAGTAACACAAAATAAAATTGCTATTCTACCAAAAATTATTTCCAATATAAACTGTAAGTTACTGTATTATCAATAATAATATTATCTTCAATATAATGCACACTATCTTTAATGCTTGCTTTTCCAAACAGAAACACCTGGACACAACAGTGGTTGGGCGGAGACTCCTCGCACGGACCGCGGCGTGGGCGTGGACACGATCCAGGAAACGCCAACACCAGGCACTAAGCGGCGGTCCCGATGGGACGAGACGCCGGGTGCCACGCCAGGGACTGGAGCTGCCACTCCGACACCATCCCATGCGACGCCGTCGAACGCTACGCCGTCCCACGCTACGCCGTCACACGCCACACCAACACCTCACACTCCGCACACGCCGCACACGCCAGTATTCACGCCTGGAGGGGTGAGGATCCTATCATATTGTCACTACACAATATTGTTAATAGTATTATCATAGCGGGGTACACAAAATGATAAATAAGATTTTTGATTTGCATAAAAATACAATAATTCAATTAAAAAAATAATTATAAGCGAATCACGTATTGTAATTGTAATTAAAATGTATTTAGTAGCTATTTAATTAGTACATATTTACGTGTAATCTTCGGAAAGGGGGGTTGGTCAAATGGTAGACTTACAACTGACTTACAATCTTATGACGGTTCTGTTTATTTTTCATTCTTAATCATGCCATTTTATGTATTTTTCTTTGCAGTCAACACCAGTGGGTGTAAAAGCGATGGCCTTAGCTACACCGACGCCTGGCCATATTGCGGCGATGACTCCAGAACAACTACAGGCATATCGCTGGGAAAAAGAAATAGATGAGCGAAATAGACCATACACAGATGAAGAATTAGACGCCCTGTTCCCAGTCGGGTACAAGGTTTTGCCCCCTCCTGCGGGTACGTACAAAAATCATTCAAACCTCCATAAAATATTTCTGTTAATATTAAGTTAAGTTCTACTCTTAGTCATTAATTTATCACTTTAGTTTCAGGACACATGTATTAAACAATACCGACAACATCTGGAATCATCACTTTGTAACAAAATATTGTGTACATGTGTTTATGATTACAAATTGAACAATATATTTTAATCATCAATTTTTCTTTCAGATGAATGATGACAATATGGCTTAAACAGTCTCTTGCCGTCGGATTTTAGCTCGCCACAGTGCTTTATAAATTAATAAGATTGCTGATTTAATAAGATAGTTTAATGAGCATGCATTGACGATTACCACGGCAGGGGATTGTTGCTTTGATTATATGTGTTGTCTGCTCAGGTTATGTCCCCATTCGGACACCGGCTCGTAAGCTGACCGCTACTCCTACACCTTTGGGGGGTACTCCAATCGGATTTTTCATGCAGACGGAGGAAATGGGTGGGTCTGCGGCGGCAGCGGCGCGTTTACTGGATCCGCAGCCTAAAGGTGGTCAACAGCTGCCCTTCATGAAGCCGGAGGATGCTCAGTACTTTGACAAGCTACTTATTGACGTCGACGAGGACACGCTTTCACCTGAAGAATTGAAGGAAAGAAAGATTATGAAGTTGCTTCTGAAAATTAAGGTAATTAAAACTTTAATTTTTGGACTTGTCTATGATTCGTATATTTTTCCATGACTTATCTATACTTATCTTGCCTATTCTAAGATCCCATCCCACGATAAACTACGTCTACCTACGTAAATGTGGCCGCAATAAGGGTTGCAGTTGTTACAAGACTGTTTAAAGTGAAAGATAGTTAGCGCGCTACACATTAGACAAGGATGGCGGGAGATGTTAATAAGTAAGAAAATATAATTAAGAAATTTTTGTGTGGTTCATTTAAAATTACAAATGAAACAACATAAAAAAAATAAAGTTATTCTTCCTTCATAAAATTAGAACATAAGATGAATATTTATAAATATTATTATGAAGAAAAAAAATTGTATCTGCATAGATTCAGATAATATTTTATTAAAGTATTCATTATTATAGGTTTACGTATTAATTAAATATTCCGTAAATATGGCAGTTTGAGTCTACGACAAATTAGAAGAAATGTTAAAAATTGATTAAAAAAAATATCGAAACTTATATAACTTTCTTTTTTTAAATACTATAATATCCGAAGTCTTCCGTAGACTCCTCTGTCAATAAAATATCATGATACTCATATTGTTTATTGCGACGACACCGTATTATTAAGAAACAATTTTTAAATTATGTGTTATTTAAGTTAAGCACATTGTTCTTTTTATTATACAGTAAACACTTCATTTTTAGACAACAACTCAACTACAACTCAATCTCAAATCAACTTAAACGTTACTTAAAACTAAGTGCTTAGTGAAGCTTAATGCTATATATGCTAAGTTAAATAAAACAATGTTGTGTATTACGAGCTCCAAAACAACACAACAGCCCCCTTATTCTAGTCAGTAAAAACTATCTGGTTCTGGGATGACTGATATGCATTATCCGTTTGCTTACGTTTTTATTTAAAAAAGGGTGTTATATAATTGTTATTCCATCTATACCATACAACGTCGACGAATTTTCCTTGCTGATATGCCGTTACCTGGATCTGCGCCAAAGACTTCAATTTTATAAGGATGGACCGTTGGATGTTTTTTTCTTGGCTAATACGACTATCCTACGATCTTCTTGGGATGTTGTTTTTCCAGTTCTTTCTTTCTAGAATGATGTCGTGTTATGCGTTTTATGGATGGACTGCATTGTAGACCATTGTCTTTGAACAATTAAGATGATCCGCTATCTTCCGATATGACCATTGGCGTTCATAAAAATCACTATGGTTTTTCTCGATGTCGCGGCATAGCTTATGTTTTAACCCATTTCCTTTCTAAAAATACTAAGATATTACTTGACTTGACAAACTGTACAAATTCTGAAATGGTGCAAAAATAAAGCAGCGAGAAAAAAAACCTGATTTAATTTTTAAATTTTGAAAGTAGGATACAAACTTTTTTTGTCCCTAATTAGATGTCTATGGATAAAAATACAGTATTTCAGTGCAAAGTGCTTTATTTACACTTTATTCACCTAAATATACTTCATTTCAAAAAAAAAACATATCACCAAAAAGAATACTTAGTAGTGAACAACAACACATAATTAGTTTGTTTATTATTGCTTAATTTTAATTTTTACCATAAATTAAATGATACATATTACATAAAATACTATATGTACCTAATTAGTTGACCACGACTGTATATATCTGTGTAGTATGGTTATTTCAATAACAAGTGAATCATTTTTTTCCGAAAAGTCAATTTATAATAATTTAACTAAAAATACTAGTGGGCACATTTTAATAGACAACCATATTACCCCTTTTATTATTGTATATAAAAAAATAATTTTGATTAAATACTCGATGAACGTAATCAAATTCATTGTACAATATACATGTTTAATTATTTAAAGTGCTCCTAACATGATCTTTTCTTCTTTTCTTCATAATCTTTCATTTGATTTTGTAAATTTCTCTGAAAATCTTACATCACACCTTTTTTTATTTATAAGAATTACATTATGCAGATACTTTGGTGAAAGCTAAAGGAATACATACTTTTTGACATTATTTTGAACATAAGCATTGATTGGTAACAACAAGTAAAAATAATAGGATACTTATTTAATTTTTACATTGCTAATATATTTTATTTCTATAAGGGTAAATCTAACTTAAAAAATAAAATATTCTCTTACTAGATTGTAACGTTCTATATGACTTACACCTACAATACAATCGCGATCATGCGGGCCTGCACTCATCAAAATATAGTGCTAACATTATCAACTTTGTTTAACGTATAACACGTAATACATTTATCGATAATCTTTCTTCTAGAACGGCACACCCCCAATGTGCAAGGCAGCGTTGCGCCAGATAACGGACAAGGCTCGTGAGTTCGGTGCGGGGCCTCTCTTCAACCAGATCCTGCCTCTGCTGATGAGCCCTACACTAGAAGATCAAGAGAGACATTTACTTGTCAAAGTTATAGACAGGATTCTGTACAAACTTGACGATTTAGTGCGCCCTTATGTACACAAAGTAAGTAGTTTGCAATGATTACACCTAGTGCCAACACTGTTTAATGAGTAGATTTATTAGACGGATAACTTCAAGGCTGTAGCTAAAAATATTTCAGGAGGCGTTCTAACCATGGAGTTTGAATCCCGCCAAATTCCTCCAGATTCGAAGTCTGGACTGAATAATTTTATAAATTGTGGTACCCTTATTAGGTATTTAAGGGAGGGTTTTAACTCCTGAAAACCCGCCCTTGAAGAAAATTATTCTATCATCAAGATATTACTTTAATACAAATAATCTAATGACAATCTGATGTTATATTATTTTATTTAACACCTAATATAACTCTTTGTTTGGTGTATTGTAGCATCAATTAAAGTATGATGTATATTTCAGATTCTAGTCGTCATTGAGCCTTTGCTGATCGACGAAGATTACTACGCTCGTGTTGAAGGTCGAGAAATTATTTCGAACTTGGCAAAAGCTGCGGGATTAGCAACTATGATATCCACTATGAGACCTGATATTGATAACATTGATGAATACGTACGGAACACCACAGCTAGGGCGTTTGCTGTCGTCGCTTCAGCTTTGGGTATGTCTAAAATTGTTTCTACTTAAAACTTGAAATCGAAAATTGTTGAAATTGTTAAAAATAAGCCTTTTTTCAAACAGTAAAATTTTAGTATTAAATATAATCGTCAAAATATTGAATTTAAATATATTAAGTGCTTCCTTCCGTGAAAGCTTAGGTTGTGGAATGGGCTCCCTGCTAAGATTTCCTCTAAGGACTACAATATGGGGTTCTTTAAGAAAGAAGTTTTTAGATTTTTGAAGGGTCGGCACCGCGCGAGTGATGCCTCAGGTGTTCCATCCACCACCATCCTCCACCATCCACAATCAGGTGGACCACAATCTTATTTGCTATCTTAGTGGTATTATTGCCCCAATAGCTTTTTGATCTTTTGAAGAACAATGTTTTCAATTATTTCATTCCAATTAAAAGTAGTGAAAATATGATTATAAAGGTAAATGAGATTTAATAATTTTACATCAAATACAAAACTAAAAGCCACTAAAATAAACACTTGAAAGTTCATATAAAATGCTTTGAATGAGATTTTCTTTCTAGGTATACCATCTCTATTACCATTCTTGAAGGCGGTGTGCAGATCTAAAAAGTCTTGGCAAGCTCGTCACACCGGTATAAAGATTGTGCAACAGATTGCTATTCTTATGGGCTGCGCTATTCTTCCACATCTCAAGTCACTTGTAGAGATTATTGAACATGGTATGTATAGTTCATATTTTGAACATAATAGATGACTTTTCTTTTCTACGCTTCTATTGTTTTGAAATTGTTTTTTTACTAAAAAGCTGACAATAAACAATTCACAGTTATTGAAAAAAATGTAGTAATAATAAATTTTATTTTTAGTATCAATTATTGCATTTTACACAATGTCTTAATTGCAAAGTGTTGCGTTAGTAAGTTTCAATTCCTCAATGCATCTTTATTCTTATTAATTTATAATTTTTTAAAGAGTTTTATTTTATCAAAATATGTTTAACTTTAATTTAAATTTATCAGATTAGTCTGTGGCTGTCTGTCAAAATAAGAGCCAATAAGACTTCACATAAATAGAAGTTATCTCGCCAGTTGTATTTCAAATTACCATGCTGTACCTACTTTTCGATATCAGAATAATTGTTGTACATAGAAAATAAAACAAACGTTCGTTTACAGGCTTAGTAGACGAGCAGCAAAAAGTTCGTACTATAACTGCTTTGGCGAGCGCAGCCCTTGCCGAAGCCGCCACCCCTTACGGTATCGAGTCATTTGACTCCGTGCTCAAACCTCTTTGGAAAGGTATCCGAACTCATAGAGGAAAAGGTCTGGCTGCTTTCCTGAAAGCCATCGGTTATCTTATTCCTTTGATGGACGCCGAGTATGCCAACTATTACACGCGTGAAGTGATGCTTATTCTTATCCGTGAGTTTCAGTCACCAGATGAGGAAATGAAGAAAATTGTACTGAAGGTTAGTGCACATGCCTTTATTATCTACAAAAACAATCCTTAACCACTTGATGCACAAAGTGACCATTAAATTGCTATGAAAGTTGTAGCCTTAGCACGTCCCTACTGTAGGGACGCAGCCCTCTCGTTGGAGTTAAGAAGCGTGGGCCATACTTGCCATATACTCCACCATGCTTGCCCAGTGGACTGGCTTATGTTGATCTAGTGGCTACTGGACTGTTATAGTTTTCAAAGCGCCGATCAGGCCTTTGATATTTTTTAACGACTGCCGTCGTATCAGAAGCCAGGACCAACGAACTTACGACCCCGAAGCACGGAGGAGTTTGAAAAAATTGTGGCACTATGCAGTCACCCACCCTATGTCTTACCACGTCTGAAGTTGCTTAACTTCACAAAGCAAATCCAGCTCGGCATCACTATTACTCAAAGTTTTGGCTATTTCAATATAAGAATACTTAACTTTCGTTTGTGTGTTGTAGGTCGTGAAACAGTGCTGTGGCACAGACGGTGTGGAGCCACAGTACATAATGGACGAGATTCTCCCGCATTTCTTCAAGCACTTCTGGAACCACCGTATGGCTCTAGACAGACGGAACTATCGACAGCTAGTTGATACTACAGTCGAAATCGCAAACAAAGTACAAAAAATATTTATTAATTTATATATCAAGTTCTTTAGTCATATCATATAAATCAAATCAAAGTTTCTATTCTCATAATAACAGCTTAACTGAATATACTGTAACAGCTTCGTACAAAGTAATAGAGTAAGTAATCATAAGAAAACTCATAACTGCCGATAGTCATTATTTTATTACTATAAATTTATTACAAAACTCATAAAAATGAATCTACTTCTAGTCCCTTGAAAATTATGTTAAAAAATAAATTAATTTGTGAAATTACTATGAGTTTTGAGTTCAAAATAAATAATAATTTATTGTCCATAATCATAGGTTGGTGCTTCAGAAATCATAAACAGGATTGTAGACGATTTAAAAGATGACAATGAACAGTACAGAAAAATGGTAATGGAATCGATTGAGAAAATTCTAGCTAATTTGGGTGCCGCTGATATCGACTCCAAACTTGAGGAGGCACTCATTGACGGAATCTTGTATGCTTTCCAAGAACAGACTACGGAGGTGAATTATTTTTTATCAGTTTTATAAGCTTTCTTGTTTACATGTTTGTTGCAGTTTTGTTTTTAAGTATTCGATTATTATTATTTAAGATCTGAATATTAAATTGCGATACACCATGGTTTTCTTTTAATAAATTAACAAAATTTAGAGGTATATTCCTTTATATTTTAGGATGTTGTGATGCTGAACGGTTTCGGCACAATAGTTAACCAGCTAGGCAAACGGGTAAAGCCATACCTGCCGCAGATCTGTGGTATCATCCTCTGGCGCATGAACAATAAGTCTGCGAAGGTGCGTCAGCAAGCAGCCGACCTCATCTCCAGGATCGCGGTCGTCATGAAGACATGTCAGGAGGTTAGGATATTTCCTTATTTAATATTTACTAGTCGTCCTTAGTGATATAGTTAATGTTTAAATGCCTATGTAATTCACAGATCATATAATATATTTAGAAAGTTAATGACCTCTGGCCTTTTGTACTGTTTTTATAACTGGTACTATATGTACAACATGAATGTAAAATAATAATGCAGAAAATAATTCTGCTACTTATTTACGTTTCTTAGAGAAAGCTACAGATCAGTATAACAGTTTAAAAATAATAATATTATCTCCTAAATTATTATTTCGCATTTACGTTACACCATAATGTTATAAAAAGAAGCAAAATCGACAATCTTCTATCGCAGATAAAATAATACCTCTGCATACAGATTTTTTAAGTAACCTCTTAAATCTAATAAGAAGTGAAAACCCCGATTTCGTAGAATACAAGCATAAATATATTTTAAGGAATCTAAGAAATCAACCATAAATGTCTTCACAACTAGGCTCAAAAATAGGTGAAAATTGTCGTGCTATAACTATTTTACTTTTCCAGTTGCTAAAAAATATTTTTTTAAGTAAATCTGTCTACAGTGTCTGCTGTTCTTTTTTTTTTAAGGAAAAATTGATGGGCCATCTTGGTGTGGTTTTGTATGAATATCTTGGTGAGGAGTACCCAGAGGTGCTTGGCTCCATTTTAGGAGCGCTTAAGGCGATTGTCAACGTCATTGGTATGACCAAGATGACACCGCCTATTAAAGATCTTCTACCAAGACTGACACCTATATTGAAAAACAGGTATGTACAATAGGCAATTAATCAAGTTACCCTTTACTTTGACCCTAATGCGTAACACAGCGAAAAGACGTGCAAGAGAGATGACTTATTCTACTATATCGTCTCTTATAGATCTAGGTATATACTACGCGGACGCTATTGGCTGACCGAGCAATGTTGTCTCTTTCCTACGATTTATAGCTAAACATTCTAGTTATAGGTATGTACGGGTAGGTTGATGTTTAGCTTAGGGTACTAGCAGTTACGTATGTAATAATTCTGAACACTAATGTAAAGGCTAAATCCATAATCTGGCACGTCGCAGCGAAGCTTCCCGTAATCATTAGTTGATGTTTGGGACGATAATGTAGGTAAGGCTTACAAAACTTAGCAGTTGCTACAAGTAACACTCAGTTTATATGGCTTGGTGATGAGACTTCTTACTTGCGTACTGCGCATTGGAGGTACTTGACAGTAAGTGAGTGAGTGCAGTGCAAACAATTATTAATTTAGTTGTGCTTTTAGGTAAATCAGGGTTGGTTTCAGCGCGTACGAAGTTTGGTGATATTTTATAATGGTACTTAGCTATGCGAGTAAAGTAACAAGGGTCTGCTCGTTATGTCTTAATTCATCTGCACTTGCTTTCATTTAAGTTTTTAAAGATTTAAGTAGCTAACGCGAGAATTTAACAAAATCACAAATTCACAAATGTAAATCGAGACTTTTTTTTTACAAAAAAATTTTTTTTAGACGAAGGTTAAAGGTGGCACTGTGTGTGATTGTCAAAATACCTAAAGAGGTAGTTTAACAAGTTGTAAAATAACATTAATTTTTTATACTGTGCCTCTTATCACCGTTCTCCACCAGACCCTGCTTATTTTTTCATATCTGCATCTATCAATCATAGATGAAGAATCGCATTGGTCCCACAAGTCCATAATTATCTTGTGTGTTATTGTTAGAATGATAACGATTTCTTGCATACCAATCTTCATCTCGGAAGCATGAAGTGGTTATAGTGCAGTCATTGAAGCGTTATTAGTCCGAATTTTTTTACTGTGAGCCAATGAAATTTTGGAATTAGGCTCATCTTACCCTTAACTTCAAAAGTGAAAATGATCTGAACTCCGCACCTACCCTGGGGGTGGTTGCCACCCCTTCTCGGTGGCGTAAATTTTTTTAAACTTAAAAAGTTGAAAAGTATTGGGTTTTTTGAAAAACTTTATAGAATATTTTTTTCTTAAAATTAGGCCTTCTATCGATATCCGAGGTTATTCTGGAGAAAAACCACTTTACACCACCGAGAAGGGGTGGCAACCAACCCCAGGGTGGGTGCGGAGTTCAGATAATTTTTACTTTTGAAGTTAAGGGTAGGATGAACCTAATTCCAAAATTTCATGCAAATCGGTTCACAGTAAAAAAATTCGGAGGTAAGACCCTATTTTTCGCTCCAGTGACTGCACTATTAAGGTAACGTATTTATTCGTTTGGTTTCTTTTCAACCTTTCTTCATTTTTATTCCTTTCATCAGGAGTCAATGATGTAAAGGTCAATGAATTTGAAAATAATATTCAGTATTTTATATTATTCACTTTTTTTTACAGACATGAAAAAGTACAAGAAAACTGTATAGATTTAGTGGGTCGAATTGCAGATAGGGGTCCAGAGTTTGTATCTGCGAGGGAATGGATGAGGATATGTTTTGAACTATTGGAACTGCTGAAGGCACATAAAAAAGCTATCAGAAGAGCTACGGTCAACACGTTTGGTTATATAGCAAAAGCCATTGGACCTCACGATGTATTAGCTACATTATTGAATAACTTGAAAGTACAAGAAAGACAAAATAGGTATGTATAATTTATGTACAACATCACGGTGTTTATTTCCCGAAGGGGTTGACCAGAGGCTGGAAACACACCCATATCATAACAGCCTGTTTTCACTATCCACTTAAGTCATGCGAGACAGGTGTTTCTGTTATAATGTATGGAAGCTGAAAAAATTAAGTTTTCGCATAGATCCAGTTAATTTTATCGACCATTATTGAAGTCATTGGATAGAGCTAGTAAAGTACTTTCAGGCTCAATAATTAGTATTTCGATATCGTGTATTGTGTACAATAATATTATTAAAAGGAAAGATTTGATTGTTTGATTGCTCCGAAACTACTTGACCAATTTGAAAAATTCTTTTACCATTAGAAGCCGACATTATCCCTGATAAACATAGGCTTCTTTTTACCGCAGGAAAATGCTTCATTCCTGCGGAAAAAAAGGGAGTACGACAACGGGTAGTAAGAATTATCCTTCCGTACTTATCTTTTTCACATAGCTTTTAAACGGCTGAACCGATTAGGTTGAAATTTTATATAGGTATTTCGATGGTTTCCTGGATGATTTAAGAATATAATTGGACCCGATAGGTGGCGCTGCTGTCGGTATTTCAACTACTAACATGAATGTATTATGCCATTAAAGAGGAAATATTTGATTGTTTGTTTTTTTTTCTATAGTTGAGGAGTTGCCGTAAGAACCTACGCCGATAACAAAATTTAGGGCGGGCGAAGCCGCTGGTAGAAGCTAGTTATTAAATATAAAATATAAAATAAAATATTTACTAAAGAAATATTTTTAGCAATACTCCTAGATACATACTTCAACTATGGTACTCGTTTGAGGCAGTCCAGAGGCAGTGATACCAAAGTTTTGCATACACATATAAATCTCGAATTTTATTCGTGTGTAGCCATAACATTCATAATTAAAACTTATTTGATATTAGATAACAATAAAAAAATTAAACATTATAAATACGTAAATATTGTAAAATCTTTTTATTTTTATTACAGGGTATGTACCACAGTAGCCATTGCGATCGTAGCAGAGACTTGTTCACCATTCACAGTATTGCCGGCCCTGATGAATGAATACAGAGTGCCAGAGCTCAATGTACAGAATGGTGTGCTTAAATCACTGTCGTTCTTGTTTGAATACATTGGGGAGATGGGCAAGGATTACATATACGCCGTCTGTCCTTTACTTGAGGATGCATTAATGGACAGGTGAGTTTCATACTTACTTATCTTGGAACTATTATGAATTATTGGTTAAGTTGTTAAGTTATGGGCCTTTGGCCCATGATCATAGGCGTGTGGTTATGGGCCTTTGGCCCATGATCATAGGCGTGACGCGTGTCCTGGCTTTTGGTATTAAAGGAGTAATAATATCTTAACTTATAGACTAGAGAAAGCAAAAGGTACTAAAAAAATATAAAGGATTCTTATAACCCATAGACTTCGAATTCTATAATCTGTCCTATGGACTTCGCAATAGCCTCTCAAAATTGACCAATCTTTAGAAAGATACAATACATTCTGCGGTTCTCTTTTCAGCAAAAAAAAAAACAAATTAGAAACAGAAAACTAATTGCCGCACGTTCGTCTAGGTCATACTTATGTGACCGTTTTCAGGTTTTAGTTATATATTCATTTTAAAATCAAATTATTAAATTCAAATATAACAAATGTTTCATGTCATACAACAAACATGATTTTTTTGAGGTTAATAAAGATAATGGGACACCCTTCGTGCGCGAGTCCGACTCGCACTTGGTCGATTTTTACTTTACAGATGACTAGGAAATACGCTCTCCAGTTTCTATGTCTACGTTAAAACTATAGTAATCATACATTTATAGTAATGTTTTAAAAATAAAAATAGGTATTAAATTGTTTGCAACCTTCTGCGTGTTTTACACAAGTTGTGTAGCCTAAAATAAAGACAGAATTGATGAGGTTGCTAAAACCAAAGAAACCACAATAAATGATTGACAACTATATTTAAATATTTATTTTTATATTTAATAATTCGTATTTTTATGCATCTTGAATCTATAAGACAACTACAGTTCTTATTTTTTCTTTAAATTTGTTAACTTGAATGTTACACCCAACAGGGATTTAGTACATCGGCAGACTGCTTGCGCGGCTATCAAGCATATGGCGCTAGGTGTGTACGGGTTCGGATGTGAGGACGCGTTGGTGCACCTCCTGAATCACGTGTGGCCAAATATCTTCGAGACATCGCCACATTTGGTGCAAGCTTTCATGGACGCCGTCGAAGGCATGCGAGTTGCGCTCGGACCTATCAAGATATTGCAATATGCTCTACAGGTAAATACAACACCACCCTTAATGTGATGTGAGACATCGCTCTAATAAATTTGTACCTCGCACCTTGTATTACAAATTATTTTTTATATATTATGCACGATTTAGGTGCGAGGGCAAAGGTGGAAATAAAAACACACAGACGAAGTGAAAATATCCTCCTTTTTTTAAATTTCCTTTTACAGCTAACGGCCGTCTCGTCATGAAAAGAAGCAACACTGAAAACTTGCATCAAAATTGGTCCAGTAGTTGTTGTTGATCCACAAAATTTTTGTTAAATTTAGTTAAAATGCGAAATTAATGAAAAACAACCCCACATATAATTACAAAGAAAGATGAGAATTATATTATATATATATGTATAATAAAAATAGTCATTCCATAAAATTAGTATACTGTAGTAGCATAGTGACATTAACCTGTTATTTCAGGGGCTGTTCCACCCAGCGAGAAAGGTTCGCGACGTTTATTGGAAGATCTACAACACTCTCTACATCGGTGGTCAAGACGCGCTGGTGGCCGGCTACCCGAGGATACAGAACGATCCAAACAATCACTATAATAGATACGAATTAGACTTTATCCTATAATGCTGCTTTTATTATAATTAATGTGTATCAGTATGAATTTTGTTTGGAATTTCTCTGTTACTCTTCTAGCTAATAAGAGTTTTATGTCGTGCAGTACTAGTTTTATAGCTCCAAATTAACAGTTTAGGGTTCTTTGAAGCGGGTAGCAGGCGTCAGTCTCGATAACTTCCGCTCAGCGTAACTGGCGCTAGTTTATTATATTTAGTATGGAAATTGCACTGAATGCCAGTGGCGACTATATTATGTTTCACTTAGCATCGTGCGCAGCATAATGTTATTTTGTAATAAAAAAAAAATAGCAAATTGTGTATTGAGGATGGTAAGAAGAAAATTACTAAGGAGACGCTATTGAATGACTAGAGTTCGTAATTTCCGTACCGCCCGTGTTACACACAATGTTTTTCATCATATTTGCGAGTAATAATGGACTCACCAAAACACAATTAAAATGGCAGAAAGGGAAGTAGAGAAAATAACGCCACCGCCAGATGGCCAGATATCTAGTAGCTAGAGAATTTATGAATAAAAAAGTTACTTGTAATTACTCGCTTGTCATATGCGTGTAATACATATTTTGAACAGACAGCTTTTATACATACTTGATAGTTTAGGCGCATCACCGCCCGTGAGTTCAACGACCGCGCGATTTGCTTTGAGCAAAGTAAAATTTATAGAGATAAAGACCGTGAGTGTAATTAAGTTCTTAAGACCCGCTTTGTCGCACGCAATGACACTGTTTACGAGTAAGTGTGATGAAAAATATATTGCTATACAAATTATAATATCTGGAAAACATTCGTACACTTTATTGTGGTCTGCAATTGAGTGAAAACTGTCGTAGCACCATGTTATGCGAAATGGATGGAGTGCGTAGATAAGTACCGACTGGTACCGATCAGCGTAGGCTGGCGTTGGCTGCCTGCTTTCTAAGTAAATGCGCCCTAATGTTACATGAGCAAAGCAGGGGAAAGGTAGAGCACTTGCCGTAAAGCCAGTCGCGAGAGAATGTTCATCGTTCGCAAGCAAAATGAATTAACGCGTATATGTAAATTTTATGTACCATTTTCCTTACATAAAATCCGGTTGCTTTACCTCACCCTAGAAAAAATCCTGTTGTTCATGTAGTAGTTGTTGAGTTTTCAACACTCAAATCAATCTTGTAAATACACAGCTGATGGAATTAAAAACTTCCCTAATATCCTCACTTCTGGTGGTCGTTTTATTCGTAGTTTTTTCCTGTTCTTCATTGGCCATGGTCTAGGGAAACCAATTTTCAACTTTTCGAATACTCAATTCAGACATAACGAAAAAAAATTAGCCCGTTTACATCAAGTGTGCGTAACAAAATCTACTAATAGTGTTGCGTCATTTTCCTAGCCTTACTCCCTCAGAGGGGTGCGTTTCTGCGCTTTATATACAGCACCGATAAATTAAATAATGTGCGTTTTAAAAATTTAAAATTTATGCTGTTTTTTACATTTTGTGATTGAATGAACTTGATAACTGAAAGCAAACTTGATGTTCTACAACTTTGTAATTTCAATTAGTACATAAAAACCGCTTAGTTTAGGAGATAAAAGCAAAAAACTTAAAAATGCCCAAACTGTATACCCTAGAGAACCCCTAAATGACATGCCAAAATTTTATTACTTCGGAATACTTTCGGGATACCCCCCTATATCTAATTATATCGAGCGGACTATTAGGGTTTTAAAGAAACTTTTCTCTTAGGCTATGGCTACGAAGAGACAGTTCCGCGTACGATGGGCTTTATCTAGCACGTGACCGCACGTTGAAAATCTTAATCTAATAAATTAAAATTAATATTTATTTAGAACCATGAAATTAGCAAATTTATAGAGATATATATAGTCAGTTTCTTTTCTTAATTTTGTATCAGCCAAATTATTATAATATTAGCAAATCGACTTATTTAAGGTTTGAACTACAACATATTTTATTTTCGTCAAAAGTATAGGTACTCTTGACTGCAACAAAATTAATCTAACTACACTCATTTGGGTATGCCATCCCTTAACTGGTAATTTTGCTAGGTATTAGCTATTAATGTAGCAAAATAAAAGAAATAAGATGATCAAAAATTTTAAATGTTACACATATCACACGCAGTATACATGGCGTTGTAGAAAACAATATCTATATGATAGTAGTTAGGTCTTAATTTTTCAAAATGAAACGAGCGTAATCTGTTTATACACATTTTAAAGCTTAAAAGATTTATTTTATATCTTAAGTTCATTACAATTTTACAATAATTAGATATAGTATGTATGTATGTATACTAATAGCCTTAAGTCGCTACGATAACACATGTTTTTGATTTCTACTTCGTTCAAACGCAATTTCAAATAATTTGTTTGATAAAAAATTAAGAAGTAAGAAAGAGAATTATTTATAAGTATAAAATGGGAGCATTTTTAGCAAGCAGAAATTACCTATTAAATTAATAAGAACTTTATTGAAATTCGTTAAGTAATAAGTAAAAATCAAAAACATGTAAGTTATAGCTGCTTTAGTTGCCAGTTGGCCATTTTAGCTCCTTGGCAAAAAAAATAGCTTAAATGCGAAACAGTAAAGTAAGTACTAAGTGTCGTCACCATTTGAACAAGGCATTCAGCAGACATTAATATGTTCAGAATCAGTAACACTATTCAGACATCTGAATCCTTAAACTAAATGGCTAGTTAAACCATATTTCATTTGCATGGTTTTGATAATTGTATTTTACTAAAAAACGGATGGGTAATTTTAGAAACTAAAATTTAAATAAAATTTTACTATTTTTCGTGATGAGAATGGTTTGCAGCTTCTGAACGACTCCCTGATGAGTTATGATTGTGACATATATCGTACTTAACTTGACTAGATAAGTATTTAACGTACTTACAAAATTAGTAATTAATGCAAAAAATCGTCGCTTTTTTTAGATCCAAATAACTTTAATGGACCATTTACTTAGTGAAAATTTATCTCATCCAAGCATTCTTTTAACTTTAACTTAGTATACAGATAAGGCTATTTTTTAATGTTTTGTATGCAAGAAATTATACACTGTAAATCAGTACTTTTTATTTTTGCTAGAAGTGGCAAATATTAGCTAAGCTCATTTCAAAAAGTTTAATTGTTTTTTATTTTGTAAACTTTTTTAAATTCAATTTTACATTGCATTAAATATAAAAAGTTCTAAAAGTAACTCAGCTGTACTTTTGTTTTGTTGTTTTATGATCTTTTTTGAAATTTGTTTTGTACTAGGAACAATTCAAAAACATGTCATGGTGGCGCTTGCTTAGTTATGATAGCCCATTAAGTAATTGTATTAGGTCTGAATACGTGTTGTCATACGATATACCACTTCATAAACAATGGCCACATATTAATCAACTATTTTGCTAACAGGACTTAAACAAAATTGTCTTTAATAGCAACTTAATCTGGCATGGTATCTCACTGGGCCATCTTAAGTTCTAATTTGTATTTCTTTTTAATTTAGTTTAATACCACCAAATCAAAAAAATCTATTATGTTTCTCATAAATATTTTTTACTAGGGTAGAAGGCTACTATTTTGATTGTGCAATTCAAAACTATACTTTTCATGTGTGATCAAAATATTATAAATAACCTTCATAATTTATCAATATTATTATAAATTAAAAAAAAAAAAATATCGCTTTATAACTTAAGAATTGATATAAAACTTTTACCTACAAGCAGACAGGGACCGATCTAGACTTTAGGATCTGCGGGTTAAATAACATTTTCCACTCTTTACAACACCTATAACTCACGATTACATTGGTCAAATTTTTAACTTTACAAAAACATAAAGGTAAAATTTGAATTTCCCTGCCGGTGTTAATGATACAGTTATACATGGTACAGTTAAAAAATGTACTCAATACTTTTCATAAATGTTTCTGAACAATGACTAAAGCAAACCTAATATAGATGTAAATTGTACTTTTGTTTTCTTACTATAGGAGGATCGCTACATAAAAATAAACATGTTCATAAGGCGTGCCTGTAAACTTTTTAATGAAAAAGACAATTTAGAAAAAATAGACATATTTTGTTGCACAGTATCTGAACTAAAGAAATTATTTGTTGGATAAAAAATTAATTTGGACACACTGTAGACTATAAGTGGTTACCTATAAACCCACCAGCAACGCACTATGATTTGTTCTTCTCTTGAAAAAAAAAAAAAAAAACATGTTAAGTATATTTGCATGTATTTTATGTAATATCTAAGATTAATGTTTTCTAAGATAAAATTAAGGAAACTATAGGTCCATTTTTTGGTTAATGAAATTTTGTAATTATAATATGTACGACCGTTTGTTTCTGATAATAAATAAATAAATAAATAAAAATAAAATAAAAAGTGCTTAAATCCGAAAGAGTGGCCGCCAGGTTAATACTAGGTATCAACGCCAGGAAGTGCATTTCCTACGCCGCGTGCATGCGAACCCGGGAAAATTCGAAACAGGTTACAAACATAGTAGATATAAAGAATGTTGGTAAGTGTTTTTTATACAAGCCGTCATGCACTTGCCTCGTACGTCATACACACAGATCTAATTTTTCTTATAAATATCCATGGATTACACACAGCGCCATCTGATACCAAACTAAGCAAGGATTGTACTATGGAGACAACGGATACATTTAGATTATGCTTGTCCCTGAACAGTGACTCGGGGTAGACACAAAATACAGCAGTTTAATATGAGGGAAATCGCGAATATAGTGCTGATCGCGCCCTATTACCCTTAAGGAGACTCGTTCAAAAGTTGTCTTACTCTCTAACTGTGTAAGTACTGCAACAAGAAGCGACTTTGACACTGAATCATTTGGCGGAAGGTACTTATTACATGCCAGAGTGACCTGTACCTAATTGTTTTATGACAAAATTAAGTCTTAAAAAAGAAGACATTTGACAAACAGGTATTAAATTAACAAAAAGGTTGTTAGAAAAATATAAACACGTAAAGAACCTTTGAAATAATTTAAAATATAATTTATCTACTTATAACATAAAGACTAATAAAATTATAAAATACATCTACCTATATAATTCCAATTTTACTTATCAAATTGTTATCGTTTTGAATTCTACATTAATAACATAATCACTGGAGAACTTAAATCTAGTATCACTGCGTATTCAGTTCCATCTTTTAAATGCTGAAATGTTATAAGTAATTATAAATAAAAATACTGAGCAACATTTTTGGCTGTTATTGTCCATATAGCAAAAAAATAAGTAATTTTTGTTTTGCTATTTAATGAGATCAATAACCGAATAAAAGGAAGTTATGTTTTAAAAAATTTATAATATATACAAATATATATTTTGAAATGTGCCTAGTAATCATAACTATAGTTTATCACTGATTATCAAAATATATAAATTTAGTACTGATAGACGACAGACAATATCACTTTTTTGTCGAACTATCAAATACCTGCTTAGGTTTAAATATACTAAAGAGACAGCTTTATTTAAATGATGGTGAATCACTACAAATTTCCTTTATACAAATTGCGTTACATAGAACCCTTCGTTACTTAAAACGCGTTATTATATATCGATAATGACAATTACCGTAGTCGCAAAAAGCATATTAACTCATAATTAATTCAACAAAAACCCTGGTTATTTAATAATTTACTGGAATTTGTTTTCATGTTCTTAATTGCTTTTTTCGACTTTGGTAATTAACAATATAATGTAAATATTAACGTATTTTGAACGGCGACATGTTGAGTTTCGATAAGAAAAGAAAAAAATATTTGGCAATTTAACCAAATATTTTTTTCTTTTCTTATCGAAACTCAAATTTGTATAATTAATATAGAGCAATCAAAACATAATTTAAACATAGTTTTTACATAAAATTTTAAATTATAAGTACACGTGTAATTTTAATAATAAATTATCCATCAGTCTGCTAGCTGTCAATAGTTAAAATAATTAATTTACTGGTGGTTTTAAACACGTATGACATTTAGGGTATTTTTGATAACAGTTAATAAATGTACATTTTAATAAGTTTACATATAATAACACTAATAATTATATATATTTTTTGATTTTATCTTAATAAAAATGAAAAGTTTTGAAAAGTAGTATTTCGAATGCCAAACCATAAAATTGAATCACACGAGGTTATATGTATGAGAACCTAAGATAAGCATTTGCCAGAGCATACGTGAATTTATCTAGGCATACGTGTCGAAATGTAATAGAAACTTACTCGGCCGTTTGACAGGACAACGATGAAGCGCGGTATGGTGCGAGTGGTGGCTTCCGCGAGACGTATCGAATCTGGGAATTAGGTAGTCCCACCAACGCTCACGAGCAGACAGTGCAACAGCATCGATTACACGATATTGTAGGTATTTAGCGCCCCGACAAGGGAGTTGATTTACTATTTGATTTTATTATACGTATGATTTAGGTCCTATAGAGGTCTTCCTCTGGCGGACACGTGCAGCAGGCCAGCATCGAGTACGCGCTGCCAGCAGGAGCCGGCGGGCTCCTCCACGCGCACGCCCAACCGTCGGTGCAACGAGCCCGCTGAACACACCGCCCATGTCTCCCGCTCGCCGCTCGACACTTGCTTCATAATTAAGTCGCTGTCTGATACAAAAACGACAAAAATACTATAATTGCAAATATAATTTAATCGAATTTATAAGTGATAATAGTGTGTTTATATATAACGAGCTATGGATAGAGCTATGCTGTTTTTTTACGCAATAAAATTTGAGAAATAAAAGAATTTGCCGAAGTAAGTTACCGACATAGCTCAAACAGCTAACAAGCTGAAGTGGCAATGGGCAGGCCACATCTCTCGTCAAACCGATAACCGATGGGGTAGAAAGGTACTCTAGTGGCGTACTGGGTCGCAAGACGCAACATGGGACGGCCTCCTACCAGGTGGACTGACTTTGTTAGAGCCGCAGAAAGTCGATGGTCGCAGGCGGCTCAGTACTGGCCGTTTTGGAGACAAATGGGGAGGCCTACGTCCAACAGTGGACATGTTCCGGCTGAGACCGCTACGACGGTGAAGACAGACGTCATTCCCTGTTTGTCCACTGCTGGACATTAGTTTCCTCCATGGCACGCCACTTCTCATCTAGCTTACTACCGGCCACCCTCTTAAGGTGAGTTTCACTCTTCACTTTTGCGTAACACGGTTTTCACTCCAAGAAACGTCTCTGCTCCAACTGCCAATCGTTATTATTACGAAAAAAAAAAATATGTATATTGTATTTATATTCTTTGATTAAATTAGTATAAAGAAGATACCTACCTGATAAATATTTCCATTGTTTGCCATCTTGCTGTTTAGCTGTGACATCGGTTCTGACAGCGACGCTGCCATCAGAAAGTAGAACCCAAGCGGCCCCTCTGTTTAGCGAAACAGATTTTGCGCCATATTTTAAAGAATGGTTGTGCCTTGGCGCCTCTATCACTTTCCAGTTCTTCCCTGTAGGTGTTTCTTTAGAAATTCCTTCTCTGTAATACAATTCTCCTTTTCGGCCAACTGCCCAAACGACGTTGTCAAACGTACTTATATTTACCAACGTCTGTGGACTATTAATGTGTTCCCAATGATTTCCCTAAAAGAAAAAATATGCCGTTAACAACAACAGGAAGGGAGGGGGGGGGGGTTGTTATCATGCAATAAACCATATTTAGCCTTCCCTGCTTCATGTAACACTATTTAAATAAATTCTAAGCCTGACCCTTTCCTACATATTTATACTACTAGGGTGGCAACAAGCTTACGGCCTGATGTGACGCCGCCACTGTAGCCAATGGACGCTATGGACCGGGGGTATTACTCGCGAGTTGCCTACCCTTTAAAAATCTAATTACTTCTTTTTTGAAGAACCCCATACTGTACTGTTTTATTAATGGCAGTTTATTTACTCCTAAATAGCAAGAAACCAAGTGTCAGTTAGGTAACGCGGGGAGATAGATAATACAGTATTCCTAGGTATATAGCTAAATTGGCGAATAGGTTTAGTTCTGCAGCAAAAAAGAGATTCGTCAACTTACGGAGGAAGCTACTGCCCCGATAGTATACTTCACCTACTTTCATAGAGTGATATCCTACGGTATTTTACTATAGGGACACGCAGCTGATATTTAAACAATCTTTGTGCTGCAGAAGAGGGCTGTTTGAGCAATTTTTCAATTGATCCCAAAGACACTCTTCAAGAGATCAATTTAAGGAAATCAAGGTCCTTAACCTTACCGTCTCAGTATATATTAGATAATTTAATAATATTTATAAAAATGTTAATTATTTTAGCGATATAATATCGTAATAATCGAAATAGAGACAAACTTGCTCTGATCCACACAAGGATTAAGAAAATAGATAAATGTACCTCCATCTCCTGCGTTCTATCTCCGTGTAACAATAAGAAATGAACATGCTAATGTATTTCTTGTCGAAGACTGTGACGTCACAATCTAACAGTTTCGCTGCTTTTATTGTATTTTGAAATTCACAATAATTAAAAAAAAAATTCATAGCAATAAAGATTGCAACAAAACTATCAGAGGCCACAACGAAGCTCTCCGCAAATCTGTACTCTTCATTCTTGACGCTACACAAACGCTTGATTTGACAACTTTCCCTTATTATTTGAGGCTTCCAAGTAACAGATAACTTAAAGAGTGGAATTTGCGGAGTTAAGAGGCCTCAGTTCAGAGTCTACATTTAAATTACATGCAAACACATTTTTCAAGAGCTAAATTCAATACGCACTTATTTCTAAGAAAAAAGAAATTCTTACAGCAGGTGTTCCAGTTGTGATGTCGGTCCGATAAATTGCTTCACCACTTAAAGTGATGGCCCACAACGTTACCTCCTCACCGCTCGCCTAAAATAATGTTATTGCATGATTTATTAGCTTTGTCAAAAAAAAACTTGGTCGAACATCTTGGACAGAAAGATGAAACGTTTTTAATTAATGTCTAGAAATAATTTCTGTTGGTAGCAATTTAAAACACTGGAAACTGGGTTTTTACTTTATTTTATGAATTTGGTGTACACAGAAGTGCATAGCAAGCGCATACAACTAATTAGAAAATATTTCATATAAGAGATACCCATTATTTATAATGTATGAAAGCAATGTAACTGCCAAGGGTATATTTCAGAAGACAAAATTCAAACCTATTTTTTTGAAAGCGTAATTTGATTTCACCTAAAAATATGATTACCGTAATTTTGCTTAGTTTAAAAATTGCTGTATTGTACACTTAAGGCCCTGCGGTTTTGCTCGAGGGGAACCTTTAACAATTCTCGACCAGGATAAAAAGTCTTGTGTTGATCCAGGACATGTTCTACCTATCTAAATCTGTTAACCCGTTTATGCATACTTAAGTCACGTACATTCAAACATTGTCACAAACTTTCGCTTATGTAGTATTAGTAGAATGTGCTAAACATAATATAAATACTTGTTTATGTTGTTTGCATTTACCCATATTGAAAGATCTAACAATGCTGTGCTTCCAACTCGAACCCATGGGCCCTCAGTAACTATTTGCGCTTTTCGATACCAGCGACGTCGACGGACACAGTCTGTGAACACCTTCTTAGCGTGGTAAGGTGCGGGGAAATCAGTAGCATATTGCCATCCGTCGCTGTCTACACCACCTGGAGTATTGTAGTCAACCATCCATTCAGAAATCTGAAAAGTATTTTTTTTAGAGCCAGTAGTATCTAACTAAATTATGAAATGTTTAATGCTAATATTTAACAAATGTTTAGAAATCAAGTAAAAATTGGCAGCAAGTCTTAGGCCCGGATTATTAGTCGTTTGTAAGTAATGTCCTAAGTAATACTTCTGAAAGTCTTACTTGGAGAATTCAATACAATACTTACTACTGCAATTAGTCATATTAACCAGATTTTCAAAAACAGAAAGCTATTTATAATAGCCATAGAAGAAAATTAATTTCGTTGGTTATCATAAACGGCTTTCGTATTTTTTTTCGTCCCTAAAATTCTATCCTTTTTTTCATGTCAATTAATTTTAAACAGTGGTTTTGTTTAACGACAATGCTGTATGGCTTGTTAACCTTTACCTGCGTGCATCATATGTATATATATCAAATGTGTATATGTATAAATAACGGGTTAAGTGCGAGTTTTAACTTGCGCAGCGATGGGTACCGTAGGTACTTATGTAATAAAATTATTTTCCCAGTCCCTCCCACCTCTCTTATTTGCGTATAGTACCCGTACATAAGTTAACGTAAGTAGCTAGGAAAAAATATTTAATGGATATTTGAGAATTGGAATCCATGTTTTATTATCATTAACACATTACATGCTTTGACTGTCCTGAGTAAAGGCATGCTTAGCAACGTGTGTGTGTCTAAGCAGTGTTTATTATTACGTTATTCAAGCTAAGCCTATGTCTTAACAATAAGTAATACTTAGTCTAAGCAACGAGTATTATAACAGGTCTTAGTTATGTTCGTTGTTGCATTTAATTACATTACGCTTACTAAGCCTCTGTCTTAGAATGTTACTTTGTCTAAGCCACGACTACTAATCTGGGCCTTATACTTATTGCAAACATTATGGAAAACTTTTACAAAATCACATAGGTTGCCCTAAAAATTAAATCCAATGCATAGTGAATAGACACTTACAACCATAGTGAAGTTCAGAATCCTCTGTGTTAAGGGTAAACGCCGTAGATTGTTTTTCACACAAAATTGATTTTAGTTTCATGAGATGCTGATAAGCCTTTTTTTTTATATTTTTTTGAAGTTTCTTCATACAAGAAATTCCAGCACCAGAAAAGCAAGCAAGCACTTAATTTTTTGTTTTGTTTTTGTTCTTTTTTTTTAAATCAAAATGTATAGTAAAATTTAGGGAACTTCAGAGATTCTGCGGCACGGCGTTTACCCTTAAAGACTAAATCCCACTTGACCATTTGTTTATTTTTCGTTTTAACCGTATATGGGGTCTTAGGATATAACGTGCTTAAACTGAGATGTTAATCAAGAACATAGATTAAGGCAGTAAATACATTTTTTATACCTCTAAGGTGGCAAACAAGCTTGCGGTCCGCCTGATGGTAAGCGGTCACCGCAGCCTATGGACGCTTGCAACGCCTGGGGCAACACTCGCGCGTTTCCGACCCTTAAAATTGTCTTAATATACTATGAACAATGTCAAAGGTGTCAATATATGAACAAGGTCAGTCGACTTCGCGCAACCCCCGCTCTACGCTTATGCGTCACGGTGTCATCGGCTAGGCGATTGACTTACTCGAATGGTAATAGTTTACATATCATTGTGATGCAGTGATGTGTACTAAATTACAAAGGTTGTAGGCAAATAGTGACATTGTATGTCAAAATCCTTCGTTTTAAAGTCCCAGTGGACCATCTCCTTATTTTTCGTTTTAACCATATATGGGTTGTTAGAATATTACGTGCCAGAACTGAAATGGGAATGACTGATCCCGCGCAACCCCTGTGTTTAATCACGCTGTTACCGGCTAGGCTATTGTCTTACTCCAATAGTAATAGTTTTCAAGTCCAGTAATGGTGTGTCCGGTAATACATTTGAAAACGATTCAAGTAAGAAAAACGGCATGTGGATTTAAACTGTCAAACAGAAACAGGAAACAGTCCGATGTAACATCGTCAAAGTGCATTGTAAGTGGCATTGACGTGTAAATAAAGTACAAAGAAAACAAAACAATAACTAAAATTAATGATAAGAGTCATGACTACTTTAATAATAATATGGTACAGTGTTATCGTGATAACCCAATGTCAATCGCGTGCAGTCAATTTGTACAGTGAATTTTGACTATCGGGTACGGATATGAAGATCTATGCTGTTTAGACCAGCCGCCTGAAGTAGCGTAGGTAGGCAATTGTATGTGTGCACATCTTGTACAAGTGATAGTTTAAGTAAAGTGTATCTGTGCTGTTTGTTACATTAGGTTGAACTAAAGTAATCAGCTGATTCAACAGATGTCATTTTTATTTATTCGTGAAAAGCATTTTGTCACAGTATTCAAATTACAATAGTATCATGCCACAGTTAAAATGTAGCTAGTAGTGTCAAATTATTATTTTTTTAAATTTGGTAGGTCAGGGCAATAAAATATCCATTATTTCTTAAGGCTATGGCTAGCAAAAGATTTTTGTTTCGACCAGTGTACAAAACCTTATTAAACTATACAAAGAGCCACGTCCGATGTATTAAATTAGGTTTTTTTTTTTATAGATGCTAGCACGTGACTGTACTTGAAAATCTCGATTTTCTGTTATTGTCGGTATGGAATTCAAATATTTATATAGAACTATGAAATTACCAAATTGTGAATTTGTCATATTAATATATATTTTATGAAATAAGAATCAAGAGAATATTACTCTTAGTTTTCTTAACAATTTTAGGTAGTGCTAAGGACTGTAACTCGTTTGGGTATGCCACTGTCTTAAACAATATTCTTGATGATCTGTCCCATTTCAGTTAATGCACACAATATCCGAACATTTTATATTATATCCAGAAAAAAATATAAGATTACTTGCATGACAAAAAAAGTGAGTTACAATGTACCCAATGCCAATGTCGATTCAGCAATTTAGTGTGTTCCCGAGTCCTTTTGTGTTTACCAGTTATATCACTCCACATGTAACGATCTGTTGGAAAGCCAGTTGATGTATATCCAGTAAGAGGATTCCAACGTTGATTTTCATACACACAATACGTTTGAGTGTCTGTCATTGTGTGTATTCCATCATTGCTAGCTACACCTAAAACATCAAATAGAAAATATGAACAAAATTTTCAAAAAACCCAAAATTCAAGTAAATTTTTTTATTCAAATTAGGTTTTTACAAACACTTTTAAATCATCAACGTTATGAAATAAAAAAAATTTAAAAAAAATGGTAATCTAATCTTATATAAGATTTCGGAGGGGGATTATGGCTTTAATAATTTATTATATAGCCAGAAACAGTACTGAAGTCGGTGTCAGATTCGCATCATTGGGGCATTTTTAAAAAAAGAATAGCATCAAAAAAAATATTTTAAGAATGAATGAGCATCAAAACAAAATATGATTTGACTTACAATTTAATATTATTCTCATTTATGAATTTGGAAAGTATGTGTAGTACGTCTGATTCAAAATTAAACATGATACAATTAACATTAAAGGTAAAGGGATGAATTCCGAAAAAGAGTTATATTATCATTTATTATTTAAGACATTACCCACATTGCCATCTGGTTCCAAACTAAGCAAGGCTTGTTATATGAATACTAGACAACAGATATACGAGCGATCACTTAAAAAATGTCTACCTAAGATATTTTAATGAACTTTCAAGTACTTTAGCAAAAAAAATCATATTCCATGGTTCACTTTTGGTGTTCCGAATTCAAATGTGGAAGAACAAGCTGCAAAGATGAAGATCGTTGTAGAACTATCCACATCTATTACCATAGAAAATGTTAAAAAAGTCGAGAAGTTAGTAAGTACTTAACGATAGACATGTAACCATTTGTAACATAGCTGAGAGTCTAAAGATTTCTTTTGGGACGGTTCAGTTCATACTTTGACTACTTAAACTTCAGAAAGGTTTCCGCACGGTGGGTTCCACGAATGTTGACGGAAGTGCAGAAGGAAAAGCAAATAAGAGATTTCCAAAATAAACTAGCCCTTACGAATGCAGGATTTCAATTGATGGAAAACCCACCATATTCACCAGACTTCCCTCATAGTGATTACTACTTATTCCCTCAGTTAAAAGAACATATTCGAGGCACCAAATTCAAGAACAATAGAGAGGTCATGACTGCGGTGGAGGTGTTTTTTGAGACTCGGGAACAAGTTTTTTTTTGGTATAATACAATATAGGGATAATCCAAATGTATTGAAGAAGAAAGAGATTATGTTGAAAATTAAAATATTTGCTTGTATAGTTCCCTTGGTTTTTATAGCATTATATTATACTATGTTATCATTTATAATGTTTATCATTTTTTTCAAAAAAGCAGTTATTTTTTTTTATTGAAATTAGGTTTTTAGAAACACTTTTAAATCGTCAAAATTACGAAATACTATTTTTTGAATCCTTCCACCCACCCTTTGGTTCACAAAGTTGATGATTTCTACCGAGAAAAATCCGGCAAGAAACTCGATAGTTACTCTTTTAAAAAAATCATAAAAAAATACATGATCAATGTTTTTAAAAAAATAATTTAAGCCATACAATTATATATTATTTCCATTTTAATTTGGTTTACCTATGCATTCCGTAATTGAACAATCTCAGTCCCATGGATTTCTATCATTTACATAGTCTGAATTATTGTAGTGTGCTTTTTTACGAAGTTGTTGTTTGATGTAAGATTTAAATTTACTTTTTGATAGCTATTGAATATTATTAGGAAATTTGTTGTTAAAGTGTATACACTGCACCATAAAACAGTTACTAATTTGGTGTAGACGTGTATCATGCACCAACAGCTTATTTTTATTTTTAGTAGGTATTTACTTTGTGAACGTCACTTTTCTTGCAGAAACTATTGATATTATTATAACATATAAAAGATTTTCATATATGTACTGCAATGCTAAAGTTAAAATATTTACTTCCCTTAACCTATTCCTCAGAGCACAAATTGCCTGTTTTTGTAACACAAATATCGTATTTACATTAGCAGCACTACCCAACAATAAGATACCATATATCATTAAACTATGGAAATTGCTAAAATATACTAATTTTGCAACATCGGCCAATTGTCTTACTTTCTTGATTGCATACATGGCAGAGCTAAGTTTTTTGGTTAGGTTATGAGTATGAGGACCCCATTAAAGTTTAGAGTCCAGCGTCATGCCCAGAAAGACTGCTGAATTAACAAGTTCTTATTGCTCACCATTAATGTTGACGAGTTAAGATGTTCAGTTGTTTTGAATGGAATATTGCTAAAAAAAATTCAAAAGGAACAGCTACCACAGAATTTGTTTTTAAGCCAGTATCATCTACAATCAACTCAAAGTCCTGACAAGAATTCCTAGCTTTACCAGTTTCATTATTTATTATGTTTCATGTAATTTTTATTTTATTTGTAAATTTGTACATTTGAATACATACATATTCACACACAGTCTCAAAACAAACACAAAATATTCATCACATAAATGTTTGTCTTGGGCGGGAATCAAACCCCCTCAATTCAGCAGTCAGCCAATGAGCTGACAAGATAAAAGATCACATAGATGCATATGTGCTGTCAAAAATAAACTTATACCCACTTGTCACTATTTAAATGCTAAAAATTGCATGCAACACCATCATTGTCTGGAAAGATGCTTAGATGACTTAATTTCAGCCTTATTAATATCTTTGTCGACATACTATGAAGACGTATTAAGTACTTTGGCTTTAATATATAAATAAATTACTTTGATTATTTATAGCCAAGGTTAAAAGATATATTAAAACTACAAAAAACTAAATTTACCTTTTAGAGCAGCACCACCCCATCCTCCAGTATACAGCCAAACTCTGTAATCATGTGATATTCCCCAAACTATTCCATTTTGGCAGCTTTCAACTTTTCTTAAATATCCACCCATCATACGAAAAATCATTTCATCTGGACTAACAATTACACTATTAGTGGTGTACTCCAAAGTATAAAGTTTTAAGTCTCCCCCAATTTCAACTGTTGTTATGCTTTCTGGATTTAGTCTATGTTCAAAAAAACAATAATATTTGTCATTAACTGTGATTTTGAAACCTTGCTCCTGGCAATATATCATGATAGAGAATTCCTGACCTGGAGCTAGTGGTAAACCATGGCGCTCTTCAACCCCCCAATTTCCAAACATTTTAGTGTTACATACCACAGTGTTCTCATCAAATCTAACATTAAAATGCAAAGGAATTTCAACAACTTCCGTTTCTATTTTGTGCCTTTGTTTCTTTATTGCAGGACATTGTAGATTAATATAAAATCGTCTTATTCTATCAAATATGCAACCAGTAACTTTTATTGAGCTGCCTGATGGGAAATTTCTTTGTAATGTTGTGGTGTAACCAGCTGTAATATCCTTACCAAAAACTTGAAATTCTTTTGTATATAAGCCATTTTCATCTACTTTTAAATGTGTTGGCATTGGATCCCAGTTTAGTACATCACCAGAAGTAGTTACCACCCACACAGAATATTCAGAAGGCCTACTTGACAAACTGTTAATTTTTGACATTATGTCTACTAAAACATTAAGCCACTCCTCTTGTTCCATTTCAGTAAGAAATTGGATTTTAAGAGATTTCTCATTGTGATGAGGTATTGTCAAAGTGATCCTGGCACTGCCTGGCTCTGATGTGTTAGTGACACTAGTTACTTCACTTAAATTCAAAATCAATTTGATTGTGCCATCAGGTTGAAAAACTGACAATGTACCAACATTTTCTGAGAGGTGCCAATACAAGGAAATAATGCAGTCTTCACTGCTATTATGTGCATTGACCAACCTAGCCTCACAGCTGCGTGTCCATCCCTTTTCTTCAACTGCTACACCATACTTAGATAACTCTAGGTCTCTCATATTACTGCGATCTTTTAAATCCTCTAATATATGAATCCGCCAGTTAGCAGTAAGATCTGTATTCCTAGGATTTTGAGAGTCTGTAAACCAATATGGCATATTCATAAGATCTACAGCACAGGCTCCAGCTTCAACAAAAGTCCAACTAGTATCACATGAACCCCAAGCGGTTTGAGTAATCTCTTCATCAAAAAACATTCCTGAGTCAAGATCAAATACACTGCTGTCACTGTCTGGCTGTGCCTCCATACCGACGACAGAACCTACACTTCTGACAGGACTCCAAGCACGAGGATTTTTCAAAGTGGTTTCATAGCTTTTTCCTGTTAGATCTATTTTTTCTAAGGTTATATTTATCTTTTGCTGGGCTTCTTTAGGCAATTTGACTGGTAAGGTATGTTCGATTGGAGCAGAATGTGATTCTTCCCAAGAGTCTCTAAATCTTGCACTACTTTTGAGGTCCCCTTTTGTTTCATTAAGTGTAGTAAGACTATGATGCTTAGCATTAGATGCTGATGAGATGACACTAGCTGTGCTAGATGTGCGACTCATCTGCATATTTGCCTGTACCATCTTCCACCTTTTGCCTGTTAGCTCAGCTGGAGTTATGCCACTTCTCCAATAAATACATTTGTCTGAATCTCCAATTGCAAATACTTGATCATTTAATCCTACTGAAATATATGCCATATTACCTGTTATTTCTAACCATCCTGCCCCTATCGCAGAATCTTCTGAATTCCCTGCTAAGTTTCCATCAACACCTTTCCTAAACCAAACTCTGGTATCAGTACTAACTGCCCAAACAACATGGTATCCAACTGTTATCACAGCAAGTTTAGTTTCACTTGGAGATTTAACTTCAACCCAGGACTCCCCTGTCAAACAATCTTTTGTTACACCTTTCCTTATAATTGCCCGTCCATTCCAAAGTAAAGCCCAAACCAATCCTGTAGGACCAACAGAAATTTGTTTAATATCACTATTAGGAGGTATACTTATATTGATCCATTTCAAACCTTCAGGTGAGGTACTGCTTACTCCGGATCGAAACATAACACGACCATGAGCTGTAATAGCCCACACTGATAGGGAACCTGCAGAAGCATATGGTACTTGATTACCACCAATACTCACATCAATAAAAGGTTCTTGTGTTGGATCTTTATGGAGAGGAGCTATAGCACACCAGGAATTCATAGCACAAAACTTTCGATATCTAATCCATTTTCTTCTTCTAACACATGATTTCCATTGTTTGGTAGGACCAAATTGTGCTGGAAAATCCACTGCATAGCTCCATCCATCATGGTCTAAGGGCTGTCCATCTAAAGTAAGTTCAAGTTGCCAGTCACCTTCCCATTGCCATGCCATAGACGGAAGACGAATTCGATTAATAGACCTATCCTTAGTGCCATCTTGAGAAGAGAAATGATACCTGTCAGTAGGCAGGAGCCTGTCACAAAATCCTTCTAGTGGCAACCACCTCTCATTTTCATACGACTCTTCTTTAACTCGAATCGGAATTTCTAACCCGTGCACGTGAAGATATATTTGTCGGTCTCCTCCAACAGCCCACAAAAAATGAGGTACAGCGGATAAAGTTTTAAATTCCAAACCAAGATACATAAATTCTCTCCAACATGAACCGCTCGTAGAAAGAGCATACACTTTTCCTTCATTATTGATGGAAAATAATAACGAATTACAAGTCATTTTTTTAAATGTAAATATTACAATATGATGTCCATACCATCACATGACTAACTTAATTCACGAACACTTTATTTGTAAAATATACATAACTTACTATAAATAAATTTTCATTTTATGATTTGTTATGATTTTTTCAGAGATCACAGATAATAGTATATGTCCAGAGATGTCAGAGATTAAAAAGAGCTGCTTCAATGCGTTCAATGTCATAATCCTGTCAAGTTAAAAAGACATAAATTCTGTATATCACAGTATAAATCTTGGTTCATTCTTTTTGCTAGGATTACCGCATTATGTCCATTAGTCGGTCAACCAAACGCCACTCGAGAGAGATACTATGGGCCTGTTATTTTAACTTGCTATTGGTCGCAAATTTAGCACACACTGACAGCAGGATAGCAAATACATTTTTCAACTGAACACTAAGAGACAGCACGGAAATGCAAACGCAAAAGGTAAAATATCATGCCTATACTTGACTCAAAATCTATTTGCAATTCGGGTAAACAAAAATAACCTTTACCCGCGTCTTTCGCTTTGTTAGTCTATGCAACATATACATAAATACGTTTAACATTTCTCATCGTAAATTCGGAATTATGTAGATTTTATATTTAATCAGTGTCGTGATTTGAAAACCAGTTAAAGAATGTGACAATAAAGGTAATCATGTAAGTATTTTAATGATTTATGATTAAATTACCAGAAAAAGTGAACATTAAGTAAAGTTAGGTTATGTTTACAAGATTTGCAAATAGATTTTGAGTGAGGTTTATATATGTATATATAGTATATATATAGTATCAGATGGACATTCGATGAAATCACCAGTATGAGGGGCGTCCCAAGAAATTCCCTCCAGCCACAGCTTTTGAAAATGACACCTGGTCCAAAACGAAAAAGGAGCAAGCCAGCCGCAAGGGTCGAAGATCCGGGCTATGGTAGACAGCACAGTGTGTTTAGTCCAGGACTTGGGAGCTAAAAGAGCTTCCACTTGGAAGAAGAAACAATCCACAATTGGTTGGAATTGTACTCCAAGAATTGCAACTGAATCTGGATTGTCCACATTCTGGAAGATCAGAGGATCCTGCTGGAACTCCTCGGCGAGACCATCGAGGAGATCAGGAGAGTTGGATATCCATTTCCGAAGCTTAGCATGAAGGATTCCAATTAACTTATCGCGGAGAATCAATGCCTCCTCAATCGTAAAGACCCCCGTGCAGATATCGTCAACGTAGACGTCTCTAGACAAAACAGAAGCAGCGTGAGGGATCTGAATCATGGGTAACGCAGGTTCTTCTCACCAAAGAATCAACTGATACCTGCGAAATTCCTTATGAATCACTGTCTGACGAAACATCATACGGATATTAGCGACCAGAACTACCTAATGTCTCCGAAAATTGGTCAGGATGTTACGAATATCCCGGTGCAGTTTAGGTCCCGAGTGAAGACACTCATTAAGGGACACACCGTTTGAGCTAGGAACCAAACCATCGAAGACAACTATTAGGGGGAGGGGGGGCACATTGATGCACAAAAATTCAACCTCTTTTTTAATGGACAAAAAGCATCATATTTGAATATTTATTTTGACGTGTGCATTGGCCAATATGTCAGTTTACATTTTGGTTACGAAATAGCCGCTAAAAGTAATTAGGTATAGAGATATACTGATTTTAATAAAAAAACGTTTTTGCATCAATGTACCTCACCAGAGGGGTACTTTGATACATAAGGGTAGGGCAATTTGATGCTTATTTAAAATCCATTAAAACTGCAATATATACCGTAACCTAAATTGTTTAATTACTTAAAATTAACAAATAAACCATATTATTAATTGAGATCATAAAATACTTTATTAAGCGTGTAAACATTACTTACAATCAGTCTCTTACGTTTCTTAAAGAAAATAAACAAAAAAAAAATATTGTCATCATCTAACTAGACTTTATTACTATCTTAAATATCAAATTAGTTATATACCTAACTACTCAGTAATCAGACATTAAACTTGAACATGGTTAATGCAAATATATTATAACGTAATAAAACCTCCTATCAATAATACGTATCATTGTACCCCGCAACTTACTGAATCAAAGTGCCCCAATGGACTTTTTCCACAAACAAATAATTTTTAAAATTATTTATTAATATTGTACTCAAAAAAATATTTAAAAACACTTTTAAATATATTAACTTGCCTTTGGCAACATAAAACAAAAAAAAAAACTAATAAGACGGTGCTGAGACACAATCACAAATCGGCTGAAATTTTAGTTGGCAGCAGCATAAACACGTTTGTGACCGCTGAAGGCCAATGACGAACTAGTGGCGACCGGCGTCACAACTGTCATTCTTGCGCATGTACTTGAGCGTTCTAGTGACGTGCCAGACTGCGTAGTGTTTTTCAGTTTTTAAATATAGGTACTGTATAAATGTGCCCCGTGCATCAATGTGCCCCCCCTCCCCCTATTTGCTCTCTCTTCAAGACAGCGTGGTAAGGAATGAAGAAGTGTTCCTACCTTGTCCAGTCAAGGTCAGAAACAGACATATGGCCCAATATGGCCCTGCATGAACCACAAATTTTTATGTCGGAAGACAGGGTCGCGCCTCATAGGCCTCTCCATGGAAATTAACCATTTTTCGGCTAGGATCCTCTTCATCAGGCTCTTCTACATTCCAAAAGCGTTGGACTATGCAGTATGCCAGCAAGGGACATACCAAGGAGCCAGACAAGGTCAGTCTGAAGAGGGGCACAAATTGGAAGTGCTAAGCTCATTATGGCATGATCAAAATCTGTGGGTAGTGCCACCAACCCTCCGCCCTGAAGAAGCTTAGCCGGTCCTTAGTAGCATTAACCCTGAAAATCGGCACCAAGAAGTAGATCCACCAAATCGGGACGATGATAATCAGGATCAGCCAATGCTAGATCCGTTGTCAACCTTGTAATTTCCGGCGTAAGCAAAACTTGGGGATGATCTCCCAAAATATCATCCATCACCATGGCCGAAATAGTCCAACGAATAAGAGAATTTTAGAGGGGAGAACAATGGAAACCAGACCTCTAAGCCTCGAGACCTTAAGGTCATCAAGGCCTCGAAAAGAATCCGCAGCCGGAAACAACTGTTACTTCAGCTTCCTTACCTGAGAAGTCAACACCAAGCAACTCTGGGAACCCAAACCGAGTAATGCTCGTACTACAAAGGAGGCACAAGACGAAAAGGCTCGAACCTGAGTAGTGGGGAGCACAACTGTCAGTGGTGCTAATTTGGTATTGAATGACGAAGTAGTACTCGCTACAGCTAGTCATCGCTGTGATGGACTAGTAGTAGTAGTAGGCGGTGTTATCACCTCTACGAGACTGCAACACAAACTGCATCTATAAATGCACTTACTGTTTTGTAATGTTTCACAATGTCACGGACGTTAATATTAAGCTATACATTAACACAATAAAACTCTTTTCCTGATAGGGACTAGCTTACGAATTAATAAAATGTAATTATAATTAGTTGTGAAATTGTAATAAGTTAGGTAAAAGTAGAGTAGGCTTGTTTCAATTCCCCTCTTTACTATTTGTTGTATATATTACAAATGTTATTTTATAAAATAACATTGTGTGAGAACCGACATGTTGTCAGCTTGTTTACTTTATTATATAAATTTGAAATATATGCATTTGTTGGGCAAAACTGTACCAAACTCATATATAAAGTACTATATAAACCGTATGAACAGTTATTAAGATACAGGGAAAAATAGGTAACTTGTTTAGTAATGTACATTCTTTCTCCCTCACTCCTATAAGAATAACCTGCAATAGGGATACAAAAGGGTGGATCTATAGGTAAAACAGAAAAAGACTGACTGTATCTTTACATGTCATTAAGTTCCTACGCCATGCCTAAAACAAAAGTCACAGGTAAAATGCACACCTTTTCCCCTATACATTAATACCTATACCATTACGGTAAATATTGAGGTTTAGGCACAAATCGCATTTAAACTTAGTAAATACAGAATATTATATCTAAGCAACTGGTTTACATATGAGAAAGGTAAAAGCATCACTCACAAGCCCCTACCAACGTAACTAGGTTTCACAGAGGTGACTCCAAGCCCTAAAAGTCAGGAGCGTGAGAAAAATGGTAGTAAAATTGTGATATTAGAAAGTAGCCGTGGGCATCATTTCGAACAATTCCTCAAAACACATCCCTTTGTACAAGCGGTAGAACACACGAAGGGAGGCAAAGTCTCTCCTTAGACTTAAGGGTTCGATATGGCAAATGAGCTTGGGATCGTGGACAATTCTCACAGCCCACCGTTGAACCGAGTCAAAAGGGCTAAGCTGGTATCCGGATGCACCCGCCTAGAAATGGCAGTAGTACTCCATATGGGGACGTTAAGTACGCCTCGTTCTGTTGAGTACACCTCGTTTTTTGGAAGCCAGTTTCACCTTGTCTTGCAAATGATCTTGGAACTGAACATCGCTGTAGATGTCAACGCACAGACTTTTGTCTTTGTAGAGTTGAATCGGACCAAGTTTACCCGTCCTCAGTCAGAGACTTTGGACAGTGTTGTCTCGATTAGAGACACAAGTTCTCCGCGGTTTTCCTCCACAACGGAACGAGGGATGTTTGCACGACCCGCGTAATAAGCGTCTCCAGTACTGTCATCTGCATAGCAATGCATGTTGTTGATGTCCAAGATGTCATTTATATGCAGTAGAAACAGCGTAGGAGACAGCACAGAGCCTTGCGGGACACCAGCATTAATTTCCATGCTATCAGAGCAACTACCGTCAACTACGGTTGGTATGCGTCTGCCGGACAAAAAGCTAGCTACCCATTTGCACAAACCCTCGGGCACTCCGTAAGATGGCAACTTCGATAGAAGAACCCGGTGCCAGAGCCGATCGAACGCCATCGCTATGTTCATTAATGCCTCCCCTTAACTCTCAATGGCTAGTGCCCATCGGTGCGTTAGATACACTAGAAGGTCATCAGTCGAGCAACCTTGGCGAAAGCCATATTGACGGTCACTGACCAGGTCGTGTTCTTCTAGGTATATTAGAAGCTGTGTGTTAATCACACGCTCCATCACCTTAGAGAGGAGAGAGGTACTAGTGATAGGCCTGTAATTAGATGGATCTGATCTATCGCCCTTTTTGGGCACCGGGTGCACATTCGCAGCCTTCCATGAAGACGGAAATTGCCTAGTGTGGTAGGAAAGCGCGATAAGAGGCGCGTGACGACAGGACATAACTCAGGAGCACAGTGCTTAAGCAGCACTGCTAATATACCGTCAGGCCCACTTATGAACGGCTAGAGAAAGCAACGCCCGCCGGAGCTCCCGCTGTGTTATGGAGATTTCCGGCATGGTCTTACCGCGCCACGGTATAGTAGGTGGTACAGCGCCTTCATCGTTCATATTCGAGTTTGAGGCAAAGAGATTGCCCAGTAGATAAGCTTTCTCTTAAGCACTATGGGCCAAGTCTCCATCGGGCCAAGTTGCCACCATTTGCAGTGGTGGTAACAACGACTGGCAAAAGTTCCCTTCGGCAGCTGTGGCAAGAGACCAAAAAGCACGACTCCTAGAAAGATAGCTCGCTAGTCGCCCACCTATTTTTCCGCTGAATCGGAATTTTGCTCTGGCAGTTGCTTTCTTACTTAACCTCGAGGCAGCATTTAATTTGAGTTTTACCTCAGAAATATTCGGATCGGTTATTATTACTAGCCGTGGTCCAAGCCTCATATGCAGTTTGCTTAAGAATTTTAGCTTCTCTGCAAGACCTATTAAACCACGGTCGTTTTTTGACGCCGGCAGCTACTCGAGTGTTAGGAATATAACATTCCATACCAGCGAGGATTGTCTCAGTGACTGCGGCTGCGCAGGCGTCAGGATCTTCTGAGCTAAAACAGATCTGCCTCCACGGGTACGATGCATGAAATTCTCGCAAGCCATCCCAGTTTACTGACTTATGCCACACACGACGCCAAGTAGTTGGCCCAGATGGATCGGATTGTGTGCATGACACTTGAGTCCGAACGAGACAGCGGTCCGAGGAGCCTAAAGGCGCATCCACTGAGACGGAATATCCGCCCGGACGTGTAGTCAGCAGAAGGTCCAGTAAGGAGCTCGTTTGTTCCTCTATATCTGGTATTCCCTTTGGAGAAAGTACCAGCTGAGAGAATCCATAGGTGCAAATTCATGAGCAAATATCCCTGAGTAGTTTTTGGTTCTAGAACTGATCCTCTCACGATGTTGCTGCTGTAGGATAATGCTCCAGAACTTTGTCAGTCGTCAAACTCAGGTGCGTGAAGGTGTGTTACCGCTATGAAACCAGAATAGGCACGCATAGATACGAATGTGGCCGCTGTGATCTACGCGCATCCACAATATCGACAGGTCCCTGTTTTCAAGGCTATGAAGGCGGCGACATCAGATATCCTCCCGGACGAACATACATACACCGGCACGACTCACAAAATTGTGCTCGAGTTGGTAGCCGGGATAGTTAAGGTATGATGTATCGGCCGGGTAGGATATCTGCGTCTCCGTTAAGAAAAGAATGGTTGGCTGCGCAGTCTCCAGGTGGAGTTGGACTGCGTTAAGATTTGCGTGAATGCCCCTAACGTTACAAAAGTCCACATTATATGTGGATGGAGTAGCTACTGTAAAAACTCTTTTTCATTTATTTTTCCTGGCCATTATAATATGAAAGAAGGTACTTCGACTAAGGATGAGGATTCACTGCTACAGACAGCTTAGAGGGCAAAAGGTGCGGTACTAGAACTGCCAAAGCTCGGTACAGATAAAACGATTGCTGGCACGGCGGGCAGAAGGGCTCCTGATCCCCCTCTGTTGTAGTAGCCGGGTCCACTCCGGTCTCCTTCTCCGGCACTCCGGTTGGCGGATCAGCCTCCCAGGGCGGAGAATAAGTGATGCCTGGGTTCAGGAACCCGTTCAACCTGCGGGCGGCCAGCGGTCAGCCGTTTCATCAGGTCTCCCTGACCGCCGTACCAGCAAGCCGCGTCTACGCCGAGCATTGACAGCAACAAGCATCGCCGGACCTCCGCTGTCCGCGCAGCGAATCCTCAAAGAGCTCTGGCAACCTTACTCACCGCCAGGAACAAAACACTACTCAAAGTTAGTGTTAATATGGCCGCGGTTTTCTGTAAGGTGGACGTACTTCCCCAGTTCAGGCTGCTCATTCGAGCACTTGCTATGATCCGCTTTAATTATACAGGCGGCTTATTCGAGCGAGCATTTGCTGTGACCTACCTCTCTTAAAATTTTGTATCTCACATTTTTACATGACGGGGCAATATCCCATAAAATATGAAAACGTAAAACAACGTTATTTTAAAATCTAGCCACGATTCGCTTGACTGTAATAGTGATATCCCATAGAAAAATCAACTGTAACAGCAGTTTATAGCTACATAGTTATACCTACACTTTTGTTATTTGTTTGTATCCATGACTATGTGCTGTCTTTAACTTAGTTTTGGTACGGGCTAGATTTTAGATCACCACAGCAAGCATAGTAACTTAAGCACTAAATCTAGAAGGTTCCATAGAACAACCTGCGATGGGGTTTTTTATTTTCGTATAAAAATGGAACAAAATTTTCTTTCTTCACAGTAATTCATCAGATATGTACTATGTTTTTAAGTAAAATATTGTAACTCCTCGTCAAAGGCAGACCTTTTGCGACAGGGTCTGTCCGCACAGGCGGTGAATCTAATTCCGTAGTACCAGCTCGTCGCCTCAGTTCTTATTTGTCCTATCTACCAAATTCATCGAAAATTAACTTTAAATGAATTATTAATAAGACTTAAATTTCCACTGTGTTGGTTTCGGAAGATTTTAAACACTTTTGTCTAAAAACAACAAAAAAACCATTTAAACTTTATTTGTCACATACTGTAATGAAAATTTTGTGCTTATTTGTTCTACGTCCAGTGTTTGTTTTATATCCTTAATTGTAAGAGACGTTAAGTGCTTCGGTGTTCTATGTCCACTCAATCGACCAATCAATGTCCACAACGCCATATCAACCATTTTGTTTGATTTGTCAATGTAGCTAGAGCGGCCCGAGAATCACGAAAATATTGTAAAATCCTTTAAATTGTTGTGTTTTTGTGTGAATTTTTTTTTAAAAAAAGCCGAATTGTGTCTAGAATATTTTGTAATAGTAGATATAATCAGACGCAGCGGCAAACTTAGCAGTAAGTTCTGTCTAATTTTCACTCCATGCTGTTTTTAACTTAAAACAGCATAACTACCAAGCCTAAGGCCAAGTGTGTTCGTATAAATAGATTGTCATCCATAGTAGCGTAATGTGTCCTAGACGCAGAAGGACAGGATTTATTTCCGGTTTGTCAAGTTTAAAAAATGTCTTACTTCTTTTACTTGAAGGTTCCGTATGTTACTGTAGTACAACACAGTGCTTCAATAATTATTTACCAACTTTTTGTTTTATTTTAGCGCAATGGATTAAATCGAGTAGGTTTATTACTTTTAAAACACATCATTATTTATACGAACTAGAAAGTGTTGTGAGCTTTGAGTATGTACGTGTCTAAATTGACAAAACACCTTTAACTAAAAGACATTAAGCATTTGAGTTTTTTATAAATAATACAGTGAATATAACAGTCACTTTTTCATATCCCTAATAAGGTAATGTTCTAAGTCCACATTCGTAATTAAAATAGTGCATGTTTGTTATATCGCCACGTAAAAACTGTAAAAATAAAGTAGTAACTATAGATGAAATTTATTAGAATCAATTTATAGGTTACTCATGTATTAAGAAAAGTCTTCAAATCTAGAAATTAAAGTTTTTTAAAAAAAATAAAGATTGTAGATAGGACAAATAAGCACTGATAATACCCCCAACCTTGGGTATTCTTCAATAGGTGGCGAATACCTCCTGTATCAAGTGTGCGCTTTCTGCCCAAATCAGGGCGGGGCGCAAAACTTATTTTTCGCATACTACGAGGGGAGGTGGTTGAAGGGTCCCCACCCGTAAGCAGTTTAGGAGGGATCAAAGGCGCTCATATTCAAGGGAGACCCCACTCGGGGCAGGCCATGTATGAGGGGGAAAGTGAAGTGGAGTACAGGAAGGGTTATCATAATTATTGGGAACTGATACGGGACGTTTAAGGTAATATTTCTCGAGGTTAGCAATAAGTTTAAAAAAACTATATTTTTCCTGACAAGATAATTATGAAGTCCTGAATCCCAAACTAGGTAAAAAATGATTAAATTGACGATTTGCCATAGTCATATAGCTGCATACGGGTATATTGACAAAAACCAGTATGCAATAGCAATACGGGACAAGGTTCTCAAATATGGTGACAGCCCCGTTTATACGGGACGTATGGTAATAAATAAATATTTCACATAAATAAGATTATGTATTTAATACTTAGATCGATATGCAAAATCAACAAAAGGTTGCCTAGTTACTGTCAGTCTATGACATATGGCAACCCTAAGTAGAGGGGCAAATGGACAAGCAGAAAGGAACAATCCTTATCTACCTGAAATCCTAATCCCTTAAGTCTATTAACTGCAACCAAAATAGGATTAGGAAGCTCTCTCCGCAGGTTTGCCACCTCAGAAATGTTAGGCAACGGCAATAACGCACTGACAAAAGTATGAGTAAAATTTGCCTAATATTTTCATACCTTCTTAACAATAAATCCTAAAACTAATCATGTCATAAGGCTCTCTAGCGGTTAACCCTAGCAAATAGGAGAACTTTTGAGAAGCGGTTAGTTCAGACTGATTATGAACTAAACTATTAAACCTATTTATGAAGGACTGCCACTCTGTTAAATCGCCATAAAAATTTTGGCAGGTCCAAATTTGGAAAAATAATTAGGAACCCTGAGTGGCCACCACAGGGTTGTCACATTTGTCCTTAGGGGCAACGGTCTTAGCCTCTGCCTAACCCTAATGACAATCTGGTTACAAAGGTCTTTAGCCTGGTCCAAGTCTGCGGTAAGCTTGGCCACATCTTTCTCCTGCAAGTCTACACTAGCTTTCTCATAAGTATCTCGAATGGCGTTCATCCTACCATGAAGCTGTTCAAATCGATGAATCGGGGCATCGTAATCAAGGCTGCAGCCGTTGCTAACCAACGCAAGCCCCCAGCGAAAAACAGTTCTAGGTGTGGCCATTTTATATAAATAAACAACAGATAAATGAACTATTTAACTAAACTATAATTTAAACACAAATAATCAAAAACAAGGTATGAACAGTAAAAACAAAACGCTATTAATAACAAAAGAAAACTAATTTTACCTAAAACCTACTCAGAAATAGTGTTATAATTTTGTGTATGCCAACCTAGTAGTAAGACTAATTAAAAACAACATCAAAAAATACTCTGGGTTGGAAAAGTGCCAAAAAAGTGCAAAAAATCAAGTTCAGTTTAAACAAATATATGATTTAGGTAGTTACAAAAAATAATACAGAGGTATGTAAAATGTAGGTCGTTAACCACGCTCTTCTACCAGCTTTGTTTTGTTAATGATGACAGGTACAACTAAACCATAAATTAAAGAAACAAGTTTACTTATCTCATTTGTACTGATATACCTAAATGGACCAAGTCTGTCTGTCCTATGTCTTCGAAGGGAACCTAAGGGAGCCCTAAATTAAACTGAAAGAGAACATAAAAGGTAGGGACAAGAGCTAACTTTTTTTTATTATTTATTTATTTCATGTACACAATTATAGGAGACTTACAACATATACAATATAAAAAAAAACAATGTACATAGGTCAAGCTTATCTCTTTTAATTTTAATTTTCGAACAAAGAGAGTTGAGATCTCTTACAGCTGACCCAAGAAAGTGAGAGCTGTACAAAGTGAGCGGGTAATACAAGTGCACTGAGATTACAAAATAGATATATAAATTATGTATACTTAAATATAGTTTCATCCTAATACATAATAATTACTTATATACCTACTCTAAATAATGCATATAATACAAATAATATTTCTTACAAATACATATTCAATTCAATTCAATTCTTTATTCAGTAACAAAAATCATACAAATACACTTTATACTTGACATTTGACATATAACATATAACAATACAATGTTCAACTAAAATAGCAAATATATATATATATATATATATATATAAATTACGTGTCACGTTGTTTGTCCGCAATGGACTCCTAAACTACTGAACCGATTTTGATCAAACTTCGTAACTATTTGTTATTTGATCCAACTTAAAAGATAGGATAGTTTTAGATAGGTAGTAGTAGTAGTCTTTCAGTTTCTTTTTAAAATGCCAATAGATTGACCGTCTCTTATAGTATGAGGCAGTGAGTTCCATAGTCTAATAGCCTGGACAGTAAAAGAGTTACCGTAAAAAGTGGTGATGTGAGAAGGAGTTTTTAATAAGAGTGATTTATGAGATCTGGCTGGTTTATCATTTGAGAAAAAAAATGTTCCCGTAAATAGCTTAGGGTTAAGGGATTGCAAAGATGATTATAGAGTAAAGACAGGATATGAGTGTTCCGGCGAAGACAGATTAGGAGCCACTTCAGCTTTTTTCTATACTGAGAAATGTGATCCGTCTTCCGCCATCTAAAAGCTAATCGGATGCTTAAATTTTGGAGTCGCTCAAATTAGTTTAAGAGCTAATCTGTGGTATCAATGTAACAAATGTCAGCTTAATCAAGCAGGGCCAGAATGAGCGAATGCGTTAAACTGATTTATGCATTTATGGGTAAAAAAATCTGAAGGCACTTAAGACTATGAAAAGCAAAATGTGTGCGTTTGCTAACTTAAATGTGTGCGTTTGCTAACTTCATTGACCTGTGCGTCCCAGGAAAGATTGTGATCTATTAGGAGTCCTAAATTTTTGGCACAATTTGTGTATTGCAGAGTCGCCCCATTGTATATAAATTGGTAGAAAAGATGATGTTACTAAGCTACGCATGTATCTGCTGCCTACAATTAACGCTTGTGACTCTTTGGGATTAACAAGAAGCCCGAATGATTTTGCACTGATGTGAAATAAATTCTCATTGAAATTATTAATAGTTAAGTACAATTGAAGGTCGGCAGCGTACAAATGAAAGGAAGAGGTAATAAGATTGGTGGAGGAGTTATTAAAAATAGAGAAAAGAAGAGGAGAAAGTACGCCACCTTGCAGGACTCCTGCCAGGAATTTACACCAATCAGATGTAGTATTACACGAACGTACGCACTGAGAACGACCTCGAAGATAGGAATCAAACCAATCTATGACTGGGCTGATATATTGAGAGACCTTAAAATAACAAGAAGAATGTCGTAGTTAATAGAATTGAAGGCATTGCTGAAATCTAGTAACACAAGAACTGTGAGCATTTTGTGATCCATTGCCCGACGAATGTCATCACTAACCTTAAGGAGGGCTGTGACAGTACTGTGTCCAGGACGAAAGCCGGACTGATAAGAATTAAGTAGGTTATAGCGTACTAAGAAAAAAGATAGTTGTTTGTTTACTATGTGTTGTAGTACTTTCGACAGGAAAGGGAGGAAAGAGATAGGCCGGTATTGAGAAACAGAATAAGGATTGGAAGTTTTTGGTAGTGGTATGACGTGAGCTTTTTTCCAAGCGGTAGGGAATGTGCAAGTTATTAAAGAGTGATTGAATTGAATTGTGACTATAGACAGTGAATCAGTTTGAAAAATTGATTAAGTAGTTTAAGTAGTAATACCAAATAGAAAAATACAAACTTGTATGTGGGGTCCTCACAATGGTACATCACTTTTACTATTAACACTTTTAGTAATGTTTATAACAACGCAATACTATGCAAGGTATAAGCGTTTTTTCAAATAATTAACAAACACAACACTTTTGTTAGGTTACTTACTTTTAATTCGTGCAGACTAATGACAACCACAAAGTAGTGTATTGTCAGAAAACAAAACACAGGTTGCATTCGTTTCATGCGTAAGGCGCGGCCCCGATAGCAACGGTACAAAACACCATCTATCTATCTTCTATATATTTATAAAAATCAATTGACGTTTGCTAGTTTCACAAAAACTCGAGAACGGCTGGACCGATATGAACAATTATTTTCTGCTGTGTCGTTCAAATCGTTATTGTTAGAGCAAGATTTATTTGTAAGGAAAAGTGTCAAGTGCGAGTCAGACTCGCGCACTAAAGGTAAACCGATTGTAATTAAATTTTGGTAAGGACATGATGCGCATTTTCTGAAGGATGCACACCAAATCTCTCGCACCAGCTTGGAACACAAAAACGGGGACGCGCGACGCCGCGATACAGAAAAAGACAACAAAAAAGAAAAATTTGACTCTAGCAAATGCATTAATGGTCTACAAAGGCCGTGCGAGCAGCGTTGCCAACTTAGTGGTTTTTCCACTAGATCTGGTGGTTTGGGACGCCTGCTGGTGGGCAAAATTTGTATCTGGTGACTAGTAGATTTCTTAGAGGCAAAATTTTTAGTGGCAAACAATAAAAAAAGATTAAGACTAGGGAAGAAAGAGATCGCTTATAATGGATGTACGGAAAGATCGTAGATCGACGAACGAAACTTTGTTTTGTTTTGGGTTACTAATTCAGTATCGTAACAGTACACGCCAAAGTTTCGGGAATCGTGGAATTTCGTACTACATTTTATTACAAAATAAATTATTTTTCATAATGATTTGTTTTCTTGTTTTTACAAAATTTACCATCATTCAATATTGACTCAATATTCCTTTATTTTTCATACAAATTCATAATTTTATGGTTTATCTAGTGGTTTCATTTTATACGTTAAAAAACTGGTTGCCTGTAAAGTCGGTATACGGGCGAAAGTTTTACGTGACAATGATTTTATGTCTGTCTCTCTCGCTCTTAGGCGGGCGCGTGCCTCTCACTCGCTCTCATTGTGAGCGCATAACGTGAGCGGAGCGTAACGCAGTTTCTTGAAGTGTCACCCGGCAAACCAATTTATAAGACGTTGTCACGTCAAAACTCTAGTGGTTGTCTGGTGCCGGTGCTTTTAGGACCTACATCTAGTAGGCTTTCAAAATGTTTGCTGGCAGCACTGCGTACGGACCGAAACAGTGCGAATTTAAACAATGGAGACGTGTTGTTGCTTGTTTATTATTTAAAATTAGTCTAGTAGGTTTCGACGACAAATTTCAGCAGTGGTTTGAAGACCTGTGAAGAATTATGCATCGCAGATCTATGGAGGACGAATTGAAAACAATGAGCAAGTAACGGCGAGCAAAATTATGAAAATTTTCACTTAACGCTCCCGATAAATGAAGATTTTTGGCGCCATTATTATGTGAATGAAATTTGCAACAGCCTTCCAGAGCTTCTTCAGAAGCCCGGATAAATAAAAAAAAAACAATTATAAAAAAAATTACAGGAGTTTTGGCGCGAATCTTAAGTAGTGGTGGAGTGGTGCCTTTTTGTGTTTAATTTTTCTAGATTCATTTAGTGTGTATCGATGTGTATATTTTAGCAATGTTTTACGAAAACGTGTTAGGAATTGTGCAGCGAATGCTCGTGAAGTTAAACGGTTACCGTGCGGGCCCATAACAATATTAAAAAAAAATATGTGGTAAAATTGCACTTTAGGCACTTTCGTCAAAAATGGGGGGAAAATTATTTTTTTACAAAAAATAGCTATTTTGGGGCCTACAAATTAATAAAATAGGGGCGGAAAGCTTGATGTTCTATTATTATTAGTAAAAAATAGCAATAAGCACTGCCGCGAGACCGACCGTTTTCATAAAATTCGCCCATTTTTCGCGCGTGATGCTTGTGCAGGAAGAAAGTGTGATGGACGACGAGTGCTAAAACTGTGTGAAAAAGTAAAACGAATACAATAAATAATAGAATTCGCGTTTGCAAAAATACTTGAAGTTGGAGGTTAAATAGTCGCTCTTTTGCGAACTTTGCTTTGCGCTTTGTCACTGCGAACCATTGCTATCGACTGTGATCAGTAGGTCGATTCCGTAAAAAGATTGCTAACCTTTTTTGTTTGAAATTTTCGATTTTGACAGTAATGCGATTCCGGATGCTCAAAATTTCAGCTTCAATTACAAACAAAGTTTGATTGCAGCTGAAATTTATTGATATATTTTTTTGGATGGAAACAGTGATTCCGTAAAATCGTTGCAAACGTTTTTGCACTCAACTGACAGTTTGTGATAGCAGCTTTTCTCATGTTGATAGAAGCTAGTCCGACGGTGTTTCTTATCGATTTCATATATTCAAAAAATTAAAATGTAAGTATTTTAATTAGGTTTCTTTAATGATTTCAGTGTTTTGTACAATAAAATTACCCTAGTAAGTGTTATGTAGCTGTTTTTATTAAATATCTTTCATTTTAGTACCACAATGGCACGTGCGGTTTTATTGGCATACGCTGAGGAGGAACGGCGCAAAAATATATTAAAGTTGTGTCGTCGAATGATGAGGGACGCCAGCAACCCTTTAGCACTCCCTGGCAACGAATTCGCGGCTCAGTTCCGCCTCACGAAAGCTGCTTTCGAAGAGTTGTGCAGGGAGGTGATCCCGTTTTTACGAACCCGCAAAAGGAATACAATGATTCGCGAAGAACTTAAAGTAAGTCAAGCCGATATTACGCGGATCAACAATTCTATTGACCATTGAATTTATAACCAAACACGTCAATCATTTAAATTACAGATGTGATCGGGCGGGCGTAATCGAATTGAGTCGAAGTAAGTAGAAGCTTGGGGATTGAGCCGCATGAAATGTGCATCACAAAATTACGTTAATTTTTTCACAGTCGTTGAAAATAATGACGGTAATTCTTTACTTTCCAAGAACGCTTGATTTTTACGTAACGATGGTTTTAACCATAGACATAGGATTTTTTCACTCCGTTCGAAAGACCAATAAAGCGTGGGAGCGAGAAATCCAAATTAAGTCCCATGAGAAAATGAGATAGAAGAAAATGGCCGAATGTGACAATACTGTTTTCCTCCTTGAATCCTTGATTTATATTTTAGAATATTTAAATTGTAAATTTGGTATCTATTTTGTGAGCCAATGTGACGTTCCAAGTCGCAATAATCCGAATAAATACACGTTTTACCGGTGATATATGATTTTTTTACTGCTTTGTTGTTAATTATATTTTATCGAATTTATCCGAAAAATTAATTTAAATTGTAGTTTATATATTATTCTCTTGATTTAATACCATATTTCATTGCTAAATCAAGATTTGGGGGATATTTTGTGTAAAATATGTAATAATTTAGTTACGATAAAGATTGACTTAGCACTGACGTCATGCGTATCGATATCGATAATAAAGTCTATTAGGAGTTCTTTTTGCGGCAAAGATACACGTTTGACGGCTCCTTGGCTCTGTTGGTAGTGAAGACTATCTGCGGAAACGAGGAGTGCAGGTTCAATCTCCGCACAAGAAAAAAAAAGACCAATAAAGCGTGGAAGCGAGAAATCCAAATTAAGTGCATAGAGCCCGAGACAAAATAAGACGGAAAAAATAGGTGCTTATGTCAATGTCTCCCGCGATAAGATCCGGTAAGGTCGTCATTTGTTTTCTGTGACTGGAGTTTCCTTTTTTCTTTCTGTAATCAGTCATTAATATTTAACATATTTTTTAGATACAAAAGCTGTCTTCTAGTGTGAGCCAATGTTTATTTACAAGACGGAATAGTCAGAATTACTGCATTGTTGATTGAATATTTTATCTAATACAGCTGAAAAAATCAACGAAAAAAACCATTTGAATCGTAGTTTACATGTTTTTCTATAGACTTGATAAGTACCGTATTTCATTGCTAAATCAAGATTTGGAGGATAGTTTGTGTAAAATATGTAATCATTTAGTTACGATAGAGATTGAAGCGCTGACGTCATGCGTATATATAATAAAGTCTATGAGAAACTCTAACTGCGGCATAAATAGAAACACGTTCATTAAAATTATGATAAAAAAAAACGGGTTGCACGCCGGCAGAAGTGAAAACATACTCGCTATTTACTTCCCATCACTTCTTACCCATATTTATTTATTAAAAATAATAACTTTTGTTTATTTACTTTTTTGACGTTGTATATTAGACAGCTCAATCTGTCATAGAATTAAAATCCCATATCCAACCTCCCTGTTCTACTCATAATCGCCATATACTAAAAATAAAAACTAACCTAATGTAAATAAAGGTCACTTGTCCTAACGCGAGGGACATCTTACGAATTTTCGATCAGGACACGTGACCTGACGCGAGTTTAACAGTTTTTACCCATCACAAAAAAAGTGCACAGCGCCGCTAAAGAAGTTTTCACTTCAAAAAATTTCCCCCCATTTTTGACGAAAGTGCCTAAAGTGCAATTTTACCAAATATATTTGACAACAAACAAATATGTCACATCGTTCCTTTTCTCAGAGCCACAAAATTAAAATTGAATTAAATTCTTTTGTGACTTGGTGAGGACCGCGGAAACTTTTTATTTACTGCCATAATGCCAAGAAGAAGACAACCTGACATAGCTCGTAGAAGTCAGTTAAATGTGCGACGAGCTACGTCACGTGCTAACCGCACTGGTAAGCAGCGAGACACAGACAATGCCAATAGTCGTGTTAGTATGTCAGAATTGCGTTCTAGAGCCACTGAAATTGAAGAGGACAACAACAGCGAGCATAACACAATAACGTCAGCGTTTCCGCAGACTAAGTGCTCCTGTGATCCTGGAACGAGTAGCATTCCACTATGATCTGAGAATAGATTATTGTGCCAACAAATCCATAACAATTGGGAAAATGACAATTATTTGTCAATATTGTTAGGCGTTAAAATACAGCCTAAGTCCGGTCATTTTTTCCCTTGCGCCCCCTTTTAGTTACTCTGACTTACAGCACACAATACACTGACACAAAATTTTGCGTTGGTGTTGGTTTGGATGTTTTCTACTGTTTGTAAATATTTTATATTATTAGATCTGTTGGTGAAGTAAAGTAATTTCCATGCTTTTATTTTTTTAATAAACTTTATTGCACAATGGTACACAGGCTGGAGGCCTAATGGCAATATCTACTAATCTACCTTAAAATCTGAAAATAAACATTTAATAGGTGGTGCACAGACAATTAACAAAATTTATAATAAAAGCTCTGATAAAACGGGTGTTCGAAAAACTGTTTTTTTCGGATAACCGAACTATTTCTAGTTACATACCAACTTATAAATTTCTTTGATGACAAATAGGAATTAAACAAAGAAATCCAGACAGTCTTGTAATAAAACAGGTACTACTAGGTACAATTAACGTTTAAAAACTCCTTAATCTTCGTTACAAGAGGCTAGGTCACGCACTTTTTGAAGGGCAGATATTTTATACTGGTTGTTTTCAGCTTGTGTTTGAAACCAAAGCAAGGTAATATCTAAGCAAGTAAACGCTTCAGCAGCTTCATTTAAGGACCAGCCACTGCTAATTGACGACGTGAATCGGGATTTTGTGGCAAAGCCTTCCAATTTAGCTCAGTTTCATAGGCATTATAAACGTTTTTGAAAGAGTAATCGTCTTTCCTCAGTATGTCCTTCAGTTTGATTTTAAATAAACCAGCTGCTGATGAATCAGCAGACAGTTTTTCCACTTGAATTTGACGCTCATGAATGCCATGTGTTGACTTAAATATATTTGGTTAAGCGGTCGTTCGGTTGATCGACGTTTGGATAATTGACTTTCCACTGTACTTCTGTTTTAATTTTAATTTTAAATAAAATAAAATAGCCTTTCTTCTCTGACCTTATAGTAACTAACTATCTATCTATGTAGCTTATACTTAAATTAAGTTCCTTAAATTATGTGGTTAGGTTGTCCTGAGATATAGGCCTTCCTTCCTTTCCTTCAGATTCTTCTGACCCAAGCCATAAGGGCCGTTACTAGATTCGTCGCGTTCATGTACTCCTATTTCGGTGTTAAAATTTCCTATCACAACGCGTAGTTAGCCTTAGTGGTGTTATAAAGGGCCTCAGTAATATATTCATATGTGGCTTTGGCTTCTTCACCAGAGTAAGACGAGGTAGGCGCATACACATGTACCACCTTTTTTTTGTATTCTTAGTATTTAGTTTTACTTTTTTTGTTTTGTTCATCAATACAGTAAGACACTGATTATTTCTAAGTGATGAATACATAAACTGTCTTTGTTTTATATTTTGCAATAAGATACAATAAAAAACAATTAATTCATAACAATTCGCGTTAAAAAACTAATTTTTCGGCGGATTATTGTTCATTAATCTATCCAGTAAGTGCCTGAATTTTTTTATTTCTTAATTTTCATATTTATTGTTTAAATATTTTTATTAACAATAAAATATTTAAACATTAAATATGAAAATTAAGAAATAAAAAAATTCAAAGAAGTGGGCGGGGCTTGCGCAAAACAGGATACCTCCCCGTTTTCAGCTGTATTTTCACCGCTCTGGGAAAAATATTGGTCCTACAGTTTCAAAAATCTATTAGTTTTTGAGGTTTTCCAAAAAACTAAACACCCCTTTTTTCAGTCAATTGTTTATAACTTTGGCAATTTTTTTGAGCGGAACTTAATTTTTTTTAAAAATCATCTAGACGCAATTCCGAATCACCTCTAGACTAAATAGAAAAACACCAGTACAGTAAAAATATAAGTATATTTCAGATCAAAATATAATTAATTTAAGGGACGACACAAAATAAAATATTTAAAAACAATTACACTATCTATCTAATATTAATAAAATATTAAGCTATACTATGTAACTTTAATAAGCCGATAGAATTTTGGCTCGTTTTATTTAATAATTTCTCTTTATCTAAATGTTTCATATATGCCAGGAAACAAGTCCAAAACAAACTGCACATACTAATAAATGGAACCCTGTTTCGCGGCGGAATGACGCAGAAATTGAACAATGCTATAGCTGGCCATACTGTGGCACCAACCTGTAAAAAATGTAAAATATTATAACCACGACTAATCGTTCGTAGACTTATCCTTGGCGTAGGCGCATAATCCAGTTTATTGGGTATGTAGCCGCCTCGATCTACCATATATGGGTATACATTATTAGGGTTCCGTCGCCAAATGGCAAGAAACAGAACACTTATAGATTCGTCACGTCCGTCAGCGCGTCGTCCACATATCCCAGTTTTATGGTTTCGCTGTCTTTGGGTACATTCTAATGATATTTTACAAAAATGTGTCTTTTATGTGTAAGGAGTACCTCCTCATAGCCATACATTGAACGCATCATGTGGGGTATACAGGGCTTTAAAAATACATAACAAGGTTTTCTCTAAAATTTATATTTTGCGAGTTATTGGCTTCCAAAGTTGAAAAACTTGTGTCCCACCCTCTAACTTTTAAACCGTGATCTTAAAATCTAGAATAATACGACTGAAGGACTGTAAATACTACCACCTAAAATTATTTTGGACAAAATCGGTTCACAAGTTTTTTAGATATCCGCAATAATTCTCATCCTACGGAATCCTAATTTAATACGCGGACGAAACGCATTCGTCGGTTTTCTTTTACTTGAGAAATTTGGAGTTCATTACGTCTTTGATATTTGGATAATTATTACAATAATTAAATTAAAAAGTAAGTAAATAATTATGAAGGAGGTTCACACTGGAACTGAAACTTTTTATAAGGTAGGTATATCTTTCGAATAACTTGTTAGACTGCATTATTTGTCTGTGGTGGAGTGACGTTATTTATTACTTATTTACTATTTACACCATAAATATTATACGATATACACCATATTCTGTTTATTGCCGTAGACAATCGGGATTTACCTGTGTTCTATTGTGATGTTTAAAAAGGATAAACAAATATACAACACAGTTTTGCTTTACAATTTATAGTAGGTGCGGATCATGCAGTCTTTTGTCTGCGGATTAGTGAGGATGGAACACGATATGACTAATCAGAAAATATAATTTCACGTTTACTGAAGTCCGTACAGTTTTGGCATTAAGTGTGTTAGATTTTAGGAGATTGATAAAATTAGAAAGAAAATCACGAGTTTGGTATAATTTTTTTATTTATTTATAATCACGAGCTGCTGCAAATAAGGTTTTTTTTTCAGTATTTAGGTATATAAATATTAAAGTTTCTTTGCTAGCAGTTATCAGTAAATAAGTAATTAGATAATGCTTATCGGATGGTATAGTAAAGTGTTGATTAAAAAAATTATCACTGTTATTTTACTCAGCAAAAAAAATATTTTCAGTTAATTTATTTTATTTATGGATTTTTATAGAAACCTTTCTCAAAGCATATCCGCGCAGTTAAAACACTTAAAAGACGCAATTTTTTGCGTGATTTGAGAAAGATTTCAGTGAAAACTAGTCTCAAAACTAGTCGTAGTCATCCCCCAAGTAGCACACATAGTTGTGGAGTCGCTGGGCTACAGAATAATGATAAACTTGAGGCTGCTCAAGAGTGTTAATTTGCTTTTCAGTACTAATTCTGACTAAATTCTTTTGACATTTTCTTCTCTGCACAATGGCGATATTAACTACTATAGCTGTACAACGGAATTAAATTATTTTGATGGCTGCCAAAGGGTGTTTTTAGGGATAAGAAAATCTCGATTCCTTTGACATTCTCATTTATCTATCATGGCGATATCAAACTCTATTTAATAGCTGAAAGCATTACGCTACCTGTACAATGGTATAAAATAATGTTGACGGTTGTCTAAGGGTTTAAGATTTTTTTGACATTCTCCTTTTCTGCCACACGGCGATTTTAGAGCTGAAAGCATAACGCTAGCTGTACCGTGGAATGCAATTGTTGTAATGGTTGTCTAAGGTTAAAAAGCAAGAGCAACAAAGAGCATTTTAGGGGTGAGGAAATCTTGATAAAATATCATTTCCTACATATATATATATATATATATATATATTTTTATATATATATATATATATATCTTTACTTAATTTTGTGATCCTACTTGTCTTGCCAACAAGCGACTGGTATTTAATAGTGCTTATACTTTCGTTCGTTCCCCAAACATATTGCGAGGTTATGAAAAAAAAGTCATATCCTAGCACCACTCCTTATATTTACCCTCTAATATCTCTAGAGGCTGAACAATAGCTGATATTACAATAGAGTGCTGTTTAACTTTACCAATTTACAGCTCAATGAGTTATTTGATGCTTTAATACATCGTACAGCTGTTTGAGACATTCTATTTTATGTATGAATCAGCTACTATCAAGCTTAATTAATAGCATTAGAATAAAATTAGTGTACACCGAATAAAATATTTGATAAAAAGTAATATTTGATACTTTAATATAGCTTGTGGCATTATAAGGGAGGTTTCTTTCTCGCGTTCAGCAGCCGTTTACATGCTTCAGTATTCTAAAACAGCTGGTGGCATTATATGTTGCCAAGTCTGGACAACAGTGATTTCAAATTCTACACTAATGCATTATGTTAAATTTTTCTCCATTGAGCAGTCATTAGTCAGCTGTGCCGTCTAACAGTCTACGAAATCCTGCTAATACAGTAATTAGACTCGTTTCATCCTTAATTGCACCTAAATTACAGTATAAGACTGTAAATGATTTTGGATATAATTCTCGCTAATGTGCTACTTGGACCGTGCTATAATGGGACTGTAGAGGGATATAAGTACTTACCTTGTATGTAGGCCAGAACTTGGCTGTCACTTCAGCCATTGCCTCATGCAAAGGCTTGGATTCCAATAGACTCATCACAAAATAAAAACTACACATTGCAAGTGGGGTGTATGTAATTGTTTCTACAAAAGTCTGAAAACAAATAAAAAATAATTAAAAAAATTCTGACTGAACACAATTTTAAATACCTATATCTAGTATACAAGTAATCTTAAAAAAAAATTAAAATTCCGGCTTCAAAAGATGCACTAAAAAGGTAAAAATAATTATTTATTGCCAAAAAGCTGACATTAATCACAATTTGAAGTTGGTGTCCATGTACCTAACAATTTATAACACACTTCAAATGGTCATTCAGATCAGATTTTTAGTAATAAGTAATTATTTTTACCTTTTTAGTGTATCTTTTTAAAGCCGGTTGTATTTTTTTATAAAAAGTTTTTAATTTTTTGCTTTTGAGTGACGAATTACTTTTTTTTTCTCGTACACTAACATCCATACTTGTAACAAAATTTTGTACAATCATCAACATAAAATCGCGTTTTACCAGTTAATTATTTTTCTCCGAAAGTTTAAGTTTTAATTCCACTTCATTAATGTGTAACACCTCAGGGGCATACTCTTTATGACGCTTTGAAATGCTCATATTGAAATTGCATTTAATAACATATTGCTTTTGTAGCATAGAATAAGTACACAAGCGGTTGCTGCAGTTTAGCACTAGAAATGGAATTGAGTGTAATGAGTAACCTATTTTATGTATGGTATTTTGGTACCAAATTACAAAAACTGACATCAAATCTTTGGAACTTGCCCCATCTTTTAGGACAGAGTTTTTTCACTATCCGGGATAGTGAAAGCTTGCTATATTTTGTCTTTTGTCATCAAAATTCAATATACTTACTGGAAGATGTTTGTATACATACTATTATTATTATTATATATATTTATTTCAATTTTGATTATATATATATATATATATATGTATGTATAGAATATGTTAATCCAATGCAGGCGTACCAACGAAATACCTAAATGAATTATTTTTCAACAGATTTTTCATCCCCCCGATCGACCTCGGCACGGTCGTAAACCGCAACCGCACCCGCGTAACGGGGAGCTCCCCTCCTGGCGGTGACTCACCTTCGGGTTCGAGACTCACGCCGGTCGAAGGGACGCCCCCGAGAGCGACAACCCAAGCCGAGGCTCCCCCCGTGAGCGTTGGGCGCTATACGGGCTGAGGCTCCTTCAGAGACTCACCCAAAAAAAGTCCGGTGAAGCAGTAATGGCTGCAACAGCCAACTGCAATGTCAGTTCAGAAAAACAGATTTGCTCAAAAATACAGTTACGAAGCTTTTATACATTTAAAAACCGTCCGGAATCGTGACAACTTGTGCCTTTCACTCTTTATGTCTGTCTCTCTCGCTCTTAGGCGGGCTAACCATGCCGCGTGCCTCTCACTCGCTCTCATTGTGAGCGCATAACGTGAGCGGAGCGTAACGCAGTTTCTTGAAGTGTCACCCGGCAAACCAATTTATAAGACGTTGTCACGTCAAAATAATAAAACCGGCCAAGTGCATGTCGGGCCACGCGCAATATAGGGTTCCGTAGTAGCCTTATAAACATTTTAGGGGTTGTTTAAATATTGCTAAATACAACGGTTTCGCATTCAGGGGGGCGACGATACAATGTTTAGTTACGTAGTATAAACAGATTTGATCGCTCTCCTGCTGATATAAGACCCACGCTTTGAATCTACTTGTAGTAAACGAATGGGTAGGGAGTTAAGTCAGGGCTGTAGCTAGAGTTGAATCTAAGGTAGGGCAGCGGTGGTTTCATGCACGGGTACAGCGCAAGTAATTTTTCTATCTTTCATTATTTTACCTGCTTCTGAGCGTGAGTAATTAAGGTAGAAGGTAATTGGGTGGGATCGCGGGAAAACAAGAGCAAAATGGTATTAATTTATATATATCATACCTTAGTTTATGGTAGTTTTAAGTCATTAGTATTTCTTTTTCACACAATGCCCCCCCTTAGCTACGGCCCTGAGTTGAGTTAGATACGTTTAAAATGTTTAATTAATGAAATTCGACTTTAAAATTGAAAAATAAAAGTTCAACCTTTTAAAGAATAATTAACTTAAATTTATTAATAAGGGACAAATTGTAGTAGTATAGAAATTAAAGTTTTTTAAATGATAATCAAATCAAATCATTAAAAACTGAACTTTCAAAGAGAAAGTGCAAACTTATCTAGGCGTTCTTCATCTTCGAGACATCCAAACAACATGAGCGCTTATGAGCGAAGCTGTCTGTCACACGCTCGATTCGATGTTGCGCCAAGCGCGCCGGCTAGTCCAATGCGTCATTTGAACGTAACTATTGTCATCAATTTAAGACGAATAATCTTGAGAATGTTATTATTAATTTTTTTATAATTATACATCGTTCATTTACTTATATTTTTTACCTGTTTCATAGATGTACTTTCTTCATATAAGTAACGTTTAATGGAATTTTTACGAAAATTTCACTTTTCCAAGTACATTTTATAACTTGGTCGACTATCACCGTGATATGATTTTCCTTTTAAATTCATTATATCCGTATTTTTTTTTTTACATTTCCAAATACTATACTTTCACTCACTTTGTCGGCACTCAATGTGTATATCCGTGCCAAATTGCAGCTTTCTCGTATGAGTAGTTTTTGAACTAAGCCGCGGACAGACGGACGAACGGACATGGCGAAACTATAAGGGTTCCTTGTTGACTACGGAAACCTACAAACGGGATTAAACTAAAAAAAATATAGTAATGGAACGCGTAAAGTTAAAAACATATATTGCATATATTAAAAAACATATAACGATCCGACAACGGAGTTAGCTTGTAAAAATTGTTCGAAATTTCAAAATTATGCACCACACAATGGAACGTGCGGTAAAATAGGTACTCTCACATAAAAACCTGTTTTACCGCACGCTCCGGTGTATGGTGCCGTGCGTGTCAATTACGGTTTTTTTTATATTTTGATCGAACCTCCTTGAAAGCGCTTTTGATCTATACGTTTGACTCCCTTTAATACAAAAAGAATAAAATCGACAAAGTGCGAGTCGGACTTACGCCCCAAGGGTTCTGTACCATTATCTATAAAAACGAAAAAAAATCACGTTTGTTCTATGGGAATCCCCCTTAAATATTTGTTTTATTTAAATTTAATTATTTATTTTTAAAGTTACAATATCGAGCAAAATGGACAAACAATCACGTTTGTTGTATAGGAGCCCCCTTAAATATTTATATTATTCTGTTTTTTAGTATTTGTTGTTAAAGTGGCAACAGAAATACATCTTCTGTGAAAATTTCAACTGTCTTACTATCACGTTTCATGAGATACAGCCTGGTGACAGACGGATGGACGGACGGACAGCGGAGTCTTAGTAATAGGGTTAATTTAATTGCCTTTAAATTATACTGTGTTCTCGCAAATATGTTGAAAAACGTTGTATGACATTTGTGCGGAAAAAAAACCCGTGACTGTGGTAAGCCCTCGACTTATTCGTCCTACTCGTTTGTATTAACTAACTTACCGCACTAATATCATAAATAACTATTACTATTCGCAATGCAAATTATCTTTAAACTCTAACCACATAGTAATATCATATCATATGTGTGATAAATCTAGCTAGATTAGATTGTTTGTATTATAAATATGTGAAGTAATAAAATCATAAAAAGATAAGTAGATAGTCAGTTATTTAACGGGTTTACCGGTGTAAACTCTATTTTTTTTTTAATCGCGTAAAGTACGCAATCATGCTATGGGTTCCGTCACGACTGGCATGAGCTCCAGCATACCTAGGTCATCTATTTCATAGCGTGTTTTTGCCATCATCACGTACCAGGCTAGATGGTTCTAAATAGCCGAGATATTGGCGCTTACAATAATATCGTTTATGCTGGCATGTCGTGAAAATCTTTCAGCACTTTTACAAGAGAGATGAGTGACCTAACTGGTCAACTGTGACACCACACTGGCAGCAATGAGGGAAATTGCAAATAGCACTTAAATTATTGTGGGTATAATTAATTATATATATTTATACGAAACGTCTCAATATCTCAATAGTTTTTGAATAAAAATGCTGTGATTTAGCTACGGAACCCTAAAAAAAGCAAACGGTCCTATTTATCTAGGAATATATATAACTAGGAATTTTAGGATTACGAGGGAATACCATAAAAGTGTTGCCAGCCAGCGGAAAGCATTGATCAAAACAATTAAAATATTGTAAGAAAATACATAAAAAATTAAATTGAACCAAAGTGGATTAACTAAAATACATTAATCAGTGACATAGATTAAACATTGGTCGTTGGTTAAACCTTGGCCACAACTGAGCATAACTGGACTCTGTAATGCGGGCCGAAGCGTAGCCGATTGTCACGTATGTCACGATTGCCCGATTATGCTGCATTTGCGGGCCGCAGCAGTAATCTACTATACGTACTTTTGTCATGTTATAAAGCTGGGTAGGAAATTTAGTGGTCGTTTAACAGGCAAATTATATAGTAAAGTGGTGGCCTAAGCGTGGCCTAGCCGTTATACACCCACTGTAGGGATACAGGCCTCAGGCCTCTTCTTGAAGAAGGAGGATTAAGTCATAGTCCACCACGATGGCCCAGTGCGGGTTGACAATGTGTTCGATAACGGAGCAAAAATATACGTTATATATATATATTTATATAACTTTACCTTTATTAGACCTGTTCGTATAGAATTTCCCGGCCACATAATGTTGGCAATGGTCAGCCAGCTGTAAAGAGTTGGAGCTACATAGCAAGATCCATAAAAACTATAACGGGCACATCTCCGCCAATCGTAATTTTCTGAAACAATATTGTATACGGTACCTATTAGATCAGTGTTGCGAGCAAAGATAACTTTGCGAGATTGTTCTCGACGGAAGCGGGATTCTTTCTTAATACTCGAGATTAAAACAAAATCGGGACAAAGTTAAAGCAGGACATATGTACATAATACCAAAACAGACAAAATTAAAGTTTAAGTTGGTACCTACCTAATTTATCGAAATAAGGTAATTAAACTCTTATGCAACGTCCATTTTGAACATCAGTAAAAAGAGTCGTCCTTAAAATAACACAAGGTGAAGGTTAGGAAATTTTAAATTTAAGAATTCATTCTAAAAATCAGTTTTATGATGACCTTCTTGATTTCGGCCTATATGTTTATATTATTTTATATATGAAAACTAAAATCTATACATTAATGAGGCCATACGCTCAAAAGATTATTTTTTATATTGCTTTGGACTATGTTTTTGTTAGTTGGAACTATCTAATATACAAATGTCGGATTTATCAATGCACAGTTAGGTGCCATGTGTACAAACAAACACAATTTTGTATTTATAATGTTAGGATTTGCACGTAGACTTAAATATCACGAATATTGTCTGTAATTTTTGGTTTTAGTATAATAAAATCACTAGAGTAAAATTTAAACTTGCATCAGACCTCAATAAAGGTGATTGATTAATCATAATCAATTTTCGTACAGAATATTTAGATATAGGTACCTACTTAGGTATTTAACTTTGGTCATGTCGAAATGCATACCTAACATACTTACAAATCATTCGGTGTAAGATTTTAGTCTACAATATTCAGTTTCACTCAGAATATTTAACTTTAGTCATGTGCTTGTGCATTATAAGAATTGTGGCTTTAAAGTTTTAAGATATTGGTAATGATCACTTACCTATAGTGTGTCCTTCAAACGTTTGTTGTATTAAACTAGATAATGGCCAAATGACACAATATGATGCCATACCACGAAGAAGAGGATATTTTCTAAAGGCCACGTAAAATTTACTATAGACATTCATCGTGAGATCTTTCTTTCAGTATGTCAATTAAAATGAAAAACTACTTATAATAATAAAATTCACCTTACATAATTCCATGTAAAGACAAATATTTTACCTTGCTCTTGGGCAAGGAAATGAATCACAGAGTTTAGTTTACACATAATAATTTGGGATGGCTACTTTCTGGTAAATTGCCAGACACGAACAAGGAAGGACAGATTTTGAAATTATCACTTCGCGACCATCGTAATCTACGTAACAATGTTACGTCTCGCACACAGCGTGCTTTAAGCTGGCACTGTTTTATACTGACTGACGGATCACGTTGAGCTCATGCGGTACGGAATTAACCAGCTACGTCGTCGTATGCATGACGCATGCATTACGCGTTCGATTCTGCAACCAATACAAGGGCAATAATTAGGTACCAACTTACATACTATTCATATTGTTATGTATGTACTATACTGTAGTAACTATATATTGCTGTGGTGTAATACTGTAATGAAATTTTCAATATAATACTTGCAATCGTTTAATCATCTAGAAAAAGAGTTAGATATACCTGTCTCAAGATTTATAACTTTTGCTACGTTAGTACTAATACCATGTAGTGCCTATGCTTTTCTTATTTTTTTTATCGGACAAAAAGTTAAAATTAAAGTTCATCAATCCTTTTTTCACATTCTTCAGGGTTTGGACCATATCCCGAAGAACACAGTTATTAAATTTTACTCGGATCTGCTCAGCGGATGAAATTTATATGAATTTAGATTAACCTTAAGCCGCTTAATTAGACACATTCTTGCATGTTTTGCTTGATTTTCTGGAAAAAATTACCCGATTTGGTAAAAAACTAAGACTGCATCACAATAATAACAACAAATATTATAAAACAGAATAAAATAAATATTAAAGGGGGCTGCAATACAACAAACGTGATTTTTTTTTTCTATTTCCATACAATACCAACGATTTGCTTATAATTTCACATTAAAATGGGGTTTCATTTTTGGTGATCATTTACTATTTTACTATATATACGCATATTATTACATTATATTTTACTATATCTGGTACCATAAGCCAAATGTCATTTTGACGTCAGGGCCATCTGGTGGCACACATTTATAACACGTACTCAGTGACAGTACTAAACACTCAACGTTGGGTTGCGACGTAGACAGCCTGATTGCTTGTGAGTGAACAAGTTCAACGTCACAGAGACAGATAGAGCTGTACCCAAATTACACAAAAGTGAACAGCGCTATTAAGGTTTTTCGTGATTTAATGACTAGTTCAGCATATTTCATTTCTGTATCGCTTCTCGGCCTTTTGGCTAAGATCAAAGTGTAGTATCTGTTCTTTTCAGCTTAATATCTGAAAGTTCCCTCACTGAGGGACCAGTATATTAAACTGATTTTTGTAACCGGTCGGGATGTTCGGAGCTCGCTCCACTCCCGGCGCGGGTTGGCCCACATAAAAATACAGTAAAAATAAATAAATAAAGAATCTTCGTCGATTTAATCACTTCGTGTAATGACGATATTCAGCCTCATTATACAAATTACAAAATGTTCACGGAAAATTTCCATAGTACGTGTGTGCCGATGAGCTATTCCATACATATCCCTTTCCTATGTTATTTACAAAATCGCGGAGATTTTGTGACATCCGTTAGAAGAATTTTTTACACTTAAATATATTAAGAAATAATGACCATACGGCGCAATGTATGACTAAAGTATAGATCTCATTTTTTAAATCCAACAAAATACAAAGTACAAAGCAATAAAAAATAATGACCACACGGCGCAATGTATGACTAAAGTATAGATCTTCTGTATAATTTTAGTATAAAGTAATCAACCAACCATGAATTCGAAAAATGATACACAAGATATGTCTAATATTTTATTCATACATTACTAATTACAATACACTTATCTATACTTATAATAACTGACCGGGCAGAAGTTGTCCTGCATGATACCGACTGCAGCGCCATCTGCCGGGCTAATTTTTGAATCTAAACCATTCAGGGCGCCACCCAAACGCATACAAAAAAAATCATTCAAATCGGTCCAGCCGTTTAGATGGAGTACATTGACATACACACGTACAGTAGAATTATATGTATATAATAATATATGAAGATTATAAAGCTGAAGAGTTTGTTCGGTTTTTTTGTTTGCTTTAACGCGCTAATCTACTACGAATAGGGATTGCAATCCCGCAAAACGGGATCCCGCATTCCCGCGGGATCTCGCTACTTTTATTTGTCTGCTGGATGCCGCACCTTCAAAGCGCGATTCCACGGATCCCGCAATTTAAAAATTTGGCGCTAAAACATTCGCGTAAATCGCGAGTTGCACGAGTGGGACGTTTCATAAATGGCACTGCGCTGTGCCTGCCTTCTGTAGGTAACGAGTGTTTTGTTTTCGCATTCACCGTTCGACGTTAAATATAGCAATAAAATAAATGCCATTTTCTTCTTAAGAGCGTATTTTAAGAGTTATCACCATAGGTTGATATCATAGTAATAGCATCTAAGAAAAAGTTGTGATTTTATTATAAGTCATTATATGAATGAGACTGAATTAAAAATATAAAACTGTTGTTAGGAGTAAGGGTCAAATTAAACAAAACTAATTAACTATGCCAAACATTAAAAGATGAATCTAAGAAAACAGATTACTAATTACTTATACTTAATTAATAGAAAAGAACCAATTTCTTGTTGCTTAATGTAAGAAATGTTTAATAAAAGTCAATTTTTAGACAAAATCTGTAGTTTTAATTGGATTTTATAGCATAATTTCAAAGATGCGGGATTGAGTAATCCCGCATATCAATCCCGGGGATTTGATGAGCTGCGGGATTGCAATCCCTAACTACGAACTACTGGTCCGATTTAAAAAATCTTTCAGTGTTAGATAGCCCATTTATCGAGGAAGGCTTTAGGCTATCATTAGCTAAGACCAATAGTGCTCACCAATGAAGAATGTTTCAAAATAGGTTTTTTTTTGCCTTTTGAGAGGCTCCGCGAAAAATATATCCCGTGGAATTATCGGGATAGTAGTCTGTCACTTTCGGGCAAGGGCGGTACCCCCCCAGATATCGTAAATTTTGTTAATATGATAATATACAGCTTTGTTATTTTTCAGCAATGACACCTTTTGGCGCAGAGGCCGAAGAAAATGGTGAGTTTTGTCATTAGTATATAACATTATGTTAAGACCATGAAAGAAGTTATTACATTTCTGAAGGGTCGGCAACGCGCGAGTAATGCCCCTGGTCTTGCAAGCGTCCATAGGCTACGGTGACCGCTTACCATCAGGCGGACCGTAGGCTTGTTTGCCACCTTAGTGGCAGTGGCACGTCATGGGACTTAATCGAAGTCTATTATATCTTTCTTGTTAACTTTAGCACCAACTACCCGTTCCGTCTAAGCGCATCTGATAATTTCAGCAGTGCTATTATTGCTCAAACGAAACGCGTTTCGCGTCATTTATTGACAGCACCGTGTGTGTATATGTTTGAGTAATTTTTTTTATAGAAAACAACTAAGATATAGAGTTCATAATGCATACATACATTATACATTTCGCACGCAAGACAAGGCAGGCGGCTCCCTCAGATTAGTTCCACGAACCTGCTTTCGTGATGGATGAAACATGCATATCTCTGATAATACCCTTAGTAGCATTTTTTGTAGTATTAGCATTGACAGTAAAAAATATTACATTTTTGCATAAATAAATATGAAAATTCTTTGGTGTTATAGAGAGCAAGAGAACTTAAGACGAAATTTTTTATAGGAATAAGTGTGTCAGAGTAGAAGGTTCCATAATTCAGTTTGTTTATTTAATATTCATATTACAGATTTACCATGATCTTTTCTGCCACGAAACATGGATGAAGCCTGTGAGAGTACTTTCGTCAGATAGTTGTGATATGCAGCAATCCATCTCTTTACCGTCGCTACCAATAACCAGCACTCCAGCATCACCAATCCTATCCACTTCGAGTATTACTAGAATTGGCAACAATGAAGCAGTTCGTATAACACATAACACAAAATAGTATGTTTTTCGGTTCATTATTTTTTAATTACCACCAAGGTGACAAACAAGCTTACGGTCCGCCTGATGGTAAGCGGTCACCGTAGCCTTTTTAACTACTACCTCAGCTTACTATTTCTTTCAGGTAGAAACAGTAGTGTCACTAAATCAATTCTTTAAATAAAAATTGTATTTATAATAAATAAGTAATTTTAACTGTGTGGTCAGCAGACTTTAAAACGGCTGCTCAGGCGTAGAGAAATGAGACTTAGAAGTAAAGGGTAAGGTTAACATTAATTAGAGCCAGAAACACTAGACTATCTTATATATATAAAAAATACGTGTCACGTTGTTTGTCCGCAATGGACTCCTAAATTACTGAACCGAGTTTGAACTTCGTAACTATCTGTTATTTGATCCAACTTAAAAGATAGGATAGTTTTTATCTCGATCTGTTAAGTGCGAGCCGGACTCGGGCTCTTGAGGTAAAAACCGACGGTCGCCGGGTTACAGAGGGACGGCGGCGGAACAACGTTTGCCGGGACCGCTAGTGTATATATATTGAATTGACTAATTTAGCTAAACCGCAGTAAGTGCCTAGACATAAATAACCTAGGTACGTGTCCTTGGGATAGTCTCTAAGTACGTGGAGAGGTGTGCGATGTGTACCGACGCGCACCTCAGTTCGACACTCCCGCCCACAATCCCGCACGCTCCTCGTTGCTGAAGAGAAGCGTTCAGATCTTGGTGCACCACCCAGCACGCGTTGAGTTGTGTGGTTAAACAGCTTCCCTGGCCCCGAAAAGACGTCTTCTTTGGCATATCCTTGAGGTAAATGCGAGTTACGGGTGTAGCAAGTGTCGTGACTAATGTGCGAGAGGCGGCGAGAAGAATGCAAGAGTCGGACGCGTAGGTCAGTCGCTCCACAGTGCGAGAACGCATGGAACAGTAAACTCAAAAGTAATGTAGATAAATGCATTTTATAATAGTGAAATCTATAAATTTTTGCAGGAAAAGTTGCAGAGACGAATGTATTGTTGAAAATTCTGAAGGAAAATCGGCAACAGCGGAGGAAGATGGATGCTGAAAAATGCGTATTGCAAAATTTAATTTTAGAAGTTTTAAATAAACTACTAAATAAGGAAAATTAAATAGAATTGCTTCAATTCAGATTTCCTTAAATTTTTACTTTTTTTATTAACTTCCTTGTACTTGTGTAGCACCCCTATGCTACATGAGAAGCGTCAAATGTCGTCAATCTTGTGAAAGAATTCAGAGATTTACGAGAACTCCGATATTTAATAGTACTTCGTGTATTCTTGCTGAAAGAAATATATTGCTGTACAGCTTTTAATATTATTACTATAGTTTAAAGGCAAATGCATGTAAATTTACGTTTAATTGAACGAGAAACAAATGATTGTACACAATTTATTATTAAAAACATTTTCAAAAATTTTGTTGTTTTTTATACATTTAAATATGCTACTTACACTTCTTGGGTGACCTATGGTTGCATCAATACATCTCTTTCTTACTGGGTTATCATATTGGTACAGATTACAGAGTTAACATTGTGATGAACCTTCATAATATTCATGCAGGGCAGGAATCTTAGAGCAATGACTGGAATTAGCGGTCCTGGAGTTTAAAGGGCCTCTTTCAATGTGAATCAACACTTACCTTCAGTCCTCCAAATGCCTCGCATCGAATCAAATGCTTTATTTCTTAGAAATTGGACAAATCACTTTTTGGAAGTATATAAACTAAAAGTTACTACCGTTTCGAAATGAAAGTGGCGTTCTGGCAGGAACTAACTTTTAAGTTGCAAACATGTTATGTATATTTCCTAAGAACTACCTACATAGATACACTACATACACTCACACTTAATTCTACTTACATGCTTAACTTTAGTAGGTATCATATTAAATTTACAAAATGTAATACATAGCACATAACAGATATATTGACACCATGTTTTATTTTTGTCTTTTATCTTATATTTAAACTTTTGTCTAATATTTAAACTTATACTTAAGGTAATTTTAGAATCAATTATCACAAATACTACACTAACCCTACGCACAGCTCTTACGCCGCGCGCCGGTGGCTCTCCCAATGCCAAAATGATCCAGTATAGACCTGAATGCAATTAATAATAAGTATTACTTGATAGATCCATTTTTAAAATCATATCATTTAGATAATTAATAATAAGTATTTCCTGATAGATCCATTTTTAAAACATATCAGTTTGACAATTTAGTAATGACTGATTAGGTTAGCTAGAATTTAGGAATAAATGCTTTTTAAAAACATATCCATTATTAAATCTGTGTGGCAATGGAAATTAGTAATATAAATTCTAGCAAAAAGAAGTTTAAATTTTATTTTCAATGCTTGGCTATAGCTAAACATGAGCTAAATATGAACATTGCAATGGAAGACTTTTTAAAACAATATTGTATTCAGATTTGTTGTACGGAATGCACATTTTAAGTTGCAGTTGGATAGTTTGTGTGAAAGAAGTGTGCTAGGAGCATAGCAAGGAGAAATCTGTGATCGTCCTCCTCCTCTTTTAGGTAACAGGAGTGATGTTTTGCATGTATAGATAGGTTCATAGCTCAAGTTATTTTGATGATTAAGAGGTACAAATAAGATACAATTTAGCAAGGTTCATTATAAGCAATTATTGTAAAAAAAAAATATAAGACTACTGATCATATTTGAGATGCTTGTAGAAAAAGAAAAAGAAATGTTCCTATTTTTCTAAAATATTAAAAGTAATAATTGTCAAATGGATTCTGGTTTCTAATTCTAATCAATGAATCAATAAAACCAGAACTTGCATGGGAGTTGCAAATCCTCTCTTAAGATTAATATCCATCTATTTCCAACATGCCTATATTGGAAACAGTATGGTTACAATGTTTATTTAGTAAGTACCTATAACAGTCTGGTGTTGCAAAACGCCACAATGCAATGAGGAGTTGCTTGTCAGGTGAAATTTGATTTTCGGCATTTGGCGAGCTTCCTATTTGGTTAAGAATAAACTCGAAGGTATTGGGTAATACTCTGCAACAAATTCAAAATATTTGTTCATTACTAAAATTACATAGGAATTGTTAGTAAATTTTCAATAGAGTTTAAATCAGCAGACCGAGCGGGCCATTGAATGGGACGAATGTCACGGTGCAGGTTGAACCACGCCATAGTAGCACGGGCTGTGTGTATCCGTGCTTTATCTTGAACGTAAGTAACGTGTGGGAATTCCGTTAGAGGATACACTACGCGCACAGTAGGCAGCATCACTTCTTCCAAAAGCGACACTTAATTAATGGCCGTAGCCCTATTCTCTAACGACGCCAGTTCTCCGACGCCGTCAAGGCTCATCCACCCCCATAAGTTTACTGTAATGCGACCTGACTCGTTTTGAGGCACAATTTGACCTTCATCATACCGAGTTCGATTGTAGCGCCATAAAGTTAATCTTCCGATTTGGCTTGATTTAAAAGTTTTTTCATCGGTAAATATAGTATTCGACCAATCAAAATCGAGATATCGCAAAGTTAAACCGGGCTGTTTTGTGGTGAGTTTCAGCTCCACTTTAATAGCATGGTGTCTGTAGTGTAATCAAACATTGTGCAAAGCTCGTCGGATCGTCTGAGCACTCACACCATATAAAGCAGCAAAATAACTAGTTGGTGTGAAACCATCCTCTTCGTAACGACGAATGATTTTTGTTATTTGCGCGGCGGTTAGTATCGGTCTTCGTCCTGAATTATTTCTATGATCTGTTATTTGCCCTTCTTCGCCCTGATGTCTAATCCAAAACCTCACAGTGAATCGCGATATATTGAGTTCTCTTGATATATGATATATGTCCATCTTCGAAGAGAAATATTATTTCAGCCCTTTGCTCCAGGGTTATACTTGCCATTTTATTTCGTTATGAATAAATCTTTTGTAAAATTTTACTCTTGTCAAAACGACGTTCAAACAATATTTTTTGATAAATGTCATTTCAACAAATAAAGATATTAGTTCCATTATCAAAGAGTGATCAATAATTCTTGTTGTTTTTCTCGATGCATAATAGCTTTTGAAAGGTAATAAGTAACTTGATATGGGATTTTAGACTTAGTGAAAAAAGTGTGATCTAATTTCAAAACTGGTAAACATTTTCTAATGGCTCCGTGTGTTGAAGACGCTTAAAAGACTTGTATCCATATTCTTCATCTTTAAAAAGTATTATTATTTGTTGTTGTCAATAGTTGAATACAAAATACAAACTTTATTTTATTAGTCTTTTCATGTTATTATTATGAATACTAAAACTTAATTATATTTTCAGTGTTATTCATATTCATATATAATACATATTCAGCGGTAACCGGAGCTATGATCTAGCTCTACCTTCAGACTACAATCAAGAGTCAAATTATCTTGTGTGAGTTCCCCTAAAAAATAAGAATGCCTGCCTACAAATGGTAAGTTGTGGTATTAATTTCAGTAGTGCCGAGTTCTAAAACCACTCGGCAGAGAGTAAAAATTACGCTAGGGCGAATGCAGTGAGGTAAAAAAGTAACAAAGGAACCCTTTTCTGTACAGGAATTATTTATCTGACAAGTTAAAATATTTAAGTTGAGAGTGGTCACTGTTGCCAAGATCTAACGCTTTTTTGACTCTGACAGCGCCCAACAAAACTATTTAGCACTTAGCACCCATTCTAGCGCTTAACAATTATTTATAAAAGTTTATTTAGAATAACTCTATCGTTTATAGTTTAGTAAGAGGATGTTTGGGGTTATAAGTTAATTCTCCCTGAAACCCCCATGAAGATAGCTGGCACCATACAGAGTGCCCACATTTGACATATGCAGTTTACGCTAAAAAATCGTAAGTACCATAAAAGTAAACAAAATGACACATAGCAGTAGGCTAACATTTCACTACTGTGAGCAGATAGAGCATCGTAAGTGCCACCTCTGATTGGGATTATTTTCGTTAGTGCCACAATCTGACACTTGCCTGGCCCGACTGTATTAATGCTTTTACCTGTCATGTTTTTTAAATATTTTTTTTGTCTTATGGGTAGAATTACTGTCAAAAACAATAGTGCCATAAAAAATTTGTTAGTGAAACTTAAAATATATTAATATTGACATTGACATACCTAGTTGTATCAGCTAAAAGTTTTGCCATAAATGCAGAGGGAATGGACACAATTATTGCTCAGTGTAGGATCTTGTTTGAATAGAAACTAAGCATCTATTGTTTGGTACAAACCTAATATAAACTAAAAAATACTCCTCATGAATAGTTATGTGGTATATTATTTGGTAGTTGTTCATCTAAGCCTTTCTCACAGCATAGTAATGTAGCTAAAAAAAAAAGGTAATAATTTTATATTACTATAAAAAATTTATAGGTGGTAATATTTCCTAAATAATTAAAATGAAAGAAACATTTTTGAGCCTATGTCAAGTATTACAGGAAATAATGAGTAGTAAAAATGTTCACTTAATCTTATTCAAAAATCAAAAAAAGACTCCAGCCAAGGGGTTTTAATTTTTGCCATGATCTTGTGAATAAATTTGTATTGAACAACCATGATGGATAATTGAATGAAGTATCTAAAGAAAATAAAAAAGATTGAAAACAGGTTAGCATTTGTGTGTTAGTGAGTGGCTGTCTCTTACATACAAAAAGCAATACTGAGATGTATAGATGTACCCTAGCTTTTGTTTAAGCCTTAAACTTTAAGGCATTGGGCAGCTACCCAACCGGTTGGCTAGAGGAAAAAAACTTTAGTAAATCCACAATTTTATACAGCTAATGTTGAATGTTAGAGTTGAAGAATTTTCCTTTCTTACCCTTTCTGTCCTCACATGAGTTATCCCTCACTAATTAGTAAAACTTTATTATAAAAAGGTATAGATTACCATCATGGTATATTTTTTTATTGCAGGACCAGTGCAAAGAAACATAATAGAAATAAGCAGGAGTGCACTAGATTTCAAGTATCTAACCATCCTTTTAAATTGGTTGTTGTAAGTTTTTAAATTTTATCATATGATTTTTATTTTTATATTTATTTATTTATTTAAATCTTTCAGTATATTTAATAAAACTAAATGACGTAAGTACAACTTATAAGTTTTTAAGTACTAAGGCGGACTTATCGCATGATGCATTGAATGAAGAGGGTGTTTCTGAGAGCTCCTAAATTTCACATTTATGTAGGTAGTGTACAAACAAAATTCAATAATATATCATGTTGCAACTGAAGACAATTACTATATTTACTTGCAGCAGTACATGCTATGGTGCTATCTCTATCACACATTTAAAGCTAGAGTATCCCAGACACTTTTCTGTTCCGCTTCCACGGCGGGAGTCGTACCTAACTGATACTGGCAACCCTGCGCCGGCGCCATCTTTCTTCATTACATGTTTTTGTGTTATCGAAGTCGCACACAATTTTTGTCAAGAATTAAAAAATCTACTTATTGTGAAGTGATTATGGGAAAACGAAAGCGATTAAAATCAAGAGATTGGGATTACAATGGTATATTGCGGAAAATCAAAAAGATCGCTACCAAATCAAGAAACCAACAACTTTCCGAATCCTCGGTATGTTCAGAAAGTGATCACTCATACCAACGGTATTACGAGCCTAATTATAGCGAATATGACGGTTATAACAGGAATTACCATGGTAAATTTGTAAATCTTATCTTTAAAGTAGAAATTCACTCGATCATAATTACCGATAGGTTACAACTACCCACTTCTTAAAATAATTTTTTTCTCAATGTGGTAATTCAATCATTAAAAATTATTAAAAAACATGAGAAATACGACGCCTGCAATTTGAGCAAGTATATTAGCAAATGGAAGCATACCTGTTATTGTAATTGTTTAAGGTTGCCTTAACTGCACGTAAATCGTGTAGAGGATATAAATTACAATCACTCCACTTAAACAGTGTCGAGGCCCGCCACCCCACGCGAGTCGTGTAGGGGATATGTTTCTTACCACTCCACTTTTACAGTGTTATTACACTCCACGTAAAACGTGTAGAGGATAAATATTTTGCGCCTATTCCACCACACATATCATTACAGTGCTAGAGAGGCATATAAACTCCACGCTAGTCGTGTTGAGGAAACATAAAAACGCATATATAAAACATTGATTGATGAAAGTAATCACGAGCTCAATATACAATTATTAATTTGTCTAAAAAACTATAATTTATTTATAGGTGACTACCAAGAATTTGTATAAATGAGCGAAAACGAATTGCTCGAACTGACCGACTTGCCGCCTGGGCCTTCCACGTCGACTGCGCCAGCCGTGCCCACCGCGCGGCGCGAGTCGGCCGCGGTGCCCACAAAGTGCACACCGCTAACGCAGGCCGGACCATATGAACCACCAGTAGTAGATTCCGAAAATCTCCATACAAAGCCTTCTGAGGATGAAACTGTACCATGGACATTGGACCCTGAAATTTTAGACCTGCTTGGCGAGGATCCTGCAAGTCAAAAAAATTGCCGAGAAAACCTGCACAAGGATATCGCGTGAGAGAAAGAGAAAGGTGGATACATATTTTGACGAACGGCTTAACTAAAGATATCCAATTGGAGCTAGTCAAATGTTACTTACCACCCGAAAATTGTCCAAACATGAGAGTTCCAATACTAAATATAGAAATAAAGGCAGGCAATATAGAGATTCCCAGTCACGACGATTCGCGGTCCTAAATCCTCTAAATGAAAACATAACAGATGCAGTCAAAAATACAAGAATTGATGAGCATCTTTTCGGCTCCGGCCTAGCGGATCATATAAAGTCCTGAAAAGCCATCATTAAGACCTGGTCAGAAATAAAGTCCACAGCTCAACGGCCTCCGTACAGAACAACTGCAGTAGCGACACAGCCGCAAAGGAGCACTTTAAACTACCGGGGGGCGCCACCGAGAATAGCAACAGCGGCCGAGCCACGGACGCTCCACGCGCCTCGGTGGCTGCCACGGGGCCGCCGTCCAACCGGCTACTCGCGCCACCACGCCAAAAGACGCTACTAGTGGAACCAAAGGTACCTATCGCTGGTCGATTAGCTTATTTTTACAACCGATGGTGTGAATTTACTAACGATCACACTATATTCAATTGGGTTCAGGGGTATAAAATACCTTTTAAAAACGAACCACTACAGGCTATTGAACCGCAAAATAACGCTTGTAACGGTAGTCCCAAATCGAAATTATTGACGATTGTATTAGCGACTTATTATTAACTTATTACACTCTAATTTTATATCGTCTTGTACCCCATGTGAAGGACAATTCCTTTCACCTATTTTCACAGTCTCAAAACTGAACGGAGGTCATTGATTTATATTAAATTTAACTAATTCATAAATGTTGATCATTTTAAGATGGAGGACTATCGCACAGCGCTAAAATTATTAAATAATAATTACTTTATGTGTACAATAGATTTACAAGATGCATATTTTTTTATTTTTAAATATAAAGACGATCGCAAACGACTACAGTTCAAGTGGAATTCTCAATTGTACGGATTTCACGTGCTTGCATTTGGCATATGCACGGCACCATTTGTTTATACAAAATTGCTAAAACCTATCTTACAATACCTACGTACATTATGTTTATTATCAGTAAATTACCTTGATTATTTTATATGCATCGGTAAATCATGAATGTTTGAATAATGTCAATACTACAAAACACGTCTTAGAATCACTAGGGTTCGTTATTAACCTTAAGAAAAGTGTTATGATACCAAACAGGATTTGCAAATTTTTAGGTTTTGTCTTTAATACTACAGATATGACTATTACATCGCCCGACGAAAACAAACAGCGTATTAGGAATCGAACTACAAAGCTAATGCGCATGGACAGATGTACAATTCAATACTTTGCTGAATTTATAGGACTCTTGACCTCCGCATGTCCTGCCGTCAGTTACGGCTGGGTGTACACTAAATTATTTGAAAGGGAGAAGTTCCTGGCATTAAATTATTCGCAAAGTTACAATAAACAAATGAAACTAGAAAAACATCTAAAACAAGACTTTTCATAGTGGAGAGATAACATAATAACGTCATTTTCTCCGATTCGTAAAAATAATAATTATTTGTTAGAAATTTTCAGCGATGCGTCAATGACGGGCTGGGTCGTGACATGCGATGGTCAAAGTGCCAACAGTAACTGGACGGATACTGAAATGAACCTACATATAAAACCGCTGGAGCTAACGGCCGCGTTTTATAGGTTAAAGATATTTACAACAGACTTAAGAGATTGCAATATTTTATTAAGAATTGACAACACTACTGCCATATGTTATATAAACAAAATGGGTGGTGTACAACACCCTCGTCTAAATAAACTTGCAAGAAATGTTTGGCAATGGTGTGAGTCAAGAAATATCCATAATATCTTGCGATAATGTAATAGCAGATCGGGAGTCCCGACTGATTAACGTAGACACGGAGTAGGAAATTTCTGATCACGCGTTTACACAAATTGTTAAAATACTGGGTAGGCCTGAATTTGACCCCTTTGCAAGTGCTCAAAACAACAAGTGCAATAGATATGCCTCTTGGAAACTAGACCCGTATTCTGAAATAGTCGATGCATTTACGTTTAGTTGGCAAAATGTTAACTTCTATGCCTTCCCTCCGTTCAGCCTAGTGACTAAAGTATTGGAAAAAATAACTTCAGACAAAGCCAAAGGTATTCTAGTGATACCCTTCTGGCCATCACAGCCATGGTATCCTTTGTGGTCCAGACTTGTTATATCTGAAAAAATATTTTTTGGCCCTGACAAATACTTGTTACATTCCCCTTTCAGAATCTGCCATCCACTTCATGCGAAACTTATATTGGTGGCAGCAGAGTTATCCGGGAATCAATGATCAAGAGTGGTGTACCACAGGAGTCCCTGGATATAGTAATGGGTTCCATGGCAACTAACACTTTAAATCAATATAGCAGTTCAATTAGGTCTTGGTGGCTCTTTTGCAAAAATAAGAATCTTGATGTTTATGTATCTAGCATTGGAAAAGTAATATTGTTTCTAACAATTAAATTTAACGAAGGCGCTAGTTACAGTAGTCTTAATGCACATAGATCAGCTTTATCAAATATTTTAGACAAGAACGTTACATTAAACGATTGTGTAAATCGTTTTATTAAGGGAGCTTACCGACTTAGGCCCACATATCCTAAATATAGATCGACGTGGGACACAAATATAGTGTTGAACCACTTATCTAAATTTTATCCATATGAGGATACCTCATTAGCTGATTTATCCTATAAAGTTTGTACTCTTTTAGCTATCGCTTCTGCTCAAAGGATGCAAACCCTTAGTTTTATTAACTTTGAAAATATGTCAATACAAAACGATTCAATTGTAACTAAGATAACTGGCCTAATTAAGACGTCAAAGCCCGGAGCTTGCCAACCGATTATCAGATTACCCTATATTCGCCAAAATCCTAGTATTTGTCTAACGTTAGCTGTTCAAACATACATGCATAAAACAATAGCGTTGCGGCGAGACCACACCGAAGGACATCTCTTTATTGCAATACGAAAATCTCATAAAAAAGTTGGGTCTCACACACAAGCCAGTGGCGTAGATATAAGCTGTTTCGGGGCGCACAGCACCCGCGCCGCGTCGACGTCGGTCGCGTACCGCGCCGGGGTCAATCTGGAGTCGGTTCGCAAGGCGACAGGCTGGAGCGATCGCTCCAATGTATTCCTTAAGTACTATTGCAGAGAAACTGTAGAATCAAATAATAATGACTTTGTTAATGCTATATTTAGCTCATAGTAAATAAGGTTGATTTCATTTATTTTACTAACATTTACTTGTTAAGAAGCTCTAGCTTTAAATGTGTGACAGAGATAGCACCATACCATGTACTGCTGCAAGTAAATAAAGTAATTGTCTTCGGTCGTAACACTCACATAATTGGAATCAAACATCACAAGGAAGTTCGTTTGATTCTTAATAATACTACCTAGTTTGATAGATAAACTATATACATATATAAATATAAACATCATATACATAAGCACATTATATATGTTAGCAGATTTATATAGATATATACACAGTTATGAACAGAATAAGAATAAACATATATAGATTTATGAGATCAACTTCAACAGTATATATATATATTAAAAATAGTAATAGATGGTGACAAAAGAATATCAGAAGGTAGGTTGTTCCACAGTAAAGTTGCTTTTACAGCAAATGATTTACCGTAGAAGTAGTAGAGTGAGAGGGTATAGTTAGAGTTCTTTCTACCTTTGATTTTAATGACATACTTTGCAACGGATTATATTTGTAGTTAAAGAACTACTGTAGGTAATGGGGTGCAAAGGGATTGTACAGAAGCTGTAATTCAAGTGAAAATTAGCTCAATAAAATCCACCAATTCACACTGCAACCACTTTAGTCTTGTGTAACAGAGCTTTATATATGTCCACTGTTGTAAAACAACAAATTTTTAGTGGCTAATGCTATTAAATATATACCTAATTCTTTTATTTGATAGAGTTAACCTCATTATTATAATTGGACTTGGAGTTTCTGCACATTGCCTTACAATAAGACAAGAATAAAAATATTTTTTTTTTTGGATTCACACCAAATGCCCAAAATAATAGTCTTATTAACATTATTTAATTATTTCAAAATATCTTCAATTATTTTGAGCACAAAATCTTTTGCAGTACAAGTGCCATCGCCATGTTAAGTGTTTAGAAGACATTGCCATAACAACAAAACACTTGATATGGCACTCGGAACATTTGGAGTTAATTGGTTTTATGCATATTTTTTTTTTTTCTTTATAGCATCATAGTCAAAGCACAAATTTTATTGATAAGATCAACAAATGGAGTTCAGCTTTTGACGAAGAAGACCCACTGCTAAGATTTGAAAGAATGAATTTAGAAGAGGTAATGATAAATTTGCATTCAGTTTATATATGTTGCTAGGTCCACTGGTAGATCCAAAACTAATAGGAATGTTTTCCTTTATTACAGGATGCAACCCCAATAGATGTGGCAGAGAAAAATATAGATTATGTAAAAGCTTGGAACATGAGACGCTTAAATATTCTTAGTAAATATACTACGGGGGAAAAACTTACTATAATTAGCAGTTTCCTTCCTGGAGGAGAGAGGAGTAAGTAATTTATTGCTAAGTTACTAGTGCCATACATAATAATGAAATCTAATAGTAAATTAATTTCTTTGTCGGCTCGCTAAATACCTACAATTTATCAAGCATTAAGGCCATACTACCAATTTTTTTTTTTTTGGCAAGGATTTCTTGATTCCTCAGTTGATCTGACTGAAATATAATGATGGTGATATATGATATTAATTTAGCTCAAGCCGTGAAAATATAAATAACTGGACTAACTCTAATTAACTTAACTAACTTTATTCCCGCACGAACTTATGAATTTTTAGGGATAAATAGTAAGATGTAAATACAAAAAATCTAATTTTGACCACTGCAAGAAAAATCTTAATAAAAGGAACCTCTAAAGTGCTGTGTACTAGGAGTTCTTTCCAATTTTGGTAAAGCGTAATCGTAATAGTTATTGGAACCCTTACAATAAGCAGAAGAATAATGATATAATGAACTATGTTTGTATCCTTGTCCTACTTGTGGCAAGAATAGTTTGCAAAATAAGAAATAAAACAATTGAAAAAATTCGAATGTCCATAGATTCATACTCATATATATTCATTGCATACCAAACATAATGATGTGATTTCTGCCAGGCAAAATTCCGGAAGACAAACCATTATTTTCAAAGTACATTTAATTTCAGTAATTTTTTAAATGTGGCACCAAATGAACAGTTCGTACAATTTTCTAGTAATCTAACGCTCTGCGCAGCTGATCGCCCAGCCCACTCAGTCCTTGCTAGCTGTCATACTTATAATTTATTTTTTAACAAATTACTCTTATTGGAATAACAACAAATATTAAAATAAAACCAGTCTAAATTGGTGCTTTATTCTAAAAACAGGGAATTGGAGACATGAATTAAACATATCAACTATTTGGTTAGTTCTGGTAACAAACTTTTAGCTATAACTATGTAATGTTGTTACTGTTTTGTGTTGGTAGCAAAAGGCCAATTAACCATAAATAGGTATAAACACTTAGCATCACCCTTTCAATATAACAGTACTTAAGTACCTAAATAGCTCAAACAAATGACATTATACTAACTATAACGACTACATATATACATATTTGGCCTATCAATACGTAATAGTGTCCAAAGACCTGTTTTTACTATCACCATCGTACGTAACAAGTTAGCTGGTCGACGCACCACTATGCACAACGCTCGATACTTTATCCTCGCACAAAACGAGAGTACCCACTAATACTAAAATATTTCAGTTCAACTGGATTATTGATTAGCTGTTGTGACTGAGCACTAATAAATAAATATGTACCTATGTTTGCCATATATTAATATGCCTATTGTATCTATATTTATAAAAACTAAAGGAAACCTTTCTTTCCTTCCTTTTTAATTCAAGTTTACTCATATAAGTGAATGTGTAAATGATCTTTTGGGTAAACCGAACTTTACCCGTATAATCTATTAGACTAGGACAATGGTAGTAAACCATAGCACTGATTAGATTAGAAGGGCTTTTTCAGTGCTTGCGTTTAGTGTTACCATATGTATAATAAAATCTAATAGTAAGTCAACCTTTAAGTTCGACAGAGTACCGATGATATGCGGTATAAAGGTGAGCGGCGGCGGCCCCTATCCTGTCCGTGAAGCCTGCAACGTGCTTGCTCGACCATCTCTTATGAGCATCAATTATGTCATATTGTAGGTATTTTGCGCACTGACAAAGAAGTTAAACCACTATTAGATTCTTTTAGACGTACTATAGTGTATTTGGCGAACTAAGTGGAGCTGTGGTAGTGCTTGCGGCTAGCATGTCAAAGGTTCGATTTCCGGTAAGAGGCAACCATATTGTTACAGATTGTGAATTGTAAAGGTTTCTGGACTCTGGTTTGTGCCCGGCAAAGCGGCGGCAATAGGCTTACGGGCATATCTACGTTCGTAACATCTCTGATCAACCCTTCGGGGATTAGTTTCCTGATAGTATTTATTTTTATTATGTATGTGTAGTACCAGAGCCCATTACCAAATTTTTTTCTCATGGCAATATGGCTACAACTGTATAAAATAGATTTTCGATATGTACCTATCATCTGATACTTAGATCTAAAATCAAAAAATACACCGCATTTAAAACCACCACTGAAGAGTAAAACAAACACAGACATGGAACAATAAGCTAAGTGTTTTGTTCTCCTTGGATCTAATGCCAAAAATTTGCAGCATAAATACGAGACAATTTTTTTTTGACATTCAAATTCATGGATAATCATACTTACTTAGCTCAAGGTTCTATGCATGTAAGGTTAATTTTTAGTTTTTACTTTAGGGTTTCGACGGCTCATTTTTTATTTTCAATTTTTTAGGTTATAAACAAACATATATTGTTACAGTAAGGGTGATCCCCCCTTATTTTTTTTAAATAAGAAGAGAAGCTACATAGAAACTTTAAATGCGTTTTGGCTGTATAACGATGATTATACATGGTTTTGGTCTCGGGCTCTGAGACGATTCAATATCGTCCAGCTGAAAAACACTCTTAGTTGATATTAACTGTGTCTGTTCTTATTGCTTTCGTATAAGTTATTTATTATATTTCACTAATAAAACTTACTAACATGTGCCTTCTTTTTTCTTTTTTTTGTTTCTTTTAAGTTAGTTCTTTTTCAGCCCTTATAAGACAAGTTTCCAACCTTAACGAGAAAGTTAAACATCGATTGGAGCAGTTAGATGAGTTTGATGAAGGGTCTGTGCGTAAAACAATCGGACTAAGTCAACAAGAGTTTGCCACTAAGATCAGCATGCTAAATGACGAAATTAAAAAGGTATTATAAAACATCTTTTTAGGTGCATTGTAGATAAGAGTAGGAGAGAATAGGTTGTGTTGTCATGCTTAATTCCTTCTTGTAATTTCTTGCAAAGACAAAAGTAGTGACCATATTATAGGCGAAGTTTTCAAAGTTGATTATTTTAAATTTATAATAAGGAATCAAATTAAAAATAAAATTTTATCGGATTGTTCTACATGATAATGACGGATTTTTGACGACGCCGTGGCTCAATGGGTAATGACCTGCTTGCTGAATCAAAGGGCGTGGATTCTATTACCGCACAGAACAAATATGTGTGGTCTTGAGTCTGGGTGTTTTTTTCTATTATGTATGTATTTACAAAAAATAAATTTGTATATGTATTTTTATCCCTTGACTTGGTATCCATAGTACTAACATAGAATCAGATGACGCTGTGTGTAAAAATAAAATTATATTTTCTTCAAAAATTTTTTTTTCATACATATCCTCTATCTACAGGATATAATAGTTCTAAGTGTAAAGAGTATGTGCATCTATATTTTTAGGTTGTTTTAGCAATAAATTATGAAATAGTTGTATTGTTGTTATGTATTACAGGCTTGGGAGTCTGAACAAAGGGTAAAAGCGTTTAAAATTGCAATACAGTGCTCTAAGATGCTTTCTGACGTCAGTGTTATGCAGTTCTACCCTAGTAAATTCGTATTAATAACGGATATATTGGATATGTTCGGGAATTTAGTATTTGAAAGAATAAAACAAAAAAGTTTCGGGTAAGATTTTAAATTGGATATAATTATATACCTGTATTTGGAAAGATATTTTTTTTTATTTGTTTTTCTTTAAGGCCGAGTGATATTAACGATATTGAAAATATTGATCCCACATTAGTCCCAGAATCAGCGAAAGAGACTTGTCAAAATTGGATATTCAAAATGGCGTCGATTAGAGAGTTACTGCCTCGTCTGTACATGGAAATGTGTTTGTTGAAATGCTACGCCTTTTTATCCAAAGGGGAAATACGCCCGGCCCTCGCTCGACTTACAACTATGATTAGGGGAATTGGCAATCCGTTAGTGGCGGTATACCTTCGGGTATACTTATGTAAAGTTGCCTCGAAGTTGTTGAGCAAAGGGTGTGAAGTATACTTCTACAGTAATTTGAAAGAATTCATTGAAGATTATCAACAGGTAAATTGGTTTAGAATTTGTAGCAACAATGATTTATCTAAAATTAATGCATAGGTACTGAATATGAATTTGAATCAGATTTTTGTCATGAAAACTTCAGTACACTCAATATCTATAGCTATAAACATTTGTTCACTCAAATTGCTTTAATATCATATGATCTCTATTTACCAAAGTCGCTAAAACCATTATACTTTCATGAGATCCCAGTAAATTATTCAGAGTTATCGGTAAACTGGCCGCCTGCCTTACAAACTCCCGATGTGGACTTGTAAATGCGCGACTCACACACTTTCAAAATTTATTTAAAAATTAATTCAACACATTTACTTTTTATAACTGTATTTTGTTGACCATAAGTCTTTTTACAAATAATATGTTACTAAAATTTTGAGTTTCTTTTCTATACAAATACTAAAGCAGCTGTTCCTCCGTTTTTTTTTCAGATTTCCAAAATTCGCCGTTAATCCAGAATTTCATTTGAAAATTGACTGTACCGTACCGTAAAATCTCAAAAACATGAGCCAAAAAAGCTTTCTCTCCGACACATAACTATATTTTTTTAAATTTTTATGCTATACTAGATAAAGAGACATTAATGCGGGAAAAAAATAAGTGTACATAAAATTATTGCTAATCTCAAATTTCGATTTTTTACCGATTATTCCCTTAAATTACCAAAGTTTTTGTTGATTTTATACATTTAATTAACTCAATAAAAACTTAGGTTACCTATTTATAAATTCACTGGCATTTATGGATGAATATGTGTTTTGGTCGGTGGTAACCTGGCAGTTTCGATTTCACTTTCGAGAGTCGAGCCTGGCGTGTAACAATAAGTCTTTTCCTTATTTTCTCAAGTACATTGATAATCCTCATCATTCTCAGTCTGGCACCGGGGTTTTCTATTGAAGTTGCCATCTTACGGGGGCCCGAGGGTTTGTGCAAATGGGTGGCTAGCTTTTTGTCCTGCAGACGCATATGAACCGTAGTTGACGGTAGTAGCTCTGATAGCATGGACAATAATGCTGGTGTCCCGCAAGGCTCTGCGCTGTCTCCTACGCTGTTTTTACTGCATATCAATGACATGTTGGACATCAACAACATACATTGCTATGCAGATGACAGTACTGGAGTCGCTTTTTACACGGGTCGTGCAAACATCCCTCGTTCCGTTGTGGAGGAAAACCGCGGAGAACTTGTGTCTCAAATCGAGACCACACTTTCCAAGGTCTCTGACTGGGGACGGGTAAAGTTGGTCCGATTCAACCCTACAAAGACACAAGTGTGCGCGTTCACCGCTAAGAAAACTCCATTCACTGTAGTCCCACAATTTCAGAACACTCCCCTCTCCATCTCCAAGAGCATTAGGATCCTTGGTGTCGACATCTCCAGCGATGTTCAGTTCCGAGATCATTTACAAGATAAGGTGAAGCTGGCGTCCAAAAAACTTGGTGTACTCAACAGAGCGAAGCAGTACTTCACGTCGGGGCAAAGGTTGTTACTTTACAAATCGCAAGTTCGGCCCCATATGGAGTACTGCTGCCATCTCTGGGCAGGTGCACCCGGATACCAGCTTGGCCCTTTTGACTCGGTTCAACGACGGGCTGTGAGAATTGTCGACGATTCCGAACTCACTTGCGGTATCGAGCCCTTGAGTCTGAGGAGAGACTTTGCCTCCCTGTGTGTGTTCTACTGCTTGTACAATGGGTTGTGTTCTGAGGAATTGTTCGAAATGATGCCCACGGCTACTTTCTACCATCGCACCGCTCGCCATGGACAGGGAATTCATTCTCAAACTTTAGAAATTAAATGGTCGCGTACAGTGCGGTTTCAGAAAAACTTTCTCCCGCGAACGCTTAAGGTGTGGAAAGAGCTCCCTGCCAAGGTTTTGTGCCAGGACTACAGTATGGAGTTCTTCAAGAAAGAAGTTATTAGATTTCTGAAGGGTCGGCAACGCGCAAGTGATACCCCGGTGTTGCAAGCGTCCATAGGCTACGGTAACCGCTTACCATCAGGCGGACCGTAAGCTTGTTTGCCACCTTAATGGTATTAAAAAAAAAAAAATCTGTCATTTCGGTGAAGGAAAACACTGTGAGGATACAGGTTTCTATAAGTCAAAAAAAAAATATTAAAAGTCCACAATCCGCACTGGGTCCATGTGTATACTATGGCCCAAAACACCCCCGCGCTCGGTGAGGGAAGGCCGTGCCCCAACAAGTGGAGACGTATGAGGGTGATAAGTCGTGCATTTTACAAATAAGGACCCAGGATATATCTCAGGGATAGGTTTAGGAAAGTAAATATTTTAACTTTAACGTCGCAGAACACATTATCTAGTAATATTTTAGGTTCATAAAAATATTAATAGTTTCAGCAAGAAAAGTAGCAAGAACAAAGTAAATACCTGAAGTAAAAATAAACTGTTGGTGCATGACAAACGTCAGCACAAAAAATAGTATGTAACAACTTTGACGATTCAAGTGTTTGTAAAAATGTAATTTGAATAAAAAAAATGACTTTGATGGTGATTTGAGGATGCGTTATATTTACCTATTACCTTTTGCCTTAGTATTTTACTTCCTTTTTCTACCTTAGTCTCTCTACCTACCTTTCCTTAGTCTACCTTAGTCGCAAAGACTAACGTAAATAGCGCTGTATGATTATAACACGTTTTGAGTTGCGACATTTCTATGTTAAACATATCTAGTGTGATTCAATTTACTATGAAATAATATTGGTCAGATTCACCTTAACTAAATGTTTCTTTTAGGTTTTCCTTCCTCTGATGGTACAGAAGTATGAAAGTCAGTTATTGACGTTAGATAAATATTTGAATCTCTACATTCCCGCCGTACAAGATTGGTTGTTATATGGCACACTCAATAGCAACAAGTGCAAACATACACTTCTTGAAGAGTTTTTAAAATTATGTGGAAATGTGGACAATAAGTATGTATTATTGCAATTTATTTATAGTATAGGTGTGTATATTTTATGAACCACGGAACACAATGTGAACGCCTTAAAAGTGCCTACCTCACTAAAATAAAATTAATGACTAGATGGTATTTATTCCCTAAAAGTGTAGAATGCTAGTTCGTAAAAGATTTACCATTTAAAGTACAGAAACCTAAAAAACAATTCAAATTTTACACCCTACATCTGAAAAGTTTCAGCTAGATCTATAACGTAATTAAATTGTAATCTTACATTAGCAGAAGCCAAAGCAATTATTTTTGACATTTTCTTTGTTACCTCATCCAATCGAAATTTACTGTGATTCTCGTAGTTGCATTGTTGTAGTTTTATCTTACACTAGCTGACCTGATAGACGTCGTTCGGCCCTTTCCGTTGGTGACATCCTCGTCGCATCGCTTTTCCGCGCTATTACTTCGTTTTTAACTTTTCTTTTTGCTCGGCTCCAAAGAGTCATAACGTTATGTTAAATAAACTTCCTTAGAAATTTGGCTATCAAATGCAAAAATATTTTTTCTAATTTGACTGGAATAGCGCGTTCAAATAAACAAACCTTTTAGCTTTATTTATTTTTAAGTATAGAAAATATATATTAGGTGAGTTATAAAGCGGTCCTAACTTATAGTGGTAAGTAGCCGTATACAAACATGTGATCAAAGCAAACTTCTAAAACTTCGGTGGTTTCACATTTTCATTTGAAGTATTGCCGGCTTATAATTTTTAAACATGGAGGCAGGACCATATAGTTTTAGAGTATACGAAGTTTCACATTTTTTATTTACAATTGTATTTATTTCAGTGAATTACTTCTTTGTTGTCTTGTGTCTGGCTTCGACTCTGCAAGCGTTGTGAATAAATCATCTGAAATTTTAGAACTGACTCAGAATTGTTCCGATAAAATGGGTATGTATGCCTGTGTACCAAATATCACTAACAAAATACTTATAACACAGAATCTAGGGTTTTAACAAATTAAAACAGATGTGCTCAGACTTTCGACAGTTAGGTTTAACAAGCCATACTTTTTACCATAATGCAAAATGAGTTTGTTTGTCCAACGAAGATCCAGTTGAGCTAATATTTTGCAAATAAATAATTGAAAAGACGGAGAAGGACATAGACGAACTATAGCATAGCTTGCTATACCAAAGCGACTACTATAATAAGGAGTTAACGCAGGAATCCCACGCCGATAACCGAATTTAGCGCGGGCGGTGCCGCAGGTAAAAGCTAGTAAAAATATTCATGATCAAGTAGCAAATCTAGAATCTCATGTTTTAACAAATGCATAGGCATTGGATGCCAGTGTAGCGATAAGTTTCTTTATTTAACTTTATTTCTTACTGCGCAGAATATCTATGTTATGAAAACATCTCTTTGCCATTCGTTTGTTGAAAATGCCGTAATAGTACGAATAGCTTGTATGTATTTACCGCCTTTTGTTTGTAGTGCTAGTAAACGACGTTTTGACCTCCCTCGGAGAACATATGTGTTCTGCAGACAGCTTTGGTCATTTAACTTCTGAAGGCCTAATTCAAAGTTGGTGGAAAATCGCTGCTAATATAAGGAGTACACAGAGTTTTCTACATGTTCTGGCTCCGTGGCTACAGTTCTCTTGCACACATTTATCTGTGAGTGTTATAGTTGTACCTATCAAGTAACGTGAGCTACTAATGTTGTTCTTTGCAGCTACGTTGAGTTTGAAGACCTTAATTTGTTAAAAAAATTGGCTAATCAGTTCATTGTTCGTCATTAAAAAAATATTTCTATCTTTTTACTGACAGAGAGGTAGATGGATAAAGTTTTTACACGGCGTTAAAGTGTTTTAAGCATCAAAACAGTTTGTAGTCTACAGATTTCACCATAACTCTTTATTAAGAAAAAAAGTCTCTGGCTGAGTGACAGATCAATGTAAAACTCAAACCGCTGCCCGGGTCTAGAATTGGAAATTATTTTCGAAATTAAATCCCGAAAGGCTCTTTTAGAGTCGTGCGGATTTTGCAATGAACGCAGGTGGTGCCCGCAGTGCTCCTTTTCATAAATTAACTTTATTGTGTTTACTTGGTGAGTGATACAAGCAAGCGAATAGCTCGCGCACGCATATGAAGGTGCTTAAGATAGCGATACCAGTAGTAAACCTGAAATAATGTCGCAAGCGATTATAATAACTTGTCTTGTCTACGCAAAATTACCTTATTAGGGAATAACTTGTTAATAGCTCCAATTAATTGATCTAATATATCTTGACCCCGCTTTCGGATTGATAAAGATGGATTTTGAGTAATCGACGCCTCCACTTTTCGATAGTTTTCTGGTCACGGACTGAACGAGGGCGCCCCGTGTTTTGAATTTTAACACACACCTGTATTATTAAACATCTGGATCCATTTTCTAATAATATCGCCACTTGCTACATTGCGTGTACGATATTCCTCATAAAACAAACATTGAGCACTCACCATCGAATCACCGTTACTATAATATGCTCGTACGCAAAAAGCGTTATGCGTCCCCATTGGTATGGAACGCCCCATCTAGTTATGACTCTATTGTAACCAATACTCCACAAAATGGCGGACGCCGCGATTCTGTCCCCGCTCCCCTCCACCCCACCGTTTAACAAACAAATGCATGATGCCCTTTTTGGACACCCTGTAGTATCACACAAGTGTTTTAATGCCTAAATTATATATATTTCTATACAACTTTATCTACACCCACGATATGAAATACCTAGTATATTTTGTTTGTTTTTTTAAAAACATGTAATGTAAGATATATATATGTATGTTACAAATACTACGATAATCGTACAGAAGAAATTATTTTGATAAATAATATGAATGAAAACGATTACTGACGACTTGGCATCATCGCTTGATGTTGATTATTTACAGGCGCAGCACATCAACATAATACTGCGAGGTACGATCCGTTACCTGATCAAGTGTGGCCAGCCTGTTGACGACTTCATAACAAACTTACAAACCGTCATTAAAAGAATGTTGAACTCTATTCCCGATGTCGAAGAACTTTTTTTGATGGTATTTTTTATCTTTTACCCTTACATTGTGTATGATTCTGCCTAACACAAACCTTAATATTTTTAAGTAGGTAACACCGACAGCAAATAGTTTTTGACGGTCTCGTAAAAACAAAGCTGTTTTTAAATTGGAACATGATTTTGAGTGGTCTAATGTCTATTTTTATGACAATGTTATGGCGTGCCCATAATTTGGTTTTGCGTTGTTCTCGTGAAGCCTTTAATACTCGGAAAAAGGACTCCGAAGAGCAAAATAGAAAAAATGACGCATTTCTTTTTATAATTAAAATATTAGGTTATATAAAATATAGGGTAGAGCGACGGATTGGATCTGGGCTTACCCGGGGCAGTTTTTTAGTAAGTCCGGATAATTCTGGATTCTTATTATCCCACTCATATATAGTTAAACCATTTAAAAATCCAATTTCAGGACGCTTTTATGCCACTCATAGAGTTGGTGCAAACTTCTAACGGTCGGACTGCGATGGCTAAAACCGTCCTATCGATATTCTGTTCGAGATACAGTGCGGTCGCCATTGAGGATCCCATCGTAATATCCAGCTTGATGAGGCTTTGCTGCATATTACATGATTCTATCAGGTTAGAAATAGAATATTTGCATCATCTCTATATCGCACAAATTACGCCAAAAATTAACCACTTAACAGAGTTTGCGACTCGTACAGTCAAAGATTTCGAGATATCGATTTATTCTCACTAAACAAGGTTGCTTACAAGCGTAAAATCACAAATGTACTTTTCGACGGTTATTTAAAAAGCTAGTTCACCTATAGCCGCAAGTGAATAATATTAATAACACAATATTTTTTATGTTAATTCTTTACCTTATTTACAAATATTACTTTTATAAAATGGTATAAAAAAATAAAGTAAAAAATATAATATAAAACATAAACAAATAAATAAAATAACTCAACCCCAACTACATTAAAAGTTCACGTACACACACACACACACACCCTTGTTGGTATTTTCCGGAGTACGAGGACTGCATCGGAGCCCCCGAATGTGAGGGTATTTGATGCTTTACTGGGACCTCATGTTCATAGAACGAATGATTAGGTGATGACCTTCATCGTGATTGGTTCGACATAATTATACACTCATTTCTGTCGCGATCATAGCTATTCAAAGACATTGACCTCCCGTTTCTGAGGACGGTCCTTGGTTTCGGGCTTTGGCATACACTCACACTCACAGAACTCCCATTTCTGAGAACGGTCCTTGGTTTCGGGCTTTGGCATACACTCACACTCACAGAACTCCCATTTCTGAGAACGGTCCTTGTTTTCGGGCTTTGGCATACACTTACACTCGCAGAACTCCCGTTTCTGAGTACGGTCCTTGTTTTAGGTTTTGCCGTAGCGTTATACACAATCATTAGTCTTTCCATTTTAAAGGACAGTCCTCGGTTTCGGGACACTGTAGAAGTACACCAACTTCAAACTGTGGTTCAGATCAGGTTTTTGGCAATAAGTAATTATTTTTATCTTTTTAGTGCATCTTTTTAAAGCCGGTTGTTTTTTTTTTTTTTTGTTAAAAAGTTTTTTGTCGCTGCACATTAAACTTTATGATAGTAATTAATAATTATTAGTTTCAAAACTAGGTTATCATAATTTTTTTTCTTATAGTATTGCTTTTATCGCAGAAAGTGTAAAAAGCAAAGTATGCACCTTGGGGATAAAAGTGTTTTCTTTAGGTCTTAACTTCCGAGCGAAACCGTTGCTGTGCTGTGGGTTATCCCTGCCATCCTTTATTTTCTCGGGATTAAATTTGGCGCCCGCGACCTAACACACTGTTTTATCCCTTTGGTCAATAATCTGCTATTAAAATTGTTGCAATGAAAATAGAATTATAAGATTGTCACATATAGAACGGACTGATGGAAATGAAACTAGAACCTTCATAGGTTTTTGCTACTTCGGTACAGAACTCTTAAAATATAGTTAATTACTCATAGCAGAAGTTTGCTTTCCTATAGTCTCTCAATTTTTATTTTGGATTTGCACAAAAACTCTGATTTTATTCAAATTTCCCTTAGGGACAGGTTAATACGATTATGACACAATAAAAATGATCGTTTATTGTAGCAGCACTACAATAAACGATTTTACAAATGATTCAAATGTTTTATAGCACAAGCGAGAGAAAAACTACAAAAAAAATTGGCCAAGTGGTAGTAGGAGTTCGGTACAATCGAACAAGATTTACGCCGAAAAGATCGTTTGTCCACTCCGACCAACTGAACGGCACAACAAGTTGGTGGGTGGAAAATTTCGAGCGAGTAATGTCCCTCATTTTTTTTTTAATATAATTGTAAATGACAGCTGTCAAATTAGAAAAATGATCGATATCATCAAGATCCTGTTTTGGATGACAGCTGTCAAACGACGAAGGTCTATATCTCCATAACTATTGATCTTAGACTAGCAGTTTCCTTGCAGAAATGATAGATGTCTTTTCGATCTTTATTTCGGATGACAGCTGTCAAATTAGAAAGCGCTTTATCTTCATAACTATTTATCTTAGACTAACAGTTTCTTTACAGAAATGAAGATCTTTATTTCGGATGACGGCTGACGAACTAGAAAGTGCTATATCTCTGTAACTTTTTGATTGTAGACTAGTAGTTTCCTAATAGAAGTGATGGATCCCATCAAGATTTTTTAGACGAATATCAAGATTTTATTTAGAAGTCTCACAGGTTTATGCCTTAATTATCATCCCTTTTTCTTCTTTCGGAATTTTGAATGGCTATGTTACTAAGATGATTAGATATATCACTTCTGTAGAGGAACTACTAGTCTACTATCTATATTTTACGAGATATATCCTTAATAAAGATCTTGAGATCCATCATTTCTGTAAGGAAGCTGCTAGTCTTATATCAATAGTTACGAAGATATGGCCCTATCTGGTTTGACATCTGTCATCAGAAATAAAGATTTCGATGAGATCTATCATTTCTGTAAGGATACTGCTAGTCTCAGATCAATAGTTACGAAGATATCCAAAAAAAAAATTAGGTGACCCACAGGGCACAAATTGTTTAATAAGTATTTTTGTTTACGATTGTACTATAAAATATTTGAATGTCTGGTACCGCTGTTTTTACTTGCTTTTATTTAACTCGAAATGTTTCCTTTTTTTTTCCTTCCGTCTTGCGGTGGAATCTTGCAAGCTTAATTAAACGTACTTTCTGTTATCACCCTTCGATGAAATTTTGCATCCTTACTAAGCTCGGATGATAATACTTTATTCCACAGTTACTTTGACCAACAACACCCTTTCAGAGTTGTACCAGGGGTACAACCTAGAGGTGGAGGAGAAAAATTTAAAAATATTCAAAATGGGTATCCGGGTGTCACGAATTTGATGTTCATTTTGATGTTATCACCTCTTGACAGATGCAGGAAGTGCATCTGAAGGCGGAAATTAGGGTGGAACGTAAAAAATTAAGTGAAAATTTAATTACTAATTTATATTGAACATAATATCGTTCTCCAAGTTCTCATCACCTAACTTATGAAACTGGGGCAATAAACTATAAAAAGTCAATTTAACTATCACTAAAAAGTATAAAAAATAAAAAGAAGTAAAAAAAAATTTTATAAACTTGCTTTTTTGTATAATTGAAATTGTATATGATTCTAATGTTTTAAGAAATGCAAGTTTTTAAAAAAAAAAAATTACTTTTTTTTGTAAACAGCACAACCAGTAGTGCGGCTGTTAGTGCTGTTTACAATAAACGAAAATGAAAATGACGTCCAGAGTTTCATTGAATACTATCTTCCGAACCCGCAAACGACCTCGGATTCGGTAATCACTCTTCTAACATACTGTGCAACAACTTTACAAAAATAGCGGCATCTTGTGTTTGAACACCAGTTATCGAGTACGAGGACGGCCTCGGATACGGTTAGCTTTGTACTTTTAACACACACTATACAGGTGGCGCCACGTGGTGGATACACCCTGGAATTACATACACACTTGGCTCATATTCACACAGTCTGTGTATGACTTTTTACTATGAAAATGAGGTCTCAAACTGATTGGCTCGAAAATTTGTCAGCTAACCAATCAGAACGTGCTGATTGCGAATATTTGGTCCAATTGAAATTCTGCTAATATGAGGACGTCCTCAGATTCGGCTGCGACCGCCTTTTCGGGTTCCTAGACCAGTTGAAGTCCTTATATGCGGGTGCTTACCAACTCACACACCCTCACACACACACCCTCAGACACACACACACACACACACACACAAACACACACACACACACACAAACACACACCCTCACACAGACACACTTACACACACACACTTACACACACACACGCACACGCACACACACACACACACAAACACACACACACACACACACACACACACACACACACACACCAACTATAACAACTACCTACGCATGTACATCCACATCAGTACATACCACACAGCAATTGCTACATATTTCTGCAGATTGTAATAATTTACAAATTGAATTAAAATATTTTTTATTCCGAACATTAACATTAATTTTTATACCGAGTCTTCCCTTCCATTCTTACATTATATTATTAAATTTAAATAGGGACGAGATCATATTCACCCACATATATGTACAAGAAATTTAGGGAAACCTGTTATTGGCTTCTGTTTAATAATTATGTTAAGTTTATTTATTTATTTTGTACGGCTGTTGGTTTTCTAAATAAATAAATAAATATTCATTTAGTGCTATAAATAATAGAATAAAAGATAAATATAATTAACGTCATCAGGTAATAGTTGATCTTAACAATCCCAACATTTATGGCACAAGTCTTCCTCCTAGTACGTTATCCGAGTAACTAAAACCTTATTTCTCTGTCATAAAAATATGGTGAGATAAATAAAACTGCCAAAATTATAGATCTCGTTCACAATGGTCTTTATTTTTCGCATGATTTTCTTTAATAGAAAATTCTATATTTCAGTGCGGTGACAGTTGAGGACGAGTGTAAACTGTGCGCAGAGTTAATTAACAAATTCGTTCAGCTAGTCAGTTTCCATGATAACCTGGAGCAGCAGTTAAACTTCTACGTGGAGTGCCGCTCCGCGTTTATAAAGCTCGATGGAGTGCTAGTTACCTTAGTACATGTAAGTAAATGTTTTATTTGTAGACAAGAGAAATTTAGGGCCGTATGCTTGTTGGTTTAGATCGGTGGTGGTTGCGATTTTGCGTACTTCGTATTCAAAAGGGACGAAGGGTAGAAGGGAGAGAGATATATCTACTTTAATTCCACGCTAATTAGGAGTATATTTGAATCCCTTAACGTCATTCGTTTATTATCGGCCCGTAAACAAGCAATAATAAGGCCCAGAACACATGGTGAAACGCAAAAGCAACGAAACTGTAACTCCTAGTTTCATTTGAGTTTATGCCATGGAATCCTTTAAGAGACCGCACATGACGCAACCAGGTTGAAACCGGTTTAAATCGCGTTCCAAATCAGTCGCATTGAAATCGGCGTGCAGGAAACTCGTGTTAGCGTTTCATCGTTTCACGGTTTTTTTTCGATGCAACAAAATGGCTGATGACGAAAATAAAAACATTCCATTTGTGGTGGAATTTGAGAAGTATCCTTGCTTGTACAATACTACTCAAGCAGAACCTACACTGATAAAGTATGGGCAGAAATTGGAAAAGCAATGAAGATACAAATACATGACCACAACTTCTTCATCACTTGAGCTAGACATTTAACACACGCATGTTCCCAAAGAAACTGAAACGATTGTGATAATTTCATCACATTGTGGTACAATTCAGGTTGCCCCGTGTATGGATAACGACTTAAACAAGTTTCAAACCAATAATTTCAAAAGGGTTTCGTTGCAGCTGCGTTTCACCGTCTAGAACAGGGCTTAAGTGAGATAGTAGATAATAGTAACGTAAAACCATGATTTACAAGTGAAAGTTTTAACAACAAACAAGGTCGAGAATCGATTTCAGACGACCCCGTCCAGGACGGCCGATTAAGGCCTCCACGTCGAATCATCTCATCAAACTCTCATACCGTCGACAAAGTTATAAAATTTATATACTGGAAGATGCTCGTTTGAAGAAAAAACAACTCTCTGCATTAGTTAGTGTATCAGATACCACAATTCTTCAAGGATTCTTCACGACCATCTTGGCATGACTAAAGTCAGTGCAAGGTGGGTGCCGCGAATGCATCCGCCGCCGTAAAATCAGCACTTAATCGAGCCGTCTAAGGAGTTTTTGAGTTGATCGGTGGCGAACCTACTATCTATCTACTATCACTTTGAACCTGAGTTGAAACAAGAATCAATGCAATGGCATAAAAAGGTACGCCTTAAGAAGTTTAAGGTATCGGAATCGGCCAGAAAATTGGCAACAATATTTTGTGATTCTGAGGTGATTTTATTGATTGATTACAAAGAAAAAGGTACCACTATCACTGGAAAGTACTACGCAGTCACATTCGAAGAAATAAAGAAAGGCATCAAAGAAAAGAGACGTGGAAAACTGATAAAGGGTGTGTTGCTTTTGCAAGACAACGCCACAATAGGAAAGTTGCGATAAATGCTGTAAACAGCTCTGATTCGAATCGCTAATTCATCCACCCTATAGCCTCCTGCCCTATAGACCTAGCTCCCAGCGATTTTAATTTATTACCAAACCTGAAAAAGAGTTACGTGGAAGAATATTTAAGGACGATAGGGATGTGAAGAACGCAATTCTCATTATCTCATTTTTAAGGCAAAGATTAAAACAAAAAAAAAATATGGTTTAGAAAAATTAATTTTGTCATCGAATAAATGTATTTAGCTCAAGGGAGACCACCCCTTGCAATAAAGAAACCCATGTGATGTAACTTTGGTGGCTATATGACTCAATGGATTGTTTTAGTAACCACTAAAGCTATCGACTTTAAATTTGGTCTAAAATTATGGAACATTTACGTATATATTTTCTATTTAGCATAAGGTTCTTTGGTGTGTTCCGTTTTTTTAGAACACTTAAAATAAATCGTGACTAAATATTTTCGGGAGTGTTCAGAGATATTACGAACGTATGATCTAACATCTATTTTTCACCGTGAGTATTCCGTCCAAACGTGGTAGAACGAACCTATCGTCGTAGCGGGCACAGACCAGAGTCGGGACAACTTTACAATGTACAAATTATAACAATTTTGGTGGCCCCTACTGGGATCGAACCCGGGATTTTGGATATCGCAGCCGCACGCTCTACCATTGCTTAGTCTATTAAAACTTGTTAATATTTGTCTTGAAGGCAGTGAATCGTCTATGTTGTGCCGCGGAATCGTCTGCGGGTCGCGGGCGGTGGCTGCAACGCGCGTGCGCCGCATACTGCTTCGTGACGGTACCGTCGCTGCGGTGCGCGCTCGCTCGCCCGCGCCTCTACCTGCTGTGCGGACAGGTCGCACTAGCAAACTGCTGCCTCGGACAAGGTCTGTACTTGTATCACAACTAATACCATCATATCGAATAGCAGTCTGTTCTGAAGATTTTTTTCTCAGTGCTACGCAATTGCTAAAATTTTTGCATGTTATAAAAACTAACCATATGGGCGTAAAGGTCGCACACCTACGGCCATTATGGTACATATTTGTATATAAAACCTCAAGAACCATCAGAAGGGCTTATACCGCCATCTCCTCAAAATTAACGAAATAATTATGCAAGTTTTACATAAAAATAAAACTTGTATTATTTGCAGAGACGATGCGCAGCATCTATGAGAGATGGCGTTGTAGCACTTCCATTCAATTTCAACCAATCACGTCGCTTCTCGATCACCCCACCAACAAGCGACCAATCAGCGTTAAGTATTCGATCGCGGGGCCCTTGGGGGGTGCATGTTTAGTAGGTTTAATGTTTATTTTTAAGTTATGTTTAGTAGGGTCAAAGAAAATTGTTAAATTATGAGATGAAAATTGCGAGAATATAATTTCGCTTTGCAGATCTTCAAGAGCTAGAATATATTTTAAAGGAAATTTCTTATACCACTGTAGGGTCGCTAAAATCGCGTGCCAGCAGCCAGGTGATGCAGAGATACCTGCAGCCAGGTGATGCAGAGATACCTGCACCCCGAACTACGGTTCGGTTTTAACCCAGCAACCTATTTCGGTTTTTGAGATAGCCCTACTGCTGGGATTGTAACAAAGACAATTGTTAATCTCTGTGTATGTAATCTGGCGACTTGAAGGTAAATTACGGGACTGTTTTAGATTTGATGTCTGAATTTAAAATAATGTCATCGCTTTATTCCTCATATTAGTTTATGCAGGTAAAATAAATATGAAAATGTAAGTAGGCAATTCGATGATAGGATATATAAATAAAAGTCTGAAGTAAATTTTAAAAATGGATATGAAATGTCTATAAACTACTACCGTTTCGGAATCAAAGTGGCGTTCTAGCGAGAAGAAACGGCGAAAGAAACTCTCTAGCATACACTCTTTTGAATGTTTTAGTAGAATAACAAAAATACAACTTTTACGAGATATAAAGTATCTACTCATTAAACCTTTGTTTCGATTGAAAACACAAATAAGCCTTTAAGCATTTCTTAGATTCGTAATCTATTCACAAACTGCAAGAACAACAATTATAAGAACTTAAGGACCTAAATGACTGGTCCAGCCAAATTCCACAAAGAGCTAAAACTCTCAGCTAGGCACTACGTATGTAATATTATTTTAACATTTATACTATAACAAAAAATACACAATGAAATACCATCTTCTACAAAGTAGCTACATAATCAATTGTACTTAACTGAAGTGTTTTAAATACTGGATTCTCATTAATTTTCGGCGGCGTCACTTTATACATTTTGTACACTATATACTTTCATTGATTTTATTACACAACACAGTTTATACAACCAGTAGGCTTTAATTCGAATTCACAACTGCTCCGGCTCTCTCGAGCCAACCCTTTTATTTGTAGTGACAAACAACATGATCGGTGAAACTGATATTTGTTGTAGGCCTCCAGTGTCATTTGATCTGATCTGGGTGCCATACGTCTGATATCGCACAACCATCCAGTTAGCAACCCATCCGAAAGCTGTCGCATCTGTGGTCATAAAGTGATGTGTCGGATCGGAATGCAAAAGGCTATATATAGTATATAGTCTTGAAGTCCTTTAAGACTGCGGTATAGGCTAGACCGCGTAAATACACCGTTTTTGTGCAAATTTTGTGGCTGAACTATAGCACCTAAAGGATTGAAAAAAATATATGTTATAAAACTTGGTTTTGTCTAGTGCATTACATCAATGAGTGATTTTCATTTAATGTATTTAATGCAATAAAAAATCTGGAAGTGACCATTGTTTCAACACTTGTGCAAATTTTTAAAGCGTGTATTGCATTTTATTGTAATGAAAGTTGATTAAATAATTAGAATGGATTGTGTTATCTAGTGCATTGACTCTAAACTAAAAAAAAAAAATGTTAGGTACTACAAAACGGTAAAAACTTTAAATCCCACACAAAAGAAATTAAGTTTCAAGGCGTCATTATGGAACAATTTACTAAGGAAGCATAAAACAAATATATCTAATAGTAATGTATATGACATTGTGTAATGGTTTTTAGTACAGTTACATACATAACGTTTGTATTACAGAAATTAGCTTTCTGGCCTATATCGCCCTCTTCAGTGGAGCGATCCACCATTCTACGCCCTTCAATACGACAATTAGTATTGTAACCGATTTGTGAGGCTGAAGATGCTTTAAATTTTGGCAGTGTCCCTTCAGTTGACGACGATGACTACATGATTTTACAAAATAAGCAAAGTTGTGAGTTCCTTATATGATTTCAGATTCTTTTTAAATTGTTTGTAAGTCATTTGTTTCAACATTGACTGGTTTTTTAAGCTGGTAGACATTTGGAATTTTCATGTGTTCTGTTATTACACCCAGGAATTATATCTCCTGCTTGCCTAGCTTGTATCACAGAGTTTTTATCGTGTTCGACTTATCATTTCGAGCGTGTGTGTATGGCAGTCATTACATGCGACGCATCGATTGCCGCAGCTCGCTCGCACTTAAAAAATCGTCCAGATATATGATGACCCTAGTGCCCTCGTTTGGCAAGTACTGTGCTATTCTGTTGGACAGGATCGCACAATTTTTCAGGGCGCTCTAGGTTCTGAACGGTGAGCATGTCATCTGGAAGTCTTTTAAGTCATATACCAGTCGTAGAAATTGACTTTTGGTCTTCTGATATGCTTAGAAGTTGGCTAACGACCCATTCCTCGCGTCTGGAGAAAATAGGGAATTGATAATATAAACTTCAAATTGAAAATCGGCCTGTAAATGTTATCACTTTTCTAAATCAAAAACATTGTCGAGTTAAAGCTGGGTCCTAGACATACTTGAGCCGACATTTTTTAGACACCTTTCTAATGACAGGTGAAGTAGGCTTGGAGGTAAATGGCAGACGTATTCCTATAATCATCTCGAAAAGGGCCCACGGAGCCCAAAGCATCTGCCACTACCATTGATACGCTCGAAAGCAGCTTCCGCGTCACTAGCGCTAAGAGGGCGTTAAGTAATTTCTCAACACATATTTTGCATGGTTTTTCTTTAAGGCTTTTCCAATGCATCTAGTTCATTCTCTTTAATGAAATGAACTATTTATGATTTATGAGTTTGCATTCCACTAGCTAACGAATCAATGTGTTATTACATTTCATAAAGGTTTTTCATTTGTTGTTACTTTTAACGGCTTTAACTTGTCAATGCAACCGTAACTTGCTATTTAAGCGCACCGCAATTTTTCATTAAGAGGAAGACTAGAACTGAGAGGGATCTCACGATCATAGGCAAGTTGTTGTTTCATATTTCGTCCAGGATGTGCTCTCGGCCATTTTTGATACCCTCATCTCTTTTTTCGCAAACGAGTTGCATAAGTGTTTTTAAAAACTTAGAGGTAGGATAAAACGATGCTAATGTATTATAAAATATATAATATGTATATAGAATATAATCTATACCTTTGAATATGATGAAATATTACGAAAGCTCATCATTACTTCGAGTTCTAAAAAATCCCGGTAAAGCCAAATGGGTTTTTAGAGTTTCAGTGTATCAGACATTTTTTAATGAATGAGTACTAAAACGTTGTAATGTATTAAATTGTTTTACACGTACTTAGGCTACGCAGTATAGTGACGTATCTATAACACTCAAATTAATTCACTAAGCCGTCAATACTAGCGCCAATACTAGCAAGCTTATGCCGAAGCTTTTAGTTAGTTACGAGCTGGATACGGTGGCATTATTTGTATAAATGTGGGTAGATAGAGAAACAGACTAAATAAGCTTGCGGCACCGGTTTCGAGCCGGTTACGGCAGCAGCTTTCTTACGAATGTGGGTACATACACAAACGTAGGCCGAACAAGCTTCAACACTAGTTACGAGCTGGATACGGTGGCAGTGTTCGTATAAATGTAGGGTAGATAGAGAAACATATACCAAACAAGCTCCGGCACCGGTTACAAGTATGGGTAGATAGAAAAACATAAGCAACGAAGTCACCTGCATCAGCCGGGCGACACGTGGTCGGCATAGCAGCAGTTGACGTGCTGTCTATATTATAAGAACTAGTATGGTACATAGCTACCCGACACGTTACAACCGTGGGCCAAAGGGTTGGTACGCATTCACTTTGTTCGAGAAATTACCAGTATTTGACTCACCAGCTCGGCGTTAGACACTACCTTGGCGTTAGACTCGCCCCCTTGGCGTTAGACTCACCACCTTTACGATAGACTTACCACCTTGGCGTTAGACTCATCATGGCGTTAGACTCACCACCTTGGGGTTTCCGAAATTTTGCCCCGCCTGAAGTAATCTGCTTACTCGGGCTGTAATAAATCGGAGTCGCTTGACGAGATCCTGCCTCGCCTACGCCGTGGTACAGCAGACGATACTTTGGCTGGTACAGGCTGGTATTCGGTATAAACCGCAACACCAGGATCGGAGTCGATTTTAATTTTCTTATCACTCAAAATTCACCACACTTTTTAATTGTACATTTTGAAATATTTTATTTTAAAAAAATTAATGCAATAATTAAAAATATGCAATTCACTAGAACTTTTCTAATTATGAACAACGATGTTGCTCGAACGAGAAGAAACGACACTATGAAGCACTGACCGGCTGCATTCCCCCCTTCTAGGGCCACACGATCGAATACTTAACGCTGATTGGTAACTCGTTGATGGAGTGATCGAGAAGCGATGTATAAATTTATAATTGTAATTGTAATTCTGTAACTATAACCGTAAATTAAATAAATAAAAGATTAATGCTAGCACGTTGGAAACGGCACAATATGTAGAACTTATTAATTACTTCCATCAGTATATTACCATATTTTATCAAATTTTTTTTTTTATTATATTCTTATTTTCAGCCGAAGCAAATTTGAAAGCCTTTGTCAGCTTATTACCAGACATTCCAGACTATATTGTAGAAGACGGTCAAAAGAAATCTACTAGTTTTACAGTGGGAGCCATGATCAGTGACTTTCTATCAACTTTGCTGTTAGTACCCGTAAGTAAATTCAATGGGAACTAAAGTTAATTTTCATCGGAATTCAGGATCGGTTTGGGGTAGAGTAAATATATTATTATTTTAAATATCTGCTTTTGAATAAGAGTTTTCTTAGGTTAAAGATTGTTCTACTTTTACAATATAACAAGTATGCGTAAGAGTGTTTAGGAAGCCAGTCCTTTAGCCCTAATGAATAGATCATTGATCTATTATTCCCTTTGCCCTTTTGAAACAAAATTAGAGTAGAGTAAAAGTAAAGACCAGTATTGTATATTTTATACTATAGATATACTATCGGTCCCGGCGAACGTTGTTCCGCTGCTGTCCCTCTGTAACCCGGCGAACGTTGGTTTTTACCTAAAGTACCCGAGTCCGGCTCGCACTTGACAGATCGAGATTAAAACTATCCTATCTTTTAAGTTGGATCAAATAACATATCTATCGCTCACCCGGAGAACGTTGTTTCTCTGATTTAAAACAACTGGCGCGCCACCTATTTTGAAAGGGTTGTACTTATTCAAAAACCCCAGCGTATGCTTGACCAATTTTTATTTCTCAAAAACCTTCCCCGGCGGTGTGCACAACCATTTACCAAAATTTCATTACAATAGGTTTACCAGCAGTGCGCGGGTTCTACTCCAACTTGACCCTTTTTTATTTCATATAAACCTTGCCCTAACATTAATAAAGACAACTTAAATTATCCAATTCGGCGCAGTATATATTATATATATTTAACATAGTGCCATATATTGAATACTTACTCAATCCAGTTAACAGATATCGCCATCTATTAATATCGTTTGGAGCTAACAAATAATTGTGACACGTAGTGGTTATATGAAACGTTTGTATTTTTAACATAGCGCCAATAAAATAATATTGCGACTATAAATTAAGATATAAGCTATCCTACCTTTTGAGTTGGATCAAATAACAGATAGTTACGAAGTTTGATCAAAATCGGTTCAGTAGTTTAGGAGTCCATCACGGACAAACAATGTGACACGTAATTTTTATATATATATAAGATTAACCCCCTATCTATATAAACATACATATCCTTCCCTATATATACATATCCCTTCGCCTCCTTGAAAATAAATGTGAGATTATAATACCTACTTACGTGAGACCTTATTTCGATGCTGATTTTTATCAGCTCATAGAGTGCGGTCCACTATACATAAACAGATGACAATTTTGACTACAAATGACCAAATGACGTCACAACCGCGGTCCATGAACTTTAATATAAAATAATCCAACTCAAACCAACTCACTGCAGAGGCGTGTGACTGCCTTTAGCGCCGCGCAGAGACGGTGGCGGTAGGGTACAGAAGTAATAAAGAAACCGGCCAACTGCTAGTCTGGCTCGTGCACCGAGGATTCCGTACAAACTTATTATATGTAGATAATTGTCAATCATGAGAACTAGCAACTCCCAAGAGATTTAATTTTATATCTTGGTCTGATATTTTATATCTTTGTCTGGTAGTTTATGTTTTCGTCTGTATGATAGATTAATGAGAAAGTACATATGACCTTAAATTAATTTTATCATGTTTGACTTAAAGGGTTTGTTTTAGGATAACTTGGACAGCAACTGCAAGGCGTACATACTGAGTGGTTTCATAAAGACAATGGAGCGTATGAGCTGGAAGAAAACAGACCCGTTATATTACACAACACTTCTTCGTACACTGGATATTCTTTGTGAAATGACCCAGGAGAACTATGCCTACGGTATAGAATCAGGTATACAATTCTTCTTGACTTTCTTGATTGCCCTCAATATCTTTAATATTGAAAAGCGTATGTGAGGTCCATTAATATGTAATGGGCACTTGCAAAGCTTTTTATTATTAATTGAAGACTTTTAACGTATCACATGGTGCCCCCCTTATGCAATCTGAAAAATAATAGGCAATGGAAATATTACTAAAATATTGATTGTTTATTTTTAATTCAAACTATTTACATTGTAAATCTAGTTTATTATGTGTTTCAATACAAAACATGTATTTATTAGTTGATACACTATAATATTATGTTTCGTTTGTCTTTTTACAAAGACTACCTATTGGACGCACGCAATAAAACAGTATTGTAACTAGTTTGTAAATCTAGTTGTAGATAATTTACTTGAAGATTCGAAAGTGTTCTTAGTAACCCATTTGAATAAAAATATTTTGATTTTTTTTTATTTTGCACTCACCCAAAGGTAAAGGTAGGCCCTAACTGTGGGAACGTATAAAATCTGGTATAAAATGTTGTGTGCTGTAAAAGTATTTTTAATTTTTAAAACGTTATTTTGTGTGCAGTGCTCTCAAATGACAAATTATATGGAAACGATGAAGAATTCATAGAAGTTCTCGAGCAACATTCGACGGACATATGTCAAGAGTTGCTCGTCATACTGAAGGCACTAGGCGACGCCAAAGAGACTAAAAAGCAGTACAACTTGTCATTAGAGTTGCTTTGGCGAGTGATAAGGCGGGCCGACCTAGATGCTGCGCCAATGATGAGTCTTGCGGCCAACTTATGGTTGCTGTCGCAAAAAATAAAGGATTCAGATAATCGACTAGCTGTAAGTATTACAAGGCCTTAAGATACGATAACTGGCGCCACCATTTCATATTTTAGATTTCTACTTTCGTACAAAGCGAATCTAAAAAATGTGCTCAATTAAAAAGTTTAAAGTTAAAGATATTTAGTGTAATGCAGTTTGTAAGAAACTTTTTAGGTCGAATTCACCTTAAGACAGGCCCTCCAATCTGGCAAGTATTAGTAGTGAATAGGGTAACCATAGACATAGAGAACTAGACAGTGCCTTCCTTAGCCAGATGTAAAAAGTCTGGTCTGGTCCAAGTGCGAGTCTGGCTATCGCACCGAGGGTTCCCTACAAACTTATTATATCATGAGATCAAGTTTCACAGGTTTATGCCTTTTTTACATAGTATGTTTTAAGTTCTCACCTAAAATTAGTCCCCGAAACGAATAACTAAAATATTGTTACTAGTCTTATTTCGTCCTACTGACGGGTAAAGCGTAACTCAACTGTAATTAAAACCTTAAATGAATATTGCTTACCTCAAATTGGTAGGCTGTTGCACCTAAATGGTCCACGTCTGTCTGTCCTAATGTCCTCTAAGGGGAAAAATTTTGTTTTTGCAATTGGTTAGTTTTGCATAGACTACGAACTGACAACTTAATTCCTGATCTTAATTCAATGATCTTAATTACAAAATATGCTACAAAAATAAGGACAGTTTACAGAACTCGCGTTTATGAGGTTAAATCTAATAGTAGTGACAATATTCTAACAAATAAAATTACAATGTAGCCGGTCTTATATAAGCGACTTTTTTCAGGCAGCCGTTATTTAGAGGAAAAAAAAAACAATTTTTAAGGACAAAAGATATAATACAATAAATTAATACAAAAATAATAAATATATAAAAATTATACATACATATGTACCTACCAATAAAGATTTTGTTTAAAAAGTAAGAAAATAAGCATCAACGTTGCGTTCTGGTTCGTTTGGCTCAATTGGTTTTATTTTAGATATTTCATCCTCCCTTGATCCCTAACAAACCGCTTTGTGCCGCAGAAGAGCAGTGATAAGGTGCAAGTTAAGAGTTCTTGACCTTTCGTTAACACTTTTAAATTTTTTTTATATTTTATACATACTACGTGGATCGGTCAAAAGATGTCATACATATTAAATATGAGTACCAACATCTATATATATTATGTATAGGTATACAGAATAATTTTTTTTAGTGGCCGTGCATGGCCAAATCCGAAACTTTGAGAATTAGCAAACAGTACTCAAAGTAGTCTCGAGAATAAAGGATAATTTTTTTCAGTGGTCGTGCATGGCCAAATCCGTAACTTTGAGGAAAAAGCTAAAAGTACTCAAAGTAGTCTCGGGCATACAGGATAATTCTTTTTTTAGTGGGCGTGTACGGCCAAATCCGAAACTTGAAGGAATAGCGAAAAGTACTCAATGGCGTCTCGGGGCCCGATTTTGATTAAAACTTAAACTGCATTATTGTATTTTTGAAAACTCAATAATTCTAGCCAGGAATCGAACGCCTTAACGCCGTAACTATATTCTTTTTATTATGTAGGCATTTTGTAGCTAGAAAAACTGTTATCTTTTTTATGTATCTACTGATTCGTGCACCGAGGATTCCGTATCACTACAGAATGCACGAGGCTTGACTTGACCGGTTTTTAGTATCTGTTGTTTTGTGAAGTAGGAGTTGGGAATATTATTAATATTATCTTTCTTTTTTATTATTTTTGGGGAAATCCGCTATAACAATAAATATATTTGTAAAAAATTTAGGTAGTAACAGTGAGGTAGTTAGGTAATGGAGATATGGCCATGGTTTTAAGAAAACAATGTAGCTCGGCTGGTTTTTTTATATTTCTGAGCTTATTGAAGCATGTAGGGATAAGATAGGGCATGTCAGGCAGTTGGGAGTGGTTGGGTTGACCTGTGCGGATCCCATTTGTGCTGGTGCAAACTCAACCTGTCCCGGTGTTGCGTCGGTAGTCGCACGTAGTTCACAGCATTTTAATATGACGACTTACTCTAGTTTCATTTTTCTCCACCGGATTAGAACTGATTGTTGCATTTTAGGTCATAAAGAAATTATTAAAATTTAATTTGTATATTTCACTTATATTTTATTATATAATTATTTAAATTTAAAATATTTTTATTTTGTCATGAAGCCAAAAGTATGAACAAATAGTGCTGAAATTTGAAAAATAAATAAATTAGGTACTAAAACAGCACCTGGCACTGGGTTAGCAACGACAAAACTGTGTGGCAATTTAAATTAATATTAATATAGGTATGTAGAACGTTATGAAAAAAAAAGAAATTTACCAATTGTTACCTACTTCTGTACAAATGGGATGCGCACAGAAAAACGTAACTAGGTACTCCCAGCTGTCAGACGATTCGTCTCCGTGTCGCATTCGTAATAGGCTTCAATAAGACAACACATATTAAAAACCAGCCCACCTAAAATGCTTCTTTTTGTCACGTTGCTATCTCTTATACTACAAGTAGGGACTTCGGTCCTTAAAAAATATAGAACATTTTAAGAGTTGGACAGATGGACAGACAGAGAGACAAGCGCAGGTTGAGTAATAGGCTCCGCTAAAAAAAAGAATAATAAATAAAACTTAGTATAACAAGTAGAAGAAAATCCTGTACTTCTTGCTTTGTGATTGCACTTACTCCGCCAAACTGTACCAAATTAAATACCTCTGCCTGTGCCATTTTTTTGTAAGACAGCGGCAGAAACAAGAATAAATGCTTTTAGTATAATGATCTATCTAATTGTATATTAAACTAGCGCCACTATTCCAAAAAATGTCGACTTTTTTATATAAACTATTAAAATGACCGGTCAGTAGGTAAGTTACTAAATGCCTAAATTAGATATTTTGTTAAGGTGTTATTAAGTAATGCGGAGAGGTTTTTTGAGAAAGGTGGCAAACAAGCTTACGGTCCGCCTTTTGGTAAGCGGTCACCGCAGTCGTTCTTGAAGAACTCCATACTGTACTATTTAGAGAAAACCTTGGCAGGGAGTTTATTCCACAACCCAAGCGTTCGCTGGAGGAAGTTTCTCTCTACTAAAGCTTAATTTTAGAGACTTGGTAAGTTTCTTATTAGTTTAGCTGATAATGGTAAAGCCAATATATTTACCTACGTTATTTGTTTCAGAAAATGATGATTTCGGCGTTAGAACACGATAGTGCACAATCATGCCTGTATCTACTCCAAAAATTACAACCAAGCTCGCAAAATGCTTAAGTTTATTTATGTTTTGTAAATGTATCAATGTTGTAATATTATGTATATTATATAGAATCTTTGCTTACTTTTATAACTAGCGTGAACACAAATACAAAAAAAAAAATTAAATACTCTGTTAAAAAATATTGGTTTTTCTTTTTGTATTATTATTTATTTTTATTTATTACTAGTTCCGCCCGCGATATATTCGGTTATCAGCGGAAGATTTCTACGAAAACTCTTTGATCATAGTAAGGAAGTTTGCTGCAGCAAGCTACTGTTGCAGCTTTGTGAATCTGAAGTGGAATTATCTCTATGTCACTCTCTGGCCAAAAAATTACATTGATCCTTACTAGATTAAAGGGGGAGAAGCCAACAAACTTCCATTTGTTATTCTCAGGATTTTTAGCTATGTGCCATAAATAAGGACCATTTCTCTATTGCACTAACTGGTAACTTAGTATCATTAGCGGAAAAAACTATTACTAATTATACTTTGCCAGCGGCTCCGCCCGCCCTAAATTCGGTTATCGGCGTGGAACTCCTTAATTAACTCTAATTAATAAAGTAATGAGTAATGCCAATGACATGCTATAGGTGCAGCAATAGGTCGTTTAACTCTGTTATAGTTATTCCCACAGGATCTTTTGAATTTTTAGGTATAAAAACAGCCTATATACTATTCCAGGACCTAACCCTATATATATGTATGCCAAGTTTTATCCCGATCCGTCCAGTGGTTGAAGCGTAATTGAGTAACAAACATCCATCCAGACATACAAACTTTCACATATATATTATTAGTAGGATAAAAAGTATTACTTTATCTATCTTTATCTTTTTAGCTTATTTTTAACTCGTTTTTTTGAGATGAAAGGTGCGGAGCTAATTTAAAACTGAAAATATAGATTAACAGCAAATATCAGAATCAAGAAAAAAAAAACAGGGAAATGGAAGAGGTTCTGCTGAAGTAGTAGTATAGCATAGAAAATCAATATTAATTCATTCAACACCACAAAAAATATTTTAATAAATTTAACACCATCTAGTCAATACTAATACAATAACAAACAACTTGAAAAATAGACATAATGTGTAAAAAACTTCTGGTCAACAAAATAAAGTTGCAAGAACCAAATGTTTCAAATTATTTATCATTATAATCTAGATTCAAAGAGTGTGAGTCGCGCAGATTTACGGGTGCAAATCGGGAGTTTGTTTGGCGGGCAGCCCGTTTACTAATAAAACTTACAAAATGCTTTATTTATTAAAAATACGTTTGGTTGTGATAACAATTAGGCAAGTAAAGCAGTGAGCATAGTGTGATTAAACATGCATGCGTCCCGATTCCAAGGCTGATGCGGCCCACAATCTTATAGGAGCTAAGTAAAATAACCTTGTTTAAATTACTAACTGATAACTATTTTCCTAGTACCCGTTATTAATTCTATCAAATACATAAATGCGAAAGTCTGTTTGTTATTGTTTGACGTCGCAATGTAGCAAAAGCAACCAATTATCCCGATTTTTGGAACAAAGATTGTGAATAGAAGGAACGGGGAACATAATAGTATACTTTTCTCCCACTCAAAAATTTGCACGGGAATATTCTCGTATTTTACTACAGCTAATACGCGGTTCACTAATCCATTACGTTTTAACGGAGAATTCAATGCTTCAAACAATCAAATGGTTTGATTTTTACTAATAAAACGGAGAAATACATAAAATACCTTTTGTCCCGATCAACAGTTAGTAGGGGAATAAAAATTCAGTTACAGTTCTATTTTTCTTTCACCTTACAACGGAGCATTTAATAAACTAAAGTTTTGGCACCGAGATATTTATATGTTGGGTTCAAAAAAGGACTAGGGACACTTTTTTTCCGATCGAAAGTTCCTACGGGAGTATTATTTCTCCAAATGTCAGACCACTGACCACTATTCCTTTACATAGAAAAGAAGAAAGCTGTTAATTAATTCAAAAGGCAAATGTAGCTGGATGGAGTTATAAAGAAGGATTATTTTACCATTGGAAAAGAGTTTAAAACGCATAAAACCGAGAGGTAATATCATCCCTTCACGTCGCACATGCAGCGGAGAGGCACAGAGTTAGCTGGATAAATGGAAAATAGTATAAAATACTTTTTGTACAGGTAATCAAAGAGTTTCCGTAGGAATCCCACGGAAGTAATTAGTAATTGAATTAAATTGCGCGAGTTGTGTTGTTATAACTACACATAACGAATTTCGTTTTTTTTTCCTATATTTGTAATGTTTAATCTTGCTTCGTGTCAAATTTCATGATTCTAGGACAACAAAAAGTACCTACCCTATTTGATTTTTTGTGATTGCCAAAATATGCGATAAAAATGGCCGTATTAACCCCGTATTTATTATTGCGTTGACTTAGAAGTTTGATTTTTTACAGCTTCAAGGGTCTATAGACTTTGGAATTAATCTCGAGATTTCGTAATCTCGGATGATATTTCCAAGATTATAATACCGGTATTCCAAGAGTTCAACACCGAAAATTCAAAATTTAGTAATCCATCGTGTTATCATCGGTGCTTATGAAATTTAAAAAAAATTAGCATAATGTAAACACGGTAAGAGCTTTGTAAAAAACTATTTTTTTAATGGTTTTTTAAAGTGAGAGGCCCTTACATTGAACTGAGGAATAAAAGCTTGTCGCGGATCCCATTGCGTAGGTTGTTGTTGGATAGGTTCCCCTATATAAATTAATCTCTTCTGGTAGGTGTCTACAAATGCAATAGAGGTTTTTAAAGAACTTTTTGTCTAAAATGCGTATTTAGCGAATTATTTGTTTAAAAAATGTAACAATTTTAACAGTGAAATATGCCCGGAGATCTATCTCTTTATCACTGAAAGATAACAACCACAATGATATAACATAAAATAGGGCTGGATTCCTCAAAGGAATTAATAAAGCTGACGTTTCTCCATCAATGGGCCAACGACATTAGGAAGTTGATCAAAAGCGAGAGTCGCTATAGGTATCTCGCATCTGGGACATCGGATATTGTGGCGCGTTAAAGTGAGTAGGAGTGAACTTTAAGAGTGTACCGACGCGGAGCTATTTACAATAATTGCGTCCGTAGCTGTATCGTTATAACTCAAGCTTCAGTTATGCAATTAATAAGATATTTAAGAATTCACTCTATAAAACATACATTTCAGAAATAGATTACCTTCACTTTCTTCGATAGAAAAATAATTTAAAGTTATCACTAAAAAACTAAATAAACCCTAAGTACGGCGTAAATATTTCACGAAACGTCATCAGATTTTAAATTAAAACAAAACTACTTGGTTTGGATAACGTACCTATACATTTAACATTTGCAAGTTGTGTATTGTGTAACAAAATGTTTAAATAATAAGAAGGAAATACCTAAATTCGCGCTAGTTCCGTCCATCCTAACTTGAGCCGTCGGTGCCGCAGTGCTTCCCGCTTTAGGAGCGCATAGGATACACAAAATCAATTAGCGTCAGAAGCTCCGTGCCCCCTTAATATGCTGATGTAATGATACTGAGGTATTTCTATAGGTAATTTAGTACAGTTACACTACAGTTATTAAAGTATGGTCAGTTTGTGTGCTGCCTGTGCGTATTTATTGTGATAGGGTACGGATTGTAGGACTTGCGCTTTCAGTTTTTTTAAGTAGATTTTCAAAAAATATGGATAAGCTAGTATTGACGGGTATATAGCATTTGTTAGAAGTTGGAGTAAAAGGCATCCTTGTGTCGCTCGACACACTGCTTCTTTTTACAACGTTATTATTAACGTTGAGAGATTTTTTGTCCTGAAAGAGACATCGCACTTGGCGACGTCATCCATTACCTTTCCGGACGTGAAAGATTGTGCTTTGCCCGATGGAGTCGCCGTATTTGGTAACCTGCCGTAACTCGTGGATCCTTTACATCTTAAGCTCTGCAGTTACCACAACCGATGCCGTAGCTATCTACCTATTGAACATTTACTTGAATTGGAGTCAAAATATTTCTCATGTTCCTCAAACGTATCTTTTAGATTGTGAGTTTATAGCAAAAAGTGATTTGGGCAAAGTGGATAGGCCTTTCTCTAAGCATATTATAAAAGTTTTAAAACAATAAAACAGAGATTGCTGAAAGATTCTGTGGTAAACGCTGTAGTCGTCGTGTTAAAAAAGAACTAAGAGCAATGGCAAAGAAGAACAATAACTGCTCTATAACCATAACCATAATTCTTAGTCAAGTTGACTTGTATTATATCTACCATTAAATTTGCTCGGATTGCGTAGGTATTCGCTTTGCCCGGGGGCTCCGTATTTTATCCATACTTCTTAAATAATTTATACCATAATTTAAAACTTATAATTTTTTATATGGAATTTAACGTGTGTCATTGTAGTCAGTCTTTTTTGACTTTTTGCTAAAACTTATAGTCAGGCAATGCACTAGATAACCACAAATTCTAATTTCAACTGACTTTCATAGCAACCAATAATTCACGCTTAGAAATATGCACAAGCGTTGAAACAATAGTCTATTCAATTTAATCAACGATCAATATACAGTAGGTAAATGAAAACCACTTAATAAGGTGGTGCACTAGACAAAAGCAAGTGCCAATATTATTTTTAACCCTTCAGATGCTACAGTTTTACTATTTTTGCACAAACATCTCTAGACTATATCTTAACCTTAATAATACAGTTAACAGGTTTTTGTTTAAAAAATAAAAAAGTTTCTTAGAACAGATTTCTTTGCAACACCTGGGGAATATCTCGCGCGTTGCCGAAATAACTTCTTTCTTGAAGAACCGCATACTGCAGTTCTTAGAGAAAAGAAAAAAAACCTTAGGAATGAGCACCTTCATTCCTCAACCTATATGTTCGCGGGAGGAAGTTTCTCTGAAACCGCACTGTATTGTCTTGTCATTGATCTAAGAATTTTCTTCTCGCTGCCATTTAAACCTACGTGTATGTTTTTTTATTAACCAAAAGTTAATTCTTTAAACAAAAATCAGCGGGTGTTTCAAAAACAAAACACGTCGAACACTTAGGTTCACTTCGACTTCGAACCGATCGACAGTAAAGTAGAACCTAAAATAAAATGACAGTCAGTGCAAATGTCTGTGACGTTTGGTACCGCTTGAGTGGACCAACCGGGTTAGTGCAGTAGTTGTGACCCGACAGTTGTACTCCGAATCGCCGGGTGGAGTAAGCGGACATTGTCTGGACAGACACGCTTGATTGGTGCGCGCGCTCTGTTGCACGGGGTCTTTCACCTTCGCAACATTGACGCCTATAAAACCTTGTCATTACAATAATGTCACGTTACTTTCATCTCAAGCCAGACGAGAAATACAGTTCAACCTACAGAGGCATTGCGGAAGATCAATATAGTACGGGTTTATACCCATTTTCAAAATGTATAGTTTCGGGCGCATGGTACGAAACCATGGATGATATGTTAAATAATCTTTACGTTGATAATTTATTTGAAAGGGGCTACGGTTTACGTGTATTGTATTTTTTTTGTTGCAGTTGTTGATATGGGTTATTTGTGAAGGAGTGTTTGCGAGCCAAGATAAAGATAACGGGTTTGTGCAGCCTTTGGATTTTGCACCTATTTTCGGATCTGATGATTCAGGTTAGTATTCATTCGGTAGACCTCATTTTATTTCATTATTGTGTAACATATTCTTAGCTACCCTAACGTTAACATCCCCGTATTTAACCCTTATAGTACCTACCTAAATGTATTATCTATGACCTATGATCAGAGCTGTGATATTTTCAGGTATCACTTCGCTGGCTTCAAGTCCTATGGCAGCTGCAATGCTAAAAGTAGATAAAAGTCAATACCCTTATTTATTCGACACTATAGTTAGTAGTTCTATAGATTCAATACATAGTCGGTTAGCTCCTAGAGAGAACAGATTTTCTGCTGAATATTTTGGTTTTAATCCAATAGCTAGTCAAAGTTTTCACCCACCAGCGAAGTCTGCTAAGATAACACAGCCAAAGCAACATCAGCAGTCACAATTTCAGAGACAGCTTAGCCCTTTACAATATGATATTCGAACTGTGCATGATGCTAATTATAAGGTTTATAAGCCCGAAGAGGAGCAGGGTGAAGAGATTTTGTCTGCTTTGAAAAAAAATCCCACCGTTGCTGCATATTTTCAACCTGCAGCTACAAATGTTGAAGTATCCCACCCTTTTAATTATAGAAAAGAAGAACTGATTGAAAATCCTGAAGTTGAACAAAACTACAAGCCAAATGCTTATATTACAGGGCCAGTGCGTATCCGAAGATATACAGGTGGAAAGAAAAAGCAAAGAAAAAACCGAGAAGAAGAAGATGATGATCCATATGGTTATAAAGCCGAATACGTTTACAAACCAAAGGCGTTCGATAGCGAACTCTACAGTAGTGCTTATACCGCAGAAAAGAATCCCAAAAAAGAATATGAATATCCTTATAGTTACGACTCAGGATATGATCACAAAGAGTACGAAAGGATAAAAGAACTTTCTGAAAAACAAGCTGCAGAAATAAAACAAAACCCAGGAAACTGTCAAGAAGTTAAAAGAAACGACATGACTTGTCACATTTGTAAGGACCCTAAAACTGGTGGAAATTATGAATCCTGTTCATATGTTGCAGAACCAAAAAATAACAAATATGCTTATTCAAAGGAAAGAAAGTATGACAGCAACGATGAACCGGACGAACCCGAAGGTGAACAGAAATCAGAACAGCCAGAAAAAAATGCTAAATATGAAGATTCTAACGAAGGAAAATCTCCTCAAAAATATGCGAAGCTAACTGCTGCTGAACCAGAAAAAACTTACAGCAATTATCAGAGTAATGAAAAAGGTAACGACGGTGGTCCAAAATACAAATCATATTATGTTCACACCTCAAAACCAAAAGCAAGCGAAGCTCTGCAGGCTGCTAGTGAAAACAAAGATTCCGAAGAAAAAGTTGATCCCTTGACTAAGCCTTACGACTATAAAAAGGCCCTTCCTGGTTTTTACACTAATACTGAGCAAAAGAAGGATGTAGAAAACGTGTTAGCAGAATTTAAGAAAAAAGACAGATCTGACTGTGCTAAAGTGCAAAAGAATGGCATGACTTGTTACCAGTGCATTGATAAATCAGGCCTAAAACACGAAGAATGTATGTTCGTGTCTGAATCAGCACCGAAACGAAGCCATTTAGCATATCAAGAATTGAAGGAATTTACATCCAAGCCGGCAACCCTCGATAGCGGAAACGAAGGAGCTGAAAGTCAAACTGTAACCACAAGTTCACCGATTTCACCGCAAAAATCTGCTGCTTACGTAGTTGCTAACAGTGGTTACGGCAAAAAACTGAAAAGAAAAAAGGCCACTCAAGCTGACGCAGCTGGTACTAGCCCAGTTGCGAGTACAGTTGCCGTTGCTTCAACTCCTGCAGAACAATCGGTTACTTCGCAAAAAGTTAAGAGAAGCGTCGATTCGGAGGCTGAGACTAAGGCAAAAATTATCGACGAAACTAATATAGCCCCACCGGAAGAATTTGCTGGTGCCGAATCTAAGGGTGCTTTTTGGGCAGAAACTCAACCTCGATATAGTGCTGCTTTAGGTGTAACTTTACCCGAATTCATGCTGTCGAGATCCGAACATGAAGCCTCCTTTGACGAAACGGTCGCAGGCGCGTAATAAGTGACTGAGTTAACCAATAATAGAAGTATCAAAAATTATTAGAGCGTGACAGTTGTTCAACACTTTTGAGACAAAACCTAAACAGGTGGACAGGTTGCGTAATGAATATGATTTCACAGTCTGTCGTGCTGCAATTCAGGCATGACCAATTACAAAATAAGTACATAAAACAAAATCGAAAACAAACCTAGCAGAAATCAATTTGCTGTCCGTTACTTTTTATAGTGTTGGAAGTTTTTATTGTCTTTGCCTAACTGTAAAACTATTTTTGTATAGACTGCTGTTATTTACCCCATCAATTTAAAATTGTGATATTATTTGATTAATAATTATTATGAATAAACTCAGTACGAGTATTCATTCTTACCAGACATTGTTAACTAGTTTTAAATTAAAATTAAATGATTATTGTTATGTTGTTCAACTTCTTGTTTTTTTTTTGGTTTTCAAATAAATATGATTCAAAGATTGAACCGCGACAAATTCATTGATGAATTGAACTCATTTTCTGCTAATTTTAACAGTTTCACTTTCGTTCGTTGACCCTTAACTAAATAAGTGAACTTAACTGATTTACTGAAACCAATTTTACATTCAAACGATTTGCTAATTGAAGTTTAATTGAATACTGACTAAGTGGTACCCACACCTTCTACTTTGTACACGTAGATGTCGAAATAAGGTTGATATTTGTATAAAAACATGCACGATTTTGATTACATTAAAATGTTTATAATAACTTGAGTAGGTACTCTATGAGTGCTTAGAGTCAGGCGGGAAAACATCGATGGAAAAAATATCACCGCCTTCAAAAAAGTATGTGGTTCTGTAAGAAAAGAATGATTAAATTTGTGAGGGTCGCCAATGCGCTAGTAATGCCCCTGGGTGGCGTTGCAAGCGTTCATTGGCTACGGTGACCGCTTAACATCAGGCGTGTCTTCTACTTGTTTAATCGGTTCGGCTTACAAACGGTGAATAAATCGGGTAACATACCTACATACAAAAAAATTCCCGCGTTAGAACTACGGGGTTAAACCAATGACGTAATTTTTTTATGATTGGTATACACTCAACAGTATATTTTATTGAAAACTAGTAAACTGATTTTGATGAAAATTGCGCTGTTTCCTAAGTTGAATTGAAAGGTACCTAATTTAATATAAAAAGAATGATTAAAATCTGATCACTAGTTTTAACTTAGATTATTATTGCGATTTTATCACAATAAAATAAAATATGTGGCAGCCACATAGCCAGCCGTGGCCTTCCTAAGATCAGTACCTATCCTAGCTGCAATTTTTAATGCAGGCAAAATACCTGTAACATAAAACTACACCACTAGTATGAAATTCTGTTTCCAGTAGTCAGTATACAAGTATAATTCTTCCGGGCCCTGTTTTTAGGGTTACGTAACCAAAGGGTTATAAACGGGACCCTATTACTAAGACTTCGCTGTCCGACTGTCACCAGGCTGTATCTCATAAACCGTGATAGTTAGACAGTTGAAATTTTCACAGATGATGTATTTCTGTTGCCGCTATAACAACAAATACTAAAAAACAAAATAAAATAAATATTGAGGGGCTCAAATTTACACTCAACAAACGTGATTTTTTTGCTCGATATTTAAAAACGGCAACCTATAGACGCTTGAAATATTTACAGAATATTTAGTAATATGTATACTTTAAAAATAAATAATTTTATTAAAATAAATCCTTAAATATTAAAGGGGGGCTTCGAACGCGAATCCGACTGGCACTTGGCCGGTTTTTTCTTACTTGTCTTATTTAGTAAACTTTAATCAAGAAAACAGTGATTTACGCTTAAAATGAGAAGAGCCACATATAATTTAGCACAATCTCTTTGTTTTTACCTTATTGTGCATTTCGCCATTTCGTATTTTGAGCAAAATTCATAGTTTTCTTGATTTCAAGTTTACAAATTAAGACAAGTGGAAAAAAAACGGGTGTATAATATATATTTTTATACCTTTAAACACATAAAATGTGGTTTTAGTTACCCACTTTCAATTGCTCGCTGATCCATTGTCTGGTTTGTATGAATAAACAATGACCTTCTTAAATATAGGATAGTTGTTAGCTGATAAATAGCATGAACATCTAAATCATCAGGTTTAGTACGTACGTGCGTAATCCGAAATAATAAGTTGGCATAGATTTCGGTCAACGTCCTAAATGTCGATCCCCTGTTTAATGTTCTTATTTTTGCTGGTAGTTGTCCAAGAAAACTATGTATGTACTGAATGAAAGTCAAGTCACTTGTGGTTGATTGCAACTCGTCGGGAACGGATTGGGAAGAAAGTTTAATAAATATTTTTAGTCGTATAACAACCACGGATCGGTACGCTCTGTTTCTCGAATTATAAATAAAGTCCTGTTATCCAACAATAAAGTTAGCATTCGAAGCTTTATCTTCTAGTAGAGCAAGTGTGAACACCGTGTTGGTACCGGGCCTGGTACTGATTGAAGAAAATACATAGATCCATCTTACAAACTGTGGCTTTGGCTTGTAAGTATAATATATATCAAATTATGAAACTTTTCTGTCGACTCTAAGATGACGTATCTTAGTTCGTGTCTGTCCATCATTTTACCATTTGACAAGACTTGTAGTTTTTAGGTACCTACATTTTATTTATTTACAAACAACGAAAATTTTGCACTTGTTATATTACAAGTTAATGTGTATTTTCTAAAATAGAAGAGGTTTTATAAGTTCTTAAATTCTATTTAATTAATCACCTACATGTATAATTTTTATTAACCACTAGCTTTTGACAGCGGCTCCACCTGCCTTGAATTTGATTATCAGATTATGAGATTCCTACGATATAGTTTGTACAAGTAGAATTCGGTTATAGTTATTTCCGCGGGAACTTTTGAATTTTCCGGGATAAAAAGTATGTGTGCCAGAATTCAGCTTAATTGCATAGATCGTTGCGGCGTAATTGAGACACAAAGAAACAAACTTACAAACATTAATGTTTTTAATTAAGGTAAGTAGAATCTGTAACAACACCGTATATTTTTATTTGTTTTTCCATTTTCTTCTGAAAGTCTGCTACAGTTTGGCTGATGAAGCTATATATTACTGCTCCACCGGGCTTTTGGGGCGAAACTCTGAAGGAGTTCATTTTTTTTAAAACCTGAAACACGTATTATTTAATTTGTAATAAGAAATCTGTTGTATAATTTTTACATCTCTAGCATGAAATTAAGTTTGTATGGGGAAAAAGCAAAAAGAAATAGGGTAGGGGGTGAAATACTAAAACTCCTAAAATATGTATTTTATTATTTATAAGGAGTCACTATATCAATATTCAAACGTCTAGCATGAAAATTAGCAAAAGTCTGATACAAACTTCCATCCCCTAGTTTAAGGGCTTGGGGGTACAAGTTCAAAGTTTTAGATTTTTTTGTTGTTTGTGTATACTAGCTTACATACTAAATTTCAGCTTTCTAGGACTTCCGGAAGTACCCTAACAATTTTGATGATCATCAGTGAGTGAGTGACGAAATCGGGGTTTTTTAGAAATCAATAAAATCTAAATTATAAGAGCTATGCAACTGAAACTTCATATGTTTAATAAGTCCACTATTGACATCATATCCCGAGAATTGTTTATCTGGTATAATCCAAACCCAAGTTATGCCGGTTCTAAAAAAAGACAAAGTAAGTAGTGCCCTTGCGCTTCGCTTGGCTCGTCATGGCCGTGCCCCCTAATTTCTGAAGTGCATCATTTATATTCACATTATTGACGCATTAGTTAGTCTTTCTTGTAAAATAGCCAAATAGCAATAGCCACTCACGTCAAGTCTCTTCTTATTTGTTAGGAAATCTAAGGCTATGATACTTAAGTCAGCGGATTCATTCGCAAACTTAAATGAGAACCTGGCTTATTAGCAATGTTTGTGTAAATAGGATTTTACAAATACTCATTATTTCATCTCAACTGATTAGTGACCGACTGTTATAACTAAGAAAGAAGTTCAACATTCTTTGACAGCTGATAATAATATGTTCTATTTTCATTTAAATTAATTACTTGATGCGCTACTGATATTATGTATGGGCACATTAAAACATTTGTTGCCTATCAATTCTTGTGGTATTGTTGCTAAAGCTTAGGTTTGTTTTATTAATAAATCCTAGAAGGTAATTACATATTTCAGTCATAAGAATGGTTTCCCGTTTTGCTAGAAGGTAATTTCATATTTCAGTCATAAGAATGGTTTCCCGTTTTGCTTTTTTTTTGGCACGGCTTTGAACCACTTTTAGTTTCTCCCGACTGATCAATGTTTCGGGAATTATATAATTTAAAGCACTAAGCTTCATAAGTCTGTGCAGACTACTTGATTATAATAAGGGGAGTTCAAATCTTTATTAGCACCTAAACATTTTCATGTCCCACTTAGAGCTGACGAACTCTTAATATTATTATGATAAAGTCGAAGAAATGGTCTGCCTGGTAGTTACGAGTAGTGTAGAAATAAAGTTGCAGTTTGTTATTGAATCTTTTTGGGTTGTATTTTTCTTTTTTTCTCAACTACTTGAGTAGGTCTCTTCGACATTAAACGAGACTACAGAACTACACAAAAAAATGTAAACAAAACGAATAATTTAAGTTTATGTGTAAAACTTATCAACTATGATACGAATTGTTCGAAATGATATATCCCCGGTTACTTTCTACCATCCTTACACCTTAGAACCCAAATCTTCACGTACAGTGCGGTTTCAGAGGAACTTTCTCCTGCGAACGCTTAGGTTGTGGAATGAGTTCCCTGCCAATATTTTCCCTAAGGACTACAATATGGAGCTCTTCAAGAAACAAGTTATCAGATTTTCAAAGGGTCGGCAACGCACGAATGATGCTTCTGGGTGGTGCAAGAGTTCATAGGCTGTGGTGAGTGTTTACAATTAGGCGGACCGTTAGCTTGTTTGCCACCTTAGTGGTATATAAAAAAAGAACTGTTCAATTTCAAAGTTTCTGCTTCTCGCGAACGCCTTGTTGTGGATTGATCGTGTCGAGGTTATTTCTAGGGTTCTTCATGGAGAAAGAGATTAGATTTTTAAATGGCAAGGTTGTTCGCCTCCTTGGCATTAACCATTTTCTGAGGGCGAAGATATAGAAGCTCGCACAGGGCGCACAAAACGCTTGTAACGACACTGATAAAGAACAGTCTATCAACCACTTTTTGCTATATACCTACTTCCAATTTAAAAGGTTTGACTCCCAACACTACTTTATACAGTACAGTATATTTCTTGTCTATTCAGACTTCTTGACTAGACTAGCATCATCGGCAGCCGCTTGTTCTGGCAATCAGTTTTAACGCTTTCCAGTAAATAAGCTTTTTCACTTTACCTAGGGTATTTGCTTTGCCTGGACTTCCCCTAACTGAACTGATGAATGAATTATTGTGAACTCAAAGATTAAGCACCTAAAGCAAAAGACCCTTAGAAAATTCAAATTCTATTTTGAAGGCTTGTTAAACGACACATCACACAATGGATGCGCAAAGAAATTCATGTTTATCGCATAAGTATTTTAATGTATGGAGAAATTGTTTTAAAGACGTTTTTCTCTTAATAATATTACAAATAACTGTATGGTGGTTTATAAAAGATACATTTCTATAAAACATATTACATTTAGAATCGAGGGAACGTTAGCGGATGGACCGTTCAAGCCCTTCCCAATGTTAGTGTTCGGGGCGTTAGGCCCTCCAATATTTTACCAAATAAGGCACCTACTTAAAAGTCGGCGCGCCTAGGTACCTTGTTAGTCATTTGACTACGGTTAGTTAAATAATACGTATGCGGTGTATTGCCATCGTTAGTGCAACTTCTAGAGTGGGTTATCTAATAACGTATCTACAGCACCCTCGGTGCGCTAGTTTGACTAGACCGGTGGTATTTCCATGGTTCTCTGCTCCGCTCTGACCACCCCGGAGATAAGTGACGTGATGGCATATATATAAGGAATTTCAAAAACGTATTCTCACAGCTAATAACCCACCTAGTAATGAGCTATTTTAAGAAATTATCGTATAGTTTTTAGAATACTCACCTTGTAAGTTAAAGCCCAAGGTTAGAGAGAAAGTACCTTAACTATTGATGATGGCAAACTTTTCTAAAAGGAAACATTCTATTAATTTCTAAAATAAGTTAAACAGCATTTAAAGATTTTGAATAAATCACCTGTTTGAGCCGGGAATCGAACCTGTGAAATATGAAAAAAAACATCTGTATTTTATTATATCGATCGGAAAAGTAATTTGTAAGGATCTATTTTGTTGAAATAACATATAGTGTCATAAATAAAATAATATGTACTGTAATAAATACGCTAAGTAACTGCAAAAAGTAATAGGTATGTTACCTACATATACCGTTATATACCTACTTAGTTAATGAAAAGGTACTTTTTATATCTAGATACAACTGACAAATGCAATCTAGAAATAGTACATTTATATAATACATTATAAACTGTGGAAATACATTTTAGATTTTTTTTTATTTTAATAACCAAATCAAACAATAATTATTCAAGTAGGTTTCTGAGAACACTTTTGAATCGCCAATACAATGTAAACAATGTTAATTTCTGCCAAAAAGAGCTGGCAAGAAGTTCTATTAAAAGTAGTTATTATAATACAATACTTTGTTTATCAAATAACGAGTATACAATCTGTATTGAATCACTAAGTAATACAAAGAAATTAGTAATCTACTAAAAACAAAGTTGTGATACACATATGTCAAATTATTATATTTTGTAGCATCCAATTGAACTAAAACTTTGAACAGGATAGACTTAATTTTCCGTAAAAATAAAAGTTTCCGCAGGAATAACAGAATTATACTTAATAATACTTTCTTACGCCAACAACAAGTACATATATAAATACATACAATAAGGACACACACATTGTGTCTGTGACACAAATAACAGTATATCAAAAATTTAAAAAAAAATAATTGTGTATCATAGTTCTGTAATCTGTCCTATGGACTGCGCAATAGGCTCACGAAATTAGCCACACTTTAGAAAGAGACAAAGTTAACCTGTGGTGTCTTTTCTCATAGACAAGACAACACATGTTCGCTTTGTCTCTGTCACACTTTTGCGACTATTATTTTTACAGCTGGCTTTATATATAAATTTACATAATATGTAGGTACCAGTATAATAAATAATATAAAAATTATAATATTAATAACCCGTTGCAATAATAGAAATATACCAAACCATCACGCCACTTATTCCCGGGAGGGCGATCAGAGGTATTACGAACATGCTTGTGACATTCATGTATCTTTCACTGATGGTACCTATCCCACAAACGTCATTTATATGGTGAGCCTATCCCGAACCGGACACACTCCGGAGTCAGGATAACTTTACAATTTGTATTAAAAAATGGTTGTCCCTTCACGGGAATCGAACCCGGCTTTACCGCTGCTCCTTTTGATCCTCTTACACCCAAACAACTAAGTTTAATTTACGAGCGTGGGTAGCAATGAGGTGCTCATGCTATTCGATTATTATTCGATGGTTTGGTTGATTTGGTTTTATGAAACCAAAAAGAAACACATATTAATTACATACATATATGTACCATAAACAGATAATTTGTAGGCAAGAATTAGTATTGGGAAGTCAAGAGTTTATCTGCTTCCGATTGGGTCCTTTGTCCTGCTCCTATCAAAAACTTTTTAGCATATAAATATAAATTAACCAGTGAGTACTAGTTTCCATCTGCAGAATAATGTTTACTTTGAGTTGAACGTCACGATGTTGAATTTTTGACTCGCTGCCAAGTAACAGTAATAATTGATCGAATAAAAGCTGTTTTCGTTGATGCTTGCTTCCGCCGGGCGGCGCGCGGTTCTGCGCACTATACAAGAGGTTTATTTTTAATCGTTACAAACAAACGACGCACTGCCTGAAGGCTGAAGATTGCCTGGGCGCAGGCGGCAAAAAATAGCGAGGCAATACACCTACAAAGGTTTTATTTAGGCTATAAACAATAAAAAGTGACATATTAATCAGCGGTATAATGGCGTTTGACAGCTCTTTTATCGTTTTTCAATATACAATAGTATCTTTAAAAAAATATTAGTCACTAATGTTTTTGCGTTTTCAATAAGCGTTTACTTGACCGCTTAAGATGCGTTAGTTTCGTATAGGAAAAACTTATCCGATTTATATAGTAGGTAAATTTAGTAGTTAGCTACTAATAAATTACCAATTTAATAAAAATACTGATACAGATACTGGAATCTACTTGTAGATCACCAGTCATTACCACTACTGCGCAAGGCCTATGATGATGACGAATATCATATCAAATTGAATATGAACGACGAAGGCGCCGCACCACCTAGTATACTGTGGTGCGGCAAGATATTAAGGAAATCTTCACAACACAGCGGGAGGATCCACCGGGGATCTACCGCTGTGTTGCTTTCTTCAGGCGTCCATAATTTGAATGGGCGGTATAAATCGTCCAGCAGTGGTGCTTAAACAGTTGTGTTTGTGTCCAGTAGTTATCTTTGCGCTTTCCTACAACACTAGACAAGTTCCGTCTTCGTGCATGTACACGGTGCCCAAAAAGGGTGATAGGTCAGATCCCATTACAGGTCATTCGCAATCACCTCAATCCTCTCCAAGGTGATGGAGCGTGTGATCAACGCACAGCTTCTAAGATACCTAAAAAACACGATCTCGTTAGCGACTGTTAAAAATGGCTTTCGCCACTGTCGCTCGACTGGTGATCTACTAGTGTACCTATCTCACATAACGATGGGCTGGATATGGGATAGCATTGAGAGTCCGGGGGGCATTGGTATGTAGCCTAGACATAGCGATGGCGTTTAAGTTTCTGTAAACTAATTAATTTAATTTTAAAACAATAATATACCTAATTACTCGTAGTGTAGTTTTAGCAAGATCATGAAATGAAAACTAGATACAGACAAAAAGGCACCACGTACAGCTATTACCAGTATAATAAATATTAATCGCTTTAACTTATAATTTATAACTGGCGGTATTTTAATAGTGAATAATAGTCTAAGAGCCCACGACATTAAACCTAGTTCGATAAGACTACCAGATGATATATATATATATATATAATTAGTCACGTCATTACTAGGGGAACACGAAATGACGATTCTGCAATGCAAAAAACCTGGCAACAAAAGAGAAAGAATTAAAAATACGATTTCTAGTATGGTAAGACTCCCATGGTTCGTAAGATCTTCGGAACAGGGAACGGGTAAGACTATACGATAATGCAGTGCTGCAAGCCTCTCTGATTGGCCTTATCAGTGGCAGCAGCATGATAAGTGACGCCTCGTACTTAGGTTTCTAGTATGATCGATCCTATCAAAAAACCAAAGCTCATCTGAAAGATCATCAATTTCTGTGTAAGAAAAACCACTGCTGCATTTTCCAAACAATGGAGAAAGTGGTTGCTGCAGCGATTGAAGGTCATACTCCACGCAGCTGAATTGAATTTAGATGAATTTCGAATCGTACTGATTCAATACGCGTGCCACACTCATGTACGAACAACTTTACGTGTCGTTGATTCTTTAATTAAACAAATGATTCTAAAAAGTTTTGAATAGTCAAATTCATTTAAAAAGACATTATACCACATAACGTGGAATGGTATTAAAATTTTGATGAGAGCAATTAAGAGATGAAAAAGATTTGTTATTTAAATCATTTGATCATTTTATTCATATATATTTTTTTTCACATGTGAGAGTAAAGACACGCCCAAAGTGTCGTTGCCCTCCCCTACTATAATGTCGTTTGAAAATTATCCTTAAAGTTGTGACATTTGTGGCGTAATTGCTTTACTTTCGGTGGCTTTAAAAGTTTTCGTGTTACAGATACTGTTTTTTGATGACCAATATGTCTCCAACCAATAATGATTAAAAGGTTACTTTTAGAGAAAATTCCAAGATGAAGTTTTATTATAAATCACTTCAGATCAGACATAGTATTTTGAAATTTTGTTTTTTCTCCTCGCTCCAATGACTTTCTACTATATTTCAATTTGATTAAATTTATCTACTTCGATATAGAATAAGTTAAATATTTACTTAACATTCATTTCAATTATATTATAACAGAACATTAAAAATGAGTTCACACCATATGGAAACGGAAGAGGACTACGTAGACGTCCGGTCGCTACCGCTAAGGCCCCCGCAACCTATGCTGCCCCCAGAGCGGCCCGCGCGTCGACCCTGGCACCCCGTTATGTGGGACGACTCCATAGTCGGCGCACCACCGCCTGATGCCACCCAAGAAGACGAGGTAAGGATTTGGCACAAGTTTCATTGTTGGCTAATGCTTGTACTTTCCCACTGCATGGACGCAGGCCTCTGCTCCTAGAAAATAACCTTAGGCACTAGGACACTGGCTCAATGCGGATTGGCGGACGTTGTCGAACTAATAACCACTCGACTGTCAGTTTTCAAGCCGCCCATAAGGCTAACTTGCCACACACAAACAAGAGGCTCACAAGTTACGATTCTAATAATGCAGTTCCAACTAAAAAAATTTTTTTAGAATGTTTTGACCAAGTAGCAAAAGGTTGTACTAGGATTGGCTATGCTAGTGGCACATGCAAGATGCAAACCCCTCACAACTGTCTTCCGCATTGAAGCTGCTAATCGGCCCAATTTTTGCCCCATTATCAGCTGTATGTCACGATGAAATAGAACGTATAGTACTTGCAATGTTTTTTTATGCATGTGAGGTTTTGGTTATGAATTTAGATTTTTTTTTTTTTTTTTTTACCACTACGGTGGCAAACAAGCTGACGGTCCGCCTGACGGTAAGTTGTCACCGTAGCCTATGTTTTTAGGCATATTACGATTGTGACCTGATAAACATTAGTCTAAAAAATAGGTGCCGCAATTTCATTTACACATAATATTATTACTTGAGTACCAATAAGTCAGCCCAGAATTTTGGTTTTTATAAAAGCATCGAACTATTGAAAGCTCAATACATCGAATCAGGCAAAACCGTTTGTCGTACAATATAAGAAATTAACTAAACATTTGCTTTGTCTTGTGACCGTCCGATAGCTTTTTCACTGACTGACTACCGCATAATCGTTTACATTTTGTTGTTTGGTGTAAATAAAAAAAAGCCTCTATATTTTATGATTGCCATAATAGTCATGTTCATTCAATAAATAATATGGTTAATAAAGTATAAAATATTTAAGTAATATTTTATTTACAAGCAGTCACTGTATGTGTTGTATGTATCTTTAAGATTTTAATCACTAAAAGGGGGGTAACCAGTGGCTAGTTACACTACACCCACATAATGTGCCTGCTTCATTTCAACCACTTGTTTTTTTTTAATGTAGCCTATGGACGCTTTTTATACCAGAAGCATCACTCGCCTAGTAGTAGTCTTAAGAGAAAATCTTGGCATGGAGCTTTTCCACAATCTAAGCGTTCTTGGGAGGAAGTTCCTCTGAAACCGCACTGTTAGTGACCATTTTTGTTCTAAATTGTGAGATGAATTTCCTGCCGCAACACTGCTTACAACTTTAAAAAAAAAAATATGTCTTGTTTCAGTATGTGCCACAATCGAGGGAATACCCTCACAAGCAGCGTATACGCAATCTGCGACGACTTATCGCAGCGGGAAAAGTAAAGCCCACATCTGAAACACTTATATTTTTCTTATGTAACAAGTTCGCCGTATCTGACGAGCGACAAACCAAAGTTTCAGTCTAATTTAAATCTTAAGCCGCCATTTTGTGATGAATAGGAATTTAAATATTAAAAAAGTATTTTTGAAAAATTTTGCATTGTATTTGTATCTGTTATTTTAATCATAAGAAATGCAATTTGGTTACATTTTATCAATTTTAGGTTAAATTGTTTGTTCGGTATTAACATAAAAGAATAAATGTATAAAATTATGCAGAATTTTATTTTTTCCTCTTTGTGTAGTCACCTTACAATTGCAAACATTATTTGTATCTTTACAATTTCAAACTGACCTTTGAACATTCATTCATACATTGTCTATCATTCTATAGATACAGAAACGGAATACATATAGCGAGATTTAACGGAATAGCAAAGAATAACTTTGAAAAACTCAAGTAGCTGGTACATATACTTTATATTCTCCATAAAAATTATCTACACACAAGACTTTTAATATAAAAACAAAATCGAGTTTCTCAAATATAACTTATATAAAATTTAAATTGCCGTTTTTCACGAGACCGTCGCTGCAACGACACGACGGCGTGACGGGGCGACCGCTATATATAATGTACAAACAAGGGTCCGCGACGCCCCGTCGCTCCGTCCGGACGGTAAGAGCAGCCTTTAGGGGTGGACTCTAATCACCTTAAAAGTTACTAAAGTAGACCGCACACCCTCGTTTAATAAATTAATCAATAAACCGCACAGTTCGGCGAAATTAAGACGCTTTCTAACTTTAATTAAAACATTAATTCACTACGACGGCGGCGTTTAGTCCGACAGTTTTAGTCCTAAGGCGGAACTTTCCGATCACTTTGATTATCTGAGCGGTCGGCGCTAGGTGGCGGGTGGCAGCGGCGCGGGCCCCGGTTCGGCCGGCGCCGTTGCACCGCTCGGTTCCGTCGTCGCCGTGCCGCTGGCCACTGTCGCCGCGCCGCTCGGCGTGAACTCTTCGTCTTCCTCTTCTTCAGGATCAAATTTCAACATCAGCTGCTTGAACTGTAACAAAAATCGAATATTATATACTTGGTAAAAGTCGTTTCTACGATTGAAATGATATTTTGTGATAAGATTAAATACACATAGGTTTAACATAATTATTACAAAAGTTGTCGAACAGACTCGCCTAGCTTAGTCGGTAACTTATCAGTTAGGCCCAATAAGCACATAGGCGTAACCAGCTTTTGAGTTAGTGTGGGACAGATCTAGTAGAAAGTCCATATGGCTAAAATGTAGTGTACAGGCAAAATTTTTTAAGGTATAGGCAGTTTGGGTAGTCTGAGGAAGCTCAGCTTCCCCAACCTTGATGTTCCAGGCTACGCTCATGTTTATTAAGCATGGACTCAAAACAAGTAAAGGAATAGAAATAGATCCTTTATTCATAGGCGGAAATTGCTATATGGAAACATCCCGCCTGTTGCACATTTTTCTTATTAATCCTACTGACATATTAATATAATAAATGTGAATGTTTGTAAGTGTGTAAGTTAGTATGTTATGGTGTTGCTATAGTGTGCGTCTTTTTTATCATTGTACTGATTGCACAACAATTACCAGTACCAGGTGTGAAATTATTTTGGCACATTGTATATTTCTTGTCTCAGCCATTATACACCCCGTTACAGGGGTACAGGTCTTGGAGAAGAGAGGCCTTAGTCCATCGCGATGTCGATGATCCAGTGCAAAAGGCGGACGTTGTCGAACTAGTAGCCTCTCGACTGTAGGTTTTTAAAGACACCCATAAGACTTCTGACTTACCTTCAGGACTGCTGTAGGTTGTCATAGATTAGTTAAGTGCTTATTATTATACCAAGATAATCAGTTACCTCAAGGTACTCATCGACGAGCCGGCGCCGGCCCTCTTCGCCGAGCTCGTCTGGTCCCTCAATGTCCTGCAACTGCGCGATCGTTGCTTTCGGCGCAAACACGGGCGCTTGCCGCCGTGATATCGCTTTCTCGTACACCTTTGCGTTCTCCGAGGGCGAGTATTGGCCGATTTTACTATAACACATACAACGTGTTCAATGTTATAAAAATAAAAAACTATAAAGACATCATAATCTTATACCCAACCCAGCTTGTCGAGTTTGACCTTACCACAAACAGAGAATATATCTACCGATAAGAAGCGAAACTGACACGTGTGCTCGTTAAACCGCTCTTGGCTGTGTGTGCGTGTCAGGGACACAGGCGGAGTCTGCACAGCACGACGTGTGGAAGCGCCCAAGTGTTGTGGGGCGCTGGTAAGATCGCCGCCGCCGCACGATTCAATTTCGGAGAAACGACTACCTAAAGGTTGGCGGTACTCGACCTGACACGTACACGGTCCGTCGCGGCTATGCCATAAGTGAAGACCCATTGGGGTACCTAAAGTTCAATGCTAGCAGAAAAGGTTAAAAGGAAAAAGGAAACTGCTAAAACGATTTTATTTAATATTATGACTGGAGGATACAACTTTTTTTATATACCACAAGTGGCAAAATAGCTTGCGGTCCGCCTGATGGTAAGCGGTCACCGCAGCCTATGGACGCTTGCAACACCAGGGCTATCACTCGCGCGTTGCCGACCCTTCAAAAATCCAATAACTTCTTTCTTGAATAACCCCATACTGTAGGTCCTTAGAGAAAACCTTGGCAAGAAGCTTATTCCACAACCCAAGCATTCGCGGGAGGAAGTTTCTCTGAACGAACTACTAAAAAAACTTCCAAATGTGACCCGGATTAACGCAGAGAGTATCACTAAAACTACAACATACTGTCTTGCTATAATCAAGAAGTTGCCTTAGCAATTCTACGCCGATAAACGAATTTAACGGCAAAGCCGCGGGCAAAAGCTAGTGTACAGTAAAATATTAATTGACAATTATGATGTGTCTGCACTAACGCGTCGGTAAGTCCGTAAAGCTGTTTCAGGTGCTGTTTGAGCACGAGCAGCAGCAGACAGCCGCGCGCCTGCCGCATCGCGTCCCGCAGCGGCCGCGTGCACTCCGGCAGCCGCGCCACTAGGGCCTCGGCCTCTTCTTCATCTTCCTCTTCGTCTAAAGGCTCTGGCTCCTTCTCCGTCACAGTTTGGATCAAACCCTGACAGAAAGAAAAACAGTAATGCTACTACACTCTTTTTTTACACTCAAACACAATGAAAAACTGTTACAGGCTCAAAATATTAGAAAGACGAAAAACACAATCGAATTTCTTATTTGAGCCTAAGTTATGGGTTCCTTGATCTTTAGGTTACAATTATGTTGACAAAATAGGATAAGTAAGAAAAAAATTGGTCATATCAATTAAAATCTTTGAGTAAAACGACTCGAGCTTACTTGATATGTATAAGTTACTTAAAACTTTTTTACCATCTGCTAAAACTAGTTAAAATATGTCGTGTTTGGTATAATTAAAGGTCTTTACATAGGTACTCAGGTTTTAGTTTTTAAATTAGTTAAGTACAAACAATAAACAAAGGAAAGCCTGACCAATTCTGCATACAATGCGGAATATGAAGGTATCAAGGGCGAAAAGCATTAAATATTTGAAACTCGATTATTGTTTTTTGTACTGAAAATTTTGTAATAACATCCCTAGGTTTTGTATTGAGCAATATTTTAATGAAATTTTACCTAAATTATATGTATCGTTATAAAAATAAATAAATAAAAAAACGGCCAAGTGCGAGTCAGACTCGCGCACGAAGGGTTGCGTAACATTATCTATAAAAACGGCAATAAAAATCACGTTTGTGATATGGGAGCCCCCCTTAAATATTTGTTTTATTTTAATTTAATTACTTATTTTTAAAGTGATTATATAACTAAATATTCTGTGAATAGTCTAAGCGTCTACCTGTTGCCGTTATCGATATCAAGCAAAATCGAGCAAAAAATCACGTTTTTTGTATGGGAGCCCCCTTAAATATTTATTTAATTCTGTTTTTTAGTATTTGATGTTATAGCGGCAACAGAAATACATCTGCTGTGGAAATTTCAATTGTCTAACTATCACGGTTCATGGCATACAGCCTGGTGACAGACGGACAGATCGACAGACAGACAGCGGAGTCTTAGTAATAGGGTACCCTTTTTACCCTTTGCGTACGGAACCCTAAAATTGAGCAAAAACTAGAGGTAACTTTGTAAATTTCTATTAAGAATTTTTTATTGCATAATGTTTTGGCTTATATCAGACCCTGGAAAAATATATCTATAACAATAGTATCTATGTGTTTTTTTTTTATTATTTATTTAGAATTCATTTACTCACTTAAAATTCTTATTCTACTCACTTAAATTTTACTGAGGGCAGCTTGCCTTTATAACCCCTCTTAAACTATGCATCTATAAGTTTGAATATTTATAATAAACACTTACCTCACGAAAAAGCTGAAGTAAATTTGATCCCGACGTAGAAATAATAATATCAATGTGGTGTATAATAAAAAGAGGTTCATCTTGAACTTGATATGGAAAATATCCTAAATTATCAGCCAGGTACAACATTTGATCCAATGGCGCAGTCTGAAAATTTATTAAACTGATAAAAAACTATTTCGAAAATTAGCAGCTAGATATTTTAAACAAACTTCAAAAAAAAAAAGAGGTTATACATTAAAATGATTTTTTTTTTTTTGGTGTAAACAAAATTTAACTTAAGTTTCAACACGAGCTTGAGATTTTTATACACCTATCGAAACAAAGCGAATGAGACAATTAGAATCAATATATTTTAAAGATAATTATCATTTATTTTGTTAAAAACAATCGATTGAACTAAGGGTTCAACTCCAGCTAGAGATTTACTTACACCTTTGGAAACAACGAGGATGAAGAAATTAAGTGGTGGAGAATGGTAGTCATAATACTAATAATTTAAACTTAAATATAAATGTATATATATATATGTTTACCGAGACATCATCAAACTGTTTTAGTAACGACAACACTAACGCTCGTCGTTGCGGTCGTGTATTTCTCAATAAAGAATACAAAAACCCATTAAGTGCTGATGGAAGCTCATCTTGATCTTTTTTCCTGAAAAAAAAAAAAAAAAAATATAAATGTAATATATAAAAGTCAGAAGAAAAAAAAAAGAGTTGACGTTTTCAACGAAAATTGCAATATCCTTAACGCCTACGACTTGCACACAAGTGTGGAATAGTACATCACTGTTAAGGTCGTAAAAGTAAGCCATTGCTGGGATAAGCGGAGTTTGAAGGCCAAACCGAAGGTGAGTCCGTCAATAATACGAATCCAGCAATGGCCTCACGGCCAAGACTTTTATAGAGCTTTACTAAAAACGCAAGGAAATGGACTTTTAATAGAATAGTTATTTAATAAAAGTTACTCATATTATTATTTTATTAAATTCAGCGCCACGCCGTCGGTAGTCACTGGCCAGTTTCATATTAAAAAAAAATATTGTGTTATCAATTGGATTGGGATTGTGACCTGTTGTCAAATTATTACACTTTTTAATTTTTATATAATTATTGATTTTATTAATTTAAATTAAATATTAAATAATTACCATCTCCAATGATAAAAAAATACTAGCTGGTAAATTGCCATAAAAAAGAAACATAAAACGGCGGGAAAGCGACAATCTTCAGTGGTTATGTCAAATGCTAATTATTTACGTATAACAAAGATTTGTATAAAATGAGTTCATCCAATTCAGATATGGATTTAACGCCTCATTTCATTAGAGAAGAGGCTAAAACATTAGTGGAATCTTATTTTAATATGAACTTTTAATAAATATTTTTTCCTATATTGTTCATTTATGTTTTGATTAATATGATGTTTTACTAATCAGGTTTTTATTTACTTTCCTTATATTCGAAATGAAAAGCAGAATGTCTACCTCGGGGGTAAAGGTACTATTATTTGGTCACTAGTATGCAAAGGACAATCTATAAGTCATGTTTATTATTGAAAGCGACACATTTAGAGCAATATTTTTTTAAAAAATGAATGAAGTAGAATATACTACCTGAACCCTCTTATAACTTGATTGTCTTCAGTGGCCTGCAATATTTTTTGCAGCTGATATGACAACTTGATCCCTAGCTGAGACTTCATGTGGATAAATCCAGGATATTTCTTATCTATCTCTTGTAGATGTTTGTCAGCGGTGTGTGACACGGTTACTTCAAGATCTGTGCTCATACTTATTAAATATGGAACAATCTGAAACAAGTACATACCAGGCATTTTTGAAATTATCCGTGTTGTGGATTGAACTTTGCATAATTGTAAAGTAAATGATGTGTCCAGAAAATCACACTCAGAAAATTTGTTTACTAGGCGGTCACCCATCCAAGTAGTGATCACGAGCGTCGTTGCTTACCCTCGCATATCGTTTTCGATGTGTCACTGGGCCACGAGCTCTTCTCAATAATAATTTCAAATTACTTTAAGCACATTATGTTCTTTTAAATAGAACTTTATTCTATTTTTACGGTTTTAAGCCTACCTGTACAGGATGCACCAATCCCTGCGCCAAGACAAGCTGAACCACCTTCATGGCGCTGGAGCGGACTATGGTGCTAGGATGCAGGAACGCTCCCAGGATCTCCTTCAGATACAGCTGGATAACAGTGGATGCCATTCCTGAAGACACGTCTCCCATTTCTTTCAAGTTTTCGTGCTTCGATCTTTTCGACCCTAATTACACAGAAAAGAAGCAAAAATATTGTTAGAATTGTTAACAAGAAATGCTACTGTACTTGAAAGCTTGTTTTGTTAAGTGTAAAAAAAGTTCAATGTAAATATTTGCTATCCGCTGACGACACAACAAGGGGCCATACATTTTTTTACTGATATGCTTAGATTAACAGCGCCACTTAACAAAATATGCAACTAATGTAGAAACATTGACTAACTAACATTTATTAAAGTCAAGTGGTAAAGTTAGCGTTTGACATTCATGGGTTTGTTTAATTAATCACCATTATATTAGAAAAGTATCCCTTAATTTTTATTATTACATTTGTAGAATTTTTGTTTTTGTTCATTATGAAATTTGATGTGATTATTTTAAATTGAAGTATTTTACTACTGTTTAACCGACTTTAAAAAAGGAGGAGGTTCTCAATTCGTCGGTTTTTTTTATGTATATTTTTTTTAGGTATTAATTGGAACCCCAACTACTTGAAGACGCCTGGACCGATTCGAAAAATTCTTATTGATTAAAAAGGGTATACTTATACACTTATACAGGTGATCACAAGTGAATTTAAAACTTAAACTTTTGGAGCAAAAAAAATGATTGATGTTAATTTGGAACTGGTGAAACGCCTTTTATGTTGATGATTGTAGAAAATGTTGTAACAAGCATTAGTGTACGAGAAAAAAAGCAATTTGTCACTTACAAGTAAAAACTTTTTAACAAAAAACAAAAAATAACCTGCTTCAAAAAGATGCACTACAAAGGTGAAAATAATTAAATTTAAATATAATTAATATTATTACACACTTCACTTGCAAGACACCAACTTCAAACTGAAATTTAGATCAGATTTTTGGAAATAAGTAATTATTTTTACCTTTTTACTGCATCTTTTTGAAGCCGATTGTTTGTTTTGTTAAAAAGTTTTTATGTAATGATACAAATAACAGATGATCGTATCATTATTAAATTAACACATTGCACATTTTTGAAATCGCGTAACAACAACACACAATATACAAAATACAAAATAAATAATCTTAATTCTATAAAACCTAGACAACGTTATGGACTACTTACAATTTCAACCTGATGTTGAAAATATGACTATAAAATTTTTACATGAATCAATTGCTTTGCTGGCCCAGTGATCTAAGCCTCCGAGAAAGCAGAACTAGAATCACCTATGGTTGGGCTTTATCGGATGACTTCGAATTGAGGCTTCAAATTTTTATATATAATTCAGTCGTGCGAAAACGTTCTCAGAAGTAGGTCACGGTCGCGCCGCGATTACGTCATCGATCAACGATTGATAACGATTCATTGTGTGTGTGTGTGTGTGTGTCAGTTATTAAGAAAGATGCCTAGGACGAGACAAAATACAGTCTTGTTTACCAACCTACAACTTCTACACATGGTTGTATGGTACAAACAAACAAGGAGTTTACGTAGAACGCAGCGAAGATAGCGGCGTACATATCCTAACAGAAATCCGCCATCATTACGAAGAATTTTGAGCGCCACACAAAACCTAGTGGACTTTGCGAGCTTTCATGTTCCAGCGCATGCCCAAGCCAGAGGGAGGGCACCAGTACATCCTAGATGAATGTATCGGATGATAAGGCGGTATTTTACCCAAAAGCCTCAGGCAAGTACTAGACAAGCGGCTAGACGTTTTAACGTAAGCCAGTATTACGTCTGGAAATTGCTCAACGTTTCGGGAATGTATCCATACCATTTTCAGCGAGTACAAGACATCGTTCTCGCTGACTATGGACCAAGAATTAGGTTTTGTTATTGGTTGTTACAAAATTTAAATGCCATTATTCTCTGGACTGACGAAGCAACGTTCACGCGGATTGGACTGTTTAATATCCACAATGAACATTGGTGGAGTGTTCGTGGTCAAAATCCACACGTTACACGCAGAGACGCTTTTCAAGTGCGATTTAGTGTTAATGTGTGGGCGGGTATAATAAATGACTGTCATCGGGCCCTATTTTATTGAGTGCACGTTAACTGGGAGACGGTATCTGAACCTTCTATCCTCGAAAGTGACAGTATTGTTGGAAGATGTACCAGTGTCCTACCTTGCCGACATGCACTTTCAACATGACGGAGCCCCAGCTCATTATTACAGTGAAGTGCGTGCGTACCTAAATAGCGAGTTCGGCGAACGGTGGATCGGTCGCGGTAGACCAAGGTACCAAGGCCGGCACGGTCGCCAGATCTCACCCCGCTAGACTTTTATTTGTGGGGAGAGATAAAACGAATTGTTTACGAACGTGAATCCGAAACAATGGAACAATTAAAAGACAAAATCGTAAGTCCTTTTGCAGTGGTTAAATCACGAACAGTTGTGCTTCGTAAAATTAAAAACAATTTGCGACGTCGTGCTTTGTTGTGTGTGGAAAATGGAGGTGGTCATTTTGAACAATTGTTAAAATACACGTAATTTTTAAGGACATTCAAATGTGAGTTTACTGTTTTTTTTCTTATTTTAAATACGTATGCAATTATTGTAAATATTATGATTCCAACTTTTTAAATACGCCAGAAATACGATAGATAGGTACTTATTTATGTTAAGTAAACTTTGATTACCTAAATCTTTATTAGTGATTTTTTCTGTTACTTATCGTATTTTTGACCGTCCTAAGCCGGTAAAGTATGAAGGAAAAGTTGGTTATGCAATTTTTGTTTAGGTAGGTCGGTACTTAGGCAGTTACTAAAGTACCTGCCTACTACGTTTGGCGCGGGTGAGGTCAGTGGCCCGCGAATGCTGCTTGCTCCTTTCGATTTGTCTATTCAGTCATATAAAAAACGATTATACTTAGAATTATTAATTTGATACTTTTGATTATTTTATATTTTTTTAGTAATATCGCAAAGTTTATTGATTTTACTATATCATGTGCTCTAAATAATCTTGGCTACACAAAGAATTACTTCAAAAAATTTGAAGCCTCCGTATACGCATACAGATTACATGTATGAATATTTAAAACAATATAGATTGATAGTTATGTACTTACATTCCTTATCCTGCCTGATCATTCTCTGTTCCTCTTCCTGTAAGTACATTTCGATATTCCGCAACACGTCCGCTTTCATCTCGATCGGCGCCAAGTCGGACGTGAGGAGCTGATGGTAGAACTCCTTAAGTTCGGGCCGCAGCATGAACTCATAATGCCGAACACATACGGAACCCAGCGCTTTTAACGTGTGCGAAACGAAATCCTCGTCTTCGAGTGTCACGAAAAACATCAGTGTACTGTATACTTGCTCTTTTATGTCGGTCTGTGTACAGAACAGTAATTCATTTGTACTTACTGACAAATTCATAAAATAAAATGCTTGATATGTAAAAAAAAAAGATGAAAAGACGATCAAATGTGCGCAGAGAGCGCATTCAATGCGTATAATGCTTGTCAACAAAACGCCCTAAAAGTTTGGATGTTAATCAACTTGTACAAAAAAATACAATTTCTTACCGAAAGACCATCAATGACTGTAGAGTCTGTGAAATCGAAGTATCGCAGTAGCAGACCCACAATGAACAGAGCTCGCCTGAAGTACGGCCGAGAGTGGAAATTTCGAGTCATTTCAGGGTTCCGCTGCCAACTCTGTTTCCATTGTAGGAGGACACCTAAAATAAATAATAAAATTCAGCACAATGACACACTATTTTAGAAAGAAGGTCAACCTGTGCGGAGATAAAATGCTTTAAAAAAAACAATAAATTAAAGTAGATAAACAAATTAGCATACTAACGACTCGTTAATAACTAGATTTAAAAAAAATAATCTAAATTTCGTGATACAATGTAATTACCTTGCAAATCCGCTACAAACAATTCAGTAGCACTCACGTACAGAAGCACACCATCCACATGTGTAGCAGTGAACCTCCCTCTCTCTCTCCTTATGTGGTCAATGCCAACTATAACATTACACCAATAAATTGCTAACAAAACTCGACACGTGTTTCGCCACAACACGAGTATGCTAATTTGTTTATCTACTTTAATTTATTTACAACATTTTATCATAATTATGAATTTCCGCAAAGTAACGCCTGATTTTATCAATAACCTAATTCCGCTTGTTTCAAGACGAACTTCCCTATAATATCACTAGTTTTACAGCACTGGGAAACAGTCGACTTCAGATAGATGGTCGCTTGGAGTTAGTTGCGCAGATTGTAAACTTAGTTGTAAACTGACCGTGATATTTGTTGAAGACGTCCCTGATGAGTTTGTAATTATGTGTGAGATTATTAACAATGGCGGCTAGACAGGCGATGCAGGATGCTATCACTAGCTGGCCACGCTGGAGGATCAGTTTGACGGCATCTTCTTCTAATTGCGCTAAGAACACTTCACTTGGATGTTCCATCAATGGAACTACTAACTCTAGAGTCGAAGCTACTGTCGACATTATTTGTTGTTCGTATTGGTTCTGAAATAAAATACCACAATGTTCTGCATTAATCATCAAATTATCTAATAGCCAAACAAAGCCCTTTATAGATATAATTTGTATTGCTTTTTTAACTCTTTTAACAGACAGCAAATGGCATAGTTTTTTGGTAAATAATAACATTTTGTGGATTCTATGAGTTAGAACACTTGAGTTCTTGATTTTCTTAGATATCTTCTATTAGCAATTATCTTTAATTTAAAGGGGCATTAGCAACAGAACTGTTAATAATTACTACTTTCATTAAATTATAATTGACTTACCTGACATTTTAAACTCAGGTACGGTTGTAACGTGAGGGCGTGATTAACTAACAATTGAGGCCTAATTTTTGCAAATAAATGCAACGTAGAAAGGCACGCTAAAATGCGCTGAGACGATGCAGATCCTTAAAAGAAATATTCATTATAACTTGCACATTACGAACATTTCTAAGTATTCAAAAGTCATGCATTTCTACAAGTTATATATATTTTTAGGAAATTCTACACAAGTAGTTAATCGTTTTTACAAGTTCATACGACCGCAGAGCAGATTTTACTATGCAGTGTTGGTATAAGAATAAATAAAACGGGGTAGAAGTGAAACTCCTGTTTTTTGTTATTAAATGCAGCCAATAATAAATCTTTTTTCTGGTGGCAAAAACTAGACCTTTTCGTATACTAAGGCAACTAAAATCTTATTTAAATAACGCAACTAATCGGCACGGTATCTCAGTGGCTACATGACTAGACTAACTTTATGCAGGCGTGTCCTTTTAGCATGACTAACGAAACATGTTAAGAAACAGTACTACATGACGGAAAACTTGCTAGATGTAACTAAGCGCGCGTGAGTAGTGCAGCTACAGCGCTACTGCTGATGTGAAATAAATTATTGGTTTATTATATGTTACGTAATGCTTTTTGTAAGAGTTTAAAGCACAGCAATCACAGCTTTACCCAAGTTGTAAACTAGTAGCACTTAGAACTTTGAAGATTTCTTTTTCAAAACATTTAAAAAAACAGTAAAAAGTAGTCAGATAATTTTATCGAACAAAAGTTAATTATTTATATTTTTACATTTGCCAGGGTTTGAACCATGTCTCAAAGAACACAGTTAATTATTTTAATTCGGATCTACTTTTGGAGCACATAACAGAAATCACAATTACATATTAAGAAAATGTAATTTAAGTAGTATTATAGCCTCTTATTCCATCACTAGTCAATAAAAAGGAGCTTATTCCATTAATACTGTAATTGTTAAAGTTAATAAAGGTTTTTAAGACTCAATCACGCATAAACAGCTAAACGAATTTGGATAAAATCTGAAATACAGGTAGAACATTTCCTGGATTTTAACATTGAATATAATTATTCAGATCAAGAGTTTCCGTGGGGCAGAGCTATAGATAACTAAGCGTAAGCAATAATAAGTGGGATATTGCTAGTTCACGTACCTTCTGTACTATTCTCTTCTAATTGTATTAAATTTTCGATGAGACAGTCTACTATTTGTTGACATGCTAATAATAAAGATTTAGGCGGTTGAAATATTATTTTCGTAGAATCCTCTTTGTCCTCTTTGGGTTTAAATAACTGCAACAGAAAAAGTACAAATTATACTTACTATAACATAAGATTATACAGATAGCTGAGGATATTATATAAACGTATCCATATCAAATTATGTGTTGAATTGTTGAAACAGTCACCTTACATTTAAGGTACTCAACCTAGTTTATTACCAACGTAAGAAAAAAGATTCTACAAGGATGGTTTGACAATAACATGAAACAAAACTTCTCAAGAGACAATTTTTTTTACAGTAATTAATTCTTTTAACAGCTTTAACACACAATTTGCATATGTAGTGCATTAAAAAATCAAAAATTTGCTAAGCCTGTAACAAGTCAAAATTTTTTATTGCCTAGATGCGACTCAAAGGTTATCTGGAAGTGACCGTCAATTTGTAATATCTTTTCTTAGTTTTATTTATATATATTATGATAGAGTTTTTTCTCTTTTATTCTTTAAAATAATATTATAATTTTGAACATACCTATTTAAAAAATAAACAGAAAATTTAAATATTTTGACTATATTTTATAGTCATCAGTCAAAAAATTATAATTACTATTATTAGTTTATTTAAATTATCTTTCTATTATTAGTTTATTTAAATTATTTTTTACTAGATTTAAATATGTGTTGTTATAGAATAAGGTTCATTACTATTATTCGACAAATAAAACCTTAGATTACAAATTCGAAATAATATGTAACTTACACTATGTAGTAGTTGCTGAAACCATTCAAGCCCCATATCTCTCGAAGATATCACTACATCGGTTATATTAAGGACTTTCCTCGTGAGTGGATCCGCCGTCGCCGCAGTCATGTCTGCATTCATCACCCGAGAAGAGTTCGGACAAGGACTGAACCACATGTTCTGAAACACTTCCATCACCAGTTTTCTAATACCTTCTTCGTCATTCACTCGCCTTATCATTTTTACACAAATCTCAGGAATTTTAGGGAATTCAGGACACTCCATACAAATGTCTTTTAATATTTTTATTACACGTTTTCGTACAGACACACCTGTATCCTATGAACAAAAATAAAATAATTATAAGTTTAGTTAAATGGCTTTTAAAATTCATTTCATTTAAGTTGTATACAGAGATAATCGAGTATTTATTTCCAGTACTCTCATAGTCCACCTACAACGGTTGATCTTCTAAGCTCAAATGAATTAAGCTATGCTCTCAATGTCTCACTTTCATATATGAAGCTTGGTATCCAAATTCCAATTCACCTTGTGGAGAAAATATGAATTTGACTTATTTAAAAAAAACTACTCACCAATATTCTATTAGAAAGCATTCCATAATACTTGTCTATGAGATCCGGCCTGCTGAGCACAAATTTTCCAACTAAATCAACGGCAGCCTCTCGCACCGCTGTCGACTGGTCAAGAAAGGACCGGTTCACACCAATCTGCATGTCTGGCCGAGCTAGCACAGCCGGATCAGCTTCAACTATCATTGCCAGACATTTCATTGCTTTTGTACGAATTGCTATCGTATTCTCGCATAAAATTACCAATATCTTCCTTAGATATCGGTCAAAACTCTGCGAAAACGACCTCTTAGAAGCTAAATATTGCGAGATCAGTTCTGCTCCACTATAGTCTATATACGACTGCATTACCTGTACTTGCGTACCACCTTTGTACCGAAATGGACGAATTCTTTCAAGAAAAAACTGCTTCCGCCTTTCTATTGTTTTGTATTTTTCAGCAGATACTATAGCACTAGATAAAAGTTTTTTATCCGGTTTCGATTCTTTGATTCCACCATCGCTGTCTTCATCCTGATCAGATTCTTCTTCACTACTTTCGTCTTTGATTCGTTTTTTCGATTTGGTTTTTGGTCGCTTCGTAGCTGATGAACTTTTAGGTTGTACTACCATATCTCTATACCATTGCGTGATGTAAAAGTGTCTTGCACAGTTCCATGCTTGGTCTTTTTGTCCATTAACTGCTAAATAGTCCAGTAACACTCTCTGCAAGAATTCTATCCTCTCTTCATCTTCATCCAGACCAGAAGTTACTTCCTGTAAAAAAAAATTAACATCAAAAACTATCATTGTATCAATAATTGTCTTTTAAAATATTTATATTATAAACTTAATGGGTATTTTTACCAGATTCTGATTGCCGTCCTTTTCCTCCTCCGCGCGTATATCGCGCACTACTCCGTCCATAGATGCGAGCTTGGCGCGCGAAGACACGCCATCACGTCGTAACCGAGACGCAACCAGACCCAGGTACTCGAGTGAAGCCACACGTACTGGCATCTCCATGGACTTATCCGACATATATTTTACCTAGAAAAAAAATATAATTAAACATTTAAAAAATATTTTTTGTAACACAATGTATTTTTTTTTTGTTATATTTTGACTGCATGGTATCAGTTTTTATTAAATCCTAAAATCGTTAATTTTATGTTATGCGCCCGTTCGCGTTCGGAACTTCGCCGGTACCGGGCGCGCAATGGAGGTTTGCATTAGATAGTAAAGATCATCTTGTCTAAAACTGAGCGCTCCTCCACCGCACTCACGCATTTAGCTTTAAACAACGTTTTGATTTACAAAATACTGTAAGACTACGTCATATCTGTTGTTCAACAAAAAAAAAAGTAACTATTGGGTTACTTGGTGTTTTTCAGCAGAAATTATAAGTATGAACAGGTTAAGAAGTTAATAATAGCACTTGATTTTGGACGATTTAAAAAAACTTATGTATTTAAAAACCTAATTGATATACATAGATTTTGGTTTCGAATTTGGTTTTTTCCTCAATGTACTTATATATGGTAACAATAATTTTTTTTTGTAAAGTTTGCTCAACCATTTACAGGTCGTAAAAAATAAGTCAATTACATAGGTATTGAATAATCAAATACTAACCAACATAGTTCCAAGTAAACTCAGCAATAGCTCGGTTGCCGGCCACTCCGGCTTGTTGACGGTGGTCAGTAGGTCGTGCACGAAGTTCTCAAACAGGGGCCTGAAGTCTACTTCCTCAGATCTACTCCGGCACTTATTCAGGAACGACGTCAGGAATGTTCCACCAACACTTATCGCTGCATCGTACTTGGATATTATGAGGTAATCTTTATCTATATGCTGAAAATTAAACATGCATAATTATTAGCTAAAAGAAAATTGAAAATCAGTATTAAACTAGTCGTAAAAATGCCTCGTTTAATAAATAACTAACACAAAATATTAAAACATAAATTTCAAAAAACACGTTTTCGCAAAAACATCCCTCATTCTAGTGGCTAGTAATAAATTGGTGTACCTATATTATTCTATCTAATATAAGTTAAGACTGCGGCTTTATAGTTGCAACTTAATTTTCCCTATAATAAATAACTCTGTTTTGTCCTATATTAATTATTATAACTTTAATGACGACATGATAATAAACCAAATCTTACTTACTTTCTTGTCAGACTCTGTTCCCTCTTTTTCTTTTTCATTCTTGCACATTGCCTCGGGTAGTGTGACGACACATTGAACTAACTGAAGTACAAGTGCCGTCAACATCTGGATGTGTTGGTTTGAGCTAAGTTGGAATGACCTGAGGTTGTGTTTTGAACTGGGAATGCGAGCTATCGACGCTAAGATGTCTTCTAAGAGTAACCGCCGATGTTGTTCATATTTTGTGAAGATCTGTGAAAAGAAAAAAAAAATGTTAGCAGTGACAAAATGACTAGTATATGTAGATTTTTAAACAACACTTCTGAGTAGTCAATTTGACTATTAATTTTAACGACTTTAGGTGCGTTTTGTTGACTGCTTCAATGCATTCAATGTCATAATCCTTCCAAGTTAAAAAGTCATAAATTCTGTATAACACAGTAAAAATGTTGGTTCATTCTCTTTTAATTACCGCATTATGTATATTATGTCGGTCAAGAAAACGACACTTTTATCACCGGTTAAAACTCTTTGTGTCAATGTGTATGTATTACTTAGGCACATTTTACCATGCACTTTTTTACTTTTTTCTTTTAAAAAGCGCGCATGGAAGTTGGTATATTGCTGCCTACCGCGCCTTTTTTTATGTCGTATTTCTTAATGCATGCAAATATTTTTTTATTTATCTTTATTTCGATATGCATTGACTTATATCTGGAACATCTTGAAAGAGAAGTAGATGAAGTAAATTAAGTAAAGTAATGTAAGATATGTTAAGGTGGTTTGGACATGTTGAAAGAATGAACGAAAATAGATTTATGAATCTGAAGCAATGGGTAGGGTCGGTAGAGGTAGACCTCGGCAAACGTATGTAGATCAAATTGAGTACGTTCTCAGAAGGCCAGGTCAGGAGTACTCGGAACCGTAGGAAATGTATGAAAGCATTGATGCGTATAGATGAGGCAAGAGAGGTATGCCAGGATCGTAGAAAGTGGCAGTCTTTGGTCTCTGCCTACCTCTCTGGGAAACAGGCATGATGTTATGTGTGTATGTATAAAGTAAATTTTTTATCGTAAGCTGTTTGTCAGAAAATTTACTAAGCAGGATAGGTTATATTGAACACATTGCACTAACAGTGGTAACGAGCTTGAGCGCGGAGAGCTGCAGTTCGCTGACGTTCTCGACAAAGAAGGGCGAGACTCCGAGCGTGGAGGCGTGCAGCACAGTGGTGTCGGTGAGGTGATGCGCTCCGAGCAGCTCGGCGAGCAACGAGATACTCTCGTGCGACGCCGCGTATAGCTCGCGCACGCCGCGGTTGCTGCCACCCCCGCCACGCCGACCCGCATTCCCCGTCGCTCCGCCCCGACGCTTGCGACCGTCCACTGAAAACGTTAATTAAAATATTTACATTTCAATAATAAATTAATGAAATAGCCTGAGAATTGCGGACCATTCTTGCATTTTTTTTAAATATTGTTAAAATACATTATTTTTTAGCGTCATTTATTCATTTTCCGACTCCCTCGCAGCCTAGTTGGTAGTATGATGGACTGCCGTGCAGAGGCTGTGGGTTCGATTCCCGCACTGGACAAACATTTGTGTTTGTCTTGAGTCTGGGTGTACTTATGTATGATGTGTATGTATTTACAAAAAAAAAAGTAATATATATGTATTTGTATCCATTGTCTGGTACCCATAACACAAGCTTTGCTTACTTTGGGGCTAGACGGCGCTGTGTGTAATGTCCAAAAATATTTATTATATTATTATTTATTTTATGGCCTAAAATCCCAATCAAAAAACTAATCTATTGTCGTGTAGGCAGAAGGTGACCTGTGTCGCCAGTTTCGCACTCCTGCGGGTAGTTTATTTATTTATTTATTCTTTATTGCACACTATATAAAAATATTATGTACAAATAGAGGACTTAATGCCTTAAGTCATTCTCTACCAGTTGACCATTGGGTAACAGAAAAGCTTTGTTGGTGGTGCCAAATAAAGGCTTACATTTAATTTAAAAAGAAAAAAGAAAAAGAAAAATTGCTACTAACATATAGATACATACACAATACATAAGATAATTTAAGAAATATAATGAAAATACTACGTACCATATATATATATATATACGTAAACAGCTTAATACATATTATAATAATATATATTACAAATGGTCCTTTAATATAAATAGTGAAGTCTCTGTTAGTTTAGGATTGCTATGGCTGACAGCAAACTCTACAATGTCGACAACGTAATATCTGTATATTTTTAACATTGTGACATACATCACTAGCACCACTCAAATAAACCTGTACGTATGTGCGAAAGGTGGCACAGAAAATCTTTATGGATTGAGGACTTGGATCAAACGGGTTAAGTTTTTACATTAATTACATACAATTTTTGCATATATAAATCACATAGTTATTATGCATGGTTAACCCAAAAGACAGTACTGAGCATAAAATGTAATTATTAAATACAATTTTTAAACATGACTGTTCTAGAATTTCTTATATTTTGTAAACTTTCACAAATTGGCTTGTTAAGAAGCCGAACCAATAACTTTTACCCAAATTTTATAAAGCCTTAAAACAAAAGTTGTCTGTCTATATTTGTTTTAACGCATAGTATAAAGACAACTAACAAACTAAGATCTGGTTTACTTAGTACTATTAAAATAACTAAAGTGATGTATCATAGATTAGTTATATATATATATACACACCTTTCTTTTTTGACGTTGTCTGAATACTGTAGACGGGATCGTAGACGCAGTAAATCGTGTTGTTTAATTGAAATTTTATAAACATAATAATCCTGTCTATAACGTCTTCTAAAAATATGCGCTTGGGCATACTCGGTGAAGTCATTATGTACAGACAGGTTAAACATGCGTCCGATGCGCACATAACCCTCTCCAAAGCTGACTCTATCCACATCTGTCGAAACTCCTCACTATCCTCCTGTAAAAACATCAGCATGTTAGTAAATAGTAAATAAATACTTGGCGTAAATTTAAATTACCGTTGTCCCATGCATAAAACATGTAATAGTACATACAGCACGCCTAACACCAGATAGCTCTCTGCACCCTATATTTAATCATACTGTACCGTGCCGGTTTTTGCAGGCATAAACTTTTAAACGCGGACGCACGGTAAACTATTTAACTCTGATACTTCTTTCTGGTACATCTTTACTTGAGCCAAATACAACGGCTGTTTATGAATCGTGAAACTTAGTCAGACCTGCAATTCACACACACAATTGTGCGTGCGCATACATCGTCTTATAATTGTAGTAAAAACAAATATTTTTTATAGAAAGACTGATGACTTGGAAAAGGTAGCCGGAAATGAGAGAGGCGGAGGACCGGGTGTGGTGGCCTTTCCTATGTTCAGCAGTGGATTGTTATAGGCTGATTGATACAAAAAGTGTACGCAGTTATGCCTAAGGTGAGGGTAGGCGCCGGTGCCCCAAATTTGGGGAAGTATGAAGACTGGTAACAAGAATTACGGTAAAGTTACGGGCAGTAGTGATTTAAAAAGCTTTGATTGTGCTTGGAACTTTTAACTTTAATTGCTTGATCTACTTTCCCCTTAAATTAAGTACTGCGCTTTGGCTGCCAGTGATATTGTTATTTTGATGTGGTAAAAATGTAAGTCTCAATAAATGCTCTTTCTCTTTAGGTGAATCTGACGTAAAATTTTTCATACAAACTGTGTTACACTATATATCTTTTAACTAAAAACATTTCGCAACTCAAAACGCGTCATTATCGTATATCGCTGTTAACTTTTTTTCCTTTTATATTACTAAGGTGGCAAACAAGCTTACGGTTCCCCTGATGATAAGCGGTCACCGCACCTTATGGACGCTTGCAACACTAGGGGTATCACTTGCGCGTTGCCGACGCTTTAAAAATCTAAGAGCTTCTTTCTTGAATACCGTATATAGAAAACCTTGGCTCATTCCACAACCCAATCATTCGCGATCATTTTGGTTTTAAAGTGATGTGTATTAAAGTGTATAACGCATTTCCAAAGCAAATGAGAGAACTACAAATTGATAAATTTAAGCCGTGCCTCAAAAAAAATTTATTGGAGAAATGTTTTTACACTCTAAAGGAATTTTATGACTACTTTAAAAAATATAGCTAGGTATTTAAGACCATCTTGGTTTTATTGAGATTGAGAATATAATATAATTATGATTGTAAATCAGTATTATAATATTAGAAATAATTAGTCATAGTCTATAATTAATAATTTTGACATCAAACAAATTGTGCATTTTGATATCTAATATTATAACTATTTTAATAATTGTTTCACATTACCTATCATGTATATATAAATGTTATTATAATGAATTATTTTGACATAAAGACGAATTATGTAATTCTGATATGGAACTAAATTTATAATTGAAAAATATACAAATAAAGAATTTTATAGTAGTGAAAAATAAAAATAGGATAAGAAATAGGTATCACTACATAAATTTTAATGTTATCTTCTAAGACTTAGAATGTAATCTATTTTTTTGTAAAATCATAAATTTTGCATGGCGATTGTGGCGGAATATGTATGTTCATCGTAACTAATACATTGTTAAAACCTTTGTACCAACCATGTTCCGTGCAAATAGATAAATAAATAAATAAAAGTGTGAGAACGGATTCCCTGCCAAAAGTATAAGCACAAAATGTCCAGTGAATTATTAAGTAACCATAATTTTCATTCAATTAAATGTAAAAATGTAACAAAAACGACGGTTATTTAATAATTTCAGTGAATACTATATGGATAAATATGCCTATTGTGATATTTAAACCATGGTTAATAGCGATATGAATGATTATAACACATTGAGAGTTACAAAAAGTTTAATTTTAAAGAAATTAGGTGTAGTGTAATTAACACTGGTTTTTGTTTGGTTTGGTTGTTTACGTGAGAATTACTTTAACATAATACTATTTTTTTAGTACTTACGTATATATTAGTATTTGAATATTGAAATGAAAGTTAAACAACTGATATAAATAACTTATGGTAAAAATACTTATGGTCACTTTGAAATTTGTTAATTGAGATGTTGTTCCGACTCTGATTTGTGCCCGGCACGGCTGTGAGCTAAGCTAATCGCCGGGCAATACGTTCAAAACATTTCAGACCACCCATTCGGGGATTAGTTTCGCGATTGTTTGTTGATTGATGTACCATTTATAATTAAATTTATGTTGATGTTAGAATTTAACTATAACATGTTTTACCAATAAATAATAATAAATATCATATTCACAATTTACCAATAAATAATAATAAATATCAGTAACTCACTGGGTCTCCTAATAAAGACATCTTTTCAGCGGCCCTAATATTTTTCTCTAGTATACTCAGCATTCGAACCAGTCTGTCGGCTGGTATTGCCTCCATAGCACCAAGATTTTTTAATTTTGCTGCCTCGGAACACAGTTCTTGAAGCTGGTACCGCGGTAGTAATATCTCTTCTGGAATTTCGGCCCCTTCTAAAATATCAAAGTGCTACTATTATTTGAGAATCAAGCACGGTATTTTAAGACATAGCTTTGTTGCATCTTTTTATAAAATTAAATATTTATAAAATTATAGCAAAACAAAATTAAAGTGCTGGCAAAAACTCAATACTAATCTTATAGTACTTTTTAAATCAAATATACAATATGTGTTAACAACCTTTAAAGATAAACAATTTGATTGATTTGATAAGGCTATTAAATGAAATCGTTCCATTTTGCAATAAGACTGTAATTATGGTTCTTATTCTGGGTGGCGCATAAATAATGACACAGTTTCATATTGACACATACATTTTTTTTTAATAAAATGCAATAATATTTATGAAATTAATTTTTTTTTACTACTAAGGAAGCAAACAAGCATACGGTGCGCTTGATGGTAAGCGGTCACCGTAGCATATGGACGCTTGTAACACCAGGGGCGTAACTCCCGCGCTTCTAATACTACTAGCTTCTCTGTTGAAGAACCACATACTGTAGTCCTTATAGAAAACCTTAACAGGGAGCTCATTCCACAACCCAAGCGTTCGCGGGAGGAAGTTTCTCTAAAACTGCATTGTACGCGAACCTTTTTATAGTGAGAGAATGAATTCCCTGTCGATGGCGAGCGGTGCAATGGTAGAACACACACAGGGAGGGAAAGTCTCTCCTGAGACTTATGGGATCGATACGTCAAGTGAGTTTGGGATCGTCGACAATTCTCACAGCCCGTCGTTGAACCGAGTCAAAAGGGTTAAGCTGGTATCCGAGTGCACCCGCCCAGATATGGCAGCAGTACTCCATATGGGGCCGAACTTGCGACTTGTAAAGCAGCAACCTCTGCCCCTAAGTGAAGTACTGCCTCGCTCTGTTGAGTACACGTAGTTTTTTGGACGCCAGCTTCACCTTGCCTTGCCAATGATCTCGGAACTGAACATCGCTGGAGATGTCAATACCAAGGACCCCAATGCTCTTGGAGATGGAGAGGGGATGTTCCGGAATTGTTGGACCACAGTGAATGGGGTTTTCTTAGCGGTGATGATGGGACTTGTGTCTTTGTAGGGTTTAATCTGACTAAGTTCACCCGTCCCCAGTCAGAGACCTTGGACAGTGTAGTCTCGATTTGAGACACAAGTTCTCCGTGTTTTTCCTCCACAACGGAACGAGGGATGTTTGCTCGACCCCTGTAATAAGCGTCTGCAGTACTGTCATCTGCATAGCAATGCATGTTGTTGATGTCCAACATGTCATTGATATGCAGTAGGAACAGCGAAGGAGACAGCACAGAGCCTTGCGGGACACCAGCATTAATGTATATGCTATCAGATACCGTCAACTACGGTTCGTATGTCGCAGGACAAAAAGCTAGCCACCCATTTGCACAAGCCCTGGCATGGCAGCTACGTAAGATGGCAACTACGATAGAAGACCCCTGTGCCAGACCCGATCGAACGCCTTCGCTATGTCAAGGCTACATGTCAATGCTTCCCCCTGACTCTCAATAGTTGCCCATCGGTGTGTGAGATACACTAGGAGATCACAGTCGAGCGACCGCGGCGAAAGCCATATTGACGGTCACTGACCAGGTCGTTTTCTTCTAGGTATCTTAGAAGCAGTGTGTTGATCACACGCTCCATCACCTTGGAGAAGAGAAAGGTAATAGCAATAGGCCTGTAATTCGATAGTAGATGGTACAGCGCCTTCATCGTTCATATTCGAGTTTCAGGCAAAGAGACTGCCCAGTAGATCGGCTTTCTCTTTAGCACTATGGGCCAAGTCACCACCGGTTTTTCGCAAAGTCAAAGTCTAAAAGTCTAAATGGAAAGAGACCAGAATGCACGACTCCCAGAAGGATGGCTCGCAAGTCGCCCACCTATTTTGCCGGTTAATTGGAATTTTGCTCTGGCAGTTGGTTTCTTACTGAACCTCGAGGCAGCATTTAATTTGCGTTTTATCTCAGAAAAATTCGGATCCTTATTATTACGAGCCGTGGTCCAAGCCTCATATGCAGTTTGCTTAAGAATTGTGACTTCTCTGCAAGACCTATTAAACCACGGTCGTTTTTTTACGCCAGCAGCTAATCGAGGGTTAGGAATATAACATTCCATACCAGCGAGAATTGTCTCAGTGACTGCGGCTGCGCAGATGTAAGGATCTTCTGAGTTGAAGCAGATCTGCCTCCACGGGTACGATGCATAAAATTCTCGCAATCCATCCCAGTTTACTGACTTATAATGCCACACACGACGCCAAGTAGTTGGCCCAGATGGATCTGGTTATGTGCATGACACTTGATTCCGAACGATACAGTGATCCGAGGCGCATCCACTGAGACGGAAAATCCATCCGGACCTGTAGTCAGCAGAAGGTTCAGTAAGGAGTTTGTGTCCTCTACATCTGGTATTTTCGTTGGAGAAAGTACCAGCTGAGAGAATCCATAGGTCAGAGCAAATTAATGAGCAGATATTCCTGCGTAGTTATTGGTTCCAGAACTGAGCCACTTACGATGGTGGGCGTTGAAGTCTCCCAAAATAACTAGTTCTGCTGTGGGATATTGCTCTGAAATAGACCATGCTCGTAAATAGACCTATCTAGGAAGACGCCGCTTAGCATAGTTGAACATTGGGTGGTTCTGGGCTGATTTAGTACGGGAGACACGCGGAGACACCCCGCAGGTAGGCGTGGGAGGGGGGAGAAAAGTGCATCTCCCGCGATCAACGCTATAACATATACAGAGCTACTCTGCCAAGTGTGATATCGTTTTTGTATAATTTAAGGATGATGGATTCATTTCTGGAATAAACTTTTCACCTGCTCATAGAAGAAAAACGGATCCATCTCAAACCACGTCAGAGTTAGCTGCAGGCTTCGGTGTGAGTGATAAAACCATTTTGAATCATTTGAAACAAATTGGAAAAGTGAAAAAGCTTGAAAAATGGGTATTTCGGCAGATCTGTATTGCCGACAATCGGAAACCATGATGAAAAGCTACCGAGATTGGTCGACCGCTCTGGTGCTTCCGGACAACGCTAGACCACACACTGCACAACAGACGGTAGCGAAACTAGAGGAGCTAGGATTGGAATGTCTCCGTTACCCCCCATACTCCCCGGACCTTGCTTCAACCGATTTACACTTTTTCGGAATTTGGATAATTTCTTAATTGGAAAAAAAATTATTTCAGAGGATATAATAATTATCGTCCGAGGCTTATTTGGCAGCCTTACGACGTTTTGCTTCCCATCGTGGTCGTTGCTCTAGATTAGTTTCTGACCAAGGTACTAATTTCGTGGAAGCTTCAAATATTATGCAGGATTTGATGGCAAAGGCTTACAAGTCGATTTTGTTTTTAACCCGGTAAATCGCGTGATGGTAAGGTTTTGGTTTCTCAAGGTAAGTCGAGACGAGCTGAAGGATTCCGAAGCCTGAAACACCTGGAAACCGATTGCTGCACCTACATTGCAGTCAAAATACTGGTAAGTGTCTTGTCTTTTTAACCCAGCATAGTACTTTGATTTTCGTAGATTTTCATTAGTTTATTTCGTAATTTTCATATAGTTAATCATAATTCATAGTAGTTATTTTTCATATTATACAGTCCATTCATAAATATTATTAGATTATTTTATTTATTAATTAACTCTTAAAATTATTGTTTAGTATTGCAGATAAATTAGTAGGTGCTGCAAAAAATATTCAAAACCCTAGAAGATTTTGTTGAGGAATTGAAAACGCCTCTCTATTTATTCTCGCTTGTCTCTGCTTAAGCAGATCTGGATTAATTTGCCACAATTTGACTTATAAAACACTATGGAAAACTTAGCTAAAAAGGGTCTCTTCGTACGGAACCCTAAGAACGGTGATAAATACTAATTTTAAAAACTTACCCATTTCATCAGTTACGATTATGTCGTCATCGATTGTTTCAAATACTGATTCTATTAATTTGTTGAACCTTTGATAAGTGTTGGTTTCCATTAATTCATCTACAGATAACATTTCTAATACAGGTACCAATCTCCGCTCCACTTTTCGCAATTTTGGTCGAACTAAAAATATATTTCAAAATAAATTAATTTGATTCCTTATTATGTTACCTAAACTCTAGGTATTCCTAGGAATAATATAAAACTAAAAATCAAAATAATACCAAATATTTAATAACTGAAAATGTTGCAAAACCAGCAGCTGGACAAACACCCACGTTATAATGTGACGACTCCCTCTCAGCCTAGTTGTTAGTGTGGCCAGTTGCTGTGCAGAGGGTGTGGGTCCACCCCTGCACAGGACAAACTCTCGAGTCTGGGTAGTTATGTATGATATGTATTCATTTGCAAAAATAAAATACGTATCCGTTGTCTGGTACCCATAACACAAGCTTTGCTTACTTTTGGGGCCAGACGGCGCTGTCCAAAAATATTTATTTATATAATGACAACGCTGTTTCTGAAGCCGTGTATCAGGACTAATGTCGTAAATTAAGGTCAAGGAGAAGGTTTTTTTTTGCTGTCCATTTTTCCATTAGAGAGTACTGCAACTTTGGGCATCAACTCGCCAGGAATGTAGGAACAGTTAGTAATTTATTAAAACAGCAGCTATTTCAAAAATCTTCCACTATTCAAAAGGTACTTTAATCCAGATGGACATAGGCTATCTCACATATTAATAAAGGCAGAGACTATGGTGAAACAAAGTTCGCCGGGTCAGCAAGTTTTCTAAAAAACCAAATATTCTATTTAAAGTTTAAAAATAATATTATTACCAACGGCAGCCTCAACTTCTTCCTTTTTACTGGCCTCTTCATGTTTCCTTTTAACTGCTTCCCAGTTTTTCTCCCTAGCTATATCTATTGCTTCTCTTTCTTTATCTACAACTGGTACAACATTACCAGATTTTGGCTTCAGTGGTAGATTGTCATCTGAGTCAGTTTCTAGTGTACTATTTTTTCTTGATCTTTCATCATTAGGATATTCATGTTTCTTTAACATACCTTCCTGTGAAAAAAGTTTATCAGTCACGATAACTAGATACAGTAACAAGAATCATGAAACACTAATAGCATATGGGGTATTAAGATATTTTTTAAACAATTTTAATTTTTAAAATTTTTACAATAATCCAGTTCTAAGGATTACTAAAATTCATAAAAATAAATAAAAAAACAAACCACAGTGTCGGTAACCTGAAATTAAAATAAAAAAATAATGATTTTCAGGTATAAAAAAGGGAAATTTCGATATTCGGTGTGAATTATGAATTTTTACTTACTGAAAGCCGTCCTATCTTTACAACAGGATATAGATGATTCATAATTTTTGGGTGATCCTGTTTGTCTTCAGAGGGATTTTGTTCTTGTGGTGCCGAGTAGGGGACGCCCATAGACGGCTGAGGCACTTGAGGTTCTTGGCGTAGAGGTGATGGGGCTACGCTCGCTTGAGCGGGTGACTGACCTGTTGCCACATTACTATCTATAATGGAGACAATTTATGATAATACAATGACTTTTGGCAAAGAAATAAATACCTCACTCGATTAGTTTACAAAATATTTTTAAATTATATTCTTTTTCAATATTTAGTCTTTACTTTTTATGGCTTGCAAGTATTATATACATATATGTACAGTAATAAAAAATATATGGATTGTAAATGTAACGCATTACCGGTTTTACAAGCGCAGCGCAAAAAAAAAAAACAATAGGGACTGTCTATGGTTGTGTAGTTGTGCTGCTATTGTATGTCATTTGTCATATGTGACTTGACTTGGAGTTTGTTCCAGCCTGCGCATAAGGAAACCGAACACATGTCACATAATTGTTGTACTTTAGTACAGTACCACAGCAAGCGCTGCACCGCCCATTAGGTGGCTGCGCGGCAAGTGGCGAGAGCGGATTAGCTGGGTTCGTCATATTTGACCATCCTTTATAAAGAGACAAAGCAAACTTGTGGTTTCTTTTCTCTTTCTATCAAAATCTGCCAATTTGTTTGGTTGTGCTTTTTAAAACAAGTAAGAAAGAGACAAGAGACCTAAATTTTGCTTCGTCTCTGTCATACCTTTGCAACCATTTTTATTTACGTTCAGTTCTCTATGTCTATGGTTACATGTAATTAAATTAATAAATAACATTAATAACACGCTTTTCTTTGAACTTAGTACAATAATACATATTTTTAACATACCTAATCTTTGTTGCTCTGGTAAATTGCTTGGTGACATTGACAGTGGATTTTTCTCTTCACTTAAAGTGGTATTGAAGGTCCTATTATGGGTTTCTAAACTACTATAAAATCCACCATTAGGGGGATTGGAAGTAGAGTTATTTGAGAGTGTACTTGTATAATTATGTGGGGGATCAGCACTGGTCCAATGCGGCGAAAGGTTATTTTGGGCATTGATGTTCACTTGGCTTCCTGGTCTAGCTTGAGACGGTGGGGATCCCATATTCACATGAGGTGAGGATTGACACGGTGGTGCTAATAACTGTTGGTTAGGACCAGGGGCAGTGTGCACAGCTGTAGCTGTGCCAAGTGGTGATGAACTTGAAAGAACAGGGTTGTTGGCTTTATAATTGTATGAGTCTGATGGTGAAACTCCATTAAATTTTGCTGAGTTTAGATGATTTCCCCAGTGATTCCTTTGTTGTTGTTCAAATACATTAGGATTAACATGTAAAATAGCTTTTAACAATTCAGGGGTTTGGGGTGCTTGTTGCTGAACAGGACTAACTGGAGTTGATATAGCTTCATCTTTGAGATCTCTGCAACAATTATATAAAATTAGTAAGTAAAAATTAAAAAAAAAATGCTTTGAAATACTATTATATAATATTTTACTTATTACCACTTAATAAAATTGTATTAAATTATTTTTTTGCTTTTACTCTGACTTTTAAACTTAGGTTATGATTAAATCTTAAGAGCTATTTTATGGTTATTAAGGTTTCTTTGGTGCTTAGCATTGGGCGTTGCTATGAGTTTAAGAATGATCACTTAAAAGTTGAAATTTTAATCTTAAAATACTCAGTTTTTTTTACAAGACAATATTTTCACCATTCCGACTGAAGCATTGCATCCGGGGGTTTTCGGGGTTGCTGATACTGAGTCGATTTTTCGTTTTCCCAAAATTTCAAAATTCCGACATAGTGATGTTTTATCAAAGCCTATTATTCTGCCAAAAGGAGTCTCCGGGAGTGAAAATAATATGTGTGGATGTGATTAAAGAGGTCTCGTTAGTATTCTAATCGTCAAAATCTCCTCCTCATAAGGAACCAAACACCACCAAGACAAGTGTTAAGAAAACTCTTAACACCTAGTTTCCTGATATATCCAGAGTAGTTCATTTATTTTCTTTTTACTTACATGTGTTCCACTGATGTTTGCATAAGAGATTGCAGTAGTAAAGTGACCAAGTTATCATCATGTGTTGCCAGTAATATTGCAGCTTCTTCTGCAACTCGTGGATGAAATAACTGTGACTTGTTATTTAATGTTGATGGTAAGGGTGTTGGAAGAGGTAACACTGGTAATACTGAAACAAGACAACAAAACTTTAATATGGTTGATTAAACAAAAATAAAAATAATCAACATTTGTTTCTTAATCGGAACAGCCATGTTTTTAAATAATCTAACAGCTACGTTTTTAAATATTTAATTTATCTGTATTTTTACATTTTGCCTCCAAAGTCCTGATGAAGCAGGCAACACGGAACTGATGCAATCAAAAAGGATTTCATCAAATTCAAAATCTTTTTATTCAACTGCGTCAAAAGAAAAAAAATGGTCAAGTACGAGTCGGACTCGCGCACCGAGGGTTCCATTAAATGTAAACTGTATTGAGGGACAAACTGAATTTTGCCGTTGCCGTTTGCCACTATTGTCCCAATACATCAACATAGGTCGCGGTTAGTGAATCAACTGCAAATGAGTTTATAATTGCAAAAAAAAAATATTTTCTTCTGACAAAATTACGGTTTTCAGATTTTTTCCTTTATGTATATCAAAACAGTCATGGAACTGATGACACAGTACAGTACTAATTAAGATAGAAATTAAAGAGTTCCATTAAAGTAGTTTTTTTTTATTATTTATTTGGGTCAACAAACAGTGTTCACAAGGAGTCTTATAAAATAAATAGTTATACAATTATTTTATTATTGTATCACCAGCACCGTTAACCACAGATTTAAAGGAAGTCTGCCAAATCCCATAGAAAAAAGAACTAGCCCCGGCGCAAATGTTATATATCTCAGATTTTAGTATCATGGTAGGGAAATTATTCTAGAGCATCACTTTTGCTAGATTCGATGGCTAAGATGAACCATCTTTGAAGAAGTTTCACAGGCGCTCAATATAAAAGTTACACTTTAATGGAAAACCCGGACTGATTTATGTTCTGTTATAATTAACAACACACGTATGTGTATACATAACACATGTAATACACAAACAATGAACAAATATCTGATTTCCCAGAACTAACACACGAGGAACCTATTAAATTCGCAATAGACATGTACCACATAAAAATCGCTAGGTCATACTGCAGCGAACACATTAAAAGAACTGGTGTGTATGAGATTGAGGTGTACGAACACTCCAAGCAAATTGAGATATGTGATCAACTCGTTATGTCGCAGTCTCAATCAGACAATGTACTGATTCATTGCCGAATCCATCCACGGAGATCAAAAACTTACTATTTACTACACACATACTTACACGTATTTTCTATTTAGCACTGCGATTTCAGGTATCAATTCAATCAAAGAACATTACTGTTCCTGTTACCACGGACAAAGAACACTTGGAAGTTGCGCCCATGTGATAAGTGATCTTGGTTGGGCTAGAAATAATGAAAATGATCTAGACCACCTATCTTTAGGCTTAGATTATGTATTATTAGATTTAGAAAACTAATGTGTGTATATAAAGTAATATAATAAGCCTTTATTACTGACAATTACATGCAAGTTGGTGAATACATATATGTAAATACATTGTTAATTTATTTATGCTATTAATATGCTAAAAATAAAATAAAAATAAAGTTTGTTGCACATCATTCCGGAGTTTTGTTTGTGTCAGCGTGTTCTTTTAACACATAGGCCTCCTCCAACCTTTTCCAGGTTGCTCTATCTTTGGCAGCTCTTGTCCATAAAGCACCTGCTGTTTCTTTGAGATCGTCTGACCACCTTTTTTTTTGTCTACCTCTTTTCCTCTTAGTGTTAAATCTAGGGGTCCACTCTGTTAAGGTTTTGCACCATTTATTTGTCTGGTCTCTTAGCATGTGTCCTGTCCATCGCCACTTGAGTTGTTTTGTTTTAGTTGTAATATCTTGAAGCTTTGTTATTTTTCTTAGTTCTACTGCTTGCTTCTTGTCTTTTCTTTTGAACCCCAGGATACTCCTTTATGTCTGTGAAGTTAGCACCCCAATTCGCAGCACCCCCGAATTTAGGGTGAGTTCTGGGTCCTTTTACAATAGTTCTAGAGTTCCCGACGGGGTGCAATGATAGTTCTGCCCTTGGGGGGATAGAATTAAAAAAAAAAAAAATGGGGTGCTAACTTCATGCCGCACCCCTTTTTCTTCAAAAAATAGTTCTGTATTTTTTTTTAGGTCGTCCTACAATAGTTCTAGAGTTCCTGAAGCATTTCACGAATAGTTCTGCAAAAATTCAAAAGATATGATTTTTTTTCGGAAAATAACATTTTTAAACGACCCAATCCACACACGAGCTAATATAACCGGTCTAATTGGTTAAAATCGACATCAATATGAAAAGACACTCGGTACAAATGTTGAAAGGTATGTTACGTGAGCGAATAGTAGGAGAAATAAATAATATTATTAAAAATCACCATTTGCCAATTTCACGGTTACATAAATTTCTTAAATTATAGGTATCTTGAAATAATCATAACAAAACGAAAGTTCTGATCAGCACCCCGAGAGTTCTGCATCTTATTGCGATTCTTTACTTTAGGGAAACCAAAATATCAGATGTATTTCCAAAAAAACGTTGCACTATTCGCGAAAACTGCATCTAGTGATAAAAATGGAAGTCGTGCATCTAGAGGCAGTTCTTTCAGAGTTCTGATCAGCACCCCGAGAGTTCTGCACGCGAATGGCACTCCTGAATTCGAAAACAACAAAAAACAGAAAAATTGTTCGGTTAAATTTGCATTGCATGCAAAAAACTGCATCGAAGGAGGTAAATCTTAGTTTTGACTGAGAGGAAGAGAGGTTTTTTCAGAGTTCTGATCAGCACCCCGAGAGTTCTGCATCTTATTGCGGTTCTTTACACCAGAGAAAACAAAATACCAGATATATTTGCAAAAACAACGTTGCACTATTCGGTAAAACTGCATGTAGTGATAAAAGTGGGAGTATCGCATCTAGAGGCAGTTTTGTCAGAGTTCTGATCAGCACCCCGAGAGTTCTGTACGCGAATAGCACTCTTGCATTCGAAAACAACAAAAGTCAGTAAAATTGTGCGGTTAAATTTGCATTGCATGCAAAAAACTGCATCGAAGGAGGTAAATCTTAGTTTTGACTGAGAGGAAAAGAGGTTTTGACTGAGAGGAAAAGAGGTTTTTTCAGAGTTCTGATCAGCACCCCGAGAGTTCTGCATCTTATTGCAGTTCTTTACACCAAAGAAACCCAAATACCAGATATATTTGCAAAAACAACGTTGCACTATTCACGAAAACTGCATGTAGTGATAAAAGTTGGAGCATCGCATCTAGAGGCAGTTCTGTCAGAGTTCTGATCAGCACCCCGAGAGTTCAGCACGCGAATAGCACTCATGAATCCGAAAACAGCAAAAGTCAGAAAAATTGTTCGGTTAAATTTGCATTGCATGCAAAAAACTGCATCGAAGGAGGTAAATCTTAGTTTTGACTGAGAGGAAGAGAGGTTTTTTCAGAGTTCTGATCAGCACCCCGAGAGTTCTGCATCTTATTGCGGTTCTTTACACCAGAGAAAACAAAATACCAGATATATTTGCAAAAACAACGTTGCACTATTCGGTAAAACTGCATGTAGTGATAAAAGTGGGAGTATCGCATCTAGAGGCAGTTTTGTCAGAGTTCTGATCAGCACCCCGAGAGTTCTGTACGCGAATAGCACTCTTGCATTCGAAAACAACAAAAGTCAGTAAAATTGTGCGGTTAAATTTGCATTGCATGCAAAAAACTGCATCGAAGGAGGTAAATCTTAGTTTTGACTGAGAGGAAGAGAGGTTTTTTCAGAGTTCTGATCAGCACCCCGAGAGTTCTGCATCTTATTGCAGTTCTTTACACCAAAGAAACCCAAATACCAGATATATTTGCAAAAACAACGTTGCACTATTCACGAAAACTGCATGTAGTGATAAAAGTTGGAGCATCGCATCTAGAGGCAGTTCTTTCAGAGTTCTGATCAGCACCCCGAGAGTTCTGCACGCGAATAGCACTCATGAATCCGAAAACAGCAAAAGTCAGAAAAATTGTTCGGTTAAATTTGCATTGCATGCAAAAAACTGCATCGAAGGAGGTAAATCTTAGTTTTGACTGAGAGGAAGAGAGGTTTTTTCAGAGTTCTGATCAGCACCCCGAGAGTTCTGCATCTTATTGCGATTCTTTACTCCAGAGAAACCAAAATACCAGATATAACCGCACAATTTTACTGACTTTTGTTGTTTTCGAATGCAAGAGTGCTATTCGCGTACAGAACTCTCGGGGTGCTGATCAGAACTCTGACAGAACTGCCTCTAGATGCGATACTACCACTTTTATCACTACATGCAGTTTTAGCAAATAGTGCAACGTTGTTTTTGCAAATATATCCGGTATTTTGGTTTCTCTGGAGTAAAGAACTGCAATAAGATGCAGAACTCTCGGGGTGCTGATCAGAACTCTGAAAAAACCTCTCTTCCTCTCAGTCAAAACTAAGATTTACCTCCTTCGATGCAGTTTTTTGCATGCAATGCAAATTTAACCGCACAATTTTACTGACTTTTGTTGTTTTCGAATGCAAGAGTGCTATTCGCGTACAGAACTCTCGGGGTGCTGATCAGAACTCTGACAGAACTGCTTCTAGATGCGATGCTCCAACTTTTATCACTACATGCAGTTTTCGTGAATAGTGCAACGTTGTTTTTGCAAATAAATCTGGTATTTGGGTTTGTTTGGTGTAAAGAACTGCAATAAGATGCAGAAATCTCGGGGTGCTGATCAGAACTCTGAAAAAAACTTTCTTCCTCTCAGTCAAAACTAAGATTTATTACCTTGGAAGCAGTTTTTTTTGCATTCTGCAAAATTAACCGAACAATTCTTCTGTTTTTTGTTGTTTTCGAATTCAAGAGTGCCATTCGCGTGCAGAACTCTAGGGGTGCTGATCAGAACTCTGACAGAACTGCCTCTAGATGCGATACTCCCACTTTTATCACTACATGCAGTTTTCGCGAATATTGCAACGTTGTTTTTGCAAATATATCTGGTATTTTGGTTTCTCTGGTGTAAAGAACCGCAATAAGATGCAGAACTCTCGGGGTGCTGATCAGAACTTTCGTTTTGTTATGATTATTTCAAGATACCTATAATTTAAGAAATTTATGTAACCGTGAAATTGGCAAATGGTGATTTTTAATAATATTATTTATTTCTCTTACTATTCGCTCACGTAACATACCTTTCAACATTTGTACCGAGTGTCTTTTCATATTGATGTCGATTTTAACCAATTATACCGGTTATATTAGCTCGTGTGTGGATTGGGTCGTTTAAAAATGTTATTTTCCGAAAAAAAATCATATCTTTTGAATTTTTGCAGAACTATTCGTGAAATGCTTCAGGAACTCTAGAACTATTGTAGGACGACCTAAAAAAAAATACAGAACTATTTTTTGAAGAAAAAGGGGTGCGGCATGAAGTTAGCACCCCATTTTTTTTTTTTAATTCTGTCCCCCCAAGGGCAGAACTATCATTGCACCCCGTCGGGAACTCTAGAACTATTGTAAAAGGACCCAGAACTCACCCTAAATTCGGGGGTGCTGCGAATTGGGGTGCTAACTTCAAAGACATTATTCCTTTCCATGCTCCTTTGGCAAGTTCGGATTCTATGCTGTAGTTTCAGTGTGGTGGCCCATGTTTCACATCCATACGTAAGTATAGGTAGAATACATGTGTTAAATAGTTTTCTTTTCACTTGCATACTGTATTTGAAATCTTTCATTACATGTTTCAGGGACCAATATCTTTTCCATGAGTTTGCTATTCTTCGCTCTATTTCTTGTTCGAGCTGGTCATTGAAAGAGATAAGTTGCCCTAGGTATATGTATTCGTTTACATACTCTATAGGTTCACCTTCTAACTGTATAATAGTCTTTGATCTATTGGTCATTAGTTTTGTTTTTCCTCTATTCATAACAAGTCCTACTTTTCTGCTTTTTAGGGATAGTTCTGTGATCATGGTTTGTAATGTTTCTGCACAGTCAGTGATCAGCACTATGTCGTCAGCGAACCTAAGATGGTTGAGCTTTGTTCCGTTGATATTTATTCCCAGGTTATCCCAGTTTAATTCTTTGAACACTTCTTCCAGCACTGCAGTAAAGAGTTTCGGTGGTATATAAAGTATGTTTGTCTAAATATATATTTAATTACAACCCAGATGACCCTAACACGATCACCATCGCACGGGCATTACAAAACACACACAGCGGGCGGGGTCTACGGGCTACGCTGCGCTTCAATCCCATCCTTGCTACTCCCAGCAATGCCCTAAGCCGAGGATCGAGCACACCTGGGCGCCCTGGGCCTGTAATCTGTTGCTTAAAAACTTTTCGGCTGAGAGCCTTATACTCTTGCCATTGCACTTGCCCGTGTGAAGCTGTAGATGTTGCAGGCAAATTGAATAATCCGTCTTTTCATAATATGCCTAGGCAAATCGTAAAGTATGGAAACGAAAGGAACAGAAGTTGCACTGTATAAGTCATCCTAGGACAACATCATGTCGAAAAAAAATCGAGCCCCTATGAAACTTCTTTAGGCAAAAAAAGCTATGTTAGCCATCGAGTCTGGCAAAAGTGATACTCTAGAATATTGTTACTATTATAATACTAAAATCTGAGATACATTTCTTTTGCGCCGGGACCAAGGCTGTTTTGGTGGATCGCCTTTAACATGCTTAGTAAAAAGATTAGAAGTGGCTGTGAAACAGAAAATGATCATAAGTAAAATACATGTAATTATCATAAAATTAAGACTAATTAACAACATTCAGGCTTCAGGGTGTGAAAAAATATTCAAAATTAGTAAAAATTAAAATCAAAAAGGCAATGGGTAAGTGTTATTATGTTGTGTACTGTTATGAATTATGTAATATAAAATTGTAGTTTATATTATATTATCAATTTTACTAGTTAAAAGAGGTGAAAGAATCATATAATATTATAGATAGTATATATATATATATATATATAGTATATTTTAAGTAAAAAAGGAAAAAGGGAGAAAAAAAGAAATAAAAAATTATCAACTGAATAACAGAAAAAACAGAGAATAGGGCATTTTATGATTAGGTTTGTTTAAGATGTGTAGTCTAAATGTTCTGTGGGTATTTTTAATTTTCATTGCACACAGAACTAACAGTTGAAAGTATACTTTGAAGATTCAAAAGAGTTTGTTTGATAGATTACAATAAGGAGTGGTCCACCAAAATTACAAAAAAATAGATTTTCCAGTTGATTTTTCATATAAAATTTTAGGGGATGACATTTTTTATATTTTTTTTCTATTTAACTAGCAATTGAACTCTAATTTTTCTGTTCTACTAACATATGAATGTTTCCTATGAAAAGCCAGAAAATGTTTTTTTTTCGAGGCAAATTTTAAGGTATATAATTCTTATTCTAATTTTTCTTTTAAATTTAACAAAAAACACTAAGATCCACTACCAACATTTTCCTATAAGAAACAGCTGGAAAAAGAATTTTATTTTACAATCAGAGGATGGTATTTTCAATTTTTTTTTTATTTTTCTGTTTTACTAAAAACAAACAAAAAAACTCTACAATGCACTACCAACATTTTTCATATGTTTTTCTCTTTTTTCTGTTTTACTAAAAACAAAAAAAAATGCAATTCAATTGACAATCAACATTTTTAGGTAGGTAGTTTTACTACAAATGAAAGAAAAATTAGTTAAATGATTGAACTTTAAAACATATGCTTTTTACTTTAAATAATCACACTAGTAAGTAATGTGGCATGTTTTTAAATCTCAGCAAAATAAAGGCAGTAGGGACAGCGTGTTTACTACAATGATAATGTTTGTTTACCTTTACATGTGGCTAAACCTTAAAGTACCAACGTGGAGCCTGGGAGGCTGTGGTGGGTTGACAAGTTGTTAGAATTACCCTTTTACCGTGCAAGAGTTATGTCAATTTAAAATTACAATATGGCCCCTCAGGCCCAAGGTTTGTATTGAGGTTTGTTTTTGTAACATTTTTTGTTTGAGTTACAATACAAGAATATTTAAATAATGGATGTACCTAGGACGTCAGGAGGTAAATGTGGTTTACCTACACATAAACTATGTTATTTGAAAAGACCATATACATCTTCTTACAGTGCGCTAAACAAATGTGCCATGATTGTGAATAATTTAGATGTAAGACATTTTTTTCTAATATATATAACTTTTCAAGAAAAAGTATTTTGCATGGTTCCTATGAAGACATATTTTTTTTAATGATGTTCATTTCCTCAAGTGCCATTTTTTAGTTAAAACAGACATGAGGATTTAAAGTCATATAATTTCAAAGTTTAATAATAAATAAATATTTTTGGACAGCACCGTCTGGTCCCAAAGTAAGCAAAGCCTGTGTTATGGATACCAGAACACAGATACAAATACATATATATTAATTTTTTTTTTGGAAATACATTCATAAATACACCCAGAATCAAGACAAACACAACTGTTTATCACATAATTGTTTGTCCAGTGTGGGAATCAAACCCACAACCTCTGCACAGCAGCTGGCCACAGGGAGTTAATAAAAGTTACAAATAAAGTTGATTATAATTATTATTTTTTTTATATGTAGATCCCAAATTAAGAATATAAACTTTAGATTGATGGATGGAAAAAACATTATACAATAATAAATGACAATATTAGTTTTGTTCTATGATTTCTGGCATGCAGAAAAAAACTAACTATTAGAAATCAGAATCAAATCAAAGGACAGCAATTACCTAAACATCTGCATATTGTAGTAGGTAGTTAATTATTTACAATCTTATAGAATCCTATTAATGGATGAATCCTAGTTTAACATGAATGTCAATTTGTGTTTTAAAATTTTAATTGTAATAATGACTCTTAAGATTCAGGAATTTTCTTGATTTCTTTACCTATAATCCCAGAATGACCTAGAATCCAGTACAAAACAACAGTCAAAATCAGTTATAATGTCAATTTTTTAATTTTAAATATTTTTTTCTGAATAAGAGAATGAGTCAAGATTATTACAATGTATCATTCATTCTCATTTTAACTTAGCTGGATTATGACATTAGTCCTATTGAAACAGTGAGCAAAACACACCTAAAGCCATCCAACATCACCAGAGTCTGAGTTGATATTTACATTTTTAAGATATGTGTTGTATGTTTCCAAACCAACATTCTAGGTTGAATTATCACTAGAAAATGTACTTATATGCAGTAGATTCAAGAAGTAGTAAAAATGAGCTAGTAAAGGTGTAAACAAATATTGTAATTTACAGTAAATAATGTGCCTATGATATAATAGAAGAACTCTATATACTCACAATCAGTAAGACTTGCTACACCTGCTAATGTTGTAATAGGGACACTTGGAATTTCCCTTTCATTCATCTTGTTCAATTTAACTTATTATTTAGTAAAGTAAAACAACTCCACGCTAAACGGTAAAATGAAAGTCTTTCTAGTACTGTCACTGAAAATTGTTTGCGTAGCCGCCGATTCCATTATCATTTTGCTTTTCACATAAGTAACACTTTTCAAATACTGTTTACATTAAGTAGCAATTGATTTTACATAAGAAACAAATTCCATGAATTATTAGATAAAAAACATCCAAAGATTGTTGTGAAAATGGGGCAGCCGTCAAGTTGATGCTTTGTTGTGCGTTGTGCATCTAAACGAAGGTCAACACTTGTAATGCAATCACTCACATAAAATACTGAACCATGTTTTGAATAAGTGTCGGGTGCGTTTATGCGAATTTTCGCCCAATACTCACAACAGCAATACGAGATAATACAAAAAAATATTAAACATATTTCCAAAATGAAACTCAATCGAGCAAAAGATTAAGTGTTACCATATACTATTATCTGTGACCATTACTAAATTCATAGATGAAAAAAAAAACACTTAGGGATAGTGTGCTTGTGCACTGATACGTATTCGATTCGTTTTCGTGATTTTGACGGACGTAAAAAAAACGATTCGGAAAATCACGAATGGTGCTTGTGCACTACCTCCGTGATTTGTGATTTTCTTGTTCATATTTCGTAGGCAGAGAGCGCGTCTTCGATGTATCGTGAAATAAATCAGCGCGCGTCGTTAGCTTTCCGCTATGGTATTTTTTTTTTAATTTAAAGTTCTTATTCAAGTAGGTCACCTTCGGACACTTTTGAACGTCAGTTTATTATAAACAAGTGTGAATTAAAAAATATAACATAACAAATATTTGTCAATTAAACTAAAAATAGCTAAGCTATAAAATATAAATTTACATTAAAAAATTAAAACGAAACCGTTTCCTATAAATGTCTTTTTTTGTGTCTTGTGCAGTCTAAAAACAGGTATTGTGAGTTTCCCTTTATTTCTAGTATTAAGGCCGTATATCTCCCCACGTTTTGAGAACAAATCAATATTTTGCCGCACATACATTATGTTGGCATAAATGTAAGCAGATGGCATAGTCAAAATGTTAATTTTTTTAAAGAGTTCTCTTAGAGATTCACGCGCATTCATCTTGCATACAGAGCGGATTGCCCTTTTCTGCAAAATAAAGACCGATTCCCAATCGGCGGCTGCACCCCATAATAAAATGCCATACGACATAATGCTATGAAAGTAAGCATAGTAGACTAACCGCGCTGTTTCAAAATTTGTTAGCTGTCGAATTCTTCTCACTGCATATGCAGCGGAGCTTAGTTTCTTACATAAGTTGTTTATGTGCGGACCCCATTGCAGTTTCTTGTTGATGGTTAATCCTAGAAATGTAGCTGTGTCTACCATCTCCAGGGAGTTGTCTCCTGCTTTAATTTTAGATGTCAAGCTCCGTTTTGTTAAAGAAAAATTAAGGTATTTGGTTTTACTTCCATTAAGAAGAAGGTTATTTGCATTAAACCATTCAATAATGATGGATAGTGAATTATTTATTCCTACAAAGTCCGGATTATTCGATCTAATTTAAAAATTAAGTATCGTCGGCGAACAATATAATTTCACACAAGCCTTTTACTGCGTTTGGAAGATCGTTTATGTACGTAAGGAAAAAGAAAAGGTCCCAAAATAGATCCTTGAGGCACACCTATATTGACCAAAGCACCCGATGACATTTCACCATTAATTTCCACTCTTTGAACGCGATTTGCTAAATAATACGAAATAAGGTTTAACGCTTTACCTTGCACGCCATAGTGTTGAAGTTTATTAAGAAGTGTTAACACAGTCAAACGCCTTGGATAGATCACAGAATATTCCTATGATGTCCTGACATTTCTCCCATGCATCCATTATATGCGTTACTAATTTAGCCCCTGCATTTACTGTCGATTTACCTTTTGTAAAGCCATATTGCTGTTCATGCATGATATTATACCTATTAAAATGTAATTTTAGCTGATCAAAAATAATCTTTTGAAACATTTGGCCAATAGCGGGGGGGATGGAAACTGGGCGATAATTTGTAGGATTATTTGCACATCCAGATTTAAATATAGGAATCGTTTGACTTAGTTTTAAGAGATCAGGATAAATACCTTCGTCTATGCAGTGATTAAATATAAATGCTAAGATAGGTGCTATGTCTTCGATAATTGACCCAATTAGTTTTACAGAAATCCCCCATACATCCTCGGTTTTCTTTTTTTTCAAAGATTTGTATGTTTTTATTATGTCATCTTGTGAAACATGTCTAAATATGAAGTTGGTAGAATCGATACTTTTCATATTTCTCTCTAAAAGGAATTTGGATGACCCGGAAACAGACACAATAGAATTTGATATTTCTAGTGCTATGTTAGCGAAAAATGTTTCAATGGAATTTGCTACTGTTTTATTGTCGTTTAAAATATCGTTGTTGATTTTCAGCTCGACATGGTTTTTATGTTGTTTGTTTTTTCCAGTTTCCTGATTAATCCATTTCCAAACAGATTTTATTTTATTTTCTGAACATTCAATCTTATTTCTTATATACCGAGCTTTTGCTTCAATACACACATGTTTGAAAATTTTTGAATATTTCCGAACGTAAGCAATAAAATTTCTATCTGTTGTATATGATTTTCTTTCATATAGATCGAATAAATTCTTCCTACTTTTCCTTATGCCAGTTGTAGCCCATTGATTAAAACACAATTGCTTTTTAATTTTGACTTTTTTGTTAGGAAATATTTCCTGAAAACTACCATGTTAGACACTAAAAATGTCTGATAAATTATATTAGGGTCGCGAGATTCAAAATTGATTTTTGATATATTATTATTTATTTTATTTTCGAATTGCTTTATTTTACTTTTAGTCAGTTGTCTACATTTGATATATGATTGTTCAAATGGCCTGTTAGAATTAAATTTAATTATAAGACATTTGTGATCTGAACGTACTCCGTTCATTAAAAGTTTATCTATAACTTCACAGTTTAGAATTATATTATCAATACAGGTAGTGCTAGTGGGTGTCATTCTTGTGGGTTCATGAAATAAATATTTTAAATGAAACGATTCAAAAAGCGAATTAAGCCTTCGTTTCTCGCAAGAGTCTGCAAATTGGTCAATATTAAAATCACCGCAGACAATCACTGATTTACTGTGCTTGAGTTTACTTAGAGCATCCTCTAGAGCTAATAAAAATGACAAGAAATTAGCTGATGGTGGTTTGTATATACATAATATTACATGTTCTTCCAGCTTAACACACGCAATCTCACAGATACGTTCAACTGATAGTTTAGCTATGTCTTTCCTTTCCTTATACTTAATGCTACGCCGAACAAGAATTACAGTGCCTCCACCTTTAGCAGACTCTCTATTAAACGCACAAGCAACATCAAAATTATTTACATAGAACAACATTCTATCTGACCTTAACCATGTCTCGGCTAAACAAACAATATCAATCTTAAATTGCTCAATTAATAATTCTACATCTAAAATTTTGCCAGAAAAGCTATTTATATTTCGGTATGCCAAAGTAAGGAAGGCATTAAGCCGCTTTTCTGTTGTCTTTAAGTTTAGTTTAAAGATTGATTAGCAACTAATATAGAACTACTACTATTAGATGCGTCGTCATTATATATAGTATATTTTTAAGGACGCAGATGCAGAATGAAAAAGTTTTCGATACATCCTCTGTTATTAAATAGATATACAAGGAGAACGTTTGTGATCATTATAAAATGAAAAGAAATTAAAAATATTTTTTTTAATTATTATGTAATAAATTTAGTCACATTTGATTACATATTGTCTCATATTAGACAGTTAATCTGTGTTGCAAAACTCGCTGAGTAATTATCGCCCGGTAAAGTTGAAAAATCAACTTGTTATGGAACGGGGTTTGACAATCAATTATCACACTGACAGCAGTGAATTTCAACCTTTTCTATGTCAGTGTAAAGAATTCAACTTGTTGCGATTTGAAACGCATTCTTAATTAGTCTTCTAGGTGCTAATTTTAGACTCGTCCACAAACTCGTTCCTGCCGTTTATGAGAGTTAGGTGACAAACACACGTACAGAAAACGACAAAAAAACCGACTCATACTTGACGTTTCAAGTAGCCTATGTCCTTACCCGGGACGCGACTATCTTCGTGCCAAATTTCATCTTAATCCGTAGAGTAGTCATTCGCTAGCATTCGTTATTTTCTGAATCGTTTTTTTTTAGTACGTAAAAATTACGAAAACTAATCGAATTCAAATCAGTCCTTAAGCGCATTTATTATATTATATAATAGAGTGTCCAAAATGTTTATAATTGGATGTCATGACATTTAATATAAGCTTCTTGAGAGTGACTCTTTAATCTGTAGACATATACTATTATGTCCACGGCCGGTAATTTGCGAAGAAAAAAAATTAGACTTTTTATTTTTACAGTTAGTAAAAACAAGTATTAATATTATAGTGGCGTTTTGTTTACCGTCATAGTGTACATTATGCGCTTAATATCAATAATCCATCCAAAGGGAATGAGCCAAAATGTGAATTTATGTCTTTTTAACTTGACTGGATTATGACATTAAACCATTGACCTCTAATACTACCCATTGGACTGGCTTTTCTACACAAATAACGGCTTGTTTTGTGTGTCAATTTAAAACGCCACCGTGACAATTTCAGGAAACTAATTTTGAAGTATATTCACAAATTATATAGTATATGTTGTATATTGCTTATGGCTACCTTGGAAGTTACAAACATATACATAAGACATAAACATAAAACTTTGCTGAATTTAACTTAATTTGTCGGTGTTTTAGTTTAGAGGTTACAAATATGAAGAAATGTGTCTTTCGCAAACGTTACTACAAAAAGGAGAGTAACACGTCGTGTCACAAGTACGTGCATTTAGTGTTTGTTTTTATTCAAAATTGATGTAAAATTTACCTGTTAACCATCTGCTTCAATCAGAAATTGTTATTGCAATACTATATTAGCAGTAAAATATTGAATTTCGGCAAAATTGATATTTATTTGTGTTGCTTAGAATTTGCTAGTGATTCAAAGAGGTCATAATTTTAATATCGATATTTAGGAAGTTGGCCAATATGGACATGGAAATCGTTATATTTAGAATTTTGTAAAACGCAGTCAGTCTTCTCTTTCGATAATGGCATGTCTTAGAACAATAAAGCAGTATGTTGAGACATTTGAAGCCTTTGTCTGTCTGCCTTTCTTTGTTTCTGCCTGTGGCATCGTAGCTTTAAAATGTATCGATAAACCGATTTCCATGTAGTTTTTCTTATACGCAGGTTATCATGAACTAGCAAGACAAACGTATCGTGAAATTCAAGCCACTTATCATAGGGGCCACTAAATCGAGGTGGTTTTAAAGCATAAAGCTAGACATTACTGTTATCCATCAATGGATTCAAGGCACAACTATGAGTTTCAAAATCTTTTGTTGCAGGATTCTGCTGTATTATATTGAATTTACATACCTAGTCATCCGTGGAATGGCCCTTCTGGTGGTTATTAAAGGGGTAAATCGACGATGGCAATCTAGACCTACACGCTGGAAATGAACATCTGACTGTCTCTACAGGGGTCCTGGAGGTGCATGGTCGGCTTACCAAACTCAAATTGAAAATATTGGCTGTCAAAGGATTCGCGTTAGACGTATTGAAGTTCTGGATCGTCCACTAATATTTCAATTTGCTGTTGAATCGTCTTATATTCTGAATAAACTGTTTCTATATGAGAAATACGAGTTTTCATTTGACATAAGTCTACTGCTGAAATTATTAAATCTGTAAACGTTTCTATGAATTTAGAACTACGCAATTTTATAACATAAAGCAGTTCGAACCATTTATCTAGCAAGGAAGCTGACATGCTGAAACTATATATACAATCCATTGAAGTTACAATATTTTAAAGTGCCGAGTTTTAATTAATAGATTTTATGAAAAGTAAAGAAAATACTTTTCAAGGGTAAGGCAGGTTGTAATGTATCTCGGTTTATCATAACAATATTTCATGCTCAGTGGTAACCTAACCACATTCTCGGAACCTTTTTTGTGCGAATCTCAAAGTTGAATGCCGACAACCTAATACACCAGCGAGCAAATCGACCGGTAGGATTGTCTAGTTTTAAGAACCATAACAACGATGAGTGTTCTGTGTAAATTTTGACCTTTTGGCCATTGTCCAAGTAGTAAGACCAGTGTTCTATATCAGTAATTACACTAAGTGACTCACGTTCCGTTCTTGAGTAATTTTTCTGAGGAGCAGTGAGTGATTTACTCGTGAAAGTGATTGGCTTTTCAACACCATCAAATTCTTGTGTCAACATTGCACCAATACCATGACTTGACGCGTCGCAGTGTACAGCGAACAGCTTAGAAAAATCAGGGCAAGAGAGAGTTGGTGACGAAACAAGAAGTTCTATTAAGGTTTTAAAAGCATTTGTCAAGACTATTTCCTCAGGGGAAAATAAATCAAAAGATTTTAATCAGTCCGTTAATAAAATTTATTACAATTTATAGTACTTCCACTTTTTACAATGAAATATTACGATTTTCTTAAAATCCGTAAACAATTTTAATTTTCAGTAATTTTTATAAATTACCAAACTTATGTATTTTGTTGACTACTGTACCGCAAATTTTTTCAGATTCAGATTTCCTTGAAATAGTGTAAATAAGTTCACATATTATTCTAAGTAAAATGGTTCATACTGTGGTCCAGTCCAGTAAAGCAAAATCTTCGCCGGCTTTTGAAAATCTTTAAAATTATTTTACTACGGCGAAATTTACGATCCTGTTGTATAGAAGAAAATATCCTCACGATAATAAAGTGTAAATTGGTACCTGCAGGTAAGGTTTAGGACCCCAAAAAATATAGTAAAAATAATGGTAATTTATTTCCTGTAAACCATTATTCCTTCACCATTAATAATATTTTGGTGATCGTTATTCTTGAATCATAAGTTAATACTATCTTCCAATTTTTCGGTACGCTTAACACGTACTCTCTTAATTTTTTCAATTTCAAACTCATTTTTTATATCTCAGTTTTTCAAAATGAAATTTTAAAGTCAACATGCAATTTTCACGCAAAAAGTGTACTAAAGTAATTTACAGACTAAAAAATATATTACTTAACAAATCACTTGCTTCACATTGTCCGCCTCGTCATTCCAAGACAATTATGGCGTTCCTTTTTTAGTAGAAGTAAGCTTCTTTAAAGGAGCTGCAATAGTGCTAAAGTCCGGTATAAACCACAGGTACCAGCTAGCAGTACCCAAGATTTTTTTTTAAGTCCTTTACCGACTTTGGGGGTTGGATTTTTAGAATAGAATAGACTTTTTCAGGATCAGTATGCATTCCGTGCAGAATAAGTAGAAATTGGTTCTGCTCCGCTCGGCTTCGCGCGCTAATTTTCATGTGCTCCGCTTGGCTTGGCGCGCAAGTTTTTATATTTCAACCAACTTGTACTTATTTAGTGTGGTCACGGCAACCCACTTTTGCCTGAAATTGTACCTGTGTCACTCAGATCAATAAACCAGTGTCTACCCTGCCCCACCTACTCCTGCCAAACAATTATAAATTAGAACAATTTGTTTCTGGCACTTCGCCGGCCTCTGCCGCGGTACGCTTCACTCGGCTCGTGCGGTGTTCACCATGTAACCTAATGACTCATCGCTTCGCTCCTCACCACCTAACTTGGCAAGGTTTGGATTCGCTACCAGTTTTTTGATTTTATTGGAGTATATAAATATTCTTTTCTATCGATTAAAATTAGAGATAAGTAAAATCGATTGAATCCTGTGTTTATTTTTTTTCTTTAGACTGGCAAGTATATTCGTGAAAAAAACAGTTTTGTATTTTTAAATGTTGGTGTGTAATGGCGGGTTTTGTATGAAATCAATTTAGTTTTTTTCGTGAAAATCTAGTGTCCTCCAAGAGTTTTTGAATTTTACCTGTGTATTTATATGTGGTGTTCTATTAGTTAAAACCATCGTTACGTAAAAATCTGACGTTCTTGGAAAGTAAAGAATTACCCAAGTTAATATAAAAATGCCTTAATACTGAGGAAATAACACTGTATTTTATTTCAAGTTTTATTGTATTTTTTTCATTAACACTGTTAATTTTAACACAATTTTAAGTGACAACACTGTGATTTCAAGACAGTCATCGGGCAAGACTGGTCACAGAACATTTTTATAGGTCCACCATATAATATAAAAAAATACTTATAACGTTGTTTTTTTAGAGAGAAGTTTATGTTTTGTATTATGAACTATATATCTTTGTTATTATCTACAAAAAAATCAAAATAAAATACTAAAACATATACACACACGAACTGTCAAAAATTGACGCGAAACGCGTTTCGTTTGGACAATAATAGCGCCGCTCAAAGAGAATATAATACTGGCGCCGCTAAAATTATCAGATGCGCTCAGATGGAACAGGTAGTTGGTGCTAAAATGAGGTTTTACTAATAAATTTTAACGAGACAGTATGAACGTGATAGTATTATAGAATAATAGTAGTATTATATTCTTCTTTGTGTGATAGGTTCTAAGTGCGGATTTAAATAATGGAGACTAGAATTTGCTTGTTTATTTTTTAAATTTAATTTAGTAGGATTCGACGACAAATTTCAACAGATTTTACGAATATCTAGATCTCCGACGAACAAATGATTTTTGGCACCATTATTAGCGTCATATCGTGTCTATGCTAGGCTATATAGATTCAATTTCCAACAGCCTTACAGAGCTTATCATGAAGCTAAAAAATAAAAAAATAATATATATATATATATATATATATATATATATATAGTCCATGGATAATTTTTTGAATTCAAAAAATTGCTGCCACTGCAAAGAAGGTTTTTTCTAAGAAAAAAAAAGATAGCTGGAAGAAATTCTGCGAAAGTTTATCCCCGAGATCCCCTGTAGCATTAGTATGGAATAATATTAAAAAATTTCGAGGCTCCCTTATTGCAAATGATCCTACCTCTTATGACCCTTCAACATGGGTAGACTCCTTCTGTAGCAAATTAGCTCCCCCCTCAGCTCCTAACATAGACAATATCCCTTCTCTTTCTTTTTTCCCAGATATTACCAATTGGTTAGACTCTCCGTTCTCTTTAGAAGAATTTAATTGTGCCATAAATGGTCTTCATGACTCCTCCCCAGGAAAAGATGGAATCCCATACTCGTTCATCAAAAACCTTTCTTTTACAGCTTAAAAACATTTTCTCAAAATCGTTTATCAGATTTTTTCCACTGGTGAGATCCCCACAGCATGGAAAAGCCAAATCATTATTCCTATTTTAAAACCCGGTAAAAGCCCCTCTAACCCTAATTCCTATAGACCAATTGCTCTCTCATCTGCATTAGCCAAAATCATGGAACATATGGTCAAGAATAGACTTGAATGGTTTATGGAAAGCAATGGGAGTTTGGCTAAATCACAGTTTGGCTTCAGAAAAGGAAAAGGCACAGTCGACAGTCTTAGTATTCTCACATCAGACATTCGTATTGCTCTTTCTTAGAATGAATTTCTACTTGGAGTTTTTTTGGATATCTCCTCGGCCTATGATAGTGTTCTTTTACCAGTTCTCAAACAAAAATTACTACAGCTAAATGTCCCAGTAAAAGTCATTCAATTTATTTTAAATTTGGTTATGCAGAGGACCATCCATATTCGCTCTCAGGGATCTCTTCTTCCAGCAAGATATGTTTGGAAAGGTCTCCCACAAGGATCGGTTCTCAGCCCTCTTCTCTATAGCTTATACACATTTGACTTAGAGCAATCTGTCAATTCTTTCTGTCGTATGCTTCAGTATGCAAATGATCTTGCATTATATTTCCCTAGCCAAGACATTTCTTTAGCTCGAACACGCCTTAATTCAGCAATGAGTTATCTTTCAGATTGGCTTTCCAATCATGGACTAGAGCTGTCTTCCCCTAAAAGCTCAGTGATAGTGTTCTCTAGACGCAGATCTTCTCCAGATATTGAAATTCTTTATAAAAATCAGGCTATCCCATTGGTAGAAACAGTAAAATTCCTGGGAGTTTTTCTGGACCGCAGAATGACTGGTATTCCTCATCTAAATTATATCACTCAAAAGTGCGAAAAGGGGGTTAATGTTCTTCGCGCTTTAGCAGGTGTTTGGTGGGGCAGTCATCCATACACACAAAAATTAATTTATAATGCCATAATTCGTAGTCATTTTGATTATGCTTGCTTTACTATAGAACCATGTAATAAATTGGCCTTAGCTAAACTAGACCTGAGTCAATATAAATGCCTTAGAATTATTACTGGAGCAATGAAGTCCACTCCTATTAACTGTCTACAAATAGAATGTGTTGAACCACCTTTGAAATTACGCCGGCAGTTTCTTAGTGATCGATTTATATATAAATTATTTCAATTTGATTCACATCCTTTATTATTACGATTGCGCCAATTAGCTATACAAGTTCAATTTTCCCCTTACTGGCTTCATAAAGATATTCCTCCTATCCTTAAAAGCTTTTTCAAAATTGCCAATCTTACATGCCGTCCTACTAAATTTCCCAGATTTCCTCTCTTTTGTACTAATTTCCAAGCTCTGACTTTTCGTCCCAAAGTTTACTTACAAAGAAAACTGTTTAAAGACTGGCGAGGTTGGTCTCCTCTTTATACTGTTGCCTCAAAATTGTCGGAAAATGGATGTGTTGGGGCAGCAGTTTGGATACAAAAATTTAATACAATTCTAAATTACAAGTGCCCAGCTGAATGATCTGTCTTTACTGGTGAATCTATTGCTAAATTAGAAGCCATAAATTAAATTGAATCTCATTCCCTAATAAATCTTTAATTCTGTCCGATTCATTAAGCTGTCTACAGGCAAATCTCGCAAACCAATTCCGTTGTAGATCTCCATTTCCAATCATCTTAAACATAAAAGAAGCCTTATATAAGTGTCTGTGTAAAGATATGGATGGTGTATTGGCCTGGATACCAGGACATTCTGGGATACAGGGCAATGAAGGATTCCATTGTCTCTGGCTCCTTAGAACATCATAAATTATACGCCCATGACCTTCTTACCTTAACAAAACCCCAAATGATAAAATCTTGAGACTCGATGTGGAAAGTTTCCAAAGCACTTAAAGGTAAGCACATAATGGTGACATTCAACTTGATATCCCATCGAAACCATGGTTTTTCCGTCATTCTGATACAAATAGAATGTTTACTACAACTATTTGTCGCCTTCGTTTTGGTCATGCTTGTACTCCGGTACATTTAGCTAAACTCAGGATCAGGGACAATTATTTGTGTGAATGTGGCTTGGTCGAGGGTACTATGGATCATATATTTTTTGAATGCCCAAAACTGTCATCATCATTGTATGAATTACTACCCTGTAATATCCCTCGTCCTATTAAGCTTAAATGCCTCCTTACTTATGTATATTCACGTAAAGTCATCAAAATTTTGTCTAAATTCATGTCATTTAAAAATATTAGACTTTGAAATTTATGTATTGTTTTGTATCTATGTTTATGTATTGTTATGATGTTTTTAAATACGTATGTATTCCAATTTTGTTTTTAGTTACCTAGTAGTTTTTTGTTTTTGTAGTGTACATAGACTGAGTAAGCTCAATATTTACATCAATAGAAACCGTTCACCAGCATCTTATTTATTTCGTGTTAACTGACATTGGCAAATAGTTGAGTCTTCTGACTTAATTAAAGCCACAAAAAAAAATATACATATATATGCATAGAGGAAACAAATACTGCGTAAGAATATATGTATATATATATAATATATTTACCTATTTCATTGATTGTTGTGTTTTCTGCTGAATACGTCCTATTCCTATAAGTACCCAGCTAAATCTACGAGTTCTAAAAGTCAGTCATGAAAGACGACACATTTTTCAGTTCTGTTATATGGTATTACATTAAATATTTAGGATTACCTTTCACTTTAAGTTTCGTTTTATATAAAATAATAGTTCGAATAAATCGTCGAAAACAATGGGCTCAATTAAAGGGAAAGGTAAGTATTTTTTTTTTAATACAAAGTTTGTTGTTCTGGCTTTGTTGTTACTGAGATCCATCAAGTATAGGATTAGTCAAAGCTATTACGAGGGGAATCGTTGGATTTTGTACGATAATTATTAAGGGTATAAACTCAAAGACATGGTCTACTAACGTATGGCTCCCAATACCAAAGATAACAACACTAGTTATAACAGACCAGCAAATTTATCTCCATCTGAGTAAAAAACTTTGTCAAAGTAAGTAGGGCCCCCTAGCTAGGCAAGGGAAGAAAAAACTGGACTTCTAAGTATTTGTTCCTCAGCATCCCATTTGTACACCCAAACCAAATACTCTTTAAGGCTGTGTTCCTAAATGCAACATGGAAGTTGAAAATGTGATTTTGGATTGCCTGGATCAGGGTAATTTATCAACTATCAAGCTGTATTATGTACACTCCCTTAGATATAGTTGTAAATCACACCTGTCACTGCTAAAAATTAACTGTGAAACTGTTGAATGAAACAGGTGGAAAATCAACTTTCAGTAGAACACAGCCTAAAGGTATTGCTGAGAAGCAAAGCTGCTATAATCTTAATTTTTATTTGGAGGAAACTCACTTCTGTTATAATGAATTGAATCAAAAACAACCATTTGAGATTGTTCTTGTTTTTTACTTATGTTGTCATAAACATACTAAAATTACAAGATTGTACAAAAAGAGATTACTAACACCACAGCAAAAATGCAATTATCTTGATTTGGGTATGTTATGATTGGAGCATCTTTGATTTTACTTTTAAATTAAACTTGTAGCCATCTTGCTTGTTTACAGTAGCTAGCCTAGCTCTGTATTAAAAATTATAAATAACTAGTAATGTGTTTTAATTTCATACCACAAACAAGTTAAACTTCCAATACATATAATAGTTAACAAGTGACTTTACTATTAACAAGAAAAAGAAAGTTTTTACACAATGGTAAATGTTCCAAAAATATTAAAACCCACAAACAATTTTAGTTTAAACTAACATTAAATGTCAAAAATAAGAAAAATTATGCCAAGTTAGTTAAAATTGTAAAAAACAAAGTGTTTATCAACTAAACTAACTAACTTGAGATATTTTATCATAACTTAAAAATCAACCTTTAGACTGACACAACTCGTAAGAAGACTATGACTGTTGTTGACACTTTACTAATAACTTTCAGAATTTGATGTAACTTCATAATGCAGATACAGATTTTATTCATAACAATGTAACAGGTCATTACATAATAGGTTAATATAAACTATGGTATGTCAGAATATTCAATTATAAAGTTATGCTAAAGAAATAATAATAAACATTTAAATGAAAATAACAATAATAAAAATTAAAAAAAAATTACACATACAGAATTGCTTTGCATTCACAGTGGCAGCTCCATGAATTCTTTAAAATCGTAGAACTACATCTGCAAGAGTCAGGTCCTTAGTCTCTCTTTGAATATATTAGCGGAAGAAGCATCTCTTATCTGCTGCTGCAGACGGTCATAGACTGCAGGACAGATCACATAAACAGAGTTCTCTGACCTAGATAGCCGATGAGACACCATGCTTAACTTTTGCCGGTGCCATGTACTGTATGTATGATTTGTACCCCATACGGCAAATGTTTCTAAGTTTTCATATATTACATTACATTCAATAAAAAGATCACAAGAAACAAATTATGACTAGAAATAGTTTTTGCATGTCTGCCCAAAAAAAGACATTGTACTCTACAATAATTTTGATAAACATGCTATCAAAAAATGAAGTGTTTGCTCAAAACTCAGACCTACAGAAATTAGAGCAATGGAATTCAAAGAAAAATTTCTCAAGTTACAATGCAGAGATTGTGAAATGAAAATGGCAGATGCTGAATCTTTGGATTCTCACATAAATGAATGGATGAAACTGATTTAGTAAGAGAAAATGAAGTATAGAATGGAAATGCAAATAATTAGAAAAGAATTAGGTCTTCTAAAAAAACAAACTGTTTGGATGTAGAAACACTTCAAGAAATAATAAAAAAAACTAGTATTAGAATTAAAACTAAAATGACATTCAATTTCAATTTGTAAGATATATATAAGAATATAATTAATGATTATTAATTTGAAAAACGTAAATCACAGCAGTTATGAATTATCTTCTGGTTCAGTGTCGACACATTGGCCTCCTCCAGCTTTGTTCAGCTTTCTCTCACCTTAGCTATTCTTGTCCATTGTGGTCCTGCAATGTTCTTAATGTCATCTGGCCATCTTTTACATGTTCACTCTGTAATTTTTTTGTCAATTTTACTGTATTTTCATGCATCATGTGACCTACCCATTTCCAATTCAGTTGTTTTGACTTTATTCCTGCATCTTCTACTTTTGTTAATTCCGTAGTATTACAGCATGTTTCTGTTATTACTTACTTCTGTCACTTCTGGCAGGTCACTAGTTTTTGGTGATATTTTCTAGTTAATATGGGTAATATGCATATATTAAAAAGTTTTCACTAAATTGCAATGGAATAACTGTTTCTAACTAAATTGTTTTTCATACTAAAGTCTCTTCCAGGCACTTGTAGTTCTTCTTACTACCTCTTGGTCCATCTGGTCATTAAATACAATCAGTTGTCCAAAGTAAATATAGCATTTTACATGATCAATATTCTCATTGTCTACCATTAATGTCAACTCATGTCTATTTGTCATTGCCTTGGTTTTTATTTTGTTTATTGTCAGCCCAACTTATCTACTTTTTGAAGCCCTGGAGCTTGGAGCATATTCTGTAGTGTATTGGAATTGTCACTTATTAGTACTAGAAATCTCAAGTGCCTAATTTATGTTATAAACCATTAATCCTTATACCTATTGTGTCCCCAGATGACGATCTCGCTGTCCGAATAGCGAGATTAGTCTCTACGACCTCCCCGAATAGGGCCTCCCTCCAAACACGACGCCGACGTCCCCGGGTTCGTCGGCGCCCACAAGGATACACTAGGTATCAAAGAGTGCCGGGGCGCTTCTCGCCCCCCACTCAATCGCAACCGTACCCGCGTAACGGGGAACTCCCCTCCTGGCGGTGGCTCACCTTCGGGTTCGAGACTCACGTCGGTCGAAGGGACGCCCCCGAGAGCGACAACCCAAGCCGAGGCTTCCCCCTTGAGCGTTGGGCGCTATATGGGCTGAGGCTCCTTCAGAGTCTCGCCCCAAAAGTAATGGCTGCAACAGTCAACTGCAAAGTCAGCTCAGAAAAAAAAAACCTATTGTTAATCAGTCTTACTTTCTAAACACATCCTCTAAAACCGCCGAGAAAAGTTTAGGTGAGAGTGGGTCACCTTGTCTTACTCCCCTTCTGATTGGCAATGTTTCGCCCAGTGATTTACGCTTAACTTAGGCTGAGCTGTTTGTGTGGACGTTCTTTATGATTCTGATATATTTGTTTTAAGTGCCTTCCAGATGTGTTTGTGTTCCAGGGACTCAACGGCTTTATCTAAGTCAACAAATGCAATATATAAAGGTAATATTCTTGGCATTTTTCGATTAGTTGCTTTAGTACATGAATGTGGTCTACAGAGGAATAATCTGATCTGAATCCTGGATGTTCCTTGGGTTGTTCTTTTGGTTATACAACTTAGTAATATCTTTGAGAATTTTTAGTATACATTTGATATCATGCTGATCGGACGGTAGTTATCTATCACGCTTCACGATTGTACACTTTGTCCACTCAATGGGAATATATTCAGTTTCTAATATATAATAATAGTTTTAGTAACATTTGTTTCATAATCGCATTCGTTTTATTGTCTGGTCCTGGTGTTTTGTCATTCTTTTGTGTTTAAATAGCGTGAATTATCTCTCCATTTAGTATAGGTTGTATTCTTTGTCTCCTTTTAGGTCACTAGATCTATTTCCATAGTTTTGAGTGAGTAAAGGTCTCTGTAAAAATCAGTTCCAATTTGTAGTGTTGGTAGTCTTTTTGCTTCATGTCCTTGGTCCTTATTCTTTATTTTGGGGATCCATATTTTTGCTTCCTGCAGGTCCTTCAGAGCTTTTTCAAATTCCTCCTGTTTTCGTTATGTGGTGGCTTATGATTTTTATTCTTCTTTTAGACCTATCCTTTATGTTGATGATGACATAATACCTATAATGTAAACATGTATGAAAAACTATACAATTAGTTGAAGAGATAGAGAAGTAAAATTTATCCCGGAAAATTTAAAAGTTTCTGCAGAAATAACTATTTCCAAGTTTCAGTTGGACGAACTACAGATACAGCTATAGCTTGCTATACTAATCCTTTTACTATATTCAAGTTGCTGTCTTAAAAACCGTGGATCCCGATAGCCAAAATTAACGCGGGCGAAGTACAATTTGGGCAGATATAAAACTACTATGTCTATGCGACGTCTTGTCTTAGTGTGCACAAGCTCTTATACGGTCCGGCCACACCTGACCGATCTTCGGCGGCGTCCCGTGTCGCATCGCTCTACGTACTGACTGACCATTGGTCCAGTGTAAACCGACGAGAAGCCGCCGAAGATCAGTTAGGTGCGGCCCTACGTTTACCTAGGTGTGAAGACTGAAGCGGCAATACTTGTCAGGAGACAACCACTGGCTGCACTATCGCTTTGTCTCACTCATATCGCCCGTAATTTTTTCGCAGCTTTATAAGAAAAGTTTAGACCACTAGAAAAATAAATAAATCACCGTCTATGGGTCTTTATTTATGCCTTTGTCCCTTGGTCTAGGATTTTTTCTGGAAGGGGCCCACAAATAAAGAAACCCTGGAATCGCCCCAGTCCAGTGATCCCTTTACAAAAACATATTATACTAATAGTAAGACCTACTACCTACTCTGTGAACATACTTATCTGTTGAATTATATACAATTTCGTTTGTAATTTCCAGGTAGTTGTGATAACGGGGGCTAGCTCTGGCATAGGAGAAGCTCTAGCACATGCATTCTATGATAGTGGTTGCAAAGTAGTTTTAGCAGCTCGCAGAGAATCTGAACTGAACAGAGTTAAAAATGAACTAATGTCAAGGAAATTGGTAAGTATATTTCTAATGATGTCATGGTTCTAAATAGTAAATTTAATGCTACAAAAATGTTGTCTGTACTCTGTCCATTGAGTGAAGCTAGATTCCTCTCTATAGTACAGAGAGAGTAAACTTGGGCGTGATACAAAGATAAGAGGCGTAGGATACTTTCACATTACAAGTATTTAGTATTTGTACGTTTATGATAAGTTTCTAGCGCTTTGTACTGTTCTGAAGTGTCGTCGTTCTCCAGAATTAACGCGTATCTAAATAAACTTAAAAAGGTAAAACACTACCTAATTATAAAATTCCATCCAAATCGCTAAAGCCGTTCCTGATACATATACACCTAAATACTTTGCCACGGCTGTTGTTCGCCCCACTACAAGGGCACAGGCCTCCTATTAGGAAAGGAGGCTTACGCCATAGACCTTTATGCTCTGTCTACTCAAGTACTAACTGGCGGGCTAACCTAAATATTAATACTAATTTCTAAGATTGATAGAGTTGATGAATACTCCATAATTTTTACCTGTTTTGTTACTCAGAATTAGGTTTATCGCTGTCAAGCTAGTGGACAACTTACCTATACCTATATACTTGTTTAAATACGATCTAAGAATAGAAAGTGCAATGACCGCGGCTGAAATACCTTCACACCGGCCGGCCATAGAATCACATATAAAAAATATGAATATTTATAACTCTAAAAACACATAATAACAATATTATTATTACTAAGGCGGGTCGGCTGAGGCACGTTTTTGTGTTTTATATAGTTATATTCCAATGTGTAAAATCTTTCAAAGTTTCTGTTTCTAGTTGCTTGCGTAATATGTGATAGTTATTAGCGTTGAGTTGATTTTTAAATACCTTTCCAATCTAATCGATTGATTTAGTTTTAAAACATTGAAGTCAGCTTCTCAGTCTTGCATAATATCGTATTTGATTTAGTTAGTTCTTTGTGATTCTAAACTTCTCTCCTTGTGTTCTATCCGTACTCAAAAATATTTTCTTGCATAATATATATATATTATTGCATAGTGCGCGATTTATCACTTGGTGCTCAAAAGTTTACCTGGAAAGATATCCGGGTGTTAATTTAAAATTAATTACTAGTCCCAGGAGAAATCTACTATTGTACGATATATATATGACTGATATATTATTTACCATACGTCTTCTACCGGCATGACCGTTAGACGGGAAAAGAAAGTAGTCGTTCTTGATAACTTTTTTGTCATCGCCACTCGAAAATCTCCCTGCATTTTTAAATAAACATAGTCGTGGTCCAGACCATTTTTTATTATCTTTAACCGAGTTAACTAACAACTATATATGTGTATACTTATCGCTGCGTTTCATTGTATAAATTTCATCTACTTTTATTTTGTTACAAAATAGTACCAGGTTCTCCCACGAAGACGTCTTGCGTCGAGCATGATCGGGTTTCTGGATAGCATTATAATGTAAACAAAGTCGGTGCGTTTGCGTATTATAAATATAGTTGCGGATATCGTTTTTTTCAGATATGTATTTAAAACTTTTAAACTTGTCTTTATTTATAAATTGTAATTCTTTGGAGTTTTTGGGTTTTCTAAGCATTTCCACAATATTCGGTTGATCAAGCCGCTTATCGTTCGAAATGTTATCAACCGCAAATCCTCACTACTACCGGTATCCTGAAGTAATTTCACCTGTCTCCAGTCACTTTAATAATATGCTTATTCATACCTTTCAACTCATCTGACGTCATTACTATTTTTGACAACGGGTCAGCTACGTAAAATTTCCCTTTTAAATATCGTATAGTGAAATTGTACTCGTCTAAAATTAACCTTAATAATAATTTGCAAACGCGACAAGACGTTTGACTTCGTCTGCTGATTGCGGAATGTTGTAATTTTCGAGACCTTTGATATTTGCAGTATCAGTTTCTATTAATTAAATTAACTTCTCTTAGTCGCTGGAAAACGTCTGTGGTCGAAGAATCCAAAATTTCCGTCCGTTAGTTTTCGTTTTCTAACATTTTTTGGATTTCAGGTTTTTTAAATTTAGGTACCCTATACGTATTTTATATACGGGAGTAGCATTTTGTTTCAAAAATATTTTTTTGTTTATACTAATTAGTGGTAGATAATTTGTCTCCCTCTAAATGAAAAATAACACAATATTTTGCGCAAATATTTTCAATTTCCGTCGTCGGCAGCTTTGTTTCTAGGGCGGATTTGCTCATTTCGGATTTTATCGCGCAATGTAACACCTCCTAGCATACGATGCTGCCTGAGCTACTTTGCGCTTATATCTTGTTACGCGACCATTTCGGTTCTAAAGTGTGAGAATGAATTTCCTGGCGATGGTAGAAACTAGCCGTGGGAATCATTTCGAACAATTCCTCAAAACACATCCCATTATACAAGCAGTAAAACACACACAGGGACGCAAAGTCTCTCCTCAGACTAAAGGGGTCGATACGGGAAGTGAGCTTTGGATCGTCGACAATTCTCACAACCCGTCGTTGAACCGAGTCAAATGGGCCAAGCTGGTATCTGGGTGCACCCGCTCAGAGATTGCAACGGTAATCCATATGGGGCCGGTACTTGCGACTTGTAAAGCAGCAACCTTTGCCCCGACGTGAAGTACTGCTTCGCTCTGTTGAGTCCACCAAGTTTTTTGGACACCAGCTTCACCTTATCTTGTAAATGATCTCGGAACTGAACTGAAATGCTTTTGGAGATGGAGAGGTCTTTTTAGGGTTGAATCGGACCAAGTATAACCGTCCCCAGTCACAAACCTTGGACAGTGTGGTCTCGATGTGAGACACAAGCTCTCCGCGGTTTTCCTCCACAACGGAACAAGGGATGTTTGCACGACCCGTGTGATAAGCGTCTCCAGTACTGACATCTGCATAGCAATGTATTTTGTTGATGTCCAACATGTTATTGATATGCAGCAGAAACAGCGTAGAAGACAGCACCTTTACTTTATTCGTCTGCCGGACAAAAACTACTACCCACTTGCACAAACTCTCGGGAACTCAGTAAAATGGCAACTTCGATAGAAGACCCTGGTGCCAGACCCGTTCGAACGCCTTCGCTATGTCCAGGCTGCATGCCAATGCCTCCCCCTGGCTTTCAATGGCTAGTGTCCATCGATATGTGAGATACATTACAAGGTCACCAGTCAAGCGATCGTGGCGAAAGCCATAATGACGGTCACTGATCAGGTCGTGTTCTTCTTGGTATCTTAGAAGCTGTGTGTTGATCACAAGCTTCATCACCTTGGAGAGGTGAGAGGTAATAGTGATAGGCCTGTAATTCGAGGGATCTGATCTATCGCCCTGTTTGCAAATTCGCAGTCATCCATGAAGACGGAAATTGCCTAGTGTGGTAGAAAAACGCGAAGAGGCGCGTGAGTACAGGACATAACTCAGGAGCACACTGCTTAAGCACCACTGCTGGTATACCGTCTGGCCCACTCGACTTATGAACGTCTAGAGGAAGCAAAGCCCGCCGGACCTCCCGCTGTGTTATGGAGATTTTCAGCATGGTTTTACCGCACCATATAGTATATAGTAGGTGGTACAGCGCCTTCATCGTTCGTATTCGATTTTGAGGCAAAGAGACTGCCCAGTAGATTGGCTTTCTCTTTAACACTATGTGCCCAGTAACCATCGGTCTTCCGCAGTGGTGGTAACGCCGACTGGCAGCCTTGGCAAGCGACCAGAAAGCACAACTCCCAGAGGGATAGCTCGCAAGTCACCTATTTTGTCGATGAATTGGAATTCAGCTCAGGCAGTTGCTTTCTTACTGAACCTCGAATCAGTTGAATTTAATTTTCGTTTTAAATCAGAAATATTCGGATCCTTATTATTATGAGCCGTGGTCCAAGCCTCATACGCAGTTCGCTTAAGTATTTTAGCTGCTCTGCAAGACCGATTAAACCACGGCCGTTTTTTGACACCGGCAGCTATTTGCGGATTAGAAAAAAAACATTCCATACCAGCGAGGATTGTTTCAGTGACTGCGGCACGGGTACGATGCATAAAATTCACGCAATCCATCCCAGTCTGCCAACTTATAATGTCACACACGACACCAATTAGTTAGCCCAGGTGGATCGGGTTGTGTGCATGACACTTAAGTCTGAACGAGCCAGTGGTCCGAGGAGCCAAGAGGCGCATCAATGAGAGGAAATATCCGGTCGGACGTGTTGTCAGTAGAAGGTCCAGTAAGGAGCTCGTATGGTCCTCTATATCTGGTATTCTCGTTGGACAAAGCAACAGCTGAGAAAATCCATAGGTCAAAACAAATTCATGAGCAGATATCCCTGCGTAGTTATTGGTTTGAGAACTGAGCCACTCACGATGGGGGGCGTTAAAGTCTCCCAAAATAACCAGTTCTGCTGAGGGATATCACTCTAGAACTCTGTCAGTCGTTAAACTCAGGTGCGTGTAGAGTCGAGCTACGTCCGTGTCGCCGCTATGATACCTATAAAGGCACGCTAAGATACGAGTGTGGCCGCTGTGATCTACGTGCACCCATAATATCGACAGGTCCCTGTCTTCAAGGCTATCAACACGGCGACAGCAGATATCCCCCCGGAAGAACATACGTACACCGGCGCGACTCACAAAATTATGTTTGAGTTGGTAGCCGGGATAATGTAGGTATGATGCATCGGTTGGGCTGGATATGTGCGTCTCAGTAAGAAAAAGAATGGTCGGCTGCGCAGTCTCTAGGTGGTGGTGGACTGAATACCCCTGATGTTGCAGAAGACCATATTAAATGTGGATTGGGTGGCCGCTGAAAAAAAGTTACTAAGTCGAAATTTGAGGATTCACTACACAGACAGCTCTGAGGACAAAAAGTGTGGTACTCGAACTGCCTAAGCTCGGCACAGATAATACGGTTGTTGGCACGGCGGGTGGAAGGGCCCCTGATCCCCCTCTGTTGTTATAGTCGGGTCCACTCCGGAATCCTTCTCCGGCTCGACTACTACTTCAGAGACTTTACACAGGTTGACGGTTTAGCCTCCCAGGGCGGAGATTATGTAATCCCTGGGTTCGAGAACCCGTTCAACCTGCAGGCGGCCAGCGCTCAGCCGTTTTATCAGGTCTCCCTGACCGCCGCCGTACCAGCACGCCGCGTTTTTGCCGAGCAATGACTGCGACGAGCACCGCTAGTCCTTCGCTCTCCGCGCAGCGAATCCTCAAGAGCTCTGGCAATCTTACTAACCGCCAGGAACACCACACTACTCACTGTAAGCGTTATTGTGTTCAGGCTTCTCATTCGAGCGAGTACTCGCTATGCCCTGCTTTTGTTGTTCAGGCGGCTTATTCGAGCGAGTACCCACTTTGAACCCATCTTTCATCATAGAAGTGAATAGTTTTGGAGATTAAGGATTTTGCGACGCCTTATTATTCATAAGTTGTTTACTTCATCATTCTGTTTTTATTTAATTTTGTTTTTTAGTATTTGTTGTTATAGCGGCAACAGAAATGCATTTGTGAAAATTTCAACTGTCTATCTGGGTTCATGAAATACAGCCTGGTGACAGACGGACGGACAGCGGAGTCTTAGTAATAGTGTTTAAAATTTATGATGCCAAATGTCAGAAACATAAGTACAAAATCATCTTTAAACGGAGAAGAAATAGAACTATTAGACTCAACAGTGTTTCTAGGTATTACATTAGACAATAGGCTGCAGTGGAACCCTCACATTTCAGTTCTTGCAGGAAAACTCAGTTCAACTGCCTATGCAGTTTAGGAAAGTTAGGCAGCTTACAGATGTTGACACTGCTCGCTTGGTCTACTTTAGCTATTTCCATTCCGTCATGTCTTATGGCATTTTCCTTTGGGGTAAGGCAGCTGATATTGATACAGTCTTTATTTTGCAAAAGAGAGCAGTACGGTCAATTTATAAATTAGGACCTCGAATTTCTCTTAGTGAACTATTTAGGAAAATTGATATTTTAACTGTTCCTTGCCAATATATCTTCGCTTGTATAATGTATGTACGTTAAAATTGTCACTTATTTGCTAAAAATAGTGACCTCCACAGTGTTAATACAAGGAATAAGGATAAATTGGTAGTTCCAAAATGTCGTCTTCAGAAGGTACATAGCTCTTTCGCAATACAAAGTATATTTTTCTACAATAAAAATCCCGGAACATGTGGTTAATTTACCCTCAAATAAATTTAAAATATATATGTCAAAGATAGTTTAATGAAAAAAAGCTATTACAAAGTTGATGAATACATAAATGATAAAAATGCTCTCTCAAAGTGTCTCTGTGGTGGTGGCGTGTGTGTCGGGTCGTTACGTTCCCTAAAACATGGTTGAGCGAAGCGATGGCTGATTCATGTGTCATACTCGTGAACGGGTGCCGCCTGTGGAGGCTGGTCTGCTCTTGCAAACTTCTTTGTATTCTTAGTATTTAGTCTTACTTTTTTGTTTTGTTTATTAATACTGTAAGACATTGATTATTTCTTAGTGATGAATACATAAACTGTCTTTTGTTTATATATGATACTTTTTTCATCTTGTGCTTGTGCTTTATATTTCATGTTTTTTTATGTTTGTAATGGAAAGTGTCCTTTTATGATATACATATTTTCCAATATTTTAATTGGGCGCTGTAAGATAAAGGGAGAAAAGAAATGCCCTTGCTAAGTTTCTTGCCGGTTCTTCTCAGTACAAGGTCTCCCGCCCTGTAGACTAACGAACCGATGGCGTATTGACATTTATAAGTGCTCAATTATTGTAGCCTAAACTGAATAAATTATATTGAATTTGAATTTGAATAGGGTTCCGCTAATTACCCTTTGGGTACGGAACCAAGAATTCCGCAGTTACGTTATTGAACCAACCAGTATCGGAATTGTAATATCGGATCGGACTTAGCAAAGTCAGTTAATTTTTTTTATTCAAATCAGGTTTAAACAAACACTTTTGAATCGTCAAAGTCATGAAATACTAATTTTTAAGCGTTCCGAGATTCCGTAGTTACAATACCCTTAGTCCGGGATATCTTTATAGTGTCGAGTTAATTTGGCTTGGGATCTTTTGCCGTGATATTGACAGGCACATTAATTGCAGTGTATAGCTATAGAATTCTCTCACTGTTGTTATCCGTCTATAGAAATTCTCGATCATTCCATAATGTTTCAGGTTTGGCCGAAACGATTTAGCCAGCATCGGTGTTTAGCTTCGTCAACTGCCGTTATTGAATATTAAAAGCTAAACATTCAACTGACAAAAAAATTCGTTAGTATTAAAATAAGCAATTCAGAGTCTGTAGCTGACTAAAAAAAAATGAAGTGAAAAAAACACTAACAGGAAACAAATTTCAAATATCAAAGTTGACTTGCTCGTCAAGTCACTGATTATTTATCTAAGGAAAATTACCATCTCTAAAACGTAATATGTTATGTATATGTTCTCTCAATATCAACAACATATATTCTTATACTGTTATTATTAACTAGCTGCTGCCCGCGACCTCGTCTGTGTGAACTCTATACTATAAGATCACTATTTGTGAACAAAACCATAGCGCGATCTAATTCGACGCCATCGCCATCTAGTTAGCAAATAGGAAACATTTTTATATGGTGAAAAATTTTATAATAACACATCTAAGTGATAACTTTACAGGATTTTTAACATAAAATAAATGGCTATGTGTGAGTAGAATAATTAATAATTAAGAAGCAAGTCAAATATGCGTCGTTAGATTACACGTTGTTACAGAATGCGTTGAAGAAATAAAGGTTCACTGCTCGTTTCTCGTAGGTGATAGCGTAATAATATGTAGCCTATATGTTGACCCGACTTCTTAATAATATTCGTGCCAAATTTGAAGTAAATTCATGCAGTACTTTTTGAGTTTATCCCGAACATACATACAGACAAACAGACAAAAATTCTAAAAACTATATTTTTGGCTTCGGTATCAATTGTAGATCACACCCCAAGTATTTTTTAAAAAAAATATTCAATGTACAGTTTTGACTTTCCTACCATTTTATTTTATGTATAGATAATAGATAGGTTCTATGGATTGTACGTATACCTAATGATGAAAGATCTGATTTGCTTGTAAACAAACACGGGTGCTGTGCTTCTGATGTTAGTTAGTCCTATTTGCCTACCTACAATTGTAAGACAAATTAGTGATTTAATAAGTATTATGAACGAAAGCAAAATATTTTGTCTAAAAATAAAATAAATGAACTCAAATACTCATATTCTAATTAAAAATTCTGATAAAAAGGTAAAAGCTTTAGAAATTTATTCAGGCATGTTAAAATAATTTAAATCGCAAAATAGGAATCGATATTTCTTTAATTTGTACTGTCAAGTACTAGCTCTTGCCAGCAGCTCCGCTCGCGCTAAATTTTTGTATCCGCATAGGATTTTTACGGCAACTTCTTGATTATAATAGTAAGAAAGTTTGCTAAAGCAGGCTATAAATCGCCTAAGTGGAATTTGGTTGTAGTTCTTCCTGCGAAAACCATTGAATGTTTTGAGATAAGCCTACGTCCTTCTCCAAATTTAAGTTTTTACACTAGTGGCTATGGTGATACGTTGATGAATCGGTTTGTTAGATTTTTTTTATTTAGATGAGTTCTCACTATACCATTATATTTTATTGTCTTATACAAAAATAGAAATAACCTACCGGTTTTTTTTTGTGTGTTCCTATCACATTAACATAATTATTTTCTGCGCGTAGATATAATGATGTTGACAGAAGGCTCATAGTAGCTCAGTGTTGGAGGGCACAAGCTATGCTCGGAGTTTCTCTACGTAATATAAAATGAGAAATTACGTAGAAGCACTTAAGTGACTGAGATAGCTTAGTAAGCTGGAGGGGTAATAGACAGGTCACATACTTTAAAACCGATTAACAATGGGGTAAGGTTCTAGAGTGCAGATCGCGGTAGCAGCTAACTTAAACTAAAAACATATTTTTGTATATCGTCATAACTACCTTTGCCTAAGCTAAGTCTGGTTTCCATAATCGAATCTTTGACAAATGCAAATGATATAGGGTTCAAAAATCTGGTTCCAAACTACGATGTACTTTGCGCGACATGTTTTGGGCTATCTAAGTTAGACTAAGGCTAAGTTTTGACCTAAGTCGAAAAACGATATCCGAAGATCAGCAACGTCGGGTGTGGTCGGTCATTGGATGGTTGACCACTTAGTTGCACACTTTTTGTTGTTGCGTTCGTAAATTATCTGATGGTACGGAACCCACGGAGCGCGAGTCCGGCGCACACTTGACCGTTTTTTTTATTTCTATTTCTTGAGTGAGAACTTCCGTGTAGACTGATCATTAAATAAGCTTTCTTTATTACAGTCTGTACAAACTCAAGAGCCTTTCATTTTGAAGTTGGATCTTAATGACTTGGATAGTTTGGAAGCTTTTGTGGAGAGGGTTTATCAAGAATATGACGATATTGATATTTTAATAAACAATGGTGGAATATCCGTTCGCGCGTCCGTACTGGATACCAAGCCTGAAGTAGATAGGCAGATTATGAACGTTAATTATTTTGGATCCGTGTTTTTGACTAAAGGTAAGTCATACCCAATGATAGTATTAAAAGAGGTAGATATCGTACTAGCACGCAAAAACTGGGGCAGCGAAATTAAGACAATTGTCGTTATTTGATTCCGTTACATCAAATGTCACTTTCTAAATATATATAGCTGTATTTAGAAAGTGAGTTACACACGTTCCGTATTATCTATTGCATTCGTTATTAAAACCTGGTGTAGGTTACAGCGGATCAAATTTAGATTTTGAAAAATATGAAGGTACCGTATCTTTATTTTAAATATCATTAGTTACACCTAATTTCTTTAACCATAGAATTTTCACTAGCCAAAACGTGTTATTAACAAAAACCGCTATTTACCATAATTACCATCTATATAAACAGCCAGATATGCCCGCGACCGAAATTTTGTGTCACTACCTTAGAACGTATTGCTCTCTTTCTAACTCAGCTTACGTTCTATTGTCTTTCTCGTAACTCGTTTGGAATGAGCTTGGCTCATTACGATGTAAATACGTTTCGCTGGAGCGACAGTATAGAACAGGCACATCTTGTTGTTTATATCGATGATATTCGCAAAACACATATTAATCTGTAGAATGTCCTTGATCAATTAATAAACAAAGTTTTATCGAATAAATCGAATGAAATCAACATAAACTTTAGTAATTTTATAATTCACTGCGATTTCATGATAAAACATGCTTTTTGCGATAATAACGCATTTTAAGCTACGAAATGTTTATATTTAGTGCACCGAAAGTTGTGTGGGAAAAATCTGATTAGGATTCATCTTAAGCCAGTTTATAAATTAGCTGATTCGAGGGCGTGGGTTCGATGCACAGGATAAACATTCGTGTGATGAAAATTTGTGTTTGTCTTGAGTCCGGGTGTTTTCTATGTTACAAAAATATGTATCTATGTATCTAATCTAATACCTTTAAACGAGCAGCAATTCTTGTATATATGTATATATATATTTATAATCTGAATCTCGGAAACGGCACCATCGATTTACAAGAAATTTAGTAAGTTGAGGATTTCAGGGGCGATAAATCGATCTAGCTAGGTTTCATTTTCAGAAAACGTCGTTTTATCCGTGTTTTAAGGCACTGATATACTGAAAAATATGACTCTTTCTGACATCTAATGGCGAGTAGTACACTACATATATTATAGACCGCCAATAGACCACATATTTTTTTGGTATGATATTTTTTCTATTATTTTTTTTTATCATTTTATAAACTTTAAATATAAGATTACAAAAAATATGAGCTTCATAAAAAACAAAAAGGGATTGATCAAATGTCAGTTTGATTATAACATCACAGTGTACATTAACAAAGACATTAGCAGGTGCACTTCCCATTGTATCTTTAAGTTTAGATACAATACAGTAATTATTCAGTTGTTTTTGGTCTCTTAACATTAGCTAACCAAATAATAGCCAAATAATGACTAGAATATTAAATTATGAGTATAAATTTTTTAAATCATTTTGTAATATTTATATAGCCTGTGACGTCACAAAAACTGTTAATGGTACCATTAAACCGCCTAAATTAGTTTTTTAATAGTCATATATTGCCATTATCCTTAGCGATTAATTTCTTTTATTGTTATTAAGAAATGGGGCTAATCGTTAAAAAAATTTAAAAATGCATGCATATATACGCCTATTCCTCATACACATCGATTATGCAGCCAAATTATAGTTTTGTTATTCTGCCTAAAGTCGACATTTGTTATATTTACATACAATGATATCGGGGGCATAACCATAACCTTTAAAGTATACATATATACGTATTGTAAATTAATAAGAGACTTCGCCCATGCACAACTGGACACACCTGCAGCACAGACAAGTTATATATTACTGACTTTCAGAAGACACACTCCCTCACAAAAAGTACCAACTAACGGGGCGCCGTCTTATGTCCCCTAACCTTTCTTTACCCTCGTCCAGTTCATTAGTTTAACCAGTTTAGAGTTAGATTCTATTGATGAAATAAGCTATTTTTTCCATTACTATACAGTTGGAACTCTCCTAGCAAATGTCGGTAGAGATAATAGTTCTTTATGATCTTCATTCTTCCAGCTATCTTTTTGTATGTCATTGTGTAATGAATTTTAGTATATTTACGTTTATGTATGGCGTTAGTATTACACAAATTAGGGTTTTGACTTATATCTCATTCTTGTATTAATTTAATATGTTTTAGTTACTCAACATTGAAGAAGTATCTTTGAATCATAAAGTGTTGGCAACGCTTGAGTTATTCCCCTAATGTTGAAAGCGTCCATAGGCTGCTATTACCGCTTAATACCAGGCAAACAGTTAGCTTGTTTGCCCAGTAGTATAGAAAAAGAAGGCGCTACTCCATATCTTATTTATTTTTCCAGCTGCATTACCAAGAATGGTGAAACGTAGAAGTGGTTACATCGTATTCGTAAGTTCGGTTCAAGGGCGCATTGGTACGCCTGAACGATCCGCGTACGCAGCTTCAAAACACGCAATGCAGGCATTTGCGGACTCTCTGCGAGCAGAAATGCACCAGTTCAACGTCAATGTCTCAATTGTTAGCCCTGGATACGTCAAAACTGCTGTTTCGTTAAACGCTTTAACGGGTAGTGGGGAAAAACATGGAGGTAAGAATTTTACTATATGTGTACCTAGTCAATGTTAATGTAGTGATGTACTGCTTATCTAGGTTATGTATTTAGTTAACCTTAAATATCAGGAACTCGTGGTCAAGTCGTTCGTCTATCGGAAACGATATGCATCAGTGTACAAAGACATATTACACTATTGAAGCATACAAAGAGACAGAGTTCCATGTACAATAGGCGCTAGCGCGTGACCACACGTTGCAAATCTCTGTTTTCTCGATTTTTTGTCAGTATAAAATTCAAATATTTATGTAGAACTATGAAATTAGCAAATTCGCTGAGTCATATTAATATATATTTGCATGCACTATACTAGCGGTAACAGGATGGGAAGGCAAGGTCGACAAGAGAGCGACGAAAAGTGGTCTTAATGTATGAAGTTAAGCACTTATACTGTGCTTGTAGTCTGCGGACCCTAGCTATAGCTAAATGGTTATTTGGGGTCTGCTGTCAAGAATATACTAACCAAAGGTTTTATTGTTTCAGTAATGGACAAAGAAACAGCTGCTGGCCTCTCTCCAGAGCGTGTCGCTGAAGAAACCCTGGACATGATTGTAAACAAAAAACCTGAAATAATTCCTAGTCAGTTTTTGCCAAAAGCAGCAATTTTTTTGAGATATTTTTCGCCTTCCTTATACTTTTGGGTGATGGCCAAAAGAGCGCGTAGAGAGCAATGTAACTAAGCAACTTGCCATTTATGTAATTTTTATTACCTAATAAGATAATATTACTATAAGATAAAGTATGTGTACGAAATACTGTTTTTAGGATCTATTCGTCAACTACGGTTAGGTTTACATGAGTATATGTGCAATATAGGAGATATTCCTCCCTTTCCTACTTATAGTATAAGTACTTTGGTGGTGCTGTTTGTATTAAAACTCATTGGTGACTTTAAATGACACAATACCGCATTTATACTTTTTTTTTTTACATAGTTATTGTAGTTTTTAGGGTTTCATAGACAAACAACGATCATTTTTATGATTAATTGTATGTATGATTTTAAGTACCGACTGACAAATTGACTGATTTCTCTTTATAAAATCCTTGACTAAATTTGTACGCAACGTATGTGTACGGGGGTTAACTCCTAACGCACTTAGTATGTAGTCGTCCTTCTGTATCTATTAATTTTATACTACAGCTCTCAAATTGTGTACACAAATTATACTCGCTCTAAAAATATTTATCAATATTAGTTGATTTAATACATATTAACATGTAAAACAGTTTCGTAGGTAGGTAATTTATCTATATTGAACAGCAATTAATAAATGTAAATATTTTATTATGTATTATCAAAATTATAAATCACTTAAAAAATTGAATGTTTAGTTTTTATCATCAGTAATGTCTATGCTTCAGAAGAAAGGGTTTTAGTGATTTTCTCATTATTTTGGCAGATATGAAAAATGTGTCATTTTTGTATTTATCTTTAGTTATTCTTTGTTTATAAGATGATAACATATTTTGTACTGGTCATTTCAATACATGGGTGTAGTTGAAACATGGTGTATTGTTTTAATAAAATTCCTGTAGGAATGTCATCGATAAAGTGTTAAGAGATTAATATTATGTTGTAGAGTTATGCGCCTAGTTTTATCATAAACTATAACGTATTTGCATGTAAATTATAGGTTTTGACAATTTTAGGCTTGCTTTTAATTAGGAATGTAGTAATAAAACATGATTTGGTAAATTGTAACAATAGGCAGTCCCGTTAAATCAATTTAGGTGTAGGTAGTAACCCGATGCATTTTTTAACACATACTGCATTTACTTATAAAAAATTCGCATATCAAAAGGCGTTTGAGATTTGAGAGCAAATAAATCGAGCGTCTCCCGTCTCAAAAATAATCCTTGTTATTATTTTTGGTTTTTTGAATCACATAATGTTCAAACAAATATCACCTGACAGGTATTTTAATAATCTTTTAAATCTGGCTATTTTTTTTAACGATTACGAGAAAACAGGTAAGTAAGGTAAAAATAGCCCATAAACATCATCATTTAAAAACGAAATCAAATGGTTTTTTTTATATTTTTAATACCTTTTCGTGCCCTGATGCATGCTTTTAGCTTTACAATGAAATTTTTTTCTCCCACTGTTCATGTACCGGAAGTTTGAGCTCTGGAATAGACAATACAGTAGGGAACCATGGTTCAGAAATTCCGTTAAAGCTCGCTCTTCGACTGGGATCAAACCCTAACTACGTTGTGAAAAGTGTGTTTTATTATCGTATGTTAATACAGGCCCGGATTTAAGGGAAGGCATCTTAGTCACGTGTCTAGGGCACAAAATGTAGTCGGAGAACCCCTGCTTATTATAATGTTTCGTGAAAATAATTATAGGTCCAGGCCCGCCGTAAGCGGGCTTGCAAGGCGTGCAACAAAGAGTAAGCCACAGTGTAGGTAGTCGACATATTTGGTGCAATTTCTGGGGTTTTAAATTTACTCAGCTTAGAAAGCGATGAGTTAAAAAAAATAAGCCCATTTGAAATATGTTCCTTCTAATCGTATGTAAACAAATTACTTTCCTGTGTCTATAATCTGTTCGTTTTTTTTAAAGAAATATAAATATTTGACAGTACCTCTTGTCCTGATCACACTTTACTACATTCGATGTGTTGTGTTTTGCTTTGATATTTATTTTTCGGTTTCAATGCTTAAGCTTTTTAACTACAAAAATGTAGGGCTCCCCACCGCAAGTTATGCCTAGGGCCCCTCAAAATCTAAAGCCGGGCCAGTGTTAACACACCTGAAAAAAACACCATAGTTGCAAAAAGCAAATAATAATATGCCAGTGAATCATAGTACCTATAGTTAGTTTTCAATAAATAAATAATTTAAATGTATGAATTCAATAAAACCGCCGTTTCATAAATGTATTCCTAAAGCTTTTGCGAATATTGTACATAGAGATAAATAATGATAACGCATTTTGAGGGCCGGCATGTAAAGTTATATAGATATACATATAAGCAGGTACTCAACAGTGCTCAGTAAGTACATCACCTCGGGGCAAAGGACATGCTATACAAGTCGCAAGTCCGGCCCCATATTGGCTGAGAATTGTCGGCGATCCCATACTCAATAGCTGTATCGAACTCGAAATCTGAAGAGAAATGCCTCCCTGTGCGTGTTCTACCGCTTGTAAAATGGGATGTGTTCTGAGGATAAAATCGTTGAAATGATGTCCACGGCTACTTTCTTACATCGCACTGCTCGCTATCAGCAGGGAAATCATCCTCCAACCTTAAAACCTAAATGGTCTACGTGACCTATGATTTTTTACGTGACGTGCAATTTCAGAAAAACTTATTCCCGTGAATGCTTAGGTTGTGGAATGAGCTGCCTACCAAAGTTTTCTCTAAGGACTTCAAGAAACAAGTTGTTAGACTTTTTGAAGGGTTGGCAACGCGCGAGTGATGGCCCAGGCCATGTAAGCGTCTATAGGCTGCGGTGACCGCTCACCCTCAAGCGGACCGTAAGCTTGTTTTCCACCTTTGAGGTATAAATAAATTGTATTTTAATCAGTTTCCCTGTTGACCAGATGGTGCTGTGTGTAACAATTATTTTGTTTAGGTATATACATTACTTAGTCTTAGTATAAATTACTTTTTTTTTTTCTGAACTGACTGCAGTTAGCTGTTGCAGCCATTACTGCTTCACCGGGCTTTTTGGGGCGATACTCTGAAGGAGCCTTCGGCTTGGGTTGTCGCTCTCGGGGGCGTCCCGTCGACCGGCGTGAGTCTCGAACCCGAAGGTGAGTCAGCGCCAGGAGGAGAGTTGCGATTGAGTGGGGGCGCGATGCGCCCCGGCACTCTTTGATACAAATTATATATACACACCGGCACAATTAGCGGAACAGAAAAAAAAGTGAGACTATGAGATAATAACGCATATATTTGACGAAATCATTCAGATTGTTGGTAGGTGGCATTCTGGATTTAACCCTTCTTTTTAGCAAGTCCCAGACATGCTCTATCGGACTAATATCGGGGGAATTTGCTGGCCACTGCATCACCGGTATACCTACGTGGCTCAGATATGCCTGTACCGATTGTGCACTATGAGCACGAGCATTATCTTGCATTAGAATAAAGTCGTCACCAATAAATGGGGCAAATGGTACAACATGTTCTACAATGTCTCTGATGTATCGATCTGCTGTCATGGTCCCTCCTGTGACTATCACTAACTCCGTGCGAGCTCCCAAACATATCCCTCCCCAAACCATAATCGAGCCGCCACCATAAGCCACTGTGTGTTCAAAATAAGACTGTATGTGGCGTTCTCCTTTGCGTCTCCATATTCGCTGTCTCCCATTGATCTGTTTTAAAAGAACTCTGCACTCATCAGTCAAGAGAACCTGCTGCCATTCGTTCAAATCCTTTTTTGTGTTCCGCTAATTGTGCCGGTGTGTATATTAAGAGTAACATACATTCAGTCAAAAAAGTATCGAGAATAGATGATTCGTCTATGGTTTCAAATGAATTTTTTTTATTAGATTTGTTCATTTTGGCGCGGAGTTTGAGTTGCATCTGTTATTTGGATTAAATCTTTATATTAATCTCTTTGGATTAAATACAGTTCTGTTTTTAGTTAGATCATATCTGGAGTGTATTGCGAATTTCATATTGGACAAAAATATGGAACAGAGTTTGTCTTTTTTTTCATCGCCAATGGATTTATAATTTATCAAAAACAAGTGCTTTTTTTACAAAGCTTTCAAAACCGGTCGAGATGTGATGAAAGATTTGCCTCACTCTGGTAGGCCATCAACGTCTTCAACTGAAGTTAATATCGCAAAAGTGAAGGAAATAGTGACTTAAAATTCTCATTCAAATTTGAGAGATAGGTAGCCGCAGAACTTTCTGTGTTTCACAAGTCGATCCGTACTATTTTAAATATTTTTTGCGTATAAAAAAAGTTGCCCCTTGGCTAATTCTAAAAGACCCCAACAATGTCCAACTACCCACCCACTTTTTAAATTTCGGTAAAACCAGGCACCTAGTTGAGATGATTTGAAAAGAAGTGCACCCCTCGCACCCCGCGCCCTACATCAGTCACATCTAAAAAATTTTTTTTTACATTCTGCACATTCAAAGTCAACGTTAAACTTACGTTATATGCAAAAAAAAATTATTCGCAGACATATAATAGGCCTTCAGATCTAGGCAAATATTTTAAATGAAAATCCGTTACTAACTAAATAATTTCATCACCACTGCCATCATACTTTATTAAAAGAATATTCATTTATAACGAAAATAAGTTTTGTACAGGCTTGCATCTAACATCAATAATAGATATTTTATTAACAAATTTTACATTCACTAACTTACTACAAATTATTTAACTACTTAATTTATTAAAATAAGCCCTAATAACCTTCATAGAGCCTCTTATAACTGTAGTGACGAGGGTGCAATATAAATCTAATGTCCTCAATGTAAGAAACGGTCACAAATTAAAATATTTCCATAAGTTTTCATTCTGCTACTAAAAAATGCTGCTGATTAAGCAGTCAAGTTCATTCACTAAGAGGACTTGTAATTCTATGAAATAGGCTAATAGGTGCTAATTAACATAAAATGATTCTAGTTAACAAATGTCAAGTTGTAATTTCATCATAAAACATTTTACTATTTGAATGTGTTATACAGTCTCCATAAGCAAATGGCAGCTGCGGCTAAGGACACCGAGCTATGTAACATTATTTTTCTCCTATTATCTGTGCGCACTATAACTACAGGCGATGAAGATGTCAGGTCACTCAGCATTGGCAATGTTGATAAATGTCGTCGGTTCTTTTCTTCCTGGTACTTACAGCAAGGATCCCACTGCCAGGCCAATGTATAGCAACCAGCACACAAGACTGAAATTATTCCCATTGGAGCACAGGCCAAGGAATTCCACATCATACCTGAAACATTAACTAATTGTTATTATCATTACTTACAGGTTACAGTAACCAACTTGGTACTTGCTTACAGCTGCATTCCGCCCGTGCTATATTTGATAATATGGATGGGATTCCTAAAGCAACTACTATAATTTTGAATTTATTAGAGTAAAGAAGTTTGCTTAAGCAAGCTATAAGACTTTGGTTATTATAATCCTTCGGGAACTTTTCTGAGGAAAAATGTGACCTATATGAACAGTAGAAGATGGAAAATTGCTGCAGACATCCACCAATGATCTGGTTAAAGAGACAACTCACAACACTAGAAGGTGGTGTAGGAGTACAAGTACAGGGGAAATTGTGGTACTATCCAGAAGAATAATATACCTAAAAATTAATTGCTTGATCTTCCAGATTTCATTATAGACAAATAAAATCTTATATCTTTTTGTTGGTTTATTTCTGTTGTAAATATTTAAAAAAAATTCAATGCTTATATTTAGGTTTATAGAGTAAAATAACCATAAAAAAAAGTAAAACTTCTAGGGCAACCTAAAAGGAAGCAAGGAAAAGTCATGTACATCAAAATAGGACAGCAGAGCTGAATTCTAATCACCTACCTATTAGTAAGGCTTGACTAAGATCTCAGTCTTGGCATTCTTAGCTACAAATCTAACTAAGATCTCTGTCTTGGTTCACAGCTAAAGCTAAAAGTACCAAGATTCTCGGACATAACCGAGACTGTTAGAAGGTAAGGGATTTAAATTTTACTGTGCATGTCCAAGTTCATTGCTCGGTGTCACAATCACGATCAAATCAGGATAAATTCAACTTATAGACAGCTCATGATTCCATAGAGTCGGAAGAGGAGCCAATGACCAGTGACAAAAACAGTTCAAATGCTGTGATCGTAATAGTGCTTTTCTTAGAAAGCCAAGACTGCAAAGAAATGCTAATGTTTTTAAGTATTGGTATTTGTCACCTTAAAAAGTACTTAGGCCTGCAGCAAAAAGTTTTTAGCAGCAGGCTGCATTCTAGTGTGGCAAATGAACAGCTCTTTAGCAAAGCTCGTCAGTTATAGAATGAAAGTTATACTTCTCTTTGCAGGTTGAAAACTGTTATTTCGTGCTACAATATCATGTTTAATTTTGAATATTAAAACAATTATTAACACTCTTTAATGTATATTATTATTCAAAACTAGTGAATTTTCATTTATTTGTTGTATATTTGTATATTTATATGTATTTATTTTCATTAATTTTCATTCATTACAATTTATAATCTATTCTAGGTTTCAGCTGCAATTTTATTTTATTCTCTGTCTCGGTCAACCCTTACCTAATAGCACTACTTGCCCTAGGTATGTTTAATATACCCAACTACTGTTAAATATATTGTTCACCATTCAATGCAACAAAATTGAAATCAAAATATTTTCAATTAATATCTACTACTAATTTTAAAATAATATTTTTTATTTTTAGAATTTTACTAGTTTTATTAATTTCTATTCTAAAACCAATGTTGTAGGTATATATATATGTATATTTTGACTATAAGTACCAAGTTTTGGCCATGGACCGATCCACAAATACAATTTTGGAAATAAGCCTATATATATATGTACGTTTAGAATATATAGGTACCTGAAGCAATGCTGCAAAGTCCACTGTAAACAGCCACTTTGTGAAAAAGGTTTCCAGCATAAATCCATCTAGCTGTTTCTTCTCCAAGTGGTTCCGGTTCTATTACTATGACACTAACGCCAGCCTCAAGTGCTCTTTCCAATTCCATTTCGAATTTAATGTGAGCATTTTCGCTATCATATACTTCTCTTATAATCGCTACACAAGACGGCTTCAAATTCCTAGAAAAGGGCAACAGTGATTAATCATTACTAAATCTTTAACGCAGCATTCAACTGAGCATAAAGAGTACTGTATTTTTTATATATTTTCACGAGAATTAAAATTTGTTGTGAATTAAATTGTATATTTACAAACCTGTCACTTTCGTCGCCCGCCATTTTAATTTAGTGATGCGAACTAGCAAAATAGATTTCGACTATGATTCTACTAGTTTATGGTACGGAGTAAAAGTTGTTGATATTCTATAATCTAGTTTAGTTATAGGTTATTAGATAATAAACACAAAAATTCCCTTGATAGTCGTCATTCTCACCGTCTGTTTGCGGCCTCCGGAGCCTCTTGGTACGTCCTACCAACGGCAATGCGGACCTACACAGGGACTTCAAACTCCCTACGACTCCCCAATATTTAGAAGACCTGGCAGTCCGCTTCTTCGAGCGTACACAAAATCACCCAAATCGACTAATTGTGCAATCCACGACTTTCATCCCCCTGACTGACCTCGGCATGGTATAACAGGACAGGTTAAAGCAGTAGTGCCCTGTTACTGAATGCACCGGCTAGGTGCTCAGAAGGAGGAGAAAAGATAGAGGGAGTTCAAAGGCGAGTAAAGAAACACTTTTCAAGTGAAAGGCAGGTTATATTAGTATACTCTTTCATTATATAGTAACAGCTTTTAATGTACAATATCCTAATCACATAGGGTGATTCTTAACACTTAAATATCTAGATCACAGCTACCTAATTCACAATCATATAGGACTACCTAAATAAATAGAAAGATAGCCAAACGCAAGCCTGCCTACACAGATTTTAAGTGTAGTTTTTAAAGCTTTTATTAGGGAACTAATACACTCAGATCTCTTCGGCCTAGAGCCCGATTCGATGTCTTGCTCGCTGTAGGCACCCCTCAGGTCAGCACCGCCGTAGAAAGAAGACGCGGATGGGACTGATGTTACGTGGCCTAACAGCGCGTGGTGAGTAGTGAATATGCCACCCGTGGCAGGCACAAGGTAAGGCCGCACGTGGCTAGCACAGTGCAAGACCGCACGTGAACGCTACTGCTTCGGCGTAGAGCAGGTCGCCCCGTAACCTTCGTGTGTAGCGGTGTTCAAGATAGCACCCTTCTGCACAGGCCGAAGGTTTGGAGTCAAGGAGACTCCGGGCAGGCCGAGGATTTGGAGTTTAGTAGACTCCGTCCTTCCCCAGTAAAAGAACAGCAAAGCAGCTGTCGTGCGCCGTCGTCAGACAACAGACGTGCACACAAAGACTTCTTCTCACGGACCTGAGTTTAGGCGTAGAGCCGTAGTGAAGCAATATATATACGTAGTATATATATACTAAGAACCGTACCAGGACGGTTTTCCTTTATAGAAGAGAAGTGGATATGCAATTAATTTGCAGTTTAGAAGAAGATCGCACAGTTTACTATCCGTAAAAATAATTAGCAGTAGAATTTTTACAACCACGTCAAGCAGAACGTAAAGTAATCTGTTTTTGACTTACCGATGTCAAACATCTAGAGATTCTTTGATCTCTAAATTTAAATTACCACAGTTGTACGCCCCCGAGAGCGACAACCCAAGCCCGCGGGGAGCCCTTGAGCGTTCGGCGCTATATGGGCTGAGGCTCCTTCAGAGTCTCGCGTGAAAAAGCCCGGTAAAGCAGTAATGGCTGCAACAGCCAACTATTGTTGGGGGCACCCCGGATGACCCAGGAATCGGAGATGTGGGCTATTTGGGCGCTGACGGAGCTTGGTTGCCATTTTCAAAGTTCTCGGCCGATGTCTTTGAGTTTATATAGTCTAAACTATTACTTCAATAGGCCTGATGACACTCAGCGTAGGATTTGTAGGTTTTATTTTTATGTCAAGGAATTTATAATATCTAGTAGTCGGAATTAATGTAATTAGAGAGATTTGGTTTTGGGGATCACAATGTACTTCCGAGATATTTAAGTTTTAATGGAACAATTTAGACATTTTCGGCGTTGTTTTTGCGCCCCATGCAGATAAAGCGACTGAAATCAGTTGTCAAAATTCTAAAAGCCAGAAAGGCCAGGAGTGTTAGTTATAATATTTCAAATAGCTAAAATTATAACAAGCTTGTTGGGTACAAGTTTGACTTTAAAAGATAGACAATATTTTTTAACTTTGAACAGCGGTACGGAAATATTTTTTTAACGCGGACCTCAGTGTTTGGAGTTTCGTTAAACTCGTGTGTGAAATGAGGGATGAAAATTTAATAAAAATGCAACTTGGAAAATACTAAAATAAGTTTGATAATGACACAATTACTTCCCTTTAGGAAAGGAAAAGAGCACCGAAGGCAACTCTCGTGTCGGCCAGCCTATTAAAGCCTCTTTACAGAAAATTGTACAGAATTATGTTGGTAGGCAGTCGAGTGAAGGTCAAATAGATAGCTGAGCCGTGTGACAACTGCTGCAAGTTAGCTGTTAGCAGCTTCTGGACATGTGGGACTGTTCTGGACATTAGGATCCTGGGAGCAAGTAAGAGTCTATGCAGTACCTTATTCTTAAGCAGCTTGTACTAAGAAATTCAAGGTCTTTCCTTTGGTTAAGAAGGTCATGGCTACTATCTATTGAAATTATCAGAGAACATCTAATCCATACTATCTATAGTAACATTATAAATGCGAAAGTAACTCTGTCTGTATTTCTGTTACCTCTTCACGCTTAAACCACTGTACGGATCAAGATGAAATTGGGCGTGGAGATAGTTTAAGTCCTGGGAAAGGACAAAGTCTTCTTGAAAAAACTCTTTCTAACAACGATTTGTATGAAATTTTGTCTGAATATTTCAATGGGTTCCTGGATGGTTTGAAAACAATCAGTGTCACTGATCTTCTTCTAAACGGCAGGGAAGATTTTTATGATATTTTTTGTGTACGTCCGAGTGGATCCCTGCTAAGTTTGAATTCACAATTGGACCCGGTAGGTGGCACTGCAGATGGTCACTGATCTTCTCCTAAACGGCAAACATTGAATGTACGACATTGATTTCAACATTCGCTTTGGTTTTCTTTCTAAACTGACTACTGTAGTTGGCTGATGCAGCCATTACTGCTCCACCGGGATTTTGAGGGTTGACTCTAAAAGAACAATTGAGAAGATTTTAGAAGAAATTATTCATAAGATATTGTTCATCATCATCATATCAGCTTATATTGGTCCACTGCTGGACATTAGCCTCCTCTATGGCGCGGCACTTTTCCCGGTCCTCTGCCTTCCGCATTCAGTCACCTCCAGCCACCTTTTTAAGGTCGTCAGTCCACCGGGCTGGAGGGCGTCCCACGCTTCGCCTTCTCATACGCGGTCTCCACTCTAGGACATGTCTGCTCCATCGACCATCAGTCCTGCGACAGACGTGGCCAGCCAACTGCCACTTCAGTTTGCTAATTCTGCGAGCTATGTCGCTAACTTTGATTCTCTTCCGGATGTTCTCATTTCCAATTCGATCCCTTAGAGACACTCCGAGCATAGCTCGCTCCATTGCGCGCTGTGCGAGCTTGAACTTATGGACCAGCCCTGCTGTAAGCGTCCACGTTTGTTCATCACCTATGAATAAAACCATTTCGTCTAAAATACTTCCATCATCATCATCATCATTTGTATTTGCAGACAATGAGCTGGAGGTGCCAGCAGCAGAAGATTCTTTAGCCCACGGGTAGAAAATTTTAGATTGGTGTTGTTTTACCATTTCATATGTGGGTACAACATTGTGACAACAGATTTATCTGACGCCCATGAAAAGTCGGATGCGAGAGGCTGTAATACTGGCAACTGCATTTTGTTTCTAAGTTTCGTTTTAACAATGTTCATTGTACTAAATGGAAAATGGACCCCTTCTTACGACAACGCGCGCAATGAAAATTTTGCGAGGTCATTTATCATAGTGTTGCAAGTACAATTTTTTAAGCACCCGTGTAAGTACGATGAAAATTGACGTGTAAAACAGGTAAAAGATAAGCGGCTGGCCACAACATTATAATTTTTTGTTAGCCTAAAATCACGTTTTTTTTTTCAAGATAGCCTAAAACCCGGCCAAGTGTGACGAGCCCGACCTATTTACAATCTTAAATCTCAGTTACAGCGTCATCTAGCAATTATTAAGCGAAAAAGTAACGCATTTGTTTGTTGAAAGCGATATTCAAAGTTAAGCAACACGTCGGCCCACTGAAACTTTTGGTAAGTTTATACATATATCGCACATTTACAAGTTTCAGACTTGACATAGCTGGAACATGACAGTAACTTGCATCTTATCGTTTCTTTGAACCTCATCGAAACTTAATAATTGATGTAACTGCAATCAAACGTATGAAAGTTTATAAATGAACTTTGCAGTGCAGAGTGCACTCGGCAATATAGCGTAGTATCCCTATTTAGTCTGAGATATAGCGTAGATATAGCTCGCCTGACTCTGGTGGCCGCTGAATCACTTTGCTCAGTAAAGTGACGCTTATGTTTTTGTTATGAATTTACAGATTGACGGATATATTGGTTATTTAGGATATACATAAGTACAGAAGTTTTTACTTATTTCATAAAACAACTTTAGAAATCGTCATAGTTGCGTGTATGTAATTAACAATGACTGTAGGTAACTACGTAATTAAATGATGGGTGAAAACTGTGAGCATTTCTTCTGATATTGACGTGTAAGTTATTTCATTTTATTGTTTTGACAATTTTGTACGTTTACGGTTAGTGTTGGTATTGATAATTCCGATAATTCGATATTGATCAACCTGGCTTCATAATAAATGCGTGAGACAGACGTAGTAGTTGTATAATTGCACTTTTATAAAAGCAGTATAGTCGGCAATAAGCACATTTTTCTCAAGATCTAGTTCAAATCTTAAAAAACTTTTAATTTGACATATTTTGTTTAATTAATTCAATAAGTAGGTACTATTATTATTTAAGTTAAAAAATGCCACAAAAAAAAAAGAATTCGATTTGGCAATTTTTCGAGAAGCGGTTTTCATTCGGTAGCCATGAACCTGAAAAACAATCCGTGCATGGTCTAGATTTTAGAAAGACATTCAACAAAACTAATTAACTAACTAACTATTTTTAGGGTGTTTAATTTAGAGTACCTAATTTAAATTTTTATTCGATAAAAGTGAAACGTAGAACTCTGTAATTGGCTAGCGAGATGTTTCAATATTCAAATGACATTTTATTCAAAGTTTTAATCGCGTTTATAAAAGGTTCGGTTTAGCTATGCTTATTTCTTAACTGTGTTTTACTTTATTATTTGTAGATAATATCTTGTACGCAACTGCACAAAAATGGTATTTTTGTACTCGCACCATGTAAAAATTATCTTATAACAGTAGCATAAATAGCTATATTACAAAATAAATATTCTTTACTTATAACGTTAAACACTTAAAACTTACACTTTTGGATAATTATATTAAAATGGAAATGGAAATATTTTATTTAATGCACACTAAGAGCCGAAACCATATGAAAAATGCTTTCACAGCGGCAGGTATTAGGCGCTGTGACGTCAGCCGAGGGACGGTCATCCGTTTAGCCCGTTTTGCGGGTCAGGCACTTTACCAAAAACTTTGATTGTCTATATCTTGGTCAGTTTTTGGTATTTTTTGATAATTAAAAAAAAATATTTATCGCTTATTAAATTGATACTTCTAAACTTATATATTATAGTCTATTGTTAGAACAGTTAGTGAACGTAGCCTGTATACCAGTGTTACCAACTCTCAAAAATATTTATCCCTAAAGTTTGTGTCAAAAACCCCTTATATCACCTTAATTATTGAGTTGTCCCCCTAAAAGATATATAAATATAAAATTCTTAACCTATTTTTTCGGCGGTATCCTATCTAACATAAGCTTCAAGCGTTCAAGTTTAAAAAAATATAGACTCATACACAACAATAACAGTCATATGCACTAACTATAAAATGACCGCCAGTGGCACCAGTATTGCCGCCAGTCACCACAGAGTGGTTGTAGAATTACGTACTAGATGTCGTTATAAGTCGCTAGGTCAAGAAATAAATATTAATATTATCAATTTAAAAATATTAAAGAGTCAAAAAAACCCTGAAAATACCCCTAAAAATTTCAGACCCCTAAAAAAATCCCATCTCATTTACCCCCTAAATCTGGAGGGAAAACCCCTAAGTTGGGAACCGTGCTGTATACATACATGCATGGAACGTGCGTGCATTGCTTGCAAGAAGCTTATATTACGATTTGTAGTACTATACCTTCTATCAGAAAAAAACTGGCCTAATGCAAGTTAGACTCGCGCACTAAGGGTAAACCGATTGTAATGAAATTTTGGTAAGTTATTGTGCACACGCCGGGGAAGGTTTCTGAGAGAGAAAATACTGGTCAAGTGCGAGTCGGACTCGCGTACTAAAGATAAACCGATTGTAATGAACTTTTGTAAATTGTTGTGCACACGCCGGGGAAGGTTTCTGAATTAGTACAACCCTTTCACTATATGTGGCGCGCCAGTTTTTTGTTTTGTAAAAACAACGTTCGCCACGTCAGCTAGTGTTTCATAATATTCAAATAACGATTTCGAAAATGTTTTTCAATATTCATAAATTATTCCTTGGCGAATGTTGTGATACAGTTTTCTAACATTTCAAATAATACTTTGAAAAATATTTCGCAATATCACGTGTATAAGTGATATGCATAACCTTTCTAAAAAGATAAGGTTGCTGTAAATCTTGTTTAACCTATTAGTTAACAAAATAAGCAAATTAGTAATGTAGAGAAGTCAAAATATTTATATTGCCAAAACCAAGTTTCGGTTTTTAGGGTCCGTACCCAAAGGGTAATTAGCGGAACCCTATAACTAAGACTTCTCTGTCCGTCCGTCCGTCTATCCGTCTGTCACCAGGCTGTATCTCATGAACCGTGATAGTAAGACAGTTGAAATTTTCACAGAAGATGTATTTCTGCTGCCTCTATAACAACCAATGCTAAAAAACAGAATAAAATAAATATTTAAGGGGGCTCCCATACAACAAACGTGATTTTTTTTGCCGTTTTTATAGATAATGGTTCGGAACCCTTCGTGCGCGAGTCCGACTCGCACTTGGCCGATTTTTTTCTATAATTGAGGAGTTTCATGCGATACAGCCTGATGGCAGACGGACGGATGGACAGACAGCGGAGCCTTAGTAATAGGGTTACGCTAATTAGCCTTCGGGTACGGAACCCTAAAAAACCGATTCTCACTTAACGTTTTGAGTAGCCTATGTCCTCTCTTAGCACTCAAAATATCTCCAGGTGAAATTCCATCTTAATCGGTACAGCGGCTCAAGCGTGAAGAGATAACAGACGGACAGAGTTATTTTCGCATTTATAATATTAGTATGGATAAGTAAAATTGCTATAAAACAATGCTCAGGCATTAACAATAAAAGACAAAAGAATAGTATATACACATATAATAAATAATATAATATTGAACCTGTGTGTAAGGGATACAAGAAATTTGTGGTAACAACTACATAGTTAGAGATCCTATATCGATCTCATACTACTTTATATATTAAACTTGTATCTAGTGTTTGTGTTTAATCGCGGTCTGTGTTAAACCTATTTAACTCTACTATCACGTTCAGCTGTTCAACATTTTTCCTTATTGGACAAAAAAGTAGTCTCCAAAATTAATCTAGAGTACGTAATATAGAGTTACAATTCATACCTACCCTACTGGCAAATTCTTTAAATTACGGGTTTGTTTTAAAGATTGCAATACAATCTTGAAAGATCGTTCGAAAATCTCACAAAATGCTTTATCACAACACAAAAGTCGTACGAAAGCTATAACGCTGTTTGACAATTGACGTAAGTTGTTGTAACACCTATAGTGTAATGGCGTAAACTCACGAGTAAAGCTCGTTCGCCTAGTTTTTTTTTATACACCACGTTCTGTCAGTGCACAACCATTTGAATTGTATAATGTACCTAGCGCAGCGGGTCAAAGAGCTCCGTATGTCACCACGTAATTATCCGGAAAATGGCCTGAATATTTTGGCCGAGCACAAAACATTTGGAAAATTTACGAGATTCCAAAGTAGGAACTGAACTGAGAGGTCGAAAATGTATTTTAATGTGAATTGCATGTCTAGAAAATTAAATATTCTTCCAGAAATAGATGACTAAAACTTAAAAATGGTTAAATAAGGATTTTTCAATAAGATTCCTAAATCATTAAAAAAGAAATCTCCATTTTGGCCATAACTCCCTGATCTCAGGAAAATGACTCATGTCAGGGGATTTAATGGGAGAGCCTATGATATTAATACAAGACATCTTCAAGGCAACGTCCTTTTCAGAATAAACAGATCTCTATCTATAATATGTGCTAATACATAACTACTGTGATCGGGATGAGTACCCTCTTTCTGTCTTTCCGGAATAGAGACTGTTATCGTATCGTACAGTAACGTAATCAAGTTTAACCTGGTATGAGATACTAGGGACCGTGCTAATGTTGCCAGTAAGAAGTTACAGACCATGTAAGAAGGGAATTTGACATAGTATTATTTGTATTTGTTGCGTTTAGAACGCGGTTTGGTTGCTTATTTTGATATCAGTTAAAACACTATTGTAGTGATTTGTACAACAGACAATATGTTACAACATATATGTTAATAAAATATGTAATATACTTCACTCAGATGAAAGAAAAACAATTTTAGCTGCAAATGCAATGAATGAATGATAGAGGACTTCTGGGCACCTAAAAGACACTTGATACAATATTTTTAACCGACTTCAAAAAAAAGGAGGAGGTTCTCTGTATTTTTTTGGTATTTTTTTTGTACATGTGTTACGCGATATATTTGCGGTTAAGAACAGAGTGTAATTATATATACGTATATGAATGGGTTAACCCTCGGATTGGTTTGGCATTTAAATTTGGTAAGGATCGGCCTAAGGAAACCAGAGTTAGATAGGGATATGTCTGAAATTGTTTTATTTTGACGACCTTATTTCTAATGTATCTACGCGTCCCGTAGGTTTCTACGTGGCAGAGGCAGCACATGAGATAAACAAAAAAATAAAAATAGCATTGAATTACCATACGCTGCCGCTGCAATTTAAGGAGGCGTGATTGTGCCATAGGCCCACCCGCGCCGCGCCTTTGTGGTTACCGAGAAATACCGAGAATTCGACGAGCCTTTACAGGGTTGCCTTTGCTGGGACAGGGTTAAGTGGGTTAAACCCCTCTGAACTCTATGTTACTTATCATTTGCGACACTCCTGAAGTCATTCAAAATGCAAATTGAAAGTTTCATTAAAAAACAGACAATTTATAATATCACTTGTAATTTTTAAGAAAGTATTTTCATACACAATTGACTTGATCAAAGCACTGCAGAAAGTTAATGTCAATTTAGTAAATTCCTGCGGTCATGCAAACATAGTCAAAGTGAGCCTCCAAAAATATTTGAGATAAAGGTAAGTTTGCGGCCATTTTTGAAGAGGCAAAATGTCTAAGCCCAAGCGATGAAATAGTGGCTCCGCGGACTGCTTAAATCTACTATCGACGCAATGTGTTTCTTGGATCTTAGTTAATGAATTAGACGCTAGATTTCAGCCTCATGAGAATACTCTTTATTGAAATATTACAGATGATTCTGCCTACAAATACAGATATTGGCAATGCCACAAAAGCAGAATTATCAAAAGTAGCAAAGATATTTCTCGGCAAAATAGAAGAGAAATAAATTCAATTCAGAATATGAATTTTGGCACTATATTTGGTCATTCCTAGAGCCAGAAAGGAAACCCACGCCCGCAATTCAGGCGATTGTCAGTGCGATCCCGAATTTTTCCACCAAATAAGAAAGTTGCTGTTGTTACTGGCCACTTTGCCAGTATTAACTGCAACTGCCGAAAGAAGTTTTTCAACTAAACTTAAAGAGGTTCAAGACCAATCTGCGAACCGAACATGAGCCCCTCGCTGATCTAACACTAATGTCAATACATATAGAGTTAGCCTTATCAATAAACGCCGAAGAAATAGTTAGTCAATTAATTAAAAGAAAATGCTGAAATGTATTTATACAAATAAACTTTGTATTTCAATTTACGTTATGCTATCGAAAAATTTCGCACTCGCTACGCTCGCGTTTCATCTGCTGCTTTTTTTTCTGAACTGACTATGCAGTTGGCTGATGCAGCCATTATTGATCCACCGGGCTTTTGGGGCAAGACTCTGAAGGTGTCTCAGCCCATATAGCGCCCAACCCCTCAACGCCTGGCTTGATATCTTGGGGTCGTTTCTTTGACCAGCGTAAGCCTCGACCCCGAAGGCGAATCAGCGCCAGGAGGAGAGTCCCCGTTACGCGGTTGCGATTGCGATGGAGTGGGGGCAAGAAGCGCCCCGGCACTCTTTGATACCTCGTCTATGAGGTAGGTCCGTGTGTTCGTCGATGTAGTTGGGGGGGGGGGGGGGATGGTAGGTTGTGGATTGCACAATTAATCGGTTTGGGTGATTTCGCGTATGCTCGAAAAAGTGGACTGCCAGGACTTTAAGATATTGGGAGATCGTGGGAAGTTCGAAATCCCTGTGTAGGTCCGCATTCCGGGCGAATCAGGGGGCTCCGGAGTCTGCTCTGAGGAAGCGGTTTTGGAGGGTCTGGAGTCTATAGAGGTTGCGTTTAGACAACGCATAGATGACACTAGCGTATGCTACTATGGGGCGGATGCAAGTGGCGTAAAGAATCAGCTTATTCCTAAGCGACATCTTACTGTACTTGCCTATCATGAGATATAGTCGACCGAGGACAAAAATGGCTTGGTCTCTAACTATTCTGGTGTGATCGCGGAAGTCCAAACGGCTATCCAGGGTCACGCCAAGATATTTGGTTTTTTTTGCCAAGAAATGGCACGGCTGAAAGGTGAGAGTAAAGAGAACGGCGGAGCTTTTGTCGGGGTTAACTTTGGTTCTCCATTTCCAAAACCATTCGCCTAGGGCGGTGATTGCGGATTGGAGGCTCTTAGTGATTCGATTAACTTGCCTATCGGTGGTATAAATAGCGGTATTGTCCGCGAAAAGGGCTAATTGGGTACCTATCGTTTTAGGAATGTCGTTTGTGTACAGAAGGTACAAAATAGGAGCGAGCACGGACCCTTTGCGGGACTACTGCTTGTATGGGACGAGGGGAAGAGAGAGTGCCCATCTTATTATTATGCCCGTCCCCTAAGACTTTTAATATGTACGTGCCTGGGTAGAGGGATCCCATACGCAGCAGTGTCTTTCTATTGTGCTATCAACCAACCAACTCCATTATACTTGCCGGTTCTATTCTACTTTGTTTATGGTAAAAATATAGTTATAAACTTTGCTGCCCCTCTGACCTTGGTTGTTTGGTCGCTTGTATCGTTGTAAGTTTACACCATTGCAATGTGGCGACTGTAGTTTTGCTTTTTGACCACCGGGTCAAAAAAATTGTTGTTCTACTACGTACCTCGTGTATCAAGCCTAGTTTCTAAGAACGTAGCTCGTCGGTTGCATTTGATAAACATTCGTATATCAAAGCAAGTCTATGAGATCGTAGCTCTTCAGGTAAGTTACGCAAAATGAATCGAGCTTGCATTCTGGGCTTGCATTCAGCCAAGAAAAAAATATTTAATGTTCGAAATATTTATTGCATTTTTGTTCCTTTTTTAAAAAAAGAACAATTCCATTCATCACTAGTTTCAGCATCTTTTGATTTGATTTGATCAGCGCGTTTAAAAGGCCTTTCCAAGCTACAATTAAAACAAAAAATAAAAAAACAAAGAAATTTTAACAAAAATAAATTAAAAAGCGACTTCAAATCTTGACAAACTTAAACTAAAAAGTTAAAAATAACTTATTTTTATTAGAAAGAACATGAAACGAAATGAAGTAATTCAAAATAGTTTACCTAATATTCGGCCAAAGGTAAAATAACTAAACGGTGCATTAGTATGTGTGCGTAGCGTTACATATACGTATGTACACACGTTAACCAAGTATAGGAAGAATAAAGAGAATATAGGTAATATACTATGTAAGGTCGTGCTACGCTGCAAAGTACGTGTAAAAATCTTTGCATGATCTCGCATGAACAGAATAAAATTTTCATACTCGGGTATGACAGACCTTTTAAAGACATTTTAAAAATTTTAGCCGTTTCTGGGTTTAAATTATAGATGAGAGATGAGATGAGATATGGTCTTAAATTATAGACAGTGATTTATAAAAATAAAATCAGCCATTTTACCATCTTAAGTTGAATTAACGCCGATATAGTAGCAGAAAATTTATCAATAAATTTTTCTTAGTTTAAAGCCGAAGGACCTGAGAGCGGTTTCATTGCAAACAGCTCATTTAAATATGAAGTAGCGAGCGCTGTGGGATCGTTATATTTAGATATCAACACACCCATAGTTAGTTAGTTGGACTTATGTTTTCCGCACTTAGCCTCATAATAGGGCCATTGTACGTAGGTAACCAATACCTGTCATTGGTTATTCATACCATCCCAGCTCCATCCAAAAGTTAAGGAGGCATCTGATGTTATTCAGCGCCTCTTTCATGGTTTGTTGATTCTTAAGGTGCTTTGTCCGTTGGTCGCTCACGCTTTTGCAATGAAGAACCACGTGAGACGGTGTCTCCTCGGCTTCCATACAGCCCCTGCATAGAGGATTGTCAGTAACGCCGATATTGAAAAAGTGCCTGTTTAGCGGGCAGTGACCTGTTATTATGCCAACTATGTAGCTTAGGTTTTTTCTGCTAAGTTTTAACAGTTTGTGCGACAGATTTGCGTCCAAGGATGTAGGAACATTTTTGGTTTGTTCGCAGTCTGTCTGTTCTGCCCACTGTTTGTTGTGTTGTTGTAAGGTTCTGTCATGTAACCATGTTTTGAGTTGGATGAATGGTATCGGTACAATTGGTTCAGGTCCCATTATTTTAGTGCCCGATCCTCTCTTTGCCAACTCATCCGCCGCATTATTGCCTAGAGACCCACTAGGACCACGTGACTGTGTAGTTTTCAGCACAGGGTAGGTAATACTTCTGCGCAAATAGTTTTTGCCTTTCCCGTTAAACTATTAAATAAATAAATCACTCTTTCAGAATATTCCAGCCGTAAATTATCGTGGACCATACGTTTAAAAGTTTCATATAAAAAGGGAAATTCCTGAATATCAATATGAAATACAGGTAAATTTATAAGCGGTAAACGAACACTACCCTCTTTAAAAATGTGCAAAGTTTGATCGCTTTTCAGTTACTTAACCGGTAGCAGTTCAGGAGTTACGATTTCACTGTAGCATTCTAAAATAGAATAGTATATATCGTCAAATGCATGACGTGATTTATAATTCACCTCATAATCAGAATCCAAATCTAAGTTCAATAAATGTATTTCGTCCAAAGTATAAAGTTCGTCCACTAAACGTGCTTAAGTGATGAATATAGGCACTAAATTATAAATAACTTGCAATCGTTGAAAACATTGAGCTCTTTTAGCCTCACTTAATTTAAGCTGTATCAATATTTTTAAATTTTTTACAGTCAAAAATAAACAATTAAACTATGTTATATAGTATTGCATTTTAAAATAAATGAAATAATACTTATAACTTACGTACCTCGACGCCTTAACAATTTGTATGTACACAATGCCTTAACAAATTGCAAACATACACTTAACGGTTATCACGTGTTATATAATCCAATAAGAAAAACAATATTAACTGGCACCTTTTGTCTTTGTAGGTGATAGATAGTAAACGTAATTTTAATGTTAATTTAATCCGGAACTAATAGCTTAATTTACTTGTAACAATAGCACTTACTAATACAACTACTAAACCTACGTACAATGGCACTATCATGAAGCTAAGTGCGGAAAACATAAGTCCAAATAACTAACTAACTAGTACTAACTAATTAATTAAAGTCTAGTAACTAATTTTAACAAATCACTCAGTAGCAACTTTATTTTAACACAATAAGTATACTTATACACAACCCACTATTTAACTGTGCAACATAAGTGAGATAACTGGCTACTGTTATCTATGATTTCTATGAATAAACAAGTAATAACTTTGTTTGAGTCTTACCTACGTTCCAAAGAAATTGCACTAACTTTGAAGTTGAAGACGGACGAGGCTAGTTTCTCACTTAAAAGTAAAATGATAATATCTGTTTATGTTGTAAGAATATACAAAGGACTGCTTTGTATGCATATACTCGTAATTATGCATAAAGAATTAATAATGTTACGATTTTGTTTGAAAAAAAAACCGACTCACACTTGACGTTTTCAAGTAGCCTATATCCTTTTCCGGGATTCAGACTATCTCCATGTCAAATTTTATCTTAATCCGACGTGAAGACAGATAGACAGACATATAGAATTACAACCTTCCGCATTTATAATATTAGTATGGATTAGTTGTATGCGATTCATTAATATGAAGAAGACCATGATGTTTCCCGTGGCACATAAACCGTCCGAACGACATTTTGAAGCCGTGTGTTGAATACTCAAACAATTTAAACACGCCTTTATCTCCTTAACATAGTTGTACCTATCATGGGGCGCGAGAGTTTGAAAGTTTTTGCAACTATATATATATATGTGGTCGTAATTTAACATAAAATACATTTTAATTTTGCAGTTTAATTAATATTAGGCTGCGTACTCACATGTACGTGAGGTGGCCGTAGCGTTCCGTAGCAGCGGTTTGCGCGGCGACAGCTTTGTTTCGTGCTACGCTGCAAACTACGTGCCAAAATCTTTGCATGATCTCGCGCATGCAAATATAATAATGTTACGATTTTGTTTGTATCCACGTCGTATAGGTAGAGGTAGGCAATATGAACAATTTAGGAAGACTGAATTAACTTTAGCGGTTTAGTAAGCAGAATACCTATTTCCGAATGTAGATACTTATTAAGTCTATACCGATGGGGTGAAAAGTGTATAGAACCTTTCAAAAATCCCAGTGTGGATAGCAATTTACCTACGCCAGTTTTTTTTTTTTTTTTTTTCTGAGCTGACTATGCAGTTGGCTGTTGCAGCCATTACTGCTTCACCGGACTTTTGGGGCGAGACTCTGAAGGAGCCTCAGCCCATATAGCGCCCAACGCTCAAGGGCTCCCCGCGGGGGAAGCCTCGGCTTGGGTTGTCGCTCTCGGGGGCGTCCCTTCGACCGGCGTGAGTCTCGAACCCGAAGGTGAGTCACCGCCAGGAGGGGAGTTCCCCGTTACGCGGGTAAAGCTACTCCAGTGCGATTTAACTAAGAAACGTTGAACGGAACATTGTGATAATTATCTAAACATTCCTAGATTTATTAATTCTAAAATCAAACTATAATCCTAAATTATGCCTCTTTATTCACATAACACGTAATATCTGCATAATAAAAGAACAATAAATACCGAAAATCTAATCCGGTCGAAGACCCAAAATGGAAACTTGATCGCCACGTAAACTCTTCGATAGCTGAAGGCGACCAGCGCGGTGCTGGCTCTTTCGGATTATCTATATATTCAGCAATATTAGCAGATACTCACATGCAGCTAAAGTAGCTAAGATCCGACCCTCTTGTGTGTTTCTCTGGATCCCTGGATGCTCAGATGGTCTGACCTGATGTGGCTTGAGGTTACTAGGTTCGCGAGCGTAGAAGATAAGTGACAGAAAGATAATGACTACTATATTTTTCAAGATGAGAAGGTTCAAAAAGTAACTTATTTAGCTATTTTTCAAATTCATTTAAGTGCGTGCTTGCATGCAACAAGGAATCGGCATCATTTATATTAGTCAGCTTTACAAAAGGAAGATTAGATAAAGTTCTATTAATTTTAGACTTTTCACAACAGTCATCATCTGTGATCTTGAAATTTGACATCACATTGTTATTGCTTATATTTAATACTAAATTATTATTAGGTATAAACTGGAGTGTTTTATAGAAGGCTTTGCACTGTTTTGGCAGGGTCAAGACGGCCATACCAAATAGTATTTCATCACTGTTTACATCAACACCATTTTCGCAAACAAAATGACACTTTCCGGGTTCTGATTGTGTGAAAATCCACTGGTTACCGTTTATCTTTTGAAAGAGATCTATAGATCCCCGAAAGAGTTTGACACTACAAGAGTTCGGGATCTTAGATACAACATCAACGAGTAGCGTAACCTCACATGTAGGGTTGGCTATAGTTGAAAAATCTGCTGTTATTGCTACATACGGTTTATTAGGTGCTACCAATGCAAAAGTGTCCGGTTTCGTTATATCATATGGCACTGGCAGCGGAACAAAATGATACAAATTATACTTTTGAGGAAGTACTAGTGGAATTTTATGACTAAAACTATCTTATTTTGATGGTAAAAACATACCAGATCAGAAATATCAATTATTTCATTAATGTTTTGCAAGGTAAGAAAAAATGGCTACTGACAATGTTTAGGTAACTTATTTCTATGGAGCTCGAGCTCGGTATATAGCTGACTAGGACTTAGTACAGTCGGGTTCAAAATATTCATTTTGCTTAATAAGATTGCATTGTTTATATCATCAATATCAAAGGACGAAGAAATAATTGTACTCTCAATTGAGTTTAGCAACAAGTTAACTTGACTTTTGATTTCAAGCTTGTCATTAGAATTGTTGATTTGTTCAAACGCTTTTTGAATAATGTCTAAGTTATGGCTTGAAGTAGAGATAGTTGACTTAATAACATGAATATTATTTTTCATAAGGTATGCTAACTGTTTTTTATCCGACTGTACTTGTGGAATGGCATCAGTGAATTTGACAGCGTCATCAGAATCGAGTGTACAGAAGAATGTTTTTAATATTGAGCCGCCGGCATCAATGAGCCCGCGTTTTGAAACTCTATCTTTAACTAGATAAGATATAGAAGAAAACATTTTGACATTGTTTACATGTTGGTTTGCAAGGCACTGATGGCATTATTACAATCTATCTGAACCTTTGTCGACATTATAGTACTACAATATTTAGATATTTTTTTGAAAAGTAAATCGACTCTATCCAGTTGAGGTTGTATATGACTAATGTCAATATAGGTGACGACATTCCAGTTGTCGTTAGTGAATTTTAGATCTAGCGTCTGATCGAAATATAGACCGTAGGACGTAGTAATCGGCGCGACGTAACCGCTCCAGCCAGATGACGATAACACCAACCTGGAACGATACATTCATGATGCAGCGAGTTTTATTTCGTCACAGTGATGACGTACATGTTTACGGTTAATACAGAGAGTTACTGTGTGATTGCCATTTATTTTTAAAATCTTGTAGGGACCTTTCCATATTGGCGAAAGTGCTTTGTTTTGTTTATGATGACAGCGCAAATACACCATGTCGTCGACATGATACGTAACAGGTTTAGCTCACGAATCGTAGTATTGCTTAGATTTTTCTTTAGAAGTTTAAATCACAGTATTTGTTTCCTCTATGGTTTAAATGTTTTGTAATGCTTTTTGCCTACTGTCATACAATCTGTGGTTAAGAGCTCTGACGTAATCGGTGTATGTATCTCCTTCTAATCGGTGTATGTGTCGATGGACTTAGGTATATAGGGTTTGTATCCGAATAAAAGTTCGAAAGGAGAGTAAGACGTAGTATTATGTACATTGGAATTGTATGAAAACATGGCTGTGTTTAGATAAAGGTCCCAAGAATGTGGATTCTCATTCACAAATGAATATTTAGTCAGATCGTCCTGTAGTGTTAAGATGAACCTATATTTATGTTCGTATGTTTCGGGAAGTGGTCCGACTATATCTACGTTTATTTTTTCATTCGGTTTTGTAGCGGTGGATATAATAATCATAGGTGAGCGGTTAGTTCGACGTAAAGGTTTGTTTATTTGGCAAGACTTGCATTTTTTTACGTAATTTTCGATATCTTGCCTCATGTCCTTCCACCAATAGATAGATAGATTTTATTTTTTCGAGCATGCGGATGCCCCGCTGAAGGTGACTCATGATGATCTTTTAATATCTTATTAGTTTCTTCGGGAGTAGGAAACAAAATAGCGTTGCGGTATATATTTACTTTAATACCGGTATTGTGGAACAAGAACGCTAGTATGTTATATATTTTTGTGTATGAAATTTTGTTGAAAGGGTTAACAAAGTCGGATATGGTAATTTCCTTTTCGTCCATGTACCAGTACAAAATCATATCTCGGTAGTCTCGTAGCATATTGAATATATCTTTGTAAGAGATCTCGTCATAATGGTGAACTGTTAAAAATAAATGAGAAAAAAGATGGTTATCGTTGGATGTGGAGTAAAAGGTATGTACGAGTAATTCGCGTTCTGTGTCGTGAATGTTTGGTTCACTTGTAGACATTTGGATAATTTCGGAACAATATGGAATAGACTAGTCAAGGTCAATTGCAGTGGTGTTAACTATAAGTTTACATTTAGCTTTTAAAAGTGATTCGTTATGTTCATGGACAACAGTGTCATAGGAAGTCGTGATTTGGCGGCTAACTTGAAAAAAAAATTCATATGTTTCTGACGACGACGCGGTCGGCGCTAATGGCTGTGACGTTGGTGATGATTGTGACGTAGAGAATGACGTATTATTATCTAGCGTAAGGATCGGGTTACGAGAAAGTGAATCTGCATTATTATTTAACTTCCCTTTTTTGTATTCGATTTCATAGTCGAATTCTTATAATTTTAACCGCCACCTGACCAATTTAGAACTAGGATCTTTACAACTGAACAGCCATTGTAGTGGCTTGTAATCGGTGACAATTTTGAATTTATGACCGAACAGATAAGGTCTAATTACTTTTGTGCCAAAAATAATTGCTAAACACTCTTCCTCGGTGGTGGAATGTGTGTCCATGTGACTAGTTACCTTCGGATTTATTTAATGTTCTTGACGCGTATGCGATAGGTAAGTCTTTGCCAACTTGACCTTGGGAAAGTATGGCGGATACGGAAAAATTAGAAGCATCAGTGGTCAACACAAACGGCTGTGTGAAGTCTGGGTATTGAACGAAAAATTTTCAATGAAGCGTCGGTAGTAGCCGACTAAGCCTAGGAATGACTTAATATCTCTAGGAGATTTTGGTACTGGAAATTCTGTTACGCATAAGTCCTTTTTAGGATCAGGTTTCACACCTAAGTCGGATATTACGTGACCTAGATATTGAACTTTTTTTCGAAGGAATTTACTTTTGTCAGGCTGAAGCTTGAGGTTATGTTCACGAAGTCTGTCAAAAACCAGTTTTAGCTTTTCCATGTGACTATTTAAATTGTGACTGTGGATGATAATATCGTCCATGTAAGTATAGCAATGGACACCTTGGAGACAGCTTAGAACGATGTTCATGAGCCTTTGGAACGTGGAAGGACTGTTACGAAGCCCGAAGGCCATTCTGGTCCATTCGAAATGGCCAGTAGGTACTGAAAAAGCAGTCTTCTCCGAGTCCTTTACGGGTACTTGGTGAAATGACGATGCTAAATCAAAGGTGGTAAAATATTTACTGTGACCTAGTTGATCAAGAATATCTGTGATATTAGGGATAGGGTAGGCGTCGCCTATCGTTATCTCATTTAACTTGCGATAATCGATGACGATACGCCACTTAGGTTTGCCAGATGCATCTGGTTTTTTTTGGGACGACACAAATACGTGCGGACCAAGGGGAAATTGAAGGACGAATTATATTCTGGCGAAGCATGTCTTGTATTTGACGGTTTACTTCCTCTTTGTGACATTCAGGAAATCTGCAACTTTTCACATGAATAGGAGTCTCGGATGTGGTTCAAATTTCGTGTTCAATCGTTTTTGTCATGGTCAACCAGGTCTCCTTCAAGGTAAAAGATATCGTTATATTGCGAGCATAGTGATCGAAGAAATTTCTCTTCTTCTGAGTTTAGATTTTCGCATCTTAGAGCGTTCTGGACTTTAGACTCACGATCAGAAGCTTGGGTCATAGTAAAACAGGTCATAGATTTAGAGGACAGCGGTTGGCTTTCGACATCTAATATTTCAGAAACAGGTTCTAAGGTAAATTTTGCATTTTTCAGTTGAATTTCTTTTTCGGAAGTATTTAAAACAGATACAACAATATTTTTGGTTAAGTTAACACGAACGAGTCATTTTGAAAAATATAAGTCTGGATATTGTGGTAAGGTATTTTGAAGTAGCAGACCTTCTTGGATTTCGGGATTCAAAACAGCACACTCAATGAACATTTCGCTTCTCGGTGGAATCCTATAGATCTGATCTGTAACTTTGAAGTCGACTAAGAGTTTAGGATAGTTTGTGAATGTTAAATGTGACTTAAGATAGCATATATTGGCCTTGTATGAATTTAGGAAATTGGTACCAACTATACCATCACATTCGAGGTTTATGTTATTTCCAACAACGTGGAAATTGAATAGCAAAATAGTATCGTTATTTATTTTAAGAGAAAGCTCGAATTTTCCTTTCGTTTCGGCGTAGGAATTTATATATTGAGGATACAGGATATTGAGACTCTGATGCTGAGGGTAGAGACTGAGATACAGAGGACTGAGACTTGGATGCAGAGGACTGAGACTTGGATGCAGAGGATTGAGACTTGGATGCAGAGGACTGAGACTTGGATGCGAAGATTGAGACTTGATAGAAGATTGGTTGTGTTGCGTCGAATGAGGTGAATTAGTAGAAACAGCGTTCTTGGTGCCTAAGGTTTCAGATTTACGTCGACACCGACACGAAATCTGATTCATTAGTTTAAAGTTGACTCTGTGTTTTCTTGGTCATGCTGTAAGTCACACGGTAACGTCGTTTCTGTAATTTGAGCATAATGTGTATATGCTTGTCTGTCGGCCCGATTCTGAATATTATATTTGCTATTATTAAACTGACGTTTACGAGACTGTGAAATATCGTGGCCGACGTTTTTACAGTACCTACAAGTTATTGTAGACTGCCTAAAACCAGAAGGACTTGGATTAGAATTCAAATTATTTCTTTGGAATTGGTTTGAGTTAAACTCGCGATAATTTCGAAGTTTCAAAGAGCATTCTAAATCTGAGTGACCACTTCTCTTACACTGTTTACAGTACTTAGTTTTAAAGGTTGACACGGTGTTTAAATTTTTTTTCTGTTCTATAGCGATATTTACGGCGGAGTTCAGTGGATCACGACAATTGACAACATTGCTAATTTGAGGGTGTAAACCTAAGGTAAACGCGAACAGAGCAAGGTCTTCGGTCATTGCTATGCGACCAGGGATTTCCTTTTTTAATGAATTGCTGGAATGGATTTCAGCCTGTAAATCTGTTAAGCAGCTTTCAACGCGTAAGGCAAATTGTGCTACTGATTCATTAACATTTTGTTTGCATGACTGAAGATCTAACAGTAAATGATTATAGTGTTTCCTTTCACCGAAACTTTGCATCAAAAAATCTTTTAAGTCACCGAAGCTCTCGAAAATCCTATTAGAACATGCTATTTGGGCTTTCGCTGTTAGTTTAGAAATAATCAGTTTTAACAGGAGTGGCTTTTGTGTTTCAGACGCAAAATCAAATGCACTTTCACAACTAGTAATGAACGCGACTAAGGTTTCACGATTGCCATCATATGGTTTGACAAATTCACACAACGCTTGGATAGGAGTCTTTTCTGATAAGGTAACTACCTTGTCATCACTTTTCTGAGACATTTTGACAAACTATTTATAAGATACAAGTACTAAAAAATAAAATTGAGTTGAATATTAAAATATTGATATCTTTGCTACCCCTAAATTATAAATTTCAATTACAAATTCGAAACAGTGGCAATAAGCAGCGCGATCAGAAAATGCCGAATTCGATCTCCTTGGCAGTGAAGTTTGAGGATTCGAAGCGGTATGGGTTTCCGCGGTCAAGGCCAGCGGAAACACAGGAACTCCTCCGTGCACGGAACAGCTCTGGAGATAGTGGGCCTGTTTAGCCCAGGGTCAGGATACCTCGTTGACGCAGTACGCAGCTTTAGTTTTCTTCTTAGACAAGTGATTGCGGTAGAACGTGGTAGACGAGAACTGCACTTAGTCCACTGTACTTAATTATGAGATCAGAGTTTCGTAAAATATGATTTTTGTCGAGACTCGAATTTGCGGACACAATAAACCACGTAGTATTTAAAGTTTACTAGCAAAGTTCTCTCCGATCCCACTTCTGAAACCAATGTTACGGGGTCGATCTTTGGAGTCTTTTTAAAAAAAGGAATCACTAAGTAACATTGATTTATTACACAAAAGAAATAGAAAAATACAATGAAAATTAATAGAATTAGAAAATATAGGTGTCCGCAACGAAGTTCAAAATCGGTCTAACTGCACACAAAAGGAAACTAACTATGAGAGATATGCATTGACGTAATTACTTCTCATGTCGTATAAGCATTTTATTTATGTATCATTATCATGAAATAGAATTTATAACAGTTCCGTATCATTATCTTTTTTATAAACGGCAGATAAAAACACGTTTGTTGTATGGGAGCCCCCCTTAGTCCAGGAGGAATCGGCGCATGAGTACCGAAAACTATTCGACCTCAATTTTTTTATGCGATCCTCTTCAAATTGCCCTTCTAATGATATAAATGCATGTTGCCATGGCGCAACCCGGTGCCATATTGTTTAAACCGAAATTGTTTAAACAATTGCAAAGAATTGTTATTTTTCAACCGGACAAATTTTTTTTATTATCTTTATTGAAATACCAATAAAAAAGGTCCTATGACTTTTAACGATAAAGTTAATATTTTTAAAGATATGAATTTTTAAAGGTTCGAAAAATCTCAAATTTGGGTACTTTCGACCCATGAAAAATATATTAAAAAAAAACATAATGTCTAAGTAATATTTTTTTTTAATTCTTTATACAATTGTTAATAATATTGTTAAAAGAGATTTTAAAAAATTTCATTGTTTATATCTTTTTTTTAATTGTTAATTCGGCGCGCTCGCAAGTATGCGTCGCTTACCTCTAAGTATCGCTTAACGATTAACGATCTTAAATCTTGAACGAAATAAAAAAGACTGAATAACTATGAGTAAAAAACAAAGGATGATCAGTTGAGAATCGACATGCACTAACTTGTATTTTTATTTTAAATGTTATATATAATCAATAATTTTGTCACAAGAACAAACAAAGATCTCGAGGTTTTATACATAGGGTAACCTTGAAAGAATAAAAAACAAAGAAAAGAATCTTTTTCTCATATAGACACAATCGTACACGCACTATGATACATGTACGTAAAATTATTTTTATTTAATTCATTTGAATGTTTTTTCTAAACATTCAAGTGCGTACCCAATATATTTTTATTATTTATAAATAATTGTGATTAAAAAAAATAGTCAAATACCATTATATCTTATTATTGTTGATATAAATGCAAAAATTACTATGATAATAACAAAAAAGTAATATAAACTAATAAAAAAGTAATTTTAATTACATGTTTCGATTTATGCTTAAATAACTTTTGAAAAATTGATTTCAGAAAAAAATTTATTAAAAACAAATTGTAGACAATTTAATAATTAATAACATTGCTCTCTTTAACAATCTTGACAAAGTTGATAGTTTTTAAGATAAATGATAAATAATGATTCGAGACACAGAGAGGCCGACGCAACGCGTGAGTCAGAGAGAGACAGCGATACTTAGAGGTAAGCGACGCATACTTGCGAGCGCGCGGAATTAACAATTAAAAAAAAGATATAAACAATGAAATTTTTTAAAATCTCTTTTAACAATATTATTAACAATTGTATAAAGAATTTAAAAAAAATATTACTTAGACATTATGTTTTTTTTTAATATATTTTTCATGGGTCGAAAGTACCCAAATTTGAGATTTTTCGAACCTTTAAAAATTCATATCTTTAAAAATATTAACTTTATCGTTAAAAGTCATAGGACCTTTTTTATTGGTATTTCAATAAAGAATATGAAAAAAATTTGTCCGGTTGAAAAATAACAATTCTTTGCAATTGTTTAAACAATTTCGGTTTAAACAATATGGCACCGGGTTGCGCCATGGCAACATGCATTTATATCATTAGAAGGGCAATTTGAAGAGGATCGCATAAAAAAATTGAGGTCGAATAGTTTTCGGTACTCATGCGCCGATTCCTCCTGGACTACCTTAAATGTTTGTTTTATTTTAATTAAATTATTTATTTTTAAACGAATATATAACTAAATATTCTGTGAATATTTCAAGCGTCTACCTGTTGCCCTAATCAATATCGAGCAAAAACGAGCAAAAAAATCACGTTTGTTGTATGGCAGCCCCCCTTAAATGTTTATTTTATTCTGTTTTTTAGTATTTGTTGTTATAGCGGCAACAGAAATACATCATCTGTGAAAATTGTCTTATATGACTATCACATATACTCACAAATACAGCCTGGTGACAGGGGGACGGATGGACGGACAGCAGAGCCTTAGTAATAGGGTTCCGCTAATTACCCTTTGGGTACGATACACTAAAAAGACTGCCATCGACACAGTCTAAGCGAATATGTGCCACCAGGACTCGATTCTATCTTCAAAGTCCTAATTAGTGAGTGGGGTGTGTTGACGTTACACCAATCCACTAACTGGATATTTTCATAAGCAAACTTTATATACATAGAAGTGCCTGCTTCTTAATACCAAGCAACAGGCGATGTAACAGCAAATATTTGCTTATAAGAAGATAATGTGGCGAAATAATAATTATTATCAAACCGGTGTTGCCAGACATCATGCTTACAACAGGTATAGTACTTCTCTTACATATATCAAAAGATTTAAAAATAGTTCGCTTCTGTTATATTCTCATTTAAGTTTTTTAACATTTTCAAAACCATGACTCACCTGACTGAGTAGACTTACAATTTAAAGCAGTCATAATAATTACACTACTCATCTAGCTGAGAGCAATATTTACTTAGAAACCTGTCTAAAGACATTCTACATAAGGGGGTGCATCAACATTACTAGTTCATAACAAAACGGAACAACCAGTTCATATAAGAGCGACCCACAACCTACAGTTCATATGACCTTTCTGTAAAATTTGATTAGCATCGATGGAAAGATGGCAGAATTATAAAGCTGTGACATACGGACAGACGGACATGGAAGAAATATAAGAGTTTATGCTATTTGGCTATCGAACTTCTAAAATATAAAACGGGTCCTGAGAAGAAAATGCATTTATAGTTGTTTATTGAATAACAGACAGCATATTGAACTAGTTCGGCAAACGCCAATTTGCATTGGGAATATCTAAACCACCTTCTCAAAGTAGGGCCCTGTGTCCCTGCAGGGTGCCGTACAAATGGCTGAGGCAGGCAGTTGCAGACGTCCGCTAGTTAAAAAATAAAAAAGGATTCATAGAAGCAATACCGCAAATCAAAACTCTTTCGCCCACTGTGAGTGCCATTCTAAAATCCGCTTACCCGATTAGGCAAAGGTGAATGTTGCAGCCTAAGTTTATTAATGAGAATTTAATATATGCTGATCTTGTAACTATTGTACTGTGACTAGTGTATTTAAAGTTTACGATTGCTTGACAGAGCTACGTCGCTTAGTTCTTTTAAATTGGTGTGTAGTGTTGAGTCTTATACGTCGCGTGTAGGTGCAAGGCTAACCTTATAGGCGCTACCCACAGGTTTCTCTAAGCATTTTTGTATAATTTCCCGACATCCCACGCCCACAGTTCATTATCCATACATATTGACTGTTTGAGGTACGCTTCCGTATGGGGAGTTTTCGGCATTGCCATAATATTCCATTTAAGGGATACTTAAGGTATTTTTCAGTTCTTTATGTTTTTTTTTTTACTGTGGGTCAGGAATACGGATCTAGAAGAAGTTGTCTCTATTGGCTACACAGTCGCTAGTCTGCGCTATCCATATTCAATTGTACCTGGACTGTACCCGCGGTCCGATTTTTGCCTGTGCAGCCCGCTGCGTCGCTTGAGTATTCACGCTTATGCACGCACTCCAATATTTTGCATGATGCACGCAACGAACTTAAGTTGCAATGACTAAGATGTACCCAATCCATATAAGTTAAAATTCGCGTAGCTAGCTATGTGGAGAGCTATGCTCAGAGTTTGTTGTCAGTTGAAACATTCGACGAAGAACTATAATTACCCACGTATAGTCCTATCTTACTCAGAACCGGTGGCCATTGGGGCAGGTGAGTTTTATAATGGAGACCCCGGGCGCAGCGTTAGTCGTCGCCCCTGATGGACCGATGACCATATAGAAAAAGGTAGCCGGAAGAGGTTAATGAGAAAGGTGAACTGCTGTTGGCTGATTTAAAAAAAAATCAAGTCAAGTGCGAGTCAGACACGCACACTGTGGGTTCCATTCCACCATATACTAACACAAACAACAAAAAAAGAGTGTAATACTTTAAAGGTCACTCACACTCTAATCACTGCGAGTTTGAAGCTTGTTTGTGTTAGATACTGTTTTAACGATAGAGCAAAAATATGATGCACATGTTTATGATTAAAAAGCATTGAATTTTTATTTTGGATTATTTTATTCTTTGTTCGGTAGTCCGCCGTAATAACACATATTCTATGAAAATGTCAGGCTTCTATCTACTTCAGTCTAAAAGATAGAGCCCATTGTAGGTTAGACGGTCGTGTGGACGGATGGACGGACAGATAGACAGCGTAGGCTAAGTAAAAGGGACTATCACGAAATCCTAAAAAATATTAAATTAAAAACAAAAGAACGTATTCCAGACAAAGCCTAATCAAAATATTCATCGTCTGGTGGTCCTTTAAATCTACTCCTGTGAAAAAAAAAAAATTATCCGATATGCAGTGAAATTTCCGGCAAATGGTAGTCACTAGATTTAAGACAAATACCTTCTCTGAAGACATGTTTGCATGCTGCAAAATACTCAATTATGTTTACCTACCTAAAGTCACAGCTATTCAAGATGGACTACAAAATATACTCGTATTTTAAATAGAAAAAAAATAATTATCAGATCACGAGTGGTGAGCAAGACTGTTTGGATGACGCTGAACGAAGTCAGGTTTTACTTGAGCCCGATTGTAATTATGACCTTTGCATACGATATATTGCTAGATGACTTCATAATGCATAATAAGTCTTGTTGATCTAACGTGACACTAAATTTTAGACAAAAAGCGACTTCAAATGTATTAGACTCCTACATTGGACTGTTATAGGGTTCCGTAGCCCAATGGCAAAAACGAAACCCTTATAGTTTGGTCATGTCCGTCCGTCCGTACGTCACAGCCTATAATTCCGCCCGTTTTCGTCAATGATATTGATGAAAAATTTACGGAAAGAAGGTCTGACGTAAACCGCTATACACTAGTCATCGATGTCGTCGACTCATCCAAAGTTGAACGTAGGCCTTCCCCATATGTCACACATCACACATTTTGAGCCGCCTGCTTCTACTGGCTTCCTGTGGCTCTAACCAGGTCGTCTGTCTGTCACCTGGTAGAAGGCCGTCCTACGCTGCGTCTCTCGATCTTTGGGTGCCAGTCGAGAACCTTTCTACCTCATTGGTTATCAGTTTAACGAGCGAAGTGACCTGCTCACTACTACTATAGCTTTCTAACCGTTTGAGCTATGTCGGTGACGGACCACATTTTGGATTTCATCGCGCGAAGAAACTATGAGATATGTTTTTTTAAAAATTACATAAAAAGTATTAAAAATTAACAAATCATGAAGTGATCTATATATACGTTAACTGTATGATGTAGAAATATTTTTCTATAATTTTTCGTGGACATAAGAAATATAAAATGAAAAACGATGTACTGCATATTATTTCGGCTTTTCTGTTGTTTTCAATGCAACAAAAAACTCTTAAATATTAGAATAACAATATATAAAGAAAGTAAATAAGTAACAAGTAAGTTTTTTTTGGAAATTATGACATATCTTATGTATTCTCAATTTATCACAACAGAAATAGTTGTGAACGATATAATCTTCATGTTTTTTCAAGAATATGTGTATTACTCAGATAGGTATTGATATCTTCTTTTGCGGATTGCTAGTCAAAATAATATTAAAACAATTAGAACTATTACATATACTAAAGACATTCAAAAAATTGAATCTCCGCAGCTCCGAGCAGACCCCCTTAGATACCATAATGTTTATTTTGAGATAGATTATGTTAGCGATTCGTCATCGAATGGGAACTAAGTAAATGTCTGAAAATGCCTTATTAATGTTACTTAACAAAATATGTTTAAAAAATTATAGAACTGAACCTCAATGCTCAAATTCGATTCTCACTTATTTGAAAACAGAAACATCCTCGACGATGGCATAATGATATTTACATTAAGCGCATTAAGTATGCGGTCAGGTTTTGGTCAGGAGTGAGACTAAGTACACTACTATAGGAACTGAACCGGAAGACACGACTGCACGACCATTAGGTCAGGACTCGACACATTAATGGCATTATCGCGCACGACGTATAACACTTCACGATTCCTAACAACTGCCTTACTTCTAAAACTAAAACATAACGCGATTGTCGATAGTTTTGACTTTATTAGGTGTTTTCACAGTCGTTTTTTAAAGACAATCAATAGCCCCGGACTTCTTCTGCGTTGATGTCGTTAGGAAGTTTGCTTGTGTACGACGACGTACCTACTATAACCACATCAAGATTCCATGACGATTTCCAACACATGCCTAAATCTAAATCGAAGCTTAATGCGATTCTTGACAGTTTTTACTTTATTAGGTGTTTGTCGCTATAGTGAATAAAGTTAACTTAAAAATATACATTGAACTTTTTATTACATTACGGAGTTAAAGTCTTCAAAAAGTATTGTTAAAGCACCTAGGTAAAGTAAACTACACCTTTTTTTTTGGCAGGGTTACAGTTTTCAAGCTAGAAAGGCTAAATCAAATTTTTGTGAAAACAAGATTGGCTCTATATATTTTGTATAGCCTGAAAATAGTCTATTAATTTTATATACTCAATTTAACGATTTACGAAAATTATTGTAAAGCAATACCTACATACTTCAAAAACTAAATATGGATTTTTAAAATATTTTATCAAATAAGACCTAAACCTTATTGTGAAAAGTTAAGCAACGCAAGCGAAAAAAAATATGTTTTAATTTTTTTTCGCTTGCGTTGCCAACCCTTCAAAAATCTTTAAGAACCCCATACTGTAGTCCTTAGAGGAAACCTTGGCAGACAGTTCATTCCACAAACTAAGCGTTCGCGGGAGGAAGTTTCTCTGAAACCACACTGACGAACTAAAAACTGATACTTTTTGATTCTAATAGAATATGCCTGATGAAAGCCTTATCATTAGACAGCCAGGACGACATTATTAATTCCAATTTTATTGTACAAAAACAACTTCTCGCCTTCCCTCAAAATAAATTTCCCAGGAATGTAAATAGACAATTTCCTGAGAATTGCCGGAAATAAACTTTATTTACATAATATTTGCGGAGCTTGTAGTTCAGTGACATTTGTCTATCGGAAGCGATGTCCGAAGTTCAGCAACATTAGGCGTGGTCGCTGCTTGGACGGGTGACCGCCTAGTGGCACATTTTCCTGAGCTCCTACGTGTTTTGAAGGGCACGAAAACCGTCGCGTCGGTCCTGGCTGTTATATTAGCAGTCATTAATCCAAGTCAAAGGACTTATGGGCGGCTTGAAAACTATGACAGTCGAGTCGCCATTAGTTGGACAGCCTAAACCTTCTTCTTTAAGATATGTGCCCCTGCAGTGAGGCGTGTATAACAGCTGACGCGACATAACCACATTACGAAATTAAGCGGATTCCGTTTTGTGCCATTTGGCTACAAAGATATGAGACTATCTATTATGTCATACAGATAGACTGACATTCAAGCTACCTACGCTATATATAACGGTTCCACTTTTACCTTTTCTAAGCTGAAATCTAAAACGTGATTAGGTACATTCTTAAACTTACTTACTTAAATCAGTTAATTAGGTTAATCTGAAATCGGTACGTTATATTGCCAAAATAGTTGCTTATTGGAGCGTGATACGAAAAACAAAAGAACAAGTGTTTTAACAAAGAACTACGCATTTATGTTGGGTCTTATCATAAAACTAACAGCATAACAGGGCCCTCTATCTTCTTCATGGTGTGTTTTCAATATCAATTAATGTGAATTTCTTAAAATTAGGTAAACTATATACAAACTAGTATAAATTAGTGGTAAATTATAAAAAATAACCTTAAAATTAAGCATTATTAATATCTAACAATAACCATCATCAAAGTAATATGATGATGACCAAATAAAACATTTTTAACTTTTTTTTATGTACCATTGACTTTGCACTTGCAGCTTGATGAGCTCGTGGCCCAGTAACATTCATCCTCGTACAAAGTTCAGCAATGTTGGGCATTGTCAGTCATCGGATGGATGACCACATAGTGGCACATTTTTCTAAGCTCCTCCACGTTTCGAAAAGCATGATAAACCATCAGTCCTGGCTGTTGTGCTATTAAAGTGGGCCTTATGCTTAGGCTTGTAAATTCTGACTATCAAGTGGCCACTCGTCAACGTCTGCCAGTTTGCCTAAGCCTTCATTCTCTTAGCAGAGGCCTGTACCCTTGTAGTAGGTTCAAACAGCGGTTAGAGCGTTTAGGCGTTAACTCTAGTATTTTTTAATCTGTGCTGCTACTAAGCATATGCAGGTACCTAATTCATTTTAATCCTGTAGATAGTGTGGCGTGGCTGCAAAAGATTATTTCGTCGAAATTGAGACGCGAACGTTGAACTTTCTGTGAATTCCATGTTTGAGGTAATTCGGGACTCACGCGTCTTAACTTTCGTTGTTAAGGTACTTATCTTGTTACTTTGCAACTGTACTTAAATTAAATGAAAATAAAGCCCATTACACACGGAGCTTTGATACGTAGCAATATAAATTATAGCAGCGCATATAATAGTGTTTTTATTTTCTATCTTTACGTTCCGTATCTTCAACTATCTTTGTGCAAAAGTTCAAGTTATTAAGTTAAGTTTGCGACAGGATTGAGTAACAAAAGTCAAAGTTATTTCCGCGGGAACTTAATAATTTTTCGGGATCAAAAGTAGCCTGTATATGTGCAAAGTTTCATCCTGATCCATCTGGTGGTTAAAGCGTGATTTAGTAACAAACATCCAAACTTTATAATACTAAATTAGGTGGTTATTAATAAATTTTGTAAGTGGCTCTACCCGCCCTAAATTTGGTTACCGTCGTGGGATTCTTACTTCAACTCCTTAATTATGCTAAAGTTCGCTCGGTTAGTTATTCCCGCGGAAATTTTACAATTTTTCGAGATAAAAATGATCCTATGTCCTTTCCTGGGACTCAAACTATCTTTATACCAAATTTCATCTAAATCGGTTTCAGCCTGACGAGGTAACAGACAGACAGATAGACAGACAGAGCGACTTTTGCATTTATAATAATAGCATGCGAATGGATATCTGTAAAACGATTCTGTTGTAAATCATTTAGGTTTGAAAAGCTTGTTATGGTTATTGTTATGGTGTTTGTTGTATTTATTTAACCCACGGTTTAAACTTTGTTGACTTTGGCAGCTAGTTACAGAAAGTTTACACGTATACGGTTTTTTCTATTCAGCATTCTTATATAAACGATTTTACCATATACATTAAAAACCTATTTAGTATTTACATTCTTATACGGTAGAATGGTCGCATATGGTTGTGTGTTCGTTCATTTTGCTCGGCTCACAGTTTTCAGTGTCTAGACACGGCTGCAGAAATAAACGAAACAAAACGTGAATCCGTGCATATGTTTGCATTTGACACTGAAAACCGCATACGAAGAACTTCTCCGTAAACCGCTAAGTGTGAACGCACTGCTTACAAAAAATCCCACAGGCGCAAATGACGGAGCCTTTCCCCGCCACCCATTAAAAATTAGTAAATATGAATACCCGTAACTTGAATGCGGCTTTCTGAGTGTGTAAAGACGAGTAAGTATTTCGAAATAATCATTTATGAAATGTTCGTATTAAAACATGTAATACTTATATATAGTATTTAATATACCCTTTAGGATATATATATAATATATCCTATAGGATGCTAGTGTAATAAATTAAAAACACGAACGAACCAGCGCGCAAAAGTATCCATTCCATGCAAAATAACGCCCCTATATATTATGATGAAAACTATTTAAAAATTAATTACTTAAGTGCAGGCATATCAAACCGGTGGATCGCGAGCCGTATGCGGCCCTTTATGCATCTTGCTACGACCCTCTTTTATTTTAAGAATAGCTTATATATAGGTATTTTATAGTCCTCTGATAAAAAAAAGCTTAATGGTCGTCCACTGGAGGTGTTTCGTATATGTTTGGAGTATCTGGAAGACCGAGCTTCGCTCGTTTTTTTAACAACGCCATCTATTGTCAAGTAGGTTTAGTGGCGCTTACTACGTCATCTATTCAAGTAAATGTAAATGTTGCTGTGTCGGTAATAATAATAGTATTACTACTCGCCAAAAGATGTCAGGAAGAGTCATATTTTTGAATTTATCATTTCCATATTATGCTATATTATATATATCATTTTTTTTGTTAAAATGTTTTTATTTTCTGCTTTTGAGTGACGAATTGCTTTTTTTATCGTACACTAAAAGCATCCATACTTGTAACAAAATTTTATACAATCATCAACATAAAAGGCGCGTTTTACCAGTTCAAAATCAATATAATTTTTTTTTCTCTAAAAGTTTCAGTTTTAAATCCACTTCATTAATATGGGATATATCCTCAGAAAATCCTCTTTCGAATAAAAAAAGATTTTTTTTAATCGGTTTACAATTTACTTAGAATTCGGTGGACATATATTAAAAAAAAAATATATTACTTAGAACCTCCTCCTTTTTTAAGTCGGTTAAAAATGGGTCATTACCCACTGAGCCATGAAGCCGACAATGATTTTGAGTTTGATATGCCTAATCTAGACCAATCTTTCCAACACGGAATTAAAATACTAACTGTAATTTATTCCATATGCTAATAAAACTGTTACTGTAAATAATATAATATTCTTATTTTAATAAATTAGACAACAACATCCTCCCGCCATATGTAGGAAGCAAAATTAACATTTTAATTAAGCCAATGTCAGTCGTCTGGATATTATTTAGTGCTTCAACAATGCCGGACCAGTTTCCTGTGAATCGAAATATCAGACAAGCAAGTTGTATGAGAATCCAATTTAGGATTTTTTTTGTCAGGGCCGTAAAAACAAGAAAGGACTGTGAAAAATAAACAGTTTTTTTATTAACAACAATGTGTGACAAAAAATATAGAACGGAGACGTGAAATGGAGCTATTCTGTTTGTTTATTTACATTTTTACACACGAAATTTATAATCAATAATGTTTAAAGTTAACCAAACGTGTTTTTCAATTTTTGTAGATTATATATGGCAGATTTATTGCACCGTAAGATATCTTCTAGCGTGCAGGGTTATTAGCGAGTTCAACAATTACCTTCAGATGTTACTAAAGAAGATTGGGTTTCAAGTTATTTGTAGAAGTTTAATAGTATTGAAGGCACTAAAAGATACATAACAATTGGTGTACTAACTTGGACAGAGAGTTGTTTTTATATGACTGAATACAATAACATTTTGCGCTTTTAAAAATGCACTAGTTATCTTATAAAAAAAGCATTCCGTCTTTCCCCCATACAACCTTACTCCATTACCATACAAATATCTCATATGTATGGTATCGTAATGGCAATGGTCATGGTAATGACAATGAAGATAGTGATCGTAATAACAATGGTAATGGAAAAATGGCAATGACGATGGTGATCGTAATGGTAATGTCTATAGTAATGATAATGGCAGTGGTAATGGCAATTATCACTATTATTTCCTGATAAAAGAACAGTACATGTTCGCATTAACAAAACGACTTCTTGACATTTTTTAGGTCTGCCTATATTATAAAAACACTTTTTCCTGATAATTCTTCAGTTCATGCATTACATGTAATACTTTAGCGGTTTACGTACAGTATTTAAGTGACATCATTTAATTTACATGTCTTTATATCAGTTTCCTGTTTATATATATTTTTGGACGCTGAGTCGTTTTTTGTGAGGTATTCCTGATGATTTGTTGAGAATCCCTCATAAAACGAAGGGTACATTTTTCTTAGTGTATTTTGACCTGTGGTCCTCTTTGCAATGCAGCATTGCGTAAGATGGCGTTTCTTCTGCGCCCATGCTCACTCCGTCGTCGGAAGCACCTAGAAATAATAGATGTCGGTTAAGAGCGCTGATGCCATATTAACAAGCTTTGTTACGCGTACGTAACATTAAATTCCTATAAATGATGATGGGCCGAAAAATATTGAAGGATATCGAAATATATTCAAAAATGTTTAGAACTGTTTTTTAAAATTCTATAAAGCACGAAACAGTTTTATTTATTATTCCTATGACGGAACCCTCATTACGCACACTTTCGACTTGCACTTAACCGGTTTATTATACGTAGAATTAATTGTGAAAATAGCGTCATTACAGATGACTGCGTGACATTTAAATTAATTTCACAGCGCTATGAAACATATGTCAGTTATCTTGATTTTAATTTAATCTCATTACCTTTGCGCACCTTGACATATCTTGCTTGCATCGGAGACCTTCCGTCATCGCATCGCTGACATCATCCATACAACAATCGCCTCATATGCATAACTATATCCTTTTGATGCAGTTAACTTAGAACACGTTTTTAAACAAATCTAATAAGTTATTTTAAAGACATTGAGGTTAAACCAACTCGATTTCACTTTTGTCCAATTTTAGATTTTAATCCTGTACATGAAGGTGTATTTTACTTTGCTTCGTTACTGCCTAACTATGTAAGACATATTTATTATTATTTACATAGCCTAGTTTATTGTTAGTGAGTCCCACATGCTAGCACTTAGTACTCTGACGTTTGAAAGTGGTCACGATTTTTATTTCAATTGGGTCTCTTTAGGGTTCTATACGTAGAACAAGAAGGAAGCTGTATAATATTACTCATATATATATCTGTCAGTCTGTTGTTTTATCCATCATGTTGACCTACACACATATTTCAACCTTGTCAAATGAAATAAATCAAGTACAATACATTCTGATACAAAAAAAAATTAAGACCCGATATTGACTTTTTATTAAAAGGGTATATTTTTTTTAGTTTTGTCCTTATCTTATAGAAAAAAAAAAATCAAATCGTTCCTCTTTATAATATTAGTGTAGATAGAAAGATAGATTAGGTGGGCATTATACATTCGTGTCTGTGAAATCATGGAAATACACATACAAAATTTCAACCCAATCGGTCAAGCCGTTTAGTAGTAGACATACCGACAGCAGCGCCAACTACCAGGTCCAATTGCATTTTTAATCATGCAGCACACCATCAAAATACCCATATGAAATTTCAACCCAATCGGTTCAGCCGATTATAAGTCTTGTGAAAAAGATAAGTACGGAAGGATAATTCTTGCGACCCGTTGTCTTATTACCCGTTTTCCCGTAGGAATTAAGCATTTTCTCGCGGTAAAAAGCAGCCTATGTTCATCAGGGATAATGTCGGCTTCTTATAGTAAAATAAATTTTTCAAATCGGTCCAGTAGTTTCGGAGCCTATTCAATACAAACAAACAAACAATCAAATCTTTCCTCTTAATAATATTAGAGTAGAAGAGTAGATAACAGCCAAAAGAAAACTATACAGCCAATTCTAGGAACCTAAGTAATATATGACTATTGGAAAAAGAGCTTACTACAGATGAGTATATATTCCTTTCTTTTTCAAAATATACCAAATCTAGGTGATTGCTTTTTGTTAAGATCTTAAAAAAATTTGTTACTGAACCGTGAATACGCGAGTCTCACTAGCACTTAACTGTTTTTTTTATGTAAAATAGGATTTCAGATCTGCCTACACTAGTTGTCAATTGATAGGTAATAAGAATACGTTCTAAACAAGAAGCCAGAACTATTAATGTTTTCTTCAGCAAAATAGAAAGAGGAAAAATATTAGTAGTCCCGTCCCGGTTTCTAAGATATGGAATGGTTATTGTAATATGATCTTCAAACTTCAATGATTATGCAGATTGCTGATGGCATAGACCCCTGATGTAGGCCCTGGACAAACTTATTAATATTCATAATAGGAATCCCAAGCTAGCAGCACTAGTGGATTTAAATATGTATATTCAATTTGATAGCGAGAAATGCGAAGGTTCGAATACGATAGGAAAAAGTATGAGAATTTCGCTTGCGCATCGATATCTGGATTACAGTCAGATATAAATAGTGTTGCCAGAATCTTTTGAAGAATTAAGGAGGTGAATGAAAAAAAATATATATATCGATAAACATTGTTTCGCATTCGATGTAATGAACGATATTTCTTGATAGAGTATCGTATTAGAGGCTCTGTTTATATTGCTTACAAGTATGTAGATATAAGTTCTATACTAACAGGGTTGTTGCGCTCTTGGCTATTGAGCGCCATGTGCAACTTTTTGCTATTGAAAGTATTAAACATTGACCTGCGCCATCTTCCAGTAGCCTTGGTCGCAGCCATTTTCACATAATTGACGGAACAAAGGTAAATAAACATTTATTGTACATATAGTATAGGTAGCCTGTGCGTGTCATCGACGAATAATTAAGGCCATAAAGCTTAGTTGGAGTCAGGGTCGTATAAGACAATCGATTACGTGTTAGATATTCCTAAAAAATCTTTTAAATTTTGCTGTGATTTAGAGAGGTAGAAATATTTCGAAGTCCTATTAAAATGTAAGTAGGTAAGCTAAAAAAAAATTCCGTTTTTTTACCACTAAGTCTATAAATAAAGTTAAAATGCACTGACTTAACTATTTCAAATAAGCGGCTTTTTGAAGTTAAAATAATTTTTTAAAAGATTAAAAAAAAAGGAGGTTATCAAGTTTGACCTGTATGATGTAGGTTATGTAAAATGTTAGAATTGCACAATATTTTTGTTTTTCTATTAAAATTAGGTTTTTACAAACACTTTTGAATCGTCAAAGTTTTGTAATGATATCTTTTAAAATCCGATTTACAAATGTTGATTTCTACCGAGAAGAATCCGACAAGAAACTCGATAGTTATTCTTTCTTAAAAAAAAGTCATTTAATTAATATGATAAATAGTACATATTATTATAAAAAGAAATACAAATACACTCACCAATGTTTTAATTAAAAAATAATTTTGTGTAGACGTGTATCATGTACCAAAAGCTTAGTTCTAGTATTTTTCTTTTGTCGCGTATGTGTGGGTTTCTAAATAGATGTACAAAATTTCATAAATGTATGTATGTTTATCCCCGTATTTCTCAAAAACTAGTGATCGGAGTTTAATAATTCTTCTTTTTATTAAATTAGGTACCTACCGTTTGACTTAGGGAATAGTGCAAGTTTTATGACAATCGGTTAAGTAGTTTTCAAGATATGGTATGTTAAGTGTGTACCAATCACTAGAATAACAGGTCGTCGTCGGTTTAACGAATTGGTTTAACAGCGCACTTTGTGTGTGACGTTGAGCTGTACTGAAATGTGTATCAACATCATATTCTTTAATTTAATTTTTTTACTGATTTTAGAAGAAGCATTGCCTTGGATGGGGCAGTCAGGGCGAATGTTGACCTCAAGCCTACGAATCTCCCATAAATGTAGCAAACGCCATAAACAGCAATTTGATGATTCCCATAAAACCTAACACCCACTACGTGTTTTATATTTCTGGCGCGTTTGTTTTGTATTTGTTGACTAGCTACATGGTGTTTTTTATAATATAATTTATGTACGCCTACATAAACATAGGTAGGCAAGTATTAATTAAAAGCATAAGCGTTTCAGACATTTGTATATATATATATTAAGAAAAAAAATACTAAATGTGTATTATTATTATGACGTATATTCTTTTTATTTTACAATTCACAATAAGAGAGAAAGAGAGAGAGAGAGAGAGAGAGAGAATTGTAATTAAAAAAAAGAGAACAATGAAAAAAATATGTGTTGAGAAATTCCCCAATTCTTTTTCTTGTATACCTTATTTACATTTGAAATTCATATTAAACAGGTATCAATTACCTACTAAAATATATAATATAGTTGGTTGGTGGCAAGTTCACAAAGTTACGGGAACTTATAGCAAACAGTCTCGAGTACGCCAGACTTGTGATTTAAATTAGTTCTCGGAGCAGTAAAGAGGCGTTTGAGCGACGTGCGTGCACAACGCGATGATAAGATGCGTTTGTAATATGTTTTCTTTTTGCAGAGTTTGTTGTATGTTTTTCTAATACAATTGACCATTTAAAATCCAATACATATGTTATACTTACATTGTAAAAAGATATTAGGCTAAAATGGTCACAGGTCATGTGTTATTCCAACAAAAAACTTATTACTCTGGAATTCTCGATATGTAATGAAAAAAAATATGCATTGTGTGATGGACACGCACACACTTGACTGGTATTTCTTCGTGTCTATACATAATCAAAAATAAAAAACAAACATAATAATAAACTTGCACTCACTCCGCAACGAATTTGTCTTCGCTTCGAATAAAATACAGTCGTTAAATATTTAGAACAGGGAAGTTATTGGGAACAGTCTTAAGCTATTCGGACTGGACTGGAATTCGTGACATGGAAGGACTTATACTTTTCAAACCCGTATCATGTTTTTTTAAACGAATTGGTATGTCCGTTCACTAAAAAAACAGTTTCTTCCTCGGGTTGCTAGAATGCTATAATTATATCCTTGAATTCCCACCAATTTAATTTTGTAACCCTTGCGTGCTGCCCCATGCTGAATTAGACTTCAATTATATTTTATGCTCTTGTATTTTTTTTGTGCAAGTTACCTCACTCGATGTTTCCTACGTTTTTTAAATATTTAGGTTAGAAAATATAATATTTTTTCTATATGCATAGTATAATATCTATTCTTGATATATGTAGACATATTAACTTGGAGGAACACTGGCTATCGTAAAACAGATTTCACCTAATATTATTAGAAGTAAAAAATTTTGACACATATTTGATGGAATTGCGAATATCCTAGAGCTGGAAAGAGAGAAATTAGTGTATTATTATTTTTCTCCCGGTTAATTATAGAGTTTCCTTGATAAATGACTGAAGTCGTATATCGATATATTATTATTATCCACATTAGTAGGCATATTATATAACTAGATTGTGCCCGTGATTTCACCCGCCTTTAACTTCGGTTACCGGTGTAGGATTTCAACGGAACTCCTCAATCATATAAAAAAGACTGACTCATACTTGACGTTTTCAAGAAGCCTATGTCCTTTCTCGGGACGGAGGCGAGGATATATAAGGACATCCTAACTAATGTTTATTTGTGAAAGTCTGTTTTTTAGGGTTTCCCTACCTCAATAGGAAAAAATGAACCCTTATAGGACCACTTGGTTGTCCGTCGGTCTGTCTGTCAAGACTCTTTTTCTCAGGAACACGAGAAGTTATCAAGTTGAATTTACTACCAAATACTAAGGTCTACGGTGCCTTGAAACTGTAAAAAATGTCGAAATTTGGCGATTTCGTCGCATTTTATGGCATCTACAATTAATTCAAAACCTGGCTGATTCTTGTTGTCCTAAAATCATGAAATTTGACACGGAGTAATGTCTTACATCACAAATATAGGAAAAATTCGAAATTTGTTAATTTGTAGTTATAGCACATTAAAAAAAAGTTTTACTCAAGAATCCATGAAGGTATCAAGTTGAAATTAATATCAAATACTAAAGTCTACGGTCACTCAAAGTTGTAAAAAAATTAAGCTTCTAAATCAATGCAATAGAAAATATGCCCAAAATACGGTAATTTTTGTCGCATATTGTGACACATATAGGTAAATCAAAACTTATGGGGTACTTCCCGTTGACCTAGAACCATGAAATAGGAAAAACTCCAAAAATTGAAAATTAAGGCATACACCTGTGAGACTTGATCTCATGATGGAAGATCTACCTACATATAAGTAATAACTTTGTACGGAATCCTCGGTGCGCGAGCGAGGCTCGCACTTGGCTGGTTTTTTATTATTTCTTAATGTCGCTATGAAGCAATTGAATTCAAGGAGTTGATTTATAGCTTTATTGCTTTATAAAAATCCCTTGCCGATAACCGAATTTAGCGCGGGCGGAGCTGCGGGATAAACCTAGTACTAAAAGAGGAATTAATTACAAAAGCGTATGAAACTCTTTGTATCGGTTAAACAAGGATTCACAATGATAACCATATTTTGCCTAAGCAAAGGCTGGTACCTAATAAAGGCGTTAGATTAGCATTTCTCATGGGGCATGTAGGCCTATAATAATCGACGACACAAACATGGCACATATAAAATTCGTTTTGACCAAAACTTGCTCAATCTGTTTTGTATATGGTAATGTTTTGTAAACTGCGAATAGTAAAGTATTCATCGAAACTATTTAAATTGTCTTGATATCAATTGTTTTTTCTCGTTTTTTGAAAAATAATGTCGTATGGGAACGAATCTCGCGCTATCCCGGTATGTTCACACTACAGCTCTCAGCCTTATATAGCATAGCGTGGACACACGTATCTATAGCTGGTAATTACAGCCGAGTGCATTGCCCGATGCACCGCGACTTATGCATTATGCAGGGCTCTATTCACCTCTCCCTTCGTTTCTCTGTTCGTCTTCCAACTATGCACTGTCTTATAACCTTCTTTCCGTTTTTATTGTTTTAAAATATTCATACTAAATAATAAAAATAGCTTAGGTAGGTATATAGTAGCATGTCCAGCACCTATTTGAAAATCGTTTTGTACATGCAAGTAGAAACATGTATAGTGCATCAAACTTTTTGACCTGGTGGTCAAAAATCAAAACAGTCTTCATTTTGAAGTGGTGTAAACTTAGAACGACATCAGCGACCAAACACTCAAGGTCAGAAGGTCAGAAAAGTTTGTTGCACTGTAATGGTGGCACTATATAGATATATAATAATGCTTAATTGTATGTACTTTAAACATTAAGATTAACATTCTCATAGTACAGTATACCATAATATTAGCTGAGGCGGTATTATCATTTAAAATTAGTCGATTCCAGGCAACTTTGGGTAAAGTAACCATTAGGCGTATTAGCATATCTCAGTCCCTTAATAAGAGTAAGTAAGCGACAAGTTTTTAAGTATTACTTGTTATCTTAAAAGCCTTCAGAAAGTTCAAATTCACTGACAAATTTCTTTTCATTATGATTTTCTACAATTACTTGTTTAAAATGAATATGCATATTCCTTAAGCTTGGGTATATCCATAGAGGACATGTTATCAAATTTCACAGAATTAACGCGACGTCACGGGTAAGAGCAAAGAAACTAGTTTTGGTAAAAAATAAGTATGACATTCAAGGTCTGTGATGGCCTATACCTTAAGTCCTTAGTGATGAAGGAACCCCGGGGTGTACTGTACCAAAAGAGTGTTTTTCTTAATTTTTAACGTACCCTGATTGGACCACTGGATATTTGGTGAATAAAACAACTGGGCCTGCATGTGGACTGTGGCCTAAATCACCCTCGATGATGGTAGACCGTGCCCAACAAGTGGGGACGTTATATTATGAGGCTTATAAGGATTATATATGTCGCGGCCCGATCTTAAAATTGTTCTCTTCATGATGTGTCTGACCATTTCCTGAAATAGTCATATTTCATGGTATTGAACAGTGCCCACTGGCCACATTATGATATGGTCTAGCCAGATCAATGACTACTCAGCGTTTAACGATATGAACAGCTAAATGCATGATATGATCATACTTGGTTTGACATATCATTAAATTGACGTTGACGTTTAAACGATATGGTGAGTTTTGGCTGACTATATCATGAAATACAACCATCGCATGAAATGGTCGGCCACATCATGAAGTGATCAATTCTAAGACCTGACCACGACATAAACACAACTCTGGAATACATATTTGAATGTACTGATGAAAATATGCAGATATAAGTAAATATTTGTTAAGTAAAGAATCTTTGCCAATTTTAGTGTTGACTTTGGTTTTGGTGATGACTCATTTAGGTATTTGTTGTGTGAATGCCAGCCTTGACTGTTCATTGGGCTTAGGCAGGTACCTACACCCGACAAGAATACAAAACAAATTAAGTGTGAGTAACTTTAGAGTTTAGAGTTATGTAAATCGGCTGGTATTTGCTAAATATGGATGCGAAAATGAACCATGAACCATGAACCATGAAATATGAACCTAATATGCTCTTATAAAAGTTGCATTTATGTTGCATTAAAAATAGGTACTAGATTAAAAATAATTATTCTTTTGGATAATAATATGCTAGCTGGCTGATCTGGCAGACACTCTTCTCCCCCCGTGTTTGTTTTCGCTTAGGTGGTTACACATCTTTTTCTAACTTTTTCTTTCTGCTCCTTAGGGTAGAAGCATGATGTTAGATAGCCTATGACCTTAATAGCCATAAGAACACATATTCTGTGAAAATTTCAGGCTTCTACCTACTTCGGTCTTATATAGATAGAGTCTATTAAAGGTCGAACGAACAAAGAGACAGACAGACAGCGTACGTTTAGAAGGAATAGAGCTCTATTTATACCATTTGGGTATAGAACCCTAAAAAATTTGTAACTACTTTGAAATAAGATACAAACAAACAATGACAAACCAAACTATAAATTAACCGATGTAATTTTCTTCTCGGCACTAGGCGGCCAGTGTGTTACCGTTGTTCGTCCAAAGATGTTCATATTATTCAAGCGACGATTTCGACATCACGTCTCACATGCCCACTTCCATGGCTCTTTCGTAGTCCGCACCGCACCTAGTTCCATTATTTGAACAATACTGCACACAGCACCTGCTAACCGATTGGGCAAACGCACCACAAACAGAAATATCTAGCCCAAGTTGTGTCGGTTGACACTATTATTATTTCGAGGATGTTACCCAGTATTATTAACTTCGATTTTTTACAATCTATTTTTCATGTTAAGTTCATCGGCCAAGGTTAGATGCCAAGATAATTGGCTGTACTTACTTTAATATTGACGGCAAAAAGTAATAGACTAATAGCGTGATGTTATCGGTTCAAGAACAAATTAACCGTTTGAACATTGGTTAGAGGTAAATAAAATTGGTAACAATGGCTGGCAACATTTTTTGAAGACGTTTAAAATAAAAAATTGATGGAGTAAAAATATGGATTTTCCGTTTATACAGACGTCTCTTGCGCAAAGGCACTATAATGTAGCAATACCTACATATGTCATTACACATGAGGCATTATTTTACAGTCTTTTTAATCTCACAAAATGAAGGATGTTGACAGCTTTGCTGGCCAGTGTTAAAAATATTATTATAAATGTTAGTATTGTCAACGAGTTCACAACTTCCCCGAAAATTTTAGGCGTTCTAGCTAGTCGGGAAGTGATTTGACAAGATTTGACCTAAACATAGGTGAAACTATTATAAGCGTTGTAATAAATCCTCAAGCCTTTTGATCCTTGACGCAATGACGCAAAAACAAATGATTGTTTTTATAAGTTGAATGGTGTTTGTTGCGATGTAAATGGGTGTTATATTTCTTACTAGTAGCTTCTGTTTGCGTGGGTGTTTGTCAGTCTGTCTGTCTGACTGTGGCATCTGTAGCGGTCAAACGACTGAATTGATTTCAATGCGTTTTAGTTTAAAGGCTAGTCTAAACTAAATGGATCTAAGCTATGTTTGCTAGAAATTCATTCGTAAGTTCTAAAATAACCGCTCTGTCTCTATTGGTTCGATAGATTTAAGCCACACAATGGATATTTAAATATCACTTCCACTCATCTGATCAGCTAGATATTTGATTCAAAACGTAAATATTATTGTATTTATATTTCTAATTTTTAACTAAGAAACTTAATTACTCGCAAAATATACACCTACGACAAAAAAAAATAATAAATATTTTAACATTTTAAAACCCTTAAGGTGTATCCGAACATCCATTTTTTCATACTATTACACTTAATATCCTTAACTATACACATTTCGCTACTCAAAACGTATTAGGCATTTCCAAAAAGTGCTTTTTACCATATAGTCGCAAAACGCATATTCATCCATAAATGAAAGTGAATATTAATAAAACAAATATTATTAAATTTAAAAAATGTTCTATACACTTTTTAAATTTCATCAACAAAAACTTTAGATATTTCATAATTAACTGGCATTTAATGGATGAACATGCATTTTACGACAATGATAAATAGCAATAGATACATGATAATAACGCATTCTGATCTTCTGCAGCAAATGTTTATAGTTTTGGATATTTAACCGAAGGTTAAATGTACACAGAGAATAGTTATTATACCAAAAGGAAGTCGTATGGAATAAATCTGATTCAGACTCACCTTAACGGATTTTTGATATAAATAAGATAATAAAACATTCCATGGCATAGTGATGACATCATGAACACTGGACTCTGATTAAAAAAATACAGTTTAACCATTTAAATCGTGCAACAAACCAAAAAATGGAAAATCCATTAAACCAGTTGAATACTTTTAAAACCATCTTTAAATTGGTTAGTACACGTCTTAAGTACTAATTTTAAAAATCACGATGTTACTTATTTAAATGCAAATGCAAAGCAACAGACAGAAACTGGTGGTTTTAGGCGTGATTTATCGATAGCAAATATTTTAAAAAAGGGCACACAATCCTTGATATACATTAAGAGATTTTAACAGATTTTTTTAACTATGATCATTAATTTGTCGATGAACTTCTGTATGGAAGCTGTATACTGAGCCTTAAATCAACTTTCAATCATAGTAATTTATAGTTAAAGCACAGTGTAATTAATAGCACTACATGATTAAGGTTTATTGAGAACTGAATATGACAAATGAGATGAGAAAAGGATATTATTTTTGTTGATTGGTGAGCGTGAGGCGAAAAGACATTATTCGTAAAGTAGCCTTTGATATACAAATAAAGGTCATTGAAAGTAGCAGTTGCCAAATTAAGAATCTTAAGATTCTTATAGTTACAGAGATTAGGTAGGTACCTAAAAACTTATGTATTTATATCTTAAGTCATCACATCTTCGTCATCAGCTTATATATTCAGAGCCGACGTCTACATACACAAGTTTATAGGTGGGTATTATTTTGGGCAGAAATTCTTACATATTTTTGATACAATTGAAATAATAATTTAAATTATTTACTAATAAATTACTTTGTTATACTTCCTGACAGGCTTTGTTACATCAACGGAATCTTAAAATGTTATTATATTCCATAACCTAATCAATGGTGATCATCGATATCGTGATGGAAAACGAGAACTACAATTAATAGGTGAAACTTATGTTTACTGTGAAAAAAGAAGACAGGTAAAAAAGAAATCATACGCAATATTACGGAAATGGGCAATGGGAACTACAATGCTTGAGATTTGCCCTGATGGGCGTTAAGCTGATATCAATGATGTTGAATTTAACTTTAGAGTTCATTTTACTGTGACAGAAATATCTTTCAAATCGGTGGACAATTTAACGTAAAATCAGAATCGCAATTTGTTAAAATTGTATCACACTAGCTTGTCCAGCGGCTTCGCGCTGCCTAATTTTGGTTATCGGCGTGGGATTCCTATATGCAACTTTGTGATTATACAGAAGAAGTTTAATAAAGCAAGATATAGCTGTAGCTATAATTCGTTAAAGTGGAATTCGGTCATAGTTGTTCCCACGAGAACTTTTCGATTATCCGGGATAAAAAGTTCTATGTCCTTCTCCGTCTCTCTAACTATCCCTGTGCCAAATTTCAGCTCAATTGGATGCTTCTTTGTCGCGTGATTGAGTAACACACGGACAGAAACACTTTCACCTTTATAATGTTAAGTATGGAGAGTATGGAAGAATAGTAAGTATGAATTAATTATAGAAAAACTATAAGAGAAATTTGCTAGCATTGTGGTTTACACTCTGTTCAATCAATTATTTTTCCGCTACAAGTAGACAAGAAGTTACTCAAAAATTAAAAAAAACGAGATGGTTGGAAATTATTATTTAATTAAATGACAGTAATTTTCTAGTAAAATTAATAAGTGGAGTCAATTTCAAAAATAGCAGAAACTTCACATTTACGTTACAAGTACATAGGTATTTTTGTTTATGATGATTGTGTATCAAAGACGTAACCACTTCCGAGGATCCATAAAGTTTTTGTTAACATAAGTAAAGAGGCAGATAATGAGTTTTTTTCAGCCTCAAAATTGCATATTAGGCGTTAGTGACCGAACTAAACCGCAAATTATAGTTTTTTCTTTGCGCGTGTGCCCATGGCCCATGGCCGGCGCGCAGCGAGGCGTCCACGAATATTTCCCGTTTAGAGAGATCATCCATTGTTGAATCATGTCTTGTGTCATCAGTCGAGGTCTAAGATGATCTCATTCTTTTGCAGACCTCGGCTCTTCACATCTAACCCACGATTGATTGATGTTCAATTACACAAACTGACATTGAGACTGGAGTTAAATGAAAAATAAAAATAAAATAATCTCTAGCAATCAATTGCAATCATTGCAACCGCAACGTAATCATGCATTTACTTGTGAAGCCATTCATATGATACCCTCCGTGGCCTACCACATCAGTTATTCGTGAAAGATAAATATGGTAATAATCGTAACCTGGGAATTTATAAGCAATTACATGAATTGAATGTCGTAAAACATTCAATTTCCATTTAAAAATTAAATTTGTTTTGCTGAAGGCTAAGGGGGACGAATTACATATATTTATTTATGCCTGATTTTGATATCCATCTATCTATACTACCTATATTATAAAACTGTAACGACGATGTTGTACTTCTATTTGTAAATTGACGATATTTCTGAAAAAAATTGTGGGATCGTCTATTTAGAAGTCTCTTACCCAAAAAAAATTCTAGAATTTATGTCTATTTGGGTGTCTGTCTCTCATTACGACACATTAGGTGGGTACGATATATTTTTGAAGAGTGACTGATACGGATTTCTTTGTCATCGTTTAGTAATCCAAATCTTTTTGGTATAACTGCATGTTTAGTGCTAAGTGTGATCCACGCGAACGAAGTCACAGGCATACCTTTAATACCTACTAGCATTGATTGCACAGCAGGTGAAAAAAAGACATTTTTTTTTGCGAGGACCAATTCTTTAAAGTAAAGGTTTCTATAGTCGAATAAATTTTTAACCTAGTTTATTGGCTTCAATTCGCTTAGTTTATTGAGGGCCCTTCAAAGTTAGGTTGATAACTTTACCTGAATAAAAAGAAATATACGAATTCTATAGGTACTTATACTTATCTTACTTAACGATTTTGTATATAAGCAAATGAACACAATAACATCAATTTGTTCTTAGTGGCTAACGAGTGTTTTGCTTTATTTTTAATTACTAACTATTTGCCACAACAGTTGACCTTTTGATATCTCTAACCACCTTCGAGGATAACTGTCGTTATTATTTGTTTTAGATTTAAGAGCAATTACGAAGGTATATATGAGCTAGAAAAGTTTACTTGTATGTGAGCATAGGAGGACTCGCTTTCCAATACTTTCCTACTTCTTATTGTTTGTGAAAAATGCCAGTTCTATATTATTCTGTCCTTGGTATTTTATTTAACACACATTATTCTGAAGCTGGTGATTTATATATTTCATGGGAAATATATAAAGCCACATTAGTCCAGGGTGCATTAAAAACAGTGTTGCGGCGATGTGCTCACTATCTGTGACGCAGGATTAAAGTGGTTTGGAAAAAGTGGCAGTCCTCCCACATTATAACGTGAGTGTGTATCCAGCCCCTGATTACCCTCTTCAGAGTATTAAACCCGTGATGTTGCACAAAGATAAAAACGGCGAGGAAGACGTCTAAAACTATCTGAGCATATTTTAATGAAAGAAATCCATAAAATCCATACTAATAATATTAATACGAAAGTAAGTCTTAAGAATTTAGGGCGGGAAAAACTGCGGGAAAAAGCTAGTTAGTATTATAAACGCGAAAGTAACTGTCTGTCTGTCTGTACCGATTAAGATGAAATTTATCATGGAAATAGTTTGACTCTGGGCAGGACATAGGCCACTTGAAAACGTCAAGTGTAAGCCGGTTTTTTTAAAAATTAAGAAGTTGCCGTTGAAATAACTGATTTTAGAGCGGGTGGAACCGCGGGCAAAAACTAGTGCTGTATAAATTCCACTTAAAACAGCACCTTCAACTTAGCAGACGCAAACAAATTAACGTCTAGTTTTATTGAACATATACTAGTAGTCTCTGCGGCTGTATTTAACGACGAGAGAAACAAATAAAATCTAGTTGCAGCCCGAGGAATGGTCTGAATGTAGTCACGGAGGAGGTCGGCATTAAACTGCCAAGAATGCAGGCAGCGTTGCCATCTCGCGAATACCATCTTGAAGGCTCGAACAATGCAATGAAAATGAATGGGGGGCTGAACCACCTAATTTTAAAACCTGTGATGCGCCAATATGTATTTATGCGCATTCACGTATCGGACAGGTTTCTCTTGCGTTCGATCGACCTATTGCGTGCTGTTGCTTAGTGTTGCCAACCAAATAAATAAATGCTAGTAAAACCATCTCCATTTACAGAGTTAAAAGCACTTACTTTATTATACTTTATAATGATTGTTTAATCATTGTCTAGTTGATTTACGTTACAGCTGGCATTTCCATTTAAAATTTGGATTTCGGATCAGTAAAAATAAACCTGCGAGGTTTGGTTTAGTACTTGATGTATTTACCCTGTTTATACTTACTTGTCTTGTTTTTTTTAAACTTAAAATCAAGAAAACTATTATTTTGATTCAAAATGTAAAAAAGGCATTTAGCCTTTCGCACAATCAGATAAAAACTAACTAACTTTGACCTCCACTTGGACGAAAAATTAATTAGCATGTTCTATGAATATTAGTCAATGATTAATCAATTGTATTGTAATTTTTTTTATAGCGAACGAAAACCTTAGTCACAGCCTAAGGCAGCCAAATAAAATACTCTAACGAGCTAATAGCTAAATAATTTAAAGAAATAGATATATTTATGCACTGCACTGCACTGAAGAGACTATCTGAAGTCATGCGTTTTTGTAAAAGGAATATGTATTTACTTGCCTATACATAGATATAAATTGTTTATTATTGAACTATGTGTTTTGCCCGACGCTCCGCCCGTGGAATTTTAACGGCAAAACTTTGATTGTATTAAGAAAGTTTGCTTAGGGAAGCTACAGATAAATTAACCGAATTTTAAAGAACAAAAACTCACAAGCAAAACGAATTACCAGCGGCCTCAAAAAATTATAGATAGGTAAATAACTTGGGACGGACTAAAGCTATGGTTTTGAAGCATTGTTCCCGATGGCTGGCAGAATTTTCGCTTTGAATAATTTGAATAGCTTAGCCTAATTATCAGTTAGAATTAGATATTTCGGTATTAAATGATAAAGATATTACAGTTTTGTAAAAGATTAAAAAAAAAAACCGGCCAATTGCGTGTCGAACTACGCACATTTAAGGTTCCGTACCAAATGTAGAAAATAAGCAGTCCGAATGGCAGTATTATTCATAAGCAGTAGGGGAGTGGATCCCTGTGATACCCATTTGACAGCAAAATCAAGTTGGTTGTAATAACAGATCTGAGGGAATTTTAAAGGAAAAAACTTATTTATAAATATATTGGTATTTTGTAGTAAAATATACGTAATAACCAAATTTAAAGTTCATAAGTCAATGGAAGGTTGAAAAATTCTTCGTTCTTTTGTATTAAAAAGCTGACCCTGGTAGTTTCTCATTCCTTTGTTCTTCAACATTTTTTGAAACAAAAATACAATATTTATCTACTCAACGAGCTCTAAACAAGTTATTTTTTGCGCCCCCCTTGCTGATTGCCCCCTTGATGCGCTTTAGCTGTATGGGAGCCCCCCTTAAAATATTTACATATGCATATGGCTTTGGCACAACAAGATGCTTATACTGTGAAATTTTCAAGACCGGCTCCAAACGTCCGTCCGGCTTTGAAACCTGTGTGACAGACGACGGACGGACACGTGAGTGACAGCAATAAAATTCCATTTGGCCCCTTCGGGTACGAAACCCTAACGATAATGACTAACTCTTAAGAAACCGAAACTTAAGTATACCTGCAGTTGAATGTTAGTTTATAATATAGTCGGTCGTTCAAGTCAATCCATTCCGTGGTAAACATTCGTCGAATAATAAGTGGAACCAGTCGTAGAGTGACATCACCTTCCTGCCAGAGGCCGCGTCCTTAGCGAATATATTAAAAATATATTTGTATATATTTACACCTACATTGTTATATACTTAATTACCTACGCCTCGGTATATAGTTTGTAAGTTATTTAGTTAGAAAGGATTTTCCGGTATCGAGTAGGTGTACGGTCTTTGTGGAGGGCGGAATGTCTACACTTTTAGTGCATCTATTTGTAGACGCGAGTAAGTGCTTTACTCTAAATAACCCAAGAAATGTACTGTAAGGGCGACACTGCTTTCTATTTTGTAAATGTGTGTATAATTTGAAGTTAACTTGTTTAGGCTATTTTTTTATACGTAATCATGAAAAGGTAATGAAATAAAAAAAGTCGGTTAAAGGAAATTTTTCCTTTAATATACTATTACTTTTAGAGGTATTATCATTTAAAGATATGCACTGATTACCTTGTTTGCCGAGCGCAAACAACATCAACCTTAGTGACGTCACCAACATAGACTTGTAGAAAATTTATACAGCGCGTTAAAGATTATTGCAATTATCTCCTTTTTAAGGAGATAAATGTTATGTTTCTTTGAAAGGGCTTCGGTGTACTTAGGAAGATATTACTATACTACACTTATATAGGTACCGACATCCTCATAATATTTTTTTACTTTATTACTACTCTAAGCATATGTTTACAATACAAGTCATCATCGTGGGGAGTAAGAGCCAAAATCGATAGACAACAACTGCCATTAGACTATGTCCCTGTTCTATAGAATGATACTGTGAACATCTTGGGTATACTCTTAGACGAAACACTATCGTGGGGTCCACAAGTTAAAAAAGTTAGTAAAAAAATATTTGTTGCTGCGAAACCCACTAAAATTACACTTGCTCAATCACTACTTCTTCCTATTCTCGACTATGCAGAATAATGCAGATGCTAGCTATCACCGAGGAGCAGCTTGATAAACTTGAGCGTCTTCAAAATTTATGCATAAGATTTGTTTTTGGTCTGCGAAAGTATAATCACATATCCGAATTCCGAACAAAGCTTAAGTGGCTTCCAATTCGTCTTCGCCGGACTACTAATTGCCTATTTCTTCTTTATGATGTTCTGTTCAAACCAAAAACACCATCGTATTTAAAAGAATGTTACGAGTTCTTTGGTTCTCCTTTTCTACGTGATTCCACAACCACCTCATTAACTGTGAAAGCAATCAGATTGTGAAGCACATTACCTCTAGATATAACACGAGCGCAGTCCAAGAAACTTGTTATTAAACACTACAATAAATAAAAACTGATATATCACATCATAGCTTTATTCCTAATATCGATATAGGTATATTATTGATTATTTATCTCTGTATGAATGTGTATGTAATTTTTATGTATATATGTATATTTATATATATTCCTAAATATGTATTTATTTATGTTTAGTATTATTAATTGTATTTAATATTTCAATTGCATTTTTGAGTAAATTTTGTTAAAGATGCATGATTAATTATAATTATTGTCTACTTTATTTTAATGTATACATTACCTTTTATTATGTTTTGTATTTAAAACCCTTACCCAAAGGTTATCTGGGAGAGATCGCTTTATAGCGATTTAAAGTTAAAATTCGCAACAATGATAGAGTTTCGGCAAGTAATTATTACTTTGACAATGAGTTTTTAAGTAAATTTGAATTATCGATTTGCAATAAATATAGTTGGCTATTGTACCTCAGTGTATTGTAAGTACTAATGCTTACTTAGTTCTATTTTGCTTTAGCGCTTACCACATAATTATAAAATACCGTAAAAATAATCGTTTTAATGAGCTTTGTATAAATTAAAGTAAATAAAAATAAATTTAATTAATAGTACGAATAACCTTTGGTCTAATCGTAAATTTCAAAACCCGCATCCAATTCAACCCACCATAAACTTTATGGCCTTGTATTTACGATTACTTATCATACACGCAGTCTATCTTATCTGTATTTAGCAACATAATATTAATTCGCGATGATTTTATATCTTTATCCATCTTAATGTCACTGGCCATGCAAAGGCGGCGGAGTTATAAGCCTGCCTGTGTGTATTGTACTCTGTGGCTCTTTGTGACATGACGAAATTATAAGTTCCGTTTTTGCCATTTGGCTAAGGATCCCTAAAATGAACTTACAACTATTTCACATAGATCGACCTTCCAATGAGACACAGGATTCAGGACACAGCTGTACCAATCAAAGTCTGTTTTCAAATCTTTGTTTTCTTTTTTTTGTTTCTTTTCTTTCTTTCGTTATTTTCTTTCTTTAATTACTTTTCTTTATTTTCTTTCTTTAATTACTTTTCTTTATTTTCTTTTAAATAAACTATTTACAAAAGCTAACGAAAAAACCTACATATAATAAAATTATAATGACAATGGCTGTGTCTTAGAGATGATAGTCATGCGGTCATTTTTACTAAAAAAACTGTTTGTCGCGGACCGAGCCGGATTTTATTGCGGTTTGATAGCTTATGGTCTTATAAAAGTATTCTTATTTGTGGACTGGAAGTTGCCAACTAATTAACTATATGTTACAGCCAATATGAAAAAAAAAAAACCAGCCAAGTGCGAGTCCTACACGCATTATGTTAGGGTTCCGTAAAATAATAATTTTTCAAATATCTAAACAAATAGAGAAACAATTTTGTACAATACATTTTTCGGTAAAATTATTTACAAAGCTGTGTCGTCGTAACTTTTCGAATGCGTGTGGGAGAGGGTGGGGACACATAATGTATAACTTTGGAAGTAAATAACTCGCAAAATATATATTTAATAGAGAAAAACTAATTAAAAACTTCAAATTTATTTTCGAATCCTAATTTAACACGTAGAGTGCACCAAAATTTTTTTTAGTTGTATGTTGGAAGAGAACCCCTAAAACTCGTTTCTACATTTTTATAACAAATCTGAAAGGGAGTGTTTGTGTCAAAAAATAATAGAATCAATAAAAAGAGACGGAATAATAAGAATGTGACATACATAGGACGAACGGACGGACAAGACGAATTAATGAGGGTTCCGATTTGAATCCTTAATAACAGCTATCTATTAAAGAAAACATAACATTTCTAATTGAGTTCTATATAATTAATGTTAAAAAATATTGTCTCTGAATGTCAAGTATAGGTATGTGTCTCAACATTGTTTTTGAACATTTACAAATACGATTTTTGCTTCTGCTAATAACTAATTCATACATTAAATATGAAAAACATACCTAATATTGTTAATCTACCTGCTACCTTGACTTAAGTATTACCTTATATGTCTGTGTAAGTAAGTTCACGTCGCATCTTCGTTATCTAAATTTTAAATTCCCATCACTCTTCGCTTCTTTTTTACGACCTTTAAATTTACAAGTTATTTTCAATTCGACCTTGCAATCTAGACCCGAGTTATGGTCCGCTAAGCTCCTGCACTCAAAACCTGATTTTCCGGTAGCTTCAATCGTCTGTAGAGCTGTTTTGTAATTCATTACGCGCTGTACATGGTCTGGTAGCGAATAATTTTCTATTAAGTAGTCAATGTACGATTATAAAAGATTTTTGTTATTTTGTTAGGTTGTATAGTATGTTTTATGGTGTGTTGGTCGACAAGATGGCGCTTAGGGAGCAAGGGGATCAAGAGGGACGGGGTGGTGAGACAGGACAGGCCTGGGCGTATAGACAAGCCTGAAGCCTCGAGCCTCTGTGGTTATTTTTAGCGGTGTATCACCGTTCATTAGAACGCGCTGTTCACCTCAACCTACCGCATTTATATATAAAGCTTACTGCAGTCTGCAGTCGTCGCAATTGCCGGATGAAGGTAATCGTTATCAATAAAGGTAATTATTTTACCCTTTTATTACCCAAATAAACTAGTTTCTTACGGAACCCTATTTTTTTTCAGAATAAAACATAGTTTATAGGTATGTTAGTTTTACATAGTAAAAGAATTTTGAAAATTGAATCAGTAGCACAGATCTTTCACACGTACAGCGTAAAAATCTTTTCTAATCCTCTGACCTTGGGTGTTTGATCGCTAGTGTCGTTGCAAGTACACACCATTTTAATATAGCGACTATAGTTTTGATTTTCGACTATCGGGTCAGAAATGTTTGTTGCACTACATCTTATAAAAAATCAAACTAGAAATGTTTCGTTCCAAAGGGTGCCTATAAAAACGGACTAAGCCCTCGCTGTCTGTATATCTGTCTGACTTTAAATCCGTTCTATCTTTAGACCAAAAAAGGTAGAAAGATATTTTTTTATAGAGTATGTGTTATTAAAGCGGAATAATAAAAAAAGAGTTGCACTCCGGGAGTGCCGGCAGAAGTGAAAACCTTTACACACGATTCGCGCTTAACACTCAAATATGTCACAAGACATGTCTTTGACATTGTCAAGAAATAATAATGTTTGTTTATTTACTTTTTTGACGTAGTATATTTGACATCGCAATCTGTCATAGAATTAAAATTCCATATCCAACCTCCCTGTACTACTCATAATCGCGAATACTAAAAATAAAAATTATAATAGGCGTGGCATTACGGTTTCCGTCTTACGAATTTCCACGATTAGGACACGTGACCTGAAGCGAGTTTATCATTTTTTACCCATACCAAAAAAAGTGCACAACGCCGCTAAAGAAGTTTTTACTTCAAAAGTTTTCACTTAAATAAAAAAATAAAAATTATAATAGGCGTGGCATTACGGTTTCCGTCTTACGAATTTCCACGATTAGGACACGTGACCTGACGCGAGTTTATCATTTTTTACCCATACCAAAAAAAGTGCACAACGCCGCTAAAGAAGTTTTCACTTCAAAAGTTTTCACTTCAATAAAAAAATAAAAATTATAATAGGCGTGGCATTACGGTTTCCGTCTTACGAATTTCCACGATTCGGACACGTGACCTGACGCGAGTTTATAATTTTTTACCCATACCAAAAAAAGTGCACAACGCCGTAAAAGTAATAATTTAATACAAGCTTTAAACTTAAGATGACGACAAACCAGTCAAGTGTGAGTCGGGCTCGTGGTACATGGTAAGCAGTACTTAACGTCGGGGCAAAGGTTGCTGCTTTACAAGTTGCAAGTTCAGCCCCATATGGAGTACTGGGCCAGCTCTAGGCGGATGCACCTATATACCACCTTGGCCCTTTTGACTCGGTTCAAGGACGGGCTGTGAGAATTGTCGACGATCCCAAACTCACTTGCCGTATCGAGCCTCCCTGTGTATGTTGTACCGCTTGTACAATCGGATGTGTTCTGAGGAATTGTTCGAAATGATGCCCACGGCTACTTCCTACCATCGCACCGCTCACCATTGGCAGGGAATTCATTCTCACACTTAGACCCAAAATGTTCGCGTACAGTGCAGTTTCAGAGAATCTTCCTCCCGCGATCGCTTGGGTTGTAGAATGAGCTCACTGCTAAGGTTCTCACTAAGAATTACAATATAGGGTTCTTCAAGAAAGAAGTTATTAGATTTTTATAGGGTCGGCAACACGCGAGTGACACCCCTGGTGTTGCAAACGTTCATAGGCTACGGTAACCGGTTACCATCAGGCGGACCGTAAGCTTGTTTGCCACCTTAGTTAGGTGGTATTAAAAAGGTTAAAGGGGGGTCGCAAAAAAAAATAAGAAGCTACCAAAGTCAGCTTTTTTACAAAATTTTGTACTGAATGTTTTAACTTTCCATTGACCTATGAACTTAAAATTTGGTGATAATATTTATTATACGTAGATATATTTTACTAACAAATACCAATATATTGATAGATCAGTTTTTTTTCTTTGAAATTCCCTCATTTTTCCTATTACAACCAACTTGACTTTGCGGCCAAATGTGTAACACAGACACCTACACCTACTGCCATTCGGAGGTCGGCACGCACTTGGCTGGTTTTTATTATTTGTTGTTGTATTATATACCGTACACAACACGTACCGTACACAATAGGGCTCCGTTGGCACCCTTCGGACGGAATCCAAACTACTAACTGAAATTTTACACAAAATTCTTTGGCTTTGTAAAATCATGGTGCAAATAATAGTTTTTGTTATGCTAGGCTAGAAAGTTGCTTTATAGCGTGAGAGCCGTTGAATACCGAGAAGGGATTCTAAGGCACGAAACCCAAAAATTTTTTTTTTATCTCACTACAGCGAGGAATTACTTATAAATGGAACAAATATACTCTTTTTAAATAGTTTAATTATGTATTGATAACATGATAACAACATTATAAGTCACTGAAATAGGTTGAGCGCCTTTTGAATGTCTGCATGTAGTCAACAAATCGCACGCTCAGAGGTACAAATTTACCTATTTTTCGCGGGTAAACTCAGGTATTTTACATCACTGGTGGAGTTACTAATGTTTTTTAATTATTAACTTTAAGTTTATTTAGTAAAAGAAATATGTTTATAGTAAAAACAACCAGAATGATATATCTACTACGTAATTCCAAAAAAAAAAATTCTTTTCTTTTCTTTTTTTTAGGTTCGTCCCGAATTTGCACCATGCCAATTTTAAAATTCTAAGACAAAAATTATACTCAAAACTTATTTATACTTGGTGTATTTAATTATTTAACAAACTGCAATTAATTATCTATTAAGTAACATAAAAAAACATTATCTTTAATGCAATAGTATCAAAAATTTAACGAAAGTTTTATTAACGGATCACTAATGTATAAAGTACCGTACGAACCGCATTTCGGAAGGTTTCATAATGTTTGTTTTTGTAGAATTTGAAAAAAAACCTTTTGCGCGCAAGCGGATAAAGTAGGCTTTTCCACGCAGATTAAATCAGATTTTAAACGATAAATGTAAATTATAATACCTACAGCTACATAGCAATGCTGTATGCCCAATTACTCTCTAGACCGGGAGATGTTAGATATGCCAAATTTTTTAGTAAGCTTCTTTGGTAGCAACTAGATATTTATCTAGCGGCTTTATGAGCTTTGTCGAGACGGGCGTGAACTCATATTTTGGAATTATGAATTCTAATCACGTACCTACGGCGTAACAGTAAGTCCGCCGTCATGATGTCATTGACATGCGTAGAGTTGTGACCATGTACTGGACTTACGTGCCGTCTCCGTGGTGCCCACATTTGGACGCCTGGTTCATTATCTGTTGAATTATGAATTGGTTACGCACATCATGGGCTTCAGAGCAAATGTCAGTGTCAAACTCTTTCTCATGTAGGAGACCTATACACGTCTCGTCTATGAACTTTTGTTTTATTTAGCGAGGCGAAGATTTCTTAGTTCAAATATTCGTTTCCTTTGTCTTCAAAAATTCAAGTTCGTTTTATTTTATTTTTAAAACGTTAATTAACGAAACTTGGCATTGGTTAATTAAAATTAGTTGGTATATTTTTATAATTTCATAAATTCGTTAATAATATATAAGCGTGGTCTAACGAGGAAGAATAGTCATTTTCACGAAATAGTTATTTTATTCTTTTTTTCTGAACTAACATCGCAGTTGGCTGTTGCAGCCATTACTGGTTCACTGGACTTTTTTTGGGCGAGTCTCTGAAGGAGCCTCAGCCCGTATGGCGCCCAACGCTCAAGGGCTCGCCGCAAGGGGAGCTTCGGCTTGGGTTGTCGCTCTCAGGGGCGTCCCTTCGACCGGTGTGAGTCTCGAACCCGAAGGTGAGTCACCGCCAGGAGGGGAGTTCCCCGTTACGCGGGTGCGGTTGCGATCTTCTTTAACTATAATTGTAATTGTAATTTCAGGACAGTTTTTCTCGGTAGTGAAGAATGCGCCGGAAATAAAATTGCTCAATCTATACAGCCTTTTCATTAGCATAAGCTTATATGGATAAGATTATTTCATACATAAAACACCATCACGGCATTTAGGCTCGAAGGGTGGACAAATATATAGGTATCGAACGTCAGTTTGTTAAGCCGAGCAGTAAAATCCACGTGTCACCTGTTGTGTTCAGTCCCAAAAACAGTTCAGTCGCAGTATCATCGGTACACCGTAGAAAAAAGGCGAAAATATTTTATTTTTGTATATTTCTCCTTAATCAATATGTATATTATGTCTAACAAATTATGTACTGTAAATAATTAGTCTTATAATTAGCAAATGCTAATTAGCTTTTTACACTTTTAACGAGATGACTTTAAATGTTAGACGTTCAGTATAAAAAAATGTTTCGAAGAAGCTATTATGCTACATAATCTTCTGCAATTAAGTAAATGTCTAGACTTTTCAGTGAATGCAACGTTATATTTGTTTCTAAGATATAATATAAATTTTTAACAACTCACTTTAAAAGCGAGGATTTGCCGAAAGTTGAACAACAATGGAGGTATGGAGAGTATTGACCGGTTCATTAATATTTATTGATTGAATAAAAACTTTGCTAAATTAAATTGTAGGAGGCAGGGTTGTAGCTAGAGTTGAATCTAAGGTAGGGCAGCGGTGGTTTCATGCACGGGTACGGCGCAAGTAATTTTACTATCTTTCATTATTTTACCTGCTTGTGAGCGTGAGTAATTAAGGTAGAAGGTAATTGGGTGGGATCGCGGGAATCAAGAGCAAAATGATATTAATTTATAGTACGGAAAAACAATTTATATATATTATACCTTAGTTTATGGTTCTTTTAAGGTATGGTATCAGTATTTCAAGGTAGAGCATTGCCCCACAATGCCCCCCCTTAGTTACGGCCCTGGCAGGAGGCCGTATAATACAAAAGGTAGCAAAAACAAATATAAAGTGTGCAAAGGTAGACTTTGTTAATTAGATATACCTAATGTTTTTCTTAAATCATAAGGGCAAGCCAAATGAAGAAGATATATCAGACCCAGTCAATACACAAATAGGTATTTGGAAATACAAGCCAAGACACCGACATGTGCAATAGGGATACATAACTGCGCCTCTATTATACGGGGTGACAATCATCAAATCTGTGTTTTGTATTCCTTACTTTTCTCCTCCAAATCTTAACCGAATTGTTTAGAAATTTACTTATCATGGAAATAATTGAAATCATTCTATATCTGTATGTTTAATATGTAAATATTATCCTTTTTTTTAAATGCTATATTCGCTTACATAAATGGGGGCCTATAAACGTCCAAAAATTTAATTCATTAACTTCCACCATTAGCGGCTGTTCATTTATAACGTAAGACAATTTTAACAACTTTTTGACCCCCTATTCTCCTATGTAAGCAAAAAATAAGACTTTCAATCTTGCGTAAGATATATCTACCAAAATTGCAAAGAAAAAGTATCAAAAACATAAAAACTCGTTGGTTTGTGTTATAAAAATGTGACTTTTTAATATAAATCGGTACCTAACACATGTTTTACTCAAAGTGTTTAACAGTCCAGGGGCTGTAATTAACGTCTGCGGGCGTTTTGAAATTATTATTTTTGCTTACTTTTGAGATCCTTGCACCTCCATGTAAGAAAAAAAATTGGCCAAGTGCGTGTCGGACTCGCACACGAAGGGTTCCGTACCATTATCTATAAAAACGGCAAAAAATCACGTTTGTGGTATGGGAGCCCCCCCTTCAATATTTGTTTTATTTTAATTTAGTCATTTATTTTGAACTAACTATATAACTAAATATTCTGTGAATATTTAAGCGTCTACCTGTTGCCGTTATCAATATCGGGAATAAACGAGCAAAAAAATCACGTTTGTTGTATGGGAGCCCCCTTAAATATTTATTTTATTCTGTTTTTTTAGTATTTGTTGTTAAAGCAGCAACAAAAATACATCTTCTGTGAAAATTTCAACTGTCTAAATTTCACAGTTTACGAGATAAAGCCTGGTGACAGACTGACAGACTGACGGACGGACAGCGGAGTCTTAGTACTAGGGTTACGCTAATTACCCATTGGGTACGGAACCCTAAAAACTAGTCGGACCCCCTCCTCTTTACGTAATAAATGAATAGCCCCTAAGTAACTTACCATAGGGGTTTCGAAGCCAGTGATGGCCCAGGGGCTTCGATTTCACCTTGCGCACTACGTGGCGGAGGTTCGAGCCCCGCGTACACCAATGAAACTTTTTCTTAATTTATCAGGTACCTACGTTGATTGTCTACACCACTAGTTTTAACGGTGAAAGAAAACAACTTCGAGAAGAAACCTGCATTTGTAAAAAAAACGTATGTGAAGTCCACAATCCGCAATGGGCCCGCGTGTGGACTTATGGCTCAAATCACCCTTGGTGACGGTAGGTCGTGCCCCAACAGTGGGGATATATGAGGCTGATAAGGAAGTAATTTCTATACAATTTGGTTAAGATTTCGAGGAGAAAAGTGGGGAAGAGTAGAGTCTTAATTCCGTGATAGTGTTCATATCCATATAAGCATATGCTAATGGAATGGATTTATGGTCTAAGCAATTTTATTTCCGACTCATTCTTCACTGCCGAGAAGAACTGGCCTGAAATTACCACGGAATAGTTAAAGAAGCTATTTCATGGAAATGACTATATAATATTATTCTCACTCAACCGAAATACTTCCTTTTAGACCACGCAGGTGTGTTATTAACGAACTGTAAAATAAACAAATGCCAAAAAACCGTTGGCGAAAGCGACAACTATTATACACGGTCACAATGTTTGATGTATTTTATACCAGTATTTCATCTTAATAGTCACTGTCTCGTTCGGACTCAAGTGTCATGCACACAACCCGATCCATCTGGTAAAACTAATTGGCGTTGTGTGTGGCACTATAAGTCAGCAGACTGGGATGGATTGCGAGAATTTTATGCATCGTACCCGTGGAGGCAGATCTGCTTTAGCTCAGAAGATCCTGAAAAAAACCCCATTCACTGTAGTCCCACAATTCCAGAACACTTCCCTCTCCATCTCCAAGCCATTGGGATCCTTGGTGTCGACATCTCCAGCGATGTTCAGTTACGAGATCATTTACAAGATAAGGTGAAGCTGGCGTCCACAAAATTAGGTGTACAGATTGCTGCTTTAGAAGTCGCAGGTTCGGCCCCATATGGAGTACTGCTGCCATCTCTGGGCGGGTGCACCTGGATACCAGCTTGGACCTTTTGACTCGGTTCAACGACGGGCTGTGAGAATTGTCGACGATCCCAAACTCACTTGCTGTATCGAACCCTTAAGTCTGAGGAGAGATTTTGTCTCCCTGTGTGTGTTCTACCGCTTGTACAATGGGATGTGTTCTGAGGAATTGTTCGAAATGATGCCCACGGCTACTTTCTACCATCGCACCGCTCGCCATCGGCAGGGAATTCATTTTCATACTTTAGAACCGAAATGGTCGCGTACAGTGCGGTTTCAGAGAAACTTTCTCCCGCGAACGCTTGGGTTGTGGAATGAGCTCCCTGCCAAGGTTTTCCCTAAGGACTACAGTATGGGGTTCTTCAAGAAAGAAGTTATTGGATTTTTGAAGGGTCGGCAACGCGCAAGTGATGCCCCTGGTGTTACAAGCGTTCATAGGCCACGGTGACCGCTTACCAACCGGCTTGAAAAAGATGCACTAAAAAGGTAAAAATAAATACTTATTTCCAAAAATCTGATCAAAATTACAGCTGTTTAAAGTGTGGCGTCATGCAAGTGAAGTGTATTATACACTGTTAGGTACATAGACACCAACTTCAAACTGTAATTCAGATCAGATTTTTGGAAAAAGTAATTATTTTTACGTTGTAGTGAATCCTTTTAAAGCCAGTTGTTTTTTTGTTGAACAGTTTTTATTTTTTACTTTTGAATGACGAATTGATTTCGAGTGTACAGGGCGTCATGTTATGTTATGTGATTGCGTAAATAATGCATATTTACTCGAACGTGTATTAAAAAAAATAAACAGCCGAATTGAGAACCACCTCCTTTTTTGAAGTTGGTTAAAAATAGTTTACATATTCGTACAAAGCACATCTGTAAATGTCTTAAAAAAGATGCAAAGTTTTGGACTTTTGCAGGGCCCCAATTATTATCACGATTGACATTTTAAAATAAGGTAAACATACACACATAGTGACTGTGTGTATGTTTACCATACATAAAAAAAGATATAGGTCTAATGCCAAAATCCAAGGGAATACGTTTGTATAGCTAAAAGCTGCTTGATATTTCCTCTTCATATAGAACTTTAATATAACATAATTAACCTTTTTCCAAAGAATGTAGTTTAAAAATAAGTTCCAGCAAAGTTAGTCGGTCTGCAATTAGGTACGGGAAAAAACACAAGCACATAGTGTGTGCGGGGATTACCGCAAATAAATAATGGCACTTTTTGCTACAAATTGTTAAACGAATTCTTCCACGTAAATTTAGTACTGCGTGCGATCGTTTTTACTACTTACTATTACCTACATATTATTATAGATTTATGTTGAACAAGTGAAATTGACTTGTCGGTACCTATATTCCATTTTCCATTCAAATAAATTTTAGTCTAATAGCCAATATTACAGATATTAATCATAGTTTCCATTTTGTTTTGTCAAAATTAATTTAAGGTTAATTGGTATTGAAGACATGTTCTATTAATAAATATCTAGTCTGCAGTGTGTCAGTTTTCTATAAAATTTTATAGTTCAAAAGTTATACAGGATTCTAGTTTTTCATACAAACGGTTTAAAAAAGATTTATAGTTAATAGAACGTTTTACAAGATTTTGGAAAAACCACAGACCTAGGCATTCGGCTTGGAATTATGACTAAGAAATTTCACAGTGATTGATCAGTAAATGTCAAAAATAAATGAGAATTTCTATGTATGAAGCCCGCTGCGAGGCGCTCCGAAGTGTATCCTCTTAAGGTTAATTGGTGTATAATACTTAGAGGCAACGAGTTCGCCTTTCTACAAGTTTAAGTGCAATAAAAATGTTTGTGTCTATCTGTCTGTCTGTTTTGTGTTAAATTGACATTTACAGGTGTCTGATTTACAATTTTTGTGTTTGTAGTTTCCTTTTCCTTAAAATATAACAAAAAATGACTAATGTTTTGTTTTCCTTTTTGGTTATACCCGAAACCAAACAACAAAAAAAACTCCGGAAGTGCGGGCAGAAGTGAAAAGCTATTCACTTGCCATCACTTCGTATACATATTTATTTATTAACATACAAACATACAAGCTATATACTTCCCATCACTTCGTATACATATTTATTTATTATAAATAATAATGTTTGTTTATTTACTGTTTTGACGTAGTATATTTGACATCTCAATCTGTCATAGAATTAAAATCCCATATTTACGACTCATGCGTCATATTTAATGGTTGGGAACCAAAGTCCTTTACACAAGATTCGCGCTTAACATTCAAATATGTTATAACTCATACGTCATATTTAATTGTGCAGAACCAATGTCCTTAATACACAATTCGCGCTTAACACTCAAATATGTCACAAGACATGTCTTGACCTATTGTATATTTTTGAGCAATATCCTACCTATATTTCTCAATAATGTAATAAGCTATATTAATCGTAATATATTACTATGCCACTAATACTATGGAACTGTACTCTAACTCCTCTAACTTTCAACTATTTTCTTTGACACAACCTATGAATGAGTTCCGTCTTACGAATTTTCTATGAATTGTCCTTTTTTGAAGTTTTCACTCAAAAATATACAACCTGGATATAACATTTAAACCTGTGTAATCCGCACTGTCATCTTTTCATCGACCCAATTTCCTCTTACTTTTTTTTACTGTTCGTTCTATAGAGTTTAAGTTTTTTACCCATCACAAAGTGCACAACGCCGCTAAAGACGGTTTCACTTCAAAATTATAATAGGCGTGGTATTATGGTTTCCGTCTGACGATCAGTCTGACGCGAGTTTATCATTTTTTACCCATCACAAAAACAAACCTAATGTAAATAAATCTGACGCGAGTTCCGTCTTACGAATTTTCTATGAATTTTCGATCAGGTGACCTGACGCGAGTTTAACATTTTTTACCCATACCAAAAAAAAAAATGCACAACGCCGCTTAAGAAGTTTTCACTTCAAAAATATAGCGTTTGTTGCTCAGTAATAGCACAGTATTAATATTACCACTCCAGTAGTATCGTCGCTGTCGTCATTCCTACTTATCAGCCTACGTATAACTCTTCACATTTCAGACGCGGCGCGCGGGCTCAATGCGGATTGTGGACTTCACATATGTCTTTTTTTGTACTTAAGTATGCAGGTTTCCTAACTATGTTTACCTTCACCAGCCAGTACTGTTAATAATCATTGTATTTAAAAAACTACGATAAAGACTCGGATCATTGTTACACGCGGGGTTGGACCTCCGCTGTAAATTATAATTACGAAAGTGAGTTTGTTTTTCCTTTACCTAGCAACGGAATATCCAATTGAGCTAAAACAGAAGTACCTAGTTGAAGAGACGGAGAAGCCTGTAGGCTACTTATATTCCGAAAAATTCAACCACACAAATATTTACAGTCGAATTCCTATAGCTGCAACTACATGAAGCAAAGTATAAGAACGCAGACCCTATGCTATAATTAAGGAAATACCGTAGAAAAAACCGCGGGCAAAAGCTAGTGTTTATCTTTATCATGTTTAATTAGTGTCAAATTACCTACCTATCGAGCCTATATTTTTTGGTTCATAGGTAAGCACGATATTGTTTTTTTTTTACAAGGAGCATGTGCGCAGATAAGTTTGCTGATTGGAAATGGTTTACCGTTATTTTTCTACCAATTGGTAATGTTGTTTGCTAAACACATAAACTGTACACGAAACGCATACTCGGTTAATGGATTGTGGGCGAAACTTTATTTGAAAGGAGGTCGCATTGAATATACTAGCTGCAGTGACGAATAGCTAGACATCAAAAGCTGCCCACAAAATGGAACATATGTATAGATACTTTGAAGAAGACAAGCAAATAATTCATTTTGGATTTACCTCTATGTCCAAAGTTACCGATGCTAATCATTTGTATGAAAACTGTATAAAAAGTATGTTGTCTCAGGATAGTGTAGGTATATAGACAATTTATAACATTAAAAAAAAACCTTGCCAATAAAATACCACCCAACTGTCAGAGAAGGGCTTAGTCCTATCTCTGCCTCTTTTCAGACGGGGCGTTTGTTGTAAGACAGACTATCAGCTGTCTCTCCTGCCTGTTCTGCCCGGCTTAACTTGTTAAAGAAAGTGTGGTTCTAATGCTAAAAAAATCTAAGTAAGTATACAATAAAGCCCCCCGTCCTTTAGCGAGGAGCAGCTATATCACAATCGAACAACGTGGAAAATGTTTGGAGACATTTATATAATAGCAAACTAAGATGATGACGTCACAGTAATCATGTTCAGCAAAAGTGCTGAAAACATGTAGCGACATGGTTTCACTAACGTTAGATAGATATATTATAATAATGTATATTAATAAAAAGATGCAATGCGCTTACAATTAATTTGGGGATCAGTCATGTTGGTATTTTGTTTAATTTATTAACGTCTGAAATCCACGTGTGAGACATAACTTGGAACTAAGACTGGTCTTGCAGGTCATTGTTTATTATTAAATAGCGTCTTACCTCACCTCTCATGAATGTAGGTATTTGCTTATTTTCTCTGTGTTTTAACCACGCGGTTGTTTTTTATGTCGTCGTAGTATGTATATATTTTTAGTGCAGTTGTATGGCGTCATCATCGATCTTATGCTACTGAATTATTGATATACGAAAAATCTTAATACCTACTATTCTACAAATTTATGACATTCAAACATTTTTGGGCCGTTCTGTAGCCATAGGTATAGCAAACGGTTCGTGGTGGCCTAGAGGTTTCGAATTAGTCTCGCGTCCTAAGGGGCGGAGGTTCGAGCCCGGCGTGTAAAAAATAAGAACATAATTACAGCATAATAAAATGTCGCTTCAACATATTTTAATTCAAATATTTTAATATCGTTACGGATATAGCAACTAAATCAGCCTACACTCTGGAAATGTTCATGAAAAGAATCATTTATATCATGCTGTTTTTGTCATAGATTAGTAATAGATGTCGTCTGTTTATGAAGCTATGATTAAGTAACAGTAAAGTCCATATTGGCTGTGACGGTACGACAAGAACTTTCGGACGTGGGATTGTTACCTTGCGCCTACGCCTGGTTTTATGACAGCACTTGCCACCAGCCTGTCGCTGCGCCTACGCGGGCGCCGCTCTCAATGGCATATTCGCAATCGAGCACCATTTCAGTTATTACACGTTTATTACACAATGAATGTGCAATAAAATTAAAAAGTTTTGCTTTTGCTTTCGTTTCGGTAGATTTTAGGACATATTAGGTGAGAGAACATTCTTATTAATTAAGATGCAGTACTTTGTGACAGAAAACTTGGATAAAAACAAGGATGACGCGATATGTAACTGAGCGTGCGTGAATTGAGAACTGCATTACAACTCACTGAGATTTTCATTGAAATACATGAAATAAATTAATAGTTTATTATACATCACTTTTATCTATAAATGCTTTTTCTCAGGAATTAAAGCACTATCACGGCTATGCTTTAGAAAAGTTGCAAAATAATAGCACTTAAAACTTGAACGATTTATTTGCCAAAAATTTTAAAAAAAACGTGCCAAGTGCGAATCTGGCTCGCGCACCGAGGGTAACGTAGAAGCTTATTATATGTAGACTCTTTCATCATGAAATCAAGTCAACAGGAAGTAATCCAAAGGTTTTGATTTATTTGTGTCACAATATGCGATAAAAATGACTTTATTTTGCGCGATCTTGAGTAAAAGGGTATTGACAGACAGACGGACAAACTTTCTTCCAAATGTGTTATAACTACAAATTATCAAAATTTGGATTTTTTCCTATATTTGTGGTGTAAGACATTGCTTCGTGTAAAATTTTATGATTCTAGGGCAACGGGAAGTACCCTATAGGTTTTGATTTATTTAAGAATAACTGAATACCTAAATATGCGTCAAAATTGGCCGTATTTTTTTTGTTGCGTTGACTTAGAAGATTGATTTTTTTACAGCTTTAAGGGATCGTAGACTTTTGTATTTGATATTAATTTCAACTTGATAACTCCGTTCCTGAGAAAAAGGGTATTGACAGACAGACGGACGGATAACAAAGTGATCCTAAAAGGGTTCATTTTTTCCTTTTGAGGTACGGAAAACAGTATCGAACAAAAGTTCATTAATCGTTTCACGTTTTTCGGGGTCTGAACCATATTCCGAAAAACACAGTCATTAAATTTTAGCCGGATCCGCTCAGCGATGATGAGCGAATGCAATTTAGGTAGTATAGACTCTTAAGTTGTCGATGTCAGTTGAGTTTAGGTGGTATAGACTCTTAAGTTGTCGATGTGAGTTGAGTTTAGGTAGTATAGACTCTTAAGTTGTCGATGTGAGTTGAGTTTAGGTAGTATAGACTCTTAAGTTGTCGATGTGAGTTGAGTTTAGGTAGTATAGACTCTTAAGTTGTCGATGTGAGTTGAGTTTAGGTAGTATAGACTCTTAAGTTGTCGATGTGAGTTGAGTTTAGCTGGAGACATTGGTGGTTAGGGTAATCTGATCAGTAGAAATTTCTTGTTGACGTTGTTAGACTGGTTTGACAACATGGAATTAATAATTATTATAATTTTTGGACATATCACACAGTGCCATCTGATCCCTAACTAAACAAAGCTTGTATTTTAAAACCTCACATTCTTTTTCTTGTAAATACATACATATATCATATATGTATGTATTTACAAGCACAGCAGCCGGCCACACTACCAACTAGGCTGCGAGGGATTTAATTGATGTTTATATTGTATAGATCAGATTTCCGTGAAATAGAATATAATATCAAACGTTTTACCCTAAAAACTATGTTAAATCTTATTCATATAAAATCATTTTAATATAGATGTGATAAGAACAAAATTTCAAATAATTATTTTTACTCCGTTATATTATTGGTAAATAACGTTAAATTGATAATATATATGTATTTTTGATAAATGTACCTATTAATTAATGTAATGTTGGATCTGGAGTTGGTACAAGGCTTTGTGGCAAATATTGTTTTTGGCAGATAAACTGTAGTTCTATTTCTAAATTTTGAAGCCTATGAGTACAAATAGTTGTTCAAAAGAACATATATATATATTAATATACTTAGGTATCTTTTTTATAAAGGAATTATAAAACGAAATTAACATTCAACACGTTATTCTTTTAAAAAAAAATCGCAATTTTTTTAAGTGCACTGAATGCGATTTTAATGTGATTTACTTAATATTATAATGATTACTTTGCGCAAATTATACATCGCCAATAGGTTTCAGAATTTGCGTGAATAAAAATGGCCGCGGGCAAAATTATAACTAAGCAGACAACAATTTAGTAGTTGCTAAAAAGATATGATGGGCTGGGATTCATTAAACTATGATAAATAAAAATTATTTGTGTGTTTTTTTACTCCCTTGATCCTCTTTTACGCAAAAACAGCTAAATTGATTAGTTGAATTAGGTATACAGTTGCTTATTTTTATATGGTACTAGACTTTGCCAGCGGCCTGCCCGCCCTGAATTAGGTTATCGGCGTGGAACTCCTTAATTATCTCCTTAATTATACTAATGAAGTTTGCTACAGCAAGCAATAGCTACATCTACTGTTCTTTAAACTCTGTTATAGTTATTCCCGCAGGAACTTTTGAATTTTTCGAGATAAATAGTAGCCTATATGCTATTCCAGGTCCTAACTTAAGCTATATATGTATACCAAATTTCATCCCGATGCGTCCAGTGGTTAAAGCGTGATTGAGTAACAAACATCCATCCAGACATACAAACTTTCACATTTATAATATTAATAGAAAAGATATTTTGTATAAAAATGTAACCACCTCAGCTGGTATGACTACAGCAACTAAAGATACTTACGTAAAAAAATCCCACCGATAGTTTTCAAAAAAAAAAATCTGATTTTGACAAAAAAGGCTAAAATTATTTTTGTTTTAAGCTTCATCATGTAACATTGGGTATTCAAACTAATTATACAATCATATACTCGCTTGCCGATTATGTCAAAATACAAAAAACAACTTAAATACATACAAGGTAAAATTAGTTTTGATGGTCAATTCCTATCTAAGAGTTTAATATTTCTAGTTCAATTTCGTAACTTTTATAAAATGGAATCTGCACACATGGAACAGACTCGTAAATTGAGAGCTTGTATTCGCAATTTATATACCTGTTTGGTCTTCTTTTGGTTTGTCACGTAACTAGACCAACAAACGCAACCATGTAGATAAACAAATTTCGGAGAATGTATCGCATTATGTAAGGTATACGACTGGAATCGTTTATTGGCTTGATATCTCGTCTAGATGCAATTAAAATACAAGCTATGGTTCTAATTAATTCAAGTTATAGCAATGAAAGAATATATGACTCCTGTGAGAACCGTGTATAAAATGATCTAGAATTCTTGTCTTCTTGAATACCATTAGCGAAATTCATATAGTATACGCTTGGTATCGAGATAGTTATAACGAAGTATCTAGAGGTGTATAAAGTAAATTAACTCGCACCAAACGGTTATACATCGTTGCGGTGAGGCGGTGCGGTGGGGGAGCGGGTATCGTTCACCAAATAAGAGCTATTTAGTGGTGGTGATCAAACGTCATGAGGGGGAAGGGTGGTATGTATTATTTAAAAATATTTCCACCTTCTACGTGAACAAAGTAGCGGGTCAAAGTTAGCGTTAGCCCAAAGTAACTATTACTCACTGACTGATACTAATTATGTATTATTCTAGGCCACATCTACCTACATCCAACATAATAAATCAACTTTTGTCGTTTCATCTTCTTATTTACTTCGATCATCATGCAAAAATTATATGCAGCTACAGACACGATTCTGGTACAATTTTATTATATGAAAAGCTATAGATCATTAAACACAATCAAGACTATCTGATTGGCTAATCAATATCATTAATTTTATGTAGTTTTACCTTATAGTTAATAGCAGTTTACAAGTTTCCATGTTATGTACACCTACACTTATTTTTTCTTCTTCTGAATTCTGAATCATAGAAAATTTACCACTTACAAGTTGAACGTTGATTTAGGTGTTATCCGGTTGATCTCCAAATACGAATGCTGCGGAGAAGTCGATCGCCTTGATATTTGGCTTGATTTTATCTTAAATGTCACAGTGTATACTGGGACTTAACACAACGTAATCAATACCTTGATGCATTTTTTCGTTTTGATAAACTTGTTTTTGATAAACTTCTCGCCTTCACCCCCCAAACCCCCAAATAAAGTAAAAACGGTTGTTCGTTGAAATTTCTTTCTTATCTGCAAGATTTGTATAGATTTGAAAAAATTTAAACATTTTTAACTAGGTTTTAGAGTTTAGCTGATTGTTCATTGCAAAAAAAAACCCTAAATTATTTATTTCTGCGAAATAGTGTTAAAATCTTAACTAATATAATAAAGCTGTAGAGTTTGTTTTCTTCAAACACGATATTCTCTGGAACTACCAGTGGGATAAGAAATAGTAGTTAATGAAACGATAAGGGGTTTTAAACACGAGTGTTTTAAATATAGTATCACACGCGTATTTTAATACCTAGTTATGTGCAGTTTCATATACTACTAGATTATGAGACATTTCCATCGCCACATCTAAAATAGCGGGCGGAGTCAAATTTTCTACATATTTACTACTATCGGACATTTTTTAGCAAAAAAAACCTACGAAATTCAGAATAACAAAACGTATGAATAGTGCCAAAACCTCGCATCTCACCGCGTATGCGCTTTAGCGCGCCGCCTATAAAAAAATTATAAAATCTAGTTGGTTGGATTTTTGTCTGGTATCGTATTGATTGTATTACCTGTAATATTATTATGTTAGAGAAATAGTGTTATAATACGATCTAGTTTTAAATTTTGGTTTGTAAAGTCTGTCAATATAAACTTGTTTTGAAGTTTATAATTCGAATTTTACGATATGATGGTGGATAAAATTCTTTTTGCATTTGATAGCCCAATTATTGAGGAACGACTATTATTTGTATAATATCACGCTACGACCTTTGGAAGCCGAGTAGAAGAAAAAACGTCAGAAAGAACGCCTAGCGAAAACGCAGTACTAGCGCGGGCGAAGGATGCGACATGTAATGCAGTGAATCAGGATATGGCGATACAGGCAGAGGAAACGTTAAAGTTGTATATTCTGTGGTAAAGAATAGAACAAGATCTGCCAGGTCAGCTAGTTTTATTAATACGTACTCGGCTCCATTACACTCTCGACTGTCAACTCAGGCTGCAATCCCGTTTCATGTTCATTGGGCAACTAAGCTAATCTTAACTTGTATCATAATGTAATGTTACCATAATTTTTCAAGTTTAAACTACAACGAAACTAAGTTTGCGGGGTCATCTTATACAGTATAACGTATTTAGTTCCGACCTACAGTTCTTATCGTATTGTAAAGGAAGACCCTACAAAGGACGGCCTATGACGCGACGCGCGGTGCGGTCCATTACATCACATCAGAGAAAGCCGCATTCGTCTGGCGAAATCGCGCCCACAGCCATGTGCCAAATGTTCAAGTTAAAACCCCTCGCTACATATATGGACGTTTAATCTGTGCACGCAGTAAAAGTTGTTTCTGTTCGGTCTTAAAGTACTTGTCTTTCCTAGTGCTAGTAGGTACATACTGGTACGCAGTGCACAGCGCAAGGACGTGTTCATTATTGTTGGATTTTACACAATTAAAAAGAATACAATGAAAACATTAAAGTCAGATGCAGTTAAAGAGATAAGATGTAAAAATACGCAACGCTTGTTTGTTTTTTTTTATACCACTAAGGTGGCAAACAAGCGTACGGTGATGGTAAGCGATCACTGTAGCCTATGGTCGCTTGTAACACCGGGGATATCACTTGGACGTTGTGGACGTCAATCATGTTGGAATGGAGTAGTTACTAGTTACTTTGCCTAAACATTAACTTCTTTGTTAGCAATCGTAAGTAGTACAATTAATTAATTTGTAGCAGCCCTAATAAATCAATAATATCAGAGTTATTTACATATTTTTATTATCATTAAGGTGTCAAACAAGCTAACGGTCCGGCTGATGGTAAGCGGTCACCGCAGCCTATGGACGCTTGCAACATTAGGAGCAATCGCGCGTTGCCGAGCCTTTAAAAATCTTATCACTTCTTTCTTAGAGAACCCCATATTGTAGTCCTTAGAGCAAACCATGGCATATTTTAGCGTTGTGCATAAAGTTGTAGAATTAGCAGGGACTGTAATGCCTTTCTTTGACTAAATGCCGACCGTAGTCTACGGTAGCAGATTACTGGACTTTGTTATTTTGTATTTTTCAGGTCTTTTTTACATTACTGCTTGGAAAAGCTCACGTTTTTGTTGTAAAATGTGGCCTCAATGTTATAAATTCTTGTATTGTAAGTTAAAATCTCCAGAAATGTTGACTTTCTTTGCTAGGCCGAACGGAATTAATGAGTTTCATTAAAACTGCACTGTGAGTGACTGTTATGGCCTTTAAGTGTGAAGATGAACTCCCTGCCAATGGCGAGCGTTGAAAGCCATGAGTATTTCAAAAAAAAATCTCAGAACACAACCCATGGGCATGCAGTTTAATACTAACAAAATACACCGTTGGGCACATTTATAATTTGCTGCCACAAAAATCCCATGTGAATAATCAAATTCTATGAAAAAATGCTTTCTCAAAGTAAGTTTCGTAAGTAATAATACGCAGACAGATGCTTAGGGTTTAGCTTCACAGGAAAGGATAATTCTCAGACTTGTATTTCAGAAGATCTTATAAATAAATCGTCCGAGAACCGTTCACTTTCCTGTCTTAACAACAATGATGCCTTTTAGTTCTCAAACGTTAGGGGCAGGTCGCACTATTTTTGGTATGTGTATTAGGTTAATTTAAGAATAAAAAACTATTATGTTGTAGCTAGCTAATATTTTTATACCTATGAGGAGGATTTATTGAGGAGGTCTCAAAATAAGATAATTATGTTGAAGAAAAAGTTGTAATTCTTAACTTTAGTTATTTATTATTTAAAATATTCACTTTACTCAGATAAATAGGTAAGTCAGTTGTTATAAAAACAGAGTTCCGCTATTTGCCTCCAAGCAAGGAAGCCGTAATAATTGCTCATTTAATTATGAAAATGACTAATTCTATTTTTACGAAGTACGTCATTTGATTGTGTCATGTTCATATGTGAATAAAACTTGGCCGTCGAAACAGGTTTCTTAACCTCGTATGGTCATTTTACCTAAACAAAGAACAATGGCCATTTTGGTTTAGAAAAATCTGATGATCGAGTCTTGAAATGATACTAGTGCGTCCCATATCACTGTTTAAAGTAATAGTATTATTGAGCATACAAAGTTAGGCGAAATTATTTTGATTGTAATAGGACACAACTAGTAACATAAAAGAACCAGATTAGTTATTTTCAAATTTATTGGCTGATTAATAATATTTCTTCTGAAGGGTTAGATCATGTTAGGATCTCAGTGTTCTTCAAGAAAGAAGTTATTGGATTTTTGAAGGGTCAGGATCGCGCGAGTGATACCCCTGGTGTTACAAGCATCCATAGGCCACGGTGACCGCTTACCATCAGGCGGACCGTGTGCTTGTTTGCCGCCTTAATAGTTCTTAGAAAATGTGTATCAAAATATTTACATTTACAAAGGCATAACTTCAAATCTTATATTTGTCTATTCCTAAAGGTGAACAAAAATGTAGTATGATAGTACTAGTCCAATAATGTGTGGAGCATGGCCATCGTCCTTTATGTATTTTTATTTTTGCCTTTATTTTCCAGCTGTAATTAACAAAAAACGATCAAACGTATGTACGTGACTCTAAGTAGCAAATGTATCTAAAACGGTAAGAATGTTTTGTCATGTGCTATAAGGGTCATAATAACAATAAATAACATGTTGCGTAAGCACAAGGACAATTTGATAACAATGTACTAATCTTTTATGACCAAAATACGGTTCTAGCGGTATCTGATTTACAGCAAGCACACGTTTTCCTTGTAAAAGTCTCGTCTTGAAATCATATGACGCGACGTATGTCGTCTGCAACCTTGCGCAGGCGGTGTCACGAGCCATGACACTGGTGTAGCACACGATAATGTAAGAGCACGTAGTAATCCTAGAAGCCTCAATGCCTTATACGAAGAAAATTCACGACTCATTACCTATTAAGTATGAAGTGCAGTGCCAACGCTTTGGAACAATCTTAAACCTAGCAATACAATTAGATTGTTAAGCCAAACCTTAAAAATAAAAAAAGTTAGGTTAAACATTAGAATTAAATCTAGAGTGCTTAATGCCACGTTTTGAATTTGATATGCGACATTTATTTCGTGGAACTTATACATTTCGTATTGTGCAGAACAATCATTGCATAACAAACCATATAAGTGGTTTTAGGCCCTAACAACAGCTCATCAAGCGACACGTTTAAGAAACACAAGTAACATTGTATTTAGTGAAAAGTCTAGCACTAGTTAAACATTGGCATTATGTAACACTCTTAAACCTAGCAATAGGTTCTTAAGAGTTCTTAACACCACGTCACAGACCACGTTTTCAATATTTTAGTACTAATTGTATGTACAAGCTTTGCATAACACATTAATGTTTAAGGCCCTAACTTTAGTTCATTACGCAACGATTTCTTTCATGAAAAACACAATATTAACATTGCGCTTATTTCGAAGTTGGTTGTGCACAATCTACTCCGTCTAACATTAGTAAATTGTGGTGCAGATCAAGGCGCTATGGCGTGCTATGGCCGGAGCGAGCGTTTGCCCTGCTATATGAGTACTTGGGACCGTTACCCGGTCACCGCTATGCCGGTTGACTCGCTACGCACTCGAGAGAGACTTGAAAACGACTAAGAATTAGAAATAACACGGAGTTTGCGCAAACGTGAATCAAATTGAATTGAATATCCAGTTATTTTCATTGTTGCTATTTTACTCTGATGGCTTTGAGATATGAGTGAGGTACAGTAGGCAGAGAGTAGTGAGTGTTGATTGATGATGATGGATAGTTTGTAAGACAGAAGCTGCATAAAGAATCCAATAAACCTTTTTTTGGAAATAATTTCCCACGGTAACCTAAATAGAATTGCTGTACCAAATTCGATACAAATTTGTTTCTACAGCTGAATCTAGAATAAAACCTAGCTGCCAGAATAATACAACAATTATAACAAAGCAGCGTGACGCTTATAAAGTGTGTAAGGTATAATATGTAAGGTATAAAGATACTACCAACACATACACATACAAACATACGGGTCAAACTGAGAACCTCTTTTTTGAAGTTGGTTAAAAATACATTTGAGATTATGTTACGACCCCCCCGGTCGTGGATAAGATATTTTTTATAAATTCAGAAGGCCTTAGTGATTACTGGTAGGTTATAGTTTATTCGTACTGTAACACATTTGCGCCATTTTCTTATAGTTCTGTTAACCGTGAAACGCTGGTGATTGTATACTCTTATTAATGATTTAGAAGTAAATGACATCACCGATTTCTACGTAAGCCACACGGGCCGGAACTTAAAGCCCAGTCATACCAGAACCTATGTATTTACGTATTTTATTAACTTCTCTTGAGAAGTTATTGGAATAGGTCCGAAAATCGAAAATTTTTGTGTTTTCTTTACGTTTCAAGACTTGGAGAATCATTTGCAATCATTTTTAGAGTGATGCCTGTGTGTTTGTGTGTGTGTGTGTGTGTGTGTGTGTGTGTGTGTGTGTGTGTGTGTGTGTGTGTGTGTGTACTTATGTGTGTGTGTGTACGTATGTATGTATGTATGTAGACATATTTTGGCTTTTGATTCCCCAATAACTACTGGACCGAATCGCTCTGATGACATATCAATCGATACGCCACGTCATGACTTAGATCTGAAAGGAGTCTGAAATAAATCGGTCCAGCGGTTCGTTTTTTATCCGTAAAAAACTGATTTTTTTATGCACGCACCATAAATTTTATGTATAATTTCATGTATCGAGGGGTAGTAAAGGGTTTTCGAGGGTGCTGATTTCGAATTTTTTATCAGTTTTTTAAAATTCAAAATGGCGGATCCAATATGACGCAATTTTTTTTTTGTAAAAGAATTTTTCTCAAGAGAAGTTGCATGTACGGTACTTGCTGCCGAACCAATTTTTTTATTTTATTCAGGATAACAAAAAAATTTACAATTTATTTTACATGTTAAATTAAATTGAAATATTACTTAATATACATTCTACCACGCTATCCACATTTTACTAGGTAATGTTTCTACTACATACAAACAATAGTTTTTAAAAATAAAAAAAAGGAAACAAAGCCGAACATTCATTTGACTGACATAAGATATAGTAAGTCTTACTCAAAACTTACTGCAATGCCTTTCCTATACCCTTTTAGGGTTCCGTAGTCAACAAGGAACCTTATAGTTTCACCATCTCCGTCCGTCCGTCTGTCTGTCCGTGGCTTAGTTAAAAAATTACTAATACGAGAAAGCTGCAATTTGCCAGGGATATATACATTGATGAAGCCGACAAAGTGGTAATATAAAATCTTTGATAAGGGTCTTTAGGGTACCTCCCCTACACGTGAAGTGGGGACTCAATTCTTTTTTCTCGTCTACCCCATCGTGTGGGGTATCGTTGGATAGCAATTCCACGGCTCCGTTTGCGAAACATTTAGCTTTAAAGTACTAATTTTTGTTAGAGTATTTAGAGAGATAGTATTTGGAAACGTAAAAAAAATTACGGTGGTAGTGCATATAATGAATTTAAAAGGAAAACTATCACGGGTAAATAAACTTTACAGGCTAACGAGTAATAGTCGACCAAGTTATAAAATGTACTTGGAAAAGTGAAATTTTCGAATAATACCATTAAAAGTTACTTGTATGAAGTAGGTAAATAATAACATTCTAAAAATAAAACATATATTTAAGTGGGGCTCCCATTCAACAAACGTGATTTCTTTGCCGTTTTTATAGATAGTAGTACTGAACCCTTCGCACTTGGCCGATTTTTAAATTTGTATTTTGACATTGTGAATATATCGATTTGTTCAAATTGTGTGTTATATATGTTCATAAGACGACGCATAGGTACATGCTCGCCAGCATTCGTACGGCACTGACCAGAAGCAAATAGGCGGCGAGTTTGTAATGCGCGTGTACTTGTAGTTATTGGAACTGAATAATAAATTTCATTAGCCAGTTCGGTGCAATCGAGATAGCTATGACATACGTCAAATAGGATCATTGTTTAGAGAGGTAACCTTCTTGACTTTAGAGTAAGAAATTGATACTTACCTACTGAAAAGCTGTCTATATGATAAATTAGTGTGGTAACATTGGCAATGCATAGACCGCAGGAACTTTCGTTGCACTTTTTAAATAGATTCGACATACTTCTTATAATATGGGACCCAAATAGCACATGCATATTCTAGCTGTGGACAAATTAAGGCTGATGAATAGATGTAAATTTTAAATGTAGAGAGTGATAACGAAAACATACATCTGAGACGCTTTTTTTATTATTTTATCAACGTGTTGGTCCAGATGCAGGTTTTCGTCTAGTCTTTCGAGTATACCCAGATCGGTAATGCTCAGTTTTAATAGTTAAATAATCGCATATTATAACATATCATATAATGAAAATCACCTTCACACTTCACTTTTGAGATATACCTAAATTTTGGATAAAGAATAAACATTTCATGGTAGCTCTTCTACCTATACATACTGTAGCATGGTTGACTATTTATAAATTCTGCATTTTATATCTTAGGTACTAGCTGTCCCGTCAAACGTTGTTAAGCGATGGTTAACGCTTGAAAATTGTATACAACCCCTACCGCCTCTCTCCCCTCTCCTCTCTCTTCCACCGTTATTATATATCACGCAAAGGATTTCATACTAAATTGATGCAGAGTTCAGTGACGTATATATTATCGTACCTACAGAAGAAATTATTGATATAGATATATAAAGATTATTTTATTAAGAGTGATTTCCTGTGGCACAAGTGCAATATCCAACTGGTGTATGCTATCCTATCGCAGTAGATACACCTAGGTGTAAACTAAATTAATTGATTTTAATCCATCAATGTAAATAAATATTTTCATAGCATAGATGCAGTCAAAAGATTAACCTCGAGAGTCAGGACTTGAACCTGCAACTCCTTAAAGGTTGTTCTATAGTCATCAACGAAGACAGATTATTTTTATGTATGTAGTATAAATTGTAATTCCTTAGTCTATAAGGATTTTGTGTATTTGTAAGATACTAGGAATTATGAGTCATTGGGAATTGTTGCAGATTTTAATCCAGGTGAAACATTGGAGGCAAGCAATGAGCCACGTGCCGTGGGTTACCATATCTCAGGATTTGGCCTGAGATCTCAAGATATTTACACTCGTCTCAGGATTACGGCCGGATTTTAGAATTGTTTGGAAATCTCAGGATTTTTAGAATTTTTAATAAGATAGGGTCTTTTCATTGAAAATATCTTTTAATATAAAAAATATCTTTTTTATACATATAGAGACTTTGCTTTGGGTCGTGTTATTTGCATATATAAAATTATGATGCCACTCGGGCCTAGTTTATATAATTAATTATTATTTATTTTTTAATTAATTTTTATAATAGTTTTAATTTAGTTTTTAAATATATTGTTTAGGTTTTAAATTTATTTGTATGATTTAGATTAGTTTCGATTTATATTATTTTAGTTTAATTTTATGTTTTTTAAGAAACTTTAAATAAATTTGAATATTAAAATTAATACTTATAAATTTATCAATCGACTACTTTATCAGTTTTATCATATTTATATTGCTATGATACCTTGTTAAGAAAACTTTTACCTTAATTATTGTTTTAAAAACTGTGTTTACAGTGTAAAAAATTAATAACAATAGGTATATGACTTTTTTAGTTTTAAATTAAGTTTTTGAAAAAAATCTGAAATTGCAAATAATTCTCAGGAAATAAGGCTTTTTCTCCGGACTTTAAAATTTTTCATCTGGTAACCCTACGTGCTAGTACCTACAATCTGCATATTGCGATCATCAAAGGCGAAGTCGGTTGATTACAACTCCGTCCATACCTTCTATGTATAATGACTCTTAGTTTCCGGTAGCCTCACGGCGATAGACCTCGAGAAGATACCTACACACATATTAACGTAATCAGTGGACTGTTGATAATCTATGTTCAGGGCATGATTTTCGAACTTGAGTTTAGAAACTAACTAGACGTAGTACAAACCTAACTACCTATTTAAATATTTAAAATAATGGGTCAGAAGACGTTCTTAGATATATGTAAACGTTTAACAAAAAAACTAGTAAAAAAATCACGTTTGTTGTATGGAATCCCCTTAAATATTTTTTTTTTAGTTTTTAGTATTTTTTGTTATAGCGGCAACAGAAATAGATCATCTGTTAAAATTTCAACAGTCTTTCTGTCACGGTTTATGAGATACAACCTGGTGAGAGACGGATGGTCAGCTAAGTCTTAGTAATAGGGCCCCGTTTTGTACCCTTTGGGTACGAAACGCAAATAAACATCTGTTCTTAAAAGTATATAATAAATAATTTATATAAAGTAATGTTCTTTAAAATGTTTAAAAGACTCTTTTGTAAAAAACAAAATATTTATAAAAGTCTAACACGAAATTAAATAATTCTACAAAATTAATGTCAAGAAAAGCCACTGTGAAGTTTGCTACGGTAATTGAATTAATTAATCATTTAAATTTTAATTGATAATTTAAAATTAAATTTTAAACTAAAATTTCTGTGTTTTTTTATTTACAAGCTTTAATTTTCAACTGTCCCGATGTTTGTCTTCAAATCTTTCAAAATAAATTTGATCCACTTCCCGGTTACCGATTGACCTGAAATTTTGTGTAATCTGAAATGTGTAAATCGCGTGACAATGCAATATTATGATGACATGGTGCTGATCTGATGATGGAGCTGGAAGGTGGCCATAGGAACTTCGCAATGAAACGACACAACCTTATCGCGTTTGGGCTCGTTTGACTAGTCTTGACGAGTAGTTTGTCTTTCAATGGTAACCAGGGTTTAATGATGGAGCTGGAAGGTGGTCATAGGTACTCTGTAATAAAACGACGCAAAGTCATCGAGTTTCGGCTTGTTTGATTTGTCTTGACAAGTACTCTGGTCTTAAATAATAAACTGGTCTGATAAAAGCTTGTTTGTAAAAAAAATTTTTCACAAATATACTTTTTTACAACTATTTTGTTATATATATACCGGAGCGTGTCAGTACTGCATGTAACATGCGGTTAATTTATTTAAATGTCAGTCACGCATACATTGCATAATACAGTTTATCTAAATGAGAATGTGTTACGTTTTACGATTCAAACGATCGGGTCGAGAATTGTCGTCACGGATCGGTGACAGACAATTCACACTTGGCTCTTTTATGTTCAAAAACAACTTTAGCTGCTATAGTTTACACAAAAGGAATAAAAGGGTCATCGGCGTTATCTTGTTAAAAAAATGGCGGCAATAAAGTCGGACTCGCGCGCCGATTTTATTAAGGCGGAGTTGTAGCACTTTTAGCCATTTTTCAACGTGTGTATCTATCAAAATATAATACGTAAAGTAATATTATTTATGTCAAATTAAAATTGAACCCTTATTAAATAAAACTCCAAGACAGAAATATGATTTGTTGTAATTTGTTTGATAGTTTTTTTTTCAAAAAGGGCGCGATATTAATTTTTAAAACATCAAATGCTAAGGAATTTGATCACTCAATGATTTTAAAGTTACACCTAAAGATTACGGTTAATATTTTTAAGAATCTGATGATGTTTATTTCTTTTATTTTAATACATAATTATTGGAAGAAAAAAGAAAAAACTGCTATTCTGCCGGCAACAACTTGCGAACAACGTTTTTCGGTCAGCAGTGTTTGCCGAGACTTCAAAGGGCAGCGTTGCCAGACGTTCCGATTTTTAAATCAAAATTAAATGTCCCGCGCGGCACAGGCTCAATCCTGCTTTTCAGGAATAACGAGACCGTCCGTGTAGCGTACTGATTTACGATAGGGTAAATCGGATTTAAAATATCATATTTTTATTAAAATACATTTTCTATGGATATTTTTACTAGGTACTTAACTATTGTCATGTAAACGTAATTTGAACTCAAATAAAAGATAAATATTCAAAAACTTTTGATTATATAACGTTTTTTTACTATGTCCCACTTTCGACGAAAGAATCCCACTGTTTTCACTCAAAAAGTTCCTAAATCCCGACGGCAAAACTTGGTTGCACTGATTTCTCACTTCTTACGTCGGGATTTTTTTTTGTGAATATAGATTAGTCGGACAACATAGGTAGTGTTATTTTAGTGTGTAAATGTTTGGTATACTTCAGTGACTTAATAAAAAAAAGGTTTTATGTCTTAATAAATTTCTAAAATTTCTTGTTATCTTACTGAGTAAATATTAGATATGGGACGCAAATCCAATAAAAGAAATTTCAGAAAGACCAAAACTATAAATATTTATACATATTATTTACATTTTTGCTACAAAGAATAATGCTAAAGTATAATTCATAGTTTCTGACAATTTCTTTGTCATAATCAGAATAAAGATGTAAAAAAAGAGTCAATAAATCATAATATGAAAGACTTTTTTACAGTTTTTTTGTTCTATTTTTATCTGTTACATTGTACGGTACCCTAAAAACTTGTTCGTGAAAGGAACCCAATGAGGCTTTTTATATTGATGCGAAGAACTATAAAATCTAAGAATCTTCGTTATAATGGTAAAGTGTGAGAAAAATGTTACAACACGACTACAAAAATGCCTCTATTAGTAGATACTTAGTGTTCAATGCGATAAGATTGTGTTTTGTTTGTCCGTGTGACAATTAATAAAACGAGGTGCGTTTAGTATGAGGATATATATTGCACTGTTTAATTACAAGGTATCGAATGGACTGTAACTATACATATATTTAAAGACTAGCTGACCCGTTGAACGTTGTTTCTTTTTTTAAAACAACTGCCGCACAAAACTATTGGGAAAGGGTTGTACTAATTCAGAAACCTTTCCCGGCGTGTGCATAACAACTTACCAAAATTTAATTACAATCTGATTACCCTTATTGCGCGAGTCCGACTCGCACTTGACCCTGTCCGGCTCGTAATCGACCCTTTTTTCTGTCTCAAAAACCTTTCTCGGCGTGTGCACAATCGGTTTACCCTTATTGCGTGAGTCAGACTCTTGACCCTTTTGGAAAATCCTTTGGTATCGGACGCCTACGTCGTACAAAGATCTCACTCTCCAAGTTTCAGGTCTCTACGATCAGCGGTTTAGACTGTTCGTTGATCCGTCAGTAAGTCATTCAGAACAAAGCATTTAATAAATATATAGGTAGAAGAAGAAAACTATAATTATTATTGTACACAAAAAATAAACACCTAAAAAGTGCATAACCTCTTTAAGCTCTTAAAGTAAAATGTAATTTAAATCAAAAGCACTAAGGAGTATTGATATCAACTTTGAAGCAAATCTCCACCAAAATAACTTTCTATCCCTTTTTAACCCCGTTAGGGGATGAATTTCAATAAAATACGAAACAAGTCTTCCATCAATTTTGTTAAAAAAGGTTTATGTACAATTTGAAGTACATTGGACCAAGAAATCACGTTGTACCATACAATCTTTCCACCCCTTTTGTGGGTTTTCCCTTAGGGGTAGAATTTCGGAAAAATCATTTCTTATCGGATGCCTTCGTCGTACAAAGAACTCACCCTCCAAGTTTCAGGTCTCTACGATCAGCGGTTTAAGCTGTGCGTTTATTTGTCAGTCAGATAATTCAGGACAAAGCATTTTACATGTAGAGTTAGAAAATAGGTTCTGAACTAATGTCTTCTCGTTTGGACACCTAGATTAGATAATATCAAGCATACATATTATTAAAATGAAGTTTCTTAAAAAAAACAGCATTGTTATTTATTTTGTTTATAACTTAGAATATCATTTTTTTTATCCTTTATATTAAATTCCATTAAAATCCTTTATAAGGAATAGGAAATTTATACAGAACTTTAAGAAACCAATATAAAAATTGTGAAAACGACATTTTCATTTTAGGACAAAAATAACTCTGGTTATTGCATAATTCACTGACATTTCATTGATGTATATTTTGTGCTATTTCCAATTATGGTAAAATAGCGATATTATAATACATAACTCATTTGAGTAGTAAAAAGTTCATATTTATAGACCTCACTATATATGGTAAAGTTTAAATGAAAAAATCGAAATCGGTTTCATTCACCTTATTAGTATAAAATTGCCGCAGACAAACCCACCGACAACATTGTTGTAAGTAATTATCAGTTTCTAAATAAAAAACTTTCTTAGCGCATTGTGATGTTGATGGTTAAGGATGGCAACACATGTATCTTATATATATATAATCATACATAAAGAGAGAGCGGATTTTGTAAAATGTTTATTTGTGGAGGGTAATCTCCTGAACCACTGTACCAATAAAACAAATCTTGAACTATTTGAAAGGTACATTATTCCAGATGGACATATAGAAAAGTCACTCGACCGACGATTTTCTAGTGTATTTTACACAACCGATGGGCACAATTGGCATTGAGAGTCAGGCGTGTAGCCTATACATAGCGAAGGTTTTGATCAGGTCAATGCTGGTGTCCCGAAAAGTTCTGTGCTGCCTTCTACGCTCTTTCTACTCCATATCAATGATATGTTGTCCATCGATAACTTACATTGCTATGCAGATGACAATGCCGGGTACGCTTATTACACAGGCCGTGCAAACATTCCTAATTCCGACGTGGAGGTAAATCTCGGAGAACTTGTGTTGAAATTTGAGACCACTCAGTCCAAGGTCTCCGACTGAGACCGACGAGAAAACTGGTTTGATTTAACCCAACGAAGACACAAGTAAGTACGTAAAGAGCGTATATTCGGAAAACAAGATGTATTCGGGATTTTCTCCAGCCGGAACCATACTATGATAGCTCAAATAGCAGAACACTTACACGGATGTAAGGGTTGCAAGTTCTTTTTCGAGGTTAATCTCCATCTTTGCCATAAAAAATAAAAATAATTTGTTTATTAAAGATATGTTTTATTCGCAAACGTTTACATTCAGGCAGTCTCAACTCTCAAACGAAAATACATTACTTTTAACTATGTATATTTTATTAATTATTCTTTATAGTTTTCTGAAGAATTGGTTTTTTGCAAGATTTATATACTAGGAGCGCATGAGCTCCCTAGTTGTTGTGTGTTTCGTTCCTAAAGTGCAATAAAACTAGTAATGAAAGCTTGTTTATTATAACATGTCATTTTTAGTTTTATCTTTATATTGATTAATGGACCCGTAAAGTTATTGTTATGGGTATATTCTTTTGAAACGTTAATAGCGCTTTCAAGGTTAATAAACTTAACGATTTCTCACCATAGTAGTTAACCATAATAGGAAGATAATCGCGTAGGTTTTAGCTTAAGGCGAATTGTCGCGTAAGTATTTCTTCAAACTACTAACTAAAATAAAAAAGGTAGGAACTTTTTTCGTACCTATGGTAGTAACTTTTTTTTTTTTTTTTTTTTTTTCACTATGGTGGCAAACAAGCATATGGCCCGCCAGATGGTAAGCGGTCACCGTAGCCTATGGACGCTTGTAACACCAGGGGTATCACTCATGCGTTGCCGATCCTTCAGAAATCTAATAACTTCTTTCTTGAAGAACCCCATAATGTAGTCCTTAGAGAAAACCTTGGCAGGGAGCTCATTCCACAACCCAAGCTTTCGCGGGAGGAAGTTTCTCTGAAACCGCACTGTACGCGACCATTTCAGTTCTAAAGTGTGAGAATGAATTCCCTGCCGATGGCGAGCGGTGCGATGGTAGAAAGTAGCCGCGGGCATCACTTCGAACAATTCCTCAGAACACATCACATTGTACAAGCGGTAGAACACACACAGGGAGGCAAAGTCTCTGCTCAGACTGAAGGGTTCGATACGGCAAGTGAGTTTGGGATCGTCGACCATTCTCACAGCCCGTCGTTGAACCGAGTCAAAAGGGCCAAGCTGGTATCCGGGTGCACCCGCCCAGAGATGGCAGCAATACTCCACATGTTTGGCATTTATTTTTTAATCTACACTATTGTAGAGCTGTCTCTACAATCTACAGACACATGTCTGTGCATTTTGAAATAATGATACAAGTGAGCTATGTGTATAATGACCAATGCTTACGAGTTTTGTATGTTATTCTCACTTTTTTTTAAGCATCATTATGAACTTAAACCCTCGGCTGATCACGATGAAGAACCCCATGTAACATTATGTTTGATAGTTATCTACCATGTTTATTTAAATCTTACCCAAATTTGTTTGTAGTATGTAAAAAATTGTAAGTTAGTATGCAAAATATTGAGTGCTTTACCACGTTATTTGAAGACCATAGACTTCTTAGTGAAACCTTTTTGATTTATGAAATTCTAGGTCTTATGCTGCAGCCAGGATTTTCAGCATACTTGTACACTCTTGAAAAATAATACCAGATATGTCATGTTTGGATTCGTTTTCATCAGATTTCTAACCCCCGACGCAAAAAGAGGGATTTTATAAGTTTCATTGCTATGTGTGTGTGTGTGTGTGTTTGTCTGTAGCTTTTAAACGGGTGAGTCGATTTAAATTTGGCCTTTTTGAACTCCTGATGCAAAGAAGAGTGTTATAATTTTAACGTGTGTGTCTGTCTGTGACCTCGTAGCTCCAAAACGAATGGACCAATTTTGATGGAGATTTTTTGTTTGATATGATATGATCGAGATGGTTCCTGATTTATGAAGATCAGCCCAGGAGTTTGGAGCTCATCAGCTCATTTTCTACTTGACAAAAGGTCTTTACCAACCTTTACTTGTCTAATTGATAGAAATTTTGGTGTGGTATTTCCAATACATGGCAACCTTGAGCTGATGATGCAGCACCGAGTAGTCTGCGGGATACTCAACTCTCCCGCAACTTACAGCAGCTATCAAATTGTACTTTAGCACTATACATACATTCTTGCAAAAACGCACGAAATCGAACTCATATCATGTGTTAGTTCTTTTATGTAGTCTGATATTTTGCTTTTAATAAATTTGAAAGGATTCCAATACAGCTACAAAATGTTTGACGTACGTATAAGTAGTTTGACTAATCTAGTAGGATGAGCAGATTTTGACAAGCAAAATCTTCTATAAATTTTAGGAACTTTGTGTTTTGCCCCGAAAACTATTTACGTGAACGTGGATACGGAGCGTTGTTCGTAGTGTTATACTTTAAAAGTCTATTATATAAAAAAATTAAAAAACCCCGACACAGAAAACTTCTAAAAGTAGGTAAACAAATAATACGTGTTTGTTGTCCCTCTAACTTTATTATAAGTACCCAGTATTTCTATCCAAGAGTCATTGCGTCGGGGGACTGCTATGTTTTGAATACATCCTTCATCAACTATTATAAGAACAATGTTTGTTCGTAATTGCGCTCTCATAAACGGCTCTAATGATTTCGATGAAATTTCCAATATAGTAGTTTGCAGCGAAAATTCGATCTATCGTTTTCTCCATGTTTTCCTGAACTGATAAATAAATTTGACTTGCCCGCGCTACATAAAAGGTAATTTCGCCATAAAGATCCCTTCTCCCACGCTAGAGTGCGCGAGTTTGAATTCTGCATCCTGAAATGTGGGCAGTTTTTTTTTAGTTTTTATACTTACAGTTTTTATTTTTCTACCGACGAAAAACAAAAGTAAGAGATTTTCAAGTCGACATGTATATTTTATGTTTTTTAGGGATCCGTACCTCAAAAGGAAACAAAAATACCTTTATAGGATCATTTTCTTGTCTGTAAGCCGGTCTGTCAAGACCCTTTTTCTCAGTTCAAATAGTGTAGTGATTGCTCGCACTGTAGTAGTTACTCTAAATTGATTTCCGTCTGCTTATAGTTAAATATTTGGTATGTTTTAATTTCTGTTTAGTTCTTAATGTTTCTACCTACACGTCACTGATCTTATAAGGGTTCCGGGTTTTTTCGTTCAGACGTAGGGAACTCTAAAACTGCCGCGCAGATTGCTTCTTTCGTGCGCCTCGCTCATTAAAGTAAACACACTGGCTAACAAAGCCCTTACACCCTACATTATGCTGTAAAAAATAAAATACAGTTAAAGTAATAATGTAAAGTAAAACGCATAGAGTGTTGCAAAAAGAGCCACACTAGCAAGTGTGTGGAAATAGTTCAGTATGGAAAACTGGTACTTATTGCAAACGGATTGAAGATTTTATTGTTTTAATTTTAATTAAACTTCTTCAATTCTTTATTGTTTACTAACTTATGTGTTTTTCAAAATCTTTTATCAAAAAACTTTATTATTCATTATCACTGGATTTATGCATGAAAAATCAGCTATACTGGATGATAGAAAATCAAGGAATAAATCAGTTTTGAGTAGAAAGTGCTTAAAGCTCCTATACTCCGACTTTGGGAATCAATCAAACAATTAAAAGAGAAAATCGAACAGATTTACTCGACACAGCGTGGAAAATCTACAACCACGTGGAATTCTATTTAGAAGTGTATAATAGCTAAAAAAAACATACGGAAAATCAATACCTGTCTAACAACTACCTACTTGGGTGATCGGGTGCTTGAATAACTCCGAATACTGAACAGCTATTTTTACCAACATGATGAATTGCTGTCTACCAGTTTAAGTGATATGGCTGGATTAAAGGTCAACAGAGAAGTTATGTAAAGTTCGTATGCAAGTAGACGTAACAAGTTAATTTATATTTAATTTAACGAGCTGTGCTTCGTCTTTCGAGTTTTCTAAGGGACAACACCTACATACATAGATAAACTTGGCAAATTTGATCAAAACATTAGAACAATAAAAACTTTTAAACAAAAAAATGGGTTTGCGGTTAAGATACTTTATTTCTTTTAAGAACAACCAAATATTTAACTAAAAGCAGACGGAACTCAATTTAGAGTACCTACCTACTACAGTGCGAGCAATCACTACACTATTTGAACTTGCATTGAAATGCATTACGCGTTCCTGAGAAAAAGGGTCTTGACAGACAGACAGACACGTAGACAGACAGACGGACAAGAAAGTGATCCTACAAAGGTTCCTTTTTTCCTTTTATGGTACGGAAACCTAAAAAACATAAAATATACACGCCGACTTGAAAATGTCCCACTTTTGTTTTTCGTCGGTAGAAAAATAAAAACTGCAAGTATATAAACTTAAAAAAACTGTCCACATTTCAGGTTGCAGGATGCAAACTCGCGCACTCTATCGTGGGAAAAGATCTCTATGGCAAAATTACCTATCACATAGCGCGGGAAAGTCAAATTTGTGTCATAGTACGGGGAAACATGGAGATAACGATAGATCCAAATTGCAAATTTCATCCAAATCATTAGAGCCGTTTATGAAAACGCGATTACAAACCAACATACAAACATTGTTCTTATAATAGTTGATATAGGATTTATTCAAAACTTTAAATTGTTTATTAATATATGCAGAAAAAAAACTAGATATATTAATATTAATTATATAAAATATTTCATGTAAAGATCAATTTTGTTGTTCAGCATTCAATATATCGATGATATCATTCCGGAGAAGTAGAAGCTATTCACGATTTTTATACATAATTTTAATGTCGCGGTCGTATGTCTAATTTAAAAAAGAAAACATTTTAACGGGTTATGTGAAAAAATATTCAAATACAGCCTTGTTTCTTTCCTTATTTTGAAACTAGTGAAGTTTTAGTTTTCCGCTTAAAAATAACATTTATGTTGGATGCATGTCAAAACTGAGTAATAAAACTGTTCCGGACTCGAGCACCCAAGGTTCTGTACCACTAGAACCCCCAAGAGTGCCTACAGTTGACACAGATCTAGTTGAATCTCCAAGATACTAAGTAAATGAAATAAACGGAAGTCAATTTAAGGAGTAGAGAAACTGGTTTTCTAAGTAATTGGGATTATTTTTGCTAAGTCGTATTTTGGCTAATATTTGATTTTTAATTTTAGCGGGAACCCGATTCACACTTGACCGTTTAGTTCTTATTTGTTTCAAGTAAGAGTCTGCTCTACAATCACTATAAGTTTGAAACTTGGATGTAATTGTTGCTATTTTTACAATATGACAATATTGTATATGTCTCTTGTATAAAAACGTTTCCATTTTTTTTACTTTTGTTTTTTTTTAGTTATTCCCTGTAAGACGTACAGACAGACATGTAGACAACGTAGGCTTAGTAATAAGGTTATGATGAATCCATTGGGTACGGAATCCTAAAATTTTAAACCTTTCACTTAATACATAGTACAATTAGTTCTTTGTTGTAGAACAAAATGTTTCACACCTTATTACTGGAATAGTATTTTTACCTCACTTTTGAATAACTAGGTATAATTTGTAATAATAGTCTCTACAAATATATTTAAATAGAACCTTGACTGAAAGGAATACGGAACCAGACTTACAGGATAATAAACCAACAACAAAAATACAAATATTTCTAGGCCATTTTGTTTAAAAGGAAGCCAAGTTTTAAAAATAATCTAATATGATAATAATGAGTAAAGTTTTATACTGTATTTTTTAACAACTAAATGTTGTTTTTTCAAAAAAAAGTACTTGATTTTAATACAACAATATCAAAATTACTATACCTTATCATTTTTGTCCATATTTAAGTGACAACGCGCGTTGATGTCTAACGCATGGACGGAGTACTCAGGGCGCGGCCCAATATCTGGCATAGAACAAGATCACAAATACCAAGAGAACCATTTAAATAAGTTAATTTTTATGCAATAAACAATTTGTTTTACGAATTTTACTATTTAGTAAATTAAAATGATACATTATCTAACTATAATTTTATAGTTTTTTTGTGTTTCTCATGTCCCATATTTCAGACTTCAACGCGCGCACTAACCTCCTATTTTACAAATAGGGTTGCATGTGAAAGATAGTTAAATGTTTTGTAATTCAATATATACATAGCATAAATTTTTTTATTGAAGAAGGAAAATAAATAGCTGTTTAAAAGTTTGAATACAATACAAATTCACGGAAAAATATAACTGAATCATTAGCAGTGTCGGTAAAAAATGGTAGTTTTTAACGCATTGCTGGTTTTGTTGTTAGTCGCTTCCGCTACTTATGCGTCTTTCATGTATAAGGAAGTCAGTTGGGATGATCACAGGTCATTTGTACTATTAGTACCTATGTATGGTAATGGTAAAGGTCAAATTTTATGAATCACATTAACGTTTTGTCACGATTCCAAGTGGACTGGAAAATTGTAACTTTTTTTAATAATCGACCGAACAAAGTGGCGCAGTGGTAGAAGGTTATGCTGCCATGTCGAAGGTGTTGGGTGGCATGCCCGGTAGGGGCAACCGATATTGCTTCAGTGCCTTGCACTTTTAAACCAAATTAAATTAAATTAAGTTAAGGTATTAAGTTGAAATTTATATTAAATACTATGATCTACGGTCCCGTGAAGCTGTAAAAAAATCAATCTTCTATGTCAACGCAACAAAAAAATATGGCGGAAATACGTCAAAAATGTCCTTAATTTTGGCATTAAAAAAAGTTTGTCTGCTTGTTTAAAGGTGTGATTGACTGTATAATCTTGCGTAGCATGTGAACTGTAATTGCCTTCAAAAGAGATACGAAGTATAATTAAAAATTATTGAGTAACTACAATAATTTTTAGGCAAAAAGAACCTTAAGTATGAAAACCTTAGTGTATGTGCACTGTCTTGTGTACATTGCACTTATAGCTAAAACCTTAGTGTATGTGCACTGTCTTGTGTACATTGCACTTATAGCTAAAACCTTAGTGTATGTGCACTGTCTTGTGTACATTGCACTTATAGCTAAAACCTTAGTGTATGTGCACTGTCTTGTGTACATTGCACTTATAGCTAAAACCTTAGTGTATGTGCACTGTCTTGTGTACATTGCACTTATAGCTAAAACCTTAGTGTATGTGCACTGTCTTGTGTACATTGCACTTATAGCTAAAACCTTAGTGTATGTGCACTGTCTTGTGTACATTGCACTTATAGCTAAAAACTTAGTGTATGTGCACTGTCTTGTGTACATTGCACTTATAGCTAAAACCTTAGTGTATGTGCACTGTCTTGTGTACATTGCACTTATAGCTAAAACCTTAGTGTATGTGCACTGTCTTGTGTACATTGCACTTATAGCTAAAACCTTAGTGTATGTGCACTGTCTTGTGTACATTGCACTTATAGCTAAAACCAAGACGTAGAAGGTAAACACACTTACCATTGAAAATATTTATAGAGAACTAAAGAAACTAGTTTCACGTTCTTTTTTAAAGCTTTTCTAAAGAAATATATTATTATACAAGTATCACTCTTTTTCTTTTTATCTATACTATCTGTAGGTAATATTATACAGCTGAAGTGATATTTGTTTTTTTTGTTTGAATGCGCTCATCTCTAACTACCAGTTGGATTCGAAAAAATATTGCATTTTTTCAATAGCATGACAATGACTTTGCATTGGATAGCCTAATTATCACGGAAGGTTATAGGCTATTTAACATCACGCTACGGTCCATAAGAAACGAGTAAAAAATAAACCCAGAAAGAACCCTAAGCGGAAACGAATTAAAAGCGCGGGCAAGCGATGCGATAGGTGATGTCAGCAACGGAAAGGGTAAAACTTTTGCATATTATGATAGCCCAATACTTCACGCTATGGCCTTTGAAAGCGGAGTAGTCAATTAACGTGGATGAAACCGCTGGGAACAGCTAGTCTGCGTGGGCGAATGCACTTGAATACTTTTGTATGGTTTTTAGGGTTCCGTACCCAAACGGGACCCTATTACTAAGACTTCGCTGCCTGTCCGTCTGTCACTAGGCTGTATATCATAAAACGTGATAGTTAGACACTTGCATTTTCACAGAAGATGTATTTCTGTTGCTGCTATAACTACAAATACTAAACAACAGAATAAAATAAATATTTAAGGCGGCTCCCATACAACAAATGTGATTTTTGTGCTCGTTTTTGCTTAATATTAATAACGGCAACGCTTGAAATATTTACAGAATATTTAGTTATATATTCTCTTTAAAACTAAATAATAAAATTAAAATAAAATAAATATTTAAGTACGTACGTAAGTTACGTACAACAAACGTTATTTTCGTCCCTAACCCTTCGTGCGCGAGTCCGACTTGTACTTGGCAGAAAAGCTTAAGTCCCTTTATTGGAACCATTTGAGCCAAATTTGACTAAAAGCAAAGTCTTATACAATAAGTAGTACCTACCTGGGCGACCAAGCTTCGTTGAGCATCTTTTGTCCAAGATCTGAATGTAATCTTCCCGCGGAAAAACTTGCTTATATCATAGTACCATCCGTATATAATCAAAGTACAATATATATAGTCTGTATACAATCGAAGTGCAATATTTAACCCTACTATTATAACCACCTATAAGCGATGTAGCTTGTAGCGCAGTGCTTTATCAAAATTAATTCAATCGAAGTTACAGGCATGAGTTTACAAGTTAAAATAATTAAAAAAATACCTCCAACAAATAAGAAGAACTATTCAATAATTTATTTATTGAATGACTTAGCCGCCAGCTAATCGACATTAAATTAAATTTTATCTCTAGGCTTTCAATTTTATTTCAATAGAGTCAGTCACATTGTAGAGCCATTACTGCAATTGTATTTTTTCTAAAGATATAAATGAGAAATAAAAAAGGATGCATCCGATTGTACCGACCGCTTTGTGGTCTGGCCGCCTGAGAGTAGACCATGTTAATGGGGCACAGGAGCCTGGCACGGATTTTTATTTCGTCTGGCTGATGGTGTACAAAGAAACTTAATTGTGCTTGTGTAAATGTAGGCTGTACGTTCGTTTTGATGGGAGGCTTTATTCAGTTCGACGTTTATAGTATCATTAGTCCTTTGTACACGGTTTGTTTTGACATGAAGCAAATTTTTCAATTAGCTTTGTAGTTAAAATAATATAATAAAATTAAAAATTATTAAAAATAAATTATATTTTTTATAGCTGAAGACGTCAAATGAAAAGAGTTTAATTTGATTAAACTGGGTATTTGGTTCGTTTACGATTATATAGTTCGTAGGTCTGTCATTTATTAAAATATATGGACCGAAGTAATGCAGTTTCACTGATAAATAAAAGAAGTATGAGTAAGTCAATAAATTCTATAAATAAATGCCTTTAGTTATAATAAGACGAAATAATCTAATAATTGTTTGAAAGGTGATGAAGAGCAAGAATTTATGAAAACACTTCATACGTAAAGATGTTACTATAAGTCAGCACTTAAAGGTGGTCCAATTCATACATCATAAAATGCCATAATCTGAAATGGTATTTTCATAGTCAGAAATAATTAACTTTATAGATAATTTACCCATTAAAATTACATAAAGTTAGTATCTATTTCTGCCATAGACAGACATATTTATAAAAAGATCGTTGTCCAAATTAAAAAATTAGAAAAGAAAAACTCTACGACTTTCTGGGAACAGTCTGGAATACGCCAGACTAGACAGACAGAAATTCGAAAGAAAAATGTATGCAAACAGGTATTACTTGTCGAGGCCTGAAAAATTACTTGATACATTTTGCTTTCGGATTCCAGAGTCTGGCGTACTCAAGACAGTTCGCATTAAGCTCCTAAAAGTTAACTCTTCACTTTTATTTCAAGAGCATATCCCTATTTCGTTGAGTACATCTTGTGCAATTTTAACGTTGTAGAGCAAGGGCAAAAGCTCGGCCAGTGGTAAACTGGCCTGTAGGGCGCGGTTGCAGCGCGGGGCGTGGGCGGTAGAGCCGCGGAGACAAGGTAGGTGGGGGGAAGGGGGTTACGTGCAGGCTGCGCGGGCGCAACCGACTGCGCAACCTGCGCACAGCCTGCCGAGCTAGCCAGTCAGTGTCCGACCGAAACCGCGGTCGTACGTACAACCGCAGTCCGTCGCCACCCATCTGTCGCTAAACTGTGACACGAGCGGTCACCTCCCGACTCTGGATTTTACTCAGTGCATAGTGATGGTGTGTTTTTAGCCATACAATTGAGTGTATCGCTACAAAGTAATACTGTCCGGTGTAAGTTCATTGGAGTAACGGCTGTTCGCCGCCGGCGAGGGAAGGCGAACGCTAAACCGGGAGGAATGAGCCCCGCAAACCAACGACTTCTCCACACTCACCGATGATCTCAAGGTTGGCTATCGCCTGCAGTTTTCTCTAGCACGCACTGATATCGAGCCGTTTCGCAACATGACCCCGCGACCCTCGCGTTCTCTTTATCTACTTACACGCTGTTCTAATCTCCTTTCAATTCTCACTAATTAATTAGGATTTGTGAATTTACAGCTTCTCACGCAAGTAACAAGCTACATTCTTAGACTGACTTGTGATTCTTATTGGAATCACTAAGTATTCAGTACTTTGGCCTAAGTCACTTCAGTAACATACAACTTTATGACTTTCAATTCGCTTTTATTATTTAAAAATAGAGTACATACCTACTTAATCTAAACCTACTAAACACAAAAATTACGCCCGACAAAAAATAATTAATTAGCTGAAAAACATGACATTTAATACATTTATTATACAATATTGTTACATGAGGTAGTTTCAAAGTTGTACCAATGTGCTCTAGGTTGTACTTACGTTTATAGGCAGTAATGGGATAGTGTAATGGGTAAGGGTGTTACAACACGAGGCGCAATTTCACTAGATGGCGCCTCACGTATGCAGCTTGTGTAACAACTGCATGTTACATCTACACGACCATGTTTGGTACCATTTACCACAACGGCTTTCGTCCTGTATTAACAAATAAGTCTCTTTAAATTTTAAAGAACCGATAAATTTTGACGCACGTTGATCACACGCACGTAACTTTCCCAGTTAAACAGACGGGAGCCTTCGAATGTAGAATGAACAGTGTTTTATAAAAAATTCTTCTACTACTTCATAATACAACACTGTTTCACTCACTTTCGTGGTTAAGAAAAAAAACCACCAGTACGAGTCACTCCAACTACTCATATAGTGAGCAAAACTAATAAAAATTAGTTCGGTAGCAACTACCGCACGAGCAACTTCTCTTGGGAATATTTTTTTTATATTTGAGGAGGACTACAGTATGGGGTTCTTCAAGAAAGACGTTATTGGATTTTTAAGGGTCGGCAACGCGCGAGTGATACCCCTGGTGTTACCAGCGTCCATACGCAACGATGACCGCTTACCATCAGGCGGACCGTGTGCTTGTTTGCCACCTTAGTGGTATAAAAAAAAAAAAAAAAAAAAGAGAAATAATAAACGAAGATTATTATTGTGTCTTTAAAAAAAATCAGTTTTTTTGCGATAAAAAACCAACCGCTGGACCGATTTTGTTCAAACTCTTTTCAGATCCTAGTCATGACGTGGCGTATCGATTGATATGGTCACGAGAGCAATTTGGTCTATTGGTTCTTGTGATATCGGGGGGCAACAAAAAGCTATACACACACACACACACACTCAAACAGACATCACTCTAAAATAAGAAATTATTAAAGCTAAATTATTTTAATAATGTTCACCAATATTATATGGTAGGTAAATGACACGATATAAGGAAAAAGAAAAACACGATATCGAACTAAAACTAAAAATAAGTCATCAAAAACTAAAAAATATATTGATGAATGGATGGAATAAATTGGATTCAGTAAAAAAACTAACTTTTTTGTCTGAAGTCAGATGTGCCTTTTTCATACACATTATTTACATACTTACATATTAAATAAGTTTTTTAAATTTATATCCTCCTAAATAATAAATTGTGACAATATTGCAATGTAATTACACGAAATATAAATATTATTTATTAATATAGAAGAAGAATAGTTAAATTCTCAAGTCTGTGAGTCGTTTATAATTTATTTTAGGTTGTAGTATGGCGTATGGTGTTGCGATGTAAGGAGAGAACAACTAAAAAATATTTTTTATTAAATTTCAATTTCTAAAGACGCAAAAGTAATTCAATACATATATGCATAATTCACCTATGAAACAATTGTAAAACACTAGTTTTTTTTTTAATTTCTGTTCTCACGGTTCGGTACTCACTCTGCTCACGAATAAGGCTCACGTTGGAAGGGCGGAACTGAATTATCGTAATATAGTCAAGCTATCGACTGAAACATTATCGTGATTTACAAGCAAATTTTGCTAAAAAGTAAAACTCGAGAAACAAAGTTATGTTAGCTTGTCATGATCATATATTACTATGCCACCGAAACTGTATTAGGTAATATGATTGACTTATTTAACAATATTATGCCGATACGTTAAATAAGTTTAAAATTAAAATTAAAAAAAAAACCATAAAACTTTTTTAAAACAGTTTTTTTTAACTAGAAAAAAACGCTGATGGATATGTCTCTTAGTTCGTTCGTTGGTGTTATGGTTATAAATTACGAATTTTCATTTTTGAGTCCAATATGAATATGAATGATCAGTCAAATTGCGCAAAATTAATTAGGGCAAAAGGATTATTTTATATAAGTTTTAAGTTTCTATTGTTTACCGTTATTTTAATCAAAACATACGAGGGTGCATCTCTAATCTTATAACCCATCTGTTAACAAATAACAGAAAAGCTGAAATGCAACAAAAAATGAATGCTTATAACGGATCCGTAATGAATTTTTATATTAAGTCTTAAAAGTTGCTAAAGACCATTCTTTACTACATGTAAACAAATTAGAATTAAATTGAATAAGAAAAATCTATATTATACTTACCTACAAAAATAAAAAATAAATCTTTATTATGTAAGAATAGTCAAAGTCAAAGTCAAAGTCAAAATGGTTTATTCAAATAAGGATTTTACAATCACTTTTGAATCGTCAAAGTTATAAAATATTATTTTTTGAACCCTCCCACCTTCCCGCCGGTTCACAATGTTGTTGATTTCTACCGAGAAGAATCCGGCAAGAAACTCTATAGTTACTCTTTTAAAAACACTTAAATAAACTAAAATACAATTAATGTTTTAAATAAAAGATTTTTAGTCGTACAATTTTATGTTATTTCCATTTTAATTTGGTTTACCTATGCATGAAATAGAAAAGACATGTACTAAATTAGTATAGAGCTTGGTATTTTATTTCCTAGTAAATTTAACCAGCGTCAACTTTTGTATTAAGGTAAAGCCTAGGGTAAAGAACTAAGTAAAATAATAAAAATAAAAATTGAGACCTGCATTAAAAATTAAAACTGATTTTCAAAAATGTATGATTATTCATAGTCAATTATCAGCACAGGCCATAACATTCCAAGAAAAAAAAAAATATTTGAGCCGTCAATTTAATTTTTTATGGTATTGAGCACTGACCATTGATTCATCAGCCTAAAGATATACGCTCCGTTTTGTAATTCTACGTTCCGTTTTACTTTAAATTATTAACAATTTTCTGTGAATTGCAGGTCTAAAAAAAAGAGTTATTATTTCAGAATTGCTAGATTTTAAGTGTTCTTTAGAAAAAATATACTCCTAAGCTGGTTAATTTTTTAATTTATTTTAATACCAAAACGGAACAACTCCTTTGTTATTCTTATGTGTATATGTGTTATATGTGTGTGAATGTAAAACACACCTCATGAAACTTACGGAATCCTTTTTTTGATGAACCGGTCTTGGTATATGTACCTACCTATCTAATTATGTATCTGCTAAACTGCCTTCTTATATTGGTGTTTTATGTATAGGTAAATGTGAGGAAATGAGTTTAAATTTCTTCACACTTTATTTATTGTGTGATTGTACGCGCACGGCTTTCACACCTGTGTGAATAGTCTGTATTTAGTAAGATTTATAATGGGACGAGTTTGTCTAGAAAGTCTGCCAGACTGCAATGTAATAATTCTTTAGCGGCTCTGATATGATAACCAAATATATATCTACCAACATGAAAAGATAAATTTGGTTGTTTTTCTTTTTTTTTAATGCAAAATTATAATAAGTTTAAATTAATTTTCGTTCTATTGACTGTTATTGTTAATACTAAATATTGAATATATTACTCAAGAAAAACTAAAATAATTAATAAAATACGAAATTAATATATTTCGATTGTTAGATCCAATATTTTTTATGTTTAGATAGCTGATTACGAGATATCTCAAGTAGTCGAGAAATCCCAAAGTAAAATGCATTTGAGTACCTACTTTTCTTCAACTCGATAGAAAAAACCTGCTTACATAAATTTAACTTTGTATTTACAGAGTATCGTGTTGGTACTTCGTCTCTCCTAATAAGCTCCCTGGTTCTACCACGTCTTGAGAACCCCAAACTAAAAATGTACCTATGCAAGTAATTGCCTCTCGATACTCGAGAAAGTACATGCTTTGATTTAGCTTTTGGATTGTGTGAGGCACTCGAGTCGCTTTGGAATCAGGCCCCAATCTCAGTATAGATAAAAACACTTCATGCAATATGCATGGCTACTGTCCGCTGCTCTCTAGTATTAACCTCACCTCCCCTCCCCTCTATTACGATCCTGTTACCGCTCATATAGCACAGGCACACATTTGCACGTATACATAAAAGATAGTAATGAATGGCCCTGGTGTTCCTTTTATAAAAGCGAGCTGTATGCTTGTTTTCTAACTTATTTAAAAACTAGCTATCTATACAGCCCACGTAATTGAAAACGGCTTTCTTTTATGTGTTCCTATTAGAAACCTCTGTAGCAAACAACCAGAAAGGTAGAAAATTAGCATGTTTATTACAAGGAGTAGAATACGAAAATTTACCTTTAACTGAAGTGTGTCAAGTACTACAAACGGTCGTTACTATGACATACATAACGTCTCCAGTGACCTTGGCTGTGCATTAACATATAGGCACAGTGGTCGATGACAAGTAGGTAACTCTTTTTTGCGCTTTATTATTTGTAACGTGCCTATTTGACTAAAACCTTAGGCAATTAAAATACTAAAGTTAGTATTTATTCATTTTGAATACCAAAAGTAGGTATTTAAATACCTACTTCAAAAGACAGTATTTCTTCATTTCGAATACTTAAAGTAGGTATTTGAATACCTACAACTAAAGTCGGTATAGGTCTAAAGTTTAAAAAGCATGAGTCTACTGTGTCATGATTTTAAAATTAAATGCTTGTAGGTAGAGGTTGTTAAAAACTAAAAATTGAAAGCAAGTAAAGTTTGATTCGATCATTTGATAATTGGACGCAAGTACCCACCAAGATTTGATTATACTAGAAATTTAGGGCAATTGTGGAATTTGTCTCGAAATCTACATCTCTAGATCGCAGGTGCAGTTGTTCTACATTTAATTTAAATATTTAATTTGGCGTTAAGATTAATCAGCAGAATCGCATAAATTACGAGTTTTGACTGAATTCAATACTAAATTGCGCATGCACAGTGTGGTTTCAGAGGAACCTCCTCCCGCGAACGCATAGGTTACGGAATAAGCTCTGCCAAAGTTTTTCTAAGGACTTCAGTATAGGGTTCTTCGAGATATTAGATATTTAAAGCGTCGGTACCGCGTAAGTGATGCCTCTGGTGGTGCAAACGTCAACAGGCTACGGCGACCGCACTATCAGACGGACCGTCAAAATGCACATTAGTATGCTCCACACACTTTTTGAAAGGCAATTTCGTTTTGTAGTTTCGCTACTAAACATGGGTATATCATATTTTGAGGTAAATCCAAATCAAATTTTTCCCATACAAGATTCAATTCACTGAATATTTATAACTATGTACATTTCGCCACTCAAAATACGTTACCTACTTTAATATCTACATCGCTATTCACCATAGCCGCAAAAAGCATATATTGCATTAATTTAATAAAACTGCTAGCTATTTATTGATTCACTGGAATCTTGAAAATCTATGTCCAAAATAATACTTGCAATCAACAGTAAACATTTTTATACATCGCTGGTTCCACGCAAGTTCTTGCCTCCAAGGCCTCTTTGTTCCGGACAATCTATTCCCACAAACGGTTAATTGTAATCAATGCAATGGCGGCCATAGAATGTTTTTATTCCAAGATTTCGACACAGACGCCTCTCTAGTGTACCTCACTACACAGCCATTTTGTCTTTACACGCTATTTATAAGAAGCTTTCGATTTCTACTACTATAGTATTAAAATGAACATTATTTAAGTGAAGGTTAATTTCAGGAAATAGGCACATTAGGTGAGGAAGTAATATGCATTAATTATGTAAAAAAGTTCTTAAGTTGTAATAAAAAAGATGGATTCTAGTCCAAGTTTCATATGTCGGTTACTGGCTAGATTAAAAGGTGATAGTTAAGATAAAAAAATAACAATATTATTAACTCTTCTCGGTTATTGAAGCAGGTGTTATTCAATGTAAATCCACAATAAACAATGCAAGAAGTAAATGAGACTCGAATCTTAGGAAATATAACAAAAACTCGAGATTATGAGCGTCATTCGCTAAATTAAAATTAATGTAAATTGAAGAATCTTAAATAAGCAATTTATGTAGGAATGCAAATATTATGATTAAGTCTCAACTTTCTGAATGAATTTTAATGAAAAATTGCTTAAGAGATGATTTTTTTGGTTAAAAGGTTTTTAGTTTTTGCTTTTGAGTGACGAATTGCTTTTTTTTCTCGTACACTAAAAACATACATACTTGTTACAAAATTTTATACACTTATCAACACAAAAGGCGCGTTTCACCAGTTCATAATTAACATAAATTATTTATTTTTTTCTCCAAAAAAAAAAAGGAACTTTTGATATCGGTTCACAATTGACGGAGAAATCGGTGGACATACATAAAAAAAAAAATATCCGTCGATCATAGACCCGGAGAAGGTTATATTTAATTGTTTTTTAAGTTGATTAAAAATATGTAAACGATCATTTTCCAATAGGTTGTGTAACCATATATTTATATGATATTTTTGCTTTGATTGGATATAAATTTTACTGTCTGGTTTGTTATGATATTATTTTATACAGTGGCATAGAATACTAGAATAGGTCAGGTAAAGCGCAAAGTAACAAGGCCTTTGATCACACATTGGCAGTGTTTTTTTTAATGTATAAAAGCATTGTAGCCGATTTGTGAACGGTTAAAAAAGCGATTGTTATCATAAAGTGAATGTATTGGGTGTTACGGGTTTCTTATTAAAACCGGTTTATCTGGTTAGATATAATACCACAACAACTTGATAATAAACCTAATATTACTAATAAATTAATTCTAGTTGTTGAACATCTAAAATCAGTTTATTTTATAATTATTTTAAGCGTGCACTAAAAACTTCTTAATAAAATAAACATTCTAAAGCACTAAAATTATATGAAAAAAATAAGTACCTAATCGATTTCCACATACTTAGAGAAGATGCATTCTATCACTCCTATACATACAACGCATAAAAGTTTTTATTAAATAACACTTACCAAATAATAACATTTACCATGTATTTAATTTTTTAATAATAGTTTTAATATTTTCTACAAAAAAAAAACACCACTACCATATGGCGGCATTTCCGACGGGACCCTTTGCTAGCCATGCACTGACAAGTCGCACCTGTCACCAGAGCCAAGAGCCCGTTCGTCGCACCGGACCGTTATATCATTCCGCATCACGGTGTCTCCACAATTATATCCCATCCCATATTCTCACGCGTCAAACGCCTATCAACGATTCAAAGATTCCAAAACGTTTTTATTTGTTTGTTTGTTGGCAACGAAGACATTGTTATCTCACGGGACCACCCGCTGTGTATCTTGTACAGTTGTGATGAGATGATTGTTTGAATATCTATACGAACTACTTATTAACTCAAACATCTGGGCAGCTGAGTGAAGTTACTACTTATTAACTCAAACATCTGGGCGGCTGAGTGAAGTTCTTGTACGAAAAACTTAGAAAACAAACCATATATCCAGTGTAGCGTATATTCGCTACAATTTCAAATTTTTTCCACAAAAAGCGTTCTTTTTTTCTCTCAATTCTGAGTATCTTTAACTTAGAAATTCGTGCAATATTTACCTTAACAAAAAACAAAGCTCGCAAGAGTATTTTAAAAAAATTGTTATATAGCAACATTTTTCATTCTTTTGATCGAGTTTATTAATGTAGATCCTGTCAAAATTAAAAATCGATTCGGTTATAGGTGACGCTTAAGAAATTTACAAATTAGGTTTTACTTTTAATGAAATATTATAGTGTTTTGACACAGATAAACAAATAAATTAAAACATCTTAATGCAAAATATAATCCAAAACGTCAGAGCTGTTTTCGAAACTGTAAATCATACCGATAAATGATAGGATACGTAGTTGTCAGAAATTTTAAAATATTTTTTATACACCACTTAGTGGCAAACATGCTTACGGTCCGCCTGATGGTCAGCGGTGACCGCAGCCTATTGAAGCTTGCAACACCTAGGGAATCACGCGTACGTTATTTGTTACACATGTGCTAATAAATGTAAGATTTTTTCAGGTAATCTTTGTCAGGCATATAATGGTCATCAATGATTTAATGGGCAATAATAACGTCTTTATCACTTGTAATTCCGTAACCTACATTCCGACATGTGGCTAGAGTCACATGTAGAGTTTCGAGAAAAAAATGGCATTCTCATTTGGTATTGCTTGAAGTTTATACAACTTAATTTTCTAGAGCATAATGGTATGAAATAAGTTATAGCTATCTACAAATGAAGATAACTAGGCTAATGACTGATAGGTTTTTACAGTTAGTCGTTTAACCATCCACTCTGTACTTCACCATGGTATTCTACTTCCTATATACTACTAATAATATTATAAATGTGAAGTTTGTAAGTTTGTTTGTTTGGTACTCAATCACGGAGCATCCAAATTGAACTGAAATTTGGCACAGGTATAGTTGAAGATACGGAGAAGGACATAGGCTACTTTTTAAAACGAAAACATCAAAAGTTTCGGTTACCTATAACCGAATAAAATACCACGCCAATAATCAAATTTAGGGCGGGTGGAGAAAATAGTCTCGACTAGTAAAAGAAACAGTTATACATTTGTTTATTGAAGACGATATCCGAAGTGAAACAACGTCGGGCTTGGTCAGTCATTGGATATGTGATCGCTTAGCGGCACACTTCTTATCTTAAATTAAATTAATGATGCTACGGAACCTACGGTGCAAGAGTCTGACTCGCACTTGACCGATTTTTTTATCTTTTCACAAAATAGGCACCTACTAGAGATAATACAAAATTCATATATCATAACACAGGGAGCCTAGTTGGCAGTGTGGCCAGATGCTGCCACAGGTTGTGCGGCGTAAAAAAATTTTTTTATATGCCACTAAGGTAGCAAACAAGCACACGGTCTGCCTGATGGTAAGCGGTCACCGTGGCCTATAGACGCTTGTAACACCAGGGGTATCACTCGAACGTTGCCGACCCTTCAAAAATCCAATAACTTCTTTCTTGAAGAACCCCATACTGTAGTCCTGTTACGATTCAAAAGATAGATAGAGCCCTTTAAATGTCGGATAGACAGAAAGACCGACAGAATTACGCACTTTACAACGGAACGTGCTGTAAAATAGGTACTTTGACATAAGTACCTGTTTTACCGCACGTTCCGTAGTATGATGCCGTGCGTATCCTTTACGGTTTTTTTTTAATTTCGATCGAACCTCCTTGTAAGCGCTTTTGATCTCTACGTTTGACTCACTTTGATACTAAAAGAAAAAAGACACGAAAGATGTAGTTCTACTTTTTTTACTATTGCACCTAAAAAAAGAAAAGAAACATTTATTTGGAATTATTTTCAGTTATTTTTACTATATACATATTAATTTTACTAAATAAACTTAAAGTTAATAATTAAAAAACATGAGTCACTCCACCAGTGACGTAATTACCTAAGTTTACCCGCGTAAAATAGGTACCACTGAGCGTGCGATTTGTTACATGCAATCAAAAAAGGCGCTTAACCTATTTAAGAGACATCTTGTATCTTGTATATATTTTCCTCGCTGTAGCAAGATGAAAAATTGTGTTTCTCACGGCTGGATTTTTTTTTTTGGGTTTCTTGCCTTAGAATCCCTTGTTTTGCTCAGGATTAAATTTTTGAACCACTTGCTTCGCTCGTGGGTTTAATCTTTGAATCCTTCGCTTGCTCGGTATTCAATATAGGCACTTATGCCAAAAAGCAACTTTCCAGCCTTGCTACAAAGTACAACAAATAACTATTTACGGTGAAAATGCTGAGTTTAAATCTGTGAAACGAAAAAGATAACAACTCTTGTTTACATTGCGTACCACCCTAGAATTTCAAAGACAGTAGTATTCTTTAGTATGCGACAGCCCTAAGATTTATTGTTAAATTACAGTTATACGTGGTTACACTATGATAATGAATTCGTCACAGTTCAGTTCTCTAACTCAACATATCGTATTGCAGACACTGCACATTGTAACTTGTATCTTTTTCATATTTTAACTTATTATCAAGTTTTGATCTAAGCATAATATCAACATGTTCCGTTGTATTTTATTATGTTAATCATTAACAATTACATTATAAAATATCTTAAGTAGCCTAAATGATTGTTAACAATAGTTATTTCATCAAATCTTTTGTTTGAATGATACGAAGACTTAATAAATAAAAACCTGTTTAGGAATATGCCTTATAAATATTTTCTTGAGCCGTTCAGTCTCTCAGTACCGGTATGTTAAGCCGTCTCAGTTCGGGGTTTATTTGTTTTTTGTTTAAACACGCTAATCTCTGGAACTACCTACCGGTTCGATTTGATAAAATATTTTGTATTTGATGGCCCATTTCTTAAGGAAGTTTTTAGGCTATATAACTTCGCGCTATAGTCCTTAGGAGCGGAACAGAAAATTAAGCGGGTGAAACCGCTGGGAAAAACTAGTAAAATGATACTGGAATATAATACCTAAATTGGACCTCGGGGATTAATTAATAGATAGTATTTAATTTTGTTTATAAAAAAATAGTCATTTTAATCTTTGGTTTAGGAAGCTGTAATAAAAACAAGAAACGGTAAGAGCTATCCGTAATTCATCTTTGTATTTTTTCTATTTGAATACCCGGTGGATAAGTTACACTTACCTATGTGTGACCGCCTTTTCCTCTTCTGAATATATTAAACTATGTTACGACACTTTCTATAACACGTTATGTTCACAACGTCTCGACAAACTTGCATATATTAACTCGAATAGTGAAATGAACAAATCGACCTAACTAACACATGTTGACTTTAATAATATGTAGGTCTGTATAATGTGAGACGTTTCTTTACACAGGTGTGTATGAAAGAAAAAAGAACCCAGCTGATTCCTTTTCCTTATTAAAACATCTATTTTGAAAGGAGTTAGGAAATAATACATGTTTTCCGGCGACACCTTTAGGTAATTTCTTTAAGTTCTCAATTGTTGCTTAAAACTTGTCCGACGAAGGTGAAAAGTCCCATTATGTTTAGCAACACAACGAGTTTTCAGTTCCCAGCTTCTAATGCTTTACTCAATGTTTTACTGTAAATAGTTATGACCATTGCTGGCGTAGCCTTTACGGTTCTTATGAGTATGAGTTGTCATCAAATACTACAAAGGTTTAGGTACCTGCACTTCAAAGGAGGCTAAAGAATACTTCCAGAATATGGAGAGGCATAGAATGAAGTTTTAGTATGGTGGTCCTACAGATAGATGATCAACACATAGAATTGGCATTTTCAAAGAAAGGAGCCAATCAGCGTAAAGAATGGCTTACGAGTCATATGGATGAAGTTAATAGGAGAAAAGAAATGGGACTTCCTGAGAAATATTTGTACACAAAAGAAACAAAAGCAGTAACATATGCAGATTTTGTTAATTTGGAACTGGTTCTCTTTTCTAACGGAGATAATGTGTGATCAGTTCCGTCGATGATAGACAGATTAAAGCCAGGTCAGCGAAAGGTCACCTTTACATTTATAAAGCATAATGACAAGCGAGAAGTGAAGATGGCGCAGCTGGCTGGTTCTGAGGCTGAACATTCTGCTTACCATCATGGTGAGCAGTCCCTGTCTTTGACTATAGTGAATCTCGCCCATAACTAAGTGGGATCTAACAATATCAACCTATTAGAGCCGAGGGGTCAGTTTGGTACAAGATTGTGCGGCGGCAAATATTCAGCCAGTCCCAGATACATATTCACCCTTATGTCTGCTCACACAAGGTTGATCCTTTCTAGTTCATAAATTTGAAGATAATCAGAAGATTGAGACCATCCACTATATCCCAATATTACCTATGGTGCTGGTGAATGAAGCAGAAGGTATCGGTACGGGCTGGTCCACTAAGATTCCTAACTATAACTCAAGAGACATCGTTGATAACCTTCGTCGAATGATAGACGGAGACGAACCAAAAATGATGCATCCATAGTACAAGAATTTCCGTGGCACGGTTGACGGTTTTGGTGACAAATACGTCATTTCCGGCGAGGCGTCCATGTTGCCAGGAGACGAATTAGAAATAACTGAAATTCCAGACGGTTGTTGGACGCAAAATTACAAGGAAAATGTCTTTGAACCAATGTTAGGAACGGTTAAGGCTGAGAAAGCTGACAAGAGCGAATAAACAGAAAAGGCTAGCGGTGACGGACTGAAACAAACTAAGCTTAGCTTTAGTCAGCCCTTGTCAGCTTTCCTAACTTCTTTCTTGGTCCCTTTTTCAATCTTCGCTTTCTCCGCAGCCTGAATTCTCTTGATAAGATCATCAGATATAAGCAGCTAAAGAGGTAAATAAGTTCAACCTGTTGGGCATGTCAATGTGGATGCTGACCAAGGAAAATAAAGATGACCTGCTCGAAGAGAGACACCAAAAATTGGCAGAACTTACCTCTCTCAAAGCTAAAACTCCGGAAATGCTGTGGCAAAAGGATTTAGATGTGTTCCTTATAGTACTAGACGAGGTTGAAAAGAAGCGACAAGATGAAGCTAGCGTCAATAAGAAATCTCTCAAAGGCTATGGTTGGAAAGAAAAATGTATGCCGCAGATCCATGTTCGACACGGCTCCTTCACAGAACGGTTGTAGAGTCGAACTCAAGATATCTGATGATCTTATCAAGAGAATTCAGGCTGCGGAGAAAGCGAAGATTGAAAAAGGGACCAAGAAAGAAGTTGAGAAAGCTGACAAGGGCTGACTAAAGCTAAGCTTAGTTTGTTTCAGCCCGTCACCGCTAGCCTTTTCTGTTTATTCGCCTAACATTGGTTCTAAGACATTTTCCTTGTAATTTTGCGTCCAACAACCGTCTGGAAGTTCAGTTATTTATATTTTGTCTCCTGGCAACATGGACGCCTCGCCGGAAATGATGTATTTGTCACCAAAACCGTCAACCGTGCCCCGGAAATTCTTGTACCATGGATGCATCATTTTTGGTTCGTCTTCGTCTATCTTTTGCCGAAGGTTATCAACGATGTCTCTTGGGTTATAGTTAGGTATCTTAGTGGACCACCCCGTACCGATACCTTCTGCTTCATTCACCAGCACCATAGGTAATATTGGGATATAGTGGATGGTCTCAATTTTCTGGTTATCTTCAAATTCATGAACTATTTAAGGATCGTCGTGTGGATGGAAAATCAACCTTGTGTGAGCAGACATAAGGGTGAATATGTATCTGGGGCTGGCTGAATATTTGCTGCCGCACAATCTTGTACCTACCTGATCCTTCGGCTCTAATAGGTTGATATTGTTAGATCCCACGTAGTTTTGGGCGAGATTCACTATAGTCAAAGACAGGGACTGCTCACCATGATGGTAAGCAGAATGTTCAGCCACAGAACCAGCCAGCTGCGCCACCTTCACTTCTCGCTTGTCATTATGCTTTATACATGTAAAGGTGACCTTTTGCTGACCTGGCTTTAATCTGTCTATCATCGACGGAATTGATCTCACATTATCTACGTTAGAAAAAAGAACCAGTTCCAAATTAGCAAAATCTGCATATGTTACTGCTTTTGTTTCTTTTGTGTACAAATATTTCTCAGGAAGTCCTATTTCTTTTCTCCTATTAACTTCATCCATATGACTCGTAAGCCATTCTTTACGCTGATTGGCTCCTTTCTTTGAAAATGCCAATTCTATGTGATGATCATCTATCTGTAGGACCACCATACTAAAACTTCATTCTATGCCTCTCCATATTCTGGAAGTATTCTTTAGCCTCCTTTGAAGTGCAGGTACCTAAACCTTTGTAGTATTTGATGACAACTCATACTCATAAGAACCTACGCCAGCAATGGTCATAACTTTTCACAGTAAAACAAAGTATTAGAATATGGGAACTGAAAACTCGTTGTGTTACTAAACATAATGAGACTTTTCACCTTCGTCGGACAAGTTTTAAGCAACAATTGAGAACTTAAAGAAATTACCTAAAGGTGTCGCCGGAAAACATGTATTATTTCCTAACCCCTTTTAAAATAGATGTTTTCTACGAGATGAGTCGAACTCAAGATATCTGATGATCTTATCAATTTGGTCCCTTTTTCAATCTTCGCTTTCTCCGCAGCCTGAATTCGCTTGATAAGATCATCAGGTATCTTGGGTTCGACTCTGCGACCGTTCTTTGAAGGAGCCGTGTCGTACAAAGACTTGTGAACTACATTTGTCTTTTCACCCATAACCTTAGAAGATTTCTTATTGACGCTAGCTTCATCTTGTCGCTCCTTTTCTTCAACCTCGTCTAGTACTAAAAGGAACACATCTAGATCCTCGGTATGAGCTGACCCTTAGTGTTCTTTCAGAATTTTTACTTTTTGCCACTTTCTAAAGGTTTGAAGCGAGATGTCAAACAGCTTATAACCTTTCTCAAGAATTGGGCTATGAAATACAAAATCAATTATTCAAATCCGACTGTTAGTTCTAGAGGGCATAGCGCGTTTAAACAACAAGTAAAAAGTAATTAAAAAAACCCGACTGCGGATTAAAAAAATAAAAGTTAATCTTAGTATTCAATTTGGCGCCAAGGCGCCATTTTGATTTCCAATAATTTTAATATAGCCTATGTCACTCTTGTGGTTAAGACGAATCTAACCACGTATAATTTATTAAAATCGGTTTAGCCGTTTAGTAGTTACGAGGGAACATAGAGCCCCGCATACATACAGGTCAAACACATATACCCTCCTTTTGGGCTTTGCCGCAGTCTGGTAAAAAGAACTCTTCCACTTTATTATATTATAGTATATGTTATTCAGAAATAGTATAGCTTCCTATACCAATAAAAGAATGTTTATAATTGGTTTAGAGGTGGCAGATATAATCCCTTACATACAAACGAACAAAATTTACCTCTTTATAAACTTGCTATATGTAGATAAATATTAAACTAACATTAAAAGTAAATAAATATTTATGCTAAATCGTATATTTATAATTCAGCAGATGTTTCAAATATTACTTTAATTCATGTCGACATTTAAGTCGCACTAATGCAGAATATCTCATAACTAATCAATACTTAGAGTTACAAATGCATAAATTGGTATGATCTTTGATGACTCTAATTTTCCGTTAATTATGAAGGTGTATATATAAAAATGTATGCAGTTACCAAATATACTAGTGTAACTAGTTTACTTTTTCGAGCGTATGTATGTTTGTATTTCCATTTCTTTGGTACGCCCTACAGACTGAACGGCTTGACGGATTTTTGACATGTGAGGTGTCATATGATTCGTCGTGATTGTGTGAGTGACATTAGGAATATTAAAATTTCTAAAATCAAAATGATGGATTTTATTGCCTTATTGGCGGTTAAAAAAAAAGTTGGGTATCAAAATAAAGGGTTTTAAAAGGCGAGTATGAAAACATATGACACTATAAAATATAAAATGAAAAAAAAAAACACTAAAAAGCTGCGAATAAAAATAAGTGATAAATTATCATTTCATCGCAAACGCAATAGTAATAGTAAAAACTACGTGTAAATAGAAAGAAAGTGAATTTGCAATGGACTGTAACATACTGCTGCTGTTCCTAAGTATTTAAAATTATTTCCTACAATCAGGCAATATTCTTACTTGACTTTTGACTATTTCAAACAGTTATCCCGATTCTGATTGCTGGTTGCTCAGAGATCTGGTTGCTGGTTGCTGCCACTATCCAGACTTCAACTAAATAGATTGCAAATACTGACTCACGCCGGAAATAATTTTAATTTACAGATATTTATATAATTATTAATTTTCAAAACTAAAATGAGACAATATGAGTCAGTCGGAAACTGAGCCAGTGCTGGTGAAGGTAAATTACAATACAATAGCGAGCGAGAAGTCTGATTGGTATTCGGAACGCGTCTCGACGCCGCCGGTCGTCGCCATCCGCCGCGCCGGAACTCGTCCCGTACAAACTGCTCTTTCTCCTTTCTTAGATACATGGATGGTATTATAGACATACCAGAGCTGTAAATAGAAACAGAAAAAGTTTAGAATTGTTACAATGCATTGTTTCAAGCGATTTTGTGTATAAATGCTAGAAGGTTGTAATATTATTAAAGTATCTTTCTATTAATTTTCTATTTCTTTAATTAAGTGGATATTTTAAAGATAATTTTAGTTTTTCGGTTAACTAATTTCAATATATTGCGAAAACCAGGATGTAGGGATAAGAAACGTATTTGTTTAAATTATTTCTAAAAAGCAAAAGTTCATGAGGTAGGTATGTACCTACTTTGGTACAGTGCTTTGTTTTGTCTGAAGAAAAAGTAACAAGTAATAGGTACATTTAGCTTACACGACCGTGCAAGAGTGTCCGCAAGTGTATGTTGCGCACTTATATAACTTTGAAGTAATGAAAGTAGATAGTTTTGTTATACTGGAATGCGTTCTCTTTTTAAAATCTGAATTCTCGACTTTCGCTTATGTTAGAAGCCCTATAACAGTTATTTAGAAAGCTAGCCATTAGAAAAGGATTTTGTCTTCAAAGTTCTTCTTAGGTAGGTAGTAAACGATTTTCCTAGAATATTAACAGTTGAATGTACGATATTTGATGATAGTGTTTTCTTGTTTAGGTATGGCACAGCTTGTAGTATCTTAAATCAGGTTTTTTTGACCTTTAATGTTAGAGGACGCTCAGGTATATGATAAGGTTAGATATTTATTTATTTTAGGATGAACGCTTGTGGTTTCGTTTATTTTATTTTGAAACATATAGGTAGGTATTACGGTATGGTGTATATATACTACTGCAAATAGAGTCGTCGTCTGATGTGTACGTACAACTCATTTATCAATTGTCGTATGTAACGATCACGTCACAATTTAGACTTTTTAAAGAAATTTTTAAATTTTTTTTGTGAATAAAAAATATTTAAGTACGCAAAAAGCAAAGAATAATAAATAAATATTTTTGGACATTAAACACGGCGCCGTCTGCTCCCAAACTAAGCAAAGCTTGTGCTATAGATACCAAACAACGGTTACAAATTCATATATATACTTTTTTGACACCCATTATTTTCGTTGTAAAAAGTTGTGTTTGTCTTAAGACCACATAGTCTTAAGACAAACAACAAAACAAGCAAATACACACCCTTGTAATTTCATTAAAGCAACTTCAACAATCTAATAATTCGGTAACTCACATGAAGTTGTCTATAGAAACTTTTTAAATATAGAACCAAGTCATTCGTTAGCTAATCTAAATTACACAAACAATTAAACTCTTTGAATTTTAATTCATTAATCGCTTATTGTAATAGTTGAGCGATCAACAAAAGGTAGCTTCAGTTGCGGCTGATCTTCAATCAGTAATAATTACGACGCGACGTGGAGTCAATTAAAATATTTGTATTTTTTATCTCACATGCGTATATAGTTAAGTGATGTTCTCATATCCTTTGAAATTAGTTTTTAACAAGTTCTTGGCAAGTTAATTATTGGAATAAGGTTAGAGGGTCTGCTCTGAGCCATTGAGCGTGGAATACTATTTTAGCTTTTTTTAGTTGGTAATTATATACCTATAGCTAATTTCTTATGTGATGTGATACTCGGATATTGAAAAATATATTTTTCTCATAACTATCTTAACTTTATTTAATAGATCATAATTTACGTAGAATATGATACTTTTATAAGAAAAATAGTGCAGGAATATTGTATCGAAGCCCGTTTTAAGGCGGGTTTACAGTGCAGAAATGTTGGAGAAAATATATTCCATGCCTACGGTTTTTACAGCGCATATGCTAAATAATCTTTCTTCAAATGCACCGTGATTGGCTAGCGAAATTAGCGCGTAATAATAAGTAAAATACGATATAAATTTTTTTCTACAAAAAAAACCAATCGCTTGTTGAAATGTGTTAAAAAGGCATTTTTAGCAGAAAAGCTACATCTACAACTCATAGGTATATTCCCAATACAATACATAAAGTTCTAAAAAGAAAGCTTGTCACTTCTAAATAATTGGTTTATAACATTTTTGAAACGTGTTTTGTACAAAGAGGAAATATAAATTTCTTTTCGCTGCGTTAGTTAGGTAGTCACTTAAACTGAGAACATCAGTAAAATAAGAAGCTTTAAATCACTTTAATACATTAAATTGCTGAATCATGATTTTTAAATCATCCATAAAGCAATAATAACTTTTAATAAAGAAGATTGACAACTTGGACGATAACATCGCTAATAATCCTTTATCTAAACATTGAATGAATAGATTAAACGTTAGGCAAAAAAATCAGGTCTATTTTTTCTAGCAAGTAGAAACCTTCTTTATAAAGAACTCCATTACTTTAGAATATTAGTAAGACAAGTAATTGATACTTTTCACTATTATCCATTAGTTAAATTAAATAATGTTATTTATCTTAATAGTTAGCATAGTTTTAGTGGTCATACCTGGTCATAAATACTTTTTAGTGCCTATAATTAGCCTAATAGAGATATAAATAGATGTCTCGAAATATCTTTTTAATAGTTTTACGTTAGTTCTAAACAGGGCCTCAACGTTTATTATGAATTTCTCATTTCATCATTCTCATTTGGTACTCAAATTTAGCAGTCCCCATGACCCCTGAAAAATAATGTCCACTGCGTTACCAAACCACTTTTTTTTATTATTTTGAGCCCAAATATCTCGATAAATGTCATCACTCGGGTATGCATATGCCATTCTGAATTAGAAAATAATATTTTTTTTAAAGATTATCCGAATAAGTAAAAAATGATGCGTTAAAATGACCAAGGAACGTTTTTACAGGCCGCAAAAAGTATTTTGACCCGTCTGTCTTTTTAAAATACTTACGCTGTCTAAATTAGTTTCAGTATCCCGATTCTTCAAGAAGTATAATTTCGAAATGTCTGTACCTAAATAAATACTTTTAACACATACACATATTATTAGTATAGTCTATAAACTTAAAGTCGTATAATATTTCTTCAAAATCGAATTTCTAAGCGATTGACAGCATAATGAAAGTTTCTATCCTACTTTCCCAAAATGCTGGGCAGACCCTTCAGATTGGGTAAGATACTTACATATTCTTAATAAATTGTTGTTGAATTAGTACCTGGAGGACCGACCTTTACAACGCCATCTACTGTCAAGTAGCTTTAGTGTTGCTGTGTCGGTAAAGATACTAGTATTACTACTTGCCAATGTCAGAAAGAGTCATATTTTTCAGTTTATCATTGTCTGAAAACACGGATAAAACGATGTTTTCTAAAAATGAAAGTTAGCTAGATCGATTTATCGCCCCCGAAACCTCTCTTCCTAGGAAATGAATTTCCATAATTAGTAAAACAATTAAATATTAGTTTTTAATCTAAAGACCAAATACCATTTTTTATGCATTAAGCTTCAAAATTGACGGGTTTACATACAAACTTACCAATCCCATTTTACCCCTTTAGGGGATGAATTTCGCAAAATCTTATCTTGTTAGGGGTCCATCAAGTAAGGAATCCAATTGCCAAATTTCAAATGAAGTTTGTAAATGAAGACCCAGCGTACAATACCATTGATGTGATTAATTTATACAATCAGTCAGCTATTTCTTTTGTATGTATATGTACAGACACATTATATATTTTTTACAAGATTCTTACATTACGTCTCATTTCTACAATCAACTTTATTAATTTAATTAATTTATTGAAATAAAACAGCCGAGCAAATTCGAATAGCTCATACTCACTGTATTTCGATCTAAGCCAAATGCCTCTCACTTTGAAGGTTCATAAAGGGATTGCGTATATACTAAAAAGTCTACTAAATTGATAAATAAATTAGATATACGTATATAAGTATGCAGCTTAGAATTATTCCTCAAAATTTAACACTGTTTGATCTAAACGTAGAGAAGAGGTAATCTTGAGGTATTTTCTGAACATACTTGTAGAGCAACACGGCCGTTGCTCTATGGTTCTAAAATTAAATTTAGAATGATTGTATACCAAATGGTTATGCTAATACATATAACTTACAACCATTAGGAACTCCATTCTCTAATATAAGTAGTTACTTACTAACTAAAAAGCCAAGTTTTGTAAAGACAAAACCATTTAGACGGCAAATTGGTTAGTAGACTTCATGAATAAGTAATGCAGAACAGTTTCTCAACAGAAAAAATGTCGTACAAGTACTTATGTATACGTTTCAGAGCAACGCATTGGCGGTTGGCTGCAACGCAAGGGAGCGAAAGTGAATGTCAAAACAAGCTCACATGGACCACGGCACGGTCCGTTTCACGCTCGATTTGATACCACATTCGTACACGCAAGCGTTGTAACCTCACTAGTGACGTAATGCGTACTGCCTGAACAGCTGCGTACTTTGATGACTGTACGAATTTTGACTGTGGTTGTTGATATTTCTTCTGAATCAGTTTCACTTTCGGCCTCAGAGCGGCGAGCACTTGTCATCGTGATATATATGTCGATCATCAATCAATGAGTCGTACGTTTGTAAGAGAATGAATCAATTTTAAGCGCAGAACTTTCGATTGTACGAACGATTGCGTAAGTAGGTACCTACGTAAAGGACAGATTTTAGTTAGTGTAGTAAGTTATGATTGTGTTCGACATTTTAACTTCTTACAATGCCGAGATATTAAAATTAAAGACAGCTAAAGTGTAAATAGGTAATACAAATGAGATTTATAAAAGAAAATATACATGTTAGATGGTACATACTTATGTATAGTTTATTTTCTTACTTATCTTATATTTAGTACCTATGTATTATTATATTATATATGCAATCCAAAACTTTAAAATTTTTTACTTATTATTAAATTTCGTTCCTTTAATTTTCAAGCATAAAGTTGGCAAACCAGAATTTAAATTAAGTGTCGAGAGCTACCCAACTGGTAACAAAGCAAGTTTTAAAAATAGTGCCTTCAAAGACAACACCAAATCGTTATTTTTCAAAGAAAAGATATAATAAATGTAATTTCATGCTACAATAAGTAGGTTTTTAAATAGTAATTGGATTTCGTAAAATATCTGTTTTCATTTAATTTAGATAGTTAATCAGTTAAGAACTTAACACGAACACTGTCATAAAATTTTAAAAACCTCTGCTAAAACTATTTAGCGAGGTTGCAGGTACACGACTTCGCCGATAGTATGAGCAACATTGTCCAATTCTGTATTTTTGAAGAAAAAGTGTTTGTAAGTAATACATTTAGCTAGCTGTTCGCAGAGGTTTCATCTTCGAAATTTCTGCTTCGTTCTAATCTCAGTAAGTGTTCTAAGTATGTAAGCATTAAACACCTGTTTAAGGTTAAATAACAAACTTCAAAAAAATATGAAAATTTAGTTTGTTTTAAACAAAATTACAACCCAATAAAATTATTGTTATTAACGTCTTCCAAAACGAAGTAGAATATACAAATAAGTGCCTTTTACGGGGATTCAACTTTAATCAATATCAGTATAAGCCTGTCATTGTCCATGGGCGTAGCGAGGTACAGGCAGGGGGGGGGGGGCGGCTGCCCCCCCATAGGTGCCCATTACCTAAAGGAATTGGCTCAAAATAAACATGTTTACTATATTAAAATGACATTTTCTATCAGGTCTGCCCCCCCCCTAGCCAAGCCTGCCCCCCCCCAATCCTAAAGCTGGCTACGCCCATGTCATTGTCTATTGTTTGAAATAGGATTTACCCATGGTTTTTTCGCAGGAGAACTTGTCATACTTTTCTTTCCAACGCCCGCTCTTCAGTATACATGATACATCGATTTTCAACCGGTGGCAATTTTTTGGTATTTTTTTTAATTAATAATTAATTTGACGATTCAAAAGTGCTGTTTAAAAGTCTATTTAAATAAAAATGTTTGAGTTTGCGTTTCATCAAAGTTGTGTGTCCTGTGTGCATTGATTAAAGCATTACCTAAACCAATAGACTATCTGTGCAAATATATTGTTTGTGAAGAAATAGTCATTCTTTCAGTGGATTTTTTATGACTGCTGTTGTTTTATATGTTAGCTAACATAGGAACTCTTACAAACGTTGAACTTCATACAGAAATCAACCATTTACACCGTTTACCTGATGCATGCTGCATGCCGTTTGTTGTAAAGTGAACGAAGACAGGGGAAATAAAGTAAAAAACATATTTTCAGAGTTAAATAGCTAGATATTACAGCATTACTCAGAAAAGGCGAGTGCAGTAAGTAGCACAATGACACCACGTTGGGCGTAGCGTAGGTTAAGTGCAGACACGCTCGCCAAGCGCCGCAGTTAATAGCACGCGACCAACAACACGCTGATTGAACCTATGTATAAGTTATATTATACTTGAGCACACGTTTCGTGCGAAGAACATTAAGTTATTATAAATAGGAAGTTATTTGCGAGTTTCCTTATGAAGGAATTAAGGAAGAATAGCAGTGAGAATCATAATCAAGTTAAATGATTAATTCTAGGTAACTAGTGTGTATATTTTAAATGCAAAATTTGTGAGTGTTTGTGTTAGTAAGTCTACTACTCTTTTACATTACAACTGAACGGATTCGGCTAATATTTGGAATGGAGATAGGTTATACCCTGAATTAACATTAATGCTATTTCATTCCGGTAAATTAAAACAAAAACCAAATTGCTATCGGTCGCAACAGCTATAGCAAACTTCCTTGCTATAACCAAAAATTAGCGTCGTTGGAATATCACGCCTATAACTAAATTTAGCGCGGGCGGAGTCGCGGACCACAGCCAGTTTTATCTATACTGTTTTATTTTAGCATCGAGAAGGTAAGTCTCATGAAACTAATTTTAATCGAAAATTTCTTTACAGATAGAGAAATACGGATATTAGTAAGATCAAATTGCATTTAACCTGGATTTGGCTAGAATTTTGCAACTGAAATTTGGTTATTTTTAAAATCTATGAATCCGTCGCAGCCTAGTTGGCAGCGTGGCCAGCTGCTGCGCATAGGGTGTTGGTTCGATTCCCGCACTGGCAAATAATTAATGTCATAATATAAACATTTGTGTTTGTTTTAAGACTGGGTGTTTTTATGTATACCTAAAGCGCATGTTTTCTGCCTGTGACATAATTTGTAATAGAAACCGGTGCTGTCTCAGTGATAAGTTGATTGACGCTATTTATGTTTCACGATCTCATTACAAAAATTAAAAACAATAAAATTTAAACATATTTATTTTAATTTTTTTGAATTAATATGCTTCTTGATTTAAAATATTTGTGATCCGTTATGGTATTTTCTGGCATTTTAATTTATACGAAGATTACCTATTATCTAATACGTTATAAGAAAAATACTTTTTAAAAGACTGCTAAGATTGCCCAAAAAGTGTTTTAAAAGGTACCGTTATGTTTAATGTGATTACAGAGGTAAAAATTCTTCGGATTCAACACTAAATCCGTTAGTGAAATCCGGATTTCAATTTTGATACGAATTTGCAATTCCAAATCAGGACGTTAGAAATTTTGTATTTAGATAGGGTTTTGCTTTTTAAGTTTACCAATATAATTGTATTTTTTGTAAAAACACGATTTTTCATTAAAATAAATACGGAGCGAAACTTGTATTCCCAGGTGTATTAAAAGAGTAAACTAATTGACTGACTGACTGACTGTATCACCGCACAGCCCACACTATTGGGTCTTAAGACTTGAAATTTTGCACAGAGATACCTGTTAAAACTTTGGCCAGCACTAAAAGGATTTTTTACAAAATTCATTTCCTGAGGGGTAAAATACGGGTAGGTTGTCAATTTTGGAACTAAATGCATAGAAATTGAAATTTGGCCTTAAAGATGAAAATTAAGGTTGACGTTAGTATTTTACCGTGTGTGTGTGTGAGTTGATTTAAGAGTATTGGATATCAAGCTACAGTGTTGACTTGTTGCAATAGCTTAATCTACTTCAATAAGCAAACTTATCAATTTAGTTAAATGTTACCTTTTTAGTAAACACATTACGTCAGCGTGTCGTGTTGTAATTAGAAGTTAGATAGTTGGTGTTGATCGAGAGCTGTAACCTTGTGCAGTTCGTAACAAAGGTTGTAAATTACCTACGCCTCCGTTACCGCACCGCCTATATAGTATATCTTATACCCGGCCGATGTCCTGTCACTTGAACACTTTTAGTTTTTCGCGAAATTTCTAATTTTATGGCAAACTTTTGAATTTTTGCTTTGCAGAAACCTTGTAATATTTTCCAATATTTTACAATTTTCAAATCGGCCCACCTTTTCTGGAATAATGCGCTTATTACCAATAAAATGTCTAAATTGTTATATACACAATAGCTTTTACCCGTGACTTCGTCCACGTGAATTTTTGAAAAAAAAAAGATAGCTTTTTTCAATCAAATCAACTTAAAGGCATAATATAAATTTTTATGCATTAATTTCCATATAAATATACAAATATCCCTATTTCACCCCCTTGGGGGATCAATATTGTATAATGCTTTCTTATATCTTATATTCTTCTTATATCCTTTATAACAGAAAATATACTTTATTGCACATAAAAATAACAAAAACAAGAAAAGTAAGTTGACAAATAACGTAAAAATAGGCGGCCTTATCGCTAAAGAGCGATCTCTACCAGGCAAACCTTTGTGTAATAGAAAGATTAAATGAGAGGTGGTGCGGTTGTGAAAACAGTAACTTAAAATAAGAAAAGAACATACATAAGAATAAAAGTTGATGCGGTAAAGTTGTATTTTAACCATACCTACCTTTTTTTCAACGAAGTATTCGGTTTCTGTACCGTTTCCACTTTCAATAACGCTTAATCTGTGTATTTAATTAGGCGCGACATTTAAAGAAATAGCCATGATAAATACCTCAGCGTTGCGCCGAACTTTTTGGAATTTGGTCAAACAATCGGCGAGTACCGCTCACAGTTACTTGACCTCAAGCAGTACCGCACACAGCCTTCGCCTTTGTCGTCGTCAGCGATTACGGACGGAAGTCATTTGCTGCCGGCGAGGCGCTCGCGGTACTCTGTGCATAATATATTATAGTGACCGTAATTTCTATTCACTTATTATACACGTATACGGAATGGAGACCCATGAGACATAGCGTTCCTTGCACTTAAAAGTAGGTATACCTACAGTTGACGACAATTTTTATTCTTTCTATACATACTATGCAATACATAAGATTTTTACTGCAAAATTAGGTAGGTACGTGCTCTTTACTTTTTTATTATTAGGACTGTAAATTGATTAGAATATGTCAGTCCGCCATGATGTTCGAGTTGAGGTAGGGGGTATTCTGGCAGTCAGCTTTGGCGCTCAGCTTAGCGCCAGCTTTAGAGTTCTAAAGCTGATGCCAGATCTTTGTGCAAATATTTGTGCACTTATTTGATTGAACGCGTAGTGTGGCACGAGTATTTGACTATTTGTGCAAACGAACAAAAGCTTAAATACTTGTGCCACACAAATTGTTTGAAGTTTTGTCAAGCGCTATTATGGCATTAGAAAAAACTAAATAAGCAAAACCCACAAAATATAATGTTTGAAGCAGATGTTTGAATGGCACATCAAAATTATAAATGTTAAAAATTGTTAACATGTTTGGATGTTTGTGACTGAATCACAGATTAACAGGTATTGATGAAATTTAGCACATCAATCATGTCCTAAATTATCATATAATTCTCTCTAAAAAAATTATCCCGTTACGAGTTCCAACGGAAATAGGTTAATCGCGGAAGAAACCGTGGGACAATTTATATCTGAAATACCTACTTTAAAACATATATATATACCGAAGATTTAAGAATCATATAAGTAAATTGATAGGTATCGATTAATTTTAAAAAACCGGCCAAGTGCGTGTTGTACACGTAACTCAACCTCATTTTTTTTTATTTATATTAGGTTTCTACAAACACTATTGAATCGGCAAAGTTATTGAATAATTTTTTTTTTTTAATCCAGTTTAAAGTGTGATTTATACCGAGAAGAATCCGGCAAGAAACTCGATAGTTTCTCTTTAAATAAATAATCATCAGGTGTGTCACAAAAAAGTGTCCTCAATTTTCATAACATATCTGTAGGGCCGTTCACAAAAGACACATTCCTGTAAAATTTCATTAGAATCTACCCAAGACGGAATAATAAGGCCGTGACAAAATACGGACGGACGAACGGACAGAAATAAATTAATAGGGTTCCGTTCTTGCTATAAAAACAAGTAAAGGTAGGTACTGATTTTAAAGGAGCTTACAAATTATAAACACTATCATGCAATATTTCATTATTTATTTTTAACCACAAAATTGTACTTGCATTAGGCCATTACCTTTGTAATCTTATTAGGCATTCAGACTCGTAACTAGTAGTTTTAGAAACATTTTAACAACTCAAGTATCGTTACACTTTTTAGCACATTGTGGTTAATAAGCAGTACCGTTTCACGAGTAACAACATTTATTTAAAACAGTAAACGTTAATATAGGTTTAAGTACTTATTTATACGTAAAGTTAAACGGTGTTTCAAAATTTTAACGAAAATTCCAAGCTAAATCAAGTGTAATACTAACGTTGCACGAAACGCTACAACTTCAGTGATTTCGTGAATTTCCTGTCTTCTAAATGATGTTAAATTTTGTGAGGCAATTGCCTGTCTGTCTGTCCGTCCTTCCATTAGACGAAGGGCTCTATTTTTTAGATGCCTGACATTTTCATAGAATATGTGTTATTATGGCGTATTTCCTAGCAAATAATAAAAATCACCAAAACAGAAAATGAAGAGAGTTTTTTTTGTTGGTTTAACTCTGTCGTAAAAAAAAGATTAAAAATTAAAACGATTAAAGTGTAAAATCTATATTAAAAGAACAAACAATAAAAACCAATCAAACGCGAGTCAGGCTCGTGCATTCTGTGATGGTACGGAACCTTCGGTGCGCGAGTCCGACACGCACTTGGCCGATTTTTCACTAAAAGTCAAAGTAGGTATTAGAGTTTTTATAAAGATTCGGTAGTTTTGCCATGAAATTATGCATCTGTGTAATCCCTTTCAAAGTGAACATCAATGAAAATAGATATAAATAAAAATTGAGAACCTCCTCTTTTTTTTGAAGTCGGTTAGAAAAGTCCGTCACGCTATTGGTACTAGTGACTGGTTACCGATCCAACGGGCGGGGTTCGACCCCACACAAAAAAAAAATGTGATGAACATTTGTGTATGTTATGTGTCTGGGTGTTTTCTATGTACCTACCTATTTTTAGGTAATATTACTATTGGTATTTTTATGTAAAATATTTAATTAGCTTTCAAACACTTTTAAGGGTTCCGTAGCCAAATCGCAAAAAACGTCATGTCTGTCTGTCTGTCCGTCCGTATGTCACAGCCACTTTTTTCCGAAACTATAAGAACTATACTGTTGAAACCTGGTAAGTAGATGTATTCTGTGAATCACATTAAGATTTTACACACAAAAACAGACAATAAATTTTTGGGGTTCCCTATATTGAAAACTGAATCTCAAAAATTTTTTTGTCATCGAACCCATACGTGTTGTGTTTCTATGGATAGGTCTTTAAAAATTATATTGAGGTTTCGAATATAATTTTTTTCTTAACTGAATAGTTTGCGCGAGAGACACTTCCAAAGTGGTAAAATGTGTGTGTGTCCCTCCCCCCCCTGTAACTTCTAAAATAAGAGAATGATAAAACTATAAAAAAATATATGATGTACATTACCATGCAAACTTACACCAAAAATTGGTTTGAACGAGATCTAGTAAGTAGTTTTTTTAATACGTCATAAATCGTAAACCGCAATTTACCTTTCATTCAATCAGCTCAAATATAAAAATATATTTGCTTGTGTTTGTAGATTACATAAATGTTGGTAGGTAAGGAACCCTCGGTGCGCAAGTCCAACTCGCACTTGGCCGGTTTTTTTTATACCGATGCTCGATGCGCGAATACGACTCCTACTTGGTCGGTTATTTCTTTTTACAGTTTAACAGCTTTTTTGCCATATCTATCTAATTCATGAACTCTTGTTTCAGGGACCATGTATATAGACACCTTACCGCTTGTGGTTTGGACGCTTATAGTCACAACAACAAATGTAAGTACCTACATATTTTCATTATAATTTTATTTAAATTTCGGTTATTTTAACATCTTTATTTCAGCCATTTTATTTTTAGATAAGAATCACTAAATAAATATAATCTCTTATATCATATTAATTTTATAATTTCAAATTTACGTCTAATACATATATATATATATATATTACAATTTATGTACCTACGACATCGGTATTAAAATTACTTAGTTTAAAACTTTCATCAAGGAAATGGTTTTTTCCAATGCAAGGCTACAAAGTTGTTATTGGGCACTAGTACTTGTATATAGAATACCAAGCAAGAGTAATGCCTCCGGAGTTGTAGAGCGTCCATAGGCTGCGGTCACCGCTCTACATCAGAAAGTAGCGAGGGTTTCTAAGGTACGAGACGCAAATAACTTTTCTGCTGTTTTTATCTCACTCGACGTGTTATGTAATAAGCCTATAAAGTGGAACATTAAGTCTTATTCTAAAACTTTAACTAACTGCAGTAACAGTTGATAATATGAAAACGCACTTTTCTAATCCTTTTTTTTAAATAGCTAGTGCGTAAAAGGGACTTTAGTTTTCGAATGAGTTAAAAAAAAATGTCTTCTCGATTATATCTCCTGCTTATTATTTGATATGTCTCATAAGGTTTAGTTTTAGTAAAATTTTATTGATTTTCCAATTGATCTCAAAGAAAAACAACTCTTAACCATAGAACAGCCAAAATTATTTAATTCCATATAAAATATACTCTTCTTGAAAATTTTGAGTAATATAAAATGTTGTCTTAAACTATTATTTTCTAAATAAAAATGCACGGTAATCAGATTAACTTAAATGGAACAGCAAAAAAACTTTTGTTTAGCATGAAAATGCATACATACTTGTCTACCTTTATACCATTACTGAACAGATTTAAATATTTTTTACAGGTAGCGACAGAAGGCCAATATGGAATAGGCTTAGGAATAAAACGAGAAGTATTTTTCTTAAATTTAGAAGACGGTTATTTTGGCTGTCAAGTAAACGAATCGACACAAGTATTACAATTATATGAATTATCCAAATTGTGCGACGGTGTACCGGACTGCTTTAAAGCATCCGATGAACTTAGGGCAGAATTAAAATGTACAGGTGAGTGAATATCAACATTTATTTAATAGTATGTAAATTATAATACAAGTGAGCTAAGATGGTTATTACACACAGTTAGGATTGCAGCCTGAGCCGCTAGACGAGGGCGTAATGATCATAGCTCACGTGTTTTATACTACATTCGCGCTTTCATACCACTCAACACACTCACGCGTAAATAAACCACGAAACAATATATTTTTCTAAAAAATTGTCCACGGATTACTTACTTTATACAGACAAAGTAGAAATATACTGTCATTGAAGTAAACACACTGGCCAGCAAACCAGCCAATAAATCCATACTAATATTTGATTTTTAATTTTACTTATACTTATAAAAAAATATACTAATAAGAAAGACTTATAAAAAAGATGAAATATGGTATAGATATAGTTTGAGCCCCGGTGAAGAACATATGATAGTTTTTATCCCGAAAAATACAAGACTTCCCGCGGGAATAACTATTACGTTTGTTACTCAACCCTGCCGCAATGGAGCATCCGATTGAGCTGAAATTTTGCTCAGAGATAATTGACAATATACGGAGAAGAACAGAGGCCAAGTTTTGAACCCGGAAACTTCAAAAGTTCCTGTGGAAGTAACTATTACCGAATTCCACGAACAAACTATAGCTGCAGCTATAGCTTGCTTTAACACACTTCTTTAGGGAAATCAAGGAGTTGTCGTAAAAATCTCACGTCGATAACCAAATTTAGGGCGGGCGGAGCCGCTGACAAAAGCTAGTAGCCTATATTTTGCTAAGATTGAATTAAAGTGCCATTATGTGTGTGTACCTACTAGTGCAATTAAGTAAAGCAAAAACCATATGTGTTTTAAAAGATGTTTTATGAACATAAACGTAAAAGCCTGTTTACGAGCAAGTGTGTTGGAAATATGTAACAATCATTAATTTGTTAAGAAGACTGTCCTAAAAAGTAAGTTTCTCTGACGGTTTGAGTGATCAAAATAACAGAATAGAATATTGTTTTAAATGTATACCTAACTGTACCTACATGTCAGGTTCAAATCATTACTTAAAGACATTTTCCAGTAGCTCATAAACCTTTGATTTATCACGGTAAAGAATTCCGTAAAAATATTTTATAGTAGGAATACGGTAATAATAGTTTACTTACGCTTTATTTCAAATGGAATCTTGTGTTTCTACTAAAAAGTTGCATGATTTTTATTATTAATGGTTTCGATGTCGATGCTATTTTTATACGTAATGTAAGGTCGGGACCAACTTCTGAAAAAGCAGTTATACATACAATATTGAAAATGAAAAAAAAGGAAAGCTTAGTATGTAGTCGCAAATGGTGGCAATTTGTTAGGTGACTTAGGTGTGTTTGCGACAGTAACACTTATACGGTTTTTAACATTTTAGACGATTGTACCAAAGAAGATGGCGCGCGCTGTATAAACGGTGCTTGTCTAAATGGTGTGTGCCATTGTAATGACGGATTTGGCGGATGTAACTGTCAAGAACAAGGTAAATTTCCCAGGCAATTGTGTTTTTTTAACGTGGCATCTAAGACCGACATCGTGCATGTATCATACAACTTTATTCACGTCTAATTTCAGATGTAAACGAATGTAAAGACAGGCCGTGTGACGTGTTCGCTCATTGTACTAACACGGTGGGCAGTTATCAATGTTCCTGTTTCCCAGGTTATGAAGGCGATGGTGTCACCTGCAGAGGTATGTAATGTGGTCAAATATTTCATGGAAATTTATTTATATTTCGCAATGTAAGTCGTAACTAGTCATCAGTCATACATAATTGCGTGTTTAAATTTTTTCTGTTCTACAACCCTGGTACAACTTTGATCGAGAATAATTTTTGAAAAACACGATAAATTAATGTGTATGAGGCTATTACTTGCGCGTTGCCAACCCTTGAAAAATCTCATTTTCATCTTTAATAACTGCATACCTACCTACTGTAGGGAGATAATTAGGGATCCAGAAAAAGTATCGATACCTGAGTATACTCGATACTTTTATGTCGATGCCGAGTATTTTGGTACAGTTCGATGTTCGATTCTTGGCGGCTGACCTTGTACTTTTAAGCCCGATTTATTGTTGCATCAGCTAATTACAGAATCGGGTCGTAATGCATACAATGTTCTCAAGATTTCATAAGCTTACCATCAGTTTCCCTTGTTATCTCAGGAACAAGTTTGTCCCCGCGCAACGTTTATTTTCCAAAATCAGAGCCTTGTTTAGTAACTGACAGACGGAAACCGTCTCTAGACTAGGGGAAAGCCCAAGTAAGTAAAGGCCCAATATTGGTAAAATGGAATTTTTATCCGATAATACAACTGGAAATTGGAGATTCGAATAATACCGAAAAAAACCTTATAATATTATATTATATTTTAATAATCGTGTGCTGTTTTATGCTTTTAATAAATAAATTAATTCAAACTCAAATTGGATGCTTTTGTTAAAATTTAGTGTGTCAAATAAAAGTGCTTTATAATTTTGTTTTGATGCTCATACAACTATCGATAATTGTTACGAATACTACTCACTACTTATGAGTACAATGGCCATGCTCTTATTTCGATACCATATCTGAGAATTTCATTTCACAATGGCATAATATTTATGTAATTAATTACTTAAACAGATATCAATGAATGTGAAGATCCCGCAGTTGCAGCAAGATGTGTGAAAAATGCTGAATGTTGTAACCTGCCAGCGCACTTTATCTGCAAGTGTAACCGAGGATTCGAAGGCGATGGTGAAGAGGAATGTAGAGGTACATTTGAAAGCCGCTCTATTAGTTCTTCACAGGAAGGAATTAAGTTATGTGCTTGATACCTTATACCAGTAGTTTGATTTCAATCAGAGAACCGGCACGATTCGCAACAATTCCGCGTTTTATACATTTTCATAAATTTTCCAAATTAGAGTCCTTCTTATATAGTAAATATTACTGCAAAAGTCGAATTCAAATGAGAGAAACTATGTGTCTTTACCTAAACATTGATAGCAATACCAAAATATTTATTATTGATAAAATTTAAAAATAGATAAAAAGAACTTTGTAATTAAGTTCATACTTAAACCTAGCTCACGCAGTGACTGCTATGTGGAATGAAAACTCAAATACTCATTGTTCCGAAAGTCTTAACTGTGCATGATCTCATATACAAAAATCTCGATAGATTTCTGACGCAACTTGCTCTTGAGAAATGGATTACGAGTTAGATGCAAAAAGCTGTACTGCTTGAAATTGTTGCATAGTAAGGATGGGCCCTTTTTAAATGTATAAATATTGAGCAGAAATAATAATAATAAATTAAGAAATAATTCCTGGACGTTACACACAGCGCCATTTCGTCCCAAACAAAGAAAAGCTTGTGCTATGGGTACCAGACAACGGATCCAATTTCATTCCGATAAAATGTAAAGGTTTTAATGCACGGAATAAATTCAAACCAGCAAATAATCTTAATAACTATTTATATTATGAATAACATAGTAAATTAGTATAAGAAATTGCAATGTACCTAATAAAATAAACCGGTTACACGAAAAATAATTATGCGGTACAAAATTCCTCATAAGCAAGCGATACAAATATGATCTTAATTTCTATTTTGACAACAATATTGAAACCGACCATATCTGTAGAAAATATTTGCGTTCATTATTTGTTTTAGATATTGATGAGTGTCGAAGACCTGGTGCATGTGGAGCTCACGCTCTCTGCCAAAACTATCCAGGAAACTACACTTGTACTTGCCAAGCTGGTTACACCGGAAACGCATTTGATGGCGTAAGTGATGGATAGCATTTTAGCTAAAATTTTATTATCAATAAAGAATATTCCTAATATAAGTTAATTGCTCAGTGTGCAGATATCGACGAATGCTTAAATACTGAGGTATGCGGACCTGGTGCTCTGTGCCGTAATGTGGATGGAGGATACGAGTGCAGCTGTCCTCCAGGGTACGAGGGCGACCCGCGCATCGGCTGCCAGGATCACGACGAGTGTGCTCGAGCTGCCTGCGGAAAAGAAGCCCTCTGTGAGAATCTTCCAGGCGCCTATCGATGCTTTTGTCCACCAGGTTTCACAGGCAATCCTGATGTACAATGTACTGGTAAGTTCATCACATGAAGTCTTGATTGGTGTTAATCACACTAACCGCTAGGGAATCCTTGTTCTCTGTGCGTTAATGCTTTCTGATATTCTAACTGGTCGCGCATCTAAACTGATACTTATTTCTCACAGCTGCCGTTCATTGACGTGCGGTGGCTTCACGCTTCTACTAACCTAACCAATCATCACAATAAAATAAAAAAGCTAAACTTAATGAAATGAGTTTCAGCAAGAATACATCTAAACCATCGGCAACCGTTACACTCTTCGATGACCTCGTGTGCCTTGCATATACGTCATTCAAGGATCTACTTTCATGAATGGTCATACATAAGTATTCTACTTCTTCGTACTTTTTCATTTCTTTTACTTTTAGTTTCGCTTCATGACATTTGTTCAATCTGTCTATATCAACTTTACTTTTCGATTGGCTGTTTGTGGTCTATTTCTTTTCTTATTTCAAGTGGCTGTCGAACCTGATATGGTAAATACTCGAAAGATCAGAAGATATAATTTAATGCGTTCTTTGTTACACCAGACGTGGATGAATGTAAGAGTACAGAAGCAGTTTGCAGCACGCACGCTGTGTGCACTAATACAATTGGTAGCTTTGTGTGTACGTGTGCGCCTGAGTACACGGGAGATGTGCGCGTTGCGGACGGCTGTCGCGATGTAGACGAATGCGAAACGCTTGATCATCCTTGTGGGACCCATGCTATATGTGAGAATGCTGCTCCAGGATACAATTGTGTTTGTCCTCAAGGTTATGATGCTAAACCAGACGCTCACGTAGCTTGCGAACAGGTATATTTGGTTTATTATAAATAGAAACGATTTCAACTTGAATGTATTATAATAATTTTTCGTTTGAAAATTGCAGATTGATGTCCACACACTATGTAAATCAAACTTTGACTGCACAAACAATGCAGAATGTATTGAAAATCAATGCTTCTGTAAAAATGGATTCGAAGCTAAAGGCTCTGTTTGTAACGACGTCGACGAATGTGCTTCTAAAATATCAATATGTGGGGAAAAGTCTATTTGTACTAATACATTGGGTGGTTATAATTGTCAATGTGCACCTGGTTTTGTAGGATCACCACCGCAAGTTGCATGTCGAGCTCCTTGCGAAGACGTGACGTGCAGTGCACATGCTTACTGCAAACCTGACGGAATTGAAGCATACTGCGTGTGTGAAGAGGGTTGGACTTTTGATCCAAGTGACGTCGCTGCGGGTTGCATTGATGTTAATGAGTGCGACATTTCACTATCAGGTGTGAGTCGATGTGGTACAAATGCAAACTGTTCAAATACTCTAGGAAGCTTTTCATGTAACTGTCCAGAAGGTTTCACTGGCGATGCATTTAAAAATTGCTTGGATGTTAACGAATGTTTACTACCGAATGCATGTGGTGTAGGAGCAGACTGCATAAACAAAGATGGTACATTTACTTGCGAATGCCCTGATGGAACTACGCCAGATCCAGATCCTAGAGTACGTTGTTCAGAAATCCTTAGGTGTAAAAATGACAAAGAATGTCCTGGAAATTCTGTATGTGACTCAGCATTTATGTGTTTTTGTCCAGAACCGAATGTTGGGAATGATTGCAGACGTAAGTAATAAACAATTTCAGATAACCTGTATTTTAATGAAATAAAGTTAAAATTAATGTATGCTGATTTTATATTTATCCAATTTACAGATCCCTGTGAAACACTGCAATGTGGAAGTAATTCAGACTGTCTACTAAATGACTTAATTGCACAATGTACTTGTAGAAATGGGTTTACAGGAAACCCATCAACACCTGGAGGTTGTCAAGATATTAATGAATGTGATGTTAGCCCATGTGGCTCTGGAGCAGTGTGCAAAAATTTGCCAGGAAGTTACGAATGCGAGTGTCCCGCAAGTTTTACTGGTGATCCATACATTGATGGCTGTAGTCCAGGAATAATGCCCAGTGAATGCAGTGACAGAAACCCGTGTCCCCAAGGTGAAGAATGTGTTTTACATGATGGCGAAAGTGTTTGTATTTGCTCTCAAGGGTTCTCACGTAGTAAAAACACCGGAATATGCGAAGACATTAATGAATGTACACAAAGTGGACGTTCACCTTGCGGGCTAAATGCTATTTGCAAAAACTTGCCAGGAAGTTACGAATGCAAGTGTTCTGAGGAGTACAGTGGAAATCCATATAAGCTTTGCGAACTATGTAGCGATATAAGTTGTCAATGCCAGCCTCCATACAAAGTTGTTGAAGGTCAATGTGTTCTTGCTGGTTGTACAAAGGAAAATAAATGTGGCAAAGGAGCAGAATGTATTGTTATATCTGATGGAGTCAGTTATTGTGCTTGCCCGGCTGGTTTCCTACAAACCATTGATAGTGCATGTGATGATATAAATGAATGTTCTTTGGGCCAACCTGCTTGTGGGTTTGGCGCAGAATGCATTAACACCCCTGGATCTTTTGAATGTAAATGTCCTCCAGGTTACGACCAGGATGCAGTGTCAGGACAATGCTCTTTAAACCAAAAGCAGTGTCTTAGTGACACAGACTGTTCTCCAAATGAAAAATGTATACAGCCTGGTAAATGCGTTTGTTCTCCACCATTTTACTTAGATGTCTCCGATGGACAAAAATGCAAGAGTCCTTGTGAAAGATTTACGTGCGGCATCAATGCCAAATGTACTCCTAGCGACCCTCCAAGATGTATGTGCTCAACAGGATTCGAGGGTGATCCCTATACTGGTTGTACCAACAGGAATGAATGTCATAGTGCCCCGTGCGCTTATGGTGCAATTTGCCACGATAAGAAAGGTGGATACCAGTGTGAGTGTCCTCAGAATATGATTGGAGATCCGTACAAAACTGGATGTAAGTACATTTTTATTTGATTTTATTAGGATTCTGTATTAAAAGTAAAATAAAAAATCCTTATAGTGGGTTTAATTCTTGGTTGTCCATCTGAGTGTCAAGTCAAATATCTCAAAAATTATTAAAAGTTACACAACTTGACATCGGTAAAATAACTTGATTGCAATGAAAAAAAAAGCTAGGAAGACTTACTTTTACTCTTTTAAAGGATAAGTATATATTGATATGATATACCCATTAATTCGGGATTCCGGTTCGGTAGCCAGTATTTCTTTTACAAATGCAATCTTCTGAATATTTAAGATGCCATTCTATTAATTTAAATATCGACGTAGAACATCCGGAACTTTATGTTAATAAAATTTACTGTTTACGTTACTAAATTAAACAAAGATTTTTTTTTAGGTGTTACTGAACAAGGGCCGACACAAAAACAATTGTGTACATCAGACAGTGATTGTGCTAACACCCTTGCTTGCTTGAACAATGCATGTATATCTCCTTGCCAAAGTCTTTTATGTGGACCAAATGCAATTTGTGAAGTCGATAATCATGCAGCTTGGTGTCGCTGTAACCCTGGATATACTAAACCTGAAGGAGGAAAATGCATTTCTGGTAACAATTTTCTATTAAATAAAAATAAAAAGTGATATTTATCCTTTGAAAATATTTCAATTTTGTGATATTGACACACATAGGCAAGCATTAAGTAAACATATGTTAAAAATTAAATTTATTCTAGGATGTGATCTATACTCATGTGCTTCTGGCGCTCAGTGCATAATTGCAAAGAATGGACCAACATGCGTTTGTCCTGAAGGGATGGTTGGTAATCCGTTTCCGGGAGGTGCATGCAAACGAGATGTATGTGGACCTGGTATGCCTTGCGAAGAACCGTTATCATGTGTGTCTGGACGCTGTAGACAACGCTGTGATGGTGTTGTTTGTGGTGTTGGGGCTTCTTGTCAGGAAGATACTGGAAAATGTATTTGCAATGCATTTTTTGTTGGAAATCCAGACTTGTTATGTATGCCACGTAAGTTTTTAATGTCTTCCACTGCAATATTATCTTGATAAAACATGTTGTTATAAAAAATAATGTCTAAATCATTATTTCTTTCTAGCTGTATCTCCGCCTGCTTGTGAGCCTAAATGTGTACAAAATGCACATTGTGTATATGGTCAAAATAACCGATGTAAATGTGACAGCGGTTTTACCGGAAACCCATACAGTAAATGTTTACCTCGTAACCAAATTACTTGTGCTAAAGCTTCGTGTGGCAAAAACGCTGTATGTCAACAGACAAGGTCACATGTCGAATGTTTATGTCCACCAGGATACTTGGGAAATCCAAACCTTCAATGTACTGATATTGACGAGTGTAGCTCAAAGCCTTGTGCAGAAAATGCTATATGTATTAATACTCCTGGAAGCTATAGTTGCATATGTAAAAGCAAATATGTTGGTAATCCTTATGAGTTATGCTCACAAGTTTCAATAGCTAAATGTTCAGAAGGCAGTGTCTGTACTTGTTCTCACAATGCTACTTGTCCGGATGGTTATATTTGTGAAAAATCAAAGTGTGTTGATGTATGCCGCAAATTGCACTGCGGTCCAAGATCGACTTGCTTGGATGGAAGTTGTATCTGTTTGCCTGAACACAGTGGGAATCCTAATGATCTACAGAAAGGTTGTGTGCCGGATAATAAATGCATGGTAGACGGTGACTGCAAGGATTCTGAAATATGTTTTCAAGTTGGTAAAAATATCCGCAAATGTGTAGATTCATGCAGTAAACTACAGTGTGGTCCAAACTCACTATGTGTAAGTGCTAATCACCAAGCACATTGTATTTGCGCAGAAGGATACGTAGGAAAACCTACTGATGTCAAATACGGATGTCATTTGGAAAAACAAGAACCCGAAATAATAGAATGTACTACAAACAGTGATTGTACTGAACCTCGCGTTTGTATACCTGAAGACGGAATTTTAAATAAATGTGTCGATTTATGTAGTACTATAGCTTGCAACGCTAATGAGTTTTGTAAAATAGTAGATAATAGTGCAAGCTGTGACTGTCAGGAAGGTTTCAGATGGAATCCAATTAGTTCTGTTTGCGAACAACCATCAACTCCAAATTGTAAAACTGACAATGATTGTGAAGATAACATGTCATGCCAGAAAGATGTCCTGGGCGTAAAAAAATGTATTGACAGTTGTTTAGCTTTTACTTGCCCACAAAATTCAAAATGTGTCACTATAAATCACAAAAGTCAGTGTGAGTGCCTCAATGATTTTGTAGGAAATCCCAATGATCGTGATGGATGTATAGAAATAAATAAAAATCAATGTTCAGATGATGCTCAATGCCGGGAAGATGAGATTTGTAAAAATGTAGGAAGCATCAAAAAATGTATTTCAGCATGTGGTCAAGTAACATGTGGTCCAAATGCTGTATGTGTCACCAATAACCATGTTGCAAAATGTCAATGCCCAACAGGACCCTATACTGGAAATCCAAATGATCTAGAAAATGGATGTCAGGCTGTGCCATGTATATACAACGCAGACTGTTTACCCCATGAATTATGTAACCGTATGACGCACACGTGTACAGATGCTTGTGGAAAACAATCTTGTGGTGAAAATGCTGTATGTATTGCGGAAAATCATAAAGCTAACTGCCAGTGTCCAAATGGATTTAAACCAGATCCTTTACCTGAAGTTCATTGCATAAAAATTGAAATTTGCAATCCTAATCCATGTCATTCTACAGCTATATGTGAGCCTCGGCTTTTGTCCTATATATGTAGATGTCCAGCAGGTCTATCAGGAGACCCACACCATGAAGGCTGTTACAAACAAGGTGAATGTCCTAAAGGAGATAAAGATTGTCCTATAGATGCCAGGTGTGTTAATGGCCGTTGTGTTAATCTGTGTGACGGAGCTTGTGGAATTAATTCATTGTGCAAAATAGTTGATAGAAAAGCAATTTGTATTTGTCCTGAAGGCTATGAAAACATACGGGGAGGAAATGCTTGTAAGAAAAAGGTCGTATCATGCACGAATGAAAATGACTGCTATGGTGACATCTGTTACAATGGACAATGCTTAACTGCCTGTGAAAATTCTAATCAATGTGATTCAGGTGATACATGTATTAAAAACTTTTGTATGACTCAATGTACAAAGCATGTGCAATGTGGAGTTGGACAAGTTTGCGTCGGAGGTCAATGTCTTATAGGATGTAGAAGCAGTGGTGAGTGCCCTAGCGACGAAAGTTGCATTAACAATAAATGTTTAAATCCGTGCCTCGAATCAAGAGTATGTGGCCCTAATGCTATTTGCTCAAGGACAAATCATAATACCAATTGTACGTGTCCTACTGGATTTGAAGGAGCACCCACTCCTCAACAGGGATGTGTTCGAAATCCTAGTCCCTGTGTTAAGACAACAGATTGCCCAACAGACCATATGTGTATTGGATTTTTATGTCAAGTGCCTTGTAAAGCCAATTCTGGTTGCGCAATCGGTGAAAAATGTTACGATAACAAATGTCACAAAATTTGCCATACGAGTAGCAACTGCTTACATGGAGAGCACTGTAGTTCAGGTATATGTGTGCCAGGTTGTAAAATAGATTCTGATTGTATCAATAATCAAATATGCAAGGAAACAGAGTGTCAGTGCAGTCCAGGATTTCAGCTTGTTGATGATCAGTGCACCAATATTAATGAATGTGCTATAAACCCTTGTCACCCGTCAGCACAGTGTGTAGATACGTCTGGATCTTTTAAATGTGTATGTGCAACCGGAGCCATTGGTGATCCTTACAAGACGGGCTGCTTATTACCGAATAAGTGCAGAAATGATAATCAGTGTGAAGATTCCCTTGCATGTATAAAAGGAAAATGCTCAAATCCTTGCCAAAATAATGCGTGTGGACTAAATGCAGCATGCTCAGTTTTTAATCATAGAGTAACTTGTTCTTGCGAAAGAGGATACCTTGGTAATCCATTTGATAAAAGTATTGGTTGTTTTAAAGTAGAATGCGTTGACAACTTGGATTGCCCCAACGACAAACTCTGCGATTTGAAAATTAATAAATGTTCAGGTATGTACATTTTTAGCCTCTTATACTTATTTATTTTTATTTACTATTAAGTAAATGTTGTTAATTCTTTTTATAGAATCTTGTGATGAAAATGCATGTCAAGGGGGCTCCTGTAAAATTGAAAATCATAAGGAATTATGTACATGTCCATCAGGATTTGATCTTGTAGAAAGTATATGTGAAGATAGAAATGAATGCACATACAATCCTTGTCCTCAAAATGCAAATTGCCAAAATGTAGTAGGTTCTTACACGTGCACTTGTGGTAACGGGACTGTACTAGATGCCAACAGTAACACTTGCAAACAACCTGGAGATTGCTTTACTGATGACGACTGTAGTGAAAAGACTAAATGTGATAACAATCGATGCGTTAATCCATGTGAAAATCAAAAGATTTGCGGCGAAAATGCTATGTGTACGATTACGAAACACAATCCTGTCTGTGAATGCATACCTAACAGTCAAGGTGATCCTTACAAAAAATGTAATAAGTTCGAATGCATAAAAGATACCGATTGTACATCAGAAGAAGCATGTGTGGATTACAAATGCAAGAATTCTTGTGATTTACCACGTGCATGTGGCAAAAACGCCGATTGTCTATCTAAGAACCACATAGGACATTGTTCCTGCTCACCGGGATATACCGGGGATCCAGTACTTGGTTGTGTTCCAATTCAATACTGTACTGATGATAGCAGATGTTCTTCGGGGACGAGATGTATTGAAAATTTATGTGTCGGTAGGTATTTTGTAAGAAATTCTTTAATAGTACTTTCTTATGGATAGATATCAATTTATCAGGGGGTCAGATGCTAAACTGATTAAAATACTTATAAATAACTTTATTCGATTACGCACTTTCTTATTACAATTCTTATTTATTTTACGAAATAAGAAATTCCACCCTCTTTTGATCAAAAGGGCTGAATACGCTAATTGTTTGCATGTATATAAATAATATATACACTATATATAAAAGACGAAACTAGCTGACAGAATTACTGATTCAACTCACAGCCCAAAAAGCTGGGTCTAGAAACTAAAATTTTGGGATGTGGGTTCTCATTTGAGGTAGGGTTCCACAAGAAAAGATTTTGCATAATTCATCTCCTAAAGGGGATGGAAGCTGGAAGTTTTTATGAAAATACGTCAATTTTGAAGATTAATGTACATATGGGCCTGAAGTTAGACTGCTTGACTAAGATTTTATAGATTTTTGAAAAACCATCATTATAAAAATTTGTGGGTATAACAATAAACAGTTAAAAGCTTTCTTCTTTATTCAAAAGTCCACGTGGGCAATAAGAAGGTAACCATACTTCTAATTTTTTTTGCAGGTGTATGCAAAAATTCAAGAGATTGCTTAAGCGATCAAATTTGTATTCAAGGAACTTGCCGAATTACTTGTAATGCTAACCAAACCTGTCCTGATTTCCAATTCTGTTTAAACAGTATTTGCACAAAAGAAATACAGTGCACATCTCACAGTGAATGTGCCGAAGATGAACAATGTTCTACAGGTAAAAATGGTATCCCACAATGTACAAAAGTATGTGACGGTCATCCATGTGGAAGACAAGCATTTTGTATAGGAAAAAATCATGAACCCACATGTTCATGTACAGAAGGTTTCTTCGGTGATGCGTTACAATCTTGTAAAAAAAAGGAATGCGAAGTTGACACTGACTGTTCTGATGATAAACTATGTCAAAAAAATGTATGCAAAATTGCTTGTTTAGTCAAAAATACCTGCGAAGATAATACTATTTGTTCATCAGAGAAGCACAAAAGCATTTGTTATTGTCAACCTGGATACACTGGAAACCCAGATGAAGGATGTAAAAAAATAAACTGGTGTACTTCCAATCCTTGCGGTAATGGAGCTGAGTGCAAGAATGGAAAAGATAGAGCACTCTGTTCGTGCCCGACTGGGACTGTTGGGAATCCATTTCAAGAAGGTTGCCGAAAGGCTGCCGAATGCCAATCAAACAAAGATTGTCCAGCTGTTGCTCGTTGTACTATTATTGATGGTGTTCGAAAATGTATTGGTAAGTAACAAAAAGATTTAAATGTAAAAAGTTTTGTGTTTATTATTAAGGTAATGTCATTGTTATTATTTCGTTATTATATGAAAATATATTTTCAATTAGATGCCTGTGAAAACGTTAAATGTCAAACAAATGAAGAGTGCAATGCTGTACGACATGCTGGTCAATGCAAATGTAAAGCCGGATATGTAGAAAATACTAATAAAAAAGGTTGCAAGTTTCCAGAAATACCGTGCTCAAGCAAGACGGACTGTCCCAATGACAAATATTGTTATAAGAAAGTTTGTAAAGGTATTTATCTTTCTAACATAATTGGTGTTATAAGCTCATCCTATTAGCAATTCATAAATTACATATATACATTTGTTAATATTATTGTTCTAGATTTATGCCAATTGGACGAAGAATGTGACACATCCGAAAAATGCATTAATGGTCAGTGTAACAATCCTTGTTTGTTTGACAAAGCATGCGGTTTAAATGCATTATGCGTTTCTAAAAATCATGTCGTCCAATGTGGTTGCCCTGCTAGTTTTACGGGAAATCAAGATGTGGAATGTGTTAGAAGTAAGTAGTAATTTACACAATTACAACACTTTGGATTGTTGTGCTGAGGTGAGATTTATGTTTTTTTATGCATCCTATTATTTAGTTCCCAGACTGTGTGGTGCAGCCGGAGAATGTGAAAATGGTTTCACGTGCCAGTATTCGACATGCGTTCCAAAATGTAATTCTGATGAAAATTGCGCGTTAAACGAAAGATGCTCTAAAGGCGCTTGTCTTTGTAAGTATCGCTTTATTACATATGAAGCATATATATGTCTATATTTTACATTAAAATTGATGGATGCCATTTTTTTTTAGTAACCTGCCGTGTCGATAATGACTGTTTTCTTGGTCATATATGTTTGGGAAACAGTTGTCAATATGGATGCAGGCAAGATGAAGATTGTGGACCGGATGAATTTTGTATGAACAATTACTGTCGAAACCCATGTGACGCAGAGATAAGTCCTTGTGGACCAAACGCTTTGTGCTCCGTTGCCGAAAAGAAAGCTAAATGCTCATGTCCGGAAGATCTTATTCCAAACCCAACACCAAATATTGGTTGTATTCGAGCCCCTTCGCTATTATGCAAAGCACATAGTGATTGTGCTAATGGTTGGAGATGTGAAGATAATCGTTGTCGACCTTTGTGTACACAAGATGGTTTAGAGTGTTTACAAGGAGAGCGATGTGGCGCTGGAGTTTGCCGTTATGCTTGTACATCAGACGAGCAATGCTCGGATGATGAAATATGTGACGGAAGATTGTGCATTTTAGGATGCAGATCTGATTCTCATTGTCCAAGCAATCTTGCTTGCATATCAGGTCAGTGTGTCGATCCTTGCACAAAACCAGCAACCTGTGGTGCCAATGCATTGTGTACTACAAAAGATCATGGTCCTGTATGTACTTGTCCAAAGTCATTAGTTGGTGATCCAAAAGCAGTATGTAGAAGAGAATCATCACGTTGTGGTCCTAACAGTAATTGTCCAGATGGATTTAGCTGCTACGGAGATACTTGTCACCCTTCATGCAGAAGGTAAACTAATGCAAATTTTTATTACTTAAACTACAATGCACGTATTAACTTATAGTACCTCGGAGAGCGCAAAAAAAATGTGTTTTTTTTTTTAAATCGCGTTTAATAACGGAAAATACAAACTAAACATATAGTAAATTTAGAAAGCAAAACCCTAAATAAAATTTCATCCAAATCGTAACAGCCGTTTCCGACATACGCAAATATATGTATGTACGAGTATATACATATATTAACAAGAATTGTTCGTTTAAACAAATATACGATAACTAACGTTTTATACCTTGTTTACAGTGACACAGTCTGTCTATCTAATGAGAAATGCATTCGAGGCATATGCAGAACTGTGTGCAACAGTGATGAAGCATGCAGTGATGGTCAAATATGTGAAAATCGTATTTGTAAACCTGGTTGCAGAGACAGCAAAGCTTGTGAAACTAACCAGGCTTGCTTGAATGGACAGTGTAAAGGTATGCCAGATAAAACGTTTTTTATTTTAATTTGAATGGCAAAAGTAAAACATGCGATACAGATTAAGATGAAAGTATATATGTAACAACATTAGAAATAAAACTTTTGTCTATCGATGTAATATGATTTTCTTTTTCTACAAATTTGTTTTTTAAATTGGTTTCAATTAATATAGGTCATGTAACATTACAATAATCACTGACCTCTATTACACTGTACATATTCTTTGTCAAGTTTAATTAAGTTAATTCAATATACTCATTAAATTCTGTACTTCGATTGCCCTTTGTACCAGAATTAAAAATTTGTTTCACTCCTTGACAGATCCTTGTAAAGAAAAAGGCACATGTGGTATTTGCTCAGATTGTAAGGTGTTCAACAATAGAGCCCAATGCACGTGCTCGGGAAATTACACGGGTAATCCTTTAGTAGAATGCAAACGAAAAACAATGCTGTGTGATGGCTTTTGTTCATGTGACGATAGTGGATACTGCATTTCCATGTGTGATGATAATTCTGATTGTTCATGTGGTGAGAAATGTTACGATGGAGGATGTCGATCAGTATGTTCGCCACGAAACAAATGTCCTGAAAGACAAATATGTGTCAGAAATGTATGCGTACCTGGCTGTAACAGCAATAGAGATTGTGGAGAAGATATGATGTGTTCGTCAAAACGATGTGTTAAAGTTTGTGAAGATAATGCCTGCGGCAAAAATGCTATTTGTTTATCAACACGACACCGAGCCATTTGCAGTTGTCCTAGTGGATTCTCAGGAGATCCCCTAAAAGAATGTAAACCTTACGAATGCCTAAAAAATGAAGATTGCGGTGCCGACGAAGTATGCCGTGAAGAAGGAAAATGTGAAAATGTTTGCCTTGGGGCATGTGGCGTTAATGCAATTTGTCGTTCGATCAATAGAAGTCCACAGTGTTCCTGTCCGCCTGATTATTTAGGAAATCCGAAAACTGAATGTTCCAAACCAGCAACAGGCAGTTGTTTACGCAATCCTTGTGGTATAAATGCTCGATGTCGTGACTTTGATGACGGCAGCTACGAATGCACATGTCCTTCTGGTTGTGCCGGTAATCCGCAAAAACAATGTTTCTGTGGAGCTATGGAACCATGCGCACATAAAGTTTGTGGTACAAATGCGCAATGTCGTATAGGACAGAAAGGAGAAGTGCAATGCTACTGTCCCAGAAATTATCCAAATGGAGACCCTAACATAGACTGTGAGTAAGATGTCATTAGTTATTTTTTAAAAAATCTGTTAATTCTATGGAATTAACACATATTAATATATACATATATATATATGTAAATATATATATACACAAATATAGTAATTTTTTCTTTAAATACGGTGTCGAATAATGATTGTATGATATTATCATAATGTAATATTCTGAGTTAAATATACCGGTAAAAAGTATTAAAATTAAGCCAAGAATATGTGTGAAACATATGTAAAAAGTCTGTCTGTATAGAAGACATCAAACTGTCCTTAGTCTAATTGGTGTAGATAAAGACCATGTCTTAATGATGCTTGTTATTTTGTAAATAAAAAAGAATCTTTATAGTTTTACCATGTGAACCATCTGTGCATGTGACAGTCGGTTAAATATTCCCCTTTTTTTTATTTTATACCACTAATGTGGCAAACAAACTTGCGGTCCGCCTGATAGTAAGTGGTTACCGCAGCATATAAATGCTTGCAACACCAAGGGCATCACTCGCGCGTTGCCGACCCTTCAATAATCCAATAACTTCTTTCTTGAAGCATGTAGTCCTTAGAAAAAACCTTGGCAGGGAGTTAACTCTAAAACCTAAACGTTCGCGGAAGGAAGTTTCTTTGAAACTGCACTGTACGTGACCATTTAGTTTCTAAGGTGTGAGGATGAATTTTTGATCTAACGTGATGTTTGTTACATTGATAAAAAATTCTAATCCAAAATTGTTTTGTGATCAACATTTTTTTAAATTATGAGTGGTTTTTTACAATTTGAATCGCTAGAAAACGAGCGATAGCTCTAAGATTCATAATTGATTGCATAACTTAATTAATTATTCAAATCATAATTTAGTTAATTGTTTTAACTAGTATAGTAATACTGAAACTTTACTATTTGACACGGTCTATACAGTTTAATGTTGCTATTGTGACTACAGAACAATTGTGATCGAGCCCGACTAGCACTAGACGTTTTTTGAAGTTTTTGTTAACAGCATTCGAGTAATTAAGTATATTAAGTAATGCCTTTGTTTGTGATTGAAAAGGTTGAAAAGTTAATGTTTTAAATGAAGTCTGTAGACTTAGCAGTAAGTTCCATAAAAAAAGTTATGTCTAAATTTTCAATTTAGAGCTAAAGCCAAAGAAATCATTTTTATTTTTTAGGTTCCGTTGAACGTAGTGTGGTTGACTGTCGTACGACGGGATGTGGTATAAATGGAGAATGTTTAAGAGAAGGAGCAGAATTTCTGTGCAGATGTATACCTGGCACGGAAGGCCAAGCTAATATCGAATGTCACACCAGTGAGTAATCATATTCATTCAATTGAGCTGTCAATCGTTTCAACACTTGTAAAAATGCACGAGGAAAAATAATCATCTCATAGTTCTCTATTCACATAAATGGAATGAGCAGCTGTGATATTTGTAATGTGCTATATGTTAAAAACCTCAAAGTGTTCTCACTACGGTGGCATTTTTGAAAAAATTAAATTAACACCAATGTTTAGTTAAATGTTAAGGTCTTAAAAATTTTTTTTTTTGCTTCTAATAAGTTTTTTAAAAGTTTCTCTGATGGAAAAATTTGCTAAAAATATTTTTCATGATCAATATAAGTAAGATTTGCCAGGATGTTATCATATGATATATTAGTTGCAAATACAGTTGAAATTGTTAATACCTTGTTGTCATTGATATATAAACAAATATTTTTATTTTCTTTGCAAAGATACAGTCAAAAAATTCAGCGCATAAATAGCCTAGAAACCAAATTTGCAAGAAATACTAGGTTTTGAGTTCAAAATAACCCCATACCAACTTGCAGCCGTAGTGAGTCATTTGTGAACATACTATACATTCATCAATGTAAACATTTACTATGAGTCAGTCGCCTGCCACATTCATGTACATACATACAAATGGGTTATTGGCAAGTAATGGAATGATATCTTGACAAATATCTATTTTTGGGACTTTAAAGGACTTTCTTGTACATCAATTATAATGGTATCTCCCTACATTTTACACCTCAAGTCATTAAATAATAAATAATGATAAATAGCGGCTTAGTAAAAAATGTCGCCTTTGTAAACCACAATATAGTAAATTGATTAGAATTCAAATATTCCTTTGCACGTAAGAATTTAAAGCGTACAAATATGTTTCAATGAAAATGATGCATATCTGTACTCATTTTTTAATTTTAGTGGAAGCATTCTCACCGTTCGTGCTTGAATTATCAAACAATCGGTTACATTTTGTTCGGCTTCATGTACATATCGCTTGTATTATAATATTCCGTTATTTATCTGTGGTCATAAACTATCAGTTTCAAAAAGCATGCACTGTCTCGTGAGAAAGTTTCCTCTTCGCGGCTGATGGTACCGCTCTTCGACTCTGCTTTCTTCTTTCACATCTTCCTAGGTATCGAATGCACGAGCGACAAGGAATGTCCGGTAGACAAAGCGTGTTTGAGCTTACATTGTGTGGATCCATGCACGGTGCGCGGTGTTTGCGGAGAAGATGCTCTCTGCGTGCCTGTAATGCACCGGGCCCAGTGTTCTTGCCCGCAGTGTTATGTGGGACAGCCACGACTAGCCTGCTACCTCGACCCCACCTGTAAAACAACTACAGATCTTAATGCAACCTTCACCTGCTCAGATACCAAGGCCTGTCCAACAAAGCTGGCTTGCGATTTAAATACTAACTTATGCCGAAATCCCTGTCTCGGGTATCAAAACTGTCGACGTAATCAGAAATGTGAAGTACGAAATCATAAACCTGTCTGTGTTTGCCGCAATGGATTCGCTTTGAATGAAAAAGGAGAACTGACATGCGCTCCAGATCAAGCGGAATGTACAAGGGATGAGCAATGCCCTTCTAACGCAGGTTGTCTAAACTCTAAGTGTGTGAATCCGTGTTTAGCCTCAATAGGACCAGTATGTCCTAAAGGGAAGCAGTGTGAAGTGTTGGAACACCGACCAATGTGTGTATGTGTTGAAGATTGTCACCCAACTGCATCCATATGTTTGCGAGACAACGGTTGCCCTAACAATTTGGCATGTAGAGACTTTCAATGTAAAGATCCATGTAAAGGCGCTTGTGGTGGTGCACCGTGTACAGTAGAAGACCACCACCCTGTCTGCAAGTTCTGTCCAAATGGATTCACACACGATGAAATACATGGATGCATTAAAGGTAATTCCACCGTAAACAAGACCAATATTAGTCAACTTAGTATTTAAATTAGAGTATTGTAAAAAACTTATTAATCTTATGTGTCTTCATATTCCAGGAAAATTGATAGTACCTACCTTCTTTTGACTTCATGCGGCTCTATCTCTATCTATTCATTGTTACTGGCATGTTCATATCTCTTTCCACAGTTTGAACTTCTTCTGTATCAGGTAGTTTCAAGCATGATATTACATTATATATTTTGTGTAAATAATACATATCCATTTTAGTATTTATAACTCACTTGTAGATAACTCTAATGGCGAATGCACTAACGCTGTAACGTTTTAACGCTTTGAAAGCTTCATACTAACATTAAAACTACAAAACTGCCACGAGACAGAGTTTGCAGTACCTACATATATTAAACTGTGCCTATATCTACCTATACACGTTGTACTTATATTACGTAGTCTGTAAAAGTAATTGATATTATTGTACTTTTAAGTATATTGTTTTACGTAGTAATTTGTTCGTACTATGCATACTTCAATATTTTTAAATAAGTACCTATATTATATTGCACCCATTTATAGATTACTGAAGACTGTGCTTGTTTATAGTTTCTGTTCTGCCACGGGAAGTCTGACTGGTCAGAATATCTTACTTAACACGTTCATCAATGTAATCTTATTGAACTGATTACGTTCATCCTAATGTTTCTTATCAAAGTATTTATTTTTTGTTTTTATCATGAGACATCAGGTGTACTTAAGATATTTTTTTTAAATCTGGTATCTAACGGCGGCTCCGTGGCTCTGTAAGTAGGTAGTACCTGCCGTCCCGCAAGACATTTTTGTCTGAGTGTTTTATATGCATAATAAGTATGTATTTAAAAAAAAAGTATATAAATATTTGTACCCGTTATCTGATATCCAATGTACAAGCTTTGCTTATTTTGGGAATAGATGGCCGTGTGAATAGGAATTAATAATCATTAGTTATTTATTTACAATGGGTTCTTTATTACCCACATATGTGTACTGTTTTGCACATATATGTATATTTGCATAATTTGAGACTCATTTGTTTGTTTGATTGGTTCCGTTTAAATGTAATAAAGAGTAACTTGAAACTTGCTGTTTCGAAGCGACAATGGTAGAAACAAGGTTAAATAATAGAAATGTCGGATCGCGTAACATAAACAAAACAGCCGAAATGAGAAACTTCTCCTTTTCTGAAATCGGTTAAAAACCAGGCTTCTTATAGTATGTGTTGCAGTATTTTTAGAACCCTTCCAAATTAGTAAATATATACTGTTTCTCGTGAAAATTGTGCTTAAATATAGATTAATGAAAATTCCATAAAATAACGGCTTCGAAAAGCTTCATTGTGATTAAGTGGCATACACAATTTGCGATAAAGAAGAAATATATTTCTATTATTTGTGTAAACTTCTACTATACTTAGAGATTTAGGTAGGTATTTATTTAAACCTACAATGTTTATATTTAAAATTCTAATTGAAATGATGTGTTTAGCGTTAGAGTGTGGTGGACACGAGTATTGCACGCCAGGGTTGGCATGCGTAAATGGTCGATGCGCTGATCCATGCGCCCGCGGCGGTCCGTGTGCGCCCGGCCAGCACTGCGCTGTTATTGACCACCAACCAGTGTGTTCCACAGGTAAGCATGGTTAACGTTAAGGTTTAATACATTTTTTATAATAATAACAATAGCAAATCCATATATTTACATAAATACCACTGGTTCCAAACCGTCAAAACTGATAATGTGCTATCAAGAACGGAACATACAGAATTACGTCCTGGTTCAGGCTAGGGTTCGAACCTAAGGGTTGTGTCAGTATTTAAGAGCGAACGTTTACCCACTAACACGTCAATAGTTTAAACTTTTACTTTATCTATATACTATGTAGCTACCTGTCTTTAAAATTGGTGGCAATTGTAGGTGGAATTTTCTAATGGTGTGGTAGGCACGGATCAGTTTGCACTCCTCCTATTGTGCATATTTATTTTGTTGATTTATACGCAAAACTAAATAGATCGTTAGATAAATGTTACAAATATTCATACAGATTACGCGAAACGAATAGCATCACCTATTTAAACTACTTTTCTTTTTAGTATGCCAGTGTCAAACAACGTCGGACTGCGCTAGTTATCCAAATACAGACTGCGATGGTTGCGCATGCGTTCCAAGTAAGTTTTTTGTAGTTAGAATTCTAGAATCATGCAATTTTAATGATATGTGACATTTTTAACTTACAAAATATTTTTGTAAGAATCAATGAATTGTAATTTGAAACTTATTTAGGAAACAAAGCACCTACTAATTGCCCCCACTGTCGTCCTGGAGTACCTTGCGACCCATTCTCAGGAGCCTGCATGGAAAGTGAGTACTAATACTATAGCAAAAGTTTATCTTAAATGCACAAAGTGTGACACTAAATGTCATATAACTATTCTAACTTTAATTGTTATTTAATATTGATATTATGGCAAAAATTTAAACACAAGCCTTATATTTTATGCTCGTATATACATGCACATAATTTTGACGTATCGCGGACTTTTACTTTAATACTTTTAAGTCTGCGGTTATTTTAAAACTAACTCCAGATCAACTGGTTAATGCAACTTTCAGTGTACGTACTTGTCCGATAAAACGCCATAAAATGCTGGCAATAGCTCTTCGGCAGACCCAAACACTTATTTAGCAGTATGTTTTATTACGTTACCTTTCTAAGATGTACAGCCACTTGCAACTACAAAACGCGTCGGATTACACGTAATTTAAATGGTGAATACTCTATACTTACCTCTATTTTTTATATTATATGTTAAGCTTATAGCCTTGCTTTGCACAATTCTGGCTCTGGATGCACAAAGCTTATAGATATCGTTTCATTAATTTGTTTTTACACAATTCTTGGCATGCATTTTACACAATGCTCGTATGTTTTTTAACAGTTATATATATTTATTATTACTAATATATAAGTAAGAAAATGTTTATTATACATTTTTAACACTTCAATGGCAACAACAGAATGATTAACCCCATTTTTTTAATCATTGACCTGATTTTAACTACCTAAAATATTTTGAATGTACAATAACAATGTCATTTAATGAATATATTTCAAGAAGTTTTTATTGCCAAGTATTTTTACACGTGTGATAATGTAAATTCTCGTTTATAAATTAACCTTATACTCATAGTTGTTTTTATTAACAATTTTATTATTGCTTTCCTATTAACAGATGAACGTCCTAAAAATGTCTCCCTTGTTGAAACTCACCACAACACTACTCCTGTTATGACAACTTTGATTGAAAATACTTTAGTACCAACTTTCACTGACGTACCTTATTTTACTGATGCAGACCAATCTACACGGGTAGATTTAAAAGATATTAGTCAAAATAAAGAAAAACATGAAACAATCAAATCACACTCAATTAATGATTACGAATCTAAAACTACAGCCGATAAAAGAAACTACAACGAAACTGTTTTGGTCTCTACAACTTCAGTATATGACAATCACCATACAAGTACTGATGTGGAAAATACTGTTATTTCTGCAACAGTTATGATTTTAGATGATGTGGAATCTAGAACAGAAGAGGAAAGCTTAGAAGTTGTTACTGACAACAGTCGCGAAAACGTATTATCTTTTTCATATGGAGTAAATACTGCTGAAACTGTAGGAGAAACTGAAAATTACAAATCCTCTAATATTACTGGAGAAAAACCAACGATTGTAAATATGCCAACAACAGCAAGTTACAATACTTCAGACATATCAGATATTACTGAAAAAGATATCACTAAGAAGAAATCACATACTATTGACTATCAAATTGAGCTTACAACAGACAATTTTATTGAAGTGGCCAACATATCACAGAGTATAGACGATACTACATTATTAAGTACTAACCAAACGAAAGATAACGAAGATTCACTAACTTCGACTACACCCTTTAGTGATAATTATGAAAATTATCAACCAACGCTGCACGGCGAAGAACTAGAGGAAAAGAGTAGTACCATTAATATTCAGAATAATGTAAAGTCATTTATGAAACAAAATAAGAATACAAAAACTCCGGAGAATCAACGAAATTTAAATAGTAATTTAACAATTTCAACACCCTCAACAATAAATAAATTTATTACTGAAGTGATACCTGAATCACGCAAAAACGATGTTGTTTATACAACAACTACATTAAAAACTATTAAATTAAATGAAGAAAATACACACTCAGAGAGTTATACAACAAAAAGTAATGAAATATCCTTAGACACAAAATATACAATTTATTCTGAAGAAACAGACAGTTTCAAATCAAGTACAAGTGCTATCTTTACAAAAAATACATTCATAACAGAAAAATACCATGACGAAAGACAAACAGGTACTTCTAACAATTATGGCAAGTCTGTAACAGAGACAAAAGCTACAGATAATATCGACTATAGTGACATCACCAGAAGTACTCAAATTGCAACAGACGTATATGATGAAACCACTGACCACCATATTATAACGAGTAGTGTAACATCGAATATGCCACATGAAAAGAAATTAAGCAGTATTACTACATCAAAAAGTTCAACAGAAACAGTTACATCAACATATTTTGAAACCCAGCCTACAATAGAAACTAAAAGAAAAATCACAGAATATAGTTATGAAGATTCAGAATACCTTACAACTACAACAAAGGGCAAAGTAGATACTGAGACCAGTATCGATCAATATTTAACTGGACAAATATTTGATGAAACTAGTGAATTGAGAACTACAGTTATGTCTGTAGACGCGGAACTATATACTACACTAAAATCACAAACTGAAAAATCAAATACGTTTCAACTTAAACAAACCCCTGATGTTATATTTACTACTGAAACAATAATACAAGATTACACGCATATGTCAAACAACAAAGGACCAGATTTTAATTTGTCAGCAAAAAAAGTTAAAACATCTTATAAGGATGATTATGAAAACGTTGACGATGATAAATATGAATATTCAACTGCAACCATTCGCTCTAAAGAAAACGCTACACAAAATTCTGGTGATCCACTTTCAATACATGACAAGGTAATTTTATCACGTGAGAATGTGACAAAAACAGGTAACCAAAATTTTTATGACTTAACTTCTCCAGCTACAAATTTAGAGTTGCATTCTCAAAAAACAGAAAAAAATATAATTTTTACAGCTTCTTCAAAGGAAGAAAAAAGCGTAAATCATTATGATGACATAAAAACAACTCATGAATATAATTATCGTGATGTATCTGAAGATTTAGAAACGACCACGGAAAATCTTGTAACAAGGCAGAATTCAGATGATTTCAGTTTCATGTCACATTCAAGTACTTCGAACTTAAGCGAGGATGAAGAAAGTTTAACTACTAATAACTTTGATGGATCTAGAACTACTAAATACGTGGAAGACAATAAACCAGGCACTGAATTAAGTAGAATCGAAAATGAGCATCGTGACATAATTCTGGATCATAACCCTAAAAGAATATTGGAATTCACAAATAGTTATGAATATGAAAGCACAATTTCGAATGAAATTGCAAACAGTTTAAATGAATTAGAAAAACAAACTACAAACTTTCAGATAGATGATTCAACAAAATATTTAGATACAGTTACAACAGAAACATCTCACGACAGAGATTCGATGACAACAAGGCATACATTGGAAACAGTTAAATCGAAAGAAAAAGATAGTAAGCTTTCTTCTACGTTTACAAGCACCGTTTCCCAACAAACTTCACAACCAGTACATATTTCGAAAATCAAAAACCAATCTATGGAACGTGCAACCGAAACGTCTATTGACAGTACAATAAATACAGAAAATTTAAATACTGACATTTCTTTGCCACTTGATATACTGACAACTTCGACTATGATTCCTGAAACTACGAATGTAGACCAGACAGCTACAAGTAGACAAACTACTCATATATATAATTCAGAACACACTACAGATGCTTCAAATGTAAAGATCACCATGTTTGAAACAACTACTTCTATATTTGATCTAGGAACAACAGACAAAAATGCATTCACTTCAAGGGAGTTATCTACAGAAGAACTTAATATGAAGACTGACTCTGAAAGCCCAGTTTCAACTTTTAGTACAATTCCAGAAATTCAACCGCAATCTCTAGAATTGTTTGATACGTCAGATGTTCACGACACTGTACTAAAGCCGCCAACAAGCACACCAATAGATTTGATTTACAGTATTATGATTCCACCAACAACATTACCAGAGGCTTTGATTCCAGATAAATGGAAACAGTCAACTGCTAAAATTGACCAAGGTTTTAAAACTTTTGATGTTGAAATTGGTGTTAAAAATGAGAGTTTACTTGCCCTAGATATAGCTGAAAATACTCAGTACCCTAAATTTACTACGGCTGAAATTCAGGCTAATGTTCCGACAGAAACAATAAATAAAAAGGAAAACAGTAATATCATAGATACAAAACTAATTGAAAACTTAGACACAACAAGTGATATAACGACTGACAATTCCGTCAGACACGAAACTGATTCAGAAACCTTTTCTCAAGAAACAAATCCTACAAACACAATAGACACTATGTTTACAACTTCAATACCACAATACTTAAGGACATCTAGTGCACCTGAATCAAACATGGAAACCATTGAATACGATATCAGTACGAAGAATAAAATGACAAATAGCGAGGAAAGAGAATATACAAAGTTGACTAATCGCTTAAACAAAATTAGCGAAGATACGACTGAAAGTATCAATTACCAAACTTATTCTGACACATATCCACAAGAAACACTTCCTACAAATAAATATACATTATTAGACAATACAGTTACTACTTTAACACCAAAGGACTTAAAAACTTTGAGTGTTCCTGACATGGTTGATGTAACTAATGACTACACTTATAATATCAAGGTTGATACTCCTGACACTATGATTACTACAGATTATTCTGAATCTTTAAATATCAAAATGACTGAGTATGATGTTAGTACTGACAATGAATTGGAAGCTAATAACAAAAAAGAAGATACAAAATGGACTAAAGACTCTAACGCCAATGATGATATTACAACTGAAAACATTGTGAGTTATAAAATGAATCTAGGGAATCACCTATCAGACATGAATCCTACAATTATATATACATCATCAGGCACAAAATTGACTACATCACGATCACAGGATCTAGCTAGTCTTTCTGGAATGACACCAACAATTAATGAAGATACCTACTACATCAAAGATTTTACACCTGAGGCTACTATTTTTACAGATCCTCCTGAATTTTTAAACGTAGAAACAATTCCGTATGGTGTAAGTACCACAATCGAAATGGAAAACAGCAACAAAAGAGCAGATTCAAAATATATTGAATACTCAGACACAACTAGGGACGGTACGACTGATAATAAATTTATTTATGAAACAACACCTGTTAAGTATACAAAAGAAACTAATCCTATCAATAAATATACAGTAACAGACAGTATAGTTACAAATACAGTTTTACAGGACTTATCGACTTCTAGTGTTCCTGAAATTGTGCATACGACTGATATAAAAAACGTGACGCCTGAGACTACTATTGTTACATATTTTTCTGAATCTGGAAATATGGAAACAGGTGGGTACAATGATACTACTGATAATGAATTGGAAAACAGTAACATAATAGTAGATACAAAACTGATTAAAAACTCTGATATAAGTCATGATGTTACAACTGAACAGATTATTACTACTTCATCACGGCAGTCTACGAATGATGCTACAACGATGCATATACCTAATGAAAATACTGAAATGGACACTTATATTGCTATAGAGTCATTTGATAAAATGAAAAATAATAAAATAGATGATCCAAAATTAATGAAAGACTTAGACACAAACAGTAACGTTGCAACAGAACATTTCGATAATCACGTAACTAATTCAGCAGTATATCAAAAAACACCTTACTCCACAAGTGAAACTGTTTCAATAGATACTTTTGATACTACTATACCACCACAGGGTACAACTCCAGAAACCATAAAAAATGTGACCAACAAAGTAAAATCAGAACAAAACAAAACAATTTTTTCTGACTTTAATGTACCTCCTACAGATAGTTTATCGTCACGACAGAAGGATGTTAATATTCTTGCATGGGCTGACACAACGACCATTAGTGACCAGACTTTGACAGAACTAATTGACCTCAAAATTAACAACACATGTACACTGGATTCACAATGTCCAATGGACCAAACTTGCTTGAACGGAGCATGCCAGAATCCTTGTCTGATGTTGCTGAGTCCGTGTACAAAGAACACTTCCTGTAACGTTGTCAACCATACCGTCGTTTGTTTATGCAATGAAGATGTTGGGGATTACTGTGCAAGAGGTATGCTTTTCAGTATGAGTTGAGGTTTCATTATTAATATTAGTAAAAAACATGTTTTATTGGACACAGTACGTAAACTGATAGTTTTTAATTACCCATGGATTTGTAAATAAATTGTTACATTAAATTCCATTTTAACTCAGTGTAATATACTAATTTAACATGTAATATAATAGAGTCACCTGGGACACCTAAAGCACCAGAACCTTGTCATTCTGATCGAGATTGTATAGAAACGGAGGCCTGTTTTATGGGTTTGTGTCAGAACCCTTGTGAATTTGACAATGTATGCGGTATTGGAGCTAACTGCCACCCAATAAAGCAAAGACCTATGTGTTCTTGTCCCGTGGGACATGAAGGAGACCCTGCTGTTAAATGCTCACCTAAAATATGTAAGCTTTAACTGATACTAATATGCTACCTTTTTCAACTCCTCAATTCACAAAACATTAATGATACAGTATAACACTTTGTGTACCATACCTAAATATAAAATTTACGAATTATGGATATTAATTCCCCAATGACATATTTGCAGTGACAAACCGTAGCTGTGCCCCCTTTGTGAATTGAGGATGTCCCGTATAAATAATAACGAAGTAGTTAAATTAAAGAAAATTATATTAAATCATAGCTGACGGTTGAGTTTCGTGAAAATATTAATTTACCAAACGAAATATCAACTTCTTCTTACTATATTAATCTCAATCATCAAATCAAGGCGCGTATTATTGATTTTATGTTTAACTAAAATTAAGTATATATTTTACTGTATTAACGGAATAATTAGGAAGGATTGAAAATTTTAAAATACTGTTTGTAAACAGGACTGATTTGGCTTACCTACAACGTTGCCTTAAAAATTTACTAAGATACTAATGTGCCTAATAAAATGCCTTAATTGCCCAACATAATTAATTTATCTAAAATTAATAACATTATATTTAAGACCATAAGTGATATCTTACTCAGCACGGTCAATTTTGTGAATTTGAAAAAAGACCACGGTTTTGGATATTAATAAGAATGTAAATAGTCTTTTAGGTTGTGTAAAATATTTTCCTGAAATTCTCTGTCTGGCTTTATTTTTTAAAGTTACAGAATGAAAAATAAATATTGAATATGTCTGAATTTGTTATTTTCAATAATTATTTGAGAAGTGCATGACTTGTCCATATATATATATTTATTAAATTCTACTCAGCTGGTTGCACTCGAAATGAAGATTGTCACTTGACCGAAGCTTGTATAAATAATGCATGTCAGCACCCATGTGCCATACACAACCCATGCGCACCTAATGCGGTCTGTATAAACACGAACCATGGATCGGACTGTACCTGTGCTGCAGGATATCAGGGCAACGGATATGTCGGATGCATACCAGGTAAGCGATCAACATATTAGGTATGTACGGTCAGAAATTGATTTCTATAATATGGAAAAATCGTTAATAATGATTTCTACAATTGTAGTAATGAATTCAGAGTCAGTTTGCCAATATAACGAGGATTGTCCACCAGAGCTATTATGTGACAGAATGAACAGAGCATGTATTAATCCTTGTACAATCAACAAATGTGGTGAAAATGCAGAATGCGTTCCATCCAATCACGGCATTCAATGCAAGTGCTTACCTGGCTACACTGGAAATGCATTTCTGGAATGTTATCAAGGTAAGTTTTGAAAATTATTTTTTTACTGATTTACTGTTAATTGCTTTAGTTATTCTAAATCGTTTTTAAAATAATGTTTAAAATGCAGGTAATGCAGCGGATGTAATGGGCACATTTTTAAGTTCTTGTTATATTTTTTTTATTTTATAGTTAACTAGCATTTACCCGCGGTTTCACCCGCCCAAAATTCGGTTATCGGTGTAGGATTTCAACGGCAACTCCTCAAAGATAGAAAAAAAACCGACTCACACTTAACTTTTAAAGTAGCCTATGTCCTTCCCTAGGACTCAACTCTATCTATGCCAAATTATTGTACTTTAAGGTTTTTCTTTACAAACATACAAACAGTATTAAAAAATGATTAAGCTAATATTAAGATACAGATTTTGTCTTTATTACAAGCACTGTAACTTTAAAACATACATAATAATTGCATGCATTCTTAAAAATAAAATTAAGATTTTATTTCAGTTCAAGGCTGTAGATCAGATAATGAATGCGCTAACTCTGAAGCTTGCATAAATGGAAAATGTGATTCTCCATGTCGCTGTGGCTTTAATGCAATTTGCGATGTTTTAAATCACCGCGCTTCTTGCAAATGTCTGCCTGGATACTCTGGAAACCCACAGCATGGTTGTGAACCACCAGTAAATCCATGTGTACCGAATCCTTGTGGTATTAATGCTTTATGCGAGATCGACAATGGAAGTCCTATCTGTTATTGTCCTAAAGGATTAACTGGAAATCCATTTAAAAATTGCAGTATGTACCTCGTTTTATTATTTTAGTTTTAAGGAAAATCTTTATTTATTTATCTTTAACGTTTCGTACCTGAAAATCAAAAACAAAACCCATATTAATCCTCACTTTTTTGTACGTCTGTCTATCAAGACTTTTTTTCTGAGAAACATTTAGAGGTAATAAGTTAATATAATTTTATCAAATACCTAAATCTACGGTCCTTAAAAATTCAATCTTTCAAAACAATGCAATGAAAAATACGGCCATTTATGCTGTATATATTTAAATCCGGACGTAGCCTTTGGACAATTGCAGCATAAGGGGCAAAACCCACGCATTGTCGACCATTTAAAAATCTAATCAAAAATCAAATTTTGGACGCCAACTTCACCTTGGCTTCCAAATGATCCCAGAATTGATCGTCGCTGGGGATATCAACCCCAAAGTTCAATGCTCTTAATAATGGTAGGCGGTCCGTTATAAAATTGTGGGACCACAGTAAATTGGGTTTTCTAAGTAGTGAATTCACAGACTTTAGTCTTCGTTGGCGTTGTATCGAAACAAGTTGTCACGGCCCCAGTCGGAGACTTTGGACAAAGTGGCTTAAGCTCTCCGCGATTTTTATCTACAACGGAACGGTGAAGGTTTGCACGGCTTATGTCATAAGCGACTCCGGTACTACGACCGCATAGCAATGTATGTTGTCGATAGACCAATTATAATTAACATTCAGTATAGAAACGGCGTAGTAGACAACACATAATCTTGCAAAACACCACCATTCGTGTCTAAGCTTTTAGAGCAACTACCGTCAACTACGGGTCGTTTGCGTCTACAGAACCTATTTGCACAAGCCTTCGAGCAGTCTTTTTGTATTTGTAGTTGGGGAATCAGCCGTGACTTATACCGATATATAAGTCATGTTAGCAAATTTGTCCTTCAATACAACTTATCTTTTGTTGCAAGTTAATCAAGAAAATATTAGGCACAAGTCAGACTTCCACTTGTCAATTATTTTTTTTAGTTTTATGATTTTTTTTTTCAGTACCAGAGGGTAACGAGTGTGAGCCAAACCCATGTGGGCCTTTTTCTGGCTGTAGAATGATAGAGAACAAACCAGCCTGTTTCTGCTTACCAAATTATGAAGGAAATCCACCGAAACAACCCTGCAAGATTCCAAACAATTCATGCAACCCTTCACCTTGTGGCCCTAATACTCAATGCACTATACTGTCATCAGGATTTGCAAAGTGCACTTGTTTGCAGGGATATGTAGAAAGCCCAAACACAGTCAGAGGTTGTATCGAAGCACGTAATCCTTGCGAACCGAACACATGCGGTAATGGAGCACGTTGTGACCCTAACAGGAGTCCAGCATGTTACTGTCCAGAGAATACAGTCGGGAATCCATACAAATCTTGTAATTACGAAATTTATCAACCACCAGTGCTGTGTCAACCAGGGCCTTGTGGTTCTAATTCAGACTGTTATATAAGTGGCAATAGAGAAATGTGTTTCTGTAAAACCGGTTATATTGGAGACCCTTATATTGGATGCGTACCACATAAAAGTCCATGTGTTCCAAATCCATGTGGTCCACAAACAACCTGCAATATAAATTACGAAGGCCAAGCATCATGTGCTTGTGTTGAAGGAACTACAGGCGATCCTTATGGGTTAGAAGGATGCCATTCTCGAGAATGTGAAGTGGATGATGAATGTGCGCCCAACAAGGCATGCATTGGGTTTACTTGTAGGGATCCCTGTCCGGGTGTTTGTGGATTAAATGCTAAATGCTTCGTAGAAACTCATCATCCTGTATGCCAGTGTGAAAATGGACTCGTAGGTAATCCACTTCTGTGCTGTTTCCCTCAAGAAGAAGAGAAATCAAACAGACCTTGCACCAAATTACAGTGTGGTGTGAATGCTATTTGTCAAGATGTTGGTAATAAAGCTTTGTGCTCATGTCCGCCTGATTTTATTGGAGATCCTACAGTGGAATGCAAACCAGAATGTGTTATGAATTCAGAATGTCCTTCAAATAAAGTTTGCGACGGTAAAAGATGTACAGATCCGTGCTCTTTGCAGAGCATTTGTGGTATTAACGCAGTCTGTTTGTGTTCAGAGCACACTGTGTCATGTTTATGTCAAGATGGATATATTGGAGATCCTTTGATTAAATGCATATATCGACGTAAGTTGGCAATTATTTTATTTTTAAAGTAAATATTTTCCACTGATTGTACATGGCACGCATACATATCGATATACGATTTTCTTCTATTTTATTCTCCTTTATTTTTATTTACCAATCAATCAGCTTTATATATTTATTTATTGATATTATGTTTTTGTTTTTCTCAGCAATAGTAATTGCTCCTGACAATACCACAGCACAACCTTGCACACCAAATCCTTGCGACCCTAATGCGCAATGTGATACATATGGAAATCAGTTTGCAATATGCGATGTTTGTCTTGGACCCAATGCTATAAACAATCCAAGTTGCAGGCCTGAGTGTGTGCTGAATTCTGATTGTTCTTATGATAAAGCTTGTATACGAAACAAATGTATTGACCCATGCCCTGGATCATGTGGAGTTAACGCAGAGTGTACGGTCTATCAACACGACTCCATATGCCGATGCATAAATGGATTTGAAGGCAATCCTTATGAACACTGCAAACCAGTAACGCGTCGTACGTATTATAATTAATATAATTTACATAATGGTTAAATATTTTTCACCTGTTTCTTTTTATTTCTTACTTTAAACTTTAACTTTTCATTTTATTTTTAGCGATTGAACAAGAAACCTGCGATAATATTCGATGTGGAACTAATGCTTTATGTCAAGACTTGAATGGAGCCTTAAGCTGTCAATGCTTGCCAAATTTCTATGGAAACCCATATCTTTCATGTCGTCCTGAATGTGTCGTAAACAATGACTGTGCTCCTAATCTGGCTTGTTTTAACAACAAATGTGAAAGCCCTTGTAAAGATGTATGTGGTATCGGAGCATTGTGTGAGGCTGCTAATCACCATGCAGTATGCTATTGTGCTCCAGATCAAACTGGGGATCCATATATACGTTGTCAAACTACCCCTGTGACCCCTCCTACATTATCCGTTTGCGATCCTTCACCTTGTGGACCTTACAGTAGATGTCTTATATCACCATCTGGATTTGCACTATGTTCATGCTTGCCAGGTTTTAGAGGAGTGCCACCGATGTGTCAGCCAGAGTGTGTTAGTAATTCAGACTGCCAACAAATAGAAACATGCGTAAACCAGAGATGCATCAACCCATGTCAGGGTAGTTGTGGAATTAGTGCTGATTGTATCGTAATTAACCATAATCCAATCTGTAGTTGTGGTGTAGACGAGACCGGAGATCCATTTGTGGTATGCACAAAAATTGTTGATCCTGACACTGGACCAACTCCTGGAAAGAACCCTTGCGTTCCGTCACCTTGTGGTCCTAACTCAGTATGTGAAATAAAATCTAATCATCCAGTTTGCTCATGTCGACCAAATTATTCAGGAACTCCACCGTACTGCAGACCTGAATGTGTTATTAATCAAGAATGCCCCACGAATCAGGCATGTATTAATGAAAAATGTAAAGATCCATGCATAGGTGCATGTGGAAACAACGCTAAATGTGATGTTGTAAATCATACACCCTTGTGTAGTTGTCTGGAAGGATATAAAGGCGATGCTTTCGTTGGCTGCACTTTCAAACCTAAAGAATCAACTACTCCATGCAATCCGTCTCCTTGTGGAGATAATACGATTTGTACTGTTGTCAACGATGTAGCGCGCTGTTCATGTATTCCACCAAATATTGGAAACCCATATGCAGGTGGCTGTCGGCCAGAATGTAGTATAAATTCAGACTGTCCTAATCATCTTGCTTGTTTATCAAACCACTGCAGAGATCCATGTAAAGATTTATGCGGTGTTAATGCAGAATGTATTGTCACCAATCATGTTCCAATTTGCACATGTTTTGAAGGTTATGAAGGTGATCCGTTTTCTTCTTGTCGACTTCAACCCAGAAATCGTAAGTATTAAATATTGCTTTTAAAGTCATATAACATTATTATCTGTTTATCAATTTTGTCATTTTTTTGCTATAGCACTACCTCCTTCGGACTTCCATAATCCTTGCGAACCATCTCCATGTGGTCCAAACAGTGAATGTGTAGTAACAAATGAGAGAGCCGCTTGTTCATGTCGACTTGGATTCATTGGAGTACCACCTGTATGTCGCCCAGAGTGCGCAGTTAATTCAGATTGTTCACCAGAAAAAGCTTGCATAAGCCTTAAGTGCAAAGATCCTTGCATACATAGTTGTGGGCTAGATGCACGATGCCACGTCGTTGGACATAACCCAATTTGCACCTGCCCGGAAAATCTTCCAGATGGGGATCCTTTTATCAGATGTTACAAAAAACGTTAGTGTTAATCAGATTATATCTAAATTGTTAGATACAGAGTAACGTAAATAGCTTAAATCCGAATTAAAAGTAACACTGAACAAAAATATAGAATACTAATGTCTTTGGCCTTTTGAATAATCACTGAAAAAAATGTGGTGAAACTTTTTTTTTTTTTAACTAAACACTATTACTTATAACGCTTTTATTACCACAGCTATTATACTACTGCCTCCGGACGCCTGTTTACCTTCTCCTTGTGGTCCTCACTCAACATGTCGTAACGACGGAGGACGTGCAATATGCGCGTGTGAACCTGGTACTTTGGGAGCACCTCCTTCGTGTCGCCCACAGTGTGTCATCAACGAAGATTGCCCGCTTGCATTAGCTTGTCAGTCTGGCAAATGTATCAACCCATGCGTTGGATCCTGCGGATTCAATGCCCGTTGCTCTGTCCAGAATCATCAACCAATATGTTCTTGTGACGAAGGCTTCTCGGGAGATCCATTTGCAGGCTGCAGCCCTTCTGAAAGTAAGTACCTTAATCTTGCATATTACGAGTAATATATGGTTGTAAAGTGCATGATTTTATATATATTTTGCATGTTTTTCGTAATTTTACCATCTTTCATAAAATCATTTCAGTTCAGAAAGATATACCTCGACATCCTTGCAATCCATCACCATGTGGACCGAACGCCATATGTCGGGAAAGAAATGGTGCGGGCTCGTGTACTTGTGTTAATGATTTTCACGGGGATCCATATCTTGGCTGCCGTCCAGAATGCGTTATGAACACCGACTGTGCCATGGACAGGACCTGTTTTAATAACAAATGTATTGATCCTTGTTCAGGCACTTGTGGTCAAAGCGCAGAATGTAGAGTATCAAACCATGCACCTTCATGTTATTGCTTGCCTGGATACAGTGGAAACCCTCTTCGTGCATGTATACCTATTACTTGTAAGATTTCCTTTCTTATTTTTCTTTATATTTACTTGTTTCACTTTTATATGTATTTTATTTATACAATTCTATCTTTTTTCTTTTGTATTTACTGTAGATCTTCCAGAACCTTTGGATCCATGCCATCCTTCACCTTGTGGACCTTATAGTAAATGTCGCACATATAACGGACATGCTGTTTGTACATGTTTCGATATGTGTGTTGGCTCACCACCTAATTGTCGACCCGAATGTATTATAAGCTCAGACTGTCGGTTTGACAAAGCGTGTATTAATCAAAAGTGTCAAGATCCATGCTCTGGTACATGTGGTATTGATGCCCAATGCCAAGTTGTGAACCACAACCCTATATGTAGTTGCCTTAGTGGTTACACAGGCGATCCGTTTGTAAAATGTTTTATAGAAAACAGTAAGTTGCAATATTATTGAATATTACTAAATTTGTAGTATAATTCAAATACTTATACTAATATTTATATTTTTAGATAATCCAATGATTCCCATAGATATTTGCACGCCAAACCCTTGTGGTCCGTTTTCGCAATGCAAAGAAATTAATGGTGTGTCCGTATGTTCTTGTTTAACCAATTACGTGGGTCGCCCTCCAAATTGTAGACCCGAATGTACGATCAATGTTGAATGTCCGGGGAATTTAGCGTGTATATCTGAAAAATGTAACGACCCATGCCCCGGATCATGTGGATTTCATGCGACATGCACAGTTATCAAACATCTACCTATATGTATTTGTGACCAAGGTTATACCGGAGATCCGTTTACAGGGTGTTCGCCAATACTCCGTAAGTTATTTTCCAATAATGAGTTATGTCATCCATTTAGTCGAAGCAAACATTTTGAAACATAAAATTTATTTGTAGATATCGAAACGCAAGTCGAGAATCCTTGTTCACGGGCACCATGCGGAGCCAATGCAGTATGCAAAGAAAGAAATGGTGTCGGTTCATGCTCGTGTTTTCCCGATTATAACGGTGATCCATATGTGGAGTGTAGACCCGAATGTGTACTAAATGCTGATTGTCCAAAAGACCGAGCTTGTGTAAATAATAAATGCAAGGATCCATGTCCAGGTGTTTGTGGCATGAATGCTGAATGCCGCGTAAACAATCATGCACCGTCTTGTTTGTGTTTACCAGGATACGAGGGAAATCCATTTACTTCTTGTTATATAAAAAGTATGATTTTAAATATATTTTTTTTCGTTAAACTGTCTGAATGTAAGTTAATTAAAATATATATTTTTAGATATCATCGAACAGCCAGTAGATCCATGTTTACCTACACCGTGTGGACCCTATAGTTTATGTCGTACACATAACGGTCACGCAATTTGTTCTTGTCAAGAACAATATTTTGGATCACCGCCTTTCTGCCGCCCCGAATGTATGGTTAGCAGTGAATGTATGCCAAACCGAGCTTGCCTTAATCAGAAATGTGTGGATCCATGCATAGGAGCCTGCGGAAATAATGCAAAATGTATTGTTGTCAACCACAATGCTTTGTGCAGTTGTCCTCAAAATTACGTCGGTGATCCATTTATTAACTGTGTTTTAGAAACAAGTGAGTGTGATAATTCCTTTTAAAATATTTTTTTTAGATTGATATCATTATTTATTTTGAATGTATATATTTGTAGGGCCTGTACCAAAGCCGTCTGGAAATCCTTGTTTGCCTTCACCATGTGGTCCAAACTCTCAGTGTCGTGTCATAAGTGACAATCCAGCATGCTCTTGCCTACCAGGTTACATAGGAAGAGCACCACATTGTCGTCCCGAATGTATGTATGACGAAGAGTGTCCTAGTAATCTGGCATGTGTAAGAGAGAAATGTGTTAGTCCATGTGAAGGCTCTTGTGGTGTAAATGCGGACTGTGCAGTCATCAATCACAAAGCAATTTGTCACTGTCGTGAAAGTTATACAGGCGATCCATTTAGTGGATGTCGCTTTATAAGTATGTATTATTTTTAAAAAGTTCAATTTAATGTTTGAAATAATAATTTTTGTATTGTTAGAATAATAAAAATTTCCTTTGTATAGTAACCGTACCAAGCGAAGATGAAACAAATCCATGTAACTTTTCACCTTGTGGTCCCAATGCTATATGTAAAGTGAAAAATTCTGCTGGAGCTTGCACGTGCTCACCCGGTTATTTTGGAGACCCATATCTAGGATGTCGACCCGAGTGTGTAACGAATAATGATTGTCCTTTAAATAAGGCTTGCTCTAACAATAAATGCATTGACCCATGCCAAGGAGCGTGTGGAAAAAATGCTCAATGTAAAGTAGCTCATCACAACCCAATTTGCTTGTGCATAGACGATTATGAAGGAAATCCTGTTTTATCATGCCATGCGCCAATAAGACGTAAGTAAACATTTAAATATGTGTATGAATCAGTTAGTAGTGTTTTCCTTATCCCTCACTAAGAATACATTTGTTTTAGCTCCAATAGCAGAAGAAAATCCTTGTGTACCATCACCATGTGGACCGTATAGCCATTGTAAAGTTGTAAACGGACACGGTGTTTGTTCGTGTCAGGACGGATATATTGGTTCACCACCAACTTGCAGGCCCGAGTGTGTAACAAGTACAGACTGTCCGCAACACCAAGCTTGCATTAAACAAAAATGTAGAGATCCGTGTCCAGGAACTTGCGGTGTCAACGCTCAATGCCAAGTTATAAATCATAATCCGATTTGCACCTGCAAAGCTGGATTTACTGGCGACCCATTTATTACTTGCCAGTTAGAACCAAGTAAGAAAATTTCGAAAATAAAAGAAATAAAAAATAAATAAATGTTTTATTACCTAAAATTGTAAATATTACTGTGTTTATGTTTTCGTATCTTTATTTTCAAAAAGATCTATTTTATTTTATGACATATTTTATTTTATTGTTATATTTTCATTTTCTTTATTTATTTTTATTATGTTTCATTTCTTTTATCATTTTTCTATTCTATTTCATTCTTAATCTTTATTGTTTTCTTTCTTAGAACCTATTTTTATGGGACCTAAAGGAAATCCATGCATACCATCTCCATGTGGTCCATACTCTCAATGTAAAGTAGTTGGAGAAGCGCCTGCATGTTCATGCTTACCAAGTTACATAGGTATCGCACCAAACTGTAGACCGGAATGTTCTATAAACGCAGAATGCTCCGGTAATCTTGCATGTCAAAGTGAAAAATGTGTAGATCCATGTCCGGGATCATGTGGCTTCAACACTGAATGCTCTGTAGCAAATCATGTACCATTGTGTAATTGCATAGTTGGATACACCGGCGATCCTTTCAGCAGCTGTTCAAGAATCGAATGTAAGTTTGATTGAAATCATCGTGGGTATATATATATTATAACATACGTACAATTAAAAGTTATCAACATATTCCACATATATGAATATAAGGCTTAAAAATGTCTGGGTATCTTTTTTTTAAATTTGTTTAAGGAGAATCTACCTAACTTTTTTATTTTTAAACAAATAACCTTTTATATCTAAACAATCAATTGTGAAAATTCTTGTGTCTTTACTCGACTTTGGGTTACTCGACCAAACATTATACTATTTTTCCTGCAAACAATTACCAAGTCTGTATTATTAGGTTCGTTTAAATTTAGTTTTGTTTTTGCTGATGTGGCTTGTTGTAATTTATTTTCACAACTTATGGAAAATGCAGATAGAATAAAATACTGTTTGCAAGTGATTGTATATACAAAAAATTAAAAGGAATTACTATTACTTTACTTCTTAAAAAAAATATTTTTTTTTAGTTAACACGGAACCCCCGAATCCTTGTAATCCATCACCTTGTGGCCCAAATGCATTGTGCAAGGAAAGAAATGGAGTAGGTTCATGTACATGTTTACCTGAATACTTCGGTGATCCATATACTGGATGCCGACCAGAATGCGTGTCTAACTCCGACTGCGATAGAAACAAGGCATGTTCAAACAACAAATGCAAAGATCCATGCCCAGGAGCTTGTGGAATTAACGCTGAATGTAGGACAGTCAATCATTCTCCCACTTGTACATGTCTTTTCGGATATACCGGCAACCCACAAGTTAGATGTGAATTAGAAGGTATGTTCGTGTTAATAATTTACTGTCATGATAAACGAAATTGGCGCAGTTGTAGTATTTATACTTATGCTATGTCAAGGTCCTGCGTTCAATTCGTAGTAGAAATTGGCGCAGTGGTAGTATTTCTACCTATATGCTATGTCAAGGTCTTGCGTTTAATTCGTAGTACATAATATAACGCGTTACGCATTGTAAACAATGTCTCGAGTCTGTTTTGTGTTTATACTTGTCATAATCACTACACACAACGCTAACGGTGTCCTCGGGTGTGTTCGTTGATGAAACTCAAGAGCTGTATTTCCCTTTCACCGGATTCCATGTAGGCGACAGCTTGTATCCATCCCCACTGTTGAAGTTCTTATGCTTTTTTATTTCAATCGCTTCGCGTACCAATTTACGGTAATATTGGTGATCGGGGGACAAAACCTTTGACTGGTGGAGTTCTGTTCCGCTATTGCTGATTTTGTCGTCAGGCAATTCTTAACAGCAGCAATATGTTCTTTGGCCCTGTCCGCAATTGTGCGTTTGGTCTGGCAAATGTAAAAACTGCCGCAGCAACTGGTGTTTGGTACGGAATTGCGTCCTTTGGCGTGCGCACCTGCAGTTCAATTTTGGAGAACGGAACATATACAGTCTTAATGGAGAATTTATTGGATTTTAGGGTCACAAAGGTCATGAGTTCGGTTAGTCAGAGACGTCGCAACTGATTCGGTGACGCGGGTTATGATGCTAGGAAGCGTTTAGGTATCTGTTATCTGTGCGTGTGTGTGTATTTCCGATATACAGTATGCCCCAGAGAGCCATCTTCCAGTACTTTCAATGTAACATTGAAGAATGCCAGTGAACTTTCACTTTCCATTCCATATGTAAAACGTATTTTGTTATGAATGGAGTTAAGGTGATCTAGGTACTGTTCTTCTTACTACCTCGTTCCTTTGATTAAGCATAACATGTGATCAACATATCTCCTCCAAATTGGAATGCTGAATATATTGCTGCTGTAGACAAGTGCCAGGCGACAAAATCAGCAATAGTGAAACATCTGTCAAATTCAAATTTCAACTACTGGCTTGAGCTTCACCAGCCTAAGGTTTTGTCCACCGAGCGTCAATTATACCGTAGATTGGTATGCGAAGCGATTGAAATAAAAAAGCATAACAACTTCAATCGTGAGAATGGATACAAGCTGTCGCCTGTTGGGTTAGTGTTGTGTAGTGAATATGACAAGTATAAAGACGAAGTGAGGGTAGTTGAATAGGACGCCGCGCACCGCCCGTCAGTCTACCTATGACCAAGGCTAGTGTAACCCAACCGAAACGTCGGGAAAAGGGTACTTAACCAAATAACTACGCGTTTGATCCCGTTTTATATTTAAATTAGTAATAGAACGCAAAAATTAAAAAAACTTATAAGTTCTGTAGGGTTTGAAACGGTGATATTTTATAAAAAAATCTTTGGTTTTGATACAATAAGTTCTGTTGTGTATTCAAAGGTGATGTTTTCAAATACTTATCATTTTTTTTTAATTTAACAAGGCGGATCTAACATTGCGCACATATTTGTAAGTTTAAATTTATTCATATGAAGACACAAAGAGAAGTTAAGCGGGTAGTATAATAGTTGTTGCCGGACCGACTTAATTTTTTTTGATAACTTATTATATTGTACTAGCTGTGCTCCAAATGGAATCTCAAACTGGGTGAATTATGGCCTATGTTATTATCCGTCCCCAAAGCTATTGCTGCGCTAAGAATAAAGTTAAAAAATAACACAGTTTTGAATTTAAATAATAATAAGTATGCTTTTATAGTTATACCAGGAAAAGACGCAGAAGTTCACCCATGCCAGCCATCTCCGTGTGGACCAAACAGCCTTTGTCGAGAAGTTAATGGGCACAGCGTATGTACTTGTGACATTGGGTACATTGGTACACCACCGTCTTGCCGTCCTGAATGTATTGTCAGCTCTGAATGTCCGCAAGACAAAGCTTGTGTAAATAAAAAGTGTGTTGACCCATGTCCAAATACTTGTGGGATCAATGCAAGATGTCAAGTTATCACACATAATCCTATATGCAGTTGTTCGCATGGATTTACTGGCGATCCATTCACCAAATGTCTACCCGAAGAAAGTAAGTTTCAACTTTTTATATTATTAGGATAAGTAGATATTTATATTATACGAGCTGCCCCGACGAACGTTGTTTCTTTTTTTAAAACAACTGCCGCTCCAACCTATTGTGAAAGGGTTGTACTAATTCAGAAACCCTCCCCGGCGTGTGCATAACAACTTACCAAAATTTCATTAAAATCGGTTAACCCTTATTGCGCGAGTCCGACTTGCACTAGACACTCTCGGATGCCTACGTGATACAAAGAACACACCCTCCAAGTTTCAGGTCTCTACGATCAGCGGTTTAGGCTGTGCGTTGATGCGTCACAGTCATTCAGTACAAAGCATTTTATATGTACCTATAGATTAGTCATATATTACAGAAAAATGGTATCTGTCTAATATATATATATATATATAAACTGAATCTCGGAAACGGCTGCAACGATTTTTATGAAATTTAGTAGGCAGGGGGTTTCGGGGACGATAATTCGATCTAGCTAGGTTTCATTTTTGGAAAACGTCGTTTTATCTGTGTTTTTAGGCAGTGATAGTAATAAGCAAAATTAAAGCTATTTGACAATAGATGGCGTTATCAAGCAACGCTTAGGATACTTGACAATAGATGGCGATGTTTAAAAAAAACTAGAAACGCTCGGTCCTTCAGGTACTTAGTATATATGTTAGTAAGGAAAAAAATTTCATTGGCCTTTAGACTATTAAGTCCTTTTTTTAGTGTTTTTGGTTTTATACTATTTAACTTATACTGCTTTGATTAAATGGACACGTTATATTTACAGTACCTGTTCCTACAAATCCGTGCGAGCCTTCACCATGTGGTCCGAATTCGGAATGCCGCGTTATAGGGGATCAAGCTGCTTGCTCGTGCTTGCCAAACTACATCGGCAGGGTGCCCAATTGCAGACCAGAATGTACTATTGACGCTGAATGTCCGAGTAACACAGCTTGTGTCAACGAACGTTGTAAAGATCCATGCCAAGGTATCTGCGGATTAAACGCACTTTGTTCGACAGTTAATCACAAACCGGTATGTAGCTGTCAGCAGGGTTACACTGGAGACGGCTACAATAACTGCGTGCAAAATGATATACCTCGTAAGTATAATTTAGTTTTTTAAATTTTTTAGATATGGTTATCTTATTTACCTTAATCTGCATAGTGAATGTACTAATAATTTAAAGATACAAATCTTAATTTAAGCTACCGAAGTTACGCCAACTTCAAGCCCGTGTACGCCATCACCATGCGGCCCCAACGCCGAATGTCGAGAACGCAATGGTGCAGGTGCCTGTGTATGCTCTGAGGGCTACGAAGGCGATCCCTACAGCCCACAAGGATGTCGCAGGGAATGCGAAAATAACGACGACTGCGCTCCAAACCTCGCTTGTACAAGATTCAGATGTATTGATCCTTGTCCCAGAACTTGTGGCCAGTTAGCAATATGTACAGTAGAAAATCATGTACCAGTATGTAGTTGTCCAAAAGGTTACACTGGAGATCCGTTCTTTCAATGTAAAGTGATTCAAATGACTCGTAAGTATTTACCATGTCTTTTCAAATATATATAATAGATTTAGAAATATAAATTTATGAAAGATAAATCAAAATAATTTGTACAGCAAATAAAACTTGCACGCCAAGAGTTCTGTAACATATAGCATAGACATAAATATAAAAACACATATACAAACTTTTACTTATATGGCCCAAGTCATTTTAACCGAGACGAGCAATTACCATTATTTTCAATTAAAAGATCTTATTAATATATTGTGCTTTTTTAGCTCCAGAACTAAAAAATCCATGTGAACCGACACCATGTGGGCCTAACAGCCAATGTCGACAAGTAAACTTACAAGCTGTATGTTCTTGTATTCCAAATTACATTGGTTCACCTCCAGCCTGCAGACCTGAGTGTGTAGTAAACAGCGAATGTGACACATCCAAAGCCTGTATAAACCAAAAATGTGATGATCCATGTCCAAATACGTGTGGTTTAAGAGCTCATTGTCAAGTTAAAAACCACAACCCAATATGTACATGCCCAGCAGGGATGACTGGTGATCCATTTTCACAGTGTTATCGTAAGTATTTTTGAAGAGTATTTAATAGTGAGATAAATTTAAGAACAGGAAACAATTTTGGCTTTATTTTTAGTTATTCCTCTTACAACTGAACGACCACCCTCTTGCACTCCTTCACCATGTGGACCTCATTCTCGATGTCAACTGCTGGCTAGTGGACCAGCTTGCTCTTGTTTGCCCGGTTACATTGGATCACCACCATCATGCCGTCCTGAATGCATTATTAATTCTGAATGCCCCGCATTTCTCGCATGTGTAAGACAAAAATGTGAGGACCCATGCCCTGGATCATGTGGAGTTGACGCTCATTGCAACGTGATGAACCATGTAGCTGTTTGCATTTGTAATGATGGGTACACAGGTGATCCCTTTTCAAGATGCTCTCCGATAAGTGAAGGTAAGAGTATGTCGAAGTTATAAAACAATTAAGTATCCAAATTCAAATAATCATTTTTACCATTTCGTAATAAAAATAATCTGATTTACAGATCCAACAACACAAACACCTTCAGATCCTTGTAATCCGTCTCCTTGTGGACCAAATGCTCAATGCGACAATGGATTATGTACGTGTTTGGCGGATTACATGGGCAATCCTTACGAATCATGTAGACCTGAATGTACTGGAAGTCAAGAATGTCCTAGAGATAAAGCATGCCTTAGAAATAAATGCCGTGATCCGTGTCCTGGCGTCTGTGGCCAAAATGCAAAATGTGACGTAATAAATCATATTCCAACTTGTTCTTGCATATCTGAATTTACTGGTAATCCGTTTACACACTGTCACCCAGTAGAAGAACAAAATCCAACACCAAAGAATCCATGTAACCCATCACCATGCGGACCTAATAGTGTTTGCAAGACCGTAGACAATACTGGGGTATGTGCATGTCTTGAAGGTTTCCAAGGCTCTCCGCCTAGCTGCAGACCGGAATGTATTGTAAGTTCCGAATGTCCTTCCGTAAAGGCTTGTGTGAATCAAAAATGTATCAATCCTTGCATCAACGCATGTGGAGTATCCGCACGGTGTGAAGTTATTAATCACAGTCCTATATGTAGTTGTAATCCTGGACAAACAGGAGATCCTTTCAAGAGTTGTCATGATATCATAGCCATACCACCAGAAGTTCCAGTCGAACCTTGCAATCCATCTCCATGTGGACCTAATTCAATATGTGTCGATCGAAATGGAAAAGCAAATTGTCGCTGTGTGGACAATTATATTGGTCAGCCTCCTAACTGCAGACCAGAGTGTGTTATCAACCCAGACTGTCCTTCAAACCAAGCATGTGTGAGAAACAGATGTATAGATCCATGCCCTGGTTCTTGTGGAGTCAATGCGGAGTGCACTGTTGTGAGTCACACAGTCTCATGTACTTGTAGAGAAAAGTATACTGGCAATCCGTTCCTGCAGTGTATACCCCAAGAAGGTAATAATGCTTCTAAAAACAAACCTTTTATCCTTATGTTGTATAAAATACCTACACTTCTACAATAGAACGCACCAATGAAACTAGTACCTGAAGGATTGAAAATATATATGTTACAAAACTTGCCTTTGTCTAGTGCATTATTTTTTTTGGAGAATTTTCATTTATTGCGAAATTGACTATCATGAAAGTGACTATAGATATATTGTTTCAACAGTTCCAAATTTTTAAAGCGCGTGTTTTACATTCGGTTGTATGAAGTCAGTTGAATCATTATAACTTGTCGTTATTAAGCGTATAAACTATAAATTTTAAGTTTTCCTCTGTCTCTCCAGCCATAAATCAAGTTATTCGTAGCAACTTTGAAACGTCAAAGGTAAGTGCCCCGTGCATGTCGTACCGCGGCCGTGGTGCCACATGTGGAAAAGTATTTAAGGTAGAAACTCTTGATCGAGACAAAAAGTAGGTTCTAGGTTTTTTACAACCCCCGAGCTCCTCGCATGGAATTTTATTACTATTATGGGAGTCAGTTAGAAATTCTAAATATTCACAAAACTTTAAATCAAATAAATAGATCTGAGTAGGTATTCAATATTGATTTAAAGTTGAAACCCCTAGCCATGCCGAAGTAAAAGATTTTGAAGAACGATAAAGAAAATTATCTCTTAGCACATGAATATTCAACTTGTCGCACGATGACTAGATTTGATGTGTCAACACCATTAGCGCTGCCAATGAGAAAATTGGAAGAAAATAGATATAAAAGACAGTTTAATCAGTTATCATCTGAAAATAAATAAGAAATCACGTGGATCTCTCGTACTTAGTTAGTATTATCTATACCTAATGCTATTTTTAATTTTCTCTTACAGAAAGTGTAACACGACCCTGCGATTCCTCGCCTTGTGGAGCTAACGCAATATGTACACAGCGCGAAGGAGCAGGAGCATGTTCTTGCTTGGAAGGCTATCAAGGAAACCCATACGAAGGTTGTCGTCCTGAATGTGTTCTTAGTGCCGACTGCTCGGCTGATAAATCGTGTATAAGAAATAAATGTGCTGACCCGTGTCCAGGAATATGTGGATCAAATGCAGAATGCACTGTCGTTAATCACGTTCCTACTTGTGCGTGCTTTAAAGGATTTTCTGGAAATCCATTCGTCCAGTGTACCAAAAGTGGGCCAATAGATCAGCCAAGACCATGTGAGCCATCACCTTGTGGTCCTAATAGTATCTGTCGAGAGAATGGAGCACTTGCTTCATGTGAATGCCTTCCTGAATATATTGGAGCTCCTCCAGATTGCCGGCCTGAATGCACAGTAAGCAGTGAATGTCCGTCAGATCGAGCTTGCCATAGACAAAAATGTGCAGATCCATGCCGTGGTACCTGTGGAATAGCAGCACATTGTCAAGTTGTCAATCATAGTCCTTTGTGCAGTTGCCCTGCGGGAATGAGGGGAGATCCGTTTTCTAAGTGTATTGAAATAAAATATGATGTCATCGAACCAGACAGGCCGATACAACCCTGTCAACCAAATCCATGTGGACCATATAGTGAATGTCGTGCAGTAGGAAACAGCCCATCTTGTTCATGTAGCCAAGGTTATTACGGTTCGCCACCAAACTGTCACCCAGAGTGCCTTGTTAATACAGATTGTCCTTCACATCAAGCCTGTATAGCTGAAAAGTGTACAAATCCTTGCAAAGGTTCTTGTGGATTTGAGGCTGAATGCCGAGTACACGATCACATACCAATCTGTAGCTGTCCCAATGGATATTCTGGTGATCCATTTATTCAGTGCTCGCATGTAATTAGTAAGTAATTTAAGTATACATATAGTGTCTTTAACCAAAGGTCCAGTTGATTAATCCTTCATACAAGCGTAATCTATACATTGTGTAAAATCATAATTGTAATTTATTTACAGTTACTCCCACGCAATCACCAGACCCATGCAACCCATCACCATGTGGAAGCAATACCTTGTGTGAAGCAGGCACCTGCACTTGTGCACCTGGATATTTCGGGGACCCATTTGTAGGTTGTCGTTTAGAATGTTCAACTAATGGAGAATGTTCACCGACTCGGTCGTGTCAAGGAGGAAAGTGTGTAGACCCTTGTCCTGGAGCCTGCGGCACTGGCGCAACATGTTCAGTTAACAATCATATTCCATCTTGCACATGTCTACCCAACACTTCTGGTGATCCTTTCTCATTCTGCAAGGAGATAATACATACTGGTAAGTTCATTGTCCTAGCTTGTGCCTATCATTAATAGAGTTTGCCTAGCAGATCCAAGTTATTACAAGCTTTTATTTTCAACTGTCTCGTTGTCTGTAATCAAATCTTGCAAGTTAAATTTGACCCACCTCCCGGTGTTAGATTGAATTGAATTTTGCATACACACATAAATCGTATGACAATGTCATATAATGATGTTATAGAGCTGGACTGATGATGGAATCGGAAGGTGAGATATGACCTATGTAACGAGACGGCGCTACCCTGTCGAGTTTAGGCTTGTTTGATTTGTCTTGACAAGTACCCTGGTTACTCTTGTTTTTAATATATTTCTTTTGTTTTAAAGAGTAGGGTCCTTTTTGGCAGTCCCATAAAAATACTATGAGGACTTGGTCATGGAATACACTTTTTATGTTAGTAAAGTAGGTAAAGGTCTTATACCTTTCTTCCAGATGTTCAAAAATCAGCCTGTTCACCTTCACCTTGTGGCCCATATAGTGAATGTACCGTAAGCACGAATGGCGCCGCAGCATGCTCGTGCCGAGCTGGTCATATAGGTTCTCCACCTAACTGCCGACCTGAGTGCCTTGTCAGTTCTGAGTGTAACTTACAATTGGCATGCATTGATCGGCGATGTCGAAACCCCTGTGAGGGTGCATGCGGTCGAGGAGCTCGGTGCCAAGTTATAGCACATTCACCTATTTGCACGTGCTCTGATGGTTACACTGGAGATCCATTTACATATTGTTATCCTAGCCCAGGTATCTATTCAAATTCAGTAGTATTTTATACTTAGACTGGGACCCGATATTAGTTTTAAATATTATCATGATTTTGTAGCAACACCATCGTCACCGGTTGAACCTTGTCAGCCATCGCCGTGTGGAGCGAACTCGATATGTATAAGCTCAGGAGAGATACCAGCATGTAGTTGCCAACCAGGTTTCATTGGAGCTCCACCTAACTGTCGTCCTGAATGCACAATTAGTGCGGAATGCCCTGCGGCACTTGCTTGCGTATCACAACGGTGCAAGGACCCTTGCATTCAGGCTTGTGGCCCAGGAGCTACATGTTCTGCCGTCGATCACCGTGCCAACTGTGTCTGTGAATCTGGTCTTGAGGGTGATCCCTTCCAAGGATGTTCACCACCAAGAGGTAAGCCCATCAAATATATAATGGTTCGAACTTTTCATTTACTTCACGCAGTGTACATGTATACGATTAATATATCGTTTTCGTATACAAAGGATATTTAAAGATAATTTATTTACAACATAATTCTCTTATACAAGTATAGATACCTACCCTTTTTAAATTTTAATGAAAATTAAAATAAAGAATCAAGTACTATTTGGAATTAAAGAAGATTTTATGTAAAAATAGATTTCTTAAAGGTAAATAAAATACATACATATTGATAAATTTTAATGGTGCCAGAAAACTGACAAATTAGATTCAGAAAATCGCATATAACCCCAGGCTTTGCGAAGCGTGATAAATCATGCTTTAAAATGATGTGCTTAAATATAAAAAAACGTACCTATAAAAATGACGCCTCACACAAATTACTAATTAATAAACCGATAGAATTGTATGGGTGTCTTTATTTCGTGACTGGGTAATGACCATGCCCTTTACCTGGTTTAGGAATGACTTCATCAATGCAGTTACTATTGTGTTGCTTTCAAAAAAATAAGCCTTGGGTAAGGACGGTGAAAATCTGATTTTTAATTGTTTAGATTAAATGCTTACAGAAAGGTTTGTAACCGATTGATTTAACTATTTGTGTGAATTAATGCCTTGCTTGAGAATTGAGCACGCGGAGATAACATAACACTCACAGTAAGCTTCCGCCGTTCACCGTGATGGATGCTTTTGGATGGTGCTGCTAGAGATAGTGATGCCGCCGGCTGATTGAGGAAGTCACTAAACATCGCCGAGCCAAGAAAGCTTCGACTAACGCTACTCGGAGCAAGAAAGCGCTTCAACGGTGACTGGCAAGGTTATTGGTAAGTGAACTTATTTAAGTAAAATCTTTCAGTTCCACCAAAAGACGAATATCTTAATCCGTGTGACCCTACGCCATGCGGCGCCAATGCTGTTTGCAAAGTACAAGGAAACGCTGGTTCGTGTACTTGCTTGCAAGATTACTTCGGAGACCCATATCAAGGTTGTCGACCAGAATGTTTGGCAGATTCGGACTGCCCTCTGACATCCGCTTGCAACAGAAATAAATGTAAAGATCCATGCCCTGGTGTATGCGGATTCAATGCGGACTGTTACGTAACAAACCACAAACCAATATGTAACTGTAAAACTGGTTACACTGGTAACCCGCTATCCATGTGTAATATAGTATACGGTAAGACACTAATTTATTAATTTACTTGTGTTACATTGTAGCAGCTTTCGGAATTTATTGTGAACCGTTTACTTTTCAGAAGACCAAATTTCACTAGTAAACATTTGTAACCCGTCTCCTTGTGGTCCCAATTCAATTTGTAAGGAAATAAATGGCCAGCCAGTATGTTCTTGTTTATCTGAGTATATTGGAACACCACCAAACTGCAGGCCCGAATGCGTGGTAAACTCAGAGTGCAAAACAAACAAAGCATGCATAAATCAGAAATGTGTGAACCCTTGTCCGAAGCCATGTGGGAAAAACACAGAATGCAAAGTAATTCAACACAGTCCAATTTGTTCTTGTCGCTCTGGATATTCTGGAAATCCTTTCACCATGTGCACACAAATACTACGTAAGTTTTTATTTAGTTATAAGTTGTTATATTACCGCCAAAAGAAAAGTTTTGTTTCGGAACTTATGTGCTTATCATAATTATATAAAGCTGAAACTTTGAATGAATGAATAAAAATCATTATTCGCATGAAATGGAGTGTTATACATTAGGCGGTGGTTCACATTACATAAGTTTCATCCATTTTGCTGACTTGTAGCATGCAAATCCTAATATAATTTATAGATATTGTTATAATTGTAATTTGTATCCACTAATCCATTGACTTCTTATAATAAACTGTTTAAATTTATTTTAATACACATAATAACAATAAAATTAATATTCATACATTTAAATATTCACTAACTTTTATCAGCAGCTTTAATAAGTGTGCCTTAACTGATTTGCATACTACATCTCTCATTGCTGATGCAAGTTTTAGTTTTTTATTTTAATTCTCTAAGATCAGAAACCTATTAAGCATAGTATGCGAATAATTTGACTTTTTACAGAAACCTCTGTGGTGGTTACTATTCCATCAAACCCATGTGCTCCGTCACCGTGTGGCCTGTACTCAGAGTGTCGTAACAACAACGGTCTAGCAACATGTTCTTGTCAGCTTGGGTACACCGGTTCTCCACCGTATTGTAAACCTGAATGTGTTGTCAACTCTGACTGCCCTAGCAATCAAGCATGTATTTCTGAAAAGTGCCGTAACCCTTGCGAAGGCTCATGTGGAATATATGCTGACTGTTTTGTGAATAATCACGTACCGGTGTGTTTATGCCCTGATGGTTTCACTGGCGATCCATTCCGACAGTGTATACGAAAACCAATAGAAGGTTTGTACTTAAATACTAGTAAAATACTGCATTTTTCGTGCACTTTTCGTTTTTTCGCACTTCATTAAATTCTATTGAAACTCTGAGAACTCTATAAACTCGGTAACTTGCTGTTATTACTTACTTATTTAATGGTAATATTTTAGATCATACGCCAGCTACCCCAGTCGACCCATGTCGCCCTAGTCCATGTGGTCCAAACACTGAATGTAATGAGGGAATTTGTTCCTGTAAATTAGATTACCATGGTAATCCAAAACTAGGTTGTCGACCAGAATGCGTTTATAATACGGATTGTCCACCTGATAAAGGATGTCAACGCAACAAGTGTGTCAATCCTTGTGTTGGAATATGTGGAGTAAATGCCATTTGTGATGTTATTAATCACATACCAATGTGTACTTGTCCAAGGGGAATGAGTGGCAATGCTTTTGTGGAATGTCGACATGTAACAGGTAGGTTTTTATATCTCATCATAAAACAAATTTCTTTTTGACAGTTAAATTTTATAATTAATCGATTATTTTTGCAGTCATTAATGAAAATCCTTGTAACCCTTCTCCGTGTGGACCAAATAGTCAATGTCAGCAATCAAATGGACAAGCGGTTTGTTCTTGTGTACCTGGGTATATCGGCAGTCCTCCAACATGTAAACCAGAATGTATCGTTAGTCTTGAATGCTCCCTAAAAGAAGCATGTAATAACCAGAAATGTGTGAACCCTTGCATTGGAGCTTGTGGAATTGGAGCGGTGTGTGATGTTATTAATCATAACCCTATTTGTTCATGTCCGCTTTCATTTACGGGAGATCCCTTCCGCAGATGCGTCGTAGTAGGTAAGATTTATTTTACATAAGAAGGTAAAATTTGGTTATTAATACAAAAGGCCGCTGTAATAAAATAAGGAAATTTACTATCAATACAATCTGCAATTTAATTTGTTTATTTAGTTTTACGTCATCACAGTTAAAATTTTTTTTTTTTCAGTTGCTATCCAGCCTCAGATAAATCCATGTGAACCATCTCCATGTGGACCGAATTCAGTATGCAGAGTAAACGGCGATAGTCCAATATGTGCTTGTTTACCTGAATATAAGGGTTCACCTCCTATCTGCCGACCGGAGTGCATTAGTAACAGTGAATGTGATTATAATCTAGCTTGTCTAAATAGAAAATGTACAGATCCATGCGTGGGAACATGTGGATCTAATGCAGAATGCAGAGTTGTTAGCCATGCTCCTCTTTGTATATGCCAATCGGGTTATACAGGGGATCCATTTTCAAATTGTTATTTGCAACCCATCTCGGAACCAACCGAAATATTGACACCATGTAGTCCTAGTCCTTGTGGATCTAATGCTGTTTGTAGGGAACAAAAAAGTGTTGGCGCTTGCCAGTGTATGGATGGTTATTCCGGAAATCCATATGAAGGATGTCGACCTGAATGCGTTGTAAATTCTGACTGTCCCATGAACAAAGCCTGCTCAAGAATGAAATGCATAGATCCTTGTCCAGGAGTTTGTGGTTCTAATTCATTATGTCTAGTAAATAATCATATGCCCACTTGCATGTGTCAATCAGGTTACACTGGGAATCCATTCAGTCATTGTACAATTGTACAAGAACGTAAGTAACAAGTGTTTTGTGATTGACTATCGAGTTACTTATTTTATTGGGTATTATTTGATCATTTGATATTCTTTTATTTACAGCACAAGTTATTGAAATCAATCCTTGTACTCCTTCTCCATGTGGTGCGAACAGTCAATGCAAAGAAATTAACCGTCAAGCTGTATGTTCTTGTTTGCCGAAATTCGTTGGATCTCCACCAAGTTGTCGACCAGAATGTGTTGTGAGTTCAGAATGTTCTCCTAATTTAGCATGCATAAATCAAAAGTGTGTAGACCCTTGCGTTGGAAGTTGCGGTGAATACGCGATATGTAATGTCATCAATCACAGTCCCATCTGCAGCTGTAAACAAGGTTTAACAGGAAATCCTTTCACAAGGTGTTACCCAATCATAGGTAAGTTATATCTGTTACTAATAGTATGAAATGTATGTATAGGCTCATCTTCAGAAATGAATATATAAATTATTTTTAGTGTCAAAGCCGCCTCTTGAGGCACCAGCTCCTGACCCGTGTTTGCCGTCACCATGTGGCCTCTATGCAGAGTGCCGAAATGTAGGAGAAGCTCCTTCGTGTGCATGCTTACCTGCTTACGTCGGCAGTCCACCCAATTGCAGACCAGAATGTACTATAAATTCTGAATGTCCTAGCAACCAAGCATGTATTAACGAAAAATGTCGAGACCCATGTTTGGGTGCTTGCGGACTAAATGCATTGTGCACGGTATTCAATCACATTGCACAATGTAGTTGCTTTGAGGGATATTCTGGAGACGCGTTTACAAGATGTATTCCAACATTAGAAGACGAAGGTAACTTTTATTCATTCATATTAATGATAATGAATTAATTTGATTTAAAATTTCAAGATATTGTTTTGGTGGTAAATGGTTTTTTTTTTTATTAATTACTTTGAAATTGTGAAATATTTATTTTTACCGTCATAAACGACGTTTCTTATTTTTTTTTATTTTTTTAATTAGCTCAAATACAATCAATTGATTTTACTAGCTTTTGTCCGCGGTTCTACCCGGCCTTAATTCGGTTAATCGGTGTAGGATTTCAACGGCAACTCCTCAATTATAGAAAAAACCCCAACTCACGCTTGACGATTTCAAGTAGCCTTTGTCCTTCCCCGGGACACAAATTATCTCCATGCCAAATTTGCCCGCGGTTCCACCCGCCCAAAATTTAGTTATCGGTGTAGGATTTCAACGGCAACTACTCAATTATAGAAAAAAACCGACACGCGCTTGACGTTTTCAAGTAGCCTATGTCCTTCCGTGGGACACAAACTATGTCCATGCTAAATTTTCCCGCGGTTCCTCCCGCTCTCAATGCGGTTATCGGTGTAGAATTTCAACGGGAACTCCTCAATTATAGAAAAAAACCGACTCACACTTGACGTTTTCAAGTAGATGGCCTTTACCAGGATTCAAACTATCGCCATGCCTAATTTCATCTTTTACGGTACAGCAGTTTAAGCATAAAGAGGTAACAGACAGACAGAGTTACTTTCGCATTTATAATATTAGTATGGATTCTATCTAATAAGGCTGGGTTGCACCAACTAACTTTGACGTTAACCAGCCGTCAAAAATAACATTGTAATTTGCATATGCAACTTTTTTTAAACTTTACCGGCCCGTCAAAGTTAGTTAGTGCAACCCAGCCTAAGGTTAAAATACATGTTAAAATAAATTCAAGTAATAATCTATCTATATATGTATATTAAAATCAATTGACGTTTTGTTAGTCTCACAAAAATTTGCTTTTTTTTGGTTAACAGAGATTCCTGACGTAAACCCTTGTAACCCATCACCATGTGGAGCGAATGCGATTTGTGATAAAGGAATATGCACGTGCTTGCCTGAATATCAAGGCGATCCGTACTTCGGTTGTCGACCAGAGTGTTTAATGAGTACTGATTGTCCACAAGACAAAGCATGTCTGAGAAATAAATGCATTAATCCCTGCGATAACACATGTGGTATAAACGCTATTTGCAATGTTTTTAATCATGTACCTATGTGTACCTGTCAACAAGGCTTCTCAGGAAATGCTTTTATTGAGTGCAGACCAATTGTAACCACAGTTATAAATCCATGCAACCCATCACCTTGTGGTCCAAACAGTCAGTGCCGAGAAATAAATGGTCAAGCTATTTGCACTTGTTTGCAAGGATACATTGGAGCACCACCAACTTGTAGACCAGAATGCGTTTCCAGCGCAGAGTGTGCTCTTAACAAAGCTTGTTCAAATCAACGATGTGTTGATCCTTGCAAAGGAAATTGTGGAATAGCAGCACAATGCCAAGTTATAAATCATAATCCTATTTGTTCTTGTCCAGCTGACCTTACTGGGGATCCATTTAGTAAATGCGTTTTTATACAAGGTATTTAATATTTTTTCAAGTTTTTCTGTTGTAAAAATTTATACCTAATTAAAATAATTGTTTACCTAATAATTGTTTCAGAGACCCCTCCATATATTAATCCATGTGAGCCTTCTCCTTGTGGACCGAACTCAATTTGTAAAGAAATCGAAGGTTCTCCATCGTGTGCTTGTCTTGACCAGTTCCTCGGAAGCCCACCAAATTGTCGCCCTGAATGTATAGCAAATTCTGAATGTCCAAATGAATTGTCTTGTCAAAACCAGAAATGTATAAATCCTTGTCTCGGAACGTGTGGAATAGAAGCAGAATGCAAGGTTATTAGCCACACCCCTCAATGTGTTTGTCCTTCCGGATTCACGGGTAATGCTTTTATTCAGTGTAGACGCATAGATGTAATTGTTGCACCGTGTACACCGTCACCTTGCGGCCCTAATGCAATATGCAGAGAACTAGGAAATGCTGGAGCGTGTTCATGTTTGCCTGATTACATTGGAAATCCTTATGAAGGGTGCCGACCAGAATGTTCTGTGAATTCGGACTGTCCAAGCGATTTATCTTGCATCCAAAATAAATGTCAAAATCCTTGTAATAACATTTGTGGCCGGAATGCTGTATGTAACGTCATAAATCACTCTCCAAAATGTGACTGTCTTCCGGGATTAACTGGAAATCCTTATCAAAACTGTTATGAGCAACCTGAAGGTAGTTTATTTATTCTTTAATAGAATGATTTTATACACGTTTAAAAATAATGTAAACTTCTACAATGTGTTTCTATTTGCAGCACCTCCTGTTTTAAACAAAGATCTGTGTGTACCTTCACCTTGTGGACCTAACAGTGTATGCAAAGTATCAAACGAGCAAGCCGTATGTATTTGTCAACCTGAGTATATTGGTACACCACCAGCATGCAGACCAGAATGTCTAATTAGCTCTGAGTGTAATCAACAACAAGCTTGCATAAATAAAAAGTGTCGAAATCCTTGTGAGGGTGTATGTGGACTTAACGCAGAGTGTAAAGTTGTAAATCACAGTCCCATATGCTCATGTCCTCCTCAAAATACAGGAGATCCATTTAATAGATGCTACAAAATACCAGGTAGGTACTTAAATATAAACAAGAAATAAATGAACGAATATTCCATTACAAAGCCAAAAAACTGGAATAGATTAATAACTAAAACTAAAGTATCTATACAGAATAAACATAGTAGTACTAGCGATATTTACACATGAATATTTAATTTGAATAACTATAATTTTCAGAGTAATTGGCTATACAAATAAATAGGACAAGATCAAAACCTAACGTGCTATTGACTTAGTTATACATATGAAATTGTCTAATTTCAGTTGCCGATGTCGTTGTAGTGCCAAATACTCCTTGTTTGCCAACTCCTTGCGGGCCTTTCTCGCAATGTCGCGAGGTCGGTGATTTACCATCTTGCACTTGTTTACCGCAATATATCGGTAGCCCACCAAACTGCCGGCCGGAATGTACCATTAATACTGATTGTTCAAGTGATAAGGCTTGCATAAATGAGAAATGTGTTGACCCTTGTCCTGGTTCGTGCGGAGTTAATGCAGACTGCAGAGTACAAAGTCATCTCGCAGTGTGTACTTGTATTGAAAATTATATAGGCGACCCATTCACTATATGTACTGTTAAACCCCAGCAAGGTAAATAAATATTTTGTTATAAAGTTCATAAAATAATGTTCACATTTTAGGAATTCCGAAATTATCGTTTGTATTTTATCGTTTAGATCAGCCGCAAGATTTATGTAATCCGTCTCCTTGCGGACCAAATGCACAATGTAACAATGGCATTTGCACTTGTTTACCTGAATATAGCGGTGACCCATATTTTGAATGTCGACCGGAGTGCTCCATAAGCTCAGAATGTCCACAAAACAAAGCATGTGTAAGAAATCATTGTGTTGATCCGTGTATTAATACATGTGGCACCAACGCCGTTTGTCAAGTACTCAATCACATGGCTGTATGCATTTGTGCTCCGAAAACAACAGGAAACGCTTTTGTAGAATGTCATCCTGTTAAAGGTTAGTGTGAATTTTAATTAAAAATGTACGTAATAAATAGTTTGTCAACCACTCATATGTGCATGTACTATACATATTTACAGGTATACAATACACTTTTAAATATTATTATTATAATGGTTAATGCGGAAGACGAAATTGTAGCTTTTAATTCAATAATTTGAATAATGGAAATAGACAATTATTACGTATTTTAAATATCTATAATTCACGCCTTTTACTTGGACTGCAAAATAAATAGAATTTAATGTAAAAGTATTTCGTGCATCATGTTTTCTTGAATTAATCAATCTCTTACAGAAATTGTATCGGAAAACCCTTGTCATCCTAGCCCTTGTGGACAGAATAGTCAATGCAGGGAATTTAATAATCAAGCCATATGCTCATGCTTACCAAACTACCGCGGGTCACCACCATTGTGTCGCCCTGAATGTGTTACTAGTTCTGATTGCTCTCCCGACAAAGCTTGCAATAACCAGAAATGCGTGGCACCATGTCAAGGAGCATGCGGTGTGACAGCACAATGTCAGGTGATAAACCACAATCCAATATGCTCGTGTCCGTCGAGTATGACAGGAGATCCATTCACAAGATGTATTTTTATCCGTAAGTATTACAAATACACTGCAGTGCAGATTAGAATATAATCAAAGATTTACTTAATAAAATACACACATAAATTGAATTTTTCAGCTGCCATTAATGCATCTGCACCTGTTAATCCTTGTCAGCCCTCACCATGTGGACCTAATTCAATATGTCAACCTAAAAGCGGCAGTATTCCTTCTTGTCAATGTATGCCAGAATTCATTGGAGCTCCTCCTAACTGTCGCCCTGAGTGTATATCAAACAGCGAGTGTGCCTCTCATTTAGCATGTATTAACAGAAAATGTCAAAATCCATGTACGCAAGCATGTGGACAAAACGCAGAATGTCGCACTGTAAGTCATTCTCCTATATGTGTGTGTCCTAGTGGTTACACTGGCGATGCGGCTTTACAGTGTTCAATAACCAGTTTAGTAACAATAGAAGTACTATCACCATGCACACCTTCACCCTGCGGTCCAAATGCTGAATGTAGGGAAGCAACAGGAGCTGGAGCTTGCGTATGTCAAAAAGGATATTTTGGAAATCCATATGAAGGATGTCATCCAGAATGTCTCGTCAATTCAGATTGCCCTAGCAACAAAGCCTGCACGAGAAATAAATGTATCGATCCTTGCCCGGGTACATGTGCGGCTAATGCTGACTGCCAAGTAGTAAACCACTCGCCATTATGTACTTGTCGCATAGGATATACTGGTGACCCGTTCAAACTTTGCACTGTAAAAGGTTTGTATTTTAAATAATATAATAAAATGTTAATAAAAGCTAGGGAATTAATGTTAGTCATTTAGAAAACAAAAAACCCTGAATGTGCGATAAAAACTAGTATAAGTAAAGTAAAACTACTAATATAAGTAATCTGAAGCAGAATCTATGCGTAAGTAGAGCAATATTGTGGCTTAGTTACTTGTAAAATAGAATTTGCATGAAGATAAATACTGTACCTATTTAATTTTTTATCTTTGCATAACTTTGCATAAACATAACAATATTCTATTTTGCAGAGCAAGATGAACCGCCTTTAAATCCATGTCAACCTTCTCCGTGTGGTCCAAACAGCCAATGCCGGATCAGTAATGGACAAAGTGTGTGTTCATGTTTACCAGAATACATAGGATCTCCACCAAACTGCAGACCCGAGTGTGTAGTAAGCACAGAATGTGCTCCAGATAAAACTTGTAACAATGAAAAATGTGTATCGCCATGCCCTGGTCCTTGTGGCTTAAACACAGAGTGTAGAGTAATTAATCATAGTCCAATTTGCACTTGCCAAATCCGTTACACAGGAGATCCATTCTCTAGATGTTTTATAGTGTCAGGTACACAAATTTATTCTTCCAAAAAAAATATAGTTTGTAATAGATACTAATTCTTATGGTTTTTTATATTTGTATATTTCAGTTCCAGAACTGCCTTTACCTGAAAGAGATCCTTGTGTGCCCTCACCTTGCGGCCCTAATTCAATGTGTCAAAATGTACGTGGTGTTCCATCTTGCTCATGTTTACCTAGTTTTGAAGGCAGCCCGCCTTACTGTAGACCTGAATGTACTATAAATGAAGATTGTGCTAGCAATTTAGCATGCATCAATCAAAAATGTACAGATCCATGTCCTGGCTCATGTGGTATCAACGCTTATTGCCAAGTTATAAAACACTTTTCAGTATGTACATGTATAAACGGATATACAGGAAATGCATTTACACAGTGTAACCCCATACCACCAAAAGGTAACTCAACCTAAATACTTAGCCTATTAATTTGTTTTATACAATAAACGAAAATTACACTGTTAAATTATGTTTTTGCAGTGCAAGACGATCCTTGCAACCCATCACCATGCGGAACAAATGCTGAATGTTTAAATGGAGAGTGCAGCTGCTTACCAGAGTTTCAAGGTGATCCATATTCGAGCTGTCGACCAGAATGTGTTCAAAGTAATGAATGTGATCGTGACAAAGCTTGCATAAACAACAAATGCAAGGATCCTTGTCCTGGTACTTGCGCTTCTAATGCAATTTGTAACGTCATAAACCATATACCTATGTGCAGTTGCCCGGATAACATGAATGGAAATGCGTTTTTGGAATGTCAACAAAATTCACGTATGTAATTAAATATTAATAAATAATGAAATATACAAATTTATACATATAAATGTCTCTTTAATCTTTTTTTAAAATTTGATATTTACCTTTTTTATTATAGAACCCGCAATTATAAATCCATGTCAACCATCTCCATGTGGTCCAAACAGCCAGTGCAAGGAAATTAACGGGCAAGCAGTATGCTCGTGCGCCCCTAACAATATTGGTTCCCCACCGACTTGTCGCCCAGAATGCACAATAAGTGCTGAATGTCCACTTAATCAAGCTTGTAGCAATCAACGTTGTGTCAACCCATGTGTTGGAACTTGCGGGATAAATGCTGAATGCAAAGTGATTAATCACAACCCGATTTGTAACTGCCCAATATTTTACACCGGTGATCCATTTTCAAGATGTTTTAAGCTCCGTAAGTTTAAATTATATTACAAACTAAGTACTTTTATGTACTACTTTACATAAATAAAATTAACAACATGTGCTTTTAAACATTTACAGCTGAAATACCAGTAGCACCTATAAATCCATGTACACCATCACCATGTGGACCAAACGCACTATGTAAAGAAGTCAATGAAGCACCAAGTTGCACATGTTTGGAAGGTTATCAAGGTGCACCGCCAAATTGCAGACCGGAGTGTAGCAGCAATGAAGAGTGTTCTGTACATTTGTCCTGCATTAAATATAAGTGCAAAAATCCATGTGAAGGTGCTTGTGGAACAAATGCTGAATGCAGGGTTGTCAGCCACTCACCTATTTGTTTATGTCCTCCTTTGTTTTCTGGTGATCCATTCATTGGCTGTTTCCAAAAACCAGTGCAATTCGAACCTTCGAACCCGTGTTCGCCGTCTCCATGTGGTGCGAACGCTGAATGCAAAGAAAAAAATAATGCAGGATCTTGCATTTGCGTTGATGGATACTTTGGAAATCCTTACGATGGGTGTCGTCCAGAGTGTGTTGTTAATACGGACTGCCCATCGAACAGAGCATGCCTTAATAATAAATGTGGTGATCCATGTCCAGGTAGCTGTGGATCTAATGCATTTTGTCAAGCAGTTAACCACGTACCATTGTGTACATGCATCGATGGTTATACAGGAGATCCATTCAGATATTGCGTTTATCAAGGTAGCTATAATTTACTTCAATGACAAAAGCATTAGCATTTTTGCGGTTAATATTATCAGGATAATTAATTTTAAGATTGATAAATAAGTATATGATATGTTAAGTTTGGGTCAAAGCTGGACGCGAACTTCGCGGCGGGAAACTGGAAATGATACCATATTCTTTTGTATGGGTATACATAGGCATAAATACTGTTAAAGTTGGTTATTTTCATTGCTCCAGGTTATGAATTATTTATTTAGATCGCAGCTATTATAAAAAATGATAAAATTAGTACGTTTATAAAAATGAGAGATTACTTTTTTATATGCCGAAAAATATTTTAAATATGATTACCTGACATTAGTTTGTTACACAAAATGTTGATCAATCATATTTCAAAGTTGATTCAAGTTTTAATTTTTTATATAAAACTAGATAAAAATTAATTGCAGTAAAAAAGTCGGTCCGATCCGAAAAAATAGGTGAGCTACGGTGGTATTTGAAACTGACTTTGAGGCCACTATAGTATTTTTTTATTTATTTATAATAAATAAGGTTAACTATTTATTATTAATATATTTTTACAACATTAATTATTTCTTCTTTATTTTAGAGCCACTACCGACGGCTGTATTAGTTGATGTCTGCTACCCTTCACCATGTGGACCTAATAGCCAATGCAAATCTCTGAAAAATCAAGCTGTATGTTCATGTCTATCAGAATATATTGGTTCGCCACCTAATTGTCGTCCAGAATGTATAGTGAGTTCAGAGTGTTCTCCCGAAAAAGCTTGTATCGACAACAAGTGTTTAAATCCTTGTCCCAAGCCGTGTGGTATCAACACAAACTGCAAAGTCATAAACCACAGCCCACATTGTTCCTGCAAGTCTTCATACACTGGAGATCCATTTACTGTCTGTACGATCGTCTTATGTAAGTATACATTCAAATAAATTATTAAAATTAAATCAACTTATGGCATTTATATGTGTTTCACTATTTTATATTTTTTGTAGATGAACCGTCTCCGGATGTAAGAAATCCTTGTATTCCATCACCTTGTGGACCAAATGCTGAGTGTCAAGATATCAATGGTAGTCCTTCATGCAAATGTCATGTAGATTTTACCGGAAACCCTCCAAACTGTCGGCCAGAGTGTACCATACACTCAGACTGCCCTAGCAACCGTGCTTGTATAAACTCTAAATGTAGAGATCCTTGTCCAGGTTCTTGTGGCACATTTGCTACTTGTAAAGTGCAGAAACACATTTCAATTTGCAGTTGTATTGAAGGTTATGTAGGAGATCCATTTGTCAGTTGCAGACCTCAACCTTTGCAAGGTAATAAATAACAAGTTGTCCAGAAAGTTGAGTAAGGATGTTATTTGTATAACTATACATAATATAAATTTATTGTATTCTTAGTTGAACCCATTGAAGTGGATGCTTGTACGAACATACGATGTGGATCAAATGCTGAATGTATAAGTGGCCAGTGTCAATGTTTACCGGAGTATCAAGGAGATCCTTATTTCAATTGCCGTCCTGAATGTATATATAGTACTGACTGTGAAACCAAAAAAGCCTGCATACAAAGGAAATGCGTTGATCCATGTATAGGTGCATGTGGACAAAATGCTGCTTGCCGAGTAGTAAATCATATCCCCATGTGCAGCTGTAATAATGGATTTACTGGAAATGCTTTCGTCTTGTGCAATCCAGTTAGAGGTAATCCCTTGAAAATATAAAATTTTTAGGACACTATTATTTATGCATATAATAGATTTACAATACGTTTACAAATACAATTACTAAAATCAACTATTTTTACAGCACCACCAACAGAAAACCCCTGTAGTACTGCAATATGTGGTCCAAACAGTCAATGTCGTGAAATAAATAGACAAGCCGTATGTTCTTGTTTGCCTACATACCTAGGTGTTCCACCCGCTTGCAGACCAGAATGTGTAGTGAACGCCGAATGTTCTCAAAACCAAGCGTGTATGAACCAAAAATGCGTTAACCCTTGCATTGGAGCTTGTGGACGAAGAGCTGTTTGTGAAGTTATTAATCACAATCCAGTATGTGCTTGCCCTTCTACTTATTCCGGAGACCCATTTGTACAATGTTCTTTAATACCCAGTACGTATGCATTTAAAGTATTAAATTATAATTATACTAGTATATGATATTATTTCGTGCATTTATAATTATGTATTCATTATATTTTAGGTACCCCTCCCGTAATAATAAATCCATGCCAACCATCACCTTGTGGACCCAATTCCATATGCCAAGAAATTGGAGGAAACCCTTCTTGCAGTTGTATTCCAGAATATAAAGGACAACCACCAAATTGTAAGCCAGAATGTATTAGTAACAGCGAATGTACACCACAATTGGCATGTATCAATCAGAAGTGTAAAGATCCCTGTATAGGAGCATGTGGGAACAATGCAGAGTGTCGTGTTGTCAGTCATTCGGCCATGTGTGTGTGTTCCCAAGGATACGTAGGAGATCCTTTCTCACAATGTTCTTTACAAACTCCAATGGAGATTCTAACACCATGCTCTCCCTCACCTTGTGGACCAAATGCGGTTTGTAGAGAAAAAAATAAAGTGGGATCTTGCACTTGCAATGAAGGCTATTTTGGAAATCCATACGAAGGTTGTCGCCCAGAATGTGTTTCTAATTCGGATTGTCCAGGCGATAAGGCATGTATTGGAAACAAATGTCAAGATCCATGCTTAGGAACGTGTGGATTAAATGCAGAATGTACCACGGTAAACCATTCTCCAACTTGTGCCTGTATTGTGGGATACACAGGTGATCCGCTCAGGCGCTGCAGTGGCATTCCTCGTGAGTTATTTATACTATTTTTCAATAAATAGCTTCACATTAATAAAACAAATACATATAATATTAAAGTGAGAAAAAATACAACCCTAAATCTAAAGTCATATTTTAATAATTTGGTACACAATAATACTTATATGAATTAACAGCTGAAAATTGCTTAGTTATAAAGCTAAGCTTGCGTTTTTGAAGAGTCGACAACACGTGAGTTTACCCCACTTTTAACATCAGGCAGGCCGTATGATTGTTTGCCACTTTATTGTTATATTTTTTATGAGACTTATTTTTCCCAACTTGTGTTGTAAATAATAATTCATTTTTATCAGTAAAGTTAATTATAAAACATATATTTTACAAATAAAGTATTTACTTCAAAATCTTTATATTTACTTCAAAATCTTTACTTAGTACTTTATAACCAATATCCTATCAAAATCTCGATATTTCGGACGATTAAAATTTACCTCTTCTTATAATTCCACGAAATTTATTTTATAAAGCACCTCTTTTGATTACCTCCATAAGCTACCTGATTAAGTTTGATATCATAGTAAAAATATTGCTATATAATGTAAACTTTATGGTCATATTTTGTTCTAATTAACTAACGAATAATAAAGCGCGTACATTCATTCATATAGAAGTTTTAACAGTTATTTAATTTTAACTATATCATTTTATTTCATTATTATATTTTCAGTACAAGCACCGACACCAATAAACCTTTGCTTCCCGAATCCGTGTGGACCAAACAGCCAATGTCGAATACAAAACGACCAACCTGTCTGTAGTTGCTTACCCGATTACTTTGGTGAACCTCCGTTTTGCAGAGCAGAATGTTTGCTTAGCTCTGATTGCGACCCAGAAAAGGCGTGCGCCAATCACAAGTGTATTAACCCATGCCCTGGCCCTTGTGGCCAAAACGCGGAGTGCAGAGTATTCAAACACAATCCAATATGTAGTTGCACAACAGGATACTTAGGAGATCCATTTACAAGATGCTACCCAAGACCAGGTGTGTTTTAAGATGATCTATTTATAAATGACTTAAAATAAATATTTCGGTTTATGCCTTTATTATATAATGCCGTTATAAAACATATTCCTAACATAAATTCTTCTTAAATTTTAGTGCCACAACCGTCTTTAGATGAACCCAGAGATCCATGTGTAGCGTTTCCGTGTGGCTTATACGCCTTATGCCGCAATACAGGTGGACAAGCGTCATGTTCTTGTTTGCCTGGATATTTTGGAAGTCCACCTAATTGCAGACCAGAATGTGTTACAAATCAAGATTGTATCAGTTCACTTGCATGCATTAATGAAAAGTGCAGAGATCCATGTTCTGGTGCATGTGGACGAAATTCCCGATGCTCAGTCATTAATCACGTTTCGATCTGTACCTGCCTTGACGGGTATAAGGGTGATCCATTCACAGGATGTATATTACAACCCATACAAGGTATTTAAATGTTAGCTTAGTAATTTAAAATACTATTATCTCTGTTATGTACCTCTTTATTTACAATAAAACTTATTTTCAGCACCTCCTCCACTTGATTTATGTAATCCATCACCTTGCGGATCTAACACAGAGTGCATAAATGGAGATTGCAGATGTTTGCTAGACTATCATGGTGATCCATACATTGGCTGCAGACCCGAATGTACTGTTAGTACGGATTGTCAAAGAGATCAAATCTGCTCAAGAAAGAAATGTGTAAATCCATGTCCAAGCACCTGTGGCAGCAATGCAATTTGCGAAGTTATTAACCATATACCTATGTGCAGTTGCCCGCCAGGTCATACCGGAAATTCATTCGTTTCCTGCAATGTTATTCCAGGTAGGTAGCTTACTTTTAAGTTACACAAGTTTTAAGTTGTATAGTGTAAACTAAATTTTGTTCCAAATAGTTTTGATTGCTCATTAGAATTCAATATGTAAGTACATACAGAATGTCAAAAATAATGCACTAATATTTAAATTGCAGCTTCTTTGCCAATAAATCCCTGCAATCCCAGTCCTTGCGGACCTAACAGTCAGTGCAGAGAATCCAACAGTGTTGCAGTGTGTTCGTGTTTACCGGACTATTTCGGAAATCCACCCACATGTAGACCCGAATGCACTACCAGCGCTGAGTGCCCATTAGACAAGGCATGCAATAACTATAAATGTATAAATCCATGTTATGGATCCTGTGGAATCGGGGCACATTGTGCAGTGGTTAATCATAATCCAATTTGTTCGTGCCCCATTAATTTGATTGGGGACCCATTTACGAGATGTTTACTTAAACGTAAGTAGTTTATTCATTAAAATTGACACAAGCTGACTCACACTTTGTATACATACCTACTTTGATTCTTATGATTAACTTACAATATTTTATCAAATAAGCTACTGATTCCTGAAACACACGTCAAATCCTAACTCAAAAGTCAAGGATTCATACAAATATACTATTATATTTTGTGTCAGTAAAATCTAATACCTTTAAACGAGCAACTTGTATATATATAATTTGTATCTGGGAAACGGCTCCAAAGATTTTCATGATATTTAGTATGCGGTACTGCGGTTTTATTTAGTTGGACTACGGGGAAAAAAAATCCTTGTTTGTACAACTAGTTGGACAGAATAGTTGGACACAGGAAAACAACCCGATAAATCGATCTAGCTAGGTTTCATTTTTAGAAAACGTTAATAAAACTTTATCCGTGTTTTCAGGCAATGATAAACTGAAAAATATGACTCTGCCTGACATCTATTGGCGAGAAGTAATACTATTATTTTTACCACTTGACAATAGATGGCGTTGTTAAGAAACATGACGTTGTTAAAAAAACGAGCAAAGCTCCAACTTCCAGATATTTAGTATTATAGTCTTTATAGTTTAAAGTCAATATTTGCTGTCTATACTGTACACATGTTTTTTAAGGATATTGTAATACAAAGTTATAATAGTACGTTGTATATTGCCCGAGTCATATTTTTCAATAAATATATTTACTTCTACATATAATAAAACATTTATTTTGGCTTTTAGCAATAGAGACTCCACTGCAAATTAATCCGTGCGCACCTTCGCCATGTGGACCGTACTCTATATGCCAAGCTATAAACGATTCACCTTCATGTACTTGTATGGCTGAATTCGTGGGATCACCTCCTAACTGCCGACCTGAATGTGCAAGTAACAGCGAATGTCCAGAACAGAAGGCGTGCATTAATAGTAAATGTGCCGATCCGTGCGAAGGAGCTTGCGGTTTAATGACGCAATGTAGGGTGGTGAGTCACACCCCAAATTGTGTATGTCAGCCCGGATATACTGGAGATCCTTTCACACACTGTAAGGAGATTGAATATCTTACGGCTGTAGAAACACTGTCGCCATGTTCTCCATCTCCATGTGGAAGTAATGCAATTTGCAAAGAAAGAAACAACGTTGGTTCGTGTATTTGCTCTTCTGGATATTTCGGAAACCCATATGAAGGATGCCGCCCAGAATGCACCGTGAATACAGATTGTCCTTCTAATAAAGTCTGCCAACAAAATAAATGTCAAGATCCATGCCCAGGAACATGTGCTGTAAATGCTATATGTCAGGCTGTAAATCATGTTCCAATATGCTCATGTATTTCGGGTTACACAGGAAATCCATTCCAAAATTGCGTGTACATACAGCGTAAGTTACATCAACATTTTTTTTTATATAATTAATTAATGCAAGTATCTGTTATTAAATATGCAAATTTATATTGTTTTAGACATTGAACCGCCTTCGAATCCTTGCACTCCTTCTCCATGTGGACCAAACAGTTTATGTAAAGAAATAAATGGACAAGGAATTTGTAGCTGCATGCCAGAATACCGTGGTTCTCCACCTAACTGTAGACCAGAATGTGTTATTAGCGCTGAATGTCCAACGAACAAAGCTTGTTTAATGTTAAAATGTGTTGATCCTTGTCCCGGAAAATGTGGTCAGAATGCTAAATGCCACGTTATTAATCACAGTCCAATTTGTTCGTGTGAGGAAAGGTTTACAGGAGATCCATTCAGTCGATGCTATCCGTTAATAATAACAGCTGTAACTGTTGAAAAACCGGAAAATCCATGTCTTCCGTCGCCATGTGGACCTTTCAGCGAGTGCAGAGATGTCGCCGGTATTCCTTCATGTACATGCTCACCTAATTATATAGGTGCACCACCTGGATGTCGCCCGGAGTGCACAATTAATTCAGACTGTCCTAGTAACATGGCTTGCATCAATCAGAGATGTAAGGATCCTTGTCCTGGATCATGCGGCTTGAATGCTCAGTGTGTTATTAAAACTCATACCCCGATATGTATTTGCCTGGAAAATTATGCTGGAGATGCTTTTACCGAATGCAAGTTGCAAGGTAATTATCATCTTATAAATCAATTGCAGCGAATGAATGAACATGGTGTGATGATGTTTAGGACATGAACAAAAAAAAGTAACTGAATGTTCGTAAAATTAATAAACGGAAATGGACAGGGCATGCAATACAGCTACTCGAACCGATTATAGAGACGTGGTAAGGGTAGTTTAGGACACTACTCTCCCACAGAATGGATTGATGATTTAGATAGGAATGTAGGTGATATGTCGATGCATAAAGCTTACGTTCAGCAATCGCTGAAATTCATGTTTGGCATACATTTTAACATAACATATTTAGAACTTAATACCTATATTTGTTTAGGCAACTAAAAATATTTTAAAGTATTCTGCATAATGCTAACTACAAGGTCAAAATTTCAAAATAAACATTCCATACAGCGAACTGAGATGTCATTGGATAGAATGTTTTTAGACACCTGCAATAATTCTAGTTATACGGAACCCTAACTTAATGCGTATACGACACGCAATTGGCTGGTTTTACCTTTGTGTTTTTACGAAAAGGCGTTTCCGTTACTTTAACATAAAGGGGTTCGGCGATATTAAATACCTATTATAGGCAATGGTCATTTGCTGAACTTTTTTATATCGTTCAATGAGACTCACTAATGTAGTCACTTTTAAAAAAATGTAGGCAAGTAGGTCTATGTACATCTTACTAATTCAATAGCCGTAAGAGAGCGCAAAATCAAACAAAGTCGCTTTAGCATTAAAATATTATTATAAGTTAGTAGGTAAGTATTTATCCATCTCCTATATAAATAAAAATCATTGCCGCATGTATGAGAAATCATAATTTGAGACAAAGACCATCAAGTACGCATGAGTTAATTCTATGCAATTTGAAACTCAAAATCATTATTGAATAAAAAACGCGTTCGTTTGGGCGTGATTGATACTCCCGAGCAACAGTACCGGGATTTATATATAAATACGTATAACCAGGTGTGGTGGTACAAGGAGTATGCCGTTCCCTCATGTGCATTTCATCGTTTGTCCGTAAAAAGGCCGAGTTTAACTAGCATTTCAGTTTATATTACATATGCTGCGACAGATCAATTAATAAAAAAGTTCGATCGTAATCTAATTCATTGATTCTCATACTGGTCTTGATAATTGAATGACTGCGTTATGCGTTACAAAAGTCCATCACGACTACCAAGCACCAAACACACCGTAGAAACTTACTCGTCCGTACAAGTTATGGTGCCTAAGCAGCGGCCATCTTGTTTGGAACGCATAGTAGAACTTTTTGAAATTATAACATTAAGTATTTGTTCCAGAAGTTTCAAATATCGAAACTGATCTTTGTAATCCATCACCGTGTGGACCAAATGCTGAATGCAACAACGGAGAATGTAAATGCCTACCGGAATTCCAAGGAGATCCTTACTTTGAATGCCGTCCAGAATGTGTGCTAAGTTCAGACTGTTCTCAAGAGAAGGCATGTTTGGGTAACAAATGTGTTAATCCATGCAGCAACAGTGTGTGTGCAAATAATGCTATTTGCGAAGTAATAAATCATGTATCCATGTGCAGATGCCCAGAACGAATGACTGGAAATGCTTTTGTTATGTGTTCTCCACTTGAAGGTAACAATTGTTCGCTTTGTCTACTTTAAAGTGCGTATTTTTAGTTGGTTAATAGGTTGTTCAATAAAATTATGTGAAATTTCAATAATTGAATATGAAAACACATTTTCTTTTTAATATTTAAAGATACATTAATATAAGAATGCTATTTTGAAAATCATAGAACCTAGTTCAAACGTATTGTACTATTATTTTAGATATTATTTTATTTTTCAGTTGAGAAACCTGAGCCGTGTCAACCCAGCCCTTGTGGACCGAATAGTCAGTGTAGAAACGTTAATGGTCAAGCAGTTTGCTCATGCCTTATTGGATTTATTGGAAGCCCACCTTCCTGTCGACCAGAATGTATCGTCAGCACTGACTGTCTACCTAATGAAGCTTGTAGTAACAGAAAATGTGTAAATCCATGTCTGGGAGCTTGTGGGATAGGCGCGAAATGCCAAGTTATAAATCATAATCCAATTTGCTCTTGTCCTCCTTCTCACACAGGAAATCCTTTCATCAGGTGTATCATTCAAGATTATACACCTGAACCTATTAACCCTTGTACACCATCTCCATGTGGACCTAACTCAGTTTGTAAAGACATTTCTAGTTCACCGACATGTTCATGTCTTGAGGGTTACATAGGATCACCACCTTATTGCAAGCCAGAATGTATAAGTAATTCGGAATGTCCGTTACACCGTGCATGTATCAACCAAAAATGTTCAGATCCGTGTGTCGGCGCATGTGGTATCAATACAGTATGTCACGTAATCAGTCATTCACCTTCATGTTCTTGTGAATTTGATTACACTGGAAATCCATTTATTGAATGTCATAAAAGAGAAGTGTATCAAGAAGTAGCGACACCATGTCAACCATCTCCATGCGGTGCTAATGCAGTTTGTAAAGAACTTAACGGTGTAGGTGCCTGCACCTGTGAACCGGACTTCTATGGTAATGCTTACGAAGGTTGTCGACCAGAATGTGTTATAAATAGTGACTGCCCGTCGAATAAGGCTTGTCTTCAGAACAAATGCCGAGATCCATGCCCGGGCGCCTGCGCACCTAACGCAATGTGTCAAGTAGTGAACCATGCTCCATCATGTTCTTGTGACCGTGGTTATACGGGTGATCCATTCCGGTTTTGTATTCCTGAACGTTAGTATTTTTCTTTAAATTCCACATTAACAAAAATCCATTTGCCAAAATTAATAATTTAATTTTATGTTCTTAGGTGAACATGATCCACAGATAATCAACGTTTGCCAACCATCTCCTTGTGGTCCAAATAGCAAATGTCAAGAAGTAAACAAACAGGCTGTATGTTCTTGCTTACCCAACTATATTGGAATACCACCAGGCTGCCATCCAGAGTGTGTCACAAGCTCAGAATGTCCAAGAGACAAAGCTTGTATAAACCAAAAATGTGAAAATCCTTGCGTAAATGCATGTGGCATTAATACAGATTGTCGAGTTATTAATCACAGTCCAATCTGTCAATGTAAAGACCGCTATACTGGCGATCCTTTCGGTAGATGCAATCCTATACCACGTAAGTAATTGTATTTTCTTAAATTATCTATTTACAAATCATTCAGCGGCCCAAGTCATTAGTATTAGGAGACAATCGCTTGCGCCCGAGCGGGGCTGCCAACGCGCGAAGCTGCAAACGATTCTCCACTTAAGTCCGATGAAGCTACAAAAATCGCGACTGTACGGGCATGATAACGTTAGCTTGTATATAAGCGTTTCAATACTAAATGTACATTCGTTGGTTGATTTACAAATCATTGTAATATGTTTATATTATTTGTCAGTGTTTTTCGGTAGAAATTAGTATTGTAATTAGGTAGTTTTTACGTTTGGACAGTGTTCTTAGAAAACTATTTAATTAAAGAAATTTGAATTTAAGACGTTCTTTATCAAAAATTTAGATGTAGAGATGCACATAATGTTAATACTTGCCTGATTACCATCTATTAAATTTTACCAAGGCGTACGTACCTAACTATTATTATTATTTTACGAAATATATTTATTGGCCAATCATCTCTTTCAAAGAAGTTAATCATTATCTCTTTTTGTTGAAATTTCAGCTCCTGCATCAAATTCTGTGCTCGAGCCATACAGGAATCCATGCGTGCCGTCACCTTGTGGACCTAATTCGATATGCCAAGAAATAAGAGATGTGCCTTCGTGCACATGTATGTCTGAATACACAGGAGTTCCACCAAATTGCAGGCCAGAATGTACAATAAATTCTGAATGTCCCTCTTCTCAGGCTTGCATACAACAAAAATGCCGGGATCCTTGTCAAGGGTCATGTGGTATAGGCGCTTTATGTACAGTTTCACGTCATATGCCAATGTGCGCATGCCCAGAAGGTTACAACGGCGATGCTTTTACTCTTTGCTCACCTCAGCTAAGTGGTAATATTTTATTTCAAACGTTGCTATTGATTTATATATATCGTAATAGGTAATAGAAAATCATAGGTATCTACTTATTACAAATTTATTAATTACAGAACCTGTAATCGTTGACAAATGCCGACCATCGCCTTGTGGGTCAAATGCTTTATGTTCGGATGGCGTATGCTCTTGTATAGAGGAACACCAAGGAGACCCATATGTTGGCTGCCGACCTGAGTGCGTACTGAATACTGACTGCCCTAAGGAAAAAGCATGCGTTAGAAACAAATGCGTCGACCCATGCAGAAGTACATGCGCCGCTAACGCAGTCTGCGACGTAATAAATCATGTCCCCATGTGCAGTTGTCCTCAGGGAATGACAGGCAATGCTTTTTATAGTTGTGAACGAATTCAAGGTACGTTCAGATGTTTTTTTTTTTTTTAGAATTAACACATTCATATTCAAATTCAAATTTGAATTCCATATTTATATTTTGTTTTTATTATTTTTTAGGATATTTCGTGTAAATATAACTTAAATCAAAATTGTTAAAATATTATTTTTGTTTACTTACAGTGCCTATTTTAATAAATCCTTGTGTACCAACTCCTTGCGGTCCAAATAGTCAATGCCGAGAAATCAATGGACAAGCAGTTTGTACCTGCGTGCAAGGATACAGAGGCAGTCCTCCATTATGTCGACCTGAGTGTGTAGTTAGTTCTGACTGTCCATTAAATAGAGCATGCAGTAACCAAAAATGTATAGATCCATGCAAAGGCTCATGTGGTATCGAAGCAAAATGTGTTGTGGTGAAGCATAATCCGATATGCACATGTCCTCCTCAATACACAGGGGATCCTTTTATTCGATGTTTACTGTTGAGTAAGTATCTTTCATATAGTTTTATTGTTCAATATAATATAAACTATATTCAGTTTATTGAAATATGAAACAACTTTTGTTACAGGACCTACTTTGGCTGACGTTACACCGTGTACGCCTTCACCGTGTGGCCCAAATTCAATTTGCAAAGAAGATTTAGGAACACCATCGTGTACCTGCCTGCCAGACTTTTTCGGTTCACCTCCATATTGTAAACGAGAATGCTCTAGTAACAGCGAATGTCCATCGAATAAAGCATGTATTAACTTCAAATGTAAAGATCCATGTATACAAGCCTGTGGAATAAACGCTCAATGCAGTGTAATAAGTCATTCTCCGACCTGTTTCTGTGAAAATGGTTATACTGGTGATCCATTTTCAAGTTGTTATTTGAATTATGAAATGGTCCCTGAAAAACCTACTCCATGTTCTCCATCACCATGTGGACCAAACGCGATCTGCAAGGAATATAACTCTGCTGGTTCATGTAGCTGCTTACCGGAGTATATTGGAAATCCTTATGAAGGGTGTCGGCCTGAATGTATTGTGAATACTGACTGCGAACCGAATAAAGCCTGCATTCGTAACAAATGTCAAGATCCATGTCCCGGAACTTGTGGACCTATAGCTATATGTGCTGTCGTCAATCACTTGCCGACTTGCACGTGTCCACCTGGGTACAGTGGCGATCCTTATCAACTCTGCAGAATTTTAACAGGTATTTTTACATGTTTTCCTTATTTTTATCTTTTTCCTTAATTTTTTTTATTATAGACACTTGTATATAGAAATATCTTTTTTGTCCGACCTCTGGCAAGTTTGAAGGTTAACTTACTATTTTTTTGGGAATAAGCTGCAAATCTTTGGTAAACGGGGCACTCTGTAACTCCTCCACTCTACGGGTGAGATTTTGCCAAACTCATGCGCTTGGAAAAAGGTTTACTAAATCGCCTAGCATTCGGGGCGTGCCTTTCATTTTGAAAATCATTAATTTTATATTTTTACCGTTATAAACTTTGCGTGCCTCTATTATATCGCCGTTACGGTTCTTGTTCTCTCACTTCCATCCAATACGAGGGCTGGTTGTTAAGTTTTTTCAAAAATATCATATTTGTTTTTCAACATAGTCTCCGCTTATTCCAGCGAGTTTCTAATTTTTCACCCCATCCAAAAATAACTGATAGACTACAGGCCCATGTCCAAAAATGGATGGGTCGTATGAACAACCAGGTGACGTATAGGTATACGACGATATAAGAGCATAAAATAATAAGATTGAGCACTATGCCGTCACTTGTAAGCTGTCCAGCTGAGTGCTGGTGAGAATTTAAAAGTGCAGGTAGAGTGAGTACATTTTGGTCATATATTTTTGTACGGCATTTTCACCATCGATTGATCCATGAAAAATAATAAGAAAACGCGCAGTGCCGTAAAAAAATGGTGCGCCACAAAGTCGGTATTTTTATTTGATTTTCTGATAATTTCCAGGGTAAATTTGGTCATTTCATTCTATACGGCATCAGTTTCATACTGTTTTAATACAGCTTCTTATCCATTATTCCGCAGCGCCGTACAAAAATTATGCGACAAGGGGAAAAAATCGAGGGTTGCAACCCCCTCTCTTTCCGTGGTCGGGGGGATGATTTTTCATGGATCTGTCGATGGTGAAAATGCCGTACGAAATATATGATCAAAATGTACTCACTCTACCTGCACTTTTGAATTCTCACCAGCACTCAGTTGGACAGCTTACAAGTGACGGCATAGTGCTGAATCTTATTATTTTATGCTCTTATATCGTCCTATATACGTCACCTGGTGGTTCATATGACCCATCCATTATTGGACATGGGCCTGTAGTCTATGAGTGTGATAATCGCACTTAAACAGGAAAATCCAGTCGCGTGTCGGTGCTGATACTTTATATTAGTTGTAGGTATACTTTGCGGGTTATTAGCTTGCAAAGTTAAACAATTTGTGTCCTCCCTCTAACTTTCGAACCATAAGTCTTAAAAATCTAAAAACAATCACAATACTATAAATTTATAAATGAATAATTTCAACGAAAATAATTTAAATCAAATGCGGTTCACAAGTTTTTTAGATTTCTGCAATAATTCTCATTTTACGGAACCATCACGACACGCCCACTGGGCCAGTTTAAAGTTCTGTCATTCTTATGTGACGTTTAAAAAGGCGCCTACTGATTTCAGTTTGAAACCATTTCTTTTTTTTCAGAACCAACAGTAGACGCTGCTACGCCGTGTGTTCCTAATCCTTGTGGGCCAAATAGCATTTGTAAGCCAGTAAACGGCCAAAGTGCATGTTCTTGTATGCAGGACTTCATTGGCTCGCCTCCAGGATGCAGGCCAGAATGTACCGTTAGTTCTGAATGTTCAACTGATAAGGCTTGTGTCAATAAAAAGTGTAATGATCCATGCCCTGGTCATTGCGGATTGAACACAATTTGTAGAGTGCGGAATCACAGTCCTATTTGCTCCTGTACATCTGGTTTCATAGGAGATCCATTTACCCGTTGCTATCCGGAAGGTAAGAAATAGCTATTATATGAAATACGCACAATTAGCAGACTCTGGAACATAAGTGACAAATCTAAAAGCACATTTTGTATTATTATCGTAATGATAAGATAAGGTAATCAAAGGTAATATGAAAATAATGACAATAGATTTATAACTTAATTTATTATGTGATACCTATATTCAATTTCTAGCAAGCAATCTTTATACTGCGGAGCGCATACAAAAAACGAGTAACTTCTGTGTTTCAGAACCATTACATTTGCCTCCGGAACCTCAAAGAAATCCATGTGTTCCAAGCCCTTGTGGAGAAAATGCTATATGCCGTGATATTAATGGGGCGCCGTCTTGTACTTGCTTACCTGATTATCTTGGGTTGCCACCAAATTGTCGACCGGAATGCGCGATCAACCAAGATTGTCCTTCTAATATGGCTTGTATAAATATGAAATGTCAAGATCCATGCCCAGGTAGCTGCGGGCACAATGCAGTGTGTACAGTTTTCAACCATTACCCAGCATGTACTTGCTCTCAGGGTTTTACGGGTGACCCATTATCTTATTGCAATGTCATTCAGCCTATAAAAGGTAAGTTACTAACTAATTATTTATCTATTAATAGTTTTACGTGATCTCAGCCAAGAGTATACCTACCTAACTATGTATCATGATAAGTTCTTTTTCGGCATGATAAATGATTAAAATTTATGATAATAGTAAAAATACTACTATAAAATGCATGCACAGTAAGGGACTAACAGGTGAATATAAGACTGCGATGTGCGCAGATAACATAGAAACCCCAAGATCCGTGGTTCGAACTGTCGTATTTGTATATTTAACACGTTTTATTTTTGGATAAGTGTAATTAATGCATGTTTGTGAGTGACGACCTTAAATTCCAAGCCAGCGAAATAGTTCGGAATTGAATTACGAGCATAGCGAGTCTCATATAGACTACTGAGCACAATGAGGGGTTAAAGGCATGAGATCCAATTTGGTCTCGTGTGAAACACAACACTTATCACCTCTACCAGCGAAAATATTAGGTTTGTGGTTAGAAATACACGAAGGGCAATATAAAACAATTATTCTAATTAACAAATGTTTTACATTAAAGTAAGCGCTATTAATTCTGACTATTATATTTATTGAAATGAGCGTGTGGAACAGAAGACTTAAATCCTTTTCGTGCTGGACAGGTGAAAATATCTTTACAAAATCACAGTAGTGACTAATGCACTTACAAGTTATAACATTAAAATTTTCAGATGAAACTTTGGATCCCTGTAACCCATCACCGTGTGGATTTAATACCCGTTGTAGAAATGGGCAATGCGAATGTCTAGAAGAGTATCATGGAGATCCATATTTTGGATGCAAACCTGAGTGTACTACAAGTACGGACTGTCCCACAGACAAAGTATGCTCAAGAAATAAATGCATAAATCCATGCCCAGGAACTTGTGCTTCTACTGCCCAATGTAATGTCTACAATCATATTCCAATATGTAGTTGTCCTGAAGGAACATCTGGAAACGCATTTTTAGAGTGCCACACTGTTGAGGGTCAGTATAACTGAATGTTGTTAGGTAAATGTAAAAAATAAAACTAAACAGTGTACTATAATTTTAATTTTTTTTACAGTTCTCATAATTGAGCCTTGCAACCCGAATCCTTGTGGGCCAAACAGTCAATGTAGGTCAATCAACAACCAAGCTGTATGTTCATGTTTACCTTCCTTCGTTGGCAGCCCACCTTCTTGCAGACCAGAATGCACAATCAGTGCTGAGTGTCCACTAAACGAAGCATGTAACAACCATAAATGTATTAATCCATGCCTAGGAAGCTGTGGCTATGGAGCAAATTGTGAAGTTGTTAATCATAATCCAATATGTTCATGTCCAAATCAATATACGGGTGATCCTTTCGCACACTGCTTCCCAATTGGTAAATACATATTAATTTTAGCACAAAATATGTTTCTCATAAATTTTACGAGGGAAACTTTCTAAAGTAACTATTGATATATTTTTTATTTCAGTTGCTACACCTCTGCCTCCAGTAGATCCTTGTACTCCCTCACCATGTGGCCCATACTCAGTATGCAAAGTGATTGGAGAGTCACCATCATGTACATGCCAACCTAACTATATTGGAGCACCACCTATTTGTCGCCCAGAATGTATCAGTAATTCTGAATGCCCAAGCAATTTAGCTTGCATTAACCAAAAATGTAAAGATCCATGTCCAGGTAGCTGCGGCTACAATGCGGACTGTAAAGTTATAAGTCACGCTCTTGTTTGCTCCTGTCCATACGACCAAACTGGAGATGCTCTGATTTCTTGCAGCCCCATACAAGGTAAATCAAAATTACCAATTTATTATAATTATTTACAGTTACGTAGGGTCAAATTTGAATTACTTATAAATATTCTTTGTTTTAGATTCTATTATCGAATATGATTCACCGTGTGAACCGTCACCATGTGGACTTAATGCTGAATGTACAGAAAGACATGGTGCGGGATCATGTAAATGTATTGAATCTTACGTTGGCAATCCATATGAAGGATGTCGACCTGAATGTATAATTAACAGTGACTGCCCTCCTATGCTGGCGTGTGTTCAGAACAAATGCAAAGACCCCTGTCCAGGTGTATGTGCTCCTAATGGTATATGCCAAGTGGTAAATCACTTACCATCTTGTTACTGCCCTCCTGGATTGACCGGAAATCCGTATTCGTTCTGTATGGAAAAAATTGAAGGTAAACTGGAATGTGCCTCTTAAATTTATATTATAATATATTTTATTATCATATAGGTAATACCTGCGGAAAAAACCTATTTCTATAGGAACTTTTCACCAGGATAGAAAGTGTCCTACTTGTCCTAAGTATGGGTGTGCTTAATTTCATACAAATATGTACTATTAATGCGTGATTGAGTAACAAACATCTTTACACCTTTATTATTCTACTATTATAACAAAGCTAAGGTTTGCGAGTTAGTATGTCTGTTAATCTTTCACGCCACAACAACTGATCTGATTTGGTAGAAATTGGGAAAGGAGATAGATTATACACTGAATTAACACATATTTATCCCAAAAAATCCAAAAGTTCCTGCAGGAAAAACTATAACGGAATTCATATAGCTACAGATTTCTATGGCAAACTTTCTTAATGGTATTTAAGTTACAGTAGGACAGTAGGCATAATATATATATTATGTTTGTTTTTATTTTTTTCCAGATATTGAAAAACCAACACCATGTACACCTTCACCTTGTGGACCTAACAGTCAATGTCGCGATGTCAATTCTCAAGCAATTTGTACCTGCCAACCTAGCTTTATAGGTACACCTCCAAACTGTCGCCCAGAATGCACAATAAACAGCGAATGCACTAGCGACAAATCATGTATCAATCGCAAGTGTGTCAATCCTTGTGAAGGTCAATGTGGCAATAACGCAAATTGTAGAGTGATTGCTCATAATCCAATATGCTCTTGTCAAGATCGTTACACTGGAGATCCGTTCACTAATTGTGTGCCAAGTACGTTCTTTCACGTTCTATTTTATGATAACTATTAATAAAACATTACAGTCGATCAGTTACATCCGTAACAGATTTTGTTATTGATGTCTATAGACGTATATATATGTATTGCAAGTGTATACTTTTGTCTTTAGGTCAATTTATATAAAGAAAATAATGATTTTTCAGTGGCTTTAGCAATTCCAACTTCACCCGTAGCAGTGAATCCATGCGTACCTTCACCTTGTGGACCAAATTCCTTGTGTCAAGAATTCGGAGGGACCGTTCGATGCACGTGTCTGCCAAACTATATAAGTTCTCCTCCTCAGTGTAGGCCTGAATGCACAATAAACTCTGAATGTAATGCAGTTATGGCTTGCATCAACAATAAGTGCACTGATCCCTGCCCTGGCGCATGTGGTAATAATGCTCAGTGCAGTGTGTTTAACCACATGCCAATTTGTTCTTGTTTACCTGGAAACACTGGAGATCCATTTAATGGATGTTACCCGAAACCTTTAGGTAAATAATTAATCAGATTATATGTGTGATGTATGTAATGTATTTTTTGCATAATTATGTACTAATAATAAAAATATACTTTCAGATATTGAACCAATAAATCCTTGCTCACCGTCTCCATGTGGATTCAACGCTGTATGTTATAATGGAATCTGCTCGTGTATACCAGAGTACTATGGAGATCCTTATTTTGGCTGTAAACCTGAATGTGTTCTCAATTCAGATTGTCCACGGAACAGGGCATGTATGAAAAATAAATGTGGAGATCCCTGTGTTGGTGCGTGTGGCACCGGTGCCATATGTGAAGTTATTAATCATATACCAATGTGTACTTGTCCACCAAAGTTTACAGGATCTCCATTCCAATACTGCTCAGAAATAAAAGGTACCAAACTTATAGCAGAATGTTTAACAAAGATATAATTTTTATTTATTGTGTGTTAACTCATAATTTAAATAATGTATTTACAGAACCGTCGCTCCCAATAGATTTATGCCAACCATCACCATGCGGTCCTTTTAGTCAATGTAGAGAAGTCAATGGACACGCTGTTTGTGTCTGTGTGCAAGGTTATATTGGTAGTCCTCCAAACTGTCGACCAGAATGCTCGGTTAGCTCTGACTGCAGACTGAATCAAGCATGTTCTAACCAAAAATGTATAGATCCATGTCCAGGAGCATGTGGCCAAAACACACATTGCATAGTTGTTAACCATAATCCTATTTGCACTTGTTTGTCTGGATACTCAGGAGATCCGTTTTCGGTATGCCAAGCAATACGTAAGTGGATAATAATTGTCGAAATATTTTGTGATGTACTACATTAACACTTAAGGGGTTTTAACGAATTTCATTATTTTGCAGCTGCTACACCTCCGATTAAAGTAAATCCTTGCCTGCCTTCACCATGTGGCCCTAACTCACAATGCGTTGAAAACGTAGACAACGCAGAATGTAGCTGCTTACCGGAGTTTATCGGTTTGCCACCCAATTGTCGACCAGAATGTACAAGTAATACTGAATGCCAAACAAATTTGGCTTGTATAAACAGGAAGTGCAAAAATCCTTGCATTGGATCTTGCGGCACAAATGCTGAGTGTAGGGTTGTAAGCCATACACCAATATGTACTTGTTTAAAAGATTATACAGGAGATCCGTTTATTTACTGTAGTCCTAAAGTAGCTACTGTAATTGACGAACGTCCGACACCTTGTGTGCCATCCCCCTGCGGCACCAACGCAGAATGCAGAGAACAAAACAGTGTTGGATCCTGCATATGTCTGCCAGGGTACTTTGGAAATCCTTACGAAGCTTGTAAACCAGAATGTTTATTGAACTCCGATTGTGCTTCAAATTTGGCATGTTATCAGAACAAGTGTAACGATCCTTGTCTAGGTACATGTGGCATAAATGCACTGTGCACTGTCATAAACCATATTCCTGCGTGTTCTTGCCCTGATCAGCACTACGGCGACCCATATAAAATCTGTGTTTTCAAGATTCAGAGTAAGTATTTGGACTCTTGTTAGTAATGAAATATATTTTAAATACACTGCGAACTAACATTATATTATGTTTCTCTTACAGTGGATACAACTGATCCATGTAGCCCCTCGCCATGCGGTCCTAATAGTCAATGTAAATCAAATAATGGCTTGGCAATATGTACATGCCTTAATGGTTACCAGGGTGCTCCTCCTATGTGTCGACCTGAATGTAGTACCAGTTCTGATTGTGCACTAGACAAAGTTTGTAAAAATCTGAAATGTATCTCGCCATGTCCTAGTGGTTGTGGTATAAATACAGATTGTAGAGTAATAAGTCACAATCCTATCTGTACATGTAAGCAAGGATACACTGGCGATCCTCTCTCTGTATGCTATTTACTTCCTGAAGATCAACATGTAATGGAACCGATAAACCCTTGTATACCATCACCATGTGGCTTGAATGCAATGTGTAGGGATGTTGGAGGTATTCCCTCATGTTCGTGTATCGAAGGATTTTTTGGAAGTCCGCCATATTGTAAACCTGAATGCACTGTAAACACTGATTGCATCAATGACAAGGCTTGTATTAACAACAAATGCCAAAACCCTTGTCTAGGATCTTGTGGACTGAATTCCATATGTAATGTTATAAATCACGTACCTGTTTGTTCATGCCCAGTGGGTTACGAAGGTGACCCATTCTCCATGTGCACTATCAAACTACCAGGTAAATACATAAAATATATACATAAAATAGATTAAGAATACAAATTTTTGTCTTATAAAACATTTGTCTTTTTGTCCACAGAGCCACCTCTAAAGATAGACCCCTGCCACCCATCTCCATGTGGTCCAAATGCTGAATGCAGCAATGGTGTTTGCTCATGTCTTTCTGAATATCAGGGTGATCCATATTTCGGTTGTCGACCGGAATGCGTACTAAGTACTGACTGTCCTTTGGATAAGACATGTTTGCGTTTTAAATGTACTGATCCATGCAGAGATATGTGTGGCCTGAATGCTGAATGCAAAGTTTATAACCACGTTGCCGTATGTAGCTGTCCTATAGGAATGACTGGCAGTGCATTTACAGAATGTTTCAAAATTGAAAGTACGTATACGCAGATATAGTATATAATTTTATACTTAAAAAAAATACGCATATACTACTTAAATAATTAACTACTTTTATTTATTTTTAGAACCTGCAAACAGACCGTGTGATCCAAATCCCTGTGGACCAAACAGTTTGTGTAGGGAAGCTAGTAACAGTCAAACAGTTTGTACTTGCCTTCAAGGTTTTATTGGAAATCCACCAAATTGTCGACCAGAATGTATACAAAGCACTGATTGTTCTCCTGTTCAAGCATGCATCAACAGAAAATGTCAGAATCCTTGTCCTGGCTCTTGTGGGCATAACGCTTTATGCAACGTAATAAATCATAATCCTATATGTAGCTGTCCAAATAGATACACAGGATCTCCATTCAGTCATTGTTACGGTAACTATTCACTATGATAATATTGTATTTATACCTTATTTTATGGATGATTTTACCAAATATATTTAAATATATATAGTTGACAAAACGCAAATTTAACCAATTGTAAAATGTTCAGTTGGTAGAGAAAGTTAATGTTTTTAAACTGTTTTAGTACTAATCGAAGAAGAACCACCCGCCAAACCATGCGTTCCATCTCCGTGTGGATTGAATAGTATATGTTCATCCACACCTGACGGCAAATCTCATACTTGCTCTTGCCAGCCGACGTTTGAAGGTACTCCGCCACAATGCCGACGAGAATGTACTGCTAATGACGAATGTACCACTGATAAGGCATGCATTAATTACAAATGCAAAGATCCTTGCCCAGGGTCATGTGGAGCTAACACAAAATGTGCAGTTCATCTTCATAGCTCTATGTGCTCATGTCAAGACGGATACACAGGCGATCCTTACACATACTGTTCCGTTATTCCGCAAAATACGCCCGTTGTTGAACCATGTAATCCGAATCCTTGTGGTGCTAATGCACAATGCAGAGTGTCGGTAAACGGTGCTGGTGCTTGTGTATGTGATAGCGGATACTTTGGGAATCCGTATGAGGCTTGTAGACCGGAATGTACTACCAGTACCGATTGTCCATTTAACACAGCTTGCTTTAAAAACAAGTGTGAAGATCCATGTCCAGGAGTTTGCGGATCAACGGCAATTTGCATAGTAATTAATCATGTGCCAACGTGTAGTTGTGCCCCTGGATATACTGGAAATCCGTATTCTTATTGCCACATAGTAACCAAGGAACCTGGTAAGTTATGCCTGCTTAAAAACTTTTTCACTAGCCAATTCTATTTCAAGTTTGTGTAAATCTTACTCTTTTTATAATTTACAGACCCTATACCACAAAATCCATGTGTGCCCAACCCATGCGGCAGCAATACAATTTGCAAAGATAACAATGGCTTGGTATCATGTTTATGTATGCCTGATTTCTTTGGATCTCCACCAAACTGCCGTCCGGAATGCACTGTTAATTCAGAATGCGCCGCAACCATGAGCTGCGTCAGGCAAAAATGTATAAATCCTTGTGTAGGAGCATGTGGTCAAAATTCTGAATGCAGAGTTGTTAACCATGCGCCTATTTGTTCTTGTCGACCAGGTTTTGAGGGAGATCCATTTATTAAATGTGTTATAATTCAACGTGAGTATAAAGGAATTCCTTTGTTATTTGGTTTAGACTTTATATATAGTAAAGGTCTGATAATGCTTTTTTTTGGTGCAGAAGTCCCAATACCAAATGTCAATCCATGTGTTCCATCACCATGCGGGCCAAACGCTGTTTGTCAGGCAATTGACAAGATCCCTAGATGCAGTTGCCAAGAAAATTACATCGGCTCCCCACCAAATTGCAGAAGTGAATGCACTATAAATTCAGATTGCCCTAGTACGAAGGCTTGTATTAATCAAAAATGTCGCGATCCATGCCAAGGTTCTTGTGGATTGCAAACCGTATGTCAAGTACATCAACATGCTGCTGTATGTAGTTGCCAGGAAGGATATACTGGAAACCCGTTCCAAAGTTGTTACCCCAGAGAAAATATAGGTTTGATTTACACATACATATATATTTTTTGATCATAAGTTTTTTTTTACTTTTCCATATTATAATAGAAAAATATATTTTCAGAACCCATTCCATCTGTATATGACAAATGTAATCCAAGTCCATGTGGAGCAAACGCTGATTGTAAAGATGGCCTGTGTACATGTAAATCAAATTACTTTGGCAACCCTTATCTAAGCTGTCGTCCTGAATGTACAGACAATTCTGATTGTGCTCAAAACTTGGCTTGTGTCAACAATAAATGCATCAGCCCTTGTGTTAACATCTGTGGTCAAGGTGCTATCTGTGATGTCTACCAGCACATTCCTATGTGTAGTTGTCCATCGAACACAACAGGCAACGCTTTCTTTTCTTGCACTCCGCATAAAGGTAAAAATAATGGTTTCATTAAATTACAAATAGTTAAACATTATTTTTAACCTTTATATAAATTTTTGTATTCTTTTTTTATAGTCGAACCCGCTAAACAGAATCCTTGTCAGCCCTCACCTTGCGGTCCTAACAGTATCTGTCGTGCGATGAACGAGCAAGCGATATGTTCGTGCTTTACTGGATACATAGGCATGCCACCATCTTGCCGCTCCGAGTGCTTAGTAGACTCCGATTGTACCAGTGTCATGTCATGTTCTAACCAGAAATGTGTTGATCCTTGCCTGGGATCATGTGGGTTGAATTCTGAATGTAGAGTACACTATCACAAACCAATTTGCTACTGCCGAAATGGATACACTGGTGATCCATTTATCCAGTGCTCTGTGATTTACAGTGAGTATTCATCTCATGTATATACTAATATTATAAAGAGGTAAAATTTATTTATTTGTACCTAGAGGTAATAACTGCAACTCTGAACCTATTCTAAAAATTCTTTCACTAATATAGTCTATTGAGTATAGTTCAAAAAACATCAATAGCTCCGATAATCTGTTATTGGAGATACCTACTTCACAAAATCACAACTTTAAATTATGGGGTGCAACTTCCTCCTCATCAGTCATGGTTTTGATTTAGTGATGTTTTATTAAAAAATAACCACGTCGGAGCCTCGATAAAATACACATTGACAGATGGTAAATGATTATTTAAAAAAGACACTTATATTAAAAAGATTTTTTTTTATTTAATATTTTTTAGAGACTACCTAAACATATATCAATTTTAACTTACAGATGAGCCACAGAAAACTCCTTGCGAACCTTCACCATGTGGTCCAAACTCTGAGTGCCGCGCCGTTGAAGACTCGCCATCGTGCTCCTGTTTATCGGGTTTCACTGGAACCGCACCTTATTGCCGCCCTGAATGTGTATCTAACAGCGAATGCAGTTTCGACAAGGCCTGTATAAACTATAAATGCGTTAATCCCTGTCTTGGTGCATGTGGTCTCAATGCAGAATGTAGAGTTATCAGTCACTCGCCACAATGTGTGTGCCAGCAAGGATATGCAGGAGACTCATTTGATCAGTGTCTCCCAGTCAAAGGTAGAATACTAAAATAAACTTTATAAGCATCTAAAATTGGGGTGATCGCAATATTAACACAACGTTTTCTTTTTTATTCTAGCTCCAATACCTGAACCAGTTCAACCATGCACGCCAAATCCATGCGGTGCCAACGCAATTTGTCAGGAACGTTATAATGTTGGCAGTTGTACTTGCTTAAATGGATATTTCGGAAACCCATACGAAGGTTGTCGACCAGAATGTCTCCTCAATTCCGATTGTTCACAAAATTTAGCGTGCATAAACAACAAATGTAAAGATCCTTGTCCAGGACTTTGTGGGTCTAATACTCTGTGTCAAATAGTCAACCATGTACCAAAATGTGTTTGTACATTTGGATATATAGGAAACCCATATGAATACTGCATAATAAAAGAAGGTAACATGAACAATTTTATAAACATTTTTATATCAAAATATATCTAAAAGCGTCAAAAACTTTTTAACATTCGTTTTTTAATTGCAGAAACACCCTCTGATCCTTGTAACCCATCGCCATGCGGGCCATACAGCACATGCAGTAACGTAAATAATAATGCAATTTGTGCTTGCTTACCAGAATACAAGGGAAACCCACCAAACTGTCAACCTGAGTGTACAACAAGTGCTGAATGTCCTCTTGATAAAGCTTGTGTAAACCAGAAGTGTGTAGACCCATGCATTGGGAAGTGTGGTGAAAATGCACAATGCCGTGTTCATCATCACAGTCCATACTGCACTTGCCTTTTAGGCTTTGAAGGAGATCCATTCACAAGATGTACAAAAGAGATATCCAGAGATCCAGAGATATCAATTTTATCTCCATGTGAGCCAAATCCTTGTGGTTTGTTTGCAATTTGCAGAGATTTTGGTGGATCATCCATGTGCAGGTGCAAACCGGGCTATGTTGGAGCGCCGCCACAGTGTGCACCCGAATGTACAATTAATCAAGACTGTCCTAGTGACAAAGCATGTGTTAGAGAAAAATGTGTTGACCCCTGTATTGGTTCCTGTGGAGCTAATACTGACTGTCGGGCCAGTAATCATGTGGCCATCTGCACATGTTGGCACGGATATCGAGGCAACCCATTTGCTAATTGTTATGAGTTCAAAGGTAATTGAGAAGTATTATCACTTGTAAATTAATCATTTATCTACTTGAATATTATGTTTCTTCCTCTCGTTCTTAATTATAAATTAAAAAAAATGTATTTTAACCACATAGGCCTGTGGTTGTTTTTTGAAGATACAGTTTAGGTATTTTAATATTCGTAAGAGCATATAAAGGTACTTGAAACAATAATGCAACTTTAAAGCTTTTGCCGTATAGGGGCAACCAAGCCAAACCCGTCAAACCATTCATGTTTCCACGCTTTCTATGGTTGTTGTTTTTCAAAGACACCTACATAGATAGTCTATTTCTATATATGTTTGTTTATTAATCTTCATTGATTCTATAAAGGTCTTAGTGTACGGAATGAGTGAAAAAAGCGTCCGAAGGCAGAGCGTTCAGTGGCCTTAGCGCCACTCGGCTATATTCTTAACACGAACGCTATATGCCCAGTTTCAGAGCACGCTCGACTCAGACGGGCACTCAGTCCGTCTACAAAGTATATAAGGTTTTATGTAATTTCTAGGATATAAGATACTTTAAATTTTGTTGCCCTTGCGTAGTGATAGGTATAGGATATTTTTATACATTCATTTTCACATATTCATTTCTTTTTTTCTCAAACAGAGCCTCAGTTTCCAATAATAAGGAATCCATGCGAGCCATCTCCATGTGGAATCAACGCATTGTGTGATAATGGAACTTGTTCATGTATACCCGGCTATCAGGGAAATCCTCGTATTGAGTGCAGGCCGGAGTGCACAAGTGATGACGAATGCCAAAAACAACTTGCCTGTATAAATTACAAATGTGTGAACCCCTGTAAAAACGCCTGTGGATTAAACGCAGTGTGTAACGTGTATAATCATTTAGCTATTTGTGAATGTCCATCACCTCTTCAGGGAGATCCGTTCATTGCCTGTCGACAGGCTATAGGTATGTATATTTTTCTTATTTCTATACTTTCTAATTTATGGTTTTACTTAAATAAATATTCAAGTAGGTCACTCCAGGACACTTTTAAACGTCAAGTTGAAAATATTAATGTATAATAAAATTTATAAATGAACAATTACAAATAAATTGTAAGTAAAAATAACATTAAATGAGAAAAATACAACACACAGAACAATTCATTCAATTCATTAATAACAACATTTTATTAAACATTTTTTCTTGGAGGTATGGTCATTTTTTAAATGAGCATTGCTAGTTTCTCTCCATTTTTTTTATTTAGGCTGTACAAGTTTCCTTGTTTAAAATTAAATCTATACTAACCTACTGATGCTAAGTATATCTTGAAAATAACATCTATCTTCATTCCAGAGCCGGTAGTAACGGACCCATGCTCACCGAATCCATGTGGACCAAATACTATATGCCGAGCAGACGGTACTGTAGCTCACTGTTCATGTCGGCCGCCAATGTTTGAAGAGCCGCCCAGCTGTCGACCAGAGTGTCGCTCCGACTCAGAATGTCCACCTGATCAAGCATGCCGAAACAATAAGTGTCGCGACCCATGCCCAGGTGTTTGTGGCACTCACGCAATATGTCGCACTAGATTACACTCACCTATATGCACTTGCCCAACGAACTATGTTGGTGATCCATTTATCAGATGTTTACCAGGTACGTTATTTTACCAGTTATTATCGAATGCTAATTAAAGGTTATGTTATTTTAAAACTAATTTAAATCTTACTGCCAACAGCTATCGAAAACGATGCCAAAACTAATACACCATGTGTGAACTGCGGGCCTAACTCCGATTGCGTCGATGGACAATGCCGTTGCAAACCAAATTTCTTCGGGACACCACCTTTCTGTACATATGAATGTGTCAGTGCTAGTGACTGTGGCTGGAGTTTGACTTGTCTTAACAGACGTTGCGTAGATCCATGTCCAGGCGCTTGCGGTAAAGGAGCGAAATGTACACCCATCGCCCACGAGGCACACTGCGATTGCCCAACAACAACCACTGGAAATCCACGAGTAGAATGTCGACCCATCGCGGAAATCCGTAAGATAAAACTAAATGGAAGATTGCTTTGTTTCAAAACAACTAAGTTTTTAGCGCGGAAGTTATAATAGATATTATTGAGAGCGTACACAAATCTCCGAAAGTTATGGCGACTACGTCAAGCAATGTTTTCGCTTTTAAAACTTAGGCATGGGTTTTATTGGCGATACTTTGTTTGACTCTTTGCCTTTATGAGAAAAAATAGCCTCTATTTTTTTCAGAAAATTACGCTTGTGTACCGTTTGCTGATAAGTATAAGAAATGTATAGTTTTTGTTCGGTTCTTATCATTGTTCTTATAAAATTACAGAACGGCCACGACCAAACGACCCATGCAATCCTTCGCCGTGTGGGCCTGGTGCGCTATGTCACACCAGTGGATCAAGAGCATTATGTGAATGTGAGCCAGGTCTACGTGGCGACCCTTACTCAGGATGTCGACCTGAATGTCTTGGAGACTCTGATTGCTCCCCATCAAGAGCTTGCATACGGTCCCACTGCCGCGACCCGTGTCAAGGCACCTGCGGCGTTGGAGCTGTTTGCGAAACTGTCAATCATATACCACTTTGTTCATGTCCAACTGGAACAAGAGGGAATGCATTCCTGAAATGTGACGTCATCGAATCAGGTTCGCAAAATAAAACTTTCATAGAACATTATTACAACTTATTACTTTATGACTTTGATTCGTTTTCAATACTTTAATCCTTATTGTCTTAATGTCCGATAACGTACGAAAGAAACTATACAGATGAATTTTTACAGTACTTAAAAAATAAGTTCCTTTTCCAAACTCAGTATTTTTATTCCACAATAACAAATACAATGATTATTACAGCACCGCCATGCACCCCGTCTCCGTGCGGGCCAGGCGCATTGTGCTCAGTATCCGGCACGAGCGCTGTGTGCTCCTGCCCTGCAGGCACTAGCGGAGACGCAGCCACATCTGGTTGCCGGCCAGAATGCGTCGTGAGTTCCGAGTGTTCTCGAGACCGCGCCTGTATTAGAAACAAGTGCGTCGACCCCTGCGTTGGCGCCTGCGGATCTGGAGCTGAATGCCGAGTCTTCGACCATGCGCCTATATGCTCTTGTCCACCTTCCTTTGCTGGAGATCCATTCATAGACTGCCGGCCAAGAGGTACGTTACATGCAGTTATTCAGCCAATGAGTAGTAAAATATTATATAAGTTACTAAAGAATTTAGCAAAATACTTATTTTGTTATAGAACCCACGGTGTTTGATCCCTGTGACCCGAACCCTTGTGGACCGCACGGAACTTGCAATGCTGGTCAATGCACGTACCCAGAATGTATTGTCAACGACGACTGTCCTGGAGATCGATCATGTATCAACTATAAGTGTGCAGACCCTTGCGTCAATGCGTGCGGTCTGAACGCCATATGTACTGGTATCAGACACTCGGCCGTTTGCTCGTGTCCTGCCGGATACACTGGATCGGCATTCGTGCGCTGTGATCGAGTCATCATCCCCACACCACCGCGACCAGTCCCAGAATGCACCAATGATGAGCAGTGCGCTGATAATGCTGCTTGCGTCGATTCTCGGTGTTCACCAGTCTGCGGACCCAGCAACTGTGGGCTGAATGCTCGTTGTATTGCAAAACAGCATAGAGCTCTTTGTGCATGCTTACCAGGCTATGAAGGAGACGGATACAGAGGATGTTACTCAGGTAAAATACAAATAATTAATTTTAAATAAAAATTAAAAAATAATATGTGTGTGAAATGCAAGTAAAGATCGTGGCGAAATTTTACATAAATATACAGATATTTTTTACGACCCTAAGTGACATTCTAAAGGGAACCAGATGAAGTTATTTTAAAACAGTCTAATAATGAAGTTATATTAAAACAGTCTAATAACTAAACCACATGTTATGGGTTGTGTATGTATAGCCACGAACACATTACATGATCTAACCTAATAATAATTGTTGCAGTTGAGTGTCATAGCAATAACGACTGTCCAGCCGACGAGAGTTGCGAAGGTGGTTCATGCGTAAAAGTGTGTTCACGCGTGCGGTGTGGTGTTGAAGCGCACTGTATCGCTCGAGGACACGCAGGAACTTGCGAATGCGATAGCGGTGCCCAAGGAGATCCATGGACCAAATGTCAGAGAGCCGAATGCACCGTTGATGAAGACTGCGCGTCGTGGTTAGCCTGCAGAGGAGGCACGTGCCAAAATCCGTGCCCTGGAGCATGTGCGCAAGGCGCGACATGTACCGTCGTTAGACATGCGCCCGTTTGTGAATGCCAACGTGGCAGTCAAGGAAATCCCAAGATCGAATGTCGGCCAGGTAACATAATTTGTAGTAAATAATAAAAAAAAATATTGTCAATATTTTGTCTCAACTCATAAAAATTGGCTTCAAAAATGTGTCCTAAAACATAATAAAGATTATGTTAAAGTAGTGGTGACCTAGGGGTTTCGATTTCACTTTGCGTCCTGAGTGGTGGAGGTTCGCACCCGGCGAGTACCAATGAGTCTTTCTTAATTTCCAAATTACATTGAGTATTCACACTACTGGCTTTTTGGTAAAGGCAAACATCTTCAGGAAACCTGCATACGTCAAAGAAAAATGGCCCAAATCACCACGCCGTGCCCCAATGAGGCCCGTATGAGGATGATAAAGAAAAAAAGAAAGTTAAACTAAAATATACGTTTAATTAGTCTAGTATATTTTCACCTACACTAATTATTTCTACCGTCCCGTACGCCCCCTTAGGCGGCAAATTTATAATTAAATATTGTATACATAAAATGTATAACAAACCAACATGCCATCCATTGGCGTAGGAACGGTGGGGGGCACTTGCCCCACGCTGGCTGGCTCATGCATGTTTAATTAGGCATTTTGATTACATTTTAGTTTATTGTTTAAATAGAAGCCACTTTACCAACCAACCAACCAACCATCACAACCAATACCAACACTAAATATTTATTTTTTGGCTGACCCTCAATCAAAACGTGGCTACGCTTATGCTGCCGTATATTTAGTTTCTAGATCCAGTGCTTTGGGCTGTTATATCTATTTAACCCGAAAATGCTAATTTTCCAATTTCCCTTTACAAAATTTCATGTTTTTTTTAAATGATCTATTACAAAATATGTACTTTTCAACATTTCATACCATATTACAGTATTGCCTTATTAACTGTCATCCTCTATTTTATCCCCCTTAGAAGACGATTTTTCAAAAATGTTAAGAGTTAAATTTGACCGATCTTATTCTTAACCTTTATAACATCTATGAGTATTTTTCTTAAATTCTTAATTACTTTTTTTAGTGCTGGCACAAGTTGAGTGTCAAAATGACGCGGAATGTGGACCCGATATGGCTTGTCTTCAAGGAAACTGCAAAAACCCATGCGATTTAACGTCGTGTGGATTGCGTGCAGTATGTCGCGTTGCGAATACACTACCTTTCCGAACGCTGGTATGCGAATGTCCCAAACCTTTGACTGGTGATGCAGCCGTACAGTGTAATCCAAGTAAGTCAAGAGTATTAATATTTAATATATTCAGTCAAATCTAATAAGTTGTTAAGTTAGCATTCTATTGTATTCTTAGAGACAAATCAAGTTATTCTTAGATTTAAATTAATAAAAATTAGTTTATCATCGCTTCTGTGAATTATGAGAATTTTTTTATAAAGACATATTTGGATATATATTATTAATAAAACAAAACTTTATTTTTTCTCGAATATATATTTATATATGTTAAATATTAAATATTATAAATAAAAATTGTGTTCACAGCAGAGGTACCAACTAAGATATTAAGGTTTGTAAGATTAAAACAGTTATTTAGTATAGGTAAGTCGAGGCACGTAAGTTGAACCATACGCTGTTTTGGCACTCGGGTAAATTAGAAAAATACCTAAATGATGGGAAAATACTTTTTATATGAAAATTATATACAGAATTTGGTTTATCATACTTGTAATTACTCGTATGGAGATTACAAAAGTCAGTCAGGGAGTGATATGTATTATGATATTTATTTATATAGACAGCCGGATTAAATAAATGTAAACTACTATCATTTGTTTTCTACAAGGGACATCAGAACAGACTAAAGAATTTATTATGTAAATATTCCACTATTCAATTTATGATAAGGAACTGGAAACTCGGTATGTTCGCGAAAATCATTGTAAAAAAAACGAACATGTAACTACTTATCTATGTAATTAAATACCTGATTGTAAATTGTATATACAATCACTGCACCCCTGTTCTATAAATATATATATACAAGCACAATTACTTCACAATTAATTATTTTCTCTCTTCTACAAGATCTTAAACTTCTTCTATTTTATCTCTTAAACGTAAGAGTTTGCGATACGCCATTTCAAATGCACTTATAATAAGACAAGTTACAATTTACGAATTAATTTACTAACAATGGGATATTTGACTAAATAGTTATATAAGTAGTACCTTTGAAATTTATACCTACTATAAAAAATATTTCAATACAAATGTTTTAGACACTTTATGATAGATACTCGAAATCTTTCATCTTAATTATTTTTTCCAATTAATTCAATTTCTAATGTTATGACAACACACACAAACACAATATTAGAGAACGGGTTCAACTGTGAACGCAATATTTAACGCGCCATACAATTTAACAATGAATGTCATAGGCTGTATTAACCTAATAATCAAAAGTCGTCACTATTTAAGATCATATTATTGAGCTTTTTAGAGCAGAATCGGCACACTTCTAACCATAGAAACGTATCACAACGTAGTCGTAGTAAGAACATAGTGATATTACTAGATATATCATAAAAATATAATTACGTAGATATCAAAAAGTAGTCAAATACCCTGTTGTAGTTCGCTATTAATTTTGAATTTCTGTTCTAATTTATCTGTTTTTGAAAGGAGGTGAGTGCAGTGAAAATAAAGATTGTGGAGATGAGGAGAAATGCTCACAAAAGAAGTGCGTGCCAGTTTGCGAAGGGAACACCTGCGGTGTGGGCGCAGAGTGCCGCGCTGCCGGCCACGTCGCCACCTGCACCTGTCTGCCACCGCTGCAGGGCAACCCAACTGTGGCTTGCATACCCGGTATGTAAATACACTCCTTTTAAAACCTCAATTGTCAAATTTGGAGTCGTAATGGTTAAAAACGGTCAAAATCTATTGTTAAAAGTTCCAAGGAAACCGCAATATTCAGTCTGGTTTATTCCGGTAAGTCAAGTAATGTACGTAATCCTTCGCCAGTTCGTCAAACAATCGACGTATTAAAATAAGGAGGATAGTTCCTTCGGTTTGGAGGTTCCATTTGATTTTAAACTATTTATCAAGTGGTAGAATTTTGTTTCTAAAGCGGTTAGTGACTTAGATTTAGAGTTGCGTTCATCTTCAGTACCTACTCATAAATTCCTTTGCCCACTTACAATGCGAAGGACAACAAACAACAATACCAAAGAAGTTAGGGGCGGAAGCAATGTATACATAATTATTATAACTTTATTTTGATAAATGTATGTGATTGGCAGGAGCGCCTGGGCCACAATGTCGGTCGGACTCCGAATGTGGTGCAGCGGAAGCGTGCGTGTCGCAGCGCTGCATCCCAGCGTGCGCTGGTGCGTGCGGATCGGGCGCGCTATGCGACGCTGAACAACATCGCGCTCGTTGTCGCTGCCCGCCCGGCACCGCCGGCGATCCTGCTCTCGCTTGTTACACACGTCAGTATTAATTATTACGAATTCTAAACAAATTAGTACTTAATTGATACCGAATCGAAATGCACATTTTTTACGTACATAGTTAACGTACTTTGTCTTTATTTCTTGTATTTTGCTGTTTATAAAAAGTTTCATTTTGGTTTTGTAACTATAAATAAATTGACATATTCATTGCACCGGACAACTAACGTTTATCAGAAAACTAAATGCTATATGTTTATTTATTAAGCAATATGATGCTTTAATATAAACACTACTAAACAAGATCGAAATCATCGAAAAAAATAATTCTTAATTAATTGAACAAAATATTTTTCTATTTACAGCTGAATGTACAACTGATGATAACTGCCCATTCCATAAGAGTTGTGTCAACGGATATTGTCAAGACCCTTGCGTATTGGGCACGCCTTGCGGCCGCGATGCTGTTTGTGAAGCAATCGCCCACGTTGCCACGTGCCGTTGTCCACCTGGTACTCAGGGTGATCCACGTCGAGCTTGCATTTCTGCCGTCTGCCATTACAATGAAGACTGCGATGATACACAGATCTGCAATCGAATCAACCGCGTTTGCCAGCCTGCCTGTACCGACACTTCTTGTGCTTCCGGTGCACTTTGTCAAGCCCGAGAGCATCGTCCAGTGTGCACATGTCCACCAGGACGTTCTGGGGATCCATACCTTCAGGGTTGTGGTACGACGCAAGTAGTTACTGGATGTAAATCAGATGCAGAATGTGCGTCGCCATTAGCTTGCGTAAACGCACGTTGTACAGACTTGTGTTCAGCCAGTCCTTGCGATGCCGGTTTAGTGTGTCAGACTGTTGACGTTTTGCCTTTACGAGCGGTCGCGTGCGTATGCCCTGATGGTGGTCGCGTTGCACCTGACAGCGGATGTCGAGCCCCACCAGATGCGGAGTGTTCAGCGGACTCGGACTGCGCTAACATCCAAACGTGCCGACGCGGAAGCTGTGTTGAAGCTTGCAGAGCAGACCCTTGTGGACAGAACGCTCTATGCGAATCCGTTGATCATGCCTCAAGGTGTACTTGCCCACCAGGATACTTTGGAAACCCACGAATAGAATGCAATACAGGTAAATAAAATGTCTTACCTTATCTTATTATTATTTCTTATTTTACCTCCAGCGATGTTCAGTTCCCAGATCATTTGCAAGACAAGGTGAAGATGGCGTCCAAAAAACTTGGTGTACTCAACCGAAAGAGTGGAGTACTGCTGCCATCTCTGGGCCGGGTGCACCCAACCGAATACCAGCTTGGTCCATTTGACTCTGTTCAACGTCGGGCTGTGAAAATCGTCGACGATCCAAACTCGCAAGCCGCATCGAACCCTTAAGTCTAAGGAGAGTCTTTGCCTCCCTGGGTGTGTTCTACCGCTTGTATAATGGGATGTGTTCGACATGATGCCCACACGGCTATTTTCTATCATCGCACCGCTCGGCAGGAAATTGATCCTCACACCTTAGAACCTAAATGGTCACGTACGTTCGTTCTTTAAAAACTGAGTTATAACGTTTTTGAAGGGTCGGCAACACGCGAGTGATGCCCCAGGTGTTGCAAGCGTCCAGAGCCTGCGGTAACCCTTGACCTTCAGGCGGACCGCAAGCATATTCGCTACCCTGTGGTATATAAAAAAAATTAGATAGACCATTATTTTTTACGTACTCAGAATGGACACAAGATATTGAGAAACCATGCAAAGAAGAATTATTTATAGTGTGTGTGTATGTACTCATATTTACTAACGAGACACTATATTATATCACTATCAATTTCGTATTAAAACTAAATTAAAAAGTTTTAAAACCTTTTTGAAAAACTAAAAATTTTGCTTATTTTTGATAGAATCAAGACAACCGACCATTTGGGAATGTTACAATGATGAAGAATGCGGAGAAGAACGCGCTTGTATCGATCGACTTTGTGTCAATCCTTGCTCGAACTCATGTGGTCCCGGCGCCTTATGCCGTGCTGTTAACCACAAGCCGCAATGTACATGCCCAAGAGGATACTCAGGAGTACCTACTTTGCGTTGCATACCTCGTAAGTAACTTTTACACAAAAAATACCTTGAATACGATATGTACACATATTTATTTATATATATTATAAATATTTATTATTATATACTTATTTATAGGTTCTGATACGTTTTTTTTTAATATTTCTTTATTTTCCACAGCATCAGATAAATCTGTAATCCCAGTGGGGTGTAAAGCGAACTCGGACTGCCCATTGTCACAGGCGTGTGTGAATGGTGCCTGCGCGGATCCTTGTGCATGCGGAGCGCACGCAGAGTGCACAGTTGTAAAACACCACCCTGTTTGTTACTGCGAGCGTGGATTCTCTGGAAATCCATACACTGAATGTGTCAAAGGTTTGTTACCTTAGTTTTAAATATCTTAACAAAGTAATAACTGACTCAATCTGATTTAGGTTTTATTTTATTTATTTACTTTTATTTCAGTTGGCTGTACTTCGGATTCAGAATGTCCAGACAGCGATACCTGTTACAACGGCGTCTGTGTTAATCCTTGTGTAGTAGAAGCCCCATGTGCCATCAGCGCCGAATGCTATGGCAAAGCTCATCGAACTGCATGTCGCTGTCCGACCGGAACTATTGGCAACCCATACACTAAATGTCAGGCAACAGAGTGTGAGATTGATTCCGACTGTAATGACAACAGTGTTTGTATAAGAGGAGTATGTCACAACGCGTGCTCTGTCGATGGACGGAACCCTTGCGCTAGTAATGCAGAATGTTTTGCAAGAAATCATGCAGCTTCCTGCAAATGTCCATCAGCACTTCCAGCTGGTGATCCTTACACTCACTGCGAGAAAGTCCCAATAAGTGGTGAACCAGAATGTCGCATGGACATGGATTGTCCTAGTGGTCATGCCTGCATTAGAGATGCGTGTCGTGAAGCCTGTACTGAACTGAAACCATGCTCAGGGAATGCCCGTTGTACAGTTTCGGACAGCGTACCGTTTAGAACTTTAATATGCCGTTGTCCTGAAGGCTATATCCCCGACGAAGGAGGATCCTGCAAACCGGCACAACTACCGCCTCTTAGCTGTTCCTCTGACCAAGACTGCAGTGACAAAGAATCTTGCGTTAACAGAATTTGTCGAAACCCATGCAACTGTGGAGAAAATGCAGAATGTTATGTCCGTGATCATCGCCCTGTTTGTTCATGTCGAGAAGGCTTTGATGGAGATCCGTATCGTATATGTCACATTTTCGGTTGTCGTGTTGACTCAGAGTGTCAATCGCACGAATCTTGCGTCAATGGAAATTGTGTCAGTCCCTGCCTTCTGAACAATACATGTGGATCAAACGCTGATTGTTTTGTAGAGAGAAACCGTGCCTTGTGTCGCTGCAGACCTGGATTCGAAGGCGATGCCTACAGTGGATGTAATGCAGTCGAATGCAGAACTAACGGAGACTGTCCACAAGATAAACAATGTCGTGCACACAGATGCATAAATCCTTGTGTCTTTGGAAACACATGCGGCACTAACGCGATGTGTTTGGTGAGAAGTCATATACCTGTGTGCAAGTGTGAATCAGGTTACAACGGTAATCCTTACATACAATGTAAGCCGCCAATTGCTGCAGAATGTTACGTTGACGCAGATTGTTCTTCGAAGTTAGCTTGTCTAGAATCTAAATGTGTTAACCCTTGTACAGAATTAACGCCCTGCGCTACACCTGCACGTTGTGAAGTATCACCAACGCTACCTGTCCGGACAATGCTATGTACTTGTCCACCAGGATACGTTAGCAGTGGTGGAGGCATTTGCCGTCCAGCTACATTTATCGCTGATGCAGTTTGTGAACTTGATAACAATTGTACATCAAACCATGCTTGCGTTACTTCAGTTTGTCAAAACCCATGTAAATGTGGACCAAACGCTGATTGTCTAATGAAAGATCACAAACCTGTTTGTGCTTGCCAACCTGGTTATATAGGTGATGCAAGTTCCGGATGCTACAAGATCTTATGTCAATCCGATTCTCAGTGTTCAGATGACGAAACATGTATTAATAACCGATGCATACCTGCTTGTTCGGTGGACCCTAATGTCTGTGGCGAATCTGCAGAATGTTATGGATCACAGCATCGCACCTCATGTCGTTGTAAGATTGGCACTGCTGGAAATCCTTCAATTGCTTGCACACCCATCGCTTGCCGCGCAAATTCTGAGTGTCCATCAGACAAGTCATGCATCAACTCTAAATGCGTAGAACCGTGCACTGCAACAACTTGTGCAGCCCCTGCAGAATGTCGCGTTTATCTCCACGAAGCTCACTGTGTTTGTCCACCTGGATATGAAAGCACACAAAATGGATGCACGGAACCAAGAAGACCACAATGTATAACAGATATAGATTGCCCATCTGGAACCGCATGCCTTAATTATAAATGTGTCAATCCATGTATGGAGACAAAGCCATGCGGTATTAACGCAGAATGTAAAGTAATTGATATGCTTCCCATAAAATCTATGACATGCGAATGCTTACCTGGTTATGTCGGTAACGCCTTTAATGAATGCACACCTATTCGACGTAAGTAACTATCTACTGATTTCATTTAATTACAAAAAAAAAATCCAGCAATTTTTAAGACACTTATTCACTTTTTTATTTTTATTTTAGATCAAGCAGAATGCATTAAGGGTCAAGCTGTTAATGTGAACGGGGAGTGCATACCTTGCTTAGAAAGTGAAGGCCGAGTAGTAGATTCACGTGGACGTTGTGTCTGTGATTCTGAGCGCGGCTACACATCCCGCGGCAACATCTGTGTGCTTGTTGGATGCCGCACGGATAGTGAGTGCGACGATCATGCACGTTGCATCAACGGTGCCTGCGTAGACGCTTGTGAAGCTGAACCCTGCGGAATCTCTGCCATCTGTAATGCTATAGGGCACCGATCCCATTGTACTTGTATCGCTGACTTTACTGGAAACCCTAGAATTATGTGCAATGCCACGAGTAACTATCGGACTCATTTCCCGCCACCAGAGATACAGGTATACCTATATCCGAATATTACCACAAATCCACTTGTATGTTAAATAATTTCTCAAACTATTTCTAATTTATATAATTATTTTAGGTTCAGTGTTTGGCGGATGGTGTAAACGTTCGACTTTCGATCAAGGACTTTAATGGAGTATTGTATGTCAAAGGCTATAGTAAAGATGAACATTGTCGAAGAGTTGTGAACGTTCCAGATAAACACGATACTACTTCTTTTGATTTTAACGTTCACTTTGGAGACTGTGGATTAGTACACGTAAATGTAAGTTTCCATTGCCTAATTTTTTTTTATTTTCTTCTATGAAGTTTGACTTTAAATCAAGATGTTAAACATTTTTTTCCATTACCTTCCAACATTGATTCCATTTTTTATTTTGATAATAATTTATTATATATGCATACGATAGTTTTTAACAATGTAACTTACTTGTCATATATATTATAAGAAGTGTAATTAATTTCAGGGATTAGCAAGTTTCGTACTAGTGTTACAGCTTCATCCAAAATTAGTGACTTCAAGTGCGAAAGCTTACCACATTAAGTGTGTTTACCAAACCGGTGAGCAGAATATAACACTGGCGTTCAACGTATCAATGTTAACCACGGCCGGAACTATTGCTAACACAGGGCCACCGCCCACTTGCTCTATGAGAATCGTATCTCGATCCGGTAATGAAGTCAGCTCAGCTGAAATTGGAGAGAACCTTCTGCTACAAGTGGATGTCCAACCATCAAGTAAGAACTGCTTCATTATTTCCTTCCAAAAAACAGATTTTGTAAAATGGAATAGGCTAATAACGCCAATTGGCTGAAATTTTTATAGCTCAGGGTTTTGCGTTTATTCAAAAATTGAAATACAAATCAAAGATTGACTTTTTATTTACCTTATAAATATTAGAATCAGCAAAAAAAGAGACCTAAGTATTATTAAACCTTTACTTTCCTATCAAATTACTTATAGGTTACCTATTTGTAAGTGAAATCATGTTTATTAAAATTGTTGGTTTGATTAAGAACCGAGATACTTACTTATTTTTACTTAACAGGCATTTACGGCGGATTTGCTCGCAGTTGCATTGCAAAGACAAGCGAAGCATCTACAAAAGTGGAAAATGAGTATACAGTGACAGACGCTGATGGATGCGCCACGGAGCCGGCCATCTTTGGCGAATGGGAACGTAGCGAGGATGGCACTGCGCTACAAGCGTCTTTTAACGCGTTTAAATTCCCCAGTAGTGACAACATCAAATTCCAATGCAACATTCGAGTCTGCTTTGGAAAATGCCAACCGGTAAGGTTTAATTTAGCTCCTCTCATTTAGCACATAATAAAAATTTGTAGATATTTTCTTAATAGAAACTTTATTTTATAAACAGGTAAACTGTCGCGGTTTTGACGCTTTTGGAAAGCGCAGAAAACGAGATGTAAATAACGAACTGCCCTTGTTGGGTAACGAGGGACAAACTCGAGAGGAGGTGACTGTTGAGTCAAACCCTATGTTAACGTTAGAACGACGAGACCCGTCACGGGTGGCTCGCCAGCGCGATGGGTCTGGCCTGGAAGGAGGAAACGGAGCCGGTGGCACAGACGTATGCGTATCTGCTGCCGGTCTAGCTGTGGCGCTGGCACTGACAGCGCTGCTAGCGCTGGTAGCAGTGGCAGCTGCCGTAGCTTGCTGGCTGGTGGCGTGGCGGCGTGCGCGACCACCTCCCGCTCCCCTGCCGCACCCGCCCGATTTTCCCAACCCGCTGTTCCAGCGTTGATGATACACTAGTCGTGCGCCCCGCTCCTCCGCCGGCGCCGGGCGGTGTCGGCTCCTTCCTTCTCACTCATTTAGCTTTAATTTGTGCGCGCCGTCGGAGGACCGCCGGGTGAGGGCGTCGCGAGCGCCCCTCGCCTGCGCTCGCAGCGCCCTGCTTAGATTTATTTTTATACTTATTTAATATTTTCATTGTAATTTTATTGAACTGTCGCCTCCTTAGAAATTTGTGATATCCATAATATATGTAGAGCTACGAAATCACCACAATTATGTAAAATAATTATTGATTTAATATAGTAAGCAAATAATAATAATATAACAGCAGTTTTATTACTAACATCGGATCCATAGATTTTGTGTGGCGCAAAACAACAGCAACGGTCAGTTTTGCAACATCAAGTAAAATTATGATCTTTTTTTTTATATATTCTTTATTGAACACCAAAAGTGTACAAAACGTGGACTTAATGCTAACAGCACTTTCTACCAGTCAACCTACAAATGTTCAATGTCAGTGTCTTATCCTTATCCCATTATTTGGGGCGGGACCTTAACCTTCTGCGCCAGGACGATCTATCCTGGGTTTTCGTATCAGGCAACAGGGCCTTCTTTCGATCTTTGGCAACATTTGACCATAGCTTGACGTCGGAGATCGGACTTTTTGGCATTTTTCTTAAAGTAGATTTAGGGCAATTTGTACGACGTGATCTTCGCTGCGTCTATTAATGTAACCGTACAATCTTTGGTAGGATTTTGTAATTTTTTCTATTATTAGAGTTACCTTAAAGCCTCCTCGCGTATTCATTGCGAACTTTGTCCAAGTTGGTAAGTGAGGAAGTAGCCCACCTTAACATCGTCATTTTAATCACGCACATTTTTTGCTCATGAGTCTTCTTGACTGTTTAGAATTCAGACCCATAGAATAAAGCTGGCCAAACAGTCACCTTGCACACTATGCCATTCGTTTTTACACAAACGCGTGGGTCGCATAGTACTTTAGTTAAAGATCTCCATTTACCATGCGTTGTACGTCGGCATCAACATTGTCATCCGACGTAAGCATTAAGCCTAAATATTTAAGCTGCGCTACCAAAGGAATGGTTGCTGTTCCTATGTTTCAACCGAATTTTACTACGAATTCTTGGCGTGCCAGCCTGGCTACGAACTCTTGTTTTAATGTTGCTGTGAGTATCTTTAACCAAGTTAACAAAGTATTCTAGAACTTTTTGGTCTCTAAGCGTTTACCAGACTAGATTAAGGGACGGGCTATCAAAGACTTTTTCCAGGTCAATGAACGCAACATGCTGGTCCTTGCTATACAATCTGAATTTTTTAATGAGTACTCTAATTGCTTTAATGGCGTTAATGGTTGACCGAGACGCCTTAAAACCAAACTGAATTGGGTGTAAAATCCGAAAGCACAGTAAGAAGCTTATTTTTAATCCGTTCCCATAACTTTTAAAGTGTGCGAGGTAAGTTTGATACACCTGTAGCTAACGCATTGAGCTACGTCTCTTTTATATGTAGTTGTAGGTAGCTGTGGCGCCAAAAGTTCAGAATAGTACTGGTAGTCAGGATAGTATTTAGGAGTTTAGTCAGCTATCTAATGTTTAAATAATCTAACGTATACATAAATGTGTTACCAACGTACAAAGACGTTATAAGGTGTTACAAATAGACTTATATGCAGGTCATAATTAACAGGACTAACGGAAGTAGCAAAGATCCTCCATTTTCCAAAATCGTGGGTGTGTGTACGTGTGTAAAAAAAAATAATTCCGAAATTGGTTACCAAGCAAGATTTTTTGTCAAAACAACGTAGTATTTGTCTAATAGATTAGTTTACTTCAGTTTGTATTGTTTCCCAACAAACAATTTAGCGTTGGTAAAACAGGTAATTTTGAAGCTTAGAGTATAACTATTGATTTATAATGGATTAGGTTGTCACTAAAAGTGATACAGTTCACTTATGAAATAAATTTAGTTGTATAGGTTGTATTAGGACTGTAAAAAAGAAGTAAATATTCTTTACAGTTAGTGTAGTAGCAGCGGCCGCTTATATACTTATGACGTTAAAGCTTGTTTGGGCCTGCAGCGTCAAAAGCTGTTTGAAGATCTTCATTAACTCCCTATAATTCTTATTGCTATAAAACTGCTATATTAGAGATGCTTGTATATCATTAGGCTGTTGTTCAACTTCATTAACGACATTGGTTCTGCAACGGAGTCAATAAGGAGTGTTGTAACACCAAACACTAAATGCGTTTTATAACTTTTACATACAGCTTACGCCTGTAATACGAAAGTAATAATATGATAGGTTAAAAAGTTATAGCAGTTTTGTACGATCCTGGTATAAAGGTTATGGTGTAAGATAAACAAATAGTAATTCTTTAATGACATTATTTAATGTTTCTAACGCTTAAAGTTTTTGTCTATAATCTAACCTTATCTATGATCTAATCTAACATTATTGAAACATTTATCGAACTGAGCTAAAATTTGGGATTTCACTACTTCGTAAAGAACCCTAATCTTAAGGTATATAGGTAAAGCTAAAGCCGGTATTTTACTCTCCGCTGCAGGTAGATGTCTTCGCTGAGTGCGTAGTTCCTCTCTTATGTCAACCAAAGATCGCATAATACTCTTGACTACCAGCGTTGTAATTCTTCGAGTGTCGTAATAGATTGAAGAAAAGTCTGCACCTTCGTAAGGCTGAGTTTATATTAGACGTTAGTCTCCTATTTATTAAAACTGTTTAAAATATGACATTTAAATTTTCTTTTAAAGATTGCTAGTGACTTAGTTTCTGTATTGTCTTCGGTAATGTATTATACATTTTTGCTCCTTCGTATTCGATACTTTTCTTTCCATAGTTAGTGCTCGGTGGCCGAGTGTAGATATGGTGAGCCCGTCGTAGTAATAATCTCGATATATTTTTATTTTCATAGATATCTGCGTGTGAATTTCTTTATTAAGTATTTTTCGGACAAGAATACATGTGTTATATTGATATGTTTGGGTAATGTTCATAATTTTTGTGTTCTGGTATATTTTATTAGTGGGTGATAGGTAGTTATAATGGAATAAGACCTTAATTAGCTTATTCTGGGCTATTTGTACTGACTGTATGTTAGTTTTTGCAGCTGTACCCCAGAGTTCAATAAGATAGTCAATATGAGGTTTTACCAGACTATTGTATATGGTGTACCTTACATTTAGGGGAAGACATCTGACCAACGTCCTGAGCGATCCTCTGTTTTGAAGGTGTGGTTGCCATGTAAAATGCTTATCTAATATGAGGCCAAGATATTTAACTTTTTTAGCTTCATTAAGTTTTTCGTTGTTTATGATTAACGGACTGTGTTCAAGAACTTTTTTATTTTTAGCGGCAAAAATTATGTATTCTGTTTTTGATGCATTTATGGTTAGAAGTTTACTATGGAACCATTTCTCTAGTAATAAAAGGTCAATTTGTGCTTCCTTGACTACAGTATCGATGGAACTGCCAAAGTAGAATATGCATGTATCATCGGCGTATAATGTTATGTAACCCTTTAGGCCTATTTGTAAATATTATTAATATAAATAAGGAATAGCAATGGGCCGAAATTGATCCTTGAGGCACACCATAATTTATTAATTTTGGTTTGCTTACATTTTGGTCAATTTTTACAACCTGATAGTAAGATTGAAACATTTTTAATGCTGTCCCAGATATTCCTATGTTTGTAAAGTACTGATTAAAGGTTTCACAAATATCTCTTAGGTTTGCAATCAACCCTTTTTCAGTTATAAGTTTGTCAGGAGTACTACTTTTTTTGTGTTTATTGTTAGATAGGTTTATTAAGTGCCACATTTTTTTCGGCTTACCCTTACAATCTCCAAATTTTTCCTGGTAGTAATTATTTTTCGCTTCTTGAATTTTGGTGTACACACTGTTTCGTTTTTAAATAGCTCTTCTAGTATTTTATCATCGGGGTTACGTTTGTGTTGCTTCCAGATTTTATTTCTATTACTTATTTTAGCTGTAATAGTTTTAAATAAAAGATTTAAAATCTTTATTTTTGTAATTTTGTTTTTCTTTACAGCTGTTTTAATATATAATTCTAATTTTTCATACTGATTTCCTATTGCAGCGTAGTCCACAAGTTCTAGCGTTTTATACAATTTATTATATTCCACGGTTTCAAAGTGAGTTTTTTTCAAGATTTGGGGTTTGTACTGTTTCATTTCTAAATATATGTGTTTGTGATCTGATAGGGCCGAGTCTATAATAGTGAGGTGAAAGTTGCGCTCTTTTAAATCTGTGCAAACGTGGTCTAAAATAGTCTTTGTGGTTATCGTTTCTCGGGTGCAGTATTCCTTTTCAATTTTATTCAATAACGAATATCCATTTTCTAACAATGTTTTTTAGAGTCCTTAATACATTTTTCTTTACTTAAGACATCGAAATTGAAATCGCTGAAGATAATTACACGCTTTCTTTTTGTAGGTCTTCGGAAAATACTTCAAGGAATCTTTCAGTATTAGTTCGTTTTGGTTTGTAAATAGCACAGATGTTAAGTGACTGTTTCTTTAGATGGATCCATAGAAAATAATTATCATCCTCACATTTATCTTCAATGAAACAGTGCTTTACACTATCGTGTATGTAGATAGAGACTCCACCACCTATTTTGTTTGTTCGGAAGTTATAGTTATGACTAAAGTTAGTTAATTGTAGCATTTGTGCTTTTTCTTCAGATTTTATCCAGGTTTCTACAAGTATGATAATATGGACATCACGTATAGCAGTTAGTAGGCAACGTATTTTCCTGGTTTTACTAAACTGCGGATGTTTATATAGTAGGATTTTAGGGAATTTTCACTTCTGACCAAATTATCGTAATTATCTATAGTTTGATATGAAACATAGTCATCAGTGCCGCAGCTATCTTGTGTAGTTATTGGGTGTAATTTTTTGTCTGCTTTTATTATTTATTTATACAAAATCACTTTTAAATAACGTGGTACCTAAATTTTCCGAATTATTTTACATAGTTTATGTATACAATCACTAAAACTATTTTAGGTTATTAGTACTTTTAGTTGTTTTACTTGGTTTCCTTACAATCATATGTTTTCTAAGGCGCGCCAAAATTGAGATGAGAAACATGATATACAATCACATTAAACTTTCAAGCGCACTAATAATTTATATGACACTTCAAGAACACTGTTAATCAACAATACTTACATTTCGTAATGAAAATGTTGCAATGTCCGTAGATAAACAGTAGCACTTATTTCATATTTATAAATTAATGTAATTTTATGACTTTAGAAGTTTTTGATATCTTATTTTGACCCCGAAAACGCTTCAAATGAGTAATAAGGTATCAAAATACGGATCCAAGTTCTATTTGACACCATTGTAGATATATTAAATAACTAAAAGTTTCAATAAAGTTCATTATAAAGGTGCAATAAAGGTTCGAGCGGAAAACTGACGATCTTATAACACCTCTTATACACTTCTATTAAAGGTTATATAGAACCACTATAAAGGGTCAATACAGGCTTTACCTGCTAAATTTTGCGCCAAAATCGAGGATACAAAGGTGTTATTTCACTCTATAAATCTCTTATAAATTATACGCTAACTCTAATAACGCTAACTTTAATATTTAAACAGAACCGAAAAAAGGGTCCACTACAGCTTTTCTTAACGCTAAAATGTTACTTGGGTTGTTTATCAGGTTAAATAGGTTAATTGAGATCAGAAAGTTTTTTCTTTTCGTAAAAGTTTTAATGAGGCATGTAGCCTGGACATAGCGAAGGCGTTCGATCGGGTCTGGCACCGGGGTCTTTTATCAGCCATCATACAGAGTACCCGGGGGTTTGTGCAAATGGGTGGCTAGCTTTTTGTCCGGCAGCCGCATACGAACCGTAGTTGACGGTAGTTGCTCTGATAGCATGGACATTAATGCTGATGTCCCGCAAGGCTCTGTGCAGTCTCCTACGCTGTGTCTACTGCATATCAATGTCATATTGGACATCAACAACATGCATTGCATTGCAGATGACAATACTGGAGACGCTTTTTACACGGGTCGTGCAAACATCCCTCGTTCCGTTGTGGAGGAAAACCGCGGAGAACTTGTATCTCAAATCGAGACCACACTGTCCAAGGTCTCTGACTGGGTGGTGGGTAAACTTGGTCCGATTTAACCCTACAAAGAGACAAGTTTGCACGTTCACCGCTAAGAAAACCCCATTTACTGTGGTCCCACGATTCCAGAACATTTCCCTCTCATTCTCCAAGAGCATTGGGATCCTTGGTATTGACATCTCCAGCGATGTTCAGTTCCGAGACAACGTGAAGTTGGCGTCCAAAAAACTTAGTGTGCTCAACAGAGCGAGGCAATACTTCACGTCGGGGCAGAGGTTGCTGCTTTACATGTCGCAAGTTCGGCCACATATGGAGTACTGCTGCCATCGCTGCACCCGGATACCAGCTTGGCCCTTTTGACACGGTTCAACGTCAGGCTGTGAAAATCGTCGACAATCCAAACTCGCAAGCCGTATCGAACCCTTAAGTCTAAAGACAGTCTGCCTCCCTGGGTGTGTTCTACGGCTTGTATTTTGTGATGTGTTCTGAGGAATTGTTCAAAATAATGCCCACACGGCCACTTTCTATCATTGCACCGCTCGCCATCGGCAGGGAATTCATCCTCACACCTTAGAACCTAAATGGTCACGTACAGTGCGGTTTCAAAGAAAGTTCCTCCCGCGAACGTTTGGGTTGTGGAATGAGCTCCCTGCCAAGGTTTTCTCTAAGGACTACAGTATACAGTATATACAGTAGTCGGCAACGCGCGAGTGATACCCCTGTGCTTGTTTGCCACCTTAGTTGTTTAATAAAAAAAAACCTTCTTTCCCTTTGCTGCGCCACTCATCTTTTGGCTTGTTTTTTAATTCGCAATCTGCCAAGTTTTAAACTTTTTTCTTGTTCTTTAGTTTCACTTCCCATCAAGTCGGTCGATCTTTTCCTGTTGATATGGCAACTTTGGTAATTGGGGGACAGTGCTTCATTTAGTGGAATCTTCAAACCTAGACTACATTTCTTCGGGGTCTTGGTATTCTGTTACTACATCATTTTTGAGGTACTCTTTCACTTTACTGAGAAGATTTTTTTAGTAGTCTTCCGTTCTATCTTTGGCGATCTTAATGGGATCTGGTAGGAAATATACAGCAACAAGTAACCGATACTGCGATGTAGGTACTTCGCCTGGTATCACTACACAGTTCTTAATTTTTTGTCTTGAAACGATCGTTCACTAGAATATATGTTATCTATTGATGATTATTTTTTCTGCCTATTGATAAGTTACTAAGCATTCTGGCTTCTTTTGGAATATACTGTTTATAAGGATAAGTGAGTGCCCAGTAGCGAACTCCAGAATGTCCTCCCCTGGTTAATTTTTATCCTATAACTGAATCCTAATTAAACCGTTTTTTACTGATCTTACATGGCCATTTAGGTCCGCCTCTCCTACTTTTAACTTTACTTTACTTTTATTTTATGGTTTAATTTGCTTTTTACGACTATGGTTAATCGTGATATATGATCTGAGTGGCGAAATGTTTAAATTAAATATATTTGGCATAACGTAGTTTGTATGAAAAAAATTACATCACCCTATGTTAATTAACGTAATATTTTCCGTCAAAATATCTATTAGCTTAGCATTTTAGCTTAAATTACTATGTTTGTGTAATGAATCGAACACACCTCCCTGCGATCATATTAATTATATTGTCAACTGTGTTTGGTTTAGACATCAAAATAGTTTATCACGTTGTATCGTTGATTCAGGATTCCTCTCATTAGACAACAATAAGCGTGCTAAAGTGCTAACAACGTAGGATTTTACGTATACAAGTTGTTATCTAATACCTTTAAATGAGCAATTCTTGTATATATGTATGTATATAGATATACTTATAATGTGAATTTCGGAAACGGCTCCAACGATTTGCAGAAAATTTAGTATGCAGGGGATTTCAGGGGCGATAAATCGATCTAGCTAGGTTTAATTTTTAGAAAACGTCGCTTTATCCGTACTTTATATGACTCTTCCTGACATCTATTAGCGAGAAGTAATACTAATATTTTAACCGACACAGCAACACTAAAGCTACCTGACAATAGATGGCGTTGTTAATAAAAAAAGAACTCCTGAATACTCCTAATTTCTGACTTGTTGACTAGTTTGACGCGTATTTTTACTTCTGGCTCATAACTTAGTCCTTATCGTATTCGTATGAGTATTAAGATTTTTTTATGTTTAACCCCAACGCAAAAAGAAGGGGTATCATAAGTTTGAAACCCCGTTTGTGTGTGTTTGTCTGTTGTGGCATCAAGGCGGTCAGACGGATAAACTGATTTCTAAATGGTGTAGCCGCTTTTCCTAGTGGATCGACAGATCTCAGCCGTGAAAAGAATTGTTATTTGTTATGCAACGTTATTTGCGATTGCCTAAATTGCATGTACTTACCTACCAAGCAAGCGAGGGATTCTTAAATTGCACCCACTTCAAATAAAGAATCCCAAGGGAATTCTGAAGCACGAGATGCAAAGAATTTTGCAGCCATGCGAAACACTCAATTTTCCATCTCAAGAGAAATAATTAAAATATAATAAGGTATTACCTAATTATTTTATTAAAATTAATTTATTCATAGCATTAACTTACCCACAGAATGAAACATTAAGTGTAGTTGTTTTAGAGTTCAAATAAGTATGAAATCATTGAAGTCTTTTAAAAGGTTTTCGCTTTCGCACCTTTCGTATGTTAAATCAACGAACGCCCAGGTAAGAAGGTAATAATAATAATAATATCTAATACCTTTAAAGGAGCAAGTCTTGTATATATGTACATATATTTATAATCTTAATCTTGGAAACAGCTCCAACAATTTTTATGTAAATTAGTACGCTGGGGGTTTCGGGGGCGATAAATCGATCTAGCTAAGATTTCATTTTTAGAAAACGTCTTTTTATCCGTGTTTTATAAAAAATATGACAAATCCTGTCATCTATTGGCAAGTAGTGATACTATTAAGAATTTTTACCGGCACAGCAACACTAAAGCTACTTGACTATATAGATGTCATTGTTAAGCAACACTATAGCTACTTGACAATAGATCAGAGTCCTCCAGCTACTTATACTTTATTGCATCAACATAATAATTTTACAAAAATATAAATAAAGAAAACAAATGGCAATCTTATCGCTTAAAAGCGATCCTTTCCATACAAGCTTTGGGTAGAGGAAATATAAAGTTAAACATAGTATAGTAGGTGTATGCTGGTGTAGTTATTAAGAAGTATATATATCATACAATAATGTATATAATATTAATTAAAACACATAAATAATTCAATAGATGTAGGGGAAGCCGGGGCAATATGGGCCCCTTAAGGGAAATCTTTAGTAAAACCTTTGAAATAAAAGATTATGAAAAAAATCAGCAGTCTTTAATTAGTTTCATTAATGTTCTTTAAACTTAATGTAAAATATTTGTCGGAGTCTACCGATCTTTGGTGTTACCTGATTATTATAAAAAAAAAAAGGAAAACTGCCTGTCTTTCCCCGTCTCCGTGGCAAAATTGACATATGTGGGGCATAATAGGCATTGAGTGTGTAATACAGTTATGTAAGTCTAAAATCAAAAACAAAAGGAGCATATGTGAAGAGACTCGTCAACATTATCTTTTTTGGCAGCACAGGAACCGTGGGCCCATCTATGACATAAACGACAAGTGACCCAACCTTCTCCAGATTCAGAGTACCAATATCCACAATACAAACACTCTACGTCTATTTTCACCGTGCTCATTTTGCCCCGCCTATAATGCCCCAAAGTTCAAATAAAATAAATGTTGCCACATTTAAAAGAAAGCTAGGTAATAATTCCACAACTATTTCTAGTTATTTAGTCACTTAACTAAAGGTAACAAGTAACATAATAACTGAGAATTTAAAACAATCACATATTAGCTATAAGCTATAACACATACTTATAATTAAAAAAAAAAATCAAATGCATCAACTTACGTATTTTCGTTTCGCACAAACAAACAACTGTCTCGCAAGCGCGAGGTCGACTGGAACACGATGCGACTATCTCTGAGAGTCTCAAATATATTATCCTGAAGGAAACAGGGGGTGCCCATTACGCCTCAGGGGCCCGTTATGCCCCGGCTTCCCCTAAATATATAAATATGCATGTATAATAAATATAACTATAATATAAATTACGTATAATTGAATATATAAACAAATATAGGTAGTGATGTTATTTTAGTCTTTCAGGTAATGAGTAATAATAAGATTGCTTTCGATTTTGCTTTTTTTATTACAACACAAATCAAAATGATGCAAATAGAAGAATTTCAAAATGTGGAAAAGTTTTATTTCAGGTGCGTCCTTTTACACCATACCGATTATTCTTCTTGTTGCATTTTTATGATCTAAAGAACTACAATAAATTATTTTTTAATCAAAATTAAACGGAATATTATCTTTAAATCAATAATATGAAAAATAAAAATATAGTGTACCAACGGATCACTTACTAATGTTAAAGTAGTAAAGAAGAACCGCGCTTCTGAACGTTTCATTAGCAAGCTTAGCTTTTGGGCGAAAATTATGAACGATTAAGAGGCTTTCTTTCAAATTAAAAGCGAATAAGATGAAGAATACATTAATTTCCCCCTTAAAAATCCCCATATGTATGTAGTCCCTAGACTGACGTCCCTAGGCCGCAGGGAGCTCATTCCAGAACTAAGCGTTCGCAGAAAGAAGCACATAAAAAATCGGCCAAGTGCGAGTCGGACGCACGCGCGAAGGGTTCCGTATTATTATCTACAAAAACGAGCAAAAAAAATCACGTATGTTGTATGGGAGCCCCCTTAAATATATTTTTTTTCTGTTTTTGACTTCTCTTGGGAAGTTATTGTAATAGGTCCAAAAATCGGAATCGGAAGGTGTGTGTGTGTGTGTGTGTGTATGTACTTTTTTTCTGCTCGGTTTTCTCAAAAACTACTGGACCGAATTGTTTGATGACCAATCGATACGCCACGTCATGACTTAGATCTGAAAAGAGTCTGAGAAAATCGGTCCAGCGGTTCAATTTTTTATCGAAACATTAAAAAAAAAAATGTTGTTATAGCGGCAACAGAAATACATCTTCTGTGAAAATTTCAACTGTCTAACTATAACGGTTCATGAGATACAGCCTGGTGACAGACAGACGGACGGACGGACGGACACCGAAGCAGAGAAGCTATTACTAAAATAGGGTTCCTAATTACCTTTCAGGTACGGAACCCTAAAAACCGCAAAATGCGTTACCATTTAGGTTCCAAGGTGTGACACAAACATTACTTCAAAATTATGGAAACTGATGTGACTAGGGGCGAGACGGGGTTAAAAATTTTAGAATTTTACAAAGTGTCATTAAGTATACCTACCCCGGTAGCAAACAGAATGACATGTCATGATTTATACGTTCTACGTACGTCTTCAATTACGTTAATTTGTTTGGCATTTCTTATGGATTATCATACTACTTATGAGATAATTTACAATGAATTTAATCTGGAACAATCAGCGTTGCAAAAATAAACATTACATAACTAACAAATAGCTTTATAACACTATAAGTGTAACAATAAAATTCTCTTGTTAAATCTCTTTACAACCAGAAACACTTTTACCCCCATAAAGTGTATAATACAAGAATTATTAAACGTAGGTAAATAATGTAGGTAATCTTAATTTCGTTTTGGCATAATCTAATTTTATAATATCTACCACTTGCTGACCTGGCTCCGTTTGCGTAGATGGATAAATGACAGTATCAGTTTATGGACAAACAGATAACTTTGATTTAACCCGATATGTATTCTATTGTACGTTTTTTTTAGTACCGGTTAAATAAAAATTCTACTCAACTACAGTGCTGCCAAAAACTTTTGAAACCCCATAACACGAATGCCCAATCCTAAAGTCAGGTGCCTGATACTCGTGCTGATAGAGATAATCTCGAATTCGAGCTATGTTTAAATGATTTACTCATGGCTTGTTAATCGCGGTAACTGGAACTACCTATATGATTTCCCTTATGAAGGATCCCATTTCGAAAAAGTGTGGTCACATAAGGTACTTTTTATGACCCTCTTTTTTCATAAAGTGGTGTATATGATTCTGCATTTTAATAACTTGGTACTACCCTAAAAAAAGAGGAGTCAGAAAAGATCCTTCTTTTTTTTAAGGGGTCCATATGATTCCCCATTATAACGATGTTGGATCACAAAAACCCTTGTTGCGACCCCTCTATTTTTAAAAAAGGAGTCTATATCATTCCCTATTTTGATGACTTTTATGACCCCGTAAAAAAGAGGTACATATGATTCCCCATTTTAATGACTTTTATAACTCTCCTAAAATAAGAGGGGTCAAAAAATCCTCTTGCACCCTTTTTTTCAAACTGTGGTGTTTCTCCCTTTAACTTCCAATTTTATTGATCGATAGAGTCCAACGCTGCTAACAATGTTTGTTATTTTTTGTTTGACATCACTGAATTCACTGGCCAACACTAATCTGTCTAGAGAAAAATTCTGACAATTGAAAATAAGGTGTTCCATAGTTCCTTCTTCTTGTTCACAATGTGGAAAAATATTATTTGCAATAATGCCGATTCTTGCAAGTTGTGACGGTGCGGTGTTATGGCCAAAACGCAATCTGTTAATGGTGGTTTTAAAATCACGACGTGCATCTTCCCATTGTTCATACCATGGTTAAACGGGTAAGCTTTTCTGGATGAGTCCATACCATTTCCCCTTACACAATAAATAAGATTACATCTATATCAAGACTTTTCTTTTTAATTTTAAAATTTACTTTTGCTTTTGAAAAAGTAATGTACAATTGGTAGTTAGTAGATAAGAACTTACCTACTTATAGTAATATTTATGATGGCAGATGCAAAGTACAGTCATTTATTTTTATTGGTTTTATCATATTTCTTCAAGAATAATGTGATTATTCGTCGGAATGTGTAAATATACGTCATCCCCAATATTCTTAAAAATCTAACAAGTAAAAAGTAATTTTCAGTCAATGGGTACGATAACGTTTAAAGAAGCTCTAGAGCGCGAGTATACTCGCCAGGCCAGTGACTTATTTCTCTTATAAAGTGCCGATACGGTCTCTATTTTTACCCGACTAGTGAGGGTTATGACTTTAGCAGTCTATGTATGTTTGTATGTTCAACTGTGCCCGTGTAGCTCCTTAACTACTGATCATATTTCGATCATCCCGCGTTGAGTTTAATAACGAAACGTCATATTAAATTCAACATGGCGGATATGACCTGCATAATATTCTGAGTAATAAAAAAAATATTCAGAAATGGATAAATCGGACGGTCGATGGTGGCCCCCTTCTTTCGAAACCCCTGGTTTCGATTTCACCTTGTTGTTATAGAGCTAATGAGGAAGTAGATACTTACCTGTATCGAGTTTAGTAGTTCAAATGAATAGTTTTCATTCAAAGGTTCCAAAACATATGATTTTTACATGGAAATGTATAATCTTGCAGTCTATGTATATTTATTTGCTTGTTCATAATATGTTATATTCCTGTGTAGCTTTCGTTAGCTTTTTTTAGTGATCCGGCTTTTATACTCGTAAGTAGTGATGCTAGGTGTACCGATTTACGCGGGAAGTCCCGATTTCCAGGGGTCGATACCGGGACACGTTCTGTTTGAATCTTGATCGGGACGTCTATTGTCCCAATTTTTGGCCAATCAGTTAGTAACTAAATTATAAACAGTTCTTACGTCGCAAATAGCTATGCAATCGAAAGAAGGTGACAAACCTATGCCCATATTAATTATTAGCCAAAACATGCTTTAAATTGTGTACATATTTTTGTTTCCAATTTTTTCTATGTTAAATTAAATCAAATTATATTCTTTTGAGTAGGTTTCTGAGAACACTTCTGAATGATCAATCCCTACTAATATTATTAATGCAAAAGTAACCCTGTCTGTATGTTACCTCTTCACGCTTTAACCGGTGTACGGATTAAGATGAAATTTAGCATGGAGATGGTTTGAGTCCCAGGACCCTTCCAGAAAAAAAAACCGACTTACACTTGACGTTTTCAAGTAGCCTATGTCCCTACATAGGCTACTTGAAAACGTCAAGTGTAAGTCGGTTTTTTTTCTATAATTGAGAAGTTGCTCTTGAAATCCTACAGCCATACCCGAATTTAGGGTCGGTGGAACAGCGGGCAAATAAGGCATGGAAATAGTTTGAGTCCCGGGAATGAAATAGGCTACTTGAAAACGTCAAGTGTTAGTCGTTTTAAGGTTTCCGTACCTCAAAAGGAACAAACGGAACCCTTATAGGACCACTTTTTCTGACATCGTCCGTCCGTCTATCAACTCCCGTTTTTTTTTTAACTTCTGTCCCGAAATTCAATCTATTGTTCCTGGCAACACTAGTCATAAGCCATATAATAAATCCAATCTATACATGACTTGCATATAATACTCTGAGCAATTAAAGATTATCGAGTTTGGTGACAAAAGGTTTTTAATTAAAGATTCCAAAAATATTTGTTTTTTGAAAGCCTACTACAAAAAAAAGTCTTAAAAGAGCACATTTTACAAATTATCTTGTTTTTAATGTTACTTGGATAGTCGAGTATCAGTTTTTAAACTAAAAAAGGGTCTTTAAACTTTTAACTGTTACAGCTATATCGGGGAATTGCACAGCTTATGCGTTATTTATTGCGGCGGATTTCGCAACATATAACAAACACATCAAATAGTAAAAATTAGAGATATATACTATATACATAAACCTGTATATATATAAATTTTTGCTTTATTGTAATAATGGTATAAGACACGTGTTTCAAATTTCGAGTAGTTGTAGTTAAAAAAAAAAACAAATGATTACCAATTGGCCAACTTTACTTGTCTGTTTGTAATTGCTTGTTGTAATAAAAATGTAATCCGCGCGCCTAAAATTTTACAATAGCAAAATTATTGCTGACTTTATTTTTGTACATTAGATTTCAAATTGGACTCGCACTTGACCGGTTATTCGGGTTCCATAGTGAACAAGGAATCCACATAGTTTCGCCATGTCTGTCGGTCGGCTTGTCCTTAGCTCAGAGACTATATATACGCTGACACGTATACATATGCTGATAAAGTGGTTTATGCTAATACCAAAAAAAAAATTATAGCAAGTAGATACCTAAACGTAAAGTGGGGATTTTTTTTTTCTCGTCTACCCTATGGTGTCGTGTATCGTTGGATATGTCGTTTGAAATTATTCTGGTATAAGCAGAGCCATTTTTTTTATTCGTGGAACTATTTGCGAAACATTAAGCTCTAAAGTGCTAATTTTTGTTTTAGTTAAGTGTTCCCCCTGTCAGCTTAACAGTTGCTTTAGGATTAGTAAAAAAATACACGGCAGTACTTTATTATGGATTACTATCAGTGGCTAAAGTAGGCTATACATGTTAATGAGTAACCAACTTATAAAATACACTTGGAGAAGTAAAAAGGAAAAATTCGTACAAATTCCAGTGAAAATTTCCTATTAAGATGAAATAGAACCCCCTGTCTTTTTTATACACAGTCGGGTTAAATAACTGATCTGATTTATATCTTCAAACCACCCGTCGTCATCGCGTCTCTACGACATTCTATTGCTAAGTAGATAATTTAAAAAAAATGTTTATTTCTCAAATTATGCATATATATATATAAACATCCGAATTGAGATATATGTTCGGGCTTAACTCCTTCATATATAGACGGATTTCCAAAATTCTTTTTTTATTTAAAAGGGTTTATATACATCCAAGGTGATCCTATATTAATGTAGTTAATTTAAAATTTAAACTTTTGATCAAAAATATAACTGGTGTTAATTTCGAACTAGTGAAACGCCTTTTATGGGGATGAAATAAACTTGTATAAAAGTTTATTACGATTATGGCTGTTTTTAATAATAACAATAAAAATATACTATATTGCATCAACATAATAATTTAACTAAAACATAATTACAAATACAGAAAAAAATGGCGGTTAAACATAGTATAGTAGGTGTGTTTCGATACACTTATTAAGAAGTATATATTTCATACAAATAAAGTATATAATATAAATTAATACACATAAATAATATATATGAATAATGCATATAAAATTAATCATAAAATATAAAAATAATTAGAAATAAACTTGTAGTATACAATCAGGCAGTCTTATAAGCGATCTCTACCAGACAACATTTAGGTAGATAGAAAAGGAAAGATATACAGAAAAGGTAGTAAATGCATAATTAAATTAATACCTAGGTATTAAAAATAACATGGAACATAATATTTTATATTTTAAACTGTAGTCATTAGTCGAGTAAAATAAATACTTTTTTTTCATTCTATGTATATATTTTAATGTCGCGGTTTTAATCCCCAGCACCAGTATCATTATGAGGAGGCAGCATATTTTCAGCACCCACCACTTTAGTCCAGGTCGTGAGCACTACGCTATAACACTATTTCTGATTCAGTTAATCTGGACTAAAGTGGCTTTATATATCTGTATACATATATTAAAGAAGATATTGACTGACAGACTGACTCACTTATTCTAATGCATTTTTACACACAGCCCAAGCTGTTGGGTCTAGAAACTTTGAATCTGCCATGCGACTTCCTTATGTTACGAAGGACTCCACTTAAAAAGGGTTTTGCAAGATTATCCCCTTAGGGGATAAAATGAGTTGGAAGTTAGTATGGTAAATTTGAAGCTAAATGAATAAATATTACTACTTGACCTTTAAGTTGCAAATTACGATTGTCGTGTTTATATCCCTAGAGGAGGAATAAAAAAATTTACTGGAATTAAAAGTATTTTATTTTTTAAAAATCCACGCGGACTCATTAGTGGGAAAATGCTAGTGTCTTATAAAATCGTGAATTAGTATAATAGGTTATAGGTGATAACAGAGTTAATTAAAGACTAGGAACAGAATAATGTAGCTCTTTTACCAGTTCTTGTCGAAATTTTAGTAGTTCCTCAGTTAGGATTTCGAATTGTAAATAAAAGACTAGGGGCAGAATAATGTACACCTTTTGCCAGTTTTTTACGAACTTTAAGTAGTACCTCAATTATTAGAATTTCATCTAGTAAATATAAGGCCAGGGACAGAATAATGTACACCTTTTGCCAGTTCTTTACGAACTTTATGTGGTACCTCAATTAGGATTCCATATAGTAAATAAAAGACCAGGGACAGAATAATGTACGCCTTTTATAAGTTCTTTACGAACTTTAAGTAGTACCTCAGTAAGAATTTCGCATATTAAATATAAGACCAGGGGCAGAACAATGTACACCTTTTGCCAGTTCTTTACGATCTTTAAGTAGTACCTCAATTAGGATTTCATAAGGTAAATAAAAGACCAGGAACAGAATAATGTACGCCTTTTACCAATTCTTTTCGAACTTAAAGTACTTAGTATCTCAGTTAGAATTTCCCATAGTAAATATAAGACCAGGGACAGACTAATGTACACCTTTACCAGTCCTTTACGAACTTATAGTACCTCAGTTACGATTGCGCAGGTTCAAATAATTCAAAGGTTTAATTATCAAAAATAGTATATCATATAACTTTTTTGCCGCATCAACTACAAGTTACTAGTTATATCTCAAGTTGTAGAGGTTTATACCTGGAAAAGGTGGAGTATAAAATTTTTGATAAGGGAGACTATTTCTGGGAATCTACAATCCGCAGTAGCATCATCCTATGAACTCGCCTGGTGCTCCAACAATTGGGACGTATAAAGACTAATAAGAAGGTTGTAAACTTTGGGGCTAGAGTATTTAATTTTTAAACATTGAGGCTTTATTTCAATTTTAAACTCTACATATCTAAAATGTACTTCTATTTGAGGAATTGTTAATGGCGAGGAATTCATTTCGTTTTGCAACACAAAATTAACGACTTTAGACCTCATGACTCACAAAATAGACTTAGTTAAAGACCCATCCATCGATATCCTAAAGAATGGGGCAAAAATGAATTTGAAAATCTTTCTCAATGGTACTTCGGCGAACTTTTGTCATCTGAACTTTTAGTTTATTTTATCTGACTTTTATGTAAGTACTTATTACATATATGTGTACATTGTAAGCCACATAAAGCTAAAAAATACAACGTTTCAACCGTTTTGAGGAAATAGATCTCTTATTTTTTAGCTTTTTCTATTTAGATTCTATTCAAGCTTAAACTCAATAAAAAAAAACTATTGAAGCAGACGCTCGATCTCAATGACGTCAATTTTGATTGTTTAATTGCACGTACTAGTTACAATATTCCTAACTTTAGTCATTTTGGATGCTCGAACACAAGAAATTAAAATATTTAAGTGTAAGAATAGGTAAGAAAGTAGTGTTAATGTAGTCAGTATTATTTGTTGTTAGCATTAATATACGAGTTATAATAGGTTTGTTTTCGCAGTCATGACCGATTATGATATGCCTTTTTGTTTCTGAAGAAGACAACCATTACTGGATAAATGTTTTCTGCTGTCCGTTGACTTGGCAGGCCTATCACTTCACATTAAAGTGCATTGTAAACTAGAACAACGTAAACAGCGCGGGCGCATGCGAGTGGAAGTGAAGTGACGTGCACCGAATCGGCTCACACACAGCTACAGCGCACGCGCGACCTCCACACTTCCCCTTCACACAAAGGGGGGACACGTACCCCCACTCCCATTTCTAAAGTCACAATGTGAGTGTTTACCAATGACTGCGATTCAAACCGAACCAGTCAGTCGGCCACGCTTCTACAGATATCACTGGCTCGCGTTGCCGTCCATTATTCACAAGTCGCGCGTCGAGTGCGGCGCACGCGGCATCATTCTCCGCGTCATGACACTGTGACGTGATAACATGAATAGAGGCGAAGTCTTGGCGGAAGCCGCCGCACCCAGCATGGCAGTCGATGCTGCAAACTCTGAATACCCTGACGAGGAAGGCACCAAGCTTCTCAATCAGCACACAACACCGGCGATCATAACGCCATCTGGACAAATGAGAAAAGTCAAGAGTTTCAGCGACACGCACAGAATTCGCGATGTGACGGCGAATTCTGGCGCTGCCTCCGCGCGATGCCTGCGGCCCTACGATCAAGTGACTCCGTATCCTGAGGGTTCGGATTATGGAACGAACCACTATGGAGCTCCGTCAGTTCGGTCTCTCGCCTCTATTGGGATGGGGTGCACGGATGGTCGTAAAATGGTCATCAAACGAGTACCAACATCACCAACAGAACTGTTCCACCTAGTACGTCCACCCACGTGAGTATTCGCAACACATATAGCAGCTACATCCTCCGAACTGTCATTATTCAATTGGCTTAATTGTCTAAGGTACCCATCTCTGCATCCTTCTATAGTGAACTTCGATCCCAGTAAGGATATTCACGATTCCTCTTCTAAAATACGAGTTAATGTGTGTATATATCTTCAAGAATTCGTACATTACCTACATAGGTACAATTTCGGGCGAAAATGATTAGATAGCCATGATATATTATTGTGATTACTTCAATAACGTCCGCTGGCTATCCTTCAAACATTTATCTCTACTAACTAAAAGCTATTATGTAAACACCTTTGTAATAAGTTTCCGATACGGACTAATGTCGGACGGGTTGTTGTCTAAAATTATAATTAAGAACTTCTCAACAACCATTTATTTCTCACTAGGTTTTGCCAGCGACTCCGCCCGCCCTCAATTTGGTTATCGGCGTAGGATTCTTACGGGAACTCCTTGATTATTCTAAAGAAGTTTGTTTTAGCAAGCTATAGTTCGTTGAATTATTTGATTCAATTAGATACTCAAATAGAACATTTAAATTTTCCGGGATAAAGAGTATGTCCTATATATATATATATATATATATATATGCCTATGTCTTATTCCAGGACCTAACCTATCTGTGTGTGCTAAGTTTCATCCCGATCCATCCAGTGGTTAAAGCGTTATTGATTAACAAACATCCAAACTTTCATATTTATAATAGTAGGGTGCGTTCCAAATCGCAGAGGAAGTTAAAAAAGTGGTTTTGGGACGCCCGGGGTAGAGTAATTCTCCAACTGTCAAGTTGAATTCTTTACACTGCCATAGAAAAGGTTGAAATTCACTACTGTTAGTGTAAAAATTAACTGTCGAAATCCCGTTCCCAAACGGGTTGATTTTTCAACTTAACCGGGCGATAATTACTCGGGATTTGGAACATAGCTTAAGTAGGCTTACTTTTCTCCTCCTCTTCTTCACTTCTCATGAATTATAATAAAAAAAAACAGACATTGTTAGAAATTGAGTTGAAAGAAGGCACGTTAAACTGATAATGTTTAAGTGAAGGTTAAATTTGGAGTTAAACAAATGATGACAATCTACTCCTAGGTGATTTAGGTGACGCCGGCCTCGTTATTAACAGAACTGTAATGTATGACTAATGGCGATGGCTAATCAAACCCATATCACTATCTGACACAAAAAATTCAAAAGAACTTGTGAGTACGTATGATACAATAGAAAATTCATTGTAAAAATGTGACTTTAGCGTTTGGACTAAACAAAGTTTTATAATGGTATCTACAGATTAATTTAAGCACTTGTTATTTATATAAATTATGCAGATATATTACCTTTATCGTTACCCACGGAAACCCTTGACCGAACTTACTTAACTTGATTCTGATGATGATTTCATGCTATCACTCCAAATGTATCCAATGTATTATAAAAACTCATCCAAAATGTATCTTAACTTTTAAGGACGTAAAATAGTCTCAAATCATTCAAAAAATATCCAAAACAACTTAAGTTAACTAACTTAACTCTCAAAAAAACTTAAGTCGTTAGAATAACGGTCTGGACTTAACTCTCTAGATACATAATTTAAGCAAATTAGGAAAACTCAACAGAGTTGAGGGACTCTTAAAATGACTTTATAAAATTATCATGAAATTATCCTGTGAAGAACTTCTGAAAACCTCGATGCAAACACAATGGCGGCTGACCAGTAACTTTCAAACCCAAATGGAGTGAATCAGCATTGGGAATGTTGGGGATCTTAACTATACATTTTCGACACTTAATTTCAAAGCGAAAAAATTACGTAGTTTTTGTCGGTTTTGATTGTTGTTAAAAAGTTTTTTATTTTTCGAGGCTAATGTATAGGCCTGAAAAAAAAACTACTTAAATAAGAAAGCGAAATTTAAATTAAGCCAAGCCAAATATTAAAAGAATCAATTCATAGATGAAAATTTAAAAGTGATAATTCAATCACCGCTATTTTTCTACCCTTAGAAATGGTTAATTTTGAATAAAATTGGCACAACTCTCTAACAAAAAAATAATCATCAAAATCGGACTGCTCAGAAAAAAGTTATGCCCGAACATACATAAAAAAATCCTCATCTTGTCTTTCGTCGGATTAATAATAATAATAAATAATAAATATTTTTGAACATTACACACAGCGCCGTCTGGCCCCAAAGTAAGCATAGCTTGTCTTATGAATACCAGACAATGAATACAAATACATGTTAATTACTTTTTTGTTTGTAAATACATACATAAATACACCCAGACTCAAGACAAACACAAATGTTTATCACATAAATGTTTGTCCAGTGCGGGAACCCACACCCTCCGCACAGCAACTGGCCACACTACCAACTAGGCTGCGAGGGAGTTCTCCTTTTTTTGAAGACGGTTAAAAATAGGAGAGAGTGTCAAACAGATCCTTTTTATTTTACTCCATAAGAAAGCCTCAAATATTTCGATTTTTTGGTAACCAACATAGGCTACCTATTAATAAACTTAACCTTCGTACAATCTATGTCACAGATAACTAACTATACGTAGACATATTTCATGGACATATTTAGTTTGTAGGAAAGAATTCTTAAAAGAAACACAAACTTATTGCGTTTTATGTATTTTCTGCATTCAATACAAGTTTTATTTTATATACCTAAACATTATTGCAAAAAATATTTATTCTAGAGTACCGTACCAAAACGTTAAAAAGGGGACCTCTATGATGAGACTTTGCTGTCAGTTTCTAGGTCACAACAACACATTTGTTTTTCTTGGCAACTACAAATGTTATGTTATCGACTTGAAACAGATAGGTATGTGTATGTATATATATAAACCTGTTTGTATATTTTTGTTTATAAAAGAATATAATAATAAACTGTTTCGGGAGTTTCATACTCGTAGATAAGTTCCCACCTTTAAAGTAGTTATTTAAAGAATGTTGTATTTTTAAGAGTAAGTTTCTTGCCGGTTCTTTTTGGTAGAAGTCAGCCATGTTCAATTCGAAAGTGTTCTTGAAATCAAATATTTTTGATTAATTGCAAAATTCTGAAGCAAGCCAATAAAATGCAAACGACAGCCTTTGTAGCTCATTGGGTAATTACCTGCCTGCTAAATCGAAGGCGTGGGTTCGATTCCCAAGCAGGACAAACATTTATATTTGTGGGTGTCTTGAGTCTGGGTGTTTTCTATGTTTAATATAATATGTATGTATTTACAAAAAAAGTTTATGTAAATGTATTTGTATCCGTTAATATTACAAGCTTTGCTTAGTTTGAGACCAGAAACCACTGTAAGATTTGTCTAAAATTATTTTATTATTAATTTAACTTACGTACAGCCATTACCGAGGTCGTCTAGATAGTACAATAAATGGGTAAAAAAGTAACGAGATAGTTTCCAAGACAAAAGAAAGTAACTCTGTCTATATGTTTGTTACCTCTTTACGCTTGTGAACCTGTACCGATTGAAATTTGGCATGGAGATAAATTGAGTACCGGGGAAGAACACAGGCTACTTGCAAACGTCAAGTGTGGGGCGGTTTTTTTTTCTATAATTGAGGAGTTCCCGTTGAAATCCTACACCGATAATCGAATTTAGGGCGGGTGAAACCGCTGGCAAAAGCTAATAAAATACAAGTGCAGGAGAACAGTAAATCAAAGATAAAGCATGCTCTTTCATGTAAGCTGCCAGCACTCGAACTCGTACCCATCAATTGATGCTTATATCAGCTTTCAATGCGACAATGTCGTCACTGGTAAGTTTTTAATGCATATCAATATCACTGATAAATTATACTAAAAATAAAAACGATAAATCACATTATCGTTGAAAAATTCACAGAAAAATAATGATATATGATGATATATGAGACACAAGTAGGTAGCATGTTATAGTCAAAAGACTGGGGAAAAAACACACTTTCCATTTCTTTTATCTTACACCACTTACTTTTTAACTATTTCTACTATTTCTTCAACCCAAAGTAATTAAAATAGTCATTCGTTCATTCATTCATTCGCTTCTTTTTAATTTTTTACATTTTAATCCATTTAGGACTAAAATTAAAACGAAAACGACCACTTTTAAAGCAAGTTGTGAAGTTTGTATCGATTCGATATATTTATAGAAACTGTCTCTAAAATCCAGAATCTAGGACAAGAAGCGAAAAAGCCCCGGATTTTGGAGCTTAGAACCCGGACATGTCAACAGTTTCTTTTTAAAAGTTACTTAGAAAAATCAAAAATAAACTAAATTTAGTCTTTTAAGAAAAAAAACGTTTTAAGAAACTGTTTACAGTGTTACTTTTTTTACTTTGTTATCAAAACAAAATGTTATTAAAGTTTTTAGGAACATTTAAACCCGGACTCTAAATGAAACCCCGTCCGGACGCTCCCCGGACGCCCTCTAAACTAGGACAAATCCGGGGAAACCCGGACGGATGGCAACGCTAGCTGTAGGGCGCCATCGCTATCGCTATATTTTATCCTAGAATATGGATTGAGTAGTATAAACTACAACAAATGGTCTGTTAGATATCACCGCCACTAATAATTGATGTAAGCTATCGATAATATTGTTTATAGCGATCTGTAAGCCCTTAAATTATTCCAACCGACTGTCGTAGCTGGGGAACCCCAATAGTAAATCTTATCATATAAACCTGATAAAACAATTATGAAGTTATATTTTTTTTAACACACTTGCTCATAAAACAGCCTTAACTTCACTGTTTTCAGCTTCTGAATAGCGCCACAATTACTGCACAAGTGCCTTATATTTCACAGATTTTTTTTTAATTTTAAAAAGAAGTAATTATGCATATGAACAAGTTTTAAAATCTAACGTATTTGTTAAAAACTATTAAATTCCATTTTATATCAATGTTTTACAACATTTTAACATAAATATAAGTATTTATTGTCCTTCAAGTGTGTTGAAAAAAGTCGTATGACACTCGTGAGTTTTGCTCAATACCTGAATTACATCACAACCTCGTCTTAAATAAACAGCCTAGCTTACTGAAAAATTAAACTTGCCCTTTTAAGTATTATTACTGTTATAAAACCTCAATGAGGTTTTTGCCATACAACCTTCAGTACACTAAATATCTTTTCATTATCTTTTATTTTTTAACATTTTGCTGCTTAAAATGCATTATTTTCATATATATGAAATGCTATTTATCATTATCGCAAAATGCATGAAACGCCAGTGACATAAAAAATAGCTAAATTTTTTGTTACATTTATTTAACTCAATAAAAACTTTTTTATTAATAACTAGCTTTTTCCCGCGGTTTCACCTGCCCTAAATTAGGCTATCGCTGTAGGATTTCAACGGCAACTCCTCAATTATAAAATAAAACCGACTCATACTTGACGTTTTCAAGTAGCCTATGTCCTTTCTTGGGTCTTAAACTATCTCTATGTCAAATGTCATCTCAATCGGTATAGCGGTTAAAGCGGGGCTGCCAGATCGTATATTTCGATACAAAATATGTATAATGTGGTCGTATTTTGTATACTGTTTGTATAGCAGGTTGCAGGTTGTGTATAATTAGATATTTACAGAAAATGGGCATTGCAAGAATTAAAACATCACTTGTATATTGCATTCTCCACGTACATTCACTTATGCTACAAAAAACAATATATTAAAAGATCAAATATTTTTTTGTGTCAATTACGCCGCATTACGCGGCCGGCCCAAGGACTATAATATACTCTATATTGCTTCTTTTTTGTTTTTTTTCCTTACACTAGAATATATATATATATATATATATATATATATATATATATATATATATATATATATATATATTTATATATAGATATATATATTTATATATAGATAACAATAAAAAAAAACTAGTTACTATATTTTAAGCAAATTCATAATTTTTTTTACATACTATTTCTCAACCGGTTTATATAATAAGATTTGATTTTTCTTGTATAATTTCAATAACCAGCGGTATAAAACAATTAAGTTGTTTTTACTGGCAGCCCTGAATTTGAGCTTACAAAAGCGATTTCACAAAATGCTTTACAGATAGAACAATGCTGCTCGCACTAATGACATCTATGATTTTTTGAAGCATAGGTGCGCTTTAAAAAAAGCCGTCAATACAGATTTATGGAAATTAGTTGCATTAGCCCCGTCCCATAGTTACAATAGCAAATTGTTTTAACAGTTAGTTATAAACGTATTTACACATTTATACATTAATTTTAATAAGTAATAAACATTTATTAATATAATAAACCTACGTAAACGCCACTGGCAAGAAAAACCCTTTTAGGTAATTCTTGCGTATTTCCACCATTAATTATATTTTCCTGCTTTGTATAACTTATTTCTGACAAAACTTTCAAAATACACGCACAAATTTTATATCCCTATTGTCGAGGTAGAACCGACCAAGCAAGTCGTCGCCGCACCGAGTGACAGGACGGACAACCGTAACGAACAATTTACCCTTTATAGAACGGATGTTCACACAGTGTCTGCAGAATATGGCCATTCGTGCATAATAAACGGCGCTCAGTGTCGGTGCACACAGGCCAAAAAGACTAAACGAGCGAACTGAGCGAAGCGAATAGTCACTTTAATAAATTCTGACACTTCATTGACCTCAAGAGTAGGTACGCATTTAGAATGTCAGCTTGCAATAAGAACTAACATGATAACCTGGCGTAAAGAAATAATATAAAAAATATCTTTACTTATATAGAGAGCCCTATGAGAGCTTTTTTAAATCGTCAAATGTTATTATTGTCATTTTAGCGGTTAACGATGTTGTTTCTACTATAAAGAGCCAGAAAAAAAACACAGTAGTTCCTCTTTAAAAAAAAAAAGAACCTATTTAATTGGGATACTAGCTGTTGACAACATTGACAACATCTGTCACTACGCCGCGACAAAATTTATGACTGGCTAGACGGCACGCTCGTCCCCCTTCTTGCGTTCTGTATCACACAATTGCTCTGCCTGGACGCCTCCACAGGCAGTCTGTATACAATGATTGTCTAGGCTGTGGTTTTATTATATATATATAAGTATATAGATTAGGTATCTCTTTCGTTTACTGGCGTAGGTAGGTACCTGCTTCTGTAGTTTATTTTATGTTTTGTAACGTAGAAAAAAAATAGTTTAACGCTTTGGCAGTAGAACAACAAACTGTCAAAAAGCTGAGTTCTGTAGCATGTAAAAGATGTTGGCTAGTTTTGACGACACCGGAAAATTTGAGCTTTCAGTTACAATAACATAAGTCATCGGATCGCTATATTATTCATAGTCTTATTTTCTCAGATTTCGCTGGTTACTAATATATTTATCTAAATTAATGGAAACAATTCAACCGTAACCTTGGAGAATTAAAAATAAGCGAATATACAGACAGACATGTTTGCTGTCTGTGTATTTAAACTATTTAATGATTGCTTTTTATATCTACGTTGCTTATAAGTATTCTAGCACACGTCCTACTTTTTGTAGGATCAACAATCAGGCCTACAAATATATTACCTATATAATAATGCAAGGCATCCCGTCTAACCGACACGTCCTACAATCGAAGACCAACTTTTCCTTACATCGATTGCAATTTTAAACCTCACACGTCCTACAAAAAGTTGGTCAAAAAATATAGACAATAATTTGCAGACCCGATTGTCGGAACTAGTTAGACAAAGTAAGACGTGTGTTTACCTATTTTTTTTTTACTGACTTTAAGTAGGATGTGTGCGTTTTGTTATTCGTATATATATAAATTGTCCACAAAAAACTCATTCATGAAAAGCAATATATTATAGTACCTCACGCATTTTAAGCAGCAAAACATTTATATTTATAGTTATGGATACTAAGTTTGTATGGGAAATCTGATCGGATTCACCTTAAGAGATTACTTTTCTATATAAATATACTAGCTGTCCCGGCGAACGTTGTTCCGCTGCCGTCCCTCTGTACCCGGCGAAAGTTGGTTTTTACCTATAGTGCCCGAGTCCGGCTCGCACTTGACATATCGAGATAAAAACTATCCTATCTTTTAAGTTGGATCAAATAACAGATATTTACGAAGTTTGATCAAAATCGGTTCAGTAGTTTAGGAGTCCATTGAGGACAAACATTGTGACACGAGATCTATATATATTAAGACTAGCACTAGACTAGCACTGAGCTTAAGAAACAAAGAAAACTAAAACACATTCGTGGTTTTATCTTTACCTTTTTTCTGCATCTGTTTTGCTCCAAGATTTTCCAAATTTTGGCGATTTTCCGACAATCGTCACATGCGATCTTTAAAATGCGTAATTTTAATGTAGATACGTTAATTTGTGTTTGATTGCGTTGTATTGATTTTAAAAAGCTTAATTTGCTACATTGCCTCTTTATATTATTATGTAGGATTTAGCCATATTTTAGTGGAGAAATATGTTGTACTTGCAAAAAAAGTTACTTGATATTTGCTGACACCCCCCTACCCCACGAGATATTAGGTGAGGTTCAGCGGTATTCTCTAGCGGTAGTTCTTATACATGTTTGATCAATTTGCTGCGACATTATAGCGCCATCTCAACGAACAACCTTATCGTGCCTTATCAATTTCTATAATTAAAATATATATAGGTATTAATTACTCCATCGAATTTGATGGCTCGAATACGTATCGTACGTATTATTTTTGGCTTTTTAATTGTTTGATTTTCTTGTTTGTGTTGAGGGTTTTTAAATTTTGAATTTGAATTCATCAAAACAAATTATCAAGTCAAAAATTATCTATTCGATGCATTTTTATCATCAAGGTAGTATTTAATTGTGCATATGCTTTTTTGACAAGTTTCTGTTTAAATTTTTTTTTGACTTTTTAAATTTTATTGTAAAAACGTATACATTTTCCTTTAAATGATTTATCTATTTTGTTAAGCCGTGTGTGGATCAGACCAATATTTTGTACCCTAATCTTTACAGTACCTAAGTGTATCTGAAGATAAAAATTTAACAATTCTTCGTTATGTTCAAGTGCAATATTGCATTACCATGCGAATGTCACGGAAATATTTTACGTAATGGTAATGTCGCCAATGGATATTACACTAAGGTGTTCTGACGTATCGAACTTCGTATCTGAAGATGATAAGGTTGCATTGCAACATATACACGTATACAATTATACATGGCATGGCTAAGATCTTTTATTTCGTTATAAAAGGTACATATTTATGATTTTTCTTGATAAAAATATTGCAAAACCATATTTAAATCCCCAAGATTACTTACGAAAGAAGTTACTTTGATTTTTTTTTGTATCTATTTATTATATGAACACAAACAGGAAGACGCTAACAAAGAAAATACAAAAATAAAAATGTAAAAAGGTCAAGATTATCTCTAGTTGAGATCTCTTACAGCTGACTCAAAAAAGTGAGAGCTGTACAAAGTGAGCGAGTCTAAGATTTCTAAATAAATATACATTACTATATATTATTTACACTTTTGTTTGATATTTTTCTTTGTTATTTTTTTAATGCGCAATACAGTGTGTCATTATTTGTTAATATTACAAGTGATAAAACTTTACAATATCTATGATGTAAACCTAGCTTGACTTCTCAGTACTCAGGCATGAAATAGTTATTTTTGTAACGCCGGAAAGGTAGGGAAACGAGCTATATCTGTCAGATACTTATTTAATAACGTACTGTTAAGAAGGTCATTGATCGCACTCATGCTTTTGATCTGAAACAAAACTGAGAAGTGTATTTTGTTAACTTTAGGGCATCGTAAACAAAAGGGTGAGCGAAGTGGGTGACCGTCTATAAGGCTAATACATACTACAAATATTATAAACGTGAAAGTTTAGATGTTTGGATTGAGATAAAACTAGGCACACATATAGGTTAGGTCCTGGAATAGGATTTTTATCCCGAAAAATTCAAATGTCCCCGCGGAAATAACTATAACCGAGCTTAAACAAACTATAGTTACACCTATAGCTTGCAAGGTTATAGTTGACGTAGAAATTCCACGCCGATAATCGAATTCAGGGCGGACGGTGCGGCTGGCAAAATTTAGTTAGTTATTCATAAAACCACAAATATCTTATTCTATTTTCCTGTTGTTGACTTGCTTGGTAAATAATTGAAATCTAATTTTGAAATCAGCTCTCTAGTATTATCCAGGCGACCTTATAACAATAATCCCATCAAAAACATAAATGTGAAATGAAAGCCAAGTTCAATATTACGAATATGCGTCATTGTCGACGTAACCGACAAAATAATTGATATCTATATATGGGTGCCAAGTTCTGTGTAGAAAATTATAAAATTTAAGTTACAATAACATGCAACATTATAAAATGAATTTATATAACGATTACTTGTTTCTTGATACTACGACAATGTTTGCTACTTAATAAGTAATATAAATTATTAAATTTAACAGACAATTATTTACACAATGCATTTAGTTCACTTGGGATGCAATTCAAGCACAAGATTTTACTTGGCTAGTTTTCACGTACAGGCTATATTATATTTTGTCTAATCAACTTATTTTCGTTAAGTCATACGCAAGTTAGTGTACGTCTTGTTTGTACTCTACTTATACTGTTAGGTTAATATAATACCTATTTACTTTTCTAAAATTGATTTGTTGGTAAAAACTAGCCAAGTCAAATCTTGAGCTTAAATTACATCCTAAGTGAAATAAATGCATTGTGTAAATAATTGTCTGCTAAAATTTAAAAAAATGTATTAACTAATAAGTAGCCAACATTGTAGTAGTGCCAAGAAACAAGAAATTGTAATATAAAGTTTTATATTGTTGCATGTTCTTGTAACTTTTATAGACAGAACTTGGCACCCATATATATAGATCTCAATCTTAATTCGAAGTCGACAACGACGCGTATTCGTAATACTGGACTTAGCTCTCATTTCACATTTATTTTTTAGTTTTTGATGGGATAATATTACTTTTTTTACAGAAATTACTATTCATCATTAATACGTTTAAGCTGTATCGTTTTCTTTCTTGTGCTATTTCCTTAATTTTCTTGTACCTTTGAAATATTAAATATTATTAGTGAATTGCCCATTCATCGTCTGCAATTTTTCTGTTTATTTTTAATTTGACCAAGTCGGGGCGGGGGTTATAGTACAATATATATTATATTAAATCTACAAATATACATTTGTGATATTAAAATATGAATAAAAAAATCCTAACTATGCATAGATACATACATATAATATTTTATATATACCAACAAATATATATACAATAATTACATACATTTATAATATGCATACCTGCATATTAATCTTACACAAATATTACTGATATTGTTATATATATAATGCTGTTTCATTTGTTTTTAAAGATTCCGATAGTACGACTATCTCGAATTATTTTAGGCAGTGAGTTCCATAACTTTTCAGAGATATTACAACAAAAGACTTACTAAAAAAATCGGTATTGTGTTGTAGAATTTTTAGTAGTGACGTAGTGTGTTAGCAAAGTCTTATTTCTGTCAAACAGATAATCAAAACGCTCACGGAGGTAACTTGGAGAAGCTGGGTTGGATAAGGAATATAATTAAAAGCAACTTATATTATTGTAAACAGAATTAAAAGTTATTATAAGGGTTAAGTTTTTTTTTTATCCTATATTTTTTTTTGAATATTTGGCACCAAAGTGGTTAAGGATGCAACAAAATTTCGATATTAGGAAAATTGTCCCTCCTTTAATCTCTAGTTATCTGTGATTTTTTTTCTTTTTATATTAAAAACCCTTTATGTTGTCCATGTCATTTTATAGGTATAGGTATCTATTTTAAATACTTACCTTATAATATACCTACCTTAATGCCTACTCTATGTAGGTAATTAATACGCTATACCGACCCTTATCTAAAGGAAGTCTCTTATAATAAACACATTGCCGCTGAATAATAATTTATACTATTAATAGTCACAGTTTATAAGTAATAGGTCTTCATGCTAATGTTAGCCAGTTGCCAGTAATAATACTGACATTTTGGTATCTGAATTCAATTTATAAAACTGCAGGAAATCCTTTTTTTTAATTGATTTGGGATCTTACGCATCTAAACGAGATATTTAATAGATAGGTTGGTATGGTTTGCTGCGAATTGGGGCATACCATCAATCCTATCATAATATATATAAAAGAAAAAAACTTTTTACCCCGATCGAGAACTACGCGGGAATAGGTTTTTCCGTAGGTAATTGATGCCGCACGGTAGGTAAGTAGGAACTATTATTTTACATCGCAACGGAAAAACTTTATTTTTGATACAGGAATAGCTAAAGCAAAGGGTATAGGATATTTTTATACCGAAAGAGAGTTTTCACGGTAATGATAGTTTCGCGGGTAAAACCAAAGGGAAGATTATTCCTTTCGCATCCGTCCGTCCGTAACGCGTCTATAGAACACGATAGGTGAAGTTCAGTAACATCGAGCGTGGTCTGTAAACGAATGGGTGACCGCCTAGTGGCACATTTCTCTGAGCTCCGCCATGTTTCGGAGGGCACGTTAAACCGTCGGTTCCGGCTGTTACTAGTACTATTACTTACTCTATCATGTTATGATAACAGTCGTTAAGTCAAGTCAGAACCCTTTAGAGCGGCTTGAAAACTCTGACAGTCGCGTGGCTCGTAGCTCGACAAACGTCCGTCAATTCGCACTGGGCCTGTACCTAGTGTGTGAGGTGAACTATGGCCCCCTTTATCAAGAAGAGGCCCGTGCCATTGCAGTGGGGAATATAATGGCTGAGGCAAAGCAAACGAAGCAACAGAGTGACCTGATTATTAGCACAGTCTGCTATAAGCGGAGAGCAGCATATAGGATACTTTTTATCTCGGTTTTAAGAAAACCCACAGCGAATACTGAATTACGCGCAGGCGATGCCGCGGTAAAAGCTAATAGATTATATATTACAATTTATAATTATCAACACTAAGGTACTATATAAAACATAATATATATATATATATAACACTAATAAGATTCGTCGATTGATATAAGCATTTCTGACGAACCCTAAAATTCACACATTTCGGTAAAACAAATATATATATATATATATTGTTAACACTTATGTACATAATTTATAAATCGTATTATCGTTTCAACTGTTAACTCAAATAGCTAACACATAAAATTTGTACTAAACATACCAAATATGTGTGTATTCAGCAAATAAGTTTTATTTTCATAACTTTCTATTGAAATAGGATTGACCTTCCAAGTGCTCGAAAATATGTATCTATGATTTTGAATATTAAAACAAACTATCCATAAGCTAGTTTTAGAAGTATTTATAATGTTCCTAGAATGAATATGCAAGTTGTTTATAGCATATTTGCTAAAATAGGCCGTTTTTGCCGCAAATTTTCGAAACTCGCAAGGGAATCAAAACCTACAGGGTACTTCCCTTGAACTCAGAATCTTGAAATTTGGTACGAAATAACGTCTTATAGAACAGATAAAGGAAAAATTGCGAAAAGCGTAAATTTTTAACTTATATACATATCTTTATAGGTTTGTACTTTTTTTTTCTTCTCGGTAGAAATCAACAACATTGTGAACCGGCGGCAAGGTGGGAGGGTTCAAAAAATAATATTTTATAACTTTGACGATTCAAAAGTGATTGTAAAATCCTTATTTGAATAAACCATTTTGACTTTGACTTTGTACGGGAACCCTCGGTGCGCGAGTCCGACTCGCACTTGGCCGATTTTATTTTATTTATTATGCGAAATCCTTATAGAGGTACTACTTAATGTTTGTAAAGTTTCTATAATATATCTCTGAGTTGTAGATAGCATATCTGCTAGAATTGGCCACTTTTAGCAGATATGGTATCTACAACTCAGAGATATATTATAGAAACACTACGAAACATTCTAAAAATAGGTTATAACTAGATTTCTATTTCATTTAATCATTTTTTTTAAATAAGGCGCTAGTAGACCTTAATATTGCAAATTTAAGTCCCAGCTCAAATGTAATCTTTTGAGTGCACTTTTGCTACGACAATATTTATTCATATTCATTCTTGATGCCAGTTGAGCAAGTCAAGTTTAAAACAAACTAAAATTATTTTTAAGGCTGCTCTCATAAGGTTGAACTTTGCACGCAACGTGTTATGTCTCTTACGCGTAGAGCGACATATTTTTGGCCGGTTTTTTAATTAATTAAAAAAACACTAGACTTCATATGGAAAATCTAGTTGACTTTTAGGGTTCCTCGAAAGGAAAAACGGAACCCTTTTAGGATCACTTTGTTGTCCGTCCGTCTGTCAAGACCCTTTTTCGCGTGGAGGCATCAAGCTAAAATTTATATCAAATACTCAGGTCTACTGTCCCTTGTAGCTGTCAAAAGTCAAACTTCTAAGCCAACGCAATCAAAAGATACAGCCGTTTTTGCCGTAAATTCTCGAAACTCGCAAGGGAATCAAAACCTACAGGGTTACTACCTTTGAACTCAAAATCTTAAAATTTGGTACGAAGTTACGTTTTATAGCACAGATAAAGGAAAAAATGCGAAAAGCGTAAATTTTTAACTTATATACATATTTTTGTAGATTTGTACGGGAACCCTCGGTGCGCTAGTCCGACTCGCAATTGGCCGATTTTATTTTATTTATTATGCGAAATACTTATAGAGGTACTACTTAATGTTTGTAAAGAACTGTCAAAAGGGGTACATTAATCTGTCCCTGGTCTTTTATTTATGATGCCAAATCCTGACTGCTGTACCAGTTAAAGTTCGTAAAGAACTGGAAAAAGGGGTAAGTTATTTTGTCCCTGGTCTTTTATTCATTATGCGAAATCCTAATTGAGGTACTACTTAAATTTGTAAAGAAGTGGCAACAGGGGTACATTATTTTAACCCTAGAATAGGTACTACTAAAATTTTTGCTAAGAACTCAGACTCGCACTGTGCCGATTTATTTAGTTCATTAACATGCACATCTTAAGTAGGAAATACAGAAATATCCTTGCTTGTGTATATCGACCTCTGAAGGGACATTATAACTATGTAGGTATTTGTATTAATCATGTAGTTCTTAAATACTATGAATATTGTGTATTTGTAAGATTGATGTGCTAGGACTTCATAAGTCGTTGGTAGTTAGTACCGCTCGCCATCTGCAGGGAATTCATTCTCACACTTTAGAACCTAAATGGTCGCGTACAGTGCGGTTTCAGAGAAACTTCCTCCCGCGAACGCTTAAGTTGTGGAATGAGCTCCCTGCCAAGGAACTACTGACTACTACTGAAGGACTACAGTATGAAGTTCTTCAAGAAAGAAGTTATTAGATTTCTGAAAGGTCGACAACGCGCAAGTGATACCCCTGGTGTTGCAAGCGTCCATAGGCTACGGTGACCGCTTACCATCAGGCGGACCGTAAGTTTGTTTGCCACCTTAGTGGTATTATGAGAATGTACCAAGAAAGTACTCATATATTTTTTGATATTAGATAAACAACACAAATGTTCATCACATACCTAAATTGTTTGTCCTGCCATGTGGGGTTGGAACCCGCGCTCCTCGGTTCGTTCGGCCGTCGCTATCACCAACAGAGCCACAGAGTAGCCCGTACATAAATTGTCACGCAGTTTCTACTAAATTTCTCACTTGTTTTTGACACATGAAATTTTTAACACATGTTTTAGTAATAAATATCTAGGTCTGCAGTGTGCCTGTTTTTTATTATTTTTTTTAGTTCAAAAGTTATACAGAATTCTAGTCATACAAATGGTTTCAAAAAAGATTTCTAGTTACTAAAAATATTTTACAAGAATATGGAAAACCACAAATGTCACAGTGATTGATTAGTAAATGTCAAAAACAAATGAAAAATTCGTTTGTATGAAACCCGCTGCGAGGCGCTGTGAATCGTATCCTCTTATTGTGATGGCATACCCAAACGAATTAAATTGTCAATCATTTGATTAATTTTGTTACACTCGTGAGTACACCTTTTGACGAGAAAACAAAATATGTTTTAGTTCAAATCTTAATAGTGTGTTTTTTTTTCCAAATTCACTTATTTGCTAATATTCTAATATTTTGGCTATTAAAACAGTTAGGAAAAAATCGGACACTCTATTTTTTGGGCTTTAATTCAAATTGTTTGGAAAATAAGAGTAGGATTCTCTTGATTTTTATTTCTTAAAATATATATTTTATAATTTCTTAATTTCATAGTTTTAAATAAATATTTGTATTTTTTACCAACAAAAACACGAGAAAATCGAGATTTTCAACGTGCGGTCACGTGCTAGCGCCTAGCGTACGTGGAATTGTCTCTTTGTATGTGTCAATAGTGTCTTTATACACTGGTCGAAACTGCACTTTTTTGCAAGGGTAGGTATGCCATATCCTTAACATATCCTTTACGAACTTCGTGCAATAGAGAGACATGACATCTTTTTCTTGTCGGTTAATTTTATGCCTCAGTGTAATCAGTGTTATTAGTATTGATCAACACAAAATTTAATGGCAGTATAAGTATCAAACTTAAATTAAAACTCAAACCTTTTTATTCAAATAGACTTTTAAACTGCACGTTTCCAAAGTCAGTTGAATAAATAATAAAAAGAATTACCACCGGTTTGGAATGATTTACTACCGAGAAGAACTAAGCAGTTAATCTTTTATATTTTTTCAACTTCATATTAAAATACAATATAGCCTTACTCTAGGTAATAAAATAACATACTAATGCTCTAATACAAATACAAATCGATAGTTCAAATTTTTCCAAGCTTTTTTATCATTTATGTATTCATCAACTTTGTAATAGCTTTTTTTCATTAAACTATCTTTGACATATATTTTAAACTTATTTGAGGGTAAATTAACCACGTGTTCTGGAATTTTATTGTAGAAAAATATACTTTGTATTGCGAAAGAGCTATGTACCTTCTGAAGACCTTTTGGAACTACCAATTTAACCTTATTCAAAGTCAAAGACTATATGTATAATACTATCGGCACCATTTAAAAGTATTGACTTTTAAGTATAAGGTACTAATTCGGGGATTATGGATTGGAATTTGTTATCAAGCAAAAGTAAAACCACTATTCTTCGTATAATGTAAAACATTGATACCTCCATTTTTTAATCAAATATTACCACTCGCTTATCATGAAAGTTTGTAAACTTATTGGTATTCAATATTCTTGTACGTCACTATGAAGTCTCTGAGAAATATATACCTATCAAACCCGGCCAAGTACATGAAAGTAGGCATGTGCCGATCTACTATTACCTTTATCCGAGGATGCGGTTTCAAATACGGATTTTTAAATGTGTCTAAATCCGCGGTAACGGATACAAACAAACGTACTCGTAGATTTAAGTATCTACTGCCGCTGAGCAAGCAAAACAAAATATCATGAAACAGATTTCCAATTCAGTAACAGTCATGTCCTACCTAGATAGATTTAATTTATCTATACTCAGTTACAGGCACAGCCGACACATTTATTTTATTGATACAGTCAGTCATCGCCTTTGATAAATCCGACAACTTCGGGAATTCATGGCGCCCCGATAACTTGTATGACAGGCTGGACAGCACCCGAGCCATACGTAAGTCACGTAACGTGACGTTGTCGAGTGCCCTCGCCCCGGTCTCGCCGCGCACCTTACCTCACAATTGCTCTGTCTAGACATCTTCAAAGGCCACCGAGAGGGGGGGTGACGGGTGGGTTTCCCTCGGGCCCGCAGTTTTAAGAAGGGCCCGCGATTTTCCGAAAAACCTTCACTTTAATGACGATTTTAACTGTTTGCTGATTGATTCTATATCAATCATTTCAAATTTTCGCGCCCGAAGAGCAACAACCAATGAGAAAGCGCTATTGGTTTGTGGAGCTGCGTGCGCCGAAATATAGTCGTGCACATGGATACCCCCGGGCCCTGATTTTCTTCTGCGGCCCTGGCTACAGGTCTTTAAAGTCTAGATATATATTTTTAAAAATTGGACTTTATCAATGAACGATTTGAACCAATTAATACGATGATGCTAAAAAGATTTCTTATCGCTAGATTGCAATTGTTAATTGATTTCTAATTAATGAGGAGATTTCAGCCAATGATTAGTGTAGGTATTAGTTAATCAGTGAAATATAAAATGGAACTGTGGTTAAGCTATTCCATCCTTTCATAAATATGAGTATTCACTGTTATATATTTTCCATGCACAGTGAGTGAGCCATGGTAAACAAACCCACTCAAAGTTAAACAACTTAAGCATTAGTACCTGGGGGACCGAGCTTTACCTCGTTTTTAACAACGCCATCTATTGTCAAGTAGTTTTAGTGTTGCTGTGTCGATAAAAATAATAGTGTTACCTTTCTTCTTGCCAATAGATGTCAGGAAGAGTCATATTTTTCATTTTATCATTGAAAACACGGATAAAACGACGTTTTCTGAGACTGAAACCTAGCTAGATCGATTTATCGCCGCCGAAACCCCCTGCATACTAAATTTCATGAAAATCGTTGAAGCCGTTACCGAGATTCAGATTATAAATATATACATATATACAAGAATTGCTCGTTTAAAGGTATTAATAATATAAAATAATAATTAATCAAATAAATTAATTAAAATAGGTAAAATAATTACTTATATCCAAAAATCTGATCTGAATTATAGATTATTGTTGCTTTCTATGGACCTAACAGTTTACAACACACTTCACTCGCATGAAACCAATTTCAAAGATAAATTGCGGTTTGCGATTTATGACGTCTGAAAAAAACTACTTACTAGGTCTCGTTCATACCAATTATCGGTGGAAGTTTGCATGGTAATGTACATCATATTTTTTTTTTTAGTCATTATTCTCTTAGTTTAGAAGTTACAAGGGGGGGGACACACATTTTACCACTTTGGAAGTTTAGAAAAAAATTATATGAGAACCCTCAATATCATTTTTAAAGACCTATCCATAGAAACCCCACACGTATGGGTTTGATGAAAAAAAAATTTTTGAGTTTCAGTTCTAAGTATGGGGAACACCCAAAATTTATTGTTTTTTTTTTCTATTTTTGTGTGAAAAACTTAATGCGGTTCACAGAATACATCTACTTACCAAGTGTCAACAGTATAGTTCTTATAGTTGCGGAAAAAAGTGGCTGTGACATACGGACATTGACGAATCTATAAGGGTACCGTTTTTTGCCATTTGGCTACGGAACCCTAAAAAACCGGTCATTGCGGCACACACCCTGTTACTTAGATAGTTAACAATACTCGCACAGTTATCGATTGAACCGACAGGCGTGAGCAAAATTGTAATAAATTTTGGTTACAAGGAAAACTTTTCCTTTTCTTTGTAGTGAGTTTAATCATTAACGTGATACATGCGATTGATCGTGAGCTCAGCCTTATCACAAGATTTTTGATAGTGATTAGAATACGTTTACGTACTCACACTATATATAATGGCATCGCAGATTATTTAACCCTCTCTTGATAAATTCGCATCAGATGTTAAGAATATTGAGTTTTATATTCGACGTATTATAGATAAGATAGTAAAAGTACGTGAGTATTCAATATTTGAACACAAAATCCAAAACGTCTTAAGACCGCGTGGTGCAAATGATAGTATACGTTGCACTAAAATGTCGAAGTTCCCGGTAAGGGCACGCAACCAATATTATGAATTGTAAATTTGTCTTGAGTCTGGTTTTTACTCAGTTTAATACGGCCATTAGGGCACCATCACCATCTATCACGTTTGTGATAGTACGTGGATAGTAATAAAATAAACGTGCAGACTTTGGTAGTTTCTTTTACCACCACCACCGCCAATTAAATATTGGTCAAGAAAACGAACCGGACCGACACCACGCTAACTTAAAGCTGTCATGTTGTAGTTAATACTTGTTAGTTATGGGTTGAAAATATTTAATTTGTCTATCAATTCGGATCTTTTGGGTACAAAGCTAAAACTCCAAGATATTTTGAACATGCTTCAAAAAGTTTTGTTGATAGAGATAGAAATGCATATACATATATTACTTAAAAAAAGTCGTCGATATATCGTCGATTACCTCAAAATACCATAAATTTGTTGTTATCTTATACTAGCTAACTCAGCGCACGTTGTTTCGCTTTTTTAAAACAACTGGCGCGCCACCTATGCTGAATGGGTTGTACTTATTCAGAAACCTTCCCCAGCGTGTGCACAACAATTCACCAAAATTTCATAACAATTGGTTTCAAATTCCAATTCAAATTCAATATAATTTATTCAGTTTAGGCTACAATAATTGAGCACTTATGGATGTCACTACGCCATCGGTTCGTTAGTCTACAGGGCGGGAGACCTTTTACTGAGAAGAACCGGCAAGAAACTCAACAAGGGCATTTCTTTTCTCCCTTTATCTTACAGCGTCCAATTAAAATATTGGAAAATATGTATATCATAAAAGGACACTTTCCATTACAAACATAAAAAAACATGAAATATAAAGCACAAGCACAACAAAAAAAAATTATCTAATATAAACAAGAGACAGTTTATGTATTCATCACTAAGAAATAATCAATGTCTTACAGTATTAATAAACAAAACAAAAAAGTAAGACTAAATACTAAGAATACAAAGAAGTTTGCAAGAGCAGACCAGCCTCCACAGGCGGCACCCGTTCACGAATATGACACATGAATCAGCCATCGCTTCGCTCAACCATGCTTTAGGGAACGTAACGACCCGACACACGCCACCACCGCAGAGACACTTTGAGAGAGCATGACACACTCAAGCAACTCCAATAAAACTTCGATTGTACTAGTTACAATGTGTGTAGTAAAGGAACAAAATATAAGAGGAGAAGATTGGAAGGTTCGTAATGCTTTACTACCGAGAAGCAAATAAACTCACTAGTTAATCTTTTATACATCATATAAAAATACAATATAGCCTTACACTAGGTAATAACATAATAAACAATGTTTTAATTTAAAAAAAATATTTCAAATGCCCCAATACAAATCAATTAAGTTCTAATTTTTCCAAGCATTTTTATCATTTATGTATTCATCAACTTTGTAATAGCTTTTTTTCATTAAACTATCTTTGACATATATTTTAAATTTATTTGAGGGTAAATTAACCACATGTTCTGGAATTTTATTGTAGAAAAATATACTTTGTATTGCGAAAGCGCTATGTACCTTCTGAAGACGACATTTTGGAACTACCAATTTATCCTTATTCCTTGTATTAACACTGTGGAGGTCACTATTCTTAGCAAATAAGTGACAATTTTGGCGTACATACATTATACAAGCGAAGATATATTGGCAAGGAACAGTTAAAATATCAATTTCCCTTAATAGTTCCCTAAGAGAAATTCGAGGTCCTAATTTATAAATTGACCGTACTGCTCTCTTTTGCAATATAAAGACTGTATCAATATCAGCTGCCTTACCCCAAAGCAAAATGCCATAAGACTTGACGGAATGGAAATAGCTAAAGTAGACCAAGCGAGCAGTCTCAACATCTGTAAGCTGTAACTTTCCTAACTGCATAGGCAGCTGAACTGAGTTTTCCTGCAAGAACTGAGATGTGAGGGTTCCACTACAGCCTATTGTCTAATGTAATACCTAGAAACACTGTTGAGTCTAATAGTTCTATTTCTTCTCCGTTTAGTGATAATTTTGTACTTATGTTTCTGACATTTGGCATCATAAATTATAAACACTTAGTCTTTTTCGCATTAAGAAGTAAATTATTTGCCGTAAACCACTGAAGAACCTGAGAAAGCGCACTACTTACGTCGTCAAAATTAGTTTTATTTCTTTTTATTTTTATTTCTACTTAACCTTAGTACGAGAGTACAACTCGAACTTGACCCTTTTTACTATTATAAAAACCTTGCCCTAACAGTAACGAACACGGACAAGAATTATCCAATTTAGTGTAGTAATTTCGAAGTTAAGGTGTGACCAAAGGAAAACAGGGATTCATTATATATATATATATATATATATATATATATATATATATATATATATATATAGATAAACTACTTCTAAATACATCAGTTTCGAAGATTTTTAGAGAGGGTAATATTTTTCAATCTATTGGTGACAAAGAAACTAGCAGACGGCTAAAATCACCAAGCCAATTAGAAATAAAAATAGCGTGTTTACGTGAAGGGGCGCATATTATATTATCAATACATTTGTCTTTTCTTAATATAGGAATAGATTCTAATATGAATAGGTTTTTGCATATAAAGGCGGCCAAGTACCCGCGTAATCACCAGCAAATGGCACGACCAGAATGTAACTACATGCATTTCATTTTATCTGAAATGTGTCATATAAGACTATGTCAGAAAATCCCTTGAGCTATGCGACGTCGTTTAAATCTACCGTCAATGTAGGTAGGTAATCCATCTTTAATCCAAACAACTTTACGTTATCAAGGCTACCTAGGTATGTCTTCCACAATTTTTTATCTCTTAACGCATTTTAAAGTAACCGTTTACGTATCTGCATACATTTACTTTTATTACATAAAATATATACAATGTACACATTAAATCTATTTATCTAAAACATCGAAACCTTTTAATAATATTTAAGTATGGTGTGGAGGCAATAGTATTTAGCCTAGACATAGCGAAGGCAAAGTACGTATAGCGCGCACCCTCTAGATACTTTGGGGAAGGCGTTCGATCAGGTTTGCCATTGGGGTCATCTATCAAAGTTGCCTTGTTGCGGAGATTGCCTGACAGCTTTCTGTCCGGCAGACGTATACATGCTGGTGTCCTGCAAGGCTCTATGCTATTATTGCTGCATATCAATGATATGTTGTCCTTCGATGGGCAACGAAGACGTTTTTTACAAGAGCCGGACTAACTACCCTCGTTCCGTTGTGGAGGAAAACCGCGGAGATCTTGCGTCCAAATCGAGAGCACTCTGTGCATGCGTTGGGACGGAAAAACTTGGTCCGATTCAACCCAACGAAGACACATGTCTGCGCTTGCATCGCTAAGAAATCCCATTTTCTAAGGTCCTACAATTGCAGATCCCACCTATTACAATCTCCAAGACCATTGGGATCTTTGGTATTACATCTCCAGCGATGTTCAGTTGCTTCCGGATCATTTAGAAAAAAAAAATGAAGCTGGCGTCCAAAAAACTTGGTGTACTTAAAAGAACCGACAGCCACTTCGTCTGTTTTTCGAAGTTCTATTTGATTAGATCTTTAATATCCACTTTTTAAAATAATAAACTGTCTTGCCGCAGTTCGCATTCTTCAAAAGACTTAGTATAAAAAAATATCAATATTTAGTTAGTAGTTTGTATAATCGTATAACAGTCGTAAAGCCAACTTAGAGTTCTTATTGTCGGCTAAAAACTTCTGATAGTCGAGTGGCCAATAGTTCAACAAACATCTGCCTATTTCCAATGGGCCAAGCAAAAAAAGTAGATATAAATTACCCATATAGCTATCATACGTAAAAAAATACATTTTTTACGATAGGTTGTGCCAAATCTTAGAAATGAAAGAAATCAATTTCACATATCCAAAACGAATGAGTGAAGAAGCGAAAGTCGCTATCTCCATCACGTTCATAATGTTATAAAAGACTGAATTGCGGAAACTAACTATCAGTTATCACCATAAGAAGAGACAAGATACAAAAAGAGTACCAGATGATTTAACGTCCTGCGACCTTAAGAAACTCGCATTTATCACAGTGTTATCAGTGCCTGCTTCACTTGCTCGCGAAGCTAGCACCCAGGTATTTAATTAGTTGTGTCAACACGTCACATCTCATCTACATAAATTATCTCAGACACGTTAAATCTTCAATGAGAATCACTTTTTACAAATATTTGCAAGCATATTATACAAAATCTGAAACACATTAACTCATTTGAGTTGGTATTTCCCGAGCTTTCGTGAATTGGTTTTGTATAAGGTTATATCACTTTGTAGATAAAACAAAACAAACTTAACAATGGTGTTATTCTAAGTATCTTTTTAAAAATTACTATCTGCAGCTCAAATACGATTATTTATGGACTTTCTAAACTAACAAAGAAATCTAAACAGAATCATGACGTTACGGTTTTTTACTTGAAATCAATTGGAAAAAATCGGCCAAGTGCGAGTCAGACTCGCGCACGAAGGGTACCTTACCATTATCCCTAAAAACGCCACGTTCCTTGTATGGAAGCTCCCCTTTAATATTTGTTTTATTTTAATTTAATTATTTCTTTTTGAAGTGAATATATGTATAACTAAATATTCTGTTAATATTTCAAGCGTCTACCTGTTTCCGTTATCAATATCGAGCAAAAACAAGCAAAAAAATCACGTTTATTGTATGGGAGCTCCCTTAAATATTTATTTTATTCCGTTTTTACTGTTTGTTGTTATAGCGGCAACATATATACATCTTCTATGTACATTTTAACTGTCTTACTATCACGGTTCATGAAATACAGCCTGGTGAAAGACGGACAGACAGACAGGCAGACAGCGGAGTCTTAGTAATAAGGTTCCGTTTTCACCCTTTGGGTACGGAACCCTAAAACACCACACACATACCAAATATATTACAAACATCGTAAGTATAGCACTCGTCCAAACTACTTGGTGCCTTACGACCAAGCTATTTAACTCTTGGTAGTCTTTTAATGAGTTCCAATTCCGACTACAACATTAAAATGCTCTACCCTATTGATATTCAGACACTGTGCAGCCTATGGTGACGCAAATTTCAATAAAGGAAATATAACATCCTAAACCACGCCTTTGACTTTTTGATTTGCATGTAGATCTATAATAGACCCTTGAAGTATTCTTTCAAGAAAACGTCCCATAGCATATACAAGACATATGCATAGAAATCTAAACCCATTTTATCTCGGGATAAGTCGCACGTGACTTAGACGAAGAATTCATCAAAATTTGAAGATATATTAGGCACTAAACGTCAAGTTATTGGTTTGATTAGAAATTTGTTTCCCCTTTAAATCCAGGGCTTTAAGCTTATTGGCTTGTAGCTTAGCTAACCTCACATAAAATTATTTTCGAATGCACAGAATATTAGTATCGACAAGAAATAGTACGTATAATAATAAAGGCATCTATTGTTACAGCCCACCTGATGAAGATTCAGCATCACATGAGAGTGATTGTGATGAAGCAGAGGAGGATGCTGAGACAGTGCACTTGAAGCCCCGTCGGCCATTTTGGGCGAACAAGCTACAATTTGTGCTGGCGTGCGTTGGTTATTCTGTCGGTCTGGGCAACGTATGGCGCTTCCCTTATCTGTGCTACAAAAGTGGTGGAGGTAAGAAAACCTAATTACTACATACATACATTACAATTACTAATCTATTCTACATTCGTAAGGTTCTCACTTTGCACTTAAAAATAAGATTATCTGTTACTTTTAAATTTTACTTAAGTTTCTAGGTTTCGTACTCAAAGGGTGCCAATGGAGCCTATTACTGTCTCGGCTGTCTGTCTGTCCATCCGACCTTTAATATCAGATCTATCTTAAGACCAAAATAGGTAAAAGCTAAATTTCCATAGAATATGTGTTACTATAAGAAATAATGAAAATAAACAAAAAGTAAACACTGCATTACATACAAGCTTCAAACTAAAAACTATTATAGTGTACTCTCTATAGTAAAACAAAAATAATAAAAACCGGTCAAGTGGGAGTCGGGCTCGTGTGATACTCTGTATTGGTACAGTACCGTCGGTGCGCGATACTAAATCGTATTTAACCGGATTTTTTATGAGTTTTCCATTTTAAAACAAATTTAATGTTAATGCTCATCGAAACTTCGAAGAAACCGTTTAAGTTTTGGTACATTATTTATATAGCGATAAGATATTGTCGTTTCTGGAAACAAAACATGAATAATGGCTCCATATAGTATCTAAAACTTGAAAACTAGGTATTTTATAGTTAAAGACTGTCAATGATATCCAATTTGTTATAATTTTGCTTCGAATTAATAATGTTATATCATAAATGAAAATAGTGGTACACAATTCACATTAACTATACCTGACTTAGTGACCTATTAGATATTGAAAATTTTCTAGTTAACTGCTATATTCGCCTTAACTCATTAAAACTAATAGCTACCTTAAGATAATACGATCCGGGGCGCCTTGTATGCTTATTTTTGACATCAAACACTATGAACTTATTGTAGACATGATCTCAAGCTGATTATTTGTCTTTGGTTGTTCAAAATCAAAAAAAAAAAAATTTATATGTTCCTTCAACATTTGGTGTTTGATTGGTAAATGTCAAAAATAAGTATAATCTTCTTAACTAACTATTTTAGATAACTATTGGCACACAGTTGTTTGTCGCCAGTTTATGTAGTTACCTACTATATGTTATAAATGTAGCGATAAGGCATTATATAAAGACGTGCCTAAGAACAAAGCGGATCTAACTCCTTACAACTTGGCACCATTACAGTCTCCCCACTTCCCTCGTTTAACTCGATTGTTTCTCGCACTTGCCATTTGCCAAGCACATTGACCCTTCGCCTAGGTCTTTTGAAAATATGTATCGTCTAGATTACCAAATTAGTGACATCAAAATATTATAATCTTGGTGTCACCAATTTATGTATCACATAATATCTTTTAAGGACATATAGTTTTTTTGAGTCAGTATTTTAAGAAATTTATGATTCAAACCCTGAGAAACGTGAAAACACGATAAATGAACTTTTGTTCGATAAAAAAATCCTAAACCGACCCCTTTTCACTTTTTTTTTCTTAAGTTTTGGCAAAGAAATCTTCAAAGTTCTAATTGCTATTAGCTTACAACTTTGCTATAGCATAGCTGTGATAGTGCTTCAAACCCTGAAAATAGCATTTTGTGATGAGTTGAGATGTAGCTGCACTACTCACACACGCTCAGTTACATATAGCGTCATCCTTGTTTTTACTCAAGTTTTGTGTCACATAGTACTGTATCTTAAGGTGGATGCAACCATTACTTTTTTATACAAACTACGTTACATTTAAATTTCTTTCAATATAACGCTACTCAAAACGTATTATTATCATAATAAAGCTATAAATCCCCAAAAATGGCAGTAAATTATTAAATAACCAAAGTTTTTGTTAAATTATTAAATATATGAAGTCAGCAAAAACTCAGGTAAAGAGCGAGATATGTATTTAATATAAGATATAACTAATAGTTAAAGAGCCAGTGGACGGCAGACAACAAATAATTTAGGAATGCCAAATGTTTCCTCAGTTAGTCTGTTGTACCTACCGACCATGAGATGGGGGCTAGTTTTAATAAAAATAAATTAAAAGTATTTCGTGCAACTTAAATCAAGAATAACATTATATAAAATTCAAGTTTCATACAATACTTTTTAATTTTTTTAAAGCTTCTACCACCACGTTACAGCCGTGGTAGTCGTCTTCCATTTTATTTTAAGTCGGTATAATAGTATTTTTTGACATAGCAAAACGGCAGCTGTCCTAAAATACTTTTTTAGTTCATCAAATTAGGTATCATACCGATCACACTTGACTGTTGCTATACCTCCCGCAACCGCGCTTAGACTAATTGAGGAAATTTTAGGCTTTCCTAACTTATGTGTTGTCTGCCGGCCATTGGCTCTTTAATTTGCTTCCTTTAATTTGTTTTTCCTTTTTTCACGTCTCTCAACGGAGCATCCAATCAAGGGGTGTACATAGCAGCTAACTATAGCGCCGACATTAGATATTTCTAATTTTTTCGTCGAATAAAGCTAAATTCGGGAATCCAAATATTTTCTATTACCTACTCCTAAAATATATCTGAGTTTTTACGTTTACGTTTCAAATCTACGTCAAAATTATGAAACCTTGTTAGTTTTAATTTATACCTAATACTTAATAAAGCACAGATCATTGTGCTAACGAGATGACGACGAGAGGGTGTGACTCCTCGAATTACATAACAAGAAGTTCGATTGACTTCCACCAATTATCATGTAACTAATTATCATGTAACTAACTTAATATTAAGCATTCACGAAATGAGTAATATTGAAGGAGACCTAGCGAAGGAATTTTTGTTGACACCCAAAATATAGTTATAAATTAAGGAAATATGGCTGACCGTGCTAATAAGGCGACGTCAGAGAGGCGTGAATGCACTCATTATGTGACAAAAAGATCGTGATTGTCGTGATATGTCTGTATAGGACATTGCTTAAGCAATTAGGTCGCAGGTAAAAATTAAGGATTCACGAAGCAACGAGTGACAAACACCTAGCAATGGCGCCAATGGTACTTGACTTTTTATGTAGCTTTAGGTAGATGTAGCACACTAAAAACTATATTTCTTCATGTCTAGACTTAAAACCGTTGGTACCTATCATTTTGACAGATACAAATGGTTGTTTAGAGTGGCCGGCAGACAATATATAAAAGGAAAAATCTGCTCGATAGATACGGTGAATCCTTTTAATGAAGTCAAGCTTTATTTTTTATCTTGAAACTCTGGTATTTCCTATCGGCAACTTCTCGGAAACCATCTCCGACTATTTTCAAATGTTTAGAGTTTACTAATTTCCACGTTTCTTTTGTCAAAACCTTCTAAAGTCGACAATACCGTTATTGCCAAATAAACTTTTATGACAGAACAACAGTTCTTTACGTGAAGGTCCTGGGTTGGTTGGTAGTTGGTACGATTTTTCCTTTTTTTTATATACCACTAAGGTGGTAAACAAGCTAATGGTCCGCCTGATGAAAGCTTAATGAATATCTTCTTCCATCTAAATAAAAATCAGTTGCTACATGTATGACGGGGCATTACTTAAAAACGGCTTGACCGATTTGGCTGATTTCTTTTTGGTGTGTTGGTAATTGTCAGAACAAGGTTAGTATGAAAAAAAGAAAATCTGGTCAAGTACGAGTCTGATTTTAATTAATTTTGGTAAGTTGTGCAGACGCCGGGAATGGTTTCTGAATTTATACAACAACCCTATTTGACAATAGGTGAAAAGTGCAATTCGCACTCGCGCACTAAGGATAAACCATTAATGCGAATATAATTAAATTTTGGTAGTAACATGTTGTGCTCACGCCAGGGAAAGTTTCTAAATTAGTAACACCCTTTAAAAATAGCTATAGCGCGAGTCGTTTTCGTTTGCCAGTTAAATAATTGTCAACCCGGACAAAGTCGGACGGGCCCCTAGTTATAAATAAAAGGCAATACATATACAAGCAGTACAGAGGAACTGATAAAATATTTGTGTCATATCTCACTAAGTAATATCCATTCCCACCAAGATATAAACTCATAGCAACAATGCAGACAAAGCAGTGTGAATTACACCTGACACCTAGGGTAAACCAACACTTCGAGACTGGCACGCAACAATGATTTACGCGTCTATACATTTATTTAAACTATATATTTATTGGTGTATAAAAAAGAACCCTACACTTATAAATAGTAGTTTGTTCCAGCAGATCTCGTTCCAGATGATTTTTTCAAGTTGATAATGTAAAGCAATATAACCGAGTTTAGCTGAAACTTTTATTGCAGGGATTGGTACTATTGGTTCATTCGTTGTTTTGGTGCCAGTACAGGGGCACAGCCCTCATCCCTTAGAGAAGGGATACTTAGGACATAGTCCTATTCGCTGGCCCAGTGCAAATTGGCAGATATTATCGAGCTAGTGGCCACTCGAATGGTAGAATTTTAAGATGCCCATATTGCTTCTGACTGCACTTAACCGCTTCTTACCCGTGATAATACTAACAAGTTAATTAATTTCTTGTAAAAATTGACATCAAATATCCTAAATTAAGACTACACAGTTACACATTGAAAAAAAAATACTGTGAAGTATACATACTACAACAGTTTGTTAAAATTAAAATCTGTTACTTTTACCCGACTTCGTTCGACTTAATTCGTTAATTTGTAGTAAATGTATGTAAATGACGCATAAAAAAAAGTTTGTCTGTCTTTCAAGACTATTTACTCAAAAACGCGTGAAGGTATCAAGTAGAAATTACTGTCTCTGTCTACGATCAGTTAAAGTTGTAAAAATCGGGCAAGTGCGAGTCTAGCGCGCGAAGGGTTTCGTACCATTATCTATAAAAACTCCAAAAAAATCACGTTTGTTGTATAGGAGCCACCTTAAATATTTATTTTATTCTGTTTTTTAGTATTTGTTGTTATAGCAACAAGCTAGCGCGCGAAGGGTTCCGTACCATTATCTATCAAAACTCCAAAAAAATCACGTTTGTTGTATAGGAGCCACCTTAAATATTTATTTTATTCTGTTTTTTAGTATTTGTTGTTATAGCAACAACTATAACACATCTTCTGTGAAAATTACAACTGTCTAACTATCACGGTTCATGAGATACAGCCTGGTGACAGCCGGACGGACAGACGGACGAACGAACGGACGGACGGACGGACAGCGAAGTCTTAGTAATAGGGTTCCGCCAATTACACTTTGGGTACAGAACCCTAAAAAACCAAGCTTCTAAGTCAATGCAATAAAAAAAATATGTCCAAAATACGGTATTTTTTGTCGCTTATTGGGGACACAAATAAAACAAAACCTTTAACACTTGACCTGGAATCATGAAAATTGGCAAAAAGCTAGATGTTGCATCACAAATATAGGAAAAAAACAAAAGCTGATTATTAAGTCATAAACCTGTGAAACTTGATCTCATGATGGAAGAACTTTATATAATAAGTTTGTACGGAACCTTTGGTGCGCGAGCCAGACTCGCATTTGGCCGTTTTTTTTTTCAATAAAAGTTATTTAAGATTTTTCCTCAAATCCTAGAAACTTATTTGAGACCATTTATACAACATACCCAATATATCTATATATCTTCAAAACGATAAATATTTACCTAATTTCTGCTCGCCTGCACCGACCCCAAGTAACACACAAGCATGATAACAGGTACACATTATGCGCATAATACAGATCAAGCATGTTTAACGTTTGTGTAATAGCTGTGGAAACAGCCAAATTCTGTATTATAAGGAGTTTGTGGGCTATTATAATTCTAAGCTTAGAAAGTTCTGTATAGCGTTGGTTTTCTTTTTTAAGTCTTAGTAATAACAAATTTGAGGCTAGTTCACAGATGTTACCAAGCCTAATGAATTTCTGTTTGCTTAAGGCTGTATAGGACTACCAGTGACAGCGTTTATCTGTATATTAGCATCCAAATCTGAATAACGATATTCTCTAATATGATTATACAAACAATACTAAGCTTACAGCAATACACTGAATAAGTTGTTGTTAGAAATGAATGGATGGAGTTACGTTCAAATGATGAATGGTGTAACATCAAATCGAGCGTGTGACAGGCAGCTGCGCTCATAAGTGCGCATGTTGTTTGGATGTCTCGAAGATGAAGAACGCCTAGATAAGTTTGCAATTTTCGCTTTGAAAGTTCAGTTTTTAATGATTTGATTTGATTATCATTGAAAATACTACTACAACTTGGCGCTTATTAATAAATTTCAATTATTCTTTAAAAGGTTGAACTTTTATTTTTCAATTTTGAATTCGAATTTATTTAATTATCCCGCATGTTGCTGAATAATTGTTCTAATTTTGTTCCTTTACCGCTTCAGTTTTCATATTTTACCCATTATTCAGTTGCGCTGTATAAATAATACTTTGTGGGTTGCTAAGATGTTTATTGTGGTATAAGGAAGAATACGTATGATTTCAAAACAATCTTACTCAGAATAAAGTGGATTGTTGTATTCTTATTCTGCCATAGTCTGTTAAAATATCCGAATAAAACACTTTATACAGATAAAAACTTAATAATTATTAAATTGTGGTCATTTATAACACTATAGCAATTTTTACATACGGCATTTACTTTTGTCCAGCGATTCTATTTTTTTTATTTTAAACAAAACACACCTAGGTACCTAGGTAGGTGATTCTTTATTTTTGAATCATAAATGAAGGAATTTAATGTTTTAAACAGGTACTGAAAAGGTTTAATTTTATTTGTTTTGGAGCCAAGAACCTGTGTAATTGTAGTAATGTGATCAACAATACAAATGTTATAAAGAAGTTATTGCATTTAGACCACTCTTTAACAGATAATAGCTTAGTACGCTTCTATTGGATACTTCTATACAGATAAACTCTTATATTCAAAATATAGAGACCACCATTAAAAACTTCTCTGGTATTTATTGTAAAGCACTTATTTTGCTAACAAAAGCTAGATTTTATTGATTAAGATATATTTTAATTCACAAATAATGTTATTCGTAATTTTTAATATACTGGAATTAACAATTTGGTTATTAGTTTTTTTGTGTAGTTTTCTAAATTTTGTTTATTTTACAAGTAAACTTGGTTTTTCATGCGGCGCGTGAAAGATAGTGACAATATTCGTATACATTTAACGATAAAATTACTTGCGCATTAAAAATAAGTGGTAAATAGCCTAGAAAATCCAAATTTTACTTAACAATGTTTAGAGTTGATTTGTTTATTGTCATAATTGCTGCACATGTACGTCACTTGTGTTATTTGTATTAACTTATACAAATAAAATACCATTTGAATTCTATTTCTCAGCTAATCTATTAAAATTTTTTGAACAGTAAGACAGAACTTCACTAAATGCTGAACAACTATCTATATGCTAGAATTAAAGTGCATTTGTCTGAGTAAACGAGATTTACTTGCTGCATAAAAGATCATTTTGCTATCCAGAAATTATTAAGCTGTGTGTACCGTTACAACGCTATTACTCAGATTTTATATTGCTGTTATACAGACTTAAGCGATGAAAAATGTGCCCAAATTGCTTGAATAACAGATGAGTAGATGTTTACTCGGCTATTATTCGACTTATTAAAATGCTGCCTGCCATTACTCAGTTACTTGGGACGAAGAAAAATCAGAAACACTTGACAAATCAAGAAAACCAACGAGAAACTCAAGTGAACTCGACTTATCCCATGTGCGTTATCACCTTGGTATCAACTTGTTAGCGAAATAGGATACCCTGGGAAATTTATACGTGTACAATGGAATCGCCAAAGGTATCAAATAACAAGTGTGTACAAATTACAATACTTTATCGCTTAAAATTACTAAGATACAATTATTTAGTTACTTGGCTTAATAAAATAAAGCCTGTTTCCTGTATAATATGCATAAATTTCTATTGAATATTTTGTCATATGATTAGTATGAACCATAATTTATGATCGGTATTAAAAGATTATTCATACACTTTACATGTGCATGAAATGCAACAGCTTATCCGCTTGTCGGCCATAAAAGTTAAAGTTTTATCTACCTTATTGGAAATGAAATGCTATCTTAACAAAATTTGGATATCTTATGGATTATGTGTGTGTAATCTTTATGAATTAGAAATTTCAGTGGAAATAACATTTTCCGCTGACAACTTACAAAGTAGGTAACTGCTTCTGAAGAAAACCGAGCAAAAGTGCAAATTGAGATATACCAATAACTGCACGTGATTATTTTTAAGATTGAGATGTACCTTTTTTGGTATTTAAAACGTATACAGAAGAATAATACTTAATTTAAAAGTTCATGCCTTGCATCAATTAAACATTAGTTATGTCTTACTAAAAAACTGAGATTTTAGTTAATTGCCCACTTACAATACATTTGCTCAATCGATGGGTACTCTGTACGTAGTGATGATGACTTCTATGAAAATGTATGTCATTTACTTAATTATTTGTTGTTATACGTTAGAGTACACACTATAATCACGGCAAGTTTGAAGCCAAACCAAATTTAAAGGTTATGAATTATTTGTATAGTCATATTTGTATAGCATACGTCTAAATATGTCATAAAAAAGAGGATTTTTTTTGGACTTTAGCAGTGCCCAAATTTTTTATAGGAATGGCATCTAAAAAAAAACAAAACGTACAGACATAGTGATTGTTTATATCTATCATACATAAAAAAATAACAGCTCTAATGCCACAATTCAAAGAGGAAACAGGGGAATACGTTTGTATGGGGGAAAACAGTGGGGTATTTCCTCTTAAGTGTTGCAAGCGTCCACAGGCTACGGTGACCGCTTACCAGCAGCGGACCGTAAGCTTGTTTGCCACTTTAGTAGTATTGAAGAAAAAAAGCAAAAACAAAGAAAACATGTTTCTTGTATGGGGACCCTTAAACTTTTAGCCGTTAATGCCGTTAGGTTCTATATATCTATGGATATATATGTATCCGGCAAAGACGACTTTTTCGCGCACTAGGGAAATAAAGTTTAAGGCATTTAATTTTTAAGTACGATTCCGGTTTGAATTCAACGTTAGTTTTTGGAATTTGAGCTAATAAATTATGAATTATTTTTGTAAAATTGAAATCTTTATACGATGGCAAAAGTTACGTCAAAAAAATTGTCGCTTTTAGTCTTTACAAACTAATTACAAACAAAACAAAAACTACATATTGATAAAATGCAGACTTAAAATTTTAATGATATGGTTTCATCATTTTAAGAATTAAGTTGATTTATGATTATTATGATGAGAATTAATACATGCATATGCAATGTTGAGATCGGCAAAAAACTTTTCCTTGAGCTTAGATATCAATATTTACGACAAATATTATAATTTAATTAAATAATATTGTTTCAGGTGCCTTCCTTATTCCATACTTCATAATACTCCTGATATGCGGCGTACCCATGTTGTTTATGGAGCTGGCAGTAGGACAGTATACAGCCCACGGACCTATCGGGGCTCTCTCGCAGATATGTCCCCTCTTCAAAGGTGACTTTATTATTTCCTACATTACTAACCTACTTTTTTTTTTATTCATAGTTAGGTTGTTAACGTTGTAATAGCAATAACTGCAAGTTCTCAATCCACATTTTTTTTTTCAACACGTTTAATTCTTTAGTAGGGGTACTACTTAGTTCTATTCCTTATTCTGTGGTAGGGTGGACGCAGGGGATTAACTTTACCCATCTAAACATTTCTCATGACATTGTTACGAAACTGTTAAAATAGAACTAACTTCATTCAATTCTCATCACCCTTCTTCATCACGTCCTTATCATGAAAAAATCAATTTAAATTTCGTTTATCACACCCATCCCATCCCATTATCACACTGGACAGGTACAGGTGATTTTAACTTATAACTAATTGTTACAAGAAAATGATTCACTACATTTACTGTGAAATAAAATTTCAGTCCACATATGATTCAAATATCTCTAGAAAACTTCATTTTTTTTCCTCTATTACAGGTGCTGGTCTAGCAAGCGTAGTAATCTCGTTTCTGATGTCCACATATTACGCAGTCATAATAGCGTGGGCAATATATTATTTCTTCACATCTTTCAAATCGGAGGTGCCGTGGGCCAAGTGTATCAATCGGTGGAACAACCAGCAATGTTGGGTCCCAACGCACAATCTAACCAAGCCAAATGGATCTCAGACACCGACAGAACAATTCTTCGAGTAATGTTTGATTTTTATTTTCCTATGTGTATGTATACAAATAATAATCTTTTAGCACCTTAATTTACATCGAATTCTCTAATTTCAATAGGAATTTTATAACGTACTTTGTTGACACCGCTATCTAGTATTCTTACTAGTACCCTGACGCGACTTTATCTTCCCGTATCCTACACAACAAAACAAAATATACCTACCCTATATATTTATCTGTATTAGCTAATATCAAATGTAGCTCAGTTATTTAAAGAATGTTTAAAAACGATTCAGTAGTTTTGTATATACACGCCGCCGCAGTACTCCAAAGAACTTTATGATCTCTGAAGCTAGCTTTAAGTAGCACACTTCAATCAACTGTTTCGTTTGGCCCTGAATTTAGTTACATGCCGCGAAACTTGCACCTAACCTCGGAGACACAAAGATGCGTGGCGAGCGTTGTATAAACAAATACTATATCTTTATCAGTTTTATCAGTTTACTGTTTCGCATCTAAGGGCTAAACAAAAGTATAAGAAGTAAAGATATTATTATAAAAATATAGATATTAAATTAAACTCTTTAAATTCTTGCAATTGTTAATGTCTAACACGTTGTTGTGATAACTTATTTTTTTTTACTATGCAAAAGATTTGTTTCATACTGACTGGTAACACTAAATAATGACGCTAACAACTTTTAACCATAACTTCCAGACAATCTGCGCCATAAGTATCTTTTGAAATTTAACTCCTGTACTCGCTTAGATATGTAGGCAATTCTTTTTTCTGCTTTATAACCAGTATAGTAGTAGGTAAATGTATTAAACTTTCATTAGTTTGCACAAATCGGCTCGCAACTCTTCTCAGTCACTATATTAGGCCACGGTGTATGAAGTCGTTTTAAGTCGTTCTTAGTTGGTCCAGTGGAAGAAAGATGGCCCTCATGTATGTCATCATCAGTCTAATTAGTGGAACCACGCTTGTCGCTCGTAAACTTAATAAAACAAAACGGGATTTCATGTTGGATTTCCTACCAAAATCTATGGTAGATCTCTATGTTGCTAAAAAAAAGTAGAAACTTTACACGGCGCGCGTTAAAGAATATTGCAATTATCTCTTTAAATATTTTGCTTACGTATGTTGTCATAAGAAAAGTATTTATGAAACTGAACCAGTTATGTAAAAAACAAAAGAATATATAGTTTCTTTTCCTAATTTTTTAATAAGTTTTATCTGTAAATAATATCGACAACATAACAAAATGACGAATATACGTATGTCTTTTTTACTTACACCTACCAAAACAACAAAGTGTCAGCACGATACAGAATAACGCATCAGCCAAAATATTATCTATAGCATTTGTTACATTCATACTGGTAACACCAATCTAATTTGTTTCACAGCAGCAAGTATATTCTTCCACATAACTCCAGAGCTCCCACGAATAATAAAAAGCCATAATAATTTGTAAATATTATTTACAGGAAAAAAGTATTAGGCATGAGTGACGGTATCGAATTCCCTGGTGGCATGCGGTGGGAGTTGGCAGCTTGCTTGGTCTGTGCTTGGGTGCTAGTCTACTTCGCCCTGTGGAAAAGCATCAAGTCATCAGCCAAAGTCCGTTACATTACAACGACACTGCCGTTCTTGCTGATAATAGTCTTCCTGGGTCGATCGTTAACACTAGAAGGTGCAGATGTAGGATTAAGATATTTCTTCAAGCCAGAGTGGCATCTCCTGAAACAGTCAAGGCCGTGGGTGAACGCGGCCTCCCAAATCTTCAATTCTATCGGCATTGCATTTGGCTCCATGATAATGTTCGCCTCGTACAACCGCTTCGACAACAACCTGCTCTACGACACCTTAGCGGTTTCCCTCGTCAATGCTGTCACAAGTCTCATCGTTGGAATATTCACGTTTGCCACCATCGGGAATATTGCATTCGAACAGAACACCCCCGTCAAAGACGTCCTCGCTGATAGTAAGTAAGTTTATATTCGCCTTATCGCGACCTAACTTCCTTCGGGCGTGCTTCGAACTCTTCGCTTGTCATCATAACGCTAATGCTTTTGGCTACCATCACAAAGGTTTCGGGAAACATTCCATTATTTTAACCATCGGGACTAATCTTCGAATTTTCTTTACCAATACACCATAACTTCTATTATCTATCTCTCATGATAACTTTATGACACAAAATCCGTTGTTATTCAATGTGTACCCTTATCGCAGCTTTTGGTTTTGCGCTGGCTTGTTAAGATTTTGGTAATAATAATTCGGTAGATAATATAATGTGGTAGACTGTTGAAAATTCTGACCTAAGTCACTCAAATAATGTTACATATGTCAAGTACCTATTGATAATTCGGCCGTTATATTATTTAATAGCAAATCCAGGTTTCTGACCTTAAGTTTGGTTGCTAGTATCTTTGTAAGTTCACCCAATTTCAATATGGCGACAGTAGTTTTGATTTGTAACCACCAGGTCAGAAAAGTTTGTTGGACTCTTTGATTATTAACCTGTCAATAACCTACCTATACCTACATATATTTGATTATATGAATTTAAAATTAGACAAAGTCATTAATCTATGGAATGTGCTTTATATATGGCTAATACAATCCTGACACCAAACACTGCACAGCAGTTGATAGACCGACGACAGGTGTTGAAACAAGTGTTATTGTTTTACTTTCAGGTCCGGGGCTGTTGTTCGTTGTATACCCTCAGGCGATAGCAAAGATGCCCGCGTCACAGCTGTGGGCTGTCCTATTCTTTTTCATGTTTCTTTGTCTTGGACTTAATAGTCAGGTAAATTGTGTTTACACTTTAATACAATTGTTTGTAAAAATTAATACCTAGAAAAGATCCACTTGGTAAGTATATTTGCTTATTTGATTAAACATGGTTTAAGCCATAAACAGAATTATAGACGCAAGATAAAAATTATGAACTCGATTGGCTGTGAGTTATTAAAAATACTTTTATGTTGTTTAGACGCTGACTTGACAATCAATCTCATTTTAAATGTCTAGTACAAGAAACTTATCAACGATATACCAAAATAAATAATTTTGAAGTTATAAAGTGAGAAAAGCAATAAAATTAAACGTTCAAGAGCTACCGGTTAATCCTTTGGCACTTAGGAACTTAAGATGACTTGAACACAAGCTAGATGAACATTCACACAGACAATCTTTACGTATCCGATTTTTAGATATACTAAGTTGATTTCAGCAGTTGTTTCGTATTTCGCGATTTTAAGGGGGCTATCTCGACATGTCCTAATTTTTAAATTAATCCGTATTACGTACAAAAAGTTTCAACTTCATGTTGTAGGTATTGTTTAGCGACTGCTAATCATTGTTATTGTTACGTTCTCCATTGAAACTGGCCACTATGAATGGTCAAAAAAAAACAATGACCGCTGTATGTATTGCAAGAGATTAGTTCTGCTACAAAATAGATTGTCAAAAAAACAGCAAAAAAAATGTCTTTAGCATTTGTTTATTTTAATTTTCATTACTATTAGATATATTATAGAATTTACTAGTAAATCTTTTAAAAAGTAAGTCTTCATTTGTAGGTAGGTATAGTAAGCTTTTCTCACAAGTTTCCGTTAAGATTTTAAGCTTATTTTTTTAATTTAATGGAACGGAAATGAACAAACTAAATGAATGTATCTATTTTCCTTTCATTTCAATTTCAGTTTGCAATCGTTGAAGTGGTAGTGACATCAATTCAAGATGGATTTCCACACATGATCCGAAAGCGGCTGGTATACCACGAGCTACTGGTGCTATTGGTCTGCGTGGTATCCTTCGTGTTTGGGTTACCACATATCATTCAGAGCGGCATCTACGTGTTCCAGTTGATGGACTACTATGCTGCATCGCTAAGCATAACATACCTCGCGTTTTTCGAAGTCGTCGCCATAGCCTGGTTTTATGGTGTCGGTAGGCTGTCTCGGAACATCAAACAAATGACTGGTCAGTATATCATAAAAATAGCCAACTATTTAGAACAAAAATATGACCTACATAGTTTTGAACAGTTTCCAAGTCATTCGATTGTTGAACCCGGTGAGTTTATTTTAGAAACCGACAGTTTTCCCTGTTCTTTCCTTCCATTCTTGTTACAAAACAATTTCGCAATAGTATCTATTTGCAGTGACAGCAAAAAAAGGAATTTTGCAAAAAATATAGGAATTTCGCTCAAAAAACGCATAAGAGTAAAGCGATACTCAGGGGTCGAAACCAGGTTGTGTATTTTTTGTACTTGTAACCAAAATTTAGATATCAACATGGAGATTCCCGGGTTTTTTAAAAAATCTACAGGTAACCGTAATTTATTGCCAATAGTATTTTCATGACACCAATTATATTTCAATCTAATACCTTTAAACGAGCAATTCTTGTATATATGTATATATATATATATATACAAAAAACGCTTAAGCTACTTGACAATAGATGGCGTTGTTTAAAAAAAAAACGAGCAACGCTCGGTCCTCCAGGTACTAAACCATTAATGTAGTACTTATCATATCATATAAAAAGAAAAAAAAAGTACACGCTTACTAATACATAAGTTCTAAGAATTCCAAATATGTATGTAATTTCAAAAAATATTTTGGCATTATGGCCATAGCTTGGGACATTAACCCAGGGAAATTGGGGCTTGGGGCCCAAAGGAACTTATTTATGATGCAAGTGCATTTTATTGCTAATAAAACGACGACTTATATAAAAACTTCCTACCTATTAATAAATGCGTCACTAGGCACCACCCACGCGCGTGACACAATATTCCTGTCATGTCTAATATCTTCGCTTTAGTCGGGTACCATAATAATTTTCCGCCTTCTGCTTGGCTTTTGCTATATATAGCTATAGTATATATATATATATTTATATATTTCGGTTATATAATTCGTTTCTAAAAATTACTCCTAATTAAAGAATATCGCTGAACAAATCCAGAAAAAGTGCCAAAAAAAATCCGTGTTTACAAAAATCGTTCATCATTATGATGCCTTTCTATTTTACCACAATAAATTGTGTTCATCAGTTGGTTTTTAAAGTCATTTTCAAAAAATCATTTATCCGGTCAGCTCTAAAATACATTTTGTCAGCAAACAAAGTGAACTAAGCTGCTTCTAATGGTCAGCAAAAAAACTAAATTGATACAAGTAATTTGATATTGGGCAGCATTAAAAATAATGTTAGGAACAAAGCTGACGTATAAGAAATTTTTGGTTAGGAATTAGTAATTAAATATCTCTGCAGCAGTATTAATAACAGAGAAGCAAATCGTTATTCGGATTCTATCAAATTTTGGTAAGCTGTAATTTTTTTTTTCCAACGATACAAAAAGCACCAAGTTATAGTATAGGTGCGATTTGATTCTGGCATATATGAATATTATATAATAATTTAAAAAAAATTAAAATATGTATTTTAAACTACATACTTACAGCCCATTTTCTTTTGAAAACATGAAATTAAGAAAACTTTGATTTAGGCTAAAATAAAAAAATGGCACTAGGTTAAATATAGTTTAATTTATCTGTAGGTCTAATTGTGCATTTCACCTTTTTCATATTTAGAACCTAAGTGAATTATTGTTTTCTTGATTTTGAGGTCACAAAATAAGACAAGTAAGAAAAAATAGGATGTACATTAAGCGGTATTTTTATTTTAACGCGCACAATTATACCTAATAGGTATATATTCTATAATGATAAAGCTAACTCAATGATTCAATGCTCTCAAAGTGAATAATCTAGATTGTATACTTATTATGTAGGTCATAGATAAGAACGATTGTTTACAGTCATGATTGACATATATCACCTAGCATCATATTGTCAGTAAATGTTATATTCGGTGAAACAAGAAAGGCATTAATATAAATATATACATTTTGACCAGTAAATAAAAAAAAAGTTAAAACCGGTCAAGACCGGATTCGCGCCCCAAGTGTTCGTATATTTATTGTTTTTTTTTTAATTATTCGAAAAATGATAAAGAAATCTTGATTGTAATTCTTCTGTAAAATGTATATAATAATCTAAATAATTGCTATCTAATCTAATTTTTTCGGTCTTCAAACTTCAGCTGGCCATAGTTATTTTTAACCGAATTCAAAAAAAGGAGGATCTCAATTATTCGGAATCTTTTTTTTTTGTAACCATAGGTACAATTACTCGAAGACGCCTTGACAGATTTCTTTTTTGTTTGAAAGTATACACTATACTTCCCAGGTGGTCCTATGTTCATCAGGTCAGAATATAATGATGGTAGCCTGGAGAAATATAGGAAACTCTTCAAATTTTTATGGACACACTTTTTGTGTATGTTATTAGTGTACGAGAAAATAAGCCAATAGGTCCCTTAAAAGTAAAAAATAAAAACTTTTTAATAAGAACAACAAACGATTTCAAAAAGATGCCTATAAAAACTTTTTAACAAAAAAAAACAACCGGCTTTAAAAAAAAAAAAATGCACTAAGATCAGATTAGATTAAAAATCAGATTTTATGTAATGTTATCGTGTGGGGGGATCAATGCCACACCCCTTGGTTAAGCAGGCCACGCCACAAAGTCTACAACATAAAAAATCTTAATCTCTGCTTGCACTGGCATTCCAGGTCGTCACCCGTCGCTGTATTTCCGGATATGTTGGCTGGTGGCGTCACCGGCGCTGCTCATGGCGCTGTGGGTTGCCAGCCTGGTGGACTACACCCCTCCGAGCTATCGCCAGTACGAATATCCCGTTTGGGCGCAGATACTTGGCTGGATTATCGCATCTCTTTCGTTACTCTGCATTCCGGTATATGCAGTTGTCGTCATCGTCAGAGCTCCAGGAAAAGGTTTGAGGGAGGTTAGTATCGTTTTTCATCTTAGCGTATAGAGTAGCAGAGTATAGAGGAAGTTCTCTTTTGAACATCATGTCCGGTCAAGGCTAATAGAGCGAGATAACGCTTATTTGATTATTTTTTCTAGAATTCGTGTTTCCTTGCATCTGAACGAATGCTTAGATACAAGTAATCGGTGCGTAAGTGTGACACGTTAAGACGAATCTAGCGCTATCTCGCTCTATTAGCCTTGACCGGACATGATGTTCGAAAGAGGAACTTACTCGATATTCTCTGGTAGTCGGTTGGATACCTATCTCTCTACCTATATCTATTATGACTGTTCAGTAGGTACTTACTTGCCCATAATCAAAAATATGTAGGTAGTTATCAAGATAACTTATAAACGTATAAAGATCGCTCTTTAGCGATAAGGCGGCCTATTTGTACCTCATTTGTTAACTTACTTTTCTTGTTTTTGTTATTTTTAAGTGCAATAAAGTATATTCATATTCATACTTATCTTTATTCTATAAATAAAGCTGCAATGGGGTTCTGATAGAATATGTAAATACAACAAGTAAAACCCACCTATTTGCGCAGTGAATCCTTTACGACCTCAACGCAGTCCACCAAAGTCTAACAGACGCTGCAATGTCATTGAACACTTCAGCCTTCAGTGTCTTGTCTAGTCTACTAGCTAAAACGTTAATAGAACTATTTGAGATATCAGAGCTGCACCAGATAAGCCAGTCAGAAATCCTATTCCAAACGGTAATCGGAAGTCATGTGTTACATTTATCGATAACCTAACCTATCGAAAAACTAACCTTTGATCGAAAAAAAAGACCGCACCCTTATCTGACGTCATGGATGATAATAACATGGATAAGAATACAAACAAGTATGTATATAACTGATAATGACGTACAACATTGTTTTCAGAAATTGCGTTATTCAATAAGGCCTACATCGGTGTGCGAGTGCGGAGTCACCGGCTGCGACATATGCTACTCGGAATCAGAACCACCAGATAACAAACCGACCATCAACTAGTCTATTTTAATTATAAATTTAAGACATTCCAAAAAATTCTCCAATATACTTAATGTGTATAGCTGTAGGAATTCTAAACGATTAATTTATTATGAATAGTAATACGTAAGACGTGCGTAAAATTGATACATCTATGCAATTAGTCTATACAATATTGATGATTTAGAATCTAAGAAATTAACATAAAAACGATGTGATATTATAATTTTCTGAGTATATCCCTATGTTTGTCGTCGAGATCAACTAAACTTTAATACTACCATAGTGTAAAGGAGGATATTAAGTTATATTCATACAAGCCGTTAAACAACCCCGTACGCACACTTCCACGGATAGACCTTTGTGCACTCACAAGTCTGCTTGTCCCTTGTACAGTGGCTCCCGGTTGAGACACAATATATAGCAGTAGGTGAGCGCGAAATAGGGAATACAGTACTCGCCCTGCCCTATGGATCTCTCCTTGTCTGAGAGTTCTCTTACACCTGCACTCTGGCAATACCTGCTTTTTTTATTTTGAGACTGCTCTAGTCCACTCATATTATATGCCAAATAACTATCTCACTGACCGAACTTCCCGTCCTTTTTGGATCAACTGTTTTCTTAGGTACATCTATTTGATTTAAGTAAGATTACCAGTGTTTTATTAGATTGCATCGAAATGCTACGTAAGGGAGACACACCATTAAATTTACCTAGGACTTAGTAAATAACCACAACATAAGTGTTAATAAGATAGTAGAATAAGGATATAATACAATTTTATTACCTACACAAGTATGTCCATACCTATTTTGATGATTTTATTTTATTTATTACAATATGTTAGTTTATTAAGGATGTGAATTATTAATTTAGTTTCATTTATAATTCTTTTTTTTGTAAATAATTATAATCCGGAATTGGTTGATTATTTTGAAGAATTCTCATTGGTTTAAAAACATTTACTGAAATATTCTATATGTATCAGCCTATTTAAGTTACATATAAAAACTAATGACTGTGAAAACCACAATTTATTGTGATAAGTTATATACATTCCAGTAATAGAAGTTACAATGGCTGAAGATATAAAAGTCTTAACTTTTACTTGTCATTATAAAATTATTTAAATAATTAAATCAAAAGTAAAATGTTGCACCATTTTTGTTTACTTCAGCCAATATTATATATAGAGTACATAGTATTATTTATTGTATGGAAAAAATCGTAGATTGTTAACTATAGAATAAGTACCTAGTGGGTATAAATTTACCGTCAAAAGTATAAGAAATAAAATAATTAAATCTAAAGAACAGCTACATTTATTTCAACCACTACAAAAAATAAAAGTAGATACAAAGTACGAGTTAAAAATCTTAAATTACTCAGTGATAACAACTTTTTACATATTCTGCATAATTTAGATTTATACTTTTTTTGCATTTATCCAAATTAATTGGCATTCATAAAAAAACTCAGATATTACAAAAATTCAACTTCTTGATCAAAAAACTGACTTACATGTGAAACCTATTCAAAGCATTGTTTCGCATTGCTTAATGCAGATCTAGAGAAATTCACATGTATGTATGTTTTTTTATAATCATATCATAAACAAAGTAAAGATATGGCCAGTTGAATGTTTACAAATATGATTGTTTTACTAGGAAATAGCACCATCTATTATTACTTTTAAAAACTTTGTTAAACATTGTGAACTAGCAATAAAGAATGCAATCACGTTGGTCAAGTCTCACGGTGTCAACTTTAAACATGTTGGATTTATATTTATAAATATCTTGTTTGATTTGCTATGTAAATATCAAAATGTACATATTCAAGTGTTACTATTAAGTATATGATTGTAAGATTAAGATTTATTAAACAAGCTGAAAATAGCAAAACCATCAATTTAATTGAATCAACATTGCATATTTAGGTCCATAAGTGCCTTACTAATTTATTCTCTTGTTAAGTTTAGCGTAAACATACAAGAGCAATAAAGCTATAGGGACCTAAGAGTAATTTTGTATTTCTTTAAAACTACGCTAATCTCAGGTCACAATGGCCTTTATTTTTCACTATGCTTATAGAGCTACATTACATTACCCACACGAAAAAATTACAAAAATTAACTATTACCAATCTAACCAACGCAATAAGATGATGCATCTCTTACAGTAATTTTAATGTTGAGTTCTCAGCCCAAAACATACATTTGCTGCTACTTTAATCTGTATACTAATTATTTAATTATTACCTGGAAATGATATAAAAATAATAAGTAAATGGTAGAGCAATTAGCAGTACAGTAAATCCATACTAATATTATAAATGCGAAAGTAACTCTGTCTGTCTGTCTATTACCTCTTCACGCTTATACCGCTGACCGAGTACTTAAAAACGTCATTAGTGAGTCGGTTTTTTTTTATAATTGAGGAGTTGCCGTTGAAATCCTACACCGATAACCGGACTTGGGGGGGTGGAAAAGGGGGCAAATTTGGTACGGAGATAGTTTGAGTCCGTGGGAAGGACTTAGGCTACTTAAAAACGTCAAGCGTGAGTCAGTTTTTTATTCTATAGTTGAGAAGTTTTTGTATAAATCCTACACCGGTAACCGAATTTAGAGCGGGTGAAACCGCGTGCAAAAGTTGGTGTACATTAAATTTGTTTTTGCTAAAACATATAAAATAAAATACAATACTTAAATGAAAATCAAGCTAATGGTCCAAGCAAAAGTAACATAATTTGTTTTAATCCTTCAAATGATTTTTGCAATAGAATTTGCACAAAAACAGCGAATTAACACAATCTAGCCTTAAACTAAACACTCAAAAAGCTAAAAGAAAAACTTTTTTAATTAACCTGAATCACTTTTTTCTTTTTCTCGGAGTAACATTTACATCTTCCATATTATTATCACTGCTATCTTCATCATCTGCAAAAAAAAATATTGAATTTAGAGCAATGGATAATTTGTCGTTTAATTAGACAGAAAATAAAATGACAAGTATAGAGTGCACACAACAAACTTGGAAATGCTAATACAAGTCATGCATCTCCTTCATTCATGTCTCCTTCAGTCATGCATCCTCACACCTTGAAACATAAATGGTCATGCTCTGTGAGTTTCACTGGACCTTCCTTCCTGCAATAACTTAAGTTGTGGAATGAGCTTCCTGCCAGGGTTTTCTTCAGAAACTTCTATGGCGATTTTTAAGGATTTGGGAATCTTTATTTATTCTGTGGTCAAGTGAAGCCTTTATGGTTTTCCTAGCAACGACGATAGTAACGGTGTCAGCCTCTAGTTCTAAGGGGCGCTGCAGGACTAGCAGCCCCCCCACCCTTGCGTAACAAACTCACAGGCACTCACGCTCCCATCCACAGCTTCGGCTTATTAGCCAACACGGTGCCTGTGCCTTTATTACAGCAGGCCGGGGCTGATCTCCCTCCACGCCTCTGGTCTCTAAAAATATTCAGGGGTAGGGCAGACCAAGACCACGGCATTTCGGGGTGATGGAGTTGGTTCTGAATTAATTTTTTTATAATAAACTAGCTTTTGAAACCATTAAATAATATTGGTATAGAGTTTTATCAATACACTTACTTCCCAAAATAGGGCATAAAAAAAGATTTTATTAAACTTTGTAAACATATTTAATAGCTTTTATTAGTTCTACATAACCATCTTTATAATAACTGAGTAACTCCTGCCTCAATAAATACTCAATCAGCCAGTCTTCAAGATTACCATTATAATTTTTTTTTTAAATTTCACCACTGGCTTTCTGGATGTGTGTCCCATCTGCCAAAAATCGAAGTCTAAAAATATTTTATTATTACTATAGGCACACGGCACACATAATGAAAGTTCCAGTTTTATGGTTTTGAAAAAACTCTTGCTTTTCACTCTATTGTTGACAAAATACTGCTGTAGAAGAGATCAAAATTGAAAAGAAAATTACTAGATAACCCAAACTATCAATACATTTTCCTGTCCCTAAAAAAAAAACCTCTGGCCATAGACTAAAAAAATATTACAACTTTCAATGTATTTTCACGATTTTCAAAAATTCATATACCTGAACCTGACTCGGCTGTGTTGGGGTGCCCTAACAAGATTACTGGATAGAAATAAAAAAAATAACCATGAAGCCTAAGGCCTTAACCTTGTAACCTAACACTGCCATGTTGGGGTGCCTAACAAGATTACTGGATAGAAATTAAAAAAATTACCATGAAGCCTAAGGCCTTAACCTTGTAACCTAACACGGCTGTGTTGGGGTGCCTAACAAGATTACTAGGTAGAAATAAAAAAATAACCATTAAGGCTAAGTATCGCTTCGCTCCTGCCTTAACCTTCTAACCTAACACGGCCATGTTGGGTTGCCCTGACAAGATTACTGGGTAATAAATCGAAACATCGATAGGTTAACGCACACGGCACACAAAATGAAAGTTCCAGTTTTATAGTTTTGAAAAAAAACTTGCATGTCACTCTATTATTGACAAAATACTGATGTAGAAGAGTATCAAAATCGAAAAAAAAAAGTACTTGATTACCCAATCTATTGATACCCCAAAGTATCGATACATTTTTCCTATCCCTAAAAACAAATCACTGGCCATAGATTATACAAATATTACGACTTTCAATGCATTTTTCACGATTTTCAAAAATTCATTACTCAAAAAGTATTCATTTCCGTGAACTGAAATTTCAGATTTGAGATCAGAAGGATCATATTTATCTACCATAAAAGTTTGAACGAGCTAGCGAGGAGGCCTCTTTCTGAAGCTGAGCCCAGGTTTTGAAACCCAGCTTAGATGTAAGTAGTACCTTTTACCTTCGCATTCATCCAGGATAATATTGCCTTCATTCGCACTATGTTCTCCAATTAGTGTTGTCAAACAATTATTTGCATTTCTTTGGAATTCGCACAAAGATTGCACTAAGCATGAAGATGCAGTTTTGGTGTCTTTAGTTACGGTTTCAATTAATTTATCACTGTCGTAAATTACTAACTTGATTTGGTGAAACATCTCCAATTTAACCCTTCTGCTATGAAGATTAAAATTGTTCACAATCAAAGATAAACACCTACGTTTTTCACTGTGTTTTGCCCAACAAAAATAAAAAAATAAAATACCATTCAATATTTTTATTTATTTATTCAAGCATTGGTCGCTAAGCCATCAGCTTAAAAGTAACATTACAGTGGCTTAGGTATAATATAACCATAGACATAGGATTTTTTCACTACGTTCAAAAGACCGATAAAGCGTGGGAGCGAGAAATCCAAATTAAGTGCATAGTGCTCATGAGAAAATGAGATAGAAGAAAATGGCCGAATGTGGCAATAATTACATTAATAAGCGGCGATATCGGATTCCTCCTTGAATCCTTGATTCTCTATTTTGTGAGCCAATGTGACGTTACAAGTCGCAATAATCCGAATAAATACCTACACGTTTTACTGGTGATTTATGATTTTTTTACTGCTTTGTTGTTAATTATATTTTATCGAATTTATCCGAAAAATTAACGTAAAAATGAATTTGAATTGTAGTGTATATATTATTCCCTTGATTTAATACCATATTTCATTGCTAAATCAAGATTTGGGGGATATTTTGTGTAAAATATGTAATTTGTGTAAAATGTATGGGGTTCTTCAAAAAAGAAGTTATTAGATTTCAGGGGCCGTTCAAAAACCGACTGAGTCGAGTAGAGTTATGACTCGAACCGTTCAAAAACTAACTGAGTTCCAACCCTAATCCGTTCAAAAACGCGTAGAGTTGTTACCCTAGGGTTGGCTCAAGTGAACCGTACTCGACGCGGGTTCGTCGGAGTAGGCGGCCATATTTGATTAAAATGGTCAAAGCAATGTTTCCGTATTAAGAAAATTAGTAAATTATTTTGTTGTTTGTTTTTGTATTAAAGTATTTGGAGTTTATTTAGTAATAAAAGATTTTTAAGTATTTCCACACCACTACTAGGGTTCAGTTTTTTCTTAGAATCTTTAGTGCATAACCCTAAATGCCTTAAAATAGTTTTAAAATATTGATTTTAGCCGTAAATTTTAGCTGTTTAGAAATACTCCTATTTTCATTTTATTTTTTGTCAACATAAAATCTAACAATAAAATAAACCGCGATTCAAGTGTTTAGAATGCAAACACAACGTTACAACTACAAAAAGGTAAACATTGTTAACATACTGATAAATAAATAGTATTATAATATACTTAATAATAATGGTAAGTTTTATTAAAATATATGTATAATCAAAACAAAAGAATTCACCAAGTTCCCACCTAGTTTATGAAAACTTAATTCAAAAAAGCAAGAAGGAAATTATTAGTTTGTTCTCATTCAAAGTCAAAAAATAGCCTAAAACTTTATTTAAATTTTAGTGTTCCGTAGGCCTTACATAGGTATTTCAAATAAAAAAAATGCCTCTACAAGGGCGAAATTCCTAAAAGTGGAAACATTGATTAAAACTTGACAGATGTAACTCGGTTAGCCGTTCAAAAACTATAGGGTAGAGTAAGGAACCCGATGACGTCATTTTTTACTCAAGTTACTCGTTTTTGAACGCAACCCTGAAGGGTCGGCAACGCGCGAGTGATGCCCTTGGTGTTGCAAGCGTCCATAGGCTACGGTGACCGCTTACCATCAGGTAATTGTTTGCCACCTTAGTGGTATAAAAAAAAAACAATTAGTTACGATAAAGATTGACTTAACACTGACGTCATGCGTTTCGATATCGATAATAAAGTCTATTAGGAGTTTTTTTTGCGGCGAAGATATATACGTTTGACGGCTCCTTGGCTCTGTTGGTAGTGAAGACTATCTACGGAAACGAGGGGTGAAAAAAAAAGACCAATAAAGCGTGGAAGCGAGAAATCCAAATTAAGTGCATAGAGCCCGAGACAAAATAAGACAGAAGAAAATAGGTGCCTATGTCAATGTCTCCCGCGATAAGATCCGGTAAGGTCATAATTTATTTACTGTGACTAGAATTTTCTTTATTCTATCTGTAATCCGTCATTAATATTCAAAATAGTTTTTAGATACAAAAGCTGTCTTCTAGTGTGAGCCAATGTTTATTAACAAGACTTTCAGAATTACTGCATTGTTAATTGAATATTTTATCTAATGCACCTGAAAAATCAACGAAAAAACCCATTTGAATCATAGTTTACATGTTTTTCTATAGACCTGATACCATATTTCGTTTCGTTCGGAGGATATTTTGTGTAAAATATGTAATCATGTGATCGCACATTTCTCCGCATCGTATGCGCCGTTCAAGCCACATTTATAGAGTTAGTATGAAATGCAATATGTATTACGCGCACGGTGGGGGTGAATTGTAAGAGGTTGCATGATGAAAAATTATATAAAATACTTGATTTTTATGACAGAGTTTTGTTCACCAGAAGTCTACTTACAAATAGTTTCTATATTTAATGTTCTTATAGTTTTAGTATGATTAATAAATAATGTTAAATTTAGATACTTTCAATAAAAAAAAATGAGACGTATCAATTAAATTTGGCTTTTATTCTTTACAATTACTCAAACAAAATTCTCTCAACTGGTACTTTCTCCAACGAGCATACCTGATATAGAGGCTAGGAGTGCTAACTACACGTCCGAACTGATATTCCGTCTCAGTGGATGCGCCTCTTGGCTCCTTTGACCACTCTCTCGCCCGGAATCAACTGTCATGCACACTAACCGTTTCCTCTGTGCCAATTAATTGGCGTTGTGTGTGGCATTATAAGTCAGCAGATTGTGATGGATTGCGGGATTTTTATGCATCGTACCCGTGGCAGGTTTGCTTCAGCTCAGAAGATCCTGACATATGCGCAGCCGCAGTCACTGAGACAATCTTCGCTGGCATGGAATCTTACATTTCTAACCCTCGACCGTGGTTTAATAGGTCTTGTAAAGAACCTAAGATTCTCAAGCAAACTGCATATGAGGCTTGGACCACGATTCGAACGATATGGATCTGAATACGTCTGAGTTAAAACGCAAATTACGTTATAATTAATAAAATCAGCACTTACCATCTCCAAGTGTATTGGGATCTTTGGTGTTGACACCTCCAGCTATATCCAGTTTCGCAACCATTTGGAAACCAAGATGAAGCTGGCGTCCAAGAAACCAGGAGTACTCAACAGTGCGAAGCGATACTTCACCTCAGGGCAAAGGTTGTTGCTTTACAAATCACAAGTCCGGCCCCATAGGGAGTACTGCTGCCATCTCTAGGCGGGTACCAGCTTAGCCCTTTTGATTCGGTTCAACGACGAGCAGTAAGAATCATCGACGATCCCAAACCCACAAGTCGTATCGAACCTTTAAGTGTGAGGAGAGATTTTGCCTCCTTGTGTGTGTTCTACCGCTTGTATAATATGTTCTGTATTTTGAGGAATTGTTTGAAATAATTTCCACAGCTACATTCTACCATCGCTCCGCTCGCCATCGACAGTGAATTCATTCTCAGTCTTCGTAACCTAAATGGTCACAAACAGTGCGGTTTCAGAGCTTGCTACCGAACCAATTTTTGTTAAAAAGTTTTTGTTTTTACTTTTGAGTGACGAATTGCTTTCGAGTGTACAGGCGTGATGTTATGTTGTATGATTGCGTGAACAATGCATATTTATGCAATAGCAGCAATCGCGGTTGATTTGCCGTATTTTTTAAAAAAGTTTCGTTGTCTGCCCCCAAAACTCATTTCGCAATAAACTACTTTCGAACAAAAAAAGAATTTTACAAATATATAACGCAGCTATTCCCGAACATACATAAAAAAATATAAACATCCGAATTGAGAACCTCCAACTTTTTGAAAGTTGGTTAAAACTTCTTTTCTTTTAATTTATTTACTTAAATTTACTTTATGGTTATAGCGATAAATAGTGTATTGTTAAAAGGTTTTTGGGCTGCTGTCTTGAACCAGTATTATTGTATTGTTGTTTTATACATGGTGGGAGCTCATTAATTAGAGTAGGTATAACCCATTTTTTTGTTCTAATTCTTTAATAATTAGATGACTTTGATCCTGCCAGTTTATTTTTACGAGCTAAAGGGGTTGGGTATATATGCACCCTATTTTAACATTTATTTTTTTATTGTTATCCTTTTTTTTCTGCTATGATTTTACATATTTTGACGAGTCGCTTATAATTTTATTCATTTTGTTTTTTATATCTGAGCTTACTAATAGTTTCAGTAATCTTTTTTGCAGTGCCTTTATTTTATTTAGGAGTGATGCGAAAGTCAGTCCGTAGCTACTTACACTATAGCTGATAGTTACTACTGCTAGTGAATGATACAGGGTGTATAATATTTTTTACTTACTGATCTTCCTCTACATTTTAGATATTTAGATTATATATTTTACTCAATACTGATCTAAGTGTTGTACAAATCTCATTTATATGTAAATTCCATGGGTATATTTTATTTACGGTCATTCCGAGGTACTTGTTAAAACGATTTGTTGCAATTGAGTACATTGACAATTACATTTCATATTATGTAAGTAATCGTAATTGTGTCCTTTTATATTGTACTACATTTTGGTAGTGGCTGTATGGAGAATAAATTTGCATACACTTGGTTTTGTCCATAGATATTTATAATTATGCCATTGTCAGGTGCCCATTCGAAAATATTATCAAAATCTTCCTGCATTATTTTTTTAATTTTACTCCCTCCGATGTCACTGTATAATAGGAATGTGTCATCAAAATATATATGTTTATATATATTTTGCAATTGTTGATAACATTTGACATCCTATAACAACTACAACATGTAACATGTATCCTAATGGACCGAATACTGAGCCGGTTGGAACTCCGTATACTATTCTGGATCACTCTCAGTTCCAAGAACACGTATTTTACAGATAAGACAACAAACGCTGAATAGAAAATTGTGGACATTAAAAGAACAAATGATCTAAATCACATAAATTAGTAGAGCAATATATACAATTAGGACTTCCAATTAACATTAGTGTAAAAAGATGTAAAGGAATCTTGGAGTGACCAATTCGTAATCTACATAGGGTAGTAATAAAATGTCTACTAATGTATTTTTTTGATTTTTCTAACCAAAATGTTTAAGGACTAAGAACAATTTCTGATATCCTTTTCCTTTTCAAAATCTGCTAACTTTTAGGCATAAATTTCAACGTTGAATCATAATATGTTTAGTAAATATAATAACTAGGTCAGAGAAAGGTAGGTAGGTTTTCCATTGATTTTGCTAGTGTATCTAAAATTTCGTTACCTAATATGCCAGAATAGCTCGGTACCCAACAACATTCTATAGAATTTCCAAAGCCATGTAACGTATTTATCAAATGTTTAACTTTGTATATTAAGTTATTATTGTTAGCGCCAATAATTCGAGCACTGATTGCCTGCAATGAACCCATAGAATCCGAAAGAATCACTTCTTTTTGTGGCTATCAGCATTGGCTAAGATATATTTTAAACCATAAATTGTAGCTAAAATTTCGGCAGCGAATATAGAGAAATAGTTGCTGCATTTGAAAACTTTACTAAATTTTGTGAAAAAATCATAAAAGGCAAAACTAGCACTATTTTTAGTTTTAGAGCCATCATTCTAAATCTTAATGTAGTCTACGTTTTCACTGATAGAAATCAAAATTGTTTTTTTTTTATTTATTAAGACTTACTCGAACTTCTGTCAATAAGCTATTGAAATCAAGTGAATAACGAGGTAAAATAGAAGGCCATTGAAGAATATCTTGATTCTCAAAATTTAAATAATTCATTAAATCACTAATTGAGTTGAAAACTTTAAGATTAGTCACATTATAGTAAGTAATATTAAAATGCTCTACAAATCTAGAAGTAATTTAATTATCACGACTTGCTAATTTTAAACAGAATTTATCAATAAAGTATGCTTTTCTTATAGATAAGGGAGGGAGGGGAGGGATAAGACATCATAGCTTCAGATATAATGCTCATAGCTTTATTTTGTATAATGTTATTTCTGAAGTAAATGTTTAGCAGCATCATTATTATAAAATATACAGCTGTAGTCAAAGTGACTACGCACTGTAGCAATATATAAGATTTTTAATACTTTTGGATCTGATACCCACTTCAAACCAGCTAAAGATTTCATTATGTTTAAGCCTAATTCAGCTTTATTACAAGCATTCTCAATGTGATGTGCCATGATAATTGAAAGTCTAATATGATTCCAAGATATTTTACAAAAGAATGAGCAGGAATCACATTGTAATTGTATTAAATATGTAGTTGATGATAGCTTAATTTAGTAAAAACAATAGTTGAGCTTTTGTTTGTAATAATATCAAGTTTTAACTGAGTTGATAAAATAAAATGTAATGTACGAAGCGTTTGATTCATAATGAGTTCACCTTTTTTTATTTCACATTTTCGCATTCTAAATAGATAACAAGATAATATATATTGTACTTAATTGCGAAACTCATTGATTAGAGTTACTAAGCTTAAAATAAAAATGAGAGGTGAGACAACAGAACCTTGAGGTATACCTTTTTTATGAAGATATGGGACCGTATATATGTTTTTTGGTTCTAAGAAATATGCTGCAGTCATGTAGAAAGTTAAAAATCCAATTTAAAACACTTCCTAGTATTCCTAATAAAGAAAGGTTTTTCATTAAGCAAGAGCCATCAATATTATCGAATGCACTTTTAATATCTAGAAAAACTGCCAACTAAGTATATTTATTTTTATGAAAATTATTCTTGATATCACCTATGAGGCAACCTAAGCTGTCCATGGTGCTCTTGCCTTTTCGAAAACCGTATTTATTACAATGAATGAGTTTATAATATGTTCTACGTAATATTTCAGTCTATTTTTTAACATTGTTTCAAAACATTTACAAATACACGATGTTAAATAAATAGGTCTGTAAGCATCTAAACAAAAACCATTTTTATTTGGTTTCAATATAGATAAAACAAGTTGATTTTTTTTCAACTAGAGGAAATGCATTTAGAATAGAGTATACTTTTATTGAACACCAAATAATTTAAAACTAAGCAATCGTATCTATAATTATCTTATATTTTCAGGGTACAACTAGGCGGCCCTTTCGCTATAAAGTGATTTCTTACAGGCAAGTTCTTAGGGTACAAGTAATAGAAGTAGAAGCAAGATAAGTAGGTGTCACAGGAGGAGAAAAGTTACAAAGAGAAAAAAATACTAAATACTTATATAATTGTATAAAAAAATACATGGACATACATAAAGTTACATAAACATACTTTTATATACGTGTATATAAATAAACTTATATATATACATACATACCTATATTACATCATAGGAAAGATATTTAAATTGAACTAAAGTATTAACAGCAAGACAGAATTTATAAATTGGAGTTAAGATAGTGGATTTTAACCTGTTTTATAAAAGTGTCGGCTGATTGTAAGCGCCTGATAGAAGAAGAGAAAGGTAGAGAGTTCCATAACTTTATTGCACAAACAATAAACGATAAACTTTAAAAAATGGTACTATAACTGGGTATTTTTAATATGAAGCTAGTAGAGGAGCGGACATTTAGAGTAGAAGAGCTAATGAACTGGAATCCCCGTTCCTACACACCGTACTACAGCGATTTCAAGACGTTTATATTTCGTCCAGACATGCACGCTCGACATTTCCTTCGCCACTTCCCACGCGATTCGACAAAGAAGACATAATGTCGTCTTTTAGCGTTTCGTTGCGGTTTTGCTACGAAATATTTCTACCAACAAATTGTTGAGTATTTTGCGCTTCTTTTTGACAGTTGTCAAACGCGTTTCGTTTAAACTATAATAGCTTAAAATTATCAGCTGCGCTTAGACGGCACGGGTATTTTGTGCTCAAATGTGGTTATGCTTTTAAATGGTAACACTGCTTAGAAAGTACGCTCCTATCAATAGTATCTCACTATAGGACTGTTAGGTGCAGATTTAAACAATGGAGACATGTTTAGCTTATTTTTTTAAATTAATCTAGTAGGATTCGACGACAAATTTCAGCAGTGTTATGAAGACCTATGAAGAATTATGCATCTAAGACTTTTAAAGGATGAATTGAAAACAATCAGCAAGTAACGGCCTCGACGAGCAAAGTTTTCACTTTATATTTGTCGGAACAAATGAAGATTATTGGCGTCGTAATATGTTTATGCTAGGCTATATGGATAAAATTACCAACAGCCTTCCAGAGTTTCTTAAGAAGCCTATACAACTTAAAAAAATAACAAAATATTAAAATCTCTGGGGGCCGTTCAAAAACCGACTGAGTCGAGTAGAGTTATGACTCGAACCGTTCATAAACTAACTGAGTTCCAACCCTAATCCGTTCAAAAACGCGTAGAGTTGTTACCCTAGGGTTGGCTCAAGTGAACCGTACTCGACGCGGGTTCGTCGGAGTAGGCGACCATATTTGATTAAAATGGTCAAAGCAATGTTTCCGTATTAAGAAAATTAGTAAATTATTTTGTTGTTTGTTTTTGTATTTAAGTATTTTTCTATGACTTTTGTATTTGGAGTTTTTTTAGTAATAAAAGATTTTTAAGTATTTCCACACCACTACTAGGGTTCAGTTTTTTCTTAGAATCTTTAGTGCATAACCCTAAATGCCTTAAAATAGTTTTAAAATATTGATTTAAGCCGTAAATTTTAGCTGTTTAGAAATACTCCTATTTTCATTTTATTTTTTGTCAACATAAAATCTAACAATAAAATAAACCGCGATTCAAGTGTTTAGAATGGAAACACAACGTTACAACTACAAAAAGGTAAACATTGTTAACATACTGATAAATAAATAGTATTATAATATACTTAATAATAATGGTAAGTTTAATTAAAATATATGTATACTCAAAACAAAAGAATTCACCAAGTTCCCACCTAGTTTATTTGAAATAAAGTTTTAGGCTATTTTTTTGACTCTGAGTGAGAACAAACTAATAATTTCCTTCTTGCTTTTTTGAATTAAGTTTTCATAAACTAGGTGGGAACTTGGTGAATTCTTTTGTTTTGATTATACATATTAGTGTTCCGTAGGCCTTACAAAGGTATTTCAAATAAAAAAACTGTCCCTACTAGGGCGCAATTCCTAAAAGTGGAAACATTGATTAAAACCTGACAGATGTAACTCGGTTAGCCGTTCAAAAACTATAGGGTAGAGTTAGGAACCCGATGACGTCATTTTTTACTAAAGTTACTCGTTTTTGAACGCAACCCTGTGGGCGCACATCAAAGAGTATTATAATTATACCAAAAGACATATACTATTATCTGTGGGGCGTACTTGGTAACAGCGATCAGCTGATCGGCGTAATATTCGAGTTTAGGTTAAAAAAATCCTGACTTGCGCCTTTATTTTATCATCATGTAGAGATTGTTAAAAATTCTTGTTCATAAAGTAATATGCGTGAATTCGGCAGATTTGGTCCATTAGTTGGTGCAATAGATGAAGGGACTTCTAATGTGAAATTCTTGGTAACAAACGTTTGGTTTTTATTATTGTGTTTACGTACCTATAGAAAATAAGGTAAAATTGAACTTTGACTATGATGTATATTTTTTCAAATGATAGTAGTGCCTCCCGATGCTTATTATTGAAAACAAAAATATTTCTGTCAACCATAGTTTTTTCGTTAATAAAATTCAAAAGTAATTAAAATTCGTATGTAGGTAACAAATCGTCACCTAGGATAAAATTGATTTTAAAACGCAATTAATCTTACGACTCACACAAACCGCCAAGCCGTTAACTCTCCTTTTTTTAGCAACTTTCGATTTTGATTTACCAATATGAAAATTTAAAAAGATTAGATATTCAATAGCAAAATAGCATTAGCAAAAAAATTTTACTGTTTATCCATCATTGCAGAGAGACCAAGGACTTAGCCATACAGCCATTACGAAAAAAGTCCAACACATTTAGGAGTATGCTGTTTTTACCAAATAGCATCCCTATAGTTAAAATTGAAATAATAAATTTAGCGGTAAACAATACTGTTTCATTATACAAAAACAAAACTATTTAAATTAAAAAAATTATTAACTAGCGAAAACATAAATTACAGTATTAATATTTTAATAAAGGTTAATTTATATCAATTGAAAATTACTGCTAAGCTTTCTTTTATTTACTATTACTTTTTTCATTAGAAGGTGTGGATACAAATCCTTTCATTAAGAAATAGCTCAGTTTGATATGTAAAACAGCCAATTTTGAACAAAAATAGCGAACACAATTTAATAGCAATACAACCGATACAAAAAATATAAATACATTTAATTTTTTAAATATACCATCAAACCATGAGGGTTCTTTTTACATACTTATTAATTTATGGATTTTTAACCCATGTTATTTGACTAAGTATGTATGACTAAGGCCCAAGTTCATCAAAATTTGACGGATTGTTTTAACGCGAACTATTGTTTAAACAATCCATCAACCTTTTTTTCTGTTCACCACCCAAATCACATTGATTAAGTAAGTCAATCAGCCGTTTAACTTCACCAGGCTTGGAGTGGTCGGTTAAACACCCAATTAGTTGTTTCTTTATTGTATCTGTGGGTTGATACTTTACTTGCTTCCTATAGGGATACTTTGTTTATAAATTAGGTATAGGTAGGAGTATAGTTGAAGAAGATAGGTAAAAAATATAACAATTGATCATTTGGAAGATTTAGAAATAAGTGAGGCTTGTCTATTTTATTTATACTGTTTTGATGAATTGAACTCAGGGATAAAGGTGTGGTGGCCTATAGGTTTTAATGGCTAAAATTTTAACTACAATATCAATAAATGCACTGACGTATTCCGTTAAAAATTAACATTATTTACATTTTGGGTAATCTGAATTTCTGCATTGCTTATTGCATAATCACCTAGTAAAGTATTAAATTCATCTGCAAACCTCACGACAAACATATATCGTTAAACATTTGTTGTGGCATTAGGTCTTTTATATTTCACAACTCTAGTTATTATCTTGCAACTAGGTAGCTCGACAATGATTCTTTTTTCATCATTGAAAGTTAAGGGGTTTTGTTTTTTGTTCTTTACTCATAAATATTGCACAATACACAAAGGCCGGGTAGATTTGTAGTAAAAGTAAACAAACAATAGAATACAAAATGTCGGATTTTAACATTTTAACCTAGTTAAATTTTAATTTATACTGTAGTGTAAAATTCAAATCTGACTACATAAAATTATTGTATAATGTATAATACTGCCATAAAGTATGATGTGCTCTGTAAATGGTTAGCCATACTTCTGTTTTTACATCCTCAATTAGGTCACATGATATCTCATTCATTCAAAAACGCTTGACTATGAAATCGATCGTCAGAAGTCCATGGTGAACAGCAAAATTCCCACACTCCCTTTAAACAGCTGTTGTAGTTTGTCGGTGAACTTAGGCCTAAGTAAGTTGAATTTTAGTGACAACCAACAATTAAAAACAATAAAATTAGTGTATCCTCTCCTTGTCCAACAAGAATTACTGTTTCCTTATTGCATTTAATAATCAATCATAAATTAATATTGTTCTTTCTAGTAAAGATTTGTTTGTAAATTTGATGACTTTTTTATTTCTTGTTATAAAAACTGTGGTTGACTGCCTAATTTCTGTTTTCAATTATACACATTAGGAGCTAGGTCTATCATCATAGTCAAAGTGCAATTTTACTGCAGTAAATACTGACTTTGACCAATTCTTTTATTCAATTTCAGTTAATATAAAGTAAAGTTGTGCTAGTAAGCTATATGGAACAATTTAATTAATCTAGCTTTAACTAACGTCAAAATTGCACCTTTTAGTAATTTTCTTAACGCCTTACTTCACTGGCAGAGGTTTAACCTTCGGGAGGAGGCCTAGGTCATAGTGAACTGGGCTGCCCTAATGCCGATTAAAATGTATAAGCTGCCTGCAAGCTCTTTGACTTGAACTTTGAAGGCCTTTGAACAACTGCTATCATATAACAAAGCCACCTATGAGTTTTTAATATTATTACAACATAATTAAAAATAATTATTGAACTATATTAAAAAGTATAAGTATGTATGTGATTGTATATGTAGCTGTTTATGTATTTACTTTACTTGACTATTAACTATAATTTAAAGTATCATCTATATTTTGTTAGCATTATTTTTTATGCATCACCTTTTTTTCTGTCTACCCAAAGATTTTCTGGCAGAGATTGTAAATTTAGTTACTAAGTACTTTTAATTTATTTGTTTCTTTATAGTTGGTGAACAATTATCTTTTTTTTTCTTTTCTCCAATTTATATTTGCATTCAGCTTTCCTAGCCAGAATCAAATGTGTCCCCTGTTTTTTAACAACTTACTCATGGATAAAACTATTATATTTGTTGGTTCTATAATCAAGGTTGATTATTTGCGTTCTTTTGAGCCTTGTTTTATCTCCTTGTATATTCAGCAGGTTCTTACCTCAGGTATTTCTATGTCTGTTAAGTATTTCTTAATATCTCTTGTTGGGTCAATATTTGGTAATCGGCTTATGGAGTTCCTCACATTTTATTTCGAAACTTTATTTTTTCTTTTTTTTATAAGTATTAGTTTAAAAGCAAAACAGTCTTTTCTGTCCATCATTTCACTTTCATTCATTTACGACATTTTTAAAAACATATTTACTGTCAGTAAAGTGCAAAAAGTCATATTTCCTGTCAGGGGATTCATCCTGTTTCACAAATAACCTTATCAGAAAATAATTAATTTTGAAATAAATTAGCTTATTTATAGAAATTATTATTTATAAAAAACAGTAAACCTTACTTCAAATATAATAAAATAATATAAAAACTTAAATATATACTTAATTTTTTGCCTAGACTTGAAGGGACCATATTTAAAGTCATTAGTCTGTCAAAAGTTAATTTAAAAAATTCTACTGTTTTGAGTAAGTCACTTTGACCCATCAGGAGACACGAAAACGACGCTAGGATGCTTGTTATGATTAGTGGCACAAAGACGCCATTTTTATTTATGTATCAAAGTTTATTTATTTTTTAAATATTTAAACAATTTCAAACAAAAGGTGTCATTTTGTCATGAAAAAATGAATGGCTTGTATATACATCAGTGTGTGCTAGTTCCTATTATTCTGTATGTCATTATCACCCTTTTTTAAGGCCAATATATAGGTTAGGTAGGGATAGATAAGTAAGATAGTAAAGAGAGATCTGACAAAAATTCTATAGAGATAAAGAATAAGAAAATAAAGTTTTTAGAGCAAGATGATAATAGTCGTATGTGTGCAGGAAAAAAAGAAACCAAAACAAAAAATAAGGACAAGAAACAAAAAGATACCAATTAAATATAATGAAAAAGTTACATTTAATTTGTCTTACAGTGTATTTTGTAAATGTTGTCCATTTTGGATAGTTATAGTGACCTGGCCATGGGAAAGGGGCTCCTGATGGGGTGGGGCCCCTGACAGAATGGTTGCTTTAGGTAAAGACATTTCTCCATAACACAGCGGGAGGTCCGGCAGGCGTTGCTTTCTCTAGACGTTCATAAGTCGAGTGGGCCAGACGGTATACCAGCAGCGTTGCTTAAGCATTGTGCTCCTGAGTCATGTCCTGTACTCACGCGCCTCTTTGCGCTTTCCTACCGCACTAGGAAATTTCCGTCTTCATGGAAGACTGCGAATGTGCCCCCGGTGCCCAAAAAAGGCGATAGATCAGATCCATCAAATGGCAGGGCTTTCGCCATTACCTCTCTCCTCTCCAAGGTGGTGGAGCGTGTGATCAACACACAGCTTCTCAGATACCTAGAAGAACACGATCTGGTCAGTGACGTCAATATGGCTTTCGACACGGTCGCTCGACTGGTTACCTTCTAGTGTATCTCACACACCGATGGGCACTAGCCATTGAGAGAGCCATTGAGGAGGCATTGGCATGTAGCCTAGACATAGCGAAGGCGTTCGATCGGGTCCGGCACCGGGGTCTTCTATCGAAGTTGCCATCTTGCCCGTGCCCGATAGTTTGTGCAAATGGGTGGCTAGCTTTTTGTCCGGCAGACACATACTTACGTTGACAGTACTGATAGCAAAGACATTAATGCTGGTGTCCACCAAGGTTCTGTGCTGTCTCCTACGCTGTTACTACTGCATATCAATGGCATGTTGGACATCAACAACATGCATTGCTATGCAGATGACAGTACTGGAGACGCTTATTTCACGGGTCGTGCAAACATCCCTGGTTCCATTGTGAAGGATAACCGCGGAGAACTTGTGTCTCAAATCGAGACCACACTGTCCAAGGTCTCTGACTGGGGACGGGTAAACTTGGTCCGATTCAGCTCTACAAAGACACATGTCTTCGCGTTCACCGCTAAGAAAACCCCATTCCCTGTAGTCCCACAATTCCAGAACACTTCCCTCTCTATCTCCAAGAGCATTGGGATCCTTGGTGTTGACATCTCCAGCGATGTTCAGTTCAGAGATCATTTGCAAGGCAAGGTGAAGCTGGCGTCCAAAAAACTTAGTGTACTCGACAGAGCGAGGCAGTACTTCACGTCGGGGCAGAGATTGCTGCTTTACAAGTCGCAAGTTCGGCCATATTTGGAATACTGCTGCCATATCTGGGTGGGTGCACCCGGATACCAGCTTGGCCCTTTTTTCTCGGTTCAACGACGGGCTCTGAAAATTGTCGACTATCCCAAACTCACTTGCCGTATCGAACTCTTTAGCATAAGGAGAGACTTTGCCTCCCTGTCTGTGTTCTACCGCTTGTACAATGGGATGTGTTCTAAGGAATTGTTCGAACTGATGCCAACGGCTACTTTCTATCATCGCACTGCTCGCCATCGGCAGGGAATTCATTCTCACACTCTAGAACCGAAATGGTCGTGTACAGTGCGATTTCAGAGAAACTTCCTCCCGCGAACTCTTGGGTTTTGGAATGAGCTCCCTGCCAAGGTTTTCTATAAGGACTAGAGTATGGGGTTGTTCAAGAAAGAAGTTATTGGATTTTCGAAGGGTCGGCCAATTAAACTTTTTGGAAAAAACCTCTTTATCATTTCCTGGAACTTTTAAAGTTCGTTTGGCATTAAGGATAAGTTTAAATTAAAAATGAAATCTTGAAGTTGCTTTTGTAACGACATGTTTAGTTGTAACCATTATTTACTGGTTTGATTATGTCAACCATTATCATGATAAAAGAACTAAGACCACAAAGAAAATTTATATAAGTTCTGAATTGGAGATGGAAAGTGAATACAATAATCCAAATAAACAAAACATTGATTTAAACTTATTTAGAAATAACTGATAGCAACTCTGTAGAACCTGGTCCATCCGGAATGGTCAATAAAGAATGTTACCGCAATGGAGATTATGTCATAGTTCAATTAAAATCCAAGAATACCTGGTACAGATATGCAGGTGTATGTGTTGGGGACATTGATTAAAGTCACATTTATGATTGTGTGTAAAGATGATGGAAAGCTCTTTAAAATTAACCAAGACAAAATGTATTATGTGCAAATAGAAAATATAGTAGAAAAATTACCCCAGCCATCATTATACCTCAAAGGTGAACATATGTTTTATGAATTTAAGAAACCTATTGACATTTTTGAGCAATAATTATAATATGACTAAATTTTATATTTTTATTTTTAATTTAGAATTGTGCCAAAAGAAGTTACATTTTGAAGTTTTTTTTTATTTATTTGGTTGTAATGTCTTTTTAAACTGCATTAAATCTTACTTGCATACAGTGTGTGTGTGTTCTTTTATCAAAGGCCAATTTAAAATAAAAAGGGGAATAATACCTACTCTTTTTTTGATTAATTGTAGTTTTTAAACAATTAAAATTGCCTAAAGTCATTAACCTGTCATTGCTGTCATTGTCCTGTCTGTCCAATTTGAAAATCCTGGCGTAAATCCTAAGAATCATTTTAAAGTGTATGGAACATATATATTTTTAAAACAACACTAATAAATCAATACATTGAGATAAAAAAAGCATACAAAACACTACAAAATTATTATTAATTTTTTCTTTAAAATTTTGCTAATTACCAAATATTGACCCTGTTACATTTCGTAACTTCCTCCTTTACTGTCGGTATTTCCAAGTATTCATGGATTCTGGAGTTTCTCGCAAACCAAGGTGCTCTTGATATTATTCGAAATGCAATATTTTAAAATCGTTCGAGAATTTTAATGTTGGATTTGCTAGCAGAGCCCCAAAGTTTTATTCCATAACTCCAGATGGGTTTGATTATGATTTTATAGATGAAAAGATTGGTGTGCAATAAAGAATATCTTATTGATCTATTTAAAAAGTAAATAATAGTTTGTTTACCTAATTAATATTTATCAACATAATACACTGCATTTTTATATAGGCACACATATTTTTGCAGATAATTGCAGCTAATACCTCAGAAGTCCTAACATATCATCAAATAGCTTTAAAAAGATTTAGCCCACAAGAAGGCTGGGTAGAGCAAGATCCATTAGAAATATTAAATGCAGTGATTGAATGCATTGAAGTAAGTAAATAAGGATAACTAATAGGATATTAGGGGATGGATATTATTTTGAATTAGAGCTTAAGAAACAGAGCAAGCATTTCAAAATTAAAAAATATCAATATATACAACAAATTTTAAGTAAGTATTAAATATATGTTTATATAATGCAGTACTCATATTAATAGTAAGTAAATATTGCTCTAGCTTCTGCCGAAATAATCATATACCAGGAGGTATCTTATTTTCTTATGCAACTAGTTTAATAATAATAAAAAAAAGGTGTCTTCATTTTTCTGAGAATCTAGCAGAGAGATTGTGTGTGGATATAGTACAATTAAATTATTTCAGGTAACAGCTGATAATTTAAAGAAATTGGATATAAATCATGAGGATATTGTTGGTATTGGTGTCACAAATCAGCGTGAAACAACTATAATATGGAACTCTATTACTGGGCAACCTCTTTACAGTGCTCTTGGTATGTTTAGACTTATAATCAGTGATCGGAATTACGTTAGCTAATTTACCATAACTTCAAAAAACACAGAAAAACTGGAGACTTTCTTACGACAACATTTTTCGGGACAATTGTCTCGGGTTTGCTTAAGTAAATTTAAAATTATTGTTACAGATGCAGGAAAACGTTTAAATTTGTTTCCTGTCAAGAAAAACAAGTACTTCGCTTTTATACCATTTCGATTTTGTTTAGTTTTATAAATATAGAAAAAACATACAAGCTTTTTATGATTTGTAAAAGTTAAAATGTTAGTCAAGTTGTGGTTTCTTTATCATGGTGAAGAATATACATATCACGAACAAGCATCATTTAGAAATCATTTAAACTTACTACCGAAATTTTGAGTCTGTAGTTGCAACTTTAAGAGCGCTTTTTAAATTATAAAATTTAAACAAGTGCCGGTTGGTGACTATCACAACCTAATCCTGCCTCAGTACATCAGGTCGCTAAGAAGACGCGATCGCGCTCCTTCTACCGAAAACAAAGCTCGCTTCAACGACTTACTCCGCCGTGTAAGATCATCTGTAGCTGAGCTTCGCGCCCCACGTTACGGTGATCTGATGGAGAATATCTATCCTTCTTATCTAGCTTATTGGCGTCTAGCCAGAGCGTTGAAATCAGACACCTTCAAATTCATCCCTCCGCTAACTCGTCCCAACAACGTTCCCGCGTTCGAGGGCGACGACAAAGCGGATTGCCTTGCATCTAGCCTCCAAGCCCAATGTGCCTTAGCACACAACCTCCCCGCCGAAAACTCGTGCGTCCAGCAAGTCCTCCGTATCACGGAACACATTCTCACTGGTTTCCAACCAGTATTAGGTAAGCCCCGCCACACGGGTGCTGTCTTTTTCGATGTAGCGAAAGCCTTTGACAAAGTCTGGCTCAACGGTTTAATTTATAAACAGTACAACTATCAGCTGCCAGACCGCCTCGTACTCATCAGACGAGATAACTTGTCGAACCGCAGCTTTTGCTATAGAGTCGAAGGCTCCCTCTCTTCCCGTCGTCCTATACAAGCAAAAGTCCCGCAAGGGTCCGTGCTTGCCCCTATCTTGTACCTTATGTACGATACCGTACATATGCTATTTACACCACCGTCAGGCAAGTGAGTCGAATCACTCAGAGACTCCAATCCGCAATCACCGCCCTAGGCGAATGGTTTCGGAAATGGAGAAGTGAATCCCAAGAAAAGCTCTGCCGTTCTCTTCACTGTTGGCCGCGCGACGCGACCATCTCACTTCTCACCCTCCGGCCGTGCCATCCTGTGGCAAAACAAGGCCAAATATCTCGGTGTGACCCTTGATAGGCGTCTAAACTTCCGCGAACACATCAAAATAGTTAGAGACTGAGCCGCTTTTGTCCTCGGTCTTCTATATCCCATTATAAGCGAGTACAGTAAGATGTCGCTTAGAAATAGGCTGACTCTTTACACCACTTATTTCCGCCAAATACTAGCATACGCTAGTGTCGTCTATGCGTTGTGTAAACGCAATCTCTACAGACTCCAGACCCTCCAAAACCCGCTTCCTCAGAGCGACCTCCGGAGCCCCCTGGTTCGTCCGGAATGCGGACTTACATATGGACTTCGAGCACGCCACGATCCTTCAATACCTTCACGACCTGGCAGTCCGCTTTTTTGAGCGTACACCCAATTACCCGAATCGATTAATTGTGCAATCCACAAGCTGCCATTCCCCCTTACCGACCACGGCACGGTTGAAAAACTATTGTTAGGCGGCCTCGGCACGTACTAACAGCCCCAGACGAGGATCTCGCTATCCGGATATCGAGACTAGTCTCAACGACCTCCCCTAATAAGGCCCTCCCCCCTCACACGACGTTGACGTCCCTTGGTTCGTCGGCGAACGTATGGAGCCACCTTATACACGAGGTATCAAAGAGCGCTGCTGATGTAAATACAATATTTGTGTTACAAAAACGGGCAATTCGTGCCATTTACTAATTAAGATCTAGGATATCTCTGAGGTTAAGCGTCGAAGCACATATGAAAATCTTTTATATGTACATAAAAATATCAATAGTTTCAGCAAGAAAAGTGACGTTCACAAAGTAGAAATAAGTTGTTGGTGCATGATACACGTCTACACAAAACAAGTAACTCTTTTATGGGGCAATAAGTCAGATTCAAAGTCATTTTTTTTTTATTCAAATTAGTATTTTACAAACACTTTTAAATCGTCAAAGTTATGAAATACTTTTTTTGATGTCTCCCACCCTCCCTCCGGTTCACAATGTTGTTGATTTCTACCGAGAAGAATCTGGCAAGAAACTTAATAGTTACTCTTTTTAAAAAAATAAAAACTACAAATACAATCAATATTTTAAAAATAAGAAAAAAAATTAACCCGTTCAATTTTATGATAAGATGCTCAATTACAGGTTGCATAGGTAAACCAAATTAAAATGGAAATAATATAAAATTAAGCGGCTTAAATTTTTTATTTAAAACATTGATCGAGTTTCTTGCCGGATTCTTCTCGATAGAAATCAACAACATTGTGAACCGGAGGGTGGGTGAGAGGGTTCAAAAAGTAGTATTACAATTAAAAACCTTATTTGAATTAAAAAAAAATGACTTTGACTTAGTGCCGGGGCGCTTCTCGCCCCCACTCACTTGCAATCGCAACTGCGTAACGGGGAACTCACCTTCGGGTTCGAGGCTAACACTGGTCGAAGGGACCACCCAAGAGCGACAACTCAAGCCATAGCTCCCTCGCGGGGAGCCCTTGAGCGTTGGGCGCTATATGGGCTGAGACTCTTTCAGAGTCCTTCAGAGAAAAAAAACGGTGAAAATATACTGTTACCGGTAGTGAAAACATTCGATATAGCATGCCCTAATTGAGGTGTAGTACACATGTTACAATTATATATGGAATTGGTCATCATTCATATGACCACCACAATCAGCTCGGCAGCGATCGATTCTTTCGATCTAATTTTATATCACTCTTTCACACATTGGAAATTTCGCGTTCGATTTTCGACTTAAGGTAACCCCATAAGAAAAAAAGCGAGGTTGCCAGGCGACTGGACCAATTTTCGCGATTAAACGATTACCAACAATTGGAGTAAGCGCTCTTAAAGTTGCGACACAGAATATCAGTAGTAAGTTTTAACGATTTCTAAACATTGCTTGTTTGTGAACTTCACCATAATAAAATAAAACTGCGCCTTGACTAACATTTTGACTTTGACAAATCTTAAAAAAGTTTCTATGTCTGTTCAATATTATAAAACGAAACAAAATTGAAAAACAAAATAAATAAATTGTATTAAACGTTATGATAATGGTGTACTTGTTTTTCTTAACAGAAAACGAATCCAAATGTTTTACTGCATTTATAACATTAATTTTAAATATACTTCAGCAATGTCCTAACACCCGAAAAAAAAATTTCCGACAAAAAATGTTGTCATAAGGAAGTCTCCGCTTTTTATATGTGTTCTTTGAAGCTTAGGTTTAGGTTTATCTGACAATTATACTCTATAATTTTTTTCTTATACACGCAAGCAACCTGTGTTTAGAAACATGTGTGTCACAGTGTAGGTAATAGCAATTTGTAGTTATTTAATATTATAGTAAATAATAATAAATATTTTTGGAACTTACACACAGAGCCATCTGGTCCCAAACTATACAAAGATTTTACTATAGATAGACCAAAAAATGGGTATGTTATACTTTTTTTTTGTAAATATATACATAGAAAACTTTTTTACGATTATCTGAAACTTTGTCGATTTTGTGAGGTTTAAAATCATTAATAATAATCGTAATGTGATTCCGACATGACCATTGTCACAAAATAGATATTGTTCACATGTTGACCCTTGATGTTGACATGACAAGCATAAATTATTTTTAACTAGACACCGTGTAAGGGACGTCGTGACAAAAACTTTGGCAAATAGTAACATTTTCAGTTTATAAAAAAATTACAAAAAAGATAATCTCGGAGATGGTAAATTATAGTTTTTGTCATTTTTGTATCGTGTGAAAGCGCGCAATGTATTGCAAACGCGTTTTTACTTCACCACGTCATAGTAGGTAGGTATAAAAACATAACATGCGGGCGGACAAAGAATGTAGGTATAGCCGCACATCGATGCCTACTGCTTTATCTTTACCGTGGTGTGAGCTTGTGCCTATTGTGTGCTGTTGTGAAGGTACGTTGACCTTACTCAAGAATTTATTTTAAACGTACCTAACAGCTGATTTTAAATTTGATTAACATTACAGTTTCAGGTGAAAATAATAAACTTATTGTTTTTTATTACCTTTTTAGGTAAAATGGTGTTGTGATACACGGTAATAGTCATTATCAGTAAAAAATACATAAAAATCATGAAAAGACCGACGTAAAATGTAAATCCTATGGTTTCAGTTTTCGTCACGATGTTCCTTACACCCTTTATGTCTAACTGTGCCTCGGCCAGCTTTTAACCCTCTGCATCATGTATTTTTCATAAAAAACTAAAATTTATAGTATTGTTTCAGTGTGGTTAGATGTAAGAACATCGAAAATCGTTGATGATCTTGTGAAGAAGAAAAAGGCACAAAGTGTGTATGCTGTAACACAAACCAGTGGCCTTCCATTGGCCACATATTTCTCATCAGTAAAATTGAAGTGGTTGCTACAAAATGTGCCAGCTGTTAAGGATGCAGTTGCTTCAGGAGAATGTATGGCGGGCACTGTTGATTCGTGGTTAATATGGGTATGTTAAAGAAAGTTTAAACATATATTAATTTTTATGTTAATTTCAATCAAAATCATTAAAGAGGCTGTTTAGTGTAATAAATAGCTGCTCATTAGATCACATGATGACATTAAGAAGCAGTGCCAGATTAAGGTAATTATAACAACTTTGAATACATATTCCGAAACTAAACACCAATAATATTTAATGAAAACAAACTTTTCTTTATTTAATGAGGGCAAATTTGATGAATAAGATAGCAAACATGCTTACAGCATTTCCCCCCTCACACGACTCCGACGTCCCCGGCAATTAAAATCGCAACTGCAACCGCGTAACGGGGAACTCCCCACCTAAGGGTTTGAGGCACTCTTTGATACCTCGTTTATATTTGCAGGCGCCGACGTACCAAGGGACGTCAACGTCGTGTGAGGGGGGAGGGCCTTATTAGGGGAGGTCGTTGAGACTAGTCTCGCTATCCGGATAGCGAGATCCTCGTCTGGGGCTGTTAGTACGTGCCGAGGCCGCCTAACAATAGTTTTTCAACCGTGCCGTGGTCGGTCGGGGGGTTGGTAGCTTGTGGATTGCACAATTAATCGATTCGGGTAATTGGGTGTACGCTCAAAAAAGCGGACGTACTTGCCTATCATGGGATAAAGACGACCGAGGACAAAGGCGGCACGGTCTCCAACTATTTTGGTATGATCGCGGAAGTTCAAACACCTATCCAAGGTCACGCCTAGATATTTGGTCTTGTTTTGCCAAGGAATGGCACGACCGAAGAGAGAGAGGGGAGATGGCCGCGGAGGGTGGCCTATGGTAAAGAAACGGCAGAGCTTTTGTCGAGATTCACTTCGATTCTCAATGTCCGAAACCATTCGCCTAGGGCGTTGATAGCGGGTTGTAGTCTCTTAGTGATTCGACTCACTTGCCTATCGGTGGTATAAATAGCGGTATCGTCCGCAAAGAGGGCTGATTGGGTACCTATCGTTTAAGGGATGTCGTTGGTAGAAAAGGTACAAGATAGGGGCGAGCACGAAGCCTTGCGGGACGGGGGAAGAGAGAGTGCCTTCAACTTTATAGCGAAAGCTACGGTTCGACAAATAGTCTCGAATGATGAGCACGAGACGATCTGGCAGCTGAAAGTTGTACAGTTTAAATTTTAACCGTTGTGCCAGACTTTGTCGAAGGCTTTCGCTACATCGAAGAAGACAGCGCCCGTGTGGCGGGGCTTACCTCATACTGGTTGGAAGCCAGTGAGAATATGTTCCGTGATGCGGAGGACTTGATGGACGCATGAGTGTTTGGCACGGAAGCCGAACTGCTCGTCTATTAAAATGCCTCTGGAGACTATAGCGTTCCGCAGGCGAGCGAGGAGGAGGCATTCGTAGAGTTTAGCAAGGGCCAGGGAGGACGGCTCTCTTCGAGCTTTGCCTGGCTTGTGGATGCCTATAACAATTGCATCTTTCCATTGAGAAGGAAAGATGCGATTTTCGATAGCAGCGTTGAAAATCGCTAGTAGAAGGCAGAGAAGGGGAAGAGTGAGGCGCTTTAGGATATTGTTAGAGATACCGTCCGCGATGGAGACGGACCGGGGTTTTTCGCGCGCGGTTGTGCAATCCATTTTGTTTTTAAGGTTTGGGGCCTACCCTACGGAGGGCGGCGAAGAACTGGCGATGCTCAGCCACGAAGCTGGGCATCTGTTGGCGGGAGGTGACCTGGAGGTATTCCGCGAACACGGCCTCAAAGTAGTCTGGGTCTAGGGCCCAAGAAATCTCAAGAAGAACATTAAGATGTTGTTGCTGCTCAGACGGCTGAGCAGCTTTGCGGGGCGGCGCAACCGAGGGACGCGGGGGGGCAAGGCGCTAGGCTCGGGGGTTGCGGGATGTCCCGGGACATGAGGGGGGCGGGGTAGGGCGACCGGGTCGGATGCGTTTTCGCGATCGCGAGCACAGTCCGGAGTGGCGTGATCGCGTAGACATTTCATGCATCGCGGTCTGCGTGTGCAGTTGCGCTGTGCGTGGCCATAAAGTTGGCATCGGTGGCATTGTCCTGGGGTCGACCGCTTATGCGGAGTCTCGACCCGGACGCCCTTCAGGCTGCAAAAATCTTTATTATTAAAGATGGCTTTGCACTCTGTCGTGAGATCTAGCACTACGAGCACCATGTCGTTGCACTCAGATCGGTTACGGCCGCTGTACATACGATGTACTTCCCTAACTGGGAGGCCTTGGGCGATCAAGTCGTCCTTAACGGTTGCCGCGGAGAATTCTTTAGGGACTCCCCTTATTACGGCCCTGAGTACGCGCTCTTCGGCCAGCGAGTATGTGTGGTACTCGTATCTTTGAGCCGTTAGAAATTCTGTCAGATTTCGCAATTTATACGCTTGCCCTTCACCGCATTTGCGATGTTTGGCCATGCCCCCTTGTCTTTGATGACGACTGGGGGCGGAGTTCCTTCCGTCCCGAAGTGGGACAGTCGGCCTGCGAAGAGGTGGTGGCGGGGGTGGTGTCTATGGCGGCTGGCTCAGAGCTGGCCGCTGAGGTAGACGGGGAAGCGATAGGCGCTTTGAGGCGTTTAGCCTCAGAATCAGAGGAAGGGGGAGAAGACTCCTGAGCGGATGCCGCCGAAGTCTTTTGTGACTTGGCAGACTTCTTCCGCTTCTTAGCCTTTTTTGTCCCCAAGCCAACCACTTTGATGCCTTCGTCAGCCTTGTTTGAGGACAACGCCGACTCATCGGACATTACGGCATTGGGGACGAAGGTGCGGTCTCTGAGAGGGCCGGGGTCGCAGGGGGCGACGGGGTAGCGAGTGACCGAGAGGAGGCCACATCTGCTACCAGAGTGGGGCGGGGGGCCGAAGATTGCAGCGAGCAAGTCGCGGGAGAGCGGGACGCGGCAGGGAGAGCGCGAACGAGTGCGTGAGCGAGAGGAATGCGGAGGCGAACGCGAAGAGTCCGATGAGCGCGTTGCGGTTGTGTCGGACGCAGTTAGGGCCGCCACAGCCTGGGAAGAGCAGACTTGGACCAGATCTGGGTGATATCGGAGAAGGATCTGATGATCGCCCCTAACTGGTCCGGGGACATGCCTTTGAGTAGCTCGGCCACTCTCCACCATTGCTAGCGAGGAGCAAGAATACCTTAATGTGGCCAAGCGCCCTGCAGTGCTACGGATTGCTTCGTGTTTACCTAACACCTACTCCTACGGCCGGGGTTACGCTGTCACCGTTAGGTTTCCCCCCGAGCAACGAGACGTTTATCAATTAAGAAACGCTTAGGTAGATCGCATCTCTGAAAATTGCTTTACGATCTCACCCACCAGCCCTTGAGCACTCGGAACTGGATTTCTTACAAACTAGACGCAATCGATACTTAAAACGCAAGAATGCGCGGAGTGGCGAACCGCTGAGGCGGAAATACTACACTAGCAATCCACCCAAAGCCGGGCTCAGGCCGGTCGAACCAGCGTCAGTCAAAGAGCCAAGCAAAGGGACACTACTATGCGTAGTAGTTCCGCGACTACGAGAACACGCACTCACACACAAAAACACGCAATATCGCTTCGGTAAACTTATGGGCGGCTTGAAGAGCGCGAAAGTTCACTCACAGCGGGCCGAGAAGCGATTTCTCAGCAAGCACTCACAACTGAGCAGCGCTCAACGTTCAGGCCGATTTTCCAAGAATCGCGGTCAATAAACCAAACAACGAAACGAGGTAGTCAGCACTGAGGCAAAACACTACACAGGAATGCGCACCGGCTGAGTCACCACACCACGGAGCACAATGAGAGCACTTGACGCTCTAGAACACGACCGCACAACACGAGATTCGAATCGGGAATGTGGGAAGCCCTTGAGGCGCTTTATGGGCTGAGACTCCTTCAGAGATCTTCTACTCAAAATTTTTTGAACAACCTATGCGGTTGCAGGCAGAAGCTCCTCGTGAAACGCACAGTGCATAACTATTTCGGTTCTTAAGAGTTGTAGGTCAATGCTTCATCACCTGAAAGAGTAGAGCCCTTTTGGGCACTGGGTGCATATGGAGCGTTTACCACAAAAATTTGAGGTGTGGTAAGAAAGCGCAAAAAGGTGCTTTAAAGTACAGGACACAACTCAGGAAAACCACTCGACTTGCTCGCTTTGACGCCGTTATTGATATGTGTAATACATAATTACATCTTTCTAGTGGTCAGAGCTAAGCTGCGGACAGACAGACAGACGGACGGACATGGTGAAACTAAAAGGGTTTCTTGTAAACTACGGAACGGTTGCGGCGAATAAACCGCAGTTCATCAATGGTATTTCGATCTATCGAGTAAGCCTTCCACTTGGCAGGCCATACGCACTATCAATCTTTATTTTTCGTTTCTTCACAGAACCTGACCGGTGGAGCTCAAGGTGGAGTACACGCTACTGATGTCACAAATGCATCCAGAACGCAGCTCATGTCTCTAAAAAGCTTGCAATGGGATAAAGGATTACTGAGATTCTTTGATATACCTGTACAAATATTACCAAAGATTAAAAGTTCCGCTGAAATATATGGTTATATATCTACAGGATCGCTTGTCGGCATTCCTATTGCTGGGGTACGTATTGTTAGTATTAATATAAATTGTTAGCTAACAATGTATCTAAAGCAATCCATTCATTTACAGATTGCAATAATTTCTCTTCTGTAATATGTACATTGCAAACTGCAGAGTTCTTTCTTCTCTTGACAAGGTAATGTGTGTGTCCATTGGCTATATTTTTCAAGGTATACATTTCTTTTGCCTGTTGTCATTTTTTATGGTGTTTTCTCTTGGGGCTTGAATAAAACAAAGTCTATACATTTAATCTTCTTAGTGGTTTATTACCACTTTGATTCCTTTCAATCTGTCTACAATATGCCCAGTATTGGTGCTTAACAGTTTTTACTTTTGTGGACATCCTGAAACAGTTAATAAATTAATAAATCAACGAAAGATAAATATTTCGCTTTAGAATTTACGCAGAATAAATTATTTATTATGCGTTCCTTATTGGTGATGGGATATTTATATTTTATGTTTTTATCTTTTACTTAGTTAAGGTCACATTTTAATTAAGTTGTACCTGTATATATGTGTTTTCCATTATTATCACTAAAAACAGGGTTTGAGCACTATATTCGTAAGATAACATGTAGGCGATACTGCTTAAGATTATTTAATATTTATTTCCAGTGTTTGGGGGATCAGCAGGCAGCTCTTGTCGGCCAAGGATGTATGAGGTTCGGACATGTAAAATGTACTTTTGGAACTGGATGTTTTCTGCTGTACAATACAGGTAGGTTTTATTGTTAGCTATGTCTCGTGGTTTTGCCTACAAAAACCTATGCCCGTGCGAACTTTCGATTAGATCAGAAAGTATTTTATGTGTAGGAGCTGTTCATTAATTACGTAAGGGTCCCTAGGATGTGTGAAAAATCACTATATGACCTATCCCTAGGTAAGGACCTTGCGTAATATTTTACTACAAGTTAAAATTCCTGTGACCGCGCTTTAAACGCAGAAGTCACTCAGCCGGCCGACAAGTATTGCACGGTGCCGCTAGAGAGAATAGAATAGATAGTGAGGCATCTGATGAGCTGCGTATTGTCTCCTACTGGACAACATTGCTTGCAAATCTAGTGATTAATTATGTTTATAGGAGGTATTTATTGTTTTTTGTTTTGTTCACTAAATTGCTCCTCACTTTGAAATGATTACAAATATGTTACCTTTAATTCATATTATATTTTTTATTATTATCTAAGAACTAAAACAAACTTTCATTCACTTCGTAATAGTGACGTGTTTTATTATACTGAACTTTTCTAACGACAGTCAGCAAATCATCAATTTTTAGTCGTTTACGGATCTTTTATGTGTCTGGGATTTAGTTGGGTTAATTAATCATTACTCGGGACTTGTGCCATTTAACATATGACGTGTTTTAGTATACTGAACTTTCCTAACGACACTCAGCAAATCATCAATTTTTAGTCGTTTACGGATCTTTTATGTGTCTGGGATTTAGTTGGGTTAATTAATCATTACTCGGGACTTGTGCCATTTAACATATGGCATGTAAAGTAGCAACCGTCTGCCTTGAAAAAACTCACGTCTATGTCGAGGCTTTTGATCAGTTTGGGGAATCATTACATTTGATGTCTTGACAGTTGGTAGAAAAATTTGTGTCAGCTACCTCACTTTGTTTATTTTAAAACTCTTTAAGGTAGTAATACCCTTTTTCATAACTTTGCTCTCGTTTCGTTTGTTCTACAATAACGATTTGATCTTTTACTTTAATTTTATATTTTTAAAGTTATTTTTCTCCACCTTTCAGGTACATATTATGATAAATGTAAATATTTTACATATCATCTTGAAATATTAGAGCTACTTTCTATTTGTCATCAGTCATTTTTATTTGAACATTTAATTTTTGTTGTTACATTAGATATACGAGTAAATTATTATACCTTATAATTAATAGTCTAATTAAATAAAAATATATTTTCTTTTCAGGTGACTCAATTGTACATTCCCAGAATGGTTTGCTTACAACTGTAGCTTATAAAATGGGACCAGACGTTCCGCCAGTTTACGCATTGGAAGGATCAGTTGCTATAGCAGGTAATTTTTTTTAATGTAAAAACGTCGGCATCTGCAAATTTAATTTATATGGGAAGAGCAATTTTTGTAATAAATTTAAGTAAATTTTTAGATTATATTTTTGACGAGATTATATACGATATGCGAAATTAAGCAATATCCGGCCTACTTAGATGAGTGACAACTTTAGCCACTAACTCGACAACTCCTTCAACCCGCACCAACGTAGTGGACTGTGGCCTTAGCCTCCTACTCCAAGGAGACGCCTGTGTCCTGCAGTGGGGAGTAACGTATAACGGCTAGGCAATATTTTGAAACAAGAGCATTTCGAGGTAATTTCACTAGTGCAGCTTTACATTAGTCAAACCACTTGTCTTTATTCGTTAATGACGGAGTACAGGCATGAGTATTAAAATAAGCAGAATGGTATCTAATACCTTTTAACGAGCAATTCTTGTATATATATATAATCTGAATCTCGGAAACGGGTCCAATGATTTTCATGACATTTAGTATGCTGGGCGATAAATTGATCTAGCTAGGTTTCATTTTAGAAAACGTCGTTTTATCCATGTTTTCAGGCAATGATAAACTGAAAAATATGACTCTTCCTGACATCTATTGGCGAGTAGTAATACTATTATTTTTACCGACACAGCAACACTAAAGCTACTTGACAATAGATGGCGTTGTTAAAAAAAAAACGAGCAAAGCTCGGTCTTCCAGGTACTACTTCTTTATAGGAGACACTTTGGAGTGGCTGCAAAACGGGATGGAGATTTTAAGTGAAGTGTCAGAATCAGAGTGTCAGGCAGCAGAGGTGGCTGACGACGATGAAGGCAGCATATGCTTCGTACCAGCATTCAGCGGTCTGTACTCGCCTCATTGGACAAAAGATGCAAGAGGGTAAGTGGTTTTTCTTACCAGGGACATAGGATACCCCAAAGCCAAATCCGTTATATTACCTAAAAAACCTCAAATGATTTTTGAATTAAAAAAAAAAAATTGTTACTTGCTTTAGTCAGCGGCTCTGCCCGTGCTGAATCGGCTATTTCGTTGGTTTTTCTTCGGCAACTTCTTTAGCAAGAAAGTTTGCTATAGCAATAGTTCAACCACGTGGAGTTTGGAAGTCATTACAATCATTGTTTAAGTCCATGAATAAGCTTATTCTCCTGTGAATATAAATGACAATGCAATTTATGAAAACTAGGTAGGTATTTAAAAAAACGAATGAAAATATAAGTGAAGAAGCCTTTGCTACTCTATGTCCGTCCGTCTGACTGTATATCACAGACGTTTTATCTAGCTACTAATTACATAGAGCAACATAAATTGTAGTTGCTACTCGAACTACTTAGCAGACATATTCGTGTATTCACAAAGTTTGTTATAGTGTGATGTGCGGTTTGACGGACAGCACGCGCGGACCGCACATAGTGCGTGCGGCACTGGAGGCAGTATGCCACCAGACGCAAGCGGTGACCGCAGCCGTGACAGCCGACTGCGCGCCGCTGCGACGCCTGCTCGCTGATGGCGGAATGGCGCAGAACTCGCTCTTCATGCAAATGTTGGCCGATCTACTCGGAATTCCTGTTGTGAGTTAAAATACTTAAGAGCAGGCTTAAGATTCATTTTCCTATACAAACGTAATATGCCTATAATTTTTATCTCTCAATGTGACTATTTTGTCCTAGATATTACCTACTAAATTTAAATTATGACACATTAAATCTTGAGACAAATAGCGCCGGAAATTATGTGTTCATTCTCTTCCTTCAGAAAACTTTTTTTACGAGTTTAAGAGAGGTAGGGCACAGCTAGTACTCGCTGCAATAAGCTGCCTGTACAATTAAAGCGGGGCATATGAGTACTTGCTCAAATGAGCACACCGAACTGGGTAAGTAAGTTCGTCTTACAGAAAAAAATGAGTACGGTTGTGTTCCTGGCGGTGAGTAAGTTTGACAGAGCTCTTGCGGTGCTCGTTGCTGTCATTGATCGGCGTAGACACGGCGTGCTGGTACGGCGGTCAGGGAGACCTGATGAAACGGCTGACCACTGGCCGCCCGCAGGTTTAACGGGTTCCCGAACCCAGGGATTACTTAATCTCCACCCTGGGAGGCTAAACCGCCAACCTGTGTAAAGTCTCTAAAGTAGTAGTCGTGCCGGAGAAGGAGACAGATCAGGGGCCCTTCTACCTCCATGCAAGCAACCGTATTTTCTGTACCGAGCTTTGGCAGTTGTAGTACCGCACCCTTTGACCTCTAAGCTGTCTGTGCAGTAAATCCTCATCTTTAGTCTTAAGTTGTTTTTTGAACACGGCAAAAAATAAAAGAAAAAGAGTTTTTTCAGCGGCCACACCATCCACATCCAATGTTTGAAAACACAGTTTACCAACACCTCGAAACTGCGCAGCCGACCATTCTCTTTATAATGGAGACGCAGATATCCTGCCCGGCCGATACATCATACCTTCATTATCCCGGCTACAAACTTGAGCACAATTTTGTGAGGCGTGCCGGTGTATGCATGTTTGTCTGGGAGGATATCTGCTGTCGCCGCCTTCATAGCCTTGAAGACAGGGACCTGTCGATATTGTGGGTGCGCGTAGATCACGGCGGCCACACTCGTATATTGATACGTGCCTATACAGGTCTCATAGCGGTGGCAGACGTAGCTCGACTCTTCGCGCACCTGAGTTGACGACTGACAAAGTTCTAGGGCATTTATCCCACAGCATAACTAGTTATTTTGAGAAACTTGAACGTCAAAGCCATGAGCATTGGGATCTTTGGTGTTGACATTTCCACCGATGTTCAGTTTCGAAATAATTTGCAAGAAAAGGTAAAACTTGGCATCCAAAAAACTTGGTGTACTCAACAGAGCGAATCAATACTTCACATCTGGGCAAAGGTTGCTGCTTTACAAGTCGCAAGTTCGGCTCCATATGGAGTACTGCTGCCATGGAATTCAATCTCACACTTTAGGACTGAAATGTTCACGTACAGTGCGGTTTCCAATAAACTTCCGCCCGCGAACGCTTGGGTTGTGAAATGAGCTCCCTGCCGAGGTTTTCTATAACGAATGCAGTACGGGGTTCTTCAAGAAAGAAGTTATTAGATTTATAAAGAGTCGGCAACGCGCAAATGATAGCCCTGGTGTTGCAAGCATTCATATGCTACGGTGACCGCTTACCACCAGGCAGACCATGAGCTTATACAAAAAAAAACAACTAAAAAGCATCGGGTAAAAAATTAGTATTTCCGCGTCAAGCATTAGCTTCCTTAAGGCTTCCCTTGTATTGTAATGTAGGTATTGCAGTAGGAGTAGGAGGCCTGCCAGGAGGAGGGGGGGAGTTCGAACATTTGCTGTAATAAAAAATGTTGATTAACACTGTGTTATTTCTAAACATTTATTCGGTTTTTATTTTTTTGCATTTAGTACCATCTATTGACGAAAAAATTAATAATTTAAATTAATAATAATTAATAAAAAATAATAAAATAAATAATAATTTAATTAATAATAATGTCGACGTTTTTACCAAAAATCTCACAAATATTGTACCATCTGTATATCATTATAATTTAGACTACTTTTTAAAATTATTTGCCAACTCCGATTGCCACCTTTTTCTGCGGGACTGCTCCCAAATATGGCATTGTCACGCATAAATTTAACCGTGTGATAATACGAAACTTGATAGACGTGATTCCAATGACAGCTGTCGCAGAGCTCATCCTCGTTTAGGAACTATAGCTAATTTTTTTTTCATAAGTCTAAAATGTATATATTTATTTTATGTCATCTCATCAGGTGCGTCCACTAATGACAGAAAGCACCGCACTCGGGGCGGCAATTGTGGCCGGACGAGCTCTACGTGTGTGGCCTGTGTCCACTCCGATACCACCCGCCGATACTTTTACACCAGCCATGACTAGCGAAGGTAACACACTTCAAAATAGTTACAATAAAATACAAGAGTTTCGTGCTATCTCTTTCTGTACTATGTAAAATGCATTTGCTATGCTGCTGTCAGTGCTTACCCGGGTTAACCCGATCTGGGTTTATAAACTGACATGGATCTTATTAGAAATAGTCGCGAGCTATTCGAAATCTGAAAATCGAGAGAAAAATGTATGCAAGTAAGTCAGACTTCAATACATTTTACTCACGAATTCTAGAGTCCGAATAACTCCCAAGGCTGTTCCCAACCGAATAACTCGAGACTATAACCTCCCAGTAACAGTGGTCAGCGCCGCTGTCTCTCTATTACGATCCTGCTACCACTCGGCACTTCCATAGAACACGCACACATGCGCATACACACGTAGTTTGTTTTTTGTAGTCTTTGTAGCCATGAATACTGCGTTTTTAGTGTGAAGTAGGGCCAAGGTGGGACAATGATTATATTTCGTGCATCAGAAAGGACTAGCTTTTGTCCGCGGCTTCACCCGCGCTAAATTCTGTTATTGGCGAGGGATTTTCAACTCACACGACTTTTTTAAGAAGTCTATAATCTTTTCTAAGATGCAAGCAATCACCTTGCGAAATTTCATTAACATAAGTACAGCGATTTAGCCGTGAAAAGATAACAGAGACACTTTCGCAATTATAATATTACCTACCTACTATTTAATGATTCACAGTCAGATTTCCTAACGCTGTATCAATATTGCTGAATGCTACTGACAGGTCCTTTGATTCATGTTTACTTTACAGAACGTGAAGTTCGTCGTGTTCGATGGCAAACTGCGATAGATCGATGTAAGGGCTGGGCGACAGACGACGATGACCAATCAAAAAGTCAAACAGGTAAAGCAATTTAGATAGTAGTCTCTGACCATATACTGTAAATATATTTGTAAGTGATATTGTTGTCCATAAAATATAGACTAGTATATGAAAGCATAAGTTATTTTATTATTTTTTTATACCAAGTCTACTGAACTGACTAGCAGACTGTTGTCAACTTTAGGTGCTTATTTTATGGCAAAAGCCTACACTGCACTGCAAATACAAAATGCGTTATTCTTAGCAATTCTGTAATTATACCGATGTATGCGCACAATAATAATCTGTATGGTCATAGATCGCTCGATTGTTGTTCCCAGTGTGTTGTAGTTTCAGCTAGCTGCAGTGCCTACTTTAGAATAGTGTCTGCCTCGTGACCCCGAGAGCCGGAGGTTCGAGCCCGGCGTGAACCAATGAGTGTTTCTCCTAATTTATCGTCGTGTTCTAAAATTCTCCCATTAGAAAATTTTGGTATAAGAAATATTTTGCTTATGTCGAAACTGGTTTGGGAACTTGGTTTCGAAAGCGGCCGTAGAGTAGGCAAACATCGTGAGGAAATCTTCATACGTCAAAAATACGTAGTCCACTCGACTCGCGTAATTAACTTAGGCCTAAATAGCCCTTACCCAATGTGAGGTTAGATAAGTAAGGAGAATATATAAGTATTACTTCATTTCATATTTTCTATTGTTTACAGAAGAGGTAGACCGTACGACGGCAGCTCTCCCACCTAGCCTATTTTTTCTCGGCACTGCTCTGCTCGTGATAATAGCAGATAAGTTGAAATCAATTTAGTAGTTTCAAGAAATTTAGTCATTAAAAACTACCTCCAAAGAGCATTTCGTAAAGTAATTAGTCGATTCTAAAAATATATCTGCTCTACAGAGAACATATTTTTTGCGACCGTCGCGATATGTAGATTGTTGTTTTCTTGAACACTGCAAGCTAAAAAGTAAAATAGGAACAAATCTTAAAACTGTTATAAAATTATATGTGAAATGAAGCACAATTTAAGATAAATAAAATAATAAATAGTAAAAACTATATGGGAAAGCCATTGCGTGAAGATAATTTTCTAAATATCAAGGGCAGCAGCTAGTTACACGTATATATAGACAATGATTGTTAGCAAATAAAACATTTTTTTATCCAAAAAAAAAACATAATTTATTTACTTTACGAAATGAAAATTATGCTAGTTCCAATTGTACAAAAAGTATTAATTTATTTATAAAGTTAGGTGTTGTATTTGTTGAAGTACTAATAAATTTTAAAACATAGTCTGTGTATTATTTATAAACATTTCCGATTGCATTAAACATGCCTTTTATATAAAAAAGTTAACCATCAGAATAATCTTTGTAAAGATTCCGAGATATGTTCAACATATCAGATTATATGCAAAATTCATAATTCCATATAATTGTTTCTAGTTTGCATTTTCAACCCTTTATTACAGCTATGGGTCGTAATTTCACAGTTTTCTTACTAATACCTGCAGCATGACAAGTATTGACTACATCAGTCACGTTTTTATAAGATTCTGGAGCTTCTTCCATAACCAACTTTGGGGAGGCTACTCTAATAGATATTCCCATGCCCTCAAGCTTGTTTAAAACCTCTTGGTAATCTAAATTTCGCCGTGACTTGGCACGAGAGAGAGCACGACCCTGAAAGCAAGTTTTTATTTAGTTTTTTTTTAACAATTTAATCAGTAGCTCTTGGCCCAGTAGCATTCGTCTATCGGAAACGATATGCATCCGGCAGCCATTTGGTGATGACTTCCTAGAGGCACCAGCAGCAAAATTCTAACTATCAAGTGGCCACTAAATTAATGTCTGCCAATTCGCACTGGGCCTTATAGTGGGCACAAACAACAGCTAAGGGAATAGCAACAAATCAGTAGTTTAGTAATTTACAAAAAAAAAAATACTAACAGCTCCGTGACATGTAGAACCAAATGTTTCAGTCATCCCCTGATGTGTACCTGTGAGCACATAGCTGCAGGTGCCCATGGTACCACCAATCAAAACAGGTTGTCCAGTTAACTGATAATCCACAGGTATAAGGGGGTGATGTGGAGGAAATGCTCTGGTTGATCCCTGAAACAGTACAAAAAAACATCTTGCAGTCAATTGATTTTAATTTATATGACTGGGAGTCATTCATACTTTGTTCAAAATATTACCTTTCTGTGAACTAGCAGAGTTTTGACTTTTCCATCAACAACATGTTCTTCAATTTTAGCAATGTTGTGGGATACATCATAAATAACATGCATGTCTAGGTCATCTGGCGCCATTCGAAATTGTTTAGCAAATGCTTGTCGAGTAAGGAATGTCATTGAACTACGATTTACCCAAGCAAAGTTGCCAGCTGCCGCCATTGCTTTCAGGTAATCTTGTCCTTCAACTGAATTTATCCTAGCACATGCCAGCTGCCTATCATTGGTTTCTATTTTGTCTCTTTTCATAGCTTTTTCCATTTGAACCAGGGCATCGGTAGCCACTTGGTGACCAAATCCTCTGCTTCCAGAGTGAATCATGACACAAACTTGTCCAACTCTTTCAATTCCCATTTTCCCAGCAGCATATTTGTCATAGATTTCATCGACAACTTGTATTTCTGCATAGTGATTACCAGCACCTAGTGTACCCAGTTGGGGAAGACCTCTTTTTTTTGCTCTGAGACTCACTTTAGACGGATCAGCATTTAACATGCGCCCATACTCCTCGCAATGTTCTTTATCTTCTGCCCACACATATCCTTCCCTTAGTGACCAATCCATTCCCATTTCTAAAGCCTCTTCCAAATCACGGGCATTCATAGGAATTATACCTTTTGAACCCACACCTACAGGTATATGATCAAAAAGACTTTGTGCTAGTTGTTCCTAAAATAAGTAAGACAGTTAAGAAGGGAAGGTACACTATAGAATTAAATTAATATTTTTAGGAATTCGAAATCATATTGCTGTAGTAACAGATTTTATAATATGTAAAGCCCTTTAAGCTAGCATACTTTACTTAATGATTTTGATAGATTAAGTGATACAATACGCACGCAATAAAACAGTATTGTAATTAGTTTGTAAAGCTAGTTGTAGTTAATTTACTTGACGATTCGAAAGTGTTCTTAGTAACCCATTTGAATAAAAAGATTTTGATTAGAATCCCATATTTTTAAAGGAGATCGGCTGTTTGAAGGTATACAAAAGTGGACACTAATTCTAACAAGAAAAGTAGAAATAAAAATGATACCTTAATTGGCTGCACATCTTTTTCACTCAAATTAGTTCTCAAGAGACGTACTCCACAATTAATATCAAACCCTACTCCTCCTGGAGACACAATAGATTTGGGATCCCCCATATCAAAAGCTGCCATATTACCTGAAAGTGATAAAATTATACTTGTTATAAAATTATTTTTTTTATTACCATTGCCTTTAGTAACTTACATAATATAGAATGCTTGAGCTGACATTAAAATCTTATCCTCAATATTTTTATCCAACAGTGTTATCGGGAAACGGGCCGCCCGCCATACAAACTCTCGTTTTTTCTTGACACTTAATTGATACAAAGATTGAGTAACAAAGATAATATGAAATATTTACTTTCTATAAATTTATACATTTTTAAAGTTCATGTACAAGTTGTCGATCGCAACAGAAAGAGATGGAAGATGAGAGATGATTGCGTAATTATTACGCGATCGTAACATTGTAGTTCGGAAAAGGGGATTGTTGGAGTGAAATAGTAGACTATTGTTTGATTATTTTTTTTAATAAAGGTTAATTGTAAAAAATCGCTAGTTTTAATTAAAAGGGTCTTTCACTTGCGTAGTTGAAATTAGGGAAGGTGTAGCAAATTTGATATGCTACAATAATTTTATATCATTACCGATGAATGATGATTCTGGTTTATTTGTATAATATAAGTATAATAGAAACTCTTCTGTCTCCACTGATAAGATTGATATGCCTAAATAGAATTATAAAAAAAATAGAAAATAAACAGTAACATAGTAAACATAATTTCAAATCTTTTCTAGCTGCTATGGTTAGCAATACTCGACAGTGCTCAGATGCACCACTGGACTAAATGTCTTATTGAAATCCAATCCAGGTTGTTGTGAGTAGCCCTTAATAACCATTCTGGCTTTATCTCTTGTTATTGCCATCAGGGTTCATTTTTACTTTAAATTCCCATTTGCAAAAGTTCCTTAAATCCCAGGTATAGTTATCATTCAGAGAAGTCATTTTGTTGTTCATGGCCTTTTGCCATTTTGCTTTGTCAGGAGACTCCATTGCGTCTTTGAAAGTCTGAGGTTCTTTTGGCTTATGAAGGTTTTCAATTTCTTTAGCAGCTGCCTAAATAAAATCATCATAGCGCTTTGGAGCTGTGATATTTGACCTATCTCTCAAAGATTTAGTTTGAACAGTATTTTCTTCAGAATTAGTATTGTGTACAGAATCATCATCAACAGTCATGAAAACTGGATTGAGATTCATGATTATTTTCATTGTTTTTGAAACCAGTTAATTTTTGAAAACGCTACCAACTAAATTGTGCCACAATATTCCAGCATTATTTCGATTATCTGTATCACTAATGCCCTGTTCATTATCATCATTTAATGTAATTGCCACTTGCTTGCTGTCATAAGGAAACTCTTTATTATTAAAAAGTATAGAGCTCATTTTCATTCTGTTCATCATAAAACGTAGTCTTCACCACGCGAATCTTTATTTTTGGAGGATATTAAGATTTTGATGTTTTAGAATATCCCAAAAACATGCCGGGAATTGCTTTTGGTGCAAATTTATGAACATCGGTACCTTTTCTGAAAACATAAGTCTTCTAACCAAATATGTACAATTGAATAATGCATGGTTTTCTGCCAACCCATCATTCAGATGGCGTTTGATTCTGAATGGCCCTGTTTACATGCCTATTTGACAAATAGTTTGCAGTTGCTACTGCTTTGCCCCAAAATTTTAGTAGTACCTTTGCATCAATCATCATTACTCTTGCTTTCTCCACAAGGGTTGGGTTGTTCCCTACAGCAAGTCCATTTTGATTTAGAGTATAAGGTACATATCAAACTCCTTGTTGACATATTCAGTCCCATAATCAATTTGTAAAAACTTTATTTTGTTTCTAGTATATGTTTTTTTTTCTTAGTGCAAGTTTCATATCTTTGGCATAAATGTAACCACGTCTGTGCCAGTCATTGATACATTATCAGTGGCCAGATTATTAAGTTCATGTTAATCTGGTTTGATATAATAAAGACTATCAGCTTATTTAAATGCAGTAAGATTTATTTCATCTTTTGGTGAAGAGGACAGAGCAGCCAGCATTTGTCATTTTACTGACAGACATCAAATTAGTGCAAAGACTAGGAATGTACTTACTTATAAATTTGTAAGTGCAACGACATTACCATTTTTAGAAAAAAATGAATGTGTACTTTTTCTTTGGTTTCTGTGGTATGTTTTTCTGTTGCAAAGTTTAATTTAGCAGAAATAATTTCTATAGTCTTAAATAGATCACTTGTCATGTGAGATGTACAGCCACTGTCTAATACCTAAATGCTGTTTTCAGGCTTCTCATTTTGTGTGAGTAGGCACTGAGTAGCAAATGATTCATATGATAAAATTTGTTTTGTTTATTATGTTTTAATGACTTTTCTTCCAGCAGTTTGTACAAATTTTGTGATTTTTGCATTTGAAAATGTTACCTTTTAGTTTTCAAATCTTACAGGATGCGTATAGGGCTTCCTCACTTTTAACACGCGTCACTGCCACTGACACTGGCAAAATTAATGCATCTTAATCCGCAATAGATGCCACAAAGAAAAATAATAATCATTATTATTGCCAAGATGGTTCTGGTTCATCACTATGTAACAAGTTCTGGCTATGGCACGCTTCACTTTCTACTATTAATTGGAAGGGTATCAGGCAACTTTTGCGACTCTGAAGTTTTCATATTCAGAACAAAGGATGCATAACATCATGATAGTTAAAAGGTTTTTGATATTCATATCCATAACTGCCAATTTGTCAACAATATCCATAAATTTTATCAAATGACTACATACATCATTTCTTTCTAGTTTTGTTAGAATCAGTAGCTTTAATATGGACACCTTGCATCTTTCAGTTTATCACATAGTGCTTTAGCTGTAGTGCAGTGTTTAATTTGTTTAAGTTCAGAAGGAGTGATTATAAGAATGAGATCTTGCCTGTCTGTCACCTTCTTTTTCAGTTATAGCAGCATCAGCAGTCCGGGAAGTCTCCACATATTTCCATAATTTGTGTCTTACAAGCACAGCTTCAGCCTTTATCACCCATGTGTCATAATTTTTTCTTGTGAGAGAATTGATTTTGGCACTTGACATTTTAACGAAAGTACCCATAATAGGGATACTAACTCTTGTAAGTTTGTACATGCTCTACCACCATGTTAAATTAAATATGATTTGAAGACTCAAGACACATTTATTTAGATATCTATTTATAAATTGACAGAGTATTTTATATTTAGCAAATCAAGTAAAATCTGAGAATAAATATTATATTAATATATATACATGGAATGATGCATACTTAACACAAAGATACACATTACTTACTGATAAATTAATACCTACCTATGGCAAAACCGTAACCAGAATGCACATCTGGCAATCCTACTGAACGGCCAACTATTCCCGGCAAAGCTGCAACATTCGCAATCTGCTTAACCCCGGGAAGAAATCCACCAGTCATTCCTGGCCTGCAAGCGTTCCGTAATTCATCCAGCATTAGTTTCTCAAGAGTGTTGTTTACATAAAATACACCTTCTACATTCATGTTGGGCTGAAATCCTTTCTTGATTCTCCAACAATACGGATTTATCTTTTCCAGATACTTCAATTCTTCGTTATATTGCCTCACAACCATTTTGTTTTTTTACGTACAATAGAATTATGTCTACTGACCAATATTGTTCCTTTGAAACGCAAGATTGTATTTCAAATTCGCAATTGAAAAAGCGATGTATTCACTATCCACATGAAAATGAAAAATTGGATACCGGCCCACTTTACACAGATTAAAGTGTATCTGGAAACTTCATAGATACATACATTTGTATGATTTGTAACCTTCATTTGACAAAGTAATACTACTACCCTACTAAGTACCGAATGACTACATTTGTCAACAACTTATCTAAGTGAACACTGTTTTTTATTTAGACGAATTATAAATTTATGTTTGTAATGTTGCCACCATTGCATCTCACTTGAATTTCAATTCCGTTCATGAACTGTCTTTTTATTTTTGCATTATGAACTATATATCTTTGTTATTATCTACAAAAAATCAAAATAAAATACTTAAACATTTACACGCGTTTCGTTTGGACAATAACAGCGCCGCTGATATAATCAGATGCGCTCAGACGGAACGGGTAGTTGGTGCTAAAATGAGGTTTTACTATTAAATTTTAACGCGGTTCAAAAGGAACGCCCTATTTATATGTCATTTTCTTCTTTGCTTTTAAGAATCTCGCTAAATGGCGGTGTCCTTAGGGTCCATATAAAAATCAGTAACGTCAAATTTCACAGATTAGCAACACCTATTTGTATCTTTCTACATCTATATAATTTTATGTAATACATATTTGGTTAGAATTGCTACAGTGCGAAAGCGCCATCTAGTTATTTTAAATAATAATTAAATTAAACTTATTTAAAAACGCCCGTCAGTGTCTTAATCATTTAAAGAAAAAGATTATATTTAAACTCTAATTTAAAAAATATGCAACCAGTTACTATTTATCTTAATATTTTGCTATTTTCTGTTTCAGGTGTCGCGCATGGGTCAAACTATTATGATATACATAATAGGACTACAGTATGGGGTTCTTCAAGAAAGGCGATATTGGATTTTTGAAGGGTCGGCAACGCGCGAGTGATACTTCTGGTGTTGCAAGCGTCCATAGGCCACGGTGACCGCTTACCATCAGGCGGACCGTGTGCTTGTTTGCCACCTTAGTGGTATTAAAAAAAAAAAAAAAAAAAAAAAAAAACTTGTTATCAATGTAGATTTGGTGTACTTACCTTTTTAAATTTTTTATAATTTAACATTGTACTTATATTAACCATTTATATGTAAATAAATATCAAAATGTTTTACTTGACAATACTTTATTGTAAATAAAACAGCTTAATAAAGTACACTGGTTTAGTATATATGTTTTATTAATCTTAATATGTATTAATCTTAATGCTGCCGATACTAGTGTTGCTAGCAGCATTGCTATACTGAATTGCTATACTTATGTTGGCACTCTACAGGTACAAATCTTTAACGAAACTATCATTTCAGAAAATCATATATTCCTATCCGATACCAAGACATTCCATGAAGCCGATGAATCGAGATTCCGCAATAATAGAAATAAAGAAAGACATAAGAAAATACATATATGCACTTAAATATTATGTTCAGCTCATTAAAAATATAAGAATATGAACAAATTTAACATAGTATTTTTGAAAAAAAGTTTGATGAAGGGATGTAGTGAGGAGTAGTGGCAGGAATGAAGGTGGAGTGAAGTGAATTTTTCTATCGGAATTTTTTTCGTAATGTGCACTTGGGCCAAGGAGCTTCTATATTGATACCACTGGAGAGCGCAGTATGAATATTTTTTTGACCTTGAATCGCTTTGAGTGTATTGATAGGGCGATAACGAGAAGCCACGATAGGGATATTTTTTTCACGTTTTTTTTTTAATTTTAGCAGGTACATAGTTTTTCTGTATTTTTAGGGTTCTGTACAATAAAAGGAAAAATAGAACCTTTTTGAGACCACTCTCATGTCCGTCCGTCCGTCTGTAAATTTTCGTAAATAATTTTAACAGATACTATCTTTAAGGCTCATGGCCTAAAAGAATACATAATACTAAGAAGTACTACTTTTATTTTATAGTTTTATACAAGTGTTGCGTCAGTTTTAATTAATACAGTTTTTTGAATTGAAAAGTTCTTTACCGGCGTTGTGCACGTCTTTTTTTGTGATGGGTAAAAAATGATAAACTCGCGCTGGCTGATCGAAAATTCGTAAGACGGAAACCATTATGCCACACCATAATAGGATGATAGGCAATCAACACTGGGTGCATTCATTGACATTGAGGGTGCATTTGACAAAACGATTTTTACGAAGCATAAACCGAGTACTCACCAAACGCATCAGCAGTGTTGTAAAAGTGAAAAATTTGAAATTGGGAAATTTGCCAGATAAAAATCAGAAGAATTTGGGAGATTTACTATTTATCTATTACTTTTTATCTTCTTCATACCACCTCTTACGTATTATTTTTAAAACATTTTCTCGACAATTTTCAAAATAAACTTACATAATATAGTGTACTTTTTGAGAATCTATTTATTATATTTCAATTCAAATCGATTTAATAATGAATCTTTTCGGGAAGAATCGCCATAACTATGTGTGTTCTGTTGCCATAACTATCCTACAGAACTTCCCCTCGTACACTCACAAAACAATAATGAATGAACTCTAAGGTATTTCAGTGCAATCTGCTTTAGCATGCTGCAAGGTTAAAAGATCGTGCAAGAAATTTCGGGAATTTCCCGTGACTTCTTAAATTTAGCGTCACGAAAAAAAGAATGGAATCGAACAAAATGTATGGACATAAAGTTTATGACGTCACTTATTATCGATCGAAAAGGGAATCATAGACTTGTGGCTTTTCTGTGCTATGGATACCATCGGCAAGCCACTGTGAAGCGCCGAAACGAAATTCGTCTATACATTAGGTAATGTAAAACGCGATTCTTTTTTGATATTCGTTGAACTTGCGTTCGCCAAGACTCTGCGGATAAGCTTTGCGGTTGCAAATGGTGGCTTAAAATCTATTGTGGATATTTATTATATTTCAAAGAGTTTAAATATTTTGTTAATTAGGTATTTAAATGTGATGCTTTTATTATAGGTATCTAATTTGTCTCCGATATGAAGAAATGTACCTACCTTAATAAAGATGCTTATTTGGTATATTGAATTAGGTTTATTGAATCTTTAATTATTGTTATATTTTTACAACATCATAAGCAACATTTTGTAATTAAATTTAATGGTATTATTTAAAATCTGTGTTCTGAGTATTAGTCTAATTTCTAATTCAACAGTATCATAGTAAATGCATAGCTAGATTTTCAGTACTAGAAAGCTAGAATGTCTTTACGTAAGTACCTAATATTTTCACAACAATATACCTATTTAGGATAAACTAGACTTAAAACATTAAAACATTTCAATATTCAATACAATAAATATCTATATTCTTAATTTTAAAACCAACCATGAGTAAGTTAAATGTTAATAAAATTAATAATGAAACACCACATTACATAGTATATATAAAAAAAACGATTTTCGATAATTGGCACAGGTACTCGTAATGTAGTTTTCCAGCCGACGCCCACGAAATAGCGTTTTCGATACATGAGGAGTAAGTCTACGACCGTTTCAAAAACGCTTTCTCTATAGCGATGCTGCACGATTTTTCGATTGTGACTTGCCTACGGCCCCAGGTTTCATTTCGTTTAGCTGTTTATTGAATATTTTATTACATAGAACTGAAAATCGGGAGAAAAGGAAGCTAAATCGGGATATCGTGAGACAATAGCCAAAATCAGTAGACCTCCCGAAAAATTTTTGCAAAACTGCTTATCAGTGGCTGAGATGAGGGCATACTAAATGACCTCATGGAAGAAGCACTGGTAAAAGTGGAAACTTGGTGCAACAAAAACCAACTGGCCGTAAACCCCAGCAAAACAGACCTAATTATTTTTACTAACAGAATAAAAAGCAATCGCCCCAGTATTTTTTGGCATAAGTCTGTCTCTCTCACAGTAGGTCAAATACCTGGGGGTAAAATGGGGGGGGGCAAGCTGAACTGGACCAACCACTTAAAGAGCAAATAACCAAAGCTAGCATAACGTTTGGGCAAATAAAAGGCTGATGGGCAAGAACTGGGGCCTAAACCCCAAGACGTCACAATGGCTATCATCATATCCGCCCATTGACGTCCACTGCTGGACATAGGCCTCACCTAACTTTCTCCACAGCGTGCGACTCTGTGCCGCCTGTAACCAACGGCTCCCTGCTACCTTTACGAGGTCATCTGTGCATCTAGCGGGGGACCGTCCCACGCTGCGCTTTCCTTTCCTGGCCGCCACTCAAGAACCTTCTTACCCCATCGGCCATCGGTTCTTCGCGCTATGTGCCCTGCCCATTGCCACTTCAGCTTTGCGATTCGGTGAGCTATGTCGGCGACTTAAGTTCTCATACGGATTTCCTCATTCCTGATTTGATCACGTACGGAAACTCCGCGCATATCTCTTTCCATCGCCCCCTGAGCGACCTTGAGCTTTCGTATAAGGCCCATAGTTAGCGGCCACGTCTCAGTGCCGTAAGTCATCACCGGCAACACCCACTGATTGAAGACTTTTGTCTTCAAGCACTGGGGTATTTGGGACGAGAAAATAGTACTCAACAATGGTTATACACAGCAGTAATCAGATCGGCGATCACCTACGGAGCCATCGTCTGGTGGCCAAGGACAACGCTAAAAACCGAGCAATTCAACCTACAACCTTTCCAGAGATTGGCATGTGCGGGAATAACTGGATTTATGAGAACAACTCCCAATGCAGCCTTAGACTACTAGGGCTCCCACCGCTCCACTGACACATTCAACAGGAGGCGGCGATGGCGGCCCTGAGACTAAGGCAGGCAGGACTATGCAGAGGTAAAACAGGAACCAAGCACACCAGCATCCTAGACAAGGTAACAGCTGCCTTCCCTCTTTTCAACGCTCCCTGTGTCAAGATACCGAGCAGGTTTGTTTTTGACAAACACTACACCATTGAGCTCATAAAGCATTGAGTTCAAAAACAAGGAAGGGTGCGGGAGCCGGCGCGTAGTCTGCTGACCTAAACTGGCACGCATCCACAGCTCTGAGTAAGTTTAACGCGATATTCCAAGCGGAATGTGTAGGTATAATCCAGGCTGCAAAGGAGATGGCGTGCAAGAGGGTTACGAACTTTAAAATTAGAATTTCTGTCCTGAGAGCTCTCGATGGTAACACAGTCAACTCAAGACTAATATTTGAATGTCACCAAGCTCTACAGGTAATATCAATCAGTAATACCGTGACAGTGGGTTGGATAATGGGCCACAGTGTATCATTGGGCAACGACGCGGCTGATGATCTAGCCAAAATCGGCTCAAGCTCGACGCCTATAGGGCCGGAACAAATCATAACAATACCGTTCAACCAGCTGCGGTCCTGGCTTAGACAGCACACACACCAACAACATCAATCAGAATGGGTGGGTGGTACAGGTACTCTCCAAGGACTTAACACCTAATCTGAACCCCAGACTATGTAAGACCCCGCTCCGGATGAACAAAGATAACTTAAGAAAGGTAGTAGGGATCTTAACTGGTCACTGCTCACTTAACCGACATCTATTTATTTTAGGTGCCACCGACAGCCCCCTCTGCAGAGTATGCATGGGGGCCGAAGAAACGCCATCCCACGTAATGCTATATTGTGCCGAGGTGCCACAGGGCAAAACACCTGGGAACCCCAGGGACGCTCTAGGAGGCCTGCAGCAATGTACACTTGTCGAGATTTTGGAAGAAACTGAGTTGGCTGCAATAGTCGGCCATCTGCTACGCACAAAGCCACCACCTTTGTTTGGCAAGTGCGGATATCAGACTGCCACAAGGAGAATAGGATGATTGGCAAAATAAAAAGATTGATTTTGAAGTAAAAACTTCATTAGCCGCGTTTTGCACTTTTTTATGATGGGTAAAAAAATTTAAACTCTATAGGACGAATAAAAAGTAAGAGAAAATTGGGTCGATGAAAAAATGAAAGTGCAGATTACATATGTTAAAATGATAATATATCCAGATTGTATGTTTTTTTTAATTAATTTTTTTTTCTGACTAACTATGCAGTTGGCTGTTGCAGCCATTACTGCTTCACCGGGCTTTTTGGGGCGAGACTCTGAAGAAGTCTCAGCCTCAAGGGCTCCCGGCGGGGGGAGCCTCGGCTTGAGTTGTCGCTCTTGGGACGTCCCTTCGACCGGCGTGAGGCTCAAACCCGAAGGTGAGTCCCCCGTTACGCGGGTGCGGATGCGATTGAGTGGGGGCGAGAAGCGCCCCGGCACTCTTTGATACCTCGAGTATCCTTGCGGGCGCCGACGAAGTCGGAGACGTCGGGGTCGTGTTAGGGGGGAGGCCCTATTAGGGGAGGTCGTTGAGACTAATCTCGCTATCCGGATAGCGAGATCGTCATCTGGGGCCGTTAGTACGTGCCGAGGCCACCTAACGATGGTTTTACGACCATGCTGAGGTCGGTCGGAGGGGATGATATGTTGCGGATTGCACAATTACTCGATTCGGGTGATTTTGTGTGCGCTCGAAAAAGCGGACTGCCAGGTCTTTGAAATAGTGGGGAATCGTAGGGAGCTCGAAGTCCCTGTGTAGGACCGCATTGCGGACGTACTAAGAGGCTCCGGAGGCCGCTCTGAGAAAGCGGTTTTGGAGGGTCTGAGGTTTATAGAAATTGCGTTTGGATAACGTATAGACTTAAGATAATATGGGGCGGATACAAGTGGTGTAAAGAGTCAGCTTATTTCTAAGCGACATCTTACTATACTTGCCTATCATGGGATATAGATGACTGAGGACAAAAGCGGCTCGGTCTCTAACTATTTTGGTGTTATCGCGGAAGTTCAAACGCCCATTTAGGGTCACACCGAAATATTTGGTCTTGTTTTGCCAAGGAATGGCACGACCGAAGAGTGAGAGGGGAGATGGCCGCGGATGGTGGCCTACGGTAAAGAGAACAGCAGAGCTTTTGTCGGGATTCACTTCGATTCTCCATTTCCGAAACCATTCGCCTAAGGTGGTGATAGCGGGTTGGAGTCTCTTAGTGATTCAACTCACTTGCCTATCGTTTTAGGGATGTCGTTAGTGTACAGAAGGTACAAGATAGGGGAGAGCACGGACCCTAACGGGACTCCTGCTTCTATGTGACGGGGGGAAGAAAGAGAGCCTTGAACTGTATAGCGATAGCTACGGTTCGACAAATAGACTCGTATGATGAGCACGAGACGGTCTGGCAACTGCAAGTTGTACAGTTTATAAATTAAACCGTTGTGCCAGACTTTGTCGAAGGCTTTTGCTATATCGAAGAAGACAGCGCCCGTGTGTCGGGGCTTACCTAATACTGGTTAGAAGCCAGTGAGAATATGTTCCGTAATACGAAGGACTTGATGGACAAATGAGTGTTTGGCGCGGAAGCCGAACTGCTCGTCTATTAAAATGCCTCTGGAGACTATAGCGTTCCGTAGGCGAGCGAGGAGGGGGCGTTCGTAAAGTTTACCAAGGGCCTTTAGTAAACTTATAGGGCGGTAGGAGGACGGCCCGGTACGAGCTTTGCCTGGCTTGTGGATGCCTATAACAATTGCATCTTTCCATTGAGAAGGAAAGGTGCAATTTTCGATAGCAGCGTTGAAAATTGCTACTAGAAGGCAGATAAGGGGAAGAGTGAGGCGCTTTAGGATATCGTTAGAGATACCGTCCACGCCGGGGGCTTTACATGGGCGTAGGTCTTTGATGACCTTTATTTATTTATTTATTTATTTATTTATTTATTTCCAATTTATAACATGACAGCATACAATTATACCAAAGCGTTACAAATGTTAAATTAAAATTAGTAAATCATCGCTTAAAAATAAATACAACATTATTATTTTCATAATTAAACAATTCATCAAATTAATTTAAAAAATCCAATAATAATACATGTATTTTTTTCAATCATAATCTTAGTTTATATTTACGCTAGTTTCTCTAGCATCCATCTCGTATATTCTCTTGCACTCACTCATCAGGCTTGCTATTCCACTCGCAAATAGATCACACTGTGGTGCTGTGGCGAGAACCGAGCTGAGAAGGGCGCGCGCGCGCTCCGCCGGGCTCTGCCTGCGTTGCACCGTACGCCCCAATGCAGGTCCTACTACGCAGTGGGTTTTTTCGCGTAGTCTACCTGTTGTATGAGCATTGGGCACAACAAGTCTTAGAAACGCTTCGACGAGTGCCGGACAGTCTATTTTGTTTCTCATGATACCAAGAGCAAATTTCGTCAGTGTTAGAGACCTCCTAAGCTCTAAGGAGTCGTAACCTAATTGACCCTGTATAAAAAGAGTAGGATACAGGTAGGGGTAATAATTATAGACCTTTTTGTACAGGTGTCGTAAAAACCTCTTTTGTATTTTTTCCAGCATTAGAATATATTTGTCCTCATGCGGGCTCCATACTACTGCACTCGTCTCTAGTACGCTACGCACAAGGGCTCCATAGAGTGCTCGAGTTGCAGCTGTTGAGAGCGAGGCGGCATTCCTCATAACGAAACCCAGCCGATGGTGTGCGGAGTTCGCGACGTGCTGCGCGTGGTCTCGTAGCGTCAGCGCCGGATCGAACCACACGCCTAGGTCACGCACACGCTGCACGCGCAACACAGGCGCGCCGCCCACCACATACTGGTGCTGTCGCGGGCTGTGCCCACGCGTGAACGTCATCGTCTCGCATTTACTAGGATTGAAGTGAAGTCGATTAGCCACACTCCACTCGTACACTGCATCCATATCACGTTGAAGTAGTTCGTGGTCTATTTGTGTTCTACATGCTTTCAGAAGTTTGACGTCATCAGCGAAGATTAGCACGGTTGACTCATGAACAACTTTTGGTAGGTCATTAATCAGGAGCACGAACAGAAAAGGTCCTAGGTTCGAACCTTGACTTATACCAGACGGCGTAAGGTAATGGTCGGATACGTGCGTCCCATATTTTACAAATTGCTTTCGGTTAGATAGGTAGTTGGCAAATAATTTTAAGAGTCTGGGAGTAAAGCCTATCGCCCCCAACTTAAGAAGAAGCGTGTCATTATCTACTCTGTCAAACGCTTTTTGGAAATCGAGATAGATAACGTCTACCTGACTTCCCCTATCCATCTCTAGAGAAACCTTATCTACGAACGTGACTAAATTTGTATCTACAGAACGTCGCGGCAAGAAGGCGTGCTGCGCGCTCGTTATATAAGGTAGGCACTGCGGCATTAGTCGACCATGGAGGGTTGTCTCGAATACCTTAGCTAATGCACATAATATTGCCACTGGGCGGTAATTTTCGACCTTAGATTTAGAACCCGATTTAGGTATCGGTGTCACCCTTGATATTTTCCATAGTGTTGGGTAGTAGCCGGTCTCCAGAATAAGATTAAAAATATAAGTAATTGGCGCAATCAATTCCTCCAAACAACCCTTAATGATGTATGCTGGGATATTATCTGGTCCGGGTGACGTACCTGGTTTCAACCTTTTGACGGCTGCGCGTACGTCATCTGGGTGGAATGCGTGCAAGTGCACGCGGCGGCAATCAGCGGGCGGCGCGCGCGTGGCAGCTGCGGGGTCCAGCGCAGGCGGCCGCGGCAGGAACACGGAGCTAAAGTGCCCAGCGAAGGCGGCCGCCGCCTCGCGCCCCGTGCACTCCACGTCCCCACGCGTCACCTTAGTCTCTAATCCCCCTGTCCTTCGGAGACTGTTTACGTATTGCCAAAATTCTTTGGGATTTGCACTTAAATTTCTCGAAATCATTCTCGTGTACGTTGAATGGGCAATTTTTACGTCGGCCTTAATTTTGTTACGCAATAGTTTAAATTGTTCGTGATATTTGTTATCGCCAGTACTTTTCCACATACGGTGGACATAAGCTTTGTGTTGAATATCGCGAATGATACTGGAGTTGTAATAAACCGGATAAATACGACTACTCCCCGACCGATTTCTTATTTTTTTGGGTACACAATAGTCAAATATATTATAAATTTCTTGATAAAAATAATTAATTGCATTATCAACGTTCTTAAAATTATATATTAGTTTCCAATCAAATTGTTTAATTTTGTTATATAATGTATTATAATCTCCTTTAGAAAAATTCCAGTCACACTCAGAGGGGATATTGGAAGGGTCAATTCTTATCACCGGTTTAGAGAAGCTGCACCCAATGCTCACGACCAGCGGTGGATGGTGACCGTCCACTTTGACCAGGCACTCGTCCGGCTTGGCGGGCCTCACTCTAACCGCGTCACCCAGCTCCGCACTCGTCAGCACCACATCTAACATTCTCTCATTCATGTTACTTACACAATTATACTGCATCAGGTCACACAGGGAACTAAAACATTTATAATAATTGTTGACATTGTTACTGGCACTAAATAGGTTTAGGTCTCCGAACACTAATGTTTTTGAGGTGGGTTGTACAGAACATACGTATTGCACTCTATTGAACCAGTCCATATAGACGTTATCACTCGAGTTTGGTGGTATGTAGAATACGCAGACGTATACAGTTTGTCCATGATAGGAGAATTTCGCCCACAGGTCTTCACCGTCCTTTGTCTCGTAGCGCGGCAGGCGCTCAAGGAGCAGAGGCGCGCGTGCTTCCAGTAGTACACCGCCGCCTGCGCGCGCACGTCGGTCGCGACGTAGCACGGTCCAGGCTCCGCCGCACAGCTCGGCATCGCTCACGGACTCGTCGGTGTTGGTTTCAGTCGCTGCTACTAGTTGTAGGTTGTCAGACAGGATAAGATTACTCCTCCATTGCATAAGTTTGCTTTTTAACCATCGTACGTTTTGATAATATACTGTTAATGTATAAGTACATATTTTATGTTGTTTTATTTTATGCTGCTGTTGGCCGTTCGAGCCGAAAAAACCAACGCTCCACAGAGACTCCTTTTGGCCAAAATTGAGGCTTTGTGATTTCCACAAAAACATTTTCTGGTACACCTACCTTAAAGGATGCGTAATCAGTTGGTCGCTTAGATGTCGTTTTGATTGCAGAGTAGGTACTTGACTCATTCTTTGTCTTCAAAAAATTAATAATATTGTCCGCCGTAGTGTCTGGATGCGCGCCCCATAAATGTAAGTACTTAATACTATTAGCTGCGCATAAAGTATCACTTGCCTCTCCACTCCCGCGGATTATACGTTTGTTTCGAAGTGTTTGGTTGTTATTATGACCGTTACGGCGGTTTTTACGTGGGTGTACCGTTGTCCATCCCGCCTTATCGTCATTACGTGTTTCAGGGGGTGCTGGTTGCTGTAACGTCGACGCTGCCGGCGTTCCTTGAACGACGTTTTTTAGGCGTAGACGCTTGTTTCAACGTAGGATTGTTATGACGATCATTTTGTTTTTGTCCCGTCTCTTTCTGACTTTGTGGGGTCATCATTGCTTCCATCTCTTTCGCGCTCGCGAACGACTCATTTATAATAGGCCTTGCTTCGCACTTGTCACATTTAGTTTTACCCTCACTTAAAATTGTTATCAGAGAGAATAGCTCAGATATTTGATGTTTTAGGGCCCGAATCTCTTCATTTTGGGCACTAAGCTTAGAATCCAAGCTTGTCAATGATTTTTTGATTATTGCACTATCACTTTCACGCACTCCTGACGGCATTTTTTACCAAAAAAACTATTTTATCGTGCAGAATGAAAATAAACGTGCAGTTCCGTTTTTTTTTTTTTTTTTTTTTTTTCTGTTTGACTTCGTCGACAGTGACGGGGGGAAGGGAAGTTCTGCGCTCCACTTCACCGTCTACGCACGTGATCGGGATCAAAAGGCTGTGTGCTTAAGGCACATTGGCATTGCAAGGCAATCCGCTTTTTTGTCGTCATCAAACGCGGGAACGTTCCGTGTTGGGACGAGATAACGGAGGGAGGGAGATGGCGGTGTCTGATTTCAAAGCTCTGGCTAGATGCCAATAAGCTAGATGAGAAGGAGAAAAGTTCTTCATCAGATAACCGAAACGTTGTTTGCGAAGATTAGCTACAGCGGTTCTTACACGGCGGTGTAATTCGTTGAAAAGAGCTTTGTTTTCGGTGGTGGGAGCGCGATCGCGTCTGCAGCGGGCCGCATTGCACTCAGTCATTAGCGACCTGATGTGCTGAGGCAGGATGAGGTGGTGGCACTTGTCTTGAGCACTTGCCAACGGTGGCTAGTAAGTAAGTCGAAGCTACGTTTAAGATGGTCGCGGAAGAGATTATATTTGGAACGCGATCTAGATGTTACGAGCTGGGGTTTTCGAGCAATTGCCCGAATTTCTCCCAGTCCGTCACGGCTCTAGTGTCGGGAGGAGTGTCCTAAGGGGAACCTAATCGGAGGAGGATAGGGCGGTGGTCCGAGTCAAGTTCGTCAAGCACCTCTATAGATAGAGCCTTACATTCTTTAGAAGTGCTATGTCGAGCTCGTCAGGATTGTTGCGAGTATTATGGGGAAATTAAGTGGGCGTCATGGGAGCGACGATGTCAAAGTTTAGTCTGTCAACTAAATCGTCGAGGAGTCTGCCTCTTTATGAAGTTAATGAAGAGGTCCAACGACGGTGCTTGCAATTTAGGTCAGAGCGAATGAAGTTCGCTCTCCAGCAAGTCTTTTGAGGGAGAGAAATAAACCGATGCAATGATGATCGGCTGATGGCCGATCATTGCTAAGCGGCATGCAGATGCTTCTAAGTTCGTTTGTGGCGGAGGATCGATAGGGGAGCAATGCAGGGAGTGCATCTAATAGATGAGAGTGCCTCCGAGATTGGAGGTAGTTCTATAATTACGGACGGTGCGATAGTTCGCGATCGAAGGGGTGCGGACAGCGGGCTTGAGGACGTTTCCTGGATGCGGAAGACGTTCGGTTTTTGGAACGAGAGGAATTGCAATAATTCCTCTCTTTGATTACGAAGACCGTTGGCGTTAAAATAGCCGATGGAGACGGATCGGGGTTTCTCGCGCGCGGTTGACCAATCCTTTTTGAATTTTAATTTTGGGGTAACGCCCTACGGAGGGCGTCAAAGAACTGGCGATGCTCATGCATGAAACTGAGCGTCTCAAGAGGGCAGGTGACCTGTTGGTATTCCGCGAACACGGCCTCAAAGTAGGATGGGTCTAAGGCCCAAGAAATCTCTATGAGAACTTTGAGATGTTGTTACTGCTCGGCCGTCTAAGCGGCGTTGCGGGGCAGCGCGAGGAAGGGGCGCTGGGGGGGCAAGGCGCGTGTGCGCGAGAAGTGCAGGAGATTTACCCGTTTTAGGTTTACGCGGGTTCTGTTTAGGAGCTTTTGTGCACCCGCGGTAGTTCGCAGGGTGGCCCTCGCTCCCACAGAGAACGCAAGCGACCGGATCGGATGCATTTTCACGACCGCGATCACAATCCGGAGTGGCGTGGTCGCGTAGACATTTCACGCAGCGCGGCCTACGTGTGCAGTTACGCCATGGCCGTATAATTGACATCAGTGGCATTGTTCCTGGGTCGACCGCTTATGCGGAGTCTTGACCCGGACATCCTTCAGGCTGCAAACATCCTTAATATCAAAGATGGCTTTGCCCTCTTTTGTAGCACTCAGATCTGGTACGGCTGTTGTACATTCTATGTACTTCCCTAACTGGGAGGCCTTGGGGCGATCAAGTCTCTCCCCTTCTTACGGCCCTGAGAACGCGCTCTTCGGCCACCGAGTACGTGTGGTACTCATACCTTTGAGCCGACAGAAAAGTATATGGTATTTAGTATATGGCGATTATGAGTAGTACAGGGAGGTTGGATATGGAATTTTAATTCTATGACAGATTCAGATGTCAAATGTAGTATATTTCAAAAAGTTAATAAACTAAGATTATTATTTACAATAAATAAATATGTATACGAAGTGATGGGAAGTAAATAGCTAGTATAGGAAAAAATAAATAGTTAATATTCAAGTTTACACTTCTGCCAGCATTCCCGGATTGCAACCCTTTTTTTATAATTAGGTAAAGCACAAAAGCGAAGCACGAAGTATTTGGTACAATGACCTTTTAGCCTATGTCAAAAACATTTGTAATAAAGCTGCCGTGAAAGAAAATAAAACTGTAAATATATTAATCATGCAAAATATTGCTTAGGTTTTTTTGAGTTCATTTATTCATTATATATTATTTATATTTGTTAGGTTTTGATCATTACTAAGCATCAGAAACGTAGCTCAATATACGCTACTGATTTAAATAAACAAACAGATAGAAAAAAATGTTGTTGCTATACAACGTATTGGTTCTATCCGTTAAAAAACTTTATACCATGGTTCGAAGGTTCAAAATTTCTGATGACGGCGGTCACTGCATCTGTGCGAGCGCGATAGCAATTATTATATACCGCGCAACAGAGACAGATAGTGACTGGTACGAAATTCTTCGTACATCGCGTTAGTGCTTTAGACTATGTCTGAATAAATATTGCGCATATAATTTATTGCATTTTAGTTTTAATCATTAATTTCCTTAAATGATAATTTAAAATCAGTTCGGCTTAGGCCAAACTACTTAAGCCTAAACTTTTAAGGCCAAACTAGATTGTCCTGGGCTAAACTAGTATATCCTGACACGCTTAGAAACTAATCTGGTTCCAAACCAAATCACTCTCAATGAGAGTAGGACGTGCCCTGTGGGGACGTATGAGGCTTATAAGGTGCATATATTACCCTAAACTTGAGTAAGGTAATTATTTTTTTAATTTGTCACTGTAGTGAATCTACCACTGTGATAGTTTTTGAACTATATTAACATTGGACCCTGTATTCCATTTTGTTCTAATTTTGAAAAGATAGTTTTAAAATTTTATCAATCGAATGCCTTAAAAAAGACCCCAAAAATAGTAAGAACACGTTTTTCTCATTCATGTTTATATTTTTAGTGAATGGTTTAAAAGTTGAGAGGTAGTCCGGTTTTTCTGAAAACCGTTTTCATTCATTCATTCATTGATAATCTTGTTATATTATTTATTTCGTATCGAAATACCTCTCAAATATTTTATCAATATATTACAGTATGGTTAGGCCTGTAGTTATTTATGTCGCTGAGATTGCCATTTCTTTAAATGGGTCTAATTATTTCTAATTTAAGTTGGTCCGGGTAAGTTCCTTTCGAAATAATGTGTTTATTAGGTACGTGATGTCAGGTTGAGTAGTTTAGTTATTAATGAGGCAAATTATCCGGAATGTTGGTAACCCACATACACTCAAAAAGGAAAAAAAAATTGTCTAACTATGGGCCTGTTTTTGCACCTTGCAATTTCTCGCAAATTTAGCAAATTTCGCAACTGACAGCAGGATAGCAAATAGATTTTTCAAAAAATCAGTTTGAGACAGCACGAAAGCGATTACAATCGTAACGGCTAAAAAATCACGCCTTATGTGCCCATAGCGCACTCTCCAGTGTCATAGCTTCTTGCAAAGAGTATTATGATTATACCAAAAGGAAGGAAGGAAGGCTCCTTGGCTCGGGCTAAAAGTAAAAGACATAAAACAGTTGTATGATAAACGCATTAAAGCTAACTTACCTGGAATATCTAAATGCCGTAAAAAATAAGCGTACATAATAACTACTAATATACTTTTTTTTTGTTTACATCAATGCATGTTATTTCGTAATTTACACCATTAAATGTCACTTTCTCAATAGTCAGTTTTAGAACTTAATGATTTTATGAATTAGGGCCACCCGTAATCCGTAAAGCTGTGAATTCTGAGGGTGGAATGAACATTTCATATACCTAAGTATACCTTATCTGTGGAACATTTTAATCTGTGGTCTGTCGGTTGTTTCGTAATCTAAAATATTTTTGTTCTTAAAGAATTTACGTTGATTAGGTATGATCAATTAACTAAATTCCGACTAAAACAATACGAAACGAAAGGAAGGCAATGGCTTCTTTAATCAAACTGCGTCATATACCTGTCATACAACGATTCGTTTGGAACAATGGTTATAAAATAACTCGAACTATTTCTACTTCCAAGAACAATAATGAAACTGCATCGACAACTTGTGAGCCAAAAACTAGTGAAGATAAAAATTGGGTGAGCTATGGATTCGACTATAACAGTAAGGAAGAGGATACAAATGTGCATAATGCTTCATTTTTCTTTTCTGTAACATTATGTTTGGTATTTGGTGGTTTTGCTTGGGCTTATGCTCCTGATGTTCATATGAGAGATTGGACACAGCGTGAAGCTTTTTTGGAGCTACGTCGCCGCGAGAAAGCTGGACTACCTCCTATTAATCCAAACTTTGTTGATCCCAAAACCATATTGCTACCATCAGATCAAGACCTCGGTGATACTGAAATCGTCATATAGACATCAATTTATTAGGATTATTGTACATAAGTTGATAAATGTAGATATACTGTCTTTATGAATAAATTTTGTCACTGAATATATTTGTTTTTATTTAAATACCCATATTCATACATACATACATATATAACTTCACTTCAAGTTTCACAGAGGGATAGATAGGAGCAAAGACTGGCACACTTCAAAAATAAAAATAGGTTTGATTCCTTGCCAGTAGTGAGTATTAGGGCTATGTTCCAAACCCGCCGAGTAATTATTGCCCGGTAGAGTTGAAAAATCAACCTGTTCTGGAACAAGCGTTTGACAGTTAATTTTCACACTAACAGGAGTGATTTTCAACCTTTTCTATGGCAGTGTAAAGAATTCAACTTGACAGTACACAATACATAATATCCTCAGAATATTTAAAACACATACAAGGAGGCAGACTCTATAAAAACACGAGGATCAGCTACCCGTAAGTTTGTGATCATCAACTATTTCAAACCTGAATCAAAAAGGGAGAAGTTAATATCCAAGGGCACTCATATGGTGAAGTACTTCATATAATGTTGTTTACTAACAACTTGTTGTTTGAAACTTATATAGCAGTGACTGTAGCTCCAAGGTGAAATACTGTTACACTATATTCAGGCCTGCATCTAGGGGTGGCAAAACGGGGTCCTTGCCCAGGTGGCAATATCAGGGGGTGTGAAATATGTGTTTAAAAAAAATATTAAATCATGTAGCAGCCAGAGTTTGCTGTTTGATAAATTGTTTAATTGGTATTGGACTGTTAACCCATCATAATTTATATTTCTTGTCACTATAGTGAGTTTTTTTGTAGGAAGTAGGGGATTTTTTTAATAAAATAAAAGAGTTCAAGTTCTTCTCTTCAGTGGCTTCTATTGAGGACTTTGCCAATGACTGTGGAGAGGGAGGCATGTGTATATTTCTTTGGCCAGTTCACATAAGATTTATACATAATTTTGAAAATTTTCTAAGTAAGAAGTTCTAGGATAGGGCCTACTACCTGAAACAATACCACCATCACTTAAGACAACATACAACATAGGTGTACACATAGTTAAGGGTTATAAATATAATTAATTAAATGTAAATATTATAGTCTTATGTCAAAAGCTGTAATGTATTTTATTAAGCATTTGATAAATAGGGTATTAACTTTAAATTAAAGGGAATTGCATATTTACAGGGCGAGGAATTTCTGAAGGAAGAACATCATATAAGGATAGGGGAAATTTTGGACAGCTGATAAATATATGGTCTACAGTTCCTTTATTAATGGCACATTCACAGAGAGAGTTGTCTCTGACTAATTTTGGCGAGGAATACTGGAGAAGATATAGGACCCAGTCGAAGCCGACATATGGTCGAAGTAGCAGATTTATCACAATTACAGAATTTAAAAAACCAAGGTATTTTGGGGATAAAAGGTTGAATTTGTCCATAATAACAACCTTTAATAGTTCTTGACTGAGTCCATATTTTATCCCACTCAGTCTCCAACGGTTTTTAGCTAGGCTTTGTAGACCTAATGAGAATATTTTAAAATGATCAAGTAAACCAATCTGTACTGTCTCTTTAGCCCACTGGTTAACATTCATTATCTATTATACCACTGTGCCCCGGAATCCAAGAGAGAACTACGTTTAAGCCCCGGGAATTGCACTGTAATAAAATTTTCTTGATTTTCAAAATTATGGGTAAAATTTTTTTATGTTTAAATTGATTTGCTAATATGGCTTGAAGGCAACTTTTAGAATCCGTGAGTGTAATTGATTTGTTCAGGTGATGTGTTACAACATATGTGAGGGCCTCAAAAAATGCTATTCCTTCACCAGTAAAAACAGTAGATTGGGGCGGCCACCTGAAATTCAAAAAGGTATTAATTTTTGGAATCCAGACTGCTGACCCAACGCAGCTGTCTTCAGAGAGTTTGGAGGTATCAGTAAATATCAAAGTGTAATCCTGGAATGATCTTTCCATACAAGAGTTAAACATACTATTGGCATTTCGGTCGGCATTAAAAAACGTTTTCTTTTCCTTTTTTTCTTTCGATATCAAAAGCAACCTTAGTATTTTAATGTGATATTGAAGTATGATTGATTTATTAACTTATTGCAATGACACCAATAAAATAAAAATAAACAAATAAATAAATAAAAAAAAAACTGCAAAACCATTAAGAACTTAAAATCCATACATACAACATGCAATAACATACCAAATATTTAACTTATGATAAGCAGATAGAACTCATTTCAACGTAACTACCTACTATTAGTTTGAGCAACCTGTAGGTACAACTATTTAAACTTGCAGTGAAATGAGTCCCGCCTGCTTATGGTTAAATATTTGGTATGTCTAAGGTGCACTTTTTTATTTCTTTTTAGTTCTTAATGTTTTTGCAGTCGGGTTTATTTATTTATTTATTTTTGTTTACAGCTTTTTAGTTTATATTTTTTATTTTTTTTTCGACTCGCGCTTGACTATTGTTTGTACCCTATAACACTTGGGCGATGAAAACCTTTCATTTGAGACCACACTGATCGAAATCGGTCCTGCCGTTTAGGCTACAGGAGTTCCCAAAGGAATGGACATACCTTCATACTCTAGGTAAGTCGGGTAAAAAATATTGTATCAATTATTCATATTTAAGACAAGAGTACTAGTTCGTTTAAAGTTGGATACGGAAATTGTTTTTTGATTTAGTTCTATCTTATTTTGTTTTAAAATTTTGTATATCTCTCTAATAAATACACGAAATGACATGGATACCAACAAAAAAAACTTATACTTATGAAAAGAATTAAATAAAAGCATTTTTGATTAGTTTTTTTTTTACAAATTCATTTCATTTCATTTATTATACATAGGCATTTATTTTATAAAGCATATAAAAGAAAACCAAAAATATTTTTTTTTAAATATTATAATGTAACAAACTCAAAAGCAATAAATGACATAGAATCCTATGTATAGCAATACAAATAGTTAAAAATGTAATTATCTTAGAAATACATTCTGAATTTATAAGTGAGCTTAATTACGCTTTTATACGAATAATTCTACCACCAGCTAAAATCGCATATGCTTCGTTGGGAGTTGGTGTGGTTATCGCGTTAACACATGCCCCAAGATCTAGATCCCCTGCTCCCTGCAGCTGTTCTCCGGCAATTTTCCACCTTCGTATATGGCCGTCCCAGCCGCCTGTCCAGGCGTAATCACCGCTTACTGACAGACTTGTGACGATCATATCGCTAGCCTGCGAGTTAAATTATGCATATCAGTGTGTAATAAGTCAAAAAACCAAAACGAAGAAAACAAATCCTGAAATTTTGATTTTTGTATGCTAAAAAAAATTAAAAAATATTGACTATAACTTGTGAAATAATATGATAAATATATTATTATAGTAATAATAATAATAATGGTTCATTGATCGATACAATGTTAATGCGAAATATATGCATATGAATATATAAATACTTTATTGCACATAAAAATAACAAAAAAAAGAAAAGAAATTTGAAAAAAAAAGAGGTACAAATAAGCGGCCTTATCGCTAAAGAGCGATCTCTACCAGGCAAACCTTAACATGCACGAAACACAGTAACTAACAAGTATCTAATACCAGTCCCTTTTGACACTAATAAATCAAAACCTTCCTGCTGACCTAACCTGATAAAATTTTGCAATACGCAAGGTAAAGAATAAAAATTTAATTAATTATTTTGCAGTTATATCAAATACTGACAAATCTTTTTAGCGCTTACAAACTTACATCTGCCGTTGGAAAATTGACCACGATGAACTCGTATAATACCGATGTATGGGAAAACATTTAAAGCTACAAACTAAAAAGTTTGTACAGAGCAGTCGATCAGTAAGTCAGATCCACACTTGTCCGCCTTTTTTTATTTTTCGCGTTTTCATGAGGATATTTCTGCAAATTTTAGACATATGTTGTCAGTTAACTGATGTTATCCGTTTACGTGGTTCAAAAGTTCGGAGAAGCGAATGATCAAATACATATATTATCATGAGGTATCAACAATAATCCTAAAAACCGCCGAAAATCCTAGGCCCGCCACTGCAAGGACAATATACGTTCGGAATAGCCAGAGTCCCGTAGATGCAAACAGCGCATGCAGGACCGACCGTTAGTGGAAATCTTTGGAGTAGGACATTTTCCTAATGTACATTCTAGTCATCAGTATTTACAGGCTTAGATGAATATGGTCACTACGTAACTGACAGAAAAAAGCGATAATTCAGGTGGTGAATTTAAAAAAAAAAGGTTGATTATTCTGACTTTGGGATTTGTAATTTGTCTTCAGCATAAGTATCTATAGCAGCGAACAGAGCCATAATATACAAACTGTGCCTTAAATATAAGTGGGGTTGAACAGCGTTAAGAGAAAGCAGAATTGAAGTCGACTGAGCTTATTACGATAGTAGAAAACCTAGATGTAATTTGTGCCAAAAAGAAACAGATTGCAACCGTCCACAAAAGGAAGTTGGTAGTCAAGAGTTGTGCAAGCGCAATTGCAGTGTTAGAAATTAAATCGTCTATAGTAGGTTAGCAAATTCATATAAATATTATAAATGCGAAAGTAACTCTGTCTGTCTGTCTGCCTGTCCCTCTGTCTGTCTCCTCCTTCCTCCTTCCTTGTTCCTACCTCTTCAAACGTAAACCGTTGTATCGATTAAGATAAAATTTAGCATGGAGGTAGTTTGAGTCCCAAGGAAGGACATAGGCTACTTGAAGACGTCCAGTGTGAGCCGGTTTTTTTTTATAATTGAGGAGTTGCTGTTGAAATCCTACACCATTGATACAACCGCGGACAAAAGCTGGTAGGTAGGTACCTAACATACTGTTAATTTTCTTTAACCTAGGTCACTCAGGACGAGTAGCTTTTAAAAATTACTCAATTTTGCAATTATTGGTATGATTAATACGAATATCCGTTCCGTTTTGTTCCGTTCCAACGTCTTACCAGCCAGCGTTCCACTGCAAGGCCTCAAGGAACGGGTCACATAGGAAAAGAACTGTCGATGAGAGGGTTCTGTAGAGTACTCAATACTGCGAGCTGGAACAGCGCAAGCGTTCAAAAAGGTGGTAATTGAAGAAACGAAGGGTCCTTAACCTCTGGAAGGTATGCGGCGTTTGTTATGAATAATACGAATATCGTTAAATAAATAAAGAATAGATATCATTGATTACCTTTACTTCATGAAGCATCTTAAACTTTGTTTCTATAGACGCATCGTGAAGTCTTAGATTCTTTCCACCTCTCGCCATGAACAGTACCTGAGTTCCAGCTAACCGCAATGGCGCACTGCCTTCCATTGTGTGACTCATTTGAAAACGGTGATTAGACAACTCTATAATAAATTCGTTGTTTATGTAATAAACAAACCTTTAGTGAAAGCAATGTCATGTAATCGAAAATGTGTATTTAAAACACCTTAGGCATTTCTTAAATAATTTATGTAGGTATAACAGTTTTAGACCCTAACAGTAGTTGTATAAACACTCATATCATACAAGGGACAGCCTCTTTTTACCAACCCTTAGCTGCAGCACTATATTTGATAAAAAAGGCATTTTGTTCACCGACATAATGTACATTATGCGCTTAATGTCAATAATACAATTAAAGTGAATGAGCCAAGATTTGTAGTGTACCACATATAATTAATCTCTCCTTAACTTGGCTGGTTTATGACATTAAACGCATTGAAGCAGTGAACAAAACGCTCCTAAAGTATTCTGGACTAAAGTTGCTTATCGCGTCGTAAGAATAATAAATGGTGAAATAAAATAGCAGAATTAGAATATTTTGCCCTTTTAGATAGTTCCCGACGAACTAAGGTTGGTAAAGTACAGTTGGTCAGGGCTCATATGATTCCAATTTTAAATGATCACATATAATTATGAAGCGCAAGGAAGAAGTATTATTTAACTTACCAGGTTCTATTTCAGTAACTGTAACGTCTAGGTCTCTAACGGTGAACAACAACGGTGGACTGAATGCAAGGTCTTTAACTTCTTCGATCACATTGTATCTTGCAATTTCTTTGTTGTTTTCGTATACTATGACCTGTATGAGAGAGAAATTATGGAGGAAGACAGAGGTAGTTAATTCGTGTACTATCAAACTTAATCTATACTGTAATAATCCTACGAATCTATACTTAAATTATAAATGCGAAAGTTTGGATGAACGTTTGTTACATAGTCACGCCAGAACGGCTGAACTGATCCGGATGAAATTTGGCACAGAGATAGATTATAGAGAGTCCTGGAATAGAACATAGGCTACTTTTTATTCATTTCTCCCGGAGAATCCAAAACTCCCGCGAGAATAACCATAACCGAATTCCACTTTAACAAACTATAGCCACAGCTATAGCAAACTTCTTTATTAAGATGTTTTCGTAGAAATCGCAGTATGGTTACAAGTATAAGGTTTCTTGAAAAACAAGAGTAGTTTCCGAGTAAAATTCGAGATAGAATAATAACGGATCCTATGTAGCCGATGTAAAAAAAAATCAAATGTTCGCTTGCGTGAGGGATTGGATCCGGGCTTACCCGGGCGGTTTTAGCGGGTAAACATACAAAACATATTTTGAACAAAAATGCAGCTTTTATACATATTTGGTAGAATAGGCGCGTCATTGCCGCCCGAGGGTTCTATAAACCCACGCTTTGCTTAGAGAAAAGTTCCTAAAATGTAGTGAGAAAAAGCCCGTAGAAAAATTTAGGGTCTTAGCACCCGCTTTAGCTGTACCTGCATAATAACACTTTACGAGTAATTGTGATGAATAGAGAAATATTAAGAATATCTGAAAAACTTCTGACTGCTTCCAAATATCGCGTTTTTTTCCAGATATTTAGAACAGTTAGTTTAAATTTTTCAACTTAAGAAGCCTAATAGCTCGTAAAACATGGTGGTTAATTGTAGAGAAAACGATTTTTAAACCGACTTCAAAAAAGGAGGATGTTCTCAATTCGGATGTGTATATTTTTTTATGTAAGTTTTTTGCAAAATTTTTTTTCATTTCAAAGGTTTTACTTTCGAGGTGGTCCCATGTTAGTAGTGCATTTAAACCTTAAACTTTTGGTAAAAAAAAAAAATATTAATATAAATTATCAATACTGGAACTGTAATTCAGATCAGATTATTTTTACTTTTTAGTGCATCTTTTTGAAGCCTAGTTGTTTTTTTGTTAAAATGTATTTTTAAAGGCTTATTTAATTTAATGGCATTCTACACAGGTGCGTACCTAATAGTACATTGTGTATTAAGGGTGGTAAGGAAAATAAATTACTAACGAGAGGCTATATAGAAACCTAAGGCCGAAGTCTTTAATGACTCCAGTTTGTAATTTCCGTACCGCCCGTGTTACACACAATATTTTTCATCACATTTGCGAGTAAATAAATAAAAATATAGTGTGAATAGATAAATAAACTCAACAAAACACAATTGAAATAGCAGGAATATAAGTAGAGAAAACAACTTCATCACCAGATATCTAGAGACGTTATTGCTAAAGTTAAAACTTGTATTTTGATGGCTTGTAGTGTACGCGTAGTTTATATTTTGAACAGACAGCTTTTTTTATACTTGATAGAATAGTCGCGTCATTACCGCCCATGAGTTCTAAAAACGCGCGTTTTGCTTTGAGAATGGTAAAATTTATAATGAAAACGCCTGTGGGAGTAATGAAGTCTTACAACCCGCATTGCCTGCACGTAATGACACTGTTTACGACATTCTCGTTAGTGTGATGAAAAAAAGTTTTTGTCCCTCAGTTCTATGTATGGAGAGTACCTTACACTTTTTTTAGTCGCAGGTTCGTTACAAAAGTGTCGTTTATCACATTTATCAGAATCAATACAAAGATGGGGGGGGATTTCATAAAGCTAAAATATATAAGGGTTTATTGCCATTAAGCTACAGAACACTTATTAAAGAAACTAGCTGACTAATATATTAATATCATTCTCATTATATCTGGCCAACTTTATACAAAAAAAAAAACTGCGAAAGACATTGCTTACATTTCCAACTTCATCTCCAGCAAATAAACGCTTGCCATAAACTTTCAAAACTTCCACATCATTGTCAGCAGTTATCAGCTCCGTGATTTTCTCGCCTTGCGTGCTCCACACCTTGATGGCTCCGTCGTTGGAAGTGGAATAGACCTTACCGTCACTAGCGGCCAGTGCAAAGGGCTGAACACTGTGCGCAGGCCACGAAGAAATCGGAGAGAGATCCGTCTCGAATGTCTGTCATTATAATATCTTTATTTGAATTAATGCAGATGTAAATTGCGAGATGCAATAATTTAGTACATACGTGGAAAACATTAATTTGTAGTCGTAGTATTTATCGTTAAACATAAAAAAAACAATAGGTATACGAAAATACTTTAGCTAGGTACTGTTAAGTTCACTTATGTAGGAATTTCGTCCCACCCGCCTAACAATACAAATCCCTGGTTTGTTTGTTTGTTTACCATCGTACCGGGATAAGTACCGTATACCGGGTGTTACATACAAGTTTTCATCCGATTATTACTATAGGTTATGTACTCAAAGATTTGAACATTCGATACAATTCCATTTATTCACCCATAATATATAACTTCAATTTCCACCAATTTAACTGACGATAATTTTTTAATTTTTTTTTATTACTTAGCTACCAAGTAAGTTATAATTTGGCATACATACAAATAGCTTTATAAATTTACAAAGCTTTTCTCTATATATAGAGTTTGACAATTTTTCCAGAAAATACTTTTAAATTGCAAACCATCACAGAAAAGCTGAGTGTTTTTAGAACAAGTTGATTTTAATAAAGAAATAAAAAACTCACCTTTATTGTACCATCTTCAGAACCCACACATAATATTTTGTCCCACGTAAGCACATAAGGATTTGTATCAATTTTTGCTTCAGCTTCAATTTTAAGCGCCATATCGCCAAAAATAAAGAAATAAACCGTTCGAAGACGTGTATAACAAGTGTTTATGAACGTGTGCGTCTTACACAGATGTACTAGAAACTGCGAGCATCGTTTCGACTCTGAATTAAAAATAAATCCCCTTCAAAGGTGGCTGGACGTGTGATCTTTATGAAGTTCGATTATTATTAGCAAAGTGTTTTTGTGTACAAAATAAGATCCATATTGAAAATTCTATCTTTCTACTAACATTAATATATGCTAATATTATAAAGAAGTAAAATGTGTTAGTTTGTGTGGGTAATCTCTGCCACTACTGAACCGATTGTAAAAACTCTTGCTGATAGAAATCCCTAGTAATATAAGTTTTACAAATATCAATAACTTTTGGTACATAAGGTGGAAAGAAAAATGCACTATTTATTCATGTTACAACGAAGCAATGTTATCTGGCGCAGCTTTTACCCCCTTCGAGAGTGTGATTAAATTTTCTGTGGACGACTACCTATTCCAAAGTTTATACAAAGTTAAGAGTTTAACATTATTACCATTTATACTTACTCGTCTTTTTTTATACCACTAAGGTGACAAACAAGCTTGTGGCCCGCCTGGTAATAAGCAGTCACTGCATCATATGGACGCTTGCAACACCTGGGGCATGATTTGCGCGATGCGGCTCTTCAAAAATCTAATACCTTTTTTCGTGCAGAACCTCATACTGCAGTCCTTAGAGAAAACCTTGGCATGGAGCTCATTCCATAACCTACTAAGAGTTCGCTGGAGAAAGTTTCTTAATTTAAAACCGCACTGTACCTACTCCTTTTGTGTCTAGTTTTTCTGGCTCTAGGTAGCTGTCAAAATTGTTATTATTTTTGTTATTTCTTTATGTGTGTCAAGTGACCCCTGAATTTGGAGCCTTTTACCTTCGGACACCGACATACTTACTAGGTCGGATAACAAACCAACATTTCCATTTTAAATAGAAAATTCACCACTGGTCGGTCAACCTTCGTATGCCATTAGCAGCATGCAGTTACTCAGGTATAGGCATGCAATATTGCGGGCACCAAATTATACTTTCCTTACGTAACCCGGATTCGCTCACCGAAATAAATGCGGCACATGAATGGCATACCATAAGACTAGCTAGTCGTAACATCTTGAACTTAGTGGTTAGAGGTGATTATCACATGTTAATGAGCATAAAGACGAAAGTCTTTGCCAGTGATGACTTTAGGTTGTGTACTTGTGTTACTTTAATCTCAGTTATATTAAGGTTTAAACGCCGCGCCGACAATATTTAACATACAAAATGAAGTTTGCCATAGTACTCGAAAAAAGTTTTACTCCAGTTTTCGATTTAAATAAACTTAAGAGCAATGCTTTATTAATTTCAAGAGGTTCTGCTAAGCCATTATTTTTTTCAATATTTTCTGCGTAGCAGAACCTCATACAACGAAAAACGCCGAGCACTTAATTTTTTTTATCAAAATCGAGGTTTTCTATAAGAACTACAGTATTTTTTCAATATTCTTCAAGAAAGTTATTCGATTTTTGAAGGGTCAGCAACGCGAGTGTTGCAAGCGTCTATAGACTGCGGTGACCGCTTACCATCAGGCGGGCCGCAAGCTTGTTTGCCGCATTAGTGGTATAAAAAAAAAATTCAAGGTACTTTAAAGATTATGGCAAACCAATTTGAAGACCTTTGAAACGAAGGGGTTGCGTAGATAAAAATATCTCTCAGTATATAGAGCTACACTTTATATAGTCCGATCCGATCGGAATCCGTTTATTTTTCAAGCGAGGAAACAATTAAAACCTAGAGTTTCATGTTTTGAAAAGCTTTACTGGTACATAAGGAACAAAAACCCGGAAAATGTCTTCGATGACCGAGAAATGGTGGAGTAAAAGGGGGATTTTATTTTCAATTTCTGGCTTACTGTGACGTCCTAACGAAAAATGTCTCCTAAAAGAGTTATAGTTATAGGTCTAGTAAAGTACCATAACCTGAAAATTTTCAAGGTAGGTATTTGCAAATAAACACGTTTTTAAAATTTTTTTGATTCATTTTTCGGGTCCGAAAAAAAATCTGACTTTTATAAAACTAGAGAAAAGTACTTAGATTATCTTCAAAATACATATAATATACAACATTTTTTTTTGTTAAAATACTAAGCCGTTTCCGAGTAATTTCGGTTTAATGGTCTCGGGAGGCCGAAAACTACCCTTCAAGTGGATGTTTATATTTTAAAAAAATGCGTTTAATTTTCAGGTTAGGATTATTTTATTTTTCTAAAATTCTACTTTTTGAAAAAAAAAAACAACGGTCGGCCTGCAAAAACAATAAATGCCGCAATGGGTCAGAACCGCGCGTCGAGGGTTCCGTAACTACCTACCTACCTACAGCCATTTACTTAATTTGCAAATACGAGCAAGAGGTGTGCCGCTGAGCGGTTACCCACCCAATAACTGAATGGGCCTGACGTTGCTTAACTTTGTATATCGTTTCCAATGTGTTACTGTTGTTCTTAATAATAATATCTAGATGGCGCTGTAACGGTATTTTAGATGGTATTTGGCTTGGGCCATATATATATAATTCAGAGCTCACACACACTATAATCACTGCAAGATAGAAGCTTGATGTGTTACTGTTTTTACGATATAGCAAAAACAACGAAAATTCATTTTCTTTATTTGTTATATAATCCTCCATTATAAAAAATATTCTGTGAAAATTCAGGCTTCTACCTATTTTGGTCTACAAGCTATAGTCCTTTAATATTAGGACGAACAGACAGACACACAGCGTAGGCTTAGTAAAAGCGTGCTCCGTTGGCACCCTTTGGGTACTGAACCTATAAAATAAATAAACTGTAAGTTTCACCCGGGTTTTATTCACTCTCTTCGGTTCGTGGCGAAGTAAGAAGTACCTAATATATGCTATATTTTAATCACGAAGATAATACATCCAAAAATTTCAATCGATTTGAACGGACTTGCATTTTTTTGTGACAACCCTGACATATTTTCGGTGTCTGTTTGTCGGCATTTTGCGCCCAGACAAAGAATTTCGTTTACTATTAGTAGTTATTACGCTATTGTAATAAGTGTACATCCGGGAAGTTTCTCGTCACGTCTTCTTCCCTTAAGCTTCTTTTTGAAGTAACAGTAAGTTAAATATTGTGCATTTGTTGCCAGACAGACGTGTGGGTCTACTTCGTTTTACGTATGTATTAATATATGCACTACTACTGCCAACGACTTCGCCCGCGCTGGATTGGCTTAGCATTTCATCGTCGTTGTGACGTGAAGCAAGGATAAACAAATAGACTCTCTATCGCATTTATAATATATTAGTTTTGCCCGCGGTCTCACCCACCATTCAGTTATCGATGTAGGATTCTAACGGTACTCCTCATTTTTTTTGACGTTTTCAAGTATGTCCTTCCCCGGGACTAAAACTATCTCCATGCCAAAGGTAACAGACAGAGTTACTTTCGCATTTATAATATTAGTATGAATATACATGGATATAGTATGGATTTTTTTAAGTGTATGTAAGTACCTATAAGTATAACTTTGATTGTGCAAGAATATAATTAAAATGTTAATAATCGTACTAGTAATATTAATTTTTTCAATGTATAATGACAACGAGATTTACTTGGGACTATTTACGCATTTAACTTTACATCAAAATATACGGTTATTTTGAGAACAAAATATATCTATTCCTGGAAATACAAACCATTTTTTGCGTAGGACAGTGGTAAAATTGTGTTCTACCCTTTATTACCGACAGGAAAATATTAAACCTAGGTAGTCATTAAAAGAAAAAGTGTTACTGTGGAATCGACAACTTCCAAGCGTAGGACTAGTAAAACGTACCACTAAATTTGTAAGACTACATGGCTATATAATTGTACAAATATTAACTAAGCTGTATGTATACAAAAAAACAGCTGGTTATTAATGATTTTTATGACCTTATTTGGACATATTAGGAGCGGAGTAAGATCCAGTCTCCATCCATTTTGTAGGCCAATTTTTTTTCCGAGTTTATTGTTCACTAGCGACCCGCCCCGGCTTCGCACGGGTGCAATACTGATACTAAATATACTACAGAATTTCTTTATATACAACGTTCACACCCTTTTTTGTCATTAGACAATACAAACATGTTTTCTTTAGATGTTACTCTTGAAAGAGCGACATATAATTGGCCATGTGAAAAACACTCTACGCTAAAATCTAGGGCCTGCAACATTGACAGTTTGACCGTGCGATTTATTAATGGTCATTGCAAACGAAATCTTTACTGAAAATTGTAGGTTCTTAAATTAGAACGGTAAATCCGATGATATCAGAGGAATTAGGGGAATCAATACATCTTCTCCGGTACCACATCGAGTGAGTATTGTGCACACTATTATAAAAGTTTTTAGTGATTTTACCAGCAAACGCATGCCATTGCAAATTTAGGTAGATTCAGGTTTCTTAATAAAATAACAGGACAACCTAGTTTCAACAGCATTTTATAAGGAGAGGGTCCAGACGGGTTCAAAGAATTAAGAAATTCTGTAGAAAAATGAACAGCTTCTTCTAAATCGTGTACAGTATCGATCGAGTAGTATATTTGCGTCGGCGCATCAATCTTTGAAATAATTAAGTTGTTTACCTTATCTACTTGTTCGTTAGTTGATGACAGAGATTTCGAACAGGACAGGATCTTCTTCTTTAACCGGTAATTCAGCTGAAATAACGCTGTCAATTTGATTTGGTCTAATTTTGTTCACTAACCACACCAGCAGATGTACATAAGGCAAACCACGTTTCTGCCATTCCATAGTGTAGGTACATGACAGCGCGACGGACCGAGTCGCCGCGCTGGCCCCCCGCCGCAACCGCTATGTCCCTGCCTTTTAAATCTGTAATATTCATTTAAACTACATGCTATAACGGGCCATATTGATCTATATTAAATGCACAATGTATTTAAGGTTCTTAATTGGATAAGGATTAATGCTGTATTGCTTAAAATCGCTTCGTAAATAACCCATTATTTCTCGTAAAACGTAAAGAATAAAAAATGGTAATTGTGTGCTATCCCTAAGAGATAGACCTATACCATCACGGACTTTTTTGTAGACCTTTTTAAGGTGTACAGTACTGTAGTACATTATTTTGATCTATCTCGTAGGGTTCAGCCAGCGTTTGCAATGTTAGCGCACAAAAATGTGTTTATTTACGACTTCACATTAGAAACCGCTAAAATTATCAGTGTTTCTTTACTATCATGCATGTATTATACATATGAACGTTCCTCTTGAATCACTCTATCTATTAAAAAAAACGCCATCAAAATCCGTTGTCTAGTTTTAAAGATCTAAGCATACATAGGGACAGACAGCGGGAAGCGACTTTGTTTTATACTATGTAGTAGTATCTATCTTAACATTTCAAAAAAAAAATACTGGTAGTCAATTTCGACTCTCCACCAAATTGACATGACATTAGCTTCCTTCACCGAGAATTTTCACAGAGGAAAACCTGGGCGTCTCGTCGAACCGAACCTACTCACGAAGTTATTATTATTCACGGAAAAAAACAGGCGTTGGCTACTGGACATAAGGTTCGGATTAGCTATCGTTTTGACTCCAGAGTAAAAATAAATCTTCTCCAAAGGTGGATGATCGTGTGATCTTTATGAAGTCCGATTATTAATAGCAATGTAAATAAATATTTTCAAAACAAAGATGCTACGTACTTTAACGAAGTCACTAGGAATTATTATTGGCAAAGTATTTTTGTATATGAAATAGGATCCATATTGAATCTAGGGTCTAAGTTATGTCTTGTTACCATTAATACAAAAAAATTTTAAATTTTAAAATCTTATTTACCTACTAGGTATTAAATGAACATACTTACAAATGCCCGTACAAACGTACTTACAAAGAGAAAGGGAATTTTTAAATAAGCTTTACAAAGCTTTTTAATTAGACAATATAAGTATTTAATACTTGCAAAACAACATTCATCGATTCTTATTCTTGAAAAACTATAGATATCTATCTATACTAATATTATAAAGAGGTAAAATGTGCTTATTTGTATGTAGGGGGTAATTCAGTTATTGTGCTGTCGAGGGCTTGTGAAGTTTTATACATTTATATCAGAACCGTTCTTTTTACAATCGTCATTGAGGAAAAGACTTCCAAAGTGTAACGCTTCTTGCTTTATCCTCCATAATATTGCCCCATTGCCCCCTTAGTCATAAGCTGGCGACGCAGATCGTGCAGATATTATTTCTTTAGGAAGAGCGTTGTAAATCGCTATGCACATTGGATATGCTTGCCTTAAGAATGAGGACTTATTTGTGCGAACATTAAGAAACAATTTTTCTGGATATCGACTGTGTCTATTGTATACGTCGCAAGCTTTTTTTAATATGTCTTTATTACAGTTAACAAAAACAGCAGCTTCAAGTATATACATACAAGGCAGCACATAAAAGGCAAGGTATATAGGTTCTTCAAGAAAGAGGTTATTAGATTTGATTTGATTGCGCGAGTGATGCCCTTAAGACTGCAGTGACCGCTTACCAGTAGGTTAGTTTCAAAAAACCAGATATTCAGGTCCACGAAAAATATCTGGTTTTTTGAAACTAAAGGAAAGTAATCTTCAAAATACATAATAATAAGAAAAGAAAAATTGGGCCGTTTCCGAGAAATTTATGTTTTATGGTCTCGGGAGGCCGAAACTTCGCTACAAATAATGAAATTGAAAAGACTAACTCTGGCATTAAGTCTGTAAGAGAAAGGGAGAAAGGAAATGCCCTTGCTGAGTTTCTTGCCGGTTCTTCTCAGTACAAGGTCTCCCGCCCTATAGACTAAGGAACCGATAGCGTAGTGACATTCATAAGTGCTCAATTATTGTGACCTAAATTAAATAAATGATATTGATTGATTGTTGATCCGATACTTTCTAAATTTCAATCGGACCATTCTGGAGGTAGCCCTTCCGAATAGGTATATAAAAACCGGCGAAGTGCTAGTCTGGCTCGCACACAGAGCGTTCCGTACAACCTGATTATATGTAAATATTTTATATAAGAGTAGTTCATCAAGATCATGAGATCAAGTCTGATAGGTTCATGCCTTTTTTTGGATTTTTTTCCTATATTTGTGATGCAACATATTGCTTCTTGGCAAATTTTACGGTTCTAGGTTGACGGGATAGGTTTTGATTAAATTTGTGTCACAATATGCGACAAAAACAACCGTATTTTGGGCATATTTTTATTGCATTGAGCTTCTAAAGCTCGATTTTTTACATCTACATCTTTATTAACCGTAGACTTTAGTACTTATTTGATATTAATTTCAGCTTGATACCTCAGATACCTCTTTATAACTCCAAGCGTTTCTATTTCTCTTTTATATATAGTATTATAACTACAAATTAACGAATTTCGATTTTTTTCCTATATTTGTGTTATATATGACCTTGCTACTTGTTAAATTTCATGATTGTAGGACAGCGGGAAATACACCATATATTTTGATTTATTTGCGAATGCATAAGATAAGCACCAAAAATGGCCGTATTTTGGCTTATTTTGGTCCCTACTATCACTTTGCTAAGAGGCTTGCTTTCGTCACACAGTGCAGCTTATTACCCAAAAATTGCCATAACACCTATGACTAATGTGGCTAGGCACCTATTACTATTTCTTGTCTGCTGTGGCGCAAGCACCCCTTGAAATTGCAGCCATCTTACAAATATTGAATTGCCAACTAGACTACTTGCTATATATACTTTTGCACGTAGGTAGTAAAATTATAATTGTGTCATATATTATTTTGTCTATCTCATTCGCATAGTGCCCCTGCCACGCAGAAACTTACGAGGCAGGTACAGTACCTACGCCAAGCTCTGGAATTCGGGAGAAAAATGTATGCAACTACTTTCACGGGTCTCGAGAACTAAGACCTACTTGCATACATTTTTCTCTCGAATTCCAGTGAATGGCGTACACGAGAGGCGTGTTCCCAATGAGCTCCAAGGTCGTCTAAAATGATACAACTTAAGAAATTTTCTTACCTAACTCTGGCTTCCTTGGACCGATCCTTACTAAATTTAAATGGGACCAATCGGCGGCTTAACTCTATGTTTACCCTTTCATATATTTAAAAATCGTAAAACTCTGTTCTCAATCTGCAACGATATCGCGCAATAGGTACCTATTATCATTGCGTTAGACACACTCAAAAAAGGAAAAAAACATACACGTACAAACGCATATAGAATCGCCTCCTTTTTTAACTTTGGTTTCCTTGGACCGATCCATACCAATGGAACTAATTCACGGGTTAACCCTGATGTTAACCCTTTCATATATGTAGAAATCGTTAAACTTTGTTCCGCAAAAATAACGAATTGAGCAACTGCTCCCGTTTTGGAAAGAACCGTAAAAAATTAAACTTAATGACACACGCGTTCATAACATAATACGAATATTATCATCATTACCTGTAGGCGTATAGGTTTATTGATATGAGGATATAGATCTTCTCTTATTAATAACCGCTGCGATGACGATAGTTAAATCAAATAAAAATATGTAAGTAATTAATCCCTAACCTGTGATCCGTAAGCAATAAAGTAATTGCATCTTCGAGATGAGCAAACTCGGCGTTAGTTGTGCAACCGAGCTAACAGGATCGTAAGCTAGATGTGTTATGCAACGAAAATTGTTATTTCCAATAAGTTTCATTCGCATGTTTTCCATTTTAGCGCGTCGCTCTTAGAACCCTAGAGTAGACAGACGGCTATTGAACGTTTTAATTAGCACTTTTGCAATCCACTGAAAATATGTTGTGCTCTGAAGGTTTTGGTAGCTTTTTCAGAATGTTATAGATTTTAACTTTCTATTATTTAAGTGAGAATATTAATGAATATTTATATGTCCAGCTTCAGAGGCGAAATCCGTCTAGCCTGAGGATCGGCTAGTCAAAGCCTTGTTCGTTCATACAAACTTAAATTCGATTCGATATAGGTAAGTACTTTGGGTTAGGCTACGTTAGGTTGTTATGTTTTTTATTTTAAATTACTTTACTTACCTAACTTACACGTAAAACCCTAACATATGGTACCTAATTATATAATTATAGTTAAAAGTTGGTTTGTATGAACCGGGCTTAGACTAGTCTATAGTCAGTTTTGACGGATTTCGCCTTTTGACTATAGCATATTTTAATCCTACATCCTCAATTTTATAGGCAGGCAAGTATCTAAGAATATGCTTATTGATGTACAAAGTAACAAAATTATAAAAATCCCAAACAGTAAGTAAACAATAAGTCAGAAACATAAAATTAATATCTCATTTGTCTATTGTACATTTATATATGAACCAAAGATTTCAAATATCTTATACTAATTTTTAACCACTTCCTCAGATACTGATTAGAAGTTTCCCATCAAATTAACAAATTTTAAAAGCTTCAGTTGATAGTCAAAGCAGTCAGCAGAGATACTTATTTAAAATGCATTATATTGTACCTAATATTTTACTAGAACAACCACTAGTGACCTCTAAAGTAGTATTACATCAATCTTATATACAAATCTTCATAGAAATACATTATAAATATATGTCGTTAGACTACTTAATCTAATTTAATAGCTTAGCATATACCTATTCTAAGTCTAAAATTGTGAGGAGAAAATAAAGAATAATTATATGTATACATAGAAATATCTTTAATATCTTTCTTCGTTCGAGACTTTCTAAGGGTTACAGTCTTTGATGAAAATGTATCATCATAAATGCCATATCATCAATGTAAATAAATATTTTCATAGCAAATCCTTCTCTTGGCTCGAGGTTTAATTTTTGATTTCATGTTTGCTATAAAAATATTTATTTACATTGATAATACTATAAGTACTCGTAAGTAAATTGAAGCTATGATAAACAAATATATATCGTTAATGCAGTTGTACAATCATCAAGTTATCCGTTCACTTGAGAAGTTCCCCCTTCGTCAAACAAATCATGTTTTCGCTAGATACGCACAACCTCTCTTCAAACTGCGTAACATTAACTATGACAGCACTTCACTAAGTAAAAGTAGGACAAGTGGAATAATAAGAAACTGGTATTTATAAAACATAATTTCTTTAATGTTACGTATAAAAATAATATTAATATTTACAAACATCTGCATCAATTTGATGCAATCTAAAGGTGCAGCTTGCATTTTGGGTGCAACCATCGCGTCACCCGATACCACGGCGCTGGTCTCAAAATAACAAAACTCTTCATTATCATAATATTCGCATTTGGCATTGTGTAATAATTTTGGTAGCGTCTACCACCTTTAGGTCACATTCCCAGATTTATCGTACATAGATAACAATGATTTATTAAATTTTGTTTCAAGACTAACTTTCTTTTGTGAATTGGCAAAGTAATAAATATGCAAATGAATTATATGAACATGAAAGTTAGTTACCTAAATTCTAAAGTATCACAATTAACTTTATATACCTAAGTTATTTGATTAGTTTGTAAGGGACAGCTTAGTCCATAATGCCTTTCTGCTATGGATATAGTGTTTGTTATGAGACCGCGGGTATTTTTTGGGGTCAGTGGGGCACGCAATGTGATAAAGTAAGGCAGGTGGGTCGACTCGAGGGTAGAGGTCAGTAGGAGCCGCCAGAGGGTGCGCCGTATTCGGAGGAAGGTGCAGATGCTGGGGGGCCATACTCGGGTGCTGGAGGTGCTGCTGCTGGGTAGCCTTCTTGTTTCTGAAACAAATATTTTGGTCAAATTGACGACTAGTCATAAATTTTAGTGATTTTATAGGGTCGTCGTAAAACAATCTGATATTTACGTCTAATGCTGCATTTGTAAAGATGCTGGGTATTTATTACTTATTGCTACATTCTAAATTGCTGCAAAAACATACTCAAGTACTCAAGAATATCGCTTTAGTAGAAGCTAATTAAAGTTGAAATAGCCTAATAAACGCTACCAATCAAAAATTCATTTAATCAATTAGGGAAATTCCTTCCTTTAGGTACTATGAGACCCACTTGGAGGATGGAGGCTGCTGTGGTGGCCACGACAACACATTTAATACACTGCATTTTACTACTATGGGCTTGCACGGTCATGGTGCCACATTGCACATCTTTTTATCTTCATTTCTTCTCTGATGCATGGTATAACAATTTTTAGTTATGATAGTCAATAAAGCGAAAGTTTTTAAGGTAGTAAGTTATTTATTAGTTTGATTATAAATAATTCCCTGTTTTATCCCTAGTGAATTCATCCTCACACCTTGGAACTTAAATGGTCTTTCAGAGTAACTTTCTTCCGCGACCGATTAGGTTGTGGAAGAAGCTTCCTGCTAAGGTTTTCTATAAAGACCCAGTAGGTATGTCGGTATCCGAAGGTTCAAGGCTCCAAATTCAGGGGTCACTTGACACACATAAAGGAATAACAAAAACAATTACAATTTTGACAGCTACCTAGAGCCAGAAAAACTAGACACAAAAGCAGTAGGTACAGTGCGGTTTCAAAGAAACTTTCTCCCGCGAACGCTTAGTAGGTTGTGGAATGAGCTCCAGGGATTCCGAAAGAGAAGAGTTATTAGATTTTTGAAGAGTCGCATCGCGCGACTTATACCCAAGGCCGCGTCCATAGGCTGCGGTAACCGATCACCATCAGGTGGACCGCAAGCATGTTTGCCTTGTGGCACCTTAGTGGCATATAAAAAGAAAAGAATAGTAGGATGAGCCGCGGGCAGAAGCTAACTATTACGAGATTGGGTCTGCGTGGATAATCATACCACTTTCGACTGGTTCTCAAGGCTTCAATAGAGAACAACAATTATAATGCTATTTGCGTGAAATTATGCAATCGGTTAAACCATTAAACTCTATAGCATGCGTCCACCACAAAAACAAAACTCTTTCTAGGACAGGCGTATTACGTATGTACGCTGCGTACTCTTTAAGTATAGCGATAGCAATTATCACCAATCTTTTTAAACACGACAAAAATAAAGTTAAACAAACAACAAAAATCTAATAGAAAGTTAAAAAATGACCTCCATTCCAGTATAAATAATACTTACATTAAAATGAATTTACCTAGGTATTCAATATTTCTAATTGAAATACTAAGATCTCAGCACTTCGTGCCAAAAATAGAAAAACTATTATAATATTTCACAAGTTTAGTGTTCAATTTCGATCATTGTCTATTAAACATTTATTGAGCCATTTTCTTTTATCAGCAAAAGTTATTTTTCTAAAACATGCTACGGTATTCGACCATGTGCACAGGCTTCTTTGGGATAAATAATATTTGCAGTACAGTATCAGAGAGCGACCCGCAATGTTTTATCCGGCCGCTCGAGGGGTCAAATAAATAACTCATCAAGTTTTGTTTAAATTTCGTACTGGCACAACAAAAAGAATGCGCCATTAAATTAATTTAAAAAAGTAAAAAAGTAATCGACATTGGTGCGCGGCGAATTGGTGGCAAAATAACCTAACCTATTTTAATTATTGTCAATATAATTAGTTCTTTACACGCATATTTGAGAAAAGCACTATACAAGCCTTATCCACAAATGCGTGCTTCGGCTATGCCCGGTTATGCTGCGTACTATTTCAGATGATGGCAGTGAAATAAAAAACTAGTTTGAACCTAGCATTGTTTTAGATTTTAATAAATGTATCTGCCAACCCAACAACGAGATACCAAAGACCACAAAATATGTAACTTACGCAATAAAACTCGCGTTTTTAACATTTGTATGTGGTTTGTGGGAACATACTACGCGAACTTCGTGTAAATTCAGTTATGGCATGGTTTAGTTAATACATATCTAAGTATTCTAAATATTGTTCCAATACCTTATATTATTGCATCCTATACCTAAGTTACCTACGCCAAATTTTACCAAAACCTTCTAGCAGTTCGTGATGGGGACACTCGCAGACAGAAAATTACCTTTTATTATATATACATATTAAGGGTTATATAGCAGCCAACTGGCCCTGTCATTAGATACTTTTAATTTCCTCATTGTAAAGTGGTATTTCAAAAATGTACTACATAAGTAATAAAATAAATAACACTAGAGTCATTGGCATTTAAGAAAATTAAAATTATCTAATGTCGGCATTTTATATTTAGTTAGCTGCTATATTATATATAAAATTTGATTCCACCAAGCACCGTGCAACTGGCCAGTATATATAGGTATGGTGCGTGGTGTGATAAAATTTTCTTTATGCAATTTATTAACCTCGCAGCCCAGGAGTAAAACCACTTACAATCCAATTTGATTTGTAAGTCACGCTGTTCCGAGCCTAATTCACTTATTACTTAATATTGCTTAATTCAATGATTTCTTTTGTTTATTTTTTCCCATGAATTCAATCTAGTAGGTTAATAAGTAGGAAGCTGCAGCAAATTGCTATTGTGTTCGACATTATAATGGTTGCGCTTGCATCTGTAACGTTAACTTGGAATGGTAATAGTGCCTACTTATTTAAATAATTTAACAACGGTACATTAACTCGAATGTGAACGACGAAGGCGCTGTACCACCTACTTTACCGTGGTGCGGTAAGACCATGCCGGAAATCACTATAACACAGCGCGAGGTCCGGCGGGCGTTGCTTTCCCTAGACGTTCATAAGTCGAGTGGGCCAGACGGCATACCAGCAGTGGTGCTTAAGCAGTGTGCTCCTGAGTTATGTCCTGTACTCACGCGCCTCTTCACGCTTTCCTACCACACTAGGCAATTTCCGTCTTCATGGAAGACTGCAAATGTGCACCCGGTGCCCAAAAAGGGCGATAGATCAGATCCATCGAATTACAGGCCTATCGCTATAACCTCTCTCCTCTCCAAGGTGATGGAGCGTGTGATCAACACACAGCTTTTGAGATACCTAGAAAAACACGACCTGATCAGTGACCGTCAATATGGCTTTCGCCACGGTCGCTCAACTGGTGACCTTCTAGTGTATCTCACACACCGATGGACACTAGCCATTGAGAGTCAGGGGGAGGCATTGGCATGTAGCCTAGACATAGCGAAGGCGTTCGATCGGGTCTGGCACCGGGGTCTTCTTTCGAAGTTGCCTTCTTACGGAGTGCTCGAGGGTTTGTGCAAATGGGTGGCTAGCTTTTTGTCCGGCAGAAGCATACGAGCCGTAGTTGACGGTAGTTGCTCTGATAGCATGGACATTAATGCTGGTGTCCCGCAAGGCTCTGTGCTGTCTCCTACGCTGTTTCTACTGCACATCAATGATATGTTGGACATCAACAACATACATTGCTATGCAGATGACAGTACTGGAGACGCTTATTACACGGGCCGTGCAAGCATCCCACGTTCCGTTGTGGAGGAAAAGCGTGAAGAACTTGTGTCTCAAATCGAGATCGGTCTGTCCAAGGTCTCTGACTGGGGGCGGGAAAACTTGGTCCGATTCAACCCTTCAAAGACACAAGTCTGCGCGTTCACCGCTAAGAAAACCCCATTCACTGTAGTCCCACAATTCCAGAACACTCCCCTCTCCATCTCCAAGAGCATTGGGATCCTTGGCGTTGACATCTCCAGCGATGTTCAGTTCCGAGATCATTTGCTAGGCAAGGTAAAGCTGGCGTCCAAAAAACTTGGTGTACTCAACAGAGCGAAGCAGTACTTCACGTCGGGGCAAAGGTTGCTACTTTACAAGTCGCAAGTCCGGCCCCATATGGAGTACTGCTGCCATCTCTGGGCGGGTGCACCCGGATACCAGCTTGGCCCTTTTGACTCGGTTCAACGACGGGCTGTGAGAATTGTCGACGATCCCAAACTCACTTGCGGTATCGAACCCTTAAGTCTGAGGAGAGACTTTGCCTCCCTGTGTGTGTTCTACCGCTTGTACAATGGATTGTGTTCTGAGGAATTGTTCGAAATGATGCCCACGGCTACTTTCTACCATCGCACCGCTCGCCATCGACAGGGAATTCATTCTCACACTTTGGAACCAAAATGGTCGCGAACAGTGCGGTTTCAGAGAAACTTCCTCCCGCGAACCCTTGGGTTGTGGAATGAGCTCCCTGCCAAGGTTTTCTCTAAGGACTACAGTATGGGGTTCTTCAAAAAAGAAGTTATTAGATTTCTGAAGGGTCGGCAACGCGCGAGTGATGCCCCTGGTGTTGCAAGCGTCCATAGGCTACGGTGACCGCTTACCATCAGGCGGACCGTAGGCTTGTTTGCCACCTTAGTGGTATAAAAAAAAAAAAAAAAAAAAAAAAAAAAAAAAGTCAGGTAAACGATCAGACACACTAATGAAAGGTTGTTCCAAAACGCAACACGAAAGGTATCAAAGTGGTTTTTGAATCCCCAGAACATATCACGGCAAATTGCATTATTTAGACTGCCATAGATACAGTTGATATTCAAGTGTAAAAATTAACTGACAGAAACTTGTTCCGAAACGGTTAGAATATCGCAACGTCATTGCCTTAAAACCACGACAGAGAGCAAAGGTAAATGTAAAAATCATCTTTGGTAAATAATATTGCCAATCTTGGAGGTTGCACCTGAATACAAACTTTGACGCTTTATCTATGACAATTTTCCTTTTAAAATCATACTAATATTATAAATGCAAAAGTACCACGTCTTCTACCACTTACTCTCTTGGTGAGGATTTGAGTTTCGGGCTACTTGAAAACGTCAATTGTGAGTCGTTTTTTTTTCTATAATGGAGGAGTTGCCGTTGAAATTATACACCGATAACCGAGTTTAGGGCTGATAGTCATAAAGTGTGCCAAAGGGGCAAAAGCTAGTTGTGTATAAATGTATACTACTGTAGTGAAATTTTTCACATCCAATTTTTTTTTCAAAAACAACAATTATCTTCATGAAGTAGATATTATCAGCGAATACAGAAGCGAAAACAAAATAAATTCATAAATAAGGCTATTGCATTATACAAAATTGCTGTATGTAGATTAAATTTGACTTCTTTCTGTAAATACCTATTTGTATCGCAATTCGGGAAGTGTTCTCCAGGTACTTTCCCTTCATGCTTCGACGACACCGCATTCCCGCTTCACTATCGCGAACCGTAATTGCTCATGTCTATCTGGCAGACATCTAGCCGCTAGAATATTATTTCAACAGAACACTTAAGTACATACTTGCTCTGCTCGATATATTTACGATAACTGCAGAACAAAAGTTTGGGGGGGGGGGGGGGGCGATCATAAGATCTGAAGGAATTTTTTGAACTTTGAATCTGCCAACTTAAGTTACCCAATGGACAGATTTCATCGAAATGTAATGTTAACAAAGCAGTTTCAATTTAGCGCAGTATCAAACATAAACATTTGTTTTTTTTGGAAATGAAATAAATTAAAAAAAAAAAATCATCATCAACAAAAACAAACATATAACTGCTTTTAAATTACAACAAAATGAAGTCCAGTCTCCTGATAAGTTTTACGCATTTTAACCGACTTCAAAAAAGGAGGAGGATCTCAATTCGGATGTTTGTATTTTTTATTATGTACATACCTACGGGCAGAACTCCGTCATATAAAGACGGAAATTCAAAATTCTTTTTTTATTTAAAAGAGTATACTTCCGACGTGGCCCCATAATAATGTTGTGAATATAAAACTTAAACTTTTGGTAAAAAAAATAATTGGTGTTAATTTGGAACTGGTGAAATGCCTTTTATGTTGATGATTGTATGAAATTTGTTACAAGTATCGATGTTTTAGTGTACGGGAAAAAAAAGCAATTCGTCACTGAAAAGTATAAAATAAAAACTTTTTAACAAAAAAAAACAGCCAAATTCCAAAAGATGCACTAAAAAGGTAAAAATAATTACTTATTTCCAAAAATGTGATTTGAATTACAGTTGAAAGTTGGTGTCTATGTACCTAACAGTTTTGCAGTATAGGAAAATAAATTTTCTACACAACAGTAGAAAAAGGACAAAACTTTATACCCGATAGATATAGTTTAGTTTTAAAACTTTTTAAAACTTTGACTTGTAAAAAGAAAGAAAGCTTTTAACTGTTTATGGGTTTACCTATAAAAATGACGGATTTCCATACAAACTTCCGAACCCCAAATACCCCATCAAAATCCCTTCCTTTCTAGGGGATGATTTTCCGAACTTAGTGAAACAATTCAATATTTATTTTTAACCTTATGGCCTTACCATTTGTTTTGCATTTAGATTCAAAAATGACGGATTTCCATACAAACTTCCGAACCCCATATACCCCATAAAAATCCTTTCCTTTCTAGGGGATGATTTTCCTAAAATATTGAAACAATTCAACATTTATTTTTAGCCTTAAGGCCTTGCCATTTGTTTTGAATTTAGATTAAAAAATGACGGAATTCCATACAAACTTCCGAACCCCATATACGCCATCAAAATCCTTTCCTTTCTAGGGGATGATTTTCCGAAAATAGTGAAACTACAGTATTTATTTTTAACTTTAAGGCCTTACCATTTGTTTTGCATTTAGATTAAAAAATGACGGATTTCCATACAAACTTCCGAACCCCATATACCCCATCAAAATCCTTTCCTTCCTAGGGGATGATTTTCCGAAAATAGTGAAACAAGTCAATATTTATTTTTAACATTTGTGCATTTAGATTCAAAAACGACTGATTTCCATACAATCTTTTAAGGGATTAATTTTACAAAATCCTGCTCGCTTTCGTGTGCGTTGATATGTATTAGTCAGTTAGTGAATTTCGATTACCAATGTGGGATTTTCACGGAAAATTCTTGATTATAATAAAACAACCGGCTCAAACTTGACCTTTTTCAGTAGCCTATGTCCTACCTCAAGGTGCATGCTATCAATTTCACCAAAATCGGTTTAGTGGTTAAGCCGTGAAACTATAACAAACAGACAGACAGACAGAGTCACTTGACTAACAAAAATTGTCACTTTAAACATTTATTAATATTTCGCTAACAGATCCCAAAATCAAAAAAAAAAAATTGTTTTTGCACACCCGCAATATTTTGAAACTACTCGTACCTATCCAACAACACCCCACACTATGTGATAGAAAATCAACCCCTTTTTACGTGTAAGTACCCCAAAAAAAATGTTTACAAGACTTTATTTTACCACTGAGTGATTAATGTTATGTTAGAGTATATCTATGCCAAATTACAGCTTTGTAGCACTAATGGTCTTTGAGCTATGCCTTGGATCGACGTTTATGACGCAACTATAAGAGTTCCTTGTTGACTACGCTAAAAAGGGTCAACATCATGTCAGGCCATTCTTAGCGCAGGGTTCAGTAACCGTTAACTACGGCTGAAATAAGCTTACATAAGAGTTATTCATTTTTTGGACCTACTGCAAGGAAAAATTTCAAAGAAAATATTGGAAGTCAATATATAATTGTATATATACATAATAAACACTATGCCAATGATATTATCTATATAATAAATATCATTGTATTATTTCAATATTTCAGACTATGTAAATGATAAAAATCCTTGGGACTGATGATGCTCAATTACAGGATGCATAGGTAAACCAAATTAAAATGGAAATAACAAATTGTACGGCTAAATTTTTTTTAATTTAAAACATTAATTGTATTTTTAGTTTGTTTGTATTATTGATAGTGTTTTTAAAAGAGTAACTATCGAGTTTCTTGCCGGATTCTTCTCGGTAGAAATCAACAACATTGTGAACCGGCGGGAAGGTGGGAGGGTTCAAAAAATAATATTTTATAACTTTGACGATTCAAAAGTGATTGTAAAATCCTTATTTGAATAAACCATTTTGACTTTGACTTTGACTTTATGCTAGACTCCTTAAAATGCGATTGCATTACAATATCTTAATGTGTAAGAATACTGACATTTTGCATTTCACAATAATGCAACTTCACCGTTCCATTTCTTCATATAGTATATGTTATAGATGGATAACATATATGTAGGAACGTTGGTACATGTAATTTGCTTTATTATGTTACAATATTAATAAAAAATTAAAACGATAGAGCAAGATCTATATACTCTCGTACTAATAAATATTTTAAAGCTAAAATGAGTTCTTTTGTTTATTTGTTTTTAGGGTCCGTACCCAAAGGATGCCAACAGAGCACTATTGCTTAGCCTTCGCTTTCTGTGGACTCATACTTAGCCTAAAAGATTTAAGACCAAATATGAGTAACTAGTTTTTGCCAGCATATAGTTCATTCAAGTGGAATTCCCGCGGCAATTTCGAATTTAATTTTTTTACTGAACTGACCTAAAACATTGTAACATTAATCCAGATGTTTTTGTTTTAAAAGGTTTAGGGTTCAGATATTGACATTACGTCATGGGTGAGTGCTATTTTGAAACAGGAGACATGATTTCTACGTTACATAATTACGTTATACTTAGATATAGATTATGCTATATGATATATCTATAAAATCATATAACTTATGTGAATAATAAGTATATATATCATAACATTCAAGCAATTATTTAAAATAATCGTTTAATTGCTTGTAATTAATTGATAAATCCACTGCACTTATGTAAATCAGTATTTGCATTCTATATTTATCAAAGCCTTAAATTCGGTTATCGGTGTCGGATTCCAACGATAGCTTCTCAATTGTAGCAAAAAAAACGACTCACACTTGACGTTTTGAAGTAGCCTATGTCCTTCTTCGGGATCCAAACTATCTCTATGCCATATTTCATCTTAATCGGTACAGCGGTTTAAGTGTAAAGAAGTTACAGACAGACGGAGTTACTATCGCATTTATAATAGTAGTATGGATTCGTAAGATAAATACCTAACATAATATGTACTTTGTAAAATATTATTAGAGAAAATGAGTTATTGTCTTTTAATGGTTACTAGCCAAACGCACTTTCGTACACACTAGTAAAACTTATTCTTAAGGGAACTTCGGGATTAAACCCTTTATAAAAACAAAATTTTAAATTCATCAAATAATAATCTAATTTTGCGTACGTTTGAGAACCTTTCCGTTACGTGATAGATAATTTAGAAAACTAGGTAGATTTTAGACTGTTTTTATACACTTTTAACTTATTCACATAGAGTGCGAATTTGTTTTTTATTTGTTTTGTTATACCTACACAGGGAAACGACTTGATCGCTTCTGAAAAAAATATCCACTTGGCACAAATTGTGGTTTAGTCCGCAGTTTTGAGAAAAGTTAATATGAATAAAAGGACTTTCAATAAGAAAACGACAATTACGGGGGGGTTGATCCCCCAATGATGATGATCAAGCACGTATTATACCGAAATTGCAACGATCACTGATATTGAATGTCAACATAATTTTAAACAAAAAGTATTAGAACAATGTATATATTATTATGCTGTGGTATTATTATTTTTTTTTTGCAGACTACTGCAGTTTGACTGATGTAGCCATATATTACTGCTCCACCGGGCTTTACTTTTGTATTAGTATTGAGGCATTCATAAAAACATCCTAAGATTAGGTGCGTTCACTTATAACAATGTAACTTACAGCTGTATACACTGTTTATTTTAAATTTTATTACTACCAATTTATTACGCTACGCGCTGCGTCGGAAAGATCTAGACTGTTATCTTGCTTACGAATTTTTAAATATCTTAAAACAGATACAGAACAGATGACGTATATAAATATAAAGAATTTTATTGTTTGACAATCTTAGTGTTAAATAAGACAGCAATCTTATTAAGGCTGCGGTATATGCTAGAGCGCGAAAATACGCCGTTTTTGTGCAAATTTTGTGGCTAAACTATTGCATCTAAAGGATTGAAAAAAATATATGTTATACAACTGGCTTTTGTCTAGTGCATTACCTTACTGAATGATTTTTATTTATTGTATTTAATGCAATAAAAAATCTAGAAGTGACCATTGTTTCAACACTTGTGCAAATTTTTAAAGCGTGTTTTGCATTTGTTTGTAATGAAAGTTGGTTAAATAATTAGAATAGCTTATTATCTAGTGCTTGGACTCTAAGTTGTAGCAAAAAGTCAATAAATGTGACTACAAAACGGCACTAACGTTAAATTCCATACAAAAAATTAAAAGTTTCAAGGTGTCATTACGGTATAAATTACTTAAGAAGTATATAACAAATATATCTCATAGTAATGTATATGACATTATCTAATGATTTATAGTGCATTCACATAAACAACGTTAGAATTACAGAAATTAGCTTTCTGGCCTATATCGTCCTCTTAAGTGTGTTGTATTGTGTGTTATATTATAAGCTAAATTATAAAATGTATGTGTGAAATATTAAATCAATAATTTACGCCTTACATTAAATTAGATAGTTATTATTATAAATGACAACAGTTAATTATCTGACGGAAATATGCGTTATTTTTTATCGTTTTCACTTAAAACACTTCATTAATAGTAAATATTTAACATAAATACAACTGACAAATTGACTGTATGAGTAATAGGTTAAATATGGAGATATGTGAGTGGTCATACCTGTGTTTTGTATCTGATGAAGTAGACTTCGGGTTTGGCTGGTTGCGTTGGTGCAGGGGTTGGGATGACGATGTCCGGTTGGTCTTCGGGCTTCTTCACCAGCACGTAGACGAGGGTCTTCTCCTCGTTCTGTGGCTGCAAGGGGATTATTGGGGCAACCGGGGTAGGTGGGGTCGGCGCTTTGATAAACACTATCTTGTAGTGTTTTTGAGGAGGAGGAACGTAGATGGGCTTCCGTGGAGCAGGATAATCATTATCAGGCGGTGGGACGTGCACGTATACGTGTTTGTGAACTATGGGTTGCTGCGGAGGCCCATATTGAGGAGCGGGGGGACCGTACGAGCCGGATGGGGCTCCGTAGGAAGTGGAAGGAGCTCCGTAGGAAGTCGGCGGTTCCGGTCTTGCTACAGTACATACCACAGCCGCTGCCAGCACCAAACTTCTCAGCACCTGTACACACAAAGCTCTTAGTTTAATATAAGATCAACACAAGTTTCACGTTATTGAACATTGGATTTTTGACTGTTTTGGGTCACTGGGTCAAGAACTTAATTAGGATCGGATCCTACCGTTTTGTCACACATCCTGGTAACGCTCCGACGTATGTTTGGCCAGTGTAATGTCCAGCATACAGGCGCCACCTGTGCTTATAAGAGATGCGCACTCGACATCCGGGGAGGGGACACTTTCGATGGTTCACATACCTATTGCGTAACGCTAAGGTGCCCGCGCGTCGCCCTCTTACTGCACGCGATACATCTATGCTTCAGGGCAGATTCTAACATGTTTTTCGTACGATTTTTTAATCAGTGCAGTTTTGTTATGTTTTTGAATTTAAATAATAATGCCATAAGTAATTGCTTATCACAAAAACATAAATTGTGTATTATAAAATACTTATTTTTTGGAAAAAAAAATGGGACAAGTCCGAGTAGAAATCGCGCAATTAGGTTCCGTACATAAAAACTGTACCTTTTGTTCAAAGGTATGCAAAATGTTAAAAAAACAGGCTAGAATTTCTTTTAAAATTAAAAATGCTTGTTGTAACAGATTACCAATTATAAGCTGCCCTTATACTTATGCTTGATTACTTTCATTTTTACCTTCAAGGTTCTAGTACAATCGAGATTTTAATGACGCGCCAGTTAGTATGGAATACTGTTTTGGAACCCTATATCTTTTTTAGTATCAAGATTTTAAGGGTTCCGTACGCGAATGCCAAAAACGAAACCCTTATAAATTCGTCATGTCCGTCCGTATGTCACAGCCTTATAATTACAATATGCACGAAAGGTTTTCAAAAAACTGATTCTCTTAAATTTCATATTTTGCGAGTTATGTTGACTGCCAAAGTTGAAAAAATTATTTCCCCCTTCTCAGCATCTAACTTTGAAACCACGGGGTTTAAGAATCATTAAAAAATCCCGATAACAGGGCTTTATAAATACTACCAACGATAATGGTTTTAGACAAAATCCGTTCATAAGTTTTTTAGATATTTGCATTAACTCTCATTCTACGGAATGAGAGTGACACGCACTTGGCTTGTTTTTTTTTTACAGAATTTTAAGGGGATAGATTTTAGTAGGTACCTGCAGGTAACTCTAATATCCCAAAACGGTCTATTTTACATGTGCTAGATTAAAGAAGTGGTACATATAGTACTACAAATGTAAAAAAACACAGAAGTGTTGGAAAGACATAATAAAACAAGTAGAAGTTTAACGAAAACCCCGACTACACAACCTGTACTTACCTGCCTTTCAATACGTCGTGTTTATTTTTATTTTATTAATCGACTTCAAGAAACTGGCCAAGTGCGTGTCGCAGACGCATTGAGTTAAGGTTCCGTAGAAAGAGAATTATTGCCGAAAATTTGACTGCGTACCGCCAAGCGCCGCGCCACCCACTTCGAAACATTGTTATTAATTTAGGAATTATTATTACTAAGGATGTTATAATTTCATGATATGATTCGACTCTAACGTTGTTAGCTTAATAATTCGCTGACGGATCCCTAAATCAAAAAACGGTTTGAATCACCTATCCAACGACACCCAACACTATGACTCCCTCGCAGCCTAGTTGGTAATGTGATGGACTGCCGTGCAGAGGGTGTGGGTTCGATTCCCGCACTGGACAAACATTTATGTGTTAAACATTTGTGTTTGTCTTGAGTCTGGGTGTACTTATGTGTGATGTGTATGTATTTACAAAAAAAAAGCAATATATATGTATTTATATCCCTTGTGTGGTACCCATAACACAAGCTTTGCTTACTTTGGGGCTAGACGGCGCTGTGTGTAATGTCCAAAAATATTTATTATTATTATTATTATTATTATGGGATACAGGACAAAAAAATATCCTGACTTTGCGTCTAGATGATCTACTGAAGTACTTCCACTCGTCGGTATATTTAGTATTGCGCAAAGATAATTGTCAGTTCCGTTTGTTTCGTCATGTCTGTTCCTCCATCCGTTTGAAGTTTTGTAGGGTTCAGTAGCCAGATTGTGAAATCAAACCATTACAGTATCGTTATATCCGTTTGTTAGACAATTTTAGAGTTAAACGCGTAAAACGTCTGCTTGATGGTTTGTAGGGGTTTGCAGCCAAATTGTAATTTCTTCAACTGCAACAACACCATTTCTCGATTTTAGGGTCCGTTGCCAATCACCAAAAACTGCAATGAACCCTTTATCGCTTGATTTAAACATCTCCATCTGGTCGTCTGTCAGTTTTTGTGGCAACTATGAATCAAAAAAAAATTAACAAGAAAATTGAACCAACTTCAAAAAACTATTAAAATGTCAAAAACCAGTCAAGTGCCAGTCTGGCTCGCGCACCGAGGGTTTTGTACAAACCTATTATTATGGAGATATCTCTTTCACAATGAGAATAAATAAGCCTCACAGGTTTATGCCTTAATTATCAGTTTTTTTGTATATTTGTCATGTAACATTTGCTTCTTGCCAAATTTCATGATTTTAGGATAACAGGAAGTACCCCATAGGTTTTGATTTATTTGTTTCACAATATGCGACAAACATGAACTTATTTTTTTTTTGCATTGATTTAAAAGCTTGATTTATTTACAGCTGTAAATGACTGTAGACTTTAAGTAGGTTAGTGCTAAGATGTCTTTACAACGCTGCTACGATGACCGTCTAGTATCAAGATCATAAGATGAAGACCATATAAAGCTGCGTAATGAGGCGTGACAGAGGGTTATCATATCTCGGAAACCATTTACTGGGCTTTAATAAGGTCACTGGGTTTCGCACTCCCTAGATCAATCCTCATGGTGAGGGGGCTTGTGATGAATGTGGATAAAGCAAGTCATGTTCAACCAACACATCATACTAAAGAAAAATACATCGCTGGTACTTAAATTCAAGGCGGTCCTGGATTATGTCAACCCTAAGGACTGACAGCTTAGATGAGGTTGAATATTGATGTATACTCTCCCATATACATAAAATAAAGTAGTAAACTAACAAATTATGGATCTTCTTCGTTTCTGTTCGATAGTGCTTGTATGAATTTATTTTAACAATCAAATAGTACGAAACTCGCTATTCGAAAAACTCAAATACTAAAATCCGTCGAATATTGCACGGTAATTTAAAAAAGGCTTTCTTTCAATTTTCCAAGAAGAGACCCCTAAATTAAAAATTCAATTATTTACGTTACACGTCCGTGTTAGGGTCACAAAAACCCGCAAGGGATGTGTACCAAATTTCAACTTAATCGGTCCAGTAGATTCGAAGCAAATTGACTGTGACAGACAAACAGACACACGAGTTATCCAATAAGGATTGCCCGTTTTTTCATTCGGACGTAGATCAAAAGTTCCTTTAAAAAATTACCGAAATTAAGAAAATTGATTTCAAATAGTCATTTATACTGACATTTAATTTTAGTTGTTATAATAAGTGATGATTTTAATTTAATAATAAGTCATAATTTTGGACAGTTTTAACAATTATTAATAAAAAAAATATTAAAATCTATTTTCTTTTTATTACATCACAAAACACTTCTAGTTTACCATGTTTAAATATTGTCCACTTTCAGTTGATATTTGGTAACGAACAAAAACTTGGGTTAATTTAACCATAAAGCAAATTAAAGCTTTGTTACAAAAGAACACTGCGAACACATTTTAAATTTATTCTAATATTTTTTAATAGAACTATTGCAAAAATGTTTGATCTGTTACAAAATTAACGTCTGTTGGCTTTCTTGCCTTCAAACATTTTCGTTGTCATTCATTTTTAATGTCGAATACAGCGCGACTCGAGCCTGAAGCCACGGAACCCTGTTATTTCTTAAATACCTCAATATTAACAAGGTGATGTTTCACATTAAGACAAAATCGGCAAGGATTTTTATCACAAAGCCGTTTTTTTATAAATTAAAAACGTGAAAAAACAAGTCAACATCGTGTCGCGCTTAGCGAAAGTAACATAAAACGTGATGTGCAAAGTTGCTTATAAAAGCACGCTTTAAATGGTTTTATCTTATAATACTAAACAAGGTCACTGGCCTCTATCATTCCTGTAATTGTTTATTCTGTCTGTTACAAAAAGGTTTTGTCGGGCAGACAAACGAACGACATTAGGGACCCTAAAAACTTCGTATCTATTAATTTTTTATCTTGTATTTTCTGCAAAATATAAAATGGTTAATAGGGCGACCTGACCTCGAACGTATTTCTATTAGGATTTCCAATCACTGCGTAACCGCTACCCTCATAATAATGTCATCACGAACAGAAATAGCCACGATGGTGAAAGTTCACGTTTATTAGCTTAGCTGTTTTAATTCTGTAGAATTAAAAGGTCGCTGATTTTTGTTAGGATTAAATGTATATTCTGTTTCTGATAGTCTAAAAAAATATTTTGATGCTAATTGGCACATTTTCTAATTTGATTAACAGAAAGCCTTTGATTACAATTGTTTGGCTGCACTTTATAACAGGAGCAAAAATCATTTAATGCAATTAGCTGCACTTTATAACACGAGCAAAAGTCATTTGATGGAATTGGTAGCAGTTTATAACTAAGTCAAAATCTATGATGCACTATTTTTATCATAAAAGTACGTTTATAAATTTGCAAACTCAAATAATATCTATTCACTCTAGCCTTGAAAGTCCCAAAGTTAAAGAAGAAATCCCCTAAGAATCGGAAAACACTGACAGAGGTAAGGAAAGAGCTCCACTGCATTGCCATCCGCATAATGATTGAGGAAGTATGCTTCGTGCGGATAGGCGAAATATCGACAGCAAATGGGCGAAGCCCTCACTCTCTCTCGTTGATCGCAGGTGGAATGGAGCTGGTGGAATAAGGTTGTGCAGTTCAAAGAGAATATAAATACTACTTGTGCAGTTCTTGCGCACACTCTCCGATATGAATTAAAAAACATTAGCAGAAAAACCAAACTAAGCCAATTGTATAAAAAAGATATTATTGGTATTAAAAAATCTACCACTAGGTTCTTTAAAGGTCTTGGTAGGTCTTGGGTACCGCTGAACTGTTAATTTTGTCCGAAATGTATATTATAGAGATAGATAGATTGATATATACTTTACTGCACACCAAAAATGAATTATAAACGAATTAAAATTAAGAAATAAACTTATAAGTTGTATACAATCAGGCGGTGTTATCGCTTATAAGCGATCTCTACCAGACAACCTTTGGGTAGATAGAAAAAAAGAAAATATACAGAAAAGGTAAGTGATGCATAATTAAATGAATACCTGGGTATTACCATTAAAATAGAACATAATATATTATATATAATATTTTAAACTGTAGATAATAGTCAATTAAAATAAATAGATATACATTAAATATAATATCATATTTATTAACATACAATATATAAATATTTATATATATATAATACATATAGGTATATACACATAATAACATAAATTTGCTAAGATAAATACAGTAAATTTATTGAACAAGATTGCTGTAATATGATTTAATTTGATTCCTCAAAATATCAATAGATTGAGCTTTTTTTATGGATAAAGGCAATTTATTCCACAGTTTTGTTGCATGAACCATAAATATTTTGCATAACAATTTATAACATGGATTGGTAATTTTAGTAGGTGATGAGTAGAAGGCCGAAGATGTGGATTAGAAATGCCTACAAATTGAAATCATTCCTTTAGGTATACAGGAGTTGACGGATTGAACAAAATGCTGTACAAAAGACGTAGAATATGAATTGATAGAATATGAATATTCCGGCGAATGCGAATCGGACGCCACTTGAGGTGTTGTCGAAAATTGGAAACATGATCATATTTACGGAGTCCAAATATGAAACGCATACACATTTTGAAGACGCTCAAATTTATTTAATTGGCCCTCAGAGATAAAATAGCAGGCGTCAGCATCATCGAGAATAGGATGAAGTAATGGCTGCGCAAGTGCAATTTTGGTCGAGATAAGAAGAAAATTACGTAAGCGTCGTAACGAACCCACAGATGCATATAATTTACGGCTTAATTCTTGCAGGTGTGGTGCCCAAGTTAAGGTACGATCAATGATTATCCCTAAATTTTTTACACTTTCACTGATAGGAATGTGGTTACTGTTGACCCTAACAGGAGGCAGGTGATTAAAATTTATTTTAGATATAAGCTTAGGGCTACCAATTATAATAACATTATTTATAGTTCATTAACATTATAATAACATAACATGGTCTTAGTAGGGTTTATTTTTCGACCGTGATATTTACTCCATTCATTTATAATATTTAAATCACTGTTAATAGTATGAATAGCCTTATTGAGGTCATTGAGTGAGGCATGAGTATAGATTTGAAAATCGTCTGCACACAAGTGGTAGAAGGAAGAGATTCCGTGTGAAATAATATGAAATAATGTGGAGACAAGACGCCACCTTGAGGTACGCCAGCAAGGATATCGCACCAAGATGAGAACGTGTCCTCAACTTTGATACGTTACTTGCGTTTATGCAAGTAACTGCGAAACCATTCAATTGCCGCTGGAGGTAATTGAGCAAGTAAAATATCGAAGTCTATCGTGTTAAAAGCGTTACTAAAATCCAGTAATGACAAAACAGTCAGTTTTTGGCGGTCCATGCCCATACAGTTATCAGTCATCTTTGCAAGAGAAGCCGGATTGAGAAGGATTAAGGAGGCAATTTTTTGTGAAAAAGTGACTGAGCTGTTGATGGACAAGTCGTTCTAGGACTTTGGACAGGAAGGGCAAGATTGATGTAGGACGATAATAAGAGAATAAGGCAGGATTGGCTTTTTTTGGTAATGGAATTACATGTGCCAGTTTCTACATATCAGGGAATTTTCCGGATGAGATAGATGCATTAAGGATATGAGTAATGAATGTTCAACATCTAACTTCTACCCTTTGCGATAGACGTATTGAATTTTGAAAAGCAAGACGAGGAATATTTAACAGCTTTCTGAAACTAATATTACAACAATACATAATAAAATAAAAAATAAAAAATCTGCTATGATAGATTAACTAATTCTTTATCGCGCTGAGGTAGCTGCGTTTGAAATTCCAGTAATAGAAACTAATGTTAAATGTGAAATGCAAAGTTCCCTTTGTATTTAAAGAGATTAGTCCTACGGATACCATAAATAAAAAACACCACAGTCCTTTGGGAACTTTCGGCAAAAACTATAAACTCAATCATTGATGTTATAGCATAACCCTTAGCCATAAGTTTTAATAGTTGTGTTGATAGTGGTGTGTTTCCTGATGAGATGAAGCTTAGCAAAGTCACCTCTTTTTAAATCAAGTAGTTCAACAAATCCTAATAATTTTCGGCCTATTTCAATACTACCTGTACTCAGTAAAGTTATTGAAAAAATCATACTTTGTCAAATGTTAGTCATTGACTTACTTAGTAGTAAACAGTTGGGCTTTTCGAAAGGCTGTTCCACAAGCGTTGCAGGAGTGGCACTATTAAAAAATATATTTAAAGCTTGGGAGGAGTCGCATGATAATTTTTGAGTATTTGTGATTTATCTGTGTCCAACATGAAAATCTTATTAGGAAGCGACATCACTATGATAGAGATTTTGTGTAAATAGATGTCAACGGTGAGAGATCTCTGGGTTCATCAGTCACTATGGGAATCCCTTAGGGCTCAATTGTAGGTCCTTTTCTATTTATTATTTACACTGATGATCTTCCATATCATGTAAAAAACCATGACATTGCCTTATTTGCTGAAAACTCCTCTTTACTTATTAAAGATAAGCGACGACAGACATGTTATGATGAATTAAATAATGCTATTTCTACGATTGTAAATTGATTTAACGCCAATAATTTTTTACTCAATGAGAAAAAACTAAATGTGTAAAATTTACATTACCAAATGATAGTCAGATCCAGACATGTTTTAATATTTATGAACAATCAGAACTTGTTTAATCAATAGTCTTTCTTGGTTTAACTTTGGACTCCAAACTTCAATGGTGTCCTCATATTCATAACCTAGCAAAAAATTTGGCTCTGCTGTGTATGCGATCAAGAAAATAAGACAATTTCGTGGCCAGCTCTTAGAATTGATCACTTCATGATGTATCCGACCATTTGATGGTTCGTGGTCGTATTTCATGATATAGGCAGCTACAACTGACCATATCGTTTAAACGTTAACGTTTGATGATATGTCAATCCACGCTTGGCCATATCATAAAAGTAGGGTTTCCATAATATAAAAAAAACTACCTACTGATTGCTCACACTATAGTAGCTACCGTAAAATGAGTCCCGTTTGCTTATAGTTAAATATTTAGTATGTTTTAATTTCTGTTTAGTTCTTAATATTTCTGCAATCGGTTTTTTTATTATTTATTTATTATTATTTTTTATTGAAAACATTGATAGATAGGTATTCTTTATTGCATACCAAATAAAAATAACTTAAAATTAATTCTTACATTCCATTGAAAAGCATACAATAAGGTGGCCTTATCGCTTAAGAGCGATTCCTGCCAGCCAGGCAATCTTTGGGTAGAGGAAGCCTTAAATTTTTAAAATGAGTATTAGGTAGGTGATGTAATATAAAATCTATGCATATAAAATGCTTTGTTCTGAATGACTGACGGATCAACGTACAGCATAAATTGTAATGAAATTTTAGTGAGTTGTTATTCACACGCCGGGGAAGGTTTCTGAGAAAGAAAAAAAGGGTCAAGTGTGAGTCGGACAGAGTCAAGTGCGATTCGGACTCGCGCAATAAGGGTGAATTGATTTACGAAATTTTGGTAAGTTGTTATGCACACGCCGGAGAATGTTTCTGAGAAAGAAAAAACTGGTCAAGTGCGAGTCGGACAGGGCTAGGTAGTAAAGGTAAACCGATTGCAATGAAATTTTGGTAAGTTGTTATGAACACGCCGGAGAAGGTTTCTGAATTAGTACAACCCTTTCGCAATAGGTTGGTGTGGCAGTTGTTTTAAAAAAGAAACAACGTTCGCTGGGTCAGCTAATTTAGAATAAAATAGGTGTATGTTAATATATGTATACATAATATACATGTATATAGCATAAATAACAAAGAAAATGCGGCGATACATATATATTATAGTGTAGGATAGAATTGACTTTTTATTTGTTTTTGTAAAATATGTAAAGGCTCAATGCATTCTAAATTTTTATAGCTTGCACTGTAAATAAATAATTAGTGTAGTGCTGGTTACTGGTGTTTTCAGAAGAAGATTGGAGATTAGGATTGGATATGCCTACAAATTGGAAACGCTCTTATAGATATGTTGGGGTCGACGGATTGATCAAAATGCTATACAGAAGAGTGAGAATATGAATATTCCAGCGAACACGAATTCGAGGCCACTTGAGTTGTTTTCGAAAACTAGAAACATGATCATATTTACGGAGTCCAAATACAAAACGTTTACATAAGTTCTGAAGACGCTCAAGTTTATTTAGTTGGTCCTCCGTAAGAAAATAGATTGTATTTTATGATAATATGTACTAGTTATGTTGTAAACCAAATGTTTTTTTTCAAAGAGTAACTATTGAGTTTCTTGCCGGATTCTTCTCGGTAGAAATCAACATTGTGAAACGGAGGGTGGGTGGTAGGGTTCAAAAAATAGTATTTCATAACTTTGACGATTCAAAAGGTTTTAACCTTATTTGAATAAAAATTTTGACTTTGACTAAATTGGATCACGCTAATCTAACTAACCTAGTCCATTCGCAAAATTTTATTAGATTTTTAGATAGCCCACTGGACATAGCTACTTATAGTAGGTATTAAGTAAGTGAATTTTAGTGTTTTTGCCGTTGCAATGATTATGGTTAGAAATATAACAATTATGATCCTTTAAAAAACCAGCCAGCAGGTGCGACACATAGGTACATGCGTTAAGTTAGGGTTCCGTAGAATGACAATTATTACGGATATCAGAAAAACTCGTGAACCGATTTCGTTCAAAATAATTTTCAATGAACACTCTATATGTGTGATTGTTTTAGATTTGTAGAACACGAAGTTTAAAGTTACAGGTCACATTTTTTAAATTTAAAACTCTTAAAAATAACAGAAATGTTACTTCAAAACCTCAAATGCCCTTTTAAGCCAACAAACGACATTTTTAAAATTCATATTTATTAAGTTTGTAACCTTCAGTTTGTAGTCCGTCTCACATTTGACCAGTTTTACTACTGTTACTAATGTGAGTACTGTTCAACAAACTTTTCTGACCTTCTGATGTTTGTTGCGCTATACCTGACAGACTACTCTTTACTCTGTGACAATATAACAGAGTACAAAGAGTAGACTTACATTATACTAGGGTGATTGATGATTCTAGATAAAAGTGTCAACTCACATTTTGTCCATATCACTTTTCACTTACATCAAAAACTGAAAGTGTGCGTTGTTTATCATTGACGTCTACATAGTTTACGTAACATTTGTTGACACATAGAAATTCCTTATCTTACGTAATTTTGACTTATATTTTGCCATTAACACTTTATTGACACCTTTGTGATTTATGACAAATTTTAAATGTTTGTTACAAAATATTTGCTTGTTATGTAAATCTTTAATCTTTATTAAATAAAATATTTGAAAAATGGATTATCGACTCAAATGCCCCACGGTTTTGCGTGCGAATAAGTGCCATCTATCTACTAACAAAACTTAGGTCCATAACATTTTTACTTGTATTAAATAATGTATGGTACTTACATCTAGTTATCAAACATTTACAAATACAAATTTTGCTACAATTCTATAAATTAGACTAATTATTATTCACAGTTTTGCTTACGCGGCTCACCTACTTACACTTAGGCGTTCTAATTTCAAACCGCGTGTTTATAAAATACTAGCTTCTGCCAGCGGCTTCGCCCGCCCTAAATTTCGTAGGTCTTTACAGCAACTCCTCAATTATAGAAAAAATACAAACAATCATATCTTACCTCTTTAATGGCTTAATACATTCGTGTCTGTGAAACCATGGAAATACACATACAAAATTTCAACCCAATCGGTCGAGCCGTTTAGTAGATGACATACCGACAGCAGCGCCACCTACCGGGTTCAATTTTATTTTTAAATCATCCAGAAAACCATTGAAATACCCATATAAAATTTCAACCCAACCGGTTTAGCCGATTAGAAGTTATGTGAAAAAGATAAGTACGGAAGGATAATTCTTACTACCAGTTGTCCTATTACCCGTTTTCCCGTAGGAATGAAGCATTTTTCGGGGGTAAAAAGTGGCCTATGTTCATCAGGGATAATGTCGGCTTCTAATGGTAAAAGAATTTTTCAAATCGGTCCAGTAGTCTCGTAGCCTATTCAGTACAAACAAACAAACAAACAAATCTTTCATCTTTATTATATTAGTATAGATGAGAAAATCACGTTACTAGAACTTTATAAATACTTTCAACGAAAATTGTTTCGGTTAAAACTGGGTCAACAAGTTCAGGTCAGAAATCAGCAAAAAGTAATTCTCATTTTGTGGAACCCTAACTTACGTTAGGTTACGTGTACCTTCTTTTGATTTTATTAATATTGAAAACCGTGCTATCAAACACCCTTTCCAGACCTTAAGAACCCTTGACGACAATAGGACTAGAAACAATAAAGATAGAATGATCGGCGACAGTACAAACCGACTATTTGTGAGTACGTGTCTCTTAGCTCAGTGCCATACGGAAATTATTATTTAAAGTTTTTTTAAAAACACTTTTGAATCGTCAAAAATTTCATAAGTGCTATTTATTTTTAAATCGAGGATTTTTTTCTTCTATTCATAGTTAAATGAAAGACCACCTTTGATAGTTGCTAAAGTTAAGAGGGCGTATATGCGAGAAATCACTTTTTTTAGCTAGGATTTTTCTAAAACTGCTGAACTAAAAAAAATAGCCAATACATGGAAATTCTGACAGATTTTTCTATTGATAGAATACAATACGTAGTTATTTTTTAAAAACAATTGGGTTCCCTGACTAAATATCGAGCTTTGCGACAATAAGTTAACTAATTTTTAAGTTTTTTTTTTTTTTTTATTTAACATATTCGGTTGAAAACTTTCACTCGAAATATAACATAGCTTCTGCCAGTGGCTTCGTCCGCCCTAAATTCGTTATCGGCATAGGTTCTTACGAAAACTCCTCAATTATAGAAAAAAAAACAAACAAATCAAAAATTCATGTCTGTGAAACCATGGGTATACATACAAAATTTCAACCCAATAGGTCAAGCCGTTTAGTAGTTGACATAACGACAGCTGCGCCACCTAACGGGTCCGATTGTATTTTAAATCATACAGGAAACGGAAATACCCATATAAAATTTCAACCTAATCGGTTCAGCCGTTTAGAAGTTATGTGAAAAAGATAAGTACGGAAGGATAATTCTTACTACTCGTTTTCCCGTAGGAATTAAGCTTTTCCCCCCGGTAAAAAGTAGCCTTTGTTCAACAGGGATAATGTTGGCGTCTAATGGTAAAAGAATTTTTCAAATCGGTCCAGTAGTTTCGGAGCCTATTTAATACAAACAAACAAACAGTCAAATCTTTCCTTTTTATAATATTAGTATAGAGTAGATTATTTAAACAATTCAAATTTAATTCTGTTAAATCTTTTTTATGTCTTTCCTTAACTTTTGTTTTTTTTAAGATCAGTTGTGTGTCCCACTTTTTCAAACAACATATACCCTTTTGTTGTATTAGTATGTCTCTCATGCGAAACCGTACAGAAAATAACGAAGTGTGGATTTCATTAGTAGTTAACACATTTTGAATACGCAAAGAATTAAAATAAAACCGAACCGAAATCATAGTTATTAGTCCATACCTACCTAATCTTCATGAACAACGCGATCATTCACATCCTTTATTACTACAACCTTATCAATGTTTACTAAACTCCATTTTTTTACTACCGGTTAGTTCTAATCCCCGCTAAAACCTTAAACATTGCGCGGAAATAAGTATTCTTTAAAACAAGCATCTTAACTGATGCACCAATTGTTAAACACAGTTTAAGACAGTATCTAATTGGAATTTGTGATGGTTTCGGTTGTGAACTGTGGGTGTAGTTGTAACTGTTTAATAGCATCTTAATAGCCTTTAATTGTTGTGTTGGTACTATATAGGGATTTCTCACTATACCGATGGTTTTTTGTCTCTAAAAGTGCTCATAAGTCATTCTGTGGTTGAGGGAACATTACCTCCTTAGAAGTTTTTACTATTACAATTAACGCAGTGTTAGCATTGTAGAAAAATGGTAAAACTATGTAAGAAGATTAATTATTATGGTCATTCTAAGGCAAAGGTAAGATATTTTTTCAAATTTACCGAAAATAATTAGCTCAGTTTTAAAGTCTAAAAAACCGTAAATATATATTATCATAGTTTCAATTTGTTTTTGTTTTACTTGAACATCAACAGATTGTAACCACTTTATTCGAGGTTTGTTAAGGTTTATTGATAATTAAAATTTAAAAAAAAATTTCAAAAATGCACATTTAAATTCTTTTCAAGTAGTTTTTAAAAACAATTTTGAATCGTTAAAAAAAAAAACAATTAACCTTACAATTTCGATTGATTTACAATGCAGATTTCTACCAAAAAGCGCGGCGCAAGTTACTCAACCGTTACCTACTCTTTATAGAAATGTCAAATAAAACAATACATTAGTTGTAGATCCATTAATACTTCAATATATTTATATAATTAATTTGATAAAGCTACTAAAACACACTCATTCATTCTGTCACTTAACAACATTATGGCACAAATTAAAATCAAATCAATTTTTAGTGATCTATTTACTATTTATGTGCGTTCTGTATTTTTATATAACGTAATTATTATGTAAATTCAACTATATTATCCTTTTAATTTGAAACCTTTTTAATTAGTATTCAATCTACCTACGGATACTTTATCCTGACTAAAAGAAAATTCATAGCTTAAGTCCGCCTATTCTATTACAATCTTTTTTTTTTATATTTGATAAAAAATCAAGATTGATATTTTGCTACGTGGTAAATCATTTCAATTTATAACGTTAAAAATAATTACGTAGTTTATTTATTTAGTAAAAATTAAATCGTTTTATTTATTAACTTAATAGTTAGGTACCTATTATAATAGTTGTTTAAACTAAATTAAATAGTTACCTGTATTAAAATACTTAATCTAAGTATATATATTTACAAATATAATAAAACTAAAGAGTTTATTTGTTTGAACGCGTTTATCTTTAGAACTACTAGTCGAATTCAAAAATTCTTTTCGCATTTGATGCTCCAATTCTCGAAGAAGGTTTAGGCCGCACGACTCGAGCAAAAAGAAAAGTCACAAAGAACGCTAAGCGTGGTAAGTATTGGCGTGGGTGACTAATGCGACGGGACGGTTGGGAAACGTCTGCTATTAGTTATAAACAGGGCGGAAAGAAATGGCGTTCATTGGACAGAAAGTAAGAATCGAAGATAACAAATGTCACTGAGAGGAAACATTCCTTTATTATCAAAATTTAGTAAATCTGCATTCAAAGATTTTTAATGAAGCACCTGTTTAAACCGGGTTGGAACCCGTGAAATATAAAAAAACACTTTCTGTATTTTTATGGTTTTGATAGAGACCATTTTCTCCTAAGGTAGTCAACTTAGTGCCTTCAAATATGTCAAGAATAACTGCAAGAAAGACATAAATTCTCTTATTATTGTACCTACTTACCATAAGATTACATATATAACAGACGTAATCACAACATAAAAGCATTGTCCTAACACAATTCCAGGGATCCTTATTAATCACACAATTGAAAGAGCTAGCGAGCGAGCATTACTTAATATGAATGAACTACCTATCAGTCATTATCGCAATAACTTAGATACATGTGTTTCTATCATTTGTAGGATTCAAAGGAAAAAGGAACCCTTATAGGATCACTTTGTTGTCTGTCTGTCTGTCTGTCAGTTCTCAGGAAATTAAATCAAGTTGAATTTAGTATCAAATTCTAGGGTCTCTTAAAGCTGTAACGAAAAGCTGAAAGTCAACGCAATAAAAAAATACTGCCATTTTTTTCGCATGTTGTGGCATTTACAAATAAATCAAAACCTATGTGGTACTTCCCGCTGTCCTATAATAATGAAAAATGACACGAAGCAAGGCATCACAAATATAGGGAAAAATAAGAAATTCGTTAATTTGTAGTTGAAACACATTTAAAAAAGAGTTTGTCAGTCTGTCTGTTAAAACCCTTTTACTCAACAACCCGTGGAGGTATAAAGTTGAAATTAATATCAAATACTATAGACTACGGTCACTTAAAGTCGTAAAAAAATCGAGTTTCTAAGTCAATGTAATAAAAAATATCCCATTAATACGGTTATTTCTGTCGCATCTCGCCAGCCTTTATACGTCCCCACTGTTGGGGGGGTCATTCCCACTAGTACACCCAATTAGTTCAACTGTTGAACTAATGGGAATTTTGTTGTTGCAGTAGTTCAACTGTGTATAATTTTTTTTAAGAGTTGAACTACTGGGACAATCTAGTTGAACTAACTCACAGGAGCTGATTCAGTTGATTTAAAAGATGAAATTTATATATTTGTACTTAATCTTATTTATGTACGTTAACAATTCATACATTTTGCTGAAATAAAACAAAAAATTAAAACCACAAGAATTGTATATTATACAATGTCATTTCATAAAAAAATGTAGGTCATTTTATTGAAAAAAAGGTAAATATTTACAAAAAAAAATACTATTTTGGATGACAGCTGTCAAATTATAAAGGACTATATCTCCGTAACTATTGATCGTAGGTTAGTAGTTTCTTTACGGAAATGATAGATCTCGTCAAGAGCTTTATTTCAGATGACAGCTATCAAACTATAAAGAACTATATCTCCGTAACTATAGACGGTAGGCTAGTAGTTTCTACACAGAAATGATAGATATTATCAAGAGCTTTGACAGCTGTCAAACTAAAAACAGCTATATCTCCGTAACTATTGATCGTAGGCTAGAAGTTTCTGCACAGAAATTATAAGTCTCATCATCTTTATTTCAGATGACAGCTGTCAAACTATAAAGGAATATATCTCCGAAACTATAGATGGTAGGCTAGTAGTTTCTTCACAGGCAGGGACCACGGGGAATAAAGGAAATGATAGATCTTATCAAGAGCTTTATTTCAGATGACAGGTGTCAAACTAGAAAGGGCTATATCTCCGTAACTATTGATCGTATGCTAGTAGCTTCCCTTTAGTAGCAGTAGTCCGGTTGACAGAACTACTGAAACTTTTAAGTTGCAATAGTTCAGTTGCGACTAAACACCGACTGATTGATACCTTTTTAGTAGCAACAGTTCGGTTAGTTAATAATTGAAACAAAATATATTTACAAACTATTTTATATTAAAAAAAAGATTCAGTGATAACATAACATTTTTTAGCAAAATTAACGTTATCTTAAAAAAAAAACAAATGAGTGTCGAAAAAAAAATTAATGACAAATTGTTTTATTTAAAATAAAAACCCTTTTTTGGAAACTTTTCTTAAATTTTTTTTTATTATTATCAATTTTTAATCATAAGTAAAAAAAAAATTTTCTTGCGGTAAACTTAGTCTTAATCGTTAAAACCATATATTTTTTATCACACTTGCTTGTAAACAGTGTCATTACGGGCAGGCAAAACCTTAATTGCTCACATGGGCTCTTTATTTGTAAATTTAACTTTACAAAAGTGATAGATTTCATCAAGCTCTTCGTTTCGAACGACAGCTGTCAAACTAAATAGGCCCATATCTCCGAAACTATTTATCGTTACAAAAGTGATAGATCTCATCAAGATCTTCATTTCGTATGACAGCTGTCAAACTAAAAAGGCTCATATCTGGGAAACAATTGATCATAGACCAGTTGTTTGTTGACAGAAGTAATAGATCTCATGAAGAGCTTTATTTCGGATGATAGCTGTCAAACAAAAAACGGCTATAACTCTGTAACTATCGATCGTAGACTAGTCACTTCTGTACAGAAGTGATAGACCTTATCAAGACCTTTATATCGGATGACAGCTGTCAAACTAGAAAGGGCTGTATCTCCAAAACCATTGTTCATAGACTAGTTGTTTCCTTACAAAAGTGATAGACCTTATCAAGATCTTTATTTCGGATGACAGCTGTCAAACTGGAAAGGGCTATAAGGTCTGTAAGGAAACAAGTAGTCTACAAACAAAATAGTATTTTTTTTTGGTAATGCATTTTAAATATTTTACTTTTTTTCAATAAAATGACATACATTTTTTTTATAAAATGACATTGTAAAATGACTTTAATATTCAATTTTTGTGGTACTAAGTAACTGACCAATGAGGTTTTAATGATTTTCGTTTGTAAATAAACAGGTGTTTAATTGTTTGTTTTATTTCAGCAAAAATGTATGAATTGTTAACGTACATATGTAGCGGACCATATCATACCGCTACAAGCAAGGCTGACGTCAGGCGTCCCACATCGCACTATCGATGTTTCCTTCACAGTTCAGTATATAAAGCAATCGAAGTACAAGTTAAGTGGACCACGGCGGTCCCCAGGCATAACATATCGCCTGGCAGGAGATCTCCTCTTTGCCGCCGCTCCACACATAAATAAGATTAAGTACAAATATCTAAATTTCATCTTTTAAATCAACTGAATCAGCTCCTGTGAGTTAGTTCAGCTAGATTGTCCCAGTAGTTCAACTCTTAAAAAAAATTATACATAGTTGAACTACTGCAACAAGAAATTCCCATTAGTTCAACGGTTGAACTAAATGGGTGTACTAGTGGGAATGACCCTGTTGGGGCACGGTCTACCCTCATAAGCGAGGGTGGTTTGGGCCATATAGCAGACGCGGGCCCAGTGTGGATTGTGGACTTCACAAACGTCTTTTTTTTTTGACGTATGCAGGTTTCCTCACGACGTTTTCCTTCACCAAAAAGCCAGTGGTGTGAATAAATCAATTAGTGTACTTGAGAAATTAAGAAAAGAATCATTAGTACACGCCAACCCCGGGGTTCAAACCTCCGCCACTTGGGACGTGAAGTGAAATTTAAATTCCTCGGTCACCACCGATCTTGTCGCATATTATGACACAAATAAATCAAAACCTTTGGGGAACTTTTATGAATGAGCTAGAATCATGAAATTTGGCAAGAAGCAAGATGTTACATCACAAATATTGGAAAGAATCTTAAAACTGGTCATAAACCTTATAACACGACAGGTTATAGAAGTAGTGCCCTGTTACCGAATGCACCAGCTAGGTGCTCAGAAAATAGAAGTTTAGGTAGAGGGAGTTCAGAGGTCGGTAAAGAAACGCTTTTCAAGGGTAAGGCAGGTTATATTTGTATACTCCTTCACTTTTATCATAACAGACTTTAATAAACAATAAATCTTAATCGCTTAAGGTGATTCTTATCTCTTAAAATATCTACACAGTTGCTACCTATTTTACAATCATATAGGACTACCTAAATAAGTAGAAAGACAGAAAACGCAAGCCTGGCTTCACAGAGTTTTAAAGTGTGTAGTTTTCAAGTCTTTATTAGGGATCTAATACAATTATGGATTCTTCGGCCTAGAAACCGAACCGAAGTCTTGCTTGTTGAAGACACCCCTCAGGTCACCGCCGCCGCAGCAAGTAGACGCGGACGGGACTGAATTTCAGTGGCCTATCAACGTGTGTTGAGTAGTGAAATATGCCGCCCGTGGCAGACACAAGGTAAGGCCGCACATGGCTGGCACAGTGCAAGATTGCACGTGAGCGCAGTTCGCCCCGTAGCCTCGGTGTGGAGCAGTTCGCCCCGTAGCCTCGGTGTGTAGCTGTGTTCAAGACAGCACCACTACCGCACAGGCCGAGGATTTGGAGTGCAGGAGACTCCGGGCAGGCCGAGGATTTGGAGTCTTAAGAACCCCTGGCCTCCCTCAGTACAAACACAGCTAAGCAGCTGCAACGCGCCTGCCTTCACCGTAGACGCGAAGGGTAGGGTTTGTATCCGAAGGTGGATGGTGAAAACCCCCACGGAAAAACCGTCGTTCTAGATGTAAGTGAGAATGGAATTTGTGCGTATCTCTTTTACACACTATCACGACACAGTAACAAGAATATAAGTACATTAACTACCTAATATAACTTCGGTGTTTCCACAATTCAGTAGCAGTATATTTAGGTGTCGTCATAGAGTTGACGCTTTACTTTTAGAAGAAGTATTTATTTCCAATTAAAAATTAATATAGAAATTTTCTATGTCTGTACAGAAAGTGGACGCAAAGCAGTATGATGACAACTCCCTTGTCAAAAGATATCCAGACTCTTTTGATTTCTAATTTTGAAATCACGGCTGTGGTAATGGTCCTAAGAATAGATGCCTGGAAACTTCCACTGTTTCCTACATCATCCGGTTCTTTACCGGAGACAGACCACCGGAAACGGTCGTTCCATGATAGTGTCCCCTTCCGTGTTTCAAAAATTTTCCATGAGACCAACTCTCGTTGAAAATTTTTCTCCTGAAGACACTTTTCTTCGAAGATAAGAGATGGCTGATGAGTATGTACAACTTCTGGTGTCACTCACTTTCATTCATCCTAACAGCAACATTCAAAATCCTTTCAAAGTTCGCTTTTAAACTGTCTGAAAGTCTCATCATGAACTTTCAGACCCTTATGTACGTTGGTGCTGAGCTACAATCGCCAGTCCACCAAGTGAAACCATAATATTTAAACTAGAATTAGTCTCTTTGTTAAGTTCCAAAGACACTATTTAAATATTAACAGACAGAGTTACGAGTACCCAGCCTCTGTATTAGCAACAAGTAGAAGTAGTTGTGTCAAAGTTCAAATCTTCAGATTGTAGACTATGTTCACATTTGACATATAGTCAAACAATTTGCTACAAATTATGTCTTTACGAATTTTTTGTAAGACGCATAGTTTCCGAGATATCGCGAAAAAAGTGTTTTCACCCCATTTCCAAGATGGTGGCCTGATGACAAGGGTGGCGATCCCTCAAACTTGAGGTTAAGCTTCTATTGACCCCCCACACATGTCCCAAAAATAAAATTGCGTCCTCTAACAAATGCAATATTCGGTCCTTAAATTGTAACATTTCAATGGACTAATAGGAATTATAGAGTAGTAGTATCTTATGTCAATGGACACTCTACCATAGATAAGTAAAATGATTTACAGGAAAGTCAACCTTATTACAGCTTACGAGTCGCTGAAAAAGAAAATCAGACTTGACAGTTGTCAAATCGACAGCTGAACATTTTTTTTTTTAATATTATAATGGGCTCGCACGGTCTTAGCAGACCATTTATGTATTTGCCAGAGTCAATGTCAATTAAATTGTATCGTAGCGCGGGCGTTACCGCTTGTCCTCGTTTTCATGTCCCAAGATTGGGCGGGAGATTTGGTGTGGATCCTCAGATATTGCGCGTCATGTTTTGCTTATTTCTTCATAATTCACTATTCATGAGCCTTCGCTGCACAATTCTTAACACGCTTTCGTAAAACATTGCTAAAATATATACATCGAAACTCACTAAATGAATTTAGAAAAAATAAACACAAAAAAACACCACTCCTTCTTAAGATTCGCGCCAAAACTCCAGCTGACCATTGTTTACAAACAAACCCAAAGGTCAAGAGCGAATCGTTTTCCTTTTTACGTGAATACGTCATGCTCATAAAAAAAACTTTTGCTTATTAGCAACGCTTTATAATGAGAAGATGAATGACTATGTTATCCTAACTTAAGATGGACTTTATACATATAAAACCATACTATATTACAAATAATCATATAAATTACTAATGCTGGTAATTAAAATTAATTACCTATGCATTTAAAATCTTTTATATGCCAGCGGCTAATGTTTTTGTTATTCTCGTTGACCAGTTCGTAAATTAGAGGAGAGATTTTATTTACGAATTTGCAACGAGAACACTTTTTAGACAGCTTAGCCGAATGGAATTTATGTTCAACACTTTGGTTGTAACATCCTTTCCAGACATAGTCACCGACGTTGAATGACATGTCTCTACGACGTAAGTTGTAATAAGCAGCGTTACGCTCATGTGCTTTCCACAACCTTTCCTGCACTTCATCGAAGATAGGGGCAAGAAAACCAACGTTATCTGCAAACTTGTTCCTAGGAGACATAATGACTTGTTTAGTTGTTTAACAATGAATGTTTTTAGTGTCAAAGAGATATAATAATCTATTCTAAATCATCAGAAGAATTAAACGCTGCTGTCGTCTTAATACGCCTTTAGGTTCTAAATTAAGTTATATGTTTCGCCAAAATCTTTTTTTGGTGGTTCACATTTTGAACAAGTTATTCGTGTTAAATAAGTGTGCTATTTCCTTCAGATACCTTTTTTAATTTAGTATAATACATTATTTAGAAAAATTATCCGTTTTGATCAAAACCATAAAACACTGGTTTGGTTCCCGGTTCAAACATTTTAGCGATTTAGAGCTGCAGGTTTCAGTACTGGCACAAAATGTTGAAAAACACTTACATAAAACACTTTTCATCCCATATATTTGAAAAGAAGCGAAGGGATTCTCGATAAGTGAGAGCAGAATGAGTCATTCCGGCGCATTTAATAACAGTGACTATATGACTTTTGAATATGAAACACTATTTAATTATGTTGTTCAATAAAGTTTGAACGCAATTTTCTTCGATAAAGTCCTGGCCGGTAAGAAAAAGTCGGACACGACGAGTTCCCTATAATTATCTATAAAAACGGCAAAAAATCACGTTTGTTGTATGGGAGCCCCCCTTAAATATTTGTTTTATTTTAATTTTATTATTTATTTTTAAAGTGAATATATAAATAAATATTCTGTGAATATTTCCAGCGTCTACCTGTTGCCATTGTTAATATCGAGCAAAGATGAGCAAAAAAATCACGTTCGTGACAGACGGACGGACGGACGGACAGCGGAGTCTTAGTAATGGGGTCCCTTTTTTACCCTTTGGGTTCCCTAAAAAGCGCACATACCAACGCGGCATTGCTTAACCAAATTTTTTTAAAAAACGCGGGAACTTACTAACTGACTTTTTATTAAAATATTACAGTCAATCCTAACTTGATTCACAAAAATTGAATAAAAGATTAGTTATAGCAGTGAAATAGCCATATTAACACTTAAGATTTCACAATTAAGAATCTGTCATAAACTATTTAATACCAAAAAAATCGCGAGGAATAAAAATTTGAGAGTGAGAAATAATTAATCAATGTGACGAACTGGACGGGTGTTATCGCTTTGCCTTAAGACACAGTTTACCTATTAGTCATATTATTTGACATCCTATAATATAGTATTACTACCCTGCCAGCCGGTTATTTTTAACCCGGTTCAAAAATAGAGGAGGAGGTTCTCAATTCGGCGGAATCTTTTTTTTTTATGTATGTTCCCCGATTACGCGTGAGCGAACGCCTAGCCCGATTCGAGAAACTCTTTTTGAAGTGAAAACTTCTTTAGCGGCGTTGTGCACTTTTTTTGGTATGGGTAAAAAATTATAAACTCGCGTCAGGTCACGTGTCCTAATCGTGGAAATTCGTAAGACGGAAACCGTAATGCCACGCCTATTATAATTTTTATTTTTAGTATTCGCGATTATGAGTAGTACAGGGAGATTTGATATGAAATTTTAATTCTATGACAGATTGCGATGTCAAATATACTACGTCAAAAAAGTAAAAAAAAAAAACATTATTATTTCTTGACAATGTCAAAGACATGTCTTGTGACATATTTGAGTGTTAAGCGCGAATCGTGTGTAAAGGTTTTCACTTCTGCTGGCACTCCCGGAGTGCAACTCGTTTTTTTTTTATTTCAAAGGGACTGGTACTTCCCCAGTGGTCCCATATAAATGTAATGAATTTGAAACTTAAATATATTATGTTAATTTGGATTTGGTTGGTTTTATGTTGATGGTATATTTTTTTTACGAGTTTGAATGTTTTAGCGTACGAGAAAATGCAAAAGTAATAAATAAAAACTTTTTAACAAAAAAAAAAAACAACCGGCTTCAAAAAGGAAATGAACTAAACAGGTAAAAATAATTACTTATTTCCAAAAATCTGATCTAAATTACAGTTCTAAGTCGGTGTCTTTGTACTTAACAACTTAAAACTGTAATTCAGATCAGATTTTTTGAAATAAGAAATTATTTTTACCTGTTTAGTTCATCTTTTCGAAGCCGGTTGTTTTTTTTTTTGTTAAAAATTTTTATTTATTACTTTTGCTTTTTATCCTCGTTAACTAAAAATATGCATACTCGTGACAAAATTTTATACAATCATCAACATAAAACCAGCTTCAAATCGAAATCCCAATTAACATTTATTATTTTTTTTCTCCAAAAGTTAAAATTTTAAATGCATTAAATTAATATGGGACCACCTGGGAAGTATACCACTTTTATTAAAAAAAGAATTTCTTGAATCGGTTCAGGCGTCTTCGAGTAATCGGGATACAAAAAAAAACCGATGAATGGAAAACTTCCTCCTTTATGGAAGTCGGTTTAAAAAAAGGATCACAATGCAGAACAGAAGTAGTAGAAGTAGCCTTAAGCGTTTTTCCATCATGAATAATGGATTAACATTTCGTACTAGGTCTACCCCCTAGCCCAAAAGCTGGCTACGCCCTTGGTGCCGAGACATGGACGTGGGGCTAGTTAATAGTCTTACAAGTGCTCAGCGGTCTAGTTAATAGGCTTACCGTTGCTCAGCGGGCTAAGGAATTAGCCTTATAGATCAGATCCGCTATACCTTGTTACGCCATTGCCCGAGGATGCTCAAGCCCCTGTTATCTTTTGCGATGTTTCTAGCACAATTTTTATCCTGGAAATTTCTTTTACGAGCAGTTATGGACAGGAAGTATCACGACATCATATCTTTATAGTTTTGTCTATTGGCGGCAACGCTCCGCTAAGTCTTCAGCTGATTTATCAGCTATAAACTATGATTCTGGCCGAAGATGGCCAATGCCGAAGCCAAAAACCTTGACCTTATCTTACATTACATGCAAGTTAGTGCCACAGTACGGAAGCGTTGTTCGGTAACGGCACAGTAGAACCAGTAAGATATCTTCCTACAATAAGTTCCTACGATTTCGCGTCAACACAAGCACGCGTCCGGTATCCATACACACACTACTGCATGGCTCCTATCCTCGATACTAACACATATTTTGTAAGAATTTCAGGCTTTCACCTACTTCAATCCTAAATATAGACCCCATTAAAGGTCGGACATAGACAATACTTAGACTCAGTAATAGGGCTCTGTTGGCGTTGGCACCCTGTGTGTACGGATCCCAATTTTTTTTTCGCAACAGTGTTACTAACAGAGGACACGTTTGTCAAGTATCTAAATCTTTATTCGGCAACATATTGCTTACTCATACGTTTGTGACATCCAAAGAGGACCAGACTTTAGAAATGACGCATACGTAACTATTTCTCAGACAATTTTGTCTCTATTTCCCAGCCTTTTGTCAGCACTTTCCGTTTCATTGTGTATGGCAGTAAGATTCAACACTCGTAGGTAACCTACTGACACAATCATTACAACATAATGAGTACTTATTACCTGTTACTTAAATTAGATCTTCATTATTTTGCCGAAATTTCGATACTGCAGTTCAAATTGCGCAATGTTAGTCGGTCTGAACTATCAAAAGGATTTCTACTAATGTGGTTAAGTAATTTACATTCGAAATATAATAAAAAATATTCTCAATTACCTCACGACTCTCGTTGCGAAAAAATAACATCTACACCAATTACATAGATACTGCCAGGCAGTGCCAGGTTAGGTAACTGTAGGTACTTACTAATAATATATCTACTTACTAGGTTGCATTCCAAATGATTATTTGATAGGCCTTCAGATCAGACGACTCCAGATTCGAGAGTCGAGACGGTTTCGTTTTTTTTTTTGTGAATGTGTCTTGCGCTAGAGTGTAGACAAAGCGTTTCCTTCCGTTTCATACTGCAGTAATTTTTACATTTAGAAGAAGATACTAAAATAAAATATCTTTGAACTTTAATTTATGTATTGTGAAATGTAGAAATATTGCAGGAACATTGTTTTTATAGAAATATCCAACATTTTTATTAAAAATTCTTGCGCTTTTAGATTTGAAGCTAATACAAATACTTTAAAGTACTCTATATGAGGGCTAAAAATACCTATTAGAAGTAGTTAAATGGGCCACGGTTTTCAACAAAAAAACATCACAAATACGCTGCAAAGTAGGTAGGTATAATTAATGGGCAATAAACCGATCCCTATGTAAAACGTCGCCTTTACAGTTTGTGTACTAATTGTCCAAGTAGGCGGATTAAATAACCTTCTCGGTTAAATATTTAATTGTAAGCAGTGTCAGCACTCAATTGAAAGAATTACAATGTATTAAGCTTGGCAGTAAGACAACTGGAACTTGTGGGACCAAGGTCTGTGGTACTTCATAATGTCCTACTCCGGCAAATTAAACATTGTGAAACAGCATTCAAGGAATAAGAAAACTTCAAACAAACAATAAAATATTTATTTACATAACTGGATATATGGATCCCGTCTATTTGCTCGGTTATTCCCATAAGTACCAATTACGTCTGCCCAAGACACCGGCAGAACTACGTAGATAAGACAAATAATGTGGAACTTTGCAGTTTAGAACTTAGGGTAAAATGGGATATAGCCAACCGGTACCAGTACCCTTCAGCCAGCAGGAGGGTAGATATTATAATTTGGTGCAATATATAGGAATCGCATATACTATGAAAAAAAGTGACTGTTTTAATTTTTGTGGCGTGTACCACATCGCGATGTTTCCCACGCTTTTAATTTTTCTTGCTGCACGTCCTTCTTGTGATTCCCTTTCAACAAAATTTTGCAAACTTTTATTATTTGGATTAGCTAAGTGAGCCGTACGTTGTAGTATTAGTAAGTATCCTTTCTTAAATACAAAAGGCTTGAAGGCTTTTTCAAATCAAACCTTGGAACACAGTGAATGTAAATTTCATAAGCTGTGATAAAATTATTAGCATCTATTTACTAAAAGAAGTATTTTATAAATTGGCACATTTGTGTAGGCAACATTGACTAAATATTTAATAACCATGGGCCATGATGACTCTACAGTAACAATATGTAGTATGCATGTCTCATTAAATCTAGCATCATATATTCGCAATTAGCGACCCAAATATTTGGAGGGGAATATAGAGTAGGTAACGATTTGGGCGAATTAAAAAAAATCGAAGTAAATGAGGTCATGTCGATGGCATCTACTCATAAAGAGGGCCCCCAACGCGCATATACATTTGCTTTAAGAGCGTTAAGCTGAAATCGACACTGTTAATCTCAAATAGAGCTCATTTTTCAGTGGCAAAAATATATTATAGATATGCGAACAGCTTAGCATAAAAAGTAGAAAATAATAATTTATTACAGTTATATCACATAAGATATAAAAATTCTATTACAGCTAATATTTTAGCTTAATAGTTACCTACTTAACATTTCATGAATTAAATTATGTTCCCGCTACTAGTTGATAATGAGTTATAAATTAAAAATAGTAAACGAGAGGTTTGGTCGGTATTTTTTAAGCGATGTTTTAACAGATACCTTAAAACAAATACAGTAATTTGCTAATTAAAGAATCTAAAAAGCCACGTTATTTTTTTCGAGCCTAAAACTTGCAATAGGACAGTGGAGTCGCTTTTACAAACGAGCATAAAACAGCACATTCAAGTAGGGCGCAGCCTTAAAAGTAAATTTTGAAGATGCATTTTCTTAAATGAACATGTACGGTAACGAAAAAAAAAAACTTCGGATGGAAACTTTTTAAATGACTTTTGGTTTCATCAAAATCCGTTAGAAAACGATGACTAGGTTGAATTCCAAAACCCATTCAGCAGATAATGTAAATCACCCTAAGTAGTTCTAGAACTGAACTGTAAAGTCAATTACACCCAAGCAATTATTACACGACAGAGTAGGGTGATTAGGAATAACTGACTGATTTCATGAAACTTACAAATAAGCTTTTTGTTCAAATAAAAAAAAAAACTCGTGTTCATGAAGAAGGGTGTTGCTGATTATAGTCTATTTAATGTAATTGCATAATTAAAACAAATGATTTTGGGTGTGGTGTTCATGGATTGCTCTCATTTGTTGAATTAGTTAGGCCATGTTAAGTTTTAAGTTGTACCTTTTAAATTTTAAACAACTATTGACCGTCATCGGAACTTACCTGTATAACTTACAAATGTAGATACTTTTTGGACAAAAAAATAAAGTATTCATTGTAAATGTTGGCCTAAACAAAATATTTTTACAATTTTTTAAGATAATCGCAATAATTATTATACTTTGCATGTTCGATATGCACTTGTTAATCTAATTTTATTTATGTAAGGCATAATTATCTATACATATAAAATGCTTTGTCCTGAATGACTGACGGATCAACGCACAGACTAAACCGCTGATCGTAGAGACCTGAAACTTGAAGGATGTGTTCTATGTATGACATAGGCATCCGATAAGAAAGAATTTTCCGAAAGTCAGACAGGGTCAAGTGCGAGTCGGATTCGCGCAATAAACTCTTATTAATAAACCGATTGTAATGATTGAATTTTCGTAAGTTGTTATGCACACGCCGGGGAAGTTGGTGCGGCAGTTGTTTTAAAAAAAGAAACAACGTTCGCCGGGTCAGCTAGTTATTTATTATAGTTTTTTAAATGTTTCAGACTATTTTGCTGCTACTTACCATATCGTGGTGTACGACATTCACATATGCAACGCCAAGCTTACCACGTCATAATACGTCTAAACTAGAAGTCACTCTTATTCAGAGAAATAACACCGAGTCAAACAATCTCTTCCACTGGGAGGATTATAGTGTACTGGCTGTAATGCTTGTAATTTCTTGCGCCATTGGCGTGTTTTATGGATACTTTGGAGAGACGCAGACTACTAGCGATGACTTCTTATTAGGCGGGTCGACAATGGGCACATTTCCTATGGCTTTAAGTCTTGGGGCAAGGTAAGTAATTAGATAACTATTAAATATTTCATTGATATTTAGCCCACGCACGTGGTGAGACAAGTGAGTAATAAAATTTTACTGCTTTCAGTTTCATAACGGCGATTGAGTTGTTGGGAAATCCGGCAGAGATGTACGTGTCGGGTGCGCAGTTCTGGATGATTTGTGTGGCGTTTATACTGGTAGTGCCCATCACCAGCAATATTTACTTGCCTGTCTTCATGAAGCTTCGTCTGACATCTTGTTATGAATATTTGGTAATTTTATGTTTTTGTACACATTTAATCATTCTTCTACTGTAATCCATGCATCTATGGCTGCAACTACCAAAGCCTTTATAATGCAGAAAAAATCGGCCAAGTGCGAGTCGGACTCGCGCACGAAGGGTTCCATACCATTGTCTATAAAAACGGCAAAAAAAAACACGTTTGTGGTATGGGTGCCCCCGTTAAATGTTTGTTTTATTTTAATTCAATTTATTTTTAAAGTGAACATATAACTAAATATTCTGTGAATATTTCACGTTTATACCTGTGTTACAGATGTAACACTTCATTTCAGTAACTTTTAATGGAATTTGTACGAAAATTTCACTACGTAAGTACATTTTATAACTTGGCCGACTATTACTCGTTAGCGTGTAAAGTGTACTTATCCGTGATAGTTTTCCTTTTAAATTGATTATATGCACTACCACCGTAATTTTTTTTACATTTTCAAATACTACACCTTTGCTGGTAGAGGGGGGGAAACTTTTTGAAATTCTTATCCAACGATACCCCACGATGGGGTAGACGAGAAAAAAAAATTACGTCCCCTCTTCACGTGTAGGGGAGATACCCTAAAAAAAATTGTTTTCAAAGATTTTATTCTACCACTTTGTCGGCTTGATCAATGTGTATATATATCCCTGCCAAATTGCAGCTTTCTCGTATTAGTAGTTTTTAAACTAAGCCGCCGACAGACAGACGGACGGTCGGACATGGCGAAACTATAAGGGTTCTTTGTTGACTACGGAACCCTAAAAATGGGCTTTAGTTTTCAGTCTGACAAATAGAATACCGCATGTTAATTAGTTACGAACGGTTCCGACCCTTACCTTGCCTTTAGTTTTGTTATCTACCCGTCTGTATGTTAGTCGTTTGTAATAGCCTTATAACTCCGTCGCCTGGGCATCGATTTTGAGAAAGTTTTACAAAATAAAGTTTAATAATGAAATTCGGAAATTGTTTTTTTAACGGAAGCTCTCCTTTCTGAATCGAGGGATGACCTTTTTCAGGGTTTCGTAACCAGAGGGTACCAACAGGGCTATTACTAAACCAAAGCTGTCTGTCTGTCTGTCTGTCCGACCATTAAAAGGCTCGTTTAGACCGAAATAGGTAGAAGCCTGAATTTTTCACAAAATATATGTTATAATGGGGGATTATGCAACACATAAAAATAAGTTATAATATAAGGGGGACCCCCCCCATCATTCCCCCAAACATCAAACTTGCAATGAAAAATAGTGTGAACTCTAAAGTATAAAAACAAATAATGAAAATCGGCTAAGTGTAAGAAGGACCTAAGCCATCATCATTTTAAATTACCGTTATTTTTGTCCTATCGTAAAAACAGTAATTCATACAAACTTCAAAGTTGCAGTGAAAATTAGTGTGAACAGTATAGTATTATATAATCTGTGGTGTGAACTCAAAAGTATAACAACAAATAATAAAAACCGGCAACGTCGGGCTTGGTCAGTACTTGGATGGGTGACCGCTTAGCGGCACACTTTTTATTTTGTTAGTAGTATAGCATTTTATAATATGTGGTTTTGTCTTTTTTTGTGAATTACGTAAATTTACATGCGTGTTAACATCGATCTGATGCAAGTTGGACTAGCGCACCGTGGGTTCCGTACCACGATTTACGTAATTCACGAACACAAATAAGAACAAAAAGTGTCCCGCGAAGCGCTCACCCATCCAATCACCTTCCAAGCCCGACGTTGGTTAACTTTAAATATTGTTTCCAACAAAAAGATGTGTAACTGCTTATTAACTCTTAATCAATGCTTTATCGTGAAAACAGTAACACGTACTACCTTTAGTAGTGCAGCTATAGTGTGTCTGAGCTCTAAAGTATAACAATAAATAATAAAAACTGGCTAAGTGTGAGACGAAACCGATTCATCTACTATTTTAAATTAGCGGTATATCTAGCTTATTATTAAGAGAAACAGTAACACATTTGTTTGTTGGAAACGATATTCAAATTTAAGCAACGTCGGGCTTGGTCAGTACTTGAATGGGTGACCGCTTGGCGGCACACTTTTTGTTTTTGTTTGTGTTCATGAATTACGTAAATCGTGGTAGGTACGGAACCCACGGTGCGGGAGTCCAACTCGCACTTGGCTGGTTTTATTTCAAAGAAACCAGTTTCCTAAATTACTTTTTTTCTAAAATTTACATTTTATTAGTTATTGGCTGTTAAAAAAATTTACATAATGTCTAAAACACGTGTTATAAAAATCAAAAAAATCACAAATTATGAAAACAAAAAAAATTGAAACAAATTCATTTATAAGTTTTTCAGTTATTCGTAAAAAATCACATTTTACGGAATCATAACGTGTACGCACGACACACACTAGGCCGATTTTAATTACTATAATATGGTTAATATCCGACTATATGGTGAACGTCCGATGTGTCGCTTGCAAAGATTTCGGTATAAATTGACTTTGAATTTCCTAATATTATATTTTCAGGAAGTGCGATTCTGCAAGTCTATCCGTATATATGCAAGCGCTCTCTATATGATTCAGATGATAATGTACACAGCAGTTGCAGTCTACGCGCCGGCGATTGCACTATCTGATGGTTGGTAACACACACTTTTATTGACTATTAACACTTGTGGTTTACGGTCGTAACTTCGATATAATATAGTTAAGTAGATATTAAAAACAACGTCACAATGACATTACATTCCGTCATTTTCAAGTTTAGCTTAAAACTCCAGCACTCTCGAAACCAACTTACCAACAGCAATCGCTAAATTCTTAGACTAACAAGAATACGTATATATCAATACCACGGTTGCCATAAGACATATTACTTTCTTTATCACATATAGCATATCACATATATATTATTATGTCTCCATCACCGTGAGGTATAAATTTTAGTAGTAGGTTTATAATTTATTTTGTATTGAAGCAGAATTCGAATTGTTGAGTGTGCCAATGCATGACTGAGGAAGCGAGATTAATAAATACAGAATCAAGTGCACAAGAAAGGGATAAGTATAGTTCCTATTTTAAAAGAATGCGAAAATATAGAAAATTAATTAATTTCATTAATTAGATGCTTGTTTACTTTAATAGTTTTTGAGTAAAACCTGTTAAGATAACTTTGTAGCGCATTTTAAAAAAATAAGCTATTGAGTAAAGTATACGCAAACACGTTTTAGGCTCTATCATGACCTCCAGCAAGTATTTATGTATACTCTATTTGATTGTGTGTGTTTTTTAGGAAAATACGTTCAATAGTTTTAGAAAAATCCCTGCTAAAAAACAAATTTCTTGCATTTACTATATTATATAAAAATATACTATTAAATAAACATACCATTTCATAATTGTTTTAATTTAAAGTCCCCAAATAAATAGGTTGATGCAACTGCACTTCTACATACCTGTCTATGCTATATTTGGCACCTAAAAAGCTGTCAATGTCAAAAGACGCCTTACGACATGTTAATGTAGAGACGTTTAAGAATGTACCCGTACGATTTAAATATTCAATGTCCGATTTACGTAACGAAAACACAACTCATGTGCCATACTTTGGCAAATTTTCGTCGGATCGTACACCAGTCCACTTGCAACTTTTTTGCTTTCTTGTGTATTTCTGTCAAATCAATATATTGAGTCATGTATACAACAATTCATGCGTTAAGTGGTCGAAATCATAAAAAAATGTTTATGTAAACTAATGGTTCAAGTTCAAAAAAAGTAGGTTAGTGGCGCAACAGCGTGGTGCCTTCTAAGAATTTTAACTACTTCAGTGAAAGTAAGTTTAATAGTCGACATAAGTACACATGGCTGAATAACCCATTCATTCGACCATGGCGACACACCATGCGTTAATCAGTTACGTATACTTGTAATAGGATCATAAGATCTGTTATACAATTGATTCTTTTCGTACCCGTAAGTAGATAGTGAATCCACAATTTCAATAAAACGATGGTAAGCGTAGAGATATGTTGCATCTTCTGTGTCACAAATTTGTAATCCAAATACAATTATGTCCATATATGTGTGACTACTAAGTTATTTTTACAAATGCTACTGATTAATTAATAGCTTACATAAAAATAAATATTTATTGCAATGACCTTATACAAAAAACACGGTCCTTTTTCAGCTATCAACTTTATTGACATCACTTTGGCAACGACATTTTAAAAGATCGGACCCTCATTGCACTGAAGGGGATGCAATAGTGATTTGTGTAATAATTCACTCTGTGTGTGTAATTAAACTAAAAGAGGATTTCATGGCCATGGTTTATACGATATTGGAAGCGATAAGAAAAGTTGAGGAACGTCCAGATGTGGTCAGTACCTATGGGGGGTTTCACATGGATAGGGACTGCAATCCTGCAATACGAAATGAGAGTAGGATAATGTGTTTTTCTTGTTGAAAAAAGAGTTCAAATGATTTAATGAATTGCAGCTCAGTAGCTATCATAGCTTTGACTTATTCTCACTTTAAGTCAGATAACTATACAGAAATATCGATACCACCCACTCCTTAGAAAAATATTTTTTAGCGCACTCTGTATCTCAGTGCATAGGTAGGTAATACGTCCATTTGGTGTCCAAACTACGTCTCTTGAAATTATTAAATAACGTTACGTTACGTAGTACCTACTACACTACAGACTAATCTCATTTGTTGTTTCTTCCGAAATCACAGCCTCTTGAGTGCTAACATCTCTTTCCTGGGTTTTTCTTTCGCAGTTTTTCAACTTTGTATTTTTATTTTTTAGCTATTTGGCTTTGTGCTAAACATAAGTAGCTACCAACAGTTGAAAAACTATCAAACGGCTAGCTTAACATACGTGGGTACTCTAAATAATATTATAAACGCATTTCTGATATTTGCAGTGTTATTGTCAAAAAATTTAAAACAAACAATAGATAGGTACGGAGCAAATACCTTATATACGATTTGCACTTATTCGGCTTAGTTCATTTGGAAATCTATATTTTACAAGTTACTAATTACCACATATGTATGCTATTGTGGCTACCGCTGCTTCTGGTTGCCACATTGCCACGCATATCGCCTCTGTTTACGACGCTATGCTGCCATCAAATACTGCATAATTCTATCAACTGTCATGCCAGTAGGCAAAGTGCACGCTGCCATTGACCGACTATTGTTCGTTTATGAAGCACCATAAACTCATATGTATGCATTGCCCTGAATCATCATGTCACTGGCAGGTTACATAATTCTATTGGTGTGTTCTATAAAAGTGATATGAAAAGTATTGCATAATACGCACTATTGTACATTGCATCTTATAATTAGTTTTACTTAGATTAAGTTATTTGTTTGGTGTACAATAAAGAATATTTATTATTATTATACTCTTTATTTATTTTTGAATTTAAGTTAGATTTTTCATATAATAGATATAAAAGTAAAATAAAAATATAAAAAAGAATTACAAAATTTAAACACATTATAAAAAAACCTAACCTAGGGTACCGCCGGCAGCGGGGCGGGGCCTAAGCTGCCGGTGGTTAGGGCGACAGAGAGAAAAACTTCCTAACCACAGATTATATAATACTATACTAGTACTCCTAACTATCCTCGCAGTGTTCAGGAGTACTGTCTACTGTATCTGACCCTTGACCCAGCCATCTAGCAAGAGTTTCTTAAGCTGTTGGTCGAGACTCTTCTTCTTATTATTATTATTATTATTTTATATAGGGTTTCGTGGCAAAATGGTAAAAAAATAATTCTTATCGGAGATTTTGGTGTCATTCTGTCTGTTTATACAGTTTGTACTCATGTCACGACTCTTCAGTTAATGCTACAATTATAATGTTAAAAAAAGTCTACTATTAATGCCGATTAGAAATTTTATAGGTACATATGTAATTGTAGATCACGCTTGTCCGAGAATTATTTACGTACGTTTAAACTATTTTCATAATGTTTTTATTTCATATTTTATATGTAAAATAATTCTATATTATGCAATGTTCTACTGATCTGTGAATATAATTCTTCAGTCGTGTTGTGTACCAATAGGGTAGGTACTTTTATGAAATTCAAAAATAGACCAGAATATCTATAGATTTCTATGATTTATAGAGTGAATCCTTATATATCATACATATTAATTTCAAAACTAAAACTTTAGTAATAACGATCGGACGAACAACTAGGGATCAAACGAACGCAATTATTATAAAAAACTAGGTAACAAAAGTTTTTCCTTTTTTATTTAAGGGTCATTGTTTAACGGCCTTTATACAGTCAGTACGTTTGGTGTTATTTTGAGTACGTTTTTAGGGTTTCGTACCTATAGAGTGTCAACGGAGCCCTATTACTAAGCCTACGCTGTTTGTATCTCTGTCTGTCAGTGCGACCATTAAAATCTTTTAGACCGAAATAAGTAGAAGCCTGAAATTTTTTAAAGGGATTATTAACAAAAAAAAAGTTAAAAAATTAATGGGGTACAACATTTTCGTTGTTTTCGCTTTATCGGAAAAACAAAAATACATACCAACTACAAAATTGCAGAGAATAATAGTGTGAAATCTAAAGTATTACATCAATAATGATAAAACGGGCCCGAGTCTAATGAGATGGTAATCCATCTTAAATTACCGTTACAGTGCCATCTTGTTATTATTAAGCAATAGCAGGTAAAAACACATCTTTTTCAACAAGGGTTATGATACAATTCAAAATTAGAATTAACACAAATCGACACTTTAATATAGAAACCATTCAGCAGAAACTGAAAAACCTGTTAAGTGCGAGGCGAGGGTTTCGCAATTTTTCCGCAGCGCACACACTATAATCACTGCAAGATTGAAACTTGTATGAGTTACTGTTTTTACGATAGAGAAACAGTTCCACATTTATTTATTAAAACCGTTATTCAAAGTTAAGCAGCATCAGGCTTGGTCAGTGATTGGATGGCCTACTGCTTAGCGGAACACTTTTTATTTGTAATGAAGAAAATGTACTTTTTCTTAAATGAACTAAAATGACTATTATCTAACGTGTACGTGGGTACAGTGCAACAAACTTTTCTAACCCTGTGTTTGGTCGCTTGTGTCGTTGTAAGTTCACACCATTTTAATATGGCAACCATAACTTTGATTTTTGACAACTGGATAAGAAAAGTTGGTAAATATTTACTTCTCTGCACCAAGTTATTTTGGGTAAAAATAATAATAATTAATAGAGTTAGATACATTAAAAGACCTTCCTATACACAAATGTATTAAAAGAGTCGGCGGAAACGAAAGTTTTTTTAAAAAAAATATTCATTATTAAAAATTCTATACTGAAAGACTAGCTAGGTTAGTTTTTCCAAGTGAAGCGAATGCAGCCCACAGAGGGGTGTATTAAATACATACATTAATAGTACAAAAAAATTTAAAAGAAATACAAACAAAAATTTTTTTTTCAAAAAATCCATACAAAAAATAAATTCGGCCACCGATTTCTGCATTCCATTTGGGTACAAGGGGATGCATCTTCATCCATTACAATCATTTTAACGAAAAATGAGGCGGTGCAAGGATTTGACAAATTACCGAAAAGTTTGTTGCACTGTAAACATTAATTGAATTGAATTGGTTTAATTTCAGTTACTGGATTAAACACATATCTCGCAGTCACTCTGGTTTACACGGTGTGCATCTTCTACGCTTCACAAGTAAGTAAATCGTTTTGCCTATCTACTATCTAACTACTTATGAGAAAAAAAAAATCTCTAATGGCGACCATGGATTGGTAGTCGCAGCGTGATACAGCCTCCTACAAGCCAGGTTGACCTACGTCCTGGTTAGCATCTTCGCAGGAAGCCAGTAAATCTGAAGTGGCTCAAGGCATAACGTCGTTTTGTGGAGACATAATTTTGGAGGCCTAAGTCCAACAGTAGACATCTCCGACGGCAACGAGACTAATTTAGTATTTAAAACGCTTAGATGGTGGAATACATTCCTCTGTCTAGGTTTGCCCTGTAAAGTAACATGTGGCATGGGGCTCTTCAAAAAGTTTAAAGATGAGGCAGCGAGTATAATCCTGGTTATACAAATTTCCATAGGCTACCGTAACCGTTCAACATGTGACGGGCCATTTTTTTTTCTTAAACCGCAGATGACCTTGACAACTACAAACGACTAACTTTTGCGGTTTCGAAAGCTAAGGCGTTCTGAAGAAAAAAAACTCTTCATCCGTCGCCTTTTATTTTTATTACTTTCTAACGAGTCAAAGTGCCCGAGTATATTTAGTTTATCTGGTATCGCGTTTGAACTTACACTCCGTATTCTGTATGTAGGTACAATTGAGTCTGTATCCGCAGACGGGAAAGGCGTTTGAGCCGTGAGAGTGCTAAATTAAGAGGATAAGAGGAGGCGGGCTTCATACAAACGAATTTCTCACTTATTTTTGACACTTGCTGATCAAACACCATGAAATTTTGAAGACATGTTCTAGTTATGAATATCTAGATCTGCAGTGTGCCAGTTTTCTATCAAATTTTATAGTTCAAAAGTTATACAGGATTCTAGTTTTTCATACAAATGGTTTAATAAAAGATTTCTAGTTAATAGAACGTTTTACAAGATTTTGGAATTCGGCTTGGGTTTATGACTAAGAAATTTCACAGTGATTGATCAGTAAATGTCAAAAACAAATGAGAAATTCGTTTGTATGAAGCCCGCTGAGAGGCGCCGCGATGGGTAGGTATATCACACAACGCCATCGGTCCCAAACTAAGCATGTTTGTATTAGGGATACCAGATAGACTAGTAATACTTTTTTTGTAAATATATAAGTACATATTATAGAATTAAGACATCCAACTCCAGACAAACACAAATGTTCATCACGTAAATGTTTATCCTGTGCGGGGATCGAACTGGAACTAAACTATATATATATATATATATGCCATCATGCGCAACAGAACGGCCTCGCTGCTAAGCCGAGTGCGTGGCACCCCAAACAATCTCAACAATCAAAGCAGCTTTCAAAAGGATGGATTGCCCCATTTTGCGAGAGTGTGTAGATGTTCATATAAGACGACGTATGTGAGCACTTGTCACTCACTCAAAACAAAATAATAATAATAATTTATTTGTTTAGTAGATATTTAAGTATTTTTTTGTTATTTTATCTGTGCAACTAACATAGTTTTTTTAAGTGTATTTGTTACTAACACACTATGGACCATGGTCCGAAATAAACATTTATTATTATATATATAATATCATTGTATCAGTAATCTATATGACTAGTTTTTGCCAGCGGCTTCGCCCGCCCTAAATTTGGTTATCGGCGTAGGATTCTAACGGCAACTCCTCAATTATAGAAAAAAAAGCGTAGAAGGTGTAAATATTTTTAAATAATACGTACCGCTCATGACTGCCCGCGGCGCCAGCCTTGCACATCATAAATGCTCGCGCAGTACATGATCATTATTTTGCTGCGATGTTATTTTTAAAACTGCTATATCTCCTCAGATATTTATTTGGATAAGAATTAATATCATGTTTATAAAAACACCTTGGTAAATAATGCATTATTTTAAAACAAATTTGGTTACCATAAAAAAGGTTATAGCGAGCCAACCTTAAAAGATAGACATATATTTAGAACTTTTAAAGGGGAACAATTCTATCATACATAATTTTTGCAAAACTTTAACCGTTTAAGCAGCGCACGCAGCGGAAGCTCTCAAAAGGGAAAAAAACCCGATTTTGAAACATTTTTCATTGGTGCGCCACTCCTATTGGTCTTAGCGTGATGATATAAGGCCCATAGCCTTCCGCAATAAATGAGCTATCTAACACTAAAAGAATTTTACAAATCGTACCAGTAGTTCCTGAGATTAGCGCGTTCAAACAAACAAACTCTTCAGCTTTATATATTAGTATAGATGATGTATGATTTAGGAATAATTGATTTATTTACTTGTGGGCAGGGTGGAATGAAGGCGGTGATAATGACAGACTCGTTCCAGTCAGCAGTGCTGCTGGGCTCGCTGGCTACAGTGCTGGCTCTAGCCGCCAGCCAGGTCGGCGGCTTCGATCTTGTGTGGCAGCATGCAAGCAACACTCACAGGCTGCGTTTCTTCAAGTAATCCGTATTGCTCATCTAAATATTATTATCAAATTATGTATGAAACAAGGTAGATTTATAATCGCGTGGGACCAGTCTATATGTCAAAGTCAGTCAAGAAACCTGTCAGATCCCAGGGTATTGACTAGTCAAAGCCTATGTCCTTCTCCGTCTCTTTAACTATCCCGATGCCAAATTTCATCTCAATCGGATGCTCCGTTGCGGCGTGAAGGAGGGATAGCACAATCTCATTTTCGCATTTATTCGATTCGATAATAATCCTGAAAATAAGGAAAAAAATTATGATTAGTATTCTAAATTATTGAAAACTTAGCTCGAATATTGCTTCTACTTCTTTCAATGTTTAGTAGTTGAGTGAGACATGTTTCTGAATCATGGTAATATTATTTCCAGTATGAGTCCAGATCCAACAGTGCGGCATTCTTTCTGGTCAGTGGTGGTAGGTGGCACGGTGTACTGGACCAGTATGTTCTGCGCCAACCAGGCCTCGGTGCAGAAGTACCTTTCTGTGGAGCGCATTTCCCAGGCCCGAGTGGCGCTCTGGGTATCTGCATTTAGCCTTATCACTGTCTATTCGATCAACTTCGCCACTGGTGCTGTATTGGCAGCGTATTACGCGGGATGTGATCCTATACAGGTTTGATTATTTAATAACCTCTGTCTATACTATTTTAGAGAAGCTCTTAAATGCATGGCACCAAAAGTCAACCAAGTATAATATTAGTCTTCCAGACATTATCTCTATAAGCCCACCTATAATTTACATTTACTTATTTATTATGTTTGTTGCCTTTAATAAACTGATTTTTTTTAATGTTATATAAAGCCCAACTTCATTTAATTTAATCCTTACAAAAATATTAAATACTATCATTTTATTTATTTAGTTGTAACTATTAGTCGTTGTTACAGTTTTTAGTCGTCCGCAAAATCATCTAATGGTAAAAGGTATAATGCTATGTAATCAATGAGGGCAGGAGACAGTTAAACAAAAGGCAAAACATATTAAAACATAAATTCCCTTAATATTTAATAAAAATATTGGCGAAAATATCCATACTAGACAACTGAACCACAGATAACGAGTTCTTAAACAAGACCGGACAATTCCTCTTAATTAAATTCATTAAAATTTGGAGCGGCGTGTAGAAATCACAGTAACACTGTGGAAACACTGTAAAGTTTTAGAGGATCAGCATCCCGGACAATAAGATTTGAGGGGCTTAAGCACCCTAAGACCCAATGGAGTCGACTAGGTACTTACTAATTATTTACCTACCTACGTTTTATTATGAACGAGAAACCATCTGGCAAGGAGTGTAAAAAAATGACATTTTCAGTGAAATAAAATTATCTTTCGTTGCTACCCAATCAGTTTAATAATTGTCCTCTTAGTTCCAAATTCAATCCATTCAAGCTGTTATTACCTTAAAAGAACGGTACGGTAAGAATAAAATTATGCGAATAAAAAATAATAGTTATTTGTTATACAAGTGAGTAAAAGCGTTTATTGGTAGGAGTGCCGAATTTAAATCCTGAGCAAGCGAAGTAGGCTATACAGACTACTGAGCATAGCGAGGGATTTAAAGACACGAGACCGAAAGAATTTGCTTACGCGTTCAACATACAACTTTTCACCTCTACCAGCGAGAGAAATATTTTCACGTGAATATTTTCTGGTAAAAAGTTAAGTTCGGCACTGGAAACTTGTTGTCTTAATTCTTCGTAGCTTGTACCGCTCATTTTTCAAACAAAACAGAATTATGAAATAAATAAACAATCTTAATTATTATCTTAATTAATCACAATTCCGCCGCCATTTTACATTGTTTTTTTTTAAATTGAGGTTGCGTTCGGAATTGTACCTACTACAACCTCTGCCATTGCTATCAAAACAACGTATGATATTTTTTAAGTTAGCTGTATAAACTTTTAATAATACTAATAATTTATAAAAACGCAAAAATGCTATGTAGTTCTATTCTTAATTAAAATGAACAAGGTTAAATATTTGTCCCGAAATTTGTTTCTGACCAGTCATTATATTGTTTTTTTTTCCATCATCGGGTTAATTCCAAAAGTTAATGTTCGAACAGTGAATTACTTTGCCTCACTACTGAGCGAAATTCGATTTTACTCACTGAATTTGGACAGCAAAACTATCCTTTTCGTGCTGCTGAGGTGAAAAAGATATTAAATTCTTGTTGTACTTTAGGCTGGTGTGATCAATGCATCAGATCGTTTGCTGCCGCTCTACGTGATGCGACAGCTCGGACAACAGCGTGGGGTGCCTGGATTTTTTGTGGCTGGAATCTTTGCAGCCAGTCTTGGGTATTTCGTTTTTGTTATCTCGAAGTATTAATTTTGCCACACCTGCTTAAAAATGACCAATTTTAGCCCTGTATAGGCAATAACATTATACTGAATTTCATTACAGTCAGCTGGTCAATAGTGTCGATATAATTTGAATTCGAAACCTCAATGACCTAAGAAAATAAAATAATAAACTAATAAACTAACCTAAGAAAATAATTTGTTTTCTGTACTATTGCCCTTTTTGTTGTCTCGAAGGTATAAAAACTAGAGTGGGTATTCTTTTAGTGAATGAAGGTGTTCTTTTTCGTCTTGGGTGACCTTGAATCCCTCGCTGCACTCAGGATTTTATAAGTATCGTTAATTTTTTAAATACTTTTTAGTTTATGTTTTACAGAACAGTCGCATCGGGATTAAATTCAATGGCTGCCATTGCTTGTCAAGATCTTGCCAGTGGCCTACTCGGAGTAAAATTTTCAGAAGGCAAAGGAGCAAAGGTATCAGTACCTACCTATAAACTACATATCAGTAGTTTTACCTATATAAAAAAAAACCGGCCAAGTGCGAGTCGGACTCGCGCACGAAGGGTTCCGTAACCATTATCTATAAAAACGGCAAAAAATCACGTTTGTTGAATGGCAGCCCCTCTTAAATATTTGTTTTATTTTAATTTAATTATTTATTTTTAAAGTGAATACATAACTTGTGAATATTTTAAGCGTCTACCTGATGCCGTTATCAATATCGAGCAAAAACGAGCAAAAAAATCAGGTTTGTTGTATGGGAGACCCCTTAAGTATTTTTTTTTATTCTGTTTTTAGTATTTTTTATTAAAGTGGCTACAGAAATACATCATCTGTGAAAATTTCAACTGTCTAACTATCACGGTTTATGACAACATACAGCCTGGTGACAGACGGACCGACGGACGGACATCAAAGTCTAAGTAATAGGCTCCCGTTTTGTACCCTTTATGTATGGAACCTTTAAATTAACGCAAGATAGAAAACCCTGATTCAACAATGAAGATACACTGATAAGCAAAAAATAACGGTAAAAATATTTCCTAAATAACTCATGATAGCTCTCTGAAGTCAAGGAACATTGCAGCGTATTTATCACTTATTTAATAATTTATGTGTTAAATAAAATTATAAAAATAAAACTATACTTTTTGTTACATAAAGTTATTTTTACTAGTTTATGAAATATAAGTCGTTTATATAAGTGACTAGTTACTTTTGTTCGTCATGGTATCAATTTTGACCTAATCAAGCCAAAATCTGAATATGTATATTATTACTACTTAATATATACAAATACAAATATCCTTTATTGCACAAAACAAAATACAAACTTATTGACAAAATAATATTAAAAAACATGTACAACAGGCGATCTTATCGCCAGGTGGCGATTTCTACCAGATAATCTATGTTGGTATTGACATACAAATTTAAAAGATTTAAATGGTAGGATGTGCAAAGTTGATACAAAAACTAAAATAAAAATATAAGTAACATAGAATACGAATAAAAACTACATATAACTAAACTACGTATAAATTACCAAATAAATAAATAACTACAAAATACATAAATACCCTTATACATAAAATATAAAATACATAAATTCCTTACATAACAATACATAAACTACACATGAATAAAACAATCATAACCTAAATATTTAAGTGTTTCTACATCAAAACAACAGAGGGAGCAAAACAACAAGGTTATGCGAGATTTAAAAAATGCTTTTTGACTTGTTCTTTGAAGGTTGTAAGTGATTGTGCTTTTCGGATATCTACTGGGAAAGAGTTCCACAATCGCACTGCTTGTACGGTGAATCATCGTAAAATTTTGAGTTGTAACTCGGTGTATTAAGTAATAAATTAGAGGAGGAACGCAAAGGACATAGTAACCAAAACGCTCTTTGAGATAAGAAGGGTAGCTAGGACACTAGGGCTGTCCACTTCGAAAAAACATCGATGTTTTTTTCGATGCGATATATCGGAACTGAGCATCGATGTCTTCCGATGTATCGGTTAGAAACATCGATGTTTTCTGAAATACGGGTACTTTTTCTAACATTAGGTCATAAAGCTATAGCCAGCTCTCTGACGCTCCATGCAAACGTCTATTTATAATTATATAGGGTAATGTCACCAATAAATGAACGATTAAGATTTTTGACAACTTGAATGGCGTTTTCCATACAAACCATTGCTGATTCAAATGTAGTTTATTCAAAAAAACTAAAAGCCATGTATGAGAATTATCTTTATTATAGTATTATTATTATTATAAAAGGTACAAATTAAATAACAACCATCTACAATTATGGACAACCCGGAATTAATTTTGTATTTCCAGTTTTCTTTTGACAGACTTTGCAAAAACAAAAGTGTATTTAAGCGTTTCCCTTTCAGTCTATTTCGTTGTTGGTTGACGATTTGTGCCGCTTTAGAAAACAAACATTCAGATGGGACTGAAGTTCCTACCATGTTTAAGTATTTGTAAGCAACTGTATAAAGTTTAGGAAGCTGAATTTTGACATAATTCCAAACTTCTAATGGGTTTTTATGAAATTAAATGATAGCATCGATTCGATGTTTTATCAAAATACATCGATACATCGATTGTATCCATAGCTTTTCAAAACATCGTATTGCAAACATCGAGTTATTTCGATGCATCGATGTATATCGAATATCCCTACAGCACATAGTAAAGAAGTGAAATGTATGTATGTATGTCCGATTGTCTGTCAAACGTTCTATTTTACAGATAGCTCGATGGGTGTGTGTGGGTTGCGGCGCGGCGTCTTTTGGTCTGGTGTTTGCGGTGGAGAGGCTTGGGCCGATGCTTCAACTAGCTCTCTCCTTCAACGGAATAGCAGGCGGAATATCACTTGGACTTTTCTCTTTGGGCATGCTCTTTCCTTGGGCCAATGCTAAGGTGCCTACATACTTCTACAAAAAAAAATTACCACGTAGGTCTGGACAAAATGCAGTGTTTTATGCATTTTAAAAAACATTTTGAACCCATCTGTTTGTTTTTACAAAGCAAATTTTCACGGTATATTTTAAAAACTTGACACAAAAAATCCCGTAATCTAAAATGGTTTTTAAGTACCTGCAATATTTTCAAACGAAAACAATATTCATTCCCACTTTACGTGATAAAAAAAAAATTACTATATTTTATTTTACCACTTCGCCGGTGTGATAAATAGGATAAACCTATGCCAAATTACAGCTTTGTAGTACTAAGTCTCTAAGCTGAGCCGCGGACAGATAGACAGACCGTCGGACGAACATGGCAAAACTGTAAGGGTTCCTTGTTGAATACGGAACCATAAAACACCGTTTCATTCCGTAATCAGGGCGCAGTTTGGGGCGGCACGTTCGGCCTGGCGCTGGTGGTGGTGGCCGGCGGGGGCGCGCAGCTGACTCAGCGGGCTCAGCAGCGCCCACCGCTTGCTCTTGACGACTGCCCTTTATCTTACAACGTTACTGCGACTCCCGCATACAAGTTAGTTTTATTACATGTAAAATACCTACCTATACTTAGTCGTAGATTGAAAAACTAATCCCGCATAAAGTATCTATCTACCCTATACTAAGTCGTCAATTGAAATATTCGCATTTTTTTGGGGGTACGTACGGTAGTATAAAAAATATTTTTTTTAGCTTTTCTATCGCTTACGTAAAACCTTCTTGAATACTTCATTTTTTTTACACTTCTTAAGGCTCTGACGCGATGGTCACATGTCACAATGGCTTTTCTGTTTGTCAATACCTTTTTAGGGTTCCGTACCCAAATGGGGCCAACGGAGCCCTATTACTAAGCCTACTCAGTCTGTCTGTCTGTTCTACCATGACAGGGCTCTATCGTTTAGTAGACTAAATACAAGAAACACGTATTTTGACCGACTTCAATAAAGGAGGAGGTTCTCAATTCGATTTTTTGTATTTTTTTTACGTATGTTCGGGCAGAACTCCGTCATATATAGACGGATTTTCAAAATTCTTTTTTTATTTAAAAAGCCATACTTCCTAGGTGTTCCCATATTGATGTTGTGAATTTAAAACTTAAATTTTTGGACAAAAAAAATAATTGGTGTTAATTTGGAACTGGTAAAACGCTTTTATGTCGATGATTGTATAAAATTTTGTTACGAGTATCGATGGTTTTAGTGAACGAGAAAAAAAAGAAATTCGTGACTTAAAAGTAAAAGCTAAAAACTTTTTAACAAAGAAATCGGCTTCAAAAAGATGCACCAAAACGTTAAAAATAATTACTTTTTTTCAAATATCTGACCTGATTCACAGTTTGAAGTTGGTGTTTATATACCTTAAGTTTATAAACACTTGGAAAAAACACTTTTTCACAAATTAGAAAAAATAATATTCTAAGTGTAGAACAGTCAAGGTAATATTGCCAACACTGAATGGTACATAAACTTTATTTGTTAAACCGACAAATAAATATTTGATAACTACTTTATCACATTTTACATACTTGGTAGATAACGACTTTCCTTATGACTTACGGACGTACGTGTTTTTAATGTCCCGCTGACCCGCAGGTCCCTTTGCTGCGTCATACCTTCATGCATACTTCGCTACATTCTTTAACATATCGGTATAAATTTATTGTTAGTATCAACAGAGTATATTAAGAAGGTATTTGCCGGGCAAGATACGTAATAGTAATATTGCAAAAGATCAGAGGTTCCCGGACATCACGATGCGAAAAAAATAAGTTATTAATTATTTCTTAAGGGTTCCGTGGTCGAATTGCTCGTACTTACATTTATTAAGTCTTTTATGCCACTTTTATTCTTATACTTACCTACCAACTTTAATTATATCTTTCAATTTGAACACTTGCTTGCATCAGCTTGTGCTGAAATGCGTACAGCTTTTACCAAACACATTTAGTTCTTCGGTACACGGAAAAAAAAACCGGCCAAGTGCGAGTTGGACTTACGCACCAAGGGTTCCGTACCTACCATTATTTACGTACTTTACAAACACAAACAAAAAAATATGTTTTTTTTATTTTTATATTTGAGTTGATTGAATGAAATTTAAATTGCTGTTTACGATTTATGACGTATTAAAAAAAACTACTTACTAGATCTCGTTCAAACCAATTTTCGATGGAAGTTTGCATGGTAATGTACATCGTATATTTTTTTTTAGTTTTATCATTCTCTTATTTTAGAAGTTACACACATTTTACCACTTTGGAAGTGTCTCTCGTGCAAACTTTTCAGTTTAGAAAAAAATGATATTAGAAACCTCAATATCATTTTTGAAGACCTATCCGTATAAACACCACACGTCTTTGATGAAAAAAAAAAAATTTTGAGTTTCAGTTCTAAGTATGGGGAACCCCAAAAATTTATTATTTTTCTATTTTTGTGTAAAAATCTTTTTACAGAATATGTCTACTTACCAAGTTTCAACAGTATAGTTCTTATAGTTTCGGAAAAAAGTGGTTTTGACATACGAACGGACAGACAGACAGACATGATGAATCTATAAGAGTTCCGTTTTTTGCCATTAGGCTACGGAACCCTAAAAAGAGTTTCCAAATTCTATTCCACCAAAATAAATTTAAGTCAATTCAGTCAAGAAATCCAACTATTTTGGACATATTTTGTTCACAGAAGTCTATATCTTTCGTTTAAAATAATTATATCCTAAATCAAAGCCAATGCAATGTTCATTTAAGTTATAATGTTTTGAATAAGAGAACATAGTAAGTTTAACAGATTTTGTTAGATTGTATTGACTCAAAACCTGATATTTTAAGCTGAAACTCTAGTTTTTGTCGAAACAAATAAAATACCTGCTTTAAAATATTAAACATTTTCGTTGAAACTAATCAGCTAGTATCGCTTTGAACGAATTTTCTTTTCGTTTTAGTAAAAACTTACATTTTTAAAACTGAATGACCCCATTACTGACCTTCATAGGATTTCGTCTTGGGTTTTAATTTTATATAATTGTTTAGTGCGTCAAATTATTATCAGTTTGTGCAAGAATCCCAAAGTTAATTATTATGTGAGAATTGAAAAGCCCAGCAGCAGCCCAGTCGCATTTGTCTATCTGAAACGATAAGCGAAGTTAAGCAACGTTGAGCGTGTCTCAGTACTTGGATGGGAGACCGCTTAGCGGCACACTTTTCTTTCTTCCGTGTTTAAGTAGGCAAGTCAAATAGTCGTAACAATTCTAGTTAAACATAACACAGTATAATCAGGAAAACGCGAGAATAACTACTAGCTCGACAAACGTTCGCCAAGTCACACTAAGGCACGGCGGTAGACTAAATTTATATGGCCCAAGCCTCCAAAAAGAGGCCTATGCCCCAGCAGTATTGCAAATTATTACAATGGTTAATAAAAAAAAATATATTTAATTTTAATATGTATAAAATATAACTATGTAATTTTGTACCGAAACATTTTTTGTAGTAAACAAAAAATATAATGTTATTAATTTAATAACTGCCGCAGTCAAGTTAAGAGCACTAATCTATTTTTTTGTTTTCAACTACAATTTTTTCCGTGAAATAACACACGAAGTTCTACGCCCAAGAAAACTAACACTAGATTGCACCAAAACGATTGTTAAAGTAATTTTTAAAAATAACTCTGACAAATGCTTTTACTTTAACTGTTTCAATTCCCTAATTTGATCAAAGGTGACTTATCGTATAAGTCATCTTTGATATAATTATATATAACAAATCCTGTGCAATACCTTCATAGTAAAAACAATACTAATTAAATTCATTAATTTCATTACCAAAGCTACCTACATAATATTTAAAACAGCAGGTAATTCAAACTTAATTTTATTTTAATTTAGCGGCTTGTCAATTGTAACCATTGTAACTTTAACCATAACCAGTCATTTTCGGCTGGTAATTATTAACTTTAAAATTATGACGTGATTGAACAATATCCGAGGACCGCATACTCACGACAATTATGCTCATTCGCAGGCCGCGGGCAGTAATGTACTAATAATGAAATAAATTTTTAATAGGCACCTGTTATCATTTAAGCAAATTTGTTCTTACTTATAAGACGATTAGAAAAAGTTATCAATAGTTCTCACAGGATGTGAGATGTGTTTTTCGCAATAGTCATTGGTGTTATGGCGATTTTTGGGGTAAAAGCTGCACTTTGTGATGGAAGCAAGCCGCTTTGCACAGTGATAGTAGGGACCAAAATAAGCGTTTTTGCCGGCAGCGCCCAACGTTTCATCCCTTAGGAATGATATGGCGCCACTTCCCAAAATAAACTTTTAAAAAATTCTACAAGTCTGACAGATACACGGATTTTGATGATTGATATGTCAATAGATAGATAAGTATTTATTCTACAGAGAAAAAAATATAAAAAAAAATAAAAAATATTAAACAATTGCCGAAAATCCCAATTTTTTGATTTTTTTTTTTAAATTTCCGGTTTTTACTTAATTATAAAAAAAAATGTATCAAGAGGGTATTTTTTTATTGCTCATATTATTACAATGTTAATAAACGGCTACACGGATTTTCATACCCAAACATTATTTTATGTTTAATATAATATATATTTTTCGTAATATATGAAAATAATATCATAAAAATAAATTAAAATAAAATATTTCTTTTGGAAACATGGTAGAAAAATATGTCCATTTTAGTTAACAATGTCTACACTGATTATTTTTTTATTTAAGATAATGTATTTTAAATCAAAAATAAAACCGCATCGAAATGTGTTGCAGAAGTTATCAGAAGTCATATTTAATTTTGTATATAGATTTTTTGGTTACTTACTTTTAAATGTGAACTTGGAAAACTTGTATTAAGTAGTAATGTTTACTGAATATTCATATTAACTTAAAAAAAAAATTCATTTGCTATACATTTTTAATGATGAAAAACTAATCGCCTTCTTCAGTTTCCAGTTCAAATCGCATCGTTAGCACTAAAAAAAAATATCGCAATCAAGTACTAATACGACAATATGATGATTATATGTTATACATACGGTTGATTCCTACAGTCGCCCTTGCATGATTTACATTGCAGAGTGCAGGGTAATCCCACACGTCGGCAACCGCAACGCATTGTTTCGCAGCCTGATTTACAAGCGCATTGATCGAGCAGGGTTAATTCTTGCCAAATGGCCGTTTCACTTGACTAATGTGGAGTCCAGCCACCTTAAGAGGTGTTGTACCATCCCCAGGAAGATCGATATGGGATGGTAATGTCTAAATTTAAACAATTTCCCCATATATGGCCCACATGTGGGCTGCGCGTGGTGCATGTTTTTGCAGGGCGGCTGTCGTTGGTGGGAGGCTTGTCACTAGCCTAATTTTTGAGGCAAATAAGTCTTTGCGAACCGCATCAACAGTATTGTGCTCTTTATTCGCATCATACACTTTGCACGTGAATCTGGAACCAAAATTACTTTTAAGGTTATCGATTCGAATCATATATGTAAATCTTATATAATATGAATGATAAATGAGTACAAACCGTTCCAATTGAGTCATTACTTCTTCAGAGAGAGTTTTCAGATGTCTCGATATACTTGCAAAAGCAGTGATTCTGGGCAAGGCATCCACTTTTAAGGAATATTACTTAATTGATCTCAAACCAAAAGTTCAATATCGTGTGCAAAAATTTAACTGCAAGAGGATAGACCTAGTATGGAATCTGTACTTACCTTATAGTCTCAAAACACAAGTAAGGGTAGGTAGAGGGACAGGCATTCGACGCCAAGTTACTCCCAATGGCTCTTTGTCACGTAATTGATCAGACTTTCTGAGAAATTACCAGAATAAATCAGAGCTTTTTGAATTTCGCGGTCACGAATTCCTGAATTGCTTTTCTGGTACTATAGTGGTAACACATTTAGGTAACAAAGTATCTGCTTCGGACGTTTCTTGTACTGCCATTGCCCATAAAACAAAAGCATTGCACATGGAAGAAGCTGATGGCCGTCTTGTGTGGCATACAAACTATATGGTTCAGCAAGGAGCAACCCACGTTGTAGTGCGATCTTCAGATACAGGTGTATTGGTCTTGTTGATATAAAACTTTAAAATATGAAAAGAAGAACGCCTGAAGGAGTTGTGGTTATTGACGGGGACGGGTAACAAACGCCGTTCCGTGGCAGTTCACATAATTTATAATTTCTTAAGTCATGATAAGTCCACTGCGCTTCAAGCCTTTCATGCTTTTACAGGCTGCGATAAAACGCAACAAAAAAACTTGCTTCAAAAACGTGTATGTCTTGCCCAGAAGTAATTACTGCTTTTGCAAGTATATCGAGACATCTGGAAACCCTCCCTGAAGAAGTAATGCCTCAATTAGAACGGTTTGTACTCATTTATTATCCATATTGTATAAGATTTACATATATGATTCGAATCGAGCAACTGCAAAGGCGACTGTAGGAATTAACCGTATGTATAACATACATTTTGACCTGCAATATAATCATCATATTGTCGTATTAGTGCTTCATTGCGATATTTTTTTAGTGCTTACGATGCGATTTGAACTTGAAACTGAAGAAGGCGATTAGTTTTTCATCATTAAAAATGTAAAGCAAATGATTTTTTTTTAAGTTAATATGAATATTCAGTAAACATTACTACTTAATACAAGTTTTCCAAGTTCACATTTAAAAGTAAGTAACCAAAAAATCTATATACAAAATTAAATATGACTTCTGATAACTTCTGCAACACGTATTTAAAAACAAATTAAGTGATTTCGATGCGGTTTTATTTTTGATTTTAAAATACATTATCTTAAATAAAAAAATAATCAGTGTAGACATTAATAACTAAAATGGACATATTTTTCTACCATGTTTCCAAAAGAAATATTTCATTTTAATTTGTTTTTATGATATTATTTTCATATATTACAAAAAAAAAATATATTATATTAAACATGAAATAACGTTTGGGTATGGAAATCCGTGTAGCCGTTTATTGTATATGTTTTTTTTGGCAGAACGGCGCGCTCGGAAGCAAGAGCAATAAACCCACCACCGCCACCCGCGAGCACGGAATCTTAAATATTTTCATAACTATTTAAGATATTGACATGCAGTTTTTTTTAACGAACGCGTTATTAACATCGTAATAATGTAAGCAATAAAAAATACCCTATTCATACATTTTTTTACGCAATTTAGTAAAAATCGGTAGTTTTGAAAAAAAAAATTCGAACAATCGGGATTTTCGATAATTTTTTGACATTTTTTATTTTTTTGCACGCCTCATATGCGGAGCGGTGAGGTAGTGCTCTACTCTCGACATGTCAAAAAACCCAGTCTTTGAAAACTTAAATGACTTTTTTTTTTTAATATAACACTTACAGGATAATATGAGTGCACTCATATGAAGTTAAATAATCTGTCTAGCACATATGGTACATTTTATAAACAATTAATTTGTTTAATATAATAAATAATAACATTAAAACTAATCATTCTTGGACGTCTGTGAGTCTGTGTTTATGTGACCATGTATGTGGCAGAGAAATTGGTCGAAAAATTCATCTTACCGGAATACTTTTGTTTTTATATTTTTTTCTTTATAGAATAAGTAATTATATATCAATTGACATATTAATCAGCAAAATCCGTGCATCCGTCAGGCTTGTAGAATTTTTTAAAGGTTTATTTTGGGAAGTGGCGCCATCTCTATTCCTAAGCGATGAAACTTTGGGCGCTGCCGGCAAAAACGCTTATTTTGGTCCCTACTATCACTGTGCAAAGCGGCTTGCTTCCATCACAAAGTGCAGCTTTTTTTTCATAAGACCTATGACTACAGTTGAAACCACGGCTATGCTCCGATATAATCGCTATTTTCGCATTTTTGTCGTTGTGTTGCAGGGATATTCAAGATGAAGCAGTTTTTTGGCTTTTCCGAATATCCTACCTTTGGTACTCAGGTCTGGGGTGCATAGCAACTCTTCTGATTGGACTTCTCGTCTCTCTGTTCACCGGCATAACAGACCCTGCAGACGTCCCCGTTGATCTAATATCACCAGCGCTGATCAAATTTCTCAACTCTTTACCCAAAAAAGTTAAGGTGAGAATCTGAACTTTATGCTCCAACATGCTGAAAAAATAGAGACCCTTACCGAATTAGAGTAAAACAAAAAAGCAAAAATTAAGTATTTGAAAAAAAATATCACAGGACCCACTGAGCATGAAATTTACAGCAAGTTTATAAATCGCAATCGCGTTTTGGTAAGTTTAAAAATCGCACATTTGCAAGTTTTAGACTTGACATAGCTGGAACATGACAGTAACTTGCATCTTATTGTTATTTTGGACCTCATTAAAACTTAATAAATTGATGTCACTGCAGTGATACATATAAAGGTTTATAGATGAACTTTGCAACAATATAACTCACGAACACATTGAGATGTTACTATTTAACATTGATGCCATATAGTAATGTGATGTTAGAAGCGCAATATTAAGCCAATGTTTATTTTAAAAGTTACTGTAACATTTTGTACGAAAATAACCACAACTTGGTTTTCGCAATTTTAACTTCTCTACAAAGTTACTAATTTCCTTATTTTGTTAACTAATTAGGTCGAATATGATAAACGCAACCTTATCTTCTTTTTAGAAAGGTTATGCAAATGACTTCGTGATGTTGCGGAATATTTATAAAGTATTTGAAACGTTAGAGAACTAAATCACAGCATTCGCCAACGATTCCAAAAGTAAGTATGTATGGGCTCCGTAGCTCAGTCAGCTGCCGCGTAGGGGGCTTTTTTCCTTTCCTTTCTTTTTTTATTCTTTATTATTCCTATTTTCTCATTTTTTAATATTTTAAAACATTTTCGAAATGTTTATTTGACTAATATGAAACATTTCGAAATATGTATTTAAAAAATGGAACGAAGTACTTCGGCCAACATCGGTTGACACGTTGAAAAATTTTGAACTATGTTATAATATGTTAAATTTAGAACTATAAAATTAGCTAATAATATATATTACATAAAATAAGAATGAACAGAATATCACTCTTTGTTTTCCTAACAATTTGAAATAAAGCCCAATCAGAATTTAAAAAAACTGTTTTAATAGCCAAATTGTTATAATATTAACAAATCCAGCTAATTAAGGTTTAAAATCTATACATCTATACATATAATAAAACTGTAGAGGTCGAATATCTGTTCATAGAAAAAAAATGCTTTAAACCAAGTCAGGGGGATGTAAAAAGAGGGAAAATAACGAAACATGTTTTTTTAAAAATTTTTGTTTCTCTGTCTGTTTGTCTTTTTGTCGGTTTGTCTGTTTGTACGGGCTAATCTCCGAAATGGCTGGACCGATTTCAATGAAATTTTGCATGGTGATACCTTATATCCCTGATCAACATCTTAGATACTTTTTATTCTGGAAAATTAAAGGGTTCTCGTGGGATAGTTAAAAAACCATAGTAACTTGGACATCTTAGTACACACAACTTATGTACTTAGCTTATGCTGATACTTTATATTACCGCTCGAATTAATATAAATCTTATAAAAGTGACGGGATTCAGCGGGAAAGAAAATTGCTACGGATCCCTATTCAATGCGTGGCCTGACATACACTTGGCCGGCTGAAAATCTCAAACCGACCTTCTAGCTTTCCCAAATCGATTAAAAACGAGATATAATTTTAATAAAAAGTATTTACGCACTCTTCGGCAAATTTTCAATAGATGGCGTTGTTATGTTTAGCAAGCAACACGCTATTGAAATTCATCAAAAGTTATCAAGTTATGATACGCTCGCACTTCTTAGAAAAGTCGGAATGCAGTGTTTTTCTGAGAAAATAACATTAATCTAATTATAAAGTTGACTTGGCTTAGGCAAAACGGATACTGATATAGCCTTGCGATTTGGTGAATGAAAATTCTGTTCTTTGTAACTTGGATTAGGCAATACGGAATTATGGATTCTGATATACACAAGAATCAACTTGGACATACTCAACAATGTTGAAGGAGAAGTAGTTGAGTATACTTCTATAAACAGAGTAATGGAGCAAGATGACGCTACCAATTAGCCCGTTGAATTTCTTAATTCTCTGAGCGCTCCTGGACTTCCAACACACAAGATTAATTTAAAAACTGGCATCCCAATTATTTCGTTGAGAAATTTAAGTACCCCAAAATTACGCAACGGGACGAGACTGTAAGTTACTTCTTTGCAGCGTAACATAATAGAAGCGGAGATTTTGGCGGGATGTGGCGTCGGTGAAAGAGTTTTTATACCACGAATTCCACTGATTCCCAATAATTACCCATTCTATTTCAAATGTGTAAGTTACCGTGAGTTTGTGTTATGCAATGACTTTAAACAAAGCCCAAGGGCAGACGCTATGTGTTGTCGGCGTGGACATCAGCGTCGGCTGTTGCTCATACGGTCAGCTCTATGTGGCTTTCTCCCATGTAAGTAAACCAAACAAACTGTTTGTTTATGTTCCGAACCAAACCACGTCGAACGTTGTCTATAAAGAGACATTATAAGGTACTAGCTAGATATGGTACGGAACCCTTCGTGCGCGAGTCCGACTTGCAATTGGCCGGTTTTTTTTTTTTGCTTATCGTGTCGATCAAACGACCTCTGTGGCGCAGTGGTCATTTATGGTACCGCAAGAGCCTTTGTCCTGCAGGGATCCGGATTTAATCACCGGCCAGGTTAAGGTGGAAAATAATCAGTGTGTAATTGTTCACATTTTCTTTTTATCTACGATTTAGGCATTAATCCAACCTTTGTATTTTTGTTTTATACATTTTTTGCTGTATAACAGTTAACCGCGTGATAAAATCAAATACACGCGTACGAAGTCGCGGGCAACAGCTCGTATAAAATATATATTTTTTCACGCCAAAAAGTGTACGTAGAAGTTACGACTGTAACAATTTAATCAAATTCTTGCAAACTTTTGGGTATGCATTTGGGTATGCCATCACTTTAATAGCCACAGATGTGAGCTTCGTTCGTAGAGCGGCCAGCTAAGCGGAACCCGGAAGTTCTCTAAACGATCAAATTTTCCTATGGTCCTATTTGTTACTAATAGATATAAGTAACGTTTGTAATGGTATGTGTAAGAGATATTTTTGATAAGCGAGTAGGTGGTGTTAAAACACCTTTCAAATTCGAATTTGGGTAAGAAAATTTCGACTTTGTGGCAATAACTGAATATTGCAATATGTAAGATAGATGCAATAAACAAATTGCAACAATAAGGGGTATATAACAAATGTAGTTGTGCTTGAAACAAATTATACCAGCAATATATAAATTCTGATAGAAGCATATTTGCATGAATCAATTTAAAACTTAGGTTTATTGACGGTAAGACAATTTTTGTCCTAAACACAAATATTTTTATACTTACGTTTATTGACGGTAACACAACTTTTTGTCCTAAACACAATTATAAGACAACATTGCCACACTATACACAATACGTACAAAGTTTGTGCCATACGATCGTTCAACAGGTGTTTCGCAAATCACTATTTTTGCTTTCATGGAGCCAACCTTAATAATAAAGCTAATAAAGAGTTGTCCATTTATTCACTTCCCCAGCAAAAGTGCAACCAAATGGTTCATAACGTTACAAAAATTAACGTATGCGAAAACTGAAAGCCTACTAATGTATTAGCTATTATTAAAATGTGCACACACACCCACACGCCTGAGAAACACACACACACACAAACACACACACACACACACGCACGCACGCACGCACGCACGCACGCACGCACGCACGCACGCACGCACGCACGCACGCACGCACGCACGCACGCACACACACACACACACACACACACACACACACACACACACACACACACACACACACACACACACACACACACTTAAATTTCCGAAACTACAATCAGTATTTTGTAGGTATTACTACTATACCCCTTTACCTTCAAAAATAAAAACCTACCTACCTTTTGTGATTTGTGTAAATGTTAAATATTCATTACTGTGGTTTACATTTTTTGTACCAATTAGTATCAACTAACCCACTAACTAAAATATAAATGTACGAAATTAATTAGGAAGAAATAAAAGGCCAATTTTGTGTTTACATCTATATATACCATTGAAAGAAGCCTGATGGACACAATTTGCTTTACCTAGGTCTTCGACTACTACATTCGCCTTTTCTTTGTAAAAGGATATGTACCTACATAGAACAACCTACTTAGCCAATGAAAAATACTGACAATCTCTGTTTTTACTAACCAGGAAATACTGCGCGTGCCGCCGCGTTTAGGCCACGAGTCATGCCGGCGCAATTCTAGCGTGTGCCCTCCCAGCATTGCCGACGACAAGGACACACGACGCCGGCGCCGTTTGTCCGAGCTGGCTGGCGGTAGTTTCTACAGCGATGATTACGTGCTACGGGGGCACGACAATCTGGCACTGCAAGTAGACTCGGAGAAACCCTTGCAAGAAGACACCAGGGACCAAAATACTAGCTTTTGAATTGACATGCAATTTCTACTCTGACTAACCAAAGATAATAATGTACCTTTAGGGCCCGTGACACAACCGGCTTGCACCACTGGTGGTGTCAAGGGGATTTTTTAGTCCCCATGACACCACCAACAAATAATGTTGTCACTTACTCCATCGATGAATATAAACACTAGTTCCATTGAACAAAATACAAGTGTTTTGTTCGGGTTTAGTTACTCAAATGAAAATTTAAGTTTGTAAAAATAAAAAAAAATTCATGAGCTCCATTTGTCATTCTTTGCCCGTGGTCCTACTACTACTGCGTAGTTCGACTGGCACCGTGGTAACCATGGGCAATGATTTTTGTCTCTGGTTCTACCAGTAGAACTGTAACAAGAAAATGTAAGGTTTTCATCACACTTGCTTGTAAACAGTGTCATAACTCCCACGGGCTTTTTCTTTGTAAATTTTACCTTAGGTACAGAAGTGATAAATTTTATCAAAATCTTTATTTCGGATGACAGCTGCCAAACTAGAAACGGCTTTATCTCCGTAACTTTTGATCGTAGAATACTAGGTTCTTTACAGAAGTGATAGATCTCATCAAGATCTTCATGTCCGATGACAGCTGTCAAACTAGAAACGGCTTTATCTCCGTAACTTTGATCGTAGACTAGTAGTTTCTTGACAGAAGTGATAGATCTCATCCAGCTCTTTATTTCAGATGAAACCTGTCAAACTAAAAAACTGCATTATCTCTGAAACTATTCATTGTAGACTAGTAGTTTCTTTACAGAAGTGATTAAATAATTAATTTTTGGGTGGAGGATGTCATGTGATATAGGATATTTGGGGCAGCTGAAACATATGTGGTCTACGGTAGCTTCGGTAATGCCACACTCACAAATAGAGTGGTCCCTAACTCTAATTTTAGCTAAAAATACATGTACTCCACATGCATGTTTTTTTATACTTAATATAATTGGGGAAATATTTTTTTCAAATTGATTGGCTGTAACAGCTTGAAGACAGCTTTTTGAATCTGAAAGGACTATTTATTTAGTAAGTTGATGGGATTCTATATATGAAATGGCTTCTAATAGGGCTATAGGTTCTCCTGTGAAAACTGAAGTTTGTCGAGGATTCTTAAAATTGAGGACAATTTTTATATTTTGATATCCAAACGGCTGAGCCTACCGAACTTTCTTCAGAAACTTTAGAGGCATCTGTAAAAATTGTCAACCAATTAGGGAAAAGACTATTTAGACAAGTGTTAAAAGCACTATTAGCACCTGGGTCACCTTTTATTAGTCCTAAGCCCACAAAAACTCGTGGTTGGAACAAAAGAGAGTCAAAATCTGTATCATAAAGGGGCAAGAGAGGATATTGTGCAACTGGACATGGAAGACGATTTAGTTTTTGATAACTTTTAACTAGTCTTGGGTGTTCTTTGTTGTTCCAGTATGAGCTTAGGGACACCAACGCACACAAAGTGCGTAGACGATCTAGGAGTGGATGAGAGGATAGAACTTTGATTCTAAGCTAACGCCTAAAAACTTTATCTTATTTTCTACTGGTATAATTTGATTATCACATTTTATTTAAATTTGTGGATTGAGTCTTTTCCTAGAAAAAACAACCACTTTACATTTAGGAATAGAGAGGGAAAGACCGTGATCTTCAAGCCAAATGTTAAGATAGTGTAGAGCAGAATTTAGTTGTTGGGATATATGCAAACTGGTTGATGCAAGGTATAAAGCTATATCATCTGCATATTGCAAAATATTACAGAAAGAAGAAACAGAATGTTCGAGGTCATATGTATATAAACTATATAGCAGGGGACTTAAAACTGAACCTTGTGGCAGACCTTTCCACACAACTCTAGAAGGAGCATCGTGCGAGCGAATCCTAATATTTCTAGATATTAAGAGATTAATATAAAATGTACCAGCCTCTCAGGGATGCTTAGCTGAAGCATTTCCTGCCTGATTACCGGAAGTTGGACATTATCATAAGCTGATGCAATATCCAGGAACACACCAACAAGATCCTCACTTCTAGAGAATGCAACCCGAATGTCGGTACACAGAACACTAAGGCTATCTATAGTTCCCTTTTCCTTGCGGAAACCAAATTGACTATTAGCGAGAGTACCACTTGACTCCATGAGCCACTCTTAAACGATTTTTTATTTAATGTTCCATTACTTTGCAAATACATGACGATAAAGCAATAGGCCTGTAGGAAGAACTTCAGAAGGATCCATACCTGGTTTAAGTAAAGGGATAATTATTTGTGTTTTCCAGTCTTTTGGGATAATACCAGAAAGGAAAATATTATTAAGAATGCTTAAAAGAATTTGTTTACTATGACTACTAAGATCAATAATAAAAGAGTAAGAGATGCCATCTTCCCCAGGGGCAGAGTTTTTAAGTCCAGACTGAGCACACTCCAATCCTGTCATTGTAAATAGTTCGTCAAATTTACTGGAGGTCTGAATTGGATATGGGAGAGTTAAACAGTTTTGGGGAAGGGACAAAAGGAGGTGCCAACTTATCAGCAAACTCATTAATCCATACCGAAGAATTAGTGGATGGGCCATCTGCAGTAGACATAGAGCGTCGGAATCTTTTTATTTCTTTCCAGACTTGAGAAGGAGCCCTAGGCGATAATGACTCGCAGAAGTTAGTCCAGCCCATTTTTTTCTATTTTGAAAAAAGTTTTTTGCTTTTGCTGAAATATGTCGGTAATTAATATAGTTATCCATACTCATAGATATATTATACAGCAGCTCAGCTTCCCTGCGTTGCCTTATCATAATGGTACATTCCGAGTCCCGCCATGGGGAATACGACAGACATTTACGATGATTTTTTTTAAGGGATATGGGAATCCGCTGCAGTAGTCAGACATTCTATGAATCTGGAGTAGCTAATGTCACAAAAATCTAGAAAATTATGGTTTAATTTTTTTAGTTTATCTTCTACAGTAGAGGAAAATTGTGTCCAGTCTGCATATTGGGTTTTATACTTAAGAAGAGGTGGAAGGGTAGGGACAGGAGAAAAATAATGCGAATGTGAGTTTTTTTTGTTTTTGTCCCTCCTTCACAACACAACAGAGCATCCGATTATGCTGTAATTGCTGACGAACCCAAGAGCGACAACCCAAGCCGAGGCTCCCCACGCGAGGAGCCCTTGAGCACATGACTAAATAATCCACCAGGCCGATAGCTTAGAAAAAAGTTTCAAGAATCATACCTCAACTGGTAGGGTTGTCAACTGACACATTTAGTAAATTAAATCGATAGCTAATATCTATTTTTTTTATTCGTTATAAAATTTTATTGATTAACACCATTATAATATTCGTAAATCATGCACCAAGTATTTAGACGATTTTATGTTTTAAAGGTAAAATTAGTCTTAGTTTAAGAATATGTGTATAGCATTTGTAGAATTTAGGCGTAATCAAAAATTGTTACATTTTTGGAATTTAAATAAAAATTATAATCATAAAATTAGGTACAATATAGTTGAAAGCTTATAAGTTGTTGGCTGTTTAATTATACAAACATTATAAACGTGTAAAAAATATGCCTTATTAGTATTATTTTTATTATTAGATTAACAGACTTTACTAACAGAAAAAAAACATAGGAGACAATAATAGTTTTTATAATGGGTAAAACAACTATCACTAATTTGGACACTAGCAGATTGGAGTGTTTAAAAGTTATATTTAGAACAGAATAAGTAGTGATTGAAAATATAAACAAATCACTTTGTTATAGTGTCACTAGTAAAATAATAAAAACAAAATACACCATATATTTTATGTTTTTAGTTGATAAATTACCGACCCGCAATATTTTCTTGTTTATTTTTTTGTTTTTGAGATGTTTGTTATTTCGTTTTATTGTATGATGAATTCTAAATCTTATATATAGTTTTTTAAAATTTCTATTTTAAAATCTTTTTTAATTTTTTCTTTTAATACTCTATTGGGAAACAAGGGCACGGTATTTCAAAAGTGCAATTACTGATGTGCTTGAGAATTTCTTATCCAAGATTTGTAATTTTCCTTTGAATATTGAAAAAAGATCAAAATTTTCTCACTGAGCCAGTTTAAACCGGTTTTTACTCTAGCGGGCGTCAGTCCTCGCCCCGCGCGCCGCGCGCCGTGTCGGTGACAGGTCACGCACACATACCTTGTAGTAGTGCTCTCGCTAGCGCCGGTTGTTTGAAGCTATCAGTTTGTAGGTTATTTAGTCATGTGCCTTCAGCGTTGAGCGCTATATAGGCGGAGACTCCTTCAGAGTCTCGCCCCACAAGCCCGGTGGAGCAGTAATGGCTGCATGAGCCAACTCAGTCGTTCAGAAAAAAAAATTGTGCCCGCGAGTTTTTGATTAAAAAATTAAATAAGTAAATACTTAGATAAACAGTTTGTCTAATGAGTATTGCAAAATTAAATGTCATTATTGTGATCCGATCAAACAGGGCGAAAGGATTTTAGTAATTCAGCTTGAAATTAAAAAGATTAGCATTTAATTTCAAGCTGAATTGAATTTGTTTTTTTTTTAGTGATCGCTTGAGGTACTGAACCTTTATTTATTTAAATTTCAGTTACTAAGAAACCCTAAACTGCGCGTGAACCGACACGCACTAGGTCGGTTTTTTATTTTGTAAGAACTTTCAGTGTGTCCCACGTAACACATTTCTAGCACCGAAATGTATACTTAGTTATGAAAATGTAGTGCACCGAAGATTGTATGGGAAAAATCTGGTTCGGATTCACCTTAAGTGGTGTTATAGAAGAATAAAGTTGAGCTTTCAAATGCATTTTCATCAATGCAACAAAAAAATAATTACATGTAGGACTTGATATTACATTTTTTAGGAGTGCTTGAGAATAAAACACATATATACAACATTTCATCATTTAATTTTTACAAAGTTTAATATGTCACAATGGCATAATTTTAGGGAAGGTACAGAAAGTACCTACAGATCAGTAAATACACAAGAAATCAGTTTATGCTATCCAAGATGTATATTGGAAAATATATGTACTTAAATTATCTGTAGCAAAATATATAAACGTAAATGCAATCTGCTCTTTTAATTTACCAATACTTTTGTAAATGGGAAAGTAAGTTTGTTTGTCGTTTCACGTCGCAACGGAGCATCCAAATGAGCTGAAATTTGGCATAAGGGTAGTTGAGGAGACGGGAAGGCAATATTTTATACTTATCGGAAACTACAAGTTCCCGCAGGAATAACTAAAGCGAATTCCACGTGGACCCACTATAGCTAAACCTATAGCTAGCTATACGTCTCCAGTATAAATCCCACGCCTAAGCGAATTCAGAGCGGGCGGAGTCGTGGGCAATTTTTACTAACATTTGCAACGTCACCATGCAATTCAAAATATTATACCTAATCAGACTTAAAAACCCATGTAGAATTTTATACAGAAAAGTTAAAGAGCATTTTAGTATTAGGTAGGTATAAGTAGGCAGAAGATAGAAGCTATAGGAAACAACATTTAAGTTGCAGTTTATATCTATCAACACATTAATATGTTTTGGTTCATTTTGAATAGCACTAGCAAATTTACTTCCTGTTTCACGTACAGAATATCAGGAATGAACAATAAAAACAATACATTTTACATGTAATTAGTATACCAAGTTCAGTGTGCGTGCATAAATTACATTTTTAATAACTTAGTTATTAAAATAGTACTTTAAACCGGCCAACTTTTTGAACTTAGCGTTTCGTATGAGAATTGATACGGATATCTTAGAATTATTTTTTTGTGGTCCGTTCTGTGGACAAATACCTAAGTATTTACTATTCTGCTACAATGCTGTTTTAACTATTCTATTACTACCTCGTTGGCGTCAACAAAATAAATTTATGAAGATAAAGCAGATGCATTATGGGTCGACTTGCAACGAATAGTTTATTCGGCCACACGCCTAATACCGATTATTCAGAAGCCCGCAGAGGTTTCCTGACCGAATAGCTGAATATTCGGCATAAGTATTCAGCCACCGCGTGGCCTCTCTTACCCACGCAGCGCCGCGCTGCGTGTTCAGCAGTGTTAAGTTTGGTGCTCATAGTTAAATAATTTTAAATATGAAATATGTAAGCCTTATAAAATAGTAATCAATTATGGCCTTTGAAAAGAACTCACCTATAGTACGGAAGTTAATAATGCATGATTGTTTTATTGATTACAACAAAATACATTATAAAAAATGTATAATCTTACTATTTTGCCAACCATCCTACTACAACGAAAAATCTTAAATATTCCGTATTCGGCCGAATAGTACTAAGATTTTCAGTATTCGACAGAAAAGGATAAAAGTAGCCGAATATTCGGTTCAAGCCTAATTACGAGACATTTTTTACTCAACGAAAAAAAGCAATAGTACCTAGAGTAAAAAGTAAGCACACCGTGCGTGTAAACCTTCGTTGTATTTTCTAATGCACCGCGGTATCTCTGATCTATTAAATCTTGCTTCAACAGGTACACGATATTATCAACAAATTAATTTAATACTGCTGTAGAAACACAATTATACTAATTCTACCCATTTATTTTACATTTAACCCAAACACGCCTATAAAGTTACTTATTTATTGACAAGCAACCATTCATAGACGAAAAAATGCAATAGGTATCAAATGGAAGCTATTTTTGTTTACAATAGTGAAGCGACATGCTCTGATATTTATCGATTATGCAGACTCACAACTAAAACTCAAAACTGCAAATGTTTTGACTTAAAATTTTTAAACACCTGGGTATGTTTGTAGAATAATATAACACGTTGAGCAAATATAAAATATCAATGTCTTAAATCGATTAAAACTTTTTAAAAATAAAGTTGATTGTTATAAGAAATCGAATCGGTGATATATTAAGACATCACTAATTTATTAGTGTTCGACCTGTCAAAAGTTAAATAAATGCTTGGAATTAGTATAGACTCATATTGGTGGTAGCTGTTTTATCCTTCCTACTAGTATTAAAAATGTGAAAGTTTGTATGTCTGAATGGATGTTTGTTACTCAATCACGCTTCAACCACTGGACAGATCGGAATAAAACTTTGCATACATATAGGTTAGGTCCTGGAATAGCATATAGGCTACTTTTTATCCCTAAAAATTTAAAAGTTCCTGCGGGAATAACTATAACAGACTTAAAAGAAATATTACTGCACCTATAGCATGCTATAGCAATTCATTAGTATATCTAATTAATTAATTGGAGTTGATAAATGAGTTCCACGCCGATAACCGAATTAAGGGCGTCGGAGTCGCTGGCAAAGTCTAGTATAAAATAGAAAAGCAGTATTTTATACAACAAAACACAAATACACCTACTAGATATTACAATGATCGACAATTGCATTTTAAGGTGTTATATACCTACTACTTAACAATTAACCAACCAATTTAAAATTATGTTATGTCACAATCATGTTAGCACATAATTAGATATTCATCTACAATTATAAAGTGTATTTTTTGACTGGCTTTGCTATACCGACGACTATTCCTGTACTGATACCGAGCGCCGATAATCCACACATTCAGCGGACGCTCAGCGACATTATATGCAAAATATAATGTTAGCAGTGCCCTACAGCAGTAGCCAACTTACGCGCTCGCCCCGTCACGCACACATGTGCTTGCTTCGCTTTTTTTCGTTATATTATTTGCCGATAGTAACATAACCCGCTGATATATCCATCGTTGAATAGTTTAAGTGTCGTTATCTGAGAATACCAACTTCATAAGCTATTTAAAAAAAATTCTATAATGATGTTTCAAGTTAGACACAAAACAATGACTTTTCAGTCAAGGAAAACATCGTAAGAAAATTTTAATACGTCAAAAACAAAACGATCTCGCCCAAGGTGAGAATAGGCTACTTTCACATCAATGGAAACGTATGGAGGTTGATAAAACACAATAGCATCACATATCAATTGGTGTATAAAAAGGTAAAAATAAAGATATTTTACCGATGCTGTAGACAAAAAATACGCCATATATCGATCAATGAATACAAAGCTTACGTGTCGTTATCGGTAAATAATTTAACAGCCAGTGAAAAAATGCTTAATAACGATATTTAATACAGATTGTTGAAAATAAAAAGATTTGTGTCGTCATGGGCGAATATACTAACGCCTAGTTTAAGGTGCTCTTATATTCCAGTACAGACACATAGCATAACATAAGTATATTCATTGTTAAATAAAAGCGCCTATATTACTATATGGATATACCTAAGCAAATTAACGGCCAATGAAAAATCGATAAATATGATTTACTTCAATCCAAAAAAAAATCATGTTATTATTCTCAGTTCCAAAGGCCTATAGTGCTGTGCAAGTCTAATATAATAATGCATTCAGGATACTGATGGGGCTGCCGCGCGACTGTAGCGCATCAGCAATTTTTGCAGAAGCTCGCACCAGCGGTATTTATACCATCAGGTGCAACAGTACGGCCTCGCTCCTAAACCGTGTGCGTAGCACCCCGAACAATCTCTTGGAAGCGGCTTTTAAAAGAATTAATTGCCTCATTTTGCTAGTGTGTAAGTGTTATAGTCTTATAAAGCATATAAGACGATGTACGTGAACACTTACTTCTCTCACAAAACAAAATAATAACAAAAATTTAGTTGTTTAGTATTTAAGTGTTATTTAATAGTTATTTATACAACATAGTTTTTAAGTGTATTGTTTACTAACCCATTATGGACCGCGGTGTGAAATAAGAATATTTATTATTATTATACTCAAGTCAATGTTTACCTTTCAAAACTACCTTCATTTCAGTCGAGTGCATTACTTCAAAATCACCTTAAAAATGTTACATTTATTTACACTTGTAATGTTTAGTATGTGTGTTTATTCATGTATATTTTTCATTTAACGTCATTAAATAAAAATAATAACTAAAAATTTATTTAATATTTTGTATGGAAAACAGAAGCTGCTACTGGACTCTCATAATTGCCTGTCCTCTACCCTGTCTTCTTCAGCATATAGCGTCTTTATTGTACATTATATGGACATAACATTTAAGGCAAACATAATATAACGAATATTCGCAAATAATTCTGTGCTTATTTTAAAACAAAATCATAAACTATTATAATAAATCCTGTTGTTGAAGGTTCTGCTGCATATGTTGATGTATTTCTTGCATAGTAGTCACGGGTAATGTGGCACTTACTGTTACTGATGGCATTCCTGGTAATGATACAGTAGATACTACTGGCATATCAAACACAGGTGGCTGCTGAAATGGAGACTTAGAGAACGTACTCATATCAAAAGTGGGAACGAAATCGGGTGCCGTTTGTGGAGCCTGCGTAGGTGGAGTAACTTGTGACTGTGTGTAATTAGGCATCATGGGGATGTAAGGCTGAGGCTGATTCATTGGAATTTCAGGTAAATTTGGCAGTGGTGCCGGTGGCTGCATATTTGAAACAGAGGGTATGCTTCCTAAGTTTGTTAGTGTTGCATCAGCAAAATCTGAAAACAAATGATTTATACATATAAGTATGAATTTTGTACATTCTCTTAACTTATTACTGTTCTAAGCCTACATTCACTGACTGACACACACACAGCCCAAACTACTGAGTCTAACAACTTTAAATTTTGCACTCAGGTTCCTGTTATAACATATGCGAGTACTACGAAAAGAATTCATCCCCAAAGTAGGTAAAATTAGGGTCCGAAAACGTATGTGACTTTGGCAGGCCATTTTCTTTTCAGGGCAATGAAACCAATACCAGAATTTGCAGTTTTATTGCAGGTCTAATACAGAATTTGCAGTCTGATATATTTTTGACAATATTGCACTATTTCGGAATAGGCCTGTCGAAGAACTGTAAATTTTTAAAGGTACTATATCATAATATTAAGTCTGAGGAGAGACTTTGCCTCCCCGTGTGTGTTCTACAATGGGATGTGTTCTGATGAATTTTTCGGAATGATGCCCACACGGCTACTTTCTACTATCGCAACACTCGCCATCGGCAGAGAATTCATCCTTACACTTTAGAACCGAAATGGTCGCGTACAGTGCGGTTTTAGGGAACCTTCCTACCGCGAACGCTTGGGTTGTAGTATGAGCTCCCTGCCGAGGTTTTCTCTAAGGACTACAGTATGGGGTTCTTTAAGAAAGAAGTTATTAGATTTTTGAAGGATCGGCAACGCGCGCGTCGACTATGGTGACTGATTACCTTCAAGCGGACCGTAAGCTTGTTTGCCATCTTAATGGTATAAAATAAATTAAAAATATAACGACTTAAAATTTTGTTTGCACCAAAAAGATTGTTAAAGTAATTGTTAAGATAACTTTGACAATTAATTTTACTTTAACGGTTACAATTCACTAATTTGGGTTGCACCGTCCTACAAGTTGTAAATGCTATTGTTAGGTGTTTTGCTGGGCTAAAGGGCTTGAATCCATGGCTTTCACAATAAATAAATAAAAATTGTGTGAAGCTGCCAAAGCATGACAAGAACAAAACTGTCCTTAATTTGTGTTATTTATGAGCCAATGTGGCTTGGCAGTAACCTTGAGTAAAAAGACAAAGATGACGCGATATGTAACTAAGCATGCATGAGTAGTGCAGCTATATTGTAACTCTGTTGATGTTTTTAATGGAAGACAAGAAAAATATGGATACTTTGATGTTGATACTAAGATAAATGTTTTTGTAAAGTTTTAAATAACTATTACGACTAGTGTTTACCAATTTTTTAAGTAATAATAGCAAGTAGAAGTTGCAGTAACACTATTATTTATAACACTGGTCTATAAATTTTGACTTTAAAAAAGTATTCCATATGTTAAGTACATAGCTTTTTTTATTTATTTTCATGTACTGAATACAAAAATAATTGATACCTATATGTGTAAATAAGTTTTAATAAGATAGCTGTGTGGTAGAGGACGAGTAGCCGATTGTAGATTTGGATACACTACGGCATTCATCTTTTTTTTTAAACACGCTACTCAAACCTGTAGCACACGGATTGCAACAGAACTGTGGAACCCAGCTTTTATCCTGGTGATTTATTTTTTCGTTTAAATAGTAAGAATAGGCGATATAGAACACTTAAGGTTACTGAATATCTCTTCACCACAAATGTAACAAAAATTGTCGGGATTATTCACACATTTTTGAGACATTTTGCTATAAAATATAATATTTTTTTAAGAAACAGAACAAAGCACTAAAACACAATATTTTTAACATTCGATGCCAACTAAGTAAACATATGTCAACATTATAAACTTCAATGAGGATAGAATCATTAAATTCGGGAAATGCCAAGTATCGCAAAAACTAATAGATGACTTTTACTTATCAACTTATAATTAGTATGGGTAGATAAGTAGAAATTAGTTAAAATTATTTCGAAAACTTTTCCATTGTAGACTAGTATAATGACGTATAACAAATTCAGTGTGATACCTATACTATAGTAAAAAAAAAAAATAATTAAATTATTTTATTTCATTAACATTTAGCTATTGCTATAAATGTATACTTATATTGTTAAGTTTCACTTAGCACATTCTACTCAATAATTTTATAAAGTCTCCTCTACCCAAAGGTTGTCTGAAAGAGATCGCTCATTAGCGATAAGACCGCCAATTTGTTATTACTTTTATTGTTTAATTGTTTTGTTTTCTATATGCGCAATAAAGTATATTATTATTATTAACAATGCTGCATAACATTCAAAACACCAGGTAAATCCGTCAGCCTTTTGTTATTGTTAAAGTTAGTTGGTGCAATCCAGTCTTATTATGTTTATTTGCAGTTGTATTTAATTACATTGACAGTCAATAAATTCGTTAGTTTGGTTTTAGTATTTTTAGCATAGAGCTAGAAAGAGGTTTCTTTACAGCAATAAAATGGCAAAAAAACTCCAAATTCTGGTAGGTATTAGTTTCCCCTGGAGAGAAAATGGCCAGCTAACTTGACAGACGTGTTTGAAGTCTGTTATTTTTGAAGCTATATTATGAAAATTGGTATTTGGCCTTTAGGTTGATAATTTAGAATGATGTGTTCCACCGATTTTGGAAAATTATCCCCCAGATAACAAAAGAGGGGATGAAAATTTGTATTTGTTTGTACTTAAAACCATAAACAGTTAAAAGCATTCTTATTTTTAAAAGTGCACACAGCCAAAGCATGGGAATAAGCTACATATATTTAAAGTCTCGCCACTACATACATTTTTAACGTACATTTTTATACAAAAAGATTAAATCATTTCAATTTATTATATATGTATTAAAAATTAAATAACAATGGGCCTTTGTGTATTACCAAATGTTTGGACCTGCAGTCGCCCGTGCCTCACCTCAACCTTACTGAGTAGTAGTACATTAGAGTAACAATGTATGTAGTTACATAAAGCTATGAGCAAGAAGGTATCATAATTTTTATGCACAGGTATAAACATAGAATACTTTTATTGCAAACTGCCAACAGGAAAAGATTTGTACCACAGTGCACAGCTACTAGGTATTTGATATATTTGGATTGTATGGTACGTTTTTTACAGTTTTCTTAGCATTTATGGATAAGCCAACAAGAAGCAATGTATAAACACAAGCTCATACTGTAAATACCTAACATATCATATCATCATAAAATTCACTGACTTTAATTTTGTTTGTGCAAATGGTAATAACAAATATGGACTTACTGCTGGAATAAGCAGCCATATTAGATACAACAGATTGCATTTGTGTACTAGGTGCAGTCTGTTGAGGTGGGCCAGGTTGTGAAGCTGATTGTTCCTGCGGTATTTGTTGAGAACTGCTTACAGGTGAAGCAAAATTTCCAGGGTTCACCATGGGAACTCCTGATAAAAATGGTGGTGGTGATGGATTTTGGGCTGGTTGTTGAGCACTGGGCATCTGTGCTGTGCTCATTATAGGAGTTGTTTCACTTAAATTGATTTTTTGGATTGATGTCATCAAAGGTTCTGTGTCAGCAGCCTTTAATGATTCCTGAAATGCAATAAAATCTGTTATCCACATATGTATTAAAAATAAAAAGTGTAGCTTTTGTTTATTTTACATGTTTGAGGGTTTGTATACCTCTATGCAAACTTTATAGTGACTGGCCATTAACTTTGGTATTTTGTACATTGGAAAAGTGATATTTGGTAATTTTGGCAACCTTATTGCTTTGTAATAATGTTCTGTTCAATGTGACTTTTCCAATGCTGATTCCGCCTTATTGGGTTCTAAAGTAAATGGTTACATAGTAACTAGGCAATCTAGCAATACAAATAAGATTAGAAATATCAGGTACCAGTGCTCTTGTCATAGAGCGGCTTACTACTAACAAAATCTAGCAACCATTTCATATACAGTGATTAATGGCTAACTAACAAAAAAACAAATTACATGAATAAACACAGATTACAGTACTTTATCAGATAGACCATCTGTCACTTTGTATGTATATCATTCTACTGAGCCTCGCAGTCAGAGCGCTTAAGAGGCTCGTAAATATTTGTAAACCATATTCTGCTTTTTATGGACTTCAATACAACACCAAAAAGAGTGAAGTACTGACCCTGGGCATTCCAGAATCCGAGGTGGCGAAGATTCTGGAAAGGGATAGACGAGTCGCCTTCATCTCCAGCAGTGTGTACATCAGATTCAGCACTGTTGGAGGTGGAGGTGATTCGGCCGACACAGAATCCCCAGATGAACCCAACACAAACGGAGCTAAGGCTACTGGCACACTACCACCTAGCAACCCAACTACCTCAGCCTTAGCTTCCACAGAACACGCACCTATGGACACACACGCAGCTCCCATTCCAAACATAGGCGCCTACGACCACACGTCGTCTGATGTGGAGTCGTTGGACAGTAAAATTCTCGGGTCCCTATCAGATTAGCGTGATCCAAACTAACCTCCAGCACAAGCAAATTGCAGCGGCTACCCTGCGCAGACTGCTGGAGGTTGACAAGAAGACCATAGCCCTAATCTAGGAGCCGTGGATTAGAGGAAATAACATATGCGGTATTAACAACATCGGGAGTAAGTTACTACACAAAATCTCGGCTAATCAACCGAGAACATGCATATACATACCCAGATCAATACCAGCCTTGCTACTAACCAATTTCTGTTCCAGAGACCTTACAGCTGTAAGGCTTGATACAGGATTTGGACAAACAAACGCTAGTGCTAGCCTCTGTCTACATGCCCGGGGATGATGTGATACCGTCTAAGGAGCTGACTGAACTAGTGCAACACTGCGAAGACCATGGCTGGGACATTATAATATCAGCTGACACAAATGCCCACCACCCTCTATGGGGGTGCCCAACACCAAACCAACGAGGTGAGTCTCTAACAGAGTATATATTCTCAACTAACCTTTCTATAATTAACAATGGCTCGGAGCCCACTTTTGTTAATTCCAGATATCAGACCATAGTAGATGTAACTCTCGCATCCGATGGGGCAACGGATCTTGTGTCAAACTGGCACGTCTCCGCTGAACCATCCTTTGCAGACCACAGGAGAATCTGCTATACTATACAAGTGCATGAGAAGGACGAGCAACCAAAACGTAACACACGTAAGACGGACGTTGCAAGATACATTACCCTTCTTCAATATGAGGTAGATATAATCACCTTTAAAGACATGACCAACAGCACTGACAACATAGAAAATAATATAAACACACTGACCACGTGTATCCAACACAGCTACCAGCAAGCCTGTACCCCTACAACACCAATCATAGGGGGAAAGTCTCACTGGTGGGGGCCAGAACTAGAGAGACTCAAACTCAATCTGAAAAGACTCTTTAATCAAGCCAAAAACACAAGAACTGAAATAGACTGGGAACGATATAAACAAGCCCAGTATCATTACAAGAAACGCATAAGATATCGCAAAGGTGAATCCTGGCGGCGGTTCTGCGACAACATCAATTCCACGCATGAAGCAGCTAGAGTGAAAAAAATATTATCACAAGATAATAACAGAACTCTGGGCGCAATAAAAAAACAGGATGGTACATATGCGACCTCTGATAGCGAGATAAGCGAGGGGCTTATCGAAACACACTTTCCAGGATGTGTAGTCACTGACAACCCAAACTGGGAAAATGTGGAACGAGCTTGGGTGCACTCAACACCATCTTCCAAGCAGAATGTGTTGGGATTACCCGAGCTGCAACAGCAGTATTGTCTAAAGGCGTAAGCAATGCATTGATACGCATCATCTCCGACAGTGCCGCTGTGCTACAAGCTCTCAACAACAACCGCATCAACAGTGGACTAATCCTGGGGTGTCACTGTGAACTGCAAAAAATTGCATTGAAAAACCGGGTTACTCTTCAATGGATACGTGGTCATAGTGGGTCTCTAGGCAATGATGCGGCAGATGAGCTGGCAAAGAGAGGATCGGGCACTAAAATAATGGGACCTGAACCAATTGTACCAATACCATTCATCCAACTCAAAACATGGTTACGTGACAGAACCTTACAACAACACAACAAACAGTGGGCAGAACAGACAGACTGCAAACAAACCAAGAATGTTCTTACATCCTTGGACGCAAATCTGTCGCACAAACTCTTAAAACTTAGCAGGAAAAACCTACGCTACATAGTTGGCATAATAACAGGTCACTAAACAGGCACTTTTTCAATATCGGCGTTACTGACAGTCCTCAATGCAGGGGCTGTATGGAAGCCGAGGAGACACCGTCTCACGTGGTTCTTCATTGCAAAAGTGTGAGCGACCAACGGACAAAGTTCCTTAAGAATCCACAAACCATGAGAGAGGCGCTGAATAACATCAGATGCCTCCTTAACTTTTGGATGGAGCTGGGATGGTATGAGTAACCAATGACAGGTATTGGTTACCTACGTACAATGGCCCTATTATGAGGCTAAGTGCGGAAAACATAAGTCCAACTAACTAACTAAAAGTGAATTTAATATTGATCTTTAAGGCAGGAAATAAAAGTTAATTAGAATGCCACCGGTCTTCTTGGAGTTCCCCCTACACAGGTTACCAAATTTAAATACCTGAGTCACAGAACATTGGGTCACAGAAAACCTTAATAGTGTCATTAATATAGAAAGGGAACAGAGAGCATTGTCCATCAAATTCAAGATGCTGGCTCACAGGTTTGCACATTGACCTCTTCAGGTTAAAGTTATTTTATTTATCAAAATAGTTGCTAATAAACCAGACTGCATCCTGCGATTACTAGTGTTTATAGCACAATCAAGGAATGTATTTTTTGATCTGTATCTTGATAATTATATACCTACATAGCTAGATAAAATATAAAATGTATACTGACATATAATGAGCAAAAATCCTAACAAAATATTTATGGACATGAACAGTCTCAAAATAAAGTCATTGGATTCTACTAAATTTATGTAATATAGTGGATGTATTAGACCCAATCTATATACAGAGATGTAGGGATCTAATCAGTAATATCAATAACATTTGATAGTACCAATCATGGTTCCTTCTCAGTTTAACCTCAGTCTGGTAAAATAGTCTTAACCAGGGATTGTATGTGTGAGTTCATGCTACATTAAAGTTCCAGGTGGAACCCTCTGGTGTGGATCAATACTTATTATATAAAATATTCATTCTGCACTGATCCTCATGATGATCATCCTCATGAGATTGATGTAATTATGACTGAGGAAAAGGATGTCTTGTTAGTGTTTATTATTGCAAGGTTTTTTTAAGTTTATTTGTTACCAGCTAGACCTGTTGATAAAAAGACCCAAATTGCGATTATTTAATGTCAATGTCCAACTGATAAAGTAGAATTTCCATAAGAGTGAAAATTTATAGAAAATTACAATATATTGTAGATTGGTACACATTGTTTTATTAGATCAGAATAAATTAATATTAAGTTTAAGTTATTACCACATATTTTTCCAAATTTTCTGGGATAAAAGTATCCTATATCATAGTCAAGGACCTAATGAAAATCCATACAACCATTGTGAATCTGAGTGGTAATTGGGCTGCAAAATTTTTGGGCTTAAAATATTAATAGGATTTACAAAAAATAACCAGTTAAAGATAGAAATTCTTCAATAATGTTACACCGTATTGTATAGAATTGACAAATTAAGTAACCTGATAGTTCATATACATTAAATAGCAAAGTTTAAATAGGTATAATTAGATTTTTACTGTTAAAACATTTTCTGACCACACTTAAAATTCTACCTTTCTTAGGGCAATTACAAGTAAATTAGTACCTTGAAATTTGTAGAAACATATACATTTCCATTACTTCTGACTGGTATACGATGCAAATATCCATAGCCTATGCCACATCCTAGACTGCCATCTCCTCCCCAGCTGTGATTTGGTGTTATGAGAACCTCACGGCACAAGTCATCATTCACATTATATACATAGAGTTTAAGAGCCCTTCCCTCATGTGCTTCAATGAGTGTGAAAAGATCTTCACTCTCATGCATTATAGAGTCAGCTCCTATTATGTAGTCACTAAACGGACGAAGTCCTGCTATTTCAGCTGGAGATGAAGGGTGAACTTCCTGAAAAATTAGGTGATATAAGGATTATAAAAGACCAAGTAATAAGCTAAATACTGAAGACAAAATACTTTCTCATTAAAATATTTCTAATAGGTATCAAGAGAATTTATGTCAATACATACCAAGATGTGCCACACATTTTCATTAGCACCTTCAAATGAACAGAACCTGATACTAACACCAAGTAATCCTTGCCCACCCCAATTAGCACTAGGAGTGATTATAACTTCCCTTACTGATTGAGTTTTACTGCTATATATTAGCATTTTAATTGGTGTATCGACATTCTTCTTCAACAATTCTTTCAATGTATCGTTATCTTGGTCTAAACGTGTATTTTCTATGGCTACTATAAAATCAAAAAATGCTTCCAGACCGGCTCTCTGCCCCGGAGACCCTTCGTGTACCTATTAACAAAATATTGACGTGTATATGGAAATATTAAATTTACAGATCTAACGTACAAAATGATAGTAATACAAACTCGTAAAACATGATATCCTTCAGAGCCACCTCCAGGAACCTCAGAACTCTGGGAAGAACCCATTGAAAATCAATACAAAAAACTACAATAAGTTTCGGTATTTTTATTTATAATTTCTTGACAGTGATCGTCCACAACAGCAAACAAAATTCGAGTTTGACATTTCCATTACGTGGCAGTTGGCAGTACTTTCAGTGTTACCTACTACAATGAAATAAAATTTACATGTGTATACACGTATTGTGAATATTGTAATAGGGTGAAATCCCAGAGCCTACGTCGAGTTATTTAGTAAGCTAATCTCGAGCTAATATTTTCACAATATATAAATAAATAGTTTTGTCCAATGGACTTTTGAAATAAAAAAAGCTTTTAACTGTAATAGGAATTTCTGTAGGTACAAATTTTTATCTCATTTTGCCCTCTAGGAAATAATTTTACAAAAACGGTAAAACATATCGATCTTAGTTTTCAACTAAAACAAAGTAAAAGAAATTATGCATTTAGCTCCAAAAATGGCGAATTTGTAAAGTGTCTCAAAGTTTCTAATATAATATTGAGTAAATCAAGAGCGTGGCCATATAGGTACGGGCAAGAGGGAGGGCGAGCCCCTGGTACGGCGTGGGCAAGCGTATGGTCGGAGCTAAAAAAATGTAAAAAAAATCTTTGTAATCAAATGCAAAATAAAATACAACAAAATTTTCTGCTGAGACATTTTCCTTTCCTCGAAGTTAGCCGACCTGCAATGTGGCTCAGAATTTGTCGTTTTTTACACATTTGGTAATGTTAAAAAAATTACCGTTGAGTTATTTTTTAAAAATAGGTAATTGTCAGTTAACTTCGAAGGAAGTTAGCCACTTAGACCACCTATGTAAAATATAACAGAAGGACAGCCAATAGATTTTTCAAAAAAACAATACACGACAGCACGAAAGCAAATGCAATTGCAAAAGCTGAAAAAATCATTCCCTTCACATTAAATTATGCTACCAAAAGCTAATGAAACGCAACCCGCTAAAAATTTCTGCTACGAAGTAGTAAGATGGAACGCCCTACTAGTAGTTTTTGATTTAAGGTGCGTTCTGTTGATCAATGTGTTCAATGTCATAATGCACCCAAGCACTGACCTCTACACTAATAGAGGTCAGTGCACCCAAGTTAAAAAGACATTTTCTGTTAGACACATTGTACAGGTTGGCTCATTCTTTTTGGTGGGATTATTGACATTCAGTGCATAATGTACATTATGGCTATAGTCCAGCAAACGACCACAAATACCACGAATTAAGTTGAGTTGGTTTTTGTTTTAGTTGAACATCTGGACCAGTTGTCAAACTATGATAGTGACAGCTTTAATTAAACAATTACTTTTGTTTACTTTCGTAAACCGTAGATTTCTGCTTGCTCTAAGGTTTTCTTGGCTTCTTAATTAAGCAAATATAAATTAAACAGATAACACTTAAAGCTCAATTTTAATTGCAACTGATATTTGACATTGACAGATAAATCTATTTAAAAAAAGTAAAAACCCTGCTATATGCCGTGGTAAAGTGTAGCTGAGTTTGGTAAGTTGGTTTTTTATACTAAAGCAAGTGAACCATATTCATGACGTCATTTGGTCGTCTATGGTCGAAATAGTCGTTTGTTTATGAAAAGTGGACCACTGCCCGGTCATCAAAACGCCACCTTATCACCATTCATTTTTCTCTATGACTTATAACACACCATAGAGGAAACAAATACTGCGTAAGAAAACAAATACTGCGTTAGAAGAGACGGAACTCCCATACTAGAGATTTAACGACGTTTGTAAGGACGTATTGCCAACATAAGTGTAAAAGAAACTAGGGTACCAATAAAAAAAAAACCAATGCTGCCAACCACAGGCGAACAATCTGTCAACAATAGTGATGCTAGCAAGATTTTTTGTTGATATCGACTTTTTCATCGATATCGATAATTACAGAAACGTAGATGCATTCAGCCATAATGAAATTATAATATTTTGGTAGTGAGGGGAAAATAAAAATAACCACTTCTATACTAAACAGAGTTTATCTGTGTAATCAGTAAGAAAAAAAATAAAAAACACTTTTAGTATTGGTTTATTTACGCGTTAATATTAACAATAATAAGAAACAGATTATTATTTAGTTTCTTAACGCAAACTTTTATTGTTTCGAAAATAAATAATACTGTTAAGGCTCGGTATACTGCTTACAAGCGCCCCTACTAGGTATTTGCTTCGTTTTCTGCTTTTTGCCGTGAGATCCTTTATGTATCAACCTGCTTAAATATCAACCTTCCCAAACATATTATTTATTATAACAATATTCTCTTTCTCACGTAGGGTTGAAAGATATGCTATTGGTAACAGACTTGTCGAAGGCTTTCCAGCAGTAGCAGCAACTGAAAAACATGACAGATATAAATTTAAAATTTTATAACGATATATTTCTGTGCAACTAATTATCCTGTATTCTGATCATTACAATAAAATTGTACTAGTCTTTTTGTGTCTCAAATTTCATGTTAATCCGTTCAGCCGTTATAACGTGATTGTGTGGCAAACACTTTCACATTACTACATTAACTAGTTAACTTGGTATTTGCTCTGCTCACAATGTCACCTTTGGCTTAGACCAATCGATTTACAATCGAACAACATACAAAGAAATAAACATACAAACGAATTAAGAGCCTCTACCTTTTAACCTCTACCTCTGCCTCTACCTGCTAAAGAACGAAAAAAAAGTCCTGAAATCTAGAATTATATTCAGCAATACTAAATACACCATGTGAATTGTTTTCTAGATCGATACCTACGTAAACTAACAATAAATGTTAATACAAACATAGCGACTATAACAGTCAGAGCCTATTATTAAGAAGACAAGAGTGGGATCACGTAGAAGTTCGAGTGTAGTCAGTTAGATGAACAGGATCAAGTCAGTCTAGGCAAAATGTTAGAACTGATTTTAACCATGCATTCATGTATTTACATATTAAAAGGCACAATATTAAAAAAAATCTTCGGCATCTCACACAGCCAAAATTTATATATATTTTAAATACTATTAAAAGTTAGTGGTTCATCAGGCCAGATTTATTTTTTGAGAATTGGTTCAGAAAGAAAATAAGAAATAAAGAAAAGGTGTTTTAAAAGTAACTTGATTCTATGGCGAATACTAATAAATGGAGCCCTTACATTTTAATTTCTATGCTAATTTCTACATACCATTCATTGACAGTTCACTGACAGAATGATTCTGTGTTCTACATTTGATGTGGCTTGCTGACTTGTTGATGGCTTCAGCTCAGGTCCTAAAATGATTATATGCCTTTTTTATATTGATTTTTATATGACCTTTATTACAGATCCCATACAAAGATTCAATCCTTATAAAAAACAGAATCAAACGGAACAAATAAGCTTTGGAAAAATCTCCTATTACAAAATACATTGGAACTTGTTTTGCAAATTCTGAAATTTCTAGTTCTCTTACCACAATAGGTCCAATACAGACTTTTGATCCTTATAAGAAACTAGCTTGAATGATTTTATTTTACTATTATTTTGCTAACTATTATCTCAAGTTTATGGACCCCTTAGAACCCTATATTTGTAAAACAAGCCAAGCTGTAGAAAAAGATATTGAAAGCCTTTTTGGCTTTTCATAAAAGTTCATTAAGTAACACAAAAAGTATATGTTTACAAAAATATCTATATTTCCTATAGGTATCACCTGTTGACTTGAAATAATCAATAAAAGCAAAATAAATACTTTGATAAAAATTTTAAATTTTGAAAAATTTTAAAAAAAAGGACTTGTTTATAATTTAAAGACTGGAAACCCTTACACATTATGCTTGCACTACACTATACCTTAAACATATCATACTCTAAATATTTATAAACTCTGCTCTACCCAAAGTTTGTCTGGAAGAGATCGCTTATTAGCAATAAGGTCGCAAGTTGTATTCTTTTTTGTAATTTTGTACTGTTTCTTTAATGTGCAAATAAAGTTTATTATTATTATAATTGGAAATAATTATAATTAAAGATATAAGCAAAACTATTTGTCACCTACAAAATCTTTTTTTTTGTTCTTATTCCCACTCACACTCACAATAATTGAATATATTTTTTTACATCCACCTCAAACCACCGCTGTGCTACCTTAAATTTAACTATAGCACTGAGTATGTATTACCTTGTCTGCTTGACCACAATGGTAAAGGAAATTGTAACAGTTCATCATCAGATAGTGGTTTAGACATCAAATTCAATGTTGGGAAAGCATGACTCTTCAATCAATATCCTTTTTTATTATAATCATTTTTATGGAAATGATTTCCACATATATTTTGAGTTTCATGTAGTTTTTTTATCGGTATGTGTACAAGGTCTTCGTTTCCAGTGACTCAAACTCATTCTCTTCAACTGAAAATTAAATATTAATTCTACAATGGTGTGAAGTGAAGACACTATGATCAATGACAGTTCTTGTCCCAAATAAATTTAATGTTTTCATCCATTTATACACATTTCAACACATTCTACTGATTTTCGTTACTATTAAGGGTCGGACCACTTAAATTTGTCTCAACAAGGTTCGGAGTTACCAATCATTTACATAGTTAGTATTTTTGTTCCTAAACAAAATAAATACCATTTCTTACTTTATAAGATGGATACTGGGTGGGATACTGTGTCAACTAAAATTGTGCTTGCTCAGTCTTTACTTCTACCTTTACTTGATTATGCTGACATTTGTTGTACTAACCTGACAGAGGAACAACTTAATAAACTGGAGCGTCTACAAAATCTATGCATTCGCTTCATTTTTGGACTTAGAAATATGACCATGTCTCAGAATTTCGTTCACAACTCAATTGGCTTCCAATCCGACTTTGCCGGAATGTACATATTCTTTCACTCCTCTATAACGTGCTATTCAATCCATCTACACCATGTTATCTAAAAGAGCGGTTTAATTTTATCAGCTCGCCTTGTCTAACTCTTCGCTCGTCTACTAGTCTTCTTCTTAAAACACCTGGACACAGTACTAATTTTTACAATCATTCTTTTACTGTACAAGCCATTAGTCTTTGGAACTCTCTGCCGATAAATATAAGGCAAATCCAGTCGCTGCCTGTTTTCAAGAATTCGTTAAAATCCTCTTACTTACGTACTACTTCCTAATTTTCTATAATTTTGACCAACCTCTGGTTATTCAAACATATCTTTCTTTATTACTTTATTTATTGTATGTATGTTTATGTACTCATATTGTATAATCATTTATTTTATGTATTTGTTTAAGTAATTATATTAAGTATGTATATATATTTTATCTACATAGTAAGTACAAAGGTATTTATGAGTGTTGTTATATTCTTTATTCTTCCTTATAATTTTACTTATGATGTTTTATGTATCACCTACCTCTTCCTGTCAATATTACTCTACCCAAAGGTTGCCTGGTAGAGATCGCTTTTAAGCGATAAGGCCGCCTTATTGTGCTATTTCCTCTATTGTATTTTTTTTGTGTATTTTAAATTGTGCAATAAAGAATATTGTATTGTAATATATATAGTCACACATGTATTTATAATATGCCTATGGCAAAGAACTGTTTATCTGTGCCTATAATAAAGAACTTATCCGCATGTGTGACAACCATAATAGAACCACCACAGAATATATCTATATTGTGCATGCGCTGCCTGTAGCTGCGTATGTTTTAGACTAGCTGTTTAACACCATCAACACCAACCTCAAGCAGAATTCATAAAGTTATGACATCACATATGTCTAAGAGACGTTTGCTTGTAAGGAATGACAGTTCTAACACCAGTTATCATTAGTATATTCTCTGGTTGGCATAGCTACACCGAGTGTAGTTAACACAAAGATTTCTAACGCAACTCTGGGCAATAATTCTCCACAGATAGTAAAATGAATTTGAAATACCTAATTAGATAATACTCAGTGGAACAATTTTACATTATTATCAGTAACAGTGAGAAAAGTTATACCTACCTAATCCAGAAGCTTTGGACGAACGCTTTAAAGTCATTCAGAACCTCGAGTGAAATGCACCGATAGCATGGAGTTCTCACTTTTTAGTCTTCAGAACCCCAATGAAGTTTAAAAAACCTGTTCAATACATTTGTCTCTATCTCGAAATTGTACACTATATTAGGAAATATATACACAAAAATAAAAACTTTGATACACAGTCACTTTCAACAAATTGTTTTACAGGCTAAAGAGTCACTATCTCACAAAATAAATTAAAGAAAGAGTCGTATCTCGAAATAGTACAAAAATTAAAAGGTAAACAGAGTCACTTTCTCATTCACGATGTACCAAATAGACTTATTTGAAAAAGAGTCACTTCATCAAATGGTCTTAGAAAATGCTTAAATATTTACACAATAACGAGAAAAAATAACTTTAACAAAAAATTCAAAATAAATAGTTCAAAAACTCAGTTGTTGAGGTTAGGCTAACGAACGTCAATGTGTTGCTATATTCAAATTTATTTTCTGCTATAATGTGAAAAGTTTTTTGTTTAAGAAATGTTTCTCGAATGCAAATTGGTGTTAGTATCTTAATATTACTACTTATGATGTTTCCGAAGTGGAATATCAAGAATAAATGAAAAAATCTTAAGGAATAAGAAAATGATCAAATAAGAAACGTCGAATATTTTATACGACATTAGTTGACCCGTTTTTTTATAGCAACACTGAAACAAGTGTCGCTAAAACCTTACAAACCCATACATTTGTGTCTTTGGGCGCGTTCGTTCTGGGATTAAGAATTCCCACGAATGATACTTTTCACACTTTTGATAACGCCAGTTTTGCCACCGACACCTACCGTTCGTTTAGCTTTGAAACGTTACTAACAAAATTTTTGGTTACAAAACCTGCAAAACGAACGCTTGACGTACACACACTACGATAAAACACACACACACTACCATAAACAATGAATATGTATAGGCAGTTTGACAGATTAACACAAAAACCCCACCTCCAGACATGGGTCTAAAGTTTCATTTTTCGGTGGCAAAAGTGACAAAAATAACAAAAATATTGTAAACGAACGCTTGACAGTTTGTCACAGATGATACTAAAATTTTGATATTTTTAATACCAATGCTAAACGAACGGATGACAGGTGGCAAAAGTAATGAAAATAATGATTCTGCATCCCAGAACGAACGCGCTCTTTGTAAGAAGTTTCCAGGCACGTAACACACGATTACGAATTCGAACGCACCCCTGGAAATAGACATGTAAATAAATACTAAAAAAATATGGAACTTTACTACAAATTATTTTACGAAAATATTTAACCCTTCATAAAAAAACTTATAATAATTAAATGAGAAATTAACCTTTAATTCTTAAGCACTGTATGATTTATTGTAAGTACCAAAATATCGTTGCTCATGTCGAATAATTTAATGCCATGTCGTTCTTATACCTTGAGTTTCTTTTGAGTGAAAACCTCCCAGGGCGTTTCAAAATGCAACAGGAAATTAAAAAAATGTTTTTGTAAACGCTAGGTTGTTATGCACAAAAACCTTTGGCGTAGGTGTACTAAAGGGGTGCTGAAGTTGTTTTAGTCAAAGTATCTAAAAGGGAGAAAACCCCTTTTGTACGCCCCAACTGCTTTTTGTCTTTTGCGATCTCTTTCAGTTACTCTGACCAAGGCAGATTTTTGTAATCAACTAAAGGCTGAGCTCATGGTAAATGACGAAATTGTAATATTTACTCTACCATACATACACTTTATTTTTACTTGTTGTTGTTTAGATCAATTCACTTTCACTTTATCAAGCAATAATCACCTAGTTGTAAGTAATAGTTAACAATATAAACTATTTTGGAACGAGTGTACAACATAAACACACAGCCACTCACATATGTATACCTTGTGGCTTCTTGTGACCACAGACAGCTAGTGCAATGAATAAAGGTAAATGTTTGTTTAGATGTGAGACCTGGAAAATATAAAAGTAATACTGTAGCCAGCCTAGTTACCTCCAGATGTACAAGAAGTAGTTGATTTAGATAATTTCTACCCTTATCTAAGACAGTGTAAATATTTCAACTAGACAGTAGTAGAAAATTGTCTGGAGCTGAATATATTAAAAACTGCTTTCATTACTGAAACTTGAAATGGTATATGGTAGCTTTCATAAAAAATTTACATCACAGGTGGAAGTCTAAAATTAAGTCTAGTATTTTGTTATTAAACTTAATTTTTCTTCTAACTAAATCTTTTGTCAGAAACTTAAAAAACAGTGAGTCAGTTAAGAGACAGTGTAACACAGATTATTTAAATTATTTTCAGCTCAGCTAGAGCAATTTATTTTGACTTTAATTGGTAAACAAAGATAAAAATGGCTGAATGGAGGCAGTTAATTACTGAATGGCTGCATGAATATGCTTCATTACAAGAGAATGAGTTGAAAAGCTTTGCAGCAGAGCATGAACATAATCATGAAATAGCTACTGCTATATTTAATCTGTTGTACAGTGAAGATGAAATTGAAGGTCACAAAAATAATGTATTAGAAAATGAAAGTCAACATGAGCAGGTGACTATATTTCTTTCTTATGACTTCTAAGCATGGACTCGAAGCAGGAAGAATTTTATACAATGACCTGTCACAATGTGTCTTTGTTATTTGCCATTTGCTAAAGCTTTGCAGATGCGGTGACTACCGTTACTAGAAATTTTGAACCATGGTATAAGTGTTGCGAACAGAGCTTAGTGGACTGTAACAAATTAAGGAATTTAGGTCTGAAAAGTGCCGATGTAAATTGAAATAAAACATTATCATTGTGTATTGATACATTTATATATTTCTTTTACAAAGCATAAAAATAGTTTTGGAAATTATAATTTAAATTTTAAAAATCATGATTTTAATAAAGCTTCCCTGATTTTAAATGATTTATAATGATCTTTCGAATGTCGATGGTGCAATGTCATTGCTGCTGACTGTCTGTAACAATTAGGGTATTTTAATTTTTTTGCATATAAATTTTACAAAAAGATAGAATCAATATGTTACTACTATGTTTATTTAACTCAGTAGCATATACAGTAAAAGTTCCTTATTCGTGGGGAATATGTTCCATGAATATGCTGGGAATACAGAAACCCTGAACATGGAATGGTAATTTATATGGGATTATACATACTTTCCTAGGTTGATTCGTTGACATTGAATGAGCATTGTATGGATACAAACGACTCTCTAAGGTGTAAACAATCAAGCATAACTATTTTCACTTTAAGCTGTAACACAGGTTTTTTTCCTGTCGAAACTCTTTTTCAATTTTTAGGTGACATTATAAAGACGTGTTACTGGATCACAATTTTTGAAAGGAATGGAAAGACGAAACAATAAAAACGCAAAGCAGCTCTTATCAAAAGATGGAATGTCTAATATGTAGCAGCATTTAGAAATATACTTAATGCATTGAGTAATAAGGTTGCTTTCATTCTGTTTGTTTACATTCTCAAAAACACCGGCCGCGGCGAATGCTGCTTATGTCAAAGGCCGAACCAATACAGCGGCGATATCATTGCGGAGTTGTAATAAGGTCTTTTTTACTTTTTTATTCGTCCATTTGACATGCTTCGTAATCAAAACCTAATAAAGATTAAGTAATAAATTAATGTACTCAAATACTCATAACCTATGTAATATTTCGTTTAATAAATATATATTTACAATTTTTGTAGTGAAAACTTCTTTAGTGGCGTTGTGCACTTTTTTTGGTATGGGTAAAAAATAATAAACTCAGGCAGGCTGATCGAAAAATCGTAAGACGTAAGACGGAAACCATAATGCCATGCCATAAAATTCGTGAGACTGAAACCATAATGCTACGCCTATTATAATTTTAAAGTGAAAACGTCTTAGCGGCATTGTGCACTTTTTTTGTGATGGGTTAAAAATCTTAAACCCTACGGAATTGGGTTGATGAAAAGATGAAAGTGCAGATTACACATGTTTAAATGTTAATTCAAAACAACTTATCCAATATTTTATAAATTCATACTTTATTAAAAATGTTTTTGACCACTGGACACACGCTAAAAGGTCAAGTACGAAACTTTTCATGCTTTGCGTCTGTGCTCTAGTAATAAATTGGTCATGCACATTACAGTGATTTTTATCACTGCTGCTTTTAAATAATCATATTTATTAATTTATATTTTATACCTATTTTATAAGATTCTACACCCAAAGGGTGCCAATAGAGTCTGTCTAAACCTAAACTGTCTGTCTGTCTGCCCTACCTGAAGTCTGAAATTTTCACAGAATAAGTGTTATTATGGCCAATTTACCAACAAATATTCAAAAGCATATAAATAAATAAATTAAGTTAAATTTACAATAACATAACCAAACAATAAACATGTTTCTGTTGTTTTAACTCTACATAACATAACATTTTAACATAACAACCTTATAACTTAAAACAATTTTAATGTATGGATTATAAAGTAGATTGTAGAAGAATTGAAGGTTCCAGACAGAGAATATTAAGCGAGTCTCATAAACAGGTCTTATCAGATTTTATATAGGAAGTTCATGAAGAAGTATTTAGTTAGGCATAAGTTTTCCGACTTAGCCTCACAATTGGGCCATCATATGTAAGTAACCAATCTATTCGTCGTTGGTTGTCGTACTCATACCATTTTAGCTCTGTCCAGAAATCTAGGTGTTTGATTCTCATCAGTGCCTCTCTCAAGGTTTCCAGACTACCTAGAAGCTTTCCCCATTGCTTGCTCACACTTCTGGAGTGCAGGATCACATGAGCTGGTGTCTTCTCGGCCTCCAAATAACCTCTACATAGGGGACTGTCAGTGATGCCAATGTTAAAAAGATGTTTATTTAGTTGGCAGGGACCTGTTATTATGCCAATTATGTGGTGGAGGATACTGAGTTTCAGTAGTTTGTGCAACAGGTTCTGGTCCAGGGATGCAAGAGCAGCCTTAGCTTGTCTGCAGTCTCTTTGTTCTTCCCACTGTTTTTTGTGTAGTTGTATGGTTCTGTCACATAACCACATTTTCATTTGGGTAAAGGGTATCAGTACAATCAGTTCGCGTCCCATTATTTTAGTGTCTGATTTGCCAGTTGATCAGCTGCATTATTGCCCTGTAAGCCACTGTGGCCACGTAACCACTAAAGAGTGACTTGATTCCTTAGTGCATTTTTCTGCAGCTTATCGTGACACTCCAGGATTATTCCGGTTTGATGCAGTTGTTATTAAGACCTTGTAGCACAGCGATGCTGTCGAAGACAATGTTGTTAAAGTAATGTTAGCGTTATTATGGCCGCGGTTTTCTGTTAGGTGGAGGTACTTCCTCAGTTTAGGCTCATCCTAAATAGAAGTGCTTTTAGTAAAAGTATGTAAGTCTGGGCCACTACACACAAGTTTCTTTGATTAAGAGTTGATATATTTTGTATGCCAATATTTTGCTAAGGATTTTATAGAGAAATTTTAATGTTTAAGTATTGCATGTTCATTGCAAAAAATATTTTACACCCTAACATAAAGCTTTTCCAAATCTTCATAAAAGAATATATATCTAGAGATAGGCTCAGCACTACCATTAGGGCGAAGGAAATCTAGTGAATAAGTGGATATTCAAAGTTTATTTTTATTTGATTTCTCTAAATATCCACTTATTCAATAGATTCTTTTTAGATCCAGAGTTTATTTTTATTTTATCTCTCTGAATATCTTTGATTAGATATACATATATTGGTCTGCTTTGGATATTTCTGGATGATTTAAGAAGGTTTATTCATATAAAATACCGTCAACACAATTAGCTTGTTAAATAAATATTTCTAAACATGAGTAGTACAGTCTATTTAAGTATGAACTTAATAATACCTTCATACTTTTCAGATGCTGGAAGATGTCTGTACACAGTTATTCAGCTTTTATAGATCAAAAGAAGTGGAACTGCAAAGATTCACTCTACAGTTTGTGCCAACACTAATATATAACTATCTTAGTTCAGTTGCACAAGGAAATAAAATCTACCGATGCATAGAAACCCTGCTGATAGGTTTGTAGTTCTTGGTATGTTGAGAGGACATATCTGATGTTGCAAATATATGATAAACAAAAATGTTTGAAGATGTATTTAAAATAGTGTTCAGTGGTTTAACTGTATTAATCGTTAATGTTTATTGACCAAGGGGCGTAAATTCTCCGGTATATAGTCCAGGGTCCCAGTCTTGGTATAAAATCCCCAGTCAATCTACATATAGTTTGTAAATTGAAAAAATTGACAGTTGATTTGTAGCGACACAAATGCGCTGTGGAATCAATTCTCTATCCATATCCAATAGTGTTTGTAGCGATGGATATGTTATAAACTGCTAGCAGTGAACGCAAAACCTGCATTGACTCCACTGCAAATTTGTTTTTTCGCAGGTTTATACAATTTTGAAGTGGTTGATGAAACTGGGAAGCCAAAAGTTGTATCATTTAGATTGCCATCACTAGCTCAGCCCTCTATTTATCATGAGGTAATCAATTATGTCTCACTATGCAGAAAAATATAGTATGATACTGAAGTGATACCCCTATCACTCAGTTGTAGTTTTGATAAGCAGATGAAACCTTAAGAGTTTAGAGCTTCTTTGTCTCCATAAGTTTTGTATCTATAGGATTTGAACAGACTTTATTTTACAGCCTTTGTCATTAGGATCACAGTTTCTAACTGAAAGTGCTCTGCGAAGATGGGAAGAGTGTAACACCAAGCTAGTTAGTTGGGGACCACTAGCACAGGTGGAAGTTATCAATGCACAGAATCGACTTAAAGTCATGGCAGCGCTCTATTTCATTTACAATCGCCAGTTAAGCTTATTGCCAAAGTTAGCGCTACGACATTTTTGTATTGCAGCTTCCAGGTATGCATTGAAATTATCTTTAGATTATTATCGAATATATCGATTATACTTATTCAAAATAATTAATCACAGAGTATAGTTCGTTATAGAGAACCGTAACCTTTAATCTCGGGGTGTACACTTGAAAGTGTATATTGTGTAGGGGGCAGCTGACATTCCAATGGGCAGATTTTTTTTTAATTTCGTCTTTTTATCAAAACATTTAAATTTTCCGAACCGAAAGATATGCTCAAAGTTACGTTAAGCCATAAGTTTTTTATTCCATTATAAATGTATGGGTCTTCTAAAGTTCTGAAAGGGTGTATAATTTTAAATATGCGTCGCAAAAAAAATTTTTTGTTGGGATTTATGAGGCTGGTAAGGCCAAAGCAATAGAATATTGCATGTACATATGGATTGACACTTAACTATGCAATAACTTTCGCCTTTTTTTTTCATTTTTCGTTACTAACCCAGAAATGTATAATAAATGATAAATTTTTTTTTTTTGGACAAATACAGCTCAATCTGTCTGGTCTGAAACCAAGCCCCCCAATAAACCAACTACAAACCTTGAACCGACGAAAGAAAAAGGAGGAGGTTCTTAATTCGATTTTATATGTACAGTCATTAGCTAAAGTGCATGCATAGTGTAAAGGTTAAAATTGCCTGAAGCCATTCTGTGAATCTCGCACTCACACATTAACATTATCAGAACTGTCAATAATGATGTTTTGACATTTAGTTCTCTCTGAAAAGGACCAGTTGGTATTTTTTTGTTTGGTTGAAAAACAACAAAGTAAAAAAAATATATTATGTCTTAAATATATTGAAATGTAAAATAATATCTGTAAGAAAAATAGAACTTTATTTTTAAGGTTCCGTACCCAAACGGTAATGAGCGGAACCCTATTACTAAGGCTCCGGCTGTATCTCATTAACCGTGATAGTTAGACAGTTGAAATTTTCACAGAAGATAGATATATTTCTGTTGCCGCTATAACAACAAATACTAAAAAATAGAACAAAATAAATATTTAAGGGGGCTCCCATACAACAAACGTGATTTTTTTGCTCGATATTGATAACGGCAACAGATAGACGCCAAAAATATTTACAAAATATTTAGTTATATAGTAACTTTAAAAATAAATAATTAAATTAAAATAAAACAAAAAGTTAAGGGGGGCTCCGATACAACAAACGTGATTTTTTTGCCGTTTTTATAGTACGGAACTCTTCGTGCGCGAGTCCGACTCGCACTTGGCTGATTTTTTAGTATTTAATATAACCTCTATTATTTTCAATCACAGCAAAAAAATTAGAACAGATATCTGTTCCTCTAATATTATTCCAAATTTCTAAACAGTGAGCCTCTAATGACTCTGTAGTTCTTTCATTTCGCATGTCTTATCTTTGCACCATTAAACCCCATAGGTTTTCTATGGGATTTAAATCTGGTGATTTTGCAGGCCAAGGAATAACATTAACAATGTCTAGGTGTTGAGTAAACCAATCCTGCACTATATGCGCTCGATGCACAGGACAGTTATCATGCATAAACTGTATTTGTGGCATATCAGCTAATGGAAAAACACACCGCGCTGTTGGCAACATGATCTCGTCTAACACTTCCACATAATGTGAAGCTCTAGCGCGCCCTGATATCGAGATTAATTCACCAGGACCAGACGCAGTCATCCGCCCGTCCAGATTCCATATTTGGGACAACATTGTGTTCTGCATAACGGGTTCCATTTCTGCGCCACAAATGAAGCCTCCCGTTTTCAGATGATACGAACGACTTCTCATCGGTGAATAATGTGTGCTCCCAGTCAAAATCTAAATACTCCCTTGCAAACAACAATCTATTTTGTTTATGGGTATTAGTTAAATATGGTTTTTTAGCTGGCTTTCTATGATGCAATCCTTCAATATGCAGAGCTTGACGAACTGTGTGTGAAGATGTGTGAAACATGTGTCCAAACACAGCAGTCGGTATGAAACCGTTGTTCTCGTATTGTTCCACCATGAATCTTGCTATTTTTGTATTTTATATGTTTTAAGTGACCTATAATTGGGTACATGAAATAAATAAATAAAAAATAAATGAATCTTCTTTGAGTCGCATCAATGTGCCGCGGGCGTCCACTTCGAGGTCGTGTTGATAAACTCCCCTCCTCTTGGTTGCGCGAGACCCAACGCTTTACATTAATCCACTAAACACCAAATAGCCAGATTAAATTAAACAATTTTCAAACTACTGACATTATATTTTAATTTTTTTTAGAAATTTACTTACAAAAAGTGTGGTATTAAAAAATTATGATATAACATTAACATTAAATAAAATGCTTACGGTAAAACCAGTCTCATTGCAAATTTGAAATATATTGTAACCCATATTATGTAGTTCTATAATACGCATCCTCTCTTGAATATTAATATTGGCCTGCATATTATTTTTAGCAAAGAAATTTAATAAAAACACAAAACAAACTGATCCACAACGACAAAATGGCCACGACCTAAGTAATTACCGCATCTAACTTAAAAGCTAAATGAAAACACCAAACAAACTTGGCAGCACATACCCCCAGAAACAAATCGGCAACGAACGAGAAACATTAAATGTCTACCTACGTAGAACTTAATAGCTATTAGAAAATTGGTCTAAGCTGTTAAACGAAACAAAATATTCATAATTCGTAAAATGTAACAAAAACAAAAAGAAAGGCATAAGTTGAGATTCGAATCCACAACCACTAACTACATGTATTAAGATCTGATACGTCTATACATTAGGCTACGGATACAATAATTTTCTTAGTGAAATTATTATATACAATGTTAAATGAAACTAATATTACTCAGGTTCTACAAGACATATTACTTTATTTCTTTAAGTGTGTGAGTGACTACGCCTCGCTGCCATTCTATTTTGTTTTGAAACTCTATATGCAGTTCTGCGACTGACCATACATATTTTTTTTATGGATATCAGGCAAAGTCAAAGTATTTTTTTTGTTGGATAGGGTGTAACTAAAATTTTTAAGAATAGTTAAAAGGACCACCTATTGTAATTTAAAGAAAATCCACTCCCAATGGTAGAAAAATAGGGGATGTTTGATTTTTCACCTACTGTATTTTTCACCTGTTAACCCGTAGTAATTTGAAACTTGGCACACCCATGTAGTTTTGATGACACAGTATGAAATAATGGAGAACTGGAGGATCTGATGATGGAGAGGAAAGGCAGTCGAGGGAACTCCTGAACGGTTTGCAGCAACTATCTTGTGTTTGGACTTTTTAATTCATCTTAAAGAGAACTTTGGACTTAGTTATTAGATTCTTCTAAATATCGTTTTCTTATTCCAGATTCATTTTTTGCAAGTCTAGGCACATACAAATAAACAGTAAAAACTTTTAAACAAAAAATAAAAAAGCTCCTAAACGAATTCTAGTTACTAATTTTAAGTAGGCGCATTTAGCCTATAAATTGAATTATTTTCAAGAAGTAATTGAATGGTTTTTTGTTTTGTAGTAGTTGTAGGCTATTTCTGGCGCCAACATAGAATTAGTTACTAACAATCATGTATGAGCTTTAGTGAAACAAAAAAGGATTATTTTATTTTTCAATTTAAGTTTTTTTCGTTGGTTTGACTATTTTATTATTATATTATATACACACACATTATACATAGAAAACATCCACACGCAAAAAAACGAATATGCCAATAACAAAAAAAAAGTATCGAACGCACGCCCCTCGCTTCAGCAGGCAGTAGTATTCCCAACTCAGCCACTAAGGCAATCAATCATCTACCTGTGCGCCAAAGTTCATCCCAATCTCTTCGGCCGTTGTTCTATCCATGATTCTCTCAAAATCATCCTACCATTGTCACAAACTATCACATGTATTATATTAGCAGGAGGATGCATGTTACATATGTTTTAATTGGAAATCTTATGTTTTCAGAATAGTGACACAAGGTTTCCACAAAAAAATTGGTACAGCAAAGCCAACTCCCAGAATTCCAGTGTCACCAAACTTTCTGTTAGAAATAGTGGAAGGCGCGTACTTTGCGATGTTTAATGAGTTCTATACTTTGGCCCTGCAAGCTGTTAAAGACATTGACCAACGGGCACAGTACGAGCTGTTCCCTGACGTAATGCTAGTCACAAGTGCTGTTATGAACTCTTTGCGAAACAACTCTTCAGGTACATAATAATATTGAGTAAGTTATAGTTGTATGTAATAGCGAATTTATACGATCCTGCGCGGGGGAAACCGTGGAGAAATGCTAGTTATACTTTAAGTACCAAGGGACCGAACTTTGCTCGTTTGTTTTTAACAATGCCATCTATTAATTTAAAATAGTAAAACGTTATTAAACGTGTTGTTATTTGGCACAATACCTTGTTCCCGACGTTTCAGATGAGTTACGCCAGTCTTGGTCACGGGTAGACTGGCGGAGCGCGGTGTCGTCGGTTTCGAGTGGATGCGTCCTGTTGAACTGTCCCTCACTTTGTCTTTATAATTGTCATAATCACTACACACAACACTATCGGTGTCCTCGGGTGCGTTCGTTGGTGAAACTCGAGAGCTGTATTTTCCTATGACTGGATTCCATGCAGACGACAGTTTGTATCCATCCTCACGATTGATGTTCTTATGCTTTTTTTATTTCAATCGCTTCGCGCACCAATCTACGGTAATATTGGCGATCGGTGGACAAAACCTTAGGCTGGTGGAGCTCAATCCAGTGGTTGGAATTTGAGTTAATCAGATATTCTGCTATAGATGATTTTGTCGTCTGGCAATTCTTTACAGCAGCAATATATTCTTTGACCCTGTCTTCAAATGTGCGCTTGGTCTGGCCAGTGTAAAAACTGCCGCAGCTGCCGTCAATTTTGTAGGCACCTGGTGTTTGGTACGAGATTACGTCCGTTGGCGTGCGTACCTGCTGTTAAATTTTGGAGAACGGAACTTATACAGTCTTAGTGGAGAATTTATTTAAAAGCGATCCAATTTTATCCGTTACTCCTTTGATATATGGCATGAAAGCTGGCTGTCTGCTCACCTCTGGATTCTTCGCACTCGTTTTGTACCCGTTTCTCTTAAGTGCCTCCTGAACGTGTGTCAGCTCAGTATCTAAATGTTCAGGGTCACAAAGATCATAAGTTTGTATCCATCCTCACGATTGAAGTTCTTATGCTTTTTTATTTCAATCGCTTCGCGTACCAATCCCATTTTACTATTTTAAATTAGAAATGGAACGCGTAAATTTAAAAACTTATAACGCCATTTATTGTCAAGTAGCTTTAGTGTTGCTGTGTCGGTAAAATAATAGTATTACTACTCGCAAAAGATGTAAGGAAGATTAATATTTTTCAGTTTAATAATTACCTGAAAACACGTGTGGAGCGGCGGCGAAGAGAAGATCTCCTGCCAAGCGAGGTGTTATGCCTGGAGAACGCCGTGGTCCACTTAGCTTTTTTTTTTTTTTTTCTGAGCTGACTATGCAGTTGGCTGTTGCAGCCATTACTGCTTCACCGGACTTTTGGGGCGAGACTCTGAAGGAGCCTCAGCCCGTATAGCGCCCAACGCTCAAGGGCTCCCCGCGGGGGAAGCCTCGGCTTGGGTTGTCGCTCTCGGGGGCGTGAGTCTCGAACCCGAAGGTGAGTCACCGCCAGGAGGGGAGTTCCCCGTTACGCGGGTACGGTTGCGATTGAGTGGGGGCGAGAAGCGCCCCGGCACTCTTTGATACCTAGTGTATTATGTGGGCGCCGACGAACCCGGGGACGTCGGCGTCGTGTTTGGAGGGAGGGTTGCTTGCGCTTCGGTTTCTTTATGTACTGAACTGCGAAGGAAACTTCGATAGCGCAATGTAGGACGCTCGACGTCAGCCTTGCTTGTAGCGGTACAATATGGTCCGCTACACACTGTTCAAACGACGATTTCTAAAAATAAAACCTAGCTAGATCGATTTGCCCCCGAAACCCCCTGCACACTAAATTTTGTGAAAGCAGTTGGAGCCGTTAACGAGATTCAGATTATATATATACAAGAATTGCTCGTTTAAAGGTATTAGAGGAGTCGAATTTCATTATTTTATTGTGTCCATTTGAAAAAAAAAATCAACTAGAATAACTATTTTCAATGCTTTTGCTACCCGTGATCTGGCTTTGTACTGTATAACAATAGTTTTGTTCGATTATAGTCATACTACTTCTTAAGGAATACGACAACCACGTATTTCTGTGGCTTTGTGAAGCAACAAGTTTTTGAATGTTGCATGATCAACGTGAATTCAGTATTGAAAATGTTAAATTTTTCCGTAATGCTCAGAAAAAAAAACAGATGGCCTTAGTGTGTATGAAGTATGAAGAAGAGTAATCTCAAATATTCAATATGCTGTAGCTGCACTTTCTAAATCAATGGATTTAATTCAATTTTTTGGTTTTAGGTCAGCCCTGTGATGGTCCAATGGGTATCGGTGTTGCACTATCTCCAGCTACCACCACAGTTACTATGTCAAAATCAATGATCACAAACGCATCATTCCGCACCAAGAAATTGCCAGGTAAATCGACCTTCTGTGAAATTATACCTATGCATAGTACAGTAGTACCATTCAACACACACAAAAAAGCTGAGCATACTTCAATAGTTACAAGGAATTACACACATCACCTGTGTTCACAATATATCCCCCACATACCAGCCCCTGGTATGACTTGAGAACGGTTCAACCGATTTGGCTGATTTTTTTTATTTATTTATTTAATTAATTAATTGTAAACTAACAGTTAACCCAAGGCGTTGAAAAAAGTTATAATAATAATTAATTAATTAATATCCACTCACAGACAACTACGACTAAGCTGTAACATAAAAACTTAAAAAAAATAAAGAAAACTAGGCCAAACATAAGAACATATAAAAGAAAACTGTATACCTACTTACTAAACACCATCATAATACATATTAAATAATATGTAATCAGATAATAAGTAATATACAGCAAAAAAAATATTAATTATTATTACGAATTGTCTACGTTTCGGTTGTCTTCGTAATTGCCAGGACAAGGTTTGTATGTGCACCCACCGCGGAAGTTTTCTAAATTAGTACGACCCTTTGACAATAGCTGGCGCGCCAGACATTTCATCAAAGTGAAACATTGTTCACCGGGTATGGATGATACGTCGGAAAAAGTTAAATAGCGGGTAACACCGTGGGGAACCAGCTAGTTACAAATAAGTACACCTATTATACTAGTTCCGTACGTACTCCTACACAATTCTGAACGACCGTACGTTTCGTTGCAGATGAAAAGGCTAAAAATTGATAATATACTCACAAGTTTGAAAGTTTAATTTTGTTTGTTTAAAGGTACGCCTAAGTATATTTTAACGTATTAGTTAATTTGATGTAAATTGAGATTAGTAGTTGACTTACCTTTCATTATTTTAGATTTGAGAACTATTTTTAGCTTTTCTTCTTTGTATATTTAATAGAATTGGCAAATTTGCATCTGAACCATAGTTATCTTGCGGGAAAAGTGGCGTGATGGTATTTTTAAGTTATTCATTGCAATAAATGTACTTATTTTTGGAATAATAACGTAGGGAAGAAAAGAAAGGCCGTGTTTGATAGAAAGTGCCCTTATTATTGATGGCAAATTTAATAAAAAAAACATTGCTTTACTTTCTGAATCAACTAATTTACTGCATTCAAAGTTTTAGATAAATCACCTTTATACCACTATGGTGGCAGAAAAGGTTATGGTCGGCCTGATGGTAAGCGGTCACCGTAGCCTATGGACGCTTGCAACACCCGGGGTATCACTCGCGTGTTGCCGACCCTTCAAAAATCTAATAACTTCTTCCTTAGAGAAAACCACAACCCAAGCGATCGCGGGAGGAAATTTCTCTGAAACCGCACTGTACGCGACCATTTCGGTTCTAAAGTATGAGAATGAATTCCCTGCCGATGGCGAGCGGTGCGATGGTAGAAAGTAACATCTGTTTGAGTCCGAAATCAAACCCGTGAAATATAAAAAAACAACCTATATCTTTGAAAACAGTAGAAAGGGTCATTCATAATTTCTTTTAAATAACATAGTGGATTAGTGGGTATCTTAATAAAGATAAAATAAAAAAACCCAGGAAACATAAAATATGATTTATTATTGCACTGTTACAAATTATCTGTGTAGTAACATACGTAGGAAATTAATATTTATTTTTCTTGGTCTTTTGTTATTTAAAAGGGTGTATATATGCAAGAAATCAGTTTTATTTTGGCAGTTATATTCCTAAAACTACTGATAGTGACAAAGTCCAAAACATTTTTTTAAAAGTTCGTTTTAAAGATACTATAGCTATACTTAAAACCTATTAAAGTTATTGTAAAACGTAGTTAAGAGTCGATGCACGTGGAGGCCGTGACAGTTATTTTTGAAAGCTATTAATTATTTAACATTTTTTTCTACATTTTTGCATTCTCTTGGAAACAGGAACTATACCTTCTTGTACCTTCGTCATGCACCCGATTCTGTATTTATTCATATCGCTTCCTCGGTCATGCATTGGCATACTTTTAAGGGTGTTATCGGTAAAAATCAAAAATTGGTTTTTTCAAGTTAAATTACACTGAAATGGCAATTACTTTATGTAAACTTATTTTATAACCGCATTAAATGTATCTTTTTGTATAGAATAAAAAATTGAAAATCATCATTACGTATCGAATAAAAAGTTTATTTTGGACTTATGGTTTTGAGATTATACGGTCAGAGTAATTTTTCAACTGAAATTCTTAAATGAATAAAAGCGAATTTTGGAAATCTAAACATAATCTTCACGTTTGTACATCGATGGCTCAATTGGCAAGCGCTGCTGCAGCAGTTTGACGTAATCTAAGAGTTGTAGGTTCATGCTCATTCTATTGTGTCCATTGTACGCTCAAAATCAGTTTACGGTTATCTCGTCTGAGTACCTTTGTACAGTATTTAATACTAACAATCATTACTATATATAAGATTAGTCTAAGAATAACCCTCTCCCTAAAACTAGTAACATGTCTCTGGTTGACTTCCGGTCTCCGTAGAAACCGGATTGGATCTACTCATCGTAGCCGAAAAATTTTGTAGAATTAGTTTTCCAGAGATATGGTCTTAGAGACAACTAAAGAAAATATCCAAGATTTTGATCGAATTTTATGATCTTAAAAGGTCATACAAGAAGAACGATGAAATAAATTACAAAAGCTTAGAAGTTCGAAAGAAGATATCTGAATGTGAGAATACAATTATTAACAAGCATGTCAGTGCAATATTGTGATTGACAGTTTGCTAGAGAGACTGCTGCCAGTGTATTCAGTACAAATACACCAAACAGTGTCAGTCCATCGAGTTACTTTACCCACCCAAAAAATGAATTGATATTTCGCTAAGTTTATGGCATAAAATCATTTTATATCAAAATATCAAGTGTACCTACCACAAAAAAGTATTTCAACTTATATCTCACGTACCTCCATCAAAATCATAATCACATAATATCGCATTAATCAAAATTAAGGCTACTTGCCTCTTAAACAAATGGTACTCTGCTACCATTACTGTATTTGCACAAATGCGACTTCTATATAAAATATCCATATTTAATAAGAATGAAAAAATTTAAACTTGTTTTTACTTTATTTATCATTTGCGTCATAAAAAGAATGAACTCTAAATTGTAGGCTATCTATCTTATCGACGCGCCTACAACACTCTTACCCCAGAAATGGTACCAGAGTTGCCACAAAATAAATTCCATTTGCGTATGTGGCCATATGTGAGCTATGTGACTTTGTGCTTGCATATTTCTTGGGTGTGTTAATATGTTTGTTTTGATGTGTTAATGTTGTATGGCGTTTTGTAATGGCGATTTGCTAGTTGATAAACGTAGCACATTCTTGCCATATAAAGTTTATAAAATTCACTTTCAAAAACTTGAGGTTTCTACAAAATCTTTTTACTGATTCTATACCCGTAGTATTTATTTTGAAGAAGCGCAAAATCTATAAGGTTTTTTTATATTATACAAATACCATAGGAACAATCTGTTATATATTATAACTTATAAATTATTACTAGCCAATTATTCTTTGTACAAAAATCCTATTATAACTAAACTGTACCAACATCGATTTAAACATAAACATATAGCTCACGTTGCTTATATTTAACCAGTTGTTCCCTGCGGTTACACTAAAACGACGTTATTATTCATACTTAATCCTGGTTCTCACCAGCGCCAGGATGAAAATAAAAACAAAGCGTGGATTAAGTGGAACAAAAGTCAATAAAGTTTTCCCTTTACAAATTAAGTTTTAAGTCTGAATCTAAAAAACGTTTTAATACATACATATCAGTGTTGTTAAAAAAAAGTATGCAATCTTATATTAAATATTTCTAGATGCATGTACCAGATTGCAAAACCCAATCGGGTACACCTGCAATCCAATAATAACTTCTGCATATAATCCTAAGCAATGGGCTTTGAAGATTTTGTATAGAGGGTGGCCCTAACAATTATTGGATGTTTCATAATCAACAGTTAAGCTATAGATATATATTTGTATACTACAAATGTATACATAAAAGTATTTTACCCTTATAATGGAAACTAGCTAACATAAAGCCCATTACGTCCATAATTATAAAATCTGAAGAGCCTTCGCTTGCTCTGTATTTTCACAAGCACTAGCGCCAAATTACAACTTTGCAGCCTTGTACATATTAGATTATGTTTGTCTTATATTATATGTATAAGATCTGATATACAAGATAAATATCTTATGTATATTTATATTTAAACGAGCAATTCTTGTTAATATATATATATATATATTTGCGTATCTCGAAAACGAATTTAACGATTTGGATGAAATTTTGTATTTCGATAGAGTTTTGCTTTTTAAGTTTACCTATACAGTTTTATTTTTGTAAATACGCAATTTTAAGAAAATAAAAATAATAAAAAAAAAACCGTCGCCCATGTACTATTTATTATATTTCCAATGATAGGGCTGTATAATGTTTTTTTTTCCGATGTTATATACCTACCTTGTGGTAGCCTTTATGGAATGAGAAACTTTCTGGATATAATGAAGCACTTTTGTTTTTCATTTCAGTGTGGGGACACTTACACAATTTACCGTACATATACACATTATAACCTAAAATAGATTTTTAACATAAGTGCATTTTTTTTGCAGATGACATTCCAATCCAAGCTGGACAAGTGGTTCCTACTGAGTCCTCTGATGTGCTGACATCAATCACGGAAGAAGGCGAGACAGATTCCACTCCGATGCAGCGCGGCGCTGTAATCCGGACCTCAAAACCAAAACTAGGGCCTTTCCCAGTACTCGGCAAGAAAAACAAAGACGCAAAAGACAAAATCGAGTTGGCTAACGTAAAGAAAGTTACTTTAAAGGAATCTTCAAAGGGTTTATGGAATTCCCTAAGTGGTGGTGGAGATATGGTAGATTCGCAACAGAAAAAAGATGCCAATGACGCAACAGATGGTATTGCAAGTTTAAAAGACGATAAAATGTCGACAACTTCTGGACATAACAGTACAGAATCTGATAGTCGTTCCATGGTCACTACTGACTCACTCGAAATGGAAACAACTCCAAGGTTCGCAGCCATGCAAGTCAGTTCCGTATAGTTTTGTAATGTATAAATGATTGTTTTATCTCCTTGTTATTATTTATTATTGGTGGATAGGTGTTATAGATGAAATATGTATCAAAGCAAGATAAGAGATTGTCGAAGGCAGAATGATACGTGCCTGTACCGCTTCCTACGTAAATATGCAAAATTAGGATAGCTAAATGGAGCATGTGAATTTAGTTAGACTAGCTCTGTCTTCATTATACCTTATACTTAATGTTGTTGCTAAAGAAATTAATTTGTTATGATATTACCGTACTTATGCTGCTTACAAAATGTTATAACATAATAAAATGGTTTCTGTGGTTTTTGTATTTATAAAACACTAGCTGTCCCGGCGAACGTTGTTCCGCTGCCGTCCCTCTGTACCCGGCGAAAGTTGGTTTTTACCTATAGTGCCCGAGTCCGGCTCGCACTTGACATATCGAGATAAAAAATATTCTATCTTTTAAGTTGGATCAAATAACAGATATTTACGAAGTTTGATCAAAATCGGTTCAGTAGTTTAGGAGTCCATTGAGGACAAACATTGTGACACGAGATTTATATATATTAAAACATAAAAGGACCAAAGGCGGCTTTCATTACTTGCTTTTATTTAACTCACAATGTTTCCTTTTTTTTTCCCTTTCCATCTTGCGGTGGAATCTTGCAAGCTTAATTAAACATACTTCCCGTTATCACCCTTCGATGAAATTTTGCATACTTACTAAGCTCGGATGACAATACAATATTCCACAGTTACTTTGACCAACAACCCCCTCCCAGAGTTGTACCAGGGGTACAACTTAAAGGTAGAGGTGAAAAATTAAAAAATCTTAAAAATGGGTATACGAACGATTAACAGTAACGAAAGGTTGTGAGGAAACTGCCTAATCAATTAATTTGTTTTTATAAAATTTATGTACATGGTTATTAATATTAATTAAGCTTGATACTTTACAAAAAAATATTAAGTGAAAATTTAATTACTAATTTATATTGAACATTAATATCGTTCTCCAAGATTTTATCACGTGATTGTATGTAAGTGCGCACGCCTTGCTGTTCTTGTAGTCGTCCGTGGATATATTTTTTTTATTTTCATTTTGCAAAAATATTTATCACTTTTTAGTTAAATTTTCTGTTAGATTGAATTTTAAGAAAAGCAAGTTATTAAAAATTTTTTTTTACTTTTTTTTATTTTACTATAGTTCGCCTTAAAATTGATTGGGGAGGACTCAACCATCAAATACAGCGTTCTAGATTCCCTTCTTAAATTTATTTGTGTTAAATCTGTCAAACAAAAACATAGCAAGCAAGCAACGCAAAGCATTGCGAACCTTCCAATCTTCTCCTCTTATATTTTGTTCCTTTACTACACACATTGTAACTAGTACAATTGAAGTTTTATTGGAGTTGCTTGAGTGTGTCAAGCTCTCTCAAAGTGTCTCTGCGGTGGTGGCGTGTGTGTCGGGTCGTTACGTTCCCTAAAACATGGTTGAGCAAAGCGATGGCTGATTCATGTGTCATACTCGTGAACGGGTGCCGCCTGTGGAGGCTGGTCTGCTCTTGCAAACTTCTTTGTATTCTTAGTATTTAGTCTTACTTTTTTGTTTTGTTTATTAATACTGTAAGACATTGATTATTTCTTAGTGATGAATACATAAACTGTCTTGTTTATATTAAATACTTTTTTATGTTTTGCTTGTGCTTTATATTTCATGTGTTTTTATGTTTGTAATGGAAAGTGCCCTTTTATGATAGGGAGGGCATTTTCCAATATTTTAATTGGACGCTGTAAAAGAAAGGGAGAAAAGAAATGCCCTTGCTGAGTTTCTTGCCGGTTCTTCTCAGTACAAGGTCTCCCGCCCTGTAGACTTACGAACCGATGGCGTAGTGACATTCATAAGTGCTCAATTATTGTAGCCTAATCTGAATAAAATTATATTGAATTGAATATTGAACAAATATAGCAACCTTATATTATTGTACATTCTTTCTTCAAAAATATCGGAAAATATGACAAATAGCTACTTACCCTAAAATAGTTAAGCCATATTTATTTTTTTATATGGTAGCCTATAGACGCTTGCAACACCTGGGGCAACACTCGCATGTTGCCGACCCTTCAAAAATCTAATAACTTCTTTCTTGAAGAACCCCAGACTGGAGTCCTTAGAGACAACCTTGGCAAGAAGCTCACTCCACAACCCAAGTGTCTGTTTCTCTGAAACCGCACTGTATGCGACCATTTAGATTCTTAACTGCGAGGATGAATTCCCTGCCGATGGCGAGCGGTGCGATGGTAAACAGTAGCCGTGGCCATAATTTCTAACAATTCCACACAGGGAGGCAAAGTCTCTCCTCAGACTTAAGGGCTCAAGACGGCTAGTTAGTTTGGGATCGTCGACAATTCTCTCAGCCCGTCGTTAAACCGAGTCATAAGGGCTAAGTCGGTATCCGGGTGCACCTACCCAGAGATGTCAACAGCACTCCATATGGGGCCGAACTTGCGACTCGTAAAGCAGCATCCTTTGCCCTGACGAGAAGTACTGCTTCGCCCAGTTGAGTACACCAAGTTTTTTAGACGCCAGCTTCACCCTGTTATTACAAATTACAAACGTTTTTATTTAGAAGTGTAATCGCGTTTTATGCAGAATAGCATGAATTTATTATGTGTTCGTCCGCCATTAACAATATTTGTGTGTGCTTGGTAATTTTCGCTCGTTTAATATTACTGTTTTATTGTATTTTTATCTCACGTATTTGTTCGTTGTGGTAAGTTTTAATGGCTTCAATTCGTATAAAGTGCTGTTAAACTGACTACTTGCTGGATCACGAAAGTTCATTTTTCAAACTAAGTTTTGAGGACAAAAATCATATGTTTTTTTTAACCGGCTTACCCTTGTCTCAATTCCCGCCCCTTGCCACTAATACGTAGTGTGGGATATTTTAATGAATCTACGGTTTTCGTAGATTTTAATAATTAAATTTTAATTTTAATAATTAAAAGTTATTCGTATAGTTACTATTTGATTTCTATAAATAAAGCAATATAATTGCGGTTTTTAATTTTTTTAATTAGTACGATTTTAGAAGGCACGTAAGATACTAAGTTAATTTTTGGATTTGCATTGTTTTGGATCATAATTATTAAAGTAGTTTATGCAAGCTGACCACATATTTGCCATTTATGTCTGTCTGTGAATCTTAATATGTTACGGGTGTCCAACTCATAAACAGAATAAGATACAGACCCAAAACTTGATTATTTGTTTGAGTAAATGGGCACGCAATAAAAATGCGGAATCCCAATTGGGCACAAACGCAATTTTTAATTTGAACAATTTACTTTTCTGTATCTTCTCTTCCTCATCCTTATCTGCATCCTCATCATGTATTTATAATTCTTCCTTATTTGCATCCTGTTGCTCAAACCCACTTCCCCATAAACCCTATTGTGTACTTTTAACAGCGCACGTGCTATTTTTCGATAGAAACTGTTGAAACCGATAATATCACCAGAAATGTTGATCCCGTTAACTAATAATTAAGAACAGAGATAGAAAGCCTGTGTCAGCTTTTGCAATCCTGGAACTTTTTTATGAGTAAACGTAGGTATACATTTGTTTAGAAAGATATTTATGAAAATTGTTTAGGAAATTGTATTTAGTTAAATAAATGATAATAGCACGCTCGACTTTCAAATTAAATCACTAATCATAAAAAATCCAAAATACGTATTATTAAATTACGATCTAGGTCGGGAAACGATTATGAGACATGTAAAAGTTTCACATCAACCTAACCTTAATGGACTTTGAACCCAAGGCCCAACGCAGCGAAAAAGTCGAGAAAGAGAGATAGTCGAAATTTATTATTTCGTCTCACACTGACTGCTTCTACGTAGTATCCCCACTGCATGTCGCAGCCGTAAATTATGAATGAATACGAGTAAATAATTGCGCGTACGTAATTATTATTGGGTTCAAATTTTTCTTACGCCCGATAACAAAGAGGCAGGTTGATTGAGCTCAGTACTTACGCCGCCACGCCGTTCCAGCTTTCATTCATGTTTGTAATATGCATTTACCTATAGATATGTTCGCAGACGCAGCTATATTCAGTCTCTTTCCTACGATATATCTATAGCGAAACGTTTTAGTTATAGGTATGTTTTCGTGGGTAGCTCGATGTGTCGCCTATTGTACCAATCTGGTGACAATGTTTAAAATTGTGATCGGCTATTTACACTTTTTTGTTTAAAATATTAAAAATTTTAAACAAAATCAGTTTATATCATAAATTTCTATATTTATATCTCTAATGAACAAGCGCGTCGTGAGCTACTGGGTAGCTCACCTTATATAATATTTTTAAAAGGTCCTAATCTGGTTCACCATTCATTAGGTTAAAAAAAATTTTTTTTGCTGTTGTATTTTCAATAAATAATATTTTCCCTATAAAGAGCTATGTTTTTTTGCGCGAAACGAGGAAATTCGCCAAAGTTACCGACATAGCTCAAAAAGTTAGCAAGCTTAAGTGGCAATGGGCAGGCCACATCCTGTCGAACGGATAACATGGGAAACAAAGGTTCTCGAGTGGCGACCACGGATTAAAAGACACAATGTGGGACGGCTTCCTACCAGAGGATCAGACGACCTGGTTATAGCCGCATGAAGCCGATGGGCGCAAGCGGCTCAGGACCGGCCGTTGCGGAGACATATGGGCCCACGTTCAGCAGTGAACGTCTTCAGGCTGAGATGACGAAATCTATATCAATATTATATATGTGAAAGTTTGGATAAATTAATGTTTGTTACCCAATCAGACCAAAACGGCTTAACGGATCAGAATTAAATTTAGCACAGAAATAGATTATAGCCTAAAATAGCCAATTTTTATCTCGGAAAATGTAGAAGTTCACGTGGGAATAACTATCACGCAACCGAGCATCCAATTGAGCTGAAATTATGCATAGATAATTGAAGACACGGAGGACATGGGATACTTTTTATCCCGGGAAAAAGTTTTTTAATTAATAAATATGCTATAAGAATCCCCGCCCGGACCCGCGGGCAAAAGAATGTTAAATCGCGTCCCATTAAAATCAATAAAAAGCCAAATAAAAAATATTTAGTAAAACCCTGGATTTTTGCAAAGACGCATTAATGAATAGTCAATTAAAAGTGACTAATAATTCTTGACTCCACCTTTTCATACCTTCATTAAACTGCACAATAAAATTATCATAGCTAGAAATAAGTAAGGAGGTATATATACATATATGTTGGCACTAGACGGACGTACGACAAGACGGCTTCCTAAACAGTAACTGGACACCATAAACTCAATTATTTTAATTTTGAATTTAATTTGTTAGAAAGTTACTTGAGTATTTCACTTACAACCATGAAATTGTTATTTGAAACCTGAACATTTTATTAACACTATCGCAGAATATATGATTACGAAGTAGTGACAAAGGTCAAGACAGTCAGTATCAACAAATCGCTCTAGTTAGACGTGTAGATTTGAAATCTTACGATGAAGTCAATTTTCCTACTAGCTTTCCTAACCTCGGTGTGTTTAACATCATGTTGGGCCCGTGATATGATTGTTGGTTCAACCCACTTCAACCGTTTACTCTGGCAACGTAAGGCAGAATACTCAGCTATTCCTTTTAAAAAGAGGGTTAAAGAAGTGTTCTTTTCAGACCCAGGTCAACAGATTATCAGGGTAAGTTTTGTTTTTATTATTCCTTATCGTTAATGTAGCAATGCTATTTTGCTCACATATTTATTTTTTAATCAACTATAATTATTTAGAATTGCAACATAACAGTTAATTACTTGGACAAATTAAATTCTACAAAATCTTAATCTGAATTGATTTCTTATAAACTAGCCGGTTAACTAAACAATTTTTTTTTTATTCTATTATACTCATACCCCATTTATAAATCGTCATATCAAGCGGTGAAACTTCCATTTCAATGTTTGCCTGGTAGAGATCACTTTATACCGATAAGGTCGACTATTTGTACCTTTATTTGTATTTAATTTGTATACTGTGCAATAAATAAAATTCATTCATTTATTCCATTCCAACTTTTTTCCCATATTCTCCTTTTAGACTATGATTTTCTTTTTTTAACCGACTTCCAAAAAAAGGAGGAGGTACTCATCTGTGGGGGAGACCGGGTACAATAGTAACACTTTACACATTTCGTTTGATTTTAGTTAGTCTAATATCCATACGGTTATAATTTTTTTAAATTATAAAAATGATAACTAAAAAAATCGGCCAAGAGCGAGTCGGACTCGCGCACGAAAGGTTTCGTACCGTTGTCTATAAAAAAGGCAAAAAAATCACGTTTGTGGTATGGGAGCCCCCCTTAAATGTTTGTTTTATTTTAATTCAATTTATTTTTAAAGTGAATATATAACTAAATATTCTGTGAATATTTCAAGCGTTTACCTCTATACCTGTTCTACAGATGTACCTACTTCTAACTTTTAATGGAATTTTTTCGAAAATTTCACTGCGTAAGTACATTTTATAACTTGTTAGACTATTACTCGTTAGCCTGTAAAGTGTACTTACCCGTGATAGTTTTCCTTTGAAATTCATTATATGCACTACCATCGTAATTTTTTTTACATTTCTAATACTATACTTTTGCTGGTAAAAGGGGGGGGGGACACTTGACTCTAACAAAAATTAGTACTTTAAAGCTAAATGTTTCGCAAACGGAGCTCTTAATCAAAAAATGATCAAAAAATGGCATACCACCAATGTTTTTGGAATTCCTATCCAACGATACCACACACGATGCGGTAGACTAGAAAATAAAATTATGTCGCCTCTACACGTGTAGGGGAGGTATCCTAACAATTCTACCACCATATCAGCTTGATCAATGTGTATATCCTTGCCAAATTGCAGCTTTCTCGTATTAGTAGTTTTTGAACTAAGCCGCTAAGACCGCTAAGACAGATGGACAGACGGACGGACATGGCGAAACTATAAGGGTTCCTTGTTGACTACGGAACCCTAAAAAGTTACTTGTTCACTTTCGAGTTGACAGTCCTTTAAGAGGCTGACCAATGCCAAGTGACACTTTTTTAAATAGAAAGAATCAATACTTTTAGTCAGTAATTTAGGGTAAAAATTTAACCCTATATAGTAGAACATTTACCTAATGGCTTGTTCTACCAAAATCGCGATATCATTAATTTGCCTAGATAGAAAAAAATCTGTAAAAATCTAAATTTTCTTTTTTTTGTTTTAACCGCTATTCGTTAACTTATAAAAACCGGTTGTGCGAGTCGGAGTCGCGAACTAAGGGTAAACCATCCGATTGTAATGAAATTTTAGTAAATTGTTGTGCACATGCCGGGGAAGGTTTCCGAATTTGTTCAACCTTTTGTTAATACGTACCGTCGTGGCGCTGTGGTCAAGCTATCAATCTGTATAAATTACCATGCTGGTTCAGCTATTGTGTATATAAGAAAGAGGGACTATAGCGAAACAACGTTCGCCGGGTCAGCTAGTAATCAATAAATTACTAGATTTTCAAACGAATTTAATCCCCTCTTTTGGTATCTTAATCTTCTGGCACCTGCAGCGTTCTAAGAGGTGGATAAGTCACTGGGAGCACATCACAAGACCATAAAATGAAAAATACCTACACTTTCTGTTCAGAATAATTTTAATTACATATTTAGGTACTTATTAAGAACAACTACTACTATTTGTAATGCCTACTTGAATGTATTGTAATAGCTATAATTAATTCAGTTAATTTGTATATAATATTTTTCAGCATTGATGTATTAATAAAGTTATAGCTAACTTACCCAAGTGCTTTTCCAGTGTAAATATATAAATATATGTAATATAACCTACCTATATACTTATTTCAGACTGTGGTTGCCAGAGACCTCGATCAGACCGAAGCCAGTGCCAGCATTACAGCCGGAGGTGAAGGTTTCAGTTACGTGAACATACGGCTAAAGAGCGAACGTGGCAGTGGCCTCAACTACCAAATCGAAATATATGCCTGAGCATTGAACATCTTCAACTAAACAAAACTAGAAAACATTGATATAGAGACACGTCTAGTTTTTATTATATCTAATTATCTTATTGTAACTTTTTAAAGACACATTTTTATTAATCACCACATTACAGTAGGAACAAAAATAAAATATAATATTTAACTTTCTTTTTTTATACCACTAAGGAGGCAAACAAGCTTACGGTCCGCCTGATGGTAAGCGGTCACCGTAGCCTATAGACGCTTGCAACACCAGGGGTATTACTCGCGCGTTGCGGATGATTCAAAAATTTAACAACTTCTTTCTTTAAGAACCCCATACAGTAGTCTTTAGAGCAATCCTAAACCTAAAACCTACTTATACCTACTTACTTCTATTTTTTTACAATAATGTTCGACGAAGTTGCTAAAGTGTATGTTATTGGCGTTACTTATTGACCTTTTGAAGACAGCCGGTTACCACGACGACCGTGATAAAAAGCAAATTATTTTTCATAATCATCTGACCAAGAGAGAAGTGATAAGAATTTAAAGAGTCGGCTACACGCGAGTAATTCCCCTTGTTTTACAAGTAGGTATCTATAGGCTACTTTGGTAACTAGGTGGCGATTAATTGATATAAAGCAGATTTTGAATAAAAAACCGGCCAAGTGCGAGTTGGACTCCCGCGCCGAGGAATTTTTTTGTTGGAAACAAATTCAAAGTTAAGCAACGTCGGGCTTGTCTAGTGATTGGATGGGTGACCGCTTAGCGGCACACTTGTTGTTTTTGTCCTATTTCGTTAATTTATGCGTCTTATTAACATCGGTCAAGTGCAAGTCTGACTAGCGCACTGTGGGTTACGTACCACGATTAAGGTTTTCCGAACACAAACAAAAACAAAAAAAGTGCCGTTAATTTGTTTTATAACCCCTATTATATAACACATATTCTGTGAAAAATTCAGGCTTCTACCTATTGCTGTCTAAAAGATAGAGCTTTTTAATGGACAGAGACAGACAGACAGACAGCATAGGCTTAGTAATAGGGCTCCGTTGGCAACCTTTGGGTACGAAACCCTTAACAAGGGTTGGATACGACTCCATCTGCCTACGTGAATGACGTTTCCCACTGTTCGATGAGTTAGGCGCGTCTTAACTTATAGGTCAATTTTCTTTTCATCTCCGACTTCGAATCCAATTTAACGGCATATCTATTTATTTCAAGTAATGAAATGGCTTAGATAAATCTATATGTCTGTTTCGTAGTATAATTGCTAATCTTGATATGTTATGATCGCTTCTTTTGTCATTTGAGACGTTGGAAACTGTGTTAAAATAATCTCTAGAGGTGACGGGGATATCGGAAACAGCTTTGTTGACTGTCTTCAAGCTCGTTTGCGCGAGTAGACGCTCCAACTTAGCGATTGTGGCGGCTTGCTCATCCCGCTCTATTTCATTTATCAGTATTGGCAGGTTAGCAGCACACACCCACAAGTAAAACATGCCCACTGAAATTGTACAATACAATCACTTAAAGAACCTATTTATTTTGAAAATATTGTTATTGGATTATAATTCGTACCTTGGTACATACCTAAAGACCTAACTAGGTTCCAGTGGCGCCGTATCTATACAAGTCAAGTCAGAAATTCCACAATACTACTAATACTACGTACTAACTACAGAGCGAGGTGCACTCCAAGTATAGTGCAACACACTTTTCTGAGCCGGTGGTCAAAAATCAAAACTACAGTCGCCATATTGAAATGGTGTGTACTTACGATGACACTAGCGACCTTGGATGTATCAAAGTCAGAAAGTCAGAAAAGTTTGTTGCACTGTACTTCGCTACAGAGAAGGTATCTGCAATAAGTAAACTCTCGACCAAAAAGTCGAAAGCGCCCAGTACAAGTTGGCGATTACGCGTTTGTTCAACAGGTTTTGTTGTAGTGTAAAGCCATTTCTCGGTCTCTTCCTCTCACACGCGTTGGGTTAAATTGCTGAAGGTAAGTTAAAGATTTGCGGAATACGATTTTTTTGTTCTTTCTAATGGATACGTTTTAACAGTTTGTTCTCTCTGTCTTACTTGTAGGCGACAAGTGATTAATAGATAAGATCGCAAAATTAAAAATCTAAGTATATATTTAATTTTTTTATAGAAGTGTACTTGGGTTTATTCAGAATAGCATGAATTTAGTATGTGTCTGCCACTATTACTGTTTGTAAGTGCTTGAGATTTGGCAGATAAAATAAACGAGTTTTGTTTATTTTACTGTTTAATTGCGTTTATAACTCACATACTTGTTCATTGCGAGTTTTGTCATAATGGCTTTAATTCAAATAAAATGCTGTTTAACTGACTACTAAACTAAACTTCATTTCCCAAACAAAGTTTTGAGAACAAAAAACGTATAATTTTTTTAATGGTTATTTAAAAAATAACAAAACTACGTAAAAAAATGTTTTTTTTTTACTATACCACTAAGTTTGCAAACAAGCTTATGATCCGCCTGATGGTAAGCGGTAGCGGTGCCAACCATTCCATATTTTACGGGACGTCCCGTATTTCATGCATAGATTTTTATGTCCTACCGGGACAGCCAGTGTCCCGTATTTTACGAAAATCTGCAGACCATGGGCGGCCACGCGCACAACACGCGCGCTCGGACTGAGATTGAGAGACAAGACGAACAAACGAAACGCGTGAGTGAGTTATAGAATGAGTAAATAAGAGGTGTAAAAAACTCAATTATTTTTATTTGTACCGCATGAAAAAGAGAAATCCCGTGTTTTTTAAGATTTATGACCATTTGATCCTTAAGGCCGAAAAAAAAAGTTGGCAACCCCAGTAAGAGGTCACCATAGCCTGTGGACGCTTGCAACACCAGAAGTATCACCCGCGCGTTGCCGACCTTTCAAAAATCTAATAACTTCTTTCTTGAAGAAAGTTCTTAGAGAAAACCTTGGCAGGTAGCTCATTCCACAACCCCAGCGTTCGCAGGAGGAAGTTTCTCTGAAACCGCACTGTAGACACGACCATTTCGGTTCTAAAGTGTGAGAATGAATCTCCTGCATGATAATGAATTAAATGTTACTCAATTGGGTACTCACAAAGAAAGAAGCCTCCAACAACGCTGGCCCCAATTAGCAGTCCGATATCCATAGTGTTATACTTGAGCACCATCAACCAGGTTGCGACCAAAATCGAAACTACGATGAGCCGTATCAACTCTACCAGTATGTAGCCAATCATTAGCATATTGTTGCACTGTAAATATTGATTTGAATTTATTAGGTTAGGCTATTACGGACGGCTATATGTGTATGTCGCAGGGACATGGAAAATCCGTGTTTTTTTGAAATTTTTGGATTTGAGCAAAATCCGGGTGGTGGTAAAATACTTCACCATAACCCTATATTTTCGCCAAATCGATTATTTTAAAAATTAATTGGGTACCTAAAATTTTACCATATCACTAAAGGCGCCTTCGTTCTGGTTTTAAGAGTTCCCACGATTGATATTTTTACACTTTGGATAGCGCCAATTTTGCCACCAACACCTATCGTTCGTGTAGCTTTAAAACGTTACTAATAAAATTTTTGGTTGCAAAACTTGCAAAACGAACGGTTGACGTACACACACTACGATAAAATACACACACACTTCCATAAACAACGAATATATATAGGTAGTTTGACATTTTTGACATACATTTTGATATTTTTGATGCCAATGCTAAACGAACGGATGACAGGTGACAAAAGTAATGAAAATAATGATTCTGCATCCCAAAACGAACGCGCCCTAAGTGCGACAGTGATTTAGCCAAATCCCTCCCCAAAATCTAGGATTATTTTAAAAAGTAAAATATTTTATCATCAGCCGGGTTTTGATCAAATCCCTAGGATTTTGGGCAAAACACGGATTTTCCTATATCCCTATTATTAAGCTATATTGTGTTTCATAAAAAACATAAGCGTTCACGTCATAGCATATTTATTATATGTATAATAAATAATTATAGATACATATAACATCTTAGTATACAAAATTGCCAAGTGCGTGTCGTAAGTAACTACATTAATTAATTCAGGGTCCCATAGGGTAGGTTTAGACTCTCATAGTTGCAGATAGGTAGGTATCCGAAAAACTTGCCAACAGATTTTGTTGAGAATCAAGAATCGATTTAAATTTATTGACCCTGTTACGACAATATTATGGTAGTAATAATAAGGTAGTATAATCAAGCATTAAATAATGCGTTCGAGCATAATACATACCTACTTATACATATTACAAGCGTAACATAAAAAAGTGTAATTTTTTTATAAATGATTTTATTTAAAGCCTAATTTAATTAATGTCAATAAAGCTAATTCAACAATTAAAGCTTTATTAATTGTAATTAAAGTATAATGACATAAAATATGTGTTAAACCCAGGGCTGTAGCTAGAGTTGAATCCAAGGTAGGGCAGCGGTGGTTTCATGCACGGGTACGGCGCAACTAATTTTTCTATCTTTCATTATTTTACCTGCTTGTGAGCGTGAGTAATTAATGTAGAAGGTAATTGGGTGGGACCGCGGGATAACAAGAGCAAAATGGTATTTATTTATAGTACGGGAAAACAATTTATATATATTATACCTTAGTTTATAGTACTTTTAAGGTAGGGCATTAGTATTTCAAGGTAAGGCATTGCCCCACAATTCCCCCCCTTAGCTACGTCCCTGGTTCTACCGCTTGTATAATGCTATGTGTTCTAAGGAATTGTTCGAGATGATGCCCACAGCTACTTTTTACCATCTCACCGCTCGCCATCGGCAAGGCAATTTATCCTCACACCTTTAAACCTATATGGTCACGTACAGTTTCAAGCTTAGGCATTTAATCAATGTTATTCTAATTCAATAATTATTGTTTAATCAAAGCTTAATACACGCGTAACTAAATAATTAAGCTTTTTTTTTTGGACACAGCACAGCGCCATCTGGTTACAAAATAAGTAAAGCTTATACTATGCATACCAGACAACGGGTAGAAATACATATACCAAGATCCCTATACTTTTTTACATTTATACTTTTTTTTGTAAAAACATACATATTATACATTGAAAACACCCAGTCTAAAGACAAACACAAGTGTTGATCACATAAATGTTTGTCTTGTGTGGGAATAGACCCACGCCCCTTGATTCAGCAGTCGGGTCATTACCTACTGAGCCACAGAGCCGGGCAATTCTTATTATTAAATATGAGTAAATTAATTTCCTTTAGCTGCCCCGACGCCGCGCCTTCGCGGCGGGGCGTGACACTGTTTTCGTGATGGTGTTTGAAAAATATGGAGGTATGGTCTTTCGGCAACAGATTGGGGCTTCGCGTGCTATAAGACAGCAGAACAGGGGACGATTGAGTCAAACTTCTACTTGGATTATATTTTCGGGATTGGTAGGTATATTTATCGAATTTTTGTTCTGATGGTTTCCGTTATTTCATAGCATTCTCCAAATTGCCTGATTTAGAAATTTGTTATACTAGAGTAAAAATATGTATATGTATGTAGATAATAAAGGAATATAGATAGCTGATAGTTCTTACCGTATATGCTCCATAAGCGTATAATAGTGATATTATAATGTATATAAACGTAGCACTGATACCAAAGGTAATATATTTTTCCAGGTCTACAAACAAAAATAACTGATCTTTAATCATCTCATCTCAAAGCTTCGCACGCTACATTCGTCTTAAAATTACAAATTCATCATCGTCAAAGGGTCGTGTTTGGCAAATTTCAGAAAAACATTTAAGAAACCAGCCAAGTATGTGTTATTCACTGTTAATCAATGACGATATTCGAGAAGGCTTCGTGCATCATCGTCAGTGATTTTAACCCATTTGTTCAAAATTATTTTTTCAGTTTCCTTAAGTAATTCCTAATAAAGGTAATTTGAAAATATCATGAAAGATGGCAGAGAACGATTTGGTCCACCTTGTGCTAAGCAGTTTCCGTACCCTTGGGATGCTTTTAACACCCATGACAAGTCTGCTGCATTCCAATTTAAGTGACCTACTTGCCTCAATGGATTGTTTTGTATGATTATACCCAAGACACCGTTTTGTAAAACTACATCATGATCAATTTTTAATCATACTTGTTCATAAAGTGCCTTTTACTTTACGGTTTTTTTTTTTTAAATTTTAGCTAGAAGGAATTATGCCTATGAACTAAGCTCTTATTTTAGGAACACTAAACTTAGCGTGTTTTTTACAACAGACATATCACAACTATTAGATTCCATACAATATCAACAATTTACGACATTTTAACACTAAATATATACTGTTCTTCAAGTATGTTGAAAACAGTTGTATTACACTCGTGAGCTTAATGCACACTCGGCTTAGCTGTAATAAAAAAATTATATGTATCATAATGAATTACCTACTATAAAAATGTAGCCTGTTAAATACGGAAGGTTTATCTATAGCTTAAGTTGTAGCTATAGTTATGTAGGGGTGAGTAAGTTGATGTGCTGCCTTGTGTACGAAGCACAAACATAATAATTATTATTATTCTTAGTTGATAGAATCGATGGAAGATCCATAAGTTGAAATAGGGAGAATTTTTGAGAATAGCTGCGTGCTAACCTAATAACTATTTTAACTGGCTCGCGGGCCGCATTAGACACGTAAGCAGGCTGCACAGTGGCCTGGGGCCGTATGTTGTACGGGCCTGGTCTAGGCTGTGCTATTGGTCTAATACTAAAAATTGGTCAATAAAATAAGTCTAATTTTTGTTCTCAATTAGGTATACTTTTCAAGGAATTCGTCAGAAAGCAATGAAATAAGTTAGGTTACGATTATGAAAGGCACTCAAACTCGAGCACAAGGGCTACAAGGGGTGGCTTACGCCGATGGCCCTAGGGTAAATTCGCCTCTGTCTAATACAAGTCTAATGTTACACCAGGATAAAGAGTATGGTCGACCCCAAATGGGCTATTAATTAGCTTACCTGCTCTTATGTTTTCCAAATATCCTTTAGCATACATAAGATCCATGTTTGTGATCCAGACCGATAATTCATCTTTTACTTTATGGGGATATGTGTGTGCCAAACAATATCCAAATAATCCTGCCAAAGCTTGTAACTGAAATCAATACTTAATTAATATATTCTTTATTGCACTGTAAATCACGGCCGGTTTTAATAATGTATATGTCTATATATACATTATAAAAACCGGCCACGCGCAAGTTCCGTAGTAGCCTCATTAACCAACATTTTAGAGGTTGTTTAAATATTCCCAAATGCCTTACAAAAATTAGCACTTTATAACTTAATATTTCGCAAAACGATCCCTGATAGAAACAAAAGCCAAGTTAACAATATAAAAAAAAAACAGTGGCAGTCCGGAAGTACCGACAGAAGTGAAAACTTAAATTTTTTTACTCTTTTTCTTTAAAAATAAGAAGAAGAAGAAGACTAGAATAGAAGTAGAGTAGAGAAAAGAGACAGCTGACGTGTACATTAACACTTTTACATCCTATGATATATATAAATTAATACCATTTTGCTCTTGTTTTCCCGCGATCCCACCCAATTACCTTCTACCTTAATTACTCACGCTCACAAGCAGGTAAAATAATGAAAGATAGAAAAATTACTTGCGCCGCACCCGTGCATGAAGCCACCACTACCCTACCTTAGATTCAACTCTAGCTACAGCCCTGCACAGTGTCCACGGCAAATCGTGTTGTTGACACTGCTTGACGATAATTATAAAAGCGAACTATTGAACTTGACGTAGCTCGCATGTTTTTCAAATGGCCTACAGGGCCTTCTACATATTTTAATAAGGTCCCGACCCAACCTAGGTAGGTCGCTTCTGCATGACCGCTAATTACACTTTGACTGGTAAGGCCTCTCCAAAAATTACTACGGTTCCGTAGTCAACAAGAAACCCTTATAGTTTCGCTTTGTCTGTCCGTCTGTCCGTCTGCCCGTCTGTCTGTCTGTCTGTCCGCGGTTAGCTCAGAAGCTGTAATTTGGCATGGATATACATATCAATTAAGACGACAAAGTGGTAAAATAAAATAAGAAAAAAAAATACTTTTAGGGTAGGGTTTTTTTTCTCGTACCCCATAGTGTGGGGTGTCGTTGAATAGCTCGATTCAATATTAAAATATTGAGGGTGTACAAAAACAATTTTTCGATTACTTAAGCGATACGTTAGCGAAATATTAAGCTTTAAAGTACAAATTTTTGTTAGAGACCATTACCCCCCACTGCTAGCTACATGGCCCAAGAACTCTTGGGTGTGTGGAAGAAATAATGGACATAGCATATATAACGAGATTAAAAAGAAAACTATCATAGCTAAGTAGGATTTAAAACTAAAGGGGTTATAGTTGACCAACTTAAAAATGATGTCGGATAAGCAAAAATTTTCTACAAATTCAATCAAAAGGTACTTAGATGTAGTTGGTACTTGTGTAAAACAGGTATTAAATATAAGTTCATGAACCATGTTACATTAGCTTGCAACACCTGCGGCATCACTCACGGGTTGCCGATCCTTCAAATATCTAATAATTTCTTTCTTGAAGAACCCCCTACTGTAGTCCTTAGAGAAACCTTGGCAGGGAGCTCATTCCACAAATTAAACGTTTGCGGGAGGAAATTTTTCTCTCAGTACCCTTTGTCTTTAATAAAGCTCTTAATACGTCCATTCACAACTCCTTAAAGTTCGTTTACGCAGTGGGTACTTATGTATTAAATATTATAAATAAAACAAAGAATATAACTCACAACAGAAAATAACGCAATCAGAATTCCACCCAATCGCAATGAGAACCAAAAACAGCAACTGTACACCAATGCCATCTTCTTATTTTTTTATAGGTACCTAGGTATGGACACAAAAAGGTAGGTAATATAATCAACAAGCAAAGTAACCGTGCACATGCACTAAATTCTTCATGTTTGTTGGCTGTGGCATGATTCACTAGGTTTAACACCTATTGATTTTATGTCAATAAGTTTTTATTCACGTGCGACTACATAATAACATTGTAATGGTGGTATAATTAGTATTGTATTGATTCTGATGTAATGTGATATGACTGATAAGAGGCTTCATATAAAGCTTGAAACACAGCTGGCGATTTAAAACTTATTTCTAATTCATTTTGATTTGATGAAATATTTTTCAGTGATTTTACCAATGAATTACAGACACTGATTTTCAATCGCAGTGGCGTGCTGAGGTAACACTTGCTGATAAATAAATACATAATTGAAAACGCTACGCAGGCTTGTCTACACAAGCCTGGATAGTTGAAGGAAATTCGAAGAGGGCTTTAAACACTTTGTGCCGCGAATCCAGAGAATAGCTGGTGTGGTACAGAGACTACTACCTAACCTCAAGTGGCATGGTGAGGGAGTTTGCCAACTCTACGCAGGAGTCATATGACCTCAAATGGGGCACCAATTTGTTCTAAATTCTGATGGTCGCCCTGCGCTGTAAAGCTTAGCTCCGCAGCATAGTGACTAATCGCGACAAGAGTGGCACGGGAATATCACCCACAAGGCGACGATAGTCCTAGCATGTTTCCCACCTCTGGACATATTATCAGATACGTCCATGTATACAGTTATATACATTCTGACCGAGACAAGTTTGTCACACGCGCCTAGGGAGCTTGCGGTGCTCAGAAAAATCACTAAACAGGGAGCGTAATGAGTTGGCACAAAAATTTTAGAAAGCCGCAAAACGTACGCTAGCGTGCTATCGAAGCTGTGCCACCAAATTTCAGTGACTGATTCTAGTCGAAAAGGCACATCACTTGGTGGTTACTGAACACGGTTGCTTTTGCCAAATAGGGCGGTAGGAGACACCTTCACGGGCGCCACTGCGATGGCGATGAGGACACTGCGCAACACACCCAAGAGGAGTGTCCTGCATGGAAGGAAGAGCTATGGCTCCTAGTGGACACATCGGGCAGGATTGATTATACATATATTAGTCAGATCCAGTGCCAGTCCCAGAGCACCAAGCACCAACTCTTCATCTTGGCAAGTTTATTCTAGCTTTTATATTTTATATTATTTCTATTAGAAAATCTACAGACTAATTGAAAACCTTCTGTTCTTTAAAGACAATTAAAAAACTTTAACTTTTCATTACTATACTTCAACAATAAGCGACGATAACGCCTCGTATTTAGGTGATCGATGTCCTCAAAAAATCAAAGCTCATCTGAAAGATCATCAATTTCCGTGTAAGAAAAACCACTGCTGCATTTTCCAAACAGTGGAGAAAGTACTACCATCCCTATTTGATCAGGTACCATGAAAAAGCCAAGGAAAGAAATGGCCCCGAGTTCCCGGCGTCCCTTAGATGGGACAGGGGTGTGAAGAATCCCCGGGAGTAAACCCCAAGAGTTTAGGATAGGTACATGGAATGTCCGTAGCCTGTTGAGTCCGGAGAAAGTTTACAACGTCAACAAGGAGATGATACGCCTGAATATTGATGTGTTGGGTTTGAGTGGTGTAAGGTAGAAAGGGAGTGGTAAATACAACATTGATAGGGACCATGTTTTATATTACTCGGGATCGGATGAGTCCTCTAATAAGCATGACTCCCACAGTCATAAATCAACACGAACCGAGTCGGAACGAATGTAGAATTTCTGCCGAAATCTAAGGGTGCAATGATAATTCAGATACAGGCTAAGCCGAGAAATCTTAACATCATCCAGCTTTATGCACCAACAACGGAAGGATCAGAAGAAGGGGTAGAACAGCTATACGAAGAGGCAGAAGATCTGCTCAAAATGACGAAAAAACACCAGATCAGTATTGTGATTGGCGACATGAATGCTAAGGTGGGACAGGTACAAGTCCAGGGTGTAGTTGGAAGATATGGTTTAGGAACCAGAAATGACAGAGGAGATCGTCTCGTACAGTTTAGTCAGGAGAATGACCTCGTGATTATGAACACCTTTTCAAGCTGCCACCAAGACGGTTGTACACCTGGTCCTCACCTCGACATACTCTACTATAGAAAGCAATCAAGTTGACTATGTTATTGTGAATAGGCGTTTTAAAAACTCTATTAAGAGTGCTAAAACGTACCCTGGGACAGATATCCGGTCGGACCACAACCTGCTTGTTGCTGTGTTATCCTGCACCCGTAAGAGAATAGGGAAAAAACCTCAGAGGAAAAGGATAGATGTAAGGAGAATCTATGATAAAGACATAAAACCTAAGGTCTTTAACGCCATTAATGAGTGGGCAGTAAAATCAAAACATACAGTATCTGGATCAGTGGAAGACACATGGTTACCATTATAATCTGTGGTTACTTCCATTAATGAAACACTTCTTCGACACAATGATTGGAATCCAAAACAAGAATGGATAACAGATGGAATATACCAGTTTATGGAAGAACGCAGACAGTACAAAAACATAAATAAGATCAAGTATGACGCCCTGGACAGAGAAATACGCAGAGAGGTGCGTTATGCGCGAGATTCCTGGTACATAAACAAGTGTAAATGTATCGAAGAGCTTAATGAGAAATACAATGCATTTAATTTATATAGGGAAATAATGACCATGGTTGGACATAAGACACCAATTCACCAACTAGTAGATGCCAGCAACGTTCCAATCCAATCGAAAAATGCAAAAAGATAATTCTCTCTATTCTTATTAAGATCCTGATTGACATCTGGCTGGATGACAAAGACATTCGAATTGTCAAAAAATTGTACTGGAACCAGCGCGCAACTGTCCCAGTTGATGGAAAGGAAACTCATGAAGTGGAGATCAAAAGGGGGTCAGACAGGGCTGTATTCTGTCCCCAACACTGTTTAACTTATACTCTGAAACTATCATGGCAGAAGCATAAGAAGGCATAGACTGTGGAGTGACTGTCAATGGGCGTGGTATTATTAATCTTCGATAAGCAGACGACACAGTCCTACTAGTGTCTACTGAAGCGGACCTGCAGCGAATTGTAAACCGAGTAAACAAGTATAGTTTATGGGCCGGATTGAAGATGAATATAATGAAAACAAAGTTCATGGTGATCTCTAGAAGCATCCATCGCAATCTGAACATATCAGTATCAGGGCAGAATATCGAAAGAGTACGCAAATATAAATACTTAGGCACTTGGCTCACTGAAAGCTGGGATAGCGAACTAGAGATAAAAACTAGGATTGAAATTGCTAGGAGTGCCTTCAAAAACATAAAAAAGGTCCTATGCAACAGAAACTTAAAGATACTCTTGCGTATTCGTCTTCTGCACTGTTATGTCTAGCCTATCCTTCTATACGAATGTGAGTCTTGGACAATCAAGGAAAAATCTCAGAAAACATATAGAAGCGTTTGAGATGTGGTGCTATAGACGCATGCTGGCTATAAGTTGGACTCAGCGAGTTACCAATGAGGAGGTTCTACGGCGGGTTGACCGAAAACGCGAACTTTTGCAGACTATCAAAAAGAGAAAAGTTGCATATTTAGGCCATGTGCTAAGGCACCAAAGATATGAGCTGCTGCAACTCATAATGATAGGCAAAGTCGCAGGAAAAAGGAAAGTAGGTCGGAAAAAGAAGTCTTGGCTGCGCAACATCAGGGAGTGGACTGGGATCACGAGTGCAGCCGAACTATTTCGCCTCGCTGGAGACAGGGAGAGATTTGCGGAGCTGACTGCCAACCTTCACTAGTTGGGGAGGCACTATTAGAGGAGAAAGTAGTTGCTGCAGCGATTGAAAGTCGTTTTCCGCGCAGCTGGATTCGGCGTTTTAATTCAGTTTGTATGTGTGTATGGTTTTTCTTACACAGAAATTGATGATCTTTAGTTTTTTGAGGAGATCGATCATACTAGATACCTAAGTACGAGGCATCGCTTATCATGCTGCTCCCACTAATATGGCCAATCTGGGGCGCTTGCAGCATTGAATTATCTTGTAGTATTTGTATTAGTAACCAGTTACTTAATAAATAAATGGTGTGGTTATTTGAAAACATGCGGTGAGCCCTTGCCTTAATTTTTGTATACTCTAGACTATTTTATTTTGATGAAAAGTACAACTATTATAACCACATAACACTATGCTCTTTGCAGGGTATACATAGACGTGAACTGGACAGCGCATTTTCTAGCCAACTGAAAAAAATATATGGTCGGAAAAGTGTAACAGAGACGAAGTGAACCTGAGGTATCTTGTCTCTTTCTATCTTGTTTTAATAAACATAAGCAAACAAAATGGCGGACGTTGATAGAAAGAGAAAAGGGCTCCAGGTTTACTTTATCTCCTTCTAAAGGATGGTCAATTTAGTGAGGCTATTGCGCTATCCATAGGACAGATAACATAATTTGAAGTCTATGGACGTAAATGCAATCATCTTCAATTCAGGTGTATGAAGTGTGCACCTCCCGTTTTTATTTTGATAAAAAAATGTTACGCTGGTATGTGCCCGGGCCAAACAAAATTTTGTCTAAAGTTTTGCCCCTCAGCCACACTATGCTCCTCGTGCTGCTCATCGCTTTACTCCTCGCGCTGCTGCGATGTTACACTCTCTGCCGACACACTGCTCTACTCGCGTAATTAATTGCGAGACGCTCCGTACTAGGTCCTTTGACTCATGCCAAAAAACTGACAAAACAGGGAGCGGTAGGCATGACCAGTAATCTGGCCATACTACGTCTATACCTCCTTTCCTTAAAACTTTTTTTGCCATTTGGCTACAGAACACAAGAAAATGGACATGGCATGACTGGGCTCTGTAGCCTTTCTTAAAAAGGAAAAACCGAAAACTATATTCTAATCTTTTACCAAAAACCATTGGAAAAGACATGTACCGAATAAGTATGGAACTTGGTATTTTATTTCCAAGTAAATTTAACCAGCCTCCACTGTTGTATTTAGGTAAAGATAAAGAACTTAGCGGAATAATAAAAAAAATATTGAGACCTGCATTGTTTTAAAATTGATTTTCAAAAATGTAAGATTATTCATTGATTATGAATTTATAAATAAATTCTAAAAAAACGATTTTTGATTGTTATTGAAAACAAATTTTTGTACCGGTTTATAACCGGTCTTATAAAAATAAAACCGGTCCGAGACAGGTGTTTTCGACCTTTTTTTGCTTTTCAGTTTTGAAGCACTCTCAAAAACCTGTTTAAAGCCTTAGTTTGAGAATTTTATTTTATACTGTTATGTAATTTTTAAATTATCAATATTATTGACGTTTGAGCCGTCAATTTCTTATGGTATTGGACACTGGCCATTGGTCCATCAGCCAAAAGATATACGCTCCGTTTTGTAATTTTACGTTCCGTGGTAAAATTCTTAATTGTTAACGATTTTCTGTGAAAAACAGGTCCAAACAATTGTTATTATTACAGAATTTTTAGATGTTATGTTTTCTTTATATACCACTAAGGTGGCAAACAAGCACACGGCCCGCCTGATGGAAAGCTGTCACCGTGGCCTATGGACGCTTGCAACACCAGAAGTATCACTCGCGCGTTGCCGACCCTAAAACCCTGTGCTCTTTAGAAAAATCAACTTATAAATTGGGTTATTTTTTAATTTATTTTAGTACCAAAACGGAACAACTCTTTTGGAAATAAAAAAAAATAGTTAGACATCAGACAAAGCTTTCTGGACTAAGTTCCTTGCCTGCCACATTGGCAAATAAAAAAGCAACAACAAAGAAAACAATAACAAATATTTTAAGTTTGATTTGTTAGTTGTAAACGGGAGGCAGGATTACGCATCCAATGGATTGTACAGACAGATATTACACAGCCAATATTGTACGCCCCCGGAATACGTGTACAAGGATTTCAAGTACTGGCTGCGTAGTATTGGTTGCGTAATACGGGCTGTACATTTTCTGTCCGCACCAGTATTGTACGGCCAAGGATTACGCGACCACGGATTTCGTGTACATGTACTCATGGTTGAGTATTCCTGGCTGCGAATTCTCGGTCCGGACAAGTATTGTCCGACCAAGTAATGTACAGCCACGGATTACGAAGCCAGTACCATAGACAAGAAAATATCATAGTTGCGTTTTGTTTCAACGCATTATGTGCATTAGGCTGCATAAACATGAGATATTGGATATATTAGTTAGTATTTTAAAAGCGACAATCACTCTCAAAGTAGGGCTATGGTTAAGACAAAAAATAAAAAAAAAGGAGGTAGTCGTTTATTGAATATTTTATTCTATAAAGTATTATGCTTGAAATTACCCGGAAAAAAATGTCATAGAAAATTCATCAAGATCTCTTATCTGTTTCAACTTTTTTTTTTTCACAATAATTGATGGTGTCGGTATAGGTTTGTTCAGGATTATTATCACGTTGTGTTTGAGTTTTCTTGATTTTTTTTCTCTTATAATAATACGAACAAATTTCGTGCATAGAGAAGGAATAACTAAAGAAGTGACAACAATATAATAAACTCGTGGAAGAACCTTATTGACGTACAACGTAGGTTAAAAAGAGAGCAAAATTTCTGTCTTTTTTTTAATTATATGTTACACGCCAATAAAGTAATTTCTAGGTGTTTAATGTGTATTGTTTTTGACTAAAAACGGCATTGATAATGGTTACTTGCAGTATTATCGGCTGTAATGTCCACAGTGAACAAAAATTGTGTGTTGTTATCCTCCTTAGCGATACGCTAATGGGGTCATTACTATTTACTCTATACTAGTTACTCTTTCTTCTTATATGAAAATGATCATATAAGTAAGTAGGAAGTCAGCAGTCATAATGTGTACTACGTATGGATAGGCCGGCTTGACTAAGGACCCTTAGACTTGTGAGCACTATAGCGATAATGATCATAGAAACGCTTCTACCAGACCGAGTAAAGTTATCTTTGATGAACAAACCTTACCCAGATTGCGTAACTTCTGTTTCTTGTGAAATAATAACGTTTTTTGATTGGGTTTTATTTGATTAGAGGCTCTGTGTGACTACAACTAGTCAAGTCTCCTTTAAACACAATGACGGAACGAACTTCCTAGGCAAGTGTACATTCAGAATGTAGCGATCGTAGAAGGGTGTTTTTTTTAGTGTACCGTTTTAAAAAAAGGCGATTATATCTTAAATCCTTATATTCTATTAAAAATATGATTTTCTGGTATTACAATAATTAAATTTTATGAAAATTATAAAGTTTTTACTTTAAATCTTTAAAATTATAGTAAAAATTTTAATTTAAGGCACTCAATTACTTATGAAACTTCCACTGAGTAGCAATTTTTTTCCTAATGATTTTCCTACTGTCTTATTCATTGAGTTACATTTTGGTCCCTGCGACGACATTATTTTATTAATATTATAGAAAGCTGGCATAATGAGAAAGTGCTGTATATTTTGCGTGTCGAACACATGCCTTTACACGTTAGAAGTAAAATTTATTGATGTTCCTAATTTTTGCAAAATATGTTTGAGTGTTTTTTCGATATTATAAAATAAACTTTAATTTCATATTATTAAATTAAACAGTTTTGCTTATTAATATATTAAAATATATTTTTTAATCTGTCCACGAAATTCGTGATTGCGGAATTCCCATAGGCGTCACGGCAATTTACATTATTACCTTCTACAAAAACTAAATAAAAAGTAGATTATTCTTACCCGAAGCAAGCCTGCAAGGTTTTCGCGGCTATCTTTGTATGTTTTTAATATATATTATTATTTCATATCGTCCAAACCACTACGCGGATTTCGATAAATAGTGAACGTAAAAAGCATGGAAGTGTAATGAATGCTTCAAATTCGCCAAACCAAAGAGAGGCAGTTAACGAAAACCAGCCGGGCTTAAAACAAGAAGCCGCTGCCACTTTTAGAACTGCTGGGAGACAATAACCTACAGACGTAAATATATTAATGCTGTTTTGAGACAATTTGAACGTAATCTCTCTAACGTTTAAAGCTATTATTATTTGTTTCATGAAGCCTGTTATCTAATTTTGCAAATAAGTGTGTTATGAAAGATAGGAATGTTAATTTTAAAAGATTTAAAGGACAAAAATCGTTCTATGCTTTTTTCGTTTACTGATAATTAAGGTATAGTTAGATTTGCCTTGATAGCCCAAAGCTACATTCAGTTTCAACGCCGTGTGATAACCCGACGATAAACTTGCCGTTCAATAACTCGGAGTGACTCACACGGCGAACGCACCGTATCGTTCAATAAGCTGGTAAATATTTTCGGGCGATCGCACTAATCACACCGTGAAATAGGCGGGTGAAAGTCGCACTTTGACAGCTAACGTGAATTAATTTTTAGATTCAATATAACTAAAACGACTATAGTTGATAAAGAGTACTTTTTTTGACTGACTAATGCAGAAGGATGATAAAAGAAGACAATAATACAATACTTGATAAATAGAATCTTTTTATGACCTCGATTTATATTGGCTGTTTTGCAAGTTAGTGGTAATTTTCAAACCCCTGCTGTTGTTAAAGCCGTTCAGTTTCAAAAGTCACGTAAATCGGACCAAAGTCTAACGATCGCCGGGCGAAATACAAACGGCGATAATCACACCCAAAGTAAAAGTAGCCCAAGTGTTCCTAGCTAGGTGGCGTAAAAAAATAATTAAACATGGCAGCTGTGAGGTCAAATAACATAGGCACAAATTAAATGGATTATTACAAGGAATTCAAAAAGGTATATCATTAACGTAATAATAAAAAAAACGGTTTGTCTGTAAAGCCGGTTCACGGACGATAATTTTACGTAATAACGATCGTGCCTCTATCACTTGTTCCGTGCAAACCCATGAACGCAAACGCAAGCGGGTGGCAGAGGACGCGCTCTCGCTGTGCGGCTGGGGTGCCATGCTCTTGCAGCCTCAAACGAAAGTAACGTGACCCGTGTCATTTCTTCGTGCATGCTGCCGTCACATCAAATAAACAATAAGAAATATACGTAATAATCTATATGAATATAAGACAAAGTCCTGACTCAATCACAAACAACGCACAGCCTCAACCGCTTGTCGCACAGACTTGAAATTTGGAGGGTGTATCTATTAGTCTTAATACGTTGAGGTATTATAAAATAAGGGTTTTTGAAAATTCAACCCCTAAATGAAATAGGAATTGTTAGTTTGTATGAAAATCCCACTAGGTACTGTAGCAGGGCTGTGGCATTTCAAAGTAAGTTGGTCATATTACCGTTTTAGTGTTTTTAAGAATGTTTTAAACTATTTTGAATTTAGGTTTTAATAGAAGGCTCAGAACAATATCTATAGCGGACATAGAAGGAAACAAAAATGCATTAGAAATGTTAGTTTCCATCTAGTGTTGAGTATTGTATGAAAATGTCAATAGGACTTAGGTAATTTCATGAAGCACGGTATAAAAGAAACTTAAGAGTAATAAAAAAAAGGACATTACAAGCCAAGTTTCAGGTTTTGGGTACACGCAAGTGTATAAGCATAATATCTTAACTAACTTGTAATTTGTTACTTATTTTTTTTTTTTTCAGAGATATGGCAGTGAATATGTCAAGTTAGTTTTTGATATCAAAAAATTTTTTTTTGTATGAAAGCAAGTATGTGGAATGTACCCTCCACTATTGATCATGTACTAATGATATTTTATTCACATAGATTCGTAATGCTGTATAGGGATATTTTAATACACTCGGGTAGGTAAATCCGTGTACAGAATACTTGTTCGATAAAATTTGAATCCTAATATCTTTATGCTAAAATTTTTGGATTTAAAGTATTATTAGGTAGGTTCAGTGTCCTGTCTTCGGGACTTTCCATAGTTTTTCCGGGAGAAAATTAACTAATGTCTCCTAAAAACCAAATAATTAGTTAAATTACCAGTTTAGTTAGTCCGCGAGGGTACTGTCTAGGCAGCGTGTAGCGTGTCGTTATCGCTTATTACATTTTATAATTTTTGCGACGCAGGTTTTATTTTTTAAAATGCGGTGTACATGTGCAGTATACGGTTTTTTATCTACTTCGTACAGTAGTAATAATAGAAAATTGCGATTTCATAGAATTCCAAAAGATGACAATCGGTGAGTACCTACCTAAATTAAATCGCCACAAACATAATATGTAAAATAAAGTCCCCTAGCCTGTCCGTTTATTGTAGATATGTGGCCAGCATATTGAATTTTAAGTTTTTTCAACGATAATCAACTCAAATCAATCTCAATTTTCTAAGTGAAAATCGCAAACATTATGTATGTATTTTGACAAATACTCAAAATGGATAAATACTAATAAATGTCCGTTTTCACTCTAGTATTTATCCAAAACAGCAGATATATATTTTATACTTACAGTTTTCGTTACTAGTGCGATATGTGACTTGAATTTTAACAATTTACTAAGAAAAAAAAAAAGAAATGAGTCGTGGAATACTCGGTTGGAACGAAGAGGAAGATATAGATAAAGATATATAGAACTCGTAGAGAAGCAGGCAGCGGCGTAACAAAAAAAAAATTAAGGTTAAAAAGATTATTCAATGCTACAATTATCTCGGAAACGGTAGCTCCAATCGCAATAATAACCAAAATTTTGATCCCCTTCAATAAAACCGGAATATAGGGAATGACTACACGTGAACAAGGTGGCAAACAAGCTTATGGCCCACCTGATGCTAAGCGGTGACTGTAGCCTATAGAAGTTTGCAATACCAGGGGCATTACTCACGCGTTACCGACCCTTTAAAAATCTAATCACTCCCTTCTTGAACGCTTAGCGCCGTATTTTGAACGTAAACATTGTAATTAAGTTTAGGAATTATTTAGAATGTTAATTACTTTTCCATAATTTTAATTAGTTCACAAACTTATATTTACTATCTGTTTTACACAATTAATAACTTCATCTAAGTAAATTTCAATGGCATTTAAAATAGTTTTAACGATACATTCGTCGGGGGCAATATTGGGGAAATCATATGGTAGTCGTTCTATAAAAATTTGTACCGATGCAAAAACCACTGTCACGAAACTTTTGCAATTATTATTGAAAACTGTCTTAAATTTTATAAAGATTTTTTGGCTAAAAGATGAGTTTGTTAACTTTAAAAACAAATTTATAAATAAATAATTTAGAAAGTAACCTTTAGTCTACGATTAATAATTTTGGAGATAAATCGGTTTCTAGTTTGATAGCTGTAATCAAAAATGAAGATCTTGATGAGATCTATCACTTAAGTCAGGAATTAAAGTCTACGTCCAAAATAAAGATATAAATAACTCTAAACTAGTAAGAAAAAAAATCTAGCACCTGGAATAGCTCGTTAGTTATCCGATAGCCTATGTTATAAAATTGCAGTCCAATACTTTTTTTTCTATCGATCTTTTGACTTGACTCGGTCTACGAACGATTATCCCAACGATCATTACAAAAAAATTATAAAAAAATTATGTCACGAAAAACATGTAGTTTTTGTTAACGAACTTTGAAAGATTTGACAATCATTGTAAACGGCACTATCACACCTAGTGTGGATGGCACTACCAGTAGTGCCGCTGGTAGTGCCATCCACAATAAAGGGAAATTTTTCATACAAACTTACAACCCTTATTTTACTCCTAGGCTATCACCGTGAAACAAGTCACTCTGAATTTTCAACTTAAAGGCCTTGTACTAATTTTCACCCATCTTGCAAAATTACAGATTTTCAAACTTAGAATTCCGATTTCATTTAGGGGTAAAATTTACAAAAAAAAACTTATAGAAACCTACCACGCAGCTCTCGCGGCCAGCACCGCGCGTGTAGGGCTTGCGTACTGGGTATCTGGTTTACCGTAAATACCGGATAACCGGCAGATTTGAAACTCGGTATTTTTATGATAGCAGAACCGGTTTTTTCGGTTTTATTCTTTATATATGATTTTATTGATTATGGGCAAGAAATATAGTATAAGTAAGCAAAATTTAGGGTTTTCGTTAATAATATAAGTAAGCAAAATTTTGCGTATCTCATTGACATGTTGCCAACTCTTAAAAAATCTAATTAATCTAATAACCCCATACTGCAGTCCCTGGAAAAACCTCACCAGGGAGCTCATTCCATAACCTAAGCATTCGAGAGAGAAAGCACTTCTAAACCTGCACAGTGCGCAATCATTTAAAACGACTTATAAAGTAGCAATATTTGCCCCAAGGTGAAGTACTGCTTCAAAATGGCGGTTAGCGCATAATTATGAAAGGAAAGTTCTCACATCACAAATATAGATAAAAATCCAAAAAAGTATAGTTTACAGTTATATAACATTAAAAATAGTGTCTGTTAAAACCAATAATGTTATAATATAAAAAGAAATAGATACGTTATACACGTCTCTATAACAAGATATTAAACGTGGGCCTGAGCGGCTCACCAGGGCTCATTTATAATTGATATTTGATATTTTCATAATTATGACAATTACTTAAAAAAAATTGTGACATTTTACGTCATAAATAAGTGAAAGTAACGGCAATACGCACCTACTTGCGTGCCATCTAAGTCTACGCGTGGGAAAATTCGGAATTGTCTCGTTGTGTCATATAATTGTTTATTCCATTGACCGTAGTGCCTTTCTTCACTCAGACTTACTGGTGTGCTAATTTTTATGCTATTGCAATATACATAAGTTTATCTCATTCTTACTCATGATTTACGTCATTAGTACTAGTGAGACAGTATTAATATTTTTATTGTTTTGCATAAAGTAAGTGTTGTCAATAGGTTGTCACTGTGATCTTATATCTGTGCGTTAGCTTTCTCATTTTGCAGGAAGTCAAAGAATGTAGGTAACGCATCTACCTCTTTTAATAGAAAAGAAAAGAAATAATTTATTCGGCAATAAGCGCATCACAAGTACATACTAAATACTATACTAATACTAAACAAAGAGAATATAATCACTACGTTTTTTATACTGAAATAGATAATATATAAAATCATTGGTTAAAACCTTTTTTCTTAAGAACTCGTGGCAGTATCATTTTGAAATTAATGTTAAACATTATGGTCTATAATGTCTTAAAGAAAAAAAACCAGGCTTTAAAGTCAACGCAATGAAAAATATATATATAAATATGGCAAAAAAATCAAAACCAATAGGGAAATCATATATAAATGTAATAGGGGCCTAATAGCACCCGCCGTTTAAATTTTTCCGTCGAAAATTTTTGTCCCGAGTAGCTTAAATGGCCTACGTTGGCAACACTGCTGCTCCTAAGGCAAAATTCGAGTTGGTAACACTGATGCCCAATACCATTTGCTTTTTAATGTTGCCAGATGTACGATTTATTTTATTTACGTTTCTACTAATGTACGATCACCACAATTAAATCGTACGTTATTTGTTAAAAATTCTGGAAGTCCTTGTTTTAACGAACCAAATAACTGATAAACTTTGCCCACCACGATTCACTCACTACTCAGAGTCGCGTTCTAAAACTCACTCTACGGGGTTAGTTTCTTGCTGTCTCTCTCTGTACTGTAATAAAATGAATTCGCTATCCTGCTCTCAGTGCTACCCGGTAACGAGTTGGGTTTTTGAATGGATTCGTTATATTATCGGAGACGTTCATTTTATTAAAAATAGATGATTTACGTGGATTCGAAGGATTGAAACAGTTAGGGTAAACACTAATAATATATTCTAAATAAAGTAATCTACAAATTCATGTATGTTTATATATTGACAGGTATACTAAAGCAACAAAATCAGTTGCTAAGAGATAAACCATAGACAAGATATATATCTTCTTAACATCCCCTTCTCTCTCTAAAGCAACTGTGTGTGTGTGTTTAAGTTCAGTTGGCTGAGACTCCTGCTCCTGCTAACAATGTCCTAATCCGGTATACCCACTTGCATAGAATGTTTTTCTTCCTTCAGGTAAGATCACCTGTTCCCAGGCTTAGTTATCTTTAAGGGAATTAATCTCATTAACCATAGCTTTGCGTCATTGGTCATAATTACTGGACGCCAATGCTTCGTTGAACGTACTCCTGCCTTCTTCCTCAATCTCGGATGCAGACATTGATGAAATATTTCTGCTTTCTATCTCTGGTGCATCTACAAAATGATAAATAAACCATAGACAAGATACATATCTTCTTAACTCTAAATTCTATTATCCCGTTTCCAGAGTCCTACTTTCTCAAGTCGTAAAAGAATTTTTGGGAAATACCTAATTGATTCGAAATTTCGTTTTAACATTCTTGATATCACTATTTGTCATTCAGTTCTATAACTTATTAGCATAAGCGACGTAAAATAAAAAAAAACATTAACAGCGTTTTTAGCAGAAATGAATATAGCGGCAAAATCATTAATTTTCATCAAGATATCCCAGAGTCTATTCTGTTGACATCATTTCAAAGTACAACTTGATATCTTGATGAAAATTGATGATTACTGATTCATCAACAAACGGTTTTGTCCACGTTCTTTACGGCCAGTTAATGTGTGTCTTCGCGGTATTTTACTGTAGTATTTATATTCTTTGTTTTTTTGTAACATTTACTGTAGTATTTATATTCTTTGTTTTGTTGTAACAATAACATTAATATACTTAGTTAAAAAAAATTGGTTTTCACCAATTTATCGTTTAGGTTTAGATAGCATTTCTCTATTATTTTTTTTGTAGGTATTCACCTAATATTCATTTTATAACATGTTATATCAAGTAATTATTCCAATTAGATAGTATTTCTGTTTCACGGTCGAAATAAACACGAAATGAATTAAACTTATTAACGACCAATGTTTGATAAATAAAAAAATATCTGAAAATGATTGGTCGTAAGAATTATTTACTGAAGCCCATGGATATCAATAATCCTATGTTGAGTTGACCTAGAACTCATTTTTACATTTCACGGTACGATTTTCTTATTCTCTTCTTTCTAAGGAATACGATGTTTTATAACTGCTAAAACGATAAAACATCTGGCAACACTGCCGCCATCCATTTTTTTTTTTAATTCCTAACTGATATTTCCGTTTCGAAACTCTTCTCATTTTGTGTCGAAGGAACTTACTTAATTGTTTAAATAGACTTCAAGATGGTTTTAACACAAACTGTCGAAACTAAATTGAATTTAAACCTTATTAAGTCTAGATTGTGGTATCAGTGTTCTTAATGATATTGCTAAAATTTTGTTTTCAAGTCTGACTTTTGAACATTTAGCAACAAAGCCCTTGTAATCACATATCTATCTGTCACTTTTAAGAATTAGTGTCCTCATACTCAGATATCTTGCCCAAACCCACAAACATTAACAAAAAAAATAAACGAAAAAGATGATTTATTTTATTATTGAAATTACAGGAATGCCATGTACCAGGCACTGAAACGAAGATGGACTTTGAATTTACGAGACAGAAGCTGCTAGGTATGCATTACTAATTTACTAACTTTAATTTAGGTATATATCATGTCATGAGTAACAATGGCAACCTCGTTAAACATAAATAAATCCAAAGCTATGACATTTACTAATAAAAAGAAAACAAATTAATTTGTGGCATAAATCGAATACATCGAAAATGCGGAAGCGTAACAAATAATCTAAACTGGTACCCACTAAAACAGTGTTCATCACAGGTGTTTCTATAAGTAGGTCTATGAAACGGTGCGCCACTCGCCTTAGACAGCGTGAAGAAAAATGAGTTTTAATAGTTGCCATCAAAGATAACTTTTACCCTGCATGATTTTTGCAAATAAGCCCTTTCTAAGTTGGCATATCATTTAAAAATTTTATGACAGTGTTGTTTCATTTTAAATCTTTTTGACAGTTGGAGTGAATTGTCTCAGGCTGCGGTCCGAATTGCGCCGAAAGTGCCGATAGCGCCATCGGCGCGCCCATCAGTCGGTTCGAATTGCGCTCACGGCACTTACAAATCTGCCTCTTGAGTAATATGACGTCATTAGTGACGTCATATCCGCGAGCTAACAGTGCCTTCGGTGCAGAGGAAAGGCGTCGTAAGCACGGTCAACAAACGTCAAACTGACACATGAAGGTTTGTTATTATTTTGGTTTTATTGTTATTGTTTTTTTTGGCGCGAACTTTCGAACTGTTACTCAATGGTAAACCTGTAAATGCAACATAATATAAGAGTACATAATTCAAAATATAGAGTCAATGCCTCGAACCATTTCAGTTGTTATTAATTAAATACCATTTAAATTTTCTACCTTACACAGAGCTTGCCTTGAAATATGCGAGGTAAAACTATAGAAATAACAATATCTACGAACGAAAATAAGGAAATCTTGAAAATAAATTTTAGGTTAACTTTTGAGCGCGCTTACGCATGGTCCGATTTGAAAACGTCACTCACGACCATAAGTGCGAATTTCAATTCGGTCCACTCGTAAGCGTGCCTACGCTCGTAAGTCTTGTGAGCGCAATTCGGACCGCAGCCTCAGATTGGCCAAAAAAAGCTTTTGCCCACCTGTCAGTTTGTCTGTTATCACCTACAGGTCATATTTCTCAAGTGAATCTCATTAAATTTGGTGATCAGGTCCGATAATTATATGGAATTTTGGTCAGAGTAACTAAAGCCGGCGCAATTGAAAAAAGACCGGACTTTTTCTAAGTCCTTTTTCCTCAGCGCTTCCTTTTTACACCCAAACCTGAATTTTTTAGTCAATTCTGTTTTTGGAAATTATATATATGATGGCGAAATTCAAACATGTCCAATTATAACACAAGATGTTCACCACTAGATGGAGTTGTACTGAAGTTAAACAAACTTTGGTTTTGTTTGAAATTCTGTTTAACCCGTCGAGCGTCCCCATACTAAGGAAATTATCCGCCCTTGCCGCATACAAATGGACATACACCTAACTTTATTATGTTTATTCCTCTTTATTTATTTTTAGGTATGTTCCCTAATATATACAGTATATATAAAAGTAATAAGAATAAGTTTATGATAAATATAATAAGTAATAATAAATTTATTTACAAAAAAAATACATAGTTTTTTATATATAGCACATTACCAGGGGTCAAAATGAACTCTAAGGTACTGTTAATAAAATCCAAAATCCAACTCAAAATGGCGCAATAAAAATGGCAGCCGGATCAAATTACCAAAACAATTTCTGATAAAAAAATATTAAGCGCACAAAATATTGTCCACCCAAAAATACTAGAACGCAGGACAGGCCATTGGCTTCACTTCTGAATACTTACAATTAGCCAGTCTGATAAAAGTCGTCCTGAAAAAATTCCCCCGCGACACAAGTCGCTGAGGTCCCACTGTGGGACCTTGGACGCGTGACGGGTTAAATATAAGGTTTGGTGTAGTTTGTTTTGCAAAATTGTATATAATGAATTTTTTAATACAATTTCAGGTATCCAGATGCTGCGTCGCATCTGCTCTTCGAGTCGGTGTTGTCATCAATGCGGAAGTGGAGGAGGAGTGCAGAGCCAGCTGTGCTGCCAACCTTTCAAGAATATGCAACAGCACTGCAGGGACATCCACAGCTAAGCTCATTGCTCTTGGCTACAGTATTGGTGGCCGGGGCGACTGCAATTATTCTTGTCATGCCAGGCTTTGAACGTTGCCTCCGCGACAGTTTCGTCATTGTCGCCAATGGAACGTTCGTGACCGTTCCTGCGGGTCTGCCAGCCTACCAAATTTTAATGGAGTTATAGCTGGCCACTTCTTTCATCCTGTGGTTGTCTTGATGGAAAATCGCCACCGCGGTTTTTACGAGGCGGTTTTCACAAGAATCTGGCAAGCAGCTGGCAATCCCCAACCATCCCACATAATCACAGATTATTAGCAGGCACTCCGGTCTGCTCTTACAACTGTGACGGGCATTGCAACTCAGGGTTGCATGTTTCATTATGTACAGGCCTTGCTGCGTCAGGCGCGTCACCTGGGACTGCAGGTGAGGAGCAATAGCGCTGGTTGGCGCCTGGTACAGCTGTACAGGTCGCTGGCGTTGCTACCCACATAGCACGCACCGAGGGCCTTCCGTTTAACGACCGCTTCAATGAGTGCTACGACTCTCAGTGGATGACAACTGTAAGTAAAATCACACCATGACAGTATACATTAGTAAATTTACCTTACATTATTAGGCTCGCCGCCGCCGTGAAGGTAGTTAAACAATATGGCTCAAACACGCAAGGGATGTCAAACGTCACCAATATCCCAATATCATACTTATAATGGTTTTACAAGAGCTTGCTAGCCCGGAAAACTTACTACTATTATAGCCTTATTATAATAGCGTTGTGTGAAACTATATGCTCATCTTAAAATAACTATAGGTAACCAACAGACCTAACAAAGACTATAAAGCGTTTCACAATCCCTTCACTATCCCTACTTCCCTACTAATATTATAAATGCGAAAGTAACTCTGTCTGTCTGTCTGTTACGCTTTCACGCCTAAACCACTGAACCAATTTTGATGAAATTTGGTGCAGAGATAACCTAGACCTCAGGAAAGGACATAGGCTACCTTTAGAACCTTTAAAAAGACTAGAAGGGGTTGAAATAAGGGATGAAAGTTTGTATGGAAGTTCGTCAATGTCGAAGATAAAACCATAAAACTTTGTATTTAGGCACTTGATAAAAAATAAATAAATATTTAAAAATTCTATTTCAAATTTCGACCTGTGTGGGGATGAAGGTTCGAATATCCAAACAAAGTCACGCTTTCACGCCTAATCCCGCAATCGATTTAGATGTGATTTAGTACAAAAATAAACTAGATCTTGGATAAAGACATTAAGTTACTTATTGTTGTAATAAAGGGCATGAAGGGGTTAAAATAAGGGATGAAAGTTTGTAGGAGAGTTTGACATTATCGAAGATAAAATGTTGTATTTAGGCACCTGATAAGTAAATTAACGTTTGTTCCACCATTTTTGAAATTAGGACCTAGCTACATAGGGATGAAATATGAGTTCGTTTGGAAGCCCAAACAAATCTGTCTATGTTTACTATACGTATATTTATCGAAAACGTGTATATGTAAAAATGCCGTTTTAATCAGCGTTGCCAGTGCGGGTATAATTACGCGATTTTGGGTAAGATAGTTTTTAAGGGGTTGTAGGCGGGTAACGATAGTCAGATGGGTACTTTGGGGTAATTTTTATTCATTCATTTACGAAAAGAGCACCATCCTTCCTTGCCGGTGTATAAGAGGATATCTGTTTGACGCATTCCTAGTTTATACCAGGAACACACATCTGAATGACCGCTATTTTAAACCAGCTTGACGACGACTGGTCTCCCTCGAGAAGACCAACCCCCGAGGATGCCAAAGCAGTCTTTACTATAGATTAATAATGTATACTGAAAAGTCTTTGCATTGCCAAAAGATTTAGATACCTACCTAACTAATGAGTACATTAAAGCCTGGACTCCACCAAAGCGAAGCGGAGCGGAGATGTGCGAGGTTTTCATACAAACTGACAATGCTTTGCACGGCTCAGACGTAGTAATATTTAATTTTCTTTGACTTAGTGGTCACTTTATGTGAAAACTCGGCATATTTCTCCTGTCCGCTTTGGCGGAGTCCGGGTCTAAAGCAGGCTTTTTGCTTTGATTTTCATTTACCTACCACCACGCAGTTTATGTATGAGTAATTTAATATCAGTTTGTTATAAATCTCAGTTATTTTATATACGCAAAAGTTTGGAGGTTAGTTACTCAATCACGCTTTGTTACGCATTTGTTTCACGTATTGTTACTCAATTACCGGACTGATCACGATAAAACTTGGCACACATATAGCTTAGGTCCTAGGATAGGACATAGGATCCCTTTTATCCAGACCAAGATTTCCTACGGTTTTTTTTTCTAAGAGATTTACTCTTTTATGTCGCAAAGTACATCAAATTGAGCTGAAATTTGGCACATGGTTAGTTGAAGAGACGTAAGACATAGGATACTTTTATCACGATCAAGAGCCATCAAGATAGCAAACAAGCTTACGGCCTACCTGATGTTAAGGGATTACCGAAGCATTGCCGTCCCTTTGAAAATCTAATCGCTCCCTTGTGAGTGTACCACCATAGACAACAAATGTTGACAATTTTAGTTAGGGCATACCCCATACCACAGTTGCATTCATACTTCAATAGCCATCTATGGCCAAAATAAAAAAGATTGTGTATGGTCGTATATCGTAGTATGTTTGAGAAAATAATATTCCAATATACTAATATATATTGTGACTATTTTTTCAGGTGGGTCCAGAAGGGTTCAGTGTGCATAGCAGTGTGCACCAAACTTCGAACGTGGCAGAGAGCTTCCATGCTGCACTGAAGCGGTCTCTTGGTGCCTCACCAGACGTTTAGACCTTTACTGGTAACTTTAAAAAATAATTTCTGTTTTTAGTTGTATAACTAAAAGTATATTTAAAAAAAATATTAATTTTTCCAGTCGGCCTGTTACGAACAGAGGGAGCTAGTGGACGTATTATATAGAGAAGTGAAATCGGTTCGGTAGTTATTACATTACATACACGCCTTGGAACCGACTCCACAAAAGATTACACAGAACATGCAAACAAACTTTAACTTTAAAACTTAGAAAAGGCCTATGTCCGACAGTATTTTTGGAAAAGGGGAGAGAGGATGACAATGTTTGTGTAATATTTTATAGTTTTTACTTAAAATTTGTTGTTAATGCTCTTTAAGTTATTTAATTTAACGTAGCTAAAAGTTTTTTGAATCACCACTAGTGTTAGAAAAGGGATGCATAAAAGTTTGTGTTTGAGTTATAACCAGAGCTGGGCAAAATACATGCTTTGCTTTAATTAAAATATAAATTACAAAATACTTTTTCGCGTGTATTTAAAATACGAAATACAAAATACATTCATCGCATGTATTGAAAATATAAAATACAAAATACTGTATTTTAACCATTTTTAATTGAAATACAAAGTACAAATTACAAGATACAGTTGATATGATGGCTGTGTTACTATAAATTATCCGTAAGCAAAGGGTGTAAACGGAACACTATCACTATTGTAATTAGTGACTTAGTGAGTTGGTTATTTAGATGATTTGCTTAATACCGTAAAACTGCGCTGGATCAGTGGACTGGTTTTGATTAGTTTTTTCATTTTAAAAATATTATATTATCTTGTTTTTCATACCGCTAAATGTTTATTTTTTTTTAAATTTATTTTTAAACGATAAGTATTTTAAATACGTATTTCAATTAAAGTAACTCTAATACTGCCCAGCACTGGTTATATGCATGAAAACTACTTTCTAGAGCATTGTTTCTCAACCTATTTATAGCGCGACCCACTTAAAACCAAAAAGTTTAGTAAAAAACCTTGCGACCTCTTCTCCAGAATATAAAATTTTTCAACAACCGAATGTTTTGTGTACAATTATTAAATCTTTAAGCACATTTTTGAAATACGCTTTGTACAAAGAGAAAATAAATAGGTAATATCTAGTGGCGACGTTAGTTTGCTGCTATTAACCCTTTAATAAACATGTGATTGAAATTTTTCAAACGTTTATTAAATGTCTATTAATGGATTTACCACTTGTATAATATGTTTTGTAATTATATTTATTTTAACAAATTAAAAGTGCTTTTAGTTACCTACTTCAATAATATTTTTGAAAAGTGATTATTATTACTGTACCTCATGCCAGAAAGAAATATATCCAACTACTTTAACAAGTCATGGATATCTAATATGAGTGCAAATAAAAAACTTTTTATCTGCTAGTCATGTGGTATCGTTAGAAATTTGACAGTGGCCAATCACAGAAAATGTTATACACAACATTTTTGAGGTCGGACAGCAAAAGTTATTTTTGTACTTGTAGCATTTAAATAATGTTAGCAGTTTTCAATAATCATTTTAATTAGCAATTAAAAATATAATTAATAATTATTAACTATTTAACAAAGCAATTCACTATTTAATTTACTACTCATTTTAGATTATTTTATAATTTGTTTTATTTGTGTTCTTAGAATTTCTTATTAAATTGTTATAACTATCAAGTAGCATTATCATTAACTACAAGTGTTTGGTAACAAACCCAACAGACCCAGAGTGCATATTCAGAAAATCTAGCATAAACCAAATTATAGGTAACTGAAATTAAGTTTTTTGGACTCAGTTATAGTAGATACAGAACCCTACATTGAATTCACCCTGACATACTCTTGGTCAGGTGTTTTCTGATACTAAAATAATAATTAAGAAAATATCTGGGATGGAATTTGGCTAAAAACTTTATAATTGTAAAATTTTAGCAATATTGATAATGCATCCATAGGCTTCGGTAACCACTTAAAATCAGGTAGACCGTAAGCTTGTTTGCCACCTTGATGGTATAAACAAATATTCTTTGATTAACCCATTTGGCAATAAGTGTTATAGGTGTATATTATTATGATATGTATGTTGTGAAAAAAATATTTTTTGAAATTTAATTAGAATTTCTGTAAACAATTGCAAGTTCTGACAGCACTTAAATAATTGTTCCATATATTATTTCAAAGTAGGTACTTTTTCCAATGTAGAAAAAAGCGTGTTTAGAAAAACACATATAGTGATTCTTTATCACTTAGGCGGCACAGAGCCACACGCTGTAGAGAAAGTTAGGTGAGCCCTAGTCCAGCAGTTGAGGTCTATGGGCTGTAATAATGATTATAACTACCTTTTACGTTTGTGATCTGATTTTTTATCTTTAAAACAGAAGCATATAAAATATGTGATGGACAAAAGAAAACTACCTAAAAATAAACAATAAAATTTTATTTTATTAACTTATTTATATAATATACAACACTTATCAAAAAGGCTACAATGAGCTATTTCTGCTTTATTATTGGCTTAAAAATTGACTTTATTGATTAGCCACTAGTTTGACAATGAGCCAGTATAGTGGACTATGGCCTAAGCCTCATTCTCAAAGGAAAGGCCTGTGACCCAGCAGCGCAGTGTATAATGGTTGCAGCAAGCAAATATTTACTACTAAACATCCAAACTTTGTATTGTTTGCACTATGATTCACACAATAATCAACTAAACATTTATATATTCTTATGAATAGGTACATAATCATCACCCTCAGCCATGGGGACATGATAGTGAAATGATACTAAGCACTAATAGTCCCATATTTTAACAAGGACTTCAGCTCTGGATTGTGCTGAAGCCATTAGCTACAAAATTAAAAGTCCGCTATGTCCAGTAAGTAAAGGTGTTACAAAAATTAAAAAATTGCCATATGCTGCCTCACAAAAAGTGTACAATTATTATGAGCTTTGTAGTTTAAGAGTAGACTTTTTTGACTTCACTACAACCATGGCCGTAGCCCCAGAAATAAATTCCTGACTATGGCCATGGCTACAACTTATACTCAGTGCACTGGATAACAACTAATTCTAATAACAACTAAAGATTCGCACAAGTGTTAAAACAATAGTCACTTCCTCATTTTTCTAGCATTAAATACAATAAGTAAAAAATTCTAAAAGACTAATAACATCAACACACCAACTTGGCATCCGATTGGGATGCACACTTTTTTGTGATCAGTTCATCAGGTTTCCATAGCATATAATGATCTTTTGAAATATAGGTAGTAGCACCTAGTAAATCTGTGAAAAAATACATTTCATCTTGGTAGGTAATACTGTGGGATATACTCTATATAATATGCCATCGGATCCAAGTGTTCATACACTTTGCCAATGGATTTTTCAAGCAGACAGTCGGGTTTTCAAGTAAGGGTTGGGTTGTACAAAAGAGGGCGCTGAGTCTTTTTCTCCCTTAGTCTCTTTTAGTTACTCTGACCCCAGTAAGGCTTGAGCGAGGTTTATCTTCAATAGATAGGTACTAACTAGGTAGGATACCTTTTCATTCTCATCTGAGTAAAGAAAAAGGGCAAAGCAGATTCTTCTGACTTTATTTTTATGTTACGCGAGATAGGTCTCTAGCAAGTAGTCTTCTAATTTTCTAACGCGATTTAAAAGCATAATAAAGAAGCAATAACAATTATTTTTAACATATATCGTCCATATGTTATTATTATGTACCTATCTGTAATTTAAATAAACAAAAAAATGTTTTCAAGGTGCATTCAAAACCCTGCTTGAAACAATGGAAACTAGTTACTTTAAAATAAGATGGCAGATATATTTTAAGGCAAGAGTAAGAGAGATAACTTAATACTGTAATCCGATCAGCAGATATTTTTTGAACACAATACTATGGCATTAAACGCATCAGAGGGGAATGAAACGCGCCTAGAAGCATAGACAAAACCCAGATAATTTGCTAAATTAAAAAAAAAAAGTTTGTTTGTACACGTAATCCTTGGCCGTACAATACTGCTCCGTACAAATTTTGATCAGTCAATATTGTACAACCAAATAATGTACAGCCAAGGATTACGTGTACATGTACATGAAATACTGCCTGTACAATTCTTGGATCCCAATTACTGGTCGTACAATCTCGGTACGTGTCGATATTGTACAGCCAGTATTACGCGACCACGGAATACCCGGCCGAGCAATTGGAATCCGCTTTGTTTGTACACGTAATCCGTGGCTGTACATTCCACGGTTGCGTAATATAGGGACTCGTTGTAAACAATTGGTTTATTTATATCCATCTACTTAGCTGAAAGACATAATCTATATAATTTGTGGTTAGTCATCTGCAAATATGGATTTCAAAAGATGTGAAATATATGTTATACCAGATGAAGTAATATATTTGATACTTCAAAATAGTGATACTGAAACTATTATCAACTTTGGGTCTACTTGCAAACGCTTTTATCAGTTAACAAGAGGAACTCAAAGTCTCTGGAAAAATCAGTTTAAGTCCACGTAAGCTTTCTTTTAATATTGTAATGTACGAGAGTGCCATCGACAACCGGCTATTTTTGCTTGGTTTTCCTAAAAATTATAGATACTCTGTACAACTAAAATTTTCATAAAAGCAGTGACAAAAGTAATAAAATATCAAATTATAAAATAAGCTAATATTAACGCTATAGACTATGTGGCTGAATTGTAATTTGTAGTGTGTTGAATTAAGGATATTTTTCACTCCCCTGTAAAATGAGTCACACTGACTTTCCAGTGTTGTTTTCAAGCGACAATATACATCTTTAAACCAAATAGGTTTGTACCTACTTACATACTGGCCCTAAAAATGCTTGATGAAAAACAAAATATAATAATTAGTTAAGCTATAATATAAAGGTCTTTATTTAATTTTTCATTCCAGGCTCTACTGTCTTGCTTGTCAGGTCAGAAAGACCTTTCTTTACCAAACTTTATTTTTCCCCGAAACCTGTAAACCAGTAGGTTGGTCCATATAAATGATTGTTTTTAGAACACTATTTAGGAAAGTGGTGGTGACATTAATATATTCAATGTCCATATCAAATTCAACTGCTATTGCAAATAGAGCACACAAAGTACTATGCCTGACTTTGAGAGAAAAGGTTTTCTCATAATCGACCCCTTAGCGGTGGGGTAATCAAGCACTTTGCTACCAATTGAGTTTTCTGTTTAGTGAGATAAATATCAGCTTTATTTTTATCTTCAAAACTTATCATTTATATTTAATTGTTAGTATTTAAGGATTTATCAACAACTTCCTAAACAACATGAATATTTGTGAAATACGCGGTAGGTATGATCATGTGTGTTAAATCCATGTTCTTTACACACTAGTCTTAGCTGATCAAACATACAATTAGAAACAAAAGGACTACAAACTTTTAAAATTACTATTTATTGATTTTGGTTTTTGGAATGTGGTCAACAATACTAAACATTTAACAGATTTTGCAGCTGATCAGCGCTGCTAAATCTGTCTTGCAACCAAGCTGATTTGTTACCTACATGTGAAGAATGGTTAAACGGATGCTGACACATCAAATGATTTGTCTAAATAATACAAAAGCTCCAGTATTTGTAGGAGACTAATTAAAACATAAACCGACTTAACTAAAGTTAGAAAGCTATGATTTAATAAATCATTATTTAGGCGACATACTTTTTCTGACATTGGCTTTTGTGATATTGGCTGTTGTTTATATGATGAAGAAATAGCTAAGTGGATCCTTGTAGGTCTACTGAATAATTACAATCCTCTAATAATGGTGATTCAAGAAATACAAAGTTAACTGTCGTAACACTAGGAGAGCCACTAATTGTGTCACACCTGCAAGGTCCACAGCTGTCAAATTAGCGGCACAGAGTTCCTGCTAATGTAAAAATTAGTGAAGGGGTGGTTATAAAACAAAATAAATTGTATAATACACATAAATGCCATACAAGAATTAAAAAAAAGATGATAAAGACTTTTTTTAAAACTTTTGCTCTTTATTTTTCATTTTATTCTTAATCACCACAAAAAGCTGCATAAAACACCCATTCCACACAGCAGTTTCCAACAAAATGACCTGGGGCATAGTCATGCTGCACACAAGAGTAGTGGTAGGGTGGCATGGACTGACATAGAAAGGTCTGGAGCTTGTTTCCAATTGTACCAAATTGAAATTAGAATGGTTGCCTATACACATTACAATTAGGGAGGCAATTCAGGGTGTACTAGATAGGCCCTGCCGCAGGTATGTAGCTGGGTTTGAAAATTTGGCTAATCCAAATCCAGCACAGGTCAAATGTTATAGCAAGGCCTGTAAGAGAGTGACTATATTGTACTGTACAGTAATTTATATTTTTCAGGCTTCCTACAGAGATGTATGAAACAGCAAAAAAATATTGTAATGGAGATTGGCTAAGTGAAATAAAAACATTCCACAAACTTAAATCACGAACTTGTAAACAATTGATGACAATGTCTCCAAAATACTATTTGTAAGTTTTGAACACTATCAATTAGGTAATTAGAGACTTAAGAATCAAAATAATGATTTCCATGATTTCTATTCTGGTCATCAGTTAAAAAAGATCCTTAAAAAATTAAATAAGCACCTTGACTTTTCAGGAAAATTAATGAATTAGCATTAGAAGACGCATGGAAATTCTATGGTATTGCATTGTCTAGCAATATGAGTTACTACTACACTATATACATATTACAGAATTTCATCAGCAAAGGTAACAGAGATATCGAGAAATTTATTGCAAAGAAGTAAGTGTATTCTTAATTATAATAATCCTCATAACTTTTTTTTTTATGTAACTTAATGAAACTTAATTAATTAGCATTAATTAAGTTTAAATGAAGCTTTGATTAATTGATCAATGAAATAATTGATTAACATTAAAGCTAGTTACAAAATTAAACTAATCAAAGTATAACTAAGCTGAAAAATTAGTTAAGCTTTATCCTAACACTGGATTTCACGTATAAATAAAAAACAGTCATAAAGTAGTATGTTCCAAAAACGCAGTGACACAGTGATTATATACTGTTGTGGTGGTTCTAGTAGTTCCGTAACAAAACGAAAAAGAAAGAGCGTAGATAGATATGTTTACCCATAGACTTTGTACAAACTCGCAAGTCGCCAGTCATCCCGCGATCATGATGCTTGCAACATCACCGAAATATCGGGAGCTCATTTCCTCGGCTAATCACGGTAAGAACCCCGTATAACATTATGTGTAATAGTGATATTAACTGTGAATCTTTAAATCAATTTCTTAATATTGTCTTTGAAGATCTAAATTAAAAATTAAAAAATAAAATAAAATTTTAAGGAAAAAAAAACCGACCTTAAAACTTTACTAAAAAGTAAAAAATAATCCCCAAAGCAGGCATACTGACAGAAAATTAAGCTAGGTACGTGACTCTACGCTTAAGCCGAATGCCAAAAATTGCAGTAAAGATTGTGTATTGGCATTGAACCATCATAACCCTAAATGCCCAATATTACGGCCTGAACAGAAGAGTTTAGATCCACAATCTGTTTCAGACCCTACACAATGACTGAAATGTTTTATGCAAAGATGGCCCTTAGATACTTAATACAGACGTTTCTTACTATTAAATGGGTGAAACTTCATGCGCGGAATGAACTGCCACCAGAAGTTTTGATAAACTTTTTCCTGCAGTGGATAGACACAGAACATTTTCATTCAGATGAAGAAATTAAAAATAAGGTAGGCAAGATTTAATTACTGACTACTAACTATATATGTTACCTATATGTGGTGTAGTCTTCACCTAAAGACAAAAGATAATTTCTTGTTTTTTCAATGTTAATTATTTTATAAGTCTTCTATATTTCATTGTGTTTGTTTCCTTTAATTTTTTTTTCACAGGTGTGTTGAAAACTATTGTATGAAACACAAGAGCATTAGTCATAATGCTCCATTACGCCCACGCTTAGGCTTGGGCTGCAAGTCTCGTGTATAATGACCATCTTACCAGCATCATCATAATGTGCTATTCTCAATTTTTTTTATTTTGTAACGTAAACGCGCGTACATATTAATATAATTAAACCTTAATCTTCATTTATGCCCTACTAGATAAATGAATTGGTTCAGAAGGTGCAACGTATTCTAAAAGCTAATACTGATGGTTCTCAAAAAAAAGGCACGATAAGTGAAAGAGAGATCCTTGCAGCTGTAACCCAAGTAATTTACCATCAGCAACGTATGGCCGTTATGACGGCAGCTAACTTGGATACACTTGATATAATAAAGGTTAGTGTTAAGTAAAATTCTAACTTAATTTACCAATTTGTACTTAATAGGCCCCAGCGTGTAATGATCTAAGCTCCCTGACGTTACCACAATATTGCCCGCGGAAAATTTCATTCTTCGTTAACGTAAACAATACTTTTTAAAGTTCGGTACCCAAAGAGTGCCAACGGGACCCTATTACCGAGCTTTAGCTGGCTGTCTGACTTTAAACGTGCTCTATCGTTATAGCATATAAGTGTAATGCTAAAACGATACATAAGTACACAAACATTCTTCTAATGTCCTTTATTTTTTTTCTATTCTTAAAGGCTGCTTTTTTAGAATTTCATTGACTATAGCATAAACTCTTAAGTAAAACAACAAATAATTACTAACAAGACAACTGTACCTACTAGTCTGTAAAAATTCAGTGTATCAAATTGTAGATACAAATTCCAAGCGTCAATCTTCTGCAACTACAATAGTGAACAAAGGCATAATGGTTGACTATTATTATATAGTAGGCATTGTATTAAACTTATTGCATAAATGTATGTTGGTACGGAACCCTTAGTGCGTGAGTCCCACTCGCACTTGGACGATTTTTTACATAACATTAGTCTCATGATGTCATGTAATCCCCCACGCACTCTTCCAAGTTCCTAAGGTAAAACCTATATAGTAGCTGCCTCGTAGAAACATGTTAAAAAATTCCGCCTGGAATGCCTTGAAATGAATACAAATTAACAATTAACCAAAGTGTTAAAAACATCGAGCTTAACTATATAATGCCTGTAATTTTAGGTTTTAAACAACAAATGTGGCAATGACGTGGCCGTGGCCGCGATATACCAAGCAGTGGCCAGACAGTGTGGTGTGCAATGCGAATTGGTATCATTCCCAAGCCACTTGTTCCTAGAGTGGCGCAACACTGAGTATCCATACGATTCTTATACTGTTGATATTAACAATGGCGAATTGCGCAAAAAACGCTCTTGCCCATTCTCGCATCACCAAGGCCAAGGTGACACTCGAAGTCATTACTACCCTGATTACTTGCTTCAATATATTTTTTCGGCATTTCAAGTATCTATTGGAGCTATAAAAAATTGGTAAGTATACTAAAAGGTTGACAAAATGTTATTGTAAAGTATATACTGTATAGTACACAAATGTTCATTCAAAAAATTTCGTTTAGTTTTTGTTATAACGTTTTATCAAATTTATGAAGTATATTTTCAGGAACACTCAAAATGCTACATATTTATTGGACTTTTTGAACACTGAAAATAACATGGCATACAATCCATATAAGAACTTTTTGCCGTACTTACTGGATCCTATACACTTGCCTGCGTTACAAGAGCCTCTAGACATTAGATACGTAAGTAAGTGAGAGAATCAACAAAGTAGGGCATCATAATATGAGTGCACTATTCCATATCTTAGGTATACTTACCTACTTATTTTTTGTGTCTGTAAATAATATGGTCATTATGAGAAACATTTTCGTTTGTTCGTTCTATAATAAAGACTATAGCAACAGGTTAAGGTTTTTATTGATTTAAGTTACATTTTATTATTTCAGCTAACCGACTTGCAACGTAATTTAATAACTGCATTGGCCAATTTGAATGTACCCCCCGTAGCGAGATACCGAGAGGTAAGTAGGCAGAATAGAATTTGTTTTTTCGTTTCGACTAGGCTATGGTTTCGAAGTCGATATGAGCAAGTAATTTTAAACAACATAAAACTATTTTTAAATTCAGGAAACTTACAATCAGTAGCCAGCCAGTATGGTGACATCGACTCTTTTATATTCATACTAGCTGTCCCGGCGAACGTTGTTCCGCTGCCGTCCCTCTGTACCCGGCGAAAGTTGGTTTTTACCTATAGTGCCCGAGTCCGGCTCGCACTTGACATATCGAGATAAAAACTATCCTATCTTTTAAGTTGGATCAAATAACAGAGATTTACGAAGTTTGATCAAAATCGGTTCAGTAGTTTAGGAGTCCATTGAGGACAAACATTGTGACACGAGATTTATAAATATTAAGAAGATATACATCAGATTTTTTTATTCCATAGTCAGATACGATAGTCTTAAACGACTATCCGAAAGCATTCTTGCCAAATATTTGTTTGAACACTATAGGTACTTACGTCAGATTCGATAATCGTAGTCGTAAGAGGGCCGAGGCGTTTACAATGTTATTACTGTTAAGTTTCTTTGAAGGCGTTCTTTGCACTTTGCGTTCAGAACAAAATATAAACCAAATTTTTTTTTCAATTGTTTAAAACGTTGACACCGAACAAACGCACGCAACATGGCGGAATCGTATGATACTGAACGGTTTATTATGGTATATTTCGAAAAATTTATGAATAACGACGATTCATTAATATTTTGAATTTAATTGCAACTTTTTTTTTGCGTCAGCATCAGGGCCGGATTAACCCTTAGGTTAATTAGGCTGCAGCCTAGGGTGCGAGGATCGGGGGGGGCGCTGAAATCGTGTCTTCGCATCATTGCATCTACCCTACATATTTCAACTAGACCGAGACAATACATTAAAACTAAATGCGCTTGAGAGTCTCTGATTTTAACAATAAATTTTGAAATTTTAAAAAGCGCGCGTATAACTAACACTGACTTGTTACTCGAATCGGTCAGTGGTTGAGCGAATGGGTGAGCTGGCAACAGAGTGCCTAGTACGAGTTTTGTTTAATCCGCCTCGCAATAACGGGCGTAAATTTTAACTTCATTTTGTATGGGAAATTCGGAATTTAAACAGTGCAACCTAGTTCTCGCGTTTGCCGCTAGATGACTCTGTATGGTATTCTATTCTTTATCGTCTAGGTTGCATTGTTTAAATTCCCATACAAAATAATCTTCACTTATACGCGCGTTTCTGTGAGGCGAATTAAACAAAACTCGCACTAGGCACTCAGCGCAGCTTGCCGCGCGGAATGAAACACATCAACGATGTGCGGGGACTCCCCGGTGTGGTTAATAGTTAGTATACTTTGCCGTGCTTCATTTATTTGTCTTATCTCTTTCGAAATCGTCGTCCATCCGTCATATCACGCGCTCGCGTATATTCGTTTTTGGTGATTAATTTTTTTTGTCCTTTCCTTAGTGTTTCCTATTTTTTAAGACTATGAGTGTTAATGAGAGTAGTTCGATAGTAAAAAAGCCAAGTGGAGCACAATACAGAAAAAGGCAAAAGAAAAGGAAAAGAAAATAGAAAACATTTTAAGACATCACTCTGCACAGAACTCTGCAGAAAGGAACGAAACGGTGCTGCACTATCGCCAGCGATTTCTTGTCCTGGTTCCTCTACCGCGGACTGTTACGTGTCTCCATCCAACACTAGACCTATAGTAGCGACGACGCTGACGATCCACAATGAATGATAAAGACGAAATTCTAATAGAAGAAAAGTCGTCTATTCCATCAAGTGACCTTGCACTGTGGCAAGTAAATGATTATATTGTTAAAAATGGACTGCAGCAAAACGAAGAATTAGATTTTTCCAGATCAGAAAGGCAGTATCAAAATCAAAAAAGATTTCTATCTAAAAATATGTTTGAGAAAAAGCTTTTTAATGGCGAAAATGTGAAGAGAAGCTGGTTAGTATACTCAGAATCCACAGGTCACGTGTTTTGTGGTCCTTGCAAATTATATGGAGGAACATCCGTATTTGCCAAAAGTGGATTTAATGACTGGAAAAATTCTAACTTAATAACTGATCATGACAATTCTCCGGATCATCGTAAATGTTTGGGACAGTATGTATGTAGAGCTAAACTTTTACAACGACTGGATACCCAAATAGTCAAACAATATAATGAAGAAATAACTTATTGACGAAATGTATTACTACGGGTAATAGAAGCAATTAAGTTTTTAGCTTCTACGGTCAAAATGAAATTATTAGATCTGCACTTAACGGAAATTTTCTTGGCTGTATTGAGCTTATATCTAAATTTGATCTTTTCATAGCTGAACATTTGGTGAGATTTGGACAAAAAGGCAGAGGTTCTCCATCATACTTATCGTCCTCTATAATCGATGAATTTAGATTACTTCTCGCTGACGAAGTTCGACTTTCGATTAAAAGAGAAATAATCCAGAAGAATCCAGATATTTCACACACAGATCAGTTGACATTTATAATTCGTTATATTTTGCCTGACGGAGAACCTGTCGAACGTTTTGTCATATTTTACCCAATTGCGGTCATAAAAGTGAAGACATGGAGAAGGCTGTTCTTGCGACAATTAATAAAACTTTGGAACTTGATATTAAAGACTTTCGTGGCCAAAGTTATGATAATGCTAGCAATATGTCTGGTCAATACAAAGGTCTTCAGTCTAGAATTAAAGCTGTAAATCCATTGGCTACTTTTGTTCCTTGTGCAGCCAAGACTGGAACAACAACTATACAATATTTTTCTGGATCTACGAGCAGATGGCAAATTTTGTTATCCGAAGTGGATGAAAAATCGACGGTACTAAAAAATCTATCGAAAACTCGATGGAGTGCGCGAGCAGATGCCAGCAAAGCCTTATACAGTTCATACAAACAAGTTCTGGAAACATTAAACTCTATTTGCGAAGATGAAAATCAAAGTGAAGAGGCCAAAATAGAAGCAATAGGAATATTAGAAAAAAATAAAACTCTAGAAATTACAATAATGTTGTGCTTTTGGAACTCTGTGCTCGTAAAGTTTAAAATCGTTAGTGCACAGCTACAAGCAAGTTCTGTTGATTTATCTAACGTTGTTCTCTTTATGAGACATTACATGCTTATCTTGATACGTTGTGTGACGAAAACGAGTTCGAAAATTTTGAATCAGAGGCAATCAAGAGATGCGAAGTGACCACATACAAAAAAGATGTAAGAAGAAGAAAGAAACCAAAATTTCATTTTGATGAAGCTAAAACGGGGCACATTGAGTTAGAAGGGAGACGATATTTCAATGTTGATAATTATTATGCAGCTATTGATTGTCTTAAAGTGCACTTAAAAAACCCGGCAAATTATTTATAATACAGTAAACACAAAGTTTGGTTTCTTATGGAAACTGCATGAACTAGACGACAGTGAATTTATTAGAAGTAAAGCAAAGGAGTTAAAACAACTATATGCCACTGATTTAGAAGAAACCTTTGCAGAAGAATGCGTCCATTTGGCGCAGTTTTTAAAATCTGACACCGAGGCTGAGCATTCTATTTCTGCTAGAACCCCAGAGGGTTTGTTGCAGTTAATAAAAAGTTTTAATATTTCATGCATGTTCTCGAATGTGGAGATAATATTATGAATTTGTTTTGACAATGAGTGTTACCAACTGCAGAAAGGTCTTTTTCAGCACTTAAAAGAGTAAAAAATTACTTGCGCTCCACACTCCGCCAGCAAAAACTTGCAGCTCTCTCGCTTATGTACACAGATAGTGATTTTTTACAAACTTAATTTTTATAAACTTAATTAAATTTGAAAAAATTGTGAAAAGATTTGCAAACGCTAAAGCACGAAAAAGGGCTTTTGTATAAACTAATAATAATTACTTAATTATTATAATTTTCAAATAAATCATTAATCAGTTGCAAAAATGTTTCACTTGTATGATGCCTCTCCTCTTTTTTTTTAATTTTTAATTTTTTATTTTTCTCTAGAGTAAATATTAAAAAAATACTCAAGTCGAAGCAACTTCACACACTAGATGACTATAGAAACTTAGCCAATACAAGCAAGTCATGCGACCAAACACGGCATGGATTTGGTTTTGTACTTGGTAGCCTGCAGTCACTTGTCATGATTTTGGTCTTATAATGCGTGAGGTACTTTGCCTTTAGTACGGTCAGCCTTAAAAATGGTTTGCCACCCTAAGGTCGAATGTCATGTAGATTAAAGGACAACGTTAGTTTCGCTTGCAGATCGATCTGTAACTTTTATAGGTTGTATGAACCATGTAAAAATTTTCACACAACTACTCAGTTACTACTTTTTAGGCCGTCCGTAACCCACCTAGCGGGGGCGCGTCCTCATAATTAGCCTAGGGCGGGCGGTCAGAACTCTTGATCAGACGCTGGTCAGCATAAGCAAAATAAATATTTAATTAGTCAGTATTTCGTCATCGATCTTTGTTGACGACTGAAATACTAAAAGTGTATGAGGTAAATGGGATCCGATTGCTTTTTAACTATATTTGAATTGTTTTTTTGCATCTGTAGCACCTTTCTCGCTATGGTGTGATGAAGAGTGTGTTACGCACGACTGCAAAATTATATGCGTCTTGTGCTGCCACAAACCTTTGCTTGCACAGTATTCTATCAAGCACTTGCTCCAAATAAAACTTTGCATATCAAATAACTATTATGCGTAAGGTGACCATTTAACTTCCTATTACCGCAGAATATTATACCTCGTCCTAAATAATCGTGACTGGTAACAGTGATCGATTTTATTTAGTATTCTATTTTTTTAGGCTATCTTCAAAAAACACGATAGTCGTGTTAAGTACGCCGTGGGTATGATCTGCTATCATAAGAACTTACGGTACATGTGTGTGATACGCGATTGGGAACAATGCTGCGCCCCGGAGTGGACTGCGACCAACGACAGGACGCTGTTGGGATTGGACCAACCGTTCTACCACGTCATTGCCGTTGACCAGAGTGATCGATATGTCGCACAAGGTATTCTTACACAAACACGCTCTGTTTGCCTAATTAGTGTGAGCTTTTGACACTATCTTTTACTTTACTATTACTAGTCGTTCGCGTATTCATAACAATCCTGTAGAAAAAATTGTCTCAGAACGCGTCCGTAAGTGGCGCTGCTTAATTACCATATAATTATTTCGTTGACTGTCCGCTGCAATAGTTCAAGTTCGTTATTATATCTGTCCATCGCTTTTGGAAAATTAGTGAAAAAAAACCACAGATAAATTTTTCAAAGTCAGCGCAGAGCTTATAAAGTATCATATTCTAATGACACTTACTTACACAGATAAAAAGGATTTCTCTTTACAAGACGGAGTACGTTCTCAAAATATTTAGTTATTCCAAAAATATATTTTCTCAGATTAAAAATATATTTTTGTTATAAAATTACCACTTGTCTGTTTCTGATACTATTTTACTTAGATTTTTTTGTAATTTTAAGATTAATATGCTTATTTTAAGATTTAGTTTAATTTCAGTAAAAAAGATGGACTTCTTTAAAATCAAGAATTTAATCCTTTCTAAGATAAATCTAAATAATATCAACAGATGGTGTTGTACAGTTATTGACACTAGGCTAGAACGCGCTATTTAGAATTATTATGATTTTATAAGTACTTTCATAACTAAATCGTTGAGGTATCAATTCGAATTAAATACAATAGTCACAAGTTAAGAACGCAGATAGATCTCTAAGTATGGTGTTTCTGAATCGTCGGCACTGTGTATAAGTACCGTTATTTGTTATTGCATATTCTTAAACAAAAATATTAATTACCTACTCTGAAGAATCAATTAATCAAATCTAATTGCTAGAAAAAAGAATAATATTTCTTATTCTAACAAAAAAAAATCCTTAATGGAAATCGAAACATCTTTCACTTAAAAATTTTTAATTCACATTGAATATTATTTGTCTTGGTACAAATAAATATTTTCAAGATTTTTTTTTACTTTTACTAAGTAAATATTCTCTTACGTCTATAGGGAGAGGATCACTTTCTTGGAGTTAATGAATTTGCTTTGATTCAAAGCAATTTTCCTTTATTCAAGTAACCTGTTTTTACCGTGTACGGGCAAGTTGCAACTTGACTTTACATGATGTTAGCCACCAAGACCTACCCGCCGTCGTAGGTATATTTTCGCACTTAAATTGCATTGTGAATTAGGCCTGCATATCATTAGGCATGTTTGGTAACTTTGTCTAAAGATATGCATCCCCACTAATATTAGTATGCTAAAAAACGAAATGTGTGTTTTAGAAAACCTCATGGAGGTGATGCGTCCGACTCGTATTTATCACCTGGAGGACGTCATATCAAGAGAATTCACTCACTTTGACGGGTTTGCGTACATGCCCAACGATGAGAAGAAAACTGAATACCCAGAAGAAAAGTACATAGTGGATGTGTATCGTAACAGAGCTCATGTAATATATAAAAGGGAAGGTGACCAAGAGCAAGCCGCTCAGTAAATTTATACTGTACGTAACGTAAAATATTATATGTTAGACGCTTAGTCTATTAGAAATCGGTATATGATAAAGGGAGATAATCGACTGAAAAGGTAATATTAGAGATGGTAGTTTATTGAAATATAAATAAGGTTGACAGGAAAATGTAGTGTATTTATATGTAGTAGCTATTGTTATTTTTTGTTGTTGAATGTAATGTAGATATATGTGTAATATCCATTAAAGATAATCAAACATATCGTTGGAATAGTGGGATTTATTTAATTCTAATGAATATTGTTGTTATTTCGCTACAATTTTTTTTCCCGCAATCATTATTATCCGTAACAAAAACGACTTACACTCCATAGAAAGGTTAACAATTTTTGTAAATTAGATAAAGGATACAATTAGATTAAAAAGCAAATAATTATGTCTGAAATTTATGAATACGTTGGTTTAGACCGACGCTAAAGGAATCAATGAAGTTGACAATGGATAACGGGGAGGCTGCCTACCCTTATATAGGCTTGCAGCGTATCAGCTTTGCATGTCACATTTTGCGTAGGTGATCTGCTAACTTCGAGGGATTAAGTTATTAGCTAACGGCAAAGTTTGGTATATTGTGTTTTGCATATGACTAATAATGGTATGCTTCAACTTCAAAGACCTCTTTTACACGAAAGCTCAGTGAAATAGGAAACAGTTGCAGGTTCCATTTTAATTAAGGCGGATACAAAGCACAGCGGAAGAGCTGACCCTTGATATTTGACTATCTGGAAACTTTACATTTTGTCTTCGCCGCTTCTCTGATTTTTGGATTACCTACCTTGACTGCAGAGTGCTAATTCATTCTTAATACTCCCATACATATCAAAGAAAGCCACCCTTAACATTGTGCTCGACGATTTTATTCGCAGTAGAACCTATTCTTAGAAACTTTCAATTGGGATAAAATTATCCTTTGTGCCTAACTGTCCCCACATTTATCTCAAAATCATTAATCCAATTATATTCATTGCATGCACCGTAATAAGTCCCTTCTACTATCTTTAGGTCATCGATCTTTGCGCTAAAAATCTGGGAATAAACCGAAGGAATTACATTTTTTACTTATCCTTCAGTTCAATGTACTTTTTCCCTCAATTTCTATAAATTAAAACTGTATGGCGGCTCACATAAGGTACCTTTCTGTAAAATTTCATCAGAATCGATGCAAAAACAGCAGAATTATAAGGCTGTAACATACGGACGGACATAACGAAACTATGAGGGTTCCACCATTTTTTTCCATTGGCTACGAAACCCTAATAAACCCTGTCAAAGAAAAATGTAATATTTTAGTATTATTGTACTTTTATTATTGTCAAGAGTCTTGCTGCAAGACCAATAGTACTGGTGCACGACGTAAGACTAATTTAGGATAGTCTCGTCTCGGGCTTGCAATAGGCATCAATTTTGAGTAAAAGACATCATAATGATTAATTTTTATTTATTAATTTCTCTTGCAGTGCTTACAAGTTGTTAACAAACGATTTCAGGAGAGAAAATAGATCCCATCGAGTGTTCGTAGACTTGAAATATGTACAATGTATATACTTAGTTGTTTAGAAAGGTACGATAACATCGCAATGGCACTAATAGGGTAGTGTTGATATAGTTTTTGTCATTTCAAATAAAATGTCTCAATAAAGAATCTGATAAATTAGATCAAAAAGTTACAAGAGATTATTTTTTTAAGTACTCAAAGTGATATTATGTGAATTAAATTAATTTTGAACACATGAAAATGTTTTTACTAAAGCAGTAGTAATGTTTTTTTTTAATATGCATTATGGTTTAGAATTCTTATTATAATTGTGAAGATCACGAGTTTACACTATTAAGCTACTTATGCTTTAGATAACGAATATTTATTTAAATACTCCTGTCTATATTCATAGTAGTTTATATCAAATTGAGCATTCATTTACCTGTCATGTCATGTATTCTATTGTAGAAGCGAAGATGAAGATTCTCAAGAATGCTCAAAACGAAGAAATATCGCATGAAAAATATTTTTTTTGTTCATAGCAGTGCAGTAGTCACATTCGAATTCAACTTTTGTCAATTCGTCTACATATTTTGTGTAATGAAAGCAAAACTAGTAAACAATGAAAAAAAATGAAATCACATCTCCAAATGGCAAAAGAACATGGTGTTGACATTGTGATGTAAATAAAAACTTACATATTAGTGACAAATCGATTTGCCAATCAGGCGAAGGCGAACTCCAAGCCGGCTTACACAACCCAAACTTCCAATGACTAAAAATACTTTTAAGAAAATAAAATGCAATCTACCGAAATCGCATATATATATATATATATGCTTACATCAATACATTTTTACTATATGTATCAATTAAAAATACCTAGACACAAAAACAGATGGTCTTCAAAATTACATGACTCAAATAATAATCAACTAAAAAAATAAATGTGATTACATTACCTAATACAAATTATTTTACTAGAAATTAATCAAAATTACTAAACTCGGCAGCAAAGTAACAAGTCTAAATAGCCGCACGTTCTTAAGATCATTTTACCTCTTCTAGTCAAATACTTGTTCAAAAAAAAGAGATCACAAGCGATGACAATCCGAAAACAAAATCCTCTATGAGCGAGAATTATACAATTGAGCAGTCCCTTTATTAATAAAAAAATATATATAATCTGGCTACTTGAAGAGTTTCAAACATAGGTACATTACTGGCTTATTTAACAAACGTGACCAGAAATATGTAAATTGTAAATGTAAAGTAGAAATGTACCATAAAATCACTTCAGAGCCAGATAATATATCTTCAGTGAACATACTCTAGCCTCACCCATGCGTAATTATAAGTTAAAATAGTCAAAGTGATAAGCAATAGCCTAAAAGCGAGACCGTGCTAAGATAATTAATGTTTTATAGGTACTTGCAGCATTTACAGGTGAACTATTTAAAATAGCCAATGCTCATTTCTCTAAATCATTTACAAATTCTTTACACGGTCCTTAATGCTAACTAAAAATTAATTAAATTACATTTTTTAGATTTTTATCACCAGTAATTTACAATGTGTTCGAAACGAAATATTTTATCAGAAAGCTTAACTATGAATTAATAAGTTGGAACTTTTAATTTCACGTATTAATAATGTATTGAGTACAGTTGTCATTTGGATCATGTTTGGTTATAACTGTAAATTAAATGTTTATAGTTTAACTGTAAGTCAGGGACTGAGGTACACCATTGACAGTCTTTGATTTCAGGACCCCGTTCTCGTAGGACATAACCGTCTCTCGTCCGTTCTCCGTAACCCTGCAGAATAAAAATGGTATATTTATATTTCAGTTACATACAAATGGGTCGTGTTATTATTATGTGGACGATGATCCAAATGTATCATCAAGAACTCTATAAAGGCGCGCCGATTTAGCGTTAGACATTATAAATATACCTTAAATGATAAGCAATAAAGTTTGTGAAAAGAGATTTTTTGATGATAAAGTCTCATAAGCACAATTCTTGAGAAAAAATCACAAAAAATGAAGGAATGTAGTCACGTATCCAAGCCTTAATGGTCGAATACGAGAACTTTAATAATATTTATTAAGTTTTTACAATATTCAATATCTCAAACGTTCCATACATAACTATTAATGTTTTTTTATTTTTACCAACTTAAACATTTTTTTATAATCACTTACATAGGATTTTGAAAACCACAATTAAATTTTAAAAAAATCGACCTAATGCGAGTCGAACTCGCGCACGAAAGTACGCATTATATATAAAAATGGCAAAAAATCACGTTTGTTGTATGGGAGCCCCCTTGAATTTTTTTTTATTTTAGTTAAATTTTCAAAGCGACTATATAACTAAATATTCTGTAAATGTTTTAAGCGTCTACCTGTTGCCGTTATCAATATCGAGCAAAAAATTATGTTTGTTGTATGGGAACCCCCTCAATATTTATTTTATTCTGATTTTTATTATTTGTTGTTATAGCGGCAGCAGAGATTCATCTTCTGTGGAAATTTCAACTGTCTAACTATCACGGTTCATGAGATACAGCCTGGTGACGGACGGACGGACAGCGGAGCCTTAGTAATAGGGTTCCGCTAATTACCCTTTGTACGGAACCCTAAAAATGAAATCTAAAATAAAATTAACTCTAAAGCTCTTTCTTATTACATAGTTATAAAATCAGTGGTGCTTTATTTACAATATTTATTTAACACGGCCATTTTTTCATTCGTTTTTGTTGTTAATCGGTATCATCAGATTCTGAACATTCGTTAATGTGGCAAACAAGCTAACGGTCCGCCTGATGGTAAGCGGTCACCGTAGCCTATGGACGCTTGCAACACCAGAGGTATCACTCGCGCGTTGCCGACCCTTCAATAATCTAATTACTTCTTTCTTGAAGAACTCTATACTGTAGTCCTTATACTTAGCAGAGAGCTCATTCCACAACCCAAGGATATGCGGGAGGAAGTTGCTCTGAAACCGCACTGTATGGAACTATTTCGGTTCTAAAGTGTGAGAATGAATTCCCTGCCGATGGCGAGCGGTGCGAAGGTAGAAACTAGCCGTGAGCATCATTTCGAACAATTCCTCAAACACATCCCATTGTACAAGCGGTAGAATACACACACAGGGACGCAAAGTCTCTCCTCAGACTCAATGCCTCAACACGACAAGTAAGTTTGGGATCATCGACAATTTTCACAGCCCGTCGTTAAACCGCGTCAATAGGGCACGCTGGTTTCCGGGTGCTCCCGCCCAGAGATGGCAGCAGTACTCCATTTGGGGCCGAACTTACGACTTATAAAGCAGCAATCTTTGCCCCGACGTAAAGTACTGTTGAGTTTACAAAGTTTTTTAGACGCCAGCAGCCCAGCAGAATGGAGTTTTCTTAGCGGTGAACGTGCAGACATATAGCAATGTAAGTTGTTGATGTCCAACTTTTCATTGATAGTAGAAACATCGTAGGAGACAGCACAGAGCCTTGCGGGACACCAGCATTAATGTCCATGCTATCAGAGCAAGTACCGTCAACTACGGCTCGTATGCGTGTGCCGGACAAAAAGCTAGCCACCCATTTCCACAAACCCCCGGGCACTCCGTAAGATGGTAACTTCGATAGAAGACCCCGGTGCCGGACCCAATCGAACGCCTTCGCTATGTCCAGACTACATGCCAATGCCTCCCCCTCTGAATGGCTAGTGCCCATCGGTGTCTGAGATACACTAGAAGGTCACCACCAGTCGAGCGCCTACATAGGCTTTCGCCTATATTGACGGTCGCTGACCAGGACATGGTTTTTTAGGTATCGTAGAAGCTGTGTTATATCTGTATATCTATATATATATATGGTTATATATATATATATATATAGATATACAGATGGTTAGATTAGATTATATTGGATTAGTGTTATAATCAACACAGTCTTGTGGAGTCACTCCTACAAACACAGAACTCTTGTCTGTACAATTTATATAAGCGCGCCATATTTAAGGTCACTCTTTTGTTATTATAATTTTTTTTAAGTCTTCTGCGGCAGTGAGACAGCATTCTGGGAAACATGTTTATGTGATGTACATAATTTTTAACCTCTTCAGTTGTTTTGTTACCAGGAAACGGAATTTTAACTACAAGGTATTTTTCGTTTATAATCATCTAATATAATACTATCTAATATATAATATAATCAGCCATGTATACGCAATTTTGCCCCAAATATTTTGTACAAGTATCAATCACGCTTGTACTGATATTTAAAGTGTTGCAAAAAAAAAAAAATTGCAAACACTTATTTTTTTTTAATTGACATATGTGTTTACTACAACGGTGTACGGTGTATTCTGCGACAAAGGGAATATTGTCTCGACATAGCGCGATTTTTTTTTAGCTAATACTGTTTTTCGTAATATTTGCGTGATTAATAAGTGTTGAAAGGTACATTTTTTGGTGGTTACTTTCTGCGAGCTGCTAAAAATCGCGGCAAATGCCTTCTCTAACAATTTCAGGAAAATTTTGATTGCACTTATCTATACTTACTGCAATCTGTAGGAACGTAATTTATCCTTTCTGTGCCAGCTATAACAATATCACTAAATTTGTTTTTTCATCGTACTCTTTATACACTTAATACAATTGAGAATCGAATCTTATTGAATGCCAAATTTTAGTGTATCGCGATGCACACGAGTAAAATACTTAAGAATCATTTAACGCGTTTTGATATTTTTACGATGGTAAATAACTGACACTAACTTTTATGAGTACCAGTTGATGTCACTTATTACAAATGTACACTTACAATTTAGGCTGAAAGAGATGGAATTGTGTTTTTTTAACAAGAGCAAACGGTAGAGCATGCTCATTTATTTAATTTGGCATTTAAATGTTAAAAAAATCAAAAATTTTCACTTAGCATGTTTGTCTTGTAGACCATCGATGTAATTGTTATGTGCACTGCTATTTTGAACAAAATCTAATCAACATTAACGCCACCCTCTATACAAAAAAACATTGCCTCACTAAATGCAAATATATTTGTAACTATTCATTAATGTTGTCACCATACCACTGAATATATATAGTACACACAACGAAAGTTCAGTAACTCAGTCCCAAATACACAGTCTTTGTGCGTGTGTATAAATTGTCTTGCTAGGAAACATCACAATCAAGCGAATGCAGAAACAGATATTTTAAAAAAAAAAGTAAAAAATATTTTTTTTAAAACTTGCTTTTCTTAAAACGCTAGAATCATGTAAAAATTCAATCTAACCAAAAATTGTTCTAAAAAGAATAAAATAATTTTTCAAAATGAGTATAAAAAAAATTATATCCACGTACGACTGCAAGAAAAGCAAGGCGTGCGCCACACACGAATATTTGACGTGCTAGAGTTTTTGTAATAATTGAGAGTTTATTAAGTGATTGTATGTAACTGCGCACGCCTTGCTTTTCTTGCAGTCGTACGTGGAATTAAAAAAAATATATTCATTATAAAAATATTTTTTTACGTTTTAGTACAATTTTCGATTAGATTGAATTTTTATATGATTCTAATGTTTTAAGAAAAGAAAGTTTTTAAAAAAATCTTTTTTTACTTTTTTTTATTTTATACTTTTGAGTGATAATTAAATTGAATTTTTATAGTTTATTCCCCAAGTTTCATAAGTTGGGTGATAAGAACTTAGGGAACGATATTTTGTTCAATACAAATTAGTAATTAATTTTTCACGTTCCACCCTAATGTCCACCTTCAGGTGCACTTCCTATATATGCCAATAGGTGATAACATCAAAATGAACATCAAATTCGTGATCTGCAACCCTCTAAACCCCCGGATACCCATTTTGAAGATTTTTTTCAATTTTCACCTCCACCTCTAGGTTGTACCCCTGGTACAACTCTGGGAGGGGGTTGTTGGTCAAAGTAACTGTGGAATATTGTATTGTCATCCGAGCTTAGTAAGTATGCAAAATTTCATCGAAGGGTGATAACAGGAAGTATGTTTAATTAAGCTTGCAAGATTCCACCACAAGATGGAAAGGGAAAAAAAAAAGGAAACATTGTGAGTTAAATAAAAGCAAGTAAAACATTTGCTGTCCCTCTAGGTCCCTGTCCAAGATACGGATGTGCGATAGGGACAACTGCGCCTCGGGCTGTTTTGCGTAGTCGTTATCATTAAAATCGGGGTATCGCATTCACCACTTTCCTCTTCCAAATCTTAACCTAATTTAATAAAAAATACTTCAACTTAAAGGTAATAGATTATTCCGTGTCTGTATGGTTTATTTTCTTAAAAAATTGTTTTCATATTCGTTTTACGTCTAAAGATGTTATAAAAACAAGGCATTTTTTTTTGGACTTTGGCAGGGCCTCAGTTTTTCATAGGAATGGAATATCAAAAAAAGTAAAGCACATAGACGTAGTGATATGTGCATAAAAAAAGCTCTAATCTCAAAATCCTGGGAAAGAAACAGGGGAATACGTTTGTATGGGGAAAAACAGCGAAGTGTTTTCTCTTAATATAGTAGTGAAATGTTTTTTTTTTATATTGAGTGTACTTTAGACCAACTTACTTTTTAGTAGTAACCTTCTTTCCGTTAACGATGCGCGTGGTAGTCGTTGTACTTCTCATGTTAGCGCTGCCAGGTCCCGCGAAAGAGCTGTTGAAAGTCGAGAAAGAAGTGAAGGAGTTTCCGTTGCTGCCGCCGTGGGAGAATATGTCGTCTAGTCCTTGCATACCGAACCCGAACGGGTTAAAGAGAGACGAGGTGAGCGAAGTACTTGGGTGACTGCGGCGCCCGTACCGGTGGTGTCCATGCCCATGACCGTTGATCTCTGCAAATGTACCACAGATCCTTAATAAAGATATAGATGAGCCGCAAATGTGTTTTGATTCTTTATTTAAATATTTTACGTTGGTTATTCATTTTAGACAATAAAATAAAAAATCTGTAAAAGAGAAAAATCAAGAGTTGCATGTAATTTTGTAAAATGTACCAAATTTTCAGTTCTTAACCTAATGTTGTCTCAGTTTCGAGTATAGCTTCAGTTACCAGCAAATAATTCGCCAAACGGTGAGCCTCCGAAGAATTCTCTGAAAACTTCCTCTGGATCTCTGAAGGTGAATGGGAAGGCGCCATATCCGAAGTCATAATCCTCGTCGGCGGTTGCTCGCCTGCCTCGTCCACTGTTCAAACCTTCCTTGCCGTATTGGTCGTACACTCGCCGTTTCCTCTCTGTACAAAGCAAACGGTTACAGAATCAATTTTGTTACCATAAAATATTTTATTATTTTAGTTAGACAAAAATTTAAATATGTGATTATAATAGATCATTAAGTTCGTTTTGTTCGATAAAGAGGTAAACTCTTGGATGTTGAATTATGGACATAATATTAACACTTATCTTTTTAAAATTAATCATAAAAAAAAACAATTATGATTATATTGCTCGCATATATAGAGCTTCAAATCACGGTAAACCAATGTGAGGGCATCCCGTGCCTAAGCGACAGCTGAGTACTACTAAACACGAATTCCTATCATATATAATAAATAAATCCACTTTTTACAAAAACACTTAGCGGCTGTTAATTTTTTCATACCTTTACGTCACTTTACCAATACTTTAGGAAATAGCGCGTAGCCCTAGAGGAGGCGTTCGGAAGCTAGCTTAACAATTAAAAAGTACAATATACTCTGAAGATTTAAACAGTTCCAAAATTGACTATGAATAGAATATTTTATAAGAACCCGGTTGTGAGTTTTGTAGGCGCCTCAGTGCAGCAATATAGGTACGCATGACCTCCTTTTACCCATAATCTGAAATTTAGTATCTTATTGTTGCGTTTATTCAAAATTTATTTTTATTTGATCTTTCAGAACAAATTCCTCAAATGAACATAATTGTTAAAACTCATGTGAACACTTCAGAGGATACTCTTTACTCTATAGGTAATAAAATTCTTGTTAAAGGATCTGTGAAACGGAACAAAAATAGCACATTGGATATTGGATAATAAATGAACTACTAACGAGATTTCCCCACACATACCTAGTAATTTCCCACGAAAGTCGATTAGAAAAAGTCGTAACGTGAGGAAATGTACATAGCTTAACATATCTAGTTTGTAAAAAAATGGTGTTTTGATTGTGCGTGGGTATGTAACGATAATAGATAGAGACGTAACAGTTGCAGTCATATTCGTCGTCGTTATTGTCAGAAATGTTTAATATCTTCAGTTTTCGGTAATGAAAATCAAATTTAATAGCCGAAAAAGGATGTTTTAGACGACAAAAACCATAATCTGCCTCTCTTTTTTTTCTGACTGACCCACTATTCAGTAACTTGCTGATTTAAAATATAGCAAATAGTTATTTCGATTAGTCGATTTATAAGTAGTTGACCCATTTATATTTGTGACCAAATAATAATTAAAATAAATGTATATGGCCATTTCTACAAATATCTATATTACTTAATGCGACGGCTACATTACATCTCTATCTATCTATAGATATCACCATATAGTATGGCATAATCACCATGCATTTAAATACAACTTTTCTATTTTTAATGAGAGATAAATAAAGCAGTTCCGGAAAACGCAGTTAGGACGTGACTGTCAGAATGAAGAAAGCAGCAAACAACTAAATCAAACGCAAGGTTAAGTCAACTGTTCGCAGCTCTCTGCGAAATATAGATAGCCTTCGTGTCTCGACCTGGTTAGTGGGCAATTTTTTGTCACCAATGTTTATGCGAAGCATATCGCCTACCTTGAAAATATTATATAAGTTACGATGTTAAAACAGCATATTATGTCGGTCCTGCGAGGGTGGTTGGTAATTTTAGGGTAATTTCATGGTCTTGAGGAGGTTTTAAATAACTGGCATATTTGCGGTTCATCCTTATATAGATTACAAAAAATATAGAAAACACAAAGTTCGATTAAGGTAACTTATTTATGATGTGCAGTGCAAAACTTGGCAAGTAGTTGTTTGTCATATCAATGTACCGCTTTTATACATTTTTAATAGGCCGAGCTATTCTCAACTTTGTCAGTCACAGCTTGTAATGAGTAACACGACGCCAACAACATAACTAAATTCAATGTCTTCTTTCCTATGTACCCATAAAAATGGTATGATATATTAGAACCTGGATATATTAAACTATATAAAGAAACGCATATTTATTTGCGTATGTAAGTAATGATAGCAACAAGATATTCGATAGTGTAACATGAAAAGTGATTAAAAAAGAAAAAGACTACCAGAAAATCTGATAAAAAAAGGAAACCAGGACCTTTTAGACTGCAAAAACTTTAACCATCTCAATGGCATACTTCTAATTACTTCAGCCCGTTACGGCTTGAATTATTTGTAGATCCACCGACAAAAGACGGATTAAATGGAATAAGTCCTGCTGGAATAAAAATTTACTAACTACTAGAGTCGGTCGCTCTTTATAATTAATAATTAGATGTCTTTTTATACATAGAAGTGCAAAAATTGCGTACAGTTACCTAAAGGGACTAGCTCCTCTCAGGTTACAGATACCTACTGGACTAAATGTATTTATAATTAATCTATTCCCTTTTGTAAGACCTATAATAATTAAATTGATTAAACATTAGCTATTTCTTTTAATATATTAATATTCTTACTATCTTAGAGGTGCCCTACAACTTATTTGTATTGTATAGGGCAAAAAGTCGCCGTGTAGATATTTCATACATCTCTGAACATAAAAAATAGAAGCTTGGCATTTTTGGTGTTATGAGATAAGACCGTAATCTTATATTTTGCGTTATGCACAAGCTAACCGGTTCGAAATAAACAGGTTGGTTAAATTATGTACTTATAACATTTTCTGTTTTCAATGCTTCAAATCCTGGTCGCAATAAAATATGCCCTAAAACCTAATTTTTGAACCAGTTACTGCTACTCCATAAATCGAAACCTGCAGATAACGCATAACAAAGTAATTATCCTAATATTATATCTACTTGTAAATGCGAAAGTGGATTTGGTTCCTTGTCCTTACTTTTCATCGCAACGAAGCATCCAAATGAGCTGAAATTTGGCGCAGAGGTAGTTGAAGGACATAGCTCCGCTAATTCTGAAAAATTCAAATACCCCGAAGGAAAAACTATAACCGAATTCCACGTAGACGAACTATAGGTACATCTACAGCTTGCTATAGCAAAATCCTTACTATAATCAAGGGATTGCCGTAGAAATACCACCCTAATAACCGAATTTAGCCGCGGGCAAAAAGCTAGTTAATAATAATTAATCAGTTACAATATCCACACAAAAACTCATCATGTTAGTAATTAGGAAAACAATCCTGTTATTCGCTACCGTACGTTATGAATATTATCATATTATATTTAGATATACAGGAATTTAAAAAAGAATTATAATAATATAGTATTTATCATTTTATTGTGGTTAAGTAGACTTTGTACTAGTTGTGACAGAGTAGAGTTAAGGTAAAATTGAAAACTTTATTCATCATAGAAGGACACGTATTTCGATTATGCTGCAATTTTAGTATTTTAGTAGATATATATTTTGATATGAAATGTTCATAGTAACAATTTAATGTTACCTATTGTGGAGCCATTCAGATTGAGAAATCGATAGTAATAAAACTATTTTTATTATATATGTGTCCATATATATTTGCCTTTTTAATATTCTTTGAGAAATTATTATATTTTTAAATTTTATTAATATATACTATTGATGTGAAAGTTTGTGGAGATGTTTACTCAATCACGTATAACGGCTGAAAGGATTTGATTGAAATTTGGTACTCATATTACCACTTCAAGATTCCGTTAAAACTATTTTCATTACTCCGCAAACTTCAGATATATATTTCAGGGAGACTGGGAAACAAAGTTCTTTTATAATTACAATTACACAGTATTATAAGTACACCCCCTCTTCGGTTTCTTTTTTTTTAAAATAAATTATTGTTTTTCCTCATTAAAAATGGCTAACGAAACGAATTGAACGGCTCCACATTTTAATCTTGTTAGTGGCAGTTAATAACTAGAGGAGGTCATATAGTGTCTTTAATTAACCGTGTAAATCCATGTTACCGGTGTAGAAGTAGATAGACACAACAAACTATGAATCCTACATAAAAATGAAGCACTACGCAAAAGCATTAATACCCAAAAAAAAAAATGTCCTGCTACGATAACGCAAATAAATGTGAAGTGTCTATTTTAAATATGACACAAATTATTTAATAGATAATATTCATAACTAAGATGTTCAAAATTTTATCGTTGCAAAAACCAGCCCTAATAAGGGGTCAAAATCTACCAAAAAATCGATGAAAAGGCGTATCTCCGAAAAAGCCCTTGAAGCTAAAGTGACGATGGCCATTGACTCCATTCTTGTTTTGATATCTGTGCCCATGGTGACTGGAACCGCGCGCGTCATACACTTTCCGCTTGTTCGCTACCCAACAACAAAACTAGTTAACACTTTTTCTACTAAGCCATTGTCATGTCGAATATTTCCTGCTCAAGCATTACCTTAGATCATTCTTATGTGGCAATGGGACAACTTCAATACATTTATATAAATATATATATCATTAATAGGTATACTATCTTAAAAGTAGTTAAGTTTATTGAAACATACCATCAGAAAGTACTTCATAGGCTTCAGATATTTCTTTGAACCTTCTATTAGCTTCATCTGCATTATCTGGGTTTTTATCTGGATGCCATTTTAATGCTAGTTTTCGATACCTGTTAATAAAACAAATTATCTGATAAATATGGTTTTTTTTTGCTATCACGAATAAGATAGGTAATGTTAATTAACCAAGGTAAGTCTATTTTGTATTTTGAAAAATTATCTTGATCTATTGTGAATGTGTTATAAGAAATCTTTTCCTTCATTTGACTTTTTAGAATAACATGGATGTGCGTAGGCATCTATCCAATTTAAAAATAGTAACAGGGAAAAATAAAAAATGGTACTAAATTAATTAGAAAGAGATGATGATACATGGATGTTCCTGCATCTGTCCGATTTCTAAACAGCAACAAGGAACAATGATTAGAAAGATTTCTCTAGAAAGTATACTAGATTTTTTTAGAAATTAAAAATTAGGTGATGATAGCAGATTATCATACTAAATTAAATGGAGAGTAAGGTGAGGATAGCTGATGGAAATACTTAATTAATTCGAAAGTAGGTAATGACAGCAGATACTAATACTAAATAAATTGAAGTCTTAGACTTACGCTTTTTTTATTTCTACGTCTGTGGCAACCCGAGCAACGCCGAGTACCCTGTAGTAGTCCACCATGGCTGTTCCCCCTCGAAAGAACAGAAATCTGTAAGAGAAATCAATTTTGTTTAGCCACGTATGTACTGTATTGCTAAAAAGAAATGTAAGAAACCGCAACATCACACCTTACAAATGTTAAAAGATAATTCACGACTTAATTATAGAGTCACAAATTGACGTTATAATTTAGATCGTGTTGGGAATCAAAAAACTTATTTCCATCACAAATTTGCATAAATTTGCTTTTGTAATCATAGCTGTCCACAAATGACTAGTAGATTTTTTTGAAAACAAGCTCAGCTACAATTAAAATAGACTTGTTTACATTTATTTACATTTGGTATTACCATTGAGCGCGTAAATAACAACAGAAAGAGAATATTTATGTTTCGAAGATGGCAAGAACATAAAGAAGACACCTAAGGTAAGAAATTAGGTTACTTACTATACAACCATTTAATGATTAATTCAAAACATATCCGTATTAAATATTTATTTCTGGTTTTAAATGAACGAAATTGTTAATTATATGGCCTGTGAATTTTATTTGTTTATATTTTTTTGTCTACAGTTTATACCAGCAGATGTCAAAGCTAACAAATGACATTTAGTTTCTTTTTTATTTAACATAATATGTCGAGAAAGTGAGAAAGTCATGTGTAAAACGACATCTGGCCAGATTATAGATTGCTACCATAATAATAAAAAAACCGGTCAAGCACACGTTGGGCCTTGCTTAGCCGGCTTAGGGTTCCGCCGCCGTTTATGCAATCGTTGTTTGAATTCTCAAATAACGTGATATTTTACCTAAGTACTGACCCATAAGGAGGGTAATGTTTTTCGCACGTATGTATGTATGTGGGTATGTCCGTTCCATTGTGACCTCCTGTAGCCTTAACGGTGGGACCGATTTCGATGAATGAGTCTCAAATGAAAGGTATTCATCTCCCGAGTGTTATAAAATATATAAGGTAATAAAATAGTCGAAAAAGAGGGTTAAAATAAAAACTAAAAAGCTGTAAATGAAAAAACTCGACTGCAAAAACATTAAGAAATAAAAAGCAATTTGTGTTTTTGCAGTCGGGTTTTTTATTTATTTATTTCTATTTAATGTAATTTCAGTCAATATGCTAGATAGAATTCTAGACCACAAAGAAAGGATACGAGACAGCGCCCTACGTAATCGGTAGAAAAGAAATATGCCTCTTAGACTCTTATTTAAACATGCAAATGAATTCCAATTAAAGAAACATATGTGAAATTGTAGGTATTGAGTTGTAGAACATAATTTTTCACTTGCTACAAGGAGTGGAAGTGAGGTGAATAACCATGTTTTATTCTTTTTCGTTCTCCAAACTTTTCTATCACGTGTATATACTTACGGGCGCTTTAGCGCGAATGCTTAAAATTAATAGGAAAATTAAAAATCTTCAAAAGAAATTTTGGAACTGTTGTTTTTAGGGCGGAAAACGAAAAAATAACATAAATGTATAATGTAGGTACACTATATACCACACCTCCCCTCTCAAGTAGTAAGTAAAAATTTATGTGCAGTAATTCAGAACCTAAAATTTGATATAGGTACCTACCTACCTATATGTTTCATTCCATTGGACTTCAGTCACACGTTTTTGGTTTCCGCAGGCCAATGGCAAAAACAAAACACTTATAATGAAATGAAAAGAAAAATATCTTTATTTAAATAGTCATTCTACTACCGTTTCAGAATGTTGTTTTCTCAAACTCAAATATAAATTGATCATCTCATTCCGTTTGTTCGTATGTCACAGGCTTACAATCCCACCGTACGTACAGACATGCTAACATACAGACATTATGAAAATTGACATAAAAAAACAGGGGTAGCTCTCCAAAACATTGAACCAAGGAATATTTTTTTCGCGCCTATCATTATTGGCTTTAAAAATGCATTTTCTTTAATATTCATATCTTGCGTTTCATTGACTTTTGAACTTTTAAACCACGTGATCTAAAAAATTTAAAAAATTACGTTACTGGGGTTTTAATTAAATACCAATAATACCAATGTTTTTTTTAGGAATTTATCGGTTCATAAGTTTATAGATATACAGTGTAAACTCTTTATAACGTCATTCTTTAAAGCGATAAACTCTATAACGTGGAAAAGAGCACAATTTGGTTGGTTTTCCTTAAAACCCACACATTGATACACTCTTTATAGCGCAGCAGCCATTCTCTATTACGAAGAAATATGTTCATAGTTCGACACAGAAAATATTCATTATCGGTATTATTGTGTATGTTATCTTATCAGGTTACAAAAGACGCCGACTAAACCTTTGAAGCCCCGGAACTTCTGTCTTATTGTTGATTGCATTGAACACGTGCATCATTATGGTTGGTTTCCTTGCAAATGATGGTCTCGATCTAAACACACTAGGTACCTATCGTATTATCAGTCGTAAAGAAACTTTGAATCAGCAAACATGGCCAGTAAAAGAAATGCGTTATGTGTTGACGAAAAAGTTTGTGTGATATGTGCGATATAAAATTAGAAAAGAAAAGTGACGTTGGAAGACGTTTTGAACAAAGTCAATCTACTGTTGCTTTTCTGGTTTGGTTGTTTGTCTTTCTTTACGCCATATAACAATAACTCTCTATAACGATAAAAAATGCTTGGTCCCTTGAGTTTCGTTATAAAGAGTTTACACTGTACTTACGCAACAATTCTTATTCTCCGGAACCCTAACTTAATGCATGCACGACACGCACTTGGCGGGTTTTTTTCCTAATTCTAGTGGACTGTGGGAGTATAAGGTGATTTTTGGTATACCTAAGGTAGGCCTATAATGAAAGGATTCTTACATTTTTTCAAATTTTTCATTGGTCATTTTCGTTTTGTAGTCATAATCGTGTAAGTCAACACTTTGATTTTACATTTCATGACCAAAAACGCGTTATGAGAAAAACCTGACATAGACTGAAATGATTTTGATAAATAAATAACACAACTCACTAAAATCAAATACTTTCAGAGAAATATAGCCAACCGAAGTTAAGTTTTTTTGCGACCTCAAACAACGGAACTCTATACTATAATATATAAGGCCAAATATAATTAAGTCTTTAATTAACCATTTAACAGTTAGAAAACGCCAAAATTTTAATGAATTCGGACTTCTACCTGTTACTGGTACATATTCAGTCATCTAAGGAAATCAAATTAGTAGACAAACTCAACTTTGACATTATGGCTTCAATGATTCCCACACATCGACCCTTTTAAGTTGACTAGGTACCTATAGAAATGACGTATTCGACATTTTAAGATCGCTAGCTTGCCGGATAATGACACCGTTAGGTCTCTTTTTACAGCAACCCCTCTCAGAACTGCGACGGATTGGGATAAAACCAATAGATTTTGAGATGTCAAAAAAAAAACTTGCCATTTTATGTTGAATGCTTTCTACTAATTAAGACCCGATCGGGGCCCTATATCAAGGATGTGCAGGTACGGAACTAGATCACATATATTATTATTTCACTTACGATATTTACAATCCAATAAAGCTATAGAAAATCCTAGCTATTCACATATTGACCGTACCTACTTATCTGCGCGTTCTTTAATTATGGCAGCAGATGATCAGTGTTACGTTTTTCCCAAAAATGTCTAATGTGAATGCGAACAGTTGAATCTGCCAGAGCAGTCGATAATACAATGAAAGATATTTGCCTGACTATATATATCAGGACTACAAAACCTACTTCGGAGCTCGAATATCCAATAACTCCCGTAAACGTTAACTATAAAGTTGCGTTTTGTTTCAAAGATATCGTCTAATAAAGTACAATGTCGGCCAATATCGCACCAAGACTACAGCACTCAAATAATAATGGTTTGAACTTTTACCAAATAAACTAACCAAACGATTCACTGGAACCCAGACAGAATCTAAAGTCAATAGTTTAACAGCAAAATAGCCTCATGACCTCATGAGACCGAAAATGGAACATTTAATGCAAATCACCTAAAAGCCATAATCACAACTAACCAATATAAACTGAAAACACTTTGCAATTTACGTTGAAATTCATAAAGCAAGGTATTGGCATCTGAGAAAAGTTATTTAACTAGGCTGGAGAATTATTGACATGAAATGCTTTATTTCTCACAAATAGAATATGTTTCAAGTTAATAAACTACAAATTACTACTTATTCTTCCGCTTTTACCTCAAAATAATATAAGAAAACGTAGTTCTATTAGAAAAGTTCTACTCTACACAAGTTTTAAGGCCTGCGGCGTAGGACTACGTAAATTACTATTTCGAATTATCGGTGACATTCTGGATATACGAAATTATCTGAACATTTCGGTTTTTTACTTTCTTAATGAAATAAAAACTTATGTGACCAGATACCAAATATAGGTAATTGAGAATCACATTACTTAGGTACCTATATCATTGATTCTGATTGATAAGAAACCTATTTTCAGTAAGGAATATAAGCTTAATAGAAATCTTTTAGCCTATATAATTTGATATTTTTTCTATACCACTAAGTAACCTATTGACGCTTGCAGCACTAGGGGCATTAAACGCGAGTTACTGAACCTTAAAATCTAATAACTTGTTTCTGAGGAACCCCAAAAAGTACATGATCTATCACGATAAAGCAAACTGAATTTTATATGGAAATAACAGGCCATCTTCTCTAATTAAATTTTTTTTTAACAAAAATAAGGTTTTTCATCATTAGATTGTACATTAATTGTAATTTTTTCCAATAAATCCCCCCTTTACTTACTTTTATTATTACTTCAAATTATACTACACCATGTTTCCAGTATGATTCAGTTTGTTTCATCGTTTTATTTACATTGAGGTTGCAGCAGCATCCTAGAAATTTAAGAAAAATACCACAAAAAAATTTAAAAAAATTATTAGATTTTGTTTTAGTTGTTTTTCATCAATAAAATTAAGTATAGTTTCCCTCTTTTTCGTTTGTGCACTTTATGGAGACTATTTTTTTTTTCTAATTAGAAAATTTCTTGGCACAAAGCTTATTCCACACCTTAAGCTTTTGGGGGAGGAAGTTCCTCTGAAACCGCCAGTCTGAGTATATTTCTAAATTTTTTGAGACTCATTACAATTCTTAGTGTAAAATAAACAATTTCCAACAGGCAAAGAATGAATTCAAAATGACCGCTATGTACCATACATTACATTCACACCCAGCGCCAGATGATGTAGAAGGCGTATATGCCTACAGACAATCATAAATCCCTCGATTCTCCCTCTTTTCTTCTCACTGGGCAGAGTCATTATCAAATCAAAATCATTTATTCAATTTAGGCTACAATAATTGAGCACCTATGAATGTCCCTACGCCATCGGTTCGTAAGGCTATAGGGTGGAAGACCTTGTACTAAGAACCGGCAAGAAACTCAGCAAGGGCATTTCTTTTCTCCTTTTCTCTTACAGCATCCACTTAAAATATTGGAAAATCCCCTTCCTATCATAGAAGGACACTTTCCATTACAAACATAAAAAACATAAAATGTACAAGCACAACATAAAAAAGTATCTAATTGCAAATTATAAAAAAAAGACAGTTTATGTACCTATTCATCACTTAGAAATAATCAATGTCTTACAGTATTGATAAAAAAACAAAAAGACTAAATACAAGGATACAATGAAGTTTGCAAGAGCAGACCAGTCTCCACAGGCACTTGTTCACGAGTATGACACATGAATCAGCCATCACTTCACTCAACCATGTTTTAGGGAAGGTATGCCGTATTGACCATCTTTACAGCAATGTTGCATCGACCATAGTAGTCGTCTCAGCCAGAAACATGCCCCAACAGTGGGGACATATGAGGCTGGTTAGTTAGTGCTCTGGGGTAATTTGGATTAATTTCGACTTATTTTATAAGTTAATCGTCGCCGTAAGTTTTTTCAGCCGGAATACACCGTAGGACATAGGTCTCCCCCATATGTCACCCCAAGCCCAAGCCAAGTCCTACAGCTCTAACCAGATAGATTGTCTGTCCACCTGGTAGAAGGCCGTCCCACGCTGCGTCTTTCGATCCGTGGTCGCCTTGAGAACCTTTCGTACTAATCGGTTCGACGAGCAATGTCACTTGGCCATTGCTACTTTAGCTTACTAACTGTTTAAGCTATGTCCGTAACTTTGGTTATTTTGCTAATTTCCTCGTTCTGGATTTTCCTGCACAAAAAAAAAGGCCAAGCATAACTCTTTCCATAGCTCTCTGAGTGACTCTGAGCTTATTTATGAGGCCAACAGGTAGTGACCATGTTTCTGTACCATAAGTGTACCGTAGTGTTTAGAAATACGAGTATACCACAATTACTGTCTGAATACAGTACATGAAACCCATCTAATTATAGGAGATATGAGATAACAGCAAGGACATGACGTGAGAATAAATGGCGAATATTTTGATCACCATCAAATTACACCTAAATATCTGAAATTAAAATTTATAGGTATATTTCCCACAGGAGTAGGCAAAGGCATGGGCATCATTAAAACTAAGGTACTTTTATAAAATGATAATTTACAAAAATTCACAATAGTGAAGTAATCATTGCAATTACAACTAAGAATTTATTCCAATGCTCTTGTTACTCTTCAGCTTCGTATTGTGCACCTCTATGATCAGTAAATTGGCTAGCTGTCCCTATTTATTCATTAGTTTATTATAGTTTTTAATATTGCATATTCACAAACTTCTGCCTTATCCTAACTTACTTTGTATAGTTGGTCTGTAACTAGTTCATGGCGTTTATGGGTTAATTGATGTCCCTGGTCTTTTATCTTACCACTCAATACTCTTAAATATGTAAGTCACCACTAATGGGACCTATAAAGTCACCTTCGACAGATACAGTCACAGTCTTTCGGTATCCTATCACGCAGGACTAAATTGTTTGGTAAATGGAGCTTTCCCCCAGATTATAATGTAGGTGTGAGTGCTCAGCCATTGGTATAGATGACAAAATACAGTCATACCAATTATATGTAAAACCTAGATATGAAAAAGAAATGGCCACCATCAACATTCCTAAAACATGTTTTTGAAATAATTAATGGTGATTATTTTGTGTATTTTAGAAAGTAATAGCCTCTTGTAAAACAGTGGATTTTAATTGTAACATCTCAACAGTTATACCACAAAAGCCTTTCGTAAAATTTGCATCTAAAATTTCCATAAGCCATTTCTTGTCCTTAAAGTGCAGTGTTTATTTTAGTTCTGCTTTACTTACTGCACGCTCTGAGTTGCTTTTAATGTGTTTTTCTATTTTAAAAGGAACCCTTATAGGATCACCTTGTTTTCTGTCTGGCAAGACCCTTTTTCTCAGGAATGCTTAAAGGTATCAAGTTGCAATTAATATCAAATACTAAGGTCTACTGTTTAGTTAATTTGTATTTAATAACACAAAAACTAAATCTGTTTGTCTGTCTGCCACTTTTTTTAGAAACTCATAGAAGTATTAAGATGATTTTAATACCAAATACTTGGATCTGCAGTCCCTCAAAGCTGTAAAAAAGAAGACAAACTTTGTCGTTTGGGTGTTGTATCTTCTCCGTTTGTAATTTCAGAAATAGTTTTTTTAAAATGTTGCAAGTGCTTTTCTGCAAATTAAAATGTGACTGTCCTACTTCTCCAGTTAGTGGTTTACAAATTTTGTCTGGTGTAAACAAATTGTAATTCAAACTATGAATAGAAAAAAAAATTCTGTAGGCATAATAAAGCAACTTAACAATAAAGATTTTAAACAAAAATATATTGGTTTTATAATATAAAAAATATGGGGGTGCCTGTAATTATGTGAGGTGATTTTAGTGATTTTTTGACCCAAACCTGCCTAGCCTAATCTAACGTGAGTTTTTTGCAATCTGTGCTTGATTGCGTTGGATATATTTAAAAGAGAATACATTGCTACTTTGTGGTGTTAGCATAGTTGAGATAATGGTTATTGTCTAGGATTTGGCTATATTTAACACAGTTTTCTCAGAACTGTTTTATTGCAAAAAATGAAATTACAAGATATTTGGCAAATAATTTTTGCTCATTTTTATCAAAAACATCAATCATTTCATGGGAAAATTAAGTTTTAAACCCCTTAATTAACTGAATAACAAATTTGAAACTATAACCTGGCTCCTTGATGTGAAATCTTGATAACAGATAATTTTGTCAATATTAACACATTGACAGCCAACTATGAGATAACTCGTAGATTGCGTTCTTTGCTAGGACTAGGACGCAGACTGTGAGTTATCTCGTACTGTGTTTACTTGCCATTTTCGCGCAGCTACGATTAAACTCGTAGCATATCAGTGCTAATATGGATAGATGGCTTCTGGGAAGAGAATGCTGGCTACATGAACAGAAATTAATAGATAAACAGAAAATATAATTATAAAAAATTAGTCAACTACAAGATAATTCGTAAGACCTTCTTTTAAAAAAAAATACATTTTCTATGCTTTTTGATGATTACTATGTAATATAATTAGAGTTTTTAATAATATGAAATGATTAAATGAAATTGGCTTTTTAGACCAGAATTCTGAAAATTGCCGTGGCAGTCAACGTGTTAAAGGGTTGTGGATGCACTACCATAATTAGATTTAAAATCTTGGAAAATTTAAATTTATTTTAAATATATTTTCCACAAATGAAACTAAACAGATGAACTCATGTGATGACATGATGATTATTTAAGAACCTAAGCAAAAGAAAGTTCTGTATTGCTGTTTAATAACATGAGACTTTTTCCCCTTCAGCTACTCTCTACCCTCTACCCTCTACCCTAGATTTTATAATTTATTATAAGTGTCAGGCCCTTATACATAAGTTACACCTACACAATAATAAAAGATTTACATTGAAATAAGTTAACACAATAAATAGTCAGCACTAAGCTAATAATGATAATAATATGATAAACTTTATTAAGCTACCTGCTCGATTTGTACTTACCTTAAAATAACATTGAATATTCCGTTTTTCCTAAGTGACTTCTATCAACCCCACAGGGATGTAATGGTCTAAATTCAAAGTTTACTGTACATCAGCGATACTTTATTTACGAATTCAATAAATGTTGTGCCACATTACTTATGGAAATTCACAAATAGTCTTAAATAATATTATAATTTAATAATACTACTCAAAACAGATGACTGATCCAATGACAAATTGTAGTTAGGATTTCCTTGGTCGGCCGCAGTTTAGCCACAAGCTACTAACAGGAATCAGGCCGTAATCAATATACTGTGGAAATAAAACACATTGTCACTAGAAAATTCTACGTTATTGAAATCAATAACACGCGTTAAATCAAATCAAATAATTCACTTTGTTTCTCGATTAAATTCATCATGGAGGCCTCAGTGTTGCAAAAGAATATTCGATAAATCGTCATTTCCTACCAAACAAAAAAGAAGTTTTAGTAGATTAGCTTTAGAAAATTAAATAGCATGTAACAACATTTCTTTGTCAATGTAGTGTGTGTATGCCTAGGTATGTATATATGTGTATTTATTTATACATATATATTTACGTACACCTATATAAGTTTTTATTCTATATTTTATTTGCATCACCTACCTAATACTGCTTTTAAAAATTATTTTTTCCTCTACCCAAAGGTCGCCTGGCAGAGATAGTTTTAAGCGATAAGGTTGCCTTATTGTATGCTTTATTCATAGAATATACGAACTAATTTTTAAGTCAATCTTTGGTATGTAATAAATAAATGAACCCATGAAAATAAATCGCATTCTTACTAGAAAATTCTTCGTTGTTGTAATCAATAACACGCGTGTTTAATCAAATGGGCAGTTCTGTAATTCGAATTATTTCTCGATTGAATTCGTCATTGAAAAAAAAGAATATTCGATGAATCGGCATTTTCTACCAAACATTGGAATTATTTAGAAGATTTTAAAAGGTATCATTGATACGATGGATAGTTGGTCTTTGACGCCAAAGACTACAATATATATACCTGAAATATGTTTGACGCTGGCTGGCACAAATTATATAGATTATGTCTGCTTGTTTATTATATCAATGGACTACAGAACAGCTCGTAATATAAATCGTTGATCGTATAAATATGGCCGCATGCACAACCCGAGGCCTATTTTATTGATTTAACCGGCGCCAGCCAAACGATCTTCGTGTAACGAGTTACCTGGTGGCGTTCACAACTGCGCGCGTGGTTGGCAATTCAACCTTGAATTTGGGTGGAGTTTGAACTAATCCCTGAGTAACCCGCTTGTATAATGGGATGTATTTTGAGGAAATATTTGAAATGATGCCCATGGCTACTTTCTACTATCGCACTGCTCGCCATAGACAGGGAATTCATCCTCACACCTTAGAACATAAATGGGCACGCACAGTGCGGTTTCAGAGAAACTTCCTCCCGCGAACGCTAAAGTTGTGGAATGAGACTGCCAAGGTTATCTATAAGGACTACAGTATGGGGTTCCTTAAAAAATATTTTTTTAGATATTTTAATTTACTAGGCACTGCGAATTCTCACCGAGATCTAAACAGGAGCGTAAATCTGATGCGTCACATGAAAATCACTGGTTTTGACATTCGACTGCCAGACCTCTTGTCGCAAGTTGCTTTACGTTCGCTTGACGTTGACATTCATATCATAAATAGATATATCCTAATTGGGTACCGATAAAACGTTTGCACAATAAAATCGTGCGTCGATCGTAATAATGCCTACAGTGCACTTCCTGTGCCGCGCAAACAACACTCGTTCATCGTCCTTTTTCCGATTCGACTCTCGTGTTGTGCGGTTGTGTTCTAGAGCGTCAAGGCTCTCATTGTGCTCCGTGGAGTGGTGACTCAGCTGGTGCGCATTCTTGTGTGGTGCTTTGCCTCAGTACTGACTACCTGGAATTGTTGTTTGGTTTATTGCCCGCAATTCTTGGGAAATTGGCCTGAGTGTTGAGCGCTGCTCAGTTGTGTGGGCTTGGCTGGGAAATCACTTCTCGGCCCGCTGTGAGTGAACTTTCGCGCTCTTCAACGCGCCCATAACGCGAAGTTTATCGAAGCGATACTGTGTGTGAGTGCGTGTTCTCGTAGTCGCGGAACTACTACGCATAGTGGTGTCCCTTTGCTTGGCTCTTTGACTGACGCTGGTTCGACAGGCCTGAGCCCGGATTTGGGTGGATCGCTAGTGTAGTATTTCCGCCTCAGCGGTTCGCCACTCCGCGCATTCTCGCGTTTTAAGTATCGATTGCGTCCAGTTTGTAGAAATGCAGTTCCGAGTGCTCAAGGGCTGGTGGATGAGATCGTATAGCACCTTTCAAATTTGCGATCTACCTAAACGTTTCTTAATTGATAAACGTCTCGTTCGGGGGAAACCTAACGGTGACAACGCAACCCCGGCCGTAGGAGTAGGTGTTAGGTACACAACAAGCAAGCCGTAGCACTGCCGGGCGCTTGGCCACATTTAGGTATAAGAATATCTAAACCTACGTAGCTCCTTGCCAGTAATGGTGGGGAGTCACTAGGTACACATCAACTACATCTCGGCCACTCCCGCGATGGCCGAGCAACTCAATGGCTTGTCCCCGGACCAGTTAGGGGCAGTCGTGAAAGCTCTTGTTCGCGATCGCCCAGAGCTGGTCCACGCCTGCATCAAGGCTGTGGGGCCTGCCCTCACTACGTCCAGCGCAACCGCGCCGCGCTCGTCCGACTCTTCGCGTTCGCCTCCGTGTTCCCCCTCTCGCTCGCGCACTCGTTCGCGCTCTTCCCGCACGCGCTCTCTGCCGCGTCCCGCTCTCCCGCAACTCGTTCGGGCCCCGTGCTCTCTCGCCCCCTTCCCCCCCCCCCACTCTGGTAGCAGATGTGACCATCTCTCGGTCACTCGCTACCCCGTCGCCCCCTCTGACCCCGGCCCCCTCAGAGACCGCACCCTCGTCCCCGGATGCCGTTATGTCCGCTGAGTCGGCGTTGTCCTCAAATGATGACGACGAAGGCTTCAAAGTGATTGGCCTGGGGACAAAAAAGGGTAAGAAGCGGAAGAAGACCGCCAAGTCCGAAAAAGCTTCGGCGGCATCCGCTCAGGAGTCTTCTCCCTCTCTCTCTGATTCTGAGGCTAAACGCCTCAAAGCGCCTAGAGCTTCCCCGTACCCGTCCACCTCGGCGGCCAGCCAACTAACGGCGTCATATGTGGCATTATAAGTCGGCAGATTGCGTGAATTTTATGCATTGTACCGAGGCATCGAGGAAACTCTACTTCAGCTTAGAAGATCCCTATCATTTGTAGGTATGAAATGTCTTCTCAGTACAAGGTCTCCCGCCCTGTAGACTTACGAACCGATGGCGTAGTGACATTCATAAGTGCTCAATTATTGTAGCCTAAACTGAAAAAATTAAATTGAATTTATTCCCATCTTGCGAGTAGCTGCCGGGGTCAAAAAACTAACTCAAGCAAATTGCGTACAAACGCTTGGACCGCGACTCAAAATAATAACGATTCAAATATTAAGTTGAAATGCAAATTAAATGCTGCTTCATGGTCATAGAGGTTCAGTAAGAAAATAACTGCCGAGACTCAATTCGGATTCATTGGCAGAATTGGTAGCCGACTTGCAGGCTACCTACTTGCGGAGTGCCTGTGGGTTTGTGTAAATGGATACTTACTTTTCGTTTGGCAAACGCATTCGAGCCGTCGGTGACGGCAGTTCCTCTAATAGCCTTTCTAATAGTTCCTCTGTGTTTCTTTAGCATATCAATGATATGCGGTCAATCGATACCTACATTGCTACGAATATAACAGCACCAGAGATGCTTATTTACACGGGCCGACCACACATCCCATTATTCAGTGTGAAGAAAAACCGTAGAGTATTTGTGTCGAAAATCAGGACCACTCTGTCCAAGGTCTCCAACTAAGGTCAGGAAAACATGTTCCGATAGAAAGTCTCCGTGGGCATCATTTCGATCAATTCGTCAGAACATAGCCTACCTAATACCTTTTAACGAGCAATTCTTGTATATAAGTATATAATCTGATTCTCGGAAACGGTTCCAACGATTTTCATGAAATTTAGTATGCGGGGGGTTTCGGGGATGATAAATCGATCTAGCTAGGTTAGGCTGGCGTTGTTTAAAAAAAAACGAGTAAAGCTCGGTCCTTCAGGTACTTATATTTATAAGCGGTATAACACACACAAAGAGGTTAACTGTATGTGTGTGTGTGCTGAGTGTATCAGGTACAAGCTTTCTAGCTAGACAAATAAAAAACACAATGAAAATCAGTTAAGTGCGAGTTGGACCGAGGACGGACGAAGGGTTCCGTACCATTATCTATAAAATTGGCAAAAAAATCACGTTTGTTGTATAGGCGAGCCTCCCCCCCCCCTCCCCTTAAATATTTGTTTTATTTATTTTTATTATTTTATTTATTATATTTATATTTTTAAAGTGACTATATAACTAAATATTCTGTGACAATTTTAAGCGTCTACCTTTTGCCGTTATCAACATCGAGCAAAAAAATCACATTTGTTGTATAGGAGACCCTTAAATTTAGTTTATTCTGTTTTTTAGTATTTGTTGTTATAGCGGCAACAGAAATACATCTTCTGTGAAAATTTCAACTGTCTATCACGGTTCATGAGATGGAGGACGGACGGACGGACGGACAGAAGGACAGCGGAGTCTTAGTAATAGGGTTCCACTATAATTACCCTTTGGGTACTGAACCCTAAAAACGTACGCCGGTGGTCACGCGTTCGAACAATTGTCAAAAAAAGTTGTGTAACTACAATTAGATAATAGGTAATTAGTATATTATATTGTTAAAGCTTCCAGTACACAATGGACGATGATGGACCACACTTAACCATGCAACACAGTAGGCCACCTTCGAGCCATTGTTCACACAATGGTCACTCCCCCAGCTTTGCGGCTGTCCTAACGAAGTCCCGATTCTGTGACTAGGAATAAGATAAGATTTCACTATGGCAGATAGGCGGAATATATTTAGAGATGTTCCAGTGATCGACAGCATAAATACCGGCAGTGGTCAGACTTGTTAAGAGGCACTTTACATAAGTATCAATTAATCGAAAGAAATCGTTTGATAAAGCCTACTCTTCTTTACTGCACCTTTACTGTAGTGTAGGATCTGAAAAGTTAAGCCTGAAACTGCAAAATAGATTAGACTTGGTGGAAACCACAAGCTGCAGATGGCAAACCAGATATTTCGGCAGGGCCCGATAATTGTTTTATGAACAACCCTAAGTGTCACATGCGGTTAGGCCCACATCCCTAGAAACCGATAATCCAAGAGCCAAACTGACAAGCCACTTTACCGAAGATATCCTGGACGTTGACCTAAAGGAGATTAGAGTGGCTTTGAAACAGTTAAATTTCCAAACAAAATGTATGAATGCGATTTTTTATGTTTGCTGGACTTCTACTAAATACTAAACTACTATCGGTCAGAATGTCCCCTTTATTGATTCAGAAATTAATAAAAAACTTATTTTTTTTCAAGTCTGATACACATATATTTGGAAGACAAAGATTTTTTATCAACGACATTACAATATTAGGTACTATAATCAAATTAACATGCGCCACACGTGTACGTCACGGTGGAGCCAGTTTGTATGCCTGTTTTTTCCCCATTCGTAGCAGCACTTGTAAATATAAAATCATTTAAGCATAACTACACTATATTATAATAAAAAAGACTTTCTACATAAATAACATTGTCATAATACAATTTCCGTATTATTTTTGGCACAATAGGTAAAAGGTGTTAAAATTCTAACTGAATATTTCAAATTATGCGATTTTTTCTACCAAAACTTTAGTGTATTGTAAATATTCTAAACTTATATCTTTCTTTGTAAATCACTATATTTCATTTCATAATACTTATTGTAAAAAACAGCAAAAAAATAAATAAATTTGTACTAAAAATCATTGAAAATAATAAAAACAAGATGTACTACATGACTAGAATAATAGAATTTATAATTTAAATAACAATTAAAAAGAAAAAAAAAATTGATTACAATTAGCTATTGCTTTTTTACATTTATATTTAGTAAAAGATATGTTTGTGACTGATTATTAAATATACTGTCACAACATTTTAATAAATTAACATTTTTTATTTATCTGTATAATACTACTCAAAATACTTAAAAACTTAATTTATTTAAGATAATAAATAATTTTGAACTTTTCTGATTACACGAAAACAATCTTTCACTGTTCATCTTTAACAACTAAATTGTATATTATTGTATTTCTGTGTGCAAAAATTAAATTAATATATTCGGAGGTAAATGCTTCTGGAGATCGTAGACTTAGCTGTAAAAAGCTACTTTTTAAACATGTCAAATTACATTTGACAATTTCCTTTGTGTTTCACAGATATCTATTACGATATTTATTTCAATTTTAACTTCTAAAATAAAAGTAACAATAAATTTCGTGACTAGTAACTAAAAGATTATACCTCATGTATAAATAGATAAATGCATGTTTTTAAAATCATTTGCACAAAAAATTTACAATTCACCCAAAATTTACAATTCACACAAAGTTTTACGTAAAGCATCTAAATATATCTCAGCATGTTTACATTGGAAAGTCAAAGCTGGCCTGATGCGTATACTGTTCTCTCCACAAATGCCACCCAAGACACCTGCAAACATAAACGGCGTACTTAATACTAAAGAAGTATTATATTAATTGTCTTAAAGTACTCGCTATTTACATTTGAGTGATATACAGTACAGAAACGTGATCTCTAACTGTTGGCTTGAAGTAAGTCTATAAGTCGCTCGAGAGTTATTATAGGTGTATCGTAACGCGATAAAATCCGGAATAGTAATAGCTCGGACAACAACCGACGGGCGAAAATCAAGCGATTCTCGCCTAAAACTGACGAAGCAGCGAAGACCCCAAGCTGTACTGACTGTACCTACACAAAAGCGTATATTAACTTACCATTTTTTCTTAGGTTAGCATTGATCTTGTCTCTCAACTTTTCATCAGTAGCATTAAACGCTAAGAATGTGCCTCGACCCCGCACGCTGTTAATGTGACATGGGAATTCGCACTCCAACGTCAGAAGGCCATCTTTAAGAAATTGACCCGTTTTATTCACATTATCCAGTAACTTTTCAGAATTCATGACTTTTAGTACTCGCTCCAAAAGGATCAGCTTCGACGGATCACCCATCCATGTGTTAAATACTCTATAAGCTTGAGGAGGCCTGGAAGGTAAGATAAAACTGTCAAGTGCAAGTTTTACTCTGGTGACGATGTACCGTACATACGAGGGTAAGTGTAGATTGTTTTAGAAAAATAAAAACCAGTGCCTAAACGTATCTCTAATAGGTACTCTTTAAAGAAGTAAACAATGTTGATCACAAAGATGCATGAACCTATGTACAATTTTTTTTCAAGATGCAGACATAGCCTAAAAGACAAAAACTTCTCTCAAGTTCATCTATACGAGGACAAATCAAAAAAATGAGTTACCCTACATTTATGGATATATGGAATGTCTTATTTTTGAGATAAGATGACCCCTAGGCAAGTTAGAACGCTAAGCCATCACTAATGGAATCGAAAAACAAAATTTATAGGAACAAATTGCTTATCGCTTAACTCGGCGATTGCAAAAGCCATACTTTAAAATTTCACAAACTTGACTCATAAAGTAGAACCCGATTACTATAAGAATGCATCTGGCGTCGACGACTTGAAGAACTGTAACCACAGTGCAGAAACGAGAGTAGACAACGCATTCTAGCGAGGTCCATTCATATAGTAACCGGGTTATTATGTTTAATAGCCTACTAACTTAAACTCAGGTTTGAAGTAGAATCCACCAGTCAACATTTTTTTACTGAACGTAACTATATCAGGTGGCGAGGGTAGGTTAAAATGTTCGTAACACCACATTTTTCCAGTAGGCCCACATCCCGTCTGTACTTCGTCGACTATAAACGCGACACCTTTCTGAAAAGTAAAGTTGGATTAAAAAAACACATGATTGTAACACTCATTTTCTTTTTACCCTACTAAAAAATAAGAGACACCAATTGATTAATGCAGTTACATATATTATGATGTTCTTAAAAAACCTTAGTACATAACAGCACAATGACACATTTGCTAATACAAGACACTGAATGAACACTTATAGTATAAAAAAAACATAATTTATTGTAGATTAAATTTAAAAACGAAATGGGAAAAATAATTAATTAAAAGAAAAATATTCCTTTTTGACATAAAAATCATAAAACCCGATTGAGTGCCACCTGTGTTTACACACTTACATCTTTGCAAATCTTTTGTAGACCTTGGAAAAATTCTGGAGAAGCTTCATTATCTCCACCTTCGGCCTGGATTGGCTCCACGACGACGCCTGCCACTGGGCTACATTTTTTGTACTCCTCAATGATATCCTGTACTTGCTCAAGACATCTATAGACAAAAATGTTTACGTTACACTAATTATAGGTACTACAGTTACTTACCTATTTAGTTTTAAAAACGATTTCAACTGTCAATTGGTGATAAGATCAGTAGCCAAATCAAAGTTTATTTTTTTTATAAATATGAATTAATATTTTTATAGCAAATAAATAGCAATAAGACGCTCTACCAACTGTGCAATCGAGGTACTTACTTAAAATCGGGAAGGTTAAAATCCCAACTACATTCTTGCTTTGAAAATACGCTCTTTACGAAACGTCATAAACACGACTGCCTAAGACTATTAGTGACTAATTTAAGGAATCTCAAACAAAGAAACATTATCTCTATATAAGTATGTTTATTTATTATGTAGTAGCTTTTTCCCGCGGGTCCATGCGCCCTAAATTCGGTTATCAGCGTAGGATTTCATCGGCAACTCTTCAATTACAGAAAAAAAACCCCTACTCACAATTGACGTTTCCAATTAGCCTATGTCATTTCTCAGGACTATAACTATCTCCATGACAAATTTCATCCTAATCGGTACAGTGGTTTAAGCGAGAAGAGGTAACAGAGAGACATACAGAGTTACTATCGCAAAGATTTGTGTATTTCTAAGTCCTAGGACTTCATAAGTCTCTAGTACTTTTGTGTTTTTTTTAAGAAAAGAAAAGTTTCTTATAAGTCGTCCTTACAAATCCTAAATACATTTAAAAAGTGCCTTGTCTAACTTGCCTTTGGTCTTCTTGTTTATTTTCACATTCGAATTGACACAGTGGATATTGGTACGACGGGAATGGAGCAACAGGCCAGTTAAATGCCGGACAGTCCAGTTTATGTATTGGTTTCGATCTCGTAGTGGAAAGAGCGCCAAATGTCCGACCATGAAACCCGCACTGAAGATCAAATAAATAACAGATTGTGTATAAATATCAAATAATTGATACTTATTATTAATTGAACACTTGTAAATATAAATTGACTGAAAACCATTTATTGAACATTATTGACACCTATTAATATTTGTATTGGTTCCAATATATGGGACAACTAGTAGTAATTGATTTATTGTTTAAAATTTTTAATAATGACTTTGGCATGTTTCAATCACTATACAATAAATAACCAGCGTATTTCAAACGCAATTGTGACTGTACATGGAATATGTCTTATAACCGTACTAATATTATGAAATGAAAATGTGTTCGTTTGTCCTTTCTTCACATCGCAACGGAGCATCTAATTCGGCTGAAAATTTGCACAGTGACAATTGAAAAGAAGGAGAAATATATAGACTCTTTAGAACTCTTGTTGTTTTACCATGTCCGTCCGTGTGTCTGTCTATCTATCCGCGTCTTGGCTCAGAGACTCTTAGTTGGCATGGGTATGGTATTAATCATGCTGACATAGTGATAAAATAAATCTTAAAAAACAGTTTTTAAGGTACCACCACTACACGTAAATTGGGGATAATTTTTTTTCCTCGTCTATCGCATGCTATATCGTTAGATAGGATAGGAAACATATTGCGAGTGTATGAAAACCATTTCTCAATTGAGGGATCTGTCGCTTCGCTCTTTTATGCCCCTTATAGGTCAGATTTCGTTAATACCTTTTGCGACCAGCTGCAAGCCAAATAAAGTCTAAATTTTTAAGCTTTTATTAAAGTACCTAATTTCATCATATAAGAGCGATATTGTATTGTACAAGCACTGCGCTGCGACTTCTTCCCCGTATATTAAGGTACTCAAAACATAGGTACCCCAAAATTCTATACTGATAATATATTATATATTTAATTACTTATATATTTTTTGAATCAGCTCAGTGCATTGAGTGTTTCTTTGTTACAAACACACAAAAAACTCCCACACACTTAGTAACATATATGTATGTATAATAAAATCTAACAGTAGGTTAACTCAAACTCCCTTAACGGTGCGCAAATAATTGTACGCTTGTTCGTTTGTAAGCGGTGAGGGTTGGCAAGAGCTACTAAATAACTTTACAGTACCGCAAACCGGATGCAGGTTGTGGAGGGGGTAAAAGAGGGACGCCTGCCGCTCGCTACATCATACCGCAACTTAACATTAATTCGTTAACGTGTATGCAACTATACTATAAGGGTTTATTATACATATGGTTGTAGACATATATAAAAAAATAGAAAACAACACCAATATTAACTCACGCCAAACGATAAAATAGACAAGTCCGGCGATCCAGGTGGCTGATTCAACATACAAGAACTCATATCTTCCTCCGAAAATTCTAATTTGCCTCCTCTTTCCTTCGTCCGGTACCACATGAATACACATTTGTAAGCGTTTTCATTTGAACATGACCCACACATCATGGTCGAGATGTTGGTTAACCCTTTCGGTGCAACCGACATCAATACACTTTTTAATTTTCCGGGCCAATCTGCGCCTGGGAACACGCCTAGCGCTGGCCGATTAATCAACGCTTTCTAAAAAAACAGAATACAACATTTTATTGGACATAGGTTAATTTGCTTGTAGTTATTTCAGTGTTATTTTTTGTGTTCTTGGCCTACCTATCGCGTGAAATTACGTAACACCTGCAGTCAACCATGAAGTCTAGATTTGTTTACTTTAATCGGTAATTTCAAGTGTCATACCGAAAAAAAAAAAGGAGTCGTTACTTTTTTAACATACATATGTCTAACTCACACAGCGGATTATCATGGTTCTTTACTAAGTAGGTACTACTTGCAATTTTAAAGTTTCCTATTAGACAGACTAGGCAAATCAACTGCTGTCATATGGAAACAGCAAGGACCGACGTGTCTTTCGAAGCACGGAGGGGCTCTAAAAACCTTTCCGCCCGACAATGCTTAACGGTTAACTTCGCATGTTTGTTTGTTATTGATAGGCTAATAAAACAAGACCGCACGAACTTCTTCTGCACTGGTGTTAAACATATTCACAATCAAATATAAACTAACGGTGATGGTAAATCGGTGGTGGCCTAGGGGTTTCGATTTCATTTTGCGTCCTGAGTGCGAAGATTCGAACCCGGCGTGTACCAATTGTCTTTTTCCTAATTTCTTAAGTTCATTGATTATTCACACCACTGGCTTGTCGGCGAAGGAAAACAACGTAAGAAAAAATACGTCAAAAAAAAAAAAGAAGTATGTGAAGTCCACAATCCGCACTAGACCCGCGTGTGGACTATGACCCAAACCACCCTCAGTGAGGGAAGACCGTGCGGACGTATGAGTCTGAAAAGAAAAGATATACTAACAAGATTGTGTTCATCTTCAAAGGCCGACAATAATTCTGGATGATTGTAGCCAAGCGGTAAAGAAGATATTTGTGTGTAAGCGTCCAAAAAAAAGTTGCCATCGACATCCGCGAAGTAGTTTCCAATACTCTTGTCATAATCAGCAAATAACTGGACTGCGCCAGCTTGCTGAAATTAACGAAACACAATTAATATTTTAAATGTTGTCTAGCTATGGCCGACAATTTTCGTCCGCGGAAAAATCTGTTGTTAGGGTAACTCTCGATTGAGACAAACAAGTAAAATTTAAAAGTAGTTTTTTCAACAATATTTAACTTAAGCCTTTTAAGGCTGAACCAATATCTGAATATAGTTACTATTTCTCTAAAGTAAATGTTTAAAAAGTACAATTGTCCCATGTGACGAAAATCCTATCACATCAGACCAATTTCGATAGAAATAAAACGTCCAGTGTCATTAAAAAACAGAAAAACTATTAAGTATGTATAAGTGAAGTGAATTGTTGACAAATTTTTTAGGGTTCCGTACCCAAAGGGTAAAAAACGGGGCCCTATTACTAAGACTCTGCTGTGACCAGGCTGTATCTCATGAACCGTGATAGACAGTTTAAATTTTCACAGATGATGTAATTCTGTTTTTTGTAATACTTTTCGTAGTACTATCGCCAAATACAGGAAAGGAAAAAATAACAGGAAAGTCGATTTTGTAAAAAACCTTTTTTTTTTTTGGCGATAGTTCTATGAAAAATATTAGAATAAATATAAGTTAACAGGTTAATTACATTCTCTTCTTAATAATGTTCATGATTTTCAAAGGTTTTTATTTTCATCAAAATAGATTCGATGTGATAAGATTTTCGTCACACGGGAAAGTAAATTAATTTCATTTTATCCCTCTTCTCAGGTACTATTTTACCGTATTAATATTTTGAAGTCCCTTCGAGTCTCGGGAAGGGACATCGGGACAACATCAAGTGTGAGTCGGTTTTTTTTCTATAATTGAGGAGATGCCTTTTTAATCCTACAACGATAACCGAATTTAGGGCGGGTGGAACGTCGAGCAAATGCTAGTTACTTATAATTATAAGTATATCTCATTATTTACACATATTTATTACTTGTATATGTACTTCTGGTTAGTAAAACATAGATAGGGTTAAGTTAGGTCACAAAACATTCAATAGCGATCACTAAGGTGTTTAGGTAAAGCGAACGGCAGTAAGAGGTCGTTCTTCACGAGGATATGGCGCAATTCTGCCCAGGCAGAGCACTCCTCAAGCCTTCTCCTTCTCCTCGCTGCCGGTCGTGGTAAAGTACATGGTCGGAAGTGAGAGTTCGTGAAGGGGATCGGCTCAGAGGGAGAGGGTGAGGGTGTGCCGCAGGAGATAACGTGGCCTTCTGGTGGTGAGCTCGTGGCCATTGAGAAAAAGGACCATGGAGGTGGCGCGGTGTGTCCAGCGCGTCTCCCATTAAGGTGGAGGGAATGTTTTCGAACTTCTTTCTCCCGATTTCGGACGGTGGCCTGCTGAACTTTTAGCGGGCCGAAACTGTACCCCTGTCCCCTGCACAGGGCGCCCGGAGTTCCCAGCGTTAAAAAAAAGGTTGTTAGGTAAAAGGCCAAAAACAGCAAAAAGGGTTTAGAGTTAAGAGGGTTAAGAGCTCCCCTATCCCTTATGTTAAGTAAGGATGGAAAACCTCATCGATTCGGGTATACTTGAATAGGGAATTTTAAATCATTTTAAGGTTTCTTAAAACAATGATGTGCCATGATTATATCCATTAAGTTACAAACGGGTCAAAACTCCGGTGGCCATGACATTCTTCGTCTTTTATATAAATGAATGTAGGTATATAGGTGTGTATCTGGCCCCCAGATCACATCAATTTATCAATTGACCCAATTGAAATAAAATGATATCAACTACGACAATAGGTGTCGGGTAGAGTTGAATTGTGAATAAAGACTATACTTTCAACATTGGTTTGTTTGAAACTGTTAGACGCTAGGGCTTGAAACTTTTGGGCGCAAGGGCTTGGAATTTGGCATAACTAGTAAATACAATATTCCCCAACTTTCATGTCTGTGCAGTAAATTGTATCGAAGGGCGGAAACAAAATTGTCATAAAAGATCCTTTTTCTTATTAAAGTTCAAAACATAAGAACGAGCGAAGTGTGTGTTGTACACATATTAATTTAGAATTCCATTGTATAAGAATTATTGCGGATATATTAAAAACTGATTTTGTTCAATCCATACTAATCTGTCTGTCTGTCTGCCTGTCTGTAACCTCTTCACGCTTAAACCGCTTTGCCGATTAAGATGAAATTTGGCATGGAGATAGTTTGAGTCCCGAGAAAGGACATAGGCTACTTCAAAAAGGTTAAGTGTGAGTCGGTTTTTTTTTCTATAATTGAGGAGTTGCCGTTGAAATCCTACACGGATAACCGGCGGGAAAAGGGCGGGTGGCACCGCGGGAAAAAGCTAGTTATTTATATGGCTCATCTATTGTAATTTTTAAGATTTTCAATAAACAAAAGTTAGAAGGAGGACATGCGATTTAAGACTTTGGAAACTTATTACTTGCACATATTACATACACCAGCTGACATGAAAAGTCATATTTGGGAACCATTAATGCATTTTTGAATGTTCATCTCAAGTTTTTTATTAACAGGTATGGTGGTTCCCAAAGACACCTGTCAAATTTTAACAGAACGTATGGAAAGATGCCAAACCTGTAAATCTGTAACAACAGAACTGATAAAGATGAAACTATTATTTCAATACTTGGATATTTGGCTCTTAGATTTTGTGTCATGTTTAAAAAATTCGAAAAGAATATTTCAATAAGAGAAGTTATTAAATTCATTTAACAAAAAAAAAACCGTCGTCAAACAGGAACCTTGTAATAGTTTCATCTCGTCCGTCCGTACGTATGTCAGTCATTCAGAAACTTTAAAGACAAAGGCGATAAAATGTAAAAAAAAAACGTAGACTGAAACTATACTTAAAAAAACACGACTATCTAGCGACACGATTAGAGATGCGAGATACCGCCGACCAAAAATAGCTGTTTTTTTTTTTATACGACGATTGTAACAACAGGGGTATCACTCGCGCGTTGCCGACCCTTCAAAAATCCAATAACTTCCTTCTTGAAGAACCCCATAATGTAGTCCTTAGAGAAAACCTTGGCAAGGAGCTCATTCCACAATTTTGAGACCCAATGATTATATGTAGTGTTGGCAACGTAATCCTACGTGCGTGGTGAGGTATAACAAACAGAATACAATACAATTTTAAAAAAACATAACATATCGCATAAGTTTTACATATTTTCATACAGCACCCACGTAGGTTAAAATTTTACTAAAGGAAATTTTTTAAAAACCCCAACTTTTTTTTTTTATAATTTGATATATTGGTTGGTTGCTCAGTCAATTAGAAATATTTGAAAAAGTGCCTGTGAGCAATAATTAGAATTTGGATATTTGTATATTTTTGTATAGTTTAAAATGAAATCCTGCTTTATTTTTATATTTCTCGATAAGACACACCCAAATAAAACCCATACCTTTTAGGCCATTGATGTTTCGGCCTCGACTTCGACTCGATGTTCGCAATAGTTTAAATAGTTCTCGTGCTTGCTTTTGTATAGTATTCGTACAGACCTGTTTATGAAAAACTATAATAATAATAATAGTATTTTTTTTCGGACTGGCCCGAAACTGAGCAGAGCTTTTAATATATACCCGACATTTGTAACAAATACTAATTTTAAAATACATACATATTATACATAGAAAAAAGATGTTCATTACATAACTGTTTGTCCTGTGCGAGGAACGAACCTACACCCCTCGGTTTAGTAAGGTACCTATTGAGCCACTGAGACTGTGTTATAAAGAAGTTATCCATAGAAGAAATCCTCGTTGTTCAAATGCGAATATAATAACATAAATACAAATATCACAGTCAGTTTAACTGAGTACCAACCTGCAGAGAATTTAGCTCTTTCAATAATGCTTGACTCTTAGGCCCCGGAACTGGTGTTTTAACACATGGGCTGCAAGGTTCTTGAGCACATGCTGCGGCCAAACCTCTGGAAACTAGAAACAAAAAAAATGGCTTTTGTGTGTTATATAATTTAACAACTTTTGAAATGACAGTTCAAATTTTTTTTAGGTTTTACTTATCAGGCACCAAATTAAGTAATTAAATATGTTTTTGGCATTGTCTGTTTAAGAGCATTCTTGGTGAACCTGCCATCCGCCATACTAACTCCCGATTTGCATCGTTCAACTAATTGCTGGTTTCCCAGAAGTCTTCTTAAAAATAGTGCATATTTTATGTTCGTATTATAATAAAATTATGTTTTTATCACATCTTTCAACTGTTGATAACTTTAGTTTATGAGCTGGCGTTGTTTTTAAACAAATATAACAAAAAGATCTATTCAAAAAGATCTGTTAAACTTTAATCCCGCACTTTAATCCCTAGGGACGTAAAGTGATTTTAATTTCAAAAATCACCAAAAATATCGATCAAGAACTTTGTATGAAATCGTAACTAGCTGTATAATAAAACTGGCTAGCAGCGCGGACCAAATAAAAAAAAGTTTGTAAGAAGTAAAATGAAGGCCTTTGTAATTTACGTTTACTCGAATTCGTATTTTTGATGATACTATTATAAAAAAAATAGTGCGTTTTTTAGATCCCATTTAAAACATTATTTCATTAAATAACTTTTAATGCGGTTAGCGCGGTACTAATATATTTTGAAAAATAATGACCTGATTTAAGTTTTCATTTAACTTACCCACTTAACCTCAGAAAAGCCTAATTAGGGTAACCGAAATGCTACACTGGGCATTTTTGCTACACTAGATGTTTTTGAAGCAATTTAAAGTTGTTGTCAAAACTTGCTCTCTTTTTGTCATATCTGTTTAAAAACAACGCCAGCTCATAAACCAGAGTTATCAACAGTTATGTTAGGTCATCACTAGTTAATGTCACATCACTAGAAGAAAGTAAGTTTTGGTTTTAATCTATGGAAGTAAAGGAAAATTGTTGATTACAATTTATTGTTTCTGTTCATATAATCTACATCCAAGAATAACTTACGAAACATCAAAATTATAGGTGCTGATCAAAGTGAATGTTCAAGGAAAGTTGCATTGTTAAGAGCTTTAGTATTCTGTAGTCTGTAGTTTTGCTTTGTTTTCGGTACTAAACTAGCCTCTACCTCCGCCCCGCCCTCGACGCGCCGATTAAATCTCCATAACACAGCGGGAGGTCCGGCGGGCGTTGCTTTCTGTAGACGTTCATAAGTCAAGTGATACAGACGGTATACCACCAGTGGTACTTAAACTGTATGCTCCTGAGTCGTGTCCTGTACTAACAAGCCTCTTCGCGCTTCCCTACCACACTAGGCAATTTCAGACTTCATGGTAAACTGCGAATGTGCACGCGGTGCCAAAAAAAGAGGCGATAGATCACATCCATCAAATTACATGCCAATCGCTATAACCTCTCTCCTCTCCAGGGTGACGGAGCGTGTGATCAATACACAGCTTTTAAGATACCTAGAAAAGACGATCTGGACAGCGACTGTCAATATGGTCTTAGCCACGGTCGGCACCGATAGGCACTAGCCATTGAAAGTGAGAGAGGCTTTGGCATGTAGCCTGGACACAGTGAAGGCGTTCGATCGGTATAGGCACCGGGGTATTCCATGGTAGTTGCCATCTTACGGAATGCCCAAGGGTTTCTGCAAATGGGTGGCTAGTTTTTTGTCGGGGAGACGCATACGAGCCGTAATTGACGGTTGTTGCTCTGATAACATGGTCATAAATGATGGTATTCCGCAAGGCTCTGTGCTGTCTCTTTTGTAGCATCTACTGCATATCAATGACATGTAAGTCCATCAACAACATACATTGCATTGCATGCATGCATGGTGACGCATATTACACGGGCTGTGCAGACATCCCTCATTCCGTTGTAGACAGAAGGAAGGAGGAACGTCTTGCCCGGTCTAGATGACTTTGATGGCCGACTGAAAGGTTGATAAGGCTGCGAATTTACTAACCCGAAGTAAGAAGACAACATAAGCACAAGAAGTAAACCTATAAAAGTATAATAACAATCACATTACTGACGAGGGTAAGCCGCGAGTAAGCACACCGCACTCCGCACGAGAAGTAGTTAAGTAAAGCTAACGTTTCAGCTTATAGGGTTGGCAAGCAGGAGTGTCTTAAATTGAGACTACTCTGTCTAAGGTCTTTGACTGGGAACGGGAAAACTTGGTCCAAATCAACCCTACGAAAACACAAGCCTGCGCATCACCACACAAAAAAAACCCTTTCACTGAGATCCAACAATTCCAGAACACTCCCCTCACCATCTCCAAGAACATTGGGGTCCTTTGTGTTGACATCTGCGATATTCAGTTCAGAGATAATTTGCAAGACAAGGTAAGGCTGGTGTAAAATTAAAGTACTTAACAGAGCGAAGCAGTACTTCACCTCGGGGCAAAGGTTGCTGCTTTACAAGTCGCAAGTCCGGCCCCATACGGAGTACTTCTGCCATCTGTGGGCAAGTGCACCCAGGTACCAACTTGGCCCAAAGTGAGTCGGTTCAAACGGTATAGAATGTTTTATTCCTAATCTGCGAGCTACTCAGCGTAATAAAACGTCCGTGGTTTAATAGGTCTTTTTTTAATTGAGAGAAGCTAAAATTCTTAAGCAAACTGCGTATGAGGCTTGGACCACGGGACGTAATAATGAGGATCCAAATATTTCTGAGGTAATACGCAAATTAAATGCTGCCTAGAAATTCAGTAAGAAAGCAACTGCCAGAGCTAAATTCCAATTCATCGGAAAAATAGGTGGGCGAGGTTTCGCTTGCGAAACTTCTGCCAGTCGTCGTTACCACCACTGCGAAAGACCGATGGTGACTTGGCCCATGGTGCAAAAGCCTACTATACCGTGGCGCAGTAAGACCATGCCGGAAATCTCCATAACACAGTGGGACGTCCGGATGGCGTTGCTTTAATTAGACGTTCATAAGTCGAGTGGGCCAGACGGTTACCAGCAGTGGTGCCTAAACAGTGTTCTCATGAGTTATGACCAGTACTCACGCGTCCCTTCGCGCTATTCTATAATCCTATGCAATTTCCGTCTTCATGGAAGACTGCGAATGTGCACCCGGTGCCCAAAAAGGACGATAGACCAGATCCATCGAATTACAGGCCTATCGCTATTACCTCTCTCCTCTCCAAGGTGATGGAGCGTGTGTGATAACATCGAGCGACCGTCAATATGACTTTCGCCGCGGTCGCTCGACTGGTGACATTCTAGTGTATCTCACACACCGATGGGCACTAGCCATTGAGAGTCAGGGGGAGGCATTACCATGTAGCCTGGACATGGCGAAATCGTTCGATCGAGTCTGGCACCGGAGTCTTCTATCGAAGTTGCCATCTTACGGAGTGCCCGAGGGTTTGGGCAAATGGGTGGCTAGCTTTTTGACCGGCAGACGCATACTGTTGTTGACGGTAGTTGCTCTGTTAGCATGGACATTAATGCTGATGACCCGCAAGGCTCTGTGCTGTCTCCTACGCTGTTTCTTCTGCATATCAATGACCTGTTGGACATCAGCAACATACATTGCTATGCAGATGACAGTACTGGAGACGCTTATTACACCGGTCGTGCAAGCATCCCTCGTTGGGAAGGGGAGGAAAAGCGTAGAGAACTTGTGTCTCAAATCGAGTCTGCTGCTGAATCGATGTCTGCTCTGTAATGATATAAGATATATGAATATATTTTTCTCGGGAGTCACTTTTAAGCCCGTCACAGAATAATTATAGACTTAACATATCACATGGTGCTCCCCTATGCAGTCTAAAAATCAATAGGCAATTGAAATATTACCTAAATTTTGTTTTTTTTAAATTAAATCTTGTTTATTAAGTGTTTCAATACTTATCATGTATTTATTAGTTAATTTACTATAATATTATGTTTCGTTTGTGATTTTACAAAGAGTACCTATTGGATGCATGCAATTAAACATTATTGTAATTAATTTGTAAAGCTAGTTGAAGTTAATTCACTAGACGATTCGAAATTGTTCTTAGAAACCCATTTGAATAAAAATATTTTAAATTTTTGAATTTTTTGAAACTCTTGGGAAACGCTAACATAAGTAATGACAAAGAGGAAAGGAGAGAAATAATAGATAATGATAATGAAAGTGATGATGTAATACAGAAAAATGCTGAACCAATAGTAACTAGGAATGATATTATTATTCCTAAGTATAATAGAACCAGGTCAGGAAGAAATGTTATAAAACTGAGCTATTTAAAAGACTATATTTAAATTGATTTACGGAAAAAGGGGGATGTGAGAGGTCATAATCTGTGGTTCTCAATAGTGTAGCCTTTGCTGATTGTCAGAACTGAATGCTATGTGCATTCAGTTCTGACAATCACAAACAAATGCAATCTTGTAACTCTATTAGTATTATATTAAAATAAAAAGTTGTCATCTCAGTGACTATCATTTTTATAACAATAATAAGAAATGTCCTAAGGTTTACCATTTATCCTTTTTATTCTCTGTAACGAAACTAGACAGGCCTTCTGCTATCCACATGTCAAAAATAAATCAGAGTCCAATAAACACAGCCTGAAACCTGACCTGTGTTCAGTAGGGAAAGCCAAGTTGTAAAACTATTATACACAGTACAATTCAACAGCCAGGTCATAATTCAAAAGATAAGAAAACAAAGGGAGTATAAAAAGGAAAGAAAAGTCATAAAAACAATTGTACGTAGTCCATTAACACAACCAGGTCATAATTCAAAATGTAAAAGGACCAGGAGAAAATGCTATCTTTTTATCCCTACTTCCTTGCCTGTTATAAGTTATGTTGTTACATATAAATCACTGAACTGATTTTGATAAAACTTGGCAGGGACATTAACTAGCATCTGAGGATATATAAAGGGTCTATTAGTAAGTCAATTCTAAAGAAGTTATGGGCAAAAGCTAGTACTTTCAAAATAGAAATAATAGCAACTACCAATTCAGCCTGTTATACTGTGGTATGGTTACAGGTTAGACTAAATTTTTTCTTATATAGAATACTTATACAGTTTTCTAATTATGATATACAAGGCATTTCCGGCGAAGTGAAAAAAAAAATTGCATTCAAAATATTCATAGGTCATTGTAGATTAAAATATTTTTTTATCCTGATATTATAAATGTGAAATTTTGTTTGTTAACGTTTGTTTGGTTAAGGGCGTACAAAAAAGAGGAAAAAATACATAGAAAATTTTTTCGCGACAGAGCAACTGCGGTAATAATTTCTAAAGTTTGCTAATTTAGTTCTATAGGTACGTACTAACCATTAAACAAAGCCGTTGCAGAATTTATCTTGATTATTCGTATCATTTTTTAAATCTTGCAGCTTGCAAGAATCAAAGAGAATATAATTCACTACCCAAGCAAGAATGTTGTTTTCCTTCACAAAGTTTTTTTTTTAATATTATAATGGGCTCGCACGGTCTTAGCAGACCATTTATGCATTTGCCAGAGTCAAAGTCAATTATATTATATCGTATCGTGGCGCGGGCGATACCGCGCGTCCTCGTTTTCAAGTCCCAAGATTGGGCGGGAGATTTGGTGTGGATCCTCAGACATTTTTTTTTTTTTTTTCTGAGCTGACTATGCAGTTGGCTGTTGCAGCCATTACTGCTTCACCGGACTTTTGGGGCGAGACTCTGAAGGAGCCTCAGCCCATATAGCGCCCAACGCTCAAGGGCTTCCCGCGGGGGAAGCCTCGGCTTGGGTTGTCGCTCTCGGGGGCGTCCCTTCGACCGGCGTGAGTCTCGAACCCGAAGGTGAGTCACCGCCAGGAGGGGAGTTCCCCGTTACGCGGGTGCGGTTGCGATTGAGTGGGGGCGAGAAGCGCCCCGGCACTCTTTGATACCTAGTGTATCCTTGTGGGCGCCGACGAACCCGGGGACGTCGGCGTCGTGTTTGGAGGGAGGCCCTATTCGGGGAGGTCGTAGAGACTAATCTCGCTATCCTGACAGCGAGATCGTCATCTGGGGACGTTAGTACGTGCCGAGGCCGCCTAACAATAGTTTTACGACCGTGACCGGGTCGATCGGGGGGATGATACGTTGTGGATTGCACAATTAATCGATTCGGGTGATTTTGCGTACGCTCGAAAAAGCGGACTGCCAAGTCTTTAAAATATTGGGGAATCGTGGGAAGTTCGAAGTCTCTGTGTAGGTCCGCATTGCGAACGTACCAAGAGGCTCCAGTGGCCGCTCTGAGAAAGCGGTTTTGGAGGGTCTGGAGTTTGTGGAGATTGCGCTTGGACAGCGCAAAGACTACGCTATCATAAGCTAGTATGGGGCGGATACAAGTTGTGTAAAGATTTAGCTTATTTCTAAGCGACATCTTACTATACTTGCCTATCATGGGATAGAGACGGCCGAGGACAAAAGCGGCTCGGTCTCTGACTATTTTGGTGTGAGCTTGGAAGTTCAAACGACTATCCATGGTCACACCGAGATATTTGGTCTTATTTTGCCAGGGAATGGCACGACCGAAAAGAGAAAGGGGAGAAGGCCGCGGAGGGCGGCCTAGGGTAAAAAGGACGGCAGAGCTTTTGTCGGGATTCACCTCGATTCTCCATTTCCGAAACCACTCGCCTAGGGCGGTGATAGCGGGTTGGAGTCTCTCAGTGATTCGACTCACTTGCCTATCTGTGGTATAGAGAGCGGTATCGTCCGCAAAGAGGGCTAGATTGGAACCTATCGTTTTAGGGATATCGTTTGTGTACAGAAGGTACAAGATGGGGGCGAGCACGGACCCTTGCGGGACTCCTGCTTCAATGGGGCGGGGGGAAGAGAGAGTGCCTTCGACTTTGTAGCGAAAGCTACGATTCGACAAATAGTCTCGAATGATGAGCACGAGACGATCTGGCAACTGAAAGTTGTACAGTTTAAAAATTAAACCGTTGTGCCAGACTTTGTCGAAAGCTTTCGCTACATCGAAGAAGACAGCGCCCGTGTGACGGGTCTTACCTAACGCTGGCTGAAAGCCTGTAAGAATATGTTCCGTTATGCGGAGGACTTGATGGACGCATGAGTGTTTGGCACGAAAGCCGAACTGCTCATCTATTAAAATGCCTCTGGAAACTATAGCGTTCCGTAGGCGAGCAAGGAGGAGGCGTTCATAGAGTTTACCAAGGGCCTTTAGTAAACTTATGGGGCGATAGGAGGACGGCTCGGTACGAGCTTTACCTGGCTTATGGATGCCTATAACAATTGCATCTTTCCATTGAGAAGGAAAGATGCAATGTTCCATAGCAGCGTTAAAGATCGCTACTAGGAGGCAGATAAGGGGAAGAGTGAGGCGCTTTAGGATATCGTTAGAGATACCGTCAGCACCGGGGGCCTTACGGGGGCGTAGGTCTTTGATGACCTGTACGACTTCGTCGACAGTGACAGGGGGCAGGGGGTCTTGTGGAGGCAGAGAAGTTCTGCGCTCCACTTCGCCGTCTACCTCGCGCACGTGGTCGGGATCGAAGGGTTGTGTGCTTAAGGCACATTGGGCTTGGAGGCTAGACGCTAGGCAATCCGCTTTTTCGTCGTCGTTGAACGCGGGAACGTTGTTGGGACGAGATAACGGAGGGAGAGAGTTCGCGGTTTCGGATTTTAGAGCTCTGGCTAAGTGCCAATAAGCTTGGTGAGAAGGAGAAATGTTCTCCATAAGATCACCGAAACGTTGGGCGCGAAGCTCAGCTACAGCGGTTCTTACACGGCGGTGTAAGTCGTTGAAGCGAGCTTTATTATCGATAGTGGGAGCGCGATCGCGAGCGCGGCGGGCCGCGTTACGCTCAGTCATTAGCGACCTGATGTGCTGAGGCAGGATTAGGTGGTGATAATCACCAACCGGCACCTGTCGTGAGCACTCGCCAACGGTGGCGGTCAGGTGGCTAGTGAGTGAGTCGATAGCTACGTTAAGATCGGTCGCGGAAGAGATTACGTTGGGAACGCGGTCTAGATGTGGCGAGCTGGGATTTTCGAGCAAACGCCCAAATTTATCCCAGTCCGTCACGGTTCTAGTGTCGGGAGGAGAGTCCGAAGGGAAACCTAATCGGAGGACAACAGGGCGGTGGTCCGAGTCAAGTTCGTCAAGCACCTCTATAGAGCGAAAGCTTAGCCTTACATTCTTTAGAAGTGCTATGTCGAGTACGTCGGGGTTATTCCGAGTATTGTGGGGAAAGTAAGTGGGCGTCATGGGAGCGATGATGTCAAAGTTTAGTCTGTCAACTAAATCGTCGAGGAGTCTGCCTCTTTGTGAAGTTACAGAAGAGTTCCAGCGGCGATGCTTGCAATTTAGGTCGCCGGCAAGAATGACGGCGTCGCCTAAACTTAAGAGCGACTGAAGGTCGCTCTCGAGCAAGTCTTTTAGGGGAGAGAGATAAACCGATGCAATGATGATCGGCTGATGGCCGGTCATCGCTAAGCGGCAGACGGATGCTTCTAAATTCGTAAGCGGTGGAGGATCGATAGGGGAGCAATGCAGGGAGCGCCTGTAATAGATGAGAGTGCCTCCGAGATTGGAGGCAGTTCTATCATTACGGACGGTGCGATAGTTAGCGATCGAAGGGGTACGGACAGCGGGCTTTAGGAGCGTTTCCTGGATGAGGAAGACGTCCGGTTTTTGGGACGAGAGGAATTGCGATAATTCCTCTCTTTGGTTGCGAAAAACCGTTGGCGTTAAAATAGCCTATGGAGACGGACCGGGGTTTTTCGCGCGCGGTTGTGCAATCCATTTTGGTTTTAAGGTTTTGGAGTTATCCTGCGGAGGACGGCGAAGAAGTCGCGATGCTTAGCCATGAAGCTGAGCATTTGATGGGAATGAGTGATCTGTACGTATTCGGCGTACACGATCTCGAAATAGGCAGGGTCGCAAACCCAAGAAATTTTGGAGAGAATATCGAAATGCTCCTGCTCGGCCGTCTGAGCGGCGTTGCGGGGCAGCGCGAGGGAGGGGCGCGGGGGGGCAAGGCGCGTTTGCGCTAGAGGTGCGGGAGCACTGCTCATTTGCGCTGGACGCGGAATGTCCCGGGACATGAGAGGGGCGGGGTAGGAAATACCCGTGACAGAGACGGGCCCGGGGAGAGCAGACAAAAGTTTGTCTGTCTCCTTAGATTTCGACGCTGCTACTAGCGCTGGAGGACGGCTCCAGGCGTTGACAGCGGGGAGAGGTGCAGGCACGAGCGGAGCCTGTTGGCGGGGGGCGGGGGGACGCGATTTACCCTGTTTGGGTTTGCGCGAGCTCTGTTTGGGAGCTTTGGGGCACCCGCGGTAATTCGCTGGGTGGCCTTCACTCCCACAGAGTACGCAAGCGACCGGGTCGGATGCGTTAGAGCGATCGCGATCACAGTCCGGAGTGGCGTGATCGCGTAAACATTTGATGCAGCGCGGTCTGCGTCTGCAGTTGCGCTGCGCGTGGCCATATAGCTGGCATCTGTGACATTGGCTAGGGTTCGACCGCTTGTGCGGAGTTTCGACCCTGATGCCTTTGAGGCTGCAAACATCTTTGATATTAAAGATGGCTTTGCCTTCTGTTGTCAGGTCTAGTACAACGAGCACCATGTCGTAGCACTCGGACTTATTACGGCCATTGTACATGCGATGTACTTCCCGTACGGGGAGGCCTTGGACGATGAGGTCGTCCTGCACAGTCTTTGTGGAGAATTCCTTAGGAACTTCCCTTATGACTGCGCGGAGGACGCGTTCCTCGGCCAGCGAGTAAGTATGGTATTCATACTTTTGGGCCGTGAGGAAAGCCGTCAGATTTCGGAAATCTGACGGTGTCGGGACCTGCACTTTGATGCCGCGCTCGGCATCATTGCGGGCGTGCGTATAATTGATCCGCTTGGCCTTCATAGCGTTAGCAATGTTCGGCCAGGCCCCTTTGTCTTTGATGACAATGGGCGGCGGAGATTTCTCCTTCCGTCCCGAAGTGGGACAGTCGGACTGGGAAGAGGTGGCGGCGGGGGGGGTTGTGTCCATGGCGGCTGGCTCAGGGCTGGCTGCCGAGGTGGACGGGGACGGAGACGGGGGAGCGCTAGGCGCTTTGAGGCGTTTAGCCTCTGAATCGGAGGGAGGAGGAGTAGAAGACTCCAGAGCGGATGCCGCCGAAGCCTTTTTTGACTTAGCGGACTTCTTCCGCTTCTTCCCCTTTTTGGTCCCCAGGCCAACCACTTTGAAGCCTTCGTCGTCCTCAGACAACGCCGACTCAGCGGACATTACGGCTGCTGGAGACTGGGGTGCGGTTTCGGAGGTTGCGGGGGGCGGGGTAGCGAGTGACCGGGAAATGGTCTCATCGGCTACCGGAGTGGGAGGGCGAATGGGCGCAGGGGCCCGAAGAGCGCGGCGAGCGAGACGCGGGTCGCGGTTGCGGGGTTCGCGGGGTTCGCGGGAGAGAGAGCGCGAACGATTGCGCGAGCGAGAGCGCGGAGTCGAACGCGGTGAGACGGACGGGGGGGGCGCGGTTGTGCTGGACGCAGTGAGGGCAGGCCCCATAGCCTTTATGATGGCGTGGGCCAGCTCTGGGCGATCGCGAACAAGATTTTGCACGATTGCCCCTAGCTGGTCCGGGGACAAGCTGATGAGTTGCTCGGCCATCGCGGGAGTGACCGAGGTGTAGATTTTTGTGTGCCTAGTGACTCCCCACCATTGCTGGCGAGGAGCAGGAATACCTAAAAAGTGGCCAGGCGCCCCGCAGTGCTACGGATTGCCTGGTGTGTACCTAACTCCTACTCCTACGGCCGGGGTTATGTTGTCACCGTGAGGTTTCCCCCCAGCAACGAGACGTGATTTAACGAAGAAACGTTAGGTAGACCGCAGCTCTGAAAAGAGCTATACGATCTCACCCACCAGCTCTTGAGCACTCGGAACTGGATTTCTACAAACTAAAACGCAATCGACACTTAAAACGCGTAAATGCACGGAGCGGCGAACCGCTGAAGCGGAAATACTACGCTAGCGATTTAACACAAAGCCGGACTCAGACCGGGCGAACCGGTAACAGTCAAAGAGGCAAGCGAGGGTCACCGCTATGCGTAGTAGTTCCGCGACTACGAGAACACACACTCACGCACAAAAACACACAGTATCGCTTCGATAAACACTCGGTTATGGGCGCGTTGAAGAACGCACAAACACACCCAGCGCGGGCCGAGAGCGATTTCCCAGCCAATACACACTGCCGAGCAGCGCTTCAACACACAGGCCGATTTTCCAAGAATTGCGGGCAATAAACCAAACAACAATTCGAGGTCGTCAGCGCTGAGGCAAAACACCACCCAGGAATGCGCACCAACTGAGTCACCACACACGGAGCACACTGAGAGCACTTGACGCTCGAAAACACGACCGCACAACACGAGAGTCGAATCGGGAATGATCTCAGACATTGCGCGACATTCCTGCTTATTTCTTCATAATTCATTATTCATGAGCCTTCGCTGCACAATTCTTAACACGCTTTCGTAAAACATTGCTAAAATATATACATCGAAAGTCACTAAATGAATTTAGAAGAATTAAACAGAAAAAAACACCACTTCTTCTTAAGATTCGCGCCAAAACTCCCAGATTAGGTGTTCTTCTTCTTCTTCTCCTTTTTTCTTCGATTTGGAGACCAGATTTCGCATTATTGCATATCATTTCTCCAGGCTCATGTGTAAATATAGTTCTGTGCTTATATCTAAGTTTGGCGAAGGGCCATATTCGAGTTTTATCGCGACGATATCGCGCGTCCTCGTTTACATGTCCCAAGGGCGGGAGTTTTGGTGTGAATCCTTCAGAAATTGCGCGTCATGTCCTGTTTATTTCTTCATAATTCACTATTCATGAGCGTTCGTTGCACAATTCTTAACACGCTTTCATAAAACAATGCCAAAATATACACATCGAAACACACTAAATAAATTTAGAAACACGAAAAAACACCACGATAAAGGTTGCCAGAGCTCCTGAGGATTCGCTGCGTGGACAGCGGAGGACCGGCGGTGCTTGTTGCTGTCATTGCTCGGCGTAAACGCGGTGTGCTGGTACGGCGGTCAGGGAGACTTAATGAAATGTCGGACCGCTAGCCGCCCGCAGGTTGAAAGGGTTCCCGAACCAAGTGATCACTTAATCCCTGCCCTGGGAGGCTGATCCGCTAAATCTTAAGTCTGAGGAGAGACTTTGCCTCCCTATGTGTGTTCTACCGCTTGTACAATGGGATGTGTTCTGAGGAATTGTTCAAATGATGCCCACGCCTACTTTCTACCATCGTACCGTTCGCTATCGGCAGGAAAATTCATTCTCACACTTTAGAACCGGAATGGTTGCGTACAGTGCGGTTTCATAGAAACTTCCTCCCGCGAACGCTTGGGTTGTGGAAAGAGCTCCCTGCCAAGGTTTTCTCTAAGGACTACAGTATGGGATTCTCCAAGAAAATAGCTATTGGATTTTTGAAGGAACGGCAACGCGCGTGTGATAAATCTGGTGTTACAAGCGTCCACAGGCTACGGTGACCGCTTACCATCGGGTAGACCATAAGCTTGTTTGCCACCTTAGTTTTCCCTTGCGTTAAAGTTGCCTCCAAAAGAATATTATGAAGTGCGGCGACGAGAGACGCACTGTGAGTTGCGACGCGAGACCTGTGCGGTCCAGCAAGCGGCGGCGTGGCGCGTCGCGTCAGTCCGCGGATTTCGCGCTGCGCATGTTGAATTGACACGTGCCGCTCCATGCGGTACAGAAATGGAGATGAATGAAGAGATATTATTTTGATATTTGATCTTGGTATTACCCATATCCCTGTGCGGCTCGCAGACAAATGAGCAAAACACATTAAATTGAAGAAATAAATAAAAACCACACTGCAAAATATCTAGTGCGATAGGTATCGTGAACCGACGCGCACCGCCAATCTAGTGCGGTCAGACCTTGTTTTGATCAAAAATTAATGCGCTCTATGTGGAATGTATTGACATTGGTGCAAATACTACTGTAGTAGGTATATGGTACATCTTGTTTGTTTACATTTGAATAATGAAACCATTATCAAAAGCTATTTTTGTTTACATGCATTGAATGCGTTCTTCTCTCAATGCGCTTCCGATCGTTATGTTAACCAAAAAGAAATGCACTATTTGAAGTGAAATGATCGGCATCCTTTAAACTCGAACACAAATTATACAAATACTTAAGAAGCAACCAATAAAGGCAAGCAGTTTCAAAAAAGCTGTCTCTTGTTATATTTGTTTTTTTTTTTGCAAGAGACATACGTATTCTATAATATAAACAATCCTTATTTCTACTACATTAAATAAAAAATGTATGCCGTATTACGTAATTTAACGTATGTAATTTTTAAGCTTTTGTGTTACTATAATATGAAGCCCAAAATCAAATGTTAAAATTTAAAAATTTAAAAAAGCTACAACACTTTACTAGTATTTAAAAAAAAAACTTCTATTGCTACCGAAAAAAAAACTTACAACCTAGCGACTGGAGTTTTGGCGCGAATCTTAAGAAGGAGTGGAGTTTTTTTCTGTTTAATTTTTCTAAATTCATTTAGTGACTTTCGATGTATATATTTTAGCAATGTTTTACGAAAGCGTGTTAAGAATTGTTCAGCGAAGGCTCATGAATAGTGAATTATGAAGAAATAAGCAGGACATGACGCGCAATATCTGAGGATCGACACCAAATCTCCCGCCCAATCTTGGGACTTGAAAACGAGGACGCGCGGTAACGCCCGCGCCACGATACGATATAATATAATTGACTTTGACTCTGGCAAATGCATAAATGGTCTGCTAAGACCGTGCGAGCCCATTATAATATTAAAAAAAAAAACAAACCTAGCGACTGATACTTCACTCTTTGAACTGTGATTTATTTATTATCAACAAATAAGAAATATTATATATATAATAAGTACATAATTTGTCAATATGCTATTAAATAAAGTTTGGCTATCTACAGATGTTACTATGGTTTGTGTTCAACATGCGCTTTCAACTGAGAAGGAAGAAATAATGGGCCTACTTATTGGGGAGGTTAGTGTCTGCTAGGTAGTCTTTTATCAATATTTTCTGTAGTATTACATACTTTGCAAAGGGTGGCACTGTCACCACTTTTACTTTACTGGACTTTTACTTTAGCCACCATCAGATTTATAAAATCTAACAGTCATTAGCAGGATCGGCGATCCAGAAGTGTTTCTTCCCTAGCTCAAAAAGTGACTCTCTGACTTAAAAACTTAGACCACTTGCAGTGCAAGCAACTTAAAACTTTAAATTGTAGCATCAAGCATTGAGTATAAAATTGGAAATTAACAAAAACAAAGACAAAAGTCATAAAAATATTAAGAACAATAAATAAAAAAATATGGTCAGAGTAACTCAAAGGGGGCGCCAGTGAAAAAAATTTCTCAGCGCCCCCTTTTGTACACCCCAACCAAAAATATTGTACGAACTCATTGAAGCACTAGCTGAACCACACATATTATTATTATTATTTTTGATTTGTGGCCTTTATTGTGCTTTAAGGGCACAGTATTTTGCCAATGTCAGTGTGGTAAGAGAATCACTGTATACAATTGATCGGTTTCCTAACTTATCTAAAACTTCAGAATTGTTTTCTTCTAAATTGAAGTTCCATATTAATCGCTCCCACCTAAAATAAAGGATCTAGGTCACACACACACACACAATTACACAAATTAATTGGAAAAGTGCATATTAGGGTAGACACAAATATATATTCATAATCAACTAACTACTACAGTTTAATGTTAAATGTTTGAATATATTTTGTTAGGAGATGTATAATTGGTGTATTTACAAGGGATAACAAGAATTGCATATTTACAGGATGAAATGATTTTGGTTGAAAGGATATCACAAAAAGGAACTGGGAAATTAGGGCAGCTAAAAAATATATGGTCAGGGGAGCCTTCATCCAAACCACATTCACAAAGAGAGGAGTCTTTTATTTTCAGTTTTGTTTAGAAAACTGGGGTACATACATTGCCCAACCTCCGACAAAGTATATATTCATCTGCGTCACTTTTGAGAAATAATAAACAAAAAGTAGGATGGGTGTACCAGTAACAAACCAATTAAGCGACATTTTGAAAGTTATTTTGATATTGTGACTCAATTATTGCAAAAAAAGAATTACATACTCCTTGTCTACCATAAAATCATGTAGCTTATTCAAATTTTCTTAATAGCTGTTAGGTTTCTTTTTAACAATCAATGTGGAAAGTTGCAATGTGCCTAAGGTTAACCAGATTGTACCAGCAGTAGACCAGACGTTGAGCCAATAGTGAACCAATAAATAAAATAATTTCTCTTAAAGGAGAATATTTTAATTTTAATAACTAAAACGTAATAATCATCACAATTTTTCATCAGTCTACAAGTTTCAAGTAATACTTAAATGCTATAAGGCTCATAATGTTGATAACTAATTTAAGAACTAGATAATTAACAAGAGATTCAAATCACTTACACAAGTGTCATAATCATAACTTACAATAAAATATTTAGAAATTAACATGAATCAAAAAATATAAAATAAATCAAAATAAAAAGAAAACAATGAAAGTACTTCTTAAAAAATTAAAAAGAATTAAATTTTTGGCATAAATTTATACATTTCAGGAACTTTATAAAAATCTTGACTATAAGCCAAGGTTGGAACTGCTATCTTCTCTTCTATCGCATCTTTCAGGTACCAGATTTTATCACATTGTTCTGGCCAGCGGAAAGTATTTCCCGTAGAAAACATCATAATGCTTATCTCACAGAGATCACCATCAGTATTTGCTACAGTCCCTGGGAAATATGCCCCTATTTTACCTAAGATTTATGTACAATTAAAGGTACATTATCATCATCGGAGTCTGAAGCTGAATCAATTCGAAGTTTTCTCATCTTTCTCAGAGCTGCTGGTATTTCTTCATCTGAACCTGTTTCGTTTTTCTTATTCTTCTTGGACATTTTTCTATTAGCTGCCTTAAGAGCTTTTTTTTCTTGTTCTTTCTTAATGTTTTCTTTCTCATTCCAATGCAATGCATCCATTTACTGCTATTTACTGCATCAGGTAGGTGAACTTTTGTACGCCTTTTCTGGTTGCCTTTAATTGGAGATTCAGAGGGCCACACAATTGCTGATGCAAATGCAGGGCTTATTGGTTGAAGGTGTTTGCACCTTTTCTTATTTCTTCAATCGCTTTAAACACATCTTCCTCCTTATAGTTAAAAGACATTGTTTTCAGTGGCATTGTCTATAAAAAAAAATGTAGGTGGTCAATTACTGGAACACACTCGTAGTATAGATATTACCAGTAATAAACCACTGGCCTACGACTGGAACATTGTGGATATTGTAATCGTTTTTTTTATAATATTTTATTGCAGTATTAAATAAAGCTACATGTAAAAGAAAAAATAAAAAAAATATCAAAAAGCTAAATCACCAGTTCCATTTGGTCTACAAATGGAATATTACTGGAAAATCATTCAATTTGTGTTCCATTAGTTTACCAATGACAACTATTGATTTAAATTAGCATTTTCTGATGAAATACGACGTAATATTATTGCGTTACAGAACATATTACGCAATTAATGAGAGAAATGGTTACAGCAATTGCTCTAAATAAAGATTTAAACAAATTTTAAAAATCTTACCGTTGATGTGTCGCTTACTAATATGGCAGCCTGAAACGAAGTGAATGATTGTGGTTTCGAATTTTGCTTTTTAAACTGATGTGGATGGCGTGTTTGTCGCTTTTATTTATGACTATATGATTTGTAGAAGTAGAATTTTGCTTTTTTAACTGATATAGATGGCGTGTTTGTGTGCCGTGCCGTGACGTACGGCAGTGCTACCAAACATAACAAAAGTGGCGGGGAATGCGACAGAAAGTTAATATTTTGATGTAAAATTAGAAATGGTGCACTACTGGTTCCTGGTGTGGCACTGGTACACCCATACTATGTTTTCATTTCTACACCCTAGCTGCACCCCACTAGTTGCATATTGAATTAACCTCTATGAAATGAAATATATAAAATAGAATATTTTATGTGATTATTTTGTCAAATGTATATGGAGTAGCGCACCATCTAATGATAAGCAAAAGTATTGTAAGGTTAAATGTCTTTGATAGCGACCTTATATTTTTATCTATGATATTTCTGAAGATATTTATTTAATAGAGGCCATCAAAAAAAAAAATCCCAGAGGTTTGTAAAAAAAAATAATATCTCTAAAACATAACACTGAGGCTTAAACAAAAGTAAGTACAGTTTTTGCCTACCTGTAGCACCTGGTACTTGTAAATTGGCCATCGGCCCAAGCTAGCAGGTATGCATATACTCAAGTAATTTATTTGTGAGAAAATATGTATCCTGTTAATTGGCCAACAACCCAAGCTAGAAGGTATGCATACACTCAAAGTACTCAAACACTTCTTGATCTTATACATGAGAAAATAAGTAATATTTGGGGGCCCTGGGATCTTGGACTATATTGGTGTCAGCTTGAAGTTAAAAAGCCTTAATACATTATCCAACATAACAAGAATTTTTGAAATCGGACTGGTAGTTCCAGAGATTACCCATTACAAACTAAAAAACGAAGTTTTCTACTTTGTAATATTAGTATAGACAGAAAAAATATTATTTTGTATTAAAATAAAAAGAATGTAACTTTACATGCCTAAAAAATATTATTAAATTATATTAAAACTCATTACCACTACTCAAGAAACTTTTGCAGGAAAATGATGATTATTAGTAATTGTCCTCTTCAATGACCTTTTAAGTTGATGGAATGTGTGTCTACATGCTTAAAATTGGACTTCTAAATTGTGCTTAACTCTGATTGAAAGCTCACACAAACCCATATACTTGCTTTTTGTTTATTATTCCGGACTGACAGAGTGTGTTTTATTGAGGATAACTTTGTCACCTTTCATCTGTTTGCTTCATTGGTGTTGACAATAATAAATATAAAACTTGTTTAATAAAACAAACTTTTTGCTACCAACTTTAACTAAAAATGCCTCTTATATTTTTTCATTACACTAACTCGTAAACAGTGTCATTACGTGCAGGTAAAGCCGGTGCTAAAACCTTAATCACTGCCACGGGCTTTTTCTTTCTATATTTTACTTTTCTCAAATGACGCGCCCTTTCTATCAAGTATGTATAAAGTTTTAACTTCAGCCATAACTTTTTAATTCATAAATTCTGTAGATATCTGGTGGTGGTTTTGTTTTCCTTACTTCTATTCCTGCCATTTCAATTTGGTATTTTGGTAAGTTTATTTATTTATTTACCTTATATTTTCATTTATTTACTTGCAAATGTGATAAAAAACATTGTGTGTAAACCGGGTGGAACGTTTTAGGTGGTGGAGTACTCATTAAAGCTGGTGGTGGAAAAATCCATCCTAGGTTGTAGTTCCATTTTCTAGAGAAGGAAACTACAAATTCGCACAGGTGATCACTCTAATCCTCTGTTACATTTTTTTTCACTACTGCTGAGTTTTGTGAAGCAAAGAGCTTTCTGGGGTTCCCATCTTCCGGAAAACAAACTTGTTGTTGTGAGCTTAAGTGCCATTCTTGTGAGGTCTTGAACCTTGAGAGTCCGTCGGCGAGAGTGATGTACCGGCCTGGCAGGTACACCTGGACAAGGGTTATTTCTTTCTCCTGATTCAGAATATTCGAGGCCATGCTGAGGAGAGCTCTGAATTTCGTACTACCCTGTTGGGGATGCAAGCAGCAGTCGTACGACTTTCAGTTTGTACGATAACAGTTTCCGCTTGCAGTTGTCTCACACATCTCAGCTCTTAGAGCCAATTGCGAAAAATCTCGGGACCTCAGACTCGTGAATTCGGAAGTAAAATTTTTGCGAGTACTTTCACGGGTCATGAGGTTGGACTTACTTGCATACGTTTCTTTCTCTAATTCCCGAGTCCGGAGAGATTGTTCGCAATAAGCTCTCTTATTTAGTCTCGAGAGGCAAAATGTATGTAGGTAGGTATCCAAAATCATCATTAGAACCGTGTTCTATTCCATATAATAGGACTATACTAAATTACTCAAATAAAATTAAATAAAACTGTAACATATACATATAACTTAATAAGTAACTTATTTTTGTATTATGGTAGTTACAAAAAAAACAGATAAAAATGCGATGTTCTACATAATCGAAATCAACTACAAAATCTTATCGAAATCAACAAAAAGAAAATAGGACAGGGATGGAATTTAGGGCACTAGTAGTCGCAGAAGAGCATAAAAGTAATAGCTGTAAATATTGTGCCAACAACCGCTTACAGTATTTTTTTTTTCATCATATACATTCAAGGATAAGAAAATTCACATAATCCAAACACAAGAGCAATCACAATCAGAGATGGCTTTGGGTGTCAGCTGTCTTTTTTTTGACCACGTAAGGACCTTTATTTTACGGATTGTGTCCGTGAGATTATTATAATTGTGTGTGATCATAGCATGTTACCACTTCAAATGTATTTAGGAGCAAAATTAATTTACTTTATAAATTTATTAAAAAAAATAGTAAAAAAATTCCTTGTTTTTAACTTAAAATCAAACGTAAAGTTGTGTACACTTTCGAGATTATGGCAAAAGAATCAAGTCGTTGATTATTTAGGTGTTCGAGCCTTCTGGCCCGCCGCTTGGAACATTGAGAGATAACCTCTTGAACACCAGCGCCGTCGTGGTCGTAGAAAGTTACCCGTTTGCTATCCCGTTCTAGCATGTGCAGTATGGGATAGAGATGTGTGTCAGCTAGGGATTTCAATCCCGCAAAACGGGATCGCGCTGCTATAATTAATCTGTTGGATCCAGCACCTTCAGAGCACGGAACCGCGGATCCCAAAAATTTGGCGCTAAAACATTCGCGTAAATCGCGAGTAGCATTAGTGCGACGTTTCAGTTGTCAAAAATGGCACTGCGCTGCGCGTGCGCACGTCTTTCTGTAGGTGACAAGTGTTTTGTTTTCGTATTCACCGTCCGGCGTTTAATATGGCGATACAATAAATGCCAATATTTTTTAAGAGCGGATTTTCAAAAGTTATCACCATAGGTTGATATCGTAGTAATAGCATTTAAGAAAAAGTTGTGATTTGATTATTAGACATTATATGAATAAGGCTGAATTAAAAATATAAAACTACAATATACATAAATATAAACTAAAATGTAAAAATAAAAAATATAGGAGTAAGGGTAAAATTAAACAATACTAATTAACTATGCCAAACATTTAAAGATGAATCTAAGAAAACAGATTACTAATTACTTATACTTAATTAATAGAGAAGAAATAATTTCTGTTGCTTACTGTAAGAAATGTTCAGTAAAAGTTGATTTTTACACAAAAATCTGAAGTTTCAATTTTATTTTATAACAATTTCAAAGATGCGGGATTGCAATCCCTAATGTCAGCGCATGGTGGATGCGTCTGTGGCCATTTTGTGACAGTACGCTTTTGAATCTCGGAGTCATAGTGGTACCCTAACAAATTAAAATTAGGTACATTATATATTTTTCTTTTTACAAATATAGTGAAAGTGAAAATTGTGCTGCTCACCGACCTTCTCCTTAGTTCGTTAAGGATAAGAACTTCGAGATATCATACATACACCCGAATTGTCTCGCAACGAAAGATCAAGGGTCGAACGATATCAAGTTCACGTAACTTACGTTTCATAAGCTACCCCACGTGGGACGCGTCACGCGATACGCCGAGACGCATAACACGATACGTTTAGACGCATAACCGATATATCACTCACAGACGTGAGTGACGTGACAGGTTGTATGAACACGTGAGTGAATCGTAACGTCAATACATCACCACGATATGACGGGTCAAGTCAATTATTATTATAAGTCAATTGGTGTGAATCCTTGTCGTTGCACAGATTATGGCGTCAACCACAACTTCCATGAATACACTTAAAGGTGCACCACATGAAGAGAAAGGGTTCTTTATCAACTTCATTAACATCCTAGACAATAATTACCCACCAGATTGGCGTGACTGGGAAGTAGAAGACCTCTCTTTCTCTGACTCGTTCTGCTGCAAAATATCCTTTAAGGTAGAAGCAAAACTTAGATTTGACCACGGCTGAGCTTAAATCTTAGTATATTTAAAACTGGGTACTTTTCGCCAGTTTTTCTGAGACGGAAAACTGATGGTTCCTACAGATAAGCTGTTAATCTAAAATCACTAAATCCTCATATTGATTAACCCAAAATTTCGCTTGCTTAGCCTTAAGAAAGTGTCAGAAATTATTCAAAGTCAAGACTTTCTGATCAATATTGATATTTCAAACGCTTACTATCATATACCCACGTCAGAAACCCATAAAAGATACCTCTCCATCCTTGCTGCTGGTAAAATTTACAACATGAATTGCTTACCCTTCGGTCTCTAGTACTTCTTCCATTTTTAGCATAATCTCAAACTACCTCACTACTACGGGAAAGAGGAATTAGAATCATAGACTACTTAGACGATTTCCTTTTTATGAATCAAGACGCTTCCTTGTTAACGGAACAGGTTAGAGAAACTGTAAATTTACTCAAGCACCTTGGCTGGCATATAATCGATTACAATACCAAACAATGGGAAAATATTTTTATAGTAAAATTTATCCAAACTTCGTGTAAATGTTCATCAACACATTATACAGGGATATATTATTTTTTTGTTACTTGATAATAGTAGGTATAAACGCTCTCTAAGACTCTAAGTAAAACGTGTTTTTAAAAATTTATAGGTAAAGGTATATATGCTTCTCAACACACTGTATAAACTACTAGATTTAGCCAGCGGCTCCGCCTGCCCTATATTCGGTTATCGCCGTGGAACTCCCTTAATTATACTAATGAAGTATGCTACAGCAAGATGTAGCTGAAGCTATAGTTCATTTAAGCTCCCATTATTCCCGCGGGAACTTTTGAATTTTCCGTGATAAAAAGTAGCCTATGTATTAATCCAGGGTGTCAGCTACCTCCACACATTTTATCAAAATTGGTCCAGCCGTTTGAGCGTTGCCGACGCTTCAAAAATCTTATAACTTATTTATTGAAGAACCCCATAGTAGTCCTTAGAGAAAACCTTGGCTCATTCCACAACCCAAGTGGCCGCAGAAATTTCTCTGAAATCGCACTGTACGCGACCACTTAGATTCTAAAGTGTAAGAATGAACTCCCTGTTGACGGCGAGCGGTGCGATGGTAGAAAGTAGCCGTGGGCATCATTTGCAACAATTCTTCAGAACACAACCCATTGTACAAGCGGTAAAACACACATGGTGGCAAAGTCTCCCCCCAGACTTAAGGGTTCGATATGACTAGTGAGTTTGGGATCGTCGACGGTCTGAGTATTTTGCCCTAGGGAAGAAAAGTTTGTGTTTTTATGATCAACTTCAAACTTGGTATACAAGCTCTTCAACGCAATTTTATTCATGAAAGATGTGTTTCAGGGTTCGTAAAAAAAACAAATTTTCCTTGGGTGATATTTTTTGTTTTGTTTTTGTAGTTCCGAGGTGATTAAGTACTTTGGTAATTATTTCGGATTCGGGTCGGATTTGACTACTAAGCAAGTAATGAAATATTTGTGTTTAATGATTTTTAGGTGCACAACAATGGTGCCCTCGTTTCCATAGTATCATCAGTAATACTGCGACGTCTGGATAAGAAACCGGATCGTGTGGAAATCTCCGAAGAACAGCTAGTTCAAGCAACTTTGAGGGCTGAAGAACTTGCAACAGAACTGGGCCGACCTTTGAGAGTTGTTGGATGGTACCATTCACATCCACATATAACTGTTTGGCCATCACATGTGGGTAGGTATTGTTATGTGAAATCAGATTAGTACTTAAATTATGACTAAAGCTTAAACAATAATTTTATTCATACAGTCTGCCTTTGAAAGCGTCTAGACAAAGCAACCGTGAGATAAGATGAGCGTCGAGACATCACGGAGCAAATAAGCGTGGGAACTTTTCAACTATTATTCAGTAATACAACAGCATCAGAGCAATTTTTCTCAGGTCTAATTTTCCTGTAATGTTGACTGATGGTATTGTATTACTCCCTTTTTTTGGTTGACTTTTGGACAAGACAATACAATACAAATACAAATATCCTTTATTGCACAAAACAAAAACACAAACTTATTGTAAAAATAATATTAAAAAACATGTACAACAGGCGATCTTATCGCCAGATGGCGATTTCTACCAGATAACCTATGTTGGTATTGATATACAAATTTAAAATATTGGAATGGTAGGATGTGCAAAATTGTACAAAAACTGAAATAAAGATATAAGTAACATAGAATAAGAATAGTATAAATTACCAAATAAATAAATAACTACAAAATACATAAATACCCTTATACATAAAATATAAAATACATAAATTCCTTACATAAAAATACATAAACTACACATAAATAAAACAATCATAACTTAAATATTTAAGTGTCTACATCAGAAGAACAGAGGGAGCAAAACAACAAGGTTATGCGAGATTTAAAAAATGCTTTTTCACTTGTGCTTTGAAGGTTGTAAGTGATTGTGCTTTTCGGATATCTACTGGGAGAGAGTTCCACAATCGCACTGCTTGTACGGTGAAGGAATCATCGTAAAATTTTGAGTTGTGACTCGGTGTATTAAGTAATAAATTAGAGGAGGAACGCAAAGAGGCATAGTAACCAAAACGCTCTTTGAGATAAGAAGGGTAGCTAGGATTGAACAGCACACAGTAAAGAAGTGAAAGAATATGAGCATTCCGGCGAAAACGAATTGGGAGCCACTTGAGCTTCACGCGGAAATTGGAAATATGGTCATATTTGCGTAATCCAAATATAAACCGAATACAGAGATTTTGTAGTCGCTCAAGTTTGTTTAATTGGTCTTCAGTTAAATCAGGATAGCTAGCATCGGCGTAATCGAGTATGGGAAGCAAAAGAGAGTGTGCAAGAACAATTTTAGTGTCCGTGGGTAGGAAATTTTGCAGCCTTCTTAGGGAACCTACAGCGGAAAACATTTTCTTACTGACCTCGGCTATCTGTGAAGTCCGAGACATACTACTATCTATAATAATACCTAGATTCTTAACCTGGTCATTATAAGGTATAAATACATTGTCTACACAAACTTTTGGGAGTCTAACCCAGTTTATTCTAGACATAAACTTTGGACTGCCTAGTATTATGGCCTGGGTTTTTGCTGGGTTTATTTTTATGCCAAAGGCTTTGCTCCATTCTGAAATTTTGAGGAGATCAGAGTTTATCAAACCTATCGTTTGAAATAAATCATCAAAAGTTGTTTGATTATAGACCTGGAGATCGTCTGCATACATGTGGTGGAGAGAAGAAAGTTGGTGAGTAATTGAATTAATAAAAATCGCAAATAAGAGAGGAGATAAAACACCACCTTGCGGAACACCGGCAACTATGTGGCACCAATCTGAAAAAATGTTATCGAATTTGATACTTTGCCTACGTCCACGCAAGTAGCTCTGAAACCATGCAACCACCGTTGGAGATATGTTAAGAGAACGCAATAACTCCAACAACACATCAAAATCGACAGTATTAAATGCATTACTAAAATCAAGTAACGTTAATACTGTGAGCTGTTTATTGTCCATTCCCATGCGAATGTCATCCGTGATTTTAACTAGAGCCGTAACAGTACTATGTCCTGCACGAAATGCTGATTGAAGAGGATTTAATAGGTTATTTCGTGTCAAAAACAGGTTTAGTTGTTTTTGGACAAGACGCTAAAGGACTTTGGATAAAAAAGGAAGAATAGAAATAGGACGAAAATCAGAAAGATTAGAAGGATTCGATTTTTTTGGCAAAGGAATTATGTGAGCGTCCTTCCATGCCATAGGAAATGTACAACAGGAAATAGAATGATTAAGGATTTTTGTAATTGTAGGACAGATAATATCAATTATATAAATTATCATGTTACGGCTTATATCGTCGTTACCGACTGCATTGGAAGTAATGGCGAGAACGTTCTTCTTAACATCACAATCGGTGAATTGTGTAAAAGTAAAAGGAGAGAAATCAGGAGTTGGTAGTGAGGAAAGATTATTTAAAGTATTGGTTTTCGCAATACCATCAAAGATAGAAGAGGAAGTGAAGTGTTGATTTAGGAGATTAACATTGATGTTTGGCGGAAGTGAATTCTGAGATGATTTGCCAACTCCTATTGATTTTAGAAATTTCCATACTTTAGACGGATTTTCATTTTCAACTGATTTATGAATGTGGCGTCGCTGCGCGTCTCTACACATTGTATTGCAGCGATTCCGTAAAAGTCTATAATTTTCTAGATTGGCATCAGTAGGATTTCTTTTATATTTGGATTTAGCATTGTTTTTCTTAGCCATCAGTGCTTTGATTTCCTCTGTTAACCAGGGAGCAGGAAGATGTTTTACTCTGACTGGTCGGATAGGTGCATGCACATCATAAAGTTTAGTTAACATAGAGTTGAAAAGCATAATTTTTTCATCAACTGAAGGAGATTTATCAATTACAGTCCAGTCTAAGTTGCTAGCATCTTCATGAAGAAGCTTTATATCCATGGCACTAAAATTGCGTTGCAGAAGTATTCTCGATTTTGCTTTAGGGGGACGTATTTTATAAGAAAGATATAATAAATCATGATAGGAAAAAGCATCAGCTGAACATTGACCATGCTTAGCGACGTGTTCAGAAGAAGAAACAAAAATTAAATCTAAAAGAGAAGGAGAGCAATTTGGATAGAAGTGAGTGGCTTGTAGCGGTAGAATGTACATATTACTTGCCTCTACGATAGATCTCAGATGTTTAGCTCGTGAATCATTTTTAAGTATGCAAGTGTTGAAATCACCCATGATAATAGAATGTGTATATGTAGGTGTCAGGTCTTCTAGGAGCTTTTCAAATGTAGAAAAATAATTAACATGTACTGATGGACTATAGAAAACTCCTAGAAGAGCTTTACTATGGTGTAGGGTAATTTCAATAAATAAATATTCAGGTGTATTAGATTGAGGAGATTGATCAGAAGAACTAACAATTGAAAAAGGGATAGATGATCGAAGATAAATTGCCACTCCACCTCCAGTACGAAAAGTGCGATCATTGCGAATGAGCTGAAATCCTGGTATGCAGTAAGAAGTAGAGGGCAGACAGGGCTTAAACCAGGATTCAGACACAAGGATTGCATGAATGTTATTATTTCCCTCAAATGTAGCCAGCATATCAGAGTAATGAGCCGGAATGCTTTGGGAATTGATATGAACAACATTGAAATTTTTCACTAAGTCTGAGAAATGAGAATGGAGAGAGTCGTTTAACGAAGGAATGCTGTGAAAACTGTTATTGCCGTTCAAATCCTCAGAAGATGATGTTAATGACTGATAATCATTTATGCTATCATAACTGCTATCCATGTAAACACTTTAAATATTAAATATAATTATACTAAGTATATATAAAAATTAAAAGCAATATAATATAAATAAATAAAATATTAAAATTAAGTTTTAAAACTTGCTTAATTAATCAATTTCCGATTACCTGCCATTATTGTGTAACAAAATAAAAATAAGATAAAAAACACATAAAAAAAAAATAGTTTACACAGCCAGAGAATTGTTGAGAAAAGAAAAATAAAATAAAAACTTTTAGGTATATGATCAACAACGATGACGACGATAGACTGTAGAGAATAATGAAATAAAAACATATTATAATAATATACACAACGAGAGGTTAAAATGTAAAAATAAATAAATTAAATGTTCAGCAACTACTTATCTGGGATTAAAATTATCGCAATTGACCTTCTCTATGACCCTAGACTCCCCTAAGGATCCGGTCTAAGTACCAATACCCTGTATGAGTAAACAAAAACTGCATTTTTTGTTGGAGTGATTGTTAGTTATAATGACTAATTTCTAAATTTGTTCACAGACCTCGCCACGCAATCAATGTATCAGCGAATGGACTCCAGTTTTGTTGGGATAATATTCGCAGTATATCTAACGGACCAAATAACTAAATCCCCATCGGTAACTACATAATGTTAGCAGAACTTTATCTTTAAACGTGTGTATAGTCCTGCGTTAGCCATCATCGGAAGTCCGCAAACCAGATTTATAAAGAATAAAACATGTGCCAATTTCGGTGTCAGCTTCAAATAATCCCGAACTGATGGTAAAGTTAATAAAATTAATAAAAAAACCGGCCAAGTGCAAAGCGGACTTGCGCACCGAGAGTTCCGTACCTACCGTACCACCATTTACGTAATTTGCAAACCCAAACAAAAACAAAAAGTGATATGCTAAGCGGTCACCCATCTAATTACTGATCAAGCCCGACGTGGCTTAGCTTTGAATATCGTTTACAACAAATATATTTCAATCAAATATTCTTAATTGTAAACCAATAACTTAACAAAGTACGGAAATTTGAAACAGGATTTAAAATTAAAAGAGCGCAATTGGCGGCCTTATTGCAAAAAACGAAATTATTAAATTAAATAGTAGTAGGATTGAGGTGGTGCACTAAAAAAAAAGTACATTAATAAGAGTTAATAATAACAATATAACTCCTATACGTGCGGTAAAAAATTGTGAAAATGAAATAGAAAGCACAATATAGATAAAGTATGAGTATATACATAAATGGTACATAAGAATAATAAGTTAACAATACATATTAGTAAAATATAATAAATACATAAACTTACATATACAATAAACATATATAAATATATTGTTTTGATTATGTAAAGGTTACCAAAGCTTTGAGTGACATGTTCTAGGTAGGTAGCTAAAGTTTTAGAAAGTAGGACTAAGTCTTTGGCATACCATAGCAAAAGCGTGCCGTTTCGACCAGTGTACAAAGACTTATTACACTATTGAAGCATACAAAAACCTACAGTTCCAAGTACGTTGGGCGCTAGCACGTGACCGCACGTTGAAAATCTCGATTTACTCGGTCTTTAGTCGGTATAAAATTCAAATATATTTTTAAAATTATGATATTAGCAAATTCACTTGGTCATATTAATATATATTTTATGAAATAAGAATCAAGGGAATATCACTCTTAGTTTTCCAAACAATTTGAATAAAAGCCTAAACTTTTTTTATCTTTAACTGATTTTATAGGAAAATTATTATAAAATTTGTTTGATCTATAACATATATTTTTGTGAAGTCAAATAGTGTACTCAGGACTGTAATCTGTAATTAATCAAATTCTTGCAAACTTGACTCGTTTGGGTATGTAAGCTGTTCTTTGAAAACGCTCAACGTCTGTGCTTGTCTGATCTCGGACCTGATTCTCGTGCTGATAGAGATAATCTCGAATTCGAGATATGTCTAATTGATTTACTCGTGGCTTGTTAGGATATTATTTCTTCAGGATTGCTTTAGGACTAAAAATACATGGTCCTAGGACTCCTAGGATACTTACATGGCCACATTTTGCTACTTAGGAAGTATCCATAGGCTACGGTAACTGCTAAATATCAGGCAAACCTTATGCTTGTTTGCCAGCTTATTGGTATAAACAAATGTGTTATATTATACGACTCTGACATATTAATTTGTCTATTACACATTAGTTACAATAATTACTATTTCAGATTCAAATAACTTGCTTTCAATCAGTAAATGAAGGAACTTCCCAGACTAGAAGAGAGATTGAAATGGAGATTGTAAATAACAACGATTCGTTGATGCTTAAGAACTACGAGGTAAGTATTATATTATTATTTTTAAATTTATCGCTTGTACCTTTTGAAGGTTTGTTAATAGAATGTAAAAATGTTGTAAACTTTTCAATAAGGTCTCAGATGAACGGACTTTTTAACATAAAAAATTTCATATTAGGAATAATAGCGCTATCTTTTAAAAACCACGCAAAGAATATTGAACTCGCGTTTATACTGATGAACTCGTAGGACATATTCCACTATAATCCATAGCTTTGAATGCCTCGATAGAAAAAAAATGTTTTATTAAATTAACCTTCATCCGTTAACATATAACATTGAAATTTATATTAACGGCTAGATAACTATACACTGTTTTTTCTTACTTGTATTATTTTGCAAACTTAAAATCAAGTAAGCTATGATTTAGGCTTAACTAAGAAGTCACTCAATAGAATATAGTTCAAACTGTGTTTTTATCTGACTGTGCATTTGGTATTAATAGGGTTCCGTACCCGAAGGGTCCAAAACTATCCTATTGCTGTCACTCACGTGTCCGTCCGTACGTCGTCTGGCACACAGGTTTTACAGCCAAACAGTTGGAGCTACTGTCTTTAATTTTTTCACACATGAAAGATGCTTAATATTATTGACCCAAAAACATACAAATTGCCAAAAAATATTTTTAAGCTCGCTGTTTTTAGCCCATACAACTAATACTCGTTGAGCAGTATACAGTATTTTTTGTTTTAAATGATATTGGAAAACAAAGAATTGAGAAGCCACCAAAGTCAGCTTATTTTACAAAATTTTGTTTCGAAGAATTTTTTAACTTCCCAATGACCTATGAATTTAAAATTCGGTGATAATGTTTCTTATTATGTATATTTTACTAACAAATACCAAAATATTGATGAATCACAGTTTTTCTTTAAATTTCCCCCATTTTTTCTATAACAACCAACAACCAACTTGATTTTGCGGTCAAATGCGTAGAACAGAAGATATTCATTTACCTGCTGCTATTGAATAATTCTGCCATTCGGACGGCTTATATTCTACATTTGGTACGGAATCCTAATTGTTCGAAGTCCGACACGCATTTAGCAATCATTTTTTTACTTGATTGTAAGTTTACCTACAATATAAAAGAAGAAACAGGGATGGATCCATAGACGTTACCTACTAAATTCTAAAAATTCGAGTTAGTTTTTAATTAAATAAGGTACCTGCGGGTAATAAGGCATGTCAGTTAATAAGGCCTTACCCCTAAATTAAAAAAAAAGAAAAGTGCAGAAAATGTCACAATATGGGAAACAATCATAAAATGTTATTTAGTCTGAGAAACAAGAAAGAAAAATCAAAATATTATCATAGATCTTCAACAAAAAAATGATTTTGTATAGTGCGAGTAATAAATGCAGCATCCAAATTTTTACAATACTCGGAAGATTATTGATTTCTATGGTAAAACACATTTGTATATTACTTTTTCAGCGCCAGTTTCTTTCACTTTAAATAACAAAGCGTAATTCCAAGAGTCATAACAGGATCAAATAAAATTTAACTAAGCAATTCTGTTGTTAATTGAAACATAGGACTTATTACACACCTAAGGCCAAAATTTCCGCACCTGTCTCAATTTCTTTGAATTCATTTATAAATTTAGAATAACAAGGTAAAAATATATTTTTCTTCCGAGAAACTGCAGTTCCATCATAACAATACAAAAAATGTTACGGAGTTTGAAAACACTAAATAATTGATTAAATAAATGAATTTGATATTACATAGGCCTAATTACCCGCAGGGACCTTACCCAAAACGGATTTGACACTCATGTCATATTCTGAAAAGCGCTATAGTCTCTTTTCTCGCTCACCTCATCAGCCTTACGTCCTCACTGTTGGGGAACTGACTACCCTCACCAAGGGCGATTTGTCTCGCTCACGTGCACGTGATAATAAATAACCGTGTTTCATTCTGTCATATGCGATTGGCGGGTAAATCCTGTCATTTTGAGTAAGGCTACCGGGTCTTTGTCACACTTCCTGGCATGACGTCTTCCCGCATCGTAAATTAAGGATTACAATAGCGTTGTATTTTTCTAGACCTTAACACAGTTACCATCCATACTGAAGCAGGAGGAAGATGAAGCCTTCAGGAATGAAGCAGGGGATATCGAGGCAGATGATATTTTAGTCAAACAACACAACACAGCTGTTAGAACTATTGCCATTGGGCATATTGTTGAGAAGGTTTGCACATTATACCATTATCTAAAAAAAAAATATTTTTTACTGCGACAACTACTTGTTAAATGCTCCATATTGAACGCTTTCAGGAGGTGGTGCCATAAAGTTGGTTGCTAGGAAATTATGTTTGTTGTGCCTTGATTAGACAACAAGTAAAAAAAGCCTTTTTCATAAAAGAAGCATTTTTGCACATCTAATAATCAAACACTAAGAAATATTAAATACATGTTCTAGAAATTATATTAATAATAATAATTTAAAAATGCAAACTTTGTAGCTAAACTATAGCATGAGCAAAGATGTGCTTAAAAATAAATGTTATAAAACTGGCTTTTGTCTAGTGCATAATCTTACTAAATGATTTTCATTTTTTGTATTTAATGCAATAAAAAAAAATCTGGAGGTGACCATTGTGCAAATTGTTAAAGCTTCTATTGCAGTTTCTTGTAATGAAAGTTGGTTAAATAATAAAACTAGCTTCTTACCTAGTGCATTGACTCTAGGTTGTAGCAAAAAATCAAAAAATTTGACTTTAAAACGGTATAAACGTTAAATTTCATAAAAAAGTTTCCAGGTGTCATTATGGCATAAATTACTTAAGAAGTATATAACGAATATATCACATAGTAATGTATATAACATTGTGTAATAATTTTTAGTACAATTACATGCATATCGTTAGTATTACAGAAATAAGCTTTCTGGCCTATATCGCCTTCTTATATTGTATAGGTCATAAGTGAAACCTATTGGATAAACTAGAAGTTTTTTATACAAATGGTCTCAAATAGGAATTTAAATTTTAAAAAAAAAAGTACCTGGATACTACAAGCTTTGCTCGTTTTTTTTTGAACAGCGCCATCTAGTGTTGCTTAACCACGCCATCTATTGTCATGTAGCTTTAGTGTTGCTGTGGCGGTAAAATAATAGTATTACTTCTCGCCAATAGATGTCAGTCTCAGGAAGAGTCATATTTTTCAGTTTATCATTGCCTGAAAACACGGATAAAACGACGTTTTCTAATAATGAAATATAGCTAGATCGATTTATCGCCCCCGAAACCCCCTGCATGATAAATTTCAGATTATATGTCTATATAAATATAAATAAATATATTTGGACACATCGATGTCTGGCCCCAAAGTAATCAAAGCTTGTGTTATGGATACCAGACAACGGATACAAATAAATATAATTACTTTTTTTTTTGTAAATACATACATATCATATATAAATACACCCAGACTCAGACAAACACAAATGTTTATCACATAAATGTTTGTCCAGTGCGGGAATCGAACCCACACCCTCTGCGCAGCAGTCGGCCACACTACCAACTAGGAGGGAGTTTAATAATTAAGTTTTCTTTGATGTTTTGGTTAAGGAATAAACAGTAAAAATAAAACTAGATACCATTTTAAAATTAAGTGGAAAGAAATAAAAAATAAAAAAGAAATTAAATAAAAATCATACAAACATTTAATAACAACAATCACCAAGTCACATATCAACTGTAATAATATGTAAATAAAATAGATTCTGTTTCTTTGTGATTTTGTAGATAAGAAAGGTGATTAAGATTTCCAGACATTTTATCTAATCAATTCGCAATGTTACGAATTAGTTTTGTAGCTGCCTTAATTGCCTTAAAACTTTTTTCGCTTAATAGGAATCATGATTAAACATCAACAATTTTATTTTACGTCAGTATGAAAGATCTTTATTTTGAAAATATTGGTAAAGGTCACATAATCTGTTGCATGAATAAATACAAATTATTATTAAAAGGCGACTTTTTTTTCAATAAGTAGAAGTACTGCATAAAAGTCACTGGTGCTAGGAAATATGCGTCATGTCTACACCAATATTATAAAGAGGACAGAGTTGTATTTTTTTAACGAATAAACTCAAAAACTACATCATTAGAATGCTACATTATCCCTGAGTAACAAATGCTATATTTATTATTAAGAAAAATAAATGATTCCTACTAAAACTTTCATAATGTAACCCAAGGTGTAAAAAAAATTGCCATAAAAGAAATGTCTTTCATCGCATGCGCTGCGGAAACTATTGATGATAGAAAAAAAAAATATTATACAATATTAAAGAACATATCAATATCTATAAAAAAAACTTCGTGATACCCATATGTCCAACTATTTTAGTTACGTCACTATAACTGCTTTTTACATTTAAAAATTATAGAAATGCTTACCAAAATCAGACCATGTTATGCATACCTTCGTATTAATCCTTATCCAAATAAATGATTTCATTTTCAATACTGTTTCAATACTAGATTACTTTTTGAATTATTCAAATTGGCCATTCCATTCATACGCGCGGTCGACTGTTCCCTCCCTACGCAGCGGATGCTACCGACATTGATTATTTTGACTTTTTCAAGGAAATATACTTTGAGAATAAAAACAGATTTATAGATTAAAATCAACCATTTATGACAACCTTTATTATTATCTCATACTTTTATTGTAGCAAGGTTCTAAAAAAACTAGCTATAGGACTTGAATCTTAATCTACAGCCCTTCAAGGTGTAAATTTAAGGCTCTGCCAGCAGAGCCATAGTAACACCACTCAATATTACACAATTATCAAACATACGCTATAACTGATGAAACATTCCATATTTAGTATTTCCATCATCTTCTATATACACAGTATAACTTCTATATACATACTATAAAACTCAACGTCTTTCTGTATGTCTGACCGTTTATGTTCTTTTCAGGCGAGAACCACTTATCCGACTTAGATGCACAGCTATATTTTGTAAAATAAAGTGACGTACTAAATAAGCAGAAACAATAATGGTGAATCAAGTCGGTAAAAATACGCTAAAAGGTGAAAAATCCCACGCCGATAACCGAATGTAGCACGGGCAGAGCCGCGAGAAAAAGCTAGTTATATAAAAATACCGCTAAGTAATCCACCCAAGTAAAGTACCTCAGTAGAATGTAGAATATAATCATGATTTATGTTAAGTCTCACAAAATTAAAACATAAGAACTTTGAAAGTAGGAGTAGAATGTTGAAACTAAAAAAAGTAATTTTAACTATAATATCATACATAACTATCTAATAAAGTCAATTTTTTTTCAGATGTCCCGACCTATGCTCGAAGCACTAGTTGCTAGAAATATGCTCTACAATGTTCGTTTGAAAGCATTAAAAAAACAGCATCAGGAATTAATGGCTAGATTGGAAAACATGGCTTGCAACGTTTGAGTTTAATATTAGTAAAAGTCTAATAAATATTTTTTTACATAATTTTAACTTAAATCATTTTGGTCAATAATTTCAAAACCGTCTGATGAGTCTACGCTGGATAATCTCCTGGTTTCTGACTGGGAACTAACAAGACTTGACAGCGCTCCGGTTATGTTCCAAAATGTATTATAGGCTGTGTTACCCCATGAACTTGATGGCTGTACTATCTCTAAAGTTGATTGCAGTTTTTCCTTTTGTTTCACTGAAAAATAAAAACAAAATTATTGTATAATCTATGATACGAGATGGTTTTCGCGCCATTTTGCGCGGGCTGTGCCAGCCAGCCAGTCCTATTAATTACACATTTGATACATTGTTTGGCTAGGCAGGCCTAGCGCGCTACCTACTTTTAGGTACTATTTTTTTAATAACTACCAATTAGGTACTAAAAACTCAGTTGTATTTCAATAAGATATTTTAACTCAAATCGCCATCCTGACAAACACGAATTCCCGCTATTTAAAAGTCTGTTGTTACCTCTCCACGCTTAAACCGCTGAACCAATTAGATGAAATTTGGTATGGATATAGTTTAAGTCCTGGGGAAGGGCATAGTCTATTTTTCATCCCAGAAAATTTAAAATTATCCGCGGGTATAACTATAACGTTTGTTACTAAAGCCTGCCGCAATGGAGAATCCAATTGAACTGAATTTTTTGTAAAATAATTTTCAGGACGTTATGAGATAGTTATATAAATTCTAACAATTTAAATAATGAGCGCTCATACAGAATCGACGATATTAAAGTTAATTGAAACTACAGTGTCTTGAAAAAGAGTCTTAAGCCTCAAATCTTAAGGATAGTTAAAAAAAAGAACTGCGTAAAATACTTTTTGACAAATAAAATATGTTTATTCCGGTAAAAACGGATATTGAGCTTCTTTTAATGAAAGTAAGAAACATGATCAAATCTACCCAGACCAAATATACTCTTGCAAAGTCTGTAGACAAGTCTTCCAGTGCGTCCTGCCTGTTAATACTGAAACCACTTAACCTTGACTATTGCAGTAAGGCTAGTCTACAAGTTTAAAGCAAGCAGAGCAGCAAATTATGCTCGGAATGAATTTAAGAAATAATTTCTAAATTTAAGAAAACCTAAAGACAATCAGGGTCACTAACATAGCTCGCATGTACAACAAGCTAAATTTGCAGCGGGCTGACTTAGGGTTGCCAATTTTATTTATGAAATAGAGTATATCTGGGTTTAAAGAAGGTAAATTAAGAGTACAGGGTCAGAGAGTTGCTGGAGGATCGGATGTTATAGATAAGCTGGGTAGTACGAAAATAATTTAGTTGGCTTATTTAAAATGAGCAAAATTTTGATTATTTCTTTGCATTTGCTTCACATCATAGAGCGGGGACAGCTTCACGTCATTAGAAATGAGACTATCAAATGTATTGTATGCGTGACCAGTATATTTAACAAAAAAATTGAAGTAGTGTAGTAATATCAAAAACTTTTTGTATAAGTTAATAATAATTCTGCCCTACTCCGTTTATCAATTGACAAAAACTTAATGCCCATTAAATCACATAAAATCGATTCAATCACACTTGATCTAGATGCTTCTTCATTCTTTGTACTATTGCCCTATTACTCATTGATTTTATGTTTGGCAGGATGCAATTACAAGCTAAGAATAGAAAAGTAACTGACAGATTACCTAAAGGTATATATTCATCTTCACTGGAGTCTGAAGTCTCTACATTCTCTTCCATCATCTGCACCTTCTGAGTTGATAAGTTGGAAACGAATGAACTACTGTTCTCTGAACTGTCGCTAGATTCCTCGTCTGGAAACGGTTCTTCTGGCTTCCAATCTGTTTTTTAAAAGTAAAAACAATCTAAAGACTTCGGGTAATGTTTGTCCAATATTATCGAAACGGCAAAAATCCGAATACATCTTTGCGTCTTTTTTGCTTTTTCCGTTAAGTTAAAATGACCCTTATTGAAAAGTTTTAAGTGACAATATTTAATAAAATCTGAATACTGTCTTCCCACAAATAGATTAAGGAGTTTATTTTTAGGGTTCCGTGCCTCGAAAGGAAAAAAGGAACTCTTTTCTTTATAGGATCACTTTGTTGTCCATCTGTCTGTCAATACCCTTTTTTCTCAGGAACGCGTGAAGGTATCAAGTTGAAACTAATATCTACTAAGGTCTAAAGTCCCTTGAAGCTGTAAAAATCAAGCTTCTAAGTCAACGAATTAAAAAAATACGGCCATTTTTGACGCATATTTCGGCATTCACAAACAAATCAAAACCTGTGAGATACTTCCCGTAGTCCTAAAATCATGAAATTTGACTTGACAAAGCAAGGTCTTACATTACAGATATAGAAAAAAACGAAAATTGGTAATTTGTAGTTGTAACACATTAAAAAAGTTTGTCTGTCTGTCGAGACCCTTGTACTCAAGAACGCTGGAATTATCAAGATAAAATAAATATCAAATACTAAAGTTTACGGTCACTTAAAGTTGAAAAAAATCAAACTTTTAAGTTAATGCAATAAAAAAATATGCCCAAAATACGGTTATTTTTGTCGCATATTGTGACACAAATAAATCAAAACCTATAAAGTACTCGTTGACCTAGAATTATAAAATTTGGCAACAAGCAATGCCATGTAGTACACATAAAGGAATGAATCTGAAAACCACATTTTTTTTTTAATATGAACGATTATAAAATTATTTTCAGCTGGTAAACTAACCGTGACTTATGTCGATGTATTGAGTATGTATTTGTCCAACGGACAAAGTTAAGTTTAAAAAATTATAAAACGGGACAACCGCGTCGTTATTTGGCAAAATACCTTTTTCCCGACGTTTTGGCTGGGTTACACCAGCCTTGGTCACGGGTAGACTGGCGTTGCGCGGTGTCTTCGGCTTCGAGTGAAGGCATGCTGTTGAACTACCCTCACTTTGTCTTTATACTTGTGTGCCAAATAACGACGCGTTTAATCCCGTTTTATTTTTGTTTAATTAGTAATGGAACGCGTAAATTTAAAAACTTATAAAGTTAAGTTCGTCCCTCAATACAGTTTATGTTTTACTCTTTTACTTGGCCGGTTTTTTACACTTTAGAACCTAAATGGACCTGCACAGTGCGGTTTCAGTGCAGCGCTGCAAATGCTTGTTACTGTTGTAGACACTTACAGTAATGGTGTGAATATTCAAATACAAATTTAAATTTTGCTTTTTTACTACAACTACTACAGTTGTTCAATACTGTTGATACTGTTATTACGTAACGTTTAATTGCTTATATTGTTCCGAAAATCATCAAGTTTTAATGAGGTCAATTTATTAAGTAAAATATGTAAGATATTAATTTGTTAGTCACTGAAGGTTTTTTAACACAATTAATCAATATTTGTTTTATTGATTAGCTTATATAATAATGATATTAGCTCTAAACTAACATTAATAGAACGTAATATCATAATGTATAATAAGCTCTTAAAGTAGGTAGGTTAAGAGCTAGTGGCACGTGACAGAGACCTTGAGTAAAGACAAGGACAACGCGATATGTAACAAACCGCGCGTAGGCTACGTCTCGGTTCATTGTTGTACCTACATATTTATTGACAATCTATACATATAATAAAATGGTAGGAAAGTCAAAACTGTACATTGAATATTTTTTTTAAAGAATACTTGGGGTGTGATCTACAATCGATACCGAAGCCAAAAATATAGTTTTTAGAATTTTTGTCTGTTTGTTGTTTGTCTGAATGTATGTTCGGGATAAACTCAAAAAGTACTGCATGGATTTACTTTAAATTTGGCACGAATATTATTAAGAAGTCGGGTCAACATATAGGCTACATATGATCACGCTTTCACCTACGGGGAACGAGCAATGAACCTTTATTTCTTCAACGCATTCTGTAACAACGTGTAATCTAACGACGCATATTTGACTTGCTTCTTAATTATTAAATATTCTACTCACACATAGCCATTTATTTTGTGTTAAAAAATCGTGTAAAGTCATGACTTAGGTGTGTTATAATTTTTCACCATATAAAAATGTTTCCTATTTGCTAACTAGATGGCGTTGGCGTCGAATTAAATCGCGCTATGGTTTCGTTCACAAAAAGTGATGTTATAGTATAGCGTTCACGTAGACGACGTCGCGGGCAGCAGCTAGTAAGAAATAAATCACTAGAATTGAAGTATAATAAATACTTCAATACTAGTAACAAGAAAATAAATGCTGCGAGTGATTTCCGAATAAAGTACATAAATAGAATTTTATTTTAATGTTCAATTCGGTATTGGTGGTGTTGGTAGTCTATTTGAACAGATTTCCGTACAACATATTATTGCACCAGCAATCAAATTTATGTAGGTATGTTACGACATGAATTGCCAGTCAATTTATTCTAATTTATCATGTTTCTTTTACTTGCATCAAATGCAAAATCTAAATTAGAAATTTTAATCAGGAGCCTTGTTTCTATTTCACAGTTAGAGAGTTTGGCGACTACTTAGGGCAAAAAATTATTGCCATTCAACATGGCTCTGCTGACAACTCTAAGCCACGCTACCACAACCTAAAAAACATTTATTTCATTCATTTCATAGGCAAATCTGGTGCGCTCGCCCACCGTCTCGCTGCGCACATTACATTTGCTTTGTCTAGGCGCCGTCGATGGTCTAGTGAATGAAATAATTGTTTAAGCTGTGAAGCTACCATTTAGTACCAATCTCCATTTCAGTAACAATTAAGTGTTTATTGTTCTATTTCTTTAATAATTAAATATGTTGTATATACGTTCTGTTCTTTGTTCAAGATTAAATAAGTATTGATATGTTAAAAATAACTGAAAACAATTTGTATCTAATTAAATACGATTGTTAAAATGATGTCTATAGATCCGCTTGGGAAACCAGGAATTTTTGCCTGCCGCAGGAATCAACATATGTATTTTAAAAATAAGAAAAGAATTTTGACCCTTGCGGCACACGTAATTTTCCAAAAAAACTCTGTTATTAAGCTCCATTGTATCGCGTACCATAAAGGATGTTTGGACTAAAATTAATGTAAACAAATACAATTCTTACCTAAACTTTGCCTGTCATCCACCTGTTGGGTATTTACAGGTTCAATGGACAAAAGTTGTATATCAGCATCGGATATTTCCGGCATAAGACCTTCAAGCTCAGTATCAGAATCTAAAATAAATGTTTGAAAATAAGTACGTAAAAATAACTATTTCCTATGATTTCTTTTGATTCTTTAAATATATTTTTTTAGTAGGCAGTTTAATTGATATATTTGATATATTATTAAGTTTTAGGGTTCCGTACACAAAGAATGCCAACGGGACCTTATTACCAAGCCTACTCTGTTTGTCCGACTTTCGAAGAGCTATATCTATTGAACCGTAATAGTTATCAGACAGACTGAAATTTTCACAGATAAGGTATGTGTTATTAGCGCGGAGTTTTAGACAAATAATAATAGATATATACAAAAACATGTTTATTTTAATGTGTTTTGTGCTTGCTCTATTGTAAAACGCAATTACACACAAACTTCAAATTTTAGGCCATTGTACTGTAACCCTAAAGAAAAACAACATATATGCTAGTAGGTACAAAGAGGTAAATTGTACTACTTATTTTTGCAAATAAAATACAAAAATACAGTTAACAATAGCAAAATGATTTCTTATTGTGTACTGGGCATTGTATCAACTTGCACTTGACCGGTTTGTAAATATCGGTTAATCAGAAATAAAACACCGATGAAGCACTATGCTGGGTATGAAATTTCAGGGATCATACCTTAAATGCATGACGTAGTCGGTCGGTATTTAACATAAGGTGGACTCCTTTTATAGCCTTTTTTTAGGGAAGACTGAGGCGCTTCAGAATATCGTTAGAGATACCGTCCGCGCTAGGGTCTTTACGGGGGCGTAGGTCTTTGATGACCTGTTTGACTTCATCGACTGTGACGGGGGGCAGAGAAGTTCTGCGCTCCACTTCACCGTCTACCTCTCGCACGTGATCGGGATCGAAAGTTTGTGTGCTTAAGGCACATTGAGCTTGGAGGCAGATCATTGGAGCAGACGCTAGGCAATCCGCTTTTTCGTCGTCATCGAACGCGGGAACGTTGTTGGGCGAGTTAACGGAGGGAGGTAGTTAAAGGTGTCTGATTTCAGCGCTCTGGCTTGGCGCCAAAAAGCTTGATGCGAAGGAGAAATATTCTCCATTAGATCACTGAGAAGTTGGGCGCGAAGCTCAGCTACAGCTGTTCAGACACGGCAGTATAGGTCGTTGAAGCAAGCTTTGTTTTCGGTAGTGGGGCGCGATCGCGTTTGCGGCGGGCTGCGTTGCGCTCAATAATTAGCGAACTGATGTGCTGAGGCAGGATTAGGTGATGGTAGTCACCAACCGGCACTTGTCTTGAGCACTCGCCAACGGTGGCGGTCAGATGGCTAGTGTGTGAGTCAATAGCCACGTTTATATCGTTCGCGGAAGAGATTATATTGGGAACGCGATCTAGATGTGGCGCGCTGGGGTTTTCGAGTAATTGCCCGAATTTATCCCGGGAGGAGTGTCCAATGGGGAACCTAATCGGAGGAGGAAAGGGCGGTGGTCCGAGCTAAGTTCGTCAAGCACCTCTATAGAGCGAAGTGCTATGTCGAGCACGGTGGGCGTCATGGGAGCGATGATGTCGAAGTTTAGTCTGTCAACTAGTTGGTCGAGGAGTTAACTCTCCTTGAAGAGACTGAAGAGTTCCATCGACGGTGCTTGCAATTTAGGTCGCAAGGATGACGGCGTCGCCTAAATTTAAGAGCGACTGAAGGTCGCTCTCCATTAAGTCTTTGGAGCGTCTGTAATACAGATATATAAAACAGATCGTGTATAGATTATTATTTGCACCTTTCGAATATATCTTCCCAGTATTTGATGGGAGCATTAGATTTCAGCAGCAAAAGAACGCTATTCGCATCATAGAGGAGGACAACCTTAGCAGCTAGATAGCCTAGGAAGCTACGTCTTCCATCTCTAATTTGTTTATAGGGACATAAATACCTATGTAAAATTTTCTACAGAGGTCTTTTAACTTCTTTTCTATTACTCAATTGACCATTAGGGCTGCCTCTGCCCTAAAGATTCGGCAGAATTATAAAGTAAAACTTGTGAATAGACAAAAAACTAAAAAAAACATATATTTTAATCAAACTCTTTAGTGTTCTGTTTCCTGATTCTTATGATTAGGAGTAGCTTCAAGCACAAAAGCAGCTTGCAACTTATATCTACCTTTAGCACTCATGGATTCCAACATATCAGGAAGATGCGTAGTCATATGTCAAGCGATTATAAAACATGGACATTAAGTTTTAATAAAAGCCTACATAAATATGTGAAAACCTGATATAACTCGCCTCTTTGGGGCAACAACGTCACACACAACCTCTAAAAATGAGATTTTTTATCAATACTTAAGGTCAAACATGCAGGTTTTTTCCATGCAAACTTAAAGTGCATTTAATTCTATAAAATGAAAAATCTAAACATTTCCCTACATTTTTTTAAACACATTACAAACAAATAACATATTTTGCCAAACTACATACACAAACTGTAATAATTAAATAACCTATAAACACAACAACCTAAAAACAGAGTCTTAAAAAATTAATTATGAACTAATTCAAATTATATTTAGAATCCTAAGTCATAAAAAGGATACCTCGTCTAAAGTTTTTGTTAAATCCACACACTTAGTAAATTTTGCGATAGTCGCAAAAAGCATACATTAATAGAATTAATTATTAAATAACCAGTTTTTGTTGAATCCACACATTTAAAAAAAAAACTTCATGGTTATCTAATAATTTAGAAGAGTTTTGATGTAACGCAGTTTGTATAAAAAAAACGGTCAAGTGCGAGTTGGACCCGCGCACCGAGGTTTCTGTACCTACTACCATTTACGTAAACAATTTACAAACACAAACAAAAAAAAGTGTGCCACTAAGCGGTCACCCATCCAAGCACAAAGTCCAACGTTGCTTAACTCTGAATATCGTTTCGAACAAAAAACTTTTACTGTTTCTCTTAATAATAGCTAAATGGCGCTGTAACTTAATTTATGATGGTAGATGACTCGGGCCCGTGTGCCCGTTGTTGTTACACTTTAGAGTTCACACTAGGTTTCATTGCAAGTTTAAAGTTTGTATATATTACTGTTTTTACGATAGAACAGAAACAACGAAAATGTGTATCTTGTATGAGGACTCCCCAAAAAAATTTGTTACTGTTGTGCCGGTAATTTGAAATGGTAATCGCTTCGGCCCGTCTCACACTTGGTCGATTTTTATTATTTGTTGTTATACTTTGGAGTTCACACTATTTTTCACTGCAAGTTTGAATTTTGTATGTATTACTGTTTTTACGATAGAGCAAAAACAACAAAAATGTGTTTCTATAATCCCCCATCAAATTTTAACTTTTTATTATTTGTTAGTCCCCCATTATAACATATATTCTGTGAAACAATCAATCTTCGGTCTAAAATTATTCGGCCTTTTAATGGTCGGACATACAGCGAGTCAGCGTACGCTTAGTAATACGGCTTTGTTGGCATCCTTTGGGTACAAATCCCTAAAAATTGGGTCAAAATCACCTTAAGTGGACTTAAGTTATCATATATGAGCGAATGTGCATAGTAGTTTGTAAACTATACGCAGAATCAGATCGATCGAATAACACACATAATAATCTGTGTCACCAGGCTTATGTTATCGCTCGGTAGTGTTGCTTTGTTTTTCTGCGCAAGTTTATTACATGATAATAAAAATAGCGATGCCCCGATACGGGTTTTTGCCGATGCGATACCGATTTTTATAAAAAGGTATCGCCGGTGTCGACACCTATATACTTAGGTGGATATAAATGAAACAATGTACGTTAGTTGCTATTTAAGAGCTGACATGATTAAATATTATTAATTACGTTGAAGAAATCTACTATTGACATAAGCTAGATAAGAAGATGAGCCGGGTGAACTGCCGAACGAAATAAAGATTGGATATCCGGAGCATAAATAAATTAGGGTGCGTTTAGACTGCTCCAGTAGACGCTCGCGTGTTTATACGAGGAGCGACCAAAAAGTTTCCGGCATTCGATACTTATTTGAAATTGTTATTTGACGTTCATTTATTTTTCGTCATTTGGACTGGCTGTGGTAGTTATCACCGTAAAGTGTAACATTGCATTTGCTTTCTGTGCTTATAATATTTTTTTAAATCTGCCGAATATTTAAACGATTTCAAAACCAAAAATTGAAAAATTTCAAATACGCGCCGTGATAAAATACTTCGTACTGAAAAAAAGTCTACCAAAGATATTTTTAATGAAATTTCAAGTACTTTATGAGAAAATGCTCCATCATATTCCATGGTTCAATTTTGGTGTTCCGAATTCAAACGTAGAAGAACAAGCTGCAAAGATGAAGACCATCCACATCTGTTACCGTAGAAAATGTTAAAAAAGTTGAGAAGTTAGTACTTAACGATAGACGTGCAACCATTCGTTACATAGCTGAGACTCTAAAGATTTCTTTTGGGATTGTTCAGTTAATACTTTCTGAAGTCTTAAACTTTAGAGAGGTCTCCGAGCGGTGGGTTCCACGAATGTTGACGGAAGTGCAGAAAGAGAAGCGAGTAAAGATTTCAAAAAAAAAATCTTGCCATTAAGAATGCAGGGTTTCAATTGATGAAACACCCACCATATTCACCAGACTTCGCTCCTAGTGATTTCTACTTGTTCCCTAAGTTAAAAGAACAGATCCGAGGCACTAAATTCATGACAGCGGTGAAGGTGTTTTTTTAAAACTCAGGAACAAGATTTTTTTTTAGCTGATATACGACAACTTGTAAAGCTATATTTCAAATGTATTAAAGTAGAAGATTATGTTAAAAAATAAAATATTTGCTTGGTTTGCTCTTATGGTTTTTATAGCATTACCGAAAACTATTTGATCGCTCCTCGTAAGTGGATTTTATAGAGTATCGACATCTCAGCAAATTAATATCGCCGATTCCGATAGATCGGAAAAAATAAAATTAATATAAATCCCTAATAATAATATTGTACGTACGGTCTATTAATCAAGCAAACAAGCTTTTGTTATGCGCAATGCAGCCAGTCGCAATCTACTTACTATGCCCAGCTGCACTGTTTTTCAGCCTAAGTATTGTTACATCCAAATCTTACCTACATTTTGTTGAAGTTTTTTCGCGACTCTCATCATTATTGGCGCCCATTTTTTAATACCAAATAATAAAACTATGGCTACGTAAACCAACAAGTAGCCATTAACATATACACCTGTAATGTATATGAATCCCAGTATCATGTTCACTAATAAAAAAGCCTGAAACAGAACATAATGCAAACAAATTTCATAAAGTTAAATTGGATAAAAAAAAATTGTAATTTATTAAAAATTACAACAAATTTTTTTTTTTATTTTTTTCATTTAATTATTGGTTGACGAAAATAACGTTTTTAAAATATATTTTTTATATTTCAAGATTCAATGTTATTTCTGAACTTTAAATAAAATAAGTTAGTTTATAAAATACCATAAAATTGGCCAAGTTCGTGTCGTACAAGTAAAGTAAAGTATTTGTAAAGTTCTAATATCGTGGTTTTTGCCAAATTGATCGTAACATTCAAAATTTAAAAATTAATAACTCGCAAAATATTTCATTTATTCGAAAAGTTACTGAGGTACCTATTGCTCAGTTCAATATCGGGTGAGCTACCTATTTACTTTTAAATATATATTTTCTAAATTAATTATAAATATCTTCAGCAGATCACGTAAGACACCTTCATTTAAAATGTTACCAGAATCGATGTAATAACGTCGGAATAATGTGATGTGACTTCGGGGACGGACGGCCGGACACGACGAACTATGAGAGGTCAATTTTTTGCTATTTGGCTAAGAAACCGTAAAAAGTCCGTGTCGTAAACTGTTAACGCATTAAGATAGGGTTCTGCTGAATGATAATTATCGTAGATATCTGAATAAAATTGAATGACTTCGAATGTGTTTTTAAAGACTGCCCTATCCAACGCGCAAAAAAAAATTAGGTATAAATAAAATGGAGATTGTTTTTTAAATACGTGGCAGCCTGTTATTAAAGAAGCATTAAAAAATTTAGTCCTGAACCATTGTAATTGTAATGTAATTTATGTTAACTTTGTTGGTTGTCCTTAAATAAATAAAAAAATAGAAGTAGAGCTCTCCATACATTGAACTGACGGTTGAATTTTATTTCCACACCCCATTGTGGGTATCATTTGTTAGGTTTTAAAAAGTGCATTTGATATCTATTTTTTTAGAAAGATATACATTTTCTGAGTTAACCTTCCTAAGTTAACGTGTTTCCCCCCTCAAGTATTAAAAACAGCATTTCTAATGATTTAAAAAAAAACCAACATTTCTAGATGAAAAAACTTTCAATTTAATTTGTTTTAAACCAAATTAGTTTTTTAGATATCTGAGATAATTAATGAAATAAGTGTGACATACTTAATGTACCTACACATATAGTGCAACCCACTTTTCGGACTTGGTGGTCAAAAATCAAAACTAGTCGTCATGAGAACTTACAATGACACTAGCAACCAAACACCCAAGGTCAGAAAAGTTTTTTGCACACTACTCATATATTTAAAACCATACTAATACTAACTTTTGTGTGATTTGTTTCACGTAGATGTAAAAAATCATAATATTTTCTGCTCAGCCAGTCATGAAGCTTTGTGGAAACAGCTTTTAATCTGGGTCCATCATTGTTTGCTAGCCTCCTCAGACAAGAGGATCTGTGTTTATATTTTAGCCAAGATTCAAATGCATCCATTAATATAATTGTAGCAGTAAAACAGAACATGAATTGTAACAAGTTCACTTGACGATATACAGATATGCTGAAAAAAAAAAAAGGTTAATAAGTAGGAACCAGACCCTCTAGCATTGTGAATTTGAAAATGTAATTGGCATTGTGGAATCAGTTATAACCACAATGTTAAATCTGGTATAGCTGGTCAAATAAGGATGTTTTTAAAGGTTTTTAGATATAAATGAAATAACACATATTTAAATAAAAATAATTAATAAAATGTTAGAACCTGTAAAGTAAAAAATCTTGGAGCTTGGGTTAACAGATCGTTAACATAAATTTATAAGCAAAATATTAAAAGCAAATTTTTTTTACAATAATTATATTCTAAACCAAAGACAAAAACATAATACTTTATTTGAAATAACTACATCACATAAGACAATTTATTTTTAAAGATGGAATTTTTGACACCAAAAAGCACATATATTTTTATTTATATAGGAAACATAGTGATTATATTATTTTTGTATATAGGTATATAAATGCAACATTGAAATAAATGTGACATTTTGATGAGTTATAGTCGGTTTTCTTTCTGTAATTGAGGAGTTGCTGACAGTTTCCGTTAAAATCCTAACGCGATAACACGCGATAACCAAATTTAGAACGGGTGGAACGGAAAGAAAACAGTATGACTTAAGCTTAGTTACAGAGTAACAGTAGTTTGTCTTAACGTAAATTCTTTAGAAAAGTTTCAATTGTGATTTCATTATGTATAATATTTTAGTTATTTAGTACCACAGCTAATTTTTTCTCCCGTAGTACTACCAATGTGCCTAGTAGTACCACCGGTTTTTTTACCCCTGATACTAGTCAATTAATTGATTTTGTCTTGTAAAAATTAAAATCCCATAATCTAACAGAGTAGTAACTCTACTTCACATTTAAACAAATACTATTAAGAATACTTACAACTTTAACAGTTTACTCTAGTTAAATATATAAAATATTGAATATGGGACATTGGCCTCATACTTCTAAAAACTTCAACTACATCCCAACATATTTGATTATAGTCTTACGACTGATGGCAAATTATAAATGGAAAAAAAAAAAAAAACTTCCAACAGTTTTCTCTTGTTAAAACTACCTACTTCAGTTGCCAAAGATAAAGGGCTATATCTCCATAACTATTTCTCAAAGGCAAGTAGTTTCTTTATAGAAGTTATAGATCTCATCAGGATCATTATTTCGGATGACAGCTACCAAACTTGATAGGCCTCTATCTCTATAACTATTGATCATAGACTAGTGATTTCTTTATAGAAGTTATAGATCACATTAAGATCTTCATTTCGGATTGCACTGTCATTCTATAAATGGCTATATCTCCTTAACTTCATACCAAAGTATAAGTTATTGAGTAAAATCATAAAAATATTCCAGCAATATGAAAACTTAATGATATTGAGATGGTTAAGAAAATATTGAAAAGGATTATGAATAAATTTTGTTTGTTAATTTTATAGGTGGTGGTGTTTCTCATGGAATGACCCACATTTTTTTCCGTATTTTCCCTCTTGGCCCATTATAGTTACTCTAAATTTCAGAAACCAAAATTAGCCATGTTATTGTCAGTGTAATTTTATAAATTTAACTTGACAAACTGTCAACCCTGATACATTGTACCAAGCAAAGCACATTCCAAAACCCATTCAGGCGTTCCGCATTACTTTCTGGAACGGCAGGGTAATATTTACTCTTTCTGAGGCCCTTTGGAACGCAGCTTCACAGCCTTTAGGCATAAAAAAAGGAATTATACTAGCTAGAATATATTCTTATTAGTAATTACTTACAAAAAAATTAAATGAAAGAGGAAAATGAAATAGAGCGACAACCACAGTTTCCGCCAAAAAAGAACATCTTCAATTAGCCCTACGGATGCTGCAAATAGAGCCGAGGTCTGTTTTGTTTTGCTTTCTGGAAATTTTATCATACCCAATATTTTTTTACTAAACCAAGACATAGTTTTAAATATTTTTTAGAAAACTGTCATTGTGAAGTTTATATCCAAAATTTAATTATACTATAAATATGTAATGTATGTGAAGTACAGTTTATATCAACTAATTCTTTTCCTAATATTTATATTCTCTTCGATTGTTTATACTTTTCACTTCTGTTTGTTTTTTTTTTTTTTTTAATATTATAATGGGCTCGCACGGTCTTAGCAGATCATTTATGCATTTGCCAGAGTCAAAGTCAATTATATTATATCGTATCGTGGCGCGGGCGTTACCGCGCGTCCTCGTTTTCAAGTCCCAAGATTGGGCGGGATATTTGGTGTGGATCCTCAGACATTGCGCGTCATGTCCTGCTTATTTCTTCATAATTCACTATTCATGAGCCTTCGCTGCATAATTCTTAACACGCTTTCGTAAAACTTTGCTAAAATATATACATCGAAAGTCACTAAATGAATTTAGAAAAATTAAACAGAAAAAAACACCACTCCTTCTTAAGATTCGCGCCAAAACTCCTTCTGTTTTTTTTTTTTTTTGTTTTTTTTTTTTTTTTAGAAATTGCACCAGTGTTGCCAGCAAACTTTTTGTAAGCCCACTAGATGCAGGTCATAAAAGAAGTCTGTCCTATACAGTATAATCTAATAATTTGTGGTCCTAGTCTGTATCTAGCGAGCTACGGGAGCTAAGACCAAGTATCCAATAGACTTGACAACCAAAAAGAAAAAAAACTGGTTGCCTGTAAAGTCGGTATACGGGCGAAAGTTTTACGTGACAATGATTTTATGTCTGTCTCTCTCGCTCTTAGGCGGGCGCGTGCCTCTCACTCGCTCTCATTGTGAGCGCATAACGTGAGCGGAGCGTAACGCAGTTTCTTGAAGTGTCACCCGGCAAACCAATTTATAAGACGTTGTCACGTCAAAACACTAACAAAAACCATTAAGAGTGACAGAGATATAGACAATGTTCTTTGTCTTTGTCAGCGTATCGTTGGGCACAGTCAAAGAGAATATAATCACAACGTTTTTGGCACAGTTAAAACTGTGCACAACAAAGCAGAACAGTGCCTTGAAAAATCACCAAAACAGTGACTTATTGTGAACTTTGAATAATTATTTTTGTTCGAAACTAAGTCATAAGTGTTTAATATCCTTAAAACTATGGTGTACTGTTATGTTATCGGCTGTAATAGCCGTAGTTAGCGGAAAATCGAAAATATAATATTTCATACGTAAGTACGTCGGTTTGACAATTATTCCACTTGATTTCTGCAAATATGAATAGAATGCAATAAATGACATCATATAGTATAGTCAGTACTATAAATTTCAGCTTGAAATCACATAATTTATAATGGATTGTTTTATAGATTAACCGCCTAAATTCAGAAGTGAGGACTAGGACTGAATTGTCAGGGGAAATTACGCCAGTTCGCCATTTTCTATTACTTTTTATTTTAGCTGGGTTACAAGTTATTCAGGGATGCCAGCTCTGGTGTTGGTAATTTACCCAAATTTGGTGGTATTTAGCTTTTATTTAATTTTTTTGTTTCAGATTCCCTAAAATAAACCTGTAGTAGCCAACTGTGGATAAATGCAACAGGTCGAAAAAAATGCGAACCAACCAATTTTAGACGAATATGTTTCAAGCATTTTGCTGAAAATTGCCTTCGCAAGGCTTGTGAAACTAGTAAGTAAAGTAAGTAAAATAGAGTAAATGTTAGTTTGGCTAGGTAATAACATGCACCTAGGGGAAGCACAAAGCCTACTTAAAAGTGTCAAGTGCAAGTCGAATATTGGCATGTTCCGTCTTGCTTGCTTCCATCGATGTACGATGTACGTTTTTATTGTTTTTTTATGGCTCTAGCCACCATTTTAGTGTTTTCTAAATGTTATAGGACTTTAAAAGAACAATTCAGCACTTTGAATTGAAGCAACTAATGATATTTCAAAAAAAATCATACGTGTTTTTTGCTTCATAATGAGTCATCTGTACCAGTACAATTTATCAATTTGTTAATGTCATTTACCTATATTTCAGATCGATTATTCATCGCATGCAAACGCAGATAACACAACGATAACGCCTAGGAAATTAAAATTAACTGTAGAATCAAACCGACACTCGTTAGCAGCTGAGATTCGCAGAAAAATAACTAGTTACAATGAGAGCAAAGCTTCGACTAAACAAGAAAAATGCAAAGTTGTCTGCAATTCTTCAGAACTTAAAAGCCAACGATATAATAATCAATAATTAGCTGACTTTTTAGTTTTTGTTTTATTTTATATCCAGCTGCTTCTTGATTAATGTAACGTTATTGAAAAAAAAGTTTTATTTTTTTAGTGTATTTTTTTGTTTTATTTTCTTACTTGATTCCACATTCATAATATATATGTGCCATTAAAATTCAAAATTGTCCAGTTTTATAACCCTTACTTGATATACTATTGATTCCTCATAAACATTTCCACCCCTTTTTTTACTTCCTTGAGGAATGATTTCCGTGATAAAAAACTATTCTATGTCCTTTCTCGGGTCTTAAACTATCTCCATACCAAGTTTCATATAAATCTAAAGCTTGAAAACTTCAGTGTTCATACGACTTCAATATTCATACAACGTCCATGATACTATCTTTTCACTACTACGATTAATATCATTACATAAGTTTGTTTCTAAACGTTATATATTTAGCCGTACGTTGCTAAAAATTCAAACTCTGACTTGCAACCATTCCTAAAATCCTTAAATTTTCTGGGATAAAACCAATGTTATTGTATATTAAAACTCCTCCGAGTCTTCAACATTATTTTATCTACACTAATATTATAAAGAGGAAAGATTTGATCGTTTGTTTGTTTGTATTAAATAGGCTCCGAAACTACAGGACCGATTTGAAAAATTCTTTTACCATTAGAAGCCGACATTATCCCTGATGAACATAGGCTACTTTTTCCGCGGGAAAATGCTTCATTCCTACGGGAACACAGGTAATAGGACAACGGGTAGTAAGAATTATCCTTTCGTACTTATATTTTTCACATAACTTCTAAACTGCTGAACCGATTGGCTTGAAATTTTATATGGGTATTTTGATGGTTTCCTGGATGATTTAAAAATATAATTGGACCCAGCAGGTGGCGCTGTTGTCGGTATGTCAACTACTAAATGGCTGGACCGATTGGGTTGAAATTTTGTATGTGTACTCCATTGTTTCACAGACACGATTGTATTATGCCATCAAAGAGGAAAGATTTGATTGTTTTTTTTTTCTATAATTGAGGAGTTGCCTTTAGAACCTACACCAATAACGAAATTTAGGGCGGACGAAAACGCTGGCAGAAGCTTTTTATATAAAATTGAACACTGTTAAGCAATAACAAACAAAAAACTTACAAACTTCCATATTTATATCATGCGTTTAAAAACATCTACTCGGGCAACAGCTTGTACATATCTACAGGTAAAAGTGGGGTAATATTACTTAAATTTGGTAACATTGTTCTTTGCCACAGAGTTCAGTGACTCTATTTCTGTCCCTTACGGGTATACGCTTATTATAAGTCAATTGGATACTTGGTCTTAGTATGGGAGTGAGTTCACGGGATTTCTACATCTATGGTTCATGGGGATAATAAGCAATGTTACCAACATTTCATTTTTATTTATTATAGGGATATGAGATGAGTTGGTAAATAGACTTACCAAGTGCAATATTGTGTTTATTTAACAAAATTTTTCATTGTTTTTGAAAACTATCAACCTAAAAATTGCCCACTAAAAAATCCACTAGCCACCAGATACAAATTTGCCCACCAGCAGGGGGTCCCAAACCACCAGATCTAGTGGTGAAACTACTAAGTTGGCAATGCTGAATGGTACAAACCAGGAGTGTTGCCACCAACGGAGGCCCTGACGTCGCCATTTTTTACAGCTTTCAGTAGCTAAGCCGGATTTTTAGCTATTGTTGCCTATAGTGGCAATATTTTGGCCTAGATGCCCTATCGCTTTGAATGAAATGAAAATGTAGTTTTAATCATTTTTTCTGTATATATAAAAGGCAAACGTTATGGACTGACTGACTGATCTATCAACGCATAGCTCTAACCACTGGGCAGATCGAGCTAAATTGTGGCACACATATAGCTATTGTAGTGTAGGCGTGCGCTGAGAAAGGATTTTCCAAAACAAACCCCCTAAAGGAGTGAAACGGGGTTTCAAAGTTTGTATGGAGCACCAAGATAGCGAGGTTAATCCATTAGTTAATTAGTTTTAGTGGTGAATTAATTATTTTTAAGAGAGAGAGAGAGACAGAGAGAAAACATTATGTGAGTGGGTTTTTTTTTTCTAGAATTGAGGAGTTGCCCTAAGAATCTTACGCTGATAAATTTAGGGCGGGCGAAGGCGCTGGCAAAACCTAGTTATTTAAATACCTTCTTTAAAAAACAAATTATGGAGGCCACAGCCAAAGGATACAAAAAAACCAAAATGATTAAACTAATTTAATAAAAATATAAAATTACAAGTTAATTAACCTAAGTCTATATACTATTTCAAAGTTAGAATGGCTTCCGCTTCCAGTGTTGGCCGCTGGTGTCGAAACGATCCATGGTCCAAGTAAATAAGTTCGTAGCGTGTCAGCAGTTCTCACATGGTATAATTAACACTAAAGTCTGCGTGGCTAATAAAAGGTAATTGTAGAGGGCTGTTTTATCTATTTAGTCTAAAAATTATTAATTAGCACTGAGCGAATTCCAAGCCAGTTCTCTGGTATTGCATTTCAATTTATTTTACTTGCCGCGGGTCCTGTGATTGTATGTCATATACCATTATCTAAAAACAAATTACTTAATTCGCTACCTTCTTCCTCAGTAGCATATGGTAAAAGCGTGCAGCTTTTTTCCAGAGATTAAGTTTTGATTATATTTTCTATGCAGTCTGCTTGAAAACGAACTTGACTGGATTTAGCTTTTCTTCACAGACTTAACTATTGTTACTAAGCTTCGGGAATTTAACCTCTGCATACAAGAATTATTTCCCATTGGTTGCTATGAAAGGATATGGAGGAATGAGGACTTCGTGGTGTTTATTAGGTACTATGGACAGTTTCTACAGATCTAGTGAAGTTATTGAGATTATGGGAAATTTAAAAATAATAATTATATCACTCTCAGAATAATAATATCCTGGTTTTATTATATTCTAGTACTCTCTGGGATCTAATTCTAATATAAGGTTCTTAATATAAATAAATCTAAGTCTTTTTAGCATATTCTCTAAAATATTTATTTACATAACATAGAATGAAGAGTGCTAGATGCTTTTACAAAAGCTAGGATTATGAATAAATTTTGTAGTATCGTCATCGACTTTTTCAGTCATTATTGCTAGAAGTTAAGAAAATTTAGCTTATTTTAGGATGTCCGCTTTTCTGTATGCTTGGTTATTCAACATAAAAATTAGAGTACTACTTATTTTTTCTGATTTTCTACTATTTAAGATAAAACTCAGCTATTTTACGTCAATCATTCTTTACTTAGACTAATGTGGTTATTAAATTCTGAAGATAGATAGATAGTTAGAAATAACAAATAAAATAAAATTCTAACATTAATTTACACCCGGTAAAGATTAAAAATACCTAGATTAAAATAGGTATTTATTGGTATTTACTGCGTATGAACCCAACTCTAATCCTGGTCCATCATCCAGAACCTCATTTATCTCCTGGCTACTTGTCAGATGTAGAGTTATTGCCATCAGTATCCAGCAACAATTTTGAGCTCTTAGGGACGCGTTTCAGACGGGATTTACGTTTTTTGGAAGTATAAATATGTATTAGTAGGTCAGCTAAAACGGTATCTTGAGTGTATCTTGGGGCTAACTTTGACGAGTTGCCAGAGGATTTTTAATGAACACTTCTTGTTGGGGTTGATATTCAACCTCAGGTTCGTGGATTTTATTCCTGTTTTCTATTAGGATTGTACGGTGTTCTAGAGATGACTCGTTAATTATATATATTATGTTAATAAACTGTTTTCATTTCTCGGTGCGTTTGTACATACGTACTGTTGTAAAATGTCTATGTTTAAGGGGTCTCCAGGGTCAAAATGACCGCTTATGACGTCAATAGGCCTACATTTAGCGAAACTATTAACAGAACTATTATACGCTAGTATTCCGTTAGACATTAAGTTTATTATGGGTTCGTCTTTTTGTTGAAATTTTAAAATTCGCAAAAAAAAAATTAACAATAAAAAAGTCTTATTTTTCTGAGCAGAGCGCAGCGGAATACATTCCGAAATTTTTAAAAAAAAACCATACAAAATATCCTTTTTTCCAAAATTCCTTTCTAAAAAACAATTCAGCCGCCGATTACTGCATTTTAGGTATAAGGGGATGCATCTTTATCCGTTAAAATCATTTTTACACAAAAATTATATGGTGCAGACAAGTAAAAAATTATATTTTTATTAATAAAAACTATCATACGCAATTATTAACGCGAATTTATAAATTGCAATGATATACATACCAATCGTAATATAAAACAAATATAGGAATTATAATTATCTCGAAAAAAATATTATGAGTAAACATACAATTTTAGTAATGCCATTATGAGTAAAACAATTTCGGAATAATGATTATTATGAGTAACGATAATAGAATTCTTAATGTATGACAAAAAATATAATGAACAAAATTATGAAGAGTATTAATTATGATTTTACAAATCGGTATGAGAAGATGGTATGTGAGGAACCGTGCCAGGAGTGCCTTTTCTATTCAATACCATAGACAATAAAAATCTAATACCTCCTCAGTAGGTTATCTTATTTTAAATAATCTTATTAAAATCTAATTAATTAATAAACCCATTTTTTTACCGATTACTTATAAAATAAACATATCGGTTACCAAAAATAAAGAAGGTACCTAGTTTTGTTTACCTATCGTTGTCAATAACAAGCTTTATCAATCGATGAAACATTAAAAAGCAATAATATATGCATTGTATACCTATCCTATCTATTATATACCTATCTATTATAAATAAAAAAGGTATTACTCACTATATTCAAACTGCAATTTAAAGAGCCGTCATAAACGGATGGAATTTACACTTTTTATTGCAATGTCCATAATCTCCATTTTAAGAACTATTAAACACAAAACATGTTGATGTATAATGCAATTAGTCTGGTCGAGAAGTAAGTTTTCTGCGAAAAATAGTTAGAACAAATTTAAAAATATGGGGTTTTGATTTTTTGGATTCAGAATTTTATTCTGAAAAAGGGGAATTTTGGATTTTTTTTGCTATTAAATATTGCAATTGTTATTAACAAAAAACGAAGAGAGAAAAAGGTGGTCTCCGTTTTTTAACAATAACTTCAAAAATATTAAAAAAAGCTCCATTTTGAAAAAAGATTCTAAAAGAGGAGAAAATTTTATAAAAAAAAGTCTCGACTCCCGAAATTGTAGTTCCATTATTTATAATTTTAATTTAACGTTGAAAATAGCGCTCCGCGCGGCAGTTTCAACGTTGTGACGTCGCCGCCAAACAAACTAAGCGTCAGAATTTTTTTTTTTTTATAATATTTATTATCAATATAAAAATTTGAATTAAAGTTTTTTTATTTGTTTATAATGATTTTTCTAAGTTAACAAAAAATGAAAAACCCGGTAAATGTAGTTAAAAAAATTTTTTTTACGAAATCTTTGATTTTCACTGTTTTTGTATCTATTTTTTACATTTCATTGCTTAGTTGAAAAATTTTTTACATCACAACAACAATTGCAATATTTAATAGCAAAAAAATTCCAAAATTCCCCTTTTTCAGAATAAAATTCTGAATCCAAAAAATCAAACCCCATATTTTTAAATTTGTTCTAACTATTTTTCGCAGAAAACTCACTTCTCGACCAGACTAAGTGGAAGGAGAAAAATGAAGGGAAATCGTCATTAGCTCGACACAATGCCACAAAACCGTATTTGTTTCCAGTCATTGCTGGTGCTCCATCGGTTGTAATGTAGACTAATTTATATTGGTAGCTTGCAGTTTGCTGCAAAATTGAAGAAAACTTCATGTATATCTTTCCTTTCAGTTAATTAATTTATTTAATAAACTCAAACACCACTTGTACAAATGGAACCCAGTATACCTATGAAGCAACCAATAAAGAAAAGCAGTTTTAAAAAAGCTGTATCTTGACATCATTGATTTTTTTTTGCAAAAGATATATGCTACTCTATACTACGAAAAACACTTAATTCTACTACTGTAATTTATAAAATGTAAAATAATAACATCATTTATGTTTCTTTAGAATGAATTTTAAACTTTTGTTTATTTTATTTTGTTATGAGCCTAAAATCAAATATTAAAATAAATAAAATATTGCCTACGAGCTGCCCAAAATATTTGCTCACACTTTGCTACTATTTTAAAACAAAACATCTATTGCTACCAAAAAAAAACTGTAATACTCAGCGATGTCAAGTACAAAGCGCCTGCTAGACGGTCGTCAACAAGTTTTTCCACAGAGGTGACCCTTGTTGCAAGTTCGTTTGAAAACACTGTCGGGCGGGCTGGCTACACGGACGGCGTTAGGCTGTTAGCCTTGCGGACTGAAAACATGCAGAACAAAATGGCTTCTACACTTTCGAAATTATCTTTTTTTTCACAGTAGCCCCGTTGGCATTAGGCTCGTATTCTTTTATTTTCGTACTAATATCTCATATGCAGTTTTTTTTTTTTGGAAGAGTCTTTATAACTATTGAAAGATAAATCCCAAAGACACGTCTATTGGTTCTTAAGATATCAAGGGGCTAAAGCTAACATACATACACTCACACAGACATATACAAAAATCACTCTAAAAATGATGGCAAACGATTCTCCTAGTCTCAAAACGTCAAAATGAGGTATTCGATTTACGTACCTATTATAATAACTTCTCTCAAGAGAAGTTTTCGACCGTCTGGTACTTGCTTAAGCTTCATGCAGTGATGTACTAGGGCAGCATGTCTATACTACTCCTCGTTGCGATTTGGAACGCACCCTATAATATAGTCTCTCTTTAATCTGTACTTGCCAAAATCTAAACTAAAAACTGATTTTATTTCTCCGTAGTGATTATATTCTCTTTGGTCTCATCTATTATGTTATGATATTTTTTGACATAGTTTCATACATTTTTTGGGCTTGTTTTAGTTAATTAAATGACGTCAAAGGCTTACAATAAGTGTTCACAGAAAGAAGGAGCTCGACCCTATAAATGTTGTGAATATCCAGCTAAGATTTCTATGAATATGTATAACTTTAAAAAGGAAGGACGATTTTGTGACATAGAGTTAATATCTGGAAAGTCTATCGTTAAGGTAATGTTTGTAATATTGATATTTTTTTATATTTATTTGTTATCATAACAGCTGGCCGCGTAAAGTCTATTCAATGTAGTGAGCAAAAAAATGGTCAAAAAACACACCCCCTTTTAAAAAGAATTGGAACCTCCCTAGGGGTCTGGAGAGGGGTCACAGACAAAAGTGCCCCATACAAACGTTGCGGCCGACGATTAACTCTATCGATTTCCATCATCAAAATATATGGTTACTGGGACACCACAAATTTTCATACAAAAATTCAAAAAGTTTTTTTTACAGCACCCACATTTGTACAAACTTACCGTAATCAAAAAAAGGAAAAAAATTAAAAATATTCTAAGTCTGGTATTTTTCCCTTGCACCACCTTTTAGTTACCCTGACAATTATTTTGCACGCTCTAAATTGAGTAAATTTGTGCTCTGTACATACATAGAAGTTTCACATAATCAATTTCCTATTATATATCTAGCATTAAGATCATGGATAAATACATATATCTAGGGAAACTTGTCGCTTCTAAGAAAAGTAACCAAGAAGATGAAATAAACAGAAGAGTAAATCTAGCTTGGAGAATTTTTTATTGCAGAAAGCAATTAAAGCATATTAAAAGAAGATTACACCATGGACATAAAAAAATGGTAATGGAGTCTCCATTCATTCATTCGTTAGAATTCAATGCTTTTTATAATTTTAATACATACTACGAATTTGATACTAATTATATCAATGTCAAAATTGTATAAAGTAATAAAGACAGACGCACATGCACACTTACACGCAAACGCACACGCACACACACACACACATACATAAACAATGTCTTAATAAATTATGAATATTAAATTCTGTAACAGTATCTAAATAAGTAAATATTCCTAGTTGTTAATGTTACTTTATTAATTAATTATAAGCACTACTGGAAGAAGACACTGATCCCTGTAGCACAGGTTATAACCTAGCTCGGGAATCAGGGACTTCAATAGGTATTTTGTCATATTTTTGGTCAATAAACAGTTTATTTATTTATTTATTTATTCATCCTAAACTGTTATATGGATGCCAAACCTGGATTGTCACAAATAAAACATAGATGTCTGTCAGTTCATGCCAGTGTGGAATGGAAAGAAGCATGCTTAAACTAAAGAAAATACATAAAATTAATAATGCAACCATTAGGAAAAGAACCAAATTAAGAGATGCCTCAACACAGGCTGTAAAATTAAAATGGCAGTGGGCACTGGGACATATCATACCTCACAGATATTAGATGGACCATACAAACCACAACATAGAAAGGACCTAAAGGGAAGAGAAATGTGGGAGGACCACACAAGTGGTTGACTGATGACATAGCACAAATAGGTGGAATCAACTGGGCAGAAGAAGTGAAAAATAGAAAAAAATGGAATTTATTAGAGGCGACATTCTCAAGAGGGATCCATTACTCATAAAGAAGAATGTAAACCTAACGACTAACCATACTAACAGAAACAAAAGTTATATAGACTAACACCAAGTAATGAAAATAAAGGTTTTATTATTATTATTTATAGGGTTTAAAAAAATTGTTAAGAAAATCGTTAAATAAATTGTTAAATAAATCCTTAGAGATGTCAAAATGGTTTATTTGTACTTTATTGTTAATTGAGTGTTTATAGATCTGATTGCTGAATCTAAAGAGGTTGTGCTAAATTTTAAACTGCTGTGATTAATGGTTTTTAGGAACAACTTATGAAAAATCATATATCATGAAATCATTATAATTTAGTCAAAACTCTTTGTGAAAGAAAACCTATGAAAAATCATAACTTTCATTGGAATTTTTACAAATTTGAGTTGTTAGATGCTTTCTAGATAGGCAGAACCTACTGCATACTGAGACACTACTACATAGGATTTTTTTTGTTTGTTTTTTGCCATACATAAAACAATAACTAACACAAAATATATATATTTAGAAGATCATGGCTAGGGGAGGTTTACTGTTCCATCTTGCAAATGAATTACGTAGACTACCCATGCATTGTCTGTTACCTAGCACTCCAACTGAAATGGACAGGACATAATTGAGAGACAACAAAAATAAATGGACGAAAACAGTGACAGAATGGATACCACATAATGGAAAAAGGAAACGAGGCAGACTTACCAAAAGATGGCAAGATGATATATGCAGAGTAGCTGGCCCCATGTGGCTACGCAAGGCTAGAAATAGAGAGGAAAGGAAATTTTTAAAGGAGGCCTATGTCCAAGGACAAGCCGTAAAAATAGAAACAAACCGGTTTCCAGATATTATAATTTAGTTAATGATTTAGTTTAAATAGGTTTATGATAAACCATTTACTTGTATTGTCCAAACTTACAACAATAAAGGCTTTTATTATTATTATTATATATTGTTTATGTATACACACATAAAAGTTCCTTTAGTTAATTATAAATCTTATCTTAAATGCAGTGATTATATGTATAAACATGTATGCTAGCTCTTCTCGCCTGAAATACAGGATAACCTAGTTCAGGCACCCATCTTACTTTCATTTAAGCAAAAATTGTTTTCATAGCTTAATTTTGTGAAACCCTATTTTTACACACATAAAAGTTCCTTTAGTTAATTATAAATCTTATCTTAAATGCAGTGATTATATGTATAAACATGTATGCTAGCTCTTCTCGCCTGAAATACAGGATAACCTAGTTCAGGCACCCATCTTACTTTCATTTAAGCAAAAATTGTTTTCATAGCTTAATTTTGTGAAACCCTATTTTTATGAATGAAAATTTTTATTATTATAAACATGGTCACTTACTAAGTCAGAAGTATAAAAGCTTTTCTGAGGTAAAACACAAATTAAATGCTGCCTTGAGGTTCAGTAAGAAAGCAACTGCTAGAGCTAAATTCTAATTCATTGGCAAAATAGGTGGGTGGCTTGCGAGCTATCCCTCTGGGAGTCGTGCTTTCTGGTTGCTTGCTAAAGCTGCCGAAGAGAACTTCTGCCAGTCTTCGTTACAACCACTGCGAAAGACCGATGGTGACTTGGCTGATAGTATAGTGCAAAAGAGAAAACCGATTGGCAGTCTCTTTGCCTCCAACTCGAATATGAACGACGAAGGCGCTGTACGGAAGTGCGGTAAGACCATGCCGGAAATCGCCATAACACAACGGGAGTACAGCGGGCGTTGCTTTCTCTAAACGTTCATAAGTCGAGTGGGCCAGAAGGTATACCAGCAGTGGTGCTTAAACAGTGTGCTCCTGAGTTATGCCCTGTACTCACGCGCCTCTTTTTTCTACCAAACTTAATTTATGTCTTCATGGAAAACTGAACTTCCGATCCATCGAATTATAGGCCTATCGCTATTACCTCCCTCCTCTGCACGGTGATGGAGCGTGTGATCAACACACAGCTTCTAAGATGCCTAGAAGTACACGACCTGGTCAGTGACCGTCAATATGGCTTTCGCCACCGTCGCTCGACTGGTGACCTTCTAGTGTATCTCACACACCGATGGGCACTGGCTATTGAGGGTCAGGGGGAGGCATTGGCATGTAGCCTGGACATAGCAAAGGCGTTCTATCGGGTCTGGCACCGGGGTCTTCTATCGAAGTTGCCAACTTACGGAGTACCCGAGGGTTTGTGCTAATGGCTTTTGTCCGGCAGACGCATACGAGCTGTAGTTGACGGTATTTGCTCTGATAGCACGGTCATTAATGCTGGTGGGACACACACAAGGCTCTGTGCTGTCTCCTACGCTGTTTCTACTGCATATCAATGACATGTTGGACATGAACAACATACATTGCTATGCAGATGACTACTGGAGACGCTTATGACACGGGTCGTGCAAACATCCCTCTTTCCGTTGTAGAGAAAAAGCGCGGAGAACTTATGTCTCAAATCGAGACCACTCTGTCTTAAGACTGAGAAGAGACTTTGGCTGCCTGTGTGTGTTCTACCACTTGTGCAATGGGATGTGTTCTGAGGAATTGTTTGAAATGATGCCCACGGCTACTTTCTACCATCGCACCGCTCACCACCGACAGGGAATTCATTCTAACAATTTAGAATCTAAATGGTTGCGTACAGTGCGGTTTCAGAGAAACTTCTTCCTGCGGACGCTTAAGTTGTGAAATGAGCTCCCTGCCAAGGTTTTCTCCAAGGACTAAAGTGTGAAGTTCTTCAAGAAAGAAGTTATTAGATTTCTGAAGGGTCGGCAACGCGCTAGTGATACCCCTGATGTTCCATGCGTCCATATGCTACGTTGATCGCTTACCATCAGGCGGACTGTAAACTTGTTTGCCACCTTAGTGATATATAAAAAAATGGGGATCTTCAAAAGAGAAGTTATTGGATTTTTGAAGGGTCAGCAATGCGCTAGTAATCCCCTGGTGTTGCAAGCATGCGGACCGTAAGCTTGTTTACCAGTGGTGTAAAAAAAGCTAAAATCTTGAGAGTATAAAATGAAGAGGAGCATGTTGAACATATACAAAATGTTAAATATGCTAAAAAGACAGTGAAGATTGACCAAAGTACAAGAAAGGTCACAGAGCTTAAGTTGTATTGATCAAAGATAGACAGAAGCACAGAAGAGGCAGACCTGCTAAAAGATTGGAGGATGATCTATCTACTAGTTGGCTTGTGGAGGTCTTGTATCAAGACATACTGATAGTTCAGTTGCTTCAGTTTCAATAAATTATGAAAATGTATGAAACATTAAATATTATTTTTTTATTTCGACCAAAATCTGGACTGGACTGGTTGCAGTTGTTGCCAACCAATTTATTTTTAAGACAACCTATTAGACTAATGGATTATTGTTTAAATGCTACCTTTAAAATATTATGATGTGTTTTATTATTGTATTGTCTTTGAATTGTTTAAGATAAGAATTTTACAAGAAAAATGGTTAACTGTCCATATATTGCTGCCCTCTTACTAGAAAATGTATTTTGACATTCAGTGCTACCTTCTTTGCCATTATATGTTCATATGGCCATAGTCTACATTGTTATACATGTCAAGAAGCAATCCTGACACAATGTGTGCTTGTCAGGGAGAGCACAAAGGTTATGGGTTGGTACACACTTAGGCTTGTCTTATTAGAGTTTTGCACTAAAACAATATAAAGTACTGCAATTTCTAACATAAGTTAATACATACTTTTATTAAAAATGTTGAATCCTGACTTCTTATTCTTAGTTTGACTTGAATTCATCGGTCCCTGGTCTTTCATTTTACCACTTATTACGATAAAGCTGGTATTTATGACTTCTGGGACATGCGATGACGTTATACATATTTTTTCTACTACATTTTTCGAGTTTCTGCTTTCTATGGTTTATTATCTACTAACTGTTAAAAATGTTTAAAACCCTAGAAACAGTTTTTTCCTGTACATTTTTAGACCATTGAACTTATAAGTGTAAAAAATATGTTTAGATTTTCACATCAGTTAGCATATTTTTATGCTAATTTAAGGATATTTTGAGGTTGAATTAAATGGCATTAAGTGTTTGTAACCTATTTAATTATTAAATTAATTGTATCTTTATCTAGTTTTTCTTGTCTTTGTATAAAATAAAATTGAATATAATGTCATTATGTATTAGAAACAAAACCTTATTTTGGACTAATTTTTACGAATTTTATCGTCAGATTGAACTTTTAACTGAAATAAGAAATTAGCAGCGAATTGTAGAAATCTGAAAAAAAGATGGAAATGGAAGAGATTTTTTTATTGTATAGGAATGGCTTCTTTTTGTTGCAATGCTGAAATGTCATGAAAAGTGTTTAAATCAATTTTCATAGTACCGGTTTTTTACTGTTCTGTAGAAAAATCTATTTAGAAAATTGTATTGGCTATCCCTCTGTCAGTGTATTTAGTATTGCTAAATTTCGCGCTGTTAAAAAACAGCCCTTTTTTTAGATACTGGATAGAACCGAATATTGTGAAGAGTTTTTTATGAAGTAATTCAAGAAAATTAAGTCACTTCTGACAGTTATCAAACGGATTATGTTACAGGCGCATCGGGTGGTTCTAGCAGCAAGCTGTGCATATTTTGATGCTATGTTTAGTGTGGGTCTTGAGGAAAGCCAAAAAAAACATGTTTCTTTACCCAGCGTCCCTCCAGATATACTACCAATGATTATAGACTTTATTTATACAGGTACAGTTTTTCTTTCCTATTACAGGTACTAAGATTAGCCCCCTTATGTAAATCTTTATTCCTATTTGTTTTTTTACTAATTTTAAAGAAATGTAAGTTTGCTGCCTTTTTAAAATAAAATTATTTATAACGATATTAATGTGAATGAATAAATGATTTTTAGGGTTCCGTACCCAAAGGGTAAAAAACTAGACCCTATTGCTAAGACTCAGCTGTCTGTCCGTCTGTCACCAGGCTGTATCTCATGAACCGTGATAGTTAGACAGTTGAAATTTTCACAGATGATGTATTTCTGTTGCCGCTATAAAAACAAATACTAAAAAATAGAGTAAAATAAATATTTAAGGAGGCTCCCATACAACAAACGTAATTTTATTTTCGTTTTTGCTTGATATTGATAACGGAAACAGTTAGACGCTTGAAGTAATCACAGAATATTTAGTTATACATTAACTTTAAAAATAAATAATTAAATTAAAATAAAACAATTATTTAAGAGGGGCTCCAATACAACAAATGAGATTTTTTTGCCGTTTTTATAGATAATGGAATGGAACCCTTCGTGCGCGAGGCCGACTCGCACTTGGCCGATTTTTAATTTGGCTCACACAAAACGACACATATCATAAATCTTAAAGATAACATCATTGTTTTGCAAAAGAACAAAATTTTAACAAGGTTATTTTTGAAACAAAATGGGCCTGTGTGTCATTGAGGTGTACCAAACAGCTCTCCATCTCAGTACAAGCTGCGAGCCATACTGATTTTCAGCTGAAGCCTCTTATAAAGTAACGCACGGACATAAGCAACGGCAAATCATAATAAATATCAATAATAAATCATAACATATATTAATAATATGTCTATTTATATATACATATATCTATTTATACATAAACACTGAACATACATACAAATTTTTAGCTACATAAAATCTACTAACATACCATCATTCATTAGTTACATTCAAGTAATACAGTAGGATAAAGATTAACATACTATAGTCTGTTTTTTTTTGTTTATAGTTTTATCATAATTTAATAAATGAAATTATTCAAAAATATTTAAAAACCCGTTATGATTAAATAATATTATAAAAATCGAGAGTTCCCATGGGAATATTTGTCTTTGCTGTTCATTCGTACGTCGCGTCGTAAAGATGCATACAGTTAAATTGTTTTTTTTTTGCATCCAGAAATTTTAATTTTATAAAATAGTAATTTTGTCCCCATCAAGAGTTCCAATGGGAATAGGTTTTTCTGCAGGAGAAACTGTGGAGCACATTAAATAAAAACTAAATCTAAAAAAATAAATAGTTTTCAGGTCTTACAAAATATAACATGTTATCTTTGCATTTTATTTGTTTTTTAGGAGAGATAGTGATTGACAAAAGCACTGTACAGCATTTATTAGTTGCGGCCGACATGTTGCAATTGAGGGAATTGGTAACTGGATGTGGTGAATATTTAAGAAGAGAGCTGCATCCTTCAAATGCCTTGGGAATTTTTAGGTTAGTAGATAGCTATTGTATGCTTTGCTTGCATTAATTGTAATTATTATATTGCAAATAATACAGCATTGCGACATTTATCCCCGAAGGGGTGGTAAGGATTATTACAAACATAGCGGCGAACATTCAACACTGCTTGTAACATCCACGTTTTATGGTGTTCCTTCCCATAATCGTGATAAAGGGCCATACTCGAAGCACCTTTACTATTTACAAATTGTTGCAATATTGGCTGCCTTTACCAGGTTCGAACCCGCAACCTTTGACATGGCGGTCCAACGCCCTATCACTTGCGCAACACTGTTGTAAGCTAAGTAAAAAAGAAGTAACATTTTTCGCCGTTACAAAAGACTGTTAAAATTTTTATGTTTCCTATTTATCGATAACCAACCTAACCCGCAACTACTTCGACGTTGAGGCACTTATCTTACTGTGACGTAAACTGTTGGTCTAAAAAGTTGAGGGTATATTACACACACATACAGGCACATACAGCTCATTGGTTTTTAATCGTAACCTTATATATTTCTTTTTCTATGTTATAATCTTAGTTTATTGTTAAATAAATAGTCTTATCAAATATAATAAAATTGTAAACTTCACGTCCTGGAGTTTGGGTGTGAATAGCTACGACACAGTCTCTTAATGACTAATGTAGTTATTAATGAACATAAATTTGTATGTACCTTAGTTATAAATATATTAAAATAAATAAATAAAAAATTGATAACATATTGGTGCATATATATAATACTCAATAATTCATTTGCATATCATAGAGTGTACATATATCGGTGTTTTGGGATAGTTTTATAATAATCTTATCACACGATTAATCTGCTATAGGATGTTCTAAACGCTACACACAATACCCTGAACTATAATTAAAATATTTAAACAGGTTTAAAAATGGTCGTGAAGTAGTAGCATTTATGAAGCAACATTAAATAAATAAATTATTAATATGTTTAAGTATTGACAGACAAGCGGGGATCTACGTCTTCTTTTTGGGAGGAGGGGGTGACTTTTAACAAGCAAAAAAAATCGGACTAGTGCGAGTCGCAGTCTCGCACCTTGGGTTCCGTACCACCATCTGTGTAATTTACGAACATAAACAAAAACATAGTGTGCCGCTAAGCGGTCACCCATCCAATTACTGACCAAGCTCGACGTTGCTTAGCTTTAAAAATCGTTTCCAATAAATAAATGTGTAATTGTTTCTCCTAAGAATCTAGAATATTTTTGCTACATGGCGCTGATACGATAACGGCTTGTGTCGAACCTTAAGCCCGCCTCACACTAGGCCGGTTTTATTAGGGTTTCGTACCCAAAGGGTAATTAGCGGAACCCTATTACTCACACTTCGCTGTCCGTCTGTCTGTCACCAGGCTGTATCTCATGAACCGTGATAGGTAGACAGTTGAAATTTTCACAGATGTATTTCTGTTGCCACTATAACAATCATACTAAAAACCAAATAAAAAAATATTAAACGAGGCTCCCATACAACAAAAACGATTATTTTTGCTTGATTTTGCTCGATATTGATAACGGCAACAGGTAGACGCTTAAAATATTCACAGTATATTTAGTTATATAAACACTTTAAAAATAAATAATTAAATTAGAATAAAACAAATATTTAAGGGTGGCTCCTATACAACAAACGTGTTTTTTTTTTTTGCAGTTTTTATAGATAATGGTACGGAACCCTTCGTGCGCGAGTCCGACTCGCACTTGGCCGATTTTTTTATTATTTGTTTTTATACTTTAGAGCTAACAGCTAATCAGTGCAAGTTTGAAGCTATTACAGTTATACATATACTGTTTTTAAAATAGAACAAAAACAACGAAAACATCTTTCTTGTATGAGTATGTTTGTATGTACCCCCTTAATTTTTTTGATTTTTTAATATTTGTTAGGTAATCTGCCATTATAACACATATTCTGTGAAAATTCCAGGCTTCTACCTACTTCGGTCTAAACGATAAAGTCCTTTAATGGTGGGACAGACATACATACAGACAGCGTAGGCTTAGTCATAGGGCTCCGATGGCAGCCATTGGGTACGGAACCCTAGAAATAAGTAATTAGTAGTAAGCTTAAATTTTAAGGCCTGCTTTATGCGGCAGTTTTGCTGTTGTCTGAGATTTCAGATAGTTTTTAACAATTACTAATAAGAGATTTTAAATCGATTTTCTTTTTATTACATCACAGAACACTTCTAGATTACCGTGTTTAATTATAGTTTACTTTCAGTTGCAATTTATTAAAAAAAAAGCAAGTTTAACTCTGATGAAAATCGAAAAATTGTAACAAATAAAGCATCTCAATTAAGAAAATAAAAACTTTACGAAACATTTACTTTTAAAACATTTACTACAGCGAAATGGTATCTACGACTATATTTAGATATTGGTTCGAATCACATCTACCTGAAAAGATTTAATTTTATTATGATGTCAATGTTTCTCGTAAAAAAGCTTATGTTTTCTCAATTAAGATGCTTTAACTGTTCCAATTTTTCATTATTTTCATCAGAGTTAAACTTGCTTTTTTTTACTAAATTGCAACTGAAAGTAAACTATAATTAAACACGGTAAACAAGAAGTGTTCTGTGATGTAATAAAAAGAAGATTGATTTAAAATATCTTATTAGTAATTGTTGCAATTATCACTTATTACGACTAAAATTCAATTATCACTTATTACGACTAAAATTCAATGTAGAAAGCAGCAGGACTGCAGCCTTAAGAGGAAAAAATAACTAAAAAGTAGAACATTAAGTAACCGAAGGAGCGGAGCGCGAGCCTTGTGTTAGTACTATTACTTATTCTGTGGCATTTGCAAATTGCAAACGGGTAGGCTAGCCCAGCATAGCATAAAAAGCGCGTGTAGAAAATGAAGTGTCGTGCAATTGCTAGCTAAAAAAATATTGTAAACCTCTTTGTCCCCGATAGATCCGCGCTTGGTAACAGAATTGTGAACCACAAGTCAGGCCAGTAGTATCTAATTGACACTAGTTATGCCATTTCAGGTTTGCAGAAGCTCACAACTGTACTGAGTTAACTGAAGAAGCTTTGGAACATGCCCATGCAAATTGGAATGTAGTGGCCAGTGGAGATGAACTGCTTGACTTACCCTTGCCACAGCTTGTGACCTTGCTTTCATCAGAACAACTTAAAGTTGACAGTGAGTCACAGGTATTTTTTACTAAATCATTTATTTTTTACGTACATAAAGATGTATTATTTTATTGGAACTTCTATAGCAACACAACCCAGACAGAAAATGTCATACATTAGTAAGACAAAAAGAATAGAATATGATGAAGACTGGTAGCGAAGTTTCTAATTGAAATCACAAAATCCAAACATTAAGTTTCCATTATTTTACTTTCAAACACAAGGAATGTCATGTTTTGTTTCATTATCTAGATAAAAACATTGAGTAGATTTGTGACTTGTAATAAAATTAAATCTCTTAAACCTTACCAGATAGAATACTCTTTGGAATTATTGGTAGTAATTAAAAGGATAAATACAAATATAAATGTTTTATGTCTCATGTTTTTGAATAAGCCGACCGATAAAAAAGCTATGTTAATAAAATGGTATAAATCTTTTATATAATAAAACGGGATAAAAGTACGCGTAAATTTAAAAACTTATAATCTTTTATATAATCTCAGGAAAAAAAACTTTAGCTAGGCAAATCCTCAACACATTTGGTAACTACCAAGCGTCAGAATCAATGTCGCTGGTAGATGAAAATATAAAATGTTATTCATAAAATAGACTTGGTAACAATATTTAATACATTAAAATTTGTTTAGTGGCATTATTTGGTAAAAATAATCATAATAATAATAACTTGAATCAATTCAATTTCTTAAGTCACCATGATCAAAAAACATAAACTAAGGATATATCACAAACATGCACATGTTGGCTCAGTTAGGCTGGCTATATAGAAACACCGGGGCTTTATCTGTATATATTTAGTAATATCTAAATTTTTAGCCTGTTGTAATAATATGCTGCACCCGTCTTTAATAGTATATAATATATATTTTTTAAGCTATATAAACATTATTATTATTGTGACTTGCTATCAATATTACTGCGTAGTAATGTGTAATATTTATTTGCCAAAAATAAAGACACGTTGTTATATGTTGATCCAGTGGCACGGCAAACAATTCGAAACAAGATACGTGAACACTATAAGCCGAACAGCATAAGTTTTGCAATATATTGGCTGTGCTACCACCTGAAATCCATTCTACTGAAATACTTTGGCTCTTATTTAATAGAAATACGTTTTTCTATTACAGGTTCTGTATCCAGCATTAAGATGGTTAGAACACGACCCTACGTGCCGGCGAAGACACTGTTTTGAAGTCTTAAGTCATATACGACTACCCTTGATCTCGCCTCGGGTTTTAGATGAAGCTATAAAAAGTGTTAGAGATCCTTCTATTGCGGTTGCTCTCAAAACTGTCAGAGTTGACATGGTAAGAAACTTTATGATCTATGATATTATAATTGTTCAACGAACGTACTTAATTAATAATAAGAAAATTGTGTGTTTAGCTTTAGTTTTTTTACGTAGTTATTAAAAGTAATGGCGCTAGTTTTTCCTAATTAAAAAAAACGATTGGAAACATTGCTTGACAATATTTTTAATTTTAAAATCAATGCAGAGATTATAATATAATCATTTCATAATTCTGTGATGTAAAGTTATGGTATGTCAACATCATACAGTATTATAAAAGCAAAATTGAAATTCCATTGAGCAATAAGCAATGTACCTATGGCATTTTTTCGTTATTCTTACCGTTGTTAGTCATAGTCTTCTTTCAAACGAAGCACGCCAGATCGTGGTACCAGCAACAGCTTCAACATGTCGCTAGTTAAAAACTATCGAGACTGTTTCTTGATAATCAATATGTTTTCAGAAAACGGGTCGTGGCGCGCTCGTGAGACTGGCAGCGGAACCGCGGGCTCGCGCGCGTCGCGTGCTCCTCGTGGTAGGCGGGTCGTGTCGCGACAACGCCGCACACCCGCCGCTCTCCACCGACCACATACTGTCTTCCGCACTCAAGTTCGATCTACATAAAAGGTATACAACAATACAAACAACTTTTTTTTAATTACATTAATGAAACTGTAATGAACCATAGGAACATCATTTGTCATGTAGAAAGTCGGCTAAGGTAGGATTTTGCAAAATTAACGTCAAGTGAGGCGAGTCAAAGTTTGTATAGGAAAACTAGTAAAAATGTTTAAGGGTCGGCAACGCGCGAGTGATGCCCCTGGTGTTGCAAGCGTCCATAGGCTACGGTGACCGCTTACCATCAGGCGGACCGTAGGCTTGTTTGCCACCTTAGTGGTATAAAAAAAAAAAAAAAAATTGACATAATTTCAAAATTTATTCAAAAAGAGTCCAGACTTAAGTTGTTTTTAACTTTCTTTTCTAGAGTGTGGGAGCAATTGGCGCCTATGAGTATTGCTCGAATACAGCCTGGTGTGGCAACTCTCGGAGGCCGAGTGTATGCCGTAGGCGGTGAACAGGGAAGTCAAATACTCGCCAATGGAGAAGTATATGATCCACAGGTATATACTTGCTATTTAAGGTATTGAAATACAATAATTGCAATTTAATAATTAATGCAATATAAAAAATACATCCGCGCTTGTAACGTTCTACCATAAATGTATAAGAGCTTTCTAGAAAGTGGTGGAATTGCGTGGATTGTGAAATTCGTTGAAACCAATGTCCAATTGAATTAATTTTGTCAGATCCGGGCTTATTCCAATTACGTCCATAAATTTTATGTCAACTTTAGATGGGATTTGTTTTTATTGGTGATAGTTAATAGACGTATATTATACAGTGCGAGGTAGTGAATGAATTCATTCGCAGTATTTTTCTCTTGACCCAGGTTTCCTCGCTTACCTTGCCCTAGCTGTAAAAAATATCGCTGTCACTGAATCGTAGGAATGACGCTGAATAGTAGGAATCTAGCAATCCTTTCGCAACATATCTACATTATACTTTTATAAAGCTTCGAGTAACACTTGTGTCTATACATTGAAGGTTCTTTAAAAAATTGTTTAAAAATCTATTTCGTCGTCTATTATAATCCCTTTAATTTTTGTCTGTTTATAAATTAGTATAGATTGTACCTGAGAAAAATATTTATTTCAGACTGATAAATGGTCAGACATAGCGCCAATGAAAGAGGCGCGCTGTGAATTCGGCCTGACCGGCTGGCATGGTAACTTGTATGCCTTCGGAGGATGGGTGGGGTCCGATATGGGATCTTCCGTTGAAGTGTATGACCCCGTCGCCGACGAGTGGACCTTGGTTGGCCGTATGCCGGAACCTAGGTTCGGAATGGGAGTTGTTAATTTTGAAGGTAAGTTTTTGAACCGAATCATACAAATTCCTGAATTTGTTTTTATATTATAATCATTTATAAAAGTATAATATAGAATAATATTATAATTTAATTCAACGAAACTTTGAACAAACGTTTGAAGTTAGCTCAGAAGCACTATTAGTCGGAGTATAAAAGGAAGACACGTAACCTCGTAAAATTTTAACAGTCAACAACTTTTATTATCAATGATTAAAGACACAAGAGCAATCACAATTAAGAGATGGCCTTAGATGAAAAACAGCTGTCTTTTTTTGACCATATAGGGATTGTCCGTAAGAGTTTTATAAGTGTTTGTTTTTATAGCGTGTTAATGTATTTGTGAGCTACCACTTTAAATGTAATTTAGAGCAAAATTAATTAACTTTGTAAATTTATTAAAATTTAATGACAATTTAACAAAGCAATTTGGGTCATAGTCCATCACGCCATAATGCGGATTGTGGATCCGACATATCTCTTTTTGAAGTGAGGGTTTTTCTACACGTAAAATTGCTGTAACTGTATTTGTGTATTTAAGAATAAGTTTCATTACTACACCCCGAGCTCGAACACTTCAAAATGCGAGGTAGACTACTAGGCCACCACCGAACCGTGGCCCGTGACCAGGCATTAAACTATTCGGTTCAGTAATAGGTCAATTTATTAAATGTAGCCGATGTTTTTAGGTCTAATATACATAGTGGGTGGATGCACACATTCTTGGCGTCACACGCGCGACCTTCTCTGCTACCACCCTGCGTCGCGGCAGTGGCGCGCTCTGCCACAGATGCGGCACGCCCGTTCGCAGGCCGCAGCACTTGTACTTGACAACCATCTTTACGTGATCGGCGGGAACGCACCGAATCGGAATGTCCTCGCCTCAGTCGAACGATACAGCTTTGACAGTGTAAGTGAATTTTATTCTTCTTTAAATTCCCTTGGGATGATGGTAGGTTTTGGCGGCTCCGTGGATACTGACCTGCCTGCTGAACCGAGGGACGTAGGTTCGAGATCCCCGCACAGGACAAACATTAATGTCTTGAACATTTGTTTGTGAAACATGTGTTCTATGTATAATATGTATGTTTTTACAAAACAAAGTATTTGTATCCGTTGTCTTAGTGTGGTACTAGATAGCGCTGCTGTGTGTAATGTCCAGAAATATATAAGTATTTACTAGTATTAGTAAAACTTTTATTTAACGACTAAAAATACTAAACAATGTCAAGAAGTTATAAAATTAAAATTAAATCACTAGTATTATTTTATGAGCTCATACATTAGATAATTTTCTAACTTTTGCAAACGACATTTCAGTCGCGTTTGATGAAAAGTTTATAAATACTTTAAAGTGCTGTAGCAGCCCGCAAATGCTTGATTGCTTTGCCTTTACCTCTTTTACAGTAAGACATTGTTTACTTTGTACTGTGCACTAAATGACCTTTTTGCTTACCTGAGTAAGAAAGCTAGTCTCGGTCTTTTGGCAGGCGGCGCTAATAACTGGCTAGTATCATTCGGCCAACTATAGGAGCTGCGGAATAATTTCGACCAATTACGAAATGAAATTTCATCCAATATTTCGTACTGACCTGTACAAGTCATTTCGCACTAATTTCAAGTATGTAATGGAACTTTTAATGAAGGTAGTAGAAAAATATTAAAAGTGCAAAATTTTGCAACCGTGTCTTTACATTAAATTTATGTGATATAGGAATCGTGGGAAGAGGTTGGTAGTCTGAAGGAGGGTCGCGCGGGGTGCGCGGCGGGTGCAGCAGAGGGTGTACTAGTAGTAGCAGGCGGGGACAGTGAGAGCGTCGGCGACCGCGCGTTCTATCGCGCGCGTACGACTCTCGCCAGTGTTGAGGTGTACTCGCCCAGCGACGACGTCTGGCGGTCCGGCCCTCCACTGCCGCACACCCTGGCAGAAGCCGGCGCAGCGCTGCTCTGACACTCATCACTCACTACACGACCAACGGACGCTGTTTCGGCGATCTGCAAAACACGGTGCTTCGCCCCTTGGGGCCACAGTATGCTGTGAGTGATTAACTATCAGACACTGTTGCGGAGTTCACAATCAGTCTTTTTACCAAAACTCCTCGCCTTAGCCACTGCCTTTTATAAGTGGTCATATAAACTATTTGCATTTACGCCTACGAAAAACGCGACAGCTGATGCTATTCACGATCAGTCCTGAAAGTAGGATTATAATAGTTTAGCTAATGTAATACTCATTCGAAACTCCATGATGTAAGCTGTAATAACAAACAGTTTTCAAATCAGTTTCACAAGGTAACTCCTCGGTTTTTTATCGTACTTGTGAGTGTTGATAATATCTACTCGCAACTATATTAAGTTTTTTTTTTTCAAAAATCGATAGTTTAAAATCTTTACTACAACTTTGCATATGTTTATACTGTGCTACTTTTATTTAGATATCTTGATCGCGTCATTTCGAATCCAATGAACCGGAATTCACATTTTGAACTCAGTTATTTAGTTGGAGTAAATAATATTTTTATATATGTCACTGCAAGTACCTAAACTTACTAGTAAATCAGACTAAGATAACCAGCTTATATCAGCTTTGTGCTCTCACTTCCATTATAACATTCCTACATGTGCAGTAGGAGAATCAACATTATATGTCTATATGTTATTGTGTTCTTATCATTAGAACTTAGAAGCACGACCCCGTAGCAGGCGGAGGCTAATGGCGAGATTAATTTCCATTTATATTAAACAGAGACTACACAAAGACTGGAATATCTCGTTAAAAAATTAATATATGATTTTATTAATAAATTAGGTACTAAATCTCTGATTTACAGTTACGATATTCTCTTTGGATTTATGCTAATTATTTTTAGTTTGAATATCGCAGCATTAGAACAAAAGTGTCCAAACTCAAAATTTAGGTAGGTTACTTCTGATTTTGCTATGTACTGACCTCAAAAAGCGTGCTCTATAATTATTGTATTCAGCATTATGTTGGGGCTGGCCCGGTTCTGCAGCGCTTCGCAGACGCGCACACCGACTGCTTCTACACGTGCAAACGTTGCGCGTCCTTAGAGCGTAGAGTGCGGGCCAGCTCCAATGCGTTCCGGCAGATGATCGCGAAGAGAATCGATTGTCCTTACCTTCGGCATATAGCATATAGTGATAGACAACTTGAGGCGCCGATGCTGAAGCAATACTAAGTCTGAATGAGTAGGTACTAGACAAACCTGACTTTTTACTTGAACATATTTTAATGTATTAATCATTTTTGATGATTGAAACTCTATCATTATTGATTCCTAATTACCAAATTTAACTATGATAATGATGTAAAACTAATTTATAGTATAATTTCTATTTTTTGTTTTAGTTCTTTTATGTTTTTTTATTTTGAATATGGGTATTTCCTGAAATAAATAAATTTTGAATTTGAAAAAGCCTTTAATACCACTGCGATAGAGTAGTTCGCGTCGTATGAAAGAGACTGAACTAGTTTTGCGGAGAAGCATTTTGAGTAAAGTCACTTTCTTAGGGTGCGTTATATACAGAATTATGTACAAATTTTTATCGTTTTCAATGTAAGAAATTTTGGCCGCACTGAAGCCGGCCATTTTGCATTTACGAGTATGTGTTATAAAATATTAGTCGCGTTTTGTTCACCGACATAATGTACACCGACTTAATGGTCAATAATCCAACTAAAGAGAATGAGCCAAGATTTGTACAGTGTGTCATACACAATTTATGTTTTTTAACTTGCCTGGATTATGACATCAAACGCATTGAAGCAGTGAACAAAACGAAACTATTATTGTATCTTAATTAAGAAGAATGTTTTTATACTATTTACAAGAATAATCTCTAGAAATAATGCATAGATGTATTTTGTAATAAAGATGTATTTATAACAGACTAAATTGTTTCCATGTTATGTTTACTATGTTATTTTAAAACCATAAACTTGTTTATAAATTACCAAAACAATATGAGTTTATGGCGTTATGCTGCCAGTGTGCTCGCGGCACAATGCCACAGGGGAGTGGTTTGGAGAAGGTATCCTTTCAATGACTTTTATTTACTTACATTTAGTACATATAATTTATATTTAGTACCAAATAAAAATTTAATAATAAACAAAATTATACGAAAAATTTATTGATAAATAAACTATAACAAAATTTAGACTTCTATTTACTAGTTAACCGAGTGCCTTTAGTATCAATTTACAAAATGTACAAAATTTACTAACAAAAAATATTTCTCGAAAAATATACCACTTTAAATTTATCGAACTCAATCATTCAGGGTTACTAAATAGTAATACAAGTTCACAAAGTAAAGGCCGGAAACTTAGCGTCCTTAACGTGATCCAAGTCTTCAGCCAGCTGGACTCTGCCGACGAGGCCTTCGAATAAGGAGGCAGGCCGGTCAGGCCGATGGAGCTCCGTGCCTGGTCGCTCTACAGCGCACCACTCCATAAAACAGCTCGCTCGGTACAAGTGCACTGGGTCCTGTATACGAGATAACACATTCGTACGATTTCTATAAAACAATTTACTTATGTTTATTTAGATAGTTACTATGAGTAAAGGTATAACCACAAGTCCACATGATAAAACGCACGAGCTGTCCTAAGCGCTGGCTGACTAACTGACATCCTCGACTGTTTGAATGTCTAGTACGCTGTGCATCCGTGCAATATGCAAGGAATCACTCTGGAACTTAAGTGTGACAGTTAAGACAAATCCAGCGCTATCTCGCTGTATTAGCCTGAACCAGAGTATTTATAACTTATACTTATACTCTGATTGCAGGGGACCACTTGTATTTTTTTTTATTTGGTATTGTTATGGCTCAAAATATACCGACATTTACTAATCCCCACTCTTTATTTCCAGTCAGTAATCTTGAATTAAGTAAATGCTCCTTAAATTACAATGGAACACAGGTTTTTCTATCTTTAATAGATTTAAAAAAAATGGGAAGTCGTTTTTGTTTAAGTGCATTTTACCAAAGATTTCTTGTCTTTAAACGTTTTAGGTGCGGATTCTAAGAATGCCCTTGCCCTGTTTTTTAATATCTTCACGTAAGTTATTTTTATAGATAAAGTCCCTTACCTCGGTAGCTTGATACAACTGTAGAAACGCATACGCATTTCCGCTAACTCCGTGGCAGATACTGTATCCTTTTGTGCAAAGACCCCGTTGCCACACCACTTCGCCACTTTCCAATGCAATTTTCATATATTTTTCTTCTTCAAATATCTGTAATTTAGAGATTTTTTTTACGTTTTAGAAAAAGATCACCTTATATGCCAAGATAGTACATGCATAAACATAAATGCGAACCAGCTAGAGTTCATCAATTAATTATTACGTAAAAACATAAAAATCCAAAAACACGCCGCGGCACATGAGTCTAGCGTTGAGCGTAACGTGGAGGGGATGTTTGCGCATGAGTACTGTCGCGCACGCAATACTTATTCATTTATGATAGCAGATATTTTTGTTATAAGCTTTTATTTAACAATTGTAAAAACATATTAAACATTAGGCTAGATCGCGTAAATACGCATTTTTGTGCAAATTTTATAACAAAATTGAAAAAAGGATTGTAGAAAATATATAAGTTTTATTTATTGTATTCAGTGTAAAAAAAAATCTGGAAGTAATTATTGTTTAAACACTTCTGCAAATTCAGACTTCAAGGCAGTAAAAACGTCAATTTCCATACAAAATACGAAAAGTTTTAAGACGTGGTTTTAATTTAAATTATAAAAGAAGTATGACGGAAATACATCTGATCGTAATGTATTTGAAATGTTCTATTATAATAATTTTTCAGATTCTTATAACTCACGATAAAAAGTAGTAAAAGGAAGGCGGTACACAGCATTTTACTTTGAAAGATAATAATTTGTATTAGTGTGCACATAAGAGAAAAGTTATATGAAAACCAGAAATGATTTTAAGACCTATTCGCCGATAACCCCCGAAATAGGGTAAAAAAATTATATCACAGTTCGATTTAGAATCGGTGCGAATATGACTGAAATATAATATAACGGTTTAGCATATGAGTAGACGGACATAGCAAAACTATATTTTTTACTATACATGCTTTGGATATCGGCCTCTAAATAAACAAATGTCGTAATTCAAGGTTTTAAAACTTTATCTATTTCCTTGCTCTCTTTTTATATTAAAACTAAATCTGAAACATTTTTTTCTGGTCTGTCTAAATAATAATATATTGTGAAAAACACAGTACAACACACAATATTAAATAAAATATTAATACTACAATACTCTGGCTTGATTATTTTATGTGAAAGAATTTGTGGCTACCACAGTTCACATAATAATGAAGTCTATAACGCGTCATAACTAGAGGTACCTAGATTAACCGGAGGTACGTAAAAAAATCAGTTTTACAATTTTAATGCAGTCGGATTCAGTTTTTTTGTGAATTTGGTCATGTGCACTAAAACTCACCAAAGTGTCAGGGCAATTAAATAAATTTGTAGAAACAAACAAAAAAAATACATTTTTATAAACATGTAGATAAATTTTTGGAATGTAATGTATGATAGAATAAAATTCGATTCTGACAAATCTAAAACATAATAAATCATTTAAAATAAAAAGAAAAATGTGTTTTAATCCAGTTAACCCACTTTTGCAATTTCGGTAAAACCAGTTTTGTGACCCCTAGTGATGATGATTTGGAAGGTAGTGCACCCCTCACACCCTACATCAAACACATCTAAAAAATGAAGTCTACGTATTCAAGGTCATGCTAGACTACGTGCCGGCATGTGTTCCAATTTGCATGAATTTAATTCCAAAAATAAGGGTTCTTATACAAACATGTAAGTTACCCGCTTTAAATATGAATTTAGCAAAACGCTAACGAACTTATTTCACGCCTATGAATCAAAAGAAACCTTGTCCAAATTCATAATACAATAAAGATATTTTAAGAGTATATTTTGTATTATATTATTATAAAAGAAATAAATATTTTCATAGCAAAGATGTGGTCAAAAGATTAACCTCGAGCCAGGACAGTCCTAGCTTGAGGCATCATTACTATAAAAATGTTTTCTTTGAAGAATTCAACCTTCAGGGAGTCCCAAACGAAGAAATATATTTATCATATGCACATATATCTTAATTGTATGAAGGTTTGTGTATTTGTAAAATTTATGTACTAATACTTAATGAGTAGTTGTATATTTTTATAATGTTAATATAAAATACCTTGTGTGCTAAAATGCATAGGGGCACAAATCCCGGCGCTCCATGACACCACTGCACCAGCCTGTCCCTGGAATTGCTACCGTAAGACGACGGGAAGTTACCGCTGGGGTAACGCTGTTGCAGCAACCAATCTAACGTGGGCTTGATGTAGTTACGCATGTCAACAACGCTGATGTTTGAACGAGCCTTTAAATAAAATAATACAATTTTCTCATAGTAAAGCGGGAGCATAAAGGTAGTGCTCGTATCATGATGAACCGAAAAAGTGCGAGTCGGACCACGAAAAAATGCACCAGCCCGACTCCGCACTTAAGTCTATGGCATACCCTAGAAAAACTGTGACGTTTCGACCAGTGTACAAAAACATTTTACACTATTGAAGCATGCAAAGAAAAAAAGCACGTTAAAAATCTCGATTTTTTGTCGGTATAATATTCAAATATTTAATTAGAACTATGAAATTAGCAAATTCCCATGGTCATATTATTTTATATTTTACTAGCTTTTGCCAGCGGCTTCGCCCGCCCTAAATTTGGTTATCGGCGTAACGGCAACTCCTCAATTATAGAAAAAAAACTTGGAAGGTGAAAATATTTTTTTATAATAGGTACCGCCCTTCCCCCTCATGACTGCCCGCCGGCCTTGCACATCATAAATGCGCGCGCAGAACTTGATCATTATTTTGCTGACATGTTATTTTAAAACTGCGATATCTCCTAAGATATTCATTAAAATCGAATGATGTAAAGAGAAATTTTGTTTTAAACTTAAGACTTGTGATGCATAACGTATTCATATGGATAAGGATTAATATCATGTTTATAGAAACATCTTCGCAAACAATGCATTATTTTACAACAAATTTGGTTAGCATAAAAAAGGTTATAGGTGAGCCAAGCTTAAAAGATGGACATATGCTGTCGCGGACTTTTTTTTAGAACTTTTAAAGGGAAACAATTCTGTCATACATGATTTTTGCGAATCTTCAACCGTTTACGCAGCGCACGGAGCGGAAGCTCTTAAAAGGAAAAACAACTCCCGATTTTGAAACATTCTTCATTGGTGCTCCGCTCCTATTGGTTTAAGCGTAATGATATATAGCCTATAGCCTTCCCTCGATAAATGGGCTATCTAAAACTGAAAGAATTTTTCAAATCGGACCAATAGTTTCTAAGATTAGCGCGTTCAAACAAACAAACTCTTCAGCTTTATATATTTGTATAGAGTATAGATGAAATAACAATGGAGAGAATATCACTCTTTAGTTTTCCAAACAATTTGAATTAAAGCCCAAAAAGTTCAGATTTCTTTTTTAAATGTTTTAAATTTAATTTTTTTCACGTCAAAAAGTATACTCAGGAATGTAACAAAACTAATCAAAAATATTGCAAACTTCACTCGTTTGTGTATGTCATCACCTTAATCGTTATTAAGAGAAACCCCAAGACTACCAAAATTTAATATAAAAAAAAATTTACTAGAAGAAATTTTTTTATACAAAAGTGATATCTCCCCATTGAAAAAAGCTATCGACGCCACTGATAGAGCTTAACTATTATAGTTTTAAGTTTTAAGCTTGTGTGTATAATTGTTTTTGCGATAGAGTAAAAACAACAAAGATATGTTTCCTGTATAATCCAGTTAATATCCACTTTCTATCTGGAAAGTATTCCGAAGTAAGACAGACTGTAGATTTAGTAATAGGGCTCCAATAGCACCCTTTGAGTACGGAATCCTAAAAAGCAAGTATGTATATCTTACCTGTAACAGCATGTAGAGTATTCCAGCCATTCCATGAGCTGCTCCGAGATATATTTTTTCATGCCATTGCCATAACAGAGGGCTATCTGATTTCAATTTTAACGATAGCTGTTTACCAGATTTTATTATATGCATAATTACCTGGAATTCAACAAAATTTTTGGCACAAAGCAAAATTTCTTTTAAAACTAGATAATAACTGCGGCTTCATCCGTATATATGGCATTCGGCATCATAACCAAATAAAGGATGATAAGTAGGTAACTATAGCATTTGCAACAAGCAGAACAACATTTGAGGCCGGCCCTCAAGCCAGCTATTTTCTTTATAAAAAGTCGTTCACACTTAACAAGTTAAACTCAAAATTAATGGTAGATAATTTCGTTCAGAATGTCATCAAAAATATTCATTTTCTTTTGTATGTAAGCATGCATGGAAAACAGTGGCGAAGGGGGCTATAGCGAAACAACGTTTGCTGGGTCAGCTTCTTCATTATGTATATCTTAGTTGCATTTACCTACATAAATGAAATGCTGTTTGTTGGTATAAGCACATCACTTGAAAATGCTAGACCGATTTTGCTTATTCTTTAATGTTTGTTATAGTCCGAATAAGGTTTATAAGGTACCTATTTAAAAAGTCCAATAGGTGGCATTGTAATCAAGTTATTAACAAACTATATTTATGGCGCAAAACAATGATCTTCTAAAGGATTGTTAGCAGTTTATGTTGGTTTTGCCAAAAAAGAAAATCACAAAATTTCCCTTTGAACGATTTCTGCTGAGGCGCTCTTCTGCATACAAAGAGCAGCACAATATTTGAGGGCCGGGCCAGCTGTTTTTTATTCAAATACTGACGTGTATAAACTTGCCGCATAACGTTGTTTAACTTCAACAAGTCAAACTCACAATTTATGGTAGATAATTTTCAGATTATCATCAAAAATATTTAGTTTTCCTCGTATGTAAGATATCTGTGTATGTAAGCATGCATATCTATACGTTATTTGATTTTGCATACCAAGTAACCAATGACTGGACCTAATTTCTATAGTTTTATTGGTTTTGCGAATACTGTACATATATAAAAAGAAAATTATACTGACAGTATTTATGTACCCTAACTCACACTGCTCATCGATAAGGATGTAAAAGGCGACAATAAAAGCCCATAGTTTGATTTAAGAGGAATACTCCTATAGCCCTGCGCAGTGCCGGATTACCCATAACATAAGGCAGTGTAGGCAAAGGGGCCCCGCACTCTAAGAAAAAAATAATTAAAAATGTATTTGAGTAAAAATAAAATTTTAAAATTTGTGTGTAAAATCTCTCAATGACAATATTTTTATATGACATATTCGTATTTAAGTACATTTCGGAACGCATTTCAGATTTATGTAGAATAATATAATCAAAGGAAGACTGACAGACAGACAGACAGGCAGTAACATGCTTGGAACATACATTAGATTTCACAAGTTGTATTATCTGCAAAAATGCTCTGCCTTTCATAAATATACTGTAGAAATGAAAACCTTCTACATATTTGCAAATAGGTCCTTCTATAACCATGTAGTCATGATCCAATGTTTGTTTCACGAAAGAAATAAGTCTGGCTTGCGCACCAAGGGTTCCGTACAAACTTATTTTAAGTAGATAGTTCTTCCATCATGAGATTAAGTCTTACAGGTTTGTGATAAGTTTCTGTTTCCTATATTTGTGATGTAACATTTTGTTACTTGCCAAATTTCATGATTCTAGGTTAACCGGAAGTACCCTATAGGTTTTAATTTATTCGCGTCACAATATGCGACGAAAATGACCGTATTTTTGGCATATTATTTTATTGCATTGACTTAGAAGCTTGAATTTTTTACAACTTTAAGTAGCCGCATACTAGATATTTATTTCAACATGATACCTTGACAGACAAAACTTTTTTTAAATGTGTTATAAGTACAAATTTACAAATTTCGAATTTTTTCCTTTATTTGAATCATGAAATTTGACAGACTTTGCTTCGTATCAAATTTCAAGATTCTTGGACTATGGGAAGTACCCTATGGGTTTTGATTTATTTGCGTTGCTTTCAATGCCAAAATATGCGACAAAAATGGCCGTATTTTTATTGCGTTTACTTAGAAGCTTATTTTTTTACAGCTTTAAGGGTCCTTAATACTTAATATTAATTTCAAATAAATACCTTTAAGCGTTCCCTGAGAAAAAGGATCTTGAAAGACAGACGGACAACAAAATTATCCTATAAGGGTTCCTTTTTTCCTTTTGAGATACGAAACCCTAAATGGTTCAAAAAAACGTAAAAAGCGGCAAGACAACAAAACAAGCATAAAAAACAATTAAAGAAGACAAGAAAAATCTTTTTGATCTCGGATTTAGTCGTCAAACGGAAAATCATCCTTATGGGAATCCCAGTATATCTGCCAACCATACGATGGCGGATCAAGTAAAGACTCCTTGCGAAAGTTCTGCGAGTGTGAGTATGAGTGGCCAGGGTCAAAAAACAAACACTTTATTGGGTGCAGAAGTAAATCAGGCAGATACCGAAGTCTAATCACTACATCAAAACATAGTTGATCTAGGCGCAAAATACCAGAATGACATTAGCTTATGGCAAAACATTACCACCGATTTCTGGTGTATAAGAGACTCTAGCGAATGTCAACATTTTGCGTGTGATTTTTCTACTTCAATACGACGATAGCAAAACAGTTTTTTATCAATCTATGTTTTTAGGAAACATATACGTAGTGGTAAATTAAACGAGCTTTCCACCAAATTAAAGTGGCTCTTGTATTCTCCATCTACTGGAAAAGTATTCTATTTGCCATTCTATTCCTAAATAACGTCAAATGGAGAAGTAGCAGAACGTTTCCTTACATTTATCTTTTTAAGGGTAGAGGGGCCCCGAGCCATGCTTTGCCTAGGGGCCCCGACATTGTTAATCCGCCCTTGGCCCTGCCACACACTCGTCGAGTAGCGAGGGAAGGAGGCAGAGACTTAAAATTCAAATTTAATATAATTTATTCAGTTTAGGCTACAATAATTGAGCACTTATGAATGTCACTACGCCATCGGTTCGTAAGTCTATAGGGCGGGAGACCTTGTACTGAGAAGAACCGGCAAGAAACTCAGCAAGGGCATTTCTTTTCTCCCTTTCTCTTACAGCGTCTAATTAAAATATTGGAAAATGCCCTCCCTATCATAAAAGGACACTTCCCATTACAAACATAAAAAACATGAAATATAAAGCACAAGCACAACATAAAAAAGTATCTAATTGCAATATATAAAAAAAAGACAGTTGATGTGTCATCACTAAGAAATAATCAATGTCTTACAGTATTGATAAACAAAAGAAAAAAGTAAGACTAAATACTAAGAATACAAAGAAGTTTGCAAGAGCAGACCAGCCTCCACAGGCGGCACCCGTTCACGAGTATGACACATGAATCAGCCATCGCTTCGCTCAACCATGTTTTAGGGAACGTAACGACCCGACACACAAGCCACCACCGCAGAGACACTTTGAGAGAGCATGACACACTCATGCAACTCCAATAAAACTTCGATTGTACTAGTTACAATGTGTATAGTAAAGGAACAAAATATAAGAGGAGAAGATTGGAAGGTTCGTAATGCTTAGTGTGGTCGCATTACTCTTCATGCCCACCGCTTTCTGTTTTGTCGGTTTTTTGGCGCGAGTCAAAGGACCTAGTACGGAGCGTCGCGATTAATTGCGTAGTGTGTGGATGCAACACCGCGGTAGCGCGAGGAGCAGTGTGGCAGAGGGGTTAAAGATGAGCCAGTATTAACACAAAGCTAAATTCTGTAATACTAACGTCGTCGTGCACATACGAGTAAACATACTACAATACCTACATACCAATCACATGTAAAACTATTCATACCACTACTACGCTAATCAATGAAACCGTCCAACTTATTTCAATGAAATTTTGCGGAAGTTTATGGTTGGTTCATGCTTAAAAAATAGAATACTTTTGAAATTTACTTTCACAGTGCCAATCTGCCCCTCAAAAAATACTTTAATTTAAAATAATAAAAAGGTTAAATTATAGACGCATGAATAGGAAGTAAAACTTACTATCACATTCACAGGTATGTTAAGAATTAAGTTAGATTGAAAATGTATTTACATAAAGAGAATAACGAGTACCTTTTCGATGTGATTTGCAGGTATAACATCTTTTCCACCACAATACTTATTGACAAACAGCAGGGCATATAAATATCCACATTTTCCGTATAAAAGCTCATCGGGGGAATCGTTCATCAGAGATATCAGGGACATTAATCTAAACACAAAATATGGCATAATTTAAGATCCTGTCGGATCCGTTTGGATTGGTTCTTTACTACTACTACGTCTAACTTATATATACACATACTCTTTAAATCTAAGTTAAATTATAAGAATTAATAGATATAGATTTCAGTAATAAAATAACTTTATATCTGGGTCATAATTTTTTTTTTTTTTTTTTATACCAGTAATGTGGCAAACAAGCCTACGGTCCGCCTGATGGTAAGCGGTCACCGTAGCCTATGGACGCTTGCAACACTAGGGGCATCACTCGCGCGTTGCCGACCCTTAAATAAATGCTGACAATTAACCCCGGTTCGTATATCTTTGTCCCCATATTGCATTAAGGGGACACCAAGCTTCAGGCGTTAATTGATTTAAGGTACCTATGCGCTCCTGGGGCGTGAAGCGTGGCGGCTCTAGCTAGGATAGGCGGAACCAATTTAGGTATTTCCTTCTTATTATTTAAACAAATACACATTTTGCAAGTGTAAAATGTATATACGTTACAGAAAACATTTAGTTTTGTTATTATGCAAAAACTGATGGATGACCTTTATTTTTTTTTTTAGCTTTGGATTTTTTTTCTATTGAGGAAAGTAATGGTAATCATGTTTCTAAAATGTATGATTTGCGGAGTGAATCCTTAGAAATCTTACATATTAATGGCATAACTAAACTAACTAACTTTTTATAAAAAAAAACTCTGTACACGCTTAAGAGTGCGTCTCTGTGTTATTTTTATAGCTAAACATGTACACGTATCACAAAAGAGACGTGATCCTTGTATCTATACACATAATATCCAAAGTGGCAACAACTGTCTGGAGAAATTTTCAATCCCACAGATTTATCTCGATATGAAACAATATAGCGTCGTGTGTAGTGATTGCAATCAGCATTATCCGGAAATTGGTGCATTTTCAGCTCAAATCCGGATATTTCGAATTTTTACTGCAAAACACGAAACGCGTCCCAATTATTTACAAGGTGCGGTTTACTAATTTTTCCGTTACATAACGTTTACTTTTTCCGTATTCCTTGATAACTTAGGTACTGATGATCAGTGTGGAAAGGAACGCAAGGAAAATCCTCTAAAAAAAATAATACAATTCTCGTCACACACTATTTTGTGTAAAACTTCAAATTGATTGTAGGCTCGAAAACGCAGTTGGGGCAGTAATTTTTGCCATATTACAGACATTCATCAAAATTAAAATAAGACATTTTAGAAGTATTGCTAAATATTAAACGCAGTATCAATTAAAACTAGCTAAAAATTTTCATACCAAGATTTGCATTTATCTTTTGATATTGTGAAGGCGACGATAGCAGAGGGTGAATTATGTGCATTGTGCAGACACGATAAATCTTTTTGTCACTGTTTAATCACATTTAAAGTTGCTATATTCATTAGATAATAAGAAACTGTTTATGTAGGTATGTACTTATCTAATTTGTTAATCAGAAATTCGCTCGCACGAACTTTAACATTTGTTGTGATAAGAATGGCTCGCGCGCGCCCCCCCCGGCGGGACCGATGGCGGGGTTCAAGCAGGCAACAGTACATAGCCCAGGAGTGGCGCTCCACATTTTGCAAAATTTTCACACAAAATCTTTTGTTCCACGTGTGATACATTCTCTTTCACACTCGTTGGTTTTAGCTCTAAGTCTCTGTACCAAAATTCGTTTCATAGGAGCGCTCCACTCAGGCCCGGATTTATAGTCGTGGCTTAAACAAAGTTATTCGTCAACATCGTCGAGAGTAGCGTTCCCAACAAAAACCGGTATAGGTGTGACATGAACATTAATTACCTTTGTTTTATCCATATTCATTTTAAGGTCAACCAGTAAGGAAACTTTGCTGACGTCGCCAAGCATCGTGCCTAGGTCTTCCAGAGATGCTGCCATGACCATTACGTTGTTGCCAAATCGAAGGTGAGCGATGTACTCGCCATTTATGTTGACGTAATATCCTTCCTACTCCAGAATCTTAAACACCCAACCTAGTTGTGAACAGTGACGGAGACAAAACGTCACCCTGTCTCACACCTTTCTACAGATGAATTTGTTTCGTGTTTTGGTCTTGTGGTCAGATATATATCGTGGGTCTGTTATACAAACAATTTAGCACTTACATATACCGATATTCAATATGGCACCGCTGGAGATACTGTAACACCGCCCAGTTCTCGTTAATATCAAAGGCTTTTTTATAGTCACGAACTCTACGCAAAGGGGCCGATTATACTCCGTTGTCTTCTGTATAATCTGGCGAAGCGTATGTATGTGGTCCATGGTACTAAAGTCTTTTCAGAAAACAGCTTGTTCAGGAGGCTGTAATTCGTCAAACTTATTCCAGAGATTCGTAATGACCCTGTAAAACAGCTTATAGCCATAGCTCAGAAGCGAAATGTATGTATGGTTCAATAAGGTGAGGTCTCCTTTTTTAAAAGTTATCAGGCCATTCTAATCTCATAAATATTGGTGACTTTTGATTTTTAGTGAAATTTAAGGACTTTATTGTTATAGAAATACGTAGCATATAGCGTTCCCTATACCTCGACGAGTGACTTTAATCTTGCTTATGAGGGTAAGGACACAGATTCCTAACTAGTTTTTACATGCGCTCTTAAAAAATAGGTACCTAGACAAACATTGATCTGTTACAGGCAATTTTCAACGCTGCTATCGAAAATTGCACCTTTCCTTCTCAATGGAAAGATGCAATTGTAATAGACATCCACAAGCCAGGCAAAGCTCGTACCGAGCCGTCCTCCTACCTCCCCATAAGTTTACTAAAGGCCCTTGGTAAACTCTACGAACGTCTCCTCGCTCGCCTACGGAACGCTATAGTCTCCAGAGACATTTTAATAGACGAGCAGTTCGGCTTCCGTGCCAAACACTTATCCGTCCATCAAGTCCTCCGCATCACGGAACATATTCTCACTGGCTTTCAACCAGTATTAGGTAAGCCCCGGCACACGGGCGCTGTCTTCTTCGATGTAGCGAAAGCCTTCGACAAAGTCTGGCACAACGGTTAATTTATAAACTGTACAACTTTCAGTTGCCAGACCGTCTCGTGCTCGTATGACGAGACTATTTGTCGAATCGTAGCTTTTGCTACAAAGTAGAAGGCACTCTCTCTTCCCCCCGTCCCATAGAAGCAGGAGTCCCGCAAAGGTCCGTGCTCGCCCCTATCTTGTTCCTTCTGTACACTAACGACATCCCTAAAACGATTGGGTACCTACCCAATTAGCCCTCTTTGCGGAAGATACCGCCATTTATACCACCGATAGGCAAGTGAGTAGAATCACTAAGAGACTTCAATCCGCTATCACCGCCCTAGGCGAATGGTTTCGGAAATGGAGAATCGAGGTGAATCCCGACAAAAGCTCTTCCGTTCTCTTTACCTCTGGCCGCCCTCCGCGGCCATCTCCCCTCTCACTCTTCGGTCGTGCCATTCCCTGGCAAAACAAGACCAGATATCTCGGTGTGACCCTGGATAGGCGCTAGAACTTCCGCGATCACACCAAAATAGTTAGAGACCGAGCCGCTTTTGTCCTCGGTCGTCTTTATCCCATGATAGGCAAGTACAGTAAGATGTCGCTTAGAAATAAGCTGAATCTTTACACAACTTGCATCCGCCCCATACTAGCCTACGCTAGCGTAGTCTTTGCGTTATCGACGCGTAATCTCCACAAACTTCAGACCCTCCAAAACCACTTTCTCAGAGCGGCCTCCGACCTGTGGTCTCTTTTCTCTTTCTATCAACGTCCGCCATTTTGTTTGTTGATGTTTACTAAAACAAGTTAGAAAGAGACAAGAGACACCACCGTTTTGCTTCGTCTCTGTCACACTTTTATGCCTATTTTTTGCGCTATCCAATTCTCTATGTCTATGGATTGAACATACAGTCGGCTCCGTAAATCGGCTAATGACCCGACTGCTGAATCATCGAGCGCGGGTTCAATTCCAGCACAAGACAAACATTTATTTCTTTGTATTTGTCATAAGATTGAGTGTTTTCTATGTATAATTTGTATGTAATTATTTGCAAAACAAAAAGGATATATATTTCTATTATGTTCTATTCGTTGTCTGGTATCCATAACACAAGCTTTGCTTAGTTTGGGACCAGGCGGCGCTGTGTATAATGTCCAAAAATATTTATTTATATATTATATGGGCTTTTTTCTTTGAGCCTTAATCACAGCTTATAGGACTTAACCCGTCGGGCTTTTTCGCGCGGAATTTTCGAAATGCATAAAATTTGCAATACTTAAGAAAAAAAACGTAAAAAAAGTTATCTTCTAACACTTCCAAAAAGAAACGGTAGTGGTGCATGTTTTATACATGTTTATTATTGAATTTGAAATTCACACATAACATTTTAGAGAAACGTAGCCGAAACTCGAATAAGAACAGCTCTATCTATATACCTAAGAGGGTTTAACAACAACATAAACTTGAAACTTTTGTACAGATATTCTTTTATCAAATTCAAACATTACTTCATGACTTACAAACATTGTTAAGTAGAAAAAAAAATTATATTGTAAGAGAGATATGGTAGGTATTACGAAGACCTCGTTTTACTTTACTATTATTGTTGCATTTGTCTAGAATAAAGTCTTAGTAATATTACAATGATCATAGATTTCACTGAGACACATTCAAGAACTGCCGCCTTCAAAGAAAACAGAAAAGAAGGCGTAAAAAACGAATAATACTGGACTGGAGTTTTTAGTAACAATTCTGCCCTACACTATTCGACAAGAACTGAGCAAATTCTGGAAGACTATAGGATAGGGCAAGTGCTAAGAAAGCCCTAAGTTGCTGTAACCTTATGAGTTATGACAGACGAGCATTGCAATTTCCTAAGAAAACAGAAAAGAAGGCGTAGAAAACAAATAATACTGGACTGGAGTTTTTATTAACAACTCCGCCCTACACTATTCGACAACAACGGAGCAGACTCTGGAAGACTATAAGGCAAGTGTTAAGAAAGCCCTAAGTAGATGTAACCTTATGACAGACAAGCAGTACCTTTTTTCTAGAAAAACAGAAAAGAAGGCGTGAAAAAAAGAGTTTGAAAGAAGTTGTCTGGACTGAAGTTTTTACTAACAACACTTTTTCCAGAGTCAACTTCCTAAGAAAACAGAAAAAAAACCGGAAAAAACAAATAATGAATAATTTCTTCCATGTAAAAGATTTTAAGTATACGCATAGGGACTGCAGAAGTTAGAAAGTGCAAGAAGAACTGCAGACTTATCGATCCTATAGTTTCGAAAATATTGTTACAATATTGAAATAGTAATATTTATTGATATTTATTATCATTACTAATATCACCTGATATTAGTAAATGTTATCACCAGATTTTATGATTCTAGGTCAACGAGAAATACCTACTCTGTAGAATTCGATTTATTCGTGGGGTTTGCGAAATAAATGACTGTATTTTTTGTTAAGCCTATATACTAATTTACAATTTTTCGACGTAATTATATTTATGTGGGTCCGGCGATGCGGACCTACACAGAGATTTGGAACTCCCCACAATTCCCCAATATTTCAAAGATCTGGCAGTCCGCTTTTTCGAGCGTACACAAAATCACCCGAATCGATTATTTGTGCAATCCACAACGTATCATCCCCCCGATTGACCTCGGCACGGTCGTCAATCTATAGTTAGGCGGCCTCCGCACGTACTAACGGCCCCAGATGACGATCTCGCTGTCCGGATAGCGAGATTAGTCTCTACGACCTTCCCAAATAGGGCCTCCCTCCAAACACGACGCCGACGTCCCCGGGTTCGTCGGCGCCCGCAAGGATACACGAGATATCAAAGAGTGCCGGGACGCTTCTCGCCCCCACTCAATCGCAACCGCACCTGCGTAACGGGGAACTCCCCTCCTGGCGGTGACTCACCTTCGGGTTCGAGACTCACGCCATTCGAAGGGACGCCCCCGAGATCGACAACCCAAGCCGAGGCTCCCCCCGCGGGGAGCCCTTGAGCGTTGGGCGCTATATAAGCTGAGGGTCCTTCATAGTCTCGCCCCAAAAAGCCCGGTGAAGCAGTAATGGCTGCAACAGCCAACTGCATTGTCAGTTCAGAAAAAAAAAATGTTACAGCACTTACAGGAACGACGTTTTATCGCTGAAATATTATTGTTTACGTGCAAAAATAATTAAAACCATTTAAATTACTAAAACTACGTCTGATCTGATATAAACAAGTAGTTTTTCATTTAAGACATTCCACTTAAGTAAGAAAATGGATTTTTTTCATCTAGAGATAAGGATTATATTAACTTCGGAAAATCCGGATTATACGGATCAGCAACAAAATCCGTTTTTAAAATCCGGATTTCAATAAGAATCCGAATTTAAAAACGGATTTGAACTTATCCGTTGAAGACTGTACGCGTTCGTTGTTTTTTTTAATTTTTTATATTACTAAAAAAGTGCGCGCATCAAGTAGCCAAAACGCAAGTCACCGGCTGCAGTAAAGCGCCACGTAAATAGCTTGCAACGAAGGCGGCTCACAAGAGTAAACCGGCTACGGGAGGTGTTGATTTAATTGCGCACTAATACTTGATGATTGAGATTTAAAGTATGATGGGAGAAGATGGTTCGTATTCAATTTTTTCAAAAACGTTAATATTCGATTTCAATATAAATAGTGATGATTATTAACATTTTTAAAATATGCTTTGAACAAAGAAGAAATGCAAAATATCGAATGGCGATAGTTAGCTGGTGTCAGCCTTTTAAGGCCTTTGTTTCAACCGCTTGAACATTTCCATAGTCCTCAGTAAAGCAATCTTATTATTTTAAATTAATGGTGTTACTACAGGGAAAAATATGCAATACGGTGGTTTTCTTTAATTACTAGTACCTAGCAGTAGTTTAAACCCTTTTTAACTATTTATTAGAAGTCTATTTAACAACATGTACCTTTCAGCCAAAGTTTTATAGTCAGGTAGGTTGTCTGGATGCCTCGTGCCCATCCTATAGGATATTACTGTAGCCAAAGCAAGAGGTCCCGCATCGCCACAAAGGAAACTTATTCTTCGTCCTTTTAACTTTTCAATATTTAAGTAGGATAATGCCGTCTGTAAAAATAAGGTATAACTTACATTATTTATCATAAGATAAAAAAATATCCCTCATTAAACTTAAATGTGAAGTTTCATCGGTAATTTATTGTAATTTCAGCATAAGAGCATTATCTCAACCAGTCAGGTGAAATTTGGCTTCTTCAATGACTCCACGCCGTATCCAGCACTATTTGGTACATCTAGTAGTGGTTTTTGATCTCCACACTATATTCTACCCGCTATTCGAAAATGTTTTCCCAAAAGATTATTCGTACCTGTGATCTCCATACTATGTATTAACTTAATCTTAAACTCCTTAAAACTTTAATGAGGCAATATGTAAGCGCGATTATTTTCAGGATTTTCTCATTTTGGATCGAAATTTACAGTGCGCTTGTTGCAGTCCCGAAATACAACTTACACACAATTTTAAACAATATACTTCCCATATTATAAATTTGCTGTCTCAGTCCGTGACTTAGTGTTTCTTGGATTTTAGCTTATGGTTTAGTAAATATATATTTGTAACAGTAAACAAATCGGAAACAGATGTATTTTTATAACTAAAGAAGATACATAAGTTTACATGACAGGACTAAAAAATACAAAAAAGTCAGACACTTCAAAAAGGGTACCTAAGTGACTGGTAATTTTTATAAGCAACAGACAGCATATACAGCTCATATTTCTGTCTTCTTAGGGTTCTTTTTTCAACTTTTTCGTTCTATTAATTTATTTTGAAACAATCAGCATTTATACGTATGTTTGCGCTTATTCTAAAAACTACTGTGAGGATTTTAACTATGTTTTCAATAAAAGACAGACTGATTTATGAGGATGGTTTAGGTATATGTATAGTATAGATAGTTTTGATTAAAAACACAATATGTTTATTAAAGAGAATTTTAATCAGCTGCACACCAAATTGTAGATGGAAAGATTGTTTTACGTTGTAAATAACAGAATTTTAATAGTGTCGAATACAATTAGTCATTCAGTAATCCGCATTAAGAGTAGGTACAGCCAGTGAACAAACAGTCTACATACATAGCGAGTTTTCAACTACATGAGGAGTAATCAATTTTAATTTTGCTGTGATTTTGGCATTGATTACTGCTTATAAAATCATTTAATGTCACAAAATGAAATGTAGTAAATGTATCCAGACAACCTACCTGACTCTAAAACTTTGGCTGAAAGGTACATGTTTTTAAATAGACTTCTAATAAATAGTTAAAAAGGGTTTAAACTACAGCTAGGTACTAGCAACTCCTAGCTCGAGATTAATCTTTTGACTGTATCTTTTATATGAAAGTATTTATTTATATTGATGATAAAATCAAATGTAAGTATTAAAAAGTGTTGTATAATTGTTTTATACGAAATCACTAAAGATTGCAGTACAATAGGGATCATCATCAAAAGTCAGCCTCATAAAACGTTACGTATTTGTATAGATACTCAATATTATATTTTTCGAGCAAAACCTGCATTACCATTAACTGCATTTTAGGTTTACGTACCCAAAGGAGAAAACAAAGCCCTAATGCTGTCAAATATCGTTTAAGAATTTATACTTTGAATGTTCCATACCCAAATAGTTTTAGTATGTGCTTTCGTGCTTACTCAATTCTTAGTAAGTATGTACTACAGGCTACATGACAGGATGTGGTGCTAGCTACCCGCAAATTTTTTAAGCTTATAATACAAAATATTTGTAACTATTAACTACTACTACCAAACAAACGCATTAAGTATTATATAATTCAGAGGTCGAAAAACGGTCAATTGTTTTTTGAGTTGGGGAGCCAAATCTAAAAGTGAGTTGCCATGGCAAGTGAGTGTCCTATGAAAGGGCTTCGTTTGCACATTTGCAATTTCACGAAACACAGTTTTTTTAATTATTGCCAAAAATGTTTAAAAAATTGCCAAACCCATTATCTCCGAAATGTGTGAGCCAAAAAATCTAATATAATAGGAAATATGCAAGAAAATTAAATTTTGATGGTTGCAGTTTAGTCATAAATTTTACATTATAAAAACATAATTGCAAAAACAAACATCGATCGATAAGAAAACTTGGAATTTATTCATTCATTTCTCATCAATTTTACTATTGCAGTACAAACGCACTATTTCCAGTAAGCATCGTGTACTAATGATGTAATAATATACTGGCACTTTGTATGGAGTTGTACGTTTTCGCTCGATTAAAATAGTCGCAAGCGAGACGCAATTTTTAAAAGGAGAATTTTACTTATACCTATGCAATAAATACATATTACTTATTCATAAATAATATTTACATATATGGTTAGTAGGTTTATTATTAACAATTTTACTTTAAAACTATGTAAGTAATGGTTAATTATTATTATCATATACATATATTTATCGTCCTAGAGCTGTCCTAGTGTATCTGGATGGGGCAGTCAGGTCTAGCAGCAATCAACATCAGGATGCAGTTATTATTGGCACGTAGTCGCTGCAGAAGGGAGACCGCTTTCTTACGCATGATGGCGTGGAACCCATCTGTACGAGCCTTCCTTCCCTTTCCCCTTCATTCCCGATGCGCTGCAGCGCCATGGCAGTCCCAGTAGCATCCTGAATGCATTATTGTACTGTACGCGTTGTAGGCTTGGTGCGTGCAGCTCACCCACAGGCCTTCTTCTTCCTGTGCCATATCCTAACGGATGTCGACGTCCATCTTTCTAAATATGACTCTTATCTGAGCTGCTCTGTTTCGAACAGCGGCGACAACAGTACCGGTCCAAAACTTCAAATTATCTCCTTCTGCGTCTACTCTAGATCCCTCTATTTTTCCTTCAATAATAGTTTTAAGTAAATTGTATTTTGTGTATCTGTGTAGATGAGCAAAATATGCGACCTAACTTTTTTTTTACTGTGATGAGTAGTTCAAGTTTTTTGTTAAGCATTCTTTTGAGAACTTCTTAATTTCTGACTGTCCCGCCAGGAGATTCGGAGCATTCGTCTATATATCCGCATCTCAAATGCGTTTAACTAACTTTCTGTTGCATTATTTAAGATCCGTCCCTCTACAACATACAGCAGTATCGATAGAATGTAACACTTGATTATTCGCCATCTCAGCTTTAAGTTAACGTTTCTGTTCAAATATAGGGATTTCATTCTCATGAACGTGCTTCTGGCTATTTCGATTCTTGTGCGGATTTCTGTGTCAGCATCTCAGATACCTATACTGTTTGACTCGCTCGATCGAATTTCTCTTGACTAAAAGTAAAAGTGTATCGATTGCGTGTTTACTGAAGACCATAAATTTTGTCTTTTTCACGTTCATTTTGAGCCTATACTCTTTAATAACATAATTTAAGCGGTCTAAAAGTATTTGTAGGTATTCCATAGAATGGGCGAAAAGTGCTGTATCGTCTGCGTATCTAATGTTATTTACGATTTCACCATTCACTTTCACTCCTATATCAACATTCTCAAGAGCTTCCGAGTATGCATTGAACAGCGTCGGTGGCATAATACTTCCCTGCCTCACTCCCTTCAATATCTTAACGTCTTTGGATTGATACTGACCAGTTTTGATATAAGCTGCTTGATTCCAGTATATATTCTTCATTATATTTAGGTCTTTGGTGTCAATACCTGTGCATTTCAAAATTACCATAAGCTTGTCGTGTTTTTCGGTTACCAAAAGCCTTTTTGAAATCAATGAAGCAATTTTTGTACTAATACTTGTATCGCCACCAAAGCCTCTCAAGGCCTACAGGCTGCTCGAGTAAAATGACTGACAGAACAGACTTTGTACAAAATGTAGTTTTTATACGGCAAAAATGGCATTATAGGCACCTACTCCGTTATTATTCATATGGTAAAACTCTATAGGCGCGGAGCTAATTCTGCTCTTGATTTTTATACATAAAATTTTGAACCTATTTTTTCAATAAATAGAGATAACATTTATTTCGAGGGTCATTATCACGGATAGATTGGAAATCTTCTTGCCTTTCTTGAACGATTTTCAACTACCTGAATAGGGGAGTTACGGCACCATAGCACATCCAAACAGTGAGGCAGGCTATACAGAAGACGTCCTCGGACATCAGCACATGTGTCAAGCCTCTGTATAGGTATTATGAGAATCAGAATGAATCAGTTTGTTCAGAACAATCGATACAACGAAATCAGTTCTACAAAACATGATCTATCCAGCTACAAAAAGGAGTGAAACGGGGAATGTCATGTCCTCGAAACTGTTTACAATTGCAGTGATGTCTTTAAGTCTTGATAACTGAAAAGGACAAGGCTCATTAAGCACCAGATTGCTTGCCTTGTTTTAGTCTTTTAATTTAAACAATTTATTTTGTGAACATCGACAGTATATTTACTGACATAAAACCAATTAAAAAATCAATTATAAGCAATCTAGAGTCAGATCATTGTAGATAGTTAGTCGTTTTAGAAAGAAAGAATAGTATTACTAAAAAGGAAATTAAATTTATACCAATAACAACTAAGCGGTTTAAATCATTTCAATGAAACTTATTGCATAAACTTCCGGATTTACCTTATAATGACAACCCAAATGATATGTACATTACTGTTCTTAACACTATTCTTGTCAGGACTTTGAGTTGATTGTAGATAATACTAGTTTAAAAACAAATTCTGAGGTAGCAGATGCCTTTGATTTTTTTAGCAATATTCCATAACTGAACATCTTAACTCGAGTCCAATTTTAGCAGAAAAATTAATAAAAACTAATGTTGCTGAATGTAAAGTTTTGTATTTAAAAACATTAGTCCAACAGATATCATAAATACATTTAAAACATTAGAAATAAAAAACACTACAGACCTTTAGGGACTTTCTGTAAAAACGATTAACTCAATCATTCATGTTATAGTGCAACCCTTAGCCATAATTTTTAATAGTTGTGTTGATATTGGTGTGTTCGTGATGAGATGAAACTTAGCAAAGTTATGCCTCTTTTTAAATCAGGTAGTTCAAAAGATCCTAATAATTTTCGGCCTATTTCAATACTACCTGTACTCAGTAAAGTTTTTGAAAAAAATCATACTTTGTCAAATGTTAAGCCATTTCTGTATTAATGAGCTACTTAGTAGTAAACAGTTTGGCTTTATGAAAGGCCGTTCCACAACCGATGCAGGAGTGGCACTATTAAAAATATATTTAACGCCTGGGAGGATTCGCATGACGCTCTTGATATTGTCCAACATGAAAATCTCATCAGGAAGCTACATCACTATGGTATTAGAGCCTAAGCTCTCGACCTTTTGACCTCCTACATAAGTAGCAGAGTACAGACAATATATGTCAATGGTGAAAGATCTCCGGGATCAGCAGTCACTATGGGAGTCCCTCAGGGCTCAATTTTAGGTCCTTTTGTATTTCTTATTTACATTAATGATCTCCCATACCATGTAAAATACAATGACATTATCTTATTTGCTGTTGACACCTCTTTATTTTTTTAAGTTAAGAGATGACAGACATGTTATAATGAATTAAATAATGCCATTTCTAAAATTGTGAATTGGTTCAATGCTAATAATTTGTTACTTAATGAGAAAACACCAAATGTGTTAAATTTACATTACCAAATGTTTGTCAGATACAAACATGTATTAATATTGATAAAAATATAAGTAAATGGAAACAGCGAGTAAATGTCACACGTTAAATTTTCTGACGATGATATTATAGTGCAGTTGGGTAAAAATGTAGGTTGGACAGGATTTAGAAAGCTTCGTCACGCCTTTACGTCATCCATACTACTAATATCATAGATACGAAAGTAACTCTGTCTGTCTATTTGCCTGACATAGGCTACTTAAAAACGGCAAGTGTGAGTCGTTTTTTTTCTATAATTGAGGAGTTGCCGTTGAAATCAAGCGTGAGTCGAATTTCTGGCGGGCAGAACCGCAGGCAAAAGCTAGTAGATAATAAATAAAGCGATCGCATGTCAACACGACCTAACATCATCAAAATTCTGAAGGACTACTTCTCTACTCGTGAAAGGTTAGACGAACAGTTGACTGTTATGATGGGTACAGATTATTTGCAACACAAGATACATTGCAACACGAATGTATGTGGACGGTCTGCGCGCACGCTGCGCACCTCAACAACGGCCATTCCTGGCAGTGTTCAGCGCGCACGCCATAGAGCCGTTTGATTTTGAAGTGTACATGACTATATTGGTGTTTGAATTATATTATTACACCAGTGTAAAAAAAAATTCCAGTCGTCATCTCCATCCATTTTTGCAATCGACAATTTAAATATTGCTAGCAGTAGGCAGATCCGCCACAAATGGTTACATCCAATATGTTCAACTTTCTGTTCAACCAGTTGAACATATTGGATGATTTTCGTCCATTTTTTTTAACTTTTAAATTAGTTTAACTACTTGGAAATAAAAGTGCAAATAGTTCAATTGTAATTTATTATAATAATGATAAGGTTCATTCTTAGATTTTAAAATTCAAAATACACAATGTTCATTGCAAACTGTCGGAGTGGCAAAATTGAAGAGCCTCGCTATCATCGCTATCGCTTCTTGGTGCATTTATGGTGAACGCCACAGTACCACCAATAGATTCCGAGAAATCTTGACCTATTTGTGGTTCTGTATTATTATGTACAATATTCACAAAACAGAATTTTGGCATACCTACAGCTTGATTTTTTTTGAGATGAGTTAAATACTGGAACTTTAGACACCTTGTCGAAGCCTGAATCTTTCATAGATTTACCAATTTTTTTATTACATTTCACGAACAATTTCTGTGGCATCTGATGATTTAATTTTGTGTTAACATTCTTCAATCTTTTTTTCTACTTCAATTTTGCCACTGTCGGGTTTGCAATGAACATTGTGTATTTTGAATTTTAAAATCTAATCGTTCTAGAATAGACAGTTAAAATTATAACCAACTAAGTGCATGTTATAACATCCATTAAATTCCTACCATTTCATAAAAAAATATGTATGGTGGCTTACAGAAACACCTTTTTGCTAAATTAGAATCTGTAAAGACGGATAGATGGATATTACCTAACTCTTAATAACGAGTGCATGCAAAATAAAAAAAATATTTCTCTTATGCAGGTATTGAATGTATAATTAGTCAATGGTGAAATAAATGCAATCCAATACCTTTTATAATGTGTGTAGATAAAATGTAAGAATAAACCTTATAATTATTATATTTAATTACAATTGAACTAAAAGTTTTTAAATTGAATTAAAAGTTGAAAAAAATTTACGAAAATCGTCCAATATGTTCAACTGGTTGAACAGAAAGTTGAACATATTGGACGTAACGGCCACAAATCAGCCGTCCAGATTACACTGCGCGCACTCAAAGCGCTCGTCGAAAAACCGACAATAGGCGGGAACCAACGTTGTGAATGCACGTAGCGTGCGCGCAATTGGTTTTAGTGCGTTCGCGAATACATTAAAATTTATGCGAAATGTTGAATTGCAAATAATCTGTACATACCGTTAGAGGATCCTGTAGTGGCGACCGTACAAAATCGCTACTGAAGCAATGGCGCGCCAACACGACTTAACATCAAAACACTTACGAACTGCCTCTACAGCTGGAAGGTTTAACAAACCGCTATTAGAAAACGGTAAAGTGTAGTAGCAGTAAAAAATGCGAAGCGATCCGAATAGGTACATTTTTAAATGACTAAATTATTCAAATTCAATTACATTTATTCAATTTAGGCTACAATAATTAAGCACTTATGAATGTCACTATGCCATCGGTTGGTAAGAGTATAGGGCGGGAGACCTTGTACTGAGAAGAACCGGCAAGAATCTCAGCAAGGGCATTTCTTTACTCTTATCTTTATCATAACACCCTTGGACGGATGAGCGCACAGCATGGCTTATCTTTCGGTTATGAGACCAAAATAGCATCAACGCCGAATGGTATACCACAAAATGCCTGCCAGAAGTTTTGTCAATAAGCAATCAAAAACCGGGCTCTGCCGGGTACTCATTCACCACGACAATGCGGTCGTGCACTCAAAACGAGGGACTTCCTGGACACCACTCAAGTCAAAGTCAACCCTCCTTACAGTGCTGATCTGGCAACGTGGACTTCTTATTATTTCCTAAAATAAAAAATCAGCTGAAAGGGATACAGTTTTCATCGCCGGAAGACGCCCTAGCAGCATTGGAGAAGGCCGAGGAAGAGGTTTTTGCTGCCGACTGGAAAAAATGATTAGAAAATTGGTTCTGACGCATCAAAATTGGTATAAAGGCTTGTGGAGAGTTCCTTAAAAAGATTTGATTAAAATATTTTACCATAGCAGTTAGTTTTTTAGTTTCTCAAAACTTTCTGAGTGTCCTACATATTAAAATAGACGGTTAAGTACATACCTTTAATGTTTCATGGCTAGTTTCATTTTTCCCCAAAGAACACATCAAATAATAAAATGCTAATCCAGCAGAGCCAGTGTACACAGTACCATCAGAAAAAATGTCGGACTGCATATTTGTTGTAAGATGAAACAATTTGGTTGACTTCAAGTTCCTTAATTTTAGTTGAAATTCTTCCGAGATCTAGAATAAATAAATTAATAACGAATATTGTTACTGATTTGCTCAATAGAAACACAAATAGGCTTCTATTTTTACCTTTACATATTATAAAAAAATTAGTTTAGCAGCAAGTACCGCACCATCAACTTCTCCTGAGAATATTTTTTTATATTTAAGAATTTATACATGAAGATTATTATTGCATCATTAAAAAAACGGTTTTTTAGCCATAAAAAAACCATCTGCTGGACTGATTCTGCTCACACTCTTTTCAGATCTAAGTCATGATGTGGCATATTGATATGGTCACAAGACAAATAGGGCCATTGGTTCTTGAGATATCGAGGGATAAAAGAATCCAACATACATACATACATACATATACATACACACAAACACACACACACACTCACAGACATCACCCTAAAAATGATGGCAAACGATTCTCCAAGTTTCAAAACATAAAGAAAACGCAAATTTAGCAATTTAGATTTTCAAACCTATTATAGTAACTGTCCTCAAGAAAAGTTGAAAAGAAAAAATGTGATACTTCCACACCAAAGACCCTCATAAGATTGTTAACATGTAAGTAACAACAATATGGTAAGGAAGGCAGAGGCTATTCTACTCATTGTACAATGGCACATAGTAGCTAGAGATAGGCTACAGTGATAACATACCAGGACCCCAAATAATTTTAGGATGTATTAAAGCTACAGTAAATTGGATGGGACATCACTATCAGGACACTTCCCATTTCAGGAGCTATGGGAGCAGTATGCGAAAATGTCTGCTGTGTTACTCTCTTGTTGCCGACACTTCAATAATCTAATTACTTCTTTCTTTAAGAACCCCATACTGTACTCCTTAAGAGAAAACCTTAACAGGGAGCTCATTATGCAGTATAGTAGCACATATGTTTGCCAGTTTTATTACACCACTCTCTACTTTTTTTATTACCCTTATCTACCATTATTGAGTTTTCCACAAAAAGAAACCAAGTTGAAAATTTACTTTGGTCACCATGCATAATATATTTATGACTTAGCAAATCTAGTGACGCAAATTCTACCTTCAAAAACTGAAGCAAGAATTAATAGGGTTTTGGGTGAAAGGCCAAATAGTAGTTTCGCCACACATCCTTTACCTTAATATACATTTGTATTTGCTGCAGTAATTTTCATACAAAAGAGGAATATGCTTAGCAATCTGAAATATAGCCCATAACCACGAAAAAAAAAAAATTAAAAAGGGGGTTCTCCACTTCATTCCCACATAGGTGCTGTTTTGCTCCCCCCATTTTCAACCTTTTATCGATGACCCCGAATGCACAATATATAACCAATAAATCATACGTAAGGGATAAATATTGCGGCACATTCGTTTCTTCACAGTAACACAATAAGTCAAAGGGTTGTCTAAGGGATGGAAATCAAAGAGAACATATCTGATAGGAATGTTAGTTTTCAGAACTGTACTAACCCCATCTTCTGCTTCATTGAGGATATTTTGAGCAACCTCAGGGCAATAATCTTCATAGTGATTTTCAAAGAATCCAGTGGCTGCCATGATTGGCAACATACACATTAATCAATAAAAACTTCTGTATAGTTACTTCTGAAATTATATCCTTGAAGATTTGAAAGAACTACATTTTGAAATTATTTGTTTAGGCTATGTTCCAAATCACGCCGAGTAATTATCGCACGGTAAAGTTGAAAAATCAACCCGTTCTGGAACGAGTGTTTGACAGTTAATTTTTACACTGACAGGAGTGAATTTCAACCTTTTCTATGGCAGTGTAAAGAATTCAACTTGACAGTTGGAAAATTACTCTACCCGGTGCGTCCCAAAACCACTGTTTTAACTACCTCGTTGCGATTTGGAACGCACCCTTATTTACATTTTTAAATCGGCGAATTCCTTTTCCATAAGTTTGTACCCTAACGTCAAAGAGAATATAACCACTACGCTTAATGCCTAACGTAGTGATTATTTACTCTATGGTTATTTGTTTCCTCTAAACCAGACCACTACTTTCTTCTTCTTCTGTTTTCCAAATTGATAATTCGTTCCTCAGACCACTACTTTGTTTCCTCCAAACATAAAGTAACATCCATATATAAGCTTCTTGTTCTTTAAATTTAACCTGTGCTTATTGTATGTTTGTATACAAACAAACACAGTGGCGACGTTTTTAATCATCTAGGGTGCGTTCCAAATCGCAACGAGGAAGTTAAAAAAGTGGTTTTGAGACGCCCGGGGTAGAGTAATTTTCGTGTTTATAAAGCTGACGTAGCCAAGTCATATAGCCACGATGCGACTTATACTACATTTTTTGCTCCACCGGTTTCCAAAATACCATGGTCCTGCTAGTTTAAGACTAAAGCTAGCGTAGTCACCATTGTATCTCCGGACCTATAGCACCTATCAACGCGGGGTTTGCATCCTACGTTTTTGCTATTCTTTAACGTTATTGGTGATATATTACAACTAGCTTATGCCAGCGGTTCCACACGCCCTAAATTCGGTTCTCAGTGTAGGATTTCAACTTTCAATCGGTTCAGCAGTTTAAGCGTGAAGAAGTAACAGGCAGACAGACTATCGCATTTCCGATTTACCGATAATCAAATGTAGGTTGGCTGGAACCGCATGCATTTGGCATGGAGATAGCTTGAGTCTTGGAAAAGGACATTGATTACTTGAAAACGTCAAGTGTGAGTCGGTTTTTTTTCTATAATTGAGGAGTTGCCGTTGAAATCCTACACTGATAAGGGCGGGTGGAACCTCGGACAAAAGCTAGTTGTAATATATCATCGACATTGTTAAAGAATAGCTAAAAAATAGGGCGAAAACCCCGTGTTGATAGGTGCAGTAGGTCCGGAGATACGATGGTGGCTACGCTAACTTTAAAATATGGTATAAGTCGCATCGTGGCCTTATGACTTGGCTACGCCAGCTTTATAGACACGTAATTTTCCAACTTCCAAGTTGAATTCTGTACACTGCCATAGAAAAGGTTCAAATTCACTCCTGTCAGTGTGAAAATCAACTGTCAAAACCCGTTTTGAAAAAAAAATGGGTTGATTTTTAACTTTACCGGGCGATAATTACTCGGCGGGATTTGGAAGCCCTAAAGTAAGCATAGGTACACGAAATTAAACTAAAAAAGGTAATTATCGCCCGGTAAAGTTGAAACGAGCTTTGACAGTTAATTTTCACTCTGATAGGTGCAAAATTTCAACCTTTTCTATGGCAGTGTAAAGAATTCAACTTGACAGTTAAAAAATTACTCTACATCGGGCGTCCCAAAACCACTTTTTAAACTTATACTTTACTTGATTGTCAGCTCGTTTCTTTGTACATGTGTGAGTTTGTTTGATTAAGAACACATTATTGTGTGTTTTAGTGGGAAAATGTAGCTAAGCCTTTTGCTTGTGTCACCGCCACGCCGTCTACGTGAAAAGCGTAAAAAGTTTTATTCAGAAGTGTTTGTTCAATATCTTCTGGAAAGTCTGTAGCTTCGTAAAGTACTAAATAAAAACACAAAACGGCATTTAAGTACCTATTAGCCTAATATTTTATACTTACTATTATGTAAAAATGCCGCGAGTAGCTGCTGGTTTCAAACACGACCGTAGTTTTTTAAGTAGTTTAAAATGGTCTTGCAGAAAAGCTAAAATTCTCAACTATTGCGTATCAGGCTTGAACCACGGCTAGAAATAATATGGAGCTATATATATATATATTTTGAGTTAAAACGCAGATTAATCGCTGCCTCGAGGTACAGAAAGAAAGCAACTGCTAGAGCAAAATTCCAATTTGTCGGCAAAATAGATGGGCGACCAGCGAGCTATACCTCTGGGAGTTGTGCTTTTTGTTCGCTTGCTAAAGCTGCCGGAAGAAACTTTTGGCAGTCGTCGCTACCAGCCCTAAGAAAGACCAGTGGTGACTTGGCCCATAGTGCTAGAGGAAAAGGGAATATGAACGACAAATGCGCTGTACCACCTATAGTAGGTGATGCTGTAAGACCATGCCGGAAATCTCCATAAAACAGTGGGAGGTCCATTGGATTACAGGCCAATCGCTATTACCTCTCCCCTGTCCAAGGTGAAGGAGAGTGTGATCAACACACAGCTTCTAAGATACCTAGAAAAACACGACCTGGTCAGCGACCGTCAAATGGCATTCGCCACGGTCGTTCGAGTGGTGACGTTTTAGTGTATCTCAAACACCGATGGGCGCTAGCCATTGAGAGTCAGGGGGAGGCATTGGCATGTAGCCTGGACATAGCGAAGGCGTTCGGTCGGGTCTGGCACCGGAGTCTTTTATCGAAGTTGCTACCTTACGGAGTGCCCGAGGGTTTATGCATGTGGGCGGCTAGCTTTTTGTCCGGCATATGCATACGAGCCGTAGTTGACGGTAGTTGCTCTGATAGCATGGACATTAATGCTGGTGTCCCGCAAGGCTCTATGCTATCTCCTACGCTGTTTCAATTGAATATCAATGACATGTTGGACATCAACAACATACATTTCTATGCAAATGACAGTACTGGAAACGCTGGGTCCCTGTACCGTGCAAACATCCCTCGTTCCGATATGGAGGAAAAACGTGGAGAACTTGTGTCTCAAATCGAGACCACTCTGTCCAAGGTCTCTGACTGGGGACGGGAAAACTTGGTCTGATCCAACCTTACGAAGACAAAAGTCTGCGCGTTCGTTCACTGCTAAGAAAACCTCATTTACTGAGGTCCCACAATTACAGAACACTGCCTTCACCATCTCCAAGTGCATTGGGATCAATGCTGTTGACATCTCCAGAGATGTTTAGTTCCGAGATCATTTGCAAAACAAGGTCAAGCGAAGGCGTACTTCACTTCTGAATTGCTGCTTTACAAGGCGCAAGTTCGGCCCCATATGGAGTACTGCTGCCGTCTCTTGGCGGGTGCATCCGAATACCAGCGTGGCCATTTGGATTCGGTTTGTCTACGACGGGCTGTGAGAATCGTCAACGATCCCAAACTCACCAGCCATATCGAACCCCTAAGTCTGAGGAGAGACTTTGACTCCCTGTGTGTTTTGTACCGTTTGAATAATGGGATGTGTTTTGTGGAATTGTTCGAAATGATGCCCACGACTACTTTCTACCATCGCAGAGCTAGCCATCGGCAGAAAAAATCATCCTCACACCTTTGAACTTTAATTGTCACGGTTTCAGAGAATATTCCTCCCGCGCACGCTAAGTTTGTGGAATGAGCTTCCTGCCTTTTTTCTAAGGATTACAGTATGGGTTTCGTCAAAAAAGAAGTTATTAGATATTTGAAGGGTTGGCAACGCGCAAGTGATGCCCCAGGTGTTGCAAGCGTCCATAGGCTTCGGTGACCGCTTACCGTTAGGTGGGCTGCAAGCTTGTTTACCACCTTAGAAATCTATTACTAGTGCGTCCTACCCGTCATAACTTACGTTGCCGAAACCTGAGGGCTGGTCCACAAGTTGAAATTCACACAGTCTGCGATAAAATGAGCTATGCGGAATGTCTCTGAGGGATCAAATTCGAAATGAGGACATCCGGAAAAGAATCGTCACTGACATCAATAACACAGCTCGCAGAATAAGAAAGCTAGTGGTATTCACGTCTGCTGGATGGCCGATGAAGTAGACCCTAGATTGGAAGGTGAAGCGTGAAACAGGTGGTGTCAAAGTATCGACGCTTCGCGATTGTTAGGATTTTTTTTATAAGTCCGAAATTACAAATACTCTTACTATAAGCTTTACACTTTCCAACAGCCTTTCCAAAACTTTTTTAAATAAGTAGCCTGGACAAATAAAAAAAAACCCCAAAAGTTGCGGTCCTTCTTTTTAGTAAAATATAAAAACAAATGACAATTGATTATCTAAACGATCACAAAATGTCAAAACGACCCTCTAAATGTCGATCACTGAGAAAAAAGTGGTTGAAAACTTACAACGAACAGAAAAATTGTTTTTAGTTATAGTTTAATACAAATATAAACATTCCATATATACCTACCTATTAATTACAAAATAATAAAAAAACAAACGACCATCATTTATTACTATTGTATGTGGTTGTGCATCTGGACCCTTCTTAAAAAAATACTGCAACTTGAAAATATTTGACAGTTCAGCCATATTGTTATGACGCATATAGGGATCATAGGTCTCCGCCAGTGACGAGACTCCTCGTAGTTGACGTGGCTACTACGTACCATCCCGTTCACCCACTCCGGACACAGCATATACGGTGACGAGGAATACGTAACTGGTGAGTGCTCGTATTGAAGCCAAAACTTGCGACTTGTCACAAAATATGGATATTCATATAAGAATGTTACTTAGTTCGAAGTACGATTCTTCGTATTATCTAAATTATGTTGCGTATCTAGTTAAACGCAATAACATATTTTCGACTACGACTTGATGATAAGTTTTAGAATACCAAAAACTAATCGTAAGGGCAAATATGGTATTAATTCAATCATGTGAGCTTAGAAGAACGAGCGAAACCACACCGAAGTTGACCTTGATAATTTTAGGTGGCCTTGGGAATGGACGGTATGGTGGAGGAGAACGGCACTGGTGGCGGAACTGGAGGCGCTGATCCTCTTGCAGGCGCGACTTCATCCAACAATGCCTCTGCTCACGTAGTGGCAGTCACAAGTATTGTGCAACTTACTTTGCCTACTCAAGCTCCATCTGCACAGGTTTGTTTATATTTTGTATTGTTACTAAATTAGAAAAACTTGTAATTGAATTATATATGATTTACTTAGATATTTATTCCTTATCAAGAAAGCATGTATGTAAATAAACATTCTTGTAATTTTCAGGTTCAGTCTGTGATTCAACCCAATCAACAATCTGTTATTCAAACAGCATCTAATATTCAATCAGTGCAGTTACCAAAGGGCAATGTCATTTTGGTTAGCAAACCAAGTTCAGTAATACATACAACACAAGGAACATTACAAACTTTACAAGTACGTGCTTCTCTTTTCAGTGAAATCTTATCATGAATGTACCTAAGTGTTTTAAGTTTTGATTGTTTGTTTTGTTTTATAACAGATAAAACCGGAGCCCAATATATTAGGAAATTTACAAGGACAGTCTAGTGATGACAGCTGTAGTGATGATGACAGTCCAAAGAGGAAGTACAGAGAAATGTTAACACGGCGCCCATCCTATAGAAAAATTCTCAATGATCTTGGAGGAGCTGAAATTGCTGGTGAGTAAATTTTCCAATTGTCGCTCAAGCTTGTGTTTTGTAGATTAATTTTCCTTGCATCTGACTATTAAAGTAACATTTTCAAATATTGAATTTATACCCTTATGCCAGTGATAGTGCTATGTGGTTGACTAGTGCAGAAGTGCCTCAAGATTGGCTGTATATATCACTATGTATGCAGCATTATAGATCTAAGCAACCAACCACACCATGGATTTAGTACAGCATTCCGCTGCTCCAGTCAACTGCATAGCACTATTACTGACCTTAAGCTTAAAACTTTCGCACTAATAAGTAGTTTAGATTTAATGCTTTTAGGAATATAATAAAAATTTAGAAGTAAATGTGTGTAAAAAAGTAATTCTCATCTGCCATAAGTTTTGCCTAAAAAAATATAGTTAAATGATAGAAAAAACTTTTGGGGCTGTTGTACAGATTGATTTTTAACTGATAAGTCTATGTTCTTAAAAAATAGTTTTTAAAATTAAATAAGGTACCCAGTGACTAAACATTTAAAGTATTGGTGTTCATTGTAATTTGGCTTTGAATGACAGTGCAAAATTCTAAAATTGTTGTGTTATTATTGCGATAGTGTGCAATGTTATAAAACCAGCTCTTTTTTAAGTTTGATTAATCTTTCAGTGCACTGGTAGGCTTATATATTCATTAATATGTGTAAATTTATTTAACTCCAGCAGCACTTTAACTGTAACCAGAGGCAGCTTGTGATAATTTTTAATGGGTGTTCACTAAAAAAAAAAGAGGCATTGCGTAAATGCATACTTTTTGTTATTCTATTTATAACTAAAATTTATTTGCTTGTTTAGATTTACAAATGCTTGTTGTGAGTGTTATTTTTCATCATAGTGTAATATTAGTTTTTATCCCACAAATTTTGTGACCCTTTGCCTTTATTTCAAGCTGAATTATTATAATCTTTTCACACTGTTTAATCACATCACAGTAATCACATTTTATTTTGCTATACTTATTAGACAATTACAAACTGTTTATACATGTACTTTTAATTTGTTCATCAAAAACTCACACATGGAACTGAAACAAAACATTTGTTGTTATAAGAGCGGCAACAGGGAGCCGGCCGGACCGAAGGCGGGGGTCAGGCTGGAAATTTGAAAATTTTTCATACAAAATCTTTGTTCCACATGTGAGACTTAAACTTTCTCTTTCACACTTGTTGATTTAGCTCTAAGTCTCTGTACTGAAATTTTTACATAGGAGTGCAATTGCTAGTGCTTCACTTAGTGACTCAGTCTCAGTGCAATTCCTTACCAAATCTTGAGGAAAATGTGTATGAAATGATTTTAGTGAAATGCTATGTTAATATGAATGTAATCGAAGCATAATAATGAATTATTTTAAGTAAAATCTAAAAATATATTGTGTATTAAGCAGATAATAATTTGTAGGAGTGCGCTGGACCAGTGCTCTTAAGGACGTACTGCCTCTGACTGTAACCCTAAAGTACTGATTTATAAATGTGTTCTATGGCTGTAAACATATTGTTTATAACTTTGTTTTGTGTGAGAATTTATTCTTGGCCTGCAGTTTCTATGCAGCTGTTAGTGATGTTGGCCTTAAAGTTAGTGGATGCAATAGTATTAAAATAGGTGAATAAAGTGACCTGATATATGTGGTTTGTGTGGTCAATGATAGTGTGGCTTTTTTAGATTTTCTTGTTTTGTTTTTTATAAATAAAATAAATAAAGCTTAGATTCTGCGCTGTCTGAGTCTGACAAATGAACTGTATAAAAATTATTGTAAACATTTAAACCATGGCAATTTTACTGAAAAGAATGACTGTAAAAGTAACCACTTAAGCCATACAATCAGTGGCAAATGCTCATTAAACAAGTCTCTTCCAAAGACGGCATTAAAAACTTTTATGAGTATCAAGCATGTGGTGAGTCAGTTTGCTAGCAGTTCTCAAAACTGATCTACAATAACTGCTGTTCAAAAGTACCTAAATGTGTGATATTTTAACCTCTAATTTTGCAATCAAAGATATATTCTACTATCCTACCGCTCACCATTGGTAGGAAGTTTATCTTCATACCTTTGAATCTAAATGGTCACTCTTAGTGTTTTATCCTTATGCAAACTTGGGTTGTGAAATGAACCTACCTCTGTTTAAAAGATAGTTGCCCTTAACAGAATGCATCTGATTAAAAAACAATTGTTCATAATATATAATATAACTACCTTCGCATATTGGCCCTATTATGAGGCTAAGTATGGAAAACATACACCCAACTAACTAAGTAGTATAAGTATCCTTTGTCTTATTCGGCCCCTTAGGCTATCCCAGTTAAAAAAATCAGGTCAACTTGATGCTTTTTTACGACTTGAGGACTAACAAGGGATCAGATTTTCGCTATTATATACATATTAAGAATATCACGTGACAACTAGATGAGGGTTTTTTTTCTTTAGAGTAAGTTTGTTTAGTTTTTTTTTTTTTTAATTTAGGATATTTTTTAGAATTATTCATGGAAATCATATATTTTGTTGAATAAATTAAACAATATATTTTTATTATTACTGTAAAAATTAGTTTTAACAATCTATATTTTGATCCACACTACGCTACATCTTTTTACTCCACAATAATCTCACATCTTGTAATTTTTTATTTTGCCATTTAGTGTCACACTCAGGCAAGTCACACATACTTCTCAATGCTCCAATATCTAAAGCATTAATTTTATTTTGCCTCATTTGCCATACATTCAACAATAGTATATAATAGTACGAAATAGCAAATTTTCTATCATGCAATACTGTAGTTGAGTTGTTTTCTGTATAATGCTTCATATCACATGATAATAAAATCTTCAGTCTACACCAAAATAGTGTACATACTATTTCTTCCTTTTCTTTAACAGAGGGGCCATTATTGGAGGTTAGCAGTCAGCTTGTTTTCTTGTCCTTGGCAAGAATATTACAAAAACAAATTTGAAATTCTTCTAGATTCCAAGATAATAATATTATAGAATAGTTTGATAATTAATCTTTAATGGAGACATAACGCATGACGCCTACAAACTTAATTACACTGATATGACAATAGCTTGATAATATTACAGAGAATCGCATGGGACCTAAACCAGGAAGTGAGCACGAACTGATGCTGTCCTCTCCTTTGTCGTTTGCACCAGGTTAGTTGAATGTGATGCCGCTGACTCCTTGTCTGTGTGTGCAACATTGTCACTAACCTTTTTCAACACATGCAATATAACAGTTCAGCTCATACTTTTGTGGCTCACCTCCTACACAGGATTCTCATTCATTAATGTTGTCTCTCATACATATTATTCCAAAAGTACCTAATGTAAGCTTTGTTTACTATTTATTATCGAGCTATTGTTGTTTGTTTTTATATCAATTTGGAATATCATCTTTTAGAGTAGTGATGTATCCAGTGGTGTTGTTAAAATGTTCTAACATTGATTGGATAATTCATGCTAATTCATGGGACTAACATTCATTTGTGTCCTTTCAATCCACTTTTGCTAATTCTAGTAATTTTTTAAAATAACCTTTCACCGGCATTGGGAATTATGTCGATCGAAATCTGAAAGTGGAGTTACTACGGCCAGTTTGTTATCGTGTTTGCACGTTCTACTTTTTTATAATTTTATGCGATAAGTTTTAAGACATGAATTTACCCCTGCTAAGTTTTAAATAGCACCGCCAATAGATATCTTTAATATCCTCTGTCTACAAAGAGTTTATATGTACATGTACTTCTAAAAAAATTAAAACAAGTTATAAGCTATTTTTAGAACGAAAATTTTGTATTGTTTTTAGAATATGTCCTAAGTTGTAGATAGCGTGTTTTTTCGAAATTTCTCCTTGGGCGTATAATATTTTTTTGGGTTTGTACCTATTTTTTTATATTTACAAAAAAATTATTAAATAATTAACGTGTAGTTAATTTGGCATATTAAAATTGTTATTGTTAAAATTTTCGTTCCACCCTCTGTCTACGAGCCTGGTTCCCGAATAATATTGAAATCTATCGTTATTTACGCGACCTAGACAGCGACCATCAATGGCTTTCGCCACAGTCGTTCGATTGGTGACCTTCTAGTGTATCCCACACACCGATGGGCACTAGCTACTGAGAGTCAGGGGGAGGCATTGGCATGTATGTAGCCTGGACATAGCGAAGGCGTTCGATCGGGTCTGGCACGGGGGTCTTCTATCGAAGTTGCCATCTCACGGACTGACCGAGGTTTTGTGCAAATGGGTTGCTAGCTTTTTGTTCGCCTGATGCATACGAGCCGTGGTTGACGGTAGTTGCTCTGATAGCATGGACATCAAAAGTGGTGTCAAGGCAAGGCAAGGCTCTGTGCTGTCTCCTACGCTGTTCCTAATGCACAACAATGACATGTTATCCATTATCCATTAAGTCTGAGGAGAAAGTTCGTTTTACAAGGAAAATAAAATTATTTCAACCGAATATATTATTTCGGCATAATTATTGTGTACTTTTTATTGTGACTATTATTTTTAAAGAAAAAAGGGGGATTGAATGCACAATCAAAACTATTCAGGCTTCAACTAATATCACTAATTCTGCTGACTCGCTTTCATACCACTTTTCGTGCAACATCCCATCTCTTCTGGTAGCAGTAGACAACTCAATGCATGTCATATTCATAGTCATATTGATAGGTCCCTATCTTCATTGCGCTGAAGACGACATCAGCAGATTTCCTCCCGGGCGAACATACGTGAATGACTCACAAAATTATACTCTAGATCAGTGGTGGGCAAAGAACGGCCCGCGGACCAGCTCCGGCCCGCGATAGGATTTTATCCGGCCTGCAGCTGATCCTTCAAAATAATTAGTATATTGCCTGCGATAATTATATTTTGACTTTGAAAGTTACTTCTTCGCAACTCGAACCTGCATTCGAGGATATTATGGCAAAACAAAAATAATTTCATATGTCTCACACACCGACTATGGCAGGGCCTTCAAATAAAAGTTAATTTTTAATTAAGTAACATTTGCGCAAGTGTATAATGTTTATATGATTAAACGATTTCAAATAAAAAATGTTTTATACTTTTATATGATCAGTTAACGTTTCCAAATCAAAATGCATTTTTGCTGCAATTCCGGCCCTCTTATAAAATTTCTTAAACTTTCTGGCCCCTCCATGAATAAAGTTTGCCCACCACTGCTCTAGATTGTAAACAGGATAATGTTGGAATGATGTATTGGACTTGCAGGATATGACGTCTCCGTTGGAAATAGAAAAGTCGGCTACGCAGTCTCCAGGTGTTGCTGGACTGTGTTAAGTTTGGTGTTGTGTGTGGTTGTTGCAAATGTCCATATTAAATGTGGTTGGAGTAGCTGCTGCAAAGTGACGTTTCCTTGTGTAAAAGGACAGGTGTAACACCGGTTCAGCGTTTAGATATTCTCGGGCTAGTGAAGCGACATAGGAACACTAAGTTTTCAAACGCAGCTTGTAGGTCGGTAACTTTAAGACCGTTTTACCGACTTCAAAAAAAAGTAAGTTTGTCTGCGATAATTTCGCGTTTGGCTTAATCGATTTTGATTCGATTTTCATAAAAGTAATTGTTACATTCTGGAGATTGTTTTGGTATACAACGAATGGATGCTCCGTGATATGGTCCGCATAGAGCCGATATTAATTAAGCCATATTTGAGTTTATTTCGAACGATTTTTGTTGTGGCGGTTTATTTTGTCGACTATATTTTAGTACACTCTCGTAGCAAAAGTAACTAGTCACTTACATAAACGACGATATTTCAAACCAGTAAAGATAGCTACATGAAACAAGAAGTATGTAGATACCTATATAAAAATAGTTTTATTTTACTCATTAGTAATTAAATACGCTTTAATGTTCCTTCTATTTCACAGAGCTATCATGAAATGAAGTTGGTTACAAAACGAGGAGGTTCTCTATTCCTCGGAATCTTTTTTTTATGTATGTTTCCCGACTACTCGAAGACGCCTTGATCGATTTGGAAAATTCTTTTTTTGCTTGAAAGGGTAGGTATACTTCCTAGGTGGTCCCATGGTCATCAGTTCAAGATATAATAATAGGATCCAGGAGAAATCGAGGGAACTCTTAAAATGTTTATACTTGAAGCGATTTGGGTATTTTTTCAGTGTACAAGAAAATAAGCCAATGGGTCACTTAAAAGTAAAAAATAAAACCTTTTCAACAAACACAAGACCCGACATCAAAAAGACAATTATTTTAAAAATCAGACCTATATTACTGTTTGAAGTTGGTGTCGTGCAAGTGAAGTGTGTTATAAACTGTTAGAGACCCCAATCATATTATGGACGAACTGCGTAGTAGACTGACGGCGAAATGCGATTGGGACGAACTGTGTATTGGACCGACGGCAAACTGTAATTTAGATCAGATTTGAATAATTATTTTTACCTTTTTAGTGCAACTTTTTGAAGTCGATTCCTGTTTTTGTTAAAAAGTGTTTTTTTTAGCTAAATTTTAATTCGTCAGTTAAACCAAAAATTAAATTAAAAATTAACTAAACTACCCTATTCAGACATATTGTAATTCAAAATAGATTTTTTTTTAAGTTCTCTGATTCAATTTCTTCTTTTTTTTTGATGCTGATAGTAAGCGGTCACAGCCTATGAACGCTTGCAACACCTGGAGCAAAACTCGCGTATTGCAGACCCTTAAAAATCTTATTCCTTCTTTCTTGAAGAACCCCACATTGTAGTTCTTCAAGAAAACCTTAGCAGGGAGCTCATTCCCCAACCTAATCGCGAACAAGTGAATTTCTTTAAGGCTGAATAAGGTTCGTTCTTAAACTGATTATGAAACAATCAAAAATGTTTTTGTGAGCTCTTCTTAGACTTAAATCCAGACTTTGCTGAAATTTGACCTAATTAGACTGTACTATTTATTTGTAGTAGAGAGATGATCATTTTCCAAGCGTTTAGCGAAACAACGTTTGCCAGGTCGGCTGGTAGGTAAAATATAATAATCCATTTGAAATAATCTACAATGACTAGCAAACACCTATGGAAACATTTATGTCAAAATATTCTGTTCGAAAAATAACAATAAAAAAAATGCGTAGATAATTAAACGATTGGTGCATTGCTAGTTCTGGCTTGTATAGGAAATGACTAAAGCTACCGAATTGTGTGAGAAAGAGCTGATAACAGAAACTGAGATCTTATATTGTGTCGCTATTCGCACATTTCGACTTATATAATAATAACAAGCAATTTCATTTTATTAGCAAACGAACAAATAAGTTCGCTGCAATGTTTAATTTGATTCGACAATATTTACGGTTTCGTACCCGAAGGATACCCAATGGGACCCTTTTACTAAGACTTCGCTGTCCGTCCGTCTGTCACCAGGCTGTATCTCATGAACCGTGATAGACAGTTAAAATTTTCACAGATGATGTATTTCTGTTGCCGCTATAACAACAAATACTAAAAAACAATAAAATAACTCCTTCGGCTCCTATAAAACAAACGTGATTTTTTTTGCTCGATATTGATAATGGCAACAGATAGACGCTTGAAATATTCACAAAATAATTAGTTATATATTCACTTTAAAAATAAATAATTAAATTAAAATGTAACCAATATTTAAGGGGGACTCCGATACAACAAACGTGATTGTTTTTGCCGTTTTTATAGAAAATGGTACGGAACCTTTCGTGCGCGAGTCCGACTCGCACTTGGCCGGTTTTTTTTTCAAAAATATTTCTGAAACTACGATTCCGACACAGCGTAACTACGTTGAGTCTAGCTAGGGGTAGGGTAGACATGCCTAAATGACAAATTCCCAAACCTAATTTGCGGTGCGGAATTGCAAATTCGGTAGGTACTCTCTCTCCCGCTATACATTCTACTCTCTTATACATCCTAATCCAATTACGCTTAGTTAGCCTAAATTTTTTTATGGTTATAATTTATTTTTTATTGATACATTACATAAATAAAAAATCTTCTTTTTGTTCTAAATGACTACCATTCTAAAAAATAAAATGTATTTGGTAACATGTAGGACATATAGGTCCACCACTTTTATAAATGCGCCATCAGCACAGTGCCTGTTTGGAAAATAATACACTCGTACATTTAATATAGCCAGCCATTGTCTATGTCCATTATTTGTAGCAGCAGTCTATTACTTAAAAACAGGTAACTTTAGGTATATTGTAAAGTCACAGCAAAATATTCATTTTAATGAGTTGTTTTTATAACGATGTCGTCATCAGCTCACTAGTCGGTCATTGATATTCTAATTTCTAACCGATACATGACGTAATGCTGCCCGATGTAGCGACGGCCGGTGACGTCATGCTCGAATGTGTTGTGAATAAGTACCTAGATGGGTTTTATCTTTCATTTTATATGGAATGTATATACATATTGCCTAACAAGTACATAAATTATTAGATTTTCATGGTGATTTCATAAGCTTAAAATATCTGATTTCTTAGCAACCTAATAAATATTAATTTTAAAAGTGGTGATAGTTCAGGTATTCGAATGTATGATTTGGAAAAGAGATGTGCAGTAAATGTATTAGTTGAAATTTTAAGTGATGTTATTTTTTTGATGTGTGATTTGCGCAGATGGTCGGGAGATATGAAAGTTCAGCAAATATTACTTAAGGGGTTATGTCATATGCACTAAAGTAATCAACGTAACATGTTTATGATCTAGGTACAAAATTCAATGTAGTATTGTCGTTATTATTTGTATGTGTAAGATTTTTTTTTTTTTTAGTAATTCCAGCCGGTGCACTACAGACAGAGAGCGGGCTGCACACATTGGCGGTGTCGGGCGCGACAACTGGCGGGGCCATCGTCCAATACGCCACTAACCAGGACGGACAGTTCTACGTGCCGGGTAAGCACTACTTCCCAATTATCATTACCTCAATTTAACATTACTCTAATGCTTAAACATTGTTGAAAACACGAACAAATGATACTACTACTTACAGGTCCAATGTTAGAAGACCAAACGCGTAAACGCGAATTACGACTGCTAAAAAATCGAGAAGCTGCCAGAGAATGTAGACGAAAGAAAAAGGAATACATCAAGTGTCTCGAGAATAGAGTGGCTGTTCTCGAAAATCAGAATAAAGCTTTAATAGAAGAACTTAAATCTCTCAAAGAACTGTATTGCCAGCAGAAAACAGAATGAGGCCCAGCCGGCTAGCCGGGTGTGCAGTAAGCCTGCCGGTGGAAGCCACGAGGTGTTGTCTTCGTGCCTTTGCAAATCGGTACTTGGTTCTAACGAGGTCTCAATGCCGCCTTGAATCAGACAATTTGAGTACGACAGACGTAAACCAATAATTACGTTTTTAATGTCAGTTATGCTGTCAATCGAGTTTAAAGTTTGTTAGATTTTAATACCTATTTGAAAACTTGTTAATTTCTATTTTGACATTTTTCTGTTGTTGTTCATAAATATCAGTTGTTTAGATATTTTATACTTATTATAATTAAAAGTGAGTTTTATACCTTGAAATAGTTTATTGTATTTTTTTAGTATGGTTGACAATGTTATGATCATAATAATCTTATCGGGTAATCCTACATTTAGATTTATTGCCATTCCAAAACTGTCATTAAATCTATTTTTGTATACATTACACATAACTCAATAAATTCACTTTAGATTTATGTGCCATTTTATCAATTAATTTTGGCATGGCAGTTACTACACGCTTTCTTTCGATACTCAAATCCTTTTATTTTCTATTTAATTCTCAGTATATTTCTTTTTCTTCAGTTTTATATATTTGATAGTTAAGTTTTTGAGACAAAAATAGGTTTATGTTGCCCGCAAACTTTTTACTAATGAAAGAGACATAATATGAAATTGATAATTACATTTTATTTTATTATTGTAACAGAGCTTTGCTGAAAATTAAGATGCGATCGTTTAATAATTTGTATTTTAATGTTATTCATTACTTGGAATGCATCCTAATGCACTTTCTTTGCGATTTTGTACCAATTTTGGCTGTATGTATATACATATACTAAAAGCTGTTTTGATATTTAATTAATGAATATTAAATTTAAGTGTTTTTGCAAAGAAAGAAACTAAAATAACATATGTGCTACACCTAGTGGGGTGTTTGTTATGGATAAGCCAAAGTTAAATGTAGTTACTTGTGCAATAGCCTTGCCTATTGCATTGCGCAGTGTTAACAGTCTTTCTATTTTTTACAAATAAAGTTTAATGAAAGCAAAATTAATTTATGTACATTGTGTATAGATAATGTAGTTGTAAAGAATGTATTATATAAAAAATTGTATATAACATAATTAAGTATATGTGATGAAATGTTAATTGTCTTTATAAATTTGGCAGTTGTCTCAATATATATATATATATTCATTAATTTCGATGTAAAAATAACAAGATTAATTGGTTTTTTTTACAAGAGTAAATATTTTTTAAGTTTAAAGGAGACATGAATGTCTAAGGAGTATAGTTCCTTTTGTTAATAAAGGAGTAAGGACCTTAGTCCTCCACTCTGGTTGCCGAATTCAGTTTGTTAAACTAATACTCGTACTTTTTTAAACTACAAATAAATTTTATCCTTTCATTTTCAAAATAAAGTATTACTTTAATTAATATTAAACAAGTAAAAATTTCTTAATACACTCCCAGACACATCTATCGGCCCACCTTGAGTTTTAACACCCCATTGAACACTTATGGGACGATGTAAACCTGACTCAGAATCTCTTTGCAAATCTTGTAAACATAACCTAACTTTACTTTATGTTCACTTTTTCTGGTAATTAAATCATAAATATACTTACATGATTATCTTTATAGTCACATTCTTTAACTGGTTTTCGAATCACGACACTGATTACACCTAAAATCTACAAAATTCCAAATTTACGATGAGAAATATTATACATATTTATTCAAGGTAATTTTTGTTTACCCAAATTGCAAATAGATTCCGAGTCCGGTTTTTAAGAGGTGTGTTCTGGATCGCCAGCCAGCTCCACAGACAATGCAGCAACTGAAAACAGCCATAGAAGAAGAATAATTCCTCAGAATTACATAGTGAAACTGATTAATTCCATGCTTAATCGCATGACAGCTGTCGTAGATGCCTTTGGAAGCAACACAAGCTATTGAATAAACATGTTATTCAGACAAATGATTAATTCCATTCTTAATCGCAAGAAGGCTGTAGATGCCTTTGGACTTACTTGCCACTAGTCTTATCGTTCATCAAGGCGGATACTCGACTTTATTGCTGCTTTTATTTCAGTATTCTGTATTCTAATTTTAAACAATAGAATACGAAAAAGATGACAAACTATACCAGCTTCATAACTGCATAAAAACTTTTTGCTCATCCTAACATCTATTTTTAGCTAAGGGCGATCAAAACTTAAAATACAAGGTGGGCCGATAGATGTGACCGGGATAGCGTTACCAATCGTCCTATATTTCAATGTTCCGCAGGGACAGGCCATGTCCCGTATTTTACGAAAATCTAAGGAGGGACCGATTTGGACCATGTTTGATTACGATTTTGTTTTGTTTCTTTTTATAAACACGTTATAATATAAAAGAGATATGTTGCGTATGTATGTATGTATGTAGACATATTTTTGCTTTCGATTCCTCAATAACTACTGGACCGAATCGCTCTGATGACATATCAATCGATACACCACGTCATGACTTAGATCTGAAAGGAGTCTGAAATAAATCGGTCCAGCGGTTCGTTTTTTATTCGTAAAAAAATTACTATTTTATGCACGCAACATAAATTTCATGTATCGAGGGTAGTAAAGGGTTTTCGAGGGTGCTGATTTCGAATTTTTTATCAGTTTTTTAAAATTCAAAATGGCGGATCCAATATGACGTATTTTTTTTTTTTTTGTAAAAGAATTTTTCTCAAGAGAAGTTGCATGTACGGTACTTGTTGCCGAACCATTTTTTTTTTAAGATTCATGATCGTTTGTCCCTTTGGGCTGAAAAAAAAAATGTTGGCAACTCTGGTCCGGGAGTGTATTTTATAGTAATTATGATGATTGTTTGTTTGCTCGTAATGAATTAAAAAAAAATATAAAATGGTTTTTTATTGTTTCGAGACTTGTGGAGATCTTAAGTTTAGTATATTCATATTGACAAAATGTTAATTTCTATTATTTTCTTAAAACCTTTGCATCTCGTAATACTCATTATATCTGCCCATCTTCTATGTATTGCTTGTACCTTTCTAGTCTTAGCTCAATTCTAAGTTGCAAGTACATCGCTGTTTGTTTTTAAATTCATATTGATGTATCTACAAATGTAAATTAAATTTTAACATTAAAAAATATATGTAAAATATATAATTGTTTCGCCAGATTTTGTGCAAAATAAGTTATTGTTTTAAATTGCTAACAAAGTTTTTAAATGAAAGCTATTTTATATATATAGATATGTACATCTAGATAGGATACAATAAGTATTTTTTGATTCAGTTACATAAAAATTACGAGAAGTAAAGGTTATTTTAATTATTACTATATTTATTATTTGTAAAGTGTTTAGTATTGTAAGAATAACTAAAATTAAAATAGGTACACTTGCCGTCGTTGCCAGAAGGTTGTGTTGGGTATCTCATAAGTAGTTTTATCTACTGCTTAGCAGAAATATTTTACAAGAAGAAAATTCTGCTATGTATTGTTTATTATTTTATTTATGACTGAGTTACCTGTTATGTATCACACATGAGGCAATTACGGCAAGCGAACAATATTACTAATTTAGACATTGTGGAAAGTGCCTTTAAAATTAGACGAATAAAGTTTATACCAACACAGTACGTTAAATTAATGCTATTTATAAATACTAATAATATTAACTGTTTGATGTATCATTTGTCATTTTATTTTATTTTTGAGTTTTTACGATTTGCGTATCACGCACGACACGATGTAGATTTTATATTTCTTGTGATCCCTCACACCCTCCTAGTGTCACAGATTACTTTTAGGTGATCTCTTCCTATTACAGATTTTGACTAGACTCTAGAGTAAGTCTCCTGATATGTGATTGGATGAAGGAGAAATATGTTTCTTCCTGCATTATTAAGCCTGAAAGCTACCGACCGACGATTTAAAGTAACTTGTATATTACTGTCTGCTGTCATTACAATTGACTGATTAATCAAAATTTGCGACCTTAGCGGGCTTACATGCACATTATTAAGTCCCTAGCTGCCCCTCTAGTTCTGGATCGGTTTTGGTCAAGATAATGGTGTAACTGAGAGTGCTATGAATATTCAGTAGAGATCTAGCTATCATCATCAAGGACCGCACCGTACTGAAAAAAAAGAAACGTTTGGTTGAAATTACGAAACTCGCATAGGTAGGCAGATTTACAAGAAAACTTTGCTAACTAATACCAAAACTAGGGGTTGGATTTACAAAACTAAAATGGTTAAGGCCGAAATTTAGTTTCATCATGATATGCAATCGCAACTAAAGATTTGATAAAAACGACAAAATACTTTTGTAAATCTTACAAAACCTAAAACACATTTTTGCTTTGCAACTTTTATCATAACGTTTTGTTTTATTTACCATTACGAAACAAAAAACAACATTTATTAGTACCTATAGTAATATCTACGATATCACTTTCACGGGAAGTTTCCTATGATGGCTTAATAATTGAAACTAAGAAACAGTTTAGTAAATAGTTACGAAACCAAAAACAAACATATTTAGTAAATTTTATTATATCCTTTAGTTTTAATTACCAGTGTTCTACGTTACATTTACTAGTACATTTAGTAATATCTACGACTAATATCTAACAGAAATATCGTTGAAACAATAAAACAGTTTAGTAAATATTACGAAAACATGAACAACAAACATATTTAGTAAATTTTATAATTATCCTTTTGATTTATTTACCTGTATTTTACGTTCAATTTACTAATACCTTTAGTTAATTCCACGACATCACCTTAACAGTACCTTTCACTGGTACCGCTAACCTTAATAGTTCTATATGATGGTTAAGTGATCGCTACCAAATATACGGTTGAAACAAATAAACAGTTTAGTAAATATTATGATAAAACAACATACATATTTAGTCAATTTTATTATATCCTTTTGTTTTATTTACCAATATTCTACGTTCTATTAGTGACTCAAAGTGTAACTCACACACCGATGAGCACTAGCTATTGTATATGTGCATTGAGTCAGGAGGAGGCACTGACATGTAGGCTGGAGATAGCAAAGGTGTTGTGATCTAGTCTGAATCCGGGCCTTTTATCAAATTTGCCATCTTACAGAATGCCCTAGGGTTTGTGTAAATGGGTGGCTAGCTTTATGTCCGGCAGATGCATACGAGCCGTAGTTGACGGTAGTTTCTCTGATAGCATGGACATTAATGGTGGTGTCATGCAAGGCTCTATGCTGTCTTTTACGTTATTTCTACTGCATAACAATGATATGTTGTCCATCAACAACATACATTGCTATGCAGATAATGGTACTGAAAGCACTTACTACACGGGCCGTCCCTCGTTCCGTTGTGGTCGAAAAGTGCGGAGAACTTGTGTCTCAAATCGAGACCACTCAGTCCAAAGTCCCTGAGTCTGACGGGAAAACCTGGTCGGATTTAACCCTACGAAGACAAAAGTCTGCGCGTTCACTGCTAAGAAAACCCCTTTCACTAAGGTCCCACAACTCCAGAACACACCCCTCACCATCTGTAAGAGCATTGGGATTCTTGGTGTTGACATCTCCAGCGATGTTCAGTTCCGAAATCATTTGCAAGACAAGGTGAAGATGGCGTCCAACTGCCACCGATTTTACCGATAAACACAAGATTTTATTTAGTTGGTTATACTAAAGTACTTTTGATGAACCTTAAAAATATTGACCATTTTGAATTAGTAGCTCGATTCCGTAAAATGACAGCTAACAATTCTCGATTGAAATCCATGGAAATAAGATATACATTGCGCATTTGAAATAACGTATGTAATTCATCGATTGTTGCGAAACCGCAATGTATATCTTATTTCTTTCAAAAAAGGTTAGGCAATCTTTTACGGAATCGGCAATCTTTTACGGAATCGACTGTATCAACCTATTTGTTTAGTCAAAATTACAAGGAATCGGGTAAATTCAACCAAAATTTTTTTAGGCAACGCAAGCTCTAGGTAAATTTCGACTTAAGGAATTAAGATTCATACGACGAACAGTGCTGAGCTGGAAAAATACGGATATATCTTTCTTTTTTCAGCTAGCACTAAATCGGCAATCAAGCTTTTAGTCTGCCTGGCGTGAAGAGATTAGAGAACACTTCTAAGACTTTATTCTGCTGCGGACCAAACCTTCATAATATTGAGTGATCAGTTTTTGTGAGTGTTTACACAAAAATCTTAATTTGAGTAATCTTTAGTACAAAAGAGATTGAATGGGCTCATATGTACTTTAAAAAAATGCTTTCCTTTTCTCCCTAACTATTGGGGTATCGTAGGAATCAGGACTTGTTTTAAACCTATTATAATTAATTATTTAATTAAAACAAAATAACCATATTTGTGATATTTCTACTTCGGTATTACTCATATGTACTAGCATATTGCCCATTGCCCTGTAATAGTTAACGACAATATCTTTCCGAATCTGCTTTTGTTATACTCACTAACTGCGCCCGGTGGTGGCGCGGCGACATAAACCTCGGGCATGTTTTGGTTGCGACGCTGGCTGTTAGGCGACCGATACACGCACACGCAGTGCTTCGTTTGCTTCCATCGTAATCAGTGCCTTTCGTAATTATCTTTGAATGATGGTTGAATAAAAATATAGCTATTGTCATTGTAGTTTATTTTTTACATCTACATATAGTTAGAGTACTTTGGTGGGGTATTTTGATACTACCTCAGCTGCATAGTAGGGCAACACAATAGTACCAATAACATAATAATAAAATAATACTAAACCAGAACCTGGCTGCAGCATGCAATGGGCCGGCTCGACCGAGCGGAGACTTGACGTCGGTATTCTGTGAGCCTGATCTTCTCATAGAATACTTACGTCAAGTAGCAGTCTATGTTCTGTTAGGTGAGTGAGAGTCCAAGAAGAGAAAGGAGAAGAGCAGTAAAACAAAGCATTTTGCTTGTTTGCTACCTTGGCGTTGTAAAAAATAAAACACAAAAGTAGATATAAAACATAGCCTTGTAAGAGTATAGTCGATTTACATAGTGAAGAATGTATAAAATAATCATATATTAATTCTTTATTCTCTCAGCGCCACCATAATTTTAAGAGATAGCAAGATATTTTTTTAAGTCACACATTAAGCCTATTCAAATCACACTAAAGAAATTTCTGTCGACTCAGGGTTTTTAACAGTATCTTTTGCTCAATATACATTACGAAGTTTTTACAGGTTGCCGACGTTTTTTTTTCTGAAAGGACTGCAGTTGATTGATGCAGCCATTACTGCTCCACCGGGCTTTTGGAGCAAGACTCCAATAATTTCGAATAATTTCTCAGACCACTACCCTATACAAGCGGTAGAATTAAAACATGGAGGCAAACTCTCTTCAGTCTAATCAATAATTTCATTCAGTCGGCCATCGAAGGTGTCTAGACGAACAATCGTGAGGTAAGGTTTGCGACGAAACGGAGGTCGAGCGCACCGACCAAATAACCTCCCAACTACCCCATATCGTCACCCTTTGTTGCCCGGGTAGTTCACCGAGATGAACCACGGGTAAAACAATTACCCAATAATAAATAGGGCAAAAATAATTTCTTGACATGTTCGGATTTATCAAAGGTGATGACGACTGTATGAATGAAATTAATGTTTCGGTTGTGTTAATAAGTTTGATGCCGCTTGTAACTTTGAAACCGACGATAATTCTATGGGCTCGTTCTTGAACGGAGTAAAAAAATGGGCCGAGTAGAAACTTAGTAGAATGTCAATACCGACAGATTGCGCTCAGACAAATCTGGAAACACTCAAGCGCGGATTTATCGTTGTGGGCACGATGGGCATACCCACAACCACAGTTAAGGTCTGTAGGCTGATATTATATCCAAGTCATTCGATACTCAGTGCAGCCCACTCACATATTGTGAGCGAATATATAACCATTACTTATAGTATTATAGGTAGACGTAGCAAAGGTGTTCGATCGGCATTGGCACCAAGGACTTCTTTCGAAGTTGCTATCTTGTTGCCGTTATACGGAATGCTCTATGGTTGGTGCAAGTGTAACTTCCGGCAGGCACATACGAGCCGTAGTTGACAAAAGTTATTGCTGATAGCAAGGTCATCTCATCATCCAATCTCCTACGCTGATTCTCCTGCCTGTCAATAGTAATATGTTGTGTATCGACGATATGCATTAATGTATGTAATAATAATATAATGTAAGTATTTATGACGTGATGTAGTCGCGCGAAAATTCCTCGTGTCGTTGTGGACATAACTGATAGAAAGCCACAGAGAACTTATGTCTGAAATCGAGACAACTCTTGTCAAGGTCCGTGAACGGGGACGGGAAAGCTTGGTCCGATTCAACCCATCAAAGACACAAGCATATGCGCGTTCACCACTAATAGAACCCTGTCCATGTAGTCCCACTATTCCAGAGCTCACTCCTCACTATCTCGAAGAGCATTGGGATATCTTCAGCGACGTTCAGTTCCGAGATGATTGAGAAGGCAAGTTCAAGATTGCGTCTAAAAACTTGGCGTACTTTACATTTAGGGTAAAATTTCCACATAGATTAATTCTGCATTCTTTGGGCAGGTGTCCCTGGATACCTGTTTGGTCCTGACTTGATTCAACGACGAGCTAAAAGAACTGCTGACAATTCCAAACTCACAAGCTGTATTGAACCCTTAAGTCAGAGGAGAGACTTTGCCTCCCTGTGTGTGTTCTACCGCTCATATAATTTTTCTGAGGAATTGTTCGAAATGATGCCAACCGCTACCTTTTATCATCGCACCGCTTGCCATCGACACGGAATTCATCCGCACACCTTGATAGATAGATAGATATATACTTTATTGCACACCAAAAATTAATAATAAACAAATTAAAATTTAGAAATAAACTTATAAGTAGTATACAATCAGGCGGTTTTATCGCTTATAAGCGATCTCTACCAGACAACCATTGGGTATATGGAACAAGCAAAAAAAATACAGAAAAGGTAGGTGATGCATAATTAAATTAATACCTAGATATTAACATTAAAATAGAACATAATATATTGTATATAATATTTTAAACTGTAGATAATAGTCAAGTAAAATAAATACAAGTAGAGGGGATTCGTTGGTTCTGGCGCACTTCCCCCCAACCTCAACCCCTCTCCTAAAAACGCGCTTGACCACTCTCAATACATCGTTGGTTCTGGCACACTACCCTCCAACCCCAACCCCTCGCCTAAACTAACCTAACTTTTCTGCCCCCCCGCACGACTCGCGCTTGACCACTCTCAAAACCACCCCTGTGTCTGGGGTGTGGCGACTCGCGCTTGACCACTCTCAAAACCACCCCCTGTGTCTGGGATACGTCGACTCACGCTTGACCAGAACTACCACGTGACATCACTGTAGGTTCTGTGTAGTTTTGTTAAGTATTTATATCATTATCGTAATGGGTCTATCGTATTTTTCCGTTCATTAGTTATTCTTATTTAATTACAATGTCGTGAGTGCGATAATGATGTTTGTGGTGACATTCCTAATACCTTTTTAATTATATTTGTACTTGTAAGATAAATCGTATATATATAGGATAGTCGAGAGTATTCGAGTTACAATTTATCATCAAGTGATTGAATTCATCCTGTGTGATACTGAGGCTGGTTCTATTTACTTCAAAAAAAGCTATGGAGGTATGTGTTTTTTTGCTTTATAATTCTTTATCTATATTTATTATATATATTACAGACCCTCAAAACTATGTGTTTGTTTGAATGTCTATTACTTAAACCAATTTTGTTTAGGTTTTCACTTTAGGCAAATTTTTGATTCAAATTATTATACAAATATGTTTTTAAAGCATAGGCTTATTTTATTACAGAATTCAACATTTAACGTAATGGAAGAAAACACGTTCAAGCATTACTACTACGCTACATCGGATGATGAGCAATCAACTGAGAAGGCCTTAGAAACAACAAAGCTCAAACGGTCTCGTCGAAATAGTATCGACTCATTCTTTGAGGGGACCAATCAGAAGAAAAAGAAACTCAGCTCTACAGTGGCGAGATCTTCAAAAGATGGTATCCCTGGTGTCACATACTTGTCTACTAATAATGATGATGGGGCTCATGCTACACATTTGATAAAAATTGAGGTGTATGACCTCATAAAATTGAAAAAAGTACCAGTAGATGAACATTGGAAACACTCAGAAGTGAGGATCAAATATTATACGGATACAAAAGATGAAAAATATGAGCAAACGAAGGGTATCATATTTGATATCACGAAGCAAATAGCAGAAACCAATAACTGTAAAAAATACTTTTTTAAAAAGTAATCTCTAATAGCTAAATTAATTTATAAGAACCAGCTTCAGTATTACTCGAAATCAACTTTGAATCAAATTGTATCATGTTTGAGTTTTATTGTGAATGAATGAATAAATGATATAAATAAAAAAAAATATTTTGTTTTTTAACCACTAATTACACAAACACACACATAAGAAAAAAACATTTTTTTTATTTTAAAAAGTTTTATTATCAAAAATTGTTTTAAACATATCATATAATAAAATATCATTACATAGAGTGTTATTACTAAAGTGGTTTACAAAATCAATCATTGATTTACCATGAAACTTAAAATACAAATAAACAAGACAATATTCCCCACAAACAGTTGTAAAGTCATTTTGAACTCTTTTATTATTGTAACTCCATATCTTAGTATTCTTATTTAAGAAATATAAATGATGTCTACTAGGTTTACGACCATAAGAATCAAAGTATTCACCTAATCCATTTTTATTAATATGTATTGACTTCAGCTCTGGTTATAGGATACTTAGCGGTCGTTGCACTTAAAACTTTTTGATGTGCTAATAATACACTTGGACTAATTTTTGCTCTACGAACTATAAGTGTAGCGTCAGTAAAAGTAACTTTCAGTTTAGCATCAGCACCAGCCATAAGATTAAAACTTTCTCTTGATCGTACTAGTTTAAGACTAATTTCAACACCATTTATCAGAAACTTTTCTTGATTAAACAAATCCCCATGCAAATGTCCTACCATTTCTACCTCTTTACTCTCACGTACAAATTGATTCCTTTTTTTAAATCCATCATTAGAATCATCTAGTGAATTCATTTTTCCAGCTGTGTCTTCATACCATAGTCCACAAGTCAGATGAGATTGTTTAGCTGCTGGACCATAGTTTAATAAAGTTTCTATAAATGCCCTATAAGCATAAGTGTTGTTTGGTGGAGATACTAGTTTTTGATTTAAATACACATCGAGTTGATTGAACAGTGAGTGTAACCAGTTATTAGTTGGGGCTACTATTGTAGCAGCAGCTAAGTTGGTGCCATCTTGGTTTCGAATTTTAACTTTTAAATGTAGTAATGTATGAGACAAATCGATATAATCATCCCCCGTACCAGGAATTTGAAATTCAATTGGTCCATCGTCTGTAAGGGATGATATAGGTTTGTAGTGTATCCATTGTCCATTTTCAATACTTGTCTGAGTTGTTGGTAAAGCAAATAAATCCAATTCCGATTTTATACATTACCATGAATGATTATGTAAGAATGACATTATTTGTTTGAAAATATATCTTTAGTATTTCTATTAATTTTATACTTTCTAGTTCTCAACTCTTTCAAAGCTGTTGACGGAATGGAATGAATCCGACGTTGACGTTTCGTTATATAACCTGATCCATTCATTAGTCTTTCAATTTTATCATCTGCTCTTCGTTTTAAATTACTACTTACATCTTTTAACCGTGTTTGCACAGATTCATTCATTGGTTTCTGGCTTATCATATCGCTTAATAATCCCACTCCAGCATTAAGAGCCTCTTTACCAATTACTCTTGCCCCACTTGATAATAAAGGCAGTACTGATCGAAACAGGCCTCCTAAAAAGCTTCCTATTCCATGACCACGTTGATGTGGTACACCTTTATAAATTACACCAATTTCTGATCCTGCTTGGTGTGAATAATATTGCTCATAGGGACAAATACTGTTATTATGCATTATAATAGCTTAAAGTGTAGTTTAACATATGCGGTCCCAAATTGAAATGGTATTTTATTACCAGTGTTTGTTCTTATATCTATTTCAATTGTATCAAATTCTCTTCGCATAACTGGTAAGTAGTGGGGTGGTGAAAATACATGCATCTTATAAGCACCATAGATATATTTCTCGGGGTCTAAAGGTATTATTCTTAACAATGGTGTCATAACATCTCCAACTATTTGCGGATCAATTATATCACAGTAAACAAATAATTGAGAAGGTAATCCTAAATGTAAATTGGGTGGGTATCTTCCAACATTTTTTGTTATTAAATTAGTTTTTGGTTCAAAGCCAAGTTGAATACTTAACTTTGATGATAACGTTAAAGATGATATATTTTTATCGTTAATTTGAACAGAGACCATCTGGGAAACTTTATCATAATGAAAGCGACAGTTTTCTTTTAGGTTTAAGGCTTTTAAAATGTTATCAATATTATCATAATTGGTTGCAGGTATATGATTTTTATAAATAACTGATGATATTGATTTATCCAAAGGTACTATCATTTTCTTAGTAATATACATTATATTTTCACCCTCTTGAACTGTAAACATACTACATGGGTATTGAAATTCTACAACTCCAACAGACCACTGTCCTTCTAATTTTATAGGTTTTGGAAGTTTTGTTGAAAAATTTGTAGTGGTATTACTCGGAAAATATTCCATTGAACTATTACTGAGCAAAGTTAAATAAAAATCTTCCTTAATCATATTTTTTCTATATCTTTTAATGATACCCAAGTATTAAATTTGTTTGGATAACCTTTCCACTTCACTAGTACTTGCTTTCTATTTCCAAAATAACGAGTGTGGAGTATTTTATCTATTTTATGTGGGAGAGTGGGGTTGTATATTACTTTTTGTAATTCTTTTTCATAAAATGTACCTGTAATGGGTTCATTTTGAAGATCTTTTAACGTATAAACTACCCAAGGTGATCTTCTTATAACTGAAGTAATAACAAATATTTCATCACTCCAGTTGCTCTCGTATCCTTTTTGAAATATGTGTTTATGTTTTGTTATCCTAACATAATCACCTTCTTTAAACCTGTTTAGAATAGCCTTTTGCCCTTTATCTCTATCATATAAATTATTCCAGTCATAATATTTTCTGAGTTAACATCTTTGGGACACATTTTTATACTTGAATGATAGCTATGATTATAAGAATAAATCAAATCTTTTAAAATATCAACATATCTATATGTGTTATGATGTGTGAAATACCGCCACATTTTTGTCTTTAATGTTCTTTGAAAGCGTTCCACGATACTAGCTTTTATATCAGGATTGTTAGTGGTGTAATAGTTTATACCTTTACTTTTAAAATATTTTTGCACATCCTTAGAAACAAATTCAGTTCCCTTATCTGACTGAATGTGGTTAGGTAAGGATTTTGACTCATTAAATATACTTTCAAAGCATTCTTTTATAGTTATAGAGTTCTTTTTTTTTAAACATCTAGCAAATGCATATTTACTAAATACATCAATAACACACAGAATATATTTAAAACCACCATTATATTCAGAATAAGTGCGCATATCACTTAAATCCACCTGCCACAAGTCATTATAATTAGATAAAATGTACTTATTTCTAGGAAATCTATTTCTTACAGGTTTATGTAATGTGTAAGTTTCTTGTTCTTGCAACCAATTTTTCACTTGTTTTGCTGTCATTTTTCCCTTTAACGAGTTGATGAGTTTGTTAACACCTCCATATCCAGCAGGATGAGAAACATCATAGTAAATCTGATTTATTTCTAATAGGGGGTCCATTTTTCCCAGTCTATTTTTTTCTTGATTTTGTTAAAATGAGTCTTAGTAGGAGTAAAACTATTATCTGATTGCAATTTGTTCTGCAATTTGTTGCAATCTGATTTCTTCTTTTATATCACCTAAGTAAAGTTTATTAATATATTCTAGTCTTTTTGGATTTCCAATATAAGTTAATGGTATTTTAATTTCTTTTAATGCTGATGCAAACTCTTGCCACCCAATTGGATCACTGTGTTTAAGTGGTCTTAGTGTATCATTCACCAGGTCTATAATGTTACTCCCTGGTATTTTCATATTATTGATACTAACAGTTCCATTGGTATCCCAATCTACCTTATTTTTATTTGAAAAAATTGATTCTATTAGTAATTCACCTCGTTTTATATACGTCTTAGGAATCAATTTCAAGAGTTGTTGCTTTGAATAAAATGGGGTTAAGTCAGTATCATTTATGGTTTTTGATTTTATGTTTGATACCTGCTCAGTGTCAAGGACTGTTTCCTTAATGACATCAGTATCTTTATAATTAGGCGAACTTTCTGTTTTGGTTATAATTGGTATTTGATATGGTCGTCGTTCTACTTCAGTAAAATGTAAATACCTTTGTAGTGTTTGTAAATACAAAATCCATTTTTCTCTATCTTCTACATTACTATTTAAAATATCTTTCATTTCACCATCTAAACGTGATAAAGTATTTAAAGCGCTTTGTGTTTCATTTTCCTTTTTAATTTTTTCTATCAAATTAGGTTCAATTAGAATCATTTTTTTAGCATGTTCCATTTTTGCTTTTATTTTCCTGCTAAGGTTTTAAAATTGAACTCACCAAGGCACTTAGAACAGATCCTAAAATAATAGGTAAAAAGGCACCACCCCTTTGAATAATTACGTTTTTTCTAAGTAGATTTCTTCCTTTACACACCAACTTTCTCAATATATTTTTATATTTTTTTAATTTGTTTTTATCATTTTCCTGGACGGGTATTTTACCCTGTAATACGTTGTAAATACACTCACAAATAAAATTTATTTCTACTTTACTACAAGATTTAAGTAAAGCTTTTCTATGTCTTGGTTTCAATACATGCAACGATTTTAAAAGTTCTTGATGTGTTGTCACTCTTGAATGCATTATTTATGAATGATTGGAATTTCATTATGTTTGCTGTATTTAAATCCTTTTTTTAGGTATATATACAATGCAGTTCTGGTCAGAAGGAAATATTCTCGTTTTAAATCGACACATATCAATTGTGTCCTGTTTTAAATCTATCATTAGGTAGCCATGAGGTTCACTAGTAGCATCTTTGTAGGCATCTTCCAAAAATTTAATGTTTTCAGGTGAGACTTGACGTGCTAAGTAACGAATTTGTGTTTTATCTCGTGGATTTTTAAAGTAGACTATATAACTAGAGTTTAAAGAAATATCTCTCTGTCCTTTACCTTGATGGAATATATTTTGTGTAATATAGAAAACACTAATGTTTCTATGATGACTACCCTTTGTGAATATGTCAACAACACGACCATCAGACTCTCGCATGAGGTCATCGATTATTATTAGTTGTGGTTGTTCTCCATCAAACATACTGAGGTCAGGAATACCTTGGTAATAATTAACATTGTTCAAGTTGTATAACGGTTGCATTTCATCATAACACCACATAATATTAGAAAAATGTTGATTGCAAATCTCATTAGCATGTTTCACAAAATTTTTAACAAAAACTGATTTACCACATCCACTAGGGCCAGCTACAATTACTGTAAAGGGATGATAAAAATGAATCATAATTATTTTTAATGTGTGTTCTCTTTGAAAATGTTCAAATTCATATGGAGGAAAGCAATAAAAACAAACACTTATATATTAAAAACAATATAATTAATAATAAAAAAAAATTACAATCATTAGGTTACTTAATAATAGTTATTACCTTACATTTTTTAAACACACATAAACCAGATACAATTAATACTCTATATTATTATTATTTCAAAACTATAAGTTAATCTTAAAATGACCCCAAGCATATGTATCTGTTGAATTAGGTAAAATATATCTCTTGGTGTCATTACAGGATAGACAAGTTTTATTAATTTGTTGTGTAAAAATAGTATGTTTCACACTTCGAATCCTACACATTTGTGAAACATTTACATTTTTATTAAATAGACACAACTTATAATTTTCCAAATTCATCTTTTTTGTCACACTTTTATTTACACCTTTAGCTTTAGCAATAACCTTACTTTCAATGTCCATTGCATACATTTTTGATCGAAGTCCTACAAACTCCCGAAATATTTTACCATTGTTCTCATCCTTAAAATATCCAAGTTTCTTTTTATTTAAAAGTGGGAAACCATAAACATTATCACTAGAATAGTCTGAAGTATCGAAAAAACATTCTAAGTCAGATTTTATATTATTATAAAAATTATCTGTAAATACATGGTAAACTAAGCTATCCGTATCAGTGTATAATAACTTGACACTATTATTGTATTTTCTTTTCATGTAATTATAATGAAAGTTATACATCAATGTTTTTGATATTTCTAATATACAAAATCCTAAAACAAATGGTTTATTGAAATATACCTTAGTCTTTTGTAATTGTACAGCAATTAAAGACTCGGAGAATATAGATAGACTATGAAACTCAGGGCGAGCAATTAAACTTTGTGCACCTTGAATTTTTCCATGGTTTTCCCAGTGGGTTAACAATTTCACATTAACACGTTTTTCAACATTTTCCATAGTTTTACCAAAGACTGCATTATTCATAAGTTTATAAAAATCTTTTTCAAAGTCACTTTTAGCTAAAGTTCTTAGTTGTGTATTTAAATCTATATATTTCTTCAACCAAGGACTTTGCTCAAACTGTAAAACTCTATGAACTCTAATTAATTTCATACCAAGTTGTAAACATTGCTTCAGATTTCTATAGTGAATAATATAATTAGTTTTGTTATATAAATTTGGTACTAATTTTTTATCTTTACTGTTACCGATTACAATGTTTTCAGGGCATAAAGGTAAGTCTGAATGAAGATCATGTAAATTTTCAGGGTATTCAAGATCAACTTCCAGTATGTATCCAATATCTGATGAATCTGATATATTGAAGTCTATGTTCGGGTTAACCCATTTAAAATCTCTTACAGGCAAATACTGAGACATTGCCCAACCATAGAGATTGTTTGCATCAAAATACATTAAGTAAGATTTTGGTAAGTTATCTTTGTAATCACCCATGTACTCGTTATTTGCCTTTCCATATCTGTTAGAACACTGTGAAATACCACCTCTTATACCAGACTTTACGAATGCTATTTTATCAAAGTCTTTTAATAATTCCAGTGTTATGTTAGTACATTTTAGCATTGCATCCCAGCTTAATCCTGGAAGGGTATAATATTGTACAGGGTCGAGTTCATATGTTTTAATACAAATTTCTCTAAAGTTTTCAAAAATATCAGTGAGTAACATTACATCAGTTCTTAAGTATAGATTGGAATAGTCCAACATATTTTTACATTTAAATTGGACCCAAACATTTTGAGCATGTTTATAATCATCATCTGAGACACTGGTATTACTTAAAGAGTTAAAGAAAGCGTCTTGATCTGGAAGAGTTGTAACTTTTAAGGATTCATAAGAATTAACAAATTCATAAGGAAAAACACCTTTCCTAATAAGTTTATTAAAATCATTTTCGTTTGGAAATTGTTTTCTTAATTCTATAAATTGATCTTTTTTTAGATTTTTAGCTAAACTATCTAAACTACTGGCCATGAATTTAAAGGAATCTAAAAACCGCAAATGTACTAAATGACCTCTTATATTAAGTTTTTTTGAGAATGAAATATATTTTTCCTTATTTTGCGGAATGATATCTATTTCTCCATCTTTAAAATTCAAAGCATGAACAATAAAATGAGCATCATAATTACTTAGATTATGAAATAGAATGGGAATGAAAAAAGGGAACACGATACTTTGAACTACATAATTCGTGAGCAACACCTCTAAAATTACCAGTATTTCAATCATAGTCTACTGTGATGTCATCACCCAATAGCCCTTCACAAATATAACATAATTGCGATTGTCTAATAGATTCCTTCTCTTCGTTAGTTAATGGAAGTGGACATTTTTGAAAACAATTTATCCTATGTATATTGCTAATATCTTTGTAAATGCTTTCCATAAACATTTTTGCACAATTAGGCCCTGTGTATGTTCTGTATGTAGACAGCTTATCATCATACGAACATTTTATATAGTATCCATAACTATAAACTTCATGTTCATGTATTGTTTTTGTATATGACTTCGATGGATCAGGGTCACATGAGGTGACGGGTTTTAAAAGAGCTTCAAAGTCTGCATATATTACAAAAGGTAATTTTAATTTTCTTTGAAACTTATCAAAATAGATTTCATCATTATTTGTTTCCCGATTAAACCAATCTTTTCCTTTTTTATGAATTCCTGGTAATTCAGTAACAATATGAGCACAGTCATGTTTTTGGTGATTAATTAAATTAACTTTAGATTTAAAATATAGAAGGCAACCATCACAGATATGAATAGCATTATTTCGATTTGTTATTTGTTTACTAACCAAGCGTGATAAATTTTTTATAAAACAATAATGACCATTTGAACCATTGTTTAAAAATAATAAGTTAATGTGTAATTCTTTACGACATTTTGTAAAATATAATGGTCCAACGATGGTATTACATTTTTTTTCTTTGTTAAATTCTAATCCGAAAACATTGATACTAATGTTATTCTGTTTTTCTACCTTGGGTATATCCGATAATTTGATTGGGAACTGTATATTATTAAACTTTAGTCTATTTTGATTCCTCAAGTATGATGATACCCTTTCAGAACTTTTATTTACAGGATATAGTGCGGATAATAAAGCCCACTTAAAACATTGTTGATCGTTATTTTTTACATTTATGACTGCTTTTTTACGCTTAATATCTAAAGGTAATTCAATAAACGAAGACCCTCGTAAGGGATTGAACTTATTAACATTCATTTCTAAGAACTGAATTTTTTTTAAAGTCCATCCACTATCTTTTGCTTCGAAATCACTCATTTTATTTTTAATGTCTTCGCTTAAAGTTTCTAAATAATTTTCTAATTCGTCCCCTAAAGAAATAGTCCAATTTTTTGTTTGAAAATCGAAAGAATTTTTTAAATCTTTTGTTTCCTGTTCAAAATCTGCATGAATAATAAAATTAACTTTAACAATAGTTAACTCTTTTAAACATTCCTGAATAAGAAATAGTATCGACTCTTTAATTGATGCTATGAATACTTCAGGAGTTTGTATTTTAAGTGACTCATTAGCTTTAGGTGATACAATTCTATACGTTAAGACCCGAGACCCAAAAGCAACTGATATAACAGAGACATTATGTAAATTATGATTATGAATAAGACATTTTTCTTTGTGTTCCTTAGATCGTAAGTGCTGAGCATAGAACCTTTGGCTAACCTGTAATTCACATATTTGACACATAACGTTCTGTCTATGTGTTGTATATCCAGAGCATTATCTTCATAATTCTCACACGCTCTCATTAGTTCTTTTTCTTCTTCTTCAAAAACATTTTGAAAAAAAACACTTTCTAGTGACATGGTTGAAATAAACCAGTTTAGCTTTGCTTGTGAATGATGAATTAATAATAAATATAATGTTCGATTTTTCTCTTATATATACAAGTCGATAAGGTGATTACTATATTAGTTGATGGTTAATTAATAGTTGCTCGTTACTTATCAATTAGATACTCATAAAATTTTGTAAGGATGGTTCTTATAAATTAATTTAGCTATTAGAGATTACTTTTTAAAAAAGTATTTTTTACAGTTATTGGTTTCTGCTATTTGCTTCGTGATATCAAATATGATACCCTTCGTTTGCTCATATTTTTCATCTTTTGTATCCGTATAATATTTGATCCTCACTTCTGAGTGTTTCCAATGTTCATCTACTGGTACTTTTTTCAATTTTATGAGGTCATACACCTCAATTTTTATCAAATGTGTAGCATGAGCCCCATCATCATTATTAGTAGACAAGTATGTGACACCAGGGATACCATCTTTTGAAGATCTCGCCACTGTAGAGCTGAGTTTCTTTTTCTTCTGATTGGTCCCCTCAAAGAATGAGTCGATACTATTTCGACGAGACCGTTTGAGCTTTGTTGTTTCTAAGGCCTTCTCAGTTGATTGCTCATCATCCGATGTAGCGTAGTAGTAATGCTTGAACGTGTTTTCTTCCATTACGTTAAATGTTGAATTCTGTAATAAAATAAGCCTATGCTTTAAAAACATATTTGTATAATAATTTGAATCAAAAATTTGCCTAAAGTGAAAACCTAAACAAAATTGGTTTAAGTAATAGACATTCAAACAAACACATAGTTTTGAGGGTCTGTAATATATATAATAAATATAGATAAAGAATTATAAAGCAAAAAAACACATACCTCCATAGCTTTTTTTGAAGTAAATAGAACCAGCCTCAGTATCACACAGGATGAATTCAATCACTTGATGATAAATTGTAACTCGAATACTCTCGACTATCCTATATATATACGATTTATCTTACAAGTACAAATATAATTAAAAAGGTATTAGGAATGTCACCACAAACATCATTATCGCACTCACGACATTGTAATTAAATAAGAATAACTAATGAACGGAAAAATACGATAGACCCATTACGATAATGATATAAATACTTAACAAAACTACACAGAACCTACAGTGATGTCACGTGGTAGTTCTGGTCAAGCGTGAGTCGACGTATCCCAGACACAGGGGGTGGTTTTGAGAGTGGTCAAGCGCGAGTCGCCACACCCCAGACACAGGGGTGGTTTTGAGAGTGGTCAAGCGCGAGTCGTGCGGGGGGCAGAAAAGTTAGGTTAGTTTAGGCGAGGGGTTGAGGTTGGGGGGAAGTGCGCCAGAACCAACGAATCCCCTCTACTAATACATGTACATATACATTAAATATAATATATTAATACATAATATATATATAATATAAATATATATAACACATATTTAACACAAATATTAACATATATTTGCTAAGATACATACAGTAAATTTATTGAACATGATTGCTGTAATATGATTTAATTTGATTCCTGAAAATATGAATAGATTGAGCTTTTTTTATGAATAAAGGCAATTTATTCCAGAGTTTTGTTGCATGTACGGTAAATGTATTTGCATAAAAATTTGTAACGTGGGTTGGTAATTAAAGGAGATGAGTAGAAGGCTGTCGATGTGGATTAGAAATGCTTACAAATTGAAAACGCTCCTTTAGGTATGCAGGAGTTGACGGATTGAACAAAATGCTGTACACTAGACATAGAATATGAATATTCCGGCGAATGCGAATCGGAGGCCACTTGCTGTTGTCGAAAATTGGAAACATGATCATATTTACGTAGTCCAAATATGAAACGTATACAAATATAACGTATATTGAAGACGCTCAAGTTTATTTAATTGGCCCTCAGAGATAAAATAGCAGGCGTCAGCAAAATCGAGAATAGGATGAAGTAATGACTGCGCAATTGCAATTTTGTTAGAGATAGAAAGAAAATTACGTAAGCGTCGTAAAGAACCCACAGATGCGTATAATGGCTTAATTCTTGCAGGTGTGGAGCCCAAGTTAAGGTACGATCAATAATTGTCCCTAAATTTCTTACACTTCCACTGATAGGAATGTGGTTACTGTTGACCCTTACAGGAGGCAGCTTATTAAAATTTATTTTAGATATAAGCTTAGGGCTTCCAATAATAATAACTTGGGTCTTAGTAGGGTTTATTTTACGACCGTGATATTTACTCCATTCATTTATAATATTTAAATCACTGTTAATAGTATGAATAGCCTTATTGAGGTCATTGAGTGAGGCATGAGTATAGATTTGAAAATCGTCTGCATACAAGTGGTAGAGGGAAGGGATTCCGTGTGAAATATTATTAATGAAAATAGCAAAAAGAATTGAAGACAAGACGCCACCTTGAGGTACGCCAGCAAGGATATCGCACCAAGATGAGAACGTATCCTCAACTTTGATACGTTGCTGGCGCTTATGCAAGTAACTGCGAAACCATTCAATTGCCGCTGGAGATATGATAAGAGAACGTAATTGAGCAAGTAAAATATCGAAGTCTATTGTGTTAAAAGCGTTACTGAAATACAGTAATGACAGAACAGTCAGTTCTTGGCGGTCCATGCCCTTGGTACCTAAATGGCCATGCACTGTGCCATTTCAGAAGTGCTCCCCCTCGCTAATTCTTAGGTTGAGGAATGAGCTCCCTGTATTGGTTTTCTATAGGGGGCTACAGTATGAGATTCTTTAAGAGGAAAGTGATTGGATTATTAAAGGGTTGAACTGGCGCGAGTGATGCCTGTGGTACAAGGGTCCTTAGAGTGTGATCAATTCATCGAGCCGCGAGCCGTAAGCTTGCTTGCTACCTTGGTGGTATATAAAAAGTTATTGTTTTGCCATTACAAGCATTTTTTCCCTCTCCCTATCCCTGACTTTTTCTATTTCTTCAAAATACCCTGACCAAAAATGATAATATTTATTAAAGCTTTTAAGTACTGTTTGTTAAATTTGAACTCTCACATTTTAACCGACCTTAAAATAGAGGTTTGTTGTTTGACAAATTGTCAATTTGTTTTTGGTCTTACGTCGTCTTAGTGATTTTAACAAAATCTTACACAAAAAAAAAACTGAGAAATTAATACTTAAGAATCAGTTTATTCAATCGTATGGCAACAAACAAATTAAATTTTTTAGTCTCTCTATATAAATATTTATATATTTTATTACTAAGGTGGCAAAAAAGCAAACGGTCCGCCTGATGGTAAACGGTCACCGCAGCCTACCTATGGACGCTTGCAAAAGCTTGGCAGGGAGCTGATTCCACAACCTACGCGTTTGTGGGTGGAAGTTTGTCTGACACAGCACTGTACGTGAACGCCGTGAGCATCATTTCGAACAATTCCTTAGTACACATCCCATTTTGCGTTCTGGAATCGTGGGACCTCAGTGGACGGGGTTTTTTTAAGCGGTGAACGCGCAGACTTGTGTCTTCATAGGGTTAAATCGGACCAAGTGTTTTCCCGTCCCCTGTCAGAGACCTTGGATAATGGGACAAAAATGGAATTTTGATTTACTTTGGTATTTTTTTTATTCGCTGCATCATCTCATTTAAATGGATGAAGATGATCCTCTGTACCCAAATGGAATGCAGATATCGGCGGTCGTTTTTTTATTTGTATGGTTTTTTTTAACATTTAATGCATACCATTAAACACACTTCTCTGTGGGCTGACCTCGCTCCGCTGCGCTCCGCGCGGCACAAAAAAATATAACCAAACCTTATCGAACCTAGCACTAGTCTTTCAGTATAGCCTTTATGTTGAATATTTTTTTTTTCCAAAACTATTCTTTTCCGCAGACTTCTTAGTGGCAGGTGTACAACGGCAATTTCGCTCGAAAACCGCAAATCGATGTAGAGTTTAGCCATTTGGCACACAGGTTCTTATATTTCCAAATATTTCCCTTAGGGGGGGTTATGGTGTTATCATTTTTTTGTTTGGGATTTATAAAATTTTTTTTCAGAAAACCATCGTGTGGAGTATTAAATGAAAGGGCTTAATGAGCCGGTTCTAAAAATATACCACACTATTACCTTTTGGCTACTTTTTTTCTTAGAATCCAAAAAGTATTTTCAAAATATAACAAGTTTGGGCCCCTCCAGGTAGAAGACGGCTCAGTATTTTTCTCTAATATATACCTTAAATGATAGTTTATATCCTCATTTTTAATTCCCTGGAAACAATTCCGAAAATATTAAAGTTTATTTTTTTGAATTTTCGAATATTGCAATGTGAGACAGTTCCTTAAACTTCAGATCTTTATGAGACTTATGTGAAACTGTACTGTCCCCTACTGCTTCTGTTTACTGGTGTTATTTAAGTGTATTTAAAAATTCAAAAAAAATATTAAATTTAAATATTTTCCAAATTGCTTCCAGGGGGTTAAAAATGAGGATATAAACTATCATTTAAGGTATATATTAGAGAAAAATACTGAGCCGTCTTCTACCCAGTAGCCCAAAGGTAATACTGTGATATATTTTTCGAACCGGCTCATTAAGCACTTTCATTTGATACCCCCGATGGGTTTCAGAAAAAAATAACTTAAATCCCATACAAGAAATTGATGACACCACAACCCCCTCCCCAAGGGAAATATTTTGAGGATCTGCGGCTCATAATTATTGTTTTGCCCTAAAGTAACTGTGTGCCAAACAGCTAAACTCTACATCGTTTTTTTTTTTGCGTACACCTAGGACTATTTTGGTTTCATTTGTGTATAACAGGGTGCTACTCTGTCAATTTTTTTTATCCAATAAAAACTTGGCGCAGAGAAGTAAATATTTAGGTATCTTTATCAAATTAAATTAGTTAGTGTTGCGATCCAAAAAGAAAATGCAGCCATTAATTTGCTTTAGGCACTACGACACACGGACACGGGTCTAGGATGTATAATTAATTAAGATATGCTTTTTATTTTATTCAAAGACCTATTTATTTAATATTTTTGGTATTTAATTCTTAAGTCTATTTTATTTTAGTTTTTTTTTTTTTTTTTGTTAAGTTATTTTTATGAGTTATAGCGCTTTTCGATTAAATTTTCTAAAATTAAACAATTATTATATCCGATATGCTTTTAAGCTGTAAAAGTTCGATCAAAAATCGATTCAGTAGTTTAAGTCTTAATGTAATATTGTGATGTTCAAACATTTACTTTTGTAATTTTCTCCTTCATCCGCATTTTTTGCTGCCACTAGATGATGCACTGTTCGTTCAAGAGGCAGATGGTGAGTGTTTGGATGTTGGTTCGTGTTAGTAGGCCATAATTCAGTGTCGGTAAATTGTACGGCCGCCACTACACGATCGGCGAACAGTCCAACCTTTCACGTGTAAGGTTCGTAGGTGTTTGATGCTATTGGGTCGTCGATCGCTCCATTTATCATTTACCCATTTCATCATCAGCAGCTGCTGGGCATAGGCTTCTCCATAGATACGTCACGGTGCATTCGATAGCTGCCAGCAATTTTGCGTATCCTCGAGCCATCTGGCTAGAGAACGTCCCACGCTACGTTTGTCTGAACGCAGTTTCCACTCAAGAACATATGTATACTGTCATCGATTCTGCGACTAATGTAGCCAGCCAATTGCAATTTCAGTCCGCTAATTGTACCGGTTATATCGGTTACCGTAGTTTTCTATCGTATTACTTACCTAAATGCGGATCCGACCTCTAAGGAAATCCAAGGATAGCTGTTTCCATAGGCTGCTGAGTAACTTTAAGCTTAAGGACTGGCGGTGCCACGTCTCGGCACTATATAATTCACGGGTAGGACGAACTTATTGAAAACTTCAGTCATTAAGTTTTGCGGTATGGACGACGTAAAGACGTAACGTAGCTGCCTAAATCCTGCCCAACCTAAATAAATCCTCGGAATGTCGGAAGTTAGTAAGTAAATTCAAAGAGTGTGTTATCGACTAATAAATTGCTGGCCTCGAAAGTAACGAGGTCTTTTATTATGACTTTAGTCTTATCCAAGTTCATAGTCATGGCAAGACACAGAAGCTCCTCGGTCTTCTTTATAATATCTTAGGCACAGTGAAGCCGTGTGGATGTGATCTTTGATCTCGCAACCTCCTGAAACCCAGCCTAATCGGGTGGCTCAGAAGCGAGATCGGGTTATAATTTTCAGCAGACTGTTTTATCCCTTTCTAAAAGTAGGATCACAGTGCTTCTGCTTGACCCCTCTGGAGTTTTATCATAAAAAATGGATTCAAGTATCTATAATGCTATTTTTTCTATATGAAAACAATACTTTGTACCATAGGTCTGCTCCTCCCCCCCCCCCCCTAGCCCAAAAGCCTACTCCCTACGTGCTTGAGCGACGCGAACACCTAACGAAATTAAAGTTATACGTATTTTATAAGTACTCCATGCCGTCCTGTAATTAAATTCATACATATAGTTGACAGGCTTTTGACGGCGGAGTTATAAACCTTTTAACATACGGATAGAAGGACGTACATGGTGAAACTATAAAGGCCGTGTATCATTTATCATTCGCATATAAACTATAGGTACGTATAGTACTTACCTATACTATTATTGGCCACAAAATCTTCAAAATTACCAGAGGTTCAACCAGCCATATGGTGAATTTGTATGGAAAAAGGTCACGATTAAATAGATAACTAAATAATTTAAACGACTAATTTTTGTTTATAAGTATACATATATATATATAAACCTGACTCAGAATCTCTTTGCAAATCTTGTAAACATAACCTAACTTTACTTAAAGTTCAATTTTTCTGGTAATTTAATCATAAATTATTAAAATACTTACATGATTATCTTTATTGTCACATTCTTTAACTGGTTTTCAAATCACGACACTGATTAAACCTAAAATCTAAAAAATTCCAAATTTACAATGAGAAATATTTTTCTGTTAGTCAACCATTGGTTAAAAAGAAAGCTTTATTGGTGGTGCCTATTAAAGGCTAGGTAAAGGTAAAACAGACAACAATTTTATTATTACTAAATATACTAATAAACTTATACAGGGTTTTGCTTTTAGTTGTATTTTTGTAACCAAATCTAACTATCTGACAATGAGGACATCTATATTATCAAATAATTCATTTCTTCTTTTATTGACAATGTTTGGTTTTTAATTAGTTATAGGTCTATACATGCTGTTCTTATCCTCGTTGTCAAGTCTTAAAGACTAAATCTTCATTTTGTCCAAATTAACTCTAAAACTGTTGACTGTATTCAACAGGTTGGAGTTACACGTTGCCTTAACTCAAAGCCTATATATTTAAGCAAGATACTAATTATTATGAGTCATCGTTGATAGTTTTATAATCAATGATTTATCTATATAAGTGGATAATTATATAATATTAAAATAAATCTCTCATTAAAGGTTTTTTCGTGAAAATTCACACTACCTCAAATGTTCATATATCAAAAAATTAAACTACCCCAATCGTAAATAAATACTAGTTTGTAAAAATAATACAAATTAAAAAACTTATTTTTCAACAAATATGTAGGCAGTATTAAAAACATTATACAAGTCGTTCACATGTACTATACCATTCTTTCGGGACATACTTTACGCCATTACGCGATTGTTTAATCACGCTGTAAGCAGCTAAATCAACAATTGAGAAGTCCTTGTAAATCCAATTCTTGTAGTTAGAAAATAGTTTACTTATTAGCGCTTCTTTATTTTTTTCTGGTATTCTTTCCAACAAATGGCACATGTCTAGAAGAGCATCTACGTTGTAATCTTCACAGTCGTATGGTATGATGCTCGGGTACATAAATGACAAAAATCGGAGAATGTTAACATTTCCTATTATTGGCAAGGACAGTGAAGACAACTTTAGTTCGGGATCAGCTGCTGCTAAAACAAACGTACTTAGATTAGAAATTTATGAAAATTGACCGATAGCACGGGTACCATTTTAAAAAATACCAAATAAAAGAACAGCAATTTATGTTAAATAAATGTATTATTTTAAACATTTTATGAAAAGAGTTGACAAAAACCTCCTAGAATTAAAGAATGTCCTATCTGTTGCAATCCTCGATTGGCCGCCCGACCCCGCCGGCAGGCGCATCGATGCGAGCGGGCGAGCGGGCGCATCACACAAACACGCACATATAAAACGGATATAAAGTTACGACATTAGATCAAAACGCCTTTAAAACTAGGGCTCATAATTATTTTAAAATAGTAAAAAAATTTTTCCTAGTAAAATTAAAAAAAAATTAACCAACTTAACAAACTAATAATCACACATTCACACACAATACACACTTTATATACTTTATTTTTATTTAGTAGGTAGTAAGATAAAGTTTTGGTTGTCCAAATTCTCAAATCATAATAAAATTATTAATAACTGTTATTGTCAATCACTTTTTCATTAGGTAAGGTACCTGCCTGTGACGTCGTAAAATATTGTGTCGCGATTTAACAAGTACGGCACAGTTTGTGACAACATTCTTTATTTGTCGAAAGCTCTTATTATTGTACTTCTTGATGTGTTGATATCCGTCTAGTAGACCATGTTTTTTACATATCCCCACGGCAACTGTGACCTAGTAGGTCCGAAACGGCCGATCCATTGCTGACCGATAATTTTAGCATGTGGAGGCTCTGTCCAGCTGATACCATAACTGCCGATGCACGGCTAAGGGCAGTTTGTCTGTGTATTCAGCAACAGTGCCGCTTAAAATTTTCTAGCGTAAAGTTGCCGTGAATAAAAAACTGAAAAAAACAACCGGCTTCAAAAAGATGCACTAAAAAGGTAAAAATAATTACTAATATCCAAAAATCTGATCTGAATTACAGTTTGAAGTTGGTGTCTATGTACATATATAACAGTCTATAACACACTTTGCTTGCATGACACCAACTTTAAACTGTAATTCAGATTAGTTTTTGGAAATTAGTAATTATTTTTACCTTTTTAGTGCATCATTTTGAAGCCGGTAGTTTTTTATGGTAAAAAGTTTTTATTTTTTTCTTTTAAGTGATGAATTGCTTTTTTTTTTTCTTGTACACTTAAAACATCCATACTCGTAACAAAGTTTTATACAATCATCAACATAAAAGGTGTTCCACCAAATCCAAATTAATTTCTCCAAAAGTTTAAGTTTTAAATTCACTATAATAATATGGGACCACCTAGAAAGTATAACCTTTTTAATAAAAAAGAAATTCTTGAATCGTCCAGGCGTCTTCGAGAAATCGGGTAACATACATAAAAAAAAGAAAAAGATTCCGACGAATTGAGGACCTCTTCCTTTTTTTGAAGTTGGTTAAAACAGGACCAATGATTTGGGTTCTAACGATTCCTGACTACACATTTAGTAAAAATCAGTACTGATGCATCTCACGAAACAGATGCGAATTTTCTTAGCTCCAATAGGTACCGCAGGTCTTGCCTATTCCAGATGCTGTGCCACCTCTGACAGGAAAATCTCTTGTTAAGGCTTATAGCATACCCTAGCAAAAGCGTGCTGTTTCGACCAGTGTACAAAGATATATTACACTATTGAAGCATACAAAGAGAAACTGTTTCGCGTACGATAAGCGTTAGCACGTGACCGCACGTTGAAAATCCCGATTTTCTCGGTTTTTTGTCAGTATAAAATTCATATATTTATTTAGAACTATGAAATTAGCAAATTTACTTGGTTATATTAATATATATTTTATGAAATGAGATTTAGGAGAATATGACTCTTAGTTTTCGAAACAATTTGAATTGAAGCATAAAAATAGAGTGTCAGGATTAATTAACTGTTTTAATAGCCAAATTATCATAATATTAGCAAATCCACTTAGTTTGAAAGTGTACTCAGGATTGTAACAAGATTAATCAAACTCTTGCAAACTTAACTTGTATGGGTATGCCATCACCTTAACAAGGCTTGCACTTTCCTGTATTTGTAGGGTCTTTGTTTGCCTTTTTTTAAAACCTTGTGGACAGTTCTGTGGGTATATAACTGTGGGTCATCTAACAACGCCTACGGCCATACCTATCGCGATATTGTCCACTCTGTATACATGTATACAAACACACATTGAGACAGACATTGTACACCCGGAAGTGGCCCAGCTACCACTTAACAGCCTGGCACCAAACGTACATCACTTAAACTAGAAGTGATGATCCCTTCATAAGCTAGCTAAGGAGTAGAAAAAGTGACAAAAAACTCTTGGCTGTATACCAGGTACTAATCAGCAATGCAGAAACCAACCCACCAAATCAAATTTCAAACATGTATAAACAAACATACACTGCCAACGTTTTCTCCAAGGACTACAGTATGGGGTTCTTCAAGAAAGAAGTTATTAGATTTTTGAAGGGTCAGCAATGCACGAGTGATGCCCCTGGTGTTGCAAGCCTCCATAGGCTATGGTGACCGCTTACCATCAAGCAGACCGTAGGCTTGTTTAACAACATATGTATATATCACAATCCCTCCTCACATACAAAACCCCACCAAAACCTGGCAACCACTTTGATGATTGATTATATAAGGTTTATATAAGCATGTCATGAGCCAAAATTAGTGGAGTATTTTTGTGTCTGAAATAAATTTCCAGTCAAAAAGTCAGATCAGTCAAATAGTTTTTAACTTGAAAACATATATTTAAATAATAATTTGTTGAAAGTCATTTTATAACACATCATTACCATATTGTGAGGTTGTAATAAACAGCTGTTATATTCAGAACACAAGTATTTTCTCTGAATCCACTTTGATTTTTTAACATATTGTCACCATAAGGCTGCCTATAGCTGCACAGCAGTCAACAAGTTTAAATGCAAGCAACTGCTCAAGTATATCTCCCTATGAGACCCACAGACCAAGGAAACAAACAGTTCTTTATCATCGACTGATCATTCAAGGCTTATTTAGTTCAACTGATTACTTACCATATTTAAAAATCAACCTTAGAGTGATTTTGGAGTCATATGATGATTTTTGAAAATTTTCAGTAAAAGTTTTTATTTTGGTAGCTTTTTCACTGGGCACAGAAGAGTGTATATGCGATTGTATACTAAAAGGTAGCAATGATTTCCCTTTTAATAAAACTAGGTACCATGGCAAATTTTCTGGGCTAAATACCAAAACAATTTCTTCCACTTTTGTAACCTGAAAAATAACATGACAATGTAAAAATGAGTCTTGCACCAAGAAATGTACATTCTGAACTGTCAACATTAACAGGACTAGTACTTATAACCATTTAAGTGGGTTAGTTTATAAGCATGGAAGTGCAAACAGCTGTCCAAGGGTGGTGTCAGGTTTATAGTTTACAACACCCGCATAACATTATGACTGTTAGAGAGAATATACCCACCCACTGACTAGATTACAAAAAAAGAAAAGTACTCACAGCTTTTGTAGCCCACCCACCCACTGACTAGATTAAAAAAAAGAAAAGTACTCACAGCTTTTGTAGCCACTTTTGGTTCACTGTCTTGAGGTGTTATTAATGAAATCATTTTAATTTTTTCATACAACATGTCTAGTTTCTTTAAAAGTTGATCCTGTCTTAGTTCTAGTTCAGCCATTTTCACATTTGAGGGCTGAAAACAAAAAATATAATGCAATAACCCTGTATGCATTACAAAAAGCCAATAGTGTTATTTTAATAACTAACAATCATTTATCAGAAAACAGCAACATTTTAAAAATATGTGAGGGTATTTTTCGGTTGGGGTGTACAAAAGGGGGCACTGAGAAAAAAAGACTTAGAAATTATTATTTTTTTTCCTTGTGCCCCCTTTTAGTTACTCTGACCTATTTTTCATACTTTGATTTTAATAAAATTAGTTCACAAGTTATTTTTGTTATTCTTATTTTAGAAAAACCTAACTAAAAGCACATTCGACTCGCACATAGTCGGTTTTTATAATATAATGAGTAGGTAGTGCCTGCGGCACATTAGAGTAGGAATAGTCTGAGTTGTGCGAACAACCGTATCTGTCATGTTACTATGGACAATTTAATTAATGGGGTTGCGGAATCCTACTTATTTTGTGGAATATTTTATTTTTAGGTTAAGTCAGGCCAAATTACATTTTAGTCAGACTAAATTATGAAGTACAATTTAGCCCTTTACACTAAGACAAACAAGCCCAATAAATTTAACATAAATTGTATAGAAATAAACCTTCAGAAACTTCATAACCTGCAGATGGATATTTATTTGGTCAGTATTAGTTGGTTCATCAATAAATTCAAATACTCTTTTTAGATTATACATGCATTTCGGTAATTGTATGTCTTGATCATAAGGAATTATTTTCTTTAAAATGTACATTGTCGTACCAAACAGCGCCGTGAGGTAAAAAACAATTTTTATTATTCTCTCGCCTCTCAAGCAATCTAATTGCAATCACTCGAACACGGTCCAAAGAGAATATAATTTGAATAGAATCACACGGCCGGTAATCTTTGAATAAAAAAAAGGACTTATGCGACAATTCAATTAATTTATTTTTACAGTTAGCGAAAACGAGCATTAATATTACATCAAAAACCCCTACTAATTAAACCGGGTATCAAAATATTTGATTAACAGTAGCGCCACGCACAATTGCATATTTTTGTAGGCCCGTATGAAGACAAGAGACACGTTCCAAATAGCAACGAGCAAGTTAAGGGTTTTGGGACGCCCGGGGTAGAGTAACTTTCCAACTGTCAACTTGAATTCTTTACACTGCTATAGAAAAGGTTCAAATTCACTCTTAAAAAAAAAAGAAAATAAAATTAACTGTTAAACCAGTACCAAAACAGATTGTTTTTCAACTTTACCGGGCGATACACAGATTAAAGATAGATACTATGGCTACATTCCAAATCGACCTGTTCTGGTTAATTTGACAGTTAATTTTCATACTGACAGAAGTGAATTTCTACCTTTTCTATGGCAGTGTAAAAATTTCAACTTGACAGTTTTTTTTTTCTGAACTGAATATGCAGTCGGCCATTCTGGAGGAGTCTCAGCCCATATAGCGCCCAACGCTTAAGGGCTCCCCGCGGGGGCAGCCTCAGCTTCGGTTGTCGCTCTTGGGGTCGTCCCTTCGACCAGCGTGAGCCTCGAACCCGAAGGTGACTCAGCGCCAGGAGGGTTACGTGATTGTGATTGCGCGTGAGTGTGGGCGAGAATCGCCCCAGCACTCTTTCAATAAATCAATATCATTTATTCAATTTGGGCTACAATAATTGAGCCCTTATGAATGCCACTACGCTATCAGTTCGTAAGTATAAAGGGCGGGAGACCTTGTACTGAGAAGAACCGGCAAGAAACTCAGCAAGGGCATTCTTACTTTCTCTTACAGCGTCCAATTAGAATATTGGAAAATGCCCTCCCTATCATAGAAGGACACTTTCCATTACAAACATAAAATACATGAAATATAAAGCACAACATAAAAAAAGTATCTAATTACAAAATATAAAAAAGACAGTTTATGTATTCATCACTTAGAAATAATGAATATCTTATAGTAGTGTTAAACAAAACAAAAAAGTAAGAACACAAAGAAGTTTGCAAGAGCAAGCCAGCCTCCACAGGCGGCACCCGTTCACAAGTATGACACATGAATCAGCCATGGCTTCGCTCAACCATGTTTTAGGGAACGTAACGACCCGACGCACATGCCACCACCGCAGAGACACTTTGAGAGAGCATGACACACTCAAGCAACTTCAATAAAACTTCGATTGTACTAGTTACAATGTTTGTAGTAAAGGAAAAAAATATAAATCCGATTCATATCGAGTGACCACAAGCTTACATTTAACATCCCGCGGCGAACACACGTACTCTAACTAAACTTAAAGCTGATTTATAGTTACTTTTGAAAATATTTAGATAAGAGGAGATGATTGGAAGGTTCGGAATGCCTTACTACCGAGAAGAACCGGCAAGAAACTCAGCAGTTAATACTTCATAAGTATTAAAATACAATATAGCCTTACTCTAGGTAATAACATAACATACAATGTTTAAATTTAAAAAAATATTTCAAATGCCCCAATACAAATCAATTAAGTTCTAATTTTTTGAAGTATTTTTATCATTTATGTATTCATCAACTTTGTAATAGCTTTTTTTTATTAAACTATCTTTGACATATATATTAAATTTATTTGAGGGTAAATTAACCACATGTTCTGGAATTTTAGTGCAGAAAAATATATTTTGTATTGCGGAAGAGCTATGTACCTTCTGAAAACGACATTTTGGAACTATCAATTTATCCTTGTATTACACTGTGTAGCTCACTATTTAAAGTTAAAATTTAAAATGTTTAAGCGTCTGTTTGAACATAAGTTTTTTCAAAAATTTTGCTTAAGGCAGGCATTATAGAGATAGGTCTAAAATTATTAGGATCATCTTTACTTCCACTTTTAAAAAGTGGTATTATTTTACTATATTTCATGAAGTCTGGAAATATCCCTTCGTCAACACACATATTAAATATTATGGCAAAGATTGGTGCTATAAACTTCAATAATTCCGCTAAGGACTTTAACTGATATACGTCAACAGTTTTTCTGAGTTAGTAATTTAAATGTCTTTATGATGTCTTCGGAGATAACATGCTGCAATTTAAATATAGCCCTGTATTTATCTAAATTACATTTTAAAAGTAACTTTGATTCTAATGGAGAGGAATTAAATGCATAAGTTGTAATTGTAGGCATCTCAGTAAAATATGTCTCAAAAGAGATAGTGACATCAAGATCTGAATCAATTATTTTTGAATTTACAGTAAATTAATAATGTTTGTCACGCGGTTTAATTTTTTCTGTTTTACTATTGATTACATTCCATGTGACCTTTATTTCATTATAAGGATTCTTAATTTTATTACTTAAATGTATTGATTTTGCAACCCTGCACACTTTTTTAAATATTTTTGAAAACATTTTGACATAATTGGTGAATTTGCATCTGTGGTTATATTGTTTCATTTCATACAACTCATATAACCTAGTTCGACTTCGGTGTATTTCTACAGTAGTCCAGTCCTTGAATTTCATTTTATCATTTGTCCTAAAAGTTTTTACTTTAAACACTTGCTCGAACTCATTACTCAAGAAATCAAAAAAAAAATTTTTAAGGATTATTAGCATCATCATGCATTAAATGTAAAAATGCAATTTTCTTTTCAATATTTGCTTTAAAATTGTCTAATCGAGCAGTGGTCACAAGGTCTACAAGTTACTAGTTGAGATTTTTTTATAGTTGTGTAGAATTTTTATTATTTGACCACAGTGATCGGAATGATCGGATGGCAAATAAAAGTAGGAGGAAGTTTCGGTACGAGCTTTCCTTGGCTTGTGAATACCGCTAACAATTGCATCTTTCCATTGAGAAGGAAAAATGCAATTTTCGATAGCAGCGTTGAAAATCGCTACTAGTAGGCAGAGAAGGGGAAAAGTAAGGCGTTTTAGGATATCGTTAGAGATACCGTCCGCGTTGGGGGCTTTGTGCGGGCATAGGTCTTGTTTGACCTCGTCGACTGCTACGGGGGGCAGAGGATACTGAGTGGGCAGAGATGCTCTGTGCTCCACTTCACCATCTACCTCTCACACGTGTTCGGGATCGAATGGTTGTGTGCTTTAGGCACATTTGGCTTGGCGGCTAGATGCAAGGTAATCAGCTTTTTCATCGTCATCGAACGCGGGAACGTTGTTGGGACGAGTCAGCGGAGGGAGGGAGTTGAAGGTGTCTATTTTCAACGCTCTGGCTAGGCGCCAATAGGCTAGATGAGAAGGAGAGATATTCTCCATGAGGTCACTAAAACGTTGGGCGAGAAGCTCAGCTACAGCTAGGGCATGAATATCGAAATCTCGGAATAAAGTAACTCCAGCATCTGGGAACGTTTTGTTCGATATTATAGTTCCGATACTAGATGGTCCAATATAGTAATATCGGAATTGGTTAAATTTTCTGACTGGGATTCAAATAAAGCGTAAATGTTGCCAGCCCAAGCTTCTCTGTTCGTGCAATGTAATGTTGTCTTTACGTAGTTTATCTATAAAGTAAGTTATTAAGTGTGTATAAAAGCGCCATCTGTAGTTCAAGATATGAACTACGTGCCAAGCGAACATTACAAATTTTAACTTCAGCTAAAAATTTTAGTTCATAAATTATTTAGAGTTGTTTTTTATACTTATGGTTACGTAAGTTCAATTCTGTTTTTTTTATTTATTCACTCATAAATGTGATGAAAAACATTATGTGTAACACGAGCAATACAGAAATTACAAACTCGAGTAATTGAAGCTTGCCTTCAGCTTTAGCCTTCTAAATAGCCTCCTCTCGTTAGTATTTTTTTCCTTATTATCTTTACTTTTACTTGATCCATTTGTTTCAAATTTTTCGAAAGGTTGATTTTGAGTTTTTTTTTTTTTCAATTAGTTATTTAAATATAACAACAGAGAAGGAGATCCTACGAACATACTTTCGAAAGAAAGGTTTTAAAAAAAGTGTATATTAGTAGTTTTATTTTCTTGTAAGTCGAACATGTATTGATGCCTGTGGATGAAGCAAAACATGTGTGCCAGGATCGTAGCAGGTAAACGTTTTTTAGGAAATCTTCTTAGGAAACAGGTGTGATGTTATGTGTGTATTATTTAGTTCGTGATTCCAATTTTGATTATTGTACTAAAGTTGGTTTTGAGTTTTTTTATTAATTTGTAGAATGGTATAATGAGAAATTTAATAGTTAGTATATGTTTATTATACATATAAGTCGTAAACTAATATTATCTAGTATCTTAGTTAATTTATGCTTATATCTTTTATTAAAATGCTTTCAGTTTAATGTTGTTTTGATTGTTTAATCATCATGGGCTTCAGCCATAAGTGTATAAAATTGATACCGATTATTCAACCGCTAATTTTCGACCAAACAGTTATCTTCGATGTACAACTTTACCAAGCAAAGTGCAACTTACCTATTTGGTCGGATAATAACATTTCTATGATCATTCTCGTCTACGACACACTAGGCTAGAGGCTTAAGGACGTCTGTTTGTTTTTTATATTGATTTTGAAAAATAAAGTAAGAAATCGCTTTTAAACATCAATCTTTTCGTAACCAATTAAACTTTATTACAAAAATGTTCAATTCCGATATTGATATCGAAATTCCGATATTGAAATCCAAATTTGTTTTCGGTAGAGGGAGCGCGATCGCGTCTTCGGTGGGCTGCGTTACGCTCAGTCATTAGCGACCTGATGCAGCACGTCAGGGCTGCAGCGGGCGTTATGGGGAAAGTGGATGGGCCTCATGAGAACGATGATGTCAAAGTTTAGTCTGTCAACTAATTGGTTGACGAGTCTCCGTGAAGTGACTGAAGAGTTCCATCGACGGCAATGCTTGCAATTTAGGTCGCTGGCAAGAATGACGGCGTTGCCTAAATTTAAGAGCGACTGAGGGTCGCTCTCGAGCAAGTCTTTTGAGGAAGAGAGATACACCGATGCAATGGTGATCGGTTGATGGCCGGTCATCGTTAAGCGGCAGAGATGCTTTTAAATTCGTAAGGGGCGGAGGATCGATGGGGGAACAACGCAGGGTGCGTCTGTAATGGATGAGAGTGCCTCCGAGAGGGGAGGCAGTTCTATCATTACGGACGGTGCGATAGTTGGCAATCGAAGGGGTGCGGATGGCGGGTTTGAAGAACGTTTCCTGAATGAGGAAGACGTCTGGTTTATGGGAAGAGAGGAATTCCGATAATTCCTCTCTTTGGTTATGGAGAACGTTGGCGTTAAAGTAGGCGAAGAAGACGGAGCGGACTTTTTCGCGCGCGGTTGTGCAGTTCATTTTGATTTTATTGTTTGGATAACGCCCTACAGAGGGCGCTGAAGAACGGGCGATGTTCAGACATGAATCTGAGCATCTGTCGGGGGGTGGTGGTCTGTTCGTATTCCACGAACACGGCATCGACATAGTCTAGTTTGAAGGCCCAGGATAGCTTACAGAGCAGATCAAGCTTTTGTTCTGTCGATTGAGTGGCTTTACGGGACGGCGCGAGAGAGGGGTGCGGCGGGGCAGGGCGCGTTTGGTGATTGATTCATCGGTGTTTGAGATACTCTAGAAACCGAGGCGAAAGCCATATTGACGGTCACGGACCAGGTCGTGTTCTTCTAGGTATCTTAGAAGCTGTGTGTTGATTACACGCTCCATATCACACCTTGGAGAGGAAAGAGGTTATAGCGATAGGCTTGTTATTCGATGGATCTGATCTATCGCCCTTTTTGGGCACCGGGTGCTCATTCGCAGTCTTCAATGAAGACGAAAATTGCCTAGAAAGAGGTGCAGGACATACTGCTTAAGCATCACTGCTGGTATACCGTCTAGCCCACTGAACTTATGAACGTCTAGAGAAAGCAACGTCCGCCGGACCTCCCGCTGTGCTATGGAGATTTCCGGCATGGTCTTACCGCACCACGGTATGAAATTATTAGGGTAACTCAAATATTAAAGAAGATAAGGATTAATACTTTAATGATCAAAATAGCTTCCCAAGTAACCTATATTTTTGAAGTTTTGGCGCGCATCTTAAGAAGGAGTGGTGTTTTTTTCTGTTTAATTTTTCTACATTCATGAAGTGTGTTTCGATGTGTATATTTTAGATTTGTTTTACAAAAACGTGTTAAGAATTGTGCAGCGAAAGCTCATGAATAGCGAAATATGAAGACATGACGCGCTATTTCTGAAGGATGCACACCAAATCTCCCACCCTAGCTTAGAAAACGATAGCGAGGACGGCGACGCCGCGATAAAACTTGAATACGGCGCTTCGCCAAACTTAGATATAAGCACAGGACTATATTTACGCATGACTCTGGAGAAATGATATGCAATAATGCGAAATCCTGGAGAAGAAAGGAAGGGATGAAACCTAAATTTTCGTCACACTTTTGAAAAGATAAAAATTGTTAATATGAGTTAACCTTAGGATATATATATGCCACCAGTGACTTTTTGTAGACCATATCAAGACCGATATTTTTGTAGATTTTGATATATATCTTACGGTTTAGCCAGCGTACATCATGTAAAACTCCCAATCAGCATTATTTTTCCTACATTTGAACAATGATAGTCATATTTTAACAAATTAACATAAAACTATACGTATAAACCTTCCTCTTGAATCACCCTATCTATTGAAGAAAACTGCATTTATATCCGTTGTGTAGATAATTTAAAAGATCTAAGCGTACATCACTAAATACGGCGGGAAGCAACTTTGTTTTATACTATGTAAAAAGTATAAATAGATAGATATAGCTGTGAGCAGAGAAACTGGGTAATCAGAACTTTTAGAGATTCTTATTGAAAGAACGATATCTGGTCCAGAAAAGTAGGGACAGAATAGTTGTAAAAGAAAAGAAAAAATTATGGATTCATAAGTTTTCTAAGACTATATATTAAATATGGAACAGATTTTTTACGCCAATATCTATTAAATTTCTTATTATATCATCAGGATTTAATTATATAGTTAAGAAATCAGGGGATAATGCTTAATTTCAGAAATTTAAAAAATGTACCTGTTTCCTAAAAACTGACACCTAATATTAGGAGGAGAGTCGGCGCATTCGATTTGAAGAGCATATATACGAGTGCTTTACATGGCTCCAATAACGATACGTAAAATTTTCGCTTGAATAGCATTAAATTAGCATTATATAAATATCATAAAGTAAGGGACTTAGTACAGAACCTTGTAGTACTCCTTTCCAAAGTACCCTGAAAAATGAAGGACCTATAAGATCTACACCCATCGTGTGAATAGTAACTGATTTACTAGAGAATAGTTTAAACATGAAATTTTCTAAATGAGATGAGATTTTTAAGACGTCAGATTTTGTTTAAAACGTAAAAGGTTAATATTATCATATGCAGCATTTATATTTTAAAAGAGGCTGCAACCATGAATAGTTCTTTGCTGAAAGATAGAAGAATGTCAATAGAAAGTAAACTGTGACTATCATTAACACTCTTTCCTTTTCTAAACCTTTATTGCGATCGCCCTAATAAGTTATTGTGCTCAAAAATCTGATTGATCTGATTTTTAATGAGAAGTTCAGCTACTTTAAATAATACTAGTGAAAGAATTATTGGGCAGTATTATATATTAGAGTGTTTTAAAATGGGAATTATAAAGGAATTTTGCCAGTTAATATTACAATGTTTAATAAGTCTTAAGTGCGGGTGAGTAAATCAGAGTTTACAAGGAATGAGTAGGGTATGCCAACTAGTCTTTGACTTTGTTCAAAACAAAATTCAATTCCTTTAAAGAGAAGGGACGATTTAGAGCGCTTTAACTAGAGGGGTTTGTTGAATATGTGTACAGAATTTGCTTACCCTCTTTCTTTAAAAAAATTGATTTCATGTATTTTTTTGTTTTTGCAGTTCATTTTCTATGTTTTTTTGATTACTAAATTACATGGATGTTGATGAAAACTATTTTGGCTCAGTATTCGTCTTTACATGTATGTTCACTTGATAGTTCTTTACTTTGCCGCGTTTGTTATCAAACAAAAATGCATTTGTATCGATAATGTCTTTCAAGGACGTACTTATATTGCTTCTTACAGAGTAAACCGGTTCAATCATCTCTATTTTGTATACTTCGCTCTAATATGAGCAAATATTTTTATATTATAGAGAGGTAGGGCACAGCGAGTACTCGCTCTAATAAGCCGCCCGAACAATTAAAGCGGGGCATAGCGAGTACTTGCTTGAATGAGCCGCCTAAACTGGGGAAGTACCTCCATCTCACAGGAAACCGCGGCTATAATAACGATAATATTAAGTAGTGCTGTGTTCCTGGCGGTGAGTAAGATTGCCAGAGCTCCTGAAGTGTCGTTGCTGTCATTGCTCGGCGTAGACGTGGAGTGCTGGTACGGCGGTCAGGGAGACCTGATGAAACGGCTGCCTGATGAAACGGCTGACCGCTAGCCGTCCGCTGGTTGAACGAGTTCCCGAACCCAGAGATCACTTAATCTCCGCCCTAGGAGGTGAACCACCAACCTCTATAAAGTCTCTGTAGTAGTAGTCATGCCGGAAAAGAAGACTGGGATGGATCTGGTTACTATAACAGAGGTGGATCACGGCGGCCGCAACCGTATCTATGCTAACTAACGTGAACTAGTTATTTTGAGAGACTTTACGCCCACTATCGTGAGTCGCTCAGTTCTTGAACCAATCACTACGCAGGGATATCTTATAGGGAAAGGCTTAAGAATTTCTGACCTATGGATTCTCTTAGCTGGTACTTTCTCCAATGAGAATACCAGATATAGAAGACCATACTAGTAAGGAACTGGACCTGCTGACTACATATTCCGTCTTAGTGGATGCACCTCTTGGCTCCTCGGACCACTGTCTAGTTTGGACTTAAGTGTCATGCACACATCCCGATCTATCTGGGCCAACTAATTGGCGTTGTGTGTGGCATTTTAAGTCGGGAGACTATGACGGATTGCGAGAATTTTAAGCATTGTACCTGTGGAGGCAGCTCTGCAGTCACTAGTATGGGATGTAAGCAAACTGCGTATGAGGGTTGGGCAACGGCTCGTAATAATAAGGATCCGAATATTTCTGAGTCAAAATGCAAATTCAAAGCAACTGCCAGAGCTAAATTACAATTCATCGGCAAAATAGGTGGGTGACTTGCGAGCTATCCCTCTGCGAGTCGTGCTTTCTGGTCACTTGCTAAGGCTGCCGAAGGGAACTTTTGCTAGTCGTCGTTACCACCACTGTGGTGACGTGGCCCATAGTGCAAAAGAGAAAGCCGATCTACTAGGCAGTCTCTTTGCCTCAAACTCGAATATGAACAACGAAGGCGCTGTACCACCTACTATACCGTGGTGCGGTAAGACTATGCTGAAAATCTCAATAACACAGCGGGAGATCCAGCCGGCGTTGCTTTCTCTAGAGGTTCATAAGTCGAGTGGGCCAGACAGTGTACCAGCAGTGATGCTTAAACAATGTACTCCTGATATGTCTTGTACTCACGCGCCTCTTCGTGCTTTTCTGTCACACTAGGTAATTACCGACTTCATGGAAGTCTGCGAATGTGCAGCCAGTGCCCAAAAAGGTCGATAGATGAGATCCATCGAATTATATGCCTATCGCTATTACCTCTCTCCTCTCCAAGGTAATGGAGTGCGTGATTAACAAACAGCTTCTAATATACCTAGAAAACATGACCTGGTCAGTGACCGTCAATGTGGCTTTCGCTACGGGCGTTTGACTGATGACCTTCTAGTGTATCTCACTAGCTGGACATAGTGAAGGCGTTCGATCGGGTCTGGCACCAGGGTCTTCTATCGAAGATGCCATCTTTCGGAGTGCCCGAGGGTTTGTGCAAATGGGTGGCTAGCTTTTTGTCCGGCAAACGCATACGAGCCGTAGTTGACAGTAGTTGTTCTGATAGCATGGATTTGATTGCTAGTGTCGTGCAAGGCTCTGAGCCTACGCTGTTTCTACTGCATATCAATGCCATGTTGGACATCAACAACATACATTGCTATGCAGATGACAGTACTGAAGGCGCTTATTACACGGGTCGTGCAAGCATCCCTCGTTCCGTTGTGGAGGAAAAGCGTGGAGAACCTGTGTCTCAAATCGAGACCACTTTGTCCAAGGTCTCTGACTGGGAGTGGGAAAACTTGGTTTCGATTCAACCCTACAAAGGAAAGTCTGCACGTCTACTGGTAAGAAAACCCTACACACACAACCCTATGTGTCCCACAATTCCAGAACACTCCCCTCTCCATCCCCAAGAGTATTTGGATCCTTGGTGTTGACATCCCCAGCGATGTTCAGTTCCGAGATCATTTGCAAGACAAGGTGAATCTGGAATCCATAAAACCTTGGTGTACTTAATAAAGCCAAGCAGTACTTCACGTCGGGGCAGAGGTTGCTGCTTTACATGTCGCAGGTTCGGCCCCATATGGAGTACTGCTGCCATCTCAGGGCGGATGCACCCAGATACCAGCTCGGCCCTTTTGACTCGGTTCAACGACGGGCTGTGAGAATTGTTGACGATCCCAAACTCACTTGCCGTATTGAGCCCTTAAGGCTGAGGAGTGACTTTGCCTCCGTTTGTGTTTTCTACCGCTTTTAAAATGGGGTGTGCTCTGAGTAATTGTTTGAAATGATGCCCACGGCTACTTTCTACCGCTTGCCATCGGCAGGGAATTCATTCTCAGACTTACAGTGTGGTTTCAGAGGAACTTCTTCCCGCGAACGCTTCGATTGTGGATTGAAGTTTTTTCGATTATCATACAATGCGCAAAGTTTTACTTTTATTTGTTTATACTGGGTATCGCAAAAGTCACGACAGGGTTTAAAAAATTAAATATAACATTTGCAATAACATTTGATATTCTTTTGTTTTCATAATTTATAAAATATATTTTGGAGATTCATCGTAGATAATATTATTGCTATCCAACTTACCAAAATCATAGGCATTGATATTAGCTAGGAATCAGTAGGAGATCACTACGAAGAATAATTTCAACGGCTTCATTATCAAACACAATTGCAGATTTTGGGGTACGGAAAATTCAAGAAAGGTCCACCTGTATAAATTACACCCAGACAGTTTGTAAGTGTCAGAAAGTATTAATGGCCCCTTTTATTTTTAAAGACGACGATGGCTATGCTCTGACTGTGGAAGGCTTTGGACATCGCAATTTCATTAAAAAAAAAGAGAAACAGTTGAACATTAATAAACCTAGGATAATCGAGCAGCTGAAGGCAAACATGCAAACTGAAATACGGTTGCTAAATGCTCATGTTCTAAAGAAAGTAATGAGAAGTGCTGCTGTAAATGGTGGTCATTCACGTGACGTAATATTTAAACCCTAAAGCGAAAATATGATTGAAGATAAAAAAAAGGTTATAACCAGTTGCAATCCCTACATGACTTATGCCCAATCCTGCATGTTTTATTTTCAAATTCAGAAGATAAGGCTATTTACATGATTATATGCTATAGAACACTTTAAAGGTTAGTAATGTTATTAACAAATCTTTCTGCGCAGCTCTGCATGATTTACCTCCAATATCACATCTTGCTTCAAAATATTCGATACATTTTTCTATGATTTTATCAGAATTAATTGTATCACCACCGAAATTATTTACTATATTCCGCTTACTCGAATTATTTGGTTGATTTTTGTTATTTGAACTACAACCTATATGCGTTTAAAGAACCACGTGAAAGTTTGCTGCGTTAGAATACTGACTTAATTGCTCAGTATTAATTTTTAGCCTATTCCTCATTGCCAGTTTGATACAGCTATTGTTAAGAAGAATTAAAAACAAAGACTTGAAACAATAACAACTTTTGCTATGCAACCCCTAAGATGCATGGAATTTGGTATATCACATATCACACACACTGCCATAAATAACGACTATAAAGCGAAATAATAGGCTTGTCAAATCTTGGTCAATAGGGTGAAAGGAGAGTTTTTTTGATTTTGCATTTGGCTATTATTGTTTTTGTGTGTATGTTAGCCACACGATCTCACATTTTGTGAACCAGTTTTGATCATTCGTTCTTTTATGAAATAGGCTATACATAACCTTATAAGGGTGGTCCTATAAATTTAGTGTGGATCTGATTATGAAAACTTGAGTAAGGTTAGAAAATGTGGGTTTAATTCGTAGTAGTAGCTGTAAAAGACAAAGATTTTGTACAAAAATTACACGAAAAAAACTTTGTTAATTTCGGTTTTTTTCATAATCGTTCCAGATAGCAGAATTGTTATACCTAGTTATCATTGTTCTGATTATAAAAACACGGGTTTTTTGTTCGTCAAAAATATATTTACACTCACACCTAACTAACGCACCTCAAATATAGGTGAATACCTACTTTTCGTAAACTATTAAAAATTAAAAACTGAAACTATAATTTTTTTTTTTTTATTGCACTAAGGTGGCAAACCAGCTTACGGTCCGCCTGATGGTAAGCGGTCACCGTAGCCTATGGACGCTTGCAACACCAGAGGTATCACTTGCTCGTTGCCGACCCTTAAGAAATCTAATAACTTCTTTCTTAAAGAACTCCATACTGTTGTCCTTGCAGAAAACCTTGGCAGGGAGCTCATTCCACAACTTCAGCGCATAAATACAACTCAACAAACAAAATATGAAGAATGCGATTTATTATTAAATGAAATGAATAATTTTATTTATTACTAAACAATTAAACGTACAAACCTTAGGAGTTAGTTTTTCCTTGACCTCAATAAGTGTTCTAAGTGTCAATCCTTCTGTTATTAATTTAACATTTAACGCATAAAGCTAGCCGCAAATTGCGAGAAATGTCTAATAGAAAAATTCTAATGCGTGCCGTAAGGCACAGTGCACGTACATTTTGTACTAGACCTCACAAACTGTAAGAAATTTCTCACGTCAGCCGCTCGGTTCCGATGCACAACCATTTATAGGTAAACACAGCTCCCAATTAATTAATTAATGGCAAATTCTTCCGATTCTTATGTTAATAAGCTAGTTTAAAACACGTAAAAAATAATAACAATAGTGCAGTAACAAATTTTTGCTAGTAGAGTTAGCTCTTTATTTTGACTTGACGTAAATTAAATTAAAAATTCCTAAACACAAATAAATTAAAACAGATGCAAATAAATTAATTAGAGAACAAAAAATTAAAAAGAATTTATTATATAACTATAACTAACAATAGTGCCAATAGCGGCAACGTGTCATCATCCATACCATTGTGCTTGCGTAGAAAGACAGAGATATGTGTCGTGGCAGCGCAGTTAAACACAACTGGACGCCGAATCGCCGACCGGACCAGTGTGCGGTCGGCCCGGGCGACGCCGGCGCGTGAGTATTTTACTGTCGGATACTTCGTGTACTATGCGGCCGGCCTAAGGCCGAATAAAACATTTTATATATTCTTTTATTTAATAATAAAGACCGTTTTTTTTTTATGTGTAGTAATTTAAAATTTTATACTTTTTATCACCACCACTACAATAGTGACGTTCATAATCCCAATGCGGTAGTATTGACAGCAGGATAGCAAATACGTTTTTCTACAGTGAAGAATGTGATAGTACAAAACTCCACTCCGTTTGAATGAGTTCTTGAACGCGGCTGTAGTCCATAGTGACTTTTCGTCATGTTGATAGTACTGCTATCTAAATATTTGTCTTTTAAATAGAATTATTTTATTGTAACTTAGAATATAGATTGTAGTTAAGAAGTACATGTTTAACATTTATTTATTAATTTCAAATCAACAATATATGATTTCGATGAATTACAAGAAAATACAGTTAAATAGAGAATTGTTTTGTTTTACAAACGCAAAAAATAAGATGGCTGCCAAGAAACAAAAAACTGTTTGTAAAATTATCGTTCGTATTATAGAAGTATCTGCGTAATATAAAAATCATGCTAATGGCAATGATCATGTAATAAAATTCCTTGATGTTATACATGATGTGTTAGCACAAAATTTAATTTCGTAATTATGATGTCGAATTTGCAAGCCTATGATGCTAGTTATGAGAAACGACATGGCGGGTGAAAATCGACCAATGAGGAGCCAGTATTTAGCGTTTCAGAAGTGCATGTACCTACTTACGCATCACTGAAGTTTTTGGTGCCTTCATGTCATAGAAATTTGTTAAATTTTTGTTATCAGTGTATTGATAAACACTACCTTTGTTATGAACGGCTAAAAATGAATCTATGATCGCGCAGTGCTTAGTGGTGTTAATGTACAAGAGATGCCAAAAGACGTGATCATGACAGCTTTGGATTTAGGATGAACTGAAATACATTTTAGCGTTATGTTTTTGTAAACAGTACTATGTTTTTGCATTACACGTGCGAAAGAGTACGTAATTGACAGTTGTCCAATGATGTCAGGAAGGGGGGCTAAAAAACGCGGGAGGCCCCCAAAATCTGGTAGTTATGAGAAAAATAGAAAATTCCAATATCATTTATTGAAGAAACCAAAATATTTACAAGCTTTAAGTGTTGGATCGGGTTCGTTTGATAATACTCCAACCGCATCTAGAGCCTCATCCCCACTAGGAAGTGATATTATTAGAAATACAAGGAAACATAAAGGTGGGAAGGCTCATAAAGGCAAAAAAGGAGGATTGTCCAATTCTTATTCACGTAGGGGATATAATCCTCATGCTTCCGATTATCATGACTCTGAATACCATTACGGATCTGATTTTGGTGATGAATACAGTGATAGATCAGAGCCTGAAGAGGAACGCGGTAGTGATAGCTCTGATGGTAGCATCGGTGATGGCGCCGCCAGCGAAAGTGACTTTTCTGTCAGCAGTTGTAGTACCAGTGGAGGTACTCTAAGAAAAATCGTAAATAATTCTATTCGTCCACCTAGCCCTGATCCATTATGGCTCCAAGAAGAAAGGCATGTTCCTCCTTTGGAATTACCTGTATCATCAGATGATTTAATGATTCCCCATAATTTAGTTTTACAAATGGTTGGTATTTATGAAATATTACGTCATTTTAGGCATTTGGTGAGATTATCTCCTTTTCGAATAGAAGATCTATGTGCAGCTATGAGCTGTGAAGATCAAAGTAACTTACTTGTAGAAATACATTTAATGCTACTTAAGGCCCTACTTAGGGAAGAGGATGCTCAACAGACTCATTTTGGACCACTAGACCATAAAGACAGTGTAAATATAACATTATTTTTATTAGACATTATGACGTGGCCTGAAGTGTTACGAATTTATGTAGAAAGTGATAAAACATTTGATCAAAATGTGGTTAAAATACTAAATTCATGTGAATATCCTTTTACATGCATTGAAAATCGTTTAACTGTGCTACAATTTCTATGTAATCAGTTTTTAATTACAAGTCCAGTCAGAGATGATCTTTTGAGTGAAGGTAAGTTTTTAATTAATTTTTAAATACTTAAGTGATCAATGACAACATGCAACTCTGCAAAGTGTAATAATGATTGTAGAAATACATTTAATGCTACTTAAGGCCCTACTTAGGGAAGAGGATGCTCAACAGACTCATTTTGGACCACTAGACCATAAAGACAGAGTAAATATAACATTATTTTTATTAGACATTATGACACAATAAATAGACGTAATGCACATCACTCATCTTTGTATCCCTAAAGTTGCTTATGAGATGTGTGGCAGGTATGGATTCAGCGGGAGATGGGTTTTAAGAGTGTTGCCAGAGGGTTAAACTGTGCAAAGATCTAAGGAAAGAACTGTAAACTGGGATAAATTTGTTGTACCTATTATATGCATTAGAGAAAGGGATTTCTAAGCATTTCATGGAATTCCAGGTGCTAGGTATTATGTTGTAAGATGGGGAGCCCGGAACTCATGGCTTAAGTATGGCCCACTTTCCTTTATAGAGGTCCATATAGAGCTATGCTCAAATTCACTGCTAAGTCATTATCTCCTAGGGTGCGTTCCAAATTGCAACGAGGAAGTTAAAAAAGTGGTTTTGGGACACCCGGGGTAGAGTAATTTTCCAACTGTCAAGTTGAATTTTTACACTGCCATAGAAAAGGTTGAAAGTCACTCCTGTCAGTGTGAAAATTAACTGTCAAACGCTCGTTCCGGAACGGGTTGATTTTTCAACTTTACCGGGACATAATTACTCGGCGTGATTTGGAACATAGCCCTAGTAAAGTTGATTTCCCACCCATTTTGGAGCTGGTGTTTAACAGTTTATTTTCACACTGATAGGAGTGATTGCCGGCTATATTTATGGGATTATAAATAATTCAACTTGACAGTTGAAAAATAAACCAATAAGCCAGGTATTCCATAACCAATTTTTCAACTTCAATATTTGATTTTGGATTATATCCTAGCTGTAATGCTGTTTGCCATTCCAAATAAAAAAAAACTTTGTCGGAAAACATTGTTCTGCTGATGATTAACAACATGGGTGTAAAGCCAAATAAGTCCTGATACACTGTATCAGACAAAAGCAGTTTTGTGTTGATGGGCTCAGCATCTAGTCTGCTGGATAAAATTAGTTGGTAAGAAGAATCTGCTCCATGTTATGATGTGGGTGTTTGTCCAGACATTGGTTACCCCCTTTGGGGGATCAGGCCTTTAACAATATATTATTATATGAATATAGATTTATTTGTTTTTTTCTGCAGTTGATTTCTATCTCTCACTCTCTCTCTTACTTAAATTGGTCAGTTTATGATTGATGGATCAAGTCATGACAATAATCATAGAAGATTTAGTGCTTTTTATTTAGTCAAGTGTTCTTTGCTATCACAAAACATATATTTTTTTCTGCAAAATTTTGTAGCTCAAAAAAATTAAAATTCAAGGTCTTTTTATTGAAATAGGTTTCTAAGAACAATATATAGAAAAAATAAGAACTTAATAAACTGTCAAGAAATAAAATGAATTTACTTTCAAAACAAATACCTACTGTGTTATGTATTCTTTGTAAAACTAGCTGCTTTAACCCGTTACGCGTCCTAGGGACCACAGTGGTCTAGGCCTTAAGACATTACAGACTTGTGTCGCGGGGGATTTTTTTCAGGACGACTTTTATCAGACAGGCTAATTGTAAGTATTCAGAAGTGAAGCCAATGGCCTGTCCTACGTTCTAGTATTTTTGGGTGGACAATATTTTGTGCGTTTAATATTTTTTTATCAGAAATTGTTTTGGTAATTTGATCCGGCTGCCATTTATGTTGCGCCATTTTGAGTTGGATTTTGGATTTTATTAACAGTAGCATAGTGTTCATTTTTACCCCGGGTAATGTGCTATATATAAAAAACTATGCCTTTTTTTAGTAAATAAATTTATTATTACTTATTATATTTATCATAAACTTATTCTTATTACTTTTTTTATACTGTATATATTAGGGAACATAGCTAAAAATAAATAAAGAGGAATAAACATAATAAAGTTAGGTGTATGGCCATTTGTACACAAGGGTCAATAATTTCCTTAGTACGGGGACGCTTGATGGGTTAAAGGTACCTTTCTGCATACCAATAAAGAATATGTGGCTACATGTGAAGTTAGAAATATACTGTGCAAAATAAAACTGGGTAGCAACTGTTTATATATTCTCACAAAATACTAAACTCTAGTTTCAGTAGGAGTCACCCTTAGATTTTTTTTATATTAAGACCACACAACTATGTGGATATTACAAAATTTTGTTTTCCTTCCTACGGTATAATGAATTTTAAATATTGATATGTGAACTATCTGCTACAATTAAAGCGGCACAACATTATGGCATTGAAAGATAGGCAATTAAATTGCATAATTCCTGAGTAGATGTCCTCACTGGAGGCACACTCTGCACAAACAAAACATAAACCAACAAAGAACTCATCTGCTCATAGTTCTGGGAGTGATTGCAGATAATACCAAGAGAAAAAATAAATGAAATGGCTGTGACGGACAGGCCGATATGGAAAAACTGTAGCATTTGTTGTTGTTTGTTGGGCTATGAAGCTCTAGAAATGGGCTAGGTAGAGTATGGTACTTATCAGGCAGACAGGCTAATAAGTTTTAATCATGTCAACTTCAAATAAGTTTTGCATAAACATAAGTTAAACAGGAAAGAAAAACCATGGAGAACCTGGCATTTAGTATTGCTTACTATTGAAAATATTAAGTACTTACTTGCTCTTGTAGTTCTACTACCATAACATGGCTCAGTAATCTGGAAAAGATAAACTGTGTGTAGATGTATGTTTAAATTCAATCTATTTAGTTATTCTTGAGTAATGAAGAGACAAACTGACAATTGTACAAACATTTTCTTCAATTAATTATGGATATTAGGAAAAATTCATTCTTTTTTTTTTATTGCAGTTCCACTACAGTATGATGACCACTGTAGAGTATGCCATCGCCTTGGGGACTTGCTGTGTTGCGAAACATGTCCTGCTGTGTATCATCTAGAATGTGTTGATCCACCTTTAGTTGATGTACCATCTGAAGACTGGCAGTGTGCTCTTTGTAAACTACACAAAACCATTGGAGTTACTGATTGCCTTTCTGATGCTGAAAAGCAAGGTCTACTGTGTCGTCACGAACATTTAGGTTTTGATAGGCATGGCAGAAAGTACTGGTTCATAACTCGTCGAATATTTGTGTAAGTATAATATGACTATGATACAGGTAGTGCTAACCTTATGAATGATACCTACGTGACGAAATAAGTAAAGTTTTATTTTTGTTGCAATGCTTTTGCGGCTTGCTGTAAAAGTGTAACAGACAAATTTACAATACATTTATAAAATATTTTTAAATATTTAAACCTATGTGGATATCCCATATTGCTTGATACAATAAGTTGGAATATTATTTAATATTGTAAATCAGTAAATAACTACATAATGACAATATATATCTTAGGTAGGTACCTTACATGTATCTAACTATATTGTATAATAGGGTTATCACACAAATTTTACAGTTTACAGTTTGGACTTTATACTAAAACCAAACATTCCAAATATAAATGATAGATAGATAGTAGATACATTCCTTATTTACTTTCTATTGAAATCTATATTATTATTTGTTATGTAATTGTATCTGTGCCAACATCATATTCAGTCGGCCATAAAGGTTGGCACAAGCTATAACTAAGTAATTTTAGCAAATTTTTAAAAAAAGGGAATTTATTTCAAAGTTACTTGTGCCCTACTGTAAATATTGTATTGTAACAAATTATAAAATGTAGTACAATTTTTGTAAGGACCTCACAGGCAAGACATTACGGCCTTAAGACATTACAGAACACCACAGCCATAGATATATGTTCATATATTAATACCTATCTACAAGAAAACCATTATGTTACCATTTCTTTTTTAGAGAAGCTGAAAATAATGAGGTTTGGTATTACACAACATCAGAACAGTTTCAAGAATTATTAGATGTATTAGATTCTGAAGAAATGGAAGCTCCACTGGTTAGGGAACTCATGGAAATGAAAGACGAAATTAATAGGCAAATGGAAATTACTGAAAGGTTAACAAATACAGCAAAGGGGAATCGAAAGTCTTACATAGAAGTTGAAAATGAAAACATAATCAAACTAAGAAAGTCAAGAGAAGAACTAAAACAAGAAAGACATTCACACTTTAATCTTGGTGTTGAAAAATTTGATAATGATACATCATTTGTTGATGGTGACATAGTAAATGAAGTTACTGTTACTAGTGAGGAAACACTAAATGATGATGTTGATGAAAGTCAACAAGATGATGATTTAAAGAAAATAAAAAATAGTGGGAATAATAAAAAGCTTTCATCAGTGTATAAAAAAAATGAAGACAGTAAGTGGCCTAGTATAGTTTGAATTAAATAAATATATCAACTACATTGCCTATTTGTTTCATATATATTATAAATATTTTTTATCCTTATAATTATCTGAATTTGTGTATTTAGGAACTTAACTAAATCCGCCTATAGCTCATATTTTCATAATTTTCAATGCAATTGTATTCAATTAGCTTCCTATTCATTTAAATATGAGTTACAAATATGTGTATTGTAGGTATATTAGTACATTGCAATATTTTTTTGTTGGCAGTAACAGAACGAGTAACGCGATTAAAATCTAATCAATTATCAAATGGAACTCATCTATTCAAATTAGGGAATGAAAATAACTTTAAAACCTATGTAAATCAATATTCTATAAACACGTTGGCTTTAAATAAGCCTCAAAGGAATGAAGAGAGAGATAAGAAACGTTACATGTCACACAAATTTTCTTTATCATGTGGACAAGATTTTAAATGGGTTGGATTACTAAACAGTAAGTTATATACTTATTCAAATATCATAGTTTTATAAGTGGATTGTAAAATATATATTTTCTACTCTTACCAATTGTTTTTTAATTACAAGGTCTTGTTTTATTTTATTGCTTTTAAACAAATTTCTAATATAATATTTAATTATAAGTCAGTGTCAAAGTGTGAATTTAGGATTCTGTTGGGAATTCCTAGTTCATTTCATAATAAAAAAAACTAAAACATGAAAAACTAAGTATAGTATGTAATGTTGTAATAATCTGTTAATAGAATTTTATTCTTCAGTCATGTCCCAAACCAATAGGGCATGCATGTAATTCAAATAGACTTTTTCCATATTTAATCCATATATTATTATTATCCTTAAATCTGTTTGAGATTTTTAACATTAAATATTTTAAATGTTTTATTTAGGTATAGAAATACTATACCTGAATAAAATATATCCATCTGTATATGTGTATAATATCCATATTTATATGCATATACCCTATTATATCATCTCAATAATGTAGTTGGAAAACTCAACGACCAGTAAGCACCTAAAGGTCCATATTTAGCATACTACTTATATTGAATTTTAGGATCTTATAATTTTATTTAGGGTTTTATAATATATATATGTATTTTTTATTTTAATTATTTGTATTAATTTGATTAATATCTTTTTGCAGCTACGAAACCTTTACTTATTGCAACTCTTAGGCAGACTCTATTACAACTAGAGTCTAATATAGTTTTACAGTTTATGCATCCAAACTGGTCTTTATTACGTAAACCATGGGTTCAAGCTGTCCAGCTTTGCAAGGCGCCCCGTGATTTTTCAAGAGCTCTTTGTGCTTTGCAAGTAAGCGATTGTTAATAGTGATTACAGAATTAACTTACTTATTATCCAAGTTTCATTTTAAACATTTCTTCATTATTACATATATATATATATGTATATGTTTCAGGCTTGTATAAAAAGTGTAGTTTGGGTACCAGCATGGCATGAACAGCTGGGGCATGTAAAACTTATACGCACAACGGCTTTAGAGCGGGAGGAAAGGAAGAAACTTGACAAGCGTGAAAAGAAAGAAAGAGATGAAGAAGAAGAACGATACAGAACTGCATATAATTTTGTGAAATATTCACTTGGTCTCAGGCAGCAGGTATATTTTTAAAATCTATATTTTGTTACTTACATAAAATAGGCTATATCAATGTAGCTTATTTAAAAATTCTCTTGCTGTGTTTTAAACATTTTAATAGCCTGCTAAAACTTAATATTTTTCTTTAAAACTAGTGCCTATTAGTTGTCATGACAATAACAAAAATATATCAGCAAATTGGTTGAGCCCTTCTAAAGTGATGCTCCATCATAGATGTGGCAATGTAGCAACAGACAGTAGTAATTAAAGAATTACAGGTTTTTTATTCTATCCCTTATTTTTTTTGGCTTCTTGTGAATGTTACTTTTCCCTATTAGGTATGGAAACAAAAGGGAGAAGAATACAGAATTCATGGACAATGGGGCTGGCTATGGATGTCTGCCACAAGAAAGTTTAGGAAGAACTTCAGTAGTCCCAAACCAAATCTTAGTCAAGGCCCTGCTAAAATTACAGTTAGAGTTCAAGATGTAAATGGTGCAGTCAAAGTTCTTGCTGTTGAACCTAAAACTTATGAATATTTATTGTCCAACAAAACTGCTGATAATGATATGTTGAATAAATGTAAGTAAAAAAGAATTTAATTTATATTTTAGTATGTTTGCTATAAATGTTCTGTTATGCTAAAATTTCTGGTTTAGTATGTTATTTACCGATTTTGTAATCTTATTAATTTTAGTACCTCCATCTATGCAAAACATAGAAGTAATAAAAGACGATGATGACTTTGAAGAAATAGATGTAGAAAGAGCTTTGAGTGCCTCAACAAGACAGTATTATCCTAAAATAGCAAGAAAATCGCGACTTGATGACTATTTAGCTCGGCGAACTTATTTGAAGTTTATGGAAGAAAAGAAGCTAGCAAATTTATTACTGAATGTCAAAAAAGAGGAAGCTGATGTAAAATCTGAAGATGACAAAAATATTGATGTTGAAAATGATGAATCTGAACCAGACTTAAATATGTGTGATTCTAATGATGTGCCAGTGAAAGAGAGTATATCTAGTCTTCAAAGTGCTGACTCCCTTAGAGATCAGTATCTGGAATTGGCCCGCCTTACAAAACACTATAGGTGTTACTCTCCTAGTTGCCGACAAGTAGATCAGTCTTCTTCAGTTCAAAACCTAAATGGGCAAATATGCTATTCACCCCTGTGTTTAATAAAGCAGAAGCTTATAAATGAACTGCTAATACATATAAAGGGTGGTCAAATAAATTCGAACTTCACACATTCAAAAGAAAATAAGAAATCAACAATTCTTGAACAATATTTACTTGGCCAAAATGGCAGCAGTACAGAAAGTTCTGACGAGAACATAATGTCGGACTTGATGTCAGCTGTTGCGTGTGCTCAAGAATATGATGGTAGAAATTCAGAAAGTTTAGTAAAGAGAAAAATGAGTAATGAGTGTGATGTTGCTGTAAAGACTGAAAAAGATTTAGATTGTCTCAAATCTGAGAGCACCCTAGAGGAGTCAGCAGTACCAGCTGTAGGGAATGAGATGGATATTGACATAACATGTAACAACCAGGATGACAACGATATAGAAATTGGTCCTCTTAAAGAGCTCACTGATATTGATCAAATGCCAGAGAATAATGCAGATGGAACTAGACCCCCAATACCCAAATTAAGAATTACAAGAGGCAAATCCTTAAAAATGGCTGAAGCAGTCAGTGGAGACAATAACAATGGAAAAGGTTTAGCTTATAAATGTTCTGTTACCCCCAAAGTAGATGACAAACCAAAGTATCGTGCTACAGTTAACAGACGTTTTGGAATTTCGCGGTCAATCAAAAGAGAAGATAAGCTAATAAAAGAAGAAAAAACTGATGGTGTTCTTGTCAGGGTATATTCTTCAGATAGTCCGCGGGAAAAGGTGTACTTAAAAAGAGTACAAACCTCTGCTGTTGAAAAGAAAAAGAAAAGGACTCCAGTTAAATATCCACTCTGCTCTACATTCCATACTAGAAGCAAAGCAAAAACTATTATGGTTCTGCCACATCATGAATTAAGAAAACTGTGTAGACAAGGTGGTCATATTTCAGTTTCAGGTTTTAGCCACAATGCAAAACCTAATCAATCAGTATGGCCTTATCCATGTGCTAGGCCCCTTTTTAAAACATGCTGGTTATATCGGACTGTTAATCTTCAGTGGCTAGCAACGGCAGCATTACAATTGAGAATTATGTGGGCTTGCATGAGATGGGATGACATGGCTGCAAAGCCGGCCACTGCTGATGGCAAACACCAATTAACCACCGACACAGAAATAGTCTCATTAGAACTATTGAAACATCGGCATGTGGGGCCATTTTCAGAACGCACACAATATCTACGACGACGGGTTGTGATACCGCTTGAATTGCCTAAAACAGTTCGTGAGGTAACTTCGATACGTAGTGGATTGAGAAAAAGAAAACGTGCAGAATCTCCACAGAACACAGAGCCACAGGTATGACTATTTTATTTTGTAGTTGGTGGCGGTGTTCATAATTTTTATTATCTAACTGCATTAACTTATTTCTGTATAGGTCCACAATGAACATAAAAGTATATTATACATTAAATGTAAGATTGTATATACATAGTGAATGCTGATGACATCAATAGATTAACTAACGAATCAAAGAATAATTCCTTAGTTAACGAGATATACGTCATAAGTACGTATACGTCATACGTCAAAATGCTATATTTAAAAAATACTCATAAACCTTTAAAAAGGTCTGTCTTGTTGCAAAAGCAATTCACCTTAGACATAAAGTAAAAAATTCAACAAATAAAATAAAAACTACATGGAACATAATAAATAATGAAACTGGTAAAGCTAGGAATTCTTGTCAGGACTTTGAGTTGATTGTAGATGATGCTAGTTTTAAAACAAATTCTGAGGTAGCAGTTGCCTTTGAACAGTTTTTTAGGAATATTCCATTCAAAACAACTGAACATCTAAACTCAAGTCCAATCTTAGCAGAAAAATTATTAAAAACTAGTGTTCCTGAATGTAACGTTCCCTTTGTATTTAAAAACATTAGTCCTACGGATATCATTAATACATTTAAAACATTAGAAATTAAAAACACCACAGACCTTTGGGGACTTTCTGTAAAAACTATAAATTCAATAATTCATGTTATAGCACAACCCTTAGCCATAATTTTTAATAGTTGTGTTGATAGTGGTGTGTTTCCTGATGAGATGAAACTTAGCAAAGTTATACCTCTTTTTAAATCAGGTAGTTCAACAGATCCTAATAATTTTCGGCCTATTTCAATACTACCTATACTCAGTAAAGTTTTTGAAAAAATCATACTTTGTCAAATGTTAAGCCATTTCTGTATTAATGAGCTACTTAGTAGTAAACAGTTTGGCTTTATGAAAGGCCGTTCCACAACCGATGCAGGAGTGGCACTATTAAAAAATATATATAACGCCTGGGAGGATTCGCATGACGCCCTTGGAGTGTTTTGTGATTTATCTAAGGCATTTGACTGTGTTCAACATGAAAATCTCATCAGGAAGCTACATCACTATGGTATTAGAGACAAAGCTCTCGACCTTTTGACATCCTATATGAGTAGGAGAGTACAGAAAATAGATGTCAACGGTGAAAGATCTCCGGGATCAGCAGTCACTATGGGAGTCGCTCAGGGCTCAATTTTAGGTCCTTTTCTATTTCTTATTTACATTAATGATCTCCCATATAATGTAAAAAACCATGACATTGTCTTATTTGCTGATGACACCTCTTTGCTTTTTAAAGTTAAGAGACGACAGACATATTATAATGAATTAAATAATGCCCTTTCTAAAATTGTAAATTGGTTTAACGCTAATAATTTGTTACTTAATGAAAAAAAAACCAAATGTGTTAAATTTACATTACCAAATGTTAGTCAGAGACAGACATGTATTAATATTAATGGCGAGCAATTAGAACTTGTTAATTCAACAGTCTTTCTTGGCATAACGCTGGACTCCAAACTTCAATGGGGTCCTCATATTCATAACCTAGCCAAAAAACTTAGCTCTGCTGTGTATGCGATCAAGAAAATAAGACAATTGACCGATGTCGACACTGCAAAAATAGTATATTTTAGCTATTTCCATAGTTTAATGACATATGGTATCCTATTGTGGGGTAGCGCTGCTGATGTAAATACAATATTTTTGTTACAAAAAAGGGCAATTCGTGCTATTTATAAATTAGGATCTAGGATATCTCTGAGGGATAGGTTTATTAACTTTAGTGTTGCAGTACATATATGAAAATCTTTTATATGTACATAAAAATATCAATAGTTTCAGCAAGAAAAGTGACGTAAATACTAGAAGTAAAAATAAGCTGTTGGTGCATGATACACGTCTACACAAAATAAGTAACTCTTTTATGGGGCAGTATACACTTTTACAACAAAGTTCCCAATAAAATTCAAAATCTATCAATAAGTAAGTTTAAATCTTTTATCAAGCAGATACTTTGTAAAAAGGCATACTACAATATTTCAGACTATGTAAATTATAAAAATCCTTGATGATGCTCAATTACAGGATGCATAGGTAAACCAAATTAAAATGGAAATAACATAAAAATGTACGGCTAAATTTTTTTTATTTAAAACATTAATTGTATTTTTAGTTTATTTGTATTATTGATAGTGTTTTTAAAAGAGTAACTATCGAGTTTCTTGCCGGATTCTTCTCGGTAGAAATCAACAACATTCTGAACCGGCGGGAAGGTGGGAGGGTTCAAAAAATAATATTTTATAACTTTGAAAATTCAAAAGTGATTGTAAAATCCTTATTTGAATAAACCATTTTGACTTTGACTTTGACTTACTTGAAATTTGTTTGTGGCCTATCTAAAAAATTTAATAGCAATAACTAGTAGGATAGGAAAGGCTATGTATTTCAAAGAAGATAAAAAGTACTTTCATTTGACATAATGTTTAGTAAATGTGTGTTTAATTTATAAAATTTATAGCTACATAAAATTACTATAAATGTAACTCAACATAACATGACTATTTGACAATTTTTTTCTGATTTTGCGATATTTACATGCTCATGAAAATTCACCGTCTTTAATAAAATTTATAAATTTTGGTTAAAAGGAAGTAAATGTTTACATTTATAAAATTTCAAGCATCTCAAAATTTGCTATATATCAACTTAATTTAGTTCAAACAAAAATTGATCACCGTCTACAGAAAAATATAGTCTTTTTATACCTTTTTTGTGTAATTTCTTTAAAATCTGGTAAAAGCAGTCGAAAAAAAACAAATTTTTAGGATGCTTGAAATTTTGTAAACATAAAAATGTATTAAAGCCCTCTTTTACTCCATTTTTCGGTGATTTTTAACAGATAATCTCGTAAATAAAATAAGTTAGTAAGTGTAAGGCTAGATTTAGTGCTTATCATTAATACAGCTAAACTTAAGTGATATCAGCGTTCACCGTCCATTAGCACTACATCTAGCCTTACTTATGTACAGGTGTCAGAAGAGTGGGTAGATGAAGAAAAGTTAGAGTTGTGGGAGGTGCGTCAGTACGGCGAGCGTGCGGAGAGGCTAACGCCGGTGACGCGCACGTCAACAGGCAAACTGCCGACTCGCGCAGTCGCCCCGCCGCCCAACGCCGCTGACATTAAGGACAAGATGGAGCAGCAGCTGCGCGAGCAGCGGGCCGCACACCACCAGAGGAGGGCACTTGAGATGTCCCAAGGTATCCTTAAATATTAAACTATTGGTATTTTCCATAAATGTAATTCTGTCTGTGTGTAAGTCTGGGAAATTAATAATTATATTAATTTTAATAATAATGAACGGTATTGTTGCTTTATCATGATTTTATTACCTCTGGTATGTCACATTAGAATTGGCTCCTGGGAAGAAACTCCAAGCTGTCAATGCACAAAAAATTGCTGATTTATACATCTATCCTTAAGCCTTTCTGGTTGTATGGCCTACAACTGTAGGGTTCAGCAAGTGAGTTCAACATAGCTAAAATCAAAGAGTCCAAAACTACATCTTGAGGCAAATCACTCATTGTGGTTCATACGAAACTCTGAGATACACCAATATCTCCATGTCAACACTATCAAAGAGGAAATTGCAATTTTTAGCAAGAAATACAAAAAAAGGCTAGGAAATCACCCAAAAAAGGTAGCTGTTCAGTTGACACTGCCAGATACTGTGAATCGCCTCAAAAGGCGCAAAATTTTAGACTTTGGAAAGACTTCATAAGCCAGTTCTGTTATATTAAGTGATACTTGATGGAGGATCTACTTATTGCGATAAAGTCATAGACATTGGCTCGACGACTGGTCGCATGATAAATCAAGGGAAAAAGTTTTTGACATGCTCTTAGTTAACTGATCTCTAATTCATTGGACCTCTAAAGAAAAAACTCAGTTTTAACACGGTTTAACTTAAGTAACTGTCATTGTTGCTTTATTATAAATATATTTGAATCTTAATTACTATCACTTTTAATTTTCAGATAAAGGAAAGACTTCCTTGAGTCAAAATTCAGGAAAGAGTACCCTGACATCATTACTCACTACGAATGCATCTTCTACAACAGGTCAGAAAACAGTGATTGGTACTAGGCGTGTGATTATGACAAAAGGTGCAGATGGCACAAATCGAGTAGTAAGTCAACCAGTTCCAAGTACAACAAAGTCTACAGAGGGGACTGTAGTAAAATCGTCTGCGCCACAAAAAGAAGGACCACAAAAAGTTCAAATAATAAGAACACCAGATGGAAAGATTACAGTTAAAGGTTTACTGGCCGGTCAGCAACTGATACAGATGCCGGACGGAAAACTGCACGTTGTAATGGCTGGGCAGCAAGGAATAGCTGGCCAGTTGGTAGCAGCATCACCAGCCAAAACGGAGGCTAACGAAAATAATGTTCGAATTACATCAAATGAAGAAGAGACAAAAGTCAAACCTGCGCCGCCGCCACCGCCTTCACCGCGGGTGTCGGCGCCGGCACAGATCGTGGTCCAAGGCAATCGACAGATATTGGTCCAGCCGACACAGCAAGTTGTCGTGCGACAGTCCCAACCGCCGCGGCTTCAGCCGGTTCAAACCGTCTTAGTGCAAGGGCAGTTAATGCAACGTACAGCGCCCGCACCGCGACCTAGACCTGCCACTCAACAGATAGTGGTGAATAATCCAGCACTTGTGCAGCAGATAGCTGCTGGCAAGATACAACTGGCTACAGTGAATGGGCAGCAAGTGTTGATTCGTCCCACGGGCAACAATCAGGCTCAGATTGTGGCGCATATCGGCCAGGGCCCAGCGCCACCTGCGCCGCGCCCCGCCGCTACCGCCATAGCGCCCGCGCCACCACCACCACCTCCGCAGCCGCCCCTCACCGAGGATCAACTTACGGAAAAACGCCTACTTGCTGGTCAACCTCCAGGCACTGTCATAAAAACTGTTACGGCACAGGTAAATGTCGTATTCTTATACTCTGTAACTATCGGTTACATTATGTTGATGGTATTAGCAGATTTTCACTGTTTCGGTTCAAAAAATATTTAAATTTAAAAAGTTTTAGAAACTCACATTGATACGCATTTCACAAACAAAAAGCTTGTCGCATTGCATACGAAACAGTATAACATTCTTGAAACAACATTAGATAGGATTTTTACCCCATTCATGGCCTTAAATAATAAATACTTTTACATTTACTATTCTTTATTTTATTCATAATTTTACTGCCTGCCTGTTTCAGGTGATGCAAACAAGTAGCGGTCCGCGAATAGTTCTCCAAGGTCTTCATGGGTATTCTTTATCGCCTCAACAACTAGCATTGGTACAACATCAAGTGAAGCAACAACTTCTAAAGAGTAAGCTATACTGCCCATATTAATATTTGATTTAAGTCAACTTGTAATCATAATTTCACTGTTTACACTTTATATTGACTTATTGTGTGTTGCTGTGTGGTGGTACCACTTTACAAATAATAAAACTAGATTATTATTATTTTGCCAAATAACGAAACGTCAAATTTTTAATAAAATTGATACCTATAATTAATTTGTTACCTCAACAGTATAACGTCCCCACTGAGGGAGATGTCTTCTTTAAGGAAGGAGGCCTAGGCTATGGTCTACCATGATTTTCCAGTATAGATTGACAGACGTTATCAAACTAGTGGTCACTCGACTGTCGGAATTTTAAAACCACTTCTCTTTTCTCTCAACTTTGCTTAAAAACTGCCGTCATAGACTAAAGCTTGTATTTTATAAAGTGACTAAAATATTATCGTCTGACTCGACCATTGAAGTTGAATAATTACTATGTGAATATTTTATTTAATTACAGCCCAAGAGTCGACCGGAAAACAAGGCATGTTGGGACCAACGAAAATGTACTTAGCAGTTCAGCCGTCGACAAGTACGCCGCCGCCACTGACGCCGGTCGCGCCGCATCCTTTGCCACAACTATTACAGCCAATACCCTCTCTATCCGTACCACAACAGGTAATATATTACTACTAGCTATAGTCTACACTGTTAATACGTGCAGCTCCTTACCTTTGCCACTTAAATAATAGTTGCGTTTTGTTCACTGCTTCAATGCGTTTAAAGTCATAATCCAGCCAAGTTAAGGAGACATAAATTCTGTGTGGCACACTACAAATCTTGGCTCATTCACTTGAGTTGTATTATTGACATTAAGCGCATAATGCACATTATGTTGGTGAACAAAACGCCACTAATATTGTAGTAAATCTAAATCAGATTTTTTTCATACAAACTGAAACACTAAAAACATTCAGCTAATAAAAGCGTTATCATGAACTTTTATTGACTATAGTCTCATAAAGCATATTCATCCATAAAATGCCAGTAAATTATTAAATAAACAATCAGGAGTTTTTATTGAATTATTTATACATATATATGAAAATAATAAAAACTAACATGGATGTAAATACTTTTTGTGACTATGGTTAATAACGATATGTGATTGATTACGTATTTTCAGTAGCGAAATGTTAATAGTAATGAAGTTTGTATGTAAAAAATCTGATTCTTAAGGCACTAAATTATAGTAAAGCTAGTAGCATAGAGCTGTGCATATTTACTAGCAGAGAAATGTATGATAGTATTCATTGATAGATGAAGGTTAAAAGCCTGAATTATGGGACACTTAGAATTGTTTATTAAAAAACCTTTTATACAGTAAACAATTCTTATGTCCCTGGCTTAGTATCTGATCTTTTTGTAAATTTAATGTATTCTTACACTGTCGGACTTTGTCATAATTCTGGAAATGCCACGATTTTTAATTAATTTTATATTTTTTACTCAACAGTACTTCAGTTTAAAGACATTGTGATGTTGTTGCTTGCCATTTGTTCCTATGAAGTTGTTTCTTTTAGGATAACAGTCCTTTTCTATGTTGCTAAAAAATATCTATTTATCTTCGTGGCATCTCTCGTTTTTTTAACATAAGTTTCTAAACTGACGCTTGCTGTACAAACAGCAACGAGGTTGTTTTTACTTGAGTTAAATTAAGTTTACGTTATGGTTTTAATAATTTACAGATTTATCGATAAATGACTTAGACACACATAGGGACGTAGACACACATAGGCTACAAACAACTACAAAAATCATACGAAAACTTTGTGTCGTCTATTTGCATATAGCATTTACAAGTTTCGCATTTTTAAAATTCCTGATTCCAAGATTGACAAAACAAAGGGTTTTCTGTAACGAGATTTATTAATTCGTCACTTGATTGGTTAGTAGCTGGGCATTAATTATTTAACTATGGCCCTTTACCTTTTTTTTTGCATTCAACTATCATAGAATATATCTTTAATAATGGTCCATTTTCAAAAACTTCTGATTATAGATATGGATGTAGGTTTGTCAGAATTTTTGTGAGCAAATTTAATATTTGCCATTCTTTTTTACATTAATAGTCCAACAGAATTAGGAAAAAAACATTTAACTGGATTCCAATGAAATAAAATATGTCTTACGTTGTAGGTTTTGAGTTGTCGAACATAAACTTGCTGTTTGAAAGGGGAGGCGGGGTTTACATATTTTATATAGACATGTATAATTTTTTTCCATGTAATCTGCGAGTCCACTCACGTGTGGATAGGTACTAAACACTGATACATACCGCCCGTAAGCACACGCATGACTGCTTCCACTGTGTGCCACAGTGGCCGCAGCTGCATAAAGTACACGCCCGAGACCGCGTTAGATAATTCGAGACAAAATCGCCCTTTCTGTACAAACGTTTCGGTTGAAATATGTCTATTATTAAAGGTTCAAACATTTTTAGTTGAAAGTCTCGTTCTCTCTCACTCTCTTGCCGGTTACGAACTAGTGTATTTTAAATAAGTACAGACTGCTGGAAATCGGTCCATTATATTTTTTCATAATGCAAGATTTTACCCTATCTGTGTGTGTAATTTTATTTTAAAACGTGCCAGTTTTAAAATAAAATTGTCAATTATAAATGTCCTTGGTTAGATTCACAAACACTTTCCTTAGGACGTATTTTTTTTTTATTGATCATAGTTCAAAAGCCATATTTTGTAAATTCAAAACGCACAAGTCGAAACATATAATTAAAAAAAAAGTATAATACAAAATTATTTCACAATAAGACTGGATACTTTTTGAAAAGAAAATTAAATAAGTAGGCAATACCAAGCTCTTAACATTTTATTTTTAAATATACCAAAGATCATTTGATGTATATCATTTAAGTGTAATATAAGACTTCATATATCAATATTTATCAAATAAATAAATAGTATGTAGTTTGATTTAGTGTACCATAACTACAGTTTAACAATTATAATATACGACTAAATATGCTTTATGTCATGCAAATGTAAAATAAATATAAAAAAAATAAGTAAACATAACTTGTTCCATTTTTTATGCCTTCTGATTTTAACGATAAGCTTATAGACTTACGGAATAAGGACGTACAATTTTCTTTTAAAATAGTTGATATATATTTTCAGCAATGAATTGCCAATATTTTAGGTTTGAAGTCTTTTACTTCCTTTTCCGATTGACTTTCCGTTAGTTTATTAAATATATATAGTTAAACCAAAGTACTTAGATGATGCTGAAACTAACCATGGTTGACATATAGATAATGTCAGTGGTTGACGTGCTGTTTTGTTCATGTACACGTTGTTAAAGGTTATTTTGTTTCGTTTTCTCAGCTTTACCACATTCGACAGCTCTAACTATATTTGGAGTTTAATTTTGTATACACTCGCACATATGTAAGATGATATACTTACTAATCGGGCCGCATTCTAAGTAATTTGGTTGAACTAAGTTAAGAAAGATCGAGTAGTTATGTACCCTTTATTTTTTTTAACTATAGTAATAGTCGCCCGCGACCTCCGCCTGTGTAGTTTTTATATATAACTTGAATTCGTTAAAATTGTGGTTCGATTATCGCCCCTCGTATTTAAATAATGTACCATTTTGGTCCGTATTTGTTAAGCGTAAAAAATAAAAATATCCACTTCGTAGTAGGTATGCGCTTAAGCAAAAATTTCACCCTTTTCCACTCGTATGCTCAACAAATCAGTACTCTTTTATACTCACACTATTATTTATTGTAGCGTAATGAAACAAGCAACATCTTACATTTTCTGTATCTTTTAAACTGGACCTTACCCTTTTATAAGGCGTGAACCGCATCAAAATACAACTAATTTTTTTCATAATTCCTAAATAATCATACAAGATATTTTTTTAAGAGAAGTCTATCCCAACGATTTTTTTTCTTTGTATTTACACATATTCATTATAGCTTTGTCCTTAATATCATTTAGGTAAGTTATCTCGTACTATTTAAGTCCTACTATTTCCTGAACTTTACTGATTGAAATTGAATTTCATTGTGTAAGTTATCGAATTTTAAGTTCATTCATTTTATTGCTTAGTCTTTTGATTCATATTATCTTATTACAATTATAGAATAGAATAAATAAGTTGAACATCAAAGTTTTGATTTTACTATTTTATACACAGCAGAGAATTGAATAAGAAATGGACAAGTATATGTACACTGAGCAAGTAACTGACGACTAATTTCTAATGGGATGTAACATAATGTATCTTGCAGGAACTTTGAATAGTGCGTCAATTACAATTAATTCTAATACTAGCTTACCTAAAACTTATTTTATGATCACATATCCTCGACGTTAATCATTTCTTGTCTTGGTTAGATTCTAAGCAAATCACTACAGTGATGCAACTATCAAGCACAAAATATTTATTATAAATATACCAGGTCAAATTTCCTTCAACAGGCAGATTTTAGTAGTTGGATTTTGTTTAGTGTACAATTGTTAGATTTGTTATGTGGTAAATTATAAGTTTCAGTGTAATATTATTGTATATTTTTGTACTCATAATTAATAATTGACAAAATCAACAATAATGCATTAGATATTTTATATACTGAAAACTGTGAAAACCAACATTATTAAGAATTGCTCATACACCACCTGTTAAAGCTGTATACTTAGCATTTCTAAATTGATAGTATGAATAAATAGTGTAATAACCCGTAAATAAATTATTGTAATGATCATTGACTTTTATTTTTTGACGAATCCTGTTTTATGTTGTATAAATTATTAGTTTTTTTTTTTTCTTATATTTCATACAAACGTTTTGTGGGGGTGTATGGGCAATTTTGTATCTAAGTTGATTGTTAAATATTTGGTATTTCTTTAGTATTTTTTGTGTTTAATGCACTAATTACAATTTTATAAAAAAAATTTGCTGCTTCATACAATTTTTTAAACTGATATATTCCCACAAACGGATAAAAAAAAAAGTATTTGATTTATTTACCCCCTTTTTTTGTTTTATGTTGTTTTTGTTACATAAAGATTTCAATCAACTTTAGATTATATTTGGTTTTGCACAGAGGTCAGAGGTGTCTAAGATACTGGGAAGGTTGTTTAAACATGTTTACCTCTAATTTATAGGATGTTAGTGAAGGAGATAAGTTAAAAACCCAGCTTTTGGTAAACGGTGAAGATAACGTAGCAGTTGCTGCGAGCCATAAAGAAGCTATGCCATGCAAACCAGAAGATATACAAGAGAACATCACAAAAACAGATATTATTAATTCTATAAAGGATGGTGTTCCAAATAAGTTTGTGCTGACACCCGATTATATTCAACAAAGTAAGTATTATCTTCAATTAAAAGGAAAAACTTTAAAAGAAATAACTGTACTGAAATACTTTTTCACATTTGTTGATTTAAACATTTCTTGATATTTTCTACTGCTAGTATAAACAATTTTTTTGATCTTAAATAACGAATTATTCACCAACAGGTAAAATAAAATTTATTCATCTTACAATGACATACAAAAGGCATTCTGGGCATGTAATTTTTTTTTAGTTAGCTTTATTATTCATTGTGTAAGCTTTGAGTAGAGAATAAAAGTACTGGGTATAGGCCGGTAGAAATATTTCGCATCCCCCTCCAAGTCGTCAGTCTGTTTAGTGAGAGGTTATTCCACACTGCGTCTTCCGGAACGCTATCTCATCTCTGTAAAAAATGTTTTCAAATCAGCGCGGCGGCACTTCAAATGATATACCTACTTAAACATCATTGGGGAAGAGCGGACTTTCTTTGTGTTCAAAGTCAATATTGATGCTAGGTTTCGCTTCTGAATCAAGAAGGACAGTAAATGGTACTTGGCTACAAGGAAAAATAAATATAAACAAGAGCGATTGAAAGTTGGACGCGAAAGAATTAGCCAGGGAATGAGAGCGCGAGTGTTTCTGTTGGGATTTTTTCAGTTACCAGTTTTAGATTTAATCAGCTTGTATTGCTGACAAAGACCTTTGATGTGTACAGCCCTAATAGGAGTGGTAAAACGACTTGGAAATGAACAACAGTAGTCAAAATAATAGTATCGAAAGTGCTCCAGCGCGGTGATAGCCTATACTTATTCTTAGTAAGGGCTATGTCAGCATGAATAAAAAAAACATTCAAACCCTCTCCCTTCCCTTAGCCTGGTTACTTAAACGCTTCCTAGAGAAAAATCGAGCTAATGTAAGATGGTGTACTAGTCCGCGAATCCACTGCTGCTTAGGAAGTTCATGCAGAGGCTACATACGTTAGCTGAGAGGGTCCATTTGTATTGAAAACATCTCTTAGCCGCGCATCCTTGTGTAGTGCGGCCGTGTGGGCTGCATTGGATGATTCCACGTACATTTTCATACAAAGCAAAGCGTGTGCGTAACGGCGCGTCTGAACCAGCCCCCCGTTATGCTTCAAACAATATCGCACTGATCTTAAAAAGCATAATTTGTTTAATTTCACAAGCACGTGTGACTGGGTCATTGGGCAATTACAAATGAAAAACATTTATTAGTAAAATAAAACACAAAAATAAATACCATCAAATTACATCGCTTCCAATTTACTTACAGCGCGCCCTCTACTGTCGACCTTTGTAATTTTTTCTTAAACTTGACTGGGCTATATACATACGTAGGTATATCGTTTTAAGCCATGTATTCACTAGGCAACAATTGAGGCGCAAACTAAATAACTACTAACTACTTAACTATTGACGCTCAACATGTCTTGCAAGTGTGCAACATTGCACAACATCACGACATTGCTAGATGACGCGCATCATGTTAAACATTTTCGTGTTTATGGCATCTATAGTGCAACGAACGTAACTACAATTTATTACAGTAAATTTTTCAAAACTAAGGTTTTTAACGTAATATTGCGACTAAAAAATTAAATTGATCAACGCTCATGCTGGCTAGTTTCGACAAGAATAACAAAATTCTAACCAAGAGTCGTAGCTTTATTTTGTGCAAGGTATTGATTCTACAAATTGGTTTCACAATGAAAAGATTATTCGTGAAGTATTGAAAGAAAAATAGTCCGCCATTAGTGCACTGACATATTGCACAGTAAAACATAATGAAATAGTATTTTTTTTTATTGATAAAATTACAAATGCTGCCAATGACTGATCATGTGTCGACAAACAACGCTGCTTAACAAAAGCCCCTCAACATCAGTGTCAGTTGTTGCCTAATGAATACGAATGCTTTGCTTGATGTTTTAAAACAACTCTTTTACGCCGGTAGCATATATTTACAGCTTAGACAACATAAATCAGCATATTTTGCCACATTCCGTTTTGATACACTCAAAACCAAGTACTCGTTTTCAGCCATCAAGAGTGCTTTAAAACAGGAAAATCTAAATCCTGAAATAGAAGAGAAATTGTTGCAACTGCAGCGTTACCAAGAAAAACAAATGAAGCCAGAACCGATACCGGAGAGGGAAATAAAGCCCGTGGTGACTGCTGTGCAGTCACCGTCACCGCCGCCTCCTCCCCCGCGGCGTAGGGTCACCTCGCGACTTGAAGAGGACGAGGAATGGATTGACAGCAGCCCGAGAAAAAGAAATCGTCCATCTCGCCAACTGTCGCCGCCTCCTACGCCGCGGTTTCCTCTGCGTGCTCCCGTCGCAGTAGCGCGCGTCCCCACCGCTCCCCCAGCGACCCCTTCACCCCCTGTCCCCTCCGTCCCCGCCCCTCACCCACCCCCATCCCCTGTCGACGAACGTCGTCGAGCTGCCACTAATCACTCACGCCTACAGATGCTACTTTTTAAAAGCAAGGAAATGCTGAAAAAGGATATAATAAAGAAACGAGGATTACTTGAGAAGGAGCTCGGTGTTGAGATACAGGTGGGTTCAATATTTAATTACCAATTTTATTTTACATAATTTTCGCGTAGGGAAGGATGTCAACTTAACTAGGAACGGAAAAAACTGCTATTACACGTTATGAACATCACAATCGTGGCTTAGTTTGTAGAGAAGGGTGCCTGATGTAGTCATCCCTGCACTGGACAAAAATTTAATTGATAAAATCGTTTTGTGTTTATCTCGAGTGAGTGTTTTCTATGTATAATATGTTTTTAATTAGTATCCATTGTGTGGTACCAACTTCGCTTAGTTTAGAGCCAAATGTCGCTGTGTGATATTATCGCAGTGTGTGTCCAGGAACTTTTTGTAATAGATAGAGCGATAAACGAGAGACATGGCTTCATCATGAAGTTTCCTTTACGGTCCCAAAGAAAATAATTGTAATACAGACTAAAAACTGGTCAACGTAAGCTCGGGCTCTTCGTTTTTGAAGATTCTGCTAGGCTATTCATAGTAAACAAGATACAAAGTGAAATTCAAGGAACTTAGTCTGATAGTGTATTTATCGGCGGCTAGTTTAAAATATGTAAAAAATAAATATATTTGAAATATATTACCTTAATCGGTATACATAAGGAGATATCCATTTCCTTCCTTAGGACTTTAACTATCATCGATCTCAAAGTAATATTACCAATACATGACTACGCCTTAAACAGTACGACTGGTATAAAAAGTCAATTTAAAATACAGTTACTGTATTTAATGTACAAGCAGAAAGAGTTGTCAGCGGAGCTAGCGCTGCGCACTCGAGCGGAGCGCAGCAAGCAGGAGGAAGTACGGAACAGTAAGCGGCGCACGACGTCAGGGTCGCGGGAGGGCGCGCCTGTCGCGCAGCGCAAACTTATCAAGAAGGAGAAACTACTATGCATCTGTCGCACGCCATATGACAACACCAAGTAAGTCGCTATATTTTATTATGATGTACTATATTTTTTATAGCTCGCGTGGTTCGCGTCAACATCCAGGGTTGAAGTTATTAGAAAGAGAGTTATTAGAAATTAAAACTAGGTACTTGTAGATGATCTGCCCATAATGTACTGTACTTCATGAGACAGATACTAAACGACAGTTTTGCTCGGTAGTTACTTACACACCCTAGTATATGTACCTTTTGGTCTTTTGTAGGAGGTGCCAAGATTTTGTGGACTGGCTGGTTACTGTCAGGACACTGACGTTGGTTTTAAAGTTTGAACGGCCTTCCAGTGAATAAAACTTTCTAAAAGTCACCGCTGTTTATTTAATAAGTTACCCAACTTAATTGTAAAGTCAGTGGCATCGCTAGTCGTCATATTTATAGTCAATCTATCTACAGATAAACTAGTAGGTCTGTAAATAACCATAATCGAATAATAGGATTGAAGGATTTTATTTAAATATTGTTCATAGTTAAGTTAATATAAATACAATTAATATATTTATGAATTAGATTCTACGTGGGTTGTGAACACTGTAGCAACTGGTTCCATGGCGACTGCGTTGGGGTAACGGAGGAGATGAGCAAAACCATGGAGGAATACGTCTGCCCTGACTGTCGCCGCGCCGAGGAGACGCAGGAGCTTTACTGCCTCTGCCGGCAACCCTACGATAACTCACAGTTAGTATTACTATATACGTGTAATAAAATCTGATAGTGAGTCAACTCGGCCGTTCAGCTGAGCATTGATAACGGGCGATATGAATACGAGCGGAATTACCCCTTGCCCGCACTCCTGCGATGTACCCAGCTAGTTTCCTTCGCACGTTCGGTATTTTCACTCCTTCTCATCCATGTGCAATGCACGAGCATCGATCATGCAAAATGGGTGGCTAGGGCAGAAGCATTCGAGCCGTTGTTGACGGTAGTTGCTCTAATTGCATGGATTAATATCATGCTGGGGTCCAGCAAGGCTCTGTGCTGTCTCTTACGCTTTTCCTTTATGTGGCAACTGAGCAAGGCGGTGACTTGATTTTTAGCTTAAACAACTTAGCCTCGGGCAGACGTGTCCTGGACTCAAGACCGCGTATCAGAAAGCAAAGCGTGGCAAGCCCTCCATCTCGATGAACCGATGACCTTAGAGTATAGCCGGTAGTAAATCGTGCTATAAAGTAGGCTTTTGTCCAGCAGTGGTCCAAAATCAGCTGATGTGATGATTATGATGATGATAACATAGCTAGATAGTATAATAATCCACCCCAGGCCAGCTGGTGAATAACGGCTATGCGATAGAAAACTTATGTCTCTTCTGCACTGCATATTTTTATACTATTCTTTTTTAACAGATTCTATATATGTTGTGATCGATGTCAAGACTGGTTCCATGGTCGGTGTGTTGGCATACTACAGTCTGAGGCCGATAACATTGATGAGTACATATGTCCTAACTGCCAGAAAAATAACTCAGTAAATTACGCAAACATGAAAGAACTTACAAGTAAAGATATAGAAAATTTGAGAAGGCTTGTAAAGCAGATACAGTTACACAAGAATGCTTGGCCTTTTATGGAACCTGTGGATCCCAGAGAGGCTCCCACATACTATAAAGTTATTAAGGAACCTATGGGTAAGTGTTTTTGTTTGTCTGTGTCACATCTTCGAAATCAATTCTGAACAATTATTAACAATGAACCCCTTTTCTTTATTTCAAATTTGCAAACACTTTGGGTTTGATACGATGCAATATAAATAAATTAAAGTCAAACATTAAATAATAACAAAAAAGTTTGGAGACCATCAATTTATTAACTACGTTGTTAAAGATTGAAAGCTTTTGTTTAATTTTTAGGGTTCCGTACCCAAATGTTAATTAGCGGAATCCTATTACTAAGACTCCGCTGTCCGTCCGTCTGTCACCTGGCTGTATCTCATGAACTATGATAGTTAAAATTTTCGCAGATGTATTTCTGTTGCCGCTATAAAAACAAATACTAAAAAGCAGAATAAAATAAATATTTAAGGGGGCTCCCATACAACAAACGTGATTTTTTTTTCACTACTTGACAGCGCGCATCCACTAATTTACCTCCCAAGCATGTGCAGCCTATGCGTTGAATGCGGACTGGACGTGACTTCATAGCGCATTAATTTTATGTCAATAGAACGATCGAATATGCGTATAGAAAGCATAGGGCGCATTCAGTGCATATAATGCTTGTTGACAAAACACCCCTTAGCTTACAACGCAATAAGTGTTGTGTGTTCTTATTTTATATGTTAACACTGATCATGTTGTCGCATCCCTACTGTCGCTGCTACAGTGAGATAGCTCTGTTTTTCGTAAATTTTTCATTGCTGATGTAAACAGGCTTGTATCTTCTACAATATAATATTATAGCACAGGATTAACATTAATTTCGTTTATTAAGTCGGTCATCGCGTTTGATTTTGAATAAAAATCAGACAGCATTTAAACAGTAATGGCGCCGCAATCAAACGTATGACTAGCCGGATAGCTTTTGTCTCGCCATATGTGAAGGCACATACACTACATAGGCTAGTCTTTAATTCCCCCGTCTCGCCGCGCACCGCACCTCACGATTACCCTATCTAAACGCCTTCGACAGATGACTGTATAAATTAAATGTTACTGAATTCAATCCGTTGTTTTTTTCAGATTTGCAAACAGTGGAACGAAAATTGAATGACCAGACTTATAGTACACTAAGTGATTTCATAGGTGACATGACTAAAATATTTGACAACTGTCGCTATTTCAACCCGAAAGACTCTGAATTTTATCGTTGTGCTGACGGCCTTGAAGCATTCTTTGCCCAGAAAATAAAATATTTCCGTGAAAAATTGTTTGAAACAAATGCATGATAATAATGTACAGTTGTTACAATTTAGTATTGTGAATGAATTGAGCTGTAAAGAGATAAGGCGTAGATACAAATTGTATGATTATGCTCTTTGATCTGTACTGTGAATTTTTGTATACATTGTGATGAAATATGCGGAAGATAATGTAAGAGTATTTAAGTGTATGAGTTTAAATTGAAAAATTTGTCAAAAAGACTAGATTTCGCGAGGAGCAGTTTAATAAGGTGCAAAGGATAACCCTTCGTTTCTAATAGTTTTAGCAGTTGAACTACTGGAAGTTATCTCCGAATAGACTTATTTGAAAAACCCATTCCTAAGCTATGTTCTAATTTACTAGCGGAGCTACTCCTTTTCAAGTGCTTTTACATGTGAGAGAAAGAAAAAGCTATAACAGTATATGTTTTGGATTTTTGGACGTAAATAAAGATAATAAAAATAATAATTTGAGATAAATCACACGGCGTTAACAATAAATAACTAACGCCATAATCTGAAAACTGGACTACCAGGACTTTCAAACACTTGTCTTGTCGTCTTCACTATGAAACATTAATTACTTGTAAAATCGTTTACATTTTGCAATACTAAACAAAATATAATAAGTCAGGTTACTCTGAAAATAAAAACTATTCCATGAAGTTGTTCCAATTGTGTTTCGATAAAAACAAAATGTTCTTTACATGATCAAAATACAAACAAATAATAATCGAATGTGTGGATTTTTAAGATCATATTGTATGAGCAACCCCGAGGCCTCGCTCTTTTTTATATAGCCCTTTAACAGTGTACTTTTGTTCCTATTTTAGTATTTAAGTGAAAAGCAATCTGACTAAGAGAGACAAAGCTTCTATTTAATGCAATTCAATTTTCTTATTTCAGACTACATGGTCCATATTAATGTTAGTAACTAAACAGTAAAGAAAAATAAAAACATTACATAAAGCTGGGCTGCCCGCCATAATATCGGACAGTCTGTTCTGCTAGTTAGCTCCTAGTTAGGATATTGTTTGTATTGCCCCGGACACGGCTTAGCATCGAAGCTGCTATTTTCCTTAATATGGCATGAAAACCATCAGTATGCGAGTCCGCAAACATGTCTGATGCGCTACAGTGCCGCAGCAGAAACAAAACAACATTTTGAACGAAGTTGACCCACAGACTGCTTAAAGCTCCATTCGATCCAGAATCCTAAAATGCAACCTATTAATTAGCAACAGTATTTTTGACGTGACAACGTCTTATAAATTGGTTTGCCGGGTGACACTTCAAGAAACTGCGTTACGCTCCGCTCACGTTATGCGCTCACAATGAGAGCGAGTGAGAGGCACGCGCCCGCCTAAGAGCGAGAGAGACAGACATAAAATCATTGTCACGTAAAACTTTCGCCCGTATACCGACTTTACAGGCAACCAGTTTTTTTTTTTATAAAAGTTTCTTAGTTAACTTGTATTGAACTAAGTGATTTAATTAAGGTTTTGAAATAAGATAAATGTTTTTGGTTTGTTGTGTTAAAATTATTTTAGGTTACTAAATAAGTTTACATTTTAAAATTTTTGACATTGGACTAATGGAAAAAAAAGCTATCAAGTGTTGTATTGCCGTTTGTTAGTCTATTACGAAAGTGGGTCTAAAGGAAAACCGCAGTAGTTCAACTGTTTGGTAGACCGGAATAGTTCTGGGTGAGCGGGCGAGGGCAACACATCGCAGGCAATGTAGCCCGTTAATCATGATAAGTGGTCAGCGTCTACGGAAAAAAGTTGTCGCTTATCAAACAATAAAAATGTTAAAATTAACTATTTTGTTCAAAGATATGTTGTGAAATTTTGAAACTTACAAGTACAGAATTAACTCTTACAATAATAATATAAAAGGCGTTTTGTTGACCGACATATATACATAATGCGGTAATCCCACCAAAGAGAATGAACCAAGATTTGTACTGTTATACAGAATTTAACTTGGCAGGATTATGACATTGAACGCATTGAAGCAGTCAACAAAACGCACCTTTAGTTGCTTAAACAAGTCTTTTGTTGACTTTTAAATTTGTGACAACTATTTACCGTTTTCTAGATTTTTTTATGTTGCCGCGATAGTGTGTGTCTCTTTACAGTAGTTTTGTTTCCGCGATCTGCTACCAACTTTGTACCTTATTGATTGATCGAAGTTGCCAATAAAAAAATGAGGAATATCTTATTTTATTTTTCCAAAATGTATAGTGGATTCATTTGGTTAATTATTTATTACTTATATAATTGTTCTTTTTTCATCTTCGCAATTCTAGTTTTGACCTTAAAGAATAAAATAATGTGTACAGTTTAGTGAGATCTATAATTATTTTAGCTGATGTATCTACTTTAGTTAACTTAGTTGTATGTGTATTAAGTAAACATATTGTAATGTAAGTAATAAATTTTTAATAATATACAACACGAGGTTGCTTTTGTAATTTTGTTTGTGTTGAATGGTAAGACAAGGTTCCATTATCACAACTTACCTCAGTCATTATACGTTCCACTGCAGGGGTATAGGCCTCTCATTATCTAACTTGCTTAAACGACTGCTATCATTGTGACAACAGTTAGGACCGACAGTTTAACTTGCCCTCCATTGCACAGGAGCTCGGTGCCCGGAGCTGAAAAATCTGCAACTAGGCGGTCACCCGACGTTGCTTACCTTTTTATAATTTCTTTCTCGTGATGATTCATAACAAGCAGTGTGGCCTGCCAACTGCCAAAACTCTTGGCTTTATTGTCTTGTTCTGGATTTTATCGCGCAAAGAAACAATAGGCACAGCCCATTCCGTAGCTTGCTGAGCGATTATGATCTTACTAGTTTCTGCCAGCGGCTTCGCCCGCCCTAAATTTGGTTATCGGCGTAGGATTCTCACGGCAACTCCTCAATTATAGAAAAAAAACTTAGGTGAAAATATTTTTAAATAATAGGTACCGCCCTTCCCCCTCATGACTGTCCGCCGGCCTTGCATATCATAAATGCGCGCGCAGTACTTAATCATTATTTTGCTGACGTTTTATTTTAAAACTGCGATATCCTAAGATATACATTGAAATTGAATGATGTAAACGGAAATTTTGTTTTAAATTAAAGACTTGTGATGCATAACGTATTTATTTGGATAACGATTAATATCATGTTTATAGAAACACCTTCGCAAACAATGCATTATTTTATAGTAGTATATAAAAGGGTTATAGTGAGCCAACTTTAAAAGGTAGACTAGGCAGTCGCGGACTTTTTTTTAGAACTTTTAAAGGGGAACAATATTGTGATACATGATTTTTGCGAAACTTTAACCGTTTACGCAGCGCACGGAGCGAAGCTCTCAAAAGGAAAAAGGTCTTAACGTAATGATGTTATAGCCTTTAGCCTTCCTCGATAAATGGGCTATCTAACACTGAAATTTTTTTTCGAATCGGACCAATAGTTTAACGCGTAGTAAGATAAGCGCGTTCAAACAAACAAACTCTTCAGCTTTATATATTAGTATAAATTATTATATTATAAATAATTATTAGATTTAGGAGGCCAACTATTAAAATACACTTTCTGTAACATAAATCATTACTAGCATTAATTACACTGTTTTTATCTTTAGGTAGGTACTGAGGTATTTTTGACAAAAAGATGTTACAATTTCCTTTAAGGCTGCGGTAAGAGCGCGAAAATACGCCGTTTTTGTGCAAATTTTGTGGCTAAACTATTGCATCTAAAGGATTGAAAAAAATATATGTTACACAACTGGCTTTTGCCTAGTGCATTACCTTACTGAATGATTTTCATTTATTGTATTTAATGCAATAAAAAATCTGAAAGTGATCATTGTTTCAACACTTGTGCAAATTTTTAAAGCGTGTTTTGCATTTGTTTGTAATGAAAGTTGGTTAAATAAATAGAATAGCTTATTATCTAGTGCTTGGACTCTAAGGGTGCGTTCCAAATCGCAACGAGGAAGTTAAAAAAGTGGTTTTGGGACGCCCGGGGTAGAGTAATTTTCCAACTGTCAAGTTGAATTCTTTACACTACCATAGAAAAGGTTGAAAATCACTCCTGTCAGTGTGAAAATTAACTGTCAAACGCTCGTTCCAGAACGGGTTGATTTTTCAACTTTACCGGGCGATAATTACTCGGCGTGATTTGGAACATAGCCTAAGTTGTAGCAAAAAGTCAATTAAATGTGACTACAAAACGGTAATAACGTTAAATTCCATACAAAAAATTTAAAGTTTCAAGGCGTCACTACGGTATAAATTACTTAAGAAGTATATAACATATATATCTCATAGTAATGTATATGACATTATCTAATGATGCATTTACATACACAACGTTAGAATTACGGAAATTAGCTTTCTGGCCTGTATCGCCCTCTTAAAGCCCGATTTACATTAATATAGTATTAGTATAGTGGATGGACAGTGAGTACATTGAGATCAGAAAAGCGCCATTTATTTCTGTATTAAGATAAGAAGGGGAGTAACATCGCCAAATGAGTGCGATTTTTCGTACAATTCTTTCGATTATCGTGGAGCTATCTGTATGGAGTTTCCATGGCGTTTTTATCTTTGTACGATAGACTTGTTATTTCAGACATTCCTGAGAAATACGTCCTTCGTATACTATATAACTAGTGAACTGTACTTGTTTTGACTGTTTACTTCGCGTTCGGCTTAGTTCGCTTCGTTTAGTTAGGCGCAGCACGGTGGTTGAGCGAGCAATTTGATTCGGATCCACTGTAAAGGCAGCTTGCAAGTCAAGTTGACTTGTCACTGTCCAATCGGTTTACACAACTGTCTTTACCAACTGTATGTACTTATTGACTAAATAGTGTCCCAACGTAGATAGATAATTACGCGCCGATTATTCAATTAATCCCTTAAAGTTTGACTTACTACACTGTCTAATAAAGTTCATAATTAAAATTTTAAATTACTCGGCTACATACCATATTTTTGGTAGTAGTTACCTACCTGCTCAATTTTACTACCTTTGCCTGCTTCGGAGAGATACTAATATTAGATGGAAAGGTAAAGAACTGCGTAAGAGTTGGTTGTTTTTGCAACAGTATTTCACTAGAGAGAATGAGAGGATTTGCGCGATGGTGATGACTGAGTGACTGCTGACTGAGCAGTGCAAGGCTTGGATCGGCAAAATTTCCTTTTCTGTGTAATAAGCAGTTGGAAATTTATGTATGCTTTATGTTATTTAATTCGTACGAAAAAAAATTACCGTGTAGGAAGTTTCTTATTCTCAGGGTATACATATTCTGGCAATTGAATATTTTTATCTAGTTTTACGAGCACTGAGCAAGCAAAGGTAAGGATATTCCAGAGAAGGATATTAAAAATGTGTATATTGTTGTGCACGGAACCTATGACTACTTAAATGCATTTTAGGTAGGTACGCCATTAATTAAGACTAGCTGCTGCCCGCGCCGTCGTTTGCGTGAACGCCGCTATACTATAACATCACTTTTTGTGAACGAAACCATAGCGCTAATTCGACGCCAACGCCATCTAGTTAGCAATTAGGAAACATTTTTATATGGTGAAAAATTATAACACATCTAAGTTACGTGAATTTACACGATTTTTTAACATAAAATAAATGGCTATATGTAAGAAGAATAATTAATAATTAAGAAGCAAGTCAAATATGCTTCGTTAGATTACACGTTGTTACAGAATGCGTTGAAGAAATAAAGATTCACTGCTCGTTCCCCGTAGATGATAGTGTGACAATATGTAGCATATATGTTGACCCAACTTCTTAATAATATTCGTGCCAAATTTGAAGTAAATCCATGCAGTACTTTTTAGTTTATCCCGAACATACATACAGACAAAAATTCTAAAAACTATATTTTTGTCCTCGGTATCGATCGTAGATCGGCCCCCAAGTATTCTTTTAAAAAATATTTAATGTACAGTTTTCTTTTTTTTTTTTTTTTTTAATACTACTAAGGTGGCAAACAAGCTTACGGTCAACCTGATGGTAAGCGGTCACCGTAGCCTATGGACGCTTGCAACACAAGAGGTACTTGCGCGTTGCCGACCCTTCAGAAATCTAATAACTTCTTTCTTGAAGAACTCCATACTGTAGTCCTTTAACAGTTTTGACTTTCCTACCATTTTATTATATGTATAGAAGATGCCGCAGCAGGATGATAAAAGATAGTTTCAATTTCATTGACTCACTTTGATGCTTTTTCAAGATAATGCATCCACTACAGAATTAATGAAATATGTTCAGCCGGATACATAAGAGAAGCCTAAGTATTTTATTAAAAATATAACCTTAATATTATGATTATATTTATCTAATCAGCGACCACTTAAAACCTCGTTAATGTTTTGAGAAGAATTTTACAGGATATAAAATAGATATACCTCATAATAATAAACTTATTTTTTAACAAAAACCGATTCCAATTTGACTTCAAGGCGAATAAAACCTTGTACCTGAATATTATGTCAATAACTTTGCTTCACGGGCTTATTTTTTACTTATTATATTAAAGTGCTTGAGGCCCTACGCATAAACAGCCGCAGATCGTGCCGATGGAGAACGGTGCGATGGTTGAAAGTAGCCGTAGGCATAATTTCAAACAATCCCTCAGAACACATCCCATTCTGCAAGCGGTAAAACACACTCAAGGAGGCAAAATTTCTCCTCAGACTAAAGGACATGACTCGATAGGACAAGTGAGTTTGGGATCGTCGACAATTCTCACAGCCCGTCGTTGTACCGAGTCTTTGAAGTTGGTTAAAAATAGATATACCAGTATCTTCTGCGGTTTTTTATTAATGCAATAGACATCGTTGGATACATGCAAATGAAAAACGATTAGAGTGAAAGAAGTGGATTTTTTGGCAAAAATTACCAAGTAATTTTGATTTCTTAAATCCACTTTTTGAGGTTTTTACCGGTCGCTGACCAAAATGTAAAGAGGGCTCTTTACACTTTTTGCACGCCTGACCCTCCTAGTATTAAATGAATCCCCGATCCTACCTGTCCCAGCCTAACTGTACCTACGACGTTTTAAATTCTGATTCGTTCATAACGTTTTCCAGTACGATCTTAAGATGGTGGCTGGGATAGCTGAATGCGTAAAAGTTATATCTTGCTATTAAAAATACTGGTAACTAATGAAATAAATTACTTGATGACATTCACCTCATCATATAGCTACACACTTAAATGTGTGTGTTAATTCTGGGTGGTTACAGCAAGGCAATGTAGACTTCAGCAAGCAGCAGAGAGTAGCGATACTGCATAAAGTGCTATAAATGGCCAAAACCGAACCATAAAATTTACGTCCTGTCTGTTCATGCTTATGTCAGACTTATAAATCCAGTCTTTGCACAGGTTCTGATGAAATTTCTTATCATTAGGTAGGTCCTCAAAAATGCATTTGAGCTTCTAAATTTATTCTCTAAGATTAATGTCTTGCAAGATATTGGTTTCCATAGTTAAAAAATTTATTCACTTCATAGATGAGATGACGCTTTCTGCCGCTTTTATATTATAAGCAAAGTAATAAAACTAAAGTTTTAATTGTTCTTTGAACCATGTGTTCAGTGGGGTGATCACATTTATAATGCTGGGGCCTAACTTCACATTGCAAAGGACCAACTTATTTTGAATAGGCATAGTCAGAGAATGAAATGAAACTACTTTTTGACCAAATACAAACAAATATTTCTAGATCATAATTTTCATACCTTAGCCCAACTCATATCTCGGGTCTACATGAACTAAGTCATGGGTGTTAGCTAGTATTGCATATATAAGAATTTTGAAATCAGACAAGTGTGAATAAAAATAAAATACTTTATATTGTACAATTACTGAGCAAAACTAAAAGTTTCATTCATACATAGATATAGATCAGAAATTAAATTAAATGAACCATCTCTTTTTTACCAAAATAGCTCAATTAAACAAAGATGAACAATAAGAAATTTATTAGACAATAAAATCATGACAAGTTGTGAATATTGTGTAAAAAACTACACTTCAAATATACCTATAAGCTGTAATCTATTAGGCTATTGATCAAGCTGCATGATATACAGACTTTAAGTTGTCAATTTTTTAATATATGTTCCCATTAAAACAAAGCCTTATCAAAATAGTTAATCGTCAAAATTTTGGGAGAGTAAAAAATTTGCCGCCAGGTTTTCATTCTTTTCACATGCAAAATATGCTTGTATGACCATATGTTCTGGAAACCCTAAAGCTTTTAATCGTTCAATAGCTTCTTTGTCTTGAGGCGACACTTGAATCACATTCTGTGGTTGTTGTTGTGGTAATTGCGGTTCAACCGCCTCCTCAGTAACTGCACCAGCTCCTGATGAAGGACTTACTGGTTCATTAAGCATTCTCACAAATGCTTGCTGGTGTTGACTGATTGCTTGTAATAAAGCAGGATTAGTTTGTCCAATTTGCTGAAGTACAGCATTAAGTAAACTTGGATTTTGTTGAATTACAGAACGCATTTGTTGGAATTGTGGTTGTTCACGAAGAAACGCTAATGGGTCTTCCTCAGAACCCTCTTCAGCCTCTTGTTCTTGAAGTAAATCCTCAGGTATTCCTGTTATTAAATACTCCACTGCTCTCTCTCGATTGTTGAATGATGCTCGCAATGCTTGTTCCACTTGTTGTCGATTATATCCCATGTCCATAATACTTTGCACAGTGGATTCAAAGTCTGGATCACTAGGTGGTAATGGTAATTCAGTAACAATACGCTCAGTTTCTGTTGCTACAGGTGGTTTAGGCGTTTCTTCTGGTTTCTTATCTTTTCCATCGCCACTTTCTGTGGAACCGCTTTCACCGGCCTCTGGAGCGGATGTCGATGATGCTGGATTATCCGATGCTTTAGGTTTCGTTACCATAATAACGATAAACTTCTTTTCATCTATATTGTATGTATTTAGCTTATTGTCATCAAGCAGAATCTTTCCTGCGTAAATAAGTCTTTGATGATCAGCAATGTAATCTTTGCCTTTTTCAACTTCAATTTTAAGTTTCAAAGCCTTAACAGTTTCTTCGGGGTCAATTTCGATTTGAAAAGATTGTTGCTGCAAAGTTTTTAACGTTACTAACATGATGTATAAATTAATAAAGAGTTTTATTACAAAAAGAAATGTTTAATTGTAGCTTTGCGCCCAAATTAGATATCTGACTCGACAAAAATTAATTATGCAGTAAACATAACCTCTATTTCCAGCCTGTGTTGCCAGTACCTACTTAAAAATGCAATTATTATATTACTGTCATTTCCAAATTGAAAAAATCGTTTCCATTTTTCTGTACACAAATGTTAAAGCAGAACACGTATACTTTCGTCATGTCCGTCCTTATGTTACAACCTTATAATCCAGCTTTGCATGGATTCTGATAAAATTTTACAAAAAGGTGTCCTTTGTAAACCGCCATTCAGAAATGCATTTTTCCCTAATATTTTCTAGTTATTGGCTTGTTGAATAAAATTTTACAAAAAGGTGTCCTTTGTAAACCGCCATTCAGAAATGCATTTTTCCCTAATATTTTCTAGTTATTGGCTTGTCTAACTTTTGAACCACATATTATAAAAATCAAAAACAATTGCGATGATACCGAGGTAGGGCTTTATAAACACTACCAAAGAAAATTTATTTGAACAAAACCGGTTCATAAGTTGTTTAAATAGTTGCCAAATCTCATTCCACCCTTGCATTCCCTTATTTAATAGGCTTAGCAGCAGACTCATAATTCAAAACTTACTTACACTCTTGAAAACAATGTCGACACACCGATACCATAAATAATAACCAATAATGCTAACGCCTATACACACAAGTAAATTCGCCAATTAGTATGATGTGTCTATAGTAAAGAGTAACGCGCATGTAGAGAGAGGCTCACGAGCCTCACACTGCTCGCAGGTTCAAACCATCTACGAAAGACAGGTTGTTTTTAACTAGCAACTTAGAAAAGTGTACAATGTGGCATATTTTAAGTTTTCTCATGAATACGGGTAGTATTAACAGCTGGATAACTAAAACATTTTGCTACAGTGCAGCTTTCGTGTGATACTTAAACATCATTTAAATAAGCAGCAATAAATAAAATTTTATAATAAAATACATTCTATAACTTAAAGTAACGTAATAGTTACATATCGAGTGGTGTAACATTTAAGTTACACGAAGGGGTCAAAAGTAACGAAAAATATTACAAAAGATACGTTCTGGCAACGCTGCAGAATGATTAAGGACGGATTCTATATGAGGGGTTGCAGAATAAAAGAAAAAGCCCGGTGAAGCAGTAATGGCCAGTCAGAAAAAAAGCTCTATCTGGCTTAGAATTTTATTGTCTTAGTACTTGAAATACTTACTTTATTCTGAGTCCATCTAAGCTGATTTAACCCGGTAGCCATCATCTCCCCCCCCCCCCCTGTGGGGTAGGACGGGGGGTGCTTAAAGTTTCACACCGCCGCGCTTTAGATAATAAACCCTATCAGCGTATTTTTACCTAGCACTTCGAATGCGGACGTTGTGGAAGGTGAAGCTGGCGTCCAAAACTTGGTGTACTCAACAGAGCTAAGCCGTACTTCGCCTCTGGGCAAAGGTTGCTGCTTTACAAGTCGCAAGTCCGGAAATATGGACTGCTGCCATTTCTGGGCGGGTGCACCCGGACACCAGCTCTTTTGATTGGGTTTAACGAAAGGCTGTGGGAATCGACGACGACCCCAAAATCTCAAGCCGTATCGAGTCCTTAAGTCTAAGGAGATACTGTCTCCTGTGTGTATTCTACAGGCTGTACAATGGGACGTGTTCTGAGGAATTGTTCGAAATGATGCCCACGACTACTTTCTACCATCGCACCGCTAGCACTCGGCAGGGAATTCATACTCACACCCTAATGACTTTTTTATTTCAAAATATCTATATCTAAAACGGCTTTTGACTGTAAACAAGATGAATCATTTGGGGCCCAAAACAGTTCAGTCCAGAACATAAGCATGAACATTTTTTACCATCGCGTTCATTTGATTCTACACTGTTTTTTTTACAAATTTTTTTGGTTAATGATTCAAACCTCGATAAAAGATAAAGGAATGCTTACGAAGGTTTGCTGTCATAGTAATATTTGTTCAAGTTCACAATCCTAAAAAGCTTATTATACCTTTTTTTGCAAACTGGTACTTTATTTTTTAGTAGAATGTATGTAAACTTTTGATATTAAACACAGTGCTCGTACTGATGTGCTGCTATAATAAATAAAAATTCGGCTAAGGGTCAGCTCATATCTAGACGCGACGCGACGCGGCATTCTTGAGATAGCAACACATTATGGACCTTGTTTATTAGAAAACAAAGACACAAATTATAAGCAGCAGCAGCTCGAGGTCGCCCGCTGCGTTGACAGGATCCGAATAGAACGCGAGCGAACGAATCACAAACACGCATATACACACACGTTGTTCTTCCCTTAAAGCTGATGCCCGAACCGATTAATTGTGCAATCCACAAACTGCCATTCCTCGACCGACCACGGCATTTTCGTAAAACCATTGTTTACACGTACTAACGGCCCCTGACCACGATCTCGCTATCCGGATAGCGAGACTAGTCTCAACGACCTCCCCTAGTAGGCCCCCTCCTCCCCCCATACATAATTTTTCCGCCATCTTGAACAATTATCGTCATATTTCAAAATATCAACACAAAACACTATAAAACTTGACGTATAAACCCTCGTCGATAACCTAATTTAGCGCGGGTAAAACCTAGTATATAGTGTTTATGTTTATATAGTGTTTATATATAGTGTTTATTAGCAACAGCCAAACAAACTGGTCAACATATATTCTTAATTTAATTTTTTCGTCTCGTTAAGGCCAGGTCAATAATTAACAAGAGGTAAAAAAGGATTCATTTAAAATTTATTTCAGTTAGAATTATCTAATAGAATAAATATCTAAAATACTCAAATTCATTAAAACATCGAAAGGCTCATGAAAACTAATTACTATTACAAGTAGTATTTTAGTGAAAATTACAATAAATCACAGTTACTTTTAAAATTGTGCCAAATAGATAGTTTTAGATGTATATGTATTCGTACATGTGTGTGTGCCCAAGTTGTTATTGTAAATATTACTAGCTACTACATTATATTTACAACTTATAACAATAAACAAATCCTTTTAACTATCAGTCAATTTTCTTATTTGTAAAAAAAAACTAAGTTAAAAATTATATTTACAAAGAAGCTGCCAGATATTCTTAAAATATTCTACCACCATCGTGACATATTTGATGAAGTAATAGTAGAGGTGTGCATTCACTTTTGAATCTTAAAATTATAAAAAATTGGTCAACCAACATTTAAGTTCAAAACTATAAGGTTTTTTCACTATTTAATTGTGGTTTAAATTTCAATAAAAACATTCCTCATTCTTACACAAGATGTGTTTCATTTTAAAATGTATACCGTTAAAGCGTTAGTTGCGCTAAAAATGCTTAAAAAGATTGATGTGATCAGTAATTCAAGTTTAAAACGGAACGACGCGACGCAATCTTTCGTCGTCATCCTGGAAAATTTAAAGCGGAACGCATCCATATTAAAAATACCCTCTCTTAGTATAATGCGCGCCATGTAAGATGAGATTTCTCACACCAGGTGTTTATAGGTCCTTTACGAAGAGGGGCGAAGGGGCAGAAGGAGGTACGGCGAGAGCGCATGCGCCGTAGTTGCCTCACCTTAATTAACGTATAACTATTCCTGTGAGTGACAAACACTTCACTTCTGCCGCTCACCAAGTCTCATCTTACGTGGCGCGCATTATACAGACCTATATTATATAGATCTCTTAAATTTATTGAAGTAAGAAAAAAAAACTGTTACAGTGCAACAAACTTTTCTGAGCTTCTGACCTTGGTTATTTGGTCGCTAGTCTCGTTGTAAGATTACACCGTTTCAATGTGGCGACTGTTGTTTTGATTTTTGACCACCAGGTCAGAATAGTTTGTTTCACTATAATTGATTTTGGCAGTAAAAAATAATGACAATATGGCACCTGCCCTCAACAACACAAACAAGTCTAAAAAATGGTGGTCACATCAAGAATTAAAACTTAGTTACCTACATATCAATGTACCAAATCAATGTTATTCTATGTTGAGTAATAACCGTATAGGGCAGCAAAGGCTTTCCGAGAAGTATTGAATAGGCACTTAACCAGAAAATTTTTTCAAGGTTTAAACATTAATCAAAAGTATATCTTCCTTCATATATAGAGGGATAAAAATTTTAATCTTCACTTCAGCTCACGGGGTTAGTGATTTTCATTTTCAGATAGTTAGGGTTTTGGAATGCTGCTTTGATTATAACCTCAAACAGTATAAAATTTAATGGTATTTGCCACTTTTACTTAACTATAATTCATGCTAATATTACTATACCTACTAACAAAGCTTTGATTTTTATAAAGTAGTATTGTCTCTATATATTGTATGTTCTAACATACGAATTTGACTAAAATGAAACTATTCTATTTAAGGCTCACGCCATATTATAAATAACTATCTTAGAAATATACAAATGAAGTTATAACAGAACAAATAATCTATATTACGTTCACTATATAGACAGACTGAATAATAAATAACGTATATCCAGTACAATCCTCGTTAATACTTGCCATCTTCATTACTAGATAATAAAGTAAGTTTTACAAAAGTAAGATCTTTATTTTTAAACTTTTAAATGAATGTTTACAGAGTTTGTAAAGTCGTCTGTTTATTTCTATTAGTTTTGGCGTTTGAATATCAATAATACTTTGTAAAGTATTATGCTTTGCTCCATGTAGCTCTAAAGTGGCTGTCGTTGGGCGATATATTGAAGGCGGCAATGACAGTCGATAGATATTTGTCAGAAAGATGGGATTAGAGTAAAACAATACATATTGACTTAAGCAACTAATGACAACAAGTTAGTGACAATAAATCAAAACATTTAACCAGCGCAAATATAGACAGACAATCAAACATAATTCACCTAAGCACCAAATATCTTGAGTCACTATAGCCGCCTTTCTAAGGAAATAGTTTATTGGAATTTGACATTTAGCGTATCTTGTTTTTAACAGTTATGTAAAAATATAGGTTATAACCCAACCCTGGCGAGGCTCTAGCTAGGGATTACAATGTGGGGTTCTACGGGAAAGATGTGATTAGATTTTTAAAACGTCAGCAACTAGCAAGTAATATTGCCAGTGTTACAGGCATTCCATCATAGACTGCGGTGACTACTTGGCATCAATCAGGCGGACTGTAAGCTTGTTTGCCACCTTGGTGTTATAAAAAAAAAACAATTCTGCTACTTATTAAGTTAGATGGAAAGACCCTATTATGAATGTTTAGGCTGTGATATTGATATGAGTAGTTATAAGAGCTATAGGGTCAGCTCACACCGAGACGCGACGCGACGTGGAACGGCTTGAAGATGTGTCGCGCGACGTGAGGCTTGAAGATGTGTCGCGCGACGGCCGCGTCTCGGTATGAGCTGACCCATTTAAATAAATAACATACATAAATATGAGGCTCACCAGTTCGAAAGTACTTTACTATGACATTATGTCATTCTGTTTACAAGTACTGAAACATGTATATCATTTTGAAAACTTTAAATGCATTACGCTACTGATTTTATTAAAACTTAACAGAAAAAATAAACCAGCCACCACCATTTAATTTAAGCAAACTCAAATTTGACAATTTATACACCTGAGAAAAACGAAGCTTAAATGCATTTTGGAGATCTATCCAACGACATACAATGGAACATGCGAAAAAAATTTTTTCAATCCTTTAAAAATAATTTAATTGTAAATCTGTGTAACGGTGTACATAAGACTACACAGAAGTAAAATAACGTTGTAAATACGGACATACGGAAATGACAAAACTACGTAATAAGGGTGATTTTTTAACATTTAGCTCTGGAACTAATAAAAAAGGTGGGTTACTTTATATGTTTTTGATAAAAATATTAATCTATTTGTTGGTATGTTACACAAGTCAACAAAATTTTGTGGCTGTGTTCTGGTACCCGATTTTGATTTCATATACCTAATTTATAAAATAAATAATATTTTATCTCATAAAGTTTGCTTAATAAGAATGGTTACCTCTAAGCATTTGGCAAAATCGTGTATTTTTTTCATCATCGCATAAAATACAAAAGCTAACTTTTTTTTATAAATTGAGTTTTTGGTTATTTTTCAATGTAAAAAATCAGACGATAGTCATTAAGAAACAAAAACAAAAAAAAAATTTTTTGTTGACTTGCGTTATAGATGTCTTATTGTTTTGTATACTTTTTTGTAAATTTTCCAATATTTTTTAATGCAAGAGCCAAACAATCTGCTAAGGCTGAAAACTGTCATACACTACTTATTTTTATTTTAAATATATATATGACTTTGTAACATTTAGCATTATTCATCTGGCATCCCCCAAACGCGTGACATTTTCGTGATGAGCCCAATATTATTTCAATAGATAGGCTCTATATGCGCTACATCGCTAATATGTGTACTTATTGTGGCACGAATCTCATTTCTTAATCTAATTAATGGCAGTAAATATATCAGCTACTTAAACTAAATGTAATTAATTTTCATAAGAATCTTGAATATTACAAGTAAAAGTCGAAGTTAGATTACAACAAGTGTAGCCAAAAGCAATGAACTGCAAGGTGCACCCACTCGATTTAAGTTACATTAGTCAAATAGTGCTACGTTCATATTGCAGCATTGATGTGGAAAACTAGTAGCACTATTTAATTGTCTAAAAATAGGTTTTGATAAAACACCTCTTAGAGGGTGTTTTTTTACGCTATTTAACAGTAAATGGTGAAGGTGTCTGTGCTACGCGATTGACAAATTTTCTAAATTTCCGCGTTAAAAACAGGTCCCAAATGTAATTAACAATAGTTTGCAGTAAGTGACTTATACCCAAAGTTCTAACAGTAAGTTTTCAAATGTTATATTCAGAAGTATACTTGGAAATCTACTCGCCGAATGAAGTTACAATATAGTAAATACTTACATTACTAAAATGTACGCAGTTTTTTTAAAATCTATGTTACACACTAATGACCAGCGGTTAGTGATATAGGACAGCATACCGCGATATGGTTCGTGCCGACGTGACGGGCCGTAACGAAATGCGAGATTCTTTTTAAAATAGTAATAAATGGATAAATATTTCCGGACATGACACAATGCGGCATCTGGTTCCAAACTAAGCAGTGCTTGTACTAAGGATACCAGGCAACAGTTATAATACACCCAGATTTAAGTCAAACACAAATGTTTATTTTGTACTGGGATCGAATCCACGCCCCTTGCTTCGGCAGGCAGGCATTTCTACCAAAAGAACAACGAAGCAGCCAAAGAGTTCTAAGAGTATTACTACAAATTACAAAGGTTGCCGTCATGTCAGTGAGCGCTGGCCTTAAGTTTCAACATTTTAACAAAACAAATCTGAACAGTATACTTAACATAGGCCTTTAAGAACAATATTGCTGGTAAAACTTTAAATTATTCCTGCTATCAACTATAAGTAACTACACAAAAGTGAAGAAAACAAACATAAAAAGTTTAAGAAATACAATAAAAAAGGAATGTAATCAATGATTATTTTTCGTAGAGAATAGTGTTATGTTGCCACGAAGCCAGTGGCCGTAACATACAAGTTTATGTGGATATGAGTGTAGTCAGAGTGGTTTTTTAGAATATATTTTTTATAACCGCCAACTAAAGCACGAAATTAAGAAAATAAACATTTGTTTTTTAAGGGGATTCAAATATGAGTTTAAATTCGTATGGCCATCAAAGAAAACAGGATTTTTTTTTATAACGCCTTACATACAACCATATTTAGAGTAAAATTTTGAGGCTAAATTTTGATATAAAATTATTCCTACAATTTAACTTTCCCCTAAATTAAAGCCTGGTTACACTCGTGTACATCAACTGCTCAGTAGTTTCTTAATACTGTGAAAATGGAATGTTAATTATAATAGTATATAATTATAATAGTATTATAATACTCGAAAATAAAAACAGTAATTATAAAAACGTGGAAAAAAGACAGAACACAATTGGTACATATATTAAGCAGTCATATCCATATTATTTACACAATACATTATTACATATTTTTTAATTCACTTTTAGTGAAATAGTCAGATTGTAAAAAGGGTTAAAAAAAAAAAAAAATGTCAGAAATATTAAGGTATAGTATCTATCTAAAAAGTTTTTTCCTGTTAAAGTGTATCCGAACATCGTTTTTTTATACAAACTGTGTTGCACCTAACATCTTTTGTCATTAGTAGATATTTCGCTACTTAACGTGCTATTATTATAAAGCGCTAGTCGCAAAACGCATATATTCGTTTATCAAATGTGATTTATAAAAAAAAACAAAGTTTTTATTGAATAAATGAAATAAAAAAAAACCTTGATTATTTCATAATTCACTGGCTTTTCATGCATAAATACGCTTTTTGAGACATTTACAATGCAAGCATAATTTTTTTGTAGTTATGGATATTTACTGCACCGACGGTTGTATGGTAAAAATCTGATTCGGGTTCACCTTAAGAGGGTTTATATAATAGCGGAACAAATATTTGTACATCTGTCACATTTATATTATTTAGAAACCATACCTTCAAAAATTGAGAGTACAAAAGGCTAAAGTCGAAGGTTTAGCCCCATTAGTCTTATTTTATTCATAAAATTACTACGGAACATTAACAATACAATATGAAAATAAAATAGTCCAAGTCAGATTTTCGCATAGAATACTTAAATTGGACCTAAGTAAGGCATTTTAAAAAGACATAGCCGCCATACATTTATTTACGCTTAAATAACGATTAAGGTTGGAGAAGGCTCAATTAAAGCATTATTTACTTAGATAATAAATTAAAACTATTTATTTACCTTATATCAAAATATGTTTGTACAAAAGAGTATATTAAGCTTGTTCTGTTCGTTCTTTTACTCTTCCTTATCACTGTGTCGAGACCATAGTCTTAGAGTTCTAAAATCAGTCTTATGGACTGTGCAATAGCCTTACAAAATTGACCAACCTTATAGAAAGAAACCAAGCAAACCTGTGGTATCTTTTATCTTTCTAGCAACGTCCGCCAATTCGTTTGTTTATGTTTGTTAAAATAAGTTAGAAAGAGACAAAAGACCTCAGTTTCACTTTGTCCCTGTCACACTTTTGCGACCATTTTTTTCCCATCTAGCTAGAATATCCACTGTCCAGTTCTCTATGTCTATGGTCGAGACTAAATTATCTCTACTGTGTGCACTTAAATTTAAAAAAGAACAATTATAATTATAATCATAATTATAGCTGCCAAATTAGCAGTGTAAAACTTACAAAATAGGTAAATACTCAAAATACATGATATGTATAATACAAAAGGTTATAAATTACTTACTATACAAATTATTTACTATCTATCTCAGAGCATTGTCCAGTTCAGTAACTTGATGAAAAACAACTAGGTTCAAGTATAGTTTTTTATGTAGAAAACTTTAAATGAAACCATCATAAACGATGTTTCTACGGCAACTAAACACTTTCACGCGTAAACCGAATACACTGGTTTTAAAAGTTGTCTACTGTAGATGTAAACATAACATAGTTTTACCCAAGATTGAAAGTAGAGCTATTTATTGTTCAATATATATGGCATGGCCAGATCCTAAAATTGTTCACTTCATGATGTGGCCGACTATTTCATGAAATGTTTGTATTTCATGAGCCAGCCAAAACTGATTCATTTAAATGTCAACGTTAAATGATACTGTCAATCCACGTTTGGCCATATCATTAATGTACGATTAGCAGAATACCATAATCATGATCTATTTATTCTGTATAACGTCCTGTTCAATCCAAACACACCGGTAGACTCAAAGAAATGTTTCAATTTTATCGAAAATACTTCTCTTCGAGAGACTACTAGATACTACTGGATGGTAAAGACTTCTTTGCATTGCTCACAACTGTATAATGATTCTTTTACGGTAAAGGCTGTTAGATTATGGAACGCTTTACCTTTGGAAATAAAAAAAGCAAAATCGAAAGCAATATTTAAAAATATTATTATTACTCATTAGCTGAAAGACTAAATAACATCACTATCTATATTTGTTTTTATATATTTATTTATACGTAATATATATTATAATTCTATTATTATATATATATATATATTGACTTATATTTATATAAACATTCTTCATACATGTTATTTATGTGCGTTTATTTATATTATATACATTACTGTATGATATATATACTTCATAATAACTGTATAAAAACTCATACTATGTTAAACTTTATTATTTCCTCTACCCAAAGGTTGTTTGCTTTAAAGCGGTAAGACCGCCATTTGTTTTCTTTATTTAAATATATTTTTGTAAAATTATTATGTTGATGCAATAAAGTATATATTATTATAAAGGGTACACAAAAATAAAAAATAAAGAAGGAACAATATATTGCTCTTGAGCGTACAAAAAATAGCTTAAATATTAAAAAAGTAAAACTTATTATGGTCTATGCAGAAAGTCTGCATTCAAATAAAAAGCAAATTGCAATTAATGCAGTGAAGATTTAATTGACATAACTGCACTGAAACTGCAGTGTCATAACGATGTTTCATTACACTTTTATCTTTCACTAGACGATCCCCGCGGTAAAACCTATTACTTGAGAAGTCTCAATCTGGATAAACGTATAATACCATCGATATATAATACGGTTAAGTTTAAAAGATGCATTCTTTTGTTTATTCATTTTGAATTAAAAAACAAGATAAAGCCCTTGGTCCACCCTGAAAGTCCATCCTAAATATTGGTGAAAAAAATATTGAAATCGGATGAGTAGTTTCGAACATTACCTTCTACATCCAAACTTAACCTCTTTGATGTAGTACGTTGAGTTGTCATTGATTTGGTTACACCATATCATGATGCGGCCAGCGGGTACTGTTCTATATCATGAAATATTACCATTTCATGCAATGGTCGGACACATCACGAAGTGATCAATTTAAATATTGGGCCACGACATATACATCAAATTGGTAAAATCAATCTTTAAAAATCTGAAGTGGCTTTCCGGCCGCTAAAAATATAGTGTTTAAATTGGCAACAAATACCGACGCAAGCTATTCCATGACGCAACACAGCAAATCTGCACTCTTTATAATACGTAAAACGCAAAGGACATAACCATTTTCTCTTATTTTTGAGTATTCAGGAAACTGATTTAAGAGTGGTATTTGCGGAATAAAGAGTTTCCAAAGAGCTTCGTGGAATAGGCCTCGTCTTCCCCACAGAAGACAAAAATAACAGGATATAAGCAGCTACATTTTTTTCAAGCAAAGTGAAGAATTATATAGTTATGTTTGAGTTTTTTAAAACAAAAACATTTAAATTAACATAACTGTACAATAATACCAACATTATATGGCTTGCTTGTTTACATCCGTTCCTCCCCACTAAACGCACTTTTACCAGCGTATTGCAAACTATTAATCATCCAGAGTCTCATTTACACAAGTACTGGCCGCATGATAGCTCTCTCATACTTTTTCGCACACTTAGTAACCGCTCAGTCCAAGACTCTATGTCTGTAGGGTAAAAATCATATATGTAGAGCATCTGCCGGTGAGACATCAGTCGGTTCCTGTCATACAAACGAGGAGAAGCCCGGCAGTGGTGCTCTGGAGCGCGCCATGTTGTTCATGACGATCTGTCCGCCGTTGAGGCTGACGACGCCGCTGCCCTCTGGTTCCGAGTCAGTGTAGCTCGAGTAGTTCCGCACGGGCCGCTGTCGCTTCCACGACTGCCGCAGTGTGTCGTTCACATTCGCGTAGTGGTTTACGAACGAGTGAGGTTCTGACCGGACACTCTCGTTCTCGCTCTCGGAATTCTGGTATAATAAAATATACTGTTTTATATTAATGATTTTTTATTAGTGATCTAGAATGGCCAGCGTTTGACACACTCGTAACGTCAAAAATTTGTACACATATTTAAACACATAGTGTAGCTATATAATAATCATTACTTATAATGTACAGAAGACTCACTACCCTTTAAAACGCGTAAAATGCTTCAAAAATATATCTAAATAAGCCAATTTGTCCCTTACGCCCATTATAGGATCTTTAAACTACACTAAACTGCTTGACACGATGTTATCACGAGGCAGTCGTATGCTTAGAATGAGTTTTTGCGAAATTGCTTCCGTAACACTACTATCGCGTTCGCGAATTCATTAAGAATTCTGTGAAAAAAAACCGTCTCAAAACGCGTCCGCTACAGGCACTCCCTCATTTTCATACATTAATTTCGCGCTAGTAGAGTTAAAGACTCATTCTAGGAACTCTGATGACCATCTCGACGCGCGGCCTTAGCATGCATCATCCAATCCACTGAATTTTGGTGCCACTTACCGGCACTTGCTGCTTGTTCGAACGCATTTATACCTAAACTTCGAAGTGGGCCACGCCTATTACGCACGGTATAGCACTGGTATTTAAGCCAGAGCCACACTGTGTATTTAAATATTTGTACAAAGATATAGCCGGCTTCAATAATAATTTAAAACTTGTTTACAGTCTGTTTATGAAATAAAGAAAATTGTACGTAATAAAAAATGTACAAGTAAAGTTTTTCCTACTATATGTATATTTACAAGTAAATGAGTTGATATGTAATAAACATAATTGTTTGCAAGTGCTTTGGCAGATGGTTAGTGACATACTGTAAATAAGGCAGAAAAGTATACAGTGTGATAAAAATGATGAAATATGAGGTGATAATGCATTGACGGGTGGTCAGATCAATTTAAGTAAAGATAATTTTGATAGTGCTCATATATAGCTAAAAATAAACAAGTTTTAGCGATATCGAAACTTAATTTAATATTTACCGTAACGGAATCCGATCGGAAGTAGTGAGGGGGAAAAAATGTCTGTATTTAGTCATAGTCAAGAGGTATTTAGACGACGCTAATTTTGATAGTTATTACCTGGGAATCGGAAGAGCTCATTTCCGACGGTTTCTCCGTTAGTGAGGAATCGTCGGGGTTTTCGTCGTACGCTCGCAGGCTTTCCTCATCGCTGTGGTAGGCGACGGACGCAGGAGAAGGTCTCGGAGGGGATTTTGCGAGGGCAGGAGGTTTGCCCCTCCGTAAAGTGCCCCCCGTGGTTCCCGTATTTCCCCCGGTTAGTGCGCTGGCGCTCGCCGCTGAGTTTTGCCTGGATCGATACATGTCCAGGGCTAGCGAGCCTCGCTCGTCCGTTTCGCACGCTAGAGACTCTTCGAGTGTCTTCTGTGCCTCTTCTGTTCGAAACAAAAATATACCTGTTGCTTTGTCAAGAGGAAGTTAACATTCTAAAGGGGTAAAATAATACAAACATGTTATTGCGTAAGAAAAAACCTTAGCGAATAAATTTTATACGTTCAATGTCTGTCCACAGTAAAATTATTATTATGTGTTCCGTTTGACGTCCGAAGTCCATTATGAGAGTAAATCGTCAACTTTCAGTCGCTGGTCGCTAGATGTCGCTGTTTTCCGTCACTTGGCCTCCGCCGACAGCGCCGGAAGTAGATAAACCTACTTCCTGTGAACTTATTTAATCTTTTACCTAATGTAAGCCGCCATGTTATTTTTCATAGTCACAAATTATAAAGTATTATGTACAGGTACAGATAAGAAAGTACTGCAACGTTTGCTACTTTCGGTAGGCAACCTTTTTTCCGCTTGGTGGCGCTAATGAGAGCGCATAGTTTTCGAATGGTCCTTCTTGATATCGTTCAATGTAACGTTACCAGTGTTGTAAAATAACAGCACAAAGCAAATTATGTAAAACAAACGTTCGCATAGACAGTAAAAGTACAGTAAGTTTTGCAATAAACAAATAATGAAATGGCTACTGTCTGATGACATCAGTAGCGCCACCAAACGGCAATATTATTACCTACCAAACTTCTAGGATTTAAAAAAATGTTCTTGCTGTTAATTCCGTAGTCATTGTTGCGTCGTTCTTCGAACTGTAAACACGGTCGTTAGATTGTATGAAACCAACAATTATGTTGTATCTTCAAAAATCCAAAATCTACAAATCACGTATCTGAGCTACCAAAGTTAAATAGAGTGTGTGAAAAAACAAAGCGCTTAATTTTAGATCGGAATACTATAATATATTAATATCGTCGATTTAGCGAAAAACTTTTTTTAAGACGTCAATGTGGATACATACTGCGCATGTCATTCGCACGCACTTCACGACGGCTAACTTATTTAAACGCAATTGTGCATATTTCATGAATTCCATGAACATGACGTTTTAAAAAAAAGTTTATTTCACGTAATAGGTACTAGCAGTTTTTTTTTAAAACAAGGAATAACTACTCACTTTTATACTTGTAGCTCTTGCTCTTGACACACAAAATTGCTATCACCATTATGATAATGATGATAGAGGCCGCTGCCAGCGCAACCATAAACCACGTGCTCCGATAGAACGGCCTGTACTGGAGATAACCATACTCTAAGTACAGCTTCGAAGGTGTTACGATGACTTTGTCGCTGTACGCGGGGTTGCTGATCCCATATTGGTTGTACGCTATCACTCTGAATGAATACGCGGTCGAAGGCAGCAAACTTTGATATGATATCGTGAATTCTTCAATCATTCCATTACTGGTACGGGTTACTGTCTCCCATCGAGTGTCGTCTGTTTGAAAGAAACAACGTTTTCTATACATTTTATGAGTTCAAAAAGTGTTAGTAGTAGGATATTCATGTAGAAATGGCGAAAGTTCGTACGCAAGCATTGTAGGAATATGAAATAACAAGTGCTCATAAACAACGAAACCCTTTGGTTAAAATTTTAGAGGTATAATAGCAGTTTTCTAATAAACCCAACAAATATAAGTCAGTCAAAGTAATTTTTTTTTGTTTAAATTAGGTTTTTACGAACACTTTGGAATCGTCAAGGTTATGAAATAATATTTTTTGATCTCCAGATGATTGTAATAATAAAATTTACTATAGGCAAAAATGTAACTGTTCTATAACACTGTTCGCTTAATAGTACCCCCGTTCTCTGCAAACAAAGGTCTGGTCTTGACTTTTCATATGTATTTGTCAGAGCCAGACTAACGGGTTGAACTAATAGTACTACGTTTAGGTGGTGGAAGCCGTCATGTGACCTGTTAAATTTAAATTGAAATTTTGCATCACTGTTTTGTGTAAACATTTTTGCTTATAGATATATTATGTTTTCAGGCATCATGGTAAAAAATACTTCTGCCAGCGTTTACTCCGGTCACAGGGCTTAAGCTTGAATTCTAAGCATCGATTAAAAATTTCAATTTGGATTTAACGAAACTTGAGTAAAAACAAGGATTATGCGATATATAACTATACTAAGTGCCTTTGTAGTGCAGCTACATCTCATATCACTGATATTGTTATTAAAATACCAGAAATAAATTAATAGTTTGTTACACATAAGTGTTATTAAAAAACGCTTTTTGTAAGGGTTTAAAACACTATCACGGCTATGTAAAGTTGTTAACTAATAGCACTTAGAATTTTAAAGATTTCTTTGCCGAAACATTTTAAAAAAAGAGGAAAAGGGTTTTATCCAACAAAAGTTCATTAATTTAGTTTTCCTGTTTGTCCGGGTTTGAACTATATCCCAAACAACACAGTAATTTAATTTAAGTCAGATCTACTCAACGGATTTGGAGAAATCTTTGCCAAAAAATTGAAATTTAGGTAGTATAGCAACAAGTCACAAGACCGCTTCCACTACCTGAATATAGTAAAATTCGTTTACTCTGTCTCCCTTGCTGACCAGAAGCAAATAAAATTAGAGACCGGTCAATTTTTTCCTAACTGGAAAATAACTTGATGAAACTTACTTTTACTATAATAAAAACATCTGTCACAATGACGAGGTCCGACTAAGTCGGAACGGGTTGGAATGACAGTCCTGCGCGTGTATAAAACAACTGTTTTTAATACAGTTGCGAAAAAAAATTAAATAAATGAATTTTGACAGAATTTAATTATTTGGTAAATTAAAAAACACTAGTGCATTGTCAGTTTCCCGCACACAAAACATCTACGTAATATATCCTTTTTGAGCAATTGTATTAAAAATGCTATTCAGTCATACGCTACCAGACTAAGTGTTTAAAAATATTGTAAAATAACTCGGATGGAAGTGGGAATTTGATGTAGCTACAAATAGTTAAACTTCTAAAGAAAGTGAATAAGGTATAGATTAATATTTATAACAACTACATAATAATAGCACTGTATACTAGCTAAATTCAGGACAAAAAACCAAATAAACAGTAATGTAAATACACAAGGTTAGGGCATATATTTAAAAATAAAAACAAATGGGTAGGTACATATAATAAAAACATGCTATCAAAAGATTTTTCAGGTTTAATTAATTTACATTTAGCATTAAAATTTGTGTCGTTTAGTGATTATATTTATATTCAAATAAAGCTATATAATAAATATAATTAGTGTGACGAAAATTAGTTTAATTTTTTTCATTGTTTTTAAATTACCGTGCGTGATCCACAAAAGAGGTTTGTGCGGTGATGGTACACGTGCATTTCACACTATTGGTATTAAGTCACTTACACACTTGCCATGTTTCCTTGGCTGCAGTACAAAGCATATATTTATAATCCCACTAACACAAAATGGTGTATGGTATGATACCATGTCATTTGTTTCTCTTAAAGTAAACACTAACACTGCGCCGCGACATTGTCCCCGTATCTTATAGACACTAATTTATAGTTATATTTAGTGTTAACATGAAGCTTAGCTGAACCAACATTTGAACATTGTCTAAGATATTTGATAAACAATCATAACAAAAATTTGGAAACTTCAATCTAGTTTTTTCATATACGTTCCAAGACTAACCAAGAAAAATCAGATTAAAAAAGAATAAGAGGACATATACCTTTCTTCCTCGCTTCGAAGTAGTATCCGAGCAATGGTCCGCGGCCTGAAGCAGAGTTGGTCCACCGCATATGTAGAGCCGCAGGATCTGGGGCCAATAGGAGCGCTCGCGGTGCGGCGGGCGAGCCGGGCTGCGGACCCGTGCGGACTCGCGCCTCTGCCGTGCCTCCCGGGCCAATGGTTACCGCGCGGACTGTGAAACGGTACTCGACTTCCTCTTCTAACCCACCTACTGCTAGATGACGCTCCGTCACTTTCTGCTTCACTTGCTTGCTGAACCCTGCAAATGCAATGTCTGGTTTATTTGTGGTAACATTACGAAGAGTGGAGCTTAAATATAAAAGAATTTTAAGTCATCTAGAACACAGATTACGTTCATGGTTTTGATGCTTATCGAATCATTTTAGTGGGTTTTGAAGGCTAGTTTTAGTTTTTACATTATTTTTTTTTTACTTAAAATGTAAAAAACTAAATCATTGTTTTTCATCAATAGGGTCGGATTTTTGAGGTCGGTGGTGGCCTAGAGTGGTTTTGGTGTCTACCAAGCATTTTGAAGACCGGAATTCGAACCCAGCGTGAACTAATCGGTCTTTTTCTTAATTTTAAAGGACATGGTTTGTTCACACCATTGGAGTTTTGGTGAAGGAAAATATTGTGAGGAAACCTGCATAAGACGTATGAGAAATATTGTGGATATCTTAAAAACATGTAATCTCATTTTATTGATGATTTCTTTTAGTTTCTTTAAAACTCGCGGTTTTAAAATTAAGAGGTGAAGGACTAAATTTGTCAGCTTTGAAGACCAGTAACTTGCAATACATACATACTAGAGTAGAAGTTACTTCAAAATCTAAATGCATTTTTAATAGATCTTTTTTTTTTTTTTTTTTTTTTTTTTTTTTTAATACCACTAAGGTGGCAAACAAGCACACGGTCCGCCTGATGGAAAGCGGTCACCGTGGCCTATGGACGCTTGCTACACCAAGGGTATCACTCGCGCGTTGCCAAAAAAGGCCAGAATTTGGCAGGAAACTGTCAATCGTTAATTAACAAAGTTAAGAAAACTCGTTAACTTTGCGCAGCTTAGTATAGTGTGCAGCAATACTTACCACAATATTTAAACATTTGCATGGCTTAACTTTCAGCGGACAAATTAAACTTGCGTTAAATTTTCAAATATTAACGTTTAAATTTTTCAAAAGTATAATTTTGAAATAACTTTGTCTTCCTCTGCCAACGAAAAAAATGGATTTAAGTGCAAATCTGTATGGTGGTTACTATGAGACACCTTTCTGTAAAATTTCATCCGAATCGCTCATTTGTGAAAAGGGTCTTGACAGACAGACGGACAACAAAGTGATCCTATAAGGGTTCCTTTTTCCTTTTGATGTACGGATCCTTAAAAATATTTAATTCGCCTAATACAAATGTTTTATATTTTTACTAGGCGAATATTTCAACTATTTATTTGTTTTTTTACCTATTTATAATATAAAATATATATAACATAAATAAAACAATAAATTATCTTATAAAGCAAAATATAGTTTTTTTTATTGTTGACGATTAAAGTGTTCTTAGTTGTATAATATACTGAATTTTTACTAACGCTCATCCTGCTCGATGGTCTCATAAGTAACTAGATAGGATTGTATGAGTCCGTTGCGTCGGTGCGGGGACTCCCACGAGACGACGAGGCTGTTCATGGTAATGTCAGTAAAGGTGATGTTTTGAGGCGCGGACGGCAAGCCCTGGTGAGTGCGAACCAGCGCCGCCGTCGACCGGGGACCGTCGCCCGCTGGGTTAAACGCTAGGACCTGATGAATACAAAACGTGTTCTATAAAAGTTACCACATACGAGACAGATAATATAATATTTTAGTTTTGTAGTGCCAATAAAATAAATATTATCTGCGCTGTGTGTATACCTGTATTGATTAAAGTAAAAAGCGATATCGTAAAAAATGCGCTCTGATGAAGATATCGTATATATATTTTTTTGACATATCACACAGCGCCATCTGGTCCCAAACTAAGCAAAGCTTGTATTATGAAAACTAGACAACGGACACCATATTATGTGTCTGATTTGTGCTAACCATCGATATGTGTTAACCTTTAGTCATAGCCTAAACACTTATTTCATTCAAGTCGGCCATCGAAGGAGACAGAGCAATCTTTAGATAAGCTGCGCGGCGAAACAAGGGGCGAGTGTAACCGACTTGCCTTTGTCGTCAAATATAGCTAGTTGGGTAGTGTCCAGCCCGTCATTCGTTTTGTCACGACACCATGACTGTCTTGACGTTGTTGGATTCGTTCAAAGCGAAGACTGACTGTATGAATGAAATAAATGTTTAGCTTGTGCTTTAGTTTGAACAAAACGTGGTGTGGTTGTTTACATACTAGGTGACCTAGTGTTCGTTCGTCTATACCCCTCTTATCAGGTGTGAAGGGCCTCTTCTTTCTTGATTCACGACGAAAACACACGGACTGCTGTTAAACTATATTAAATTAACATTGTTTAGAAATAACTAGCAACAACTTTGTTTTGTTGGCGAATTCAATGATAACAACAGCACAACAAGTTATTATCAATAATAATTACCTGAATTCGATACTGAGTGAATTTGTCAAGGAAAACTAGGGAATGTGAAGTAGCAGAGGCGGCTACCACTTCGATCTCTTCTTCAGCGCGACGGCCTGGCTCTGACTCTTCCGGTGACTCCGTCATCAGATAAAATATCTGTACACAATGTAATGCATTATTTTTTTGTTTTACTTACATATTTGTACTTACATAATCAATGTATTCATTCCTGTAATCATTTACGTTTCAACATATAATTTAGTCATCAAAAATACCAAAATCTTTGAAATATTTGGCTTTATTTTAAAGCGTCTTCAGTCTGATATGAAATTAAGTTATAAATTTATTATATTTATACATTATAAATACAGTAGACTTAACTACCAACCCGACCAACCAACCGTTTTCTTTAGAAATCTATGGGGGAGGCCTATGTTCAGCAGTGGCCGCTGAGATGATGATGATGAGACTCAACCAGAGGCAAAAGAGATAGAAATTACATACAGCCTTGCAGAACCTTGTCCGAAAAGTTAACAAGGGTTACATAGACAACAGGATAGCAAGTACATTTTCTGTTTGACAGAAAGAGACAGCACGAAACCACATCGGGCAAGATGAGTTCTTAAATACAGTCCCGTGGTTATGTTTGATGCGATCGGTAGTATATACATGTAATTATTAAAATTAATATCAAACCTGATTGTCTAATTTAAAACTTTATTGCTACGCCGATTCATGTGTTAACTTTGAAGATTGTATGCATACAATTAGACGGATTAGTTGTGTGATAGATCCAAAAACTGACATTGTACGTCACAGGACGTCCGCTCTTTCGTGTGGTTGCATAAATTTTAAACTAGTAAGGACAAATCCGATTGAGTACAAATTTGTGTCAAATACAAAAACCATAACTTGAGTGACCAACTGTCCATTACCTATTTGTGTGTGTTGCTTACTAAACTCCATTTTACAAAGATGGAGCGTGTTATACCACAGTTTTAAATAAATTGCAACCCTCGGTGATTATAATAAAGTTAATGAGTATGTAGTTTTGAAGATATAAATGATATTTTTATTATATATGATGCAAATAATTTTATACAATTATATTCGATTTTTAAAAACAAAAATACAAAATCGTGCACCATGCTATGTAAAATGAAATATAGTTTTTGAGTGTGGTGAAGGGGCGCACCAGATTAGGTGTTCTCTACTTACCTTATAACCGAGTAAATCTCCATTTTGCTGTGCAAGCAGTGGTGGCTTCCAAGTGAGCGCGACTTCGGTGGGAGAAAGTGGAGTGGCGTTAACTTCACGCGGCGGTGCAGTGGGGACGGCCTCACCCACCCACACTACAGCCGGCGTACCACTCGGACCTACCCCTTCAGAGTTCACGGCGCAAACGCTTATCTCGTAGTTGCGGTCCACTGCTAGATCTGTCAGAACTACTTCTTCGGTCTGTTTGGAAAAAAAGGGTTTTTATTCCGTTTTAATAAGTAAAAAACACTGGATTCATTTCTGTCTAGGGTATCTATAAATCTTCTTTAAATTGTTTAGCTATTTAGGTACAATATCCAAAAGTCACTGCATTGTATTTGCGATTAATATAGGAACTACATACGCTAGGAGACCATGTAGGCGCTATCGTCCGCGTAAAGTTCTAGGACATCTACAACGTCATCGGCTAGACTTGATATTGTAAGTAAAATGCACATAATGCAGAAGCGACAGGTAGCTTCTTAGAGAACCCTTGCTTTAAAGATTTTGTACGCTGATTGTTTATTCTCGATCAATACGTAAAAGCTCACTTATTTTCAGAAATAGCGCTAATACTCGTCTAAGCAGTTAGGGTCTTTGGTCTTAATACCACCGTGCCAATTCCAGTCTAAAGCCATATGGTTTAATGCAGGTACAAGCTGAAGAGTGGTACCGTGAAGGTTTGTAAGAGCATAGCACGTGTGCGTTGGTATCTGCTATAGAGATACGGGGTTTGGCGCGGAGTAAAAGTGTTTCATGGCGGGAAACCCATGACGGATGTGTTTTTTTTTAATACCACTAAGGTGGCAAACAAAAACACACTCCGCCTGATGGAAAGCGGTCACCGTGGCCTAAGGACGCTTGCAACACCAGAAGTATCACTCACGCGTTGCCGACCCTTCAAAAATCCAATAACTTCTTTCCTGAAGAACCCCATACAGTAGTCCTTAAAGAAAACCTTGGCAGGGAGCTCATTCCACAACTCAAGTTCAGGAATAGAAGTGTCCCTTATACTTTAAAGGTCTCCTGCTTATTAGAACCTGATGAAGATCAACTAAAAAAGAGAGTGTAGCAATACCTTAACACCAGGCACTTCCAGGGTGGAAGCGCGGTGCAATGGTGAAGGGAAGTCTACGAGGGGCTGGTAGGAGACGCGGTAGCCGCCAGTCTTCGCGTCGCCGCTCCAGTGAGGTTCAGCCAGCGGCGTCCACTGCACGCGCACGCTGCTTGGCGTTATCGGGACCACATGGAGTTTCTCCACCGCTTTGCTGGGCGCTTTAGACATTACAAAGCAGGTATTAACATAAAATTGTCACAGCTTTATTATATATGAAAAATACCTACATGAGGAAGACGACCACGACCAAGTGGTGCAAGTCGTAGTAAAATATGTTGAACTGCCAAGTCAGTGGTACCGGGTTTTATTCCCGGTATTGGTAATTAAAATTATTGCAATTTTTGAATTTCTAATGTTAAAGCCTATAAAATGTTTACGGCTGTTAATTCATATTATAGTTTAACAACGTTTTTTTGGTTAGTGGTGGCCTTGTAGTTTTGGTGTCTGCGTCGTGTTCTCAGGAGTGGAGATTCAAGCTCGGAGAGTACCAATGAGTCTTTTTTATAATTTCTAAAGTAGATTGTTCACATAAGGTACTAGCTTTTCGGTAAAGGAAAACATCGTGAAAAAACCTGCATACGTCAAAAAAAAAAAGGTGAATTCCACAATCCGCCATTCCGTAATATGGCCCAAATCGCCCTCGCCAAAGGTGAGAGTAGGCAGTGTAACAATAGGGTCGTATGACACTGGTAAGGAACAGCGTGTTACCTGCAGGTAAAGTCCGTACGGTTTCGGTAGCGTTGCTGTAGCGACTAGGCCCTATGTCATTAGTCGCTCTGATCCTGAACTGATACGCCGTGTACGGCTTCAGACCTTCCGCGGTGTACGACGTCGCAAACGGATCAACGCGCTCCGGTATAACGTGCCACGTCACACCTTCTTCTTTTTGTTGAACCGTATAGTACCTGCAAAAGAAGCAATACATAACAAGTCGAGGCGACAGAGATAGGGCAGTCGTAGAACTCAAGGCTGGCCAAGAGTATATTTAGCAATATAAGAACTACGTTATACAATTAAGTAGCTATGCTATAGTATGCAGCTTATTTAGAAATATGGCATTATCTTCGAATAAATAAATGTTCCTGGACATCTCGTACAGCGCGATCTATGTAATCCTAAACTAAGCTTGGCTTATAGATAAGTACTTACTAGACAACTGATACAAATACATTAAGCACTTTTATGGTAAATACATAGATATTATATATAGAAACTTCCAAACTTGATGGTTGTTGACTAATCAACTAAGAACACTAATGTTTGTACTGCGCAGTGATCGAACTCACACTCCTCGGTTCAGTAGGCACGGTCACTTCCAACTTAGCCACCAGGCAGTGCTGTAGCATATTGATCAAATGTGATTTTTAAAAGCATGACTAGTAAATATTCGCTTTTATTCATTGATTTACCTCAATCAATCCTAGCTTGGGGATCCTAGACATTAAGATTATTTTAATCTTCAATAACGTCAGTAAATACGACGTAAATAGCTGACGAAATCAACAAATATGCAAAAGTAGAATGACAGGCTAGTCATTCTTTACGAACTTGGTTTGAACCAAGCTTCCTTCGTACGTCTACCATTTCGACTACACGAATATTTGCTCACAGTATATTCACATCGAGCAAATGCTCATGTCAGTCGCCACCTAATAGGATTTGAACGACCTGTCAGTCTGTAAACAAATGTCGGTCTGACGTTTGTAAACGGGTCGTTCATAAACTTAGAGTAACATCTTTACGATCCATGTTGCGTCCGGATGCAGGTTTTGAACACAGCCTGTGTTGTTTTAACAGTAGTTGATATCTATACAAACAAAAATGTAAATGTGTATGTATATACAAAGTTAAAATACTAACCTCAACGGGGCATAGCCATCATCGCCAGGCGTCCACGAGAATGTGATGTGGTGAGGCTGCAGAAGTGAGCGGGCGACAAAAGGGCGCGCAGGGGGAGCAGGGGCGGCGCGGTTCGCGGTTGTAAGTACCAAAGCGCGGGCAGTGCCGCCCCACCCCAGTCGCGTCTGAGCCGTCACAGAGAATAGGTAGTACCGCTCCGATGCCAGTTCCGTCGCCCTAGTGATTATGTTTTGATGTTAGAACTGATAATTATCACCTCTGTATGACATAATTGTCACCTATTACTTTAGGACGTTGCCCAGAAAGGTATTTGCCGCGATTCCACGAGCACGACATCATACTCGGCGTTGTATGTAATAGGCGCTGTTACATGTCGTTCACAAGGAGAGGAGCATATGCTTACTCTTGCGCGTAATTCAAGAAACTATAGCGCCAATAGTTAAATAGTATAGCGTCAAGTGAAATCACGCCGATGTCCCCCTTTCTGGACAAGTTCTAAGCCTCACCCCATCCGCAGATCTAAAATGCTCTGTCACATTCTAAACAGATAAACAAATATAATAGATAAAAGGTCAAATAACCCATTAAATGACCAATAAATTGAAATTCATATTTGTTATTGCGTGCAGCGGACCGTGATTTTAACACTGTTACAAAGAAAACGTTACAAAAATGGAGCGATCATAAATAAATTTTACCTGAAAGTTCTGTCAGATGGTAAGAACTCTCTAGAAAACATATGCTGCGTGCTACTGTTGAGGTGGTACGTCACTTTGTACGCCAAAATTTCACCATTAGGATCTTCTGGCACGTCCCATATAATACGAGCCGTCGTGAAACTTACATCTGGAAATGATACATTCGACGGTGGCCCAGGAGCTGCAAGGAATATTTACATACATACTTACAAGTCTGAGAGGCTTAACTTAAGTTCATAATTTAAAGTGAAACTTGTTCCGAATTTTCCAATATAAGCTCTATTTATCTACTCTGTTTTTAAATCGTTATTGATAAAAACCGCAAAAAAAAGAGACGGAGAAAATATACTCATAAGACCCTAGTGAATAATTGAATAACCAGAGTTTTTATTGAATTCATACGTTTATTTCATATTCTAAAACACTAGTTATTTTTTTTAATGTCACTAAATAGTGTCATTTTATAAATAAATATGTTTTATGCGCCTAGAATAAATAGCTATCTATAATAATGTAGTTTTGATGTTGGGAAATACATGAATAAATTACAAATGATAATAATAATAAATGAATCTGATGGTTTGTTTGTTTGTTATTCAATTATGACGCAACGGAGCATCCAGTTAAGCTGAAAATTGCCTAAAACTTTTGACTACAGAAAACAGAATTCCATTACAACGAACTTGAATAAGAGTTATGGGCTGCTATAGCAAACGTTTCTGGTATAATCAAGAAGTTCAAACAGGAATGCCACGATGATAATTAACTTTAGGGCAGGCGGACTCGCTAGCAAAAAATTTTATTAAACTTAATGAAGGCTGTATGGAAAAATCTGTCAAATTCACATAAATATAAAAAATATACATACTATCTTCAAAAGTTCGTACAGAAATTGGTGGATCACTCAATACTCCATCTCCCAATCTGGTAAACCCCAAAACCTGTATCTGATATACGACATATTTCCTTAGTTCCGTAAGAGTTATTGTGTGTGTTTGGTTGTCTGTTATGGACTGGCATTCCACTTTCTTATGTTCGGGGCGAGGAGGTGGCACAACGGCCGCGTAGCACACTTTGAAGCCTTCGATGAGTCCGTTCTGATCTTGCCCTGGGATTTCACCCCAAACTACGACTATAGTGGTAGATGATGTCGCGTTTGCCGAAACTTCGCTCGGACCTCGCGATGGAACTATAATCATACAATAAATAGGCTCAATTTTTATTTGTAATTATGAAACCTCATTGTTAATTAAAATCAATGAAAATAAAGTTTTTCTGCGACAACTACTTTGAGATATTTACATTTAAAGGTATGCGCTTACTCCGTTTTTAAACCGAGCAAAAACGCTTCATACTAAACCCTACAAGGTTAGTAGTGACGACACCGACACTGTTACTTGTAGAAAATGTATAAATATTGCAAATCATTTCATTACACATTGCGTTTACGTTTATGCTGCCATGACAAAAGTCTTGAAATTTAGCTAAATATATAAAAAACAAAACAAAATATATAATTTTGATTTTTTTCGTAAAATTTTAAATATCTGTAAAAAATCGGAAAAAAAATCTATTGAGCTAATTTTTTCACTAGTTATGTTATTTTAGCAAAGGTACTATAAATAGTAAATAGTTTCATTAAAATCTGATGACCTTGTCAACTTTGCTAGCAACCCTATTGTGACAAAACCTTAAGAAAACTTGATTTAAGAAGTATAATCTGACAAAAAATTTTGTTAAACTTGATTTAAGAAGTATAATTTGACAAAAAATTTTGTTTAACTTGATTTAAGAAGTATAATTTGACAAAAAAAATTGTTTGAAGTTTGTTCTCTAGCATATTTTAAAACGTTTGATTGACAAGCTCGTATCCTCACCAGCACAGTTTAAATTTTTGTTGTCACATTAGATGTAATAGTTAAAAGTATTTCTAAACCAAGCGTGGAACCAAAGACATTAGAGTAGGATAGACCGCTAAAGTAGGCGAAAATGTATTGTGAAAGATTGTCAGCAAATTGTAAAAGATTCTCTTGTTAAAAAAAAATAAAAAGTACCAGCTTCTCGTGTCCTTTCGATGGCAGTGGGACTTTCAGCGGATGTTCCAACTTCGTTAATGGCCGTCATATGGATCTCATACACTGACCATTCTTCAAGATTAGAGAGTACATGCGAGTTGGCAGTGTGGTCCTCAATGATGCTATAGAATGTCTCGTTGTCACCGACCCGATAGTAAGTAATGTTGTAGCCCTTTGGGTTGCCATACCATTCTGTTTGTTGCAATGGCTACAAAATAGAGAGTTGGGTTCAGAAGTTATTTATTAATTAGTTATCATTAAGCCTACCAAAATTCGACTGTGATAATAGTGTTTTTTACACAAAAAGTTTCTTGCCATTTTATGTGATTCCTCTTTTCAGACGATTACGTTTTTAGTTTCGCCGCAACGATTTTGTATACCATCCTCATTTTGCATGCATTAATTTCTGATAATGTAAACGTTTTTTTAAAACTTAACTCTGTGCTTAAAACGGTTAAATTATTTTACACGAGACCCCCGGATGGACCACGAACGCGATTACATTTTTAGTAAAGTGCTAACTCCACAACTATAAAGTAACGTTGTGCGTACTGTACCTGCAATGAAGTTGACCTGACGTTCAAAGTTTCATAAATGGAATTTCTAATTAGTAAATTGTAAATTAGCCGTACTAATCAGCGTATCCGAGTATACGTTAATTTTATTTATTACCTTTGCATTGTTACTTAACAATTGCTACCTTACAAAGTGCTTACTTTACTTTTTAATATAGTACTAGTATAGTATTATATAATCTGTGGCTATAGTACATTCTATAAATGGAAAAGGTTTGTAACTTACGATCCATCTTACGCGTAGATTGGTAGCACTGACCGCTCGCACTGTTACATTTCTCGGTGGGTGGTGCGGCGGTGCCTGTATAGTCTGAAACTCCTTACATGGCTCTGAAGGTGGCGAGGATCCTACCACGTTACTCGCGACTAACCGTAGTCGGTAGGTTGTAAATGGAACCAGACCGGTCACCAAGATGGACTTTGCATCTGGAGCGTTCACTTCGAAAATTGTTACCCAAGAAGAGTTGCGAGAGTTTTGAGCCTGTATTTAAAAAGGACGATAAATACTCATTAACTTTGCTTTTATAATACCTAGTTCTATATTATCTACAAAAGTCTGAACTTTTAGTTCTCAATTTTAAGTATTTGCATTCTTTAGAAATACCGCTATTGATAGCAATCTTAATAAATTGCATTAAAAATCGGGAGATTTTAAAAAAAGTTAATCACTAGTTCATTTCATTTCAAGCAATTTATTTCAATTCAAAAGTGTCAATATTTAAGTTTATATGAAGTATAATAATAAAAAATTGACTTCAAAACTTGGAAATTGTACTACACACATAGACATTTAAAAAAATGTTTATATATATATTTTGAAAAACCCTTAAGTACTTTGTTTTAAATGTAAACTCCGTATTAGTGAGGATACCTACGTTTTCAGTTAAATATAGAATTCCGAAAAAATATAAGTTACAAAAATGTAGCTAAAACATATCAAAAAAACTAATTAGAAATCAAGTCATATAAAAAAAGCACATTTAGCTGGCATAAAAAATATTTCTTTATATTACCTGCACTGTCCAGAGCGAAATAGAAGAGTTGCCGTCAAATCCGGGCGTGAACTGTAGTAGTACGGAGAAAGCGCCAATGTTGGATAGAGCCAGGTTACGAGGTGCCTCGGGCAGCACTGGCTCTACGCCTGACTGGATGCTGGCAGACTTGGCTGGACCTTCTCCAACGGCTGTCAGAGCGCACAGCCAGAATTTGTAGTGCGTACTCGCCTAGAAACAGTCACCTCACTTTACAGGGCTCAATCATGTCAGTAAGGAAAAAATCGGAAAGCCGGCTGTTTAGTAAAGATTTATTAAGTTGGACCGCGGCGCGTGACAAGGTTAATAGGATTGTCGCTACTCTGGGTGGACCGGCATCTCAGTCAGTCACATATAATCCTTTGACAGGTCGCGGCGTATGTACATTATTTTGATTGTATTAATTTTATATACACACTACATATCACATACACACTATATACAATCGTACTCAAAAAACGTTATTACAAAAAACATCTGACGCCAACATTTGGGTAAGTCCATGCAATTTTATTAAGGCCTACTTACGTTGGCCCAGTTTTTACGATCCAGTTTTTGGTGGACAGAAGCGTCGGTTCTGTTATAGTTATTTATTTGTTTTCGTATTTGGGTCGTTTTACAAATCATTTGGGATTTACTGGTAGTCAGGTAATTACATATTACAAATCGTGACGTTGGGTCGCGTCGTTGATAGGCATGGTTAACCGGTGTTATCTAATCGTTCGACGGACATAATAATATTCGCCTATGACTTACCTACCTCTTTGTTATTGCGGTTAAAATAGACTGGAATAAATAGGTTTTAAAATAGTTTTTTTGTTAGGATAACGTACCAATTTGGGTAATTGTGTAGTCGGGGTTTTTGTACATGGTAGTTGGGGTTTTTTGGGGTTTATATAGTAACTTGGTTGCTGTAAAAAACTGTTTATATAACAAACAGAGTCGTTTGTTTCTGTCTTTGTTTTTGTTTTGGATTGTTTATTGTGTGTTAATTTAGTTATAAAATATGACGTCATCGGTCAAGGAGTTCAGGGCTATTATAACGAATTTATTGAGATGGTTTTCATGTTGTTTAGGGCTCGTTACACGGGAGGATCGGGTGTTTGCATTCAGGCAGAGCAATACAGTTTCCGACAAGAGTAAATGAGCTGGAACAGGCATACCAGGGTATCCTATCTTCAACGGATGACGAAAATATCCTAAAGGCGGTAAATTCTGACTTTGACTGGGGCGGGGGTTTGTTTAGTAAAGATTTATTAAGTTGGACCGCGGCGCGTGACAAGGTTAATAGGATTGTCGCTACTCTGGGTGGACCGGCATCTCAGTCAGTCACATATAATCCTTCGACAGGTCGCGGCGTATGTACATTGTTTTGATTGTATTAATTTTATACATAGTGAATACGTACGTCACACAGAGAAACACAATACAGACATTCACATACACACTACATACAATCGTACTCAAAAAACGTTATTACAAAAAACGTCTGACGCCAAAATTTGGGAAAGTCCATGCAATTTTATTAAGGCCTACGTTGGCCCAGTTTTTACGATCCACCGGCTGTCGATGTATAGACCTAAAGTAGAAATTCCCTTGTGTAGTGAAATAAGGTGAAAAGGTAGATAGTGCCCTAGTGCCCTTGCGCTGCGCTTGGCTCGTTTTGGCGGGGGCACGGTAGTAGATAAGAAGTGTATTCTATTTTTGTAACTTTTTCTCTCGAAAACTATGCATTTTAGAAAAATAGCTTTACAGTAACTCAAGTAGGAACATTATTACAGACTTAGTAATAGGGTCCCGTTTTGTACCCTATGGGTACGGAACCCTAAAAATAATGGTCAGGCCAGAAATTAGAAGCTCTATAACGAAATAACAATCGGCCTAGTGATAGTTGAACTTGGTATGGCTGTTTTCTGACCAGAAATATCCAGGTACGATTGCTTGGAGGTGTACATTGTTTTTGATAGCCTCTCTAAACATATGTATTTATGTAAGTCTTCGGATTCAACATTAAAATTTTTTGAGGTAAAATGAATACAAAGTTCGAAAACTTTACCTGTAACTGCTCTACCTTCATGCTAGTAACATTTGACGGCAGTATTTCTTCCTTAAATGTTTCGTTGTTATCTTTTATTTGGTACGATAACTTGTAGCCTATTAGAACACCATTGGATTTCTTAGGCGGCGACCAAGACACCCTCACCGCACGATCTGATACGTCGTCAAACTGAAGATTCGTGACTTCGTCCGGTACTAAAAATATAGTTGTGATTATACTATTTTTATGTAAATATGTCTACTATATCTATATTGATTTTACGAGGGTATTTGTGTATATACATATAGATTTATATACTTGGATCGCATTAGCTACAAAAATGTACTACAAAAAACGCTCTTTACAAACGTCGTCAACATAATAACTTTACCGCTAAGAAAACCCCATTCACTGTGGTCCTACAATTCCAGAACACTCCCCTCTCCATCTCCAAGAGCATTGGGATTCGTGGTGTTGACATCTCCAGCGATGTTCAGTTCCGAGATCATTTACAAGATAAAGTGAAGCTGGCGTCCAAAAAACTTGGTGTACTCAACAGAGCGAAGCATACTTCGCGTCGGTTGTTACTTTACAAGTCGCAAGTTCGGCCCCATATGGAGTACTGCTGCCATCTCTGGGCGGGTGCACCCGGATATCAGCTTGGCCCTTTTGACTCGGTTGAACGACGGGCTGTGAGAATTGGCGACGATTCCCAACTCACTTGCGGTATCTAGCCCTTAAGTCTGAGGAGAGGCTTTGCCTCTGTGTGTGTTCTACCGCTTGTACAATGGGTTATGTTCTGAGGAATTGTTCGAAATGATTCCTGCTAAGGTTTTCTACAAGGAATACAGTATGGAAAAGAAAGAAGTTATTAGATTTCTGAAGGGTCGGCAACGCGCGAGTGATACCCCTGGTGTTGCAAGCGTCCATAGGCTACGGTGACCGCTTACCATCAGGCGGGGCGTAAGCTTGTTTGCCACCCTAGTGGTATAAAAAAAAAAAAAGACAATTTATGGTCTCCTATTACATCATTAAAAAAAAAAAATAGATGAAAAAATTACAGTTAAATTATATTTTTTTATATAAGAGTATAATTAAACTGTAAACTTATTGAAACTTTTAAAATTATTGAATTCAATTACTAAATTTAAAAAGAGTAGGTATAATTGAACTGTATTTTTTTTTTAAATTACTCAATTTAAAAAGAGTGTAATTTAGCTATATATTTTTAATTAATCAACTAAATTACTAAATTTAAAAAGAGTATAATCTAACTGTATTTTTTTCTGATGTTCAAGCAGCGCATGAATTGCCTGGAGTTTGTGTTATAATGACGTTCGTAAAGAGCGTATGTTCTTAGTAAAATATATATAGTCGATATTTTCTTCAGACATAATTGCACCACGATAGCTCAAGTGGCAGAGCACTTTGACGGAATTTTATGGATTCAGGTTCAAGTCCTGGCTTGAATTCAAATCGTTTGACTGTATTTTTGTTATGACAATAGAAATATCTGTTTATATTAATAGTATTTAATTGAAAAGTATATTACCATCTTCTTTAGTCCTTACAAGAGTGAATTCACTTCGGGGACCATCACCGGGTTCCGTGAAACACAACACGGATATATTATAATCTGTAAACTTTTCCAACCCCGGCATGACAGCTGATAGTTCAGCCAAGGGGTCTAGCAAATTTGGGGGAACGCTGACTAGTTTTTGTTCTACAGTTGTGCCTTCTGCATCATCCCATCGCCACGCTTGGATTTTGTAACCCTTTAAAATTAATAAATAAAAATAAATGAGTTCACTCATGGCCCTGAAGAAACTTTTCAGATGTAGCATTATATTTTTAAACACACTTTCAAAAAAAGTAAAGTACGCTTTGCTAATATGGGATGTTCAAATGTATGTAACGGTCTGATATCTCCTAGTAATATACATTGTTACTAGATATTTTAAAAAAGTTGTTTCCTATGGTTACACCCGTGGTAAGTATAAACAACGTGTCCGTAGAAGTTTTATAATATTAGTATGTGAGTAGGGATGGGCAAATTTAATAAAATTTTGTGTATAAAAATTTCAAGTTTGAATATTAAATATTTTGGTACTTAATAATACAATGTTATGATTTATCACGTACCAAAACATTTTTCACCTCAAATTGTTAATACTTAATAAAATTTTCCCCTCAAAATTTAAAAATTGTTCTCTATGTAAGTAATTACAAAGTGATTCCTTAGTTTTCATAAGTACCTGGTTAATTCCATTGATATTTTGTGGATTTGGCGGAGTCCACCAAACAGTGACAGCCGTAGAATTAAAAGGCTCACAGCGTACACTATCAGGCGCGGCTTCGGGCACCCCTTCTCTTGTCTTTATCGTATAACTGTCCGTGAACACCCCCACCCCTTTATCATTATAAGCAGCTATTTGCACGTTATAATCCTTCCACGTAATCAGATCTTGTATAAGATAATTCCTCTGGGCTTCATTAGTGATATTCTGATTGGTCCATGGACTGTTATCGTAACCTTTGAGCCGATATCTGATGACGTAACCGAGAATATGCCCGTTCCGATGTTCTTCTAAAGGAGGTTGCCACTGAGTTATTATCTCTGAAGGCGAACGGGCTGAACCCATAAACCCAACAGGAGGTCCAGATGGTGCTGTAAGAGAAGTTAGAAAAATAATACGTGATAAAGGTTGCAATTAAAAAAATATGCATGCAGTTTGGTTCAAGAACAGGGAAAAATAATTGAGTGGTTTAAATCGGATGAATACCTTTAAGCTTGCTTAGGGTAGCTGCAAAAGCTAAATTCAAAATCAACACAGTCCGCTATAGGAAATAATCAAAATTAAAAATAATACGACAAACACAGTAACTAAAACCAAATTGAACGTGTAATCAAGAGTTTCTGCATACCTTGGCAGCATATTAGGTCACTGGCTGCTTGACAGCAAAAAGAAAACACTTATTGCAATTCATATTGAGACATACTTTTTAAGATGAAGTTGAATCTATAGAAATTGATGATTTACATAAATCTTTTGAATATCTAAAATTCATTTTAATCAGACGATGGTAATTAATTTATATGATTACGAGGCAGTTACGCTGTTAAAGACTGATTAGGGAAACTAATATCGATAAATTAGTAAGTTAGTATAAGGACCAACTTTATTATTTATTAAGGCCATCCCTGCGGTTCACTAGCTCCGCCATTGGATATTTTTTAATTATTTTTCGTAGAAAGCGTATTTTCTACGAACAATTATTACAAAATGTTCAATGGCAGCGCTAGTGGACCGCAAGGATGGCCTTAAGGCAGTACATTCCACGAGAGAGTCACTTTGGTTGCTCATAACATTAAACCTATGCAGTATTTTAAATAGCTAAGTACATGAACTATACAATCATATTGTCCTTTAAATACGTTCGTTAAATTTTTTCAATAAATTTGAAGTTTTCATGTATAAATAAGATCGCAAAAATCGCCATTTTCGTTGATAGAGCTCTGTTTGGTTGATTAATAACACATCACTTTTTAAATTAAATTTAACATAAATGGTGTACCTAAATAGCATACTAATAATGCTCGTTAACCAATTTTAGAGTATTTTATTATTTTAATATGCCAAATTTCGCCAGTTTTTCGCCAGTTTTTCGCCATTGTAGAAAGATTTAAAACCTCACTTAGTATGAAAGGACTTATGTATTCCAAATTGATTGCTGATGGAGATGCTTTCATATAAGAAAATTCGAGACGCGCATCCATACCCAGGCTTGACAGTCGAAGAGATAGAATGCACAAATCATTTGCTGCGAAACTATTGTACAAAAATTGATTCTCTGACGCGAGACACACAATATCCTATTCAGTTACTAAAAATTGTTGCTAGTGCAAAGTTACGTTTGCGATTCGCTGTCACAGGAGCTATTAAGTATAGAAAATCTCAAGATTTAAATTTTGATCAAAAAGTATTAGCTTTAAAGAGTGATATAGAAAATGCACCGTATCATGTTTTTGGCAATCATGCTAAGTGTGACATTACATTTTTTATTAGCAATTACTGCAAAAGCAAGAAAAACTTTATTTATTTATTATCAAAAATGAGTTAATTCTAGGTCGGCGAAGCCACGGGCAAAAGTTATTTAAAACTATATATAACTCTACATTTAATTTATTATAGACTACTTATAGCTACATTATTCACTATTTATTTCTTTTTATATATTTCATTTATTTATTATTAATACTTATATAATGATATTTTATTATATTTAGCATATATGTTTTTATTTGTGTGTAAAGTTTAAGTACTTATATATTTATTTTATTGCATCAAAACCCAAACAGAATATAAGTATATATTATTACATAGTATATAGATAAGTATATATTGTGTGCATCTAAAGATGCTTGCCATACTAAATAAATGTATAAAATATGTATATAGAATTGTCTTCATGACTGTACAAATATCCTTTGGGCGGGTCATTTTTTTCTTATCTCGCACTCCCGACGCGAGCCCGTTTGCTGTGACGTCAGAGTGTATTGTACTGCCTTAAGGGGTTTTAGCAATTGGCTAATGATAAACGCTTTTGTTTAGTGTTTCAAGTGTGAGTTTCCAACTAATACCACGTGTCGGGTCAGTTCAGGTATAAAAATTTAACAGCGCTCCTAGCATTTTAATATCTTATTTTCTGATAAGACACTTATTAATACGCGGACGAGATTGTAGAGTTAAAAACTCACACTAGGCACATAGGTGCAAATTGTTTGTGTGATTCAAATTAAATTTACTAAGCACTTTCCACTAGTTTGGCGTAAACAACTAAAAGCAGTCTTCTGTAGTCATCTGTCTAACTTATTATTTTTAACGCCAATCGTTCACTTAAGTATTATCTATTTAACACTTACATTTTGTAGCATAGTGGCAAGTGTAATAAAAAAACAACGCTTGTCGTTTACGATAAGGAATTTGGTTATAACAACATATTGGTCTTTGGTTTATTATACCACCAATATTAAAATCATAAAAAAAATGGTACAATAGTTACAAAGTGCAAATATACTACATGTGTATAAACAAAACACTTAACAACCACGAATCATACCTTCTTGTGGTAGTGTCAATACGTCAGTGGGATCCGAAGCTGGTCCTTCGCCGACAGTATTCACCGCTGATACTCTGAACTGATACGATGTGGCTGCCTTCAGATTTGTCAGCAGCACCCATCGTTGAGTAGCCGTCACGTTGATGGATTCTGTCACCCAGTTCAGTAACGGATCGGGAGTAGGACCTAACAGAAATAATATGTTTTATAAGTTATCTCCAGTATTGAATGAGTTTATTGGTTGCCTGATTATGTTTCCAAGTTGCCTAGTTACCAGCGTCGTAATCATTTTGGGATATGAATTCAAAGAAGTTTCCATTTTCATAAATCTATTAATGTAATAAAATTATTTTTACTTATATTACTAGTCAGAACAATATGAAATTAAGTGAGCTAAGTTATATCTACTTGAAAAAGGTATCAACCTATTCAGGTCGAAAAATTATATATGCGGTCCCTAATAATATAAATAGAATTGGCTAACAAACTTCTATTCAAGACATCAATGGACTAGGGGGACAATGTAACTATTTGTAAACATTGTTTAGTTCAAAGAGCAGATTTTTTTTGACATAAAGCTGTTGTGTGTGACATCACTTTGGACATAACCCTACTTACAAAAACCACTTTCAAATTATTTCAGATAATAACCTGCTATATGACCGCTGGAGGAGCATTTTTTCCGAGTTTCTCCATGCTTCAGAGAGCCCGATAAACCGTCCATCCTGGCTGTCATATGACAGCAGTTGCTAAGTCAGATCAGGAGCCTTATAGACAGCTTGAAATCTCTGACATTCTAGGCTAGACACTATCCGCGAATCCATATGGCCCAGTACGTTGGGCTATGTTGCCTGCAGTAAAGATGTACAACGGCTGAGTTTACAAACAACTAACCAAATTCAGGAACAATCCGTCTCTGCACAATAAACTTATGTACGGGTGAATTTCCATCGAAGCCAGGTGTCCAGGACACGTTGACAGCTCTTTGCGTGGCTGCATCTAATCTGACTGCACGCACGTTAGTCGGCGCGTAGGGCAATTCTATAACAGAGAGCAAGGCGTGTCGCGTATGATTGCCGCCCGGTGACGTCACCACGCACGTGTACTCCCCAGCGTCGCTCGCGCGTACCGCTTGCACTTGCAATGCCCCATCGGCTGACACCCACACTCGAGAACCCGCTGTCATTGGTCTATAACAAAATATTCTGGTTTAACATATCTACGGAATATTTCTAATGCAGCGATTTTATGATATTAAATATTATTGTAATACTGGAATACTTAATTAAAATAAAATTATTAACAAAAACAAAACTAAATACAATTGTTAGTACAGTAGGCAGCACATCACCACCCCTATATATCTATAACCACAACGTTTAGCTACAGATAAATCGTAGGAAAGTGACGTAACATTGCTCAGCTGTCATTAATTCATAATGTACGGTTGCAGACAGCTAATTTAAGACAAAATTATAAAATCCAATCTCTCTTGCTCGTGTTGTTCGCTGCGTTGCGCCTTGGGTTCAAAAGTCCACTTAGGTGATATAAAGCCTACTGTACATTAATTATATTAGTGTGTGTAAAATGAAGTTGTTAAAAGTTAACTTACTGTTTATTATGGAACCAGTCTATGTTAAACTTGACATTGGGGTCGCTTGAGACTTTGCACTGTAACGTCGCTGTGTGACCCAACAAGACACGTGTGTCCACTGGAGGTGCGATGATTTGAGTCCGAACTAAAATGGGAATTTATATATGTAAGTAAAGACACTTGACACGTGAATTTAAATTTGGAGCAAACATAACATTGAGTGTTTTTTTAGATGTAACTTCATTATTTTGTAGCACACAATTACTAATATTAATTTACAAAGGATTTATTTTACGAATAGGGTTTTTCAAAAAGTTATTATATTCTTAAAAGGCAACACGTGGGTAATGTTCCTGTAGAGTTTCAAGCGGGCTACATTAGGCGGGACGTACGCTTGTTTACCAATTTGGTAGTGTACAAAAACTAAGTGCAGCAAAAACGTTGTTTATGGGTACGGCCAATGTGTTGTTCTGTACCGGTTATATGAACCAAATATAGCATCATTTGGATTTCCTAAAAAGTTTTATTTTACCCAGTATAGTAAGATATGCTTCTCCTGTGACATTTCCCGCATCGTTAGCACGGACACATGTGTATTTTCCATTGTCGGTTGTTGTGGTACTTGTTATTAAAAGGTCACCTTCTTCCAATGCCTGAAGCCTTCCAGATAGATTAATTATTAGAGAATCTGTAATGTAAATATTTTATTAAAACGATAAAATACTAAAGAGAATAATTAAAAAAGTCAAGTGTTTATAAATTAGGTACTTAATTATTGAGGAAATTATATTTAAAACTTTAATCAAGTTCACGCGTATAACTTTGCCAACAGGATGGTCGGTATAGTTGTTCAAAAGAGTAAAAAAAATACAAGAATTTCTCCTCCGGTTTAAGTTAGTTAAAAGCCTTTTAGATAGCTTCCTGTATTTTTTTCTGCTTTTAATAAGATTGCTTCCTTATTAAAAGTAACAAAAATGTAATTAATTAGAAACTAACCATTGAAGTACCAAGTGACGTTCGGTGTAGGCGCTCCTATGGCGCGGCAGGAAATGGTGGCATCTTTGCCATCCAGGACTGTGAGGTTGGTAGGCGCGGCCTGCATTACTGGCGGGGACGCTACAAGCCACACTATGGTTAGTGACAAACCCTAGCCTACGCACTAAGTGTACTCAGCTAGTAATTTATTACAAGAAAACTTTTAAAAATGTGTTCTACAATTTACGATTAGTATTTTATATAATCTACTAAAGCATGATTAGATTTCGTGTTGCGTCTAAAAGAAATCTAGATGTACGTAGATAGAATTTTTGTAAAAAATTTGATGCTTGGAAATGTTTCTAAATGTCACAAAATAGCTCATAATTAGGTAAAATGTAAGTTAAAAACTTAAAAATAAATTAATTCTGCAAATTGTGCGTTATTCTGTTTTAGTATGAATTGCAAAATATCCAATGCAAAAATTAAAAAAATAAATTCAAAACACTAAATTAAGCTAAATAAATAAATACCTACAATAGAGTTTACTACAAACGTTTTTTTTTTAAAAATTTAATAGAATGAAATGCATCATGCTTAGTGTCAGTAGGCGTATAATGTTACTACACTACAAGTTAATAGGAAATTAACTAAATTGTATAGTTGTGTTAGTAATATCATGCTAGATAAAAAACATATGAAGACAAAATCGTTGAATATAAAAAAAAAATTGCTCTTTTAATTGAAAAAAAAAAAACGGTAACCTAGGTAAATTAGAAGCAATCATTTGCGATCACACAGTGCGAAAAAAACACAACGTATCGTAAAAGTGGTCACTACTATACATTTTCTCTTACTTCCTGTATCAAATTTGAATGTCTTAGCCTTTTTATCAGTCGTCCTCATTCTTATCAACTTCATATGACTGCGTGGGACGCGCCTAAGTTCCTTCGCTGTACATTTTTTATTATTAAAATATATTTCTGCCTTATATCAAAAACTTATAAAACCATAAAAAAAAACACAACTTACTCTTGATTTTCAGCCATGTGTTGATGGAAGATTCTCCAGCTTCATTACTGGCAATGCATTGGTATATACCCCTGTCCTCCATTACTAAGTTGTTAATGACAAGTGACCGATCCACTTCTACCCTATATCTCCCTCCTCCATCGTCTACATCCGCATTATCAAGATCTTCTGCTCCTACACTTGCGATCTTCTTGGCATCTTTATACCAAGTTATTCCTGGCAAAGGTATACCTTGGACATTGCACTCGAGTACGGTTGTGCTTCCAAATTCTCCATACGTTTCTGACTTCAAATTTGACTGGAATATTGGTTTCTCATAGACTGTTACAGTCGCAGAAGATGTGACTGTTGCGAATCCCCCAGTTTTTAATCTTGACTGGCAGGTATATTGACCAGTGTGCGTCAAGTTAGCTGATATGAGACTTAAAGTTCTGTTCCACTGGTCGTTTAGATCGTAAGTGATTCCTGCTAAGTCTATTATGATACCATCCTTGAACCAAAGAGTTTCTAATTCGTGGAGTGGCCTAGCATTGACTACACAGTAAAGGTTGGTATATTCTTGGCCTTTTATAATTTTCGTGTCTTCAGGTTTGACTATAATTTCAGGTGGCACTTCTCTTTTGTCGTCTCCTGACACATCGAGTTTAATAAAAGGACTATTTTCCACTTTACCTAATTGAGTATTTATCGCACGGACTCTGAAATTTAACAACAATAGTGGTTAAAAGCGTTCTTTGGTTCCAGGGCCAACTAGTATAACAAACGGTAGCCTTATAATTTCGTCATCTTCGTCTATGACCTCTTTTATCCCTTGACTCTGATAAAACAAGGTAGGTGTCTTATTTAAATGGTCAAACAATTGCGTAGTCACGTAAAATAAATAAATAAGAGATAGCATCCATAGACAGAACAAAGTAACTTTTTCTTAAGAATGCCATAAAAACTGGCATTAAAAAAGGTTTTCAAGTGTTTTTTAAGATAAATATTAAAGGCAATTAAAATTGTCCTGACTGATGTCTACCGTTCCAATCACGGTCCCAGTTTTGCCCACACCGGTAACGATTTGACTGAACAGTTAAACTGAACGTGTGTAACGTGCGATCACTGTCTTAAAAATTGCTGTGTATGGGCTGGAGTTTTTAGTTATGCTTAGTCACTGACAGGAGCAGGGCTTCCCGCGTATGTCACCCGATGTAACTAGTATTTCATATGTGATGTGTGTTTGTTCACAGGGTATCCTCTAGTAGTAAAGTTACTGGCTCAATGTTTGTTAATGGCTCAATGTTTGTTAATGGCTCAATGTTTGATAATGGCTCAATGTTTGTTAAAGGCTCAATGTTTAAATGTGATTAATTACGAACCTGTACGCTTTAGAATCTTCGCTGGAAGTAGAGAGTATGACAAGTTGATGCTTGTCGGTGACCACATATTTCTGGTCGTATCTAAGGACACCGTTTTCGTCTTGCCATATCACTGTCGGTGGTGGTTCTGATTCTATGTACGGAAAGTTTAGGACAGCTGCATTACCGGATTCCACTGTAACTAACGTCTCACTGGCACTATCGAAAACGCCCATATCTGCAAGTCAATTATAAACAATTCTTTATACACAAAATTTATTTTACAGGTTTAACCATCTGCATCATAAACAACAAATATCCTCGCGACCAAAGTCACTACCTTAGAATGCATTGCTCTCTTTCTAACTTGACTTACGTTGTATTGCTGTCCTTCACTCTGCTTTAGAATGAGTCCTTCTAGCTTATTTCGATGTAAACACGTTTCAGTACAGCGACGGTATGGAATTGACATATCTTGTTGTTTATATAGTTCCTTTTCTATCAATATAGGCTACCGTAACAAATTTCTGAACATTTGTAGATATTGTTCTCTATCTCAGAAATGCGAAATAGTTTTCAAGATACATAGATTTCGTAAATTATAAATAGATTACTCACAATCCCGAATAAGGGCATTCACAATAGAGCTTTTTCAATGCTTCAACGCGCGTTTGTACTTACACCTTATTACTTCTCCTGCTAGTGTTCGCGCGTCGGTGCTTTTTGCATTTTAATCAGTTTATTCACAATATTAATTTAATTTTTAATTTATTATTTAATCACTTATTTAATTTTATTTAATCAGTGTAAGCAAATACAAAAAATAACACGTGTTGTAAAAGCGCTCGTGCAAAGGATGGCTAACAGTTAAAAAAAAAATTGGTTCGGCAGCAAGTACCGTACATGCAACTTTTCTTGAGAAAAATTCTTTTACAAAAAAAAATTACGTCATATTGAATTTTAAAAAACTGATAAAAAAATCGAAATCAGCACCCTCAAAAACCCTTTACTACCCCTCGATATATGAAATTATACATGAAATTTATGTTGCGTACATAAAAAAGTCAGTTTTTTACGGATAAAAAACGAACCGCTGGACCGATTTATTTCAGACTCCTTTCGGATCTAAGTCATGACGTGGCGTATCGATTGATATGTCATCAGAGCGATTCGGTCCATTAGTTATTGAGGAATCGAAAGCCAAAATATGTCTACATACATACGTACACATACACACAGAAACATCACTCTAAAAATGATTGCAAATGATTCTCCAAGTCTTGAAACGTAAAGAAAACACAAAATTTTCGATTTCGATTTTCGGACCTATTCCAATAACTTCTCAAGAGAAGTTAATTACAATTTTTTTAATATTTTACAAATTATTTGCATGGTACAAAACCAGAAACCAGAGATAAGGAGAAATGATTAAACTAGCCCTAATAATCACTTACATTATTGAGCATTTTGGCTGCAAATTACTTTGACTTTGAAATTCAATCACTAAGTACAAAAGTCCTGTAATACAAGGCTAACAAAATCGAAACTCAGCCTTTAAGATTATTTTCCTTATTGCAAAATATAGGTAATTAATAAGATATTAATGTTGGTACATACAGGCAACAACAATGTTGTTCTTTTCACTAAATATAGCACCAATGTCGTTTTTGGCGATGCACTGGTAAGCTCCAGCATCCTGTCGCTGTGTGTTGTGTATCCTGAAGAACAGTTCGGACGAATATTCGCCAAGAGGCACCCCGTTCTTCAGCCACCTGTACATCGGTTGAGGAATACCTGCAGACAATAAAGATACAATAAAAATAAATAAAAAAAAAACCCGACTGCAAGAATTAAAAAGAAATAAACAAGTGCCCCAAAACATACAAAATATTTAAATTAAAAAATAGTTCAAAATTTTGATGTTTTAGGGGCACTTGTTTAGTTCTTTTTAACCGACTTTAAAAAAGGAGGAGGTTCTGAATTCGGATGTTGTTTTATATGGATTTTCAAAATTCTTTTTTATTTAATATGCCCTTTATACCCTTAATAATCCAAGATGGTGCCATATTAATGTTGTCCCTCGTCTGCGCAAGAGTTTACGCGTACAGTTTTCAATAGGGAATTGTCTTCAATTTATACAAGTGTGTATGCAAGTAAGTAGATAGCAAGACTAAACAGTAAATTTGTGGTTTATTTTGACTAACACAGGCCTATAAAGTACAGTAAAGGGGCGCCGGGACCATTTTTAAACAATCTGCCAACCCTTATTTTACACAGTTAGGGGACGAAATTAGCAAATCCTTATATTAGAAGAGAACTGATGTGGGTGAATGAACCAGACAGTCAGTAAGCAAGAAGAAGTCTTCAAATACTCATAGGTTTATATTTGTATACATACATACATGTAGTTGTCTTTACTGCTTGACTAAATTAAAATAAAACCATAAATAGACTCAAATAGTCTCGCTCTCACCTATAGCAGAACATTGCAATATCTTCGTGGTGCCCTCTCTTACGACGCTGTTCGAAGATGATGGCTGCTGACTGAATCGCGGCGGTTGCATTTGTGCTGAAAATAAAACAACAAAATTTAAGTACATCATGTTGTTAATTGAACGCGTAAAAAAAAATTTGTAGCTATAACTTAAATATAGATTGATTTTAAAAATTATTAGGTAAATGTTCGGTCGACCGTGCATTCAGACGTTTGTATATGATTGAGGATCAATTATTTAAAGTTTTAAATTTTTCCGGGGCACCTGGAAACCGATATATATAAAAAAAATAAACCAAAAAGTTTATACGATCGTATTTTTTACAAGCCTTTATTTAATTTCCCTTTTGAGTATGGGTTAAATCTTGCAACGGAATTTTAAAACAGTTATCCCCAAACGATTGAGCTGAAATTTAGCATACTATATAATATTCGTATAAAATGAAAGGGTTTGCTAACGAAAATCTATCCTAATATTATAACTGTGAAAGTTACTCATCCTGTCTGTTACTTCTTCAGCTTAAACCGCTGAACCTATCTGGTTGAAATAGTTTGAGTCCCGGGGAAGGACATAGGATAGTTTTTATTTCGAAAAATTCAAAAGTTTTCCCGTGAATAACTATTACTATAAGCTTAAAAGAACTATAGCATGCCATAGCAAACTTCATTAGTGCCCAAACAGGCACAAAGCGGGCGCGGTTGCGTGTGCAGGGACAGGCGCGGGCTATAACAAACTTTTTTAGTACAATCAAGGAGTTGCCTTAAGAACCCCACACCGATAAAGTGCGCCACAACCGAAAATGCTTGTACAAAAATAAAAAACCGTCACACTAAATTCAAGATGGCAGTCATAATTTAATATCTACCAAATGCTACCTATAGACATCAAATGAAAGGGATTGCTAAGAAAATACAAAAAAACTTGTTTTTAAGAGGTTTTTTAATTATTTCTTAAGTATTTATTCATAATTATTATTAATAAATTTATCGTTTATCGTAGGAATACAATATACGATAGCAAAACTTTTTATGAGGTGATTAGTATTGTAATACCTGTATGAAACTACCAACCAAGGGTTTTGTATAACCTCTTTGTGATTAAAATCTGCTACGTGGTGAAAATGCAATAATACGGTAACCCTGCTATTGCTGCAGTCAAGGTGACGCTCAGAGGTGTCAAAATTGGGCTTGATTCGATTAGTTTTTAAATACAATGCGATCGCGTTTTTCTGTACAAACAAACTTTATTTAAAAACTCGGATTTAAAAACTCGGACTTGACCGCTTTATTTTTACTTAACATAATATTATATGAGATAGATTTAATCTTAATTCTTTTTAAACCCAAAAGATTCTTTTCAACTTTATTTCAATCTGCTGTGAAAAAGATAGCAATCTCAGTACAAAAAGTTCAATTTAGCCAACGACAGTTCTCGGAGCTCTCTATTTTTAATTCAAACAAGTAAACAAAGAAACGACAAACTTTTTCATCTTAATTGATACTTTAGGAATGTCAATCGTTCGTGTCACCCACAAAGCTTCCAAAAAAGTGATCAAGGTTTTGCAAAATATTTTGAATCTTATACTAAATGTAATAAGTTTACCTTTTTTAATATAGCACTTAAAAATCGGTTATATAATTAGAAATTGCCCTTCATAATGAAAAATTAAAAATATTTTTTTTTGTAGAATCAAAGTATCTACCCTCGTTTTCTATATATGTCTGGCATGTAATAGGAAGATTATTAAAAACTTTCCGATACAATTTTTTTGACCTAGCCTCCACTAACTGTGTAATGGCGTTTTGTACTGCTTCATGGGAAGAAATTTTTTTTCCGTGGAAAGATTTTCGATTGGTGCAAGGTCCGGTGAGTATGGAGGGTGACGGATGGTTTTTAAATATGCCGTTCTTGAAGTGTCACGACGGTTTAACGAGCATTGTGAATTCTGGCGTTATAATGTAGCAATAATGGGATTTGCTGCCAATGAGTCAATGTTGTGGATGATAACGTCAAGTCATGTTGCTAATCTTTGAAACCTAGTTTAAAACGGATCGGCTTTCACCATCACTTTTAATTCATCGTTATTTACCTTATTGGCTGGTCTTCCCTGTTTTAGTTGTTACAGTTTTCGTGTGATAAAAGTTTTGCTCTGAAATCTGACACTAATTTTAAATTTAAAAATAATTTAATTTTTTAATCAAATTGGCAATTAAAACAGCAATTTCCGCCTTAAACCGCTATTACATACACATACATACTCCCCAAGACTGTATTGTATTATAGTAGATTATACAAAAAGTTAAAAAAAGGGAATTTAGTCTGCGGGACTTAGTTGGATCCCGAAGGCAGCGAAGGATGCTAGAGTAGAATCCGGAGCGGAGGGAGGGTTACACAGAACCGAGATGGTTTTTTAACGTGTATACTCTATTTTTTACCATTGAATGCGAGAAAATAAAAAGTACTATTATCACATTTTGGTATATATTCGGTAAATTATTACCGGGTGATAAGAGAACAATGACATAAACAACCACAATAACAATTAAACAATTGTTCCAAATTCAAATTTTTTTTATTTACTAGTGAATAAAAGCGAGGTTTATTAACTGTTATCGATGAATTAAATGCCCTTTTTCGAGTGGCATTGGTTAAAGTAATATTTTATTAAAAATATTGTATGTTAAAAAATATTAATTACGATTCGCCAATGTAGTTAAAATTATTCTTAGTATGCTTTTGAAAACGAAATGTATTTATATTATGACCATCAACAAATAGAGGTAGGACAATAACAAAGCAAGTAACTGAAAGGATGTCACGAGCACAATGTGTTTATCGGACCGCTGTACGGTTGCCACTGGTTCGAGGCGCGTAACTAAATCAAAGGGTTCGCGCGTTTCGAACTTTAGTTACCGAGTGCGAAAAACGCTATTCACGGAAAACTGATTGTAATCGTCCATGAAGATTTTGATAGGTCTACCCAATAGCTCTACAACAATATAAGTACTATTATAATCTAAGCAATTGTTTGTGAATAGCTGGCTTTATAACAAGTAGGCTGCAGCTTCTGTACGCGGTTCAACAATACACGTCGTGACAGAGGTAGCAATTACCGGGATACGGTATTAGTGTTTACGAGCAACGACTTCTATTCAGAAGAATTGAGTTGTTTTATGCACCTGAAGCGTCTATAGTGAAATCGAATTAAGACGTAGGTACTCGAATTAAGTACGAGTTTTTATGCGACTAGGCGAAATTGTATATGTTAAACGAAAGGACTAAATTATGTTTTTTATTACTATATACAGGTATTGAAGTTATAAAATATATCTAAATTACCGCTAATTAATTAATGAAAAAATAAAAAGCGAATAAAAATAAAAAAGATAAGGAATAAAACTTCATAATTTCGAACCAATATTATATTTATTATAACGTGTTATTATGATATTAATTTATTAAAAAAATAATAGAAACTCGGTATTTTACAAGTTTTACACTTTAATGTTACCTTCTTTTTAATGGGCAATTGAACAAGAGGAAGCAATAAGAGTTCGATTTCTTAATCGAAATTTTAATGTCAGACTCTATTTAAAATTCGACTCAAATCAATTAGTCTGTAGAAATCTGAGAAAAAAATATTGATTTGTCTTGTTACGAATGCAAATACCAATTAAATTTTGCAAATTTTTCAATATCTTGATTTAATTGAACATCAGGAGATACTGAAGAGGATGTAGTATTAGGAAGGAGTACTACAAAGAAACTACCAGACAATCGTAAACGTTTCACCGGGTTCTCAGGATCACTACTCGAAAGTAAACTGATACAAAGTGAGGCGGCGGTCGCCATAAGTTCGGATACGGAACCATAAGTGGTAGTTTTTAGCATTGCCACTGAGTATAGATCAGCGTTAGTGTTAGGGTCTCCTTGCTCGTCATAAGTATAAGGTTGCATCTCATGCGCTACCACATACTCGACAATGGTACGCTTGATGGCATATGACGATTCAAAATTGCGATACATGCAAAATGACAAAGAATGGATTCAACACAAACCATCTCCAGTGTGGACAATGATCTTCATTTACGTACAGTTCAGTTTCAGATTTCATTGCAACATTCATTTTCACGATAAATGATTAAGGTGCGTTCGCCAGATAACAAAGTTACTTATTCAGATTGTAAATTTAGAAAGCGGGACTAAAAATTCGGAATTTCAGAGTATTTCCTTACTTTATAGGCTAAATAGCTGTGCTCAAAATTTGGGGCTGGTGGGTCTGCTAGTAGTGCCTTTAAAATTTTGATGATCGGTGAGTCAGTATGTGACAAAATTAAGGAACTTTGCCTTGCAAAAAATCTTAAACTGCTAGTTCTAAAATTAATAAAAATTATTTGGCCTTAAAATCAAGTTTCAATATTTTGTGTTCCTTCCTCTCGCCCTAATAACTGCTCGAAGACGGTTCTTCATTGACCTAATCAGCTTCTGAATCGATTCTTGCGGGAAACCTTCTCACTCATCTATCAAAGCCGATTTCAGCTCATTTACACTTGGAGGAACAGGATTTCTGGAACGAACCCTTCTCTTCAGTTCATCCCACACGTGTTTAATGCTGTTTAACTTCTTCGAGATATTCAGTTGTGGCACGGGAAGTGTGACAACGAGCGTTATCGTGCATAAGGAGGAAGTCATCACCGATATATCCCGCATAGGGAACGACATGTTCCAGCAGAATATCGGAAATGTCGCGGTCTGATGTTAGACTGCCTCCTCGTCCCCCGCCAGGCACGAAAACAAGCTCCGCTTTACCGTCAAAGGAAATGCCGGCCTACATCATACAAGCGAAACTGCACTGTGCAAATCGCTCCCCTTTCACCCGAATCGATTAATTGTGCAATCCACAGTGACCTGCCGTCAGTTTCGGGCCTGTGGCAGGTCTTTTTGGAGTCAAATTAACTTGCGTAAGTCTTCGTCGAACTGTCCACTCGCTGGCAGCTACCCCACGATAATTTGGAGCTTCTGTTGGGCGTCGACACCAGTCAAATGCCGATTTCGGAGAGAGGTTGACACGATAAAACGGTCATCTCTCTCCGATGTGCACCGGCGCCGTCCAGATCTTGGTCTCGGGATAAAGCCACCAGTCTCCCGAAAGCGTTTATAAACTTTCGAAGCACAGGAAGGGCTTATGTAGAGCTGACGTGCGATAGCCCGCTGGCTGAGCCCTTTTTGGCTGAGGCAGCGTAATGTTAAAATTGAAAAATTGAGTTTTTGTGTTTTTTTTCGCATTACAGATTTGCAAAGTTATAAAGCTGTACGCTAAAGGTATATTGTTTAATTGTAAAAAATCTGAAAAATTTGTACATAACCTATCTATTGTTGTATATATAGTTTTTTCTTCTTTTTTTTAAGCAAACAAAGTATCCCGCTATAATAGCGTATAAAGCTATAACAATCTGAAAATTAGTATATATCTTTTGTTTCAAATTGAGCTCACTTATAAGACTCAGCAGTTTAAATTATTTAATGAATGAGCTGCGACTGATTTATTATTTAATTGCATTTAAAGCTATTACTATCTGAAAACTAATACCTATTTAGTTGTACTAGTTATCAAACAAACATATTATTCCACTCGCTTATTATACTAAGCAGTTTAATTTAATGTTATTAATAAGTTTATTTAATGAATGAGCTACGACAGGTATATTATATATAACAGGTTTATTTTACGTAAAAATTACAAAATACATTACAACAATAGAAAAAAAACATGTACATAGGTAAGCTTATCTCTATTCAGAGATTTCTTCCAGCAGACCTTTATAAGGGATGAGAGACTAGTCTATTAAGGGGCACATCAACGTGAACAAGAAAATCTAAAAATCTGAAAATAAGTAGGTACCTATCTATATATTTCAAGTTGTGCTATTTTTAAATCAAACATAGTATTTCATTTGCTTATTACATTCGGCAGTTTTATTATTTAATAAATGAGATAATAACAAGAATCAAATTCAAATTTACGAGCTTTCGATATTAAAAAGTTATTTATTAAAATTTGTATTACTTAAAATTTATAGCAGAAAATTTCAAAGTTTCAAAGTTTAGTACCCTTAACGTGCTGACACGTTAGTACCTATTTGTTAATGAAATGTGTTTTCAAAATGTTTTTGTTTATTACCAAAATTGGGTTGTTACAACTTTTTTCAACGTTTATTCGAAATGAGTTATGGTGTTATCATAGTTGTTAAACGCTGGAAAATTTCTTTCTACAAAATAAACTTTGCCATAATCCAGTAGTTAAATATATTTTTTTATTTTGATAAAAAAAACAATAATTGAAGACCATAGCGTTTTTGGTTTCGTGAGATTTTGATAAGAGATTTTGATTGTTCGCGTGTAAGACCTGAAAACTATAAAAATAATAAGATTTTGCAAAGCGGCCAGAATTTCTTGAAAAGACCAACTTAAAAAAAAATATAAAAAAATAATGGCTCATCGATATCTCATGACACCGAAAACGCCAAGCTCTTAATTTATTGCTTTTTTCTGGCGTTTATCCAGTGAACAAAAAGCCTGTTATTATCCGGAATCTGTAAATATACATCTTGATAATATCCACAGTCAAGATCTGGGGCAGATTGGACTGTTTGTTTTTAATTTAACAATAAGCTCTGGTAGAAAAGAGGACGGCCCATCGAACGGACGGAGCTCCAAATAAGCACTAATTAGTTACCCAAACGAGAACGCGATAAGGAAGACGTGATCATGGAGTCAGGAAACGTGTAATTTGTTTGGTTTCACAAACTCTTGATTGACGGCGGCGGCAGTACACGCGGCCCAGTTACTAACAATTTACACGTGTCCTATATCGAATATTCTGAAGATTTTAAAGTCATTCTCAAATCAAATCGGTTTCTAAGAACACTTTTTTATAGATAAAATAAACATAAACACAATATGTCCATATAAATATTATAAATGCGAAAGTAACTCTGTCTGTCTGTTCTTTATCACACTTAAGCAGCTTTACCGATTTAGATGAAATTTGGCAAGGAAATAGTTTGAGTCCCGGGGAAGAAGATAGGCTACTTGAAAACGTCAAGTGTGATTTAGTTTTTTTTTTATGATTGAGGAGTTGCCCTTGAAATAATACACCGATAACTGAATTTAGACTAGTATTTAATAAGTCAATAAAGTTTTATATTATAAGAAAAGACTTGGCCTAATTTGTCTGTTTCAGTTTTTTTCTTTCTAATGGATTTTGCAAAACGGTTTATTTTTTTATTTAAATATCGAACACTTTTTCGATACTGATTAAATACGACATGAACGACATAAAATAGAGGATACCTAAGACTTAGCCAATTTTAGAATGGAAATAAAAGTAAAAAGCCTGAAAGAAGGAACTCGATACGTTCTTCGCGGTTTTGCTATTACAATATACTTAGGTTTTACTGAAAATTACGTGAAAAACTAAGTGTCTTCTGTTTCAACGAGTAACGTAACGAGGTCAAGCGGGAGTGACTTCATGCACGCAAAATCATGATAAGATAAGATAGCTTAACGATGAAGTGTTGTCAGGACGTAATGACTTAAACACGAATAGTCAGATATAATAATAATAAAGGAAAAGTCAGAGTAAATTAAACAAAAATCTACTTGTATTTTAAATTATTGGCGAAAGGGGGGTCTAACAGGATAAAATTAAATTTGCATAAAGCATGGTTTAGGTACTAACAGCATGCAAAATTTTATACATTCATTATATATGTATATGCACTAAGTTATTTTTTAACACCCTATTTTCTTTTACTCATTATCATGGAATTTTTAATTTTGATTTCAATTCTCTGAGACAAGAGTTTCGAATTCGTTCTATTAGTACTCACAATAATCGTGTTTTGTTGTATTTTCTTTAGGAAACAAGACATTTAAAATCAAGCACCTATAAATAATATAAATCGGCTCTACATTTATTTTACGTTACGGGTTCAGTAATTTCGTACAAAAATGTACATGGAAATTTTATGACTTCAATGAAAAGCAAATAAGAAGTACCTACTTACCTTTTTCTGTACGTCGGTATATCAGCAGGCACCTGATTAAAACCCATCTTTGTTTCAACTAAAAATCACATTTAGTATTAATGGTTTCTTTTTGTAACAAAAACGGGGCAAGATATAGGTAGGGAAAGGATCTATTTGTGGAACTTCTATTTGAATGACTATGCGTTACATTTTTATATCCGCAGTCAGACGAATACTTATGCTTTTGCCTCCGCCCTATCCCCTTATAAGAATAACAGAGAAAAAAGAGAGAATTCTATCAATTTTAGTGTATCGCATCGCCACAAAACACTTAAATTTGGTATAAATTAACAAAAATATATTAATAATATTTTTGTTATTGAAAATTAAGACTATAACCCAAACAACATACCTCGCGTATATAGCGTATAATATAATAAATAGATAAATTTGAATAAACAGTCAGTGAAGCTAAATTTTACGTTTTAATTAATGTCTATTGCGAGAATTTTATTTATTTATTAATCGTTCGCGAAATATCTGGCTAACCCCTTTTTAATATCTATAACTTTGATGGTAACTTTTACCCTGACTAAGTACTTTTGTTAACCTTTCCTGCTAATTTTTACTCTAGTAGGCTACGTACTATTACAAAATGCTGTAATGCATTCAACCCTTTTTCTATATTATGTTCATTTTTATGCAAAATAATAAATAGATAAACTCACGATATATAAATAATTCTACTTAGACAATGGACGGAGTCGTTTCAATATTTATTAGGTCAGTGCCGACGCCGGACGACATTTTACAGCCGCAAGTAAAATCTCAACTACACACCTTTGGTGGTTTATTGCATGTTCTGTTAGGCAACAGTATTGGGTGCTTTATTGTTTTTCTAAAACATTTAAGAAAGGCCTAGCTGTTAACAACATATCACAGCGAATGTTAGATAACTAGTTAAGTATTTAAGGATTTTTTTTTTTATTTCCGAAAAATATTTTTGTATCGATTATAATTATTGATAAAGTTCAAGCTAAATGTAAGTCCTTCCTTACCAACCTCATACTTCCCTACTGTTGAGGCACGGCCAACCCTCACCTAGGGCGAAGGCGATAAAGGTCATTGTCCATCATGAAAGCCCAGTGCGTATTGTGAATTATACACATAAGTACATGATTTTGATTCATACAACCTGTATAAATTTTGTGTTCCTTCACAAAAATTAACAAACAATTTAAGTTCTTAAGAAATTAACAAGATGACTTATTAGTACAAGCAAATCTCGATTCTCGAACCTCCGCTCCTCGCAGAACGTGAGTCGACACCGAAACCACAAGGCCAGCCATGATAAAAAACTTTGTTTTATTTAGGACAAAATCTTGCTAAGTTACCCAGAATGTGAGGATTCTAAAGATACTCCATACATCTAGTTTGGTAAAGAATTCACATACATACACAAACTTTAAAAACAACACAAGCCTTTTTTTGGCTGTCGTGTAAAGAAATCAACACAAAAACTAACGTTTTTGGCAAAGTTCCAAATGTTTCAGGAAGTTTTCCTACAAACACAAAATACTGAGACCCGGACTACTTAAATCCCGACATTTTCGAATCTCAGCGGAATCTGAAATTTTGTAATTTTTTTACAAGGGGTCAGGTGGTTAGATAAATCAATTGTGTAATATAGCAGAGAGAGAACAATGTATTTATGTATGTATATCTTTACGGTTTTATCCCCAGAAGGGGGTAACCAATGATTGAACACACACCCATACCATTCCTTTTTATGTCTCAGCCACATGATTCATACAAAGCAGCTGCGAGTTCAGATAAATACAACATGTGCAAACATGATTTCCAACTGATTGGAAATTGGATTGATACTGAGAAAGCTAGACAAGAGTTTTATGATCTCCGCGATTTCGATGTTTCATACCCACTGCTGTACATAAGCCTCCTTGTTAAATTTCCAAAACCAGCTGTGCTGAGCTGCTAGCATCTAGAAACTATCTATAGACCTCATGGGGTCGTTGTGCACTAGAAGGTGGTCGTCTTGTCCAGCATTGCGTTTTCTAAATTTATTGACTGAGTAGGAAATTACGAATTAGATATTACGAATAGAGTTAAATTGGCAAAAATACCGTTTCTGTGTTTAATATAGAAATCCTAGGGTTACCACATCCCGTTTCCCGTGAAAACTTCTATCGTTTTTGGGTGATGCCACAAACATACAACAATTCATAATTTCTATCTACGTACGTACATATTGTCATTAATTATTTCATATTGAATCAATGAATTTAGTTTATTGTCCAAAATTAAAAAGAAACACATAGAGAGAAACAAGTCCGGATATGGCCGAATTTAGTTCTAACCAATATTTGAACAGACAATGCTGTTTTTATTTCTGAATATGCTTCTCCCATAGTCACAGCAACTTTGACATTGTTACATTGTTGTGTATACATTGTTTTTGTTTTTTTTTTATTTGATCCAAACGTAGCGAATCCCTGTGTGAGTTTACAGAATTTACAGCTTCTCGTGACGGGGCCTAGGATTCATTTCAAAAGGATTTAAATCCAAAGAATACCATGGCCAATCGAATACCAAACAAAATAATAAAATCGATTCTTTGATATTAATTTCTATACTAATTTCGATGTGTGCCGTCAGAAAACTCCAACTGTAAAACATTTACAGAAGATGTTTTGGGGGATGCTTCAGTTATTAGGAGTTAGAAGCTGCCAACTAGTTGTGCGTTTTCCTGGCCGTGTTGAAGGTCTTGGGTTCAATTACCACTAGGGGAAACAAATTCGTATACCGTAAAAAGCTGTCTGTCTGTAGTCTGGTTTAGGACCGACAAATCGAAACTGACATCGCCATATACCATCGGTTACAAGCATCATATCTCCGATCTGCCCAATGGGGGAAACATATTTAACTATGGATGTTTTTATACCTACATTATTATGTAGGCAATAGTTTAGGTTCTTTAGGTATAGTAGGTTAATGTTTAGCGAATTGCATGCTTGGATGAGAATCAAAAAAAAAAAATCAAGAGAATATTTCGTTAAAAACAATTTTCTGCTCAAAATTCCGCGATGTCAGTTTCGCTTAGCAGCTGAGCTTTGTTTCAAACAGTCGTTTAACGAAGTTTTAATTTACTTTGCATTCGTACAAAGCTTCGGGCAGGGGAACGCAGATGCTTGCTCTTAAATGGGTTAATTTCGGGATCATGATGTTTATTGACTTAATGAATGATACTGCGATGGTGGAATTCGAACTTGCAATTGCCTTAATTAAAGACTCACGATATTTAGTGTACTATTGAGCTTGTGATATGAGAAAGTGCATATTATGGGCCTGACAAGGAGCAATTGCTCGCATGTTTAGCTCGGCTGTGGCTTAATGTTTTTGGTTTTTGTCTTGCGTTTTGAGGGGCAGAGGTTCGAGCTTGGTGTGTGCCAATGAGTCTCTTCCTTCATTCCTCAAGTGCATTGTTTGTTTACACCACTTGATTGTCGGTGAATAAAAACATCGTGAGGAAATCCCTATCCGCAATGGGCCCCCGTGATGCATTATGGCCTAAATCGCCACCGCCCAAGGTGGGGGTATGCCGTGCCCCAATAGTGGGGACCATATTAGGCTGCTACGAAAGGATCGTTAGTAATAACCTGCCTGCCCTAGGTATATTTTAATCCTCGTATTTACTTACTTTTTAAATTGTGTGACTGTGAATTTTGGAGCGAAACTATATATAATTAGTTGTGTATTTGCTCTTAGGATGCTCCTGAAAATAAGGTTTCTATCATAAAAGTTTCACTTAACAGCAAGAAATTTGGTTACTCGTTTAAAATTCATAAAATTAAAATTATACGCAGTACGCGTCTAGTAATTGAACCTTCGTGAAACATTGCAAATCCCGAGGACAGTTGTCGTGATGTGGCTAAGTGACAATTATGTCCTTCAAAATTCTTACACGGTCATTGTACGGTAAGAATGTTGCGCAAAGTCAAACCGATTTCTGCGACAGTAGCTCGATACAACTTCTGAGACAATAATTCGGGTTGCATTGCAACACATAAGATCGATGGACAAGGTATCAAGTAGGTACCTACCTGACCTGACTGACTTGCGGTAAGACAACTTATTTTGCTTTCAGTAAATAATATCAGAAATACATGAGAATATATTAAAAGGAAACTATAGATCTTCTTAAAGACATTTATACAAAAAGCAAAAGTCGTCTAAAATTAGAAAAACAGGGCCCCGAAATAAACATATGTAGAGGCGTCAGACAAGGTGACCCCCTGTCACCAAGAATTTTCTTAACTGTTCTCCAAAATGTAATGAAAACTTTAAACTGGGAGAGAAAAGCTATCAACATAAATGGGGAATGTCTCAGGAATCTTCGGTTTGCTGACGACATTATACTTTTTTCTGAAACAGCATTACAATTGGAGATTATGATTAACGAACTACAGAGAGCAAGTAGTGCAATCGGCCTAGAACTAAATACTACTAAGACTAAAGTCATGACAAACCATCTCACAAAACCAATAAATGTTAATAACTATGTATTAGAGTATGTCCAAAACTACGTATATCTAGGCAAACAAGTATCATTCTCAACGTCTAGTCATCAAAATGAACTAAACAGACGTATTAATATAACCTGGAATAAATTCTGGAGCAATAAGGAAATCTTAAAATATAAACTCCCAGTAAAACTTAAGAAAAAAATTCTGGACTCATGTTTACTACCGTGCCTGACATACGGATGCCAAACCTGGATATTTAACAACTTTAAAACTTAAATATTGGAAACATATATTCGTAACAGTATGTACTACCTGAAATATAATATTTTTTTTTGCCGCAGAATTTGTCCACGTGAGGCCAAAACCCCTATACAGAGTGAACAATGCCTTTTACGTTTTTCAGATTTTTTCCCTTATCTGTGCTACATGGCATTGCTTTTTGCCAAATTTTTTGATTCTAGGCGAAAGGGAAGTACCCACAAAAATGGCCGTATTTTCTTATTGCGTTGACTTAGGAGCTTGATTGGTTCAAAGAACCATAGACCTTACATAGTATTTAATATTCATTTCTTTTTATTACATTATATTACTTATTATATTATAAGTTCCTCAGAAAAAGACAGACGGACAACATAGTGATCCTATAAGGATTCCTCTTGAAGTTAGAACCCTAAAAACAGATTTTTATTACAAACAATATTTGCTCATATTTTTGCTCTACATAATTCATATTTAATATGTTATTGAATACACATATATTTTAGACTCTTATTATGGATTATTTTGTAACCTGTAGGTACCTTCTTACCTAGACTTTCTGGGGATTTACACGTTCCTGGGACCCGGAAAAATGAAACGATATTCACAGGAATACCTGGGAAGTCGCGATTCACGAAATTTTTATGAAAAATTGTTGCGTTCGTTATAACTTCCATCTTTTAGTAAATATTACAACGTAAAATATAAAAAAAACACACAAGCGTAAGTTGAGTTCGCGAGAAGAGGGTTTCGTACGGTGAATATGTTACCGACCATGTTTTTTTAAACCTGACCTAAATTTCGTAGTAGTTAGTTCGTACGCTCTGAATTGAGAGATTTGCCATGCTAGTTTAGGACCATAGACTGCTTATATTTTTTCCAGTAATCTATAAGTAAATTACTATTTTTTTGTATTTTTTCTTAGTTTTAGGAACTCTTATTGGGTATAAGGGGCCCATTGCTAAAAATTTTGATAATATTCTACAATAACTTTAAAATTATAAAATAAATAAATTGAATGCCCTTACATCGAGCCTTTTCATATGTCACAACAGTACAGTTTGCAAAACTTTAATTTTCTAATTCACCCCCAATAGTGACCCCATATTCAAACTTTATTAACACATCCGTGTTTGGAGCACAGAAATTCATATGCGTACCAAATTATTTCGATCTAGTGGATTCTGCGCAAGTTGGTTGGCACAGACCGGTACAAGAGCGGTCCTTTAAGGGTTCGTTTTTTTTCAATTAAACGTTAGAAACCCAAAAGCAATCATTATAATTACTCAAATAACATCTTTCCAGAATAATTTTTTTCACATGGACAGAATCTCATGAAACCAAAAACCGCGAGCACTTGTTTTTTTGCTCTTTTTTTAAAAATTAATATACGAAGTGTAATTCCCGGAAGTGGAAAGTGAAAAGGAAACACAGATCGCTATGGTGCTAAAAACCGGGCAAGTGCGAGTATGAGCAGGCTTAAATATTTCTTTTAATTTAATTATTTATTTTTAAAGTGAATATATAACTTATTATTCTGTGAATATTTTTAACGTCTACCTGTTGCCGTTACCGATATCGAGCAAAAACGAGCAAAAAAAACCACGCTTGTTATATAGGAGTCCCATTAAATATTTATTTTATTCTGTTTTTTAGTGTTGTTATAGCGGCAACAGAAACACATCGTCTGTGTAAATTTCAACTATCTATCATGGTTCATGAGATACAGCCTGATGACAGACGGACAGACTGACTGACAGCGAAGTCTTAGTAATAGGGTCCCGTTTTGTAATTTCAATAGTTTAGTTATTAATCTCAAGCATTTTCCACAGATATAAAGCATACTCTGTGTATTAGGTATATTACTAGTAACATGAATCACTGAGAAACTGAGCCATTTAAAACGACCTTGACTTATACGAACGTATTTAGATATAAGTAAATATTAATGGTGACTAATGTTTAATGAAAGATGTTAGGTAGGTAAGTATGCATAATTTATTATATTTAACTGGTCAATTTTTTTTTTCTCAAAAGTGGATTCATCCGCTACTATAGTATGTTTGAATGCGCTAATCTCAGGACATACCAGTCAAATTTAATACATTTTTCTAAGCGTCAGATAGACCGTTAAATAAGAAAGGTAATAAGCTAGAAAACTGCACATAAGCACTGGTAGAAAAAACGGGTTATCTAACGCAAAAAGAATTTACAAATCAGACAACTAGTTTCTAAAACTAACGCGTTAAAAAAATTCACCAGTTTTTTCCAGCTTTATATACCTATTTTTATTTATTATATTATATTTATTATTTCATTTTATAAATATTATTAAAAATTTAGTTGTGAAACGCCATGGTGGGGAGCAGGGAGGCATGGGATGGGAATGCATCAAGCAGGCACCAATAACATTAAGTACGAACGGTTTCCGTTACGTGACTCACGTGAGAGGCACGTTGGATCCAAGCCCGATACCTCCGACATACTAATAGCCTGAGCTTACGCCACTTTTATATTCTAAGAAGCCTCAGACTAAATATAGACAACTGTTTTAAAGATGTGTACTTTGTATGACGATGTGCATCTTTTGGACAATGTGTAAGGAGTCTGTCAAGTGTAAGACAATGCATCGTTGTTTCTGCAAATGATTGGGTTATTAAATTTAATGTAAAAGGTAATGAAGGTACTAACAAGTTAACAATGTACACTGCACATAATAATTTTACTAGAAATTCCTAGTCATGCACGTAATAATATTGATTATTCTCCATTCCCGAGTGAAATTTGTAGCACAACACATTTTTCAGGGTAATCACTTGATCGGGATTAAGAAATGTTGTTAGCTCGCCTTTAAGGCTGACGTTCACAAATGGACGAGATACTTTGTGCTCTAGCAGGGGGCAGGAGGACCTTTCGGTGCAGATCGGGTAAAAGGTAGAAAAAAAGACACGTATGATTATGCTATTGGCGCTGATCGTATGTTACTATCAGCAGCAAGACGTCCACTGCTAAACGTAGGCTTCCCCCATATGTCTCCACAACGGCCGGTCCTGAGCCGCCGCGCCCATCAGTTTCCAGGGGCTTAAACCAGGTCGTCTTTCCACCTGGTAGAAGGCTGTCCCACGCTGCGTCTTCCCATCCGTGGTCGCCTTTCTTCCCCACGGGTATCGGGTTAACTATGCAAATCTGCCCATTGACACTTCAGCTTGCTAACTGTTTGAGCTATGTCAGTGACTTTAGTTGTTTTTTGGCGAATTTCCCCGTTTCAGATTTAATCACGCAAAGAAACACCAAGCATAGCGACTTTGAGCTTTTTTAAGAGGCCAACAGTAAGAGACCACGTTTTTGTACCATAAGTCATCACTGGCAACACACTGTAACATTCAATGGGACGCCTACTGTAAAAGGCTTCGCAGAAGCACGGCATGCATGGCAGGATGCGTAACCTCTCTGAAGATCGAAAAAAAATAAGCGCTTAGAATATTACAGTGCTTTTACACATACTGTGGTATTGCTAAGAAAAATAAACACAGCTTAATAAAATGTTTTAGAATGCCGCTGCCGTGCCATCCCATAACGTCAGCCTAAGACTATGGCATACCATGGGCACACCCTAGAAAAAACGTCCAGAGTTCGTGCCTAACGACAAGTGTACAAAACCCTTATATACCTTTTATACTATTAGAGCGGACAAAAAGACACAACCCCATGTCCGAAAGGGACACGCAAGTGGCGCAGAATGACCGGCTCGTTGTAAAATATAGATTTTTCTCGTGTTTTTTTCGGTATAAAACTCAAATATGTTTTTAGATAGAACTATAAAATTAGCAAATCTGATTTGTCATATTAATATTTATTTTATGAAGATAGAATAATTTCATAGGCAAAAGGGGTAATTGGTTAATAGTAAATATGTTTTGTCTAAAATTAGAAGTTCTCGATTACTTCTTCGTACCTTCACCGATTGAGCACTTCCGTCTTATTGTGACGGTTATGGTTCATTGGTTGACGTAGGGTTGCCTGCCTCATTAAAATATTGATTAAAATACGTGACTTTAGGGTTATTAAATTGATATAGGAAGGCCTGCGATATATATCTATTCCCATGAGGCCTATCGATTAAAATAAAAAGAATCTAAATTCTGATCTTAATTAACACAGTTCAGGATATGTTCTATCTGTATGCCAAATTTCACCCAAATCCGTTCAGCTGTTTATGCGTAAAAACAAACATTCACATTCATTATAATTTTAATATGATACAGACAAAGAATACACTGACTACTATATTTTCTTTTACCTAAGTATCTGCATTTTTACCCACAGTAATTAAAAAAAAGACTACCTGGCAACTCGCAACCTTATATGAGAGGGTAAGCTGGCTGGTAACCTGAGTATGAATAAAAAAAGACCACACGCACACCTCGGCAAAATAGGGAAGCCTTTCGTCCTTACGGGCGAACGTCCTCTTTACGCGTACAATGAAGAAACCTCACAATTCACCACAACTAAAACAAGAAAATGTAATAAAAAGATGAAAAACACAACATTTGCTACTCGAAATTTAACTACCGGCGAGATACGACCTTTTTTAAGCCGTGAATATAATTTTGAAATAATTTCTTATATAATTATATTTATATAATATATAATTTGGTACACCATTTTTACCTTTCAAGACCGTCACAGTAGCGTCGTTAGGGCTTAGGAGCGAGATGTTGAAAACAAACCATTCAAATATCGTACCTTATGCCCTTTCATCATTCTGTATGCTCGCTCCTATAAGAGTTAATTCTTTTTTGTCGATTGAGAACCGATTGTGTCAATTACATACATACCTACTTTTCGAGCCGAATTATGTGAAAATTACAAATAATTTATCTCATTTTATTTAAGAAAAAAAGTCTGTGAAAGATAGACGTACGGATGGAACGTTGTCAGAACAATATGAGACCTTTTGGATATTGATACGTTAAGAATCATTCAAAGAAACAAATAAGTACTTGTTGTGACATTCATAGTCGTATTAGTTCATACAGAAAATGACGTCAGTAGGCGTAGGCAGAGGATGAGACCGCGAACTCCCAATTGCTACTCGGACGTATCTGACACAAACTTTATCATTACATCCTCGAATACTTGACGATTGAAGACAATGCTATCCTGACCTTAGTAGGTCGGTAGAGGACGTATGATGTGAAGCTAAAATCATGGCGTTTGAAAACATGGTACTAAGTACTGATCTACCATTTCAATAGTATTATTATTTGTTATGTATTGTATATTTGTCTTATTTTTCAAGTTATTATAAAATAAACGAGTACCTTATATAAAAACTATTTTCTTCGTATGGCTGCGGAAGAAGGCTATGCCTAAAAAAAACAAAAGTTATTCATGTTACAAATTACTACCTAGCAAAAAACAAGTGAAGAAAATTGGTTTTTAATTTTTAACATTTTGGAAAGTTCTAACTTAATTATGATTATATCCTGAAATATTTTGAGCGCTATTAGCGCGGGGCAATTAAGGGAGGTCGTTGAGACTACTCTCGCTATCCGAATAGTGGGATCGTCGTCTGGGGCAGTTAGTACGTGGCCGCCTAACAATACTTTTTTGACCGTGCCGTGGTCGGTCGGGGGGACTTATGGGCTCTATACGGCAAGTAAGTTTGGTATTGTCGACAATTCTCACAGCCCGTCTTGAACCGAGTCAAAAAGGCCAAGCTAGCATCCGGGTACACCGGCCCAGAGATGGCGGCAAAACTACATATGGGGCCGAACTTGCGTCTTGTAAAGCAGAAACCTTTGCCCCGACGTGAAACACTGCTTCTCTCTGTTGTCGCCAGCTTCACCTTGTCTTGCAAATGATCCCGGAACTGAACATCGCTGGAGATGTCAACACCAAGGATCCCAATGCTCTTGCAGAAGACAGACTTTACAGAAAGGGGAGTGTGGTACCAAATTGAATAGGGTGCGGTGAAGGCGCTGACTAGTGAATTTGTTTGTTTTTTAGCTTCTCTAAACGACCGATTGAACCACTTTTTTTTTTTTTAAGCTTACGGTCCGCCTGATGGTAAGCGGTCACCGTAGCCTATGGACGCTTGCAACACCAGGGGTATCACCTGCGCGTTGCCGACCCTTCAGAAATCTAATAACTTCTTTCTTGAAGAACTCCATACTGTAGTCCTTGCAGAAAACCTTGGCAGGGAGCTCATTCCACAACTTAAGCGTTCGCGGGAGGAAGTTTCTCTGAAACCGCACTGTACGCGACCATTTAGGTTCTAAAGTGTGAGAATGAATTCCCTGCCGATGGCGAGCGGTGCGATGGTAGAAAGTAGCCGTGGGCATCATTTCGAACAATTCCTCAGAACACAACCCATTGTACAAGCGGTAGAACACACACAGTGAGGCAAAGTCTCTCCTCAGACTTAAGAGCTCGATACCGCAAGTGAGTTTGGAATCGTCGACAATTCTCACAGCCCGTCGTTGAACCGAGTCAAAAGGGCCAAGCTGGTATCCGGGTGCACCTGCCCAGAGATGGCAGCAGTACTCCATATGGGGCCGAACTTGCGACTTGTAAAGTAACAACCTTTGCCCCGACGTGAAGTACTGCTTTGCTCTGTTGAGTACACCAAGTTTTTTGGACGCCAGCTTCACCTTATCTTGTAAATGATCTCGGAACTGAACATCGCTGGAGTGTCGACATCAAGGATCCCAATGCTCTTGGAGATGGAGAGGGGAGTGTTCTGGAATTGTGGGACCACAGTGAATGGAGTTTTCTTAGCGGTGAACGCGCACACTTGTGTCTTTGTAGGGTTGAATCGGACCAAGTTTACCCGTCCCCAGTCAGAGACCTGGGACAGTGTGGTCTCGATTTGAGACACAAGTTCTCCGCGGTTTTCCTCCACAACGGAACGAGAGATGTTTGCACGACCCGTGTAAAAAGCGTCTTCAGTAGTGTCATCTGCATAGCAATGTATGTTGTTGATGTCCAACATGTCATTGATATGCAGTAGAAACAGCGTAGGAGACAGCACAGAGCCTTGCGGGACACCAGCATTAATGTCCATGCTATCAGAGCAACTACCGTCAACTACGGTTTGTATGCGTCTGCCGGACAAAAAGCTAGCCACCCATTTGCACAAACCCTCGGGCACTCCGTAAGATGGCAACTTCGATAGAAGACCGCGGTGCCAGACCCGATCGAACGCCTTCGCTATGTCCAGGCTACATGCCAATGCCTCCCCCTGACTCTCAATGGCTAGTGCCCATCGGTGTGTGAGATACACTAGAAGGTCACCAGTCGAGCGACCGTGGCGAAAGCCATATTGACGGTCACTGACCAGATCGTGTACTTCTAGGTATCTTAGAAGCTGTGTGTTGATCACACGCTCCATCACCTTAGAGAGGAGAGAGGTAATAGCGATAGGCCTGTAATTCGATGGATCTGATCTATCGCCCTTTTTGGGCACCGGGTGCACATTCGCAGTCTTCCATGAAGACGGAAATTGCCTAGTGTGGTAGGAAAGCGCGAAGAGGCGCGTGAGTACAGGACATAACTCAGGAGCACACTGCTTAAGCACCACTGCTGGTATACCGTCTGGCCCACTCGACTTATGAACGTCTAAAGAGAGCAACGCCCGCTTGACCTCCCGCTGCGTTATGGAGATTTCCGGCATGGTCTTACCGCACCACGGTATAGTAGGTGGTACAGCGCCTTCATCGTTCATATTCGAGTTCGAGGCAAAGAGACTGCCCAGTAGATCGGCTTTCTCTTTAGCACTATGCGCCAAGTCACCATCGGTCTTTCGCAGTGGTGGTAACGACGACTGGCAGAAGTTCCCTTCGGCAGCTTTGGCAAGCGACCAGAAAGCACGACTCCCAGAAGGATAGCTCGCAAGTCGCCCACCTATTTTGCCGATGAATTGGAATTTTGCTCTGGCAGTTGCTTTCTTACTGAACCTCGAGGCAGCATTTAATTTGCGTTTTAACTCAGAAATATTTGGATCCTTATTAAAACGAGCCGTGGTCCAAGCCTCATATGCATTTTGCTTAAGAATTTTAGCTTTTCTGCAAGACCTATTAAACCACGGTCGTTTTTTGACGCCGGCAGCTACTCGCGGGTTAGAAATATAGCATTCCATACCAGCAAAGATTGTCTCAGTGACTGCGGCTGCGCAGACGTCAGGATCTTCTGAGTTAAAGCAGATCTGCCTCCACGGGTACGATGCGTAAAATTCTCGCAATTCATCCCAGTCTGCCGACTTATAGTGCCACACACGACGCCAATTAGTTGGCCCAGAAGGATCGGGTTGTGTGCATGACACTTGAGTCCGAACGAGACAGTGGTCCGAGGAGCCAAGAGGCGCATCCACTGAGACGGAATATCCGTCCGGGCGTGTAGTCAGCAGAAGGTCCAGTAAGGAGCTCGTATGTTCCTCTATATCTGGTATTCTCGTTGGAGAAAGTACCAGCTGAGAGAATCCATATGTCAGAGCAAATTCATGAGCAGATATCCCAGCATAGTTATTGGTTCGAGAACTGAGCCACTCGCGATGGTGAACGTTAAAGTCTCCCAAAATAACTAGTTCTGCTGTGGGATATATTGTCAGTCGTCAAACTCAGGTGCGTGAAGAGTCGAGTTACGTCCGTGTCACCGGTATGAGACCTGTATAGGCACGCATAGATACGAGTGTGGCCGCCGTAATCTACGCGCACCCACAATATCGACAGGTCCCTGTCTTCAAGGCTATGAAGGCGGCGACAGCAGATATCCTCCCTGACGAACATACATACACCGGCACGACTCATAAAATTGTGTTCGAGTTTGTAGCCGGGATAGTGAAGGTATGATGTGTCGGCCGGGCAGGATATCTGCGTCTCCGTTAGAAAAAGAATGGTCGGCTGCGCAGTTTCGAGATGGTGATGGACTGCGTTAAGATTTGCGTGAATACCCCTGATGTTGCAAAAATCCACATTATATGTGGATGGAGTAGCCGCTGTGCAAACTCTTTTCTTTTTCTTTCTTATGGCTATAATATATAAAAAAAAGTTACTAAGACTAAGCGATGAGGATTCACTGCACAGACAGCATAGAGGACAAAAGGTGCGGTTCTAAGACTACCGAAGCTCGCCACAGATGATACGGTTGCTGGCACGGCGGGCGGAAGGGCCCCTGATCCCCCTCTGTTGTAGTAGCCGGGTCCACTCCGGTCTCTTTCTCCGGCACGACTACCACTTCAGATACTTTACACAGGCTGGCGAATCAGCCTCCCAGGGCGGAGATTAAGTGATCCCTGGGTTCGGGATCCCGTTCAACCTGCGGGCGGCCAGCGGTCAGCCGTTTCATCAGGTCTCCCTGACCGCCGAACCAGCACGCCGCGTCTATGCCGAGTATGACAGCAACAAGCACCGCCGGTCCTCCGCTATCCGTGCAGCGAATCCTCAAAGAGCTCTGGCAACCTTACTCACCGCCAGGAACACAACACTACTCAATGTTAGTGTTATTATGGCCGCGGTTTTCTGTAAGGTGGAGGTACTTCCCCAGTTCGGGCCGCTCATTCGAGCAAGTACTCGCTATGCCCTGCTTTAGTTGTTCGGGTGGCTTATTCGAGCGAGTACTTGCAGTGCCCTACCTCTCTAAAACGGTCCACGGTCGTTTTTTGTCACCGGCAGCTACTCGTGAGTTAGGAATAAAACATTCTACACCAGCGAGGATTTGCTCAGTGACTGGGGCTGCGCAGACGTCAGGATCTTCTGAGCTAAAGCAAAGCTGAGTTTACAGGTACGATACATAAAATTCACGCAATTCATACCAGTCTTCCGACTTATAATGCCACACAATATAGCAATTAGTTGGCCCAGATGGATCGGGTTGGGTGCATGACACTTGTATCTGAACGAGACAGTGGTCCGAGGAGCCAAGAGGCGCATCCACTGAGACGGAATATCCGTCCGGGCGTGTAGTCAGCAGAAGGTCCAGTAAGGAGCTAGTATGGTCCTCTATATCTGGTATTATCGTTGGAAAAAGTACCAGTTGAGAGAATCCATAGATCAGAGCATATTCCACCATATTATCCCGTACGAACATGCATACACCGGCAAGACTCACGAAATTGTGCTCGAGTGTGTAGCCGGGATATTGACGGTATGATGTATCGGCCGGGCAGGATATCTGCGTCTCCGGTAAAAAGAAGATGGTCGGCTGCGCAGTCTCTAGGTGGTGGTGGATTGCGTTAAGATTAGAGTGAATACCCCTTATATTGCATAAGACCATAAGATCATAGTGAATGCGGATGGAGCCGTTGAAAAAACTTTTCTTTTTGTTACTTTTTGCTATATTTATTTATTTTCAAAGAAGTTTCTTAGACTAAAGTGAGGATTCACTACACAGACGGCTAAAGAGACAACTAGTGCGGTTACACAACTGCGAAAGCTCAGCACAGATAGTACGGTTGCTAGTGCGGAAGGCAAAAGTGCCCCTGGTTCCCCTCTTTCGTAGTAACCGGGTCCACTTCGGTCTCCTTTTCTGGCACGAGTAGTAGACTTCAAAGACTTTGAACATATTGGCGGTTCAGCCTCCCAGGGCGGAAATTAAATTTATCCCTAGGTTCGGGAACCCATTCAACCTGCGGTCGGCCAGCGGTCAGCTGTTTCTTCGGGTCTCCCTGACCGCAACACAAGCACGCCGCGTCTACGCCGAGCAATCATAGAAGTTAGCATAACCAGTTTGCGCTGTCTGCGGAGCAAATCCTCATAAGCTCTACTCAACTTTGGTGTATGTGGCTGCGATCTTCTATAAGGTCGAGGTACTTCCACAGTTCGGGCTGCTCATTCGAGGGAGTACTCGCTGTGACTATCTTTATTGTTCAGGCGATTTAGTACAGCGAGTACAATATAAATGAAAAGGTAGCTGAATTCTAAGGCTGTGACATACGGACAGACGCATGAATAAGCATACGATTGGATTTGATAAAACTATAATGGTCCCGTTTTCTGCCATTTGCCTACGAAACTCTTTTAAAAACTAGTTAACAACAACTCTTAACAGTTCTAACTTTATATCTCTTATTGAACTATACTTCAATAAATACGTTTATTTTGCTTTGTCCTTTTTGGAGCAAAATAAGAGAACAATATTTGCATTTCAATAGGAAGTCAGTCCGATCAATCGGCAGTTATGAATTAATTCATCGGACGCAGAGTTGACGAACAAAAGGGATATTGAAAAATATAAAAAATGAAAAATTAGATTACATTTTAATGTACGTCATTTTATTAGCAACCAAAGTGGAGTTTAGAACATATTTTTTTATGATTTGTTCGCAAGGGAAATGTGGAATAGGTAGGGTAGTTATGTAGTATATTAATATTTTAAATGCGATAGTAACTCTGTCTGTTACCCCTTTACGCTTAAACCGTTGTACTGATTAATATGAAATTGATATTGAGATAGTTTGAGTCACAGGAAAGGACATAGGATAGCTTTTATTCCCGAAAAATTTGAAAATTTCCGCAGGAATAACTATAATCGAGCTTAAACGAACTACCTATAGCTACAGCTATCTGCCATCATTAGTAATCACAGCGTAATAACTTAATAGTGAGCGAACTCCTTTGTCTCGACGCAAAATACCGACTAGCGGCTAGACACTAAAAATGTGTCAGGGTTGTCACAAAAAAATTCAAGTATGTACCTATTCCTATAGATTGAAATTTTTGTATGTTTAAATGATGCATGTATGTGCCGACATTAATTAGGTAGTCAGTTCTTATAAAATATTACCTTCGTCATTAAATATATGTTCTTCGCCACGAACCAAAGCGAGCGAATAGTACTCCGGTAAAACTCTGGTTTATTTATTTTTAGGGTTCCGTAGCCAAAGGGTGTCAACGGAGCGCTATTACTAAGCGCGTTGACCATTAAAGGGCTTTATCTTTAAAACCAAAATAGAAGTCTGAATTTTTCACAGAATGTGTTATAATAGCGGGATTATATAATAAATAATAAAAATATAAGATAGTAAAAATTTAAAAAAGGGCCCCATATAAGAAACACATTTTCGTTGTTTTTGCTCTATCGTAAAAATACATACAAATTTCAAATTAGCAGTGACAAATAATGTGCACTCTAAAGTATAAAAATTAACAACAAATAATAAAAAAACGGCGTTTAAAACAAAAGTGTGAGACGGGCCCAAGGCATTAGCATCTTACCGTTATAACGCCATCTAGCTATTATTCAAAAAAACAGTAACATATTTGTTTGTTGAAAACTATTTTCAAAGTTAAACAACGACGGGCTTGGTTAGTAATTGGATTGGTGACCGCTTAGCTTTTTCTGTGTTTGTTAATTACGTAAAAGTGTGCCAAGTGTGAGATAGGCCCGAGCCGTTTACTGTGTTAAAATTACCGTTACAGCGCCATAATTATCATTAAGAGAAACAGTAACACATTGGTTTGTTGGAAACGATATTTAAAGTAAAGCAACGTCAGGCTTGGTCAGTAAATGGGTACGTGACCGCTGAGTGGCATACTTTTTGTTTGTGTTTTTAAATTACGTAAATGGTGTTAGGTACGGAACCCTTGGTGCGCGAGTCCAACTCGGACTTGGTTAGTTTTTTTATAGATGTCGAATCGACAAATATTTGCATTTATTGTTAGATGATTTTTTATACATATAATATATATAATAGGTATTTACTCGATAATGAAATTATGTAATATACCTAACCTACTTCTATATCAATAATATAAAATTTACTCTAAATTATGTATGTTATAAATTGACATAGTAACTAATATGTAAATTATCTGATTTGATAACAAAGAACAAATAGAAACACAAAATAATTATTAATCAGGTAGGTATCGTTTACCTCTAAACTAGGTATTAATATTATATTTTTTTTGTCTAAGCGTTCCTTGGAACAAATTTTTTTTAACAGTAATTGCGTACACACATACAGTTAACGGACAGGCAGGGGACTTTACTATACATAAATTATGTTTGTGGCGATTTAATTAAGGCAGGTACTCACTGCTTGTTGCAGCAATTATAATTAGCGATAACGACACGCTTCTTAGACAGTACCTAGGCGCACTGGCGGTCGGACGGAGCGGTCCCCCGCCCTGGACCGCACTGCACCTCATCGTTGCCCTGTCTAGATAGCAGAGTTACCCCACTATGAGTAGTTATTACGCGCTATGGCAAAAACTAGTTATGGATATATGTACGTAGTAGGTATTACAGATGTAAGCTGTAATCATATACTTGACAGTAAAAGGTCAAAATCTCAACATGTAAGTAAGCTTATTATTATTAGGGCCGTCGACAAAAAATAAAGATAAAAAAATACAGAAAGAAAGTTTATTTTACATTTAAGCCAGACCGAGTCGTTGGAAAGGTATCAGGCGGTATTACGCGGGGAAATTATAGAGGTAGACCGCAATAGCATACACGTATTTATCGTAAATAGGTCTTATGGGTGGCAAGTCGCAAAGCTGCAGGTTGGCATGCTATTTTAGTTTTATTGCATATTCCGAGAAAGGAAATAAGATTACAATGGTAATAATGTTAAAAAATTTAGTTTTGATTTAATTTAAATATGTACATAATGATTATATGGATGTGTTCTGAGGAATTGTTCGAACTGATACCCACGGCTACTTTTGACCATCGCTCCCTATTAGTAGGGAATTCATCCTCAAACCTTAGAACCTAAATGGTCAAGTACAGTGCGGTTTCAGTGAAACTTTCTACGGCGAACGCTTAGGTTGTGGAATGAGTTTCCTGCCAACGTTTTCAATAAGGACATGGTGTTCTTCAGAAAAGAAATAATTCGTTTTTTGAATCGTCGGCAACACGCGAGTGAAGACCGAGGTGTTGCAAGAATCCATAGGCTGTGACCGTGTCTTGTTTGCCACTTTAATGGTATAAAAAAAAAGTTTTGTTTAGGTTTCGTCGCCAAATGACAAGAAAAGATCCACAGTGTCGTCATATTCGTCCGTCGATATGTCACATCTCTATAATTCTGCCAACTTTTCATCAATTATGATATTACACTAAATCCTACGTAAAAAGTTAATCAATTCAATTGAAATAAAATACTAAGGGTAGCTAGCTCTTCATACAAAGGATATAACTATATGACTTTATTATATACATTTGATATGATAGAACTAAGGGATGGTTTTTTTGCGCATAGTGTGGGGGATGATTGAATAGGTCTTAAAAAGTACTTATTTTGTATCCTCTATTTTATTGCATTAGTTGGTTTTAAACCTTTGACCTTGAATATCTTAAGACCACGTGATATTTATTGCTACCTTTAAGGTAACATTTAAAATGTCAAAATAAAGGTTTGTACAAATTTACAGATTTCTTATCTTTCATTTCGAGGTTCAACCGCTAAGGTGACTGGACTAAAAATGCATCCCTTGTAATGTATGTATGTATATGACATTTTGTATATAGTAATTATTTTTAGTACATTTACATGTACACCGTCAATATTACTCGATTGCATTTTCGTTTACATATTATATTTTATATGTAAACAATACCCATCATAACATCATTTGGATTTAAATATTATGTTTTGGATAAAAAGTTGCCTACACTTACTATGCAAACAAACAAAGTGATAAATGCATGTAGTCTGTTTTGTTTTTTAATTTGCGAAATTTAAGAAATAACACACAAAAAAAATAACAAAGAAAACAACTAAATGTTTCGCCGTCTGTGTTTTCTTGATTACGAAATAATCAATCAAAGCAGGAAAGCCAATTAAATCGTGCAAGGAACATACCATCAACAATAGAATAACCTATAACCGAATTGTTTCGGAATAATGTTAAATATTTTCACGCTTTACACTAAGTGCACCGTCAAAACTTTTACTTTTTTGAGCCAATGACCGCTGCTGCTTCACCCGTAATGTACTAGTTACTATTACTAACCACTACATCGTGCGTGCGTAACAATAGCTAATAGCAAGTACAAATAGTATTGGCCCATACAGGTAGGTTCATGCTAGTCGCCATTCGTACTACCTTTTACTTAAAGCTTCGCTAGTGTGGACAATATAACCGTAGCGCTGCCCGAACCTTACAGAGCGCATACAGTAAGAGATCAGGTTGTATCATTTCCGGTTCCACAGCACGTATTAATATTCTCTAGGTCCGGTTTCACTAAATCGCTTCGATTAAAAAATGACTCAGTTTTTAAGTTAAACATCAGTGAAAGTTTTGTCTTTCCAAACTTGGTATTGAAAAAAGATATAGAAAAGATAAAGAGACAAATTGACAAAAAATATGGCTAAACAGATTTGGATGAAATATGGCACATAAGTATTGCTATATGAAAAAAGTGGAATCCCGGGAATATAACACATTTAAAAGACCCTTTTATTCAAGAACGCGTGGAGGTATGAAGTTGAAATTAATATCAATTAGTAAAGACTACAGGCATCTAATGTAAAAAAATCAAGCTTAAAAGTCAATGTGAAAAAAAAAAATGCCTAAAATACGGTCATTTTTATCGCATGACAAATAAATCAAAACCTATAAAGTACTTCCCGTTGACCTTGAACACTTGATCTCATGATGGAAGAGCTAGTACATATATAATAATTTTCTACGGAACCCACGGTGAGCGAGCCAGACTCGTTTTTGGCTGTTTTTTACAATCCTCGAGAAGAAACTGCATACCATAATAAAATTGCGGTTTCTAAATATTTTTTATTTCGATTGCAAGTTCCCACGGGCGAAACCGCAGAACACAGCCAGTTTTACTTACAAATTATTTCCTTTTTTTTATCAATATGTTAATTATCGAGTCGCTAGTAACAAACAGAATTGTTTGAAATAATGAAGGATTTTAACCAAATCCCTAACTGACGGTTAACAGCCATTTTTACTACACAAGGATTTCCTAATCATAGGTCCCCGTGAGACCCAGTGTTATACCGGTGTTACTGGCGGGTGCTGACCTCTTGTCACTGCCCGTTAAAAATAGAAAATAAATCGATACCTTTATTCGTGTCAGCTGGCCGTTCAGCGCGAGCGGCTACAATCGCCTATTTTGCCAGATACCCTATTTCTTCATTACTCAAAATCCTTTGTAATCCAGATCATTTTTTTGGCTCCACCGAGTTTAAATCCTTGCACATTTTTTATTTAAGGGTCTTTACAATAAATTGTAATAAATTGTTATACAGTAAGGTGAAATGAAAAAATGATTTATCGATATTCACTATGGCATACGTGCCAACTATTGTCTTATAACTTACGTATATAGTGTCAGTAAATAACATGTAAAATATTTCTTATGTAGGTTAGTAAAGGTGCTAAAATATAGTTATTTATTTTGCTGAGTACCTCTAGAAAGTCCATTAAGCCGTTTAAAGTTAGTTCAGTTTTACATTGCAAGTTTAGTTAACTATAATTCCTAAAGGCATTTACATCATTGGTTAGTGGAGGGAGCATAAAGCCAGATACATTTTTCATATAACGCGGAATATTAACGTAGTACGACGGGAGATCAAAAAGTAATGATAAGCGGATATTTTTAGTATTCACAAAAATCTAAAAAAAATAGAGAGCTTGCCTAAACCTTAACTAGTAGGTACAAGTTAAAGGTATTTAAACACACAGTCACATTATGAAACTTCATTCATTTCATGTCAAGTCAGAGCCGTCATCAAAACTTCTGCATGAAAAATGTTCTAATGTTTTATATCGATTTATTACTACTTTTTGATCATCCCTTGTATATGCGAAAAACATCAAATATTAATAACTCGAATGCTGTAACTTCTATTAAAATTTTGGCTAAATTATGTCCCGTTTTAATAATAAATAAAAAATTGACAAAAAATAAAGGTAACTTCGTGAGTTTTTTGTATCAAGAAAATTTAGTGATTTTGCTTATATCAGACATTGGAATTATAATGTAGTAGCTAAATGTTTTTTTATTATTTATTTGGCCTTGATTTACTCACTTAGAATTCAATTCTACTAAGCTATTTTGCTTTACACCTTCTCTCAAATCAAAAGTTATTTAGTCAACCGTCTCGTGCAGTAGGTATGTAAGAAGAACTCTTAAAATCTTGTGTCGGATTACATGTCAGTTTTTTAAAAAATGTAACAACTTTATGGCAGTGTTACAGAATATTGATAGTTATTGTGTATTATTCAAATTTTGGCATTTAAGCAATAAATTAAATTAAATTAAATTTAATAATTTCCTAACCGAGTCCTAACCTCGAGAACCAAAATGTAGCATCTCAGTCTCAAGTCAGAAATAATAATAATAATAATAATAATAATAATAATAATAATAAATCATTTATTTCGAACACCATGGATCATTTTGTTAGGAAATACTTAGACACTATTGTTATTAAAATTACACATTGAACTACATACATTCATTACACATTGCCATTTTAGAAATTAAATAAATTATAAATATTGACATATATTATACATTAAAATAAATTACACATTAAAATAAATTATATATAATGATTTAATAGAAAATGTGTAATAGAAATTGTCAAAAAAATATATTCGATTGCAGAGAGCGAGAGAGAGAGTTGTCATAAAATAAAATACGACCTATCTAGGAGTTTAGTTAACCAGCTGGTTCAACTATCGGGCGGCGACCTGTACATCGTCTCGGTTCCACTCCCCTAAAGAGAGTAACCAACGGCTGAACACACCAACATTACAAGGTAGGAAAAAGTCTATTTTCTCTAACACTTCAGTTCTGCGTATATGGACAAAGGTGCCATTATGTCAAAACCTTTTCAATAATAAGTCGTCAAATTAAAGACCAGGGAAGGGACTTATACCTCCTTTGCAACTTCTTGACAACCTATAAGAAGTAAGGAATGGATACGGGTTAGGTTACTGCAAAAACATTAAAAATAACTATGTTACTGACAAAAAAAAACCTTAATTTGGTGACGTAACCCTAATAAGTGACATGCGCTAGGCACCTTTACTGGTTGCTCCGGACTTCGGTTTTTCGGGACCACAATGTCACCGGTGTAACGTAAATATAGGTACAATACCTTTTAGCCGGAGGCCGCGTGTGCACTTTGATTGAAACCCCTGAATTATTAGTGAGGGCCGCAGGGTCTTGCTGTGAAAACGTCATCTCGCCTTCAGTGACCTGCCACTCGACGGGTTTAAGGACGGTCCGAAACGAGAAATATATATACATATATATGCGTACGTGTGTAAGTATGTTGATATGTGTTGTATTTAAGGCGCTCATTTGCATAGTTGTAATTCGCATGCGTACCTCTTTTCAGCGTACCCAAAATTTTACGATGTCAACTGGTCCTTTTAAAAAAAACAGTTACAACTAAATACTTTATTACACAGGTACTTAATAAATTAAAAACAAAAAAAAAAGGAAAAATACTAAAAATCAACTAAATCACCAAAAAGGCAAAGTAATATTTTTGTCTTTAATTACATCAACTGTGTACAGACATTACACACATATATCACGCTTGTTTCCCGAAGGGGTAGGCAGAGTCCACAGAGGCCGAGGCCCACTGGCTACGATCCTGGCATCCTTAAATTTATAAGGCAGTCCAAATACAACTTTCGCAACGTGTTGCTACGTTAGGGTGTTACTTATTAGCAATACGAGGCTACGTTACGTAAAATATGGCACGAATACAGAAATACCCTTAATACAGAAAGGTAATTTGTATAGGATTTTAGGGGTTATGTTCCTTATTTTTTAAGTCGCGAATATTGAAATTTCGAATAATGATACCGTGAATTAGGAGTTTTTACTGTTTACAACTCTCTTAAGGGGTCCGATACACTAAGAAAGGGTGCCATCCGAGCCCTTTCAGCTTTGGATGTATTAACCCACGTTGTCTGTCCGTATTTAGAAGTCTGATTTTTTACAAAGTATGTCTTATTATTGAGAATTTCCTAAAAATAATAAAATTTGATACCTACCTATTAAAGGGGTTCTCCATACAAGATACATGTTTTTACTTTGTAGTAAAAACGGTAATACTTACAAGGTTCAAACTTAAAACAATTATAGTGTAGCTCTATAGTAAAACAACAAACAATAAAGAACCGTGTCGTGTGCGTGTGCAACTTGCACCCAGCCGCTTGTGCATGGACTTTAAAGATAAAAAACCTACCTGCACGTAAATTAAGACGCAAGAAAATACACCTTGTCAGAATAATCCGTCTACTTTTAATAAACAAAACTATTAAAAAAAATATATAAAACTATAATATGTTTATTATCAAAACTATAAAAAATAATTTAACCAAAGCTTGAAGCCTGGGAAAAATGAAACAATGAGGTCACAGAGATAGCTGGAACATCTCCATAGAGATAGTAGATATTAAAGAGTTCGATGACTTCCACAAATTATTTTAATACTTATCTATTTTTTATCTGACAGTTTAAAATTAATTAAAACGAACTCTGACCAGAATCGAGCAGCCGGTAATCAAAAATCAAAATTACAGTAGCCATATTGAAATAGTGTAGGTTAACTTACAACGACACTAGAGAATATCAAAGTTGCACGGAAAAAAAAGAGTTTCCAAGTTCTATTCCACCAAAATAATTTGCATTCAGTCAAGAAATCCAACTATTTTGGACATATTTTGTTCACAGAAGGCAATATTATTTCCCAGAAAAAAAATCATCTTATCAATCGAAATTGATAAACTTCTTTTCGTATGAACAAATTTTTTTTTAACCAAATAAATGTACGTTTTAGATCAACCAAACTTAAATTAATTACCCTAAGACAGTTAATGTTCTTGTATAAAATAAATACATTTTTATATGCAACATTTTATTTTTCTTCGTTTGAAACAAAAAATTATTTTGCTTTGATATTTATTTTGCGCCAAAATCATAGTTTTCTTAAATCTGCGACGTCACTTATTAAAAACTATATCTTTCGATCAAAATAATTGTATCTTAAATCAAAGCCAGTGAAATGTTCAGTTAAGATAATATTGTTTTGAATTAGAGAAAATAATAATTTTAACAGAATTTGTTAGATTCTTGACTCAAAATCTGATATTTTAAGCTGAAACTTTTGTTTTAGTCGAAATAAATAAAATACCTGCTTTAAAATATTAAACATTTTCGTTGAAATTAATCAGCTAGTATCGGTTTGAACGAATTTTCTTTTCGTTTAAGTAAGTACCTGCATTTTTAAACTGAATGAACCTCATCACTGTCCTTCATAGGATTTCGTGTTGGCTTTTAATTTTAAATAATTGTTTATTGCAGGGTTTTGTGCGTCAAATTAGTATCAGTTTATGCGCGAAACCTACAGTTAATTATTATTTTCTGAGAATTGAAAAGCTCGTGGCCCAGTCGCATTCGTCTATCTGAAACGATAAGCGAAGTTAAGCAACGTCGACCGTGGTCAGTACTTGGATGGGTGACCGCTTTTTCTTCCATGTTTAAGAAGGATCGTTAAATAGTCATAACAATCATAATTAAACATAACGCTGTATAATCAGCTAAAGGCGAGAATAGCTACTTAGCTCGACAAAGTCCATATAAAGGCAGTGCGGTAGACTGACTATATGGCCCAAGCCTCCAGAAAAGAGGCCTGTGCCTCTGCAGTAGGTCACTAGCTCGACAAACGTCCGCTAAGACACACACTAAGTCAGTGCGGTAGACTGACTCTATATGGCCCAAGCCTCAAGAAAAGAGGCATAGTGCTTTTTAAAAAACTTTATTTAATCTTGACGGATAACTATGTCATTTTGGACCGAAACATTTTTTGTTTTAAACTAAAGTATAATGTTATTAATTTAAGAGCTGATGTAGTCAAGTTAAAAGCACTATTCTCTTGTGTGAACTAGACATTTCTTCCGTGCTAAACACACGAAGTTCTACGCCCAAGAAAACTAAGTGTTTCAAATAAAGAAGTATATTTTTCTTCAATGAAAAAATATTGTTTCAAACTGATAGAGTTTTATTTACTGGTTCAAAGAAATTTGATCTTGTGTTAACTTCATATTATTTTAAATATTTAAGAGAAATAATATCTTAGATGAAGTAAATATTCGTTGGTGCATATATGAAACGATATTCTCTTGGCTCAACTAATTCTTTTTTACCGTGTGGTTGCACTTTACTTTTGATTATATTCGATCTTGACACATTTTTGATTTTTCTTGCTATTGTCAACTTAAATACTATCTAAGTACCAAATCTCTAAGCTGAAGATAACATGTAACAATACCAATTACACCTTTTAGATATACCAAGTGCCAAAAGTAAGTACGTAGTCAGCAATAATATGCAATGATATAAAACTAAGAGATTTTCTAGATTTTTAACTATAAGGTCCTTTATTTTACAGATTGGGTCCGTGAGATTATTATAAGTGTGTGTGATTATAGCGTGTTATAATAAGTCTTTGTGTGCTACCACTACAAATGTATTTTGGAGCAAAATTTGTAAATCCATTAAAAATAATGGCTAAATAAAATTTATTTAAACCAAAAATAGCGAGCCCTTGATTTTTTGTTGTTTTTTTTGAACTTAAAGTCAGACGTAAAGTTGTATGAACTTTCGAGATAATGGCAAAAGAATTTTGTATGAAAACTGCCCAGCATATCACCTTAATTAGCTACTTTGTAAGACTAGGTGCGTTTTGTTGACTGCTTCAATGCGTTAAATGTCATAATCCTGCCGAGTTGAAAAGTCATAAATTCTGTATAACATAGTACAAATCTTGGTTCATTCTCTTTGGTAGGATTACCGCATTATGTACATAATGTCGGTCAACAAAACGCTACTTTTATAATGTCACGATGGAATATCGACGCGAGCAGACCACCAGTATGCAAAATATTTTTTTAGATATATCATATGTATTATAGTCATGTAGTCACGTAGCAGTCGATTGATATTTGTAAGTTTTTAATTGATTGAATAAAATTACTTAATTGATTGTTAAAATTTGTAATTTCATTTAATGAAATTTTTAATTTTAAATTGAAGAATTAGTCACTACCTTTGTGATGATGCTTTGCAAAAAAATCGTTTTATTTGATTTATAATTGTCTTATTAATTATATTTCAACATACTCTTTTTGGCGTTAGTTGCTAATGCTAATAGATAAGAAACACATCCACTTTACGAAACGTCTTCTTCATATAGGTGTAACACCGACGTTACGACAAAATATTACATTATTCTCAAAAGTTGTAGTATCGATAGTACTGTAGAGGTTACGGCCTCTTGTTAAGTGTAAAGGAAGTAAATATGCTAGCGAACGTTTTTCACGCAGCAAATACTTCGTAGTGGTTTTATGAAAATATAATAGATGGTGTCAGTGCGTTTTTAAATAAAAACAATTGGAATTTAGAGTTTGTCAGTATTTTTACATTGATTGAGGATCGGACAAGTCTATATAAATTTGGAGGGTCGATTCCTGTCTCTATCAGGGAGCCCTAGAATTTGTAGAATGGCCTAATATTACCAGTAGATTTAGGGTAGATACTCCAGTTTCCAAAATGCACTAAGCATCGCCACCATTGCGATTAAATGTAGATATTACCCAATGTACCGACACGACGACCCGAGGCCTATTGAAGGATGGCCTAATGAAAGAAGACGTACTGCAGATATGTTTAAAATTGTATAATAAATCTCCTAGGTAGTAGATGAGTCTAAATGATGTATACTCTTGTGGCGATTGAAAAGAACATCTGAATACATAAAAGAACTCCCGATGTCGTCTTTTTATTAGCAGAGATCCCGATACCTAACAAGAAATAGGTAGAAGCAGCTTCTTTACGCCCCCGCACGCTGCAGTACCTACCCAAGATAAGTAGGTACGATTACCTATATATCTACTTGTCTGACGAAAAAGTTATGAAATCCTTTTAAAAAACATAAATGTAAAGAAACAGGCCAACTTTTCGTGATAAATTTTGATTTATAATCCTAAATAAAACTTTTTTTTAAAAAAACAACCGGCTTCTTTTTGAAGAAATGAAGAGTGCATTGAAGAATGCACTGAAAAAGTTTTCCAAATCTGATCTGAATTACAGTCTGAAGTTGGTTTTGTGCAAGTGAAGTCTGTTAGGTACATATAGACATGGAACTTTAAACTGTAATTCAGATCAGATTTTTGGAAATAAAAAAATAAGTAATCATTTTTACCTTTTTAGTGCATCTCTTTGAAAAGATTTTGTTAAAATGATTTTATTTTTTACTTTTGAGTGACGAATTGCTTTTTTCGTTCACTAAAAACATCTATACCCGTATCAAAACTTTATACTATCATCAATATAAAAGGCGTTGCACCAGTTCCAAATTAACACCATTTTTTTATAAGGTTAAATACACTACAATAATATGGGACCACCTCGGAAGTATACTCTTTTAAATAAAAGAATTTTGTATATCCGTCTCTATATATGACAGAGTTATGCCCGAACATACATAAAAAAAATATAAACTTCAGAATTGAGAACCTCCTCCTTTTCTTGAAGTCGGTTAAAAAATATCTGTCATCTAAGAATTAAGACATATATCACAGAGCTTAACTACATATAGTATCTATCTATCTATACTAGCCAAACCTATAAATACTAGTAGAATTGGCTTATTGTCCGCGCAATAGCCTTATTTTCTCGACTAGCAACACGCTTTAATATTAATAACCCCATACAAGAAGCCTGCTGAGTGTACCCAATGCTTGCAAGGCACGGCTCTTTATGACGATGTTTACCGCCCCAGGATGCGTGCTTCTTTCATATTAAGAAAGTTCATTCCACGGCTGCTTCTAAAATAAAAGCTATTTTTTACACAGCGGGTTGTTGTGCTATGGACAACTTTAATCACTATACAAAAAAAAAACTTTTTATAAGTTTTTTTATACCACTGAGGTGGACAACAACCTAACGGTCCGCCTGATGGTAAGCGCCAAGTGGTCACTGTAGCCTATGGTTGCCGACTTGTTAAAAACTACATACTCAATGCTTTCTTTCAAGTTTCCATATTGTAGTCCCTAGGCACTAGCATGCATTGGCAGAGGCTCATTCCACAATCAAAGCGTTCGCGAAAGACAATTAATTATTCTGTGGCGGAAGGAAGTTCTTCTAACCCGCACTGTGCGTGACCATTTAGGTTCTAAGGTCTGAAGATGAATTCCGTGTCGATGGGGAGCGGTGTCTATCGACCGACACCCCACAGAACCCGTCATACCTACACGAAAGGCGAATTTCGAGGTGTATACCCTGTTTTTTATTACTTGTCGTATTTTGTAAACTTATATTCAAGAAAACTATAACTTAGGCTTGAATAAGAAAAGCCACGGTGTAGAATATTACTATATAGTTCGATCTCTCTGTTTTTATGTTATTGCATTTTTTTTAAATTTTAAACTTAAATCTCAGTCTTGATTTTATGTTTATAAAATAGGACAAATATGAAAACAACAGGGTGAAAATACTTTTTCGTCCAATCTATTTGAAAAGAGGAGAAGGGTTCCTCGACAAGTGCGAGCAATGTAGGTCATTCCGGTGCACTTAATAAGTGACGAAATTACTTTTGAATTTGAAACATTATTTAATTAAAAAGTTTGAAAGACTTCGCTTCAAGTCCTGGCTGGTAATAAAAGAAGGCGCGCCTGTCGACGCGGACGGGGCATTGGTTATCCAAATAGAAAAAAAATATACACGGTAACTTCTTACTCTTTTTTTATTACTTTTAGGGTTCCGTACCAAAGGGTAATTAGCGGAACTCTATTACTAAGACTCCGCTTTCCGTCTGTCCGTCTGTCACCAGGCTGTATCTCATGAACCGATAATTAGACAGTTGAAATTTTCACAAAAGACGTATTTCTGTTGCCGCTATAACAACAAATAATAAAAAATAGAATTAAATAAATATTTGAGGGGACTCCCATACAACAATTTATAATAATTAATTTTAATAATAATTATGATTATTTTTTTTCTCGATTTCGCACGATATTGATATCGGCAACAGGTAGACGCTTCACGCGTTATTTAGTTAATGAGGTGCCTTTTACGCCTTAACCCTGTAATGGGACCTTGCGCGTGCGAGGGGTTAAAATATGTACAGAATATTTAGTTATATAGTCACTTTAAAAATCAATAATTAAATTAAAATAAAACAAATATTTAAGGGGGGCACCTATAAAACGAACGTGATTTTTTTGCCATTTTTATAGATAACTAGCTGTCCCGGCGAACGTTGTTCCGCTGCCGTCCCTCTGTACCCGGCGAAAGTTGGTTTTTACCTATAGTGCCCGAGTCCGGCTCGCACTTGACATATCGAGATAAAAACTATCCTATCTTTTAAGTTGGATCAAATAACAGATATTTACGAAGTTTGATCAAAATCGGTTCAGTAGTTTAGGAGTCCATTGAGGACAAACATTGTGACACGAGATTTATATATATTAAAATGGTACGGAACCCCTTCGTGCGCGAGTCCGACTCGCACTTTGCCGATTTTTAATAAAATTATTACAGACAATTTTAAATTGATTCACAGAGATTCAGTGAAATATACTGTCAAACAATTTACTACGAAACAAATCGAGAGAAATATTTATAAATATGTAATTTGGTTATGTAAATATAAATATTTTTCACTATTTAAAGCATCTCTTTTTTATATTTCTCACAGAGGAGGATGAAAAGCAGAGTGTGCCATATGGTACAAAAATTATTTAACTTCGAATGACGTACTTTGAATCTCTCGCTTTAAAATAATCGCTATCGACCTCAACCCTTGTGACACAATCTACTATTATTTTTAGGATTAGGGGGACTCTATTACCATTTTTATTTTACTATTCATTAGTAAACGATATCGGCTCATGATTTGAATTCAATAGAACACGACAAAATGCTTATTAAAAATTGTACGAATTATTGCTGCCGTAATTGAGTGCACTACCCTTAAGTCATTTAACAGTTAAGTGAAGTGAAGACGGTGTGACACTTGGGGAACAAGAGTAGTTTAAGTTTAGGAACATTCAAGAACTTTAATTAACTTCCCTAACTTAAAGTAGCTCTAAAATATTCATATGAAATTACCTCAGACCTCGTTCGCTGGTCGCTTGAATTTTCGTTTTTAATATTCACATAGTTAAATTAGATATCTTAAATGCACAATTTATTTTGAAATCCTTAATATTGCCTAGCCACTCGGCCCGGCATCGCACGGGTGCAAGAGGGAACATGCACCCTGTTTTATAGGTTTTTTATTATTATAAAACCATGACCACTCGTCATGCTAAGTGTAGGGTTCCGTTGTCGTTACCTACTACGATCGTTGTTTGATACCACAAAAAACCTTTATTATGATAGGCTATTTATAAAAAAATATATTAAAATACTTTTTCTATGAGTCTGAGTGTAATTGACTGTAGGTACCTACGTGTTCCAAATTACATCATTATAGCTTTTATAGTCTCTGAATAAAATGACTGTGTGTACCTACAGACGGATAGCCAAACTATAAGGCTTTTATGTTTGACTACGGATCTATTAAAATCATAATTAATAGGAATGTCGATGAAAATAAAATTTTCCTTCGACAATTTTGTGATACTAATAAAATTTAAAGGTGTGTCGCTTTTTTTAAAATTGAGCGTAAATTCTCCATTTTGTAATAGGAATAGGAATTTACGGCAGTATTTTGTCATAGGAATTCCACTAAAAGCGGTATAGTCTTATAGCAACATTACAAAATTTGAAAGGGCCAAAAGATATGAAATGTACTTATAAAACTATAGTTTTGATATTTGACCACCTAGTCAGAAGAGTTTGCTGCACTATACCTTATTAGTCACCACAAAACAAAAACTCAAAAACAAAACAAATATCTATGCCATCACCTAGTTGCAGAAAATATAAATATAATTTTAATATTTATTTTTTATTTAATTAAAGACTGTTGTACATTTGGATATCGGTAGGGACCCAATAATTATAAAGGTTAAGTAGGTACCCTACTCTTTACTATCCATAATGATTAGCGAGTATAGTTTTTTGTTGATTTGTCAATTATTAAATGCAATTTATGGTACCTAAAATTTAGCATTTGATTTATTTGATCTCATCCATCTATGATTTATAAGTCTAATCTGTAATAAAACAAAAATTTAAAAACAGCATCCTGTTTTATTAAAAGTATCAAAATTTCTCTAGCTACTCGAGAAATACTGGTCAAGAATTCTCATGTCTCGTGAAATAAAAAAGGTTGATAACTCAGAAAACCAGAAACTCCTGAGGTAAGCAGATACAGGTTTGTAACTGAGTCTCCACATTGAACACCAAAATGGCGATGTTTTAGTAAGGAGTAAATTGGTGAAGAGATTTGGTTGGGAAACATAGATTAAATTTTTCATAACAGATGAATATAATTCAGAAGAATTCATGACAAACTTGGTCAAATGCCTGGGAAATGTCAAGAAATGCAGCAGTACAGAACTGTTTGGCTTCCAAGGATTGGTTAATTTTTGCTGTTAGACTATGGACTTTGTCTGCACTTCTGCAGTTGAGTGCTTGAGACAAAAGCCAAATTGGTGCTCTGGAATTTTTTTTTTTTACTTATACTAGGTAGCATTCGTGACAGGAATAGAGACTAATAAATTTTGGATACAATGGGCAAAAAAGGCTGATTGGTCTATATGATTTGGGGTCATCAGGTTTTTTGATCGGTTTTGGGATCATCATTAACTGTGCAACTATTCATTGTGGTGAAGATGTGAATGATAGCAGTTAATCCAGAGTCTGATAATTCTTGTAGGATCGTGCAGTTATTAGATTGTAGCCTGGAGATTTCTTAGGATCTAATTAGGAAGCTTTTTACTCTTTTTTTGTGAATTTTTAATCCTTTTGCTATCTGTACTTGCAGTTTCATGAAATTTCATGACATCTCTATCATGGGATGGTGGTCTCTCATTAGAAACTGATGGAAATATAATGTATTTCTAACCCTGTTTAATATGAACAGACAGAGGGACATGACCAAATTTTTTCTTTCTTATTTGTGATTTTTATTAATAACATTACCAACTAAGCATCAGTGCAAGTACACATCTTATCACCCTATACATACACACACTACTATGTGGCCAATATCCCATACTATGGGGAAAGCAATTACATCAGTTCATAAGTATGACAGGGAAATACAAATCTAGTGCTTTTTCTTTATTTCTGTACTGACAATGCAGTTGGCTATTGCAGCCATTACTGCTTCACCAGACTTTTTTGGGCGCGACTCTGAAGAATTCTCAGCCTGTATAGCGCCCAACGCTCTAGGAGAGATCTAGAGATGATATGTTGTGGATTGCACAATTAAGGGATCCAGTGCTACTCCATTGGCCTCGTACCAGATACAGATTGGGAGTTCACTAAGATATACTCTAGTTAATCAATCATTTAATGGGATATTATACTACAAGGTTAGCAACAGAATAATGTCATTTTGTTCTAACACAACACGGCCATTCTTAAACATCAAATTTTTAAATTACCTATGTTTGAAAAAGACACAACACATTTTATGATGAAATAGGTCCTTTTACATAGCTATGGCTTCAACTTCTAAATATACTTTTTACACAAAGGGTGTTCCATATGGTGATTTTTCAGCGGATCGCGTTTCATTAGCTTTTGGTAGCAAAATCTAATGTTGACTTTTGGCCTTTCTTTTGAGCGGTTTTGCTACAAACTGTTTCTAACAAAAACCCATGTCGGTGGGTATTTTGTGCTACTTTTTGACAGCTGTCAAATGTGAAAGTGAATCGTTTGAGAAAAATACTTATAACGTTTTTTTAGAGAAAAGTTTATTTTTGCATTATGAACTATAAATCTTCAAAAAAATTAAAATAAAATACTTAAGCATATACACACATGGAACTGTCAAAAATTATGCGAAGCGTTTCGTTTGGACTATAATAGTGCCGCTGAAATTATCAGATGCGCTCAGACGGAATGGTTAGTTGGTGCTAAAATGAGATTTTACTATTACAATTTTACACGCCTCAGACGTTCCTTAAATACAATAAAATAAAGATGGATAAAAAATACTGCTCCAAGTATAAGTGTTATTTAGAAAAATAAATATAAACATTTGTACTAAACAACTTTTATTCTCTTTTATCACTGCACACCTTTTTAATTGGTCCTAGGATGCCAGGATTGAAACAATGCTCTAGGATTATATTCCCTATGTGTGCCAGATTTGGCCGATTCAAATTGCAAGCTGACAAAGATAAAGGCTAATTTCCAATTCACCTTTACTATTTACCATGTGTTTAATACCCAGAAAGTTAATCTTCCATCTGTTTTGAAACAGGAGGTTTTCATTTTTTTATACAGTGACGGGAGTAATTTTCAACTGAATCTATGGGAGTGTAGTTAAGTAATCAGATTCGACAGTTGAATAACTATCCTATGCTGGTTCTAAAACCACTTTTTCATTTTTAACATTGTGTTCAGATATATACAATATCGGCAAGGAATTATCGCTTGGTAAAGTTGAAAAATCAAACCTGGACCAGGAAGGTTTAGGAATGGGAGTTTGACAGTTAATTATCACACTGACAGGAGCAAATTCCAGCCATTTCTATGGCAGTGTAAAGAATTCAACTTGACTGTTGGAGTATTACTCTACCCCGGGCATCCCAAAACCACTTTCTTAACTTCCTTGTTGCGATTTGTATAGCACCCTAATTAGAAAAGGTGAGTTTTTTATCGAAACAAATCAAGTAGTCAGATAATGTGTACTTACCAGTACTATTTAAGGGTGTTGTGCAGCGCACTATCCAAATCAGGAAAACCACTAAAACTCTAAATAGTGTTGAAAAACTCATTTTGGGTAACCATTCTATTTCTTCCATGACCTTCACTGGAATTTATTTTTCTTTCTAATAATGCTTCTATTTCGTCTTGCCATTGTATATTATTGTTTTGCTCAAAATAATACCAGTCATATAACTACTTATAATAAAAAATATCAGTTTTTACGGTTGCTAAGCTCTAGTTTGTCACAACATTATACAGAAACACTCTTGGAACTTGCAAAACAATAGTTGGTCGTACACACTTACGATTACTCACGAGTTCACTCAACTTTAATTCTGTAAAAGTTATAAGTTTTGAAGTCGCACTTAAAAACGGATGTCCATAAGTAAACCATTTTTACTAAAAAATACTTGCACAATACAATACAAAGTTTTCAGAAACTTATAAAGTTCGTTTAAGTTTTTGATTCGTGTCACACAAAAGACAGCCGTTTCGGTGCATCACATTCCAAAACTACTCAGTATTGCCATTTCTCAAAACGCTTAATTGCCAGTAAGATACGTACTTTTGAGAAATGAGTGTATCTGAGGTCCAATACAAGTGTACACAGCAACGATAGCAATCATAGAAATGTTATATAGTTTTTGAAAAAATTATATACTTTGTCAAATGTTAAGCCATTTCTGTATCAATGACTTACTTAGTAGTAAACAGTTTGGCTTTATGAAACACTGTTCCACAACCGATACAGGAGTGGTACTATAAAAAAACACATTTAAAGCATGGAAGAATTCGCATGATGCTCTTGGAGTGTTTTGTGATTTATCTAATTTGATTTGAGTGTGTCTAACAGGAAAAGCACGTTTTAATGGGTGTTAAGTAAACGTTTAAATGCAACAAAATATTACCCATGTATTTATTCACATGAAGGCAATTTTAAAGCTGGCGCTTTTTTTTATCGAGCACTGTTGGATTTTCAACGTTGAGCATTGGACGTTAAATCGAATTGAATGTATGAAACTACGTGTTTTCGTTCTGCCGGCTGGCGCTGGCAGTCAGTTGGGCATGCACTCGAATCGCATTGGCACGTGTTGTTGTATTGTACGCCAATAGTTATTCGAGGGCTCACGATTGCCAATTAACTAATTGCCAATGAGCTTAACGACATCCGGAAATAGTTAATTCTTTAAAATATACTTGATCGTTACGGGGATGTATGATTTTATTTTTCTTTACCGCCTTCTTGCAACACAAATGGCTATTGTCAATAATTGCTATACGTACACACAGCAGCGACTACTATTAACAATGATTTTTAAGCGTTCATATGAACAGAAATATTGGGAACGGTAAAATAGCGTCAAAGTCGGGTTTTAATGCGTAGCTTTTTAAACTCACGTTACCTAAATAATAACTTTGACTAATAGATTAGATATAGCAGGAAAATATATAGTTTGGAAAACTGTGAATCCTATCGCTGACACGCAATCAGCGCACACCATGTTCTTTCGTTTAGTTATAACGTTACTACGATCGCTGCCGCCGAAATGCAAACTTGGTACAGCCAAGTTGTTTTAAGGGTGGGTTTAAGGTTAAATATTAACGCATATTTATGCACAACCTACACTAGGAAAGGATATTTTTTGTAGAAACAAAATGTTTTTGAATTGTATTCGTTGAATGTCTTCCTCGTTGTACTGGCAGTGGTGGACATTTCAGAAAAAATGTGTGAAAAACGTTTGATTCTTCCTCCCTCTTCCACTATGATGTCATAGACCGCGGCAGTATGCACTACAACAAAACCACTCAGCACAACTCGCACTAACATTAAAAAAAATTATTTGTATTTTAATGGAATATTGTATTGTATTTGATGGATTAAAATGTCTAGACTAGATGTTGACGTAAAAAATCTAGTATGGTAAGCATATCTAGAATCATTTGCGCTTAACTGAAATAGTCTACCAATGGCTAAAGAAAGAAACGTTGAAAAGTGACACCAAGAAGCTTATATATGGATGTCACCATATGTTGGATGGATTTTATGATGGTATAATAAGCTTCTTACGTGACACCTACAAGTTTTTTAATAAACCTTGCAAATCATGGAATTTTCAAAAAATAGCGCTAAAAAAATAGTGGGAGTAGCCTGAATTCTACCTACCTATATTTTATAAGTAATAAAATGCAATATACCTATTTTTTGCCTATTTATGCACGAAAGGGCTATTTTATAAATATTGTGGGTGCTTTTTTTCATCTTATTTCTCTTTTTTAATTGAAGGAAAGAAATAGAAAGTAAAGGTAAACTTGCAACACAGATTTTTTTTCTTTTATGTTTCCTTTGTGAATTCGTATTATTGAGGCGGGTCTTTAAATCCTAGGTAATCGGAATATTTATTGTATAATGAGCAACTTAATTCAATAATTTTGTAAATATAAGTTACAGTCACGTTGTGAATCATAATATTTCATTGAAACCTTTTCTACAAACATTAATAAAATTTAAGAATTTAAGTTAACCTAGAATTGTTTTGAAATTTACATTGAACAGTCGTCGAATCGTTGTAAAATAATTTTATTTACTTTTCAGCCATGGTTCGTATGAACGTTTTGAGCGATGCTCTTAAATCAATTCACAACGCTGAAAAGCGGGGAAAACGACAAGTGCTTATCAGACCTTGCTCTAAAGTTATTGTCAAGTTTTTGACTGTGATGATGAAGCATGGGTACATTGGCGAATTCGAAATTGTTGATGATCATAGAGCTGGCAAGATAGTGGTTAATCTTACAGGCCGACTTAATAAGTGCGGTGTTATTTCCCCGCGTTTTGATGTACCCATTAATGATATTGAAAGGTGGACAAATCTTTTACCTTCAAGACAGTTTGGGTAAGTTTATAGTAAATACTTAGGAAGTTTATAGTATACTAGATTAGAAAGCTGAAACTTCCATTCTGTTATTTTGATTAGGTTGTAAATACCTTAGTTTGATTTGATTTGAGACTTTTTACTATTGATAAGTAGTCTTGTGGAGCTCAGTGCACCTGCAGCACCTGATATTACACTTCAATAATAAAATACATACTCTTACACCCAACTGGTAGGGACTTAAAAAGTCCTAGTACATTAATCTAACAATTTTATAAATCTTCATAGAATTAACCTGGGATTGGTCACTAGGCAAATACGAACACAAACGCTCGAGTAAAAATTACCACGGTATTGATAGGTGTCTATTTCAACAAATATTTATTTATATTTAAGTTCATTATTTTATTTTGTTTGGTTACACTACTAAATAAAAGTATAATTTATCTGAAAACACATATTTATTATTACTTAAGGCACATACATTAAAAAGACCCAAAATCCAAACTACTTGGTTAGTAATCTTAAAACTTTACAAATGTTATATTTTTTTCTTTGGAATCATGCAAAATGGGATCAGTTATTAATAAGATACAATATTCTTATCAGCTAACAAAAATAAATTCTACTTTTATAGTAGAAATCGTTTTTGTAAATTACACTCAAACATCACAAAAAATCACATTTTTAAAAATTTGCAGTGTTTTAACTAAATTAATTAAATATTCTGCACCATATTTATTTCAGTGGTACATTTTCTTAATGGCTTTCTCCCAATTGCACAGGTAATATTGGCTGTTTGTCTTCTTCAAACTGCAACAGAATGTCAGAAACCTTACCGGAATCTGCTTCTTGCTCAGTATCACTTACATTTACTGTGGTCGTCATGATCCTCTGTTTCTGATATTATTTCTTCCTCACTATCTATTGTTGTAAAATTTCTTCAATAATGTTGTAACTCCCTCAGAAATGCATGGTAATAAAGTGCTAAAACAAAAATAAATTAAATTGTCATAGGATTCTCTTACACCCTTTATTTAAATTGCATAGTTTTTACCAACAGTTAATCAAAACCTGATATTTTACATACACATTCAACATATCATAAATCACACTTAGTATTAAAGTTACCAAATTCTAAATTATTCTATTCTACTGATTTGTATTCAATCAAAAATAGTTACCCTCAAATCTGTGGTTCATATTTTCTAAACAGCCAGTCATAATTCAAAACATTTTTTTTAATTTAGTCACCTTAATACTAAACATGCAATATCTTTGTAGGCTGTATATTTGCATCAAAAATTGATAAATTTAGTACACTATACAGTGACACAATAATGTCTTTTAATGTGTGTTCCAAAATAAAATGTAATATTCGAAAAAGTTATTTATGCATACCTCAGTTAAGTTAGATTATTCACACTGCCATAGATATGGTTGAAAATCATTCTTGTCAGAGTTAAAATTAACTGCCCTTGTTCCAAAACACACATCATAATATATACATTAAATTATGCCTGTTTTCCTGAGGGGTAGGCAGAGACCAAAGACTACCATTTGCTATGATCCTGGCACACTTCTTTTGCTCATCTACATGCATCAATGCTTTGATACACACTCAACAGCTTAGAGTACTCTTGACCTCATGTTTTTTGAGGAGAGATCAAATTTGATCGAAATACTTTTACTGAGGTCTACCTCTACCACCTACCCTTTCCTATTATTATCACCCATCGATTTACTACCTAAGGATGACGCATAAGCAATCCATTGATGGCACATCTAAAACTCGGCTAAAATGCACCTGTAGCAGAGTTTGCATTGAGAAATGACTCAATACTTACAATTAATTTTGAGGCTTATGAGGTTGTCAAAGAGTAAAAATTTTTTTTGAATATCACACTTTTATTATGTTCCACAATTTTAGTAGTGATTTGTTCGGCGTGTGATATCCTTGGTTGTTTATAGTATATAGAAATATTTTTTCTGAAACACTTTAAAAGTCTACTTTACTAGGCGATGATTACTCAACAGAGTAACAGTTAATTGAAACAATTTTTTATTTGGTTCAAGGATTAAATTAGATTATTAATTTTTACTATTGTAACTTTTTGCTGTTAAAGGTTTGTTTTATGATGTAGAGAAATAGAAGTTCAAAATATTGTTTGTTTTAAGGTTGTTTTTTTTTAAATATAAGTAATTTTATTCTTAGTGTAGTGCAGTATTACGCACAATACCGCGGATCGCCAATAGTTCTTGTTGGTTGTCATTTGATATATTGTGCAAAATGAATTGAAATGGCACCTTTTGATGTCATAACTTTAGTGCGCATTGTTGGTGCCATCTTATACATGTTTTTTATACTACTTAGGCATAAAAGCTAAGGGCCTGTCCGAAGTAAGCATGTTACCTAAGTTTGCAACATCAGACATTACTTGTGCATTACTGAAATTTTAAAAGATTTAATTACTCCCTTCTTGAGGAATTAGTAACCTGGAGTTTAAATAGTAGGGTTTTAAGGGACAAATGACATTGCTAATAAAACAAAAATTATGGTCTCCGAGCTGGTTGGTGATGCTTATTCACAGGAAGATGAATTTAAAATGTGTGAAAAATGACAGAAACTAAATAACTGATTTGTTACTCAAAGATTTTGTATTTTCTAGTAGTCATAAGCAAAATAAACTCTGCTTAGTAAAATGCCATACTTACCTGGTGGTGCTCATAGCCCTGCCATACCAATTCTTCTTTCTTCAATTTTTTTTTTAAATATTTTTTTTTTTTTTTTTTTTTTTTATATTAACCGTTCACAAAACTCACCATGCCAAACGGTTTCATCAGATCCAATGGGTCGCAATATTGAACTTTGCGAAATAAGAAAATTAAAGATGTTAATTTTTTGTTGCAGTATATGACAAGTCCAACAATTTGTGAATTGATATTAATGTACATACAAATATTTATTTTCAAAAAGCATTTGTTCTAGGCAAGAAATGGGGCCTTAAGCCATCCATAACCCTATGGCTCTATACAGCCATAATACGACCCATGATAACATATGGTGCAGTAGTTTGGTGGCCTCGAACTCTAGTTAAGCACGGTAAAAAACAAACTACAAAGCCTGCAGCGTCTTGCCTGCCTAGCAACCACAGGCAGTATGAAAACGACTCCCACAACAGCATTAGAAGTCATCCTCAACCTCAGACCCCTTCATCTTGTTATACAACAAGAAGCTGCCGCTGCAGCCATACGACTTGAGAAAGTAGGGCTCTGGAAACGGGACGGCAGAATCACTCATGCACGGCTCAAGGAGGCGGTGGGAAACGAGCTTCCGATGATAGAGGCGACATGTGATATCATCCCAAAAACCTTTGTCTTTGACAAAAAATACCGTATCCAGCTTCATGAGGAAGAAAAAGACAGCTCCGGCATCCATGAAGTCAGGATCTACACCGATGGCTCCAAAACGGAATCAGGAACGGGCGCAGGAGTATTCTCCCATGACCTGAACATCAACATGTCAACGAGCTTGGGTGCACTCAACACCATCTTCCAAGCAGAATGTGTTGGGATTACCCGAGCTGCAACAGCGGTCTTGTCTAAAGGCATAAGTAATGCATCGATACGCATCATCTCCGACAGTGCCGCTGTGCTACAAGCTCTCAACAACAACCGCATCAACAGTGGACTAATCCTGGAGTGTCACTGTGAACTGCAAAAAAATTGCATTGAAGAACCGGGTTACTCTTCAATGGATACGTGGTCATAGTGGGTCTCTAGGCAATGATGCGGCAGATGAATTGGCAAAGAGAGGATCGGGCACTAAAATAATGGGACCTGAACCAATTGTACCGATACCATTTATCCAACTCAAAACATGGTTACGTGACAGAACCTTACAACAACACAACAAACAGTGGGCAGAACAGACAGATTGCAAACAAACCAAGAATGTTCTTACATCCGTGGACGCTAATCTGTCGCACAAACTGTTAAAACTCAGCAGGAAAAACCTACGCTACATAGTTGGCATAATAACAGGTCACTGCCCTCTAAACAGGCACTTTTTCAATATCGGCGTTACTGACAGTCCTCTATGCAGGGGCTGTATGGAAGCCGAGGAGACACCGTCTCACGTGGTTCTTCATTGCAAAAGCGTGAGCAACCAACGGACAAAGCTCCTTAAGAATCCACAAACCATGAGAGAGGCACTGAATAACATCAGATGCCTCCTTAACTTTTGGACGGAGCTGGGATGGTATGGGTAACCAATGACAGGTATTGGTTACCTACGTACAATGGCCCTATTATGAGGCTAAGTGCGGAAAACATAAGTCCAACTAACTAACTAACTAAAGCATTTGTTCCACTTTACAGCATGATAACCACTATTAAAGTTGAGTATGAGTGAAACTCTCTGGCACAAGTACTTGACAAAATTGTTAATTAATGGTAAATAACTAAAAAAAAATTTTTCTTTAAATTTTTTTAAGTGAATGTTTTTCAAATATGGCACATACTTTTGTACTGCACTAGAAGTGAAGAAAATAAAATAACAGTAACACTGTTCTATAAAATTTATACATTTTGAGTTCCATACTGCAACAAATCCAAAAGTTGAACATTTGGTAAATAAGTATAGCGTTTCACTAGGCCAAGTTTATTTTGTATTGTCTACCAGAAAAAATTAGGGTTTCCCTGATTTTTCAAACAAGTTTGAATCATTGTCTTGCAAATTCGCCACGACGACTAGAGCTTGGCTATTACCTTTCTTTCATGATTGAAGTAATTTTAAATTCTAATTTGACCCTTGACACCTGCTTATACCTGTAACAAATGACTTGGAATTATCTGTCACTATATCCCGATCTAAAACCCCTTACTGTAGTCCCTTGTGAAAACCTCATTTAAAAAGCAGGAAAAAAAGCCAAATGCTTTACCTCTATTAACAAAGTCTACTTCACACTCATAATATGAACGACTTACGTAGTATGGGGTCAGCAACGATTGAGTGCAAGCTTTGCTTAGCATCAGACAGACCGTTAACTTGTTTGCCACCTTAGTGGTATAAAAAAACCATATATAATGTTGCCCTCTACAATATATACCTACCCAAGTTACTACATTGCATTTTGTCTATTTCAGGTATCTTGTTCTGACAACTAGTGGAGGAATTATGGACCATGAAGAAGCCAGAAGGAAACATCTTGGAGGAAAAATCCTAGGGTTCTTTTTCTAAGTTTAATTAATACATTTAAAAATGTATTTTCTGGTTTTATTTTTACAACTAAAATTTCAAACTGATAACCAATAGGGAAGAAAAGTTTTCATGTTACCCACAAACTGGAGGATGTACATGGGAACGGATGGGGTCTCACAGATAAGGGAATTTTAAATCATAGTAAGGTTTCATAGCTTATCTATATTATGCCCCGCTTTTGAAAACACCCTATGAGACTACCGATGTCCATTGCTGTACAGGTGGGGCCACCACCTAACTTTCTCCTCCGCGTGCCGGCTGTGACTAGTCTCTGCAACCTTCATATGAACTCCGTCTATTATCCATCCCACACTGCGCTTTAAGCCATGTTCCTGCCCAACGCCGCTACGCTTCCGTCTCCGTGATAGCTCACATCGGCGACAATATTGAGAATGCAATAATTCTGCATGAGGTTCAGTAGTAAGTTTTTTTTTTAACCACGTGATGAGGGGTTGCACCTGAGTATAACTCTAAAAATATTGTATTTTCGCACCCGACAAACCGTTTGGGAGGCATGTGACAAATGTGCCGCGCCAATTCAGTTATACTTAGGACCATCCCCTATCACATGAATAAAAAAATGGCTACCGTAGCTCATGCAGAAAAAAAACTCCTAAGCACCATTATTGGGGTTTTAATTAACGTTATCTGCGCAGATAGCAGTCTCGTATTCACCTATATTGGGCCCTCGCCGCGCATGCGTTTTCATTTGAACCAGGGTGAACTGGCAAAACTCTACTCATTGGAATAAAAATGTGTGATTTTTTTTTCCAATAAATAATTTACTTTTAAACACTTATGTAGATTACTCCACTTAAATATCGCAGGAACTAAAAGTTTAATCGCGAGAATACAAAGTGCGTTGTGATTCTCAGTACTACCTAAATCGAATTAATTTCGAGTACCAGAAGCATTCACAGAAAATACTAACAAATTAACTCACTTTGAATTGCTCGACATAATAATCGCGATAGAACTTAACCAAAGATTTCAAACCGAAAATCGGATAATGGTATGCAAAGCTTCAACAGGCCTATCGTTTAAGTCGCATCTCTAATACCTGGGTCTTCCGGCGGTCTAAAGGAACTAATGTCGACTTGATGTCCCGTTGCTATTTGAAGTAATATTACCCACGGTTTCACCCACTGGAAAATCTATTCCCGTAGGAACTGTCGTTCGGGAAAAAGTATATAAGTATTTTCTGCCCTTCTACGTCCTTCCAGGTATCCTAGTACCTGTTCCGTTGCAAGTCGCACAAAAGTAAGTGCCCGTAGGAACTTTTAATCGGGATATATTCGTTCTTCTCTGTCTATACATTTATCACAAAGCCAAAGATCAAGTCAATTGCATTAAAAATTGTTCCGTCGGAACTCTCACTCGACAGAAAAAGTATTCTATGTATAGGACATGCAATATTCGATGCATTTTAGTATTTGAGTTTTTAGAATTATTGCTTATTTTTGTATAAATACATTAAGAAATACATCTTTTAATAATTAAATATACGTTTGACAATCGGCAATTTTAAGAGACATATCTTAAAACGAATTAGGTATATTAAAAATTATTAAGTATTATTAAAATAAAAAAATTAAAGGTTAATACGGTAATAAGTTCATTACAAGCACTAGCAAACGGAACTGAAAGACTAACTTACTGGTTTACATCACTATTTATTTGAACAAAGAAGATCTAAAACAAATTATACTGCGAGAGACTGATACTCACCTGCACGTGATATTGCCTTTCCGGTAACTGGCGGCAGAATCACTGAGAAGAAGCTAAGCACTACACAACACTTCGACACTGCCCAGCGTATTCATTATGGGCAAAACTCGGGGCAAGCACTATGGCCTCCAGCTCCCAGTAGCTATACTCTCCTTCACTCTGGCAGTGTTCTTGGTAAAGGAAAGGCAGAAGGTGCTGAGAATCCCAGCGTGCCAACAGGCTACTACAACCAATAACTTAAGGTAACATTCAGATAATGAGGATAGACGAAAGTCATAGAAATAGAATAAAGAAAATCAAGTAGCATATAAAAGAGAGAGAGGAGACGCCATACAATCGAAATCAGGTTATTTTGGCACTACTGCCTTCCGTTCCTGAGAGCCACTATCCCACACTACAGTAGCCAGTCTTGGTAATGGTAGAACAGGAGGTACTAAGCTAAGAACCTCTGCGTTATAGCAAGCTTCTACGACTGACGATGTTTCTTGGCAAGTAAAACAGCCCGACAAAGAGCCTTAGCAAATTTTCATCATAGCTTATTTCTATTCACTGCTGGACATAACTGCCCTAATGGTACGCCACTTCTTAAGGTCCTCTGCCTTCGGCATCAAGCTACTGCCAACCAACTTTAATACCTGTCCAATACGTGGAGTCCACTCTAGAAAACGTCTGCTCTATTGGCTATCGGTCTTTTGATAGACGTGGACACCAGCTCATTGTGACTACAGCTCGCTAAGCAGCAATTTTGAGCTTGTAGACTAGCCCCGCTGTAACTGTTAAGGTTTAGGCAGAGTAGGTCATCATGACACGTAGGTCACACTGCTCAAACCTTCGCCTTCATACTGTGTGGTACAGGCGACGAAAAGAATTTTGGCAAATGCTGCCTACTGTTGGATATCGTTATGGGCTTCCTTCCCAAATACCATGTAATTAATCTTCCAGTGATATTTTTTGAGTCTATTTTAGTGTACAGATGTACAATACAATAGACCCTTATGCACCCACGGGTCCGAACGATACAGTATATTATATTGTCTTACCTCCGTGGAATATAAAAATATCTTTAATTCCCACAAAATCCTTTAGGAATCCTTGCAGCGAAGCAAAGTCGATGTCCGATTTATGGAGGTGCGAGGACTACCAGTAGGTAGATAAAGCCCTTTCAGTTGCATCAAGAAGTGCGTCAGGGAGACGATATATCCCCGAAACTGTTCACCCGTACACTAAACCAGGAGAAAACTCGTGGCATTTCTTTTAATGGCAAATTCATCTTCCGCCTCCAATACACCGCAGTGGATGATGGTTAAGTCTTTGCAGGGTTTAGGAGAAAAGCTGAACAACGTAAACGGTTGTACTAGACGACAGGTCTCAAAAGAAACGTAGATAAAACGAAGGTCACGTCTCATGCGCACGTTGACTTGCGACCAGTGACTGTCGGTATGTTACAATAGAAGCTGTTCCAGAATATGTCTACCTACGTCAGACAATTATAGTAGGCAGATACAAATTCGACAAGGATGTAGACAAAAGAATCCGTTGGGCTTGGCAGCATTTGGGAATTTGCGACATGTTTTTACTTTGTCCATACCTCAATCCATTTTTTTTTTATACCACTAAAATGGCTAACAAGCTCACGGCCCGCCTGATGGTAAGCGGTCACCGTAGCCTATGGACGCTTGCAACACCAGGGGTATCACTTGCGCGTTGCCGACCCTTCAGAAATCTAATAACTTCTTTCTTGAAGAACTCCATACTGTAGTCCTTGCAGAATACCTTGGCAGGGAGCTCATTCCACAACTTAAGCGTTCGCGGGAGGAAGTTTCTCTGAAACCGCACTGTACGCGACCATTTAGGTTCTAGTGTGAGAATGAATTCCCTGCCGATGGCGAGCGGTGCGATGGTAGAAAGTAGCCGTGGGTATCATTTCGAACAATTCCTCAGAACACAACCCATTGTACAAGCGTGGTCGCTTTTCGCACAAATAATTTTGAAATCACACAAACGTATTATAAACAATAATGTATTTCTAAACAATTCAGAACGATTTAATAATAATTTCAGTCTAGCGATTTTATATCTATATTGGTACCTACATTGTGGTAGTAGGTACATCTTTAAAACGCTTTGAACGATGATAATGATAAAAAAACCGGCAAAGTGCGTGTCGGTTTACGCGCAGTATAGGGTTCCGTAGGAACCGTAGTAACTGAAATTTAAATAAAGAAAGGGTTAGTATTAAGTGTACCCACTCAAATTAATCGAAAACCAACCCTTTATAGTGCAAATCACAAACTTAACTAGGCATAGGTAGTTTGGGAGACATATCCGAACAGCATGCGCTTATAAGCGCAGCTGCCACCCGCTGGATTTGTTATTTCGATTCGCTGTCGCCAGGCCCCTGTACACTGGGACCCTATTGGGAACAATCTCGAGCTATTCGAACTCTGGAATTCCAGACAAAAATGTATGCAAGTACATTAACGGATTTCGAGAGAAAAGTCAGACTTCCATAAATTTTTGTCTCGAATTCCAGAGTTCGAATAGCTCGAGACTGTTCCCAATAAGGTCCCTGTAGTGCCAAGCGCCGCACCCCAATGGGCGTCGCCGAGGCCGCCGCCTATTTCAATGCGTTATTTGAACGTAAATATTGTTATTAATTAAGGATTGGTATTCAGAATGGTATAATTTTATTTTTTTGTAATGTTACATGGTTCATAAACTTATATTTGATACCTGTTATACACAAGTACCAACTTATAATTTATACGCAATTTTTACCTATCGGGTAAACTATGAATTAATGATGATTTTTTTACACACACAAGAACAGCCATATAGCTGGTATTTAAATTAAATTAAAAAAAAAACATCACAACCCTAAAAATATCTATAAGTACTTCAGTCGGCAGTCTGCACTAGAACGAATTGCTTAGGGATTTAATTATTAAAATAAAAACCGGCCAAGTGCGAGTCTAAAAACCGAGGGTTCCGTACAAAGTTATTATATGTAGATAGCTTTTCCATCATGAGATCAAGTCTCCTAGGTCATCGAGAAGTACCCCATAGGTTTTGATTTATTTGTGTCACAATATGCGATAAAAATGACCGTATTTTGGGCATATTTTTTATTGCATTGACATAGAAAATTGATTTTTTTACAGAGTTAAGGGACCGTAGACCGTAGTATTTGTTATTATTGTCAACTTGACAATATATAATGTAAAAGGGCCTTGACACACAAACAATTTTTTTTTTTTAAATTTGTTATAACTACATATTAACGTATTTCGGATTTTTTCCTATATCTGTGATGTAAGACCTTACTTCATGTCAAATTTCATGATTCCATGACAACTGATAGTACTTGGTTTTGATTTGCTTGTAAATGCCAAAATATGCGGTAAAAATGGCCGTTTTTCAGCCGTATTTTTTTACCTGAGTTGACTTAGAAGCTTGATTTTTTCACAGCTTCAAGGGACCGTAGACATTAGTATATGATATTAATTTCAACATGACATCTTTACGCGTTCTTGAGAAAAAGGGTCTTGACAGACAGACAGACGGACAACAAAGTGACGCTATAATGGTTTCTTTTTCCTTTTGAGATACGGAACCTTAAAATAGTAGTAATTAGCGTTGGTGCTCCGCACTGCAGCTGTCGCTGTTAACTTTTGGGTACAGAATAATGAATAGTAGGTAGTACCTATTATGGGTGGGTTTTGGCCGTTATTTCAGGTTTAATTTTGTTTTTCGCTACTTGCCAATAGATGGAGTTAGATGTATTTTTTGCTCCGACATTGGCAGTAAACACGGGTTAATTAAGTCTAGTATTCCCTCTTATTACTTGATTTTTTTTTTGCGAAATCAATTTGCTGGGAAATGAAACAAAAAAGTTTCAATAATAAAAAAAAAACAAAAAGTTATTATAATACTTAAATGCTTAACGCCAAAAACTATAAGAAGTTTCCTTTAAACAGCAGTTTATCTTTCTTTTTTGTATAAAGATGTCAAACAAGCATGCGGCCCGCCTGATGTCACGTGCTCTGTGTATGCTATAATTTACCTGTTCTGCGCCTTTGACGCTTTTGATGCTAGAAACATTGATCGCGTGTTGTCGACCTGTTTAAAATCCAATTACTGCCACATAATCAGAAATAGTAGCCTATCACTGCCTACTTGAAGAAACCCCCATTGTAGTTGCGAAAATACGATTACTAGGGTTTTCTAAGCGGTTAATGTGCAGTCTTGGTTGGATTAAATCGGACCAAGACCAAGAGACTTCAGTCGGCTTTGAGGCATTGTCGTCCGCGTAGCAATTCATTGAAACACAACAGAAACAGCGTAGGAGACAGTACAGAACCTTGTGAGACACCAGGGGTAACTCTACTTTAGAAAATCTCCCCACCTTTTTATGTCGGGTACAGACACTTTTACACTCACTCACACTGTCCTGTGTGATAGATGGTGAGCCAATATCGCCGCAACACAAGGAGTGCGCGTTTTAAAGTGCATTTTGACTAAAGTGGCAGGGTCTCATAAGCCGTGATTTACTAAAATTAGTAAATAATAAAATTAATGTAGTGGTAAATTGTCAGAATAGGGACAGGATACCCCCATTGCCAGTTTTAAACGAACTGTAAACGGTAAGGCAGGATTGGGCAAGTCTGGATATTTACAAAGACTTTTCTGATAAAACGATTCTTAAAAAATAAGAGGAATGCAAAGCCTACATTTTTCTATGCATAAAGATTGATAAAGCTAATCGGTAGCGTGGGCTTATGTCACCTACTACTAATGATGGTGTTCCGTCACCGTTCGAGGAGCCGGCCCCGAGGTCGCCCAGCGCGATCCACGCAGCGCGCCATTTACGTTCTCGAGTCTCGACCAGCCGCGCGTCGCACGAACTTTGCGCTTGCTTCATAAAAAATGTTTTAGTGCCGCTTTTGTGCTAAGATTTAACAAGTGTTAGTGTGTGAAACAATCAAAATAGTTACGGAAGAAAACTTTTAACTAGTCCCAGTTAACGTAGATAATGATGGCTCCCGAAACAGTGGTAACCGTAGACCATAACAAGCCAACACCTCAGCAGGGTCCTCCTCCACAACAGCAAGGGACACTGGATTGGATCAAAATCAATACGGATTACTTCAAAACTCCACCTGGCATTCTTAAACTTGTCGAGTTGGTGAGTCGTAAGCGTATTAGCTATTTAAGTAGGTGGTTAGCGGTCAATTAGCGGTATTAAGTAACTACTTACTTCGTAGTTGCATTTTAATTATGTTGTCAGCCAATTGTGTTTGGAGAGAACAGTAGTAGGTAAGAATGTTTAAAGGCCATCTTAAAAATAGCCATGCTGTAGTAAACACTAATTTTTAAGATAGAAAACCTGTTTTCATAATAAATTGCCGAAAATTTAGATACCTAATTTGAAACTATTCGCATACTTATTTTTCTTAGATATTATGCGCATAATTTATTTATATGGTTATTTTAATGTAAAAAGAAGTTTTGACTTTTAAAGAAAAAAAAAATTCGAACACGTCTCTCTACGACATGACATACAAGGCCTTGAACACACCACATCAAACTTTCTCCAAATGGCACACTAGCTAGCGTTTAGAAGAATTTACAACAACGATATAAAGCGGCCAAGTGCGAATCTGGCTCGCGCATCGAGCGGTCTGTACAAACTTATTGTATGTTATAGTTGTTCCATCATGAGATCAAGTCTCACAGGTGTATGAATGGTTAATTATCAGATTTTTTGAAATTTTTACTCCTAAATACATAATGCTACATCACCAATCTAACAGTTTGCTTCTTGTTAAATTCCATGATTCTAGCTCGACTGGAACTATAGGTTTTATTTATATTATTTATATATGACCGTATTTCAGACCTTTTTTGTTCCATTGACTTGGAAGCATGATTTTTTTAATTTCAACTTGATACCTTCACGCGTTCTTGAGTAAAAGGGTCTTGACAAACAGACGGACGGACAACAAAGTGATCCTATAAGGGTTTTTTTTGTTTTCTTTTGAGGTACGGAACTATAAAAAACGCTCAGTATTAAGACTGAATAACAAAAGGTATTTGATTTATGTACTAAGTTCTTGGACTGCTATATTTTCAGCGAATTAAACCAAAAACAACATAGGTAAAGGCACTATAAAGGTTGGGTTAGGTTAACAAATATTTCGTGTATTTCTCTGTCTACGAATAAATGATGGAAATAAAATTATTATTATTTGCACACATTGAGGGAAACATATGAAAACACCTACTAAAGTTTTAAAAATTACTACTGGGTAGGTATAACAACTCTGTAGTATATAAATACCTAGATACTTTGTAATCGGATACATTATAGAATAAATGTTCCGTCTTCGTGTGCTAAATACGCCATTTATTTGACTTTCGCTTCTATAGATACCTACTTAGGCACGTAATACTAATATGCGTAATTTCTAGCGAGTAGATTTTCGATAAGAAATTTGAGAATAAAAGTCATCTATGCGTAGCACTTATACCACAGAATACGTACCAACAATGTACCTAGTGTAGAAAACTTAAGATAATAATATATATACCTACCAACCTTCTTGGGTTTTAGGTAAGCAGGTAGGTAGCAGAGTTTTCTATTTTTCCAAACTTTAATGGGGTAACTAGGTTAAAGTGGATTATTCGTCCTATAAACATATAATTTTTTTTTGTAATTTCTGACTGATCTGGTATTAAAAAATTGGTTAATCTTGAACATTTCAACAATCTATATAGGCATAATGGGTGCATAGCCGCCTTTATAAAGTAATAGGTAGGTCTAAAGTAGTGCAATACAAAGCTTATGCGGTTCGCATAAACCACCAAAGTAAAGAGACTCCTATACTTTAAGGTGTATTTTGCTCTACGCTCTACTTTTACGTCTTAAGCTAGGGTCTTCGCTTTCCTTCTTGAATAAGGAACCTTATAATATAGTCCCTAAGGAAAACCTCGGCAGGGAGCTCATGAGTGCTCGCGGGAGAAAGAGGTTAGGTTCTAACGTGAGAGTGTTGAGCCATGCAACATGTAGAAACCTACTACAGCTACTATAGTGTAGTAGATATTTGAATGGCCTTAACGTAACTCGTAACATTTAGCATGTATTGTTTTAACACAACAGTTGTATTTCGTTACTCATAATCCACAAGTCATAACATAACTTCACAATATTATAATAATGTTCGCCCACCTTGCTCAAGTATAATGGTGATGTCATCGCTCCTACAGTCAGTCTTCTGTTTATAGGTATCCTTCCTCCTTCTCCATAAGGTCAAATCTGCGTTATTGAAAATTGCCAACTGATTGCAGTTTATTTATGCTGTTATTCATATTCAGATTAGATTATGATTTTTAATAACAATGACTTTGTAAATAAAAAAATATGGCTGGCACGTTTTTACCGTCGTATCACAAAATTTATAGTGCCTATGTATAATAAATAATACGCACTTTCTGTCCATTTATTATTATAGTCATATACCATTTGTTTACCTACTCTAGTTAAAACTGTTTCGTGGCTCAGAAGGTAATTACCCGACTGCTCAATCGATGCCATCGGTTTGATTCCCGCACAAGACAAACATTTATTTTTTGTGTTTGTCGTGAGACTGAGTGTTTTCTATGTATGTATTTACATATGTAAATTAAATTATAACATATTTATGTATGTATGTATTTCCAAAAAAAGTATGTATACATATGTATTTGTTTCCGTTGTCTGGTATCTATAGCACAGGCGTTGCTTGGCTTGGCTGCGCCGGCGCGGCCCCGCCGCGGCGTGGCGCTATGTGTAATGTTCAAAAAATACGTATAAAAAGAAAAAAATAAATAATTAAATACTATTTTTACGATATTCGCCATGATAAAATAATTCGGGGTGGGTAGGAGTTGGGCTACTACCGCTAGTTTTTTTTCGTGTATTTGATGATTTTAAGGTTTAGGTATTTGACGAGCTAGTCGACATAGAAGGTTCTATTTTGCCTCCATTATTAATATTAATTCCCTACCTAGTTGGAAGTTTGGCCGGCTGCTGTGCCGAGGGTGTGGGTTCGATTCCCGCATTTGTGTTTGCCTTTCGGCATTGTTGGAGTCAGTTTTTTACACTCCTCTCTTTTTATTTTGATAAGCACTATGCCTTTCTGCATTTGTAGTAAAAAATTTTGTTGACCGCAAATCGGCTTAACCTTTTAGTTTTAACTATTTTTATCTTTTTGAGTTTTGGTTTCGGCATTTCGGAGTGTTAATTGTTAGAAATATATCAATTTTGATAAAGAATTTAAATTCTACAAAGATTTTTAATGGTAGCGCGATTTTTACTGAGCGGCTCCCGCCCGCGCGACGCCTTATTTTCAGTGAACACTCATCGTGGGAGTCGGCGGGAGGGCCAAACATATGCTTTTGTTAGTAGGTAGTCAGTTTGATCTTTACAACGATATACATATCTAACAATTTTAGGGTTCTGTACCCAAAGGGTAGTTAGCGGAACCCTATTACTAAGACTCCGCTGTCCGTTCGTCCGTCTTTTTTTTTTTTTATACCACTAAGGTCCTGATGGTAAGCGGTCACCGAAGCCTATAGACGCTTGCAACACCAAGGGCATCACTCGCGTGTTGCCGACCCTTCAGAAATCTCGTTTCGAGTTCGTTCGCGGGAGGAAGTTTCTCTGAAACCGCATTGTACGCGACCATTTCGGTTCTAAAGTGTGAGAATGAATTCCCTGCCGATGGCGAGCGGTGCGATGGTAGAAAGTAGCCGTGGGCATCATTTCGAGCAATTCTTCAGAACACATCCCATTGTACAAGCGGTAGAACACACATAGGGAGGCAAAGTCTCTCCTCAGACTTAAGGGCTCGATACCGTGAGATTCACAGAAGATGTATTTCTGTTGCCGCTATAACAACAAAAACTAAAAAAACAGAATAAAATTAATATTTAAGGGGGCTCCCATACAAGAAACGTGATTTTGTGCTCGTTTCTGCTCTATATTAATAACGGCAACAGGTATACGCTTAAAATATTCACAGAATATTTAGTTATATAGTCACTTTAAAAATAAAAAAATAAAATAAAACAACCGTCGTCGACCCGTTGGTCCTTTGGCTGGGTGAACGGAAGCCTATTAAAAAGGTGCTCAATCATTCAATCAGTTGAGTCATACATAATATATTAGATATAAATGAGCTTATCAGTGCCAAGCCTTATCAGATTTTTTTGGTAATACACTTACTTACCTACGGGATAAAAAAATGAGTCAGACAGAATTTTATCTAAGCTAAGTAGGTTATAGTAATCGTATATCCTATTGAGTTAGTAAAACTGTAATGTAAGTCAACTACCTCACATTGACAGAGGGACAGATACATGAACAGTAATCAAAGTTTCAAGTAGTAGTGAAGATATGTGTTTATGGAAGCACACTTTCAAAAAGAGCTTTTATATTATAATCCTCTAAGAAAAAAGGTATAAAATACGTTCACTACGGGCACTGTTTAGTTTTCATACATTTATTTTGTACAGTTTAAAATTCGTATTAGGAATTCAGTACTACTAGTGGTGCAATGAGTTTTGTTTTATGAGCTTTGCGGTCCACTGATGCATCGATCTTAATTCAAATTGCCCAACAAAGATTTTGGGTTCGATATCTCTGCTCCCAGACGATAAAAAATACAACGGAATCTTGATCCGGAATGTTTGATAATAATAGTGATAAAAAGACAAAGAAAGAAAACAATATCTAGCATATTGTTTCAGCTCAAACTGACCGTATAGTTATGCCATACCCATTGTTCCGATCAGCCATGACAAAAACCTACTATGAACAGAATGTCGTGCCGCGCGTTCCAGCATATTACCAGCCAGCTTTTTACTGCAAGGACTCGACAAGGGGAGCTGGGTGTTCCAGCTAATAAAAGTTTAAGTAAGTGATGGTTTAAGATACGGAGAAAGCATGTGGTGTTTCCACTTCGCATTTTGAGTGACGTAAAGCTAGTCTGTCCCTCGGTATTCCCATGTATACAATAGCGATTATGCATGCTTTATTTTTATATGTTAAAATTGCTAAATAACGATAAATGAATAAAGCGCTGAAGAAAAAACCAATATTTCATACAAAAATAAACATTAAAAAATTTAAAGTAATATATGCGGGTGAAACGCCGCCATTGTGGCGAGTTTTGTGTGACACCAAAGCCTATGCAAACAATATTTTTAGGTTTTATACTTCTAATTTTGTAACTGTAATTAAGAGTGTGTTCGTTTTGGGATAAAGAGTTCCCACGTTTGATACTTTTACACTTTTTTTTTGCCACTGACAGCTATCGTTCGTGTCGGCTCTAAAGTTTTATTTTTCGGTAGCAAGAGTGAAAAATATAACAAAAATATCGTAAACAAACGCTTGACAGTTTGTTACAGATGATACTAAAATTTTGATATTTTTGACACCAATGCAAAACACATGACAAAATAAACGAAAATGATGATTCTGTATCCCAAAACGAATAAACCCTAAATAAACCAAAGTAAGAAAAATAAACAATGAATAAGTAGGTTCTACTAGGTATCATAGCTTTTACTGTACATAAGTTTATGTTTGATACATTAGACTAGTTGCGGAAGGCTGAAATTTTAGTTTTATTTGGCCATTTAGATTTATATTTTTCAAAGTCCACATCAAAACACTTTATATCTAGCCCGTTGCCTCAAGCATCATCTTCACCAAATTTCACTATCCAAAACGACCCTCAAACTGTAGCAGGCCAGATAAGGATGGTTGCGATGACAAAGGTTTCCAAAGATAAGTTATTCGACGGCGTCTTCTGACGCGTAGTCGCTTTTTAAAAAATCTTTTAACTCCATACTTCTCCGTTCATGTTCCAACCTCGCTTTTCAACTCAACTAGTTCACGCCATCAACTTTGTTTGCATAGAAAAATAGTTATTGTTCCTACAAGATCCATAAACTGGTACGGAAAGGTACAGTTGTACTAAATTGCAGCTCAAATCATTGCCCTCTTAGAGTTTGAGCTAAATAAACAAACCCACAACACAAGTGTTATTGTAATTTAGGATTAGATAAATAAACGATGCCCAAAAGTTTGTTTTCGACAGTTGTTCAGTATTTTGCTTTCGTATCGTTTATTTGAGAGCGTCCGTTTGGTGAAAGCCGACGGGTGTTGAAAAGAAAGTAGTTCTACATAGAGTCTGATGGTCCGTGGTGGGCTTGTAGCCAATAGGTACCACTGACCACTGGTCTGGCCGGTGTGACAGGTTTATCGTTTTCACGTCTGCACATCTCACTATACCCATCTGTTTGAGACATTGTCAATCACGAATTGTACCTACATTATTATTCCAGATCTTTTATATTTCTACATCTATTTTAAAAATTTTAGCCTCTGAGAAAAATGGATGTTAGGTAATTCTGTTTTTTTTTCAGATACCTCATTTGTAAAGTCGGAGACTTAAAATATGAATCAAATATCTAGTGGGTGTTAAAAGAAGTAAAAGTGTAAACATTATGGCCTTGTCCAAAAGCTCTCCAAAAGATCTCTTTCGCTTTCCATAGTAGTTTGTGAAAGTCTTTATTTGTTTGTATGTAGGTATGTCACGGTTTTTTCTTCCTCCTCCCTCAAAAGGAGGAAATTAGGTATCTAGATACCTTAGTAGATGCGGATAAAGTTTGGTCAAAATGTAAAGGGCGATAATATTTTAATTAAACCATTTGTTTACTCATAAAGTAAGGCCTACTGTCTACAAAGGTGTAATTTCGTAGACGCTTTAAAATGAATTATCATGAAATAAATGTTTATATATTTGAATTGTCAATTTTTATCCGACTGCCAAGGAAGGGTTATGTTTTTCGCGCGTATTTTGTATATGTATATGTATGTAAATTTCTTTATATCCTCGTATCTTCTAAATGGCAGGATGGATTTCTTTAATTAAGATATTGTAGCTTTGCCTTGATAGCCCAAGTGTTCTTAGAAAGGTGACGTCAAAAAATCAATGTGCGGGATAAAAAATATATGTTAAAACCCTTGAATAGGATTTAAAAATAAAGAGCTTTATGAGACCATTCCAAAAAGGCATTAAGATAAATGTAAGCAGGCGGTTACCGCAGTCTACATGGACGCTTGCAATACCTGGGGCATCACTCGCGCGTTGCGTTTCACTGAAACCTCACTGTATCATTTAGGTTCTAAGATGTGAGGATAAATTTCCTGACGATGGCGAGTGGTGCAATGGTAAAAAGTGGCCGTAGGCATTATTTCTCAGAACACTTCCCATCATACAAGAGGTAGAACACACACTGGAAGTCAGAGTCTCTCCTCAGACTTAAGGTTTTGATACGGCTTGCGAGTCGACGATTCTCACAGCCCGTCGTTGAACCGAGATAGAGATAGTCGTTGGTAGAAATAACTGAAGATTGAAGTTGGTTTAGTTTTATTTATTTTTGAAATTACCTATATCCATACCAAAGAAAGTTAAATATTAATTGTTGCTTTTGTACTCGATACTATGAGTCGGTGCGAGTGCACTTGTGCACACCGTACATCTATATTTATCATCCCGCGCACATATAAATTCTCTGGATGAGTTTGATACTAGTGTTTTTTTTTTTGTGAATGTTACGTTATTTATCCTTGTCTTTTTATATACGACAGCGAAACGACACTGATAAAAGTGATGATAAATTTAAGATTATGTTGTGAGTAATCCTCGCCTTGGTTTTGCTAGCGAATTGCTGAATGTAATAAGTACTCTATATTAAATATAATTCTAGCATGTAAAGAGTGAAAGATATGCTGACGTTTTTAAAAGACCTATAGTTGTGTTTTGTTCACCCACATACCTTATGCACGTTACGCATTTATTGTCAATAATCCAACTTAAGAGATATACTTAAATTTGTATACTTATTTGTGTCAGTCAGATTTATTCATTTTTAACTTGGCTGAGTTATTTGTTATTTACTTGCTTTCGCCAGCCTGCGCAAAATTCGGTTATCGGCTTTAACGGCAACTCATTGATTAGTCAGAGATATAGAAAGACAGTTTTCTATAGCAAGCTATAGCTACAGTTCGTCTATGTGAAATTCGGTTATGGGTATTCCTGAAGCATTTTCGTGTATGAAAAGTAGCATATGTCCTCGTCCGTCTCTTCAAGTATCTCTGTGCCAAAATTCAGCTGCTTCATATGCTATTGGAACGTATAGAAAGGACAAACAAACATGCAAAAAAACCCACTTTCGCTTTTTTAATATAACGGACTAGGTACTTACCGTTAGTTAAAAGCGAAGTCATAGAATCTGCGAACAGACACGCACAATAAATGCTAATATATGTATAACAAGATAGGAATATTTTCTGGTTTAAATATTTCGATGCTGAGTTACACGATTATTGCAAATGAAGTTGCAACATTATTTAACAAAATATTGGGAAATAACTTTATTTGTAATTATCAAAATGTTGGATTTAATAGTTTGTTTAATTTAGTTGTATTTAATTAATAATGCATTTAAAGAGAGGTTTGCACTGATTTTGATAGATTATTATGGAACTGTTCATCGAAGCGTTAAAAATTTCATATGATTAAAACGTCGTCCGGTCGGCCATTACCTACATACAAACTGATTTGTGTCTCAGATTAAATTAAACAAATCAGGTTAATACCAAAAGCATGTAATAATTCTTTATCACTTTATATGTCATGCCTTAGTGTTTTTTATGTCTGTCCCTATTTCAAATATTCGGCACTAAAGTGGCCATTAGTTAGGTTAGTTTTCGTCAGGATATCACCCAGAATTCATTATCTTTGATATCATTTTTGGAAACGTCAGATTTAAGCCCATTCAATAACATTCTTATATTGTGTAGTTGTTTTTGTTAGTTACTTATTAAATTGATTGTAACTAGCTAGCAACTTACATAGCGATCATATCAGCGTAGAAATAAACTAAATAGCACAGCATAGCATAGTTACGTTTATTGTATATCGAGGTCAATCAGCGGCCTCAAGAAAGTCACAGGTTTGCCTTAATCACCTAAGCACACGAAACTCCAGTCACTCAAGGATAAAATACCAGACGTGCTAACATTTTGTCGTATAAACCAGCTATTTGAGCTATTTCAGTCACCAACATGGCTGTTGTTGGTATGAACTATTTATTACAGCATGCTACACATGCCCAAATTTAGCGACGCTTTTTATAGAAACTCAACTATTGATTTTGTTTGTCGGCGGTCGGATAAAACTTAGTTAGGTATTGACGCTGCCATTTCAATTATTTCGCTTTTGGTTTGTGTACTTTTTAGATACCAACGTCCAAGAACGACATTTTTGTAAAAGGTCAGTATTTGAAAGTTTTTGGTTTGTCATGTTTATTCATTATGAGTGCCTCTCCTTCCCTAAACAGACATGTGTCTAATATTTATCATCTAAATAAGGCTTACAATGTAGAAAATGGTATTTCTTGATATTAGGTAATTTCGTAATTCTGAATTAAAAATAATATTTTGATTTATTTGTAATTTTCTTATTTTTTACTGCATTCATGAAATATGAAAAATCCTGTCGTTCGTTGACAAGATGACTTTGATTTAGAAATTTGATGACATTGCATAGACTAAACCTTGTTTCATTCACCAAATGTAAACAAACTGAATGGCCGATCTTATATTTTGACATGCATTTACTAATTCCGTCACCGCGTCCATAATATTTGTCTGACAAAACGAGCATGTGCACTAATACGTTACCGGAAATGCCGCTATATTCTGCAAAGAGAGCATTACTTTTTGGTCAACTAAACAATCGAATGCGCGCATAGATTGCATATTTTATGCGTTCAGTGGTGGTCAACAAAGCGCGCCTAAACTAACTAAAACAGTAGAAGTATCAGCACAGAGTAAGGATATACCTAGTCAAGAAGCCAAGAAGCTTATAAAATCCATATGGATGTCACTAATAATAATAAGCTTCTTGTACTTAGTATTGATTTGGCCTGACGTTTTACGTAGAGATAATATGTAGTACACCGAAATGTGGACGTAATACAGTAATTAAGATTGATGGCTGTCAAAAAAAATTTCCTTCATACAGCTATGAAAAGTATGCTTGGTATGTGCGATAAATTCCGGAACAAGGATATTCGCCGAAGAACCAAAGTTATCGATATAGCTCAACGTCGTCACTCGTTGATCCGTTAACCGATGTGTACGAAAGGTTCTAGAGTGGTGACCAGTGGAAGATGCAGCGTGGGACGGCCTGCCAAGCAGGCAGGCGGCTTAAATTGGCCATTGTAAAGATTTATGAAGGGAGCCTACGATTAACAGTGGACGTCTTAAGGCTAACACGACATACGCAGCCGCTATGTAACGTTAATATGGTACGAACTTGTAGACTTTATTATATTATATTATATGTAATATTATTATGGTCACAATTATTATAATTCCTTTTTTTTAATGTGCAATGACCTGCCTGTCCCAACCTTTTGCCAAAAACTCGAGCAAACACTTCAAAAGTGGATTTACATTGCTAGATTTGAACGCTAAAAAGCTAAGTTCTGAGTGGCAGTACCTAGATATCTTAATAAACATCGCCTGTATCTATACCTAATATTCTTATCTGTTCTTACGGTCGCATTTTGAGATGACGTCTTATGTCATAAACTGTTTTATCCGCGTTTACAACCATTTATATTTATCCGCCTCGAGAACGGTCGGTTATTTTGGGAGGACGCTTTTGTTCTGTTAATTTGTTGGTCGCATCGCTAACGTCGCAGTCCCTGATCGAGAAAACGGGTCAAGAAAATCTAGCAAACTGGAAATAGCTTGACACGAAACTAGATTTTAATTCAATATCTGAGCTGAATGAGTGAACTACTATTTATAAGTTGGTGACTGTCCACGGTTTTTGGTCTGAACTGGTTTTATGGCCGAATTACTTGGGACACAATAAAAAAATATGTGGTTTTTAATCGATAGAACATTGCGTACGTATTACAGAAGAAATTGGACGAGAGAAACCGAAAAGTGCAATTTGAATACCATGAAGAGGACGTATGTATAGAATTCGTAAAATTCACCTAGGTATTTCGTTATTCAACTAATAACGTTTCAACTTAAAAATCAAATTTTAAAATTCACGAAATTGTGCTAACTAGTTATCTGAAAACTAAAAAAAAAGTGTTTACAATTTCAAATAGCCCGTCTTCTGTAAACTTAGATAATCGTCTAAATGATCGAGAATCAAATAAGAGAAAATCAACATAAAAATGAATCAAGTCTACATTATTTTGTACCGTAGTTTGTTTTTAAGGTTTTTCTAGTAAACCCCGCGGTTTCACTCGCTCTAAATACGGTTGCCGTTGTAGGATTTTAACGGCAACTACACATTTATTAAAAAAACCGGCACTCACACTTGACTTTTTTAAGTAGCCTATGTCCTTTCCCGGAGGTCAAACTATCTCCATGCCAAATTTCATCGTAATCGGTACAGTGGTTTAAGCGTGAAGAGGTAACAGACAGGCAGACAGAGTTACTTTTGTATTTATAATATTAGTATGGATTATAATATGGATTTCGACAAATTCAATGCAAAATACTTTTTTATTTGCAGTTGCATAAGTAACAAGTATGAATGCAAACATATTATTTTTTGAACTATTTGACAATATTTTTGGGTGAGAAGACAACGTCTAAGTCATGCTAAACAATTGTAACAAAGTCACAATTTTCATACAAAAATTAACAAGAAAGCGTGACAATAGGAGGGGGTATAATATATATTAAGGAAGGTGTGTGTGTGTGTGTGTGCCCCATACTTTACCTAAAATCCATGTGCCATAACCAACATAGGACCATACAACATGAGGTTCTTCAAAAAAGAGGTTATTCTATTTTTAAGAGTAGGCCACACCCCTGGTGTTGCAAGCGTCCATGGGCTGCGGTGACCGCTTACTATCAGACGGACCGTTAGCTTGTTTGCCACTTAAGTGGTATAAAATGTATATAGCGTATGGAAGCTATGATGTTTAATAATAAGATTAGACAATTGGGTCGATTGAGTAAGCGCCAGTTAGGCGACGATACTTCTGGCCTTTGACTCCAAACGCCTCTTTAATGATCCCATGGGACTGTCGCATGAGTCATCGGTCGTCTAGCCCCGCGTGCCTCCAGTTAACTTATCCACTCATTAATTTACTGAAGTAGGTACTAGCAGCTAACACTAAATAACGTATAATACCTGTGTCATGAAATTAATTACTAAAATTACTAACTGTAGTTACTATATTACCTATTTGTTAGTGCTTACAACTGCCACCGCCACTACTTCTTTTTCTGTGCTACTGCTAAGTACCTAACTTAGAGTGCGTTCCAAATCGCAACGAGAAAGTTAAAAAACTGGTTTTGGGACCCGCGGGGTAGAGTAATTCTTCAACTGTCAAGTTGAATTCTTTACACTGCCATAGAAAAGGTTGAAAATCACTCCTGTCAGTGTGAAAATTAACTGTCAAACACTCGTTCCAGAACGGGTTGATTTTTCAACTTTACCGGGCGATAATCACTCGACGTGATTTGGAACATAGCCTTAACGACAACTGCAAAACGTAATTTCTATTTCCAAAAAAATTAAGAAATTTTTGAGATGCAATTTTAAAATCCCAACATTATATTTGTGAAAGTTTGTTTGTTATTGCATAAATTATTATAATAATAAATAATATTCCGCGTCGCAACGGAGCTACCAATAGGGCTAATTTTTGATATAGAAATTGTTGAAGGGACAAACTATAGCTATAGGCTCCAGCTGCTATGGCAAACAAATATCTCTATTTACATAAAGAGATAATTTGCCACTATGCATTTAACTATATTCGATCTTGTGCTTCATATTATCTGAGCCTAAATCATTAAAAAAACTGATTATATCTTACAGCTGCAAAAATTAATGAAAACCGCAATTTTCTTATGTATTTTTTCTAAACTAGTTGCATAATATTTCAGGCAGTGACCATATCCATATAACAAATATAATAAATGCACAAGTAACTCTGTCTGTCTTTTATTCACGCTAAAACCGCTGTACCGATTAAGATGAAATTAGGCATGGAGATAGTTTGTGTCTCGGGGAAGGACATAGGCTACTTGAAAACGTCAAGTGTGAGTCGGTTTTTTTTCTATAATTGAGGAGTTGCCGTTGAAATCCTACATTGATAGCCGAATTAAGGGTGGATGGAACCGCTGGCAGAAGCTAGTATTGTTGTAAATTAGCTTTTGCCAGATAGATTGTAGATTTTAACGTGTAGACAGTAGATATGATCTATATGATCTGAGTCTGTTGAGGACCACATAGGCCGGTCCCTTAGCGAATGGGGACTTCCCTGAATCAATTACTGCTTTATCTAGATCTTGTGCACAGTAACCACCCAAGTAAGAATTAACGGTAATATTTTGCGTAAAAAAAAATCCAATAATTAAATTAGAGTTTTTAGCCAGTAATATTACTTTAACCGCCTTCACCGCCAGAAGGTACTCCCAGCTAATGTCATTATTATTACACACGTTTTGTTTACAGGGTTTCGTACCCCAAGGGCTTACGGAGCCCTATGACTAAGCCAACGCTGTCTGTCCGACCACTAAAGGGCTTTATCTTTTAGATTGAATAGGTAGCAGCCTTAAAGTTTTTCACAATATGTGTCATAAATAATAAAATGTTAAAAGAAGTAAAAATTTAAGGAGGGCCCCCAGAAAAGGACAATGTTTTAGTTGTTTATGCTCTTTAGTTAGAAGAATAACACACACAAGCTTGAAACTTGCAATGATTATTGTGTATTTTGGGTAGGTATAGAGTGAGGCGTGATTTTAGAAATTATTCTCAACTATCAGGTGCTTGCAAGCAAAGCCGCAACTAACAGCTAACAATATATGTATTTTTGAAATGTGCTGATATTGCCCTTTCATTTGATACCCAGCACGTCATCATTGAAAAAAAATTTTTTTTTAGTCCATGACTTTTTGTCCTCTGAAGGGCGATATATTTAATATAATGTGACGTCACAAAGCCTATTATAACTAGCGATGATAAAAACGCTTACAACTATACCTCATTTGTCAAATTACAAGTAGTGTAGAAGTTATGAGGAAACAGATGAACAAACAAACATACATCATACCGGTCAAAATCATAACCCTCCTTTTTTGCTTCGATGTAGTCGGGCAATTAAATAAAAACTAAAACTGGAATATCTATGTAGTAATTGGACTTGTAACAGTACAGTGTCAATTAGTATGACATTGGCAATTTGATTGTTATGAGTACTGCATTAGTTATTCAGAAGTCAGCTGCTCTACCGTGTTTATTGATACTTCACGCACGTCGTCTATTGATTTCGAAAGCAACCTATAGCGAATATGTGTTGTATGCAAGGTCACTTTAAAGATAATGTCAGATATTGATTGAGACTATAGCTACCTTCCTACGTAGTAAATAAATATGAACAAGACAATAAATGTTTAAGTGTGAGTGTCTAGAACTATAACAGTAAGAAAGGAAAGAATGAATAAAGATATCATGTAAGGGAGGTGATTAGAGGGACCTTATTGGGAACAGTCTCGAGTTATTCGGATTGTATGGCAGTCTGCATAATTTTTTTTCTTGTATTCCAGAGTCCGAATAGTTCAAGACTGTTTTCAATAAGGTCCCTGGACATTTTTTCCCAATTAGTGAGTTTCTACGGAAACAAATTTTTCTCAAAGTTTTGGAGACCCAATTTTACATAGAAAAAATTGGAAGTCATTATATGACTATTACCCAATAACGTCGCTTTTTAACTGCGTAACAAACCTGTTTAAAACAGGGTATGAGTGGTTATATCCACACTTAATATTATTAATGCCAAAGTAATTTACTGTCTGTCTGTCTCTTAACGCTTCACGCTTTAACCGCTGTACCCATTAAGATGAAATTCGCATAGAGATATTTTAAGTCTCGGGAAAGGACATAGGCTATTTAAAAACGTCAAGTGTGAGTCGGTTTTTTTCTATAATTGAGGAGTTGCTGTTTAAATCCTACACCGATCACCGAATTTAGGCGGGCAAAAGCAAGTATATATATGCCTATATGCACATAGATTTTCAATTACAATAACAAACAAGCTAAACTCATCGTGGCGTTTGTGTTGATGACTGTGTCTGTGTGACTCAAAAGGACTAGAAACTTTGAATTCAAAATTTGTTGTTAAATATAAGTGTTTTGTAACACAGGGAGGAACCAGTTTGTATTATTGAATTTGATTTGATCATACTTTTTAGATCCTCCTTCCTCCTTTGGGCGTACCAGTATTCTTTAATGTAAAGCAGCTTAAACATTGTAGTTACTACAAATTGTATGTAACAAAAGGTAGCTTTCTTAAACAATACATTTGTTTTAAAGATTTACGTTTTATGTCGCCATTGGTCATACTAACGGAACTCTTACTGTGAATACCGGGTTTGATCTTCCGATATTTACCGCGAGTTTGAACCAATATCGGGAGCTCAATCAATCCTTTCACTTTTCACGGTAAGAACCCCGTGAAATATCTTCATAAAAGATACGTGTTTTATTTAGTAAACAAACATTTGAACACTGGTGGTGTTCGTGTAAAATAATTAAGAAGTAGAAAAAGCGCATTGAGTAATAATATGTTTGTAAACATTACTTCGCTTCCTACGTCTTGTCCGATGGAGCGTCACGGTTGCGAAATCGAGGCCAATGAAATTGAAACGGTTCACAATGTACCTAAAGAGTAAAATCATTCTTAATAACAACGTTACTATTATATTACTGTCAAAATGACTGTGATCATATTGTAAGTATAAATAAGTCACTACGAAAACACGTCAAGTTCATTATTCAATAAATAATCGGTAGGAAAGATCCTTACGCTATCAAAGATCCTTACGCCCAAAAGGGTGGAGTGCGAAGTAAAAAAACTGGAGAAACTACATTTTTGTATTGACCCCATCTTGTTAGAGTCAAAACCGGATTAAGAACTGTGAGTAGGTACCAATTTATTTGAATGACTTTGTTTATTAGCTTCTGATACAATTAATTGATTAATATTTTTTTATCTTCGATTACATTTATCTTATATTACAACCCCTTTTCCCCTTCTGAAAATGAATTTTTCTAATTCCTTCCCCAGGGCTGCTGGATAAAATTATATTTTAGTTTGTTTTACTATTTTCTAAAAAATCTCACGTTGGTATATGTCACCTACTACACTTTTTTGGGTACTGACTGAACTTGAATATTCATTCTTTCACGAACGTTCTATTAGAATGAACATGTATCCTTTATTTACACGTTTTTTTTTATACCAAGCTTACTGAACACTTTTGGAAATTGGGACTTTAGTACCTAAACGTTTGAGACAGTAATAAAAATCTAGGCAGCTTTTTATTGAGCCTATACTGAAGGTCCTACTGTTTGATAAACCTAATCAAAGCATCGCAGCCATTTGTTTATTCAAAGGCAGCAAATCAAACGGAAATAAATTTATATAATATTTATCGTTGGTGAGGTCACTTTGTGCTGGGTACACTATAGTTTAACCAAACTATTTTAGTTACTATTACCAAATATTATATATTCAAAAGTATCTCTGTCTGTAGGACTCATGGCTGTTTTAAACAAGTCCTTAAACAAGGACCTATAAACCTATCTAGGTGACGAAAATTGTAAAATCTATCCATAGGTAATTTTAATTTTGAGAAAGGTTACAGGACTCCAGTGGAAAACGATTATCATCATATAAATATATATCATTAACTAAGTAAATTATTTTAAATTAGTATGTACTTCTGATTGTGTACGATAGAGTATAGTTAAAAAATACGAAAACAATTATCAATTTATTGTAGTTTCCAATGAACTATACAATTTGGTGTCCGGAAGTTCCCATAAATGGAAAGGCCCATTCTTATCGGCTAGGCAGGGCGGGAAAGCTGGGTAATGCCGGTCAATGACCCGTGCACCGTGCTTGCAACCATGCAACTTCGGAATGTGTCGGCAGTTGCGTTGGCGTCGGTTGTACCCACACAGACACACATACATAGATCGAGTACCTATTTGGCAATAACTACTTTGCAGCAATGATGTAATCTCTTAACATTTTATGTATTCAAGTTTTCGAAGTTCGTGTTTCTTTGCGCTTCCATGACTTTTTCCCAGTGACCTACTACATGGCGTCGCTGCGCAACTGTTTTTTTTTTTCAAGATGGATGCCACATACCTATTTACTGTTCTGCGTGTATTGTTGAATATGTACTTATTATGCGTAGTCGTAATTGCTTTCTACGTTTATTTGTATATATTTATTTGGGGCTTCAAATAAGATACAATATTCCAAAATAGCCAAACGATAACAAGTGGTTTAACAACGATATTATTTTTATATTAGAACCTTGCTCGAGGTTGATGTTTTCGGAATGGCTGAATGTTGCCACTCAAGGTTAGTATGAGTTTTTAAACATCGTGTTCCATAACTAGTTATAAAATAACACGGGGTTACACGCAACCTAGTTGAAACGTCGGGAATAAAAGGTTTTTGTCCATAGTAATACGTCTCGTCCTATTTTATTCTCTGGGTTAGCGTCAAAACTTCATCACTCGGCCCTCGGTAGTCAGTCATGATTATAATCTACGGCAACCCTAATCAGCTATGCGTTTGTGTACACTAACCAGCTATTCGTTTACAAACTTTCGCTGTTCCAAATGTAGATTTGTGGCAGGGCACAACAACAGGCAGTCGGAAATCCGGTAACGCTTCGCTATCTGGAGCGAGACTGTCTGCATACGACAGTGGGCTGTAAAGATAGCGTTGCTACTCCATGGAAGTTGATAGTTGGTTGAAAATGCTGGTCGCATCTTTGCGCGCGACCCGGTCACGTCGTACTTTCCCTTACGAGCATCATTGCCATGCGCGAAGGCAGCTCGTGTGACATACATTTAAAAGTAGTCCAACTTTTGTAGGAGGAAGTTCTTATCTTATAATGGTGTGTGAAACCACGGACTATATGGTACATAAAACATGATAATACTATAATAGTGTGAAACAGAATGATAAAGGTAAAGGGTATATTTATATGCTTTTTTATAATACTTACTCGTAAATAGTGTCAGTATGTGCAGGTAAAACGGGTGCTAAGACCTTAATTACTCCCACGGGTTTTTTTTTTGTAAAATTTACTTTTCTTAATATTAATATACCTAACACATAGGCGGTAATGACGCGCCTATTCTATCAAGTATGTATAAAAGCTGTAATGTTGTTAATTTTCAAGTATATCATATAAAAAGTACAACGTAACAAAGTTTACAATGTTGCAATTTCGCTAGAATTAAAAATGTTAGTATTGAGTGATAAATGTCCTAAATAATGCCGTCGATAACTTTATACTTATCTGAATAAATATATTTTATAAGCTTTTGGGAAATTATATAAATTAGATCAGACGGTCCCTACACACTGACGTCACGATGTAAGGATAAGAAAGAATAAATTGTATGGTAGTTATTTTTCTTTTTGACATACCTACATATTATCTAGGATTCCCCTTTCTCTCTCTCATAATGTGGAAAATCCTTGTTTTATTGAAATTCCTCATCCTCAAAAATCGAGTTTGGAAATTCCTCTTCCTCTTCCTCTACTTCTATGCGAGATACAAGTAGAGGAACTTGCAGGTTGCAGTTAGGCACTTAGCAATTGTCAGAGTTCAAAAATAGGTATATTACTATTATCAATTTGTGTGTTATCTTATCAATATTTACAACTTTGTCATTATTCAACACACCTGTATTGTCTTTCAGGGAAGTGACTAAGTTCATAGAAAATATTTGGTTATTCATATAGTAAATAATATGCCTCTAAATGCGAAAGTAAGTCTGTTTATTAACCGTTACTACCGCTACTCTTTTACCTTTTTACACTTAAACCGCTGTACCGATTAATATAAAATTTGGCATTAAGATAGTTTGAGTCCCGAGGAAGGATACAGGCTACTTAAAAACGTCAAGTGCGAGTCTTTTTTTGAAGTGAAAACTTCTTTAGCGGCGTTGTGCACTTTTTTTGGTATGGGTAAAAAATGATAAACTCGCGTCAGGTCACGTGTCCTAATCGTGGAAATTCGTAAGAGGGAAACCGTAATGTCACGCCTATTATAATTTTTATTTTTAGTATTCGCGATTATGAGAAGTACAGGGAGGTTGGATATGGAATTTTAATTCTATGACAGATTGCGATGTCAAATATACTACGTCAAAAAAGTAAATAAACAAACATTATTATTTCTTGACAATGTCAAAGACATGTCTTGTGACATATTTGAGTGTTAAGCGCGAATCGTGTGTAAAGGTTTTTACTTCTGCCGGCACTCCCGGAGTGCAACTCGTTTTTTTTCTATGATTGAGGAGTTGCCGTTGAAATCCTACACCGATAACAGAACTTAGGGCGGGTGGAACCGCGGGCAAAAGCTTGTTCTTTATATCCTATTTGCGCGTGTTGATAGAAGTTTGCAGTTATCGGTTAGCGTTTCTACAAATACCACCTGTCAACGTTGCGACAGCACGCCTCGATTCGGCTCATGGCGTGCGATGGCGATACGGGACCTTACTACGATATGTCTAGCATATTCTTGACTCCGGAATTCAATACTAGAATTAGAGCACGGTCAAGCTAACTTGTGCCTTGAGCCTGTGTCAAAACAATAATGCCCTGCTGTGAAGTAAAGTAAGATGGATATCGACATTTAAGGTCAGGGTCAATGGGTGACAGGGGGAGCACCCTATACCACCCACCAGGAAGCGTGAAAAGGGGCGTTTTCTCAAATTATATGGATTATGCCTAGTTAGCTAGACCATCTTCACCATTGAGCTATTTTGCACTTGTCTTAACTGACATTTACGTGTTGCATAAGCGGGAAAAGCTACCTATTTAAGTGCTGGCAGGGAAGGGGCGCCAAAATCTGAAGAACAACTATGAAAAATTGCGAATGAAGTGATAAAAAATTCAATACAGTAATGTATTTTATTGAATGATTCGAAAGGGTTAATGTTTACACTGCACGCATAAATATGTCAAATATATGCTATGTAACGAGTACCTCTCGCGATAAATGAATACTTACTTGATTAGGTATGTAATTCAAGAAATGTTAATGAACATCTGGGCTCGATAGGTCCAAACATTTCGTAGTAAGGCCCCGTTATATTGGAGCTGCATAACCGGTTCTGCGAGTGGCGTATATCGAATACTGGTCAGTGGTACAGTGGGACCATTCGGCGCTAATGCCTTCTTGTTACTTCGACACCGTTGTCCTAGTGGCGACGAAGGAATTACCGCTAAGGTATTGGTTCACAAACATGAATTTTAAAGTTTAATCAATAACTTTCTGTAATATATTGTAGGTCATTTGCATTCACTCTATCACAAAGAAAACCTATTATCAGACCTTTTCTTACTGGTTATTTCAACATTTATTATTACAAGCTTCTATTTAAATTCACCTGTTTCGTATCTGTAATCAAATTTTACCTATTTCCCGATGTTTGTTTAAATTTAAATGCATACACACGTAAATCGGATGACAAAGCAATATAATGATGTTATGGAGCAGTTCTGATAATGTGGCCGTAAGGTGGCCATAGGACCACTGTAACGAAACGACGCTACCCCCCCGAGTTTGAGGTTGTTTGATTTGCCTTGACAAGTTGCTCTTCGTTTAACGAGGGTCTGATGAAAGCTTGTTTGTAATTTTTTTAAAGTATATTTCTGTTTTTAGTTTTAGGCATCTGAAAAGTTTGTTACGTCATATCGAAGTTGTAGAGTGCCTAAAGAACTGTTTGCTGAAAAGCTGAAATGTAACATGCCCCAGTTCTGGGGACAGCATGTTGTTAAATCTTTTTAGTTTTCGGTGACCCAAGCTTATATAGGTATATAAAGTTACTAGCTTTTGCCAGCGGCTCCGCCCGTAAATCTGGTTATCGGCGTGGGATTCTTACGGCAACTCCTTGATTAAACTAAAGGAGTTTGTTATAGCAAGCTATAGCTGCAGCTATGGTTCATTCAAGTGGAATTCAGATATATTAACTCCCGCGGGCACTTTTGAATTTTCCGGGATAACAGTAGCCTACCCAATACAGTCTTTCTTCGTATCTTCAACTATCTCTTGCGGTAGGATTGAGTAACAAACGTTATAGTTATTTCCGCGGGTGATTCTGAATTTTGTGTCTGTGTCTATGTCCTTCCCCAGGACTCAGTCTGTCTCCATGCCAAATTTCAACTAAATCGGTTTTGCGGTTCCAGTTTCATTCAGCCCTAATCTTAGTTATCAGCGTGGGATATTCTTCAACTCCATAATTATTATTATACTTATGAGGTTTGCTATAGCAAGCTATAGTTCGCGTAAGATCGTTTATAGTTATTCTCGCAGGAACTTGAAAATAATTTTTTTGGGATAAAAACTATCCTACGTCTTTCCTCGGGACTCTCTTAGGTATATAGGTTCAGCGGTTTAAGCGTGAAGAGGTAACAGACAGACAGACATAGTAACTTTCACATTTATAATATTAGTATGGATCCGACAACTAAATTATGTAATTTTCCGTAGCGTCAGTTTGAATATAGTAATGTAACTAAAATGTAAACGGTTTAACGGTAGAATGCTGTTTGAATAATTTTGTGCTCATTAACCAAAATCGGAAGAAAAAAATAAACACACTTTCTCTTTCTCGATGATGTTCAATAATCGAGTTTATGTCAATTTAAGTCAGTAGAGTTTAATAAGAAAGTGAATGATTGTTTAATTATTTACATTGTAGACTTTAGTTAGTACTACTTACTAAAATAATTATATTTTTCTGCGAACTTTAAATACAGTGCTACTATCTATATCCCGATCCCGTTTTTATTGCGCTCATTTTGTCAGTTTGCCAATTTTTATGTTGTTTTATAGAAATTAGGCACAGATTACAGATCGTTATTTACTCTAAAAAAAAAAACGACTATGCCGCCAAAATGTTATCATTATATATATAATTAATGATAACATTTTAAAAAATAATTAACAAAATGTTTAAGTTCTCACTTTAAAAGTTTCATTTCGATAAATACCTTTAAATTAAAATGTCATTTCTGCTTTACAACGCTTAATTCTACCAAAAAATCTTCTGTTTCAACTCACCTCGACCTCTGTTTCAACTAACCTCGGCATGAGGGGAGTTGATATAGAATGACTTGTGATGTTCAAGTCGATTTTTTTGCCACACTTACACTTTCACATGCGATTTGTGAGAATAGTAATTTGTCTATTAAGCAAAATGTCAAAATTGTTTCAACTCCCCTAGGTCTCCCCTACTTGGGCCGCTCAACGGGGCTTATTTTTTTGTGCAGCATATTAGGGACTCGTATTATGGCTTTTGAATTTCTATGACACTGCCGACTCAAGACGTTTTTGGCACCCGGGGCCCACGGACAATAAGGGGCTTCTTTTTTTACTTTTTAGTCGATTTTTGAATACAGTTTAGTAGAGCAGATAAGAATATACTTTATTGCACACCAAAACATAACATTTAGAGTAAAACTAAGCGGCATTATCGCTAAAAATTTAATCTGAATCGGTTCAGCAACTTAAACGAGAAGAGGCAACAAATAGACAGAGTTACTTTAACATTTATAATATTAGTATGGAATTCTATTATTGTTATTTTTATTAATTATTGACAAAAAATTTGGTCTCTTCCAGGTATTGGGCATATTGTGCATGGCGCTTGGGTCCCCGTGGTACTCCGGATGGTTTGTCTTCGTCGCAGTGACGTCTTTCATCACCACCCTCATGTGGACTTTCGTCTACTTCCTCAGCATAAGAGAGGCGCTAAAACTACCGATTAATTGGACTTTATCAGTTAGTACATACATTGACTTTTGAATCGATTTACTACTATTACTAAATGTACTATAAATGTTTTAAATAAGCAGTATCATTTCATTTTTGCATACATCTATGTGTTGTGGATATGTATCCCAGGATTCTATGTTGGTAGACAATACAATTATAAAAAGTGTACTTATTGGTACCTAGTAGTGACCGCCGCCGCACAGCACAGGGCAGCACTATAGTTACATTTTAAACTACACTAGCAATGAATTTTATTACCAGTTTTATGATTCAAACACTAAATATACTCATGCACCTCAGTTCTTACGTCATCTTCCTTGATATGACATATATATACCTATATCTCGTACTCTTGGAGGAGGTAGGTAGATAGTAGGTTAAAGGACATACAGGGTTTTTGTTTATACGGAATTGGCTGGAACGACTTTTCATTTTTCGTTGTATATAATACATATAAAAGGTTGAGATGTGAGTGTGAGTTAATATAAGCATCTCCGAGACAACAACTCTATTATGTTTTTACTCCTTTACACTCCTCTATTATACATTTACACTCTATAAACTAATCTATCTAATACCTTTAAACGGGCAATTCTTGTGTACCTACATGTATATATATATATATATATTTATTTATAATCTGAATCTCGGAAACAGCTCCAATGATTTTCATGAAATTTAGTATGCGGGGGTTTTCGGGGGCGAAAAATCGATCTAGCTCGGTTTCATTTTTAGAAAACCTTGTTTTATTCAGGCAATGATAAATTAAAAATATGACTCTTCCTGACATCTATTGGCGAGTAATAAAACTATAGTTTTTACCGACCCAGCAATACTAAAGTTACTTAAAAATAGATGGCGTTGTTAAAAAAAACGAGCAAAGCTCGATCCTCCAGGTACTTAACTATTAAGCAAACATATTGGGTTGAAACACTTGGAGGTACAGTAGATACCCCTAAGGTTAATTTGCATCGGCTAGGTGCTGAGGAAGAGGGTTCAGAAAAGAAACAAGTGTTAGCAAGGACAAGGTTCAGTTATAAGTTATAATACACTCAATCCAGCTTACTTAACAAATTATTTATTGATTAATATTACCTAATTAGCGGCGATACGGCAGGGTTCGCTTCGACCACAAATGGACCAGACGTCCTCCAGCAGTAAAGAGGTCGTCATATTTTTTAAGTTGATGTTTTTCCAGGGGGAAAAACCTGACCTGGAGACCCACAGTCTCCATAGACGAATGGGTTTTCTGACCAAATAGGTCTTAGTGGTACCAAGACATATATGTAAGAGAATTGCATATTGATATTTTAGTATCACCTTGTCGTGCAGTTTTCAGAACTTCAAGTAATGACTGACAATAGGTGTAATAATTCTCTTATTAGGGTTTGTTATTTAAATGCAAGAAGACGACCATGGCAGTAGGCCTGGGTGTCGACAAACTTTTAGGGTGTCTCGTATCACTGGTCCATCTTCTTATGGCTAAAATCAGAACAGAAGCTTTATCATGTTATAGTCTTAATTATAAAATAGTTAAGTATTTTTCTATTTTCCTCAATAGCTAATATATTTATACAAACTTGTTATGCATGGAAAAACTTAATGTCTACGGAAGACACAGAGTCAATGGTTTTCTTTATATACCAATAAGGTGGCAAACAAACTTACGGTCCGTCTAATGTTAAGCGGTCGCCGCAGCCTACGGACGCTTGCAACACCTTACAAAATCTAATAACTTCTTTCTTGAAGTAACCCATACTGTCGTCCTTATAGAAAACCTTGGCAGGGAGCTCATTCCACAACCCACTTAGGTTGTTGTGGAATGAGCTCCCTGTCCTAGTGTTTTCTGAAACCGCGCTGTACGCGACCATTTAGGTTCTAAAGTGTGCGAATGAATTCCCTGGCGATGGCGAGCGGTGCGATGGTAGAAAGTAGCCGCGTGGGCATCATTTTGAACAAATCCTCAGAACACATCCTATTTTACAAGCGTTAGAACACACACAGGGAGATAATGTTTCTCCTCAGACTTCAGGGTTCGTTACGGCTTATGAGTTTGGGATCGTCAACGATTCTCTCAGCCCGTTGTTGAACCGAGTCTAAAGAGCCAAGCTGGTATCCGGTTGCACCCGCCCAGAGATAGCAGCAGTAGGTACTCCATATAGGGCTGAACTTACGAATTGTAAATCAGCAACCTTTTGCCAATAAATTTATAGTATATTATTGGTATTATCTAGATTTTCTTATAGGTACCTTACATTTTTAAACAAGTATACTTGCTTAAGTTTTTGTGAATAAAAGGAACACAGATTTATTTTCCCTCACATTTCCAAATTATTGTTCCCAAAATAAAATTAAGTCAATACAGAAATATTTTTGTCACATTTCAAAATATTTGTTACCGACTTAAAATTAAGTCAATATAGAAATAGTTTTGTTTCGAAGCCAGTTAGTAGATATGTCAGTGAAACACAGATGCTCAGTAAAACATTAAAAATAATAAAGTATGTCATTACATTATATCTTGTTAAATTTCTAATTATATTTTGTATAAATTCCAGGAGTTAATAAGTACGGCAGTCGAGACGCTGTTTTACTTGATCGCTATGATCGTTATGTTCGCCTCAACGGCCTGGTACATCGGGCACTCTCTCTATGGCAACAATATAGCTGCTGCTGTAAGTTCTTTACTATTTTTTACACAATTCCTTAGGGCCCTCTTACAGCCCACTAGCGCCGCCATTAGATATCCTCAATTTTCTCTTCGTAGAAAACGAATTTCTAATATAACACGACATACTTACAGAGGACGTAATGTAGTTATAAGAATTCCGTTTTTGCCATTTGGCAAGGGAACCCTAAAAAGGTGTGGTAAGTAAGGTAACTATGGCATGGCGCTTTCTAGAAAAAAAGTGTAATTTTTAGTGCGCGGCAAAAGTCGGCAAACAAATACGAGTACATACACATTTAAGCAAAGGGTTTTTTGTTTAATTAAAAAAAAATGTACACGTCACGTTACTGCAAATATAATGACCTCTTTTTTTAAGTAGAAGGTCATTTCTTGCTATAATAGGTCATTCCGTTATATTTGGAGTGACATTTTTAGAGTATTTTTAGAGTACTACCTTTTGGTCATAGTGACCAGAATCTAACAATGTGCCAAAAACATTCTCGGAGAATGTTTTATTGGTTTATTTTAAAGGATGTGCAAATCAACTTAAACCATCTACGTTATGGTCCCGTTTCTCAATGTTTTTAATAAAGTTATTTAGGTACCTAAACCTAAACGGACCAACTAAATGGCACAACTAGTTCGTCCTTGGGAAAAAAACGCTCGAAAAAAAACGAAAAAAAAAATGTATTTCCTACGGCACAATTATTTAGTTTTTTACAATCAATAATATGTGTTTTATTTTGCAATGCAACACTGCACAGAATTTATATTTTATTACTCGCGCCATGTTTTTTAGTTACTCGCTTCGCTCGTAATAAAAATACCTTCATTTCATGTCAGTTGCATAAAAAGCCATTACATCTTAGCACTGTCAGCCTAAAATAACATAATGAACTAATTCTATTTAATTAATTCTACCTACCCTATTAGATATGGTATATTATTATGTTACACTTTCTATATATAATAATGACACAAATAATTGTTTTAACAGGTGTTTGCGCTTTTCAACACAATGGCGTACGCAGGCAGTTCATATTTACTGTTCTTGGACCACAAAAATTCATCAGGTGCATCTGCGTGATTATATTCGTGACACTAGCGCTCGCGGTGGCCAGTAGCGGAACTAAAACTGCGAAAAATCAAAACTATATTACACTTTTCCTTATTTTTTAAGAATAAGGCACTAATTTTTTATACCTAATGAATATAATTAAAGAACATTTTCTATTGGATACTTTCAAGTTTAAAATGCCCATAGTAAAATAAAATATACTTAAATTAATCTCAGAAATTAATATTCACTGTACTTGCAGTTTTTTGTGGACATGTTACATTTATGTCTTATAGCCGGTATTTTTTGACTAAATAAACATATGTTTTTTAAAACACTCTTTTCAGAATGAAATAAGACTAAAAATATTTATATATAAAATTATATTTAGTCTACTTTTATCTATATCTATCTATTAACTATTTAATTATGCATAACAAATTAATTTATATAGGACGTTCCTTTTGAGCCATGTTGCAAAAATAATAATAAAACCTCATTTTACCACCAACTAGCCGTTCCCTATAAGCGCATTTGATAATTTCAGCTACAAGTAGCTGAAACGAAACGCGTTTCGCGTCATTTTGTGACAGTTCCGTGTGTATGTTCGAGTATTTTATTATGATTTTTTGGTAGATAATAACAGAGATATAGAGTTCATAATGCAAAAATAAACTTTTCTGTAAAAATAAACAACATTTTTACATTTGACAGCTGTCAGAAAGTAGTGCAAAATACCCACCTCCCGACATGGGTTTGGTAGCCACTTTTCGTAACAAAATCGCTTAGGCGAAACGCTAAAAGTCAACATTAGATTTTCCTATGAATTTGCTACCAAAAGCTTATAACACAAACCGCTATCAATTTCTGCTTAAAAATAGTTAGATGGAACGCCCTAATAATTACATTTTTATTTTATTGAAATGACGATTTACAAAGCTAAAATAGATAAAAATTAAGGCGTCTCTTCGCCTACGTGTAAAATTAGTTTGACTAGTCTCAATATTTTCTCTTTATCCTGCAAAAACGAATTAATAACTTATTATACTATGTTGTAAGAACTTATTTAAGCTTAAGTGTAGGTACCTAAGATACTGTATATTTAAAAGGTCGGATGACCAAGTGTATTTATATGATTTTAGTCACAATAAATGTCATATATTCAATGATATGTCAGCGTACAACACGATGTGTGACATAAATGTAATATAAATATAGGAATAATTGTTTGGTTGTGAGTTTGTGAACAAAAGGTGTTTATTGAAAACAAATACCTACATACTTATACATATTATATATTTATATTATACCTACTTGAATAGTATTTCATGGAATATATATTTTTACAAGAAATGTATCTTTATTTTTGTTACTAGAGTGGCATAGATTACAATAAATTATTTACCAGGTAATGAATGATATCGGTACCTTTGTCTCTGCTTTTCAATTCCTCACACTGATTAATTTTAATAAAGAGAATAATATAGAATTTGCATAACTATATTATTAATTAAGAGTCCCTAAAAACTTCATTTTTCACATAGTATAGTGCGGCATACGAGAGTTTTTACTAAATTGCAGCCCCTGGTGACCACAATAAAGTAAAGGTGTATGTAATTTTGATAATATAAATAATATCTGTATTATAAATGACATATATGTATAATGATACTAGCCTTTGCCAACGGCTCCGCCCGTGCTCAATTTGGTTATTGACATGGGATTCTTCCTACTTGTCGTTTTGTTAGTATACTATTTTATAGTAAGTATACTATAAAGCCTACTTTCTTCTGCAAAATTATGCAAGTATATTCTACTAGTAAGGTATTTTGGATAGCAGTACTTTATGTATTATACCCACATTCAACTAGTTGACGTAGCAGAAGTTGTTTTGCCCTTTAAGTTGCTGTTATTGTTTTCGCTTCGGGTTTTTTACCCTTGTTTTTCTTTTTATTGGCTCCTAGGGATTGGAGTGTAATGTTAAATAGTCTATAACCTTCCTTAAGACTTGGGCTATCAAATGCAAAAAGCTCATATCCAACTGTTAGTTCCAGAGATTAACGCGTTAAAAGAAAAAAAGTTTTCAGTTTTACAAAGAGTACCTATTGGGGCGCACGCAATAAAACAGTATTGTAATTAGTATGTAAAGCTAGTTGTAGTTAATTCACTTGACGATTCGAAACTGTTCATAGAAACAATTTAAATAACAAGATTTTGATTTTATATTAGTATGGATTTTCAGAAACAAAATTATAAAATGCTATGCACCATGCTATGTGAAACGTAATATAGTCTTCATTTTGTATTAGCAAAGAAAAAAAATTATAATTGAAAAAAGATATTAGAAAATATAATTAGGTACCTTAACTACTTTTATCTTTTACTAGATAAATAGATATTTTTTTTATTGTTTTTTTTTTTATTGATGCATGATCTAAAGTGACATTCAGTCACTCAGTACCTACGACCAATAGGATCACCATCGTTAATAATTTTGTAAACCATTTTTTTGCCCCATGTTATTTTTTAAGGTAACCATTTAAAATGGCTTAAGGCTCTTTATTGAGTGCCATCTGTATTTAGGAATTGTTTGACTCCAATTTATTGCAACAAACTATTCTGACCTGTGTGCTTAGTGTGAGTTTTTGCGTATTCGTAACTCTACTATCGCGTTCGCGTATTCATTAAAAGTGCTATGAGAAAAAATCGTCTCGAAACGCGTCCGCTAGAGGCGCTACTTCATTTCCATACATGTATTTCGTTGGCAAGAACGCTATAGTAGCGTTAAAAACTCACACTGGTCACACCGGTGGTTAATAATAAAATAAACACTGCAGTCGCCATATTGAAATAGTTTGAACTAAAAACGATACTGGCGATCAATCACCCAAGGTTAGAAAAGTTCGTTGCACTATACATAGTTATTATTTCAGTGTCATTCAGTGTGGGACTAAAGTCAACTAACAAAGAGAGAATTACCTAAATAAGCAGTTTTAACCAGTTCTTTAAAAAAATAGTTTAGCATGGGGATTAAGTTTGTAATGAGTATATATTTATAAATATATAGTATTTTATGTAAAAGTTAATAAAAGCATATTAATTAAGGCAAGGTCTTAAAATCAATGCACGATATTGTTATTTTTTAGATATTGATGTTTTTTGTTGAGTCCTGGGAGCTTCTTGGGAACAGTCTCGAGTATGCCTGACTGTGGAATTCGAGAGAAAAATATTATGCAAACTCTTTAACGGGTCTCGAGAGGTCCAGAGTCTGGCGTACTTGAAACTATTCACAATAACCTCTCTGAAATATTTATGTGTTGATTTTAAAAAGGTAATAAAGTCTAAGAGCAATTGTTTTTACATTATAACTAATTTGTAAAAAAGAGTTAATAAATATTTAATATAATAGGAAATTGATTTATTTTTAATAACACTATCTTGTCTTCATAATTTTAGGAGAAAAAAAAAGGAAGTAGCCTCTATGTATCGATTTGATGAAGGTCCTAGATTCCTCGAAAAGGAACACTAAAATTCGGCTTAGTGTCAAAGCTATCGAATTCTAGTCTAAGGTGGTACAGTGGAATAAACTTTTTTAACCTTCTGACCTTGGGCGTTTGGTCACTAGTGCCGTAGTACGTTCACACCATTGCAATATGGCGACTATAGTTCTGATTTTTGACTGTATCGGGTCAAAAAAGTTCGTTGCGCTACATTATATACATAATGATCTAATAAATGTATAACCTATTTATAATGTGACCAGGATCTAAAAATACCTAATACTATAATAGCTCATCACTATTTATCATTGCATGCATTTATTATATATCTATTCTATGTTGAAACTTTGAATTTTCATTCTGAATTTCATAATCTGGGTATAGTACAGCTACAACATTCGCAATATTGGGCACTCAGGATTCCGCAGTTGCATGGCAAAAAAGGACACTTATTGTTTATTTCTTCGTCCATTCGTGTGTCACAGCCTTATTATTCAACCATCTCCTAATTAAATCAGCTGACATTTCACAGAAAGGTATGTGTACACACGAGTCTGTGCTTAAAGGACTAATACTAATTTTCATGGAACAAACTAAAGTTTGTATTCTAACTAAATTACGGTAAATTTAAAAGATTCGCGATATTAACTGTAACGTTTGTTACTCAATCCTGTCGCAACGACGCATCGAATTGAGTTAAAATTTTACACAGAGTTAGTTCCAAATACCGAAAAGGACAAAGGCTACTTTTTATCCAGGAACGACCCACAGCTGCAGCTATAGCTTGCTATAGCAAACTTCTTTAGTCTAATTAAAGAGTTACCGTAAGAATCACACGCCTATAACCAAATTTAGGGCGGGCGGAGCCGCTGGCAAAAACTAGTGTGTTATAATGATGGAGTACCTAACAAATAATAAAAAGTAAAAAAAATAATTAAGCCGTACATAGATTACAAAAAACACGTTTTCGTTGTTTTTGCGCTATCGTTAAAATAGTAATACATAAAAAATTCAAACTTGCAGCGCTTAAAGTGTTTGCTCTAAAGTATTACAACAAATAATAAAAACCGGCGAAGTGTAAGACGGGCTCAAGTCATTACCATATTAAATTACTGTTTTAGCGCCATGTGTCGAAAATATTCTAGATTCTTAGGAGAAATAATAACACATTATTATTTATCAGAAACGATTTTATAAGTTAGGCAGTTAAACAATGTCGAATTTGGTCAGTAATTGGATGGGTGACCGCTTAGCGGCTCAATTTTTGTTTTTGTTAGTGTTCGTAATTACTGTAAATGGTGGTATGGAACCTACGGTGCGCTAGTCCCATTCACAATTGGCCGTTTTTTTCTTACGGTAAGTCGCCCTCCTCAAAGAGTAGACGTAGATCCGCGCTTGATTAGTCAAGGTGATTTTCCAACCTTCCAGGGGAAGAAACAAAAGAAACAAGAAGTTTAAGAACTTTTAACTGCTTATGCGTTACTACAAAAATATCGAAACTCAAGCTACTCATCACCTTTTCTGCCCTTTAGGGGATGACTTTCCAAAAACGGTAAATAACATCAATGCATTATTTTGATCCTAAAGGCCAAATATCAATTTTTATGCATTGAGCTTTAAAAATACATTTTATTTATTCTACAAAAAAATTACCCTCCACCCTCTCTAAGTGATGATTATTCTAAACAACATGTCAATCCTAATTTTAAACTTTAACGCCGTATACCAGGTTTTATGCAATTACCTTCAAAAGTGATGGGTATGAAAGTTTCCATACAAACTTTAGGGATAAAATTTTGCAAAATCTGTTCTTAGTGGTCGCCTACGTCATAATAGTAACCTCTGTGTTAAATTTTAAGTCCTACCGAAACCTATAGAAATTCTCATACAAATTTTTATCCCCTATTTTCCCCACTAGGGGATAAGTTCCCAAAAAACGGAAAAACATGTGAATTTTAATTTTTAACTTAGCCAGACTTTCATACACACTCTAAATATATACCTGCTACTTGAAAGGGTAGGTGGGGTGTATAATTTATATCTACATACACATATGTATACATTTGATTCGTTTGTCACATTTTATTTTAAAGTACGCATTTTAGGAAAAACACAAGAATAAATAGTTAAAGAGCAAAAAAATTTACGATCGATGCATGCTTTTCGATTCTCTTAACAATGTTTAGTCTAGATACGTTAGCATATACTTATTGTTTTTAGTCTGTCTGCCAATACCCTTTTTCTCAGGAACACGTGAAGGTATCAAGTTGAAATTAATATCAAATACGGTCCATTGAATCTGTAAAAAATCAACGCAATCATTCAAAAAATAGCGCGGAAATACAGCCATTTTTATCTGATATTTTGGCATTAACAAATAAATCAAAACTACGTACTTTCCGTTGTCCTAGAATCATGAAATTCGACACGAAGCAAGGTCTACATCACAAATATAGGAAAAAGTACGAAATTTGTTAATTTTTAGTTCAAATCAAATCAAATCAAATTTCATTTATTTAAGTTATGTTACATATAAAAAAAAAATTGTCTGTCTGTCAAGACCCTTTAACTCAAGAACGCGTGGAGGTATCAAGTTGAAATTAATATCAAACACTAAAAAACTAAAAGGTCTACAGTCATTTAAAGTTCTAAAAAATCAAGCTTCTAAGTAAAAAAAAAAAAACCTAAAATCTATGGAGTCAATCCCATTAAAATCAGAACCTATTTTTGTACTTTCCGTTGTCCTAGAATCGTGAAATTTGGCAAGAAGCAATTTGTAACATCACAAATATAGAAAAAAATCCAAACGGATAATTAAGGCATAAATCTGTAAAGAACTACCTATCTACATATAATAAGTTTGTACGGAACCCTTCGGTGCGCGAGCCAGACTCGCACTTGGCCGGCTTTTTAAAAAAAATTACATAACTAATTTAAGACCTATTTTCGCAAACTTAAATCACTAAAATCACGGGTACCCAAGAATCTAGAGCCATAGCGAGAAAGTGTAAATGATACTCAAACTTTTGCCAGATCACAGACTACCGTAAATGCATAGGTCCAGAAATGTTTTAGATAAAGTTTAAATCGATGGAAGAACTATCTACATATAATAAGTTTGTACGGAGCCAGACTCGCACTTAGCCGTTGTTTATAACTATTTCTAAAATACGATAATATCCCTACTAGCGTTACTATATATAGCTATTTTGCTAAATTGCACGGTTTTCGAGAGAAAAAGATACAAAAATAGAATATACTTCTTCTCTACTACCGTGCCCCCGCTAAGACGAGCCAACCGAAGCGCAAGGCCACTAGGGCACTATCTACCTTTTCTCGAAGCGCTGCGTTTTTTCGAACCCTCATAACCTGGGTTTGAATTATACCAGATAAACAAAATTCTCGGGATATGATGTCAATACTGGAATTATTTAACATATAAAGTTTTAATTGCATAGCTCTTATACTTTAGATTTAATTGATATCTAACAAACCCCGATGTCGTCACTGAATCATTCATTCACTGATGATCATAAAAATTGTTAGGATACTTTCGGAAGTAATAGAGTTTGTGAAGTTTGGGCGTGTAGAGTGAGAAGCTTGGCTCTACAAAGTCAAAGACAGTTTTTGAAGTGAAAACTTCTTTAGCGGCGTTGTGCACTTTTTTTGGTATGGGTAAAAAATGATAAACTCGCGTCAGGTCACGTGTCCTAATCGTGGAAATTCGTAAGACGGAAACCGTAATGCCACGCCTATTATAATTTTTATTTTTAGTATTCGCGATTGTGAGTAGTACAGGGAGGTTGGATATGGAATTTTAATTCTATGACAGATTGCGATGTCAAATATACTACGTCAAAAAAGTAAATAAACAAACATTATTATTTCTTGACAATGTCAAAGACATGTCTTGTGACATATTTGAGTGTTAAGCGCGAATCGTGTGTAAAGGTTTTCACTTCTGCCGGCACTCCCGGAGTGCAACTCGTTTTTTTATTTAAATTAGGTTTTTACAAACACTTTTAAGTCGGTTAGGTTATGAATTACTTTTTTGAACATTTACATGAGGCCAAATAACTTATTTACAGTGCGAGCAATGTTCTCGTTTTGGCAACATTTGATATGAACATGTTTTTAGTGGAATATACTTATACATTATACTCTTCACCTCCCTTTTTATTCTTTATATAATGTAGAAAGTGTATACATATATATTGTTTTATTTGATTTTATCTTTTGCCCGCCTAAATTCGGTCATCGATGTAGGATTTCAATTTCAATAAAAAAAATATTAATAAAATATTATAGAAACCAACTAGCATTTGACGTTTTCAAGTAGGTAGTCTATATCCTTTCTCGGAACACAAACTATCTCCATGGCAAATTTCTTCTTAATTGGTACAGCGGTTTAAGCGTGACGAGTAACAGACAGACCGTGTTACTTTCGCATTTATAATATTACTAGCTTTTGCCCGCGGTTTCACCCGCCGAAAATTCGATAATCGGTGTAGGATTTTAAAGGCAACCCTCAATTATAGAAAAAACCGCCTTATACTTGACGTTTCCAAGAAGCCTATGTACTTTCTCGAGACTCAAACTATCTCCATGCCAAATTACAACTTAATTGGTACAGCGGTTTAAGTGTGAAGAGGTTACAGACAGACAGATTTAGCTAAGCTTCTCACTTCTAATATTAGTAGATATGGATAGCGGACTTGGCAGACGTAGTCCTGCGTGGAAAAGCAGCGCCACATTAACTATGATATTTTAAATTTAACATTTACATTTTTTAAAGTTTGCGACTCCATAGTAACTTCTATAGCACGGACGCTAACCAGGATAAATTTCGTTCAATGACCGGTCACTATTTGTCTCTGTTGCACGCGCATAATTATTTGCCGTCGCGCTCGCACAGATGCGATGACCGACCGCTCTCATCAGAAATAACTACTATTTTGACAACTGACACAGTCTAAAAAATAAAAGGTCAATGTGCAGTGAATGTTGAAATCATTGTCGTACATTAAATCTGTGCCGTCTAAGAAAAGATCAGTGAAACACCGACTGCAGCGCCACCTACCGGTTCTAATTGTAAATTAAAACCTTGCAGACCTGCTTGAACGTACACAATAAATATCATTAAAATCTTCCTAGCCGTTTAAGAGATCAGTAACACACCGACTGCAGTGCCACCTACCGGGTCCATTTGTGAATGTGGATCACCTTGTAAGAACACAAAAAATATCATTGAAATGTTTACCGCCGTTAAGGAGAAGATCAGTGACACATCGACTGCAGCGCCTCCGACCGGGTTCAATTGTGTTTTTAAATCATTCAGGAACCCATTAAAATAATTCAGACAAAATTTCACCCAAATCGTTCCAGCCGTTTATGAGGAGATAGGTGACAAATACACGTATAGAATAATTATACAGCAAGGACACCGGCCTCACACTTGACGTTTTCAAGAAGCCTATCTCCTTTTCCGAGACTCAGACTATCTCCATGCCAAATTTCATCTTAATCCGTATAGTGGTTTAAGCGTGAAGAGGTAACAGACAGACAGACAGAGTTACTTTCACATTTATAATATTAAATTAGTAAAATATTAGTAAGTGTTAGTATATTAGTAATAAGTAATAAGTAATAAGTATACCCACACTTTCATCAATTTTCAATTTTTCACCTTACACCCATGTGACGGTAGCGTCAGGGCGTGTAGAGTGAGAAGCTTAGCTCTGCATAGGGTTACCAGGTCTTAAAACTAAAAAGCCGGACAGACCAGTCAGTTTAGCCGGACATTTAGGTAAAAAGGCCGGACATCTTTAATTTTTTAGTCTTAGTATAACACAACAATTTTCTTTTTAAAATAAAACAAGTTTTTTTTATTCTTTAGCATAAAAAAAAAATAAAATTTTAATCCTAACAAAAGCCTGAAAGGCCGGACACCGTCTAATTTGGCCGGACACGCAACCAAAAAGCCTGACTGTGTCCGGCTTTTTCCGGACGCCTGGCAACCCTAGCTCTGCATAAGATCTGATAACTTTTTGACAGTGCGAGCCATATGGCCTCGTCTTGGCAAAATTTTACATGAAAATCTTTTTGGTGGGATTTCACTTCTTTTTGTAAGTTCCTTATATTTTTTTATTTTGTTCATTTTTTTTCTTTCTATGGAGTGTATTTCTCTCAAATCAGAGGTGCCATTTTTGATAGCCCACTCTCTATCCTTCCCCGGGACTCAAGCTATCTTCATGCCAAATTTCATTTTAATTGGTTCAGCGGTTAAGGCGTGAAGAGGTAACAGACAGTCAGACAGACAGAGAGAGTTACTTTCGCATTTATAATATTGGTATGGATTAGTATATTAGTGTAAATAGTATATTAGTATAAATAGTATATTAGTATTAGTATAATTAATATTAGTATTTTAGTATTAGCATAATTATTGTATTAGTATTAGTACATAAGTATATTATTAGTATGGATAGAATGGATATACCTACACTATCATTCTTTGTTTGGCAACCTACAATTTGAAATATGTTTAATTTCATTGGAATACTTTTCTATATTTTGACCACTTTTTAATTTGTAGAATTCCGTAGGTAAATTGCAAAAACAGAGCTATTATACCTAGTTTAGTCTTGTCCGTCCGTCTGTCAGTATAACAGAGCCTTGTAGTTCCGCGTATGAACGTGTCATCATGGTCAAAAATATATATCGTACGTAAAAGGAAAATACATTAACCAATATACTGCACCCAAGTACCTACGTGTTTTGTTGACGTTTTCTGAGAGCTATTGGCTTAGCCGTCGATTACGCATGCACCGAGAGCTCTGTGGATCAACTTGGGCCGATGGGTGACTCACCACGCAGTCGGTTTGCTAACGTTTCCAACGTGAACGCGCTGTTCGTTTTTATTATTTTCAAGATACACTTTTCATTCAGCAATCGAGGGACGGTCTAACTGTGAGTATAAGTGCTTATCATGTGTTCTTTAGTTTTATTTTCATTACAAATATACAACAGGTGGGTAGTACCTATATAAAAGATAATAAAGATCACAGACTATATATCTTGACATATATTATTTTATCTTTATTTTCAATTCAGAAGTGCCAAATAGCGACAACTATTTTGTAAGTAAACAATAGAAACATACCACAATAAATCACTTTTCTGATGACTAAGTGGTTTAAACTTATTTTTTTTTATAATTAAGTTTATTTTTAAATTATAGAATTTGTTTTTTTTTAAACGTTATTATTTTATTATCAAATTATGGTTCAGGTGTTAGAAGAAGCTCTTTCATGGCCAATGCCCTTGTATAATAAACTTGTGTAGGTTTAACACGGCTCCAACGATGAGATCATGTTTAAGAACGATTTTATTCTTCAGCATAAAATATGTTCATTTCATTATTGTGCATTGCAACATAATAGGAAGTTTTGTGGTGTGATGACCTCAGTAGGTTGTAAATATTCTTTCAGGAGTCAATATTTATTCTGGTTACAGGAATATGTTATCTTAGTGCGTATCTATAGTTTATGTGTATATAAAATAAATACCTGGGAAATTTGGAAATGGCAATATTTTTTTGTTGATATAATTAAATCTCATAAGTGAAGAAATGTTTTTTACTTCTGTTTTTTTAACTCTTGTTAACAATTATATAATTATGTAAATATAAGGGCCTTCACCCAGTATCTCCTTGTTTTCCTGTTTTTATAAAACATGCGTAGTACACAAAATTCATCATTTGTAACATTTTCAAAGTTTTATGTACTAGGACTTCATTAGTTCCAAGTAGTTGTTAGTTTATGAAGTTCGTAACAAGCGTATTTTCAGAGCATAGATGTAGTCAGGATTTTGGCCAGCCATAATTTTACCCCAATAGTTCAGTGATAAAGCAGTAACACGTAATCTTAGGGTCGCAAGTTCAAGTCCACGAGGTTAATCTTTTAGCTCCATCCTTGCAATGAAAATATTTATTTACATTGATGACATTGCCATCTTATAATTTGTACGCATGTAAGTAATAAAAAACGTAGAAGATATACATATATTCCTAGAAGATGTACATGTATTCGTAGAAGGGTGTCTGAGTCTGCCTTCGTAATCTGTTAAGTCTAGACAGTCGTCGAACCCGAATAAATGTACCTACAGTAGTAAGGGCAACACATTGTAATACCACTACCTCATTTCATTAGTTATTTTATTATCGAATTAAAAAGAAAAACGAAAGAAATAAATAAATAAAGCTGATGCAAATAAATATAAGATTTATATAAGTGTTATTTCTATTTTTTAAAGGTAACAAAATTATCTTTCTTGTAACGTTTTTTGAGTTTTAGAGAAATTTAAACGAAAATGTTTGTAGCGAAGTAGTTATAAGGTCTGTTATCCTCTGCCGCAGAAGGACCTTGGCCTCGGCCCACTTTGCGTCACGGTCTGCCGACATGTCGACCTAGGGCCCATTTTTGGATATGAGAAATTTACAGTCGCACTAAACGTATCCATGCGCACACAGTCACACACAGTTTCTAGAGTTTATGTGACAGACAAACATGACGTAAAGAATGAATGAATGAAAAATAGAACTATTTTCTTATTTTTGGACCAGTTCTAAGAATAATAAGTGACTAAGAATAAGTATGCAAGTTGTATTATCTTCGCTCAAGGATGTATTTCGCACTGCGTATAATGAACCCTGTGTCATTCGGCGTGTCACTAATATCTTAAAAAAAATATACCTACCGACTCGAACTATTGATGAGGCTGAAAAGTTGTTATTTTGCGCGAGTACCTCAATTGAATACCGAGCAAGGGAAGCATTATAATATTGAACCTCGCGTGCAAAGGGAGTGGTCCAAAGATGGTATTTTAAGGTCCAAAATGCCAATTTTGCAGCCGAGTGAAACACACAATTTTTATATACCACTATAGCGAGGATGATGGTAGATACAAGCAAAACACTTGATACATAATTAGATAATTATTCATAGCATTTCCTACTTGCAGAATGTGACACTAAGAATACCTACTTGTTTTGTATAGTTCAAAAAAGTATTACAGTCCTTGAAAAAGTTTACACACCTTTTGCATTGAAAAAAAAGTACGCTTTGAGGTACCTACTTTTAGCTTGAAAAGTTAGTTGAATTAGAATAATTATTATGATACGTATGATATTACGGGACTGCACTGGTCGCAAAACCGTTGGCAATTGCTGCAAAAAAGGTTTGCAGTGGAAACCGACAAGTACATACAGAGGCTCCTGTAAGAAAAATCGGATGAAAAAACGAAGGATCAGGCGTGCTCTTTACAAACTATTAGTAAAGGCTTTACCAATATTTTGGACATACCAAAGGTTACGCGCAGACTTGTGTCTTCATAGGATTGAATCGTACTCGTTTTCTGGTCTGCAGGCAGAGACCTTGGACATAGTGGTCTCGATTTGAGACACAAGTTCTCCGCGCTTTTCCACCACCGAGACCAAAAAAGCCATCTGGACGTGTAGTCAGCAGAAGGTCCAGTAAGGAGCTCGTATGGTCCTCTAAGTCAAAGTCAAAGTCAAAATGGTTTATTCAAATAAGGATTTTACAATCACTTTTGTATCGTCAAAGTTATAAAATATTATTTTTTGAACCCTCCCACCTTCCCGCCGGTTCACAATGTTGTTGATTTCTACCGAGAAGAATCCGGCAAGAAACTCGATAGTTACTCTTTTAAAAACACTTAAATAAACTAAAATACAATTAATGTTTTAAATAAAAGATTTTTAGTCGTACAATTTTATGTTATTTCCATTTTAATTTGGTTTACCTATGCATCCTGTAATTGAGCATCATCAGTCCTCTGTATCTGGAATTCTCGTTGGATAGTACTAACTGAGAGAATCCATAGGTCAGAGCAAATTAATGAGTAGAAATCCCTGCGTAGTTATTAGTACGAGAACAGATTCACTCACGATGATGAGGATTAGAGTCTCCCAAAATAACTAATTCTGCTGTGGGATAGGCAGATTGTGTGATGTGAGTTTAGGCAGATATAAAAATATCTAGGTTGTTTATGTAATAGGTGATGATTTCAAATAAACCGAACAGCGTGTCCCTTTTCACTTTTACAATAAAGGTACAATAAAGAAGTATAAATTCAATTATATCCCTTGGTAGTTAATATAGGTATTATGGATGAAAAAGAGTATTAATTCAGTTATATTATTAAGAGCACCTTTTAGCTCGGATATAAGTCAGTTTAGAGAAGTAGCAATATTACTCCGTGAAAGAGGATCTTTAAAATAATAGGACTCCATTTAATAGTTATTTGTTATACAAGTGAGTAAAAGTGTTTTTGGTAGAAGTGCCTTTTGTGCCTCGCTACACTCGTAATTTAATTCTAGCCTACTTCGCTAGCTCAGGATTTAAAGGCACGAGACCGAAAAAATTTGCTTACGCGTCCAACATACAACTTTTCACCTCCAGCAGTGAGAAAAATATTTTCACGTGACTTTTCTGGTAAAAAGTTTAGTTCGGCATTGGAGACTTGTTGTCTTAATTCTTCTGGTGTCAGAGAAATATCTTCGTAGCTTGTATCGCTAATTTTTTCAAACAAAATGAAATTTAATCAAATAAACAATCTTATGTTTAAAAAACTAGCTTGTCGCAATTTTACTTTGTTTTTTTTTTAATTGAGGTTGCGTTCGGAATTGTACCTACTACAACCTCTGCCATTGCTATCAAAACAACGTATGATATTTTTTAAGTTAGCTGTATAAACTTTTAATAATACTAATAATTTTTAAAAACTCACTCAAAAACGAAAAAAATGCTATGTAGTTATATTCTTAATTAAAATGAACAATTTAATACCAAAAGTCAATGTTCGAACAGTGAATTACTTTGCCTCACTAGGGAGCAAAATTCGATTTTGTACAGCAAAACTATCCTTTTCTTGCTGGTGAGGTGAAAAGTTTATTTGTAAGTATAGTTATTGAAGAACAGGAAACAAAAATTCGAATAATTTTAAGCTGCAACTTTTTTTTGTGTCTTCTGTAAAGTAGTGTTTTTCGACTTTAACCCCTTTTCACTAGAGGCACAGACATCTTTAGTGCAGCTAGATCGTATCTCATCTGGCAGATTTTTTATACTACTATAAAACTACGGTGGCAAACAAGCTTGCGGTTTGATCTTTCATAAATTATTATTTTTTACATTTCAGAGGTGAACTACGGTGATTCAATGAATATGTCGCATACCGTGACGATAACTCGGACCACCACCGCTTCCACAGGGACGCCACTCTTCATCAATAGCAATTACCTCTGCACGACGCCTGGGCTGCTCAAGTTAGCCGAGTTGGTAAGTTTTTGGTCTCTGTCCTATAGTTGAAGGTTTTTCTACATCATAGTATAGCGGTACATAGAACGTAGTCCTCGTGAAACGCTGCTGTGTTAAACTTTACTGAGCAAACTATTTTTTTGGATTCACATGTTCGTTTTATTATGATGTTTCGTTTACTGAAATGACTAAATCCGTAGGTACTTGAAAAAATACTAGAGACAAGCTCCAGGGCCTGTACCTCAACTCTCTGCGTATGAGACAGACGTTAAACGTCTTTTACTTTGCAATTAACTACAATTTTATTTAAAATAACATTAGTGAACAGATGTAAATTTTCAGAATTCACATATTACATACATTCCTTTTGGGAACTAACTAAAAATATATATAATATTTTTAGAAAGCGTGAATGTTTTATTTTTAGTATGGCTAAAGTCCCAAAAGGTGATGCAATGTGTGAATTTAAGTCATCTTGTTGGTGTAGGCACCGTAGTACCTCATGGTGATGCAATGTGTGAATTTAAGTCATGTTGTTGGTGTAGACACTGTAGTACCTTATGGTGATGCAATGTGTGAATTTAAGTCATCTTGTTGGTGTAGACACTGTAGTACCTTATGGTGATGCAATGTGTGAATTTAAGTCATCTTGTTGGTGTAGGCACCGTAGTACCTCATGGTGATGCAATGTGTGAATTTAAGTCATCTTGTTGGTGTAGGCACTGTAGTACCTTATGGTGATGCAATGTGTGAATTTAAGTCATCTTGTTGGTGTAGACACTGTAGTACCTTATGGTGATGCAATGTGTGAATTTAAGTCATCTTGTTGGTGTAGACACTGTAGTACCTTATGGTGATGCAATGTGTGAATTTAACAAAAACCTTCCAATTATTTTGACAGGCAGACTACTCACCAACACTTTTTACTATGAGCGTAACCTTTAAAAGGAGAGAAGGATAGCTAAGTATTGATTAACATGTAAATTAAAAATTCAAAACATATACTTACTAGCTTTTACCCGAGGTTCCACCTGCCCTTAATTCGGTTATCGGACCATAGAAAAAAACCGACTCACATTGTAACACTTTATAAGCAGCAAAGGAAAACTTAGTATTAGTATTGATCTGAATTAAAAATAGCAAACTTACGACTAGGTAGTGTCATCTATTGTTGTTGAGTCGTCGTAATTAATTTCAGCAGGAAGACGTCCACTGCTGAACGTGGGCCTCCTACATATTTTGCCTTTACTACGGCTGCCCGCCGGTCCTGTAAGCTGTCGGCGCCTATCGGCTTACTATATTTATTTATTTATTTATTTATTTCCAATTTATAACATGACAGCATACAATTATACCAAAGCGTTACAAATGTTAAATTAAAATTAGTAAATCATCGCTTAAAAATAAATACAACATTATTATTTTCATAATTAAACAATTCATCAAATTAATTTAAAAAATCCAATAATAATACATGTATTTATTTCAATCATAATCTTAGTTTATATTTACGCTAGTTTCTCTAGCATCCATCTCGTATATTCTCTTGCACTCACTCATCAGGCTTGCTATTCCACTCGCAAATAGATCACACTGTGGTGCTCGGCTCTTAACTTCTTGTACTTAACTCTAGCTAGGTCGTCTGCCTGTTATTGAGTAGTATCATAAATATTTTATGATAGATACATGCAGAGAAAAAAATACTTACTATAAATTATTATTTATTATATTTTCTTTCTCGTTATAAAACATTCTGTCTCTTACTAATCTTTTTCATTGACCTAATTGTTGAATCATAAATAGTCTTATTGCGTAATAAGTATTTTTGTATAGTTTATTGTCTATGAGCATTTTCTTCCTAAATGTTTTGTGCGTCACGTGCAGCTATAAATAATGTTATTGCATAATAAAATTTTTGTCTTCTATATTTTGGCTTTTTTAGCCACATGGGAAGTAGCTGAAGTTGCTGGTAGACGCGAAAGGAAGATCGGGTGTGGTGGCGTTTATTTCCGTACCTCAAATGGAAAAAAGGAAACCTTATAGGATCACTTTGTTGTCCGTCTGTCTGTCTGTCAAGACCCTTTTTATCAGAAACGCGTGACGGTATTAAGTGTCTACGGTCCATTGAAGTTGTAAAAAACTCAAGCTTCTAAGTCGACGCAATAAAACAATACGGTCGAAATACGGCTATTTTGTCGTATATTTTGACATTCATAAATAAATCAAAACCTATGGGGTACTTCCCGTTGACCGTCGATCATAAAAATTGGCAAGAAGCTAAATTTTATATCACAAATACAGGAAAAAATCCAAAAACTGATAATTAAGGCTAAGCCTGTGTGACTTAATCTCATGATGGAAGAATCTAATATGTACGAAACGCTCGGTGCGCGCGCCAGACTGGCACTTGGCCGGTTTTTTTTAATGTACAGTTATTATGATCTTCATGCTACTTTAATTTTTTTTCAATTGATCTAGAATTCTCTGTGATTTCTTTATTTAATCTCTGACTAATCAGTAAATTTCATGTCATTTTGTGTTTAATGTGGTAACATAAAGTAGGTATTTAGAGTATTAACCCTAAAAATACACAACATGTGAAAAGTTACATTAAATCGATAAAAAAGGCTGCCAGTTAACCGAAAAAGTTTAAATATATAAATATTTTGATAATTTAGTTACAATATTTTTTAGAGGTAGACCTCGGCAAACGTATGTAGATCAAATTGAGCACGTTCTTAGAAAAAGACCAGGTCAGGAGTTCTTGGAACCGTAGAAAATGTATGAAAGCATTGATGCGTATAGATGAGGTAGAGAGGTATGCCAGGATCGAAGCAAGTGGCAAGTCTTTGGTCTCTGCCTACCCCTCTGGGAAACAGGCGTAATGTTATGTATGTATGTATGTAATATTTTTTAGTAAATATACTCATCGATGAAATAGATAATATAGTACCTTTATTTTTTTTCTCAAACTGTTTTCTAGAAAAACCAGCAAATTCCGGATATATTAAGAACATTCTTGTCCGGTTATCCACACAAAAAAAAAATACTTGGCTGTCGGTGTATCTGTCTAGATTGGTATATTTTAAAGCTAACTGCCTAAGTCTAAGTCGTAATAGGTATATAATTAGTCAAACAGTGAAACATTATAATTGACACCCGTAAAAATATTAGATAGCTACAAACACATTAATTGAGCAGCCTTGTCGATTGTATTTTCGAGAATTCGCTCGGATGAAGTCATTTTGTCACTCTCTGACCTCATTGTAACGTCATCATGGTACTGAAGTTGATAATAACTTATTTTTGTACCTAATAATATCCAAACCGGGGAATTCTTGCACTGTTTGCTAAAATTCTCAGTCGCGCTTAGACGGAACGGGTATTTTGTGATAAAATGAGGTTTTGGTATTAAATTGCAACGCTGCTCAGAAGGAACGCGCCTATAATGTATCTACTCGGGATTAATAAGTACTCTATTTACCTATATTAATAACTGATTATGAAGTAAGTAGTACCTTCCTATTTATTTTGTGTCAAACATGAAGTCGGTATGTCGGTTAGTCGAATAAGCAGCGTGCGTGGTTTTATTTTCCTTTACTTTGTGTAAATCATTCCCAATGTCAAAACTTATCCTTGTCAGGACAGATATATCCCACATATTAGAAGCAGTAAGCTATAACTGATATAATTCTTTGGTGATTGAAGAATATTCCGTTAAAATAACTTTGAACTAGTCTCCTTACAAACGAGTGATTTAAGAGGCTATATTAACAATTTTTTTTTTAGGCAAGTGTTTATTCACTTCCGACTAAAATTTAATTATTGTGTTCTTGGGCATATAGCTCATATCCTGAGAGCGTGAAAAACACGATTAATGAAGTTTTGTTCTATGGAAAAAAATCCCGATCCCTTTTCACTGCTTTTTAGGGTTCCCGTATAATAAACGTGATTTTTTTGCTCGATATTGATAACGTCAACAGGTAGACGCCTAAAATATTCACAGAATATTCAGTTATATTAGATAGTGCTTTAAAACTTGGAAAAGCCATTTTAACGATGTATAATGAACTATTAATTTATTTTGTGTATTTCAATGAAAATATCAACGAGTTGAGATGCAGCTTCACTGCTCACGCACGCTCAGTTGCATACCGCGTTATCCTTATTTTTAGGATTCCGTACCCAAAGGGTAATTAACGGAACCCTATTACTAAGACTCCGCTGTTCGTCCGTCCGTCCGTCTGTCACCAGGCTGTATCTCAAGAACCGTGATAGTTAGACAGTTGAAATATTCACAGAAGATGTATTTCTGTTGCCGATATAACAACACATACCAAAAATTAAAACAAATATTTAAGGGGGGCTCCCATACAACAAACGTGGTTTTGTTTTTCCGTTTTTTTATAGATAATGATACGGAACCTTTTGTGCGCGAGTCCAACTCGCACTTAGCCGATTTTTACTCAAGTTTTCTGTCACGTATTACTGCCTCTTAAGCTGTAAAGTAAATAAGTGTAAGAAAAAGCGAAAGGACGCCTAGTGCAGTAGTCTAATTGTTTCTCTTAGAGAGTGATCTATTATGTCAGGGTGTGATCAGACTATTAATAAGTACTATGCCTACGGTCTTCGTCTTTTCTGACCTTCTAACTTTTTTATTTTTGCTCGGCTCTTTAGGATCGTAGCGTGATACTAAATAGCCTGTAACCTTCTCAGGATTTGGGCTGTCAAATGCAGAAAGAATTTTTTAAAATAATTTTCAAACAAAAAAAAACAAACAAACCTTCAATTAAAAAACCTTACCGAATTTTATCATCATAGGTAGAATACGATTCGCGGCGCCTCGCAGCGGGCTTTTGATGGGAAATTTTAAAGACATGTTCTAAGAATCTAGGACTGCAGTGTACTAGTTTTATATTAAATTGTGTAGGTTAAAGTTATAGTTACAGGATTTAAGTTTTTCATAGAAACGGTCTCAAATAAGTTAATAAGTATGTTGTCAAACCACAAACATAGATATTAAATTGAGATCTACAAAAACGTCGAAAAAAAAAACACAGGTTGCACTCCGGGAGTGTGCAAACTTGAATATAATATAAATATATATAAATATAACACGTTGTGCATTTTTGATATTTTGAAATGGTTAGGGAATAATTTTTCACGAATTATTTTAATTATCAGTATAAAAGTACTATCATTTATCTGGTAAAATACAATATTCATTTATATTTAACGCTATCGTACACAAACATGACAATTTATATTAAAAAAATTTAACACTTCAGAACTTTCGCCGCACGGTAGGAAGAGAGGGGATCATTCCTCTCCTACGCCGCCCTGGCGGTCTACAACCCTCCGTCTTACGAATTTTCGATCAGGTCACGTGTCCTGACGCGATTTTAACATTTTTTACCAATCACAAAAAAAATGCATAACGCCGCTAAACAAGTTATCACTTCAAAAAAGTGTTTGATCAGTAAAAGTAAAAAACAATTGAGAAATTCATTTGTATGAAGCAGGCTCGGCGGCGGAAAATAGAAATTGTACAATTTATAAACCATTACCTTATCAGCGTAAATTTAACACTAATTTTTAGAGCTATTAAATGAATCATCTAATACATGATAGAAATAGAATCAGCTGTAACGCATATTTATACATATATTACTAACTAACAATAACACGAAGGTAGGTCCTGAGCAAAACTAGATACTAACATGATGTTTAATATCAACTTGTATAAAATAATCGACACAAATACATTAAAATTAAATTTCTTATGTTGAAATTACTAATTACCAATGAAGAAAGCTATTGTAATAGAGAAGTGTAGTATTGATGGGGAGAGGTTTGGTACTTTCCTAAATGGAGATGCATAAACGGGTCGGGGCCAAAGACTACATTATATATACCGTCGGGGCCGCCCGCGTCGTTTCCCAACGATCAAGGTTGGTTGGTTTGGGACGCTCGGCGCTCGAAATAGCTTTCAGTACCTCGATGGATGAAGTCACTAAAATGCTAAAACTTTGGCAAAAATATATAAAACACTACTTTGAATTTCAGATTTGTCCAGAATTGAAAACGTATTTCACAGTTTTTTGTATTCACTCCGAATACTTTTGAAATATTTCTTATTCTGTATTTGATTACCGGGTGAACCTCGTTCTACATGAATGTATGTATGTATTTATGAAAACATTTACAAGCAATATTTGAATTTAGATTACATTAGTAATGTAAAATAATACCTTCTAAAATTCAAACTTTTGTATTCAAATAGACTTTTGAATCATCAGTTTCATTATTAATTTTAAAAGATTACCAAAAAAATTACCACCAGTTCGGAATGTTTATTCCGAGAAAAACCGGTAAAAAAACTCAGCAGTAAATTTTTTATATTTTTTTCAACTTCATAATAAAATACAAACCTGGGTAATAACATAACATACAATGTTTTAATTTACAAAAACGTACAAGTGCGACAGTACCAATAAAAATCAATTAAGTTCATTGTTTTCCCATAATTTTTATCATTTCATGTATTCATCAACTTTGTAATAGCTTTTTTCATTCTAACTATTTTTGACATACATATATTTTAAATTTATTTGGAGGTAAATGATCCACATGTTCACATAATTACCACATGTTACTATGTATCTACCTATGTATTATTAGGTAAAACTACCAATTTATTTGTAATACATACATTACGTATTTTTATTAAAAAATCGCTTATTAGGGTTCTGTACCCAAAGGGTAAAAAACTGGACCCTATTACTAAGACTCCGCTGTCCGTCTGTCCGTCCGTCTGTGATAGTGATAGACAGTTTAAATCACAGATGATGTATTTATGATGCTGCTATAACAACAAACACTAAAAAACAGAATAGAAGAAATATTTAATGGGGCTCCCATACAGCAAACGTGATTTTTTTTGCTCGTTATTGCTCGATATTGATAACGGCAACAGGTAGACGCTTGAAATATCAGAATATTTAGTTATATATTCACTTTAAAAATAAATAATTAAATTAAAATAAAACAAATATTTAGGGGGGCTCCCATACAACAAACGTGATTTTTTTGCCGTTTTTATAGATAACGGTACGGAACACTTCGTGAGCGAGTCCGACTCGCACTTAACCGATTTTTTTAGATTTATCATTACGAACTAGACATATTACGCGCCAACCGTCAAAACCAATATAAAATTAGTATGTTTTCTTCGTATGCCTCATATTTTGCTATATTTTCCTAATGAATTCCAATATAACTGTAACATTTGTCCAACCTATATAATTTCGTGCGTGTCCTCATGCAGGTTTTCTAAAACCTAGCGGTATTATGTAAATGGAATACTTAATAAATTAAAATCTTACAAATATTGAGTTTTTACCACTGAACTTGGTACTTCGTAGTAGGTGACCTACATCCATATCCATACCTACTAATATTATAAATGCGAAAGTAACTCTGTCTGTCTGTTGCATCTCACGCTTAAACTGCTGAACCGATTTAGATGAAATTTGGCATTGAGATAGTTTGAGACCCGGGAAGGACATAGGCTACTTGAAAACGTCAAGTGTGAGTCGTTTTTTTTCTATATTTTCGTTGAATTTCTAAATAGAAAATCGAACTTAGGGCGGGTGGAACCTCGGGCAAAAGCTAGTTTATTGTATTTGTTTGAATGATGTGAAAGGTTTGTATTTATCACATTTTAATCGTTATCGTTAATATGAGTTATATGTCGTGGTTACGAGTAGCAAGGTTTCAATGCTTCAAGGCAGGCGCGTAGCCAGGATTTGTATTCGGGGGGGATGAACAGTGCCAGCCTGAGGTTGCCAAGTAGAATAGACACGTTTTAAATTGCGGTAAAATGGGTTGCGTTTCGACATATTGGCGCACACTAGGACACTGGGCTGTAACATTAACGAGAGCGCAGCGAGCGCGAATTTTTTCAATTCTGATAAGTATAGGAAAATCAATCAATGCCTAAGTGTGTGCGTGCGTGTGTGTGTGCACAATAATTCTTACTCAATGTTGTAATGTTTATCATTCATTTGTAAAATTTAAAAATTAAAGAAAATTTTACCTTTCTGCTAACATAATGATTATTTTATTGTACCTATTGACCTTTATGATTACTACGATGTTGTATGAAAACCTAGTAATTCTTGCAACAAAAGCCTTTATTACAGATTTAAAAAAATATTTCTTTACTTACAATTACAATTCAATATACCTACTATAATATTAACCTTCTGTTGTGTGTGTGTGCAATAAATCAAAAAGAACAAGCGGTTTCAATAAATTGAAGCAAACATTTTGTCTCAATTTTTTTTATTTTCAAACAAAGACTTGTCTTTTTCAAGCAATGATTTTCTAATATATTATTACGAAAAAACCATTCTCTTGTTTGAAAATTATAGAGTTTTGAAGTAAAAACTTTTTGCGTTAAAATATTTGGCAATTCATAGAAAAAAACAAGCGATTCTGACAAATTGAAGTAAAACTTTTGTCTCAATTGCCTTTTTTTCTTCAAACAAAGACTCTTCTTGTTCAAGCAATGATTTTTAATATTTTAATTCGAAAAAACCATTCTTTTGTTTGAGAATGATAAAATTTTTGAAACAAAATCTTTTTTTTTTGCATTGTAATATTTAGCAATTGATTGAAAAGGAGAAGCGATTTCAATAAATTAAAGTAGAACTTTTGTCTCAAATGGTTTTTTGTCTTCAAAAAAAAAACTCTTCTAAGCAATGGTTTTTAATGTTTTAATACGAAAAAACTATTCTCTTGTTTGAAAACTATAAAGTTTTGATGTAAAATATTTTTTTTTTGCGTTAAAATGTAGCGGATTATATCGTACCGCTACAAGCAAGGCTGACGTCACTCGTCCTACATCGCGCTATCGAAATTTCAGTTGCAGTTCAGTATCTATATAGAAACTGAAGCACAAGTTAAGTGGACCGCGGCGGTCCACAGGCATAACACCTCGCCTGGCAGGAGATCTCCTCTGTGCCGCCGCTCCACATTGGTGACCCCAAGCTCAACATTTGACGCACCTTCCGCAACAGGCCTACTCCTTCCTCGCTTCGCATGTCAGAGTTTCATCAGAACCTATCGCAGCACTTCAGCGATTCCTAATTGCTGCAGCTCCTCTCCGGCGACGCAACTGTACAACATTTCACCACAACCTGATGAGGATTCTCACTCTAGCGTGGCATCTCCTCAGTACAGCGTCACACCACCCTGTCGAGTACTCACACTCCAGCGTGTTATTTCAAACTATTTTTTCGATATAAAAACAAATCTTTTGAAAGAAATCCAATTTTTTTTGATTAATTGTTTTGTGTTTGGGTCAAAAAGGTTCTCAAATTGGTGCTAAAAAAATATTATTTTTCTCTAAGAAATCAAATTATACAATTTTTATACAAGATTTTTAAGTTCTTGTGTGAAATAGTGTGAAGTTTTTGGTTTCATCAAATAAACTATTTTTACTGTAGATTAGTAGTTTTGTTCCTTACACCGTAGAAAATTAGTTTTTCCCTTGTTTGGTATTATGTTCATCTGGCAACCTTGCCGACAACGCAACGCCACGCTTGCGTGCGGCACTTGTAGGTATCGGACGGAAACGTTCGGCGACACAAGCCGATCGCGACACCCGCCGAAGAAAACCAAAAGATGCCGGCCGACCCAACGTAAGTGTTTCGGCATAAGCTAAGTAGTAGTTTAACACACAGATGTCCGGGTCAATGTCGGGGCGACGACAACGGTGGCACGGCGGCAAGGTCCGAATGCGCCGAAAAAGTGCATTTGAATATTTGAAATTGCATCGCATGCTTCAAGGATTCTAAAAATTTTCATCTGAAGTATGAAGCCTGTGGTTGACGCAAGACAATAATGAATTAAAGGCGATTGTGGAAGTTAATGACTTTATTCTACAGTTTAGTATGTAAGCAGCAACATTGAAAGCTACAATTAATACGATTTTGGTCTATTTGCGTTGAATTGACAGGTAAATTAACTTCATATTTTAAAAGGAAACAATATTTTTTTTGAACTGACTATGGAGTTGGCTGATGCAGCCATTACTGCTCCACCGAGCTTTTGGGGGGGAGACTCTGACGGAGTGAACGCCGCGGGGGAGCCTTGGCTTGGGTTGTCGCTGTTGGACCAGCGTGAGCCTGATAAAATAAATGCAATGCAATAATATGTATACTTATTACCAAAACAATACTTTAAACGGGAATAAATGTGTATTTTACAAGCAGCCTTAATTTTAGTTTTTTTTTTTTTTTTTAAATCAGGCCTCTAATTGATTCCAGTTGCTGGGTGCTGCATGTGTAGGCGTTGCAGCTTACTATTGGGACCATGGCGACGCATACCTAGTCGGACAGAAGCCTGTGCTGTTCTACCTGCTTGTATCCGTGGCCTGTCTCGTCGGCACCTTCTGCCTGGTCACAGCGTGTGTCGCGTCACTATCCACCGCCTCCATTATATCCAAAACTCTATATGTGAGTATCAATGAAATAAAGAGAACACAAATTTACTTAAGTACATACAGTTCAATGTAATCAATTATGAATAAGTCATATTGCATATCCATTACAATAGCATTTTTATTCAGTTGATTTTTTCATGTTTCCTCTTTGAAATCTTAACTAATATATATTTGTGAAAGTCTGTCTGTTCGTTTTTTTTGTTATGGCTTAACGTTTAGAAAATTTATGCAATTTCAGGAAGTGATATATCACGGAGTTGCTTTCGTATTGTATCTTGCGGCTGGTCTCACCCTCATAATCGAAGTTAATCATCAGAAGAGCTACTACAGAAATGGCTATGAGCCGTTTTTAGCAGCTTCGGTAAGACATTTTTGTTATTAATGAAATAGGCTTGAGCTATAAAATTTTTTTTTTATTATTTTTTTATTTTTATACCACTAAGGTGGACAAGCCTACGGTCCGCCTGATGGTAAGCGGTCACCGTAGCATATGGCTATGTCTACTGTATGGGGTTTAAGGAAGAAGTGCTTAGATTTTTTTAATTGTCAAGAGTCTATCCATAGGCTACGCTGACCGCTAACAACATTAGGAGGACTGTAAGCTTATCTTATCTTAGTAATATAAACTTTTTTATACGGTTTTTATTCCCTGAAGGGGTTAACCAATTGCCAGCTGTTAGAAAATTGGTCGCAAAAGTGTAACAGAGACGAAGCGAGCTTGTGGTATCTTGTCTATGAAAGAAAATACCATAGATTAACTTTGTCTCTTTCTAAAGTGTGGCCAATTTCGTGAGTCCACAGATTAGTGAACTCGAAATCCATGATTCTGCATGTCAGTCAATGAGCCCATTGAAACAACACTGTTTCTGTAATATATTTATATGTATATAGGTATAAACACAGAATAAGTTATTATTACTAGTGTAAAAATCAAAGCAAGAATATTTTATTTTTGAAATTAATAGTACTTTACCAATTTTATTTTTGTGTGTTTTTTGGTTCTATTATTTTATTTTTCTATAAATCTTTTTGAGTCTGTTATGTTTGTAGATAGTTGGGTCAAAATTCGTTGAGGCCTATAAAACGTCCCTTGTACTTTTTAACGCATAATATTTTACTTATTGGGATAATCTTCACAAACATATTATTTTCTAATTCAGAATGACATATGCAGCCCCGAATGATGACTTTAATCGAAATATTTGGCCTCAAAAAAAAACAAAAAACTGTTGTTTGGTATTGAAGGGTCATGGGGATTGGTAGCGCAGTGGTAATTTGAGTACCAAATTCTACTTTTTTGTGATAAAATACCTAGGAGGGTGGGAAAATTCATAATAAATATTTAGGCCCGGTTGAGAACTAACGTTAAACTACTAGGAAAATATTTCAAGACCATTTTGTATAAGTGTTTATAAATTTTCATCTCTATTTTATGTATTAAAACGTATTTTGGCCCGCTTTTTACTTATTATTAGATTTATATATATTTACTTTGTAAATTTCTTTGTTTATAAGGTTTATTTATATCCTAGAAGCACATAATCTACCCAGATGCAAAGTAAATTAATTACTCTATAATTAACTTTTGCAATAATGTGTGTTTTGTTTATTTGCAGATAATGGGCCTAGTGATGGCAGGGCTTTATTTGCTCAGCACGTTCTTGGCAAATCGATCTTACCGTGGGATATAAAGTCATCAACTAACATCTTATGCATTGAATATGTACCGGTACTTTGTGTCTATCGATATACAGGATATTTTATGTAGGCTAGGACTAGTCAGTGATTTTATTTATCGCTTTTTTACATTATAGGTACCTACTAAACCGTGTATTAGATGATTATGGCCATATTTCGTAGCGATGGTAGTTTATTGGTAAGGCAACGTATCATTTTTAACAAAAGAGGCGAGATTTAATGTTTCTTTAGAGTTTCTTATACGTATGCTTATTCTAAGAGACTAGCAGCACAATAAACTACCCCAAGTATTTACAATTATTTGCTTAGTGGTTGTTGACAGTGGAAATTTCAATTAAAATGAAGAAATAAATAGGTATCTATATGAAGTTAATGATATTAGGAAAGGGTCGTCCAGCAATTAGTGTGTTTATGTTGCATAGGCTACTTTTTGCTAGCTGTAGTTTGTTTATTACTAGTTTTATATCACGATAATATTTTTATTTTTTATTATAGCACCATAAAACCTAAATTATATTTAAAAAATATAAGCTAAACTAAAAACTTAAAACGGACTGCTATGTTGAAGGTCCCGGATTCGATTTTCGGTAGGGGTAAGAAATTTGGATACAATTTATTAAATTATAACATTGTCTCGACTCTAGTTTGTGCCGGTATGGGCATAGCCAAGTAGGTACTCATAGAGCGGCGATATGCTTATCACACCGCCTCTTACGTTTCTGAGACGGTATACCATCGGTTAAACGTGGGTGTTAGGGGGTGTCTATTCGTGGGGCAATTTTGGCGATTTTTCGACGCCTTCGCTCCCTACCCTAATCTCACGTGGGATTGCGTTTTTTTGGTGTAAATACGTTAATCTGTGCGTGATTGCTTTTGATTTATAATTAGTGTAAGATTTACTCATATTTTAGGGGAGAAACTTACTGTTACTGAATCTAACCCAGTTTTCTCGCAATTTTAAAATTTCTTGCGAAGGTAAAATTACTTGTTATTTGCCCGGACCCCCAATCCCGCACGTGAAATTGCTTGAGATTCGGCTCGACCCCTTACTCCTCCTAAACACCTCACGTAATTAATGGACGCCCTCTTAGGAGCAGTTTAGACGGCTGGTAATATTTCTGATCACCCCTTCAGTGTCGTGGTAGTATAATATTATATTATTAGGTAAGGTACTACTATTATAAAAACTTTATACCTAATGTAAAAATAAGTAAATAAATATTATAGTTATAATCTAATATACAAACACCTTTGTCTATTTATTTTTAAGTTGGATGTATTGTTGCATTTAATTTTAGTGCTACTTGTTATAGAAAAAATATATTTTTTCATGTGCTATCTGATAATTATGTCGACGTTTCCAAATTTTACCATAATCTTTGATTTCGTCAGGATAAATGCCAGAGAAACTTATAGAATAACTATTTTAATTTAGTGTTTAATAAGGTGTCTCTTATAATTTACTATATGTATTAACTAAATGTAAAAGCTTTTTAATTTGATTTGATATCTGAATTGATATTTTTTCTGTACGTTTTGACATATTTTTTACTATTGCGTAACAAAGTGGGGTGTGTTTGTTTTGGATTATTTATTATGATTGTTTATTATGTACCGAAAAATTAAACTTTAGACCCATGTCTGTAGGTGGAGTTTTGGTGTTAATCTGTCAAACTGCCCATACATATTCATCATTTATGGTATAGTGTGTGTGATATTATCGTAATGTGTGTACGACAACCATTCGTTGTGCAACCAGTAATTTTGTCAGTAACGTTATAAAGTTACACGCTACAGACTACACGAACGATAAATTTCGGTTGCGTTATCAAACTTGTAAAAAAAAAAATACTTTTTATCCCAAAACCAACTAGTAAGCAGCACGTTTAGCTTTGGTTTTCGGCAGGGTAAATTCAAAAGAGGGTAATGTACACACACAATTATAATAATGTTAGTGATATATTGTGTATTAGCTAAATGTAAGCATCTCTTCCTAAAGATCTTTGCAGTTCTAGAGTAATGACGTGATTTGTATTGTATTATGAAATCATAGTATAGTTTAAGAAAACATTATATAGGCTTAAAGTTCCTTATTGACTTCCGATATTCTGGTCTTCAGTATTCGCAGATTCAAAAATAAGAAACGTACCTATCCCTTATATAATCATATATAAGGCATAGGTATATTCCGTATACCATACGATCCTTCGTATTCACGGCATAAGGGATGGATAAGAATTAAGGATTAAGGAGCTCTGGCCTTTGAGTATTTAACCTAAATGGATTATAAGGCTTTGACATAATAACACAATATTTTAAGTCCTAAAATATACGAATCTATTGTCCTGAAGAAAATTTTGTTCTCAAGAGAAACATAGCGGCCATTGTAGACAGACAACATACAGTATGGAGTTCTTCAAGAAAGAAGTTATTAGATTTCTGAAGGGTCGGCAACGCGCAAGTGATACCCCTGGTGTTGCAAGCGTCCATAGGCTACGGTGACCGCTTACCATCAGGTGGGCCGTAAGCTTGTTTGCCACCTTAGTGGTATAAAAAAAAAAAAAAAAAAACATACTTCGTCCATGACCGCATAGATTATACACTATATATATGTCCATGACGTACGTAATTAGTTTGCAAAAACCTCAAAAAACAAATCAAGTACATTAATATTAAATAACGTAATGACAGTCCTGACCTGACAACGTAGCAAATTTAACCTTTGTGTAAGTTATGGAATGCTGAGTTACTAATTTTGTAGTTCAGACAAAAACGTATGCTGATACCATTTTACACTATCTTAGAGTTTTCTGTCTATATTAAGTTACCAAATAACATTTTTGCCTAATTTTTACCTAGGTACTCTTTTTGTCCTAGTGCTAAAGTACAGGCCGCTACACGCTAAAGTACTGTTAGGATTTTGAACCGTTTGAAGTGTTATTAATACTATATTAATAATTACGGTTCAACATCCATTGATTAAATTCTCCTGATTGGGTAACTTTATTGGCTTGATCTATATTAACATATACAGTGGTAAAATTCGTTCGTTTGTTTGTTTCTTTATAGGGCAACTCTCTGCAACTACTGAACTAATTCTGAAAATTTCTTTACTTATGGAAAGCTACACTATACCTGAGCAACAAAGGCTATGTATGATTAATAAAATAAATGTTTTTATTTATATAAGTTTTTAGTTCGAAATATAAATACTTGTTAATCAAATCAGAAGAAAAAAAAAACACTATTCATTCAAGTTGCTACGAAGCATCGGGGGGACCTGGCTGGGATGTATAAAACTATTTTGTCCCGATTGAGGGCTCCCACCGGGAACAAAATGTTCCTGGCGTTTCCGCTTTGTGACAGACAGTGCATGGATTGAAATTGGTGTTTGGTACTGAAACAGCTTTAGTGACACATGGACTAAATATGATGCTATCCCGATTAAGATTTCCCACGGGAATACGTCCCTCCGGTGATATTCGATTCTGGCACGGGATATAAATGGACTATAAATGGACAATGAAACATGTTTGACTGAAATGCCCCGAGTTGAGAAGTAATATCTTTAACGTGTGGCCGTGTGTAACTATAAAAACATTGATTAAAACGGATAGTAATAAATTTATTAAAAAAATTATTATAAAAACTATTCAAATTCTGTCGCTCCGGTATGTGTTTATTTAACTTATATGTATATATTCGTCGGCCAAATGCAATATAAATACTTATTACCTTTAAGCTAAGCTATTTTTTACTTTTTTAAATAAATAAAACTATTTATTCTTTTTACGTCTTATTTCATTTAAGCTAATATAATATATTAAACAGATTAACAACGAATCACTGTCATAATTTTTTTTCTTAAATTATGTATTTATATACTTTAGGTCAGGCTAAAGTGGCAGTGGGCAGGTCGTATCTGTTGCAAAACCGATGGGCAGACGTGTTCTAGAGTGAAGACCACGGATCGGTAAGCGCAGTGTAAGTCGCCCCCCGGCCAGGTGAATCAATGACCTAAATAAGTTAGCCAGAGCTGCTGAATTAGGATGACGGTACGTCGAGTTTGGTGTCGTTCTTTGAGGAAGGCCTAATGTCCAATGCTGAACTACTACAGGCTGATCTTCCGAAAAATCTTTGCCATTGCAACAAATCCACGCACTATACGTTGATCAATAAGTTTTTGAAAGAGGATAATTTATATTATTGACCAGGGAGCTTATTCTAAACAGTATCGAGTACGCTAGACTCTTTTCCGAATTCTAACAAAGTCTGGCGTACTGGAGACTGTTCCCAATAGATTCCCTGCAGCCTAACAAGCGCTGTGCGTGACGGTCCTCACTAAACGTAACGAATTCCTTGTTCCTTTGACTAAGACCAAACTGTATCCCCCGTTATCATCAGTTTTCTGATTTACCTTACACTGTGGAAGCCGATTTTAAGGCTTAACTCTGCCAAAAATTTCTAATTTAAAGCTTAATATTCCGCAAACGGATCCTTAAAATGAAAAATGGTTTTCACACACCAGCAATATTTTGGAACACCATCATTGGATAGACCCTTTTTTATGTTCTTCTAGATTACATTTCACCACTCTGTTGACTAGATTAATATGTATAGCCATGCCAAATAAATAAATAAATTTAAATGTTTTCGGACACTACACACAGCGCCGTCTGGCCCAAAAGTAAGCAAAGCTTCTGATATGGATACCAGACGTGGGATACAAATATATTACCTTTCTTTTGTTAATACATACATATCAGACATAAATACACCCAGACTCAAGACAGACTCACACGGCTTCAAAAATATGCACTAAAAAGATAAAAATAATTACTTATTTCCATTTGGTGTCTTTGTACCTACCTAAAGTTTATAACACACTTCACTTTCATGACATCAACTTCAAACTTTAATTCAAATTTTTTGTTCGAACGTTTTTAATTTCATACTTTTGCGTGACGATTTGCTTTTTTCTCGTACACTAAAAACATCGACACTCGTAAAAAAAATTTATACAATCAACAACATAAAAGGCGTATCACCAGTTCCAAATTAACACGATATTTTTTTTTTTGACCACAAATTTCAGTTTTAAATTTTCTACATTAATATGTAACCTACACGGAAGTATACCCTTGAAGAAGTTTGAAAATCCGTCTATATGTATATGACGGAGTTATGCCCGAATATACATAAAAAAAAATACAAACATCCGAATTGAACCTCCTCCTTTTTTTTTACAACATAACAGTCGATCGACACAGACAAAGTCAATGTATGCGTAAGTAACTTGAAAATAGCATCAAATCGGAAGTCAACATATGCTGTCTACAATTTCGGATAGACTTGCACAAAGTTCAATTTATTTTTCAGCACACTTACTCATGGTGGTAAAGTGGGTGCTAAGATCTAATTACTCCTTCGGGCCTTTTCTTTGAAAATTTTACTATCCTCAAGGCAAAGCGGGAGTTCAAAGAGGCCATGGGCGGTAATAACATATGAATGCACCGCGCCCGCTCTACGTAGTGTCTATTCTATAAAGTTTGAATAAAAGCGCGATCTGTGGTTCAAGATATAAACTACGCGCTAAGCGAGCAAATTAAAAGTGTTAACTTTAGCCAACATTTTTTAATTTATAAATTCTCTACATATTTAGCGCCATCTAGCGGTGGCGTTGTCAATACTTCTATTCCCGCCATTTCAATTTTGTTTCGGTAAGTTTATTTATTTTTCACCTCATTTTTTATTTATTTACTCGTTAATGTGATGAAAAACATTGTGTGTACACGGGCGGTACAGAAATTACAAACTCGAGTCATCTAAATAGCCTCTCGTTGGTAATTTTCTCCTTACCAACCTTAATACACAATGTACTATATCAATTTAGGCCAAAATTACCCCTAGGATTAAATAAATGTTTACGGTAATAATAAATCATAATATTTCTAGACATAGCACACAGCGATATTTGGTCCTAAGCTAAGTGAAGCTTGTTCTATGGATACCAGACAATGGAAACATACATATTGGAGCTTACTGGGAATAGTCTCGAGCTATTCGATCGGACTCTAGAATTCGAGAGAAAAAATTATGCAAGTACATTCAGGGGTTTTGAGAGATAAGTCAGACTTCCATACATTTTTGTCTTGAATTCCAGAGTCCGAATAGCTCGAGCCTGTTCCTAATAACCCCAATATACATAAAAAACACCCAGGCTCGAGAAAAACACAAATGTCACTACAAAAATGTATGCCCTTTACGGGGATTGAACCAGCGCCCCTCGTATCGGTAGGCAGTCACTACCAACAGACACACTCGAAGCCGGTTGAATGAAAAATGAGACCATGATGGCTATACGTGAACGAGAACCTGTTTAGTTACGTTTGTGTTAATATGTATAAGTATAAGCCGTGCTTTAAGTAAAAGTATGTTGTGTAATCAAAATGCCGTCATAGAAACTCTGTCAGTCAATGATAATGGTGCCAAAGCTGTTGACGAGCATTTTGTTGAAATAGTGGCGGTGTGTGTTGTTTATTTGATTTATGTAAAAAGTGGCATTTCTATAAGGTAAGTAAGTATTCTAGATATTTTTAAAAAGTAAGTAGTTTAAAGATATTGGTTTTTATTTAACATGGTTGTTACCATTGTTGTGGTATGGTAGTGTTTTTGTTTTTTCTACATCTATGGTTTATTTTACCGTTTTTGGATACCTATAATTTCTTTAAGCAAAGTATGCAAAATAAAAATATAAATTAAAAAATTGTTGTGTTTTTAAAATATTTGGTATTCGTAACATTTTTTAAAGTAGCTATTAATACGTTTGAATGTCTTTGAGAAGTTTTTTGCATGAGAATACGCATGATGTTATATGTATTATACATGCGGGAAATAGCAGAATTCCGACTTTACATCTTTCTTGAAAATTTTGCTTGCAACTGCTCGAGCGCTTTAGGAAGTGCATCCTTTATTATAATACAACTTAATACCACGATGTATACTTTGCTAATACTTTCTTTAGTGTAGCCCCTCCACCTTTGCCTAACAAATCTTTGCTTGCGTCCGAACTACGAAGGCATGGATTCCGAAACTTCGGAATCTTGGAAATATTGATGTGCAATCACTAATTTTTGTTAGGAAAGTAGGTTACAATTTGTGAGAAAAAAAATACCTTCTTAGTCATTTTAAATCAAAACCTACTGTCTAAATGAAGCAAAGTGTTTGATATCAAACTTAATAAAATTGAATTTCCTTAAGTTAACTTGTCTTAAATTAAACTAAGTCTAAAATTAAAAATACAAACCAAAAATATATTAGAACAGGAAAAATTAAAAGCAAGTAAAAATGTAATAGAATCATAGAAGAATCATATTAAGTTAATCCATTGAAAAGTGTTGTTTATTTATTGTTATTTATAATTGATTACAGTTTTTAAAAAGGTTGTCAGTGTAAAAATCTGTGATTGACTGTACTGATTTATGAGTCTAATCAATCGTGATCGAGTATGGTATGTTCTGTTTCTATTTAGTATATAAAAAAGTAAATCTATACTAATATTATAAAGAGGAAAGATTAGATTGTTTGTTTGTATTGAATAGGTTCCGAAACTTCTGGACCGATTTGAAAAATTCTTTACTATTAGAAGCCGACATTATCCCTGATGAACATACGCTACTTTTTACCGCAGGAAAATGCTTCATACCTACGGGAAAACGGGTAATAGGACAACGGGTAGCAAGAATTATCCGTCCGTACTTATCTATTTCACATAACTTCCAAACGACTGAACCGATTGGGTTGAAATTTTATATAGGTATTTCGATGGTTTCCTGGATCATTTAAAAAATACAATTGGACCCGGTAGGTGGCGCTGCTATCGGTATGTCAGCTACTAATCGGCTTGACCGATTGGGTTAAAATTTTGTATGTGTATTTCCATGGTTTTACAGACACGAATGTATGATGCCATTAAGTAGGAAAGATTTGATTGTTTGTTTATTTCTATAATTGAGGAGTTGCCGTAAGAACCTACGCCGATAACGAAATTTAGGGCTGGCAGAAGCTATAATTAAATAAATAAAAAAACCCGACTGCAAGAACTAAAAAGAAATAAACGAGTGCTCCTAAGACAAATATTGAACTATAAACAGTAGGAACTCATTTTAAGGTAACCTGTATTGTGAACAGTCTGTATTACTATCTGTTCTGGGATTTGAATGAGACCCTTTGCTTATAGTTAAAGATTTGGTATGTTTTAGGGGCACTAGTATACTTCTTTTTAGTTCTTGCAGTCTGGTTTTTGTTTTTTTTCAAAGCCTTTTAGTGTTATTTATTTTCTATTTTTTTTTACTTGCGCTTGCCTATTTAATTGTAAGTGTCATACATTTTCGTACTCGTCTTTTAACGCCATTAATTTTCATACCGAACTCCGAGGGTCTGGATTTTTTTTTAATATGCACATTAAAGCGCATAAAATCCGCCATTTTGGATTTTTAGATATTTTAATATACCTAGTGTCACCTACATAATCACGACGAATCAATTGACATCCCGCATGTCGAAATCCGTCAAGCCTTTAAGGCTGTATGGCGGCGTGCCAAAGAAATGGACATACATACATACGTTCGAAAAACATTAGCCTCGTTTCTTCGGCAGTTGGGTAAAAAGATACTCTATGTTCTGTTCCTCCAGTGGCAATTATAAAATCATCCATAGCACCTCTGCGTCGTCGTCGTAAAGAAAAAGTGCCTGGTATTTTTACACACAGAAAAACATTTTTTTTCGTGCTAACACTTGAATTAATAATAAATAAATAATGAACATTTTTGGGCATTACACAGCGCCGTCTGGCTCCTAAGTAAGCAAAGCTTGTGTTATGAATACCAAACATTGGATACATAAACACATATATTAACTTTTTTTGGAAATACCAATATATCATACATAAATACCTACTTAAGACAAACAAAAATGTTTGTCCAGTGAAGACATCGAACCCACACTGTCTGCACAGCAGCCGGCCACACTACCAACTAGGCTGCGAGGGAGTCGAATTTGACAAGTGTCCTATGACCTTTTACGTCTCTCTATTCATGCGACTCGAAAGAACGGTACATCGCGGTATCATCTGTGGAAACATTCCTTCTCGTGGGAATTCTCACTCTACTCACGTATCATGAAATTTGACGTGATGTTTTTTGAGAAGGTATTTCAGACACCTTCAATGAGCAGTAGGTATAATCGACTCGTGAATCGTTACTTGCTTCCAGTTCTAACACACACTGCTTGCTAATGACTGCATACATTCATCACGTCCCAGTGTTACGTGCCTAATTTAAGAGAGATAAGCGCAAGGTCATAGTTAAAGATATAATACAATAGAAGCATGAAATAGTTTTCTAATAACACTATTTTCTTACTTGGATTTAATTTATATATTTGAGTAGATGTTAGTTAGTGTACATTTCCAAGATAGTTGCTTTAAAATAACACAAAAATGGTAATAATTTAGCCACATAAATATTCTTTAGTATTATGACAAAGAGAAGTTGCGCGTGCGGTAGCTACAGTTTTCGTGGATCAACGGCTCCAATAGCAAGTCAGTCGAGCGTTTTTACACAGCTTGGCGCTACATAGGTTTGCCCTTTTGCTAATAGTTTTGGCCCCAGATCCACCATAGCCTTTTTCAAAGTTGTGCCTTACAGCTTGTGTCTGTAACTGCCCAACAAAAAATCACTTGCTGCCAGTGATTCTAACGTTCTTTCTTACCCTGCCCTGGAAGCACATCGAACTCTGTGGTAGTGAGTTCTATACGAATTCTAATTCCCGTTGTATTGCCTTGGACAGAGAAATCATCGAACTCAAAAAATATGGCCTGGGGAAGCTCTCCGGGCTCCAATTGTTGTCTCCTTAGAGGAGGACACTCTAAGCGGTAGACCACACCCATATATAGTTCTATTACCAAGCCATGCTTGAATTTAATATTGCATCTCAGCATTATGCGAGATCCAACGGCAGTACTTATCGTGGTGAGTATAGCGCCGGTCTTGTTGGGATCAGTCGGGGTGAAATTAGACTTACGTCGCTGGCCGTAAGTTTTGGATTGTACAGACATATTCATCGCATTTATTTCGTAATTTCGTAAAGCTTTGTGGACTAGTACGCAAAAACAAATTCAGAAATTTCGATTTTTGGACCCATTTAAGTAAATTTTCATCTCAAAAAGAAGTAAAAGTAAATTTTAAAGATATTTATTATTATTTTTAATAATAATTATAATAATTAAGTCTTCACAACCATATAGTAATATTTTTTTTATGTATAGATATAGCCAACATATAGACCTCCATGTTTTGTATCTTGAAATATGTTCCAAGCAGAGGCAAGGCAAGTCATTACTGCCAGCTTTACTATGACCCGGGTCCATTGCAGTGCTTACAGAGACATATCTCTTAGGTATACTGTCACCAACCCACCATTCAGCATCGTATATTTAAGAAAATACAGTAAGCTTATAAATTGTTTTTACAGTTGGAGAACATGTCTCACACCGTAGATTTAACCCAATCTGCAACTACGGCAACCAGTTCCCGCATCTCGTTTAATTTAGATTACCTTCGAGCAGCACCTGGACAATTAAAGCTAGCAGAGCTGGTGAGTTTTATTGAGGCCTTTAAAAGTCAACTTAGTCCAAATACACTGTATCAACTTCCTTATTCAAGTCATTAAAATCTATCTGGTTCCGAGATGAATGTGAAATGCATTGCCCGTTTACTTGCGTTTTGAAAAAATGTGTAAAGAAGAAATAGACATACGTAAATATGGTCGAAAAACATTATTATTCTTTGGCAGTCGGGTAAAAACTAGTGACCGTGGTCGAAATATTGTATGTATGTACGACTTTGAGTAATTCTAAAAAAAAAAAACTATTATATTTACATTGTAAGACTTCTTTCCCACCATTTATTCTGAATCGTAAATTTATACTATTAATTTTTAAACAGAGTAGGAAGTTCATAATATACTGACTGACTCATCAAATAGTCCACCGGAATTAGGAAAAAAATATGTAACTGGATTCCAACGGAATTAAACATTAGTCAAAGTACCCATAGGTTTGGGGCTGCCGAACCTAAATATTTCTTCGCTTGCTTCATTGCTTGCTATGGGAGGGAAGGTGGGTACAATTTCGGAAGGGGACAACTGACCTTATGGAGATGTATAGGTATTTTTATAACAGGTATAATGTTGTAGTATAAAAAGCTTTGCTTTGCGTCCTGAGTGGCGGAGGTTCGAGACCGGCATGTACTAATGAGTCTTTTTCTTAATCACTCACCTCTGGCTTTACGGTTAAGGAAAAAAAACGCAAGGAAACCTGCATACGTCAAAAAAAAAACTGTTGGCATAAGGATTTCTTTTCTTTTTAAAGAACCACCAAACTCCTTTCTGTTTTAAGTGTTACAATAGTGGAGTACGAATTAGTAAATTTTTGACATTTCTAGAACCTTATAATATTTTGCGTTTGAAATGGGATTCAAGGGATTGGTTGGGGGTCCAAGGATTTTCAATCTTTGAACAGGAGGTGTTTATTACCTCCAGTAACCATCTTACCTCCCATGACCTACCTAAGTTTTTAACGATACCTTACACTGACCCCTAAAGGGGTTTCTGGTCAGTGTCCACAATATAAAGGCCGCCCACTAGTATAGTATAGTCTGTCACAATATTATATTTCGTACTGAGTACATGACGCTTTTTCTTACCTGAGAGAGGAACCTCTTATTGTCAGAGATGTCGGAATATTTAATTATACATTATTACTAGCCGACGAGGCGAAAGTTGTTTCTCTGTTTTAAAACAACTGACGCTCCACCTTTTGTGAAAGGGTTGTACTAATTCAGAAACCTTCCCGGTGTGTGCACTATAATTCATCAAAATTTTATTACAATCACTTTACCCTTATTAAGCGAGTCCGACTCGCACTTGAGTAGTTTTTTCTTTTTCAAAAATCTTCCCCAGCGTTTGCACAACAATTTACCAAAATTTCATTTAAATCTTACCCTTAGTGCGCAAGTCCGAATCGCACTTAATCCCTTTTCATAAAAACCTTGCCCTGACAATAACAAACACAACAAAACATTACAACACAAGAATTATCCAATTGGTGCAGTCGTTCGGAAGTTATGGAGTGACCAAGGGAAACAGGGATTAATTTTTATATATATATAGATTATAATTTTCCGACCTACTACCCAACTAGAAGACTAGTGAAAATTGCAGCTTTCTTTAAAGTCAGAATTAGGCACGAGTTCGATAACAGCTAATTTTACAGATTGTGACCACAGCAGTAACCTTATACATTTTTGTGACACCTTATGGCACCATTAACTGTACAATAGTTAGGTTTGTATTTCTATTGCCACTTTCAGCTGCATAATGGTTTCGCACGACATTTTAGACATGCATGCAATTTTAGTTTTAATTGGATCGTTTTTGGCACTTTTAGTTACATTACGGTTTCGCGAGGCATACTTTGCTTCGTTGTGCTGCATAGGATAGGAAATTGTGACTAATTTACTTCTTACGGTGTCTGTTATGCACGTGAGATAAAACTAGCTTATTAGCTCGTAAATATCATTTTTTTAGAATTATTATGGAGTGGGTGGAGAAATAATAGCTTTTTATTACGTTGAAAAATGTTAGAAACTGACCGCACTTTTTATTTACTAATAGGTTTTCATTACAATAATTCTCGTTTATTAGTTTAGCATTATACTCCTAGTTTTTTTTCAAGCAAGGATTTCTAGCATTGTTTTGCAGATCCTTAAACTATATTCATTGTATGTACAGGTGAAATGCAGGTGCGAGCTTTATATCATATAAAATTCACACTCAAGGTTATTTTATATAGGTTATAAAGTTCAAGAACCAAGAATTAAGCAGCATACATGAAACTAGAAGCTGCTGCACACCGATTTTTAATACCCGATTCTGCAGAAAAGGTCTATACTTGTGAATTAGAACCCAAGGCTGTAATAATATTGACGCCATTTTTAGGTTTCCGTACCTGAAAGGTAATTAGGAACCCTATTACTAAGGCTTCGCAGTCCGTCCGTCCATCCGTCCGTCCGTCCGTCTGTCACCAGGCTGTATCTCATGCCGCCATAACAGCAAATACTAAAAAAAAGAAAAAAATAAATATTTAAGGGGGCTCCCATACAACATACGCGATTTTTGCGAGTCGAGTCCGACTCGCATTTGACCGATTTTTTGGGACAATTTCTTTATTCGTTTATATATTATATTATAACATTTGGCTCAGTTAAGTACGAACAGAAACATAATGTTATCATTATTTCTCCACAAGTCAACATAAATCAGCGCTAAACTTAACAAAATAAAGATAAAAATTTCGGACCCGCAGTTAGAAAATAATTAAATTTTTATAATTTTTTTTTCACGTAAATAAAATTTGGCTATGGTTTTCAACTAAACAAGACGCATAACTTAATTCGTATATTTACACTATAATTCCGCCATTATATTCTTACTACACCTGCCAAAGCCTTAATTATCTGAAAACTTCATACGAGACCTCAAGATAAATCTGATTAAATGAAATAATGAGTGTAGTGTTACATTCGTTGATTCAATTAGTGCCAATGTCAGCTTTCTGGGTGCTTAAAAGCGAAAATAGCAGTTGTAAGACGTTACAAGTGCAGATCTACTGGATCTATTAAATAGGGTCTATACGGGGCCCCATTAGAGCTACAGTAGCTGCAGAAGGGTTGCAGAGCATGCTTCTCACTGTAATTGAATACGCTATATAGCTCTTAAGCAACTATTTTGTGCTAGTTGGGTACCTATATAAGTTACCTTGTTATTTTTTAATTCCAGTTACTGGGTGTAGTTTGTGTATCGGTGATAGGACACTACTTTACAAGTCCCGATATATTTTATGGAATCCTGATGTTTCAATCGGCGAAGCTGTTTTTCATAGTGACCGCTGGCACTTTCTTCATCGGCACCTTCTGTTTGTTGTCAACGTGCCTCATGTCATCAACTTCTGCTGCAACAATTTCCAGGACTGAATATGTGAGTATAGTAACTAATACTTTTTAAACTATCGTGCTTTATACACATTATTTTTATATTTTTCGGCTCTTACACGCAACCTTTACCTTTTTGGTTCTTGACGTATCGGCCAGGTTGCACTGGCCGTGGTCACGACTATACTGGGAACTTATTGGGAACAGCATCGAGCTTATCGGACACTGCAATCAAGGCAAAAATATATCCCAACTTGCAAATCTTAGTTGTATATCGGTTATAGAAACGTTTCCTGGGTGCAAAATGGTGTTCATGATTGGTCGTATTAGAATATTAGAAACGTTTCTACAACGCGGAAAGGGCCCCTGATTTAGAAGGTTTAAGTGATATAGTTATTGTATTGCAGCTAATTAGATACAAATTTGTCATATATGCGTTGTTCTTTGTGACTTTTCGGTAATATATTAGGGAATTTTAAACACTGGTATCACTATAAAGTGATAAAACGGCCACGCGAACACTGATATACAACCATTGTGTTTTTGTAGTGATTGCTATTCCTTCCTATTACAAATTCAATTACTGTTCACCATCTATAAATTTCGAAGTTTGGAAACAAAAATAATTGTTAAGTTATTATTTGTTTAATGTTACTGCTTCTGTGTTCTGTAACGAGCGATAATATTATAATAAATAGTTCAATATTACTTCCGCTTGCATTTTTATTGATATTCTAGTAGTATATTAATGGTGTTTTTTGCATGCCCCTCGTTAATACATTAATATTTAGGCAAATAAATATAAATTAATTAGCAAATATTTTTAAGACTTTGATATATAACTGAATAGAGTTGCGGTTCCTCATATACAACCGATTTACAACATCTCGCAGCCATAATAAATTTAAGGTCCTGTTAAGATATCACAGTGAAGCGATATGTGACTTTTCAGTGATAAATAGGAAATAACAAAGTTGTTATGTAACTAGTGATATCTAAGCCTTGTAAATACGTTTTTACAACTTTGGAGTGTTAATTAAGGTCCAATTAGGACGATTTTAGAGCAGTTGTTAACGGGAGCGGCGTTAACGCAAATTTGTTGTAAATTCATTATAACGATAGCTTCTGTACCACGGTTTAGCAGTGATAGTGACTATTTAAACACCAGTGTTATACTAGTTATTTAGAAGCTATAATAGTATGGTTACGCTTTATAACGGTACCATGAAAGCCTTAAATACAACGTAGTAGCTCGATAACAACTGTTGTGAGTGCCTATTTACAATAGTGCTATAGGCGTTATACAAAGTGGCAGAGTAAACGTTTATATGACAGTTTAATGTCACAATTTTGCTGTAAAGCCTTATACAGCTAAAACGTTTAAGAAATACACATATATGACCAGCAGTCAGAAGCGTTACTTCTATATGACTTTGATATCACTCTTTTGTGTTATAAGCTTTTCTTTTATCGCATTTTTGCTAGTTGGGATGGAAGTCTGACTTATCTCTCTAAACCCGTAAGTGTACTTGCATACATTTTTCTCTCGAATTCTAGAGTCTGAAAACTCGAGACTGTTTCCAATATGGTTCAAGCAAGGCTACATTGCGCTATCAAAGTTTCTTCGGCAGTTCTGCATATATAGAAATCAAAGCGCAAGTTAAGTGCCATCTTCAGCACTGCTATCGAAAATTGCACCATTGCTTTCCTTTTTAATTGAAACCACAATTCGGATTTTCTCCTTTATTTGTGATATAAAGCCTTGCTTCGTCTCAAATTTCATGATACTAGGACAACGGGAAGTACCCCATAGGTTTTGATTTATTTGTGAATAACTGAATACCTAAATATGCGTCAAAAAGGGCCGTATTTTTTATTGCGTTGACATAGAAGATTGATTTTTTTACTGCTTTAAGAGACCGTTAACATTATTATTTGATAATTATTTCAACTTGATACCTCCACGCATTCTTAAGTAAAAGGGTCTTGGCAGACAGACCGACAAACTTTTTTTTTAATACGTTATAAACGACGTTATGACGACCCCAAGAGTGACAACCCAAGCCGAGGCTCTCCCCACGGGGAACCCTTGGGCGTTGGGCGCTATATGTATAGTATTCCTTCCCCTTCTATTTTATACTTATTTTTAATTTTAATCATCTAGACGCGATTCCGAACCGAATGACACCTCATTCATATTATTTCGAGACTGCTGAAAAAAGTTAAACAAAAAAGCACTTGTTAACTATAGACTATATATAAGCTGATCCCTATTTAAAGGATTGTCGACCATTATGATGTCATGTCAACCTTAATTGGTCATATATCCGTAACAATCCATTATACTCTTAAAACGCATTTTCAACAAAATCGATCGAAGCGCGTTTCTAGAATGGTGCGTACTATTTTGATTAATTAAACTTTTATGTTTGTAAACCGATTGGAACGAAACAGAGACTGTTACGAGAATCTTGCAACAATCCAAGATTGAAAATCGCATTCTAATCGGTTGAGCCGTTTCTGAGATAAGCGTGCACAAACGCCCAAACAGGCAAAACTGTTCTTTTTAGCGTCTGTGACAAGTACAACATGCACAAATTTTATTTTTGAAAACTTAAGGTACGGACACGGCTTGTTTATTATACATAACATGTAAGATAAGATTAAGATTAAAACATTGTAAAGCTTGTTTGTTAAGTGTTTCAATACAAAATTCCATAATTTTTTATCTTAACGACATTTTATGTATTTATCAGTTAATTCACTGAAATAATATGTTTCGTTTGTAGTTTTACATAGAGTAATTATGGACGATGGAAATAAACCAGTATCGTTATAACAAGTTTGTAAAGCAAATTGTAGTTAATTCTCTTGTCGATTCACAAGTGTTCCTAAAAACCTATTTAAAACTATAAAAAACCGGTTCCATGCTATATACGTAATAATTGAATTAAAAATGATGTTGAATTTTGAAAAACAACTGTAAATAATAGTAGTAAAGTAAGAAGAGATCGCTGAAGGAATAATATTGAACATCATATTTTAATTAACAATAAAAAATTACAATTAATTATAAAAAATCTTGGTCAGAAATTATGCGGAAAAAACATAATGTCACCGTGGAGCTTGTTTTATGATTTAGAAGTAGGTACACTAAGTAGCCATAGTGCTACAAATCTTGTATAAATTCATCAAATGTTGGTGTTTTTCATTGGTTGTAAGTAGATAGACTTCCCTGGACATGGATATGCCAGTATTTAATTGTTTTTTATTTTAGGGACAATTTTAATCTCTCAAACACTGTTTTAGCAAACCCTTAGAGCGCACTATAGATTTTCATCTATTTAAAGATCTCATCAATCAAAATGAGTGTTTCCAATGTTTGTATGAAGAATTTGATTTCGAAACACATGAAATATTGGGCCAAATATTTTATGAAATATTACAATTTTCAACATCTGTTTCAGGAAATAATATACCACGGCCTAGCTTCCGTCCTCTACCTAGTGTCTTCACTCACCCTTTTGATAGAATGTAACCGTGGTAAAGTCATCCCATTTACTTTTATACAAGCTGAAATAGAAATAACACCTTACATAGTTGCATCGGTGAGTTTTTGAAATCTATACTAATATTATAAATGCGAAAGTACCTAACTCTGTCTGTCTGCCTGTTACCTCTTCACGCTTAAACCCTGACTGAACCGATTTGAATGAAATTTGGTATAGAGAAAATTTTAGTCCCAGGAATAGAATAGTTTTTATCCCAAAAAATTCAAAAGTTCCTGCTGGAATAACTATACCGACTTAAACGAACTATAGCAAAGACGTATCTTGCTATAGCAAACTTCATAACTATAATTAAGGAGTTGCCGTAAAAATGCTACGCTGGTAACCAAATTCAAAGCGGGTGGAGCCGTTGGTAAATGCTAGTAAATTAATAAATAGACCTTGAAAGTGTGATGACATTTTGGGTAAAAACAAACTTCAGTCGGGTACTTTAAAATTGTTAGTTTTTACCCTAATCACAGAGTAAAGAATAGAAATTTTAAAGTTGTGGCGTCAGTACTTTTACGGTCTAGTAGCTATAGGATAATCTTACCTTGCGGTACATTATAAACACACTAAATTATGATTCTGTAGTCTAGTTATTGTCATTATCTAAAATCTTGTCAACATTTGTTTTAAAATAATTTTCGTCAAAGCTATTCAGAAGCTTTTGCCAATTTACAACAAACGGAACCCTAAAAATTGATAGTCTAAAACTAAAAAGATTAAAAAGGTAGTATGGCAGTCGATTTCAGTTTATCGTAGGTTTGGCAGTTTGGTGTTTTTTAAGGATTCCGTATCCAAGGTGCAAAACGGAGCTCTATTGGTATCATCTGCTGTCTACGCGTCTATCCGACCCACTAAGCAAGCTAAACTTGCAATACATTGCTGAACATTACATTTGGGAGCTTATAAGTTTCAAATGCAAGGTTGCAACATTCCAGCAAGCTTCCAGCAACCCCAACACTAAGACCTAAAGGCCGCGCTAGAAGTATTATCTGTAACATGCCCAGTCCTGATCACTGAAATTTATCATATAACTTTAAAATGTAATGTTGCATTAAAATGATAATTGTAACGTTTGTGCAAGTTACTAAGTAAAGTTTCCGTAAGTTAAAATTAAACATTGATACAGCTTTAAATGTGTAAAGCAACAGAAAGTTACGGTACATAAATGTAACAAATGAAACTTTACTGCAAGTTTTAAATTAATTATAGCAAAACTGTTTCTATTAGAATTAATATTACTGACGGATTGTTGCAGCAATGCTTCATCTGTTATAAACTTTCGTTATTGCAATTTGTTTATTGCACATTTATATCTCTTACATATAACAATATCAAATTATTGAACAATTAAACAAATAGGAATATAGGAGAAAATATTGTGATCATGAATGAACTCCGGGATTCTAACCTACGACCCAGTGCGCAGCAGCCGGCCATTCAATCAACAAGCAACAAAGCTCAGTTCTATTGCTATCAAATAAATTTTAAAGTTCTTATATGTATATAGCCAAACAAAACCGATGTTGGCCGAAGAAGTACTTCGTTCGTGCTTTATTTGAATTTATTTTTTAAATAATTCACAATCTATCTTCTATTTATAGGTACATAAAAATGAATTCCTGTGCCCCTTGGTCACGCTTAAACTTTCGAACGACTGCATCAAATTGGATAATTCATTTTTTTAGCAAAAGAAGAACAAAATATACCAATATTGTAGAGAAGTTAAAATAATTATATTGCGAAAACCAAGTTTTGGTTATTTTTGTATAAAATATTACAGAAAATTTTGTTAGCAAAGTAATAGTAATTTGCTACAATGATGTTTTAAAATAAACATTGCATCGATATTGCGCTACTACCATCACATTTACTATATTGCAACAATGTTAAATAGTAACATCTCAACAAGTTACTGCGAAGTTCGTTAATAAACTTTCATCCGCATCATTGTAGTTACATCAATTATTAAGCTTCGATGAGGTTCAAAGTAACAATAAGATGCAAGTTACAGTAATGTTCAAGCTATGTCTAGTCTGAAACTTGCAAATGTACGACTTATAAACTTACCAAAACTTGCTGCAAGTTTAATGCTTAGTGAGGAGTATGACACGCGGGTTTCACCTCATAAACGGAATGAATCAAGACAGAAAACGAAGACATTTTATAGAACGTTAATCCAAAAATTTTTATGTAAATAATATAGTGATTTTTTGTTGCAGGTTTTGGGCTTTCTCACTTCAGTTTCATATATGTTTAGTACCTACTCCGCTTACAAAATTTATCGTAGAAATGAATAAATAGCAGTGTGATACCTCAGCCTGTTTTGCTGTTTTCGGTTCTTTGCTACTACGAAACAGAAGTTTTTTAAAATATTGGGGCAGACCGAACAGACAATAAAAATGTATAGTTTTGTTACAAAATCTGTTGGTTCCACGTAGGGAATATAATCTCGGGGTCCCGGACTTTTTTCTGTTCCTTAAATCCCGGGATTGAATTGAATTGAAACTAAAATAGATTGGCGGCTCATAAACTACTATGTGCCGTTCCGGCAGCGTTTTTTTAACTCACGCCTAAAGGTGACAATAATAAAAGTTCTGCCTCGAATCAGAATCTATAGTGAGAAGATTCAAATTTAATTAAAACTACACTGCACTATAAATTTTATCAACAAAACTTTCATAATTCCACTGAAAGTTCTTCTGACCAAACAAACAGATTCAGGAATACGAATAAAATGAACACAAACTAGAGGTGCCTAGACAAAAGTTTACAGCAAAAGAAAAATATGACTCAAAAATTAGAGGAAATTAAGACGCATGAAGAATATAAATGCTAGATTTCAGTTTCTCCCACAAGCTAAATCCAAAAGATATTTTTTTTGTTGTGTATTTACAGAAAAGCCGTGTCGATGACTCAAGTCATTTTTCATGATAATATATATCTACCAAATACTATAAAATAATAATTCCTGTTTGTTATTATTAATATTAAATATATTATGAATACAAATTAATAATTTATACTGATTGATCCAACCTTTGGGATGTTGTTTTTTTGTCTGAGCTGCTGTGGTTTGAAAGCGATAGAGAGATATAAGGCGGGTCGAAGGAGGTTTGAAGGAGACATATTGTCTTATAACTTATTCAAGTATTCGTCGGACGGTAGGTTTTCTTATATACTAATTATCTAATACAAGAACTTAACTATACAAATTGGTACGTGAGGAATAAGGGATGCTGACAAATCATGATGTATGATATTAATAGCGATGTGGCAATAAGCCATGGTCAGATAATGAATTATCTATCGCTATGTTGCAAGAGGTTGGGGTAGCAGGGAAGAAGTACTTAGTTCTTTCTTCGGCATGACTTGCTAGGTAATTCTCTAACTACAATGACATTACGACTAAATCAAGCAATTATAGGGAAGAATGGGGTAATGTAAGTCACTCAAGCGAGAAATCAAATAAAAGTTTAGTTGATAACAAAATAGAGAGATCAATCACTTTGGTAATCAACTAAAACAATTAACAACTTGGAAATTATAACAGTTTAAAAAAAAGAGATCGGACTCCCATTGCACCTACGTGTGGGCAATTGGAGTTAAGGAAAAATCAAGCAATTATAGGGGAGAATGGGGTAATGTAAGTCACTTAAGCGAGAAATCAAATAAAAGTTTAGTTGATAACAAAATATTTATTGGAACCGCCTTTACATAAAATTTCCTTAGTTAGTTATTCATGGAGATCAATCACTTTGGTAATCAACTAAAACAATTAACAACTTGGAAATTATAACAGTTTAAAAAAAATTAGATCGGACTCCCATTGCACCGACGTGTGGGCAATTGGAGTTTAGGAAAGTTTATCATATATCGTATACATAAACCGTCGGCTGGTCTCACCCACAATCTGCGTGAGCCCATAACCCACACGAATTATATCTGTACCGCATCTCATTATTTTTTCCGAAAATTCGAAAAATCCGAAGTTTGTTGCAATAGGCATCCGTTTCCCGCATCTTTTATGTCGTCATCTTCATCGTCTTGGCATAATTGATAAGTACCAACATCTGATACTGAATTATCGTTTGATTCTTAAAGTATTTGTTGCCTTACCTTTTCTGGACCCTTCTTCTGCATTTTCGTCTACTTTCTTTGGCCTTGGCTTCAACCGAGTCATATTTCCCTCAACTGACTAATGATTAAAAAGTTGTTGTGTTAGATATGTGGAAGACTCCCTTGTACCCGCTGACTCCGATTGCCCTATTCTCCCATACTTTCTAGATTGCTATAGACAGCTTATATTAAATCAAGCTGTTGAAATCCCGGGGCAAAGCTACTCAATTTATTCCTGGGATGAGTGGTTAAGGTGCATACCGGAGTGTCTTTATCAGCCTCTTGTGCGTGGGGCACGGCCTACCCTCACCAAGGACAAGGGTGATTAGGGCTATAGACCACACGCGAGCTCAGTGCGGATTGTCGGCTTTACGAAGTTTTCCTTCATCGAGAGGCCTTCACTTCAAGCCAGGGGAGTAGTTAATCAATATACTTAAACGCCGGGCTCGAACCTCTCAAGACGCAGGGTGAAATTGAAAACCCTAGACCACCACCAACTAACCAAAAAATATTAATGCTTGAAGACTAAACGTATGTGCTCGTATGTTTGTTATTATCGTGCTGGTAAAAATGAAACATAAAACATGGGTATTCGGGTATTTTTTATAAAAGGTAAACCAAAAATATTACAAAAAGAAAACCGGCCAAGTGCGAATCGAGCTCGCACACGAAGGGTTCCGTACCATTATCCATAAAAACAGCAAAAAGAATCACGTTTGTTGTATGTGATTTTAAATATTTATTTTATTTTAATTTAATTATTTATTTTTAAATTGAATATATAACTAAAATTTCTATCACGGTTCATGAGTGAATTCTTAGTAATAGGGTCCCGTTTTGTACCCTTTTTGTTCGGAACCGTAAAAATTGTTAAATATGGTGTAGGGCGTATTGTTGTATGTGCACTATGACGTTCATTGTTCTTTTATTATGCGAGTTAAAAAGAAGGTTATCTTATGACACTGAAATTGCAATTTTTTTGTTTTGAAAACTATTAAATTCCGGAGGATAAAATTTTGTAATTCACGTTATTCATGCGCCCTCACACCCGGCTGGCAGTAACTTTTTCTACACCGTGTACTAAGCACCAACAAATCCAGGAGCAGCATGAGCATATAATTAGCTGTTATCGGAATTCGATGACTAACTGAATAGTTATTTAATGGGAATATTAACGTTAATAATCATGAGGTTATGCCGGTGTCTTTGTAATGACTTAAGCAATTTGATTGCTTTTACTCGGTACCAGTATTACACTTAAGTGCGTACGTAGAAGTTGTACCGCAATTAACAATAGCTTTATGTGATAAATAATTATGACAGTATTTTGTGTTCAAAAGTGTGTGTTTTAATAGAATTGAATCAACAATATAATAGAGAAAAGGTCTTTTACTTGCTGTAGCAAAGTTATTTTTAACACTGCAAAGGCCGGAGTAAGCAGAGTTCGAGAGTAAGTAGATACTTTTAGTGGCGTTTTATTGACCGGCATTAAATGCACATTATGCGTTTAATGTCAATAATCCAACCAAAGAGAATGAGCCAAGATTTGTAGTGTGTAACACAAAATTTATGTCTTTTTAACTTGGTTGGATTATGACATTAAACGCATTGAAGCAGTGAACAGAACGTACCTTTTATCATAGCCTGTATTGTACTTCTAGATGAAGCGATAAAAGTGTGCCAGGATAGTAGCAAGTGTCAGTTTTTGGTCTCTTTCTACCCCTCTGGAAAATAGGTGTGATGTTATGTATAAAAAATGTATGTTGTACTCAGACATCGGTTATGTATGCACCGCAACCAAATAATCTATGTAAAAAAATGTGAGCCAATTTTACCATAACAATAACTACAACCGAATTGCATAAGAACAGCTATAGCTTTCTATACAAAACTTCCTTACTATAATCAAGATCTTGCGGTAGGAATCCCACGCCGATAACTGAATTAAACGCAGTCGGAGCCGCTTGCAAAAGCTAGTCAGTCGGTTATCAATGATGATTTTTTATTATAAAAGGTAAAAGAAGTTTTGCAGCATGTGACCATGAACCAAAAAAAAATTTTTTGCGGAGAAGTAAGGCTCACGCTGGTATCGAGCGTACCTACCTTCTTGCAAAGACGCACATAATGTATAAGCTGTTTATTGCTTACCTACACTTTAATTGGTATGACTGACCAGATGCATAACGATGGATAAATGTAGGTATTTAATAGAGTAAGTATTTTTTTTACAGTAGTCTAACATGTCTCATACGGTAAACGTAACCACTGCCACGACAGGACCCCGTATCTCCTTCAACATGGATTACCTTCGAGCAGTACCTGGACAACTGAAGCTGGCAGAGCTGGTAAGGCTAATTAGCGTTGTAAACATGCCTTTACGGTAACCCTAAAATCCGGTTTTTTATAACTTTATAGTACGTAAACTGCTAGATCACTGAGATAATATTAGAAGGCAGGCATCTACTCCAAATTTACGATGAATCGATTGTCAGTGTGCTCAATAATTTAAGTGCGTCCATTTGGAATAATCCATCGAGACGTATCGTCAGTGGCTACCTAGTCGTTTTACTTATTCAGTATTTATGGCTCTATACTAGAAAAAACCTTCGAAATTGCAGCAAACGTATGCAAAATTTCAGCTCAATAAGACACCGAGTAGTTGGTCAAATCTTCTAAGCAATATTTTACCTCCAAACATACATACTCGTTCATACAAATGTGATGTAGAATAAAATGTTTTTAAATAGAGAAATCACTGTGAGACTATTACAGCTAAAATTTCACTTGTCACCTCCATTGGTCATCTTACATCCAACTTCGTCTATCGGAAATGATGTGCGAAGTTAAGCAATTTTGGGCGTGGTTAGTACCAGGATGGTTGATCTAGACCTAGTGGCACATTTTCTGAGCATTGCTTAATATATAATACCTGAAATACCGAGCTTTGCTCGTTTCTTTAACAACACCATCTATTGTCAAGTAGCTTTAATGTTGCTTAACAACGCCATCTATTGTAAAGTAGTTTTGATGTTGCTGAGTCGGTAAAAATAATAGTATTACTACTCGCCAATAGGAAGAGGTAGGGCACAGCAAGTACTCGCTGGAATAAGCCGCCTGAACAATCAAAGCGGGGCATAGCGAATACTCGAACGAGCAGCCGGAACTGGGAAAGTACCTCTACCGTACAGAAAACCGCGGCCATAATAACACTAACATTGAGTAGTGTTGTTTTCCTGGCGGTGAGTAAAGTCGCCAGAGCTCTTTGAGGATTCGCTGCGTGGACTGCGGGGGACCGGCGGTGCTCGTTGCTGTCATTGCTTGGCATTGACCGGGCTTGCTGGTACGGCGGTCAGGGTGATCTGATGAAACGGCTCACCGCTGGCCGCCTTGACTCTCGTGGTGATAGATTACTCAAACGAAACAAATGAATTAGGCGGTGGTGCTTCGGGTACAGTTGATAAGTACTCATTACGTTCATCCATGACGCTAATGAAGTCTTTGCGAATCGAATCTATAGAAAAACTACTAGCGAGAATGTTTTCAACACTGTCGGGACCACTATCATTCACATTGGATATAGAATCAAAAATTGTTTATGAACATCCATAATAAGCAGACAATTTAGTTTGCCATTGGTGCAATTTGCGGTCACCTAGGCTGTGTTCGTCTTTAGACATTTTAGGTTCTTATGTTCAAAAGTGAATAACGCGAATGTAAAATTAATAATGCGAAATAACTATGAAAGTGCGGTGCGGGTAGGTAAGGTAACCAATCATCCGGTTCGTGAGGATCATGTCCATTACCAGCAGTGATTGCAGTAACAACAATAATATGGATATGCAACTTTCTAACAACACAGCCGCGGTGTCTCTATGTGCTGTTGATGAGGGTCCCGCCTTATCTCCCACTACACAAAACCAACGCCCTGCCTCGTCTGTCTTGCTTGGTACAGCTCAACTGGTCAACGTGCTAGATAAACAAAATATTTTTTTTTGTTTTGCGTGCGATTTTAGACAGCGCGTCTCAGAAGGATTTAATTACATTAGTTAGCCACAAAATAAATTTGTGTCAGGAGTAGGTGACGTCACAAATCCTATTGAAGGAGTTACCTGTTTAACCGTCCGCTCCCGCTTTGACGATTCGATTCGGTTTACTATACAACCTATTGTGGTAGGTCGTATAACAAATGAATTACCTACTGTAAAAATCGATACCGCCCGCTTAGATTAATTAAATAACATTCCGCTCGCAGATAGTAATTTTTACACGCCCGCAAGTATAGACCTTATTTTAGGGTCAGATTTATTTGCACGTATTTTACGTTCAAATAAAATTTCCCGCGCCAGCACTGAACCTGTGGCTATTGAGACTTTATTAGGTTATTTAATAGTCGATCAGGCGCCTGTTCTTAGCCCGTCTAGCAATCCTTTGCGTACATATTGTACTTTTAGTCACGAAAACAATTCGCTGGAAAATTGTATGAATAGTTTTTTTGAGGTCAAAGAAGTTCCTGAAGTAAAAACCCCGCTTACGCCTGACGAACAAATATGTGAAAATATTTTTCATAGTACTACGCACCGCGACAATTTAGCTCATTATGTTGTTGCGTTAACCCTTCGAAAGGATCCGTCATTGTTAGGTACTGGAGCATACTGGAGCACTGGAGCATAGATTGTTGTCACATTAAGGAATAATACGATAACATATTTCAGGAATACCTCCAGAAGGAATACCTAGTGGAAGTCGGAAATATTTCAGAAGTAAAGGGTGAACAATACATAATCCCTCATCATGCTGTAATACGATCAGACATGTCTAGTACCCGCGTGCGAGTTGTCTTAGACGCTAGTAACAAAAGTACATCCAGTACATCATCAAGTACAGCCCAGCTTCACAGTAATTATTGTTGTAATTCATCCTTACCATAGAACCTAAATGGTCCCATACAGTGCGGTTTGCGAGAAACTTCCTCCCGCGAACGCTTGGTTGTGGAATGAGCTCCCTGCTAAGGTTTTCTTTAAGAACTACAGTATGGAGTTCTTCAAAAAGGTAATTATTGGATTGAAGAGTTGGCTCGGAAAAGTAAAAACCCAGGTGTAGCAAGCGTCCATAGGCTGCGGTAAACGTTTACCATCAGGCGGATCGTAAGCTTATTTTTCATCTTAGTGGTATAAAAAAATTTATAGATATAAATAAATAAGTAATACTCTGATTATTTTATCCTAAACTAGCTTCTGCCAGCGGCTCCGCCTGCGCTAAATTTCGTTATCGGCGTAGGTTCTTACGGCAGCTCCCAATTATAGAAAAAAAAACAAACTATCAAATATTGCTTCCTTAATGGCATAATACATTCGTGTCTGCGCAAATATCGAAATACCCAACCCAATCTGTCAAGCCGTTTAGAAGTTATGTGAAAAAGATAACTACGGAAGGACAATTCTTACTAGCCGCTGTCCTAATTCCCGTTTTCCCGTAGGAATGAAGTATTTTCCCGCGGTAAAAAGTAGCCTATGTTTATCAGGGATAATGTCGGCTTCTAATGGTAAAAGAATATTTCAAATCGGTCCAGTAGTTTCGGAGCCTATTCAGTACAAACATAATTACATACAAATCTTCCCTTTTTATAATATTATTAGTATAGATATAGATTATTATTCTATTATTTTTTTCTTTAAATTTCAGTTACTGGGTGTGGTTTGCGTATCGGTTATAGGACATCACTTCACAAGCCCCGATATATTTTTCGGTATTCTCGCATTTCAATCTGCAAAGCTGTTCTTCATAGTGATCTCGGTTACGTTCTTTATCGGTACCTGCTGTTTGTTGGCATCGTGTCTTATGTCACCGACATCTGCTGCAGCAATTGCAAGAACGGAATATGTGAGTCACTGTTTTAAGTTTTGAGTAACAATTGTTTTTAGGGAATCGTACCCAAGATTTAAGATTTGAAAATCTAGTGTCGTGTAAGTTCATACCAATTAAATACAGTGGCTATAGTTTTGTTTTTGACCTCTTGGTCACAGAAGTTTGTTGCACAGTACTCATGTAAAGTATGCATTGCTTTGGTTCCTTTACCATTAGAAAGAACCATTGATGGTACTGTTGCAATTATTTTTCCCTATTTTTAATGATTTTAAATATGTTTCTTTTTTAAGGTTCTTTGATATCTTTTAAAGATTGCTTATCTAAATATTTGATTCTTCTCACATTTGCAACAACATGATTCTACTAAATTATTACTCTATCACTTTTTTAAGTGTGTTTCACAGCATTTTACGAATATTAAGTACAGCTCTATTGTTTTATGTAAATTTATTTTTAAGTTATTTTGTTTTAGGAGATCATATATCACAGTGCAGCTTTCCTTCTCTATCTGGCATCTTCTGTCACCTTGTTAATAGAATGTACCCGTGGAAAGAATATAATTTCTTTTGTACCGGTGGAAATGGATGTAGCGCCTTACATAGCTGCATCGGTAAGTTTTTCTTTTTATTGACTTCTATGAAGATGGAGGAACATTCATATAGATTTAAAAAAGTAAGAGGAAAGTGTTTCAATAGTAATTAAATATATAAATACATGTGGCCGTCGAATCAATCTATGCTAATGGGAACTCTCTTTTGAGGTTAAAAGGACCCATAAAAGTATTACTATAGGTACAGGAATGAAGTTATTTCAGGGTATAAGCTATCTCCAGTTCACATTTCAGCCAAATCGGTTCAGTTTTTTTGGTGTGAATGAGTCACTAACATACTAAACTAACTGACAAACCTAAGTATTTATAATATTAGTGGAATTATATGATATCACTGTGCGTTTAAGATACAATGATCATAACATTCCCACCAGGTCCTGAGACCGTTTTAGCTGCTCTGTACTTTACGCACCCCGAAATGTAAAGGAAATGACATTTTGACGAAAGATTTCTTTGATTTCATCAGTAAATTACATAATTTGCATGATATCTATAAAAAGTTTAGTACGTTCATAGGTATGGCCATTAATCGGTCCTTAAACAGCCTTGACCATTGTTAATTATTTAATAAACACGAGTGGACAACCAACTTGTTCGACATTTTAAAGGAATCAATAATAGGGAGGGAATATGCAAGAGTTTATCAATACAGCGCAACCATAATTACACGTAGGTACACAATACGGATGGTCAGCATTGTAGAGTACTAAAAATTTACAAGTAATTTATTTGAGTTATCTCAGTAGTCAATATTGGCTGTGCAATATGAGGCTGGTCTTTATTGTGGTTGTACATTATTGTTTCCCACGCTCTGTACGGGCTGTAAACAGCGAGTTATGAGTTACCATAAACTCAAAATCAGGTTTGACTATAAATCTAAATTCAAAACTGTTACACGTGTAGGATTTCACGGATGAACTTCTATCATTCGGAACACAGAAAGCTATTTTTCGTGCCTGTTGCTTCTTAGGAAAATAATGTATGAGCGTAGAACAATGTCACTACTTCATGTATTATTGTTGCAGGTGATGGGTCTTCTTACTTCAGTGTCATATTTTCTGAGCACCTACTTCGCTTACAATATTTATAGAGAAAATTAATTAAAGACAAATTTACAAATCAGTACGTTTTTTTTCAAAGCCTTATTGGACGGATCGTCTCGAGCTATTCGGACTCTGAAATTCGAGAGACAAATGTGTGCTACTTACTTACGGGCTTAGAGAGATAAGTCAGACTTCCATACATTTCAGAGTCCGAAATAGCTCGAGACTGTTCTTTATAAGGTCTCAGGACTTGAGCGTTATTGAACAGTGGCGGAATGAGAAGATAATATATCATTTTTGAGGCAACTGCGCAAGTTCGTCTGAAGATATTGATATATACTTATTTGTTTAAGCAGGAACTATTGAGGGGGCGTCCATTAATTACTTACTTAAGGCGTTTATGGAGACAAGGGTCGAGCTGAATCTCACTTAATCTCACATGGGGGAGTGGAGGGGTCTCGGCAAATTTCACGTTTTTTTTTTCTTAAGAAACAGTGTAAGACTAAATTCATCACAATATTATTTATCGCGATTATGTGGACGTCACAAAGAAGCAATTTTTTTTTTAAATTAATCGAACACAAGCAAAAATAAACGTATTTACATCTTCACCAAGCGGGGAGAAGGGGTCGAAAAATCACCAAAATCACCTCACGTAATTTAATAGACGACACTGAAGGCTGTTTAAATTAATTTCACCTTATGGGAAGAAAAATCTAGGATTTATATTCTATCAAGATTTTTAAGACCCGAATCATCAAAAACACACCATTCATGTCGGACAAGATAGGCAATCGTGTGCGAAATTTGAGGTTGTATCTTTGCGGTGTTCCTTTAAAGCATGTTTTTGCAAAACCATACTTGGTAACTAGTCTATTTTTTATTTTCCAGGTTAAATTAATGGAATGATCCGTTAAAATACCGAGCCGAACAAGTTTGCATAAAAATTAATTAAAATTGTAGATAATAAAAATAAAGTAAATATCTTAGTTACCCATTGTTTTAGAAATTTAATCTAAAAAAAATAATAAAAAAAAATATCGCTAAAAGTTACCCAACCTTTGTATATATACCCATTTGTATAATTTTCTACTTTGATGATAAAAATCGATAGAGTCCATCGCCACCAACAACGTTTGTACGGTACTTTTTTTTAAAAGAAAAAAGGGGGATTAATAGCACTCTCCCCCACCCCCCAAATCAAAACTATAGCTGTCAACTAATATCAGTAATTCTGATTTCTTTTCATACCACTTTTCGTGTGACATCCCATTTCTACTGCTACTGACCACTCGCTGCATGCTGACCGCTAACAGTAGACATACTCGTGTGTCTACAGAGAGATTCTAAGAATACGAAAAACTATTTTCAGAAGATATTCGCACATGTTTTTTCGATATAATATCTAATTCAAACGACATCGATTAAAACAGTTGTCGCGATTAACAAATCATGAGTAAATAAATAAAAGATATGTCGAACTAGACATTATCTCTATGAGACACGAATCAGGCCCCCGGTATTATTTATTTCGATGGCAATTATTAAAAAAGGAATTTTAATTACCCCTTTTGCATTTTTTTTAATTTAGGGGTAGTTTTCACCCCAGCGGGGGTTAGTTTTTTCTTTTTACGACAAATATTATAAGTTTTTAGGTTGAAAAAGGCAAAGTACCAACAAGAAAATCCGGGGGGATGGGGGATAAATTTCATAAAAAATTCATAAAATTGATTAAAAAACAAAAACAATAATCTGAGCTCATGCTTTTTGTATTTTTTCTTATTCTGGGGGTAGTTTTAACCCCAGTAGCTCTTATATCCCATTTTTGGTGCATAATCAAAACAAGCATTTTCATTTTAGTTATTCTGAAAAAATGGCATAAAAAGTGTAGTTTTTACTGTTTTAAGGGTGTTTCAGAAATTTCTAACGTTAAAATCGTAATCAGTGACCCAAAAAGCTTATTCATTTAATAATAAAAAGATTCATTTAATATTGCCCGAGATATTAAATATTTTTCTATTTTTGGCCAAAAAAATAGTTTGGCCAATCTTTACAGCGTTTTGAGCCAAATCCTCCTAACCAAACTTGTTTACTTCTGAACTTGACAAATTTCAGAAAAAATCAAGTTGATCTGATTTGACAAAAGTACTGCTCAAATTTCCAAAAAAATTTACCTCCTTTTATGTATTATATCGTTGATCCAGCAGACAAACAACATTGAGCAGCAAACATCCAATATCATCGAAAACTTAGATTCATGGATTCGGGTCAATAAAGTTTGTTTAAATGAATGTTATGTAAAACGGAAAACAGAGAATACATTAAAAGAAGAAAAAACAGAATACATTAAAAGAAAAATGCATATAAAAATGTTTACGTAAGCATGGGAGAGGGGGTAAGAGCTTTGCTTACTTTTGCTGACGAGGGGAAGGGGGGGTCAATAATTGTAACAAATCTGCGTACGTAATACTGGAATGGCTCCTATAGATTGCATTTATATTTCAGAAGAATTTACGCAAAATTCTTAAATGTGGCCATTTTATGAGGTCATTACATCTAAGTGTAGGTAGGTAGGTATCTGTATACTTACCTAGGTACTGTGAACCCTTTCTGGTTAGCTCACTAGCCTTCGCCGTATCTATTTCGCTGCTAAGAGGTATATATGACCTTTGTTAGAAGGTGAATCAAACAGAATTCGGGGTGTAACTTATTATTTTATTCATCCCGCCACTAACTACAAATTATACACTTTTTAACGACTTATGATCTACAATACATAACTTTTGGTTTTCATTTCTTCTGGCAAGTGTTGTTGTGATGGGCAAAGTTGTACATCTCTCCCTGACGAACTTGCATTGGCGCTAGAATAAAGTGTTTGCATTAGGGGAGAGCGGGGCTGAAAGTGCCGGGGGTAAATTGTGCCGACGCGAATATCTCAAAAACAGAAAGAGATAGATATACGATCGTATTGTGTCGCGTAAGGCCCAACAGTCGCGCACACGCGGCTGCCATTTTAATTGCGTCAGCGACGCGGACCGAGTCGCACTGCATGTGAGGGTCCTCCAGCGCCACGTAAGTAAATATTTTCGTTTCAATACTTTTTGGTCTCAAGCTAGCATTTTTCGTGCTTTTAATATGTGAGTTTTTGTAAAATGTTTGTTATTTATCCTAGTTTGTTATGCAGTGTAATTTTAATGCTTTGTGTACAGTGATTTTTATATGTGAGACAAAATATCACACTATCATAAACGGGGTAAAATGTGCCGTTCATGTGGGGCTGATTGTGCCGCGGCACAACCAACCCCTAACCAACCTATATTGTTTCAGTATTGTTTATATTTACGCGAGCAATTATGAAAGAAAGAAAATACTTTTGGACATGATACTTTATACTGCATTTATTTTCTTTGACAGAATGAGGACATATCAAGAGCAAGAGACACGTCAGTGCTCTCCGGAACCTATCCCTTGCTGCAGTTTCCAGCCTCCTCAATCAGTTGATAATAACACAGGAGATAAAAATGCAGCAGTTTTCTCACCAGAGCTAATAAGACCACTGCCTAAAGCACCTCCCCGACTAATTGGACATACTAAAGCACGTAAAAGAAAGACAGCTGTGCTTACGGACACTCCAGAGAAAAATGCTTTAGCAGAAGAACAGGCTAGTAAAAAGAAGAAAAAAGAAAGTGAAACTAAAAAGAAGGTTAAGGGAAAAGGGACGGGAAGATGCAAGGGAAAGGTTAAACAAACAAAAAAGCCGACTAAAAACCCCGCTAAGAGAAGAGTATTGCAAGATGACGACAGTTCTGATGACTAACAAGAATGGTTCTGTATCATTTGTTGTGATGCCTATTCTAACTCTGCCCCTGGAGAACAATGGATTGAATGCAGAGAATGTAAGAATTGGGCCCATTTGCAATGTATTGAAGATGAAGCATTTGTATGTCCTAATTGTTATTCTGATCAATCACCTGGAGAGTAACTAGTTTTGGTATATTTATTATTTCTTAAAAAGACTCGAGACTGATTAAAAAGTTAATAATTTTGGAACATAGTAATGAAAGAGAAATCTTTACTGTTTATAGCAGGTAGTTTACTAGTCCGTATAGACTGATATTTTTAATAATTGATCTCATTTGCATAAAAATAAGTACACACTATTGATTAAAAATACGTTTTTATGTTTGAATAATTACATAAGAAGGTTCCTTGTTTTTTTTTATTTTAATACTTAGTATTATACAATTAAACTTTAAAAACTGTTGATTTATATTAAAAAATATAACGAATAAATATATTATTATAAAACTGATGTGTTTTAATTTCCTAATTAATTTTCATTCATATAAAACTCCCAGCATTATCAACGGCACAACCGACCTCAGCTACGGCACAACTTGCCCCAGATTGGGGTTGGTAGTGCCTTGCCGCCTCTGTATAAAAAAATCGCATTTTCATAAAAACTATTAAAAATGTGCAAAATCTGAAATAAAATAGATTAAATTTGGCTTATGATGAACCACTACTTTCAGACATAGTACTTGTTTTATCCGAATCTTAAAAGGATTTGTCAAAATCGGCACTTTCAGTCCCGCTCTCCCCTACTGGGTGCACATAATTTTGATGGCGCTCCGATGACTGGTCATAGAAGTTATTTTCTCATCTACTAAATTTCCTGCAAATTTTGTTACAACCCCTTTTAATTGTTCCACTGTTAATATCCCAACAATTTGTATTTTTGTCTTCCATTTTGGTGTGAGGCTACTCTCATACCGTTTTATAATGATATTTTCATCTACAATGCCGCAAACTTTTGCCTGAGTCAGAATGCGAAAAAGAAGGGGTTCGATGCCCTCTGATTCTCCTTGCTGAAATGAAAACTCAACCTTGTTATAGGTAGGTATTACCTTGTAGGTATAGCTAATGATTTAAATATATATATTATACGCACCTACCTCAACTCTTCTTTTAAACTTAGATAAAATCTATTTAAATTTGTGTAGAAACGATGACGAGCTACCTATATAATAAATGATTTATTATTTTAATCAGTAACGAGAGATGTATAGTAGTTTAATGGTATCGGAAAGTCACCAAATATGGAATACCATTTTGTTTTTGGGATATAAGAAAAAAACTTCTTATAAATTAAATCAGTTTAATGTTTTTACTAATTTGTCATACATTTATATGTAGTAATTAACAGCCTTTAATCAAATATATTAGTTATCAAATCAAAATCTAACACAAAAAACAAAATCACAAATGAGTAACCAAATATGGAATAGGTACCCATATATGGAATATAAGCATAAATCAACATAACAATAACAAAAATGGACATTAATATCTTTGAGATCAATTGAATGAATATAACATATTGTGATAAATGAGAGAAGTTACATAATTACTTGCAAAAGTCACAGATCCAAGTATCAAACTCTGGACCAGCACAATCATAATGTGCCCAGAGCCCACACATCAAGCATTTAATCCAGCTTTCTCCACTTTTATCCATGGTAAAAAGTCTTGAACAGAACATACATTCTGCATCAGCAGAGTCAGGAGGTACTTGGTCCATCAACTTATCATGTTCACTACCTTCATCAAACTGGATAACGTCTAGTTCCTCAGAGTCTTCTTCTTCACTATCATCCTTTTTTTCTTCGTTTGTTTGTTTCTCTTCGCAGTTTTCTTCTTATTCTTTGTCTTGACTAGTTTACTTTCTTTTTCTTGTCTCTTCATATTTTTATTTTCTAAATCATTTTTGTAGGGAGAAGATGTTATGACTGCTGCTACATCAGCTTTTCTTCCTCTGCTAGATACTTTTCTTCGTTTCTCTGGCACTGGACTTAAGGCATGCGGAGACACCAGACCCAAACTGCTGCGATTAAGCCCAGAAGTCGAAGGTGCAGGTTCAGGTTGTAAATTAGCTGTTGTTTGTGGTGCAGGTATTTCTACCAGAACTTGACCAGTTTCAGATCTTGATTCTAGCGGAGGGATATTGGTTGTACAACCGTCTATTACAGCATTTTGTTGCGCAGCAATGAAGTCCACATCACTGAAGACATTTTTATTTAAAGGCCACAATCCAGTAACTTTGAACCCGTTGGCTGCAATTTCGCCTGTTTGTACTTTCAAATAGGATTTGCCAAACAGCTCCACAATATCATATGGACTTAGAGGTCTGTTGTTGTCTCTAATCCACATGCGTATTTCCTCAATATAGTATGTTTTTTAAGGGCCCCATGAAAGTTTTATCTAACGGCTGCAATTTATGAGTCGTATGAGGAGGTAACGAAACTATGTCCACGTTATTTTCCCTAGCAATATCTATTATATCGATATTGTGAGTATGACTATAGTGTCCATCTAGTATCAGTAAAACCCTCGATTCAGGAGTCGGGTTGGTGTGTTGAATAAAGTGCTTGAACCAGTCTGTAAAGATGTTCATTTGTATCCACCCTGATGGATGTGCAACTCCGACTGATCCTGGAGGACAGCCTCTCATTAGCTGAGCACTTATATTTTTTCTGGGAAAAATAATGAACGGTGGCACAAAATGACCAGTAGCATTCATGCAAACAACTATTGTCATCAGAGATCCTCTTTCTGCTGAAGTCAGTGCAGCTACCTGGCGTTTACCTTTGTGGCCGATGATTTGTGGTATCTTACTTTGTACTATTGTGAGGCCTGATTCATCCACGTTGTAAATACGATTTGGTGGATAGTTATTTTTAATGTAAAGCTCTTCAAGGAGGTTGAAAAAGGCTTCCACTTTTTCTTTATCAAATCCAAATGCTCTGGCAAATGATGTACCAGTTGGTCTTCTTATCGAAAGTTTATCTTTATGACGATTTAAAAATAACTTTAACCACTTTTTTCCAGCCATACCTGATTCACCGAAGGGATTCTGCAAATTGTTTCGCTTTGCTAGCATGAACGCCATACGGCGAAGATCAGTTCTTGTTAAACCGTGAAACTTGCTGTCCATTATTAGTATGTATTCTACTAGCTGACGTTCAAGTTCGGTGCCCAAGATAGTTTTTCGTCCTTATGTAGTAGCTGCTGCCACTTCTGGAGACTGTTCATCTTTTTGGCAGAGACGAAATAAAGTTGTCCTAGGCACTTGAAAATGCTGTGCCGCTTTCAAATACCCCATTTTCTTTTCCTGGACGAATTTTATAGCTTGTGCCATTTTTTCTTTATCCCAGGTTTTTCGTTTGGTTGATTGTGAACCGGACATTCTAAAAACAAACATTACATATATTTTTTAAAGACATAATAGCAAGTATCTATCATATGATATAATAAGACCTAATTATGGAATATTCCATAATTAGACACCGACGACTGTCCATATTTGGATTTTTATACTAGTTCAAAATCTTCTAAATATTTTTTCAAGTCACAATATTTTAATGACAAAAGATCACAAAATGGTGAAATAAACATAATACCGATATACTAAATAGTATAACACTTATGTATACAAACATAACAGCTAGTAATACTCATTTATTACTTACCTTTAAAATTTTCTGCACGACAAGAAAACAAAACACGCCTGCCACACGTGAAGCGTTCGCGCAACTGACTCGATGGTGTGAGTGCGATAGTTAGTAGACCGAATGAAACAGAAGATGGTCGATTGTTGCGTTTCATACTTATAGTCTTAGAGAAATGAAGGTATTCCATATTAGGATACTATTTCATATTTGGTGACTTTCCTCTATATACGTCGAAGAACAACTATTTTGCTCCGAGTTTAATCCCTGGCTTTTAAGAATAGATACCCAATACATAATTGTACAGAATATATTTAAATACATATATTTTTCCAGATATTTTTTTATTTTGAGTTTTGTTAAATGTTTTAATCTCGACAAAATCTTAACTAAGAGATCCTACCTAACTCAGAGATTCTGAATTCGGCGTGTATTTTGTGCACGTTTATGTGTGTATCATTTACGACATTTTCAGAGCAGTTTGGATTAATTTCAGTAATCCGTTCGAAAACTACTAATACGAGAAAGCTGCCATTTGACAGGGATATACACATTGATCAAGCCGACAAAGTAGTAGAATAAAATCTTTGAAAAAAAAATTTTTTAGGGTACCTTCCCTACACGTAAAGTGGGGACGTAATTTTTTTTCTTGTCTACCCCATCGTGTTTCCAAAAGCATTTTCGGTATGCAAAAATCATTTTTTTTTTAAATGCTCCGTTTGCGAAACTTATAGCTTTAAAGTACTAATTTTTGTTAGAGTCAAGTGTCCCCCCTCTACCAGCGAAAGTATAGTATTTGGAAATGTAAAAAAAATTACGGTGGTGGTGCATATATAAAAGGAAAACTATCACGGGTAAGTACTCTTTACAGGCTAACGAGTAATAGTCGATCAAGTTATAAAATGTACTTGGAAAAGTTAAATATTCGTACAAATTCCATTAAAAGTTATATCTGTAAAACAGGTATAAAATATAAGTAAATGAACTATGAATGATTATATAAAAATAAAATAATAACATTATAAAAATAAAACAAATATTTAAGGGGGCTCCCATACAACATACGTGATTTGTTTGCCGTTTTTATAGATAATGGTACAGAACCCTTCGTGCGCGAGTCCGACTCACACTTGGCCGATTTTTTAGGATTCTGTACTCTGTAGGCAGAAACTACACCTTTGTAAAATCGTGCACTGTCATCAAATACATACAATTAGGCAAACTCCCTGATCCATCATCCTACAAAAAAAATTTTACCTACCTAATCGTATAGCTAGCTTTTTGTATTTTCTATTTCTATTCCAAAATAGCTAGTTGAATCAGTTTCCGTTGATAATCATTGGAACCGTGTTATACAAAATAGGATACTAAATTACTTAAAAACAATTTTAAAAAATTAACATTTTGTAATAAGTAACTTGTATATGGTTGTTACAAAAAAAAAAACATATAAAATATGCGCTTGTTCTTCATAACTGAAATCAACAAAAAGATGACAGGACATTCCTAAGAGGGATCGCACTTGGAGCACCAGTAGTCGTAGAGTAGAGTATAAAAGGAATAGCTGTGACATTTGTGCCAACAACAATCTAAGATTGAATTTTTTAATAATATACATTCAAGGATAAGAAAATTCCCGTAATACGTAATCTTAACATAGGAGCAGTCACAATTTAAGAGATGGCTTTGGGTGAAATACATCTGGTTTTTTTGACCGCATAATAATATGGACATTTCAATCACGGATTAAGTCCGTGAGGTTTTTATTAATGTGTGTGGTTATAGCATGTTACTAGTTATGTGTCTTTGTGTGCTACCACTACAAATGTATGCCGGAGAAAAATTAATCAATATTCTAAATTCATTACAGCTAATCAACAAACTCGTTTTTAGGGTTCCGTACCCATTCTCTGTCTGTCCGTCTATTTGTCTATCTGTGTGTCTGTCCGATCATTAAAAAGTTCTATCTTTTAGACCGAATTAGGTTGAACATTGTTTCCAACACAAAAATGTGTATAACTGTTTAATTCTCAATAAAGTACATAGTTGCTTTAGTCATCCTTAAGTAGCACATACTAGCTTCAATCTTGCAGCTATAGTGTGTGTGAGCACTAAAGTATAAAAACAAATAATAAAAACCGGCTAAATGTGAGACGGGCCCGGGTCATCTACTATTTTAAATTACCGACACAGTGCCATCTAGCTTATTATTAAAGAAAAATTATATAAAATATTAAAGAAACTTTTACACATTTGTTTGTTGGAAACGATATTCAAAGTTAAGCAACGCCGGGCTTGGTCAGTACTTGAAAAATGGGTCAATCACTTAGAAGCACACTTTTTTTTCGTTTGTGTTTGTAAATTATGTAAATGGTGGTACGTACGGAACCCTCTGGCGCGAGTCCAATTCGCACTTGGCCAGTTTTTTAAAGTGCCAGAATTACTAACTTTTCGAATATTTCGCTGTGTGTGTCATCTCATCAGTAAATGTAAAAAGTTAACTCGCATGTTAAAGCCACGTGAACTGATTTCAGAAATAGAATTCACCCCCCAGACAGTGTTATTTTAGTTGCGCACACATATGCTGGAGAGCGGCACGCGACAAACTTCCAAATTAGTACAACTTTTGTCTTCGCACGTACTGGATACACGTCAGTCCTGAAATACAGAGAACTATTTCAATTTATGTTACGTCCTATTTATTAACCATGAAAAAATTCGTGTGCTAATAATTTAGGTTATTGGGCAATAGGTCGGTGAACTATAATCGAATGTACACTCGCGAAATGTCTAAAAATATTGTAGCGTGACTAACCCAGGCCGCGTTAATGGCGAAGCATTTGAACTCTTCTGGATTTCCGGCGGGATGGTAGCCCTAGTGAATGTTCGGAAGCTGGATGAAAGTGTTGTGTCGTAGATACAATAAAAACTAATTTATATCAAAATAGTTTTGTAAATCGAGTGCTACTGATTTTGAATTCGATTGAGTTGTAAGCTAAACGATGACCCGAGGTCCTACGATTGTGCGGGTGGCGCCGGGTGGTGCGGCTAGTGGCGGAGGCATAAAATGCTGCTGTTGCAGATGCTGCGAATGCTTAAACTTAGGATACTTAACTACTCAGCACGGAGTTATTAAGTTGGCTGAAGCGGTACGTATTCTTCGCCGTAAAATCAGTGGCAAAGTCAGGATTCTGAACACCCAAATTTATTGAATTATAAATATGGAAAATTGCATCAAGTCTTAATCACCTCGCCAGTGGCAACGTTAGTTTTCAAACTAGAAAAAACAGTCCGTCAACATACTTTTACGTTACGACTTTTTTTGGATCGTAATCGATACTTGTTATACTTGTATTATTTATTTATGACTTATAGGAAACACGACAAACTAGATACAGATAAACTATTGCGTTTATCACTTTGTGTATAAAGGGTACTTCTAAAGTTTACAAAATTCTTTCTTCTTTATTCTTAATACTTCTTGTATTTTCCTTGGTTAATAAAACTGACAAATTTATGATTAATTTATTGACTATGCAGATAATTTTTATCTCGAAAATGATTATCAGATCTTATCATCGGACTTTGTATTTGCAGTTGTAAATGTCGTGATTCAGTAATTATATATTACCTATATATATATATATATATATATATGCCTTCTTCCTGGTGAGATGTTATTTTTAAGGGATGATAATTTGGAAATACATGTTCTGAGATAATAAACTCAAAAAAAAAAAAAAATTGTTTTAATAAAGCATCATATCTTAAAAAAAACGTCTTTTTAGATATTTTTTGTATTTTAACGTAACAGGGGATGAAAACAAATTATAACAATTCCCTTATGATGTCTACGACTTAAATATTATAATTTATCAAAACAAGAAATAAAATTTATCGAAATTAAAACAATTAAGGAATAAAATAGGGGTTGAAAAATAACAAATAGTTTTTAAAACTAAATAACTATCATTAATCAAAAGTTTTATACGTGTTTTCATTCCTTAAATGCCTACATTTGTGAATTTATCAATTTTTGTCAATAAGGGGTAGTATTCACCCCTAAAAGTCAAAAGCACACATCGGCATAGGGTAGATTTTGAAGTAGATGGTAAGTAGAGTTTAATCCCAAATTTTGAAGAAAATCCATCTTTCTTGAAAGAATTGCTGGGTTGTACCATCTTTTTACCGTCATTTACTGTACTAAAAAAGTAAAAGGTCAATGTACGAAGTTCTTTGAGCTTGGCGTCCGTCTTTATAGAAGGTGGTATTGTGCCCTCCCAATTTGTTTTTCAGGTTGTGTGTAAGAAGTAGCAATCCTGGCATTAGTTATTACTTAATACTAGGGTTTGAAGCAATAAATATGGTTGAAAATTACCAATATTAACAGTTCTCCTGCAAATATTAGATCATTAAATTTCTTAAAATCATTAACTCGGTGTATAAATATTAGGTCGGTGGTGGCTCAGGCAAAACCCCTGAGCCCCTTTTACCTTGTGTCCTGATTGGCGGAGGTTCAAACTATGTGTACCAATGAGTCAAAGTACATTGTTGGCTTTTTGATATTAATTTCAACTTGATGCGACTTCACGCGTTCTTTAGTAAAAGGGTCTTGTCAGACAAAGTTTTTTTTGTGAAATTTCATGATTCTAGGACAACGGGAAGGATCCCATAGGTTTTGATTTTTTTGTGAATGCCAAAATATGCGACAAAAATGGCCGTATTTCGGCCGTATTTTTTTTATTGCGTTGACTTAGAAACTTTTTTTTTACAGCTTCAAGGGACAACACAAATTCAACTTAACTAACTAAAAGGTCTTAACAGACAGACATACAAACCGAAAGACGGAAAACAAAGTGATCCTATAAGTGTTCCTTCTTTAAAGGTACGGAAGCCTAAAACATAAATATATCCTTTCGAGGGCGTCATCAGTCGATGTTTTTTTTTATCGACTGATGCAGCCCTAGTAAGGATATATTTATGTTTTAATAGTAAAATAAAGGTTCATGATTGATATTATAACATAACACTTTTTTGACAGACACACAACACAAAAATTATAAAGAATTTCACTTATTAAATTAAAATATATGTATATAGGTTATACCTAACCCATGTACCTATTTAATTTGTTATTTTTTTCGTATTTGGCATACAAGTTTTTGATTACCAATTTATTGCCAAAAATAAATTAATAATTTGCTAGATTGTTAAAAGATACTAAACTACTTATATCTTAATTAAATGTTTTACAGTTGCGGGAATTGTTAGCAATATAGATTTATTTAACAAACATTGTGGTTATAAGTTTTCGAACGAAATATCGAACCTAATATTTAATTAAAAAATAATTAATACATATTTATATACAAAGGGCCCTGTACTTATCTGTTTAAACATATTGAAATTGCTAAGTGTATTTGAAGAGAGATTGTGGTCCCTTATAGCACGGTAATGAACTAATTATGATGGGAGAGCCATTAATACAATGAAAAAAAAAATGTTGTATTACCCTATAGCTAGCATATGAATATTCGCTGTGGTACTACAAATCGCAATTTTGGTGAATACTGGGTCCAATCGCCACAGTGTCAACTACGACAATTCTGTAATAGAAATAAATATTAAGTACGTGTTAAATAATTTTTACCATCACTTGTATCTGAATTAGTTTCCACAAGTTCGGTATTGAGCTGTTTTCCTTGATGTCCATCTTTTTTTACAACTATAGCTGTTTGAGCTTTGCAGTTGCGACGTAGGAAATAATTCATATATAAAAATAGGTAAAAACAAATGCGTACAATTGTTTAAAATTAATAATATGGTTCCCAGAATCATATTACAGTCAGTATTGGGGGGCTTTATAAATAATAACAAAGATTTTAAAACTATAAATACTGATAATAACCAGAAATCTTGTAATCACAAGCTATTATGCGTGCCATTGCAATCGGTACTTCATCTTCATTCGGCAATCTAAGAATATTAACTGCCTAACAGTATCGTAAACCATTTAAGCTGTCTGACCACCTAGCTATGAGACATTCCACACTACTTTCTGATACGCGGTTTCGAACAAGTTTTACCCAACAGCTATAGATTTTGCGACATATTTGCAAACCTGCTCACTGCCACTTCAGCTTGCAATTTTTTGTTGTATTGTGTGTGTGTGTGTGTTTTTTTATGTTACTAAGGTTTTCGGGCACAATCTTGCGGTTCTCCAGATGGTAAGCGGTTACCACAGCCTAAGGACGCCTGAAACACCTGGCGCATCATTCGCGCGTTGCCTACCCGACAAATTTCTAAAACCTTTTTTCTTGAAGAACCCCATATTGTAGTCCTTAAAGAGAACCTTGGCAGGAAGCTCATTCCAAGACCTAAGCGTTCGCGGGAGGAAGTTTCTCTGGAACCGTACTGTACGTGACCAATTAGGTCTGAGGACCTGCTAATGGCGAGCAGTGCGATGGTAGAAAGTAGCCGTGGGCATCAATCCGAACAATTCCTCAGAATACATCCCATTATACTAGCGGCAGAACACACACATTTAAAATCAGTAGCTATTTAACTTCCAGATGCTTGGTGGTCTTTGTCAGAGTTTGCTGGTGAAGTACGGCATGTCTGAAGCCAGCGCGATGGGCTCCGCTTTCCACGGATTCTTGACGACGGCTTCGGCATGTCTGCTGACTACGGCGCTACTGATTGCCGTTTATGTGCTGTCTTCTACTTCCCAAAACCTTATTAGGCAATCAATTTTTGTGAGTACCTAATGTATGTAACCATCTAACTTATATTTTGTATGAAAAATTACTACCACAAAGAACCGGTCAATACCCATACAGATGGTCGGACGTACATGCCGAAACTACCTATAGGAGTTTCGTGTTTCTCATTTGTTTTAAAATGTTATGCGGAATGGCGAAAGTTATTACAGCGGATTACCTAACAAATAATAAAAAAACAGAAAGTAAAAATTTAAGGAAGGTCCCAGTACAAGTAAAACGTTTTTGCGGTTTTACTTATGTTATAGAAATAGTAATACGTACAAGTTTCAAACTTGCAGTGAGTAGAGTTCTAAATTATAACAACAATTAATAAAAAAATGGCCAAGTGCGAGTCGGACGAAGGATTCCGTACCGTTATCTATAAAAACGGCAAAAAAATCACGTTTGTTGTATGGGAGCCTCTCTTAAATATTTGTTTTATTTTCATTTAATTATTTGTTTTTAAAGTGAATATAACTAAATATTCTGTGAATATTTTAAGCGTCTACCTTTGGCCGTTATCAATATCGAGCAAAAATGAGTAAAAAAATCACGTTTGTTGTATGGGAGCCCTTAAATATTTATTTTATTACGATTTTAGTATATGTTGTTATAGCGGCAACAGAAATACATCTTCTGTGAAAATTTCAACTGTCTATCTATCACGGTTCATGAGATACAGCCGGGTGAGGGATGGACGGATGGACGGACAGCTGAGCCCCGTTTTTTACCTTTTAGGTACGGAACCCTAAAAACCGAACGAGTTTGAGGTGGGCTCGTGTGATGTCATTATAATTGTAAATTACCATGTAAGGGCGCTTACATCTACCGAAAACTGGCTAGATTATAAAGAGAAGCATTTGTTTAAGGAAACGATATACGAAGTTAAGCAACTTTGGATGTGATCGGTCTTTGGATGGGCCTAGAAGTACTTTTTTGTTGTTTGTGCTTGTAAATGGGTGATTCCATTCGAAAAACGTACTAATAATTTTACTGGTTTCATAGTTCAGGATGCTGTATTACATAAACTTTATTCAAATAAATTATAAATTAGAGGTGATTTATGCCTTATATTGAAATGTATATGAAGTGCTCAAAGAAATGACTTTTTAGGGATCCGTAGTTAACAAGGAACCCTTATAGTTTCGCCATGCCCGTCCGTCCGTCTGTCCGCAGCTTAGTTCAAAAACTGCAAATACGAAAAAGCTGCAATTTGGCAGGGATATACACATTGATCAAGTGGACCAACAAAGTGGTAGAATAAAATCTTTTTTTAGGGTACCTCCCCTACACGAAGTGTTTTTTAGGGTACCTCCCCTACACGAAGTGGGGACGTAATTTTTTTTTTCTCGTCTACCCCATCGTGTGGAATATCGTTTGATAGGAATTCCAAAAACATTGGCGGTATACAATGATAATTTTTTGATTTAGGGCTCCGTTTGCGAAACATTTAACTTTAAAGTACTAATTTTTGTTTGCCCTACCAGCGAAAGTATAGTATTTGGAAATGTAAAAAAAAATTACGGTAGTAGTGCATATAATGAATTTAAAAGGAAAACTATCACGGGTAAGTACCTACACTTTACAGGCTAACGAGTAATAGTCGACCAAGTCATTGGAAAATTGAAATTTTCGTACAAATTCCATTAAAAGTTACTTATATGAAGTAGGTACATCTGTAAAACAGGTATAAAATAAAAATAAATGAACGATGTATAATTATAAAACAATAAAATAAAAGATAACATTCCAAAAATAAAACAAATTTTTAAGGGGGGGCTCACATACAACAAACGTGATTTGTTTGCCGTTTTTATAGATAATGTTTCGGAATCCTTCGTGCGCGAGTCCGACTCGCACTTGGCCAATTTTTTATTTAATTCGCAACACTAATGTACAATTTTGAGGTTATGTTTACATTCATTATTCGTAAAAAATATTTTGTTTTAGTTAATAGGATTTAACAAATTACAATTATGTTACTTGTACTTACTGTGATTTGGGAATGATGATTGAACTTTTAAAACCACTGAGGGAATAATTTATGTTTTGTTAATATTTATCTACGTACCTACACCGACAGTTGAGCTGCACACCCAGCAAGGACTGATTTGAACAAATTGCTTCCCAATATTTATTTGTTATTTATAATATACTAGCGGTCCCGGTTGTTTCGCTGCCGTCCCTCTGTAAACTGGCGAACGTTGATTTTTACCTAAAGTGCCCAATCCGGCTCGCACTTGACATACCGAGATAAAAACTATCCTATATTTTAAGTTTGATCAAATAACAGATAGCTGACCCGGAGAACGTTGTTTCTCTTTTCTTAAACAACTGGCGCGCCACCTATTTTGAAAGTGTTGTACTAATTCAGAAACCTCAGCGTATGCTTGACCAATTTTTATTTCTCAAAAACCTTCCCCGGCGGTATGCACAACCATTTACTCAAATTTCATTACAATAGGTTAACCAGTAGTGCGCGGGTCCGACTCCCACTTGACCCTTTTTTATATCATATAAACCTTGCCCTAACAATAATAAACACAACATAAATTATCCAAATCGGTGCAGTTGTTTATATATATATAATATATATATATATATATATTTAACATAGCACCATCTATCTATCAATGGAGTTAACAGATATCGCCATCTGTTACAATCGTTTGGAGCTAACAGATAATTGTTACACGTGGTGGTTATACTATTAAATTGAAGCGTTTGTATTTTTAACATATCGCCATCTATTGAAGAATCGTTTGGAGCTAAAAGATAATAGACAAATAATTTGCAATAAAATAATATTGCGACTATAAATTGAGATGTTAGCTATCCTATCTTTTAAGTTGGATCAAATAACAGATAGTTACGAAGTTTGATCAAAATCGGTTCAGTAGTTTAGGAGTGCATCGCGGACAAACAACGTGACACGTAATTTTTATATATATAGATATCGGAATTTGTGTAATCTCACAGAAATTACGGTTTTTGGTAACCTAACTACAGCACGAAAATAAAATAAAATCCGACAACATAAAATTCTGAAAGATATAGAATATTAAACGTTAATATTTTCTACGTTTTTAATTTCCGGTTATGTGTGACATTATAGCCAGTAAATATTTTTGACATTTCTCAATTGGGATACGACAGGGGCATAAACATACGTGAAAATGGCGCCCCCATTACATTTTTCAATTTGTATTAAGGATAAGGAATTTCGAAAAAGTGCTCAAATTAAAAGTTTAAAGTACAAGTAAGCTTTTTTTAGAAAGTTTTAGTCGCTATATATTATGCATGTGTAGGCTAGAAAGTTCATTTATTTCAAATGTGGCCACTTTTAGCATAAATGAACTTTCCAGCCTGCACGTTAACGATATCTAGCAAATAAAACTTTCTATAAATTGCTTACTTGGACATAAAACTTTTAATTTCAGGCTGTAAAAGAGTCTGTATTTAATGGAAATTAAAAAAATGTAGTGAGGGCGCCACTTTCACTTACGTTAGCCCCTATCACAGAACATGACTTTCGAGTCTTATATTAGGTACAAAATTTCTTGTGAAAAAAGTAATATTTTTTCTTTGTAATATAAAAATATCACACTAATCTTAAAATTAAAGCTGTAAGAAAGAAATTACATGTAAAAAATCTATATTACAAGCAGTAACTAAATTTTATCACTGAGATTGGAATTACCCAAATTATATTGTGGTACGGTACCCTCGGAGCGCGAGTCCGACTCGCACTTGTACGATTTTTTATATTATCATCATATATTCCTTGGATTTTTATAATAGGTGATTGAATTGTTATGTGCTATTAGGTATTGTCTTGTGTTAGTTTCACATGTCTTTGTTTTTAATTTATTTCTCTATATCAACAGGAATGCCTCTTTAATGCCGTCGCGTGTTTCCTTTATCTCTCTGCCTCTTCGTATATGGGGGTCGCAGTGAATATCTACCTGTACCCACGGTACGCTCTTGTCAACATGTATGCCGCATATCCAGCTATGACAGCAGTCTATGTAAGTTTAAATTTGGTACAAAATAGATACGAGCTGAAAAAAACAATTTTAGCAAATGGTCCTATGCGTTTCCACAACGGCCGGTTTTCAGCCACCCGCGCCTATTAGCTAGTCGTAGGCGCGCACTAGTCTGAGTTTTTTATCGATGAGTGTCTCGAATTGTATGAACTATCGGCCGATTACTGATCGGAAAGTGCGTGCGGTCTCATGTTAAACGTCAGCGTAGCTCTCCGATTTTTTGATCGGCCGAGTCAAAAATCGGGAGTGCGCGCCTACGCTTATTCATGCGGCTTTAGCCAGTTCTGGAAGCTGCTGGCCTAGTGTAAATTCCAGAAGTTATACAGTTCTGATTTTTTAAGCCTCGGAATGCTTAACGACTGTTGTCAAATTATCTGTATATTATGGAGCTATTCATTGTTTTGTAAGTGGACGGAATCCGATAGTAGGTACATAGAGCACACATACGTGCCTCGACTCTATTGTCATAACTGAAGAAGTTAGTTATTTATATCAATACGTTTATAATATTTCAATATGTAAAACTCAGAAGCATTAATGGCGCAGTTTTCCTCCTAGTGTTGTCTTTAGGTAGAAACTGACACTTTTAATGTCACGTAACTTATACTCTTGACAGGTTTGTAGATTTTGATAGATTCTTAAATATTACGTCAACTACAGGCTATATAATACTTTACTAGTACGTTCAATTTCTGCGGATCTAGATATATCCTATAGTATATTGAGTTAAAAAAAGTTATATAATATCCTATTTTTGAGAAATAAAGGATTTCATTTAATTTAATTTGTGAAAACATATAATTTGTTTAGCCCAATGCTACAATAACCTTTTAAGAAAATGCTGAATGTCATTAGTCCGCCATTGTTTATTAATTTGTGCAAGAAGTAAGTAAAAAAATAAAATAATCATTATTTTGTTTTCAGTATGTGGGAGTGATCGTGGGAATTCTTCATGGCGTGGATGCTTATATTTCCTATCGATATCATAAAGGGTACCGATAGTATATATATATAAGTCACTAAATAACTATTAAATGTTAAATATAAGTTAACGTTAATATGGATTCTTTAGTATACAATACTAAAAATTAGATTTATTAAGGCAACCTTGCATTAATTTATATTTACAATGTCCTAGTAATATATTTTTAGGTATATATATATAATCTAAATCTCGGAAACGGATCCAATGATTTTCATGAAGTTTAGTATGCAGGAGGTTTCGGGGGCGATAAATCAATCTAGCTAGGTTTCATTTTTAGAAAACGTTGTTTTATCCGTGTTTTCAGGCAATGATAAACTGAAAAATATGACTCTTCCTGACATTTATTGACGAGTAGTAATACTATTTTTTTTTCCACTTGACAATAGATGGCAGTGTTAAAAAAACGAGTGAAACTCGGTCGTTCAGGTACCTACTTAATATTGTGTTACATAACAGTATACCTAGTGCGTTGACCACTAATTAGTAATTACTTTATGAAAATTTTCGTCTAAATTTATACAAAATGGTAAACACCTTTTTATTTTCGTCTTCATACTAATATGAAGTGAGTTTTTTTTCTTTATTTGTCCCAATATGTACGGGTAAAAGAACTAAATATACTTAGGTACTGATCTTAATATAGATACCTTATATTTGCTAACATGTTTATAACATTATAAAATTATTACAATTTGAATAACGGTTATTGGGGTTTCAAGGTCATCTGCGCAGTTTGCCTCTTTGGTCCCTTACCGCGCATGTATTTGGTTGCGTTTATCAATTTGTTTCCATTTTAACCGGGAACATAAGCTTATTGGCGAATTTTTAAAGCTTTGGCATACCCTAGCAAAAGCGCGCCGTTCTACCAGCGTACCAAGGCATATTACACTATTGTAGCATAAAAAGAGACACAGTTCCAAGTGCAATAGACGCAGCACGTGACCATTGAAAATTTCGATTTTCCTGGTTTTTCATCGGTATAAAATTCAAATATTTATTGCAAACTATGAAATTAGCAAATTAACTTTATCATATATCTAACTTATGAAAAAAGAATAAAGAGAATATCACTCTTAGTTTACCAAACAATTTCAATTTAAGCCACAAAATAGAGTGTCAGAATTATTTTTCTAATTGTTTTATTAGGAAATTACCAAACCAATTATTATAATATTACCAAATTCACTTAATGAAGGTCGGGAAAGTAATCAAAATCTTCTTAACTTAACTCGTTTGGGTATGCCATCACCTTAAGTACACTTGAGTAAAAAAATTGTAAAATTTTTAAAAATAAATAATTAGTATAAATACTTATGTGACAATAAGTGTACATCCGCATTGTATCTTCATATATTATCTTTGACTTTTAAGTACCCTATACACTAACATAATGGTCTTTTTACTGATGTTAATGTTTACGTAACTACCTATTTATAAATTTTACTTTGCATGTAATGTTAGATAATAAAATGTGATTCTTCCAATAATAAAATTGAAAATTATAACTTTTTTAGTAAAATTAAAATTTGTATAAGTAAAAACTTTTGTATCCACCCGTAATTCATCATAAGTTCCTTTCAAACATAAGACGTCCATGCAAGTTCACATGGTGGACAAGGACATCTGTCTACCCGAACGCCTGGATGCTGGATCCGGATTGCGGGTGTAGCCGTGGTAATAGCTACCCCTTTGTTATAACAGCTGGCGCTACAGCGCATCAACTTTAAGGGCAGAACAAAGTCTGCTGGGCCAACAAGAATAAATACAATACATAGGTATTATCGGTTTTGGTATGATGCTTTAGTCCAAAACTCCTTTGGTTATTTTAAACATAAACGTTGCAAGCAACTGAACTAGCCCAAATATAGCCAAGAACCATTTCGATTGTACCCATCTTCAAGCAAAGAATAGCTGTATTAAAATCGGCTTCTCCGTCTGGCCGGTACGATGTAAGTAACAGCCACTTACTGACAACTGTGAATAAATTCCAATCGGAATGGCGATGTCAAATATTGTTAAAACAAATCAGTTTATCCGCATTATGTATGTATGCTCACGAGCATCGTGCCTGGTACAAGCGGGTGCGAGGCAATACATGGTGCCACTTGAAAGCAACTAGCAACTACTTATCTGGCGGCAGGCGCGGCAGTAGGACGACACGAGAGCCAGCCAATACGGTACATTTTGTGAGTGTCGTGTCGTGTCGTCATTTCCATTGTTGTTGACATAAATACATAACAGGATATGAAAGGTTGCTTGGAAAACAAATTACGGTTACTAACTACTTTGTACTAAGGCAAAGTAATAGTTCTGGTAAAAATCTAATTAGAAATAAAGCTATCGCTTATTGCATAATTGAAAACATTTTCTTTAAAACTCTTTTGTTTCGTTGGTTATTTTTTTTAACGCTATGTGCCGCGTTTACTTACTGTGGATCAAATATGCATGAGTGTGACACACGCAATTGTCGGTAATGGTAATTCCATGAGTTTTGCTACGCCTTGCTTTCTCATCTACCATATTCGCCAACCCCGACCCCTTGCATCTATTTTCTGTTCCTAAATTAAAGAACTGGATGGGTGAAATAGATTTTGCTCCGATGAAGAGTTCATGGACGAAACCAATGCCTACTTTGAGTGTAAAAGTGTGTGCGTTTTGGGATAAAAATGTACCCACATTTGATACTTTTCACGCCAGTTTTGCCAGCGACTCCGTTCGGTCGCATAGTTGCTAACAAAATTGTTGGTTAGGTAAAGAGTGGAGTGAATGATTAACGTACGAAAAATTTTAACAAAAAAAAAAAATATCCGACTTCAAAAATATGCACTAAAAGGTTATTTTTTTCCTTTTTAGTGAATATTTTTGAAGCCGGTTGATTTTTTTTTTGGTAAAAAGTTTATAATATGTGCTTTTCAGTGACGAATTGCTTTTGTTTTCGTACACTAAAAACATCCATACTTGTAACAAAATTTTATTTAATCATCAACATAAAAAGCGTGTTTCACCAGTTCCAAATTAAGATCAATTATTGTTTTTTCTCCAAAAGCTTAAGTTTTAAAAATCCACTTCATTAATATAGGAGCACCTCAGGAGCACACTCTTTCGAATAAACAAAGATTTTTTGAAAACGGTTCACAATTGACGGAGAAATCGCTGGGCATACATAAAAAAACAATATACTCGTTGAAAATAGAACCTCCTCCTTATTTGAAGTCGGTTAAAAATACTCATTGGTACACGCCGGACTCAAACCTCTGCCCCTCAGGACGCGAGGCGAATTCAAAACCCCTAGCCACCCACCACCGACTCTTATATTACTATAACCTACCTACTAATTAAAACTGTTATCACCAACTAAGTATTGTATAAATATAATTATAAGTACTTATAACTTTAAATACATACTAATTAACTTTGTTTTCATTTCTCACCACGCAAGGTCGAGTTACATACCTACAAATATACTTGAGATGCATACCAAACGTTATACCTAATTTGTGTCTTCGAAGCTGATATTATTTAACATAACCTGAAAAATTTAATAAAATATACTAGTAACATCATTTGTATTGCATGTACTTATTAGCAAAATTTTGTTGTTACCTAATAGATCAATGCAACCTTGGGCAAAAAGATTTGAGAGTCGGAGAAAGACATGTTACCTACCTCCTTCAGAGTCTCGCCCCGAACGCCCGGTGAAGCAGTAATGGCTGCATCAGCCAACTGCATAGCCGTACAGAAAAAAAAAAGAATTGGCAAGAATCTTGATTTTGGACACAATTTTACAAGTTTGTTTGATTAGTTTTTATCTTACTATCATAACGTGTTTAGACGTGCTTATATTATAAATATTATTTAGCGGAATTTTTTTTTATTCAAATTTTTTCAAATTCAATATAATTTATTCAGTTTAGGCTACAATAATTGAGCACTTATGGATGTTACTACGCCATCGGTTCGTAAGTCTACAGGGCGGGTGACCTTGTACTAAGAAGAACCGGCAAGAAACTCAGAAAGGGCATTTCTTTTCTCCCTTTCTCTTACAGCGTCCAATTAAAATATTGGAAAATGCCCTCCCTATCATAAAAGGACACTTTCCATTACAAACATAAAAAAACATGAAATATAAAGCACAAGCACAACATAAAAAAGTATCTAATATAAACAAAAGACAGTTTATGTATTCATCACTAAGAAATAATCAATGTCTTACAGTATTAATAAACAAAACAAAAAAGTAAATACTAAGAATACAAAGAAGTTTGCAAGAGCAGACCAGCCTTTGAGAGAGCATGACTCAAGCAACTCCAATAAAACTTCGATTGTACTAGTGACAATGTGTGTAGTAAAGGAACAAAATATAAGAGGAGAAGATTGGAAGGTTCGTAATGCTTTACAACCGAGAAGCACCGGCAATAAACTCACTAGTTAATCTTTTATATATCATATAAAAATACAATATAGCCTTACACTATGTAATAACAATATACAATGTTTTAATTTAAAAAAAATATTTCAAATGCCCGAATACAAATCAATTAAGTTCTAATTTTTCCAAGCATTGTTATCATTTATGTATTCATCAACTTTATAATAGCTTTTTTTCATTAAACTTTGACATATATTTTAAATTTATTTGAGGCTAAATTAACCACATGTTCTGGAATTTTATTGTAGAAAAATGTACTTTGTATTGCGAAAGAGCTATGTACCTTCTGAAGACGACATTTTGGAACTACCAATTTATCCTTATTCCTTGTATTAACACTGTGGAGGTCACTATTTTTTAGCAAATAAGTGACAATTTTGGCGTACATACATTATACAAGCGAAGATATATTGGCAAGAAACAGTTAAAATATCAATTTCCCTAAATAGTTCCCTAAGAGAAATTCGAGGTCCTAATTTATAAATTGACCGTACTGCTCTCTTTTGCAAAATAAAGACTGTATCAATATCAGCTGCATTACCCCAAAGCAAAATGCCATAAGACATGACGGAATGGAAATAGCTAAAGTAGACCAAGCGAGCAGTGTCAACATCTGTAAGCTGCCTAACTTTCCTAACTGCATAGGCAGCTGAACTGAGTTTTCCTGCAAAAACTGAAATGTGAGGGTTCCACTGCAGCCTATTGTCTAATGTAATACCTAGAAACACTGTTGAGTCTAATAGTTCTATTTCTTCTCCGTTTAGGGATAATTTTGTACTTATGTTTCTGACATTTGACATCATAAATTTTAAACACTTAGTCTTTTTCGCATTAAGAAGTAAATTATTTGCCCTAAACCACTGAAGAACCTGAGAAAGCGCACTACTTACGTCGTCAAAATTAGTTTTATTTCTGTCAACTTTAAATAAAAGAGATGTGTCATCAGCAAATAGTACAATCTTGCACAGCTTCTCCATAAAGAAAGGCAAGTCATTTATGTAAATTAAAAATAGAAAAAGACCTAAAATAGAACCTTGAGGAACTCCTAATTTTACTTCAGAGCCATTTGATTTTACTTCATTGATTTGAACCTTCTGCATTCTACTACTCAAATATGAGCGGATAAGCTCAAGAGCCAAATCTGCAATACCATAATGACTCAGTTTCCGTATAAGAGTTTCATGTTGCACGTTGTCGAATGCCTTTGATATTACATACCTACCTAAATGCGTAATTTATTAATGTGATATAACTAAGTAAGTATGTTAACAAAAACTTGAGATTTGCTTCAGCATCCGGGGATGTGACCTACAAAGAATCCGCATCCGTCTGATATGAAAAAAAAAACGGGTTGCGCTCCGGGAGTGCCGGCAGAAGTAAAAACATAGAACCTAGATATAATATTTTAACATGTTTAATCCGCACTTTCATCTTTTCATCAACCCAATTTCCTCTAACTTTTTATTCGTCCTATAGAGTTTAACATTTTTTACCCATCACAAAAAAGTGCACAACGCCGCTAAAGGCGTTTTCACTTCAAAATTATAACAGGCGTGGCATTTTGGTTTCCGTCTTGCGAATTTTTATGGCGTGGCATTATGGTTTCCGTCTAACGAATTTTCGATCAGCCTGACGCGAGTTTATCATTTTTTACCCATCACAAACAATAAACTAATAATAAAACTTTATTTTTGATGGTGGAATTGATGTTTTTGCTTTCCACGCTCGACAGAAAACATGTAAACATTTACGCCAGCGAGCGTAGGAGGACGGAGCACAATTATTACTTTCGTTCGTATGTATGATCTGTGGTAATCAAATGTTTTCTCTTTATTGATAACGAATCATTGATCAAATATTTCTAAAAGAAATGAAAATATGTCTACGTTTAAAGTCAATAAACCAAACATGTTTCAGCGAAACACCAGAAGGAAACCCGGCTTAATAAACACAAATATAGGATACCTAAGTAAAAAAAGTTTTATCCTAAGCTTTCAGCTTACATTTGGAATCGAAATAGTTTATACCCGAATTATCATATAATACCTATATTTCTCCGACAAATTTTCAATAATTATAACCAAATAAGATCATAACTAAAATTTGCTATTCCTATACATAATCAAGGAGTAGCGCGGGCGCAGAATTATATGAATAGGTAACGGATTAGGAGAAAAAAACGATTACTTTGAGTTGCCGTGTCAAACAACAAATGACCTTATCAAATGTTCCTTTTAACGTTTATAATAAATTCAGAATAATTAATTTAAAATTAATAGTCTTGTGTAAAAAGGTGTCGTAAGGAGTAATCTATGATCTAAGTAGAGTAAATGATATTTCAATTTAAAATTAAAAACCGGTCATAAGCATATTTGGCCATGCTTAGTCTAGGCATAGATCTCACAGGTTATACAGCCGCTCTCCAATATCGACCTCTCTATATAAATCCTGTTATATAGAAGACCGCACACATTTGCAGATACACACATTATTTCTTTTTGTAGTGTTAATTCTGTTCATAGGCACGACATAATGTGATTTATCTTTAGATCTCCAAGAAGCTTATTCGGAACAGTCTCGAGTAAGTCAGACTGAAGAATTCGAAAGAAAAATGTAAGAAAGTACTTTACGGTTCCGAAAGGTAAGACCTACTTTCATTCATTTTTCTCTCGAATTTCTCTATCTATCTAGTGTATAGGATTCCGTAACCGTTACAACCTATAGAATGGGCTATAGCTGGAGTTTCTTTGAAGGATATCATCAGAAATAAAGAGAGCCGTCGAAATACTAAATTCACCGACATAGCGGTAAATATACATATATATATATATATATATATATATTTATATATATAATAGCTCATATTTTTCGCAGAATCGAAGGCCGTTGGGGCAGACGAGTTTTAGAGTGGAGACAACGAATTGGTAAGTTGCGAGGGTCGCCCTCCAGCCAGGTGGACCAATGACCTTAAAAATAAAAATTAAGGGGAGAAGAACTATAGATATTGATATCTATAATATAAGTAGATTATGAAATTACTTACCTGTTAAAATTTGACACACGATTGGTTGCGCATGAGCAGTTACTTGAGTAAATACAGTAATAGCACTGCGATGTATTCTTATATTCTTTGACTGCATTCGAGAGTGGAGAGCTGTCTGTTCGCCTACCGCAACTAATGGAAACCTTGAATGTCTACCAGTTTCGCTAATCAGGTACCAGCAAAAACAACTAAAATTTTTTTTAAAACAAACAAAAAACAGGGAACACTAAAACAATAGTAAACAGATGGTTGACAGTATCCGGTGTGGTGAGGACTGAACACCTACTGCCCTCTCATCATGATAAAATAACGTAACCAAGCTTATTTGATTCCTTAAGTAAATATTTAACACTAGCTTTTGCCAGCGGCGACGCCCGCCCTAAATTTGGTTATCGGCTTGAGATTCCTACGGCAATTCCTTGATTATACTAAATATGGTTAATTCGTGGAATTGGGTTATAGTTACTCCTGCGGGAAAGTAGCCTTTGTCCTTTTCCGTATCTTCAACTATCTCTGTGAAATTGAGCTCAATTTCAGCTCAATTGGATGCTCCGTTGCAGCAGAATTGAGTAACAAACATTATACATATTACCGCGGAAACTTTTGAATTATCCGGGATGCATTTATAATATTAATAGGATAGCTGTTAATTAATGAATTTTGCCAGCGGCTCTATTCGCCCTAAATTTGGTTATTGGCGTGGGATTCTTACGTCAACTCCTTAACTATACTAATGAAGTTTGCTATAGCTATATATATATATCCTATATATATATACAGTTCGATTAAGCTCGGTTATAGTTATTCCCGCAGAAACTTTTGAATTCTTCGGGATAAAATCTATCCTATGCCCTTTCCTGGCACCCAAGCTCCATACCAAATTTCAACTGAATTAGTTCAGCGGTTTAAGCGGGAAGAGGTTACAGACAGACAGAGTTACTTTCGCATTTATAATATTAGTATGGACCAGACCATACATCCATACTAATATTATAAATGCGAAAGTAACTCTGTTACCTCTTCACGCTTAAGACTGCGGTATAGTCTAGACCGCGAAAATAAGCCGGTTTTGTGCAAATTTTGTGGCTAAACCTATAGTCTTAAGGATTGAAAAAAATATATGTTATAAAACTTGCTTATGTCTAGTGCATAACCTAACTGAATGATTTTCATTTATTGTAATAAAAAATCTGGAAGTGACCATCGTTTCAACACTTGTGCAAATTTTTAAAGCGTGTTCTGCATTTGCTTGTAATGAAAGTTGGTAACATAACACTGTGTGACACGATTTTTCTAACATAAATAAGATTACGTGATTTGAATTCCTTATTCCATTGTTGAAAACATTGTCAATTGATATGGTTGTCTAACACGTCACGTTTCTAAGTTATAGTGTCAATACTATTTACGTGTACCCTCGTAAAAAACAAAAGATCAAACGTTGTTAATTGCAGATTTCTTTTAATACTGAAGTCTGTACGACTATAAATTAAAAGTTTTAGTGGTCTTAAGATAATTCTAACAGTTTATTTGGGTAATCATAACATTTTTTTTGTGTAAAATTAATAATTTAAATAAAAAATATGATATACAATTTTGATACTGTCTTTATTTATTTATAGTACATCAATTTATCATAACTTTAAAATGATACGTGTTACAAAAAATCTATTTAAGTTTTTCTGTTCAGCAGGTTTATTTTGATAAAAAATAGCCGTTTCATTAAATGTTAGAGCACAAAAAAAAAATTTGTCACACAGTGAATTAGAATAGCTTGTTATCTAGTGCATTGTGTGTGTGTTTTTTGTGTACGTGTGAGTCCCTGCAAGTTTTGAAAACACAATTGGACCCGGTAGGTGGCGCTGCATTTGGTGTGTCACGTATCTTCTCTTAAACAACTGGAACGATTTTAGTAATGTTTTATTTGAGTGGGTCCCTAGAAGGTTTGAAAACACAATTGGACTCGGTAGATACAGTCGGTGTGTTACTAATCTTCTCCCAAACGGCAAAGAAGATTTTAATGATATTTTTAACCGACTTCAAAAAAGGAGGAGGTTCTATGTTCAACGGGTATATTTTTTTATCTATGTCCTCCGATTTCAAAAATTCTTTTTTTGTTCGAAAGAGAATGTTGCTGAGGTGGTCTCATATAAATGAAGTGGATTTGAAACTTAAGCTTTTGGAGAAAAATAATAATTGATGTTAATTTTGAACTGGTTAAACGCGCCTTTTATGTTGATGATTGTATAAAATGTTATTACAAGTATGGATGTTTTTAGTGTACGAGCAGAAAAAGCAATTCGTCACTCAAAAGCAAAAAACAAAATTTTTTTTTTAGATGTTGCTTTTCCGGGCAGGCCAACGTCTGCCGGGTCTGCTATATTATAAATGCGAAAGTAACTTTGTCTCTCTGTTACCTTCTTACGCTTAAACCGATGTACCGATTTAAATGAAATTTGTCATGGGGATAGTTTGAGCCACGGGGAAGGATATAGACTATTCGAAAACGTAACTATGAGTCGTTTTTTTTATAATTGAGGTATTGCCGTTGAAATCCTCCACCGATAACCGAATTTAGGGAGAGTGGAACCGCGGGCAATCATGGCATGGAGATTGTTTGAGTTCCGAGAAAGGGCATAGGCTATTTAAAAACGTTAAGTGGGAGTCGGTTTTTTTCTATAATTGAGGAGTTGCCGTTAAAATTCTACACCGATAACCGAATTCAGACCAAGTGAAACCGCGGGCTAAAGCTAGTATGTAACTAATTTTGAATCGGAAAATTTCGCCGACGATTCGAAGTCGAATTATTAATTAATTAATTCAATTAAGTTTCTTTCTTGTCGGTTTCATTTTTTGTTTTTTTTTTTGTGAAAACCTATAAATGGGACTGACTTTGAGCTATAGCTTATCTAATGAAAAGAGTCATTACAATCGGACTACTCTGTCAAAAGTTATGCGTGGTCATACATAAACAATGCTGTTACAAATCTGTTTAACGGCTTTTCTCAAAACAGTAGTCTTGGGGTGCGTTCGATTTGGGATGGAGATTCATTATTTTCATTAATTTTGTCATCTGTCATCCATTCGTTGCGCATTGATATCAAAAATATTAATATTTTAGTATCATCTGTAAGAAACTTAATTGTCAAGCGTTTGTTTACAATATTTTTGTCACTTTTGCTACCGAAAAATGAAACTTTTGATCCATGTCTGGAGATGGAGTTTTGGTGTTAATCCTGTCAAACTGCCTATATATATATTCATTATTTATGGTAGTGTGTGTGTTATTATCATAGCGTGTGTACGACAACCGTTCGTTTTGAAACAAAAATTTTGTTAGTAACGTTTCAAAGCTAGTAAGCTACACGAACAATAGGTGTCGTGTACCACTGAAGTAAATGAAAGTGTGAAATTATCAATCTCTATCCCAAAACGAACACACTATTGAGAATACTAACCAGATTACTAACAAAATAGTTCATTTCGTACCGACGATGACAATTTTAAAGGTCATTGAATCTACAGCTTGTGTGGGCTGTGTTCAGAGGAATTGTTCGTAATGATGCCCTCGGCTACTTTCTATCCTTTCTTGTTGTTGCAAAAAGGTCTCGTAAGAATAACTACGCTACACAAAACTTCTTAGTATAATTAAGACGTTGACGTAGTAATTCTACGCTGACAACCGAATTAAGGGAGAGCGGAACCGCTAGCAAAATCTAGTAGTTTATAAAGGATAAAAATACTTTTAAGTTTGTATTAGCGTGCGTGTCTAACTCGCACTTGCACTGTTTTTTTCTGACGTAATACAAAATAAAAAAATTTGAGTACAGTAATGTAGTGCTGTGGTAATAGTAATAAATAGTCAGACGATGATTAGGATTTACCTTTCAAATCATTTACCTGTAATAAACAAGTAGGTAAATACCAGCGGCGACGAAGGCATAGATGACGCAACGCGTTTCGACATTGGGGCTACAACACTACGGCGAATGTCTTTGCCTCATTTACTTATCACGTGATTATCTCATGTTTGTTCTGGGCTAACCCGACCCGGATGACTCGCTAACTATCGTGTTTATCGACGCTAAGCAGGAATGAAGAGTCATTAGATGAATAGCGTTAATAAATTAAGAAAGTACTTCCTTGAAATACTTATTACCTACTTGATACAAAAAAATAACTTTAAAAACTTGTTAACTGTTTAATAAGGAAAAATAGCCAGCCCTCTTGTGCGGCACCGACCAGCTTAGAAGTGATTAACTTAACGAAATTTCTTGCACTAGGTGCCCCATGGGCCAAAAGTTTCAAACGCAAGCGGCAAAAAAACATAGTCTTTAAGAATAGATTTGTATTTCTGCCGCTTACGATCCCCCGCAGATTCCGCCGCCACCCCGGCTTTTGACGCTGTGCGACCAAGATAAGAGTAGGCTAGAGTACCCTCTCCCAGGGCACAAGAGTCATGCCATTAGGTCTTTTGCCATCATCCCGTGAAATTCCAGCTGTTAATTTAATTTAATTTCATTTCAAATTTTAAGTAATGCAGTTCAACAGGGTAATGCGGCCAGCGTTCTTGCCACTTTGCCTTTAGTTTAATATATTATATTTATTAGTTATAGATTTTTTTACATTTTTATAAAAAGGAAAAATATTTTTCCTATGTAAAATATTATGTCAGACTCAATTATTCAAGGTTTCTCGGCAATATAAAAAAGTAAATAAGATATAAATATTTCTCAAATATTAGAGGTGGTAATTTTTTTGTAATATCCACAGTTCATAAATTAATGAGATAGATTGGTAGTATAGTAAATTTTATAACCTGTACCAAATTTCAAGTAGTGTTATAGTTAATGAAACCGACTTCAAAAAGATAAAAATAGAAAAACGGTAAAAATAATTATTTGAAAAAAATCTTATCTAAATTACAGTTCGAAGTTAGTGTCGTCCAAGTGAAGTATGTTATGAACTGTTAAAGAGATTTTTACTTTTAAATTACCTATTCGCTTATTACTTGTACGCTTATAACTTGAAGGATCCTAAGAAACGGTCTTATGCCCTCGATTATCCTGTGATTCCTTCATTAGCTACTGACTTGGTGACAACAGGACCACCTCAGGAGCATACTCTTTTGAATAAAAAAAGATTTTTTTTTAAATCGGTCCACAAGTGACGGAGAAAATCGGTGAACATACTTACATAAAAAAAATATGCAGACGAACATATTATTATAACCTCCTCATTGTTAAACCATACCTATTTGGTTAAAAAAATAAATTAGGTAATAACTAACACGCTTTATCTTTGAACGTAATTAATGATAGTGAAGAGCAATCAGTGACAAGCAATAATAGCCGCGTGTTTTTCCAGAAAGTTTTTATTGAGCGAGAATCTGGCAAACAACGGGTGAGATAAACAAGTATGAATAATATCATAGATAGGCGTTAAAATTCTGTGGACATAAGCATTTTTATTTTACATACATTCTGGTTATGGCTGGCGTGAATATGTTGATAACTTGATAAAATGTTTTTATTTTTATCAGTTTATGCGCTTCCTGCATCGTTTGATTTATAGGAAAACGATTGATAGCTCAGAATACACATAAATAAAATAAAAGCTTTTGGTCGTATGTAGATATTTCTATTGGTGTTCATTAATTGACAAAACAACATATCAAATTATAAAATCACGGGTTTTTGTCCATAATAGTATGAACAAATAACATACCTAAATACTGTCTTTTCATTAATTTATTTTCAATAATCGAATAAGTTTTTTAGAGAAATAGCCCTAAAAATAATAATTAGGGCAGGTGACAAGAAGGCTGGCTCTTTCCTTGCTCAGAGAATCAGTATCTCAATTCAGCGAGGAAATGCTGTCCGCGTTCTTGCTACCTTACCACGCGGGCAACAATTATTTGATTAATATATTTTTATTTTTAGATCTGTATTTAAACTTTAAAAATAAATTATTAAATTTAATAATTCTTAATAAATTATTTTGTTATCTCTATTCATACATTTATACTTTGGTTGTAGTTACCTTCAAATAATAAATTGACTCCCAACGTATTCCCTAATTAAGTGTTTGGTTCTATCAGTGATGACATAATTTTGTGAGGTTAGTGGAGAAGCTAAAAGTTCCTTAGTAGACTATAGAAATAGCTATGCTCGGAGGATCTATCGACATAGCAGCTACTGCGTATATAGTGCGTAAGTACGCAGGCAAAGCGTAGACAAATTGTCAGATCTGAATCGGATAACTAATATTAGGAAAAGTGAAATCTTTTTATTTTATATGTTATGTGAATATATTTTTTTCTCGGGAGTTGCTGTTAGTCCCGTCACAGAATAATTGAAAACTTTTAACGTATCACAAGGTAATCTTAGTAACTCAAACGCAAAAAAGCAATTCGGTGCCAAAAATCTGCCATTTTGATTTCCTTTGACACTCTAGTGGTTAAGACGCAGCTACGTATAATTTGTTAAAATCGGTTAAGCCGTTTAGTAGTTACGAGGGGCGATAGAGTCCTACATACATACAGGTCAAAAATTTTATAATCTGCTTTTGGGCTTTGCCGCAGTCAAATTATATATAAAAAAAAAAAAAAAATTAAAAGGGGTCCCCATACAAGAAACACGTATTTGTTGTTTTTGCTCCGTCGTAATTTTTTTTTTCTTTTTTATACCACTAAAGTGGCAAACCAGCTTACGGTTCGCCTGATGGTAAGCGGTCACCGTAGCCTATGGACGCTTGCAACACCTGGGGCATCACTCGCGCGTTAGCGACACTTCAGAAATGTAATAATTTCTTTCTTGTAGAACCCCATAAAGTAGTCCTTAGAGAAAACCTTGGCAGGGAGCGCAATCCACAAGCCCAGCGTTTAAATCAACTATTACTTAAAAAAAATAGTGTGAGCTCTAAAGTATAAAAACAAATAGGTAATAAATACCGGCCAAGTGTGATGCGGGCTCAAGCCATTACCATCTTAAATTACCGTATCAACGACATCTAGCCAATATATTCTAGATTATTAACAGAAACAGTTACACATTTGTTAATTGGAACGATATTCAAAGTTAGGCAACATCGAGCTTGGTCAGTCATTGGGTGGGTTACCTTAGCGGCACACTTTTTATTTTTGTTTGCGTTTGTAAATTACGTAGATTCAGTTGTTCAGAAAGCAATAAGATATGTTGCAGCCATCTGGTTAAATTAGCCAGTTCATTGGACCCCTAGGCAGATCGTCAAGTATGGAATAGAAATGAAATCGCAGTGATTTTCTTTTGTTAACATAGTTGCGGAGGAAGCGAAGCGAGCGGAGCGTTCCGGCCAAGTTTTATTTAAGAATCTGATCAGTTATATGATAATTTATTTTCCATACTTAAAGATCTGCCTAGGTGCCCAATTGACTGGCTAACTTAACTAGATGGCTGCGACAGATATAATGAAAAACGAGCATATATATAGCATGGCTCTGCGCAGCCTCTACTTATTAAAGGGTAAGGTATAAATAAAGAATAGTAGTTTTAATTACGTGCTATGTATTCGAGTTAGGTTGGGTAAACATGTCAACACATGTGTGAAACAAGTCTGGAGATCCTCCTTGTATAAGAAGTAACAGATCAGTGTATTTTATTGCCTAAGTAATTAAGAATTGTCGCGTTTATAGTGGACTTGGCAAAATGATAATCGTAACAATAAAAGAGCTTGTGAAACCCAATCTTTCTGTACTTTGTGGTATCCCTGTGGAACAGTGCGGTTTAAGAGATACTTCCTCCCTTAAAAAAATGTAATTTAAATGTAAAGTAAAAAGCGCTTTTGTTTGTTTCATACTTGCCAATGAGTGCTCACGATTTACGAAACCTGTGTAGTCATTTGCGATGTTCTTAAAATAAACTCGTTTTTTGCAGTGATCCTAAAAAAAGCTCGGAACATTGCAAAACTCAGTCTTAATTTCCAATCACCCGATTGTTTCCAAACGACTTAGGATTTTTGCAATTATCTTATTTTCCGAATTAATATAAAAATATTGTCTTACAAACCTTCAAATTTATTATTCACTGGAAAAAACATTTTCAAAACAAAAACACTCTTGGAGCGCTAGTACGGGGCTCCTAGCCAGTTGCCTACACTTCTTAATGGATATGGATAATCCGGTACTCGCTACAGCTATACCTCTAACTATAAATGCGTAAGAGTTAAATAGGATTGCCGTAGTAATCCCACGCTGATAACAGAATCAACAATTTAACGCCGCTATGAAAGGCTTGTATCTAAATCAGTTATCTGCCTTCATTGATACAGCATATACTGCATACATTGTTAACTAGAGGGATTTTTTGACTAAAATAATTGATTGAAGCACATATCTGTGGATCTCCCTTCGGTTCCATCGTATGTACGAATGCAGCATGTATCAGTGGAACTGTATTCAGTTCCATCGTACGAATGAAGCCTGTCCCTGCGGATCTGTATTCGGTTCCATCGTACGAATGAAGCATGTTTCAATGGATCTGTATTCAATTTCATAATTACTAATTTAATATTAAAACAATAAATATAATTTGTAATGCTTTATTTGTTTTTTAATAAACCTAACTTTATAAAGAGCAAACTTACTTGTAGTTACGTGTGTATTTTCATTTATAGTCCTTGAATTCACCTGATAACTAGGTATTTATTTACTTTGAAATCTTTATAAGTGTTGTCTAGATTTTTTTTATAGCTGTATTTTATAGACAAGCAGCAATATAGGGTTTACACCTTGACTTTGCTCGTTCTCACAAACGGTTTTTTCGTCACAAAGTACCTACTTAATTATGTTACATTCGTTTTAATTTTGTTGGGTTACCTTAAAAATACAGAAAAAAAAGCAATTCTTTATTAACTCTAAAATAATAGTAATCTACATGGGCGTAGCGAGGTACAGGCAGGGGGGGGCGGCTGCCCCCCCCTAGGTGCCCATAACCTGAAGGAATTGTCTCAAAACATAAGCTACATGTTTACTGTATTAAAATGACATTTTCTATCAGGTCTGCCCCCCCTAGCCAAGCCTGCCCCCCCCTAATCCAAAAGCTGGCTGCGCGCATGGTAATCTACTATCGAGATCTTAACCTATGAAATCGTAACACTAAAAGAAGTAACAGTCTATATCACATACTTCGGGTACCTTTAGATATGAATTTTTTTGGGTTAATACGTACCGTATAATTTCAGATGCCAGTAAGAAAATAATAATACTAATAATATAGGGCAGACTGTCAAGCGTTCTAAAATGTAAACCAAGCAAACATATATAACTTCACGCCTGTTTCCCAAAGAGGTAGGGGTAGAAAGAATCCAAAGATTTGCACTTGCTTGCTATGTAACACACTTCTTTTCCACTTATATCAATGCTTTTATGCACATTGATGCCTTACAGTATTTTTGACCTTGCCTTTCCTGAAAAACGGACTAAATATCATCAAGGTATATATATACGCTCGACGGTCGACCTTTTTATTAGTTTGGAGTTACAAATTGATTTCTTCCATCTGTTTTCATTCATCCTTTTAACAACATTTCCATAACACACAATCCCGGACGTCATTACAATGAAAGTCGTTTTCACGTCGGCCTCCCTTTAAGAAATGCCACAATACTACCAAAACTATTACTAACTACAGAGCGGAGTGCACTCCAAGTATAGTGCAACAAACATTTTTGTTCAAAATTAAAACTACAGTCGCCATATTGAAATGGTGTAAACAAGCGACATACAACGACACTAGCGACCATATACCCGAAGAAGGTCAGAAAGTCAGAAAAGTTTGTTGCACTGTACTTTGCTACAGAGAAGCTATCTGCAAAAAGTTAACTCTAGACCAAAAGGTCGAAAGCGCCATATACAAGTCAGCGTTTTCGCGTTTTGTTCAACGTAGTGTACTCTGTCACGCACCCACGGATTTCGCTCTCACCCGTTGGTTAAAATTGGTAAAGATAAGCTAAAGATTTGCGGCATGGTTTGTTTTGCTCTTTCTACACGGAGAAAAAACTTTAGTAGTGTAACGTCCCTCCTTTATAGAAATATAAATATATTATTAAAATGTTTTAGGAAACTTCGCAGCCTCAACTCCACTCACTTAACGTGTGACAGGAATTAAATCTAAATAAATATTTAATAGTAATATAGATAATTATCTAATTTGGGCAAGCGTGATCGTCAAAAGTGGTAGGATCCGAAAACCGTTATGTTAAATAAGTAGTGAACCCAGTTGTTTTAGAGGTACGTCAGAGTAATATAGCAAACAATAGTATACAATTAAGCGTAAAAGATAATAACCAAGAAATAAATATAGCTAAATCTACGATCATAAATAGTGCCTACTTTGAGTTTTCACCATTTCTAAAGAAAGTACAAAACCACCTAAACAAAGTAAATACGCGAATATAAGAACTAAAGGGACGCAAGTACTAAAGGGTTATATGATTTTTCTGTCATCCCTACGCAAAGGAACCCTAATTGATGCTACTTCCACATTTGAAAGTAAAATCCATACGAATGCTAAATCCATACGTTTTGTAGAGTGGGAACCAGGTAGCTAAGCGTTAAGGACTTGCGACCTGAAAGTAGGTTTAAGGGGCGCCCTATTACGATGATCATCAGCGCTCACCACACTAGCTAATCAGCCAAAATAGTAAAACCCTACTAACGCCGCTAAGGATGGACATGGATTACACATAGTAATTACTGTATCTCTTGGCAGACCTAGTTCTTTAGTGGGCTATATAATTATTATGGCTGGTATAATCTTTGTTCCCACTTCTACTTTTATAGAAGATTTATCTTTTCCTAGCTGAAAATGTCCTAGAAACAAGGTCCGTTAATAGATTCCTTCCTACTGAGGTGATTAGGATTTCTTTATACCATAAATTTCTAACCGGCAAAAGCGGGCCCGTCATTTGGATGTTTTAACATTAATTAAGATATTTTTAAAACACAACCTAAAGAATTTCACAACGAACAAACAATATTTTCACTGTAACTTCTAATATAAAAGTATTTACTAACCAGTAATGGTGGCACGATCTAGCTGTAGTTTAACCCCATATGGTTCCTAGCTTCTAGTGACACACAAGCGTAGACTACGGACTATTGGTCGGGCAGCGTTTTGACAATTTAAACGGCGGCAATTGAATGTCCTGTATGTATGGAACCACGCACTTTTATCACCACTAACCCCTCTCTAACAACCTTCTCACTTTACATTTCAGACCCCTTCATCCTTATTTTTTTATTTCGGACGGATGTCCGGCCTTGATTAATTTTAAAAAAGAAAAAAGAATATCTTTTAAGTATAATTCTAGTTATGTTGGTTGGGATACTATTATAGAGCCCTAGATTAATAGGAACGGTCTAGATAAAACGGCCTAATTATCCTAAATTAATAGAATCCCAATAGAATATTAATATTATGATCTAAATGTTCATAAAGTTCCAACAAACCCCGGGTAATTTCAAATAAACTAACACGTCATACCATCATACGAAATACGTGAAAATCAAGACAACTTACTTTTATAATTGTTAGAATTTTTATTGTACGAGGTACTAATGGTTGTTAAACGACTGACTTAGGTAAGTCTCGCGGGCGTTTTCAATATTATAAAAGTTCTAAGTAACTTAAACTTTCGCGGTTATATTCAACATTATAAAACTCCCAATCAGCGCTCTTAAAACTACCACCAATCACAGTACGTTCGAACAAACCAATGAACGCTTGCTTTAAAACATTCTCTCTAATCACTTTAGTTTTAAGCAAACACCTAATCACAGTTAGCTTTAAACCATTCATTCTCGCGCCGTAGGTTCAAAATTTCACGCAACTTTATTTTGTCTAGAGTTCGAATTCATAGATCGGAAGTTAGATTACTAGCTACATTTAACAATTAATTCCGTGTTGATGTCTATCATTCGTAAGTTCATAACTTAATATTTTACATTTTAGTAATTTGTACTTATATTTTGTTAGCTTTAAACCTTTCATAAAATAAATCATAAGTTCTCACCTAATGTATAAAATTACTGAACTTGAATATTTGAACGCGCCATTGTAATTTAAAGATGCATTTTGCTATTGGTAGTACGTCCATTGAGAATTGTTTAAAAATGAAATGAAAATCTTCGCGCTTAAACTTGAATAAACACATTGTATTACGAAAATGTTAAGGCATAAATATGGTAACGTCACAGTAGCTACAAGTAAATAATACTTATTACCACTAAAATATTAGTAATTCCGAGGACGAGTAAATTACGCTGACGGTTACCAATGAGTTTTACTTATTGTATTTACTAACAGGAAATAAACTATAATGGTGGAATACCAGTGTCGTTTACTAAAAACACGTAAAATTTAATGGAATGCAAATAACGTATAAACACACTTCCATTCAGCGTTTAATTACACCGATACTAGTTGGTCCTCATGAAGTTCTGGGATGTGAAGCGTACGGTTGATAATAACTGGTCACTGGGTAGATGTAGGAAGGACTTCGATGGGTGCGTTTAGTCTGTTCAGCGCAGGCTTGCTAATTATGGAGCATCGGTAGAGGGGAATCCCCTGCCAGGTGAGAAGTTATATCTTTGTCATATTTGCGTTCGTGTCATCTCACACACAGACTATGTGCGCGTGGGGAAATTTGCTCGAGGCGTGGCCTCCTTCAAATGGTAGCTGTCTGCTGCCCGTGACTACGGGCAGGTCTTTGGGTGGGTCACTTACCGTCGGCTTCCATGGGTCTTCAGCTAGGAGCCGCCGCTACCAGCATCGCTCTCCACAAGGACTAGGTCCCGTGGGTAGGCTTTGCTGTCCGGTGGCCGCGCGTGCTGCGGCGCCAAGTCTTTTATGTGCGGCAATCGGGACTCGTCAGCGCGCGCGAACATGTTGGTCGCGAGGCGGCCGACAAAGTCGTCCAGTGGCTCGATCTGCAGGTCTCTCTCAATTGTAGCGTTCCTCACGTAGCGGGATGCGCCGACTATGGTGCGAAGAGCCCTGTTCTGTACTGTGCGTAGTCGCTTGTGCTGGGTTTCGCTTAGTAGTGCGAACCATGCCGGCGCTGCGTACGCGAGGCGGGGTCTGATGTAGGTTTTGTAGACCCCGAGCTTTGTCCGTAGAGGCAGTTTTGCCCTGAGCACTAGAGCGAGCAAAGCCTGTGTGGATCTGGTCTGGTTGACGATGTTGGTCACATGCGCCTTAATTGTCAGGAGACGGTCAATGGTGACGCCGAGGTATTTTGCGTTGGGGCACCATTTAATTTGTTGCCCTGAGAAGTGAAGCGGTGGGGGTATCTTCTGTGTGCGGTGCAGAAGGATGGCTTGAGTTTTGCTCACGTTAACCGACAACCTCCATCTGGAGAGCCAGTCTGGCAAGGCGTCGAGGGTCCGCTGCATCTTGGTAGCGGCGTGATCTGGTCTGATGAAGGAGGTCAAGTACACCGCGTCATCAGCGTATAGTGCCAGCATAGCTCCCCCCTCCTTCGGGATGTCGTCGGTGTAACATGAGTAAAACGTCGGAGCTAGCACACTCCCCTGAGGTACTCCGGCTTCAATGGGGCGCACAGAAGATATTGTGTCTTCAATTATAACGTTGAAGCTGCGGTCTTGAAGGAAGGACTGGATTACCATAGTTATCCTACGCGGGATTTGGGACGACGAGAGCTTGAACAGCAGACCTTGGTGCCAAACTCGATCGAACGCCTTCTCCATGTCGAGGAGTACTGCCACAGCGCATTCCTTTTTGTTCGCGGCCACCGCGACGTGGTGAAGTACTTTCGACAGCTGAAGGGTGGTGGAGTGTTCCGCTCTGAAGCCAAACTGTTCTGGGCGTGGGGTGAAGTGCTCATGCAGGTGTTTCAGCAGGAGCTTTTCGAACACCTTAGAGATGTGTGACAGCAAAGTTATCGGCCGGTAGCCCTCAGGTTTTTGAGTGTTCTTGCCAGCCTTAGGTATCATTATGACGTGGCCTGATTTCCATGTCTGCGGAAAGTGTCCAGAGTGCATTATGTCGTTGAACAGGCGCGTCACCGCTGCCACAGATTTCGGCGGAAGGTGACGCAGCGCTGTGTTCGTAATGCGATCGGCACCTGGAGCTTTGCGGGGTTTGGTCTTGAGGAAGCCACGTCTAACTTGTCCCGGAGAGAAGACGACAGGGTCCTCTTCTGAAGCTATCGGCAATGCAAAGTAGTCTCTAAGGTGTTGCTCGACTGCTGCGACATGGTCCAGATCTGACGCGTGGTTTGACTTGAACTGGCGTTCGAGATAATTCGCTAGTATCTCCGCACGATCTGCTGCACGGTAGCGAAGTGTCCCGTCGTCGGCTAAGAGTGGTCGAATGGGCGCGGGGGTGCGCGTTACACATCTGCACAGTCGATGTAACGCGTTCCAGTCGTCGCATGCGGTCTCTATCGCTTGGTCCCACGAACTCTTGGTAATGGCATCCAGTTCCTTCCTTATCTCTTCAGCCAGCTTGTTGATTCGGCGGCGAAGAGTCGGACATCGCGTTGCCTGCCACAATCTACCAAGCGCCTTTTCTCTGAAATGCGATCCGTGACGTGCTTTGGGAGAGGGGGAAGCCTCCCCGTGCGCGACGTGGTAGTGGAGAAGGCTGTCAAGGCGTTCTGCATAGCTGTGGTCAGGTCTTCGGCAAGTTCGTCCTGTCATATTTGCATCTCGGTATGTCGGTATATATGTGAATTATCGAAAAAACTTCGATAGCGCGATGTAAGACGCGTGACGTTACCTTAATTCGTAACCGTACGATATGATGTTTGTTATTAAACCTGACTCAAAATCTATTTGCAATTCGGGTAAACAAAAATGACCTTGACGCGCGTCTTTCGTTTTGTCAGTCTTTGCAACATATACATAAACACGTATAATATTTCTCATCGTTAATTCGGAATTTGGTAGATTTTATATTTAATCAGTGTCGTGATTTGAAAACCAGTTAGAGAATGTGACAATAAAGGTAATCATGTAAGTATTTTAATGATTTATGATTAAATTACCAGAAAAAGTGAACATTAAGTAAAGTTAGGTTATGTTTACAAGATTTGCAAATAGATTTTGAGTCAGGTTTAATTAACTTCACTAATTCTTAGAAAGGTGTTTGTAAACGTTAATTAGCCTTCACTGTAATGACAATTAGTGTTTTATCTACCCACTTTAATAAAACTTTTTGTAATCTTTAGTAAGCTTTATATCTTGATATTAATTACCCGACTCATAAATACGAGGAAAGTTTTATAGGATTTGTAAAATTCTGTAATCCGAAGTACAAATTATTAATTACGGAAATGAATAAAACTGTATTGTTGTTATTATTTTGTGGAATTAATAAAATGTACTAAAATTTATATTGTTTTGTAATTTCCTGATTTTTTTTAAAAAATTTATAAAATTTAGTATTAACGCATTTTAATAAACAGTTTTTGAATTCGAGCAATATTTTTTTTCTCCGTGTAATGAATATGTTTTTACCGTTTGTTCTCTCTGTCTCCTACAAGTAATTGATAGATAAGATTGCAAAATTAAAAATAAAAATGTATTCAAATTTCAATAACAAAGTGTGTTAAAGTTTTTATTTAGAAGTGTACTTGCGTTTTATTTACAATAGCATTAATTTAGTACATGTCATTCTGCCATTATCACTGTTTGGAAGTGCTTGCGCTTTGGTAGATATTTTTCTCCGGTTATGTTTATTTTACTGTTTAATTGGTTTTTCAACTCACGTATTTGTTCAATGCGGTGAGTTTTTTTTTTGTCATAATGTCTTTAATTCATTTCAAGTGCTGTTTAACTGACTACTCGCTGGATCACGAAACATCATTTTCCAAACTAAGTTTTGAGAAAAAATATATAATTTTTTTGACCGGCTTACCCTTGTCATTATACCACCCTATAGGATATGAAATAGGAACAACAGATAACAACGCGCGCGTCTTAGCCAACAGTTTATAGTCAACTGGTTTGGTTTAACTCGTAATCAACTACCTACATACAATATAATGCTATGTGCATACAGCGTACAGCCCCCCCCACCCATCGCCATCTTATTTTAATCTGCAACACTCCCGTATCACACTATTTCTTATCCACACATACTTTCCAAATAATTATACACTTCCGTTTGCTATAGAAAATCACTCCGTATATAATCGTATTGCTTTCTTATCATCCTCCCTACTGTTAAGGCACGGCCTACACTTACCGAGGTTGATTTGGGACACAGTCCACACGCGGGTACAGTACGGATTGTCGACTTCACGTACGTCTTTTTGACGTTTTCAGGTTTCCTCACGATGTTTTCCTTCACCGAAAGGCCAGTGGTTTGAATAATGTATGTACATGACAAATTCAGAAAAAGACTCACTAGTACACGCCGAACTCGACCCTCCGCTACTCAGGACATAAGGTGAAATCGAAACCCCTTGGCTGCCTGCCACCGACTTGCTCGGCCACCACTAACTTTATAAGCATATGATGATGATTATTTACTTTATTAAAATATATATTCTCTGCTTGTACTTAGTACTTTCTTACGTCATATTACGACGAATAATGGATTGGCCTTATTTCGTTTACTTACGGTTCTAACTGTGTGAATATCTCCAGATTGACTAAGGAACAAAGTAACATACTTACGTTGGCCTTAGTAATCTCGCTGCCAGATATTTTAATTTAGATATAACCTTAATTACGCGGTAAAGAATTTAATGCGAGCAGATACGAGGTATCTGTGAATAAAGCACAAAACAATATTACTGGCTGGGGGCGTAACTGACAATCACTTTCCCGGTTGACTCATTTGTGGATAACGTAGGAATGCCAGAACGTGATGCCGCCGCGCCGTACAGTAACGCACAATATTGTTGTTTGGCGGTACACGTACAGTAACACTGTGCTGTGTTACTTCGACTGCTGCAACTAGAAGGCTGTACGATACGGCTGCCCCAAGTGGCGATAGAAAAGCGATGGTTAGATTTCTCAATGAGTAGGTACCTATCTTGATTGTCAGGTTCTACAGTTACAAACGTGCTGCGGAGCGCACTGCCTGCTTCGACACACGCGTATAAACGAAAGCAAGTTACAACCTTCTGTGCTTTAATACTATCTGTGATAACAACAAGTGCCAAAGTGTATAGATTATTTACAATATATAGAGCTTATTTTGTTTGGGTGAAAGGTATGGTGTTGCCAGACTAGTTATGTAAGGTAGCGGAAACTTACTGTGACTGCTTTAATTGATTTTTTTTCGTTGAGTGCCAGTGAATTGAATTGAAGGTGCATGTAATACCTTGAACGCGCCTTTTGAAACTTGTTTAATTTTCTCATTGTTCAACATTTACGTCTGTTACGGCGTAGTTGCTGTGGCGGTTTACTCAACATAGGACATAGGTTTGTATGTTGTATATTCTATATGACAGTATATTTTATGTTACACTCTTTTCTTTAGGAAAATGGTTCGCCCTTGACCGCTTTCCCTAAATGCAATATTATCATTTTCTGCCTATCTTGTAGATTATCCTTTTAAGATTAAATGATTGAGCACCTATCCTTCTAATCCAGTGATAATATTTACTGTTGGTAGGTACGAGCTATTAATATCTACAAGTGCATACCTAATGGAATTTAGCGAAAAACATGAGCTTAATGCTTATTGTCATCGTTTTAAGTGGTATTTATGTAAATAAAGTTATCATAAAGCGCTTAATTATATACAGATATAACTAAAACAGAAGGAAATAAAAAAATGTGGCAAAACTATAAGTGTGGTAACCAAAGTAGAGGTTGTAGAAGACAAACGAAAAAAAATAAACTTTGTAATTTTAAATTAAAATTAATAATTTAATCTTAATTTAAAATTAAAGGAAACAAAAGACACAAAAATATTTTTCTCAAACATGCTACGATATGCGACCATATCTTGCAATATTGTTATAAATCGTACTTGCAGTTCAAATCATAGACCGACCCGCAATGTTTCAGCCGCCTACTCGAGCGCTTGAGCGGTCAAATATAAAATTTGAAAATGGAACGACCTTTGTTTAAACCTGGAGACTAAAGAGATAACTCATCAAGATTTATTTCAATTTCCAACTGGCACAACAAAATGAATGCGCCATTAAATTAATTCAAAAAAGGTAAAAAAAGATATGAAAAAAGAGATATTAGCGGTAAAATTATCTAAACTATTTTTATATTTGTCAATACAGTTGTGAATATGATTAGTTTTATTACACACATTTTTTTACATGTTTGGAGAGCATTATACAAGTCTTGGCCACAAGTGAGCATAACCGGACTCTGTGATGCGTGCCTCGGAGCGCATATTTACGATCGGCCGGTTTTGCTGCGTTTGCGGGCCGCGGCAGTAATGTACTATTGAGTTTCCGAGCCAAAATTAGAAAGAGGTGACTTCGATTGTTACGAAATTTACATTGTTTACGAAAAGAAAACTTCGATGTCTGTTTGTCTATCTGAGTGTCACAGATGTTATTTATATCGTTTTGAAATTTGCTACAGTTGAAGAACAAAGGTATTCTACATATAGTATCTACCATCGATATAAACAATAGATATGGTCGCGACCGAAATTTTGTGTTACAACCTTAGAATGTAGAGAATAATAATTACTGGGCATAAGTCTTTTTTGCTGTCATTGCTCTCTTTCTGACTAAGCTAACGTTGTATTGATGTCCTTTGCGTTACTAGTTTGGAATGAGTCCATCTAGCTTATTTCGATGTGAACAAGTTACGGGGCTGCCACAGTATGGAAAGGGGTTGTTTATATGGATGCTATCTTCGGTAAATAATTTTTTTTTTTTGTAAAGCATTATAATCGATCGGTAGTATCCGAGGGCTTTCGATTTGACATTGTGTCCCAAGTGGCGAAGGTTCAAACCCGGCGTGTACCAATGAGTCTTTTTCTCAAGTACATTGATTGCTCATACAACTGGCTCTCGGTTAAGAAAAATAACCGTGAGTAAACCTGCAAGCGTCAGAAAAAAAAGACGTGTGTGATGAAGTCCACAATCCGCACTGAGCGTGTGGGCAATGGCCCAAATGACCCATAAATTAATATATGTATACAAATCACCCTCGGTGATATGTAGGCCGTGCCTCAACAGTGAGGACGTATGTGGCGGATGAGGATAAGAAACGGAGTAGAAACAGGGAGTCGCAAAATGTTGGCGTGGTTACTTGGTACAGCAAATGTGGTGTTAATTTTATTATGAACAAGTTTCACAAAAAAGTTTGAATAAATACCTAAAAATACCTGTAGTTGTGCCTTTAGTTAGTCGGTGGGGGATTAACGGTTCAGCCGTTGTCTTAGGATCATAAAATTTGTCACGCAGCAAGGTCTTACATCACAAATATAGGAAAAAATCGTAATTAATAGTTATAACACATTAAAAAATAGTTTGTATGTCTGCCTGTCAAGACCTTTTTACTGAAGTCCGCGTGGAGGTATGAGGAATATAAGTTAAAATTAATATAAAATACTAAAATCTATTCACTTGAAAGTGTAAAAATATCTAGCTTCTAAGTCATTGACATTAAAAAATTTAAACAAAATACGGACATTTTTGTTGCATATTGTAACACAACTAAATCAAAACCTAAGGGGTACTTCCTGGTGACCTAGAATCATGAAAATTGGCAAGAAGTAAGATACTACATCACAAATAAAAAAAAAAAATCTAAAAACTGATAATGGAGGCAAAAACCTGCAAGACTTGAGCTCATAGTAGACGAACTATCAATGTATAATAAGTTTGTACGGAACCCACGGTGCGCGAGCCAGATTACAGATGCGACTCACAGTTAGCTAATTTCTTTATTAAAGTCAAGTTCAAAACTAAATTAAATTTTGTCGTAGAAGATGGTTATTGAAGGTGATTATATTTCTTTAAAATAAGATAAAGGAATAAGGAAAATGTGAAAAACCCATTTGGTACTATCACGTTTGCGTCAACGAAATACACACCTATGTATGGAAACGAAGGGGCGCCTCTAGTGGACGCGTTTTGAGACGGCTTATTCCATTTATTCTCATACGATTTTTAATGAATACGTGATGGTAAAGTTATAAACACGCATCAAGAACTCACACTCGGCACACTGAATTAAATAAAAAAGTATAAAAGATTGTTTTAGTAAACTAAAACAAATAACATTATATTAATTTTAAATATCGGCTAAGTGCAAGTCGGACTAGCGCACAGAGGGTTCCGTACCATACAGAATACTCGAGCTAAAGTTCCACTTACCGGTTTTTATTAATTCTTGTTTTGCTATAGAGCTTTTACACTATAATCGTTATAAGTTTGAAGCTTGTAGGTTTACGAAAAACAATAAAAACATGTTTCTTGTATCGAGACGTGTTTAAATTTTTAATTTTTGTTGTTGGAAAATCCGCTAAAATAAAACATATTCTATGAAAATTTCATTCTTCTACCTATTTTGGTCTCTAAAATATTGAGCCCGGACAGACAGCGCAGACTTAGTAATAGGGCTCCGTGTCGGAACCCTTATCGGTACGGAATACCAAAAATAAAATAAAAAAATGCTACTAAAAACATGGTACCCTATGGTTGCTGAATACAATTATTTTGAGGTTAAAGTACAAAATTGCCGTTTCGTAATGAAAAATTAAAATCGTTTTTTTTGTAGGGTGAAATATATTTATTTTAATCGAAGTATCTATCTACCCTCGTTGTCTATACATTTCTGCCCTCTAATCGTTTAACCTTTCCGATGAAACTCAAAATATCGCGGAAAGTCGGTTGGTGCAAGGGCCAGCGAGTATAAAATGTTACTAAATAGTTTAGGAGTTAATGAAATTCAGCTGCAATACTTGGAGAGCATGGAGACCGGTAACGGTAAAAAATATACTGTTACTGGTAAATTTACCGATCGGTAATGAAAACACCCGGTAATTGCAAGCCCTCATGGCCTCTGAAGTATCGGATATTGTGACTACATCACACATAATAATTACATATGACGTATACGTATCGGACATTGTGCGTACGTTGTTCATACTTCAGCGTTTTCCAATTATCATCTATTGTTTTCAATTCTCTTCCTTTATCGAGAAACTTATAAATCTATAGCTCAATAACTTCCTCGCAAGAAACACTCTGTTGGAAATGTACTTACAGTTGACGTTTCGCAACGTTACGTTACACGTTTTCTTTACGTTGTTAAAATCGGGTGATTTTGAAACTATAATTACATTGCTGCTTTTCATTGTTGAATGATACTTTCATGGTCAACGCGTAAGGCACAGGAGCTATGTAAAAAAATGTTTTCTTCTGGCTTAAATTACAAGGCTGTTTGCGCCCCCTATGTAGACGATCTTTTTTATATTTTTTATTACTCTAACTAAGATGGCAAACATGCTTACGGTCCGCCAGATGGTAAGCGGTTACCGTAGCCTATGGACGCTTGCAACACCAAAATGACGTTCATGCTCAAATAAAACTGTTGAATATTTACAATAACTATTAACAGTAATCATATGAACTTCCAAATAATCCTGTCAAATTAATCTATACCTAATCAAAGGCAAAACAAAACTCAAAAAACAACGGATTGTATAAAGCAATTTCCAATAACCATCTATTGTTTACAATTCTCTTCCTTTATGGAGAAACTTATAAATATTTAGCTCAATAACTTCCTCGCAAGAAACAGTCTGTTTGAATTTCTTGAATCCGGTTTTTTTAACCTCTTACTAAAATACTACGGTTTATAGCATTTATAACAAAAATCATTTTTTTCACTGACAGTTTTCAGTAAGGCTATTAATAGTATTATTTGATTTAATATTTTTTTGTAATATATCTAGTGATATAATGGGTTTTATAGATTCACATGTTCGCTGACAACTCTATTAGTTGGGAAGATAGACCGAAAATTCTTAATATATAGTCTGCTTTCAGAGTATGAAAGATAAAAACTTATTTACCTGAAAAAAAACCCTCAATAAAATAGAATATGTACTGGAGGTCTTCACAGAGCCCAAAATATGATTACGTGTATATTTTACTCGATAGTTTTTTTTTTTTTCAAATGTGCTCTATAAACTTTATTTTTACACAAAATTTTAGTAAATAAAGTTAATAAATAAAAAAAATAAGCTTTACATTATGGAAAAAACATAGTTTACTTTAGATATCAGTCCAGGTCTTACGTGATTTGACTTTTTGAGCGTGAAGTTTTTTAAAACGTTTGCAATTTTCAAATATTTTTCTATTTCTTTGTTTACTTGAACATAGGATATTTTTAATTGTCCCTTTCTTGTGCACGCGATTCTATATTTTTCATCTTGCTTCCTAAGTCATACATTGGTAAACTCTTAAATTTGGTAATATACTAATGTTAAAAGTATATTCATGCAAAACAAGTTCTTTAGAATGGAACAAGCTTTAGATAAAATTAAACAATTAATTTATTATTAGGAATTCATACCAATTCTCATAAATAGGTATATGTTATAATACATTTATAAATCGCTTAAGTATACAATGTAGGTATGTTTGGTAATTTATGTAATCACGTTCTCGACCGCCATACATTTTACGTTTTTTGATGCTTTTTTTTTTTTTTTTTATACCACTAAGGTGACAAACAAGCCTACGGTCCGCCTGATGGTAAGCGGTCACCGTAGCCTATGGACGCTTGCAACACCAGGGGCATCAATCGCGCGTTGCCGACCCTTCAGAAATCTAATAACTTCTTTTTTGAAGAACCCCATACTGTAGTCCTTAGAGAAAACCTTGGCAGGGAGCTTTAACTATAAGAGTCACATCACACTCATATAAGTAATAAATGCGGAAGTTTGTGTGTGTTTGTTATTCCTTCATGCTGCACCAGCTAAATTTTCAGTAGGCTTGGGATGACATTTGTTATGGAAATGAGATAGCTTATATTCTAGTTATCGGCGTGGAACTCCTTAATTATAATAATGAGGTTTGCTATACCAAGCTATAGCTACATCTATTATTCTTTAAACTCTGTTATAGTTATTGCCGCGGGAACTTTTGAATTTTTCGGGATAAAACGTAGCCTATATGCTATTCCAGGACCTAACCTATGTGTATGCCAAGTTTTATCTCTATGTGTCCAGTGGTTAAAGCGTGATTGAGTAACAAACATCCATCCAGACATACAAACTTTCACATTTATAATATTAGTAGAATAAATAATACCAGTTCAAGCTAGCCTTTAATGACCCAAATAACCAGCGTTTTTTATTTTGTCTCAAACTTAAAAGGATGCTTAAAGAATCATAAAAAACAATCTTTATGTAATAAAAGGTAAATGAATATTAGATCTTTTAAAGTTGTAAATATTTCGATGGGTAATTTACAAATAAGTAAACCTATTACCTATCTATCCATCTATTTAATTACTGATTAGAATCAGACATTTACTATAGTAAAATTTTCGAGAATTTATGTAAATACCTAATTTTACATATGTAAATAAATGCACAGTACCTGGAAGATCAAACTTTTCTCGTTTTTTTTTTAACAAACCATCTACTGTCAAGTAGCTTTAGTGTTGCTGCGTCGGAAAAATAATAGTACTAAAAATAATAATAATACTCGCCAACAGATGTCAGAAAAAGTCATATTTTTCAGTTTATCATTGCCTTAAAACACGGATAAAACGACGTTTTCTAAAAATGAAACCTAGCTAGATAGTTTTATCGGCCCCAAAACCCTCTGTATTCTAAATTCCATGATATATATATATATATATATATATAATTATTGTTCAAAAATTAATAGCACAAGTTTCAAAAATATCTCGCTGTCACGACCTCGTCTGTTGTCTAAACTACGTTTTTCAATAATTTGGTGCTTATTTACTTCAATAGGTTTGAGTAAAGCCTGCTAAACTAACTTTTTAGAGCACTTTTTAAAAAAAAAAATTTGGGCTGTGTCACGTGTTTGGCTCTATTTCTTTTCCGTCCTTTCCTTAAAAAAAATACATTTAGCAGTTTAATAGATAATATAAAGATAAATACCTGCTAAAAAAAGGAATTCCTCGCATATACGCCCTCTTAAAATCACACAGTTCACAGTTAATGGTTTTTTTTGAAATTGCATTATTTACCTATACGTACCCTGATTTTTCTTACTTTTCTTATTTCGTAAACTTAACATCAAAATACTATGTTGTTGGCCTAAAATATAAAAGAGGCGAAATGCACAATTAGAAAAAACAGAAGGATCAATACAAGAAGCTTATACATAACTATAGTATACAATTTGTGATTTTTCTGATTTTAGCTTATACCACAGATTTTTTTGGTTTGAAGTTTACAAAATATGAGATTTAATCAGCAATGTATACTATAACCATCAAATTATTCTAATTTTTTTTTCATAAAAACTAAAGAAAACGGATAATGCATGTCACAATCATCTCGAAACCAGATGGTTTTTACTGACTTGAATCACCCCACACTTCGGTTGCCATTGTTAATAAGCACCAACCTGTTTGCCTTCTATGTGCTTTGTTTGTTTCATAATTAATAGTGATTAGGTATAAATATTACGACCAACATACAGAGCATAACAAACAAGTTAAAATAAAAAAATAAATAATAATAAATTTTGGATATTACCTACACACAGCGCCATCTGGCCCCAAAGTAAGCAGAGCTTGTGTTATTGTGACGAATACAACTTTGATTATAAGGTTATTAATCAAATGGATACAAATACATATATGTATATTTTTATTTTTATGTTTATAATGTTTTGATTTTACAAACTGTATCAATAACCTTCTAAGTACATATGTAGGTATATATAAAAACAAATAAGAAACTGGCTGACTGATTTAATGACATATCAGCAGGGTTTTTTAACTACTTAACATCAACTAAGAAAGGATTTTGCAAAATTCATCCCCTATAAGGGTAAAATGGGGTTTGGATTTTTTTATGAATATTCGTTAATTTTGAAAAAAAAAATTGGAGTTAATTTGTAACTAGTGAAACACCTTTTATGTTGATGATTGTATAAAGTTTTGTTACGAGTATGGATGTTTTTAGTGTCCGAAAAAAGCTATTCGTCACTCAAAAATAAAAACTTTTAAACAAAAAAAACAACCGGCTTCAAAAAGTTGCACTAAAAAGGTACAAATAAATTATTTTATTTCCAAAAATCTGATATGAATTACAGTTTTAAGTTGATTTTTATGTTCCAAACACTTTATAACACACTTCACATGCATGAAACCAACTTTAAACTGTAATTCAGAACAGAGTTTCGGAAATAAGTAATTTATTTGTAAATTTTTAGTGCATCTTTTTGAAATCGGTTGTTTTTTTTTGTTAAAAAGTTTTTTGTAGCAAAATAATCGTATTATTTTATATGCTTAATGGAAACATACTTAAACATACGTAAAGTGTTTCAAAAACATTACATGTTTAAAAATTATACCTTTGTATATACATGGCTATGAGTCAACTTTAAGTAAAGTAATCAAGCATAACTTGGCATAACATCAAGCGAGCATGTGTTCTTGAAACCGAGGAGAATTCAAAACGTATGACAGTAAAAACAATGAAAATCATTATTCGTGTAGATTTCTTTGAAATAGTTATATTTAAAAACAATTTACTCCTAAAGTAGCAACTAATTTAGTTTTTAATTCTTGTTCTAAGGTTTGGATTCCGTATGTCTTATCACTGATACCTAAATGCATCTCCTTCTTAGACCTCAAGTTTCAATATATCTTAATAAAACTGATAATTTTACCTCTTTTTTGATATTTTTAATATTTAAACAAAAATTTGGCTACAGTTAACAAGAAAGGAAAAGGACATTTTTCACCCGGTCGAATCTTTACTGCGTTAATCTTCCTGTTACAATATTCCAAACTCTAGTAAATCCATCTTAGGTAAAAAAATTGACTACCTACTTTGACATAAATTATTTTCAATTGTCATATACTTACCATTTTTTATGCAAAGTAAGTTTAAAATGTCACTTCGCAAATAAACCAAAATTCGGTTGACCGCGCCGGCGCATATGTGTCGCATCACGATATCGTGGAAATATTTAAGCATATCAGACTCATCGCCTGCCTGTCGATGAAAGTGGAACCGTTTATCGTAGTACCTACCTGTTCTGTGGTGTAATTCTTGGACTACTCAACGAGTTCTGACCAAAGTCTTATCGTACCTAGGTATCGCATTTGGAATAACCCGTATTAAAATTAAATTATTATAAAGGCAAAGATGACTTTTACGTCATCTTTATATAAAGGATTTAAGAGAAGAGCATCTTCCTTCATTTAAGTGACGTTCGACGACCTTCGCTCAAAGCTGTTTATCAAAATCAATGACACTTTAATACTTTTTTGTAAGGTAAGGTCTGTGTCTTAGTGATTAGTTATAAAAATTTTCAAACCCTGGGAATTGTCACTGAGCGGTTAGTTATACGAATTTTTGATCCTTCGCTCTTTTTCTAGAAGTCACTAGTGACACGTAGGATTTTAGCATTTTTATACGGCGAGTGTAGTACTAATGTTTGCCGCAAGATCAAAAGAAAGAAGTTATTGGATTTTTGTAGGGTCGCGTTGCGCAGGAGTGATGCCCCTGGTGTTGCAAGCGTCCATAGGCCACGGTGACCGCTTACTATCAGGCGGACCGTGTGCTTGTTTGCCGCCTTAGTGGTATTAAAAAAAAAAGTTTGTTTACACGCGTTTAACGCAATAATTCACCGTGGATTAACCAGACCACAAGCGCTCTCTGCTTGTATCGTTTTGTGAGCGACACGATTCTTGGTAAGTGGTGGGACTCGGTCTGATCATTGAGTTTGTATGGCAGTTAAAATTCTTTGTTAGAACTGAGTCACTGTGCTAGTACAGTCTCATCCACTGAGCAGATTCAAAGATGTGCTTGCCAGAAAAATTGTAATTTAAATAGGTCTTTCTTTAAGTTTAGGAATAGACACTCGCGCTTTAGATATAATACTTCCTAAGTAACAAAGCCTTTTGTTTTTTCTGTTTGGTCAATTTTAATTATACAGCCTTTAGGTTTAGTTACTTTAGTTAGAGGTGACGGCAGACCCAAACAAGTTAAGAATTTGATAAATTTTGAGTACACTATTTGACGTGAAAAAATATACATATGTTATAGTTCAAACCTTAATTGAGTGGAGTTTGCTAATATTATAATAATTTGTATATTAAAACAATTAGAAAAACAGTAATTCTATTTTTGGGCTTTAATTGAAAATGATTGAAAAATTATGATAAAAAATTAAGAATGATATTCTCTTGATTCTTATTTCATAAAATATATATTAATATTACAAAGTAAAATTGCTTATTTCATAACTAAACTAAATAAATATTTGAATTTTATACTGACAAAAAACCGAGAAAATCGTGATTTTCAACGTGCGGTCACGTACCAGCGCCTATCGCACGCGGAACCGTGTCGCTTTGTGGCACGCTTCTGTTAAGGTGTGATAGCCTTATGATTAATTGCTTGTGTAGAATATTAACCATCACCTTTATTCCTCACGCCGCTAAAGTGAGTTCGTTTGTTCGACGCAACGGAGCATCCAATTGAGTTGACATTTTGCACAGAGATAGTCAAAGAGACGGAGAAGTACATAGGCTTTTTATCCTGGGTATTCAAAAGTTTCCGCGGATAATAACCGAATCCTACTTGAAGGAACTATACCTACACCTATAGCTTATTCAGCAAACCTCTATGGTTTTTTCTTCGATAATTCATACGGCAACTCCTTGATTCCCCACCGATAACCAAACCTAGGACATGTTGAACTACTGGCAAAAGATAATTTATTAAAGTTAGTTTTAAGCCCATCACAATATATTAATATAGATTATAGCAAGGTTATTGCAATATATTTTTATAGTAATCCTTGAATTTTTAAACACACGCAACTATAATTAATATACATCTGTTATGTATGGATATATTTTGGCATATTAAATATATATTATAGTTGCACACACGTGTGTGACAGGTATTAACAAAAAACAAAGTGATTGTACAGACAGGTGCAACAACGTACCTACAGTGTCACATTGTTATAATAAACAATAAATGTATCTACTCGTACCTAGGTTGCCATAACGTTATTATTGTACTAGCTTTTGCCAACGGCTCCGCCCGATCTTAATTTGATTATCCGCATTCCGACGACAGCTCCTTGATTATACCGATTAATTGTACTTTAATTGTATGTACTAAAGGAGTTTGCTATAAAGAGAGAGATTGCTAGTTCGTTCAAGTAGAATTTGGTTAATGTTATTCCAGGGGGAACTTTTAAATTTTGTTATAAAAAATACCAATATCCTTCTCCGTCTTTTAAACTATCTCTGTGCCATATTTCAGTTGAATTGAGTGCTCCGTTGCGGCTAGATTAAGTACAAACAAACATTTTATAAATATTAGAAGGATAGAATAGGATCTCTCTCCGGCTGTGTCTGTTACTACTGAGCATTCACTTTTTCGCGGCAGCCTTAGGGGGTCGTAAGTAGGGTTATTGTCCGGGGCCTCGCTCTTGCAGGGGACTCGAGCCACAACCGTAACAATTTTTGTATTTGATATGTGCTGAATTAAGTTTCTTTGGCTCTCTAGATCTCAGCCCATTTCATACTTAAACTAAAAAACTTGATAAATTAATCTTGAAATAATTTTAAATGCTCGTTATGACTATTTTTTAACGTTTCCTGATTTTCCGCAAGATTCACACGTTGGCTACTTAGACAGCAATTATTAAGCGCCATCATTTTGCACATCACTACAAGGCGGGATTTTCTGTAAATAAGTTACGTAACACAAGTTTTGAGAAATATTACACAGTATTATCATAAAAAAGAATAATTAATTATTAGTATGTAATATTCCATAGACGATAATTATTTAGGTATATTATCAGCCAATGGGTAGCATTCATAGTCGTGATGTCGTGATCACGAACAGTAGCAGTTCTTCAATCAGATACCGCCTTAAGCTAGAGATATGTACTTAACTTTGAACACTGATTTTCCAATCATTGGCAGGATCTCTGATAACATTTGTCGGTTTCAAAGACTTATCAACAACTATTATACGTACCTAGTTATTATTGTTTAACGTCATATGTTTGTGTTTATTATACTTATATTATAATTATTAGCTTCTTACGCCACGGGCATTATGCTGAATGCCAAAAGAACGAAGGTTGTAAACGCGTATCGAGGAAGATTAGAGTGAAGTTAGGAGTGCACCGAGTGCCGTAAGCAAAGAGACGGCGCTATAATAATTGGTGCCTAGTGACAGCGACATCCAAAGTGTCAAATATGCCAGAGATCGGCGGCTCGATTCCGTAAAATGACAGCTAACAATTCTCGTTTGAAATCCATAGAAATAACATATACATTACGCATTTGAATGACATATGAAATTCATCGATTGTCGCGAAACCGCAATGTATATCTTATTTCTTTCAAAAAAGGTTAGCAATCTTTTACGGAATCGACTTGCGGGAAAACGATTTCGATTTCGACAGGATATGGATCGATTACAGGCGGGCGGTTGGATCCGGAGAGAAATTAACTCGGTCGGCCACCCAACGGCAACCAGTACTTGCGTTGAATAGTTGTCGCGATACTTTTTGTTTAAAATGAAATATCTTTATTTGAGATTGCGTGTTTAGCTTCATGAGGCCGTTAATAAAGAATGAAACGATAAAAAAGAAAGTTAAAAATATATCAGAATCTATCATACTTATTACGAGCTTTTTATTAGCTTCACCTGTATGTTTGTATGTTTGTTTGTAACCAACTTCTTTGGGCGCGATTTTGACCCACTTTAAACGGCCAGATTTCGTTCAAACTTTGTAGATTTATTGAGGACCGATGACAATACACTAATTTGATAAAATTATTCCATTTTTCAATTTGCAAAATATGATTGTTGTTAATTTATATAATTTTCATCTATAGTCGATAAGGTAAGAAAATAAAGCACTCTCTGATGCTTCGCATCATGAGTCGTGCAATAGTTTAAAATTAAAAAAACAAGCTATTATAAATAATCCAAACTAAAAAGTAGAAAATAAATAATAGATTAAAAAAACTAAAAAACACGCTTTTTATAGAAAACCGAACTAAAAAATAGAAAATAAATTTTAACATTTATTGACACCATGCAACCCACGCTTTATTTAAAATAAAATAATTTTTTTTTTATTCACACTATTATTAATTTATATTCATTGAAATTTTTAACACTATTTTCTTAATTTAAATTCATTAAAATTTATTTTCTATTTTTTAGTTCGGTTTTCTATAAAAAGCGTGTTTTTTAGTTTTTTTAAACTATTATTTATTTTAAAATACATGCGCGTAGGCGTAAAATAGTTGCTGTGACTGACCCTTGTAATTTTAGTCGGTAGATGTCCGCTGCTAAACGAAGGCCTCCCCCGTATCTCTCCACAGCTGCCGGTCCTGAGCTGCCCGCCCCAGCGGCTCTAACCAGAGGCCTACTTAAAAATATGACAATTGTAAATTACAATAAAAATTTGGTGTACATTGCGAAATATATATATTGCTGCTCATCGATTCGGCAATGTACCTCGAATTGTCAAAGTAATTTACAATTGCCATGTTTGTTAAATAGGCCCAAACGTGGCGATTTAAGTCGAACTTACGCATCGAGTGTTCCGTTCCTACCACCACTTACCTAATTTACAACCACAAACAAAACAAAAAGTTTGCCGCTAAAAGGTCATCCATCCAATTTCTGACCAAGCCCGACGCTGCTTAGTTTTGAATATCGTTTCTAATAAACAAAGTTCTAAAAAACGTTACTGTTTCGCTTAATAGATGGTAAATGGCTCGGGCCCGTCTCACACTTCGGCTGGTTTCTAATATTAACTTAACTTAATAGGCCAAAAAATCAAAATCTTTAAATTTGCGTTTTCTTTACGTTTTGAGACTTTTTTTGCCCCTCGATATCTTAAGAACCAATGGACCAATTTGTGTCGTGATCTGTCGATACGCCACTTCATGACTTAGATCTGAAAAGAGTTTGAGCAAAATCGGTCCAGCGCTGTGTTTTTTATCGCTAAAACACTGTTTTTTTAAAGACGCAAAAAATATTTTCAAGAGAATTTGCTGTGTGCTGTGTGTTGTTCTCTTTTGACGACAGAGCAATTAGATTATTAAGTTTGTACCCTGTACCGCCAAGCGCCGCATCCGAATTCGAACATTGTTATTATATTTAGTAAGTATTATATTATTCAGAATGTTATAATTCTAGTTTTTCTACAATGTTATATGGTTCATAAACTTATATTTGATACCTGTTTTACACAAGTACCAACTTCATCTAAGTACCTATTACTGGAATTTGTACGAAATTTTTAGTTATCCGACTTCATTTTTAAGTTAGTCAAATATTACTCATTAAGTTGTAAAGCCTACTTGGCTATGATAGTTTTCCTATTGATTTTGTTTTAAATATGTTACTCCCATGATTTTTATCACTCACCCAAGAACAGCCATTTAGCTGGCAGTTGGGAGACATTGGGACTCTAATCGCGTCGCTGAATCGATAAATGGCATTTGACCACCCAAAATATTTTTGAACGACCTAACCAACGACACCCTACACTATGGGGTAGACGAGAATAAAGAATTTAACGCCACTTTACGAGTAGGTACTCTAAAAAAAAAATTTTAATTTTATTTTACCACTTTGTCGTGTGCGGTAGGTACCGAATTAATATGCCAAATTACAGCTTTCTAGTACTTATGGTCTCTGAGCTAAGCCGCAGACAGTAACACATATAATCTTGCAGTGATCATAGTATGTGTAAGCTCTAAAGTATAACAACAAATAATAAAAACTGACCAAGTGTAAGACGGGCCAAGGCCATTTACCATTTTGAATCACCACTACAGCGCCATCTAGTTATCTAGCGAAACAGTAACATTTTTGTTTTGTTGGAAAAGATATTCAAATTATCAAAATTAAGCAACGTCGGTCTTGGTCAGTAATTAGATGGGTGACCGCTTAGCGGCTCACATTTTGTTTTTGTTTGTGTTCGTAAATTACGTTAATGGTTGTAGGTAGGACGGAACCCTCGTTGCGCGAGTTTGACTCACACTTGGGGTTTTTCATTAAAGAGTTAGAAAACGAACAATACTTGTCTCAGTCATCTTGGAAGTCAGATGGTTTTTACTGACTTCCGTGGTCGCTCACCATTCTAGAACCTTTCTTGCCCATCGGTTATTAATTCGGCGAGGGATGTGGCCTGCCCATTGCCACTGCAGTTTGCTAATATGTGTGATATCGAATAATTCCGTATCCTATAAAGTCGATGCAGGAAAAATTAAAATGTTTGCTTGAATAAGGGATTGCATCCGGGCTTGTCCGTTTATTAGCGGATTCGAAAAATTCCCAGCCTAAAAACTACAATAGGTTTAAAAAAATAATTTTAAGAGAATTGAGATGTAAACAGAGCAAGGTGTTTTTAAAAACAAACATACCTTATTCGACATGAGTTTGTACAAAATCTAAAAAAAAAACTATTTAACAAAAACCTTTAAACCAACAAAAAGGAATCAAACAGGAAAAATGAAATAAATCTTTTTAGCTTTAATAACTAAGCTCCTATTGTAAGTAGTACTTAATTAATTTTGAGTCGCCGAATGTCGCCGTCGAATTTTATATATTTCAATAAAGTAATTTAATGATCTTCTTTGATTACTTTGTTTTGCGCCGACTCAAAATTAGAAGCATTAGTTTAGGAGCTTCGATACAAAGTAGATTTATTATATACTAGCTTTTACCAGGGGCTTCGCCCGCCCTAAATTTGGTTATCGGCATAGGATTCTTACGGCAACTCCTCAATTATAAAAAAAAAAACACAGAAGGTAAAATATTTTTAAATAATACGTACCGCCCTTCATGACTGCCCGCCGGCCTCGCACATCATAAATGCGCGCGCAAAACTTGATAATGATTTTGCTGCCACGTCAGCATAAAAAAGGTTATAGTGAGCCAACCTTAAAATATAGACATATGCTGTCGCGGACTTTTTTTTAGAAATTTTATAGGGGAACAATTCTGTCATAGATAATTTTGCGAAACTCTAACCGTTTACGCAGCGCACGCAGCGGAAGCTCTCAAAAGGATAAAAAACCCCGATTTTGAAACATATTTCATTAGTGCTCCGCTCCTATTTGTGTAAGCGTGATGATATATAGCCTATAACTTTCCTCGATAAATGGGCTATCCAACACTGAAAAAAATTTTGAAATCCGACCAGTAGTTCCTGAGATTAGCGCGTTCAAACAAACAAACTCCTTAGCTTTATATATTAGTATAGAAAAAAACCCCGATTTTGAAACATTTTTCATTATGCTCCTATTTGTGTTAGCGTGATGACATATAGCCTATAACATTCCTCGATAAGTGGGCTATCTAACACAGAAAGAATTTTTTAAATCCGACCAGTAGTTCCTGAGATTAGCGCGTTCAAACAAACAAACTCTTCAGCTTTATGTATTATAGTATAGATTTCGTTTTTCAGTCACTTTTTGTCTATGACTATAAAGACTTGTTAGGGGAACTAGGCTTTTTCACCAAAAAAAATATTTTTGTGGACAGAGGGAGTGACACTCCCTAGAACTGATTTTCAGTTAGGGTTATTTGAATTTAGCCAAATAACATTATTGAATTGGGGGTTATGAATTATGATGTAATTCAATACAAATTATTGCCCAGCTTGAACCTAGGCCTATGTGTATAATTACTTATTCTATTTTTTTTTTTTTTTTTTTTTTATACCACCAAGGTGGCAAACAAGCACACGGTCCGCCTGATGGTAAGCGGTCACCGTGGCCTATGGACGCTTGCAACACCAGAAATATCACTTACGGGTTGCCGAACCTTCAAAAATCCAATAACTTCTTTCTTGAAGAACCCCATACTGTAGTCCTTAGAGAAAACCTTGGCAGGGAGCTCATTCCACAACCCTAGCATTCGCGAGAGGAAGTTTCTCTGAAACCGCAGTGTACACGACCACTTTGGTTCTAAAGTGTGAGAAGAGTTCCCTGCCGATGGCGAGCGGTGCGATGGTAGAAAGTAGCCGTGGGCATCATTTCGAACAATTCCTCAGAACATTTCCCATTGTACAAGCGGTAGAACACACACAGGGAGCCAAAGTCTCTCCTCAGACTTAAGGGTTCGATACGGCAAGTGAGTTTGGGATCGTCGACCATTCTCACAGCCCGTCGTTGAACCGAGTCAAAAGGTCCTGCCTAGAGATGGCAACAGTACTCCATATGGTACATACAGTTTAGATTTGCACATATAATTGTACATTGTTGAGCCGGTAGTATACAAAAATTATGCTTCTTATTATGAACAGTCTTGATTGCCAAATACTTCCGTCATTGACCTATCATTCGGATACGTCTTACGCATCTCAGTGGAGTATGAACCGGGGGTGTTTTCCGACCGCTTACTCCCGAACGAAATGTCTTTTATTTAGTAAAGTAAAAAAAAGTAAATAAACTTTTCTCAAACATACTACGATATGCGACCATATCTTGGACAAGCTTCTTTGGGATAAATCGTACTTGCATGTACAGAATCAGAGAGCGACTCATAATGTTTTATCCGTCCGCTCGAGCGCTCAAGCGGTGTAGTATGAAATTTGAAAATGGAACGAACTTTTTTAAGCCCGAACATCGAGAACTAAAATTATAACTCATTAGGTTTTATTTTTTAATTTCGGAGTGGCACATCAAAAAGACTGCGCCATTCGAAGAAATCGAGATTTGAACGCGGTGAATTGGCGGCAATATTATGTAAAATATTTTTATATTTGTCAATACAGTTGTCAATATAAATAGTTTTTTACACGCATGTTTAAGAAAATCACTATACAAGCCCTTGTCACAACTGAGCATAACCGGACTCGGCCCGCATACTCATGATCGTCCGGTTATGCTGCGTTTGCGGGCCGCGGCAGTAACGTAGTATATTTTTTTATGGTAATTTCGTGTTGAGTTTATACCGACTGGGAAAAGTGTTCCCTGTTCGAGCAGAACTCGAATCTATTTCTTGTTCTAAAGTGTATTTTTCTTTCATTACAGACTGGAATTCAACATTGATACAAAAACACTGTGACAGAAATGGATCAAAAAAGAGGTGAATTTCTTATTTTAATTAAGAGTTTATTAGCCTTCATATACTATTCTTTACCTACACATACCTTAAACAAATTTAACTGAAAGGTTTGTTATTGATTTCATAAATTGCTATAAATTTTTTTTCTTTATGTTGTCCGCCTGGATACTAGACCATTTAACCAAGTCTGGAAAAAGAAAAGACTTATGTTTCAGCAGCAAAATAATTTTATAGATTGGAACACGTTTTCCTATAGACATAGATACTGGACAGCAGCGCATTTCCTTAACAGCTGTAAAGTAAAAACGGTCGCAAAAGTGTGGAGGAGACAAAGTGTTTTTTTTGGCGTCGCGCTCTCTTTTCTCTTTGGAATGTTTTGTATTTTTTTTTTTTCAGAAAAGACACCGGTAATTTCAGCACATAAGCTTTGTCTCTTTCTAAAGTGTGGCCAATTTTGTGCGGCTATTTTATTGCGCAGTCTATAAAACAAATTACAGAACTCGAAGTCTCTTCCTTAGACCTAAATTATAGCTGTAAGCTGTTAGGTCTTCCCATATACTCGGTGTATAATCGTTTTTATTTTTGACCACCGGGTTCTAGAAAAGTTTTTTGAACTGTACTTGGATGGATAGTGTTAAATCGCTTTGTCACTTTTGCTCATGCAGGCCGTATTTACTTTACAGATGTACAGCGTTAGAAGAAAAACCCCAAAAAACATTATTCCCGTGGAAACTCTCGACGGGCAAAATAAGTATTTTATATCCAGCCTCCTATCACTGAGCTATAAATCAGTTCACCATATTTCTTTGTTGCATAGTAATAGTTACTTTTTTCTTACGACTTGATTTATTAATATTGATATGTCGGACTCAAAACATTTTATAGCCTATGTCACTCAGGAATAATACATATAGCTTTCTACTCATCAAAGAAAATTCAGTTTAAATTCAAAATCAGTTCAATAGTTTCAGAGAAAACTTTCTACAAACAAACTCACAAACTTACAAACTTTACCTCTTTATAATATTAGTATATAGGTACTAGCTTTTGCCAGCGGCTCTTCCCGCCCTAGACTTAGTTGTCGGCGTGGGGTTCTTACGGAAACTCCTTGATTATACCTACTAATGAATGAAAAAGAAAGTTTGCTATAGCAAGCTATACCTGCAGCTATAGTTAAAGGATAAAAAGCCTCCTATGTCCAGGGTGTCAGCTACCACAATACCAAATTTCATCAAAATTGGTTCTGCTGTTTAAGCGTAAAGAAGTAACAAACATACTTACTCACAAACTTTTGCCTTATTATATTTTATTTAGTGTGATGAGAGCAATGTTGACAAGATAACTCTAAAGATTCATATGAAACTGTTCTGGATACTTGTATTTTTAGTTTACGTATAAGACAGCTTATTTGCATTATCATTAATAGGATAATTTATGTTAAATATATTTTAAATTAATATGTATTTGAAATACTAATTACAAAATACCTCGACCTAACGTATTTGAAATACCAATTACAAATTTCATTTTTAACAGTAATTGAAATACATCATTCGTATTTGTATTTCAATTACAAGTAATTCAAATACTGCCCAGCCCTGAACCTACGTATATTCTACCATGTTTATTCTTACTAAGGTATCTGATTTTAGCCTAATTTTAAAGAAACTCAATTTTAAGTTTACAAAATAAGACAAGAAAAACCAGGGTGTAGTTTCATTGGAATCAAAGAATTTTTGCACAAAAAATATTCTTTGCTCATGAAAATGTTTCGGCCCATTAAAATAACTTTCCTACTCAAAAAGAAAATAATAATTGATAAGTTAATAATTTTTTCAGCACACTACACACAACAGCGTTATTACGTGCATGCAAAGCGGGTGCTTTTTCTTTGTAAATTTTAGTCACAGGTGGTAATGACGCGCCTATTCTATCAAATATGTATAAAAGTTGAACAGCTGCAAAATATGAACTACGCGGCAAATGAGCAATAACCAGTTTTAACTTTAGCTAAAACTTTTTAATTCATAAATTCTGTAGATACCTAACGCCATCTGGCGGTGGCGTAGTTTTATCTTCTATTACCGCCATTTTAATTGTGTTTCGGTGAGTTTATTTATTTATCCAACTTATATTTCATTAATTTACTCGCAAATGTGATGAAAAATATTATGTGCAACACGGGCGGTACGGATATTACAAACTCGAGTCATTAAAGACTTCGGCCTAGTAATTTTCTCCTTACCTCTCTTAACATACAATTTACTATTAAAGTAATCTTGTAATATTATATTATATAAACTCTGTAACCATAATTAGGTATTCTGTGGTGGTGGAAATTTAATAAAAGGGGCTCGTGGCCCAGTCAAATTCATGTATCAGAAACGATCGAACTTACTTATATGTTTCCAGTGTTGCTGGACGCTACAGCTGAACCTGGCATTTCGGTAACAGTGCTGGAGGCAGAAGTGCCAACGGTGACGGTCGCTACCATCGTGGGCATCTCCGTGGTGGTTCTGCTTGCCATCGTCGCCGTCTTCGTCATTGGCGTCCTGATTGATTGCCGACAACAGTGAGTTCCTTATGCTCAGGTGTCCATGATTACATTTTTTTTTTTTTTATTTGATTCCCTCGCAGCCTAGTTTGGCCGGCTGCTGTGCAGAGGGTGAGGGTTCAGTTCCCGCCTGGACAAACATTTGTGTTTGTCTTGAGTCTGGGTATATTTATTTTGTGTATTAACAAAAAAAAAAAGCGTTTGTTTCCGTTGTCAGGTTTTGATAATACAAGCTTTGCTTAGTTTGGACCCAAATGGCACTATGTGATATTTCAAAAATTCAAAAAAAGAATGTCCAAACCGCCAGGCCTAGAAACTAAAAATTTGGCATGTGAGTTCCTTATGTATCGTAGGGCTTCACAAAGCAAGGATATTGATTAATTCATTCCTTAATTGGGGGTTAAAAGTTTGCATAAAAATTCATTGAACATAAGATTGACGTGTTTCACCGTTTTTGTTTTTTCATGTGTCCACGCGAACGAAGAACCTTATTACCTTTCTCACTAAGCAGTCTATGTAACGCAAACATTTTTTATATCAAACTCTATGCTATGGAGCTGAGGGAGGGTGCGTGTAAAACCTGTGAGAAGTGGTATACCTAATGTACAACGAATCCACTCAGAAAATATTGCTACCTAAGCCAATGTCATTTGCAGGTTACGAAGTTGTGACTTTGTGTCTACTGCGTACAAATTTGCCAAGTATTCGTGGTACTACTTAAGGCCGTTTTTTTTTTATAGTTCGATCGTCAATTTTTGTTTTTGCTAAAATAGCTTTTACTACAATTTTTCCCGAGGGGTCCAATTATATAATTATTGTTTTATTCTTTTTATATGTAAAACAATCCTAGTAAAAATATTTTGGATCCTTCGCTAAAAACTTTAAATTGTCATGTTTTTTTTTCAATTGTTTCACAGCCTTCTTTCAAAAATATGTACTAGTTTGCCGGAAAGAAAAGAACGAACTAACCAAAATGTCCTAGATCTACTAAATTATTTGCCCAACTTATTAGCATGCCTCGCATTTTGCCTAACGGAATCAAAGCAAGTAAAAAAAATTGTTTGGCCACCTATACCTACCTACCGACTACATGCATACTTGAACTATTTTGTATTCGTTAAGAAACATTTTTTGTTAGATATCTAGAAAAAAAATCTTTAATATTTACTGAAAAAAATTACATATACCTAGCACATAAAATAAATCATTTTTGTTTCGATTGAAAATTTAATTAATCGATTTACTTTTATTCAGTAATAAAACTACACAAAGTACTCTTCATACCTTTTTAACATTACAATCAAAATTCTATCAGGTAGGTTGTATAAACGAATGGTATATTGGAGACCCTGACTCTCAAGACAGAAATAAATCCAGTGTTTTAGGAGTGCCATTCCCTGAATTGAGTTGATACGCTGTGAACTGAAAAAGAATTTCATTCCATGCTTGCAACACAATAAAGAAAAGACATATATTGAAATAAAACTACAAGACTCGTTCCTGAAACAACCTAGAACTAATAAAACTAAAGATTTTGAATTGAATATCTATTGAAATCATGTTTAGGTATAGGATTGTATCGCCCGCGCCACCTAATGTCAGAAGGTTGTACCTATTTGGAAACCTTCCTTGGCGTGTGTTAGTTTTTAAGTAGTTTTATTTATTCACTTAAAGCTAGTTTTTTAAGGTTATACTTAGAATATTATGTAGATTAAGTAAGATGTGATAATGACACAATGTTGCGTAGTTTTAATTTGTCATTTAAATTCCTAAAATGGTCATTTAAGCGTTGAGTCGTCAATTGCAAACATTACTTTTTATTGCAGGAAAATATTGGACCAGAAGATGGGACAGATTAAGCGTTTGAGGAAACTGCGATTTGCAAATAGAAATCAAAGTGACAGAGATGTTATAGCAAACAATATGGAAGAACCAGGAACCAGTATACCTCCCGCAGCAGCGCTGAGAAACATACCATGATATCAGAAATAATAGAATGGAATTAACAAAGTGCCTCCTTATTATGTACTTATTTCGATATTAGTAATGAATTTGTAAAATATAAAGTATTACTTTAACTGTTCTCGAATTTATGATATTTTAATGAAATGTATATTTTGAAATCGTTACACAATAAATGCGTAGATATTATAAATTATTATAGTTTATGATAAATTATTAAAGTAACAGAAATAAATTATAATTTTCCCTCTGTTTCCCCGCCCCTTATCCAACCTCGTTATAACTATCTCGATAACAGACGTATCCTGTAACCTAATATTATAAATGCGAAAGTTTGTATGTCTGGATGGATGTTTGTAACTCAATCACGCTTCAACTACTGGACGGATCGGGATAAAACTAGGCACACATATGATTAGGGCCTGAAATTTGATATAGGCTTTTCATCCTGAAACTAAAAAAGTTTCCGCAGGTATAACAATAACCAAGCTTAAACGAACTATATCTACAGTTATAGAAAACTTAATTAGTATAATTATATATAATTCCACGCCGATAGCCAAACTTATGGCGGGCGGGGGCACTGGAAAATCAAGTTCTATACACGGTAAAAAAGAATTAGTTGAGCCAAGAGAATATCGTTTCATATATTCACCAACGAATATTTGCTTCATCCAAGATATTATTTCTCTTAAATATGTAAAATGATATGAAGTTAGCACAAGATCAAATTTATTTGAACCAGTAAATAAAACTCTATCAGTTTGAAACATTTTTTAATTCATTGAAGAAAATAATGCTTCTTTATTTGAAACACTTAGTTTTCTTGGGCGTAGAACTTCGTGTGTTATTGCACGGTAGAAATTTCTAGTTCACACAAGAGAATAGTGCTCTTAACTTGACTACGGCAGCTCTTTAATTAATAACATTATATTTTAGTTTAAAACAAAAAATGTTTCGGTCAAAAATTACATAGTTATTTTTAAAGAGCCCTACGCCTGTTTTCTGGAGGCTTGGGCCATAGAAAGTCAGTCTACCGCACTGACTTAGTGACGTTTGTCGACTACTGCAGAGGCACCGGCCTCTTTTCTGGAGGCTTGGGCCATATAGAGTCAGTCTACCGCACTGCTTTTCTATGACTTGGCGGAACGTTTGTCGAGCTTAGTACTATTCTCGCCTTTAGCTGATTATACAGTGTTATGTTTAATCATAATTGTTATGACTAACGATCCTTCTTAAGCATGCAAGAAAGAAAAGTGTGCCGCTAAGCGGTCACCCATCCAAGTACTGAGACCACGGTCGACGTTGCTTAACTTCGCTTATCGTTTCAGATAGACGAATGCGACTGGGCCACGAACTTTTCAATTCTCAGATAATAATTAACTGTAGGTTTCTTGCATGAACTGATACTAATTTGACGCACAAAACCCTACAATAAACATTTATTTAAAATTAAAATCCAACACAAAAGCCTATGAAGAACAGTGGTGAGGTTCGTTCAATTTTAAAAATGCAGGTATTTACTTAAAAGAAAAGAAAATTCGTTCAAAGCGATACAAGCTAATTAATTTCAACGAAAATTTTTAATATTTTAAAACAGAAATATTATTTGTTTCGACTAAAACAAGAGTTTCAGCTTAAAATATCAGATTTTGAGTCAAGAATCTAACAAATTATGTTAAAATTATTATTTTCTCTAATTCAAAACAATATTATCTTAATTGAACATTTCACTGGCTTTGATTTAAGATACAATTATTTTAATCGAAAGATATAGTTTTGAATAAGTAACGTCGCAGATTTAAGAAAACCATGATTTTAGCACAAAATAAATTATATCAAAGCAAACGAAGCAAAAAAACGAAGAAAAATAAAATGTTGCATATAAAAATGTATTTATTTCATACAAGAACATTAACTGTCTTAGGGTAATTAATTTAAGTTTGGTTGATCTAAAACGTACATTTATTTATATAAAAAAAAATTTGTTCATACGAAAAGAAGTTTATCAATTTCGATTGATAAAATGAAATTTTTTCAGGGAAATAATATTGCCTTCTGTGAACAAAATATGTCCAAAATAGTTGGATTTCTTGACTGAATGCAAATTATTTTGGTGGAATAGAACTTGGAAACTCTTTTTTTTCCGTGTATAAACTGTTCAAATGGTACAAAAAGACAAGAATTCTAGATCATTTTATACATGGTTGAATCCGGCTGTAAAATGATATCGATCTGATGACGATAATCAGAGAGCAATAAGGTTGTGAATTGCCCCCCAGAGCTATTGAAATGTCACGTCGTGAAGTATAAGTGCACTGTAGTTTCACTAAGGGAAATCCTTTTGCTGTGCGAACTCTCGACCTGGATATAAAATTCTTCAATGTCTTTTTCCGTTCTTCCAGTCCAGTATGTTTGATTACGAAATAATTATGTAATTAAGTTTGTGTATATATGGAACACACTTTTGCACTAACATATAAGTTAGGAATTATGATTAGGATAGCTATTACTAATTTACTACTATTCAGCAAAAAAGAGTATACCTGTGTACTAGTACCTAAATACCAGAATTACATTTTGTCCACTTTAAACATAACCAGCGATATGATTTATCCATAGAAATTTCTGATATCTGTCCTATTGACTGCGCAATGGGCTCTCGAAATTGGCGACACCTTAGAAAGAGACAAAGTTAAACTGTGGTATCTTTTCTTATAGAAAAGACACCGCACAGTCGCTTCGTCTCTGGCACACTTTTGCGACCATTTTTTTCCCCAGCTTGCCAGGAAATGTGCTGTTCAGTTCTCTATGTCCATGGATTTATCTAGTCAAATAAATATTATAGATTAGGATAAGAATAAGATACTAGGGGCCAGCCAAAAAGTATTGGATTTTTGAAGGGTCGGCAACGTGCGAGTGATACCCTGGTGTTATAAGCGCCCATAGGCCACGGTGACCTTTAGGTGGATCGTGTGCTTGTTTGCCACCTTAGTGCTATAAAAAAAAATACTATAAGAAAATCAGATCGTTTGGTATACGTTCGCGCCGATCCAGTTACTCACCCCCTTAAAGAAATAAAGAAAATCGTGCGCAATGATCGACTGATTACTGTTGATCTGTATAATTTCACGTGTTCTAGGTAAAAAATATTCAATGACAAGAGCCCCGGCAACTAATCATTTAAGCAATTTGTTGTTTTAATAAGGTTTTATTGTACTGATTGAACTATTTGAAATGAAAAACAATATTTGATTGAATACAGTAAGTTTAGACTTAAGGCCAAGAGCAGTGGAGCTAGTTAGGAAAGGAAGCTATCTTTCTTTGTTATTGCTGCTTCAGTAGCGAAGGTACTTGTGACGCATATTGACATGTCTTGCTATTTCTTATCTGGCTTAATAATTACCCCCTCGCAGCCTATTTGGTAGTGTGGCCGGCTGCTGTGCAGAGGGTGTGGGTTCGATTCCCGCACTGTAGTTACATTTATGTGATAAACATATGTGTTTGTCTTGAGTCTGGGTGTATTTATGTATGTATTTACAAAAAAAGTAATAATTATATGTATTTGTATCCATTGTCTGGTATCCATAACACAAGCTTTAGTTACTTTAGGGTCATACGGCGCTGAGTGTAAATTCCAAATATATGAATATTTATATTATATATTATTATTATTATAATTTGCAAGCTAATATTTAAGAGTATGTACGTACTACTAATAGACAATACTAATATTATAAATGCAAAAGTAACTCTGTCTTTCTGTTACCTCTTCACCCTTAAACCACTGTACGGATTAAGATGAAATTTGGCATGGAGATAGTCTGAGTCTGAATTCTTCTGTACGTGAGTTTTTCACGTGACTCCTCCTAAGCGGCTGGAACAATTTGGGTGAAATTTTGTCTAAGCATTTCAATAGGTTCCTGGATAGTTTGAAAACACATGGGGACTCGGTAGATGGCGTTGCAGTCGCTGTTTTTTTTGTGTACGTTCGAGGGCGTCCCTGCAAGGTTTAAATTTACAAATGGACCCGCAATCGGAACTGCAATCGGTATGTCACTGATCTTCTCTTAAACAGCGAGGACGTTTTTAATAATATTTTTTCTGTATGTTCGAGTGTGTCCCTGCAAGGTTTGATATCACAATTGGACTCCGGTAGGTGGAGCTGCAGTCGATGTTACTGATCTTCTCCTAAACGGCAAATAGTGAATGTACGACAGTGATTTCAACATTCGCTGCATTGGATACCATATAAGCTCATTGATATCCACTGCTGGACATAGGTCTCACCTAACTTTCTCCACAGCGTGCGACTCTGTGCCGCCTGTAACCAACGGCTCCCTGCTACCTTTGCAAGGTTATCTGTCCATCTAGCGGGGGGCCGTTTAAGGTTCGTGGTCGCCAGTCGAGAACCTCCTTCCCCCATCGGCCATCGGTTCTTCGAGCTATGTGCTGCCCTGCATTGCCACTTCAGATTTGCGATTCGGTGAGCTATGTCGGCGACTTTAGTTCTCCTACGGATTTCCTCATTCCTGATTCGATCACGTAGGGGAAACTCCAAGCGTAGCTCTTTCCATCGCCCGCTGAGCGACCTTGAGCCCATAGTTAGCAGCCACGTCTCGGAGCCGTAAGTCATCACTGGCAATACACACTGATTAAAAACTTTTGCCTTCAAGCACCGGCGTATTAAGGACGAGAAAATAGTACGCAGTTTTCTGAACGCTGCCCAACCATATTAGATTCGGCGATTAACCTCTTTCTCGAAATTTGACCTACCTAATCGTACAGTTTGTCCCAGGTATACGTATTCGTCAACAAATTCGAGTGTTGAGTTCGCAACAGTTATTGGAGTGGGTGCTACATGGCCATCCGACATGATTTTTGTCGTGTCCATGTTCATCTTGAGGTCCACTCGTTGAGAAGCTCTACTAAGGCTTTCGAGCATTGTGCTAAGGTCCTTCATCGATTCTGCCATCACCACAATATCGTCGGCAAACCGAAGGTGGGTAATGTACTCGCCATTAATATTAATGCCAAGACCGAACCGACAGAAGCTTAAAGCCAACTTCCAACGCATTTGTGAACAGTTTCGGAGATATGACGTGTCTCACACCTCTCTGCAGTTGGATCGGTTTCGAGTTCTGATTCTGGAGACGGGCTGACATGGTGGCGTTATCGTACAAGCATACATGTTTCTACTGCATATCAATGATATGTTGGACATCAATAACATACACTGCTATGCAGGTGACAGTACTGGAGACGCTTATTACACGGGTCGAGCAAGCATCCCTCGTTCCTTTGTGGAGGAAAAACGTGAATAACGTGTGTCTCAAATCGAGACTCTGTCCAAGGTCTCTGACTGGGGACGAGAAAACTTGGTCCGATTCAACCCTACAAAGACACAAGTGTGCGCGTTCACCGCTAAGAAAACCCCATTTACTGTGGCCCCACAATTCCAGAACACTCCACTCTTCATCTCCAAGAGCATTGGGTTCCTTGGTGTTGACATCTCCAGCGATGTTCAGTTCCGAGATCATCTGCAGGATGCCCACGGCTACTTTCTACCATCGCACCGCTCGCCATCGGTAGGGAATTCATTCTCACACTTTAGAACCGAAATGGTCGCGTATAGTGCGGTTAAAGAGAAACTTCCTCCCGCGTATGCTTGGGTTGTGGAATGAGCCTGCCAAGGTTTTCTCTAAGGACTACACTATGAGGTTATTCAAGAAATAAGTTATTAGATTTTTGAAGGGTCGGCAACGCGCGAGTGGTACCCCTGGTGTTGCAAGCGTCCATAGGCTACGCTTACCAATTAGAGCGGACCGTGTGCTTGTTTGCCACCTTAGTGGTACTAAAAAAAAAAAAAAAAAAAGCATTTTATCGTCTCGATATACCGATGATCAATATGGCATCTCTGTAGGGCTTGTAGCACTTCCCATGTTTCCACCGAATCGAAGGCTTTCTCATAGTTCACAAACGCTATGCAAAGGGGCCGATTATACTCTTCTGACTTTTGTATAATCTGCCGCAGCGCTGTATGTGGTCCACGGTACTATAGCCTTTTCGGAAAACGGCTTGTTCGGGAGGCTGGAAGTCGTCGACCTTGCGACCCAGACGGTACGTAATAACTCTTAAAAAACAGCCATAAACATGGCTCAAAAGCGTGATGGATCTGTAATCCTCAAGAAGAGTATTGTCACCTTTTTTGAAGAAAAGCACCTCGTCTCTCGTCCATAAGTCTTAGAGTCTGGTCCGAGAGTCTTTTTGTTCTATTTGTACGGTGGGTTTTAAAGAACTTTGACCCTACCGTATGGACAGTTTCCAAAAACATGTCATTGGTATCGTCCACTGATGCGTCTTCCTTTAAGCATTCGAAGCGATTTTTGAGTTGGAGCTGGAAGTTTTTTGGGTTTTAGATTTGGTGGATTGAATACGACTCCATTATTATCATATCCCACTACTTCAATAATTGTGAAATTTGTGGCTTGGAAACGACACATTACATAGAACGTAAAAAATGCATCGGAAGGGCGAGCTTAAAATCAAAAGGCTTCCCGTCATCTATTGTGGAAACCATACAAGATTTAGAAGAAAATGATGAATTGAATAATTTAGACATAGAGGCCATAGTAAACAGTTATCCAAAAATGATGACTCAACCGTAAATTCGTTATAAATAATTATGGAATAATTTAAAAAATGTAAATGAAAAATATCATTTATTTAATGTGGCGTACAAATAAAACTAATAGAAAAATAAACTTATGTCATGCATAATTATGTCAAAATGTTTATAAAATAAAAGTCCATCTGTGCGAAGCCGGGCCGGGCCGCTAGTAATATAAAAAAGGAGAGACTGCTTATTATTGAGGAGCTGTATAACATCGGTTACAATATATCTCAAATTTGCAATAGGACAGGTTTTACGTTAAGCATCGTTTTTAACTATAAGTACTCAATATTATAAAGAGGAAAACTTTGTTTTTTGTTTGTAATGGGTAATCTCGGAACCACCAGTTCGATTTCAAAAAATCTTTATATATAGATAGATATTTATCTAGAAGAAGCATATGCTATTTTATATCAAGATAAGACTAACAAAAGCGAAAAAAAAATAGATAAAGGTGTGGCTTTATCGTACATAGGTTATTTAAGACTCACTGCGGTTTAGCCGCATAGGTCAATTATACTGCTGCCATCTCTCTAAGGGTCAGCTTAGACCGAGACGCGACGCGACGTGAAGCAGCTTGAAGATGTAACAAGCGACCCACAATACCTCGAGCTGCGCCGCGCGGCGTATCCCAAGCCCGCTCCACGTCGCATCGCCTCTCGTTCTTGTAGTGATCTTCACGTCGCTTGGTGACTTTTTCGGTTGCCAATGTTGCCTCGCTTACCAGAGTTAAATTGCGTAATATATTTTTTTATTACCTATATTATTTGATGCAAATTAGTGACATGCATTCTCGCTAGCAAGCTAGCAAAGTTTGCATGGAGCACTTTTCTACCCGGGCCGCTAATGGGGTTTAAAATTTTTTGAATTTGCGATAGAACACATCGCCAGGAGCAACGTTTGTATAAACCATTTTTCTCTGTGATCTGTCTTTCAGTTGCTATGAATAGAAACCTAAATGAAAAAGGTTCAGAGTTTCGTAGCGGTGCAGCTAGTGACCCTAGAAAAAAGTTTCTCCTACAAACATTGCTCATAGAGACGTTTTCTATCGATCACAGTCAAAAAAAAATAGGGCATTATTTGTCAATTGCTTCGCATTTCTTAGTGATTCCGTTCTAGGACTTGGAAAAATTGTGGTGTGAAAACTATAATTTGTATCTTTTTGTCTAGTAAACAAGGTCCATTATCTGTGGCTATCTTAAAAATGATACGTCGCGTCTCGGTATGAGCTGACCCTAGGGAAGGTCTCTAATATTTCTGGCCTTAATTAAACTGAACCTTATCTATAACTTCCGAGTTGTATTTCCCTATCCGAGGGCAAATATGTATTATAATGTAAATATGGGCTAAATGTGGAAGTGTGTGATTCACAAAATCGGTTGTAAGCTACTTATATTGACTCTTAAGCTATGCATTACACTGTACATATAAATCCTTGAAAACAAAGTCTTCGTACAAGTTATTAAAAAACAAGAATTTTTAATCTGATTCAACTAAGCTGAGGATATATGGATATTTATACCACGCCAAGATAGCAAGCATGTTGGTAAGATAATGCATTAAATTAGATTTTGTGAATGCAGAATTGCGCACATAGACAGTAAATTCCCGAACCGTAGTCACTAGTCACCACTCAGAAGTAGGACCATGGCCTCGTTGATATCTATTGACTATTACTCATTATCACAGTATCAGTTTTTTTAATATAATTCGAAGTTTGTATCATGACCCTCTTTGATAAGTAATTTTTTATTATTGTAGATTGGTATTATTTGTGTTTATCTGCTTCATACTTAGTAAACTTTAGTAAACATCGTACTGTAATAACCTATATATGTTGTGTATTTGTGTATTTATTTTCTTAATGTTATTGTTAATGTTTTTTTTTTTTTTTTATAGGTATTATCTAAATGCTTGTGTAATAACTATGTGTAAATTTTTTTTTTTGTTTTTTTTTTATGTTTTTGCTTGTGTTGTATATGTGTGTTTAATAAAGAAATGTCTATGTCTATGTCTATAATAATTAGCTGCCTGATCTACTTATTGAGTTTTACACAATAAGATGTTTTTTTGTATTTTTATAACACTCTAGCTGACCCGGCAGACTCTGTTATGACTTATATATGCCCTTTCTGTTACTTTAACGCTGTATCGTTCAACCTTCGGTAGCTCGTCTGGTGGAGCGCCATAGGTAAGTGGAAATTATATGGGTGATTATTGTTTCAATGCTATACCTATTGTTGAAAGTTACAAGTATGGAACTCCTTTTTGCCTTTTTTCTCTCTTTGCTCGGCTCACAAGGGTCGTAGCGTAATCTTCCTCAATAGTTGGGCAATCAAATGCGAGAAGAATAAATTTATAAATCAAGAGATTAGCGCGTAAACAATAAAAAAAGCTGATCTGGCAAACGTTTTGTACTTCCTGCCATCCCCATTCTGCCGGCAGAACCGTGGGCAGAAGCTAGTACAAATATAAATGTAAGAATAACGGATAACGCGTATGAAAATCTTATTTTCAGTAGTATTCAAAAACAGAAAACAATAAGAGTTCCATGACTGTCTGTTCCACTTAAAGTTCATTGTTCAGGTTGCAATCAAGGTTGCAGAAGATTACAAATGTTTATTAGTTACCTATTTACATTTCTTTTTGCGTCTATTTTAATTTGAAGTTTACCTACGGTAGAAAATTTATGATAACAGTTTTTTTATTGTTGTTTGTAAGTAATAAAGTGACAATCAATGATTAGATAAGCTGTGGTCTTAAGGCTGTAGAGTCTCGCTGTATAAGACATTTATATGTCTAGTATTTAACAATTAGAGTCAAAAAATTAAATCTATTTTTTTATTACATTACATGGATAAGATCCAAAATTTTGATGCATTTGCCCAATGCAAAATTTCTCATAAATTTTTATAAAAAACTATGTGTATAAGAAATATACAAAAATTGATGCTAAGTTAAATGGTTATATTTTAAGCATGCCAAAGACCCAGATATAAATACAATAATACTCGATAGCAGATTAAATTTAAAAAAATCTCCACAAAGGTAAACAGATGAGGTATAAAATGCCATAATAAATGGGGGGGGGGGTAACTTTGCGGTTATTTTTGAACAAGTCCTAATTAACATAAGGGTTGAATGTCGAATTCTACAGCAGTAGCTTATAATCGGAAATCCTTTTTATATCAGAAGATGTTATGAAATAACCGCAATAGTATGCTAATTTACCTACCTACTTAACTATGATTTAAACTAACTAACTATGACTTCAAAACTTAACTAAAAATAATTATAAAATACCGAACGACAATATATTTTCACAGCTAAAATCTAAAATTATTGGCGATATCCGACTTCAAAGCAAAGAAAACACGTAGCCCAATATCCAGTTAATCTGCTTGAGGTAATTTTTTTTTAAGTTTTGGAGGTGTTTTTGTAATTATCCCCCCCCCCTCCTTTTTGTAGGTAGGTAGGTATTTACAGGTAATAACATAGGTATACATACAGAAGATCGTGATATGTTCTACGTAGTATTGCGGCGTTAAACCGATGACGTACCGCACACACACACACTCTACAGTCCATACCATCTCGAAAACTACTTAACCAATTTTGATGAAACTTGCACTGTTCCCGACTAAAGAGAGTTTTGCAAGTCGATTTTTAGCTCCTGAAAAAAAAACCATACATACTTACATAAACATGCATACACTTATGAAATTAGGCACATCTCTTTAAATCTTTGCAATTGCAACAAAATGACATATAAACAGGTCGAATTGATAATCACCTTTTTTATAGTCTGTTGAAAAAGGTAAGCCAGTGATGTTCATTTAAAAAAAAACAATAGATGCAAAAAGGCTCCCACCCTATAGCCGTGGGTAAGTTAGATGCATGTTGGTTTTCTTATGACTAAGTCGACTAATCGGTATAAATGACACAATTAAAGTTATCTTTTTAACTTTCAGACTACTTCAGTAAAAAAGTCCAAAAGATATAGGGAAAGGTGAAAAAGTGAGAATCCTGCAAAATGTGAAGCTTTACAGAACAATAATTTAGAAAAGTCAAAACAATTGTATTATGGCAAAAGTCAAAACAATTGTATTATGGAAAAAGTCAAAACAATTGTATTATGGCAAAAGTAAAAACAATTGTATTATGGCAAGACAGCTGTTTTGACAGAAGAACAGGAAGAAGAGCAAAGAAAAAAGTACACAGAATTGAATGAACGAACGGATGGACCAAAGTCAACAAACACAGAACAGACTATACGAAGCAACATTTTGCAAGATGAAACATCCCGAAATACACACTGGAATGAATCCACTGCACTGAATATTCAAAGACGAATTGAACGAAATTTGCAAAAAGAAAATACAAAGCTTCGTAATAGCATGCTCACTCTGAAATAAAGTTATCACTGACTTTTTAACCAATTAAAGGTATATCAGCAACGTATGACCAAAATTCAAGAAGATTATGAAGTCCTACAGAATAAACTACAGAAAAACACTGAATATGGAAACTTAACTTCTGACAGTCATGTTGAAGATATTACTCCTCTTAAGAAAACTGACTGCTTTTATACATTTAGAAATAAATAATGAAGCGTAAATAGTATATTAAAATTTATACAGACACTATTTTTTGGATTGATTTTATTTGCCAAATCGATAACTAATATACTTTATGGTTAAGACATCCTGAGGAACGTCTCTCTTTTTGTGCACGCAACAATTACGGCACAAGGAACAAGTATGGCATTGTCACGTATACATTTAACCGTCTGAAATTACAAAACTTGGTAGACGTGATTCCAATGACAGCTGTCGCAGAGCTCATTCAATATTTTAAGAATTATAAACTATGAAAAAATAGCAAATCCAAAACACCCCCAAACAAGATACAACATATTGTTGGTGTGTAAACTAGTTTTAATATTATGTCTTTTACTTAAGCTGTAACTTCAACTTTTTTTTTAGCAGGGGTGTCACCCGCACGTTGCCGACGCTTTAGCAATCTAATAATTGAAGAACCCCATACTGTAGTCCTTAAAGCAAACCTTGGCAGGGAGCTCATTCCACAACCCACGCGTTCGCGGGAGGAAGTTTCTCTGAGACCGCACTGTACGGAACCATTTCGGTTCTAAAGTGTGAGAATTAATTCCCTGCCTATGGCAAGCGGTGCGATGGTAGAAAGTAGCCGTGAGCATCATTTCGTACAATTCCTTAGAAAACATCCCACTGTACAAGCGGTAGAACACACACAGGGAGGCAAAGTCTCTCCTCAGAATTAAGGGCTCGGTGCAGCAAGTGACTTTAGGATCGTCGACAAATCTCACAGCCCGTTATGCATTATATATACACATATAATACATATGTATGTTTATGTATAATATTATAAATAATTTATCCACCTTCTTATTTACATATTATTCTTTATGATATTTTTTTTTTTTTATATACTATCTTTTATCACTTAATCTATTATCATTATTGAAGCTACTACGATCTATTACAACAAACACTGCACAACCCCTTATTTATATCTACATTACCAATATGCTTTTTTATTTCAATCGCTTCGCGTACTAATTTACGGTAATATTGGCGATCGGTGGATAAAACCTTAGGCTGCTGCTGATAGCTGATTTTGTCGTCTGGCAATTCTTTACAGCAGCAATATGTTCTTTGACCCTGTCCGCAATTGTGCGTTTGGTCTGGCCAATGTAAGAACTGCCGCAGCTACAGTCAATTTTGTAGACACCTGGTGTTTGGTAAGGTATTACGTCCTTTGGCGTGCGCACCTGCTGTTCAATTTTGGAGTATGGAACATATACCGTCTAATTGGAGAATTAATTTAAAAGCGATCCAATTTTATCCGTTACACTTTGATATAGGGCATGAACGCTGGCTGTCTGCTCACCTCTGGATTCTTCGTACGTGTGTTACGGCGACCCGAACTTCTTCTACTCGTTTTGTACCCTTTTTCTTAAGTGCCTCCTGAACGTGTGCCAGCTCAGTATCTAAATGTTCAGGGTCACAAAGGTCATGAGCTCGGTTAGTCAAAGACGTCACAACTGATTGTAGGTGGCGTGGGTGATGACGCGAGGAGGCGTTCAGGTATCTGTCCGTGTGTGTGGGCTTCCGATATACAGTATGCCCCAGAGAGCCATCTTCCCTTACATTCAATTTAACATCTAAGAATGCCAGTGAACGTTCCATTCCATAAGTAAAACGTATTTTGTTATGAATAGAGTTAAGGTGATCTAGGTATTGTTCTACTTTCTGTCCGGTTCCTTTTATTAAGCAGAACACGTCATCAACATATCTTTTCCAAAGTCAAACGGTAAAAGGCCCTGAGCTCAAAGCTTTTTCCTCAAAATGTTCCATCCAGACGTTGGTGCTACCGGACTACCCATAGCTACTCCATCAATCTGAAGGTAGTGCTGACCTTGGTAAAGAAAATAGTTTCCTTCTAAACAGTGTTCAAGCAAAACTATATACCTATCAGGGATACCATTTGAAACTAGTTTATTTTTGATAACGTCAAGGCATTCTTTAAGTGGAACATTAGTGAACAACGATTCAACGTAAAAACTCACCATTATCTCATCATGTTCCAACTGGATGTCATTCATGATGCTAACAAAATGTCGAGAATCTTTTACGTAAGACGGTGAATTACCTATTAGTGGCTGCAACACTTTAGTTATGTACTTCGGTAAGTCGTAAGTGGGAGAATTCGCGCGTTTAATCCCGTTTTATTATTTTTAAAATACAGTGAATGGAATTTTTTCTTAGCGGTGAACGCGTAGACTTATGTCGTTGTAGGGTTGAATCTAACCAAGTTTTCCCGTCCCCAGTCAGGAACCTTGTACATAGTTGTCTCAATTTGAGACACAAATAATCATAATCACAAGCCGAATACCGAGGTCTGTGGTTTTCCAAAATTTTTTTATTAACTAGAAATCTCTTTAAAAACATTTGTATGAAAAACTAGAATCCTGTATAACTTTTTAACTATTACATTTAATAGAAAACTGGCACACGGTAGAACTAAATGTTTATTACTAGAACATGTCCTCAAAATTTCGTGTGTTTGATCAGCTAGTATCAAAAACAAGTGAGAAATTCGTTTGTATGAAGCACGCTGAGAGGCGCTCCGAATCGTATAATCTTAAGGCTGCAATCTTGTGTTTTCGACATTTAATTTTGGTGGTAAGAAGTGATGTTTTGAGATAGTTTTTAACAATTACTAATAAAAGATTTAAAATGTATTTTCTATTTAATTACATCGCAGTACACTTCTAATTTACCCTGTTTAAATATAGTTCGCTTTCAGTTGTATTAACAAAAGGTTTAATTTAAATGTGATGTCAGTGTTTTTCGTAAAAAAAAAATCTTAATTATGCTTGTTTTTTTCTACTAATTATAGCATCTTAACTATCTTTACTAATTAAATCAACAAAAAGGAACAATTAAAGCATCTTAATTAAGATTTTTTTTTACGAAAAACACTGACATCACATTTAAATTAAACCTTTTAATGTAAATGTGATCGAAACCAATATCTGAATAGGGTTATCATTTCTCTGTAGGAGATGTTTTAAAAAGTCGATTACGTCGAGTCCTTGTGACGAAAATCTTTTTTTATATGGGACCCATTTTGACAAAACAAACAAAATAAAAACGTACAGTGATTTAAGAATACATATGAAAACGACGATTCATAAGTGAATTGAGCTTTTAACCTTCAATTTATTCTAGTATTCTTTATAGAACACAGTGTGTTTCTGGTTATGTCCTGTACTCACGCACCTCTTCGCCCTTTTTCTAGCACACTAGGCAATTTCCATCTTTTATGGAAGACTGCGAATGTGCACCCGGTGCCAAAGAAGGGCGATAGATCAGATCCATCGAATTACAGGCCTATCCCTATTACCACTTTAATCTCCAAGGAGATGGAGCGTGTGATCAACACACAGCTTCTAAGATACCCAGAGAAATACGACCTGGTCAGTGACTGTCAATACGGTTTTCGCCACGGTCGCGATTTACACTAGCCATTAAGAGTCAGGGGGAGGCATTGGCATGTAGCCTGTATATAGCGGAGGCGTTCGATCGGGTCTGGCACCGGGGTCATCTGTCGAAGTTGCCATCTTACGGAGTGCCCGAGAGTTTGTGCTTGTTAGCTACTAACTAAATATTTTCTGGCAGACGCATACAAGCTTTAGTTGGTGGTAGTTGCTCTCAAAGACATTAATGCTGGTGTCCAAAGCTTTTTGCTGCCTCCTACGCTGTTTCTCTTGCATATCAATGAAATGTTATCCATCAATAATTCCGTTGTGGAGGAAAAGCGCGAAGAACTTGTATCTCAAATTGAGACCACTCTGTCCAAGGTCTCTGACTGATGACGGGAAAACTTGGTTCGATCTTACCCTACAAAGACATAAGACCAGAACACTCCCCTAACCATCTGCAAGAGCATTGGCATCCTCGGTGTTGACATCTCCAGCGATGTTCAGTTCCGACATCATATGCAACACAAGGTGAAGCTGGCGTCCAAAAAACTTGGTGTACTCAATAAAGCGAAGCAGTGATGCACACCAGCGGGTCGATTCCGTAAAAAGATTGCTAACCTTTTTGAAAGAAATAAGATATACATTGCGTTTTCGATGAATTTCATAAGTCATTTGAAATGCGCAATGTATATCTTATTTCTATGGATTTTGAACGAGAATTGTTAGCTGTCATTTTACGGAATCGACCCGCAGGGCAGAGGTTGCTGCCTTATAAGTCGCAAGTTCAGCCGCATATAGAGTACTGCTACCATCTCTAGGCGAGTGCACCCGGATACCAGCTTGGCTATTTTGCCTCGGTTCAACAGTTCAACGTCGACGATTCCAAACTCACAAGCCGTATCGAACCCTCAAGTCTGAGATAGACTTTGCCTCCCTGTGTGTGTTCTACCGCTTGTACAATAAGATGTGTTCTGAGGAATTGTTCGAAATGATGCCCAAGGCTATCTTCCATCTTTCCCACATCTGTTAAAGCAGTGCCAAGCTGAACGGACATATTTTTTTTAGTCAGTTTGTAATAATTCATATTATAGAAATAGTTTTTTCCTTATCTTCATGATTTAAACAAAGTTACAGGCGTCTTTTTGTCTGCAGAGCTGTTATTTGTTGCCATATAGCCACATTGCTTTTAATATTTTTGCAGTCCCAGTTATCTTTAGATCAGCATGTAAAGATAAATCGCCTACAGTAGTGTAATTGTCAAGCTTGTGACGTGCGTAATTAGGTAGTTGATGGCTAGAGATTAAAGAAGGACCGCGCGCATAGCAAAGCGGCTTAGACATTGCATCAAAGGTCATTAAGATAGCAACTGAAGGTAGGGCTTTAAATTTTAATTAAATTATCATTAAATATATGTATATATATCATTATAATTATATTGTTATTGATAACTTCTCAGGATCCCACCACCAAAATAAGGCTGGAGCACGGTGAAGTGGCTGATTACCGGGTGAAGTAGATAGAGATGCTCCAGGAGATCATCATATCAGCCCATTGACGTCCACTGCTGGAAATAGGCCTCACTTAACTTTCTCCACAGCGTGCTACCTTTACGAGGTCATCTGTCCATCTAGGTTCTTCGAGCTATGTGCCCTGCCCATTGCCACTTCAGCTTTACAATTCGGTGAGCTATGTCGGCGACTTTAGTTTTCCTACGGATTTCCTCATTCGTGATTCGATCACGAGGTGCATAGCTCTTTCCATCGTCCACTGAGCGATCTTGAGCTTTCGTATAAGGCCCATAGTTAGCGGCCACGTCTCAGTGCCGTAAGTCATCACTGGCAACACACACTGGTTGAACACTTTTGTCTTCAAGCACTGGGGTATTAAGGACGAGAAAATAGTACGCAGTTTTCCGACCGCTGCCCAACCGAGTTTGATTCGGCGATTAACCTCTTTCTCGAAATTGGACCTACCTAATCGAACAGTTTGTCCCAGGTATACGTATTCGTCAACAACTATATAGTATTCCAGGAGATACGCAGTAAGTAATATTGGCAGCTATCTATAAGCTTCTGGAGGAAACTAGGCTCTAACCACTTGCTAGGCACAAAGAAATGTGCATGAAATTTAGGGCGGGCGGAGCCGCTGGCAAAAGCTAGTATTTCATACAAATTTACGGGTCGAATTCACAACCTCCGTTTTTTTTGAAGTCGCTCGGTTTTAAATCATTGCCACATTTGTATGACATCGCTTGAGAACGACTCGACAGATTTGGCTAATGAATAGATGAATGAATATACTTTATTTTTTACCAAACAATCAGTGAATAACATTAGACAATACAACAAAAATAAAAGTACTTATTGCTAAAGAGCACGCTCTACCAGGCAACCTTTAGGTACAGGAAAAAGTTAAAATTAGGTGGTTTATATTGAGAAATGTTATATATAAATTATATATATAATAATATTTAATTGTGTTTTATATTCCTACATATTAATTAAACATAAGAAAAATAAAGATAATATACATACATAACCAAATACGGTTAATAACCTAACCTATATGTACGGTCAGTTGTAAAACTACATATAGAATTTCAAAACAAAATAGAATGGCAAGATGTAGTCATTCACACACTTAAATAAATAAAGTAATAATATTTCTTGTAGAACCTGAGTAATATTAGTTTCATTTAATATTGTATATAATAATGTCACTAAGAAAATTATCGTATCCGTAGCCTAGTGGATAGACGTATCAGAACTTATACGTGTGCTCAGTGCAATGCAGGTTGTGGATTTGAATCTCACCTTATGCCTTTCTCTTTTTTTGTTACAATTTACGAATTATGAATATTTTGTTCAGGTAAACAGCTTAGAACAATTTTCTAATAGCTATTAAGTTAGAAGCGGAAACTACGTAGGTACTACGTTTATTTTTGTCGTTCGTTGCCGATTTGTTTCTGGGGGTATGTGCTGACAAGGTTGTTTGGTGTTTTTATTTAGCTGTAAATTCATTACTTACCTGGCTATTTAGGTTTTAGTGGATTACCGTAAAGTGTTGGGTCTCGCGCAACCAAGAGGAGAGGAGTTTATCAACTCAACCTCGAAGTAGACGCCCGCGATCAATATCAATGCGACTCAAAGACGATTTATGGTTGAACAATACAAGAACAATGGTTTCATACCGACTGCTGTGTTTGGAAACATGTTTCATACATCCATAGATGGGACATGCGAAATGAAAGAACTACAGTATCATTAGAGGCTCACTGTGTAGAAATTTGGGACAATATTAGAGGAACAGATCTGTTCTAATATAGTCTGATTTATGCGGCGGCGCTTGCTTGCTGTAATTGAAAATAATGGAGGTTATATTAAATAGGCGAGTCGGACTCGCGCACGAAGGGTTCCGTACCATTATCTATAACGTAAACATAAACGTTTGTTGTATCGGAGCCCCCCCTAAATTTTTTTTTATTTTAATTTAATTATTTATTTTTAAAGTTACTATATAACTAAATATTTTAGGCGTCTATCTGTTGCCGTTATCAATATCGAGCAAAAAAATCACGTTTGTTGTATGGGAGCCCCCTTAAATATTTATTTTATTTTATTAGTATTTGTTTTTATATCGGCAACAGAAATATATCTTCTGTGAAAATTTCAACTGTCTAACTATCACGGTTCATGAGATACAGCCGGAGCCTTAGTAAAAGGGTTCCGCTAATTACCCTTTGGATACGGAACCCTAAAAAAAAGTACTATTTTTCTTACAGATATTATTTTACAATTCAATATATCTAAGGCATAACATTTTTTTTACTTTGTTGTTTTTCAAAATATAGCAGCGTTACAGAATGAATTGTGACTTGTATTTTTTTTTATTCTTATGGTTAAGTTTCAATTTTCTTTTCATTACGAAAACGAATACTAAGCTATAACCATAGGAAATCTTAATATATATAAATCTCGTGTCACAATGTTTGTCCTCAATGGACTCCTAAACTACTGAACCGATTTTGATCAAACTTCGTAAATATCTGTTATTTGATCTAACTTAAAATATAGGATAGTTTTTATCTCGATATGTCAAGTGCGAGCCGGACTCGGGCACTATAGGTAAAAACCAACTTTCGCCGGGTACAGAGGGACGGCAGCGGAACAACGTTCGCCGGGACAGCTAGTATATATATAGAAAAAAGAGACATTTATCAAAAACATAATTTATAAAATTTTAATAAAAACCTTTTTTATTAGATTGCATGTGTTTTAATTCTTGCAAACAAAACAAAAAGTTCTCATACCAATTGGTCCTTTTCAGAGAGAACTAGATGTCAAAACATAAAAAAAAAGTAATTCCTGACAAAAATACTCAAAACGGAAGTGGCGGGATTTGAACCATAAGCTTGCCATTCAATGTCGCAGCGCTAATAAATCAACCACCGGACAGAGAACATATTATGCGAAATTAACAATACCTATGTAGAATGACAACGCAGTTTACACCTAATTAATTTGTTAGGTTAAGAAACCAAAAGAAATAAGAAAGGTTTAAAGAAACTGGTTCCAGTATTTAGTATAAAGAAAACTAAACCTAATTTCGTCGATTTAAGGTTAATATTATTGACAGTTCTGATAATGTTAATGTGTGAGTGCGAGATTCACAGAATGGCTCCACGCAATTTTAACCTTTACACTATGCATGGACTTTAGCAAATGACTGTACATACATACAATAGGTACATAACAATAAATGCATAAAATAGGAAATATATATAAAAATCGCAGTACCTATACCGAAGAACAACCAGAATGAAAAAAAACGTATAGTATTACTGATCAAGGTAATGATTATTAACTTGTTTCTTGACGAAGTAAATTGTTTGTGCACGTCCAATAGCTAAGGGTAAAGAGTTCCAAAGCTGCATTGCAACTGCAGTACACGAATGATTATAAAAGTTTGTGCTATGCCGGTGCCTTAAAGATTAGGCTGGTCAAAAGTGTACGTCGATAATCAGATAAATCAGAATCGTTCTTTCAAGTATGAAGGTGTTGATGGATTGAATAGTACGTTGTAAAGAAGTGTGAGAATGTGTGTATTCCTGCGAAGGCGAATTGGGTGCCACTTGAGTTTCGTGCGAATATTTTTTTTGTTGTGTTTGTAATTAATTGGATTGTTAGGTTAGTTGTTCTGCACACGCCACCGAGGAAAGTTTGTAAATTAGTATAATCCTTTGACAATAGGTGGAAAAACGGTGTGCGATTGGGACTTGCGGACTAAGGTAAACCTTAATCCGATTGTAATAAATATATTTTAGTATAGGGTTTGGATAAATGGAAAAAGCGGTCAAGTGCAAGTCGGACTCGCGTACTTAGGGTAAACCATTGATCTGATTGTAATAAAATTTAAGTAATTTGTTGTGCACACGCCGGGAAAGGTTTACATAAACACTTCACACATCTCTTTGAAAATGGATAGCGCCAGTCGTTTTAACAAAGGAGGAACAACGTTTGCCGGATTAATATTTGTTCAACCCTTTTGGGCTGCTAATTTAATATACATAGATTTTTTTTACGTAATAAATGATGTCCTTAACTTAACAAAAAGGCGCTTGCACTTTCAAGCCATATATGATCTTTGTAACAACAAATACGACTGTATACCACTTATTGACAAGCTGTGCTTCAAAATTTCTTTGAGGACACAAAGTCGCAAAGAACATTAGTTTTTACAATTACGTCTTTTCGAACTAACGCTGGCGAGCGGTTGCCTCTTCAGCGTTTCACTAATATCAACAATTCCCATTTAAATTCATTAGACTTAACGTGTACCCGCGTAGGAAAATTCAAGAAACTGATGCTAGACATGTTAAAACAAACTTAATCTTAAAACGCCCTATTATCTTTTTTTAGGGTTCCGTAGCCAAATGGCAAAAAAGGAACCCTTATAGATTCGACATGTCTGTCCGTCATGTCACAGCCACTTTTTTTCCGAAAGTATATGAACTATACTGTTGAAACTTGGTAAGTAGATGTATTCTGTGAACCGCATTAAGTTTTTCACACAAAAATAGAAAATAAAAATTGGGGGTTCCCCATACTTAGAACTGAAACTCAAAATTTTTTTTTCATCAGACCACGTGGTGGGTATCTATGGATAGGTCTTAAAAAATGATATTGAGGTTTCTAATATCATTTTTTTCTCAACTAAATAGTTTGCGCGAGAGACACTTCCAAAGTGGTAAAATGTGTGTGTGTTTGTGTGTGTGTGTGTGTCCTGTAACGTCTTAAATAAGAGAATGATAAAACTAAAAAAAATATATGATGTACATTACTATGCAAACTTCCACCGAAAATTGGTTTGAACGAGATCTAGTAAGTAGTTTTTTTTAATACGTCATAAATCGTAAACCGCAATTTACTTTTCATTCAATCAACTCAAATATAAAAAAAAAAAACATATTTTTTTGTTTGTGTTTGTAAAGTACGTAAATGGTGGTAGGTACGGAACCCTCGGTGCGTGAGTCCTACTCGCACTTGGCCAGTTTTTTGTTATTTGGTTAATAATTGTTTAAAGGAGAAGGCAGGGGACCAAGAAAAGGTCGTGACATGGAGGAGGCCCAGCAGTGCACCAAAATACGCTGTTTTGATTCTTATTTTACGTAGGCAAATAGGTACTACATGTATATTTTGAATATTCTATTAATGGTTAGCCAAATTAATGTTACGGCCTGCTTAGATCCACTATCGTGGACCCCCGTCAACATCTCATGGACCCCCAATATTTTTCGCTGACATCTACGCCGGGGGTCGATACTACTTGAAACAGACCACTTTGTGCATCTATAGAGAGTAGCCTGCCAACCTGCACTTTCCTGTACGCCGTTGCTTTTGTAGGACCTTTTTTACAACTCATAAACTAAATAGACTTACAAATGAAGTAGAAAGCAAGAAGTTATAAACTGTCACCATCAGATACGCAGTTACCCAAACAGGTCACGAAGTTGCGTGTTTGCATTTATATAAGAACATGTCTTGACCACCAGGAATGCTGTCTGAATTGATGAGTTGCACGGTCCGTGAACACAACTAGGAGGGTGAACCGATAGTGGTCTTTGTGATGTCGACGTGGAAAGAAAAAAGTCGCATTCTATTGAATATTTCTTAGAAATCACTGTAAAGACTAAGCATTAAAAAATATTATTTATCACTGACAATCACATGATAACATACGATTATTTTCATTGAATTAATCACAGTTTTCTGATAACAGCAATCATTATAGGTATTGTATCAACAATTATTTTCCCAGTGCAATTCGGTACCTGGACAAGCATAAACCTAAAGGAAAAAGTTTCAGCGTAGTAACCTTTGTGAACCTTGTGAATTTAAAATCGCTGTGACTGTTATCATATCAAGTTATATCGATGATTAGGGTGTGAACTTTAATTAGATTACTGTGGTATATAGTTAGGCACTAATGGGAAATTCCAAATCGAAGAAGGCTCAAAAAGAGCCGGACAATTTTTTTATGCGAGAGAGATGGAAGGAGCAGAAACGTGAGGAGAAGAGGAAGAAGAACACGAATCCTGTTAATAAAAGGCAGGGAGCTAAGGAACCTGCGGTGACTCCAGCAGCACTTTTGGTGCACACCCCGTCGCCAGCTCCTGGACCAGCGCCGATTCCGAAGCACGTTCGAGCTTACGACGTTGAAGCCTTGGACCGCATGCGATTTCAGCTTCATAATGACTCGGATGCGTTTTTGTTGAACAACATACTCCTTTCTGTACAGTTCTTTGAGAATTATGAGAGGTAAGGTGCTTTGCTATCTACGTCCATTGCTGGTACAGGTGTTAGAGAAACGTATTATGTCGGGTTTGGTGCTTACTTGAATTTTATTATAAAAGGGGTATTAACAAATTTGAAATATAATATAATTTTCTATGAAAAACATCCATAACCCTTTTTATTTCTAAGCGACGGTAATGTATTAACTAGTGAATATATGTGTTAGTGTGTAAATATATGTGTTTCCTTCGTATGTTCTTCTAGTGCCTATTTTAAAAACGTTTTTAAATACGGTTTTTCAAAATAACTTCAATTATAAAACTCAATTGAAAAACCAAAAATTTGTACTTAAGGATTTTGATCAACATTTTTAAGTTCTTAGGACTAAATTAAATAAAAGACAATTTTCATCATAACTTGGATAAGGGTTCGTAGCAAAGTACGTATAGCGCGCGCGTCCGCCTATACACCTTAAGATAATTTGTTTGTAGTAAGTATGTGCAGTCTCGGTTCACCAGGCTTAGTCGCGTTTTTAAATTCCGCGGTGGAAAAAAATTTGCAGTGTCTTTCATAAATCACTTTTTTTTCAGAATAAAAACCGCTTACTAAAAACTGTTTTTTTCCACTGCGGAATTTAAAACCGCAACTAGCCACGTTTTCCTGCGCCGATTAAAACCCGCGTCTGCAATGTGGTTTATCAAAGCATTCGCATTGCGGCTTGTCGCGCGCGGTTTTTCCGAAATTACGTGTCTTTGTATGTGATATATGGGCCTTTTACACGTAGGAGTTCATGAAATGAATCGATTGACATTCTAAAATAAGTAATTAAAAAATGTGTCCGGACGTTCTGAAAGATAAATGTAAAGTTTTTAAAAAAACCTTTTATATATCGTTGGTCTGTAAGAGGATGTATCGATTTGCATATTTTCCGCGGTGGTATTCATTTCTTCGATTACAAAGGATTAGTGCAACGTTGTGCCTTTCTGTTGGAAATCCATGTTGAAATGAGTAAAATCTCCGCTTCTAAAAATCAGCAGTGTGGAAGCGCAGCGAGCAATTTATACTTTTTATAATACATTATGTGAAAATGTCAGGCTTCTACCGATTTTGGTCTAAGAAATAGAACCCTTTAGTGATCGGATAGACAGAAAGACACACAGCGTAGGCTTAGTAATAGGACTCCGATGGCATCCTTTGGATACGAAAACCTCAAAAGAGTTGGCTGTCACGGGACGCCCGGCAGATGTGAATCATTGTCGAGTAAACTATAGTCGGATAGATATAGTGAACAGCTCATACAGAGAAGCAAGGGAGAGCGGCGGCGGAGTAGAGAGGTATGACGGTATGAGATAGCTCGATTTTACTCCCAAGGCGCGGCAATGTTTCACATCAAAAATACATATTTACTCTACTTCTTCAATCCCCTACGAATGTCCGCAACCATCAGCCGAAACTTGTCATGAATGTTTTCGCACTGTTTAATATTGTCGATACATGATACAATCTTTTTTGCAAGCCTCTCTTACCGTCCATTTTACCGTTATGTTCCTGATTATACTATATTGGTTGTCTGTACGTCTGTAGATATGTACTTTTACATTTTTATTTTACACTTTATTTAAGAGTTCTAGGTTTTTTTTCATTCTACTCAAAACCTCTATGTCACTGTGTCTTTTCATTAAATTTTCAATATTTTTATTTATATTTAGTCGACGGCTTCTTGGAATATGGCTTCAAAATAAAAGTTAAACGGAATTTCCTTCTCCGTATATGTATCTAACATTGCTTGTACTTGATATTTCTACTTTAATATTCGCTGTCAGATTCCAGCAGAGGTTTACGACGATTCGCTGATCTGAATCCATTTTACTAAGTATTTGCATTAATCTCTTATGTTTCACATTTTCAAATGAAATCAATAAATCAAAGTGAAAATTGACGTGAAGATTTACGTAACCTGCCACACACCACCAAGGCCTCTTTTGTTCCTAATCCGTTTCTAAATGCGAATTGATTTTATGGAATGGTTTTGTCGATTTTACGGTTAATTCTCATGTGCTTTATTTTCAAAAATACTTTCAAGTCGTGCGTCATCTATTAGTCTGTGGTGTCTGCATGTAATTGCCCTTCTTAGTTAGTAAGAGGAATTTGGATTCGAGCTAATCTAGAAGGCTGTCATTTCTCGTAAATGTTATTGCAGAGTTTAGATAGTAAATGCATGCTTTCCTGATTTAACTTTAACATTTCTGCTATCTGGACCTTTTCCGTCCTTCATAGATGTTAATGCCTTTTCCATTTCAGATGTAAGGATAGAAGGTTCTTCTAGTGAATCCTATTCATTTACCGCATCCGTAACCAAGTCTGCTTGTCCGTCGAGCTCTCGAGCAAAGCTTTATCAATATGTACTTTTACAAAAATTGATGCGAACAAAATCAGTTCACTAGTTTTAATGTTACGTAATAATATATTCTTAGAGTTATAAAATAAATTGGTTTACCTTTGATAAAGGAACCTAGATTTAATGCGATGTAAACCATTTAGCGATAATAACATATACTGTTTATTCGGTAATTTATGATTTTACTTTGGTAGATATAGCATAGAGAAGAATTAATACCTTTAATCCACTTGCATTAAATCACTGATATCTCTTATGTTATCCCTTTCATTCGCTTTGTATTTTACGTTATATAATTGAAACAGAATCTAAACCAATTATTATCTAGGTCACTAATTTCTTTAATCAATTTTGAAATTGTTGACCATAAACTATATTTAAATTTAAAGCTATGGAATGTAAATATAAGTAACTTTTTTAATGTCCGGTAGGAAATAAGTTTATTCAGTCTCAGTCAGGGTGGGTATAATCTATCTAATTCCAAATTTCAGCCTAACTGGTTTAGGGTAAGCAACGCGCAAGTATAAATATCTGATAAAAGTTATTAGTAATTCTACTTACTTGCTGCCTTGAGTAAATTATTAGTTTCTTGCTGCCACCGATCTTTTCCAAGTAATGCATGTGGCTGTAGAGTCGGTGGTCCGGATTACGGAATTATTATAAGCTCAAGGGTGTGTGACCATATCAATGGATACGCCAAGTCGTCGTGACTTAGATTTCAAAAGCGTTGGAGCAAAATCGGTCCAGCGGTTTGTGCTTTATCGCTAAAAGACAGATTTTTCAAAGACGCAAAAACTATGTTCCTACTAAAGTGAATCAAAGCCTTTAACATACCTATTAAAAGTCATCGTTGCCTATTAACTTCTAAAAAAAAATAAGTAGGCATAATAATAATAGAAAAAGCAAAGATAACATTCTATCTTACTACGGAAGTGACTTTGGATTTTAATATGGATTTGTGCGAGTCCAAAATGTATGTAAATATTTTGGCAGTAGCAGTAAATGTTTTGTAAATATTGAAATTTCGTGACATTTGTATAAATTGCTTTTTTTTTTCAGTTTTTTTTCTAGAATTGAAGAGTATCCGTTCAAATCCTACACCGATAACCGAATTTAGGGCGGGTGGAACCGTGGGCAAATTTAGCATGAAGATAGTTCGAGTCCGTGGGAAGGACATAGGCTACATAAAAACGTCAAGTGTGAGTCGGTTTTTTTCTATAATTGAGAAGTTGCCGTTAAAATCCTACGCTGATGATAAATGAAATTAGGTTGAGTGGAACCGCGGGCAAAAGCTACTACCAGATAATTCTAAAAATAAATTCCTACTTTCAAGGTACTTATTCTATCAAATCATGTATAACTATGAAGTTGAAGTCTAATAGATAAAACTGACGTCAATAGTCACTTCCGTTGTAGATAGATTATTATCTTTGCATATTCTATTATTATTTTATCTACTTATTTTTTTTTTAGAAGTTAATAGGCAAAGATGACTTTTAATAGGTATGTTAAAGGCTTTCATTCACTATAGCTGGTACATATTCTTTAATATATCTACTAGCAAACCTTAGTAAAATATTTTTAAATTGCATATCTTCTACGTTTACCCATACTAACTTTGTTGTAGTTTTCTACTGAGCTAAATAACAAAGAAAACCGGCCACGTTCGAGTCGGATTCGCGCTTGATTTTTTCACAGCTCCAAGGGACAGTAGTCCTGAGTATTTGATATAAATTTTATCTTAATACCTCCATGCGTTCCTGAGAAAAAAGGTCTTGACAGATGGACGGATGACAAAGTGATCCTATAAGGGTTCCGTTTTTTCCTTTCGAGGTACGGAACCCTAAAAAATGCAAAACTTGTACATAGTTTGATAATTTCGTCATGACCGTCGGTTCCGTTCGTAGATCACAGCACCCACAGCTCAGCAATATTTACACTGATTGTGAGAAATTCATCTACCATACAGGTTTTTTCTCTCAATTGTATAATTTCCGTGTAATTTATTAGCTTTAAAACTTTTCAACCACGCATTTTAAAAATATTAAAAAAATATAGTTTAGAGTCTTTCTTATAAAATATTTGGACTTTTAAATTAACTTAAATTGTTTTCAACTTTATATACATACCCGCAATAGATCCACAGAAAAAGCAAAGTAGTAAATAGGAGATATTTTAAATTACTTAGCCACGTAACTCGTTTAGCGGCGTAATTTTTCGTTGACGGCAGATGTCTAATTTGTTAGCAATTACACCTATTGTCGGATTGTTTTTTTATTGTCCAAAAGTAGCTGCGTTTTAGTTATAGCTAACATAGAACTGCATAAGGAAATCACGTAGAACCATAATGCTATGGTAATTAACATACCTACTCGTACAACCATACTAATAGCAACAATTACTTCTGCTGTTAGTCCTGGTGCCGTAGAAAAGTTTTTTTTTAAACATGTTTTTAAATATTCGACTTGAGAATCGCTATTTGATTCGATTCGGTTTATGATATCGTTTTAAACTAGTGATGGGCAAATTTCATGAATTTGAGGAATTTAATCATTGAAATTTTTCGGCAACATTTTGACTTAAAAGATATTGCTACTACCTACATCTAGGAGAACATTGAATACCATATCATAAACACAAATATTATCTGATGATGAGGAAAAAATCTAAGCGTATACCTTGATTTTGGCCATGGAGAATACACTTAATGGGCTTAATAAAAGATTTTAGGATGTGATATCCAAAAAGGCTGAGAACGTGCGAATTTCTCAAATAAAGCACCATTATCCCAACCCACGGTGGGATTTTTATTACTTTTTTATTTAAAAGAAATGTAACTATTGTTTCTAAAAAGATTAATAAGCAAATAAGAATATAGAAATTAGTTCAGTAGAAAGAACCGCACGAGGAACTTCTCTTTAGAATTTTTTGCGTCTTTGAAAAATCAGTCTTTTAGCGAAAAAGCACAAACCGCTGGACCGATTCTGCTCAAACTCTTTTCAGATGTAATTGATATGGTCACGAGACCAATTGGTCCATATCCTGAGATATCGAGGGGCAAAACTAACATACATACACACAGATCACTCTAAAAATGATGGCAAACGATTCTCCAGATCTCAAAACGTAAAGAAAACGCATATTAGCAATTTCGATATTCGGACCTATTATAATAACTTTCCCCAAGAGAAGTAAATAAAAGATACGATAATATACGTATAGTAGTTTCAGTTTTATTGCCCTTCAAACGTTAAGTACTTGCAGAAAGCTACAGAAAGCTAGTACATCCATGCGCTTATAACAATTCGGTAATCCGGACAACCGACTCTACAGCCACGTGTATTACTTGGGAAAGATCAGTGGCAACAAGAAACTAATAATTTTCTTCAGGCAGCAGGTCAGTAGAATACTTATTACTTTAATTAGATATACTTGCGCGTTGCTTAGGTACCCTGCACCAGTTTGGCCAAAATTTGGAATGAAATAGATTATCCCCTGACACAGACTGAATGAACTTATTTTGTCCGGGAAAGTAAAAAAAATACTTATATTTACATTCCATAGCTTTGCTACAGCTTTGACTCAGGATTAGTTGGAGAGACATAGAGTTACAAAAATACTTTTCATTCCGTTGTATAAAAGATGTGCTGTAGGAATCCCACGAAACCGAATTTGGCGCTGGTCCGCCCGGGTAAAAGCTAGTGGTACATGATCAACAGGTATTCGACCTTAGAACTACTTTAAAATATAAATACCTACCCAAACTAATCAAATTTGAAATATCTAGAATTGTTATGTGAATTCTGTATCCACGTCACTAAAACCGACTTCGACCCCCCCTCCTCCCTTGGTAAGATGTTGTGAGATTTAGCTCGACCCCCTGACTCTTCCTTAATCTTAGGTAAGATTTTTCACTTATTTTAGAGTAAAGACGTTAATGTTTCCTTTTTTGTGGCGTTCGCATAACCGCAATAAACATTGTTGTGTAGGATTTAGTCATATTTTCGCGAAGAAACATGTTCTACCTAAACTAACCCTTTTTTCTTGCTATTTTACACTGTTTCTAAGGGATCACGTGATATTTATATTTATTTACCTAAACTCCTCTAAGACATTAATTGAGATTCGGCTCGACCCCCTCCTCCCCATATACGCTACTGACGCAATTAATGAACGCCCCCTTATGCGATACTACGATTTTTCAAATAGGAATACTTATTTGCTTCATTCTCAGGGAACCTCTCGGAACTGGCTGAATGGACATTGGACATATTTTAACCTGATGTAGTTTATCTATTGACTTGTTTTTCCTGGACTTTTGTTTTATCTTTAGATACCTAGAAATACGTACAGGTATTTAGTATTTATGTTTTTTTATCTATAGTGTATCGTTTATTTGTACCGCATTAAAAAGATCTAGCCGGAGATAACTGCACAGTGACAATGGAATGGGTGGATAAGGTATGAATTTTGATCAAAAGATAATATTTGTTCCATCTTATCACCTAGTCGCTAGCAGTGATTTGATTTGTTATCGCACTTACACGTAAATTAGACAAGTTGCTTGAAGTGTGTACGTGATTTATTTAAATGGACATGATGACAGGGGCCTGTCACGTAATCAAACGTGGCAAGTGGATGCTAAATAATCCAAAAAGAAAGAAACAGAAATTACTGGCGCAGAGTTTCACAAAGAACAAATCTAAATTTAAAAAAAAAGTTAAAAACATTGCGTATCTACATTCTTTGATAGTAAAATAAACGAAAACGAAATATGATGAAATAGTTTGTGGAACTTTCAATATGAAAGTGATTCTTTTTTTAACACTAAAAGCGCCGAAGTTTGCGACTCCCTTTGAACCGCCGCCGTGACAAATTTGTCCCACTGTATTTGAAGCAAAACGTTCAAAAGTATAAGGCATAAAAATGATGATTAAAACTGTTTGTAAGATACTTGAAACATGTTTATTTATTTATTTTAAATCAAATTCAAGTAATAAGAAGGAAAAAAAAAACACAAAAACGAAACAAAAAATTTGTTAAAAGTCTGATATTTTTTTTGGTTTCATATCAAAATCAACACATCTTTTATAGTTATTCTAACTGTACTTAATTATGAAAAACCTATAAACTAGTACTATTTGAAGATCCAATATGACACAAATAATATTCTTCATTAGTGTATTTATTACAGACAGTTTTTTTGCATTTATGGCACTTTAGAAAACTGACTGTAACAAAAAAGACCCAGCGGCAGTTCAAGGTAAATCGCTTTTATTTCCATTGACTATTCTTGTTACAAATCTAAAAACATTTTAGTATTCATAAACATTTTAATATTCATAAATACCACAAATTACTAAAAGTCAAGAAGTTTTACGGCCCTTCATAAAAAATTGAAATATTTTCCAGTGTTTTATTAACAATTTACAAAATTAAAAAAGTGAAATAAAAAAAAAACTTTTTTTAACTAGGTAAATGTGTTAAACAAAAATTTAAATAGAAATTATTTAATTTTTCCAATGGTCTATTCTAAAGTCTTTCAAGCATAGCTCCATTAAAAGGAAAAAAAATCCCAGATTTATAGTTTGACAATTAGTACACTTGCAATGTTCTTGTAACGTGTAAAGTGCCTGAAATGGGCGCAAGCCAGAGTACCCGTTGTCAGCCGTATTTTCAGCCCTCTGGGAAAATTATAAATACCTATTAGTCCTACAGTTCCGGAGATAGGACTTTTTTATTAGAAAATTTTGTTCTCTTTTCGAATCTTTTTTAAGATTTCAAAAATATTAAATAGTTTTTGAGATATTTGTAAAAAACCAAACCCCTCTTTTTATGTTAATTGTTTATATCTTTTACAATTTTTTCAAGCGGAACTAAATTTTGCCAAAAATTATTAAGACGCGATTGTGAATTTAATGACACCTCATAATTATATTTTTCCAAAACTGCTGAAATAAGTTGAACATAGTAAAGCACTTGTTGACTAGACTAAAAAAGTAAATATATATAAAAAATTACAAGTGTGAATTTGACTTAACGCTTTGTGGGTCACCTGTTTTTTTTTTCTTGATTTTATGCTTGTCACTAGTTGGCGCTACTTGGCCATATATTATTGATCTTTACATGCGTGTGACGACTTTAATACTTTGATTCTTCTCCCGGAGGTAACTAGTCGCTGAATACACATCCACATAATAATGGGGAGCACACCCTCTCTATATCACTTACTTTAGTCCTGCAGGGTTTGTAGTGAGCCCATCACTGCAACGCTTCTTCTGATATATATGGATTATAAATGCGAAAGTAAATCTGTCTGTTTAATCCGCTGTACTGATTAAGATAAAATTTGGCATGGCGATAGTTTGAGTCCCGAGGAAGGACATAGGCTACTTGTAAACGTCAAGTGTGAGTCGATTTTTTTTTATAAATTAAGAATTTTCCTTTGAAATCCTACTCCGATAACCGAATTTAGGACAGGTGGAACTGCGGGCAAATTTGGCATGGAGTTAGTTTGAGTCCTGAGGAAGAACAACGGCTACTTGAAAACGTCAAGTGCGAGTAGTTTTTTTTTATAATTGAGGAGTTTTCGAAATCATACACCGATTACTGAGTTTAGGGCGGGGAGAACCGCGGGCAAAAGCTAGTATCCCATACGTTGTAAATCACCCACTCATCATCATCATCATCATTATGAGTAATAAGTGGTGAAATGACAAACCAGGGACAGAATAATATAGTCTTATTTTAGTAGTTGCTGTAAGGATTTTTCGCGCCCTACCCTTAACTTAAAATCATCTTTTCAGGGAGGTGCAGAACATAAAAAACAATCCCATAAGCGAGCGCGACCATTTGATTGATGCGGCGATGGTACGGCATCACAAGCACGTTTTCTTCGCAGACAGGATGCAAGAAGCTGTACACGAACGTGTGCGATATCAGCGAAGCAAGGGGCAGCTGGAGCCCCTGGCTGCACCGAGGCTCTTCATCATCTATGATAACGTGGAGGCCAGCGAGCCCGGAGATACATCTGATTACAGTGCTGTTCTCGACGCACCCTTTTACAAATTATGTATAGAAGATTGCAAAGAATCAGGTAAAATGCCTATAACAATTCGAAGTAGGTACTTTACTTTTGTATAGGTAATTGTTACTTATATTACTTGGTACTAAGACATATCGAAAAACCAAAAAACTTTGTTACTCTATAATTATCTTATTTCAAAAGAGTAATAGCAAGTACAAGAGACCCAGAACAGAATCATGTATCATATTACGGCCAAAACTTATAGTTTAGGTCATACTGAACCCGACTAGGTCACGGTCAAAAATGTCAAAGCTTCGGGGGGGGCATTTATACTAAACATTTTTAGTTTTGAAGCTGAAGGAGACATTAAAAATGTCTAGAAATGGTATTTTGGAGAGGCATAAAATGATGTCATCTATAGCTCCATCTTCAATATCATCTATAACTCCAAAATAACAAATGTTTAGCAGAATATTCCCACGTAGCTTTAACATTTTTGACCGTTACTGCCCACCTATACGGGTTCAGTAGACCTTATCAAGAATTTCATAAGGTTTGGCCGTAAAACGATGATACATGGTTTTTACCTTGCCAATATATGGAAGCCCTGTGACCGATTATAATGAAAATGCTTTGTAACCGAATTCAAAAAATAAATTCGTTGGCATTTTTTTATGTATGTTACCCATGTTTTGCTTAAGTTCGTTGTTTGTGAACCGATATGGAAAAGGCTACCCCCAGATGGTCTTATTCAGATTTGAAGCATCGGACAATGAGTAACTAGAGTAAGGCTAGAAAATGTTTTTAATGCAACATTCGTAGCTATATCTAGGCTAATACAGCCTAGATGATTTACTAAAGTAAATATGTTTAGTATTGCCTAAAAATCAGAATTTAACAGTTTATTTTTAGAGTTATGTAGGAAAAACCGAACTCCGATTGTATACTCTTGATGATAGGGTTCAGCAGCCAATTGGTAAAAACTGAATTCTTATCGAACACCGAAATCCGTGCCCCCGCCAGGCCAGGCTCGGCTGTACCATCCTTTTTTCGAAGCAATGCGGGCTATTTTCGACCGCCCTGTAACTTCGCTGTGGAAAAAACGAGAAGTCTAAATTTTTAGTGACCAAGAGGGCACTACATATCTAGATATGTCTCTAAATTGCATAAAATTTGAACTATTAGTTTAAGAATTATTGCAAGCCAAAGCTTCTTCTTAATTTTGTCATTGGCTAACTAACCGACTCACCGATTATTAAATTTTCTATGGTACTTCTAGCAGACCAAGCTCCAAATTTTTAAACACAGTTATTGTTTAGCCTATAAAGCTAGAAAAAACTCTTGACATTTCGAATTTTCAGTCCCGCTTTCTAGATATTCAAACTGAAAAAGTTACTTTGTAATTTGGCGAGCGCACTTTAATAATGAACATGTTTACGAGCTTAGTCCGGTTAAAACTAAATTTGAAATCCATTCCATTCCATCCACAAATGCGAAAGTAACTCTGTCTGTATGATACCTCTTCACACTCAAACCGCTGTATCGATTAAGATGAAATTTGGCATAGAGATAGTTTGAGTCCCGAGGAAGGCTACTTGAAATAGTCAAGTATAGGTGGTTTTTTTTTTATAATAGAGTTGCCTTTGGAGGCCTTCAACGACAACCGAATTTAGGGCGGGTAGAGCCGCGTGCAAATTTGGTATTGAGATAGTTTGAGTACAGGGGAAGCATATCACTTGAAAACAGGCTACTTGAAAACGCAAGTGTGAGTCGGTTTATTTTTATAATAGAGCAGTTTCCTTTGAAATCCTACACGGATAACCGTCAACTATGCCCGTTTTTTTAATAAAATCGAATAAATTTCAAGTTTTTTTCTATTGGAATAGAAGTTTATTTTTCTAAAACATACAACTATATGATCGTATGCATGGATTTGTTGTGTAAACTTTTTGATTAATCAAAATTTAACCCAAAATTAAGTCTATTTTGATGGCGGGCAAAATTATCTAGACTTTTGGCCAATATTGCCCTTGTCAATATTCTACGCAAATATGACTCAATATTAAAAATATTGTCAATATTCTACGCAAATACGTTACCCATTCCATGACTAGAAATCAAGGCAATCTTGGCCTAAGATTTAAAACTTTGTACAAACATTTTTGCTATAAAATTAGTGGGCAATGTAATCTAGTGAATTTTTCTCTATTCCATATAATCTCTAACAAGCTCTCATAAATTTTTAGGGTTGTCACATTTCAGTAAAATGATTAAATAGATATAAATATGTTTCATATATTAATTATGAATGTTGAATGCATATTATAGAAATGCTTTTGAAATAAAAAAATGTGTTCAGAATGTTTCTCAAATTAAATTGAAATTACATAAAAGTATGAGAAACTAAGTAGGTTGTACCTAAATGCTATACCAAAAATTGTAATAAATAAATGTTAATAACAGTGAGTTAATTTTTTAAAAAAGCTACTTAACAGGTTAACAAGAAAACTTTTATGTATGACACAGTCATCAAAATATTTTATAAGGATGTTCGTATGCTATAGGGCCTATGACGAACAATATATATCAATCAGTAGTAAATTACAGTCATTATATTCACAGGAATACTATTAATTAATATTTGTATTAATATAAAATACTAATAATTGACTACCTCGCAGCCTAGTTGGTAGTGTGGCCGACTGCTGTGCAGAGGGTGTGGGTGTGATTCCCGCACCGGACAAACATTTATGTAATAAACACTTGTGTTTGTCTTGAGTCCGGGTGTAATTATGTATGATATGTATGTATTAACAAAAGCAATATATGTATCTGTATATTGTCTGGTATCCATAACACAAGCTTTGCTTACTTTGGGGCCAGACGGCGCTGTGTGTAATGTCCAAATATATTTATAAAAAAAAAATACAGTATCGATCAACACCATTAAAGTATATTGTTTTAACATTATGAGTTTCATTAGTTAAAAGTTGAACACCTCTACGATGTAGAATAGAAATAAATAATGGTTCATAACAATGGCTTAAATCAACTGCAAAATTTATCAACAATTAATTAAGAAAACAATTACTTACTCTTTTATAAACTTACTTTAAGCTATAAGCTTATGAGGAACAAGATCACAATCAGTATATAACCACATCAAATGGTAAATAGTCATAATTATCGCTACGAATATTTCCAAGAAAGGTTTTGACGTGACAACGTCTTATAAATTGGTTTGCCGGGTGACACTTCAAGAAACTGCGTTACGCTCCGCTCACGTTATGCGCTCACAATGAGAGCGAGTGAGAGGCACGCGGCATGGTTAGCCCGCCTAAGAGCGAGAGAGACAGACATAAAAAGTGAAAGGCACAAGTTGTCACGTTACAATGTTAATAATATTACGATTAATAGCAATGGTTTTTTAATATGATACATCAGGGTGTTGCTATTTTACACAAAGTTATTTATGTGCAAACGTGACTCACTGACTCACTTCCTTGTGTAAATCTCAAAAACTATGAGAATGATATGAATAATTCAGTGTTAACAAACATTAGTACCTATTTTAAGAAAGTTGTAGTTTTATTATTACTTAACTAAAAATGGGGGGGGGGGGTATTGTGTTTTGGTACTTATAAAAAAAAATACTATCACGACACTAATCCCCGAATTAATGTTTACATTGGTACTGGTATAAGTACCAATGATTCATAAAATATCTTTATGTGACGACCCTATGTACTTTTCATCGACGGCCAATGTTGGCGCGCATGTGTTTGTACAACTAAGGTTAACTTTGCCAATTGCCAGAAATTTGAATTTATAAAACTTTGAATATTGAAACTGTAACTAAATTAATCATTAACTCTTAATCTATAGCATGCTATAAAATAAAATTACCTGTGAGTTCGCCATGAAGCGCAATCCACAAATACTTTACGTAAGAAATTTGCCCGCAAAAACACACACCGCACTTGAAAAGCTCTGACAGGTGACTGAATGAACTTGGGAGCGAATTCAATATTTAGAGATATCACAAATATAATCGACTTTCCAACTAACTAAAAAATGTTGCCATACCACAAAAATATTTGCTTAGGTTAGCGGATTTGTTTATAAATCGCATTATGGGCAAAGATACGTTGGTTGGCAAAGTAGGCGTGTTTGACGGAACTGAATTTAGGTATGGTGGAACCGCAAGCAAATTTGGCATTGAGATAGTTTGACTACTTGAGGACAAAGGCTACTTGAAAACGTCGTGTGAGTCCCTTTTTTTCTATAATAACCTTGTTCAGTCAGCTAACAACATTTATAGTAAACATATCAAATTCATAATTTTTTTATTTCTTTTATTTTTTGCACACGGTATATAAAACCAAATAATAATCTACATAAAACCAAATCTATCTAATATTAGCGCTTTGTGCTTATATGTGTTTGAAAGGACTATTCAAATAATCTACTTAAAATTATGTTGCTGTGTCCATTTGCCAAGTCACTTTCATTAAAGAAATAAAAAAAAAGTCGTATTGATATGTTTACTTTAAAATGTTGTAAGCTAACTAACAAGGTATTGATTTATGAAAAGTGGTTGGATAGCTGATCCTATAGATAGGAAGGTACAGAATTAATCGACTTGGTTTACATTCGATTTCACAACTTTTATGGCAGTCGAACTGCGTTGCGAGACTTGTCCATTTGTGTACATGTTATGTTTTTGATGGGATTTTATAGTCTCTACTAATCTTGTTTCTGTTTAGCTTCTAGGATAGCATGTATAATTATGTGAAAAGTAGTCATAAAGCCAATTTATTTTTCAGGTTATGTTAAGCTCAAGAAGATAGAAGTTTTAGAAAGCACATTAACTAAAGACCCTGAACTCGATGATACTCTGGGGAGAATTTCAGACGATAGTGTATATACCGATTCCGAAAAGGAGTCAAACGATTCTGACGAAGGCCCTTATGTGAGTAAAGGAGAAGCATTGTTGCACAAAATTAAGAACAAATTAAATCAATCGCAAGAAGAACATTATAATAAGAATAATGATTTTAAACTAAATGAAAAAATCGATATAGAAGGAAGAAGAAGCAGTGGACCTGTGAAACTCATTAGTTCACAAGCTGAAAGAAGTCAAATTTCAAACATAGATACGTTTAGAAAAATAAATACTTCGTTTGCTGAAGAAAATAATGAAAACGAAACTAAGCCAAGAAAATCTATTTTAAAAAATGCTAAGCGACTCAGTGGAATAGCAAAAGAATTTAAATCAAAATCCAATGTTGTTGAGAAGAATAATGGCTACGCAGATAACCATACCGCTGAAGACACTGAAACATCAGGATATCGATCTAATTCTAGTGGTCGTCAAACTGAATCAAGTGAAACTGAATCAGATTACGGGTATTCAACGATTACAGAATCAACGACACCGAAGAAAGTTCAGTTGAGTTTACATTCTAGTGGAATACTGAGTTCTGGTGTCTTGTCTGACGAATGCTGGGATACAGTGCACGTAAAACTTATTGATAATTGGAGTGATGATGAAGACGAGGAAATGAATGATACGGCTTCCAAGGTTTCGTTAACGCGAAATTTGTACGAAACTCATCATTATCTTAATTCTATGAGTTTCATGGCAAATTTCGTCGACCTCTTTATGGTCAAGCTAGGTTCCGGAATAGGATTGACTCAAGATGCAATAAATAATGCATTGACTCAAGGAGCAAGTATCTATTGTGATACGGCAAAAAATGGAATAAAAAACAGCTATGAAGTATATCCGGCTCTTTTAGCTGCTTGGCCCAATGCAGCGAACCCTTGGATTATTAGAGAAAGAAGAATTATACAAAATCCTAGAACTAACTTTAGCTATCAATGGCCTACTAAGTATATGGTTAATAAAGCTATTGGGTTTGGTTGTTTACTTGTACCGCTGGGATTCCGACCAAAAAGAGGCCAAAACCCGGATCAGAGATTGCAATGGAGAATTATATTCCCAGCAGCAGAACGCTATCTAGAGAGCTGTTTAGCTCATTCTCATGTAAGGTGTTATATGTTTGCACTCGCGTTACACAAAACTTTTATGGAAAATAAAACATCAAAAATTGGAATTGATGCTAGTCATATTAAAAATCACCTCTTTTGGCAATGTGAAGACAACTACGCAAAATGGCCAGAAGATCGTCTAGGTGAAACCCTTAGATTATTTCTGCGAAGTTTTTACAGCCATTTTGGCCAAAATAGATTCCCGAATTATTTTATTGAAAATTGCAATGATTTCAAAAGCATACCCAAACCATTATTACTAAAACTACAGAGGCGTCTAGCAGATATTTTGGAAGCTCCTGTATTGCATGTACTAAATGCAGTAGAAAAAATGAAATATACAAAGAAAGATTTTTATCCTGCTCTAAACTGTCACAGATTGTATGAAATACTAACGTGTAAAAACCCTTTACGGATTATAAACCCGAATATACCGGCGTCTATCCCAAATAATTATAGTTCTGAAAGTGACGATGAACCTGACATGCAAATTAATTTTTGGGATAAGGCTAAAGCTCAAGACAAACATTACCAATGGAAAAAAGAAAGACAGCGGCAAATACAAGAAAGAAAAAAGGCTGTTTTATATAACAAAAAACAAAAGAATGCTGTTAAACAAGATATAGAAATAAAAACTGTAAGTACCTATTAAGTATTCTAATGTAATTTTCATTAATCGCATATTAAAAAGGGCTAGTAGTCCATTGAAATGTTACAATTTAAGGACCGAATATTGCATTGGTTGGAGGACGCTTAACCTCAAGTTTGAGGTTAATTCGTAGCAAATTGTTTTGCCTACAAATATGTTTATATAACTTTTTGCCTTAAATTAAGAATTAAGAAGTTATAAGCAAAAAAGTGAGAAATTGTGAGAATTGTGGTGAAAAAAGTGTTTTCACCCCTTTTTCCAAGATGGCGGCTGGATGACAAGGGTGGCGACCCCTCAAACTTGAGGTTAAGCTTCTATTGACCCCCCACACATGTCCCAAAAATAAAATTGCGTCATCTAACAGATGCAAAGCTCATGTTACATTTCAATGGAATATAGTATTTAACTGTAAATCAAAAAAAAAATTGTACAAAAAAATCCCAATCCAAATCAAAATTATTGATTGCACAGCAAAATAGTTACCTCAAAATATTATTATTTTAGCAACAATTTGAGTTTGTCACGCATCGTTATTAATTCAAAAGCGGAGCTTTTTTATGACCGCTTATCGAATAATAACTCGAAAATAAACTTTGTAATTTTTTTTAAAAAACATGGCTTCAATTTTTTAACGCATAAGACATATTTAAGTGAAACACCGTTCTATCTTTATCATAATAATCTAATTATTCGCTTTAAATGAGTAAGATTTAACTGACCAAAACTGATATATCGAGCCTTAATACGGCTTGCACTGAGACATGCATGAGATAAGCATATACCAATAGCAACATAAATACTACGAGCCACAGATTAATTTTCATCAACGAATCAATCGTGTCGTTTTAATGAAGTTCTTTTATACAGCACACCGCATAGAAGATAGTGTTTTTGAACATAATAAATGTTGCTAACAAAATATTCAATATTTCTAAGCTAAACTGGTCAATACAAACTGTTTCAATGTTTTTTGAAAAATCCACCGATTTCTGAGGTATCGCTAGAGGTAGGCACTTACTAAGCGGCAAAGTGATAGAAAGCGTGCGATATTAGTTATATCACTTTATCAGATTAACCTTAAAAATATTGCTATATAAATAGCAATACTTTGCTATAATGATTATTCAATTTGCTGAGCGTGTTTTCTGAAATTTTAAGATATATATGTTGTGCTAGTTTTGAAATGCTTAATAGAAAACATGTTCAAAAAATAGTTATTTTGTTATATGGTATGGTTGATGTCGTGACCTATTCATTCTATAAACTAGAAAACATCCTTTAATGCAGTCATGAACAGTTTCGGAGAGTACAAGTTTTGCATCACAATAAATAAATAAAATGTCTGAACATAAGACCAGAACACAAAACCGATCCAATTGCAAAAAGTTGAGAGATAGGCGTAGACGGACTTGTACTCTCCGAAACTGTTCATGACTGCATTGAAGGATGTTTTCAAGCTCATACAATGGAAAAGTCACGACATCACATACTTTTTATTCCGATTAAAGTTTCTACACGTCTTGAAGTGTATGATATTTTAAAAGCAGGAATTCAAATTTACATTTTAAATCATGAAGTAACATTTGATTTTGAATATTTTTATTATAGATCATTCATCTGCCTATGTTATCTCAAGTAATAAATATATTTGTTACTTACAGACTATGCTACCTAAGAAAATGGAAGCAGAGCGGAGACGTTTAGTTCTTGAATTTTTCATTCCGCATTTCATTGCAATGGCAAGAAGCAGTGAAAAATTCGAAGCGATCAGTCAAGCAGTTATTTATCTGGAACAGGCTCAAAGACTTTGCATGCTTTTATTAGAAGAGCCTGCTGGTGAAACCACGGCAAACGATTATTTAGACGTAATTCGCGATAAATTAACTGATTGCCAACGGAAGTTAGTTGACCAAAGTGGATACAAACTACCTCCGAGAAGAGACAGCCACGCTGATCGATCTCCTCACGGTTTCCAGACGCGTCGAAAACAACGACCGCGATATGAACATATAATGAGTCAAGATTCGCCAACTGACATTCCAGGAATTTCGGCCTTCACTTTTGTTGATGTACACACTGAAAATTCTCCAAGAAGAGACACGGTGAAATTAGGAAATATGGGTGTTGATGAGGAATCCAAACTATAACCACAGATTCAAACTGTGCAGTTTGTGAAAACAAAACATGTCTTATTTTGTAAATTTGTTTGATTTTATTATTCGATTGATAAAAGAAGTACTTCCATTTAGAATAAATTACGAACGTCATATAATATTGTATCAATCATGTATAATTTCATTTTACCTAGTAAATAAGATAGTTAGTTTTTATTACTATTTTTATCATTTATAATTTTGTAAACCAAAGAATCTCTTTTATTCGCGTTGTAAATTTTATTAGTGTAGTACAATCAAAGTTCTCGGCAAATTAAAAACAATTAAAATTTAAATGTATTTTTGAAGGTAGATTCAAATTATTATAATATTGTTACAACAATGAAGATTCATAAAACAATTAAAACAAAAATAAGCCAATAATCTGATAGATTGTTTTATTTAAATCCTTCAAAATATAATGCTCATTTTAAGCATACTGTAATATATCATTTACAATATAATCTGCATGATTTTCGTCCATCCATCGTATTCATAGAATTTTGTCGTTATATCTATACAAAACTGTTAAAATATAAATTTATAACGTATATTTTTTTGGGCAAATGTGAGTAATAAAATTGGTCACCAATGTAACAAAAGATTATCTTCCTAATTAGGCCACTGGCATATCACAAATCGCAATCATTCGGTTAGTTGTATATATTTTTATTAATATTTCATGTGATTACTCCATGCCTTTTTTAACAGCTTTTGTAGAAATAAGTTACAGCGACAATAATAACAGAACTCTTGTTATTTGTGTCAATACTGTTCTTGTAGTGAATGTCACACAAGAGGGTTTACTCCTGCAACCATGGCAAGGAGGGCCATTCGCACATACATTCCGTACTCGGCCTGCCTGAAGTACGCAGCCCTAGGATCCGAATCAAATTCAGGTGAGATCTCATCTACACGCGGCAACGGGTGCATTACCACCATACGGCGACGGGCTCGCGTCATCAGTTGGGGCGTCACCACTAACAATCCACGTGCCTGAAAATGTTAATAGATTAGGTCTTTGTCCTTGAAAAAAATAAATTGAAATTATATTAAGTATAAAATTATTGTTATAATAATATATTTTTTATGAGGATTTTTAAGGTTCTTCGAATATGATTTTAATTAACAAACGTAATATTCGTAAACGATTGTAAAACAAACACTAGCGACGATATAAAATTAATAGAAATTTAGACTTAGATATCTGCGCAATTTGCTATCTATAATAATAACCACATGACAATTAAACTAAAAATATTATATAATAATAGAATAATTGAAGATTTCAGACTTTACCTCGTCATATTCACTCTGTTTTTGGAATCTTTCACGTTGTATTCTAGTCATGTACAAAACATGAGTTTCGCTTAGTACGTCTTCTAAACGTTCATACATTTTTTGTGGTACTCCTTTAGACGCTACATAATCAGTTATATGCTTAGGCATACCAAGCCCTGGTGGGCTTACATACTGCAATTGGACTTGATACAAAGTCAGAAGTCGAGCAAGAGAGTGAACAGTGCGCCCATTTTTAAGATCACCAACCATTGTTATGGTCAGGCCATTTACGGTACCAATTTCTTCTCTTATCGTGAAAATATCTAACAATGCTTGCGTAGGATGTTCACCAATTCCATCTCCTGCATTAATTACAGGTCTGCGACAATGTCTTGCCACACGCTGTAATTTATGAAAATAAAATTAATGTTGCAGCTAGTTTTTATTTTAAATCTATTTATATTTAATAGTATTATATTCTTACCGTCACTGCACCTGGTTCGGGGTGACGCAGTACCACCACATCGGCATATCTTGCCATTATAGCTACACTATCTTCCAGTGTCTCGCCTTTTTTGGCTGACGAGCTAGTAGCATCAATATGAATGACAGAACCACCTAACCTTTGCATTGCAGCTGCAAAACTACAACTCGTTCGTGTGCTGACTTCATAGAAAATTGAAGCCATTACTTTTCCTCTAAGTATGTCGTCTAAGAAACGTCCTTTACTGACACTCGTTTTCATGAACAGAGCAAGATTAAATATATCATTAAGTGTATCTTTATTAAATGAATCCACTGTAAGTATATTTTTACCAAATAAATCACTGCGTTGACTACGAACCGATGTCTGTGGTGGATTATAATATGTTGAACTATCACATCTTTGTCTTGTTGCGGTCTGCACCTGCAGAGGTGAAGCACTTCTACCATCGTTGACGTCAAAGTGAACGTTCAATCTGTTAAATCCTTCAGATTTAGAGGACTCGATTTGATCTAATTCTAAATCACTCCGACTCATGTCTCCTGATAATTGGAAATCTAATGCGGAATTGGGTCTGCTCGTGTCTTTTTCAATTTTTTCTAGAGGATAAGTCTGTAATATTTGTTTTTTAGTGGGTGGCCATTCTCTTATATTTTGGCCGAATCCAGGTGGAACGAGAATTTGACCTTCAACATATGCTATTTCACCACGTAACGTTACACGATGAACAGATCCGCAAACTTTCATACCAGCAAATGGCGTCCACTTACTTTTGGTGAATTCCATGGATGTAGGAATAGTCCACTCGTAGTCCATGTCAACTTCTACATAAGTATTTGGTTGTTCAGGTAAATTAAATATTTTTCTTGGATTTCGGTGAAATTTGTTTATAAGGTCTTCCATTGTAAGACGCCCTTCATGAACAGCATTTAGAAGCAAAGGCAAAATTGTTTCTAAACCAGGAAAACCTGGTGGAGGTTTTTCAGAATCTTTTTCCTGAACTGAGTGAGGTGCATGATCAGTTGCAAACACATCAATTACATCCATATTTTTCCAAAGTTCTGCTTGGTCTTCAAGACTACAAAGAACTGGTCGAACGTCACTTCGACCTTTTCCTAATCGGGGAATATCAGATGTACTCAAAAATAAATGATGAGGGCAAACTTCACAAGTTACTTTAAGACCTCTTTCCTTAGCAGCTTTAATTATCAAAATTTCTTCTTTTCGAGCCACATGACAAATGTGTATAGGTCTATCTTGCAAAGATGCCATAAGTATTACAGCACCCGTCTTTTCACGCTCTGCATGAACACAAACTGGCATTTTTTTTGGCCAATTTTGAAGATGTTTTTGCCAAACAGTCATGTCATCTAGTTTAAGTGTTGTAAATGTTTCATTTAAGTACATCTTTAAGGCTGCTGCTTGTGGAGCAAGCTCAGCTGCAGTGTCACAATTAACTGAAGAGGCCCCCACAAACAAAGCATAGTCACATCGAGCACTTACACGTGCTAAAGCAGACACGTACTCATAGGACGTTCGATCAGTCAATGATGGATTTGTATTTGGCATTGCACAAATCATTGTGATTCCGCCAGCAAGAGCAGCAGCTGTACACGAGGCAAAATCTTCTTTATAAGTCGCACCGGGTTCACGAACATGAACATGTACATCAATAAAGCCAGGAAGTTTGTGAATATTACGGGACGTCATACAATCAGTATGTGTTTTCATTGGAGGTGCACCTTCACATCGTAACAATGCCTGTAAAAGAAAAAAGTTATCATTTTTTTTTTTACTTAATTGTAGTTGGAGCAGTACAGATTTGTTTTAAAGTTATGTACCTGTACAAGAAGCTTAGCGCATTTTACATCGGTTACCAAGGGAACGGCAAAATCTACAGCTAATCTTCGTGTCCTATAACCATGTGTACTAAAAGAGGAAACTCGTCTTGCACCTCCACGCATTGGCAAGTTAATTACTAGATCTAATTGACGTCTTGCCATAAAATCAGCCAAATGCATTAATTCTCCATCCGATCTTATATCTTCGGGATCACCAATATGGTCAAATGTCCACTGAACACTTTCAATCTAAAAAGTAAGTTTTAAAAAACAACAAACATCATAAACAACAAATAAACACTAAACTAAAAAGGCGCTTACTATAAAAATGTAAACTTACCTCAACTCCATGCTCAGTATAAAAGTCACCAGTTCCCATGCTAGCATATAATTTGTATCCCATTTTCTGCAACATGCGTACGCTAGGCAAAAGTTCCATTTTATGCTGCAATAAATATTTATATTACAATTTTCACCTATAATATGAATACAGATAGGATATGACCGTCACAGTACCTTATTCTTACCTTGAAAGTTCCAACTGACAACAATATTGCTTTTTTAGGTATTCTAAACCCTGTACTCATGAGTGACTTTAAATAAGCTTCATAACGATTTTCACCAAAGCAGGCAACTTCTCCGGTTGATGCCATTTCCACTCCCAATGTAACATCAGCACCAGCCAATCTAGAGAACGAAAACTGCGGAACTTTCACCCCCACTTTTCCACTTCCACACATAACGTCGACGGGCTCTACAGGTATACCCAGAATAACTTTAGTAGCCATAGCAACAAAATCATGGTCTAATGTTTTTGATACAAATGGAAATGACCTCGACACTCTTACATTACACTCAATAACCTTAAGTTCATTATCTTTAGCAATTAATTGCATATTAAACGGGCCTGTGACATCAAGAGTTTGTGCAATAATTTTTGCAATTTCTTTTATTTTGTCCAGGGTTTTGACATTTATATCTTGAGGAGGAGTTACTAAAGTTGCATCTCCAGAATGAACACCAGCGTTTTCAACATGTTCAGATACAGCCATACATAAAATTATACCATCTGCGGCAACAACATCAACATCAATCTCTTTGGCATCCATTATAAATTTTGATATAACTACTGGGTGTTCTTTACTTACTTGGCTGGCTGACTTTAAATATGCTTCTAAATCTTGATTCGAGTTAGCTACGTTCATAGCAGCACCGCTTAAAACATATGATGGCCGCACCAAACAAGGATAGCCTACTTCTTCACAGAAATTTACGGCTGACTCTAAATTTGTAAGCTCCTTCCACCTCGGTTGCAATATACCCTTACGATCTAACATGCGTGAAAACTTAAAACGGTTTTCTGCACTGTCAATCATATCAGGAGATGTACCTAGAATTATAGCTTGTTGTCTGTGTAAGTCCATCGCAATATTATTCGGCAATTGTCCACCCATACATAAAACCACACCACTAGGGTGCTCAATATTATAAATATCCATAACTACTTCAAATGAAATTTCTTCAAAATACAATCTATCACTCATGTCATAATCAGTACTTACTGTTTCAGGATTATAATTAATCATTATTGTCTTTTTGTTTTGATTCCTCAGTTCTCTTAAGCAACCTACAGCGCACCAATCAAATTCGACAGAACTTCCTATTCTGTAAACACCTGAACCTAAGACCATAACAAATTCGCCAGGAAAATCTAGGTCATGTGTGCTACCATTGTACGTTAAATAGAGATAATTTGTTGTTGCTGGCCATTCAGCAGCAACAGTGTCAATTTGCTTTACGAAAGGAGTAATTTTTAATTCTTCCCTTAATTTTCTCACCGCTAATTCAGTGCTTTTAATAGCAGCAGCGATTTGTTTATCAGAGAAGCCCATTTGCTTTGCTTTTTTTAGTATGTCATAGGTAATCGATTCGTGGCTTACACCTTGAAGGACCTTATAATAATCGATAATGTTTTTTAATTTTTCCAAAAACCATTGGTCTATTTTGGTTAACTCGTATAACTTCTGTATTGTAAATCCTTTTTTAAGCGCAGCAGCTACAACGAACATTCGTTTATCAGTTGGTTCTGTAAGTTCATTCTCGCTAACTTTTTCAATGTTTGGATCAAATCCGTTAACATTTTCATCAACCATTCGTAACGCTTTTTGGAAAGCCTCCTCAAAATTTCTACCGATAGACATAACTTCTCCTACACTTTTCATAGAACTTCCAATTTTAGTACTTACTCTATTAAATTTAGCCAAATCCCATCTTGGTATCTTAACTACACAATAGTCCAAACTAGGCTCAAAACAAGCTGTAGTTACGCCAGTGACAGAATTTTTAATTTTAGGTAGTGGAATGCCTAACGCTAGCTTAGCTGCAACATATGCTAAGGGATATCCAGTAGCTTTGCTGGCTAATGCAGAGCTCCTCGATAATCTAGCATTTACTTCGATAATATAAAATTCTTCAGTATAAGGGTTAAGAGCATACTGTATATTACATTCTCCAACTATTCCAAAATGTCTTATAACTTTGATTGCAGTGTTACGTAGCATATAATATTCTCTGTTAGAAAGAGTTTGACTAGGTGCAACTACGATAGATTCTCCAGTGTGTATACCTAATGGGTCTACATTTTCCATGTTACAAACAGTGATGCAGTTATCATATGCATCTCTTACAACTTCATACTCTACTTCCTTCCACCCTTTTAAAGATTTATCAATAATCAATTGATCTGAATGTGAAAAAGCTTGATAAGCAAGTGCCCTTAGTTCCTCCTCATTATTAGCAAATCCTGAACCCAGCCCACCCAAAGAAAAGGCAGAACGTGCCATTACGGGATAGCCAATTTGTTGCGCAGCTGTGATAGCTTGCTCAACAGACGACACTGCTGCGCTTGGAGCAACCTTTTCACCAATAGCGTTTATTTTTTCTGCAAATATTTTTCTATCCTCAGTATCAATAATGGACTGGATTGGTGTGCCTAGAACATTGACATTGTATTTTTCAAAAACTTTTGATTTTTGTAAACTGACCCCACAATTCAGTGCAGTCTGTCCTCCAAAAGTTAGCAATACTCCTGTAGGTCGTTCAGCTTTTATTACTTGCTCTACATAATCAGGAGTAATGGGCAAGAAATAAACTTTATCAGCCAAACCCTTTGAAGTTTGAACTGTTGCTATGTTTGGATTTATTAAAACTGTTTGTATTTTTTCTTCTTGCATCGCCTTTACTCCTTGAGAACCTGAATAATCAAACTCTCCAGCCTGACCAATTGATAAGCCCCCGGATCCAAGAATCAAAACTTTCTTTGGCCTTTCGTGGATAGTTGGAATAAACGTAATCTTCTCTGTGATCATTTCATCAATTGTGTATTTCTGGTCAGTTTTATAACATTTTACAGAATCTATAAATATGTCAAAAAGAAGTTCGAGGTCAGTGGGTCCAGCAGTGTGTTCTGGATGAAATTGTACACTAAAAAAAGGCAGTGATTTATGAATAATTCCCTCATTTGAATTATCATTCTCATTAGTAAACAAGATCTTCCAGTCTTCAGGTAAAGATTCGGCATCAACTGCAAACCCATGATTCTGTGATGTCATAAAACATCTTCCTGTATTACTGTGCGTACAAGGTAAGTTGTGTCCTCGATTACCGTAGCTGTAACAAATAACCACAACTTAAAACTATAAGTCATCAAATTTCAAATACGATATTCTATTTAATAATATAAAAGTGAAAATTATGCTCCCTTTCTGTAACCATAGTGTGTCAGAGATAATAAAGGAATTAACGTTCAGGTATGTTATAATACAGTTATTTGGAAAATTAAACTCTTCGTACGTTTTATAAACGACAGTCAATCATTAATTAAATCAAAAAAATTGATAATGTAGCCATGGATATAGCATATTTTATTCGAAGACTTCAAACTTTAGGCAGTCTCAAACGAGGAAAGATGATTTCTTTGTATGTATATTTATAATTTATTTCTTAATTCTATGGAGATTTGTGTAATTCAAGATTGATGCAAGCTTCAGCGGTCAAACGGTCGGTCGTTGGTACTGTTCGTTGCGTTCCGCTATATAGAATTCATGCAGCGCTAAACACCCCATAACCCAACATCCCCCCGTACTGCCAGTTCACGCTGCAAAATTTTACCGAGCGGCTCATGATTAAGACTCAAACTAAGTAGTCGAGCTATCGACTGAAATTCACGGCGATTTATAAGCTGTGGGTGGGTACGTCAATTAAAAAAGTGTACAAATCGCTTAACAAATTGTAACAATATTGGTTGCCCCTACCGGGAATCAAACCCAGGAACTTGTCATGGCAACCCACATTCGACCACTGCGCCACTTGGTCCTCTTTAGATCTCACATTAATTGCTGACTGAAAAACAGATCTCCAACCTTTTGCTGTAAAATGTCAAATTATGTATGTACTACGAATGTATGTACCTGCTCTGCTACAAGGTCTGAATCGATTTTTTTTGTTGGGTTAAATCACGTTATTTTGCCGTAGTAAAGTGCAAACACATAAAGTTTGGTTAAAATGTTTACACCCATTTATGTTTTGTTGTGCTCCCTCGCAGCCTAGTTGGTAGTGTGGCCGACTGCTGTGCAGAGGGTGTGGGTTCGATTCCCTCACAGGACAAACATTTATGTTATAAACATTTGTGTTTGCCTTGAGTCTGGGAGTAATTATGTATGATTTATTTACAAAAAAAAGGAAAATATGTATTTGTGTCCGTTGTCTGGTATCCATTACACAAGCTTTGCTTACTTTGGGGCCAGACGGCGCTGTATGTAATGTCCAAATATATTTATATTACTAGGATTATGGCAAATCAATTTTGTGTGAAAAACGATGTTTGTCGTTTACCCATAAGTAATATTTTTTATGTTTTACGTTTTTAAGCCAAGTAAAACATCAGAAACATAAATAGGCATAGGGGTTAGTGGTTGGATGTTAGGACGTGTAAAATTTACCTCATTTTATATGTTTTACATCCAATTGCAGCAGATAACAGTTGATGACCAAGACAAATTCCAAAAACTGGCTTAGTTTTCTTTGTGTTATCAATAACTTTTCGTATATTTTCAACAACTTTCTTGCATACTTCTGGGTCACCCGGACCGTTACTAATAAACAGGCCATCGTATTCATTGGGATCCAACTTATGGTCCCATGGTACTAAAACAACCTTTGCATTTCGTTTCACTAAACATCTAATTTGATTGTACTTTAAACCACAATCTATTGCCATTATCGTTATGTCCCCAGAGCTGTTAAATATTTTTGGTTTCTGAAAAATAGTAAGTGTAACGATGAAAAAATAAGAGGTTTCTATATATTTAAAAACATGTCTGTATGAAAATCGTGTAGAGCTTATTGTACACTGGACAGCATTTGACAACACTGTAATTAATTAGGCTCTCTAGCCTATTACTTCCGTATTATCACCATATATATAGGATCACATCTCTAATCCTATGTCATATACATAGATAATGTAATACACAGATCTGTATATCCTACTTCGGTCTAAAAGGTCGGTCGTCGGTCATAGGTATAGCGCTTTAAAGGGCGGATGGACAGTCAGACACACAACGAAAGCTTAATAATAGGATTCCATTGCCACCATGAAAATGCGGGACCGTGAAAAGAAGAAAAATAAATGGGAAAATAAAGGAATCTGTTAGCCAGATTCCAGACCATGGGTTTCACGATATATTCACGATGTCTTCTTGTTTACTTTTTTTAAGTTATCGCGAAAAGCGATAAATAGATTTACTACGTACAACCAAGTTTGATTTTTTGTTTCTTTATTTATGTTAACTATGTGTTCACTGGTCTATATCTAATCTAACAACAAATGTCGAAGATTGATGATCCTAGATATATAATATTGTAATTGTGATTTTTTCACAATAGTAGATTTACTAATAAGCGAACGAAAAAAACTTAGAAGTTTAATGAATTCTTCTAATTGACTAAACGAAAAGTATGCAGTGACAGGATTGGCTTAAAAAGTATGCTGCGCACACCTATATTAATAGTATAAACGTGGTTGCGGCAGTATTTTCTCAGACGCTGATTGAAAGTTGAAGACTTAACTATTTAAATTCCATATATGCAGTTAAATTATTAGTAGATAGTAAATGCTACAAGTCACAAAGTACAATATTTTATCCATTATAAATTGAAATTTAAAGAAAACATTTTTATTTTTTTAAACTCATACAAAATTACCACGTAAGTTTGAACATGATTAATATCGGAACTATCAATTGTATTATTTCGTTTCTCTCTATATAATTAACTCCAATTAATTAATTAGTTATACCAATGAATTGCTATAGCATGCTATAGGTGCAGCAATAGTTCGTTTTACTCTGTTATAGATATTCCTGCAGGAACTTTTGAATTTTTAGGGATAAAAAGTACTTAGCCTTAATGCATTTCCAGGACCTAACCTATATGTATGCCAAGTTTTATCACGTTCCGTCCGTCCAGTGGTTGAATCGTGATTGAGTAACAACCATCCATTCAGACATAGAAACTTTCACATTTATAATATTGGCCAGTTACATTGAAATAAGGACAAACTTGTGGACTCAGGGAAGTTAATTTATATTTAGGTATATTCCTTTAATTCATGTTTTAAGTGTCCCTACTTTTAATGTCCTCTATCAGTTTAGGCTACAATTTAGGGCTCTCTTGGGTCCCCTTAGAAGACATAGGACGGACAGACGTTGTCCATTTAGGCACAACAACAACTATTGAGGTAAGTAAACTTGTTCCTTTAATTTAGGGTTCAATGTACCTGTCATCATTGACAAAACAGATATACTAATTTCATATTTCTAATTTATGTAATTGAGTTTAATACCGAAAAAACCGAGAAAATCGAGAATTTACAACGAGCGATCACGTGCTTGCGCCGCTGCGCTTTTCGGACCTGGAGTTGTCTCTTTATCATTTTTTTTGTACACCGGTTAAAAAGGCACGCTTTTTCACGGGTATGTAAGTTACATACTCGTGAAAAAGCTGTTACATAATGTAACAGTCATAAGTAGATAAAGAAGACAGTATGTTATTTAGCAATTGAGCGTGTTACGATGTGACCTGTACGAGTTTTTGTACCGAATATTCATTTTTTTTGTACACCGGTTAAAAAGGCACGCTTTTTCACGGGTATGTAAGTTACATACCCGTGAAAAAGCTGTTACATAATGTAACAGTCATAAGTAGATAAAGAAGACAGTATGTTATTTAGCAATTGAGCGTGTTACGATGTGACCTGTACGAGTTTTTGTACCGAATATTCATTTTATTTACAGCCTTTATTTATTGGTTTATAGGTCATTTATTGTTCTTTGCTCTTGTCGTTCGTTCGTTTTTACAAACACATGAAGCTAATGAGTTTGTATGTTTAACGGACTGCGCTAATCTTAGGATGTACCAGTCCACTTTCAAAAAATGATTTTGTGATAGGTACTACATTTATTAAGGAAGGTTACGGAGAATGGCTGTACTTGTATCTAAACACAACCAAAACGTGAGTAAACCCGCGTTAAAATCATAGTTTTCTCAATAAACGGGCTATCTATCGCAAAAATGGACTATATAATTTGACTTTAGCGGTTTTCAACCTTAAAGCTTTAAAGAGAAGACTATAGTACCGTTTTTTAAGAGCGATAAATTTAGAAGAGAGATAAATCATAATATTAACAAGTTGATTTGTTTGTGAGTCTGGGAAAATTAGAGTAGCTAGTAAAAAGCTAGCGGTCTACAATAATTATATCTACATTATTCACATGTTACTCCTATATAACCTTTGGATTTCTGGACAGGTATAATCTTATTAGTTTGATAGATATGCTCATAATATTTAGAAAGTGATGTTAAAAAATTATTCTTGTATAAAATTTTATAAATATGAATCTATATACTGGCTAAAGCTGCTGAGTTTCTGAGTTTAAACGCGTTAATTTCAAAAACTACCAGTCTGATCAATTTAAAAAAAAAAATGATTTATAGGCTTAACCTGTGGATATTCTAAGAATAGCAGTAGTTATAATAGCCAATAGAATAGCCTTTTATTAATAAACAGGCTGTCAAAAGAAATAATTTTTCAACTTGGCCTGGTAGTTCGAACATACAATTTCTAGAGAACTACAAAACGACGCGGATGAAATGGAGTTTATAACCGTACCTTAATAGATACTTCAGCCACTAAGTTTCTTATGTTTGGATCTGATAGAGGAGGCAGAGGCCCAAATGGTGCCACACCTTGAACTATGCGTCCCAAAGTAACTCCAGCCCGAAGGCGACAGGTGAGAGCTCTTGTATCCACTCCGCAAAGACCAGGCACGTTGTGAGCGCTCAGCCATGCACAGAGAGACTTAGATGCCCGCCAGTGACACGCGAGCGTGCTAACCTCACCCACTATCAGCCCTGCTGCCCAGATGCGACTTGACTCGAACCATCTGCATATTTCAAAACATTTTCTTTTTTAAGATTGGAATTTATAATGAGGTTTTAATCTGTCCAATGTTACTTAGTGGTTTCAAAAAAAAGGGTGGCGTTGAGCGTCACGATGTCGAGTCCTTAGGTTGCACTTATAAACAGCCAAAATCGAATAACATCAATTACGCAGGTATAACGGAAATCAGGTACTAAACTTTCCAGACCAGATTCGTATCCGTATATCCGGATGTCCTGGTCATTATAACTCATTATTCCCAAAAACTATTAAGACTGCAGCAATCAAAGATCCACATATGTATATAGATAAATAATACCCTATAACTATCAATGCAATTTACCTGGGTACACCATGTTCGTCGCGGTCTTCTTCATCGGGGACACCGTAATTACCAACTAAAGGGTATGTAAGGACTAGGAGCTGCGCGTGGTATGAGGGGTCTGTCAGCGATTCTGGATACCCTACCATACCAGTTTGAAACACTGAAAGGAGAATAAATTAAATCAAAACTGTACAGTTACTAATCAGTTTTAATTTAAATTTAACTTGGCTTAGGTTAGGTACAAATTGACGACTAAGAAAAGACTTCTCGTAGTCACACTGGTGAGAAGTTGGTGTAATGACGAGTCGGGAGTTCGGAACTGACTTACCTACGTCAAAAGTTTTACAGATGTAATATTATACACAATCAAAAATTTCAACAAATTTTTCAGATTTTAAGATCACTTGTTGTTATAAATAAAGACGCAGTTTGATTTTATTTTGAACACACAGTATTTATTGTGTTTGTAAATTTTCAAATCAAATTAGACTAGATTTGTCCAGCGGCTCCGCCCGCCCTTAATTCGGTTATCGGCGTGGATCTTCTACGTCAATTTCTTAATTATAATATTTAAGTTTGCTATAGCAAGCTATAGCTGTAGATTTAGTTAGTTTAAGCTCAGTTATAGTTATTCCCGTGAGAATTTTTAAATTCCAGGACCTAACCTATATGTGTGCCAAGACTGCCAAGTTGCATACCGATTCGTCGATGGTTGAAGCGTGATTGAGTTATAAACATTTAGTAGGATCTCACATATATTAATTATTTCTACATTAAAAGTACCACGTGACTGCGCATCTACACCAAACTTAACTATATGGAAATTACAGTAGAGGTAATAAGTTAGACCTGTACATGTTTTCTTAAGTAAGACCACCTGCTTACTTAGAGTTAATTAAGTACGGTTATACCTTACTCCTTATAGGAAGCCTTAAAGCAGAAATATAAGTTTTTAAATATTACTTACCAACTTCGCCCTCAGCAGCGAGCTGTGCCCCGAAACTCCTGCCTTGAAAGATGGAGCCGTCTGCCAAAATAAGACTACACGGAGGCCCCATCTCACATCGCAATTCCTTGGCTGTCATTTTCCTGAAATTTTTAAAAAAGTTTCTTAAGTTACCTACTTGCAGACATCAATTGTTATTATTGCTTTGGACCCTTAGGGTACGGAACCCTAAAAACTGATCGTAACTTCTATAAAATAATAATGATTTATTTATTATCAAGAATGATAGTACAGAAGTTTATGAAACTGTTGCATAATAAGGGGTTTTAAACACTCCTTAATAGTATCACACGAGTATTTTAATACCTAGTTATAGTACCAAGCAGTTTCATAAACTACTTTATCTACTCTCATACATTGGGATTCAAATAAAAGATCAAAGAATAAGAAATAGTTTCCGAAAACGATGTAGCCTTTTTTCCATGCCCTAAAGTCGTGATAGCATTTATTATATTTTTTTTTCGACTTTCCTATAATAGATTATGAGTCATTTCCGTCGCCACAGTAGAATATCGAGCGGAGTCAAATTTTTTAAAGCATCGGACATATTTTACGACAAAAAAAAACCCACAAAATTCAGACCAACAAAACGTATGAATGGCGCCAATCGCGCACATCACCGCGCATAAGCTTTAGCTGGCTCCCCGCTAATAAAAATATGGAATCTGATGAAATTGCGTTGTCACGTCCGTCACCTTGTAGGTAATTAAAATTAATTCCTTCCATCTATTTTGATGAAATTTTACAGACAGCAGTCTGAAAAGTCAAGTAGTATTGTATTCGCATTAACTAAGAGTTTCGTTGCATAAAGAACATTCAGGATTTCTAAAAAACTTGTTAACAGATGTTGTCCTGTGCGGGAGTCAAACCCACGACGTTTGATTATGCAGGAAAGTTATTAGCATTAGCCTCTGAGCCACGCAGCCGAATAACCTTTATACAGTCGTATTATTTTAACTATTTTCTGTTTTAAAAACACATGGTTAAAAGGTTTTAGGGTAAAGGAGCGTTACAGAAAATAAATGATCTAGGAAACTAATACCTACAATACTCGTAGGATATATCTACACAAGGCAGAAAAAGGCACAACAAATTTTTACGGACCAATCCAATGGGGCACTCCACACAATTAGGTGCGTAAAAAAATATTTCTCTAAGGACTACAGTATGGGGTTCTTCAAGAAAGAAGTTATTGGATTTTTGAAGGGTCGGCAACGTGCGAGTGATACTTCTGGTGTTGCAAGCGTCAGTAGGCCACGGTGACCGCATACCATCAGGCGGACCGTGTGCTTGTTTGCCACCGAAGTGGTATAAAAAAAAATCTCAGATATCTGTACGGCGAGCTACCCTATAAAGTAGGTATTTAACTTCAAACAGCTCAGTACAGGCCGAACTTAGTAAACCAACCATTAGACTCATTTTGTAATTATTTGCCAATTGGGTCAATCGGTATACAAATAAAATTTCGTACAGTGACCGCAGGCGGATGCGGTTCAAACTTTAGGCTTGTATCACAGATTAGATAATGGTTGCTATCAACGATGATGACCCAATAGCGCAGTGGCAGTATAAATCGGACTACCAAGTTCATGTTCCTGGGTTTGATCCCGATAAGGACAACTATTATGTGTCACAATATGAGTGACAATGGTGGTGTTTTGTCACCTTTATTGATTTCCCTTTTTATAAACTCCCTGAAAAATCGACTAACTACACAGTTCCATATGCTGATGATCTGCAGTTATGCACAGGTTCAAAAGTTGACCAAATTCAGAATGCTATCGGTATCATTAATAATAACCTCAAAACTGTGTCTGAATGGGCATAGTCCTTTGGACTCTTACTTTACCCCAGTAAATCTCAGGCTATATTAGTAGGCAGCCGTCGTCAACTCGCTAACCTGGACATAAATAAACTATTGCGACAAATTATTTACAAAGACGTACCTATTCCTTTTGTCGAAAAAGTTAAGAACCTCGGAATATTCATCGACAGCACGTTATCATGGCGCCCTCAGGTAAATACACTTAGTTAAGCTGTTTGCTTCATTACACTCACTCAAACGTCTTCAAAACTTTTTACCATTCCAGACTAAGGTTATGCTGGCGCAGTCTTTACTGCTTCCTATCCTTGATTACGCGGACTAAACTCAACTGGCTCCCAATTCGACTTCGCAGGAATACTCACATTCTCACTCTTTTGTATACTATCCTTAATAATCCCTCTGCACCCTGCTACTTGCAGGAGCTCTTTAAATACCAGTCTAATACTTCACAAAGTATGTTATTAAGGTCAAAGGGTAGAACGAACTTTAACTATTCCACCCCCCTCCACTACCTTTTATGGCAAATCATTTGCTGTGAAAGCAGCTCTGCTGTGGAACAATCTTCCTTCCGACATTCGGTTGGCAGCGTCAAAACATATTTTCAAAACTAAATGAAAATCCTTCTTTCTTCAATCATTGCAAATTTGATGACTTTCATACTTAGCTCGATCAGCTGGTCAGCACTTAGTATGAGACTTCAACATTTTTTGTCGCGATTTCGACCCATGTTCCTTGGGGAAAGTTGTTCAGTATAAGGAGCAGAATTATTATACCCTGCATTATTATCGCACACTTATGTTACACGTAGTATAATATAACATTTTAAAACTGCCAAAATGTTTTTTATTAATTCTTTTACATACTTTAAACATTAATTTATACTTTTTTTTTCATGAGATGTGTCTAAAAGCGCCTTTTATTTCTTTTTTCACAGAGGGGGATGCAAAAGAAGAGTGTATCATTCAGTCATAATAATACATTGTGTATTAAGGTTGGTAAGGACAACTCAAAACTCAAAAGAGGCTATTTATAAGCCTAAGGTCGATTCGAGTTCGTAATTGCCGTACCACTCGTGTTTGTTTTCTCTGTAAATTTTTTTATCTCTAAGATAAACGCGCGTCCATAAAACTTTAGGGTGGTAATGACGCGCCTATTCTATCAAGTATGTATAAAAGCTGTCTGTTTAAAATATGAACTACGCGCACAAAACTAGCGAGACAATTACATGTTTTAACTTCAGCCAAAACTGGCAGCTGGCAGTGGCGTTGTTTTTTCTACTTCTTCTATTCCCGCCATTTCAATTGTGTTTTGGTAAGTTTATTTATTAATTCACCTTATGCCCTAGAATCAGGAAATTTGTCACAAAGCAAGGTCTAAACACCAAAAATATAGGAAAAAATCTAAAAACTTATCATAAACCTGTTTGTACGGAACCCTTGGCTACGGAGCCAGACTTGCACTTGGCCGGTTTTTTAAACTTAAAGAAACACAGAGAAAGTGGAGTAACTTTTAAAAGCAATTTTTAAAATAGGAAATTAGGTTAATGTATGCTAATGGGTACCCATCTGATAGTCATGAATAATTTCTACCTAAATAATTTTAAACTAATAAAAAACCGGCCAACTGCGTTACCCATAAACATTAGGTTGGGGTTTCGTAGAATTAAAATTAGTAAGCAAAAAAACTTATTGTCCAATTTTGTCGAAAACAATTTTCATTGATAGTATTTAAACATACGGACGGATGGACAGGACGAATTTATTTGGCTACAGAACCTTAAAAACGGACAGTATTAAGCATAAGCATACAATCAATAAATTTTTGAGACTGGTTTTTTAAACTTTGTTTTAACTATTCCTCCAAACTGGGGTATAAAATTACTTACTTATAAATATAATAGGATCATGTTTTCATGTAGACATGGTTGGGAATGGTACCTATATACGTATAACGATAGCATACTTAAACTCTATGCAAACTATTCCATTGATAAGATTTCGCCTTAGAATTAAAACATTTAATAGGTACTTGTGTTTTAATAATTCTTTTGCTTGAAATATTTTTTCTGTTTGTCAAATTAAATAAATAAATAAATACATATTTTGGACATTACACACATAGCGCCGTCTGGCCCCAAAGTAAGCAAAGCTTGTGTTATCGATACCAGACAACGGATATATACATAGAATATATAACTTTTTTTTGTAAATACATACATATCATACATAAATACTTCCCGACTTAAGACAAACGCTAATGTTTATCACATAAATGTTTTCAAGTGCAGTAATCGAACTCACACCCTCTGCTCAGCAACCGGCTACACTATAAACTAGGCTGCGAGGGAGTTAGTATGAAATATATCGCTACCGAATGAAGAATGTACGGTAACAGATAGATATCAAAGTGACAACATATGATGTTCTAACCCTACAAATAAGACAACTGTATTTTGTTAGCAGTAACTTTTTGACTAAAACTACCATGATCAAATAAATGTTAAAAATATCGGTAAATGCTTGTACTGATTAACGAACATGTAGCTTATAGCAATGTAAAAAAATACTTATTAGTTTAAGTTCGTTTCTCCTTAGAAATATCATGCTTGTCTGTCTGCCTGTATACAATGGGCAATTTAAAGATAGCATTTGTAAAAGAAACCTGAATCTAAAACATATTGTACCTAAGTTCAAGGTTGCTGCCACCTGACCCATCTTAAAGGCATAAAAATGCATACACGTTTATCCTTAAGTAGTAATATACTATAAGTTTGATATATAGATTTATTATCATAATTTAAACACACTACACCAAAACACGCTGCTGTAAAATTTTATATAAGAAAAAGTTTTCTCAATCAGCAGAAAAGGTTGACGAAACACATGTGTCTTTAATTGATTTCAAAATGCTTATTTATTTGAGCAAATTATTTCTAAATTAGTTTGTTTGTTTCATTAAATTACGATACCTTATTATTTTGATTTAAACAGATCCGTGCAGGTTTAATTTTACTAATAAAAAACTTTCGCAGTTGTGTGAAGTAAGTACATATTAGACTAGTTTAAGGAAAAATTCTAATTTCAGACTGAATATCCAGTCCTTGTAACTCGCATTAAATCTTTCATACTCAGGTAACCCTAAACTTTATTTTAAAACACTGAAAAAACACTTTGAAATTACTCTACCAATGTGTTTTTAGTTTACGTAAATATTGCGTACTTGCTTTATTTCAGTTGAAGGACTGCCGGCCACGTGGTTAACCCCCTGCTTGCCAAGGAACGCTCCGCCGCTGTCGAACACAAAACAACGACAGGCCGCGCCGGTCGGTATGGTTACCCCGCTCGCCTCGTCTTATCGTATACGTCACACAATACCAGTTTTGACTCTATCCCACTTACACTTATACTGTACGTATATTTTCGTTTCATTTTGCAGGGGTCATGACGAAGTTATAGTCTGAAGTTGTTTCATGTCAGATAGATAAGTAACGAACTTGACGATCGTGGGTGTTGTTCATTCAGAAGGTACTGTACGTAAGCAAGCTATTCACGGAAAAAAGTATGTAATAATCGATGAAGATTTTGACAGGTCCGTGTAATTGTTCGTGAGTAGTTGACTTTTACTGGTAGGTTCTGTATTCAGTACTATAAGTTTAAACCAAGTAAGTATGCCGATTGTCTTTCATTGGATAATTTATAAAGAAAGATCAATGACACTGAGAATACATTGTCAGCATGTCGCAAAATTAAGATTGCTCTTAATTATGCACATAACGAAGGACTAAAAGTGTGGGCAAGGAGTGGCAATACCAATAAAAAAAAAATTGTTTATTCTGTGGGGTGGTCGACCTTTTTTGGATGGAATGTACGCTTAATACCTGTGTGTACCTACATTTACACCATGATCGGTACTATACCCAAATCGATATGTTTCCGACTAGCATGAATGTGGAAAACGCTACCTCCGTATTCCAGGAAAAATGCAGGGTTTTCAAGGTTTTTTTTTTCATAAATATTTAACTATAATATGTGATCGGCTGCTCAGTAGGCAAAATTTGGTTTCTACTTTTAAAATGTGTTCGAATGCAGAAAAGATCACCCGCCAAGCCGAAGCATCTTGGCTTGCTCCAGAATATCTTGGCTATCCCAAGAGCTTGTAGAACTTTTTTACAACGGACGTTTCTAACCGACTGGAAAAGGTCCAAACTGAGTAATAATTTTAAATGTTTAGGCTCACTAAAAAAAAAATTTCAGACACCGGACTAAACTGACATATATGAGAACTATTATTTTCACATAACTACGGAGATAATATGACACTATATTTGGCGCAGTTACCCTATTTGATTTTGATCAATTCTACTTACTACAAAAATTATTTTATGTAAAACAATATTATAGTTAGATTATCCATCATCGTATGGATCGTATCGTAAATTTCCAAATTTTCATTAAATGACTGCAATGGTATCTTGTTCTTTCTTCCATAGAAAAATATCGTTTCATCAAAATTCTTACTAATCAATTACTAGTCGGTTTAACGAAACTTAATTATAATTTTGAGTAGGTAAAAATTTAATTTAAGAATTTGAATATGAATATTAATCCTTAAAAATTTGTATTTTTATTTGCATCACACTTACACGAAAACAGTGTCATTACGGCAAAGCGGGTGCTAAAACCTGATTTACTCTAACGGGCTTTTTATTTGTAAATTTTACTTTTCTCTAAACAAAGCGCGCGTTCATATAATGACGGGCCTATTCTATCAAATATGTATAAAAGCTGTACTGTAGTTCGAAACAAGTTTTGTAGACATGTTTTAGTATGTTTTAACTCTAGCCAAACTTTTTGATTCATAAATTCTCTAGATATATTATTAGGGTAGACCGAGGCGAATCTGATCACTGGGTGAATCAGATCAAAATAAGAAATAAGTTAATACAGTAGAACTCCAATTATCCGAATTAATGGGGACCGGTGGGTCGATTCCGTATGAGCTATTGAAATAGCTTCAAACGAATTTTCGTTGCTAACCTTCAAAAACTTCAATCGATATTTTGCGATTCCGTAAAATTTTGGCAGTGTGTTGAGATGCATTTCAGTCGATAAAGTATCGCGTGAAGTTCGTACGAAATCAAGCTAATCCAACTACTTTAAAAAGTAAAGTTATAGCACGGCTATATAGAGTGTAAAGAGTACATTCTAATTTGTTGGAATAAGTTTGTTTTGAAATTATTTTGAATATAACTAATATACTATTATCTGTGGTATGTATAGTAAAAAAGTTTATAAGTACATACGGTGTTTAATAAATTTATATATTTCTCATTAAAGAAGGAATTGACGAAAAGTAAGTACTCAGATTTATGGATTCCTTACCTATTCTGCACAAATCAGCAAATTGTACCTAATTTGTTAACTTGTTTTGTAGAAATGCCGCCAAATCGCCAAGTTTGCCACCGCCAACTACAACTTCTCGTTGAGTTTGCGGAGGCAAACAAAAAGATTGTATTGGGAAATCTGGGAAAAGGTCCCCTTGGCCAGCAAGAGGCCAACAAGGCGTGGGAGGCCTTGGGCCAAAAACTGAATGCCATTGGCGGGGGGACCATTAAAAGTCCCGAGAAATGGAGGCGAGTATGTAATTTTTTCAATTATTTTTTACCCAACTGCTTAGAATGTTAACTGTGTATTACCTACTTATATTGCACGCTATCGGCATGCTTAATGGGGTCTGTCTGGCTTTTCCACATCTAACACATTTTTTTTAGACTGTGTTCCTAATCCCAATGCGGAAGTTAAAAAAGTTATTTTGGAATGCCCGGTGTAGAGTAATTTTCCAACTGTCAAGGTAAATTATTTATATCGCCATATATGTACAGTTGAAATTTAATTAACAGTTAAAATGTGTAAGAAATTAAGTGTAAACCCAGAAACCTTAGGATTCATTAGTCAAAGGCGTTCATACAATCTAACTCATCACAAAGATGTTCTAGTTCCGAACTTGCCGCTTTGTTGACAGAGTGTCACTTATTTGTATGAAAGCTGTAAGCAAACATACTACAATTATTAATTGTTGAAAGCATATGTATGAAAAGACGTTAAGTACGCCTTAGTTAGGTTGCTAAAAATTAAAATAACATAACCTAATCTACATGGAAGCACTAATATTTGTCAAATTAAAGTTTGTATGAGGCTTTGACTAGTCAATCCCAAGGTTTGACAGATTTTGCCCTTTGATTATGACCAGTGATTGGAGTAGTAAGAGCTGTTTTTGATACTCCTCAACTAGCGCACAAGCAGTATAAGCAGATACTGTAACTCACTTATAATACTAAAGTCTGGTTTATCTTTTTTTCTTATTTTATATGGCTAAAAGAATTATTAGTTTTTTCTATATTGCTATTAATACACTAAAGCCTGCACAAAAGGTAGTTAGCCTAAAATAGCTCTACCTTCACCATTCACTGATTATGTGACATATGAATATTAAATTCATATGAAATCTGCATGCAATCTTTTTTTAAATTTATAAGTACTGGAACTTGCTGAAATGCCGCACTAAGGCTAAGGCGGCGGATATAAGAAGACGTCGTGTGGGCACGGGTGGTGGACCCAACAAAACAATTCCTCTCTCTGATTTAGAAGAGAGGATTGTTTGCATTATTGGGAAGGTAGCGGTGGAGGGTACACCTGGAGTAAGGATACCAGTAGATGTTAGTATGCTTTTGTATGATTTTATAATTTTAGCACTGTATGATAACTTTTTTTTATGAGTAGGTATTATGATATAAACCAGTAGGCTAGTATGGTGATAATTTTATTATAATTCTGTACTAACCTAATTATAACATTGCTTTGTAATAGAGTAAGTCTTATAACATGTTTGCTCTGACTTTGCTTACTAAAACTATATTCACAATAACTATTAAACTGCACTCATTGCACTTAATTTCTGCTTATTAAAAATTTTTCTGTAGCTGCAAACAATGTGATTTACAATAGTTAAATAAATGGTTTTAAGGATTAAAACTAACATTTCCGCAAAAACAAAAGTTAAAATAAAAACAAATTACACAAAAAAAAATCAATTTTATTCATTTTTACGGACAACTCACGCTATATAATAATATAAATATCACTAAGAAAGAGCGAATGTTTCCTAAGGCAGTTTTCTTGTATCTCCTTTGGTTTCAGATTACCCCATATTGTCCCAGTAAAAAAAATGCCGATCACAGTCACACATGATCTTTATTCTAAATTTTTTTCGCCGGAAAACAACATGATTGAATACTGTTCAGGGCCTCTCAGAGGTGAAGCCTATTGATTTAAAGCAATTTTTTAGTGCGGATAATTTAGTTTTAATCCTCATTTTTTCTAAACTTCTTTAGGGTAAACCAATGCTTTTCTCTCATCTAAATTGGTCTGCAGAAAAGTAATACCTAAATGACTGATGTGCCTGATCCTGGGAATCATGCATGTAATATGCCATCAACTGACTGATTTTGAAATCACAAGTCAACAATATTTGTATAAAGAAAATGAAACGGTCAATTTTAAAGAACTATTATTCCAAGAAATTATATGCATATTACCATATTGTTCTTCAAATAATGTTTTAATTATTGTGGTTTCTTAAGTATACCTTAAAAAAGTGATGATGTCCCTTTTATATGGACCGATTCAAATACACAATTTGATATATATCTATAAAAGGCAAGTTAATGTTATATATTTTTAGGCCTCTTTATAAAATAGATAATTCATAAAATTAAAAAAAATTAATTCATTATAGATACCAAACCATCTACCCACTACCACAGCCGCAGCCAACTACCAGACGCCCGCACCAAGGACTTCCACCAACTCCGCTTTATGTAAGCTTAGAATACATATTATTTATATGTAATTTTGATGGATGAATGAATATGAACGAACATGACATTTGTTGATAATTATATATTTCTAATATTCTGTTGCTTAACAGGGGACATAGAAATGGAGGAGAACGACGCGCAGGTGGAGAACTACGAGGTGGAGGTGGAGTTTGGAGGTCTTGGAGACCACAATTACTTCGAAACTTGTTAGTATTTTTTTTTTTTTTATACCAATAAGGTGGCAAACAAGCCTACGGTCCGCCTGATGGTAAGCGGTCACCGTAGCCTATGGACGCTCCTCAGACTAAAGGGCTCGATACCGCAAGTGAGTTTGGGATCGTCGACAATTCTCACAGCCCGTCGTTGAACCGAGTCAAAAGGGCCAAGCTGGTATCCGGGTGCACCCGCCCAGAGATGGCAGCAGTACTCCATATGGGGCCGGACTTGCGACTTGTAAAGTAGCAACCTTTGCCTCGACGTGAAGTACTGCTTCGCTCTGTTGAGTACACCAAGTTTTTTGGACGCCAGCTTTACCTTCTCTAGCAAATGATCTCGGAACTGAACATCGCTGGAGAGGGAGCTTTAGTACATTTTGATTGTGCATTGCAAGTTATGCAGTGTTCATTCAATGCAGCAGGATGCACAGGGCACAAACCTTTAAGTTGAACATGCAAATTGTTAATAAATGACATGTGTTTCTGTGAATTTTATGTACATATGTTATATAAAGGGACAGTTTTTGATTCTCAAAAATAAATTATGGTTCAGTAAAGACTAATTAACTAAATATTTAAAATTATATAATCCAAGAGCTAACCATAGTCAACCAAGACTGTATAAGCCTACCGAGATTTTCTCTAGGGACTTCGGTATCGGGTTCTTGAAGAAGGTAGTAATTTGAAAGGCGATGCGTGAGTAACTCCCCTCGTGTTGTAAGCGTTCATAGGCTACGGTAACCGCTTAGCATCAGATAGGCCGTAAGCTTGTTTGCCACCTTGGTGGTATAAAAATAAATGAAAAATAGAATCAATTTATGCAGTGATTAAGGCTACAGCTCTAAAAATTTTTACACATTTAAATTATAATAATAGCTGTGAAAATACGTGTCAATATTTTAGTAAAGGTTTCTCAGAGAAATATAAAATTTTCTATTTAATACAGAACGCTCAGAGCGCTCAAATTGGATTCTCACTCCTTCTTTAACTATCTATTATTACTTTCTAGACACCTTGCCCGAGCAGCCGCAGCTAGAGCTGGTTCCCTCCACCGTGCAAGGTAAGCTGCTACAAGTTGCCAAAAAAATTATACGCATAGTTATACAACCGACTGCAATGCTGTGGGTTTGAGACTAGTTGCACAAACCTTTTGATAAACATGAAAGCTTTTTAGGGTTCCGTACTTGAAGGATCCAAACGTAGCTCTATTGCTGTCACTCACATGTCCGTCACAAAGGGTTTACAGCCAAACGGTTAGAACTACAGTCTTCAAATTTTCATAGTATAAGCATCTTGTTTACTCAAAGCCATACAAATTGTCAAAAAATATTTTTTTTGAGGGAGGCTCCAGCTTAATGAGAACACGAAAGAAATCTAGAATATGTCTGAGTTGTAAATAGAATATTCCCTAAAAGTTGCCGCTTTTAAAACTCTGAGACATATTCTAGAAACAAAACAAAACATTCTGAAAAAAGCTTATGACTAGGTTTATTTTCGGTTTATACAAATTTTTAAATTACGGTTTTTACAAAGAGAAAATCAAAAAATCTAGTGAACCGCTGTGATGTCCTCAACCGGAATTGTTTTGTCTATCTGCCACAGAAACAGACTTTATTTAAACATTATTTTAAATAAGCTTAAAAAATATATTTATGTTTCAGAGATTCTGACTGAGGCACCCCAGGCAAGTGCAGCTCCCAGCGCTGAGCCCGCACCTCCTACTGCGCAAGGTAATGTCCGCAAAGAGCTTTTTGTTATTATGTAAATTAAAAAAAAAAAACGAAAAGTACGTTAGTTGGGCGTAGGTTTTTTTTTGTTACCCTAATGTTTAAGAACAAAGGTCTTTCAACAATGCGTCTTGCCTGTCATGACCTATAGCGCAAAAACGTGAAAACTGATAGTTGGTCTGATCTACAAGTCAAAAGTCGCTGAGCGAGCTATGGAAAGGGCTATACTCGGAGTTTCTTTGAATGATATGATCAGAAATGAAGAGATCCGACGAAGAACCGAAGTCATCGAATATATATATAATAACTCTCAGAATAAGCAAGCTGAAGTGGCAATAGATCGGCAAGCGCAGCGTTGGTCGCCCTCCAGCGAGATGGACCGATGATCTGAAAGAGATAGCCGGAAGTGGCTGTATAAGAAAGGCGGAGGAGCAGGTGTGGTAGCGGTTCTTTGGAAAGGCCTATGTCTAACAGTGGACTGCTGTTAAATTGTGCAATAAAGAAAATTTATTCATTCATAAACCGACTTCAACTGTACTCAAATTCTTCAAAACTTCAATTGCACTCAAAAGAAAAAAATAACCTCATAAGGCTGATATAAGTACTGACAGGACATTGATTAATTTTTAGTTTCAATTTTGTAGATATGTTTGGAAGCCCTACTAGATTATCATCATAGGAACTGCAAGATATAAATTACAAACATACTTTTCGTATTGATAACCTCCTTTTTTTTAAGTCGGTTAAAAAGATCTAGTAATTACTAATCTTTGTTTTACATAACAAATTTTAATATTATTATAAATATATATTTTGTTTTTCAGAGCGACGGGAGATGCTCCCCGGCCGTTCCCCAGTGGCTCCTGTGAGGAGGTCCAGACCTAGGCGAAGTAAATGTTAAACTTTTATACCTACTAGTTTACAACAACTTTGAAGCATGTTTGTTAGGATTACAATGAAAATTTTGTAAAATCGCCGAAGGAGAAACATACTAAACTTTTTTTTTTGATCTTAAACATTATCTCTTCCGTCCATCCCAACAGCCTTATAATCCCGCGAAATCTGCATAAATTCTGATGAATGAGTCTCTCTCGGATTACGCAAATATCAATAGTAATTTTTGTTTAGATCGTGATAACAACTTGCCAGGCTGGGCGTACGACATTGAGGAGCGGCGCATCGCAGCTGAGGAGCGGCGCAATGCACTGGAGGAGCGGCGCATTGCACTGGAGGAGCGGCGCATCACGCTGGAGGAGACCTTGGGGGGGGCAATATTAGGAAGTTTGCAGCAGATAGTAGAGCTGCTGCAAACAAGATCTCAATAGAGACGACGACTTAACGACTGCTGTCATATGACAAGAACATAGGGGTAACTTTTTCTTGATAAGATCTATCATTTCTACTAGGAAAACTACTGGTCTACGATCAATAGTTACGGAGATATACCCCTTTCTAGTTTGACAGATGTCATTTGAAATAAAGATCTTGATGAGATCTATGATTTCTACTAGGGAAACTACTAGTCTACGATCAATAGTTACAGAGATATAGACCTTTCTAGTTTGACAGCTGTCATTTGAAATAAAGATCTTGATGAGATCTATGATTTCTACTAGGGAAACTACTAGTCTACGATCAATAGTTACAGAGATATAAACCTTTCTAGTTTGACAGCTGTCATTTGAAATAAAGATCTTGATGAGATCTATGATTTCTACTAGGGAAACTACTAGTCTACGATCAATAGTTAGAGATATAGACCTTTCTAGTTTGACAGCTGTCATTTGAAATAAAGATCTTGATGAGATCTATGATTTCTACTAGGGAAACTACTAGTCTACGATCAATAGTTACAGAGATATAGACCTTTCTAGTTTGACAGCTGTCATTTGAAATAAAGATCTTGATGCGATCTTTTGTAAAATAACTACACGTGTAAGATCAATAGTTTAATTTTTTTTTAATATATAAAATAAAATAAAAAATATATTAAGAAAAACAGTATTTTTCTTGTCTTTTGCGGTTCAAACTATCTCCATATTAAATTCATCACAATTGGTCCAACTGTAAAATTTAACGGATTAATAGACAGACAGATACCGACACTTTTGAATTTATAATACTGTATTAGTAATAGTATTAGTATGGATCCTCATTTTATAAAGTCGGTTAATTTTTAGTTTTGAATTAATAATATCTCTTATATGGGTACCTACAGACCATTCGCGAACTTCCTCCTTTTTTAAAGTTGGTAAAAATAAAAATATGGCAGGGGAAATATGAGTACCTGAAATAGTATTAGAAAGCAAGTTCCGTTATCTCCCCAGCCTAGGGTACAACAAGCCTAGCCTACCAAATTTTTTTATCAGATCCACAACTGAATCTAGTGAGAAAGAAATTCCTTAGTAGACCCACACTTTCAAATCTGGTTCTGGTTAACGGTACTAGCGAGACAAATACTTCTCAGTAGATACACACTTTTAAAAATGGATCTATTAAGAAAATAATATCTCACTAGATCCATTATGGATCTGGACAATGGATCTAGTGAGAATGATCCCTCCATGCAGCCCCTGCATCCCTGTGCTGGTTGGACTGGAGGAGCGGCGCATTGCACTAGAGGAGCGGCGCATCACGCTGGAGGAGACCTTGGGGGGGGCAATATTAGGAAGTTTGCAGCAGATAGTAGAGCTGCTGCAAACAAGATCTCAATAGAGACGACGACTTAACGACTGCTGTCATATGACAAGAACATAGGGGTAACTTTCGACACTGTAATTTTGGCATCAAATAAACCACTATGTTCGGACGTCTGCAGCAGCTTGTAGAGCAGCAGCAGGCAAGTTCTCAATAGAGGCTTAACGACTGCTGTCATATGACAAGAACATAGGAATAATTTTCGACACTGTAATTTTGGCAACAAATAAACTACTTATAACTTTTTTATGCCACAAAATCAATATTATTAAGACAAGTCGCTGACCGATTGTTACGGCTCTCTTGTTATCAAGGTACCATAAAGGTAGCAAATTACTGTTAACTATAAATAAAAAAAATAAATTACAATATAAAATATATGATCTATTTTATTAACAAAATATTTTAAAATTTTATACTAATCACACCGAAATTTTACAATAAATGAACAAAATAGCACCACGATGACATGCCAAATGTTATTATTATTCTACTACCGGTTAAAGGAGCCCATATTTAGGCCATTGTACGTAAGTAACCAGTTCATACGCATTGGTTACTCATACCACCTTAGGTCTGTCCAGAAATCTCTCATGGTTTGTAGATCGTTAGGGAACTTTGCCCGTGGGTTGCTCACGCTTTTGCAGCGCAGGATCACGTGAGTAGGTGTCTTCTTGACCTCCATGCAGCACCTGCACCCCTGTGCTGGTTGGTGACGCCGACATTAATGAAATGTTTGTTTAGTTGGCCGTAGACCTATGCCAACTATATAGCGTAGGTGTTTCCTACTGAGTTGTGGTAGCTTATGCGACAAGTGTTCGTCCAGGGATGTAAGAGTAGTTTTTAGTTGGTCTGCAGTCCATCTGTTCCGCCCACTGGTTATTTTGTTGTTACAGGGTTCTGTCGCCTAACCACGATTTAAATTGGGTAAAAGATATTAGTACAATTGGTTGTAGTACCATTATTTTAGTGTCCAATCCTCTCATTGCCAGTTGAGAAAGAAGGCTGAAGGGAGAACAATAAATGAAAATCAAAAAATCAGAATCAAAATCATTTATTCAATTTAGGCTACAATAATTGAGCACTTATGAATGTCACTACGCCATCGGTTCGTAAGTCTATAGGGTGGGAGACCTTGTACTGAGAAGAACCGGCAAGAAACTCAGCAAGGGCATTTCTTTTCTCCCTTTCTCTTAAAGTGTCCACTTAAAATGTTGGAAAATCCTCTTCCTATCACAGAAGGACACTTTCCATTACAAACATAAAAAACATAAAGTGCACAAGCACAACATAAAGAAGTATCTAATTGCAAAATATTAAAAAAAGACAGTTTATGTACCTATTCATGACTTAGAAATAATCAATATCTTACAGTATTGATAAACAAAACAAAAAAGTAAAACTAAATACAGGGATACAAAGAAGTTTGCAAGAGCAGACCAGTCTCAACAGGCGGCACCCGTTCTAGAGTATGACACATGAATCAGCCACCGCTTCCCTCAACCATGATGTTATGTCAATCAGTAACTATGATCTTACTGACCATAACGTCTGTACAAGCATGCTCCTGACATCTGCATCTGCATTGTTACTGATGTCGTACCTTAGCTGAAGCTGACCACGCCGGATCAGTTGAAGGTCAACATTAGTTAGCCTGGGTACAGGAACCTTATGTGTGTTGGCGATATTATGCAACACAGCACATGCATTCACTATTTTCCCAGCTTTCGCAGGGTTATAGTGAAGCACGCGGTGTCCCAACAAACACCGCCAACGCGACTTAAGGACGCCGAAACATCTTTCAACAACATTACGAGTGCTGCAGTGAAGCTTTGTGTAATGTTCCTCTGCCGAACCTTCTGCAGCTTGTAATATCGGTGTCATCATGTAGGCCCTTTGGGCAAAACCAGAATCACCTGAAAACAAACAAAAAACCATTAATCTCATAGATGTTGCAGTCACTTCTACATCTTCATTTATTCATTTCTTTTTTTAATACCACCAAGGTGGCAAACAAGCTTGCGGCCCACCTTATGTTAAGCGGTTAAGATGCTCCGTTGCGACGCAAAGGAAGGACAGACAGGATTTGCAAAAAATATATTCCTAACTCTTGATGAAAGAAAATATATTTCTTAATTGGGATAAAAAGTATCCTATGTTCTTCTGTCTTTCCAACTATACCTGTGCCAAATTTCAGCTCAATCGGATGCTCTATTGCAACATGAAAGAGTAACAGACAGACAGACACAGGTTCTTTCGCATTTATAATATTAGTACTAAGTGGACTAGTATCTTATAATCTAGTAATAGGTCTACATACCCAAAAGCCAGCAACTCTCGCCATTTAAGTTTAGTTGCTCCAAATACATCTTTAGTGGGCTTTGAGCCCAAATAAAGCTATCATGAGCTGCCCCACCATAAGATGCATCCACATATGTTATGTTTAAATAGCGGTCACATATTTGTAATATTAAACAATTTAAATAGCAAATTTAATTTAATTTGAGCAGGTAGGTACTTTATTGATTTTTTAGTACTACTGATAATTCTAAAATGATTAAAATATGTTGTATTAGTCTTAAAAAAATGTATGTTATAAAAAACTTACAACTAATACATTAAGGGAATGGTATCCTTTGCGATTAAAAAATGCCTCCTCATGGTCCACCGGCCGGATAATAGAAACATGTGTCCCATCAATGCATCCGATTATCCCCGGGATACCTTTCATGTTCATAAAACTAGAAAAGATTAAAACTTAAAATTATTTACTAATATTAATTAAATTGTTTGTTTTTTTTGGCTTAATAGGTCAGGTTGGTTACTTTATATATATTATCAGTTTATCCCAATAAAGATTTTGTTCTGATTTAATATTTTACATTTTAACGATATCAACTTGCTGATAAAATGTTTTTTATATGGGACTTAATAGAAAACAAATATTTCTACAGTATAAATAAGTTTATATATTATATGGTTTAGTGGGTACTCACTTTGCCATAATAGTTTCTCTTTGGAGTCTTTGAGAGGGAAACTTGATATATTTTTTTAAAATTGCCTCCGTATTAATGGCATTGGTAACTTCTTCCAAGCACCTACTCAAACAGGTCTGCGACATATTGTGGAGGTAAGATGAAGCAACACCACGCTGATATGAACCACAGGCAAAAAAAGATAAAGCTGCAAGAACCTACAAACAAAAATAAACAATAAGTTAGTACCTGATAAAGATGATTTGGATATAGAAACTTGAACACAACCTAAAGCTGATATTATATTATATTGTTTAATTTCGGTTCAATATTGCTTTTAATTTGATCGCTTCAATTGCATTGAAGCATCTAAATACATTATATACATTCCATGCAATTGTGCAATCTAATTGAAAGCCTAAATTCACCGAAGCTTTTATTGCAATGGTAACAATATTAATCATTGTTCAATGTGATTTAAATGTGTAAACATTAAAATTGAATAATAACTCATTCCGCACACAGCAGCGAAGCATACTCTTTCAGGTCCGCAGAAGTGTTATTTCAAGAATGGTATTTAATTGGTAGCACCACCAGTCATTTTCAGGCAATCTTTGAAACTAAACTGATTAAATTAAACTGTGAAAATTGTTAAGGATCCCTTTTTATTTATTCTACTCATGTATTTATTAGTCACAGATTCACGAAATTACCAAAGGTACGAGATGGCGCAACATTGCAATGTGCTAAGTAAACATTGAATGTAATTTAAATGATTGACGTGTTTGGTTATAAACTCAATGGTCAATAGAATTGTTGATCCGCGTAATATCGGCTTGACTTACTTTAAGTTCTTCGCGAATCATTGTATTCCTTTTGCGGGTTCGTAACAACGGGATCACCTCCCTGCACAACTCTTCGAAAGCAGCTTTCGTGAGGCGGAACTGAGCCACGAATTCGTTGCCAGGGAGTGCTAAAGGGTTGCTGGCGTCCCTCATCTCTCGACGACACAACTTTAATATATTTTTGCGCCGTTCCTCCTCAGCGTGTGCCAATAAAACCGCACGTGCCATTGTGGTACTAAAATGAAAGATATTTAATAAGAACAGCTACATAACACTTACTAGGGTAATTTTATTGTACAAAACACTGAAATCATTAAAGAAACCTAATTAAAATACTTACATTTTAATTTTTTGAATATATGAAATCGATAAGAAACACCGTCGGACTAGCTTCTATCAACATGAGGAAAGCTGCTATCACAAACTGTCAGTTGAGTGCAAAAACGTTTGCAACGATTTTACGGAATCACTGTTTTCATACAAAAAAAATATATCGATAAATTTCAGCTGCAATCAAACTTTGTTTGTAATTGAAGCTGAAATTTTGAGCATCCGGAATCGCATTACTGTCAAATTCGAAAATTTCAAACAAAAAAGGTTAGCAATCTTTTTACGGAATCGACCTACGGGACCCATTCGGATAATCAAATATTCGGATAATCGGATTTTTTAAAAAAAAATTGCCATTGGAGAGAATAAAAGCTACGTTTTGATATTGCACTATTTTTTTATTGAATTAAATGAAAGAAACATGAAATTTTCACATGTTTTAAATATAAATAAAATGTACTTATGTACAAGTTTAGAAATAAAAATCATTGTTTTTTAAACATCTCCGTCAATGTAAGCTGTTTTGGACAATTTTTTGTGATTCGGATAATCGGCGATTCGGATGGTCGGAGTTCGGATAATTGGAGTTCTACTGTATTTTCAAAACGCGTGAAACGGAATGCTATATGCTTTTGATTCGACTAATAAATCAGTGTCAGCGCTGCTTGCCAGCAAGTCGGGCGTTTGTGTGCGTTACAATCTAAGGCACGGAATTACTGTTTTTTTGTTTCCCTCTAAGGAATTGTGTGAAAACTTTGAAATAATAACACTTAAATTGATTGCAAAGACGCTTTTAGAAACTAAAAACAATTTTAGTTTTTGAGCACAACATTATAGGTTAATGAGTAAATTAGGGTTATTCGGATCACGTCATCGAGGGCGAATAAGATCACTTTTTCAAAGTTTTTTTTTTTTGTATTTTTATGAATATTTATACATTTTATTTTATTGTAGATGGTTCGCACGTACAAAAGAAAGACAAATGCGGGAGACTAGTGTCAATAAACAATTGGAAGAAGCCAGAAATAAGGGTCTCTCCAAAAAGTTAACCTTACGTGCATACGAAGAATGGTGCCAAGAAAATGTACTAATATGAGAGAGAAAAAAGGCCCGTGATTTATGTGCTACAGATTAAAATTGATGTTATTTGTCTTTATTAAAATATTGTCAATGATTCCGAAGTTTCCCAAAATTCGTTCTTAGTGCTTACGTATGTACTACGTCATAACAGAAACCTCTACATTAAACTTCAAGTCTCTAGAAACAAAAATATCAAAAGTTTCATACAAATTTCAATCCCGATTTTACCCTTTTAAGGAATGATTTTCCAAAACCGATGAAACAAAATGTAAAAATTTCAATTGTAAGGCCAAATACTAAGTTTTACAATACAAAAACTAATTTAGCTTTAAAATGACGGAATTTGGGAATAATATAAACACGTTTACTACCAAAATATTTTTTTCACCATACATTTATGCGTTTTTGTATAGCCTTATCATATCATAGCCCTCACAAACTGAATAACGGTTTAAATAAGGCAACTTTTCAATAATTTTATCAGAATAGATGCAAATACGGCGGATTGCAATTTTTTTTATAATAAAAATAAATAAGAGCTATTTATTAATTTTGATGTAATGGCGAAAGAAGTATTCGAAAAGTTATAGATTTACGTGGAAGACACCAAATTACAGAAAATAGTCTCAGCAGTCAAAAACGCTGAAATATGTTATTGAAGTGTGTGGTATTGGGATATTAAATAACACTGAAATTATAAAGTTTGAACCTGACAAAAAGGTTTACCTAAGAAGAAGAGATCTAACTTCAAGTTAAACATATTTCGTTAATAGTGCTTTTAACAATTATTATGTCAGAACAAAAAAAAACAGCCAAGTGCGAGTCGGGCCCGCGCATCAAAGGGCATCACCACATCGTACTAAATTTTATGTAACTTATTTGATGCAATGCCATGACTATTGTTTTTTTTTTGGTTTTAAATAATAATTTTAATGCACTGAATTTTTACGAAACTACCAACAAGCAAAATGCCCTTTACAACTAAGAAATTATATGGCCACAAATATAAGAAAATTATCCTCTTAAACGAGTTTAAAACAGCTGCTATAAGTTCAATAACCTTATTAAATGTCTCTTTACTGCAATTATAAGAACATTGCCCTAATACATTTTAATTTGGCAATTAAAAGACCTAATTTACTTATTGCTACAATAAAGCAAACAATATGGTTTATATAAGGTTTGTGCCCTTCTAAAATTACGCCAAAACGTTTATAAGCGATAATATAGCTTTTATAAGATTATTATATATTTTAGCTTTTATAAAAAAAAGACGTGAATCTTAATTTTCAAATCTAAAGGTCAATAACCATTTTTATGCATTCAGCTTAAAAAAATACGGATTTCCATACAAACTTTCAACCCCCATTATACTTGCTTATTGGATAATTTTGTTAAATTATTTCTTAGTGCTCGCCTACGGTATAACTGAATCCTTGGTGCAAAATTTTTATTCTCTAGACACAAAACTATCGGAATTCTCACAACTTTTCATCCCCTATTTTACCCTCCAGAGGATGAATATCCATTAACGGTGAAAATTCCACTTTTAATTTTTATTCCTAAGGCGAAACCGCAAGTTTTGTGCATTTAACTGGAAAAGTGACGGATTTCTATACAAACTTTTGACCCCCATTTCACCCTCTTAAGGGATGATTTTGCGAAATAAGTTCTCAGTGCGAAATAAGTTTTACCAACAGGAAAATTATATCACTATGCTGAATTCATGGCTCAAGAAATGAGTGGTGTAATTGATGAAATAGGATCTCGAAAGGTAACGCCAAGCGTCGTAACCAACGATGCCGCTAACATGAAGGCAGCTTGGAGGCTACTCGAAAGGAAGTATGTAAGAACAAACTTATTTACTTACGGAAGCCTTGGACACTCCCTCCAATTGACATTTACTGATTTGAAAACATAGCCAACTTTAAAGGCCCTGACAGCCGATGCAATAGCCTGTTTAAAGGCAATAAAAACCCGGCTAAGTGCGAGTCTGGCTCGCGCACCGAGGGTTCCGTGCAAACTTTATCTTTTGATTGTGTTGGCTTAGAAGTTTGATTTTTTCACGATATTAATTTTAGCTTGATACCATCACGCATTTCTAAGAAAAAGGGTCTTGACAGACGGACAACAAAGTGATCCTATAAGTAAAAAAATCCTATAAAACTCTCACAAGCTTAACACAGCTTTTATAGTCAAGCAGAAACAGACCACCGATGTCAAAATAAGTCTTAAGCTTCCAGTAAAACGCGCTGGGGGTCCCTGGTCTGGTCTGGAAAATAAACAAACTATTAAAAGCATGGCAATTGATGATAGCCTTTAAGATGATATAAATAAAGTGCTCACATTAAAAGCAAATATGGTGAGCGATGACTTTAGGGATAAAGTTATAGTTTTCTATAATTTACTGAGAGCAATACTAGACGTCATTACAATTATAGAAAGTGACACTCCACAGATGTCTCATGTTCTAAGGTTATATAAAAAAAATTAAGAAAATGTGGAAAACATGTTATACAAGAGCCTCCTTACAATTTGAGTTACAATCTGAAGGTTTTGGCCTCAGAGATTATTTTTACTATATATGACGTTCACAAAATATTGGATCCTCATTTTAAAGGTTGCGATCTAACTGCAGAAGAAGAATCTACTGCTACAGAACTAACTTATAATGCTGCTGTAACGATCCCTTGCATCAATGAAGATGTATTACTGGCAGAGCTTGCGAATTTTATTGCAAAACAAGATTTTTTTTCTAAGCCTTTCTTGTGGACATCGGTAAACAAACTGACTCCCATTGCCTAGTGGGCCAAAGAACTTTATCAAAAGTAGCCATTAATTTCTCTCGCTTCCTTGTTATACATCAGCAGCGTGCGAGAGAACGTTTAATACCTACAAGGACCAATGATAGGGCTAGGAAAATTGTCTACATATCTCATAATTTAAGATTGCAATCAGCTGACAAATGTCAAATATCAACAACACAAATAGAAAAGTTTCCTGAAATTACAGTCATCGAGGATGAAATCCATGAAGATTCAGAAAGTGATGATTCCGATCTCGATAGGACAAGCGTGGACACCATTGATACTAATGAATCTTACACGGACGAAGATTAAGGATTGTCTACGTCATTACCCCTCAGACCCTAACTACCTAATTTCATATTATTTTTATAATTTCACGAAAAATTTCTTTGTTATTAAAATAAATCAAAATTAATATTCAGTTTCGGCTGTTAATTTATTTCACTTTTTCTAAAAAAAAAACCATATTTAGAAAAAAAACTGCAGTCGTAAGTTTTTTTTTTAATTATGAAAAAAAAATGTTTTTTTTTAATTTACATCTTTAGTTATTTGTATTCCTTACTTTTCTAAACGAATTGTATAGAAATTACCTATTGTGGAAGTTAATGAATAAATCTATGTCTGTATGTTTTATTTTCTTAACAAATGGTTTACTATTTTGTACCGCCCGTCCGAAAATGTCATAAAATCTGGGTCGGAAATAGGGGAATACGTTAGTTTTGTATATGGAAAAGCAGCCTGATATTTTCTCTTAATTGGAGGCTCCGATGCGACGTGAAATAACCTAAAAAAACAATCTTGTTTATACTGAGGTGGTAAAGAAAAAAAGTTATCACTATATATTTATTTCATTGTTTACATGTTACATCCCATAATCTACATATAGAAACACAATTAGAATTGATTAAGTTATCACTGACCTAAGTTTGTATTTCTAATCTAACAGAAAATAGGGTGGGTATTTTGTATATTAAACCTAACTATGTATATGTAGTTTAAAAATTCTAGAAATCACTAAGTTATAAAATATAGTTAACGCTTAAAAATATGGCGATTACCTGAACTAGAAAATAAAAAAAAATATCAGAAATATAAAAAAATGAATATAAAAATAAACAGATTCAAGATTTTTAGTCCTTAACATTAAAACATTTTTATGGTAATTATGTTTTTGTAATTTAACTACATGCATACATTCATTAAATTTGACTACTAAGGTACTTGCGGGTAATAAGGCCTATCGGCTAATAAGACCTACCCCCGAAATTTTTATATGAGTTAAGTGCAAATATTATAACAATATGGAAAACAATTATAAAATGTTCTTAAGTCTATGTAACGATAAAGAAAAATATAATTGTTTTTACGTTATTCATACACTACGGCTAATAGAGCCTAGGTGTAGCACGTTGTCTTTACATCTTTTAAAAGATCATTTATTTCTTTGCCAAAACATATTTGTATATAACTTTTTCTGCGCTGGCACTTTCACTTTGAATAACTTAACATAATTGCAAGTTATCACTGGATCAAGTGAAGTTTGTTTACGTTATTATGTTCTTTATTGAAACATAGGCTTTATTGCAAACCGAAGGCCATATTTCCCGCATCTGTCTCAATATTTTTTAATTCATCTAAAAATTTAAAATTGCCAGTTAAAAATATGTTTTTTCTCTGAGAACCTGCAGGTCTATCATAACAATATTAAAAATGTAATATAGTTTGAAAGGCTTAAATTAGTTAAATAAATGAATTTCAAATTACATAGGCCTTATTTATATCGGGCACCTTACGTCATAAACATTCTCTAATTGGTTAGTATACAAATAGTTTTTTACCACCTACCTACCACTACCACTACACCTAATTATAAGTTCGTTTGTCTTTAATTACGCGTGTTTATTGTACTTCTTTAAAATATGTGTATCTAATTAATTAAATCGTTCTTTTTTAAAAGTCTAGTAGGTTGAACGACCCCCATCTAAAATGGCGTGGTCAATCGATCGCATTGCTAATTGTAAAGGCTCCTCTTCAAGCTCCAAAATTCTAATATCGTTTTCAGCCGGCGCAGCTTTAAGCCAAACGCCTGGTACATACAAAGTAACTTGTGGTCCAAGTTTCGGCCAATATCTTCCAAGGTTATAGCCGTTTATCCATAGGAAACCCTAAAAAAAATAAAGATGATTATAGCACGGCAAATCTATTGGTATCTATTATTTTGTAAGTATATAAATTTCTTATTTTTGTGTGCATTCATTTATTCAGGGGCTACCTTTTCTGTTTTAAATATTTGTTACAATTTTATTTCTCAGTTTATATGCCAAAATAGCGTCTTGACTGACTCATTAACGCCTCGAGCCGAAAGCGAAGCTACTGAGATTCCTTTTTACAAGCTTTTATGTCGGAAGGTACACTAAGGAAGGGATTTGCAAAATCATGATTACAGTTTAATCCTTAAAAATTGGTTTGTTGTTAAAAATTAAAAACGATGATTTTTACTGTTTTCGGAAAATCATTCCCTATAGAAAGAAGGTAATAAAACTTTGTATGGGAAACTGGGTTTTTTGTTATGTTAAAGAAACTTTGTTACTCATTAATATTAATTCTGCTAACACAATGGCCGTCAATTTTTTTACTCAAAACCAATCAGAAACCGTTAAGGAAGGTAACTTTATTGCACTGCTACATATTACAACACTAACTCTTATTTGCTAGATTAGCTTTCTATATTAGGCTAATATTGACAATCAAAAAAAAGATTCATATTGGGGAAATACAAATCTGAGGAAATTTAAGAACTACTGGTAACACTGACTGAGACTTTAATTTGGCTACTCAAAGTTGATTGAATAGTTACAAATAAAAGTTGTACTTATACTATGAGGCTAAATGAGCTACCGTAGCAGGCTAGAATAGTTTGTTTTATTGATATTAGCTGCTGCAGCAGAACAGACTCTGTTTCGTTGACAGTTAGAAATTCATAATTCGTTTTCTTAACGAAGTTACTTTCTTTAAATTTACAAGCTAATGTTTGTTAGAAACAACAAACAACACTGTAAGTGCAGCCAATTAATTGGTAAATGAATTAACAAAGTTGTATCTGCTACTAATTACTATTTGATCCTGTTGTCCGCCTTTTAGCAGAGTAAGTATGTTGTGGACAACTGCAATATTTTTAAGTGATATAAGCATGAAACTCGTTGATTTTCAGTTAAGCATTTTTGGAAAAACAACGTATAAAGAGGTAAAATATGCCAAGGAAGTTTTTTTTAGAGTTTCACTATTAGATACGTGCAAGAGTTTGTAACACCTCGGGGAACCAGATAGTTTCCTATATATTTAATTACTAAAGATACAATGTGTGTTGTTTTCATATTTAGAGATCCATATCAAATTTGTCAAAACAAAAAACCTATTGAATTTTCCCCCCTCGGTGTATGTCGATTGGTCTGTCTGTTACAAACCATAGTGTTCACGCCAGAATGTCGTGACGAACATTGTTTGGTGGACTTAACCGCGGTTTCGTGCAATCCTACAACCGGAAGAGCCGAAGGTGGGATAAGACACCATTACTTAGGAAGCTGAAACTTGCCACAGTCGTAGCAGTTACTTCCTTAAATTCATGTTAGGAGGCAAATGGGCAATTTTATTTTAGGGACGGTTTGGGGCGCTTAAGGAATTCATAAAAAAAAAAAAATCATGTGTAGTATATCATTAAAAAGGAAATCGTTATGAAAATACAACTCAAAGGGGACTATTTTCAGTATCAACGTTTTTTAATATTTCTTTTAAAACAATTAAATAAATTGCTGTCTAGCGACTGGCAATGCAGTTAGTTTCTAAAATTCTCGAACGTTTGTTTCTTTGAACGAGTGACCTACTGGTCGCGTACAGTGCGGTTTCCGAGAAATTTCCTTTCGCGAACACGTGGGTTGTGGAATGAGTTCGCTGTAAAGGACTATAGTATGGGATCCTTCAAAAAAGTTAAGTCATTAGATTATTGAAGGGTCGGCAACGCCCCAGGTGTTGCAAGCGTCCATAGAGTAGTTTACCACCTTAGTGGTATAAAAAAACAGGCAACTCGCTAGAATCTAGGCGCTAAGCACATTTTCCAATTAGTGTGTTTTTCGCCTTAGATTATGATGGTGTACTTTGTGATTTACTTTAAAAAGAAAATTAGGCTGAAGGTAAAAAGTTTTTATACCTTGCCCCATCCTGAAGTATCGATGTAAGTATCCAACGGCTCCTCGCCTTCTGGCAACCTGAAACTGCCCTCGTATAGTACAGGACCATTTTTAGTAGAAGATACTTTGCTCGAAATGGTCTACGGTATACTAAAAGTCTCCAAAGGGTACCTAGTTATTGACCACTTGCCATTAACAACCTTTTCATTATATTTGACATCACCGAGTATACCCTGTAAAGTTTAAACATGAAGTATCAAAACTTGTTTAGATAAATACTTATTCACAAGCTTTCTATGAGCTTTTGTGTAAGGTAAATTATTTATTTTAAAAAAGATTTAAAAGTGTGACATCTTTTCGTGACATACCTCCGATTATAGGGGTAATATCCTTTTGAGTTGTGATACCGACAAGCAAAAAAATTAAATGACCAGCCCGATTTTATCCTACCAAAATATAATATCCTATTGTCTTATATCGACAAGCGTATATACCGACACAAGATTAATTTTATTATTCTAAAATACTAGTCAAATATCCTATTGAATCCATATTGAAAATCATACAAATCAAAAAACCAGCTTTATTTAATTCTGTAAAAACCCCATTAACTGAGGTCCCACAATTCCAGAACACTCCTATACCATCTCTTAGAGCACTGGGATTCTTGGTGTTGACATTTCCAGCGGTATTAAGTTACGAGATCATTTGCAAGACAACGTGAACTTGGCGTCCAATAATCTTGGTGTACTCAACAGAGCGAAGCAGTACTTTTTGTCGGAGCAAAAGTTACTGCTTCACCAGTCGCAAGTTCAGCCCCATATGGAGTACTGCTGCATTTTCTGGGCTGTGAGAATTGACGACGACCCCACACTCACTCAGACGTATCGAAACCATAAGTCTGAGGAGAGACGCGAGAGAGGCGCGAGCGATGCCCCAGGTGTTGCAAGTGTCCGTAGTTTACGGTGATCGCTTACCATCAGGCGAACGGTAAGCTTGTTTGCCATCTTAGTGGTATAAAAAAAAATAGTCGAATATCCTATTGAGTAATACCAAAAAGCATACAAAACAGCTTAATTTCCTTACTGTCAACCGCTAAACAAATGTGGATAAAATTTGGCACACAGATAGAAAAACCATTTTCTTCACCTTAAAATCGTGAATGGGTCCATAATTTATACGGCCTTGGTTCTCGACAAGAAGTGAAAGAACAAATTTGCCTTTTGACTTCAATGGAAGAGAGTATATTTCGTCAGTTCTGCTCAAAATTCCCTGTAGTTCCTACAACCAATAAAAAATAAATAGATACAGTATTTATGTCTGTAATATAGGATTGGGGAACCCTGGATTAAACGGGGTAGCTACGTTTTGTTTTCAGTTTGTGAGTGTACCTATGAAACAAGAATATTAATTATCAATTCTTTTTCGATTCAATTTCCTCGGCTGGTTAAGCACAAAAAGGTGTTTCGGAGCGTGGCAGATTATTTACAATTGACTTATAAAAATTGCAATAGATGACAGGGAGGCAAGTGGTGCAATATCAGAAGAAAAAATATTATCAATGGCAGAAAATAGTATAACCCATTCCGCTCTTAATCTTAAGTTATTGCTTAAGTTGTCTCTAGACTTTTAGTCAGTCAAAGGTATATTGAAACAAGCATGCAATGTAAATTTCCAAATAAGAATAGCGTATAGTGTAATTACCATAGACATAGGATTTATTCACTATTCTATATCTATGGTAATTACCAATCCTGATGGTCCAAAGAAAAATTTCAAACTAAGTGCGCTTTCACAGCGACAGCGGCTACTACATTCAGCACAACAGAGTAAACTAAACGTGTGCGAATATCACACATCATCCTATGTCACTCATAGCGAAAATACTACTATATTACCATTCTCGTTCCACCCCGGGTTCCCCTATATATTTGAGTAATGTAACTGGGTTCTTTAAACCCTTGTAAAAGTGTTAGATTCACTCAACACACTACATTCAGCCATTTAGAGGAAGTTCAGTGACGCATGGGTCTAATGATTTTTTGCCAACATTGATAAAATTAATCCTTTTTTTCTAAGCTACTAGAGCTCAATCCCCAGGGTATTTTATCATAGATTAATTAAATTAAAATAACTATATTAAACGTACTTCGTCAGCATATACATGAATGCGGTCCCGAGGTTGATCAATATGCAATAGTCCACTACCATCTTCTACAGTTGTCTCATACAGTACAAAGCCTCCTCGCTGTCTCAGAGCTTCGAAAGTTGGCAATCGGTCTCCGGTCACATCTTTATACTTCTTCCCGATGGTTGATCTAGCTTCACTAGAAATCAAGTTGATTTTGGGGCTCACTGTAATGCTTCCATATTCGCCTTTTGGAGCTGGCATGGGTGCTGGTATATTTTCTAATTCTGGGTGATACTGAAAATATAGGTAGCGTTTGATTAATATTTGTTTTTTTTTTTAAATGTAAGTACACACATTAACTCTAGATTCGAAAGTCTGTTGGCACAAGCTAACGTTTAAGTGCCCTACACAGTGCACAATGAACCGCAAAAACATACTTAGTTCTTTTTTTCATTTTCAGCTTTTTATTTTATGGCGTTCAAAACCAAAATGTACCTTGCAGACTCACGATTTTAGTAAAATCACTTTTTATGTTTTACGTCAATGGTGCGGAAATTCACATGTGATACACAAACGGGCAACGAAGTCAGTCTTTACCATTTGGCACGGAAAAACGTACACACGCGTTATATACGACGAGTAACAATAGTCTTAAAAATTACCTGTTTAAGAACTTCCCGTATGGCATAGTACTTGTCAGTAGGATCACCAGCTTCAGTCAGCGGTGCATCATAGTCGTATGACGTGATGTCTGGTAAATACGTGTCATTATAGTTAGCTCCTGAAAAGTAGAATATAATTAGATTTGGTTCTAGTTATCACAATATATTTGATTACCCAATCCTAACTCAATTTTTATAATACAAAATTAACTGGCGGTTACATCTCTGATCTTTTATTTTTCCGCGTTATCATCAGTTTTCTTAATTGTCTTCCACTATAGTAGCAAAGTTAAGGACGTATTCACGTCAACAGATGTGCCATACAGATAGAAGGACATCGAAGTCTTTCTACAAAAAATTCTGTATTAGCACTAAAAGGTGTAGTACTAGTAAGGTAGTTTAAAGCTGGGAATTTTCTACTCATGGGACATATAAAGCCACCTTAGTCCATATATCGGGGTAAGGGATTAAAACCGTTAAGATATAAAGTAACATTTGAAAATTATTACAATATTAAATTTTTAACGTATTGAAATATGAATATAAATTTTAATATATTTAGCACTATATATTAAAATTTATATTCATATTTTTCGGAAAATTCTATTTCCGCGGAAAATATTGCTCTGGAATCGAGTTTTCGTAATTATTTTCCGTCTCTTGATACCTGTGTTAATAAAGAAATAAAGATAAATATAAAAATAAATGAAAAATTAACAGAAAAATCGGATTCAGAAAATTATAGAGGGAAATAAATTACAATTGATTTGAAAAATTTGGTCATTGGATGAGGCATTTAACGTATCTATATAGTTTGGTTACCCATTACCTGCACTGAATTCAAAATTAGTGCCTCCGAAGAACATGTAGAAGTTGACACTAATATTATTGGCGAGCATAGTGCTGAAGGTGTCTATTACGTTTGCTGTCGATACCGTCTGCTGGCTCTCGCCCCAGTGGGTGAGCCACCCAGGGTAGAACTCTGAGTTCATCAACGGACCACTCGGCATGAAGCCGCGAAGCACATTGTAGTCTGTCATCACATTTCCACCTAAAAATAATCATAAAATGAAACGAAAATAAGGAACTTAATAGATAGATAAGATAGATAATACAACACTAATCGTGAACTCCAGCGAATTTACCCAAAGTCTCAAGGTCGTCGCGTTAATGCATAATGAAGCAAGAAAGAAAGCAACAGTCATTTTGAATAAAAAGTGAATTATTAAGGTATGAAATTGCCGTTTTGTTTTGAAAAATTAAAATATTTTTTTTTGGTAGATGTTATTTATATATTTTATCAAAGCATCAATTAACCCTCGTGTGCTATACATTTCTGCCATCTAACGGGAAGGAATCCTTTCGATAAAACTCTATGGACCTGTCCATCACAAACTGTGTGAAGGCATTTTGTACCTACTGCTTCCTGGGAAGAATTTTTTTCGTGGAAAAAGTGGTAGACGGTTGGTACGGTGAGTATGCCTCCATCACCTGCACTGTGTGTCCATATCATAGTGATATTTAATTTTTTCTTTCTCTTTTCTTAGACTTCAGAACATTTATAATTGTTTCCCATATTGTTATATTTTTTGCAAATTTCCCATATTAAAATTTAGGGGGTAGGCCTTATTAGCCACCAGGCCTTAATACTTCTTGTAATGTTTTTATTTTGCTAAATAATTGGGTTAAAAATGATAAGCGAAACTTTATCTTTAGAAAGGTTATATACAGACACCACTTTCGTGATACTGCGAAATATTGGAAATTTAAAAAAAACTGAATCATTTGCCAAGGATTCTAAAAGCCGCGTAGGAGACTTTTTTCCTTTCTTTTCTTTTTATTAATTCTTCCTTTTTTTCTCATTTTTGAATATTTTAAAACATTTTCGAAATGGTTATTTGAATATAATTAAACATTTGACTCCCTCGCAGCCTAGTTTGTAGTGTGGCCAGCTGCTGTGCAGGGGGTGTAGGTTCGATTCCCGCACTGTATTGATGTATGATATGTATGTATTTACGGAAAAAAATGGAATATTTATGTATTTGTATCCGTTGTCTGGTACCCATAACACAAGCTCTGCTTACTTCGGGGCCAGACGGCGCTGTGTGTAACGTACAAAAATATTTATTATCCAATCCATCCAACCATTTAGGTTCTAAAGTGTGAGAATGAATTCCCTGCCGATGGCGAGCGGTGGTAGAAAGTAGCCGTGAGCCATTGTACAAGCGGTAGAACACACACAGGGAAGCAAAGTCTCTCCTCAGACTTAAGGGCTCGATACCGCAAGTGAGTTTGGAATCGTCGACAATTCTCACAGCCCGTCGTTGAACCGAGTCAAAAGGGCCAAGCTGGTATCCGGGTGCACCCACCCAGCGATGGCATCAGTACTCCACAAGGTGCCGAACATGCGACTTCTAAAGTAACAACCTTTACCCCGACGTGAAGTACTGCTTCGCTCTGTTGAGTACACCAAGTTTTTTGGATGCCAGCTTCACCTTATCTTGTAAATGTACTCGGTACTGATCATCGCCGGAGATGTCGACACCAAGTTTACACTTGGTCCGATTCAACCCTTCAAAGACACAAGTCTGCGCGTTCACCGCTAAGAAAACCCCATTCACTGTAGTCCCACAATTCCAGAACACTCCCCTCTCCATCTCCAAGAGCATTGGGATCCTTGGCGTTGACATCTCCAGCGATGTTCAGTTCCGAGATCATTTGCTAGACAAGGTAAAGCTGGCGTCCATACCAGATAAACCCGTACATTTTGAGTTGAAAAAATTACTGTTTTACTGAGATTAATTTAACACTTTTATCATTCCTACGATGTAACAACTTACCATGCCAACTACTTTATTCTTATCACTCCTTCGATGTAAAAAAGAAGCGAAGCGTCCATAACCTACTGTGACCATTTAATATGACACGGGTGACAAACTTGTTTACCACCATGATAGTGTATAAAAAAGGTACATACTTAAGATAATCAAAAAGTATATATTATTTCCAGTAAGCTTAAATCGTAGCTATCGACAAAACAGTAAGATGGATAAGTCTACTTTGACAAAAATATATTTACCTGCTCCAAAATTGATAGTGGTTAGTGCTCCAGATATGGAACCATCGACAAACATGCCAGACGTGGAGGATGATGAGGGTCCATCAGCAGTGTACAAAATAGCCTTGTCTTCGACATGGTCCTGCAGCAAATCACGTACTTGCCCCATATAATCTTTGTCATCGCCGTAACTACCATACTCGTTTTCCACCTGTAACCAATTCAATGACTGTACCGACTTTTAAATCTTGTGATCATTCACTGTAGCAAAGCTAAAGTTTACTTTTCATTCTGATAGTTTTCAATGTCATTCGAATTTTAGAGCAAAACTTTTTAGGTTCAAATACCAAATATGTCTATGCCGTTTTATAGTTTCTATACCAACGTAATAATTTAAATACGCTTAAAATACTAACTAAAGTAATTCTATTCACACTTTTCTTTGCGTTAAATGCATAATTTTTAACCATTAAGTATTGCAGTTTTACCTGAACTAAAATTATGGGTCCACCATTTCCATACAACAGAGGAGTCATATAAGTAAACAATTTGTTGAACCAAATGCGGCTTTCAGTCATAAAATCTGCAAATGATACAAAATAAGTCAATAAATAAAAAAAGTTTTTTTTTGTATTTAAACTGACATAATAACTGAATATCATAGAAGTATGAATAAGTCAAATAAAATAAATAAGAATGTCCGCATGCATCTGTCCGTCGGTTTGTTCTAAAATTGAGTATACTTACGCTTACTTAGAGCACAGAATAATTAATCCTAGAGGTAATAATATGTACCCGTGAAAAAAAAATGTTTTATAATTTCGAAAAAAAATTGGTACGACTTCTCTATGTTGAGTGGGATGGAAAAAATATTAGACAGTACTATAGCGTTAGTCAAAGCCTAATAAAATGAGAAAGAGCTTTATCCAATGATATCAATAATGGTTTATAAAATAAACAGGATCTATCCGGATACATTTAGTATGGCGACATGGCAATTATCGTATGATAACTAAATCATTTTCATAAAATAGTTTTAACATGCGTCTTTTTTTAACATTAGAATACGTCATCGTAATTAAGTAAAACTTTGTTGTACAAACAAAATAATGGGTATTTCTTAGGCGCCATTTGTCGTTTAATTATTATAATTAAATCGAGGCAAAATAATTAAATTCATACAGTCAGTTCGGTTTACTTAGATACTCTTTTATAACAGCCAAGAAGAGTGAAAACACATGAAGTGGAGATAAGTATATCTACTACCTATCACAATTATTGATACAGATATTAATAGATGCAGAATATCTTTTTAAGTACGTAGGTACCTACCTAAATGATAAAGAAAATCACTTCATGTCACCATACTAAATGTATGGAAGCTAAAAACATCAAATTTTCGTATAGATTCAGCTCATTTTATAAGCCATTATTGATACCATTTCAGGATCAATAATCAGTATTTCGATATCGTGTATGGTTTAGAAATAATCGAGTGAGATCACTTCTAGTTTCCATCCTGTATACCTATTATTGTGTAATTGGTACATTTATATGCACATATTTTTGATCTATATTGCCCTCTTAAGCTTATTAAACGCTTACAAACAAATTACTGTGTTCCATACACTAAGCATCCCAACATGCTATTGACCGGTTCTTAGTTAATGTTTTAAAAAAATATATACACATAAATAAAAAATTTAGAAAAAAAACATACAACCTAATTGAGAAACTCCTCCTTTTTTGAAGTCGGTTGAAAAGGTAACGAGTTACTTTTCACCACTAAAAGGATTTTTATGGAATAGACAAAAAGCGCGGGCAAACCACGAATACGGATGGACTCGTATTATTAATACTTATACCTTGGTCAGTAGTTCTGAGTTCTATGTTTGGGTATTTTCCGAGAAGCCAGTAAGGAAAACCTCCCTGAAAGTAATACAAAAATTTATTATATGTATATTTTGGTAGATACCGTTAGCCGAAATTATGATTATCTACAACATCTACTACTGCCATCATATTTATGATAACTACCAACCGATATTAATAGTCATCATCATAATAAATGGTATAACACCATAGAATTACCAACAACTTTAGATCTAGCTAGGTCATGTAACGCACGTGACTAATGGATATAATATTTTTCACAAGATCTAAAGCGACCGCAAGATAATATACAAAATATCTGTTATTTATAAACTATATTTTAACACATTTAAAAATCATTTTACTGTCGTCATCATTTCAGCCTGGATACGTCTACTGCTTAACGTAGGCTTCTCCTGTACTTGACCCGACTTAGGGTTGCCAGGTCTTAAAACCAAAAACCCGGACAGACCAGTCAATTTAGCCGGACATTTGGGTACAAACCTTATAAACTTATAATTTTTCAAGTGATTCATAAAAGAGCAATATTAAAAAGTTACCTATATTGATAAAAAATGCGTCAGGCTAAAAAAAGCTCTATGTCACCTTAGCCTTAAAAAATAAGAAAATAACTACTTACCAAATCTCTTTCCGCGCAAATGTACTGCCCCGGACGCAACAACACGTAAAGGCCTTCTTCTGCAGCAATTTGTACAAACTTGACCAGGTCCCGGTCACCCTCGAAGTTATATTGACGTTCCTCTGGTTCATGGTAGCTCCACTCTACATATCTGGAAAAGAATGACATCATTATAATAATTCTTGTATATAGTTCGTTGAAAAGACACTATATGGTCACGCAGCTATGATGTTCAAAAAATCTTTGTGCTGCAAAAGATCGCTATTTGAGCAATTCACAACTTGTCCCATAGACACTCTTCAAGAGATCAATTTAAGGAAATCAATTATGAACCTTGCCATCTCAGTTTATTTTAGATAATTTATTATTGGTATGTTCATGAGAATATTGATCGTTTCAAAAAGAATAGCGAAAGGCAGACAGACAGCGAAAGAAAGAAAGACACAAACTTGTTCTGATCTCACACATAACTCAAGACAATAGACAAATCATTTAAAGGACAAAGTGTCCGTTTTTACAATAAAATCCGTGCAGAAGTGTGTAAATTAAAATTTTAAAACGCCGGCTGGAGAGAACGCCGTTTCGGAACGGAATGTTTGCTTATTATACAGGTCTCCAGTACTGTCATTTCGTATAGCAATGTATGCTGTCCATAGACAACATGTCATTGATATGCAGTAGAAACAGCGTAGGAGACAGTAGTATGCGGGGAACATCGTCAGACAGCTACCGCCAACTACGACCCCTATGCGTCTGCTCGACATAAAGCAAGCAAATTTGCAGGCAGTCCGTAAGATGGAAACTTTGATAGAAGACCCCGGTGCCTGACCCTATCGCCTTCGCTATGTCTCCCTGACTCTCAATGGCTAATGCCCATCTGTGTCTATGATACGCTAGAAGGTCACCAGTCAAGCGACCGTGGTGAAAGCCATATTGACGGTCGCCGACCAGGTCTTATTTTTCTAGGTAATGTAAGGGGTTGAGGTTCTTAATCTAACTTCGGTACTTCGGGAACGTACTCAATACAAAATCAGGGATCTTTATAAAAGGTGTATTGTAATTTTTTTCAAATATGTATATGCACTGCTAATACAAAGGGTTAATGTTATAATTAATTTATACATAACAAGACCTTGACTGGCTTGAAGACGTCCTCCAGGGTGCTGAGTATCTCCAGGTCTTTGGATTTCCAAGCAATAACACCCTCATCTGCGTTTACATTAATTGTAACGTAACAATTATACGTATCTGAAAGAGAGACAACTAAACAGGGCGAGAGATTGTAAACTAGATCACTCTAGATATTCTCTTATAAATTGATGAATCCACTCAAATAGTGCACACACGTCTGCTAATGCTTAACATTTTACTTTAATTATTATATGAAAATATGAAGGTCATGCATCAGACTTTATTTATTTATTTATTAGGTATATCGGTATGCCGGTAAAAATAATAATAGTATGTATAGTAATATATATATATATATTATATGAATCTCTGAATCGGCTCCAACGATTTTCTTGATATTTATTATTCAAGGGGTTTCGCGGGCGATAATTCGAACTAGCTAGATTTCATTTTTAGAAAACGTCGTTTTATCTGTGTTTTCAGGTAATGAAAAACTGAAAATATGACTCTTCCTGACATCTACTGGCGAGTAGTATTACTATTATTTTAACCGACACAGCAACGATAAAGCTACTTGACAATAGATGGCGTTGTTAAAAGAAAACGAGCGAAGCTCGGTCCTCCAGGTACTCCACACTAATATTAATAAATGCGAAAGACACTCTGTTACCTCTTCACGCTTAAGGCGCATATAGCAGCTTACTAGCGCCGCCATTAGATATCCTCAATTTTCTCTTCGTAGAAAACGAATATCTAAAATCCAAATGTCGCAAATGTAAAGATAGTCATAAGCTATTTTTAGAAGGTTTTATATAGTTTTAAAATAATATCTGTGAGTTGTAGTTGGCATTTCTGCTGAAAGTGGCCGTTTTTAGCAGAAATGCTAACTACAACTCACAGATATTATGTAGAGTGGATTCATCAATTTATAAGAGAATATCTAGAGTGATCTAGTTTACAATCTCTCGCCCTGTTTAGTTGTCTCTCTTTCAGATACGTATAATTGTTACGTCACAATTAATGTAAACGCAGATGAGGGTGTTTATGCTTGGAAATCCAAAGAGCTGGAGATACTCAGCACCCTGAAGGACGTATTCAAGCCAGTCAAGGTCTTGTTATGTATAAATTAATTATGGGTCTGCTACCGAAGTTTCCATCTTACGGACTGCCTGCACATTTGCTAGCTTTATGTCGAGCAGACGCAAAGGGGTCGTAGTTGGCGGTAGCTGTCTGACGATGTTCCCCGCATACTACTGTCTCCTACGCTGTTTCTACTGCATATCAATGACATGTTGTCTATCGACAGCATACATTGCTATACGAATGACAGTACTGGAGACCTGTATAATAAGCATACAGGTCGTGCAAACATTCCGTTCCGAAACGGCGTTCTCTCCAGCAGTCGCTCTTTTAAATTTTAAAACGTTTTCAAATTTAAATTTACTCACTTCTGCACGTATTTTATTGTAAAAACGGACACTTTGTCCTTTAAATGATTTGTCTATTGTCTTGAGTTATGTGTGAGATCAGAACAAGTTTGTGTCTTTCTTTCTTTCGCTGTCTGTCTGCCTTTCGCTATTCTTTTTGAAACGATCAATATTCTCATGAACATACCAATAATAAATTATCTAAAATAAACTGAGATGGCAAGGTTCATAATTGATTTCCTTAAATTGATCTCTTGAAGAGTGTCTATGGGACAAGTTGTGAATTGCTCAAATAGCGATCTTTTGCAGCACAAAGATTTTTTGAACATCATAGCTGCGTGACCATATAGTGTCTTTTCAACGAACTATATACAAGAATTATTATAATGATATCATTCTTTTCCAGATAGGTAGAGTGGAGCTACCATGAATCAGAGGAACGTCAACATAACTTCGAGGGTGACCGGGACCTGGTCAAGTTTGTACAAATTGCTGCAGAAGAAGGCCTTTACGTGTTGTTGCGTCCGGGGCAGTACATTTGCGCGGAAAGAGATTTGGTAAGTAGTTATTTTCTTAATTTTTAAGGCTAAGGTGACATAGAGCTTTTTTTAGCCTGACGCATTTTTTATCAATATAGGTAACTTTTTAATATTGCTCTTTTATGAATCACTTGAAAAATTATAAGTTTATAAGGTTTGTACCCAAATGTCCGGCTAAATTGACTGGTCTGTCCGGGTTTTTGGTTTTAAGACCTGGCAACCCTAAGTCGGGTCAAGTACAGGAGAAGCCTACGTTAAGCAGTAGACGTATCCAGGCTGAAATGATGACGACAGTAAAATGATTTTTAAATGTGTTAAAATATAGTTTATAAATAACAGATATTTTGTATATTATCTTGCGGTCGCTTTAGATCTTGTGAAAAATATTATATCCATTAGTCACGTGCGTTACATGACCTAGCTAGATCTAAAGTTGTTGGTAATTCTATGGTGTTATACCATTTATTATGATGATGACTATTAATATCGGTTGGTAGTTATCATAAATATGATGGCAGTAGTAGATGTTGTAGATAATCATAATTTCGGCTAACGGTATCTACCAAAATATACATATAATAAATTTTTGTATTACTTTCAGGGAGGTTTTCCTTACTGGCTTCTCGGAAAATACCCAAACATAGAACTCAGAACTACTGACCAAGGTATAAGTATTAATAATACGAGTCCATCCGTATTCGTGGTTTGCCCGCGCTTTTTGTCTATTCCATAAAAATCCTTTTAGTGGTGAAAAGTAACTCGTTACCTTTTCAACCGACTTCAAAAAAGGAGGAGTTTCTCAATTAGGTTGTATGTTTTTTTTCTAAATTTTTTTATTTAGGTGTATCTATTTTTTTTAAAAAAAAACATTAACCAAGAACCGGTCAATAGCAAGTTGGAATGCTTAGTGATTGTTTATATTTGCGACATTTGGATTTTAGAAATTCGTTTTCTACGAAGAGAAATTTAAGGATATCTAATGGCGGCGCTAGTGGGCTGTAAGAGGGGCTGTAACCGAGCGACCAATTAATATGAAATTTGGAATAGAGATAGTTTCAGTCTCGAGAAAAGACATAGGCTACTTGAAAACGTCAAGTGTGAGTCAGTTTTTTTTCTATAACTGAGGAGTTATCGTTGAAATCCTACACCGATAACTGAATTTAAGGTGGGTGGAACCGCGGGCAAATTTAGAATGGTGATAATTTGAGTCCTGGGAAAGGATATTGGCTATTTGAAAGCGTCAAATGTGAGTCGGTTTTTTTAATATATGAGGAGCCGTTAAAATCTTACACCAATAGACGACTTAAGGGGGGTGGAACCGCGGGCAAAAGCTAGTTATAAATAAGCAAAATCATTTATCTATACTATAATATTTTAATAAGGCAAGCTTTGTTGTTTCTGTGTTATTACGTAATCTCTGGAACTACCAGTCTGATTTCAAAAATTCTTTTTAAGTAAGATAGTTTATTTATCTCTAAGAAACAAAAGTTATGTAACATTATTTTTAAACCGCTAAGGTGGCAAACCAGCTAACGGTCCGCCTAATGGTAAGCGCTCACCGTAGCATATGGACGCTTGCAACACCAGGGGTATCACTTGCCTTGCAAGACCAATAGGAGCGATAAAATATAGATAATTTCCCTTGCTGGTTTCACATATTTGAGGCTAGCAAAGGAAAATCAGTGCAATAGGTACATGGAACGCATAAAAATGCAACGCACTATTATAAATTATGTAAAAAAATACTCACGTGGAGACTGAGTTGAGTCCAGCTGCCTTCAGTTTTCGGAGACGGTCTCGCCAGTACTCTGCTGGCAACCGAAAATAGTGTAGGGATCCAGAGTGTATATGCAGCGTTTGCCCATCTATCACGAAGTCATCTCCGACTATTGAGATGCTGCGACTTTTCTGCACACACGAAATAAATACCTAGTAAAGTAAACCATTTCTTATAAATTAAAAAAAAAATCCTTAGAAAATGAACTTGAAATTTCACATATCTTTTTCTATCACAGTAGCTTCTAAAATAACTACCAACTGAGCATGAAACTTACAGCAAGTTTTAATATTTTATATATCGCACATTTGCAAGTTCCATACTTGACATAGCTGGAAGATGACAAGATCTCATCGTTACTTTGAGACACATCGAAATTTAACAATTGATGTATCTGCAATTTAACATATGAAAGTTATAAATGAACATTGCAGCAATGTAACTCAAAAACTTATTGAGATGTTACTTTTAACATTGTTGCAATACAGTTAATGTGATGTTAGGAACGGAATGTAAAAGCAATGTTTATTTAAAATATCATCGTATCAAATTACTGCCACTTTGGTAACAAAAGTTACTGTAATGTTTTGTACAAAAATAACCACAACTTGGTTTTTGCAATATATTTAATTTAACTTCACTACAACGTTACTAATTTTCTAATTTGGTCAACTAAATTGGGTTAAAAATTATTTACAGCAACCTGTTAAGGCGCATATAGCAGCTAACTAGCGCCGCCATTAGATATCCTCAATTTTCTCTTCGTAGAAAACGAATTTCTTAAATCCAAAAGTGGCCACTTTTAGCAAAAATGCCAACTACAACTCACAGATATTATTTAGAAACTATATAAAACCTTCTAAAAATAGCTTATGACTAGCTTTATATTTGCGACATTTGGATTTAAGAAATTCGTTTTCTACGAAGAGAAAATTGAGAATATCTAATGGCGGCACTAGTGGGGTGTAAAAGGGCCACCGTGATTAGCCCATCAAAAACATTATTTTTAATAGTGATATTAACCGTGAATCTTTAAAATATTACAGCAACCTTATCTTCTTTTTAAAAAGGTTATGCATATCACCTTCGTGATACTGCAGAATATTTTTTTTAAAGTCATATTTGAAATATCAGAAAACTGAATCACAGCATTCGTCAAGGATTTCGAAAGCAAGTATGTATGTATGGACACCGTAGCTCACTCCGCTGTCGAGCTTTCTTTTATTTTTATTTATTCTTCCTTTTTTTCTCATTTTTAAATATTCTAAGACATCTCTAAATAGTTATTTGAAATTATGAAACACTAGCTGACCCAGCGAACATTGTTTCTGTTTTTAAAACAACTAGCGCGCCACCTTTTATGAAAGGGTTGTACTAATTTAGAAACCTTCCCTGGCGTGTGCACAACAATATACCAAAATTTCATTAGAATCGGTTTACCCTTAGTGCGCAAGTCCGACTCTCACTTGACCAATTTTTTGTAGAAACCTTGTCCTAAAAATAACGAACACAACAAAAAAAGTATTATCCAATTTGATGCAGTTTTTCGGAAGTTATGGCGTGACCAAGGGAAACAGGTATTCATTTTTGTATAGATAGATTTCGAAATATTTAAAAAATAAACTTAGACACAGATTATATAATACTATACTAGGGACTATGGTACCTTTAACTTGTCCGAAGGGACCTTATTAGGTACTTTGATTGTTTTTTTATTTTTTATTGCAATTGACAATTAATTGTTTGACAATAAACCAGATTCCAGTTTTGAAATCAACATTTGTTTAGTAAAATTATTTTGTGATTAATTAGTGTCGCGAATTGAATTCTAAAGTTAACCTAGGGACGCTTGTACCAAATTGTGTATTTTGCCAAATAATGACGCGTTTAATCCCGTTTTATTATTAATACTTTTAGTATTGGTTAACAACGCTATCTTTTGTCAAGCAGCTTTAGTGTTGCTGTGTCGGTAAAAATAATAGTATTACTACTCGCCAATAGATGTCAGGAAGAGTCATATTTTTCAGTTTATCATTGCCTGAAAACAAGGATAAAACGATATTTTCTGACATGAAACCTAGCTAGATTGATTTATCGCCCCTGTAACCTCCTGCATACTAAATTTCATGAAAATCGTTGGAGCCGTTTCCGAGATTCAGATTATACATATATATAAACATATATACATATATATAAACATATATACATATATATAAACATATATACAAGAATTGCTCGTTTAAAGGTATGAGATTTTTCGCTCACGTCATAATACCTAGCAAATAAGCAAATACCTGCAAAACAGGAAAATATTTAAAAATACCTACATACCTAAATATCATTATTCAGGCACTAAGAAAGAAAAAACAAATCGTTGCTGTTCTCACTAACCCGCGTTCTAATACCCATCCATTGTCCTCAACTGAGTAACTTGAACCTATATAGGTATATACCTACCTATTACAGTTTCTAAACAAATATAAAACATGCTGACCTTTTTTTTAAGATTTCGGTTGTTAAATGTAATTTTCCGGTTAGACCGATAGCAAAGTACCTATGGAAATAGTTAGTTTATCACGGGAATTATATTTTAAATGTATAACAAATACCGTCAAACAATAAGTGCGTATATATTCAGTGTAATAATGTACACCTACATTCACCAAAATAATTACCGAACATTGCTCTAATTATTATAAACTTACGTACCTAATTAATAAATAATTAATAAATTGGATTAAAAACACACAATAAGGGCGAAAAATTTCAAAAGAGATAGAAAGTAAAAAAAAAATTCCAGAGAATTTACAATGATTGCAAATTATTTCTCTTGCAAAATTTGTTGTTTACAAAACATAACAAATGTATTTACAACTATAGAGAAATAATTAAATGAACTTTAATTTTATAAATTAACTAACAGCTGCCTTCTCCATGTGGGCGATTATTGAAGACAAGGAAATTAATACTAATAGTTAATAATGAAGTCACAATCAAAATTTAAATCACTCGTCTTCACTGTAAGTTGAAATTATTTACTTTACTATATAATTAATCCACAAATTTTTGCAAATTTAATTTACAAGTTCAGTAGCACAATTATGCCGATTTCGCGATAAGGATATTTAGCGATTCGTCGCAGATGTGGTGCTCGGAGCACAGAGTACATTCTTATACCTATCTTTATCCGAAATATCACATGCAAGACTGCTATGCCCAGTGTTGCCACATGCTTGTCATGTAAATACAGTGCACTGTACAGTGTACAGTGCTGTCACTTCTAAAATACAGTGTTTATGAAAGAAATACGGTGAAACTTGAAATTAAAATACAGTGTTTTAGAAACCATTATTTTATCAGCGTTTAAGCACATTTATATAGATTTTACTCGCTATGATCTAGGCCAGACTTTTTTTCTTATAGACCATTTTCAAAATTTAACCGGTTCCGATTGGATTAGATTTTTTTTTAATTTGCTCTATATCTAAATAAGGAATATGCAAGTTTTTACAAGTAACAGTCGCTGAGCTTCTAAAATATTATCTGCGTACATTGATAGGTGAAGTTAAGCCAACATTTTAGTTCTTCACTATCGAAAGCACCCCGTTGAGTCACCCTGGACTACTTTGGGAACTACTGATCTATAGCAATAGCCCTGTCTTTTATATATATAGGAATTGAATTGCACGCCTCATAAGCGGAGCGGTGAGGTAGTGCTCTACTCTCGACATGTTAAAAAACCCAATCTTTCGAAACTTAAATGACGTTTTTTTTTTAATATAACACTTACAGGATAATATGAGTGCACTAATATGAAGTTAAATATTTAACTCTAGCACATATGGTACATTTAATAAACAATTAATTTGTTTAATATAATAAGTAATAACATTAAAACTAATCATTCTTGGACGTCCGTGAGTCTGTGTTTATGTGACCATGTATGTGGCAGAGAAATTGGTCGAAAAAGTCATCTTACCGGAATACTTTTGTTTTTAATATATAAAGTATTACACTGTGCTGATTCCTAGTTAATATTAGCGTTCTAAGTACTGTCGTTTAATTATAATTTATAAAAAACTAATATACCACTGTATACTGTATATCTATATATATTTTTTATTTTTATTTTATAGTATATTTTTTCCTCACCTTATTTGTTATTTTATTTTAAAAAACTTGAGTTTTTGTTTTAGAATTTTTTTTTTAAATGTGAATGACCGCTATGAGGCGTGCACTTTTGGATTTTCCAAATTTTTTTTTTAGCATATTATAAGCAGGATTAAAATTCATTTTAACTGGTACTCTGGCGTTTGATAGCTTGATTGCTAACCTTTAATTGAACTTGTTATGAGCTTGCCTTTTTTAGTTTTTATATCGTTAAACTTTAATTCAGAAAACATTCCGTTCGCGGGTGGGAACTTCACGGTATTTGCAATATTAGCCGTGTTTTTTCACGGGGAACAACCTTTGCCTTGGCATAGATAGAGCGTTATGACATGGTATAGATATTTGAATCGTTTTGTAATTTGGCCAAATGACCTAATGTAAACAAACAAGATGGTTGTTCCTAATTTGACAGCGCATTTACTGCTCTACCTTCTAACCATGTACTGGATTTGACACCATATCCGGCACCGAGCACATTCATTTTTGGCAAATAAAAGGACTGAAAGTGCGCGAATCTAGATGTACACGATTAGTGTACATTAGGGTTTCTGCTAGAGAATTCTCGAACTCGAGAAGACTCGAGAAATCCGCCTTAGTTCTAGACGAGAAAAAAACCCGTGCTTCGAGAATTCTCGAGGCACTAATTCTAAGTATTCGCGGTAGGTAGACTGATTATAAAGTTTAGAATTATCAACTTAGTGGTCACTTGACTAACTGAGGATGAACGATTTTATTTTTTGTAATTTTTCTAAAGAACAACTCATTAACAATGAGTGAAATTAAATATTAGGTTAGTTTTGTGATAAACGAATATTTTTTGTGATTTAATAAAATTTAACGAGTTTTTAATTACCCTGCATGAATCCACTCCTGCGAAAGTATCCCACACGTGGGGCGCGTTCGAACAAATATCTTATCGTAGAAAAATGGCTATAACCCTTTAACCTTTTGACATAAAAGTTTTAGACATTTTTGTAACAAAATATAATATATTTGTTACACTAAGGTGCATAATCTAGATAATTTTGACAATTAATCATAGAGTAAAATATTAATTAATTAATAGTTCGAGAAATCAGAACCCCTAGTGTATATGTAGCATTCAAAACGTATTTTTCGTAAAAAACATATCAATTCTGTCAATTAAGTGCTCTTCATAAACTGTATTTCTGTTAATACAGTGTACAGTAGGTAGATCGGGGGAAAATGAAGTAGTACTTAATTACAGTGCATCTGTTAACACTGGCTATGCTGCTATGATCTCATCACTTGTCTTGTGTGTATACAAGTTGCACACCGAAAAAACCTGACATTCTATATATAGAAAAGTTAACAACAACAAGTGACAAATGTTCGTTCGCACTGAATTGTAAAAGTATTATTTATTGCAAGTATTAATAGAGGTCGCAGTTCGTGCAATAGAGGTCACAGTTCGTGTAAGAAATAAAGCGCGGCCCATTTTGCTCTTTATATTGACAGGACAGTTTGTCAACAATTCCATTTCACTTTAATTAATATAATTTACCTACAATACAGATTTAATTTAGTGTAGGTTTCAGCAGCTTCATAAATGTAAAACAGTTCTTCAGCCTATAATGTAAACGTCTTAGCTTTTAAGGTTTGAAATATACATTGGCTTTGCATTAAGAAACTATTTATATATTTTAATTTGCATCGTATTTTATTACAGTTTATTTCCACTGTCCTATGAAAATTATTTATTATTCTATTTAACCTATCCTTTATCTTTGTGATGGAACTAGTCACGTGCTAATCGTAAATAAACAACGATATTTACTTCTACTGAAGTTTTATGAATTTAGTCCTTCTAAACTTTTTTTCGATATTGTGAAAACTGTGGTTGTGTTTGTGATTCTACATTTTTATTTGTGTAATTTTTGGTTTTAAGTGTAGTAAAAGTAAAAGTGTTATATTGAAATTAAATTTTAATCTGATCGTATTCTAATAAAAGCAATTGACAAGTATGTTGTTTTGTTTCAATGAATATGATCCACACCTATGAACCCAGTACTATGGCATCCGATCATGATATACCGAGATCTCAATGATATCCTGACCCCGCAAGGATCGAGATATGGGTGCGAAATCCGCAAGATTTGTGGGATTACAAATAACTTTAACTGTACAAGTAAACTGTAGTTGCGGCAAATGATGTCATGTCAAACACAATGATAAACCGCAGGTTTTGTCACTACAAAAAGAATAAGAATTTACGCTCCTATGATTAAATTATAAATATCTCTACAAGAATTAAAATCAATTTCATTAAATCTATAATTGAAAAGTATTTAATATTCGCATTTAACGCCCTCAGATGTTATAATGCACACACTAGTGGAGCTTTTTCTGCCGGCTTTTTAGCACCACGTATCAGAAGCAGCCTGTCAGACGAAACTTTTGACAATCCTATATTTTCTCCGAAAATATTCACCACCAAAAGATTGCTTAGTTTTCTTTTACATATTAAATTAGACTTTTCTCATAATTTTGAATATTTTTGCCTTAAGTAAGAGTAAAGTAAACAAATGCTATTATTTTTATTTAACTAAACTGAGCAACATACACACTGTCTGGCTCACGCAGTACAACATGCGGCATCGTGGAAATACCGGTATCTTGCGGGATCGACAATCATAGGTCCTGCAAATTTCGAGATTACAAAAACCTGTGGAATTGGATGCCCTATTATAGTACACACGGCGACATGTTTAGTTTATCATTTGACCTCAGAACTCATTGAAGTTGAAAAAAAATATTTAAAATATAAGCTAAGCTTACAAGCTACAGGTAATCTTATAATAGTAACAGATATTCCGATTTGGAAGACGCCGACCACCGCACGAAAGCCGATCACGACCAAAAGTAAGGATGAGTACTGCGGCGGATCCTGCGTAATTATTAACTGTTCAGCAGACACTTAACAAATATAACTAAACAAATGAACTTTAACTCACAATTCGTAGCTCTACTCGTCTAGGAGATCCAGTATCCTTCCTTCGGGTCACTTCACAGAAGCTGGTGGTCAGATCGCATCACAACTAACAAAATAGGCCTAAATTCGACAAATCTAACTTTATTCGTTTAGGATATCCTATAAATAGTATTCGTAGTATACCTTCAGGTCCCTCCATAAAGTCTGGTTGTCTGATCTCATCATAAGTAACAAAACTACAAAAACTATACTCTGTCCAACACTGGCTTTCTTCTTATACTTTGTTCGTCGGGAACTAGCAATGGGGGGATATTATTCTGTCCCAGGTTTTTTATTTTACCGTTTTTTACTTTACAGCTGGTAATTTACGACGTATATGACATATACATATAAAACCACCTTGTTCCAGATACTCTGCATCTGCAATGCATCAGAAGATGCGATGGACTAACCCCCTGTCATGAAAGGACTGACTAAAGTGGTTACTGAAAAGAGGTTGTCCACCATATTATGATAAGGGTGTGCTTCTTTTTTTTTAATACCACTAAGGTGTCAAACAAGTTCGCAGGCCACCTCAGCCTATGGACGCTTGCAACACCTAAGGCATCATTGACGCTGCAAAAATCTAATAACTTCTTTCTTGAAGAACCCCATACTTTAGTCCTTAGAGAAAACCTCGGCAGGAAGCTCGTTCCACAACCTAAGTGTTCGCGGAAGGAAGTTTCTCTGAAACTGCACTGGGCGTGATCATTTAGGTTCTAAGATGTGAGGATAAATTCGCTGCCGATGGCGAGCAGTGCGACGTTATAAAGCAGCCGTGAGCATCATTTCAAACGACCCGTTATACAAGTTTGGGATCATCGACGATTCTCACAGCCCATTGTTGAACCGAATCAAAGGGCCAAACTGGTATACGGGTGCACCAGCCCAGAGATAGCAGCAGTACTCCATAGGGGCTGGACTTGCGACTTATAAAGCAGTAACCTTTGTCTCGAGGTTAAGTACTGCTTCGCTTTGTTGAGTACTTCATTTGAGTAAGTAAACCCGAAGAAAACACTTGTATTTTATTGAATGGAACAAGTGTGACATATATGTTTATTGATGGAGTATGTAACAACGCTATAGTGGTGTCATGGGGACTAAAAATCCCCTTGAATCCCCTAAACGTTATATTGCATATCAGTGAAGTGAAACTTAGTATTTTTTTTAACTTTCAGTTACCTGTAAGCCCGCTGTAAAGCAGTGGGTCTACGGGGTAAAATTATTACCTGTGGTCCCACCAGTTGGGTATGGCGGTGGGTCCACGGTTAAAACGCGGTTTTCTTTAAATTTCAATAACCCGTAGGCCCACTCTAAAGTAGTGGGTTTACGGGGAAAAATAATTACCTGTGGTCCCACCAGTGGGGCATGGCGGTGGATCCACGGGTAACACGCGGTTTTGAAAGCCAGCTTTACCTTGTCTTGCAAATGTCTCAGAACTGAACATCGCTAAAGGGAAGGGGAATATTGGGACCTGTGAATGGGATTTTCTTAGCGGTGAACGCGCAAACTCGTATCTTCATAGGGTTGAATCGCACCAAGTTTTTCCGCCCGAGTCAGGGACCTTAGACAGAGTGGTCCCGATTTGAGATACAAGTTCTCCGCGTTTCCGCAACAGAACTAGGAATATTTGCACGGCTCGTGTCATAAGCGTCTCCAGTACTGTCATATGTTAAGATATGTATGTTGTTGATGTCCAAAATGTCATTGATATGCAATAGAAACAGCGTAGGAGACAGCACGAATCTCGGCCACGTGAAGGAAAATCTGTACTGTAAAGGAAGGAATTGTAATCCGGCTCAGTTTAATTACAATCAATTCCTGTTTATTTCGAGGTGACAAATAAAAAATAGTATTGACTAACATATTTATTTATTTGTTCACGTTTAACATCTCATACTCTACATTTATACACAATTAGAATTAATTAAGTAATGACTGACCTGAGTTTGTATTTCTAATCTAACAGAAAATAGGGTGGGTTTTTTGTCTATTATACCTACCTATGTTATAGGTAGTTTATAAGTTCTTGACTTCACTAAGTTGCATCTCTAACGAAATCACATAGTAAATGCTAAAAAATATATAAATCTTCTGTTTGTAAAAAAATATTAAAAATACAAATAAGGGAATATAAAAATAATAAGTAACATCGAGCTTTTTTTATGTGCAACAAACTTCTCCGACCCGCGGCTCGATTCCGTAAAATGACAGCTAATTCTCGTTTGAAATCCATAGAAATAAGATGTACATTGCGCATTTGAAATTACGTATGACATTCATCGAGTGTCTCGAAACCGCAATGTATATCTTATTTCTTTCAAAAAGGTTAGCAATCTTTTTACGGAATCGACACGCCGGTTGTCAAACATCAAAAGTACAGTCGCCACATTAAAATGTTGTGAACTTATGCCACACTAGCGACCGACAACGGGTCAGTAAAGTTTGTTGCACTGTACATATATTTACAATAGCATTCATTAAATTCTGACCACAAAATTCTTTAATCGGCTACAATTCTAATAGTTTTCTGACACGCCCCTATTACACCTAAATCTATGTTCCTTAGTCTTTGTTATGCGTGTTTATTGTACTTCTTTAAAGTATGTGTATCTAATTTATTAAAACAGTTTCTTTATATTTTAAACTCTAGTACGTTGAACGACTCCCATCCAAAATGGCGTGGTCAATCGATCGCAATTCTAATTGTAAAGGCTCCTCTTCAAGCTCTAAAATTCTGATATCGTTTTCAGCCGGCGCAGCTTTAAGCCAAACGCCTGGTACATACAAAGTAACTTGTGGTCCAAGTTTCGGCCAATATCTTCCAAGGTTGTAGCCGTTTATCCATATGAAACCCTAAAAAAAAAAATAGGTGATCATAAATAAGCACGCTAAATCGAATACCATGATAGTGTGTGATGTTTCTTAAATCCTCCAAAAAATGATAGGTAGTAAGTTGATTTGCTTATACTGGGTGCTGTGGTAGTAGCTAGGTACACACTAATAGATATATATCCTATCCTATATCCTATATCCTAAAAAAGAACTAGAAAAGGCTTGCCAAGAAAAAAAAAAAAGGTTGGTGCTCGACAAACATGTTCGTAAAATCTACCCATGTGTTGATTGGTATCCGTATACTTAAATCCCGAATAGCTAAACAAATTGATTTGAAACTTTTATCTACATTATGCTTTTTTGCCTAAGCCATTATACGTCCCACAGCAGGGGCACAAGGAGACTTCTCAAATTTAGCGTCACGAAAAAAACAATGGAATCGAACAAAACGTATGAACATAAATTTTATGACGTCACTTGGATCGATCGAAAAAAAATCATAGACTTGTTCTTTTTCTATGCTATCGGTATCATCGCTAAGCCACTGTGAAGCGCCGAAACGAAAGTCGTCCATACATTAGGTAGCTATCTATAAAGTTGAAACTTTACAAACGCGATGCCTTGCTGAGATTCGTTGAACTGACGTTCGCCTAGACTATGCGGATAAGCTTTGCGATTGCAAATGGCGCCTTAAAATCTATTGTGGAAATTTATATTACGGAATACATTGTTTACAAATAGTTTTTAAAGATTTTTACTATTTTGTTTGTTAGGTAGGTAATAATTAAGTGTGATGTTTGTATTCAATATCTGTATAATAGGTACCTATTTGTCTCTGCTATGTATATATATACCTACCTAAAGATGTTAATATAACAATAATTTTATTAAACATTCAACTTTATATTATTTGTGATGATTTATAAAGCACCAATATAATCTGTAAAGAATGCTAATTGTCAAAGTCTCCGTCCTCAAAAACAATCAGCCTGCAAATGGCTAGAATAGAATCGATGAAGGTGTATGGTGCTGTGCTTTGAGATTCGTGTAGAAAAAAATTATGTCATAAGAAGAAAGTATAAATACCTTGCCCCATCCTGTAGTGTCGATGTAAGTGTCCAACGGCTCCTCGCCTTCTGGCAACCTGAAGTTACCCTCGTATAGTACAGGACCATTTTTAGTTGAAGATACTTTGCTCGAAATGGTCTCGGGTATACTTAAAGTCTCCAGAGGGTACCCAGTTATTGACCACTTGTCATTTAAAACCTTGTTGTTATATTTGACATCACCGAGTATGCCCTGTAAAAAGGGGTAAGTTTGTAAGGTTCTTTAACAAGACGTTTACGTACTCCGTTAACTTAATATTTTACGAGATAATTCTAATATTTAACGTAATAACCTGGCGTCATGGTGTCATCGTGGGGCAAAATTTAATGCGACATTCGAAAAAATATAAGTGATACACTTTGAAAATATCAATATGTATTTCAACAAGTGGTACTAGATGGAAACCTCGCAATTTACGACCTTTATTGTCCTTAATTAAAATTAAATATTATGTGTATTTTTCTGATGCTTGCTTGTGCAAGTGCAGTGTTTCTATGCTTGTGTTGCCTGATAAATAGATACATTGTGCTATATAACCTATATCACAATATATATCTACTTCAAAATAAAACAAAAACTACCTTATGCTTTTTCTCTTCTATTAGTTTTACTAATTAATTTTAATGCTATCATATTGATTCAAGAATAAAAAATGAAAGTTAAAACTAGTTTGTTTAAAAATAAAGCTTTAATCCAAAATTTCTATTGATTGTATCTTATTTGACAACCAATCTATACTAAATATTAGTAATGCGAAAGTGAGTTTGTTTGTTTATTTGTCCTTTTCCCACGTCGCAATGGAGTATACAATTGAGCTGAGACTTGACACAGAGATCTATCTCAGAGACGGAGGACATCTGCGTAGACATTTTCATTCCGGCAAAGTGAAAAGATACTGCAGGGATAACTATAAATTATAATGGAATTGCACATAGACGAACTATAGCTTGCTATATTTTTTTTTTTTTTATATACCACTAAGGTGGCAAACAAGTTAACGGTCCGCGTGCTGGTAAGGTCACCGTAGCCAATGGCATATACTAAACATTCTTACTATAATCAAGGAGTGGCCGTAGAAAACTCGAGCCGAAAACTGGAATCAGCGAGGGCGGAGCCGCTGGCAAAACCTTGTAAGACAATATTTTTAAACAAATATGCACTATTTACCTTATAATCGTGAATGTAGGGTCCATAATTTATACGTCCTTGGTTTTCAACTAGAAGAGAAAGAACAAAACTGCCTTTCGACGTCAAAGGAAGCGAAAATATTTTGTAAGTTCTGCTCAAAACTCCTTGTAGTTCCTATAACAAATACAACATAAATTAAAAAGTTATATATGTATTATATAACTATATAGTTTGGGCTCTTTTCGGGCTAATGAATTCTAGGTATATAGAAAAATTGTTGATAAAATGTGGATTAAGATACACTGCACCAGCGGAGGGTTACAGAAGTTATATATATATACTTACCTACATTTTTTTTTATTTATATACATATAACTGTAAAAGTAACTTTAAGACGTGGATATACCCTAATATCCCAAAGCAGTCTATCTTAAGGTGCGTTTTGTTGACTACTTCAATGCGTTTAATGTAATCCTGCCAAGTTAAAAAGACATAAATTCTGTATAACACAGTACAAATCCTGGTTAATTCTCTTTGGTAGGATAATCGCATTATGTACATTATGTCGGTCAACAAAACGCCACTTTTCCTGTAGATCGAGAAAATGTTATACCCATATATACTATAAATCCAGAACAATACAGAAGTTACGGTAAGAACTAATTTATAATAAAAATCGAACAGAATTTTAAATTGCAAAAACATAAATATTTTTCTTTCATAAATTAAAAAAATCGGCTAAGAGCGAGTCGGACTCGCGCTCGAAGGGTACCGTACCATTATCTATAATAATGGCGAAAAATTACGTTTGTTGTATGGGAGCCCCCCTTAAATATTTGTTTTATTTTAATTTAATTATTTATTTTGAAAGTGACTATATAACTAAATATTTTGTGAATATTTTAAGCGTCTATCTGTTGCCGTTATCAATATCAGCCAAATCGGGCAAAAAAATCACGTTTGTTGTATGGGAACCACCTTAAATATTTATTTTATTCTGTTTTTTAGTATTTGTTGTTATAGCTCCAACAGAGATACAGATCTTCTGTGAAAATTTCAACTGTCTAACTATCACGGGTTGCGAGATACAGCCTAGTGACAGACAAACGGACGGACGGACTGCGGAGTCTTAGTAATAGGGTTCCGCTAATTACCCTTTGGGTAATAAAATTATATAATAATTAAAATAAAATAATCACAAAATTGTGCTGAAAATTAAGTAAGTTTTGATTCATATTATAAGACAAATTGGCTCGAATTTCGATATAGACTTGTTCCTTTAAATAAATTAAAATCATGAAGAAACCCGCCATAAAAGTAAGCGCTCTACGCGCAAGTGACATTAAAACTGACGTGCAAAATTCAACCTTATCGAAGCAGGCTTAAGATGTTTTAGCCTTTCTTATACTTGACTTGCTGAACTGGCGTCTACCTATCGTACCTTCACTGAAAAAAAAGGATAACAAAACTGGTTTAGCTATTCGAAATTAATTTAGTAATAACCAAACTTTTGTTATAATTAAACAACTGCACATATTGATTTGCTGCACATAACTCGACACTTTACCTACTATTAGCAATTTAGTTTAGCAGTCCCCCCCAGTTATGTTATGAGTAGAAAAAAATTGTGCTATTGTTAGCTAATCTTTTTTTTCAGTGTTAAGTAGTGGATACAATAAATTTTTGTAACTACTGATGAAATTTAAAAATATTGCTTAATTCTACTTAGGTATAAATTATTAAATGATGACATCCCGACTACGCTTTAAATTTTTTGCCATCATTGTTATAATTAATTCTATTTTTAATGATACACTATATATACCAATAGTTTTTTAACCCTTCACTATACAGTTTTCTTAAGCCTTTACTTTAAGCCTTCACTATATACAGTTTTTTTAAGACTTCACTATATGTAGTTTTTTTAACCCTTCACTATATACAGTTTTTTAAGCCATCACTATATATAGTTTTTTTAAGCCTTCACTATGTACAGTTTTTTAAGCCTTCACAATATATAGTTTTTTTAAGCCTTCACTATGTACAGTTTTGTTTTTGTTAAAGTATTTTACGATAGTTTTATTCAATAAAGACCACTATAAAATATTTAAAACGTACCCCGTCGACATATACATGAATTCGGTCTCGAGGTTGATCAATTTGCAATAGTCCACTACCATCTTCTACAGTTGTCTCATACAGTACAAAGCCCCCTCGCTGTCTTAGAGCTTCGAAAGTTGGCAATCTGTCTCCAGTCACATCTTCATACTTCTTCCCGATGGCTGATCTAGCTTCACCAGAAAACAAGTTGATTTTGGGGCTCACTGTAATGCTTCCATATTTCCCTTTTGGAGCTGGCATGGGTGCTGGTATATTTGCTAATTCTGGTTGATACTGAAAAAATGTATTTTGATAAATAATTGATTTTGAAAAACCCTTCGGTCCGCCTGATGGTAAGCGGTCACCGTGGCCTATGGACGCTTGCAACACCAGAAGTATCACTCGCGCGTTGCCGAGGAACCCTGCGCAATGACACGTTAAATAGATTTACTTTCATTTTTAATTTCAAAATTATAAATGACGTCCAAGATCAAATCCAACAAACGTCACAACACTTATAATACTTATTACATAGCTATATTGTGACTGTCGTATTATCACTATTTTATAATGTACCGTACAATGTGTAACGTGTACCTACGTCAATAGGCAAATGGACATCGAAATCATTCCATAGCGTTCCGTTTTTGCAATTTTGGCACGGATTACAAAAACGTACTATACGCGTGGTAAACAAGTAACGTTAGTCTTAAAAATTACCATTTTGAGCACTTCCCGTATGGCATAGTACTTGTCAGTGGGATCACCAGCTTCAGTCAATGGTGCATCATAGTCGTATGACGTAATGTCAGGCAAATACGTCGCACCGTAGTTAGCGCCTAAAAAGTAGAAAATGTGGGTTAGATTTTGTACCACGTACCACAACATATTTGCGTGCCCGATCCTAACTTACTTCTTATATAGATATATTAGAGCTGTTTTGTAGACGTCTGTTTTAAAACGGACCGGCAGAAAACGTGTGATACAAATATTTGGCGGTCCATCATCCTGCACGTGTACACTCTCATTGTACCCTATACAGCACTGCGCGCGGTCCGTTTATTCAGAATGGCTACATCAGCTAACTGCAGTCAGTTCAGATAAAAAAAAACATTTTTCCGGCGTCCGGTGGAAAAACGGACGTCTACAAGGGTTCCTATAGTTCGTCAAGAACATGTATTTTACCAATTTTTACTTTAATATAATATAAAGCAAAAAAATATAACTTAACAGTTTATTTTATTAAACCAATAAATAGTAGATTGTATCACAAGGGATCAAAATAATATTTTTACGGTGAGGGCGCTATTTTTAATCCAAAGTGAAGCGAAGGATTCTAGAGTATTCTAGAGTATTCAAAGGACGGCGCACCAGGTAAAGTGTAACTTATAAAAAAGAATATTACATTTATTTATTTTAATCACTACTTGAGGAAATCACGCTATTTTTTCATAAAGGTATAAATACGAATTTGAGTAAATAATTACAAAGGCGGAATACATTTTACGCGGTTTTTACTTTTTCACAATTATTTTTTATTTAGTCTGCGCGCGGCCAGCCAGTTGAATTATACAGCTAGTTACTTGTTCATACAATGTTTTTGATCAATCTCTGTAATCCAGTCGCACGTCGAACTACTTTGAATACGGATAAAAATATTTATTCATATTTTTGTTAACTTTGCCCTGAGGAGAAATCTATTTTCGTGGGAATTCTCTATTAATATATTTGGACAAAATGTTTCTTTTCGTACCTACCTTCAACCTGTATTTTAAATTTAAATAATTCAGTTGCAGTTATGTCTGCGGTGGTAACTGTTGAATTTCTGTAATAAAAAGCAGTATATGTTTTTCTCCGTTCCTACAATAATTTCTGTGCCAAAAATCAACTAAGCAAACAAATTAGCAAAAAACTGGCCAAGAGCGAGTCTAGCTCGCGCACCGAGGGTTCCGTACAAACTTATAATACATATGTAGATAGTTCTTCCAATATGAGATCAAGTTTCTCAGGTTTATGATCGGTTTTTGGTTTTTTTCCTATATATGTGATGACACATCCTGCTTCTTACCAAAATTCGTTATTCTATATCACAACACTATATCAACGGGAATTATCTCATAGGTTTTGATTTATTTGTGTCACAATATGCGACAAAAATAACCGTATTTTGGGCATATTTTTTTATTGCATTGACTCTAAGTCTTGATTTTTTTACAACTTACAAAAAAATTAAAAAGTGACCGTAGACTTAAGTATTTGATATTAATTTCAATTTGATACTTCCACGCTTTCTTGAGTACAAGGGTCTTGACAGTCAGATAAACTTTTTTTTAAATGTATCATAACAACAAATTAATGAATTTTTAACTATATTTTTGATGTAAGACCTTACTTCGTGTCAAATTTTATGATTCTAGGACAACGGGAAGAACCAATAGGCTGTGATTTATTTGTTAACGCTAAAAATATGCAACAAAATGACCGTATTTCTGACGTATTTTTTTTGCGTTGACTTAGAAGCTTTATTTTTTTACCAGTTTCAACGGACTGTAGACCTCAGTATTTAATATTAATTTCAACTTGACACCTTCATGCGTCCCTAAACAAAAGGGTCTTGACAGACAAATAGACAGACACACAGACGAAAATATAAAAATTATTATAAACCTTGACTTGAATGCACTTCACACACACACATCATTGAGTAGGTAAAGCACTTCAATGTAACTCACCTGCACTGAATTCAAAATTGCTGCCTCCAAAGAACATGTAGAAGTTGACACTAATATTGTTGGCGAGCATAGTGCTGAAGGTGTCTATTACGTTTGCTGTCGATACCGTCTGCTGGCTCTCGCCCCAGTGGGTGAGCCACCCAGGGTAGAACTCTGAGTTCATCAACGGACCACTCGGCATGAAACAGCGAAGCACATCGTATAGCTTCTTTACATTTTGACCTAAAAAAATCGAAAATTGAAACGAAAAAAGAATAAAATTAATGCAGCACTGACCGCAAACTTTAAAGACCTTAAATTATCCTAAGTCGTAAGTAGTTTAGAACTACTACTTAAGTATTAAGTGATCTCGAGCTGAGTACCAATTTCCTTAACAATTGAAACTCCATAACAATCTATAGACTAAAAGGTCAAGTATCAGAGGATTTCTTGTCCTATTTAATAGACTCTATAGTGTGATTTCATTATTTGTCATTTTGGAGAATGGCGCTGTTTGTCATTTGGGTAAACACAAACTCCTACGGCAAAAAAAAGGCTAAAACTTTATTATTTATTAATTAAAACTTAATTTTATAGCTCTAAAGGGATATATTAGAAAAAAACTTATCCTACCTACCTAGTACCTACTTAAAAACGTGTAAATATATAACTTACATTTTTGCATTCGACCTTTTTTGCAACCAGGTGCAATATTTGAAAAAACAGGTGCTTACGCGACACTACCGACAGTCATAAAAGTATGTTGCACTGACAACTACATTCGAAACCGCAACTGCAGATATTTTTCATAAATATAAAATTATATATAAATATTATAAAATGTTTAACAAAAATTGATATTCGATTTGCTCCCGAATCCAAGTAGGTAAGGTTGTGGAATCAGGTTTCCTATTATCCCTACCGAGTTGGTATTCCTTACTGAGTTTTACTATAGATACAGTGAAGTTTTATATGAAAGGAGTACTTAGATGAGTGGGAGAATCTGGGGTTGGAAGCGTCCATAGGTTACGGTGATGGCTTAACATCACTGGCACAAACTTGTTTGCTACCTTGGTGGGATATAAAAAAGGTACTGAAGATAAACAATAAGTCCATTTAAATTCTCTGTTTTAAAATCTTAGCTATCGTTAACACAGTGATATACAGACAACATGTCTACTTTGATGGAAGTAGAAAAAGATATTTACCTGCTCCAAAGTCAATAGTGGTAAGTGTGCCAGGTATAGAACCATCGACAAACAAGCCAGACGTGCAGGAGGATGAGGTTCCATCAGTTGTGTACAGGATAGCTTTGTCTCCGACATGCTCCCGCAGTAAGTCTCGCACTTGCCCCATATACACTTTGTCTTTGCCGTAACTACCGTACTCGTTTTCCACCTGTAATTAATTCAATAACAGTAGTTAGATCTTGTGGTCATTCCACTGGACAGCCGAAGTTTTACTTTTCATTTCAGTGTACTATAGGTAACTATAGGGTATTATAGTCTTCAATGTGGATTTTCATAACAATCTTAGGCTGGATTGCACCAAAACGATTGTGAAAGTAATTGTCAAAAATAACTTTAACAATTACTTTCACTTTAATCCATCCTACAAGCTGTCAATGCTATTGTTACGTGTTTTGGTAGAGTAAAGGACTTGAATCCATGCCTTTTACAATGAATATAAAAATATTGTGCAAAGCCGCCAAAGCATAGCCAGAACAAAACAGTCCTTAAAATCTGTTATTTATGAGTCAATGTATATTGGCAGTAACCGTGAGAAAAGACAAGGATGGCTCGATATGTAACTAAGCGTGCATGAGAAGTACAGCTGTATTGTAACTATGTTGATGTTTTCGTTAGAAAAGAAGAAATAAATATGGATACTTTTTGTTTTATTGCTATCAAAAACTGTTTTTTGTAAAGGTTTAAATAACTTTTACGACTAGGCTTTACCGAATTTATAAGTAATAATAGCAATTATTTTAAGATTCTCTAGCCAAAAATGTAACTCTTATAGTTTTCTCATGTCCGTCTGTCCGTCCGTATGCCACAGCGTTATAACACAATCAACTTAATCGTTATATTGATTGTAATGAAATTTTATAAAAAGATGTCTTTGGTGAACGAACCGCCACAGGTTTGTTATGAAAGCTGAGAAATAGTATTTTATAACATCTATTCAAAAAGAGCTGGTTGGTTCCTCGTAAACAGTAAAGTTGCACTTTAATCACTTCAATTTGGAAGGTGGATTTTTTTAGTAAATGTTCCAATCAAGAGATTGATCAAGATCATTGTATTAACTATAGGTAGAATAATATCTGACGCGGACCAAATAAAAAAAAGTTTGTGTAAAAGTAAAAACCGCGTGAAATGTATTCCGCCTTTGTAATTGTTTACTCAAATTCGTATTTACGATGATACTTTTATGAATAGAATTGTGCGTTTTCCTTAAGTAGTGATAATGTAATAAATAAATGTATTATTCTTATTTATGTACCTCTTTTCTCATGTCGTAATAAAAAGTAGAGTGTATCACTCGGTCGCAAAATTATTTTAGCTCTTGCAGACCTTTTAATCCATCGCTGCACTCCAGATTCTACCTATTATCATATTATAAAAATATTATTTTGATCCCTTGCGATACAATCTACTATTTTACCTCTGCATCAGCTGAGGGATGAAACATTTTTTTTCGCGCAACCTATTGTGTGTGATATCGTTGGATAGGGCTTTAGAAATGTATTTGACATATAATTCAACTATTTTATTCAATAAGATCTATATTTTAAAGGTTATTAGCTTTCAAAGTTTAAACCCTTCTAAACCACGTCACAGATTATATAATACTATACTAGTACAGATACCTCATCCCATACAATGAAATGGGACCGCCGTAACTCGGGCTATTTTTCGGGCTATTTTGTTTAGCCGCTAGATGCCGTAAGTAGCAGCGGGTCGAAAATATTAGCTAACGACATCTAGCGTTTCTCGTTGAATACTTACTGTTATACTTGTAACTGGTTCTTTGAAGTCAATAGATGGCGGTCTTATACCTAGCTACATATCGAGCCATACGACAAAACATTGCGTGTCGCGATCCTACATATTTTTATCATAAAGTAGGAAGACGAGGAAGTCTATTGCGAAAAAGTCTCGAGTACTCGGATCTTGCCTTTTTCTGGGGAATGTAAATGGAAGTACATCTTACCTCTCAAGATTAAGAAAAAAAGGTCTTAAGAGGAGAGTTGCAATTCCATAAATATGCCCCCCCGCAATAAGCTCTGAGATTTCAGTCAATTAAATATAATCTAGGTAATGTTAGTAGTTAGTAATAAATAAGATTTTTTCAACTAGTTATTCAAATTTAAAATAATAATGTTAAAGAAGATATGTCATGAAAATATATACCTACCTATTATTTTACAGTATTTTTTATAACCAATCGGCAACGATCTGAAATGCAGATATCTATGCAAGTTAAGAAAATTACTAGGTAGGTACCTAATAAATATGTAAAAGTAGGTAGGTACATAATAAAATTATAATCGAAAGCTAAAACGCTACAGTTAGGAGCAGTACATTTTTTTCGTTATATTTTTTTACAACCGGTACGGGTTAGGGGGTCAAAGGTGTTTAAAAGTTTGTACCGAATTCCTTTGTTTGCGTCAGGTAATTTACAGGAAATTTGGTATTGAGGTTTAGGATTAAAAATATGTAATGATGGAAGCTTTTTCAAGTACAAAATAAGGGGGCCAAAAGGTGGGTTTAATTAGTTTTAAGTGTAGGTGAAAATCGAAAATTAAAAAAATTTTAGGGGCATAACATTTTATAAGATTTTTTTTTGGGCTGGTTTATAATTTAAAATAGTTTATTAATGAAAAGATTCTCACCAAACGCACGGATGTAAAAAACCCAAAGGTTAAATTATTATTAAATGACAGATGTTTTGTAATCAAATTCTTTTTTGAAAATCCTATGTTTTTGTGTTAGTTGCTAGTATTTAGTGGGTGTAATTTTAAAATAATTTCGTATTATCATAAATATATGTAATAATACGTACAAAAGAGTTGTGATAAAGGAGACCGAAAGGTGGTTGTTGTAATGTTTAGGTATCTAAAATTCCTGAGATATTTTTTACTAGCTTTTGCCCGTGACTCCGTAAAATAACGTAGCTATCGTCGAAATGCACATTTGGTTAGGGCACATGACTAAACCTACAGATAGCTTCAATCAACCGGCACTAGCGAGAGCACTACTACAAGCATGGGTATGTGGGCGCGGCCTGTCACTGACACGGCGCGCGTCAGTGGAAAAAGGAATCAAAAGGAAATTTCCTTTTTTACATACCTAAAAGATCTTGACGGGTGAATACCTATATTTTTTTATTCTAAGTTGGCTCAATAATTACTTTAGGAAGGTGAATCTTAAAAAACGTAGGTACCTACGATAATAATGATACATATAAACATGCACATATTAATGTATATGCATAATTATATTATTGGTACCTCCCTATTGAATACAAATTAAATCAGAGATCTTTGTTAGGGTTCCATAGCCAAATGGCAAAAAGGTCCCTTATAAATCCATCATATACTTCCGTCTATCCGTATGTCACAGCGTTATAATTCCGCTATTTTTGCATATGTAGATTATGATGAAATTTTACAAGAAAGTCTTATGTGAACCACCAAACAGATTTGTAATGAAATTAAGAAAACATATTTAGGGGTAGCTCCATACATTAAACTGAGGTACGAAATCGATATCAGCTATGTATTGATTTAATTTACTAAATGTGTCAGTTGAAAACATTACCAGCTTAGGAAGGATTCTTGACACGTTCTTCTAAGCTATCAGTCTGGTGGGTTATTTAGTTATGTTGTTAGGGGGTCTGGTAAGCAACATTTACCTATTCTATACATATGCATTTCTATCCGACAACCAAGTTAAGAATAACTGACTTCAAGTCGCAACCGCTAGTGGCAGGTGTACAACGGAAACCTCGAAAACCGCAAATCGATGTAGAGTTTAGCCGTTTGGCACAAAGGAAATCATTGTACAATTGTTCCTAAAAAAATCAATACATGAAACTTCCTTTCACACAAAATCACCGCAAAAGCAAAAATCAAGGAACAATGCGAAGTCACAGATTATAAAATACTATACCTATTAGGCGAAGTAAACAAAACATATCCCTTAAATTTGGAAAATATTAAAATTTAGTATTTTTGAATATTGCAATGTGAGACCGTTCCTTAAACTTCAGATCTTTATGAGACTTATGTGGAACTGTACTGTACCTTGCTGCTTCTGTAAATATTTTGAGGAACTGCGGCTCAAAATAATTGTTTTGCCCTAAAGTACCTGTGTGCCAAACGGCTAAACTCTACATCGATTTGCGGTTTTTTTTGCGTACACCCAAGACTACGCCGCCTGCCAGCGGCTCGAACGAAACATGTTTTGTTTACTTCGCCTAATAGGTATAGTATTTTATAATCTGTGACTTCGCATTGTTTCTTGATTTTTGCTTTTGCGGTGATTTTCTGTGAAAGGAAGTTTCATGTATTGATTTTTTTAAGAACAATTGTACAATGATTTCTTTTAAATCAAGTGTAAGCAGTGCCAAATGATAATTTCTCATGTTGGGCAGGGAAAAACAGAAAATACTACGAGTATGGACAACCAATAATGTCAACCAACCCTGAAACCTCAGCTAGGTTCTATGATTAAATGTTCGATCGACCACAGACAATTTCTCTTTTTCGTAGTCGCCAACTTGTCGCCGACTACGAAAGTGGCCGGATGTTCAGCTTTACCGACTAGTCGGAACATCCCTACTTTTAAGTGACCTATTGGCTTATTTTCTCGTACACTAATCGCTTCAAGTGTGCCCTTAAAAATTTATGTTGCCTCGATTTCTCCAGGATTCCATCATTATATCCTGACCTGATGACCATGGGACCATCTGGGAAGTATACTCTTTCAAACAAACAAGAATTTTCCGAATCGGTCAAGGAGACTTCGAGTAATCGGAAAACATACATAAGAAAAGATTTCGAGGAATAAGGAACTTCTTCTTTTTTGAAGTCGATTCATAACTAGTCACTTGAATAGATGCCAATATATCCTAAACAACTCATGATATCTGTGAAGTCAAAGAAAGATGAAAATGTATTTAATTATTTATGAGTAAAATAAAACTTCTTTTAATATACCTACTTTCTGTTTTACTAGTTAATGAAATATCGTATTAGTTTATGTAAGTGACTAATAAGATTTTGCTCTTAAGTGTACTAAAATTTTGTCAAAAATCGGTCGAGTTAAACTAATGCATCGCTTAATTATTACCGGGTCGATGCAAACGACAATGTCACGGGGTATCCATTTGTTGTATACCAAAACCTAGAATGTAACAAATACTTTTCTGAAAACCGTATCAAAATCGGTTCAGCCAAACGCGAGATAATCACGGACAAAACATACATACAATCATACGGGTCAAACTGAGAACCTCCCTTTTTTTAAATTGGTTAAAAATGTAAGCGCTATTATCTGAAGTGTTTTCAATTCTAAAGTAGGTGCACTTGTGCGATGGCATGCTGTTCTTCAAAAGTGAGCTATCCTTTTCACAAAACAATTGTTTAAGAACTTAGACGCATTCGACCCAGGATAAAACTAAAAGAAACAAATTGTACTGAGGTCGAAGTTCACGCTTGCGTGCGTTTGTTTTATAATATATCTAAGTATTAAAGTGGGTAGATACCAAATTTTTTTTTAATTTGGTTGGTAAGTACCTACACCTATTCATATTATTCAGTGACACTGTTGTGTGTCGCTGTTAAACTCAGAACATGCGAACAGCGTCATCTATAAAACAATAGTGAAAATTTATTAACTAAAGCGGCATGTAGTTCAATTTATTGCCGCTTACAGTACAACGACCTAATTCAATTTATGTAAAATTTCGAAAATTTAATAAAGGCGCCCATTACTTCATTTTTGTTAGCTTAAGGGACATTTTGATACTAAAACAATATTTTTTAAGGGTCGGTTACTTTTCTTTTTCAATAAAATAACAACCTAAATAACAAATCGATACACACAACGCCATCTATTGATATGAATTTAAATCATTTCTGTTTTGTTTGGGATAAGACCCCGTGACCACGTATTCTAAAAGTAGAAAAAATAAAAAAACGAGTTGCACTCCGGGAGTGCCGGCAGAAGTGAAAACCTTTACACACGATTCGCGCTTAACACTCAAATATGTCACAAGACATGTCTTTGACATTGTCAAGAAATAATAATGTTTGTTAATTTACTTTTTTGACGTAGTATATTTGACATCGCAATCTGTCATAGAATTAAAATTCCATATCCAACCTCCCTGTACTACTCATAATCGCGAATACTAAAACTAAAAATTATAATAGGCGTGGCATTACTGTTTCCGTCTTACGAATTTCCACGATTAGGACACGTGACCTGACGCGAGTTTATCATTTTTTACCCATACCTAAAAAGTGCACAACGCCGCTAAAGAAGTTTTCACTTCAAAAATCCCGGTCAATGATTTTTATAAAAGAACTAAAATTTCTTTGAACAAAATCGGTCTGCAATTTTATGAAACCCTAGTTGAATGCTTTTCGTATATACAAATGTACTCTGTGCTTAATCCTTGTAGGTTAGACACGCACTTAGCCGGTTTTTAATTTTAGTTATGTTGTTTTTACAACTGATATTACCTGAACTAAAATTATGGGTCCACCATTTCCATACAAAAGAGGAGTCATATAAGTAAACAATTTGTTGAACCAAATGCGGCTTTCACTCATATAATCTGAAAAAATAATAACATAAATCAATAAATACAATATAGTATCTTTTTGTATTTTAACTCCTGAATTAATAACTAAATATCAAAGAAATATGAATAAGGCTATTAAAACAAATACGGATGTCCGTGCATCAGCCCGTGTCTGTGTGTTACAGTTTTTTTATTTTAGGCGCTACAATTAATTACCGACCTACCCAGAGGTAATAAAACAACCGGCTTCAAAAAGGTGCACTAAAAAGGTAAAAATAATTACTTATTTCCAAAAATCTGATCTGGATTACAGTTTGAAGTTGGTGTCATGAAAGTGAAGTGTGTTATAAACTGTTAGGTACATAGACACCTACTATATACTTTAAAGTGTAATTCAGATCAGATATCAGTACATAGTATAAAACAAAGTCGCTTCCCGCTGTCTGTCTGTATGCTTAGATCTTTAAAACTACGCAACGGATTTTGATGCGGTTTTCTTTTATAGACAAAGTCAAAGTCCAAGTCAAAGTCAAAATGGTTTATTCAAATAAGGATTTTACAATCACTTTTAAATCGTCAAAGTTATAAAATATTATTTTTTAAACCCTCCCACCTTCCCGCCGGTTCACAATGTTGTTGATTTCTACCGAGAAGAATCCGGCAAGAAACTCGATAGTTACTCTTTTAAAAACCACTTAAATAAACTAAAATACAATTCATGTTTTAAATAAAAGATTTTTAGTCGTACAATTTTATGTTATTTCCATTTTAATTTGGTTTACCTATGCATCCTGTAATTGAGCATCATCAGTCCCAAGGATTTTTATCATTTACATAGTCTGAAATATTGTAGTATGCCTTTTTACAAAGTACCTGCTTGATAAAAGATTTAAATTTACTTATTGATAGATTTTGAATTTTATTGGGAACTTTGTTGTAAAAGTCTATACATTGCCCCATAAAAGAGTTACTTATTTTGTGTAGACGTGTATCATGCACCAACAGCTTATTTTTACTTCTAGTATTTACTTTGTGAACGTCACTTTTCTTGCTGAAACTATTGATATTTCTATGTACATATAAAAGATTTTCATATATGTACTGCGACACTAAAGTTAAAATTTTTACTTCCCTAAACCTATCCCTCAGAGATATCCTAGATCCTAATTTATAAATAGCACGAATTGCCCTTTTTTGTAACAAAAATATTGTATTTACATCCGCAGCGCTACCCCACAATAGGATACTATTTTTGCAGTGTCGACATCGGTCAATTGTCTTATTTTCTTGATCGCAAACACAGCAGAGCTAAGTTTTTTGGCTAGGTTATGAATATGAGGACCCCATTGAAGTTTGGAGTCCAGCGTTATACCAAGAAAGACTGTTGAATTAACAAGTTCTAATTGCTCGCCATTAATATTAATACATGTCTGTCTCTGACTAACATTTGATAATGTAAATTCAAGAGGGAAGTGATTCAAGAGGTAGGTTTATATGTATAATATTTGCATAATATAGCAGAGAAAAATTTTAGGGGTTTCTAATGTGATGTTGTAAATAAACAGATTGTTTTGCGCTTACATTACAAACGCTGGCTGAATCCTACGAGATAGATCCAAATAATTTAATGGACAACAGTATTGTATACCTCAAAAAGGTCTACAAAAAAATCCGCGATGATATTCGTCTATCTCTTAGGGATAACCCACAATAACCATTTTTTATCCTTTACTTATTACGAGAAATAATGGCTTATTTATATGTATCATATTTTCAAACTTTCACCGTTGCAGGCTTAGATTTGAGCGTTGAGTGTTTTTCACATGGCCAAATATATGTCGCTCTTTTAAGAGTAACCTCTATAAAAAACATGTTTGTATTGTCTAATGGCAAAGAAGTTTTGAACCATGTATATAAAGACATTCGATAGTATATTTAGTATCAGCATTGCACCCGTGCGAAGCCGGGGCGGGTCGCTAGTTAGATATAAGTAATTATTTTTACACTTTTAGTGCATCCTTTTGAAGTTGGTTGTTTTTTTTTTATTAAAAAGTTTTTATTTTTTACTCTTGAGTGACGAATTGCTTTTTTTTGTACACTAAAATTATCCATACTTGTAAAAAAATTTTATACAATCATCAACATAAAAGGCGTTTCACCAGTTCCAAAGTACCTAACACAACAACAACAGGTTTTAAATTCATTACATTAATATGGGACCACTTCGGAGGTATACCTTTTTAAATAATAAAAAGATTTTTTTAAATCCGTCTATATATGACGGAGTTATACCCGAACATATCTACATAAAAAAAAAAAATTGAATTCGGTTAAAAATAGGTATTATCATTTTTGAAAAACATTTAGGATTAGTTCCTTATGTTGAGTGAGATGAAAAAATATTTTACTAGGTGTACGTTGAATTTCACTTAAAAGTTTCTTTGACGTTTTACTACATTATGCCTTGTTATTAAAACAATCGGGTTTAAAGTGACAATTTCCGGTAAGGTTTAGGTCAGTCAAGATATCAAATCAAATGTAAAATCCGAAAATATTCAAGAAATAGACTAAAAATAATTTCATAAAAAACACGACTTACTAAATTTATCCATTATTCCCATTTTATAGTTATTACACGGGCAATTTTTTGAGCAATGATTGGTCGTCAACAGTTGCCGGAGGTAGTAAAGCAATTTTTTTTTTTAATTGTTCCATATCGCTCGGTGTGGTGTAGCGGTATTTCAAACAACAAACTCAATGTTGGAGTCCATTTTGCTTGAGTATCGTGACGTTATAACAGACAAATTTTGTCCAGAATGAAGCAATTTTTAGTTGGAATGTGTTTTTAAATATGTTTTAGATAGAGGTTGATTAAGATGATCCGCACAGTGGAAACATAAGTGTATATAGAAAAGACAAACAATATACTTTTCATCTCGCTTAGTATTGTTAGATAAAAGGGCAAAATGGATTCGTATTATCAATGTATTTACCTTGGTCAGTAGTTCTGAGTTTTATGTTTGGGTATTTGCCGAGTAGCCAGTACGGTAAACCTCCCTGAAAGTAATACAAAAATCTATTATATATTTTGGTAGAGGACATCTACAGCACAGATATGTCGAACCACACTATCATATTTATGATCACTATCAACCAAAATTCATAACTATCATCATACATAATGAAAATAAAATGATACAAAATCATAGATTCACGTAGAAAAGAAGAGATGGAGTGACAAATTACCCTTTTTTTTCACCTAAAATACTATTTTTATCTTAAATTTCAAAGCCTTAGCTCAATTGACAGTACTCTAGAATTTTAATGATGTAGGTTTTAGTCAGTAAGTGAGTCCCTCATATCTTGGAAACTATTCCACTTAAGACATGTGTAACTTTGAATAGGTATTGCTTTATGCAAAAATTTAGATTCGAAAACTGTAACTTAACAAATATACCTCTGTGTCGAAATAGCTCCAAATGGTTCGTTTAATAGTGCATGCTTTTCAGTAGGGTTTCGATGTTGAAACTTGGCCGTGCGCTTAAATATCCTACTAAAATGTATGCCAAATTTCCCCGCGGTTCCTTCCGTTCTAAATTCGGTTTAGGTGTAGAATTTAAACGGCAACTCCTCCTCACACTTGACGTTTTTAGGTAGCTTATGTCCTTTCCCATGTCTCAAACTACCTCCATGACAGCCTTTTAACCGTGAAGAGGTAACAGACAGACAGACAGACAGAGTTACTTTCGCATTTGTAATATTAGTATGGATTTCATAAAAGAGCAATATGTAGAATCTACGTATATTTTTAAAAATGACGTCAAGCCAAATTAAACAATAGTTTTATGTCGGCTAAGCCTATAACTAATTACCAAATCTCTTTCAGCGCAAATGTACGGCCCCGGACGCAACAACACGTAAAGGCCTTCTTCTGCAGCGATTTGTACAAACTTGGCCAAGTCCCGGTCACCCTCGAAATCGTATTGACGTTCCTCTGGTTCATGGTAGCTCCATTCAACATATCTGGAAATGTATGATTTAATCATTATAGGTACCTACGTACTTCTTGTACACAGTTTGTAAGTAAAAAGCATAATAAATGACGTAATATTAAAAAGGGTATCATCAATTTTGGGTTTCCAACCTGACGGGTTCCAACTAACGAGACCCTACTAAGCCAACGTTCTACATCTGACCGACTACCGGTATACAGGGCGATATCATGTTACACGTGAAGAAGGGCACGTAAGTGTCAGCAATAGAGCTCCGTTTGGATCCTTCTGGTACGGAACCATAAAAACCATGACGCGGCCATGGTACCCAGAATAAAAATCATACATGACAACACATTTATATATATCTAATGTACACTCATATAATTATCATAATCGTTATTTGAATCGACAAATTTAAATAAACTTAATTACAGATATTAATAAAGTTTGATTTGCTATACCTTATTTATTTCCTATAGGTCAAATATGCTGGAAAATTATGAATACTTGATCAATGCAATAGGCACTATGTATATTATTTATGTTTCCAAATGAAAAAGTCATCATTAGTGAAATCATCAAATTGAAATGTTATTTGTCATATACATATATCATAATCTATTAATAGGTAGGTAGGTACTCTTTCTATCTGTCTACTCAACTTTCTCTTACTTTCATTCGACAAAACTAATGATGGAGGATTTTGAAGTTTACTGTTACATATGTCTATTACTTTTATTAGTTATTGGTCCAATGCCTCTACCTAGATCATGCTTATTATAAATAATAACACTACCTACCCACATGCTTAGGGTAAAGGTCCTGCCATTGGACCACCTAACTTCAGACGTCAATATCTAGTGAATTAATAACGTTATAGTTATGAAATTTATTATCTAAGAACTTGTTTCGCTGAAAATTTATCATACGTAGTATACTAGTTATAATGAAACCGTGTTAAAAAAATAATTTTTAATTTTTGGGCGTCACCTCCATTGGACTTCTGGCACTTTCGTTGGACCACACAAAATCCCAACCAATAATAATAGATTTGGTTTATGAAAATAACATTATTACTATTTTGATGATAGTTCCATGTTGCTTACAGGTGCATTAAATTGTTTTTTACAGTTGCAACGATTAAATTTTCTTCTATATTCTACACAAATACTTAAAATGAAATCTCTTCCGTTTCTTCGGGTTTTTTTTTTCAAATTTCCATAATTTAATAAATTTAATTCCAAAAATTGAATAATCTTTAATGCAGTCAAAATGAAAATTCAGTGTGACAGTAAAATCTCAAAGGATCCCAATCAAAGAGTCCAAAATGAGTTTTTTCTCTGATATACAGGTGGGCCAGAAAGGCGTACGACTTTAAAAACACTCTTGCGTTTGAACCTTATGAGAGGGGGCTACGCGGGTGGTGGGGTTAAGAAGCTCGGTTCTCGGATATTTAGTCGCGATGGATCACTTCACCGGAGCGCAACGTATTTTGCGTTAAACACTATAACGAATTGGCGATTCGTGCGCTATTGTTCGGCGTGAGTTTGGATTACATGACCTAAATCAGTGTCCGAAGGAAAGTGTGACTCGATCGTGGGTCAGAAAGTTCGAAACTACTGGTTCGACTCTCAAACAGAAGGACGTGGGACGCCCAAGGTCAACAAGAACGGAAAACACAATTGAACAAGTTAGAGCTTCAGCTCAACGTAATCCTGGTCTATCGACTTGCAAGCGATCAGCCGAAGTTGTGGTATCCAGAACATCTTTGCGGCGAATTTTATTGAAAGATCTTAAATACCGCACCCGTATAAAATTCAATTCAGCAAGAATTACAGCTAAATGATCTAATTTTACGACGAGCTTTTGTTGAAACAATGTTGGAACGCTTTCAGAGTTTCAAAAATATTCTGTTCTCAGATGAAGCCCATTGTCACAAGCCAATTGCCGTTACTGGGCTGCAGAGAACCCACGTGCAAAACATCAAAAGCCTCTGCATTCGCCGAAAGTAACCGTTTGGGCGGCCATATCAACCCACGGAATTATCAGACCATATTTCTTTGAAAATTAACAAGGACAATCTGTCACTGTAAATTCTAACCAATACATAGCCATGTTAAGGGATTTTTTACTACTCCAATAACCCAGCCACAGTTAACCAGTTGAAGACCAATATCCGAGAAGAAATAGCAGCTATTCCCCACGCAATGTGCCAGCGAGTTTTTACCAATTTGAGGTTTAGATACAAGGAATGTTCGCAGCGCGATGGTGCGCACCTGGATAATGTTATTTTTAAGAAATGAATTTTCTAGATGTCTATTTTAATTGAATTTGTATGTTGTGTTTAGTTTTATTTGATTTTTGTTTTTTATTATTGTTTAAAATTCGCAAATCTTTCTGACCCAGCCTGTATCTAATATATTTTTTTTTTATTTTATACCACTAAGGTGTCAAACAAGCTTACGGTTCGCTTATGGTAAGCGGTCACCGTAGCCTATGGACGCTTGCACCACCAGGGGTATCACTTGCGCGTTGCCGACTCTTCAGAAATCTAATAACTTCTTTCTTGAAGAACTCCATACTGTAGTCCTTGCAGAAAACCTTGGCAGGGAGCTCATTCCACAACTAAAGCGTTCGCGGGAGAAAGTTTCTCTGAAACCGCACTGTACGCGACCATTTAGGTTCTAAAGTGTGAGAATGAATTCCCTGCCGATGGCGAGCGGTGCGATAGTAGAAAGTAGCCGTGGGCATCATTTCGAACAATTCCTCAGAACACATCCCATTGTACAAGCGGTAGAACACACACAGGGAGGCAAAGTCTCTCCTCAGACTTAAGGGTTCGATACGGCAAGTGAGTATGGGATCGTCGACAATTCTAACAGCCCGTCGTTTAAGCGAGTCAAAAGGGCCAAGCTGGTATACGGGTGCACCCGCCCAGAGATGGCAGCGGTACTCCATACGGGGCCGTACTTGCGACTTATAAGGCAGCAACCTTTGCCCCGACGTGAAGTTCTGCCTCGCTCTGTTGAGTACACCAAGTTTTTTGGACGCCAGCTTCACCTTATCTTGTAAATTATTTCGGAACTGAACATGGCTGGAGATGTCGACACCAAGGATCCCAATGCTCTTAGAGATGGAGAGGGGAGTGTTCTGGAATTGTGGGACGACAGTGAATGCAGTTTTCTTAGCGGTAATAATGTTTTTCAATCTTTATTCTATACAAATCCTAACCTCCTAAGTAATATAACCTCAAAAAACCAATTTTTAAGGTTCCGAACCTCAAAAGGAAAAAATGAAACCCAAACATCAGGTTTCTCTTGAAATTTTATAATTCAGAACATATTTTTTACTTTCTTGGATGACCACAATATAAGGTCATTGGCCACAATAGTAAAAACTGGCATTTAAAAAATATATATAAAATTAACTAACTCTATATAAATTAAATGAAATACAGAACAGAGTTCCTATGTTCTTGCTAAAACTACCTACTGTCGATGACCTGACTCTTTTACCTAACCTGAGCAAGCTTGTTTATATGTAGGTATCTTAATTATAATTGTGTTGGTATCATCAATCAAAAATACAACGAGAAACAGGAAAAAATAATAATTAAATTCTGAGGTCAACGTTCCTATTACGTGTATTCATAATTTCCGGTTTTGTATAGTGTTTCGATGGATACATTTAGTAAATATATGTGTGTGTAACTTCACGGTTTTTATCGCCAGAAGATGGTAACAAACACACACACTCCTGCATCATAATGTTGCGGAAAGAGTCAAGTCCTGCGTGACAAGGAGTGAACCTATGCCCCGCAACAGTGCTTCTACTGCATTTTATCTGGACTAAGGAAGTTGAAAATGCGTTAAGGCTATGGCTATAAGGCATACCCTAGCAAAAGCGTGCCGTTTCGAGCAGTGTACAAAGGTGTATAACACAATTGAGACATTACTAAGAGACACGTTTCACGTTCGAAGGCTAGGCTATCACGTGACCGCACGTGGAAAATCTCGAATTTCTCGTTTTTTGTCGATATAAAATTCAAATATTTATTTAGACAGATTTATCTGTTCTAATAGTCAAATCATTATAAAATTAGCAAATCCAGTTAATTAAGGTTTGAACTATTATAACATATATGTTTTCACGTTAAAAAGTGTACTCAGGACTGTAACAAAATTAATCAAATTCTTGCAAACTTAAGTCGTTTGGGTATGCCATTCCCTTTAAAAAAAAATAAGAAAGCCTATTGCGAACAGTGTTGTGTACGGCAGATTTATGATTTCGGTATTAAAATATATGCAAGCACTTTCACAGGTCTCGAGAGTTAAGACCTACTTGCATATATTTTCTCTTAAATAACCGAGTCGGGGTTGCTCGAGATTCGCAAAAGGCGTACAAGACTAGTAAGGGTTCAGTCAACGTTATAAGACAGCCTAAACATTAATTTAATCAGTACAGTCGGCCATTAAAGTAATTATAAAATAAAAATAATTTTGCGCGTGCAACAGAGACAAATAGTGACCGATCATTGAACGAAATTCTTCCTGCTCACAAGCGTTGCCAGTCGTCCCGATTTTGGCGGGACGTCCCGATTTTTAAATCAAAATTAAATGTCCCGCGCGGACAGGCTCAATCCCGCTTTTCGGGAATAACTCGACCGCGCGTGCAGCGTACTGACTCAACTATTTAACGATAGGGTAAATCTGATTTAAAATATCATATTTTTATTAAAATACATTAAATACATTACACACATATACCTATCTATTGTCACGTAAACGTAATTTGAACTCAAATAAAAAGATAAATATTCAAAAAGTTGTCCCGCTTTCGACGAAAGAATCCCGCTTTTTTCACTCAAAAAGTTCCTAAATCTCGACTTGGCAAAAAAAAATCTGGCAACGCTGGTCCTTACATAATAATATAGCCATTCTGGAGATAAAATATATAGCCATTTCGGAGTCATGTGCATAATTTTGGTCGCGGCCGCGGGACTATATACACTATATACGTTGGCGGATTTTTCTTCAACATCTAACATGAGTACCAAGTGTATGAATGTTTAGTGAAATATATGTTTAGGCTGCGATATAACCGTGCTTTTTGTGTTTGCTCAAAAACGCTATGAAAAGTTCAAATTACATTCAGAAAAATAATGCGGGAAGGTCATAGATGCTGAATTAAAAAAATTAAAAAAAAAAACACTTTTCAGGACAGATGACAGGAGTTTTGGCGCGCATCTTAAGAAGGAGTAGTGATTTTTTTCTGTTTGATTTTTCTATATTCATTTAGTATTCTTCGATGTGTATATTTTAGCAGTGTGTTACGTAAACGTGTTACAAATTATAGTAGTTATATAAGAATAGCAAATTATGAAGACATTAGCAGGACATGACGCGCAATTTCTAAAGGATGCATACCAAATCTTCTTGGTTATCAGAATTAGCTTGGGACACGAAAACGAGGACGCGCGTCGCCGCGATAAAACTTGTATATGGCGCTTCGTATACATGACTCTGGAGGAATGATATGCAATAATGCAAAATCTGGTGTCCACATCGAAGAAGGAAGATGACAGTAATTTCATATACGATTTTCTTTGCATGGCCTTTTATAAAGTATGCACTCCCGCACAAATAGTACCTACAAGATTTTTTCTTTTTTATAATATCGAATTTGCCAGTGTTGATCGAACCCGTTGCCACAGACGCCACGGGCGATGGATTCCTTCCTTCCCTCTTCGATGTGGAGACCAGATTTTGCATTATAGCATATCATTTCTCCAGTGTCATGTGTAGATATAGTCACGTGCTTATATCTAAGTTTGGCGAAGCGCCATATACAAGTTTTATCTTATAGGGCGGGAGATTTGTTGTGCATCCTTCAGAATTTGCGCGTCATGTCCTGCTTATTTCTTCATAATTCGCTATTCATGAGCCTTCGCTGCACAATTCTTAACGCGTTTCCGTTAAATACTGCTATAATATATACATCGAAGCAAAATGAATTAAGAAAAATAAACAGAAAAAAACACCACTCCTTAAGATGCGCGCCAAAACTCCGGGCGATGGATTCAAAAGAAATAAAGCTTTATATTAAACCACTTTTCTATTATATGTCTATTTTCTTTTTCCTGCGTTTTTGAGTTAAGCTCGTCACAAGTCTCGGCCGTGAAGCCATTGCCGGATGAGTATTATTGACGGCCTTACCTACTTTCGCGGCCTTTTCAGTAATGTACTAATACGGTAAAGGATGTGAAAACCGAGTTTTCAAATTACAACAGGTCTTGAGCGTTTTTTAATTATTTTTTTTATTCTATTAAATTTTTGATAAATTTTATACGATGAGCAAAATTCAATTTTTCTATTAAAAATAAATTTTTATCACATTTATTCAAAAAAAGCTGGTTGGTTATTCGTAAACAGGGATTAAAGTTGCACTTTAACCATTTCAATTTGTAATGTGGATATTATTGTTAGTAAATGTTTGATCACATTTACTAACATATTATTGTTAGCAAATGATTGTTACAATGATCTTGATAGATCCTCTTGGTAAAATTGCCAAGAGGATCTATCAAGATCATTGTATTAACAAGTGACTAGCTGTTTAAAAATATGGCTGGCCGCGCACGGACTGAATAAAAAAAAAAGTTTGAGAGAAAGTAAAAACCGCGTAAGATGTATTCCGAGGGTTTTGGCGTGAATCTTAAGAAGGAGTGGTTGTTTTCGTGTTTAATTTTGGTAAATTCATTTAGTTTGTATCGATGTGTATATTTTAGTTATGTTTTACGAAAGCGTGTTAAGAATTGTGCACCGAAGGCACATGAATAGTGAATTATGAAGAAATAAGCAGGACATGACGCGCAATTTCTGAAGGATCCACACCAAATCTCCTGCCCTGTCTTGGGACATGTAAACGAGGACGCGTGATAGCACCGCGATAAAACTTGAATATGGCGCTTCGCCAAACTTAGATATAAACACAGGACTATTTTTACACATGATTCTGGAGAAATGATATGCAATAATGCGAAATCTCCAAATTGAAGAAAGAAGAAGAATGTATTCCGACTTTGTAATTTGTTTACTCAAATTCGTATTTATGATGATACGGATGAAAAAATGGTGCGTTTTTCTGAAATGATAATGAAATAAATAAATGTACCTACTATTCTGGTTTATGAGTTACACTTTTTTTTTCATAGAGGGTGATAAAAAGTAGTCTATCACTCGGTCGCAATTCTTCGCTATTATGCTCTAGAATTCTTCGCTATTATGCTTCTATTTTTTTATCCATTGTCTACTATAATCTTCTATTTATATATTTCCTCAATACGTCATGGTTAAGTATTTAAATGCTTGTATGATTTTATACCAATGACGAAGGTCAAAAACTGAGGTCGCCGTGTGTTTTTATTCAAATGTACACATCCCACCATTAACCACTTCCTTTAGTCTTTACTTGCTTAGGTTAAATATAGTAAATCAAAACTCTTTTATTTGCAAGAACTAAGTTACTACGAAAGCTGATACATTAATTTCATGCATACAGTCAGTCAACTTAAATGAATCCGACAACGTCGAGACAGTCATGGCGCTATATACGATAAAATGTAGGTATAACATAAACGTATAAACAACCGGTTTTAAAAAGTTGCACTAAAATAGTAAAAACACTTCTTATTTCCAAATATCTGACCTGAATTCCTGTTTGAAGTTGGTTTTATGCGTGTGAAGTGTGTTATAAACTGTTAGGAGACACCAACTTTATATTGTAATCAGAACCGATTTTCGGAAATAAGTATTTATTTTAGTGCATCTTTTTGAAGCCGGTTGTTTTTTTTCCCATACACTAAAACCATTAATACTCGTAACAAAAATTAATATAATCATTAACATAAAAGGCGTTTCACCAGTTCCAAATTAACACCAATTATTATTTTGATCAAAAGTTTAAGTTTTAAATTCACTACATTAATATGGAACCATCTCGGAAGTATATCCTTTTAAACAAAAAAAAATATTTTAAAAATCTGTCTATATATGACGGAGTTATGCCCGAACAGACATAAAAAAAAATATAAACATCCGAATTGAGAACCTTCTCCTTTTTTGAACTCAGTTTATAATACTGTGCACCCTATTGTGTGGACTATCTTAGGATAGATCTTAAAAGATGCCTTTAAGTTTTCTTATAACTTTCAAAATTTTGTAATGAGTTAAAGAAATACTTCCAACCTGAATTATTTTGAACAAGTGTTCGAGGGAGGAAGTTTCTTTGAAACCGCACTGTACGCAACCATTTCGGTTCTAAAGTGTGAGAATGAATTCCCTGCCGATGGCGAGCGGTGCGAGTTAAGTTCTCTGATATCTGCAATCTTATTCTATGAAACCCTAACTTAATGCGTGTACGATACGCACTTGGACGATTATTTCCCTAACTTAATGCATGTACAATACGCAGTAAGCTGGTTCTTTGCCTTACTTAATACATGTACGATACGAATTCAGCCTATTTTTTTCTCTAATTTCATGCGTCTACGATACGCACTCGGAGTATTTTTTGCCATTTTTAGTCTCTGCCGAAGGCATAGGTCGGCATTGGCATCCTTTCGTTTATAATGTTTTTCAATCACAAAACTTGTCAAAAATATTATAATTAATAAAACAACAATAAATAATAATAATATCTCAAACGAAATAAATGTATAAATGTGCAAGAAAGTAGAACAAGCAAGTTTTTGTGTGTTGCGTGTGACACTGTATGCAAATTTAAAAACTCGCTTTTCACTTTTAAAAATGTCGTTTCGATTTAAACTTGTCTTTTACACACTTATGCAATTCTGTTTACCAATTCAAATATTTGGTACCATTACGCACATGTACTGATAAAGCAGGTCACATTAATAGCTATCAAACAGTAAGGCTGAGTTGCACCAACTGACTTTGACGTTAACTAGCCACCATAAATGGGAGATTGTATGGACATTTCTATCATCAGCTATTTTTAAAGTTAACTAGCACCATGGTTTGCTAAACAATGCAAATTTTCATACAATTTTCCATATATGACGGCTTGTTAACGTCAAGTTAGTTGGTCTTTTTGGCCTGGCTCTTAGTACAGCTTGAAACATTTGAATAATCATTATTTGACACAATTTATATATATCCTGCCTCACATGTATTGTGTGAAATAACATTAGTATTACGTATGCGTAAGTACAAATTAAGTGTAGGTACTTATCCTGTGTCCGGTTTTGAGCGTTCATATATTTAAATCTAGAAAGTGAGCACTCAGTAGATATGTGGAATTCAAAGAGAAGGAAACACAAAAAGCCTCGGAGTCTTGCATTTGCCTTTCACGTACATAGGAACAAGTGCAAATGATACGTCTTTGATGATGACAGACATCATAATTAAGATGGAAGAAGATTCCGTTCATCACCCTTTCAGCCTGGATACCAACTATTGGTCGTAGATCTCCTTGGCACCAGTTCCAATCAAATAGTAATATAAAATTATCTTGCAGAAAATACAAAACTTCTGCTGCAATCTATTATTTTTCGAGTTTAATAATAAAAGTTTTCAATTAATTCAAAAAAGTAACCATATTAGTAGATATCTCTTCTATCATCAATCGTGGATTAGGACTGCTGAGTGTTTCAATATGGTGTCGCCATTCGAATCTATTATAAACCGATGCTACTGGAGCGCACCAATTAATAAATGTAAAAAAACTCACGTGGAGACTGAGTTAAGTCCAGCTGCTTTTAGTTTTCGAAGACGGTCTCGCCAGTAGACTGCTGGTAAACGAAAGTAGTGTAAGGATCCAGAGTAGATATGCAGCGTTTGCCCATCTATTACGAAGTCATCTCCAACTATTGAGATGCTGCGATCTCCCTGCACACACAAATAGTACCTAAAGTAAGCTTTGATAAATTCCTCAATAGATATTAGATATTATAAATCATAGAATATTTCTTTTAACATCGCTCAGGTGCGTTTTTTACATAGCAACACCAGAGGCATTTCTCGCCGACCCTTTAACAGAATATAGTATTTTCGATCCTATAAAATAAGCCTGTAAGATTTCATCAAATAACTGATTCCGTCAACGACATAAGCAATTACCGAGTTTCGTAGTAGGATATAATAATATTACTCAATTCTGTTTTTCAGAATTTTAATTCATCAGTATAAAATTTGTGTAAAAATATCTGAAAATACAGGGGAAATATACCAAGACGCCTATAATAATAAAACAATGTTATTGTGTGTATTTGTATAAAATAACCGTTTTAATCCCCAGTCGGGACTAGATCCAAGTACTTATCTTAGAAAAATCCGGCCGAATGCGAGTCGGACTCGCACGCCGAGGGTTTCACCACACAATGGCGAAATCCCGACTTGCACTGGTGCAGTTTGTTATTTCTTTTTGAACATATTTTGTGAAAATTTCGGCGATTGCGATTTGAAACAGACAACAGTCAGCTTGGGGCTTAGTAATAGGGTCCTTGACTATTAGGGTCCTTTTTAATGGGTTATTTTTTAAACTATGTCGGTAATTGTTAACAAGTAGCCTATTCTCGGGACTCAAACTACCTCCATGGCAAATTTCATTCTAATTGGTACAGCGGTTTAAGCATAAAGAGAATACAGAGAGACGACAGACAGACAGACAGAGTTACTCTTGCATTTATAATATTAGTTTAGATAGTTATCCGTATGTTATATATTTTATATAGTAATTAGTAGGATATGTTAAAAGTATTTAATGCATTTATTGTCGTTATCAAGTCCACACAATTCTGCGCAAGCAAACAAATATGCAACAAGTATTTGACAATGACATGGTCCTAAACGTGACACACACACATAAACATGGCAAATTCATATATATCAGTAGGTACATACTTATCTAGACATACACTAATTGTGTTGTATTCATTATTTGTTACTAAATTATCCTATTTTTCCAAAATTATTAATCTATAAGTATTTTACTAACTTAGGTACCTATTGCTACGACTTCTTCCGCATCGACTTTATAAAAAAATCCTTAAACTGTTTATGGTTTTTAAAATTCAATATTTTCAGCCCCTATTTTGCCGTCTAGGAGATTTTCCAAACACGGTGAAACACGTTAATCTTAATTTTCCTTTGCCTTCGAAAAGGACGGATTTTGTACAAACTTTAAACCCCCCTTTAGGGAATGAATTTTGCGCAACACTATCTTAGTGCTCGCTAACGATACCTATAACAAGAACCTCTGTGCAAAATTTCAAGTCTCGAGACTATAGGTGCGTTTTGTTCACTGCTTCAATGCGTTTAATGTCATAATCCATCTAAGTTAAAAAGATATAAAATCTGTATGACACACTACAAAACATGGCTCACTCTCTTCAGTTGGATTATCGACACTAAGCGCATAATGAACATTATGTCGGTCAACAAAACGCCACTTAACTTACTTACTTAGCTCGGGATGCGCCGTCTGTGCGTTGATATATCAGTCAGTCAGTAAGTCAGCTTATTGTTTTATTATATTTTTATATATACTATAATTCTGTTTTACACGTGTATGTCACTGAACTGAGCTGCACAGCTATAGCTTGCCGTAGTAAACTTTCTTACTCAAACAATGCAAAGTAGTTGACTGGATGCACAGCAACTAAAAATCATTAAAATTATGACAGTGACCGAGTTATTATGTCGGGATATCCAGTTTATAAGAGAAAAAAAGGAGGAAAGGAAAGAAAGCAGGAATTCTACGCTATTAACCAAAATTAGCGCGGGCGGAGCCACGGGCAAAACCTCATATAGAAGTATAATTTCTCAGGTATGTTTATTTGTCTACAACATTTTTTTTCCTGTCAGAAATTTGACATGTCTTGCTTGCCAAGTTTGATTATGAAAGTTCTTCGGATAGCTCACAATGTCCATTCGTTTTTACATAACGTTTTTCAATATTGTTACGGGAAAAACCTAGGTACTGCACCTTCGCTCGCTACTCGCTGGCGTAGGTATTATTTGTTTGCTAAGAGGTACTGGGGGCGTACCGCTTTACTCTTACCGCAGTAGGTTAGATTCGAGAATTATTCTCGTCAGGATGTGAGAATCAAACATGATTAGGGGTGTAACTTATGGTTTATTCACCCCTCTACTTTACTACATCGCTGACAATATTTCATTATTAAAATAAATATCTTATGCTAATACATAACTTTTGTGTGTTCGACTCCTGGACTTCAGACATCAATAAATTTATTTCTCGTACATCATATTTTCTCTACCCTTAAAGCCTTAAAGTTATCATCGTAGTCCATTTAATCATTATTATAATTACCTATGTAAAATCAATATGTTTTTCTACATATTTTTCTCGATTGTCATTCTACTTTTATTCGTTTTTTCGTTACAATTGTTTTTGGTTTGAAAAACACTTCTTTTTCTTTATAAAAGCTACCTAAAGATTGAATCTCTTCCACTTCTCCAAAATACCTATCATCGTAGTCCATTTAATCATTATTATAATTACCTATGTAAAATCAATATGTTTTTCTTCATATTTTTCTCGATTGTCATTCTACTTTTCTTCGTTTTTTCGTTACAATTGTTTTTGGTTTGAAAAACACTCCTTTTTCTTTATAAAAGCTACCTAAAGATTGAATCTCTTCCACTTCTCCAAAATACCTATCAGGTATCCCCATCGATATGAAAAGTATCCCCGACCTGATGTCAAAATAAATGACGCCTTTTTTTTGGGATTTCTAAAATACACTTTATAACATTCACCGTTCTAAAAAAAATGTTTGTTTTAATTCACTTTGGGAAGTTTCTTATCGTTTTTTTATTGATGTCAATGGCCTTAGGTACATACCTTTGACACTGTTTTCTCGTTGGCGGCAGTTATGTGTTGATCAGATTGACACTCCACTAAGCACCATATCCATGCTGCCAGAAACAATAGTTTACTGCGGTTCAGAAACATTATCACCTGAAAAAATAACAATATCTGAGGTTGGCTGCGTGAAATCGATACAATCAGTTTTAATAATGTCCTGTGACATGACTGACTTTAATCATACTGACTTATATGTACTGACAGTGACAAAACAGTGCAACAAACTTTTCTGGCACGGTGGTCGAAAATCAATACTCCAGTTGCCATACTAAAATGTTTTGAACTGACGCGACACTAGCGACCATACACGGGGTCAGAAAAGTTTATTGGACTGTCAGTGCAATGTTTCAAAAAAAGCACAGAGCAGGTGTTGGTTAATTTAATCTAACCTTTTGAATGGCAATCGTATAATTTGTATATTTCGTCAGCGCGCTACAAACAATAGTTACAGAAACAACTTTTGTTAAAACACCAAGTTCTGCACTACATTAGTCGATTTAAAGCAGTTTGCGGATATATTATTACACCCCGTAACTGCCATAAAAAAAGCTGGAAAACTGAATTTCGGTATGTAGATAGAATAGCATTTAGTTTTAAGGTTGCGCTAAAGCACAGACGCAAAGTCCGCGGCGAAACACTGAAAGTTTTTTTTTATTTAGATTTGTTATCTTAGATTAGACTATGATTAGATTATGTATTATTATGTTGCATAAGTATAGGTACATTGCTCAAATATTTTTAAAGATTATAAGATACGTATTAAGCTTAATAATAAAGCAGTTATGGTAAAAAAGTATGAAAGTTCAAAAAGTTCACTTTAAATATGATTATCATTGGTGTGTTATTCAAAATATTGATCATATTTTCGATGCTTGTGTGTTAATTAAAAATAATTATTGTTTTTATTTAATACTTAACTTAATACTAATATTAAAGTTAGTAAAGAGATAAAAACTGGTATAGCACGGACGCAAAGCAGAAAGAATTTCAAATAGTGACCGGTCATTGAACGAAATTATTCCTGCGTAGCGTCCGTGCTATAGTTTCTGGCGCAATTTCCCGCAAATTTCAATTATTTATACAAAATCCGTTCACTTTTTGTTTTTGTTGGTTTTTAATAGTTGATTATTATTTAACTATTGAAATAAGAACTGTAAATCAGTCTTTATTCTAAACGGTAACCAAAAAAAAATTTTGAAAATTAGAGTTTATACACTGTCCGCCATGAAATCATAAAATTTAACGACGCTTCACCACATAAGTAATATTAGTCAAAAAATCGTCGTATGTCCTGTCAAGGGAACCTTTCAATAATTATTTATGTTATGTTGCGCGTTATATTAAATCTGTGATATCTCCTTAATCAAGCGAAATTTTTATAATTATATTATATTATATGATTAATACTATATTGGTCAAATTTAGTTCGCAAGTAAACTAAACTTTTCATCTCGCTTCTTAAAAGATAAAAATGGTTATTACGAGTAAACTTACGTGAGACTGACTTTTTGGTAAACCTGTTTTGCCAGCATATATCATACAAGCGCCACAAAAACTTATTTTTATTCGTCTAGATTGAGAAACATTGATTTTTCTCTACATCTTAAAAAGAAAGAGTTTCTCCAAATGACAGAGAAAACAGTATTCCAATACGTTGTTAATTTTTTTTAAATCGGCTAAGTGCGAGTCGGCCTCGCGCACGAAGGGTTCTGTACCATTATCTATAAAAACGGCAAAAAATCAGGTTTGTTGTATGGGAGCCCCATTAAATATTTATTTTATTCTTTTTTTAGTATTGTTTGTTGTAGCGGCAACAGAAATACATCTTTTGTAAAAAGTCAACTGTGTAACTATCACGGTTAATGAGATTACAGCCTGGTGACAGCCAGACAGACGGACGGACAGCGGAGTCTAAGTAATAGGGTCCCGTTTTTACCCTTTGGGTACGGAACCCTAAAAACTAAGCGGGCGGACAGATAGACAGACGCTTAAAGCCTCTTTGATTTATAATATTTAGATTAGCGGTGAAATAATAAATAGGTGAATAAATTCATTACTTAATTCACTAGCAAAGTAAGTAATATAAATGCTACCTTTTCCAAACTAGAGAAGAGAAACATGGCCCTTTTTAACAGCAATGTTTTTGATGAGATTGCTATTTTAAAGAGACATTGGTGACAACCTGAGTTTAAAAAAAAAATATGATAAAATGGATAACGTAATATCACTGCAGTTTGTAATCTATATGGAACTGCGAAAGACCTTATTCGATGTATGTTAAAATGAACCGGTATATGTCCGAAAAAATTTAGTTGTATTGACTAAATTGGACATTTACCGGTGCATGTTAACAACACTCAACATGATTTGGTTAATTTCAATCTGGTCAATTTGGTGAAAAAATTATGTTATATTAATTTTGCCACAACCGTACGCCATATTTCATTAAATTCTCATCCTAATCTTAACTTTCGTACTTATACCAGTAAAAGCCTGTTTGTTTGTTGTGTCGTAAAAGACCATACAAAGACTTAATAGCAAAGCGATAGCTGGAAGGATCAAGAAGGACTTAGATTTATTTTATTATAATCGAGAGTTCTCATGGATTTTTTTTGGGTGCACTTGCACTACACATATTGCTTCACTTCACAGCTGATCAACGGGGGGGACTTCATTTTGGTACAAAAAAACCTGGTGGAAAACGGAAAGTTTTATTCCGTCTGAGTTACCATGATTTTTCCATGGATGATGATTATATTTCTTTTTTATGTTGGAAATGTTTCATTAATTTTCTTTTAATATTTACAGTATCTTAAGAAAAAACGGTCTTTCACCAGCAAACTTGGTGGTTGACAACATACACCGATGAATCTTATGATTTGTAGCATTTTGGACATTCACAGTAACATATATACTGGATACAGTGCCGGATTATCCATTAGGCAGTATAGGCAACTGCCTAGGGGCCCTATGCTTGGTAGGGTTTCTTGAAAATGTTTTTTTCCAGTAAAAAAAAATTGAAGGTTGTTTGTTGTGTCGATCGAGTATAAAACAAACCAGAGTCGAGTAAACTTTACAGTTCACAAGTTGTATGTAAGAGTAGTAGTTGCCCTCAATGACCTTTTACTAAGAAGGTCATTACCCTCAAAGAATTTGTTATAGGTTGGCCCTTTTATCAATTTTTTATTTATTTATATATTATAGATTGCCAATCGAATGCCAGGAATCGAAGCCGGGACCTTTGACACGCTAGTAAAACGTTTTAGCACTTTCATCAATGCGTAAAATGTTTGCAAATACTAACTATAGCTTTTTGAATTTGGTCATTGCTGTAAATAGTGTTTATACCTCTATGCCAAAATTAAAATTCTTCACATATTTTTTTTTAGGATTTATTTTTTTGCAAAAAAATGTGGCGTTTACCGTCGTTAAATCTGTGCTGAACTTGGTCCCTTTTTATACATTCATGTTGAGACAATTTCAAGCAATCGCGAGAAGGAGGTCAAGCCAGACAAAATCTAATTCTTATGAGCGGCAACTCATATGTTCAAAAGTAACGCAACTGTGTCTCATAAGCTTTAATTATCTGCAGCGAAGACATGTTAATTGATTTTTATTATTGTTCTGGTTAGTCTATTTACATTGTATGCAAGGGCTCAAAATGAAAAATTAAAGGCATGTTAATAAATGCCACAGAAGTCAAAAAACACTTGTACACACATACTTACGTTTTTGTTGGAAATGTTGTGGAGATTTTAAGAAAACTTAACAATGAATTGCGGACAAGAAATTTGATAAATAGTTGAGTCAATATTAGGAAGGTTTATCTAAGTGTGATTAAGACGAGATTCGTACGATAGTTATGGTTAATGTGCGCGCACATTACAGGGCTGTAGCTAGAGTTGAATCTAAGGTAAGGCAGCGGTGGCTTCATGCACGAGTACGGCGCAAGTAATTTTCCTATCTTTCATTATTTTACCTGCTTGTGAGCGTGAGTAATTAAGGTAGAAGGTAGTTGTGTGGGATCGCGGGAAAACAAGAGCAAAATGGTATTAATTTATAGTACGTGAAAACACTTTATATATATTATACCTTAGTTTATAGTACTTCCAAGGTAGGGCATTATTTTTTTTGAAGGTAGGGCATTGCCCCACAATGCCCCCCTTAGTTACGGCCCTGGCACATTACGGTACGATGTACGATAATTTTATCATATCGATGTGAAAAGGCAAATTGTCTTAAAATACTAAATTCCAACCCCTTTAAAATCATAATAACGAAAAATAAAGATTGACCTTAAAGATGGCAGGTTGTAAAAAACTAACAAATCAATTTACACGCAGCTTTGTATCACGATACAAGAAGGCGCCGCGCCCGCTAGTAGTTTTATGGAAAAATCGTTTTTAGGTTTTCTTTTATGTGTTTATTAAGAGGGGGCATAAAGCCAGATGAATTCTGCATACAGCGTGAAACATAGCATAGGCAAAAAATGATAAATATTATTATCTCTAATAATATTATTTGTATTAAAAATTTGCTAATAATAGTCCTATATTACAGTGAAATTTCAGGTAAATTATATGTACTGTTATAAAAATATATCAAAAAGTGACGAAAAATACAGGTGACTTTATGGTTTTTTTCTGTCGAGAAAAGATTAACTTATTCTTCTTTTTATTTACACTTTCACAGTTACGTAAATCATGCTTTTTTATTTTTTATTTGCTTCGTTTGGTACCTATACTTACCCTGAAATTTGCTTTCGTATTGAATAATTTTCATTTAAAATAAATACTTAATATCGCAGATTGACATGGGTGTGGGATGACTATAATATATATGTATTAATTTAATTGGATATATTACAGGTATATCTCGTCAATAAAGGGGACAATTTCTAATAAGTCATACCTATAATGCAAAAGTTTATAAATTAACCAAAACCTTTTTTTAGCCTTAAAATTAACATAAGATTATAAGTCAAAGTCAAAGTCAAAGTCAAAATGGTTTATTCAAATAAGGATTTTACAATCACTTTTGAATCGTCAAAGTTATAAAATATTATTTTTTGAACCCTTCCACCTTCCCGCCGGTTCACAATGTTGTTGATTTCTACCGAGAAGAATCCGGCAAGAAACTCGATAGTTACTCTTTTAAAAACACTTAAATAAACTAAAATACAATTAATGTTTTAAATAAAAGATTTTTAGTCGTACAATTTTATGTTATTTCCATTTTAATTTGGTTTACCTATGCATCCTGTAATTGAGCATCATCAGTCCCAAGGATTTTTATCATTTACATAGTCTGAAATATTGTAATATGCCTTTTTACAAAGTACCTGCTTGATAAAAGATTTAAATTTACTTATTGATAGATTTTGAATTTTATTGGGAACTTTGTTTGGGAGATTAATTTAATTTATGAAGCTGGCAACGCTGTCACGCAGGACTAAATTAAGTGATTGGTGAAAAGCGGGTGTCTTCCATATATTGATGTGAATGTGTTTTTTAGCCATTGTATTCTAGGGATAAAAACCGTGACGTAGATCGTAACTTCATTTAATGGCCGGCTACCCTCTGCTTCTCTAGAGTCAACCCCCTTGCCTCTCAGAGACGGTTCTATGACCACTCGCATAACCACGGGCAGTCATATGTTTATGTATTTAGTATGAAGTAGTCAGAGTGTGATATGGTTTTATGAGATATGCTTTTCAAAAAAATAGAGTTTACATTTGAATCAATCGTAATTAATTAATTAATTAATTAAAATTAAACACCTTATCATTTCTCTAGTCATTAAGAAAAAACTCAAATTTTGACTTGTTCTTTCGTCCCGATTAAGGTAACAACATTTTTATTAAACATACCACCTCAAAACAATAACCTGACTAAAAAAATAGTATACAAACCAGTATTAAATTAATTCTAAATTATTGAAAACAATTATTAAAAACCTTGGCCATGCCTATCATATGTATAATATTGACCGTAAATTTTATTTAAATATAGGTACCTACATGTATTCGGCGTAATGGGCGTAACCAAAGAAAAAATTACAAATGAATATCTTCGGTGATAATTATTTAAATAAAAAACTAGTTAATTTTATTGGTTGTAACTTGATTAAATTAGCAGCATATTGATTACATTTAAAGCGAGGTTTTTCTGGTTGTTATTAGGCATAATAATAGTATATTAACTCCAAAAAATAAAAAATGGTATACTATCTAAGAACTGACAAAGCCCAAAACACGATTGGAATAATTTTTTTAGAATGAAAAAGAATCCAAAGATGACATTATCTTCGGCTTTAGTAATGTATGTTACATTATAAATTGTTTATGTACAATTAAGGTAAAACAAATAAACTAATCAAAGGTATTCTCAATTTATAATATTTTTTTAATAAATTTATAAAAAAGCCAGATAGTTAATGTTTAACCGACTTCGAAATGAATAACTATCAATTTGGATGTTAATTGCACGCCTCATAAGCGGAGCGGTGTGGTAGTGCTCTACTCTCGACATGTCAAAAAACCCAGTCTTTCGAAACTTAAATGACGTTTTTTTTTAATATAACACTTACAAGATAATATGAGTGCACTAATATGAAGTTAAATAATCTGTCTAGCACATATGGTACATTTTATAAACAACTAGCTGTCCCGGCGAACGTTGTTCCGCTGCCGTCCCTCTGTACCCGGCGAAAGTTGGTTTTTACCTATAGTGCCCGAGTCCGGCTCGCACTTGACATATCGAGATAAAAACTATCCTATCTTTTAAGTTGGATCAAATAACAGATATTTACGAAGTTTGATCAAAATCGGTTCAGTAGTTTAGGAGTCCATTGAGGACAAACATTGTGACACGAGATTTATATATATTAAGATTAATTTGTTTAATATAATAAATAATAACATTAAAACTAATCATTCTTGGACGTCCGTGAGTCTGTGTTTATGTGACCATGTATGTGGCAGAGAAATTGGTCGAAAAATTCATCTTACCGGAATACTTTTGTTTTAATATATAAAGTATTACACTGTGCTGATTCCTAGTTAATATTAGCGTTCTAAGTACTGTCGTTTAATTATAATTTATAAAAAACTAATATACCACTGTATACTGTATATCTATATATATATTTTTTATTTTTATTTTATAGTATATTTTTTTCTTACCTTATTTGTTATTTTATATTAAAAAACTTGAGTTTTTGCTTTAGATTTTTTTTTTAAATGTGAATGACCGCTATTAGGCGTGCACTTTTGGATTTTCCAAATTTTTTTTATACCTACTCGTAAGGATGGATTTGCAAACTTCTTTTTTTATTAAGTATACTTCAGAAGTGTTCCCATTTTAATGTAGTGAACTTAAACTTGTGGTCAAAAATAATTGGTGTTAAATTGGAACTGGCGAAACGCCTTTAAAATTTTGTTACGAGTAAGCATGGATGTTTTAAGTGTACGAGAAAAAAAAAACAATTCTTTACTCAAAAGATAAAAATAACAATTATTACAAAAGAAACAAACGGCTTTAAAAAGATGCAGTTAAAAGGTAAAAATAATTACTTAGTTCCAAAAATCTGATTTGAATTATAGTTATAGTTTGAAGTTGTTGTCTATGTAGGTACATAATTGTTTATAACACACTTCACTTGCATGAAACCAACTTCAAACTGTAATTCGTATCAGATCCAGATTCGTTCCGCGCGGCCAGTTCTCACAGTCACGCAAGTTATATTACTGTCGTACGCATGTATTTTTACTCAAGATTTATCAAATTATATAATAATTGTAGACTAACACAGTCTTGATCAATTTTGGATTCAAACTTTTAACAATAGCTATTATAAACAATTTAGATTTATAAATTTAAAACGAAAAACTTTGGGCCCATCAAAACTCATAACTCTAAGGCATGAGCCCTCCCGATGTTACTTAAAACCTCAAATGTACTTTTAAGACCTACCTACATATCTAACGAAATCTTACACAAGTTGCAATAAAATGTCGTCTGTCTGTTCAGTGTAGGTATATTAGAGAGCTGCCTTTAGTTATTATTTTTCTTATTTACAAAACAAAATGGTATCGTGGTTCACATAAAACACCTTTGTGTAAAATGAAAATCGATGCAAAGACGGAGGAATTATAAAGCTGTGAAAATTTAAATTAATTCTTGGTTTGAAACTTTTTAAAACCTAAAACTTCATAATTATGTCTTCCGTTCAAGCTAAAAATTAAATAACTTGCGCTACAAATAATATACATATACTTCAAATAACAAATCAGAATATGGAATTATTTTCAGTTTTTCGCCACGAAGTTTCCGTCTAGTTTTAGGCCAACCTTAAAGAAACTTGAAACAAAACAAACAATAATAATATTACATAACAGTGATTGCACTGGTCTCATTTTTTTTTTGGATTACTGGATTTATGTGACAGGTAGATAAATTGTATTCTAGGTAGATATTTAATCTGTATCAATTAGGGCATCTCTAACTGATAAGGATTGGTCAGAAGACGTTGTTACACTTTACTTTAATTTATTAAAAAATATATGGATCACAGACAGGGCCAATAGCAAAATGAAGAAGGCTTGGTTCGTTGGTCCCATAGACTCGAGTTCTATAATCTGACCTATAGACACCACAATAGCCATACAAAATTGGCCACTAATAAGAAAGACACAATTAAAGCTTATGAGAAGGGTAGGTATATGAGAACTAGCCAAGTCAGATCTTAGGCTACAATGTAGCATCCTAAGTTATAAGAAGAAATGATATTTTATGTTGTTATAAATAAATTTCAGGACTGACCATTGAACTTGGCACCCATTAAGATCTCACTTCTTTTGCCTTTGAAGTCAACCTCCAAGGCATATATCATAATATTGAACTTGGCTCTCATTTCACATTTATGTTTTTGATGGGATTAGAAATAAACAAGAGACGGCAGATTTGCTTTGTCTCTTTCACACTTTTTCACAGTTGTCTAGGAACTGCGCCGTCCAGTTTCCATGTCTATGGTTGGTCCTAAATTAGGATTAACGCATTGCTAATATATTTGTTGAAGACGAAAACTTTGTCAAACGTCAAATTTGTTTTACTCAAAAACACAAGGGAAAGTTAAAATGACATTCTAAAAACAAGAACACAAGAGGAACATCGATTCTGGATTTCTAGTATAAAAAACTTTTATGAACTACTACTAAGTTTTCCTGCATTTTGAGTTAGTGGCGGGGTTTTATTCATATAGACACGCCGAAAATGTTTATACGCAAAGATCTAAGACGCCGTAACATTTGGGGCATTAAAAGCGTGTTGCCGGCCCTTCAAATACGTACAGTGCGGTTTCAGAGAAACTTCCTCCCGCGAACGCTTAGGTTGTGGAATGAGCTCCCTGGCAAGGTTTTCTCCAAGGACTACAGTATGGGGTTTTTCAAGAAAGAAGTTATTATATTTCTGAAGGGTCGGCAATGCGCGAGTCATACCCCTGGTGTTGCAAGCGTCCATAGGCTACGGTGGCCTCCGACCGGCCATCAGGCGAACAGTAAGCGTGGTTGCCACCTTATTGGTATAAAAATAACCCTGGAATTGTGATACCACTGTAATTATTTTCTTAGCGTTGAAACTGCATTTATATGTCTTGGTTGGCGTAAATCGAACCAAGTTCTTGTCTCCCCACTTAAAAACTTCAACAGAGCGGTCTTGATTTTCAACACAAGTCCTTCTATTTCTTCCCAATGGCTTGAGGGATGTTTACACGGCTCGTATAACAAGCGTCTCCGGTTATCATTGATATGTAGTAGAAATAGCATCGGAGACAGCACAGAGCCTTGCTGGAGACTGGCGTTGATATCTACGCTAGGGAATGGGGGCAACTACCATCGACTAGGTACGACTTTTATGCTTTTGCCGAACAAAAAGCTACCTACTTGCAGGAACCCTCAGCCAGTCCGTAAAATGCCAACTTTTATAGAGGACACCGATGCCAGACCAAATCGATCGCTTTCCCCTCAGCCAGTCCGTAAAATGTCAACTTTGATAAAGGACACCGATGTCAGAGCCAATTGGTCGCCTTTCTTCAGCCAGTCCGTAAAATGTCAACTTTGATAAAGAATACCGATACGTCTGGCATACGCATTCGAACGAACGCCTTTCATATTTCTAGGCTTTATGCCTATATCAGTGTGTTATAGATACACTTGAATAGGTCACCGGTCGAACAACAGTAGCAAAATCCGTATTGGCAGTCGCTAACCAAATCATGATCTTCAAAAAATCGTGTGTTAATCACACCTTAGAGAGGAAAAAGATTTCGGCAATAGACCTGGCCTATCGCTCTTTTCGGGTACTGACTAAGTATGCACATGATACGAGTAAAGATTAAAGCATAAGTTATATCAAAGATTTACTTAAATATACTAAAAATCATTTGCACAATGTCGTAGGCACACAATATATAAACGTTCAAAGTTTATGCTTCTATTAAATTTACACCAAGCAAGATACAATTTTTTATAAGATTTTAAAAGAACTTGTGCGTTATGCATTAAAAATTGGACTATAGTCTTAGGGCAAATACGCTAACCCAGCCCCTTAATAAGGTTTTGGGCGTCAGAATATAAATTAATTCATCTGCCTTTTTCTATTCTAAAAGCAAAGAATAGACCAAATTGTAACAATAATAATAACATTTCGGACATAGGTATTACATAGCACCATCTGATCAAACTAAAAAAGTCTTGTATTATGAATACCTGATAACCATAAAACCGTCAGCCCTATCTGTTTGTCATATAACAGCAGCCTTTAAGTCAGAGACCTTATTAAGTGTGAGGTTTCAAAACTGACATTCGAGTGGCCACTAGCTTGACAACGTCCGCCAACCCGCACTAGGCTATCGTGAAGGACTATGCCCTAAGCCTCTTCAGCAGTTGGGCATAAAACGGCTGAGAAATTTCTTGCTAGAACTATGTATAGATAAAGACATGTAATAAAATTCTCGTATAGTAAAAACGTGAGCCACTAAATAATTCTAGCTTTATAACATAAGTAATAGTCATTGTTTCCACAAAAGCCAGAGTTAAATAACCTTGTTTACTATTCTGTAACTACCTACTAAGATACAAAAATAAGTAAAGATTATTGCCTTGATAAATCTTAAATCATTAAAAAAATATCAGTACTACTGATATGCGTTAAATTATTGTCAAGAAAGTAAATAACTTACCGGCAAATCGGCAGCGGTACGGCAATGACCCTTTCAACTAGGCAATCGACGCCTGCCCTCTATTGATAGTCAAGAAATTACCGTGTTGCTTTGCGTAGGTATTGCGCCCGTAATATTATGCCACGACCGCGACGTTCAACCGTACTTGGTAGAAGGCGCACAACCGTAATCGGTCGCTTCGCCACTCGTTCTGTAAGTCGACGATTTTTGATCTGTATTATATTGCTCGTACAAACTGATTATTTAGGGTGCGTTCCAAATCGCACGCCCGGTGTAGAGTAATTTTCCAACAGTTGAATTCTTTACCCAGAAAAGGTTGAAAATCACTTCTGTCAGTGTGAAAATTAACTGTCAAACGCTCGTTCCAGAACGGGTTAATTTTTCAACTCTACCGGGCGATAATTACTCGGCGTGATTTGGAACATAGCCACTAGGGTTGCATTTGTATAATGTAAATCATTACCTACTCACTGACTTAATGAGTATAAGAAGGTACAATAAATTTTCACACTTGACGTCTGCTAGTAGTGTAACATATCGTTTTATGTTACTTTGAAAATAGACATGAAAGTAAATATGGTGAACTGAATTTATGTGCAATACTTAGAAACTTGAGTTATTTTCTCAAGTGAATAGGTGCTTACATCTGTATTGCGCTTACACAGTTAATTTCGTCTACGATGACAGGAATCTTTTAACAAGTTTAAAAACTTACTAAAAATATTTAATCTTTAAATATGTCAACTAAGCTTGGTGACTTGAACTATGAAAAGGTCACATACTCAAACTGTATCCTTATTACTATGATAAATAGAGTATAATTTCATTTTTCACTATTAAAATGCGAGAACCTCTAAACCGTGTGAACGGAATTCCAAGAATCGAACCTCGAAAACGAAGTTGAGAGAGGATTCTGTGGCAGCAATAGAGGGTTGTTGTGGACAGTCACCCAGGAACAGCGTTGACGTTTGGACGTGATAGTTTAAAAATTCAAAGGAGTCGGCCAAAGAGTTACAAGTGATATTTTTAGTTACAAGTGATATTTCAATTTACTTTTAATTTAGCATTTAATTTAATTAATTTAAAATTTAACTTTATAATTGTGCACTTTAACAAGTAAAATCTTGATGGTTGGAGCTCTTCATACAATTGGTAAACAGTATCATTTTTTTTTTTTTATTGTTATTATATATTTCTTCTTCAACTTTTAGATTCTTATTTAATTCACTGATTTCTTCGGATAACTTAGTTTAATAGGATGTATATAATAAAGACGAATGCAGGTTTTATTGATGACTAAAGTATGAAATATGTATGTCTAAAGGAATTTTCATTAGCGTATGTTCGGGAACGACGGGTCTAATTAATAAACACTATACATATATATATATATATATACATATATATAGCTAATATATTCATTTAGATGCTGATGTAACATGAGACGAGAGGTGGTCTTCTTTCGACTTCCTGCATTTTGTCTGTATTTTTCTCTTATTTCTCAACTGGTTTTATAAATTAGGAGCTTTAGGCCTGAAACGAATTTTAAAGTTTCAGGTAGGGTTTTCTTTTCTTTTAAATACAGTTTAGAGAAGTAAATTTCGACAGTGACAGCAAACATCGGACAACGACTGCAATATTTTTGATTTATCAATTGGTTGGAGTAGGGGGCGAGCTTTTGAAATCGAATTTATTTACAAAAGTGTTTGTGATTGTCTGAATGTGTGTAAAATTGTTATGTTATTTTGTTTGATGTGTATTGTTTCAACTGGGTGATTACAACCACTTAAGCATTTAATTTGAAGCTTCATCAAGTGATTTTCAAACGAAATGTTTGAAAAGCTTAATACTACATGAAAATAATTTAAAAACTAAATTATCCTGTCAAGAGCTCAACAACTATATAAAAATGTGTTTATTAGTAAATACATTATCGCCGAGGTACCATAAAATCTATAGGTATTTTTATACCTAACTATTCTTCAAAGTCGTGACTATTAAATTTAGTCAAATCACCGAATTTCATGAAGTAACGGATATAGATCAATCCGTATAATACCCACCTATAGAAACACATCAAATTAAATAATTTTAACAATGAGTGAATACAATTCTCTTGAATACAAGTTTATTTTCACAACTAATTACTTCTTTTTTTTGAGAGAAAATTTTATTATCTCAGTTTAACTTTTAAAAATATATTTTTTTTTATTTTAGATTACATGCATTTAGGAACTCAAACTCTCCCCGTATCTGTCGGCTGTCCTAAGGGAACTAGGCGGAACAGGGGGGGGACAATTTCTAATATCGGAGGCATATTGGAAATTACTTCACAACATAGCTTCATCACCTAACTAGCTCAGCGTTCATTTTCGAATTTATAGCTTCGGGAAGTGATGTATGCCGGTTCTGGGAGACTCTTGGAGGAAGCCTTTGACCTGGTCAGCGTGTCGGAATCCAGTTTATGCTAGGCGTCATATAATTGTTTCCTACGTGGCTATGGAATTGGAAATGTTCGTCGCGAGCAGACGTTAGACTAGGTAAATACAAAAAATGTTTGAAATTTGCTTTCCAATGTCGATATTAAGATATTCTATGTCTTAGGAGTCTAGTATGACTTAGGGGCCTAGGATGTCTGCAGACTTTAGGAGAGAAGTATGATTGTGTAATAGGTATTATTTTAGGGAGAGATTGACCAATCTATGTCTGAGTCTCAGTGTGATACCTGCGAGATAATCTGAAAATCTGGTTGGATGGTTCGAAATTTATATTAACGATTTCAGGAATTGTGTTATATTAGGTTGTTTAGATTTTCTTAATTTTCAGGAGGAAGATTGTATCTCTGGTTTTCTCTTATCTTATATTTGTTTGAAGTTCTAGATTTAAGTAAATATATTATATTTAATATATTTTATTACTACAATTCTACACATACACTTATTATTATACAAGATTTTATACACATACGTTGTCAATCACACATAATTACAGAGATTTTGAATGATAGAGAATATGTTCTGATGATTAGATTTTCTTTTCAGCTATAAATATTATAATATATTATTGTTTCATTTATAAATTGTTTTGTGAAATCTGTTGTTTGAGTTGCAGTCTGTAGACGTTCAACGTGACTCGACAAAGGGATGTAGACGTCATGTGCCTATGGGACTGGAGATACTTCCGGACTATAATGCTGAAATTCATAAAAGCTGAGTATAATTAATTACTATTTGAATTTTTCACTTGTATGGCATTACTTTAATTCTATTCTGTCACATAAATATATTGTAAGGGATTATTTATTTTAATTATATTGATTAAATAGTTAGGTCTTTTACTGTACTTAAGTAATGTCCAATTTCAGTGAAGTTCTAAAATACGATAACAAAACACTGAACAATTGATTTAAGCTATTTTGTTTTCTTATGAGAAATGTTCAATTAATTTAGCTTACTGTTTCACTCATTCATATACCTTAATGTTAATTTATTTCAATGTGTATTAATCTAATTTTCTTTCAGCGTCCTTTTTTTTGATTATGGCCTTTAATTGGTCCATCATAACTCGTTAATAGTTAAAATTAGTACATCCCAAACACTCAATTTGTATTTCTTGTTCCTCTTGTTTTTTTTTGGGTGTTTTGATTTTTTATGTTACGTAGTAAATAGAGTCACTGGACAGCCTTTATGTGTAGAGATCTTAAATAGATTGCGGTTTTTCTATTTAAAAATCTCGAGGAGAGGGCAACAGATATGATTGGTCAAATTATCATAATTAATTTGGTAATTACAAAAAAGTAGAATTAATTATATCTGTTTGGAGATAAGGATAAAGGGTCCAATTATATTAAAAATGCTTTTTTTTTTTAACTCTAACTTGATATTTGTAATTTTATTTGTTGATTTATAATTTCATATTTTATTTTAAAATTTTATTTTCTTTTTGAAAACTAAGACCCAAAAATCTATATTATTAATTATTATGAATCCAATATATACACATTAATTTCGAATTCCAGGAGCGGATAAGCGAACTCAGCGTGGTGTGAGCATGAACGACAAGCGGGAACCTACGAGCATACTCCGGTTTCACAACAGCGAGTTGGGACATAGCTAAGTTATAAACTCTAGTATTTAGGATATTTAATTTATTTAATTTACTAAAATATTATAATTTATCAAAATCAATTAAAGTCTTTCTTCTTCATATTTGCACGGGGGAGTTTTACAGTAGTTAGATTACTGCAACCAAAAGGTCCCAAGATCATCAGGAACCATAACATTAGGTATGGCGGCGCATGGTATATTTTAATCAAGTAGGCTGTTAATTGTAACTTTTTGAATACTATTCAACTACCTAGCTATTAATTTTAAAGAATAACTTTACCACCGCGGGAAAATGACTGATTCTATTCCGATAAGAGATTTTTAAAAATAAATTGGTTAGTACAGCAAAAAATTATAATATAAGAAATAATACATAATGATGTAAGCTTAAGCAAATAAATTATAAACAATATTTTTAAATCAAGGCAGGGCTGTAACTTGAGTTGAATAAGGTAGGGCAGCGGTGGTTTAATGTAGGACGCAAGTAATTTTTCTATCTTAATTATTTTACCTGCTTGTGAGCGTGAGTAATTTAGGTACCTAGTAGGTAATTGGGTGGGAGCGCGGGAAAACAATAGGAAAATGGTATCATACACACTTCACCAAAATGTAACCATTTTGCATTTAATCTACGGGCTTCTGCCAGAATTATATGTTACTAGACTTTGCCAGCGGCTCCGCCCGCCCTAAATTCGGTTATCGGCGTGGAACTCCTTTATTTAATCACAGTATTAATACTGTGATACTAATGAAGTTTGCTATATCAAGCTGTAGCTATAGCTATAGTTCGTTTGAGCTCGGTTTTAGTTATTCCCGGAACTTTTGAATTTTTCGGGATAAAAAGTAGCCTATGTGTTTCCAGGACCTAATCTATAGGTTTGCCAAGTTTCATCCCGATCCGTCCAGTGACTGAAGCGTTATTGAGTAACAAACATCAGACAAACTTTCACATTTATAATATTAGTAGGGTATAATTGTGAAAAACCATGATTGATTCAGAATTAATTTGATAGATTAGCTTAGATTAGCTTAGCTACGGCCCTGAATCAAGGTATATTTCTTTTGAACTTTTTTATGTTAATTATATTCTTCAATTTTGTATTGCCTATGGCTTTTTTATTTAAATATCTTTTTCAAACTTATGTACCAGAAAAGAAAGGAATTTTATTGTAGAAATATTTCTTTTACAGTGTAGTAGTACTTTTTATAGCGATAGAGCTACCTACTTGCTGCAGGTGCATTTTAGAATTAAGCACTTATCTGTTCTAATACATGTACATGTACATATGAAATAAACCGGCTTCAAAAAGATGCGCTTAAAAGGTAAAAATTATTATTTTTTTCCGAAAATCAGATCTGAATTATAGTTTGAAGTTGGTTTCATGCAAGTGAAGTCTGCGTTAGGTACACACCGATCTGATTTTCTGATAAAAGTAATTATTTTTATCTTTTTAGTGCATCTTTTTGAAGCTGGTCGTTTTTTTTTTTGTTAAAAAGATTTAACTTTTACATTTGAGTGACGACATGCTTTCTTCGTACACTAAAAACATTTAAATACTGTTATCAAAATTTTATACTATCATTAATATGAAAGGCCTTTGGTGTTTTGACCAAAAGTTTAAATTTTGAATTCACTACATTAATATTGGACCACCTCGGAAGTAAACCCTTTTAAATAAAAAAAGATTTTTTCTAATCCGTCTATATATGACGGAGTTTATGCCCGAACATAAATAAAAAAAAAAATAACATCGAATTAAGAACTCCTCCTTTTTTTGAAGTCGGTTAAAAAAAGTGTGATCTTTAAAGTATAACAACAAGTTATAAAACCCGGACAATTTAAAATTGATGGTTGCCGATAAGCGGTCACCCATCCAATCACTGACCAAGCCGACGTTGCTTAACTTTGAACATAAATTTACATGCGTGTTATTAACATCGGTCAAGTGCAAGTCGGATCTGCGCACCTTGGGTTCGAACCACGATTTACGTATTTTACGAACACAAAAACAAAAAGTGTGCCGCTTCACTCACCAAGACCGACGTTAATTCACTTAACTTTGAATATCGTTTCCAACATAAAAGTTTACACGCAATTTTTCACATTAACACACATTTTTAAAAAAACGTGCTTATTAAATTATTTAACCCAGCAACTTATCTACTTTCCAATACTATTTTACTTGTCAATGTCAGAATTTATTATTAAATTTATTTGAATAATTTGATTTATTAAGGATTAATTAGCAGCAGCTTTTGACCATTGGATTGGATGTGATTAAAGAATTGACAGACGAATATTTTATTGCTAATTTTTTATGTACAATTTTCTTTTATTATACAACATACCCAGTTTTTGTTGTAAAAATGTAAAAGTTGTTATATCTCTCTTTTTGTTTATCGCTTTGTGAGTAAATAATCGTTTTTTTGCGTTTACCACAATTCATTCCAGAGTCATAGGCATTGCTTCGTAAGGACCTGTCACCGACCCAAGTGGACGTAGGACGTAGCTTTACCAGACGTAGACGTACTTAGACGTAGACCACGAGGCATGACCAACGTAATTTTATTCAGTCTTAAGCACATCTTCAGAAGAATAATTTAATTAGGTATTTTTAATACTATATAATATTGTACGTAAAACCATACTTTTTAGGGTTACGTAGTCAACAAAGAAAACCTTTACCTAGTTTAGCCATGTCCGTCCGCGGTAAAGCTGTAATTTAGTAGGGATATCCATAATTATCAGGCCAACAAAATAAAATCCCTTACAAGTAAAGTAGGGATGGTTTTGTTTTCTTGTCTACCCCATAGTGTGGTGTGTCGTTGGATAGGTCGTTCAAAAATATTGCAGGTGTTTTTTTTAAATTATTAATTTTAAAGTGCTAAAGTTTGTTAGAGTAGAGTTAAGTGGTTGGTAAGTGGTCAATTATGTTGGTACACTATGTTTCACTTATTTTTCAAACGTAAAACTACAGCTGGCGCTAGTTTTTTCTAGTATAAAAATAAGATTTGTAAACATTCACTAGACCATCTTTATAGTCAAATGGTCATGGTTATGGGTCTACGTATAAGTGAAGCTAGTCTTGTTTATTTTCTTATAATAGGACCACAATCATCGCCACCGCACTCGGTGGCAAACAAGCACACGGCCCGCCTGATGGTAAGCGGTCACCGTCAAGATGGCTAAGAAATCTAAAAACTTCTTTCTTGAAGAACCCCATACTGTAGTCTCTGAAACCGCACTGTACGCGACCATTTTGGTTCTAGAGTGTAAGAATGAATTCCCGGCCGATGGCGAGCGGTGCGATGGTAGAAAGTAGCCGCGGGCATCATTTCTAACAATTCTTCAGAACACATCTCATTTTACAAGCGGTAGAACACACACAGGGAGGCATAGTCTCTCCTCAGACTTAAGGGTTCGATACGGCAAGTGAGTTTGGGATCGTTGACAATTCTCACAGCCCGTCGTTGAACCGAGTCAAAAGGGCCAAGCTGGTATCCGGGTGCACCCGCCTAGAGATGGCAGCAGTACTCCATATGGGGCCGAACTTGCGACTTGTAAAGCAGCAACCTCTGCCCCGAGCTTTTGCAGCACTTTAGATTACTTATTCGGTGGACAATGATGGTGACCTTGGTTATTTATCGGATCTTCTCATTTCTGATGGCCTTCAAAGTAACTTCCAGCATAGCGACTTTTATCTTGTAGAACATTTAGTTTAGTTTAACATTTAGTCATGAAAGGCAAGAAGACGCATTTATTAAAGACATGGAGGTACGGGGACATTGAGGTATGAACACCTGATGCAAATTTCCAAATGCCGCTCAGCCTAACGGAATTCTTCTGTGTGGAATATATTATAACCTATAAACTTGCTGAATACACCGACCATCTCACATAAAATAATAGCTTTTTTAAACATACAGCCTATAATAGGTTAAATATAAATAGGTTTATGAAGTTAGGCTCCGTTAAGTAACGATTATAGTGTTTGTGTGAATTGACTGCAACTATAGTTTCTCTGAAGAAATGAAACCTACACCGCACTGTAATAATATCAATCAATAAACGTAATGAAGCAAAAAGTCAGTGGCGTAGCAGGGAAGAAGGGGCGATCTGCACCATTTGTCACCACTTTATTTTTGACTGACTGACACTTAGACTAGGTCCAGATTTGTGGATTAAAATGTATTTGTAATGATAGACAAACCCTTTGACTGAATAGAGATTATGAAAGTACAGTGAATAAATTTTAGACACGTGTATTTTTTTCTTTTATCTTAAGTTTAATTTATCTTAGTTAATTTAGTTATTTATCTTATTAAATAAAAAAATATAATACGTAAGAAAACATAACGGTATGTTAAAAAAAAACCCAATTTCCAAAAAAACTGAAAATCGTTATCTTTAAACTATTAATGGAATTGACTATGTCAAAGTTTAGGTTAACTATGAAGCCAATTTATTTATGGAAAGTTACGTAATTTTTTAAACTAGATATCTGAAGAAATTCTCGACTTAACTGATAAACAGATTAAAATTAATTTAAAACAGCTAATCTGTAAGAAAGCATATTAAAATGTAGATGATCATTTAAATAACAATATTATACTGTCAAAACATTTAGAATGTTTTTTAAATTTAAAATATAACAACTTATGTTTTGAAATGTAGCAAAGACAAATATACTGCAAAGTTGTGAATTATGAAAAGATTAAAGTTGTTTTTTTGCAGACACTTTTCATGAGAAAACAAAACTGTGAACTGAATAACAATATTTTATCTAACATAGATATGTTAAAGTTAAAGAATTAAAGTAGCCGTCGAAAAAGATATTTTGATAACAATATTTTGTATGTAGTCTGTAGCAATTAGAGAAAGTAGTAAAATGTAGAGGTAAGACGTGCCTACACTAACAGGCTCGCATCGCGCATAAACAATTTTCCGATCCGTTTTGTACTGTCTAGGATTAAGAAGTTCTTAATAGATTGCAAAAAAGGTTCTGAAGAAGTAGAAGATTGCTCAGAAATTTTAGAACTAAAATTTAGCAAATGCAAACTTCTTTATTTGCACAGCTTCCCTTTTTAAACATTCCAAATGCAATGTACTGTTTATTTAGCGGCAACCGGCCAAAACTCGGCTACGCGGAGCGCCCACAAATAAAAGTACGCCTGGTTACAGATTATTCATCATCCGATTTTCAAATTAAATGACTGGACTCGCATATTATTATAACAACCATATTTGAAACAAACCAATCAATACATAACCCGCCAAATACGAAGTCAAATTCGCCCATTAAAGATACTTTCGGGTGACTAATATGAAGAAATGGTTTCCAGTAAAGTGACGCCCCTTTTTTGGCAGGGGGTCGCAACACTTCTAGCACCGTCCGCCACTGGATTTAAGGGAAGGCAAAGCAAATAGAACAACACCACCCCTGTAATATACGTTACTTTTCGCTTCGATGCTTCGGAGCTCAGCCGTAGAACTTGGACTACATTTTCATTGCGGACGATATGCATCAGCAACGTAGTGCGTTGCAATTACAAATTCAAATCGTACAGTGTAACAAACTATTATGACCTTCTGACCTTGGATGTTTGGTCGCTAGTGTCGTTCTAAGTTGATCAAATTTAGTGAAAAATGCCATTTCATTTTGGGGACTGTAGTTTCGAATTTTGACCGCCGCCGGGTCAGAAAACTTTGCTGCACTATACAATCACACAACTATATACATTACAGCTTTTCCCAGTGGAATTCGGAGATTCCGGTGGGAATTTTTATGACAACTTTAGATGTTCTATTTAGTTACTTTGAAATCAATTTTTTGTAATGGTTTTTAGTTAATTTTAAATGTACGAAGTGAATAGTGGAGTTATGGCTGGTGGATGAGATACACATTAGTTAGAAATTGAATCACATAATCACATCACGATGATACTCTGATGAAATTGATTCTGTAGATAACGTAGGTACCTATTTTAGCATTGTAATGAATACATTTTGTTGTCCCAGGTGAAAATTGTATCCAAGGACCAACAAAAGGAACTCCCAAGTTTTCAATTTAATGAATGAAATATAGAACATAAGTAATCCCGCCCGCGCTAAATTTTGCTATCGACGTAGGATTTCTATTTCAACTCTTTGATTACTTATAGTAAAACAATCAACTCACACTTGACATTCTTTGTAACTAATATCCTGCAAACTATCATATTGCCGTAAAAAGGTAACAAACAGAGACACTTGTGTATTTATAATATACTAACTTTTGCCAGCCAATTTCATCGAGATGGCCATGAAAAGGTAACGAACAGACAAACAGAGACACTTTCGCATGTAATACTAGACTTTAACAGTGGCTCTGCCCGACCTTAATTCAGTTATCGGCGTGGAACACCTAAATTATACTAATGAAGTTTGCTATAGCCTATTGCAAGCTATAGCTGTAGCTATAGTTCATTTAAGCTCAGTTATAATGATATCAAATCAAATCAATTGATTTAAATCAGACGCCTGATCCATATTCTTGTTAGTAGTTATATTTAAATTCGGTTATTTTCATTATAATTTGTATTATATATATAGATTTAACATAATATAATTAAATTTTAATAACTTAATAAGATAAATAGCAAATATGTAATTGATAATTGATTAATAGCCATGTAATTTTTTTAAATTTGTTAAAATTAATTATAAATGTGGAGCTTAGTTATGCAGTTTAATATCGGGTAGTCCGTTTTGCTTGCTACGATACGAAAAATGCGGTTTGTGCTGCCACGGACACGGTCTAAAATAGAAGCACTTCTTTCTCTAAGAATGGTAGAAAAGTCGTCGATACGTTCATTGGCAAACATACCAGATGCGCTGCAGTACCTTGGCAATCCCAACAGCATCCTAAACGCATTGTTATATACTGTACGCGCAGTGCATTTAAGGTCATCTTAGTATAACTCAGACTCACAGGCTGCACGTGTAAAAAGTCAGGCAATATTTAAAAACAAGCTTTTATTATGTTCTTGTAAATAAAAAGAATTAAAAATTTAATAATAATAATTTAATCCTGATAAGAAAAATATCATTATATAGGTACCTAAATATAACACGCTTTTATTTATAAAAAATTGGGTGTGTAATAAAAACGCTAAAAATTATTACAAGGTGTAAAGATTTAGGGTTTAATGAAAATGTCAAATATAGGTATGTGTTCTCATACATTCTTCAGGTATGTATGAGTGCGTCACACAAATAGTTAAAAACATGGCTAAAATTCTCGGCAAATGAACACCTGCATGTTGCAGGTGCTCGACACTAAGCCCGTCGTATCCTGGTGATTTACCCCGGGTAATTGGGCTCATAACGTCGTTCATAATGTCTTTCGCTTCCTCATTAAATTTTCTCATTTTATTCCTCTTGTCGGCACTAACAACACAGTTGTCAACGTAAAAACTTCTTTACTTTCGTGCGATGTCACCCTCATATTTCTCAAGATGTTATAGAATTATAGCAGATAGGAGGCATATGGACTTGTTGTAACACCAAACACAACACGAAGATTCCTAAAAACTTTCAGTTCTTTATCTACGCTATTAAAATTTTGCCACCATAACAATTTGAGATACTCGCGATCTTCAGGGTATACATATATCTAAATAAAATCTTTTTTATGTTGGCCGTAATACCTATTGCGCCTTTCCTAAATTAAATAAGCAAGTTTGGTATCAATTCAATAAGGTTGTTTCCTTTTTCTAGACAAGCATTAAGACAGACAGCTTCCTTCGTAGAAGCCAACGCGTCAAAACAGGCCGAACCCTAGCAGTGAGGCTACAATCCTTAACTACGGCTAAGTGAGGTAAATAATGGCCGGTTTGTGGATTATCATCTATAACTTCTATTCTATTTATTACTTAACCAATCGTCGAACATCTCATTATAGTCTGCTAATAAACCTAGATTTGTAAGGTTATTTGTATTTGAATAGAGACGTTTTGTGGCTAAGTTATAATTTGAGGAAAAAATTTCAGGTGTTTCCTTCCACTGTAATCTAACTTCATACCTATTTTCCTCACATATACATATAGCCTCTCTTAAAAATATCTCAACTTATTCTTCACGTGTTTTCATACTCTTTACTTGCGCCTTATCTTTTATGCCAAATGTCTCTAATTTCCACAAGTCATCGACGTCAAAAGAACAAGCTAGTATTGAAGTAAAAGTGCAATAAATACCAAAAGGTCGTCCCTAGACGACCGAACCAAATTTCGTCTCAACTACTACCAAATTGTCACTTACGTGTTCTGACTGTCTATTGTATAGCGAAACTGAAACACCATAGCCGATTAGTAAAGAAATCACTATAACTTCATCAATACAATCAGTAATTTTTATTCCTGATGCAATTGCGCCAGAAGTAAGCCTGGTTTTATTTATAGCAAATTATAGCATATTATCTTCTGCTCAAGCGCTTCTATCTTTAACTCATACTTAATATCAATACTTCGACAGTTTAGTGAAAAGGATCAGTGATTTTTTAATTTTGTCACTACTCCTCCAAACAAATTGTGTCTCATCTGTTCATTACCTGTATATTCAACTTATCAATAAAATAATGTAATTAAATTAACTTTGGGCACTTCAATCTAAAAGAGCTCCCACTGGAACAACTTTTTATTTATGTACCAAATTCATTTTGACAGTTTGTAACAAATCGGTATATACTTTGTTTTGAAGTTTGTTTTTAAAAACTGATTTATCTTAAGTCTTTGTAGAGGTTTTCGATAAGCAGGCACACATAATAGGGTAATGCCTTTTTTCACAGACAACGCATTTAAAATACTTTCTACACTTTTTGCATGATGTTCAGGTATTAAACATATTTAACCATACATCCATTAATCTATTTTGTTAAATCTTTTCAAAGTTATACCAATTTTATCTAAGAATTCTTCAATTCTCTTTGCGCACATAGTAAAACGAGGACTTACTACTTTCCTTTAAATTGAACCCGTTCCAGTCCTGTTACGGTCGCCATAATATGATAAATCGGATGAATGATGTTCGTTGATGAAGATTTAGAGCAGGTCCTTAGGACTTAGTTTATGATGATGTAACTTAGTAGACGTAGTTTATGATGATGAAACTCCCTAAATTTACGGTATTAGTATTTTAAATAAACACATTTTGTAAATTCAGAAAAAATATTTGAAACTTACATCACCATAAAAACAAAAAAATCATGTCGAACGTCACTAAGTAAGTTATAATTGCGGCAATCGTCGTTGCCACACTAGTACGTAATGGACGCTATTAAGATGCTGGAAACGGTGTGGTAAAAGCTGCTTCATGAACAAGTGTGTTGAAAAGGTTCTTTCTTATTTTGCTTGTAATTGGATAATGTTTTTTGTACTTATAGTGATCAGATTTTTGACTGTGTACATGTTATTTGTACATTTTCATAAAATTGTCGCACGCTATGCCTGAGAATAAGGCTTTGTTTCTTATTGTTGCATGTTCCGTGAGATATGCTTCGAGGTCGCCACGATTGATAGTTTCCGCCACAAAAAAAAAGTATATTTACTGTACACATAATTAAATTTTATTACATTTCACCAAGCTTTCTGTGTGTTGACCTTAAAATAAACCAAATATTCGTATAAAAAACGCGCATAGAAATTGTTAATTACCTAGATTTACAAAAAGTTGCACAAGATCAAATTTATTTTGCACATGTTATATAAGACCAAATATTAGACTAGCTTTTGCTATCAGCTGCTCCACCCTCCTTTAATTCGGTTATGGTTTCTAACAAACAGACAGACATCAGAGACACTTTCGCATTTATAATATTACTTTATTTACTTGGAACAGAAAAAAAAGTGAGACTATGAGATTACTTATTTATAATATTACTAGCTTTTGATCGCAATTCCACCCGCATCACCTCTCAATTATAGAAAAAAAAACGACTCACGCTTGACGTTTTCAAGTAGCCTATATCTTTCCTACGGACTCAAACTATATCTATGCCAAATTTGCCCTCGGTTCCACCCGCCCTAAATTTGGTAGGATTTCCACAACACCTCTTTTCTTGATGAGATTGAATTTTTATATGATTCTAATGTTTTGAGAAAAGCAAGAAAAGAGGTGTTGTGGAAATCCTACCAAATTTAGGGCGGGTGGAACCGAGGGCAAATTTGGCATAGATATAGTTTGAGTCCGTAGGAAAGATATAGGCTACTTGAAAACGTCAAGCGTGAGTCGTTTTTTTTTCTATAATTGAGAGGTGATGCGGGTGGAATTGCGATCAAAAGCTAGTAATATTATAAATAAGTAATCTCATAGTCTCACTTTTTTTTCTGTTCCGCTAATTGTGCCGGTGTGTATATTTATCTCAAAAAATTCAAAGGGAACTTCCCGCAGGAATTACTATTACTGAATTCCATGTGCATGAACTTAGGTACAGCTATAGCTTGCTAGAGTAAACTCTCTTACTGTAATCAAGGAGTTTGTGAAGAAATCCTACGCCGATAACCAGAGCGAAGCCGCTGGCAAAAGCTGTTAATATTATGAAGAGGAAATGTTTGTTCGTTTGTCGCTTTATAACTGAATAATGGCTCAACAGATCAATGTGAAACCTAAACGTAGCCTATACCTTTTGTATTCCTATAGTATGCATACGAAACAACAAGGGACAGCTAATCAATAATAGATTGAAACATTCGGTAAGTCACTATGGAGAAATTTTCAATAGTCTAGTAAGACGGCCATCGACTACGGTGCTGTGCTCTGACCTACTATCTGCGTTGAAAGTGACAACGCCGCATAATGATATCCTAAGACGGTGGTAGGCTACCCGGCGGCAGGGCGAGTGCGCGGCGGTATAGTGCGCTCGCGCCTCGTCATGCGCACACGCTCGCCCCATGTCGCCTCTTCTGGCGCTGCTCGCGCTAATCGCGTGCGCGTGCGCTCTGCCGCCGCCACGCCGACACCACTTCCACTCCCAACCCCTCGATACCTTCACCCCGTGGTACGACTACGACGAATACTCGGAATCTTCCACATATTACCCACGCCTACCCCAAAGTGCTAAAGTGATATTGAGGGCCGAAAGCGCCAAAGTGAATAAGACTGTGAGAAACGCTAGCGGTGGCAGTAAGAAACACGTGGTTAAGAGTACCACTATTAATATACAGAGCCACACTAACATTGTTGTTACTAAAAGACCAAATAATATTGTGATTTCGAAGCCAAATCAAGGGACGAAGATTCCGCAGCGGCCTGTGAACCGTGCACGCCCGCCCACTACGCGCCGCCCGCCTTCCACGCCCACGACGTCGCAGCGACCATTTTCTACAACCAAACGACCTATAAAAACTCGTACTCAACCCCAAACTTTAAGTGCAACACCAAAAATAATTAAAGCAAAAACTACATCTTGTCCGCCAAAGCATTCTGGTTGGTTATCGTCATTCTTTGAAGAAAATAAAGTCAAGAAAGCACCCGGCAACAATCAACAGAGTCAAAGTCAAGGGTTCTTATCAGGTTAGCCTAAATCTCAGTTATAATGTATTTTTATAGTTAATTATAGCTTAATAGTCCAAAAACTATAAGAAAAACATACTATAGTAATAGCAAAAATGTGTGCGCTGTTTTTAGGGTGCCGTAGCAAAATAGCAAAAAACGGAACCCTACTAAATTCGTCATGTACCAGCCTCAGCCAGACTTTGGATATATTGTACATACAGATTTTTTATCCAAATTGGAAAAAAAATTTAGGGTAACATTTTAAACATTTATATATTTTTAATAAATATTTTCGCGCACCCCATCTTTGGCGGTTATCATTGAAAAGGGCTTTAAGAATGCATTTGAGTTTATTTTTCTCTAAAATTTATAATTTAAATGTGTCACGTCATACTTTTGAACCACAAGATTTAAAATTCTGGAAAAAAACACGATAATAGAACTTTATAAATACTATGCTTATGAAAATTGTTTTGAACAAAATGGCTTCAATGAAATAAATAAAACCAATAACTAATTCGACGGCCAACTGTTTTCTATTCATAATGTTGCTCACGTGGCACATTAGACCTTTTGGACTAAATTCAAAGATGCCAACTTGATTTCTCCGCCATTAAAAAGTCGTAAAAGCTGAGCTATGACTTACACCTTACTTACACGTGAGCTCCGAGTCCCATATTCTTACAGTGTATCAAGTAGAGGCTTATGTCAACCGCATCCTTCACCATCATTCAGACAGTATGAAATAGTTAAACTAGAAAGAGGAGATTATAATTGCGAGTCGAACTTTTGCACACTGGTACCACTTTGGTACTTTTCCTAAAGCATAATAAATTTGTCACATGATATATACACATTTTTAAGCCGGATGACAAATCGAAATGTGAAAACTATCAAGGTGTAAACATTATTCCTCATTTAGCTAAAGTTTAATGCGTAGTTTATGAATATACAGATATCATGGATGATGAACCTTTTAGAATTTAAAAACTATATTTGTAGTACCTACTTTTTCTAAAACACTAAAGAAAGCTTTTGATTGCGTCAATCATGAGCTTCTATGCTACAAATTCAATAAAGACCTTATCCAGTAGTGGCACTAAAAGGTTATTTGTCTGCAGCTACAGAAGTCTTATCTGGTGTGCCACAAGGGTCCCATTTAGGACCATTATTTTCATTAATGACCTAGTCCTATAGTGTCCGAATGTTTGATATATGCTGATGATTTAAAAGTTTTTAAAGTAGTTTCTGCAGTAAATGATTGTTTAATTTTGCAAAGAGGTTTAGATAGAATTGAAGAGTGGTATACAGACAGCGATATAATATTAAATGCAAAAAAATGTAAAACAATTACTTTTACTATTAAAATAAACCAGCAGCAAACTTACATTCAGGGATCACTATGAGAATATATATTTATAACAGCAAATCAAATGCTCGGTTTTTTACAAGAAATTCTAAGGATTTTATAAAACCAAACGCTTTTCTTGCACTCCATTATAGTTTAGTTAGAAGTTTAGTTTAGTTAGAAGTATCTTTGAATATACTTCGATGATTTGGACACCTCATTATAAAATACACAGTAACCGCATAGAAGCTATTCAGAGACGTTGCCTTAGTAGGTTGGAGGTCAGGTCAATCTCCAGTGCTTGCTTCGTAAAAGACGAGCAGTATCATTATTACTTTGTTTGCAAAGAATATTGCATTCGTCAATGGCTGCAACTAAGCCGCTGTCGGAACTCAAAAACTTTTAGTTGAATGTATTTCAAAAATAACACGTAATAAAAAATTAAAAACGACGGATCAATTTTCCTAAAAAGCTATAGAGAAAAAACAGATTTTTTAGACTTCTGTCTTCCTGAAATCGAAATATTCTTGGATAATAAGACATGTCTGTACAGTTGTACACAGTAACATATACTAACATATAGCAAAAAGATATCGGATGGAGCAATTTTCCGCCAAGAGCTATAAGTGAATTTTCATATTAAGGTACAAAAAACCATGATGACGTTATCACCATGCAAAATTTCAGCGACAGATAAATTACTGTCCTGGTCAAACCCCCTCAGTGACCGGACCAATTTGTAAGTCAAGTGGGAGACTGAAGTAAAAAGACACTATTTCATCACGTTGCAACAAAGCATCGGGATGACCTGAGTTTTGGCGCTGAAATAGTTGGAGGGATGGTGAAGGATATGTGAATACTTTTTATACTGCTTGAAAGATCCCACAGGACTTTTTGCAGGGCACATTTATCGCGTGCGATGTGACGGTGCGTGCAATTGACTTTATGCTTGGCACTAACATAGATGTAGGGACAGAGAAGAACAAGGAATATTTATTCCCGATTGACAGTTACCACGGGAATAGGATTTTCTACGTGGGTAATCGTAGACACATTTAGGTATTGTGTTGCTAATTTACTGACCAACTGAGTCAGATAGAAACGTGAAATTTTTAGGGTACATTTTCACGTTCAGCAAAAACTTTTAACCTTAATGCGAAATTCTTTTTCTTTGTTAATTAACGACTTATTAATTGACGTTGCATCAAATTTCCGATTAAACTTTTTTTGGCACAAAAATAGTTGAAAAAACTATGAAGGATACACTTTATGCCTTTTGACAGTTCCTTCCAGAACATATTTTTCTAAATGATATCACGAAGCACTATTTCAAACTTAAACAAGTAATTTTAAATTACAATCGTCGTCGGTTGACTATTTTGGTCTAAAATCTATAAGAGTAATAAGTACCTACAGATAAAAAACAATTTTGTGCAGAACCCCTTTTGGAGTAAGAGTCAGACTAGTTACCATAAAAGAAAGGTCTGTGTATTATATGCTGGTACTTAGCCCCATGTTTTTGGACCGTTTTATGGTTTTATGTATATCACCGTGACGGAAACTTTAGTAATTAGAATTAAAAGCATCATTTTCTTGTTTCCTAAATTACCTGAATAAAAATGGCTTAATGACAGAATATTATTGACCTAGAAGAATATTTACCGTTCTTTCCTACCTACTTAATATTTATTAATGCGAAAAACCCACCTTAAACTCTTAACACTTTAGTTTACGAATTGTTGCAACTTTCTCGTAGGCTTTTTTTTTATGACAGTTATTCGAAAGTATTTTAACAAAAAAATATTACAACTATCTTCAACATTCCACTGAAAAGTAAAAGTCAAATATTTATTCTACGTGAACTCATCGAACTGAAGTTGGACAAGGAAGGGTTGTTTTATTTTTAAGTAATGTTAGTCGCTCAGGGATGGATTAAGGGTGTCAAAAGGTAATTAAAAGTTTTTAATGAATATTCTGTGTTTAAGGGACATGAAATTTGGTATTTAGGTTGATGATTTAATGTATAAGTACTAAAATAAATGGTGTTATAATTTTTTTTACAGTGTTATTAATGCTACGTACGTAGAGGTTAAAATTAAGATAAATTTCTAATTCTGAAGCTTAAGTCGTCAAGTAATAGAACCGAGAACAGAAAAAAAATTGTATATCCTGACTTTCTTGCGTCTCTTTTTCACTCTGTTGTGTAACAGTTCATCATCATCAACATCCTTAATAAGGACAAACGTCGTAGACGGTTTTTCATACAAAATTGATTTGTCATAATCTTTAAAGTTCCGTGAATTACACTATTTATTTTGGTCTCTAAAAAAAAAGAAAATTAAGTGCTCGCGTAATTTGATTTCATTAGATTCTGATAAGCCATAATTTTTTTAAATTTCTTTTAAGTTGAAATTTTTATACAAGAAATTTTGGCACCTTTGCAAAAAAATTAAATAATAATGGCTTATCAGATCTCATACAACCAAAAATTTTTTTGACCTCTAAATGTAAAGTAAAATTTAGGGAACTTCGGAGATTATGGCAAAATTAATTTTGTATGAAAACAATCTTCCCCTTAAGTTATACTGCACTGCTCCTTATGGTTTTAGCGTGAAGTAATGTAGCCCAAAAAAACCTAATTGCTCAACCAAAGGGCTATGTTTTTTTTAAATCGGACTGGTTTCTATTGATTAAAATTAATACTTAGGTAGTATTACCTAAGATTAGCGCGTTCAAACATACAATACATTAATATATACAACACAAAATAAACATACAAAGCTCACCAGCGTCATATATTAGAATAGGCAACTAAAAATATAAATTTGGTAATTTAAATAGCATTTCTTAAGATAAAAAGTTCCGATAACTAGGTTTGTTTCGTCAACGATATCCTTATTTTCGTTAAACATCCGCATGACCGTTTTTGATGAACTTTCTCTTCACATTTGGAGTTTGTTAAGTTTGTTAAAGATCTGTATTAGGAAATATAATTTGTGGATTAGGTCATAACCAATTTCGAAACGAGCTAAGTTAGGTCCCTCTCCATATTAAGAATTTTAAACTTTAAATTAACCCATTTTTTTGGAGAGATTTAATTCGGTGTCGTTCTTGGACTTTATTGGGAACAGTCTCGAGCTATTCGGACTCTGGAATTCGAGAGAAAAATGTAAGGAATACCGGTACCGATTCTCCCGGTAGTCCGGTAGCGCAGTATTGAAATTAGCAGCGGTAGGTACTGTAACCCCTAACCTACGCCTACTTTATAGGCAAGGAAACAAACACAGCCTGTTTGTTACATAAAAGCACGGCGCAAAAGGAAAGTTTAGGTACCAATACATGTTCTCTCAACATGACTTCACATTGTCATTGTCATAAAACTGTGCAGCAGGTCAAGTATAACATGCAACGATTTAATATCTGTCAGATAATATGTATATGTGAAAAATATTTAAGAGTACATGACGCGTGTCACAGAAAGGTTAAAAAATAGGTCATCTAATGAACTAGAAACGGATGACGAGGTTTGTATTTATTCGTGGAACTCATATGTATATACATATATAAAAAAATTAACGTTTAATTTAAATTAATTAATTCTTAGGGTGTGGAAGTCAACAAGGAATCTTTATGTTGGTAGATTCACCATGTCCGTATGTCTGTTTGTCTTCGGCTTAGCTCTGAGACTCTTAGTAGGTACAAGAAACCTGTAATTTGGCATGAGTATTGTACCGGAAAACTACGGAACACTAAACTGCGCGTGGCCCGACGGTTTGTTTTGAAATTCAGATAAAGTGCAAGTCGAATATACGCCATAGCAGCACGATTTGGTAAAAAATAGCTGGCTACTATTACGCTTGTGACAGACAGACAAAATATCTACAGACGAACAGACACACAGACAGACAATCCATAGACATACAACATAGCTGCCACCCTAAAATAAATTATTTTTCAGGTGTTTGGTCTCAAATTTTCGGTTGGGTTTGGGGTGATGCGTCTTGGTTCGCAACCGATGAGCCGTTTGAAGAGGACAATAAAAACAAGAAAAAGAAAAAAGACGTAAAGACAAGCACCACCACCTCAGCGCCTTCGACATCAGAGTTTCCCGACATCGGTAGTTGGTTCCAGACGTTTCTCAAATCAGAAGAAAAAGAAAGTTAGTCAAAATCCGATTATTTTTGTAGTTTGTTTTTTTGTTACAGAAAAAAAAACCATATTAAAATTTCGACTACTCAAATAGATCTCATTGCATAAAAAAGAAACCCTTGGTTGAAACTTGACCGGTTTTTACAAGCTTTTATTTAATCTCACCTGTCCCGTATCTGTAATAAAATCTTGTAAGTTAAATTTTACCCACTTTTCGGTGTTAGATTAAGTTGAAATTTGCATACACACGTAAATCGGATGACGATGCTGTATAACAATGTCATAGAGCTGGTCTAATGATGGAGCCAGAAGAGCTGGTCTGATGATGGAAACGACGCTACCCCATCGAGTTTGGGCTTATTTGATTTGTCTTGACAAGTACTGTGGTCGTAAAATGATAACCAGGGTCTGATGAAAGCGAAATAAAATTTTATGTATATTCTAGTTTTTTACCTTGAAAGCTATGTAAGAATGCTACATAAATGACCAACAACTTTTCGGATAATGTTAATAAATGTTGTAGGTAACAACCAACAGGGAAGCAATGTGAAGAAGAGATACAAAGGGTATCAACTACTGAGAGCATTTACTGATGCCCAGTGGAAGGTTAAAGAAATGCTTGACTTGAAGGAAGAAAGCCAAGGGTCTGGTCTAATGTGGTGGACTTTACCGTCGGTAAACAGTACTACAGATCTACTCGTCCCACCTGATCTCCTGTCTGATGTAAAGGACCACCTCCGATCTGCTAAAATACAATTCGAGACAGTAATTAAAGATTTACAGGTAAATTTGCTTTCGGTTTACATATTTTTAAACTGAATTTTTTGACGATGTAAAAAAAAAGCAAATGTAAATAGGTTAAAATAGAAATCACTGTACAGTTACCATGTTGGTACCACGCTTTATAAGTGTTTTATACCAAAATAACATCTTCAAATTTAACGTTTTCACTATCGGAAAGAAAGAGGGTGGTTTGAAGGAAAGTACCCTTAATATTAATGATGGAAAATTTTACTGAAAGGGTACTTTCTTTTATTTTCTAAAATAAGCAAAACTATCGAGATCGGGAATCGAACCTGTGAAAATACTGTAGATTCCTACCGAAACAGTTACACATTTATTTATTCAAAACGATTTTTAAAGTTAAGCAACTTACTTAACTTAGCGGCACACTTTTTGTTTTTGTTTATATTCGTAAATTAGGTACGCAAATGTTGGTACGGAAACCCAAGGTGCACGAGTCCGACTCGCACTTGAACGAAACTCTTTTCAGTTTAAATTTATACATAGTTAATTTTTTACGCAGTGGGGCTTTTTGATTTTTCATTTATTTATTTTTATTTGACACTTTATAGTCAGAATTACACTACGGTAAATATCGCAATCTTGATTTTTTTTTTCTAAACATCATGGTATAAATAACAAAAAGGCTAAGGATGATAAATAAATATTTTTTACCTATTGTTCTGTATGGTGGTAGTATTAAGCTAATTTATAACAGTATATAATTCATATTTTATCTTTCTTATGTCTATCTATCCTTGAAGAACCTAATACCTTAGAAAAACCTTGGCAAGGAGCTTATTTCACAACCCAAGCGTTCGCGGGAGGATGTTCGTCTCAAACTGCACTGGACGTGACCATTTCGGTTCTAAAGTGTGAGAGTGAATTCCCTGCCGATGGCAAGCGGTGCGATAGTAGAAAGTAGCCGGGAGGCAAAGTCTCTCCTCAGACTTAAGGGCTCGATACAGTAAGTGAGTTTGGGATCGTCGACAATTCTCACAGCCCGTCGTTAAACCGAGTCAAAAGAGCCAAGCTGGTATCCGGGTGCACCCGCCCAGAGATGGCAGCAGCACTCCATATGGGGCTGAACTTACGACTTATGAAGCAGCAAACTTTGCCCCGAAGTGAAGTACTGCTTCACTCTGTTGAGTACCTATGTTTTTTGGACGCCAGCTTCACCTTTTCTTGCAAATTATCTCGGAACTGGACATGTCAATACAAAGGATTCCAATGCTCTTGGAGATGGTGAAGGGAGTTTTCTGGAACTGGACTTGGTGAATGGGGTTTTCTTAGCGGTGAACGCGCAGACTTGTGTCTTTGTAAGGTTAAATCGCACCAAGTTTTCTCGTCCCCAGTCAGAGACCTTGGAGAGAGTGGTCTTGATTTAAGACAAAAGTTCCCCACGCTTTTCCTTCACAAAGGAACGAGGGATATTTGCACGACCCGTGTAATAAGCATGGAGACTGTCATCTCATAGCAATTTATGTTGTTGATGTCCAAAATTTCATTGAGATGCAGTAGAAACAGCGTTGGAGACAGCACAAAGCCTTGCGGAACACCAACATTAATGTCCATGCTATCATAGCAACTATCGTCAATTAGGGCTCGTAGGCGTCTGCTGAATAAAAAGCTAGCCACCCATTTGCTTAAACCCTCGGGCACTCCGTAAGATGGCAACTTCGATAATAGACCCCGGTGCCAGACCCGATCGAACGCCTTCGCTATGTCCAGGCTACATGCACATGCCTCCCCCACTCTTTATGCACTCGGTGTGTAAGATATACTAAAAGGTCAGTAGTGGATTGACCGTGGCAGGAGCCATATTGACGGTTGTTGACCAGGTCGTGTTTTTCCCTGATCTTAGAAGCTGTGTGTTGATCACATGTTCTATCACCTTGGAGAGGAGATAGGTAATAGCGACTTTAACTTCCATCGTGTAATCGACTAGGTACAATATACCCTACGCTTTCAAAATTTGGCCAAGTTTTGCATAAACTTAATACAATCAAAATAAACTAACATAAACTGATGCACAAGCAGGATATTAAATATTATAACGATAAAAAAATTTAAACCCATAGATACCTTAATGAATATTGCACAAAGAACCCAGACCATACTACCACTTTGTCTATATGCCTATACCACAGACTATATAATACTAGCCTATACTTAGTACCTCTAAAACACACTATAGCTTCCTCCAGATTCCGTTACTTGATTTCCTGCAAATACATATGGATTTTATATTACCTACCTAAATCCAAAAAAACATAAAGCAATGGCTATAGTTGGCAGAAAATTGTTAGTTACAGTGATTAATAATATAATCTATTTGTATAAACCTAAGAGATTAATAAGGTACATATATGCACACATGCTGTTTTAAAATAAACGAACATTTTGACAGAACGCCATAAAATATGAAAATCCCAGGCTTTCAAAGAAGCAGCGTCTGGAGATGGAAAAGACCCAAGGCCACCCAATGACCTGGCGGCGCTATCACCGATACGCCGACATCTTGCGCTATTTGGAGTACCTGCAGCACGCCCATGCTGACTTGGTGGAGTTGGTTCCACTCGGTCGATCTTCGCAAGGACTACCTCTAGTAGCTGTAAAGGTAAATAAAATTTAAGTCAGTCAGTGTCAGTTTGTACGATATAGGCTAGATCGCGTATATACGACGTTTTTGTGCAAATGTTGTGGCTGAACTGTAGCATCTAAAGGATTGAAAAAATGTATGTTATATAACTTGTTTTTGTCTAGTGCATTACCTTAGTGAATGATTTTCATTTATTGTATTTAATGAAATAAAAAATTTGGAAGTGACTATTGTTTTAACACTTGTGCAAATTTTTAAAGCGTGTTTTGCATTTGCTTGTTGAAAGTTAGTTAAATAATTAGAATAGCTTGTTATCTAGTGCATTGACTCTAAGTTCTAGCGAAAATTCAAAAGATGTGACTTCAAAACAGTAAAAACATCAAATTCCATACAAAACAATATCAAGGCGTCATTATGGCATAAAATACCTAAGAATTATATAACTAATATACTTATCTCGTATAATTATGTGTATGACTTTTAATTTAGTATGATTTTTAGCACATTTACATGCACAACCTTAGTATCACAGCAATAAGCTTTCTGGCCTAAATCGCCCTCTTAAAAGAAAATATCACGTAGCCTTTGATTATTGACAGGTTAATAATAATCAAAGCACGCAATAAGGGATGGAATTAGACTTATGATTTCTTTTTTACATATAATAGATATAACACAGTCATTATGTCTGTACGTTTTGCTTTTTTTTAAAATGCCATAAATAAAAAAAGTCTTGCAAAAGTCTAAAAAATTGCCTCTTTTAATGACATTTTCAGACGTGCTCTGTACAAACATGTTAAATGATTCATTAACTTTCAGAATGAGTAAAATTTCAATACAATTCGCTTAAGATTTGAAGGAGAAAAGTGGGTAATTCAAAACACAAATTTTGATAGTTGTGACTAGGTAAATTTTGGCCTGGATCTTAGCGCGACAGCAATTGTATCACCAAATACCTATGTGCGTATTCACTTGGGACTGGTATTTCCTCTTTCCGTAATATGTAGGGAACGAAGTCACGTAGTTTCATACGATGCAGTACCTACAGTGCAACAAAGTTTACTGACCGGGTGTATCATCCCTAGTGTCGTATAAGTTCACACCATTTTAATATGGTAACTGTTTTGACTTTTGACCACCGGGTTAGAAAAGTTTGTTAAACTGACAAAATATAACCTAATGATTAAATTTTACACATGGTTTGATGGTCTAACTAAACACCAGGTCGCTATCCCGTCAGACGATAATGAAGATCATGATATGGGAAAGTCGAAGAAGTGGAAGCTACGGTCTCGGATGAAGCCAGCATTGTGGCTCGACGGAGGTTCACACGCTCGGGAATGGATCGCCCCAGCAGTTGCAACTTGGATATTGCATACTCTTGTCGAGGGAGACAATAATTCAGGTATCTATCTATACAGGGTGGAAACGATAAGTGATCTCACTTGATTATTTTTAAACCATACACGATATCAAAATGCTGATTATTGAATAATTATTGACAAGCTCTGTACAATGGTATCAGTAATGGTTTATAAAATAAACTGGATCTATCCGAAAATTTAATGTTTTTAGCTTTCATACATACATTTAGTATGGCGACATTTAGGTACGTACCTACTTAAAAAGATATTATACACTTATTAATATCTGTATCAATAATTTTGATATATAGTAGATACACGTGTCTCTACTCCACGTGTTAACACTCTTCTTCGCCATTTTAAAAGCATGTCTTGATAAACTAAACTGGCTGTATGAATTTAATTTATTCGCCTCAATTTAACAAAAAATAGAAGAGGAATGGCGCCAAAAAGATACCTAGTTTGTTGAAATTCTAATGTCGAAAAAAGAGAGATGTTTAAACCCTAGTAGCAAAATTATTTAAGTATCACGCGATGAGTGACATGTCGCCATACTAAATGTATGGAAGCTGAAAACATCAAATTTTCAGATAGATCCAGTTTTTCTCTTATTTATGTTTGCTTAACGTTTTATTTATGCTGTCTTTTTTTATTAATAGTATAAATAGTCTGTGTTTTTTTTATATAGGATATATAATTGATATTTGTTGGTTTAAGTGTATTAAATTTAAATTTAGGTTAATCTTAACTTGTAAACGTTTGGGTGCAAACCCGTTAGTTTATAAATGTATGCAAACAGTAAATAAATAAATAAATTATCTAATAAACCACTTGATTGATACTATATTGGATAGAGCTCGTGAAGCACTTTCAGAATCAATAATCTGTATTAGTTTTTATGGATACCTATTTATAAAAAAATTTAATTCGTCTAGATACCTTTAGCCCAAACTATATAATGCGTACTATACTAAATACATACCTTTTAGAAATTAATAATATCGAAAAAAATAAACTGGTTAACTTAGAAAACTGTGTCGAATACATTTTTCTTTCTTTTTTTGCTTTAACAACTTAATATGCAGCGGTAAAGGACGGGAGATTTCACACGGCACAAGCAGGCGTGAAGTAAACTAACGTTGTCTAACATTGCTCATAAATTCCTTTTAAAAATGAGGATGCGAAAAAGGAAGAGGAAATTATAATCCCAATTTTTGGGGAAGTGGAAGAGAATGCAAAATCAAGACATTGAGGAACTACCGCATTATGGCATGAATCCCCCCATCAACCCTACTGTTTTTACTTAGGGATCTTTTCTGACCCTTTCTTTTTGCTCGACCCTAAGGGTAGGACCGTGATGTTAAGTGGACGGCTTTTGTTTTTAACCTAACGCGATTAGTACACATTTAGTAATAAATATTCACATTTAAAGTGACAGGTAAATTTTCATTCGTAAGCTCGACTAGTTAAAGGCGAGGGCTGAAACTAGTCGAGCCGACTGAAACTGACCCGCGATTATCAGACCGTGAGTAAGTACAACAATTAAGTAATTGAAGGTGATGACATTAATTTGACTAAAACGATTAGATTCTCATTTTCCACATCATCAAATCCTCACCCTGAAACATAATATTCTTAACGTGTATTTCTAATTCTTCCTCATCCGCATTCTCTTTGTCACTGCTTTTTTACCAACCCTCGATAGCAGTAACGTAAGTACTGGACAGCAGTAGAAAGCTTGACCGTCCGCCAGGCCAGCTAATCTACAACAAGAAAATCCTAATAAATAGTATCTATGTTTGTTCTGTAGTTTCGCACGCAAGTCACTTAGTAGGTCACTTTTTTAAAGATACATACATATTGGTATATGTATTGTTTTGGTTTGCAGGATGGTGGACACAAAGTTTTAAGCATTTAACATAAATCTTTTTGATCGAACAACGTACTTATTAATCTGGCGTAACTCAATGGGAAAAACATGGTCGCTTTATATTTATACACTGACTTCTACTTTTTACATATATTTACGTTAATAATATATTATGTAGGTACTTTTATATTTATTTAGTATGCGGTTCACGTTATCTATAATTTGTAATGAACTCGCTTTCTCTGAACTTTCGATTCTCTACATCTCTAACCTCAAAAGTAAAATAATTGCCATACACCGTTGTAAGTCTAGTTCCTTTATTTGCATTTAATAGCTAGAACGCGTGCCAGGAGTACTCTAATTCTGTAAATTTATTCAGGTAAGGACTTCAAGATCCTGAAACATGTGGACTTCTACATAATGCCTGTGCTGAACCCAGATGGCTACGAACACTCGCACCGGCACGACCGTCTCTGGATGAAGACACGCTCACAGTTGCCGGAACAAACCAATGACTACTATGTTAGCTGGTTAGTTTAACTAAGTAGGTATTGTATATTTATGTTCTCGATGTAAGCTGGCTTCTACGTAGGTAATTTTAACATTACTGGTGTTGATCCCAGACAGAACTATCTCTAGATGAAAATGCATTTGCTGATTACAACACGTAACTATGTTAGCTGATTTAACTTGTGTTTGTTGTGTTTGTTGTTTGTTTGTGTTATGTTTTCCACATTTGTTCTTTAAAAAAGGTAGATTTATAAAATTATAAGGTAAAGTAGATAAGACACTATATGCCTTAAATTGCTTATCCCCTTTAATGAGCGAGGCTACTTGATTTTTGTTAATAAATTATGTCTTAAAAATAAAATTCCACTAACTTATTATATAACTATATTTTCAGAAAGTGCGCATGGATATAAGCATGTTGGTCTTGCCGCGCCTTTTTCTATGCGGTATTCTTAATATATGTAAATGTTTTGGCTGTATGAATAAATGCCTTTGCCTAGTGTTTTATTTATCTTCATCAATTCGATGCAGTTTTAGTTTTATATTTAAAATGTTTAATTTTTTTTTAAAACAGTTACAATAAATTTAAGTATAGTAAGTCAAATCGCACGGTCGATAGTGTCATGATAGTGGTTTCGGCATCTACCTCGCGTTCAGAGATGGACATTCGAGACCGGCGCCCAATGGAATGTGCTTTTTAATAAAATGAAGGGTCAAAACACATAACTGCGATACGTCGAAGAAATACACGAACTCGCTCGAACGCTTCGCAAGAACTAGCTGATTGATTCGCATCGTGCATTCTTGCGATGTTACATCACACTGTTGACGCCATCAAGTTAAGTGAGAGACAATGCGTTTGCAAGATAGTTTCTGTAGATAATAAACTTTAAAGCTTTTCAAATGAAGATATACCTACTCATACTGAAAAAATCAGAAAATATTTTTAAGTCTGTTTTCAAAGCTTTATATTTTTGATGAAAATAGGTCCCACCAGCGTTCATGGTGGTAATAAATGGATCCTACACCTCTCTAACATCTAAAGTAAAATAAAATAATTGGATGAACCCAAAATGCCCTTTGTTTTTTTAACAATAAAAGCAGTACAGTGCGCATAGCTTTTTACGATCCTTTCGTTCAGTAAGGTTGCCACACATAATCGCATCGCAGCAATTCGCGTCAAAGATTTCTGCGTTGCGAATTCGCATCGCGTCGATTTGCAGTATTGTGTTTTGACCCTAATCAAAGCAATTTAGATACAATTCGTTTTAAAAAATATGCATCATAGTCAAAATACAATTTTACCAGAACCGACAAGCCCCCAAAGGCTTATAGCCCAAATCACTATGCATCGACGCACTTCGACTGTTTTTTACTCAACATACAAAATTATGCTAATCACCACATTATGGAAAAATAATGCTTTGTTTTTAATTCCATAACATTGTTGGTTGCTCTGATTGAGGTTTACGCACTGACCTCATTGCGGGTTTTTACAATAAGATAAGATAAAAATATGTATAAAAATAAAAAGGAAAACAACAACATCGTTTACGTTGGTTCTAATTAGGTATGTCTGATAGGAAATAAACCTTGGAAAAACTTCATATCTTGAACCGCAGATGGCGCTTTAATACATATTTGATAAACTTACGCACGGTGCGCACAGGGCAGGTTTTATGCCATAATCGACCTTGAACTCCCGCTTTGCCTTGAGGAAAGTGAAATTAAGGCCCGGCAGAGTAATTAAGGTCTTAACATCGGCTTTGCCTGTCATTTTCAACTGTCAACGACACTGTTTACGATTACGTGTGATGAAACTTATGAAATTAGTAGATTGTATTTCAAGTGATCGTATTTACACACGTTGTATCTAATACAATCGAAGTTTTATTGGAGTTGCTTGAGTGTGTCATGCCCTCTCAAAGTGTCACTGCGGTGGTGGCATGTGCGTCGGGTCGTTACGTTCCCTAAAACATGGTTGAGCGAAGCGATGGCTGATTCATGTGTCACACTTGTGAATGGGTGCCGCCTATGAAGGCTGGTCTGCTCTTGCAAACTTTTTTGTATTCTTAGTATTCGGTCATCGGTGTAGGATTTAAACGGCAACTCCTAAATTATGCGGGGAATAGAACTTGACGTTTTACAAGTAGCTTATGTCCTTTTCCGGGACTCTAAACTATCTGCATGCCATGCAATATTCTTAAATATCTAAATTCCTTCACTCGATTGACGATATTTGACGCTTGACGTGGTGCACCCTCTATGCAACAAAAAACAAAAATATAATACTTGACATGTTTGACTTTGTTTTTAGTAGCTTACTAACTTGTACACATTGTATTATCTTTAGCTAATTATTAAAGTATTGTATTATTACCTTAAATAGAACTTCTTGCCAGTTCTTTTTGGTAGATATTAACATTGTTTACATTGTATTAACGATTCAAAAGTGTTCTTGGAAACCTATTTGAATAAAGTTTGATTTGATTGATTGATTGATTTGATTCGCTTCAACTTCCTTAGAATTTGCACTTTTCACACTTTCGCGCCTTTTTTTAGGGTTCTAAGAGGGATTACTAAGACTCCGCTATCCGTCCGTCCGTCCGTCTGTCACCAGGCTGTATATCATGAACCGTGATAATTAGACAGTTGAAATTTTCACAGAAGATGTATTTCTATTGCCGCTATAATAACAAATACTAAAAAACTGAATATAATAAATATTTAAGGGGGCTCCCATACAACAATTGTGATTTTTTTTGCTCGATATTGATAACGGCAACAGGTAGACGTCTTAAATATTTACAGAATATCACTTTAAAAATAAATTATTAAATTAAAATAAAACAAATATTTAAGGGGGGTTCCCATACAACAAACGTGATTTTTTTGCCGTTTTTATAGTCCCACTCGCACTTGACCGATGTTTTTTTTTACGCGCAACATTTTCAAAAATACTGCCTGGCATTTAGGCAGTATTTTTGAGTTGTAGTTATTGCTAGTTGCTGAATAGAACTTATATTATGAATAATTTTTTATTTGCCATGATCTACCTTAATTAATTTTCATCACACTTACTTGTAACCATTGTCATTACGTGCTGATAAAGTGGGTGCTAAGACCTTTATTACTCCCACGGGCTTTTTCTTTGTAAATTTTTCTTTCCTCAAGGCAAAACCGGAGTTTATAAAACCCACGGGCGATATGATTCATTATGTCATTGAATACACCGCGCGCGCTCTACAGTACGTAGACTTTACGTAACTATAGATATTTCTATTTACATAGGTTAATGAAATGACTTATGTATTCTATTCACTACTATAGATATCTCTATATACATAGGTTACTAACTTATGTGTTCTATTCTAGGTTTCCTTGGAATTGGGGCAAAACAGAATGCATAGGTGTGAACGTAGATCGTAATTGGGACTACCATTTCGGTGAGATGGAGTCTTCGAAGGACCCGTGCTCCGAGAACTACGCTGGACCACACCCCTTCAGTGAGCCGGAGACGCAGGCCGTCTCGGACTTCTTGTTGGAGCACAGGGGCCAAATAAAAGTGAGTTTTGGCAGTACTGTGCGTAAAAAGTAAACTAAGAATAATCAAAAAGGTCACGTGGGAAATGTACGGGAACTTTTCCGAATAAAAAGTAGCCTATGAAACGAGGAGTACTTCCGGGTTTTGAACTGCAGGTCGGATTTTCATAATACCGGTATCATGCGTGTTCAGCGACTCAAAAAACTCTGAGTAACGATTTTGTGTTAATTACAAATAATTAAAGTAAGGCCACCGATGTGATATCTATGACCACTATCTACGTACTTCAAGTACCTTTTTGGACATCATATTCGTGATCTGCGACCCCGGAAACCTACGAGTACCATATTAGAACTTATATTATTCTAAATAAAATTCGGGATTTTCACAGCAACTCCTTAATTATAGAGAGAAAGCTTACTATGTCAATGTATATAGCAATAGTTATAGCTCGTCAACGTGGAATTTGGTTATAGTTGATGGGAACTTTTGAATTTTGCGGAATAAACTACTTTTATTCCGCAAATTTTATCACTCTCAGGACCATAAAAATTCTCCTCGATTCTTTGCTTCGTTGCTGAGTTATGAAAGGACAAACTAACAAACGTACAATCACACTTTCATATTTATAATAAGTATAAGTATGGAGTACCTATGGAGTATGGATATGGAAGAATGGATTAATCAATAACTGGGCAGCATAAGTATAAGTATAATTAATAATAGTATTATCGTCATTATGATTAAATAAATTGCATAACGTAAATATTACTGAAATAACTGATTCCTTGTGTCTAATGATAAAGTCATTTAAATATTATAAATCATTGGTTAAAATACCAAAATAATGTGACGGTTTACAAAACGACCAAGGGCAAGAAGGTCAAAATTCTAAATTACCAAAATGAAAAGGGGAATGACACTATGTTTTCGTTGTTAATTGTTTAAAAATAAAAACAACAGGTAGGAACAACCTACAGATGTTAGTTAATTATTTTGTAATTTATTTAATGTGGCTATATAAACCTTAACATTTTAAGGATTTAGCATATTAAGTATAATCATTAAAAAGGCAACAGCAAAAAATTAAAATGCATAAGTACTTTGCTTAAAATATTTCAAACATTGAACCGAAAAAATAATCATGCGTTATGTTTTGCCGTACAATATTAGTACAATCATGCAGGATCAAAAGTGGCATCTTGTTGACAAGTTGCATTGAACGCGCAATATGCTCTCTATATTCACATTCAATCGTTCTGTTGACAAAATGACAAATATTAATGCGCTATGACGTCACTTCCGGTCCACATTCAACGCATTGATTCCACTTGCTCCGGGGGTAGCGCAATGGATGCGCTATCAAAACAGTAATCGGCCATATTGTTTGTTTACATTTGGTGAACAGAACGATGACAATGCCTATGCGATATCACAGCTCTCAATGCTGTCAACGTAGTCATTACACATGATTACTGTAATAGCTTAACCCTGTTTATTATCTAGACTATTGACCGACTCTCCCCTCGCTCAAAGAAAGTTGTCAAGTTGCTTATTTTTCTTGGGACTTGCAATATGTACCTTAAGTGCTTATCAATATGTACCTTAAGTGCTTATCAATATGTACCTTAAGTGCTTATCAATATGTACCTTAAGTGCTTATCAATATGTACCTTAAGTGCTTATCAATATGTACCTTAAGTGCTTATCAATAATTAATTGATCGATGTTTTCAATGGAACAGAATATTGTGCTTCTATATTATATTAATGATCCAATATTAACCGAAATTCATTTTTAGATAATTAGTGAAAGACGCGAGAGTTTAAAATTAACAATAATCAAAATTCCCTCGAATGACCAAAAAATCAAGACAGTAAAGAACGTCTCCAATACCCACACGATAGGGTTTTCTAGTAGTTACCAATTTGGACCTTGTTGTTTCTGAGCCTAAAAGAAGAATCATTTCATTACCAAATCTTTAATAATACCGATGAGGTTGCCCAAAAATCTGTATTGTATTATAAGAATTCATTAAAATTACCTACAATCTTCTTCCAGTAAACAAGCAGCACTTTTGGACTTAATTATTAATATTTTTTGTCAATAATGGCAGGATGGATACATCTACTATAAACCGATTATAGCGGAGACACTTTCTACACCACTCCGAAACTTAATATATCTATAAAGCTTACTAAAGATGCACAGACTCACTAACCGATCAATACAATAGATAAGCTACAAAAGAGAACAAAAATCTTTTTACTTCAGTCTAGATGCATCTTAATTCAATTCTGTTTTGTTGTAGAAATTTTAGATCGATAAATGGACATAACATAACTATAATAATTAAAACACTTATACCGTTTGACCCTGAAACAAAAATCAAACTTATAAATATTCTCATTTCACAATGTCACTACTTATTTCGCTCACCTCATCTCATGCCTGCCTGCGCTACACAGTAAGTAGTTCCGCGGAGCTATTTTCACTTTACAACCTCTATAATAATAACAAAGATAACAAGAAAGTCAAGAGGAAATAGAAATGCTTAGATTTAAAAGAATAAATTAGCGTCGAGTTTCTTCGTTTACGGATAGTAGTTAAGCGGTTAAGATAGTCAAAAGATAATCCATTAAGGTGAATCTTAAACCCATTTTCTACTTTCTGTCGGCTTTATAGTCAGATAATAATTTATCGTATGCTCTAAACCGTAAATGGTAGACCGCATGTCAATAAATTGTGGTGCCATAGTTTCTCACTTTCAACCGCTTTCGACTCGTCGCCATCTATTTAGAGTAAAATTATGTTGACATTGTTTTATTTTATGACATCTAAATGGATAGAGTCGTATAACTCTGTGTTCTACATCTCTTGAGGGTTCCTTAGTAAACCAAGGAACCTTTATTATTTAAGTCATATCTAGGTATATTTAAACTTTAGACGTTAGGTATGTAAATATACCATTTGTGTAAAAATAAATTAATGGTATATTTATAGTAAGAGAAAGTTTACCGAGATTAAATTATTTTATTAAATTATTAAATTAAAAAAAAAAAAAATACTCAAATAAAGATTTTAGTAACGGCTACGGAACCCTAAGCACGGCCTGATATTCTCTTGAACGTGTTTTTGAGCAGTATTTGTTTTTTTATTATTTATCAACCAGATCAGAAAGTTGGGGCTATAATCATGAGATTAGCGTACATGTGGTTTCTGAATTTGGATAGATACATAATGTCTAGACATTTTGTCGTTATTGAAGTAGGAACTTAATGATGTGCATGTGATGCAGTTGTGTAATGTAATGACTTTCTCAAAGCAATCATACCAAACTTAAAAAAAAATCTCTAAAGAAAGTGCAAAAAACTGACAGTCATTAGCTACAACTCCTAGCAGTAAGTCAAATCAAATCAAACAATATTTATTCAAATAGGTTTCTGACAACACTTTTGAATCTTTTCGATACAATGTAAACAATGTTAATTTCTGCCACAAAGATCTGGCAAGAAGTTCCATTTAAAGTAATAATATAATAGGTACTTTGATGATCAGCTAACAAGTATACAATATGTATTGAAATACTTAGTAGGTAATATAAATAAGTTAATAAGCTTCTAAAATCAAAGTCAAACACATGTCTGACCGGTGTGGTGTCCAGGAAGTCTCTCGTTTTGAGCACTAAGTGTGCGAGCGCGTTGTCACGGAGAAGCAGTACCCCGCGGAGCCCGGTGTTCGGTCGCTTGTTGCTCATTGCAGACAAAACTTCTGGCAGGCATTTTGTGGCATACCATTCGCCGTTGATGCTGCTTTGGTCTCGTAATGGAATTGAAACCAGATATCTTGTCAAAGTGAAGAAACTAGCGATCGAAATTTTCCCTGCGCTTCTCGATCGCTTTACCTTCGTAGGCGTTAATTCGTTTTGAAACTGCCAAACTGTCGACTGACGCTTTGTTTCGGGATCGTATTGATAAATCCAGGATTTGTCACCTGTCACAATGTCGTAAACGTGCCGAGACGAGCCTACTTCAAATTTTTGAATCATATTACGGCACCACTTTATACGGGCCTGCTTCTGAGCTTCTGTGCGATTACTGTGAAGGTCACGGGAAGGTGCTCGTGTAGAATCTTGTGAACGCTTCCCGAACCAATCTGCAGTGTATGCTGAATATCTTCGTATGTAATGCGCCTATTTTCTTGAATTAAATTTTTTACTGCCAGTACTCTTTCTTCCGTGACAGCCGTCGTAGGTAGGTAGGTCGTCTTTGTTCATCGCCCAAAGTAAGGCGACCGCGCTTGAACTCGCTATGCTAATGGTAGATGGTTGCTTTTAAAGGTTCTCCATCCATAAAAGCCATTTGAAGTCGATCAAATGACTCATCAGGTTTTAGGCCACATTTAAAATCGTAGAAAATCATGGCACGAAAATGTTCTCGATGCAAATCCATTTTCAAATGAGACACGATAATTTAATTTGGCCCTCAAAAAAATGTAGAGGAGAATTCGAAATTCGAACAATGGTATTTTTACCTACCTTTAAATAACCGAATTTTATACTTAAAAACTTTTTTTCGTAAACTTTCTGAGTGACCTGGTATACTTACACACTTAAAACTATCTATGAATATAATATGATAAAAATAATAAATGCGAAAATAACTCTGACTGTTACCGCTAAAACCGCTGTACTGATCAAGATAAAATTTGGTTGGAGATAGTTTGAGTTCGGGAAAGGACATAAGCTACTTGAAAACGTCAAGTATTAGTAGGATTTTTACCATAATTGAGGAGTTGCCGTTTAAATCCTACACCGATGACCGAATTTAGGGCGAGTGAAACCGCGGGCAAAAGCTAGTATATTATAAATGCGATAGTATGTATGTTTGTTTGTCCCTGCATCACGTAACAAAGGAGCATACAATTCAGTTAAAAACTTCGCACATGAATAATTGAAGAGACGGAGAAGGACGAAGGCTAGACTTTTATTCCGTAAAAATAGACTTTTATTCCGTAAAAATAGAAGTTTATGCAGGAATGACCAAACTCCACGTGCATGAACTATGGCTACAATTAGAGCTTGCTATTGCAATTTTCTTTCTACAATTCGGGAGAGGTCGTAGTTATCCTACGCCAATCCAGCGCGGGTGGCGAGACTGGCAACAACTAGTACATACATACAAAAAGACACACATAAATATACATTAAACACAGTGTATCAAAAATTTATACTACTAGAAAATATATACATATATGTATAAACTTATATAGGTACCAGTGTAATAATATAATAAATTTAGTATTAGTAACCCCTCCCCCAGTGATTAGATTTTTAATAGTACGGTAACGCTCATTATCACCTTAGTGTCAAATAAAAACATTTATTGCAGTCCCATAGCTTCTGAATTTAAAATATATCAGTTTCAAGGCATTGTTCCTTTTGCACTACAGGTGTTCTTGACCCTCCATGCCTATCAGCAAGCATGGATGGTGCCGAGCTCACACGGCCACTCGCAGTACGGCGTAGATCCAGAACCCATTGAAATGGGCAAACTTGCCGTGTCTGCTCTTTCAGATCTCTATGGTACTAAATATAAGGTAACTCTTTAGTTTCTTTTAAACTTTCATAACTTAACATTTGTGTTTGTCTTGCGTCTGGTTGTTTGATATATAGCTGTACTTATCCATTGTCTGATATCCATTATTCAAACTTTGCTTAGTTTGGAACCAGTCGGCGCTGTGTGTAATATCCAAAAATATTTATTTATTTATTATTTACTTTATAATTTAAAAAAATCTACATCCTAACTAATATATAATAGTGAAAGACCGTTTGTTTGTTTGGTATTGCTCAACGTCGCAACGGAGAGACTATAGGATACTTTATATCCCAATATAATATACTGTATAATGTACCACGTCGTAACGTAGCAACGAGGTAACCTGCTTTTTGATACAAGGATAGCTGGAGGGAGGATAGCTTTATAAGAAATAATATTGTACAGGTTGGAACTGCAGCAGAGATGCGACAGCCTTCGTCAGGAATGGCTCACGACTGGGCATCCCGTGCCGGTATCAAGTACTCCTACCACGTCGAACTTCCAGAGTCAATAGGCCAGTACGGCTTCCTACTGCCAGGATCCCAGATAGTGGCCACAGCTCGCGAGACGTGGCAAGCTATAAAAACAATAGTGCACAATTTGTCTTAAAAAATTAACGGTTTTTTTATTAAGTACCTAGGTAGGTATTGCAGGAAGTAGCTACCTACATTATGTTTTTTGAAAACTTTTAATAAGCTGGAAAGCATGCCAAAGTATAAAAGTTGAGGAAATCCTACTTTCTACTAATATTATAAATAGTAAAAGAATTGTAACTGGATCACGCATGGTAGGTTAGCAAACGTTTGGACTGGAGTTTGGAGATTTTTAACTTAAGTATTTCGATAGCCTGTGTCTTGGAAATGTACATAGTACATATACACATTAGTGAATATTTGTTATCCCAGTCAAAGTACGAAACAATTTAAAAAAATGTATAGTGCTGCAATGTTCTTTTGCTTAGGACTGATTGAACTAAAAATTTGCTCAATGTTTTAACTCTAATTTATTTAAGTGTAGTAATATGTGTAGATAATTAAAATAGGTAGATAAACATGGATTGACGGTTTTTATGATTGAAATTTATTCTATTTATAAGTAGAATAAATATGTGCCTACGCTAAGAAATATCGCATGACATTGTATTTTTTTTTCAATTTAAAGGAAAATTGAAACCTAATTTTATTAGATTATGAAATAAGTACGTATAGACGAAAAGTATTATATAGTTTTTTAAAAGAGCAAGGCAAGCAAGCTTAAGGGTGACACCCTGGGCGGAATATTATGTCACCCCAACCCCGTCATGAACATTTATAAAAACAAAATAATGAGTAGGTACTTACCTACTAATTTGTTATTCAGTCTGTTTTACTAATAGTAGCTAATCCACTCAGCCAGGGTGTTGCCCCTAAAATTGTGACACCTTAACGGTAGATCACCGCTGCCGCATCTAACCTAAAATATTTATTATACCTAGTACAAAATAAAATAAAAAGACCTCTATTATAATTTAAATATAGTTCTTTAGACTGATAAAAATGACTGATTTTATTTAAACATTCATTTAAGTACGGTTCATTTTAAAAAAGGAAATTTGTTGATATTCAAAATAATTAGAGAATAGAAATATTACCTACCTGCATACCCTTCCCAGCATATAATAATCATAGAAAAAGACCGTTTCATTTTCAAATTAATTATTTAAATTGAATGTTACAACTAAAAATACAAAAATTGGATTTTACTAATTTCTTATACGAAACTATAATGGCCCATTTATTTTTTATAGCTATAATATAAACACAAGGGGCGCACACGTCACTAATTTTCAAAATTGAATCAGTGAGTCCCCGTTTTTTTTTTTGCTAAAATGCTAAAAAAATAAGCTCCTTGTAGTACTTCTTATAGTAACGATATACACGTACAATATAGTACACGCAGATACTAAAAATTATCACACCTCGTATTTATTTCGTATTTAATATAAAAATTTTTTTTTTAGAATTATAACATTTTTACCGTGTTATTCTTTACTATTAAATTCTTAAAAATGCACAAAGCGTTACAAAAATATAAAAAAATAAGAGAAACAGGAAGATAATTCTGCAGGGCATTATTATTAAATGTGACAAAAACTGTAATTTTAATATATATTTAAATATGTCTAGGTAAGTAAACCTTCTTCTTAATAGTAGCATTTATGTTATATGTATACTGATAAAAGTTATTATTATAGTCCAATCTTCTTACATAAAAACTTACACTAATTTACGGTTGCGAAAAATGACAATTTAAGGAATAAAGCACTTTTTCCAAAATGTCAAGTAATTTAAGGTACTTTTTATAATCTGTCTTGGAAACCTAAATTGGTAGGTATGCCAAAAAGAAATGATTGATGTAGTAACGATTTTACCAGCTCACGTTATTTCGCAGCGGCTAGGTAAGGAGTAGAAATACCCCACTCCAATTCATGTGCATATGAACGCTTAATTTTTATGGATTTCACTATGAATGTTTTTCGCATACCTAGTTTTTTTTTATTGTACACTAATTGTTGAACAATAAAATTCTACAATAAAATTTTATTGTTAATAAACGTTTTTTCCCTCATCATTTAATTAAATTTGTAAGCTACCTATTTACTTTTAGTTTTAAAATGCGATAAAACACTTTTTTCCAAAAACGGTTAAGCTTAAAAATAATGTCAGACTTAAAATTCAACAACACCTTCAAAATTATATCCCCAAACATTAAGTATGACAATGCAACAACTGACTGTCATTTAAAAAAGTAAATAGACATAGCGAAATAATAATAATACAGTACAATAACACTCTTTTTGCCTCTAACTCGAATATAAAGACGAAGGCGCTGTGCCACCTACTAAACTGTGGTGAGGTAAGACCATGCCGGAAATCTCCATAACACAGCGGGAGGTCTGACGGGCGTTGTTTTCTCTGGAAGTTGATAAGTCGAATGGGCCAGACAACCAGCAATGGCGCCTCTACGCGCTTTTCTACCATACTAGGCAATTTCCGTCTTCAAAAGTGTGGAAAACTGTAAATGTGCGCCTGGTGCCAAAAAAGGGTGATAGATCAGATCCATTGAATTACAGGCCTATCGCTACCACCTTTCTTCTCTCCAAGGTGAAGGAGCATGTGGTCAAGACACAGCTTCTAAGATACCTAGAAAAACATGAACAGGTTAACGACCGTCAACATTGCTTTCGCCACGGTCGCTCGGCTGGTGCCCTTCCAGTTTATCTCACACACCGATGGGCACCAGCCGTGAGTCAGGGGTAGGCATTGGCATGTAGCCTGGATATAGCGAAGGCGTTCGATTGGGTCTGGCACCGGGTTCTTCTATCGTAGTTGCCATCTTACGGACTGCCCGAGGGTTTGTGCAAATGTGTAGCTAGCTTTTTTTCCGACAGACGAATGCAAGGCGTAGTTGACAGCAGTTGCTCTGATAGCATGAACATCAATGCTGGTGTCTCGTAAGGCTCCGTGCTGTCTCCAGGGGCGTCTTAACCATTTGCGGCGCCCGGGTGCGAAAGCAAACAATGCGCCACATTTTTCAAAAATTTTGACAAATTAATTTTTCATTGTATAGACTGCAAAAAAAATATAGAAGAAATAAATCACATAAATAAGCAAGCATACGTATATATGTGTGTATGTATTATAGTATATGTATGTATGTGTGTATATATCGTAGTACGTCACGCCTGTCTCCCAGAGGGGTAGGCAGAGTAGGCAGAGGGTTAAGTAAGTATTATTATAGGTCTAGAAGAATGAGAAATACTGATTGCAAATTAAAAAGTAAAAAAATGAGTCAAACGTATGTCCAAGCAAGTTGAACGGAAAAGATGCACTCTTGTCAATCATGCCATGAGTTTCTGGCCTATATTTATGACCTGTATTAACTTATTCTAAAAAAAATAATATTATACCCATTTATTTATTATATCACCATTCATTATGCACGGTTGCGGTCAAAAAATGTTTACCAGTTTTGAAATTAGATTCTATATCACACTTTTTTCACTAAGTCTAAAATGCCATATCAAGTTACTTATTACCTTTCAAAAGCTATTATGCAAAATGAAGCATCGGGAAAAACAACAAGAATTATTGATCACTCTTTGATAATGGAACTAATATCTTTATTTGTTGAAATGACATTTATCAAAAAATATTGTTTGAACGTCGTTTTGACAAGAGTAAAATTTTACAAAAGATTTTTTCATAACGAAATAAAATGGCAAGTTTAGCCCTGGAGCAAAGGGCTGAAATAATATTTCTCTTCGAAGATGGACATGGTATTAGTGCTATATCACATGAACTCAATATATAGCGATTCACTGTGAGGTTTTGGATTAGGCGTCACGGCGAAAAAGGGCAAATAACAGATCATAGAAATAATTCAGGACGACGACCGATACTAACCGCCGCGCAAATAACTGAAATCATTCGTCGTTACGAAGAGAATGGTTTCACACCAACTAGTTATTTTGCTGCTTTATATGGTGTGAGTGCTCGGACGATCTGACGAGCTTTGCACAATGTTGGACTACACTACAGACACCATGCTATTAAAGTGGAGCTGAAATCTCACCACAAAACAGCCGGGCTTAACTTTGCGTGACGACATCTCGATTTTGATTGGTGAATACTATATTTACCGATGGAAAAACTTTTAAATCAAGCCAAATCGGAAGATTAACTTTATGGCGCTACAATCGAACTCGGTATGATGAAGGTCATATTGTGCCTCAAAACGAGTCAGGTCGCATTACAGGAAACTTATGGGGGTGGATGAGCCTTGACGGCGTCGGAGAACTGGCGTCGTTAGAGAATAGGGCTACGGCCATTAATTATGTGCCGCTTTTGGAAGAAGTGATGCTGCCTACTGTGAGCGTAGTGTATCCTGCAACGGAATTCCCACACTTTACTTACGGTCAAGATTATGCACGGATACACACAGCCCGTGCTACTATGGCGTGGTACAACCTGCACCGTGACATTCGTCCCATTCAATGGCCCGCTCGGTCTGTTGATTTAAACCCTATTGAAAATTTATTGGGGCTTATGGTTCAATGCTGGGACTGTCAAAATGAAAGAAACCCTCAAGCTCTTAGATCACACTGTGCTCAATTATGGGATGATATCAGAGGTACTGATCTATGCACGCGTCTTGTTGCATCTATGCGAGATAGACTACGTGCCGTCATAGCTGCAGAGGGAGGTTATTAGTCTGGTCAACATGTACCTTTTTGGGTGAAATTTTTGTATAGTCTCCGAAAATTACGATCAAGGTGTCATTCGATTCGGAATATTATGTAGAAAGTTTAAGAAAAAGTTCCAAAAGGGGCCGATGAAAATTGCAAAAGTTATAAACAATTAAAAAAAAAAAAAAGTAGGGGTTTGGTCTTTTTTGAATATCTCAAAAACTATCAAAGATATTCAAAATTTGAAAAAAGATCTGAAAAGAGGAGAAAATTTCCTAAAAAAAAATCCTACCTCCCGGAACTGTATCTTTAATATTTATAATTTTTACGGAGCCCTGAAAATAGCGCTAAAAGCGGGTAGTCTTGCTTCCGCTCGCGATTTGTCATTCGGACACGGTAACAATAAAAATCATTTTAACATATTAAATATGAATATTAAGGAATAAAAAAATTTTAGTACTATTGGGATATATAAATGAACACTAATCCGTAGGCGAAAAATTTTTATCCCCATTTTTCCATTAGTTATGCATTAGTTAATTAACTACTTTTTCTGAATAGAATGTTAACAGAAAAAAGTTGATTATTATTAAACTACAACCCTAGGATTTTTTTCACTTCGTGGAGTTATTCTTAAATGGCATTAAAATAGATCCCCTTTGGAAAAATTTAAAAATGTTAATTTTCCACTTTTTTATTAACAATCGAAAACATTAAAAAATTAAAAACTGCACAAAAGTTATTAAAAAAATTTTGTTTTTCAAATATTTCAAATTTTATGATTTCTAACGGTTAAAAGTTACATGAAAATATTTTTTTTTAATTTTTTACCGCGATTGTTTAAATAATTGTTATAAACAAATGCATTGTTTATAAGATAATCAACAATTTTTTTTTCCTAATCTACTTGTCGATATAAATTATGATTTTTAAGAAAAAAATTATTCCTTAAAAAAAATTATTTATTGCTATAAAATGCATTTCTTAATTAACAATCGTTTTTTACCACTAAATATAAATATTAAGGAACCACTTTTTCTCTAAAAATCATAAATTCTATTGTTCTTAAATATTCTGGAAAAAAATTTTTTTTTTTTCATTTTTTATTTGTTTATTTAATAAACAATTTGTTATAAACAAATGGATTTTCTTACTTTATTTTTTTTTTAATTTGTAATTTAATTATAAAAACAGCTATGTATTATTTTTTATGAAAAATTTTTTTTATCTATTTTTTATATAACTTTTAATATTTTTATGTATTAAAATTTGCCTTTTTATCTCGCTCTTTTTCTTTTATAATTGGTATAACTTTTAAACTATTATATATACGACAATAATACTTCAAGTCGTTTTTATTTACTTTAAATTAATGAACAATTTAAGCTTTTAACTTCAGCTCTAGCTCTATTATTTATGTTAATTATTGAGAATTGTTTATAAAAAATAAACCGAAAAAAAATTTTTTTCATGTTTTTCTATTCCAAAACGTGGTTAAATGTTCATAAATATCCTAAAATTTTGTAAGATCTTTTTATTATTTTCTTTTTTGGCAATTAAAATGAACTTTTTGTTAGAAATTCAATCAATTTGGTCTTATCATATGGCAGGAATGAAAAACATGAAAAAAAATTTTTTTCGGTTTATTTTTTATAAACAATTCTCAATAATTAACATAAATAATAGAGCTAGAGCTGAAGTTAAAAGCTTAAATTGTTCATTAATTTAAAGTAAATAAAAACGACTTGAAGTATTATTGTCGTATATATAATAGTTTAAAAGTTATACCAATTATAAAAGAAAAAGAGCGAGATAAAAAGGCAAATTTTAATACATAAAAATATTAAAAGTTATATAAAAAATAGATAAAAAAATTTTTTCATAAAAAATAATACATAGCTGTTTTTATAATTAAATTACGAATTAAAAAAAAAATAAAGTAAGAAAATCCATTTGTTTATAACAAATTGTTTATTAAATAAACAAATAAAAAATGAAAAAAAAAAAATTTTTTTTCCAGAATATTTAAGAACAATAGAATTTATGATTTTTAGAGAAAAAGTGGTTCCTTAATATTTATATTTAGTGGTAAAAAACGATTGTTAATTAAGAAATGCATTTTATAGCAATAAATAATTTTTTTTAAGGAATAATTTTTTTCTTAAAAATCATAATTTATATCGACAAGTAGATTAGGAAAAAAAAATTGTTGATTATCTTATAAACAATGCATTTGTTTATAACAATTATTTAAACAATCGCGGTAAAAAATTAAAAAAAAATATTTTCATGTAACTTTTAACCGTTAGAAATCATAAAATTTGAAATATTTGAAAAACAAAATTTTTTTAATAACTTTTGTGCAGTTTTTAATTTTTTAATGTTTTCGATTGTTAATAAAAAAGTGGAAAATTAACATTTTTAAATTTTTCCAAAGGGGATCTATTTTAATGCCATTTAAGAATAACTCCACGAAGTGAAAAAAATCCTAGGGTTGTAGTTTAATAATAATCAACTTTTTTCTGTTAACATTCTATTCAGAAAAAGTAGTTAATTAACTAATGCATAACTAATGGAAAAATGGGGATAAAAATTTTTCGCCTACGGATTAGTGTTCATTTATATATCCCAATAGTACTAAAATTTTTTTATTCCTTAATATTCATATTTAATATGTTAAAATGATTTTTATTGTTACCGTGTCCGAATGACAAATCGCGAGCGGAAGCAAGACTACCCGCTTTTAGCGCTATTTTCAGGGCTCCGTAAAAATTATAAATATTAAAGATACAGTTCCGGGAGGTAGGATTTTTTTTTAGGAAATTTTCTCCTCTTTTCAGATCTTTTTTCAAATTTTGAATATCTTTGATAGTTTTTGAGATATTCAAAAAAGACCAAACCCCTACTTTTTTTTTTTTTTAATTGTTTATAACTTTTGCAATTTTCATCGGCCCCTTTTGGAACTTTTTCTTAAACTTTCTACATAATATTCCGAATCGAATGACACCTTGATCGTAATTTTCGGAGACTATACAAAAATTTCACCCAAAAAGGTACATGTTGACCAGACTATATACTAGATATTAAATAAACATTTTCAAAGTGTCTATTTTATTATTTCTTCATATTCTTATTTAATAAACTAAAATATTAGTTTTTTCAAAGAAGGTTTTCTATATATTAAAACTTGATAGTAGTCAGTCCATCTCCTAGAGCAGAGATGGCGAACCCATGGCAATTCGGGCACGCCAATCATTTATGAAATTTCTATTTTCACCTACGTATGCTTGCAAGTCATTTTTAGAAATGAACTCTAGTTTAGCTTCCATGCTGTTTAATAACAAAGTACGAGCCTGCCCTAATGTGAGATTTTTAGTACCTAATCTGCAACAGCAGAAATCACACTAATTTTTTTTTTTTTATTTGAATATAAATATTAAACCTTTCGATTACTGTAAACATTTCGAGCTGCAAGTACCTAAATAGCTTTAAGTTATTATCATTAAATATACCAGATTTTTTGACGACACGTCATAGGTACAGTATTTTTTTTTTCGTAGAAAATGGCACATTCATTAATAAAGGTTCGCCATCCCTGTCCTAGAGCGATTGATTGTCATATTCGAAAAAAGATAATCTATGGTCAATCAAATTATTATGAAATAGACATTAAGAACTTGTGACTTAAATGTGTGCATGCAATTGTGATCCTTAAGGTGGTAAACATTTTCTGACCGCGACTATACGCATTTCATTTTAATTTAAATTTTGAGAGATTTTAAATTTGCAAACTTTCCAATGATTTCAGCTGATTTAATGTCTACTTCTTATCTTTGCCGAATTTGTTAGTCTGTCTTGGGACATAGATGATCGGAGGAAAGTTTTTTTTTATTTCAGTTTTGAGAAAGACTTTTCGCCTTCAGCTACTGTCACCGGAAGAGTCAAATATATGCGTAAAGACGTTGCAAGATTTGGGAAAATGGACAATAAAATATTTGAACAAATATACTTTATATAATATACCTTTGGATGTTTTGCATCTTTTCCGTTCAACTTGCTTGGACTTACGTTTTGAAGGTGTTGTTGAATTTTAAGTCTGACAGTTTTTTTTAGCTTAACCATTTTTGGAAAAAAGTGTTTTATCGCATTTTAAAACTAAAACTAAATAGGTAGCTTACAAATTTAATTAAATGATGAGGGAAAAAACGTTTATTAACAATCAAATTTTATTGTAGAATTTTATTGTTCAACAATTAGTGTACAATAAAAAAAAAACTAGGTATGCGAAAAACATTCATAGTAAAATCCATAAAAATTAAGCGTTCATATGCACATGAATTGGAGTGGGGTATTTCTACTCCTTACCTAGCCGCTGCGAAATAACGTGAGCTGGTAAAATCGTTACTACATCAATCATTTCTTTTTGGCATACCTACCAATTTAGGTTTCCAAGACAGATTATAAAAAGTACCTTAAATTACTTGACATTTTGGAAAAAGTGCTTTATTCCTTAAATTGTCATTTTTCGCAACCGTAAATTAGTGTAAGTTTTTATGTAAGAAGATTGGACTATAATAATAACTTTTATCAGTATACATATAACATAAATGCTACTATTAAGAAGAAGGTTTACTTACCTAGACATATTTAAATATATATTAAAATTACAGTTTTTGTCACATTTAATAATAATGCCCTGCAGAATTATCTTCCTGTTTCTCTTATTTTTTTATATTTTTGTAACGCTTTGTGCATTTTTAAGAATTTAATAGTAAAGAATAACACGGTAAAAATGTTATAATTCTAAAAAAAAAATTTTAATATAAAGTAGTAGTAGTATCTGCGTGTACTATATTGTACGTGTATATCGTTACTATAAGAAGTACTACAAGGAGCTTATTTTTTTTAGCGTTTTCTTTTAGCGACTGACAGAGTTACTTGCGCATTTATAATATAAGTATGGATATTGGACTCGGCAGATGTTCTCCTGCCCGGAAAACAGCGCCACATTAAGTATGATATTTTAAATTTAAAATAAACATTTTTAAATTTTGCAATTCCATAATTACTTCTAACGAATCTAGGGTTAAGTCTAAGATGACTTATACGCCTAGACCCCGTGTCCGAAACAACATCAAACGGAGTATTGTTTCGTTGTCTGGTTGTATAAACTATTCTTCGCAATTTTTTTTTTATTTATGAAAATATGCCGTACCTACTGTAGGAACACGAAAAATAAATAATTTTTCATAATTCCTATTATTTTCTTGTTTTTTCAAAATTGATTTATTGAATATCAACTCAATATTCCTTTATTTCTCATTATAAGTTTATTTCATAATTAAGTGGTTTCATATTATGCGTCAAAAAATCTGGTGGTTTTCTGGTGGTTTCAGGACCTGCATCTAGTGAGTTTGCAAAAAGTTTGCAGATAACACCCAAACCCAGGACGAATTTAATTTTGAAAAAAGTGAGAAGCGAAAGTAACCTACAATTATCATTAATTTTTGTTTTACGTTAATTTCCAGTTCTTTCAATAAAGATAAAATACATTACATAGGGAGAAAATACCTGTCATAATGACTAGCGATAAAAATACTGTAGATAGTATGCTACAATGTGATAAGATAGACCCTACACAATTTGATGTAACCATTAATGTGCTTTTAATTGGATTAGGGGCTGAAAAATATTAGGACCTGCATCGCTTGCTCGCAACACCTTAACCCAGACAAAATTGATTTAAAAAAAAAAGTGACAAGCAAAAACAACCTACAATTTTCATTTATTTTTGTTTTACGTTAATTTCAAGTTCTTTCAAAAAAGATAAAATACAGGACATACCTACGGAGAAAATACCTGTCAAAATGACGAGCGAAAAAAATACTGTATCTAGTATGATACAATGTGATAAGATAGACCCTACACAATTTGATGTAACCATTAATGCGCTTTTAATCGGTTTAGGGGCTGAAAAATACGTAGATTTATTCAAGTAAGTATCCCTGATAGTCAGCAAAGGATTCAGTACTTATACAGTTACCTTCATACCACTTATTTCTCTTTACTTTGTCAGTCAATACATTATTTTTTGACGAATAATACATGAAGACCGGTATAGTTGACTCTCAGATAACTTATCTGACATTATAGTTAGTCTGATCAAGAATACATGCTACTGAATAATGAATGGACAAAATTCATTTAACAACTTTTTTCTTTCTCATAGTCTTTCGTGAGGAGCTCATTATTTCTTCCTCTCTGTGTAGTAATAATTTACACAAAATATATTGTTCAGCATAGTTATCAATACTAGTTAACTAAACAATAATGCTATAGGTACACATTGTCAGTCTAATATGATGCCTCAATATTTACATAAAATGACAAATTTTCAGGGTAGGAAAGGAATTTGTTTATTTATCATATTAGGTTATACGCTTGTGTAGCACTTTTGAAAGCAATGTTCCTAGGATGATGCATTATTAATGTTAAATAATATGTATTGTTAATTTTAAAGTTCAGTACATATCACTTATGGGACATCAAATAAATCAGAAACATCCATACAAAATATATCTTTATGCGTAAATTAATAAAGTGAAAATGTATAACTTCATGGTTTTTATCCCCAGTGGCTGGATACACACCGCATCATAGTATAGGGGCAGCTTCTTTTCCCCAACGACTTTAGTCCTGCTGCAACACTGCTTGTGATGCAGTGTATCTTGGCTAAGTCCCATACATCGTAAAATACCTAGCTCAAAAGTAATAAGACCTAGGACTGCATAATATACCCCATTGCCATTTGCTGAGGAACTATAAGAAGTAAGTCAGGATTGGACAGGGGGTTAAAGATCAAATAATTATTTGGTTTCCAGAAAAAAAAATATTGGGCAAGTTACTTTACTGGAATTGACTGATGAAGATCTAATCAAAATAGGAATTGATGATTCTGAAATAAGAAGAAAAATTATCGAGGAAGCTAAAAATTTACCTTTATATGAACAGTCTCCTGTACCATTGTAAGTATACCGTTGAAGTAAATCCAATGTTTTTTTTTTCATATAAACTCTGACTATAAACATTTAGCTACTCAAAATGTCAAATAACCCTATATTGCTATATTTACCGTAGTCAGAAAAAGCATATTCATCTTTAAAATGCCAGTTTTCCAATAAATTGATTATTTGTATGAATTCAATTAAAACTAGTAATTGATTGTTTCACTCGCATTTTATAGATGTCTAGACAATTTAATAATTTTTACCCATTTTAAATTAATTCATCATGGAATAAAAACCATATGCAGTCTTGTTGGCGAATTATGATTCAATAGTTACTATCTCCTAAAAACTGTTTCCAGGATAGTGATAAATAGCAGGATAATGACTTCTTTATATGCATCTTCATACATGACAATACTAAAATATATTTAATTTAAAAGAAAAATACTCAGGTACTAAAAAACTTGCTTCAAAATCAATTATCAATTTGTTGTAAATTGTGAATACTTTCACCTAAAATTACTATTACCAACAACCATTTGAGATTAAGTAGCACTGCGTTAGTTATCAAGTGAAAGGTTGGCTTCTTTTGTCACCTAATAACGGTACTTTTTCTTTGATATATGATAGTAAATGATTTATGACTTATATTGAGTAGCTAAATGTTTTCAGTTATAGATATTTAGTACAATCATGTTTGTAGGGCAAAAATCAAAATCAGATTGAACTTAATGGTAAACGTAAAACATGAAATTTCATTATGCAACATGTAAAATCAGACATTTATCCTTACAAATCATTGATTTTATTTGCAGGTCTCAAAAAGATTCTAAGTTAAGTCTTGCTGAAATTGTTGATATCATAGAAGAGAGCTCCCATCATTTATCTGTAATATATATTAGTGCTCTGGCTAACACATTAGCCTTGAAAAAGAAGAAAAACATTTCAGACTGTCTGTTATATAAAGATAAATATGCATCTGATATAGCTCTTTCAACATTAAGTGAAATCACTACAATATTGAATTCAATGGATATTGCTATACATACACAGCTAAAGGTCTGTAAACATTTAAGTTTTAGTACCAAGACTGACATTTTTAGATTGCTTCTATGAATACTTTTTGCAAGACAATTCTAGGAGCTAAACTCCTATCATTTAAACAAGTGGCATGCAATCTCAGTTAGTTTGCGCTCTCTGTTTGGAACTCTCATAGATTTGCAATGGTTTACAGAATATGTTCTGTTTATAATTGCATGTACTCTCTGCTGATTTTGTTAAATATTGTTAAGAACTGGAAGCAAATTGTATGCAACATTTGAGATAATATTGGTGGAAATAATATTAATAAAACTATGATTCTTTGAATAAGTCGAAATTAAATCTCAACCTTGCACTTGTTTTCCATTAGTAAGCCTCAAGTTAATTATTAGGATGAGAATCTACTACATCTTGAAATATAATAACAGAATGTTAAAAAAGTAAAAGTCGAAAAGTCGCAAATATCTAGCAGTTACGCATTTGTAATTATAATTCTAAATATTTTTTTTTTAACATAACACCTACAAAGTTTGTACCTACTACAATACAACAGATACCTATATACTTTCTTTAAATACATACATAATTTTTATACTTCAAAAAACAACCAGACACAAATGTTTATCACGTAATTGTCTGTCAAAAATTTTAAATGTTGCATAAAATTCGTATTATTCTACGGGTATCGAACCCACCTCTTAATTTAGCAGGCAGTGCAGTATTACTCAGGCTGTCTATCAACTATAGTTATAGTTGTCCTAATATGATACATTATATTGTTTTCAGCTTTTCCAGATGCCCTGCTTTTGACACATTGTATTTTGTAACTCTTTCCTCTTTTTTTAATTCTTGCGACAACCCTATAACGCGGTAGCGGTATGTGTTTGTCAACAAAAAAGTCGGAATACTGGTAGATAGTAGGTAATATTAATACTGTGGCAGTGGGTAGTGACGACTGAAAAAAGTTTTCTTCGGCAGCTTTAGTAAGCGACCATAAAACAAGACTCCCAGAGGTATAGCTCGCAAGTCGCCCACCTATTTTGCCAATGAATTGGAATTTAGCTCTGGTAGTTGCTCACTTACTGAATCTCGAGGCAGCATTTAATTTGCGTTTTAACTCAGAAATATTCGGATCCTTATTATAACGAGCCTTGGACGCAATACCTATTAAACCACGGTCGTTTTTTGACGCCGGCAACTACTCACGGGTTAGGAATAAAACATTCCCTACCAGCGAGGATTGTATCAGTGACTGCGGCTGTGCAGACGTCAGGATCTGAGCTAAAGCATAACTGCCTCTACGGGTACAATGCATAAAATTCTCGCAATCCATCCCAGTCTGCCGACTTATAATGCCACACACGATGCCAATTAGTTAGCCCAGATGGGTTGGGTTGTGTGCATTACACTTGAGTCGGAACGAGACAGTGGTGCGAGGAGCCAAGAGGCGCATCCATTGAGACGGAATATCCGTCCGGACGTGTAATCAGCAGAAGGTCCATAAAGGAACTCTTATGTTCCAGAGCAAATGCAGCTGTCAAACTAGAAAGAGCTATAGCTCCCTAACTATTGATCTTAGACTAGCAGTTTCCGTGCAGAAATGATGGATCTCATCAAGGTCTTTATTTTCGATGACAGCTGTTAAACTAGAAAGAGCTATATCTCCCTAACTATTGATCTTAGACTAGCAATTTCCTAGCAGAAATGATAGATCTCATCAAGATCTTTATTTTCGATGACAGCTGTCAAACTAGAAAGAGCTATATCTCTCTAACTGACTAGCAGTTTCCTCGTAGAAATGATAGATCTCATCAAGATCTTTATTTTTGATGACAGCTGTCAAACTAGAAAGAGCTATATCTCCCTAATTATTGATCTTAGACTAGCAGTTTCCTTGCAGAAATGATAGATCTCATCAAGGTCTTTATTTTTTATGACATTTGTCAAACTAGAAAGAGCTATATCTCCCAAACTATTGATCTTAGACTAGCAGTTTCCTTGCAGAAATGATAGATCTCATAAACCAAAAACTGCATTATCACCGAAAGTCCAAAACATGTTATTCGAAATGAATATTAATGAGATCTATCACATCTGTGAAGAACCTACTAGTCTACGATTCAAGTTACGGAGATAAAGCCGTTTCTAGTTTGACAGCTGTCATCTAAAATGAAGATTTTGATGAGAACCATCATTTCTACAATGAAACTGCTAGTCTAAGATCGATAGTTAGAGAGATATAGATCTTTATAGTTTAACAGCTGTCATCGAAAATAAAGACCTTAATGAGATCTATCATTTATGCAAGGAAACTGCTAGTCTAAGATCAATAGTAAGGGAGATATAGCTCTTTCTAGTTTGACGGCTGTCATCAAAAATAAAGACGTTGATGAGATCTATCATTTCTGCAAGGAAACTGCTTGTCTATGACCAATAGTCCGGGAGATATAGCTCTTTCTAGTTTGACAAATGTCATAAAAAATAAAGACCTTGATGAGATCTATCATTTCTGCAAGGAAACTGCTAGTCTAAGATCAATAATTAGGGAGATATAGCTCTTTCTAGTTTGACAGCTGTCATCGAAATGAAGATTTTGATGAGATCGATCATTTTTGCAAGGAAACTGCTAGTCTTAGGTCAATAGTTAGGGAGATATAGCTCTTTCTAGTTTGACAGCTGTCATCAAAAATAAAGATCTTGATGAGATCTATCATTTCTACGAGGAAACTGCTAGTCAGTTAGAGAGATATAGCTCTTTCTAGTTTGACGACTGTCATCAAAAATAAAGATCTTGATGAGATCTATCATTTCTGCAAGGAAACTGCTTGTCTATGACCAATAGTCCGGGAGATATAGCTCTTTCTAGTTTGACAGCTGTCATCAAAAATAAAGATTTTGATGAGATCTATCATTTCTGCTAGGAAATTGCTAGTCTAAGATCAATAGTTAGGGAGAAATAGCTCTTTCTAGTTTGACAGCTGTCATCGAAAATAAAGACCTTGATGAGATCTATCATTTCTGCAAGGAAACTGCTAGTCTAAGATCAATAGTAAGGGAGATATAGCTCTTTCTAGTTTGACAGCTGTCATCAAAACTAAAGATCTGGATGAGATCTATCATTTCTGAAAGGAAACTGCTAGTCTAAGATCAATAATTAGGGAGATATAGCTCCTTCTAGTTTGGCAGCTGTCATTGAAAATAAAGATCTTGATACATCATTTCTCCAAGGAAACTGCTAGTCTAAGATTAATAGTTAGAGGGGTGTAGCCCTTTCAAGTTTGACAGCTGTAATCAGAAATAAATAATGATTAAAAATTTAGTTTAAAAAAATAATAAAAAAATCAATAAATGAAAAAAAATCCTAGTGATTAACAAATCAACCCTGGCACTATGAGTATAATAAGTATTTTTGTTCACGACTGTACTTTAAAATATTTGAATGTCTGGTAGTGCTGTTTTTGTAAATAGCACTACCAGTAGTGCGGCTGGTAGTGCTATCTGCAATAAACGGTGGTGGACTGTGTAAGATTAGCGTGAATACCCCTGATTTTGCAAAAATCCACATTATATGTGGATAGAGTAGCCGCTGTGAGAACTCTTTTTCTTGTATTTTCCTAGCTATTTTAGAAAAAAATTACTAAGATTAAATATAAGGATTCACTGCACAAACTGCTTAGAGGACAAAACGTGCGGTACTGGAACTGTCAAAGCTCACCACAGATAAAACGGTTGCTGGCACGGCGGGTGGAAGGGCCCCTAGTCCCCCTCTGTTATAGTAGCCGGGCCCATCCCGGTCTCCTTCTCCGGCACGACTACTACTTCAGATACTTTACACAGGTTGGTTCAGCCTCCCTGGGCGGAAAATAAGTGATCCATGGGTTCGGGAACCCGTTTAACCTGCGGGCGACCAGCAGTCAGCCGTTTCATCAGGTCTCCCTGACCGCCGCACCAGCACGCCGCGTCTACGGCGAGTAATGACAGCAACGAGCACCACCGGTCCTTCGCTGTCCGCGCAGCGAATCCCCAGGAGCTCTGGCAACCTTACTCAGCACAAGAAACATAACACTACTTAATGATAGCGTTATTAATGCCGCGGTTTTTTTGTAGGTTGGAGGTGCTTCCCCAGTTCGGGCTGCTCATTCGAGAAGTCCTCGCTATGCCACGTTTTATTTGTTTGGGCGGCTTATTCGAGCGAGTACTCGCTGTGCCCCACCTATGTAAATCGTTCTAAAAATGGCTTATGACTATTTTTATATTACCGACATTCGGATTTTAGAAATTCGTTTTCTATTAAGAGAAAATTGAGGGTATCTAATGCCCCTAGTTACCTGCTATATACCCATTAAGGCGCATGTAGCAGCTAAGTAGCGCCGCCAGTAGGTACATATAATTATTTCCACTTCATACAACGCATCTTTTAAAGCTACATAAGTAACGTACTACATATTAATCATAATACTATTTGAAAAACGTTTTGTATTGTTCCTGGAATACACATGTGAGTTTATTTGGAAAGTGGCCACTTTTGGAAGAAAAACTTGCTAAAGCTTACAGATGTTTCCTAGAAACAATACAAAATGTTTTCAAATCTAACTTGTAAATAGTGTTAATTTACAACTTTTGAATTATGCTTTTTACAAATAGTAAATAAATAATATCCAATGGCGACACAAGTTAGCTGCTATAGGGCCCTTAATAATATTTAAGGTGTAAGGTTTTTTTTTTTCTAATTGTATTCTTCAAACTATTATACTTAGTTTGAACAATAATTTTTATACATCATTAACTTTTATTTTTAGGGGCTAATACAGAAACCGGACAGCAAAAAGAATAAGAAGATTATTGTTGGAGCTATTGGCAGTGCAGTCATAGCCACGTTAACGGTCTTATTTGTGCAATCCTTAAAGCGATTAAAGTAACTTACAGTTCTTGTTGTTTTGTTGTTAAAACCACCTCTTTGAATAATGCCAATTTATGTTGATGATAGTTAAAGAATGTGCCATCACTGTGGACTGGAATAAATAAATGCCGTTTTTTTTCTTTTTGTTCAAATTATTGTTATCCAATATCTATCTATACATATTATGAATTTACGGGTAATGCTACTAGGTATAGTAAGTAATTCTAGGTAAAACTGGGAAAACTTAAGTTCATTAAAAAGCATAACCTAACCCCAGTAAGCCTAGGTTTATTTCCTTTACTAGCAGTATCTGTAAAATATATAAAATAATAAATATTTATTCCTGTTATTCAAAGGCGAACTCTGCATGCATAAACATTGGTAATTGGCCTTTAGAAAAATCATATTTAAAATAGGGGTTGAAAATTTGAATGAGAATTCTGATAATTTTGCAGGTAGATACCTAATAGAAACCATGAACGGTTTAAATCTTCTTTTTGTAAAGATCGCTTGGGAAAAGTCACAGTAATAAGCTAGTAGATATATATTTAAAAGGCGAAAATCAGTTCATTTGTTAGTTTCTTTGTTTTTCCTTAAGGTAAATCCGAATTGATACTAATATATATTCATTCATGAAATGCCGGTTTTAAATAGCCCGAGTTTATGTTGGTTTCATACTTTCAATTATATTCAATAAAAACTTAAATAAATAATTGATGAATATCCTATTGTTACTAAGGTAAATAGCGCTGTATGATAAATAACACATTTTTAGTAGCGAAATATTATAGTTAAAGATATTTAGTGTGATGTATTTTGTATGAAAAAATGTTGATCAAAACCTTAACAACATACTTACATGATACATCCTGGCCTCGATTGCGTAGGTTGTTGCTAACACTTCTCGATAGAAATAAGATATACATTGCGGTTTCGCGACAATCGATGAATTTCATACGTAATTTCAAATGCACAGATCTCTTATTTGACTAATTCGATATAAATTGACGGACACAAATGTACATAAACAGTACTGTAATCAATTTTAATCGTAGAATTCGGCGATCGAGAAATCTAAAAATTCGTACCTACTGTTTAACGATGCTATTATATATAGCACTCAATTGAGAAATGATTTATTTGCATCAATAAATTGGACAATGGATTGTTGTCTGGGAAACTGTTCCAAATTATATGTCCACGTATACTTTTTTGCTATCATATCGCTCGCCATTAGAAGGGAGTTCGTTCCTACACGCCGTCGTCGTCGTCTCAGCCGGAACACGGCAACTGCGGAACTCCCCCGAGCATCGTGTCTGTCTTCCAGCGAGTCGTTGACAAATCGGAGGTACCTCAGTGATGTATGCCATATCCTTTCTCCTTTCCAGAAGTTTAAATAACATTTCACACAATTAACGACTCCCTTTTCTGAACCTTTTTGTAGTTGAATTCTATTGATTTCGTGATTTGGTATTGTAGTCGAGTTGGATAGACATAGTGGCGTTGTCATCTCAGCACTTAGATAAAGGTATCGATAGGCACCGCTGGAGATCCTGCTGCACCGCCCAGGTCTTTCAAAAATGTGGCCGGTCGTAACCTTGTTTGCCGCCTTGATGGTATGAAAAAAAAAATTAAACTTATTAATTGCAACTAACTTTATCCTTTATGAAGTGTCGGCCGCTATTCTACTTTCAATCCTATCACAATTTGGTTTAAAATTAGGTACTAAATGGGTAAGGGACCGGCAGCTAGAGAACGTTCGCTATGAAAATGAAATTAAATTGGATTAAAAATCGAAACTGATTCAAAGAGTTACCCTGCTATTCTTATGTTCTATTTCATCTTAATATCTTGTCAGCGTTTCAAATAAAATGATAACTTAAATTTTAATAAAAATTGTATTAGGCGGCTATCGCCAAATCATAAAACAAAACAGTCGAAACTAAAGTTGACCCAATTGTTTCGACCTCTCGAATTAAAAAGTGTAGGTAAGCAAAATTGGCCAACCATCATCAGTTGGGCGCGTGACGTCATAGGAGAGGACGGCACTCCTGAAGTAAGGAACCCTCGCGCCGAGGATCGACCGCACTGTCCCGCTCATTGCATCCAAACGTGTCAATTGAACGACGTGCGTGTCCGTTTCGCCGGCGGGACATGCTTCGACTCTCACTTACGGCGGATAATTCAATAAAAGTTATATTAAAACTTTTTCGGACAGTAGGTTTTAGTTTAAGTGAATAAACATGCTCTTTAAGTTTTTTTTCGCAATATTTCTATTATTAAGGATAATAAATACAGAAGAAATATATGAAAAAGGTGAGTTTTATTATCGGTTCTCATTTAGTGAATATAATCGTAATAAGGTAAGCGGTATTCCTGAACGGCACCGGTTAAAAGCCCATACTAGGACGTACATACCTAAGCCTAGTTTGTAGTGTGACCGGCTGCTGTGCAAAGGTAGTGGGTTCGATTCCCGCACTGGCCAAACATGTATGTAATAAACATTTGTGTTTGTCTTGAGTCTTAGTGTATTTATGTATGATATGTATGTATTTCCAAAAAAAAGACATTTATTTGTACCCGTTGTCTGGTATCTATAACACAAGCTTTGCTTACTTTGGGGCCAGGCGACACTGTTTTCAAAAATATTTATTTCTTTCAATTTTTTTTTTTGCTAAGGATTGTTTTAGATCTACTCAGTGATCAGTAGATCCGACTAATATGTAATGATAGAATGTTCTACGGGATATACCCTGAAATAAAAGGATAACAAAACTAGTTTAGCTATTCGAAATTTACTTAGTCATAACAAAACTTTTGTTATAATTAAACAACTGATTTGCTGCACATAACAACACATTATTTACTATTAGCAATTTAGTTTAGCAGTCCCTCAGTTATGTTACAAGTAGATAAAATTTGTGCTGATGCACACTTAGATACAAATCGTGTCTTTGACTTTATTTAAGTCTAAAGACAAAAATACTGTTTTTTAATAATTCTTTTTTATCAAATACAAACACGTACATAAGTGGAAAAGTGAAAGGTTATCTATCACTGATTGTTTACTTACTGCACCACAGAATAGGTAGGTACTAAATCTTATATATTTAAACGAGCAATTCTTGTACATATATATATATGCGTACTTATCTCAAAATGCAGTTGCCCTATTTAGCTAAAATTTTGTATTAAGATAGATATAGATGCATAATATAGTTAACAATCATTTTGCTTATTATATTTGTATTCCTACAGTTGATAATAAAATAGTGACCTAAAAAAAAATTTGCTGAATTGCTCCGTAATTGACTAAACTTTAAAATTTATGCAGTGAAAGTAATAATGGGTCACACTGCTGAGCTGCCTTGTAATGTGACTGCAGAAACTGAAGATAACTTGAACATTGTCGTCTGGTACAAAGAAGGATCGCCGGCTGCTTTGTACAGGTCAGTCATTTTATAGCTTGCCTAATACCATTAAATTAAATTTTTAATTCTACGCGGGTGTAAGTGATTTATTCAATGTATACATACATATCTTTAGGCAATATTTAGAATAGAGTAGGTACTTTGTATTGTTTGGAACGTCTCAAGTCTCGAAGTCACGGGCCTTTTTGTGCCTTGAATTCAACTGTCTCAGGTCGACACATGCTTGTCAAATTATCTCAACAATTTAATTTATATGAACGTTAGATCTTCTTAACAAAACAAAACCACAATAAAATGTAAGTGTTGTTACCCTTGTTTAAGCTTAAGACATTATTACAAAAATCAGAAACATATTGTCGGACACACCTTTTTCAATCAAATTAAATAATATTTAAATAGGTTTCTGAGAACACTTTTGAATCTTCAATTCAATCTATTTAACAATGTTTTTTTCTGCCAAAAAGAGCTAGCAAGAAACTCAATTATATAAAGTAATAATATATTACTTTGTTAATCAACTAAAAAGTATACAATCTGTATGGAAACACACCAAGTGTTAGGTAAATTAGTAAAGCTACTAAGAAAAAAGTTGTGATACACATGTCAATTATTATTTTTTGGTTTTATGTAGCATAGGGGGCGCACCATGTGAAGCGTCAAATATTTGAATAAACTGTCAGAGAGGCTACAAAAGTGAGAGTGCGCGTAACAAAACTAACACACATACCTGCACACACGTATTTACAGACGTTGTACATCAGGAAGTAGCCCAGTTCCCACCCGTCAGTCTGGCAACAATTGTACACCATTTACTTACTGTCACATCGGAAACAAGCTTAAGGGAAGAAGAAGTGTCAAGAAAATCTCCGGGTGTACCTTAAATGTACTTGTTACCATCAATCACGCAGAAACCAAGCCATCAAATACACAAAATCTATGCAAATACGTGTCAACCCACATACATAGGTAAATGTCCAAGCGCCACACCCACCCTTTTCCAGAACCTCCCCTCACACAATAAGTTAGAAAAAAGACCAATTAATAGTTTATTATACGACTAAACAAAAACTAGATGATAATTCCTAATGATATTTATCCAGGTCAAGGTATAATATATGATAATTAATTATAAACTAATTAATTTGGCAGTCTTTTTTTGTTTTATACTAAGATAAAAATAAATCTGCGATTTAGATAATTAAACTTATCTACAAATTGCTTAGATTTAAATCAATGTTTTAAATGTTTGAATCTCATTTAATGTTTAACTATACTTCAAAATTTGGTTATCGCCGCAGAATTCTCACAAGATAACCTTGATTAGCCGGGACAGCATGTGTTTTATGTTATTCTCTATCCCCACGAAAACAAGTCTGCGCGTTCACCGCTAAGAAAACCCCATTTACTGAGGTCCCACAATTCTAGAACACACTCCTTACCATCTCCAAGAGCATTAGGATCCTTGGTGTTGACATCTCCAGTGATGTTCAGTTCCAAAATCATTTGCAAGACAAGGTGAAGCTGGCGTTCAAAACTTTTCTTCTTCTATCTCTACGATTAGGCTTCGCGTAGTTAGTCAGTTAGTCGGTCAATCAGCGACACAGACGAGGCGGTTACACTTATATGTAAATAGATATTGATTACTACTAAAACGGTTATTTAATTGATATCTTACAAAAAATGAATCCCGTTCTGTTGATTCAGAAAAGTCACGAAGTCCCATGTCTCGGGACTACGAAAATGTCGAGACCACCCAAACTACTTAAACTTACTAAAATATTAAGTCCCATTATCTTTGGAGGCAAATTAACAACCGCATCGTGTCAAAGTTCCTGGGACTAATTCCTGGTAAAAATTACAGTTTGTATTTAATGTAGAAATTGTCTTGAGTCATGACATGAGAACATGTGCGCGAAAGTTTTTCAATTTATGGGTCAAAATCGCCAAGGTGGCGAATTTTAAAATGTAAGGTTTTTAAAAATTAAATACATTATTTATCGAATTAATACATTTACCGAAATGACAAAATTGTTCCCTAAAAGATATAACTTACTAATTTTATAATAAAACTAGCTGACCCGGCGAACGTTGTTTCATTTAAAAAAAAACTGGTGCGCCGCCTATTGTGAAAGGGTTGTACTAATTTAGAAACCTTCCCCTGCGTGTGCACAACAATTTTTCATGACAATCGGTTTACCCTACGTGCGCGACTCCGACTCGCACTTGACACTATTTTTCTTTCTCAGAAACATTCCCCGACGTGTGCATAACAACTTACCAAAATTTTATCACAATCGGTTTACCCTTATTGCGCGAGTCCGACTCGCACTTGACCCTGCCCGACTCGCACTTGACCCTTTTTTCTTTTTCAGAAACGTTCCCCGGCGTGTGTATAACAACTTGCCAAAATTTCATTACAATTCGTTTACCCTTATTGTGCGAGTCCGACTCGCACTTGACCCTTTCGGAAAATCCTTATGGCATGCCTGCATCATACAAAGAACACACCCTCCAAGTTTCTGGTCTCTACGATCAGCGGCTTTGGCTGTGCGTCGATCCGTCAGTCAGTCATTCAGGACAAAGCATTTTACACAAGAAAACTATAAGTATTATTATACACAAAAAATCAAACATATAGAAACTTTCAAATGAGATATTAACATAGTACGGTAACTTTCAAGACATTCCAATTTTAAATAGTATTCGCTAATGTTTTTAAGTGAATTCAACCTTTTTTTGAATAAAATCGAATTGAATTTTTAAACATATATCAAAATAAAATCGAATTATAATAAAAAATAATAATAAATATTTTTGGACATTAAACACAGCGCCGTTTGGCCCCAAAGTAAGTAGAGCTTGTGTTATGGGTGTCAGACAACGGATACAGATACAAATATATTACTTTTTTTTTTTGTAAATACATACATATTATAACACCCAGACTCAAGACAAACACAAATGTTATTTATCACATTAATGTTTGTCCAATGCGGGAATCGAACCCACACCCTCTGCGCAGCAGTCGGCAACACTACCAACTAGGTTGCGAGGGAGTTTAAATCAAAAGCACTAAGGAGTATTGATATCAACTTCGAAGCATATCACCGCTAAAACAACTCTCTACCACTTTTTAGCCCCATTTAGAGGGATATTCGAATTATTTAACTAACTTTTATTCCAAGCAAATGCAAAACACGCTTTAAAAATTTGCACAAGTGTTGAAACAATGGTCACTTCTAGATTTTTATTGCATTAAACAGAATAAATAAAAAATATTCAGTAATACCTTACTTGCAATACACAAAAGCAAGTTTTATAACATATGTTTTTCAATCCTCTAGATGCAATAGTTTAGCCACAGAAACGGCGTATTTTCGCGGTCTAACCTATATCGCAGTCTTAAGGAATGAATTTCAATAAAATACCAAACACGTCTTTCACCAATTCTGTTAAAAAAGGTTTATCGAAAAGTTTAACTTTGCCCCCCTTTTTCACCCCCTTAGGGATAGAATTTCGGAAAATCCTTTCTTATCGGATGCCTACGTCATACAAAGAACACAACCTCCCATGTTTCAAGTCTCTACGATCAGCGGTTTAGGCTGTGCGTTGATCCGTCAGTCATTCAGGACAAAGCATTTTATATGTATAGACAGATAATCATCGTAGCCAAAATGTTTTTTTTTTTAATTTTCCACCTTGGTGATTTGGACCCTTACATCTACCGTTAAGGGACTAACCTATTCTAGTAGGTATCTAGCAGAAGTGTAGATTATAGAAAACTTTTGCAGCCTAGTGACGTAACATGCGCACAGGCAGGCGTTTTGTACGGGTTTGGGGCACCACCCCGTACCTCACTTAAGCAACTCTATGAGAATATGTATTTAAACCCATAATTTCTTTGTTCTAGCAGCCGTGACCTCCGCGAAGAGGGCAGCATCGCTAGCGCCGCGACAGGCCGATACCGGCTGGTCACCGCAGACGACGCGGGGCTTAACAAGCTGCAGATCTTGAAGACGGTACCATCCGATGCTGGACAGTACAGATGCCTCGCGGATTTTGACTCCCATCCTGGACAGTGGACTTATGTAGAACTTGCTGTTATAGGTGAGAGAACTTGACAAACAAAATTAACACAGCCATATAATTCTGCCACCTTGCACCGATTCTGATGATATTGGTCAGGAATATGTCATGAACCTCTATACCTACAATTTTGAAATGAAATAAAAAAATAAAGAAGTAATTAAGGCAGCTCCACAGACTGTAATCTGTCCTATTGACTACGCAACACGATTGGCACACTAGAAAAAAACAAAGTTAACCTATGATGTCTTTTCACACGTTCACACTTTGGCGACAATTTTTTTTTATCACAGCTGGCTAGGAAATGCGCTGTCCAGTTCTCTGTCTATGGGTAGCTCTTCATAATACACATGTACTATTAAAGAAAATCGGTTCACAAGTAATTTTGATATCAGCAATACCTTTTCATTCTACGGAACCCTAAGGGTAACCCTAAGCTTTATATGCTTATTTCACCATGAAGGTACGCGGATTTTCCTAGCATAGCATGCGTGTCGCCTTTTTCATACATTTCGCCCAGGACGCGGGCGGCTTCCTCAGATTCCACGCATGCGGAACAAACCCTGATATCTCTAAAATCAACCATTCCGTGTATCAATGCACCCGCGCTTGGCCAGTTACTTCCACTCTAAGAGAAATTATTATTACTAAAATAAATAAATAAGATTTTTTTTAGTAACTGTGTTATTATTTTTATCAAACGAAATTCAAGCAATAGATATATTTATGATGGTTCATCAATAGTTTTTTTAGTTCATCGCTATCCATTTTTATTTAAATTCGTAAAGTAACAAAAACTGCAACCAAATATATGTTTATTTACCTATCTGACGGATAGCGCCGCGGGTTCTATTAATTGGGCGGGCTCTTAATGAGGAAACCGACTGTATCCCCGGAACAATTTTATTGTTCTATTTGTGGAACAAACAATTAAACACTGAATACAAACCAACATTTATTATCTTTGTTATTGGTATAACTAGCATTTATTCCTTAACCACTAGCCCCATGACCTCATTTTTTGTAACAAAAGGGATAGAAAAAACTGGCCTAGTGCAAGTCGGACTAGCGCGCAAAGGGTTCCGTACTATTATCTATAAAAACGGCAAAAAATCTCGTTTGGTGTATGAGAACCCCCTTAAATATTTGTTTTATTTTAATTTAATTATTTATTTTTAGAGTGAATATATTAGTAAATATTCAGTGAATATTTCAAGCGTCTACCCGTTGCGTTTATCAATATCGAGCAAAAAAATCACGTTTGTTGTATGGGAGCCCCCTGAAATATTTATTTTTTTCTGTTTTTTAGTATTTGTTGTTATAACGGCAACACAAATACATCATCTATGAAAATTTCAACTGTCTTACTATCACGGTTTATGAGGTACAGCCTGGTGACAGACGGACAGCGAAGTTTTAGTAATAAGGTCCCGTTTAAGTACCCTTTGGGTACGGAACCGCAAAAACCACAATATATATACTTATTACATCAACCGGTATACATATCTACAAATTAGACTTTTTTCAGGGTTATTACTGATATGTTATATTCAAATAATAGTGCGGGACACACTGAGAGAAAAGATATTGTTCGAATTAAAAACCAGTTTTTTAAAATGCATTAATACTAAATTTTATTAATTTCAACATTTCTTTTCTGGCAATTACAAAACAATATAATTTTAAGTATTTTATTAATTTCGTAAACTAATAACTACAACATAGTATATTACTTTCCGAAAATAATAATTTGTACTTCGGATTACAGAATTTTACAAATCCTGTAAAACTTTTCTCGAATTTATGAGTGAGGTAATTTATATCAACATATAAAGCTTACTGAAGATTACAAAAAGTTTTATTAAAGTGGGAAGATAAAACACTACTTGTCATTACAGTGAAGGCCAATTAACGTTTACAAACACCTTTCTAAGAATTAGTGAAGATTACTAATAACAAACATCATATCGTACCGCTACGAATCAAGGTTGACGTAACGCGTCCTACATTGCGCTATTAAAGTTTTATCGATAGTTCGCATAATTACAAACCGAATCGCAAGTGAAGTAGACCAAAGCGTTCTCCAGGCATAACTCAACTGGCGGGGAATTCCCGTTTACCGCTGCTTCTCAGTTGGTGACCATATGAGTTGAACAAATTAGACGCACCTTGAGCCACAGCCCTTCTACTAGGTACATGAACCAGTTGTCAACCGTACGCTTCGCATCGAAAAGGTTCATCAGGATCTATCGGTGTAAACGCTTATTATAAGCGTGCTACGTTATATCATTCCAATAATTTTTACTTGTTTTTACTAAACAACACTGTTATTCCAACAAGACTAGTTTTATTCCTGTTAGTAAATACAATAAGTAAAACTCATTAATAACCGTCAGTGTAATTTACTTGTCCTCGGAATTACTAATATTTGAGTGATTATTAGTATTATTTACTTGTGGCTACTAAAGTTTTTTCTCCGACTATTCTTGCTCGTTCTATTCTTCATTTTACCCAAGATACTTAGATTAACAAACGGATAAGAACCCCGTGTAACGGTATTGGGTACAAACTACTAAGCCAACATCACCGAAGTAAGTCGAGTTTTTGTAAGCATAGCAAAAGGTTATAGTATAATATATATATATATATATTTCCATTCAAAGCAATAACCCCGAAATCAGCTATTGGGGTAATTTTGTGTCAGCATCTTAGTACATCCTCATACCTATATTTAATTACACGGAGTATAATCCGTGTTCTCATGTATTTTAAGGAGTTAATCTTTTCCAGAACCTCCAAGATATCTGTACGTGGTGCACGAAAACGGTACGGGTATTGTCAACACAAGCGCGGGCGCTAACGCCAGTCGCGACATCGGCCCATATTACACCGGCGACACCGTGCATCTCTTCTGTGTTGCTCTTGGAGGTAATATATGTCGAAATAACACAATATTTAATGTTATTCCGATTCTATCCTAATCGCTAATTTCTAGAAATGCGAAGAATGTTTGTTGGTTATTAATTATTAAGTAAAGTCACAACGGAGCATTTTACCTATTTTATTATAATTTACCTATTTTTTGGAACAAGGATAACACTGAGATTGCTAAATCTTTCTGTGTGCAGTCGGAGCCGTAGGGGCGTGTAAGATTTCATTGTTTTATTTTGATCAGATATTAATCATAAATGCCAAGTGGATTGTCTGTAACTCATGTAAGTAGGTACGTATCACTCATGTGACAATTTATTTTATAAAAGAATAGCTGCTCAGCCCGGCTTCGCACGGTTATGGTGTACCCTTAAAAAAAAATAAGACATTTGTTGTAGTCGTTCTGAGTTATGCGCGTATCTACAGTACGTATTTTTTTTATTTTAAATTTTTTTTTTGTGCTTACCTATAGCTACTATTGCATGATTAAAAGAAATGTGACTAAACGGTAAAAATGTTTTACGATTATTTCAAATAATAGATTCTTTCATGACCTGTTTGTATGATAAATTTATATTTCTGTAGGCAAACCCCGTCCGGAGGTGTCCTGGTGGACGGACGATCGTCAGCTAACGCAGAAGTCGACGCCGCTGTCCGATATGCGTGTCCGCAGCGAGCTGGCCGTGGGTCCTCTTACTCGCGAGGACCATGGCCGCGTGGTTTCTTGTGTTGCCCAAAACAATGATGACACACCCCCACTTTCCATCGATATCACTCTCGATATATACTGTACGTATTTCCTTAACGAGTTTGGTCATTCAAAGGTTGGAATATGTCTACATTCGTATAAAGATGTAGGCCTTCTTTACGTTAATTTAGGGAGCCCTATATGCCTGAAGATGAGAAGTATCAACCACTGAACTATAATAACACTTTCCTTCCTCAGTGCCTATTGGAAATACAAGTTTATTAACTGTGAGCTGATAGAGCTGGTTCGACAAAACCTTAACAAGTAAGAATAGGGCCCAGTTATTTAGGTATTGTAATTAATCTGTGCAGTAGTGATCTCGTATATTTTCGACATTTATATACCTGACCGGAACAAACACTGAAGAATATAAAATACTTTTTTGAAGACCAAGTAACATAACACGGACACTCTATTAATTTTACCCTATCTTTGTTTTGTTTCAAAGCTGTATGTATGTTGGTTTACGTAAATAATAACACATACCTGTACATTTCATAAGAATCGAATTGATACCTGGCAGAATGATATGGCTGTGTCATATGAGCGGTCGACCATGATGAAACTATACTATAAGGTTACGTTTTTGGCATTTGGCTACGGAACCCTGAAAATAGTCGGTCTTATGAACTGTCATTGTAAGCACTTTGTGGTTATATAAATTAAACATGAGAAAGTTCGAACGTTCACAACATCACTTTAGCTGGTTATGTATTCCACTTCACAGTTGGTAGGTACTATTCTACCTACCCCTGCGCCTTTCTGACATACCTACCTATATATTACTTTTCACCGTTAAAAAAACTTATTGTTAGGACTTGGTTGAGGTGTTTCCGTCCATGTATTTTGAAGGCTAGATACCCTCAAAATTTACACATCACTGATTGATTGACCAGTTGTGTCCGAGTGATGTAACGAGTTTCGTTCAGTCCCTATGCAAGCCGCTCTGCGTTGATGCGAGTAACCTATTTTTATTAGAGTTTTTTGAAAAAAGTAATGTAACTTAAGGTTCCAATTTTTTTTGCAATGTATGGTTCGGAATGCCTTCGATCTAGCCTACGATTCTCAACAGCCTCCTTATTTTAGCGCATACATTATTTTTGGTCCTTCGAACCGGATCTTTGTAACTATGCGACTTAATAAACGATCCAAACAATTAAATAATAGATAATATAAAATTGCAAGGTATGTACAGATGACTTAAAGGGCCTTGTTCATATGTAAATGTCAACCGATATAGTTATTTTCACATAGATGAAACCTTAGGTTCTTAGTAGTGTCTCATGTTCTTTGAAAACCTGCGTGCTTGTGGAGCTCGCCTTGTGACAACTGGGCAGGTACCAGGTAAGAAGGGTAACTAAAAATAAGAGTTACTGAACTAAAATTTATATGGCTGACTTTTATATATGTTTTGTAAAATATTATTCTAAAATAGTATCATAAGTATCAGACACTTTCTATAGACCAAATTTTTGTCAGACTCCTTAAAGCTCCATAAAAAATAAATGAACTTTACTTATTTTTACACTAGACTTTGCCAGCGGCTCCGCCCGCCCTAGATTCGGTTATCGGCGTGGAACTCCAATTAATTAATTAGTTATACCAATGAATTTATATAGCATGCTTCAGGTGCAGCAATAGTTTGTTTAACTCTGTTATAGTTATCCCCGCAGGAACTTTTGATTTTTTAGGGATAAAAAGTAGCCTATATGCTATTCCAGGACCTAACCTATATGTATGCCAAGTTTTATCCCAATCCGTCCAGTGGTTAAAGAGTGATTGAGTAACAAACATCCATCCAGACATACAAACTTGCACATTTATAATATTAGTAGGTGTCTGATTTTTAAATATGTTACGAAGGTAACTACAACAAAGTTATATTTCATTAGTCAGACAAAGTGTAGTGACCAAACATCCCCTACAAAAATTATTCAGCCAAGAGGATCTAAAAAAAAACCCATCTAAAAAGCCTCCTCGCTTCCAATGTGGCTAACTATGAGACGTCCATTTTAAACAGGCCCTCGTTGATTTCTTTATTTAACACTTGGCATCTGATGATACGGCACCAATATATAACGTACTTATATCTTTGACTAATAACTGTTATCGCAACGACTTTTGCATTCATTGCATTACGGTCGTTTTACACTAAAGTCGGTTTTGTAAAATTAATTTACAAACTTATAAAACTACATATTTGTTAAGTATCTAATTTTTGTTTCCCGATATCTAAAGTAAAGGTAAAAGACACGTATAAAGATGCTGACTTTACGTCTTCTAGGATAAAATTATTAGAAGCTTACGAACGTTCGTATTATTCTCGAATGCAAAAACTTTATGATGCTTCTAATTCTATCGAATCTGTTGTTAGCTAAAGGGCATTTTTAAAGTCAGCTTCTAATATTCAGATGTAGTTACTTAAAAAAATGTTGAAGACTTAAATGTTGCGAAAATGGAAGTAAACTCTTTGTTCTCACCTACTTTTCAATCCTAAGAATCCTTTGATGACTTGTATTCGTGAGTGAATAGTGTCTTCAAATCAATAAACCTTATATAGTCACAAAAACCTTATATAGTCACAAAAACCTTATATAGTCACAAAAATTTGCGCTAGTGCAAAAGAACCTTAAATGCAATCGTCGAAAATAACATTATTTCCAATTCAATTAATGCAAATTTCGGGCTCTCCTAAGTCGTAGTCAAAATTTTCAGAGTGTTTCAATAAGACTATAATAATACCAATTTATCTAATTCCGAAAAGGTATTTTATCTTTGCGGTCAGCTGACGGGCAAGGCGTTGAGTTCTGTCGCTCATATCTTGTCCAGTGGTGAATACTACGAACTTTTATACTCATTATTAGTAAATAAGTATCAAGGCCTACTGACACTTGGAACTGCATATTTCATTTAGATTTTTTTTTTAAAAAAGATAAACGTCTGTCGGTGGTTGGCTTAAATATTTTTTTAGATTTTTTTTCTATTCCAGTGTCCGCTTTTCAGAAGTTAAAAATTTCTAAAAAATTAGAATTTTTTTTGGTATCTTGCTCTTAAGAATATCGATACAGAAACAGCTCGTTTGTATGAGAATTCTGTTCGAGGAGGAAAAGCAACCTAATTATCAAAGTTTGGTGCATTTTTACAAGATCAGGTTAAAATCATGGAAAGGACGGGGTCGGTTTATACGTCCCCTGATAGTGCGTTTACACCTCCGAAACCATCCAGTAAACCAAGTCATTTTCGAACTTCGCAGTCCTACGTGATGTCATAAACGACAATATGACGTATCCTTTTTGTCAAAAGAATGATCATAACAAATTATACAGATGCGCGCAATTTATTAATTTAGACGAAAAGGAAAGGTTTAATGTTGTTAAAAAAAGAAAGGTGGTTGCGTTTAATGTTTATGTTGCAGTCATAAAACAAATTCTTGTCATTCACAAAATGGCTGCAATATATGTAAATCTAAAACGCACCATTCTTTGTTACACTTTCTGACAGGTATTAGTAATGCTTAAGCTAAATCTACTTCCTCAGAAGTATGTGCTGATATGTCGGATGCAAAAATAAACAATTTTGTTAATAATTTCCAATATGAGGATCTTATTTTGGTGGAATCAGGGGACATTGATCAAGATTCTGCTAACGGTGCTGCAGCTGCTGTATGCTTGTCACAATCTGCACGCACGCGAACTTCACCTACCGCGACCGAGGTTCTGTCTACGGTACTGCTAGCCACTGCTAGCGTATTTGTAAATGATCTGACAGACCCAGCTATTCCTTCGATGCCTGATTGATAGTCCATCAATGAATCACTTTATTACAAATAAATGCTTAAAAAACTTTCTTTGAAAGAACTAATTAACCTGCCTAGAGCTATTTCAGTTCATGGTTTTAGCGGTGTGTCTTACGCAGTGCAAGGTATTACTGAATTGATATTTCGTTCTCGTTATGACAGTAACAAAGCTTATAATATTCGTCTATAAATAGTTGAACGTATTTCGGATCAGTTACCCACATCACCAGTAGTTGTTTCAACTTTGTCCTATATGTCCAGTGTAATTCGATTTGTTAATCGGTGCTCAACTATTTGCACAATTATCACTTTTCGGTAGGCTTCGGGGTCCTCCTCAGATTCCCGCCGCTATTCAAACCACTTAAAGTTTTATTATCATGGGAGATGTTCCGTTGAATATTTTACCTTCTACGTCGTTCCCATACGGAAGCCTTTTGTTTTGTTACCAATACACCAATAGGGAGTATCTATAGAGAATAGCAGAAGTTTTAGGAACTGGAGGAGATTCCATCTAACGCTGCTTCACAATATAGCACAGAATAGCAATATTGTGAAGACTTCTACACTACCACTACTACTGGAAACTGATCGGGCCGCTACACGTTAGCTTTATCTTTTGAAAGAGATCCTAAAGAATTAGGTTGCTCGTTTCCAAACGCAAAAAAAACGATTTATGGCTTTGAAAAAAAAATTAAAGTTCTTTGCAGTTACGCTTCGCTTATATATCGAAAAAGGATATGTTAGTCCAGCAAATGAGTATAATATTTGTAAGGGGTATACAATACCGCACCACGGTGCAACACCTGTTGATAAAACATCTATAACATTACGAGTTGTTTTAGATACTAGCATCTAGTCACCGACACAAATGTTTCATTAAATCAAATCTCGTACACACAGGACCTAGTCTGCAAACTGATATTCTTAGACTTTTGTTCAATTTTCGTTTGTATTCTGTAGCATTTTGTGTAAATATTAAGCAAATGTACCTTCAAATAGATATGCATTCCGATAGACGTAAGTATCTGCGTATTTTGTACAGATTTAATACAAGTAAACCTCTTCAAGTATTAGAATTTAGTAGAAATTTAAATACCTACATTTGTAGGTATCGTGAAAAGTGGATTTTTTTGTTTTTGCCTACCCCTTTGGTAAACAGACGCCATGATATTTATGTATGTATGCTTAGTACCACCAGAACTGGTGTCTATCCGTGCGTCAGGAGCCAGCGGCGAGTCTGTAGTGCGCGTTCGTGCCGGAGATCCAGTATCGCTGCAGTGCCGTGTGCTAGGAGCCCGCCCGCTGCCTCGCGTGACCTGGCGCATTGACAACTCGGAGCTTCTCGGCGTTGAAACAAACATTACTGTAAGTTTGAATTACATTTCCGTGATTCCCTCAAGGGTCTTTACATATTAGGCAATGCCAAAACAGCAGTCCATTGGTGTTTTTAACATATAAATGTCATGAAAGATGATATACCTACAAGCTTAAACAAGTGAAGTTATATAAAATTTACTCCTGACGCCAAAAATAAATTGAAAGAGTGAAAGTAGTTAAAACCCCTCACCAATTTAATGCGTGCGTGGACAGCGGGGAACCTGTGGTGCTCGTTGCTGTGATTGCTCGGCATAGACACGCCATGCTGGTGCGGTCTCATAGCGGTGACACGGACGTAGCTCAACTCTTTATGCACCTGAGTTTGACGACTGACAGAGTTCTAGAGCAATATCCCATAGCAGAACTAGTTATTATGGGAGACTTTTACTTCCACCATCGTGAGTCATCTCAGTTCTCGAACCAATAACTACGGAGGGATATTTCATGAATTTGCTTTGACCTATGGTTTCTCAGCTGGTACTTTCGCAAACGAGAATACCAGATATAGAGGATCATATGAGCTCCTTACTAGATCTTCTGCTGACTACACGTCCAGATGGATATTCCGTTTCAGTGGACGCGCTTCTTGACTCCTCGGACCACTGTCTCGTCCGGACTCAAATGTCATGCACACAACCCGATCCATATGGGCCAACTAATTGGCATCGTGTGTGGCATTATAAGTCGCCAGACTGGGATGGATTGTGAGATTTTTATGCATCGTACCTGTGGAGGCAGCTCTGCTTAAGTTCAGAAGATCCTGGTGTCTGCGCAGCTGCAGTTACTGAGACAATCCTCGCTGGTATGGAATGTTTTATTCTCAACCCGCGAGTAGCTGCCAGCGTCAAAAAACGATCGTGGTTTGAGAGGTGTTGCAGAGAAGCTAAAATACTGAAGCTAACAACGTATGAGGCTTGGACCACGGCTCGTAATAGTAAGGATCTGAATATTTCTGAGTATGGCGGTGGTGGTGTCTAGGTGGGCGACTTGCAAACTATCCTTCTGGGAGTCGTGCTTTCTGGTCGCTTGCTATAGCTGCTAAAGGGAACTTTTGCCAGTCGTTGTTACCACCACTGCGAAAGACCGATGATGACTTGGCCCATAGTGCAAAAGATAAAGCCGATCTACTGGGCAGTCTCTTTGCCTCTAACTCGAATATGCACGACGAAGGCGCTGTACCACCTACTATACCGTGGTGCGGTAAGACTATGCTGAAAATCCCCATAACACAGCGGGAAGTTCGGCGGGCTTTGCTTACTTTAGACGTTCATTATTCGAGTGGGCCAGACGGTATACCAGCAGTGGTGCTTAAACAGTTTGCTCCTGATTTATGTGCTGTACTCATGCGCTTATTTGCGCTTTCCTACAACTCTAGGCAATTTCCGTCTTCATGGAAGAATGTGCACGTGCACCCAGTGCCTAATAAGGGCAGATCCGATCTATCGAATTATAGGCTTATCGCTTTTACCTCCCTTCTCTCCAAGGTGATGGAGCGTGTGATCAACACACAGCTTCTACCTAGAAAAACACGACCTGGTCAATGACCGTCAATATAGCATTCGCCACGGTCGCTTGACTGGAGCTGTGCTAACATCCCTTGTGCCGTTGTGGAGGAAAAGCGTGGAGAACTTGTGTCTCAAATCAAGATCAACCCTACAAAGAAACAAGACCCCATTCATTGTGGTCCCACAATTCTAGAACACTTCACTCTATATCTCCAAGAGCATTGGGATCTTTGGTGTTGACATCTACATCGTTAATCAGTTTCGAGATCATTTGCAGGACAAGTTGAAGCTGGTGTCCAAAAAAGTAAGTTTACTCATCAGGGCGAAGCAGTACTTCACGTCGCGTTGCAAGTTCGGCCCTATATGGAGTACGCCGGGTGCACTCGAATACCAGCTTGGCCCTTTGTCTCGGCTCCGAAACGGGCTGTGAGAATTATGTACCATCCTAAACTTACTTGCCGTATTGAGCCCTTAAGCCTGAGGAGAGACTGACTCCCTGAGTGTGTTTTACCGCTTTTAAAATGGGATGTGTTTTGAGGAGTTGTTCAAAATGATGCCTACGGCTACTTTCAACCATCGCACCGCTCGCCATCGGCAGGGAATTCATTTTCACACTTTAGAACCGAAATAGTCGCGTACAGTGCGGTTTCGGAGAAACTTCCTTCCGCGAACGCTTGGGTTGTGGAATGAGATCCCTGCCATGGTTTTCTCTAAGGACTACAGTATAGGATTTTCAAGAAAGAAGTTATTAGTTTTTGAAGGGTCGGCATCGCGCGAGTGATACCCATTGCAAGCGCTCATAGGCCGCGGTGACCGCTTGCCAACAGGTGGACCGTAAGCTTGTTTACCACCTTCAACAAAATGCTGCAACAGTTCAAGGTTATCATGTTCTTGCAATAACATTGAAGTAATAAGCTACCAAATTTTGAATCGATGAGACCTGTAGGAATTGCTCATATCCCTTTATTTATACTTTTATTATTTAAAACAGAAAAAGCTTGTTTGTATGTGGAGGATAATCTCCGGAATTATCGAACCGATTTCCAAACCGTATTTCTCTGTTAGAAAGCCAGATTGTTATAGGCTATGTTTTGTTTTGATAAGTTCCGTAAGCTACACAGGGACGAAGTTGCGACGAACTGCTAGTCAACTATAAAAGAACTGATGTTCTTCAAACGACTGAATAGATTTTCATTAATCACAGATTAGAACACTGTCGACCAAGTTAGCTTTTAAACAAAAAAAACTCAATCAAAATCGGTTCATCCGTTTGGGCGCTACGATACCACAGGCAAATATACGGATATATTAATTTTATAACACCCCTCTGTTTTCGTCAGGGGTTAAAAAGGGATCTCTGTAGATGCCCCAAAATCTTAACATTGTTTTTTATAACACTAAAGCAAACAAGCATTCGGCCTGCGTAATGTAGAGCAGTTACCGTAACCTATATGGACACTTGCAACACCAGGGGCATTGCTCACGTGTTAGTTATGCTGAAGTCCCCAGGGAAAACCTTATCAGGAAACTGATTTCACAGCCTAAGCGTTCAGGTAAGGAAGTTCCTTTTAAAACACACTGTGCGTGACCATTTAGGTTCTAGAGTGTGAGGATGAACTCCCCTTCCAGCCGTGGACATAATTTGATTACCTATGTAAAACCAACGAAATATGTTCGTTAGTCCTAGTTAATCCCTTGTCCTATCAATTTTACAAGCAGGCAAAAGCGTCTAAATGCCTGGAATCTGTGCTGATTGATCTTATAGCAGCACTACACAATCCACCAACAGTTCAAACCAACTTCAACCTTTCTCAATTTTCTATCATTTACAGGCTGACTATGCAATCTTCCAAGAATTCAACACTAGAAGTGAGTTGGCCGACACTTTTCGCTTGGGCAGACACAAACCACCACGACTAATCAAACATTTACAAACTATTTCTCTACAAGTGGAAGGTGAACTATTCACTAAATAAAACCTCGACAGGGAGCTTATTTTCACCTATACGGCCATTTAAATGTGTGAAGGTGAACTCCCTGCTGATGGCGAGCGGTGCCGGTGGTCATATTAAATAATTCAAGTATACCATCCATAGAAAGTTAATTAATTTTGTCTTTGCTATGGTTAGATTGACCCGTCCCAAAGGCGTGTGGTGAGCGAGTTGGAACTAAGTGTAACCGCGGAACACGATGAATCCCTGGTGACGTGCTGCGCACCAGACTACCGCCGCGACTCGACAGGGTTCATCTGCGCCGGCGACCTCCCGCTTTCTGTCTCCTGTAAGTTAGTGTCCTTCCTTTATCCTGACCAGCCTCCTCACCTTGGGTAGATTTAGTGTAATCCGTCACAACGGCCCAGTGCGGATTGTAGTGTTCACATACTTCCTTATTGACGTATGAAGGTTTTCTTACGATATTTTTCTTTCCCAAAGTCAATGCACTTGAGCAATCAAGAAAATTACTCTTAATACACTACTAAATATACGCTGGGCTTGAACTTCCGTCCCTCAAAACGCGACGCAGGCACCCAAACCGCTAGGCAACTACCAACTAGGTTATTGTGCCTGCGCCTCAAGAAGACCAAGATGCCAACCATTGAAATTCCGTATCAGTTTTTTTATTCCAAGTCGTTAAAATGCGAAGCAGTCTGTAGTATGATCAGATAAAGCCGTGTTGGTGATATTAAAGATAGAAAATATTGGTATTGCAACGTACGCACCTGCCGTTTTGCAAAGTGTTTATTTGACAACTGGTTAGAGAACGCTCAGTTAAGGTTACAACGGAAGTGGATATGGACAATCACAAGAAACCACGAATTAAGTTGGTTTAAGCTGATTTGTACTGTATTTAGTCAAATGGACAGGTAGTCATAAATTGACGTTCTCAAATGTATGCATCTATCGCAGCATTTGTAGCGCATTTAGCCCGTTTATTATGTAGTGGTCCTTCTGTACGTATCTATTTGTTTGCGTTTGAGGGGTACTTCGCATTAAGAGGGTTCCTGGCTTCCACTAGCGCCGCCAATTGATATTTTTATTTTCCTCTTTGTGCAAAGCGAATTTAAAGTATGTAACCAGTATAATAAGCCATTTTATAAACGTTTGTTACGTTTCTAGGATAAAACTGTAAGTTGTAGATAGCACTTCCGATAAAAGTAGCCGTTTTTAGCAGATATGATATGTACAACTCACAGTTGTATCGTAGAAACATAACAAAACATTCAAAAAAAAGCTTATAACTTATATACATATTTCTTTAGACGCACATTTTTGAAAATTGCTTTGCACAAAGAGAAAAATAAAAATATCAATTGGAGGCGCTAGTTAGCAAGGGTAACTCTCTTAACATCTCCTTAGTAGTTTAATATATGCCTGCATAATTAGTGTTCGTTTTTCTGGCACTTATTTTGTATATGTAACGATTGTATAATATTTACAGATCCCCCAATCGTGGAGATTGCTGTAGAAGGTGAACTTCAAAATAGCACATTAGCAGTTATGAAGGGATATAACGTAACGCTTAACTGCACCTATCAAGCTAACCCTACTGCATATCTGCTTATGTGGTTCCATGAGGTTAGATTGCATTTTCTATACTCATACTTACAGGCACCTATGGCCAAATAGAACAGATATAAAAATTATAAAGCGGCAGAAATATTGTTATCTCTTTATTACGCATAGGCGGACGCGGAAGTGCCAAGTCGATGAGCTATTACTTTTTCTCAGGTATCTCTGCTGTTTGCTGCTGGTCTTAATTTAGTAACCTACATTTTTATACCTCCAATTTCTTACTTTAATGGTTCATTGATTTAACATTTCTACACTGAAAACCAGGTGTGAAATGATTTTTTATATATATATAGTTCGGCGGAGCCAAAACTAGATTCGACATTTCTCTCGCACTCATATTCTGCTGTATTTTGTGCCTCTACCGCGAGCCATTCTACAGGGGACAAGCACATCTATGATTGCAATATGATCTACGTGTGGGTGGGTGTGTGCGTACAGGAGGTGTGCTTGTGTGACGTTTTGTATGAAGATCTCTTACTATCCTTCTTTACACTATGATAAAAGTAAGGTTTAGGTAGATAGGTTTTTTTAGGTAAACAATTTATGATATCCAGTTGAAAGAGAATCATATTTATTTGATGCTTAGGTACATGTCTTAGGAAAAACAATAAAGCCCTGCCGCAACATAAGGCGGTCATATTTTAATACTTTACCTCATGTGTACATAGTTAGTCAGTGTCTTTGTCATTAAAACGGTATCGCTGTGGTCCTTATTTAAATGTGTGTTAGTTTAGTGCTTTATTATTTTGAGGAGTTTTTTTATAAGCTTAAGTGTGTGGATTTTATTCATCTTAGACCCGATTATTATAAAAAAATTTAGTAGTATTGAGTTTTGGTTGAGACGTTAAATAAATTAAGTAATTAAATAAAGTGAAAAACAAACTACTAACAGAATATCACTACACTTATTTTATCTACTTAATAACAAAAAAAATGATTATTTTAAGGATAACGTTATAAATCAAAAAGATAATGATGAGGGGATACAGCCCGTGTTGGAGCTAAAAGAGGTGTCAGAGAAAGACGCCGGGGAATACGTGTGCGCAGCCACCAACGAAGAGGGTTCCCAGTACAGCAATCCAGTCACTTTAGACGTCTTATGTAAGATCAGCCCCCTATATTATATAACCAACTAAATACCACACGTGACTTCCCTTTGCGCCGAAACAAGTAAAGGAATAACTAGTCAAAATCCATATATAAATGCGAAAGTAGCTCTGTCTGTCTGTTGCCTCTTTACGCTTAAACCGCTGTACCCAAATTTTATCTTAATAATTTGGCATGGAGATAGAGTTTGAGTCCCGGGAAGGGCATAGGCTCGGGTAGGACATTGGAACTTGTAACCCCCAACTACTTAAACTAGGGAATGGAAGTTTGTATGGGTTTTCCCATACAAACTATGGATTTTCCTATACAAACTTAATTTCATGTTAGAGATCTGAGAATTATACAAGTAGACACACTTCTTATTATTAAAAAAAATCGTGTTTCTACAATTTAAAAATTCGTCTATCAACCCCTTAAATTAGGGGACAATATTGTATATAGGGCTTTCGTCAGGTTTTAGAACTTTACTACATTATTATACTTAGGTATATTATACGAATACATAAAGAAATACTTATGTACTTCGTTAAATATTAAAATGTGGTGGCAAAGAATTTAAAAAATAAAACTTCTATGATGGGAAACAATGATGTAGGTCCCGGTTGGTGTAAGATAAAAATCGTAATGAGCATACAGCTCAGAGGTCGGACTTAAAAATCTGATGACATAGTAAACCAATCTATTAATGTTATATAGTTTTTCATAATATAACCCTTTGAAAAAAAAAATATGAACAAAAAAAAATTTTCATGTAAAATGTTGCCAAGACCAGACTATATGGCTTGCACTGTCAAAAAGTTATCAGATCTTGTAAAGCCAAACTTTCAACTTTACAAACTGTACACCTTAGTCAAAATATGTTGCTTGGCTGTTTCGCTACCGTCACATAGGCGTATGGTAAAAAAATAATCACTGTTCATTATTTACTATTATAAAATAGTTCTATAGTAGTATACATTGTGAACCGGTTGAGCTCCACCGATAAATATGTGAAGAAATCGAGTTATCTTTCAATGTTTTGCAGATTAAAACCGACCAGGTGCGACTCAGACTCGCGCCCCACGGGTTCCGTTCCAACACAGAACGCACGACTACAATTTAGGTCCGTGACCCAGTGTTGAAACCCAACCTTCATCTAATAGATAGAACCGTGTTAATAAGGCTATGTTGGCACCCTTTGGGTACGGAACCCTAAAAATAAAGTGTTCAATACACAGACATGCACTTCCATTTTATTTATATGGTCACATTAGCCCCAATAATTCGGTTTTGTTCTATTTGGTTACGTTTTATATCTCATTTATTAAATCTATTAGATGCGCCATATTGTGAAGATGACAGCGCAGCAGAATACGGCCTTGCAGAAAATGACTCTATTAACATAACCTGCAACATCAAAGGGAACCCCGCACCGACGTCCTACAGTTGGGTCGTAGTCAACGGCGCCGTACACACTAGCGAAGTACCCAACAGCCATCCGGATACAACTACTGACGAACCTTATCTCACCTACCAAAGGCCTAATGACACTGAGTTTAGTAAGTGCATGTGGAAATGTGATTTGCAGCTATTTCTTTAACATTTTCCATATTACATTTTCATTCCGTATTCCAACCATTTACACGTAACAAAATAATATGGTAGTGTATAAATGGTGAATAGTTATCATATTAAGTACATTGTAAAGACTAACGATAGTTATGTTCCTATCGTAAAATTAAAAAACTAGTAAATTGCATTAAAAAATTTTCATTGGCTTTACATTTTTTGTTTACTTTAAAAAATTTATTACAATATGAATGTTTATTATTTTTGCGTATAGGAATTAAGAACAGAACTCGCATGATAGTAAATGGTACGTTTTTCATCACACCGCAGGGGAGGCCTACGTTCAGCAGTGAACGTCTTCCGGCTGAAACAACGACGACGACTTTAATAAAAATACCAGAACCCTTATTGGTTCAGTTTACTTAGATAAAATAATTAACATTAGTGAAAACAAAAAATTTAAAGCCAAAGTGCATCTCTTTGAAGCCGATTGATTTTTCATGTTAAAAAGTATTTATTTTATACTTTATAGTCACGAATTGCTTTTGTCGTACACTAGAAAAATCCAGACCAGTAACAAAATGTTATACAATCATCAACATAAAAGGCGTTTCGCCAGTTCCCAATGTTCCAATTGTTTTAAATGCACTACATTAATATGGGACCACCTCGGAAGTATACCCTTTTAAATAAAAAAACAATTTCGCAAATCCGTCTATAACATAAAAAAAATATAAACATCTGAATTGAGAACCTCCTCCTTTTTTTTAGGTCGGTTAAAAAAATAATAACATATTCTTTATTAACCCGACAACGCGACAAAAAATCAGCTGTTTCATACGAAAGTGTATCGGCAAGTTTTTGGCTGGCTGTTTTTTTTTTTGCGTAAATAGAGATGGTTGGTACTGTAATAAAAATTATTCATATTGGTGAGTGCATTCACTCCATTAACTTTTTAGAAAATGTTTAACACGCTGCACGTACTATTCAGTATTCAGTAAGGTGTTTTGATTGCCTATCTGTTCATCTAACATTTTCATACAAAAATATACAATATACAAAAATAGTGTAAAGAAAATTAATGCTTCTATATAATTAGTTTGTAGACAGTGTTCTGAGTCTGATTGCGTAAATAAAATGTTGACTCAAACATCGAAACTCAACCTCAAGAAAAAAGGTTTTACTGCAGATACAATATTTTGTTGGGGAAACAATGACGTAGTCAGCAACAAGCAGCCCCGGATGTCATGCAAGATCCTGATAACGGACGAGACTGCGCCGCGACCGCCTACCGACTGTGAAGCAATCAAAAATATTGTGGGGGAGCTAACAGTCAACTGCAAGAAAGGCCACGATGGAGGACTGCCGCAGGTAATATGATGGAGACATAGGTAACTTGTACGGTAAATTTACTTCTATAGTGCGTCTGCCAAATCTTGGCCCGTCCTACAAAACATCACAACCTACACAAATGTGTGTGAAAGCAGAGTAAGATACCTGTGGGTAATAATGCCTGTCGGTCAGAGTAACTAAAAGGGGGCGCAAGGAAAAAAATTTGGAAAATTATTGATTTCTGTGCTAAAACCATTTGTATGTAACTTTTTCATACCAGTTTCTTACACTTTAAATGACTAATCGTAGTTCCACAAGTCATCAAATGTTCAAATAAAATTTAACGAAGCTATTCTGTTATTTATTAAATGTTAATCATAGGCCTAATAACACACCCAAGGCCACATTTCCCGCACCTATCCCAATTACTTTGAATTAATTTAGAAATTTAAAATAACAAGTTAATAATATATTTTTTTCCGAGAACCTGTAGTTCCATCATAAAAATACAAAAAAAGTTTGAAAAGACTAAATAATTAAATAAACGACTTTCATATTTGCTAGGCCTTATTACCCGAACCTACCTTATATTGAGTATGTAAGTTGTTTTTCGAACATCATGTCCACTCGCAAGGCTAATAGAGCGAAATAGCGGTAGATTCGTCTTATCCTTTCACTTACGCACCGCTTTAATTCTCTCTATCATCAAACCTCTATCTTTCTCGGATATACTCTAGTGTAAGTAAGTACAGAGCACAACTAATATTGAGTGTGTAATATACTAAATAACAAACTATTCAAATATTACAAAAATATACAAAACACTTAGTTAATTTAGAGTACTGTCTCATAAAGTGGGGGAGCCAATGGACAATTATGAAGTGCGGGCTTGCCAATACCAAGCTTTGTAGAAAGACTATAGATACTGTTTCTACAGTCCAGTTACTCAAGCAGTTATTTTGTTAATGTTACCAATTTAAAACAAGTCTAGGCATATAGCCTCCTACTTCGCAGAGCCTGTGGCTACGCTGTCTCTAAATAAATTTCCATGTTACAGTCCCTACAGTTTGTGTTTTGGCAATGCTACTTTTGGAGATTATGAAAACACATAGCTAGGGCAAGTAACTAGTGCAGTTAAGTAAGTCTCACTTTGTGAAAGAGGTTAATCAAAGTATCCGCTCGGCTGGGTAGAGACCAGGATATTGTGGAATATTTTTTCGTCTAAAATACCCTAATGGTGCTTAAAAACGAAAGTATACACCCAGTGTGTTGCTACTGATGACTTATTGCCCCCTAGATAAGCTTAGGTATATCACTCAGAGAACTATGGAGAAAGCTATGCCGAGTGTTTTTTGCCCAAAATACTAAATCTCATCTCGGCTTGGAGATGACGTGCCCAGCGTGGGATGGACTTAAGACTGCCCTTGCCGAAAGACTTACGTTCAACAGTGGCCGGTGGTCCGGCTGATATACCGATCTCTTTGATAGCGTAAGTTGGGTTATTATGTACTTTTATGAATACTCTTTTTTTTTGCAGAAATTCACGTTTACTGTGAAGACGGAATCAGATGAAGAGATCATATCCATAACCAGTTTGGAGCCAAAATTCATATTTCAAGAACCAAAACAAGACAATTACAAGTTCAATGTTTTGTCATCCAATCAAAAAGGTGAAAGTGACACTGTAGTGATTAATAAGGAAAACATCATCGATGAAACTACAGGTAGGTTCTTTAAAGTCTGCTTCTTGTAACTTCTTGTAGTAGGTAAGTAATATACTGGCAAAGGGGTATAATATTAGAACCCTATTTAATCAATTTGCCATTTATAAAGATGGTGATATGGGTTCAGTCCAAAAGTCAGAAGCAGTTTGTGGCGACAGGCTCACTACCTCTCACGCAGGACTAAAGTGATTTGGTAAAATGAGGCTGTCCTACAAATTATGATGTAGGTGTGTATTCTGGCACTAGTTACCCCCTTCGGGGAATTTAAACCGTTTTTGAAATTGAACTTTCATTCTTAAATAAAAAAACACGGATACTGGATATTAAGTGTAGTTGGTCGTGTGTTTGATAGTAACCAAGCAGTAATTTAATTTGGGATATAATAAATCAAGCCATAGTTTTTTGATTTGGCCACGGAAGCCAACTTCTGATTTTATAACTAAGCCACGGGAGAGTGTGAAAGCATCTAATAAACTAATTTGCCGTTTTTAAATGCCACCTGAATATTTCAAAGAAACCATCAAATAAAAAACTACAATTATTTTTACTTGCCCCACTAATTTATAAATCAGCACCTTATTTACTAACTCAGCCACGGATTTCATGGATCACGGATCACGGATACACAACTCACCAACATTTTTCGTTTTAAAGCTTCAACATGTTCCTCAAAAAAATATAGTTCGAGCTTTAACTAGGAAACATCATCTATCTATATATATATTTATAGCTGACTAACTGATATATCAAGGCACAGACCAAACTACTGGGTGTAGAGACTTGAAATTTGCAGGAAGGGTTTTGTTATTACGTAGGCGAGCACTAAGAAAGGATTTTGCGAAAACTATCACCTAAGGGTTCGAAATTCGTATGAGAGTCCGTAATTTTTGCAGCTAAATGCATAAAACTTAGTATTTGGTCTTAATTAAAATTAAGACAAATTTAGATTTACATGTTTCACTATATTTAAAAAACCTTTCCCTTAAGGGCAATATAGGAATAAGAATTTCGATACCTTGGTATTTACGAGAATTTAAATTTAGTGCAGAGGTCCATGTTATGACGAACGTGAGCTCTAAGAACGGATTTGCGACGACACCCTTCAATCAACCAAACCGAAGGCTAAATAAAGCGCGAACTGCCTAAATAATCCAACGATATTTTATCTTTCTTTTAATTACTATAAATAATGAAATGCCACAAAACAAATAGTGGAAGGTGTACAACGGCAATTTCGCTCGAAAACCGCAAATCGATGTAGAGTTTAGCCGTTTGGCACACAGGTACTTTAGGGCAAAACAATAATTTTGAGCCGCAGTTCCTTAAAATATTTCCCTTAGGGTTATGATGTCATAAATTTTTTGTATGGGATTTAAATATTTTTTTCAGAAACCCATCGTGTGGGGTATCAAATGAAAGGGCTTTATGAGCCGGTTCTAAAAATATACCACACTATTACCTTTGGGCTACTTTTTGCCTTAGAATCCAAAAAGTATTTTCAAAACATACCAAGTTTGGGCCCCTCCAGGTAGAAGACTGCCAAGTATTTTTCTCTAATATATACTTTAAATGATAGTTTATATCCTCATTTTGAACCCGCTGGAAGCAATGTGAAAAGTATTTAAATTTATTTTTTTTTTTTGAATTTTTAAATACTAAGTGTATTAAGCACCAGTAAACAGAAGCAATAGGGGACAGTACAGTTCACATAAGTCTCATAAAGATCTGAAGTTTAAGGAACCATCTCACATTGCAATATTTAAAAATTCAAAAAAAATACTAAATTTTAATGAGGTTAAAAATGAGGATATAAACTATTATTTAAGGTATATATTAGGGAAAAATACTGATCCGTCTTCTACCTGGAGGTATATTTTGAAAATACTTTTTAGCTTTAAAGAAACAAAGTAGCCCAAAGGTTAGTGTGGTATATTTTTAGAACCGGCTCATCAAGCCCTTTCATTTGACAACCCACATAATGGGTTTCTGAAAAAAAAAATTTTTAAATCCCATACAAAAAATTTATGACACCATAAGGGAAATATTTTGAGGAACTGCGGCTCAAAATTATTGTTTTGCCCTAAAGTACCTGTGTGCCAAATGGCTAAACTCTACATCGATTTGCGGTTCTTTTTTTGCGTACACCAAGGACTAAAAGTGATTTTCTTTAAATAAAGTTTTTTATTTTGTCTCCCCTTAATAGTTCTTAACATTTAGTTGCCATAAATTAGTATTAGATGATAATTGTAGGTACATTTTGATGATCCTTAAATATATTTGAATATAATTTTAGGTACAATTTGATGATCAAACAATATATGACGAGCTATGAATTATTCATTAACTTCATTATTCACTAAATTTTAAACATAAAACAAGATTTCGCTACAATTACTTCATTGGTGTCATTTATAAATATTTTAGAAGTTTTCTGCTTGAATATACGTTACAAATGTAGATCCTAAAAAAAATATTACCATGCTAAATTGTATTTACAGTAGCTTATTTCGAGGATATATAGTGACTTATTTTTAGCATTGATGGAGGCTTACTTAGAGATTCACATGACAATGTATATTTTTAGAGGAGAATAGTGCTATTAAAAAGAAATCAGTTTAATTAGCACCCATTTAATTTTAGGCGATGTTTCAAAGTCCAGGAACTATTCTTCTAGCTAAATTGACTGATACCTTTCACATATTTAAAATATATTTACGAAAAAAAAGCATATAAGTACTTGTATCCGTTGGCTGGTGTCCATAGTGTACAAGCTTTGTTTAGTTTGGGATTAAGTGGTGCTGTGTGTAATGTAATGTTCAGGAAATATATATTTATGAATTATTATTTGACTAGTCTTATTAATACAGATCGGCCACCGGTAGTGAACGCTGTGTCTGACATAACGACGCTAGCTCTAGCACTGGGAGGTGGCGTAGCGCTGGTCGCACTAGCGGCGTGCGGCCTCGTTCTATGCGCACGTGACCGCACCGATGGACCGAGGACCTGCGCCGCTTCAGAGCCACCTCTCTGCGCTTATAATACAGAAGGTTTGTAGTTGCATTGCTGATTTATGTTTGATAACCTAAAAATAGCAACTTAAATCAACGCTAAACTCCAAAACGTCTAGAAAAATGTTGCATTGAGTTTTTAAAGGGACTTCAGGGTCATGTTGTTGCTAAAAGTGGACACTTTCAGTAGAAATGCCAATTAAAACTTACAGATGTATTTCAGAAACATTTTTTACGAAAATGTGTAATAATTCCTAGTATATTTGCATGCACATTGTTATTATTACAGAATTTTAATAGTGCTTTCAATGTGTAATCTATTGTAAGCTAAACAAATATTTCCTTGTAAACAGAGTCCAACTGCGAAACATACCACGACAGCGACGATAGCGACTGTAACGTACGAAGGACCGACTCGTTCCGAAGAGCTGTAGCCAAGTATCCATCACAAAACTACGACGTGCGACGAACTGCTTCATTCCATTCCGCGCGCTATATACAAGACTTAGCTGACCATGAAGGAGTAAGCAAATGCAACGACTCACTGCGGCACAGCGCCAACTGTAGGCGGTCGCTGCAGAATATCAGCAGAAAAAGAGACATGGACATACTCTGCGATCACTTGGTCACTCATCTGCCTCCTGAGGTCAATTACCAGACACCACGGCCGGTAAGATACTAAGTAAATTCTTACCGTAAAAAAATACACCTTTCACAATCAACATTCAATTGAGTTATTCTATAGTTTGTACTTCGAAATTGTAAGATTCTTTAATATATATGCCTACTAGATTTTGACAGCGGCCGCCCTAAATTCGGTTATCGGCGTGGAATTTTTACGTCAACTTCTTAATTATGTCTGTATGTTTTAATATTTTTTTTTTGAGTGTGTTTTATGCGATATTGAAATAGATTTATATTCTTTTACTTATGGTGCACAGTCGTGTCTTTTCAGATGAACACGTTTTGTACGATACCCAGAAAAACTCGTCAGAAGAGAAGCAGGGAAATTAGCGACGAAGCTTCAGAAATAACCCAAATCTCCGACGGTTACTCGCTTCCTCCGCCGCCCGATGAATTCACTTCGTACCGAGCAGGAGTCAGAATAAGAGATATACCACAGAAATCGACTCCCACATATACGACCATCGTAAGGAAGAATTTAACAGGGAAAGAACCTGTTAAGTACAGTAATATTCAATCCCCGGTGAATTCTATAGGTTTGCCAACAGTGAGCGGAGCCCATAGCAGCTTATATACGTATCCTGATGATGATCAAAGTCAACAGACAAATACAAATCCTTTTGACGATTCTTCATAAAGTGTGGTTATTCGATAAACCACACTTTATGAAGAGTCGTAAAAAAATTTTGTTTAAATTTCCTCTGGAATAATTAAGCTATTCCTGCATGTCATTGAGTATTTTTTGTAATGTAGAATAGTTATTTTAACCCTGTTGACTTAAAAATCGTTATTTAGTAAACATAATATGTTCTTTTCTTTAGAAAACGTAAGTAGGAAAGAGCGACAAGCCTTATTTTTATAAACTAAAATATTGTTTGCTGATTACAATTATTAAAGAACTATAAAACAAGAAATTGGAATTGAGAGATTATTTCGACCGATCAAAAAAGCGATAAGCTGTATTATACGGTTATTATCGTCCGATTTTTTAACGATCGATAGTTCATACAAATTTGAGATAAAACTTTTGGCCGAATAATCAAATGATGCGTGGCTAAAGGTTCGAAGACTCGGCCATAACTAAAATGTCCAGTAATTAAAGTGCCTAAAATTAGGTCAATTACATACTACGTGACAACATGTTTAAACTTAGAAAACTTTTTATCTACTATTTTCCGTGAAAATTATAGTACAATTTATCGTTTTAATTATTTTTATATTGTACTCGCCGATGCCTTAGGTCTTTTACAGTTTTATGTTTTGGATAAATCACACAGCGCCATCTGGTTTCTAACTAAGCAAAGCTTGTTATATACCAGACAGCGCATACAAATACTTGATGTACATACTTTTTTGTGTACATACATACATTTTATATATAGAAAACACCCAGACTCATGACAAATATAAATGTTTTATTTCGTGCGGCAATCGAACCCACGCCTCCGGTTCAGCACACAGTTTTGGTGTCTGGCCCGTGACCCATTTAAAGTTAGCTAACGGGCTGATGATAATAACATTTTAAACTTAGCTATGTAGGGCGAAAAGCGAAAAACGTTAGATCTCACTAAGAAAAACAGTGAAAATACGAAAATAATCAAATTATTTATTTACAAAAATAGCGATCACTGAGATGGTACTTATTATCTTATCATTTAAACAATCACTTTTGCAAGTTCTTATTTTTACCATGCACATGATTTACAATACTTAGAAAAACTGAAATTTTGTAATTAAAACATAACCAACTCCTGCGCTGACATTATGTAATTGTTCTGTAATATTAACATAATTTTATTATTAAGCATTAAAATACTTATAAACAAGCTTTTTATAAGTACTTTTATAGATTCTTAGAAAATGTAAATTAAATTATTCTAAATTATTGTTGTTTATTTTATTTCCTACTAGCTAACTTGGCATACGATTCCCCTTCAGATCAGCAGCCGCGCAATTAATTCGTTTTCGCTTAGGGTTCTTTCTGACTTTTTCTTTTAGCTAGGCTCCTACGGCTCGTAGCGTGATGTTAAAATAACCTATAACCTACCTCAAGAACTGGGCCATCAAATGCAAAAAGAATTTTTCTTTAGTTTTAGTTTTAAATATTAGTATTGAAAGGGAGATGGTACATGTATTATTTCCTTAGAATTTTGACCGCCATCTATCTATCTATCTAGTCGTGACAAGTAAAGAAAAGGACTCGCAAAACAACGCAAAATAAAACTGACCCGTTTTTTTTCTTGTTCTTCAATTTCTTTCAGAAAAGATAAAAGCACTGCAGGTATATGCCAAACTGACCAAATAAAATATTCAATTATGTGTATGTACAGTTACTCGCATGCACACTGAGTCACATAAGTATTTTAAAATGTATTTCACAACCTTTTTTTTAATTCAAGTGAACTTAGAAATTCGCGAATTACCCAATGCCGTTTCCTGCGTCAAGTGAAAACTTATCAATGATCGTGAGCTCAGGCTTCCGCGGCGAAGGAACAAAAGGTGAATTCGAGACTGCGATCCGCGCAGATGACCTTTAAACGCCAATAAGTTGAGCACATGTATGCGAGAACTTAACATACAGCATGACTTTTTTTACAATTGATTTTCCGAATTGGCTAAATATTTTTGTGCGATAAAATTAACTATAAAAAAACATATTCCGTATAACGTTAATAAAAACAGCACTGTACCCATACATACATACATACCAATATCACACCCATTTTTTTATTATTATTATAATATATAACTATTTAAAAAATGGCTTGAACCTTAAATCTGTTTTCAAAATATAACTTACAATCAAAAATAAATCAAACAATATTTACTTTATCCGAAATAAATTCCAATGGAAAAGCTTCTTGGGACTTTGGGACATACAATATATACAGTTTAAATGCCGCAACTTCAGATCAATGTCGATGCCGCAACCGGGCAATGCAAATAAGCACGTTCAGATTTTACAAAGTTCCAATCCCACAATGATTTCGTCGATTATTACATTGTCTCGTAAAGTGAGAATTTAATGAAAGGTGTAAAGATATTTTTAGAATAGTATTTTAAATATTTTAAGGTTAATTATTTTGTTATTATCGACAACTCTGAAATTAGCAGTCAAAAGGTTGAACAAAAAATGTATACCTACCTGTTGAATGTCTAATTACTTTTCGTACAAAATACAAAAATATATATCTATTACATTAAAAGAAAATACTTGAAATTTCTAAAAATTGCAAATCACATACGACCCTTAAATAATAATTACAATCCTAACAAACAAATTGATTGGCTACCTAAATTAATTCAATAGAGTCAGTCCATGCGATCCAGGTGCGCCTGCGCGACCGACAGTCTTTCGATGAGACGCTGTGTGTTTGGGCGTGACTGCAACAAAAAAAAATTAGAAAATTAACAAGAAAGCATGACTTAAGAATTTGTCTTAAGTCAAAGTCAAAGTAAATTTTTAATATTCAAATTAGGATTATTCAAACACTTTTGAATTGAAATACTATTTTTTGAAATCCGGGTCACCATGTTGTTGACTTCTAGCGAGAAGAATCCGGCAAGAAACTCGATAGCTCTTTTAAAAAAAAATCATAAAAACTACAAATACAATCAATGTTTTAAATAAAAATTTCAGCCGTACAGTTTTATATTATTTCCATTTTAATTTGGTTTACCCATTCATCCTGTTTTAAGGAACTTATGTATGGCCCTCAGGGACGTTACTGACCTGAAGCGCAGAGAGCGCAGCTTCGTGCAGGTCCTTGCACCGCGCGAGCACGCGGCGTCGCGCCTGCGCTGGCAGTGGCACCAGCTCCGTCCGCGCCGCCTCTAGCAGCAACACCGCTACGGCGCACACGTGACTCTCGTCTCCGCAACCCAACCATACACGCTCGTTCATGCTAACCACTCTGCAATTACATAAAACGTTAACGTGCAATATACACTTAGGAAACAAACATGTTTGACATGTGTTTAATCAGAAACATGAATTTTCTAAGAACAGGCTGGATTTAGTGCTCAACTGATGTAAGTGCTGATATCGGTCGAGTAGAGAGTGTTAATGATAATGTATGCAATACTGCGTTGATACGATCAACTCACGACACCACTTGCTGTTGGTTGAGCACTACATCCTGCCTTATTATTACTAGGAGTACCAGGAGGTTAAAAAGTGGGGTAATAAATATAGTACAATCCTAATGAACTAATCAGCGACCTCGTCATTTATAAGCGCCGTTCATCAACTCTTCGTGTCCCAAACGGTAATAGAATTCTTCTTGGATGCAAAAGCCCTTAATAAATCAAGTACTATCCCCAAATTCTTACACCCTATTTATTTACAATCTTTTCTCACCTCGCACATATATTGTAGCTAACTTAAGGTGTTATTGAAAAAAAAACACAATAAATGTAACTACACAAAAAAAGTTCACAGCAAAAATATACTTATAAAATACTTTAACCAATTAGGCCACACTTATGCATCGATAGCTCAATTGGTAGAGCACATACACGGAATGTAAGGATGTTGCAAGTTGAAGTCCTGGCTCGAGGTTAATCTTTTGACTGCATCTTTGCTATGAAAATATTTATTTATATTTATGATGTAGCATGTATAATTTTTTTTTTCAAAGACTAACCCTCGGGGAGTCATAAATGAAGAATTATTATTTCTATGTATGTATATTTATTTATATTGAATTTCTTAACTATATGAAGATTTCGTGTATTTGTAAGATTGATGTACTAGGATCTTATAAGTCACTAAGAGTTGTTTGTTAACCAATTAGAGGGTTTTTTAAACCATTTACTGTGAAATTTATCGGTCGGAAAACATATTCAAACTACAAACTCACTTGATATATATGTCCAAAACTTGTTCTAAGGACACTCCAATATTCAATACAGCTCTAAAGACTATACTCTTATCGGCCCGCATTTTACAGTTCATTATCTCAAGCTGTCGAACTATGAAATCTGAAAAAGAAAATAATAGCTCATTTGAAAGTTTAACTTATATTTTTACCATCAAATAAAGTTTGCGTTCACTTGGAAACTTAAGATATTTTATGGTTATGATAAAATATAAAAACATTACCTAATTTACAAAAGAAATTAATATTAATTTGTATTGTTGAATAAAATAAAGTCAAACAATCATATGAAACAATGATAAAAAGAAAAAGTATGATTTAAGTAAAATAATTTAAGTATTTTTTTACAAATGAATACAAATAACTCCTACTCCTCTAAGCTCGAACACAAGCGAAAATCCTGGGCATGCTGAAGATCAAGTTATCCAGTAACTCTTGCGGTAAATTGTCCTACTCTCGAATTGCGGACTCTCTCATCTCGGAGTCTGTGGAGGTGACTGGCAATTCTAAACGCTTAAGAGCATCCCACGAGTGCTCGATCGGGTTTTAGTTTGGCGAGCCGGCCGGCCAATCTAATCGCGAGATGTTGTACTTTCGGAGAGCGGCGTTCACTTGTTCAGCACGATGTGCAGGTGCATTATCATCAATAAACACAAATCGGGGTCCGGAATTTGTTTTCAACGGTCTAACGATTCTGCCGATAACGGCAGTTTTGTGCAAATTTGTCGTCATAGAGCCTTGGTATGGAATCAAAGGCTTTCTAGCTCCACTCATTATTCCACCCCAAAATCTTTGTCTTTCCGAATCTCCAGGCTTTTTCAGACACGAATACATCGATTATCTGGGTGAGTACCCGGATTTTGTCCAAAATTACAGTTTTCCCCCATATCTTCGCCCTCATCTTCTTCCTTTGATGCTGTCTCCCCATTTTTATCTGCATTGTCGTCATTGCCGTGTGTTTAATGGTGCTATGCAGGACCTTGCTCGTAATCCTAACCGGTGTAAGCAATTCTAAACGCTTTGAGTACTAACTTCACACTCTATGTCACCTTGAAATAGTGATCTGATTTGCGTGGCATTGATGGTTGATTCACGTCCAGTCAGCAGTTTGATGTAACGCTTCAGAACAGCAGTAAAAACGGTTGAGCGGCCACTACGATCAACCAATTTACCTGTGCTATCTCTGCAACGTGGTTATGACATAGGTTTGCGAAAAGTTATTATTTTTGCTCGCAAAACTTCCAATAAACCTCGTACACTTTGTAATCAAAAACAATAAGAATGTTTAAGCTCAAATTTTGACTGAAATATGTTGCTAGCAGAGATAATGATAAGCGACAAATACCATTGACTTCATATTTATTTGAAAAAACAAGGCAGGTATTACGATTTTTTGTTTAAATAACATATTTTTAAACAAAGAACAAATGCTTAAAAATAAAACTGAAAATAAATTCAGCATAAAAAGTATAATTTTAGTTTTATTAAGTGAACGCAAACTTCTTGTGATGTGTGTATTCATGCAATAATCAAAATAAAGGGGTATTTTAAAACTACGTGATCATCAGCCTGTCAACGCCTGTCGCTGCCTTTCCTAAAGGGCGCTACGATCGACCGTATGATACTGCGTTTTGCAAACGTGGTCACGACTCCAGGACCGCCTGACTCAGCGGCCGTAGGTTCTGCGGCATATGTAAACCACCTACTACTACCTGAATCCTGATGACACAATCAGATTGAGCGCACAAAGTGTATCGAGCATACGCCGCGCCCGCATTCTGCTAGTGTCGTTACAATTCTGGCACATTCTCACCACTTTTAAAATTATTCTTGCGGTTAAAATTTTGAATACATAATAAGAAAAGTCGATTCGTTCGGCAAGGATAGGCATACGAAGTTGTCAGACACTTGAAAAAAAGTAGATTTATTTTACGGTAACATTAGACACTGTTCTTGAGTCACATTATGATTATTACCAGAAATAATAAAGAATATACTTACATAGCGGAAAACAATGTCCTGTGTTAACATATTCCCTGCCTAGTGTGGTGAATTTGCTGAGCACTGAGGTAAGTCGATCGTCCGGAGTGGCAAGATTCCTAGCAGCTGACTCGGCCTCTGAGAGAATGTTACTCCAAATGTTTTCGACCAGCAACGGATCATTGTGTCCTGAGCATTGAACAATAGCCAGCTTGCATTCCCATAGATTGTAGCGATCAGCATATTCTTCATACAGCTGTAAAAACGTATTTTTATTTGTAATAAATAGTAATAGGCGGCGGTCGCAAAACTGGTTTCTGAATGGATATTTTTAAAAAAGCTATTAAAAGAATGAAAATAAGGAAAAACCATGGTTGCCTAACTAAAACCTGAAAAACAGGTTTTACGTTTTTTGAAATGGGGGTCAAAATCTAAAAGTAGGGTTGCCATGACTGGTGGGGGGGGGGCAGTTTGCCATAAAAGGGCTTTATTTGCGCATACCAAAAAATATAGATTTTTACTTATTGCCAAAAATGTATATTTTACAGGAAAAATAAAATTTAGTTCGAATTTGACAGTTTTTGCCACATATTCAGAGAATATTTCACTAGCGGATCTTTATTTTCATGATGTACTCTAGATTTTCTCAGAATTTTATTACATCAAATTGTTCCCTTTTTTGGCCTGTAACCTATTGGGTGTGAGCTGTGAGATCATGATAAATATAGTTATGATAAGTTTAAATTGTTTATCTTAAACTCGCCAAAAACTGTGATAAAATAAATGCAACCAGCGCGGAGTCGGTTACCGAAGTTATACCGATCACTGGTGTTGTTACCTGTGTAATTTCAAGCAGTTCGTCGTCGAGCCGCTGCAGTTGATGGTTCGGCGGCTGCAAGTGTCGCGGTAGTGCAGCGCAGGCGGCGCGCACGGCCGACTGCACGCGTGCTACCTCCCCCGCCTCCTCGAGCCGACGCAGCAGCTCCCCCGCGCCCGCGCCGCATGCCGCCCCCGCACCCCGTACACACGCCATGCCCGCGCACAACCACGACATTCGCTGTGATAACGTCGCACCCGTACTGAAACCGTCAAATAATGCAAATGTAAAAAATGATATATGCATTAGAATACTATGCCTGTAGACATTTTCATTCAGTTAACCTTTAGGAATGCAGGAATTCATAAAATGCCAGTTAATTGTACAATAAACAGAGTTTTTATTGAATTAATTTTATTACAGATAAAAATCCTGATTAATTTATGATTTATCTGTCATGAATTATTGTAAATAGCGTTAATATACGATGATGACGCGTTTTGAATAGCGAAATATTTATAGTTAATATTTATTTATAATAATTGGATTAATTTTAAACCAAAACGTTCACTTACCCGGGCCTAGTGGCAAGTCCTTCAAGTACATGTGCAGCAGCAAGATGGTCCCCAGACTTTTCTAGCACCTTCCACAGTAAGTCGAGCAAATGCAAGGCCGCCACGGGCGTAGCGGTGCGGGACGCCGTCTGTAGGTACGTTCGAAGGGACGTAGGAGGCGCCGTGCCCAAAGATAGCAACTCTGTCATAATACGAAAATAATAAACAAATCATTGCATCAAAAAAAAATATCAGGATTCGAACTTTATAATATTAACAAGTCAATAAGATGTTTGCAATTTAAAACAATTTAAATAACTAAAGTAATCTTTAAAACCTTCGAAAGTAAACTAATGATTCAAATCATATTTTATCAGCAACAGGAAATATGCACAATTTTTTTTTTACTTAACATGATGCATAAAAAAGATCGGTAAAAGTCAAACTTTGGTCCGATAGTTACTTTTTGAGATAATTAATATTTAAAAATGTGCCGCTTACGACTCTTTACATCCAAACAAGTGTCAGTATACTGTCACGACATACTTGCGTAATAGTACTGGAAATAGTTCGGCCCGTTCAAAACTATTGTATAGCTAATCCTATTCAGAAACGTACTACGCTAATTTTTAGTCTACAATAAATTACAGACAAAAATTAGGGTACGATGTACACACTATTTATTTGCAATCAGTATTAATATACATCCCTCACCTGAGCCCAAGTTCTTAGAAATGAGCCACTCATACACAGCCACATGTAACAGTTCGTCGCTGCACGATAAACATTCCCACACTAATTTTCTGCCCTGAAAAATAGCATAGTTATATTCAACTACAAACATTTATAAATATAATTTATTATAAAAGAATAAACGGATATAAGGACCTTCTACGTTTAATTCCTCCTTCCCAGTTCGACTGTTATTTGTGTGTATGTAACACGATGTCTTTGCTTATTGTGAATAAAATAAAATTTATGGCAAATAAAAGTGTCAAACCCCAGATTAGTGCCAAAAATTTGGAGTTCAGAAAAAAAAATTGTTGATGGCAAGGCGAATAAAACACATATCTCAATTTTCTGCCAATATGTCTGCTTCAGGCTTAGAGAACTAGACAGCGCATTTCCTAGCCAGCTGTGGAAAGAAATCCCAGCAAAAACATTTTCATTTTAATTGTTGCCAAGACGAGACGTATAACTGGCACTGTCAAAAAGTTACCGGATCTTATGTACTTTCTCTCTACTTAACTCCCTCGTATCGTCTGTTCAAGATACTGATCTGTTCCATGACTAGCTGTGCCAGGTAGTATCAGCGGCACAACATTTTTTATCGCACAATCTTGCGTAAGTACTGATCATAATTATTATTAATATTATAATTTTTAGTTCTTAAGTAGGTATAAATAGTTTTATGTAGGTCAGTTATTGATTATGTATATATATTTTTTTTAACTGTTTACAAACGTTTTGGGTGTAACCAGTTAGTTTGTATGTATGTAATAAATAAATAAATAAATTGGGGATTAAATGTTCCAAGTTTTGGATTTTTTTTGTTTGTTTGTATACTAATACTAGCTTACATACCAAATTTCAGCTTTCTAGGACTTAAAGATGTAGGTACCCATCAGGTAAGATTTATGATAATCACTATCAATATCCCAAGAATTTTGTTTATCTGGTATAATCCAAACCCGAGTTATAAGGGTTCAAATAAACGGCGAAGTACTTCAAGAAAAGGTAGGTAGTGCCCTTCGATTGACTCGTCTTTAATTTGAATAATGCACATTTCAAAATTATGATAATGACTTTTTTACAAGTATTTACTTGATAGCTGTTATCTGTGGATGTCGGTGAGAAACAATTAGCAGGGCTCTGTTTCCGAGGGCTCCGCGACACAGATTCGCCAGCCTGATCCGCCTGATCGTAAACACGAGAGAGCGCGACACAAACCTCGCGGTATATCTCCATTCTGCAAATATACATACACATATAGAAATACAATACAGTGTATAAGAATAGATAAAACGTATATTACTGGCGGTCTGGTGGCTCAGTTGGGACCTTGCTTGCTGCACTAAGGTTTAAATCTCCACATTTCAAAAAGTTTTATGTATTTGTTTATGTTGAATCTGGGTTCTTCTAATGCTATGGTTTTCAAAAAATAATAACACAAATACTTGCATATCTTGTCTGGTCTCTTTGCTTATTTTGGCCTAGTGTAAGAGTTTCAGGAATATTTATTTATTTATTTATTTATTATGATATCAAAAGGAAACAACAGGATCTTTAAATAATTTTATTTATATTTTAGGATGGAATTAACCTAAATTACCTTCGAAAATAAGCGATATGCCCCTCTCTGTCTTGCGAGGGCTGGTCGCTCTTGTAGTAATGAAGTGCTTTGTCCTGAGGATCAAGCTTGGTAGCGCAAGCCACGCACAGTTCTATTACGCCCGAATGGAACCCGGCCGCTATCAATTTCGAACAAACTAAAGGTAAGTTCACGTTTGGTGCTACGTCCTGTTAAAATATTGATTTTAAAGTCACATTACAAAAAAAACTTTAACTTATGTCTTCTTTACATAAGCTATATATTATGCAATTACCAAAAGTATATTTAATTACCTTACAAAGTTTCAAGGCGTGTTGGAGCATCTCTTCTCTTTCCGCTGGGTTCTTTTGCTGTTTTGCAAATATTAAAAGCTCGTTAGCCTGTAAAAAAAACATTTTGATGTCCAATAATTGTCCTAAAATTTAAATATATTGCCAACAGTTCTATTACGACAGTAAGTTAGACTTATAATGGAAAAATATAATATTGTTATTAATTCTATAACGAAAATAAGCAATGGAAATATTATATTGTCATTAATTCTATGATGAAAATAAGCTGGACTTATAATAGAAATATTATATTGTCATTAATTCTATAATGAAAATAAGCTAGACTTATAATAGAAATATTATATTGTCATTAATTCTATAATGAAAATAAGTTGGACTTATAATGGGAAATATAATCCTAAACTACTATTTAAGTACTATTTTCGCGGTTTCGTTTACCCGTTGTTATGTCTTAGATAAAAGTATCCTATGCTAATAGCAGTATGGTTCCAGGTATACCTACCAAATTTCATCTTATGCCATTGCAATTTTCGCATGATACTCTAACTAACAGAATCAAGTCATAAATACTGTTTGTTTGAGTATATACCTTTTAAGTACAGAATTAGATCTTTTATACTTTGATACTATAGATAGATGCGGGTAAAACAAAAACCTTTGAGCATGTTGCGTCTTCCTGTCTGTAAAGGGTAGGACAAAGCTGTCTTAATTTCTGGGAGATTCCATCCACAGAGGCATTGTCGCGCAAATAACCGGCAACTAGAGATTCTAGGAGCAAGCACGCTACTTCTTGTCCACCTACTAATAGCTCCCTGCAATAAAATTATCGCTCGTTAACATTTATACAAACTAGCTTTATTAAGTATATAATTGCATTTTTTTTTCAAGTATATAGTTGTTATTGAAGTTAGTCAAATCTTTGGAATTTACATCAAATTTTAAGCATAAATGAAATAGTAAAAACGTATATTTCCATACAAAAAACGAAAAGTTTCAATTAAAATTACAAGAAGTATGACGATATTACATCTGACTGTAATGTTTTGAAATGCTCTATTATAATAAATTTTCAGATTTTAAGAACTCACGATAAAAAAAGTAGTAAAAGGAAGGCAGCACATAACATTTTATTTGAAGAATATGTTATATTACCTAAAGCTAGCAGCTTTCAAGGCATTCTGCTGTTCGGGAGGCAAACTGGCAGCAATCACATGGAATTGATGTTCGCATAGTACCTTCCACAGGTTTAACATTTCTATCGCCATCGCTGTAATAAGACAATAATAAAATAAAAATAAAATTACTCACCAGGCACAAATGCAGCCTGAACAAGGTAGGCGAGGACTTAATGGAGGCGTGTGTACACGCACTTCATACGATATATTTTAACACACTTGCGCGAAAAACACAAATTTGTAGCAAATGTCACGGGATTTCTCCTTTTGCGCACCACGCTCTTAGAAGTAAACACACCAGCCAGCGTCTAACTTTTTCCGAAAATATAACATTACGCACTAGTGCTATTATGTACGAGTGTTTTATAAGCTGCATTTTTAACCTAAAACTGGTGCAATAGGATTCACGTTACCACAAGCGGGTTAAAAAATTACATATTTTGAAAGTATTGTCTTCTTTGCCGCGCTTATTAACTTACTTATAAACAGTTTCAAGGCGTGTAAAGAAGCGTGTTCGTCTGAGTGCGGGGGTGATATGTTACGTTGCGTAAACACTGCAACCCGCTGTAATTTCTGCACTATGTATGCACAATCCTCCCCTGTCACCTCGCTAGACATCTGAAAAAACACTATACATTAAAGTCAAGTATTAAAGATACAAAGATAGATAAAAACATATAACATATATAGGCACAAGGAAATTTATACCAAAAACTACAGTAAATTTATCTTAAGTAGGTATAAAGAAAAATAGTAGAAGATTTTCGTACAAGTGTATCAATTTCGGTCAATTTCCTATACTCACAAGAATGTTTTTCGCCGCTACATTGGCTTTCGGGATACACAAGGACATTTCTAAACTTGAGTGGAATAGTCTTTTTGTAATAGACCAGATTATAAAATACTAAAAGAGTAAAGGGCATAACATAAAATCTATCAAAGATGAACTATAAACAATAAATTATTGAGATAAGCAACATATCAGTAATGTTATCAGGATGAGCAAAATGTGACTCCAATGAGTATCCACTTGCAACAAGGGTATATTAGATATATATTATTAGATTCATGTACTTACAAACTCTTTATTTTCGGAAGCTTTCGACTTAGAAACACACTTTAGATTCCATATGAGCGAGAGTATTCTACCAACATAAATATAAAGCGCGTTGTGCTTGGCGCTGTATTCCACTTGCAACGGAAAGTTCTGATCTCTTTGCTGTTGTTGTTGAGGCATGCTCCCAGCAAACGACGACTGGTTCAAAGGTGGACTCATCACAGTCTGCTGATATGGAGACTGTGGCCCATAGCTCTGATTGGGTGATGATGGTACATAGGATTGGTTTATTAGGTGCTGTTGGTACGACTGATTCCCTTTGCTTGGTGATGTTACACCTTGAGGTCCTCTTGCTGTCATTGGTGTAGACATCTGTCTTGGTGAGAACTTTGGTGAACCTGTGAAAAGATAGATAGTAAAAGGAGGGTTCTGGCAATAAAGATTTTCGTCGACGAAGCTAATTTCAAAAAAGCTGCTTTCTGTGTAGAATAGCAAAAATAGGTAATAGTGTTATTATTTGCACAAATGTCTACATTATCATCGATATATGAATCATGAAATTATGAGAAAAAGTATTATTGAAATATATTACCGATATTAGAAGGCATTTGCGAGGTATGGTGGAAGAATTGCCCGGGCGCGGCTGTGGGTTGACTCCCGTACAGGTAGAACGCGCGCATCGCCCATTCGCTCACCGCGAGGTCGCCACACGACGAATCTTCGCATGCCAGGTACAAAGCGCACGCGCACGCTTGGTCGACGCTTTGTAGCTAAGAGAAAATTTAAACATATGTACAGTCAAAATCGAAAAACAATAGAGGAGATAAGTCGTATTACTACCCCAAGATGAGGATAGGCTAGTGCCCCAACAGTGAGGAAAAATGAAGGCTGACAAGAAAACAAATGCATTACAAATACCTAACACGTGTGTCCCTACTGTTGGGGCACTGATCTACCCTCACTTTGGGCGAGGGCGAATTGCGTGCGAATAGTGAACTTTTTGACATATGCAGGTTTCCTTGCAATGTTTTCTTTTACCGAAAAGCCAGTGGTGTGAAACAATGCACTAGAGAAATTAAGAAAAAGACTCATTGGTATACGCCGGGCTCGAAATTCCACCCATCAGAACGAGAGACAGATGCCGAAAACACTAAGTCACTACCGATATAAAATTATAATAAATTTCAGTAAGGTTTATTAGTTCACCTGAAAGAAGTCCTTCACAGGTTGGGCATCAGGCCCTCGGCAGTCACGCAGCAAAGTACGCAAGATGTCGGGCGCCGCACCGGCAGCTAACAGGGCTGCACCAGCGCCCGTCACCACCGCCCACCGCGACACACGCCATACCTCTGACAAAAACATTTTAAAATACATAATAAGTAATAATGTTACTTATAAATATAACATCATGACACTTATCCTCGAAAGAGTCAGAGATGCTGACATCAAACTGATGCGATAAGCATTTCTAGTTACATTCACGTTTTACTGATGGTATTCCGTCCCACAAACGTGATAAGTGTTAACCCTAATGCCGTACTCCGCATAAATCGAGATTAAGTTGACCCTACCAGAAATTTAATATTCGATATGGCAGTCAAAAAAAATACAACAATCTAAATAAGAACGAATACGAAAATTATTAACTATCATATTTTTGAAAGTGCATAATATAATCTCATTTTATTCAAAACGTTTAGACAGCATTAAATTAACATGCTGATTATTTTTTAAATGATCTTAAGCGCTTCGTCTACGATATAGCATAAGAGCTAGAGCGCGTGAAGAAGTCTATAATTGTCCACTTGAAGTTTTTTGCCTCTATGTTGATTAAATCTACCGCAGAGAAATGTCAAGCCTACGTACACGGGAACTATTCGTAGAGCAGATATTTACTCATTTGAAAAAATATGAATATGAATGAATGAATTGTCATTGCTTTGTAAAATAAAAAAAAAGGTGAAACGATTGAAAGCATTGTTGTTAATGAATTAGCCAAGATACTACAATAACCATAGCAATAGAAGTCTTTAATCTCTACTTAGCCTTAAGGGGTAACATACATGACGTTATGAATGTATGCTATGATCTCACCTTTCTTAGCCAGCAAGGCTGGTGAGAGATGGGCTGCGTGCTGAGGCGGGAGCGGTGTAAGTGCCCAGGCAGGCCCGTCAAGTGCTAAAAGAGTGTGTGCCTCGCTGAAACCTGCGCCAGGCAGGACGCGTGACAAACACCATAGCGTCTCCGCTTCGCTACCACCGCCCGCCGAACACACCATTAGCAGTGTACCTGCACATATTTACAACCTACTTAACATCCCACTGCACTGTAAAGACTATGTATGCGTGTTAGCAATAAATGTCCTTAGTGGAATCGCGGGGCTAGCCGATGTTTCTTGGACAGTTATTAATCTTATGTAATAAACGTTTAGACGATGAATAACGAATCGATAATTACTTTTATCTACGCTCATACTTTAAAATCCAATTAACAAACTAAAAAAATGTTCTTTAGTTACACAAAAAAAATATATCTCCTTTTTGTTGACGTACTAAACTAATAATTTTAGATTTAACTCCACCAGATAGATGAAACCTATTGCGTGAAAAATCAAGAAATAGTAATTTTTGTTTTCAATTTTCTCTTTTATTTTACCTATAACATGAGTGTTGATAAAGTAGTGTATGAAACTGCATATAACTAGGTATTAAAACACTGTGTTAAGTACTATTCTGCGGCTTGATTATTAAACTTACACTCTAGTTTTAATACCCCTTGTTATACGACAGTTTCATAAACTACTATTAGATGCTACCATAATTTATTTTGAAATCAGATTGTCGCCCATATAGCGTTTTATGTTCGCTAACCTACCATACATAACAGACTTACCATTTTCATAAACAGCACTGTGAACTTGTTTTGGTTTTAGCACTGACGCATTAGGGGTGAACCCAGGTGGCAGCCTCACATGAAGCAAAGAAAGGTATTGTGGCCTGTCAGGCCCACCTTGATTTGCACTAAAAATTAAAAGAAGATTGAAAATCAAAAAAATATAACAATATACTAAGCAGCGCCCGCGACTTTATCTACATGGCCCTGTAAATTTTCTGAAATAAAAAGTATTTAATGTGTTAATCTCGACCCACTGTATCTACCAACTAAATGGAATTTTAATTCATTACATATTTTTTGCTTGATACTTGGAACAAACCGACAATAAATTAAAAATTGTTTGTTTAAAATTGAAGATTCTTCTAGGGCGCTTTCATAGATATACATGGATCATCATGCATGCACGTACGTGGCGCCTTTTTCATATGTCTTGTACGCAGTGATTCACTCTGATTAGTATGAAAAAGGCGCTACACACTTGCGTGCTTGGCTACACACGCATATTTCAGGAAACAACCTTATCATGCATTGAAATAATATACTCTAGAGATGCAACCCTAAACCTAAAAACGTAGCTATCCAAAAAGCACTTATTTAATCGTTAAATATATTTGTCTCTTTCTCTCCACATAAAACAATATCAAAATGTTGACGTTGAAGATTGTGTCAGAACAAAATAAAGATATCACTTCATACTGTTCTAGACTAGTGTTGCTAACTTGCAGTAAATTTCCCTATAATGATTTAATTGCAAATAGTTTTTCGTATTCTTAGAATCTCTCTATAGGTATATGTCGTACGCTAGCGGTCGACATGCATCGAGTGGTCGGGAGCAGTAGAGATAGGATTACGGAAAGTGGTATAAAAAAGGAGTCAGAATAAGTGATATAAGTTGACTCTTAGTTAAAAAAAAACAGTCAATAGGTCACTTTAAAGTTAAAAATAAAACCTTTTTGAATAAAGACAACAACCTACTTCAAAAAGATTCACTAAAAAGGTAAAATTAATTATTTCAAAATATAGACTTTGAAGTTGGTGTCGTGCAAGTGAAGTGTTTTATAAACTGTTAAAGAGATTCATATTTTTTAAAATAATTATTTTTACCTTTATTGCATCTTCTTGAAGTCGGTTGTTGTTTTTGTTAAAAAGATTTTTTTTTGGAATTTCTTTTATCATAGGTACAAACACAGCTCCTTCACAGTTTTGTAATAGTACGTATATATAGATGTAACCTATTTAAAATGTATATATAAACTTACTCTCCACAGCCTGTACTGAAATACAATCGGGCACCAGTCTGAGTTACACCAACTAGGTTCAAATGCTCAGATTCTGTTTGTTGAACGGCTGATATTGCTATGACAGGCTTGAAATTATTTGGTTCAAGTGTTCTGAAAGTTGTAAGAACCATAAAATATTTATCATTCTACAAAACCTAATAAGTAACTAAGTGCATTTTATCAGGACTTTATGAACATATAACAAATGCAGTAACTATACAGATATCTGATATAAGGTACGACATTATATTGTTAATTATTTCGTCTGGTAATTTAAAAACTGATAACTTCATTAAAACTATCAAACGGTCATTTCTTGAAAAGATGATTCATAAACATTCATCAAGAAGATAGTATTTAATGATAGGTAATCGTGTCCATGGCCATAACCATTTTTACACTGTAATTGGACTGACAATGGAATTGAAAACGATTACCATTTAAGTTAGCCAATCGCCCTGCTAGTTATATTCAATAAAAACATAAATATGTAACTTTATAAACCTTACTTTACAATGTCCATAGCCACTGAAACTATTTTGCCTTGCGTTAATCTCACGACTCTGCTTAGACTTTCGCCATCTTTGCCTAAATCGAACACTTCTATGCTGCCTTTTTCACTCAGTGTGTACAGTATGTGACGTGAATTGTCTACTTCAATTTTGACTATAGGATCCTCGTCATAGAAAGCTGCATTTAGAAAGGAAGGCACTAGGAATGATAAAGCACTTGTCGAATGGTTAATCTTTTTGCAGTGTTTACCAAACCAACCCAACTGAGCCTGAAATATAAAAATAAAAATAAGTAACATTAACATACTATAACGTAAGCAAGAAATTCTTGTATAAAAATGTAACTAGCTAATGGGATTCCTACCAATGGGTAGGATTCCTACAAATTTACTGATATAATTTGAAACTCTTGATTCACTTAAGATAAAAAATACTTTTTTCCTTTACGTCCCTCCAGCTATCAATGTACAAAAAAAAAAACACCCAATAGCCGTTGCGACGTGAAGAAATTGTGGCCCACGATGACACACATGGAATTATATATCCCACCCACCATTTGCAATCATATATCCCACCCACCATTTGCAATCATATATCCCACCCACCTTTTTTTTATACCACTAAGGTGGCAAACCAGCTTACAGTCCACCTAATGGTAAGCGGTCACCGTAGCCTATGGACGCTTGCAACACCAGGGGTAACACTCGGGCGTTTTTTTTTTCATACTATGATATTATTGGTATAATATTGACGCCCGTCGCGCGTTTTGTTTATACTTTAATTAATATGTATACTATACACACTCAGACACAGACAAACACAAATGTTCATCACATTAATGCTTATTGCTTTGATTTATACTCATTATTACTTTAAACCAAGTAATTTATGACATATGTGGCAAATATGAAACTATGGTGGTCCAGTAACACTATATCAGAAGCAGTGTTGCGGCGATGGGCTCACCTGTCACTCAGGACTAAAGTGCTCAATGAAAACGGTTGTCCGCCGATTATGTGATCCAGCTGCTGGTTAGCAGTGGGTAACTGGGACAATAGAACCATTAAGCTATACGTACAATACATAAGCTGATATGCCATTCTTTATGCAATATGTGAGTTGCTATAATTATAACAAACAACTTGGAAGTATATGCTCTCTTCTGTATTCTTCATCTACATTGTTCTGTCAATATCTCTTGGAAATGACTTGGTCCAATTTTTTTCAAATCACATTTATATCTATGAAAGGACTTCTAACCTGATATGTTATTTCATATAAACAACCATCTCTGCCTCCCATAAATATCCGACCGTTTGCTGTAGACTTTACAGACATCATGGATATACCATCTGTGGGCATAACAAACACTGGCTCTGGTACTAAGTGTATCTCCTCAAAGTCTTTAGTACTGTCACTTTTATTTGAAGAAAAAGTCACACCTGAAATGAAAAATTATTCAAGGCTACTTCTAACACAAAACCAGAAGAGTGTTATAAGTTATAAGTCTGTCTGTGACATCACCACCCACGTGGGTGAACCGATTCTGATTTAGTATCTTTTGTTTAAAAAGTATCTTAATGGAGTATTTTTAGCCATCATTCAAAAAAATTTATTCAGCCGTTTGATGATCATCAGCTTTTTTCTAATTTTATAAAGGGATATAAGCAACTTTTATAAGTCCGATTAATTTGCAAAAGGATACCTGTTACTCCAATGATACTTTATAATCTTGATGTAATACTGGCAGTATTCATCACCTGAATTCTGCAGGATAGCCAACTCCGCACTAACTTACAGCAAAGATATCAATGTTTGGACCCATTTTATTGGTCAATTTTAAATAATTAGGGTAAATTTGAAATTTTTGGCATCTAAGCTTCTTTTGCTTGTTCAATTTAGATGATATTTTTTTGGGCGAGGTTTTTTTTTTAATTTTAGATAATTTTACTTCTGTAACTGTTTTGGCACTAATACATATAAAAATGTATCAATACATCAGTCATAGCTCCTTATTAACGGTTCCCTTATTATTCGCAATTTTAGTATTCACAGTTTAAGAAACTTCAACTTGTAGCCTATAGGAATTACCATTCGGTTTCCGATATTTCTGTATTCGCGGTAGTTTACGGAACGTATTCCCCGCGAAAAGGGACTTTTACGGTAAATTATTATATAACTGGTTTGTGAGACGGAATACCATTGGTAAAACTTTGATGTTACGGTCAAACATTAGTAACGTCTCTGACAACCTCTTTGGAGATTAGTGTCATTACAGTATATATACATAGTATGAACATAATTACTGAATGTTACTGTAAATTACTCACCCAACACAACAATTTCAACTGGAGTTGTCAAAACAAGCAAGTATTTAACAAAATTCTGAAAGACACCAGTCTTAGGCTTAACTAAACCTACACTCACTATTGTCTCACTTAAACCATCAAAATATGCTACATCACTGCCATGCTCAAATGCCCACACATAAATATTACTGTCAATTGTAAGCCAGACCCTGCTTATTTCTGGAAATACTCCCATCAAACAATGGCATTGCATATCTGTTAACACTATAAGGAAATAGGTTCACAATAAAAAAAGGAAAAGGGTTCCGTACCATTATCCATAAAAACAGCAGAAAAATCATGTTTGTGGTAAGGGCTTAAATATTTGTTATATTTTAATTCAATAATTAAAGCAACTATATAACTAAATCTTCTGGAAATATTTGAATTGTCTACCTGTTGCCATTATCAATAAAATTCGCAAAAAATTACATTTGGTGTATGGGAGCCCCCTTAAATATTTATTTTATTCTGTTTTTTAGTATTTGTTCTTAGAGGGGCAACAGAAATACATTTCTGTGAAAATTTCAACTGTCTATCTATCACAGTTCATTAGATACAGCCTGGTTACAGATGGACGGACAGCGGAGTCTTAGTAATAGGGTTCAGCTAATTACCCTTTGAGTACGGAACCCTAAAAAGTAGTAAAACTTTGCTTTCACTCAATCTTTTTTTGTAAGTGATTGGAAGCCTGATATTAAATTGTTGAGATACCACTGGAAATGCAAGATTACAGTCAAATGGTAAAAACCCCTCTATTTTTAAAGGATACGAGCAAAATGTTCCATTATTTCGGGTGGCAATGGCACCTTGTTTATAATCTTGAGTTGTGACAGGTTGGAATGATTGAGGAGGGCTGGTAAATTTTTGTAATCGCCTGCATTCAATCCACTGCATGTTGGACTTCTTTGGGCAGCTATACCAGTTATCTATAAAACATTGAGAGAAAAACAAATGAGTTGTTATTTTTCTTAAATGACTAATCCCAATATTCTTACATTGCTGCAGGATTCTGATTAGTACTTAGCTGGTTTTCTTTACGTATTTCATTTCATATTCTGCATACCCACATTGTTAGGTTTTATTGCCTAGAATGTGTTTACCTAACTTTTGCCACTGTAAATGTATAATGGATACACTTAAGATTATAAGTAATGTATTATTTTGTTTGTTACACTTATTGCCAAGCATGTGTTTACATCCATTGCTATCAGGTGCACATGCATTTCTTCACATTATAATTTTGCTATCGTGGACTAAACTTTTTTTATCGACACAGAGAATTATTTTTTTCTGTCAATAACCTGGGTATTTACATTTTGCTTGCGAATTCCTGAGTCTGAATAGCATGATACTGTTCCTAATAAGGTCCCTGGTGCTAGGTTACCAAAGAAATAGTATTAAAATTTACTGTGATGTTATTAAAATAAAAGTTTTTAAACATCAAGGCATTTTTAGTTTAAATTGGCAGCAAAATCTTTGTTTTGTTAAACCAGTTGTTATAGTTATCAAAATATGTACCTACTAGCAATTTTGTTGATTTAATTTTAATAATATTTTTTTTTATTTAATTGAAGACTGTTGTGAATTTATAATAATTACTATAAAAAGTTAAATACTATCCTACTCTTAATACTTTACTTTTAATACAAACCAGCCGAGTAAAGTTTATTTATTTTATAATTGTTTTTTGTTTATTTTGTTAATTTGTTAATTAATAACTGCATATTATGGTAACTAAAAATTTATTATTTCATTTAATTGATCTTATCTATAACTGAACAAGGCGTAGGTTGTGACATTATAAACAGATGTGTTTCTACATTTTACAACCTAATTTAGTTACTTACGCAATGTCTGGTAAGCGGCAGCAGTTACGATTACCAAAGGGGGAAATATGTCATTAGTACAAACAAGGATAAAACTAGATGTAATGTTGCCAAATCACTATATAGTTGTCAAAACTATGCCAGTCATATGTAAAGTCGAATTTGGGACATTACTCACGTGATAAGTACAAGGCTGATTTTTTATATGTTTGCTATACACTCACCAAATATACCACATTTGAAAACACAGACCTTTAACACTTTCCTTTATGCTGACAACATAGAAGTCATATATTTAAGCTAGTGCATTCATACATATCAAGAAGGTCACAGTTATGTAAATTTATATGCCAGAAACATGACAAAACTGCTCCTGCTAGTCAGGCTAGCTATCATCAATCTCTAAGTTACTTGCCCTTCAATCATTCTTTCCCTTGCAACCCCTTTTAGTTACTCTGACCCTACCTTTTCTTTCGACCATAGAACAATTATAGGTATACCAAGAATTTAAAATAAGTTTTAAAAACGGCATATCTATGTTATGTCAGCATTATACAAGAACCAGAAATTGCTTTACCTACTCCAATCCCAGAATATAAAACAAACCTCTAAAAATGAAGGTTGCAGGTTGTCAGCACTTATGTACCGGTCTAAAGTGCATCCAGCTAATTCCAAACACTCCAACTGCATATTGCTACCATCGACAGCAAATGGAACTTCAACAAAATTTATCGCAGTAGGCATGTGAACTTCGCCAATTTATTTTGGCAAGATAACTTTAAAATACCTTATAGGTTAGGTTCTTTTAAAACACTTTTACGCAAGTTCTATAATCATAAAATAAATATTCTTTAATCAAAAAGCAGCAATTCTAACCGCATTTATTTACATTATTAGCATATTTATATATACATAACGCCAAAGTTAGAATTTTCAAATTAATAAAAAGAAAAACCGTTCAGCGGCGCATTCATAAATTCATCTCGGGTTAGTAGTAATTACAGCAAAAAATAAAGCAAAGCTAGGTATTTGAATCAGCAAGTACAAAATATTATAATTATTACAGAGATAGCATGAAACTGACCGACCGGGAATAGTTGGTTTTTGAACGCAAGCCAGTGTTGCCAGGACGAAAAAATATGCGCAGGCAAATTATAAAAAGGTAGAGTATATAAAAGGTTGAGTATTGAGGATAATGTAATGTGTGTTTATCAATCGATACCTTAATGTTCACAATGTTTTTTTTTTTGAAAACTACATTACTTGCTGTTAAATATACATTTTTTTTCCTTACTACAACACCAAAATTGTTTTAGGGGAAAATTAGTAAATACGAGAGACGCAAAACGAGAAATGCAAAAGTGATTTTTATTGTTTTTTAATTCTTAGTTCATTTTTGGGGGTTTGGACCTTAGTCCAACAAGGAATCCTTATAGTTTTAATTTGTCCCGTGTGTCCGCATGTAATAGATTTTTTTTTTAAGTCTATAATGCTGAAATAAAAAATAGTCGATTGCCCCGCCCCATGCAAATTGAATCCTCATGATTTTCCATTTTTACCTATTATTACAAACTTAAAGTACCTACGACAATGGCGTGTGATCGTTTATAACTGTTCTTTTTATACCACTAGGTGGCAAACAAGCTAGTGGCCCGCCTGATGATAAGAGTGTTGCAGTTCCCTTAAAAATGAAGGGAGGCAAACTCTTTCCTCGGACTTAATGGGAAGGGAAATATTAGAATAAAGTCATTGTCAATCAGCGACCCTTTTATTTTATACCTCACTCGGTTATATTTGCTTATCTAATAGTTTTCATACATTTAGCTCCTCATATAAATGTAACCACTCGACTAATCCTTCTCATGTTCGAACAAAAAAAATATATTGGCCTCAACTATCTACTAAATCGTGGAGGTACCAAAAATCTAAAAGGTTGGAGCGACAGTAGGTTTAAAAGTATTCAAGTTATCGTCGAATAAACATAAAAATTTACTAAGATACAGTGACGTTTATTATTATAAGTATTTATAAATATTTTCTACCGACAAAAAACAAAAGGAGTTTTGCAATTCAATGGGTGTGTTTTTTTTGTTTTGTAGGACTAAGCATAACTTTTTGTAGAGTAGTCCGATTTTGGTTATTGGCGAGGGATTCCTACGGCAACTAAATAGGTACTTGATTACCAGTAGCTGTTGTAATATTTAGTCCACGTGGGATTCGGTTATAGTTATTTCCGCGGTAACTTTTGTGTTTTCCGGGATACAAAGTAGCCTAGATATGTCTTTTTCTCAAATATCTGGCAAAATAAGTTCCTAATAAATACAGTACAGACATGACACCAACTCAAAGAAAGATGTATTTTATTTTACTTTTCGTGCTATCTCGCGTTTAGTCGACAAAATCGCTGGGCCCAACAATTTTTCTAGGTCCATCAAGTGCAGGTACACCTACGTCTTTATTTGAATTTTGAATTAAAAGGATCTTATTTTTAAACTCATGATTTTTATTAGTCTTAGAAAAAAATATTATTATATTTATACAATCTATTTTAAACATAAAACATGATCAAAATGAAACTACAACCCTTTCTAAAATAATATGTTGTTCACGTCGCAGGGTGCCAAGAATGCTTGCGGCATTTTGCAATTGTGTTAAAAAGCCAGCCCTCTTGTAGGTAACCAAACTATATAATTTTTTTGATAAGTAACTTGATATTAAATTTTATTCAATAATAATATCCCTTTCCGTTCATCTAGAATTTCTTCTTTATCATAAATTAACTGTCCTCGGAGGTAAGTTTGCTTAACTACACCCTTCAATTCCTTGTCAATGTAAGGAGTTAACTGAAAAAAAAAATATGGAGAATCATGTATTTTGATACTGATGGTAGTACACAGCTTTGGGTTGGGAAGGTGCGCACACCTAGAAGAAGAATGTCAAAAACCTTGAGGATATAAGTAGATATTATGTTGAGCAGTTTATGGAGTGTAGTGCTTTTCCGAACATTCCAGGGCGTAAAGTTGTGGAAGATACCAGTAATGAAATATACTTATATAATACGTATAACATTATACTAACCTACTTACACGATATTAGTTTTTCCAGAAATTGAACCTGTATTGATTTTTATGCGATAGCGATAGGTGAGGTCAAAAGGAGACAATATTTATTATCTAGATCTACTGCGTGTATGCAACCAAAAAATAAAACAGTTTACCAATGTTGACTGATACTGCAAAAATAGTATATTTTAACTTTTTTCATAGTTTGATGACATATGGTATTTTATTTTGGGGTAGCGCTGCAAATGTAAATATTGTGTTACAAAATAGAGCAATTCGTGCTATTTACAAATTACGATATGGAATATCTCAGGGATAGGTTAAGAGAGGTAAATATTTGAACTATGTAACGCCGCAGTACCTATTAGAAAATCTTTTATCGGTATGATCATAAAAATATTGATTGTTCTGGCAAAAGAAGTGACGATCACAAAGTTATTTACTTAGTTATTTACTCTAGTTAGTTACTAGAAGTAAGTTGTCGGTGTATGATACACTACTACACCAAATTAATAACTCTTTTATGGGTCAATGCACCTATACACTTTTACAACAAAGTCACTGATAATATTCAGCAACTATCGCTGGGTAAATTTAAATCTGTTGTCAAAAAAAAACTTTGTAATAAAGGATACTACAAAATTTCAAAACTATATAAATGATAAACATCCATGGGACAATTTTCAACTAATGCAACTAAAACCAAGTATAGTTTGGTCGATGGATATTTTTTTTTTTTACGGTCCGCCTGATGGTAAACGATCACTGTAGCCTATGGACGCTTGCAACACCAAGGGCATCACTCGCGTGTTGCCGACCCTTCAGAAATCTAATAACTTCTTTTTTGAAGAACCCCATACTATAGTCCTTAGGGAAAAACTTGGCAGAGAGCTCATTCCACAACCTAAGCGTTCGCGGGAGGAAGTTTCTCTGAAACCGCACTGTACGCGACCATTTCGGTTCTAAAGTGTGAGAATGAATTCCCTGCCGATGGCGAGCGGTGCGATGGTAGAAAGTAGCCGTGGGCATCATTTCGAACAATTCCTCAGAACACAACCCATTGTACAAGCGGTAGAACACACACAGGGAGGCAAAGTCTCTCCTCAGACTTAGGGGCTCGATACCGCAAGTGAGTTTGGGATCGTCGACAATTCTCACAGCCCGTCGTTGAACCGAGTCAAAAGGGCTAAACTGGTATCCGGGTGCACCCGCCCAGAGATGGCAGCAGTACTCCATATGGGGCCGGACTTGCGACTTGTAAAGCAGCAACCTTTGCCCCGACGTGAAGTACTGCTTCGCTCTGTTGAGTACACCAAGTTTTTTGGACGCCAGCTTTACCTTGTCTAGCAAGTGATCTCGGAACTGAATATCGCTGGAGATGTGAACACCAAGGATCCCAATGGTCTTGGAGATGGAGAGGGGAGTGTTCTGGAATTGTTGGATTACAGTGAATGGGGTTTTCTTAGCGGTGAACGCGCAGACTTGTTTGTCTTTAAAGGGTTGAATCGGACCAAGTTTTCCCGTCGCCAGTCAGAGACCTTGGACAGACCGATCTCGATTTGAGACACAAGTTCTTCACGTTTTTACTCCACAACATAACGAGGGATGCTTGCACGGCCCGTGTAATAAGCGTCTTCAGTACTGTCATCTGCATAGCAATGTATGTTATTGATCTCCAACATATCATTGATGTGCAGTAGAAACAGCGTAGGAGACAGCACAGAGCCTTGCGGGACACCAGCATTAATGTCCATGCTATCAGAGCAACTACCGTCAACTACGGCTCGTATGCGTCTGCCAGACAAAAAGCTAGCCACCCATTTGCACAAACCCTCGGGCACTCCGTAAGATGGCAACTTCGATAGAACGCCTTCGCTACGTCTAGGCTACATGCCAATGCCTCACCCTGACTCTCAATAGCTAGTGCCCATCGGTGTGTGAGATACACTAGAAGGTCACCAGTGGAGCGACCGTGACGAAAGCCATATTGACGGTCGCTGATCAGGTCATGTTTTTCTAGGTATCTCAAAAGCTGTGTGTTGATCATCATCATCACCTTGGAGAGGAGAGAGGTAATAGCGATAGGCCTGTAATTCGATGTCGCAGTCTTCCATGAAGACGGAAATTGTCTAGTGTGGTAGGAAAGCGCGACGAGGCGCGTGAGTACAGGACATAACTCAGGAACACACTGCTTAAGCACCACTGCTGGTATACCGTCTGGCCTACTCGACTTATGAACGTCTAGGGAAAACAACGCCTGCCGGACCTCTCGCTGTGTTATAGAGATTTCCGGCATGGTCTTACCGCACCACGGTAAAGTAGGTGGTACAGCGCCTTCGTCGTTCATATTCGAGTTGGAGGCAAAGAGACTCTGCCCAATAGATCGGCTTTCTCTTTTGCACTATGGGCCAAGTCACCATCGGTCTTTCCCAGTGGTGGTAACGACGACTGGCAGAAGTTCCCCTCGGCAGCTTTAGCAAGCGACCAGAAAGCACGACTCCCAGAAGGATAGCTCGCAAGTCGCCCACCTATTTTGCCGATGAATTGGAATTTTGCTCTGGCAGTTGCTTTCTTACTAAACCTCGCGGCAGCATTTAATTTGCGTTTTAACTCAGAAATATTCGGATCCTTATTATTACGAGCCGTGTTCCAAGCCTCAAACGCAGTTTGCTTAAGAATTTTAGCTTCTCTGCAAGACCTATTAAGCCACGGTCGTTTTTGACGCCGGCAGCTACTCGCAGGTTAGGAATGAAACATTCCATACCAGCGAGGATTGTCTCAGTGACTGCGGCTGCGCAAAAGTCAGGATCTTCTGAGCTAAAGCAGAGCTGCCTCCACGGGTACGATGCATAAAATTCTCGCAATCCGTCCCAGTTTGCCGACTTATAGTGCCACACACGACGCCAATTAGTTGGCCCAGAAGGATCCGGTTGTGTGCATGACATTTGAGTCCGAGAGGCGCATCCACTGAGACGGAGTATCCGTCCGGACGTGTAGTCAGCAGAAGGTCCAGTAAGGACCTCGTATGGTCCTCTATATCTGGTATTCTCGTTGGAGAAAGTACCAGCTGAGAGAATCCATAGGTCAGAGCAAATTCATGAGCAGATATAGTTATTGGTTCGAGAACTGAGCCACTCACGATGGTGGGCGTTAAAGTCTCCCAAAATAACTAGTTCTGCTGTGGGATATTGCTCTAGAACTTTGTCAGTCGTCAAACTCAGGTGCGTGAGAGTCGAGTTACGTCCGTGTCACCGCTATGAGACCTGTATAGGCACGCATAGATACGAGTGTGGCCGCCGTGATTTACGCGCACCCACAATATCGACAGGTCCCTGTCTTCAAGGCTATGAAGTCGGCGACAGCAGATATTCTCCCGGACGAACATACATACACCGGCACGACTCAAAAAATGGTGCTCGAGTTTGTAGCCGGGATAATGAAGGTATGATGTGTCGGCCGGGTAGGATATCTGCGTCTCCGTTAGAAAGAGGATGGTCGGCTGCGCAGTCTCGAGGTGATGGTGGACTGCATTAAGATTTGCGTGAATACCCCTGATATTGCAAAAATCCACATTGTATGTGGATGGAGTAGCCGCTGTAAAAACTCTTTTCCTTTTTCTATTTCTGGCTATTTTATATAAAGTTACTTAGTCTAGGGATGAGGATTCACTGCACAGACAAAAAGGTGCGGTACCAAGACTGTCGAAGCTCAACACAGATGATAAGGTTGCTGGCACGGCGGGCGGAAGGGCCCCTGATCCCTTTCTGTTGTAGTAGCCGGGTCCACTCCGGTCTCCTTCTCCGGCACGACTACCACTTCAGAGACTTTACACAGGCTGGCGGATCAGCCTCCCAGGGCGGAGATTAAGTGATCCCTGGGTTCGGGAACCCGTTCTACCTGCGGGCGGCCAGCGGTCAGCCGTTTCATCAGGTCTCCCTGACCGTCGAACCAGCACGCCGCGTCTACGCCGAGCAATGACAGCGATAAGCACCGCCAGCCCTCCGCAACTTTTTTCTGGCAACCTTACTCACCGCCAGGAACACAGCACTACTCAATATTAGTGTTATTGTGGCCGCGGTTTTCTGTAAGGTGGAGCAGTTCGGGCCGCTCATTCGAGCAAGTACTCGCTATGCCCCGCTTTATTTGTTGGGGCAGCTTATTCGAGCGAGTACTTGCAGTGCCCTACCTCGCTTAAAATCGATACCATTATTACCATACCATATTCATACCATTTTAATATGGGGACTGAAGCTTTGATATTTGACCGCCGGATCAGAAAAGTTAGGTATAACTTTCTATAGACAATGTCGTTAATTCTACGTTATTACCTTATGTTTATGTCTTATTACATCTGTGTTAACCAAATATGATGCATCTGTATCAAAGAAAACGAGATCGGCATCAAGACCAGGCTTAAGGGCACCTTTCCGATTTTCAAGACCACACAGCCGAGCTGTACCTGAGCATAGATACTTAGCTACTGCCTTCAGGTCTAATCCTCTGGTAGTAGCTTCCGTCCAAAATAGTGACAAACCTGAAAACGCACCAGATATATTATTGAAGAAACTACGGTGTGTTAGAGTAATGACGCAACAAAGGTAATAAGTATTGTCCGTAAATTTATTAGGTATTGCCGATTAACGATAGGCCGTTCCATTTCATAGTTTTTCACGACCGTCCAGCTTTTATATAAAAATGTTGTAACTTGTAGGAAAGTTTATATACGTGTTGCAGGCAAATCGTATAATCCGCCGTTTTATCCCTTTACAACCGAAGAAAATAATATACTTAGACTTTTTTGAAATTCACATGACTTTTTTATGAGTGCCTAAGTATCATGTAAAAAATAAAATAAAAAATCCTGAAATCTCTGGTTTCCTGAAAACATACCCTCACCATCGTGGGGCTTAGGAGATAGCTTGACATGTGAGTTTTGTTGAGGTTAGGGATATGTTTTAATATAAAATTAAAATAATTAAATAGTGTTTATAATCATCAGTCATTTATTAACGATATTAATAACGAGTAATTAAACATTTGGTATAATGTTTTTGATAAAACAATTAACAGTCTTATTAGAAAACTAAAATATTTCTTCCTAACTTAGCTTATTAATCTTCCCATGCTGCTGGATGTTGTTGGAATATGAGATGGTGTCTCATCCACTTCGGAGGACTCATCGCCAGAACCAGATCCACTCTCTTGAAGGTGATCTAAGCCTCTCGCCACAATATCTTCCTCATCATCGGCAAATTCCTCAATTTCCGAGTCATTCCCATCTGCAAAATCTGAGCGACTTGGTCATTTTTGAGAGGTATTCCTAAAAATTAAGAAAAAACCCTTGTTGAATGATCATACATACACGAAAATCATGTTTAGGTATAAAAAATGTATAAAGAACCATTTGGTATGTATCACCTAACCTACACGATCGTGCGTCCTCTATTTTGAGGCACAATATACGCCTAAGTAAGCGTGCTAGTTTCAAATTACATACATATGTGTATAAAACAACACTTATTTAAGAAATTCACATAAAAAAACAATAAAAATTGCATTAATTAAATGAAAAAGAAATTACGTACCCGGGCGAGTTCGCGCGCCAAAAAACGCAGTCATCCCTCACTGTGGTTACGGGCGACTAACAGGTAAAAACTTGTTCGCAAGGGGCCCACGCGAGTTTTTTTCAAGAAAAGGATAGCCTCACGATCGATCGAGGCCGGTTGCGTCTCGAAAAGTCAATTCGCGTACGCGCCAGAATTTTTGAAAATCAAGTCTCACTATCATATCAAGTCGGTTGTAAAGGGTTATAATATGCCTAGGCAGATCGTAAAGTATGGAATAGAAATTATCACATAACTGAACAGATTATTATATGAAGCTTGAGCGTATCTACGTTTACAAAAGAGAAACTGAGCCTAACCTAACATACATAACTTATACAGTGCGATTTCTGTTCCTTTATAAGGAAAAGTTAAAGATATGCATACTTTAGTAAATCTTCAAGGGTGTAAAGTAAGATCTTTATTAGATACATAACTAAATATAGAAGGCAAAATGTTTTTAACTTTAGTTTATTGATAACTTTCTATAATCACAAAAATAAATCAGTAATGCATATAGGTACTTCGGCAATGTTATCTGTTATCAATGCAAACAACTCAGGTAAAATAATAAATAACTACAAAGTAGTTAAATTAATATAATAATTAAAATTAATTATTAAATAAATTGATAATTATAATTTAACTAACATTGCCGAAATATATGCATCACTGCATAATGCAAATTGTGTTTCATTCAAACAAGAATTTGTGTTACTCCACCAAGAAACCTACCAAATTGAACTGAAGAAATCCCTCCCCAAGCTTGCAAATTATTGGAACACTTAAGTTCTGGAGTACATGGTGAATGGTCTGACACAACCAAATCCAATTGGTCTTCTAGTAAACATTGCCAAAGCTTTTCCTGAAAAATATCTATTTCATTTAGTTTTTTTTAGGTTACTGTTTAATCTATGATCTGATGTAACTGAAACATTACTATACTCTTTGTGCTGACTTATTATGTATGTATAAATATATTATATGTATAAATAGTATTATATAATTTGTGGTATAAGTATGAATAAGTAAGTACAAGTACACAAGTTTTAATCGCCAGATCAGGCGAGGATTTATAAAGGTTTCAGTGCCGTGGACCATATTTATACTGTACGAAAGATTATTTAAAAAACCGACCAAGTGCGAGTCGGACTCGCGTACTGAGAGTTCCGTATCTACCACCATTTACATAATTTACAAACAAAAACAAAAAGTGTGGTGCTTAGCAGTCACCCATCAAAGTCAAAGTCAAAGTCAAAGTCAAAATGGTTTATTCAAATAAGGATTTTACAATCACTTTTGAATCGTCAAATTTATAAAATATTATTTTTTGAACCCTTCCACCTTCCCACCGGTTCACAATGTTGTTGATTTCTACCGAGAAGAATCCGGCAAGAAACTCGATAGTTACTCTTTTAAAAACACTATCAATAATACAAATAAACCAAAAAATACAATTGATGTTTTAAATAAAAAAATTTTAGCCGTACAATTTTATGTTATTTCCATTTTAATTTGGTTTACCTATGCATCCTGTAATTGAGCATCATCAGTCCCAAGGATTTTTATCATTTACATAGTCTGAAATATTGTAGTATGCCTTTTTACAAAGTACCTGCTTGATAAAAGATTTAAATTTACTTATTGATAGATTTTGAATTTTATTGGGAACTTTGTTTTAAAAGTGTATACATTGCCCCATAAAAGAGTTACTTATTTTGCGTAGACGTGTATCATGCACCAACAGCTTATTTTTACTTTGTGAACGTCACTTTTCTTGCTGAAACTATTGATATTTTTATGTACATATAAAAGATTTTCAAATATTTCACTGCGACACTAAAGTTAAAATTTTTACTTCCCTTAACCTATCCCTCAGAGATATCCTAGATCCTAATTTATAAATAGCACGAATTGCCCTTTTTTGTAACAAAAATATTGTATTTACATCAGCAGCGCTACCCCACAATAGGATACCATATGTCATTAAACTATGGAAATAGCTAAAATGTACTATTTTTGCAGTGTCGACATCGGTCAATTGTCTTATTTTCTTTATCACATACACAGCAGAGCTAAGTTTTTTGGCTGGGTTATGAATATAAGTACCCCATTGAAGAATTGGATTCCAGCGTTATGCCAAGAAAGACTGTTGAATTAACAAGTTCTAATTGCTCCCCATTAATATTAATACATGTCTGTCTCTGACTAACATTTGGTAACGTAAATTTAACACATTTGGTTTTTTTTTCATTAAGTAACAAATTATTAGCATTAAACCAATTTATAATTTTAGAAAGGGCATTATTTAATTCATTATAATATGTCTGTCGTCTCTTAACTTTAAAAAGCAAAGAGGTGTCATCAGCAAATAAGACAATGTCATGGTTTTTTACATGATATGGGAGATCATTAATGTAAATAAGAAATAGAAAACCTAAAATTGAGCCCTGAGGGACTCCCATAGTGACTGCTGATCCCGGAGATCTTTCACCGTTGACATCTATTTTCTGTACTCTGCTACTCATATAGGATATCAAAAGGTCGAGAGCTTTGCCTCTAATACCACAGTGATGTAGCTTCCTGATGAGATTTTCATGTTGAACACAGTCAAATGCCTTAGATAAATCACAAAACACTCCAAGGGCGTCATGCGAATCCTCCCAGGCGTTATATATATTTTTTAATAGTGCCACTCCTGCATCGGTTGTGGAACGGCCTTTCATAAAGCCAAACTGTTTACTACTAAGCTCATTAATACAGAAATGGCTTCATCCAATTACTGATCAAGCCCGATTTAGCTTAAGTTTAATATCGTAATATCGTTTCATTGATTGTTTCCAACAAACAAATGTGTTACTATTTTGTTTTATAATAGCTAGGTGGTGTGTAACTGTGATTTGAGATTGCAAATGGCTCGGGCCCATCTTAACTTGGCCGGTTTTTATTATATGTTGTTACTGTTATACAAACTTTTATTTTTTCTGTTTTGTTTTTATTATTTTGCGTGTACCTAGTCTCGTTTAAAATGGGTTGCGTTGCGACATTTCTCCGGCGTACACTAGGACACCGGCTTTAACATGAACGCGAGCGTTGCGAGCGCGAAATTTTTCGATTCTGATAGGTATAGGTCAACCAATCAATGCTAAAGTGTGTGCACAATAATTCTCACTTACGCATGATGTTGTAATGGTTATTATTCATTGGTAAAAAAATAATTTTACCTTACTGCTAACATAATGATTATTTTATTGTATCTATTATATTAACCTTTATGATTACTACGATGTTGTATGAAAACCAAGTAATTCTTGCAATGAAAGCCTTTATAACAGATTTAAAAAATGTTTTTTTTTTTAATTACAATTCAATATTCTATATATTGAATTGTAATTTTTTAAATCTGTTCTAAAGGCTTTCATTGCAAGAATTACTTGGTTTTAATATTAACCATCTGATGTGTGAGTCCGTAAATCTGCGCACAACTGCTGCAGGACCCACGACCCACATACATTCACATTCCTATGAATACTCAGCCCCGTAAGACGTTGTTAGTCCTATAACCAAATGAATGACTGACTCGCTCGTTTTTTTTTTTATTATTATTTAGCCTTCTTTCGAAGCTCTGAAAGTAGGTTGGAAATTAGATCCATTTAGCCTAACATAAACATGCCATCACGCCAATAATGGCGCTAAAAAACTTAATTTGTCGGAGCGTTAGTTGAAAATTTTCACAACTTTGCTCGCCGTTACTTGCTCATTGTTTTCAATTCATCCTCTATATGGGCGCGTTCGTTCTGGGATTAAGAGTTCCCACGAATGATACTTTTCACACTTTTGATAACGACAGTTTTGCCACCGACACCTACCGTTCGTTTAGCTTTGAAACGTTACTAACAAAATTTTTGGTTACAAAACCTGCAAAACGAACGCTTGACGTACACACACTACGATAAAACACACACACACTACCATAAACAATGAATATGTATAGGCAGTTTGACAGATTAACACAAAAACCCCACCTCCAGACATGGGTCTAAAGTTTCATTTTTCGGTGGCAAAAGTGACAAAAATAACAAAAATATCGTAAACGAATGCATGACAGTTTGTCACAGATGATACAAAATTTTGATACTTTTGATACCAATGCTAAACGAACGGATGACAGGTGGCAAAAGTAATGAAAATAATGATTCTGCATCCCAGAACGAACGCGCTCTATGTCTTCGATGCATAATTTTTCACAGGTTTCCCCCTTGACTCGACAACCAGGGTTGCACAGGTATTTGATATTGCACTCCCTAGTTCGGTGTTCGGTATGACAAAAATCCTCACAACAACAACAACAACTCGCCAGATTCTCAACTCGCCATATTCTCAGCTGGCCAGATTCTCAACTCACCAGAAGTACAATGAATTACAAAATAGCAGTAAATTAGAATATTAAAGCATTTTAACCGACTTCAACTAAGTAGGTTCTTAAAAGTAGGTTTGCACTGTACCTACATAAAAATCAAGTGTGAGTTTAATTAACTCTCTTTAATGTTAATATGTAGGTACTGTTTCTAATTATTTTTTATTATTTCGAATGACAGCTGTCCAACTATAAATCGCTATATCTCCGTAACTATTGATCGTAGGCTAGTAGTTTCCTTACAGAAGTTATAGATCTCACTGAGATCTTTCTTTCTGATGACAGCTGTCAAACTATAAATCGCCATATCTCCGTAACTATTGATCGTAGGCTAGTAGTTTCCTTACAGAAGTTATAGATCTCACTGAGATCTTTATTTCTGATGACAGCTGTCAAACTATAAATCGCTATATCTCCGTAAGTATTGATCTTAGACTAGTAGTTTTCTTACAGAAGTAATAGATCTCGTCAATATCTATATTTTGCATGACAGCTGTCAAACTGTAAATCGCTACATCTCCGTAACTATTGATCTTAGACTAATTGTTTATACTGAAATGATAGATCTCATCTATTGTTTGAACCTAGTGTTATGATTCAATGTAGTTGAGGATCTGTTAGGGTAAATATGTAGATACTTACACCGTAGAAAATAAGTTTTTCCCTTGTTTGGTATTAAGTTCAGCTGGCAACCTTGCCGACAACGCGAGGCTTGCGTGCGGCACTTGTAGGTATCGGACGGAAACTATACGAGCCGATCGCGACACCCGCCGAAGTAAACCAAAAGGGGCCGACCAACCTAACGCGAGTGTTTCGGCATACACAAAGTAGTTCCTTGTCTGCCCGGGACAGTCCGGGGCGACGAAAACGGTGGCGCGGCGGAAAGGTACGAATGCGCCGAAAAAGTGCTTCTGAATATTTAAAATTTCAAAGATTTCGGGGGGGGATACGACACCAAATCCCCCCTCTGTATACGCGCATGTTTATAAGCCTATATAATACTGTCCGTTAATTATTGTTTTTTTATTTATTTATTAGAATCAGCAACTAAAAGTTCAAATGTCTTTCTATCTAGCTACCTGTTTACTTTACTTTTCTTTACTGGCTTCTGCCTGCGATTTCACCCGCGTTAAATTCGGTTATGGGTGTAGGATTTCAACAGTAACTCCTCAATTATAGGAAAACAACCTCCTCACACTTGACGTTGTAAAGTAGTCTGTGTCTTTCCCCGTCACTCAAACTATCTCCATGCCAAATTTCCCTGCATTTCCACCCGCCCTTAATTCGGTAATAGGTGTAGGATTTCAACGGCAACTCCTCAATTATAAAAAAACGACTCACACTTGACCTTTTTTAAGGAATTTCATCATACCGATTAAGATGAAGCGGTTCAAGCATGAAAAGGTAACAGACAGAGTTACTATTGCATTAATAATATAGCGGAACCGGCAGACGTGGTCCTGCCCGGAAGAGCAGCACCACGTTAAATATATTTTAAATAAAACATTAACATTTTTTAAATTTTCAGATTCCATAATTCGAGGGAAAACAATAAAGCTGTTTTAATTATTAAAATGTTCTTATAGTATTGAAAACATAAGAGATTATAAAGTTTATAAATAAGAATTAAGATATTAAAAGGATGTTACTCTTCGTCAGAATCGTTTGGCGCATTGCCAACAAATGATTTTAAGCTTATTTAAAAGGCCAACAATAAGAGACCACGTTTCGATACCATAAGGCATCACTGGCAACACTCATTGATTATAGACTTTAGTCTTTAGGCACTGCGGTATTTTAGACGAAAATATGTTGCGTAGTTTTCCGAACGCTGCCTCTCGAACCTCTTTCTCAAAGTTGGGCCTACCTAACTGGACTACTTGCCCTAGGTATGTGTATTCGTTAACAACTTCGAAAGTAGCGTTCCCAACTTCGAGGTTCTGTATGAAGGCAGTCGTTGAACTTGTAGACGTGTAGACCTTATCAAACGACTTCTTTCAAATTCGAGGTAAATATTCAACGTGCCTCTTACCATGCGGTGATCGCTGCCAGATTTCACTCTATTGATCACAGAGTCATCGCTTAATATTTGTCTATCAGAAGCCCTGAGCTTATTCTGGTCCATTTCCGGTGAGGTGGCTTTTTGAAAAAATAAATTATCATGGAGAGTCCTTGTTTCTCCATAAAGTCAACCAATCGCTGGTCCCTACGGTTTCGTTGCCCTATTCCAAATTTCAGCTCATACATTTTCAGCTCATCACAATTTCCAGTGCCCATTTTTACGTTGAAGTCCCTGAGTAATGACGACAGTAAAGCGTGTTTATTTATTTATTATGAAAGAATCTTAATACACTTTCAGTTATTATCAAAACGTATAATAAGTACTGTGGGTCCCAGATTATTGCGTTATACTCTAATATACTCCGAACATATCTATTCTTGTATATAATCTGAATCTCGGAAACGGCTCCAACGATTTTTATGAAATTTAGTATGCGGGGGGTTTCGGGGACGATAAAGCGATCTAACTAGGTTTCATTTTTAGAAAACGTCGTTTTATCCGTGTTTTTAGGCACTGATAAACTGAAAAATATGACTCTTCCTAACATCTATTGCGAGTAGTAATAAGCAACATTAAAGCTATTTAACAATAGATGGCGTTATTAATTAACGCTTAAGCTACTTGACAATAGATGACGTTGTTTAAAAAAAAACGAGCAACGATCGGTGCTCCAGGTCTGCGTTATACAGTGCCACAATAGGTGGACTGTCGTCAAAACGTGCAGTTTGACGCAAAACTAAACCCAGAGCTTTTGAAGCTTTTTTACATATTGCATTTATGTGCTTATTTAAAGTTAACCGCTGGTCAACTATTACCCCAAAGTCACGAATTTGTTTAACACGAGTGAGCGGAACGTCATTGACAGTGTAAGTACGTCGTGGTAGTCGTGGTACTGCGGCAAACGCAAGCAGGTTACCGTCATTACCTTGCACTTGTATGTGTTAAATTCTAAATGGTTCTGGCCACTCCACTCAACTACACCGTCAATATCGCACTGCAGCAATGTGTATTGTTCAAGTTGTTTATGCTTAGAAATATCCTCAGATCGTCAGCGAACATAGAGCATTTAGCTGTCCTTACGACCTCTCGCAGATCATTGATAAATATTAAAAATTGTCTGGGTCCAAGGATACTACCCTGACTTATTTCCCACGTGATCGCATAAGGTTCTGAATATCCGTTTAGTCTCACTCTTACATATTGGAATCGGTCCGAAAAGTAGCTGACAAATAATTTAAGCAAATTAGGTGTGAACCCTATATTTGCAAATTTTTCAAGAAGGAAATCATTGTCTACTAGATTAAAGACTTCACTAAAGTCAAAATACGCCACGTCGACTTGATCTCCTTTGTTTTTTTCCGAACCTGCGTAACTGACAAACTCTAAGTGGCTGGTGGTTGTCGAGCAGCCTGCTCGAAAACCATGCTGGTTGTCGGATAACCGAATGCAGATTTGGTTCGTGATTAGACAATTTATAATAGATTAAAAAATCTTTCCGAGTGCCGATGGGACAGCTATAGGCCTATAATTATTCACTTCAGATCTGGAACCATCCTTCAACACAGGCGTGACTCTCGAGAGTTTCCAAAATCCTGAATATTTCCCTAACTTTAAACATAAATTAAATATATAAATAAGCGGTATCTCAAATGCACTGATGCAGTCCTTAACAATATAATCGTATACCGTCCGACCCGGAAGAGGAAGAGGCCTTAGGTTTTCTTACGGCGCGTCTAGAGAGGTGTGTGTGGTTTTGTTAATATCGTCATACATAACCTCAACCTTATCATCTACGTGTGCCAAAATATCACTTTCAGAAACCTGTATCACCTTCAGAGAATACCTCTTGGTGATTCTGAGTTCTACCCACATGTTTGAATGAAATCTTGTTATAAGTTAATGCGAGTACCCGATACCTACACTTTAAATAGCATATTTTTATGATTTAATTTAGATAAATACCCTAATGTACATTTATACGGTTTTTTCTTTTAATATTTCGTATTATAACATATAATATTGTAGAAGTAAAAACCATTATATTTTTTCTAATGTATTCTGGTTTTAATTAAAATTATTTTTAAAACGAATCCTAATTGAGTAAAACCCGTTAAATACTAGTAACTGTTTCTAAATTATGTGTTTAATTCAATTTTGTACCAATATCTTTGCACTAAATAAGTATTATCTGGTTCTTCCACTAAATAATGCAAAAAATTACGCCTTAAATACACTTATATTATTTTGTACTAAAATAAAACTTAATATGAAACACTTGTTAGGTCATGAACTTTGCATATTTCAGTTATACCTGATAATTCTGCTTAGCTTTTTCACCATTGAGTAGACCGATGGAAAATGGTTATTATGAAAGCCATAATAGCACAGATAGCTTTAAATCTCATGTTTTATCACTTAATGGGTTTTACCCAGCCATCCTTGAATTACTTACTTAATTACTAATCAACGTTTGAGTCATCATTTTTGGATAATGGAGTCGCATTCAATGCAGCGAACGTTGAAATCACCGTCGTATATTCAATCTGCATACCGAATGCAGCGCCACCTACCGGGTCCAATTGTGTTTTAAAACCTTTAGGGACCCACCCCAATTGTAGCCAAAAAACATCATAAAAATCTTTACTCTACCGTGTAGGAGGAGATCAGTGACACACCAACTGCAGCGCCTCCTACCGGATCCAATTGTCTTTTCAAACCATTCAGGAATCCATTGAAATATTAAGACAAAATTTTGCCCATATCGTTCCAGCCGTTTAGGAGGAGTTAGATGACAAACACACATTCAGAAGAATTATACGTAGAAAAAAACCAACTCACATTAGCGTTTTCAAGTAGCCTATATCCTTTTCCGGGACTCAGACTATCTCCATGCCAAATTTCATCTTAATCCGTACAGTGGATTAAGCATGAAGAGGTAACAGACAGACAGAGATTTACTTTCGCATTTATAATATTAGTATGGATATCCGGAAGAGAACTATAATCACGGATATAGAATCCGCAAGCGGCAAGTGGCATCGGGCCGGTCACGTCTATCGAAGGACGTGACCGGCCTTTTTCTGGGGGGTTTCTACGAAAAGTTTGCTATCGCAAGAGAAGAAGCCTACATGCCCTAAAGTGGAGACCGCGTACTGAAAGGTAGGATGCCCTAACTCGATGGGCAGATGACATGGTGGTCAGTATCGGGTGGATGTTGACGGCTGAGAACTGAAAGAAGTGGCGTGCCATAGAAGAGGCTTATGCACATGCATGAATAATTTTAATTTCATAATACAAATACTTATGAGTCCCCACAACTAAACTGTTTCTGATTGAAAAGGATATACAAAGAAGTATTTAAAAAAATCTTGGAATTAAAAAGTGTTGGCGGTTTAACGCCGACGCTGGGGTAATACCATTAGCCTGACTCATTTATGACAAGTTTTTATCTGTTCATCCAATCTTTAATATGTACTTAGCTAAGTAGAAAATATAGTAGGTACATAAACTATTTTCCTACTGTTTTTATTTGAATACAGGTTAACGAACTATATACGAACATTTTGCTCAAGGCTCTGTTTTGTTAATAGGTTTATATATATATATATATATATTGTGGCGATTTTATCGTGTTTCCTTTTCGAAATAAAATAGTAGGTACCTAATTAATATAATATAAATTATTTTAGCGAATTATCCAGTCAAATTTTAAATTTATGTCCGTCTGCCCATCCATTTTTGGTTTGATTCTAATAAAATTTTAGAGAAATGTGTATTTTATGAACCACCATATATTATGGAAATTGATGAAAAAAAAATTTTGCGGTTTCCCGCGGTTTCGCCAGCGCCAAAATTCGATTACCAGCGCGTATTGGGTTTCTACGAAAAGTTTGCTATCGCAAGCTATAGCTGCAGCTATAGTTCATCCACGTGGAATTTGGTCATAGCTATAACTTTTGAATGTTCCACGATGAAAAGTAGGCTATGTCCTTCTTTACAAACAGGCTTTCACAAAACATAAATATGAAAGAAATGTATTTTAAAAGGAAAACTCTTAAGCTCTCAGCCTTGTATATATGTACTATAGGTAACTATAGTACCTGTTAATATAAGGTTAATATAAGACTTGTGTGGGAACACGTCAGGTTTATGCATTAGGTTTTAAGATTTAAGAACAGATTAGATCAGGACACCCTAAGGTTACAATTCCACACTAAACTGCGCTTCAGCTCACACATACGATTTCCTTCATAAGGGTTAAAAAACCAAACGTAGAAGGTAACGTAAACCTTCTAAGTAGAAGAACATTGGTCAAATCTCATGTGTGTCTGATAGACTTACTCCTTAAACGGGCGCCAATGTTATCTACTGCTTCTCACCCTCTTTAATTTCCCTTTATTTTCACTGCTTCTTATGCGCGTATACAGAGGGGGGGATTTTGGTGTCGTATCCCCCCCCCGAAATCTTTGAAATTTTAAATATTCAGAAGCACTTTTTCGGCGCATTCGTACCTTGCCGCCGCGCCACCGTTTTCGTCGCCCCGGACTGTCCCGGGCAGACAAGGAACTACTTTGCGTATACTGAAACACTTGCGTTAGGTTGGTCGGCCCGTTTTGGTTTACTTCGGCGGGTGTCGCGATCAGCTCGTATCGTTTCCGTCCGATACCTACAAGTGCCGCACGCAAGCCTCGCGTTGTCGGCAAGGTTGCCAGCTGAACTTAATACCAAACAAGGGAAAAACTTATTTTTTAAGGTGTAAGTATCAACATATTTACCTTAACGGATCCTCAACTACATTGAATCATAACACTAGGTTCAAACAATACTACTGATTTGTATTAATCTTATGCCATTTTTTTTACCTTAGAAGCAAAATGTTAATGATACCTTTGCATTTTAGGCTAATTTGCAGATTTTAATGCAGAAATTCATTAATAGTTTGACAGCTGTCATTCAAAATACAGATATTGTCGAGATCTATCACTTCTGTAGGGAAACTACTAGTCTACGATCAATAGTTACGGAGATAAAGCGATTTATAGTTAGACATCTGTCATCAAAAATGAAGATCTCAAATAGTTCTATCACTTCTGTAAGGAAACTACTAGCCTACGATCAAAAGTTACAAAGATATAGCGATTCATAGTTTGACAGCTGTCATCAGGAATAAAGAACTCAGTGTGATCTATGACTTCTGTAAGATAACTTCTAACCTACGATCAATAGTTACGGAGATATAGCGATTTATAGTTGGACAGCTGTCATTCGAAATAATAAAAAATAATTAGAAACAGTACATATTTACATGTGTGTTACACATTACACAATAGTTAGTTACAATAGTAGTTACATACACAAAAGTGAGTTAATTAAACTCACACTTGATTTTTATGTAGGTACAGTTCATACCTACTTTTAAGAACCTACTTATTTGAAGTCGGTTAAAAAGCTTTAATATTCTAATTTACTGCTATTTTGTAATTCATTGTACTTCTGGTGAGTTGAGAATCTGGCCAGCTGAGAATATGGCGAGTTGAGAATCATACCGAACACCGAACAAGGGAGTGCAATATCAAATACCTGGCAACCCTGGTTGTCGAGTCAGGGGGGGATTTTGCTAATTTTCTTAAACTATTCTGGTAGGATTCGACAAATTTCAGCAGTGTTATGAAGACCTGTAAAAAATTATGCATCGAAGACATATAGAAGATGAATTGAAAACAATTAGCAAGTAACGGCGAGCAAAGTTGTGAAAATTTTCAACTAACGCTCCGACAAATTAAGTTTTTTGGCGCCATTATTGGCGTGATGGCATGTTTATATTAGGCTAAATGGATCTAATTTCCAACCTACTTTCAGAGCTTCGAAAGAAGGCTAAATAATAATAAAAAAAAAACGAGCGAGTCATTCATTTGGTTATAGGATCAACAACGTCTTACGGGGTTGGAGCTACTGAGTATTCATAGGAATGTGAATGTATGTGGGTCGTGGGTCCTGCAGCAGTTGTGCGCAGATTTACGGTCTCACACAACAGATGGTTAATATTAAAACCAAGTAATTCTTGCAATGAAAGCCTTTATAACAGATTTAAAAAATTACAATTCAATATATAGAATATTGAAACATTTTTTAAATCTGTTATAAAGGCTTTCATTGCAAGAATTACTTGGTTTTCATACAACATCGTAGTAATCATAACGGTTAATATAATAGATACAATAAAATAATCATTATGTTAGCAGTAAGGTAAAATTATTTTTTTACCAATGAATAATAACCATTACAACATCATGCGTAAATGAGAATTATTGTGCACACATTTCAGCATTGATTGATCGATCTATACCTATCAGAATCGGAAAATTTCGCGCTCGCATGTTATAACCGGTGTCCTAGTGTACGCCGTGAAATGTCGCAACGCAACCCATTTTACCGCAATTCAAAACGTGTTTATTGTACTTGGCAACTAGCCTCATGCTGGCACTGTTTATCCCCCCCCACCCGAAAATCCTGGCTACGTGCCTGCTGCTTCTCAAGTAGATACTCAAAGACTTAGTCGCTGTGTTCCCACACCGAGCCGGACTCAGGCACCGAGACTGAGGGTTCCATACTAAATTATTATTTTTTTAATTAGGGTTCCGTAGTCAACAACGAACCCTTATAGTTTCGCCATGTCCGTCCGGCGTCTGTCTGTCCGCGGCTTAGTTCAAAAAACTACTTACACGAGAAAGCTTCAATTTGGCAATGATATACTCATTGATCAAGCCGACAAAGTGGTAGATTAAATCTTTGAATGTACACGTGAGTTGTGGGGACGTAATTTTTTTTTTCGTCTACTGTGGGGTATCGTTGGATAAGAATTCCAAAAACATTGGCGGTATGCAAAGCTCATTTTATTGATTAAGGGCTGCGTCTGCTAAACATTTAGCTTTAAGGTACTCATTTTTGTTAGAGTCAAGAGTCCCCCCCCCCCCCCCCTCTACCAGCGAAAGTATATCATTTAAAAAACTTTAATTTCAATACTACTACAACTTGGCCCTTATTAATAAATTTCAGTTATTTATTCAAACGTACGTTCTCGTAACGTACCTACATAGATACCTAACTCAACTCCCTACCGATTCGCTTACCACAAGTAGGTTCAAAGCGTGGGTCTTATATCAGCAGCGGAGATTCAAACAACCTCTAAAATGTTGGCTTATGAGGCTACTACGGAACCCTATATTGCGCGTGACCCGACACGCACTTGGCCGGTTTTTACTTAAATCAGACTTTTACAACTTTTCTAAATTTAAGATCAGTTTAAGCAATATTTGCGGTATACCTGCATTCAGACCATGCAACATACCAGAGCTTAAAACATTTTGGTGCGACACCTTCAATGTATTCACGATAGAGCTATATAGCGTCTCTTATATTAGAGCAACTTCAAATCAAATCAAATAATATTTATTCAAGAAGGCTAATTAGTACACTTTTGAATCGTCAATACAATATATTTAACAATATTAATTTCTTAGAAAAAAATTGCAACTTCTATATGAAACCCTACGTAAAGTAGAATTAGAATCTTACACTAGTAACGTAGACATGCCAATTGCCAAGCTTAAGTAGCGGTCCATATATAACTCTTTTACCTTATTATTGGAATCTCTAACCGGTGGAGCACACTTGTATTCACTCCGTCCCCGAGGAATTTGTTCCGCCGCCAGTGACAGATAGTGATGGCAGGTCTCCGCTGTAACACCACTGCGCCAGGCGGGGTGGCCGGCGGCCAAGCGCGCGGCTCGGGCCTTCGTCAGCAAGGGAACCACTTCCGCAGACGACACGTGGACGACGTGAATGCGAATGCTGATCGTAATAGTTACAAAATATTTTATTCTTTGATTATGGAATCAAATAATAATTATGGCTAACAATTATAATCTAATTATCTTTATTAGTGGCATTTTACACAATAGACTTGGGACACACTCTGCCCGATTCTGACTTACTTCTTATAGTAAGTCAGAAACTGGCAATACGGGCATATTGTTCTGCCTCAGGTCTTTTATTTAACTACATAATACTTTGAACCTGGTAATTTACGACGTATGTATAAAGCCACCTTAGTCCAAGTCGCGCAGGACTAAAGTGGTTGGGTAAACGATGATGCCCCTTCATTATGGTGTAGTTGTGTTCTTATCCAGCCACTCATTATCCCTTCTGTGGATAAAAACCGTGTAGGTGTACAACACACATATGTATAAAGCATGTAGGTATTACAATTTTTGATATTAAGCAAAGATGAGACCCTATTAAAAAATTTACTTAATTTGGCTGGTACGGTTTAACACATATCTCTGTTACAAACATATTAACGGACTATGTTTTGGGATTCCTATCAAATATTCTCATGTAATATTACATATTCTTTCTAGATAGGTACTAGTTTTTGCCCGCTCAGAATTCGGTTACTGCCGAGGGATTCTTACAAGAACTCCATACTAAACCAGGAATATCCGATCGATATCCAATGGGGAAGAAGGCATCCTTGAAGCTATGGGCTGCTACCTCATTTAGTTTCTTTCCTTTTTCACAGTCAAGACTTATTAATATTTTATTGATATTATTAGTGTATTTTTTTATCAACACTATCTTTATAATCGAAATAAAATTAGGTTATTTAATTTGCGTTTTCCTTTTTATCTAAAATAAGGGTTACTAACACATTCGAATATTGCAATAAACTTACTAAGTTAACTTACTTACTTAGCAGTAAAGTTTAGATTACGTACGTTATATCAGTCTTTATTTCACGAAAATCTATGGAGTATTACGGAAGTTGTGACTGTGAGAAGTATTGAGCACTTTTTAAATTTCCAAGATTGCGCGCGCTTGACTCGTGACTTCAGAGTTCCCGCCGATCCGTGTCGCTCGTGCCCCGCGGCCCCGCGCCGTATGAAATTCATTGAAGTGATACCTCGCGCGCTCGCTGCAGTTATTTTATGTCATTGCTTTGTTAAGGTATTAGTTTACTGTTGTTGTAACAATCAAGCTGTTAGTTAAATAAGTGCCTTGTGAGGAAAATCTGCGCCATGGAAGAGGGTAACCAAAAAGATCAGTCGGATAATCTGCCGAAAGTTGATTGCTGGATGGTGGCTCAATATTTTATAAAAAAATAAAGATTTTACGTCTGCCAAAACGCGTGGAATAAAAGTGAAAAGGTAAGTAGGTACCTATTACTACCTATGTCTTTAGTGTAAAACAATATAAACTGTAATTCAGATCACATTTTTTAGAAATCAGTAATAATTTTTACCTTTTTAGTGCATATTTTTGAAACCGGTTGTTTTTTTTTTATTAAAAAGTTTTTATTTTTTACTTTTGAGTTTATGGCTGAACACCCATAGAATATATATATATATATATATATATATATATATATATATATATATATATATATACAGTCGAATTGAGAACCTCCTCCTTTTTTTAAAGTCGGTTTAAAGGTATGTCCATGGAAGGTTCAAAATATAAAAAAAAAAATCACGGAATGAAAAGCCTGTTTTACCGATAGTGCCTTAGGTCGACAGGTCTTTATTCATAACTTTATTTCTGTGACGTTATTTTTAATGCCATTAAAAAATAAGACATAACGGCAGAAATACACTCTTGAGATTGAATCTTCAAAAGTGTTTACGATATTTCTAGTATGTTGTGGTTAAAATTAAAGCCGAAAGTTTAATATTTCTGCCAAAATGTTTCTAAAATTTTATACACTATCTCTAAGTTGGTATACTTATGTAAATAGGTACGGCCCGCTAACAACTGTAGGTTGATTACCACTGCCGGCCCGCTAACAACTGTAGGTTGATTACCACTGCCTTTCTGAAACTTACTACACTTTAAAACAACACACCTACCTATTGTTACTTATTAAGATTTATATAGTTATTAAGATTATAAGATAATAATCCTACTAATATTATAAACGTGAACGTTTGTTTGGATGGATGTTTGTTCCTCTTTCACGCAAAAACTACTGCATGGATTTTAATGAAACTTTGCCATCATGTTGCTTATACATCAGAATAACATATAGGCTATAATTTATGCGCAGATGAAGTCGCGGGCAGCAGCTATTACGATTATTATACGTCCAATACGTATCATTGCTTTTTCAAATACCTACCTACTAATCGCGTGGTTATTCTAGGTCAGTAGTAGGTACTAGGTAATCGATAATAATCACGAGAACAGGACAAATTAAATAGTTACTTTCTTCGAAATGATCTTCACAACAAAATACAACAGTCTTCGGTCCTGTTGAATCCTGTCTCCGTATTGCGGTCATCCATTTCGTCCCTATTATAGGATTTAAGGCATATTAAAAACAGTTTGTCGGGTGTTTTAACATTGGAATTAAAACATTTAGGCACTGCACAGTATTAGCTATTAATGTCTTCGTAATAAAACCGCAAGTACGAGCGACCAGCATCGGTGATTGAAAGAATAAGAATGCCTGCTCTCCGGGCCGGCACGCTTCGTTGTCGCGTTGACAGGAATCGTGACGTCAGAGCGCGATCAAAGGCCATAGTCCTAGGTGTACGCAAATAAAAACCGCAAAGCGATGTAGAGTAGAAATATTATTCCTGCGTTGTTTCCATAAAAGAACCGTTCCTGCTTACGTTTCAGGTAAACAATTCTGTAATAACTTTGTAATTGAAAGAAAATGCAATTTAAATTTTTTATTTAAAGAAAAATATTTAATAAGTAACTCACTCTGTGCTGTAAATGAATTTGGCTACTAGCTTTATGGCGTTCAGTTCCATGCTTGGTGGCCGTGAAGCCAAGTACGTTGCGAATTCTTCAGCATCTGGAAATATAATTTTCGTACTGGGAATATCGTGCTTCGAAGCCGACGTAACACTGTCAGTTTTGGCTGTTCTTACTCGTTTAATAGAAGTCAGGTGCGTTACAGGTGACTTAAAAATTCGCACAATCGAATGGCAATTAGCTCGACAAGGTCTGCCAATTCGTATTGAGCCAGCGCGGTGGACTAAGAGGAATCCGGGAAACCTGACTTTCAATTTTGCACTTAAGGCTTTGGCTAGTAAGGTGATAAAACGTGTTTTTTTTTTCAATAAAAGTATAGATTTTGTTTTTAGTAAACATTGTGGGATTTGGAAAAATATAAAGTTATTTTTTTCTGATATAGAATTTATTTTATGTTGTAGTTTTACCTGAATCACAAATTTTGTTGCTTTTACTAAATGTGGTTTTGAAAAAAAGAAGGAAAAAAAGCAAAATTCTTGAACGTGGGAGACATGAACAGTTGCTGCGTAGGCATACTTAATACCCTTAAAGGACTACAAAAAGATAGAAGAAGGAATTAAAATGTGGAATGTTGTATTGGCGTCGACTGGAAAACATTTAAAGTCAGTAACAAATGAAGATTAAATGGGGAAAAACTGATCCTACATCATATAAATATCAGATGAGGAAACATGATAGGTTATTTGATTTGTCACAAGCATTTTAAAACAAATATAATGGAAAATTGAAACAGCAACACTGACAAGTACCTACCTCTTAAATATCGGATGGATCACAATTTAGTTTTCTTCAAGAATAGAGAAGAAAATTTTTGTTAGGCCTACCCTAAATGTGGGTAGTCTACCGGAATTTTCCTAGATAGCCTAATCCATTTTTCTCTAAGGAAACAACTGGGAGCATCAAAGACTACGTAGTTATATTAGTGTGTATCTGAGCGTATTGAAAAATTCATTTATTTAATCAGTAAAATAAATGAATTTGTGTCAATTATAAAGCTAAGCATTTGCATACGTCTTAAATAAAAATACTAACATCTGCTTAAGTTTTTGTTGTATGAAATTACCTTTTTCCTGTGTGCAATCATCTTTATCGACATTCCTGATCTCGTCGTCGAGCTCAGCGTGGAACTAAACAAAATTACACTGGTAATTTATCTGACAAAAAATAAAAAAAAAAAACTGGCCAAGTGAAGGCCGAACTTGCAAAATTAATTATTGATGAAAATATACATCGATATATATATATATATATATAGCGAATTTCAAATGAAGTATTGTCATAACGCGAATTAGTCAGACTACGACAAAAGGGAGTTGTCGTTATACACAGCCATTTCACGTATTTTATTGTTTACACAAATGTGTCGTTGTACGAGTATGTCATTTTGAGACTAGGCATTTCACGTATTTTTTGTTTACACAAATGTGTCCTGATGCGTATTGGTCCGTATGCGTCGAGAGGATAAGATGGCGCTGCCATGCTACCATGTTGTTGCGGAAGCTTCTAATACAAGTCTATTTAAAAAAAATATATTATAGAACTGTATTTTAAAGGCGTATCGTGATAAAAATTAAAGAAAATCAGTTTAACTAACCAAAATATTTAAAAGTCACAAAATGAATTTTGCAATACAGTTTTATTTATTACAATCTTTAAAAATAAATAACAGTGCAGCTTATACCTATACACATTTATTTGCACATATCAATCATTAAAACTTTGCTTCCATTCTTTTTATGGGGATCAGAGAATGCCTCAGCAGCTTGCATGGTGTCGCTGGCAATCTTCGTTTCCTTAAGCTGGCAATCTTCGTTTCCTTAAGCTGGCCCTCGATAACTGGAAACATGCTAGCAACCAACCATAGATTCAGAGTGCACGATCAGGGCTGTACGAAAGATATTCGAACAAATTTTACTCCGATATCTTGTAAAAAACTCATAGCTGCATGCGACCTATGTGCAGGAGCATTATTGTGGGGAAAATGACAATTATAGAGTTTTTTTTTACTCCAGTCATGTCGCGAAGAGTTTTAATGCTTGGTGCACTAATCTGCAGGGTTTTTCTGTCTGCCAATAAGTTATTCGACTGTCTTCCATTAACTTTTACACTATCGTCGGATTTTCTTTAGTGATATATCCGTGGGAATAATCTTTAGTACAATGAAAAGCAAGTTCTTTATAAGTACGGAATTAAATTTCTCATTCTAAAACTCATCGATTGATAACACATAATTCTTCCTTAGACCGTACAGACATTTTTAACACCAAAAATTTTCTGTGCCATTCCCTATGAGCGACTGTTGTAATTCTATATTTCAACCCTCATATGATAAAAGTAAAGCGGCAAACAAAATTATGGGATGCGTCCGTCAGCAAACACTGAAGATGGCGATTGATGCTGCGAAAACTTGTATCGGACAAGCTGCTAAGGCGCGGTTGAGATTGGCGATCTGGCTAGTACATTTACTCATGAGGATTCGCTGCGCGGACAGCAGGGGACCGGTGGAGCTCGTTGCTGTGATTGGTTTACGTAGACGCGGCGTGCTGATGCAGCGGTCAGGGAGACCCGGTGAAAAGGCTGACCGCTGGCCGCCTACAGGTTGAAGGGGTTCCCGAACCCCTCAGGGATCAGAGATTTTATACCGTGGTGCGGTAAGATCATGCCGAAATCTCCATAACCTAGCAGGAGATCCGGCGGGCGTTGCTTTGTCAAGACGTTTACAATTCGAGTGGGCCAGACGTTATACCAGCAGTGGTACCTAAACAGTGTGCTCCTAAGTTATGTCCATTACTCACACACCTCTACGCGCTTTCCTACCACACTAGGCAATTTCCGCCTTCATGAAGGATTGCGAATGTGCACCCGGTGAGCAAAAAGGGCTTAAGGTCAGATCCGTCGAATTATAGGCTTTTTATCTTTCCTCTCCAAGGTGATGGAGCGTGTGATCAACACACAGCTACTAAAATACCTAAAAAACACGACCTGGTCAGTGACCGTCAATATGGCTTTCGCCACGGTCGCTCGACTGGTGACCTTCTAGTGTATCTCACACACCGATGGGCACTAGCCATTGAGAGTCAGGGGGAGGAATTGTTATGTATCCTGGACATAGTAAAGGAGTTCGATCGGGTCTAGCACCGGGGTCTTCTATCGAAGTTGCAATCTTACGGAGTGCCCGAGGTTTTGTGCAAATGGGTGGCTTACGAGCCATAGTTGACCGTTGTTGCTCTGATAGCATGGAAATGAATGCTGGTGTCCCGCTAGGATCTGTGCTGTTTCCTACGCTGTTCCTACTGCATATCAATGACATGTTGCTATACAGATGATAGTACTGGAGACGCCTGTTACACGGGTCGTGCAAACTTCCCTCGTTTTGCTGTGGAAGAAAATCGTGGAGAACTTGTGTCTCAAATCGAGACCACACTGTCCTAGGTCTCTGACTGGGGACGGGTAAACTTGGTCCGATTCAACCCTTCAAAGACACACGTCTGCGCGTTCACCGCTAAGAAAACCCCATTCCCACAATTCCAGAACACTCCCCTCTCCATCTCTTAAATCCTTGGTGTCGACATCTCCAGCGATGTTTAGTTCCGAGATCATTTACGAGTTCAACGACGGGCTGTGAGAATTGTCGACGATCCCAAACTCACTAGCCGTATCGAACCCTTAAGTCTGAGGAGAGATTTTACTTTTTTGACGTAGTATATTTGACATCTCAATCTGTCATAGAATTAAAATCCTATATCCAACCTCCCTGTACTACTCATAATCGCCATATACTACAAATAATAATCTAACCTAATGTCAATAACTCTGACGCGAGTTCTGTCTTACGAATTTTCTATGCATTGTCCTCTTTTGAAGTTTTCACTTTAAAAACATACGACGTGGATATAACATTTTAGCATGTGTAATCCGCATTGTATTGTTTTTACGTCACTTGAGTTAGGAAAAACTCAAAAAACTAATAATTAGCGATTTAAAAAAAAAAAATTAAAAACAAATACTGTTCGGAAAATATTTTTTATATTTTTAAAGTTTTTATATATCTTACTACTAAATTTAACATAGTATTAGCTTTCTAAAAACTAGTTTAACACTTCCTACGTGTTTACAAACTAAAACAAACACATAAATTCCAAATAATAAGTAAAATTAATAAAACTGTTTTTAAATAAATTAAAACCAAACAAAAACAAATAGTAATAAATAAAAAAAATACTATCCTATTTTTTTTTTATATTATTGAAAATGGATACAAGTCTTTTGAGTAAGTCCTTAAAATCATCGAAAATTCATTTTTACCAAAAAATTAAGGTTTCATCTTTTCATCAACCCAATTTCCTCTTTTTATTGGTTCTATAGAGTTAAACATTTTTTACCCATCACAAAAAAGTGCACAGCGCCGCTAAAGAAGTTTTCACTTCAAAATTATTATAGGCGTGGCATTATGGTTTCAGTCTTGTGCATTTTTATAGCGTGGCATTATGGTTTCCGTCTGACGCAAGTTTATCATTTTTTACCTAATGTAAATAAATCTGACGCAAGTTCCGTCTACGAATTTTATATGTATTTTCGATCAGGACACGTTACCTGACGCGAGTTTAACATTTATTACCCATACCAAAAAAAGTGCACAACGCCACTGAATAAGTTTTCACTTACTTATGTTGCAAGCGTCCGTAGGCTACGATGACATTAGGCGGACCGTAAGCTTGTTTGCCACCTTAGTAGTATTAAAAAAAAAAAAAAAGGTGATAGGTTGTAAGACGCGGAAGTGACCTTCAGCGTTGAGATGTCAGAATGAAATCTGTTTAAAGAACGTCTCTATAACCATGAACACTGTTCAGTGCGCAATCGGCAGCATTTGCTAACAGACCCGTCGTATGATTAAATCGAACCTTTTTAAGGCATATTTATCTGCACACAATTAAAATCATGCTGTATTGCAAAACTTATCTAGCGACCTTTGTAGTTTTCTTCTCGATATTCCACAAGCTTTCATATGACACCGAGCCAAAGGTGATTCCATAAGTGTTTCGTTTTGCCAATTATCGTACGAAACAGTAAAATGAACCCACGACAGTGCCTGACAGATTGCAAGATCACAATAAAGTAACTGAGTTTTGAAAGGGTCGGCATCACACTTAGAGCATCGCGAAACTCTACAGTAACCGCTAAAAACTAGTATTATTTTTAATTTTTGCCACTTCAGTGTTAGAAAAAATCTTACCGCAAGCACTGATCCCGTTCCTTGAAGAGCAGCAAAGGCCTTTTCCAGATCTTGAGTTCCTACATGAGGGAATTCTTCAACACCACTTGGACAAAGGAAGCACTTGAAACCCACGACTCCAACTTTAACTAAGTCTCGAAGGGAATCCTGAAAGCCATTTTTAATATGTGCTACTAAACTCATGACAACGTTGGTACTCGTATGCCTTAAAAAAAAACGATATCTTCGTAAATATTATTTGCCCTGATATAATGCGTAGGCATATTCATATTATATATTTCTGTTTACAATATAACAATACCTATAGGCCAAGGCTAGTTAAGATATAAAAACGTAAACTGCTTCTAAAACTGAAGTTTGTTTTTGCAAAAGTGTAGGTCTTAATATAAGAAAACTAACTGAGTAACAAAAATAATGTATATGTCTCTTCTCACAAAATCTAAAAATGTGCATCTCACAAGTTTTTCAAATTTGAATGACATTCTAAATGGAAACACTTATAATTTCAAAACATGGATTAAATTTAAATAGGTACTAAAAATTGTCATATTCAGATCTTAAGCGTGAAACCAAAGGAAAAATATGAAAATTAAATTAAATGGTAAATAATCTTTCCCATCTTTGTTTCTATAATTATGAGCTTTTCTTTTATAACATGATCAACCAATATTTCGGCTTTAAAAAAATCATTTTTGATGTAATCTGTCTTTTGAAAAAATTAATGATAAGTGTTTTCATTTAGTAAAGTAATTTCTAAACAAATCTTCGTAAATTCTTTTTTGAAAATGCATGTTTTTCGAAACATTGCATGTTTTGGCAAAAACGAACATTTATGTATGTTACTCAGTTAGAACCAGAAAAGTCTAAATTTAAATCTTTTCAGGGTTTTGTTTCTCACAAAAAAACGGAACCCGTAAGATATAAGACTTTGACTGGTCTACCCCTACCGACTCTACGATTAATTTCGATTCGTTTAGATTCGTTTATTAATCCTCTTAGCATACCCAAACAATCTTTGTCATTATTTCTTCTTTTATTCTGTAAACGTACGCACTTTCATACATACAATATCTCAGTATTTGTTATTCTGCCTCTAAGTGTCACAAATTCTCATTGCCCTCATTCCCACAGCTCTACTTTTATGTTTTGTTTGTAAAAAAAGCCAACTCTTTTTTATCCATTAATGTTGGAACTAACATTCCCTCATAAATAGCCAAACATGCCTGTTTGGTAACTAACTAGTAACTGTTCACAAAAATATACAACGCCCCACACGTACACCTGGTACAGCGCATTCAGTCTCTTGTGAACAAATATCTCAAGTGTACACATTCTCGAATTTGTTCCACTTTCTTTTCTTCTGCCATAACGTTGCATTCTGTAACAGTTTCATTCCTTTCAAAAACAATAACGTTCGTCTTGTTTAAATTAACATTCATACCATTCCTATTCAGTGTTTTATATATAACTAGCTTTTGCCTGCGGCTTCACCCGCCCTAAATTTGGTAACGTCAAGTCAAATTCAATTTCAAATGCTTTATTTCTCAAAAATAGGATATCATATCACTTTTTTGAAGTCAATTCACTATAAGTTACTAGTTACTACCGTTTCGAAATCAAGTGGCGTTCTGATAAGAAGAAACGGTGAAAAAAACTCTCCAACAGTTGCTTTGTTAATTTTGATTAATCAATTTGAAAAAAATAATTATCAAGTAAATTATGTTAACAAAAATTTATTTAATTCCATGCATTTTTATTATCAAGGTGGTCTTGTATTGTGTAATTATTTATCTCTTTCGACAAGTTTCTGTCTTACAAATTTTTTGAACTTTTTTAACTTAAATTGATATAATCCTGGAGGGATTTTATTGTAAAAAACGGATACATTGTCCTTTAAATAATTTTTCTATTAAGATCTCTTAAGCCTTGTAGAACTAACCCTATTTGCCAATCTAGCTATATGTGGGCCCCACTGAAGCTTTGTGTCTAGGGTAAAACCTGAGAATACTGTATTATTTACAATATCTAACTGCTCCCCGTTTATAAATATACTGGCTTACCTGACTTACATTTGGTGTTAAAAAAAATTATCTCTTGCTATTAAAGAGTAAATTATTCATGTTGAACCAGTGGACAACTTTAGTCAGACAATTGGTAGAATTATTTGAAATAGTGTCACAATTTTACATAAAAGTGATGCGTCGTCTGCAAACAACACTATCTCATGACTATATTTTACAGCCATATGCAGATCATTAATGTATATAAGAAATAGGAATGGCCCAAGAATGGAACTCTGTGGAATACCAATTTTAATGTTTGATGCAGAGCGCTTCCCATTTATGTCAACTGACTGAATTTTATTTTCCAGATATGAGCTAATTAGTTTAAGTGCAGTACTCTTAATACCATAGTGTTGTAATTTCCTGATCAGAGTTTCATGTTAGACGCAATTAAAGGCATTTGGCCTCAGACCGATCATAGAAAAAACCCAAGGCATCATCGAGTGTTCCCAAACATCAAATATGTGTTGGATAAGTTGAATAACAGCATCGGGTGTTGAGCCACCCCTTGTCAATCCAAACTGTTTACAAGTTAGCAGTGAACTAAAGTGAATACACAATTGATTTAAGATCGGTTTTTAAAAAAAAAAAACTAAAAACAGGTACTATAGAAATTGGTCTAAAGTTAGACAGGTCAGTAGTACTACCTGACTTAAATATAGGTATTACTTTACTGTACACCACATTCCGTACATTTATTGAATATTAAAGCTAGTTGGGGAGTTATAACTGAAATTATGGTTCTAACTAGGGTAACAGAATGGCTCCACAGGTCTGCAGTGTTTTTTTAATTTTGATGAGTCGAATGCTTTTATAATACCACTAGCTTTTGCCAGCGGCTTCGCCCGCCCTAAATTTGGTTATCGGCATAGGATTCTTACGGAAACTCCTGAATTATAAAAAAAAACACAGAAGGTAAAAATTTTTAAATAATACGTACCGCCCTTCTCCCTCATGACTGCCCGCCGGCCTCGCACATCATAAATGCGCGCGCAATATTTGATAATTATTTTGCTGCCACGTTATTTTAAAACTGCGATATCTCCTAAGATATTCATTGAAATTGGAAGATGAACAGGGCAATTTCGTTTAAAATTAAATGCTTGTGATGAAAAACGTATTTATTTGGATAAAGATTAATATCATGTTTTTTAAAACACCTTCACAAATAATGCATTATTTTTGAACAAATATGGTTAGCATAAAAAAGGTTATAGTGAGCCAACCTTAAAATATAGACATATGCTGTTGCGGACTTTCTTTTTGAACTTTTATAGGGGAACAATTCTGTCATACATTATTTTTGCGAAACTTTATCCGTTTACGCAGCGCAGCTCTCAAAAGGATAAAAAACCCCGATTTTGAAACATTTTTCATTAGTGCTCCGCTCCTCTTTGTGTTAGCGTGATGATATATAGCCTATAACCTTCCTCGATAAATGGGCTATCCAACAAACTTCAGCTTTATATATATGTATAGATTATGGTTTACATGTGTGAATTTAAAATCTTTTGAGCATTCTTTTACATTTGCATTTAACAAAGATACTGGAAAAGAGTTTAGCGAGTTAGTAATAGAGACTGGAATATCCAAAAAGAATTAGATTTAGATTTTTCAATCTCAGCACTGATAATATTCCATGTGGCTTTTATTTTGTCATATCTGCTTTTAATTTTTTCACTTAGAAAACGTGATTTAGCTATTCGGCAGAAACTTTAAACAATTTAGAATATTTTTTGACATTATCATTAATGTGTTTCCCATAGTAGTTCAATCACTAAACATAGACTTTTATTAACTAAGACAGTCTTGGGTGTAAATATTGAGTCCTACTCTTTACTAAAGACATTAAAAAAATATTGTAATGAGTATTAGGGTCACCAAAATTATCAAGAGATGGAATTTTTTTACAATAAATTGTTTTTCAACATTTCCAAGTGTCCTTTTTTATTTTGGCCAATAAACATTTTTTCCTTAGTTTTGTCCCTAGTTTACATTTAAATTTGAACTAATTTATTACTTATTTGTGACTGTAATACAGAAATCTGCAAAAAAATTATCTATACATATTGCCGTACTGGCTGTTATTTTGGTTGGCTCTAGAAATATATTTTTGCACTTGAATGATTGGAACAGACTTTTCAATTTAATGCATAAGGAGGAGTTTTCTACCAACAAATCAATATCAAAATCTCCACAAATGATCTTTTGAATTGTTCGGGATTATAACTATCCTATGTCCTTCCCTGGGACTGAAACTATCTCCATACCATATTTGATCTTAATAGATTTAGCGGATTATGCGTGAAGAGGTAACAGACGACTGACAGACAGAGTTACTTTTGCATTTATAATATTATAGTATGGCTTATTACTATTTCTTATATTTCTACCTGTCGATGGATCACCTTACTTCTGGTCGAATAGATAAGTTTAAACCGATGGTTAAGACTCACATGGCTTGCTTTAAGTTTCTTTACGTGATACGATAAAATTAAATAATGAAGACAATATTTTGAAGTAATAGGGTTAATATATTTCTTTTAGGCTTCTGTATTTTGCCATCCTCACAAATTTTAAACTAAAACTAACAAATCTAAATCTAAGTAGAACTAGTAATTGTAACTCTTTTTACAGATTACTTAATTGTTTAAAAGACGTTTTAGTTGACGCAAAAAATATTTGATCTCATAGCAGTGAATGTCACGGACGGTCAATGCCGCGCTCTGTTAGAAAAGACAGGAGTATAATTTTGAACTTAGTCAAATATCTAACAACTAGAATACCACTCCACACCCTAATTTATCTGAAGACGGGTCTCTAGCCTGGATATATTTAATCAAAAATTAACAGTGTAGGTACCTGATTTCCTGGAATCACTCCTCCCCAGAAGCCCACGTCGACGTAGATTTTATCTTTAGCAGCTCCAGCTTTCACATTGAGATTTTCTAAGGTGGTCGTTGGAGGTATAGAATTCCTTAAAGAAAATAACTTGGTGTTTACAACAAACTTCAAATTCGACAAAATTTTTTGTCCGCCCTACCGCAGTATTCCGGTATTTCAGAAGTATTTAAAATTAGTTTAAACTGGTTTAAACGTTAACCAAGCAAGAAGGTTATTAGCGTGCAACCAATTTTTTACTGCATGTTTCTCATTGTAGTTCTTTCAACATATTATCATATCAATGTAAATTTTTGAAAAACGGTAAAATTCAATGGTGGACAAAGGGTTTTGTTTTCATCTTGCGTCCTGAGTGGCGGAGGTTCGAAACCGGCATGTAGTAATTGAGTCTTTTTTCTTTTTCATAATTTATCAAGAACATTAATTACTCACATCACTGGCTTTTTGGTGATGGGAAACATCGTAAGCAAACCTGCGTACGTCAAAAAGATTACTAAAGAAGTATGTAAAAATCACAATCCACACTGGGCCAGCGTGTAGATTATGGCCCAAATCGCCCCCGGTGAGGGTAGGCCGTTCCTCAACAGTGGGGACGTATGAGGCTGATAAGGAAATGTAAATTTTAAAAATTTCTATGTACCAGAAACATGTTACCCTGTGGCCTGAAATACCTCGTGTTGCAATGAGGTCTTTAAAGCTTGCATGTAACATCGTATTTACAATAGAACAAAAATAAGAAACATTTTTCACAAACAAATCAAAACCTATGGGGTACCTACTTCCCGTTGTCCTAGAATCATAAAATTTGACACAAAGCAAGGTCTTCAAGGTCATCACAAAAATAGGAAACAATCCGCAAAGTTCGTAATTTGTAGTTGAAACACATTAAAAAAATGTTGGCATGTCTGTCTTACAAAACTCAAGAACGCGTGGAGGTATCAAGTTGAAAATAAATATCAAATAGGTACTAAATACTTAAGTCACTTAAAGTTGTAAAAATCAAGCATCTAAGTCAATGCAATAAAAAAATATGCCTATAATATATGGTGACACAAACAAATCAAAACCTATATACACATAAAGAAATTAATCGGAAAACAGTAAATTAGTTGACACATAACATTTTTTTTTGCGGTAATAAACTTATTTGCAGTTGGTAAACTAACCGCGACCTATGTCTATGTCTGGAGACAAAAGTTGACCAAGGGTAAAGTTAATTTAGTCCCTCAATACAGTTTACTTTTAACGGAACCTTGGGTGCGCGAGTCCAACTCGCACTTGGCCGTTTTTTGTTTTAAATGCCATTCGTATAAATAACTGGGGTCCGGCAAAACTCAAAAATTTCATTTTCAGACGTGGTCTGTAAAAATAATTTAAAAATAAACAAAACATATAAGACATACATATAATAATTCATAAACATCGATTTTGATGATTGTTATAGGTATAATAAGCCCGATATGCAGTTGTCCCTAGCGCACATCGGTGTCTTGGCCTGAGTCTTAGCGCGACAGCAATTGTATTTTCAAATACAAACGAGTGTATTCGCTGGGGTTTGATATTTTGGTTAAAAGAAAAAAGTAACATTGGGTAATGTTGACGAGCGAAATAAATATTTTTTTTTGGGATTCACCTCATCTCACTGGGCCGAGATTATTAGGGTCGAGTCAGATGGTTGTTTTTATGTGGAGTTATGACAAGCACGTACTAAACTGAGTGAAATAAGTAATAGTGAAGGTAAGTGTAAGAAAACCTAGTGTTACTAATTAACGTGGTCATTGTTTTACTCAGTTCTACCACTTGTATCTTACTATAAAAACGTTGACAATGGTCTCGAGTGGCTCACTTACAAGGGCATATCAACAATGGTGGTGATTCCTCCAGCTGCAGCAGCAGCTGTGGCCGTTCGGAAGCCTTCCCATGCGGTCCTGCCTGGCTCGTTTACATGCACATGGGAGTCCACTACTCCTGGCAGGAGCGCCAAGTCACCTCCATCAATAATCTTTACAAAATTAAAAAGTTTTAGGTTGCATAATTTATTTATAGTTTGGATTTTAAAACTAACTAGCTGTTGCCCGCAACTTCGTCCGCGTGTATTTGATTTTATCACGCGGTTAACTGTTATACAGCAAAAAATATATAAAACAAAAATACAAAGTTTTTATAGAGAGAGAGAGGAGGGGAGAGATAATTTAGGGGCAAATGCATTATGCGACATGATATGTATAGCAGGGCGAAGTCCGCTTGGTGAATAAGAATAGCCACTAGGCTAGACTAACCAACCATCAGCTGATCATCATCGCGTTAGATTCCGATAAAAACTCCTTCCTATTCCTATCCTGAGTAGAACGTCGGCAAGGTTCTCGACAGACTGATAAACAAACTCAATTTTAACATTATAACTACTACTAACTACGCCGTTAATGACAACCATGGGCTGGAACATACTCAACATAGCGTTTCTACAAAACATTAGCCTAAGTTTGCGCCCCATAGAAGTACTGAATGAATTTTGCTTTAACAATCTCTTGATATTATGTCCCTTGGGCCCCAGGCCTACGAAGCTACTGCGACAGACTAATAAACTGGGACAAATTCAAGAAAGCTCTTAAAATAATCAGCTTACCACAGCTAGATCTCATTCCTGCTCTCATTAGATCTCTTATATTGATGAGGTCATCGAATCTGTCACTCGCAAGCTACTATTAGCAAGTGCATAAAATAAAACCCAGTTAAGAGCGATCTCAGTGTATGTGGAACAGCTTATTAATGTAAAAGCTTAAATACCGCTGTGTTACAGTTTATTAAACGCTGTCGCCACGTCGAAAAATGGCGCTTCTATAGGTATAAATGTGCTCCGTGAAATCTGTGATGCAGTGCCGCTGTTCTGTTGTCCAAAATCCGAAATGTCTTTGGTAAAGAGGTCTATACTTAGTGTCTATGAAATTACCTTACCGTGGTAGTAGTAACCATTAATAAAGTTTACTCAAACTGTTTAGTAAACTAAATGATCTATATTTTTTTTTTTTTTTTTATACCACTAAGGTGGCAAACAAGCTTAAGGATGGTAAGCGGTCACCGTAGCCTATGGACGCTTGCAACACCAGGGGTATCACTTGCGCGTTGCCGACCCTTCAGAAATCTAATAACTTCTTTCTTGAAGAACTCCATACTGTAGTCCTTGCAGAAAACCTTGGCAGGGAGCTCATTCCACAACTTAAGATGACGAGGGTTTAGGACATTTTTACCCTAACTACATCGCAAGAAAATGTAGCATGACATCCCCCCGTTAAAAATACTTATTAATATAATAATCAGGAGTAAACTTAATTTTGATAGTCTGCAGAACTTCGTCTGCAATGACAGGAGGTAGAGAGGTAAGCGGCGGGAGAGCGCATCCACATTTGACCTCACTGTCTTCCTCTCGGTCATGATTGGTGTCTACTGGTTAAGTGCCAAGCATAACGACTCTAAGTTTTTTCTAAGCAGTCCGCCTTTTACTGGTCGTCACGGGGATTTATTTAGTCTTTGGAAGGAAGGCATGGCGCTCAGGGTGTCGACTTCAATAGCTTTATAGCTCCAGTTAACCTGGAGACATTTTCGTGACTGCTCTTTCTTTAATACGCCTTTGTCGGATAGGAGTCAGAGGGACATATAATAACGTGAAGAAAGTCTAAGCAAAATGCGTCTAGCTAACAGAAACCTAGGCTTACGTTATGTGAACGCGCTACGTCAAGTATTTCCAGCCTATGACTATTGGTACTATTGCAGTACTATAAATGGGAATAAGTTGCCGAAGTCTTTATGGGAAGTGAGGCACATCTAAGAGACGATGATCAGCTGATGGCTGGTCATAGCTTTACGGCATTGATAGCCAGTAGCGGCTATTTCGTGGTACTTATATCCACCAAGTAGCCCCAAAACACATTCCGATATTCCAGCCATACACATCATGTCACATAATGCATTTGCCTCATCCCTCCCCTCTTTTTTTCTCTGTTTTTCACCTTCTCGTCTCTCTCTCTCTCTCTTTCTCTCTTGGTAATTTCGCGGAATAAATCTAAAATTATATATTTGAACCAAACAAAAAACAAACGGTATATCGGCAGCAATAAAAGGAATAGTTTTCCTCTTAGTGTATCCTCTTAACAAATTAACCGGACGCGCGATCGTCACTAACTAATATTGACAGGCAACATCCTTCAGAACTCAAGGGCCAAATTTCTCTACTTTTGTGGTTTAATTGCCTAATAAACATAATACAGGTTCTAATTCGATAGTTAGCTCCGTGTAAGTCGGCGGCCCGTAAATAACTCTAGGGAGCAGGCGCGGCCGCTGGCGTAGCCGCTGAATTTTCTGTGCTACCATCATAAAATGTTGTTAATAATGGTAGAATTAGTAGAACTTAACAAATTATTACGTACAACATTATTGTACAAGCTTTTCTGGACATGGTGTCACAAGTGAAGCTAGTGCGGGCAAATTTTTTAAAAAAAGGAGGCAATTTTAAAAACGAAATGAGTAGGTAATTTTAAAGTGTCCGTCTATTAGCAGCACACTCTGATGAAAGTGATTAATGAATTAAATTAGTAAAGAATTTAATAAACCTAATTTAAAAACTTCAAGTAGGTACTTTAGGTGGGTAATCGGCGTAAATGAGAGGTGGTGGATAGATTTATGGTGTCGAAACCAGGGTGACCGTTTGTGGCAGATTTCTGCCATTTGGGCAGATTTTGCTCCTAAATTTCAAGTCTGGCAGTATAAGCTGACGATTTAAAAAAGTGGCAGGAATTGGCAGATTTCAAAGAAATCCTAATTTTTTTTAATACAAATAGAAAACTCATAATTTTCTATGTCTTATCAGATACTTTATTTTTTATGACTTATTTGGTAGAACATTATTGCTCCGTGCACTCGGGGTCTCTTGCCAGCGAGCGCGGTTTAATACCTAACGATTCTATGCTGAAATACTCACGTATTAACGCTAAAGCTGGTTCTTCGCTATTTACTGGACGTAAGTGGTGGACGTTGTCTATAAATCTACGCGGGTGTGAGTCCTGCCCGTGCAACACCCAACCCAACTTAATTAGAGAGGCCACGGGTTTCGTTTTGGGGCCGACACGTAACTCTTTTGACACTATTAAGTGCCAGTTATCTTGTCCTATAATTACAGTCAGTCTCGCAAGCTCGTAACATAACTCATCTTCTATCCCTATATTCTATAAGTGCTCACATTGCCTAACCATCTCTTTATCTACACTCTGCGGCGGCAGGTGCAATGCATTTACGGTATGCGCGGTAATGGTGCTCATTTCCCTACTACAACAACCACGGATTTTCAGCTTGACCTGAGTAGACTTGCGGTCGTCGACACGGTTTCCACCTACTCCTTCTAAAGACAAGTGCGACGTTGTACCTGGTCGTGCTATTTCGTGCGCGATGTCGCGTTCTATCAACGTCATAGTGGAACCTTCGTCTAAAAGCGCGTGAGTAGTGATTGTACCTAAAGAACCGCTTAACTCGATTGGTACTTCTTTTAAGTACGTTTTTGTGCTACTGATGTGGTTAACTGAGCTTAAAACTGTCCCGTTGAACTTTTGCTCAGGCTGTTCCCTGCGGTTGACCGATTTTTGTAATAACTTTTGGTTCGCCGCCTCACAGCCGTTAACGCCACACGGTACGTACCTACTTACACTTAATATATCGTTTGTGCGATCTTTTTAAAACATAGCCTATTTAGTTAACTAGAAGCCCACCTATCTTGTACGCTAAGCTTTGCGAAATCGTCACACATCTTTATTGAGTAATTTTCGTCGCAAAACGAACATACGTTTCGTTCACTCTTCTCTGGGGTTTTCCTAGCATTTTTGCACTGTTTGTCGCTCTTTAGTGGCTGCGACTTTGATGACGCTTTTTTACGCGCTACGGCGATCGTAGCCGTCCTATGTGACTTCCCCTCATATTCGCTTCCATCTGATGAGTATGAATGCGTCTTTGAAGACGCTTTTTTACTCGCTACGGTGATTGTACCCGTCCTATGTTACTTCTGCTCATATTCGTTTTCATCTGAAGAGTACGAACCCTGACTGCGACCTACTACGCTGCTTATACGTGGTAATGTGTACCGGCTTCGGTTTTTTATTTGACTTTCTGTCGTCCTTTGCTACCTCGTACGCGTACATAGAACTACATTAGTCGCTTATGCCGATTAAAAACTGGTTTAAAAACAGTAAAATTAATTCCGGCGCGCTTGTGTGCGTCATTTTGTTTTTAAATAATGCCTTACTTATCAAAGACTCTATTAATTAGCTCTGGCGAATATAAGTATTGCGGTTGATTTAAAGCGCTAATTGACGCGACATTGTTTGATACCTTGCTGTCATATTAAGATATATTTTTACCGTCTTCTGACATGCGTGGCAATTTTTTAATCGATTCTAATTCGCACAAAATTATAATCTCGGACTTACCGTAACGGCGTTCTAATGTATTCATTATTGCGCTCGGATCTACACTAGTGTACAATAATGCCTTTATGGTTTCTTTAGCGATTCCTCGGATCGCCTTCCGAAGCCTACATACGTTATGGACGTCCGTATACGACTCTTTTGTGTTGTTAAAAACTGATTTGAATGCTATCCATTCGTCTACACCACCGCTAAAGAGTGGTAACTCGTGCACAAAATGAGACGTGGGGGGGTTATTCGATTTATTATTTATTATTTATTTATTATAAAGGTGCACAGCGCGCTCTCTTATAGTTCGCGTCTCGACGAACGGTGGATGAGTGAGCGAATAGGCCCGGCGGTCGCGAGCTTAGATATCTCGTAGCAAAGCGACGTAACGAGAATAGTTTGAAATTTTTAGCTTTTTAGCTGTTTGCTAACTCGTTTTCTTCTTAAATCTATAATGTATTATGCTAATACAGTAATATCTAGTTATAAGCTACAATAATTAAAAGGTTTTACACAATAAAAAGTAGAAAAAATATAAAAAAGTTGTAAAAGTACAAAAACTATTATTCATAGCGCAAAAGCTATGTTTTATGCTTATAAGCTTTAACATATATTTTCAGTGTATATACATACAGAAATAACACTGATTTAGACACATTATAGTACATGCATTATGTAATTTTTGTAAAATTACCCGAGACAAAATGACATCGCACAACTCGCCACGAGTTGTATACTTTCTGTTGGTGTAGTCGTTTTGCACTTTTGTTACAATTTTAAAGTACGTCGTATGACGTCTGAATTCAAATATATGAATACAAAACTAATGTGTTAGCATACCTAGCTATGAAATACGATGCTACAAAGCTATTTACAACAATAGAACTTTACAAGATTTTCAAAACAAGTGTGTGCGCGAGAAAAACGAACTTTAAAAACTTTATTTTATTTTTCCTGCAAAATACAGATCCATTTTGTGTTGTCGCCTAAGCTGCCTCTGTAACTTTTTAATCGTAAGTTTTAAATATCTGAACTAGGTTTAAATTTTACACATACTTGCACATTCGCAATAGTTCTCAATCAAAGATACTTAAAGTGTGTACGACATGCATATGGCCGGATTTCTTTTATTTTAAAATCAACATATTCGAATAAAATTTCAAAACGTTTTAAAAATAGCTTAAGAAAATCGATTTTTGCACTGCTCTTAAGTTTACCTTTACATAACTTACCTTTAAATCTTCATTATTTTCAGCAATTAATTCTGTAACTTCTTTTCTATTTAAAATTGATTTAATGATACCATTTTTACTAACTAAAATACCACCATCCTTGATTTCTTCCTTAGTGACAATACGCCTGCTTAGAAATAATTGTTGATTGCTAAGTACCATCATCAAACTTACACAAGACTTGTATGAAATAATGGTCACTATCACAAGGTTCGTAATGAGATGAAACATGCATCACATTTATATCATTAAGCTGTTGATTTTACGTTATCACTAGTGGTGGGACTACTGTGCGTAGTCGACCGAACTAAACGTGTCTATTATTTAAAGTAATTTCTATTTAAAAGGTTTTAATACGAAGCAGCTAGAAGTGTATCGTAATTACTTGAACAGTGACCTGATTTTTGTTTAGACTTATTATCCGTTTTGCATTTGCGCAAACAATATAATTATAGTGGGTATTTCAGAACCTCAAAGCCTAACAAGCCAAGACCGGCACAACTACAACATGGAAGAAGTTATGAAAATAGTCAAGTTAATCAGTATTGACTTCTGTTACTGTTACTCCTACCAAAATCCATCGCCTTGGTAATATAAACCCTAACAAATCTCGCCCACTTAAGGTGTGTTTCGAGTCACCTAAGTACCCCACAAACATTTTAAAAAACCAACCTAAGCCTTCAGACTACATCTAGTATACACTGAACACTCCGAAGCAATAACAATTCCTACTAAATCTACGAGAAGAACTAAAACAAAAATTGGAGAGTGGTGAAAGCGATATCACAATTAAATAAGTGAAGGACATCCCAAAAATTGTAAAAACAAGTCAAAAAAACTAAAACTGCATACGCCTATCCCTGATGACCTTGATCACGCAAAAAATATAACTTATCAGCTACTCCAGACCCCTGATCAGCTACTTGCTTTACCATCGTCACTAAAGTTTTTTTACGCTAACTGTCGAAGCATCGTGAAGCCAGGGAAACTCGACGTATTATTGTGCACATTAAAAGCCATACCTCATGAAATCTAAATTATAGTCTTAACGGAAACATGGATCAAATCCACAGCTAAAGCTAACCAACTAAGAATAATAAACTACACCCACTATTACAACTTAAGAGATGACTCCAGAGGCGGGGGCGTATCAATTTTTGTCCATCATTGTCTAAAACATGAACTGAAGTATCAGGCATATATAGAGGGCAACAATTTTCTATGCGTGCACATACAAAAATACGGTCTTGACGTGGGGTTTGTCTACAAACCTGGAAACACAAATAAAACAAATTTCATTGAACACTATTCTAACTTTTTAGAAGCCAGGACAAGAGCAATCATGTTTGGCGACTTTAATATAGATCTTCTAACCAAAGAAAGTATTGTAACTCATTATAAAGATGCAATATAGTAATCAGGCTATACCATCCTTAATAAACAATCAAATTATATTGCACTCGAGAAGGTTTAACATCAAAAACAATGCTGGACCATGTCTTTACCAATATCAAGTATAATGATTATAATTTATATATAATTATAATTGATATAGCATTATCGAATCATAAGTTCCTGTATCTGGAACTCAAAAAGTGCAAACGACCACCTAAGAAAGTAATTCAGTACAACGTCACAAATTAATATGAGTTTTGCAATAATTTTCAGACAGTTAATTTAGATCATATTCGTTCCATTAAAGAATTACAGGACAAAATTCAAGAACAAGTCAAGAAGAATACAGCAAGTAAATCAAAGTTATCATAGCAACCTCAGTATGACTGGGTTAACAAAACCACTATTAAAAGTATTAACAAGAGAAACCAAATTTGGAAAAAGTTTCAATCTAATCCTAAAGATGAGTAATTGAAAAAGATTTTTTTGGCAGAAAGAAACAAAACTCAAGATTTAATTAAAAATGCTAAAAAGAAATATTTTTATGATATATTTGAAAGTTCTAACAATCTCAAAAAAAAGGTGGTCAGTTATTAATGCTTGTAACACTAACAAAGCTAGACCAAGTTGTGCTCCCTCAAAACTAGTATACAATTCTAAAATAATTACAAACGAATATGAAATCGCTGAATGTCTAAATGAATACTTTTCGTCTATCGGTTCTGTCTTAGCAAATCAAATTCCATTAAAATACCATAACCCTATTTCTAGTCCAAATATCACAAATAACTATTTTTTATCTGCCTTCTCCCCGTGTACTGCCGAGGAGATTTCAAAGATTATAGATGATCTGGATTCTAACAGTAGTTCTGGCATTGACAGTTTATCTTTAAAGACTACCAAAAACCTCAAATGGCAGATAATTGAAAGTCTAACACTCTGCATTAATACCAGCCTGCAAGACGGAAACTTCCCGGGTTTTCTTAAAATTGCCCAAGTAACTTCTATTCCCAAGTCCGGTGATACGACTGATTCAGGTGAATATGGGCCTATTTCCGTTTTGCCAACATTATCTAGAATATACGAACGAGTTTTATATAATCGAATAGAAAAGTACCTTAATGAAATCAACTTCTCACAGAGGCCGGAATACGTCAACGGCAACCTTGGACTTAGTTACTTAAAACGTATAAATTTTAATGAACTTATATATAGTTATAAATACAATAAAAATAACCTAACTATAAATAAAAAATATCCTCTAAAAAATCATGCGGCATAGTGGTGCCCAGAATGCTGGCAGCGTTACCTCTTTGGATCGCCAAACTGATCCTTTGGCAGAGAAAACTGCCAGCCCTCCGGTCACCCGATGCCTCGACCAGTCGCGCGGAAACGGACGAGTTTTTTTGCGTCCGGTCCCCACGGCCCAAAAGTCTCAAATCCAAACGGCACAAAAATGAAACCTGCCTCAAGATTGGCATATTTACGCCGCTTGCGGGCTTCAGCATACGCCGCTGCGGCGCCAGCGATCTTTGAGGTCGTTGGTAAATGAGACGCCGCCAGCGTGTCAACGCAGGTGGCATCCCACAACAAAGACTTACCGAGCTTCCATGGCCCCAAAGTAGAACCGTCAGGCCTCTTGCCATCGGTGCCGAAAATTCCACTTGGCTCTAAAATGGCCGGGAGCCGAGACGAGGTTAGGGCCCGACGGATAATATCAAGGCGTAGGCACACAGCTAATGATAAAGTCTGTCTGTCGAGCAGAGTGCCTATCGTCGCGGAAGGCAGTGCCCTTAACCAGTGGCCTGATTCTCGTTCAGACACGGCTAGCAAACGGGCACGCTCACGTGGTTCTATAGCGGTTGAGATAAGGGGGGGGAACTAACTTTTCTGCATAAAGGTTCGTCCCAAGGTCTCTGCGATTTTGTGAAAGATGGAGGATCCATACCATGACACGCTGAACGCCAAGCCTGCGTGGCCAATGTCAAGTATGGGACCTCGACGGAACCCAAAGAAGGGCCAGTAATCTTACCGTAGAGATCACACGTACTGTTGACAGAGGACAAGAAAACTGGGAGGGCAACAGCGGTAATGCTCCGGATTCCCAAACCACCATGTCTGATAGGAAGAGAGGCCTGCGACCAGGCACGCTCATCTAAAGGGCAGTTTAAAATTTTGGTAAGCAAATTTCTAATCAAAGAATCCAGAGGCAATAGCAAATTTGGATGGTTCCAAAAAGGGCAGCAACGTAAAACATGAAATAAAATTAATCTTGACAGAAAAAACGTTGCTTAGGTATTTTCATTGACTTGAAAAAGGCGTTCGACACGGTGAGTCACCCACAGCTTCTTTTGAACCCGCGAACATTGGAATTACAGGATCAGCCTACAAAATGCTCGAATCATTCCTGGCTAACAGTTCCCAAATAGTTAGTATAGAAAATTGCCAGAGTAGTCCTCAACCACTCAACTACGGAATTCCACAAGGATCCATATTAGGACCGCTTTTATTTTTAATTTACGTAAATAGTATCGACAATATAGGCTTGCATGGTCATTTAACATTATATGCTGACGACACCTGTCTTTTTTATTTTGGTACATCTATTACTGTAATGACGAACACAGCTCAACAAGATTTAAACACTCTCTATCTATGGCTCCAACAAAACTTATTAACTCTAAATGTATCTAAGACAAGCTACCTAATTTTTTCAAATGAAAAAAAAAATGACTCTTACCCAGATTTAACAATTAATATCATTCCAATAAAGAAAAAAACAAAGAAAAATATCTCGGTCTTATACTCGATAGCATGTTAGCGTTCAAGGACCATGCTAACTATGGGCGATCTAAAATAGTCGCGCTAACTGAAAGTTCGCCTCATGATTTACAACTCATTGGCAAAGTCTCATATCAACTATGTTATTGAAGTTTGGGGTGCGGCGGCAAAATTAATCAAAGTGCTTTTCCATTTCGATCACTTTACGCCGACCTTAAATCTATACAAACAAACAAAACTAATGAGTATTTCGCAGATATACGCCTATAACACATGTCTACATGTGCGAAAAATTCTCTACTCCGGCATAAAAACGGAAATTGCTTTAGAGTTTTCTCTAAAGCAAGTATAGCAATTTATTTTTGACAATCCTAAATTTTTGGACACAGTACGTTAGCAGCCCTTTATTGTTATGTCACGTACTGTATTAAATCTAACAACCTATTTTTTTTTATATGTATAAAATATTAAAAGCAACCTTAACCTAATGCATTGATACGTTTACGCAACGAAACTTATTGTACAGTATTATTTTGTTACATTTCTTATTGTGAGTGGTCCTTATAAGAAATAAAGAATTTAAACATAAACATAGTGCATTTTGTTACAAGAGCTGTGTCACTTGGTGGTCAATTGGTGCAGTTTTTCTGAATGATATCTCTCATATATATATATATATATATATATATATATATATATATATTTCAAGATCTTTTCAGATAATTGGTTTTTTAATATAACTTGAAAATTAATGACCAGTGATCGGAATTAGGTGAGCTAATTTACCTAAACTTCAAAGAACACAGACAAAAAGCGGAGACTTCCTAAAGACAACCTTTTTTTTCTTGACATTGCTTCAGTACATTTAAAATTAATGTTATAAATGCAGTAAAACATTTGAATTCGTATCCTGTCAAGAAAAACAAGTACGTAATTTTTATAACATTTAAGACCATTTAAGTATTTATTTCGTACATGAAGGGTTTTTCAATTTTGTTTTGTTTTTATATCACGGAACAAACATAGAATTTGGCGTAAACCCTCCTCCTCCTCTCCCCCACGTGAGATTTGGTAAGATTCTGCTCGACCCCCTCCCCCCCTAAAACGCCCCCTAAAATTTATCATACAAAAATGAAAATGAAGTTTTTAAAAGTGTGAAATTCTGTTTAGTGACACCGTTTTGCCATATTCGCATGATTTTCTCTTGTTGAGAAGCTACTCTTGAAGTTGTTGACAAAAACACACACATAGGGCAATAGCTATGTAGCCCTACATTTAAAAAAGGTTAACGAAGAATCCAGCATCTCGTCCAAAATACCTCAATGCCTTAATTAACGGCAAAAACGTGGTCTCTAATTGTTAGCTATTTAAATAGTTAAAGTTGTAATGTTTTAGAAGAATAGTTCGCAAGTGGCCATAAGATTAGAAGACGCAACTACTCTTGAGACATCATCTTACCAGGTAGAATGACCAGCTTGTTAAAGGCTCAAAAAGCTAATAGGTAGACGCAGGCAGCTTAAGACCAGCAGCTGTAGAGACATATCAGCAAGGGACTTCTTTCAGCTAAGGGGACATCATTTCAAATTTCAACTTGCAATTCCAATAAGGAAATAATTGATGCGGGCCGTCAATGTTTTCGTTCTACAACTTTCATATTACGTCTAGTAAATTATATAAATTTGTAATAACGGAACCACATAAATTTTAAAGGTTCTGAGCTGAATAGGGAATCATAAAATGTCATGTAGATCCTAAACTACTATATATGGCCAAGATCCACAATACACGATTTGACAGCAATACTACAACTACGTGAGCCTATTAATTCATTAGTGCATCAGACTCTGTTATCAACAGTGTATATAAGTACTTAATTTATAATTATCATGAGGTAAATAACATCGTTACGTCCGACAAGTAACCTAATACCTTTTGTTAACCGACTTTAATAAAGGAGAAGGTTACCTCAGAACTCCGTCACTTATTAACCGATTTGGATTTTGTTTTACATATATGGAAGGGTTAACTCACTAATTGGTCCCATTTCAATTTAGTAAGGATTGGTTGGTTATAATAAAGTTAAAATGTCTTAAGACTTTATACTTTGATTATTTAGATGAATTTCTATCTGTCCTCCAGACCGGCCAAGAAACTTCTGCGTGGCGGTGGCACCACTGTCAATGAGATTAACAAAATAATATACGGCAGAATCATTCCCTGCATTTTAATACGTGCAAACTTATTTTACGCTCACTCTACTTCACGACTCAACAGTGGTTCCGCACTCCGTTTTGTCGTAAGTGCTAAAAGTGCATTGTATATAAATCCGCGGCGAAAAAAAATCAACAGTGTGAACGCTACTGTTGTGTTTTAAACATCACATTTATTGCGAAATAAAAACAGCTATGTCCTTTCTCGGGACTCAAACTATCTCCATAGCAAATTTCATCTTAATTGGTATAGAGGTAACAGACAGACAAACAGACAGACAGTTACTTTCGCATTTATAATGCAGCCAGCGCCACATTATAGGTATGTAATATATCAAATTTTCGGTATCTCACTGTTTACTATGAATTTAGACATAGAGATGTCTAAATTATTTCATTCTTCAATTTCTTTCAAATCTTCTATGGTGGAAGTATTGGCGGGAAGCCTTTCTTTAAATCTTGTTAGTTTTAAGCCAGCTAGGTAATGTGTTGTTTCCAAGCTACACCACCATCATGATTGAAGTTGTGGTATGGGTAGGTATGATAATAATGGAGTCGCATTTAATGCAGCCAATGTTGAAATCATTGCGGTATATTCAATCTTTGCCGTTTAGGAGAAGATCGGTGACACACCGACAGCAGCGCTACCTAACGGGTCCATTAGTGATTTCAAATCTTACAGGGACGCACTCGATCGATCCCCTAAGGTTTATAGGGGGTAAAATAGGGGTTGTAAATTTGTATGAAAAAAATTCAAACAATGGAGCTGATTTCGCTAAAATTTGGAATAAAGACAGCTTATATCTTCACATAACACATAGGCTACATTTTATACCGGAAAACACACAAGATCCTACGGGAATAATTATAACTTTATATGACTATAGTTACTTTTTCACGTCGCACCACTGCATCGGATTCAGATGAAATTTGGCATAAAGATAGTTGAAAGAACAAAGAAGGATAAGGCTTTTTTATTGATTGAGAGGTCCCATAGGAATGAAATCCTGTCGTGATAATCAGATAATCAAACTTAGCGCGGGAAAACACGATTTAATTGGGCGGTAATTTGTCACAGGTATAGCTGAAGATATGGGAAAGGATTGAAACTCCTTTTTATCCCGATTCGAAAGTTCCCAAGGGAATAAAACCGTGGTAAAATATTATGCAACTGAGCTGAAATTTGGCAAAAGGTTAGTTGAAGAGACCGAAATAGGATATAAATAACATTTTATATCAAGAGTTCCTATGAGAATAAAAACTTTTCGCAACATTTGTATGGAAATCCATTCTTTTTAAAATAAAATGGATGAAAATTGGTACATGGCCTTTCGTTTGAAAACTAAGAATGACATGTTTGTTGTAAAGTATCGTATGTAGTTGTATGGTGTTGTGTGGTGTTGTATGGTGTTGCATAGTGTTGTATGGTGTTGTAAGGTATGGTATAATAAATAGGTTTGTGTTTGTGTGAGTGTGTATGTTTTTTATTTCTTTGGCGCGTTAGTTACTTATCACCTGATAAGTTAAGAAGAGATATTAGTAATGTACTTAGAAATCATTTTTCAAAATAAATTAAAATTAATGGCTTGAAATGGGGGCCAAAGTTAATATGATAATCCATTATTTTTTAACCTTCTTCTTCTTCTCAGCCAGCCACGTATACTGCTAAAAATAGGCCTCCCCCCATTTGTTTGTATTAAGATCAGTCAAATGCCGCCCGCGCCCAACTACTTCCGACAGCTTTAACCGGATCATTTTTCCATCCAAACCGGATGGGTATTTAGTATTTTTCAACCTGTCTACTTCCTATCGATAAATGAGTAAACAAGAGTTTAAGGATTTTTGACATTTTGTGACCAAGTCTGAATCAAAAATGGGTATTGTATGGTTTTTGGGGTCGCTGATTACGAAAACGCGGCGGAAGTGAAATTCATTGTTGGAGTGTGATTGGGTTCAAATGTCTAAGGAATAATATGGGAGTAGTTTTTAAGGTTTCGTAGCAAAACGGCTATAACAGGCGGACGGACAGACATGACTATTAATAAATCGCAGGGGCAAACTCTCAAATTCGCCGGGGTAGAACTACGACAGGACTGTTTTTCGCACGGTCAATTCTATGTGGCGTGCCCCCGTGTAAGTTAACCTCCAAGTTTGGTTATATTACTAACACTTTCAAACATGGCATAAAATGTGGTTTATGAGGAAGTATAAAGTTGCTGAAAACTTCGTCTCTTTTTTTTTCATTTATTTATTTATTAGCATTTCAAACAAATCAATTACAATTTCACAACCAAACATAAAGCGAAACAATTTAACATTAATAAATTAGATAAATCATAAAATTATAAAATTAAATAAAACATTTCTAACATAAAAGTAACATGACACTATAAAAAGTTTTATACTTTTTACAACGTTTTATACTGTGAGATATTGTTAATTTACCTATTTTAAGATAATTAATGAAGAGATAATAATTATTGTGAGATAATTAAACATTTATATTTTTCATTTCCTTTTGAAACCTATCATTTCTACCAATTAATGAGCAACGTCTGGATTTCTTTAAAATTCATCTGGATCTTGAATTGTACATATTGTTTTGCGCAGGCAAAGTTTCGATTTTCTAAATTTTAAATTAACACAAACGCGAGCGAAGCCGCGGGCAAAAGCTAGTCTTTTATAAATAGCTTTCTGTTTTTGAAAATCTACTAAATATGACTAATAGCAGTAGTAAGTATTGTATAGAATTCTCCAAGTAAGACTTTCAGAAGTATTACTTAGGACATTACTTAGAAATGATTATTAATCCGGGCCTAAGGTTTACTTTCTTGAAATGAATAACCGCTTGTAATTTTCTACGCAGCTCTAGGGTGTCGAGACCAACCATGCCCGCAACTAAGAGTGATGGATAAAGCAAGGGATGATTTTTTTTTGTATAAGAAATTACAAAAAAAAATGTGTATTTTTTTATTATCATTGAATACTTGGCTTCATAATATCGGTCCTAAATAAGCGCGGTAAATTCCAGCTGGCTATACGGATAAAGGCATTACATAGCATGATAGCCGGTCTGCAATTGTTAATCATGTACGTTTGACGCATCATGAAACTAAGTGTTTTACTCGCCCTTCTCGCTACGGACATGATGTGTTCACTAAAGTCTGGTCGACTATCTAGTGTCAACCCTATGTCACGTATCTCATCTCTTCTCATCATAGTAGTGCCTGATTGTCGATAATCATACAATAGTAGGTAAAAGGTAATCACTTTACACTTTTCCGTGTTAAAAAGAAGACAACTTCGCAGTCAGACACAGCACAGACCCCATATTCATGTACAACTTCAGATCGTCTGCGAACATTAGGCACTTTGAATTTTCGATTACCTGGGGTAAATCATTAATCATGATCAAAAACAGGGTTGGTCCTAATGAACTTCCCTGACCTATTCCAGACCTATTCCAGAACAGAAGGGTTGGGATCTGTGACCAGCAAACTGCACATACTGCTTTTGGCTACTCAGGTAATTTGCAAAAAGTTTTAACAATGATGGTGTAAAGCCTAAAGTAAAAAGTTTGTTCAAAAGTATGTCATTATTCTCCTTATCAAAAGCTTTTTGGAAATCAAAATAAGCCGCCTCCACCTGCCGCCCCAAGTTAAGTTCGGATTGTGCGTGGTTAACAAAGTTTAGCTGAATGGTGGCGGTGGATCGACCCGTTCTGAATCCATGTTGCGCGTCATCCAGGCTAACCTGATTTGATTACTTATACTGGTAGCCAAAAAAGTTTCATAAATTTTCCCAAACACAGCAATCGGCCTATTTTGCTCTATTTTGGTTTTAAGATCATTTTTTGGGACTGGTGTTACCCTAGATGACTTCCAGTTAGTTGGGTAAGTATTTATTTTAATCGAGAGGTTATAAATATGTTGTAGCGAAACTCCTTGAAATTCTCTGGAAATTCGACTTTGCTACACTACAAAAGGTTTTAAACACTTAAAATAATATAAAAGTTCGCTTGGCAAACTTAGTTTTCAAAAAAAGTAAAACGGTTTTGTTGTAAGTGTAAATAACGTGTAAAATCGTTAAAACTAATTTAGAGTTGTTGAAAATACGAATAACACGTCTGCTGCACTTGGTGCTCAACGACTAATTAACATCTCTGAAACTCGACCAAAAAAATTTGTTAACATCCTTCCTGCCGCTTAGGAGAAGATTAGTGACACACCGACTGCAGCGCCACCTACCGGGGTCCAATTGTGTTATCAAACCTTGCAGGGACCCACTTGAACGTACACAAAAATATAATATGAATCATTCCTGCCATTTAGGAGACCAGTGACACACAGACTGCAGCGCCACCGACCGTGTCCAATTGTGTTATCAAACCATGCAGGGACCCACTCCAACGTACACAAAATATATCATTAAAATCTTTCCTGCCGTTTAGGAGAAGATCAGTGACATACCGACTGCAGCGCCACCTACCGGATCCATTTATGAATTCAAACCTTGCAGGGATTCACTCAAACGTATACAAAAAATATCTTATAAAACGTAGAGGTTTGCGTTTTATGGATGAAATGTGTCACAGTGTTCGTTGGGGATATAGAATATAAGGATTTGTCAAACAGCCGGCGTGGCTGGGCGCGCTTATTGCTATAAAAATATTTGTAAGTCGTCACACAGAACATGCCACGCTCACGCCAGCCCTTGCCGCAATGACTAATCCCCCCCACCTAAGTTATTACTTAAATCGTCATAGCGACATCACTAATTTTTAGGGTTTTGTACCTCGAAAGGACAAAACGAAAACCTTATAGGATCACTTTGTTGTCCGCCCGCCTGTCCGTTCGTCTGTCAAGGAACGCGTGGAGATCTAGCTCAAATTTATAACAAATACTGAGGTCTACTATCCCTTCGAGCTCTGAAAAAATCAAACTTCTAAGCCAACGCAATCAAAACATACAGCCGTTTATGCAGCATAGTTTTGAAATTTGCAAGGCAATCAAAGCCTACAGGGTACTTCCCGTGAACTCAGAATCTGGAAATTTGGTACGAAGCAACGTTTTATAGCACAGATTAATTGACCTTAAATTTTTAGTTACAACATATCATAAAAATACTTTTAATAATTTTACAGTTACTCCCCTTTTCCAATTGAAATTCATATATAATACTCAGGTCTATAATACCTTTAGGCTGTAGCAAAATCAAACTTTTATGTCAACGCAATCAAAAGTAACAGCAATTTAAGCCGCATATTTTCAAACTCGGTACTACTTACAAGGGAATCAAAACCTAATGGGTACTTCCAGTCAATTTAGCATTATGAAATTTAGCATGAAGCAATGTTTTATAGCACATTTAAAGGAAAAAAACCGTTTAGTTACATCACATATTTTTTGTACGGAACCCTCGGTGCGCGAGTCGGACTCGCACTTGGCCGGTTTTTTTTTTGTTAACGAGACTAAAATTTTACGAAGATTCGTTAATAACTCACTCATCATTCCTCGATTGATTACATCAGTTTAGAAGTTTATAATTCAGGAACAATATAATATAATACCATAATAATACAATATAATCTATTATATATTTAACTGACTTAAAAAAAAAAGGTTCTCAGTTTGACCCGTATGTTTGTATGTATGTATTACTATGTACGTGTGTTTGTCAGCTATTATCTCACTTTTGCCTTTTTTTTATGCCACTAAGGTGGCAAACAAGCCTACAGACCGCCTGCTAGTAAGCGGTCACCGTAGCCTATGGACGATTGCAACACCAGGAGTGTCTCTCATGCGTTGCATACCCTTCAAAAATCTAATTACTTCTATCTTAAAGAACCCCATACTGTAGTCTTTAGAGAAAACCTTGGCAGGGAGCTCATTCCAAAACCCAAGCCTTCGTGGGAGGAAGTTTTTTTGATACCGCACTGTACGCGACAATTTCGGTTCTATGTTTTAAGAATGAATTCCCTGCCGATGGCGATCAGTGCGATGGTAGAAAATAACCGTGAATATAATTTCGAACAATTCCTCAGAACACATCTCATTGTACAAGCGGTAGGACACACACAGGGAAGCAGAGTCTCTTCTTAGACTATATGGCTCTACAGGGCAAGTAAGTTTGGGATCGTCGACAATTCTCCCAGCCCGTTGTTAAACCAAGTCGAACGGGCCAAACTGGTTTCCGGGTGCAACCGCCTGCAGATGGCACTAGTACTCCATTTGGGACCGAACCTGCGACTTGTGCGCCAGCTTCACCTTGTCTTCTAAATGATCTCGGAACATCGCTGGAGATGTCAACACCAAGGACCCCAATGCTCTTGGAGATGGAGTGTTCTGGAATGAAACTTGAGTCCGTACAATACAATGGTCCCAGGAGCCAAGAGACACATCCAGTAAGAAGAAATATCCGTCCGGGCGTGTAGTCAACAGAAAGTCCAGTAAGGAGCTCGTATGGTCCTCTATATCTGGAATTCTCGTTGAAGAAAGTACCAGCTGAGAGAATCAATAGGTCAGAGCAAATTCCCTGCCGATGGCGAGCGGTGTGATGTTAGAAAGTATCCGTGTGCACTATTCCCAACAATTCATCATAACACAGCTCATTATACAAGTGGTAGAACACACACACTTGATACGGCAAGTAAGTTTGGAATCGTCGACAATTCTCTCAGCTCCTCGTTAAACCGAGTTAAAAAGACCAAGCTGGAATCCGGGTAAACCTGCTCAGATATGGCAGCAGTACTCTATAAGAGGCTGTACTTGCGACTTGTAAATCCGCAACCTTTGCTCTAAGGAGAAGTACTGCTTCGCTCCGTTGAGTACTCCAAGCCTTTTGGATGCCTGCAGCTTCACCTAGTCTTCCATATGATCTCGGAACTAAAGATCGCTGCAGATGTACGAGTATTTCTACCGATGACAATCTATACATATAAAATGCTTTGTCCTGAATGACGGATCAATGCACAGCCTAAACCGCTGATCGTAGAGACCTGAAACTTGGGTGAAACCCACACAGGGTGGGTTCTTTGTGTGACGTAGGCACCCGATAAGAAAGGATTTTCCGAAATTCTACCCCTAATGGGGTGAAAACGGGGGGCAAAATTTGTATGGGACAACGTGATTCTCTGATCCAATCGAATTCAATTTTACATAAACCTGTTTAAAAAAAATTGATGGAAGATGTGTTTCGTATTTTATTGAAATTCATCCCCTAACGGGGTTAAAAAGGGGTAAAAAGTTATTTTGGCGATGAATTGCTTTGAAGTTGATATCAATACTCCTAGTGCTTTTGATTTAAATTACATTTTATTTTCACACATGTTTGAAAACTCAATTCGATTTTATTCAAAAAAGGCTGAACTCACTAAAAATATAAGAGGTTATGCACTTTTCAGTAGTTTACTTATAGTTTTCTCTTTCTACCTATCTTCTTTATATATATAATTCTACTGAACGTTTGCATGTCACTGTACTCCTAAACGGCTGGACCAATTTGAATGATTTTTTTTGTAAACGTTTGGGTGGCGCCCTGGATGGTTAAGATTTACAAATCAGCCCGGCAGATGGCGCTGCAGTCGGTACCATGCGGGATAACGTCTGCCCGGTCAGCTAGTATACATATAAAATGCTTTGTCCTGAATTACTGACTGACGGATCAACGCACAGCCTAAAGCGCTGATCGTAGAGCTGAGCTGAAACTTAGAGGGTGTGTTCTTTAGGCATACGATAAGGAAGGATTTTCCGAAAGGGTCAAGTGCGAGTCGGACTCGCGCAATACCCTTTTTAACCGATTGTAATGAAATTTTAGTAAGTTGTTATGCAGACGCCGGGGAAAGTTTCTGAATTAGTACAACCCTTTCACAATAGGTTGGTGTGGCAGTTCTTTTAAAAAAAGAAACAACGTTCGCCGGGGCAGCTAGTATAGTCATATATAGTATATATATAATATATAGTAGTTATATATATATATATATATATATATATATATAGTATACTCATATAGTTTTATGAACTCTTCATTGGTTTCTAGTAAATCCTTCGAGTTTGAACTCATGAAATTAGTTTTTAACTTTTTGACAAATCACACTTTGTAATTCCACACTTGGTAACAAGGCTCTGGATCTCTCAAGGATGCATCTGACCCAGAACTGATTTTTGTGGTTTTATGATGTATAGTGCCTCCACTAACAGTTTATGAATAAACGATTTGCCCTGGTTTGGACCAGAATTCAGTCTGAGTGTTGGGCTTGAACGCCCATATAGTGCCAGTATTATATGTTCGCTCACAACACAATGTGTGAGTGCAGCGCTGCGTTTCTAAATCGGGTAGATTTTATTTAAATTTTATTAAGGCGTTGGATATACCAGTAACATAAGCTTATCGACCTCAATTAGGGCATGCCCACCTTACCCACATGGCTGGATCTGCCCTTGCTCGATAAAATTCGAAAAACTCGAACTAAATTTTACTCATCTACGTTGCCACCAAAAACGGTCTGACTACAATAACCGCTCAACAACTTGTTTGCCGATTGGTTTAAAAATAAAACTGACAATGCTTTTTTTAAAAGAGAGGCTAGGCAGGCTATGTGAGTCATAGCTCTTTCGCAAAAAAAGTATATTTTTCTACAATAAAATATCAGAAAATGTGGTTAATTTACCCTCAAATTTAAATTTAAAATATGTGTCAAAGATAGTTTGATGAAAAAAGCTATTACAAAGATGATGAATACATAAATGATAAAAATGCTTGGAAAAATTAAATCTTAGTTGATTTGTATTTGTATTGGGGCATTTGTAATATTTTTTAAATTAAAACATTGTTGTTATGTTATGTTCTTAGCTAGTGTAAGGCTATATTGTATTTTAATATGAAGTTGAAAAAATAAAAAAGATTAACTGCTGAGTTCCTTGCCGGTTCTTCTCGGTAGTAAATCATTCCGGACCGGTCGTAATTTTGTGGTATTTTTTTTAATCAATAATTAAACTGACGATTTAAAAGTGCTGTTTAAAAGTCTATTTAAATAGTTTGAGTTTGAGTCATTTAAAGAACTTTAATGTATAACTGCGCCAAGTAATTTGCAACTTATTTACTTGGACAAATACTAACGTTTTATCGTTTTTATTGTTTTTCTTACTTGGCTAGAGGCCCTAGCTCTTTATAGGTCACTACCAGCTTTTGTCCGCACCTTATCCCGTGCGGAATTGAAACTTGAAATAAAAGTAGGGCCAATTGGGACACAATATCCAATACCCGAAAAGGTATATCTACTGCTTAATTTAAAAAGTACTCGAATTCAGCAACTTTATTATTATAACCGATGCAGAGTAGGAGATGGTCCATAAATATCAGCGCACTACCTTGAACTTCAAGAACCTGGGATGCTTCTGCCAGGTGAGTAGCAGTTAAAAACAAAAAGAAAGTCCACTTCATCTTACGAGAACGTATTCAACATACAAAAAAATATCATACCAGTTCTTCACTACGTTCAAAAGGTCAGCTTGAACCATAAAAAAGTGGTCCAAACGGCAATATATAATTTATCTGTATTCCGCAGCACTAAGTGAAAACTGTGTAGGTAAGTACTTGTATCTACATATGTATAGAAATAGCTTAAAGCACTAACTCATCGAACAATGGCTTCTTCAAAGCTAGGTCACGTGTCCAGGTCAGGCTCTCAAAAAACAAGGGCAATGCCAATTTCAGGGCCCACTTTGTGGTTTACAGTTAGATGTTGTGTGGCCGTCGTCGGCGCTGTACCGAGTACAATGCGAGCGACATTGACGGGAAGAAAGGAAGAAACGCAACGTGCATACCAATTTATGACAGAACACATATCGGACCTGATTAGGGTTGGCTACCTTGCTATAAAAAAAAATTATAATACTATAAATCTGTAATCCATCCATATTAATATTATAAATGCGAAAGTAACTCTGTCTCTGTCTGTTTGTCTGTCTGTCTGTCTGTCTGTCTGTCTGTTACCTCTTCACGCTTAAATACCTGAACCGATTTAGATGAAATTCGGTCATGCTAATATTATAAATGCGAAAGTAACTCTGTTAGTCTTTATTTATGTCTGTCTGTCTGTCTATTACCTCTTTACGCTCAACCCGCTGAACAGATTTAGAAAGGAGATAGTTTGAAGGGGGATAGGTTCCCGGGGAAGGACATAGGATAGGTTTTATCCCGAAAAAATCAAAATTTCCTTCAGGAATAACCCTAACCAAGCCTTAACAAACTAAAGCTTGCTATAGCAAACTTTATTAGTATAATTCCCATTAATATGATAAATGCGAAAGATTCGATGTATGGTTGCTTGTTACTCAATCACGATTCAGCACCCACTGGACGGATTGAGAACCGCTGAACCGGTTTAGATGAAAATTGGTATGGAAATAGTTTGAGTCCCGGGGAAGGACACAGGCTATTTTTTATCCCGGAAATTTGAAAAGTTGTCGCGGGAATAACTATGATGTTTGTTACTCAATCCTGCCGCAACGGAGCATCCAACTGAGCTGAAATTTAAACAGAGACAGTTGAAGATACGGAAAAGAACAAAGGCTTTATCCCGGAAAATTCAAAAGTTCCCGCAGGAGTAACTATAACCAAATTCTACGAACGAACCATAGCTGCAGATATAGCTTGCTATAACAAACTTTTTCAGTATAATCAAGGAGTTCCCGTAAGAATTCTTCGCTGATAACCAAATTTAGGGCGGACGTAGGCGCTGGCAACAGCTAGTTGTCAATAATTGTTAATATGGTTTGTCAAAAATGTTGTTTTGATATAAAACCAGACTAGAATAATGTTCAGCGCTGTGCAACAGTAAATATCTGATTGATTACACCTGAGGACCTGACACATTATTCTAAGGTTACTTAGGTCGCTATACCTCTTCGTCATGAATGTGACATTAAAGAAGATAACAAATGGATGTTAGATTAATATACAGAGATAATGATACATTTTTTAATATTTTTATGCACAATGTTTTTACACCTGCTCTTAAACTTGCTTTGTTGCTTATGATCAGAAATGAAGGGATCCGACTAAGAACCAAACCCAACTAACAAAATTTAGACGTATAAGGGTTGAGACAACGTTTTAGTCGCAACCTAAGGTTGGACTGTTTTGGTTGTATAACAATAATGTTAACGTGTATCTGACGCGCAATAAGCAAAAATTTTAAAACTTTCATTCGTATAATGATCGAATAGACGTCATGTAACTTAATAAATATTCGTCTTTTAAACATTTTATAAAATTCGTGTAGGTATCGTCAAAAGTTCTTAGACAAAACGTGTATATGACAGTACGTTATGTAAGAGGGAAATGTATGACCTTTATATCATGTTCAATCTATCCATAGTCTTATAAAAAGAATAATTATGACCTTGATACGTTCATCTTATGAGAGTTGTTTAGCTGTCAAAAAGTCTTAAAGTTGTCATAACGATGTCCATTAACACGCTAATCATATATTTTTCGCTTCAATGACAGAGTTGCATAAAAAGGTTCCTTAAAGGTCACCGCTGCGACTGTTATAAGATGATTATATAATTTGATCGTGTAAAAAGAACCTCTATATAACCAAATGTTATTTAGTCTCTATATTATAGGTCAATTTTGCTAGTTGGGAAGTCACTGACACAATGACTGCCCACTGAATAAGCAAGCTGAAGCGGGAAGAGGCAGGTCATGCTCATCGCAGAACTGATGGCCTGATGGAATCCTTAAAGTGGAGACCTCGAATCGGTAAGTTCACCGTGGATGGCCCGCTAGCCTGGTGAATAACGTGAAAGATGTAGCTGGATTAAAAAGACGGAGGACCGGGTGTGGTGGCGGTTACGTTCATTGGTGAAGGTCTATGTCTAGCAACAAACTGCTGTGCTTGATTAAATGATCTCGTAAATTGCTATGTTTCTCCAAAATATTTGGCAACCCTAGACCAGCCACGCCTCGGCGCGGCAAACTACTGTCAGTCCGAATTTAACACGCACCACAGTGCAGCGCAAGGTGCAGACTTGTTAAATTTAACCCGGGTATTCATATATAGATAATAAACAAATTAGTAATGTTTTTGATGATAAGAATTTAGTACTTACCTGTAGTTTTTACCTAGTAGGTAAAAACTAGGCACCTAGTAGGATAACATTCTGTGTGATTCTAAATCATTCATGTAAGTATCTATTTTCCTAAATAATCAATTACTTGTATAACATAAGCTAAGCTTATTTTTTTACGAAATACTAAGTGTGTTACTGTACGAACTGACGTTTTTTTTATTAGGTACTGGTGGATAATTAAATTTTCGCTTAAGTTAATTTGGTGATTTTAAGATTCGGGATAATTTAATATGTTTACAAAATCAAAATTGTAGTGGTTAGTTGGTTGGTTGGTATTGTATCAATATAATTAATTTTAAGTGTAAAAATGGTATTAAAATGGTACCACTCTGTGTAAAATAATGCAATAATATTCTTGCTCTCCTGTGGAGTTGTTAATTTTGACTCAAGTAGGTACCTATATTAAGTTGTATTATTACTTAAGCGACACAAACAGTCATGCTCAAAATGTGCAGATCCTATAATTACCTCCAGAACTATCTTGATGAGTTTTATTGTTAAATTTTTGTCACCGCACTTACTCGAATATATGTCATTTAGATAACTTAATCTTACAATTATGAAAGAATCATTACATTTGATAAAACTCTGCTTTTCTTTTCACTTTTGATGGAGCAAGTTTTTTTGTTCTTGTTTGTTCAAAAAAAGGTAGCTAGATTTAAAAAAAAGCATTAAAAAAGGTTAAGAGCTCGATAAAAAATATTGTGTGTCTGTCATAGGTATATGCTTTAGTACTAAGGTACTAACTAAATAACCTATGCTTTGGTCCCTGACCGAACTATATTTAATTTTTTTTTAATCAGCCTACAGCAATCCATTATTTGACACATAATGAATTTTTCCAAATCAATGCCACTACACCAGGTCTTCCGCCTCATCTTTGGTACACCTAGCTGCGCTACCCATGCTGTACTCAGTAATCCTCGGTCTCCACTCCAAATTACGTCTATCCCAACGGCCCCTGCCAGTTGCCAGTTGCAGCTTGCTTAATGTGGCCTGTGTCAGTGACTTTAGTTCTTTGTTGGATCACCCAATTTCTGATTCATATCCTTTTAAGAAACTTCAACAAGAGCTCTCTCTATATATAGCCCGCTGAATGAGTAAAGCTGGATCAGGCTCACAGTCAGTATACACGTTTTCACGTCGTTGGTCCAGGCACGATGCATTGAATGAAAAACTTCGTCTTGAAGTATTTAGGGTATGGGTGACGTGAAGCACGGACACATTTTGCCATATGACGCCCAACCCAACTTATTCATTTGTCTGCGTCCTCATCGGAGTTGTTTGTACCCAGTGAGATTGTAAACATACTCTAGGACTGCTACGATTGATGAGATATTACCGACGGCCACTAGTTCTAATATGTCAAAGAGTGCATTAAAATTGACCTTCGTCTTGTCTTGAGAAGTTGAGAAGATTTTGCAATCAATAGGTACAATAGCATCTGCAAATCTGAGATGGGAAACGAAATCTTTGAAAGAAACACCGCGACTTCCCAATCCAAGGACTTCAAGATATACTGGTGAACAGTTTCGGGGATATTACCTACATACGTCATACATTGAACTAGGGTAATTCTTTTTCGCGGGCCTCACTACGTAGGTTATTGTTGGATAGGTTTATATAAATGGTTTTAACTTCTTAAAAAAAAAAATCTCCCATAATTTGCAAGATATTAGCTTCAAAGTTTAAAAATGTTTCCTACTCTAACTGTTTAATCGTTAGTTCTAAATATCTAAAAAATATCACCATCACAGCAACACAAAAAACTGTGTTATGTACTAGCTTTTACCCGCGACTCCACCCGCGCTTTGATTATAATCAGAAAGTTTGCTATAGGAAGCTATAGATAAACCACGTAAAATTTGGTTATAGTTATTCCTGTGACATATTTCTATGATCAAATACTTTTTAATACTGCTACTGGCTGTGTTCTTATCCGTCCATACAATAATCCCTGTGCCAGAAATCTGCTGAATTAGTTGCTCCGTAGTGATCGGTAATTAGTCACAAACAAGCTAACAGACCTTCACAAATATATTATTTTTATAATATTAATGTAGATTATACTACTACCTACTTCTAAAAAATATTTTGAACCTACTAGTTTTGGATATCATCCAGCAAACAGCACTTTTATATGACAATGTTGAATAAAATCCAGCTATACAAGTATGTAATCGATTGTAAACGCGATTTGCAGCGAATCGATTCGAATACAATGTATTTTTCTCTCAATCTGCGACGATACATATACATTAATTAACCGTTCCAAAGTTGCGACGAGAAAGAACTGCGATGCTCTGAGGTATTTAACACTAGGGATCTTGCGCGCCGGCCGCTAGTCGCACGCCGCCGCTCGGCACATGCCTTCGGGTCCTTACATATCACATATCACCTATCACACTCCTCACATCTAAATCACATAAAAATATAGGTAAAATAATATCTACATTTGATAAAGTTAGTTGAATTCACGGAAATGAACTGAAATGCGTTAAATTAATTTTTACTCTTAACGTTGCAGAAAGTTTGGAACCATTGTGCCAAAGAAGAACCCCATTATGGGGCTAAATTTTATGTTTTGGGTAAGTGATTTTAATTTTATACCTATATTAACACCTGCCAAAGTTTAATTTGATCAACTTAACATAATGAATTGATATAGAGTATGGGTTCACATCCTACCTATATTTCCCAATGAAATAGGTACCATAGGTAGGTTTGGAAGGTAAAATAAATCAATTTGTTATATTTGCACCGATTCTTTAATGTGCCATATTTTATCATGAAAAATTTATACTAGTAGAAGTTTTAGGTAAACTTATTTTATGAGAACTTTGGTGGTATTGGATGATGAGAAGAGATTGTCAAAAAAGTTAATAATGCATATCTGTGTTTACAAAATTACGAAAACTTCAAGCACACAAATAAAATTTTAAATTATTACTGGCATCTTGATTCTAAAGTAAACGCTAATGTTATAAATTACAGTTAATTAAAATCAAATTATAGTTTTTCTAATTCTCTACAATCTAATTAAGTATTATACCTATATTAGCTATTACTCCAAGAATGAAGACGGGGCTTAAGGCAGACCGAAACGTTGTATGGGCGAAAAGGATTAAATATTTATAACTCGAATACTATTATTTGTATTGAGAATTTGTTAATAACAGCCCTAAGTTTTGTTTTCAGCAATATTATAATTAAATTTTAGATAAATTATATGTATCATTATAAAATTAAATCAAAAATTGTCCTAAACTAGAGGTAACAATTTGTTTTTTTTATCGAGAAAATTTTATTGCGTTATGTTTTTGCGAATATCAGACAGAAGTATATTATGTGTGTGTGTTTTTTTTATTATAAATAATATAAATACCGTCTTGATTTACTTATCTACATTAAATTAAATTCTACTAAGGGCAATTTACCTTTATACCCTCTCGTAATTTAAAATCAATCTTGTAGTTCCAAACACGAACTTGAAAAACCAACTACCTAACAACCTATAGATTACCTATATACGTATAGAATTCTGTGCCTGTACAAAAAATATTTATCTAAACCAAGAGTACCTACAGTACGGACTACGGTCTACAGAACGATTCAGTACAAACGTTCAGTTCTCTGAACAACTAACTAGGCACCCCTGCTTGGAGGTGTGGATCTTTTTAAATTTTTTAACGGAGCCTTTACTATCGAATTTTAGCGAAGAATGCGTTGCATTTCACACGACTTTCATAAAAAAAATTTAAATATCACGTTGGCACGGTATTAACACCTGTACGAACCAATGTATTAATTGAAAACATTTTGCCATCAAATCCGTACCTCTGAATTTACTTACATAATTATGTCTGACTGTCTGTATGTATCCATACTATCCATACTTATATTATAAATGCGCAAGTAACTCTGTCTGTCTGTCTGTTACCTTTTCACGCTTAAACCTTTGTACCAATTCAGGTAAAATTTGCCATGGAGTTAGTTTGAGTCCCGACCAAGGACATGGGCAACTTGCAAACGTCAAGTGTAAGTCGGTTTCTTTTCCTATAATTGAAGACTTGCCATTGAAATTCTACTCCGATAATCGAATTTAGGGCGGTTGGAACTGCTGGCCAATTTAGCACGGAGATAATTTGAGTCCCGGGGAAGGACATAGGTTACTTGAAAACGTCAAATGTGGTAGTTTTTTAGGGTTCCGTGCCTAAACAGTAAAAACAGGGCCCTATTACTATGGCTCCGTTGTCCGTCCGTCTGTCCGTCTGTCACCAGGCTGTATCTTATGAACCGTGATAGTAAGACAATTGAAAATTTCACAGAAGATGTATTTCTGTTGCCGCTATAACAACAAATACAATAAAACAGAATACAGGCAACAGGTAGACGCTTGAAATATTCACAGAATATTAAGTAATATTTCACTTTAAAAATAGATTATCAAATTTAAATAAAACAAATATTTAAATAACGTGATTTTTTGCCGTATTTATAGATAATAGTACGGAACCCTTCATGCGCGAGTCCGAATCGCATTTGGCCGATTTTTTTCTGTAATAATTAATTATTTATTTTTCTATTGAAATTAAAGTCCTACACCGATAACCAAATTTAGAGCGGGTGAAACTGCGGGAAAAAGCTAGTTATATTATAAATGCGAAAGTGAGTTGGGTTTTTCGTTCTTTGGTTTTCCTCCCTTCACGTCGTAACGGAACATCCAATTGAGCTGAAATTTGGCACAGAGATAGCTAAAGAGACAGAGAAGAATCTTTTATCGCAAAAAAATTTAAAAGTTCCTGCAAGAATAACTTTAACCAAATTCCACGTGAACGAATTACTTACAGCTATATCTAGCTATAGCAAACTTCCTTAAAATAATTAATTAGTTAGTTGCGCTAGGAATCCCGTACGCCGAAAATAACCAAACATGCGCGGCCGGAGTCGCTGTCAAAAACTAGCTTATATACCTTTGTATGGATAAAGTAACAGTGCATATTATGTTAACGAATTGAAAATAATCTAATCAGTGTTTTACCAGTCAAAGGAACATGTGTTTTTATTGGATGTCATTAATCAAAGATATTGGAAATTGCTGTATCAATTAACTAATTCCTTCTTCGTCATTGTAATTACTAACCTACCAAACTATTTACTTCATGTTTTTACCTTAATAGTTAATAAGTATATTTTCTTTGTACCTTAAATGTCATTCAATTAATCGAAACACGTAAATTGGCGTTGGCTTTCAAGTAACGTGTTTTTTTTTCATTCAAGCGAGCGATTGTATAAAGAGTGACTTAATGTACAAAAAAAGATGTTGAGATTTGGATATTTATTGGTTTCAAAGCTTTAAAAACTTAAAACTAAAAACTATATATCCCTAAATAAGACTCACGTTACCTCTCAATCAGAAAAAAGAAATCTCGAAATTAGCTGTAAAGAAATTTAATTTCGGTAGAAATTTATAATATAACAGATATATATATTTTCCTGCAACCCCAAAAATCTGATAAGGTTACTTTCCATATATTAAATACGATTTTATTTTGTTGTGTGTTTATAAAACCACCTTGTGTTAAACCTCTACGACGATAGGTAAATTTATATCAGTGCCTATCTTATCGAAGTTAATTCCAAGCCTAGGAAGTCACTAGTTACATAGGTAGGTACCCTAACCGATAATAATCATTTAATTCATTTTCACATCTCTAAGTAGGTGCTAATAACCATTTAATGACAACGAAATACCCAACAGCACCTGGTCCGTGTGCTGATTCATTCTAATTAATGTCATAATTAAAAGATGATGCACTTAAAGTTTCCTTTGAAACCGACAAAGCAAAATTTTTTCGCATTCGTACCTAAGTTCGAAAATATTTAACAAGAATTTAACGATTTTTCTGATCTTTAGAGGCATCATAAAATAAATCTTTAAAAGAATAAAAAGGTGGTAATAAATGTGATACTACTAAATGTGATGTGATACTAATATTATAAATGTGATATTTTGTTGTTTATTTGTTTCTCTTTTACCTGCGTCGCAACAGTGCATACAATTAAGCTGAAAATTGGCACAGAGATAGTTGAAGAGCCCGGAAAATGTAAAAGTTCTCACGGGAATGACTATAGACGAATTAAACTTCAATGAAATACAGCTACTCCTATAGCAAACTTCTTTAGTATATTATCAAGGAGTTCCCACGCCGATAATCAAATTTAGGGCAGCCGGAGCTGCTGGCCAAAGCTAGTTTACTTATAAAAGTTACAGCCTGTTTGATAGTGCTTTACGCAAAACCTACTAGAGGGGTTTTCGCTTTTTGACACACTAGAATTAAAATTAAAATAGAATGTATGTAAAACAGTAAAAATAAAATATTTATTCTATTGCCTGTTGTAGTAATAACTAGTTAGAAAAAAAAATAGCAAAAATCTGGTGGCATGTTATCAATCAGTATCACTCATTTTATATGATCATTTTTTTGTAAGTATGAATCTAAAACAGACACACAATGGAGGGAAAACAGTCCTATACTCGCACAACCGCGTGTAAATTTTTGTTTGTTTTTGTAAATAAATATAGTAAAAGACATCCATATATGCTATGCATGAAAATAATTACTAAGGACTGGGCCACATGGTCTAAGACGTTAACATGTAAAGCTGAGACGATATTAAAAACATCATTAAAGAATCCATTGATTTGAGTTGTTGTACTAGGTACTAAGAATTTTAAAACGTGAAGTTTTTTTTTACATTTTGAAATTCCTTTTGAAAATATTTTGTGAGGTTAAAAATTTCGGTCGCAGTGGCAACCTATGTAATGAATCTGAGGATTTTGAGGATACCCTTAGAAGCAGGGTATAAGTTTCCGTATTAGGATCAGAAAACAAAGTAGCTTAGGGATACAGTCATTTGCAGTAGAAAACAAAATCATTAAAAAACAATACAAATGCGATACACCAAAGCTGTCATACTGTGACATGTTGAGGTCGCTGACGTAGGTCGGTACATATTTATGTAAGTAGAAACGTAAGTATATCATTAATTACAAAGAACACGTTTTTCTTGAATCAAGAAGATAATGGTAATGTACACGTGTTCCTAACATCCATATTTTCTGTGTATAGGATCATATTAACGGTACCTAATGGTAAAAGTAGATATTAACGGTTTGGGATTCATCTACACTGTTTTTCTGTTTACCATACTACTTATATACTCACCAACTTATCTGAGGCTGAGTGGTGACGCTAATGTCATTAAAAAAAATAAACAAACAAATTTCGTTGTGCGTTCGGTAACTTCGTTTTCCAACACCATTTTGTGGCTACATACAACCCAAGCATATCCAAATAGCTGGCGTTAGGCATGTACCTTTATATAAGCAAACATCACTTTTTCTTTTGTGACGTTAAATATTGTAGCCCTGCTTGAGGTTAGTATTTATTGTATTAAAATTAGTGTGATGACAGTAAGTGTCGCAACACTAACATTGGTTTTAATATTCGAACAGCTCCTGTACAACGTGGCGTCATTAGTTCCAAAGGTTAAGAATCCGAAAGAAATGCGTTCCTAAAACTGTAGGATCTCAGATAAGTTAGTGGATCTATATTAATTCTTTAAATTACATTAAACTAGCTTTTGCCCGCGGTTGCACTCGCCTAAAATTTGGTTATCGATGTAAGATTTCAACGGCAACTCCTCAATTATAGACAAAAAACCAACTTACACTTGACGTTTTCAAGTAGCCTATGTCCTTTCCCGGAACTCAAACTATCTCCATACCAAATTCAATCTTATCACTACAGCGGTTTAAGCGTGAAGAGGTAACAAACAGATAGACAGACAGGGTTACTTAAACATTTATAATATTAGTATGGATTTACTTCCAAATTCTAAACTAAAAATTGTTTATATCATAGTTGTAGATGTAGGTGCTAAAGTATGCAACACATATTGGCGCAGATAACTTAGATACAGTATTTTACGAAAACATAAATTTTCTTAGGTTCAAGATATTATTTACTTCAGTTATTTTAAAAACTTGACAGTCTTAAAATAAAGTCTCTACCAGGCCTACACAATCGTAAAATATTGGTAAACAAAAAAGAAATAGGGATTATTATATCTTTTTTAATATAGCTAGGATAATATATTTGCAATATATTTATAGTAGCACTAAATAAATTATAGCAAAAACACAAAGCTAAAAAAATAAATATTAATATAATAAATTTCATACAAGCAGACATATTACGATATATTATCTGATATTATTCTTAAATTACCACACACGCAGCTTTATAGCTTTTATCTATTTGTAAATTTTGGTTATGTATGACTATATTTTGATATTTCGACGTATTAATACATTTTTTATAGCAAAGTGTGTGACGGGCTTAAAATTAATCTGACAAACGAACGAGTAGAAGAATTTAACTATTAGGGACCTAATTATGCGAATATATTGATACCTCAAGGTATACCTAGTGTTAAATACGTTAGCTAGAGTGATAAATCTCCCGGGCATCAGGTATGCAGTCAACGTGTCTTGGCACGAGGAAGCCTCGCGCTGCAGCTCTCGGCCTCCATCAAGGACACTATTGTGTTGCCACTACTTTTAAATTCCTATTTCCTGTCCTTGATATAAGTGTAAGCCACCATATAAGCCTTGCCATAAATAACACAAAATATCACATATTTCCCGAAGTTACTCGTGTGTGTAGCGATGTAAATTTATAATCAAGTTGGTATCTATAATGCAGCGGCAAAATTATTTTTACCTGCGGCAACGTCTCCTATATAGTAAGGAAGTTTTACACTAAACCTAATACTAAGTACACTGAAGCTGTAGCTATAGTCCGTCTATACGTGGAATTCGATTATACCTAGTTAGTCCTTAGGGGACTTTTGTATTTTTTAAAGTCGTCTATGTCCTTCTCAGTCTGTTTAACTATCTCCGTGCTCAAATTTCAGCCGATGTCAAGTGAAGGAAAAACCAACAAATTGTGTATATTATATTAATTTAAGCAAATTTAGTCTGCTTAGGTACATACCTATATGTATGTATGAATATTATTGCAGCTAAAATACAGAATTTATTATAATTAAAAATTGCAAAAATAGTTTGACCCCAAAAAAAAAAAGAAATCATCTGTAAATAAATAAAAAACTCAATAACCAAATTGAACGCTGACAGTTTCTATAAAAAAACGCCGCTGTATCTTTAAAGATCTTAACCATTGATAAATTAATAATTTATCATCTGTGTCACAGGTAGTCGCAGTTACCTAAATGACATGAATCATACCTTAAACCGTTATAAAGAATCGATAAATTTATTACTGTTTTTATTCTTAGTTTTGTTCAATGATTTATTTTACAATTTTCTTATGTAGAAAAGTACATTGTTATACCATGATGTAGAAGACCAGCTGCCCTCTAATCCCGATGATTAAGAGGAGAAGTAAAGTTAAATTGCCCATAGTAAAATTGAATATTCAGTGAGTTATAGAATAATTCAAGTCCAAATAAATAACAAAAAAACATATAGATACTGCATTATAATTATTTTAATTGTATGATATTAGCAAAAACATGATGCAATAAAATTCTCGCGATAGATTTATCTATCAAAACAGGAAAATACAAAAAAGTAAAAAACAGTCACCTCTAGTTTTCGCCAATTTTCGATTTATCTTACAACGGTAGAAATTATTTACCCTGAAATATCATAATAATATTGCTTAATACAAAACCTAGGGCTGATCGCAAATTTTTAAATAATAATGATAATATTCGAGTTAATAATATTTTTAATAACGTTTACATTTCACTTTGTTTGTAGAATTCGTCTGGCTTTAAAAGCTACAACTGTCTTATCAAAACTAATAAAGTTAATATTTCATGAAATGGTAGCTCCTGCCAAGTGCCAGCTAACTCTTTTAAAAATACCTCCTCGATGTGTCCGTCCTTGTCAAAATGCAAAACTTATCTATTCGATGCTAATATATAAAGATAGAGAGCGTATTTTGTAAGTTTGTTAATATGTGAAGCGTAATCTCCAAAACCACTGCACTTATTTGAAACAATCTTTTACTAGGTACAGTGACGAGCAAAATAACTTAGTCACTTACATAAACGAAAATATTTTCTAAGCAACTCATGATAACTTTATGAAGTCAAAGAAACATTAAAGCGTAAATTTTTATTTGAAGAATAAAACTCATTTTAATATACTTTTGTTCTATGAAGCTATGTTTATTAGTTTATGAAATATCGTCGTTTCTGTAAGTGACAATTTATTTTTGCTTATCAGTGTATATAAAAGGGAGGCAAAGCATAATTTAATTTTACTATGTAAATATAAAAAGGTGCAATGTACTGAAAAACATGGCAATTTAAAATAAATATGCGAGATAAATTAAAATAATTATCATAGAAATACATATAATACCAATACCTACGGAAACGTAGGTATATATAAATTTATATATAGCTATTTTTGAGAAAGCTATAAAATACGTCGAAATTCTTAAAAAAAATATAGCGGTTGTTAACTCAAAGAACAGGTTCGCAGGAAGTTTGATAATAAAAATAAAAAGCAATAATTGGTAAAATTGTTCAGTAAAAATATCTTGGACTGGTTGTGGTGACATTGACCTCAGGGCGGACAGGCTACCTGCTCCTCCGCGCTTCATGCAAATCGCGTTGTTTCCCAAATATCGTGTCAACGTCCTTCTTGCCAATACCTACCATAACATCTAATACGTAGCCACTCAAAAGACAATAAATCAATTAATTAAACAAATCTTTTCTCCAAAACATATGTAAAACAGCATGTTTTTCTATTACTTTTAATTCTTTATTAGACACCACATAATCAGTAGCAGTCTATAATTCTCTTCTAATGACTGACAAGATTAAGATACTTTAAGACCACAGATAAAGTGGAGTCAAAAAAAGCTATAAATTAAGTTTATTTCGAATGGTTTCGATAAGATTAAAGCTAAGTGCGTTGACCCAACGATGAATTTTCTGTTGAATATTTTTGAATAGATTATCTAAGACCAGTCTCAATGTTGACACTATTGATCTTTGCTTTGTCAAGTTATGTAAATTATACAAATATATATGATTGGTCAATGAACTTCGCTCACGCATCTCGTGTTTGTATGCACTTATTTAAAGTTTGTCAAATTGTAAAACTTGTTTTGTTATAAAGTCAAAGTCAAAGTCAAAATAGTTTATTCAAATAAGGATTTTACAATCACTTTTGAATCATCTTTTATAGCAGGGGAAATTTTAACAAAGGTATTTCCCACTAGTCTGCAAAATATTCTTCTCCTTCTCTCTCTTCTAGAAAGGCAGAGTGGAAAATGTAAATCGATACAGATGAACCATTGCTAGAAGAGGAATTAAAAAGTTTATGTACCTACAAATATATAGGTTTGCGGGATTCGTTCATTTTTAAAGATAAACAAAAGTGTTTCCAATATGTCAAAAAGTACCTACTTGCAAGAATAAGGTATCATTTTCTTACGATCCTGAAAACAAGATACTTTAAATCCATTAACATAATTTATTGTTACTGTAGTCTTACCGGTTTGCCGCTGTTATAAAAAAACCGTTTGTGTAATTGGGGAAAATGAAAGCAGATTTTATTAGTTCATACACAATATTGCTAAATATATGTCAAAGAACATTTAAAATAGGTGTTTGCCTTTACATGTACTTTGATTCACGAGTTTTCAATACTCGCAAGATTTAGGTACCTACATATCATTTCATAACGATCCTGAAACGAGTTATTTTAAATACATTAACATATATTGCTGTATATATCTTCTGTATAACGGTTTACCACTGTTATTTAAGATACCGTAATTTAAGCAAAATAAACAAAATAGATACCTACCTATTTTATTAGTTTTCAATATATCCTGAAAACAAGTTACTTTAAATACATTAACATACGTATATCTTGTTAATATAGTCATAACGGTTTACTGCTAGTTTTGAAATTCTATATAATTTAGGTAAAATGTAAAAAGCATAATTTAATAATTAGCTTGTACCTAATTACGTCAGGCTTGAAAGGCTGTGTATTTTAGGGGGCGTTCGTTTTAGGATTATGAGTTCTCAAGATTGATATTTTTCACACTTTTGATAACGCCAGTTTTGCAATTGACACCTATCGTTCGTGTAGTTTTGAAACGTTACTAACAAAATTTTTGGTTACAAAACTTGCAATACGAACGATTGACGAATACACACTACGATAAAACAACACGCACACACTACCATAAACAATGAATATGTTTAGGCAGTTTGACAGATTAACACAAAAACCCCACCTCCAGACATGGGTCTAAAGTTCGGTGGCAAAAGTGACAAAAACAACAAAAATATGGTAAATGATCGCATGAGAGTTTGTTACAAATGATATTCAAATTTTCCAGCTGCCCCTCATACATAGTGTATGGGATAGCTTTCTATTTTCTATAGTAGGCCAGGAAGATTCTTGGGTGGACCAGGCCCACCTGCATAGGCACGCCTATGGTTAAAAGGCTGTTTCAAAGAGGTATAATTATTTATCCCTGTTACAAGGTCCTGTGAGGAATATTAACTTTTATTTCTTATCATTTCATTAACTCTTAGACATTGTCATTACGGTGAAGGCAATGCGGGTGCTTAGACCTTAATTACTCTCACGGAATTTTACTTTCCTCACTTTACTAAAGGCAATGCAGTTCATAGAGCCCACGGGTGATAACGACATAATAGTATTAACGCACCCTGCACTCTTTACCTGCTGTTTATTTTTCAAGTAGGTATGTTTAAAAGCAACATCTGTGGTTCAAGATATGAACTACCCGCCAAGCAAGCTTTTAACTACAGACAAAACTTTTTAATTCATTAATTCTCTAGATATCTAGCAGTGGCGTTATTGTATATCTAGCAGTGGCGTTATTGTATATTTCTTTCTATTCCGCAATTTCATGATTTCGTGATTTTTTTTACCTTATATTTTTATTTATGTGTTATGTTATTATTTTTATATCGTAAATGTGATGGAACACACGGGCGTTACAGAAATTACAAACTCGAGTCATGAAAGCCTTTGGCTTTAGGCTTCTAAATAGTCTCTCGTTGGTAACCCTATATACAAAATGTAGGTACTATTATTTCTTTATCAACTTCTCAAATATTATTTCGGTCGGATATTTATTTTTACGAAAGAATTAAAAAGGAAGCAGTCCGGCCGTTGAAGTCTTTTGTATAAGCAATTTTAAATTAGGGACCAGATATAGGCATTATCGCGTAAATATAGCATTTCAGTGCCAAGTTTACTGCAAAGCATTTGAGGAATTTAAAACAAGAATTACTATTTTTATCTTGTTTATTAGTTTATCGGTTCTTTTAATTTATTGTTTTGGACTATAAATAAAATCCGTTAACGACTATCGTTCCAAGATTAAAAAATTACGGTCAAAGTAACTTATTTTTAAGATCCTAACGAAATGATACCTTTATTTCGATTATATGATACCTTCCTTTTTGGGCCACCATAGCGCCATTAACACGAAATTTCCGTAATTTGTAAATCAACAGCGAAGTGCTAATAAATGCTATCAATTTTTTTACCATGTTACGTAAACTTCATAAAAGTTTGGGCACAACAAAGACATTGACATATTCGTATTAGTAAACTATTTAATATTTATTTAATACCTAAGTTTAATAAATAATTATAAAATAAATAAATTCGTTAAAACAAATCCTTTTTGCAAAAATCAAATAAAAAAAAACAATCCTTCCAAATTCGTACAAGCAAGTACCTACGACCTACAAAAAATTTAATTAACTTTAATTTAAAAAATATCCGACCCAAAAAAATCACGTCGATTGAACGAGTCAAGGTATCTTGCAAATTGAACAAGTGAAGGTATCCAGATGATGCTGTGGCATCAGGTTAGGGTACCTTGTTCTTGCAATATCAATAATGTAATAGGATACCAAATTTCGTATTGACGAGACCTGTGGAAGTTGCTGATATCCCTTTATTTATACTAAAATTCTCTCTAGGACCACTGGACCAATTTGAAAAAGTTACCTACCGTAAGATACACGGGGCAAAGTTGCGACGGACTCCTAGTCAACAGAGTATAAAACCGACAATGATCTTCAAGCAGCTGAACAGATATTTATTAATAAATATAAATAAAGAATACTTTTATTAATAAAATATAAATAAAGAATACTCTCGGTGAAATCAGCCTTCAAACGAAAAAGATCGGCCAAGTGCGAGTCTGACTCGCGAACTGAGGGTTTCGTCAAACTGATTATATCAGATTCATCATGAGATTGATTCAGAGGTTTATGATCAGTTTTTTGATTTTTTTTCTATATTTGTGATGTAACATCTTGCTTCTTGCCAAATTTCATGATTCTAGGTCAACGGAAAGTACCTACCCCATACGTTTTGATTTATTTGAGTAAAAGGGTCTTGACAAACAGACAGAAAACATTTTTTTAATGTGTTATAACTACAAAAATAACAAATTTCAGATTTTGTCCTATATTTGTGTTGTGACCTTGCCTTGTGTCAAATTTAAAATTCTAGCTAAGACAGCGGGAAGTACTCCATAGGATTTGATTTATCTGTAAATGCCAAAATAAGCGACAAAAATGGCCGCGTTATTTAATGCGTTGGCTTGATTTTTTACAGTTTTGCGGAACCCGACCGTAGACCTTAGTATCTGATGTTAATTTAAACTTGATACCTTCACGCGTCCCTGAGAAAACCCTTTTTTTTTGGAATCGCGGTCAGAATGCTCTTCAAGTAAACCGGTCAAGTAAGTAAGTCGGTCTGAGGGTTCCCCTTGTACGCAATAGTACGCAACCCTTAAAAGGTCACCGTTGCATCCGTCCGTCTGTATTACTTTGTATAAAGGACATTGCCCATTCGCGCCCTACTCATGTATCAATAAGATGTAATTAAATGAAAGTACTTCATAAGGCCCATTATCACAGAATACCGAATTTAGTCACAATATTTTGTGAACAAAGAAAATGTATTTCGCTCTTTTCTTTAAGTTGTAATAAATAAAATACAACTAATTCCCTCTGATTTGCTTGCTTAGTTTTCAGTATCACATCATCGTTACTTCCACATTAACGATATATATTAAGTAGGAATTTGCAGTGATCTTATGATTTAATTTGACGTAATTTGTGATTGGTCTTATTGGAACTGCATTCCCTAATCACATTATAAGTACTAGCTATTTATGCAATAGGTATAAGTACTGTGTAAAGTCGGAGTTTTCCCGTTGGTCCAACTAATATGTCCAATGTTGTACGAACGGAATTTTTTCCCCGTGGACCAACTAACATGGATAAACCAAATTTACATGGGCCTTCGTACAACTACATATATCAAAGCGTTTTAACCGACTTTGAAAAAAAGAGGTTCTCAAATGAGGGTTTCGTACTTAAAACAATGTTGAGTCGGATACTGAACTAAATATCATTACTTTATAACCGACTTTTAAAAGGAAGGAATTTGTTCATGTTAAACAACGTCAAGTGTGAGTCGGGTATGTGATGTTCCTCTAACCCCTTGCATAAAATACGCACTCGTCAACTCGCGCGTAAACACTGTCTCAAATCTGTGTTTCTAGTATTAGTCAGAACGCATTACGCGCTTCTTGTACCTATGAAATTATCGGGTTATGACCTGGTTTAACCATTACTCCTAAATACCGCTAAAGATCACTTTAGTTCCGTGTACTTTTGTGTTCACTTAACGGTTTACCTTCAGTCGATTGTTCCCAAACAAGTATTTGACACGTATTGGTCTTATATTCACGTGAACAAAGCTCGCTATAGGGTCAATACCCGTTTAGTATTGTTCGATGAACTGATTAAATTCGACGCATAATAGCAGTCGTCGAGATTGTACATTTGTCTGCTAGACAATTGTAGCTAATAGCGTCATTTTTGTATTTTAATTATGTTTATCTATTGTTATGGATTTTATAATGTATAGGGTAGACCGAGGCGAATCGGAGCAATACGAATTTGATGCACCTAACAACTTCTTAAATTAAAATATGTTTAGTAGTTGAACTGTAATCAGGTTTTGTTCTACTTTACGTTGCACAAATCAAAATTATACAGTACTTAAATCTTCTTTCCTGTAAACAAAAACCTAAACATCGAGAATTATCTATGAATTATCTGATTCACCCCAAATTTCAGGAATATCAGTAAAAAAAATTATCAAAAATAAAAATTAAACATCTCATCAAACAGTTATTGGAACCTATAGTACAAGGGTATGGTCACCTCGTCAATCGGCGAAGTTTTCGTGGCACTATTCTTCTTACTGAATCCAGTTCAATCCAATAAATATTCGTGGGTGTACAAAGCTGTTTGTCGAAATGTTTCTTATATTTTACGTATGTCCGAACCTTATTAATTTAACATAAAATATAATATTCGCCTCATATCAAAGAACTTTGTTAAACGTGTCTTATCAGAATACCTGCAACAAAATAATTGAAGAATGTATGAATTTTCTAAATAAGACTTCTACTAGATAAAATTGTCAAATTATTGCTTTAAAACAACTAGTAACCATGATTACATACTTTACAATTAACGCAATAACCTACAGTTAGCCTACACCACTTGCGAGCGGTGCTGGGAATGAAATACATGCGATAAAAAAACAATGAATATAGCAATAACAGCAGTGCAAGGGCGAGGTGATAAACTGCCATAATTATTTTGATCCGATACGCCCGTAGAATCGATTCGCCTCGGTCTACCCTATGTACCCTAGTCAGAGGGTAAAATATGACGAACCTTAGGATTGACTGGTCAAAGCCCGGTTCATACAAACTATAACTTTTTACAAAAAATCTAATTACGATACGGTTAGGTTAGTCAAGTCGTTTAGATTAAAATAACGTAACCCAAATCAAACCACTTATATATCGAATTACGTGTGTTTGAACTGGGTTTTGACGGATTTCGCCCTTTGGCTATGACATACATATATTCCAACGAGTCGGTTAGGTACCCGTGGTGTTACTCACGTGATATAACTTTTACCGTTTCATACAAACTTTTACGCACCCTTTTAGGTGCCCTTTCTGTCAGTATGTTTGTTTTTTATCTCATCAACGAGGTTTTTAGAGACGCGATATTAAGATATTTCTAAAACTATTAAACGTATTTTCCTAAAAATAAAATCGAGTCCGGTGAATCAAAGCGCTTAAACGAAATTCACGTTAAACGAAGACGCGGGCAACACGTAGTGTTTGATTTGAAAATATCTAATGAAAAATTTAAATATTTTTTTCAGTGCGCACTAGCGATAGTGTTGTGCTCAAGAGCCAGCACATCTCCGCACTCCAACCAGATTCCGTTTCTGCGAAGCGCAGTGGAGACAGCTCCTCAGCATGATCCGATGCCCGCGCCTATAAGATCATCAGTCGAAAGTATACCCCTCAAGTAAGTATTAAGACAACTTTGTGACTTACAGTTATGAAACCAAGGTCAGATTCGCCTACTCCATGGGGCCTCATGGTCCCAATATCCTCCTTGTTATAGGATGTAGAAGTTGGCGCGCCTAAAGGTAGTGATTATCTATGCTTCAATGATACCTCTCCACTTCTTTTTGTAATGTAAAATGAAAAATTAATGATAGTAAATATTGAAGCGAGGGAGAAGCTGTCCCAGTAACACTTGTCCATCGGAAACGATTCGTAAAGTTAAGCAACGTTCTTCGGAGGGCATGTTAAGCCGTCAATCTTTTTAATCAATATTTATTTACGAAGTGTTCTTAATTAGTGTCAGTAACATATTTATCTTCATACGTTTTACAGAAGCTTTCGTGATGAAGGGGAACGAAGGCTGCCACTGCGTGATGCAGTAGAGAAGACTCCCATCTCAATATTGGATCAAGAGACTCTTTACAAATTTTTGGAGGTAAATACACATAAAGGTACCATATTATTGCATTATAACAGCTCAATTTGTAAGTAGGTCCATCACATAGGGTATCATACATAACTTTGTTACGTGTGACGAAATTTTACATCAAGTGAAGAAATGCATTAGAATAACAGGAAGTAAAGACACGAACTAACTGTACTACTAAATGCATTAAAAAGTGTCTGAAGCCACATTGGAGTCTCGTCCTTTTGTATCATTGTATAGAAAAAACAAAAATTATGACATTTAGTTAGGAAGTTCTATAGAACAACTTAAATGCAACTACGTTGCTGACGTCATTCACACTTTATACTTATCACAAACCAAATTATGCCTGAACCTATATACTGTCCAATATCCATAAACCTTTGGTTGGATTTTTAAGTGCACAGTTATAACTCGCCACATTGTAGCTACATATTTATTGCTATATTTATTTTCAGCCTGTTGAAGATACTGAGGAGATCGAAGATTTCAGAGAGTACTACGGAGCCGCAAGTTATTTAAATAAGTAAGAGCATTGAAGTTCTACATGTTATTTGTTTTTAGAGTTCCGCAGCAAAATTGTAAAATGAGTAGTAGAATGCTGCCTGAGATGATGATGAGAAATCGCTGACCAATTGTATCTGCTGCAGCTGTCTCAGCATCCGGCATAATCCGGTATATTGAATAAAATGGGTCTTTAAGACCGAAATCTGAATTGGGGTTGACTTACTGCTGAAAATTTACAATACGAATTATTTTTATAAATTTCATTATTTCTGGAAGCTATAAATTTATAATAATTCAGATTAAAAGATAATTTTACCTACATTTTACAGACAAAAATAGTTTTTAATTACATACCTAAGTAATTAAAAGAAAGTTCTATTTAGTACAGGAACAAAATTGTGTAGGACTTTGACCTGCATTTTTATAAAACAAAGGGGTTTACCTCTATCTAACATCCAGCGTAACATTTTCTTATTTACCTTTCTAGTATTTTATTTTATTATGAAATTACAACAGATTTTTCTTTTCAGAGATGACCAAGGAGTTATTCAGGGTAAGTAGCGAAAATTTAAAATAATTAAAAAACTATACAAATTTTATATAAGTTTTTAAATTTACGCGTTCTATTACTAATTTAAAAATAATAAAACGGGATTAAACGCGTCATTTGGCAAAATACCTTTATCCCGACATCAGCCTTGATCACGGGTAGACTGGCGGTGCGCGGCGTCGTCGGCTTCGAGTACAGGCGTCCTGTTGAACTACCCTCACCTTGTCCTTATAATTGTCAAAATCACTACACACGATGTCCTCGGGGGCGTTCGTTGGTAAAACTCGAGAGCTGTATTGTCCTATGACTGGATTCCATGCAGGCGACAGTTTGTATCCATCCTCACGATTGAAGTTCTTATGCTTTTTTATTTCAATCGCTTCGCGTACCAATCTACGGTAATATTGGCGATCGGTGGATAAAACCTTAGGCTGGTGGAGCTCAATAAATGTTCTGCTACAGCTGATTTTGTCGTCTGGCAATTCTTTACAGCAGCAATATGTTCTTTCACCTTGTCCGCAATTGTGCGTTTGGTCTGGCCAATGTAAGAACTGCCGCAGCTACAGCCAATTTTGTAGACACCTGGTGTTTGGTACGGGATTACGTCCTTTGGCGTGCGCACCTGCTGTTCAATTTTGGAGTATGGAACATATACCGTCTTAATGGAGAATTTATTTAAAAGCGATTCAATTTTATCCGTTACTCCTTTGATATAGGGCATGAACGCTGGCTGTCTGCTCACCCCTGGATTCTTCGTACGTGTGTTACGGTGACCTGAACTTCTTCTACTCGTTTTGTACCCGTTTTTCTTAAGTGCCTCCTGAACGTGTGCCAGCTCAGTATCTAAATGTTCAGGGTCACAAAGGTCATGAGCTCGGTTAGTCAAAGACGTCACAACTGATTGTAGGTGACGTGGGTGATGATGCGAGGAGGCGTTCAAGTATCTGTCCGTGTGTGTGGGCTTCCGATATACAGTATGCCCCAGAGAGCCATCTTCCCTTACATTCAATTTAACATCTAAGAATGCCAGTGAACGTTGACTTTCCATTTCATATGTAAAACGTATTTTGTTATGAATGGAGTTAAGGTGATCTAGGTATTGTTCTACTTCCTGACTGGTTCCTTTAATTAAGCAGAACACGTCATCAACATATCTCTTCCAAAGTCGAACGCTAAAAGGCCCTGAGCTCAAAACTTTTTCCTCAAAATGTTCCATCCAGATGTTGGCTAACGTTGGTGCTACCGGACTACCCATAGCTACTCCATCAATCTGAAGGTAGCGCTGACCTTGGTAAAGAAAATAGTTTCCTTCTTAACAGTGTTCAAGCAAAACTATATACCTATCAGGGACACCATTTGAAACTAGTTTATTTTTGATAACGTCAAGGCATTCTTTAAGTGGAACATTAGTGAACAACGATTCAACGTCAAAACTCACCATTATCTCATCATGTTGCAACTGGATGTCATTCATGATGCTAACAAAATGTCGAGAATCTTTTACGTAAGACGATGAATTACCTATTAGTGGCTGCAACACTTTAGTTATGTACTTCGCTAAGTCGTAAGTGGGGGAATTGATTTGACTTACAATTGGTCGTAGGGGCACATCTCTTTTATGTATTTTCGGCAGTCCATAGAGTTTCGGTGACTGCGATATCTTAGGGCTGTGCAACCATTGGTACTCATCATCTATAAACAACTCTTTGTGTTCTTGTATTAAGGAGCGTGTACGACGTGTCACTCTAGAGGTGGGGTTATAGGTCACTGGTTTGTAGGTATTTATGTCGGCGAGCAAGTTCCGAATCTTAAAATCGTAGTCTGTTACGTTGACCACAACTGTGGCATTACCCTTGTCGGCTTTCAGCACTAAAATGTTTTCATTTTTTCTAATATTATTTAAGGCTTGACGCTCTTCAGGAGTGATATTACTTTTAGGTCACTTCGAGTGTCGAAGGATAACCTACACATCCTGCCTAAGCATTTCTGCATCACCAGCTGGTACTTTATTCCGTAAAACGGCTTCCTCCACACTACTAATTATAATTTCATACGGAACTCGCTTTGCTGTTGGCGTGAAATTCATACCCTTTGCCAGAACTGAAATCGTAGGTTGATCCAGAACAGTGTCTGAAATATTTATGACTGTATTTGTGTTTTGGGTAACTAGATGTGATGTCAGTTGTCGTGAATTTAACTTATCAAATTTTTGGTTATATGTAGCACTTGACAACTCAAAAATTCTTTCCGATTGTAAAAACGTAACACTATCACACAATTCAAAATCACTTTTCGTCATAATCGCACTGCATTCCATGTGTAACACGTTTAACTTGTACTGTACATCGTTCAAATCCTTATGACTATTACGTATTAATTGCCGTAAAAGGCGAACACTCGCGCTCCGTAGAATATTGTCAGAATGTGCTATTTCCTTACGTGGTTTAATACGAACGCACGTAGGTAGCAAGTCCCAATCGCGACACTTTTTTAAAAACATCAATGATGTTATAAGACGCACTTTTTTCCGACGCAAACATTCTAGATGTCGAATTTTTAATGCGGTGTAACCCAGCCGAAACGTCGGGAAAAAGGTATTTTGCCAAATGACGCGTTTAATCCCGTTTTAGGTATTATTTTAAAATAAACAAATTTTAAATAATATATTACATATACGTTAATATAGTTAAATAGAAAATTTATGTAGTTTTATGCAATAAAAACACAATTGGTACTAAAATAAGTCGATAAGACTACGTCAAACCAATTAGCCTATTTTCTGTTCTTGGAGTAGGTATACCTACCATCTAGAAAGAATCCCAAAAGGATATCCTTACTATAAATCCTTAATGACCGAGTACCACTTCTATAAAAAAACGGTATATTACCCCTCCGTCCAGTTAACTAAGCATTGTGACTTAATACTTGTGTAGGTAAACAACACCTGGGTGCTCGGCACCGCATGGTGGTTTGCTACTTGGAGGCCTGGGCTGCGTATCGAGCACCGCCGCTTGCCTTCACAGCCGGCCTCACTCCTCAGTCCTGCACTCATCTGCATTATGCCTTTGCCGTCCTTCACCCTCACACTTACGAGATCGTCGCCGGAAACGAAGACTATGACATCGTCAGAGGTTAGTCACAGCATACCAAAGGCTAGTTCATGCACCAAGGGCGTAATTAGGTTTTTAAGGGGTCGTTTTTTCTGGATATTTTTTTAAGGGGTCCATTGTAATAGAAGTTTATACATAAAAAAAGATTATTTAATATAACATCACAACTGATTATAAATTATTTTTTTTTTTGGTGGGGTAAGCGAGATGTTGAACCTTTAAAACACCCCTGATACGCCTATGTTATCTGTGTTTAGCCATTGCAGACCCAAGCAACCAACCAATCATCGAATTGTAAAATATAAACTCCCCTCTTATTAATTAGTTATTTGCAGCTTCTTCATGTTATTATATTTCAGGAGGTTATCGTATTGCAACGGAGCTGAAAGGTAGAAGACAAGGGCTTAAAGTCCTTCTGTCTGTAGGAGGTGAAGGAACAGACCGCTTGTTTAGTGAAATGGTACAAGAGTCGCATAGGCGTAATTCTTTTATCAACAGCGCTGTCAAGTTCTTGCGGGAACATGACTTTGATGGACTCGACCTCAACTGGGTCTATTCAGGTATATTTGGTACCAATTCTTCCAATTCTTGAATACTTGTTTTTAGAACATAATTTGATTATTTATTTTTAGGTGAAAAAGATGAAAGAGAGAAAGATTTGTTGACTACATTCCTATATGAATTGCGAGAAAAGTTTTCTCCTTACGGTCTGCTTCTTTCTATCGTGTTGCCACCGTTCAGGTATGTTCTTCAATGTTAAGTAAATCCTAGAGTAGATGCTCTACAAGGCTGGCTGATATTTTTATATCTCCGCTTTCAGATATCAAATAGAAGATGGTTATGATCTAACTGGAGTGAGCGGTGCCGTTGACTATGCTATCCTTCAAGCTTGGGACATGACAGATGGAAAACGGAACGAACCACCGCTTAGAGCAGTTCAACACAGTGCCTTGTACAAAGATCCTGCAGCTACTTCACGTGATCAACGCTATGACAACGTTGTACGTACTTATGTCTTCTGAACTACTTGATTGTCACCACTGTTTGTGGCCTACGTTAAGTTCCTTAAATTAGACTTACGTATCTACTAATAAACCCATAACTTAACATTTTCATCAAGATTTTAAGAACTTAAATTTTTCAAAGTAACTTGACGTTTTTGTTTGTTTGAAGGAATTTGTGGTAAAGTACATCATCCGACATGGAATGACTCCTGAAAAATTGGTGCTGGGGATTCCCCTTTTTGGCCGTAATTACAAAATGCCTCCTTCGGTTACACCAGCGTCTGGAGCACCAGTAGCTGGATGGGGTGATGAGGGTCATTATACACTTACTAAAGGTGTATTATCATACTTTGAGGTTCGTAATTTTTTTTGCAATAGTGACTTGTGTGTTTAGTCAATTCTCAAAAAAACATTTATGAATCATTAAGTATTTCATTTTAGATCTGCATGGCTGAAAGAGAAGGTAAAGGTGCTAGCAACACCGACGAATCTGGAAACACATACGCCGTATTTGATGACCAATTTGTAGCATACGATTCTCCAGCAACTGTTGCTGAAAAGGTAAACAATAATTAAACAATCAAAACACAAAGAAATATATTAAGTATTTTAAAATATTACTCTGAACTCGATTTTTTTTCAACAGATGAAATTAGTGCTCGGTATGGGATTAGCTGGAGCTGCAGCGTGGGCTATCGACATGGACGATTTCCGAGGACTATGTGGTCCACCGTTCCCTATTTTGGGCACCATATCTGCTAACCTTAATGGTACCCATAAGTTTTATTTAGTCAACTAAAGTTTTTAAACTGGAATATTTATAGAATAACACATATTTTTTACAACAGGAGAGACAGTAAATGGAGACAGGTCTTCCTTAAAAATTGGATCCTGTTCAAGCGATTCTCCGTATCTGGCTTCTGACGAAGAGTCCTGTGCACACTTCCACTTTTGTTCTGGAACTATCAATTACAGACTGTTGTGTGAATTCGACAGATTGTACGATCCCTCTACCGGATTTTGTGGGTAAGTGGTATAATTTTTTTTTAAAAACTATTGTTTATTTTATTTTTATTTTACACTTAAATGCTTTCTTATTTCAGACATCAGGACGTAGCTAAATGTATTCCAGGACAAAGTCTCAGGATCAGCGTAGATGACGCAGCGATGCTCCTGCCGCAAGCATACCAAACTGATAGTGAAGTTTGTACCAATTTCAATATATTTTGATACAAAGAAAAAAAATCTAGTAATAGTTATCGTATACCTACTTTACGTATACTATATGTTAAAACAATAATAATAATAATAATTATTACAATTATTGTAAATTACTGTAATTACTAATCCCTGTTCTTGCTCATTTGTCTTATATCATAAACTAGCTTTTGCCCGCGGTTTCACCCGCCCTAAACTCTGTTATCTGTGTAGGATTTCAACGGCAACACCTCAATTATAGAAAAAATTCGAATCATACTTGACGTTTTCACGTAGCCTATGTCCCTCCCCGGGACTAAAACTATCTCCATGCCGAATTTCATCTTAATCGGTACAGCGGTTTAGGCGTGAAGCCACAGGTATACAGACATACAGACAGACAGAGGTGCTTTCGCATTTATAATATTTATGTATGGATTTAAAATCAAGAAAACTATGATTGAGGCATCTATAATCAGAATGTAGGTGTCTTTAAACTTCTTATTAAACATCATTAGTCAACAACTTGTCTTTGATTTTGGGTGTTTTCTATGTAAAATATGTAGGTATTTACAAAAAAAAATACATATACATGTATGTGTATATTCGTTGACTGGTATTACATGTTAGAAGCTTTGGTTAGTTTGACCAGATGGCGCTGTAAGGTTTTTTTTGTGTATGAATGTTTTAAAAGTGCTTCTGGCGCCTAATGGGGTCCTATATAAAAATACAAAAATGTTTTAATTTGTTACAAATGTTACAGTGGAATAACCAAACTATAAAAGATGCCCTCATGGGAGACCGTCCAGAGTTCATGACAGCCACAGCTAACAGTATAGCAGACACGAAAAAGAGTAAGTGAAGTACCTTAGCGAAGTACTGTGTGTTTGTAGCAATAATAATTTTGCCTTTAATTTCATACTTTATTTAAGAAAATTCAGAAAAAGCAACTATAAAATGGCTCCTAAAATAAAAAAAAAAACCCGCCAAGTGCGTGTTGTATCTACGCGAAAAAAGTCGAATATTTAAAACTTATAAATCGATTTTGTCTCAAAGAATTATCATTGGTAGTAAATATTTTTAAAACCCTATTATCGTGTTTCTTTTCTAGAAATTTTAGATCACGCGGCGGACACTAATTTTTCAACTTTGGATTGGTGGAATTGTTAGGCTGTAAAATACGGATGATTGTGATGAATAATATAAGAATATCCACTAACATTAACGGCTATAGGTATACTGTCACCCTATTTGAGAACCTTGTCCCGTATTGCTTTTTTGTCCCGTTTTACAATAAAATACGCGTATGCAGCAATAACACTGTCGCAAATGGTCAATTTTATGGAAAATTGCATTAAAACGCACGAAAATATAGTTTTTTGAGACTCTTTTTGCTTTGCTAATTTCGAGAGATATGACCTTAAACGTCCCGTATTAGTTCCCAATATTTATGGCAACCCTAGCTATAGGTCTTTCATGGGTGCTTAACATCATCAGAAACATCAAGTAGGTACAGAAATCGTGATATAATTATCCTCTTTAATTGATTCTAACATGGCCGCTCCAAAAAACAAGTAGGTAACTACAAAGAATTGTCATAATGTATTCTTGAATCTTGGTAGGTATTTTTGGGCGAATAACCACGACACCCAAAATAAAACATGGCGCGTGGGCGTAATGTCGGAGTCATGCATTGAGTACAATGGGTCTTAGAGCTTGTAAACCGATAAGTGATCATGGTTTGAACGTTTGCTGTACAATGAACTTGTAACGAATTTTGTTATTGGCGTCCACGACATACGAACAAGTTGATCCCACAAGCACCACAAAAGTAAATTCATCTAAATCGACATTCAAATAAAAAACACGTCCCTTTTTAGGGTTCCGTAGCCAAATGGCAAAAACGGAACCCTTATAGATTAGTCATGTCCGTCCGTATGTCACAGCCACTTTTTTCCGAAACTATAAGAACTGTACTTTTGAAACTTTGTAAGTAGATGTATTCTGTGAACCGTATTTAGATTTTGGGGTTCCCCATACTTAAAACTGAAACTCAAATTTTTTTTTTTTCATCAAACCCATGTGTGGGTTATATATATAGGTCTTCAAAAATGATATTGAAGTTTCTAATATATTTTTTTTCTAAACTGAATAGTTTGCGCGAGAGACACTTCCAAAGTGGCAAAATGGGGGCCCCTGTTACTTGTAAAATAAGAGAATGATAAAACTAAAAAAATATATGATGTAATTACCATGCAAACTTCCACCGAAAATTGGTTTGAACGTGATCTAGTAAGTAGTTTTTTTTATTACGTCATAAATCGTAAACCGCAATTTACCTTCCATTCAATCAACTCAAATATAAAAATATTCAACTCTAACTCGCACTTGGCTGGTTTTTTAAGTGTTGTTTATGAGACTTGCCACTTTAGTGGTATAAAAAAAAGTAAACTACTTGCAGCAATAAACGTGACCTCTTTTGAGCGCTAAAAGGTTTCAAAGATGAATAAAAATTCGTTTTAAATCGAAGTTGCAAGCTCAGATTGAAAACTTGACAGGATTAGGTATGTATTGATAAATTAAATAAAAATAATGGTTTCTACCTTTATAGTGCAACAAACTTTTCTTCCCGGTGGTCAAAAATCAAAAATACAATCGCCATAATAAAATTGTGTGAACTTACACGACACTAGCAACCCTACATCGGGTCAGAAAAGTGTATGTGTATATTAATTATGTATGTCTAAGTCATGTATTATGAAAATTGGAACTAATAGTTCATATTTACCATCTGAACGAAACCTTATATTTTACTATATTATTGTTTATTAATTCATATTCGATTGGATTTATCTGCACCTACCTACAATTCAGATATTTTTGAAAATTGTCCAACAAGGGATCTTAAGAGGATACGATTCGCGGGGCCTCGTAGCGTGTTTCATACAAACGAATTTTCTACTTGTTTTAGACATTTACTGATCAAATACTGTGAAATTATGTAGGCATGATCTCAAGCCTCATCTATGTCCGTGGTTTTCCAAAATCCTAAAAAAGTTTTAATCTTATTCGAGATCATTTGTATCAAAAACTAAAATCCTGTATAGCTTTTAAACTGTATAATTTAATAGAATATTATATTATATTATATTATACTATTTATATATATCTATTTAATCCTAGAGCACGTCGTCAAAATTTCATGGTGTTTGATTTGTAAGTGTCAAATATAAGTGAATTTTACGCATCGTACCCGTGGAGGCAGATCTGCTTTAACTCAGAAGATCCTGACGTCTGCGCAGCCGCAGTCACTGAGACAATCCTTGCTGGTATGGAATGCTATATTCCTAACCCGCGAGTAGCTGCCGGCGTCAAAAAACGACCGTGGTTTAATAGGTCTTGCAGAAAAGCTAAAATTCTTAAGCAAAATGCATATGAGGCTTGGACCACGGCTCGTTATAATAAGGATCCGAATATTTCTGAGTTAAAACGCAAATTAAATGCTGCCTCGAGGTTCAGTAAGAAAGCAACTGCCAGAGCAAAATTCCAATTCATCGGCAAAATAGGTGGGCGACTTGCGAGCTATCCTTCTGGGAGTCGTGCTTTCTGGTCGCTTGCCAAAGCTGCCGAAGGGAACTTCTGCCAGTCGTCGTTACCACCACTGCGAAAGACCGATGGTGACTTGGCCCATAGTGCTAAAGAGAAAGCCGATCTACTGGGCAGTCTCTTTGCCTCGAACTCGAATATGAACGATGAAGGCGCTGTACCACCTACTATACCGTGGTGCGGTAAGTCCATGCCGGAAATCTCCATAACGCAGCGGGAGGTCAGGCGGGCGTTGCTTTCTCTAGACGTTCATAAGTCGAGTGGGCCAGACGGTATACCAGCAGTGGTGCTTAAGCAGTGTGCTCCTGAGTTATGTCCTGTACTCACGCGCCTCTTCGCGCTTTCCTACCACACTAGGCAATTTCCGTCTACATGGAAGACTGCGAATGTGCACCCGGTGCCCAAAAAGGGCGATAGATCAGATCCATCGAATTACAGGCCTATCGCTATTACCTCTCTCCTCTCTAAGGTGATGGAGCGTGTGATCAACACACAGCTTCTAAGATACCTAGAAGTACACGATCTGGTCAGTGACCGTCAATATGGCTTTCGCCACGGTCGCTCGACTGGTGACCTTCTAGTGTATCTCACACACCGATGGGCACTAGCCATTGAGAGTCAGGGGGAGGCATTGGCATGTAGCCTGGACATAGCGAAGGCGTTCGATCGGGTCTGGCACCGCGGTCTTCTATCGAAGTTGCCATCTTACGGAGTGCCCGAGGGTTTGTGCAAATGGGTGGCTAGCTTTTTGTCCGGCAGACGCATACGAACTGTAGTTGACGGTAGTTGCTCTGATAGCATGGACATTAATGCTGGTGTCCCGCAAGGCTCTGTGCTGTCTCCTACGCTGTTTCTACTGCATATCAATGACATGTTGGACATCAACAACATACATTGCTATGCAGATGACAGTACTGGAGACACTTTTTACACGGGTCGTGCAAACATCCCTCGTTCCGTTGTGGAGGAAAACCGCGGAGAACTTGTGTCTCAAATCGAGACCACACTGTCCCAGGTCTCTGACTGGGGACGGGTAAACTTGGTCCGATTCAACCCTACAAAGACACAAGTGTGCGCGTTCACCGCTAAGAAAACTCCATTCACTGTGGTCCCACAATTCCAGAACACTCCCCTCTCCATCTCCAAGAGCATTGGGATCCTTGGTGTCGACATCTCCAGCGATGTTCAGTTCCGAGATCATTTACAAGATAAGGTAAAGCTGGCGTCCAAAAAACTTGGTGTACTCAACAGAGCGAAGCAGTACTTCACGTCGGGGCAAAGGTTGTTACTTTACAAGTCGCAAGTTCGGCCCCATATGGAGTACTGCTGCCATCTCTGGGCAGGTGCACCCGGATACCAGCTTGACCCTTTTGACTCGGTTCAACGACGGGCTGTGAGAATTGTCGACGATCCCAAACTCACTTGCGGTATCGAGCCCTTAAGTCTGAGGAGAGACTTTGCCTCACTGTGTGTGTTCTACCGCTTGTACAATGGGTTGTGTTCTGAGGAATTGTTCGAAATGATGCCCACGGCTACTTTCTACCATCGCACCGCTCGCCATCGGCAGGGAATTCATTCTCACACTTTAGAACCTAAATGGTCGCGTACAGTGCGGTTTCAGAGAAACTTCCTCCCGCGAACGCTTAAGTTGTGGAATGAGCTCCCTGCCAAGGTTTTCTGCAAGGACTACAGTATGGAGTTCTTCAAGAAAGAAGTTATTAGATTTCTGAAGGGTCGGCAACGCGCAAGTGATACCCCTGGTGTTGCAAGCGTCCATAGGCTACGGTGACCGCTTACCATCAGGCGGGCCGTAAGCTTGTTTGCCACCTTAGTTATAAAAATACTTAATACTAAATGTATTTTATATGTAGGTACCTACATAGGTTTATATTTATAATCCACTCCAATTATCTATGCCGATCATAAAGTTATGCATAAATGAATACAGATGTAGGTACACTAGTCTTGTTAGGAGTCGGCGCGGCCGCTTCTCACAACAAGACAACTCTTTATGTGTAGAAAAACAAGGTACCTACGTATTAGTAAGGTAGTGGTTCCCAATGGGGTAAAGTAATGCAAATTTGTTCATTTATAAATATTCTAATACCTCAGTACTAAGAGTACTAAGACAGAAATTCTACAACAGGTGTTGTGTCCCTGTTGTCAGTGACTAATGGCAACAATTTGCTGCTGATTGAATGAAGTAACACGTCCCAGTAAAGATCAGAACTTAACAAACTGTAACTGAAGTATCTTGTAAACGAGTAAGCTAAAGGGTCAACGGATGCAGGCTGTGAAAGTAGAAAAAAGTACCTAGAACGAGATGCAAAGAAATGCTGATCTACGTGATCAGATAGATACTACTAGACTACTAGACTACTAGATACTATCAATCTAACTATCAAAGGCAGAGGAAGAAGGTTCACTATATGAAACTCATTTTAGGCTTCAGAATAAAAGTATCCACTTAAACTGTATATCTATAAATTAAAGTGTCTATTAACATGTTTAAAGAAATATTGTACATTGTAACAAGCAAGTTTACGTATAAATTAAAAACTTCAAAAAACAAAATTGTAAAAAAAAAAAACGCAGGTAAGGAGGCAGACAAGCTTGTGGTGTGCTACATGACAAGTTGGGCGTTCTATAGGCGTGGGACTGGAAAATTCGTTCCGGAGAACATCGACACAAGGCTTTGTACGCACGTTGTTTACGCGTACGCCTCACTCTCCCCAGACGAGCTCATCGCCAAGGAGTTCGATCCTTGGGCTGACATCACTAACAGTAAGCATGCCTAGTATATTTTTTATAATATAGTCTATAACAATTTATATAAAAACTAAAATATGGCCAAGTGAATGTTTTACTTTTCATACTATAGAAAAACTACATGATACGTTGAACTCGTGTATTCGTAAAACTAAACGAATGTTATGCTTATACCTCGTGGTGTTAATTTGCTACCACCACGTCAAGCAGCTTTACGAAGTTATATATATGCTCTGTAATTATCATTATGGACAATAAAATGTTTAAGTTTTTTGTCGTCTTCACAAGACTGAATATAAGTAGGTAATGTAAAAGAACTAACACTACCAATGTTTCTTCTATCAGATTTATACGAGCGTATGACTTCTCTCAAGGATGTCAAAGTCTTGCTTGGTTTGGGAGGTTGGACGGATTCTGCTGGAGACAAATACTCCCGACTGATTTCTTCCAGTGCCTCAAGAGCCAATTTCATAGAGAAAGCCATAGCGTTCCTTCGACTGCACAATTTCAATGGTCTCCACTTTGATTGGAACTACCCTGTTTGCTGGCAGAGTAACTGTAAAAAGGGTGCTGTTTCGGATAAGGGGAACTTTGCAATTTTCATTGAGGTATGCATGACATTTTTTTTACGTATTCGTACATCTTAGTAATATAGAGATATAACCTAGTCAAAGTCACTAAAAGATTTATCTGATAGTATCTAAAAAGATTGCAGCTCACTGGTTACCATGAAAGCCTCGTTAAAGCACTGTTCCTATTTTAATAAATGATTCATTCTTTATTTGTCCTCTATGCGTTTACTTTTGGTAAGTTGTTGTGGACACGACTAGGAGATTCCTGGATAAGTACAACAATTTTATAATAGGTGGCCCGCAAGTCGTACAACGAATGAGTGTATTACTTGTAGCTAGTACTTGCTGCAAGGCAGGTCGTGTGTTTCCAATGCGAATTGAGAAGTTAAGTGGAAATTAGAATAGAGGATAGGGGGATATAGCGATACAACGTTTGCAGGGTCTACTTTGAACATTTCTTTAACTTGTCACATTTTCTCTCACTAATTTTTGAAAATTTTGTAGGAGTTATCAAAAGCTTTGCACGATGCTGATATGGAACTGGGTGTGGCAATATCTGGATATAAGGAAGTGATCGAGTCTGCGTACGATCTGCGCTCGCTGTCCCGGTCTGCCGACTTCCTCAGCACCATGACGTACGACTACCACGGCGGCTGGGAGCAGACCACGGCTCATCACACCCCGCTCATTCCTGCCTCTGATGATTCCCTCGGCTATTACTCTGTAGTAAGTACCAGGGAATCATAAAACTACTAGAGGCTTTATTTAATTATAGACGAATTCCTTTTACACTAATCAACCTTGGCCTATCTACTAGCGGACTTCATCTACTCCAAAAAGATGAGCTGATAAATATACTAATCTGAACTCAAAACTCAAACTCAAACTTGGGTTCTATCGGGAGTCAAACAAAACTGTGGTTAATTTTTTTACCAAATTAATCTTATTTATTTTTTCAGGAATATGCCATAAAAGCAATGATAAACGGTGGAGCAGATCCCAAGAAATTACTTCTCGGATTAGCTTTCTATGGACAGTCATACAGACTAGCCGAATCTGATGGTCCAAGTGGGATCGGGGCTCCAGCAGCCGGTCCGGGAGAGGCTGGCGAACATACCAAACAACCTGGAATGTTAGCCTACTACGAAGTATGTTATAAAGGTAACTGATTAAATAAAATTACGTTGATAAAAACCAATGTGTGTTCTACCGCTTGTATAATGGGCAGTGTTCTAAAAATTGTTTGAAATAATGTCAAAGGCTCTTCACATAGCACCGCTCGCCATCGGCACGGAATTCATCTTAACACTATGTAACCTAAATACTACGTGCAATGCGGTTTGAGAAGAACTTCCGCGAACGCCTAAGTTGTGGAATGATCTCCTTGCCATGGATTTCTCTAAAGACTACAATAAGGTGTTCTTCAAGAAGTGATTTAAATTTTAAATTTTAAAAGCGCCCATAGGCTGCGGTGACCGCTTCACATCAGGCAAACTGCAAGCTTGTTTACCACCTTGGTGGATTAAAAAAACCATATTTTCAAATTATGGCAACATCAAACAATATGAGGGACTAACAGGACGTTCCGTACCTGTGTCTAGCCAGCCTGCAGTTAACTGCAAGGGTTGAACTATACTGCGGCAGTGAGTGAAACAATGGATTTATCGAGTACTTGTACGTAAATAATATTAACTGCAGCAACGCAAGTATTCTAGTAGATGATAGTTATAGGACGATAGACCCACAATAATCAAGGAAAATTCACATTGTTTCTAGCGGGAATTCTTGATAGGAACTTCAGATGCCAGGAAATCTCTCAATAGCACGATATGGATCTAATTGTTGTGACCCGAGACACTGACAAGACACGTAAATGGGATTAGATATATATTTTTTAGTTGTTTCCTTGTAGTCAGGGAATTCAGGGAAAGACAGGAACTGAGGTCGGTAAAGAATACGAGTCACGGATAAATTAAGTCATAACTGTAACTAAACATGTCAATTGCTCTGGCGCTTAAACTAAACCTATATAATATATAAAAATATTTATATTTATTTAACTCTTAACTGACTTGCACTTTATTATTTTTTAATTTTATTTGTTTCGGTGATATAATATTAGTGTATTTATTATTGACCCATCTATTGTACAAATACCGGTCTAATTTTATATTTTACATTGACAGTGAAGAACCTTAGATGGACTACTGGTCGCCAAGAAAACGCTGGCCCTTATGCATATTCAGAAAGCCAATGGGTTGGATACGAGGACCCAAAATCTATTACTGAAAAGGTATGATATACAGTTCACACATTTCCTATTTAATGCATATTGTTATTCCAAACTCAAAAGCCGTACCCTTAAGTCTCAGGAGACAGTTTTCCTCGATGAGTTCTACAGCTTGTATAATGGGATGTTTTCTGAGAAATTGTTCGAAATGATGCTCACGGCTACTTTTTACCATAGTACCGCTGGCCATCGGTAGGGAATTCATCCTCACACCTTAGACCTTACCTAAATACTTACCTTATACTTTATACTTACCTAAATAGTCACGTACAGTGAGGTTTCAGAGAAACTTCCTCCTGCGAACGCTTAGTTTCTGGAATAAGTAATCTGTACCTACGTAGGTAACTACTTATTTTTTTATACCACAAAGGGTCAAACAAGCTTTCGGTCCGCCTGATGGTAAGCGGTCACCGTAGCCTATGGACGCTTGTTACACCAGGGGTATCGAATCACGCGTTGCCGACCCTTTAAAATTCCAATAACTTCTATAATAATATAAATAATAATGTGCTATCTGCCCTTATATTTATCATGTAGACATTATTTTATTAAGAACTTAATATGTTATTAGGTGCAATGGGCTATGCGACAAGGGCTAGGCGGCGTGTCAGCATGGGCGATAGACTTAGATGACTTCGACAACCATTGCTGTGAGGAACCGTCGCCGCTGCTGCGAGCGGCAAACCGCGCGCTGAGCCGCCCCGTGCCGCCACCTCCAGCCACACCCTGCGAACGACCGCCGCAGCCCGTCACACCAGCGCCGCCGATCACAACTACCGCCGCTTCCGATGGTAAGAGCACCTATAAGCTTGTTTAATGAAACTTCTACTATAGAGCACCAGTACGCCGACTTATGGCACACTAGACTTTGCCAGCGGCTCCGTCTGTTCTAAATTCGGTTATCGGCGTAGAACTCCTTAATTAACTCCAATCAATTAAGGAATTAGTTATACCAATGAATTGCTATAGCATGCCATAGGTGCAGCAATAGTTCGTTTAACTCTGTTTTAGTTATTTCCGCAGGAACTTTTGAATTTTTAGAGATAATGCCTATATGCTATTACAGGACCTTACCTATATGAATGCCAAGTTTTATCCTGATCCGTCCAGTTTTTGAAGCGTGATTGAGTAACAAACATCCATCCAGACATACATACTTTGCAACAAAGGTCTATGTTTTTTCTTTCTTAGTCTAATATACATGGTATAATAAATTGATTCGTCTGAATGACACTTTCGATCAAAATAATAAAATACAAGATGATTTTATTTTTGCTTATTTCACTAGTTCGATTTCCGGCTCTAACAGGTGATTTATCAAAAACATTTTAATAAACTTTTACTAACCATTCAAATAATCTATGAAGTAAGGTGCCGTCATTCGGTGACTAGCAGATGAAAATCCCTTAAAATACGTCCACATACATTTAGGTAGCTTATGCGCTCCTAGTACCAATAATAATCTTATAAATATATTGTGTAAAAAAAGTTACGTTACCTTATTAATAGGGTCTGAAACCGTCCACGAGCACACTACGTGGCCGAACTGGAAGCCTTCTAAGCCCATAACTTCCAGTACAGCGCAGACGTGGTGGCCACCCGCCACGACCACAACCACTGCCAGACCTACAGCCACCAGACCAACAACTACAAGTAAACATTTTAATTTAACACGACCATTATACACTCAGCGTCACAAAAAACCTCTTAAAATGCCCTGAAATAAATATTTTTTTATTCATAATGTATTAGTAAAAAAACACTTAAAGCAGTACACTCCACTAGAGGGTGACTTTGGTTGCTCATTACATAAAATCTATGCAGTATTTTTAAACGTAATGTGCATTTTTTATAAAATGATTGTCTTTAACACATGTTCGTTAAAAAATTTGCAAAAATATGTCATTTTTATGTCTAAATAAAGTAGCAAAGTTCGCAATTTTCGTTGATCGAGCCCTGTTTGGTTGGTTATAACGACAATAACACGGTATTACTTACATTAAATTTGATTACAATCATATAACCAAATAGTATACTAATTATGTTCGTTAACTATTTTTCAATAAAGTGATCTAGATTTCTAGAATAAATTATTTAAATCAGCGAAATTTCGCCAGTTTTTCCCATACAAATTAGTATGGCGGAACGTTAAAATCAGTAAACGTTCGGACAGACGTCTGAATCCAAAAACTAGAACATATACTATATGTGTCGTCGCACATTGAAGAAGTTGATTTTGTCTAAATTATTTTGATCATTACATGCAAAAACTATCGCTTCAAACTTATTATTGACCTCCCATACCAAACAAGCATGGTGATGACGTCATCAGTGGAGTGTACTGCCTTAAGAACTAAGTTAGTTGTACAAATAAAATAAAATAAAAACACTTAAATACTAAACAATGAATTAGTTTTATTCATTTTGTTATGTGAGACTGATAAGTATTCACGAAGGTCGTCTTATATGAACACTTACACAATCTCGCAAAATGGGGCAATTAATTGTTTTGGAAATTGCTTCCAAGTTACTGTTCGGACTGCCACGATCACGGCTTAGCAGCGAGGCCGTACTGTTGCACATGATGGCATTAAAACCGCTGGTGCGAGCTTCTGCACACATTGCTGATGCGCTACAGTCGCGCGGCAGCCCCATCGGTATCCTGAATGCGTTATTATATTGGACTCGTAGAGCACTATAAGACTTTTCCGTATAGTTGACCCAAAGACTGCAAGTGTAAAACGACAGTACTCTGCGCTCCCTTTAATGTCTAGGTCATCCTTTAGAGTGTCTGAGACCCAGTGCCCCATAGGTACTTAAATTGGGATACTTTCTTAAAAGGCGCGCCCGAAAGAGTTACTGCAGGGACCTGGTCCTAAGTTTAAATACCATTATTTCACTTTTTAGTGCATTGAGGCCATGGCTCTCAGCGTACTCCTCACACATTCTAAACAGTTTTCGCAAGTTTTAAAAAAAAAACATGTTAATAATTTGGCTACAGTGGCTTAGTATTGTCAATATTGATTGCCTGTAAATGATCTATCGGAATCTTGTATTAAACTGCGAGACATAAACTTTCCTGTATACTAAATTCCAGATCAAATTATTGTTAGCATTCATGAATATGTATTAACTCGATGTTTCGGAAACGGCTATATCGATTTGGATGAAGTGTTGTATTAACATAATGTTTTACTTTTAAATTTTATATAACTTAATATTGTCTCTGATACGGTGCTAAAAACTAGCATTTTTTATAAAATGCCTTCGTAAATATTTTTCTTGAAATAAGTACTAAGTAAAATTAAAAAAAATCTCGCTGTGCAGCTGCTTCATCAGAGTCCTGCGAGTCAGGAGAGTATGCACCGGTTGAGGGTGAATGCGACGCTTACCTCCACTGCGCGAGCAACCGGTGGCGTAAGCACCACTGCGCGCCTGGCCTGCACTGGTCCGCTTCAGGGAAGCGCTGCGACTGGCCCATGTACGCCAAGTGTCAAGGTATTCATTAAATACTCCTACCTAATGATATGGCAAATACAATACATGTTAGGGTTAGCATTTTATGTTTTTTTTTTCATAGAGAATAAAAAGTTTTCCTAGTTTTAAATAAGATAATTTTTTTTTTATTGGATTCGAATACTAATTAATAATTTTACATCTCAATTAAAATAAATTTCCAGTGACCACGACAATCATTGATGAACCAGTTATGACATCTACCTTAGCGCCTATGACGTCACGTCCGCCTATGACCACCACCACGACCACCACAACGCCGAGAACAACCACCACGACAACAACGACCACCACGACCCCAAAACCAACCACCACTACTACTACACAAAATGCATTATCCGATACTGAAGGTAAGAAACACGATAGTTATAAGTAAGTAAAAAGTCTACTGATATATACAATCAGCCTGCAACAGCTTAATGTTAGACAAAGCCCTTGTCCAATGAACTTCTAAGTCCTGGTCCTTTCTCATCCAGCCACCTTTTTTATGGGGGCACCGAGTTTCTGGCGCTAATTGATTTTAGGTATCCTATGCGTTCCTAAGGCCGAGACGGGGGAAGTGTAGCGACTCTAGTTAGGATGGGCGAAACTAGCGCGTATTTAGGTATTTCCTACTTATTATCTAAACAAATACACATTTTGCAAATGTAACATGTATACGTTATAAAAACATGTAGTTACGTTATATATTCAAAAAAAATTAAACCTTCCGTAAAATATTTACGCCGTACTGAGGGTTTCTTTAGTTTCTAAGCTATAATTTTGGATTTTTTTTTCGAGGAAAGCAACGTTAATCATGTTTCTAAAATGTATGATTTAGAGAGTGAATCCTTTAATATTAATTGCATAAATAAAGCTTTAGTAATAATGATATAGCTAGAGATCGAACGAACGCAATAATTATTTTAAAAAAACTTGGTACACGTTTAAGTGGGTCCACCCTGTTTGGGTCCATGTTGATCTTACCGATTTGTGATCTCCACACGTCTGCCTCGTCCACTTTTTTTGCGTCCACTGCTATTTTAGCTTACTTATGCTGTAAGCTATATCAGTGATTGTAATTCTTTGTCGGATCTCATTCTCGAATAAACACTAAGCATAGCCCTCAACATAGCGACTTCGTCGATCGGACCTAGTTTCCACGCATCAACGTCGTAGGTCATGACCATTGACAGACAAGTTGCATTGATTAAAGACTTCGTCTTCAAACATTGAGGTGAAGACAAGAACTAGTTTATCTTAATTCTCCAAGATTATAATTACACCTCTCCTCACCTGTAACTTTTTGCTTAAATTATGAAGAATAAATAGATTTAACTGAGAAAACTTTGATTAAACTTCTTATAATGAAAGTCGGTCACGTTTTAAACTTTAAAAACCACTAAAATACAAAGTTAGATATCTACTTAAAAAGGTTTTCTAAATGTATACCTAATAAATGATGAGATGGGCAAAAAATCTATACATTTCTCATTTTATTTAATGTATTTACTAGTAACTTGTACTTTTAATCACGTAGAAATTGTGGCCTTACGTTGGTAGGTCTATCAGAAGGTGATCCATGCAGCGGGACCGTATACCACGCTTACCCTGGTGACTGCAACGCGTACCTTCACTGCGACGGCAAGCGCTGGCGCAAACGCAACTGCGCCGCCGGCCTACACTGGTCCGCTACAGCCAACCATTGCGACTGGCCTTACTACGCCAAGTGCGAAGGTAAATCAATGTTCTGTGACTACCTGTCACCGATAAAGTTGGTAGGTTACTACGTACGTTTCGTTATTATCTCGTTATCCACAATAAACACCCATTGGTTAAATAACCCTGTTTAGGCAATTTAATGGCTTTAAATTAAATAAAATAGTTTCCTCTCCAACTGTTCGTATTTAAATGAATGTACCTCTCGGGAATCGTGGCCTATTTATGTGATTTTTTTGTGCTGACCTAGGAGATATATAAGGATGTTTTTTCATATTTTTATGTGCTTTACAAATATCCGATTATCATTACTTTTGGGTCACTCCTCGCACGTGAAGCTCCCGTCCATACTATGTTTTTCATTTATTTTCATCGGGGTTGGGCAATTGGGTAATTTCAGTATGTTGAGCTGCTTCAGTATGTTGAGCTGCTTCAGTATGCTAACAGCCTCTGGAACTGGTTATGCTAATACCTTGTAGAAATCATTAAAAGATCATACGACAATAGAATGCCACACATAAACCACTTAACTATTTTACATCTCAAGCTGATCATATTGCCCTAACAGAAAAGAAAGTCATGAATCACAAAGATACTGACTACGGCGGCCAACCACGCAGCGTACCCATTCTCGCAATTTAATTGTTATTGACATTTTTGCATACAGGAAGGAAAGAGCCCATTACAGCAGCCTCAACATTGACAACGCGCCCTGTTGGACCTACTAGACCCACACGACCAACAACTGTCGGTAAGTGTTCTTTCACTGTTAGCACGGACAGAGAGACAGATTTGATTCAAGCAAAAGCGACACATATTCAGTAACTAAAATCATCAAGAAGCCTAATCTTGGCAACCTTGTAAACCTTGAGTTATTAGGTATAAAAGATTATATCTATATATTATAGGTATTCATATGAATTTAAAACGTATATATTATATCTCCTTTCTTTAAATTATTTTTTCGTTGCACTGTTAGTTAGGTTAGTTAGGTCCCGTTGGCAACCCTTCGTTGTGGCACCCTAAAGCAAAGATAATTCTACTTCATTTACCTATCACACCCTATTACTAGTAGATAAAAAGGCTGGGGCCCTTAAAGTCTATGTATATATAGACATACATTACTTGATGCAGGCATTCAAGCAGACACTCCGGTCGTAGACTCAGCTTGTGGCGACAAGGATTCTCTCGCATCAGCCGACACCTGTGACTCATACCTGCTCTGCGTGAGCGGTCACTGGCGCAAGCAGAAATGTCCTAGCGGCCTTCACTGGGACAAACGTACCAGACGCTGTGACTGGGTCGAATTCGCTATGTGTGAAGGTAACTAAAAATATCGTAGTCAAACAACAACAAATTATCAACGCTACGATTTTTATTACCCCGAAGGTTTAACCAGTGGCTGGAAACACACCCAGATGTTAATGTGGGGGACAGCCTAATTACATCAACCACTTAAGTCCTGCGTGACTAGGGTTGCCAGATGGTATCCAAAACAAGGACGTGTACTCCTTTTTCATGATTTATGCTTCCGTCCTACCTTACCTACTCTATGTCCTTCTTTTGCAATACGCGTTTATTGCATATTGATAATTTCGTGCGCCATTTCATCATTATTTCTTAAATCGAAATCAGGTGACTATCCTGAAGACTAATTTTATAATATGAAGTGGCATGAGCAGTGGACGATTTACTTTAGAACTGTCAAAAAAACAGAATGTGTATCGGAACTGCTCAAAATCTGTATTTTACTTATGTATAAGCGCACATAACGCAAATATTGACAGAGTTTTTTTGCTAATTGATGCGCAATGGACCAAATAAAGAAACAGAATCAGCGTGGACTCAATAAAATCGTTAATTCTCACACAATATAACTTTATAAACATACCATGTGAAGATTTTCATTCTTATTTGATAAATAACCAAAAACTACTTTCAAAAATTAGCAGTTCAGCTAAATACTATTACAATAAAGTAAATTATAAAAAAAAAAAACTCACTTGTATAAAATCCCCCTTGGACCCATCAGTCCTCCTTTTGAAATTATCATTTGGCAACCCTATGCGCGACTGGTGGGGAGCCCATCGCCGCTACATCGCTTATGATGCAGTGTATTTGGTCTAAGGTGGCTATTTATATGACCCAAAAGTCATAAATACCAGCTTCATAGTAATTAGGTAAAATTAAAGACCACAGAAAAAATAATATGCCTCTTCGCCAATTTTAAACAAATCATAAGAAGAAGAAGTAAGTCAGGATTGGACACCGTAAGATTAAAATGGCTTTAGAAAATATTTACCACCAACCAATGCCATAAAATACAATTAACCTATATTGCCTGCATATGAGCACACAAATAATTGCTACAAACAGATTGAATTGTCAGTGCAGATTTTTGCAAGTCAAGTCTGAGATATATTGTAGAGTAGTACAACTAATTTTAACTTTAAGGCACCCGTGTGCATAGGTAGGATTAAACTTCGCGTTTTCATTATGTGATCATTTTTAGTAAATCAGGCTTAGCTTAGGAGCACTTAGTAGGTATCACCAAATTTAACTTTTTGTCTATACTTGCGCCCTTAACTAAGATTTTTGATAAACATTAAAATTTGCAATATTTTAGCTAGAAGGAATCTAGGAACTCAAGAAATTGATCAGAATGTACAATTAGGAGTTCAGCCGTGCGTATGCAATTAAGTATGTAATCGTTAGGGTCCAGCTTTAACCAACCATATCCCACCAAAACTTTTTTTAGATAGGATATTAATATAATCTAAAATTAAAACCAATTCTGTTATCACTAAAAAGCGGATAATAAGCCCCTAAAGCTGACAGAATAAATTAGACCTAATAAGTTCCTTGTATCTTTACTCCAGACCAATATAAAAGCGTAACTTTGTACCTTCTCGATTTTTTAATTAATAAATGCTAATAGTGCTATCAATTGAGAATCTTTTAATACCCCGTTTACAATCACCTACAAAGTGGACAAATATAAATATAACTGTTTGAGCTACTGAAGTCACACTAATATAGATAAGATTAAAAATATTCAAATTCTGACTATACTTCCATAACTTTAACAATTACCATTGCAATGCACATCATTTTAAAATATTTAGAGGCGTTAAAATCGTTCTATTCACCAACTGTAAAAATAATAATAAATCCACATACCCTATAGCCGTCATACTCCACATAGAGTGAATTCAATTTTGGTTAATCGAACGGTCGAATGAGCGCATAGAGAGTATTTATGTAAACAGAACGTAGCTTATATCACCTTTAATTATAAATCTATATTTATCACAGTGGACCTACCAGTAAACAAGGAGCCAGCAGCTTCAAAACCACCACGAACCACCACATTATTCACCACACCACGTACAACCACGTTCTTTACCTCATCCACCACAACAAGAACAACCACTACAACCACAACCACCACAACCACCACTCCCGCCCCGACCACGACAACAAGAAGACCCACTTTTACCCGACCAACAACAACCAGAAGACCTTATAACGACGAAGGTTCAACAAATAAGGTATAATCGCAACCAGCTGTTGCCGGTCGTTGCGCTTTACCACTTGACACGCTTTGCTGTAGCAGTTTCTTCTTGGTATTTTAAGAGTGTAAAGCTTGGTCTTACTTTCGCACATTTCTCTTTTATCTTCCATGCCTATTTATTTTCTTAAATCACCATTTTATTCACTGAAAAAATGTAATTAGATGTAATTACGTAAAAAAAACGACTTAGCTTACTAGGAATATAAAAGATAACAGTCAGCGTAATGTCAAATAGGTCTGTTCCCACTATGACATCGTCCTTGTGATGAATTTCGTATCATTGCGCTTACTTTTTTCTTTGTGGTGCAGTTTACTGATATGCAGTCGCTTAGTCAGGCTCATGCAAGAATCGCTTGCAACTTCTCGCGTCGGCGCGCGGCGGTGGGACCTAATATTTTCAAACTACCTTCTAGGTCGAGTCGTTTTTTGCATTAAGAGTTAAACGCCGTAGATTGTTTTACATACGAAATTGATTTGTCATAATCTTCAAAGTTCCGGAAATTTCACTTTGTATTTTGATTTAAAAAAAAAAAAAAAATTAAGTGCTTGGGGTTTTTGGTTTCATGAGATTCTGATAAGTCATTTAAACTGATAACAAAATTTCGTATCATGACGTACCTATAGATGCGTTTTTTATTATTAATAAAATTCTACTACTATAAAGCTATAACTACTACAAGTCTAATGGTGTCGATGTGCATTGCTTTAAAAACCCTTGCGCATTAACATGTAAGTATTATCTAAAACATTGCGTATAAAGTTACTTGCATTTGGTAGATACAATGTGGTGTGCTTTATCTTTATATAACAGATCTTCAGTGGTGACGGCGCAACTATATCTCTTTTTCTGCTTTTTTTATTAGTAAGAAATGCCAGTATTAATTTAACTGCATAATATGGTTAGTTCGCGTCGTCTGAAGCTTTTAAAAGTAATGCTTCTGTGCAGCCATGTCGAACCGGCACCTATCACGCTCATCCGAGATGCGAGAAGTTCTACATATGCCTGAATGGACTAATGGTGACACAGTCCTGTGCCCCAGGGCTGGTGTGGAGACCAGATAGACTTCAGTGTGACTTCGGAACCACATCCTCTTGTACCGACCGTCGAGGACAGAAACCTAACAGGAAACCTGACCACGCCTTGATGCAGATTGTTCAAGCTAAACCAAGTTAGTTGAATACTTGAGGTGTTGGGGTTTTATTTCACTATCCTAATTCATTTGGGAATACCTTATCTATATCTATTCTTTTTACAATATGGATGGGGCTGTAACTTCATATAAAAAATGGAGAATCTAAGGACTATATCAGTACTAGTCAATGAAAGATATTTAAAATTAAGAAACAGTTTATACTTTCTTTATAAAATACTGTGATATACTATTCTATAATCTTAAGTATAACAAGCTTTGGTAAAAATGGGTATTGGTATATTTAATTGAGTATTTCTTATACATACTAAAATAATACTTTTGTACATAGAGTTACTTTGTAATTATTTTATATTGAAATAAATAATATTTTAACCCCTTCTCTTTTATTTATCACCTGCTTGTACATAAAGCTTCAGTGAATCTGCCTTGGGATTATTTGGTAAGTGGTTAAGTAAAACACCGGTCCGGAAGTGATTATTGTAAGTTGCTACATAATACACATGTAGGTACATACATACATATATGTACATTATAGTACATTGTGTATTAAGGGTGATAAGAAGAAAATTAGTAACGAGAGGCTATTTAGAAGCCTAAGGCCGTAGGCTTTAATGATTCGAGTTTGTGATTTCTGTAACGCCCGTGTCACACACAATGTTTTTCATCACATTTGCGAGTAAATAAATAAAAATTAAAGGGGATTAAATAAATATACTCACCAAAACACAATTGAAATGACAAAAATAGAAGTAGCGAAAACAACGCCACCGTCAGAAGAGAGACAATTTATGAATTAAAAACCTTTGGCTAAAGTTAAAACTTGTAATTGCTCGCATGTAGTGTCGTCATACTTTGAACAGGCAGTTTCAAGTTTACTATGATACAATAGGCGCGTCATTACCGCTCGTAGGTTCTTAACGTGCGTTTTGCTTTAAGAAAAGTAAAATTTACAAAAAAAAAGTCCGTGGGAGTAATTAAGGTATTAGCACCCATACTGCCTGCAGGTAATGACACTGTTTACAAGTAAGTGTGATGAAAATTTATTTACCTAAATTTTATATGTACCTATTGATGATTTAGAAAAATTTAACTTAATTCAAATTGAAGCAACTTGCAAAAAACTTCACACCACTGCTGGTGCAAATTTTTTTTTAAATAAATCAGCATTAAATTAACTTATCTCAGGCCTTGTTAATATTTTAGCCGTTGAGTGTCAAAATGGTGAATATGCTCCGATACCAGGCGATTGCTCGCACTACCTACATTGCATCTTTGGAAAATTCGAGGAATATTCTTGTTCAGCTGGACTTCACTGGCATCAGGTGGGTACCAAAATATTGAGTTGATTTTATTTCTCTGAACGTACAAACGCAGTTGTTGCCTTAGATATTACCAAAAAAGGAAAAAAAAACTCATGCATGTAATGGCTTTAACCGATGCGCGCCAATCCTTGCTTACGAAATACACTAACACACAAAAAAAGGTATTTTTCTGAAACATGATACAATATGCGACCATATCTTGCACAAGCTTCTTTGGGATAAATCGTACTTGCAGTACAGTATCAGAGAGCGGCCCGCAATGTTTTATATTTGAAAATGGAACAAACTTTTTTTAAACCCGAACATTGATAACTAAAGAGATAACTCATCAAGTTTTATTTAATACCGGACTGGCACAACCAAAATAATGCGCCATTAAATTAATTTTAAAAAGTAAAAAAAGAAATTGACATTTGAACGCGGCGAATTAGCGGCAAAATCACCCAACACTATTTTCATTGTTGGCGATAGAATTGTCAATATAATTAGTTTTTTCACGCGCATATTTGAGAAAACCACTATACAAGCCTTGGCCACAACTGAGCATTAACCGGACTTCATGACGCTATATGCTATACTCACGATCGCCCGGTTATGCTGCGTTTGCGGGCCGCGGCAGTAATGTACCATAGTACAAAATATAACAGTAGATAGATAGATGTATTCTTTTTTGCATACCTATATACTTTTATATATTACGAGTAGATAGGTACCTGCTTTATATATTTATTACAGAATAATTTATACAATCTACATTTAAATTTTAGGAGAAGAAATTGTGTGATTGGCCTAGAAATTCCAAATGCAAGAAAGGTACTACAACTACGACTACGACTACCTCAGCGCCGGTTATAATGGATGTCGTGCATACAACTGCAGCGCAACAACACGACGAGTACAGCCCGACCGAAAGCCCAACGAAACCGATCTCCTCCAACGTTGTTTCAGTATCTAGCGCTAAGCCAGCTCTTCTAAACTGTAAGTAAACTTAGACCGTACAATACTATAAAAATAAGGTATTGCCTTAAGAATCTAAAAAAACACTAGCAAGTCAGTACACTAGCAATATAAATAAACTTTTTCGACGCCATCGGTTTCGATTCGGTAGTTTAAGACTAATAGAAATTTCAGGATTTACCCGAAACACAGCTATCTAATATCACGTGCACTTGAGCGAAACAAAAGACCACAGCGCTTTTCAGAATAAGTAAACGTGAGCGTCAAATCGGTTTTTAGGTATTTACTTGAAAACTAACTCGATTTTTCAGATTTCAGTATTAACAGCCATGGACTTTGTATTGATTTTTTCCATTTTAAAAAGTGTCACTTGGCGTTGGTTAGCCTCTAAAGCCGCAAACGAAGTCTGCACCTTAAATTATCTTTTACGATATAATTATTTTCGGCCTAATCGTTTTCATTTGTTTCGGTCCTTTGGTTTGAAATTTGGTAGAAGTGGCTTCTTTTATTTTATAAGTCCATTTTGTTAGCGATTGGCCTCGGGTGGGGCCTTTTGCTTCCAATTACCAAGCCTTTCAACATTGTAAACTCCCTTTATACCCTCCCTTATACCAATTAGGTGGCAAACAAGCTTACGGTCCGCCTGATGGTAAGCGGTCAGCGTGGCCTATGGACGCTTGCAACACCAGGGGTATCACTTGCGCGTTGCCGACCCTTCAGAAATCTAATAACTTCTTTCTTGAAGAACTCCATACTGTAGTCCTTGCAGAAAACCTTGGCAGGGAGCTCATTCCACAACTTAAGCGTTCGCGGGAGGAAGTTTCTCTGAAACCGCACTGTACGCGACCATTTAGGTTCTAAAGTGTGAGAATGAATTCCCTGCCGATGGCGAGCGTTGCGATGGTAGAAAGTAGCCGTGGGCATCATTTCGAAGAATTCCTCAGAACACAACCCATTGTACAAGCGGTAGAACACACACAGGGAGGCAAAGTCTCTATTTAGACTTAAGGGCTCGATACCGCAAGTGAGTTTGGAATCGTCGACAAATCTCACAGCCCGTCGTTGAACCGAGTCAAAAGGGCCAAGCTGGTATCCGGGTGCACCCGCCCAGAGATGGCAGCAGTACTCCATATGGGGCCGAACTTGCAACTTGTAAAGTAACAACCTTTGCCCTGACGTGAAGTACTGCTTCGCACTGTTGAGTACACCATGTTTTTTGGACGCCAGCTTCACCTTATCTTGTAAATGATCTCGGAACTGAACATCGCTGGAGATGTCGACACCAAAGATTCCAATGCTCTTGGAGATAGAGAGGGGAGTGTTTTGGAAATGGAGTTTTCTTAGCGGTGAATCCGCGCACTTGTGTCTTTGTAGGGTTGAATCGGACCAAGTTTACCCGTACCCAGTCAGAGTCCTGGGACAGTGTGGTCTTGATTTGAGACACAAGTTCTCCGCGGTTTTCCTACACAAAGGAACGAGGAATGTTTGCACGACCCGTGTAAAAAGCGTCAGTACTGTCATCTGCATAGCAAAGTATGATGTCCAACATGTCATTGATATGCAGTAGAAACAGCGTAGGAGACAGCACAGAGCCTTGCGGGACACCAGCATTAATGTCCATGCTATCAGAGCAACTACCGTCAACTACGGTTCGTATGCGTCTGCCGGACAAAAAGCTAGCCACCCATTTGCACAAACCCTCGGGCACTCCGTAAGATGGCAATTTCGATAGAAGACCCCGGTGCCAGACCCGATCGAACGCCTTCGCTATGTCCAGGCTACATGCCAATGCCTCCCCCTGACTCTCAATGGCTAGTGCCCATTGGTGTGTGAGATACACTAGAAGTTCACCAGTCGAGCGACCGTGGCGAAAGCCATATTGACGGTCAATGACCAGGTCATGTACTTTTAGGTATCTTAGAAGCTGTGTGTTGATCATACGCTCCATCACCTTGAAGAGGAGAGAGGTAATAGCGATAGGCCTGTAATTCGATGGATCTGATCTATCGCCCTTTTTGGGCACCGGGTGAAAAAAATTGCTTAGTGTGGTAGGAAAGCGCGAAGAGGCGCGTGAGTACAGGACATAACTCAGGAGCACACTGCTTAAGCACCACTGCTGGTATACCGTCTGGCCCACTCGACTTATGAACGTCTAGAGAGAGCAACGCCCGCCTGACCTCCCGCTGCGTTATGGAGATTTCCGGCATGGTCTTACCGCACCACGGTATAGTAGGTGGTACAGCGCCTTCATCGTTCATGTTCGAGTTCGAGGCAAAGAGACTGCCCAGTATATCGGCTTTCTCTTTAGCACTATGGGCCAAGTCACCATCGGTCTTTCACAGTGGTAGTAACGACGACTGGCAAAAGTTCCCTTCGGCAGCTTTGGCAAGCGACCAGGAAGCACGACTCCCAGAAGGATAGCTCGCAAGTCGCCCACCTATTTTGCTGATGAATTGGAATTTTGCTCTGGCAGTTGCTTTCTTACTGAACCTCGAAGCAGCATTTAATTTGCGTTTTAACTCAGAAATATTCGGATCCTTATTATTACGAGCCGTGGTCCAAGCCTCATATGCAGTTTGCTTAAGAATTTTAGCCTTTCTGCAAGTTCCCGAAATAGAATAGTATGTTCAAGTTACCTTCAAGATCTGCCACATTTTTAATAAATTCTTTATCCATCGTAATATGTTTTATACCCGATGTAATAATTGTATTTAAATTCGTTCAGCTAACTACAAACTAGTATGCTACTACACGAACTGGTCATGGTATCGACCTGGCATTGGCAAGTATGGTCCCGAAGATATCGACCCAACGCTCTGCACGCATATTATTTACGGATTTGCCGTGCTCGGGCGAGACGGCTTTATTACAGCGCACGATACATGGGCAGACAACGATAATCGTAAGTTTAACACAGTATAAGTACAAAACCAACTGTTCCTTGACCATATTATATATGTAAGAAACCAACCGTTCCTTGACCATGTTGAACATGTACCACACTGGTTCTACTGTTAAAAACCAGCATAAAACACAATAGTTATATTTTTCTGAATTGCTTTTAAGTTATAATAATGTTGCAGATAAAACCCTATTGTATTAATAATTAAAATCCGTTAATGAATTTAAATGTCATGTTATAGAACTATATGAGAATGTGCTAACATACAAGAGACACGGTATCAAAGTGTTGCTGGGTCTCGGTGGATGGAACGACTCGGCTGACGATAAATACTCCAAGCTAGTAAACAATGCTCTTTCCCGGGCCATGTTTGTCTCACACGCAGTACAATTCATCCAGAAATATAACTTCGATGGATTGGACGTAGATTGGGAATACCCTAAGTGCTGGCAGGTTTGTATGATTTTTTATGTTGTTGAGAAAATATGGTAATATTGCTAATAGACGAAAGAAAATAAGGTTAAAGATAATAAAATCAATAATAAGGTATCTGTGTCAAAAACATCAAAGAGAAAAGTCAGAAATTATAGCATCGCCACAACCCAATATTGGAAACTGTGTAAATCACGTATAATTGAGGAAAAAATCTAAAACTATGTTTACAGGTAGACTGTTCTAAAGGGCCAGAATCGGACAAGGAGGGCTTTGCCAGTCTCATTAGACTATTATCAGCTAAGTTGCGGCCTCGAAATCTTCTATTGTCAGCGGCAGTCTCGCCAAATAAGCTTGTCATAGATGAAGGATACGACGTCCCTGCCTTGGCCAAGTACCTGGACTGGATTGGAGTCATGACCTACGACTACCACGGACAGTGGGATAAAAAGACAGGTCATCTGGCACCATTGTACTATCATCCTGATGACGACAACACTTATTTCAATATTGTAAGTTGTATTCAACACATACCATAAATAATATTGGTAAAATCTAGGTCATCTTGAAATTCAATCTCATCTTTATTTTTTAGAATTACACAATTCACTACTGGATGGACCAAGGCGCTCCAGCATCTAAACTAATCATGGGTTTACCTATGTATGGACAATCATTTACTCTCGGTACAGATTATGAAACCCCACGAGAGTTGCTTTCAAGAAAGAATGAAACTGGTCTTAACGTTCCAGCTATATCTGGTGGTGAGGCAGGAGAATATACTAGAGCCAAAGGCTTTTTGGCATATTATGAGGTACCTATATTAATCAAAATCCAAAACCTTTTGGTAATTCGTCCCAAAACGTTTGTTGTTAAATGTAATAATTTATAAACACGCAGGCCAGTTTTAGATGACTATTTACCAACTTCTTCATTCCAGATTTGCGAAAGGATTATGCATAAAGGGTGGATGGTTGTGAAGGACAGCTACCAAAGAATGGGTCCTTACGCGTACAAGGATGACCAATGGGTTTCATTCGATGACAAAGATATGTTAAAGAAAAAGGTTAATTACATAAAATCATTAGGCCTTGGTGGTGGAATGGTTTGGTCTCTTGATCTCGATGATTTTAAAAACAGGTAATATATACATATTTTATTTAAAAAGTAGACATTAAAAATGTTTTACATGTCCCAAAACACTTACGCAACTCATCATTTACAGGTGTGGAGAAGGAAAAAATCCTCTTATAAACACAATTAAGGACAATCTATTAGATCCAAATGTGTACAATGATGACACACCTGTTGCAACAGACTCCAGAAAGCCATCCGTTGTATTACCGAAACCTACTAAGCCACCCCTTAATGACGTAGACGATGATCTTGAAGACATTCAAGTCAGACCTACGCCCAACAAGAAGCCAACTACTACTACTCGTCCAAATGTTGGAACGGATTACTATCAAATTGCCCACACAACTAAACGGCCAACTACCACAACTATAAGTACGCCTGTCGAACCCTACAAGGTTATATGTTACTACACGAATTGGGCTTGGTACAGGTAATTGTTTTTGTGATTTATTTCTATCGTTCAATAATTTTGTGTTTATGTTTTCTATACATATAAATGAAATGGTTACAGACCTGGTCCTGGCAAGTACACACCAAGTGACATTGATTCTTCACTTTGCACCCACATTGTCTATTCATACGCTGTACTGGATAGCTCTCGATTGGTCATCAAACCTCACGACACGTGGTTGGACGTTGAAAACAGTAAGTTTTGTTTAAAAACCATAAATAACATACATAACTTCTGATGACCTAAGCTTCGAAATATAATTTCAGAATTCTATGAGAAGGTAATCGCACTAAAGAGCAAAGGTGTAAAAGTGCTACTTGGTCTGGGAGGCTGGAACGATTCGGGTGGTAACAAGTATTCACGTTTGGTAAGCAATGCTGCGGCAAGAAGGAAATTCATTGTACATGTAATCGACTTCATTCAACAATATGGATTCGATGGATTGGATCTCGATTGGCAATTCCCTAAGTGTTGGCAAGTGAGTGAAATAACTACTATCTGCATACCTTAAAATTATAATTTATTAGTAAAATAGAGAATAGTAGGCAAATCTTTAGAAAATTCTTGGGACAGCTAAATGCTCAAAGGAAATGTTACCCAACAAAAAATATTTTACAGGCAAATTGTAAAAGGGGACCAAGTTCAGACAAGGAAGGCTTCGCTTCTCTGGTAAAGGAGTTACGAGACGCATTATCTTCCCAAGACATATTGTTGACTGCTGCAGTGTCAGGTCTAAAACAAGTCGCAGATGAAGGTTAGCTAAGTGCAGTAATTGAGAGTTTGAGTAAACTGATGTATTTTTCTCTAGTTCTTATATCGATACCTTAGGGTACCTAACTTTAGAAAATAATTTTAGGAGAAGGTTTTTGCACAAAGTTAAGATCATCTGATCTTGGTAAATCGTAATAAAAACGGACCGAATATTAAATATCCCATGATGCTTTACTCAAATATCAAATATTTTGATTAATATTAACTTGGTTCTACAAGAAAGAAGTGTTTGGATTTCTGAAGGTTCGGCAAGCCGCGAGTGATACAAGAGTCCAAAGGCTACAGTGACCCCTTACCATCAGGCGGACCGTATGCTTGTTTGCCACCTTTGTGGTATAATTAAAATAAAATAAAAAACACCTGATTAAAATATATATTTTAGTTTTCAATATCACAATCACGTAGTAGATATATATTTATTTCATAAAACTGTTTAAACTTGGCTATGTTTAGGATACGATATTCCAACACTTGCCGAAAACCTGGACTGGATCTCCCTAATGACATACGACTACCACGGACAGTGGGAGAAGCAGACTGGCCACGTAGCGCCCATGTATGCAAGCGAAGACGACGAGGACCAAACACTCAATGTGGTATGTACAATACACATAGGTAACTCAAGGCATCTAAGAAATTAGGTTCCCAACGCCGAATGTACAAAAATCATTACGATTTTTCGTCAATAATCATTACGACCTAAGTCATATCAACTGAAAATGAAAAGGAGTTATTAAAGGAGATCTTCAATGGTGTTAAAAATCTTTTTTTTGCATCAGCAAATAATTTATTTGCTTGGTTGTATTTAGTACTTGAAAAAAATTTGAATCTGAAAGGATTTAAGCCCCCTCCCGCCTTCATCCATCTTTTCGCGTACACACATACGAGTATGTTTGTGCACCAAATTAAAACATGTAAATGAATAAACTACGTCGGTAACTAACATGAACACTCACTGTTATAGTAAAAATTATAAAGAATAAGTTTAACCTACCTTTACTTTAGTTCTAATTCTTACATTACCACCCTTGGTTTAGAATTTCACGATAAACTACTGGATGAGTAAAGGCGTACCTAAACAAAAAATGATCATGGGCATACCAACATACGGACAGTCGTTTTCTCTAAGCGACCCACTCAGCAACGGTATTGGCGCAGAGTCGTACGCAGGCGGCGAAGCTGGTGATGAGACCAGGGCTCGTGGCTTCCTCGCCTTCTATGAGGTAAACATATAATTATAATTAAAAAAAAACTCTTAACAGTTCTAAACACACGACTACTTAGGAGCTTATGTGCTCCTGGTATATAAATGTTACAAATTTTCATTTCTTCGTAGAACTCAGAATATAATAAATTTACATAAGTGCATAAATATAATTTATCTTCGTTTGAGACTTCCTAAACGCTTAAGAGGAAATATCCCGCTGTTTTTCCCCATACAAACGTATTCCCCTGTTTCCTCCCTGAATTGTGGCATTAGCGCTGTTATTTTTTGACGTGACAACGTCTTATAAATTGGTTTGCCGGGTGACACTTCAAGAAACTGCGTTACGCTCCGCTCACGTTATGCGCTCACAATGAGAGCGAGTGAGAGGCACGCGGCATGGTTAGCCCGCCTAAGAGCGAGAGAGACAGACATAAAAAGTGAAAGGCACAAGTTGTCACGTAAAACTTTCGCCCGTATACCGACTTTACAGGCAACCAGTTTTTTTATATGTATGATAGATATACGCAATTACTATGTCTGTATGTTTTGCTTTTTTTTAGATGCCATTTCTATAAAAAGTTGGGGCACTGCAAAAGTCCTAAAAAAATACTCTTTTTTATGACAGTTTTAGACGTGTGCTATACAAATATGACCACTAATTTAAAAAACTGGTTGCCTGTAAAGTCGGTATACGGGCGAAAGTTTTACGTGACAACTTGTGCCTTTCACTTTTTATGTCTGTCTCTCTCGCTCTTAGGCGGGCTAACCATGCCGCGTGCCTCTCACTCGCTCTCATTGTGAGCGCATAACGTGAGCGGAGCGTAACGCAGTTTCTTGAAGTGTCACCCGGCAAACCAATTTATAAGACGTTGTCACGTCAAAAAAAAACAAAACATACAGACACGGAATAATTCATTACCTTGAAGGTGAAGTTAAATTTGGTTAAGATTTGGAAGAGGAAAGTGGCGAATATGATACCCCGATTTTATGATTACGACTACGCAAAACAGCCCGAGGCGCAGTTGTCCCTGTCGCACATTCGTATTTCGGACCGGGTCCTAGTGCGACAGCAAGTGTTTTTCAAAACCTATATCTGCATTGGCTAGGTTAAGATGTTTCCTCTTAACAGTTCTAGATTTTTAAACTTACTCTAAAAATTTCATTAACAGATCTGCGACCGTATCAAACTCAAAGGTTGGACTGTAGAGCGCGACGCAGGTGGTCGTATGGGACCTTACGCAACTTTCGAAGACCAGTGGGTCGGCTTCGATGACGACTTCATGGTTCGTCACAAAGCGGAATTCATTCGCTCAATGGGACTAGGTGGTGCCATGCTCTGGTCTTTGGATCTAGATGACTTCAGTGGCCAGTACTGTGGCTGTGGAAAGTCACCACTTTTGATGAATATCAACTTCGTGTTACGCGGGCAAAAGGAACCGCCTACATGTCAACTTGAAGAATGTAAGTTTATCTTTAGTGACAAATATTCCAAATTGTATATAGCGATAGCAGGTACTAAAAAATACAATAGATTTGTAATAGAAATAGAAATATCAATTTCGTTGAATTAGTTATGTACAGTAAGCTATCTTTTCTGCGTAGAAGTGGAAGCCATTTTTTCCAAATTCAAGAGGACTTACATTGATATGAAGAAGATGCCAAATAAATAAATATTGAACGAGGTGATACATGTATGTTGTGCATGTTGCTTTGGTGGTTTACTCGATCAATTTTACACTATCGAAAAGCATCTAAAATTAAATATAACAAACGTTTATATAAATATATATATATATATATATATATATATATATATATATATATATATATATATATATATATAGATGCTAGTGTTTCCTAAAAGCGGTCGTGTATGAGGTCTAGTAAATTAAAGATTTTTTACAATATTTTAAGGATGTAAAACCAAGACCTAAGCAACATGCAATACTAATTCTAAACAACACTAGTTTTTCCACATAATTCTTATACTTCTCACATCAAATTGAAGCCCCCGTCACCCCCCCTGTCTATCTGCCAGAATATTTTTTTTCTCCATAAACACAGAACGGATTTTATTCTGTTTTACATTAACGTATTTCAAAAGAAATAGATTATAGACATTTTTATTTCAAGGCTACGGATAAACAACGTCAGGTCAGCTATTATATTCAAGAGTAAGAAATTATTTTAATTTTGTTTCTGTCTTACACAGTGAAAGGGCCTACCCCTGTTATAAACTTACCTACGATATCGCATACGACTATGGCCCCCACAAAGACTACTACTACACGACCACAAAGGCCAACTACTTCTACTACCACCACTGCAGCCACTACGCTCGATACGTACAAGCCTACAGAAAGCGGATTATGGACTAGCGTATGTATCATTTTTTACGTTAATCATTGAACGCCCTCTATGCTCTTAGTATATGCGCGCATTTTTCGTCGGCTCCGGTGGCAAGGTAGAAATTGATTCTGCCTGCTGAACCGAGGGGCGTGGGTTTTGGGAAATTTATGTAGTGAACATTTGTGTTTATCTTGAGTCTGGTATGTTCTTACAATATATGTATTTTCAAAAGAAGAGTGTAGGTAAGTATTTGAATCAATTATCTGGTACTTGCAGTACAAACTTATCTTGGTATCTAACCCGATAGGGCTGTGTAATTTGTTTTAAAAAAAATTATCGTTCTTTTACCCAAAAATGAATGCGCTCTATGCGTAATATGGCGACACTTCCGGTACGCATTTAAAAACTATGATCAGCAATTTTGTTTGTTTACATTCGGTCAATAGAGCGCGAAGTTTAAAGCGCTTTATGCTAATCCCGTCTTGTCAACAACCGCGGCTCACGATTTTTGGTATAAAATATATATATATTTAGAATACATATTTCAATTACAGGGTTCTTCACTAGACGGTCAACCATGTTCAGGAGTCGTATTCAAGGGTGATGACAAAGACTGTGCCAAATACTACTTATGCCTGAATGGAAAGTATACAGAGCTTACATGTCCATCAGAACTATATTGGAATAAGGCAAGTAACTAGTTATCTTATGTGTTTTAATTATCATTTCATCGAAAAAACTTATAAGGACTACCCATTTTATCCGACTGCCCGCAACAAAATTCTGTTATGTGTTTACCTACATATAAAAGTAAGTCTACATGTATATATGAATATCATAATAAGTGCGTATTTATGTTTCTTAAATCCTCTCGTAGAGCCTTAAACTAATTTTGACAAATGAGGTATGTTTTGATCAGTTTTGAAACTCCAAGTATAAAGGGGTAGGTACTCTTTTACAAGATTGTAAAAGAATCAAAATGGCGGACTACAAATGACAGATGGTTTTGAGCTTAAACATAAAAAATAATTTTATCATTAATAAAAAGCTTTTATGAAAGTTTCATACTCCGATTTTTAACATCTTTGATCGATCTGACCCATTAGACCCTTCAACCCCGACCGCTTTCCGACGATTCGATTGTAATTCCGATGGACGTGGACAATCCAGAGGATTCAGAATATATAGTATACCTACCATGAGTAGTGGAGGCAACATAAGATCTATATCTAGGGTTGCCATACGTCCCGTGTATACGGGACTGTCCCCATATTTGAGAACCTTGTCCCGTATTGCTATTTTGTCCCGTTTTTGTTAAAATGCGCGTCTGCAGTAATACAACTGTCACAAATCATAAATTTAATGAAAATTGTATGAAATGGCACCAAAATAAATATATTTTTTAAACTTATTGCTAATCTCGAGAAATATCACTCTAAGCGTCCCGTATCCGTTCCCAATAATTATGGCAACCCTATCTATATCCATATCAATTTTGACATGCCTTTCAAAGAGATCCCCTAATAAATCTTCGAAAATAATCGAATCCACAAAAAAAAATTAGCAGTAGAAGCCAGACTTCTATCTTTCTTAATTTTATAAAATTTTTATTTTCAGAACCACTGCGACTGGCCGTCAAAATCAGATTGCAAAACAAAGTCTTACTTGAAACTCCGCGACGAGAATATACAAGAAATGCAGGACAAACCAATAGTAGCGTGTTATTTTACTAACTGGGCTTACTATAGGTACCTAAAGACTTTAGTATTTTGGACTATTATATTTATGTACTAGCTTTTTCCCGCGGCTCTATCCGCCCTAAATTCGATTTTCGGTGTAGATTTCGCATTTATAATATTAGTATGGATTTTTAAACTTCCTTTTATTTTACGAACATTTTATATTGTATTACGTCTTCGCTTACAGGCACGGTATCGGCAGCTATGGTCCTGAGCAAGTGGACCCGTCTGAGTGTACGCACATTATATACGCGTTTGCTCGAGTTGATGATAAAACTTATGAATTAGTGCCAGGGAATCCAGAACTGGATATCGAAAATGGTAATAGTACTTTTTGATAAAAGCAAGCTAAATTAGTCATTTTATTACACGCGAGGCCGGATAACAGGCCAAACCAAAAGGCGAGGGTGTAATAGCGCCAAGTGTGTAACAACTAATGCTCACGCAAGTCGTGCAACCTTTCTCAACACACTTACACGAAAAAAAATCAATTTGTTTTATATTTGCGCAAAATGGCACGCGGATTTCATTTTTCGCACACCGCCTATTTGGCTATGTACATAGATATAAAAATATATCATTTAACCACTAGTATAAATATAACGCACAAGTAGGAACTTAATAACCTGCATCAACCTAAAAGTGGTGCAATAAGAGTGACTATAGCTAGTGTGGTGAAAAAACTGGCATTTAATAAGGAACTTTCATTTTACATAAATTGAATTGTAATCTATATACACATATACATATATATTAATATAATATAATGTATTGTTGCAGATTTCTACGGAAAAATTACAGAATTCCGTGTAAAAGGTATCAAAGTAATACTAGCAGCTGGAGGTTTAGAAGATTCGGAAAGTGATAAATGGGGCAAGTTAGCAGCAAGCCACGAGCATCGAGCGACATTTGTGCAGTCCGCTTTAGAACTGCTAGATAGATGGCATTTCGACGGCTTGCAAGTAGCCTGGGAATATCCTGTTTGCAAGCGGGTACGTATTTCACTACGCTGTTTTAGAAGCTGTCTTTCCTACTGTACTAAATCAGCGAAGAAATAACTTACAAAGCCTAATAAAGTACGTACTAAAATGAACGTTGGAAATGTAAGCAAGTTAAAGTTCAGCATGCTTAGGGAACCTATAACAAACTCTTTTTCTACACAGTAACCATAGCGTAGGTAATTCGAACAGACAAGGGTTAAAATGAACTAGTGAACATTTGTTTATGATTAAATTTTGCCTAAATAAATGCCTATAATCTGTTCCTAAAACATACAAAGTTCATTTAATTCGTATTAAACTAGCGCCAATAATTAGCTCGGAATCTCACTGGTGGCATTCCCAGACTACTATTGTTTCTGGCTCAGACAGTGTCGCTACTATACAGACAGTGTCTTCGTGTTATTCCTTATACTATGACAAAACCTTTAAAATCATATTTTCATTTAATATTCCAGTCTCCATGCCCCGACGGATACGACTCATCAGAAAAAGACAACTTCGGAGTTCTACTCTTAGAGCTGGCGAAGGCAATGCGTCCTCGAAACCTTGAACTGTCTGCCATGGTGTCTTCATCTCCTGAAATTGCCACGCTAGCCTACGACCCGGCGGTATTGACTGCGACGCTGGACTGGATGGCTTTAGCTGCCAATGACTATTATGAATCCATCTCCGGAAGGACAACCTATTTGATGCCACTGGACTCAGTTGGAACTAACAGCTTTGTAAGTAAAAACTAAAGATATAGCCAACATTATTGACAAGTTAGGTATATTTCTATACCAGGAAAATAGCGCCCTTTGCCCTTTTTTACCTTTGAAAACTACGTGAAACATATTGAACTAGCGTACATACTGAATAAAATTTTGTTGGTCATGCTACGCGGTGTATTTTTAACACCGCCAAAACAAAAAGCTAAGAAGACGCTTGTTGGCCCTGTCCTTAATATGTAATAAATGTCTATAATATATAAATGTCCATGATTACGACATATACATTGCTGAACAGATCCCAAATGGCCATGTAAAGACAATTGTACAGCATTAAATACATTTTTGGAGAGTAACTTTGTCGAACCCGCTTTAGACTATTCGCGATTGGTCCCTTATGGTTATACATTATCAACTATAGAAATCACAAAAGATCTGATTTTAAAGCAAATGAAGAATCTTGATGGATGTAAAGGCCCAGTTAGCGATGGCTTTCCAGCTTTATTCCCATCCAAGCGTAAGGAATGCCTGGCTTATCCGATATCTCTTCTTTTTAAACGGTCAAAGAAACTTGGCGTTCATGGAAACTTGTATTGCTGGGTTCTAACCTCTCGAACAGATCACAAGCTGTTGTTTTTTTTAAGCCGAATATAATCTAATGTCTTTGAGCAACAACGAATCTTGTTAGATGTGACATTATTATTTGACACTATTAATGGTCACTTGGTCTGTCCGGTAATATATATCTATTTGGATAGATAAAATATATACGTCTTATATATTGCTGTATATGTCTAGGTTTGTGTATTGTATAGGTATGTATGTGTATTTATACGCATAATTATAAATTATTGCACTTTCAAATGTGCACAATGTTAATCCACTGTTAGGTGTATAATGTATAATTCACAGGTTTATTTTTGCATTGTTAAATAACCGAAACAAAATCATTTAAGTAAACATGGTGGAAACCTATAATTCGCTTTTTTTATTGTCTAAGACTTTAATGTAATATTATCTGTAATTTAAAAGATGGTTGGATTTCCAAATCTTTATATCTACTGTACGTGTGTATGTCCTAAACGGCTGAACCGATTTGAATGTTTTTTTTGTATGCGTTTGGGTGGCGCCCTGAATGCTTTAAATTCACGTAAAGGGTACTTCACAAATCAGCCCGGCAGATGGCGCTGCAGTCAGTATCATGCAGGGCAACGTCTGCGCGGTCAGCTAGTAAGCTATAAAATAAAAAATAAAATTAAAAAAACAAAGGCCGCTCGGGAGCGTTCCGCCTGCCCAAACCCTCTCACAATTGCTCTATCTAGACGCCTTCGATGGATTTATGAATGTTTGGATTGTAACATCGTCTTCATTTGCATCTAAACTCTTACTGTTCGCTACATACAGTTGTCGTTAGTAATATCTCTGACCACCCCTATTGAAGATAAACGTCGTAATGGTATTAAATAATAATTTATCAGTATGTAAATCATAGAAAATATATTGAATCCATCGCAGCCTAGTTGATAGTGTGGACGGCTGCTGTGCAGAGGGTCTGGGTTCGATTCCCGCACTGGACAAACATTTATGTGATAAACCTTTGTATTTGTGTTGATTCTGGTTGTAATTATGTATGATATGGATGTACTTATAAAAAAGTAATATATATGTATTTGTATCCGTTGTCTGGTATCCATAACACACGCTTACTTTGGGGTCAGACGGTGCTGTGTGTAATGTAAAAAAATATTTATTTATTAAGTATTTGAAAACATTTTTTCGTTTATAGAATGACTCACTAAGCTACTGGTCCAGTATAGTGCCGAGCCGACAATTGGTAATCAGTATTCCAGCGTACGGTAGATCGTACACCCTACGAGGCAATTCCCAAGGATTGGGCGCACCGTTCGCAGGTCCTGGAGCTCCTGGATTTTCCACTAGAGTCCCTGGTTTCCTAGCGTATTATGAGGTTTGTTACAATGCTACTTCTAAATAAGTTTCAGTCAGTTACAGTCTTAAGACATTAAGAAAATTTAACCCACACTTCACGGGGTAATATATTTGAATTTATCAGGCTTTGCAAGCATACAGAGATTTACTTTTTAGCTCTCGACGTTTCGACCATGTTGCACTAGCCGTAGTCACAAGAAGACTGTTGCAGCGACGTGTTGACATCGATCGGAGCGAGCAGTTTCAAAAACTACCAATATCGTTATAAGGACCTGTTTAGTTGTCCAAATCGCGATAGTTTAAAAGTATTACCTACATTGACTTAGTCTATGATATTTAACTACAATCTCGTACTACAGGTGTGCACAGAGAACGACCGACAAGAGTATCACTCAGAAGATGGCACGTACGCAACGATAGGGCCAGAGTGGTGGTCGTACTTAACTCCAGAGGAGGCGCAGACGGTGGGCGGACGAGGGCGGTCAGCAGGGGTGCGGGGTGTCGCACTATGGACGCTCGACCTGGACGACTGGCGCGGGGGTTGCGGCTGTGGCCCACACCCACTGCTGCGAGCACTTCGACGCGGCATCCTAGACCCTGCAGCTCCTTCAATCGCTTGCCTGTAAATTATCACAAGAAAAACTTATGACCTTAGTAAGGAGAAATGAAAGAAGATGAAAGTTGCAGATATTAATTAATAGTAATATGTATCTATTGATTTTTTTTTCATTATTTCATATTTCATTTCATTTTTATTTTGTACACATTATGCTTTTTGATTTAACAGTATTTATTAATTTCTTTGACGACGATGTACAGAAGTAAAATATTTAAATTCATTATGAATTATAATCGTCAAAATCCATTGTGTTGAGAGAGTTTAATCTACTTAGAGAGCGAATTAGACTGAAGCAAGGTGATTTCGCATTAGAAATATGTTTTTTTTCAGCAATAAAATATTAGTATTGATACTACATTATCAAAGTCATAAAGAAACAATTTGTCTAAATTACATAAATTGTTCCTCAATGACTCATACTTATTTTCGTATTTGTAACAGCGAAGTTACACTTTCTTGATAAAGTTACCAAACCTCGCGGTTACAACTACTAACCAGCTAACATGTGATATTCTTTAGTTACTAGACCCTGGATATTTTATTAGCTGGTATTGGTATCATCACAAACTAGCGTAGGTAACTACACATTTGCTAAAGTCGTGTTACGTAGCTAAGGCACAAACTACCTAGTTTTAGTATACGGTTCGGTGGATACTTAAAAATAAATTCTAAGTAAAGTAAATTAGTAAGATAAGTACCTGCGTCGGTTTGAAATAACACTAGCCACCGAATAACAGACCGCAACCGCTATTCGTTTTGGTACCAGCACTATTCCTATTATATAAAATAATATAAAATTATGATATGTTATTATTTAAGATTACCTACTAAGAAGTCATTACTGAAATATTGTCCGTTGACAGGACATAAGACTTGAAATAAGATTTGGTTAGTAATTTCTGAAATAATTGTAAGTACCTATGTACTATTAAGATGACAATTTAGACTCAAATTGAACTAAATAATATTTATAATATTATTTTATTAATATTATATCAATAAAAAATATTGGTTTCTAGATAAAATTTTGTAAGTGGATACATAGGTGCCTATTTAATTATAACTGATAGATAGATGACTGATAGATGTATGAAAGTTGACCATGGCGTGTAAAATGACTGAATGAAGACTGCTTTGATATCGAATATTTAATTTAAAATATTTCAGTAAGTTACTTACTAAATAATCAGGTAATTTATGTACCTAAGTGAAAGGTACATTAATATTTTAAAATTTAATAAAATCATAAAATTACATGAAGAATATTTTATTTATTCACTAGCAGTTCACGACAAAATTCTTGTTTTTTTTTTTATATTTTACGGAATACAATCAATACAATACAAATACATATATAAATATTATAAATTCGAAAGTAACTCTGTCTGTCTGTCTGTTGTCCTCTTCACGCTTAAAACGCTGTACCGATTAAGATGAAATTTAGAATGAAGATTGTTTGAGTCCCGGGGAAGGGCATAGGCTACTTGAAAATATCAAGTGTGAGTCGTTTTTTTTTCTATAATTGAAGAATTGAAAGTTGAAATTTTACACCGATAACCGAACCGCGGGCAAAAGCTAGTTCGTTATAAAACATATCCTTATCTGGAGTAGTGTAGCTTTCAGTGAAAATAATTTAAAAAATTGTCTACCAGTGCCGCAGATTATGCCACAAACATGTTATATAGTAGATGTGTCATGCGGTTTCACCTGCAGCAAATTTTATTCTCATGGGAACTTTCAATCGGGATAGAAGTATTTGCCTTTCTCTGTCACGTTAACTGTATGCACCGTTTACTTATCAGCCTCATTCGTTCCCGCTGTTGGGGCACGGCCTGTAGAGGGTGATTTGGGCCATAGTCTCGATCGGTAAATTATTGTATTTCCTTTTCAGCCCCTCCACCTATCCCTGCGCCAAAATTCAGGTTATGTTGCTATGTTGCAATATGCAGAAACATTATCTTTTTTCCTAATCATAATCATCATCTAGTCTATTAAGCTTTTTCTCGTAGGCATAGATTACCTCATCATTGTTACAACAATGTTATTTGGTGCAGACTTTTGAGCTTCTATACACAATTCCAACGAGCCTACATAAAGAAATAAATATAGATTAATAGATACATATTTTGGACATTACGCAAAGCGTCACCTGGTCCGAAACTAAGTAAAGCTTTGCACATCAGACAATGGATTCAAATACATATAGACTTTTACGCATATTGTTACACATACAATCATGAGACTCAAGACGAACACAAATGTTCATCACATTAAGTGTTTGTCCTGTGTGGGAATCGAATCCGCGCCCCTCGGTTTAGCAGGCGGGTATTACCCACTTTGCCATGGACCCGCCAATTTCCTATGACCACCTTCTGGCTCCATCATCAAACCAGCTCCATGGCATAATGCCATTTGCATTGTCACCGACGTGATTTCTAAGGAGTCCAGATATCAGGTCAATAGGATGCCAGCAAGTTCTTGAAAATGGATTACTCGAAAGTCACTGACATATCAAGGAAACCAGGGCCGTACCTTGAAATACTAATGCACTACCTTAAAAGTACCATAAACTAAGGTATAATATATATAAATTGTTTTTCCGTACTATAAATTAATACCATTTTGCTCTTGATTCCCGCGATCCCACCCAAGTACCTTCTACCTTAATTACTCACTCTCACAAGCAGATAAAAAAATGAGAGATAGAAAAATTACTTGCGCCGTACCCGTGCATGACACCACCGCTACCCTACCTTAGATTCAACTCTAGCTACAGCCCTGAAGGAAACTATGTCAATAATTACTTAAAAAAAAGAAAAACCTCCTATATTTTACCACACTACCATTCCCACAAACAACAGTAGTGCACCCAGGTGCACGCACACGCATTGAATTAGGATTAGAATATAAATAATTGCAGATATAGAGAACTTGTAAACCCATTAAAATTTCGTTTATAACTTTTTTCGTTGAAAGTACCTATTTAAAAAGCTATTTTTTGAGATTTTTATAACACGTGGTTCAAAAATTAGAGGTACACAATTTTTTCTTTACAAGCCAATAATTCGCAAAATATAAATTTTACAAGAACTAACTATTTACATATATATTTAAAAACCTCAACTGCATTTTAAAACACCTACGCGACGTCATCTCACACGATTGAGTATGCGAAAAAAAATTATTCCTCGGTTCAATATACATTTGGACATAGGTACCTACCTACCCTTAAAAATACTTTTTCCCAATTTCATTACGAATCCGGATGGCGGTATAAAAAATCCATATTTTATAAAACCTCATAGGTAGACGCACATATTCTAAGCCGTAGATATCAATTCCGAAAATCATGTTGCTAATTAACCTTCGCTCTACAACAAATCTCACGCACTAAAGCATATTTTATTATCCATGTGATAGGTACGGACAGTTTACAACTAGGTAACATTACAACAGTAATGTTACGTAATCTGTAGTAGTAACATATGAGCAGGTATGATTTACAGATATAATATAGGTAGGTATGCCATGCCTCGTCGCAGGAAGTTCGAAGTTGTATTTGGACTTTGAACCTGTTTTATTATTACTGTGTCTACGCGGGTTCATAATTCAAGTTTCGCGTCATTATTTTATGACAAGACTTCTTTCTAGAGATTATTCAAATAGTCTATCAATATAGCTGCGCACTCACGTTTGAAGCAGCAAGAAAAATCGATAAAAATTACAAAGCAATAATTTTATTATTTTAAGTGCTGAAATATTATATTTTCATTACATTCAATTCCCTTTTTTTTTTTTTATATATCACTAAGGTGGCAAACAAGCCTACGGTCCGCTTGATGGTAAGCTATGGACGCTTGCAACACCAGGGGCATCACTCGCGCGTTGCCGACCCTTCAGAAATGTAATATCTTCTTTCTTGAAGAACCCCATACTGTAGTCCTTGGAGAAAACCTTGGCAGGGAGCTCATTCCACAAACCAAGCGTTCGCGGGAGGAAGTTTCTCTGAAACCGCACTGTACGCGACCATTTCGGTTCTAACGTGTGAGACTTCAAGTAGGTACTTAGCATAAAATATAAATATAACTACTACTACACTTTCTGGGAGACAGACATTATATAGGTTACAACTAACGACAAAATTTGACAAAATTTGTGTGACTCAATAAATTCGACTCTGACACACAAAATCGTTGTATCTTAATAATAATTCCATTACGTTCAAAAAAAAAGTTACGACTTTTATTTTTTTAAAGATTTAAAACCATCCAGAAATTTATTGTAAATCGGTACCGTTTAGATTCCATATATACCCATTTATAACAGGTGCAAATCGCAGGAAAATGGTGTAATACGGTAAAACTAACGCATGGGTTGGTACAATATTGTTTGTAGTAGAGATAATAAAGCATGACGTAATGCGTAGCCTTGACGGTGTTCCTTAGTAATTCCGGACTATTCTTGGTTCGCAGTCGCGCCACACGCCACAGTTATCACGCGTTTAGGTTAGATCAGCTGATATTGCGAAAAATTTAATATGAATTATTGCAAGTGACAATTTATAACTGAATAATTACACCTTTAAGGTGGTTATCACTGTGAAATAGAAAATAACTTTCAAATGTTTAAAAATCGAACAGATTAAGGCAATTCAATAATGTATTAAAACTGAAAAATGTATTAAGACAAGTGAGATAACTAAAACATTGGTTAATAATTGCTGTAAAATGGCAAAACGGTTCGTCTTTCGTACGTTAATTAATTTTAATAATGTTAGCAATCCACCGTCAACATTTGGTGTTATTCATCGTTGTAAATTACATACAAGCGAGGTGAGTTATTAATTTTTACTTCAGTTTTAGTTTAGCTCAATTCATTTACCTATTCCTTGCAACACCTAGCATTTGAACGTAGTTTTTGCTATACATGTTAAGTTTTAAGTATTGTTATAAAAAAATAATCTACAACTATATAGCGTTAAGAGAAAAGGATCCTAATTACCTACTTACCTTTTTATTTTTATGCTTTGGTTCTCCTATACATATTTAAATAGATTCACATTAATTCCTAATCCATCTCTAGCTTGTAAGTACTTTGTAAAAAAGGTTTAGACTTAAGATTTAGAATTCAGATTAAAACCAAATTTCAAAATATAAGAAAACTTAAAATAAAATTAAACTTTATATCTTGAACTTTGAGACAAACCTACATGAAAGTGAAGTAATTAAAATATTCGAAATTCATATTTTATTACTGTGCTAAATTTATAGCGATAGAATTTTATTAATACAACCGTGACCTAACAAAAACAGCCATGACAGGCATATACCAAGGTCTCGCATTTTAAACAGCCATGACAGGCAGATACCAAAGGTTCGCATTTTAAACAGCCATGACAGGCAGATACCAAAGTCTCGCATTTTAAACAGCCATGACAGGCAGATACCAAAGTCTCGCATTGTTTATCTACACATTGCGTCCCAAATTCCCTAAGTAACTTGGTAATTAATTTTCCTTTCAAAAAAAATGTCACTAAATACATAATACCTTCATATACTTGTCATTGTACGTATATCACAAGTCCACGAATCTACGAATATGTAACTAAACTTTTATTTATACATATATAATCAGAAAATTAAAAATAAATGGAATCTACTCAATTATGCGATTAAGACTATATTATAAGCAATAAAATTCCAGGTACCTGTAAAAGAAATCAAAATCCCAGAGAAGTGGGGTCACATAGCCGGAAAGCTCTGGGGCGATGAAAACCAGAGACCCATATTGGCTCTTCACGGGTGGCAAGACAACGCCGGCACTTGGGACCCCTTAGCACCACTGCTCTGCAAATATCAGCCCATATTGGCTATAGACTTCCCAGGTCATGGATTATCTTCGTGGATACCACCTGGTACATACTTATTCAAATATTTTTATTAACATTTTATACAAAAACAGAATATTAAGGTCTTAGAGGGGCTTATTATTAAATTGTCCGCATGAATAAAATTTTGTATTTTAACACTGCCAGAAACATGCAGCTACGACCACTTGAAGACGCTATTGGCCCGGTTCTTGAGAAGTAATGTAGGTACATATATCTACCTATGCCTATGCTTGTCAATGTATATTGTAATTCCTTTTAATTTATTCTTTATTAGATTATTTAAATTAAGTATCTATTCATTTCATTATGATATTTTACAGGTGAACCATAAAAACTTCTAATACAGTTGAAAAACGCAGAAAAATACATTTAAACCATGGACATTACGTGATTATATCAAAACTTTAAGGCCGCTACGGAATAGTTCAGAAAATGTTCTAGGTATATCAGTAGGTAATTAAATCCTATATAATATATTCTTTTTCTCCAAATTAGATCAAAATATCACTTTTGTTGTGTTTCTACGCAAAATATGTGAATGGGGCCTTAAGTTCCGTCCTAACAGCGTTTTCAAGTGGACATAGCTTTTCCGGCATGACATAACTTACTATCAGGTAAACAAAAAATGGCTGAACTTAGAGGTCCTCACAACTATTAATCTCTTTTTACGTACCTTTTGTTTGATGGCATATTTGTACGTTGTTAGGAATAGACTATTTGCACCAAATGCTACTACCATGCTGTTTGGATTTTATTAAAAAGCGTAATTTTATGTCCGAAAACATAATCTTCAAGGTTGTGACATTTAGTTCAAAGTTCTGTGGATCAGGAAGCTTATTCATAATTTTGTTTCTTTATGTGATGATCTAATGGCCAAATTTAGCAGATTCTGCTCGTAGTTTTTAACTCTGATCCACGTTTCTTGGCATTGCCAGATGGGCCGCGAATCTCAGTTCAGTCAATCTTCCATCAATTTTGAAAAATTTTCTTTTCCAGTCTTAATCTTAGCTTAGTACTCGAACACACTTGGAATAAGTTTTCAAGGGAAGCGGTAAAAAGTTTAGGAAATATTTCGTTACCGTGATTTAAGTATTGTGTCTGCCAGAGGGATCCTTGTCTTATGAAGATTTACAAGGACTGCAATCGTGTTGCATGCATTTTACCTCCGCAACGTATCTCTCGCGCAATCTACTAACGTCATTATATGTGGCTTTTAATATACATGGCATTTAGGTTCAAGCATGGGCGTAGAATAGGGGGGGCAGGTGGCTTCATTATGGCATAGTTCCAGTCATTAGCCACTTTTATATCTAGCACACATTAAGTAAATAGCTGTTAAAAAGTTAAGAGCTAGATTTCAATATTTCTGTAATAATGCTATCTTTGCCTGGATCTCTGCGGTCTAAAATTAACTTTTTTGGACTTCTTATTATGTACTTGTTTAAAGTTATTTAAATACTCAAAAGTTTGCCCAACCCTCTTTTTTCTTTTACTGCCTGTTAAACTTCATAAGCTCTCGATATAACTAAACAAAACAGAAAGATAACAAAAGAAGGATATGTTTACCTATAGCAAGATCCTGCGATCCTCAAAATCTTGGCTAAAAATTCTGTGAAATGTTTAATATTATTCATTAATACATTGAATTCTTTACATTAGTTACCTCGCAGCCTAGTTGGTAGTGCGGCCGGCTGCTGTGCAGAGGGTGTGAGTTCGAATTCCGCACTGTACAAATATTTATGTGATAACCATATGTGTTTGTCTTGAATCTGGGTGTATTTATGTATGATATAAATGTATTTACAAAAGAAGAGTTAGTATATTTATTTGTATCCGTTGTCTGGTTTTCATTATACTGGCTTTGCTTAGTTTAGGACTAGATGGCGCTGTGTGATATGTCCAAAAAATATTATTATTATTGACAAAGCTCAAAATAATAACATGAAAATAATCTAAAATCAAAAAATTCATTAATCAAAAAAAATCTTTTAAATTTTAACAATCGGAATTAAAAAATATAAAAATAAATCATAGGTGAATAATTGTTAAAAATTACCCTAAATTCTTATTTTGTTGCAGGCATGCAGTATTACTCATGGGAATTTTGTCGTTTGATTTTCCATTTAAAAGAGCATTTTAAATGGGACAAAGTTTCTTTACTTGCACATTCGATGGGTTCAATTGCTGCCTGTCGTTTCGCAAGTCTGTTCCCAGATGACGTTGATTTCTACATCGCTGTCGACAACCTCATATACGAAGACTTCGACCTCAATTTAGTAGTAGGGAAATACCCGACAATATTTAGAAAACTGGAGATAACACAGGCTCGCTTGGATGAAGAACCGCCGACGTACACCTATGAAGAAATGGTTCAAAGATGGCATATGGGTACAAGAAAATCAGTAGAATTTGACTTTGTACCATATTTATTAAAAAGGGGTGCAAAACCATCAAAGAAAGATCCAAGTAAATATTATTTTTCTAGAGATTCAAGATTAAAACATACATTATTTAATCCTGAAAACAAATTATTTGTAGAAGCTCTCATTTCCAGGCTTAAATGCCCTACTCTATATTTGAAAGGTAAAGACTCGCCATACGCAAACGACGCATTTTCGACAGAAATGCGACAAGTGATAGAAATACATAACAATAAATTTGAATCAGTTATTATACCAGGTACTCATCATTTTCATTTAAATAATTATTATAAAGTAGCACCCATTATTGTTGATTTTCTTAAAAAGTATAATATTTGGAAATAGGTTAACAAAATTAATATTTATTTATTTAATTTACATTATTGCACCTGGCGTCGCTTAGCGACCCTTTAGAGGTTGTATTTTAGCCTCCAAATACGACCGAGTGAGTGTAGAATTATTTATTGAATGTAAGTTAATTTAAGTACTTATATTTTTATTTATTTTTGCTGAAATCTCTATTTTCATTTGTGTACAAAAGTGTATTCTAAAACAAAATATATAAATTCCACTGTAACATAAATTCTACAAGAATTAAAATAAATCTTTATCTCACCTACCTACATAAAACGTTTTAAATACACATATTTTTTTTAAACACTACAGTATGGGGTTTTTCAAGAAGTTATTAGATTTTTTAAGGGTCGGTAACGCGCGAATGATGCCCCAGGTGTTGCTAGCGTCCATAGGCTACGGTGACCGCTTACCACCAGGCGGGCAGTACGCGAGTTTGCCACCTTAGTGGTATTAAAAAAAAAAAACTTTGGATTCAGCGTCGAATTCTGATAACAATTAAGGTGAATCTGATTCTAATTTTGATATACAAACTTCATTGCACAAAATAAAAAAAAGGATTAAAATGTTGATTTAATGTAACACGGTTTCTATAAAAAAAAGGGTAGGATTCCAATGATTTAATTGCCCCTGAGTAAACCAAAAAAATAAGAAATTATTCAATATTGAAGGTATTATTCACAGAGATTCACAAATAACCTTGCATTACAGTACGAATCGCTGAGCGCTGCGGTCTGCGGTTCTCTCTCTCATAAACGGTTAAGCGCATGAAAAAATGTTTAGAACAAAATTTGTCGCAAATTTTATGCAATACAATTTTATAATAGATTATTGTTCAAAAACTGATTTTTGTGGCCTTGAATAACTTACAACGCAGTCACGAGATTTTATGAAACTTTTGAGAAAACTTTTAAAACGCCAAAATGAAACTACCTATATACGAGTTTCCAGTTTATTATCTTTCATTCCGAAGTTGACCCCTTTTTTATGCTTAAGTGACTGAACTTATAGCTGAATAAGCTACTCAGAGAATGAATCTAACTATCTACTAATTGTATATGCGAATAAAAATCCCGTTCGACACATAAAGAATGGACATATTATATTCAGGGACACTTGGAATTTAGAGAATCAGTAATAAGATTGAAAACAGTAAAATCCGACTGTTGGCATATTAAAAAGAATGTATATAATAGCATATACAAAGTTATAATAATATAACGCTACGAACCTTTTCTGTAGGGGTTGGGGTGGTCTAATACAGTATATACGTACATTCGTAATATCTTGGAGCTAATAAATCCACGGGATAGTGGTAGAGCATTAATCTGCCATGACGATGATTTGGTCGATTCTCGGTAGGGGCAATCAATATTGTTACGATTCGCTAATTGTAAAGTTGTCTCGATTTAGGACTGTGCCCAGTACGGTGAGAGGCTTGCCACCTATCACTGTAAAGAAATTCAAAAAAATACAAATATTAAATAAATATTTTTATTTAGGTTAAGTTATTTGTACTTAAAGTATCACTCGAGTCTTTAAAGTTTTCGGCATCTTTACCGTGAGCTCCTTTCCGCAGAGGCAATACTCTCATCAAAGCACCTGGCCACGATAATCCTTCGCATACCCTCAGTACAATCTCAAAAACTGCAAAATGTTAAAAAATTTAATTAAAAAAAGATGTCAGGTATATGTTTATATAAAATATTAAATACAATATGTTCAAATTGTAAAAAAATATGTTCATGATGAATAAATGTGGTATTCTTTTCTATCATCATAACAGATTATACTGGTTCACTGCTGGACATAAGCCTCCTCTATGGCGCGCGATTTCTCCCGGTCCTCGGCCTTCCTTATCCAGCCCCTTTTAAGATCGTCGGTCCACCGGGCTGAAGGGGGGTCCACGCTTCGCCTTCCTATACGCAGTCTCGACTCTAGGACACGTCTGCTCCATGGGCCATCTTTCCTCCGTCAGACGTGGCCAGCCCACTGCCACTTCCGCTTGCTTATTCTGCAAGCTTCGGTAACTTTTGTTCTCTTCCGGAGATTCGAATTTCGGATTCGATCCCTCAGAGACACTCCAAGCATAGCTCGCTCCATTGCGCGCTGTGCGACCTTGAACTTGTGGACCAGCCCTGCTGCCCCAGTGTCCACGTTTCGGCGGTGTAAGTCATGACAGGTAAGACGCACTGATCAAAGACTTTCGTCTTCAGACTTTGCGGCATAGGCGATATGAAGACTTGACGAAGTTTACCAAATGCTGCCCACCCTAGGTGGATCCTCCTATCGGCTACCATCTCAAAATTGTTTCGGCGCAGTTGCATATTTTTCCAAGATACACATAATCCTGGACTACTTCGAGTAAGGTACCCGCGATATACTGTAATTGGCGCGACGTGTTGGTTTAACATGACTTTTGTCTTATCCAAATTCATGCCAAGGCCCACTCGTCGAGAGGATTCGTCTAGGGAGTGCAACATATCGCTCAGTTCTTCCAATAACGATGTGGCCGGAAAACCTTAGGTTCGTGATGTATTCGCCGTTTATGTTTATGCCCCGCCCAGCCTAGTCAAAGGTTTTTAAGACATCTTCAGTTTCGGGTTTCGGGTATAGTCCTGGAACTGGACGATCATAGGAGCAGTGTTGTAAAGACATCGCAGCACCTCAATATATCACTAGTCTTTACGACATCGCTGCAGAGAATCTGCATGGCCTAGGTTCCGATGGAGTCGCACCCCGAGAGCGAAAACCCAAGCTGAGGCTTCCCCCGCGGGGAGCCCTTGAGCGTTGGGCGCTATATGGGCTGACTCCTTTAATGTCTCGCCCCAAAAGCCCGATGGAGCAGCAATGGCTGCAACAACCAACTGCAGTCAGTTAAGAATAAAAAAAAGATGCAGTCAAAGGCTTTCTCGTATACCACAAATGCCATACGCTGCGGCTGTTTATACTCTTGAGTTTTTTGTATAATCTGCCGTAAAGTATTAATGTGATCTACGAACCGAAGCCTTTCCGAAACCCAGCCTGTTCTGGTTGCTGAAACTCGTCAAGACTTCCATAGAGATTATTTGTGACTACTCTATAGAAAAGCTTATACTGTTACTGTGGCTTAGAAGCGATATCGGCCAGTAGTTTTAGAGTTTTATGTTTTAAAAATAATACCACCAAGCTTCCGCGCCACGCCTCCGGTTTAGTACCTTTATGGGTGACAACATTATAAAGCTTTGCTAACTGTTCCGACTATAGCCAGAAGAACTGAAGTTCCGCAGACTTTTAGAAGCTCAGTCGTAATGCCGTCATCGCCCAGAGCTTTGTTGTTTCTAAGCTGTTCCAGAACCGCCCTAATCTTGCTTTGGTCAATGTCCGGGATATCCTCGTTAAAGTGGCGCGCCAGTTTGGCTCTTGGGTCTTCGGTTATGAGGGATGTGGGCCTAGTGTAGTGTGGGATTCTTTTCTATACTCACAAATAATTGTATGCATTTATTTTACTTTCCCACAGACTCATACAACTCACTTAATACAACAGAACAAATGCAGCAGTGCCCTTAAGTACGTTTAGTTACAGTTAAAGCTAAAAAAATATTATTTACCATGATCAATAGTGAGTACTTTCCTAGTTTTCATATCCACATATTTATCTAAAGGCAGTCGACCATGTCTTATTCCTTGATTCTTAGCTATTTTATAGCAGAGCCCCTAGAATAACAAATAAATTATACATGACTTTCCAGGCCAAAAATAAAGCCAAGTAATATTCAAGGACGAAGCAAGGCTTTTCTAGGGTTACCTATCCAAACAGTGCCAATGGATCCTATTAATAACCCTACACTGTCTATCTGTCTGTCAAACGTGAAGCTATTTCCCAGCAAGTGAAAGAAAAACATAATATTAATTGATTTAAATTGACTGTTTAAATTGTCGTTTATAAATTTTGGAATTTCTCGATGTGCGCGAATCACGCTAAAGCTAGCTTACTAGTTTTAATGTAGTTTGCGCTTGAGTTAAAAACTGGGCTACTTTTTATACACTTATACAGCGCAATGCGTTTCACGTGGCCGAAACTGCAGGCCAAAGCTAGTTTAGGTACTACAAAATAATGATAACATATCTACCCCTTATTCATTACACAAAACAAACACAGATCTGGTTCCAAAATGCTTATAATTTACATGTATAAGCATATCTACTTAAAAATTCTAATCATACTTCTGACATCTCACAGCCAAAGGTATTAATTTAATTACTATGTCTAGATCTTACATACAATGTCAATAGCTATGGTTTTAACATAAATAGTAACATAAAGTAGAATGTACCTATGTCATTATCAACTTTGAACCAAATATTCTTTTACTGACTTGAATCAGCCCCGTGAACCACCAAAATACGAAATCGAAAATGATAAAGGAGACCTTTGCCAAGCGGCACACTAAACTTAGGAGTATCCTTTAATAAATCTAATAACCACAGTTCTTCATAGAATCAAGGAAGATATAATAAACATACATACATATACATATAAGTATACATACAAGCCTGGCTTGAGGTCAAATCTGAGTCAAGTCAATCAAATAAATACATATTTATTTGTTGGACTTCAGTCAGGTTTGTATTTTAGATTGTATTATTGGAATGTATACATACATTATAATTCTAATAGAAACAAAAAAGTTTAGGAAAAAAGACATATTAAATAAATGATAAAGTACTTCTAAAGGAACTAAAATATTGAAATAAACTTACCTTATGTTTATTATGATCCACTAACCCTCCTATAATATAACAAGTATTTTCTTCAAAATCTTCTATAACATTTTCGGATTCACTAGTCAAATAAAACAATTTCTCCTTAGGAAACACATCCAGGTAAGTTGTGCTGTGATATTCTACCTAAAAGTTAAAAAGTGATCATCTATCTTCAAATACACTACATACCCAGTATTTTATAAAGTAGTAATTTTGTATCAGCATAATAGGCAAATGGGTGGAGGTGGACCTCTGAAAAGTAGACAAAGTATCTTGCAGATATAAACAAAACAAGCATAATTATTATATTAGAATTTGGAACTGTTTCACAAATCAAATAATTCTTTATTTTTAGTATTATTAACCCGTAAGTAGAAAATAAAGTGTTTTTTGACATTGTTTTCTCAAACCCTTTATAAAAATCATTTTCCTGCCAACTGTTACTTTTGAGAAGAGTATTTAAAATAAATATTTCTATTAATTTTATGGTTATAATGCAGTATAAACTCTTAATAACGATAAACTCTCTTTAACGTAGAAAAGAGCACAATTTGGTTGGTTATCTTAAAACCCACACATTGATTCACTCTTTATAGCGCAGCAGCCATTCTCTATTGCGAAGAAAAAATGTTTATGTTATCTTATCAGGTTACAAAAGACGCTGACAAAACCCCCGAAACTTCCGAGGTCGTAAACAGCTGCCTTGCTTTTGCTTTTGTTAATGGCCTTGAACGCATGCATCATGCTTGGTTTACTTGAAAATGATGGTCTCAAACTAAACAAACAAGGTACCTATCGTATTATCAGCCCTAAACAAACTTTGAAACTGCTAACCCAGTAAAAGAAAAGTGACGTTGGAAGACGTTTTAAATTAAGTCAATCTACTGTTGCTTTTCTGGTTCAGTTGTTTTTCTTTCTTGACTCCATATAACGATAACTCTCTATAATGCTAAAAATTCTCGGTCCCTTGAGTTTTGTTATAAAGAGTTTACACTGCATGTAGTTTGTTATATTACATGCACGTTTATAATAATTAGAAGTACTAGATTTTATTTACAATGTGATAATGTCTCCATTTTATATGTAATCTGTTACATACGGTAAACGACATCACGGTCATTATTATACTAAAAATAATAATAATAAAAAAACACTAAATGTGTACATAGGGAAACTTACTGCTTATAGGCATTTTTCCAGTTTACCTTTGGCAACGGGGACTGAAAACGGGGCTTTGTGTAGTATAGCTTCAAAAAGGGGAAAGAATTTAAAAAGTTTACCAAAAAACACAAAGATAAATATGTATAATGATAAGTGAAGCATAAAAGTGCAATATACTTATACTTACTTATTTATAATATTTAGTAAGATAATAGTTTCGAGGAATTATTAAAAGTTGAATAAATCGAGACCACTCTGTCCAAGGTCTCTGAACTATTTTTATCTCTGACTGGGGACGGGAAAACTTGATCCAATTCAACCCTACAAAGACACAAGTCTGTGCATTCACCGCTAAGAAAACCCTATTGCCGTCCCACAATTCCAGACACCGTATTGTGTCGTCCCACAATTCCAGACACTCCCCTCTCCGTCTCCAAAAGCATTGGAGCATTGGATCATTGGTGTTGACATCTCCAGTGATGTTTAGTTCCGAGATCATTTGCAAGACAATAAGCTAGCGTCTAAAAAACTTTAACAACAACAACGGCCAGTGAGAATTGACGACGATCCCAAACTTATGCCGTATCGAGCACTTAAGTCTGAGGAGAGACTTTGCCTCCTTGTGTGTGCTACCGCTTGTAAAATGAGGTGTGTTATGAAGAATTGTTCGAAATGATACCCACGGCTACTTTATAGCTTCGCACCGCTCGCCATTGGCAGGGAATTCATTCTTACACTTTAGAACCGAACCGAATGGTCACGTACAGTGCTGTTTCAGAGAAACTTCTCTAGGGTTGTGGAATGAGCTCCCTGCCAAGGTTTTTTCCAAGGACTACAGTATGGGGTTGTTCAAGAAAGAAGTTATTAAGATTTTTGAAGTATCGGCAACGCGCGAGTTATACCCTGGTGTTGCAAGCGTCCATAGGCCACGGTGACCACTTACGATCAGGCGGACCGTAGGCTTTTTTGCCACCTTAGTGGTATAAAAAAAAACAATTAGCAAATGAGACATGAGCATTTGTCTTATTCACAAAATTCTGTCAGTCATTGCATCATTTTGTCATGAGTTGCTGTGCCTAGTCCAGAAAAACTGTCATATGGTCTAGCTAGATTTATTTTCCTTTAGGTCATTGATGATATTTTGTGCTGTGAATATATGTATAGCAATAGGTAAGACTAATAATATATCTCTCTTACACCTAAGAATTTTCTTCGTATTTTTATAATTTGCTTTACTCATTAGTCTATGAAATAGATGGCAAGAAAACGACTAACCACCAGGAAAATTATTATAAGTGTTTCACAGGCTAATATTGATTCAGATAGACGAGCTTAATTAAAAATCTAAATGATATACAACGTATTTCTGCAGATTCTTTATGGTTTTTAACTTTTTTACTTTCCTAAGTACCTCCATGGGTTCATCTGTTTTTGTTGCGGTATTAAGTGACAAAACAATCTTATCAATAACTGATGCAGTGCTACTTAATAGTATCCTTGAATGGTCGTGGGTAAAAGTACCATTAGGTGGAAATGTTCCCATTTTCCAACAATTTGATAATTGATTTTAAAGCCAGATGATTTTGAGATTATAGTACCTGAATAATAGAGTTGGTTATTTTTATTTTAGTTAAAACCATAAAAGGCTTTTATGTTATAACAGTATTATTATGTATGAAGATTTTATGGTAAATTATTGTTAGGTAGATGCAGAATATTTTAGTTTATTTTGGTTGGGGTGTACAAAAGGGAGAGCTGAGAAAAAAAGACTTACCAGACTAGGCAACCATAACCCAAGTAAAAAAACAAAAATTCGTGAAAATTTCCTAAGTCCGGTCATTTTTTCCCTTGCGCTTTTAGTTACTCTGTCCTTTATTTTAATTTAAATGTTTAGTTTAGTGTAAAGAATAGTCCTTATCTTGCCAGTTGTCATTATCTTCAAACCGATTTTAAGAGAAAGTATAACATATTTAAGTATAATTTACTACAAACGGTAATTCCATGATGATAATAAAAATAAATATAACTATCAATACATTATTTTCATTACCCTGGCTATGTTCATTTCCCTGTTTGTAAGATCCTTGTTCTACTTTACAGTATTGTTGATAAATAAATGAAGATTCTAAATATTATTTTATAGATTAGAATATATAACATTATTTTTACTAATATGAGTATTAATTGTTTTTGTTTTAATATCAATGTTTTATTACAAGAAAGTAAACAGTACCTACATAGTTTAAAATAGTAAAATGTGTTGATTAGAATCTATGATCCTGCTATTTGTCATCAATCTGGAAACAGTTTTAAGGAGGTAGAAACATATTGAGGCATTATTTTTAAACAAGCCTTAATATGGAATTTATTCCATAATGATTGTAAATTAGAAGAGAATATACATTATTTTTATTAACATAATCATTTCCTTGCCTATAATCATTTCCTACTTGATGAATTTACAAAAGGGGATATAAAATTAATAGACTCTACTCTAATTTTCGGCCAAAGTATTGAATTTTGCCACATCAGGAATATATAGGTACTGTTTTCTTATTGTTTTTCAGTTATGTACTAACAATTTTTTATAAATTTTATACATGCTGATTTTTTCCACTTTTCAAACCCACCCCAATCCAGAAAAAATGATTGTATAAATGAATACAATTAAGGTAGACGCATGTTCGGCATCGTAGTGAAAAAAGTTTTTATTTTTAGGATTCCGTACCTCAAAAGGAAAAAAGGAACCCTTATATGATCACTTACTTGTCCGTCTGTCTTTCTGTCTGTGAAGACCCTTATCCTCAGGAACGCGTAAAGGTATTAATTAAGTTGAAATTTAATATGACATACTAAGGCAACTCAACGCAATAAACAAATATGGCCATTTTTGACTCATATTTGGGCATTTACAAACAAATCAAAACTTATGGAGTACTTTCTGTTATTCTAGAATCATGAAATTTGACACAAAGCAAGCTTTTTAGTTGTAGCACATTAAAAAAAAAGTTTGTCTGTCAAAACTTTTGTACTCAAAAATGCATAGAAGTATTAAGTTGAAATTAATATCAAAAACTAAAGTGTACGGTCACTTAAAGTTGTGAAAAAATCAAGCTTCTCAAGGTTATAAAAAATATGCCCAAAATACAGTAATATTTGTCGCATATGGTGACACAAATAAATCAAAACCTATGGGGTACTTCCCGTTGACCGAGAATCAAGAAATTTGGCAAGAAGCAATGCCATATAGTTCACATAAAGAAATAAATCTGAAAACTGCAAATTTGTGGATACATCACAAAAAAAGTTTCTTTTTGCGATTATAAACTTACTTGCAGTTGGTAAACAACAAACCGCAACCTATGTTGATTAATTGAGACAACAGTTGTCCAATGGCAAAGTTAAGTTTGTCCCTCAATATGTTTATTTCTCACGAAGTTTCTCTGAAACCACACTATATGCAACCATTTTGGTTCTAAACTGTGAGAATGTATTCCCTGCCGATGCTGGTGGTATTAATTGGTATCACCTGACCACAATGCACGCACAAAGTCACTATCTATGTGTGGCAAGTGTGGAAATTAGCCTGCCACAAGAAGAAGGTCACCTGACATTATAAATACACAACCTAATAGACATATTTTATTCTTTCTTTGGTAAGACAATTGCTGTAAGCATTTGCTTAATTTTTTTGTGCCAATTATCATATATGTATATTTTGCTATTTAGGTAGCAAACTAAGTCATTTCAGTGTCAAACACTTGAGTTGCAGTGACTTCTACACAAAGATTAATAAATAGGTGGCTTAGTGGGTAATGACCAGCTTGTAAAACTTAGGAGTGTGGGTTTGATTCCCGCACAGGACAAGCATTCATGTGATAAGCATTTGTATTTGTCTTATGTCTGGATGTTTTCTATGTATGATATGTATGTATCCTACAACAAAAAAGTGTATACATGTATTTGTCTGTAGTGTCTTATAAAGGTATATATATTATAAGCTTTGCTTAGTTTGGAACTCGACTGCACTGTAGTGCATTAAATTAATTATTATAAAGTCATGAACCTAGCGAAGAATGCAGCGTTAAAGTTTGGTACACTTATTGACAATTATACCAGTTATTAAAATATGAGTCAATATTTTGGAATGAAAATAATGGTTTTTTTATATGAAAGGGTTCACCTCCAGAGTGGTCCCACATAAATTTCGTTAGAAACTGATAAAACCAGAGTTTAGTTAGAAGATGTAATTTAAGGATTTTTATTTTACTTGAATGATGAATTAGAATATCTTTCTAACTGGAATGAAATTTTAACTCAACAAATAAACAAACTTTAAATAATCAATTAAAGTAAAGTAAAAAGAGAACAGAACATTAAACTACCTGACTGTTTTGCTCCCTTCTCCTGCTAGCACTATACAATATAAATCATTGTTTTACTTTGATGAAATTAATAGTAACTCTATCTTAAATATAAGAAAAACAATCAATTTTGGGTAATTTTTTACTTCTCTGCACCACATAATTTTTGCGTAAAAATTGATTTTAATGGATTAAGATGCATCTTCTTATACCCAAGGAGAATGCTGAAATTGGCAGGCCAATTTTTTTTTATTGTTTTTTTTTAACAAAAAAACTTTTTGTATGGATTTTTTGTAAAAATTTGCTTGCTATGCATGAAACACACTCTGTGGGGTTGCTATCACTCCAATAAGGGAAAAACTTAACCTAACCTAGCACTAGTATTTCAGTATAGATATTTTCATTTTGTTTTTTTTTTTTCAAAAACTATTCTTTTCCGCTTTTTATTTTATTTGTGCATAAGAAGGTGCTACTCTATCAATTAAATTCCTTTTACCCAAAAATAACAGGGTGCAGCGAAGTAAATATTTACCTAATTTAGGATCATTAATTTAAATTTTTTTTACTGTTAGATAAAGCCAATGAGATTATGAAAAGTGTATTTCCTTCACCTAATGGCATTAAAAAAATCAGTAGGTAATAGAATCTAACAAAATTTAAGCGAAATATTAACAGCCCGCAAGTTGAATATGAGAACAACCATATGGAGTACTGCTGCCATCTTTGGGCGGGTGCACCCGGATACCATCTTGGCCCTTTTGACTCGGTTCAACGACGGGCTGTGAGAATTTTCGACGATCCCAAACTCACTTGCGGTATCGAGCCCTTAAGTCTGAGGACAGACTTTGCCTCCCTGTGTGTGTTCTACCGCTTGTACAATGGATTGTGTTCTGAGGAATTATTCTAAATGATGCCCACGGCTACTTTCTACCATCGCACCGCTTGCCATCGACAGGGAATTCATTCTCACACTTTGGAACCGAAATGGTCGCGTACAGTGCGGTTTCAGAGAAACTTCCTCCCGCGAACGCTTGGGTTGTGGAATGAGCTCCCTGCCAAGGTTTTCTCTAAGGACTACAGTATGGGGTTCTTCAAAAAAGAAGTTATTAGATTTCTGAAGGGTCGGCAACGCGCGAGTGATGCCCCTGGTGTTGCAAGCGTCCATAGGCTACGGTGACCGCTTACCATTAGGCGGACTGTAGGCTTGTTTGCCACCTTAGTGGTATAAAAAAAAAAAAAAAAAACCTAAAACAAATTTGATTCTATACAGAAATTTATATAAATAAGCTTACATCCCAATGTTCATAACCGTTATGTCGAGATATATCACTTTTAGACTTCTCACCAAAACTAGTTAAATGAAGTTGTAGTGGAGTCTCAGAACGTCTATTTATTGAGTAACACCTTAAAATTTGTTTGATAACTTTAAACCTATCTTTTTCAATCATCAAGTCGTCAAAACTAAGGTCAATAATTATTCCAACATCTTTTTTACATTTCTCAAACTTCATTTTCTTAAGAGACTTTCTGCTTGGGCCCAAATCAATATTAGCTGCTCTTGCCTCTTGTCTTCGCTCTTTTGCACGAGCTTTTTCTTTAGCTCTTTTTTCAGCCTTACGATTTTCCCATTTCACTTTTTTTAGCCACTTACGCATTTGATTTTTTGTGAATGGCCTAGGTACGTCATTACCTTCACTGTCTTTGAGTCCTGGATCAACAGTGATATCAAACAGCGTATACTGATGTATTTCTTTTATTTCTATATCCGGCGTAACTACATTTCCAACAGGTAATTCAGAAATCTCCATGTTTTTTAAACCTAATTTCAAATCAAAACAACCTCTTCTTTCATTGCTCAAAACCAATGTCCGACTAAAAATACAAGATACAGTACAGTCCAGTGTGGTAATTCATCATCATGTGTGTACTATAGAAAACTGTGACAAATATAGGTAGCTTAAATGCAACTCCAAGTGCTTGTTTTTTGTTACATATATTTTTGTACTTTAAAAATAACTCTGTGTTGAATAATAAGTTTTGTTTTGTAAACCTTTGCCCTGCCAGGTAAGCACAAAGCTGTAGCTCAAAAGTACAAAACGGACTAAATTTTTTAGTTATCTGTGACAAATGTCTATTTTCAAGATTTAGGTGTGTTCCATATAGATTTATAATGGAATATGTTCAGATTTAATTATACGCAAAATCATGTTGTTATTAAAAACCCTACAAACAGTGTACTAGGATCCTTAACGGTTACCACTAAACTACAAATAAACTTTGAATACCCTAATTGAGGAGGTTAGGAACAAAAAGTGTCATTTACAGTTTTTAACTTTTTGAGTAAATTGAGAAAATAAATATTCAAGTTGATCTAAGCAATTTTTATTATTTTTTATTAACCATTTATGTGTAAATTAATGTATAAAATTTAATGTATTATAAGGTTATCTTGTTGGTTTTGAAATTTGGAAAAAAAATAATAAAATACATATCAAATGACACCCTTTGATCCAATAGCTGGTAAATGTCACTAATTGATTCAATAATTTTGTAAAATGTCACCTTTTGAAACTCACTGTGTAAAAAATGTTACCTTACGACTCATGTGACGTCTACGTAGAAAATGTACTCTACATAAGTACAACTCGAGAGTAAAATATACATTCAATGGGAATTCCCCTAAATTATATCAAAGGAAACCCTTTAGGGCAAAGCACAGTAAGGAGAAATCGTACACTATTAATAAATAGTAGACTTTTTTGGACATTTTTAGCGCGGCAGCCGAAAGAAAAACACAGAAAAATTGGTCAGTATCTAATCCTGCCGATTTTTTGCAATGATTTTGTGAAATTCTGCCAAAAACTGGAATCTTTTCGAATCTGCGACACAATCTGCTAGACCCTAAATTTGGGATCTAATTCTGCTAATATTGCAGAATTCTGCTAAATCTGGTCACACTGCAGTTGACAGGTATAGCCCACCTGAAAAAATCCATAGACAAAGTGCCTCAGTGAGAGTTTTGGCGCGAATCTTAAGAAGGAGTGGTGTTTTTTTCTGTTTAATTTTTCTAAAGTCATTTAGTGACTTTCGATGTATATATTTTAGCAATGTTTTACGAAAGCGTGTTAAGAATTGTGCAGCGAAGGCTCATGAATAGTGAAATTTGAAGAAATAAGCCGGACATGACGCGCAATATCTGAGGATCCACACCAAATCTCCCGCCCAATCTTGGGACTTGAAAACGAGGACGCGCGGAAACGCCCGCGCCACGATACGATATGATATAATTGACTTTGACTCTGGCAAATGCATGAATGGTCTGCAAAGACCGTGCGAGCCCATAATAATATTTAAAAAAAAAAAAAAGTGCCTCAGTGTTGTTAATGCACAATATTTCAAAATCGAATCATTTTTTTAGGGATAATGTACCCGGTTTGTACCGACTAAATACTCTTCAAACGAATTAACTAAGAATATGTCACTTTTTGAATTTAAGTCTTAATAATCACTGTGATTGAATAAAAATGTAACTTTTTGTTCCGGAAGCAGCAGTTCAGATCCATTTTTCAATGAAATTAGTCACTTTTTGAATAAAATTATGGGAGTAACAGATAGAATTTAACATTTTAAGACGCAAAAGAAAAAAAACCGAATGAAAAATACGTAAATGTCAATTTTTGTTCCTAACCTCCTCAATTTATTACCCTTGGGCTATCGAGGAAACCTATTAACAAACCAGCCTCTTGGCAATCTAATAGGCAGCATATCTTAAAACTACTATAGAGTTAGTAGATATTATGTTTTATTTATCTTCTGTTCTCAGTTAAAATATGTGCGAATATTTGTTAACCTTATATCTAGAGCAATTATATTCTCATCATATACCTACTACGCTTTAGGATGCGAGGAGAAGTGTCACCCTTCAAGATTTGAATCTGGACATTATTTAGGCAAATCCTTCTATAATATTACAGAGCGCCGTGATCTTATTTCTGGTGAACAAGTCATACGTGCATCAATTCGATTCGCGGATTATAATCAGAACTATTGATATCCCTAATTGAAATATGTGACAAGGTGGACTCTGCAAGTCGCACTATGATTATGGTTATTATTATGATTATAAACCTCGGACGCTTCAGGACCCAAATATATTACAAACGTATCGATTACGCAAGATCATATTAATCATACTTATTTAGGCACATCATTACAAGTATGTACCTAAATCAGCGTCGTTTGACAGGATTCGAACACTGCGCTAAACCTATTGACCTGTCTTGACTGTCCTGGTTATTTGATTATTTGAAAATATTGGCTTTTCACGGCTCGTGACTTGCACATACTATACGGATATCTCGATATTCGAATTACGATATATAATATGATATACTATATATCGTAATTCGTATATCGATATACTGTGCGCACCGACTTTGTCATAAACAGATGAAGAAGTGGAGTTTATTTATAAAGTATTAATAAATCCAAACAGGCTTCGCGTAAAGCTGGTTACTAAGAAGATTACAATAGAAAAATTTGAAATAGGGCAGCGTAACCGTAGGGGATGGCTATTGGCCGGCAGAGTAAAGACGGACTTTTGCTTGATACTGAATTCTTTAAAAAGCCTCCACACAGAAAATGGATCTAAAACCGAATTATTTCGTTACACTTTACGACTTGAGTTGGTTTTGTGGTGCGGATTTTATTGGTTTATTTTTTATATTTATTCACTTATTATTTCGATTTTGTTTGTTTGTACCTCAATTTAAATATTTTCTGTGCTACAGTCCTTTTTAACTAATATGACTCTCTTGACCATCTTAGACGACGCTATCAAAAATATTTTAACACAACTGAATTGCTTCCTTTCCGATAATTCGTGGTGCCAAGACTCTATTTTAATAAAAATCTAATTGCGCTTCAGTAGTTAGGTAGGTATTTACTTCTGTATTTATTCCTACTATATTAGTGGACAGTCTTATCTACAGTTATTCAATTCCCTTAGATTATTTTTTATAAAATTAATTGTGTAACCAGTAACTATTCTTTATGTACTACAAAATCCCCGCGGGTGCACTTCACAATCAGTAAGTAAATATTAACCTCTCACTCATTTCTATCACGTGAACACACATTACGAGAAACAAGATAATAAATTATCTGACGTCAACAAATAAGCACATCGTCTCAGTATATAACAAAACACCCACAATTCTTGTTTCACTTAATACTTACTTTGTTACTATAATCACGTATTCTACAATGACTGCAGTAAGTATCTACTTAAAATAACTTGCTTATCTTTTACAATAACGTTAATATTTTTATAGAAAACTATCTGTCATATTTTAATTTTTTTTAATATTACAAAACTTTTGTAATTTGTTTAATTGTCTATAATGAGTTTAATTAACCTTCAAAAACATAAAACGAGAACGTACTTACTATGGAAGATTTAATGGGGAGCGATGGATGTGGTTAAGTTCAACTGTTCTTATTTACTTATCTGTGATATTTACATATTTTTCCCGCAAAAAACTGTATCTGCCTTGGACCTCCAATTTCTTATCACAGTTGCCGTAGAATTGATGTTCTTTATTTAACATTAAAATACCGGCTGATTGTTAAAAAAAATCAGCCGTTTGTTCGAGAAGGCCTATTTACTACCTGAGTCCTACAGATTCGCCTGCGTGAGCCTAGAGAAAGCAGAAACGTATGTTAAAGACCTGCGTGTAGGTGAAAGTTTAAAATTGTGTCGTTAAAACCTACTTGTATAATAAAGCAACAAACTAGCGTACAATTTTTTTCTACCAGTCTTTAATAATAACGTATATATAAATATTTAGAAAGATAGGTATCAATTATGGGGTGGATGCTTCGAAGAAGAGGCGTCTGCGACGCTTCGGCGGCTGAATGATTCTTTGCCGGTGGATAGCCGGCTATATCGCGAAGACATACGTGGTAGTCGTGCCTGGGCACAAGAGTTGCATCGAAGTGGACATCTCTCAGATAAAGACCACGAGGCCATACAACATGGACTCGTAAAAGTAAGCATTAATTACCTATATGCCTACTTACTATTTTTTTATATATTAGTAAGCTGCTTACCCGCGCAGGGTAACTTTTCCTGTCGTATCACCCGCACTAAATTTCTTTCCGTATTTTATCCCCTCACAGTATAGTGTCCAAAAAACACAGAAACACGTCATACTTTATTTGGAACTGAAAGTCTGAAATAATAATTTCCATGGTTTTATTTACGAAAATTACCGGATTTGCATACAAAGTTTGCTTTTTGACCAAAATTAAAGTTTAATTAAAGTAAAATAATAAATTTAATTAAAATATTTTGAGGAACTGCAATTCAAAATTATTGTTTTGTCCTAAAGTACCTGTATGCCAAACGGCTAAACTCTACATCGATTTGCAGTTTTTTTTTGGCTTGCACCTAGGACTAAGAGTACTGTCGCGACAAATCAAACAACAGATATAGCCATCTTTCAGGCCCATTATCAGATCAGCTCCAGGGTACTATATATTGTCTCACAGCACAAGTTAGAGGAAAACCCAAAAATCGTTAATTTGTAGTAGTACTTCAATATTTTCATCGATTACAAACTTACATTTACACTTTGACAACTGCCATGTACATCGATGAGACATTTTTTTCAACTACGAGTGCGAAGTTAAGATTTCCCTGCTAGTAAAAAAAGGGCCAAACGTCTAATTTCCATGATGGACCAACTATTTATACTTATAAAAGTTTCTACGGAACCCTCGGTCAGACTAACACCTGCTTGATTTTTATTTAGGGTTCCGTACCTCAGAAGGAAAAAAGGAACCCTTATTTTTTTAAAAACCCGTGAGGTAATAAATGAAAAACCTATGGGGCACCTACTTCTCGTTGACCTAGAATCATGAAATTTGGAAAAAAGCAATGCCATGTAGCACTTATAAAGGAAAAATCTGAAAACCAGAAATTTGTTGTTAAATCACAAGAAAATATTCCTTTTTTACAGTTGGTAAACTAACCGCGGTCGATGTATTGGGACAACCGTTGTCTAACGGCAATGTTCAGTTTGTCTCTCAATACAGTTTTCCTTTTACGGAACCGTCGGTGCGCGAGTCCGACTAGCACTTGAGCAGTTTTTTTATTTATATAGTACTATTATATTGCAGTTTCGTACAGTAAAGTTAATAAATTTTTTTGATATCTTTTTTATTTTTATTATTCGGAATAAGTAACATTACAGTGGTAATTTATCTATGCATTTCTTGAAGAAGTCAGCTGGACTAGAGTAAAGAAACTATTTAAAGGCATTTAAAGTATTTAAGTGGGCTGTATGGATGCTACGAATAGAAACCGCAAAAGAGATTTGTTGCGTGTTAACTGAAAGCGCACTACACTCCTTTGTTTAAGTGTTTTCTAGGTATAAATTGTTTTTTTTATACGGCAAAAATGGCAATATAGGCACTTTACTTCATTATTATTCATATGGTAAAACTCCATAAGCGTGAAGCTACTTCTGCTCTTCATCCCCCCGACCCTCCTCGGCACAGTCGAAAAGTTTAATCGAATCGAATAGTTATTGTTAGGCGGCTTTGGCACGTACTAACGGCCCTAGACGACGATCTCGCTATTCGGATAACGAGATTAGTCTCAACGACCCTCATAATTATCGGAAGATAAAACCCAACTAAAAATTATTGCTAGATCTTGTACGTTTATAAGCTATTTCAAGGGTCATTATCACAAATAGATCGGAAATCTTGCAGAACGATTTTTAACCACCTGCATATTTATTCATTTATTCAGTCAGTAGTCCCTGAAAAGGCGCTTTTACATGTCAGTTCTTAAATAAAAGTACATGTAGTTATGTACTTAAAAAGAAAAATAGTACAAATAAAATTGAGAACAATAAAACATATAAATAAGTAGGTAGGTAGTACAATACCACAAAAAAACGTCAGATTAAATACAAATAGTAATTATTTTTTGAAGTGAAAACTTCTTTAGCGGCGTTGTGCACTTTTTTGGTATGGGTAAAAAATGTAAAACTCGCGTCAGGTCACGTGGCCTGATCGAAAATTCATACAAAATTCGTAAGACGGAAATAGCTTCAGATTTATTTACATTAGGTTAGTTTTAGTTTTTAGTATATAGCGATTATGAGTAGTACAAGATGATGGATATGGGATTTTAATTCTATGACAGTTTGAGATGTCAAATATACTACGTCAAAAAAGTAAATAAACAAACATTATTATTTATAATAAATTATAATTTTGAAGTCTTTAACGGCGTTGTGCACTTTTTGTGATGGGTAAAATATGTTAAACTCTATAGGACGATTAAAAAGTAACAGGAAATTGGGTTGATGAAAAGATGAAACTGCGGATTACACATGTCAAAATGTTATATCCAGGTTGAATGTTTTCACTTCTGCCGGCACTCCTGGAGTGCAACCCGTTTTTTTATACCACTACGGTGGCAAACAAGCACACGGTCCGCCTGATGGTAAGCGGTCACCGTGGCCTATGGACGCTTTCAACATCAGAAGTATCACTCGCGCGTTGCCGACCCTTCAAAAATCCAATAACTTCTTTCTTGAAGAACCCCATACTGTAGTCCTTAGAGAAAACCTAGGCAGGGAGATCATTCCACAACCCAAGCGTTATAATAAGTCAAAATAAAAATAGAGGAATCATAAGTCAAGTTACAAATATAAAATAATGTCAAAAAAAACTTTTATCTATTTGAATGTTACACAGAACTTGTCAAAAAAAGGGGTTACGGCACTATAGCACATTCAAACAGTGAGGCTGACTATACAAAAGACGTCCTCGGACATCAGCCCATGTGTCAAGCTTCTGTGGACTATGAGAATGTTGACTGGCAATGAATCGAGGTGTTTGAGATCTTTGTGTGATTCGACAACGACATCAGTTCTAAAAAACAGTCAAACATGACCATCCAGCTACAAAAAGGAGTGATCCTGTTTATCATGTCCTCGAAACTGTTTACAATCGTACTGATGTCTTTAAGTCTTGATAACTGGAAAGGACCAGGCATAAGTAAATGTAAACAGCGAGTAAATCTTACATCTACAATTTTCTGATGATAATATTATAGTGCAGTTTGGTAAAAATCATTTCGAAAAAGAAGCCGATAAGGAGGGTCCATTTAGGTTGAGAGGATTTAGGAAGCTTCGTCACGTCTTTACGTCGTCCATACAGCAGTGCTCTTACCTGCTCTTTCTGGGCCAAGTACTTCATACTAATATCATAAATGCTGTCTGTCCTTTTTTCTCACATAGGCTACTTGAAAGTTTGAGTCGATTTTTTTTTCTATAATTGAGGAGTTGCCGTGTAAATCCTACATCGATAATTGAATTTAGGGCGGGTAGAACCGCGGGAAAATTTGGAATGTTTGAGTCCATGGGAAGGACATAGGTTACTTGAAAACGTCAAGCGTGAGTCGGATTTTTTCTATAATTAAGAAGATGCCGTTAGAATCGGAAACACCGATAACCGAATTACGAGTGGGCGAAACCGCGGGCAAAAGCTAGTAGATAAAAAATGAAATGATCGCGTGTCAACACGACCTTGTAAATACCGAGGAACTACTTCTCTACTCGGGAGATCTTTGGCGAACAGTTGACTGTTAAGGTAGGTACAGATTATTTGAAACACAAGATGTAATGCAACAAGAATATATGTGGACGGTCCCGCACTACGCGCCTTAACAACGGCCATTCTTGGCAGGGTTCAGCGCGTACGCCATGGAGCCGTTTCATTTTGAAGTGTACATGACAATATTGTTGTTTGAATAATTTTATTACACCAGTGTTTAAAAAACGTCCTAGTCGTCATCTCCATCCATTTTTACAAGCAGCTACATCACATTACAGGCCTACGACATCACATTGATGGTCGACAGAGTCCGGGAAAAGTAGTCGTCCTTGAGGACAGATTCTGCTGGAATTCCAGACGATGTCTTTGGCATTGAGGTCACCGGCAATTATAGTTGGTTGAGGTGACTCAGCAGGCTTCACAGTTCTTGCAGCTTGAGTTTAATCTCTCGAACGTCATGTAGCCAATACGCTACAGGCTGCGATGTTCCGTTGAGCGTTTATGTGACCATAATTGCTATGTTGTGTTGTTTTCAACGGTTTTCAAAGAAGCATGAAGATATACAGGTAATTCTTATAGTTTTAAAACACTGTATGTTAGTAGGTTATTTGATTATGCACAGTAATAGTACCGTATAATAATTACTGTAGCTTATGTAGTTTCTGCAGAAACGAGCATTTTATTACGGCAATAAAAAAAATAGTTAATACTTTTCACCCCGAGTGGTCCTGACGACACTCTAGAGAGCAACTAGGTTCGGACCACCTGTGACCAATCACAGACGAATTTATTTCTCGCGAGCAATCACAATCTGTTTCACTTGGTGTGCAATTTGTATCTACATCCCTGTTTTATAACTTTACCCGTTTCTAGTTATAGGAACTGAGTAACACGTTTGTTTGTACATAATAAGATAACCTACTTTCTATGTCAAATCAAACATAAGTAGGTTAACAAACAAAGCTACGATATAATAATTAGGGTTTTAACTTTATTTATTCAACAACCGACAAACATACATGTACAAAAACATGATGAGCGCTTACACTGGATGACATACGAACGGACGGACATTATGAATTATGAAATTTCTGTTTTTGGCATTTGCCTGCGGAACCCTAAAAATGATAGGTACGGACACGTGGTTCGCGGTTTTACACTTTCCTAAGCATTTATAAAAATATCTATCTCACTCAAGTCCAAGTTTCATAACTTTTCAGATACTTAAAAATGCAACAACTATTTCTTTTAGGTGGAAAAAGAATTAGAAGAAGAGCTTCAGAGCAAAGGCCAGTTAAGCTCTGTGGACGAGGACATCCACTCTAGCGTAGAGCGGCGTCTGGTGGGCGTCGCTGGTGACGCAGCGTTGCGGCTGCACACCGCCCGCAGCCGAAACGACCAGTCCGCAACAGACTTGAGACTGTGGATGCTTCGCACCTTGCCTACACTGCATTCCGCTCTCAAAGAACTCCTGAAGGTAAGGAGTATTATTTAGGTATAATACCGATTTTTTTTTTTTTTGGAAATCAGTATTTGTATTCGTTGTCTGGTATCCATAGTACAAGCATAATTTGGGACCAGATGGCGCTCTGTGTAATGTTGAAGAATATAAATCATGTTTACATCCTGTGTAACTAACGGAGTAGTAATTAGTACATTACCGCCGCGGTCCGCAAATACAGAGTTATAGGTAAGTGTATAGCACGTTCCTCAAACATGCGTGTATATTAAAACAATAACGTAGGTAATTATACCGCTAATTCGCCGCTTTTAATTTTCTATTTCTTTTTTTTTAATTAATTTAATAGCGCATTATTTTTGTTGGGCCAGTCCGAAATTTTTAATTTTAATCCCTTAAGTTATCAATTTTTTAAAAAAGTTCTTTCCATTTTCAAATTACATATTTGACCGCTTGAGCGGCCGGATAAAACCTTGCGAGCCGCTCTCTTATACTGTACTGCAAGTACGATTTATCCCAAAGAAGCGTTTGCAAAATATGGTCTCATATCGTAGCATGTTTGACAACAATAATATGTCGACATCTGATCTATCGTGTACGTTTAGTCATGTTCATTTATCATCTAAACATAGTCATCGCATCAATCAACATTATCTAATTCAAAGGTGTTGTTTAAAGGTAATTGTAAGTCGAGCAGAAAGTGAAATTGATATTATTGCTCCAGGATATACACATTTACAACGAGCTCAACCAATCCGATGGAGCCATTTTCTTCTAAGGTAAAAAAATATCATAAGCTTTTATAATTTCGGTGGGAAATCTATGTGGGAGGTAAATAATTTTATCAAAATAGAAATTGAAAAATAAATGGTAGATAGCAAGCTCTGTCAATAAACTGTATAAGTTTATGAAAATAGTGGATTATTTACCAAGGGGATAAACCAGTGTCTTACGTCTCGGGTGCTAGATTGAATCCCAAGCGTAACGAATGATTCTAAGGTTTACATCCGAACGCAGCGGCGGACCTAACCTACTGCAACGAGGGATTTTAGATCACCCAACACAAAAACACCTTTGTCATCGAGGAGAATACTCTGCTTTTTACACCTTCTGCGAGATATTAAAAAGCAACTTACTAGAAAAAAAGTACTTTTCCTGATAAAGGCTTTGATGACTTTTGTAATTTTCTATTTGTGAAAATCGTCGTAGACTTTTATGTACGTGCCTTGCACTTTTCTTAAAGTAGGTAGGTTGTTAATGGCTTCAGATTTAATGCACTCTGGAGTCAAACTACCTACGTATTATATCTATACACTAATCTTCACTCGGAATTTTTCTAGAAAAATGCAGTTTGTAATCTTTCAGAATTCCCGCCATTATTTCTCAGTAAGTATGTAGAAAATTTATCGATAAGAAGGGTGTGGATCACCTTCTGCCTTTCATTTCAGCATAATTTCTGTGTTTTGTTTAGTCATGCATGGGCTCTTCAAGACGATATAACAAGATTGGAAGAACAAAGAAGCCGTCTATTAAGATGCCCGTTGGGTAGTGGAGCACTGGCCGGCTGCTCGCTGGCCATCGACCGACTGCGTTTGGCCGAAAGTTTAGGGTTCCAAGATGTTCTCCATAATTCAATGTTTGCTGTAGCGTCTAGAGATCATATAGGTGCGTGATAGTTCTTTTAAGTATATTGATTATTTTTTCTAGTATTAAGTTAGCAAACAACAACACGTTCAATATTAGGGCTATTGTTTGCATATTTACAAATTTTATTAATTTGTATTTTTATTTTTTTATTTTTTATCACTTTTTCCCTAATCACTCTCTTCTTGAGAAACCCGTACTGCCGACCCGAGAGGAAACTTCTGCAGTAACTTAATAGGAGGAAAGTGCCGTTTAAATGCGTGACCACGTTCTAAGGTGTGAGAATAAACTCTATGCCGATGACAAGCGGTACGATGATAGAAAGATCCGTGGACATCATTTCCAAATTATTTAAAACACAACCCTTGTTACAAACGTTAGAACAAAAATGAGAAGGCAAAATTCTCTCAAACTCAAAAGTTAAATACGCCTGTGAGTTTGGTCGTCAACTATATTCACAGCTCGTCTACTGGCAGTGTATTTTGAAAAGATCTATAATCACTTTATTTTCTAGTTGAGTTCCTAAATTGGGCGTCATTATGCGGCGTACACCTGAGTAGAATAGCTGAAGATCTTATAATCTACAGTTCTCAAGAATTCGGTCTCGTTCGTTTCTCGGACCAGTTTTCAACGGGATCCAGTTTGATGCCCCAGAAGCGCAACCCAGACGGGTTGGAGCTCGTACGTGGAGCTGCTGGTCTGCTGCTTGGAGACAGCTTTGCATTCAACTGTGTGCTAAAAGGACTACCAAGCACTTACAATAAAGATCTCCAGACCGATAAGGAGATTCTGTTCAGATGCTATGACAGATTAATCGATTGTGTTAAAGTAATGTCTGGAACTGTAGCAACAATGACGGTGAGTTTTAATTTTATATTTTTAACTTCGCTTAGAGATGATAAGCTAAGTACTTAGATATTATTTATTCTTTTTGTACAATTAAAAAAAAACTGTATATTTTTTTTTTTTTCAATAAACAAATCCTAGTTTTACAAATTCAATAGGTACTTAGAAACTAGTGTACCTACCTACTAATATACAAGTAAGTATGAAAATAGATAAATAAAAACATTTTGTCCAAATCACTTCCATATAAAGTGGGCAACGTGGCCAGGAAGCTCCACTCCTAAAGCTTTATTTTGTAAAGCTTAAGCGTTAAATGTAACGGCGCATTGTTGGATTGTAGGTTTTGAGTCCAATTTTTTTTTAATTAAGATGGCGGATCCAATATGACGTCAATTTTTTTAAAAGAAATCATTGATTTTTATGAAACTAAGTTTTTATACTACGTAACGTACGAGTATATAGTTTTGTTGAGTTTTCGCGGATTTTAGATTCCAATCTTTTAACAGTTACTAAAATTATAAAGATGGTGGATCCAATATGGCGCCCATTTTTCTAGTCATTTGATTTCGTTGAAACTAATCCTGTTGAATATTTGTGGGTGCTGAAATGAAATTTTTGTTAATGTTTCAAAATAGCGCATGTGATATGGCGCGTATTATTTTGCCAAAAGTCTTCGATTACAAAAATAAGTTACTTATAAGTACTTCCTGCCAGACCAATTTTCGTTTTTAAGAGATTAAATCTCTTCTCTCTCTCGCCATAAAAACAATCTACAAATATTTTCAATGTGAATTAAAGTTTGTTTGTTTGTTTGTTAGTTACTCAATCACACCTCATCGCAGACTTCAAATAGAGTGCTATGTATCGAACTTCTTACTGGATCACAAAACTTTATTTCCCAAACTAAGTTTTGAGAACAAAAAACATATAATGTTTTTGACCGGCTTTCTCTTGTCATAATTCCACCCCTCGCAACTGAAGACCATAGGGTAAGGTCAACAAACAGTGGGCGTCTTCCGGTTGAGACGACGACGACGTACGCACGTTTCCAATTTAAGTCAAATGCACTTCTACATGTATTTACTTTCTCATTATTATGAGATAACTTTAATCCGGGAATATAGACGAATAACCAACTCCTTATGCGTAATTATTTTTGAAATATTGTTATTAGTATATAATATGAACTAAATAGCAGAATTTAAAAAGTAGACCTGTGCATCAGTGGCAGTACCAATGCTATTCACGCCAGATCTTGTAAATTTGATTGAGGCCGCATAAATATTGCCACAATCTCTACTAAGAATCGGCAATAATGAACTTGGATCTTATAGGTGGACAGTTCTAAGGCGGTAGGGTCGCTAGAGGCGAGCATGTTCGCAACGGACTTGGCGTTGGCACTAGTGAGACGTGGCGTACCGTTCCGTCGCGCGCACCACCACGTCGGAGCCGCACTGCGACGCGCTGCCACTCTCGGCTGCACGCTAGAACACCTGCCGCGTGCTGAGTACACATCTATTTGGTGAGATTTACTTTTACTTTTGCTTTGCCTTCACAATCTTAATAAGTGAATCGGATCGCATAGATCAGCAGCAGCTATCTTAGTGCCAAATATAGGAGACACATAATGCATCGTAAAAGGCCTGTGTTAATCGTACTTATAACATTAGGACGCCAATGTTGAAAGAAACGCTTGTACAATGGGATGTGTTCTGAGGAATTGTTCGAAATGATGCCCACGGCTACTTCCTCGCCATCGGCAGGGAATTAATTCTTATACTTTAGAACCAAAATGGTCGCGTACAGTGCGGTTTCAGAGAAACTCCCGCGAACGCTTGGGTTGTGGAATAAACTCCCTGCCAAGGTTTTCTCCAAGAACTACAGTTTCTTCAAAAAGAAGTTATTTCTGAGGAGTCGGCAGCGCGCGCCCCTGGTGTTGCAAGCGTCCATAGGCTACGGTGACCGCTTACCATCGTAAGCTTGTTTGCCACCTTAGTGGTATTAAATAAAACGATCTGCGATGGACAGAAGGATCTGTGTTGTGATATTGTTATATATGTCGGCGGCCGATCGTGAAATCCGGCACATCACGAAATTCCTATAAATTAGAAATTATCATATAACTGAACAGATTATATGAAGCTTGGCTGGAACGCTCCGCTCGCTTCGCTCGCTCCGCATCTACGTTTACAAAAGAGAAACTGAACCTAACCTATCATACATGACTTATACAGTGCGATTTCTGTTCCTTTCGTTTCCATACTTTACGATCTGCATAGGAATTTCGTAATCTGCCGGATTTTACGATCGGCCGCCGACATATATACCACGCACGAATTTGCCCGTAGGTATACACACGGAATAGTTAAAGAAGGCATACATACATATGTCATTAGTTTTTGTTGGTCATTAGTTGTGATTTTAGTCCAGAATTTGGGTCAGAGAAGGAGATAAGCGAGATATTCTCCTGGGAAACGAGTGTGGAACAGTACACGAGTGCAGGCGGAACATCGCGAGCGGCGGTACGGCAGCAGTTGGCAACGCTGCGGGTCTTGATGCACAATCACACATGGCCTACTAAAAACTTAGATCAATCAATAACCTTTTGAAGTGATTTCGTTTCCAGACTTTATTAGAACTTGATTATTTCGTGTAAGAGCAGATGTTCCTCATTATTCGATTATTATTAATACATAAATAAACGAATATCATACTGTTTGTATCTAACTAATTTATATTATTTATCTCAATATAGGGTTGCCATCAGAAATTGAAAACAAGTAGAACTCGAAACTAAAAAAACCCAGACAGTACGCCCATCACCCCGGACATACAAAAAAATGGTTATACTACTCTGTCAAGAAAGTACCGGGAAAAGATCAATAATACACAAACTGTTTGTTAATCATCCAAATTTATTTTATCACCTTCAAAGTATGCTCCTTCAGAAACGATACACTTACGCCAACGAATAATCCAATCATCAAAACATTTTTTAAACGCTGTTTCCGGAATTGAATTCAGTTCTCGGCGCGAATTCTCCTTTATGTCTTCTACCGATTGAAAACGGGTGCCACGAAGTGGTAATTTGAGTTTAGGAAAAAGAAAGAAGTCGGCAGGAGCCATATCTGGTGAATATGGTGGTTGCTCGATGGTATTTGTTGAGTGTTTGGTCAAAAATTCTTTCACAATGATGGCCTTGTGCGAAGGCGCATTATCGTGGTGCAAAATCCAAGAATTTTCATTCCACAAATCTGGCCTTTTTCGTCGAATTTGCTCTCTTAAATGCCGCATAACGCTCAAATAATATTCTTTATTTACCGTTTGACCTTCCGGCAAGAATTCCGAGTGCACAACACCGCGATAGTCAAAGAAAACAGTCAACATGACTTTGACTTTTGATCGACTTTGGCGTGGTTTCTTCGGTTTCGGTTCAGTTGGAAGGCGCCACTCCGAAGCTTGTTGACTAGTTTGCATGTCAAACTCGTAAACCCACGTCTCGTCACCAGTAACAATGCGTTTCATGAATGTTGGGTCGGAATTGACTCGTTCTAGCATGTCCTCAGCGACTCTCATGCGATTGAGTTTTTGGAGAAAATTCAGGTCTTTTGGGACTAGCCGAGCGGTAACATGTTTCATACCCAAATGATTAGTTAAAATAGTACGGATCGACTCGTGAGATACAGAAAGTTCGGCGGCTATCTCTCTCAAAGTTGAATGAGGATTTTCAGTCACTATTTCCTTCACTTTTGCGATGTTAACTTCAGTTGCAGACGTTGATGGCCTACCAGAGCGAGGCAAATCTTCCATCACATCTCGACCGCTTTTGAACGCTTTGTACCACTCATAAACACGTGTTTTTGATAAAGTCGAATCACCGTAAGCCTTCTGTAACATTTTCAGTGACTCCGAACACGAAATTCCATTGGCGATGCAAAATTTAAGACAAACTCTTTGTTCAATGTTTTTGTCCATTATGAAATTCGCAATACACACTAGATATGATATAACTAAAAACAGCACTGTATTTAATATAAATAACAGATGCAACTCAAACTCCGCGCCAAAATAGAAAACAGTTGTGCCAATCTAACAACAACAAAAAAAACAAAAATTTGAATTTGGAACCATAAACAAATCATCCATTCCCGATACTTTGTTGACTGAAGGTATTTACAGCCACACTTATTTATATTACAGTCACAGTTTCAAGTATATGTACTATCCACCCTATTACTAAAGATATACATTATATGTCGGTCTGTATGTCTGCTTGTTTTTTACAAATTGTGTTTTTAAGGCTGTTTTCTAAATGAAAGCCGGTAGTGCGAGTCAGCCTCGTGCATTCTGGTGGTAAGGAAGTCCGACTCGCACTTAGCCGGTATCTTTTTAACACACATTTAATTGCGGCACCTAATTAACGAATCTCCAAAGTTAAATTGACGTGGCTCCGACACAGCCTACCCATTTTTTTCTACGCAGCGATGTCAGCCCTAGTCTGCCACTAGCCTAGACTAGAGCGCTTTTAATCCCTATTATTTTCTGAAGGGCACCTAAGTATTATGTATTCCGTTGTAGTAAAAAGTACGGGCTAAAAGAAAAATTGCCTCTTTTTTGACTAAATGATGCGGATTTAACTCCTAGTTCCTGCAGTTTCTACTCGACTACAATACGCGTGTCTAATGGAAGATCTTCCATCCGCAACATGGAAAATACGAAGTGAGGATAATATTAATAAATTCAATAAAAAGATTTGGCATTGTCAAAAACTATATATATTGTACCACTTCAAGTAACTGATTCCTAAAAGAAATCACCTATCGATACATGGAAAATTTATTTATAAGTATAATTTATATTTACAATTCGCATTGATGCAGTAAATCCTTGTGGAGTCCTTATTAAAAACTAATATTCACAATTATAAGATAAACAATTAACTGACATACAGTTTGATCTCGTGTTCATATGTACAACTTATCTTTGAATGACAGATATCAAACAATGGAATTCTATTAAAACGAATGTGTACAATTAAACAATTTATTGTTTTTTGTGTACATAAGGCATTTTCAGGTGTTGCAAAAATATTTTTATTTACTTTACATGCATAATGCAATAATTTTTATTTTATACTGATAATGTAAGTTTATTGGTAATGATATTAAACAAGTTAAGTACATACAAAGAAACGTTGGACAGATTTTTTCCTACTAGACATTTATTCAGAGAAGAAAAAAGAAAGAAAAAGTTGTCAGGCAAAATTATTTTTCAGGGTGCTTCCACAACACTTCGGGAGCTTAGACACCATCCGGCTGCCTCTTGGAGACTAAAACTACGCGTCTTTGCTTTAACTAGTTCTTTTTGCATGGAATGCGCTTGCCTAATTAAGTATTTGGTAACGGATACAGTACATTCTAATTACAGTCTAGATAAGTGGTGCCAACAACCATTAGACCACAGGTCTAGTAGCGTGCGGTCTTTACTTTAGACGTAAATAATGTTTGTTTTACGATGAATATGCATTTGAGTATATTCATGTTTCTTTCTGTCCTTAAAATAAAAATAATCATAACTAAATAATTAAAAAAAATATATAAAAAAAGGCTACAGGCATAATTCTGTAGTTTTGGTTCTTGAAACCGAATTGTTTAGACACCACTAATCTAGACGGATTCAAGAAACAGTCCTTTAATACGCATTGTTAAATGCTTAAATAGCTTTCAGGGTAAAAAATATTTTACTGTAGTAAATTGTCATTTACATACACTATTAATTTGCCACCACTGGCTGGAAAACTTTATGTTCACATCCCACAACACCACAACTGAATAACTAAAACTATTCAGAACCTATGGAGGTAGAAGTGAAAAGAGTTTTTTTTTTTTGTTTTATATTTTAAACATTTTTTTTAGTTTCATACCAACTATGCCACGCTTGCTCGCTGAGTTTAGTCTCGGGAACTTGCTATCATTGTAAAAAGTGTCTTACGTCCTTATCCAGGAGATGTCTTTATACGTGGCAAATTTAATTGAAATACTTTCAGCGTTATAAGGTGCCAATTATACAAAGTTTCACAATTATAATGTTCTCTTCTAAGAAATGCTTCTACTAAGTAGCAAATACTTGTACTAGAAGTGTTTCACCCTAGTAGTGCAGCGGTACTTGCAGAATGCGAACCTGAGCTCGAAATTAACATCAATCGTGCTGCAATGTTTTATGACGAACACAGAGTGTCAATTTTAATTATTATGATAACAGTAGAGGTGGGCTGAGTGTAATAAGTATCTAGAACTTAAGCGAAAAGCCTGGTGCAACGTTGAGCGTGCGGCCGGGGGGGTGTGAGTGATACGCGTCGTCGGACGAGTCCCTCGCGTAATGTGCGTACGCGGCGCCGCCGGCGGGCGGGCGCGGGCTGTGCGTCGAGCGACGGTTGCCCTCGGACTTTGCCGGCCACGTCGGGAACATCGCCGGCTCTATCGCCACGGGCTGCTCCTGTACACATCAAACATCGAAAATAAGTAAAAAGAGTGCCATTTTGTGGATTTATTGACAGTACGTCCTATTAACTGTCCGAATCTCAAAGAAGCAAATGTAAACATAGTTTTGCTTTATGTTGACTTAAATCTATTTAATAAGAAATACATTCAAACCCTTTTTAGATAATTATGTTAATATATAATAATTATAAACTAGATTTTGCCCGCAGTTCCCCGTCCACCCTAAATTTGGTTTATAATTACTAATTTTGGTTTTTGGCAAGCAAGTTCTAGCTGTAGCTATAGTTCGTATAAGCTCGGTTATATTTATTCCCGCAGGAACTTTGAATTTTTTGGGATAAAAACGGTAGTGTCCTTCTCCGGGTTACATATATCTCCATACCAAATTTCATATAAATCTGTTCAGCGGTTTAAGCGTGAAGAAGTAACAGACAGACAGAGTTGCTTTCGCATTTATAACATTAGTTTGGATTTGAAACTTTTTAAAACACAATTTTCAATAATTATTAGTTTGCTAAAGTTTGTAGTCACTTAATTGCACTCACAACTTAGTCTTATACATTTTGAGTATCAAGTAGTAAGTGATGACTCAAAAAATTGCCAGAAATGGGTGGATGAGAAAGAAGGAGGACCCAGTGTGGTGGCTTCTTTGGGAAGGTTTATGTCCAAAGATATCCATCGTCTCAAGAGTGACGATATTAAGTCGTAGAATAATATAAAGTTGCCAAAGATTCGTACAAATACTACATATTTAATATCAAATTGTAAAATTACCGTTATATTTCTTTAAACATTCATAAATAAACAATTTTACCTTGAAATAAGGATGTTCGAGCGCAGCTTCACCAGTTATCCTTTTGAGAGGATTGTAGGTGAGGAAGGACTGCAGGAGAGAGGAGCCGGCCTCTGACAGGAGGTCCGATCCGATGCGCGCTTTCAGCCCGCCCGGTGGGTGCTCAGCGAATGTCATTTTCTGTACCGCTGGCAACTCGCTGTACCCCGGCCATACTAAATCCGATGGAGTACCCAGGTCCTGAAAAAAATGTGTTATATACAGTAACAGTACGAGTGAGTGAGTTAACGTAACCGTCCGACTGGACAACAATCCTTTGAGCGTTCGGTACTTTCACTTCTTCTTCCGCGTGGACAATGCACGAGTGCCTATATCGATTGTGCGAATTTTTTAGTATAATAAAATTCAAGTAGCCCAAATTTAATGAACGGAATTATCAAACTTCAGTAATACAGTGAAGTTATGAATAATTTGCATTGATAATGAGGGCTAACATTACACTTATTAAAAACCGCAAAATGAAGAATATAAATTTAAATAAACCAATAGTAGAAGAGTAACAGTACTAGATTCATTTAAACCAACCAATCCTATGACTTTCTAACCTTTCTAACTTACTTTTAATGTAAATAAAATATAATTTTTTTTTAACAAAATGGAAATATGCCGATAATATGTTCTATTGAAACCAACCTTAAATATCCGATTTAGCTGATCAACTTCAGACTTCCCGGGAAAAAGCGGATGCATTGTGATGAACTCTGCGAAGATGCAGCCCACACTCCACATGTCTATGGAGGTGGAGTAATGTTTCCCGCACAACAGTAGCTCGGGTGCACGATACCACAGTGTGACCACTACCGGAGTGTACTGTCTCAGTGGAGAACCGTACTCTCTCGCTAAACCGAAATCTCCAACCTGAAAAAAAATAATTTTATAATTAGGACAAAAAACATTACGTTTCTTTTGAAGGCTTTGTAACTGGAACTCCTATATATAGATAACGATCAACTGGTAATTCGCACTGGGTCAGCGCGGTGGACTTAGGTCATAAGTCTCCTCCCTCTATAAACTCTGTGTGCTTCTGTAGTGGGGACAAACAACGTCTGAGGCAACAATCATGAAAACACCTCATTACCAATGGAGTTAATAAAATAGATTACCAATGTCGTCAACCATTAGAAAAGGGCATCATGCACTGTTCATCGGTTGTAAATTCCGATTAAATATATGATGAAAGGCCATGATCTAAAAACAGTTCTCGTGCAACAACACTTTAACCAGTTATGCCATTGTATATTGCGGCTCTAACAAGGTCGTTGGTCCACGTAGTCGAGGCCATCCCTCGCTTCGTCTTTCAATCCTTGGTCGCCACTCGAGAACCTTTCTTTCTTATCGGTTGAGTTCGACGAGCGATGTGGACTGCCCATTGTCACTTCAGCTAACTATTTGTGCCTTGGTTATTTAGTAAGTTTCCTCATTCCGAATTTATTTCTAATACTATTTGATACGCCTTTTGACGTTCTTCAAGTACGAGAGATAACTTTTCACCATAAAAAAATTTAAGCCAGTAAACGCACTACATACAACACCTTGAACCATGGATCTTGAGGTTCAAGGTCATCTGTGCAGATCGCAGTCTCATATTCGCCTTTTAGTCCCTCGCCGCGCATGGTTTTTTCGCGTCTATTACTATTGGTTTTCGTAGGTACACAAAAAATGTAAAACATCGTAAGAATAAATGAAGTATACATATGCTTCATATGACCTAGAAGATCCGTGGTTTAAACTGTACATCTATAACAGTATGTAAATATTACCTTCAAAATGCCCTTGTGTGACAGAAGAAGGTTGCTCGTCTTGAGATCCCTGTGCAAAATCCAGTTGTCATGGAGATGGTGAACGGCTTTAAGCAGTTGAGTCATTAAACATTTTACCTCCCCTGAAAAATACAATTTTAAAAATAGTTAGGTATATGACAGCAAAAAATATACAGTCAGCGACATGTTTTTCTTGTTTCTTAATAGAGGATATAACGCACAAATCTGTTTTACGGAGCACATAAATAATCTAGTTTTTAAAAGCAAATAAAGCTATGATGTCAAACACTACTGAAATATGTTTTAATTATACCGTCTATTACTGAGGTTTTAAATCAACAATACCTCGGAAACATGTAGGAATGGCTTTTTCCACTTCCTTGTATTGCTCGATCGTACGATAAAACAAATAAAAAACTGCACAGGCTTCAATATACTACCAAATTAATGTCTGACTGATCCATAATTTGTGGTCGGTAGCAATTAATTGCAACAAAATAAAAGCTCAAAAGTCACAGCTAGATAGTAGCCCTTTTTGGTAAAATAAAACCCCTAAAGAAGTGAACTTTGTATCCGGTAAAGACTCAATATTATTCAAGTTTGAATAGTCTGTACCTACATCTACATTATCGTTTACAACGCACCTGGCAAAAACACCTGTTTCTTTCCACGCATAGTTTCCATAAGACTTTTCAGGTCATGTTCCACGTAATCCATAACGATGAAGATTTTGTCCATGTTAGATCCAACGACGATCTCTCTCACAGTCACGATGTTCGGATGCTGGCCCTGCAACAACGGAATCACAAACTACTGGTTATATCTCCGAAGACGTGACATCACGCTTCTCAGCAACCTGCAAAAAATGACTGAAAATGTATACTTCATAACCATTTGCAAAACAGTCTATGATTAAAATGAGCACACTTAACTACTTAACAATTAAATAACAAACATAGTACGTTACGGGTAAACTCAGCAATGGGTCAAAATCAAAGTTAGAAAAGTTATTACAATATATATATATAATGCATGGTAAAAAGTTAAAAATATTTAAAACTATCGTTTGCCTTTGCGGTATTTGCCCGTAACTTTTGATACTTATAGCATTATGTTATATATAATTATATTGCAGTTTTTTTAAATTTTTTTAATTTTGAAATGTAGGAGCAAACAACTCAATATCTGTAGAAACCTTATAACTTTTTAATCGATTATAATCGTGCTGGATGAAATTATTGCTTACGACAAGAACGATAATGAACTCGTTACTCAGTATAGACAACTGAAGTAGTAGTGTAGGATTTGCCAGATTCTCAGCAATACTGCCTAGATAATCAAGGTGTGATAAGCTTTTTAGTGATTTTGTATTAAGAGCCATGATTACATAATACAGGAGCGTGGTGGAACTGAAGTCAGAACTACCAAAACTACTAACGACTTATTAAAAACCTTAAATAAAAATAAACGAAAGAAAATACCATGATTATATAAAAAACCGCGCTTGTACGTACTTTACTTGGAAAGTATAAATCTTTTGTTTAAATTGGAATAGAGTTAAAATGTCAGCCTAATCTATAACTTAAGGTACTGGTACACTTTAGGGGATAAAAAAAGGTTATTTTTAAATTTCTTTTCTTAGTCCCATTAATGGATATTAAGATAAAACTTGTTTTATTATATTTTAACATATTTATAGAATATAAAACAATATTGTTTTTTTATTTTTCATTTTTTGACCTATATCCAGAGAGAGCCAATGTCGAGCCTCAAAAAAAAAGTTGGATGAACCAACTGGATCAGCAAGCCTGACTCAAAAAAATCAAATGGTTTCTTAAAAAGGAAGCATAAATCTCTTCAAAACATTCAAGGAGGGGGTTTTTTAAGGCCTAAGGAAGTGAAAAAAAGCAAAAAAAAACGTTTTTTTAAATTGTAAAGTGTTAGTACTTAAGTAAACCCAGAAACTTTTACAAGGATTTTGTACGTTATTGGAAGTTCGGACTTTTGCTGCAGCGCTGCATTTTAATATCACTGGCTCTTAATCTACATTAGGAGCAATTGTTAACAATTGTTAATAGCATACATTGTTTATTTTTAAACTGTCTTTAGCTAATGTTAAAAATTTAATAAAGAATTTTGAGGAAGAATACGTATTTACACTGACAGGAATCATAGTCAAGCATACTAATGGAAATTTAAATATTAAATGAAAACAACAGATAAGTAGTCCCGATAAAACGATCGACCCCGATATAGAAAATTTAGCCGGGATTTCCAGAACTTCGAAAACATACAACCCTGTGGAGATTTAACAATGTCAAGGAACCCTGTCAAGAAACCCTAAAATTTTGTACATACATACACACAAATATTTATTAAGTGATATGGCTAACAGTAGACGTATTTAATTTTTTGTGAGGAATTTAACTGCTTTGTAGTAACATTTTTTTTTTTTTTCTCCATAAAGTAGATAATTCATATTGAACCCAAAAATGAAGCCAACGGAAAAACTCCATTTGTTTTCTTAGTTCCAAAAATTTTGTTTTTCCATATATTTCACTAAAAAATTAAAGTGTTGGCTGGCGAAAAACAATGATTAGTTTGTAGAGTGAAAATGTGATTTATTAAAATATTATTATATATGTCCCTTAAATCTAAGTAAAGGTTTACACATGTTCAGTGTCATAGAATACTTGTTCAAAACTTTTAGCCAGCCGCTACTTTTTTTTTATAAAATCTATAGAAAACAAGGTTTTAGACTAAAAGCCTGAAATATACATGCTATTGAAAAGCATACTTGTTTGCTACTAGGCAGTATGCTTATTTTCAGCATACTCTTTGTATGTATAAGCATACATACATAGCATTATTTGTCTTTAAAAATGCATGTGTCTTTGCAGAATCAATTTAATTTTATAGATTGTGATAAATACACATCAATTTTACTTTAAATTATCATCAAAGAATGCAATACCCTTTGGTACGCATTTTCTCCTCGCTACAGTGGAGAAAGACGTTAGCAACTGTAACACAGGTAGGACCTAGCATGGTTGTTAATGTCCCTAATATGAACCTACTTGTTTGTTGTATAAACATATTTAATAATGATTATAATGTGTACGTATTGGGCTAAATTTAAAATTGTTATTTTTGCTTCATAATAAATTTAATTGATTTGAAAGATGTATAGACTTTAAAGAAGTTTCATTGCCCTATTGAGCCATGGCATCTTTATATTATCAAATTTCAAAGTAGCAAGTAGCCGGATAAGAAAAGGACATACCGCAGAGCACTAATCCCGCGAAGGAAATAAATTTTTGGCACATGGATAGGTGGAAAGATCTAAGAAGGTCAGAGGATACCATTTTATGTTCCATGAGACTTTTCGCGCGGGTGAAACTGTGGGCACGTGAAGGAAGTACGAACAAAAACTTACTATTGCATAAATAATATTTATGCACGCATAGAGTGTTTCGGATAACAAGAAAACGTTCTGGTATGTCACGTGACCACTACGCCTGCGGGCAAGGTAGGGTGAGGTGAACATTCCAAAGATATTCATACAAATTATAGAAAGTAAAAAGTGGCCAAATAAGCATGTGGATCGGCAGAAAAAAAAGATGGAAAGGGTTTAAAATGCATGATTGGATAGTAAAGTGTAAAAAGCAATATGTGTCAAGAAAGCATAAACGTATTGTGCAATTTCGTGCTAACCAAAAAATTCAAAAGGCAACGGATTTTGATTTAAAAGTGACTTGAAAGAACTTTAGAAGAATAATAAAAGAAACTAAACAAGAATGTATATGAAGCAGTAACAAAAAAGAATAGTAAATGAGTTCGACTAAAGATTATGTTGATTCTACAAAAATTTAAGTTAACTAAAGGGGGGGTGACTCTTGACGAGAATTACAATCGTACGACAGTATTAAATTACCACGTGTAAAAGTCAATTATACTTTTTACATTTAGAAATGATAATAATCAAACAAATCTTAAGGGTCTACAACATTTACTACTTACCTGATCCGGTCTCTTGTCGCTAGTGTGGTTCACAGCAATTTCATATAATGATTATAGTTTCATTACTGACCACCGAGTCAGAAAAGTTTGAACGGCAGATTGCTGAGAAATTAAACAACTTTTCCATATTTATTTCAGGTTTTTTTTTTTTCAAAACTATAATGCACTATGACTATCTGTATCTGCTAATAAATGGTATTTTTAATGGGGGTTTAATATCATGGTATATAAACAAAGAATAAAGAGGTACAGAAAACCGTTAATTTTGTGTGCAGAGGTTTTAACAAAAACAATCTTTAAAGACTAATCTATCTGTTCTTAAAATTAGTAGTTCCATTTTATTTAGTTGTTTAGTCACAATCACAAAATGTACCGAAAATACCCCATTTTAAATAGGCGTCCTTAATAATACTTTTTGATTAGTGGTTTATTTTATGCCATTTCACTGAATTGAAATTAATAGCCCCCCCCCCCCTTTTTTACCCGTTACACGGTTGAGGTTGCGATTGCGATTGAGTGGGGGGCGAGAAGCGCCCCAGCACTCTTTGATACATCGTATACGAGGTAGATTCGTGCGATCGCCGACGAACCCGGGGACGTTTACGATTTACTACTTTTTTTTTTTTTTTTAATTTCTTCAGAAGATACAGTCAGTCAATACAGTCACCAACGGTACGATACGAATAGATAGATGAGGATGAAAGTAAAGTAAGAATGGCCGAAATGAAAGCTACACTGCCTCTTTTATCTGTACTTGAGGAGCAGTAATGTTACTGAATACTATGTAGTGCACACGAATGGAAAAAGTATTATAGTAAAAGTGTATTGTGCTTTTCTGGACCTGAAAAAGGCCTATGCTAGAATATTGACTAAAAGTAAGTGAGGAAAATAGAAGAAAAAAGATGTGTAATCAGGATACAGATAAAACATGGGATCTATGGGTAATTTTCTTAACAAACATATGGTTTTTACAAACGAAAACTGTTAGTTTTTTGCTATAGTGCATAAAAAAAACTGAGAATATGCGGTGTGAGAAGGTGCGTTAGTACCGATTCTAATGTGTTTGAAAGTTGAGTGTACCAGAAGAGGTATCAACATAAAATTAATACTGTGGAAATATGAGCAATGACAAATGTGTGTGGCATTAATTTAATATAACTGATTGTGTATTTTGTTTACTTGGGCACATTCCCTCAACATTTTCAATGTTTGCAGAAATATTTCCACCGCCAAATCACATCGCTAACCATAACAGGCATAAATATATCGATAATGCACAATGTCGATAATATACGCAGACAACACTATTCTTAACCCACACAAAGACAGTTACTAACATTTACGCATTTTTTTTTTGTTATCATCACTAAACTGACATTGTGTATCTTTTACCTTCTACAGGATGACTTTGAATTGAGGCTTCAAATTTTTATATTTAATTCAGTATCAGAAGTACTTTAATTTTTAATTGTCATATTACAAAAATAAATTATGAAAAAAAAATTTACGTTATTGCCTAAAACGATAAAAACCAACTCGTTGTGTTTAGGCAAACTCAAAATATCAATAATTAATAAAAATAAAATATGACTACAATCGTAACAAATAAATAAATATTTAAAGTATCAAACAATTTTATGCTCATAGACAGAATTTTTGCAAGATTGGCAACGCGTATTTTAGGTTCATTCGCTTATCTAAATAAATTAGGTACCTAAAAACTTAGCGACGTTGTCAAACCGTTGTCTCTTATATCCCGGCCGGCACACCCGCAAACCCGCGCGCCCGCGCATTTACAAAAACCAAAACAAACAATCAAACAGTCGTGCGAAAACCTCCTCAAAAGTAGGTCACGGTCGCGCCGCGCTTACGTCATCCATCAATTATTGATAACGATTCATTGTGTGTGTTTGTGTGTGTGTCAGTTATTAAGAAAGATGCCTAGGACGACACAAAATACAGTCTTGTTTACCAACCTACAACTTCTACACATGGTTGTATGGTACTAACAAACAAGGAGTTTACGTAGAACGCAGCGAAGATGGCGGTGTCCATGTCCTAACAGAAATCCGCCATCATTACGAAGAATTTTGAGCGCAACCCAAAACCTACTGGACTTTGCGAGCTTTCCAGCGCATGTCCAAGCCAGAGGGAGAGCACCAGTACATCCAAGACGAATCGTATCGGATAATAAGGCGGTATTTTATCCAAAATCCTCAGGCAAGTACTAGACAAGCGGCTAGACGTTTTAACGTAAGCCAGTATTACGTCTGGAAACTGCTCAACGTTTCGGAAATGTATCCATACATCCATCATCCAGACATCGTTCTCGCTGTCTATGGACCAAAAATGAGTTTCTGTAATTGGTTGTTACAAAATTTAAATGCCAATATTCTCTGGACTGACGAAGCAACGTACACGCGGATTGGACTGTTTAATATCCACAATGAACATTGGTGGAGTGTTCGTAGGCAAAATCCACACGTTACGCGCGGAGACGCTTTTCAAGTGCGATTTAGTGTAAATGTGTGGGCGGGTATAATATAAATTACTGTGTCATCGGGCCTATTTTATTGAGGGTACGTTAACTGGGAGACGGTATATGAACCTTCTATCCTCGATAGTGACAGAATTGTTGGAAGATGTACCAGTGTCCTATCTAGCAGACATGCACTTTCAACACGACGGAGGCCCAGCTTACTATTACAGTGAAGTGCGTGCGTACCTAAATAGCGAGTTTGGCGAACGGTGGATCGGTCGCGGTGGACCCATACCATGGCCGGCACGGTCGCCAGATCTCACCCCGCTAGACTTTTTTTGTGGGGAGAGATAAAAAGAATTGTTTACGTATGTGAATCCGAAACAATTGAACAATTAAAAGACAAAATCGTAAGTGCTTTTGCAGTGGTTAAATAACGAACAGTTGTGTTACGTAAAATTAAAAACAATTTGCTTTGTTGCGTTTGGAAAATGGCGGTGGTCATTTTGAACAATTGTTAAAATACACATAATTTTTAAGGACATTCAAATGTGAGTTTACTGTTTTTTTTTTCATATTTTAAATACGTATTCAATTATTGTAAATATTATGATTCCAACTTTTTAAATACGCCTGAAATACGATAGATAGATAGGTACCTATTTATGTTAAGTAAACTTTGATTACCTAAATCTTTATTAGTGAATTTTACTGTACTTATCGGTTTTTTTGACCGTCCTAAGCCGGTAAAGTATGAAGGAAAAGTTGGTTATGCAATTTTTTTTTAGGTAGGTCGGTATTTAGGTAGTTACTAAAGTACCTGCCTACTACGTTTAGCGCTTGTTTGGCGCGGGTGAGGTCAGTGGCCCGCGCATGCTACTTGCTCCTTTCGATTTGTCTATTCATTCATACAAGAAACGATTATACTTAGAATTATTAATTTGACACTTTTGATTATTTTATATATTTTTAGTAATATCACAAAGTTTATTGATTTTACTATATCAATATCATGTGCTCTAAATAATCTTGGCTACACAAAGAATTACTTCAAGAAATTTGAAGCCTCATTTCAAAGTCTTCCTGTATATCTATGCATGGGCGTAGCGAGGTACAGGCAGAGGGGGGGGGCATAACCTGAAGTAATTTGCTCAAAATAAACATGTTCATTATATTAAAATGACATTTTCTCTCAGGTCTGCCCCCCGTAGCCAAGCCTGCCCCAAAATTCAAAAGCTGGCTACGCCCATGTATCTATGGGTGTGAAATTGAATAACAGAATATGAAATCGTGTAAATAAAAGAACAGAGTGAAATAATATAAAGTTATAACGAGTAAGAAAGGGATCTTTCACCGTTAAGCTGGGGTGGGAACGTCGAAAACGGAAACGTATTTTACATCTGCCTGGCCTGGACACACACATGAGCATTGGATACCCTAGCCTACAAAACTACAAGGTAAAAATAAGAGCTATCTACATTTGAAGACACTGTAAGATAGGATAAGAAAGGAGTTAATTGTCAAGAGCTTGAGGTAAGTTGAACAATGATTAGATAGGATGAACGGTGAGTAAATATGTTACATGAGCAGTGACTATTTTTATATAACTAAATTATATGAAGGATAAGCAGCAATTTATATTCGACAAACATCGCAAAATAGAATAAGCAGCGGTTTTTGATGATATGACACTACAATATAGGTTATTTACAGTTGGAAGACATTTAAACTCTCTTTTAAATAAAGTGGGGTCGAAGGATTAAACAATAGAGAAGAGAGAAGTAAAAGTGTGAGAGTATTCCTGCGTAATCGTATAGGAAGCCATTTCAGTTGTTTGCGATATACAAAGAAATGGTCGTATTTGCGCAATCAAAATATGAACCTAATGCATAGGTTTCGAAGACGTTCTAATTTTTAAAGCTGATCTTCAGTGAGGTTGAGATAGCTAGCGACGGCATAGTCGAGAGTAGGGAGATGGAGAGATTGTGCAAGAAGTTTTAGTTGGAAGACATTTTTTTAACCTATGTGAAGAGACAATTGAGGAGAACATCTTCCGGCTGACCTTGATTTGTGCAACCCAGGATAGAGTAATAAAATCCCTAGGTTTTTAACAGTGTGACTGTACGGTATCACAACTTTACTAAAATAAACAGGCGCTACTGTATCCCAGTTGATTTAACTAAGTAAACGTGAACTACCAATAATTATTACTTTAGTTGTAGCGGGATTGACTTATAGGCCATATAACTTACTCCAGTTTGAAATAAATGCTAAATCACCACTCGTCATTTAGAGTGTATATTTGAAGGTCTTCTGCCTAATGTGGTAGAGAGAAGAAATGCGTTAAATAATAGAATTGATGAATTGAGCAAAAAGTAAAGGCGATTAGAGTGTATATTTGAAGGTCTTCTGCATACAAGTGGTAGAGAGAAGAAATGCGTTAACTAATAGAATTGATGAATAGAGCAAAAAGTAAAGGCGACAACACGCCACCTTGTGGTACAAGTAGAATACAGGTAAGAACACAAGATACACTACTTTCAGAAATTTGGGCCAATGATGACACTATCCATACTAGTCCGTACTAATATTATAATTGCTAAAGTAAATCTGTCCGTCTGCCTGTCTGTTATCTCTTCACGCTTAAACCGCTGAACCGATTTAGATGAAATTTGGCATGGAGGTTGTTTGAGTCCTGAGAAAGGACATAAAAACTACTTGAAAATGTCAAGTGCGAGTCGGTTTTTTTCTATTAATGAGGAGTTGTCATTGAAATATCACACCCATAACCGAATTTAGGGCGGGTGGAGCCGCGGGCAAAATCTAGTAAAATAACCACATTGTAACCATTCATATTAATCCCATAATGTGCACCAAGATATTGGCACAAGCAATATTATAAACTAAATGCAATCATACAATTTCTACTCCCAAGCAGTGTCCAGCACAAAAAATGAACTACCTTCACATTGCACTCTTATTTCAGGTAAGCAAATCGTTGCTAAATGTTTATAAGAAACTATAATAAGTACTGTCAATGCATGCACTAGCACAAAAGGTCCTCTAGCCAGAAAGCTGTGCGTTAATTTTGCTTTTTCCCATTCTATGTATTTTAGGGGTGCTGTATCCGAATCTAAGGTTCGCTAATGAAAATTGTTGGCGCAACGTTAAAAAAAACAAACCGGTTTTTTTGCTTATAGCTTGGAAAAATTACATTTTATCTTGTGAAAGAGATATGTTATACAAGTAGAGACTTTTATTAAAAATCTAAGTTTGCGACCTTGGAATGCTGCCGCGGGCAATATTTTAACAATGGAACAGGGATATCAAGGCCACTTAGAACCTGCAATGAATGATGGGGGTAATTGTTGGTCCCTAATGAAGGAAAGTATTATTTTAATATTATTTGGGTCTTAAACGCGAATAAACTTTTACCTTTTTCGTTCTCGACGTTTCGGCCAGGCTGCACTGGCCGTAGCCACGAGTACTGTTTATCAGCGAAGTGTTGTGAATCGATGGGAGTGAGCAGTTTTACTACTACTTAACTAGTAACTACCACTACTACTAAAGGAATGTAATACATAATACAAGAAAAAATCGGCAAACAGTCTCATTTACTCGAAAATAAACCTTTGCACCTATAACCAAGTCATTTTCATTTTTCCACTTTTCATTTATAGAATAATATAGTTACGGAGATTCTTCAAAATATGGGCAGTTAAGACTAGGAACGTCCACAAAATTTCGATTTTTTTTTAAATAAATCCCGAATTGTAAATTTTACGGAAAAGGTGTTTACTAGAAGTAACTAGATTTGATGCAAGTTGTTTGTTCTTTTGGGAAATCCGCCGAATCTGCAGCAGCAACACTTTAGGCATTACTCGCGAGTTGCCAACACTTTAAAAATCGGATGACTTCTTAAGAGAACCTTGGTTAAACCAAACTTAAAGCGTTTGCGGTAAGAATTTTCTCTGAAACCGCACTGTACGAACGTCAGGCTGAATTACCTGACAATGGCGAGCAAGCGGTACGATACAAAAAATAGCCGTAGGCATCATATCAAACGATTCCTTAAGATACAGACCATTATACGAGCAGTAGAACACACGGTAGTAGAGCAAAACATTCTTGTCAGACAAGGGTTTAGTACAGCTTGTGAGTTTGGGATCGTCGACGATTCTCTCATTCCGTCGTTAACCTGAATCAAAAGGGCCTGGAATTCATACGCCATACCCATAATTGGGACCTCAGAGAATGTGGGTTTTTTGGGGGGCGTAAGCCGTATTGACAGCCACTGACCAGATCGTGTTTTTCTAGGTGTCTTAGAAGCTGTGTGTTAACCAACCAAACGCTTCGTCACCTTGGAGGAGAGATTGGCCTGTTGGCGATGTTGATGAATCTGATCTACTCTTTTTGGGCACTGGGTGAAAATTAGCAGTCTTCCACGAAGTAGAAAATAAGAGTTTGAGGCAAAGAGACTGCCCAGCACTATGGGCTAAGTCACTATCAGTCTTTCGCAGTGGTGTTAACTACGACTGGCAAAAGTTACCTTAAGCAGAATGCACGACTTCCAAGAGTGAAAGCTAGAAATTCCCCCACCTATTTTGCAGATGAATTCGAATTTACTATGGCAGTCGCTTTCTTACTGCACCTCGGGGTAGCATTTTTTTTGCGTTTCAACTCTGAAATATTCGGATCCTCATTATGCCTAAGCCTTAAACGCAGTTTACCTAATTTGAGCTTTACTGCAAGATCGATTAAGCCATGGTCGTTTTTTGACACCAGCAGCTACTCCCCGTGAGTAAGGAATATAACATTCCATACCGTCCAGGATCTTTTCTGGAGATCCAATCTGCAGACTTAGAACACCACATACGGCGCCAATTAGTTGGCCCAGATAAAACAGGTTGTGTACATGACACTTGAGTCCAGACGAGATAAAAAGGGACATCTACTGAGGCAGAATATCCGGCCGGACGTGTAATTAGAAGTAGGTTCGAAAGGATGGTGGGCACTGACTTCAACAAGTGTTCGAAAATAACTAGTTCTGCTGTGGGTTATTGCTCAAGAACTTTGTCAGTCGTCAAATTCAGGTACCCGAAAAATTCGAGATACATCCGTGTCACCGAAACGTGTCACGCATAGATACGAGTGTGGCCGCCATAATCTACGCGCATCCACAATATTGACAGGTCCCTGTCTAAAAGACTATTAGGACGACAGCAGATATCCTCCTGGGCGGAAATACATACACCGGAACGACTTACAGAATTGAGCTCGAGTTTGTAGCCGGGGATAGGTATGATCAATCCACCAATCCACTGGGCAGGATAAATAACTTCTCCGTTAGAAAAATAATGTGCGCGGTCTTAAGATGGTGGAGGACTGCGTTAAGATTGGCATGAATACCCTACCCAGCTTATTTTGGTCCAATGCCACACAAGCCTCCTGCATGGCACGCCACTTCTTATTGTCCTCTGCCTTTCGCATCCAGTTACTACCGGCCACTTTCTTAAGGTCATCGGTCAAGAGATGGGGGGGTTGGACGGTCTCCACTCTACGAGCTATGTCCGGTGACTTAAGTTCTCATACGGATGTCCTTATTTCGGATTCGATCCCTTATTGAAACAAATTAAAGCTTGTAATCTAGTCCCAACGTAAGTGTCCACGTTTCGGCAGCGTAAGTCATGACAGGTAAGACACACTGGTCGAAGACCTTTGTCTTTAGACACTGCGGTAAAGCAAAGAGAAGACGACAAAGCTTGCCAATTCTGCCTGGGTGGGCAGCAGTAGCTAGAGTTAGCTGAATCCTCATGTCGGCTACCTTCTCGAAGTTGTTCCGGCCAATTGGATTGTTTGTTGAAGATAGACATAATCGTGGACCACCTCAAAAAAGGTTCCAGCGACGTGGACTGGCTTTGTTAAGACGTCCAAGGTTCAACATGACTTTTGTCATCTAAATTCATGCCAAGGCCTACTCGTCATGAGGATCTAGAGGGTATGCAACATTCTGCTTAGTTCTTCCAGAGAGTCTGTCATAATGACGGATGACTGATATGATGAAACTATGTCGTACCCTTTTGTGCAGCTGGATGGAGTTGTTCTAATAGCATGCACAATAATGCTGGTGTCCCGCAAGACTCTGTGCTGTCTCCTACGCTGTTTATCCTGCATATCAACGACATGTTGTCCATCAATAACATACATTGCTATGCAGATGACAGTACTGAAGACGCTGACTACACAGGCCGTGCAAGCATCCCTAGTTCCGTTGTGGACCACTCTGTGTGAGGTTGCGTTTTAAAAATCCAAAACTGCATGATTAAAGATTGAAGAGCTACTTCCAAAACTTGACGAAGAAGAAGACAACAAGAGGATGAAAAGTGAAGCCCAACCAACGACTCCGGCTTAGGACATGAACTGCTTTCCGGCATCAATGAGGCCCTGGTTGAAAAATGCATAGACTCCATTGCTCTTCGAGATGCATTAGTAGTACTAGCGAACCTCCCTCCTGAACGAAATCTTTGGAGATACTGATAGAGGCCTGGAAACCCGTTATGGCGACAAGCATCGGTAATATGTTTGTCGAGCAAAGCTTCATGGAAGGACACAAAAAGGGCAGTCATAGCCTCCAGCACAGGGCAAGTGAAATAGAGCGCCTGGTACGTCAAGCCTATTTTTCAACCTCGGCAATCATTCCTGTGGTAGTCCTCCAGGCATTCGTCGATGACATAGAAACGTGGAGGTGAGGGCTTCGGTACGATTAGCACATCACTAATTCCTAAAGAGCGTACTCGCCCTAGCTCTTCTGAGTAGAAGCTGTGAGGCAAGATACTCGAATGCAAGTAGCAGTAAGAGAAATTGTAGCCTAAATCCAGGACATCAAGAAGCCTCGATTTCGTTGCTCGACTGTTGCGGAGTAGGAAGACACATAAGAATACATTGTCCAGAAGAGAAAAGAAGAACATTTTTAAATTTCTAGACTAGAGTTGAGAATGAGCTGCCGGCAAATGTAACCAGGGCTGTGGGGCGTGGTCAAGACAAGGCCTCTGACACAGGACACAGTTTAATCATCAAAGGTAGCTAAAACAATAAGCCATGCATTTTCTCAATCGACACTGCAGCATCAAGTACCATACTGAGACCTGAATCATATAGATATACAGCTATCAGCCGGCCAGTCTCCGTCTTCGGCGGCATGAACGTGGAGTTGGACAAGGCGAATAGGCGACAATGTGTACCACCAGCCAATGCTAATTGCAAATATTTTCAATGATTGGATTTTGGATTTAGATTTCTTACGAAATCGGCAGTGTGTAGTGGATATCCCTAGAGCCTGTTGAAATTTACTGACTAAGGGATTTGTTTAAAAGGGTTACGCTCTTCTAATTTCTACATCATTAGAATTACATATTATACATCTAAGACAAATCAAAGGACTTAGTAAGGGATAAGGCTTCAGTGAACAATAAAATGGAACGTTGAATTATTATGGATACCTTGTCAGGGAGAGCTTGTAGAAAGCTGTTAAGGTTGGATGGATCAATCAAGTTGATGATGAATGGATTTATGTCAGCATGAAAAAGACAGAAAAGGATGGCGACCTGCGGCCCATTTTAGAGTGGATGAAAAGCGGGAACAAACCAGTGGTGTGATGTGAAACCGTATGCATTCCAATCATTAAAGGCTATTGGACCCAGTGGAATTGGCCAAGCTGGCTTAGGAAAAAGATCTTCTATGCAGAAAATGGGAATCCAGTGATGGCAAAGAAGTTATTCATTTATTTAATTATTTTTTTATTCCTATTACATTACGTATGTAACATTAAAAAAAAGTGCGTGTTGTACAAGTTAGCATTCCGTAGAGTCAGAATTATTGCGGATATCTGAAATTCTTGTGAACCAATTTTGTTCAAAACAATATACATAAAATACATTTAAGACTATTTTGCTTTGTCTTGCACGAGAATAAACATTTACCTTTTAGTTCTTGACGTTTCGGCCAGGTTGTACTAGCCGTAGCCACGAGAAGACTGTTGTAGCGAAGTGTTGTGCGTCGATAGGACCGAACAGTTTGAAAAAACCCACTTAAACTCATAGTACCTGTCTAAAGAATCGATGCCACAGGACACGACATTAAGATAATCTAAACCCTAAACATCTACGAATTGGACTTGTTATGATTTATTTTATTATTTATAAAGCAACATTTTTAATATTTTTTAGAACACACGGTTTAAAAATTTAACGGGATAGAAAACTTTGGAAGTTAATACCGCGCAAAATATACATCTTAGAAAAAAGTAACATAAGGACTTTAAATGCATTTTTAAAGATCTATAATACGACATCCTACACAGCGTACGCATCCTGCTAATTTTCACATTTTACCGTTTAAGAGAACTACCGTAATACTCTTTTCGGTATTTCATAACGAAAGTGTATAGTGGTTCACATAAGACACATTCTTGTTAAATTCCATCAGAATCGATGTAATGACGGCGGAATTATAAGGTTGTGACATACGGACAGACTTTACAAAATTATAAAAAATCCATTTTTATTATTGAGCCCTGAAAAAATCGTAATAACAGCCAATGAAACAAATAAGCGCCGCGACGCAGCAGAAACATAAAACGGTTTGGGTTGATTTAAATATAGATATGGCTAAAAATTTAACATTATGTTCATATACAAAAGTTTTTCAATTTCTTAAATTCATTAAATTTTAGCCAAACAATAAACCAAAAATGTTCATAATTTTTTATAACGAGGAAATTTGCGCTGTATCTGTAACAATTATATGACTATATAAAAAATATGTACTAAACTATTTGTGTTTCTGTAAACATTTCAGCTGCTGATCCTAGGATTTAAAGAAAATCTGAAATAAGCAATTTACACACTATTCAGTTTGTTTCAGTATTTTGTCAGAAAATGTTATCAGCGTTAATTTTAGCTTTGTAATTTAAAAAAACTCTCCAAAAGATATTCGCAATAAAAGTGCCAATCATGCAAGGTAATGCTTCTCTGTATTCCTATGTTTAATGTTTAAGTACTCAAATGAATAACAATTGTATTGCATCATGTAAAAAAAATGTGATGTTAAAACACTGAAGAATTGTGAATTTAAACTATGAACAAATTCACTTGTTACGTAACTTACCTTGACTTCTATGTAAGATATAATTTTAGTTTAAGGCGTTAAGATCCGCCAACTAGCGCCGTCATATGTTTTTGATTTGCACTCATTAAGCACCGTATTCGTTTAAAGTAAAGTGTTCAATTAAAAGGTACAACAGATAACCTTTTTTAGACGGTGCGGTCCGCTAAAATTTTTATTTATGTTCGAATTGGTCACTACTAGCATAAATGAAAATTCTACATAAACCGTTCTAAAAAAGGTTATTGGTCCTTTAAACTTTTTAATAAAACACCTTTTTTTATATACGTTTTGTACAGAGTGAAATTCAAAAACAAGCTAGTAAGCGTAGCTTAGGACCTTAAAACGAAACATACTTTCCGAGCACGATCGTTTCGATGTCTTCGCGCTTTACAACACAAAACGATAACAACAAAGAAACGACAAGTGCAAGGAATTATTCAGTAGTTTAGTCTGCCACCATAAACAGTGTAAATAATAAAAACAATACAAAAGTATACAAACAACACAACATAACATCAGTTTAACAATTCCAAAATATATGAAGTATACATTTTCACTTAAATAATTGTCACTTAAATTTAAATAATTTGTAAGAAAATGGATAGAAATCGTTTGACTGCCAATGAATATAATAATGCTAATTTCAGCAAAAACGCAAAAGCATTATTGTCAAATTAAAAGTGATTCCCAAAGTCAAACTCAATTTTCTTAATTGAAATGATCAAAGTACTTAATGCCGTATTACACTTTTACCCAATTCTATCATTTAAAATAGCGAATTCAGTGATAGATATCTTTAAAAGTTAATAATTCCTGATTTGGTCTCAATAATTCGACCTGGTTCAGCATCAGCATCAATTCTAATTTAATTGATGCTGATTTCTATGTACATCCATTTTCTATGTACTACATCGTAAATAATTACTTTAAAATGTGACACAGACATTATTAATACATATTTTTGCCTAAAAATTTAAGCCTTCTACAGCAATTTATTTAAAATATACAATGGCTTGTTTATAAGTAATTGTAAGAATATAACAACTATGAACTCTAATTTCATGGCACGCTATTTCCATTTAATAATGTAAATGACGTACTGACTACAATATCTGGTATTTACTGACCATGCTTCTTTACGGAAATGGTAACGTTCGTACTGTCGTTACCATCGTCAATTGGCAAACGGCGGTAATGCCATTTTGGTAAAGCCTAAAATATCCCTAAAAACCGTGCCCGGATAAATATAGTAATTTGTTCAATAACAGCTTGCCATGTTGCAGAAAGAGTGCACTGTGTAAACTGGTGTCAATAAGGTAACAGGATGGGATGTTTTTAGAATGTTAATTACTCATCATGACAATTAAATTGGGCCCAGGCAAAAATTTTTCAGTAATTTTCTTTACTAAAATAAAACATTATCAACTACATTGCTTGTTTCTTTTTTTTCTGAACTGTCTATGCAGTTGGCTGTTGCAGCCATTACTGCCTAACCGGGCTTTTGGGGCGAGACTCTAAAGGAGCCTCGGCTTGGGTTGTCGCTCTCGGGGTCGTTCCTTTGACCGGCGTGAGCCTCGAACCCGAAGGTGAGTTCCCCGTTACGGGGTTGAGGTTGCGATTGCGATTGATTGCTTGTTTCTTTAACCTTTGTTAAGTATAAAAGTATCGACTGCCAAACTGTAAAGCAGCAATGTTAATAAAATTGTTATTTTTCTGAGCTTTACTGGTGGTAATCATTTATACTGACTCGAGTAAGGGGACAAGCCTTCTATTCATATATGTAATAGAAACGGGTCAGAAAATTATTATGACCTACATTGATGGCCTACATTGACAATGACAGTTTTTGTTTTAATGATGAACATTAAGATAGTTAGGGAAATAGGCAATGTAGATCATAATGATTTTAATCGAGTATAAAAAAATTACTAAACAAGAACCGGGCACAAACTTTTTTACAAATTGTCACGATGAGTATCTATTATAATTTAAAAACATCCCATCCTTTAACCCTATATAAGCAACATTTTTCACGATGCGCTCTTCCTCCACGACTATAAATAATCTCACAAACACCTGACATTTATGGTTTCACTGATTTGGTTATAAAAAAATGTAATATTATTTATTAAACATTTGTACGCAAAAGATACTTCTATTGAGTAATAGGACATACTTAAACAAGTGTGGGAAAACACATTAAAAAGTATGTGCATTACTCCTAAAAAAACGCATTCTTTCTCGTCGCCATGGAAAAAATAATTGTAAATATGAACTGTCTTCACAATTACACTACGCACAAATACTAGGCGTTTGACGTGCGTTATGCTTTGTAAACGTTGGGCAAAAATGTCACGCTTTTGAAACGCGTGTTTTCGAACGCCCAATTTGTACTAAGCTATGTACAAAAGTAGAAAATGGAAAAACAATCTGTTATCAGTACCTATTTTTACTTTACTTTAAAACAACGTTCAGGTTTTCCATAACAATGTGCTTAGTGTGAGTTTTTTGTGAGTGTCTAATTATACTAATATGGCGTTCGCGTCAACGAAAAAAATGTATGGAAATTAAGCGGCGCCCCTGGCCTACGCGGTTTTAAATATATTTTTTCTGATAGGAGTATTATCGAATACGCGAACGCGGCAGTAGAGTTACAAACTAACAAAAAACTCACACTATATAGGCACACAGTTGTATAAGAAAGAAACGTATGAAGATACGTCCACTAGGGGCGCTGCTTTATTTCCATACATTTGTTTCAAAAGTTGTTGACTCGACATTTTTAAAAAGAGGTCAGTGTAGTGGTGTATGTACTTAAATTTAAATTCACACCAATCGCTGGTTAAAATCTCCTATGAATGATTGGTTTAGATTAACCCCAATACTACAGCTCTGACCTCTGGTCTGCTTTTATATGAGTGAAACCCCTAAAAGGTTATTTCCACACACATATAAAAGTAGTTCTGCACATGTTTTCGATTGAGTTGTGTTTTGCCAGCATATTATTTACTTTTGATTAATTTCTTGGGTTTGTTTTTCTTTGACAGAAAAAGCAACACATGTATTAAATTTAAAACTTTTCATTATATCGTAACAAGGTATGTATAATAATAAATATTTTTTATTCAAACTCAAAGTCAAAAGTCAAAGACAAAGTCAAGTTCAGTTTACCTTTCGGTTTTGTTTTCAATTATCTGCAGGTCACCGTCAAAACCAAAAAAAAACATCGAATCGAAAACATGTGCAGATGCAGAAAATGAAAATATTCAATCTTATATGATAACTGTAAATAAAGAAATTCATTGGATGCATGAGTAATTTGAAATGGCGGTACAGAATAATTCAGAAAAAAATACATAGATAAGTACTATCTAAATAATTTTCCTATAAGAAGATTAACCAGTAATATGTGTGTCTCATCTTTAAATAGAATTTTATTTGTTAAAAGCAAACTTTCAGAATAACATGTCAATATGTAGAAGATCACAATACTGAGTAAAAAGACGAAATTTATTAATTGTTTCGAGAATTAAAAAATATTAAACAAACTTGTCTTTTTATTCAATATTGTGATAGTTTTGATAATTGTCGCGGTAGTAGACATTCAAGAATAATTTTTCAGTAATAGTCGACCTCTCAATTTTCTATTAAATTCTATGAAAAGATGCCAGATGCGTTTTGTTGACGGCATTGGCAGCTATGACATCGCATACGCATTTTAATTGCTCTGTCCATTAAATTGTAAACAAACAATATGGCGGTTAATTATTTTGACATCCACTGCCCTTCCCCCAGAGCATGTGCGGGCAATGCGGACAAGAAGTGACTCCATATTCATCCAGAATAGAGCAAATTCATTTTTGGCAACAGAATGGTCGAAAGCGCGCATTGAGCACATTTAATGCGTATAATGCTTGTCAATAAAACGCCCCTGCCACATCTATGTATTTGTACACTTAGAATTTGGGTAGTTAGAGCCTCAGGACTTTCAAGAAGTAGCCAGATATTTTAAACACCTTGTGCGGATATGCGTACCGACAATCTAGAAATACAATTGAGAGCAATATACATGGTTTTCAGTAAGTTTAAGGAACGTTATAAATTTGGGGAATCTTGGAAGTAAAGAATATTAATGTTTGTAGAAAGATTTAGTCATGGCTTTCAAAATAAAAGCACATAAGACAGTAGCTGCGTTTATATTAAGGAAACTTTTGGACCAAAAACTGAACCAATACAGGTATGTAATATATATACTACATACCTGTATTGGTATATATATATATATATATAAAACAATAAATTGGAATCTGTTAGAAATGAAATTTACAAAATACAGTTAACGACAATTAAGACGCCAGCGGAGGAAGCCGCAAAGTACAAATCGACGAGAGCGCCAAAGTTCGTTCGACATATCGCTATCTCTGTTGTCGCGTGCGGAGTGCGGGCGGAGAGCATACCTTGCGCCGAGAGTTATGTGAACCGCAGTACCACGTACCTTACCTACAAATATTTATTTTTGTTTTATGAGTTTAGTAAATCTTTGAGCCGTTGACCTGAGAGCTTTAAAAATATGCAAATAGGTACCTGTTGTGACTGATTCCTAGACGCAGCTAACTAGTAATGCGGTTGTTTCAACTATATTGCCTAGTAATAAGGTAAGGTACTCACTTAGTGACGCTAAATGTATACCTAATACGTCATATATATTTCATACCATACCTAGGGTTGATGATCTAGGGTAAATTAGTAGAGATCGTTCGATCGTTCTATTTTGTATCGTCTGGGAATCGAACCCGAGAAGTGATGCCAAGACAAATTAGGATTATATTCTCTAGGAGCGCAACTATCTTCAGATGTCTGCAATTTCTCCAAAAAAAAAGTCAGAAGGATGACCCTGTCAACTAGACGATTTACGGACATAACCTGTTCCAGTTATTTACCTATATTCGTCATGGAAATTATACATAACAGTAACAACATTGCTTGATGGAAGTCATGCAAAAAATTACTGAATTTATTTGATTTGTTTCCTCCTCGGTAATAGTCGCATCCTCACACTTCTTAGATAAGGAAGAAAAGGCGCAAATAAAATATATCGTAATTCTGTCGTTAGTAGGGATCACACATATACCGGTATGGTATATATTTTTACTTTTATTACTGATCTATCAATTCAGGTAATATGCACTTGAAAAAATGTCTAATTCGTGTACAATGTAATTCCAGATAACGCTGGACTCCAAACTTCAATGGGGTCCTCATATTCATAACCTAGCCAAAAAACTTAGCTCTGCTGTGTATGCGATCAAGAAAATAAGACAATTGACCGATGTCGACACTGCAATAATAGTATATTTTAGCTATTTCCATAGTTTAATGACATATGGTATCTTATTGTGGGGTAGCGCTGCTGATGTAAATACAATATTCTTGTTACAAAAACGGGCAATTCGTGCTATTTATAAGGTTCGATTCCCAGACAGTTCAAAATAGAACGATCTAACGATCTCTACTAAATTACCCTAGATCATCAACCCTAGGTATTGTATGAAAGATATATGACGTAGTAGGTATAAATTTAGCGTCACTTAGTAAGTACCTAACCTTATCACTAAGCATAGTTAAAAAAAACCGCTTTACTAGTTAGCTTGCGTTTTTTTCTATAATTAAGCAGTTCTCAATTATGAAAAAAACCGACTCACACGAAATCCTACTCCGATAACCTAATTTAATGCGGGTAAAACGCGGAAAAACCTAGTAGTATATAACCTAAGGGCGCTTACCCCCCTACCGGTCCCGCGCTGCTGCCGTCGTCGGCGTCCGACCCGTGCGAGCAGAGACAACTATATAGCTGTTCAAAATTTGAGAGAAATTCGAAGTTGTCCGTGAATATCAAAAATAATGAATGAAACTTGATTATTTTTTCATTTACTTTTTGACACTACACTAAGGTGGCAAACAAGCACACGGTCCGCCTTATGGTAAGCGGTCACCGTGGCCTATGAACGCTTACAACACCAGAAGTATCACTCGCGCGTTGCCGAGCCTTCAAAATTCTAATAACTTCTTTCTTGAAGAAGGCAGGGAGCTCATTTTGGAGCCAAGCGTTCGCGGGAGAAAGTTTCTCTGAAACCGCACTGTACTAGACCATTTCAGTTCTAAAGTATGAGAATGAATTCCCTGCGTACGGCGAGCGGAGCGATGGTAGAAAGTAGCCGTGGGCATCATTTCGAACAATTCCTCAGAACACATCCCATTGTACAAGCACAGGGAGGCAAAATCTCTCCTCAGACTTAAGGGTTCGATACGGCAAGTGAGTTTGGGATCTTCGACAATTCTCACAGCCTGTCGTTGAACCGAGTCAAAAGGGCCAAGCTGGTATCCGGGTGCACCTGCCAGAGATGGCAGCAGTACTCCATATGGGGCCGAACTTGCGACTTGTAAATCAGCAACCTTTGCCCCGACGTGAAGTACTGCTTCGCTCTGTTGAGTGCACCAAGTTTTTTGGACACCAGCTTCACCTTGTCTTGCAAATGATCTCGGAACTGAACATCACTGGAGATGTCAACATAAAGAATCCCAATGCTCTTGGAGATGGAGAGGGGAGTGTTCTGGAATTGTGAGACCACAGTGAATGGGGGTTTCTTAGCGGTGAACGCGCAGACTTCTTTATAGGGTTTTAATCGGACCAAGTTTTTCCGTCCCCAGTCAAAGGCCTTGGACAGAGTGCTCTCGATTTGAGACACACGTTCTCCACGCTTTTACTCCACAACAGAACGAGGGATGTTTGCACGACCCGTGTAAAAAGCGTCAGTACTGTCATCTGCATAGCAATGTATGTTGTTGATGTCCAACATGTCATTGATATACAGCAGAAACAGCGTAGGAGACAGCACAGAGCCTTGCGGGACACCAGCATTAATGTCCATGCTATCAGAGCAACTACCGTCAACTACGGTTCGTATGCGTCTGCCGGACAAAAAGCTAGCAACCCATTTGCACAAACCCTCGGGCACTCCGTAAGATGGCAACTTCGATAGAAGACCCCGGTGCCAGACCCGATCGAACGCCTTCGCTATGTCCAGGCTACATGCCAATGCCTCCCCCCGACTCTTAATGGCTAGTGCCCATCGGTGAGTGGGATACACTAGAAGGTCACCAGTCGAGCGACCGTGGCGAAAGCCATATTGACGGTCACTGACCAGGTCATGTACTTCTAGGTATCTTAGAAGCTGTGTGTTGATCACACGCTTCATCACCTTGGAGAGGAGAGAGGTAATAGCGATAGGCCTGTAATTCGATGGATCTGATCTATCGCCCTTTTTGGGCACCGGGTGCACATTCGCAGTCTTCCATAAAGACGGAAATTGCTTAGTGTGGTAGGAAAGCGCGAAGAAGCGCGTGAGTACAGGGCATAACTCAGGCACACTGCTTAAGCACTACTGCTGGTATACCGTCTGGCCTACTCGACTTATGAACGTCTAGAGAAAGCAACGGCCGCCGGACCTCCCGCTGTGTTATGGAGATTTTCGGCATGGTCTTACCGCACCACGGTATAGTAGGTGGAACAGCGGCTTCATCGTTATCATATTCGAGTTTGAGGCAAAGAGACTGCCCAGTAGATCGGCTTTCTCTTTAGCACTATGGGCCAAGTCACCATCGGTCTTTCGCAGTGCTGGTAACGACGACTGGCACTTCGGCAGCTTTGGCAAGCGACCAGAAGGCTCGCAAGTCGCCCACCTTTTGCCGATGAATTGGAATTTTGCTCTGGCAGTTGCTTTCTTACTGAACCTCGATGGAGCATTTAATTTGCGTTTTACCTCAGAAATATTCGGATCCTTATTATTACGAGCCGTGGTCCAAGCCTCATACGCAGTTTGCTTATGAATTTTTGCTTCTCAGCAAGACCTATTAAACCACGGTCGTTTTTTGACGCTGGCAGCTACTAGCGGGTTAGGAATATAACATTCCATACCAGCGAGGATTGTCTCAGTGACTGCGGCTGCGCAGACGTCAGGATCTTCTGAGCTAAAGCAAATCTGCCTCCACGGGTACGATGCATAAAATTCTCGCATCCATCCACACACGACGCCAATTAGTTGTCCCAGATGGATCGGATTATGTGCATGACACTTGAGTCCGAACGAGACAGTGGTCCGAGGAGCCTAAAGGCGCATCCACCGAGACGGAATATCCGTCCGGACGTGTAGTCAGCAGAAGGTCCAGTAAGGAGCTTGTATGGTCCTCTATATCTGGTATTCTCGTTTACCCGGACCCGTCCACCAAAGAGTGGAAACGCTGATGTAATCGGCCTTCACCACCCGGGAAGAAATATCTGAGGAGTTACTTTTAGAAGGAACAAATCTCCACGTCTGGCCGGTCGTAGCTTCTTGAATTTCACTCACTCTGTTGCGGACAAATTGATTAAGCCGACTTGGTAGTGTAGAGAGCCAATCCAGTGCGATCATTGAGACGCAACAAAAGTTACAGTGATTGAACTCTAGCGTGAATGACTTGCGTACTTTCAGAAAGAGTCTTGGTCCCAGTAAAGCACCGCACAACTCCAAGCGTGGAATTGTTGTGGGTTTTATAGGGGCAACCCTGTTTTTGAAAGCTAAAAGGCGAACGCAAACAGTACCATCAACTGAAACCGTTGTCACATAAATACATGCGCCATAAGCACGTTCCGAAGCGTCTGTAAAGGTATGAAGCTCAATTGTAGAGGGACTGCTACAAGACACCCATCGAGGAATGCGAATAGAGTTGAGAGCTGGAACTGGCGTACAAATTCAAGAAAGTCTGATTTAATTTCTGAGGGTACCTCTTCATCCCAGTTCCATTTAAGTATCCACAGCTGTTGAAGCATAAGTTTAGCCTGGACTATGCATGGTCCGACTTGGCCAAGGGGATTAAACACTTGACTGATCAACGATAAAATATGACGTTTAGTAATTTTGTATGTAGGGTTTAATTCCACTGAAAAGGTGAAACTTAGCGGATTCGTCTGTATCTACAACGCCTTGACATAATTTTATGACTGATTCTATTGACTCTCCACCGCTTAAATAGTCGTCCACGTAGAAGTCGCGTTTGATGGACTCACTAACTTTCGGTTTCGAACATTGATCTGCAAGAGACACTAAGCACTTTGTGGCTAGATATGGGGCTGAAGCCGTTCCGTAAGTCACTGTGTTTAATGTGTATGTTTCTAACGGCTCAGAGGGATCAAACCTAAAGATAATTTGTTGTAACGAGCGCTGAGACGGTTCTATTAAAATAGCTCTATACATTTCTTTGATGTCGCCCGTTACGACAAACTGATGTTGTCTATATCTTAACAGTATGGATAGTAAATCCTCCTGTACGGTTGGGCCTAACATCTGGATGTTATAAAAGGACTTGCCTGAGGTGCTTGCGGCCGAGTCATCGTACACTACGCGAAGTTTTGTAGTGTGACTTGACTCGCGTACGACACCGTGATGTGGCAAAAAATTATTTAATTTTGTACGTAAGTTTGTTGTAAGATCAATATATTCCTGCATAAATTGTAAATATCTTTTTAAAAGTAGCGTCGCGCTCAGGTCTACGCTTTAGTGATAAAAAACGACGCTTGGCCATTGCGTAAGAGTCACCTAAGCACTCAGGCGAGTCCTTTAATGGGATGGTAACTACAAATTGGCCAGAATCATTACGATGTGTAGTCTCTTGGAAGAGTTTTTCACAAGCCTGTTCTTCTACAGAGAAACAGTTACTGGAGGACACAGAATTTAGTTCCCAGAAGCGATTAAGTTGATCGGTTTCTTGGTGTCAACTTGGTCTATTCATGAACTTAAGAGAAAGCTAATGTATAAGACAGTAACGCTAAAACATACACCAAACTGTGACCTGTCGCACACTAGGTAAATTACGACTTTTTGCAAATAAAAAGGGCAATTCCTAAGGTACATATAACATCTCTTGATCAGCAACTGGAAATACTGCGTTCACCACGGTCGTTTAAACAGCGACCCTCTGGCTAGTGCATAGGTTCTCAACCTTATTTTCCCCACCACCACATTTGGTTTTTTTTTCTAGTCGCGACTGTTGCTACGATTATTAATCTGACACGGCAATCCACGATTATATTTTTAAACAACAATGTTTCAATGAGTTTCAAAGTAAAAATCACGCATTCGCAACGCATGAGTTTGTACGAGCTTTACTTCAGCCTATTGAAAATATAAGTGTTCCGTGTATAAACGAGCTATAAGAAGCTGTGTTTGTATTTAGTGTTTTTGGCAAACAAGGATTTTAATTCTTGAAATTGCTGCTTTTATATTCAATCTAGCACTCGACTAGCATGCCTTCAGTATGCTATGCTGGACTCATCTATGACAAGCAAATGAAATTGAAAAATGGAGCGAAAACATTAGGTGATTCCTTCCTTTACTGTGGAAAAAGTTTTGGACTTGCTTTATTCTGAAACCACGGGGACAGCACTGCTTGTTGCCTACCCGTCGAAAGGCTCTGCGGAGACTGTCAAGAATGTTGCCAAGGTCCTCCAGCGATTCTGCGATAACCACAATATCGTCGGCAAACCGATAGTGGGTGATTTATATGCCATTAACAATAATGCCAAAGCCGTCACAGTCCAAAAGCTTTAAAACATCCCTTGCTTTATTCTGAAACCACTGGCTCGCCACTGCTTGTGGCCTACTCGTGGAGATACTCTACTGAGACTGTCAAGAATGTTGCCAAGGTCCTCCAGCGATTTATTCGGCCATAACCACAATATCGTCGCAAAGTATAGGGTCCGATTATACTCCTGTATTTTCTGTATAACCTGCCGCAGGGTATGAATATGGTACAATAGCCTCTTCGGAAACCGGCTTGTTTGGGAGGCTGGAATTCATATAACTTGCGAACAAAGCGTATTGTGATGCCTTTCGAAAACAACTTATAAACATGAATCAAAAGCAAGATGGGCCTGTATATCTTGAAAAGCGTGTTGTCGCCTATCTTGAATAAGAGCACCACTACGCTTCTATGGCACGCTTGGGGCGTAGTACCTTCGAGTATAACGGTATTAAAGAGCTTCAGAAGCACTTTCAGTACCGGTTTTCCATCGTTTTTCAGAAGCTCAGTTGTATCTACATCACCCGGTAACAATTAGCCGAACTGATCTCGTATAAGCTGACTTCCGCTTTATCTCCGATATAGTGTTGAGTCATTCTAGCTCTAGGATCTTTAGCTGGACTGCCGTTTGGTTGCGATAACGACGTGTATGACTGTCCAGCATTTCGCGTTGTCCTACACTGGTTAGGAGGAAACGATATTGCCGTCCTTGGCTTTCAACTTTGCCAGATGACTTCACCCTATATCCAGATAACCACTAACCACTTTGGAACCTTTGTTCCGTTCTATTTCTTTTTGACACGCAGAGTATCAAAGTGACGTTGATCGCGTGCAAGTAATTTTGATATTAGTTAATGAGTTGCCGATTTGACAATACATCAGAAGGTTGCAGTCTAAGGTTTTATCTTTTTTCCTATGAGTCTCACAGTTTTGTCGGAGTCTTTTTTCTATTTGTATGGTGGGTTCTATAAAATTTGGACCCTAACAGTTTTCACAATCATGCCGTTGGTATCCTCTACTGTCGCGTGCTTTTAGGCACTCAAAGTGTGGTTTAAGGGCAAGCTGAATATTTTCTGTGTCGAGGTCGATGTGTGCATATACGTAGATATTTAACAACAAACACCGTTTCAACATAGACCACAGTTCTGTTATGTAAGTCATCACTGACAACAAGTGCTGGTTATAGACTTTTGTCTTTAGGCACCAAGATATTTTGGACGCCATTATCGTATGGATACTTAAAGGATAAACCACGTTCTTGAAGTTGGACTTACCTAACTACACTACTTGCCTTAGATATGTTTATTTGCCGCGCCTTGCCCGTGGTACAGTTGTGATAGTTCGGTTAACCGGACCATCGTTGAAAGTTTATGCTATAGTACAGTTGACCGGACAACTGAAAAATTTATATATCCCTGGTACAGTTAACTGTACCATAGAATAAATAAATTTTCTCTGGTCCAGTTAACTGTACCAGGGAATATAATAAGTTTTCTTTAGTCCAGTTGACTGTACCACGGAAAAAGAAAATCTTTTTACACACTGACAACTGGTCTATTACTGGCCGCTATAGAAAGCATGTGAATATGACAAGTTTTGACGTTTGACATATATATTAAGTATCTGTAATACATATATATTAAGTATCGTATTAATAGGAAATTATTTTTCAAAAATAATAATTAATAATTATTTTTTTTAATTTTTTTCAAATACATAGAAACCTTTTGGATAAAAAGTAAATTTCGCCGATGTCTTAGTTTCTGGCGAACGGCATCGGACAAATAACATAGTAGAGAGCTGGAATTCGAAAATTAATCGTTATTTAAATAAGAATACTGATAATATATTAAGACTCCTAAATGTCTTACAAAAATTCGATAAAGAAACACAGATTAGACTTTTGAAAATCAAAGTCAAAAAGACTTCTAAAAAACGCAGTCGTGAATTCGTATTAAGAGATGACACAATACGGCACGTTCAATTAGAAATTATAGATGAAGAGATATCATCAGTAGGGCATGCTCTTGAAGAACTGCGTACTTAAATGCACGATTATATTTGCCTTGCATGTGGTACCTACCTTTGTAAACTCAATTAAAATTAATTATTTTTTCCTTCAAGCGTCTTATTGTTTTAGTCTTATTTAATTTAATAATTTATGTGTTTTAAGGAACACTATTCTTGTCAACCAAATTATCATAACTGTACGTTTTCATCGCTCTAATTAAAAGAAAATAAAATCACATGGTCAACATATTATTATGTATTGGATCATCATCTTTTAAGATCTAAATAATTTTATGGTCATAAACTAAATATGATTTAGGTGTCAATAAGTACGGAGAGATAATATTCAAATTTTAAATGGTCCGGTCAACTGTACTAAAAAAAATGCAGTGGTACGGTTGTCTAGTCGACTGTATCACAGTTAGTAAAAATTAACGACTGTCCGGTCAACTGTACTACCGCATAAAATTTCAACGATGGTCCGGTTAACCGAACTATCACCACTGTACCACGGGCAAGGCGCGTTATTTGCCAACTACTTCAAGAGAAGCATTCCCAACAAGAATTTGACTTGGTTAATCCATCTTCATTTCACATCAATTCTAGCCTCGTGACTCAGTTAGAAGTGACGTTGCCTCAACATTTGTGTTTCTCTCGACTCCGGGTGTAATCTATATAATGATACATAAATACACAAAAGTATTATAATATACTGGATGTTAAATACGAAAGTGTATGGTATATACAAAAAAAAAATATTTATATCAGTTGTCTGGTACCATAGAACAAGCAAAGAAAATAGTTTTTGGTTCCTATTATGTACATGCTTTACTTAGTTTGAAATCAGGCGGCGCAATGTGAGTTGTCTGGAAATATTTAGTGTTTATTATCATCACTTTTTAGGCCCGTCTGATAGGAAACTGCTTAAGGCTCCGAGCTTTATAGCAATGTCTTCCAGCTTATATGCCGTCACCACAATCATCCGAAAATCAAGGGTGAGAGATGTCATTTTGTATTTAGTGAAACCATTGAGTTGAAAGGATTGACCGCTCAGTAGTTGGTACTGCACGTTACCCGGGGTGCATCAGGCGCTGTGACGAACATGATCGGCGCAAGCTTTGAGTGCATCGTATGGTTGTATACATTACAGTACAGTACGGGGCGTACTGTAATACACTTATGTTCATGCCGTATTATATGCCGTATTGACCCTTGTAAATTGTGACAATCCCTTTTGAATTACCTTATACTTTAGTTTTTAGGAAAAATTTCGACAGGGAGCTAAACCTATCCCAAGCTCTCGCCATTAAGTCCTAAAGTGAGAGGATGTACTTTTTGCCGGTGGCTGTAATGATTATAAGTAGTCGTAAGCATAATTTCAAAATTCCTCAGTACAAAAATCATTAGACGTGAAAGCACATATAGAGGGATATTGCATGTGAGTTTGGAATCATCAACAATTCTCACAGTTCGTCTTTTAACACAGTCAAAAGGGACAACACACCAACCAGGGATGATGAGACCAGTGCTAGATGTGGAGCCGGACTTGCAACTTACAGCTTTGTTCCGAGGTGAAGTACTGCTTCGCTCTGTTGAGCACACCAAGTTTTTTGGACATCAACTTGACCTTATCTTCCAAATTATCTCGGTACTGAGCACGACTAAGATGTCAACCAAGACAGCGCTTGAAGATGGCAAGAAGAGTGTTCTAGAATTACTACTGTGTATGGGGTTTTGTTAAGCTTTCTTTTGGCATCATCTTTTCAGCAAATTTTGTACACTGCTGGAAATAAGCCATCTCTGTGCCACGCATTATCTTCAAGGCCTCTGCCTTTCACGTCGTGCCACCACGGGGCACCTTTTTAAGGTTTCGGTCCAGCGGGCTGGAGGGTGCGCCACACTTCGCCTTCCTGTACGCAGTCCACTCTACACGTCTGCTCCATCGGCCATCGCTCCTCCGACAGACGTGACCAGCCCACTGCTACTTCAGCTTGCTGATTCTGCGAGCTATCTTGGTGACTTTAGTTCTCTTCAAAGTGTCCTCATATCAGATTCGATCCCTCAGAGATACTCCGAGCATAGCTCGGTCCATTGCACACTGTGCGACTTCTAACTTGTGAACCAGCCAGTATAAGTCAGGTAGGACGCACTAATCAAAGAAATGTCGTCTTGAAACTCTATGGTACGGGCAACGTAAAGACTTGAAGCAGCTTACCAAATGCTGCTCACCCTAGCTGGATTCTCCTATCGGCTTCCTTCTTAATGTTGTTTCGGCACAGTTGGATTTTCTGTGCAAAGTACACATAATCTTGAACTACCCTCGAGTTAGGTACCAGCGACGTATTGGCATGACGTGTTGGTTTAACTTGACTTTTGTCGTGTCCGAATTCATGGCAATGCTCACAAAATATTTCGCTCCGTGACTGCCATCATTGTAATGTGAAATGCCAAGTTAGCCTTTATTAGGTTTTTAACTTTTATTAGTCAACCCACATGACGATATTTTTAAATTCTCAACAGAGCACAGAATTTGGTTCTTTAAGAAGGGCGTGATTGGATTCCTAAGGGTCAATAACCAGATACCCTTGAGGTTGCAAGTGTCCACAGGCTACTTTAATTCATCTCAGCGGTAAAAAAATACATCTTACATTACATTATTTCATTTTTTTCGTAGTGCATAGGCCTGCTGATAACCTAATATTTGTTTCATATTATTAAAATCTACGCTCCAAATTGCATCGGCTCAAATTCGAACTCCTAAAGACTAAGAAAACAGATTTAAGAAAACAAACTTAAGTAAGTTCTTTTATATCCACCGAAAAAATAGAAACCAAAAGCTTTGGGACCATACTCTAAAACCATAAGAGATCGGCGTGAGTAGTACCTGCAGTAATTGACTTATTCGACAGAGTAAAGACAGATTAATATACCTTTATGCAACATAATCTACGTTTTTTTTATTTTATTTCTAGAGCCCCAATTTTTAATACTTAACATCGGTCGCGAATCTGAAACAGCTATTGCTACGATCATATTTAAACTGATATATTATTATTACGTATAATATATATATATAAAAATTCCTATCCTATTTCTAAGTTTAAAAAGAATGTTTCAATGACAGCAATGAAAGTATTTTTTACTAACATTCAAGAGTCTTGAATTTATAACTGATCTAATGAGAAGGTTGAATTTGATGCAGTTTAAGGAGTTTGTTAATATCAGGCTCGATTTTACTTAAACACAACCGTAGTAAACAAACCGCACAGCGTCACATCAGTTGATTCCTCTTTTTAGTTATCAACGTTGCTACAAAACTAAATTCACAGAGTCACAAATAAACATAATGATATTCCTTCAATAGCCTGAAAGTAAAATGCTTCTAGACTGCAATAGGGTCTCTTAGAGCATAAAAATTGCCCTCATCAATCACTGGAATAATAGCATTTTTGTTTCATATTTTCCCTGACCTTACCATGAGCTTCCTTGACATTCCCTGACTTTTGCTGACCACTTGAAGCTTCCCTGATTTTCCAGGAAGTGGACACCCTGCATAACCATTGTCCTACTTTGCATACTTTCATTGCTGTCATTGAAACATTCTTTTTAAACTTAGAAAAAGGATACGAATTTTTATATTATACGTTATAATAATATATAAGTTTAAATATGATCGTAGCAATAGCTGTTTCAGATTCGCGACAGATGTTAAGTAATAAAAATTGGGGCTCTAGAAATAAATAAAAAAAAAACGTAGATCATGTTGCATAAATGTATATTAATCTGTCTACTCTGTCAAATAAGTCAATTACTTCAGTTACTGCTCACGCCGATCTCTCATGGTTTTAGAGTATGGTCCCAAAGCTTTTGGGTTCTATTTATTTCGGTCGATATTACAGAACTTATGTTAGTTCGTTTTCATAAATCTGTTTCCTTAGATAGAGCTGAGCCTTTAGGATTTCGAATTTGAGCAGATGCGATTTGGAGAGTAGATTTTAATAATCTGAAACTAATATTAGGTTGGCAGCACTAAGAAAAAATTGAAAATAAAGACTTTGTAAGATGTATTTTTCTTTCAAAACTGAGATGGATTTAAGTAGTAGCCTGTGGACGCTTGCAACTTACAACAAGGTATTTCATTATCGACCCCTCAGCAATCCAATCACGCCCTTCTTAAAGAACCAATTTTAATGCTCTGTTGGGAATTTACAAATATCGTAATGTAAGTTGACTAAAAAAAGTTGGAAACCTAACAAAGGCCAACTTCCCCTAATACAAGGGCTACCACTTACAATTTAAATAACCATTAGTGCCGACCTTTTCAGAGACTATCTATATCTATATATTCCTGAATCATTTAAACATATAATTTGAGAAAACGAAGAACCTTATGTGAACAAGAGTAAAAGAAATAAGTAACTAGGGCAAAAAAGCATAAAAATACTTTAAAGTCCAATTTGGTAGGCCCAGAACATTAATACAACAAAGGGTTAATACAACTTGGCATAAAAATGCAATTATTATAAATAAATTAAAATTATTGGTAAAATAAACTCAGTATTGTGCATAATATTTAAAGAAAACAAGATTAAGAAAAACTTTTGCAATCATAGTGTCTTTTATGCATACTGCTGGACGTTTACTTTTAGTTCTTTCTTTCAACTTAACTTTTTCGTCCTAAAATATCGGTCAGTTCAATATCGAAATCATTTGAATATTCAAGCCATAGCTGATCATTGTAAACCATTTAAAAACCCATTGACTTCGTTCTTGCATAGGTTCTTATTCTGAAACATGACTTTATGGTTGCAAATTAAAAGACAGAGATTATTACCTGCCTTTCAATTGCCAATTTACCAAACACGAGCTGTATGTGCTCGAATTGTCGCTAGTTTCAGTTATTCCTTTAAGTGTTCTGTTCAAAATGTGTTGTTATATGTACTCTGCCGTTATTTCAAGTTTCTGAAAAGTACACCATAATTATGTAGATGTGTTTTTTTTTCATTCTGATATGTCTTTTATAAACTTTCCACCAAACTTATTATTTATTTTCACGGATTAAATTTGTTTAAAAATTTGTGGAGGAGGGTTTGTGGATTTCTTCAAATGACGATTGTAAACACAACGTAGAAGGTTTTTTAGAGATGATTGTCTTAGCGTCTTCATTTACTCTTGTTAGTGTAAAATTTAAATGTCAAACGAGTTTCATAGTTCTTTACCCGAAAACTAAGCTTCCCGTTCCCATGCAAGCGGTACTGGTGGAAAGGGGGGGGCGGCAGCTAATCAAAGCAGCCCGTTCGTGACGCAACGACATGCTGTTCCGCACTTCTTGCTGGCTAAATTCGCTTACATGGAAACGTAGCTTTAATATCAAATGTGGAGTAAAAGTTTAAGCTTGCCCATAAAATCATTATCACGCCTTTTAAATGCATCATATATTATAGACGGTTTTTTTTTGTTTAATACGAAACGATCTGCCCTGACATAATTTTAGAAAATCAAGGAACTTGATGCTTATGAGTCGCAAGTTTCGATTTTTAAGGGACTCATGATTTAAGAATGCTGAATCAAGAGCATAGTCAAAACAATCTCTTTCAAAAACTAATGATCAAAGTAGATAAGAGATAACTCAAAACAGGAAGGTAAACACGATCCAAATTCTTTAAGCAGTAGGTCCACCTATCTATGTTTTATAGCTTCTACCGAATCATTATTATAGTTCCGGGCCAAATAGTAAATAAAAAACGCCTATGGTTAGACTTCGTCGTTTGTCCCTTATTATATTATAGCTGTTTTCCCCAGCAACTATAGGTGATATATACTTAAAATCGTTAGTGCTGGCTTGCACCCATTTATCTAATACAATAAATATGAAAAAATCTATAGTTATCAAAAATATGAAAATGTATTACTACGGCAAGTAGGGATTCATATAAATATAATATGGGTTTCAGTACTATTTTACGCTTAAGGGCAGAATTGTATAAAAAAAATATTGCCTCCAAAATTTGTTTGGTACCCGGAAAAACTGAGATAATTTACCATATAAATATTAAATCTACCATCACAATACTTATCTCCGACGAGGTTGGTCAGATAATAACTAACGTCAAATGTTGCTCCCACTAGAATTCAAACCCTGGAGCATCGTCGTGGCAGTCCAATGTACTACCACTTGTGCCGCTAGTTAGTCTTAGTAATTCAGAATGACAAAAAAAAAACTAAGTTTTCAAATAACTTTTTTAGTGATTGAAAAGTCTTTAAGGATTCCTACTGAGTACGAATTTCTCGGTGTGTGAGTTCGACTTGCACCTGGTATATATTTATGATGTTTTTGATGTTGGTCAAAATCGGTCTTTCTGGTTTAGGTCAGATAAGATAAAAGATTTCCTTCAAGATCAATAAGGTAAGATAAGATAAAAGTCTTAGATTTCCTGCAAGATCAATTATTAAAGTGGTGTCACTTTTTATATGCCTGTTAACAATAATTCTAATAACAAAACATGTAATGGGGTATGTAAAACGTCAGTTGACTGCAAAATATTTTCACGTAGCACAGCACTGCACTGCAGTAACTTACTATAAAGTTAATAAATAACAGAAAAACAACAAGCAAGACCAATAAAAATTCTAAATCGTTCACCTCAGCATTTTGCCTCTTGTAAATATTTACTCAGCATGTCTTTACAATCTTGTGCCTCTTGCTTATCCTTTCAAATACATGATTGTGACGCACTTATATAACTAGTTCACAACTTACTCTACAAAAATAAATGTATCTACATTACCTCAATCACTGAAGTTGGATGGTTCATCGTCTTTCTAACCACTCCATGATAGATAAACATTTTATTTATATGGAAGTTGTTGCATAGCCATTTCAAATTACTCATGAAGTTTTCACGTGAAATTACTTTTGAATGAACGTTTTGTTCATAGATAAAGAAGGAAATGCAGGGTTTTTGCCCTGGAATAAATTCCTTAAAAGATACTTAGGCCCGCCCGTGTATCGAAGTTGTTAACCCTTGCAAATGGGTCACACCTCTAGCACAACCCTCTTGCAGGTAAGAGGTGCCGGGCCTGTAGGAATAAAATAATAGGCATTAATGACGTGAATTCAGCACATGAGCCATCGAGTGCTTCACAGCTTGCGGCTCAACCAAGCTGATCGTTACTTAAACTTAAAAAGTATATTAATTAGCTAGCAGTGACGCATGGAGATGGCTCAGGTGAGCTTACTCTATTAAGTAAAATTTATTTGTGATCTTACCTTAAGCAATGTATTGATCTCCCTCAAAGATGTAATTGGAAAACCCTCTTTTTCCTTTTCCATTTTAAGTCGTTTCAGAGCAACTATTTCTTCAGTGGTTTTATCACGAGCTCTGTAAACAACTCCATATGTGCCTTCCTCAATTCTATTTAGACATTGAAATTCTTCAACAGATCGACAACCCTGCAAAAGTTTTTTATTAATATGCATTTACTGTAAGATAACACTCAGGCTGCTAGTTTTGTTGTACTCAAAGTACATGCAGTCTGTACAAAGTAAACAAGTATTTCATCCTATTGATTCCTTACAGCTTTTATAATTAATTCCACTTTACTTACTAAGGTGTTCTCTCCTCATTACAAAATGATGGTACACAAAAACGCAATGCCATAATATTCTATGGCAAAAGGAAGCTAAACAAACCTAAAAATAATAATATTGCCATTCTTTAAAGATATTTTCTGATGCTTAAAAAGATTTGAATTTTAAGTGCAACTGAAATGATATTTTTTTTTATATAATTACTATGATTGAGAATGTAATTTAAAATCATTAGTGTGATATTCTTGTGAAAAAGACATAAGTCATTACTGATTTGACCAAAGTACTTAGAGCGCGTCCCGCCCGGTAAGTATATCATCTTACATATGAGACTGTTCCCGAAAATTAAACTCAAAATACGGTTAGGGGGGTCAAATTGTAATATTATCTTGATATTAAAAAAATAATTAAACTACGTGGACTAGTGACATAATCTATATGCCAACCATCATCAGGTTCACCCGGGTTTGTCACAGTATCCTCCTCTTCCCCAACACACAGCCTCACCACACTTTTGTCGCCTGTTTTTTGCAAAGATAACTTACTAATATTATTCTAAGTACTTTGACATCGGTTTTAACAAAATTCTAACTAAAATGTTTATCGCACTGCAGATTACATATCTTGATTTTGAACTTACGGCAATAAAGATTGAACTGATAAATCTAAAGCCGAAATAGATTCAAGGCATAGACATGACCTGGCAAACATTTCTATAAATGCAAAACTTACATTCAATAAAAACACTCCTAAGAGTTTAGTAAATTTGATGAAATTTAAAATTTTGACATGATATTGAACTTACTGCAATAGGGATTGAACTAATAAATCTAAAACCAAAATAAATTCAAGACATACACATGACCTAAAGAAAACTTTTCCAAAGAGTAAATTACATTCAATAAAAACATTCCAAAAAGTTTAGTAAATTTGAATTTTACAATTTTGACATATAATTTTACCTAGAAAGTGAAATATTACCTAGAAAGTGTCCATAAGACTTTTTTATTAAATCTGTAAACACGAGACTAACACTTGTAAAAAGCATAATACGATGTGAGCCAGAAGGAAAGTAAGCATAAATAAACAAATTTGTAATAACCAAATTGTCAATCACCATAAATATTAGATTTTATTATTAATTACCAAAAACAACAGTAAACTCAACAACTGTGAAAATTCCAACAAATTGGAGGTAAACATAAACTTAATAGTTGCTGGAATTATCGACACGGCAAGGATAAGGGAAAGTTAGTAATGGGAATTTATTATATATTTAACGCTGGTTTACTGGAATACCCACGCAATTCAAAATTATACAAAATTGAACCAAGTAAACATAATGATAACAAATCAGTAATATTTTTATTTTTCAAAACATTTGGTGTCTTGTTAACAATATAACAAAATATTTTTTGTTTATGTTTCCCATTTGTCCAACTATCCTTAAAATTATTCATTTGAAACAAATTTTAAAAATATAAAATATATAGTAAAATGTTTTTTTATATAACAGCGTCGTCATATTATCAAAACAGCAATATAAAGTTGTAGATCAAAAACAAGTATAATCAATTCAATCACCGGAATTTAATTTTAACTTCTAATTCTGATCAAATCCAAGTGATTACACTAATATAAGCTTAATTTGTAATAATCAATCGATTTGATGTCCCTCTAATTTAAAACATACTGTAATTGACACCTGTGATACTTTTATTTTTGAATTTTTTAAAATTTGGTTTCTTGTCGGCTCTTTAAGCATTGTTGAAATTAGCATTTCAACATTATTATTAATTCGAAAAAAAAACTGAAAAACAAAGAGAAAATGTTTTTTTTTATAATCGCGTCGTTATTTTATCAAACCAGCAATATAATGTTGTAGATCAAAAACAAGTATAATCGATTCAATTACCAGAATTTAATTACAACTTCTATTCCTAATCAAATCCAAGTTGTTTTGATTTGCAATAATCAATCGATTTGATATCCGTTTTATTTAGAACATACTATAATTCATACCTGTAGTGCCGGAAAATACGGAGGCAGAGCACTTATTGTTTCTTCTCTTATCCTAACTTCATCATCATTTTCTTTTAACTTTTCATCTTCAGTGCCAGACTTGCCGTTTTCTCCAGAGGGAGGTGGTGAAAAGGAATGTGATCTGCTTCTACTTTTAGACCTACTAAAAGACCTAGAGTTAAGGAATACAATAACAAATTTATTAAACTTTATAAGCAACCACATCAGATAAATAACGTGTTTTATTGCATTTCTGCTTTTTATACTCACCGTCTAGATTCACTTGATGATGGAGATCCAACATCAGATTTTGGAGAAGGTGATTTAGATTTCTGATTAGATTTTTCATTCATCCATTCTTTTTCTGATTTTTCCACTTTTTCTTCATTTGTATTCTCGATTTCTTCATTGGATTTATCTGTCTCTGATTCAGACTCTGTGCCAGAACTGTCCTCGTCAGTTACTCTGTTTGAATGTTCTCCTAAAAAGTAAACCTATTATTAGCCTGGCTAGTGTTAAAAAATAATTTCTATTTAGACATTAAATAATTTGGGGGAATTTTTGATGGTTTTTAATAAAACTTGGCTTTTATCCTTAATCACCATTTAGATGCCATCTTGGGTCAGCCATCCTGAATTTGAAATACTGATAAAAAATTGAATTCAACACCCATGAATACCCTAAATATAACTTTAATTTATCGGAATCATAGATTAGTTGCAAAAAAAATGGCCCCATATTGGATCCACCATCTTGAATTTAAATCTAATGAAATATTTGAATGTAGCATTGTCTAAGACCCAATAGAACTAAGTTTCATCGATATGAAAGACTACTTGGTAAACAATTAATGCCATAATGAACTTGAAAATTTGAATTCAGCACCCCCGTAAACCCAAAAGAACTTACGTTTTATCAAGAATTTTTGAAATGAATATGGACAAAAAAAAATATTGATAAAAAAGAGCCGCTGGTAGTACTGTTCCAATACTTCTGAAAAGCTAGTCAGTTTGATAACGTGTGATAGGGATACGACTGAGATGACGATAAAGCGAATCGTTCTATTCGTTTTTAAAATATCCAGTAAAAAAAACCGTCAGTAGACCCCAGGTCTCAGAACGAAAACAAAAAAAACAATTTCGATTTTTGAACCTATTTCTACCATAAATTGTACCTTCTTCAGGTTCCGAATTAGGCGAATCACTTTTCATTTCTTCATCACTAGCATCGGAAACTGTAACTATATCTCCTGAATTGGGAGAGTGCTTCGTCTTATTTTTCTTAGATGAAGTCTCTTGGGGAGATACAGAGCGTTTTTTGCCACGACGCCGACGTTCTGCACGTCTCATTTCCAACTCATTTCTTGATTCTTGTTTTCTTTTCTCAATTTCACGTTCTGAAAACATGATATGAATATACTTTGATATGCCTACACAAAACAGCAGAATTATTATTATCTGTGGCAGTTACTATATATGATAACATTACGAAATAACGCTAAAAATAAAGGTTGTAAATAGCCTAGTTAATATTTATTCTATTCTTTATAGCTATGTAGATCCAGTATAAATAAACCTCACCTGCTTCTATCAATCTTTTTCTCCTTTCCTGCTGGTGCTTATCTAAAGAGGATTGACTGTCTGATTTGGTCTCTTTACGTGTGTCTCTCTTATGATCCTGACTTTGTAATTCTTTGGAAATTCGTTTACTTAGTAATCTACTCCTTAAATCTTCTAATTCTTTATCCCCTGATGTTTTATCCCTGTTTTCTTTCTCATTATGATTAATATGGCCTTCTTCAGCTAAAAGTCTCAGTCTAGATTCTATTCTATCGGGTTCAGAGCGTTTCCGGTCTTCCGCATATTTGTATTGCCTATCACGATTTAAATAAGCATCACCCCTCGGAACATCTTTTTCTTTATATACTTCTTTCTCTCGATATGCTTCTTTTATCCTAGTTGTCTCTCTATAGGTAGGATCCCTGAATGTTTCTCTATCTCTAAAGTGATCCCTTTCTCTATAATCTTTCTCTCTGTATGTTTCCTTTTCTCTATAAATTTCCTTTTCTCTCATTTCTCTATCACGATATACCTCTTTTTCCCGAATTTCCTTATCTCTGTATGCGTCTTTATCCCTGTAGTATTGTTTTTCTCTATAATATTCTTTAGACGCATCTTCACGTTCGGAAACTTTGGTTGCATCTCTTTTAGTTTTTTCAGGCTTATCACGGTCCCTGTAGAAAAAGTTTTAGACACTGCTAAATATCATAAAAAGCTAAATACACAATCATCAAAAAATATAGTTAACTTACCTATAAAGATGCTTCTTTTCCTTCCTTGAGCTCTCCTTGTATCTATCTTTAACAGAACGCTTGTGTCCTCTGCGGTCCCTATGCGACACACGTATTACCGCCTGTGGTGGCTTGATAACCAAAGAATCTGCATTGTCTCGATCTTCATCAGACAAGCTGTAACAAAATACATGCGCATTTAAGAAATATCAAAAGATCATTTTTAATTCCTAGTAACTGTAAGGAAAAATTGTTATCAACCAATCAAAATCTTTTTATTCAAATGGGTTACTAAGAACTCTTTCGAATCGTCAAGTAAATTAACTACAACTAGCTTTACAAACTAATTATAATACTGTTTTATTGCGTGCGTCCAATAGGTAATCTTTGTAAAATTACAAACAAAACATAATATTATAGTGTATCAACTAATAAATACATGTTTTGTATTGAAACACATAATAAACAAGATTTACAATGTAAATAGTTTGATTTAAAAAAAACAATCAAAATTTAGGTAATATTTGAATTGTCTATTGTTTTTCAGATTGCATGTAAGATGTTAAAAGTCTTCAATAATTCAAAGTTGGGATTTTTATAGCATTTTATATTCAAATTCAGAATGTTTTTATTCAAATGGGTTTCTAAGAACACTTTTGAATTGTCAAGAGCATTAACTGCAATTTGCTTTACAAACTATTTACAACACTCTTTTATTGCCAGCTTCCAATAGTTACTCTTTGAAAAACTACCATGTGAAACATAATATTACAGTGAATCAACTAAATAATACATATTTCTTATCAAAACACTTAACAAGGAAGCTTTACAGTGTACATAGTTTAATTTAAGAAGTCCTATATTAATTGCATATTGTTTTCCAGATTTCATTGATAAAAGTAATCCTTAAAGTGGCGTATATCGCGACGTATGGCTTTTAAGATTTGTCTGTTCAGCCGCATATACTTGAAAGACTGCAATTTAATTTCGCTGTTTCTGTATAAAGGCAATCATTGGACGGAGCGTAGACTTTATCAAACGACTTCTTTCAAATTCAAAGTTAATATTCAGCGTGCCTCTTACCATGCGGTGATCGCTGCCTGTTTTCACTCTATTGATCACAGAGACATAGCTTTGTATTCGCCTGTCAGAAGTCAGGATGAAGTAAATCTCGCTTTTGGTTAAACTTTCAGGAAATGTAATTCATCATAAACACGCGATACCATATACTCCAAAAAGTCGACCAATCGCTGGCCTCTATAGTTTCGTTGTCCTACGCCAAATTTCCAGTTTTGCGTTGAAATCCTGCATGATTGCGGTGAAGTGAGTTGGGCAGGTATGTATGGCTTCGTCAATATTCTCATACATAACTTCAACCTCATCATCTGGGTATGTCAAAGTCAGTACGTGAACCTGTATTCAGAGAATATCTCTTAGTAATTTCGAGCACAAGATATGCTAACCTTGTCGACACACTCCCAAAGGTCTTAATGTTGTTGATGAGGGATTTGTGGAGAAAAAACCTAATACAACCTTGGGACAGTTGTCCCAGGAGCTCCCGGAAGTAGAAAAAGTTGCCGGATTTGAGCAATATCGGGTCCTTTCCCTGTCTTCGGACTTCAGATAGCCCTATTATATCCCAGCGCAGCTTGTCAACGTCTTCCAACTCACCAATCTTTTCGTCATTCCTCAAAGTGCGTGGATTGAACGTTGGCAGGGCCAGTTGTCGTTGCTTGTGTTGGACCTCTGCCAGTGATTCTTTGCACCCCTTCCCCCGCCGTTATCTTGACTGCTACCATAGTCAGGACTAGCGGGGCTGCCGGGGACTAGGGGCCGTGGTCTTTTTGTATAAGTCATGGAGGGGAGGGGGCTGTGCCATTTATCGCCACGCTTGGCATGCGGGTTGGCGGTCGCAGATTGAAATTAAATATTTCTTCAGTATACTGCTACTGCACACCATCTAGTATTTCCCATCCGCTTCCTGCGGCTCTGACCAGATCGTCTGTCCACCTGGTAGGACGCCGACCCACGCTGCGTCTTCCAATCAGTGGTCGCCACTCGACAACCTTTCTTCCCCATCGGTTATCGTTTCGACGAGCGACCACATACAAGACACGCATACCTACGTAAAATACGTTAAGTCACACAGAGTTCGGTTCTTTGTCATAGTGCAAATAACACTGGCCAGGTTTTAAAAATATAAGTCGACAAAAACTTCTCGCGCTTTGCTGGAATGACATCGACAAAATTACTATTTCTTATTTCAAGGAAAAAAACTTAGGTTTATAAAAAAATAGGTTTATGGATAAAAATATATATTGTAATTTAAAAAAAAAAAACTACTTATGTTATGCATAACGATACATTTACACTACGTTTTATAAATAAAAGTCCACCTGTGCGAAGCCGGGACGGGCCGCTAGTTCATCTTTACTAATATTAAAAAAGCTGAAGAGTTTGTTTGCTTGAACGCACTAATTTCAGGAACTACTAGTCCGATTTGAAAATATTCAGTGTAAGATAGCCAATTTATCGAGGAAGGCTATAGATATATATCACGCTAAGACCAATAGGAGCGGAGCACCAATAAAGAAAGTTTCAAAATCGGGGTTTTTTTTTTCTTTTTGAGAGCTATTGCTGCATCCGCTGCGTAAACGGTTAGTTTTGCAGAAACCATGTATGAAAGAGTTGTACTCCTTTAAAAGTTCTAAATAAAAGTTCGCGACATCATATGTCTATCTTTTAAGGTTGGCTAACTATAACCTTTTTAATACTAACAAAATTTGTTCTAAAATAATGCATTATTTGTGAAGGTGTTTTTATAAACATGATATTAATCCTTATCCAAATAAATACGTTATTCATCACAAGTATTTAATTAAAAAAAAATGCCCTTTACATCATTCGATTTCAATGAATATCTAATGAGAGCAGTTTTAAAATAGCATCGCAGCAAAAAAAAGATCAAGTCAAGATCAAATGTGCAAAGCCGGCAAGCTGTCATGACCGGGAATGACGGTGGCCCCAGTTAGCTCTGCGAAATACCATGCCGCGCGGCCGGCTTCCTCCCCTTCCTACGCAGCGGACGCAACCGACATTGAATATTTTTACTTTTTTCAAGGAAAAAAACTATGAAGGTAAAAATAGGTTTATGGATTAAAAAAAAAAAGGCCACCTGTGGGAAGCCTGGACGGGCCGCTAGTTATAAAAGGTCCAAATACAAATTCCAAACGCAGGTTTTCTTGATATATTTTATTAGAAATTATCAATATGTTATATCAAATCAAAATCGACATTCTGAATGATATTCCTTAAAGGGAATTGGAAACTTAACGCGCATGAAGGGTTCCGTACCATTATCTACAAAAATGAGCAAAAAATCACGTATGGTGATATGGTGGCGCCCCTTTAAATATATTTTTTTTCTGTTTTTTAGTATTTGTTGTTATGGCGGTAACAGAAATACATCTTCTGTGAAAAATTCAACTGTCTAACTATAACGGTTCATGAGATACAACCTGGTGACGGACGGACAGCGAAGCCTTAGTAATAGGGTTCCTAATTACCTATCAGGTACAGAACCCTAAAAAGTATGAGTTTTCAAATGTTTAATGCCAGAAAATTATAAAATTTTGAAGTTATATAAATAGTGAAAATATCTAAATGAAAACTATTAATTTGTACATCTAATTTATGAATGAAAATGTATTTATCAAATATATAATATAAATAAGGTAAGTTATATAAAATTTATATCCATTTTATCCAAACTAAGGGAACTTATTAGAATGAAAATAAAGAAATACTGTCAAAATAACATAAATCCATGAATTTTCTTAGATAGATTTTGTTTAATATTGCTTGTAAAATTTTAGATGTTTCACACAATTCAATTTTGACAACCCTTGGAAATCTCCGCAAACATACAAAGGACTTGATTTGACATTTTGATAATACATGCTCCTTCACTCACAAATGTACATTTTGTTGATAAAAATTTTAGTTTTAGTTTTAAAGCTTATAAATAATTTTTTTTTTTTTGGACATAAGACACAGTGCCGTCTGGCCCCAATGTAAGTAAAGCTTGTGTTATGGATACCAGAAAACGAATACAAACACATATATAAAGCTTTTTTTTTGAAAATACATACTTATTATACATAAATACACCCAGACTCAAGACAAACACAAATGTTTGTCCAGTGCGGGAATCGAACCCACACCCACACCCTCTGTACAGCAGCCGGCCACGCTACCAACTAGGCTATTGTATGAGTGTTGTAATGCTTGTACATTTGTTGAAATTATTTTGTTTGATGTGTATTAAGGAACAGACTATATTTATTTTAGCTACTACTATAAGAGTACATTACTACCACGGGCGGCAAACGCAGTATAACCGGGCTACCATGCCTCGGCCCGCATCACAGAGACGGGTTATGCGCAGTTGTCGCCAAGGCTTGTGTAGTGCTTTTCTCAAACATGCGTGTAAAAAAACTAATTATATTGACAATAATTAAAATAGTTTAGGAAAATGTTGATTTCTTTATTAACTTTTATAATTCATTTTCTTAAAATTTTATTTTTACCCGCATTACTGGCATTTAGATGTGTAATTTTTTGTGTAAAAAGGCAGTTCTAACTTAATGCAAAAAAAACGTTAATTTTGTCCATTTAAATTTCTAGAATATATCTATATAAGAATTAAAACAAGGGCCTCGTATTACCATTTGCTACATGCCTCGTCTTAGTTTAATCCGGCTCTGCCCCTGAGGTGCGATGGCCGATGTATTAAGTTGTGTTTCTTTAGTTGTATATGACCAAAGTAGTGATTATTTGATTAACTTTAATTTATGTTTCTTCTCAGCAAAAATTTTTAAACTTTTTCTGGTGTGATGTTTTCCTTGATGTACTTATTTTCTATGTGAAGAAGGGTGGAGCTTGAGAACCTCTCTTCTTCCTTAGTGAACTTCAGCCAAGTTATACACAGAATTGCTCAAATGATCCATCCAGATGCTGGTTGAGCTGACTGGAATAACTATTGCAGTTTGAATTTTTTTTTTTTTTTTATTAAAATTCAAAAACGCATAGATCGATTAGGGCCTATTTAGCCTTATCATAAAATCTGTTAAATTCTTTCAAATATGTTATTTATATTTACAACAATATTATCAATCACTGGATAATATAATAATATATTAATTTTCCAATTTTCACTGATAATATTATCAGACAGAAAATCAACCTATTTTCTTTACAGATTTAATTTAATGATTTCTGCGACTTAAGAAGTAACTAAACTATATTCTATTTCACTAATGAAATCCCCTGTGACTCTCTGTTGTGCTCAGCCGTACCCTGAGCGCTGAAAAACAGAGCTGAAAGCTCAAAAAGTCGACTGAGTGTTCGTCGAAAGACTGGACAGCGCAGTTTTTGGCAGGTACACCAAGCTACATATAATGTGTGTGGCCTGGTGAATCCACCAAACAAACAATTAAATTATTTTCTTTATTTTTTTTATTTTTAGTATATAATTATCTAATTTTGTTTATGAACCTAATCTAAGTATTTTTGATGGACCTAATGTTGTATAATTGAATAAAATAAATTGAAAAAAAAAAAAAATACAATTGCAATAAGTTCCAAACTTAGAAATACATGTGACTCTTATTTACGACAAACGGCAATGTTCTATGGTCTGTTGTTGTTTTGATAGTGAAGTGACTAAGACACTCAGAAACATCGGATCAAATAGTTAAACTGAAAAGTTGATTACTGGTCTTATGTTTTGTAATTCAATAGAGTTTAAAAGTTTTTTCGTTGTTGCGAGGTTGTTTGAATCACTTGTTTGTGTTTTGTTATTAAGATCTGTGGATCTATCATCAACAGACTGGAACACTTTATGGAGACAGTCGAGAGCAACAAAAGGAAAATATTATGGTCAAATCCAAACATCTATTCCATCCAAACCATAGTTTTTTCATTCACGAAACAGAGATAAATCTGTGACTTCTACCATATGTCGTCTGAGGTTGGGCCATGTTTGTACCCCATTTTTTTTAACAAAACTTAGAATTAAAGACTCCTCTCTTTGTGAATGTGGTTTGGATGAAGGCTCCCCTGACCATATATTTTTTAGCTGCCTTAAATTCCCAGTTTCTTGGTGATGATGATATCCTTCCAACCAAAATCCCACGTCCTGTAAATATGCAATTCTTGTTTTCCCTAATTATTAGCGTATTTAACGCCATTTATACATCTTCTAACAAAATATACCAAAACATTTAACATTAAACTGTAGTAGTTAGTTGTTTATGAATATATATTTGTCTCTCCCCTAACATATGCCCTTTTCTAATTGGTTTGTGTTGTTATGTGTGTGTGGCGTGGAGCCTTTGTTTTAGGTGGTGGCAATTAATATGGAACCTCAATTTAGAAGAAAACAATTCTGGTCTAAGGCACAGTATTTTGACATTGGCAAAATACTGTGCCTTTAAAGCACAATCAAGGCCACAAAGCAAAAATAATAATTAGTTAGCGGGTAAATAGAATAATAAAAGGTAAGCATTTAAGCAATTCTATGTTTTTTGTGAACACCCGCTAAAAATTGTCACAAGCCTTCTCTGTCCCTGACTACACTAAATAAGTACAGTTGATCCTAGCACTGCTCCCGCCATGGCACGCTCTGCTCAGCTTCGTGAGCTTGTTTTATATGCCCTGCTTGAATGTTTTTGTGCTTTCCACAATTGACGGAAAACTTCGTGTTCAAATACAACTTTATAACTAAGGCTGCACTTCTGTATTTATTTAGAAAGCAGATGGAAGAAAATATTAGATGCATCTCAAGTAGAATTCTTTGCAAAATTATTTAAAATGACATAGTAATGACTTCTTCAGCTATAAATAGCCAATACATTTTTCAGGCTTTTTATTTAACAATATAACAATAAAATGTATATGGAAAATGTTGTTACTTGTGGTGACTAAGGTTAGCAGACTGGCAACACTACACAGGACTCAAACATTGAGCTTTTTGATTGATTTCATTACTTTTAACGTATTCGTTAATTCTACTTTATTAATTGTGTTTCTGAATTTATTGCTTGGATTTGGCTTGTTTGCTTGATTTGATTCGCCAAAACTGGCATAAACATTGATTTTACAATTTTATTTTGTAGCATAGCAAAAAGACAGTTAATTGTATAAATAAAAATTCCTTGCATTTTTGCCGAATGACCAAGGATTAAGGATATATAAAACAAAACTTGTTTTTCAAGATGGCTGCTAACGCTACCGACCACAACCCTGTGCCTCGCCAACCTAGAGTTATACTTAGATTTGATCCTCCTATCCCTTACAAAAAATAGTCTCCATCACTATAAAACTAAAAAATATAACCTCATGCAGAAAATTAAGTCGACGGGTTATTGGCAAATTATAGGATTGAGTTTTTCATTTCTAAAATAGAAAATAATTTACTAAAGCACTTATGGTGAAAAATTAATCTTGTCAATAATAAAACACTACTGGAAGAAATGGGCTGTTTAGTCATAGTACTTTGTTACGCACTTTGTTAGTCTATGCAACATAAACATAAATTTGTAAGTTATTTCTCATTGCAAATTTAAAATTTTGAAGTTTTGGAGTTTGATCAGTGTTGTAATAAGAAAACCAGTTAAAGTATGAGACAATTAACTCATCACGCAGCCGGTTAATTAGTTAATAAGGTGCTTCATACGCCTAAACCCTGTAATGGGACCTTGCACATGCGAGGGGTTAATTGAATCAAGTAAACATTTCCATGATTTGTGTGTAATCAACAGAAAAAGTGAACATAAAGTAAAGTGACATCCTGGTCAAAATTACAGTGCTGTAAAGTTGTTTTTAGGGATGAATTCTCTGCAGATGGTGAACGGTGCAATGGTATAAAGAAGCCGTGGGCATAATTTCGATGATTCGTCAGAACACATCCCATTTTACAAGTGGTAGAACATAAACAGAAAGGCAAAGTCTCTCCTAAGACTTATGGGTTTGGGATTGTTGACAATTCTCTCAGCCCATTGTTGAACCAAGTCAAAAGGGCCAAGGGCCTCTACAGTCATTGATCCAATAAGGATTCATAATTAGTTAATTTACCATTTGTATATGGTTCAGCATCACATATCAATTGTAGGTCAACCTCTAGGTTTCTGTAGTTTTCCCACCATTGTAACGAAGAGCGTAGCAAGGATCATAGTGACTAGGTGGTATTTTTTATGCTTCATAAATAGTGAAAAAGCCAAGTGAAGTGTCCTGCCTATGTTATTTAGAACTTTTGGTTGATTCTTAATTTTAATTTCTTTTCTGTACAAAAATTTAAGCCTAGGCACCAAATTTTTGTTTTAGATTTTAATTATTGGGATTCTTAACTATCATGTAAACTGTACTTATTTAGTGTAGTCAGGGCGATCCACTTTCGAACATAAAAACTATAGCGCATAGCCAAGCAGAGCACATGAAAACTAGCGCGCGAAGCCGAGCGGAGCGTGCCGCGGCAGCGGCCGGCAAGCGCCAGGACCAACTGGCCAACCAAACTAAAAAATAAATTGTGTTCACCTTAATTTTTTGGTAGAAATGAATTTTCGATGATTTTAAGGACTTACTCAAAAGACTTGTATCCATTTTCAATAATATAAAAAAAAAATTGTATAGTATTTTTTTTTATTTATTACTATTTGTTTTTGTTTGGTTTTAATTTATTTAAAAACAGTTTTATTAATTTTACTTATTATTTGGAATTTATTTGTTTGTTTTAGTTTGTAAACACGTAGGAAGTGTTAAACTAGTTTTTAGAAAGCTAATACTATGTTAAATTTAGTAGTAAGATATATAAAAACTTTAAAAATATAAAAAATATTTTCCGAACAGTATTTGTTTTTAATTTTTTTTTTTTTAAATCGCTAATTATTAGTTTTTTGAGTTTTTCCTAACTCAAGTGACGTAAAAACAATACAATGAGTATGTTTTTTCCTATCCCAAAAGAATATTACTATTTAAAGTCAATGCCTTTTAATGTACAGTGCTTCCATTGCATTTTTTAAATTGTGTAAGGGAATGGTAAAAAATTTATGCGAAAAAAACTCGTGTCAAGTAAATATTTACCGAGATGTGCAACGGGATTGACTGGCGAAAATAGCCTATCGACAGCTCAAAGAATCTGACAAAAATAAGGATTTATTGAGAAAATGTTATTCGTAATATAGATTCACCAGTAAAGTCAAAACATTCAGCTGGGCATTTGTAATAAAATAAAACGACACAGATGGTATAAAAGCAACTTTAAAAAAACAGCTTCAAATTATTAACTAGTCGTTACCTGAAATCCATTTCTTCTAGCAAAGGACTATGGGCTAATTCTCCATCTTCACTTTGATCATCCTCGTAATTACTCATCATGAAAATTTACTCGTAAAACTTCACTAAAACACGGCAATATTAGTGAAAGTTTATGAAAAATAAATGTCAATTTACACTCAGCAGAGCAAGCAAAGTTAAATGTTAATTTTGCTTTGATGATCACACAAGAGTCCACAAAATTTAGATTTCCCAACATGTACACGCCATTTTAACAGCACGCCATTTTGTTTAAAAAGAATTTTTTTTAACCCCTTATTGCATGGATTATGAAGGTGATGGGGCGCGTTCGTTTTGGGATGCAGAATCATTATTTTCATTACTTTTGTCACCTGTCATCCGTTCGTTTAGCATTGGTATCAAAAATATCAAAATTTTAGTATCATCTGTAACAAACTGTCTTGCGTTCGTTTACGATATTTTTGTTCTTTTTGTCACTTTTGCCGCTGAAAAATGAATCTTTAGACCCATGTCTGGAGGTGGGGTTTTGTGTTAATCTGTCAAACTGCATATCCATATTCATTGTTTATGGTGTGTGTTTTATCGTAGTGTGTGTTCGTCAACCGTTCGTTTTGCGACTAAAAATCTTGTTAGTAACGTGTCAAAGCTACACGAACGATAGGTGTCGGTGGCAAAACTGGCGTTATCAAAGGTGTGCAAAATATCAATCGTGGGAACTCGTAATTCCAAAACGAACGCGCCCAATGAAATAAAAAAAATCAAAGAAAATACATATCTTTCATTTGCCTTATTAATAAGTCTTTAGAAAAAAAAATATCATTCATTATCTAAGACCAAGTATCCATTGGACACTTGGTCTTAGTTCATTATCTTAGTAATGAGAGGTTTTCCAAAACGAACTTAAAAAAAAAATTAGTTTTTTTTAAACATATGGTATGTGTATCTTTGTGAAACGTTGTGATTCTTTTCTTCTTTGCTTGGGTAGGTACTCTTTGATATAAAGTTTACCTCTGTGCTGGGAATTCTTATTCGTTATTTTGTTGTTACTTTGTTATTTGATGATGAGTAAGAATCATAGCTCTGCTACATACCATGATTCATGGCCTGTAGTAGACCTGAAACAAGAGCTGCGGAAGCGCAGAGTGAAAGTTACAGAGAAAAAACGATGCTTGTCTAGAGGTGGTCTTTTTTATTTAAAATGCGGTAAAATACCATATGACAAAGCCAATCCTCCTAATTTTTTTTAAATTTTAATATGAAAAGATGTTTTCAAAACTTAAATTTTCATGCATATTATATTATCATACGATTTTGTCAAAGTTAGAGCAGTTTAAAGTTCGCTTTTTTAATGTGTATGCAAAAACGCTAGTACTTACGTGGCGTGAGGTAAAACTAAAATGACATCACAGCGCTTGAGACCGCGTAATTACACTGCAAACTGCCATAGATGCGCGCACTAATCTACAGAACGAACTATTAATCAACAATTAATATAATAAATATAAATATTGCAGTGTTCAACAACTTTATACACCGGAACAAACATATTTTATAGTGCCTAAAGACGTAAATCTCAGAAAAAAATGGGACAGAGTCATGAGGGGGAATGTGCTCTCTAAAAAAGCAAGAGCATATTGCTATGAAGACCATTTTGACGTAAGTTTTTATTTAGAATCTAAATAAACAATTACGTCTAAATTTAAGATACTACCAAATAGGTAATACTTAGATTTTCTACGCTATACCTTCTTTTTGTATCGGGTTAATTTTCAAAAGATAGATGGTCGTAACAGTGTTGCTGAAGATTTCAAATCAGCTGTTGATGCTAATAATTTTATTTCTGCATCTTTCCTAAAGAGTAACAAATATAAAGCGACTATTCCCTCTTACAATGTCACCCGGATGGGCCTTGTAGATCTATCAAAAACTTGGGGCAAGATACTTAAAGCTAGATGTCTCAACGGGAAGCAAATGTTAGAAGTTAAAGCATCATAAGACCCTACCCAGTCAGTGGTGCTGACGTTTGAAGGACAATACCTACTTAAATCGGTTTATTCTTTTGAAACATCATTAGTTGTAGAAACTTATCAGCTCTCAACAATTCAATGTTAAAACTGTCTGTCTGTTTGGCAATACTAAATTGCAATGCCGTTCCAAACCTAGGTGCTACCGCTGTTCCCAACAATACTCTGGTTACTCTTGCCACTGCAGAAAACTTGGCTACCTGCCTTTATTGTTCAGGACACCACTATGCTATTAATAAAAACTTACCAGAGTTCTCTATACAGAAATCTATAAAATTAATTATGTCATATGACAATATATCCTACTAAGAATCATCTAGCGATTTCAAGGCCAAAATATTGGGCCTTAAAAAAATATTGATACTGCGCTCTTCAGTGAGAGACCATGAGAAATTATCATAGAGATATTTTGTTCACGTTTTTTAAAAACTTTAGTTGGTACATAGTTTTTCTATATTTTTAGGGTTCTGTATCATAAAAGAAAAAACAGAACCAGAGATCGCTTTCATCCGTCCGTCCGTCTGTCACAGAGTACGGAGAGGCAAATTTTAATGATTTTTTTTAAGTATTGAGTTAATTCGAAAAAAAAAAAATTTTGTGGTCAGAAATTTGAAGAATATTCAAGTACTAACTAAAAGATCAATAAATTAAACTACTAATAATGTTAATTTTAATCATTGCTCAAAAAATTGCTCGTATAATAGGTCCTTTAGAAAGAAGAAAAGAAAACTTTAGCTTTATAACGGGCTCATCACAAATTCTATATTAACATTTCACGTATCATTATTGCGTAAATATCTGATAATAGATATTAAGAAAATAATGAACAAATAAAAATGAACACAATAATTACTCAAAATAACAATGTATTGTGTTCCTTTATGTCGTATTTAATAATTAATAATTAAATAGCTAGCTGCTAAATGTGATAGTAAAATTGGAGCAATATTAGATTTAGCCTCGTAGACTAAATGTCAGTCTTAAGGGCAAGTTTTATTGAATAATTATTAAAAACATAGTATTTGTATTTCGTTCACATTAGTATTGAAGAAGTCATATTTTTCTACAAAATTATTTATGTTACTATGTAAGAAATACTGTTTTTATTTTAAAGTTATGTACAAGTGTTGTGTCACTTTTGATCAATACTGTTTTTTTTACCTATGTGTTGTGAAGATGTTAAACTATGTGTGAATAAATATTGCGCATCTAATTTATTGCCATTTAATTTTGAGCATTAGTTAATTTAAATGATAGTTCTAAAACAGTTCGGCCTAAGCATACGTATCCTGGGCTAAACTAGTATAACATGACACACTAAAGATGAACCCGTTTGGCCCAGGACAAACTAATTTGGCCTGAAATCTGATACGGCCGGTAATATATGGCCCAAATCACCCTCGGTAAGAGTAGTGTAAAATCTTTCCCCGTGAAAAGAAAGTTTTAGTTTTATGATATTTTATTTATTTGAAATTAAATAAGTATAATTAAATACCTTAATTTAGCTTAATTAAGTAACTTATCTCGAAGGTTTCCCGCTTGTCGTTCATGCTCACGCTACGCTGAATTCGCTTATCCGCTCCTGGAATTCGAAAATAAAGTGTTTTAATTTTTAATTAATTGGACCCTTTATCCTTACCTCCAAACAGATATAATTAATTCTGCCTTTTTCGTAATTTTCAAATTAATTATGATAATTTGATCAACCATATCTGTTGCCCTCTCTTCGAGATTTTTAAATAGAAAAACCGCAATCTATTAAAAATCTCTACACATAAAGGCTGTCCAGTGGCTCTATTTACTACATAGCAGTAAAATAAAACACTCACAAAAAAAAAAAAGAAAAAACAAAATACAAATAGAGTGTTTGGGATAAACTAATTTCTACTATCAGCGAGTTATGATGGGCCAGTTAAAAGCCATAAACAAAAAAAACGCTGCAATAAAATAAGATTAATACAAATTGAAATAAATGAACATTAAAGTAAATAAGTGTAATAGTAAGCTGAAATAGTAAGCTAAATTGATTGAACTTTTCTCATGAGAAGACAAATTAGCCTGAACAAATTCGTGTTTAGTTCTTGTATTTTAGAACTTCACTGGAATCAGGCATTACTTAGGTACAATAAAATACCTAATTATTTAATTAATGTAATTAAAACAAATAATTATTTCACAAAATAGAATCAACGTAATGCCAAACAAGTGAAAAGTTCAAATAGTAACTAATTATACTCAGCTTTTATGAATTTCAGCATTATAGTCCTGAAGTATGTCCAGTCCCACAGGTACATGACGTGTGCACTCCTTTTGATGACTCTCGTTAAAATCAAACAGCAACTCAGAAATGAGAGAAAAATAGATTAATCAATGAAGATAATTATAACATTTGTAGCTGAAAAGTAAGTTTGTTATACACAACAAAATTACGAACTTCCAAACCTCTGCTTTCAAAATATAACCCATTCCAGAACATACTTTTTATCAATCAAAATCTCATTAGAAATCTAAATACACAAATACATCCCTCCTATATATATATAACATACATCGCCATAATTTTGTAATTATGAGTGATTGACAATGTCTATGTGTAAAAAAACTTGTGTAGTGATAAGTGTATGTGTAACAAACTTATGTCTATAAAATATAATATGTGTATTTAAATCTGGAATTTTAAACAAATATATGACAAGAGAAAAATCGAGATACAATCTTCTTCCTGAAAATTTAGAATATCAAAACGACCTGATATATTAATTCCTGAAATCTTTAATATGAGTTTCAAACCAACAAAAACACAGATTTCCAGATTATCTCATAGATATCACACTAAGATTCAGACATAGATTGTTTATTCTCCTCCTAAATTAATACCTTTTACACAATTATACTTCTCTCCTAAAGTCTGCAGACATCCTAGACTTCTAAGTCAAGTTAGACTCCTAAGACATAGAATATCTTAATATCAATGTTGAAAATGAATTTCAAACATTGTCTGTATTTACCTAGTCTAACATCTGTTCGTGACGAGCATTTCCAATTCTATAACCACGTAGGAAACAATTATATGAGGTCTAGCAAAAACTGGATTCCTACAAAATGGCGCACGAGACCAACGGTTTCCTTCATGAGTTTTCCAGAGCCATCATATATCATTTCCCGAAGCTACTAACCCAAAAATGACGTTGAATATAGTTAGGTGATGAAATTATGTTGTGAAGTAATTTCTGTTATGCTCCAGCATTAGAAATAGGTCCATCCCCGAACCCATCAAATTCCTCCAGACGCTTGCAGTTTACTAGGGACGGTTTGAGTACCTAAATGTATGTGGTCTCAAAAAAAAAATTTTTAAAAGTTAAATTTGTTGAGATATTAAAACTATTTCTAAACTCTAGAAGTAATTAGTTATGAGAATAAACTTATACTGAGAAAATTATATTTACTCATAGTTAAAATTATTTGATTTGATGTGTATCTAAGGTGATGTTAATTATACAAATTTATATAATCTCTATCCGTTACTTCATGAAATTCAGTGACTTGATTTAATTTAGAAGTCACGACTTCGAAGAATAGTAAGGTATAAAAATACCTTTAGACTTTGTGATTTCTCGGCGATAATGTATTTACTAATAAACACATTTTTATATAGTTGTTGTGTGTTCCTTTAGCAGGATAATTTAGTTTTTAAATATTTTCATGTAGTATTAAGCTTTTCAAACATTGCGTTTGAAAATCATTTAATGAAGTTTCAATTTAAATGTTTAAGTAATTGTAATTACTCGGTTGAAACAATAGACATTAAACAAAATGACATAACAATTTTACACACATTCAATCAATCACAAAACACTTTTGTAAATAAATTCGATTTCAAAAGCTCCCTCCTACTCCAACTAATTGATAAATCAAAAATTGCAGTTGTTGTCTGATGTTTGCTGTCACAGTCGAAATTCACTCCCTCAAACTGTGTAAAAAGGAAAGAAAACCCTACTTGAAACTTAAGGATTCGTTTCAGGCCTAAGCTCCTAATTTATAAAACCAGTTGAGAAATGAACAATAAAATTAATACAGACAAAAATGCAGGAAGTTGAAAGAAAATCACCTCTCGTCTCATGTTGTATTAACATCTAAACAAATTATAATATATATAATAAATAGTTTAAATTATGTGGTGTAAAAATTATAATAATCATAAGTTGTCAAAAAAAATAAAGTTAAAAGAAGAAATATATGATAATAATAAAAAAAAATTGATACTGTTTACCAATTGTATGAGGAGCTCCAATCACATAGATTTTTACTTGTTAAGGAGCACAACACCTTAACTAATAACACTGTTTTTCATTGACCCCACTACGACTGCACTCCAATGCACTCTCTGTTTGACCGTCCCTGTTTCCGTTCTGAGCCAGCCCTCGCTCGAATTCCCAATACCAGGAATCGACTTTGGGGTTCACACATTTCATTTCAATAGTGTCAAATTGAACTTAAATTTTTCTATTATAGTAATAGAAACGAAAATCGAAAATAGTTTGAGGATGTGACTTCTTGTAACCAAATTTAGTTTCACACAGTGTTTAAACTTGTTAAGAGACTCCTGTCATCGAAGACCAATTTTACTGTGTCAGCACGGCAGTTAAGGAAATAATTCAAGCTTGTATATAGCTTGTATACTCAAGTAGGTATTGAACAAAATTCAGTTCACCATATATACTTGCATATCTATTTTCAAAGTAACATAAAACGATATGTTACAGTAAGCCGTACCCAAACAGTAGGGACGTATGAGGCTGTGAAGGTGCATATATTACCCTAAACTTGGATTCCTACAGTAATTATTTTTTTACATTGTCATACTAACTCGACTGTTGTAACTCGCAAAATGACATATGTTTATTGTGTTATTTCGATTATAAATTTTCTTGTAGATTTCTGTGAGAATTTTAGAGTTTATTACAAAAATAGGGAAAGTGCTGCATAGTTCGTGGTTACAGAAGTGTATCGAAAGCAGGTCGTGGCTTATCAGCCTTATACGACCCTACTGTTTGGTATTATTTATCATAAGTTATTATTAGTTATAAGACTTCTGAAAGGTCGGCAACGTGATACCCCTGCAAGCGTCCATAGGCTACGGTGACCGCTTACCATCAAGCGGACCGCGAGCTTGTTTGCCACATTAGTGGTATCAAAAATAATAATAATGTACTCTTTTGACAGAAGGGGTATAAGCCTCACCATTCACCTGCAAGAGCCCTGAGAACATTGACACCTTTTCACATTTATCAGTAATTTAATTGAAATGAGTGGAACCTGAGAACTTTGAGTCTAAGATAACATCTAAAAACTTTCACATTTTATTGCAATTTGTGGAGTGGATCTTTTCCAAAAAAAAAACAACGACTTTACATTTAGGAATAGAAAGAGAAAGACCGTGATCTTCAAGCCAAATTTGAAGATACTGTAAAGCAGAAGTTAGTTGCAAAATATTAGAGAAAGAAGAGACAGAATGTTGGAGGTCATATGTATATAAACTATATAGCAGGGGACTTAAAACTGAACCTCGTGGCAGACCTTTCTATATAACTCTATAAGGAGCATCGTCCGAGTGAATCCTAATGTTTCTAGATATTAAGAAATAAAAAAAAAATAACTAGCCTCTCAGGGATGCTCAGCTGAAGCATTTTCTGCCTGGGTAATGGAAGTTGGATATTATCATAAGCTGATGCAATATCTAGGAACACACCAACAAGATCCTCACTGACTCCTTGCCGGCGACCTAAATTGCAAATTGATGGAACCTTCAGTCACTTCACGGAGAGGCAGACTCCTCGACCAATTATTTGACAGACTAAACTTCGACATCATTGCTCCTATGACGCCCACCTACTTTCCCCATTATTCGCTTGCCTCAGCCCTGACGTGTTCGAAATAGCGCTTCTAAAGAATGTAAGGCTAAGCTTTCGCTCTATAGGGGTGCTTGACGAACTTGACTCGGACCACCGCCCCGTCCTCCTCCGATTAGGTTCCCCATCAGACACTCCTTCCGACACTAGAACCGTGACGGACTGGGATAAATTTGGACAATTAATCGAAAACCCGAGCTCGCCACATCTAGATCGCGTTCCCAATATTATCTCTTCTGCGAACGATATAAACGTAGCTATTGACTCACTCACTAGCTACCTGACCGTCACCGTTGGCGAGTGCTCAAGACAAGTGCCGGTTGGTGATAACTGTTATGCGGGGTGATTAATAAGGCGATACGCAGTGGCTATTTTAAGATATTTATTTATCAATTATCAATGTAAATATATATATTTTCTTTATACTACTTTCTTACTTTTAAATCAACTGACATATCATAGACAATTTAAAATGCAATTAACCTTTTTACTATCTCAACATGGCCCCTTAATTGTATTTAAATTAATATATATGTTACACAAATATAATCAGCAATAATAAATAAAACATTTATACTGGTAACACCAAGTTTTCTCATAACTAACTCAAAATTAAAATAAAATAAATAACATAGATCGCGTGTTATTTCTTTTATAAATCACATTTAATTAAATTATTGAAAATCAAAATTAGAACACATATTGCCCCCTTGAATGTAAACAGTTAAAATAAATTAAAATTACCATTTACTGCTGCCCCCTTAATTTTTTTTTTTTATAAGAAATAAAATAAAGTAACAGCAAAAGACTTTAAATAAGAAAATTTTATATTCCCTAAGGGTTTTGTGAGTATATCAGCAATTTGATGCTCAGATGGGCAATATTTTACAGTCACAGATCCTTCACTGACTTTTTCGTGTATGTAATGATATAGCACATCTATGTGCTTAGATCTCTTATTCACTACACCATTATTAATTAAATTAATTGTACTTTGATTATCTACATACAAAGTTGCATTAACTTCTGTGTTTGTCACTTTAGTAATTAGATTCTTAAGAAAAATTTACTCACGACAACATTCTGCCGCCGCAATATATTCAGCCTCAGTAGAAGACATGGCTACTATAGGCTGCTGTCTTGAAAACCATGCAATTGGTGCTCCACACAAAAATATAATATAGCCCGATGTGCTGTGTCTTGTATCTGGATTATTAGCGTAGTCCGCAACACAGTAAGCTTCTAAATGCAAGTTATGAATATGAAATTGAATACCTGAATCTGAAGTGACCATTAAGTACCTCAAAATCCTTTTGGCATTGTTTACATCATGCTTATTTGTTTTTTCAACTCATCTGCTACAAAAATTTACAGCAAAAGCAATATGCGGGCGTGTCTTGTTTGCAACATATAAAAGTGAACCTATAAGTTCTCTGTAAGGTAAAAATATACTATTATTGAAGTCTTCTTCTCCTCTATTTCTTTTACAGTACTTTTAATTCCAACGCTCATAGGCACTTGAGTACTTTTAGCTTCTTCCATTCGAAATTTTTCGATTAATCATTTTATATATTTCTCTTGTGTAAGCTTTATCTTGTTATTTGTATTTTTAACTTCTATCTCCAAAAATAAGCTAGGTTCAGTATCTATATACTCTGGTTCTTTTAAACTTTAGTTTTTTTCATTTATGTCTTTGCATACTACTTCATTCAACAAATGTCTCATATCAACATTTTGTTTATTGATTTTAGAATGATAATCATTTAAGTTTACATTTGTTTGAAATATTACATCTCGTCCTAAAATAACTTGCCTTTTCTCAGCGTTCCAAAGTCTATACCCAGTAGGAGCATATCCCACCATGATTAACTTTTTGCTTCTAGGTTCTAGTTTTTAACGTTTCTCAACTTCTTGACATAGGCGATACTTCCAGAACATTCAATGTTTTTAAGGTTTGGTTTTTTATTTCTCCATGCTTCATACGGTGTAATATCTGATCCACATGCAGGTAGTCGATTGAGTAGATAGCAAGCTGTCAAAACTGCTTCACCCCACATTTCATTTCTAAGACCTGATTCAAACAGTAAAGCTCGTGCTTTTTCCATAATGCTTTCTATTTAGGCGCTCTGCCTTCCCATTTAATTGAGGCGTGTAAGGAATAGTATAATATAGTTTTATTCCTCTTCTTTGACACCAAATTTTAAGTGCACTACCAGTGTACTCACGTCCATCGTCACATCGCACAACTTTAACTTTGTTTTCATTTTCTCGTTCAAATTCATTAATACATTCTTTTAAGATTTCTGGAACTTCATGTTTTTTTCTTATTAAGTAAATTTTTATAAAGTGTGTATAATCATCAAGTATGGTTACAAAATATTTCATACCATCCCACATTTCTTCTTCAATACTACACACGTCTGAGTGAATGATTTCCAATATTCTAGTTGCTTTAGATCTAGTATAAAATGGCTTTCTAGTTTGTTTCGCCAAAATACAAATTTCACATTTTAAAATATTGACTTTTTTATCATCAAAATCAATTCCGTCCGCAACTTTAAACAATTTTAATAAACATTCATTTGACGGATGTCCCATTTTAATATGCCACATATTTATGTCATCTTTTCTTTTTGTGTTAGTGACACATCTGTATCAGCTACCCGCTTTCCTATGTCTATGGCATAGAGACCTTCTGATGTCTTTTTACCTTTTAAAATTATTTCAGAGTCTTTGGTAATAACTACTAACTGGTTCGTTAATTACATGATTTACAGACATTAGGTTCTGTGTTAAGTTAGGCACAAATAATGCTTTTTACAATGTCACATCTTGACCAATTATTTTTCCTTGGCCTTGTGCCAACATGACTTCATCATGCTTCGCGACACTAATTTCTGAATGAAATTCTCGAAATTCATCTAAAATCTCTTCATTATTTGTCATGTGAATTGAGCAACCCGAGTCAACTATAAATCACATGCTACTATTTTTTTTGTGTAATTTTTAGACAAAAACGATGTATGTTTCTTATTATTATAGTTATTTGTATTCATTGATTTTTTCTTATCTTTATTGTTATTGTTTTTATTTTGTTCATTATTTCTAAAGAAGCAATTCGCTTCAGTATAGTTCGTCTTTTTACAAATTGAACATGATTTTGTTTTACACTGCTTCGTGGTATGACCCATGCGATTGCAGTTCATGCATTTCATAACTTTCTGCGACTTAAAAGCTATTGCAATACTTTCAGTTTTATTTAGCCTATGTTCTTCTGTTAAAAGGCGACTTTTTAAGTTTTTAAGTGACATTTGGTCAGATGGTGTCGATTCCCATGCAGTCGTAAAATATAAATATTGTTCCGGTAGTGAACTAAGCATTTTTGAAACAATTACTTCATCATCCAAAGTTTGACCGAGTTTTTTTAGTCTAAATGAAAGATTTTCTATTTCAGACAGGAAATCATTAATGCTTTGGTTACTCCGATATTTGTAATTGAAAAATCTTGTAAAATCTGACATTTGTTACGTTCTTCCGACCCATCATACAAACTGCATAGATTGTCGAATATATCTTTTGCATTTTCGCAATTTAATAAATGATGCTAGTGTTTTTTATCTATTGACGTAATTAAAAGTGCTTGTGCTTGAGCATCTTTTCTTTGCCAAACACTTTTCTTAATTTCGTCATTACTCGATACATTCGATATTATTTCGTATAATCCTTTTGATTTAAATATAATTTTTATTTCAAATTTCCATATATTATATGATGCGGCATCCACTAACCTGGTTATGTAGGAATTTTCCTCTGATGATTCACCCTATTTTTACTATTTAAATACTTTATTTTATTTTACGTAAATAATATTTACTCTATTTTTATTTTAAAATGCAGGCCCATAACCTGTTATGCGGGGTGATTAATAAGGCGATACGTAGTGGATATTTTAAGATATTTATTTATCAATTATCAATGTAAATATATATACATGACAGTTATATTTTCTTTATACTACTTTCTTACTTTTAAATCAACTGACATATCATAGACAATTTAAAATGCAACTAACCTTTTTACTATCTCAACAATAACCACCACCTAATCCTGCCTAAGCACCTCACGTCGCTAATGACTGAGCGTAACGCAGCCCGCCGCAGACGCGGTCGCACCCCCACTACTGAAAAGAAAGCTCGCTTCAACGACTTACACCGCCGTGTCAGAACAGCTGTAACTGAGCTTCAGGCCCAACGTTCCGGTGATCTAATCATGAATATTTCACCTTCTCATCTAGCTTATTGTCGTCTAGCCAGAGCGTTGAAATCAGACACCTATAAATCACTCCCGTTAACTCGTCCCAACAACGTTCCCGCATTCGGTAACGCATCCAGCCACCAAGCCCAATGTGCCTTAAGCACACAACCTTTCGATCCCAATTACGTGCGAGAGATAGACGGTGAAGTGGAGCGCAGAATTTCTCTGCCCCCACAGGATCTTCTGCCCCCCGTCACAGTCGACGAAGTCAAACAGGTCACCAAAGACTTACGCCCCCGTAAAGCCCCCGGTGCGGACGGTATCTCTAACGATATCTTAATCCCTTCTCTGCCTTCTAGTAGCCATCTTCAACGCTGCTATCGAAAACTGCATTTTCCCTTCTCAATAGCAAGATGCAATTGTTATAGGCATCCATAAGCAAGGAAAAGCTCGTACCGAGCCCTCCTCCTACCACCCTATAGGTTAACTAAAGACCCTTGGTAAACTTTGCAAACGCCTCCTTTCGCTATAGAGTCGAAGGCACTCTCTCCTCCCCTCGTCCCATACAAGCAGGAGTCCCACGAGGGTCCGTGCTCGCCCCAATTTTGTACCTTTTGAACACAAACGACATCCCTAAAACGATATGTACCCAATTAGCCCTCTACGCGGATGATACTGCTATTTACACAACCGATAGGCAAGTGAGTCGAATCACTAAGAGACATTTTTTTTTTATACCACTAAGGTGGCAAACAAGCGCAATAACAATAACAACTCCAATATGCAATCACCGTTCTAGGCAAATGATTTTGAAAATGGAGAATCGAAGTGTCCCGACAAAAGCTCTGACATTTATTTTAAACGCTACCGTCAGAGAGAAATTCGAAAGTCGCCATCAAAGGGCTTCCGGTTGACACCGACCCAGGGGCCATTAAAAAGGACCTTGCGGATCTCGGCTTCGAGCCAGAATATGTCCGCCATATATCGGCTCGTTAAGGCAGACCGGGCTGCATTTTCTACGCCCAGCTTAAGTGGACTCCTGACCTAACTCCAGCTATCTACGAAGTGGAGCTTTTAAACATGCCTGGAGTAAAAATATACACCTGGAGGGGGAAACGCGGGCCGGCACAGTGCCATCGGTGCCAGCAATTCCGGCACTTCTCCCACACCTGCCACCCGCCAAATTGCAGGTGCGCCAAAGACCACTTCGCGCGTGACTGCGATCGGCCTCGTGACCAGCTGCCCACGTGTGCAAACTGTGGTGGACCTCACGCGGCGAACAACGCGTCATGCCCCTTTTTTTTCAAAAGGGAGTCGAGGAACAAGCGCGCTAGTGCGACGGCTCTGACCAGACCTGGCACAACCCCGCCCCAGTCCACATCAACTGAGTCCGATGCAAACCATGCAAGTCTCATGGCACCAACGAACGAGCCACAACAGAAAAAGGCACAGACCCTTCTGTGAAAAGAAAAAGAGAAGGAGAAACAGGAAGAGTAAGTCAAAGCCCTCTGAGGAATCGGCCAAGCCCGCACCTGTCAACACACAAGAAGTACAGGCCTTAAGTAAAGCTGCAAGTAGCTGAGATACAGGACCTCTTGTATTCGCCACTCCCAACGATCCTGAGCGGAGACTTCAATTGTAAGCACCCTGCTTGGAACTTGACGACTATGAACCCTGATGGCAGAAGTCTATTCGACCACTTACAGACCAATCTGTGGCCCCGAAGCACCGACTCACTATCCCTTCGGTTTGTCATTTACCCCGGATGTCATAGAATTGGTAGTATTCAAAGGGCTCATGCATCATCCAGTACAGCAAGTCATACCGGAAAATATGAAGTCGGACCATCTGCCGGTACTCGGTAAAGGCTCCAGCTCCAGTCCGACCACTCACGGCAGAAAATGGGATGCCACGATATAGAGCAACAGACTGTGTTTTACTCGCTGGCCTGAAGCAATACCAATACGCGATATCACCACCAAGACAGTGACCAACGCGTTGTTATATGGCTGGGTCGCAGATTTGGATGTCCATTAGATATAGTTACCGATCGGGGTATACAATTTGAATCGGCATTATTTAGGTGTTTATCAGAGTTTTTTGGATTCCAGCGAAGGAGGATAACAGCCTTTCATCCTACCAGTAACGGCCTAGTGGAAAGATTCCATAGGCAATTAAAAGCCGCCATTACGTGTCACGGTACCGAAAACTGGTTAAAATCCTTACCACTTGTACCGCTGCGAATACGAAGAGCGTACAAGGAAGACCTCGGAGCTTCTTCGGCTGAACTAGTATATGGTGAAACATAAACAAACACACCCACACTAAAACACATACACCATGCACGCCACAAAATCATTGACAACACCCACGACCCCGTGTGAAGTCGATTCCTAGGAAATTAATGTCCGGAAGACGCGATCGGGTCGTATAGTGCGATTCCCTAATTATTATCGTCCCTAGGACGGTCCCTATTGGTGATATGGCAGTCTGCTCTTGATTCCGACCTCGTTTAACCTATAGTTCAGAGGTTAAACGCTTACGCATTTCATTTTAGCTTAAGTTACTGCTAATCATTAATTTTAGATTTACTTATTTTCATATTGATACTTCTACACTGCTTCTTTTCCCCAATGGTGTTTTTTCGATGCTTGTGACTTTTATTACTGGTTCTTCATGTACTTTACAAATTGTGTATCATGCAGTATAATTAAACAACTGTCAGTGCAATTGTGAGAAGTTTCTTAGCCACACGAGCACGTTTACTATTTACCTCTATACTAATCTGGCTACTTTGTCATTAATTTAATTCTGACCAGATAAAAAAGCAAGTTCGACGAGTGTTTAGAATTAGCAGCTTTTGTCAAAAAATTGTACATATTTTATAAAAAAATAGGAAAAAGGTTCTATTTTCACAAATTTATTTTAGAAAATTTTGCTTCATATCAAAATCATAGAGCACATTTTTATAAAAGCTGCCACTTTTAGGTGCAGGTATGCTATTTACAATTCACATAATATTCTACAAACAATAAAAAGTGTTCTAAAAGTAGCTTAAAACTAATTTCATATTCCTGTAGCACATTTTAAAATTTGCTTTTACAAAGAGAACATAAAAATTATCAACATTAGAATGAACTAGTAGCGCCATCTATAGTCCGTTTCAATTATGTTTATTTTGTCAAAAGCGCCACCTAGGGGACAGGGAAGTTTTTAAGATGCTGAAGGCATTAGAGTTGCAAGTAGTAGTAAGTAATGTATGATATGTACCACAGATTATATCAAATAATATCAATATAATATTATCATTATCTGTAGTCTACATTCATTGTTTTGCACATACTCTTTTTATTATAATATAAATGTTTATAATATTGTACCTCAGTAATTGTACCGTCAATATGTATCATGGTGTAGGCTTTGTAAATTGACAAATAAGTGCCATTAGGAAGATACGTTAAATTTTCATCATGGTGAGTTTTTATATTTTTTAAAGAAAATCGGTCAGAATAACCAAACAGCTTTTCTCAAAGAAAAATCTGTTTTAATGTTAGCAAATCTTAGGTGCATATTTACTGTAATTACGACAAAGAATATATATTTTTAACACTACATTTTAGCTGCACTGTACTTTATCTGCTATTTGTTTGGGGATAGAACTTACTGTTATTAAATCTTTTTACTTACTGATATTAATCTAGCGGAACTTCATAGTTTTCGAAAAATAAAATATCGAAAAATCAGTGTTGTAGGATAACTGCTTTTTCCTCACATAATAAAAGAACAATGAACGTCATAGTGCATACAACAAAAGTGCATTTACACAATTTAACATTTTTTGTAATATCTTTAAACATTACATGATAATAATAGCCTGGAATGTAATATTTCTGTACTTAATTTAATTAATACTTATATTATTATTATGTATTTAAATATATGTTTGGATTTGACCATAATATTTTCCTTTTGTTGCTCTCGACTGTCTCCATAAAGTGTTCCAGTCTGTTGCAAGTCTTTTTGCAAGGCATTACAAGTCTAGGAAGAAGATTCTGTAGAGGGTCGAAAGTCCTGTTTGAGCAGCATCCTTAGCCCATTGGTCAGCCATCTCATTACCTTCCATACCACTGTGACCAGGAACCCAGGCAAGAACCACCTCAATATCTTGGATTTGACATGCATATAATACTTTTTTATCTCAAGAATGATGGGGGATAATAGTTTAGCTTTAAAAGGGTTGCATAGTAGAGCTTGGAGACAGCTTTTTGAATCAGATAAAACTATTGATTTATTTAGTTGGTGAGATTTTATATATAACATTTAAAAGAGCGATAGCCTCCCCTGTAAAGACAGATAGATGTCTTAGGGGGACTTTTGAAGCTGAGTATAATTTTTAATTTAGGAATCCAAACAGCTGAACCAACACAGCTGTTGGTAAACAAGGTTAACCAGTTATAATAATTATTATTTTGGGATGAAGTTAATAAGTTGTTCACTGCTTGATTGCCCTTAGTGACATCAAGATCTAAAACTACTTGTGGGTGAAATAATAAAACTTCAAACTCTGCGGCATAGAGGGGCTGTTTAGGAAACTGAGCAATTGGGTGAGGGAGTTGGGTTAGTTTTTTATAAGTCTAGGGGGTTCCCTGTGGTTCCAGTAAGAACTAGATTGTAACTTATCCGAGAGAGATTGTAGAAGGATAGAGAGAGGGTAAAAGGTGAATTGAGCAATTTTAAGAAAATATCTGTCGGATAAAAATTGTCTTCGCAATCCCAGTGGAGGATCCACATATTCAACCCGTAAGGCATTCAATGGGGAGGACTTCATAGCACCAGTTATGATATGTGAATTTTGTCTATTTTATCCAGAGATGCTTTAGAACAAGGTTCCAGAAGGAAGGATGCATAGTCAAGGTGGCTACAAACAATGGCATTATATTATAACTTTTGGCTGTAGGGGTGAGAACCCCACCACACGCACGTCAGGGATTTTAAAATGTTAACTCTTTTCTCGCATTTGTCATTCACAGAATTAAAGTGTGGAGAACCTGTGAATTTTGAGTCTAGTATGAGGCCTAGAAATTTTACTTGCTCAACTACTGGTACCAGCTGATGATTAACTTTAATTTCAATTATTGGATTTGATCTTTTTCTGGAGAAAATAACTACCTTACTTTTTGAAACAGCAAGGGTAAGTCCATGGTCATCAAGCCAAGTTGCCAAGTGAGGAATCTATTATGTTGACTGATGAATAATAGAGTGCCAAATCATCAGCATACTGTAGTATATTACAAAAAGAAGTGACAGCATGTTCAAGATCATAGGTGTAGATACTGTACAAAAGTGGACTTAACACGGATCCTTGGAGGAGACCCTTCCATACAGTCCTCCGAGGAGAAGAAGCTTGCAAGTGAACTTTAATATTTCTACCCATTAAGAGGTTAGAAATAAAATGAACCAACCTCACTGGAATGCTCAGCTGATGCATTTTCTGCCTGAGTATTGGGAGTTGGACATTGTCATAGGCGGAAGCTATATCTAAAAACACTCCAACAAGATGCTTACCCTCGGATAGTGCTAGATGGATGTCTGTGCTCTAAATGCCAAGGCTGTCAATGGTACCCTTACTTTAACGGAAACCAAACTGGGACTTAGCAATAACTTCTCTGGGTTCCATATTTTATTATATATATATTTTGCATAAGCAGGAGGATAGTGCTATTGGTCTATACGAGGATGCTTTAGAAGGGTCGGATCCAGGTTTAAGAAATGGAATAATTATTTGGCATTTCCCCAGGTATAACAACAGAACAAAATATATTATTTAAAAATTTTAACAAAACTCTTTTACTAAATAAAAAATGGGTGATGAAAGAGTATGGGATACCATCGTTACCAGGTGTTGAATCCTTAAGGCCTGATAAAACACAATTTAACTCTGTCATTTAAAAAGGTTTGTCCATTGTGTCATTTGACCTAAGGGAAGGGTAGGGTTGAGGAAGAGAGTTCTCACATGGAACATATGGGGGACATAGCCTATCTGCACGATTAGTGTGACCAATTGGAAGAATAATGGGATAGAGTATGAGTATGAATGTTTTTAGTGTACATGAAAAAAAAAGCAAGTCATTACTGAAAAGAAAAAAAATAAAAACTTTTTTACCAAAAAAACAACCTTTTTAAGTGAAATGCTATGTTAACATAAAGAGGAATTGAATTTAATTGAAATTGAATTAATTAATTATTTTAAGTAAAATCTAAAAACATACTGTTTATTAAGTAGATAAAATATTATTTATGGAAGTGCACTGCACTAGCGCTCCTTAGGGCGAGCCACCTCTGGTCTCACTTGGGAAGGCGACTCACTTGGGAACATAAAAATAATAATGCAAAGCCATAAAAAAAGCCGAGCGGAGCGTGCTGCAGCGGCCGGCGAGCGCCAGGACCAACTGTACTTATTAAGTGTAGTCAGGGTGACCCACTTGGAATCATGAAAACTAGCGAACAAAGCTGAGCGCAGCAACCACCAGAATCAAGTATCATTAAATTCGTAAATTTAAACTATGGGCTTATAATTCTTATTATAGATCCATTAATATAGTCTGTATTTCAAATATTGTTTTGCTGTCATTGCAAAAAATAAATTCTTTTAGTCCACCTTGATTTTTTAGTAGAAATAAATTTTCGATGATTCTAAGGTATAATTCAAAAGACTTGTATCCATTGTCAATTAAATAGAAAAAGTGGTTGGTTATTTTTTTTTTATTACTGTTTTTGTTTGTTTTTATTAATTTTAAAAATAATTTGGTTTTTTTTACTTATTATTTGGAATTTAAGTGTTTTAGATTGTAAACACGTAGGAAGCATTAATCTAGTTTTTAGAAAAATATTATGTTTAATTTAGTACCAAATGAGTGATATAAAACATTAATTTTGCCATCAGTATTTGCTTATAATTTTTTTTAAAAAAAACCTAATTATTCGTTTCTTGCGTTTTTCCCAACTCAAGTGACGTAAATACAATTTAATACGTATGTTTTTACCTGTCCAAAAAAAATATTACTATTAAAAGTCAATGCTTTTTAATGTACAGCACCTTTAAAAAAATTGTCATTTTTTGGAGCGCTAAAATAATCAATAATCATGTAAAGTAGTTACGTACTTTACATAAGGCTTTATTATTCTACTGAAAGTTTATGAAATTTTCTTTCATTTAAGAGGAGGTACATTTTACTTTTAATAAAGCTATTTGATTGTGGCCAAAAGTCTAGTGGAGGACTAAGGTTAATATTTTTGCGGCTTTATCTAGGCAGATGTTTTATGGAATCCCAGGGATCCGTGGACCAGACTTTTTTTAAGCATACTTCCATAATACTTTTTAAAAAAAATCATCCAAATAGTATTACTCTGTAAAAAGTAATGATTGGTCATACATAAAAACATATTTCCTGGGGTACATGTTGAATTAAGAACCTTCTCCTTTCCCTTTTTTAATATTAGTCCAATGAGTTGTGGTGGGGCAAGTTTACAAAGTACTGTTAAGTTGTCATCTGAGCCTTAGGGCTCAGTGATTAGCCAACTGATTTGAGGCTACATTGTGTCAATTGAATTAAGAATCTTTTATTTTTTATCATTCTAGAATAGTAAAATACTAAATTCATTTGCAAATGCTATAGAAATTAAGGATGACACAAAGAAAAGAGCAGAAAATGGCAAATCAAGTTTACGAGAGCTGAGCAATTGTGTACAGAACTGTCAGGACCGGTTTGGAGCTAAACCTGAACTAGCAACAGAAGATGACTTACGGTAATTTTAAAATATTTAAGTTCTAACATAAAATTAATGTCTAAATCCTACTAATATTATGAACGTGAAGGTTTGTAATAATGTCTGGATGTTTGTTACTCAATAACGCTTCAGCCACTGGACGGATCAGTATGAAACTTGACTCACCTATAGATTAGGTCCTGAAATAACACAAAGGCTACTTTTTATCCCGAAAAATTCAAAAGTTCCCGCGGGAATAACTATAACCAGCTTGATATAGCAAACTTCATTAGTGTAATTAAGCAGTAAATCACTCATTAAATAAAAGGGTCCCACGCCGATAACCGAATTTAGGGCGGGCTAATTAAGGATTCAATCACAGTATTAAAACTGTGATTAAATGAAGGAGACCCACGCCGATAACCGAATTTAGGGCGGGCGGAGCCGCTGGCAAAGTCTAGTTAAAAATAATTCTTAAGTGGGTAGTGTTTTGGTACTCGCAAACAAGAGAAAGTAGTTTTTATCCATTTTGTATGGTCTAATTATGTTTATTTATTCTCTTATGACAATTTACTATCAAGGTTCTTTCGCAGGTGCCTGTTGTTATAATATTTTCAAAACTTTGGTCACATCATGTGGCACATCTAAAAGTGAAATACTCAATTTATGTAAACTAAAATACTGTTAAGTCCTAAAAAATATGTAGTAGGTCTAACTGCAAAAGTCAAAATTCATTTACACAATGGCCCACCTTGTGTTTTCAGTTTTGATCGCCCATAGCTAAAGATAAATGTTTATGAAAAAAACTTTTGATGCAGTTATGAAGCTGGCACATTTTGTCATCTTTTTCGAATTAAGTTGTTAAAAATCGAATTCAAAACACTAAAAAAAAGAAAAGATTATTTTGTTCTCTTTATTGTTTTTAAGATTATTATCAAAAAATTAATTTAACTGGATTTGTTACATGTCTCCAAATAAATTTACAAGGAAATTTGTAATTGAAACAACACAATAAGCATCTGTCATTTCGACAGTCATAACAGTTTAGAGTAAAATATGCACCTTATCAGTCTCATACGTCCCCATTTGGGCACGGCCTATTCTCGCCGAGGGTGATTTTGGACACGCGAGCTCAGTGCGGATTGTGGACTGTGTATGTCTTTTGTTTTTTGCATATCCAGGTTTCCTCACGATGTTTTCCTTCACCGCTATGCCATTGATGTAAATATTTATTGTACTTATCACCACTGCGAAAGACCGATGGTGACTTGGCAAATAAAGAGAAAGCCGATCTACTGGGCAGTCTCTTTGCCTCAAACTCGAATATGAACGATTAAGGCGCAGTACCACCTACTAAATCGTGGTGCGGTAAGACCATGCCGAAAATCTCCATAACACAGCGGGAGGTCCGGCGGGCGTTGCTTTCTCTAGACGTCCATAAATCGAGTGGGCCAGACGGTATACCAGCAGTGGTGCTTAAGCTGTGTGCTCCTGAGTTATGTCCTTCGCGCTTTCATACTAGGCAATGGAAGACTGCGAATGTGCACTCGGTGCCCAAAAAGGGTGATAGACCAGATCCACCAAATTACTTGCCTATCGCTATTACCTCTCTCCTCTCCAAGGTGATGGAGCGTGTGATCAACACACAGCTTCTAAGATACCTAGAAGGATACGACCTGTGATCGTCAATATGGCTTTCGCCATGGTCGCTCGACTGGTGATCTTCTAGTATATCTCACACACCGATAGGCACTAGCCATTGAGAGTCAGGGGGAGGCATTGGCATGTAGCCTGGACATAGCGAACGCGTTCGATCGGGACTGGCACCGGCGTCTTCTATCGAAGTTGCCATCTTACGGAGTGCCCGAGGGTTTCTGCAAATGGGTGGCCAGCTTTTTGTCCGGCAGACGCATACGAACCGCAGCTGACGGTAGTTGCTCTGATAGCATGGACATTAATGCTGGTGTCCCGCAAGGCTCTGTGCTGTCTCCTACGCTGTTTCTACTGCATAACATTGACATGATGGACATCAACAACATGCATTGCTATGCAGATGACTGTACTGGAGACGCTAATTACACGGGTCGTGCAAACATCCCTCGTTCAGTTGTGGAGGAAAACCGCGGAGAACTTGTGTCTCAAATCGAGACCACACTGTCCAAGGTCTCTGACTGGGGACGGGTAAACTTGGTCCGATTCAACCCTACAAAAACACAAGTCTGCGCGTTCACCGCTAAGAAAGCCATTTACTGTAGTCCCACAATTCCAGAACACTCCCCTCTCCATCTCCAAGAGCATTGGGATCCTTGTTGTTGACATCTCCAGCGATGTCCAGTTCCAAGATCATTTACAAGATAAGGTGAAGCTGGCGTCCAAAAAACTAGGTGTTCTCAACAGAGCGAGGCAGTACTTCACGTCAGGGCAGCGGTTGCTGCCTTACAAGTCGCAAGTTCGACCCCATATGGAGTACTGCTGCCATCTCTGAGCAGGTGCACCCGGATACCAGCTTGGACCTTTTGACTCACAACGAGTTGTGAGAATTGTCGACGATCCCAAACTCACTTGCCGTATCGAACCCTTAAGTCTGAGGAGAGACTTTGCCTGCCTGTGTGTGTTCTACCACTTGTACAATGGGATGTGTTCTGAGGAATTGTTCAAATGATTCCCACGGCTACTTTCAACCATCGCACCTCGCCATCGGCAGGGAATTCATTCTCACACTTTAGAACCGGACAGCGCGGTTTCAGAGAAACTTCCTCCCGCGAACGCTTGGGTTGTGGAATGAGCTCCCTGCTAAGGTTTTCTCTAAGAACTACAGTATGGGGTTCTTCAAGAAAGAAGTTATTGGATTTTTGAAGGGTCGGCAACGCGCGAGTGATACTTCTGGTGTTACAAGCGTCCATAGGCAACGGTGCCCGCTTACCATTAGGCGGACCGTGCGCTAGTTTGCCACCTTAGTGTTATAAAAAAAATGTATTTCAACATGCTTGCGGCATTTTTTTATTATTATATATTATTTATTCAATACATTTACTTTTAAATTACTTTTATTACCTTCTGCTGAAACCTCGTAGAGCTTATCTGCAAATAGTAGAGATCGCTTTGCTCTGAGACAAAATACTTTTACATTCTATAAGTTCACAAATTTTTAATGTTTGCAAAATATGTTGGGGCAGTTAATTTAATATTTCTGGTAAAATATATTTTGATCTACGTTTTTCATGTACATTGTTTTTTTTCTGGTAAAACATAAGTTGAAGTGTAGCTCACAAATTTTTAATGTTTGCAAAACATGTTGGGGCAGTTAATTTAATATTTCTGGTAAAATATATTTTGATCTTCGTTTTCCATGTACATTGTTTTTTTTCTGGTAAAACATAAGTTGAAGTGTAGCTTAGAAAGTAGTAGTTTTCGTAAATGATTCATGATTTCATGCCTTGTTCTTTCCACTAAGTTCTTTATTTCAGTGAATTCGTCTGTTAGTATACTATTTTTTATTACATTACTTTGCAGTGTTTAAATAGGCCTTTATCATCGTTTTTGTATATATATTTAGGTACTACAGCTATTAAAACTGTCATTTGTAAATTATTAGCCTTTCCAAGATAATAATATGTTATGTGTACGATCGTATGTACTAATATAAGAGCTTATTTCAGAGTCAGCTAGCGAAATGTATGCATTCTAACAATTTATATAATATGGTAATTTGCACTTCAGAATAGATATTTTGTTTAATACTCTAATTTTGTTGCCTTATACATGTGGTTTCCAATTGATTTTATAAGTGATATATAGTCCTAAGTATAAATGCTGATTTACTAATTCTTAATGTTTACAATTACAAACATTGAATTTGGTGTATAAATAAGACATAGATTATCATGGCTCGCAATGGCTGGCTTGGTAAAATATTTTAAATGCGTTAAGTGTATGTGCATAAGCTTAGTTTTTTTTTGCATTGATAGGTATACCTATGTTGTGTGCCTATTTAAATAAGACTGTAGCTTTTTGCATTATAGCTTGTGCTTCCTCCAGAACCATTTTAAAGTTGGACCCTGTATTCCATTTTTTTTCTAATTTTGAAAAGATGGTTTCATAAATTAAATAATCTAATGCCTTAGAAACGTCTATTAAGATAGTAAAAACATGTTTTTTCTCATTTAAGTATTTGTTTAAATCATAACTAAACACGTTTAAAAGTTGAGAAGTACTCCGGTTTTTCTTAAAACCATACTGTTTTTCAAAGATAATAATGTTATCTATTAAATATTTATTTATTTCGTTACCAAAATACTTTTGAATTATTTTATTAATACAGTATGGTTATTGGCCTGTAGTAATTTATGTTGCTAAGACTGCCATTTTTAGGGTTCCGTCCCCAAAAGGTAATTAACGGAACCCTATTGCTAAGACCCCCTGTCTGTCCGTCCGTCTGTCACCAGGCTGTATCTTATGAATCGTGATAGTTTGACAGTTGAAATTTTCACAGAAGATTTATTTCTGTTGCCGCTTTAACAACAAATACTAAAAAACAGAATAAAATAAATATTTAACGGGGCTCCCATACAACAAACGTGATTTTTTTTGCTCATTTGAGCTTGATATTGATAACGGCAACAGATAGACGCTTGAAATATTCACAGAATATTTAGTTATACGTATAGTCACCTTAAAAATAAATAATAAAATAAAAAAAAAATATATCCACTGCCTCTCACCCACTCCCATACAACAAACGTAATTTTTTTGCCGTTTTTATAGATAGTGGTACGGAACCTTTCGTGCGCGACTTCGACTCGCACTTGGCCGATTTTTTATAAATCGATTTCGAAATACTTAGTTTAGTTTATTATGTGCGTGATGACAGGTTAAGTAGCATAGTAATTAATTAATTAGGGAAATAATCCGGAATGTTGGTAACCCACAAAATGGTCAAAAAGGTCAAGAAAAATTAGCTTCATCTATTTGTTCGTAGTGCACTCTTCAGTGACATCCATATATGTATAAGCTTCTTGCTTAAAACACAAGGTGGGCCGATTGATGTGTCCAGAAAGTATTATCTGCTTTACTTTGAACCAACTTTTTGGAGAGACCTGGTAGTCTGTGAAAAGTTAAGGAATGTCTCTAAAATTGATGGCCCACAAGAATAATGTTTTTTATCATACATAGAGGGATATAATGCAGTTTTTGTTTGTATGAATGGAAAGAAGTAGCAAAAAGAATACAAGAGTATTAATTAACAACATTCGGATACTTAAAAGACTATAACCATAAACTACAAACAAAAATAATTCGTTCTAATAATAAGAAATAATAACTAAAAAGAAAAAAATATATACAGGATATTAACTTTTATAAATCACACTGTGTGTAGTTAAACATACAATGTTTCTCTTAAATTGTACATGCACTGTTTTTTACAATTAGAGGTTGGATTTTTATTTCGTGCAATAATTATGGCTATCGTAATTTGTTTTCTAGTTAGATTGTACGCTAAAATACTATAATTTCTAACATGATACAAAATATTTTTTTTTATCTTTATACACATATATTCAACAAACACAGCTGAAACTACTGGGTTAAGAGACTTGAAATGTTGCACAGAGTAGGCGAGCACTAAAAAAGGATTATGCAAATTTCTTTTCCTAACAGGTAAAATGGGCGCATCAAAAGTTTGTATGGAAATCTTTTGTAGGTATATGATACTTTTGTAGGTAAAACCATGAACAGTTAACAGCTTCCTTTAAAAGACTAGGCAGGCGAAGTCGCGGGAATAAGCTAGTAGCAAACATTTGTGTTATTAGTCTAAAGACTTGTGCTTATGTCTAGCCAATGTCTAGCCCAAACTTGATATAAACTGCTTATCGTTACAGGATTCTACAGTTGTGTGAAAAATGGGAAAAAGTTCTTAGCCATGGAATCAGAACAAATTTATCAAATTCTGCATTGCAAAGCTTGGTAAACGCTGGTTTGAACTTTACTTTTAACATTATTAATGTAGGTAAGTGCTCCTTCACTTTTTCAATAAAGTACTGTTTTTATTAAACAAGTGTAATGGATATTGATAACTGTTTCAGGTAATTCATTATGGAGCTATACATGTCTACATCTCACAAAACATGAGAAGGAAAGATTTAAGATTTTGACCAATATTAACACACCACTTGGTTACTTTCGGGCATTTCTTCGTGCGTCCCTCAATGAGAGATCTTTGGAAAGGTTTGAATTTTTTGACTCCCTCGCAGCCTAGTTGATAGTGTGATGGACTGCCGTGCTAGAGGGTGTGGGTTCGATTCCCGCACTGGACAAACATTTATGTGTTAAACATTTGTGTTTTTCTTGAGTCTGGGTGTACTTATGTATGATGTGTATGTATTTACAAAAAAAAAGTAATATATATGTATTTATATCCGTTGTCTGGTACCCATAACACAAGCTTTGCTTACTTTGGGGCTAGACGGCGCTGTGTGTAATGTCCAAAAATATTTATTTATTATTTATTAATTGTAATGCAGTAACGTAAGAATAAATAAAACGGTAGAAGTGACACTCGTTTAGAGGTAGTCCAAGCTAAAACACTATATGTATCTAAAATACAAATATAATTAATGCAATACACGCAACTTGGTCACTTAGATTATGCTTTTCGTTCTTAAAAAGGAAGCAAATTAATTCGGAATTGTGGATTAGAAACTTTCTTCTTTCCTTAGTAATTAAATGTCGCCTAAATAAATGAATCGGCGCCGGATACCCGGTGGTAAAGTGTATCGACATGTATGGGAACTTTCACATGTACCGACTTACCCGGTTGCCGGAACGAGTGAAAAGGCACTTAGTGCGTTAGTCCGATTTGCACTTTTGGAACTTAGTCATTTCAGGTGTCAGAATTCTTTATTTTCCATAAGAATTTTAACTCTTTTTAATTTCCTTACTTCAAAATGTAAGGATCTGAACTGTTACTTTACTATACAATAAGTGATAAATTAAAGTACCGGCTGACCGACTGTAATTGTAAGAAACTGTATTTATTTATTTTTAGGTTTGCTAGTTTATTCTTACTTTTATAAAAGGAAAAAACAAAATTAAATATTACTTAAACATAATGTAGAACAATTTTAAAGCAAACACAACTTGCAAAATATACTAGTCTCTTCATTGACGTTTTTTTATTTGAGTGTACACAGTATATAATGAAAATTAACAATAAAAAAAGGAAGAACACACTAAAAATTACAGTAAAAGAACACTCCAAAAAAATACATTAAAAAATAATTAACACAAAAAAATCAGTAAAAAAAATAAAAATAAAACAGAATTGGCACTAATTTTAAGAATATTGCAATTGTAGAAATATTAAAATGATTATAATTTATATCTAGGTGTGTCCTTTTTGGATATATATAGTTGAATGCATTGATTCTCGGTCTGAATGATAAAAACAATGTCCTGTTATAGATATCTTCAAAGTTGGATCACGCACGGGCTTGTCATGGAATACTATGAAGATTATGCATTAGTACGAGAAACAAATACATCACTCCTACTACCTAAAATGGCTGCAGGTAACTATTTCTATGTATTTTTAACAATGGACATAATTTAGCTGCAATTTTAAAGCAGACAATTCAGTCTACTTTAAGTTAGTCTCACTACTACTATATCATGGAAGAAGCCATTCTTTAACTTTTATGTAGATTTTTACAGTTTCAATTTAAGAAAATAATGAGCTACTAACTATGCTAGTGCCATGGAGAAGATAACTTATCTTAGGCTTTGGATGACAGAGGGAACACATATTACGTGATGTGTAACCAGGACCCTAACTATTTAGTGGGTTATTTGCTCGCCAGTCACTTTGACCTTGAAAAGATGGAAGTTATTTATTGATTTCGAAAATATTACTGAAGGTAACCACCTCAGAATGCACAAGCTTGTCTCGCATTTAACTGTTTTTTTAACTATAGAGCTTATTCTCTTATTTACTATAGAGTAAAAAAAACATGTTCCTCGGTATGTTTTTATTATCTTTTAGGAAATCCACCGTAATAACAGTTTTTTAGTAAAAGTTTCAGAATTCTACCTAAAGAAAGAGGTCAGTAAAGGTCGAACAGAAATACCGACAGCGTAGGCTAAGTTATAGAGTTCCGTTGGCACCCTTTGGTTACGTTTACGGAACCCTAAAAACATCCAGCTAGCTAGTGCTGGAATTGCTTACTATTCCGTCCTGCATTATTATGGTATTATTTTTATTTAAGAGTTTAAAGTCTGTTATAAATGGATGCACTAATTAGTCTCAACAATAGATTATTGTAAAACTTTGATTACAGAGTCCTAAAAGCAGTTTTTTAATATACCTTTATCACATAGCATAACAAAATTATTTTCCTTGATATCAATTTTGTAATATACATTTCAGCTTTATCTCCGGTGTTGTTCGCGTTATCTATAGACAGAGCAGAGTTGAATGAATCACAGCAAGTGGCGCAAATGAACAAAGCGGAACATGTTATACCTCTTCCAACACCAGTTAAATCATCGGGAAATTTAAGGAAGAAACCAATTCGTCAAGTGATCTCATTCGACAAGAACGAACAAAGAAACCAAAGTATAGATAAAAGAAAATCGTTAGAACCAGTACAGGTCACTAATGACTCTAAATGGAACAGTGCCCCTGCTACTTGTCTTAACTCACCAGACCCTAAATTAAACTCTCAAATAGTCTCTCATAGTGAACCAACCAGCTCAGAGTACAAAAGTAGTAAAAGATATTTCTTTCCCGACAGTGTCAAAGGGTTAGACAGTCCATCACAAATCCTTTCTAAGTTATCTGAATGTGCAAAAGAAATATTTTCGTCTTCTCACAGTATAAATGTTGGTAAAGATGATGTATCAGATATAAGTGTTAATAATTTAAAAATATCAGAGAGTGACAGCGACGAAGTAGCGGGTAGTATTGACGGTAGTGCGTCTTGCCTAGAGCTTTGTTTTACCGAAGACGATAGTATCCACGAGGACAAACCTTTAAACTCAGTCCTAGAAGTCAGAGAAGAAGAATATTTAGCTTTACAAATGAGATGTAATCAAATCGAATTAGCCAGTAAGGAGAAGACTCATAAGTTAGAAAAAGTTGTGTTAGATCTGAGGAAGTGAGTACATATATAGTAATTTTTAAATAGTTTTATCTAATATTTGTCTTCAAGCCCAGATATATTTTTGAGTATCTACTGGATTTAGGCGGAACCTTATTGTTTCTTTTGATAACACTGTCCGTTTTTTTCAATATCAACCATATTTTTTTTACATAATTATTTTTAAAACTTCTAGCTACATTACCACCGCCCGTAATAACCGCTCCTACTAAGTAACAAATAATTGTGCTAGCTCTGAACGCAAAGCTACCATCGCTTATTTATTTATTACAAGATTGGTTCCAAACCTGTACTAGTTTATTGTAACACCAGGATTTGAAGAGAAACGTAGGTGCAGGTGTCACCCGCCATGACGTATGCATCTGCCGAACAAAAGCTTGCCACCAATTTACACAAACCCTCTGGTGCCTGCGGACAGCTACCACCCACCGTTGGAGGTGCGTGTGCGATTTCCGCGGCCCGCGCCTCGTGTTCCTCCACCTCCTGCGCCTCCACCCCCGCCCCCGGTCGTTAATAAACACCTGGCTGACTGGGACTTTACGAAAGCCGATTTTAATATCTTGTATGCTTTGCTTGCATTAATAACATGGGACGAATTGAATTTGGTAGATGATGTTTACATCGCAGTTGACATGTTTAACCAGAAAATTTATAAATGCTTTGATGATTGTGTGCACAGCAGAAAGCGTATCGCTGTGAACTCCAAGTATACGTATCTTTCGTGGTTTACACCAGATATTATACTCAACATAAAGATTAAATATTTTCATCTAAAGAGATATAGGGCTGAAAGAAAACTTCTTAACTATGAAATGTATAAATATTGTAGGCAGCGAGTGAAAGTGCTGTCTGACTTGGCATATAAGCATTATATTCTGAACAAAACATATGGATAGACCCGACTCAATTCTGGACTTACATTAAAACCAACGGACTACTAGACAGGCTAATTAACAATACGTTCATAATGAAGTTACAGTTACAGGGGCAGACGCAGTGACGGCGTTTGCTGATTATTTTAAATCCGTTTTGCAACGCGCCGCCGGCCACAGACTTTTTCTGCGTGTCTGCTCCCTCGACCACCATCAGTGACATTAGACGTGCAGCAAAACGGCTAAAGGGATTTTCGTCTCCGGGGCCTGATGGGATTCGTCCTAATATAGTTAGGAACTGCTCTAATGTTTTCGAGAAGTCACTTTTATATATATTTAACAATAAATTTAATAAAAAAAAATTTGAAAGAGTAATATATTCACGGTTGCAAACATTTTTGAATTCAAAAAATTATTTGTATCAAAACCAATACGGTTTCCGTGCTAAATCCAATACCTTATTAGCTACAAACGATTAAATAACAAAAATAAAAAACAATTTGACCAAAAACAACTAGCACTTGGCGTTTTTATTGACCTCAAAAAAGCATTTGACACGGTCTGCCATAGCATATTATTAAAAAAATTATCAAAACTCGGTATCACTGGCAATGCTCTAAATATTTTTAAATCTTATTGACAGAACCGTAAACAAATAGTTAAGATAGGTCAAAGTCAAAGCTGCCCTAATCCAATAACATAAAGTGTACCCCAAGAGTCTATTATGGGACCACTTTTGTTCTTAATATATATCAACAACATATACCAAATTGGCCTAAAAGGCGACATAACTTTGTATGCTGATGACACAAGTCTTTTTTACTTTGGTCACTCGGTTGATGCCATAATTCCCCATGTCCAAAATGATCTCAACATTTTAAATAAGTGGTTCCAACAGAACTTACTAACAATTAATATAAAATATAAGTTTTTAAATTTACGCGTTCCATTATTATGATAAAATATTATAAAATATGCAAAAACTATAAACTATTAATATAAAAAAAAAACAAATTATGTAATATTTGCCGCAAAAAACAAAAAAAAATACCAGGGACATTCAAAACTGCACTAAGCAAATTGAATAATGTCTTATTTAAATAAAATTTTCGAACATCTGCTAGTAAGGTATACAAAGAAACAAAAATTATGAACGTCAGGCAGACATATATGTACTTTATATGCATTTAATTACGCACGATACTAAATAAATGTACAAAAGACGCTAAATCTATGACTAGCTTCAAGAAATTACTTAAATTCTACATTTTACATAAGTTTTAAACAAATAAATACCATAATATAATAAATAAGTATAATAAAATAAATACTCAAGGCGCTAAATATAAATATAGTACCTACTTTTTAAAAATTACAAAAGTTGATGTTTTAAATAAGTTCTAATGATATAATAAACAAATATAAATATATTTATTTATTAAAAGGTATCATATAAAATAATACTCAAGAGAAATCTAAATCTATAACTAGCCTTTAAAAAAAAATAAAAAAACAAAATTGTTACATTTTGAAATAAGAATTAACTGAAATAAATGTATAAATTAAACAAACGAAACAAAATAAATACTTATATGAAATAATAATAATGGAATTTATTAATTGTGAAATGTGAGTCGAATTTGTCACATCTAGTTACTTTAATTCCGACGTCAGTAACCACACCTGACCCGTCCGGTTGTAGCTGATAAGCAATTGGGTAAGCAATTTTTGCGTACGCCAATTCTTCACCTACTTGCTTGCACCCATTAGTTGCATTACTACCTACATGTTATAAATATTACTAATCTGTCTCTTAAAATTTTATTTTGTTTACTTCATATGTAACGTACGCTCACTACATGTTTAATAAATATTGTAAACTAGTATATTTCTCAATAAGTGAATTTGTAAATTCTTTCTGAGAATCGAATAAAGATCTTAAACCATAAACCATTAACTTGGCACTGAGTAAATCAATGTACCAAAAAGTTAGGAAAATATCTACACTGACACCAGTGCTTAAGAATGGACTGAGATCAGTTGTCGGCAACCATAGGCCTATAGCTGTAATGTGTGCCTTCGGCAAAGTTTTCGAGGTTATCTCGAACGAACATATTCTACATCAAATCAGTCCATATCTCACAAACAGTCAACATGGCTTCCGTGCTGGTCGTTCAACGGAACTAGTCATATGGATTTTGTAAATTATGTGACTAAAGAGCTGGACCTAGGCTATCAAATCGATGCGGCATATTTTGAGTATCGGAAAACCGACCGAGTTGATAATGATGTCCTATTAAAAAAAAAAATCGAATAAGGGTTCACTCCTGACCTTGTAAAATTATTTGTCAGCTATTTCTCTGACCGTAACCAGTACGCCAAATTCATAGGCTACTGTTCTGATTTTTATGAAACTACTTCAGAAATAAGTCAGGTAAGTAGTTATAAACGACTTGCCTAAGGTTGTCACTACAGCTATATGCTCTATGTTTGCCGAAGATCTGAAGCTCTTTCTAAACACTGTCGATTTGACCGACTGCTCACTTTTGTAGGACGATATCGACAGTGTAGTTGACTGGACCTATTGGAATCACTTAGAGTTTTATACCTTTTCTATCTCTCGCTACTCGCTATCACTCCCTGAAGTCGGCCAGCTATACTGTGGGCACCACCCCATTGACACGCGTTACTCAGATCAGCGATCTTGGTCTCTTAGTGGACCCGGGCCTCACACACTAGGGTTGGTAATGAGACAAACTGCGCGCTTTAGTTGTGCACCAATAGTGGCACTGTACAATGCATATGTCCGCAGTATATTAAAATACAACGCAAACATCTGGGACCTACATGAGGCTAAGTATCAGCCCCGAATCTACATTTTTAAAAAGGTGGGGCAAAATTTTATAGCGTACTGAATTAACTGGTTGCTTGCTTACGGCGCCCCCGTACCGCATCCAACACGCTCGACACGCTCCAGTCCACGAGGCCTGTCACTTGCTCAACGCCTTGATCGCTCAGTACCCAGATACTGATTAATTTTTAATAAAATATGCTACATTTATTGCATTACTGTACAAGTTCTTAAATTTATTGTTTTAAAAATTGTTAGATAATAAGAATATATAAAATGTCCACCTTCTCTGTCTCACGTGTTGGGAAACTGTAAGTGATGCAAACTTCAGCTAAATAAATAAATAAACTTCGATAGAAGACCTCGGTGCCAGATCCGATCGAATGGCTTCGCTATGACTAACCAAATCTACATGCCAATGACTCCCGCTGACTTTTAATGGCTACTGCCTATCGTGTGTGAGATACATAAGAAGGTCACTGGTTAAGCGACCGTGGCGAAAGCCATAATGACGGTCGCTGATTAGTTTGTGTTTTTCTAGGTATCTTAAAACCTGTGTATTGATCACACGCTCCATGGCCTTGGAAAGGAGAGAGGAATAGCGATTGGCTTGTAATTCGATGGATCTGATCTATCGCCCTTTTTGGGTACCGGGTGCACATTCGCTGATTTCTATGAAGACGGAAATTGTTTAAGTACCACTGCTGGCATGTCTGGCTCTCTCGACTTATTAACCTCTAAAGACAGCAACACCCGCCAGGCCTTCCGCTGTTTTACGGAGATTTTCGGCATGGTCTTACTGTACAACGGTATAGTAGGCAGTAGGTACTGATTCGAGACTGCCCAGTAGTCCGGCTTCCTCGTTAGCACTATAGGTAAAGTCACCATCGATCTTGAGTTAAATGGAAAACCATTACAATACAACTTTTTTCTTTATTGTTTGTTGTCCGTCGATATTTCCAAACTCTTGTAGAAAGCTACCGACCGTTACAGTAGCGATTTTGTTTTTTTGTTTCAGAGAAAACGATAGATTAAAGGAACAGTTAAAACAATATATGTCAGCAGTAGAAATGGGCAAAGCAATGAAAAACGGTGAAAACGAGGAAGCATCTGAATATGAAAGAAAATTGGTTCAGGTCTGTTACTGAAATTTTTGTTATTTTTTTCCCTTAGCTAAAAATGGAAAAGCTGTATCTAGATAATATTTTATTGTGTGGCGAGCAGTTTTTGTATTCTGAAACGATACTAAATTTTAATTGTTTGACCTATTCTCTTGACGGTTTTGGTGTTTTGTATACATTAAAACCAGACCGTGCGGTTGGGACTTGCGCGCTAGGGGTTGCGTACCTAGTTAGTGTACACAGAATACTTAAGAGAGTAAGGTAAATTGCAAGTGAAATAGAATTTTAAGTAACACAAGTCTTAATTAGTATTAAAAAAACACGCTTAGGTACCATTTTATAATACCAAAGTCTGATATTAGCAAAAACATAATGCAATTAAATTTTCTCCATAGAAAAAAATTACAAAGTTGTCAATCTAGTTTTTGCCATTTTATTTATTTCTATAACAGTAGGTACATATAATTTAGCTAAAATTTCATTTAATTTGACCACTGCAATTCGAAGAAGTAGGAAAAGTAGTTGATACAAGTTTATTTTACTAACTGTAGGTGGCCGAAATGCACGCAGAACTAATGGAGTTCAATCAATACCTTCAGCGACGAGTCCAAGAGTTGGAAAGCACAGCCTCGATAGAGATATTAGATTATCCTGAGTCAAATGTTAAAGTTTACATTCCTAGCACTTTCTTAATCGGCAAGAAAACACATTCCTATCACGTATATCAGGTACGTACTTTATAAGAATTATACAAGTCACAGCTTTAGACCGACCTTACGTTAATGCCGCACCAAAACGCGTTTAATGCTTTCTGGTTTTTTAGCTTAAATGCAAACACTTCGAAATACGCTTTAGAGATATCGATATGTATGCTACGTTAGTAAAATTGTCTATTACTAGCTGGTCTGGTAGACGCTGTTCTGCCTTTAAAGTCGGTGCGACATCTGTTGCAACAAAGGGGGTAGCTATTAACCACGGCCCCACCTGCGCGGATTTCTATTATATACTTAGCCAATCAGGACATGTTTATGTCGATAAACTAGCTAACACCACCATCTGCTAGAAATGAATGGGATTAACTAAACGTATAAATCATCCTCTTGAATCACCCTATTGATAAAAACCGCATATTAATCCGTTGCGTAGTTCAAAAGATTTAAGCGTACATCGCTTCAGACGGCAGGAAGTGACTTTGTTTACTGTGTATAGATATAGAAGTGATTGCATTTGATTTAAATTTTTCTATATCTTTAGACACTTCAGCTTGCTGTAAACCATTGAAATTGTTAATCATTGTCAATGTGGTCCACACCTTAATGGTGCCTGTGACAAATATCAGTGCTAACCATTTACTATAACTATTTTCAATGTAGTCATACAAAAACGGGCATCCCCTTGAAGTTAAAAGTTAAAATCTATAAAGTCAAAGAAAGAAAATTTTATCTAAGTCAACAGAGAGAAAAATTGCGGTAAAAGATTATTTCACAAGTTTCTGTTACAGTAATTACCTGATGCACATTAAACATTATGTTTTACGGGGTTCTTACCTGATACATGTTTTAGATATTCCTTAAAATCGGGCAAGAAGAGTGGAGCGTCTTCCATAGATATGCCAAGTTTTACGAACTTCATACGCAACTAAAAAAGTGTCATCCAGATTTGGCTAGTTATACATTCCCACCAAAGAAAACTATAGGAAAACGGGTAAGTTGAAGATTGTATAATTTTTTTTTATTAGTAAAAAACTCTTTACGGTGCATTTATTGTATGGCACCTATCTACTATTAGATGATTACTATAAACATTTCGCCATTTGAAATACGTCATTACTTACATCGCTATCCTACTAATATTATAAATGTGAAAGTTTGTTTGTCTGTATGGATGGATGGATGTTTGTTACTCTTTCACGCTGGACGGATCGGGATGAAACTTGGCATACATGTAGGTTAGGTCCTGAAATAGCATAGGTATAGGCTACTTTTTATCCCTTAATTCCCGCAGGAATAACTATAACCGAGTTTAAACGAACTATAGCTACAGCTTGATATAGCAAACTTCATTAGTGTAATTAAGGAGTTAATCACAGTCGCCGATAACCGAATTTAGGGCGGGCTAATTAAGAAGTTAATCACAGTATTAATACTGTGATTGAATAAAGAAGTCCCACTTCGATATCCGAATTTAGGGCGGGCGGAGCCGCTGGCAAAGTCTAGTTCACCATACTCGTAAGTAGTAAATTGTTCACCATTGGACTAAGATGAGCCATTTTATACCAGGCGTTTAGCCTAACGAGCAAAAGAGAGGTTCGCTATAAAGTCGAGTATGAATAGGTTTTAATCTCGTGGTAAACACTCTGCTTTTCACTTCGAGTGCGAGAAAATAAAATAACAGGGTTTCTACTAAAGTACTAAAGATTCATAAACTATACTTAAAACAGTATATTTAATGAAAGATTAGAATTACAGTAACTGTTGGAACAATTTTACACATTGTTCCAAATGTATTCTGCCCTAATTCTAGGTGCACACTATGTTTCTATTGGATCGGTTTGTCCGTTCTCCTTTATTTTACTTACTCGCGACGTGTTTTACGTGTGCAGATACTGTATATAGACCTTTACTGTCATTGCATATTTACAAGTTCAAGCCACGAACACTACTTGCTATGCGTATGCCTTGATTGAGTGGGTTCTTATTATTGTTCTATCATGCTTGTAAAGGGTTCAAGCGGGTGTCAGACCCGGTCTTGAATGCTACTGCATTAGGCTGTGCCACGGCGTCGACTAGCTAGTGAAAGGTGGCGTCTGTTTGGAAAGTTAATTGCTTGGAAATTTATCGATCTCGTAATGGGTTCGGTTCTAGTGCGTGACTTCCCAAAGCTTCACTAGTGGTTTGCACTCAAAAATGGGTTCATAAAATGTTACACTTTGTGTATGTAATGTACATTTATTTATTTTTTTATTTCTACTTTGGGTACTAGCTTAAACTTAGATTTTACACTGGGCCTCTTGTCACTTGCTGTGGGTGACTGTAAGTCCTACAGGCTCAGGTCCAGCTTCGTGGGCTATTTTTGCCGGAGCGTCTGCGTGGGTACCGGCTTCCAATTCGTCGTGAGTTATACTTGCCGGAGCGTTGTATGGCCGTCGTACTGCGAAAGAACCAGCTTCAAGTTTAGCTAAGGGATTCCTTCATTGCTTTTTGTAAAAATAGGGTCAATGGAGAATAGAAGACATAAGAGAGCGTATAGGCGTGAAAGTAACTGGGACAAGTAAATTGTATGTTGCGGGGCTGCCGGAAAGTGAGAGCTGTTCCGTGTGGTTCGCTCGGCGATGTGAGTCGAAAAAGGGGCGGGCGACACTCGTATTTAAGGGGTGCGGTTACCGGGGTGTTGTCGAAGCTTCTAGAACTGTGTGAGGCAGACAGTCTGTCCTCGTTCCTTGTCACTCTTTGATTCTTTGTGTCTTTCTGAGTTTGTCATATGTAAGGTGCGTGCGATTACGGGTACCTATGTATATGCGCATGGTTTCATGCTACAAGGTATTATTTATGTTTCCAGTCTGCAATTGTCGTGGAAGCGCGTCGCAAGGCCCTGCAGGCGTACCTCCGACATGTCGTACTAGTGCTGCCAGAGCTACGGGCTTGTACATCGCGACAACAACTTATTACGCTGCTGCCGTTTTTCGGGTGAGATTTGCAAAATATCTTTAGTATATTTTATGTAAGCCGCACATTTATTACTCCATTATGACGTCATCTAAACCGAAAATAAAATTGGATAAATGTCTCAAAAGTAACCTTTGCCAAAAACTCACTTTTGTGATGTGCTTTTAAAACTTTTTATTTATTTTTCCTATTTCTTCCTTGTACCGTAGAACGTCATCATCTTCAAAAGAAAACGGTTTAAACAACACATCGAGTCGACCGTCATCGATTGATACCGCAGTTACCTACGATGCACTATGATATTTCTCATAACATCGAATATGCTACAACAACTGCGTAACCATAGCTTTAATAAATAATCTTAAGACGCGCACTCATCGGCACCGACGGCTCTGAATGGATATTGCCTTTCTAATTCTACCACCAATTCGCTTAATTCGGTGCGGTTAGCTGCGGGAAGTTTCATAAAATTTCATGCGAAATATCTAAAACCCGATTCGTTCGGTGCGGTCTTTGCCGATAATTGCGGTTGACCTTAATACGTACGCACGATTGTTCGTAGTTTTTCACCTATGGGACGCCGTGATTATTCGAATACTATTTTACGTATATCCGCTGCTGTGGTGTTGCTATTTTGATGTACATTGAGTGTTACTATGGAAGTTCATTTATAAACCTCGTTGCAAATCCTTTGCAATGTCTATTAAAACAACAAGTAATCTATAGGACCCGACTGAAATTGCAAAGTAACTTACTGAATGGCATTTTTGCTCATTACAACCATCACTATGTGTATAAAGGTTTTGTACAATTCACATTAGCTAATATTTTTAATTATAAGTATATGGTTTGACTTACGTGTCGAGTATTGCTCGATTACTTTTAGAATCGTATACCAAATAATGGACAGATAAGATGCTTTTATAGGTAAAATCAGCGCATCTGACATATATCAATCTTTATGAATTAGTGTTAAAATATTCGTAGCAAAAGTCTTAAAATAATGATGAATTACAATCAATAGTACATTGTCTAAAAATTGGACAGAATTATTTAGTGTAAGTAAAATAACCTGATTATGTAATTAATTATAAATAACCCAAATTAATTATTTTTGTATATAAATGTATTTTGTGAATAATAATGTATTATATCTGTGGTATAGACGGGACATACAGTATTTTAGTGTAAATTAGTGAATTATGAGAACAGCCACACATATCACATTTCTTACATCACCAGATTTTGTGTTTCAACCTGCATTAATAAATAAAATTATTCAGAATAATTTATCTATTTTTGCGATACTAAATTTGAGTAATTTTGGTGTAAGATTTTGTTTCATGAACATTATATAGCATAGAATATTTTACACCTTTAAGTGCAATAGTGGGCAAGGTTTTTTGACGCACTTAATGAAATTTTAAATTATTATTAATTTGAAATTATTGCAGGTTAAATTAATTATTGACGGAACAAGAAATTTCCAAAATCTGTTTATTATAAATGTGGTAGACATAAGTAGAATTATACAATACAATATGTAACAAGAAAGTTTTTTAGTTGGAAATAAGTTTGCATTGTATTGTTACATATGTTTTAATATAGTTTTTGTTTTTATATTTTATAGTCAAGGTTTTAAGCATACAACATTATGATACACAACACACATATATCTGAATGTGGGGGCCTCTTTTTGACCAATCACGTTGGCCATGCCTGACAGGTGTGACTTGGTAGCTTTATATATGTCCCATAAGGTGTAAATCTCTAGGTAATAAATATTATGTAAAATAATGATTAGGGACGGAACAATAGACCTCTTTTGCCAGTTCAAGATAAACTAGAAGAAATACCGAAGTCAGGAGGCAGTAGAACATCATAATCAAAAGTTTGTTTAGTACTAAATATTCAGAGGTACATATTTAAAAGATTGTTTGAATATTGAACCTAGTAATTTTGTCTAGTAAGAATAAGAAATATTTTATCAAATTTGACTAAATATTTTTCATTGTATACAACGTTTATTTCAAATGAATTCGTACAAGCCTAGTTTTCTATAATTTCTGCATTTTCAAAATGTGTGAAAATCTGACTAGGTTTAGGACCTTTTCTATGAAAATTGGCAGCCTCGCACTCATCTTGAGCAGTATTTAAATAAGTCATATTAAGAAAATGTACACGAGAAATCGGATAAAACATTAACTCATATTAATTTTAAAGTTTCAAAGATACTGTGATAAGAATGTTATTTTTGTTTTTGTCTCTCTAACAAATCTTTATTTGTGGCTGAAATTTAATTAAAGTTGGTTTACATTTAATTACTTTGTGAATTGTTAAGGTTAAACGCCGTCAAAATTGTTCATACAAAATTAACTTTGCCATAAAGTTCCCTAAATTTTATTTCATATTAAAAAAGGAAAAAACTTAAGACAGCGGCGTTTTTGATTTTTTGTGAGTCTGATAAACCATTATTTTAAAGAAGGTACAAAATACAAAGTGAAATTTAGGGGACTTCGACTATAGCAAATCAATTTTGTAGGATTTTCTTTACGGTGTTTACAGTTAATCAACGACGGATCATTCCGAGCTAATCACTTTAAAATACAGAAGTTAAAAACCCATCTTTCAACATTTAAGTTATTCATATATGATGTAGGTAGGTCCTAACCCTTTCATGGGTCAAAAAATAGTTTACCATTGTAATTTCCATGTGGCATTTCTACAAATTACATACATTTACAAGCTTTCGCGTTGTACAGATTTTTTATGTACCAAAAAATAATTTATATTTAGTTCGCATATATTTTTGGATGAACACCTTTTAGAACGAAAGTGACCTAGCTTAAAAAATTAGGTAACATCTGAATTTTTCTATAAACCGAGCTCTGAATCCCTAAGTTGAGAAAAGGGCGTAATTACTCATTCAGAAAGGACAGCCTATAATAATACTTCACTTACTATTGACCACACGTCATCGACTATTTCGTATCGTAAGAGACCGAATTAGTATTGCGTCAAAAGCATTTTCAGTTAGGTCACTTTCGTTTTAAGGGTGCGATTGTATATATTATGATTATGAATTAATCCAAAAAATGTAATTTATTGTAAATTTAATGTTATAATTTCTTATCTAATACCTTTAAACGAGTAATTCTTGTACATATGTATAAATATTTATAATCAGAATCTCGGAAACAGCTCCAACGATTTTCATGAAATTTAGTATGCAGCGGGTTTCGGGGGCGATAAATCGATCTAGCTAGGTTTCATTTTTAGAAAACGTCGTTTTATCCGTGTTTTTAGGCAATGATAAACTGAAAAATACGGCTCTTCCTGACATCTATTGGCGAGTAGTAATACTATTAAGTTTACCGACACAGCAACACTAAATCTACTTTACAATAGATGGTGTTGTTAAGCAACACTAAAGCTACTTGACAATAGATGCCGTTGTTAAAAAAAAACGAGCAAAGCTCGGTCCTCCAGGTACTAATTAACAATAATATATAATTGACATTATAGATTTGGATTTAACTTAATACAAAGTTATTAAAAACGATGTTTTTAAATTTGTTACTCCTTTTCCTATTACTTCTTTATAATACTAGGTACCCGGCTAATATATACTTAAAGAATATATTATCTTGCCTAAGCTCAGAGATAGGTGAATATTAGGCAACATGTGAAAGTACGCCCCGTGGCTACGCAAAATACGTTTGAAATTGGGGGTCACTATTTGGTTAGAAAATTAGAAAAGTTAGAAAATTTTTAGAACAAATTACGGTAGGTACCGTAAGTAGCGAATGTGATATCGTGACCATTTCTGTTACTGACCTAAATACGGAGGTGTAACGTAAATGAATGAATTTTGAATATGTGTTTTAGATTCAGATTCTTTATTTGCCTCAAACACAGATAAATACAGATGTTGGTAAATATTTTTTTCTAGTACTGTGATTGACCATTGGCAATGGTGTTACAAAATAATATTGAAATTAACATATTAATTTTTATACAAATTAACAAAAATAACAGAAGAAAATAGACAATAATAGTATGGGGTTGCATTCTTTTTATTTTCTTAGTATATTATCAAAGTCACGAAAAAAGATTTGCTAGACGACCATTAGTTTATCAAATTAGCTATTGTGTAGATTTTTTATTTTTGAACCAGTTGCTTGGTTTTATTTTGGAATTGCTACATCTTGCAAATTTTCTTTTTTTAGGAAGAGCGTTGTAAATCGCTATGCATATTGGATATGCTTGCCTCAAGAATAAAGACATATTTGTGCGAACATTAAGAGCCAATTGTCTGGTTAGCGGCTGTCTGTTGCATACTCATCACATACATCATCAATTGATAGGCCAAGAAAATTTCTCCGTATATATATAAAAGTACTCGGTGATTAGAACTGTCTACTTCTTTCAGTTTCTGGCCCTTATAATTTATATTAAGGTCATATTTTTTTGGCACTATATTTAAGAATTTGTATAAACGTTTTGTTTATTATTTGCAAGGCATTTTGTCATGGAATAAATTGTTTTATTGATGTCATATTCAAATTTATCGAATTCCTTATTTTTATATGTAACAATTACTGAAATGTCTTCAGCAAATAGTCATTTTATTTTTAGGAACTTTAATTATGATGCTTATGTCATTTATATGTTTACTTTATGGGGGCCAATTAGAAATAAAAAAAAATGTTTGCAAACTGTAGGTGCCGTTAAGTAGAGAATATAGGCCAGTCCTGGAATAAGTCAAAGAGAATATAATCACTACTGGAATAAGCTAAAAAGGCCATAAGTGACCAAATAAAATAAGTAACGCAAAAAATTCCGGGATTGTATTCCCAAACCGTGACATAGCCATAGCGTAAAGATATCGCGCGGGTAACGGTGGTGATAGTTGGTGAATTCATTCAATAGCAAGAGATAACTAGATATGGGACCCCTTATCCTGGAACCTTATTAGGAACAGTCTCGCGCTATTCGAACTCTGGAATTCGAGAGAGTAATGTATGGAAGTCTCACCTACCTCTCGAAATCCGTGAATGTACTTGCATACATACATTTATCTCTTGAATTCCATGCTTGCTTGATTCTATGCTGAAATACTCACGTATTAAGTGGTTGACGTTGGCTATATACCTACGCGGATGTGACTTCTGACCGTGCAACACACAACCTAATTTAGTTAGAGAGGCCACGGGTTGCGTTTTGGGACCGACACGTAACTCTCTTGACACTATTGACGCATTGCCTAACCATCTCTTTATCTACACTCTGCGGCGGCAGGTGCAATGCATTTACGGTATGCGCGGTAATGGTGCTCATTTCCCTACTACAACAACCACGGATGTTTAGCTTCACCTGAGAAGTCTCGTGGTCGTCACGGTTTCCACCTACTCCTTCTAACGATAAGTGCGACGTTCTACCTGGTCGTGCTATCTCATGCGCGATGTCGCGTTCTATCAACGTCATCGTGGAACCTTCGTCTAAAAGCGCGTAAGTAGTGATTGTACCTAAAGAACCGCTTAACTCAATTGGTACGACTTTTAAGTACGTTTTTGTGCTACTGATGGGGTTACTGAGCTTAAAACTGTCCCGTTGGACTTTTGCTCAGGCTGCTTCCTGCGGTTGTCCGATTTATGTAACAACTTATGGTGCGCCGCCTCACAGCTATTAACGCCACACGGTACGTACTTACACTTAATATATCGTTTGTGCGATCTTTCTAGGCACCTAAAACATAACCTATTTTGTTTACTAGAAGCCCACCTATCTTGTACGCTAAGCTTTGCGAAATCGGCACACATCTTTACCGAGTGATTTCCGCCGCAAACCGAACATACGTTTCGCTTACTTTTCTAGCGTTTTCGCACTGTTTGTCGCTCTTTGGTTGCTACGAGTCCGAAGAGCTCGAGACTATTCCCAATAAGCCCTCTTATCTAACAAAACTCGACGAACGCGGAAATTTATAACTGGGCAAACTGTGGCCTCAGTACAGAACAGTAGGTACTAGGTTGCGATCAGACGAAAAAGTCCGCTATCTACTTTTCAGCCAGGTCACGCGGCCTATTTCTAGTATTACTAATGGACATACCATAATGCAAGGTGACTTCTTGACTATTCCCCTGCTCCCCGTTTTAAATTATCTCTTAATAATGGTATTATATTTTAATGATTTAGCGTTTATTGCAGATAGCACTACCAGCCGCACTACTGGTAGTGCTGTTTACAAATGTTAGCACTACCGGGGCACCGTTCAAATGTTTTATAGTACAATCAAGGAAAAAAATACAAAAAGAAACCAGCCAAGTGCGAGAAGGTGTTCCGTACGATCTAACAAGATTGACGTGTGTTTGTATTTCGATGGATTGACGACGAAAAGATAGTTTTTCCCTACCGACCAACTGAACGGCACAACTAGTGCGGTCGGTGGGATATGTCGAGCGTTTATAGTCGTTTTAGTTTTTTATTTTCAATATTATTGCAAATGACAGCTGTCAAATTAGAAAAATGATCGATCTCATCAAGGTCTTTATTTTTGATGACAGCTGTCAAACTAGGAAGAGCTAAATCTCCCTAACTATTGATCTCAGACTAGCAGTTTCCTTGCAGATATGATAGATCTCATCAAGATCTTTATTTCGGATGACAGCTGTCAAACTAGAAAGAGCTATATCTCCCTAACTATTGATCTTAGACTAGCAGTTGCCTTGCAGAAATGATAGATCTCATCAAGATCTTTATTTCAGATGACAGCTGTCAAACTAGAAAGAGCTATATCTCCCTAACTATTGATCTTAGACTAGCAGTTTCCTTGCAGAAATGATAGATCTCATCAAGGTCTTTATTTTTGATGACAGCTGTCAAACTAGAAAGAGCTATATCTCCCTAACTATTGATCTCAGACTAGCAGTTGCCTTGCAGAAATGATAGATCTCATCAAGGTCTTTATTTTTGATGACAGCTGTCAAACTAGAAAGAGCTATATCTCCCTATCTATTTATCTTAGACTAGCAGTTTCCTTGCAGAAATGATAGATCTCATCAAGGTCTTTATTTTTAATGACAGCTGTCAAACTAGAAAGAGCTATATCTCCCTATCTATTTATCTTAGACTAGCAGTTTCCTTGCAGAAATGATAGATCTCATCAAGGTCTTTATTTTTTATGACAGCTGTCAAACTAGAAAGATCTATATCTCCCTAACAATTGATCTCAGACTAGCAGTTTCCTTGCAGAAATAATAGATCTCATCAAGGTCTTTATTTCAGATGACAGCTGTCAAATTAGAAACGGCTTTATCTTCGAAACTCCAAAACATGTTCTCCGAAATAAATATTGATGAGATCTATCACATCGGTCAAGAACCTACTAGTCTAAGATTCAAAGTTACCGAGATAAAGCCGTTTCTAGTTGACAGCTGTCATCCGAAATGAAGATTTTGAAGAAATCTATCAGTTCTGTAAAGTAAAATTTATAAAGAACAAGCCCGTGATTACACTGTTTACGAGCAAGTGTGATAAAAAACTACCTCTAGACTACTAGAACCAGGGACAAAAATCATTGCCCTTGGTTACCACCAGTCGAACTACGCAGTAGGACCACGGGAAAATAATGACAAATGAAGCTCATGAACATTTTTTTTTATTTTTACAAACTTTTTTATTTGAGTAAGTAAACCCGAACAAAAGACTTGTATTTTGTTCAATGGAACTAGTAAGGCAAATATTCATCGATGAAGTAAGTGATAACACTATTTGTCAGTGGTGTCATGGGGACTGAAAAATCCCCTTGACACCACCAGTGGTGTGAGCCGGTGGTGTCACGGGCCCTAAAGGGGTTTTTTTAGGGATTACAGTGTGAAGTTCTTCAAACGCGCTTTAATGCCTCTGGAGTAGTGTTAATTTTTTTGCAGCTTCAAGGGACCGTAGATCTTAGTATATGCTAATAATTTAAACTTGATACCTTCAGGCGTTTCTTAGAAAAAAAGGTCTTACAGACAGACAGACAAACTTTTTTTAATGTCTTGAAACTACAAATAAACGAATTTTTCCTATATTTATGGCTTCGTGTCAAATTTCAAGATTCGCAACGGGAGGACAATGCAAGGAGCACAACGGGAAGTCCCCATAGGGTTTGATTTATTTGTGAATGTCAAAATATGCGACAAAAATGCCCGTATTTTTACGTGTTTTTTATTACGTTGACTTAAAAGCTTGTTTTTTACAGCTTGAAGAGACCTTAGTATTTGATATTAATTTGAACTTGATACCTCCACACGTTCTTGAGTAAATGGGTTTTATCAGACAGACAGACTATCTTTTTTTTAATGTTTGATTTAAATATGCGACAAAAATGGCCGTATTTCGCCGTATTTTTTATTGCATCAACTTAGAAGCTTGATTTTTTTACAGCTTCAAAGGACCTTAGACCTTAGAGATATTTGATATTAATTTCAACTTGATACCTTCACGTGTTCCAGAGATAAAGGGTCTTGACAGACAGACAGACGGACAACAAAGTTATCCTATAACAAAAGGAACCTATTTTTTCCTTTTGCGGTACGGAACCCTAAAAATGTATTACAAGACCGGAGGTTATAAAGATTCTGAGTTACAGGGACATCGAAAGTGAATAGTTCCTGTAAGCACAAAGTGATTCTTTTCCTTTTGAACTTGGCTTATACACTTCTGTTTGTCTTTATTTTAATCATTAATACTTCTTTTATGTACTTATTTATTTTCATAATTCCATATTTAAAATTATACTATTTCATTTGTTTTCTTTTTTCAAAATTTTGAATGACAATGTTACTTATATTAGGAAGCATCCATTAAATCGATTTGTCTGCTCAAAAATTATTTTATTTGTGATAAAAGAAACACGTGTCAGAAAATAAACTAAATTACAAAAACAATGGATGATTGTGATTCAAATATCACATTTTTAAATATAAAGCGTGGCAAATCTTTGCTACTAGGCATACATAAATACCATCTCCTTAAAAAATATAAAAATGGAGAATCTATTTGGAGATGTTCCAATTATAGAAAAACCAAATGTTTAGGGACAGTGACTCTAAAGGTAAGTACCTACGTAAGATATATAGATTAGGCATTGGGATACTTGGTATTGACATCTCAAGCAATGTTCAGCTTCGAGATAATTTGCAAGACAAGGTGAAAAAAAAAAAACAAAAAACTTGGAGTACTCTACAGAGCGAAGCAGTACTCGGGGCAAAGGTTGCTGCTCCCATAGGACTGAGGAGAGACTTTGCCTCTATGTGTGTGTTCTACTGTTTGTATAATAGGATGTGTTCTGAGGAATTATTTGAAATGATGCCTACTGCTACTTTCTACCATCGCAACTCTCGCCATCGGCAGGGAGTTCATCCTCACACCTTAGAACCTAAATGGTTACGTACAGTGCGATTTTTTATACATCATTAAGGTGGCAAACTAGCCTAGGTTGAGTTTCAGAGTAACTTTCTCCCACGAAAACTTTTTTTTTTTTTAAAATGTTTCCTCTAAGGACTACAGTATGGAGTTCTTCAAAAAAGAAGTTATTAAGGGTCGGCAATGCGCAAGTGATGCCCCAGGTATTTCAAGCGTCCTTATGCTGCAGTGACCGCTTACCATCAGGCGGACCGCAAGCTTGTTTGCCACCTTAGAGGTAAAAAAAAAAAATATATGTATTTTTATTTACACTGGCTACTTTTTTACTAACGTCTTTAAACTTATAGGGAGACGATGATGTTACGAAAAAAAAACAACATACTTGCAATCCCGACATTTCAAAAAATATAGCTTTAAAGGAAATGGCTGAATTGAAAGAGACGGTAAAAAAGAGTGATGAACCTATTACGAAATTATATGACAACAAATTATTAGAAGCAAAAAACTGTGGTGTTCATCCCTTTGTACTAAGTATACCTCCGTTTAGCAAAATCTCACGTACCTTATATGATGCACGAAATGAAGCCAACGGAGTTCCAAGAACTACTTTTAAAGATGTTGTAGATGTTGTTGTCCCGACAATATTTCATGAGTATCTATTGGCTGATTTTAGCTTTAAAAGTAATAGGATTTTAGTTTTTTCATCTTTAGATGTACGTGAGAAAATTAAATATGTGAAAGAGATTTTTATGGATGGGACTTTTAGCAGCTGCCCAACACCGTTTGCCCAGCTTTACACACTTCTTGGAGATGTAGGCAGTTCTGTCGAGGAAAACAATGTTCTTCCTTTAATATTTGCTTTGATGACAGATAAAAAAACTGAAAGTTACTCCATTTTGTTCAGTTTGATCAAGTCGCAGCTTCCGGAGTTCGAACCTATAAAAGTACACTGTGACTACGAATTAGCACCAATCAATGCTATAGTTGAAATATACCCTGACATTGTAGTAAAGGGGTGTTATTATCACTGGTCCAGAAGTGTCTGGAAGAAAGCTAAATTTTTAGGTCATACAAAATTTAAGGCAGAAAAAAGAATTGTTGCACTTACTGCAGCACTGCCGCTTATCCCGGAAGAGCTTATTAAAACAGGATGGGAGTATATCAAAGAAGAATGTGACGACTTAATCAAAATGCCAAAATTTTTGAATTACGTAGAAAGATTTTGGCTCAAGCCATACTTTAGTAAAATGTTAAGTGTTTACAGTGAACATCATCGCACAAATAATATTTTAGAAGGTTGGCATTCTAAATTAAATAAAGCATTAAACAAAAACACCGTAACACTGTTACGCCTTCTGAACGTTTTACGTAAATTCCAAGATATTAAAGTAATAAAACTTAAAACAAATACCAACAAATCAAAAAAAAACATAAAATATATATGCAATGATGACGTAATCAGACGTGTGCAGATGGAGTTAATTAATCATGTCATAACATTAGGTCATGCACTTGATAAGCTAAGATAATTTAATTAAGTAACCTTCTAAAATGTTATTCGTCTTATGACGTCTATGTACGCTGAACTAAGATCTTTCTATGTAATTGATGAATTTTTCCATATCGACAGTACCTACATTCGGATTTGATATATTCCCTCCTGAATGGCATCAGATGGAAGAAGTGGTAAAACTGCTATTAGGCTCACAATTCTTCTTTCAGCCTAAGATTTAGTGTAATCCAAAGACTTTGCTTTTCGCCATATATTTTGCGTCCAATGATGATAGCATCCTTTTACTGTGATGTTGGGAAACACTTTTAAACAAGCATTAATTGCTCCTTTTCCGTAGTCGTAATGTAATGTGATGGGTTATCATTGTGGTTTTTGCGACTTAATTAAGCTTAACAGGATGTAATAATTATATATAATAAAATAATAAATAACTGTGCTCCTTGCCGTCTGTCATCAGAGCGAACAAGCGAGGACTTCGCCTCAGTATATGTTATAATACAATTCATATCTCCGTGAAAACTATACATCTGGACAAATGGACTCGGACACCTGTGAAAGGTACCATCAGCACTGCACTAAATGAACTGTTCTACAACATCTATACTCGATTTAATTGTTTAAGTTAGCCTGTATCGTTAAGATCTCAAAAATCCCCGTCCCATGATATTCATATGTACGTAATACATTTTGTCTATTAAATGTTCTATAGAATTAATGTAAAATACATTAACTTCGAAATAATTGTTTTAATATTAGTACTTAGATAGACAAAATGTTTTTTTATTACAAAAATGTTTTTTTTTGTTTGTTTAATACAAAGAAGTATAATTGTAAATATTTTTTGAAAAAAATAAACTGTTCATATCGTTAATCTTGTTTATTAAGTGTTTCAATACAAAATGAGTATTTATTATTTGATTCACTATAATATAAAACTGCTAGTCTAAAATCAATTGTTAGGGAGATATTGCTCTTTCTAATTTGACAGCTGTCATCAAAAATAAAGATTTTGATGAGATCTTTCATTTCTGCAAGAAAACTGCTAGTCTAAGATCAATAGTTAGGGAGATATAGCTCTTTCTAGTTTGACAGCTGTCATAAAAAATAAAGACCTTGATGAGATCTATCATTTCTGCAAGGAAACTGCTAGTCTAAGACCAATAGTTAGGGAGATATAGCTCTTTCTAGTTTGACAGCTGTCATACAAAATAAAGACCTTGATGAGATCTATCATTTCTGCAAGGAAACTGCTAGTCTAAGATCAATAGTTAGGGAGATATAGCTCTTTCTAGTTTGACAGCTGTCATCAAAAATAAAGACCTTGATGAGATCTATCATTTCTGCAAGGAAACTGCTAGTCTAAGATAAATAGATAGGGAGATATAGCTCTTTCTAGTTTGACAGCTGTCATCAAAAATAAAGACCTTGATGAGATCTATCATTTCTGCAAGGAAACTGCTAGTCTAAGATCAATAGTTAGGGAGATATAGCTCTTTCTAGTTTGACAGCTGTCATCAAAAATAAAGACCTTGATGAGATCTATCATTTCTGCAAGGAAACTGCTAGTCTAAGATCAATAGTTAGGGAGATATAGCTCTTTCTAGTTTGACAGCTGTCATCAAAAATAAAGACCTTGATGAGATCTATCATTTCTGCAAGGCAACTGCTAGTCTAAGATCAATAGTTAGGGAGATATAGCTCTTTCTAGTTTGACAGCTGTCATCAAAAATAAAGACCTTGATGAGATCTATCATTTCTGCAAGGAAACTGCTAGTCTAAGATAAATAGATAGGGAGATATAGCTCTTTCTAGTTTGACAGCTGTCATCAAAAATAAAGACCTTGATGAGATCTATCATTTCTGCAAGGAAACTGCTAGTCTAAGATCAATAGTTAGGGAGATATAGCTCTTTCTAGTTTGACAGCTGTCATCAAAAATAAAGACCTTGATGAGATCTATCATTTCTGCAAGGAAACTGCTAGTCTAAGATCAATAGTTAGGGAGATATAGCTCTTTCTAGTTTGACAGCTGTCATCAAAAATAAAGACCTTGATGAGATCTATCATTTCTGCAAGGCAACTGCTAGTCTAAGATCAATAGTTAGGGAGATATAGCTCTTTCTAGTTTGACAGCTGTCATCAAAAATAAAGACCTTGATGAGATCTATCATTTCTGCAAGGAAACTGCTAGTCTAAGATCAATAGTTAGGGAGATATAGCTCTTTCTAGTTTGACAGCTGTCATCAAAAATAAAGACCTTGATGAGATCTATCATTTCTGCAAGGAAACTGCTAGTCTAAGATAAATAGATAGGGAGATATAGCCCTTTCAAGTTTGACAGCTGATATATGATTGAATAAATAATGATTAAAAATTTAGTTTAAAAAATAATAAAAAATCAAAAAATGAAAAAAATCCTAGTGATTAACAAATCAACCCTGGCACAATGAGTATAATAAGTATTTTTGTTCACGACTGTACTTCAAAATATTTGAATGTCTGGTAGTGCTGTTTTTTGTAAATAGCACTACCAGTAGTGCGGCTGGTAGTGCTATCTGCAATAAACGTGATTTAGTAGTCTTGAGATTTCTACGGGAACTCTGATGGATCAGGATTAAATAAAGTATTAGTGCGGCTGGTAGTGCTGTTTACAATTAAGAATTTTATAACAAAAAAAACGATTTTCTGGAAGTCATTTCCCCTCCATCGCAAAAATCTATCTACGCCACTATTGCACAAGTGCAACACAAAACAAGTGCCCCGCGAATTCACCGTACGATGGGAACTCTTTATTTAGATGAAGGTATTCTCAGAACAATGTTCATTATCTGCCGAAAATAAAGTTTTGTTCCTACGTTAAGAGAAATTATGCGGCTCGACATAGATTTTATACCCTTGGAAAGTCTATTCCCGTGGGACATCTCTACCCAGAGATATGCATTACATTACCATTTCAGTGCCTCTAGCTATCCATGAGTTATCCATTGTGCCAAAAATCAGGTTGTCCCGTTGCTACATTGAAACCTTAAGGAATAGTATATAAACCGTAAACATACATGCTCGAAGAAATTTTTAATTGGAATTTTTAATAAGTAATATTCTCAGTTCTTCCATGTCCTGTTTTTCAAAAATCGTTGGACGGATTACAATGCCATAATTATGTGCAACTGGCCAGCACTATAAGAATGCATCTTTCTCGCTTCCCAGCGTTTGTGTTTGTATTTAAGTCTCGGCACAGTTAGCATAGTAGATCGTCGGTACGACTTTTTAAACCTTAACGCATATAATGATAGAAATATTTTAACAATAAAACAAACATTCTAGCAAATTAAATTCATAAATTTATTTTTATAATAAATAAAAATCAAGAAAATGCTCTTTTTGAGAATTTTCTATATATTAAATACATCATACAAAAGATGCCCGTATAAACTAAATCACTTGGTGCAAAGGCAAGCCTGTCGGTTTAGCGGCTGGCCCCTCCGACGGAGCCCGGCAATCCGCCGGCAGTCTTGCTACAGGCGAGTGTAAAACCGAGGATAGCCTCTTATTTATCTATACTTTTAACAAAACAAAACAATCTCAACTAACAAAGATACAATCTGTTATCCAATTGAATGCATCTTAGTAGATATTACAAATTTTGAACAAAAATAAAATGTTTCCATTTGATCATGATTAGATATAAAATAATGTAAAGTATGTAAAAAAGCGTATTACACTTCAAAAGTGAAAAACGAGATAATTTTGGTTTATAAATAAAATCGAGTATCTAACTTAGAGTGAAATAATTTACTAAAACTTTACAACTAGTAGATAAATGTATTGCAACAAAATAAGGAGCTCTGGAACCATTGAGTAATAGGACATTTAATGAATTTTAACTGATAAATTAATTGGAACAATAACTCATTGTGATTGATCTTTGGTTTTCTGGATATAGTTCCATAACTCCTCATGTGACACCGTGCCGAAACGATACAACGCGGCGCCATACATATCATAAGTACTTACATACATTACAGATCTACCACGAAGCCGGTGCATCTTAAAAGCAAATAGAGAATATCAAACAACGAAGATACATTTTAGCCAATTTATACCAAAATTCATTAAAATGCAATAATGTGTTGTTGAAAAACATAACTCCAAGGCAAAATGTAATAGGCCTAACATTTTTCGTAAAAAAAAATATCATCCATAAAATAAGAATAGTGTAGTTTAACTTTACTCAAATTATATTATACACTTCATACATAGTTTGCTAAAGAAAAATCACAGCTTAAAAGCAAACGTGTGAGGGGTGATGCATAATAATAATGGCTAAGCCTAAGTGATTTTAATGATAACCTAGAACCTACTTTATGCAAGAATTATTTTAAAAGTTGTTACACTGTTATAAAGAAACGGTAATTTAAAATGTTTTCTTTTTGTAATCGTTTGTAAAGTGTTACTAGTTGAATAGATTTTCATATTCCATTGATGAATATAAAAAACCAACTACTAAAATGTGATATTGGCGTTATACTGCGTGCCTGCTAGCTGTGAACTTGCTCGGAGGCAGCAAGTCGCCGAGGCACTCACGCGCATCCTGTTCGGCCCTATGCGAGTTGTACCGTAACGGTAAATAAATTAAGTGTATATTTTATCATTTTTAGCTTTTTATGTTCTTGAACTAATAACGTTTAAGTACATCTCGCATAAACAAAGAAATTCTAATTTGTCTTATGAATACTATATTTAACTGTGTTGATCCCTGAAGCTTCGTTTGTTTTATGTAATAGCAAGTTCTTAGATCATCAAATCGCACACGACATTCGTGTGGCAAAGTACACTGCACGTGGTCACTCACTAAATAAATGCTCCCAAGTCGGCATAACAATACTTATCACAACGCATATACATATAAAAATATATATTAAAGAAGCTAACTACGACTACCTATACATGTTCACTGGTGTGCAATCGCTGCCATACAAGAGATATGTACCTCATGGCTTGTCAAGCGTTACACAGTTTTAATAAAATAGGTATTCGTATGTTTTTTTTTTGTCATTTTACTAGTTTTTCCTTTGTCTTGTGCAGCAGCACGATTTAAATCTGCATTATTTTTTATGCTAAGGGAAGAAATGAGGAGATATCCTGTTCATTTCACACATTATGGTAACTGGCTCGGTATTGCTTTGTACTGAACATTATTTATTACACTTCATTTCATCCAAATTTCCTCCCATTATATTTTACATAAATCGTCTATTAATGATACTTAATTAAACACAGAATGCATAAAGGCGTTTAGAAACTAAATTTAATACTTTTTGTCATTTCATAAAAATATTTTATTTTGATACATAAATTAGTTTTAAATAAAGACCTTGGAAGCTTCGGGTCTACTCAGATTATAATACTTTCAAGGGTACCTAACAACGACTGGTTCTGCTGATACCTGTCTCACTAATAAGCGAAAAGCATTAATTCTTAATTTACAATCACTTATTGGAGTAATATAATGTTATTTTTTGAATTACTAAGCCTACAAGGATTCTAAGATACATTTTTTTGTTTGCTGCTTGCGTTAGGCTCTTATAATAGTAATATAAATGGTTTTTTTTCCAAGAATGTTTTTGCAGAGTTAGGTACATCTATGAAGGTTCAATTAAATTCTCTATAGCGAACTGCAATCTCTTCAACTTTCATCTGTAACAACAAAACAATTTAATAATATACTTTTATTCTGAATCACTCAAAAAGGGCTTATGCCTTCTTATCTTTTATGTGATACTTGAGCTTGCTAACTATTTGAGCTACGTCGGTAATTTTGGCTCTTCGGTGAATTTTCTTATATCAGATATTATGGCTCAAAGAAACAACAAGCGTAGCTATCTCTATAGCTGCTAGAATTGTCAAAAAATATCTCACACTTTTCACATGAAAGTGTATATATTATATTGACAGAAACATCTGCGTTTCTGTAAGGTGTTGTCATAAGTAGTGTAGTTATATTGTTACCTCGACCGCCGACGATGATGGACTTGCGCTTAATATCTTGCGCAGGCGCGGGCCGCACCACGCCGGCCGCTCCACCGCCCATCAGGTGACCGCCGCCCGCGCGGATCGGCTTCGCTGTAAAAAATAATAGAAAGAAACACATCAGATAAAAGTCTCATACACGTGTACCATTTACATAATCATACTCGTGGTAATTTATTCCGCCCGTAAGTAGAGTAGCATGAACATTTATTTTTACTAGATTATTATATAAAACAATAAAAAATGTGGACTTGTGTTATGAAATTTTGTTCAAAGGCCAGCTTTAAAAGTTTTAGTATGTTGGTTAGAAGAAATTTACTTATTATATAACAACTTCTTACCAATTTGGGCTTGTGGCCCTCTTCGAGCGAGATTCTTAGCGCGGACCGCCTCCTTGATCCTGTCCACCTCGAACTGGTATCTCTTACGGTCTCGCATTGCGCCTTCTTTAGCTTCCTGTTAAGTAAAATGAACTTAGAACAGTCTCAAAAGACAAGTGCTAGAATGTATTAAACATTTTTTTTTAAATAACTACCAAAAATATTTTATTCTAAGGTGGGTGACAGATGTACTAACTGAACTTTTAGAGTACGACAAAGTTACACAGCTCGCTGTATTGACACACGTTAATAAAAGAATGTATTGTTTTATGTATTTTATTGAATTATTTTGTCAACAGAGGAAGCATTGTGTTGTGTAGCACTGATTTTATTCTGTTTTAAATAACAACTTTAAAGTGATTTTAATAATTTAATAGATATGTATGAACACGTACATTATTTTCAACCGAAATTATCTAGGCGTAAGTACCTAAACAACACACGAGACGCGACAAACTAATTTCAGCTACCGCAATAAAATGGAGAGCCGTGGCGTGTAACAAGCAAAATTTTTAACCGGTTGGATATTAGACAAACTTACTGGGCGAATTTTAAGTTTGCGTACTTACTCTAACGTCTATCACCCACTTAAAAGGAAATAAGCAAAAGATAAGTACGCGAACACATAAAATACGATAACAGCTGCTGCATTGAGTAGCGAGAAGGTTTACTACTTTCGGAAATGTCTGAGTTGCGAACCTAGAGAGCGGTGTTCACCATTTAGGCATCTGCTAACCGCCCACACGCTTGCTCTTTTTCTTTTAGAGTGAAATACGAATTTATCACCAATAAACCCGTCGAATAATTACATGACTGTGTCCATAAAATAAGTGTATTGTTTATGTCATATTATTGACCAACTTACACTCTTAGAATAAAAGTAGTATTTTAACGACTTTTAGAGCAGTTAGCAGTTTAAAAAGTTATAATTTATTTAATGGATAATTTTTACCTTCAGTGCAGTTTCTAAGGCCTTAACTCTCTCCATCGTGGCTCTAAGTCGTTTCTCCAACTTGGGCAGTTCGCAGCGTAGGTCCGCGTTGTCTCGGACAAGCTGCTTGTGGACTTTAGTAAGCTGCTCTAAGTTGTTTTCCAAGAATGAGATCTTTTGTTTCTGCGCCAACGAACCTCCCTCCTCCTCGGCACCTTCTTCGGAATTCGTCGATTTCTTTATCCTTGCCTTTGAATTGAATTGAAATGAATTGATATTAATTCGTGCTCACAAATGCATACACAACATAAATACACCCAGACTCAAGACAAACGTAAAAAGTTTATCACATGTTTGTCCAGGGCGAAAATCGAACCCACAACCTCTGCACATCAGCCGGCCACACTACGAACTAGGCCCCAAGGAAGTAAAAATAAAATAAAAGTACAAAAATTGACATGTACCTGCAAATCTTGTACGAAAAGTTTTCGTAAATTGTGCAAAGTTTGCAGTTCTTTAGCCACGGTGTCTTCCAATCCTTTGAGGTCAGCACGTGCTTGCTCACGCCGCTCCACGCTTTGTCTGTAAAAAACAAACATACAATAAAAACACCGTTCAGCGACAGAAAAGTTATGGAACGATAACAAGACCCAAATTACCTTTAAAGATGTTACACGATCGGATATGGACAACCGAACACGCACCCATCCATATACATCACCGCTCCATGTTCTTGGGCCTTTTTTTTTCTCTTTTTATTCAAAATATGCCAACCCCCGGCAGAATGAATATGAATGGGATACGTGCGGAACAAAACGACAACGCAAAATAAAAAGCGAAAGGCTCACAAGACTTGCTACATCTACTTTGTACTGCCATAGACTACAGACATTTTTAGAGCAGATAATTTTGTATCACAGATTATATCAATTTGTGACTTCTTGATCTAGAAGTGGAAAGTATAGGATATTTTCTAGATCGTTTAAGCACGTTTGTTGATAAAGCTACGTGCTAAACATTATTGTTACGTAACAAGTGCAGTTTTTGCAGGAATGCTACAGTTTCTAGTAAATAAGACGAAAATTCACTCTTCGGCGTAGTGCACATTGACTAGAGGAGTAAGGTATGTATATGGGATCAAAAATACGGCTAAATGCAAATGGAAGATGATTGAATGAATAATTTACCTATAATCATGCACCTACACAAGCTCCGTTTAAACATTCACACATAGATATATAAAAATATGAATGTTATCTTCAAAAAATAAATGCAAAAATAGGAATGAATTTTGATTTTAAAAATGATATTTAGTCAATTACTAAATGGTTCCACAACACCCATAATTCCTACTTATATAACTATAGCGTAACTATTGCACAAATGTGAATATCCTACAGAATAAATTATTATTTTATTTTAGATTGATCACTACCACATTTGAATCATATTTATACAAAAATATTTTAAAGAAAAATATTTGTTATACTTTTCTATACACAAATGAATTATTTACAGTGTGGAAAGGTAAATATATTTTTTGTTTTCAAGTTTTGTGTCAATTAAAATTTATATATCATATAAAATTTATACTGCATTTGAGCTACTTTAGATAATTTGTAGTACAAGTCATTTAAACAACAGTATTTTTATAATATTAGATTAGATTAAACTTTAGAGTATATTTTTACCTACACAATAATCAACAAGGCAGTGTAAATATGAACGCAAAAAGCTCACCGACAAAATAGACCAAACTCAAACATATATAGAAAACTAATTACTAGAAGTCTTCTTTTGGATTTATTGCAAAATTTAATTTCTAATAACATGTACCTACAATATTCACACTTACACAATAACTAAAATGGCCGACATTTTATTTACAACGAATACTGGAAGCAAAGTTGACATGCAAAACACGACTACTATTTTAATTTGTTAAACTTAAATTTAAAATGCAATATTTACTTTGACTAGCATTACAAATAGACTAATAAGTAAAACTGAATATATAAAAATACGAGATATTTGTTATTTTTAGTTTTTCCAGCTTTCTTTCCACAAACATAGTACATTCTCCATACATACATATGTGTATATGCCATTAATAATCAAAATAATTCGAATTTTAATGCACAATTAAATATTTGGCATGCGTATTTTTTACATTCGATCACGTAGATTCTAAGGAGTAAATGTACCATGGTAATGGAAAAGTCCCTTATATTTATAAGAGACTTATTTCAAATAATGATACGGTTAAACTAAGTGGTTGAATGGATCTGCATCACACATTTTATTCCACATACATAGATGTAGGGGAGATAAAAAAGGCACTCAAACTAATATTGTCAAATGTGTGCTCACATCCACATAGAAATACGATAAAAAGCTAAGAAGCTTAAATTAAAACAACTATTTGTGGATAACGATGGGTGAGTAGGATCATGGTTACTGATATAAGTAGATGCAGTTGGAGAGGATGGATATTACAGGAATGACGAAAGGTGTGGAATTTTGGGCTAGCCGAGAGCGACTTTTCCTTAACATCCTTTTTTAATTCCAGATCCATTTCACAGTCAAATTCAAGGATATCTTTCTTGGGAGATATTATATCCCTGTTATCTTTGTTTTTGAGTAAGGTGTGCTGGTTGGCGATCTCTTTTTCGGCCTTCTCGAGGTTACGGTTTGGTGATCGAGACACTAACATTAGTTCCTTTAGTTTGGCTGATTTGTCTGCCTCCTCGCGCTTCAGCTTGTCGTAGTCGTCTTGTAGTTGTTGTCGGGCAAGAGTCAACTCCTGGTATGAACTGTGAACAAATAAAAACACATTAGAAAGATAACTAAAAAAAGGTTTATTCAGAGAAATGTAGCGTAATCAATAATTTTTTGGAAAGCTTTTTTATCCCTGACTACTGGTAGAAAATGCACTTAGCACTTAGTAAATCCGCAATCTGTACATTTCTTTGCGCAATAAATTGTTTAAATTAAATAAATGTTTACCAGTCTATTCATAAACCATCTTAAAGAATATAATTTATTAATGTTGCCATAGCCGCTGTACATCCCCACTGCTAGCGCGGGCATTAGTGCGGAGACATTGCGGCCACTCGACTACTGAAGTTTTTAAGCAATAACGCCACTGACTTGTCTTAAAGACTCTATCATACTAAAACAAAAGGTAAATATTGTAATGTGTACTAACTCCTTGATGTCTTGGTGCTGTCTCTGCAGCGCGGCCAGTTCGTCCCTGAGTGCGGCAAGTTGCGTGGCGTGCGCAGCGCGGAGCTGCTCCAACTGCGCCTCGAGCGCGCCCCGCACTTGCGAATCCGCGCGCTGCTCGGCTGCAGCCAGCTGCACACGCTCCGCCGCCTGAAAACAATATACCAATTATTTACGAAAAACTTATAATACTCGACAAGCTTTTTTCTCTCAGAATTTATTGTGCTTCAGCGTTGTTGTACTCCTTAAAGAAAAATACAATAAAACTGTAAGTGGAAGTTATCCATATGAAATCACAAGCACAGATAGTCTTGTATTATATTTAACAATGACTGACCTGCAGTCGGGCGCATTCTTCGCGCAGCGCGTCGGCGGCCTCTTCGAGCTGCCGTTTCTTGTTCTCAGCCTCTCGCATGGACTCTGCCAGGGACGCACAGCGCGCCTCGTGCTGCGATATCAACAACCGGCACTCCCCAAGTGAACGCTCGTACTCCTCGATCTTAAAAAAAATTATATAATGCATCACAGCTTCTTTATTTTCTAAAGAACCGCAATAAGTAGTCTTTGCACAGACTAATATTCACCAAGGGTAAAATGTGTTGATAGAAACATATGTTCACAACAAAGTGACAGTATGAGATGTAGATTTTTATTTTTTTCGGTGTTCATGAATTCTCTTACTTAAATTCGTTCTCTGAATAGAAAAAATATGTGATATGATTGCAACATTTTTCATTACTGACACCTTTTAATCTTTGAAACTATAAAAGTAAAAAAATTGATAAATATTTTATTTTGAAACCAAATTATTATTTTGAAATTATACCTAATAATCGGCAGCACATAATTTTTTAAAGGACTCAGGTACTTAAAACAGAAAATACCTTGTTGTTTTTGATGATATATTGAAAATAGATTAAGAATTTTTGCTTGAATTTAAACTCTTAAGCAAACAACTCCTTCATATATAGATTAGAAAGCTTAGAAAAAGATTCCAATCTGCATACCTTCTGATTAGCATCAATATTAGCAGTCTCTAATGAATGGCATCGCTGTACTATATTTTTGACCTCGCTCTTCATCTTGCTAATATGCAGCCTAGCGACCGTGAACTCTTCCTCTAGTTTCCCAACCGTGTCCACGTTCAGCTTGAAGTCAAGCTCAGAGCCACCAACTGCTGCACCGATCTCAGCCAGGTCTCGCAGTAAGTTGGAAAGTAATTCTGCGATCCTTTTACGTTGATGCGCAGACATGTCACGCAACTGTTGAAGCTCCGCCGTCGCAGTTGCTAATGCACTCTACAAAAGAAAAAACAAATATAACTGGTGAACATCTTATTCGACTAGTGTTTTTACAGGCTAGCCAATGGACATGGCCTTTTAATCCAGCACTTTAAGAAGCACTAGATTTTTATCAGGCAGTTACCGCGATAGAATTTTTAGATTTAGCGTGTTTAATTTTTGGCAAAGTGCCCAGTAGGTTAAGTGCACAGCGCTTGACAGGTTGCTTTGATCTGTTTGTATGGAACCTATTTCTTTTGTTATAAATATCTCCTTAAACAGAAGTACAGAAATATCTATGATTATAAGCATGTACATGGTACGTTTTCTTTAAATATCAGCAAAATATAGGTGTTGGCGCCTTGGCTAGCTAGTATGTTTACTTCAGTGATAGTGAATGTTTACCTCAATAATAGTAAATGTTTACTTCCATGAGCGCGACACGCGAGAAAAGAAGTCTGCGCGCAATTTCCCACAAATATGTTGTGTTATGTTGTCTAATTTTTTTAGTATGCAGCATATTTTTGAACATAACGCACAAGTCCGTATGGCCCCAAAGTAAGCAAAGCTTGATTTATGGATACCAGACAACCCAATACACCCAGACTCAAGACAAATACAAATATCACATAAATGTTTGTCCAGTGCGGGAATCGAACTCACACCCTCTGCATAGCAGCCGGTCGCACCACCAACTAGACTGCGAGGAAGTCAATAATAATATAAATGTATAGTATTCTGTGCAAATGTGTCGAAAATTGACGTATAATACTCGTGGGCTATAGTCATTACACTCTAGGCTCTAGCGGCTAGAGCGCTAGAGCTAACATCCTGCCTCGTGTCTTAGCTCACTTGTAACATAACTATTGCGGTCTTGCGCTATAGGGTTTGTGTAACTTCTACATATTGGCATAATACTAAAGAATAAATAAACTGGCACAATATATTCATTTAAAACAGTACCTGCTTAGTTTGTAATTCTTCAGATAGCTGGTCACACTCTCGGCTTTTGCTGTCCACCTCCTGAGACTTCTGGTCGTAATTAACTGCCAGCTCCTCAAGCGCCTGCAGTACTTCTTTAACCTCTTCCTTGGCCGCTTCGTTTTCTTGTTGGATACGATTCATATCACCTTGCAAAGTTTCGTAGTCGCGCCTATATACAAAAAGCATCTACCTATATTCTAATTTTTTTTAATTAATACCCCCATATCGTTATCAGAAAATCTTAATTCAGCGCGAGACATTGACTGTGTGAAAATAAATAAGTTGCTTTGAAATATTAATAAACCAGGTTTTCGGTGGTGGCCGAGGGGTTTAGATTTCATTTCACGTCCCAAGTGGCGGAGGTTCAAACCCCGGGGTCGGCGTGTACCAATGAGTCTTTTCTTAATTTCTCAAGTTTTATTTTATTTATTCACACCACTGGCTTTTCGGTGAAGGAAAACATCGTGCGGAAACCTGCATACGCCAAGAAAAAAAAATGACGTAAGTGAAGTCCACAATCCCCACTGGGCAAGCGTGTGGACTATGGCCCAAATCACCCTCGCTTATGAGGGTAGGCCGTGCCCCAGCAGTGGGGACGTATGAAGGCTGGCATACAGGTTTTTTGTTTCAATGGCAAATTTAATAAGACAGTAATTAATACTACATACTTATTAAATTGACAACCTGCTTTTTCAAAGACATACTACGAAAAGGTAATCTTTATACAGGGTGGAAACGAAGTGAGCTCACGCGATTATTTCTAAACCATAACTAAATGACGAACTAATAGATATAATATCTCAATTCATGTCGCCATTAAAGCTGAAAACATCAAATTTTTGGATAGATCGAGTTTATTTTATAAACCACTAGACTTTGCCAGCGGCTCCGCCCGCCCTAAATTCAGTTATCGGCGTGGGACTCCTTTATTTAATCACAGTATTACTACTGTGATTTACTTCTCAATTACACTAATGAAGTTTGCTATATCAAGTGTAGCTATAGCTATAGTTCGTTTAAGCTCGGGTAATTTCGGGATAAAAAGTAGTCTTTATACTATTCCATGACCTAACCTATATGTATGCCAAATTTCATCTCGATCCGTCCAGTAGTTGAAGCGTGAAAGAGTAACAAACATCCATCCCAACAAACTTTCACATTTATAATATAAGTAGGATTATCGAAACCATTAGATAGATAGAGCTTGTGAAGCACTTTCGGGATCAATTATCAGTATTTCGATATCTTGTATGGTTTAGAAATAATCGAGTGCGATCACTTAGCGTTTCCAGCCTGTATATAGAGCAGACTGATCATCACCGCACAACTTAACATCTTAAACTACCGTTCCTGTTATAATTTAGGGATATAATGTAGGGAGCGATAAAAAGTTATTGCAAAATTCACCTTCTACAGAGTAAAATAGAGATTGAAGTTTGAATAGATTTTTTAATTTTTAAAGCTTACTGTATAAAAATTGGTATTTGGCATTTAGGTTGAAAATTAAGATTGACGTGTTTCACCGTTTTTAGAAAATTATCTCCTAGAGGGCAAATAAGGAAATTGTTCCTTTTTCTTTTTCAAAATTCCATGCGGACAATGACGCAGGATTAAGCTATGATTTTTTACAAATACTTGCTTCATTTATCAATAATATCTGTTAAACAATTCCAAATTGAAAATTGTCTTTTACAATTAATTCTGGGGAATGGAAAGCTATATTATCACATGTCAGTTCTAATTAAAATACCTTGTGCAGGCAATAAGATCTTCTTGTTCCATCATCTGCTCTTTCAACTTCTCGATGAGCTGCGAGTGCTGGTTGATCTCTTCATCCTTGTCATCGAGTTGCTGATAGAGTGCTTCCATCTTACCTTGCATTGCTGCATCTTCCACAACACTTGATACTGCCACTGGCACCTGCTAATAATTAATACTTAACGATGAATCTCGAAAGTTCCAAGAGAATCAGGAAAAAAAAATTGTCTCGTTTCGTGACCATAGACGAGACCTGGATCCACCATTTTGATCCGGAAACCAAATAGCAGTCAACGACTCGGAAACGAGCCGAACGAAAAAATTCAAGGTGTCAAATTGGGCAGGAAAGGTTATGGCGTCCGTTTTTTTGGGACACTAAAGTAATTATTATGGTGGAATACTTGGAAAAGGGAGCCACTATCACGGGCTCTCACTACGCAGAGACCAAATAAAATAGCCGTCGCGATAGCTACCATTCAAGAAACAGGATTCGAATTGCTCGAACACCCACCCTATTCACCAGACCCGGCTCCCAGTAACTTTTAACTCTTTCCTCTGCTCAAGGAACACCTTAGAGTTAAAAAATTTGATGACTATAGGGAGGTGATGTAGAAGCGTTTTTGGAGGGTCAAGGCAAAGAATTTTTTTCAAAGGGAATAATGGGTTTAGAAAAAGATGAACTAAATGTATTGACTTGCTAGGAGACTATGTAGAGAAATATTTTTTTTTAACTAAAATTCCCTTACTTCATATTGATAATCATTACTTTTGGGTCATCCCTAGTATTCTTCTGCAGTCAAAGTTCCTCAAACGGGATTGCTAAATCTACCTCAGCTATCTCATAAACCAGTCACCTGGATTAAGTGTTAAGTGTCCCAGTGGACCTTTGCCAAAAGCAATTGTAATTTCCATTTACTTAGATGACTATTTAATAAATAAGATCCAGGGATATTTTAGTACTTACAGGCGCGGGTGGTTTCTCCTCAATGAATGAAGTAACTGGAGTGACAGCCTCAAGCTCTTGCAGGTTGACTTGTTCTTCAAGTCGCACTGTCTCTCCAGATCGCCAGCGACTCAATTCAGCCTCCAGCTTTTCAACCTGGTTAATTTTTGAAATCATAAGAATTCTATTTTTTTATATTTCCAGATATCAATAAAAAAAGCCCAACACAAATATTGTAAAAATATATATTATATATAAAAAAAACCGGCCAGGTGCGAGTCTGGCTCGCGCACCGAGGGTTCCGTGCAAACTTATTATATGTTGTTGTATTCTATTAAAAATGTTTTTATTATATGATGTAACTAAAGATTTACGGTTTTTCCTGTATCCGGCCTATAAAACGTTCCTTCGTACCAAATTTCAAGATTCTGAGTTCACGGAAAGTACCCTCTAAGTTTTGATTCCCATGCGAGTTTCGAAAATTTGAGGAAATTTGCGGTATAAATGGCTGTATCTTTTGATTGCGTTGGCGTTGGTTTAGAAGTTTGATTTTCATACAGCTCCAAGGGACAGTAGACCTGAGTATTTGATATAAATTTTGGCTTGTAACCTCCACGCGTTTCTGAGAAAAAGGGTCTTAACAGACGGACAAACGGAAGAACAACAAAGTGATCCTATAAGGGTTTCGTTTTTTCCTTAAAAACACTCAGACTTAGACAAACACTAATGGTACTCACATTAATGTTTGTCCTGTGCGGGGATCGAGCCCGCGGCCACATCGTCTCTATCAACTAACCCACAGAACTTCAAAAATGTCATAACAGATTTTAAAGCTAGAAGCATTTTGTTTTAGTTCTAAATGACTTCACATTATATTTACCTTGCCCTTTAGCCTAGCCACCTTCTCTTTTTCTCGTTCATAACGGCGCTTCCATTCCTCGGCCGTGAGCTCCTCATTGACACATACAACATTCTTGACAGTTTTAGCTCTGGATAACAATAATAAATAACAATTTAATAATAAAAAAAAAAAAAAACCAATAACAAACATTTGTTATTTACAAAGTATAAAATAACAAATAATATTGCCTATGCACATATGTTTATAAATACAGAAGGTAAATTAAATCCTCACCTTTTACCAAAGTCCAGAGTGCTTTTAGTTTCACTCTCATTGAAAGATGCAGGAGAACAACAGATTACAATAGTCGTCCTGGCGTTACCTCCAAGCGATTCTTGTAGAATACGAGTCAGTTTAGAATCTCTGTAAGGAATGTGCGATTTGTTTCCATCTGCCAATGCCGAAATTACGTTACCCAATGCTGATAGTGATTTGTTAATATTTTTGGCTTCATCTAGCACAGTACCTTCAGCACCAGTTTTAGATACCTGTAAAAAAATGAAATGGTAATTTATTTTTACTAACACTTTAACGTGCTTGTTAAGTTGTTTCATCTTACAATCAAAAGAGCTAATATTCCCTAACTTTAAAATAAAAAAAATTGTTAGATTATCACATTTTATACTATAACATGGTAACATCTACTATCATTCAAAAATTCAATCATCGCTTTATTCTAGTCCATAATTGAGTAATGTGTCAATATTTTTCTGACTTACCTTTTCAGAACCAGCCAAGTCCACAAGGTATAACTTTCCCGAGAGTTTCTTTTGATTTTCCAAATTTTCCTGTTTTACATTTATGAGAAAGACTGAATGAGATCTTGACGAGTGTTCATTCATGTCTATAAACAAAATGAAACAAACTTGATTATTTATCGAAAACATCGAAAAAAAAAACAATGACTTACAATCATAGCTTAAAATAAATGAGTACAATAGGCGGTTTTGTCGCAAAGAAATAATTTCTCCATAAAAAATACTATAAAAATAATATAAGAAGAAACTTGAGATCATAAAAATACTGTACAAACATTTTAAGCATCTAAGAATATATGGTAGGATACTACCTACATTTTGTGATGAAAAAATATTTATTAATAGTTTACGTATCGTAAAAAACTGATTTAAAGTGTCCATTTGTCACCACCTTGTTTATTTCCATCACACTTTTTATACAGTTTGCTATACATAATCTATACACAGTTAGCTCAATTGCTGTTTATATAGTCTTAAGTAATAAAACATCTAAAATTTTATAGAATTTTAATGGTTTACTATAGCACAGACGCTAAGCAGGAAGAATTTCGTTTCGCTCTGTTGCACGCAAGAATTTCGTTCAATGACCGGTCACTATTTGACTCTGTTGCACGCGCATAATTATTTGCCGTTGCGCTCCTCTATGACAGCGGTCATCGCATCTGTGCGAGTACGACGGCAAATAATTATGCGCGTGCAACAGAGACAAATAGTGACCGATCATTGAACGAAATTCTTCCTGCTTAGCGTCCATGCTATAATTAGGACGTTTCATTTGGCGATTTTTTAACACTAAGTAGCAGAACTTTTAGCGGTTGCGTTTCATTAGCTTTTGGTAGCAAAATCTAATGTTGACTTTTAGCGTTTCTTTTGAGCGGTTTTGCTACGAAATGTTGCTACCAAAAACCCATGTCGGGAGGTGGGTATTTTGCGCTACTTTTTGACAGCTATCAAATGTGAAAGTGAATCCTTTGAGAAAAATACTTACAACGTTGTTTTTTTAAAGAGAATTTTATTTTTGCATTATGAACTATCTATCTTTGTCTTCAAATTGTCTACAAAAAAATCAAAATAAAATACTTAAACATATACACACATGGAACTGTCAAAAAATGACGTGAAACGCGTTTCGTTTGGACAATAATAGCGCCGCTGAAATTATTAGATGCGCTCAGACGGAACGGGTAGTTAGTGCTAAAATGAGGTTTTACTATTAAATTTTAACGCAGCTCTAAAGGAACGCACTAAATATATCAAAAATATATGGACATCATCACCTTGTCAGTACGTATTATAAGCACTAAAAATCGGTTGAATATGCGTTCGCCCTGTTCCTTGGTCACCCCAGTCTTCGTATTGGACAGAGTGCACAAGCTTTTACTACCGAGATCACGGACAAAAAAATTTTTTCAAAAAGAAATCGAGGCTTGGTTATTCATTGCTGTCATTACTACGTTATATTTCTTTCAGTGAGATTTCATTGTATAAGTGAGATTTCTTTATTGTAGTTGTTAAGTGTAGAACTTTTAAAATTACTAAATAATGTTCTAGATTTTCATTCTGTTTTTTTTTTATTTCAGCTGATTTTGTCACTATCATGTTCATGATTACCATGGATTACCGTGTCTTTTAAGGCTATGGTTAGTTAGTTAGTTGGGCATATGTTTTCCGCACTTAGCCTCATTGTGCGTAGGTAACCGATTCACATGTCATTGGTTACTCATTCCATTTCAGCTCTGTCTAGAAATCCAGGAGGCATCTGATTTTATTCAGTGCCTCTCTAATGGTTTGTAAATTCTTAAGGAGCTGTGCCCGTTGGTCGCTTACACTTTTGCAGTTTAGGATCACGTGAGATGGTGTCTCCTTGGCCCAAAGGCGGATCCAGAACAAAAGTTTAGGGGGGGCGATCATAAGATCTGAAGGTATTTTTTGAACTTTGAATCTGTAAACGTAAGTTACCCAATCGACCCAGCTAGTGCAGTTTTTGAATAATTAAATATACAACCCCAAGTATTTTTTATACGTAATTTATATGTAATAAAAGTAATATATATAAAAAATGTAACAATTAATTTCTTCCTCAGCCGTCTTTAGGGGGGGGGGGGGCGGCCCCGATGGCCTCCCGCTGAATCCGCCCCTGCCTCCATGCAGCCCCTCCATAGGGGGCTGCCGGACACACCCCAAAATAGGACAACAAAACAAAATCATTAAAATAACAAATACATACTGGTTACAGCAATATGTCGATTAGATTTTCCCTCTTCTATAACTTCAAACACCTCTTCAGGACTTGACACAAATCGTTCCGTAGCACCTTTTACAAATGGAACTCTATTTTTATCTTCATGAACACTAAGATTTACTTTTGATACTGAAAAATTACAAATAAATAAGTTAGCTTAACAATTATTGACATGTTAAATAGAAAAACATAACTTATTGATTACCATCTAATAAGTCTCTAATTTTGTCCATGTATATTTCAAAGTAAGACACCTTTATGTGAAACTCTAGGTTCTCTTCCATTGCATAGATGTGGTTGAAAATATCGTTTACTATTCGTGGGATTATACCTTGTTTCCCTGGATCTCCTGGAAAAATCACAATAAAATATTTAATCAATACTGCTGACTTCACCACACCTACAATTAAGTAATTTTGTACCTATGACACCTTCCATAGTATGTGTTTTTCCTGAACTCGTCTGTCCATATGCAAATATAGTTCCATTGTAGCCAGCCAATACATCTGAGACAATGCTTTTTGCGGCTTCATTGTAAACTTTTTCTTGAGTTGCATTAGGTTTAAATACTTTGTCAAACAAATACACTTTACCCTTAAAACAAAAAAAAGTGTTTTATATGATATTTTGAGTGTAATAAATACATGGTTAAAACATAAAAGCGCCCTGACCTTTGTGCAAATGGTAATAAAGAAAATAATTTTCAAAATATGCTTTCAGGTCATAATAACATAAAGATTTTCAGTAAAATTTATATCAAAACCCAGTATTAAAATGCCATACTTACTACTACTAAAATGTAACAAAAGCTTGCCTAAGAGAACAGATAATAAATCATAGAGCAACAGTATCTCGGCTGTTCGGCCTTAGTTAAAGTTATTAATGAAGTTTAGTCTTGGCTATGATGACTACTCCGTTTCCCAAAGGGAGCCCGTAAAAGTCAACCACAGGATTCATCTGGTAATGGGCACAACCTTCTTATGTAGTAAATACCCTATTTCTTCTCAAGAAATTTGTCTTGAGTTGAGATGGGATAAAAAACTCAATGCCTAAAGAACTCGAGAAATCAATGCACTAGGTAACTAGAAAATTATAGTATTATGATTTGTTTGCTTGAAAGACTGATAATATTAACATAATAGTTTATTAGTAGATCGTGTATAGGGTGGTAAGGAGAAAACTACTAACTAACAAGGGGCTATTTAGAAGCCTAAACCGAAGGCTTTAATGAATCGAGTTTGTAATTTCCGTGCCGCTCGTGTATACACACAATATTGAGTATGAGTAAATAAAATAAAGCTTGCAGTGTGCGCGTAATTTATATTTTAAGCAGACAGCTTTTACACATATTTGATAGAATAGGCGCGTTATTACCGCCCGTGAGTTCTATGTCCGAGCGTTTTGCTTTGAGAAAAGTAAAATGTACAAAGAAAACACCTGTGGGAGTAATTAAGGTCTTAGCACCCGCTTTTGCCTGCACGTAATGACACTTATTACGAGTAATTGTGATGAAAAAATATTTATTTATTTATATATAGGCACTTTAAATTTAAGTTGGTAGCAATAGTTATTTATATATGTACCAATATTTTACTTAATTGCATTTTACTGATATTTTTTATTCAATTAAAGACTGTTGTAAATTAGGGAACTGGGATCCCAATAATTATAAAAAAAGTACTATTCTACTCTTTATTTTTTATATAGACCAGCCAAATGTAGTTTGTTGTTGATTTGTTAAATAATAAGTGAAATTTATGGGTATTAACTAAAAATTTATTGACTTTATTGATGTCATCTATTAGTCTCATATGTAGGTTAGTAAAAATTTGAAAATAACATCATGTTTTAATTAAAATTTCAGAATTTCTCAAGATACTCAGGAAATCGTAGCAGAGAATTCTTATGCCTTGAGAAAGAAAAAAGAACAAGAAACCAGAAATCTTAGTAGTAAATCTATTTTATTCTATCTTTTCTATGAATTTTATGAACAAAGAATTGGTAACTGATCACTGCAACTCTTGACATTCATTTGTAATATCCCTTATATACTACCCCGTCTAGGATAGCGTCGTGATTACTAAATTATTTCACTCTCTTTTTAAAAATGTACTATTTGCCTAGCTAGTGCCTTGTGCTTTATGCGACCGGACTATAAAAACAAGCTAGGGTGGACCCAAGGTCTTTACTCTTCTAGTTCAGCAATCACTCATGCATTTGTAATACATGTTCCAAAGGATTTGAAATGAATTCTTCATGTTGTTTTAAATCATAATTTACAAGCTTAGCTTACAAAGATAATGCAGTCTCCAGAAATAACAGTAATTCTAACTAGCTGTGAATCACCCTATAAATCACTGAAAACAAGTGACATCACGGCGTCTCTAGGCCATTGTTCATTAGTTAGTAGCAGAATTTTCGACTACAGCATTAAAATAAAACTTTATTATATTTTTAACCGGAAAAAAAAGAAACTTTGAAAAACAACTTAAGATTAATAATTAAATTAAATTATAAGGTTTGTTATTGTTGTACAACAGAAGCCATAAGACTTTTTTTTTTTGTCTGTTTTATTGCATTATTTTAAAACAATTGAATTACATTTCAATGTAATTTTTAATGTTGTTTATATATATATAGGTCTTTTGGTCACAATTTCCTCCCAATGTTACATTCCACAGTTATGTTTTATCAATCAAGCATCAGTAATAAATCAAACTGTTCATAGCAGTTTAACCAGCTCACAAACTTTGGAAAGTTTATATGTTTAAACAGTGCTCTCAGGAACTACCAGTCTGATTTGATAAACTATACTGTGGCTCAGTGGATAATAACCTGAATCTGAATCGAGGGATGTGGGTTCGATATCTGCACAAGAGAAATATTTATATTATAACTTGACCAGATTTTATTTTATATCTTACACTATAATAAGCATTTAAGCAATCAATCATAGTGCAAAAACAACAAAAAAAAAACCCTCCTTAAATTGTTACTTTTTGTTTTTTTATTATTTCTTTTGAAAAGAAGTGGCCAAGATTTGTATGCACGTTTTCCCCACTAATAAAATACAATGTACAGTAACAATTTGAAGTCATATTAAAGCTAGCAACCTCTAGTGTTACATTATGAAAACAGAAAATATCTAGAAGTTCCAGGTTTTCATAGCTTTTTTTACCCAAAAAATTTTAAAGATGGTGGCCGGATGACAAGGATGGCGACCCTTCAAACTTGATATTAAGTTTTTATTGACCCCTCACACATGTCCCAAAAATAAAATTGCATCCTCTAACAAATGCAAAGCTCATGTAACATTTCAATGGACTACCTCTCTCTGGTCATCTCAAACCCCATTAGCCCTTATTAGTAATTTTAATTGTAAAGGCTGTCTAAATAAGTGCACTTTTTAATATAAAAATAAAAACACATTTTATTTTTTATTGTATTGTAAAGTAGACATGTTCCGAATATGTGTGGAATAAAATAAGAGGGAAAAAGGAGGCCTGCAACTCTGATGACAGGCCATTTACTCTTTTCATGTAATTTTTAATTACTTTTTGACAAAGATGTGGCTGTAACACACTGATGACAAGTTGGAGCTCAGCCTCAAGCTCTGAAATTGTTTTTGGTTTATTCACATAAACCTGAAATTTCACAAAACTCCAAAGCAAGAAATTACATGGTGTTAAATAACTTGATCTTTTTGGCCAGTTCACATTAGAATTTTATGAGATGATTTGACCTGAAAATCATTGCTGTAGTGTAGCAGGAGGCACCTTCCTGCTGAAACTATATGTCATTCAGTTGAGGCCACAAAAACTCTGTAATCATATTCTTGTAACAAAATTTCTGCAAAGATTGTGTGCGATTTCAGCATAACCTAGCCCATTTTTATAATGGGTTTTCACAATGATAACGTGGTTCTACACATTCTACTTCCATGGCATTTATTGAGGAGGATTTTATGGCCCCTGTATTGATTCTTAGACATCTAGATTGAGTTTTGTTATGTTTATCTCAATCAGACTTAAGTATTGCAGGGTTCTATTAAAAAAGATCAATAGTCTAGAAGATTTCTGATAAAAGCATTGTAGCAAAGCTTTTGGCAGTGAGGATGAGCATCCTACCACACACCAGAGAGTACCCACATAACATTAATATTTTTTTCAAATTTACTCATAATATGATCTACATAACTTGTGCCAGACATATTAGAATTAAAAATCATACGTAACAATTTTATTGAACTATGTAGTGAGATTGGAACTTCTGAAATCATTACATTTACATCAGGGAGGTTTCGTTTTTTGGTGAAGACATATACAAATAGCAGTCAGGCTTAAACAATAAGATTCTAACCAATTATTAAGGTAGCATAGAGCACTGTTAAGATGGAAAGCGGCCTACAATATGGAATCAGAAGGAACATATAGATACAGAATGCAACTGTTTTATCAAATCATATGCATACAGGCTGTACAGGATGGGGCACAACACTGAACCTGGTGGTAAGCCTTTCCATACTGATGTTTGTGGATACAGGGCATCATTATATTTTATTATAACTGAACAAGCCATAAGCATACTGTATACAAAATTGACCATTCTTTTATTGCATTTTTTGATGCAGTATTGGATGGACATTATCATATACTAAACCTATGTCTAAAAATATAGCAACATGTTCACCTTGTGAAAATGCTGTTTGGATGTCAGTAGAAAATAAATTAAGGCTGTCCATAGTACTCATGCCTCTTCTAAATCCATACTGGGTTTTGGTAGTTCTCTATTTTCTAGTACCCAGTACCCAGACAGTAGTCTGTTTTTGATCATGCATTCCATGATTTTGGCTAATGTACACAATAGTGCAATTGGTCTGTATGATGCAGCATAGTTAGGGTTTTTACCTGGTTTTAAAATTGGAATAATTATTTGTTTTTTCCAGGATTCCGGCTCAATACCACATTATTTATTTATATAATTACAGAATCCACAATATTGTTTTCCTTCAACCACTTTTTACTTATTATTTTATATTAACATTGTAAATTAAAAACTTTACGTATTGTTTACACAATTAATACACAACACTCACCCTTACACACTGACACACACTCACCCTTACACACTCACACACACACACACACACACATACACACAGCCTTGCAATAGTTATATAAATAATGGTTGCTTTGTTATTTAACTAATTATTGTAACTAAATTTGTGATAGTATGAGCGAATACCCTCAAACATAAGTTTTATAAACTTCAATGAAGGGTACCTTCCCACTAAGTTTCACCTGTCAATGATAAATAATTAATTTTTAATTTTGAATCTTGAGCAGTGAATTTTATCTATTCTAAGGAATTTTTGGTTCCAGGTATACATGTTGCTGAATCCAATTTCCTTGTTGATCACAGATTGCTTGAGGAACACTTATCTTTGACATACATCTTTTCATGTGAGCATAAAAGAATTTATTTTTGCTGTCTACAACCTTTGATTTATGATTTACACCGCTCTGCATGTGCTAGTCTCATTATCACACTTTTTGTTGCATTCTCTGTAAAGCTTGTAATTAGTGTCACTGTCATCCTGCAAGTAGGCATCCAATACAATTTTCTTTTGATTAGTTAGGTTAATAATCATATTGTCAATCCAAGGCTTATTGTTTTTCCTGTTAGTGTTGCATGGAGCATGAGCCTCAATGGTATCATCTAGTGCTGATTTAAATTGCCACCACTGTAATTGGCTGAGCAATCTTAAGGTCGAGATCAAGGAATCAAAGTCAATTTTTGTGATAGGATCTACTGAGCATTTTCGATTTTGGGTATGCTTGTATCAGTAGCTGGATATTGAAACCAAGTATACAATGGTCACTTTTGCCAATAGGTTGAGCATATGTTATACCTGATATCAGTTCTTCTAAAGGATCCTCAAGAAGGGAAGGCTCATTCCCAGTTTGTAAGCGGGTTGGTTGTGTCACCAATCATTATAGTGAAGTGTCAATGAATAACTATTGGACAAGAGTTACTTGTGGTGGCAGTTTCTGTTCACTGGTAAGTGGCCATCTGATGTCTCTATAGTCCCCTACAACCACAAGGGTATTATGCATGCTAGCTATGCCTTATGTTGTCTAGCAGATTAGAATCACATGTTACCCAATTATCATTAGTCTCAGGTCTGTTTACAACTATTATGAGGAAATGATGTTGTTTGCAATGAATATTGAGGTAAAGTGCTTGAGTCAGTTCGAGATATATGCATAATTTTTCTTGGCTATCAAAAGGAACATTGTTAACAGTGTACCCTTCTGTTTAAGGAGAAGGTAAGAGTTTAATTACTTTATAAATGTCACCTAAAAATATTAATATCATGATTGCCTGGATCCCCTAGCCATAGTGGCTTAGATGGCAATGAAGTGGCTGATGCCTGTTCCAAGGCACTATATCTTCTTGGATATACCTAGTTAACTCAGGTAGCATGAACCACTGTAAAAATATTATGTTATTATCAGCTTTCATATTATGTTAATAATATGAAAGCTATTGCAAAATTTGAACTAAGGAAATGTTGGGATAACATGTGGCTGAAAAGCAATTATTTTAAGAGCAACCATTATGGATCTATTTAACCACATGTACCTAAGAAAACCTTGGTTTTCTTAATTTTGTAATGGCAATAAAAGGTCTATGTCTACAGTTTTTCACTTGTGACTAGGTAACTTTTGTTCACCAGTATTCCTGTTCAGTATTAAAATCCCTAATAACCCCATACCCAAGTGTGAAAAGGAGAAAGGTTCCATAGACCATAGTTTCTTAACTGTGCCAAACTTCACATATCTCTATACGATATTCTTCTTGAACACATCCCCCACACCCTTAACTTCAATTGTCCCCTTACATATACAAAAACCCCAATAATTAACATTATTTTAAAGTTTATACCTGTGTGTTTTTAATATCAGATTATAATTCAGAAAGCATGTAGTCCTGGTACTATATATTTATATTAAATACTAATATTTCTAATTAAGGTGAAAATAGTTCATTTAAATCTACATCATAAATGACAAAAAAACGCAAGAAGCATGGAACAGTAATTAGTCAAGGTCGATATTTGTATTGATTTCTAGTGAAACAAAGAGTACCGTCATCGAAAATGAAATACATAATAATTTGCTGCCATAATCATCGAAGCGGAAGAAAATAGAAAGGCAAATTTTGAAGCATATTTGCTAGTGAGTCGTAATAACTAGTCATTAGTCATCGTGATCTAATTTAGGGCGATGATACAAAATATTAAAAATTCATGAACTTTACATACCCCAATAGAAATGCAATTGTCATCAGACCCCGAAGGAAATTTCACAACAAACTTAGATCCAGCTTTTTCTTCGGAGTCATTGAGCGGTCTAAATCGGCACACGACTCTGATGCTGTCTTCAGCAGCAATCTCACGATCAGCTGCCATTATTTAAAAAATATCTAATACTAAAATTTCGTCAATTCGATCTAAAAATAAAATGTAATGGGAACTTAAAACCGTGCATGAAGAACTACGAAGATAAAATTTAACGTCACTAGAATATCTTCATGACAGCCTTAACAAATCAAAATGTCGGCCATTTTCTGAAGAATGGCATGGAAGTGTTGCCAGTAGTGTTGCTTACTAAAAAAACTTTTCAAAATAGCTAGATCAACACTAAAAAAAGCTAGATAAAAAACGAAAAATAGAAAAACCAAAAGCTATGATAACTAGGGCGTTAATTGTTAGCGGTTTGCGTTTTATGCTTTTGGTAGCAAAATCATAGCAAAATCTATTGATGACTTTTAGCGTTTCGTCTGAGCGGTTTTGCTAGGAAATGTTGCTACCAAAAACCTAAGTCGGGAGGTGGGTATTTTGCGCTACTTTTTGTAAGCTGTCAAATGTAAAAGGGAATCCTTTGAGAAAAATACTTATAACGTTGTTTTTTTTTAGAGAAAAGTTTATTTTTGCATTAAAATAAAATACTATCTACAAAAAAATTAAAATAAAATACTCAAACATATACACACACGGAACTGTCAAAAAAATGACGCGAAACGCGTTTCGTTTGGACAATAATATCGCCGCTGAAATTATCAAATGCGCTCGGACGGAACGGGTAGTTGGTGCTCAAATGAGGTTTTACTATTAAAAATTAACGCGGCTCAGGAGGAACACCCTAAACATTTTTGTCAGCAGCTCTTTAACTTTTTAACAACAAACTTACATTATTACCTATGCTTCAAGATACTCATTTTCTGTAAAATGGGTTTTCACCTTATATAGGACCACTACCTACAACATAAATATACTACACAAACATAGAATTTTTGTTATTAAACCTGTTATAATATAACTAGCTAAATAAATAATTACAGGAAAATTTGTTAGGCTAATAGGGATTGAATATTAACTGGGCGGGGGACTTCTGAAGGAAGGACATCATATAATAAGTAGGTAAATTTAGGGTAGGAGAAAAAGATGTGATCTACTGTGCCTTCTTCCAGGCCACATTCGAAAAGTAAATTATGTCTAACTGTATTTTTTGCCAAAAATGTCGGGGAACAAGCATGTCCAACTTGTCATCGACAGATAGTGGATGTAACAGATTTGTTGCAATTTCGGAACCTAAAAAAAACAAGGTTTGGTAGGGATTGATGGTTTAATTGGGCCGGAATATTTGCTTTTTAAAATTCTAGATTGATTTCAGACTCGTTCCCAGTTCAATAACATTTTCTGTTTAGGAATACACTGTAGGTCTGAGGATAGGATTTCGTATTGACCTGTTATCCCGGATTGTGTTGCTTCTTCGGCCCAATGATCTGCCATTTCATTTCTGTCAATCCCGTTGTAGCCAGGAATCCATGCAAGTGCTGCGTCAATTCCCTGTACATGACATTTGTATAAAACTTTAATTTTCAAAATAATAGGAGAGGGAAACTTATATTTGAACTGATTGGATAATATTGCTTGAAGACAACTTTTAGAATCGGAGGGTTTCATTAAGTAGGTGAGTCTCTATATAAGAGACAGCCTCTAAAAGTGCTATTGATTCACCTGTAAATACTGTTGACTTAGGAGGGCTTTTAAAACTAAGAACTATTTTGTACTTCGGAATCTAAGAGCTGATCCACCAAGCTGTCACTAGAGAGTTTCAAGGCATCTGTAAAATAGATTGCCAGTTCTGAAAATGTTGCTTTTAACATGCGTTCAGGATATTACTAGCCTCCAGATCTCCTTTAGAAATACCTAAATCTAAGATTATTTGTGGTTGGAAAATTAGAAATTCAAAATCCATTATCGTGAAGAGTAAGAAGGAAGGATTGGACAATAGGGGATTGAAGATAGGTAAGTTTTGTAAGACTTTTAATAAGTGTTGGCGCTTCTTAATGATTCCAATAGGCACAAGTTAAAATAATATTATTCAAAGCCTCTAATCGGCCGAGGAGAAGATGTGAGGATAACTGAACAGTTTTTAACAGATCTGTCACATAGATATTGTCTTCGCAAACCTAATGGGGGATCGGTACACTCCACTCGTAAAGCGTTTAAAAGGGTAGATTTCATAGCCCCACAGATTGTTCGAAGACATTTTGCTTGAATTTTGACTACCTTTTCAAGTGCTGCCTTGTTATATGGTTCCAAGAGAAAGGAGGCATAGTCAAGATAGCTGTAAACAATAGCAATAATAAAAATTGTTTTACAATTTATTTGTAAACAAATTTTTGACAATATGGATGAGAACTCCACCATACACCTGGGAAAGCACTAAGAATATTTGCACCTTTCTCACATTTTTCTGTTATTGAGTTGAAGTGGCGAACGCCTGTTGATTTGGAATCGAGGAACATATCTAAGAACTTCACTTTATTTTCTATTGGAACTAGCTGATCTCTTTGATTTCAATGTTTTGGAAGGACCTTTTCTGGTAAATATAAAACATTGCTTTTAGCAACAGAAAGGGAAAGCTCATATGTATCAAACCATTCTGCAAGGTAAAAACGAGGGGAATTTAAACTGCACTGAGGAATATATGACTTTATCATCTGCATATTGTCAAACTTTGCAAAATAATTAAAGAAAGAAAGAAAAACATTTATTTGACACTCAAACAATTACATATGTAACATAAGTATATATAAATAAGAATACATTGATAATTGAGTGCCAAAAAGGTCTCTTACTCAGTTAAAGCTGCAGCCTGTTTTAATTAACTATATAAATTTAATTAGACTGTTAAAGGTCATAAGTATAAATACTATAAAGTAGCGGACTTAAAACAGAGCCTTGTGGGAGACCCTTCCAAACGACCCTTTGTGGGGAGGAACCATTGCATCTTATTTTTATAATTCTTGTCATAAACAAGTTAAAAATGAACTTACAGGGATGCTCTGCTGCAGCATATTTTGCCTGAGTACCAGAAGCTGGACATTACCATAGGCTGATGCAACATCAAGGAACGCACCCACGAGGTCTTCAGTTTTGGAGAATGCTAGTCGGATATCAGTGGTCAGGATGCTTATATGTTCTCCTACTGAATTATGGAAAATTATATTTAATTGATGGACTTTTAATTATATATAAAGTACCATTTGTAACAATTCTATTGTTTTTATCTTTGTTTTTTTTTGGCCAGCCGCGTGTGTGACTGTGAACAGTGAAAAATATCCGATAGAAAAATTCTAGCACGCGCCGGACCGAACGCAAACCATCCAGCACATTGGTCTCCGCTATAACACACCTCGCTATCTTTCTGCGCACGTACAACGAAATGGATGACGACACGTTATTGATACTGGGACTACTGTTAATTATAGTTAGTTGACTTTAACATTTAAAGTTCCTTCCTATGTAGAACTTTACTTTCTAGCCTATTCAAAGGCAACTAACGTCGTACAACTAGTCATAATTGAATTTAAGATTTCAATAACAAGTTCTACCTTCCTTTACCTCCCTTAAACGTTACTCGAATCTACTTTGGCTGCATCTTGTGTTTCGCTCATCTTGCAACTCGAAATACGTGCACAGCTTGTGACGACATCTACCAAACTGTTACGAATTTCCGACAGTCTGCCGGGTCAAGTACAAAATGTATAGCAGACGCCACTCAAGAAAAAAATCTTGCGTCCGCTGCTATCCGGTGCGTATCGAAACCAAGACACCAACGCAAAATAAATGTTACAGTTTGCGGGGTCTAGTACAAAATGTATGCACGGAGTGCCTTCCAGCACGCGCTAGAATTTTGTCCGATAGCTACAACACAAGCCGAGGCTTCCCCCGCGGGGAGCCCTTGAGCGTTGGGCGCTATATGGGCTGAGGCTCCTTCACAGTCTCGCTTCAAAAAGCCCGGTGAAGCAGTAATGGCTGCAACAGCCAACTGCATAGTCAGTTCAGAAAAAAAAAAAAACTAAAATTTTTCTATCGTACGTTTCTTGCAATTTGCGGCCGGCCTTATAATTAATATTCTTTTTTTTTTGTGTACCGTTATTTATTATGTTAAAGTTTTTTATGGACAAATTGTAAAACTATAATGTCAACATAAAAAAAAATATAATAACACAGTTTTAAGAAAAGCATTGATGTTCATCACATAAATGTTTGTCTTGTGCGAAAGCTAGCCTTTAGCCTTTTTAGCTAGGAAAATTACGTCGTATAGTAAATTACAAGGACTTACCGATTTTGGCGTCAGATTTTTTTGTGTACATTTGCTGTGTAGTGAGTTGTATGTTTGTTCGTGTATGTGTAATTGGTTTTCCACTGACTATAATCCACTTAATAAAAATTAGCTAAAACAACAAAACTCAACCGCGGCGTGTCAAAGATTGTGACTGACTGACGTGCCGGTCCACCCAGAGCAGGCGCGACAATTCTATTACGGCGGTCCAACCGACGAATTATAAATCTTTTCAGATCAAACCCCCGCCCCAGCCAGACCGCGTCTAGATGCGGATAAACCGAGCCAGAGCCATTAATCTACTGGCAATCGAGAAAGCGTTTCGGCGGCACGCTTTAGGACTGAATCCCCTATCAAGACCTCTGCGACCCGCCGGATACCGTCCAAACCGGGGAATAATTGCACGATGCAATCTAAACGCCATTGCAAGGGCGGTAAATTTGAGTCCTTTAAGAGGACAATGTCTCTGACGCACGGGGGCTTGGTTTTATCCGTCCACCGTACCCGTTGCTGAAACAAATGTTAATATTCTGAGGACCACCGACGGTGGAACAATTGCGTAATTTTTTGAAGCAACTGAAAACGCGATAACCGATTAACTGACACATCGATGAAGGGGTATTCAGGCAAGGTCGACTACCGATCAAGAAATGGCCTGGAGTTAGCGCTTCCAAGTCATTAGGATCCGACGAGATCGGACAAAGCGGTCGTGAGTTGAATACCGCTTCGACATTGCAAAATACCGTTTGTAATTCCTTAAACGTGAGGACCGTTTCTACAATCACACGGCGGAGGTGAGTTTTGGCGACCTTGACAGCTGCTTCGAATATACCGCCCCACGAAGGATAGCCGGGAGGATCAAAAATCCAAGTCACGCCCCGTTTGGACAACTCCGAGTCAATATACGTGTGATTGTTTGACAAAAACTGAAGGACTTCCTTCAGTTAGCGATCTGCACCCTTGAAATTCATGCCACAGTCCGAGCTAATTAAATGAGGGAGACCACGCCAACTGACAAACCGCGACAGACATGCGTCAAAGGCATCCGTAGACAAGGCTGAAACGAGCTCCAGATACACAGCCTTGGAAGACAAACAGACCAAGAAGCTTAAATAGGCCTTAACATGTCGGGCATGGCGAACACTTGAAGTCTTTACCAAAAACGGACCCGCGAAATCCAACCCAACCTTAGTGAAAGGTCGAGCGGGCCGTACACGATCGGACGGCAAGTCACCCATTAGTGGCTAAGTCAAGTTTCCCTTTAACCTATAACAAAGGATACATTTAAAACTGAGGCTCCGAGCTGCTCGTCTGGCGGACAAAATCCAGAACTCTCGCTGCAGACAAGCCAGCAATGCGTTGAGACCGGCATGACAGTTCCTAATATGGCGGTCCCTGATCAGTAACTTAATAAAATGACCACTCTTGGACAGCAAGAGAGGATGCCGAGCCCCATAGGGCAATTCTGGGTTACGAAGCCTAACACTCACTCGCAAGAACTCCGACTCGTCTAGAGACAAATTAAGACGAGCAAGACTTCCCCGCAATTTCCCGTTCTCTGAACGGAGAAGACGAATTTCCCTTCCAAACGACTGGGCCTGCACCAGTCGATCACAAGTTAGGAGGGCAGCCTGACGCTCTTCAGGAGACAAGGCTGAAGACGTCCTTGGCTGTGACCTGTTCCTTAAGTTGTGGAGAAACCTCTTAATCCAACCGGTGACACCAACGAGCTTTTTGAGAGAACTGAACCGATCAAGCAAGAAAGTCGGTGAAGTGTCTACAGTCTGCTCAACAGCAAAGACTTTTAACCCCGGCAGAGGGTCAACAAACTCCACAACTGTATCAGGCCAAGTGCCTTCAGGAGAGGCCAGCCAGTCAGGACCCCACCAGAGCGGGTGATTCATGATTTGCGAGGCAATCAGGCCCCGTGAAGCACAATTCGAGGGATTCAAAGACGCTAGCACGTGACGCAAATCCAAAGTCACAGCAGACGACTGGATTTGGGAGATACGATTCGCCACGAAGGTCTCTAGGGCATTAAGGGACGCCTTAAGCCAAGACTGTTGTCTTTGTTGGCTGTCTGTCCATGCGACGGAGTCAAATTGGACCCATTGACCCAAGGTTAAGAAGACATGGTTGTGGAGTCGAGTCAATAATGCAGCTCCTGATAACTGCAGCTTGAGGATGGTCAATTTGTTCCGCAAAAGTGCAACCTTACTCTTTGCGACCACCAGACTGACACGAACATGACCATTGCTGTCAACGGTGCGGATATAAACGACAGCCCAATAACCGATTTCCGACGCGTCAGAGAAGCTGTGAAGGCTGGCCCGATTACGACCTGGGAGGGATGGACCGAGGCATGTTGAAGGACCGAAAGTGTCTCATAAAACGGGGTATTCCAGTCGAGACTGGAAATCCAGAGTTCTTGTAGGAAACATTTGGCCTAAAAGACTACAGGAGCCACCAAACCATTGGGATCAACAATGGTTGATTGGGACACGCGCTACTGTGGACAGAACCAGCCTCTTAGTCCACCTCATCATTGTGTCCGACGGTTCAACTGAGTACGTAAAGAATATCCTGAACTGGCCGATACTGAACTCCGAGGACCGCGATGGAGTCAGGATTTACAGGATTCTGGAAAAGGGGGGGCGCCTGCTGATGTTGTGACGGCAAGTCTTCTAAGACGGCAGGTGAATTGGAAATCCATTTCCTCAATTCATAACCTGCATGTAACAAGCCGATTAGCTCATCCCTCAGGACTAACGCCTCCTCCAAAGACGAAGCACCCGTAAAAATATCGTCTATGTAAGCGTCAGAAAGGAAGGCAGCAGCTGCGCGCGGGAAATTAAGACGCTCACGATCAGCCAAATGTAGCAACTAGCTAATTGCTATAAAGTGGCTGGACTTTACCTAATAAATATAGGTATTGGTGTTGAGCTCATAAACAACCAATGGAGAGGCCGGATCCTCTCTCCACAAAATGAGCTGAAACCGCTTATCTTCAGGGTGTATCATGACCTGACGGAACATCATCTTAATGTCAGCCACAAATACAACCTGGTGGCGACGAAAACCAGTCAAGATGTCCGAGATGTCTACCTGAAGGTTTGGTCCTGTCATCAGGCAGTCATTGTAGGCGCCGACACATCGAAAACCACCCGTATCTTATCATTTTTAAAGACGCCGTGATGTGGATCAATATAATGTTCGTTGCCTTCCAACTCGAACTGCAAAACCGACATGTAAGATGGAGTGGGGAGGAAAAGGTAAACAAGACCACCCACCCGTAGACCCTCTACTCCAGAAATCCCATGACTCCGCGAGCTTACCCGTCAGCGGAGACGCTCCCCCAAACAATAGTAACACAGGCAGTCTACGGGTCATAAACCGTTTTCTGGCCACCCCTGATCATTTGAACTGGTGGTAATCCCGAACGGTGTGTCCCGGTTCGCAACACACCCCACACCGTTCAGTCCGTTCAACTGTCAAAACTCTGGGGGGCAAAAGTAGGTATATGTGACGCTGTGTCAACTCCGTGCTACTGTTGGAAGCGATCCCTGACGTCATTGGGCAATTTGTTTAAAACAATGTGTAACAATAAAAATGACCACTCGGTGACAGGGAATTTTAAACCTCTTAACGCATTCGTCGCTACCACAATACGGTTAAGCAGGTCCGACCGCAGCTAGTTAACCGAAGAAAGTTGTGGAATACCTAAAATTGCAGCTACATGTGTATCCGCAATGCGACGGTTATTTTGGTACCGCTTCACTAACAACTCCCTGGCAATATCATAATTGACATCGGTGATGTCCAAATGTTTCACTGAACAGAGAGGCTCATCCCTGATAGACGTTAGAAGGTAACTTAATTTTTGTGAGTCAGATAAGTCAGTCCGTCGGTGTACAATGCTATCAAAAAGTGTGATAAAATTAGTCCACTCATCCAATGATCCGCTAAAATGAGGAATATCCAAAGTTGGCAACCGTTCATTGCATTTTTGTTCCGAAACGTCCTTCCTTCTTGCCGGCTTCGGGTTAGTCTCTAATTTCGACACAGCCTCGTTAACCTCGTCCATTACTGACATGCAAAAATCATAATCAGAATTTACCGCCTTTAGGATAGTTTCGTCATCTGTTAACGATAAGATACCCTGGTATGCCTGGTCGAGTTCACTGACTCTTGTCGGAAACTGTGCCGCTCTTTGCTTCAATGCAAACATCCTATCATCCCGTTTTACCAATCCTACAGCACATGAAAACCATCTCACCAAATTCGTTAAAATAGCCCAGAGCTCTTTGACCGATGGCGTCATTTTTTATAACTAAATTATCACACAAAAAACAATCCAAAACTAAAACAACAAACATAAACAAACGACTCTGTTTGTTATATATACAGTTTGTTACAGCAACGAAGCAGAAATTTATATAGAAAACCCCAAAACCTCAACTACAATTCACACAAATAAATACGTTATCGTTATCCTAACAAAACAATTGTTATTTAAAACCTATTTATTCCGAGTCGATTTTTATTCCGATTTATTATACAACAATAAAATAAATGAATGTAAGTAGGTACCTCATTAGCTACACTGCGAATGTCCGACAAGCAATGCGATAAGATAAGACCGGTTACCTATGCCTATCAACCTGACGTGATCCGAAGTCACGATTTGTAATGTAATTACCTGACTAACAGTAAATCGCAAATTATTTGTAAAACGACCCAAACAAAAACAAGCGAAAGTGGCCCGAACCATGCTCTGCTACCAACTGTTTCTAAAACTAGGCCAAATGTAGGCCCTAGGAAAATAACGTCGTATAGTAAAATACAAAGACTTACCTATTTGGCGTCAGATTTTTTCGTGTACATTTGTTGTGTAGTGTTATTTATGTATTAATGTTATTTACACCTGACTGAACTGCTTCTTTAGCCCAGTGGACAGCTTCCTAATTGCCTTCTATTCCACTACGACCTGGGACCCAGGCAAGGACAACCTCAGTTCCTTAATGGTGACAATTTAACAACATTTTTTTTATTTACTTTTACACCCCAAGGTGCGTTCCAAATCGCAACGAGGAAGTTAAAAAAGTGGTTTTGGGATGCCCGCGGTAGAGTAATTTTACAACTCTCAAGAAGACAGTGCCAGAAAAAAGGTTGAAATTCACTCCTGTCAGTGTGAAAATTAACTTTCAAACTCTCGTTCCAAGACGGGATATTTATTTTAACTTTACCAGGCAATTATTATTCGGCGAGTTTTGGGTTTTAATTATTACGATTGCATTTGCTTTCGTGCTGTCTATTACTGTTTTGTTGAAAAATCAATTTGGTATCAAATGTGCTAAAATTGCGAGAAATTGCAAGCTAAAAAAACATAATCACTACCTTTTAAATAAGGCTTTGCAACACTGGTACATAGCCAAAAAAAAAAACTGTATATTAGTGTTTTCAGCAAATACGATAAATTATTTTATATTTCGTTATAGAATAATTATTTTGGAAAACATCTGATGACATGCCTGACATTTAATGTTGATCTGGTAAGCTAATTAATCATTGTTTGTTCTTATACTTTTATGTAAACGCGCTCGTTGTTGGACATACTTTACAATGACCTGAATTTCAGATCTAGGGGCTTACACTTACTGGACAATAATTTCAATTTATTAAGCCCTTTAATAAAAATCGACCTGTGTATAGGATATAATATTAGAATCAATATTCGGTTAAATTGTACTTCATGGCACGTCAAATTAGGGGTAGGAAAGGGTGTTGTGAGAGCGAGGAACACCTACTGTATAGGGTTTGATCGATTAAGAATGAAGAATTATTATTTTCGTATATTTTGTCACCTGTCCGTTTCCTCAGCAGAGTAGCAAGCAGCAGGTGTAGTTGTCAAGGCCATCTGCGGCCAAATTCAGTAGACAGTAGTAAGAAAAAAAACCTGTTCATTTAGCATTGATAGGATTAAAAATATCGGTTGGGGTGTACAAAAGGGGGCGCTGAGAAAAAAAGACTTGAAAATTTTCCCTTGCGCCCCCTTTTAGTTACTCTGACCAAAATATCATAAAGTTTGTATCATAGGGGCATTCCTTCCAAGCAGTGTTGCAATTTAATAATAAAACCTCATTTTAAAACACAAAATACCCATTCTGTCTTAGCAATTAAATACCCGTTCTTGTCTGTGTGTAAGTATATATTTTTCAGTGTGTATTTTATTCTGATTTTTTGTAGCTAATAACAAAGATATAGAGTTTATAATATAAACATAAACTTTTCTTTAAGTTCATAACTTTATTATTTTTGTCAAAGATCTCAAATAACTCACTTTCACATTTAGCAGTTGTCAATAAGTAGTGCAAAATACCCACCTTCATGAACACATAAGGTTTTTGTAATAAAATGTTGAAAAACATAAAATTTTTTGATTATATCCTCCCTAATAAGCTAGGGAGTGAGTCATACAGCTACATCTTCAAAATATCATGTAAGTATGTGAAATTTAATATTAGGCTATGTTCCAAATCATGCCGAGTAATTATCGCCCAGTAGAGTTGAAAAATTAACCCGTTCTGGAATGAGCATTTGACAGTTAATTTTCACACTGATAGGAGTGATTTGCAACCTTTTCTATGGCAGTGTAAAGAATTCAACTTGACAGTTGGAAAATTACTCTACATTGGGCGTCCCAAAACCACTTTTTTAACTTCCTCATTGCGATTTGGAACGCACCCTTAGCATCACACAAAATAATAATAATGACACATATTTTTTTAAATATGTTTTCCAAAAATTAGACCAGTATCTTTTTCATTCATTGGCTATACATCTCTCAGTTTCTTTGGTAACTTGGTTTTTGTGGGAGATGAGTTGACCCAGGTATGTATACTATTCTATATATTCAAGTGGCTGGTTGTTAACCTTGATCTCAATGTTGTCTCGGTTAGTAAGTAGTTTTGTTTTTTCTTTGTTCATTATTAATCCAACCCTTGTGCTTACATTGCAGAGGTCTTTCAGCATTTTTCTCTAAGTTTTGTGGGTTTACTTACAGTAAGACTATGTCATCTGCAGATCTAAGATGGTTTGGTAGTCTTCGATTTATGTTAAGATACAGCCATTCCCAGTCCAGTTTCCAGAATGTGTCCTCCATTACAGCACAGAACAGTTTCAGGGATAGTGGATCTCTCTGTCTGACTCCTCTTTTGATTTTGAAGACTGTACCAAGCGATTCTAATTGTATTATTGCTTTACTGTTGGAGTACATAGCTTTAATTACATTTGAGTATACTGTGGGAATTCCTTGGTTTTTTAGACTCTCCCATATAGCTTTGTGGCCTATACTGTCAAAGGCTTTGAAGTAATCGATGAATGCTATACATGTTATACATAAAATAACAACAAAAAAATTTAAAAACCCCCGACAAAAAAATCTCTAAAAACTGTCAAATAATTTTTTAAACCTATTATAATTATTATTGTCACATATATTATGTAAGATCAAATATTTTTAGTTTGCTAGCGTCGTCGCGTCGGAGGACCGCTTAAGTTTATAAAGTATTTCTCCAACAACAGCTTATTAATTATTACAAATTACATTTCGGAAGGAGCAATTTTAAGTTTTATGCATAGTCTAAGGTCTACGTAATGCCGCGCGCGGCGAGGTCGGTGTGCGGTTTGCGGCGCGGGGGTGAGGGTCACCAAGTGCGGCGACCCGAACGAAGTTATTCAGATCCCCTCATTAACTATTAAAGAGCTGATGATTTTCAAACGGCTGAACAGATTTTAATGAAACATGGCTAGGAACACGCAGGATTAAATTATCTATGACACAAAAACTAAATGAAAATCGGTTCATCCGTTTGGGAGCTATGATACCACCACAGACAGATACACAGACAGACACGTTAAACTTATAATACCCTTTTTGCGTCGGGGTTTATAAATACACTGAATTGAAATTTCAAGTTAGGAAACAGTGCAGGATTAATTAAAATTGGTTCTGAAATTTTTAAAATATGGGAATTCAGGTGTCGTCATCCATCTTTTTATTTCAAAGTGTGATAATTTTGCTTCACTTGTTTTTTCTCTCAGCATATGACCCGTCTCGATTTAAATCTTTTCACTCTTTTGTTTTGCTTTCCATTTTCGTTTTTTCCCTACTGTCATGGTTTTTCCTCCATGCTTTCCTTCTTATACTCAGCATACTTCTCTCCATTGAACTCTGTCAAACTTCCAGTGTTTGTGTAACCTGAGGGAGGTTTCCTGTAGCCTATTTAGTGTACAGACTTTATATGTAAGAAACATTCTTTAACCTCATGAGTGGACAAGCAAGCTGGCTGTCATAGGCATTTTTGCTACTACGATATATTTGATTGACAACTTATAAAGATGTTATCAGCCATCCACAGCTATTTCTGTGCATAAATGCCCTTGCCTGAAAGTGGTGGCTTTTTTTTCGCGCGGCCACCAAACATTTTTATTTTAGTTAAGAATTTACTTAACAGAACTTAGTATGGCATGTATACCTCTAAACCAAGTTATAAAGGTTAAAAATAGACAGATAACTGTAGTAATTCATGTAGATTTAGTTTTTTTTCGCGTAGCCATTAACCAAATGAAAAGAATACTGCAACAAAACATAGTATAACACAATTATATCTTAACTCAGTCGGAATTGAGACAAAAATAATAAAGTGGACAAAAGGTGTAGTAATCATAACAGATTCAGATATTTTTTTCGCATAGTAATCTTTTTTTCTACAATTATATACAGGTGTAAGGTAATTGGTGTATACTCCCGTTACGTACGTTTGCACAATGTATCATATGAATATTATGCCGATGTCAGAAGGTGAAAATTGTGAACTGTGTAAATTAACTAATTTCCATAAAAAACTAAATCAATGTTTTCCTCACTTTATTTTTTGCACAACCCTAACTTTAATCCAACACGACTTACGCGCCACGGCATATACATCTGTTCGGCATCTATGAGAGCCTAGTCCTTTGCGTATTCGCGCGCGGGTCGCGTGAAAATGCAAACTTAAATTTTATTTAAGTATTAAACTAACAAACAACTTACACACTCTTTCTTCTCTTGCTAGACGCATCTCACACCCCACGACGATTTTCATGACGCACAAAAAGCAAGTATACCCGATATCAGTGTTGCCAGTGCTACTTGGAGATTTAGAACCCCGTCATATCTAAAAAGGAACGAAATCCTAGATAAAGGAACGCAAATATAAATAAAAAATCTGTGATAAACATCAATATTTTTTAACAGCTTTATGTAATACTAGCTGACCGAACGTTGTTTCTTCTTTTTAAACTACTGCCGTACCAAACTATTGTGAAAGGGTTGTACTAATTCAGACACTTTCCCATGTGTTTGCATAACATCTTACCAAAATTTCATTACAATCGGTTTACCCTTTTTGCGCGAGTCCGACTCGCACTTGACCGTTTCGAAAAATCCTTTCTTATCGGATGCCTTCATCATACAGAGAACACACCCTCCGAGTTTCTACGATCAGCGGTTTAGGCTGTGCGTTTATCCGTCAGTCAGTCATTCAGGACAAAGCATTTTATATGTATAGATAGAAGATAGATTACAATAAAGGCATATAAAACGGACAGGCACGCCTCTTGTACGCTGATGATTTCGTTTGCAGCAGTAAATTTTTTTTATACCACTGAGGTGGCAAACAAGCTTGCGGTCCGCGTAATGGTGAGCGCAGCCTATGGACGCTTGCAACCTCTGGGGCATCACTCGCGAGTTACTGACCGTTCAAAAATCTAATAACTTCTTTCTTAAAGAACCCCATACTGTAGTCATTCGAGAAACCTTGGCAGGGAGCTCATTCCACAACATAAGCGATCGCGGAAGAAAGTTTCTCTGAACCCGCACTGTACGCGACAATTTCGGTTCCAAAATGTGCATCATTTCGAGCATTTGCTCAGAACAAATCCCATTGTACAAGCGGTAAAACACACACAGGGAGGCAAAATCTCTCCTCAGACTTAAGGGTTTAATACGGCTTGAAAGTAACTTACAAGCTGGCTCGTGTCTAAAATGGTCACCAAGAAAAAAGAACGGAAGGAACGCATCTTATTGGAGAACGCCTAGGGATCGTATTCATGTCAAAAAGAACCGATAATTTTCAAAGAGAAATTTAGTACCAAATGGCGCTGTGTGATTTGTCCAAGCAAAAGCAAAACCAAGCAAAGCTCTAACAAAAGCAGACAAAACTGTTAAGTCCTAAGCATTGCCACGGAGTGACTCTTATGATGGACACGTATGAATAACACTTTAAAATCCCTGAAGATGTGGGTGTATCGTCACCCAGACCAGACATATTCTTATGGCACTTGTACACCAAAACCGATTTTGTCGGCTGATGGCGGATGGAACTACTTGGACACATTGCATGCTTACACTGTAACAGTTATTGGGCGTTGCCGGTCTTCTACAGTTGACTTTGGGGCTTAATAGAGTAAAGATCCTTTCTTAAAATGGAGGATTTCGAAGAAATGTATCTTTTGGAAATTCGAATTTAAAAATATAACGGGATTAATCGCGTCGTTATTTGTCAAATTACCTTTTTTCCGACGTTTCGGAGGGGTTTCACGCGTTGAATCCCGTTTTTATTTTTAAATTAGACGATTATTGTAATATTTTGAACGTTTAATTCACAGGATTGATCTAATATAAACACAACAAATCAATGTTTAAACATCCATAGTAACACGTTTAAGTAGAAAAGACGGAACACAACAGAACAAAGACAGAATGATTAAATCAAAATATAAGGTGGCAAACAAGCTTACGGTCCGCCTGATGGTAAGCGGTCACCGTATCCTATGGACACTTGGAACACCTGGGGTATCACTCGCGCGTTGCCGAGCCTTCAAAAATCTAATAACTTCTTTCTTTTCTTGGAGAACCCCATGCTGTAGTCCTTAGAGAAAACCTTGGCAGGGAGCTCAATCGACAACCTTAGCGTTCGCGGGATGAAGTTTCTCTGAAACCGCACTGTACGCGACCATTGCGGTTCTAAATTATGAGGAATAATTCCCTACCGATGGCGAACGGTGCAATGGTAGAAAATAGCCGTGGGCTTCATTTCGAACAATTCTTCAGAACACATCCCATTGTACAAGCGGTAGAACACACAGAGGGAGGCAAAGTCTCTCCTCAGACTTAAGGGCTCGATACCGCAAGTGAGTTTGGAATCGACAACAGTTCTCACAGCCCGTCGTTGAACCGAGTCAAAAGGGCCAAGCTGGTATCCGGGTGCACCCGCCCAGAGATGGCAGCAGTACTCCATATGGGGCCGAACTTGCGACTTGTAAAGCAGCAACCTTTGCCCCGACGTGAAGTACTGCTTCGCTCTGTTGAGTGCACCAAGTTTTTTAGTCACCAGCTTCACCTTGTCTTGCAAATGATCTCGGAACTGAACATCACTGGAGATGGAGAGGGGAGTGTTCTGGAATTGTGAGACCACAGTGAATGGGGGTTTCTTAGCGGTGAACGCGCAAACTTGTCTTTGTAGGGTATAATCGGACCAAGTTTTTCACACAGACAGGGTGCTCTCGATTTGAGACACATGTTCTCCACGCTTTTCCTCCACAACGGAACGAGGTATGTTTGCACGACGACCCGTGTTATAATCGTCTCCAGTACTGACACCTACATAGCAATGTATGTTATTGATGTCCAACATGTCATTGATATGCAAATGAAACAGCGTAGAAGACAGTACAGAGCCTTGCTATCATTAATGTCCATGCTATCAGAGCAACTATGGCTATGGCTCGTATGCGTCTGCCGGACTTTAAAGCTAGCCACCCATTTGCACAACATGCACTACGTAAGATGGCAACTTCGATAGAAGACCCCGGTGCCAGACCCGATCGAACGCCTTCGCTTTGCCCAGGCTACATGCCAATGCGTCCCCCTGACTCAATGGCTAGTGCCAATCAGTGTGTGATATACACTAGAAGGTCACTAGTCCAGCGACCGTGGCGAAAGCCATGTCGACGGTCGTAGACCAGGTTGTGTTTTTCTATGTATCTTAAAAGCTGTGCGTTAATCACACGCTCCATCACCTCGATGGATCTGATCTGTCGCCCGTTTTGAGGTGGACATTCGCAGTCTTCCATGAAGATGAAAATTGCCTAGTATGGTAGGAAAGCGCGAAGAGGCGCGTGAGTACAGGACATAAGCACACTGCTTAAGCACCATTGCTGGTATACCATCTGGCCTACTCGACTTATGAACGTCTAGAGAAAGAAACGCCCGCCAGACCTCCCGCTGTGCTATGGAGATTTCCGGCATGGTCTTACTGCATCACGGTGTAGTAGGTAGTGCAGCGCCTTCGTCTTCATATTCAAGTTTGAGGCAAAGAGACTGCCAAGTAGATTAGCTTTCTCTTTGGCACTATGGGCTAAGTCACAATCTGTCTTTCGCAGTGGTGGTCACGATGACTGGCAAATGTTCTTTTCGGCAGCTTTAGCAAGCGACCAGCTTTCTTACTGAATCTCGTGGCAGCATGCAATTTGCGTTTTAACTCCGAAATATTCGGATCCTTATTATACATATTATATAATATTACGAGCCGTGGCCCAAGCCTCATACGCAGTTTGCTTAAGAATATTAGCTTCTCTCCAAGACAGATTAAACCACGGCAGCTACTTGCGGTTTAGGAATCAACATTCCAAACCAGCGAGTATTGTCTCAGAGACTGCGGCTGCGCAGACGTCAAGATAGTCAGAGGTAAAGCAGAGCTGCCTCCACAGGTACGATGCATAAAATTCTCGCAATCCATCCCAGTCTGCCGACTTATAATACTTTGCACTGTAGTCGCTGGCAGACGACGGCGAGAAAACCGAACAAATTCGTATTTGTCGGTTTATCCGCCGTCGTCGAGCGTCTTCGGACGTTGCCGTCTATAGTAGTATACGCGTTTTATTTCTTCATACACGTTTGATTCGCTCGGACGAGCCAGTTCGTACGATAACAGATTTAGTGTACATGAGCCGTTATACTCAAGAGAACTAAAACGTGTGGTAGGTAGGTAAGGTGGGTAATATAACTTACAGTACCATGTGAAATAAAAATATCCTAAAACGGCTACAGAATAAATTTAACAAACACAATCAAATATGATTTAACCAGAGAATATGGTTAATACGAACACAGTAGAAGTAGCAGATAGAGGTACTTTTTTACCTGCGAAATCACTATAAAACCTATCAAAAGACCTGTGGGTTTTTTTGATTAAACCCGTTTCAATCGCATTTTACTACGGAAATTGAAAAATCTATGAATTCGTACTCCTGAGCGTTAAATTGGGGATGAAACTTTGTATTGAAATCCCGTTACTTGTGTAAAATAAGAAGAATAATAACAAAAGTATTTCATTATTTTTGATAAATGTCGGTAAAATGGGGGTTGCAAATTTTTTAAAGAAAATAACCGAAATTTTTAAATTAATTTAATTAAATGAAACGAAAATTGGTATTTGGATTCTTCGTTGCAAATTAATAGTAACAACTTTATGGTTTTTTTAATTATCTTATTATTTCTCTGACACTTCCTGACTGCTGATTGTTTCCTATCCGCAAGCGCACCAAAACAACAAATTAAAAGTACATTGTCGAAAAGTATCTCTGCACTAAAGTTCATCAAAAAACCTTGTAAAATCCGGTCAGTGCCTACGAGTAACGTTATCCCGCAGTCAATGCAGACTGGCATAAGATAATGCTGGTTCTTGGAAGTTCCTGGTGCTGTAACTGGGATCGGTCAATGACCCGCCTGCTGGTGCCCTCTGATCGACCGTTATTGTGTCGGTTTAAGGAAACTGGCTGAAGCGGGACCAAGTGCATGTCTCGCCGCAGATCTACTCAACACTTGCGAGCTTGCGAAACATAGACGTCAGTGAGATCTCGCATCGCAAGTGAACTTTTCATTAGCCCTTCGTGTGTCTCTTGTTGAGGTTAGGTGCAGATATTGATAACGAAACTCTTTTTGATTGATAATGAGACTTCGATACCTATCTCTGATGCAACCAAAAAGGCCGAGCTTCTCATTATTATTTCAAGCAACTTATAGAAAACTTGGTCATAAACAGACTATAGTTAATCAAATTAAAACTTTCGCGTGCGAACGGCACAACTCCGCGTTTTCATACTTATTAAACTAACCAATTTCTCAACTGTGTCGTTCTCGTTTTAATGTTGCTCCAAACATCGAATACTAATAATTTTATATTACCTTAGATTACTTTACATAGTTACTCGTTTAGCATGTTGGTAATTTTTAACTTAATATAAAAAAAAAAAACCAAAAAAAGTAGGTAGGTAGTTCTCTTAACTGGCTTTGACATACCTACAATTTTACACCCCTTTTTCTACAATTTATGACTGAGTATTAAGCATTAGTTGTAACATAGACCTATTCTTTTACGACATTCGAAACTGCTTCTACGTATAAAGCAATGATTATTTTAGCTAAACGATATCAGTACCTTTAACTGTAATTATGAAAATCCCTTCTCAAGCATTAATTCACTGTATGTAATGACACTCATACAAATTTTGACTATTATTACCTTCTAGGCAAAATATTTTCTGTCATGTACGCCTTATGCAGAACGCCTTTACATTACCATCTCACATATTGATATGGCCGTCAAAGCAATTGTGTAAGCGAAGTATGCTGATGGAAGCATGCCCCATACAGTTCGTACTGTAGGTACATACATACTTGCAGCGATATTTCCGTAGTATTTATTAAGTTGCTCTGACTCATCAAGGTGTTGGTCACAGATGTGTTGGTCACTGCTCACAGCTGCTTATGACGTAATTATGACCTACACCAGTGCCGGTTTTGAGTTAAACCTTCATACAATCTGCCATCATAATTTGTGGAAATCATGAAGGTTGTCGAATTAATAAGAAGTGGACAGTGGTCACGTAAGATACCGTTATTTACGTAAAATCTGTAATATATTATACATGTATACTAGCTGACCCAACAGACGTGGTCCAAAACGTAGTGATTACATTCTCTTTAAATTGTCCTTAACTTACTACAGAATCACAATTCCTGAAAATAAAGTTTTCGTCATTTAGTCCCTATCATGATTCACAATTTTGGTGTGTGTGTGAGCTTTTTTACCCCTTGATATCTCTTGAACCAATAGACCAATTCGTCTCGTCACCATATCAATCGATACGCCATATCATGACTTAGATCTAAAAAGAGTGTGAACAAAATCGGTCCAGCGGTTTGTATTTTATCACTAAAAAACTGATTTTTAGGGTTTCGTACCTTAACAGGAAAAAAGAACTCTTATAGGATCACTTTGTTGTCCGTCTGTCTGTCTGTCTGTTAAAATTCTTTTTTTAGGAACGCAAAAGTATCACATTGAAATTAATATTAAATACTAAGGTCTATGGTCAACTCAGTAAAAAAACGGCCATTTTTGTCGCATATTTTAGCATTCACAAACAAATCAAAACCTATGGGCTACTTCCCGTTGTCCTAGAATCATGAAATTTGACACAAAACAAGTTGTTACATCACAAATGTAGAAAAAAAAACGAATTTTGTTAATTTGTAGTTATATAATAATACATTTAAAAAAAGTTTGTATGTTTGTCAAGACCCTTTTACTTAAGAACGCGTGGAGGTATCAAGTTGAAATTAATAAAAAATAGTAAAGTCTACGGGCTAGCAAATAGTAAAGTCTACGGGCTAACAAATAGTAAAGTCTAAAAATATCAAGCTTCTAAGTCAATGTAAAAAAAATATGCCTAAAATACGGTCATTTTTATCGCATATTGTGACACAATTAAATCAAAGCCTATGGGGTATACTTCTGGTTGACCTAGGAGACTTGATCTCATGATGGAAGATCTATCTACATGTAATAAGTTTGTACGGAACCCTCGATGCTCGAGCCACACTCGCATTTGGCCGGTTTTCTTAAAGACGCAATAATAATCTTCATGTATAAATTCTCAAATATAAAATAAATATATTTTCAAATGAAGTTAATTGCTCGTGCGGTACATACTACCGATCTAAATTTTATCATATTATTTAATTCCATGAATATAAAGTATATTACTTTGTAGTAAAATAAATAGTGCATGTTTTATGTGTAAGCCGTCAAAGCTTTGACAAGTTACTGTCTGCGATGGTAGGTACCGTACTTGGAGTTTGCTTCTATTAGCTTGTTCATGGGTCGTTATCAGTAGAGCAAGGGCGTAGTTTGCAGGTCAGCACATTCGGCGCCAAGCGTAATGCAACTCTAGCTCGACCGTATGTTCGTATTGGTTCCAAGAAGAGTCGATGACGGCGTCTGATATCACATCACCTACAAAGACTGACGAAGTTTATTTTCTGTACAATTAGTCACGCGTGTATCCGGAGTAGGCGCGGACGCGGACAGCTCACAGTTTTTCTCGTCCGCTTAATCTAACGCAAATATTAAAACGAATGTTTGGTGTATTTTTCTTATCTTGTGTGCAAGTTCCTTTAGAAAAGTGAATTCATGCAGAATATTATTTAATATTAGAAATGATTTATAGATAAGTGTAGGTACTTTAATGTGCAGCTTTTGCTAGTGAATAGTTCGTGATGTCATTGTATATTATTATTGCTCAAAATTAGTTTATTTTATTAGTGTCAAATAAAATATATTTTCTGTCTCTTTGTTTTAACTGTGATATTATTAAGTTTATAGTGACTTAATACGCCTTATATTGAAACAATACATAAAACTTGTGACTCAGCTTGTCCACAACTGCGATTGTACAGTATCACAGCTTTGGAATAACTTTAGGTAGTGAAAAAAGGGATTGTGATTTAATAATGTAAGTAAACTGTCACATTTAAGAGGAAGGCCATGCTAATTGTTTCGACAAATATAAATTCTATTTTTGTAATGATGATAATGAGTCATTCTTCTTTATTGAACTGTTGTTTTCAATTTACTTTTAGTAAAAACTCAGTTTTTAGTCTCTATTCACTCAGTTTACCTTGTGTTCTAAAGGGAATAGACAGACACACAGACAGTTTATTAACCTGGTGAATTCTTGACTGTGAAATTGTTTTCTTTTTCTGTTAACCATATTAAAACGGAAGATATTTATTATCACGTTGAATCAGTTATTATTTTACTATTAGCACCTACGTCCAACTAACAAGTGGGCGAACAAGAATGAATGGTTTTGTATCGTGAACAAGAATTACATCTGTTCATTTTGGTTTGACACAATTTATTTTTTAAGTAAAGTAAGTCATTAAATTGCTTTAAAATTTTAAAGATTCACATTATATTTTTTTTTTATGTAACTACACAAGTTAAAAAAAAACATATGTGACTTTTATACAATTTTACTGTGAGTTTCAAACGGTTGTTAAAATGCCTTGGTCATCATTATGTTAATTAGAACGTAAATACTTGTGAATATTTTGTTATTCCTTAGCTTAAGCATCGCATTATAAACAGTAATATCTAATTAAATTTTTTTGGATACTTAGTTGAATAAAAAAATTGCCGAAGTGCGAGTCGGACTCGCGCACGAAGGGTTGCGTATCCGTATCTATGAAAATGGCAGAAAAATAACGTTTTTTGTATGGGAGCCTCCTTAAAGATTTAATTTATTTGGTTTTTTTGTATTTGTTGTTATAGCGGCAACAGAAATACATCTTCTATGAAAATTTCAACTGTCTAACTATCATGGTTCATGAGATACAGCCTGGTGACAGACGGACGGACGGTCGGTTGGACAGCGGAGTCTTAGTAATAGGGTTCCTTATTTTACCCTTTGGGTACGGAACCCTGAAAATTACACTTCTTGAAATCTCATCTCAAAAGATTTGAGCATACGTGAAATGCTGTTGAAACACTGTTAGATAATTAAAGCAATTTAATGGATTTAAACGACACTAGGTACTTACCAAATTGACTTACTAAATCACATAACTTTGAACTCCACCACGACTTCATCTAAATAACATCGCTATAGTAGTTCCGGAAATTACTATATACAAACAACCAAACTCGCATTGTCCCTTTGTAATAGGTGCAATATTCCATTTCACGTTTTAAAATTTATAATTATTAAAAAATAATTGTATAATATTGTACATTATACTCATTATCTTGATTGTTGGGAACCAGTGACATTAATTTAGTGAAAACGCTGTTATATTAATGACATGTTGGACATCAACAACATACATTGCTATGCAATGTACCTAAATGGTCGCGTACAGTGCGGTTTCAGAGAAACTTCCTCCCGCGAACGCTTAAGTTGTGGAATGAGCTCCCTGCCAAGGTTTTCTGCAAGGACTACAGTATGGAGTTCTTCAAGAAAGAAGTTTTTAGATTTCTGAAGGGTCGGTAACGCGCAAGTGATACCCCTGGTGTTGCAAGCGTCCATAGGCTACGGTGACCGCTTACCATCAGGCGGACCGTAAGCTTGTTTGCCACCTTAGTGGTATAAAAAAAAAAAAAAAAAATCTCACACACTACACTATGTAAAATGGAGTATAGTAGGTAGGTACCTATACATTTTAAATAGATGCACTAAGATGTAGTAACGCTGCAACTAGTATTTCATTCATCTGACGCTGATATTAATAGGTTAATCAATTCTTTTTAGACTTTGTTTCACATCAGAAAATTTGATATTCTATTTGTTTGCCGAGTATGAATACGACTTTGTTGTACCAGTTGACTTCCAATTATTTTAAAAGGGTTCTTCCGACAGTTAGTTTTTACACTGACAGTTACTTTTTACTCTGACAGTTGTAAGAATAGTAGAGTTTAGTTCGAAAATTGATAAATCACTTGAAGGGCCATAATTCCAGAACATTTTTTATAACTTTCACGTTTTATTGGAACAGTCAATGTTGATTGCCGCTATATGCCGAATAACTTGTTTTATTTTGGAACGTTATAAACTATCGGTAAAGATCGTAGCCCAGTTATCTGCATCTGGGTTTAAGAAGCCGGTGCGATGCGGCCTACATACGTCTGCGTGCAGATGCGTGGGCGGCGCCCTTTCTTGTTCAAGCCCGCCCACAGGTGTTATACACGAGTTTAGTTAAACATGTGCTTACCCAATGATTTTATATCTGTCAATTTAATACTTCGTCCTGTAATGTTAATTATATAAAGTAACCTAATTTTAACTTCCCGCCCGCCTTTAAATTTTAAGACGAGTGATCTATAAATTAAAAAAAGAGTTTTAATCAGAATCAGTTCAAAGGTTTTTCAGAACCCTAACTTAATGCGTGTACGATATGCACTTAGCCGGTTTCTTTCTCGTTAGTCTTATTTGTTAATAGTCAAATTTTCACGTCCGAATTTACTAGCGTAACAAAATCTACCTTTTATAGAATCATGAAGGCTGGGTTGCACCAACTAATTTTAACGGGCCGTTTAAAAAAAGGTGCTTTTGCAAATTTGCATACAATCTTTTTTTGACGGTTGGTTAACGTCAAAGTTAGTTGGTGCAACCCAGCCTTAAGTGGTCAACTTTTGTCATTGAGTGTTTTTTTTTATTTATTGTAAATTTATAATTAAGTTAGGGTTCCTTACTATGAGTAATAGGTATTGTGAATGATATCTGAAGTCTTCAGAACCTATTTTGTATAAAAACAATTTTCGTTGAAAGTATTTACAAAGTTTTATCATCGTGTTTTTTTTTCTAGTTTCTATATTCTAAAAATTTTTAAAGTGTGTTTTTGAAAAGGATCCAAACTATTTGACTTTCACCTTTCGAATTTAAAAAATGTATTACACACAAAAGTGTAAATTAGCAGTTGTAAATATTAATTAAACATTGTTGTTACAGAATTGAATTATCTTCGATCGTCAGTCGAAAACGAATACGAAATGTATACAAAGCACTTGAGCCTTTTGGTGTTATGCCTGTGGGCGTCATTGTGGGTGGCAAGCTATGGGCAGCGCGCTGAGCAGTTGCTGGCGCAGAACCCTTGCTCGTCCAAGGTGACGTGCAGCGAGTGCGCGCGCACGGCAGGCTGCGCTTGGTGCTTTGCACGGGAGTTCAATGCGCCTCGATGCTTCAACCCTGCCATGGAGGGTGGTACAGCTGGTTGTAGCGAGGAGTTCATCTTCAACCCGGACAACCAGATCTCTATAGACCCCTTATATAACAAGGAGCTTAGCAGAGGTTACTACTTTACTTAGCTTTGTTTTGATTTTCCCTGTCCATCTGGTGGTAAGCAGTTTACGCAACCTGACATGGCCATAATCTCTGTTTACTACACGTTTTTGGCTGATTGATGTGCAACCAAGTAGAAGCTGTCAAGCTTTGGCCCAAGATGTTATACTTCACACGCACTTTGGCTTCTTTCCTTTAGCCTAGAACATGGCAATGATGATAAGCTACTACGACAGCCTAAACATTCATATAGTCCACCATCGTAGGCGTCTAGAGAGAATCGTGAGGTAAGATGCACGGTAAGAGCTCACCCGACTAGTCTATTAAAATATAGTTAAAATAATCGCGAACAACTCAGAAAGATTAAAGGAACTGACAAAGGGAAGTTAGTCGCGACTGTCGCATCACTGTGTACCTTCTTTACCTATTTATTTTGTGTTGAGTCTATGCAACTCAAACCTTTTCTACTAATGATGAATGGGAATGTTTGATTTATGTGTATATCCGTTTGGATGTTTATATGAATAATCGGAAACTTTGGTTAATGAGCGGAGAATTTGCCAAGATTAATTCGTGGAGACTATCCCTTCAACGAACGAAGACACTTGCATCCTCTTTCTAATGTCGTTTGAAAATGTTGTTTATCAGTCGATTGTTTCTAATCGTCGGATGCAATTTATGTGTACCTTCGTTTAGACTCTGTAGTAATTTTGTCAATATTTGTCACAGCTTACGTTTGTTTAGACTCTGAAGTAATTTTGTCGTTCGTCACAGCTTTCATTTGTTTAGACTGTTAAGTAATTTTGTCTATGTTCGTCACAGCTTTTACGGTGCACATCACGTACACTTGTGCTGATTTCGAATTACTGTTTACCATCAGGTGGGTGTAGGGTCACATGTCAAACTTCTGTATTATCACTTTCTTTTTTTTTTCAATAAAATTATTATATTTACAGCAAAGAGCCGTATGGGCATGAGTTCGGTTTCATATGAAGAGTCAATGAGCAGCGGAGTTAAAGGCGGCGGGTTTGGCGGTGCAGCCGCGGCGGGCGGCGATAACCTCGTGCAGATTAAACCACAGCAGGTCTCGCTACAGTTGAGAATGAGTACGTACAATACCTACTTAAAATATTTGAAAGGTATCTTAAATATTGAAAATGCAGATAAACTTTTTCATTTAAGTGTACGTTTAGACACGTGGCAAACCACGTGGTTTTTTTGAAATAGCGCGGTTACGTCTAAATGAATATAAAGGTGTTCATAAAATTTTGGAATCCTGTCTGAATGCATGCTTACATTGTAAAAGGTTAAAGCAATATCAAACTAGCAGGTTATCAGAAAGGCGTCATAGACAGACAGGCAGACAATGTGGTGTGTTCCTACTCAAAATCACCGATTTTTAACTTTAAGATAAAAAGTTATTTAAATAGATCCAAAATCTTAATTGCTTAATTTATGCTTTCTTTAAACATTGAGACCATTCTTTTGTGTGTGTGTGTGTGTGTGTGTGTGTGCGTGTGCGCGTGTGCGCGTGTAGTAGTTAGGTAGTAGTCTGCTTTTTATCCCGGAAAATTCCCGGAAAGTCTCGTAGAAGTAAGTATAACTTTATTCCACGTGGGTAAATAGCTACAGCTATAGTTTGCTATGGCCAACCTGCTTACGCTACTCATGGAGACATTAGCGCGGGCGGAGTTGCGGGCTAGTACACAAAAAAGATTTATTTTTGTTTTAGATCAAATGCAGAAGCTGACGTTTGCGTACTCCCAAGCTCAGGACTACCCAGTTGACTTGTACTACCTTATGGACTTGAGTAGATCGATGAAGAACGACAAGGAAAAGCTGAGTACCCTCGGCAGCCTCTTGTCGAGCACTATGAGAAACATCACATCCAACTTCAGGATTGGATTTGGCTCTTTTGTAGACAAATTAGTCATGCCTTACGTTTCTACCGTTCCAAAGAAGTAAGTGCTAATGCGTTATGTTAAGGTGAAACCGATTCAGATTTTCCCTTACAAACTTCATTAAATTAAATATCTATAACTCGAAATAATATATTTTGCCACTAAAAGTACGTCATTATCATATATTGCTATTTACAGATAAGATTTATAAAATGTCAGTAAAGTATTAAATAGATTTTATTTAATTTATACATTTAATCAGTAAAATTAATTGTCTGCGGATATTATCATCATATTAGCCGCTACACATCCGCTGCTGGACATAGGGCTTCTTTCATTAAAAAAAACCGGCCAAGTGCATGACATATTATTATGCAGGATGTCTGAAAAAAAATTCTATAAACAATGTTCGTTGAAAGTGTTTGTAAAGCCTATCTGTGTTTAAGAAGTTAAGAGGTTGGGACACACACATTTTTCAACTTTGAAAGGCAATAAAAATATGTACACATTTTTCGACTTTGAAAGGCAATAAAAATAAACATCTTCAAAAAAAAGTAAAGTACTTAGAAACTCATTCAATTCCTTAAATATTTTTTTATTAAAATGGCAGTTCACATAAGACACCTTCTTATAAAATTTCATCAGAATCAATGTAAAGAAGGCGGAATTATAAGGCTGTGACATGCGGACGGACCGTCATGACCAAACTATATAATGCGCTTCCCCCAATGACTTCCCGCAACCCTAACTAAGACGTCATTCCACATTTATTAGTCAATTAATTTATGTTAAATTTGTTTTACTTACTAATATAATTTCAGTTTGATCTCGCCGTGCGACGGCTGCGCTGCGCCGTACGGTTTCAAGAACCAGATGTCTCTAAGTAACGATACCGACTATTTTGACGTAAGTGTTTTTTTTATATCCGTTGTTTAAAAAAAATATAAGAGATATGAATCTAATTACGATGTACTTGACCTAACATCGGGGACCCGGGGTGTTGTTACGTGTGTAAAATCACATTGAATGATACTCTGCTACGACGTCAAATAATGGTGAACCCTATGTTAAATCAATTTGTCGGAGAAAATGGCGGACGTGTAGTTAGAAAGAGAAAAGAGTCCACAGGCTTGCTTTGTCTCTTTCTAAAATGTGGTCAATTTTGTGAGGCTATTGCGCAGTGTATAGGACAGACTACAGAGTTTGCAGTTTATGGTTACTACTTAACAGCGGGGTTGTGTAAGTGCCCATAAATGTAGAAATCTGCATTTCTTCTATTAGAGTAATTAATGTTATTAAAGCTTGGCCATCTTAGTTAGTTGGACTTATGTCTTCCGCACTTAGCCTCATTGTACGTAGGTAACCGGTTCAGCTTGGACATCTTACGAATACATGTTACCTTTTCAAACTATGTTACAAACCATCGATAAGGATTTAAACATCTTTAATTGCCATGTCAGTGTCTGTCGATTTTAGCGGTGTAAGCCAAAATAGAGTTTAATGCGACGAACCTTATCATTCCGCCATTGAACGTAGTCAAAAAGTTAATGAAATGTTCGGCCATGATAAATTTTTTGTATTCCATTTGTAGAAAGCCGTGGCACAAGCTGACGTATCGGGTAACTTAGATGCGCCCGAAGGTGGATTCGACGCCATAATGCAGGCCGTGGTCTGTAAGTCAGAAATCGGCTGGAGAGAAAAAGCCCGTCGCCTCCTCGTCTTCTCCACTGATGCAGGGTTCCATTACGCTGGTGATGGCAAGGTACGTGCTTTATTAGTGGTGTATTATAAATTAATAGCTGCCACCCCCCGTCGCGTTGGTCGATCGAGCTTTTATTTCGTTTTTGCTTGGGACTATTTCTGACTTTTTTCTTTTAGCTCGGCTCCTAAGGGTAGTAGCGTGATGTAAAGTAGCCTATATAAACCGTGGGCTATCAAATGAAAAAAGAATTTCTCAAATTTGAGTGGCAGTTCTAGTGAGTAGCGCTTTCAAACAAAGCCCTAAATTCGGTTATCGGCGTTGAACTCTTTAATTATACCAATGAAGATTGCTATAGCAAGCTGTACCTGTAGCTATAGTTCGTTAAAGTATATCTGAGCCACGTAGGTATACCGGTGATGCAGTGGCCAGCAAATTCCCCCGATATCAATCCGATAGAGCATGTCTGGGACTTGCTAAAAAGAAGGGTTAAATCCAGAATGCCACCCCGCAACAATCTGAATGAACTTGGAAACGCATTACTTGAGGAGTGGGAGCGGTTGCCTCAAGAAATCATCGATAACATAATCTGTAGCATGCCCAGACGAATAGAAACTGTAATCAGAGCAAGAGGGGGAAACACTCGTTATTAATTTTGCTTTAATTTTATTGTTAAATCATTGAATGCTTACTTTTTTTTATTTTTCGTGATGGTTCATAATCATCTAAAATTTCACTTATTTCAAATTTCTTTATTTTTCAATAAAAAATAACGAAGACTTTTCAAAGTCGTTGTTAAAAGATGTTAATCAATTTGTTATTTTGTTTCTAGTTACATTTTCGTCAAATATATGCGTTATTATCTCATAGTCTCACTTTTTTTTTCTGTTCCGCTAATTGTGCCGGTGTGTATATAAGGAAATGTATTTAGGTTTGTAAGGAAATTTGCAATAACAAGCTATAGCTACAGCTGCAGGAATTCGGTTATAGTTATTCCTGCTATGTGTAAAGTTAGTGTTTAAGCTATCTCGATTCGAAATTTCGGCCAAATCGGTTAAGTTGTAGTGGCGTGAAGAAGTAATAAATATAGTAACCTACTGATAGCTCTCGCATTTACTATAGGTATTAGGATTTAAATCAATAAACTGTTTATATCGCAGGTAATTTATTAAAAAAATACATTTTTTTGTTGTAGCTTGGTGGCATTGTTCAGCCTAACGACGGTGAGTGTCACATGGAAGACAACTCGTACACGCACTCCACTTTACAAGACTACCCCAGCATTTCACAGATCAATCTCAAGGTAAAACTTCTAATATAAAACTTTTCCTTAGCTTCCTAATTCTGTAGTGGCTCATTTTGTTGGCATAAAAATACGGCGTAGATTGGGAGGCTACTTATGTTTATCTCGAAACATAGAGGTCATGGATCCTAAATACTTTGTTAAGTAACAATTGTGACAAGTGCAACGTTATGTGACCAGTAAAGTCAATAAGTATGAACTTAACGCATACACGCAACGTACAAACGCAAAACTGTGTGTGTATTTATGTATGTTTATCTGTATGTCGGTCTATATGTATATATAATGTATGGTCCCATTAAATTAGAAACAGTTTTATGTGAGATGCCTAATGTTTGATTAAGTAATGTAGTGTTTATTTTAGTAACTAAATTGTGTAACTTGATAATAGATGCTTTGGGATTTTCCTGTGAGTATAATACTAATTTTAATAAGATATAAAAAAAATCGAATACATTAATAGGTAAACGTTTTGTGTTTGTTTGCATTCAAATTCTGCTTCTGTTAATAATAAATAAATTGTTTCATTTTGTATATGTGTTGTTTTCATACGTACCAAGAAATCAACTTTGAATGCAGTGTTAGTGTTATAATAGCAAATAACAATTTGTTGGGTAGAAGCTGCATGTGTGGCACTGTATAAATAAACGTATCTCTTTATATGCTGATATGACATACTTGACACACTCAATACTTGCACTTGTCACATACAGTGTTTACCTACCAAATTGTAAGTGGGCCTTATTTTAAAAATGTACTAAATAGAAACAATATAATTTCTATGTAGCACATTTTTGTTATAAGTTTTGTAAGAAGAGTAAATATATGCGGTGACACATGGTCTTAGATACAATGCCAAAAAAAGCGAAATGCTTATTTTTAAAGCAGGCAAAAAGACCTACACTGAGATACCTTCGGTACAGTTAGGGGGTACAAATTTAGTGAGGGTGACTCGAATCAAAATATCTAGGACACTGGGTTTCTGAGGATATGTCCGATGATGCCGACATGGATCGTGAACGTAGGGCGCTGGCGACTAGAGCGAATATGGTTGCCCGTAGGTTTTCCCGGTGTAGTAAGGAAGTGAAACTAACACTGTTTAAGGCGTACTGTCAAACCTTCTATACGTGCAGCCTGTGGATTGATTATACGCGTAAGTAGTATAGTGCCCTACGTGTTCAGTATAACAACGCTTTGAGGATGCTTTTGGGGCTGCCTCGGTACTGCAGTGCTTCAGGAATGATGGCGGAAGCGCGAATAGACAGCTTTCCTGCTATTTTGCGCAAAAGAGTAGCCTCCCTACTACACAGAGTCCGGGGCAGCCCCAATTCTCTTCTGAAGCCGATAGCTGAAAGGTTTCAGTGTCCAATTTTAAGACACTGGAACTTATTACATGTTTGTTCCAGGCCAGCAATATTCAGTGCTAGATAAACTAATAGGCTTTGTCTAGTACAGAATAATGTTTATTTTTAAATTGTAATCTGTAATTTGACTACTAACATACTTCTAAGATTGTATAAATACTAACAACATATGGAGATAATTTGAAATAAATGAATAATAATAAAAAAAAAAAAAAAAAAATATACAATATCTAATGGCGCACCTAAATATGTTATTACCGGTCTTTGTTCGTTTACATTCTTACTGTAAGGGCAGTGGCGTTCTCTTACATTGGGCGAGAGCAGCTTGGGCCACAGTCCATCACGTGCGGATTGTGGGCTTCACGTGCGTATTTCTGACATATGTAAATTTCCTGACTATTCCGACGGAGAACGTCCATCGAGAAGCCAGTAGTGTGAAAGAACAATGTACTTGAAAACAATAGTACATTGTGTATTAAGGGTGTATAGGAGAAATAACTAACGAGAGGCTATTTAAAAGCCTAAGGCCGAAGGCTAGGGGCTTTAATGACTCGAGTTTGTGATCTCATGTTATACACATTGTTTTTTATCACATTTGCGAGTTAATGAAAAAAAAAATGGGTGCATAAATAAATAAACTTACCAACATTACGACAGTTGAAATCGCAAAAATAGAAGTAGAGAAAACAACGCCACTGCCAGATGGTTCTAGATATTTAGAGAATTCAAGAATTAAAAAGTTTTGGCTGAAGTTAAAACTTGTAACTGATCGCTTGTAGTGTGCGTGTAGTTCATGTTTTAAAACAGACAGCTTTTATACATACATGATATAATAGGCGCGTCGTTACTGCTAGAAAAGTAAAATTTACAAAAAAAGCGCGTGGGAGTAATTAAGGTCTTACCCGCACCCGTTTTGCCTGCACGTAATGACACTGCTTACGAGTAAGTGTGATGATAAATCATTGGTCTCGCACACCTTGCTAAAATGCCTGTTTCTTAGAACACAAGGTAGACGCTAAAACAACGGCCAAATTAAGAAGTTAAGAGTTATTAAATAAATACTAAACTTGCAATCAGGCCAGTTGGTACATATTATTAATTTTTTGTGTTGAATAGGTGAAGGAACACTCAATCAACGTGATATTTGCGGTGACTGCAGAACAGATCAACGTTTACGAAGAGCTCAGCAAACACATCGAGGGATCCAGCAGTGGGATCCTCAGCGAGGACTCTGGGAATGTCGTCGATCTAGTCCGAGACCAATACAATGTAATTAAAATGTATTCTAACACTGTAAAGCCGCGTCTCCTGCGCCGTGTTATCGTGTTTTGCTAACAATAACGTGTTATTATACCCAAGGTCATTCATTTTGGGGTGTGGCCCAACTGTTTTGTTAGGTGTTTGTGTTTGCCGAGTCGAATGGATAACTTCCCCCGCGTTCGCCTACGGGGGGCCGGGGGGACAATATCATTCATTTCGTGTTAGTGCTCGCTCGAGAAACGTCACGTCAAATCGTTTTAATCAATAACTATTTGGTTGCAATGGAGTGGAATAAAGAAAATACTCTGTTCTTTATTCAATTAGTAGGTAGTTGTAGTAGGGTCTTACACGAAATCTATTTCTATTTCTTCTGCCAATAACTAATTCCACTATTGCCAAAACCGGGAACACGTCTTCCTCGTCGGAACTCATTTTAAATAAATAAGTTACTAACAAAAATATTAATCGCAGTGGACGGCCTGTTTGCTAACATGTTTTACTAACATGTTAGCAAAACAGTGTTTTGTTTGCAACATGGCGCAGGAGACGCGGCTTAAGACCTAAAATTCACAAACCAAATAAAACAGAAAGCGTGTGTCTAAGGCGTAAAGCGATTTATAAGAGGTTTAGACGCTATATATATTGGATAATTAAAATTTTGCACGACATTCTAATTCTCATATAGCCTTCTATTTTAATGTAATTCCTCATTACACATACACAATATATACAAAAAATAGTACAAGAAATAGTATATAGTTAATCTAAACTTTCGCAGTTATTAGTCGTTTTAGATAAAGATCGGGTCTTAACGAGATGATAAGTACACGAAAACGTACCATTTTTAGACGCACTACAGTCAAGTCTTGCCGTGCCGTGTAAGCCAATATTATTTAATGATTATTATAACTAATAATTATTTACATTGTACGTTTTCCAGAAAATAACATCTTCCGTTATGATGAAAGATACGTCGACTGATGCTCTCCAGGTCGTATATTATTCGTCGTGTTTGGACAGCAAAGATAAAATAGCACAAACAAACAAGTGCGACGGTCTTAAGGTAAGATAACTGTTATTTAAAACTATTTTTTGTTGTTATTTGTTATGTCTATATTCCTGTATTGTTTTCATAAAACAGTAAAAGTGCCATTTCTTGCCAGAATACTACTTCAACATTATGAAATGGCTTATAGTTAGAAGAAAAATTTTAAACATTTTTAATAGTGTGATTTATTAATGTAATGTTTACAATTTTAGGTAGGTGATGTAGTTGAATTCACAGCCGAAATTACTCTGAAGTCATGCCCCGCGGACCCCTCTCAATGGAAGCAGAAATTCCAGATCTATCCCGTTGGAGTTTCGGAAACCCTCACTGTTGAAGTAGAGATGCTTTGCGACTGCCCATGTGAACATCCAGGACATCATGTAAGATATTTTTCGACACTATATATTCGAATTAGAAAGTTACGATTTATAGCTGGCAACACTACCTGTTTTGTTGTTGGTCTATAAAACTATTGCAGCACAGAAATTATCTAGAATTGTTTTTGTAGGATCTTGTTGTTATTTTATCAATCTGTACTCATTTTAATTGTTTGAGCTCGGAATCCACTCTAATATTTAATTGTTTTAAAAATCGATAACGAAATAAGAACTTAGGCGCTATCAACTCTATACATTTACAAATATTTGAACCGCACGTACAACGATTCCAAAGCAGTAATTAGTGATTAACTAGGAAAGCCGAGACTGAGATTACCGTGACTCAAAACTTTGAGTGTCGAGATCGTAGTGTTTTAATTCATTTTTGAGAAGCGACAGAAACAATAAAGTTGCCTTACATTGTTTTAATAAAAAAAAAGTTAAAACCACCACAGTGCTGCAAACGTCTATAAGCTACGGTTACTGCTCAACCTTATGTGGGCGGCATGCCTAAATTGAATTAAAAAAATGACATACTTCGGCAGGCTTACGACGACAGCCCGTTGGTATGCAGCAACCAGGGCATATCGGCGTGCGGGGTGTGCTTGTGCAATCCTGGCCGGTTCGGCAAAAGCTGCGAGTGTTCGGCGGCAGGGGGCGTCTCTGTCGAGCAGGAGCGCGGCTGCAGGCCTACCAACGCGACAACCGGCCCGCTCTGCTCAAACCGCGGGACCTGCATCTGTGGTGTTTGCGAGTGCAACAAGCTAGATGACCCTACCAAGGTTAATATTTTATATGTAATAATAAATATCTTATGCACATTGTTCTGACCCTCAACTTGTTGCTATGTCGATACGGCTCTTATCTGAAATTTGGACCCAGCGGACTCTCATGTAAGTAGGTATTATAGAGTAAATGCCACTTCTCTTGTGAAATACTGTAGTAAAACATTTTGTTATATTTGATTTAAAGCTTTCCTTGTCAAGAATTTTATGTATGGTCTTGATATGTAATTGTTAATGTAATTAAATTAAAAAAAGCTTGTTTTTTTTATTCTTGAAAATTCTATGGGTGATATACTGTCCACTTTGCCTGCATGTAATGACACTGATTACGGACAAATGTGATGAAAAGTATGTTAACGATTTTTCAGATGATATCGGGTCCGTTCTGCGAGTGCGACAACTTTACATGCGACATGAATAAAGGCCAGCTGTGCTCGGGTCACGGCACGTGCATCTGCGGAAAGTGCACCTGCGACCCTAACTATTCTGGATCAGCCTGTCAGTGCCTCAAGGACCAGGAGCCTTGTCGTTCCCGTGGTACGTATACTATGTACTATCATAAGAAATAAAACTTTGTAGATGTGTTAATTATGTACTTCCCTTTGTGATTAAATGCCAGCAAAACTGAATACCTCTCTTCTGAGGTGACTTTTTCTAAGTTGGTAGCAGAATGTAGAATTAAGTTTTTTTATATACTGAGCTGACTTATTATATTTTAAAGTAGTGCCAGTTATCACACGGAATGTCACTGCGGTCATGCCTATATCGCTGCTTTTTGTAGGTTATTAGTGTGACATTCAGCGCGTTTGCTCAGATAGTGTACTTAGTATAGAAACAATCTGCGTGATATTACTTTACACTATGGTACTATGTACAAACAAAATCACACCTGTTTAATGTAGGTTCATTTGTTGCAGATCTAAACATTACAATTTCACAGCTAAACACTATCCCAAAAATCTATTATATATTATACTCAACTGACTGGGAAGTTTAGTTGGGAGTAGTCTTGTGCTGAAGGTGCAATTTCGATCCCCGCACAGGATATATTTATATGATAAACATTTGTTTGTCTTGCGTCTAAGTGTTTTCTGGGCCTCATTCAAAAACCCACTCCACCAGGGTAGAGTTTCTGTATTGTACAAAAATGAATTTGCTCTCCTGCACACTGTGCTACCCAAGTTAACCCGAGTTTGGTTTATGAACGCGCCTCTGTGTGTCATTTGATGTGTTCACAAAAAGAAATATATAAGTATTTGTATTAGTTGTCTGGTACACGAAGAACAACCCTTGCTTAGATTGTGATGTCATATTATTACAATAGTGTTATTCCTTTTAGAAAATGGGAAGATTTGCAGCGGTAACGGCAAATGTATTTGCGGCAAGTGCACATGCAACGTAGACGACAATCGGCATTTCTCCGGAGAATTCTGTCAGCTTTGCCCGGTTAGATCTTGTCCTTATTATAAATTTTTAACAATAAGTTGAAGTTTAAGGGTTTTCCATCGTCAAAACTATTATATGCTTTTATTTTATATCTATTTAAATGATATTTAAAAACAATATTTCCCCGAAAATTGAGTTCAAAGTAAAAGTAATTAGATACATATCTTCCATTTTGGATTTGATGTTACATATTGTTTTTTATTTCATTTTATCAAAGTAAAGTAGGTACGGTTATTGAAAATACTAATAATATATGTTGGAATTTGGCAGACTTGTCCCGGACGTTGTGGGGAGTTCAAGGACTGTGTGTTGTGTGAAGTGCACAAGCGCGGACCGCTGTACAAACCGGACCAGCCAGGGAAAGACTGCGGGGAGTGTGCGCTTTTCCCTATCATAGAAGAGGGCAAAATTGAAGGTATTTTATTCAAATATATTAACAAAAAGACCGAGTAAGAAAATAAAACTCAAGAGTGTTTTTTCTCTGTAAATAAAGATTGTGATATAAAGGTCTGCGCACATTGCAGCGAACGAGACTCGCGACGAGCATCTGTGCAGCTTTTATGACGATGAGGATTGTCTCTATGTGTACGTGTACTCGTTCGTAGACGCGAAGCATCTCTACATCCGAGCGCAGAAGGAGCGTGAATGTCCGCGAGTTGTGAGTATACTCTTATTTTTATATATATCTGGTACAAAATATCGTAGCCAGATTTGTAGGGTTCCGTTCCCAAAGGGTGTTAATAGCCGACACCCTTTTTGGCTGTCTTTCTGACTGTCCAACCTGTAAAGTACACTTTATTTTAAACCAAAATTTTTTTTTACAGAATACTTTTTTATCCCGATTGGGTGTTCCAAGCAGAGGCGGCTCGTCCTAAGGAGCGCTGGTGCAGCGCACTCCCATAAATAATTATCTACTTAAGAAACAATATTTTTAGATTTTACTTAAAATAATTAATTATTATGCTTCTATTACTCTTTATGTTAAAATAGCATTTCACTAAAACATTCTGTACACACACAGTTAACTAAAGATATAGTATGGAATTGCACTGAGGAGACTGTGTTACTAAGCGGTGCGCTAGCAATTGCGCTCGTATGAAACGAATTTAAGTACAGAGACTTAAAGCTAAAACCCACGAGTGTGAAAGAGAAAGTTCGAAACAGTCTCACACGTGAAACAGAAGATTTTGTATGAAATATTAGCAAAATATGGCGCGCCGCTCCTAGCCCGTTGGGGGGCCCCCGCCTTCAGTCCGACCGGGGCGCGAGCGCGCTGTTGTCGCTCTTACCTATCACAACAAATGTTTTAATTCGTGTGCGAGTTTTTGATTAACAAATTAAATAAGTACAAACCTTCATAAACATAAGTTTGTTTATTTTATAATAAGTAACTATAGCAAAATAAAATGTGATTATTGTGATGTGATTAAAAAGTGCTAAAAGATTTAAGTAACTCAGTTTGCAATAAAGACAAAGGGTCACAAAATGTGACACGATGCATACACGCTCGACGCGCGTTTGTAAAAGCATAATAAAAGGTTAGCATTTAATAAGCAATTCCTCTTTTGTTTTTGTTTTTTATTGAACACCCATTAAAAATTGTCACGAGCCGCTTCTGGTTCCAAAGGTATAGATTTTTGCAATAGGGCGATTTGTATTCGGTTTAGGGGCCGCTAGAGGAAATTAAAATAAAACAGAATACTTTTATCCTAGTTCAAGGGGGTCTCGTAAGAATCTCGCTGTATTTACCAAAATCTGAGCAACATTTTTCATTTCAAAAGAATCAAATCCTATAAATAACATATGTACAAAAAATCTAAGATGGCGCTAATTGTTTGAATAAACTTGTTAACTACATCAAATAGCAGTGAGCAAAGGTAAAAGAATTTATGTTAATTAATAAGTATTTCTGCAGATTCCAATCCTGGGCATAGTCTTAGGACTGATCGCTGCTATCGTGCTGGTGGGCCTGGCGTTGCTGATGCTGTGGAAAATGGTGACGACCATTCACGATCGCCGAGAGTTCGCGCGTTTCGAGAAAGAGCGCATGATGGCAAAGTGGGACACGGTTAGTCCACTGATTTGATAACTTTGTATTTATGGCCTGGTGTCAAGGGCGTAGCCAGCTTTTGGGCTAGAGAGGGGGCAGACTTGGTACAGAATGTAGTTTTCATACGGCAAAAATGGCATTGTAGGCACTTAACTCCATTACTATTCATATGTTAAAACTCCACAGGCGTGCAGCTACTTCTGCTCTTGATTTTTATACGTGACATTTTGAACCTTTTTTTCAATACGGAAGATAAAATTTATTTCGAGGGTCATTATCACGAATAGATTGGAAATCTTCTTGCCTTTCTTTAACGATTTTCAACCACCTGAATAGGGGGGTTACGGCACCATAGCACATCCAAACAGTTAGTTAGTGGAATAATTTTTGAAAAGTTCAGCTTGAGGTTGAATTGAGTCAGGGTCCTAGCTAAGCTAGAGGGCCCCGCTGCACGGCATCGCCTAGCACTCCGATAGCTATGCCCCTGGGTACGATATGAATATAGAAAGAATCGGTATCTTGGAAACTGCTCTAAGGATTTAGATGAAATTGTTTTTAGGTAATGTTTATTTATTTTCTAAAATTATCTAGATAGGGTTTATCCCTAAAAAAACGACAGATGGCACTACAACAGACCGGGATCGTATTTACATTATGTTTTACATTAAAACTTTAGAAAGGTGATATCACTGAAATAATGACAGACGCCACTACAGCTGAGATAAGCTTGGTTTTCCATATACTATTTTTTGATTATTTGTGATTTGGTTAACTCATTTTTTGTTAACCACAGGGTGAAAATCCGATTTATAAACAAGCAACGTCGACATTCAAGAATCCCACATACGCGGGTAAGTAAGCTTCACGCCTTCGCCGTGGGTTGAAGACGCACATTGCAGAAGTATCTTGAAGAGTCAATTTTATCAGGGGTGTACACAATTTGGTTCGGATGAATCCTGCTCGGCAAATGCTACATAAAACAAATACGAATTTCGATGATTTTCCTCCAAAGTTCGTTGTATTCGCCCCTGACTAAACAACTGTAATACGTAGTACAGTCAAAAATGATATAAATTGTAATGTTGCCTTGATCCGTGCCTTTACTCGAAGTATATGTAACAAAATCACTTTACTTTAAATAATGTGACATTAACATTAATTACTAGTGTCGAAATAAAAATAAAAATCGATTCGAATAATACGATTATGTATTGTTATGTTAATTTAGCGGTTCGTGATTTGTAGTTAGATTGTAAAATAAATCATGTAAATTTTCAATAAGCAATTAGTCAATAAACAGGGCCTGATATTATAAGTACATTAATTTTAAAAAGCAAAACTAGAATTCCTTGCTACTGTTTATCAATTGGTGCAGTATACAGATGGAAGAGATCCCTTTTAGAGATAAGTCCGCCTTCTGTATAGCAGTTTAAGTCTAATTTTCTGTTTTAAGTGAACTTTCGTGTTATTTCATTGTATACAATGAAATGTATGAACAAAAAAGAACGTGAAACGTGTAAGCGAGACAGAAATAAACTGCGCTCTAATCCAGTTTCGCACCTTTTAAAATGTTGTTATAAAGTTGATTAAGAACTTCGATTACCTTAAGGGTGTTCTTGTCTATGCGTTTGAACTTTGAAGCCCCGCCATAAAATTGTGGTACTACCAGTATAAATCTTCATGCAGTATGACCACTTTCCCCATCCCTTCTATTCTGTCACCACTCGCATAAAACACGCACACATTTGTGTTTTTTGTAGATTTAGTAGCAACGAATCACACGTTTTTCATATGAACTGTCCAGGATGTGCTTCTACTAATTGGAAGTTAACGGCCCGTAGTTGCCGGTTATTTAAAGGTAGACTTCTATCTTATCTATTACAATAAAAAAGGCTGAAACTCTTGATAATCTTACAATCTATCTACAATGTTTCTATATGTGTTTAATAGTTTGTGTGTAAATAGATTAATAAAAAAATAAATGTATCCTAACTAGTCGAAAAGTTGCAGTGCAGTGCAAAAAAAATGTAACCTTATTCAGAAAATACTTCTCTTATTTTATTTTTAATGTCGGTTTAAAATTGTTTTCGTTTGGGTTGCTATTTTCTGTATAAGATAACATAATAATTTAAAGAAATCTCGAGGCCTTATCTCTTTGCTTAGACGCTACTGAGAGTTTTATTTCGTAACATTTTGAACTCTGTAGTAGTTTTGTACTTATGTGTGAGTGTGGTGTACTTAAGTGTGATTGTATGTTAAGGACAAGTGTTTTAACGTTAAATGTATTTAGAAAAGCTGAACAACCATTTTTTTTTTACAACATCAATATTGAAATCATTTGCATATTCGTGATATTTTCTTTAGGTTTTTATAACGATGATTTATATAATCTATTTAAAATTTTATGTTTTATAGTCCAAAAATATTCAATTGCAGTTACGAATTTTGTCCAGAATTTTTGATTTTTAATAAAACAAACGTTTTTATCTGAAAAGTATCTTTAAAAATTTTAAAAAAGTCTTTATTTATTTTTACTTAAAATACTCAAATAAACATATTAGAAGGCTGACTGATACTTCAATAAAAAAACAGCTTTTTATTTTTTTTATTGTATTTTATTGTATTAAAATATACTTCCTCATAATTCTCTGTAAAGTAACGTTTCCTTAAATTAGACAAGTGCCTTTAAATGACTTATGTATTATTTATATCGAATAAGTGCCATTATTACTACATGTGACTAATAAAATAAGCAGTTTATTGTTTATTACAATTATCATTAATTAAGTGGCTAATTTATTAATTTAAGTATATTGATTTAGTGTAAGTTTGTTTTTTTGTCTTTATTTGTAAAGTATGTTTTTCAAGTTGAGCATTTAATAAATCGTAATACTGCTTCCAAAAAGTAACAATTTTCACATATTATATGTTTTTTTTTTTTGAGTTGCGCTTAAATCAGAAAAAAAATAAGGTAATTTTCATAGCTTAATTAATGCTACACAAAAATTATTATGTGTCACATTTTTAATAGAATCTTTATTTGTAAATAGATGATTATTTACTTAGTAAACAGATTATTTTGAAACTTATGTGTTCTGTAATTGTATTTTATAAATAAATATTAACACTATCTATACCGGTATAATTATTTTTAGTAACTAATAACCGGAGTGCTGAGATATCTTGTTTGGCGTAAACGAAATAAATAGGTATCCTGATTGAGAGTTCTCACGGGAATATATTTATTCCATTTGAAACTCAGGGCATTATTTTTTCACGTCGTGGCGTCCCAACGAACCCATAAGATGACCTTTTTTTTTCAGTACAATTACAGGTTAAGGGATGTTGATATACAAAAATAACTTGTATCCCGATCGATAGTTCCCACAGGAATATACTTTTCTTTGGGTCATACCGCAGCGCACTATTCCAACAAGTCACAACGTGATGACTACTTTTGGTCACAGGGTCTTACTATCTTTATACACTATCCTTCTCTTATTCCATCTCCAAGAGCATTGGGATCCTTGGTGTCGACATCTCCAGCGATGTTCACTTCCGAGATCATTTACAAGATAAGGTGAAGCTGGCGTCCAAAAAACTAGGTGTACTCAACAGAGCGAGGCAGTACTTCACGTCGGGGCAGAGGTTGCTGCTTTACAAGTCGCAGGTTCGGCCCCATATGGAGTACTGCTGCCATCTCTGGGCGGGTGCACCCGGATACCAGCTTGGCCCTTTCGACTCGGATCAACGACGGGCTGTGAGAATTGCCGACGATCCCAAACTCACTTGCGGTATCGTGCCCTTAAGTCTGAGGAGAGATTTTGCCTCCCTGTGTGTGTTCTAACGCTTGTACAATGTATTGTGTTCTGAGGAATTGTTCGAAATGATGCCCACGGCTACTTTCTACCTTCGCACCGCTCGCCATAGTCAGGGAATTCATTCTCATACTTCTCCCGCGAACGCTTGGGTTATGGAATGAGCTCCCTGCCAAGATTTTCTCTAATGACTACAGGGGTTCTTCAAGGAAGAAGTTATTGGATTTTTGAAGGGTCGGCAGCGCGCGAGTGATACCCTTGGTGTTGCAAGCGTCCATAGGCCACGGTGACCGCTTACCATCGGGCGGACCGTGTGCTTGTTTGCCACCTTAGTGGTATAAAAAAAAAAAAAAAAAACCTTTTGACCCAGTTAATCAATATGATTAATTCTGGCGCGGGTGAAGCCGCGGGCAAAAGCTATGAGGTGTAAAATTTTGGAGGCCGTTCTACATATGTAACCAATGAGTCTCAAAATCCCCTAAAGTTTCAAGTAGGTATATAGGCCGCTATAAAGACTAAAATTTTTCGTCATAATACCTTTTGAAAAATTGTCTTCATATAATTTACGATTATAACCTTTACGGTAAAAAGCTACACCTAGTAATTTATGTAGGTGCGTAAGGTAAAATTGTATTAAAATTGTTTGTGGAAAGTGTATACATTAGCAACACAAAGGGTCTGCAGGTAGATGGTGTTTAATCACCTTCGCGAGGGTGGCGTGACGACGTGGGAGGTGGTACTATGTCGTTAAGTACCTAAGTAGATACAGGTTATAAGTACACATTGCAATATAAATGTTATAGTCAAAGAGCGAAATCCGTCAATATATTTTCTGTGCCTGAGGATTGACTAGTCAAAGCCCAGTTCATACAAACTTTTACTTCTCACAAAAAATATTCTAGTTCCGATCCGATACGTTTGTTGATGTTAGAACGATGTTGCAGCCTTAGGCTCACTCCAGCCCACCCCTTGTCACGCAGAACTAAAGTGGTTGGCGAGCTGATTGCATTGCATGTGGGTGTTTATCCAGCCGCTGGTTGGCCCCTTCTGGGAATAAAAATCGTAAAAATATACATATAACATAACCTAATGCACAACTCATCAAAGCAATTATAGGTAGGTAGGTATCAAGTTAATGAATTTTTTATAGAGTATAAACCGGGCTTTGATTAGTCAATTACCAGGTTTGACGGATTTCGCTCTTCGACTTTGACATAGGTAAAAGCTAACTGCGTCTATATTGAAAATGCTAAAATATAAAAACTTTCTTTTGAATTTCTATTTGTTTTGAATAATGTTATGTACTAGGTACATACATGTTATTTAAACTGTCTATTTGCCTTATTTTTAATAGCAAGCAGGTACAATAACCAGCTTATTTCCTTTGACGATTGATAAGGGTAGTATTGTACGAAGCACCAAGAATTCATAAGACGCGGAAGTGCCGCCGCGACGCCCCGCGCCGCCGCCCGCGCGCCTCCTTTATAAAACCCTCAATTCACAAATTACCCTCTTCCCTTTTATGACGAACATACACGACTTCGTGCGGAAGGTAAGTCCTTCAATCCTTTCAAGAACATGAGTTGCTAAAACAGAAACGATTAAGTTTTAAAAGCGTTTAAAGAGAAATGTAACTGGTATTCATATTATTGTTTGATATACCTACTTAGGATCTTTAAAGATAGGACAACCGTCAAATGTCAAATTATTATATATAATATAATATAAGAAGTATTTTTGCACTAATATTACAGCGCCGCCTGGTTCTAAACTAAGCTAGGCTTGTAATATGGATACCAGACAACACATACAAAATAATGCATTATGTACCTACTTTATTATATAAATACATATAAGAGGTAGGTACATAGAAACATTAAGTTTTTTGTTAAATTCTTAAAATATACATTTACAACAGATTAATTTTGCCAAACTGCCTAGCAGATTAGTAGCCTAGTAGTCCTAATGCATACTGGCAAACAAGTATTTCGAGTATTTCTAATAAAAAAAACTAAGTTAAACAGTCTGCCACTGCAAACACCAATATGTTTGTCCTGTGCAGGAATCGAACTCACGCCTCTCGGTTCAGCAGGCAGTAAGTTATTACCTAATATTAAGTTAAACATTAAACCATATAATATGTATATGTATTCATGCTATCACCATATTTATTACACTATATAGATACTAATATTTTGCAAACTACTTTTTCATACCAAATCACCGCTATTAAGTTATCTGCTTGGCTCCATGGTTGGCTGGTAGATAATACCGTATGCCGTATTGTAAATATGTTTATGCAGTTTAAATTTTAAAAATCCAGTTGTCAGTGCTACTCGATTGCCAAATTTAATGAAAATTACACACACCGGCATAATGGCAAAGGCATAGATAGCATTTTTGAGCAAAACAAAACATGTTAATCGATATGTTACTCAATTATTGAATAATCTTGTTTTTTTTAGAGTTCCAATATCAAGCCCTAGGATGCATCATCAGATTCTTGTCACCAATTGTATTGTATTGGAATCGTTAAAACAAACAAAAAAGGGGTTTGCTAGAAGCCATTGAAGTTCCACTATTCACCTCTTGGTGCCATCATCTGATCAGCTCGATGGATCCAAATTATTGTATTGTCATCGCGGCGGTATTAGGTAATATAGGTTACATTTCCATAGTTTTAAATTGATACGACAGTTAAAAAATTTTACTTCCAAGACAAGACATCCACTTTACTTATAACTACAGGTGAAACTCAAAAAAGCGCGTCAAAAAACAAGGAACTTTAATACATTCAAAACACACCCCATTGAGATTGCCCATAATGGCCACGCTGAACAGACGTTTTGGTGACGCTCTGCCTGTCAGTTGTGTGTGCTATTTGTAGGCTGGATTACCGCTACTGTTTGGTCGCCAGAGTCTTGCCCGTTATTAAGCAAGAAGTACCAGGTACGTACAGGTAAAGTTGACAATTTGCATTTGGAGTTGTTTTGCCCTTTCCTAGTTCTAAGAGTACCCCTCTTCTCTCATATACAAGTACAGGACCGCAGACAAAGTCCATCCATCTGGGCAGAGAAGTATGACGGAGATTAATATCTCCGATACTGTTACCAGCCGCAGCACACCAGAGTAGATTTTTACATCTCTATAAACGGTGTGTTCATTTTCCACCTTCAAATCGCGGACGTCACAATGTCACTGCAGGATTTAAAAAATGCTGATTAGCCTAAACTATTGTTTTAGACAAGTGCATGAGATTTAAAAGGAACGTAGACAATGTCATGTCTAATACACACGTTAGGTAACTTTAAGACCGCTTTCTAAGCAAGACAGACATATCTCAGCACTTCTTTGATAAGAAAGTACACAGAAGAATTCAGTTGGGCTAGCAGGCTAAGCATTTGGAAAGTTGCGCCAGGTCCACACGTGTCGCCCCTACCTCAATGTTTAAAGTTTAGTCTTTAGTGAATGTGTCTTGCCTGTCATGACCTATGGCCACAGTTAGTTAACACGTCACGAATTTCTTCAAGATCAGAAATGAAAAGAGCCAAGGAGAAACAAAAGTGACCGACATCGCCCACAGAATAAACAAACTGAAGTGGCAATAGACAGGTCATTTTTGTTGCAGAACCGATGGCCGTTGGAGCAAATGAGTCTTAGAGTGGAAATCAGCGTTGGTCGCCCTCCTCCGCCTGGTGTTATTCTATGTGACCCTCTAGTTTCAGGTCGGCATTGTCTGGGATTCTTAATTATTATCAGATATAATTAATATTCTGTCCGATAACATCTAATGTAGTGTGTGCAAATAAAACAATATTTAGCAACGAAATTCAATATTTGTTAATATATACAGTTCTTATTTCTTTTAATCTCTGTCCATTGAATTAAGCAATGATACTGGCTGAAAATGTGGCTGGCTTGCGATGAAGAGATTCATAATCATTTATAGTCTGTGAGTATATTGTAGATATTATCAGATTTATGTCGGTTCATTTCTATGTAGCTCAAAATCATTAAATTTTTATCATTAGGTATATAATGTGGGTTGGTCATAAATGTACTTACATTTTAAACTAATAAGAAGAGTTACTTAGATTCATGTTCAATATAGAAAAAATAAAAACAAAATGTCTTACGATTCTTGTAAATACCTACAATAAATACTGAATTTGAAAAAAGAATGTGATTAAACTCCGTTACTTATTCCTTATAAACTGAATCCCAGATTTCAAGTTTGTTTAATTGTGCTAATTAAAAAAATGTAAACAGTAGTTTCAAAATTGCTATTTATGTTTATTGCCAAAATAAATACCTAGGCACTAGGTACGTAGGTGAAAATGATAATTTTGAACATTTTTTTGTATAAATTTTTTGTTTGATATGAAGTGTACATTATTATCAGAATGGTATCAAGATTGGGATTATATTAACACGTGCATATGGGTAAGTAAAAAGGTAGTTACGTATATAAACGTTTTTTTATTTTTAAATTGATTGAAATTTTAAACTTTTGAGGAAGTACAGTTTCAAAATCTCTCCTAATAGACGTTTAGAGTAACAATCAAAACGTGATACCCGATAATAATAAAATTCATTATACATTAACTAAGGTAGTTTAGGCAAACACAAAATACAAACATTCATATTGACAAACGAATTAAATTATATTCAAATTTAAACTATTCAGAGAACTTAGACCTGTGTAACCAAAAATAATAGCTTTTTTTATCTTTGTATCTAATAGAAATATAGCTTTACCTAAATCGGATCATTGGTTCCTCAGATTAGCGCGTTTAAAAATAGAATTTCATAAATTTCATACTTATATCAAGCCTATTACAAAGTTTGACCTATTACAATTTTATATAGATTTTCTGCTCTTTCTCTTTCTAGCGGCTTTCATCTTAAGAAAAAAATTATCAGACTGCATGCTATATGCTAACAGTAATAGAAAAAACGGCTAAGTGCGTGTCGGTTCACGCGCAGTGTAGGGCTCCGTAGTTGCCTGTCACAATAATAAAAAGGGTTAGTACACCCATATTAAATTTAAAGTTTTTCAAACGATACTCAACTCAAATCAATCGAAAACCAAACCTTTTAAAGTGCAAATCACAAACTTATTTAGGTAAAGGTAGTTCGAGAAATGAGCTTATGAGCCCAGCTGCCACTCGCTGAATTTGTTACTTCGATTCGCCGCCGATGCTTTATTCGAACGTAAATATTGCTTTTAATTTAGTAAGTATAAGTATTCAGAATGTTATGATTTTATTTTGCTATAATGTTACATGGTTCATAAACTTATATGTAATACCTGATTGACACAAGTACTAACTTCATCTGATTAATTTTAAATGGAATTCCATTTTCGTACAAATTTGTACAAAATTTTTACTTTTCCGACTAAATTTTATAAGTTGGTCGACTATTACTCATTTAGTTGTAAAGCCTACTTAGCTATGATGGGGGGAGGGGGGGGGGCACTAGGCTGTTATGTTACTAATGGTCTCTGAGCTACGCCGCAGACAAAGACAGACATGGTGAAACTATAAGTATACCTTGTTGACTATGGAACCCTAAAAATCATTACAATGTTAAATTAAAACAAAAATGAATAATGTGACGGACGGGTGTGACAATATTAGGTGTCCCTATATAAAAGGTGCCTCTAATTGTTATTAGATTAGGGCACTTAAATTTCTTGCGATCAAAGGCTCGATGTCAATTAAAAAATCGGTCAAGTACGAGTTAGACCTCGCGCACCGAGGGTTCCGTATCATTTATGTAATGTACAAACACAAACAAAAATATTTTTATATTTGAGTTGATTGAATGAAAGGTAAATTGCGACTTTACGATTTATGACGTATTAAAAAAAACTACTTACTAGATCTCGTTTAAACCTTTTTAGTTTTATCATTGTCTTATTTTAGAAGTTACAGGGGGGGGGGGGCACACATTTTACCACTTTGGAAATGTCTCTCGCGCAAACTATTCAGTTTAGAAAAAATTATATTAGAAACCACTATATCAATTTTGAAGACCTATCCATAGATAACCCCACACGTATGGGTTTGATAAAAAAAATTTTTTTTGAGTTTTTTTTCTGTTTGTTTGTGAAAATCTTAATACGGTACACAGAATACATCTACTTACTAAGTTTCAACAGTGTAGTTGTTATAGTTCCGGAAAAAGTGGATATGAAATACGGAGGGACGGACAGACAGACAGACATAACGAAACTATAAGGGTTCCGTTGTTTTCCATTTGGATACGGAACCCTAAAAATGGTTAAAATACTGTATTTTTTATTTCAAATACACGACCTGAAAGTATTTTGTATTTCGTATTAAAAAAAATATTCAGGGCTGGGCAGTATTTGAATTGGTAACAAACATTTGTACACCTACCGGTGTGAAGTTAGCTGAAAAAGTTAGCTGCAAAATATAACCCAACCAAATTACGAATTCTCCGATTTAAAGATTTTAAAATTATAAGTTTTAAAATTCTAACGATATATCGTTTTATGGATTATTTTGATTCGTAATCAATAAATTAACGTTTTAATACGCATAAAAATCAATGACAAATCGTGTAATTTTTTTATGAATAAAATAAATTCAAAACATAATTTTGCGAAAATGGCAGTTTATATGAAGCTGACAGCTAATATGTCAGACCTAATCTGCCTAAACAAAACTATGTAAGATGTCAAGGTAACTCAATAGTCTATCGAAAAAATGAGGTCTCATCAAGTTTGATATATTAGAAGGGTTCCGTATTGATTTTTTTAAAACGGCACGAAAAAAAATAACACAATTTCTCATTGATTTTTATGCGTATTAAAACGTTAATTTATTGATAACGAATACTTATTTTACCCAAATCCCAAAAAGTGCATCGTTGATTGTTGTTTTCCTAGTTAATTATGCCGTTTTAAAAAAATCAATACGGAACCCTTCTAATGTATCAAACTTGATGAGACCTGATTTTTTCGTTAGACTATTGAGTTACCTTGACATCTTATATAGTTTTGTTTTGGCAGATTAGGTCTGACATTATAGCTGCCAGCTTCATATAAACTGCTATTTTCGCAAAACTATTTTTTGAATTTATTTCAATTATAAAAAAATTACACGATTTCTCATTGATTTTTATGCGTATTAAAACGGTAATTTATTAATTACGAATACTTATTTTACTTAAATCCAAAAAACTGCATCGTTGATTTTTCTTTTCTTAGTTAATTATGCCATTTAAAAAAAATAAAAACACAACCCTTTTAATATATTAAACTTGATGAGATCTATTTGTTTCGATAGACCATTGAGTTACCTTGACATCTTACATAGTTTTGTTTAGGCAGATTAGGTCTGACATATTAGCTGTCAGCTTCATATAAACTGCTATTTTCGCAAAATTATGTTTTGAATTTATTTTATTCATAAAAAAATTACACGAATATGCGTATTAAAACGTTAATTTATTAATTATGAATACCTATTTTACTTAAATCACCAAAACTGCATCGTTGATTTTAGTTTACCTAGTTAATTATGCCGTTTTAAAAAAATCAATACGGAACCCTTCTTATATATCAAACTTAATGAGACCTAATTTTTTCGATAGACTATTGAGTTACCTTGACATATTACTTAGTTTTGTTTTGACAGATTAGATCTGACATACTAGCTGCCAGCTTCATATAAACTGCTATTTTCGCAAAATTATTTTTTGAATTTATTTTACTTATAAAAAAATTACACGATTTGTCATTGATTTTTATGCGTATTAATACGTTAATTTATTGATTACGAATCAAAATAAACCATAAAACGCTATATCGCTATAATTTTAAATCTTATTTATCGTAGTATTCGTAATTTGGTCAGGTTATAACTTGCAGCTTACTTTTTCAGCTAACTTCATACCGATTGTACACCAGGTGTCTCCTTTGATCAAATTGTTAAAAAAATACATGTCAGTAAACTAAATAGTACCACAACAATTGTTATATTGTTTGGAGATGGTTCATTATTAATAAAGAACGACATCATACAGGGAGTAGGTACCTTGTTGGAGTTACACAATAAAACAAGGTGTTAGTTCATAATCTGCGGTATTCCAAATTCTTCAGGCTCCACTGCCACACACACTAAATAGGTTTATATCTGAAATTAAGGTACGTCTCTACAATTTGACTTATCGTCTTAGCGATGCAATATTGTTTTTAGACATTAAAAAAGTTATTTATAATATTAGATTGACACCGGCTGGTATGTCCATGCCTATGAAATATAGACGAGAAATGGTTACGTGGATAGCTTCTAATATACATGATGTAGATATAAGTAGAACCTAATTAGGAGTGAATTGACCACTCCAGCATTAGTGCTGATGTTATTAACTGCGCCCAGTCAGTTCCTATTTTAGATCATATTTTGAACTGAGTCCTTTGACAACGGACAATACCTGTTTTTTTAATAGTGATCATCAAAATATCTAAGGCGTGACTGGTAAGGAATTTGAAATAGAATTAGCTTTGAAAAGTCATAATATACATATTTTTTGTGTAACTGAGCTTGGCTTAGTGAACTTGAATTAATGTTTAGTTTCGCCAACCCATTTATTTTATGTACGGCAAAATATTCATTTGGTAACGCAAATGTATGTGAGGGATTTGTATGTTAGGCTCGGCTTAATTGATATAATGAAGTACATACCTTTTTGTTTTCGTCATAAAGTGCTTAACGGCTCAACACACTAGCGTTAATATTCAAACAGATCAGTTAACCTCAGATCAGTACAAAAACCAGTATTTTTACCGCCATTGCCGTAGTAGCAATCCAGCCGTCTTGCCGTGTGCACAAAACACTTATGCTGTGTTTTCGAAGTGTAAGTAGTAGGATTTTATGGTAGGATTTCGTATTTTTTGTTGGGAAACGCAGCTTTGTTCTTTGGGGTAGTTGGAACCTAGTAATGGCAACATTGAATAAAATGCGAAAATAAAAAATAGAAAAGAAAAAGCTAAGCTGGTGCGAGTTGTTCGATGAAATTAAAATTGTATAACCTAAAAAGTTAAATATATTTTCATTTTATTGTAATTTATTTAAAATACTCATGATTACCTCGAATTTATAACAGTTAGTGTAGTGAAATTTTAAGCCCATTGTTGGGTGTGCGTGGAGTGTATTTTTGTGCTACACAAAGTACATAACAAACGGCAAGCTGTGGGGGTCAGGGGCTTTTTTTTTGCCGCCACAGGGGATGTACTATCCTGTAAGTATTCATAGTTATAAGTGTTTTAATGTGCTTATTTCCAGGGCCATGGTTATGATAAGATAGATAACCTTTGATTACGACGAGAAGCTAGTAAGCTAAACACAAATGGCGCATGTTTAGGTGTTACCCAGCTTTTATTATTATTATGTTAATTGTGTATATGTACAATCAACATAAATGTTTATTCTCAAATTTCAACTGTTTATTTTGTGTTATGCAGTTACAAGATGAGATGATCCAACATTTTCATGAATTTTGTCTGTCTTTCTTTGTTGTGATATTGATGAATAATATCAAAGGTTATATTTCCTTATCAAACTCAAACATTTCCAAGCTATTAGTTGGGATTTCTTACTTGTATCTTCTTGTCAGATTTGGAACATCCAATGTTAATACAAATGTGTTTAATTCATGCCTACCTAACTGTAACAAATATTTATATACTACAATTGTAAAACATTGTAAAAAGTTTTTTCTGTTTTTTAAGTTTGCTGTCCACTCTGGTTAAACATAACATATGATTAGAAAAGTTGGATAAATTGTGCTCTGACTATGATGCATATTTTTGCTTAAAATGAAGTTTGAACCATAGTAAGGCATTCCAATATCTCAAATTTTATGAAAAATAATAAAATTAAAACTCATACTAAAATTCCATCTGGTTTACGCTCTTGTGCATTATTCACATGCAATAGCATAGCGACAAGCTGTAAGGTTTTATTTTATGTATGCACTGATCAAAGTATGGCACTACAGTACTGTAACATTTTTTTTTAGTTGTGCAATTTTAATTGGGTAATGCCTTTAAATTAACAAAACCAATTTGGACCCAGTTTTACTGAAAAGTCTAAAAGGCTAAATTCCAAATTACTTGAACTCCCTGACAAGTGATTATCGCCTGGTAAAGTTGATGGCTAGTCAATTATATCGGTACATTGAGCTATGATGTTGTAATTTTTACTGTATATACCTACTAATATAAGATGACGATTTGTCAAATTACAACCGTCGGAAATAAATAGTTTTGGAGATATTAATTTTAGAAATTTATTGAGGCTATTGTGTTGAAAAAGATGACATTTTAGATCATAGACATTAACAAAGTGCAGGACATTAAGAAACTGTAACTATAGGGATGTTCTATTAGTTCAACATTGATTTTCAATGTTTATCAGAAAAAAAAAGTATTGATAATAGCTCATATTAATACTCTTTGGACATATTGATTTGTTGGAACTATTAATGAATATTTAGGCCGAGTTCTTTAAGCGTGCAATTTTGACTATTTTTAAAATTAATAAAAAAAAACCAGCATGACCAAGACATCTTACTTCAAAATATCATTACAATCAATGCAAAGATGGCAGAATTATGAGGCTGTGTCATATGGACGGGCAGACATTACGAAATTATAAGGATTCCGTTTTTGTCATTTGCCTACAGAACCCTAAAATTAGTAATTTTGTCGAGTGATCATTATTTTGCTTCTTAATATCAATGATTATTTTGTTATTAAATATCGATGATTATTGAACATGGATAACTGTCAAACAAAGGAACTGTTGGAACATTTAAGTAAATATGTATAAAGATATAAGGTTGGTTTTATTTACAAACAAATTTAATTAAATAGCTTTTTAAAAACTGATCTTATAACTCGGTAATTTTGGATTAATGTCAGCATTATTCGTTACACTAACATTAAGATTATTCATAATGTAATCATCTTTTATAGGTCTTGTGTGACATTTATCTTCAATGAGATATTTAGGTTTGTTAATGACTGACAGAGTACACAAAGAGTAAACAGATTTGTGTTTTTAAGAAAAAACTTTCAACCCAGAACCGACTCTGTCAACCCCGACATGCTGTGGTCTTGGTCTGTCATACCCCTAGAGTGTTTTTTAGAAGCGCGGAGGGGGAGCAGCCCCCGCCCGCAGTAACAATGCTCAAGCACCTTGAGAGCCGCAGTGGCTGAGGCTCGTAAAAGCAGAAGCTGTTAAGGCGAGCGAGTGGGTGCCTGTGCTTTGTTACGCAAGGGCGCAGCGCCGGAGATAAGGCAGAAGTGGAGTTTTTTTTTAAGACAACCTACTTTACCTACCCTTCATTTAAAACTGGATATCTTTAAAAGTTTGCATCTTGCATTTTTCCCCTTATAATTTTACAAAAAAATCCTAACTCTGAAAATGACAATAAATAACATTTCTGGTGGGGGGGGGCTCTACCAATAACTCAGTAGGTGTTGCACATTTATATAATTCGTAAGTCCTTTCAGAAGTAATTAAACACTAATTATTATTTTTCTTGTATCTTGTATACCTATATTTTCCACACTGTAGTGAGATGAAAAATTGTGTGTTTCGCATGGCTGGTTTTTTTTGGGTCTTGTGCCTTAGAATCTCTTGCTTTAATGATTCATATTCAATACAGGCACTCACATCAAAAATCAACTTTCCAGCCTTGCATAACAAATAACTATTGTACTTGCATTATTTTCGCAAAAAGTACAATTAGTTACATACACAAATAAATTCACAATGGGCACTGATTGAAGAAAAATCTAACCAGGATTGGCTACTAAGTCCGTATATTGTGCAATAGTCAATACTAATACTATGAGTGTTTCAATAACAAATAGCCTTGGGTAACTCCGGACATAACTATATCTTTGGATATATATCCGAGGCCGGATATGTTACAACTCCTACACTTTGCGGGAAATATACATGTCCTATATCCGCGGAGTGAACGAACGAATCCAAATAAACAGAGGAGCGTGTCGCACGTGTCCGTGGCGCGGAGCGGCTGTATAGCGATGCACGCATATCACTGAAGGTGAGAGAGAGAGAGAGCTAGCGTTGAAACTAGTAACGTTGTCGTGTCTTGCTTATAAATAATCGATCTCAGCGCTTTTTAAAATCACGCCTGCTAATCCCAATGTATATGCATTGGGATACGAATTTCCGTGCAATACGCTTTAAAGCACTTTAACCGCTTATTAAGTGGACGTTTTTTGTCTTCAATTTAATTGTTTGTTTACGCAGGTACTATAGATTAGTACTTACTACAATATTTTTAAGTATCACCTCTGCTTTGTGCATATCTGTTAGAAAAATATAAGTGTCAATGATTACCAGTGTATTTGATGAGTGTTTGTTTATAAATAATTATTATCTTTTACTTTCCTGGTAGGATTTGTTTGTGTATAAGTACTAAACTGTGTAAACATTTACACCTATAAATTTTTTGAGTTAAAATTGCGTATTGTGAATAAAAAAAATTGTTTATAAATGTTACAGTCATAGTCTAAAATTGTATCCTAACCTAAGAAATGATTAGTCAAACAAAGCCCGATTCATACCTATCATAACTCATAATAAAAAAAGGAATAAAAAAAAACCAAAAAATAAAAATTTAATGTAAATTATTTCAGATTATCATTGTACATACTATTTCATTTTTATATACGCCAATCAAATATGTTTATTCATAACTATTTGATTGATAGTCCTAAGCCTATCAAGTATTAAGGGATATCAAATAGTATCTAGCAACAAACAAGGGATATACTAACGATTTGTGCACTCGTGATTAAAAGGCCCGAAATCGATCCGAGGATTCGTTTGACCACGGTGTGCTAGAGAATTAGATATTTCCGCGGATATATTATCGGATATGGATATACGAAGCGGATATGTATCTTTAATCGGAATGGTATGTGACATATCCAATCTTTGTCCGGAGTTACTTAGCCCATGGCTAATAACAAATCATATTTGGTATAGGCAAGGAATATTTACTGCTTGTGTTTATTCAAGAACTGCCACTTTTGAAATGTTATGTTGGTGCAAGATGTTGAGTATGTAGTATGCAGCAGCATGGTATACCGCCATGGACAGCCCTTGGAACCAATTCCTAAATCTGGCCATAATATTTCATAAAATGTGATTCTTAGGATCTTGAGTGTCTTGAGAGAGTCTGTTGAGAGTCTTATATGTGAAAGAATGAAAAAATTTAGAATCACTTTTGGTTCAAATAAACCATTGTAGTACTGGACTATATGTCAGTCAGGACTTCTCTTGTTGTCCATTATGTGCATAGATTAATATATATATATATATATTAATATACATACATATATGACAAACATAGATTAATATATATAATAAAAGACATCAACTAAATAGATATAAAAAAAAAAACTAAAAAGAAATTTGGTAATTGATTTTTATTTCTATAGATATAATACATTTTTTGTTATATCTATTTTTATTTATTAATTATATAGATATGACATAGTTAAAGAGCTAAATCCGTCAAACCTGAGCCTAGTCAGTCCCTTGATATGTAGGTAAGAGCTTTGATTTGGATTAGGTTATGTTGTGTTGCGTTATGTTATTGTAATTTAAAGGACTTTAAAGTTAACACTCTCTTAACTTGAAAAAATACCGTATCATAATTGGAACATTTTTTGTAAGAAGTTACAGTTATGAACTGGGTTTTGACTAGCCAATCCTCACATCTGATTTAAAATGTTTGGAAATTTCTGACCTGTTTGTCCTCTGCACATGTGGTATTTGCACAAAATCGCGCTCCGAACTGAAAAGAGGGCGTCAAGGATATCTTGCACTTATAACCTACTGCAAAGGCACAAGCTTACTTCTTGGGGAAAGAAGGCTTAGGCCATGGTTCTATACCCTAGCCCAGTGAAGATTAGTGGACGTTGTGGACATTACTAGGCTCTCGATTTAGAAATTTTGAACCACCCAATTAGGCTTGGCTTAACATCTGCTGTCATAAGACAACAATCGGGACAGTGTTACGTGCTCTCTATATTAGTCTCACATTGGAATTCTGAAACTATCTGAAGACCATAGACTTTTTATAAGTTTTTCTGTAATCTAAAAATAAAGAACTAATATCTGATTTTTTTTTAATTTTTCGGTTACGTAATTTCGAACATAGAGGGGGTAAATTTAAAGGTGGTCAACTTTTTGCACAGTGCAGTTTGCACAACCTTGCTTTTATGTTCAAATTAATCCCACAAAGTGATTTCCATATTTAAAATTAATTTGTTTTGGTTACACATCCGTGTTTGAGTCATAGAATTTTTAGTGTATAGACTGTCTACAAAATCTTGGCACTCCGCCACTGTATTTCATGAGACTAATAGTATAAATAAACGAAATATTTCGTATGTAGCTCAACTAATTTAATTTGTAATTATCACACACTTGTATCCAAAGCAGTGTTTTTTTAGGATGTGCTAAGATTTTGTAGACGCACTAAATTGAATCTGTCCTGTGGATTCACAGCAAATTACCTGTGACAGACAGACTGACACACGGGTGGTCCAGCTGTTTTTTTTCGTTCGTGCTTACGGAACCCTAAAAATAACATCTTTGTCTTAAATGTCTTTTGTTAAAAATAGAAACATAAATCAAAAACTTTAGGATAAATGGAGTATGGACTAAACAATTACGGCGTTTGCCCTCAGTCGGGAACCCTTATTGAGTAAACTTTTATAATTAGGATAATAATTAATTGTCATAATTTCCGATAAACTCCTAGAACTTGATACAAAACCTACCGGTTACTGTGAAAGCTGGCTTTACTGGTTTTATTTCTTCATTATATTCTGTGCACAGGGCGCTATTGTAGTGATATAACTGACAGGTTTTCTTAGTTCTCTCATACTGTACTGAGTACTTATTGCTCGAATATGTTCGCTACTTTGGACAATAAAATTTAGTTTGTAGCCGAAATATTAGTACTTAGATTTTGTTCGTTACCTTCGTATAAAATCTAAGTAATTATATCCCCTATTTATACTGTGTACTTTATAATCCATATATATATTATGAATGCGAAAGTAACTGTCTGTCTGTTACCTCTTCACGCTTAAAACGATTAGGATGAATTTCGGCATGAAGATAGTTTGCGTCCCGGGGAAGGACATAGTCTACTTGAAACCGTCAAGTGGGAGACGGTTTTTTTTTCTATAATTGAGGAGTTGCCGTTGAAATCCTACACCTATAACCGAATTTAGGGGGAGTAGAACCACGGGAAAAGCTAGTAGATATCTTATAATTTGAACAAATAATTGAAGAAAAATATTTTTTCACACGGTTTCACAAATGAAACTTCCTCCCGCGAACACGTCTCGGTCAGGGCTGACCCTTAGTTATAAAAAGGGATTACCAGAATAAATAAAATCAAGACGATATTGAAAAAGGCTTGAGGATAATACAAAGAAATATGCAACAAAAATAGAGAAGAGATCATGAACACAAGAAATTGATTTCAATATTTATTTAGGAATTGCGAAAGAAAGAACATAGATATCGTACAAAAACACTTTGAACGCAATAGTTAGTACAACGCCTGTTTTTCCATCTGCACAAACAGTTAAATCTATATAAACTTCCGACCGATCAGCCTATAACATCAATTCTACCTGCTAGTCCTACCTAATCTTAGAATGAGAGAAGTATAAATCTAAAAATTACTAGAAGGGAGCTCAACGCTTTGTTAAAATAATGAAAAGGAATAACAAGAGAATCTTTTGAGGCAATAGAAGATAGGATAAAAAATATTTTTTGTAAATGTAAATTTTTGACAACATAAAAAAAAATCTGTTCTATAGAATATTTTTTTAATTTGGGCACACTAGCGAGAAATAATATCAGAAAAGAAAAATTCATGCTTAAGAGGAGAGATCATAATACATACAAATAGGCAGACTAAATTGAACAAGAAAATAAGATTCAAGGAAATGCTATACTGATAAAGAAAAGGTACAGAATTTTTAAACATGACTCCAAGAGTAATTTGTTTAAAGCATTTATTTTTGATAGTGCAGGTTTTAAATTCCATTCTGACAAGGTTGAGTTGATTTTGACTACAAAGGCCCTCCTATGTAGTCAAGCTTAAAGTGGAAGGGAAATATGCCCATTGCTCCTTAAAGACACATACGAATGCACCAACTAAGGTAATAGCCCTTAAAGAGATGGACATAGCTCTAAGAATGTATTTCTGGAATTTGAGAATAATGGTAGAGTAAGGACATTGACATATACGTTGATGCAGTTTAAGGTAAAATACAAGGTAAAGATAGTTTAAATTTTACAAAAGTAAGGACATTTACTTAAAAAAAAAAGCAAAAGCATAATGAACGACTCGATACTGTTGCGCCAGTTACTTTTCAGAAGATATCGACGGATAATAAACAAAATACAACAAGATGCGGTGTTTGTAATGGTTTTATTACTATATTATTAAGAACTTATGATAAATCGTGCTATAGGTAAGTAAACCTTATGCTCTGGACATTTCGAAATGGTTTTACAAAGGAAACGCAGTAATAAAAACCCGGACAAGTGCGAGTCGGACTCGCGCACAAAGGGGATACAATTATCTATAAAAACCATTAGAGCCCCCCTTAAATATTTGTTTTATTTTAATTTAATCATTTATTTTTAAAGTGAATATATTACTAATTATTCTGCGAATATTTCAAGCGTCTACCTGTTGCCGTTGTCAATATTGAGCAAAAACGAGCAAAAAAATCACGTTTGTAGTATGGGAGCCCCCTTAAATATTTTTATTTTTCTGTTTTTTTGTATTTTTTGTTATAGCGGCTACAGAAATACATCATCTGTGAAAATTTTAACTGTCTAAATATCACGGTTCATGAGAAGCCTGGTGATAGACAGACAGACGGACGGACAGCGAAGTCTTAGTAATAGGGTCCCGTTTTGTACCCTTTGGGTACGGAACCCTTAAAAACGAAAGGCTTTCCGGCGGCTCGAGTGATTTTTATTCACGCCGACAAGAGGGGTGTTCTAGAACATTACACGTGTACTTAAATCGTAAACAACTCTTAGAAATAAGAATCCTTTTTCTACATTTCTTTTGTAAATTCTTACATTACCGAACCTCTTTTTAACCGACTTATTAAAAATATGTTCTTTTTTCTTAACCTTTAGAAATCAACCTAAAGATTGCTTCAAAAGTAGCTATCGAAGATAAGGCAAGTCCCCTAGACAACCAAATTTGTTTCTTGGTCAACGCGGTTGTCCTCAGGTTTCGTAACTAATTATCTTACTTTGTTTCCTTTTTTATATTTAAATTATTAATTCTTGATATACAGATTTATTGAACATTCTAAAAGACATAAGTATGTATATAGTATTTTGTTTTTAAACATAAACGATTTTAACTTCTTACTTAGTTATAAGACAACGGTTGCCCAAGAGACATTGTTATTTAAAAAAAATCCAGAGTCTTAATTGCCAGTAATTATTTATACATTGTATATGAAGGTTAATTCTGTCTTTGCCGGCATGAAATCATTAGTTTCATATAAAGCCATGGATTTCTTTAGAAAAAAAATTATTTGTTTCGTTGTCTGCATGACAGATTTTGCTGATCATCTTGAATATTTGACCAAAAGATTACCTTTTTGTAAAACCAGTGCTCGCTTGATATGAAATTTAAAAGATAAATAACGAATTGTTTTAGGTTATCAAAAGTTTTAAATTTCACAAAAAAATAAAAATGAAAATTTTTGCAAACCGGACAAAAAATAATTGATTGAACCATAAAAACGCTTACAGAATGACAGCGAATACTCTTTCAAAATTTCATAATATTAGTTCGACGATCCCAATAGTACTATAAATGTGAAACTCAGTTTGTTACTTAATCACGCCGCAACGTGCCTCCAACGACGGAGAAGGACATAGGCTTTTTTATCCTGGAAATATTCAAAAGTTCCTGCAGGAATAACTATAACTGAATTCCTCTTTTTTAGTATAATCAAGGAGTTGCCGCAGTAATATGGCTGGCAAAAGCTAATAGATGATTCCCTGATCTTTATGTAAGTGTTTTAAAGGTACAAACACCCATGTGTTAAACTAACTATTTTAAATTACACCACGAGGAACAGTCAATGGATTAGTACTATTTTCAGTCAATATTTTCTTGAATGATTGATATTGAGGCGAACGCAGGCCAGTGTTTTTTCCCCACTTTACTCCATTATGTAATTTCTTCGTGACGTCTACTCCTTGACATTTAGTACGTACTACCTACTTCGTGAACAGGGCTTAATGATTTAAATCAAATCAATTTAAACATGACTTTCAATACATACAATCATTGATATAAATCAATATCGTAAAAGTGACAAAAAAATTAAAATTAACGTTTAGTAAATTTTACAAAAGAAATAACAAAAATAAAACATAAATTGCCTGAGCTAAAAGAGTTTACCCTCATGATTTGTACCCGTGTTGGTACAATACTGATTTTCAGTTTCACTAAATTTACTTATTGATTAAAAATACCTCAATTAAATGTATTATTTACATTATCACTTAAGTAATTATTATTATTAAATCAAAATGAAACTGCTTTAAATCTTAAAATGTTCACAAAAGGATTTCATAGACAAACTCCAAAATATGTCTTACCTGTGCGTAAGTTTTATTTTTTCTAGTTTAGACTAATTCTAATTTTTGGAACTAATTACCTTATTAAGTGCATGTGTGTCATGCAAGGAGCCAGTTTTTTTATTACACATTCGTTACATTATTACACGTTCGTTATTTACATTCGTTATAATTTTGGCATATTGCATACTTTCAGAGCAAAGATGTAGTTGAGAGTTTCCAGAGTTGTGCGTCGATAGGTCAATTGTCAGAGCACTTACACGGACTGTAGGGATTCTTGCAGGTTCAATTCCTGGCTCGAGGCTAATCTTTTGACTACATTTTTGTTATGAAAATATTTATTTACATTGAAATATGAGTATTTAACGATGATCCGAGAGGATAGGTTTTCAAAATATTTGTACTTTGTATTATTTATTGGTGGCACCCTAAAATATTTTTTTAAGATTACAAACGCAGCAGCAAATACAAATCAAAATGTGCTACATTACTTGAGTAAATATTTATTAATATTTTGGAGTATAATCGTAACGGTGTATCGGTTCGAAACACACATACTAGGTATAATAGATGGGCAGAAGGACTTAGGCTTTGTATATTTTTTTTCTATTTATTTTGGAAAACTTGATATTTTAATGACAGTAAAGCCAGCATCATTTAGCCGAATTTAATATATGAGGCTGCGTTTTTAAGTTTGCGGAATGGGTAGGCTGGTGATTAGTGGGGTCTCGCTGAATTTCAAAATTTGATTTTTTTTGAGATTATGAGATTTTTGAAGGTATATATAAGTTAATTGAAAGATCCGACAAAGGTATAAGGGTAGCAGGTGAATATATTGAAAAAGAAAAATAAATTTGGATTTTTATTTTCACTCATTACCCGATTCCACAAACTTAAAAACGTCGCCTCATACGTATATAAGATATCTAATGTAAAAGATTAGTCCCTAAGACGCGAACACAGTCGAATGGGCAATTAAAATCGTTGCGCTGCGGTACCCCTAAAAAAACTCTGAAAAGTTTCCCCATGGAACACGAGAGCCGTCATTTTAATATCCTGCGCTGGCAACATTTCAAATGAATACCGTAAATAAATTGAAAGAGCCAACGGAATTTTGCAATTCAACTTAAATCGCGATGTAAATCTAAGTTTATTATCTTTGAATATACTTTTGACGTCTTTGCTTATGGCACCTTAGTATAGTATCGTAAGTACATACTGGCCTTATTGCAAAGACTTCCTGTGGTCAGCGCTTTCACCCCCATTTGCTGCACTGCTCCTTAGGGCTGTAGCGTGACGTTATAAATAGCCTACTATCTTTTTCCTGCGACTTCGTCGGCCGAGAATAAGGTAACTTTTGACAATTGCGGTTTCACCTGCAATAAAATGAGCATTCTCATACCAATTTCCATTCCCTATTTTGCGACAGTGAAATACTTGCATGGACTTTTGAAAAAAAAATACCTTTTCTGTGTACAATTTTTCGTCCTGAATTTTTCCCTCTAGGGGATGATTATACAAAAACTGTGAAACACGTAAACCATAATTTTAAACCACAAGTCCAATTTTAATGCATTTAACTCCACAAAATTACGGATATCCGTACAAATTTTCAACCCCTATTTACCACCTTAGGGGATGAATTTTGCAAAATCATTTTTATACCTTACCTACGTTATAAAAGAAACCTCTCAACAAATAAACAAACTCGTCAGCTTTATAGATTGGGTGGAGTTGTGATATGTATCGTCTATGGGTAGATTTAGTAAAGGAGCGTAGAAATCTAGAGCAAAAGAGCTTCTTTGGTGGTATTTTGGTGTAAATGATAAATCTTTATGATTCCAAATAATGTTCTATGAATCCAGAATCCCAACAAACATAGATAGAGAAACGAAAGAATGCTTCCTTATTAACAAAAAGAGGATTCGATGGAGTGGGGTAAAATAAGCAATCGCTCGTTTGATCTGAATCTACATAGTCGTGGCTAGCAGAGGTGTAGACAATTTTAGTTATAGCCGCCTGTAAGTCCTAATTTATGTCCTTTTTACGTATGCAATTTTTTCCTTTATGCCACTAAGGTGGTCGCTTGCAACACCTGGGGCATCACTTGCGCGTTGTCGACCCATCAAATTTAAGAAAACAATATGAACTTCGAGATTCAATGCGTTTAAAATGGTACCTTCTCCGGACATTTCGGCTGGGCTCTCTGGAGCATACTGCATAACAGAAGCCTACACACACGGACAGATACCGAACTGAACGCCACCTCGCATCATCAACCGCGTCACTTACAATCAGTTGTGACGTCTCTGACCAACCGAGCTCATGTACTTTGTGACCCTGAACATCTATATACCGAGCTTGCACACGTTCAGAAGGCACTCAAGAGAAACGAGTACTAAGTCGAAGTCAGTTTGCCGTGACACCCGTACGAAGAATCCAAAGAATCCATTCCAATCGACCCCACGCTCGCCTGCACTTTCAATAGTCGAGGAAGAACCATCTTATGATATAAACCGTAAACTATGATTCGACAAAGACAAGTGTCAACAATCCTACAGTTAAGTCAAGAGTTCTACAGTGTTTCTTTGTCGTATCTACTTTTGTGAAACTGGTTTATCTGTAGGTGCCGTAATTAAGTCAAAATACAGACCACAAATAAATTTAAAAAATAATTAAAGGAAAAACTTTAGCCCCATTTTAGGAGAGGAAGTTAGTTCATCCTTCTTATTGATTGTAGTACAATCATTGTAATGTTATAATATTCTGTAAATAACAATTATTTAGATGATAATCCCTAGAGTGTTGAATAATCAAATAGATAATAAATAAAAAAAAAATTAATGTCTGCTAGAGCTACACACAAATATCTTTCTTAAGCAAGGCGTCGCAAAAAAAATATCTGTAAAGGGAGTCGCAGTATGAAAAAGATTAAAAATCCCTGGTATATAATAAGGGTATTTTAAAATTAAAACGGCAGGTTTATTTGCTTCAACAGTCGTTATAACATAGTCATAGAAATAAATAGCCTAGTAAATAAATCTAAGAAACATTATACCTTTGAAAAATTTATGAAAATATAACAGATATAGAATGAAATAAAAAAAAATTCGCTAAGACTCCTTGAAAGACGTAGATCAGTCAGTTTGGTAGAACATGGTATCTTAAGAACGCAGGTAGTTCTGTAGGAGGCAACTGGTGCGCTTTTATTATTTGTAATATATTTATAACGTTTGCAACGTGCGTATGTTCCCCAACCAGTATAAAACCTCGATAGCTAAATGTGTTGACACTTAGACGAAATCTAGTCAAGTCAAGGTTCAAGTCCTGGCTTAAGGGTAAACGCCTTAGATTGTTTTTTATACAAAATTGATTTGCAATTATCTTCGAAGTTCCGTGAATTTAAACTTTGGATTTTGTTTTAAAAATAAGCACAAAAAATAAAGTGCTCGGGGTTTTTGGTTACATGAGAGTCTGATAAGCCATTATTTTTTTACAGTTGCTCCATACGCGAAATTCCGGCTCCTTTAGTTGCAAACATATTGAAAAATAATGGCTTCTCATAATCTCATGCAACCAAAAACGGCGAGGTCCAAACAAAAATTTTGTTATTTTTTTTTAAATCAAATAATAAGGTAAAATTTAGGCAACTTCGCAGATTATGGCAATATGAATTATGTATGAAAACAATCTGCGGCTTTTACCCTTAGGGCCAAATGTTCTGACTGCGTCGTGCTATGAAGTAAACACATTTGTTTCTACTTTTATAGTTATTATTTCAGATTAACCTGTTATGGGCATCTGTGCAGGCCCTATACAATATTAACATAAATTACAATAGTAGCAATTGCATAAATCATAGTACGATTTGCGGCTCAACCGCTTAGCACAAAACGGCCTTCGTAAATTACAAAGCTCGTGAATTAATTGGCCTCGTGAGTATCGAGCGCGCAATACATTTCAAATTATCTCTACACATAGAATTAAACTGTTCAACTTCCCTTTAGATACGTAATATTATGCTACATAAATTCTTTTTCGACAAATTGGCTAGTGTCCAACAACAAGCCAGATAACGAGAGAAATGTTGGAATAGTATTCAAGTGATGCCGAATTCAGGGGCGGCATAGACGGCGAAGTTTTCTTATCTGGTGCACCAAGGCCCTATTTGTGCCTTTGTAAGAGAATTGCTAGCTCAGTGCAGCGCGTAAATTTGAACTTTTTCTATTTAAATCGAAGTAAAAATTAACTATAGCGTTAGTAAGAGTTTGAATTTTGTTCATGTAAGGTTTGGTTAGCTTAGTTTAATTTTCTACTTTGACTGGCTGACAGACGTAATTAACATTAAATATAAAAAGAGATTGTGATTTTGTTTGTTTGTGGACATTGACCACTTCTTATGGTCTATGGTGTGAGAAAATAAGCCCAACTAGTAGCCCGTTTTTAAAAATTATTTTATTAGTTATGAGTAATGAGGCTGTGTTTTATTTTGTAAAGGTTCCGCCAGTTAGACGTGAAGTCGCGGTGAAGTGCTAGTGTCTACAGTCTTTACCCAGCCGTTGTTTGTTCTTACTACAGGGGCAGGACTCTCTCTAGAAGGCTTTGGCCAAAGTCCGCAGGCCTGACCCAGTGTGAATTGTTAGACGTGCTCGAGCTATTTCATCAGATTATAAATACCTAGGATATAAAAAATTTTTTCAAAAATAGCGTTATTTTAGAAACCCCGGTGCAGATATATTCAGTTTTTTTTGTGCTTTGTGCTTGCTATTTGTGTCGCCCCTGTCATTTCCAAACAAAATTATCATAAAATAAAAAACCGTTCAAGTGCGAGTTTGGCTCGCACACCGAGGGTTCCGTACAATCCTATTATATGTAGATGGCTTTATCATCATGAGATCAAGTCTCAGGTTTATTTATGCCTGTTTTGCCGAATATGTTGTAAGTTTTCACCTTAAATAAGTCCCCGAAACGTATAACTAAAACATTGGTGTACCATTAACGGAAAAGTGAGTATTGAGTGAGATTGTGCGGTACTCGAACTATTACCTATTTTGTGACTTCGTCATCATTAGGTGTAATTGCGTCCAAACGCGAACTTAGTAGAAGTTTATATAAAAATTGGAAACATTTATCATAAGTATGTACTTACTAAATCTGAACCATATTTGTAAGTGATACCGGCATAAAAACTGTATTTTGGCGGTATTTTTGATTGCGTTGACTTAGAAGTCTGATTTTTCTATTACATTGAGGAACTTTAGAACTTAGTATTTCATATTGATTACTGATGAAACAGTTTTTTCATATGGTTTTTACATATTCTGCTGCCTCCTCCATGGATTGTGTTGATTAAAAACCACTCTCTTTTGAGGTTCGAGGAAAGAATTTATTTCTTTTACTATCTAGGCGACGTAGTATGTTTCAACTCAGTTTTATCCTGTATCGCCAGGTAAAGTTGATTTCCAACAGTTTTAGATAGTTTGACTGTCAATTTTTACACTGACAGGAGTGAATATTAACCGTATTCATAGCAGTGTAAATAATTCCACTTGACAGTTGAATTATTACTCGGAACCGGGCGTTCCAAAACTACTTCTCCAACTTCCTTGTTGCGTTCTGGACCGCAGCCTTAGTTGATATTTTTGAAGTCGATTTTATGATTTTATTGGAGTCTTAAATTAAAACGTTTAGGTTGCACGTGCACTGGACTCGCACCTCATTTTTCATTATTTGACCCTGAAAGAGCTTGCTGTTATAAAGCATGCTCAAATGCTTACTAATATACATATATTAAATAATAATTAATAGTCTTCCTAGAAAAATCTTTTTAACAAAAAAAAACCAGCCGGGTGCGAGTCTGGCTCGCGCACCAACGGTTCCGTACAAACTTATTATAGGTAGATAGCTCTTCCATCATGAGATCAAGTCTCCTAGGTCATCGGGAAGTACCCCATAGGTTTTGATTTATTTGTGTCACAAAATGCGATAAAAATGACCGTATTGTGGGCATATTTTTTTCACATTAACTTAGAAGCCTGATTTTTTGACAACATTAAGTGCCCGTAGACTTTACTGTTTGATATTAATTTTAACTTGATGCCTCAACGCGTTCTTGAGTAAAAGGGTCTTGACAGACAGACAGACAAACTTTTTTTCAAACTACAATTTAACAAAAATTCGGATTATTTCCTATATTTTGTGATAAAATACCTTGTTTCGTGACAAATTTCATGATTCTAAGAGAACGGTAAGTACCCCATGGGTTTTGATTTATTTGTGAATAACTTAATACCTAAATATGTCTCAAAAATGGCCGTATTTTTTACAGCTTCAGGGGACCTTAGACCCTAGTATTAGATATTAATTTTAACGTGATATCTTTTAGAAAAAGACTCTTGACAGATAGACAGACAGACGGACAACAAAATGATCCTATAAGCGTTCCTTTTTTCCTTTTGAGGTATGGACCCCTTAAAAACAACTGGCTTCAAAAGATGCACTATAAGGGAAAAAAATTACTTATTTTCAAAAATCTGATCTGAATTAAAGTTTGAAATAACTTTCGTGAAAGTGAAGTGTGTTATAAGCTGTTAGGTATACAGACATCAACTTTTTTGGAAATAAGTAACTATTTTTAACTTTTTGGTGCATCTTTTTGAAGCCGGTTGTTTTTTTTATTTTAAAAAGTTTTTATTTTTTACTTTTGAGTAACGAATTGCCTTTTTTTTCTCGTAAAATAAAAACATCAATACTAGTAAAAAAAAATTAAACAATCAACATATATAAAAACTTTTTAACAAAAAAAACAACCGGGTTCAAAAAAATGCACAATAAAGGTAAAAATAATTACTTATTTCCAAAATCCGATCTGAATTACAGTTTGAAGGTGGTTATGCAAGTGAAGTATGTTATAAATTTTAGGAACATAGACACCAACTTCAAACTGTAATTCAGAGCAGATTTTTAGCAATAAGTAATTATTTTGAATATACGTCTATAAATAACGGAGTTATGCCCGAACACACGTAAAGAAAAACAAACATCCGAATTGAGAACATCCTCCTTTTTTGAAGTCGATTAAAACCAGACCAGACCAACCAGATCTATGTAAATGGATTGTATTATACTTGTATAGAAATATTATTTCTTGTTCGTTGTTAATTGTTGTTAGGAAATTACATTTCTCACAGTTGTTTCCTAACAAAGCACAAGTGTAGAAATGTTAGATGAAATATAACTGGAAATTATATTTTGTATAATGTTTTGTATGTGATTTAATCAGTTTCAGTTAATTAATAGTTTGTGACTATCATTTAGGTACAGGGTTACGCGGATCACAAGTTACAACACTAGTGTATTGATCGATCATATATGCATGTGGTACGTAAAATAAATAATCCAAACTAATATTATAAATGCGAAAGTAACTTTGTCTATCCGTCTGTTACATATTTATTTTATTTACTTTTTTCTTTTATTACATCTTAAGCAGACGTCCTTTAGTACCTACTCTTAAACTAGCATTAGTTTGTGTGAGTTCTGCACATTCCTCACTTGCCATCCATTCTTTCTAACAAACACAACTTATGTTAAGGTAACGAATCAGTACTTCGTTCAATGGGCTTCAAATAAACTTGTTACACTTTTTAACATAACCATCAGAAAAGCAAAAGAAATACCTATATAATCGCTTTCCGACCGGTCTTGTTAATTATCTTAGGTTCAAGATTAGCATTACACTAGACACATATATACAGGTTGTTTCGATATTAATTGTCACATTTGAAATATATACTATTGCCTATTCTATAGGGGAAAAACAGAAATTTGTGGAATTCGTAAGTTTCTCAATTTACTAATATAGAAAATGTACGATTATTATACTTTAGTTATTTCCATTCCCTTCTGTCATATGGTATTTTATGGGGAATGGCGGCTGACTAAGAAACTATTTTTATACGTTAAAAAAGAGCAATAAGATCAATGTATAACTTACCCCGCCGAGATTCTCTTCGTACCCTCTTTAAAAAAAAAAATATTCTTACTGTAGCTTCTCAGCATATAAACGCGTGCTTACTGTGTGAACGTAAACACCTAAGTTTCTTTGTTAAAAATAGAGACATATATAACGTTAATACATACTAGGAATAAATATAAGCTTGCGATTTTAAAATATCGCCTCCAGAAGGTGCGTGGCTCTTTCAAAATCATTATTCAAAGTATTTGTTTTTTAAATTCAATTAAATTAGGTCTTATTAAACGGTTTAAGTGACTTTTGAAACTGAACGGCTTTGACAACAGCCGGGGTTTACCGCTTACCTTAATTACCACTAGGTTGCAAAACAGTCAATTTATATTTAATTGAGGATTTAAAAAAATTATATTTTTCAAGAATTGTGTTATTGTCTCCTCTTATCCTTCCTTATTAGTCAGTCAACAAAAAGTACTCTTTATCACCTATAGTCGCTTTAGTAATTTTGAATCTAAAAATTAATTCTCGTTAGCTGTCAAAGTGCGACTTTCATCCTCTTATTTCACGGTGTGATTAGTGCGATCGCCCGCAATATTTGCAGCTTATTGAACGATATGGTGCGTTCGCCGTGTGAGTTACTCCGAATTATTGAAAGGCAAGATTATCGTCGTGTGCAACGGCGTTGAAACTAAACGTGAACGTAGCCCTGAGAATATTGTTAACCTTCCCGTACATACTTTTGAAATATATACTGAAAAGATTCTTATTGACAAGGGATACTACAGTGTGAAAGAATTTAATAAAGAAATGATGTCTGGAATTAAAGGTATGGGCCCAATACTGAAATCCACCTATGACTTATGTAGTTGAGAATTAATGACACATTACGGTCAAGGAAGCACCATGGATAGTTGTCCACCATAGGCTGCTTGGTGTTGGAGGTTTTTTGGATGGGTGTGGCGTATAGTCGTGTACATGTATGTGTGTTTACACATATTTGCATAGATTTTGTTTATTTGATGGCCAGGTTCCTCCGTGATTGATGGTAACAGGTGTACAGCCGCAGAGTTTCTTGTCACTTCTTCTTCCCTTAGGCTTGTTTCCGCAGTGACAGGGCGTTAAATGGTGTGCATGTGTTGCCGTGCTGCCTGGCAGCTGGGCTACTTCATGATATACAACGTTTGTGAGTATGTGTATGCATATGGGTATGTGCACGTTTCTGTTATGCGCCATCTCGCTTTTGAGCCTTTTTGGCGCCGTGCGGCCGATGGTGGATTACAGCGTGCTATTACAATACAAAACAAATATCCTTTATTGCACAAAACAAAACGCAAAATTATTGAATAAATAATATTACAAGCGATCTTATCGCCAGATGGCGATTTCTACCAGGTAACCTATGTTGGTATTGATATACAAATTTAAAATAATGGAATGGTAGGATGTGCAAAATTGATACAAAAACTGAAATAAAGATATAACAGAATACAAATAAAAACTACATATAGTCACGTATAAATTACCAAATAAAAAAATAACTACAAAATTCATAAATTCCCTTATACATAAAATAAAAATACATAAATATCTTATATAAAAATACATAAACTACACATAAATGAAACAATCATAACATAAAAATTTAAGTTTCTACATTAGCACAACAGAGGAACCAAAACAACAACGTCATTCGAGATTAAGAAAATGTTTTTTCACTTGTTATTAATACTATATTGTGTAACCGGTACACGGTAAAAACAGATTACTTGAAAAAAGGCAAATTGCTTTGTATCAAAGCAAATTCATTAACTCCAAGAAAATGATCCTCTCCCTAAAGACGTAAAAGAATATTTACTTAGTAAAAGAAAAAAAATCTTGAAAATATTTATTTGTACCAAGACAAAAAATATTCAATGCAATTAAACAAATGAATCGAGTCAAAGATAAGTTATTCTTTAAGAGGGCGATATAGGCCAGAAAGCTAATTTCTGTAATTCTAACGTTGTGTATGTAAATGTACTATAAATCATTAGATAATGACATATACATAACTATGAGACATATATGTTGTATAATATATGGTAAGTAATTAATACCGTAATGACGCCTTGACACTTTTAATTTTTTGTTTGGAATTTTACGTTATTACCGTTTTGTAGTCACATTTATTGACTTTTTGCTACAACTTAGAGTCCAGTCACTAGATAATAAGCTATTTTAATTATTTAACCAACTTTCATAACAAACAAATGCAAAACACGCTTTAAAAATTTGCACAAGTGTTGAAACAATGGTCACTTCCAGATTTTTTATTGCATTAAATACAATTAATGAAAATCATTCAGTAAGGTAATGCACTAGACAAAAGCAAGTTTTATAACATATATTTTTTTCAATCGTTTAGATCTAGCCTATACCGCAGCCTTAAGTGAAAGATGTTTCGATTTTCATTAAGGAAATTTTTGTTAGAATAAGAAATATTATTCTTTTTTCTAGCAATTAGATTTGATTAATTGATTCTTCAAAGTAGGTAATCAATATTTCTGTTTGAGAATATGCAATGACAAATAAAGGTTAAACTTATAAAAAACTTATACACTGTACCGACGATTCAAAAACACCGTACTTAGAGATCTAACTGCGTTCTTATTATCTATCAATATGATCTAACTCAACGATTTAATTATGAAAGTAGTCATTAAATCATAATCATTCTAAATAGCGCGTTCTAGCTTAGTGTCAATAACTGTACAACACCATCTGTTGATATTATTTAGATTTATCTTAGAAAGAATAAATTTCTTGATGAAAGAAGTCCAAGATGGACTTTTACTGAAATAAATCTCAAAATAAGCATATTTATCTTAAAATTACAAAAAATCTAAGAATATAATAATATTAGAAACAGACAGGTGGTAATTTTATAACAAAAATATAGTTGCAATAGCAAGCTCTACCTGTGGCTATAGTTTATGCACGTGGAATTTGGTCATTTTTGCATAAACTTTTCTTTTTATGGAATAAAAGTTTAGCCTACGTCCTTCTCCGTCTCTCTTTAAGTATCCCAGTGCGAAGATTTTAGCTCAATTGGATGCTCCTTTGTGACGTGATACAGGGACAAACGAATACACATACTATCGCATTAATAATATACTAGCTTTTGCTCGCAGTTCCACCCGACCTAATTTCGGTCATCAGTGTAGGATTTAGACGACAACTCCTCAATTATGGAAAATAAAACCGATTACTACTTGACGTTTTTATGTAGCTTATGTTCTTCCCAGGGATACCACCATACCAAATTTCATCTTGATTGGTACAGCGACAGACAGATAAAGTTAGTTTCGCATTTTTAATATTTATTATTATATTATATTCATGGATAGTATGGATAGTTTTAAGTAAATGTATAATTATAATTGTGCAAGAATATAATTATAATGGCGCAAATGCAACTAGTACTATTAAGTATCGAAGTACCTACTCTTAAATATCTGACTTCCTTAACACGATTAAGGATATTTGACGCTTCACATGGTACGCCCCTTGTGCTACATAAACAAAAAAAACTGGTCAATACGAGTCTGACTCACGCACCAAGGGTTCCGTAAAAGGTAAACTGTATTGAGGGACAAATTTAACTTTATCGTTGGACAACTGTTGTCACAATACATCGACATAGGTCGATAGGTTATTTTACCATCTGCAAATAAGTTTATAATTGCAAAAAAAAATAAAAAAAAAATTGTGTGATGTAACAACAAATTTACGGTTTTTAGGTATTTTTCTTTATGTGTGCTACATGTCATTGCTTTTTGCCAAATTTCATGATTCTAGGTCAACGGGAAATACCCCATCGGTTTTGATTTATTTGTGTCACATATTGTGACAAAAATAACCATATTTTGGGAATATTTTTTTTAATTGCATTCTTACGACTATAAGTGACCTGTTTAAGACTAGTCGTGAATTATGTTATCACTTGCATAGTAACTAATGCAAAGTCATAATATTGTAATTATTTTAAGGCGACATTTATATTTCGACCAGCTGCAATAAGACAAATACCATCCGCGTATTGAAATGTGTGTAACATGACACATTTTTTATTAAATAATTTAAATCATTTACATACGATAAATAGTAAGAAGGTCCTAATACAGAGCCCTGTGCTGTTCCTTCTGAAACTTTTTCTACTCTAACTCGCAATGTGCGTACCTGTAAATAGTTCTCACACCATTTTAGAAGAGGGCCTCTTATACCGCTGTTATTTAGTGTTTGTCTTTAAACCTTATGTTTAAGCGTATCAAATGCTTTACTATAGTCAATAAATACCACTATCACATGTTTCTTTGTATTTAAACAGTTGTTAACATAAACTGTAAATTTTGAAAGTAATTGTGACGTACTTTTCAGAAATTTTGTCTTTTGAGGGTAAAATAATAATTGGTGTATAGTTGCCATAAAAAAATATTTTTCCTTTTTTATATATAGGCTGAATTATCCTTATTTGAAGTTGATTCGATATTCCTTTGACTATACTAACATTGATAAATTTAGCTATTGCACCTTAAATATTTATTGAAATTAATTTCATATCTAACGCTCCTATTTTCTCTATTCTAGATGACTTGTTTGTGTTTATGTTTTGTATTATTTTGTATATTATATGCCGGTCTAGTAAATGTAGTATATTTTGACGCTAATCGTATTATCGCAACCCTTCACACTTAAACGCTGTATCGATTAAGATTAAATATGGCCTGGAGATAGTTTGAGTCCCGAAAAAGGATACTTGGCTAGGCTACTTTAAAACGTCAAGTGTGATCTGTGTGCCTAGTGTGAGTTTGTAACGCTACTATCGCGTTCGCGTCAACAAAATACATGTATGGACATGAAGGAGCGCCCCTAGCGGATGCGTTTTGCGACGGTTTTTTCTCATACGACTTTAAATGAATACGCGAACGCGATAGTAGAGTTGCAAATACGCAGAAACTCAATCTAAGCACATAGGTTATTCTTTCTATAATTGAAGAGTTGCCGTTAAAATCCTATCCGATAACCGAATTAAGGACGGGTGGAGACGCAGGCAAAAGCTAGTTAGTAATAAATAAATAACGACGTGTGACGAACCCGAGATTGTTCGTGTAGATGATTTGCACATTAGCACGTGTTATAGCAGGATGTATATATATGTCGCAGACAAATCGTATAATTCGCCGTTTTACAATATGCTTTAGGCAGATTGCATACTATGGAGCAAAATGGGTCAGAAAACGCACTGTATAAGTTATGTCGATTGGGAGAGGTTAGGTTTCTCTTATGATCTGGTAAATGCGGAGCGACCAAATATAGTTTTATATAATAATCTAAAAACTTTACAATATTTTTTGTTCCGAAGTATACAATTTGCCTAGAGGCATATTGTAAAACGGCGAATCATACAATTTGCCTGTGACATATATACTCGTAAATACCTGTATATTGTACATTTTAGACTATTTTAGTTTCTTCTGTTTACTCTTCTTATAAACAAACTTAAGTTTGAAGTAAAACTTTATTTTGGCGCGTTGGAGGTAGTACAACGTTTTCAGGGTTCCGTTTTTCTTTCGCTTACCCCATGATAACATTGGCTTTTGAAATGCATTTAAGGTTTTTTTATTTTTTTTTCTCAAATTTATATTTGGCAAGTTATTGACTTAGGAGGTAAAAAAAATATCCCTCCCATCTTTTTTTAAACCGCGTTATCTGAAAATTTGAAAAAATCGCGATATAAATATATCATAAATACTACGTTCGAAAATTGTCTTAGACAAAATCGGTTCATAAGTTTTTTAGATATCCGCAATAATCCCACGTAACTATAACTTATTGCGTGCTCGAAACGCACTTGGCCGGTTTTTTAAAAACAAATTTTTCGCGAAAGTGACAAAGAAACATATGGACACTAGAGCACATCTAGTTAATTAGTATAGTTAAGCTGATAATAGTCAGTAGACTAACGGTAACTTCGGAATTATCGGAAGTACAAATTAGTTATAAATCGATGAACAGTTAGTTACTTCTTCCGGTTTTTCATACATTTTTAACAATTTATCGAGTGAGCAGTTTCCTTTTCATTTAAATAATAAACATTTAATTAGTGTAAATTTAAAAATAATTTGGATCAAGTATAAGTACCTAACTAATTTATGTTTGTCGTTTCGTATTTTATCCTATTTGACGTTTTTTTTATACAAATAGAAGTTACATAGCTTTTTGACACAAAATGCGTCATTTTTATTAAAAAAGTAAGTACCTATAACTTACAAAAACTACAAAAATAGCTTGTTATTATAATTCTAAAATAATTAAATGGTAATTTAAAAGTCAAAGTTAATCAGACTTATTATAAAGTATAGTTTTTTTATGCTGATTATTTACTTGTTGAGGAAATTGTAAATGTTTCGTTACTTATGTGATATAATTTTATTCAATTAGGTATCCAAATTTAAATTGAACTGTCCGCCAATTTGAAATATAATTTGGTCACAGTAAAATAAAGTTTATATTATCATATGTATAAAATCAACATTGACGATTAGTGATGTCAACTAAGGGGTTAGTAACCCTACATTACGAGGATGTTTAAGGCAGGATCTGTTTAGGGGTTATTTTTAGAGGCTTCGAAAAAAACTTTAATTAAACTACCCATCGATTTTTTTTTTTAAGAACCTTACTAGAGATTTTTTACGGGAATTTTTAAATGTTCTTTAGGGTCAATTTTGGTTGGGGTTAACAACACTGGGCAAAAAATTTCAAGGGCATGGGTTACCTTCTTAATTAACCTCTACCTACTTAACTTTTTATTTGTTCATATTGTATGTAAAAATAATAATGAAACAAAATTGTAAGTATGTACATTGTAATATTTTCTGCATTCCGTGTATTTACACATCTACCTACCTGTACAGCTATTGAATGGCAGACGTGCATTTTAAAGAGCATTTCATAGATAAAGCGGTGACTGCAACAACCCTCGCCGTACATGGTCGAGCTCACTTGAAAGCACGAGATGAAAAGCCTCGTATCCCTGTGTTTCCACAACTATGCATCGTGAATGAACTTCTATTTTTTTAGTTTTTTTTTTTAGTAAATCTGCGAAAGTTGCACCTATTTTTTCTATACAAACTTTATTGCACTAAATATACGATAGCTATTAATATTTCGCCACTAACAATTCTTTATAATAATATACTTTCTGTAGTCGCAAAAAGCATTATATATACATCAAGAAAATGCCAGCAAATTATTGAATAAATTATACTCAGCGTTAAAAAATTGGCACCTCTTAAAATACGCAATAGGTACTTCTATCCTCTGAACGTCACTAACGTGACGACGAAACTGAATAGTTTGTTTAATTGAATATTTTCTTGTTTAATACTTTTTAGAGCGTTGTTTTTCAGTAGTCGGATTTACAAAGTAAGTTTTTAATATAAAGCTTAGTGACGACATTAAAATATGAAAGTAAAATTAAATAATAAAGTAATTCTACATCAGAAAGTTTTAATCATTTATTTCTTATATTCTCGACTCGGTCAAGACGAGAGAAGCAAGTTCCGATAAGTGATTTACTGGTAGGGCATTAGAATTTAAATTACCTTAATCCGTCAGGCATGCGGATATTTACGTCGGATGCATCTCGGACAAATCAATAAGATGAAACAGACACTTGACCTCGCATTCAGATACCACATTAGCTTCACCACATACAGTTGTAAAATATTCCTTTTGCAGTTTGTGTATGTAGGTATTTTGTATTGTCAAAAAGGTAGTGCTAGTAAAAAACAAATATTTTTCAACATATTTGCGATGCATTTACGAAGCTTGAATACATTGTTCGAAAGTTCAAAATTACTCACCTAACAACGGAACGTGCGGTAAAATAGGTACTCTCACATCAGTACCTATTTTACCGCACGCTCCGTTTTATTGCGCCGTCCGTATTCTTTACGGTTTTTTTTTAAATTTCGATCGAACCTCTTGGAAGCGTTTTTGATCTATACGTTTGACTTACTTTAATACTTAAAGAAAAATAAGGCGAAGGAGTAGTTCTAATTTTCAACACCCGCATTTTCATATTGGAAAAGATTGTTGCGACTTTCCGACTGGTATCTATTTACAAAATAATGAGTTTAGGAAACCCGATATTAATAATTATGGAATCTACTCCACCTGAAATCTAAAGTGAGGCGCAAATTGCAGATAATGGACTCTTACCGCCAAAATCACGAGAGCGATATTTAATGGCCCTCAAGAATTTTATGTCATGGAAAACTCAAAGAAATACTTAATAATTCTCTGAAAATGTTTTAGTGATTTACTTTAATAAATAACGTGTGAAGTAAAGGCCGTCCTCATTATGGTTAATATATTCGAAGTTGAAAACAACCCTTAAAATCAACAATGACATACATTTATCAAAGTAACCAGTATAAAGTTACAATTATTTTTGAAACGACAGTCAGATGGCTATACAAGCAAAAAATCTAAAGTATTCACTGCAGCTAACGTAGAACGCCTGTTTTCTCGCAAATGTGCTGCAAAACGTTGAATGACATTCGTGCGGAATTGGTATTTACAAACTCGTGGCTCGACTTCGTCTCGGACTAACATTTGTCTACTCGTTTGTACCAACTTACCGCACTAATATCATAAATAACTATTTAAAATTTCAATAAATTAAGTCTGTTAAAAATATTAGTCATTGGATGTCAAATAATAATACGATTCATATTTTATTTGATATTGTATTTATGCTAAATAGGTTCTATAGATACGGATATAGTTGTTAAAGAGCCCGTGGCCGGTTGACTTACTGTATTTTATAAAACCATATAATTTTTAACCGACTTCAAAAGGAGGAGATTCTTATTTCGGATGTTTATATTTTTTTATGTATGTTCGGGCATAACACCGTCCTATATATAGACGGAATTGCAAAATTCTTTTTTTTATGTAATAGGGTTACTTCCGAGGTGGTCCTATATTAATGTACCTATTGAATTTAAAACTAAAACATTTGGTCAAAGAAAATAACCAATTATTTTCTTTGATTTATTTCTTAATGTGGAACTGGTGACACGCCCTTTTATGTTAATATTGTATAAAATCTTTACTGGTATGGATGTTTTTAGTGTACGAAAATAGCTTTTCGTCACGCAAAAGTAGAAAATAAAAACTGTTTAAAAAAAAGAAACAACCGGCACTTCAAACAAGAACTTCAAAAAGATGCACTAAAAATGTAAAAATAAAACTGTAATTCAGAGCAGTATTTGGATATAAGTTATTTTTACCTTTTGAGTGTATCTAAAATAGAGGTATCTAAATTATAATTGTTTTGCCTGTAAACACTGAAAGCAAGTTGTCTTCTGCAGTTTGTTGTGTGGTATTTTGTGAAATAGGTATTGAAAAGATTAGGGCTTCGTGAAGTTTAAGTTTTTAATAAATTATGCTTTAGTTATTTTTGATTTTTATTTAATTTTCTAGTACAGACTAACTTAAATAGGTAGTCTCAAAAGATATTATTAAACACAGAAGTACCTGCGTTCATTTAGAAAGTTTTAAGCTAGCTCAATTTTGAATATCAATATGTACCTATTCTACCTAAATGTACAAAAGTGAGGATTCTATGCTTTTTGAAACTAGCTACCTCCAAATACAACTATCAATAATCAAAATAATAAGACGTAGCTTAGCAGAAAGGACTCAACCCCCAAAAAATTCCTTTTCCGATATTGAAGTTGTTTGAACCTTAAACTTTAATATCTCAAAAGTGACTGTGGATTGAGATCCTTCTGCTAATCTACCTAAATCAAATTTATCAAAGAAGGCGTGCGAAAACACACACACACACACACGCACACACGCACGCACACACACGCGCCGTGTCGATAGATGACGTCAGTTTTCATACTTACCATTTTAGGCTGCAAGAGAGCACTCTTTTCCTTTTGGTGTACTTAATTACTATTCTCTGTGATCCCAACTTTTTTATTCAAGTAGTATTTTAAACAGTACTTTCGAATCGTCAGTTTAATCATTAATTTTATAAACTTTGCCACTGGTTCGGAATTAATTACTACGACAAAAACCGGCAAGAAACACAGCTGTTACCATATAGCCTAACACTGGGTTATCACATAATATACAATGTTTAAATATAAAAAAATATTACAAATGCAACCAATACCACACAAATTGATGAAGTTCTAATTCTAATAACTTGACACAAATCGAGTCACGGGCAGAAAGCTAGTTTTACATGTTCCAATGTAAAAATTGTTTAAATAGACCGTAAAAGTAGTGAAGTCACAACTTTGACGTTTCTATACTCTATCCTGTAGTTTGGGTTACAAATAAGTTTAATGTGTTGGAGTTTGATTTTACCCAAATACAGAGTGTTATGATTTTGACCGGTATGTATGTATGTATGTTCATCAGTTCCCTCATAATTTCTAAACTACCAATCTTAATTGACAAATGAGGTATTGACGTTTCGATCGTCCGCTAGTTACGTTGGATTGTCACGGCTATCCACTGAACATCGCTATGAATATTTATAAAATACATTAAAATATATTACGTTTAAGTTATTCAATAGATGATAAATACTGAATACTTTTTAAATAGGTACATAACAATTTCAGATGAGAATATTGTTTTGTTTCTTACTTTTATCAAAAAAATTTTTATCAAAATTTACATCACGCTCCCTGTCTGTATTGTAACAATTGGCGAATATGGACGTCGAATAACAAATCTATGTATCTACATGTCTTTTCTCTATCGGGGTAGGCAGAGATTAACTTCCACTTGCTGTGCTACATGTTTATTACGTCTATAATAAAGTATATCCACTCCTCCTTACATTCTTCATTGACTTGAACGAAGTTGCTAGTAGAAAGCTAGTTTTGATACCTTAATAACCAAATAATATTATATTGGTACATGGCCAAACAAGCAATTCGATTATGGCAAAGTATATAAATTGTGGTCGATTGTAACTACATCGAACTGGTGAATAAGGTATGTTATCCCAGTGTGGGCCAGCCGTAGGAAAATATTTGGCGGTGTGCCAGACTGCTCGGTTCGCTTGCGGGCGTCGCTACCACTCGATAGCAGCCAATAGACGATTGACAGATAGATATATAACTTATCTCAAACTGAACTGTCTGTGTACGTAATGCTTTTAACGTTAAATTTCTCCAAAAAATATATAAACGTAATATAAACGTTTTAACCATTAAATGTAAAACTTAAATACTGAAGATGTCGGCTGCTAGTAAATAATGATAGAACATAACAAAGTTGCTTCAAACTTGCCTACAAAAAATCCTTCCTATAGTGTATGTGTGAGTCACATTTATATTTCGTTGGAATAGTCAGATAAAAAATTAAACCTAAACCTAAACCTGAAATATTTTTGAAAGATTGTTTGTTATTGCTTAACCTCGCTACGGAGCAACGAATTGAGCTAAAATTTGGCACGGAGATAATTAGAGAAGATGGAGAAGGACATAGGGTAAGGAGGATTATTTCCCAGAACATGCAAAAAAAATCGCAGGAATGACTAGAAATCGCTTTCTATAAAACTATAATGAACAAGGCTGTAGAAATCCAAAACCAAATATCGGAGTTTACCGTGGATGGGGCCGCGGGCACAGCTTTTTAAGTTATAAAAGACGAGGTTGTGTTGTGTTGTTGTATTCTACTCAGATCAGTGAGATCTGCGTCCGTTTTGTCTGTATCGTGTGTGTGTGATTTAAGTTTTATGCAGTCGGGTTTTTCGTTATATTCGTTCTTTTGGTTAGAAACTTTGCCTTTGTTGTGGTTTGTAATTTATTTTTTATTGACGTTAATACATTCTTCTTTATTTTCTATTATAGTCTACCGGAATCAAACATAAAAGAGCCAAAATATGCAAATGGATTCCAATAAAATGAAACATTCCTCATGTAGGTTTTGAGTTGTTCAACATAATTTTCGACTCACTACTTGAGAGGGAAGATGGGGTATATATTGTATATGTACACATGTAGTAGTTATTATGATATAAGTCACGAGTTTGTAAAAACCAATTCCGCAAGAATGTCATACAACGTTTTTCAACACATTTGCGAGAAAAGAACTACATCTTTCGCCTCTTTTTCTTTTAGTATTAAAGTGAGTTAAACGTATAGATCAAAAGCGCTTCCAAGAAGGTTCGATCGAAATTAAAAAATAAACCATTAAGTATACGCACGGCGCCATACAATGGAGCGTGCGGTAAAACAGGTACTTATGTGAGAGTACCTATTTTACCGCACACTGACTGAAAACTCTCAGAGTTCAAAATAAGCTTTTCTTCTTATTGATAATATTATTTTTGATTTAATTCTATAGAAAAACTTTATAAAGATACATATGATTAATGTTATATTTAAATACGTTTACAAAAACAATGCCTTTTAATATTTATCTAATCTCAAAAAACCGCAAATGTAGGTATGTATGCATGTATATCTTCACAAATATTTTTCCCTTGAAGGGGGTTACCAGCTGGTGACTGGGATTACTTTAGGTACGTTTACGTACTGTACGTAATGTACACATTTTTTAATTAAAACGTAAGTAAACTGACAATGCATGTCACAGTCATCTCGAAAGGAGAGGGCTGGACTAAGGTGGCTTTAAATACGTCCAATACATCTTACAGCTAGGTATAGCATAGGTAAAATACAAGACTATACACCCATTGCCTTCCTGACGAACTGTAAGAAGTCAGGATTAGGCAGGGAGAAAAATCTTTGTTTTGTTCCAAATACACCCTTAAACATATAGTTTAGATGTATATTGCCTTTGCACTGTTTAAAATAAGAACACAACACTAACCAGACTTTTTTTTATTTGTTTGTTTTAGGTGAGTAACGGCAACATGATCGACACAGGAACGCCTACCCTACTGGTATTTATAATTTTACTATTTTAAGCATGCAAATCACTAACAGTGTACCTACTTAGTGTAGGCACAGATTTTGGATGATTTCATAGAACGGCTGCACTCTCGATCTATATAACATTTTAGCATCTGTTAATAACATACTGTCTATTATCCACTCATGATCATTGTTACTAACCTTGCATGTTAGACGAATCAAAAACGTTATTATAACTAATGTCTGCTCACGAAAAAAAAATACAATGTGAATAGTTGTTTACTTATAGTGCAATAGAAATTGTTAAGTCAACAAATATAATTGTTAACATAACTAAATTATTAAATATTTAAGATTTTTCGTGTTCGTTTTTCGTTTGTGCATGGTTTTTTATAAATGTGTATCATGACACTCTACAAATAAATTAGACTATCCATATCTATAATGACTACTCATGTTTGTGTAGTTTTCTATTTTGCCATATATCATTATATTCATACATTCATTAATTGTTAAGGATTGTTTAGACTAATCCGGCTTAAACGTGAATCATACTAGTATAGTTTCAAAAGGTTCACGACCAGAAGAATTAAAAATCATCTATATTATTAACCTATTGCGTACCATTTAATTATAATATTACTTCATTTATTTACGTCATCAAGGTACCATTATTAAATTAAAATTATTTTATTAAAAAGAATAAATTAAACTAATATTTGAGGTCAGCATTTATTGTCAAAATAATACCTGAGTTAATAGACCCTACCAACCGAAGTTACCTGGTTGGCATGTTAAAATATTACTATCGGCTATTGTCTACAGATTTAGACGGGTGTACTCCGGTGTACTATGTGATTGAATTACAAATTATTTTGTCCGTGTGTTTTGGAAAAGCGATTAAGTGTGAGTCAGGTTTCGTGACTTTTAGTGCTATAAATATGTTGTTCACTCGTCAGTGTTTCAAGTCTCAATGTAAATGAAATTATCTTAAGTATATTTGATTGTTTAGTTTTAGATTGATGTAATATTTAAAACAATGTTTTTCTAATACTATAAAGTACACCGTAGTATTCGTAAATAGACAATAGACTGCTCTAAGTCATATATAAAATTATTAAATTACAATGTATCTGTATCTGTTTTTACGATAAAATGCCTGCAGAAGTATATAAATTAAATTTAAAAAAGGTTTAAATTTTAGCATAATTTGCATTTATCAAAAGAGCTTTTTAAATACAAATAAAGACCACCCTGATGATAAAATTGCATGGGATTTTATACATTTTTGTTTACATAATATACTTGAAAGCAAAAAATAAAAACTTTTTAACAAAAACAAAGCAAATGTCTTTAGGTTTTGTCTGCGTTCACGCCGCTTAGGGCCATAAATTACGTGAGGTTATTTTGGCGATTTTTCGACCTCAACCTTTGGTGAGATGTCGTCAGCTTTGGCTCTAACCCCTCCCCCTCTACCGTAATCTCACGTGAGATTTCTTAATATGCGTATCTTTATTGTAAATACGTTAATCTGTGCTTGATAGTGTTGCATAAATTTAAAAAAAAACATGAACTTGCTACCTTGTGGCGTTAGCGTAGCTGAGACAATTCTTATCATGTAGGATTTGGCGATATTCAACTATGTTTTCTAGCTAATCTACACTGTTTTTTGCGAAAAATAAAATTACGTGATATTTTAAAAGTAAATTTGAAGGAACATTGAAACCTAAATGTGCTTAACCTAAACATAGAAATACTTTTTTGAAACGTGTCAGTTGACACAAGGCCTCCCCCAGCCTTCAGAGGATGTCCCTAAGAGTTGTGTGCCTCTGCAAAAATGGCCAGTTCTAGTCTTTTCCACTCGACTCAGTCCCTGGCTATTTTTCTCCAGTGAGTACCAGTTAGTGACGGTCTTACTCCATTTTTTAATTTCGGAGCTAATCATGTGTCCTGTCCTGATCATCTTCACTTTTGTTTGTCATGCGAGTGAGTATCGTTACCTTTGTTTTTTCCCTGATGTCCTCCTTTCTCTATCTGTCTCTTATTGATATTCCAATTACTATAAACTAAAAATACTAAAATCCAATTGCCCTTCAATTGATTTTTACGTGATAATAACATTTGGCATAAATAAAAGCTTCATACGAATTTGCAAGCAAAATTGATCAAATGTAATTTACGGACTTCAAAGACGAACACTCCGCGTTGAGCTTCGAAGCCGACTTCAGCGTTATTCAATAATAAATCTTGAATGCCAAATTATATGATTTATCAATCAACTCCTGACTTTACAGACGGTAACGACTTCTGACTTCTGAAGTTTGTTGTTTGTTGCCAACGCACGTTATCTTTAACCAAAACATCTATAATTTCTTGTGCATCCATTAACCCAGTAAATAATATTTAATTACGCAACTTAAAGAGGACCTAGATATATTTTTGGGAGAAACAGTCGCCAGATTAAACGCCGCGAGATCAAAGAATCCCCGATTGCGAATCACCTTTGGATGCTCTCGTGCATCGAAGTACCATTAAGGCCTCGGCTGGCCCCGTGCCAGAGGTGGTTTATTATTAGCACGCCGACAACGTCTCAGTTAATCAAGCTCAAATAAGATCAATATTTTCCGTAGGTGATACTCCTTTAACTTAACCGGCCACTTCACCTGTCACACGGATTACACGGTATTGAAAAACGATGCCCGCCGCCGCTCGCTCCACTAAATTGCATCTTATCAACCTGGTTGCGTCAGTTCACCGTGTAATTGAATGTAATATTTTAGATAGGCATGTATGTGCCATGGTTGCTAGTTATATATCTTGTTGTAGAAATGTTCAAGGACGATTTGTTCGCGCGTAGTGGATAATTAGTGGGTGTGAACGAGATTTAGAGTAGCGAGTGAACGTTTAAAGTGTACTTGTTTGCGGACCGGTCGGAATCGAGTACAAATTTCTTAGTGCGAACGACACGAACTGCGTGCAGGCTTGTATTTTCTCCGCCATGTCCTACTAAAATATACCTGTATATAGGTCTATGTTACTGTATTATTTATATGTAAAGCTTTCTGTGACTTCCGGTGACTGGGTTGCTGCAAATTTTCCTATTCTGGTTGGTGAAATAGGCTGTCTCCAACATTATGTAGTGGGTGTGTTTCCAGCCCCTTGTTAACACCTAATAAAAACCGTGACGTTATAGATACATTTTTATGATAACATTATAACCTCATCCCATGTAATGGTAAATTCACAAGGTATAGTTAGATAATAAACTATCCGGTCGGTATGATATTGAAAGAAAGAATAATAGTATCACAGATAAATGTGAATGAGCTGTGAATCCGCTTCGATTGTAATTTTAACCTGAGTATGTATAGGATGTCTACAAAAACTTGGCACACCCGCGCGTCTCATTGCTGGTACTACACTTCATAAGACTGAGTTGTCTATATAAACGAACTGTTTTGCATGTTTATGTAATATAATTTTCGCATAGTTTGTTGTTTAATAACATATACTAAATGACAGTTTTGCTCTGTTTTTACGTACACACACACAGTATAAATTTTGGTGTTTTGTAGAATGTGCCAAGATTTTGTAGACGCACTATAAATATATTCTATAAAATGTAAAATCGGTCAAGTATGGATATACTAAGTATGGTATGGACAAATAATGCTATGTTCCTACTATAATTATGTTCACCCTTAATAGCCCAGTAGTAAGCAAAAAACTTTTTGCGACATAATATATATTCGATTCGTTATAATTTCTTTAAGTACTATATACTATATCAAAAATAGGTTATTGGTAATTGGGATAATGGTTGCTCGATGACCAATGATCTTAATGCGTTGTGATTTATTGACCTCATTCACTAAAATAAGTAAGTAGGTTCTTATTAGGTACATAGCTAGCTACCTATCTTACATGAGATACTGTTACAAGAAATATTACTTTATTTTCGTATTGATATGATAAATGTATTTTTGCTTGAGTTACGGAATGTAGTTTAGGTAAGTTTTAAAACTAATTGGCATAGGCATAGAAATTACAATCCTGAAATTATCCAATCCATATCTAGGACGTCATAGACACTCGAGCTGCGACGCATAAGCAAAGTGAGTTTTGATGGTGATATTTTTACACCATCGGCATTGTGTCATAAATATCATCTTATATATAATATTCTTGTGTCACAGTGTTTGTAACAAAACTCCTCCGAAACGGCTTGACCGATTCTTATGAATTTTGTGTCTATATTCAGTAGGTCTGAAAATAGGTGGTAAAGTATTTTTCACCATCCTACCAGTCAAGTGCTAGTCGGACTGAATGTGACGTAGACAAAGACGTAGGTTTTGTGTTGTGCAGTAATCTATAAAAATCCGACCGATTTGGGTAATTCTGTTTTTGTTGTGTTCGTTATTGTTAGAGCAGGAGTCGGACTCGCGCACTAAGGGTAAACCGATTGTAATGAAATTTTGGTAAGTGGTTGTGCACACGCCGCCGGGAGAGGTTTCTGAGAATGAAAAAAACTGGTCAAGTGCGTGTCGGACTAACGTACGAAGGGTAAACCGATTGGATTGAAATTTTGGTAAAATGTTGTGCACACGCCGGGGAAGGTTTCTGAATTAGTACAACCCTTTTAGAATAGGTGGCGCGCCAGTTATTTCAAAAATGAAACAAGGTTCGCCGAGTCACCTAGTGTAATATAAATACACGTGACCTATACCGATTGAGGGTTAGCATTATCAAATCATTCTAATTTAAATCACGCTTTAAATACAAAAAAAAATATTTCAATATTTATCATTAATTAAATCTAAAATTAAGTGATGGTAAAGTTAAAGGCTTTTCTTCAGAAACCAAGCTTGCCGTGAAATTACGTGCATCGTTTTCTAGTAGGCTTCTTTTCTTAATAGCGATTGCAATCCGGTGCGTTACTGTTTAACTACCTACTAGATCCGGCGATATCTATCGGTTTCGATAAATCCAAGCAAAAGTGCGGGAAGACTATAGTACAAATATAAACTTCAGAAGAGAAACAGATTATGAAAAAACACTTATAAATAAGTGTGAAGAAATAAATGTCGTCGTATAAAAAAATCCGCATTCAGAGAAAACTCCTTGTCTCTTCCCATACTTCTTGTTTACGTACTCGTTTGACCACTTGATGACGACGGCGAAACCAACCAGTGTCGAAGCTGAGAGGGCTGTTTGGGCGACGCGTCAGTAGATACCTTACTACACCTTTAACCAAAAACTGGAGTCACTACGACAGTAACTCTGCGGTCCCTTCTTGATTGTTTTGAGACGGAATTTGAAAGTTACACGCATATCAAAAGTTATTTCAGAAAATTGGGGCTTTGTGCTGTTTTCGCGGTACCTAATCCACGAAATTATAGAAATCCACGCCCCTTTTTTGTAATTTAATCCTTAATTTAGAACCTACGCTTGTGCCCCATCTTCTGGTAGACTGTGTGTAATGACGACAGTTTTGTTTTCATTTATAATTCGATCAATAATAATGCATTTGTTATTTATTTATAGATATTAACTCGCAACAATATTTTTTACCTTCTCGGGGCTATTGAACTCGAAACAAATATTTGAATCGACGACAAATACGTCATTTATTGCGCATATGCGTGAGAACATTTTAATGTTCGACGTTATTAAAATAATTTCAAGATGACTCGTGAACTAAATAACCGCCTTCTTGTCACGGATGATGGAAATTATTGTATCCTCTCTACATTTGTCACTAGAAATTTTAAATAGATTGAAATGCCCACAGATACGGGATTGGACTGAATATTAAGAAACTACAATATTTAGACTATTAAAGATTTAAATATGCACCGCAATATGCAATCCGCTTATCGCAAATAGCAAAGGGACTTCTACGGGAACCCCTTTATTAACAGGAATAAATAACACTCAGCTGTTCTGTTCCTTATAGACCCCTGTGCCGTAAAGGAATGTGCCCCTTAGATTTACCGGTGGATAAATCATTTCCCACGGAAATTCTCCCTTGGGATTAAAGTCCCTATTTACCATCATTCTCCTTTCCATCAGCTATCCCTGTGCCGAAAATTATAGCACCGTAAAAATTCTATTTCCGTGTAGACAAAAAGTATTCTATAAGTATCATTTTTCGTTGTTCCAACTGTCTTGTGCCAATAATCAGTTAATCTTGTTCCTCCGTTGCAACGTGACGAAGTAATAAATTATGTTTTCGTTCTCTTCGTCCCTTTCGCTATCCTTGTGCCAAAAATCAGGCGCTCAGACCTATATTGCGTCCTTGAAAATATCCACCCCCCAGAAAAATCTATTCCTGATGGAACTCTTGACCGGGTTATATATACTATGCACAACACTATTATTTTCATTTTGATACAATTTTGATTCAAAGCTTGTGTGAGAAATAAATAATTTAATAAAGTAAGAAAAAAAAATTAACCGCACGAGCAACTTCACCTAAGAATATTTTTTGCGTTTTCAAAAAATAATCAGTTTTTAACGAAAAAAAAAAACCGTTGGACCGACATTACTCAAACTCTTTTCAGATCTATGTCATGACGTGGCGTACTGATCAAAATGGTCACGAGACCACAATGGTCCATTGGTTTTGAGATATCAAGGGGCAAAAAAACGGTAACCTACATATATAAACACACTTAGACTATTCTCCAAGTCTCAAAACGTAAAGAAAACCCAAATATAGCGATTCCGATTTTCGGATCTATTATAATAACTTCCCTCAAGAGAAGTTAATATTATAAAACTTTTATTAAAAACAGTATTAATAAATGTAATCAAGCATGCCCTGAAAACCACGTGGGCGGAAAATGTAGGCGTCCTGCCTGGTACGTAATATTTGTCGAACTAAATTAAAAACCAATAATAAATCGGGTGATGTATGTGCACATTTATGAACACATTGTCAATATTAAAACTCAGACACTCGCTTTGTTTTCTAATACTTACATTAAAAAGTCTGGTTTTTAGAGTTCCGTACCTGAAAAGAGAAAAAAAGGATCCCTTATAGGATCATTCTGTTGTCCGTCCATCTCCCGAGATACTTTTTGTCAGGAACGCGTGGACTTATCAAGCTGAAAATAATATTAAATACCTACTCAGGACTGCAATCCTTTGGAGTAGTGAAAAAATCAAACTTCTTAATTACCGCAATCAAAAGACACGGCCGTTGCGCTCCGGCTTATGCCGCATATTTTGGCGCTCGCAAGGGAATCAAAACCTATAGCTTTCCCATTGACCTAGTATCATGAAATGTGGCAAGAAGCAATGCGATGTAGCTCAAGTACTTCACAAGTTATTCGAACTAAGTACATCACAAAAAAAATAATCATCTTATTTGCATTTGGTAAATTAACCGCGACCTATATCGATTTATGCGGACAACAATTTTTAAACGGCAAAGTTAAGTTCGTCTCTCGACACAGTTTATCTTTTACGGAACCCTCTCGGTGCGTGAGTCCGATTCGCCCTTAACCATTTTTAATGTAGAAAAGCCACGCAGTAGACCCAAGCAATATATAAAGAAACTATTGGGTATTACTGTAGGTAGGTACGTACGGCTCGCATGTAATATTTCCAATTGGGCGCTCACTTCAGTACGTACTATTCAGTGCCACCACAGCACCTGTCTGGCTGGTGCACTAGAATCGACCTTGCCTACTGGACCGTTAATTGTGGCCACGTCGGCGTCGCATCACCGCCTCTGCTCCCCAGCACTACACGTCAGCCACCCAGCTCTCACACCTCTTTCTAATTACTCCGGACCTATAAACGTAAATGGACTCTTCCGTTGTACGGGTCGTTCCCTTTTATCAATTTTTTAAACGTGTATTTTGATATTAGGTTGGCGTATTATGAAGATGGTTGTCTTCACTACTGGGGCACAGGTCTTTTCTTAGCGAAGGGACAGATCTTAGTGCATGTTGGCGGACGTTATCGAGCTAGTGGCTACTTGACTTAGAAGCCTCCGACAATTCCATGCACATATTACGTACGTGCATGGAATGAAATTAATAAAAGTTTTCAGCACAAATAGAAGAGTATTTTTTTAGCAATAAGCAAAGCAATTACAGCGGTGCACTTCGTAAGTGTGACAGGGAAAGACGAATTTAGCGCTATCTCGCCCCATTAGCATAGGATCAAAACCGTTCGACCACACCCTTTCTGTTGATCAATTCCGGCCGCTCTTCTCGAATCTTCTTCTTGAATCTCGTCAACTGTTGGCAGTTGAAATCCGCATCGATAGATTTGCCCGGTTTTTAAAGCTCATCAGCTAAGATGCCCTTTCACTCCCACAATATACACAGCATCCCTTATTTGTGTGTTAATCTGGTCTTCGTCACACTCTGTGGAGTTTAGCGGCTCTTTGACCATGAACTTTTTGACACATTTTCCGACCTTAATATAATATTATTTATAAAAGGAACATTTTGAAGTTTAGCCCGTATTAAAAAAATATTTTTGAACCTTACTTTTAAGGCTAGGGTATAGGCTAGACCGCGAAAATACGCCGTTTTTGTGCAAATTTTGTGGTTTAGCCATAGCATCTAAAGCATTGAAAAAAATATATGTTATAAAACTTGCTTTTGTCTAGTCCATTACCTTACTGCATGATTTTCATTTATTGTATTTAATGCAATAAAAAAGTGACCATTGTTTCAACACTTGTGCAAATTTTTAAAGCGTGTTTTGCATTTGCTTGTAATGAAAGTTGGTTAAATAATTAGAATAGCTTGTTATCTAGTGCATAGACTCTAAGTTGTAGCGAAAAGTCAAAAAATGTGACTACAAAACGGTAATAACGTTAAATTCCATACAAAAAAATTAAAGTTTCAAGGTTTCAATTACGGTATAATTTACTTAAGAAGTATATAACATATATATCTCATAGTAATGTATGTATTTGACATTATCTAGTGATTTATAGTACATTTACATACACAACGTTAGAATTACAGAAATTAGCTTTCTGGCCTATATCGCCCTCTTAATAAGGGTAGTCAATTAGAAGGTATTTAAGAGTATACTTTTAGATAAGCAGGAATAGCTCTTTAACTTTAGTTTACATTGGTTGCAATCAGGCTTCTTATCCTACCGCTTCTATGGCATACCCTATCAAAAGCGTGCCGTTTCGGCCGGTGTAGAGACATATTACGAGTAAGTACACTGTTGAAGCATACAAAGACACACAGTTCCACGTACCATAGGCGCTGGCACGTGACCGCACGTTGAAAATCTATGTTATTTTGGTTTTTTGTCGGTATAGAATTCATATATTTATTTAAAACCATGATACAAGCAAATTCACTTTGTTCATATTAATATATAAATAATAAATAATAATTAAGCGAAAAGCACTCTTCTTTTTCATACTGTGTTAATAGCCAAATTATTATAATATTAGCAAATCCACTTAATTAATGTTTGAACTATAACATATATTTTTTTCACGTCAAAAAGTGTACTGAGGACTGTAACAAATATGAATCAAATTCTTGCAAACTTAACTCGTTTGGGTATGCGATCACCTTAAAACTGTGTTCTATTCTATGGCATTGATTTTAGGTGAAAGCTAAGGAAGTGTTAAAACATACCGGTTATTAAATTCAAGAACTCTAAGATATTAAATATGTACAGTACAGCAGTGGGTAGATATTATTTCTAGCGTTTGATTGTATCGTGCAAAATATCTAACCGGTTCTGCATCCACTTTGTAATGAGTTTTTTGCATTTAATAAAAGAATTCCAATTTCTAATTTACTAACTGGATATTATAGAGGTATTTATGATCGTCTGTGTTTAATAAACAGTCGGTGAATTTTCATGCTTTCCATAGTATGCATAAGTGACTTGCACCAGCGTATTTGCTTCGACACGCAGTAATCTCACGCGATGGTCACGCCATCTTATCTGTCATCATAGAGAGCACCCACAAATTCAAATAAGGCACTGACATTCTCTACACAATAGGTACCTACCAAAGACAATACCTTATTAAATACTCTTAGGTAATAAAAAACTTATGCAAGAAAAAGTCGCCAAAAAAAATGTGTCATTTTTAATCTTCCTCAATAAAGTCATTTAATTTTGTTGTATATAAAGTGATAGTTAAAATTTATATTTAAAACTTCTATTTAGAGTTTTTTTATTAAAAAAATGCATTTAAAAATTGCTTGTAGCATTAACTGATTTTTTTTACTGTTTCATTTTCATTGTAGAAGTTTGGATTGTGTGATCAATAGTTTACCTATTTCACTACAACAATTAGTTTAATTTCTTCTGTGGTTGTATAGGTACAAGATAGGTTATTGAATCACAACTTTCAGGGTTCCATAACTGAATGCCAGAGACGAAACCCTTATATGTAGTAAAAACCAAACTCTTTTATAGTTACTTTAAGTCTGTCAATTCGCCCGTAAGATAAAATTTGTTTAGGATACTTCGCTCTACACCTAACGTAGGAAGGATATTTTTTTCTCTATTCCATGGAGTGTGTGAGGTATCGTTTAAATATATTGCGGGTGTGTGAAAATCATTTTTTTAATTCAGCAAAATATTAAGCTTATTGCTAATTTTTAGGATTCCGTACCCAGAGGGTGCCAAAGGAGCCCTATTACTAAGCATACGCTGTCTGTCTGTCTGTCCGACCATTAAAGGGCTCTATTCTTTTAGACCGAAATAGGGAGAAGAGAGATGTGCTATAATGGAGAATCTATAAAATAATATAAAGTATACATTTAACGGGTGTTCCCATATAAGAAACACATTTTCATTGATTTCGCTCTATATTAAACAGCAATATGTACAAACTTCAATAAAAATAATGTGAACTTTAAAGTATGATAACAAATAATAAAAACCGGCCAAGTGTGAGACGGGCCCAAACCATAACTCTTTTAAATAACCGGTACAACGTCATCTAGTTTATTATTAAGACATACAGTAACACATTTATTTGTTGGAAACAATATTCAAAGTTAAGCAACGTCGGGTTTAGTCAGTATTTGGATAAATGACCGCTTAGCGGTACACTTTTTGTTTTTTCTTTTTTCGTAAATTATTTTAATTTTATTTCATTACATGAATTTCGTACTACGATTTACGCAATTTAGGTATTGAACCCTCGGTGCACGAGTCCAACTCGCACTTGGCCGGTTTTTTGTAAGAGAATGGCCCCTGCTAGCTAAATGGTTTGTTTGGATATGTAAAAAAAAATCGACAGAAGTATGCATATAAATCGAAGTTTTAAGGAAAACTATGTAAGTAGGCTTTTCAATTTAACGAGTAACGGTAGACCAACTTTAAAGAACCCTTTATTGCTCGTGGCCCGACGCGCATTTGGCCGGGTTTTTAAGAGGGATTAAAAGCGTAGGCCTCGCAGTGGCCGATGCGTAGATCGTGCCTAAATTACAGCGAAGACATAACCAATCCGCGACATACATTGCATACTAAGTAGCCACTGACTCCATCCGATGAAGAATATCTCGATAAGATAAGATCGGAAAATGTTTCAAATATCAAATTCTTGTAATTCGTATAAAATGGAGCTAATATATCACAAAACAATTATGGCAATATGCTTAAAGTACGTCTCCTAATTGGAATTCCTTACCCAATGCAATGGCATTCAAAATGTTGTAAAGGAACAATCCTTATGCTAAAATATGGAATAAATAATAGGTACATATTCATTGTAGTGGACTTAAGCCCTGAGGGACACGGAGCTTTTTTCGTATGTTTTATCCCGTCCTTATCCTTTCGGGTATATTACATATAACTACGCCATTTGTTATTCCGCTGCTTGTTTTACTCGAAACAATTTTTTGCGCAACGTAAAGTTCAAAATGATTATTTAGACGTTAGAACGTAGTTTTCTGTTTAAAAAGTTTGCATTACAAATCTATACCCGTCGGTCTTTTTGTGGCAAAGAAATAAATTATAAAATAATAAGTGATGCATGCTTTACGTGGAATATGGATTATTTTAAAAGTTATTTTTATCTGACGTTGTCACGCCTACGTTTACTGACACTGTCTCTGCTCCTTAATATTAGTATTATGCATGTAATCTTTATATGTAGAAATAAAATCAATTGTCATATGTATGACAAAGCATCACTTGAGAACGGCTCGACTGATTTAGGTAATATATTTTTTGCTGTACTCGTAAACGTTAAAACAATGAAGGGATTTTTTTATAAATTCACCCGGGCTACGCCGGGCATGAACAACTAGTGGTTAATAATAATGACATTTACTGTAACAGCTTGTCTTCTATGTCTTTCTTAAAAAAAGAAGAATTTACAGTTGACAATGGTGATCAGAGTAACATTATAAATAAATAAATATTTTGGACATTACACACAGCGCCGTCTGGCCCCAGAGTAAGCAAAGCTTAGACAACGGATACAAATACATATACATTACTTTTTTTTGTAAATACATACATATTCATAAATACACCCAGACTTAAGACAAACACAAATGTTTATTACATAAATATTTGTCCAGTGCGGGAATCGAACCCACACCCTCTGCATAGCAGCCGGTCACACTACTAACTAGGCTGCGAGGGAGTTTTAAGATAAGAACGTGAACAGTTGGAATAAGAATAAATTGCTAGAAATATGGTACATTAAAGATGTTACATACGTATTACCCAAGCATATTCAGCCAAATCATTGGCATGCAAAAAATTTAGAAATAGGAGTTTATATATCTTTACGATTTTATCCCCAGAAGACCAACTAGTGGCTGAATACACACCCACATCATGATGTGGTTTATCCCTCACGGAGTACATCAACAGCTTTGAAATTATCTATACATATAATAAAATGGTAGGAAAGTCAAAACTGTACATTGAATATTTTTTTTGAAGAATACTTGGGGTGTGATCTACAATCGATACCGAAGCCAAAAATATAGTTTTTAGAATTTTTGTCTGTTTGTCTATATGTATGTTCGGGATAAACTCAAAAAGTACTGCATGGACTTACTTCAAATTTGGCACGAATATTATTAAGAAGTCGGGTCAACATATAGGCTACATATTATCACGCGATCACCCACGGGGAACGAGCAGTGAACCTTTATTTCTTCAACGCATTCTGTAACAACGTGTAATCTAACGACGCATTTTTCACTTGCTTCTTAATTATTAAATTCTTTATTACTCTACTCACACATTTATTTATTTTATGTAAAAAAATCGTGTAAAGCCATAACTTAGATGTGTTATAATTTTTCACCATATAAAACTGTTTCCTATTTGCTAACTAGATGGCGTTGGCGTCGAATTAAATCGCGCTATGGTTTCGTTCACAAAAAGTGATGTTATAGTATAGTGTTAACGCAGACGACGTCGCGGGCAGCAGCTAGTAAGCAGTAAAATAAAAGAGCCGGAGCTCTTTTAAAATAATACACCCCTACTGATATATATGTATACACACCGGCACAATTAGCGGAACACAAAAAAGCAGGATTTTAAAATGGCAGCAGGTTCTCTTTACTGATGAGTGCAGAGTTCTTTTCAAACAGATCGATGGGAGACAGCGAATATGGAGACGCAAAGGAGAACGCCACATACAGTCTAATTTTGAACACACAGTGGCTTATGGTGGCGGCTCGATTATGGCTTGGGAGGGATATGTTTGGGAGCTCGCACGGAGTTAGTGATAGTCACAGGAGGGACCATGACAGCAGATCGATACATCAGAGACATTTTAGAAGAACATGTTGTACCATTTGCCCCATTTATTGGTGACGACTTTATTCTAATGCAAGATAATGCTCGTGCTCATAGTGCACAATCAGTACAGGCATATCTGAGCCACGTAGGTATACCGGTGATGCAGTGGCCAGCAAATTCCCCCGATATGAATCCGATAGAGCATGTCTGGGACTTGCTAAAAAGAAGGGTTAAATCCAGAATGCCACCCCCCAACAATCTGAATGAACTTGGAAACGCATTACTTGAAGAGTGGTAGCAGTTGCCTCAAGAAATCATCGATAACATAATCTGTAGCATGCCCAGACGAATGGAAACCGTAATCAGAGCAAGAGGGGGAAACACTCGTTATTAATTTTGCTTTAATTTTATTGTTAAATCATTTATTGCTTACTTTTTTTTATTTTTTGTGATGGTTCATAATCATCTAAAAATTTCACTTATTTCAAATTTCTTTATTTTTCTATAAAAACTAACGAAGACTTTTCAAAGTCGTTGTTAAAAGATGTTAATCAATTTGTTATTTTGTGTCTAATTACATTTTCGTCAAATATATGCGTTATTATCTCATAGTCTCACTTTTTTTTCTGTTCCGCTAACTGTGCCGGTGTGTATATATAAGATTACTTACTCAAATTTATTACTTTTTTGTTTATATTCTTCGTAAACTCTCTAAGAAGTAGTTAAGGCAGCCCATATTATAATCTCCTAACGTAATGAAATTAGTCAAATGGCATAAGCCTCCTTCTCTAAGGAAAGGTCTGTGTTCTGTCCGAGGAACGTATTACCCCTGAGGCAGAGATTAGTTTGACAATCGTGATATTGTAAAGCTTCATACAATACCACTAAAATACAACTTCCTTTCATAATGAAGAAGTCAAACAATAAGTTCGGTTGCAAGTACCGCACGAGCAACTTCTTTTGAGAATATTTTTTTATAATTGAGAATTTATACATGAAGATTATTATTGTCTCTTTAAAAAAAAAAAAAAACGAATTGCACTACGGGAGTATCATTTTTTACCCATACCAAAAAAGTGCACAACGCCGCTAAAGAAGTTTTCACTTCAATAAAAATTATAATAGGCGTGGCATTACGGTTTCCGTCTTACGAATTTCCACGATTAGGACACGTGACCTGACGCGAGTTTATCATTTTTTACCCATACCAAAAAAAGTGCACAACGCCGCTAAAGAAGTTTTCACTTCAACAAACAGGTTTTTAGCGATAAAAACAAACCGCTGGACCAATTTTGATCACTCTTTGCAGATCTAAGTCATGACGTGGCGTATCGATTACTTAATATGGTGACGAGAGAATTTGGTCCATTGGTTCTTTAAATATCGAGGAAAATAAAAGCTTACATACATACATACATTCACACACACAGATGTCACTCTAAAAATGATGGTAAACGATTCTCCAGATTTCAAAACGTGAAGAAAATGCAAATTTGGCGACTTCGATTTTCTTTCCTCAAAAGAAGTTAATTAATTATTGTAAGTAGTTAAATAAAAGCCTGAAAAATATTGTAATAACAAAAACAAATCTTAGTAAATATATTGTTCACTTTTCTATTACTTTTGCGTAGAAGAATTGGGAGAAGTGATTCTCAACGTCAAAAAAACATGTCTTGTAGACGGTTTTTATGTTTTTAAGTTTTCACTTTTATTTGATACACGTTGTGATGTCTATTATCACAAAACAAATTAGTGTTGATGAGTGATCGCTGAATGTAAATGGGTGTTTCTTCAAGAAGCTGTTGAATTAATCATGCGTTTATCACATAAATCACTTTCACGTTATATTTGAATGTGGCTGCTACTCGTCTGCTTCTATACGATTATTTTTACATACAACGTCATAACGTTTATTAATGAAAATAAATTAATTTGAAATCTTTAACTACTATTTTTGTGTTGTATATTTATAAAATTGGAATCGCTAATAATTAAGGATTAGCTTGTAACGGTATAATGTTATGTATGTATGCAGTATACTGGGTTTTTGTATGAGATTATAGTATATTAGCTGATTTCCATTAGAACGTATCTATTAATTATTAAGTTATTATGATGAAAGCTCTTAAATAAATTTGCCAAAATATACAATGCTCTTTTTGATATTTTGTAAATAGAAAAAAAAAGTATATGGTTTTTAATGGTTTAATTTTTGACGTTGGCATGCGAGTTAGTCGATTTGATTTACATGTACATTAATAAATCAGGGAAACTGATTTCCATCGCCTAACCAATCCTAAAGAAATTTACTGTAAACTTAATTACATTTGACTATGGTGACCATAAAAATTAGAAAAAAAAATTATATTTATTATTTTTATTTTTATATTGTATATATTTGGGTTTTAAATATTTTGAAGTCAATAGTCTATAATCAGGGACAAAGCATTTAAATCAATTACTTTAAAGTTTTGTAAGATGTGAAAGGTATGTTCTTGTAGGAACCATAAATTGTAATCCATGAAAAAACTTGTAAGATATTTAAAGCTAACATAGTTTAGTATGTTTCCGTAGAATGATGGCAATTTGATAATGTAGGGTGGTTGGGAGCTTCAAAATGCTGTTAACGGTCGACAGCTACGGTAATCGATTTCTTTCGTTTCCCGCCCGTCACCTTGCAGCATTTATCAAGTTTGTTTACCTTAAATATGGGTATAATTTATCAATATTTTCCAAAGTTTCCCTATATTCATATACATGTAAGTATGGGTTGTAAATATTTTTCCTTCTGCCCAATGTTAACTACCTTCTTGTGGTTCGTCATGATCTGGCAAAGGGTGTAGTGTTGGTATATTATCCTTTTTCTGGTCTCTCATTTTACTTCTAATACATAAAACTACTGTACTAAACTACTACTGTACTAGACTACTACTGTACTGTACTACTGTATGAGAAACAGTGTTGCATCGATGGACTATCTGTCAGCCTGTCAAGGAGGACTAAAGAGGCTGTCCAGATTATGATGTGGGTGTGCATCCAGCCATGGTCTGTAACCTCTTTTGGGTATTATACATGATACACTTGGTTTTCATAATCCTATGTGTATTATGAATGCGAAAATAGCTTTGTCAGTTTCTCTGTTACGTTTTCCCAAATTTGGCAGGAACATATAGCTTACATCTCAAGAAAAGACATAATATACTCCTTCGCATATCCTATTTCATTAATAGTATTATAGTAGTACTACTGTTTACGCGAAAACGTCTGTACATTTGATGTTTAGTTTTTATATTTTATTTATTTTTTACCGCTAACCACAACAATGTATGACTTATACCTACCGATATTTACATAACAAAAAAGTCTGTTTTGTTAGCACACCTAGGTTTTCAGTTATTAAAGCTTATAAAGTCTAGAAGTAACCAGTGTTAAGTTTCTTATACCCCCCATAAAGGAAAATTGCCCTGAGTAATATTAAATTTTAAGTGAGTAAATAAGTCTTAATATAATAATAAAATATTTATGTACCATATTGTAATTTCAAGGTCTGATATTAGTAAAAACGTAATGCAACAAAATTTTCTCTAAAGAAAAAAAAACAAAGGCACCATTTTTTGCCAATTTTCAATATATTTTAATAAAGGTACATTAAATATAGCTGACATTTCAATATTATATCACTTTATACAAAACCCAGAGCTGTTATTATCAATTTTTTAAAACAATTGATAATATTCGAGTTATTAATATTTAATTCTTTTCGCCCATACTACGTTAATATTCCACGTTGTTAGCAAAATGTCTGACTTTATGCCCCCTTCTAACGCTGTACGAGTTTGAATTCGATATTTAGTCGACTAAAGTTAGAGGTAAAAAAAGTAAAAGCTGTTATTTTATCGCGTAATAGGATAATAGGATTAAAAGTCTTTTATTACGAGTCGGACTTGCGCAGGAAGGGTTCCGTACCATTATCAATAAAAACGGTAAAAAAAATCACGTTAATTGTATAGTTGTTGTATATTTAAGGGGGCTCCCCCTTAAATATTTATTTTATTCTGTATTTTAGTATTATTTGTTATAGTAGCAACAGAACTACATCTTCTGTGAAAATTTCAACTGTCTAACTATCACGGTTCATGAGATACAGCCTGGTGACAGACGGACGTACAGCAAAGTCTGTCTTTTAACCTTTGGGTACGGAACCCTAAAAAGGATTTACAATATTTCCCGTCTATTCATCTGCAATTGAAAACTTATATCCGTCTCAGTTATTTATTGCTAACTTATATCCGTCTCAGTTATTTATTGCTAACTTATATCCTTCTCAGTTATTTATTGCTCGTATCATTGTATCAAAATACAAAATTTCGTTATAAACACTGGTGCTTTTAATATAAGAGTGCTTTATTTTACAGCTCTGTTTGCATATTATTAATATGCATTTATTCCTGTACCACGTTGTGTACCATTAAATGTCTGTAAGTAAAATGCTCGTATAGTTGCCTGCAGATCATGCTTAATAACGGGGTTTGTCCAATCAATAATATTTTTGACGTGACAACGTCTTATAAATTGGTTTGCCGGGTGACACTTCAAGAAACTGCGTTACGCTCCGCTCACGTTATGCGCTCACAATGAGAGCGAGTGAGAGGCACGCGGCATGGTTAGCCCGCCTAAGAGCGAGAGAGACAGACATAAAAAGTGAAAGGCACAAGTTGTCACGTTACAATGTTAATAATATTACGATTAATAGCAATGGTTTTTTTTTATCCTGATGTTACGTGGACGAGACTTTCCGAAAAGAGGAGGTTCCTATGTCGATTGTAGTTTTCTTTGAATTGATCTTCTTTGTTGTACATTTATAATGTAATCGCAGAAGGTTTGTTACCACCGAGATCGACGTGATACCGACAAGGTTAACTGCATGTAGTTTAATAGAACAATACCAAATAAAACGAAGTGACATTTGCGGAAGTGGCACCTAGCAATCGGCACTTTTGTCAAAAGTTGGTAGAATATTGTTTTCCAACTCATCCTCGCTACCTTTCTTGTACTTTTTAATTGTATGCCTAAAATAATTTGATATCTTACGGGTATTTCGTAAACGATTTTGCTTCCGATGAGTTTATCGAAATCATTTGCATGTCATTAACGTCAATATTCTAGCAATAATCGCAAAGTTGTACTGAACGACGATTTGTCGAAAGAGATAATTAGTGTCAGAAAAAGACTTCTTAATGTAAGGTTTGGAAACACGGAAACACGGAATACACATCTATCGTTTTATCTTACAGCTCAATCGGGAGCTACTTTTAAAATTTGGTTAGCAAAAGTATAAAAACAACCCTTACCCTTGAAATATTTAGTACAATGCGTCCATTTGCTTGGGATGAGAAGATATTTATTAACTCTGCTGAGAGCGTATTCTCTGTCTGTGGCGGGCGTGCGTACACCACACACAATGTGCACGGCGCGGGCGGGCGGTCGGGCCGGAAGGGAGCCATTCCAGCTATTTACGATTCATTGCATTGGCCATTGCTGGATAAATAGCGTTTGTCATACTCTTGGTGTGCGTTCACCTTTGAATGCTGAAGCAACGCGGATCATTTGAATATTATGCCGTACATATTTACGTAATTACCTCACGTCTTAGGTATCAGTATTATAATTATTCATATGAACCTTACTTAGAAATATAGGTACTTTTTTTCGTTATAGGTGCAACAATTCCAGAAATCGTAATTATAAGACTAGATACATAATAAGAGAAACTTTGCCGCATTTTGTATGAAAACGGTGAGCTTCACAGTCCTCTTAAAAGAATTTAAATAAAAGAGATGATCCTCATCCATAAGGATGTTTCTGGGCATCAGTAAACCGCAAGCACTCGACCGTATTACGGGTGGCAGGCTGGATGGGGGTGGGCCTGACTAGCCTAGCAGTGCAAATACTACCCAGGGACGGAGAGCAAGCTGTTGAATATTAAAACTACAGCAAAATTTATTACAAAATTCCAGAAGTTGAAATATTTGAGCGAATTATTTTGTCAGGCGGAGATTGAGCGACGATACAACTCGTACAAAACAGCTTCACAATCAATTGTGAATAATTTGATTGCGAATGTTCAGTGACCGTGGACTGTGGAATGGCAAGTCTAGTCCCGTGATTGGAATAATGATACGTGGCAGTATGTAATGTTCAGTGTGGTGTCTGCTTTAGGGTGGCGCCCAATGCTTTTAATTTAAACTATATATTCACATTTTTGACTCCCTTGCAGCCTCGTTGGTAGTGTGGTCGGTTGCTGTACAGAGGGTGTGGCTTCGATTTTCGCACTAGACAAACATTTAGGTATATGAAAAAAAAAAACATGTGTTTTTGTCTGGAGTCTGGGTGTATTTATGTATGATGTATAATATGTATGTATTTACAAAAAAAAGTAATATATTTTGCATTCATTGTCTGGTCTCCATGACATAAGCTTTGTTTACGTTTGGGTCACACGGCGCTGTGTGTTATGTCCAAAAATATTTATTATTTATCATAAGAATCTTCCCTAATGTTATTCAATAAATCTATATAAACCCTAGTATAGTATGTACAATATTTTTATTAAAATATTTCATACTAATCCGTGAATATTGGTGTCAAAGGAAATATTAATGGTAAACTGTCAATGAGGTAATTAATAACTTCATTTATATAGGCCGTCAACATTTTCCAAGCTATAAAAAAGAACCGAAAGCTTTGAAAAAACATCGAATAATTGTAACGGGAAATAAATTGTTTCAAAGAATATAAATGAATGGTAAAATTTTCCATGAAACGTTCAATATACTTTCATTGTGTAAAATACCTATTGTGAAATGAATTGATGCGTAAAAATATCTCTTTTAATGTTGCTGGGTCGGTGTCGGTGGGTGGGGCAGGTAAGGGAGTCGTTGTCAGGTTCTGTTTTAAGTAGGATTACCTATATACTTCATGCCGGCCTGGCTAAAATGGCTCAAAATAGCCGTAATATGCTATTTTACCTACTCTATTAGTAGGGATGCCAACCTTACCTTGCGCGGAATTTCGTAGGTACATTTTGAGTAAGACTTGTGCTTTGTACCACAAAACAAACACGATATATTACTATATATCTACGATATATACAGAAGTCCAACTATCGTGAGCTTTTTTACAAAACGCGTTTACAAATACAAATATCTACAAAAATGTACCTAAAATAAAATAAAATAAGTCATTCAATGCAAGCCAGTTTGTCCTCTATACGCATTAATAAGGTAACCACTATACTATAATACTACTATACAATAATACACTGAACCGTTCAGCGAGATGTAATCATTTCACGCGGCAGGCTCGAGTCGCTAGGGTTGGAGCCGACGACGATGGCGGCGCGTTAGAAAGCACATGTCTTATCACGGTGAGCGCGCATCACACACTCTGTATTTGGGCGGCAAAGTCACAGGTACGCTTTCATACTCAAACTTTGGAGTGCGCTACGCCTGCTAGTACTATCTTGGAATTTCTTATACTTATTCTTTTACTATATAGCAGTGTAAACGCTAATAAGACAGGGTGGGCTTTATCAATGCTGTGCCCACTTAAGCTATTCTGCAAGCCCTTTCTACCAATCACCCGGTAACAGCGGGGTATTCCATTTGAAAATTGGAATGGATTCTGCTTTGTAAGGGTCCATTTATGCTAATTTTTTAATTTTTGGACTGGCTACCAATTCAAATATATTTTTTGCGTATGTCAAAGGTAAAAAGTGCGAGGGAAGGAATTGTTATTTTAATAAAACTGAGTTCATCAGTGCGTTCATTTTCCAGTCTTTTTCCTAGACTATAATCAATTTGACTCTAATATACATTAAAAAAAAGGGTTAGTTTTCTTGCATACCTATTCGCGCTACCACAATGACCGACAAATATGCTTTGTAACACAAAAAATAATGCTATTTATTAATTTCGTCACATAAAATAAAGTCCTTACTATTTATGTCTAAAGTGATTGTTAACAATTTCGTTTAAGCAAAGAACAAACACTGTTAGGCGGGGGTGGTTACTTACCTACTCTACGTCTCCTTCGTTAAATAATTTATTTCTAAGAAAAAGTTTTCTTGTGCCCCCGAATTCTGAAAAGCTCAAATATTTGCTAACAAAAGCGGCCCACTCGAAAAAATTTAATAAGTTCTTCCCAAAATATTAAAAGAACATAAAGCAGTTAATGTGGGCATACCTATGGGGTTACGATATCCTTAGAGCTTTATTAATACTTTCGTAAGAGTCAATGAAGTGAGTACGAGTCATAAGGTGACTTTAATATTTCAATATAAAGAAGATTATTAGATATACAGACCAAAATGCTTATTGGCACACGATTAACTACGAAATGAATCGACCGAAAATATTTTAACGTAATAAAAAAAAACAGAATGCTATAATATTTTATTTCCATTGCTTGTAATAAATTTAAATCGCCATTATCATGTTATACAATGTACACTTCTGCTAGAAGTATGTAGTAAACGTCATGTCTCAGTATTATTGCATCATTGTTTTCAAGGCGACATTTTAGGAATCCGTAGCAAAAGAGAAAAAACTGAACTTTTATGCATAAATTCTTAATAGTTGTATGTTCGTATGTCACATTCTCATAATTCCGCCGTCTCTGCATTGATTTGAACGATATTCTACGTAAAGTTGTCTTTTGTAAACCGACATACAGATTTGTAATGAAAATTAAGAAAACATTTTTAGGGGTAGCTCTCCATATATTGAACTGAGGGTTGAAATTTTTGTGCACCCCATTGTGTAGGGTGTCGGTGCATAGGGGTTCAAAAATGCATTTGAGGTTTATAGATAGCTTTTTCTGTAAAATATATAATTTAGCTTCCAAAGACAAAAACTATGGTGCCCCCTACCCTCTAACCTTTAAAACCGCTTGTTCTAAAATTCACGCTGAAAAGAAGCGTAAAATTCAGTACTTCCCCCCCCCCCCCAAATAATGTGGATAAGGGTCTATTTTAATACATAAAATGATGTAAAAATAAACAGAGACGACAAAAATTAATCAAATCGAAAAAAAAGGCGTCTGTCGGAAAAGCTAGTCTATGTATGTATATACAATACAAATAAAAGTAAACTGACTGACTTCCTGATAAATACGAGTATACCAACGCACAGCCCAAACTAAAGTCTTAAGGTCTTAGAGACTTAAAATTTTTAAGTTCCTGTTCCTGTTTTAAGGTCGGCAAGCACTAAGAAATTTTCTCTAAGGACTACAGTATGGGGTTCTTCAAGAAAGAAATAAGTTATTGGATTTTTGAAGGGTCGGCAAAGCGCGAGTGATATCCCTGGTGTTACAAGCGTCCATAGGCCACGGCACTGCAAAAAAATGATACTTGGCCTTTAGGTCGAAAATTAAGATGGACGTATTTCACCATTTTTAGAAAGTCATACTCTAAAGGGTATGAAAGATATCCTGAAATGAGAAGAGAGACATCTCCTATAGAGGATGAAAGTAGGTATAACCATTAACAGTTAACAACGTTCGCTTTTTCTTCTAAAGTCCGCGCGGACGAAGTCGTGGGGATAAGCTAGTGGAGTATAAAATAATTAAAGTAAAAGAACAGTGTGTGAGTCAGTTCTATTCATGCATTTCGAGTCACTGAAGCATTGCAATTACTGTTGTAGTAGCTCTTGTATGCCGGGGCCTAATTGTCGACAGTCGACGCGGTGACCCGGGCCGACTTGAGCAGGCCTCTGTCGTCTCGAAATCTGCACCCTCTCCACAGCTGCTGCTATTTATGGCAACAAAAGTAACCGAGCAACACGGGCCGTGATTCACTCACCAACGTCTCGGTTATAATAGCTGCCTTAGTAAAGCTCTCTATGGATTATGTACCTGGATACTGAACAAGTATCTACAATATTCTATCCCTCCTTACTAATATTCGAATGTGATACTTAGTGAGTTTAAAAACATTTAAGTTGGCAACCAAAACAGCTGACTGAGATCCCAGCTCACTTACCTACTTTACTACTATCTACGTATTTTTCCTGATCTGACACCGTTTTCTCAAAGGAAATAAATCATTAATCAAAAATAATTAATCATTATAATTACCTATTTATTTTAAACTAGTTGATGTCGTCCCTATAAGAAGTAAGCAGTGACGATAATGATAAATCAAGTCGCAAAAAGAAACTTTTAAGGTGCTTAAATGGCTTACATTGGGTAAACTATATAAGAGATATATCAAATCAAATTAATTTCTACATAGTGTTGCCGTTGGAGTTCCACGCCGATAACCGAATTTAGGTCTTAGAATGTCCATTTGGAATAATGTAACTTTCTAATAGTGAAATATTTTTGATGACCATGGTGAGGATCTAATAAGTAAACTAGGTTTAAAAATTAGATTCTAGATAGGAAAGTTCGTGTTAAGTAGTTTAAGTAACATAAAAAACAATTAAAAAAAAAACCTAAATTTTTCGCAAAATAAGTGTTATAATGCAGGATTATCTAACAAATAATCAAAAATTAAATAAGTTAGAATTTAAGGGGTGTTAATTTTTAAGTCGTCATTATGGCATGGTATAAGTATATAATAAAAATACGTCTTATAGTAATGTATATGACATTGGAAAATGATTTTTAGTACATTTACTTGGACATCGTTAGTATTACGGTTAGGTACGGAACCTTCGGTGCGCGAGTCCAACTCGCCCTTGGCCGGTTTTTTTTTTAAATCAGGTAGCAATTCCAACATAAAAAACAACACTTGCATCATTTCAAGTATTCCACTTAGAAAATTTTAAATGTCCGTGTCGAAAGGAAATGAACAAAATATCGGTAATAGCTAGTCTGCGTCTGTTACCTTTTCAACATGATGGTTCCACATGTGGTGCGCCACGCAGTCCGCCGCGCGCCGCGCCGCCCCGTGTCTTGTGTACGTACACCCAGCGCATCCGGCACCAGCAGAGCTGTGTAAACAAACAGCGTTTATTGCGGGCCTGGGATTCGTCTTGTGCCCGCAGCCCACCGCGATGGCTACTCTCATTAACTCATCTCGCAAGTATTTGTAAACCTATCTATTTTTAAGAAGAGTAGTTTAGGTAATGATTCCTTCGCCACTTCAATAACTTTATTACACCATTATACGCCGCCGTGCCGCAGAATTAAAAATTTGTACGGCGGCGACTAAATTTGAATATTAACTGCGCTTGCCAGCTAAATTATATCCATTAGGAAACATAAATTATGCGAGAAAATGTTTTTGTTGTAGTCATGTTAGTATATTTATCAGATATAACGATACAAATAGCAGATATTAGTGCGAGGGCGCTGGTTTCTGTTTCGCAAAGAGGACATTACTCACTGGAAAACTGGCAATAAAAAGTTTGCAGAGAAAATATGACAGAAAAAGGTAATTAGAAACCTAATGTATTCTCGAAGACTTATCCCTCAGCCCACACATTCTCTTGTATGGGAAGCTATCCTTAAAAAGATGTTTGACCTTATTTAAATTACCGAATTGCACGGCGACGGTTTGCGATTTACATGAGACTTTTTTGCTTAAATACATTAGAAATCATCAGAATCAATCCAATGAGGGCAGAATTATAATGCGGGCGACAAACGGACAAACGTGACTAAACTACCTTTGACTACCGTTTTTGATAATTTGGCTGCAAAACAAAAAGTATGTTATGGAATGGATTTAGCAGCTCATACTAACTTAAACTTAAATTAACATATAAACTTCAGCATATTTTACGAGTCCCGGAAAAAACATTTTATCACGGAAAATTCAAAAGTTTCCACAGGAATAACTTATCCGCTATAGCTATATCTATAGTTTGCTATTGCAAATTCACTTACTACAATCAAGGAGTAGCCATAGGAATCCTACGCCGATAACCGAATTAAATTCGAGCCGCGGGCAAAATCTAGTGTGATATAAAGATACAGCCAAGTGCGAGTTGCGAGGGTTCCGTACTTACCACCATTTAAGGAATTTACAAACCCAAAAAAAAAGTGTGCCGCTACGTGGTCACCCATCCAAGTACTGACCAAGCCCAACGTTGCTTAACTTTGAATTTCGTTTCCAACAAACAAATGTTTTACTGTTTCTCTTAATAATATGGCGCTGCATCGGTAATTTAAAATATTCAGCCCTGGGGCCCGTCTCACACTTGGCCGGTTTTTATTATTTATTGTTATACTTAAGAGTTCACACTTTTCTTGACTGCAAGTTTAAAATTTGTATACATTACTGTTTTAACGATGGTACAAAAACAACGACAATGTGTTTCTTGTATAAGGACTTCCCAAACAAATGTGTTACTTTATCTCTCAATACTATTGCTAGATGGCGTTGTACCGGAAATTTAAAATGGTAATGGCTTCAGTCCGTCTCACACTTGGCCGATTTTTATTATTTGTTATACAGTAATACCCCGGACTTACGCGAAAGGTGGACCAAGCGCTAATATATATATAATTTTGCATATGAAGACATACAAAGTATGTTTAATTGGGACCGGAGACTAAATAAAACAATAATTAAGGACGAAATGTGTAACTTATTGTAGATAATATGACGAATCTGAATCCGAATAAACACAATCTGAAGTTATTTTGATGTAGAAGGTTTAATAAAATCTAACAAAGTCGTCTGACGAGTCAATAATTTATAATAATAATGTTAAGTTTACACTTCAAAAATAATGTTTTTCTTTTCTTGTTTGAAGTTAAAGAGTCGATTCTACTTCGTTTGGATGCCATAGTACTTAGTACATATCTTAGGTCATCGCACAACACACAAAATCGTTATTTTCTTGTACCTACGCGTCGATTCCGCGCTACACGTCTGAGCCTGAAAAATCGCGTAACTCCGAATTCGCGTATGTCGAGGTAGTGTAAGTCGGGGTATTACTGTACTTTAAAGTTCACACTATTTTTCACTGCAAGTTTGAAGTTTGTATTTCTGTTTTTACGATCTATCGTAAATTTGCTCTAGCAAAAACAACGAAAATGTGTTTCTTGTATGGGGACACCCCTTAAATTCTAACTTTTTTAACTTTCGATTATTTGCATTTAACACATATTCTGTGCAAAAAGCAGGCTTCTACCTTCGGTCTAGAAGATAGAGCCTTGTTACAATAAAGCAAAAACAACGAATATGTGTTTCTAGTATGGGGACCCACCTTAAATTTTATGTTTTTAAACTTTTTATTATTTGTTAGATAATCCATCATTAAAACACATATTGTCTGACAGCGTAAGCTTAGTAATAGGGCTCCGTTGGCACTCTCTGGGTACGGACTCCTAAAAATTAATTCCTTTTTTTTTTGAATACGTGTCTCCATGATATGAGTTGTTAATAACCCGTATGATGCTAGCTCACAATTAGGCAATTAGGTTGGTACCAGAAACAATTGAATGTAATTGAACCCGGCACTATGACGTCTGACTGAGCAGAAGCGGCGCGAGGAGCGGATTCACATGACTCATTACCAGACTACTCACATCTGCCATTTTACAACACAATACAAAATACGTAATCGTACATAGTTATAACGTAGTAAAGACTTCATGTCTACATGTTTGCTTTCGACTTAGAGGATGCTCGTTTCTATATCCTATTATAAAACTGTAAAATAAGTGTCTGTACATTGACCTTCATTGAATGTCTCACAGTAAAAAACAGTTGGTTTTGTCCGTATTTCCGTTTATTTATACACGTGGTTTTCACGTGTTACACACAGTTAGATGCGGTTTTTTTTATATAAAAGTACGGATGATATTTGGGTTCTACTACTACATATTAAGCATTGGTCATACGATAATTATCGATACTGGTCAATGGTCATACAGACAAACTCTGCTTTATTCCAAAAGTTGCACGGCAAGCGTCACCGGCTAAAATCTGTTAGTTGTATAATATGCGCGAGTGATGACCCTGGTGTTGCAAGCGTCCACAGGCTACGGTGACCGCTTACTATCAGGCGGACCGTAAGCTTGTTTGCCTTAGTGGTGTAAAAAAAAAAAAAAAACATATGTTCAAAACCGTTAATATTATTTTGTTAGAGTGAATTCGAATCAGATTTTCCTCATGCAGCGTGTTATTAACATATTTTGCTATTTAACATTGTCGCATAATGTATATTTATTCATGAAATGCCACCGAATTATGAAATAACCAGTTTTAGTTTATTTAATTTATTCAATATACGCTTTTTTTTTATAAAAAAATCACTTGCATTTAATGTATGAATAGGTATGCGTTTTGCGACTATATGGAAAATAGCGCTTTATAAAACGAACACGTTTTGAATAGCTATTTGTCTGGTTAAGGATATTAAGTGTAATGTTTGTATGAATAAAAGATATAAGGATAAACCTTAACAAGACCACTTTCTCCAATTACGTCAAAATAGTCCAATTAAATAATAACAAATTATTACCAATATAGTAAAAAGTATGATTGGTCTGGAATGTTTAAAAAATTAAATACTTCTTCTAAAGTATTGGTTCTTTTTCATCGTATTGTACACTCTCTCAGTGGCATTATGACTTATGAAAACGAATAACTTATCTTTAGTTCTTCCTTCTACTGCGCTTAGGTTAAGACGAGGCATTTATTTAAGGGTAGTTTTTGGTTGAAGAATACAAAAGCGTCATGTATTTTCAGACCTTCTTCTTGACTTGTCAGCTCAGAAACATGATTTGATGATTTGGGCTCAATAGTTTTTTTTATTCGAAATAACCTCTTCGAATTCATTAAAACTGAGATTATAATTATAACGTAAAGGCTATATCCTTCAAAGTAGCCTTATTATGTAGGTATGTAGGTGTAAGAATACCTAAAATTTAACAGTTGGGAATTTCGATATTCGTAAAATTAAATAGATAAATTTTTCGTTTTCGATTTACATGTTTTGGCTACTTCGTGCGCTACGAATTTTCAACCTTACGTCAAAAGCAGTTCAGATGATTATTGCCCTTTACTGTACAATACTCATCAATGCCTCGCCTTAAAATCTAGTTATTTCATTCAGTGACAGAATTTGCAGTCCCATAACATGACTCATGCTTGATGCATGCTGTAAAGTTTCTTGTTATTTACTATCAAAAACCGGTCATACTGTGAGTCGGACTCAATACTGTAACCCGTCTGTCTTTCGGCAGTACTATGTATACCAATTGCATCTGTCCCAGATACCGGTAAGATGACGTAGATAGGAACAGTCTAGGATAAGGAGTGGGAAGTACAGAGTAGACCGCACCGGTGCCAACATCCTGTAGCCACCTAGTTTATCTTTGTTTTTGCCAAATAATTTGTACTAGTATTGTGTGCTTGTACAAACACACATACCATAAAAAGTGTTACATATTTATACTTTAACGTTGCGCCCTAACGTATAAGTAGTCCATAAGATATACATAGTAACTGTATAGGCACTGTGTCTGTGGTGAAGACGTATATTAAGAATAATATTATTGCTGGGTAAGCTATAGATTGATTTTGTTTTTTTTTGACCAATCGCTAATTATCCTAAAATACAATTGGCTCAAAAGCCAGGTAAGAAAATATATAAGCATGATATAATTCCTCATTATAACTTTGTGTTGATTTGTATAAAGTATAACAAACAATGTACAAGAATTTTTTATTCTGTCTGGCTGTTGTTTTAAAGTGCTCATTTCTCGACATTTACTTTTGTAAATTGGTACTTATAAAATGTTGTCATCTTCAGTTTAACGTCAGTCTTATTTCCTTTTTATGTTTATTACAAAGAGGCTCCTAATGAAACTTGTTTTTACGTAACCGTAGTATCGCTGACGACTGTAGAGACGCACAGGGGTGTTCAAACCTAAAAGGATCCATTTCCTTTTATTCGTTATGTTTGCAGACAGACGACGACGTACAAGAATTTCTTTAGACGCATTGAGACTGTGGTTTTTTTTTTCCAAAATTTCCTATAAATACGTATTTTTTTGATATTATCACTGGGATTTGTGTGTGACCGCTAAACGATTAAATTATCAACGTAAATTTAATATTTCTTAATAAACGTTATGCTCAAAGAATGTAGCAAAGCAACGAATGTCATTAGTTTTGGTCATCTAATAGTGTTTTTACTTTTAACATAAACAATTTACTTATCTATATAAAACAAAATAAATCGACAAACGCCTTCGTCGATGATCAATAAAATTTAAAGACTTCTGATTAATCTGAAAAAAAAAAAAAAAAAATGAGGAAGTTGAAAACTAAATAATAGTCGCTTGCATTAAAGATGAGAAAAGTGAGGTGTGTACGGCGTGTCGCGACGAATTCTCATGATCACTTTGTAGATCGTAGTAAGAAAACATTGATTTAATGATAACGGCTCCCAAGTTCAACGACTAACAGTGCAACGTTTTAAAATCTACGTAATAAATAATGAGGTGCGATTACACTAGTGATGTGCCGGTACTTATCTTATTAGTTGTTTGTGTGTAATGTCGACTCGAGGCCGTGAATCAAATCGTTTTATATCTTAATGGGTCATTACTCTCATCGTTAAGCAATCTTTGCGTCTTCTATGCCTTCTCAATATAATGGAGTCCTTTTGGGTTATGGCTTCACATGAGCCGTAAAAGGGTTTCAGATGCTCAGAATTTTTATGGAGAGCGTTTGTTTAGCAAGCGGCACAAGTACAACAAGTGTTTTTGTCCTGAAACCTGGATGAAAATACCGCTTTTGTGGAAGTACATAAATAGAAGGAAGAAAAGGTTGTGTTTGGTCCATTCAGTGTTTTATTTGTTTATGATAATTTGCTATTACAAAAAAAAAGAGAAGAAAAAAAGATTTGTCCTAGTTTTTATATCAAATTTAATACTACACTCTGTTATTAGTAATTGAGTAATGTTTTTATTAGAATTCAATCGTATATTGTGCTTAAATATTAAACCACTAGTAATTGAAGTCAATATGACTACCGTGATGCTAGGTTTGGTGCGGTACATTATATATTACCGGGTAAATCAAACAAGCGGTCCAACGGCATCCCTTGTGGATTCTCTCTTTGTTATAGGGGCGGAATCGTGGGAATTGCAAGCTGTACGTTCATTATTATTTGCCAACGTTGCGTACAAAAATAAAATCACTGTTACGTATATATATCTTTCATCGGTTTGCCAAGTCTCCTCTTATTCGTTTATAGAGTTGAGTGCTGTACGACTGATGCAATGAAAATTTTTAAATAAAGTAAATTTCATTGACTACCTATAATATGACCACTTTCGTTCATATTTGATATTCCAAATTAAAAAATCACTTCCATTGACTACCCATAATATGAACACGTGCGTTTACATTTGATATTCCAAATTAAGAACTCACTTCCATTAGCTACCTATAATATGACCCGGTGCGTTCATATTTGATATTCCAAATTAAAAACTCACTTCTATTAACTACCTATAATAGGCATGACCGACCAGGCTACTGAACCAATCCTGGTACTTCCGGTTTTCATTGATTGCAACCCTTTGCCAATATACATATCTAAAGTAGGTAACAAATTTGCATAATATTAAAAAAATTTTAATATGCTAACGTGTACGTAAACGTGTATCTGAATTTCGTTCTATATTGTAACATCCCACGCATCGCAGCTTATAAAAGGCCTCCCCCAACCGGTTTGCCACCCCTTCTACCTTCCCCTGCCTGCTGAACAGATGTTGAATCCTCTTAATACACGACTAACTCCCTATTGAGATGTGGAAATGAATTAAAGTTATAAATAAAAAGAAACATAAATAAAATCTCTTCTCGCATTGCGCGCACTTTCGTTGGTTTGTTCACACCTTACAAATTTTGAAAAAAAAAGGCCCGGTTTTTTACCGAAGTGCACGGTAGACGCGTGTCGTAAACGCATTAAGTGACGGTTCCGAAGAGTAATAAAGGATGGAATGGATAGATCGACATGCTATATTTTTGTCATTTCAGATAGTTCTTTTCTAGTAGCTTTTGAAAAACTCTACTACCGCAGCGCCCCCGTTGGTCTATCCTTAAATATAATTATCCATCTAATCTAAATGTATTGATCTTAGTTGTGCGCCAATTGGTGATATTTATTTAATGCAACAAACCGAACATATTTAATCCAGTAATTCTTGAGAAACATGTCTAGTGTAGCGCCATCTGGGAGGCTTTCTACCATAAAAGATGACTCGAAACTTACTCTAAAATTATAGTTACGTAATAACAATAAAACACATTAAAATGAGCCCATGCGTTTTAAAGAAACACATGAAGTGCAGGTCTGGTGGCCTTCAACAAGGCAGAAAACCTGATCTTAGGTGATACGGATGATACAAATCGCAAATCAGTTCTCCGTTATTTTTCTCAAAAAAAAAGTTAACAGAAAAACAAACATACATACACACAAATAAATTTCAAGTCTAAACGTATAAACCGTCTCCGTGTCGGCATCGTCTTAGGTAAAAATAATAATATTAGGATAAATTAACTTCGCAAAAAGGAAAACGCGATAAGAGCAAAGTAAGCCCTTATTTCTAATTAAGCAATGCTGCCAGAGGGCATCCGAGGGTAACACAAACATGTAGATGTACTGTACAAGTAGGTAACTGCGCGCTGAAGCGCTGCGGAAACGTACAAATTAGGAAGTGGCTATTGAGTACAATTGCTCTGTAACGTACTCGGACAGTGTACATAGTTACTTGTTTATTTTTTGCTATTCAGGCTGTGTTTAATGGTGCTACCACTGGTATACTTATCTGCTTACGTTATTTTTGTTTCTTTCTTGCGTTTCAGGCTATCATACTGGTGCTATCACTGTTATAGTTATCTACCTATATAATTCTTGTTTATTTCTTGCGTTGCAGGCTGTGATACTGGTGCTACCACTGGTATACTTATCTGCTTATATTATTCTTGATTATTTTTGCGTTTCAGGCTGTGATACAGGTGCTACCACTGGTATACTTACCTGCTTATATTATTCTTGTTTATTTCTTGCGTTTCAGGCTGTGATGCTGGTGCTATCACTGTTAAATTTTAACTGCCTTTATTAATCTAATTAATTTTTTGGCGTTTAAGGCTGTAATACTGGTGCTGTTACTGGTAAGTATACTTATCTATCTATATTATTTTGGTTTTTTTTGTTGCGTTTCAGGCTGTGATACTGGAGGTGCTACCACTGGTACACTTATCTGCTTATATAATTCTTGTTAATTTCTTGCGTTTCAGGATATGATGCTAGAGCTATCACTGTTATAGTTATCTGCCTTTATTATTCATGTTTATTTTCTGTAGTTTAAGGCTGTGTTACTGGTGCTGTCACTGGTATACTTATCTGTCAAAATATTTTGGTTTATTTTGTTGCGTTTCTGGCTCTAATAGCTTCCGGTTGGTGTTGTTCAAAAATTTGCACATTGAACACTTTGTGATATATATATTTATGGTATATAATTTTTGGCAGTGATCTAGAATAAAGTTGGTAGATGTAAAATTTTATTGTTATATTTGTGAGTCTAAATTTAAAGAGAATGTGTTTAAGAAATATTAAAATAGGTATCAGCAAAGCCAACTATAAATAATCTTGAATAATACAATGTTACTTAGTAACACCAATAAAACTTATAATAAAAGTTACAATTGTAAGATATAAATTACTATGTGATTAGCGTCGCATGCTCAGCTGCCGTGGTACTTAATGAGTGACCAGAGATTAATAGAGAAGCTTTTAATGTTACGTTTTTATCATTACCAACACATATTTTTTGAAATTTATCTAATTGGAATTATCGAAACAGTTCATAACCCCATTTATAAGTAACAGCACTTTATACCTATTTAGTTATTGTCTTTGCACAAACAAAAATGTACAATGGCGATCTCAATGTCATATAGCATTCTCTACCAGCTAGCCGCAGGCTAAATAGAGAGGTTTCCTGGCGGTGCCATAAATTTATAGGTTAAGCTAACTAGAGGATAAATGTTACAAACACTAGAAGAAAACAAACGGTTAACTTTAAACCTATACTAATACTATAAAAGTTGTGAGAATAGATAGGAACATTTATATATGCCCTTTTATATAAATATATATATATGAAATAAATTCACTAAGTTAACATGAACATTTATCTGTAAATATATGTTATGCTGATGCGAAATTAAGAAAAAATTAACAGGAAATCACGAGATTATACCAATAACTTCACAAGAAACCCGCGACTGGTATCAGGAACATTCATCCTTGCAGCTGGATCTTTCAGCTTTTCTTCGAAGACCTATTTTTATTGAGCACTATGGATATCTTTGGGAAAGTGCATTCCAGAGCCTTATAGCATGGACAGTAAAATAATTGAAAACGAACCCAGAGGGTGACTAGGCGTGAAAAGGAGAAGGCTGACAGAAGAACGAAGTCCGCCATCGTGCGATGAACTAAGATATTGAAACCTAAAGTACAAATATATTATTCAAGTTATATAGTAAATAATAATAAAATTTAAAAAATCTTATTGCCATAAACAAACTTAACATGACTCGAGGTAACTTTACAATTATATTCACAACTCGTAACCGTAAATTGAACTTGGAATCTTCGACATGGCAGAGTAGTCTTTTTCACTTCCGACACTCAGTCGCACAAATCGGACTACTTTGATTGTCAAATTTTGATGGACCAAAATATTGTGTTACCAATGTCATTTCACTCTTTTCAAATGAACCCTGAAATGTGCCGACGTGTCCGCCCTTAGCCCGGTTTTGATTTACGTCGAAAATAATCAGTTTTCTTATTTACCGCTTGAGTATATTTTTAAATAAAATGAAATTACGCGAGACAAATTTTGTGTCGTTTGGTGCTTAACAACAATTTTGCTTTAGTTTATTATGCGCTGATATATCCTGCCTGGACGCAACTTGCTACGCCACTTGTCAACGTAGATTGACAAGTGGTAAAGCTGTAGTGTGTCGCCGGGCTGGTGTTTTGGCACCACTCCTCGGTGTGTCAATATTTCGATTCGCGGTCTAGATACGTCAAGTCGTAGTAGTTACGACAGATTATTGTACGTCGTTAAAATGAACTCGATCTAAATGCTTCAAATATTATCTACATAAATTACTTTTATCTGATGTTGTAGATCTACGTTACAAAATTGCAGAATTGTCTCACATTTTCATAAAAAAAATTAAACTATACGAGTTGCTTTCCATTTAAGCTCCGCTGCTACCTGGTTTTGTTATCACATTTTAGCAGAATAAGTATATAGTGTTATGTATAACTAAGCTTTTTTGATAACGATAACGGTGGTGGTGTTGGTAATTATCGTGCTTAGATAACACATATGTTCGTTTTTGACAGCTATCTAGAATAAATTGAGCACTTACTAACGAAAATATTTTATTGTTATATTTTCAAGATTAAAATAAAAAAGAGAAAGTGAACGAAAAAATATAATAAAACGTAGTAGTCTAGTAAAAGGGTAAATTATTTATAATAAATAATACTAAAGTGTCTGCTTCACACAACTACACGGAAAAAAAAGAGTTTCCAAGTTCTATTCCACCAAAGTAATTTGCATTCAGTCAAGAAATCCAACTATTTTGGACATATTTTGTTCACAGAAGGCAATATTATTTCCCAGAAAAAAAATCATTTTATCAATCGAAATTGATAAACTTCTTTTCGTATGAACAAATTTTTTTTTAACCAAATAAATGTTCGTTTTAGATCAACCAAACTTAAATTAAGTACCCTAAGACAGTTAATGTTCTTGTATAAAATAAATACATTTTTATATGCAACATTTTATTTTTCTTCGTTTGAAAAAAAAAATTATTTTGCTTTAATATAATTTATTTTGCGCCAAAATCATGGTTTTCCTTAATCTGCGACGTCACTTATTAAAAACTATATTTTTCGATGAAAATAATTGTATCTTAAATCAAAGCCAGTGAAATGTTCAGTTAAGATAATATTGTTTTGAATTAGAGAAAATAATAATTTTAACAGAATTTGTTAGATTCTTGACTCAAAATCTGATATTTTATGCTAAAACTATTGTTTTAGTCGAAACAAATAAAATACCTGCTTTAAAATATTAAACATTTTCGTTGAAATTAATCAACTAGTATCCCTTTGAACGAATTTTCTTTTCGTTTAAGTAAATACTTGCATTTTCAAAATTGAATGAATCTCATCACTGTCCTTCATAGGATTTCGAGTTGGCTTTTAATTTTAAATAATTGTTTATTGTAGGGTTTTGTGCGTCAAATTAGTATCAGTTTATGCGAGAAACCTACAGTTAATTATTTTCTGAGAATTGTAAAGCTTGTAGCGGATCATATCATACCGCTACAAGCAAGGGTGACGTCACGCGTCCTACATCGCGCTATCAAAGTTTCTTCTGTTGATGAGTATATATAGAAAACCGAACAGAATGATAAGTGGACCACGGCGGTCCCCAGGCATAACACCTCGCCTGACAGGAGATCTCCTCTTTGCCGCCGCACCACAAGCATCCAGCAAACAGTCGCATTCGTCTATCAGAAACGATAAGCGAAGTTAAGCAACGTCGACCGTGGTCAGTATTTGGATGGGTGACCGCTTTTCTTCCATGTTTAAGAAGGATCGTTAAATAGTCATAACAATTATAATTAAACATAACGCTGTATAATCAGCTTAAGGCGAGAATAGCTACCTTAGCTCGACAAAGTCCATATAAAGGCAGTGCGGGTAGACTGCCTATATGGCCCAAGCCTCCGAAAAAAAAGAGGCCTGTGCCTCTGCAGTAGGGCACTACTAGCTCGACAACGTCCGCTAAGACACACTAAGTCAGTGCGGTAGACTGACTCTATATGGCCCAAGCCTCCAGAAAAGAGGCGTAGGCTTTTTTAAAAAAACTTTATTTAATCTTGACGGTTAACTATGTCATTTTGGACCGAAACATTTTTTGTTTTAAACTAAAATATAATGTTATTAATTTAAGAGCTGATGTAGTCTAGTTAAGAGCACTATTCTCTTGTGTGAACTAGAAATTTCTTCCGTGCAATAACGCACGAAGTTCTACACCCAAGAAAACTAAGTGTTTCAAATAAAGAAGCATATTTTTCTTCAATGAATTAAATATTGTTTCAAATTGATAGAGTTTTATTTACTTGTTCAATGAAATTTGATCTTGTGATAACTTCATATTATTTTAAATATTTAAGAGAAATAATATCTTAGATGAAGTAAATATTCGTTGGTGCATATATGAAACGATATTCTCTTGGCTCAACTAATTCTTTTTTACCGTGTATGTACTATGAACAATTACGATATCGACATGTTGTTTCTTATAGCAGGATGTCCACTTTTTCTTCTTACAAATGACAAATTAAATTAAGATATTTACAAATTTAGTTAAAAACATGTTACAAAACAAACACCCTACCATTTCGTCGTTACATGCAACGGCCTAGCAATCGTTTAATATCTCTCCATGCAATGTCAATTATAGAATAGGTTATTAATAAGCACGAGCATGCAGTTTCACTGTTCATTCGTATATTGATTGGATTTCGAATTATAAATCAAATGCTTATTGTATATGAAAGCCTGCAATAATAAAGACTTAACATTGATTACGTTTTATCGAAAGGAAAAACATTGTATATAAAATACTTTTCTCTCAAAATGTGTGTTTAGAGATACTATTTCTTCTTATATACGCTTTAACGCGTGAATATGGAGTGGTTTGTTGTTAAGGATTATAAGGGATATGTTCCTTTTTTTCTCAATCCGCGAATAATTCGTGAAAAAAGAGCTTCGACTGTAAGCTCGTAGTTGATAATACTGGTAAGGTACGTAATATTGACATTTCAACTTTCAAATTCAAATTTCAATGGTATGGGGCACAAACCAGACTAGAAAACTTTTGATCTTTTATAAAGCATAAATTTTGTAACTTTTGTTGCCTCTACTGGGAATTGAGCCTTCGACTTTCCAGTCCAATGGACTAACACTGGGCCATTGTCGGTCGGTCTATATAAATATTAACGTTACAAAATGTGTATTTTCCAGCACATGGTAGGGACGGGCATGGCGGCCCCGTTCCCTTCTGCAGCGGCGGCGGCAGCGGCAGCCGCACAGTACGCCGCCAACGGGGACCTAGTGAGCGTGAAGGCGGAGACCGGCGGGCCCCCGACGCCGCAGCAGCCTCCGCTCGTCAAGAACGAGGGCCCTCCACCGCCGACACTCCCGCCGCCTAATTACTCACCACAGCCACCGCCCCAACCACATCCGCCTAATTCCATAGAAAATCAAAACAACAGCTCGGTAAGTTATATACATATATTTATACACAGTTTAAGTATTAGCACTTCATGCAGTATCGCCACACTCCGCCACTCGCGAAAGCCGATACCGTGACCCTAGTGATAATCCTGTTACCGCTTGAACAACAACCATATATATTTGAACATCTCTGTCACTCAAAAAAGTAAAGAAAGTGATAGTTTAACCTTTGAAATTTTGGCCGATATAGAGCACTGGACTTTGCCAGCGGCTCCGCCCGCCCTAAATTCGGTTATCGGCGAGGAACTCCTTAATTAGGTATACTAATTTGCCAGCGACTCCGCAAGCCCTAAATTCGATTATCGGCGACTGTGATTTGTTTCATAATTACACTATCATTAGTGTAGTTCTCTATATCAAGCTGTAGCTATAGCTATAGTTCGTTTTAGCTCAGTTATACTTATTCCCGCGGGAATTTAGGGATAAAAAGTAGCCTATATGCTATTCCAGGACCTAACCTATATCTAAGCCAAGTTTCATCCCGATCCGTCCAGTGTTTGAAGCGTGAAAGAGTAACAAACATCCATCCAAACAAACTTCCACATTTATAATAGCAAAGTCTAGTTGACAATAAAAACAGTATAGGAAGCAGAACTCTATACCACCGGGCAAATATCAACGGGAGAATAAAAGGCTCGTTCGTACCTATTAAAGAAATTGTCTACACAAAGGAAAGAGGGTGACGGGTGGGGGACTACAATGTCGACTCGTTGTACAATAGACATTTTAGGAGAAATTGTTACATAAATAGATTTTTAGTATACGGTCGCAATTAAAAAAAAATACACTTATGGAATAACTTCCGTCCGTTATACACTTATTTTCCAAATAAGATTGTAGATGACTAATATAAGTAATGTATGGACTAGTGTAAACTTTTGACAGATTCTTTAGTTACACGACAGAAACTTTCCTTCGATTTCCTGGTTGAAAGAGCAGCAGCAAACTAACGCGGCGGCATAAAAGCTTGTACAGGTACAGAACCCTTCGAAAACGTTCTTCTTGAAAATTAGTCGTCATTTTTGTAAGCATTTAGTTCGAATTTTGTGACGAAACATATAATTTTAAAATTTACCTGTGAGCGTAACTGGCTACCTGAGTCTCGAAGCTTTCAGCCAGGATATACAAAAAAACCGACCCTTGTCAGTAAATCCGTTAACCACTTTTTATAAACAAAGAGTATTATACAGCTACCATTTTACAGCTACCAATTCAAAGCTTGTTAGTGATTTAAAGTAAAAAGTTTCGTATATTTGTTGCTGTAGTTTGGCACAAAAGAGGTTTTTTATCGACCTAAAAAATCATGAAACGCGTGTCGCATAACTTTTTCAAAAGTAGCCAAGCTGTAAGCTGGGATAGATCAATAGTCTATTAACTGAAAGTTATGTAACGCATCGTAACAGCAGCTAAATCTGTTTTTTTTTTTTATTACCACTAAGATGGCAAACAAGCTTACGGTCCGCCTGATGGGAAGCAGTCACCGTTAGCCTATGGACGCTCGTAACATCAGGGCTATTACTTACGCGTTGCCGACCCTTAAAAAATCCAATAACTTCTTTCTTAAAGAACCCCATACTGTTGTATATACTGTAGTTACAAAATAAACATATAATTAATTTGAATAATAAAACTTCTTCTAAATAAAAAAGAAATAAAAACTTTGCCAAGTGCGTGTCGTTCATATACCTACACAATTTAGTCCAATCAAATAAGAAAATGAAACAACATTGATTGGTGGAGTTTCAAAATTTTTGTGTACATGTTCATTACAACTTCCCATTAAACATACTAAAAGTCCCCATCGATTCCTGTTATATACCGCCATCTTGGAAAAAAGGTACCCTTTTTAAGTTTTTTGCGTATATCTCGCCAATAATTATTAATACGGTAATATCGTCTATAAAAAAACTGTAACTTATTAAATTTCCTATGAAAACGCTAAGATATTTATGTATCTTCAAAACTTTAGCTGTAATCCATCCATCATTCCATGACATCGAAAACCAAATTTTTTCATATTTTTGCCGTCGATATACAGTTTTGTTTCTGTTTACTCCAAATACGTTCAAATATATTTTCAAGAACTTGTTCGTGACACACACCTAGAGAAAGAAAGGCCGACAGAGATGGTGAGAATGAGAGAGAAAGAGAAGGGGAGAGGAAATGAAGGGGCAGATGCATTATGCGACATAATGTGTATTCGGGTCCACTTGGTGAGTAAGAATAGCCAAGACCGAATAGCTATCAGCCAATTATCATCGCATCTGATTCCGATAAAGACTTAGACCACTTATCCTGCGTAGGGCAAAGCAAGGTTCTCGACAGATTGATAAGCAACCTCAATAACAACGCCCTTAATGACAACCATGGGCTGGACATACTCGACGTAGCGTTTGTACAGAACATAAGCATAAGTGCTAGATGAACTTTGTCCTAATAATTTCTTGTTTATTATTTGGACCCCAGGCCTACAATGTCACTGCGACAAAGACTGGTAAACTGGGACAAATTCAAGAAAGCTCTTAAAAGAATCAGTTTACCACAACTAGATCTTTCACTGTTCTCATAAGATCTCTAATATTGATGTAGTTATCGAAGCTGTCACCCACCAGTCACTCGCAAGCTACTATTAGCAAGAACTTTGAATAAAAAAACCACTTTAGAGCTATCTCAGTGTATAGTGGAACAGCTTAAAAACCGTTGTACTAGTATTTATATAACCCTTTCGCCACTTGAAAAAAAGGGCGCTCCTTTAGGTATAGATGTGCTCCGTTAAATCCGTGATGCAGTGCCCCTGTTGCCCGAAGACCGAAATGACCTAAGTGAAGAGGTCTATAGTGTCTATATAATTATGTGACCGTGGTAGTATTAAACGTTAATAAAGTTTTTTCAAAGCGTTTAGTAAACTAAATAATTTATATAACAAGAGCTCAGGCGTTTTTACCCTATAAAAATACTTATAATTATAGCAAACGGGAGTAACCTTAATTTTAATAGCCTGAAGAACTTCGTCCGCAATGACAGGGGGTAGAGAGATTTTTTGTTGGTTTAGTGCTAAGCAAGCATTATGGATCTTCATTTTTTATAAGTAACTTAAAGTCTTACGCAGGGATTACTTTAGACGTTTGAAGGGAGGTATGGCGCTCAGAGTGTCAACTTCAATAGCTTTATTTATAGCTCCTGTTAGCCTGGGGGCCAGGCTAGATCCCTTCTATCAGGTTTTTTCAGGACTGCTTTGACAAACTACACCTGTAGTCTTCTAGTCACTTTTGTTGAAGGAGTTATAATAGGGTCTGTCCTTGGCAGAGGGATAATTGTTACGTTTTCGTCGTGCGGCGTTAGGCTCTCTTATTAGTAACTTATGTCCTCGGGCACTGGTGATCGCTAGTTTAGAGCACTCGCTGATAGTAGCTTAGCTTAGTGACTGGTAAGAGATTCGATGACCACGTCAATTTGTCGTGAGATCTAATAAGTGGGAAGATGAAGTGTAGATGCTGTAAGCTGATAAGCTTTTAAGGGTTTCTTTGAATTTGTCCGAGTTACCAGACTTTCTCAGGCCCTTTGTCGAATGAAAGTCAGAGGGTCAAAGGAAACTTAGGCTTACATTCTGTAAAAGTGCTATGTCATGTATTTCCTGCCTGTCATTGCTATCATTTACAGCTAAGAGCTTAGCTGTCTTTAGAGCTATATTGTTAAATTTGAGTATGCCAATCAGTCTGCAGAAAACTTTGCCATTGGTAGTATTTCAGTACTATAAACGGTGCTTGCTAACTATTTACGTACACGGTCACGTAAATCGGAATAAGTTTCCTCAGTCTTTATGGGAAGTGAGGGATACCTACAAGATGATGATCAGCTGATGGTTGGTCAAGACTATCCGTTCTTGATAGCCAGTCGTGTCCAAGTGGCCTCAAAACACATTCCGACTCAGCCATACACATGTCACATAATGCATTTGCCTCTTCCCTTTGTCTCCTTCTCAACCTCTCGTCTGCCTCTCTCGCCCTTTTGGTGATTTCACGGTAATTTAAATAAAAACTACAGAAAACCAACCCCATAGGACAGCAAAACAAATAAATAATTTTACACTTTAACTAAGTTTTTGTAACAGCAATAATATAGTTTTTTGCTTATAGAATATATCTATAAGCAAAAAACTAAAAAAGATGTTCAACAGGAGGTCTTGAAGAAAATGTACACCAAAATTCAAAACTTTACCAACTAATGTCTTTTTAGCCTTAAAATTTATCTAATTTGACTGTACTAGTTAGAGTTATTGTTATAAGTTATTGGACTTTTGAACAGTCAGCAACGCGCGAGTCATACCCCTGGTGTTATAAGCGTCCATAGGCTACGTTGACCGCCTACCATCAGGCAGACCGTAAGCTTGTTTGCCACTTTAGTCGCATAAAAATAAAAAAGTTTCGTAGAATGGGAATTATTGCGGTATATATGTGTAGAGCTTTATAAAGTTTATAAAGTACCGCAAATGCATTTTGAAAACCTAACAACATCTCACACGCAAAAAAGAATTCCCTCAGTTTAATGTCGTTTTTTACACGACTACCGAAGGAGGGTACTGTTTCTCGAGTTTTATTACTTCTTTGGCACGATCTGTAACTCTCTCTTGACTAAACTATCTTTACCAAAACATCTTATTTGTCCCTAGATTTATCTTAATCGTGAGAGTGAATAGGGTATTAAATTTAAATATGGCGTCCGCGAAACTAAAAACTATCGAAACTATTTCATAGATATTATAGCTGAAGGTGCAGACGTTGTTCTGTCCTTTCCGTTGCTAGCATCCCCAGTCGCATCGCTTGCCCGCGTTATTACTTCGTTCTCGCTTAGGGTTCTTTCAGACCTTTTCTTTTTGCTCGGCCCCTAATTATCGTAGCGTGATGTTCAATAACTTTTCTTTAGAATTGGGCTTTCAAATCCGACTGGTAGTTCCAGAGATAAGCGCGTGTAAACAAAAAATTCAAAAAAACTATTTACCGTTGTTATTTTACTATAGCTTTCTTTTTGCTTTCCAGATAATACTTTTTTAAAGCGGTCGGTGTTTTTTAATAATTTATCTTGTTTCTCAATTTTATTGCAAAACTATATTGCTGTCCACATAGTCAATCTTTCTGCAAAGATTGCAGAAATTTAAACCTGTGACGGACGGGCGGGTCGACATATGGTACGAAACTACGACTTTTACCCATTTGGCTACGAAAAACTAAAAAAAAATAACAATATGATAATTTCAACCTACTTATGGCACCTTCACTCAAACCTTTATGAAGTTTGACTCTATAAACTTTTTTTTTATGTGCATCGTTATAAAAAGTGTTTTCTATTTACGTCAGGTATTAAAGGTAAAAGGTGTAAGTAAAAGATGTATTCAATTAGTTATATAGTACATACAGTGTTTAAACAGACGCCTACTCCATTCTCGAACATTTTTGTATATTTTTTATTCTATTTTAAAACTCAAGGTAAACAAAGTCCGAACCAGTTCAGAGGAAACGCGCACCATTGTTTTTTTGTTTGGACTGGCTATTTTACTTTTGATATATGCGTCGTATATTTTGTAAAATTGCATGAAATTTAGCGGTAATATTCATGTTTCGTTGTGTTTTTCATCGATGCACCGCTTAATTTGCCACCGACCTTAAACATCCTTTTGGCTGGTAGCCAGTTTTGTGGAACTTTTTATTGTTATTGTTTTTCTCTTCTCTTGTCTCTGAGTTTTATACCAAACTCGTACGTAAACCAGAACTCATACGACTACGACAAACAATTTTTTTTTAATTTAATTTGTAAATGGTTGGAAGAATATAAATACGAATTAAACCTATTTCGAGCGTAAGGTAAAACCGATTCTAATTTTTTGAAGTGAAAACTTCTTTAGCGGCGTTGTGCACTTTTTTTGGTATGGGTAAAAAATGTTAAACTCGCGTCAGGTCAAGTGTCCTGATCGTAAATTCATATAAAATTCGTAAGACGGAAACCGTAATGCCACGCCTAATATACTTTTTATTTTTAGTATATCGCGATTATGAGTAGTACAGGGAGGTTGGATATGGAATTTTAATTCTATGACAGATTGCGATGTCAAATATACTACGTCAAAAAAGTAAATAAACAAACATTATTATTTCTTGACAATGTCAAAGACATGTCTTGTGACATATTTGTGTGTTAAGCGCGAATCGTGTGTAAAGGTTTTCACTTCTGCCGGCACTCCCGGAGTGCAACTCGCTTTTATTTGCAAAACCGAGCAAAGCCCCGTCGCCTAGGTACTGTACAAGTTGTTTGAAACCATTATTTATTTGTATGAAACATAAAGAAGCCTGTAAAGCTTTCTACCTATACAATTAAATAGTTAACTGGCACACTGTAAACCAAGATATATGTTTATTAAATTATATTAAAATCTACGAACAGCCACAGAAAATAGAATAAAACTTAGTTTGTATGGAGCGTGCGATTATTAATTTAGCAAAATTCTACCAATAAAGAAAAGCTAACAAAGTTTTACAAAACGAGAAAAGTAGAATTGTACTTGTAACACTGAGATACATGTGTAACAGTTCCCATGGTACAGAAAATAAAACATTAAAAAACATTAAACATGTCTAGAGGTAACATCTGGATATCGTAGGACCTATTTATTGTATTAATTATCGTATGATCATGGCACATGTCTGACAAACGGCTATGTTTATTACATTCATTTGCGACTTGATTTAAGAATTCATTTTTCATGAATTTATATTCAATTTCAAAAACTTCTAATTAATTTGCTTATAAATATACCCATTTGAATAAATGACTTCTGTTAAATGATTTCTTGTGTCTGATTTTATTCATATGGGTAGGTATATTTTATACCGTTTGTTTCTTCTTTTTTGTAGATGTCATTTTTCATATTTATTGTTAACTAAACATATACCTATAATAATAAAATAAAAGGCCTAATTAGCAGGTGATAGACAAGTGTATGAATTAAGTGACTAGCATTTGAGTTCGGCTTCGCTCGCGCAGATTTACCGCGGCAATTTTATGTGTAATTATCTGTCCCTCCAGATATCTTTCAAAAATCAGGTCATCCCGTTGATTCGTTGCATGCATGCAACTTTAAGGAATGAGCCTCGCGGTGTCTACCCCGAAAAAAATATTTCCGTGAAAACTCGATTTGGACAAAAAGTATCCTATGTTCTTTTCCGTCCTTTCTACAATATCTGTGCCACAAATTAAAATCAGCTCTATTGGTTGCTCCGTTGCGACATTTACGATAAACAAATACATTTATGTATCTATAAACATACATACGTAAGTATATTTATATGACCTTTGCATTATATATGATTTAATTTAGGATTTGGCAAATTAACGCATCATTCGTGCAGTAATGGAGCGAGTTGATTCATTCGTTGATTGTATTTATCACATAAATAAGTGGTATTATAGTTATGTTTACTATAATAACCCAAGTTTACGTGCCCGAAATTAAAACAATCTTAATTTAATTTCAGCAAAGCGAGGGCGAATCAAATGAAGAAAGCACACCAGTGAGCGTAGCGGCGGTAGTGGCGCAGCAAGCGGCAGTCGCGGTAGCGCAGCAAGCGGCAGTAGCACACGCTGCAGCCGCCGCTGCCAACGCCGCCGCCGCCGCAGCTGCTGGCGCCAACGCTGCCGCCGGCAACCCCGACAAGACCCTAGTCCCCGTCTCACAAGTCTCACAGCCCAAACGGTTACACGTCTCCAACATACCCTTCAGATTTAGAGACCCCGACCTCAGAAACATGTTTGGGGTAAGTATTTTCAACGCACTTGAAATTTGTAGAGCACAGCATGATAGTTTTAAAGAAACAGCGGACAGCTTTTAATATCGAATATTTTACATTTCAGCAATATGGCACAATACTTGACGTTGAAATTATATTCAACGAACGTGGCTCCAAGGTAAGCTTTGATTTCTTATAAAGTTTATTTTAAACTAAAGGTAGCTCTTTGAAATTCATAAACCTATTTGTGAATTTCATAGTAGCTATTTCTTTGACCTTATAAATAAAATGTGTTGATGCAATAAGTGTTCATGAATATTTTATTTTATTTTTGATTAAAGCCAAAAGATATGTTCATTGAATGATACTTGTAAAGTGTTCTCTCTCATGCATTTATTGCTTCACTTATACAGTCGCCATCTTACCACAAGTAACACGACGGCAACTCGCGTCTTACGTGCCTTTTGCCATGCAAGCATTATTTACTGTGAACTGCTGTCGACTGTACCTATTTAAATATAAATTATAGAAACAAGCATTGTTGGAAATTTGAAATTTAAAATTTATTATAATGTTTTGTTTTTGTGATTCATAGACTGTACTTCGCAGCTATTGCATTGGTTGGTTTTGAAAAATCTATTTTTATTACAAACAATTGTTTTCCTAACTCATAACAGAACCTTTATTGTAAAATTCAATTTACGAATACTTTTTGATGAAATGCAACAGCTACGAAGATGTATATAATAAATATTATTAAGTTTAGGTATTAGAAATGATATTAACATTGCAGTTCTGAGGACGTGCTAGCATTGCTAATAGCAGCTCTATTACCGCAGAGGAACTGATATAGCATGCCCAAAATCTCTAATTCATCATGATTTAAATTACTACACAAATGGCCTAGCAGTTTTAGTCAGGCTATACCCACATTACCCACTGCTAGTCAACAGAGCTGCTATTAACGATAGCAGTACACCTCCTGGATGAAGTCAAACTGTACCAGATTAAATGAAGAGAAAACTCTCGTTTACTCTCTAATATTTGCGATTTGAATGATTCTCGCCTAACCAAAGGCAATTGGGCTTACAATATTGTGTTTTAAAACCATCTTCTCTGTCTCATAGCATAATTTCTTGGTTTTAATGTTTGGTGCAGAATATCTTATCTAATTGCATTGTATATTACCATAATATTAATATTACAAAAATGTGTATTTTGAAAATTGACTTTATTTTCTTTTATTTTAGCTTTTTATACCTCTGACATACTTTTTTTCTATCAGTATGATGATAATGTATATAATATATAAATATTTAGCAAATAGTGCATCTCAACTAATATATCATTATCGATTAATGAAGTAAGTCATTGGTACACGTAATAATTTAAATGAAGATTGTAAATGACGTAGGTACTCAAAAAACAACTCACAGTCATTTTACAAAGAATGAATGAATCGAAATGATTTAATTGATTGGATTGAGCGCTTTTTCGTGTTTACTGCTTTCCTTGTAAGATTGGTGACCGACCCTTCAATACAAGTAGTACATGCTCGCTCATGTCAATAAAGTATTTTAATCTTTTTTTTTTTTAAATAATAGCTCCAAATTTTTCTACAAAATGGGATTTGCAGTATTAGAGAATGATGCATCGTCTCTTTAACAGCTGATTTTCTAAGTCACATTTTCAAGACAGCTCTATTATTTCGTAACTAATAATGGGGGTTTGTTTTAATTATCGTCCAAACTACCGTAATATATGTAAAGCTCTTTGCATTTTTAGTACGAGAGATGACGACCAAAATTATGTATCATCGTTTTACGGCCAAAACTTATGCAATTCTTAGATTAGGTCATACAAAACCCGCCTAGGTGTGCAATTACTGTCAAAAATGTGAAAGCTTAGGCATTTCTGCTAAACTTTTTTTAGTTTTGGAGTCATAGGTGACAAAGAAAATATGTCTGGAAGCGGTATTTCGGTAATCTTGTCAGCCATAAAAATGCAGGTCGTTAAAGTCTGGCCTAAGTGTGTTTTAAAAAAAATTTATAACTCGATATCACATACAACTCTAAAACTAAAGAAAGTTGAGCAGAAGTGCCTAAGAAGGTTTGACATTTTTAACAATTACTGCAAACCAAGTCGTGAACCCGAATGACCGAATCTAAGAATTTCAAAAGTTTTGACGGTAGAACGATGATACATGAGTTTGTTGTGGTCTCTGCGACTATGTGTTATCCGACGCATATAAATAGTTGTTGTTAATGTGTTTGTAGTTTGGATGATGAACATACCTAATAAAGTGTCTTTAGATGATTGACAATGAATTTTTAGCATTATTTCTGTATAATGTGTTTTAATAATAGTTTTTCAGCTGTATGCTTCCTAACAAGGGAATCTATTATGTTTCATTAGATTTGGGCATGAATATATCGCTGATCCTTTTAATTTTATAAATGTAAGTTATTTCGTAAAAGTTACTAAGGTGCATCACATAGATTTGCTTTGTCTTTACCTACCTCTTACGTAATTTCGTGCTCGAAGACTTGTTTGTTGTCATGTTAGCAACTGCAGCTGAATCACCTAAGCAACCAGTTTTGCAACCAAACTTTTATTTCATTTGATGATTAGTATAATAAAGATGAATGATATGGAATAATGTATTAGTTTCTTTCTTGGTGTACTTTATTATCGTTGAAATACGTACGACTAGAAATGTTATTCTTGACTTTGGTACTATCTTGTGTCAATAAGCTCATTAAAGTAAGTGATATGGTTATCACTGGGTCACAGGTCGGACATTTTATTTTTCTATTTAATTTTATACGTCTGTATATCTCAGGCTCAGTCGTGTGTTTACTTACAATAAGATAATAAACTGTATTACGTCTTATTGATAAAACTTGGCAGCACAACATGAAATAGTGATTTTAGGAGGCCTATCCTAAATTATTTACAAAAGAATGCGCGCTCCGAATTATCCCGCGATTTCATACATTTTCACAAATTTTCGCTTTCCCTCGTACGAGGTAGATCTATGAGGTAGATGTATGGATGGATGGTTATGAAAAGCTAGGCCTTCTAAAAAACATTTGATGGTTATAAATAACAACGTTTTAGAATTAAAAAGTATATAGGAAAATCAAATAAAATGAATTTATTTCAATTGTTTTCTTGTAGGTGGGTAACTGCGATAAACAATCTATAAAATATTTAGTTCTGACAGGTGCGGTAATTTTAATTTGTTTTTAGTTCACTATTGGTCATGGTAGTCGTATTTTTTCAATTATTTGGTAACTACTTGGTTTTGTATTAGAAACGTATAAAGTAGAAAAACTACTAAACGGCAAACATAATTTTAGTAAATCCAAATAATATTGAAATTTGCTTAATATTACAAGAAAACTACGAATTTTAGGAATTTGTAATCTATACATATAAATAAAATTGAAGTGTCTGTTTGTAATATTGAAATAACCGTTTTTTACTACATGTATATGAATATATATACGGTACATACACCAAAATAACATTTTTTTCAATTTTTGTCTGTCTGTCTGTTTGTTCCGGCTAATCTCTGAAATGGCTGGACCGATTTTGACGGGACTTTTATTGGCAGGTAGCTGATGTAATAAGGAGTAACTTAGGGTACGTTTAGTTTAGAAAAAATATTTTATTTTAGAAAAATAAAGTAATGTTGCAATGTTCAAGTACTGTCCAGTACCGCGCGCAGCTCACGCGCATGCCACTGGGCCGTCACGTCGGGAGCCTCCCACCAACGAATCAATATCACAAATGCTGCCTGTCGCGCGGGGGTCCGAACGAAAAAAAAATGAAAATAAATAAAAATAAAAATAAAAATGCAAACACTAAGTAAACGAATTAACTTTTTTATTAAATTCTACGTGGACGAAGTCGCGGGTACAGCTTTTGTCAATAAAAATATAACTTAATTTGGAATAAGTAAAAATAAAATAAGTAGGTATCATAATAAAAAAAAACTAAGAAATTAAAGAATCGACTCTTAGGCGGAACGAAGTTCGCCGGGTCAGCTAGTAATGTATAAAAACGCTCAGCTAGCCCGAGATAAACTGAGACTTAATATCACTTTCGACTATGTATTATTTATTGTTATTTTAAACTAATTAATATTTGTAAATAAATTTGTAAACTGAGTAAAAAGTATAACTAAAAAGTAGATTTTATAAATACATGCAGTATACTACAGGACTAGGTAAATATTAGAAAATGCCAAAAATCCAACAATCACGGCTCTGAAATATATAGGAAATTCAAAAAGTAAATATTGAGTAATTTATATAATCACGACAAATAGCGGAGGTTTTTTTTTATACATACATGTATTTACATATAACAAAACAAAAATAGTTATCCATCACGGGACGCCCGGCAGTCGTGAAACATTATCGAGTATACTATAGTTGGATAGATATAGTAAACATACAGAGAAGCATCGGAGTCGCACGCACTCACGCAAAGGAATCGAGAGCGGCGGCGTATAGGGGACATGACGGCATGAGAGAGCGTCATGCCATTTGCCGTCACGGCATACAGTTCGATTTTATATTTTTTAATGACAGGTAGAGTAGGTTGACACATTAATTGTGCAAGAAAAAAATTTTTGCGTGACAGTGTTCAGGAATGGAATGAGAACTGAAATAGAAAGAGCATTTGCATTCACTAGTCTTCAATATACTATACTACTCAAAATATTAGGTTCAGATGTCACTTCAATAGTATCTTTGCTTTGTTACATCTGTTAATCTTACTATACTATGTATTTGTGTCCCTAGAGACAGACGGGTTGCAATGTTGCCCATACTAAATTTTAATAAAGTCGGTCTAAATCTCTTCTCTCTTTCTCTGCCCTTCTTATAGTTTATTACTTACTGTTTTACAACAAAGCACCCGTAATGGTAATAATAGAGCTGTCGTTGCTTTTATAAATGTAAGCGTTTCGTTTAAAACAGCAACTTGTTTGTCACTTTCACAACTTGTCTCTTCCACATGTTGTGTGCTGTGCTAGCTGCTTTTTGTATATATGGGGTTATCACCATATGTTTTGATAGTAGAATACTTTTTTTTATCGTAGCACCTATTTATATGAAATAATTATGGTTAATTAATGTTTAATTCTCACAAAGCAAAGTTTTAAATTCGATTTTTCAGACAAGTATGTTTGTAACAAGCGCTCCTCACTCGAATTTATAAGCTTCATAATTTGTATTTAAAGTCTTTAGATTTTTTTAGCACTGTAAAGTATTTGCACTGTGTTATATTGTTAGTACCATAGGTACGGACTATCCGTAAGTTAACTTTGTTAATAGACCACCAATATTGCTACCGATACTCAAATGTTTAATAGAATATCTTGCTAAATTGAAGAGTTACAAGGGTACTTAGAGCCAAATAACTGTATAATATCCTCGTGAGTTTTTCAGATATATTTATCATATTTCAACTTTGCCATTTTAGTTACCTGCATGATCGGTGATCTGTACAGAACAAATTGCAGCTAACATGTCACACAAAAAATACTGACTCATTTAGTGTAGTAATATCAAATTTGCTTTGAGGACATGTTAATGATCAGTAATTCCTAAATTACTGCGTGATAAACTCTCTTTCCGTTCAGGCTGCTAGGACATATACATTAATTGTAATCCAAACGCTTATGTGTACCCATTCAGCTAGAATACGCTCAAAGTATCAACGTTATTAAATTACCTAATAATATTGTCCACTCGATATTTCACTAGATTTTTTTTAAATGAAAGAACATGCAATGCATAAATGTTAATTTTTGTTGCACGTTGTTTTTTGAGCGACGCTGTTTTTAATGCATGTTTTGTCTGTCTTGCATGCAGGGATTCGGTTTTGTAACATTCGCAAATAGTGGTGATGCGGAGCGAGCACGAGAGCGACTTCACGGCACCGTGGTTGAGGGCAGAAAGATAGAGGTGTGCATGATTCAATGATACCATCCGTAGCACTTGTAACTTTAACATCCCGCTCCTACGCCCCACGCCCGCCACTGCAACGCAACCTGCGCTCGTCTGCTCTGTAGTTATCTCATGCTAGCGGGCTAGCGTGCGCGGCGTGCTAGCTACCTGCTAGCAAGCTAGCGACCCCCGCATATTAGCACTAAGTACGACCACGTCTAAACCACATACAAACCTTATTTATTTTATCCCTTTACTCTCTAGACGGTCATTTATAATGCCGATCGAAAGAGAGTGTGTCTCACAGAGAATGTAGAACGAACAGTGCCGTCTCAATGGCGCAGAGGTAAGATTACAAATACTAATGTTAATTCAGTTATATTTATTTAATAACACTATTCAAAGCACCAATTCGGTTCTAAACGACATTCTATCTACCTACATAGTTATCTCAATAAACATAATGTTTCCCTATTAAAATAAATGTACCGTAATACCCTTATTTACCTTATAAACGTGTTAAATGTCTTACATAAATGTAACTAGCAAGTAAAATAATTAATTTATAAGAACAAATATTATTTTAAATCACAGTTGAATATTTGCTACAATAATGTTGATAGATTCATTGATATATGACAAAAAGACATTTAACATGAAATTGGCTGACTTTGTATTGCTTTTGTTAAGTTTAAATAAATTATACCTTTTTTTTTTGGAGATATTTCATCTGCTACGAACCTAGTAGGCTCAAGTCCTACAAACAATAACGTGTCCAAACTATAGTCAAAAAATGGCTGGCTTAAATAAAATGTAGAAATATCAGGACGGTTGGCATACAACAGAAAATGTATCCTTTGCTGGCCTTGGCGCATAGAAAATCAACCTGTAGTACAATTGCAATTTCTGAACAGAGTGTGACCAAATTATTATACTCTAAACACATTTTTTTTGTTTTTATGCAATATATTTACATAAAAAGGATTGTACACAGAATTCAAGAATATACCAAAAAGCAAAAACAATTTTTATATTAAGAATATTACCGCTTTAGACAACTTAGAAAATGTCTGGGCTAAAAAAAACCAAAGAAAACTCAACTAGTAACTGAAAACTAGTAAAAAATTACATTAGAATTTAGTAAAATATCTTATCGCTAGTAAAAACGTCACAATACGCATTTTAAGCATACCAAATTGTCGAAGGAAATTTAACATAATATTAAATTAATAATTATTTCCATGTGAAAATCATTTTTTTTTTCTTGTATGTTGCCATTAGTGCACTTTAGTAACATAAAATAACATTATACATAGTTTGTTGTAAGAAATTGTATAACATTTACATAAATGTAATATTATGTTTGAGTACAATAATTTGGCCACCCACTGTATTTACAGGACTTTTTCCAGTTCCAATTTGAGTCTAAGGTAAATGTTTATGTGTGCGATTCTACAAAGGCTAATCTTTTAATGAAGATAAAAGAATTTACTTTGACATAATTGCCAATTGTAGTATGAAATAATATAGCTTCAGCTTTGGTATCAAAGATCTGGTTCTTACATGAAGTAACAATCTTTAATTATAGCACCTTTTACTCTAAAGCTGGTGGTTTATGATTAAGGTACGTAAGTAAGTATACAAAAAGCCACCTTAGCCCAGACACGCTATGTCATAAGCAGTGTTGCGGCGACCGACCTGTCACGCACGACTAAAGTGGTAAGTGACAATAAGAGTGTGTTCATTGGTCATACCCTTAATTTTGGGGACTAAAACTGTTTACATAAATATTAACTGACCTTCATAACCTAAAGAACGGTTTTAAGTGAGCTCAAGAAAATAATTTGCTTAAAATTTTTGGTTTTTATTAAGTTTTATTATTAATTTTTTTTATTTAATTACCCTTTAATATTTGATTGCACTTTCCAATGAGCCTTTATTGTTTAAGCAGAAGTAAATGCGTGAAGGAATTCTTTCTCTGCCAGTTACTCTTTAGCAAATCTCTTATAATTTTATATTTTCAGCGACAACCTATGCAAGGATTATACCTATCGAAATACCTCTTTCAAAATTGAATTTTCTTTTCAATTTTATATTGTTCCATATGATCACAAGTGAATTAAGTCCATGAACGAATAAAATAAATTATACATCAACTCGACTTATAAATGGAAACAACGAACATGTTTTAAAGTTGCACAGTCAGGGGTCTAGTCGCTTTTTCTAAAAAGTCAGCCAATATGCATGCTTTATATGTTTTATTTAATTTATAAAGAGTATATTTTGACATGACGTTTACTTCCAAATCAGGTTAATAACGCCACAGCAAGAGTACAGACCAAGAAACCCCCGACGCTCCCAAACGGTGAGTTTACGTTTTCTAAATATACACTGATGATTCGAATGTTTTTGTTACCTACATCTTGTTACATTCATTCGCCAAATTGAATGTGCCTTCTGTTACAGCGCGTCCCTAACACATAATTTATTATAAACATTTTATTTTAAACACCTTTAAATATAATAATGCATCTTGAGTTTTTCTTTTCAATCCATCAGTTGTACTGGCTAGAAATGGATCAGTGCCCACTTTGGGTGAGAGCTGGTTTTTAAATATAAAGATTGATGTTGTTAATGTTACCTATGTACCCACATACTTGTTGGCTAGTTCCGTTGTCTGAATGAAGTAGGTGAATGCTATTTAGAGACTGACTCCAACTGTCTGGCCGGAGACAGTCTGCGCCTGGCACGCGCTTACACATCCACTGCACCCTCTGCAGGTAGGGTTGCCATTAACAATAAAATAAATAAAAAATATTCAGAAACAGAAGGCTCACAAAAAAAAAAAGGAAATCCTAACTTATGGCAACCCTAAACACTAAACGCGCTACATTTCACAACTGGCTGACTCCGAAACTTATTTTATCAAACACTTGGCATTTTTGTTTTTATTTCTTTTGTTAAGGCTGTCTCCGGCATTGATGTTTGCCTGACGATACATCCCTTATTGAGGATGAACAGTTTAGATAGCTTGTTAGATTAACTATTTTATAAAGGTTATATGAAATACGTAATTTAAAAGTTTATTTATATAATGTTTAATTTATATATTTAAAGTTTGCCCGTATGAGTGTATATCATTTCAGTCTTGCACTGTTAAATATTTCAATTTTGTAGTGAGAATGTATGCTAGGATTGTGTTTCTGCTACCAGTAGAATGAATAACAAATTTTCTGCACATTTTTTAAAAATTTTAAATTAAATTGTTTCAGTGTGTGTCCAGTGGCCGGAAGGTAAGACATCGGCATTTTTACTAATTTTTGTATGATATATTCTGATTCAACTCATGAAAGCTTTGGCGTTTACATTTTGATATATAAATAACATTCATTTAAGCATGACCTTCTTAACTTTGATGTGGTGGGCCATGAGATTGATTAGTTCTATTGCTCGAGGAGATCTTGGTAATTTCATAAGTATTACATAGCAACTTTACCCTAATGGCCATGCTTCCTTAGAGCAGTAAGTCAGAGGCTGCGTGTTTACCGTTTTGGTATCTAATTGCGCACGTTGGTGAAAATTTTAATTATTTGTATACTGTGTAAGACTTTTATACGTGGTATTCTTGGTAGGTATTGTTTACTAAATGTACTTCTTAATCTATATCTAACTGTACTTTCCGTATTCTTATTGCTGTTTTTTAATTTGAAATATATTTAGTAGCTATATATTGAGCAGGTAATTTTTGTAATTATTATTAATAGAGTAGTTAGTGCCACATAAAGGGTTGTTACTTTCCGAACAGTGAACAAAAGAAAGTTAGTTATGAGGTGTGTGTATTTGTGTTGATGACTGTATGTGTACGCGTCGATTAAGCCACAGTACTTGCAAATATATATGTAGCTATACCGCTATCTTGACACAAAACACTTCGAATCATGTCACAGTCAACATACTATCTTAGGGTCGGGTCATACCGAGACGCGACATGACGCAACGTGAAGAGGCTTGAAGTGAGTTTTCAAGCCTTCCGTATAGCAATCCACTGATGTATCTTCATCATTGACATACATTGAAGTCTATTCAATTCCTACTTCAAAAGTGTACACAATTATTTCAGAAAGTAAGGTTAAAAAGATTGTTTATTTGTTATATTAAAGAACCCATATATACACTTTTCTGACATCCCATATTTGTATGTTTTGTTGCAAAGCATGACTTTTCCGTAGGAGTATGTATATGTATGTATGTGTGTATTCAGTAGCTCATGTGACGCAATCTTTTTCTTTCACTATCGTTAACTTTTTAAGAAACTTACTTATTTAAAATTATGTTTGACATATCTTGAGCTTTGCTTTGATCATTAAGTCATTGTTCCTCCAGTTGCAATAGTTACGCATAAGGACAGATATTGAGCCGACCTGTTAACTTGATGTCGTGGGTACTAATAAGGTCTTCTTTGCTATTTTATATATTAGCAGCTTGGTGTCCAGAAAATCATTTAACTGCTGACAGTAGAGTTCCAGCTGTCGAATTTTTGTATTACATACATTCCAATATATTTTATCTTGTCAAGTGTTTGATAAATCATCTCTGAACTGTTAAATTTGTCACCCAGTACCAGTTTTGTGCTTAAAACGAAGTTAGTTGGCTTTTTAAAATTATTGATTTATACAATCAGCGAATGTAGCATAAAGTTACTTGATATTTTTAGTTGAACGATCACATTTTTCATGGATTTAAAGTATCTATCATTGAATATTTGATGTAGTATGAATAAATTCTGTTACAAGAACGCATCATGGAACATTGAGGGTTATTGTTTTTTGTCATTTTGTTGAGAAAAACAATACATTGTTTTTGGTGATGTAGTTTTAGATTTACTTACTGTGGTCTGATGGCGCGACATGTTTGGTTTTGGTATGCGTGTTTGTATGTTCTTGTGCGAAGCATGGTAGTTGCGAGAAGGTGTATAGTACTAGTGGTGAGTGTGTGCGATGGGACGTGTACGCAGGGCTCCGGGTGTCAGGCGTGACGTGGCCGTGGCTAAGCGGCGCGGCGGCGAGCTCGGCGGCGCCCCCGCTGGTGCTGGCCCCGCGCGCGGCGCAGCGACGCAGGTAACGCATGTTAGCTAGTACCCACGTATCGTGTGTTGCATGCAGCGCACGCGGCGGCCGCAGCGGCGCTCCGAGGCGCGGCCGTGCTGCGAGCGCGCTCGCCCCGCCAGCCCCCGCCCCCGCACACCCCGCACACCCTCCCGCACGCAGTCCTGCCCCGCGCAGCCGCATTCACTTCGCCGTTGCACGCGTATGCACAGTGAGTACTCACACTATGCACAGCCTCCTCTCCTAACCAACCAAACACCTACAAATCCTATCCTTCACTATTAAACCTAACGTACACGGGTATAGGCTGTTACGGTACAGTATTAACTATGTTGTGTGTCTTGTCGTGTACAAATTCTATTCTATACCCGTGTAGCTTAGGCTTTACTGCTGAATTCGCGAAATCCGATTAAAGTTAATTTCTACCTAAAGTGTTACCTATTATTTCTTTATTGCCTTGGGTCTCATATATTAATACATCGTTAAAGTTTTGAGTTTCGAGAATTCAGGGGATAGCCTTGTCTTAAGACGAAGCTCTGTCTTGAGACTAAACTATTAATACGAACTTCACCTATTATATCTATCTAATTCCTTCACCCTGATTACTTTTTGCCTCTCTCGAAAAAAATGACAGTGATTTAAGTTACGAGTACTCTTTGGTATTATATTGGACAGTGAGTTTTTTATATTTACAAATTTTTAAACATACAGCATTTATGATCATAAAATTAATTATGATACTAAGTTTTTAGTCAATTTAAAAGGATTAAACATAACAGATTCCTTTGCAAATAAAATTTTTCCTGATAATCATTAAATCTAAATTTGTTTGTAACAAATACAAATTTCCATTGCGCATAACAATCAACTTATCAAATGTAATACTACGTAAGGTACTATAGAAACCGTGGTCCCTTATATTCTGTAAAGTATATGCTAGGATATTTTTCTTACCCAAAATGATATTGACTATTTTGCTATTCCACTGCTCTTTAGAAACAAGAACAACATTTCCAGCGCGAAGAAATCGTAGATTAAACTAAAATTTACAAAAAAATTTTTTTCTACAATTTACTAATTTTTGAAAACTAATTTTAACGAATCCATAATATGGATCAATGCTAGTTGTCTAACATTAGATGACAAAACATTATGCGACTAATATAACTGCAGGAGCCGAAGGTCAACCCATCCTACCCATCCACACAACCTCAACTGTTAACCGCTCCCGTTGTTCCTAACCCGTGCTGGTATGGTTTATTTCTGTTTCACAATCCATAATTATATAGTTAACATTACTGATAAAGCACATTTAGCTACTTCAAAATGTTGCAAATATTTGTTTTTGTAATTAATGCCTAATTATGTTAAAATCAAATGATTGCACAAGCTTTTTTTTTAATCGTCGGTAATGCACCAATTCGTGTCTAATGTTATTTCTGGCCAGTGTCTAGGATTATATACTGTTAATTTTGATATCGCCGAGTTGCTATATCGAATTATAAAACATAGTCTTTATCCAGTTATTAATTACTCGTATTATTTAACGTAACAAAGAGTAAAATCATTTACTCTTTCCTAAACACGGGTATGACATCCTACTGACTGGCCATATTTTATATATACTAGTTAGTCATTCAATTAACATAATCGATTCCTGACGGTAGTTCAATTCGTTCTTTTTTTAAAAGTAAATAGATGCACTCATAATTTAATTAATTTAATTAGAAATGTAGTTATATCATCTATCTAATTAGCTTTTACTTTCAAAACTCGATAGTAAGTGGTTTTAACTGTTTTAGATTTAGAAATTCATCTTTATTTATTAAGTTAATGTGGGTATTCACGAAAATGCTTTGTATTTTTGTGCTTTGAGCGAGTTGAAATAATATTCCTAACTACAAAATGCATATTATTTATTCTCATTTATTCACAAAAGGAAATTTATGATTATTTGTATACTGTGGAAATATTCAACGTCCAACACAATGGTTAAATCGAGTTATAGATACTTACATATGACATCGTTTCATAGTATTTCACCAGATTTTTTAGCAAACATCGATTGAAACTTATTAGTAATTTATATTTGTAATAACCAGGGGTCTGAATAAGTTTGTGGGATTTAAAAAATAATATGGATATTCCTTAAATCGCAGAATTTCAGGTTTTGTTTTATTTATCTGATATATCAATACAACCCTAAAAACCATCAAAGTACTTAAAATAGTAAATAAAAATACCATGAGCAATAAATTACGGTTCCCTTTATTCTTGGGAATGTCCACGATTGATTGATAACAACATTTTAGCTACAAGTAAATAAAACACACTACCTAATTCCGACCTTTGATTAAAGACTTCATAATAAAATGTTTTGGAAAATCCTATTGAAAGATTCTTTAATATTTTGAATTCGTGCATATACTGCCTATTTTCCTTAAGTTTATTATAATATGTACTAATTACATTATTTTAATCCACAGCGTCTATTACGACCCGTTCTTAGCCGCAGCTGCTACGGCTGATTCCAACTACAGACTACAGGTAAACTATTTACTCTAGTTTAGCACCAATTTAATACAGAGAACCAGTGTGTAAATGTGTGGCTGTAAAGAGCGCGGAGAGCAGCAGTGACATTGTATATGTTGTTACAGGCCACGAAACCGGCAGCCGAGGTAATCTCCACACCTCCAAGTAGCCGACAAATTATGAAACAAAACTATTTTCTATCGCTTTCGAAATAACGATCCAATATGCTAGTTCATAAGCCTTGTTTCATAGCGGTGTGAGTGTTGGAATTTAGTTTGCTCCTTTTTATATTACGATCCTTGTTGGTAATTCACCGTAAGCAGGACGCACATTGTGTTTGTGGTAACAGAGATGGAGTGCACCCGCCGGGCAGACCTCTTGTTTCGCCGATTCGATTGCTTATTGTTGGATTCGTCTTTAGCACAATAACTCTTAAACAAAATTCGAAAACCAACCCTAATTTAAAAAGAAAATTTAGACTTGAGATCCTTGTACCAATGTCCTTTCGAAAATATTTTTTGAGTTATTGCGCCATAAGTTTATCCTTGTTTTTTGGTATTGGGTTATATAGATATGCTACCACTGGTTTTGTCAACTTAAGGTGTTAATTATCATCACGTACCTCTTAGAAAATCGAGCCCACATGTCGTTACAACTTTAAAATACTAACCACCGAGTAGTTAATATAATGCAGATAGTATAGTCATGCCATAAAACTTTTTTTGGAATTTTAAATTATCATTATGTATATTTTTTTAATAGAATTGGTGATTTCCTGAACCAATACACAGTGCATGCAGATAAATAAAAATATTTTTGTAGTATTAAGTATTTATGTTGTTCAATGCTCATATTTCACTGTATTTAAGTTACGATGCATGCAAAAACAATGGATTTCGTTTAGAACCAATAATGCTATGTTTAACGAATAAAATAACATTATTTATATTTTAATTCTCACATTAAAGACATAATCCAATAATATATAAACACTAGTTTGGTGATTCTCTAGAAAGCCTTTGGCTCGTGTAAACATCGTAATTTTCCAGTAAATCTCTGGCTCGTGTTAGCATCGTAACATCGTAATTCTGTAGGAAGCCTTCGGATCGCGTTAACATCGTGATTCTCCACCTAACCTCTGTCTCGTGTAAACTTCATGATTCTTTAGCAAGCCATTACCTCGTGTAAACATCGTGATTCTCCACCTAACCTCTGACTAGTGTAAACATCGTGATTCTTTTGCAAGCCTTTAGATCGTGTGAACACCGTGATTCTGTAGGAAGCCTTTGGCTTGTGTAAACATCGTAGTTCTCTAGCAAGCATCTGATTTAGCTCGAAACTCGAAACATTTAAAATTCCGTTCCAAGAACGACATTGTTATTTAAGGTATTTATTACCTCAGTTAGTCACTGATCAAATTTGATGCATGCTTGAATATCGAAATCTATTGTCACAAATTATAAATTCTACACCTCATTGTTAATCTTTATCTCATTTATTAATTTTAACTCGTACTCCCATACTTGTTGCGTAGTAAGTATCGCTTTCGCCACCGCCTTTCTTCAATCGCCGACACGATACTTCGATGGAAACTTGCAGGTGATAATGTACTTCTAATTAAATAACATATTTCAGATATTCATTTGCCCGAATATTCACCAGATCATTTCATGTGAAGCGGATTGTTTGGTTACGTCGTAGCTCATAATGGTGGCTCATTTTTTGTGGGTTCATTGTTTTTTCTTCTGTAAAGTTATGTGGTACAGCTAATTTACTACAACAGTATTACTACCCGCACAGTAATTTGTTGTTTTCTATTTATTATCCTTATATATATAGTTATCCTTTAGTTCTAAATTTGCATATATAGCAACGTGTTTCATTTGTGACGTACAAATTTAATAGATCATCGATCGTCGATCCTGAATAGTGTGCGGTGTTTCAGGCAGCTGCAGCGGCGGCAGCGGCAGCAGCTCCTCTTTTGAAGTCGCCACTGACGACAGCGCAGCACGCAGCGGCGGCGGCGGCCGCAGCTAACTACGGGGCAGCGGCGCGCGCGGCTGCAGCTGCCGCCGTCAGCGCCGCACCCACGCCTACGCTAGCGCCACTCGCAGCGTTCGTATTTTAGACACAAAAATATTATTACCTACATATATTATTTCTAACTATATGATTGATAGTCGGTGGTGGCCGAGGGGTTTAAATTTCCCTTAAAGTCCCAAGTTGCGGAGGTTCAAACCCGGCGTGTACCAATGAGTCTTTTCTTAATTTCTTAAGTAAACTGATTTATTTATTCACACCACTGGCTTTTCGGTAAAGGAAAACATCGTGAGGAAACATGCATACGTCAAAAAAAAAAAAAGGACGTATGTGAAGTCCACAATCCGCACTGGGCCCGCGTTAACACTATGGCCCAAATCACCCTCGCTTATGAGGGTAGGCCGTGCCCTAACAGTGGGGACGTATGAAGGCTGGCAAGATATTATTGATTAATTAATTACCGATATTGTTAATATATAAGACTTGATTCAGTAACGGCGTGTCGAACTCGCTGACACAAATTACATAAATTTTGAACAACTGGGGCCTAATATATGAAGCTATTTGCAAACTCTTAAATCTGCAAATCCCTCTTTTCAATTAGTTTTTACAACAATCTTTTAAAGACTCAACTCTTTGCACTTTGCATAACATTTATTATGAAGAGTGCAGATCTGCACAGTTGCATCGTGGACGTACGCTCTTGGTGAGTGTAAACATCAAGGAAGAATTTCACGAAATTATTAGAGAGATTCATGTGTAAAGTTAGAACCAATTAAACGAAGCATTTAAATTAATGTGTTGAAAATTACTTTTAGATTTTAAAAAATCAACTCGGTAAGTGAGTAAAAAAGGTATTGGAAGTTCGTGTGGAAATTTCGTTATTTCTAAGCTTAATAAATTGATACATGTTACTTCAATACTGCTGGGTCTAGAAACTAAAACGTTGACAGACCGGCAGATTACTTAAACGATAGTTAACAATTAACCCTTATGGTATGTGATGGTAAAATATGTTAGTTTAATATTGAAATGTTTTAGGATTTTTTAATTTCATGCTGTTCGTGCTATTTACACACATTCCAAGTTGTAAATGATTGAACTTTTTTGTTTTAGATACGGCAGAGAATACGCCGATCCTTATTTGGGACATAGCATCGGACCAGTTACGGGATATGGGGTACGCAAAAACATTTATACGTACCTACTTAAAATATTTTTAAATAAAGGTACTTCTGATTTAGTCGGTCATCGAATTTGATGTTCGAAACAAATCCGACAATGGTGTCGCAAATGGACATGTGTGAAGACGTAAGCTAGTCGAGACCTTTCAGTCCCCCGTCTCACCGCGCATCATACCTCAGGATTGCTCTGTCTAGACGTCTTTGATGGCCGACTGAATGAACGAAATGAATATAAAGGTTATGGTGCCATATACATATTAATTACTGCATAATATAGATATACATATTATTTAAGCTTTTACTGTCGATAAATAGCATGGTATTACATTTCACAGACGGCTGTATACAGAAGTGGGTACAACAGATTCGCGCCCTACTAAGGAGCAAGTGGACAAAAACTTTATATTTACTCGAATACGGAACCACCTTCGTTTCCTTTACTCTTTAACATGACAATGGACTCTCTGTAAAGGTACAATATATAAATCATAAACGTAGTTAACAATTAAGAATGCCAGCCGAGTGCTGTGGTAAGCATTTGAAGACATGTTCAGATGAAGGTGCCGTTTTCACACAATAATAGAAACCAAGGTCCGCACTCGCTGCAGTTTCGGAAACTTATGAATACCAAAGTCATTATTAACATTTTTAACTGAAATAGAATAAGTTCAACTATATTGTAAATTTGTGTAATGCATATACAAGTGCGAGCAGCTGTAGTAAGCATTCGTTTTAATAAAAATTAGGTAATTTGTAAGGGTTACTGTTTTGAAATTAAATAAATACGAAAGCCTACGTCTTGTGTAGGTTTGGTTTATACCTAGTGTAGTTGCTATATTGCTTGTTACTACATTGACAATAGAAAATAAATTTCATCTTACTATATAGTGAGCTTTGCAATTGCATATCATAATGAAAATTGTAAATATTAAGGGCTCAACAGAAAAAAATAAAGTTAAAGCTCCGCACTTCTTACAAAACGATCACGCATTCAAAGTAGCCCAAAATCGAATTAAGTTTTTCTTTTTAATGCAATTTCAAAGGCATAGAAATTCCTGTTAGTTACAAATATTTTTTTTATCCCAACAAATAATACATAAATCAACGTCAAATCAATCTAACGTTTTGTTTTCCGATTGGTTCGATCGCTTTATACATATTTCTGGATAAAAAAGAACGTAAATTTTATGAAGTTATAAAGGCTGGTTAGTTTAATGGGTAAATTTATTTCGAGTTAGTCTCCTAATTCTGACTGAATTTTTTTACCCAAATTATCTAGTATAATTTGTACTTCCATATCAATCCCCATCCCGACATATTACGAAAGTTTCGTAGAAAGTCAATTGGTTGTTCCAAGAGTATGTAACATTTTGCACGTGTAAAATTGTGTATTTAGATATGCATAATTATTCAAGTGTAGCATGGCAAATGGATTGCATATTTTGAAGATCTTTTGCTATTTACTTAACGTTCTTTTTGGTTTCAAATTAAAGCCTAAATGACTTGTTTCCCAACATAAAATGTGTCCTGTCTATCAATTTTAATCTCCTTGTCTACTGAAAATATTGCGTTCCACCACTCCCTAAAACTCTTCAGCGTATTGCGTATATTTGGCTTCCAAATTTTTTTTAGGATATTTAGGAATAGGCGTGTGGGTTTAGTTTTTAATACACTCTTAAGTATCTGTTTAAAGTATTTAGACTTCTACTGTCTACATTTAAAAGATACAATTCGGTGTTTTTTGTATATCTATTTTTAACTGATAGCAATTGCAACATTGTGACGCTTGCTTTAGCTCGGAAACTGGAAGAATGTAAACAAATATATAAGTCTATTTTTATGTATTCATATGTATCGCCGCTATTTGAAATCGTTCAAAGATTTGTATTTTTTTTGTTTTAGTTTGTACCAAAACTAAATTTGTGGTGCGTATTGATTGCGGTGCCATTGTTTGGTTGTTATTTTATCGGCATGTATTTTATGTACATGTACTTTTTTTTTACTAAAGTTACCTCTTAACCTGTATTTCAAAAGGTTAATTTTATACACATATTATTGTAGATTTCTACTACTGCATTGTATATGCGTTACTGTAAACCGTGGGATAGTAAAGTTTGTAGTAAATAGATTCCTAAGTTAAAATCAATTTGGAATTTCTGCTTCCTAATTACTGTGTACCCTTGAACAAAAAAATAATAATCATTTTAATGTATAATTATATTAGGTACTTGTTGCGTGTAAAATTGCTTCTCGTCGATATATTGATAATATTTAAAAATTGTTACTTTTGCATTGTAATGGAATTATTGATCGCTAGTGAATAGAAATATTTAAATTAAAAAAACGTAGAAGTAACGCTTTAGATTGTAGTGTTTAAGAGGAGGGAACTTCATAGAGTTCTTACATATCACTGACACTTCTCCGTGTAGTTACGTCAAACAGGCCTCGGAGATGTCTTTTTCTTACAGTGCTATTTTATATTTTTATCCGATGTATTTTTATTTTGTGAACAAAAATGCGTGTACGGGTCCAACCCTTTTAGACATGGTAAAACTTAGATCTAATATTGCATTAGGCATATAAATTATTGTGACATCTATCAATTCGCTCAACGTTTATACCAAAGCCCTTGAACCCATCGATTCATTCGTAACTCGAGCATTAGGATGTCATTAATCCTTCTCTATAGATTTCGTAGTCTTTCATCCGGAAAAACTCACAAAATCTGACTTACAAATACACAACGTAACACTAAATGCTTTTTTCATTTAAAACGTTTTCATACCTAAATTTAAGTATTTTTCTATAAGAATCTTAGGTAACTGCGGTATCAACATATCTATTTGCCATTTAGGGTATTTTTTGTCTTAACGTAAGTGATTTAATGATATGGTAAAACATAATGCTTATAGATCTGAAATGAAAAGAAAAATGCAAATTTATGGTCAGTCTTTATTTATTCACATCAATAAAATATAAAACGATTTTTTACATTTTGCTTTAGTTATAATCATTTGTTAGTTGTACATTACATGCACGATTCTTTAATATTTTCTTTATTTGCAATTAGACAGAAGTTAATAATTTAATTTATCTCCGACAAAATACACTGAAAATTAAATTGTTACGACCACATATCAAGTCCCAGAATGAACGGTTTAAAACTATATAAATGGTGAAGGATGTCATTTGTTTCATTAGCAGTTATAAAAAAACCCTGAATATTTTCTCGTATGATAAGACAACGATATTGCTGTTAGAACGTTTTATAGTAATATTTTATTGACACAAATATCTACAAGTGTTGAAAAAATATCAATTTTTTTATATATTTATTCTTTGTTACCAAACATATTAATTTTAGTAACTAACTAAATGATTTCAATAAAATTTGTAATTAACATCGCCAAAAATCGGTATCGGTGAAACGTTCTATTTGCGTTATCTTTGTTTAATATTCGGTCCAGGGGACAAGAAGGTGTAGTGTGCTATGATAGCTTTAATAAACAAATTTAAGATAGCTACTTGGCATTTAGTAAAGCGCTCAGTTACGCGACTCTGCAGCCAATCCATGACATGTATTTTGGTCTTAGACAAGTTCTAGTCTTTTGCGCACAATTTACATTTTTAATATATTTTTAGAGGGTGCTTATTTCGTAAACGTCCGACTTTTACGAATTATTTTATGTATCTTAACAAGTTCAGTGTATGTCTTATCCGTTTGGTTTTGCATAAGTTCTTTAAATGTGTCATATTTTTCTGATAAATACGTAAAGTGTCACTCACCTCTTCGTGCCACTGGCTTAAGGATATAAGATACGGTAACTAGCGCCATCGTTACATATTTTTTTTGGATTTGTACTAACTACAAAACAAATTTGAAAAAGTGCTGAATTAAAAAGTTTCAAATACAAATACGCTATTTTTATTACGTTTTGTATGAAAGACACTTAACATAAATGATATTTAACTTATCGAATCCCTGTATAATTTCTTGCACACAAAAAGTTTTTAAAATAGCTTTTCGTAGGTACAGTCGGCAGCACGCGTGGTTTGTCAGTCTTAGGCGACCGCCTACTGCCGAAGGGTGAGGTTTTTCGCCTAAGACCTATGAAACGCGCGTGCTGTCGACTGTACTTTAAACTTTTCAATTGAAAACTTAATAAAGTAGTTATGTAATTAATATAAGCCGCAATCGAAAACATTTGTAATATTGGCGCTAGCTAGCTTACCTTAGCCCTTAACTGATTAGGTTTTATTAGTCTCTTACATTTACGTTTAGTAGTAGGATGTATCAAAACATTGCTATAGTTAGGTAGTTGTCATGTTGCAGCTTGAACAATATTTTGTGCTTTACTGCTGAATACTCATACAGAATGCGTAGTTTGTAAGGAACTTTAGTTTATAGGAATTAATGTTTTAAGTTTTTTTGATGCAATTTTTCTTTTTTAAGTACAGAAAAAAAAGTACACGTGATTCTACTGGATAATTTTATTTGTCGTTTTTAAAAGTCACAAAAGTTGTGGTTTTTTTTGTAAATCTACCTTAAACCACATGGTTTTATAAGCTGCGTGTTTCGATGCAGCGTCTTGACCGTTTACTAATTTTAAATATTACAGTTGTTTTTATACGACTAGAAATACATGTTATTTCTTTTGATAATTGAGTTAGCAACAGACGGTCAAGACGCGTGGTCCAAATTCGCTGTTTTCAACTCTTTTATGTATAGATAACGTAAGTCCTCGGGTGATTTTTTTTTGATTATGTTTTTAACCCTTTTTCTAGCTGATTTTAATGAAATAATGATTTGAAATCACAAGGTAAATGAATTATCTCAGTTTTATCTTTTTTAAAGCCAAATTATTGTTACTCGGAAAGAATCAGAATTTAAATTACATATCTGACAAAATGGTTAGTGTACTACAATAAGATTATAAGAAAATCAAGAACAATTTTAATATAACTTTAATAAATCATTAAATTAAGAATTATATGTATTTTGTATGGCGGTAATTTCTCAATGGTTTTGAGACGTTGGTTTCAAACTTTCATACTATTCCTCTTCCATCACGCTGTGCACAAATTACTTAGCGGATGCCACCGATGATCTTCGTCACTGTACTTCTTCCTATACTTAGTGCGAAGTTGTTATATTATGCATACTGAGACGTCATATCAGTAGTGTTGTTAGCGACCGTGACGACGCTTGCAAAAACACAGACCTGTTAGGGTTCGGACTGACGTACTACATTTGGCTATCGGAACGGACTTTAGTCTTCTAAGTGTGACGATGAGACGCCCGACTTTTTATACACCTACTTAACTTAACTTTCAAATGTAGTCCGTCTGTTTGAGCCTGTAAGATCACGGGCTTGATTGATTGATCATGAGACCCTACGCTGACCGTACGCGGTTTCACATTCATACGTCACAGAATAAATCACTTATGAAATTTTAAACACTATTTTTACATCATCACTATATATATTTTATATTTTAAATATACATGTAGGAGACGTCTTTGATGGAAGTTTTATCTATTTTTGTCTGATAAGATACCGCGTACGGGTCAGATTTGCGCGTCGGCTCGCGTCTTGCTCCGACTGTAAATAGTGTTATTTGGCGCGAATCGCCAATGTTGTGCGTATGATTTCTACCCTCGGGTTTATATTGTTAACGTAGCCAGAGTTAAATAGGTAATCACTTGTTCGTCAATTGCACTCGTCGACGCTGTTCAGTTAGTGTATTAATTAGTAGATTTACTCAGATATTAGCAGGGTTACATTAAGCCTGTGTATTCAAAATGTAGTGTAGTGTTAAAAAGTTGTAGACCTACCAATTTAATATAACGCAACATCATAATATTTACGGCACGTCTATAAATTTTATGGTGTTTATAATGGTGGGAACATTTAACGTGGCGCATACTGTTTGCTTGTTGAGTTGTGTCTAGTGTGTGATGTGCGACGGTTTGAGCTAATGTATTTTTGTGTCGCATTTCGCACAAAAGTCACGTCTCGCCATCGCTTTGTTTTTTGTGATCGTGTACGGCCGGCTGATATGTTAGGACCGGCGGAGTATGCGTTACGGACGCCCAGAGATCGTCTCTGCGGTAAAAACCAGTATTTGAAATACTAATGACCGTGCTCAATTTCCGTATCTATATGTTGTACGTATAATGTTGCAACTAAATGTTTTTGAAATTTAAATATAACTACAATAGATTTGTTACATAATTAATGTCTTCCGTTCGGCACACTTTGTAGTTTCTGGCACATTTATTGTTGCACGAGTACTCTTGAAAAATAAGCGGTTATATGTATTGGAATGTTTCAAGCCGGGTTCATATGAGCGTTTTTATGTATTGGAATGCTACAAGCCGGGCTCAAATGAGCGGTTTTATGTATTGGAATGTTTTAAGCCCGGTTTAAATGAGTGGTTTAATGTAATTGGAACGTTTCAGGCCGGGTTCACGCACAGTTCGCTAATACGATTTGTGATAAGTAAATTTATTCAAATAGAATTTTACTTTTTGTGTAGCAATTTTGGAATAGATTGCTGAGCTGATTTTGATTTTATTGTAAATACATATATTTTTTTTTATAACAAATATTGAATGAAGTGAATCATTTGAAGCCTTTGGCATTGTGTACCTACTCATTTACGTTATTAATAAATTATAGTACGAATTTGTTGGTTTTCTTTATGTGACCCAAGGTTTCTTTTCCCCTTTTTTAAATATAATAACAATAAGAAAGGAATAATAACTGGTGGGGGGTAAGTTCAAATTGTAGCTTCCTAACAATCTATAGGTACCTACTTGTATATACTGTATCTACTGTTTATTCTAACCATTAAATATTAAAAAATAAATAAAACAATTGTTACAGAATCTATGGTTCCTATTATTCAAAATAAAATGATATCCTTAAAGCATAGAAAGTGATGTAACCTAGAAAATGTTGCCAGGACTACTAATTATCTCATGTAAGTTGTCGTTTTTGGACTTTTAGAAGGCGTACCTAAAAACAAATTCTTAGTCATTAAGGAAGTAGTTACGTGACGTGTACGTAGAACCGAAACGAACCGTGCACACCGCTCCAGTGTGAGGTTTTTCATACTTCATGATTCGTCACAGCCTAATACCGTGACTTATGCAGAATGCTACTGAAACGTAGGAAATACAGTGTTCATAGGTAACTGTAGATACCTATTACAGTTGTATTTATACGTAGATATCACCAAATACTTTGGTATTGAAGTAGTTCGAAATGTTAAGCTAATAGTTTGTTTCATGATTTGCATTTGGCTATAGGTATTTCGTACAATCAAATAGTTAATAGTTAAGTCAAAATTTTGTACAAGATGTATAAAATAAGCAAGTAGAATAATAAACATTTTTAAACTGCAGAAGTAGTGTGAAAAGTTGTGATTGGTGTTGACTATCATCATAATATCAATTATTTGCCGCGATAAGATTGCAAGGCTCTTTGATAATAAATAGTATAATAATTCCTTAGTATAGAATAATTAAAACAATCGGAACGGCGAGATAATCTGTCGCGATAAGGGACGTTTACGCTCAGTCTGCTTGCTGTGTAGACGCTAGCCAAACTTTTGAAATAAACGCACGTTTTATTGTGTTTTATAATGTAGTGTAGTTATTTTGAGGATAGTGAATTAAAGTTGAGAAAATGGTATTGTGTCCTCCGTTCAAGTGGGCGTCCAGGGGGCGGTTCAAGCTTGCCAGCCCCGTTCAGAACCGGAGCAACGATGAGCGGCGAGAAACTATTTTCGTAAGTGTATGAGCTGCATTACTGTAGCGGGAATAACCGGTCATTGTTTTGTTTGTGTGGTGTTATCAGGGATTATAAATAAAATAATAAAAATTAATAATGACTGTACCTATCGGCTTATTAGTTTCAATAAAATTGCACTGATTTTATTTTAGATTTAGACCTATAAACTAAACGAGATTCGACTTTGCTGCGACCTTGTCTTCGTCTATCTGACTGAGCACAAGACTTTTGAGTAGGTAGGTACATATATAGCTATATACCATATAGCATATATAACAGGAATGTATTTTACAGAAGGGTCTACAAACTCCCACTTGTATCAATAATACCCATACCTTTTTTTTATCTATCAGATTCAATAATACAATTCTAAATTCTCAACGTTAAACGCTGTCAACTTTTTTCATACAAAATGAATTTTGCCATAAACTCCGAAGTATAATTTGATCGAATAAAAATTTAAGAGCTTAGCAGTTTTGATTTCATGACATTCGGTTAAGCCATTACTTTTTAAATATTTTTGCAGCTATCGAAACTTCTTGTATGGAGCAACTCAGAAAAAATATATGGCTTATCAGAATCTCAACAAACTAAAATCCCAAGCACTTTTTGTTGTTTTTTGCTAACCAAAATACAAAGTTAAATTCACGGAACTTCGAAGATTATAGCAACACTGTTAACAAAAAAGGTTGGAAATAAATAGTATTCCCTCAAAAAAGGTGATCCTTTTTTAACACAATGATACTAATAAAATTTTACTTATTGTTATTAGATGCGATGCCATAAAATTAGCTTCTCTTTGTTTATTTTGACGCCACACAGATTGCCTATCTACTTATAGTAAAATTGTTTTTATATAAAATTTGTTGCAGGTGACGTTTATTTGATCATTTAGTGCTCTGATAGTCAGGAGTCTATGCGCCCGGTGTCACCTCTGTTTTGTTGGGTATAAGCATGCGACAGACCTAATTGTTTTGACAAAATGACAAACAACATTTTTTATTATCTTTACATCTCGATATCAAACTTTTATGGTTCCGTACCTATATTATACTAAAAAAAACCGGGGTGGCGTGCCGGCAGACGTGAAAACATACTAGCTTTTTACTTCCCATCACTTTTTATACATATTTATTTATTATAAATAATAATGTTTGTTTATTTACTTTTTTGACGTAGTATATTTGACATCTTAATCTGTCATAGAATTAAAATCCCATATCCAACCTCCCTGTACTACTCATAATCGCCATATACTAAAATATGGCGTAGCATTATGGTTTCCGTCTTACGAATTTTCGAATAGCCTGCGCGAGTTTATAATTTTTTACCCATACAAATAATGGCGTGGCATTATGGTTTTCGTCTTACGAATTTTCGATCAGCCTGCGCGATTTTATCATTTTTTACCCTAACAAAAAAAAAGTGCACAACGCCGCTAAAGAAGTTTTCACTTCAAAAATTGTAAGTAAGTCCTACCTACTGAATTCGGATGTATAGGTTTGAGATAGATTTACCCAATATGTAGGGAAACAAGTATTTTAATAATGAAAAAAAATTAGGCTTTGAAAATTAATTGACATAGTGTTAGAAAAGTACCTACTCTTCAATTTGGTTATGGACCTCTATAATCATTGTTGAATATCGACTGATTATGTATAAGAGATTTTCAGGATACATATATATTTCGATAGATGCCAAAATTACCGTCGCGTCAGTATATTATACTCTTTTCTATGCGGTCACGGTCGGTCGAAAACTCTGCGCAACCAGTATTTTATGAGCTACGTTTTTGAAATCTTGGCATCCCTAGCAGCACACGCGGTTGGCCAACCATAGCCAACGGTTGGTTAAATGAGGGCAGATTGTTTTTTGGTTGCATACAATTAGCTAACATAGGCCTAACTAGAATTTTTGGTTGGATATCCAACGGTAAACTGATACAAATATTTGAGGTTGGCCCAACCGTGTTTGACTGCGAGATTTCCAACAACAATTTCAAACACAAATCCAACATAGGGCCAACCATAAATTTTGGTGGTTCTCCCAACTGGCAATCCTCACGAATACTCAACGTGGCCTACGTTATACCATGACTTATGAACCCAAAAGAGAGTTAACACAAGATGCCAACTTAGACACAATTATAATTTTGTAGTACTTGAGCCCTTTATCAGCCCAAGAACCTAAGGTTTAGAGAATATTTTATTATTAATAACGTTAACTTAAAATTCATTAAATCACCTAATAGTGCGTCTTATACTCATTTAAATGGAATGAACTTCAGTTAAATGGAAGTCTGGATAGAAAGGTATCTGAAAAACTTGTGTAATCAGTTTGTTCAAAACAATTTTCGTTGAAAGTATTTATCTATAAAACTTATAATGCACTGCAAATGCATTTTTAAAAAATCTATCGCAACAATTAAAAATGCAAGGAGGTGCGCGAAAAAAAATCACCTCAGTTTAATGTTTGGAAGGCTGCTCTTATTTTTGTCCTTAAGAGGATACGCAACGTGCTTCGTACAAACGAATTCCTCAATTATTTCTGACAATTACAAACCGAACACAACGAAATTTTGAAGAGGTGTTTACTAGAAATTAATATCTAGGTTCGCAGTGTGTCAGTTTCCTATTTAATTATATAGGTTAAAAGTTATAGAGGATTCTAATTTTTCATACAAATGGTCTTAACTGAAATTTCAAGTTGATAGAAACAGTTTTCAGGATTTTGGAAAAGACATAGATATTAGGCTTTAGATCATGTCTACAAAAAATCATAATAACTGATTTGTATATGTCAAAAATAAGTGACAAATTCGTTAGTATGAAACACGTTGCGAGACGAAAGAAGAATCGTCTTCTCTTAACTTCATTACAAAACTCGGCGGGGCGGCGCTGCATGTTTCTGCAAAGTTCTTTAGAATCGATTCTAAAATGACGGACCTGACATATTTGTCATTTGGCTACGAAACCTTGAGAATGGAAATAAATTAAGAAACTATTTTTTTTCTTTAAATAAACTTCTTTGAATAAACAGAAGAAAAAAAAAACAAGAAATAAATGAAGCAAAATACTTGCATTATTGCACTCTATTTGCTAATATTGTAAAACTAATGTGCTGATTACGAGTTGGTTACCTATTTACATGTATTTTACAATTTTTATGCCTCTAATAACCGCATTTCGATATGGTGCTAATGTTCAACTGATAAATAGGACCTTATCTAAGTTGACAGTGATTCGGATTTGATTCATATTAGATATAGGTACATACAAATATATTTCGGTAAGTAACACTGTTTAGGGTTCCGTACCTCAAAAGAAAAAAAGGGACCCTTATAGAATCACTGTTGTCGGTCTGTCGGTCTGTCTGTCAAGCCCCTTATTCCTAGGAACGCGTAAAGGTATCAAGTTAAAATTAATATCAAATACTAAGGTCTACGGTCCCTTGAAGCTGTAAGAAAATTAAACCTAAGTCAACGTAATAAAAAAAAAACGGGTTGCACTCCGGGAGTGGTTAGGGAATAATTTTGCACGAATTGCTTTAATTATAAGTATAAAAGTTCTATCACTTATGTGGTAAAATACAATATTCATTTATTGCCCTATCGTACACAAACATGACAATTAATATTACATTAAATATTTAACACTTCAGAACTTCGCCGCACGGTAGAAAGAGAGGGGGATACTCCCTCTCCTACTCTCCCTCCGTCTTACGAATTTTCGATCAGGTCACGTGATCCTGACGCGAGTTTAACATTTTTTACCCATCACAAAAAAAGTGCACAACGCCGCTAAAGAAGTTTTCACTTCAAAAACATGGCCATTTTTGTCGCATATTTTGGCAATCACAAATAAATCAAAACCCATAGAGCCTTAAATCACAAATATTAGGAAAAAATCCGAAATTCGTTAAAACGAACGCATTAAAAAAAAGTTTGACTGCAAGAATCTTTTACTCGAGAACGCGTGGAGGTATCAAGTTAAAATTAGTATCTAATACTAAAATCTACCTTAAACTAAAGTCACTTAAAGATGTTAAAAAAATCAAGCTTCTAAGTAAATGCAATAAAAAAATATGCCCAAAATACGGTAATTTTTGTCGCATATTGTAACACAAATAAATCAACACCTATGGGGTACATCTCGTTGACCTAGAATCATGAAATTTGGCAAGAAGCAATTTATTACATCACAATTATAGGAAATAATCCAAAACTGATCATAAACCTGTGAGACTTGACCTCATGATGAAAAACTATCTACATTTGTAGGAAACCCTCGGTGCGCGAGCCAATCTCGCACTTGGCCGGTTTTTTTTTTGATCTAATTGTGCATTTAGACTTTTCTTATTTTTTTTTTGATTTTTAGTTTACAAAATAATACAGGTAAGAAAAAAATTAGTGTTATCTGTATATACAAAAGAAGAAACTGACTGACTGAGTATATGACACACCAACACAGCCCAAACCGCTGGATCTAGAAACTTAAAAAGCCTATGGACTCCACTAAAATAGGATTATGCTAAATTCATAAAGGGGTGAAATGGGGTCGGAAGTATGTATCAAGAAACAAATTGTTTAATTCAACAATTTGAAAGCAAAATGCATAAATAATGGCATTTGGCCTTTAAAAAAAGAATCCCATCCCCTGAAGAAAACAGATGAAATTGTGTATGGGAATTACAATATTTTTGTTGTTCAAACTATAAACATTCCACATCTCAAAAGTCCACGCGAACGACGGCGCAGGAAAATGCTAGTATATTATAAAAGCGAATGTCCTGAGCAGGGCTAACAGATCTCTTTAGATCAGTAATATTGTCTTCCGAATTTGACTTGTGCAGGTACCTAATTGTTTTCTTAGCGTTTGGCTGTGTGTGTGTGCGTGGAAGTGTTCAACACAGCATAACACTAACCTTTTACGTCAATCAGAGAAACAAACTTCCCGTTTAATCGAAAGTTTCGTGGTGTTTGATTAGTACCTAACAAAGTGTCAAAAATCAGTGAGAAATTAGGTTGTATGAAGCACGTTGCGAATGCTACGAGACACCGGGCCTCGGATCGTGTTCAAAGGTCCAAACTGGTACCTTTACCTACAGGTGCTACCGCCCAGATAGCAATGGTACCTACTGTTGTAGTACTCCATATGAGGCCCTCGTCTTTTAAAGCAATAAAAAACTTTTCTCTGTTGAGTAGGGGAGACTGAGGTGATTTGAAACAGCGCTGAAACACAAAAACCATTCTGTGGTACGTGTCATTATATCCAGTAGTGGACCAGAATAAGATGTTATGATGACTGACCTCTGGTCACGGTTCCAAACACTTACATGCTGTTGAGAAGTTCCTTAATACCTCTCATAAACACTATTTTCCCAATAACATTCCTAAGAGTTTCTGTTTGAGAATTCTCGAGAAATTTGTCTTCAGACGAGACGGGCAAAAACTCAACGCCTCGAGAACCCGAGAAATCAATTCCGTGCTCTAGGTAACTAACTAAGGTATTGAAAGATAATTATGATTTGTTTTATCGGAAGACTGTGATGTTATTACATATAACAGTTTATAAATATAAAGGCATTTTTAGTTTAAGTTGGTAGCAAAATGTTTGTTTTGTTAAATAAGGTTTTATAGTTTATCTAAATATGCAATTTTGTTTATTAAATTTTACCTATTATTTTTATGTATGTATGTGAACTGGACCCAATATATAAAATTTACAGTAAAGTAGGGTTACTTTTTACTTTTTAGGGTTCAATACCCACAGGGTGCCAACGGAGCCCTATTACTTAGCCTACGCTGTCTGTCTGTCTGTTCGACCGATAAAGGGCTCTATATTTAAGGTAGAAATCTGAAATTTTAACAGCATATGTGTTGATATGAGGGATTATCTAACAAATAATAAAAAGTTAAAAAATAAAAATTTAGGGGTTCCACATACAAGAAACTCATTTTCATTGTTTTTGCTCTATCGTAAAAACAGTAAAACATGTATAAAAACTAGTATATGTATGTAGTTATAACAACAAAAATTAAAAAGCGGCCATGTGTGAGACGAGCCTGAGCCATTGCCATCTCATATTAATTACCGTTACAATTATTATTATATTAATATTATTAAGAGACAGTCACACATTTGCTCGTTGGAAACGATATTCAAAGCTAAGCAACGTCAGGCTAGGTCGGGTCGGGTGACTGCTTAGCGGCACACTTTTTGTTATTGTATGTGTTCGTAAATTTATCTCAAATCACTGACCAAGCCCGGCGTTGCTTTCCTTAGAATATCGTTTGTTTGTAAATTACGTAAATGTTGCGGTGCGCGAGTTCGAATCGCACTTGACCGTTTTTTTATATAGGTAGACCAGCCGAGTATGGTTTGTTTAATTTATTGTTTGTTGTTGATTTGTTAATCGTTAAGTGGAATTTATGGTTCCTAAAAAATTACCATTTGATTTAATTAATCCTATCTATCAGTTTAATTTGTAATTAAGAAAAAAATTAAAAATCACATCGTGTTTTATTAAAAACTTGATGATGATGATTGATGAAATAAAATCTTTGGTGATGAAACGAAATCGTGCCAAGGCCAAATACAAGGTTAATCTTCGCGATAGTAGTCGGACAAAATACACACTTTTAAGGAATCAGTGCAACAGGTGTAGAGAGTGAGATCCACAAATTCGTTGCAAACGGTAATCTAGCAAAAGTCTTGAGGAGTTGGGAAAACGAAATTCTTTCTATTTCAAATAACACTAATATCAATCTCCGTAATTTTAACGTTTTGGCATGAAAAATAAAAAGGTCACGGTTATGACACTCTTAGGTTTTAGTAACGATTTATCACCGTGGATCAACCGACCGACAATCTGCTACTCATTCTTAGTTCTCTTAACATTTCTCTAATCGTTTGGACGGCGGCGCCGGCAGCGCATAAAGGTCGATGATACTCTATCTGACTCTGGTGCAACACGGCCGTTGGCGTTCCGCAAGGTGGCGTTCTGTCTCCTATCTTGTTTGCTATTTTCATTAATTCTATAACATCTCAATTATCTTCTCTCTACTATCTCTATGCAAACGATCTTCAGATTTACACACAAATTCCTATAAACTGTCAAACGCTATCTCAACTGCTAATCGAGACCTTGCTCGAATTGTGTAACGGAGTGAATCCTATGGCCTCATTGTTAATCCTACGAAAACACAAACAATCATTGTAGGCAGTTCTAGACGTATATCTAAGATTGACTGATTCGAACTTCCGTTATTATAACTGTGAACAGAGTTTATATTCCTTACAAAGACGCAGTTTATTACCTGGGTATACTTATTGATATGACTATCTTGGGGTCCGCAAATAAAGTAAGTTAATAAGAAAATAATTGCTACAGCTAAATCTTTAAGCAAGTTGTTCAACTTCCTACCAAATTCTACTAAAATTGCTCTTGCGAAGTCTCTTTTGCTGCCTATCCTCGATCGGTGAAACTAGCTATATCGACCTTACCGCCGAGCAGCTTAATACACTTGAGCGACTTCAGAACTTCTACATTAGATTCATATTCGGTCTACATAAGTACGACCATATTTTCGAATTCAGATCAAAGCTTAAGTGGCTTCCAATTCGACTTCCAAGGCCGGGATACTCATGTTTTCCTTATTCTGTATAACGTCCTGTTCAATCCAAAGACAACAGTATACTTAAGGCTGCGGTATAGGCTAGACCGCGAAAATACGCCGTTTTTGTGCATATTTTGTGGCTAAACTATAGCATCTAGAGGATTGACAAAAATATATGTTATAAACCTTGCTTTTGTCTAGTGCATTACCTTACTGAACGATTTTCATTTCTTGTATTTAATGCAATAAAAAAATCTGGAAGTTAACATTGTTTCAACACTGTCAAATTTTTAAAACGTGTTTTGCATTTGCTTGTTATAAAAGTAGGTTAAATAATTAGAATAGCTTGTTATCTAGTGCATTGACTCTAAGTTGTAGCAAACAGTCAAAAAATGTGACAACAAAACGATAATAACGTTAAATTCCATACAAAAAAATAAAAGTTTCAAGGCGTCATTACGGTATAAATTACTTAAGAAGTATATAACATATATATCTCAAAGTAATATATATATATATATATAACATTATCTAACGATTTATAGTGGATTTACATACACAACGTTAGAATTAAAGAAATTATCTTTCTGACCTATATCGCCCTCTTAAAGGAACGTTTTAATTTTATCGGAAATACCTCTCTTCGAGAGATTACACGCTGGATGCTAAAAATTCCTTTGCATTGCTCACAATTGTAAAATGATTCCTTTAACTGTAAAGGCTATTAGATTATGGAGCACTTAACTTCAGAAATAAAAAGAGCAAAATCGAAAGCAAAAATGGTTTTAAAGATTCACGGTTCATATCACTATTACACGAAAAACACAATGACACAGTGAGTATATACTGTCGTGGTGACTTTCGAGTGAGTTCTAGTAGTTCCGTAACAAAACAGAAAAGAAAGAGGGTAGATAGATATGTTTGCCCATAGACTTTGTACAAACTCGCAAGTACGCCAGTCATCTCGCGATCATGGTGCTTGCAACAGCACCGAAATATCGGGAGCTCATCTCCTCGGCTAATCACGGTAAGAACCCCGTATAACATTATGTGTAATTCAGTGTAATAGCAATATATGTAAATCTTATTATTGCTCATTACTTGAAAAACTAAAATAACATCACTACCTATATTTGTTTATATATATTTACTTATACGTAATTATAATATAATTATATTTTTATTAAACATGTATATTTACATATGTACATTCTTGCTTATAATTATATATACGTTATATTTATTTTATATTCATTACTAGAGGTCCAGCCGAACGTTGTTCCGCTGCCGTCCCTCTGTAACCCGGGGAACGTTGGTTTTTACCTAAAGAGCCCGAGTCCGGCTCGCACTTGACATATCGAGATAAAAACTATCCTATCTTTTAAGTTGGACGAAGTTTGATCAAAATCGGTTCAGTAGTTTAGGAGTCCATCGCGGACAAAAAACGTGACACGTAATTTTTATATATATATATATAGAAGACTAGCGGTCCCGGCGAACGTTGTTCCGCTGCCGTCCCTCTGTAACCCGGCGAAAGTTTTATTTTACCTAAAGTGCCCGAGTCCCGCTCGCACTTAACAGATCGAGATAAAAACTATCCTATCTTTTAAGTTAGACGAAGTTTGATCAAAATCGGTTCAGTAGTTTAGAAGTCTATCGCGCACAAACAACGTGACACGTAATTTTTATATATATAGATAGATGTATGATATATATACTACTTAATAACTGTATCGACACACACCTACTATACTAAATATTTTTTTCTAAAATTATTATGTTGATGCAATAAAGTATATTATTGTTATAATTAGGTACAATCTATTTTGCGATATGATACCGGACTGTCACTGGAATCCTGACTAAATTAGTATCATAATGAACTGAATATGTACAAACGAAGATGGTTGGCGAGTATAATTGTGAGGGGTGACAAATTTGGGGGTATATTAAGGGTGTTAAGATATGGGGGTGTATTGGTCGTAAGAGGTGTTAGGTGTGTCGAATTTTAAGAGGAAGAGGGTAAGGAGTGTTGCGGGTGTCAAGTTGTGGCGGAGCAAGTGGTGTTATGGGCGTCAAGTTTTGGGAGTTTTAGTAATGCCAAGTTGTAGTGGTATAAGAGGTGTTTGGAGGTGTACGGGGTGTTTGGTCATGTATGGAGTGTTAGGGGTGTTAAGTTTCAGGGAGTTTTAGTAGTGCCAAGTTGTAGAGGTTAAAGTGTTTGGTGGTGTATGGGATGTTGAGAGTGTAAGGTTACTTTTGTTAACGCTCGATTTTACTGTCTATCACATTTTCGTACCAGGGCTTTATGCGAAAATCGATTCTTAAGAAGTTATCTGCAAAAATTAGAAGATGTTTCAAGTACTATAAGGAAATAGATTAACAAATTTTAATTTATCAACAGAAATTACCTGAAGATGCACCGGACATATTATCACAAGTTAATGGAGACGCATCCGCGTACAAGAGCAGTAGTCTGTCGGTCGACCCCCGCACGTCGAGTAAAAAGTCTAGTTACATGAGCGTGCAGAGTGCTAAGTCAGGAAAGGAATCAGATACCGAACCCTCTGACCGCACCAGCAGCGCTGGTTTTTCCAATAACACCCGACTGTCCGACGTGGTGGAGCCACCCAGACGCAAGCGTGGTATTATCGCTCCCCATCCACCCCTAGACGATCGGCCGCATGTAGACTTGCAGTACACCAGATACGAAAAGGATCTAAAGTAAGTTTATTTCAAACATGCAGGTTTGTACACGGAAAAAAAAGAGTTTCCAAGTTCTATTCCACCAAAGTAATTTGCATTCAGTCAAGAAATCCAACTATTTTGGACATATTTTGTTCACAGAAGGCAATATTATTTCCCAGAAAAAAAATCATTTTATCAATCGAAATTGATAAACTTCTTTTCGTATGAACAAATTTTTTTTTAACCAAATAAATGTTCGTTTTAGATCAACCAAACTTAAATTAATTACCCTAAGACAGTTAATGTTCTTGTATAAAATAAATACATTTTTATATGCAACATTTTATTTTTCTTCGTTTGAAAAAAAAAAATATTTTGCTTTAATATAATTTATTTTGCGCCAAAATCATGGTTTTCTTAAATCTGCGACGTCACTTATTAAAAACTATATTTTTCGATGAAAATAATTGTATCTTAAATCAAAGCCAGTGAAATGTTCAGTTAAGATAATATTGTTTTGAATTAGAGAAAATAATAATTTTAACAGAATTTGTTAGATTCTTGACTCAAAATCTGATATTTTATGCTAAAACTATTGTTTTAGTCGAAACAAATAAAATACCTGCTTTAAAATATTAAACATTTTCGTTGAAATTAATCAACTAGTATCCCTTTGAACGAATTTTCTTTTCGTTTAAGTAAATACTTGCATTTTCAAAATTGAATGAATCTCATCACTGTCCTTCATAGGATTTCGTGTTGGCTTTTAATTTTAAATAATTGTTTATTGTAGGGTTTTGTGCGTCAAATTAGTATCAGTTTATGCGAGAAACCTACAGTTAATCATTTTCTGAGAATTGTAAAGCTTGTAGCGGATCATATCATACCGCTACAAGCAAGGCTGACGTCACGCGTCCTACACCGCGCTATCAAAGTTTCTTCTGTCCATGAGTATATATAGAAAACCGAACAGAATGATAAGTGGACCACGGCGGTCCCCAGGCATAACACCTCGCCTGGCAGGAGATCTCCTCTTTGCCGCCGCACCACAAGCATCCAGCAAACAGTCGCATTCGTCTATCAGAAACGATAAGCGAAGTTAAGCAACGTCGACCGTGGTCAGTATTTGGATGGGTGACCGCTTTTCTTCCATGTTTAAGAAGGATCGTTAAATAGTCATAACAATTATAATTAAACATAACGCTGTATAATCAGCTAAAGGCGAGAATAGCTACCTTAGCTCGACAAAGTCCATATAAAGGCAGTGCGGGTAGACTGCCTATATGGCCCAAGCCTCCAGAAAAAGAGGCCTGTGCCTCTGCAGTAGGGCACTACTAGCTCGACAACGTCCGCTAAGACACACTAAGTCAGTGCGGTAGACTGACTCTATATGGCCCAAGCCTCCAGAAAAGAGGCGTAGGGCTTTTTAAAAAAACTTTATTTAATCTTGACGGTTAACTATGTCATTTTGGACCGAAACATTTTTTGTTTTAAACTAAAATATAATGTTATTAATTTAAGAGCTGATGTAGTCTAGTTAAGAGCACTATTCTCTTGTGTGAACTAGAAATTTCTTCCGTGCAATAAAGCACGAAGTTCTACGCCCAAGAAAACTAAGTGTTTCAAATAAAGAAGCATATTTTTCTTCAATGAATTAAATATTGTTTCAAATTGATAGAGTTTTATTTACTGGTTCAATGAAATTTGATCTTGTGATAACTTCATATTATTTTAAATATTTAAGAGAAATAATATCTTAGATGAAGTAAATATTCGTTGGTGCATATATGAAACGATATTCTCTTGGCTCAACTAATTCTTTTTTACCGTGTATACCCAGGTAACTGATAACATTTTCGAGGTACTATCTCGGGGTTTATCTGCGATGAAACTTCTGTCTTCTGCACCAGAAGAGTACCAGATCTACAACCTCATTTCACTAAGGTGTATTAAGTGTAATTTATGAATTTACAGAGCAGCTGAACAAATCAAACAAGCAATAATGGCTAACGACTTTTTAAAGAACTTGATGGATGATGAGCGATTGATAGCCGTGACGGAAGCGATGAGTCCGCAGGAGTTCCCGGCGGGAAGCCTCATAATCCGACAGGGAGAGAGCGGCAGCCACCTTTATGTCTCTGCACATGGGCAGTTTGAAGTTCTCAAGAACGGCCAGGCGGAAAAGAATTTCGGAACTGGTGTGGCGTTTGGTGAACTTGCAATCTTGTACAAGGCGAAGCGGTTTGCTTCCATACGATGTAAGTTATTATCAAACACTGTAAAAGTAATTGCCCATATTTTCTTTTATTTTTATTTATACATGACTTACAAAATCTTGCGATGGACGACTGCCTGTGCCTGAAGTTGAGTCTGTTTGTAACAGAGGTTATGTCTGGAGTTCTTCATTCCTATAGTTTCCATCTTGATAAGCTGAACGATAAGGCAACCATAACTTATATATAAAATACGAGTCTCCTTGTCATTCTTTAACGTGCCAATAGAATATCCGATTGACCTTAGTTTATTTTGTACTTCAGTACTACTTATTTATTTAGTACTACTTAGACCCTAGTTAAATAAATTTAAGATTAAACCAATTTTTCTTTAATTTAAATAAAAATTCGTATGTATTTTCAGGTATAACAGAAGCAAAAGTATGGACGTTAGAGAGGAGAGTCTTCCAGAAGATCATGGTGCGGAGCGGTCGCCAGGAGCAGGAAGACAACGTGCGCTTCCTCGCGTCTGTGCCTCTCCTTAAGGGAATACATCCTATTGAACTTGCCAAGATTTCCGATTTCCTAAAAAGAGTAGGTTATCTTATAATTTTTAAAGTAAGATACATGGGGAGGTTAGCATTGTAATGAATGCATAGGGCAATTTTCTTTTTTCCGAGCTTTTATTTGACAGTTTAACCTTCTAATACAATTAATCAAGAGAATTCTCTGAGAATAAAATCTGAGCAATTTTTGCTGTAAAATGACAGTAGAGAGTGGTCAAAGAGAGATAACTATGTGCGAAACTGTACCCACAAATTATTTGTATAAAGCATATACAACTATAACAGCAGATACAGAAATCTGAAAGTATGTCTCTATTTTTCTTCAATTACATGTGGTTCCAATGTTATTAGGAATTCTTCGCGGCTGGCACAGCGGTAGTCCGTCAGGGTGACCGAGGTGATAAGTTCTACATAATCCGTGGCGGCACAGTGGCAGTGACGAAACGTGACGGTGACGGGGGCGAGCGCCGCGTGGGCACGCTCCACCGAGGACAGTACTTCGGAGAACAGGCCCTACTGCACGAAGACCGGCGTCTCGCCACCGTCACTGCTCTGCCACCCGGCGTAGAGTGCCTCACGCTCGAGCGAGGGTAAGTAAACTTAATACAGCGCCGTTTGTCTTGTGTCAAGACCTTCATTCACCTTTGAGTGAGAGAATTAAGACATTTTTTACTGAATTGAGTCCCTCATGCTTGGAACGGGTCAGTACAATTCTTGCTAGTGAAAACAGTGCCGTTGTCTTTCTCATTCGAAAACATTCTTCTGTAAGGGTACACAGTTAAACTTATCCTTAGTACACGTCCAATGTGTCTCGTGCTCTACTTAAGAGGATACGATTCGCGGCGCCTCGCAGCGGGCTTTATACATACAAATTTCTCATTTATTTTTTACATTTACTGATCAATCACTGCAAATTTCTTAGTCATAATCCGAAGCTGAATCCCCATGTCATAAATCTTGTTAAAAGTTTTTATTAACTAGAAATCTTTTTTAAAACTATTTGTATGAAAAACTAGAATTCTGTATAACTTTTGAACAATAAAATTTATTAGAAAACTGGCACACTGCAGACCTAGATATTTATTACTAGAACATGTCTTCAAAATTTCAGCATCTGCCGAAAATAAGTTAGAAATTTGTTTGTATGAAGCACGCTAAGAGGCGCTACGAATTGTATTCTCTTAAGGCTAGTCTCACACTTGATAAGTGTAATTCCATTACTAAAAAATTCAAATTGTGTTTTCTTATGTATTCTTTATTTCCAACAGCCCCTTTACGGAACTTCTGGGCAACCTAGAGGAACTAGTTAACGTCCGGCACGCTGTGCCTCGACCCTCGCAACAGAAGAAGTCATCACAAGTCAAAAGTGGTAATTATCATAATCTCATATGAAAATATTATCGTCATATTATTTGAAATAACCTAGATTTTATCGGTCGCCAGAAAATCATTTAAAGATTGCAAAACGTAGTCTGAACCTGTTATCAGATACATTTAATGATAGTGCTGCAGTTAACGGTAGGTACCTACCTACGTCATACACGCATATACAACAAAACAAACAAATACTTAGCAAAACCATTTATATACCTACTTAGGCACATGTGTGATAGAAATATTTGAGTACTTAGTCACGATACTAACGAAATTATTTTCAGTTCATGGCTATACCTAGCCTGAGAATTATAAATAAAAAAATATATAGAAACCTATTCAAAAAGGCAGACAATCATCGCCACAGAAAGTGTCACCTAGAGGGATGGGCTAGAAAGTTATTAGGGTTTAATCCTTCTCCTTAGGCGAACCGTTAAAAAGTAATAAGTTAAGTTAAAATATAATATTGAATGAACAATTTTTAATATTATTCGAATTTAATTTACTTTCAATGAAATCTACAAAATCCAGAATAAGGGAGTTTTCCTAGCATGAGGAGTCAAGGAACAATCTGTGTCTGCTTACAAAGTTCTGGCATCCGACTTCTATCAGAACTTAGCACACTTAGCTCATATTCATACCTTCACCTGCTGGTACGTCTTCACTTTTGAAAGATTTTGAAGTAACTTCAGTTTTTTGTGGCATGTAATTGAAACGAAGTTCACGACCGAGACAAAGGAAAGGGTTTTTCTAAGCAGGACCTACAGTAGTAAGGCTTCTGGGTTTTCATTCTATTTTTAAATGACTAATATCTTTTGCCTTGACTAACCATAACAGACTGCGAAGAGTCCTTACCTATTCTTCGGGACCTCTCTATCACCCAGGTTCTATCTATTAAGTTAATGGCTAAATGATATAGAAAACCATTCAGGTTTAAACCTACTATGAGGTAAATGAAAGGTTAGTTTTTATATGTTAGGGTATAATGAGCTAAAGGACAAAAATGTCACAAAGGCAATTAAAATTATAACACAATGACATGAAGGTAGAAAACATAAGTAACGCAAAGAGGTCGTAGCAATGTCCATCAGCTGATACGACGCTGATAAGGTAACATGCAACCTTAACTTTTTAATGTTTAACTGATCAGAGTATGAGCACGTGAAACTTCAGGACCTCGAGATAGTGGGCACGCTGGGTGTGGGTGGGTTTGGGCGCGTAGAGCTGGTGCAGTACCGGCGCGAGCCCACGTTGACCTTCGCGCTCAAGTGTCTCAAGAAGGTGGACATGGTGCAGCAGCAGCAGCAAGAGCATGCCTTCAACGAAAAGAACATTATGATGACCTGTAACAACCCCTTTATATGCAGGTCCGTAAACCTTATTAAATACAGTATTTATTATTATCAGTTCCAATATGTCCGTTGCTAGAAATAGCTCTCCTCCCTTTTAAAAACAAAACGAAATGTCAGAGACTTCTCGCACTGTCCCACAGTCATGTATGTATCTTAAATAATGACATTTGTAATAATATGATAATATTCACATATAATTAATTTTACGTTTAGCTCTAACATACATGTCAGTATATATATTCAAACTAATAAACTTTTGTGAAAGTTTGTTTGTTATTGCATAAAGTTGGAGAAATTTTTCATACAACGTAGTACCTATGGGCGAAAAAGTAACTTGAAAATTACTATTTGTATTCGAAATTTGTTGATAACAGCCCTAAGTTTTGTATTAAGCAATATTATAATAAAAATTTCAGCTTTAAAATATGTATCTTCATAAAAATATATCAAAAATAAGCAAAAATTAGAGGTAAGATTGTGATTTTTTTTTAGAGAAAATTTATAGCATTATATTTTTGCATTTTAATAATGAAGTACAAATAATTTTTTTTATACTTAATTGGAATCGATTTACTCCTTTAAAATTCAATTCTACGATGGGCAATTTCCCCTTACGCCCCCTCTTAACGTCGCCGCGGAGCAACCAATGAAGCTAAATTTTTGGGAAAGGGAATGCCCCTTTCAAGCTTCATTCAAAAGTATGTTATTCATTTATTTTCTAAGGTGTTTTTTCATAGTACATAGTTAATCACAGATTAAGTTTTTTTACAGGCTATTTCGGACATTTAAAGATCAGAAGTACATCTACTTCCTCATGGAGCCGGTGCTTGGCGGCGACGTATGGACCATTCTGCAGAAGCAGCGGTACTTCCCCGAGAACACGGCGCGGTTCATGGCGGGCTGCGTTGTTGAGGCCTTCCAGTATCTGCACTCCAAGGACATCGTGTACCGGGACCTCAAACCAGAAAACCTCATGTTGGATAAGAGTGGCTATATTAAATTGGCAAGTCACACTAACTTTATATATTACATGCATATGAAGTAAATAATATGTACCTAAAGCCCCACATGACTTGGAAAAACCACCCGGTACTGGGTTTTATTTGACAATATCAAATTAATCAGCAATGTGATTAAATTTTAATGAAGAGAATTTCACTGTTTTGTGTATTTTGCCAGCCAGCGTTCCAGTGTACAAACTCAAGGAACAATAAAAATAATAAAAAAAAAAAGATTGACAAGTAGGTTCTGCAGAGTCCTCTAACTGTGAACACTACAAGCTTTCGAGTAGGTGGTAGTTGAAGGTAAGACATGTGGGGGACTTTCTATGTGCGTTAATTGCCTCTGCCCTAAGGTACTGTTGGGCTTTGCAGTCTAGGATGTGGAGTGGTAAGAATATGTCCAACTGATAACAGCACGCTTAAGCCAGTTAATAAGGGATGCAGACTGTTCTGGTTTTCTTCGAAGTAACAATATCATGGCACCACTCACTGACGCGCTAATTCAGTTCGGTTCGCTACCTCGTGCTAACCCTGCTGCTGTTAAGCTGTTCAACTTACTGCTTAAAAAAGCAACTTCTATAATATTCCTTTGTTTTAGGTTGATTTTGGATTTGCCAAGCAGCTGGCTTCTAACAGTAAAACGTGGACATTTGCTGGCACTCCCGAATATGTTGCACCGGAAATAGTACTTAACAAGGTGAATTATTCCGACTGTTGTGCTTAAAGAAAACTTAATTAATCTTGTAAGATGTAATATATTCACGTAGGACGATTGCGGTCTATCCAGGCTATGACATAAGTTGGGAGTCGGATTCAATAAGTGACGAATACGTTGGATGCTTCTGTTTTTTGCATGAGTTTTTGTTATTTCATTACCTCCTATGTTACCATAGGACCTAATTACTTATCTGCGCTGAGTGACAAATTGTCACGGTAGGTAGGTACGTCTTTAACTATCAAATCTAAGCGCACTAGAGATTAGGCACTCCTGACTGAATCTGGCTTGAGACCAATTTTTAATAACGAAATAAATAAACTTGAGCGTCTATAGAAACTATGTATTACGTTTGATATTTGGACTTTGTACCTAAATATGACCGTGTTTCCTACTTTCGCCAAGAACTCAAGTGACCTCCAATCCGTATTTGCCTGAATATACAAAGTCAAAGTCAAAGTCAAAATGGTTTATTCAAATAAGGATTTTACAATCACTTTTGAATCGTCAAAGTTATAAAATATTATTTTTTGAACCCTCCCACCTTCCCGCCGGTTCAAAATGTTGTTGATTTCTACCGAGAAGAATCCGGCAAGAAACTTTATAGTTACTCTTTTAAAAACATTATCAATAATACAAATAAACTAAAAATACAATTAATGTTTTAAATAAAAAAATTTTAGCCGTACAATTTTATGTTATTTCCATTTTAATTTGGTTTACCTATGCATCCTGTAATTGAGCATCATTAGTCCCAAGGATTTCTATCATGTACATAGTCTGAAATATTGTAGTATGCCTTTTTACGAAGTACCTGCTTGATAAAAGATTTAAATTTACTTATTGATAGATTTTGAATTTTATTGGGAACTTTGTTGTAAAAGTGTATGCATTGGCCCATAAAAGAGTTACTTATTTTGTGTAGACGTGTATCATGCACCAACAGCTTATTTTTACTTCTAGTATTTACTTTGTGAACGTCACTTTTCTTGCTGAAACTATTGATATTTTTATGTACATATAAAAGATTTTCATATATTTACTGCGACACTAAAGTTAAAATTTTTACTTCCCTAAACCTATCCCTCAGAGATACTATTTTTGCAGAGTCGACATCGGTCAATTGTCTTATTTTCTTGATCGCATACACAGCAGAGCTAAGTTTTTTGGCTAGGTTATGAATATGAGGACCCCATTGAAGTTTGGAGTCCAGCGTTATGCCAAGAAAGACTGCTGAATTAACAAGTTCTAATTGCTCACCATTAATATTAATACATGTCTGTCTCTGACTAACATTTGGTAATGTAAATTTAACACATTTGGTTTTTTTTCCATTAAGTAACAAATTATTAGCGTTAAACCAACTTACAATTTTAGGCATTATTTAATTCATTATAATATGTCTGTAGTCTCTTAACTTTAAAAAGCAAAGAGGTGTCATCAGCAAATAAGACAATGTCATGGTTTTTTACACGATACATGTCCTTAGACAGAGCATTCTGTTTGATCCGTCAGCTCCTGCATACTTAAATAATATGGGCCACTTTAAATATATGGTCAAATCAAAATCTTCGTCCCTCTTCTCATCTCGTTTTGAAAACACCTGCTTATTCCAGCACTATCTTCTAAGTAGGTACAACAAATCTTTCACTCTACAAGCCATCAAACTTTAAAACTTTCTCCTTTGCTGCTTTCTCCTTCTGCCTATAATAATTTAAAAAAACCGGCCAAAAGCGTTTCGTACACGCATTGAGATAGGGTTCCGTAGATTCCGTAGTAAATGAAAATTATTGGTGATATCTAAAACACATATGAACCGATTTTGTTCCGTACAATTTTCGTTGGTAATATTTAAAATCAGCCAAGTGCGAGTCGGACTCGCGCACGAAGGGTTCCGTACCATTTCCTACAAAAATGTATGTTGTATGGGAGCCCCCTTAAATTTTTTTTTTTGTTTTTAGTATTTGTTGTTATAGCGGCAACAGAAATAAATTTTCTGTAAGAATTTCAACTATCTAACTATAACGGTTCATGAGATACAGCCTGGTGACAGACGGACGGACGGACGGACAGCGAAGCCTTAGTAATAGGGTTCCTTATTACCTTTTAAGTACGGAACCCTTATAATGCACTGTTATCTTGATTTTTTAGATCTTTAGATCATGCGGTTTAACACAATTGTTTCAACTTTGGAAGTTATTGGCAAAATATTTTAGAAAAAAAAATCTTACGAACCTTAAATGCGTTTTAAAAGCCCTATCCAATGATACCTCTAATGATGAGGTGCGCGAAAAAAAATTCCATAGCATATGTCCATGTATTGTGGTTAGCAAAAGACACATTTCTACACAATTTTATCAGAATCTACCCAAAGGCGAAATTATCAGGCTGTGATATACTGACAGACCATTTTATTATGGTTCCGTCTTTTGCCATTTGCTACGGAACCCTTCAAATTTCCAATCTCTTAATACTTATTAAAACCTTGTGAAAACCCAATTTAAACGACATTAGCGGATCACTGTTAAGTTATATTAATATTATATTTATTTGTATTATAGGTATATATGTTTGTATTTATATTATATATATAAGCGTACGTCACATACCTAGTGGATACGAGACAACAATTTAGTTATTACTTATCGGATTCAGGAGTCAGGACTTTCGACACAGCGTGGTCGCTTTAAGTAATTGCGTGTGCTTAACTGCTAACTAAAAGATTAAAATGTAAGGTGGGGCACTATAGGTACAATGTTACAACCCAAATATTGCAATATCTTTTTATTATTACAGCATAGTGACTTCTAGTGACATAGTTTTGACCAGCCACAGGCTACAATATTAAAATCGCCATTTGGCAAGTAAACAACAAAATTTTCGACGAAATACGTAGTAGGCTGTAACGAAACAAAAAGCATTAACGATTATTTGGTTGTTTCTTTTAGATGATTGATGTTTTTTTTTTCAATTTTAATATACAATTATACATTTATACATGCATTTTCGCAATCTTGATTAATTATCCTGAATATTTTTAAATACGGGCGGGTGCACTGTGTTACGGGCAGTGTGACAAACCACGCCAGCAATGTACAGGAAAGTTATATTGGTCAGGTTTTTAGAAGTTTTTTGGCCTAAATCAATAATAATAATTATAATATGAGTTACTTGCAAAGAATGCTTAAGTAGATTATACATTTTACTTCCTTCTGGAACCATATATTCATAGAGAAATAAGTATAAGAGGATCGATAACTCGTTTTAATGTCGTAAAAATTTGTGCAAGAAAGACATAATGCGAAGCAGATGTCTACAGATGTACTAAAACTGATTTTCGTATGTTACCAAACCTAACAGGTAATAGAATTGTTACATTGTGCCCCAGATACGGGGTTCTGGTTACTGAACGGTACTGATTTTGACTTTAATAGTTAAGTATAAGTTTAATAATTTTAACACAGAGGAATAATTAAAGATAATATTTTTGCCACTTTAAAGTTGATTAAAGAAATATCTTAAACATTTTTTATATTTTGTAGCATTGTGATCTGTCCCATTTAACGCTTATTTATGATTGATATTTTAATAATTTGATCAGGGCCACGACCGCGCCGTAGATTGCTGGGCGCTGGGAGTCTTCATCCACGAGCTGCTGGTGGGCAAGCCGCCGTTCCGTGCGGCTGGGGATCACATGAAGACCTATACCCTTATCCTGCGCGGGATTGACGCCGTGAATTTCCATCCGCGCGTCTCCAAGTCTGCGCAGCTGCTGATCCGTAAGATGTGCCGAGCTGTGCCTGTCGAGAGACTTGGTTACCTCAAAAATGGAATGGCCGACGTTAAAACTCATAAGTGAGTTAATTACTGTTTAAAGCATTGTTTTTAAGCTACCAGAAAGAAACTCACACACACAGTCACATTGCTCGTCGATTACCCGTATGAGAGAGAGATAAGATACTCGAAAGGCAACCACGGACTGAATGATGCAGCGTGGGACGGGTTCATTATAAGTGCATGGACAGACGAATTGGATAGAGCTCCAGGAAGTCACTGGGAATAGGCGGCTCAAGACCAGCCGTGGTAGTCAAATTTGTAAAAATAAACAGAGTTGACACGCTTGATGGTTAACGTGTTGTGATGATAATAGCTTGAATATCCTAGAAAAAAAATAAGACGTTGATCGTCCTTTTTATGCTCTCACAAAAACATGGCGGTAATCGTTTGCAAATAGTTTTTTTTTCACATTCTCTCTATAGATATCAAATGCAACGAGCGGTAGGTAGCAGTAGAGACGGGGTGTCGCACGGAAAGTGTTATGAAAAATGAGACACAATCAGTGATATTAGTTGACAACTGAATTGATTTTATTTTGGGGCTTGACACGCTATTTCTTTAAAAAGACAAATCAAAATGAGGACTTGTAGGGTGATAACCCTCTATGACTTCCCATTTTGATGATAAAAACCGACAAAGTACGTCGCCACCAGCAATGTTTGTACGAAGCAGTATTTTATGACCCACCCCGTGATATACATCCATACATACCTATAATCCCAAATCTTAGAGTGGTATTTAGTAAACCAGGTTTCACCATCATAGTATAACTGTTTAATCATTTAACACTTTTTAGCACTATTGAACATTATTATTTTTAGTTAACTTTTACAGTAAATTTAATAAAACTATACTACATATCTTCCTAACCTAATATTTCAAAGGTGGTTCCTCGGCTTCGACTGGGATGGTCTGCGCGACAGGCGGCTGAAGGCACCTCTTGTACAACCCATCGCCAGCGACCTGGATCTCTCTAACTTCGAGAAATACCCCAAGGACAAAATGCCGCCTGACGAAACATCTGGATGGGACATGGATTTTTAACATAGTAAAACTATGCTGTTAATCTTTATATTAGTTATTTAGCCAGTTAGTGTTGAAATATCACTATCCTATTTTATATTCTACGCATGACATGTGATATGTTTGAATGGTGACCTTGATGTCCGAATTTAATTATATTGGTTAATATAATGACAGCTTTCAATCATGGTACTTATAATCGTGTCCTGGCATGACTCTGTTAGTACCTATTTCTCACCTACGTAGAACCTACCTATTATGTATAATCGAATACCTACCCTACTGATTTTTTTGCGATTGATTCACTCAACATCTTTGTCCTAAGTTTAGACACAGAAAAGATTGCCTACCTCTAATTATGATTTTTTTATTCTTATAGCAAAAGAAGTAGTCTTCCTAGTACTAATTTATTATAATTAATTGCAGTATAACAGTTTATAAACCATATCAGTACAATACATTTTATTCATCTTATTTTAATTAAACTAATTAAAAATAAATACAAACTAATTAAAAGGAAGTATAAATTTATTAAAATTATTATAGATAAATACCCAAGAAAACTGGCGATATATCTAAATCACATACATTTCAAAAACATATACTACTAAAACCTCACATTCATCTTTCTAACATACTCTTGCACTCACACAAACTTGTTTTGTAAGACACGAACAGGTCACACTGTGGTGCTGCCGCGAGCACGGAGCGGAGCAGAGAGTGCGCCCGTGGTACCGGCGACCGTGCGTACAGGCTTGTGTGGGATACAGCTTCCCTAACAACGGACGCGGGAGCGAGATCTCAGATAGAAATCAGGCGCAAATAACTTACCTAATAGATCAGCACTATCAATTTTATTCCTCATAATATGTAGGACGAATTTGAACAAAGACAATGACCTCCTTATTTTTAGGGTATCAAAGCCTATACGAGTATATACAGGGTGGAAAACATAAGTTATTTCAATCTTTTATTTTTAAACCATACACGACATACTAATACTAATCGTTATTTGTTCAACAAGTAAGGTAAGTTGTTTTTAGGCGTGAGTCTAGAATTAAATTTAATGTATCCACAGTGAGTGATTTAAAGGCATGATACAACATAAACATTATTATCTCTATCAGCGAGACAATTTCAGGTAAGAAACACACTCAAGGCTATATTAAACAATTATTTTATTTTTATTTACAAACACTTTTTTTTAAACTTTTATTCTCCCACTGACTTCTCTGGTATTTTAAATCCGGCATTAGACGCTTGTGGTCTTAACTGTTTCGGTGTTACAGAAATATAACAAAAACTACTTTAAAGTTTCCCGCCATTTCGCTTTCTTTTTAGGGTTCCACACCTCAAAAGATGAAACCCTTACACGATAACTTCGTTGTCTGTCTGTCTGTCAAGATCATTTATCTTAGGAACACGTAGAGTTGTCAAGTTAAAATTATTCTCTAATACCTACTAAGGTCTACGGCGGCCACTTAAAATTATTCTCTAATACCTACTAAGGTCTACGGCGGCCACTTAAAGCGGCACAAAAGTCAAGCTTTTAAATAATTTAATGAATGCAATAAAAAATACGCCTATTTATTTCGCATATTTTGACACTTGCAAATAAACTAAAACGTAGATATCCATGTACATATATAGAGGTAATTCCCGTTGACCTCGAATCATGAAATTTGGCAAAAAGCAAGGTCTCACAGCTCAAGTAGCGGAAAAAATTAAAAAATTATTAATTTGTAGTCAAATAGTTTGTAGTTTGCAGCATACCGTGAAAGAAGGCAGCCTGCATAAACAGTCTTTCTGTTAATTGAGCAAAAAATTTTACAAGAAATATTACCAAAAGATTTGTTGCAGAATATCTGCAATTATGGGTTTCTGAAAAATAAGAAATAATATTTTTAAAACTTATACATTTTGTAAAAGTATTTTTGTTTGGTACTCCCTTGCGTCGCTGCGGAGCAACCAATTGAGCTGAATTGGTACCTACAGATATTGTTGAAGGGACTGAGAAGAACACAGTTCCCACAGAAATAACTAAACGAATTCCACGTGGACAAGCTATAGCTTGCTAAATCACTTTTTCTTAATATAATAAAGGACATGCCGATACCTGAATTTACCGCGAGCAGAGCCACCTGCAAAAGCTAGTAATAAATAAATATTAGCTTACGTTGCACCTCCGTAAACATAAGTGTGTGCCTCACTCTTTAAAATTCCGGACGTTTTTAAATTCCCCTCGCATTCAGGACTTGTCCGAGAAAATACGGACGTATGGCAACCCTAGTATATGGCGATCGGGCGCGTGTTGGTGTTGACGTAAAATCGGAACACTTGTACAAAGAAATTTTACGAGTTCCACTCTAGGCGAGTGCACCCGGATGCCAGCTTGGCCCACAGAAAATAGTAGATATAGGCTTGGCCTTTAGACGCGGTTCAATGATGAGCTAAGAGAAGTGTTAAAGATCCCAAACTTACAAGCTGTATAGAACCCTACAGTTGTGAAGTTAGCTGCCTAAGTTAACGGCGTTTTTATAATACAAACAAATTAAAAAGTAAAGGATTTTAATAAAAGTATTTACTTTATTAAATGGAAATAATAACAAATAGACCAAGATAATTAAAAACGGTCAAAACTAAATAAAAATATGAAAAATAATATAAGAAAAATATTTTTCTCTTTGACATTCACCTGCTTCTCTGAAAATTATTGAATAGGACCAAAGATTTAACCTTATAAGGTTAACTATAATCTTATAGTCTAAAACCACGCCGCGTATATTGCGGTTTCAGAGGAACTTTCGCCCGCAAATTCTTTGATTTTGGAATTAGCTCCCTGCCAAGGTTTTCTCTAAGGACTACAGTATGGGGTTCTTCAAGAAAAAAGTGACTAGATTTCGAGGGTTGACAGTTGCGAGTATTGTTCCCGGTGTTGCTAAAACATATTGCTATTTACAAGCCACTATGTGCAGTGGTCACAGGTACACTTTTATACCACCACCAAAGTGGAAAACAAGCTTGCGGTCCGTCTGATGGTAAGCGGTGACCGCAGCCTATGGACGCTTGCAACACCTGGGCCATCATTCGTTGCCGACCCTTTAAGAATGTTATAACCTTTTTCACATTCACCTCCAAGCCCGAGCAGGATGATGGCCGTGAACAAAGTCACAAGCAGTGTTCCATTTCCTCTCATGGATTCGGGAGAATAGCAAAGCAAAATTAAACTCTTACTCTTGTAACTACTTCTAGAAATCGAGTGCGCCTCTCATGGAGTAGTAGCAGAAGATCCAGGGCCATACCAGTAAGATATCTAAAGGTTGGCTCCTCACAGGCCAGGCGATCAAGGTATAGCTTTAGTGTATGATTACGATATCTGATAAAAGGTGCCTGCACAGTTAGGGGTTCACAACCTACCACTGAATCCAGCAACTGGGATTCTGAAAAAAAGACCTAAGCCGGAGCGGTCTAGCTCGAAATGCCCGAAGGCTCGACTATGTACAACTGATGGTGATATGTGTCCAATGTTAATCACGTCGCTCGTAGGTGTTTCTTAGCTTCACACTGGATAGGCTTTTCGGATTCTACTGAACACTCTCGCCTGGCACGGCAGAGCGAACATCACAAATAAATTCTAACCTATCAAATATGGTGGTATAATGGGTCGGCAACGATTGTTCCTGACTAGTTGTTAACATTTTTTTAATTCCCAAAATAATTAAATATGCGCTGCAAGAATTATTTCTCTGTCAAAAACTTGAAAAAATATTATATAAAAACTCCTGTAGACAACAATGGCTCTTCGAGAATGGCTTCGCAAAAACGGAGTATAGCTAGTCCATAATACAAATGTTCTATGCAGATTACACAACTCATAGGTCGCAGGTCGATTAATGCTTCCTTGCACCGACACGAGCGAGGGCGATAGGTACTCACTGCTGCACGTAGAGTAGACTTTAATTTTATTGACAAGTTGTCAAACAAGAGAACAATTTGGGTACCTAAATAGTCATTTAAGGGGAAAAGGTAAACCCTTTATCCTAAACTTTAATTGAATTTTATTATATTATATAAAACAGTTAATGCAAAACTCTTTATGAATGGGTGATCTGTCTGTCTCTACTGTGTTTATTTAACTTTTAGCACGAAACCCTATGATTTTGGGACACCGAACAACCCAGCCTTTGGAAACGCTGACTTTGACGCCGATAAGTAATTAATTTTGTTAAAAATGACAAGTTTTACAGCGGTGAAGGAAAACATCGTAAGGAAACCTGCATATGTCAAACAAAAAAAGACATATTTATGTAAAGTCCACAATTCTCACTGGGCCCGCGTGTGGACTATGGCCCAGATCACCCTTAGTGAGGTTAGGCCGTGCCCCAAAAGTGAGGACGTACGAGGATGATAAGTATAAGAAATCTATTCTTTATTCTGTGACAAAGTGCACAAAACCTCCCTATCTAATGATTACGAACGCTGGCGCTGAAGTAACAGTTTGTAATGTGTAGGTACGCTAGGAAACCTATCTGTTTAGTATTTTTTTGGTTAGGTTAATGTCAAGAAATAAGAAGCGTAGATAAAGGCATACACAACATTACGGTATATCGGTGACACAGTCTAAATATGTATTCTATTGAATGAAGACAGTTGGTGTATGATTTTTTTAAATGTACTAGGTGGCAAACAAGCTTACAGCCCATGCGTAGCCTAGGGACGCTTGCAACAAGAGGGGCATAACTCGCGCGGTGCCTTAAAGAATCCCATACTGGTGAGCGTGAGGTGATTGGTTTTAAGCCACCATTTAGGTGATGCAGAAAAGTATTAGATAGAGTTAATATTTAGTCAGCTTTTCAATACTTCGAAGTGCTATGAAACTTATTCTGTTATTTTTAAGGGAGAATTGAAAAAGAACGTTAATTATTACAAATTTCATCTCTCGAATTTCAGAGGCTAAAAAAAATGCTAAATGAAGTGACGAATAGTTTGATAGTAGCGAAGCAAATACGGGAGCGTGGTAGTGTGGCGTGACGTAGCGATAGTACGCATGGAGATCTGCCGATGCCGACCAGCAAGGCAACGCTACAAGGAAAGCAGCGTACGACGATACACAATCATTTCATTTTAGTTAAGTCAGTCAGTATTGTGGACTTGTATGCACAGCGCTGGTCGGTCGGCGCCGCATCGAACCAGTGCCGCAATTTTATAATCGTTCACAACCAATTCCTAACCATAAAAACAAACTATGCTGATTATTTATGGACAATTATCTAAACGAAATAGTAACTCTGGAGCAGAACCTATTTAAATATTTTTTTTAATTAACATTTATTCGCAAAGTTAAAAAAATTATTGTGGAACGGTTTACTTTTGAGGTGAGTGTTTTGTGATTGTGCTGTGCATCGCAATGGATCGCCGGGATTGTCATACGCATTTATTATTTACAAAATATTGTTAGTGTCTGTTCTCATACGATACGCATGGAAATTAAAATACGTTATATTGTACCTATCGCTGGCAGATGACATCACTTCTGGTAATCCTTGGCGTTTGAAATAAATTATTAAAACTACTAAAACGTCGAAAGTAGATATAAGTGGACTATCCTAATATACCTGCTTACCGTTTTCTTAATATAAAACTGCACATACCTAATGTCACCGGTATTTGGAAATAATTTAAAGAACAATAAACTATTGTTTTTATCTACCTGCATTTTTGCAGATTATATAGTTATGTGTGTTTATTTTATTTTTGTATTTAGCTCGCAGCTTTTAGGCATGGATTACACGGTACAGGAAGGATTATTTTCTAATGTCACAGTTACTATGCTAGTAGGTACATACATTTGCCATATTATTGAGGACAAGAGGATGCATTGCGAGAACTTACTAACGATTCAAACACTAGGTCAGCATTGCCATAAATGGTTTCGTTTTCTGATTTCTATTTCTATTTTCGTCGGGTGTGGCTTTTTCCAATTTAAGGCTTTAATTTAATGCACATACTTAATAACTTACATAAATTAAGTAGGTATTTTTTCCTTTTTTATCATTAAATTTGCAAACGAACAGTTTTTTTTTATTATTATAACGGAATGCCTCGTGAATAGGTGCTAACTGTAAATTTACGCTATAATGCACATGACAATGCTGAAAATTACTGGCAAACTGTAAGTACTCTGGCAGGTTATACATAGTTATAACTACTCATATTTTTATAAGAAATAGATCGTTCATTTACTGGAGCACTTACCCTAACTTAGGTAGAACTGTATCCCATTAAAAAAAATTAAAAAAACAGGCTAACTTCTCATAATAGGTAAATTTTGATTGATAATCTTAAACATTTTATAATCTAGAATCTTACAATTTGAAACCTAGGCATGCCAAGTTTTTTTCTGTACTGACGAATATCATTACCAATGGTTTGATGCACTAGTAACCTAAATAGTTTTAATCAAATACCTAATTCACGCTGGTGTTCTTGCAAAATTTACCTACATGAAAACCTACGGTACCTAGTGGGTTCCGTAGAATGAGTATTTTTGCGTATATTTTAAAAACTTTTTAACCGATTTTGTTCAAACCCCGTACCTTAAATGTGTTATTCGAACGTAAATATTGTTACTAATTTAGAAATAATTTATTATTTAGTTTGTTTTATTTATTTACTTCCAATTTTACACAACTTACAAATTCATCTAAGTAATTTTCAATGGAATTATACGAAATTTTTACTTCTCCAAGAACATTTCATTAGTTTCTTGACTATTAACTACCCGTTAACTTGTAAAGCTTGCTAAGTAGGCCTGCCATAGTTTTCCTTTTAAGATCGTTATAAACCAATATCTTCCTAATGTCGTTAATTTTTTCATATATCCAAAACCAATAATTTTGCTAGCTTTGGATGGCTGGATTTCAACAAAAATTAGCACTTTTAAGTTTAATTCGCAACAGATTCCAGAATCACAAAATGGTTTTCATACACCCGCAATATTTTTGAACGACCTATCCGACGTCAAACCATAGGATAGACAAGAAAAAAACATCCCCACTTTACATGTAGAGGAGGTTACCTACTCTAAAATAGTAGATTGTTAACTGAGGAATAAAAGGCATCCATTTCTGACGAGATATTTTAGCGCTCGAACGAAGCGAGAAAGGCTGCCTGAAATTGACTTTTCATCCAAATTAAACGCCCTACCTTTCATTTCAAATATGAGGAAAGTAAACGTAAGCCAAATACTGAAAAAATTAAAAAAAGCACATTTCCTTTGAATTGGGTGGTTATACATTACTGCTGCGGCCCGTAAACGCAGCATAACCGGGCGATTGTGAATTTGCGGGCCGAGGCACGCATTATAGAGTCCGGTTATGCTCAGTTGTGGCCAAGGCTTGTATAGTGCTTTTCTTAAACATGCGAGTAAAAAAAGCAATGAGTTTTTTATTGACAATAATAAAAAAAGCTTACGTATTTAATTTTAGAAAAATTAAACCAAAACCAAAAACACGTGCGTGCCAAAGCCAAAACTCTCGTTTAAAATTTAATAGCTTATTCTTTTTGTTGTGCCAGTCCGAAATTTAAATAAAACTTGATGAGTTATCACTTTAGTTATCAATGTTCTATATACTAAAAAACAGATTAAATAAATATTTAAGGGGGCTCCCATATAATAAACGTGATTTTTTTGCTCGTTTTTGCTCGATATTGATAACGGCAACAGGTAGACGCTTGAAATATTCACAGAATATTTAGTTATATATTCACTTTAAAATTAAATAAGTTAATTAATAAAAAACAAAGATTTAAGGGGGGCTCTCATAAAGCAAACGTGATTTTTTGCCGTTTTTATAGATAATGGTATGGAATCCTTCGTGCGCGAGTCCGACTCGCACTTGGCCGATTTTTTTCTATTTTTACGCGAAACATTTTTCAAACGCCATTATGCCAGTCAGTATTTTTGAGTTGTGGTTTTTGCTAATTGATGAAAGGATCTTACTATTATAAATTATTTATAATTTGTCATGATCTACCTAAATTAACCTAAACCGAAGTGTGGCTGTAGGTATAGTTGACTGTCTTTGCTCAATTTGACTGAATTTTTCTTTGTTTACTTTTCGGCCCTAGGGCCGACATTGACTGCTTCCCACCCGCTTTTTAGACAATTCATGGTCTACTTTCCGAATATGAGATTTGAAAAAATATTTTCGTTCCCGGAGAATTAAATGATAACTGCCATTATTGTTATGTTTTATTGGTATGCCATATTCGAGATCTGTGGGTGGCCAACAGGTACATCCTTATGCTCATTTTTTCCTAATATTTCTACAGTTACGGTCATACAAAATAATACAATATACTCAAACAAAAAATACTGGAATAAGCTGTATGATAATATAAAATTGTATTTCTCAGTTCATAAAATCATATTCTAGTTAAAAACATTTCACAAGGTACTGATGACAAAATTTATTAATTATATTCGACAAAAACATGTACTTTCTTTATTCTGAAAAGTTATGATCTTGCAGTTATAATGACATCACTCACTCTGGGGACGCGACGTATACCTACCTATGTATGATGCAAAATTACGCACGTGTTCCTAAATTCGAACCAGCATACTGGCCAGTACGGTGTGACGTCATATTTCGGAACAGTACAGCAGTATGATGTTAGATAATGACGTCACACCGTACTGGCCAGTATGCTGGTTCGAATTTAGGAACACGTACTATTTTTCGTGCACGGGTACGGTTTGAACCGATGACATCACCGCGGATATTGAGGTGACATTATTAATTATAGACGATAAAAACATAAATGTTTTGTACAATAATATTAATTACATCTAGGTTTGATTTCACGTGTAAGTTTGCGACTTGTTAGTCGTGACGAACGTAAATGGTTGCTGCGATAAGTACCTAATAGCAACGTGAATGATTTGTTCTGACCAGACGTTACATATAACTTTACACTACACATACTCTGAAAGAACCATCATATTCATGCATAGTCAAAAATAGGGTTGGAGGTACGTCTTTGCAGAGATTATTACTTTCTTGCCCGATTAAAGGCAAGAAAATTAACCAAAAAAAAAAGCACTTTCTATTTAAAAGCTAACGAAAAAACCTAATAGCCTCTTTTTATTTGCTACAGTGCTATCTGTGATTATAAAAGCGAACCAATTTCAATTTAAAAAAAGTTACTCACTATTTATATACAACAGAATTTTTAGTCTTCTTAAAATATTGCTGGCCACTTTCATTTTTTTTTCATACGGAATATTAAAGGTAGATTGGTTCGCGCGTACCTAAAGCCAAGTGCAAAGCGTTAATAAAATTATTTTATATTTTAATTTACTGACTTTTATTTTCCTCGTAGGTGTAGTGTAAAGAACTATGTATCACTTGGGGTGAAAGGCGATTCCCACCTCGTGTGTTTTAAGCTCAAACTACACCCTCGTCGGTAATCAGTCACTTTCACCCCTTGGTGAACAGTGTACTATTTTTATACCATTAAGGTGGTAAACAAGCTTTCAACCCGCGTGGTGGTAGGCCACATCCGCATACGTAGCACAGCGCATGGACGTTTGCAGCATCAGAGGTATTATTGACCCTTTATAGACGACATTGACCTTGCTCAAGTCAATCAATTCAAGCTAAAATCATTTTAAGCGTGCTCTCATAAGGTTAAACTTTGCATATCACGTTTTATGTCGAAATCTACGACACATAAACTCATTTTTAAGCATTTATAACGATTTTTTTCATTTCTAAACAGTTGTTTTTAATTCTTTTCCATTTACCTTCTTTATTATGTCATTAATTACCATAAAATATAACGTGATTCAACGCGGGCAGTCTGCCCGTGACTATGGGTGTTGAAACACGTTATAATTTATTGTAATAAATCTTATCGAACGCGAAAATTTATAAACCTTTATTAATCCTTTCCCAAAATCAGTATTTTTTTTAGATTTGTAGTAGTTATGTGCCACTTCTTCAAAATTGAACTAGAACAAGTACCATCATCATCAAGTTCATCACATCACTTTCTTTTTGAAGAACCCTATACTGTAGTCCCTAGGGAAACCGCTTTGGTTAAAAACTGCCTTATAAGTTTGGATATAGGTAAAATTATTTAACAACAACAGCCATTTTAGGTAGGTATCTATTCGATCGAATGGAGAAATTTGAGGAATTAACCAAATTTTTTTACTTAAACTTAAAGTGCATGCAATCACAGCACAATTCGATACCGAGGTGTTGGTCAAATACGTCAATTGGCTATTTAGGGGCAGATATATAGATAATGGAAACGTATAAGACTGATATATGGAAGGGGGTTAGGAGTTAAATTGGCAATAAAAAAAAGACAGACAATATTTTATAGTGCATACAAAAATTCAGCGCGACAGACACTATTCAAATTGACGTCAAAGATTGAATGCAGATAGGACAGGATAGGTTTTTTAAAAAAAATACTTAGCGTTAATTAAGATGCACTTAAATAATAAAAAGCCGTGTAGCTGATAATATTAGGGTTCCGTACAAACTTTCTTTCTCACGTCGCTTGTTGCAGCGGAACACTACAGCTATAGCAAACTTCCTTACTGATGTGCTTATAATCAAGGAGTTACCGTATCAATCTCATACCAATGATCGAATGAAAGCAGGGTCCCAACAATGGAAACGTATAAGACTGATATAAGGAAGGGGGTTAGGAGTTAAATTGGCAATAAAAAAAAACGAAGTAGGTACGCTATGTTAAGCGTTGTCGAATGCAGTACAAAGAATGATTTCGAATTTCAATTTTCAGTTAGTCGAGTCCATTTCGCGAGATAGTAAATGAAGCGTGTTCGCAACGTTTATTTGTACTGCGATGTCTAACCGGGTCGGTGGCTACTCCTTGCGGTATGTAAGCATATTTGCATAATATTGTAGTAGAAATATAAGCGGATTATTTGGCCGGCCGAGTTACCTAGAAAATAATGTAGAGTAACCGCGAATATTATTCAACTTATAGTAGTAGAATTTAGTTACACTTCTTACCGATTTTAAAGCCCTTTGCTGAAGCCTAATATTTAATTTCGCTCAAGCGATCGCTTACCATCTAGTTAAATATTGCCCACCAATAATAATAAATAACATATAATATATATGTATGTATAATATATATGTATGTATAATATGTAATATATAAACACACGAGGTGGTGTCGGGAATAATCGGGATTGTTCTCTCAGAACGAGAGTGTGTCGAGGAGGTTAATGTTTTAATACTTGGAATCACTATACTGTAGCCTACTTATTCACAGAAAATTATACAAGCATAAGTAAGCGTAGATCTGGACACATCCAAATGGAGAAGTAGAGTGCGTTTCCAAAGCTATACAAAGCTCCATACATAGTTAGCTTTTATAAGCAAGCAAATGAGCTAAGGGTAGGGACATTTTAAATTGGGTATAGGAACGGAATCGGAACTTTATAAATAAGGTGGGATTATTTTAAAAAGCTTAATTTTTTACTTCTCTACACAACCACACATGCCTATCAAAAATAAATTGATCGGCGGAAATCTCAGTTCGAAAAAATCAACCAAAATGTTTTTCCTTTTTCTGTATTTCTTTTAAAGAGCCGTAAAATGTGTCTACCTTATCAAGCCGACAAAGTAGCGTGAGTATGGCATAATCATCATGTCATTCTTGTTTGTATGTTCCCTAGCATTTCGTTTCATAGCCCAATTTTATTGGTTCCGGAATTAATCCACTGTCTTCTTGATGAGGTCAACATCTGGTTGATCTACGTTAACTAGAGGAGCACAACTTTATTGTTGTTTCTACCTCAGCAAACAGTTGAGGTAGACAATAATGTCTAGTTTTTGAATAATAACTATCGTAAATACAATATTTTTGAATAACCAGTTTTTGTTTCACGAGATCACGAGTTGCGTACACATCCTTGATATACAGGGCCCCAATCGGATTCACAACTAGTCGAACCTATCCAATATATGAAAACGCAAGTTAAAATGGTTTCTACTTTCATTCACACACTTATTACCGATTTAATAATAACGGAATTAATAGTATACTAGTAATAGTAAAGTAAATGCCTTGAAATTGTGTTATGTGTGTATGCGACGACATTTTATTCCAACTCGTTACGACCGGATTTTTGATAGCTATACGATGTAAATAAGCATTCATCTCAAATAATAAAATAAGTACCTAGGGGACCGAGCTTCGCTCGTTTTTTTTTAGCAACGCCATCTATTGTCAAGTAGCTATACGGATGCTATTTCGGTAAAAATAATAGTATTACTACTCGCAAATAGATGTCAGAAAGAGTCATATTTTTAATAATAAATCATTGCTTTAAAACACGGATAAAACGACGAAACCCCTTACATGCTAAATTTCATGAAAATCGTTGGAGCCGTTTCTGAGATTCAGATTATATATATCGTTTAAAGGTATTAGATAAGGGAAGCTAATTTTAAATCTCCAAACAAGGATAGTAACACCCCATATGAAGGAAACATCAATGACACTTAAGGAAAAATTTACATATCTATGTTATTGACATCCAATCCAATTGAGGAAAACTTAACCCAGCTCAATGTTTATTGTAATTTATTGTTCTATTGATATTTACAAATATATTTTTTAGTTTTTAGACTATTTTGTGTTTTATTTCTTATGGAAAAACGGTTCAACTGTCAAGCTATAGTTGGGTGGCTTGAGGGCAAAATTACCTTCAACTTCGCATTTAATAATTAAGTGATGTAGTTTGGTAGACATGTTCTTTAGATCCCTAAGTTTCCTCCACCACCAACTCCACTGCGGTGCCTCCTTTACCCAAACCTAAGACATAAAATAACATACTTGTATCTCTGGAACCAAATCAGATAGAAAAATGAGTCCCGGATTAGATTTAATGTTTTACCCCATGTGAATCTCATTATATTAGTGTAAATCCCTTTTAATCGTCAAAGTTATGAAATATAAAATTACATATTATGTATAAATAATATATAGTATAATATTTAATTAGGTTTTATATACCTCCATATTAATAATATATACCTTTAAACGAGCAATTCTTGTATATATTATATACAAAAATAAAACAATTATAAAAATAATATAAATAAATATATTGACTGAACTTCAGAAACGGCTTCCACTATTTTCATGAAATTTAGTATGCGGGGGGGTTTAGGGCCGATAAATCGAAGACCAACCAAAGTGAAAAGTAAACGTATAAGTATTACTGACCAAGGTAATGATTAGTAACTTGTTTCTTGAAGGTGTAAATTGTTTTTGTAATTATCATTTGCCAACTTTTTTTGCTCCCACTATGTATTTTGGTCGCCAAAAAGTCGGCGACTGTAACGAAAGGGCGTAACAGGGTCTCAAAGGGCCCCAAGGGTTTGTTTCTTACGGAAAGACTATGTGACTGTGCATGTAATATCGGACGTTTTTCAATTCCGATACTGATTTCCGATATTGGATGTCAATATCGGAATTCCGATATTAATATCGGAATTGAACATTTTTGTAATAAAGTTTAATTGGCTACTAAAAGATTGAAATGCCAAAGCATTTTCTTTTCATATATTTCAAAATCAATATAAAAAAACAAACAGACGTCTTTAAGCCTCTAGCCTAGTATGTCGTCGTCGAGAATGATCATAGAAATGTTATTATCCGACCAAATAGGTAAGTTACACTTTACTTGGTAAAGTTATACATCAAAGTGTACGACTTATATGTATAATAACATCAACTATCAAATTTCTCATTATACCATTCTACAAATTTATAAAAAAACTCAAAATCAACTTTAGTAAAATAACCAAGAATAGAATCAGGAACTAGATATTACATGCATAACATCACGCCTGTTTCCTTAGAGGATTTCCCAAATACCTGCTACAATCCTGGCACACTTCTTTTGCTTCATCCACAGGATCAATACATGTTCAACGGTAGGTCTTAAACTCGACTTAAAAGAGAACAAAACTACTAATATACACTTTTTTTTGAAAACCTTTATTTAGTCCGTGTGTTCGTAGGATCTTCTTCTCTGCTGTTATATTTAAACAACTCTTTTTTTTATAAAAACTCAAAATCAACCTTAATAAAATAATCAACAATTCGAAACAAATGGATCAAGTAAAAGTAAAGATGATAAGGAAAAAAATACTAACGAGAGACTATTTAGAAGGCTGAGAGCAGGTTTTAATAACTCAAGTTTGTAATTTCTGTATTGCCCGTGTTACACAGAATGTTTTTATCACATTTACGAGTAAATAAATAAACAGAATGGAAATGACGGAAACACAAGTATAAAAAACAACTGTAAAGAATTTATGAATAAAAAGTTTTGGCTGAAGTTAAAACTTGTATTTGCTCGCTTGGCGCGTAGTTCATATCTTGAAGCGCGTAGTTCATATCGTGAAATACTCATGGCGCTTTCATACACACTTAATAACATACTTGCTAGAAAGTACGCAGAGCGCGCGCGATTTGCCCAGAACAGGTTTCATATGTCATTATCGCCCGTGGGCTCTATGAATTCCCGTTTTGCCTTGAATGTAAAATTTACAACGAAACACCTTATGGGAGTAATTAACGGCTTAACACCTGCTTTGTCTGCATGTTAGTGTGATGATAAACAGCTAAACAATATTTTTAGAAATCATGCGTTTCTCTTATTAGTGTTTTCTTAAAAATCTAAATGCATTTTATCTAAAAGGTAACTTTGAATCCTGCTCATTGTTAATAATATTCAGGCATTTTGTGTAAAAGTTAACTTTAAATCCTGCCATAAAAATATCCCGCTGATAAGAAAACACACGCACTTGCTACACTGAGAGCCAATAATTATGTAAGATACGTGTATTACTGTTTTCAATAGACTCATAGTTTTCTCTATTTTCGTACATAGGTTTATAAGAAATCCCAAAATATCAAAATGGTAACTTTTCTCCATTTCCTTCCCAAGTTATTGGGAAATGTATAGTTTACTAAAGCACGATAGTAGTAGATATTTCGAATCTATGAAGTTAGTGTAGTACTCCTGCTATCAATATAGTATAGCCTATTTGACCACTTCCAAATCACTAACTCTTTTAGTTTTATTTACGTTTGTATGAATGAACCAAACGCAGTGGCTGAAATTGCGTATGGTAGCTCTTTAACTGCTAGATAAAGTGTGAGTGAGACAACATTACATTTCACTAACAGAGAAGCTTGGGCTAGCAACATTTACGCTTTATTTAATTTAAGTTAGAAAATTTTACTAATTCCGATATTACGATATTGGGCCATCTAGTATCGGAACTATTATATCGGACAAAACGTTCCGAGATTCCGGAGTTACGATATTCCGAGATTCCGATATTCATGCCCTATATGTCACGGAAGGCTAGCAGAGAGCCCCATCACATTTTGAACATTTTATATATAATTGCACTATTCAAGACCGCTAAAACTACAAAATAAAAGACGTGTGTATACGCAAATCAACGTGCGTGCATGTACTATGCAGGATAGGGGGTACGTAAGGCCGACACTAGAGAGCGACACACAGTGGCCATACTACCTTATGTACACATACTGTATCCCCGCGGAAGGCAACGGAGCGCCGCCGCAGCTGTTAAAATATAGGAAGCAATTAATTGTATCTAGACATAACTTCCAATACAGTTCCTAGTGGTAGCTAAAACTTGCAAGTCAACTACGGAGTCAAGTTCTCCCATAAAGTTTTTAAATAATTTATGTTGGCCCCTTGATATTCGTTGAGCAGTATTTGAGAACTAGACGGTCGTCGGATTGCCCACCGTGGGACCCACTGGGGTATATCTAAGGGCTCAATTGCACTTACATGGGGCGTTCAATGTGTTGACTATCACTGAATATCGGTAGAAAACCTCGTCGAACTGTTCTCTAATGTAAAATACTTCGCTTTATTTTAGGAACCTTTTGGGGACGACTGGGGCTCATGGGATGCACATGGGGTGTAACGTTCATTCTGGTTTAAACTGCGACTTTCTATGTGCTTTGGCTGCATACAAGTGATTTTGTATTTTAGGAGGGTAATGGGTGAAGGGGTGACTGCAGTGGTAGGTCGATGGCAACTGGTCTTAAAATAAACTCAGAGGTCTAAAGAACACGTGTAAATTCAAAGTTGAAACCCTTAGTCACCGGACTACGAGTATGTATGTGTATGAAATTTAATGTGTTGCCATTAAATGTTACAAAGGTACAGTGATAATATAAGTGGCTGATGAATCTTTTATTTAAAAATTAATTAAAAACTCATTACTATTACTTCTAGCATACCAGATTATATATATAGTACGTGGTAAAACATTGGGCTGCCATGTCGCAGGTCCCGGGTACGGTTTCGAGGGGCCACCAATATTGTTACAATTTGTAAATTGTTAAGCTGTGTCGACTCTGGTTTGTGTCCAGTACGGCGATACGCTCACCACCTTGTTAGTCGATGGTATAGCATCGGTGAAACGTGGTTAATACCTCTTCATAAATGTCGTGATCATATATTATTATACAATATCTGATGTCGGGCACCAGCCTTTCCCATTTAGTTAATGCGCTCGTTAACCATTCGGCGTGCCTGGCGTGGTGAGGTAGAGTCAGTCGCCCAGTAAATTTAAGCAAAAGCTTAGGACTAATTCCGGCGGAAGGTTATGCTTTTTGAAATTTAGGTCCCCCTGAACATATCTGAGAAGTTCCCCGTGGTTCCGATGTACGCTCTCCCCTCAAATGTCTCCCTGATTGTAGTTTTTTACTGGTCGTAGGAATCAGCCCCGGATCTAAGGGGGGGGGGGGGGGGGCAAACCGGGGCACTTGCCCCAGGCGGCAGTTTCATGGGGGCGCCAAATTCTTGAGACAAGAATTCGAAATATCGAACAAATGAAGCCACTTTACCTACAATCTCTTGTTTTTATCAAGTAATAGAATCTTAATATAATATGTTTGATAAACAAACTTTTCTATTTCCATACGCCCAGTTAGTTTTTGAACACATATGAAGTGATTTATGAACGATTCTTAACAGATCAAGTAAATTGGGAATCCCCGTCACATCTATACGAGCCGAGCCGAACGAATCCAAACAGTCGAACGCCAAGTGACAATACTGTTTGTTTATGTGGTTGATTGCGTTTGCGAGTAATTAGCGTTAATATAATAGGTAATTTATTAGTGAAATCATATATTATTGTAATGGAAATCAACAATTTGCAAGAATTACAGGTAAGAAATAATAACATATTAGAGGTATATTTTTTATGGGTGCTTCTGTAGGTACCTACTTTATAAATATCGTCGTTGAAGTGTATAACAAGAAAAATCTTCCGCCGATGCAAAATTGAACTTTTGTTTTCATCTATTTACTATAACTATTCAGTAGCTAAAGTACAACATAACCAGAGGTCGGAATAAGCAGACTATATTTACCTCCACTTTATGACAAGACATAACATGAAGTTGTTATAACCACAAAATTATCTGGATATCCCGGTAACTTTTAGTTATGTTTAATACGTTTGTTTTAGATATGTATTTCAAACGTATTGTTGATCCTAAAACTATTGTATATTATGCCGCTCTATATTATGTCTTGTATTAAAGTTTAGGTAAATGTAGTTTACATATTTCTTATCTACGTTCTACAATGAGTCAGGATGGCCTATCTGGCTTCGCGATCCTAGCCATTGAAAACAAAACTGCCTATGCGACGGACTTTGAGGAGCTAATAGATTCTTTTCGCACGCCGTGTAAACTTGTTTATTATTATTACACTAAAGGGGGAGGGGGGCGCCACTATCAAGGTTTTGCCCCGGTTCGAAAAAATCGTAGATCCGGGGCTGGTAGGAATCTCAGAAACCGTTAAAACTAGAAGAAAGTTGTCAAAGTAAAAGATATCATTGTTATAAAATGCACACACACACAGACACTTCATTCATTTCGATGTCACCTATAGTCTCTGAGATAAAACTAAATTTAAACAAAAAAGGGTGAGTTATGGCGAAATAATGTAAGTTTATTTGAATCTTGATAAATTAAGGAATAAAATGAGGTATAATTTATAGTTACAGCAGCATTTGTTCTCGATTTAATGCTAAAAGTGCCAAACGCCACGAAATAGTATGAAGAAAGTAGGAACTGTGTAAATGACGTTGCCTTTAGAAATAAATTATGGCATTCAAAAATCAAATAAGCTGAATAAAATAGACTATTTCCCCGAAATACTAAGAGTTTATGCTTTAATTAACTAAATGGCGCCACTTGCATAGGTAATAATATAGGATTGCCTTTAACTTTGTTCCTATCTTGCAATATGGTTAGCTAAAATAAGTCAAATTGAGTTCAAATAATTCCAAATAATTGCCGTTGTGTAATGATCCAAAGGACTTGTTGTGTCATCTAAAGGTCCAACAACATTTTGCAAGTGTTTGTATTACTGCAAATTGCAATTCATATTTTGCGTGGGTACACGGGAACCACGTGGAATTTTCCAGATATGTTCAGGAGAATCTAAGAACAATTTAATAAAACCTTCCGCTGGAATCAGTCCTACGTTTTTGCTTAAATTTACTGGGTTAGCTCAGTAATTTTAAACAAAAATTTCGCGAAATATTTTATTATTTTACGGGAAATAGTTTATTTTTGTTCCGCTTGTTTGAATTTAAGGTGCCATAATTTATTCCTAAAAGGCAAAATCATTTTTACACTTCCTACTTTTTTCATACTATCTCGTCGACACTTTTAGTTGTAAATCGAGAACCAATGCTGCTATAACTATGAATTATACCTAGTTTTATTCTTAAATGTATCAAGATTCACATGTTATTACATCATTTTCCCACAACTCCAATAATTTTTCTTTAATTATTTTAGCCCAAAAAATTTTTTGCGTGAAATTTTTGTTTTAAATGACTACCCCACCAACAAATTAAATTGTTACACAACGGACACAATTGATCTCGACTTATGTAACTTGTTGTGGACTTGGAGTGGTGGTTTTTTCTCGACCCTGTTTTAGGCTAAAGTTAACACGCGCTGATGGCCTCTTCGTGACTGTGCGTTGTGGATGAATAGGGCCTCGACCCCGACCAACCGCAGCTTCATTTAATTGGGTTCGTGGGTTTTCCGCACCCCGTCATCTCCGACTCCGGTTAAGATTAGCCAGCTCTCTTGCTTTCCTGGAGAATTACGGCTTCATAGGAAGTAATCACTGCTTTCCAGTTGTCTTGATCAACCAACATAACTTACAAAGGGCGATTTTGCCCAATATGGTTGATCAAGATCCTTCACTTGGAGGCCCATGAAGGGCATCCCTCCAACGCGTGCCGGGCAGAATTTTGTCCTCCCCCGCAGTGATGACAGAACAGCGGCAGTTCAAGTGCGTTTCGGCACAGATACTCACCAAGCTCTTGAGAATCGGTGTCAATTTGAAGGTGACTTACTCCATCTTTCGAGCTAGCGTCGGGTAGTCGATTTACTGAATTAACCTGGGGCTTACCTCGATAGGGTTTTGAAGAGCAATTCCAGCGTCGGGTAGTCGATTTACTGTATCAGGCGCTATTGGATTATGCCGTATTCATTAGGAATTAAGTAGTTAGGCGATCAGTCGGTAGCCGTAGCGTACCTAATACTCCTAATATCAGAACAGGATTCTTAAAAGGTCATCCAGAATATACACACTGACTTTGGCACACCCAGATGACGTGCTGTAGGTGACATATACGGACATTTTGAAAGCCATACTCCTCACTATAAAGTCAAGATCGGCGAATTAAACGCAAAACCAGACAAACGAAGGGGCGATCTGGTAAGAGTGGGGCAATTTGGAGTTGGACAACCTGCTGCTGCTGCTAAGCTGTTTATGACATCGTAAAAAGGAGACGAAAAAAGGTTTTATTGTTTCAACCAAGAAAAAACATCAGTCTAGTGAATCTTTGAAGGTGACTACAGACCAACAAAGTTGTGACAAGCCAGAAGCGTTAGTCAAAATATGATCGTGTTTTTTTTTCTCTATAGAACTTGTTATATCTTTGCCAGTATGCCCCTAGACTAGAAGATCGTAAGTGGTATATAACAGTTTATCTGGTTAGCGTTCTCAAAAAGGGCGGGAGAGGCGGCTAAGAAGTTGCATCCTCTTGCACTACGCCTAATGCTTCTTCTCGCACCGTGAACGAATCTTTCTATATTCTAAAAACCCGTGTTCGTAACCTATCCTGCTCACAGCCCAGACCTAGCTGTACATTTGGATGAGATTTGTAATATATGACATGTAGGTAGATACTAAATCGTAAGTAGCTGATGAAATGAAATGTTTAGGCTGTGGTACTTAGTACATCGTCTTTAATAAATCCGACAACGTTAAGTCAGTCATGGCTCAAAATGTATGACTGGCTGGACAGTACTCGACTAGCCATATGTGACGACAGGCTATTCGGGTACGCTCGCCCCCCATCTCGCTGCGCACCTTACCTAACGATTGTTCTGTCTAGACGCCTTCCATGGTCGACTATATTGAATTATTATTTAGGCTGTGATTGTTGAATACTTTGTAATATATATACCTATCTATACTAGAAAATCAATTAATCGTATATTCTTTCAAGTACCTACACCATGAAATCAGCGGGAAATTAAAACGGTGATTTTTTTTTACAGGTGAGTAGCCTGGGTCATGGAGTCGGTCTGCCCGAGGGGCGTGGCGGGTGCTGCGGGGTGCGAGGTGCGCGTGCTGGTAGCGGCACTACACGCGGCGCAGCTATACTGCAGTGCGCTCGCCGCCGCGCTCATTTGTTGCTGCGCGCCACGACCACACCATACGTAACTTTCTATAAATTTACCTTATCCGTGTTCTAACCATAGACAAAGAGCGAATAGCTTTACAAAATTTACCACTCCCTAGAAAGATAAAAAGCGATTGTGCGGCCAATGCGTGTCAAGAGACAGAGACAGACTGGCTGCCCAACACACTCTGTATATTTACTACACAACTGGTTAGGAAATGCTCACTCCGCTAGAAAATAAACGGCTTGGCACCCAGACACAGTAGCTATACAAACCCTGGATGATCCTGGCTACGGCCATGAACTTTACAAAATAATCTACACACATAGGTTTCGGGTAAACGTTTCTATGATAGCTATCCGTGCCTAAAGCCTATCCATGATCCTTACCTACCTACAAAATGCTGCTAGACTTACCGATAAGATCGAGTGAAAGCATACAAGCAAAGCATGAGAACTTCAATCCCAACTCGGACGTGTCAGTGTAGCTGCTGATTAACATTAGGATCTCATATAAAATTATTTCTCGTTTCATATCAGATGTCAACCACGCTGGCGAGGACAAAATTTGCGCGGATTGGTCAGCTTGGTGCTGTGTGTGACGTGGGCGTGCGGTGCAGCTGCGGCTGCGCTGCGACCCATGTCCACGACGCGGCTGGTGGGTGCAACGCTGGCCCCGCTCGCCTGGCTCGGCGCCGAGGTGCTGCACGTAGCGCTCTGGACACGACACGCAGCCACCCCTCTGATTTACCTCTCCATATATTGGATGTTAGCTGCAGCCTCTTCGGTAGCAATTCTCAAGCAGCAATTTTCCACCGGTGACGTATGCGCAACCCATATTGAAACATACTTGCAAGTTACAACCGTACTTATGGGCATGCTGCTTTCTGGCGTGGACTTTATCTGCTTTTATGATGAGGTAAAAATGTTTTTTATTAACATTTTAGTTAAGTATTATAAATCTCTATATATGTATATTGGTGTCAAGCGCGATAGATTTTCAGTGACGTCTTCGGCTTTCAACCAACTCGTCGGCAACAAACTCTTAGTTGTGCTCTCTTGCCTTAAACAAATCAATATAAGGGTAATTGCATCTAATAAGGGCCGGGTTTTTGGAAATCCTTATAAATCAATTTTGGGAATGGTGTTAGTTTGTAAGCTAAAATGATCAAATAAACTGTTTTTATTTTACAAAAATATTGTACAAAAATTAGGTACCAATCGCCAGTTACTTACAAAAAAAGTTTTTTAAAAGCTTGTCTTTGGTCCTTATTGAGCACTAGGGCTCTGAATAAGGTTCATAATTGAACTGCAAGATTTTAGGCTTTGTATACTAGAAAAAACACATCTTTAGAAAGCAACAGCTTTTGACTACTATTAAGTTTGTAGCTTTTGAATAATGAAATGGAAATTCAAATAAATTAGTGTCGTGGCCCTTATAAAGTGTTAGGAAATGTATATAAGCTATAACTTTACTAATTTCTAGTCATGAATGAAACAAATTGTAGTTTTATGCTTATTTTTATTAATTCTAGTAAAGAAAATAACAAAATGTAACTAATCAGTCATTTTTTCAGTCTTAGTCCTTGGACCTAATTAGGTATTATACTTCTTTGATCACAGTCTGGACCTTATTAAGTGTTTGAAAATAACAAACATGGCAACTACTAGCAGCTAAGTTTTAAAAGATAAATATGCACGTACCTTAAATGACAGTGTGTATTTACTTATCCTTATTATATATTATTCTGTCAGTAATTAACATAAATGTAATCAAAATAAACTTATACAAATAAAACAATATCACTTTTTCACCTAATAAAAAACGAAATTAAACTTGTGGAAGAACATATTACAAACATAAAAATTAAAGTAATTACCAAGTGCAGACAAATAATGTAAAGCTTCATAATATAGAAAAAGTAATAGTTTTACTACACAGTAATAGTAATAATAATATCTTACAATAACTAACTCCAATGAATCAAAGTTCTAATCAATTAAGAAAAACTTAGTAACATTCAAAGCACATGTTATACACAATCAGGACAAAAAAAAATATCTAAATCATCTTTGGTAAGACCCTCGCATTCTTTGTGATACCACAAGTTACATGTTCTGCATTGCCTGCCGCATTGCTAGTATTGTATCCATTTTACAAGCTGGGCAATACCAGCTTTCTTTATCATTTCTTACTTTTTGCCTTGTACCGAACCTTCCATTGTTTTATTTTCCTGTTTAGTTTTGATTTTATCTAGTTTAGACTTTAGAATTCTGGATGACTTTTCTCTTGCCTTTGCTTTTTGATCTTTAGTATTCTTGTTGTCATTTTTGGTCTGTTTAGAAGAGGTTTTTGCATTATTGCTTGACTTGTCTTGAAATAAATCTTTTGTTATTTTTTGTCCGATGTAATTTAATGCCTTTCGTCTTGGCTTTGCCTTAGTTTCAGCAAAATTGGGAGTTGGAAGAAATTCTTTAAAACTTGACTCTTGATTATCTGATCGTTTTTTATTACTTTTAAGTTCTGATAGTGGCAAGTCATTATCAAATGAATTATTTTGGTTCTTTTTCGGCGTAAAATGTGCTTGAACAGGATTATTATTTTCTTCATCACATTCGGAAGAAGACGTATATATTCTAACACGTTTTGCTGGATGGTTTTGCATCATTGGAAGATTGTATTCTATGTCTGATATATCTGATGGAGAAGATAAGAGTGTAGGTGGACGTTGAACATGTCGAATTTGTGACCCCGAAGGACCAGAAACAGGTGTACTGTATCGAATAGGAACATGTATATTAACCGAGTATAAAGATTCTATTGAAGAGCTATAGTCAACTAATTTCTGGAAATAAGTATCTTTGTTCTGGGGTTGCTTTATTGTTACTACTGAATTTTGAGCTGTAGAGCCATCTTCTTCACAAAAAGTTATATCAGAGTCAAAGTTATGATTTAAAAGGTAAATAGATTCAGGAGAGTTTGGTACCGTTACAGAATTTTCATTAGTAGAGAGTTGTGCAGCAGTTAATTCAGTGAGTGTGGACAACGCAAAGGCTTCTTCTGGGATTGAAGTTGGATCCCAGGGGTACAAACCAGTTGCCCTAAATCCGTTAATAATATTGCTATGACTCATGCATTTTGTCCATACTCTTGTAAAGATTTTATTAAAACGTGCTTTGGTGAGTTTTTTTCGTGTATTCTGGTAAATAAAAAGTAGTACTTCTTCATCCCAAAAATGTTTAAATGACTTATTTAGTGATTTATCGAGCGGTTGGAGATTGTGGGTTGTGTTCGATGGCAAACAGTACAGAACTATATCATGCTTTTCTGCAGTATCTACAATTTTGTAGTCCAGGTGGGATGACGCGCCTTCGAAAATCAGGATTTGTATTGGGGAAAATGCTCAATAAATTCAACGAAGAGCTCTGTTGTCATAGAACCTTTTGGTGCCATTTTCACCAAAGAACCAGCTGGCAAATATTCCAAAAATTCTTCACGCAGTCTTTTTCCTTTAAAAACAATCATTGGTGGAATGGAGTTTCCAGTAGCATTCACACAAGGTGCTATTGTGACATTTTCGGCATGTTCTTGCGCTATCAGGTGAACCCTTCGAGAACCTTTTCCAGCCAAGACTTTTTGTTGCCCAAGTATCGTTAGTCGGCATCCTTTTTCGTCAACATTATACAATCGTTCTGGGTGCTGGTCAATATTCAGCTCATCATATATTTCCCGAATGGCTGTGAAATGTTTGTCAACTATATGCTTATTTAATTTCTGAGTCCTTGCAGGGTTCATGAACTGTGCTTTACGTTGAGATATGTTTTTATTTCGCGCAAGGAAATTCTTAAGCCATTTCTTACCAGCAGTCGATTTTTTGTTACTAAAAGGATTTTTTATATTCTTTCTTTCACAAAATAAGTAAGCTTGTTTACGTATTATATTTGGTGTTAAAGGCGTGTCTATATTTGAAAACTTCTTAATTCTCTCTACCAATTCATTTTCCTGTCTGGCGGTAAAAACAGGTTTTCTTCCCATCCTCTTCACCACGCTTCCAGATTTTATTATTAAACGTTCGTCGTGGTATATTGTATTTTAAAGCTGCTGCACGCTGAGATAATTGGTTGTTTTTTATATCCTCTAGAGCATCCTGAAGATCAGTTTGAGACCATCCTGAGCCACGTTTTCTTTTTTGCGATGGTTCCATTCTTGTCTTTACTGAAAACAATATATATTAGTGTATAAACAATACTTATGTCGAAGGCTACTGTTGATTTTCGTATATAAAATACTTATATGTAAATATGTTGATAAGACCAGTTCATTCTTGCATCGGCAACAGAGGTGTTACAGGAAATGATAACTATTAATTTTATTCGAATAACTAGAATAACTAGAGACCAAAAATGTGAAAGTGATATAGAAAGAAGAGTGAACGTCGGAAACCAAGCAAATGGAGCGCTGCACACCTTTATGGACAGTCAGAATTTGTTAGGAAAGGTTAGTTTTTTTTTGTTCATGACGGTGTGTTGGTTCCAACACTGATGTATGAAGTGAATGTTGGGTATGGCAAAAGAAGCACGAAAGTAGAATTAATGCTGTGGATATAAGAGCGTTGAGAAGTATGTGTGGCCTGACCCTAAATGACAGGATTAAAAATTGTGTGATACACGAGCGTAGCGGTGTGAAAGAAAGTGTGGTGTCCGTACCTTATTTGGGGACAACAACCTGGACCTTGTTAGGCACTAAGATATGTCCTAATAAAACCAAACAAAATCGAAATAAAAAAGCAACAATTTTAGTTACTTACCTCGTCAATCCACGTGCTAAAAGTATTTTTCACATCCCTATTGCAGAGAAGAAGAAAAGACCGGCTTTTATTACTAATACCACGCAAAATTCAAACCGAATATTTTATAAATTGAGTCGCGTCGACCGCTTCTGAGTTAACACACAGAGCCACTGACAAAATGGCCGGCGCGAAAGCAATGAATGTCGATGCGCTTTTATGATTGGTTACTGCGGAGGGGCCGCGCGCTATTCGTTTTGGTTTAAGCATTAAATGCGGGAAGTTTGAAAAGATGGACCTTATTTCGAACCGGCCCTTTTTAGGCGCAACTACTTAGTATATCCATGGGCGCCGGCAGAAATAATTTCCAGGTGGTGCAGATTTTAGTTTCCTTACAATTTTCGCCGTATTATGATTGTTAATAAAAAATTGAAATTTAAGTCGGAAACATCTGAAGCCCGGTTTATTTTATGTTCGAGACATTTACAAATGTCTGACTATTATTAGACTATAATATTGCTGAATATTTTAAATTCATAAATTTATTTCATAGGTACCCAGTCCTCACGGCTCACACCTATTTGTTCGCGACGATCGAAATTTAAAAATTCTAAGTTGGTGGGCCAGGAGTACCGGGATCGATATTAATCGATTTCCATTACTTCTCTGAACGCACCCTTTAAAGTACCGCTACTCCACACGAGTGGAGTACAGTTTCTAAGTAGTAAACGCAATACAGTTTCTAAGCAGTGCGAAAGAGACCGACTCTTGTCAAAGTCAATGAACTAGAAAGTTCTTTGACAAATGAGCTAGAAAGTTAATTTTTTTTTTTTATTTATTTATTCATATATATGTACATATATTTCTTCTCGCTCAAAATTCTTATAATGTTAGATTATTGTTTTCATTAATTAGGATTATCTTACAATGATTACCCAAAATTGTCAGAACCCGTAATTGTATAAGATGGTAAAGACACTGGCTTCTGCAACACAGTTTTTACTAGCGCAGGAGTCAGAGCAATAACTGTTATAACGACTGATATTTTTGTGACAATAAAGAATTTATTATTATTATTATTATATTCGTTTCCATAGATTAGTGTTTTTAGTGTTGTTGTAGTGTTGCTGTATTTTAATTTCGAAAATATATAGATAGTTAGTTCATACAGTCCAATAGGTCAAGAATGATTGCTTGACTTGATTACATGTGCAAGAGCGAGCTAATTAGTCAGTGTCAGTGCGCGCCATAATTAATTAATCAGTGCAAGCAAGCAGTGACAAGTGGGCTAACGTGTGTTTCTTTTCTTTATTTTCAAAGTAAATATAATTATAATGTTGTTATAAAATATGAGTGACATAAGGCGATTTTTCTGCAAGTGAAAAAAGATTGAAAATAAACAGTTAAATGCTAAAGATTGTCCAAGTACTTCGGCACAGCAAAGTACTAGTAAAACTGAATTAACAACACAACAAACTTTAGTTAATATTTATGATGTGGGTTTATATCTGGATTCTAACGTACCTATCAGTAATGAAATACGGTTTAAAGTGCTCGAAACAGCGTGGAAACCTCCGCAAGATTATGATTTCAAGCAGGACCTCGATCATAAAACCTAAACACAACAACGTGCATTTCGCCACGAGCGGCTCACAGCATACCCTTGGTTAGCCTATTCTGCTCAGGCTAAAGAACCACTTTGCCGTACATGTGTATTATTTCCCGCACAAATTCATCGAGGCAGTACTCAGGGGCCATTTATCGTTCGGCCATGAAAAAAATATCAAAAATTTTATGAGTGTGCGAAATCTCATGCAAATAGCCAGTGGCATTGTGAATCGGTTATACGTTCTAATAACTTTTTGGAAATCTTGCAAAGAAAAAAAATTACGTTTATGAACAGATTGATACTGAAATAAATATCACAGGGAAATTTCAGAAAACAGAAAAAAACTTCAACCCATTTTATCTTCGGTCTTATTTTGTGCTACGCATGATTTACCTCTTCGAGGAAAAACAGAAGATGGGTCATGTTCAAAGATTTACTACATTTCCGAGTTGAGGCAGGAGATACGGTTTTACAAGACCACTTTGCGACTGGTTCGAAAAATGCCCTCTATGTATCCCATCAAGTACAAAACGAAATTATTGAAACCTGTGCTGATGTTCTTCGTGAAACCATTACTGATGAAGCAAAAGAAGCGGCATATTTTTCAATCTTGGCTGACGAGACAGCGAATACAAGCGGGACTCAACAGCTTTCAATGGGCATAAGATACGTCAAGTTTGACCAAACGAAACACAGTTACGTAATACTTGAAGAATTTTTGGGGTCCACCACTTCAAAAATTAGATGCTGCATCGATTTCTGAAGTTATAATATCTTTTTTGACATCATGTGGTTTAGATCTCAACAAAATGGTTGCGCAAGGGTATGATGGTTGCTCCATGATGGCTGGACATGTTGGTGGAGTTCAGAAAATAATTAATGATATATATCCCAATGCAAAGTATTTCCACTGTGCTAGTCACATATTAAGTCTTGTTGTCAATGATTTAAATAATTTGAGTGAAATAAGAAATACTGGGATGATTAAGGAAACTATAACTTTTTTTAGAGAGAGCATTTTACGGCGAAAAAAATTCCAAATATTCCGTTGTTTATTGCGAAACCAGATGGTCTCTAAAGTACAAAAGTAATCGAATTTTCGCTCAAAATTTCACCAAAATTGTAGAAGCATTACAAGACCATTCAGAAGATCAAGCCACTAATTCTAAGACAAAGGTTAGAGCTTACCAACTGCTTTGAACACCACAATTTTATTGTGGCATTGCATATAATTGCTACTTACTCGGCAAAGCTTGAGCCTGTCTGCAACCAGCTTCAACAAGTGGATTTTGACATTAATTCAGTGAATGATCTCATTTGCAAACTCACTAAAATAATAGAGGGTCATAGACAAAACGCATCGCTAGAATTTACTGCTATATTTGGAGAAGCTAAACAAAGTTGCGAAGACCTTAATATTGAGATTAAATGCCAACGAGTTACGAAACGACAGGCTCATCGATCCAACCACCCATACGAAAACGTTGAAGAATTTTACAGAAGAGCTTTATACATCTCTTACCTTGATTCGATCATTTCTTCTTTAAAAGACAGATTTTCTGAAACACATAAAAAATCATTTTCTCTGTTACAACTACACCCAAAAATAATAAAAGGCCTCAGTAAAGAAGAATTTCTTAGAGCTGCAAAACACATTGAAAATTTGATCTTTTACCTAATTTTATTTCAGTTATCACGACTTGGTTTGAAATGTGGAAATATTCACAGCCAGCGGCAAATGATATCAGTGGAGTTGATCGATATGAAAAACATCTTATAGACTACATCGACGAGGCAAAAGATTTCTTTCCTTCGGTAGCAGAAGCGATGAAGATTGGCCTTAGTCTACCCGTCACAACGTGCACAATAGAAAGATTTTTTAGCACACTGAGAAGAGTTAAAACTTGGAATAGGTCCACAACAGGTGACGAGCGACTGTCTGGATTATGCTTGTTAAGTGTCCACCGAGGCAAGATAACCAAGGACAATAAAGATAACTTTATAGAAAACCTCATTAATAAGTTCGGTCAAAAACCCCGCCGGCTGCAGTTGCTTTTTAAATTAGAATTGTGTAATTACTGCCTACTAATTATTGTGAATAAAAAAATTATTTCCAACAGACGGCTTTTTATTTCAATAATTTCTGATAATCCCGAGATTCCCAAGGGGTGCAAGTGCACCTCCTGGCACCCCCCTGCCGGCGCCTATGACTATATCTATTTTATCAATATATTTTATGAGACATGTTTGATATCTGCTGTTAAATGATAAGAAATTTAAATTGTAAGAAAACTACGAACTATTTGTGGTTGTTGCTGGCTGGGTTGGCAAGCAAGGACGTATCCAGCCAGTCCAACCGACACGCATTTCCAATTATCACAGTTGGTGGCGCGGGGTGTGTCGCGGGCAAAGGGAACGAAACAATGTGGAAACAAGACGATGAATTTTTAAAGTGTAGGAAGCTTTTCAAGTTAGACCTCGATTTATAGTGACGTAAAACATTTTCACTCCTATGTGAGATAATTTGCCACTCTGTAGGTATTGAACTGGACAATCTGATCAAATACAATTGGGACCTGATTCCAAACTGTCTCAAGTAGGTACATACTCTCGATTCAATAATTCCAGAGTAAAATGTCTGCAAGTGGGTCTTACCGCTCGAGACTTAGGTAAATGTCGATTTCCATCTAAATACATTTATTTAATTTAAAATAAAACTTAAAAGTCACTTTAGCTAGAAGCATAGTATACCTACAGTATAGGTAATGAATAGGTAGCATTTCATCCAAAAGTGGAAGCATAGTATACCTACAGTAAAGGTAATGAATTGGTAGCATTTCATCCAAAACTGGAATCGGATAATTTTAGCGCACAGCAAGCGCCATTTTGATTTTTCAGTAAACGTTACTAAAGGGTGGATTTCCCAACGCCAAAATTTACGCGGCATGGATGAAATCGGTAGGGTGGAACGTTAATATACAGTTCTAATATTTTTTTCTATGTTAAGGAGGTGGTTACCTGTAGGTACGTTGCAAGAATTATATTTGTTGATTAGGAATCCAGCTTAGAAAAAAAAATGTTGAAGCCCCGAATTTTTCATTTCGGTAGCTGTCCTCACAACGGTTTTTATTATAATTTCCCTCAAACAACAAAACATATTGGCTATTTTATTTTAATCTTGAATTGTTATAGTAAGTATTATCACAGAGTAATTTTATACTAATATCTCCCCTGTTTAATAACTGGCACGTATTAATTCACTTGTCCCAGGGAGTCCTCTCATTTCGATGAGTTAAAGTTAAGCAGGAATAGTTTTGCATAGAATGAGCAACCCTAGCTCTCATGCGCTGAAAACTTTCGTATCAGTGTCGCCCAAAGACTACAATAAATATACCTGTGTCGCCTAGTGCTTGCCTGCGTGTTCCCGCCAAAAACGTAAGTATTTCATATCGGTGTCTCCGGACAAATATTCTTTCATTTCCGTATATAGCTATGACTTGTCTTCCAATGAGCTAGATATTTCATTCAGTATTAGTGAGTGCAGTAATTGTTCTACGTTTATTTGTGTAGCATTTATCACATCATATATAAGTAGTTTTATTGTTATGCTAATTTTTGTGCTTGGATTTAATTTCGGTTGATTCGGTGGACTAAACTGTCAACCGAAATGATAAAAAACTCACCGAAATGATAAAAAAATCATATCGGGGCATTTTTATCATTTCTGAGCTTAATTTTTTCATGCCGGTGCATAGTTTTATCATTTCAGTTGATTATTATTTCATTTCGGTGAAAATCTAGACCTAGGTGAAGTCTAGGAATAGGTGAGTTTTTAATTTTTTTTCCAATATGTTTTTCCAACACCTGTACTTTTATACGATACTAGCTTTTAACAGCAGCTTTGCCCACCTACTCACGGTAAGAATTCTAACTTAATACTCTAGACTAGAAAGATACATATAGTACCTATAGCTATCCCTGGGCTAAAAATCTACAAAGTGTAACAAAGAGTTCCTATAATTAAACATACTTATGTTTATTTACTTAATTACTTATGTTAAATAGTAATTTTTAAACTAACCTCAGAGTTTAGTCCTTTGTAAAAATAAATGTGTTTTTTGTAATTATTCTTTTATTTTACTCATTTTATTGTAGATTTTTTTGAGAAAAAGGTACCTAAAATTTGGCAGAACAAAGGTAAGACATTGGCAGTTTGGGTAAGGTGTTTTGTTGAAGTAAGCGTAAGCTCAGTGGTAAATAATAATAAGCCTGACTGTATACGGTATCGGTGGATTTTAATTTCGGTGGACAGATTCTTTCATTTCGGTAGCTAGTTATTTCATTTCGGTGAACGACTGTCTCATTTCGGTGACATTCAATTTTTAAACACTTAGATCTTATAAGTTTATTAAGATATTTTAATGAAAATAAAAACTAGTAGGTATCAATATAGTCAAGAAGTATAATAAACCACAGTAAAAATTTGAAAGAACTTAAAAACAAAAAAATCCACTGAAATGAAAGAAAAAGCGACTTTTTGAAATTCACCCTAAAATCATTCAAGTAATCTAGACCAACTAGATATAGTTCGGATTTAGACCCTATAGATCGAAACAAGCAGGTCCAAAACAAATCTAATACTTAAATAAAAAATATACGTGAGTTTGATCTACAGGACAACGTGAATTATTCAAAAAGGCCAATTATACCTAAGTATCTACATATGTATTTGTTTGAGGCTTAACATTTAGTCCAATTTATTATCGTTAAGTAAGTTACTGGCATTAACTGTCAGATAGATAGGCAGAGTGCTTGTAAAGTGTAAAGACGTTAAACGGTTAAACGACTAAGCAACAGCTTAGCTGAGTCAATAGTTGCTAAAGTTGTAAGCTTATTAAAGGTAAACAGCAGTTCAAGCATCTCTAATACATTATAGCCAGAGAGCTTTTAGTACTAAAAATGTACGCGTCGATTTGAGAAATGATCCATGAATGAATGAATCAAAGCTGCACAGAATACTTGTTATCTTGTGATACCTGAATTATCTAAGAATAGATAGATTTTGACTCGTTCTATTTTTATCTATAGCGCGTGTAAAGGTTTTTTTTCAGTAAATCTTGAACCGGACTAAAACTGACATACGACTTACATACGGTGTACCTAGTAAAGTTTAGGAACTACCCTACTACTACCCTTAAATCCAAATTCAACATATTAAATATAAATAAATAAGAACTTTATTAGACGATTCACAGCGACACTGACGTAAACTTAACATACCTAATTATTACAATTGTAACTTAACTTAATATTATGATTTATGAGTAAGTACGTAAGTCAGACGTGGGAATAATAACCATCTAGCAGCTGTAGAGCCTTTTCTGCTGCAGTTCACAAAATATACTGCTCATGGTGGAGACCTTGGTTACTATTCTTTAATCTACGAGGCTACTTAAGTCTCACATGTTTTGACCCATGACTGGAAGCAAAAGCCTAACAATAAGTATACAATACTCAGTATTTATTGATGTGTCTTCAAGGACTATGCACATACATCTATCTATACTTTATCAGTGTAAAGGCATGTGATGAAAATATCATTTATACTAATATTATAAAATGCGAAAGTAACTCTGTCTATCTGTCTGCTACCTCTTCACGCTTAAATCGATTTACCGATTAAGATGAAATTTGGCATGGAGATAGTTTGAGTCCCGATAAAGGCAAATAGGCTTCTTGAAAACGTCAAGTGTGAGTCTGTTTTTTTTATAAGTTGCCGTTGAAGTCCTACATCTTAACCCGAATTAAGGGCGGGTGAAACCGCGGGCAAAAGCTAGTATTTAATATAGATAATAAATATATATTATTATATGGAATCACAATAGTTGAATGTTTCTTGACGATAATCTCTCTAGTATGGTGCTAGCTATGCCGCTTCGTCAGTTTTAGGCTTAGGTGATAATCGCTTGCAGCATTCGCGCATTTGCATGATTTGCAGTGAGTTAAGCGGTACGGCCTACGCATGAAACTGCAAGCGAATATACCTAGCCTAAAACTAACGCGGAGTGGCAGAGACAACGACTATACATTAAACGTAGGTACCTACATACTACGTAGGACATAATATTTTTATTGTACGTTGTTAAAATATTCAAACCAATCTTAGGTCCGATTACAGTGCGCATACCTATTGATATTTAGGTTTCATCCCCATAAATAGTAAGTAAAGGAAGTGAAGGAAGGTTGTTGCATAAATTGTTTATTGTTATTTATATGGACAACAGACATATTGTTCTGTTAATTAGGAGGTATGCCATAATGTTTATTTATCTAAACATTAGTGTATTTACATAATAACATCGGCACCTAGTAAGTGTCGGTTTAACATTCGTGTAATTTTGATTTCAGGTCACAAAACGTCTGAGAATTCGTCAAAAGTATTCAACAGAATTTCTAAAAAACGTTACTTACAAACAGAATACCACTCATTTCTATTCAAAAATCACACTTTTCTGGTTAAACTCCTTCTTATACCGAGGATATGAGTCACCGTTGGAATCGGATGATATGGGGGAACTGCCAGACAACGAAAAGCCAGAAAAATATTGTGAGAAAGTTAATAGACTATATAAAACTCAAGAGGTATTTGTAGGTATAAATAGATCGCGTCGTGAATTTAAATTAGTTCCCGAGTTTAAAACGATGTTTATTTATATTTCAGAGCAAAAATGTGAATGACATAAGGAATCCCAATTTGTGGCGATGCTATATGCGGATGGTTTGGCCTAATTTTTACATCGCTGGCGTAATGAAGTTATTTGGTGATCTGATAGGAGTAGTGCCTCCTTTAGGCTTGGCTGCTATTATTAATTTCATTGAGCAGCCTGATCCAAGTTTTGACACAAGTTTACAAGTTGGTGTCGATGAATTTTGCAGTAATGGCTATGTCATGTTACTACTGATCACCTTAGCACTAATTATACAAGCGCTTTTATCACAAAATTCTACAAATTTGGTCACTGTAGAAGGTATACGACTGAAGACCGCTTTGCAGGTAAATTTACGAAAACTTTTCTCTCATTTAGTTCAAATACAAGCTTAGTCATATATTGATTTTATGTGTCTGTCTATATCTTACAGGGTTTTTTATATGACAAAAGTATGCGTTTAGCATCATGGTCTCCGGAAACCGATGACGTACAGGAGGAATCACCTCTTATAAACTCTGGAAAATCACAAAACATTCAATCTGGTCTTCTGACAAATTTAGTATCTCAAGACACATACAACATCATGTCCTGTGTTTGGGTTTGCCATTACACGTGGGCCATACCTCTGAAGGCTAGTATTCATGTGTGTCTAAAATACATGACATAATATCTACCTACTATATTACCAGTTTAATATTCTAGGTGACTGCTATTTTGTATTTATTATATACAAAATTGGGAATAAGTGCTATTGTCGGTTCAGCAACGAGCATATTGATAATAACACCTCTGCAATTCTATATTGGCAAGAAATTATCAGATAATTCCAAAGATATATCAAAATGTACGGACCATAGGATATCTAAAATGACGGAAATATTACAAGGCATGAATATAATAAAACTTTACGTATGGGAAGATTTATTTAAAGAAAAGATTTTGCACTTGCGGGAAGTTGAGCTAAAACATCTCAACAAGGACTCTATTTATTGGAGTATTTTAAGTATGTATTATTTCTTTCAGCCATCCTAGTTTCGTCCTTGACTAAGTCGTTTTTTATAAAATTTATATTGGACATTTCAGCTTTTACGACTCAGTTATCTACGATAGTTATAACGGTGATAACGTTTACAGTATACTATTATTTAGAAAGTAACAGTTTATCGGCAACGAATGTGTTTGCCGGGTTGGCCCTCTTTAATCAATTATCAGTTCCCCTTCTGATTTTACCAGTGACTGTGCTGATGGTGATTCAGGCTATGGTAAGATGTTTCTATCATTTATTTATAAGAGTTTCAATATTAATACTCCCTCTGACGCAGCACTACCAGTATATAAAGAGCAATAACTCTATTTCAGGTGAGTACACAGAGGATAGAAGAGTTTTTGTCATTGCCGGAATCAACTAACATTGCAGAATATGATTGTGACAATCAAGATGAATCAGTATGTAGAAATAAATTTAACGACGCTTTCATTGAAGCCGAACCACAGGATGATCCTTTTCCAGAAAATGAAGCAAGAAGAGACGAATCAGAAGAATGTGATGATCATTTTTCAGATGATGAAATATTACCTTTGACTGATGACCGACAAGAATATATAGTCAGATTCAGAAATGCGGCATTCTCTTGGGGAACAAAAAGTGATGTTTTGCTAGAAATTGACGATCTAGATATTCCTTCAGGTTAGTCAAGACAACAGACACTGTAGTAAAAGATGAGTGTTGTGAAAATTACAATTATTGAAAAAAAAATACAAAATAACTAGCCATAGGGGCAAACTAGAATCACACAAACCCTGAAACCTCTAGAGAATATCGTATAATGCGACTACGGGACATATACCAGATGGGTTAAAGCAGCATCCCTAAAATTAATGTTTAAGCTGTGATCCTAATGTGCACTTTAAGCGATCTTGATGGCCTACCCGCATGCTAAGCATGTCGATTATTTACTTTCATATTCCCCCGATTATGGAAACATAAAGCTATATATATATTTGTACCTGGCTCAGGACCGGCAGTTGTTGAAACGTCTAGCTAAGGCTTACGTTCAACGGTACACATATACGGGCTAAGCTGATTATGAAAAATACCAAAAAAAACCAACGAAAGATCCAAATGACAATTTAAAGTGTTTTTTATTTCTTTCTTTCTAGGGAAATTGATAATGGTCGTGGGTTCAACCGGGTCAGGGAAGTCATCACTACTTTCTGCGGTGCTAGGAGAGATGTATGTGGAAAGAGGTGACGTCGATTGGAATGGGTGAGTCAAAAATAAAGAAGTTAGGTTATAAGATGAAGATATTTTGGACTTGACTAACACCCATATTTAACTTTATTTACATATTTTTAAAGACCATATTCTGCATGGTATGCGGGTCAGCCACCGTGGCTGCTGGAGTGTTCAGTTCGTGATAACATCGTCATGGACAGTCCTTGGTGTGCCAGAAGATACAATCGGGTCTTAAGAGCTACCGGATTGCAACCAGATTTGCAACTTTTACCTGGTGAGTAATTCATATCTACCTGTAGACGGTGCCTTATCGCTTAGCATCATGGCCATCTGGTTACATCTTTGATTGCACGATCTTCCTGCTGTGTACCTCACTATAGCAACAAACTTATTCGACGGAGTCCATCTGGTTGTGTTGTCCATCTAGGGATTTTTTTTATTACGTCCAACGTTGATTCCAAATTGACGAATAAAACGTTTATTTTTGCATCTAAAATTCACTAACAATTAAATTTAGTAGCATTAGTAATAATTATTAAATTAAATAGCGGACTATAAACAATCAATCTCAATAGTTTTCACAGCAAATAACGATTAATTTATTTAAAACTAAGGAGTCTTTAAAAATCTTACTATACTGGCGGTGAATCACCTTCGGGTTCGAGGCTCACGCTGGTCGAAGGGACGCCCTGAGAGCGACAACCCAAGTTCCTTAGTTCCTGACTCCTTCAGATTCTCGCCCCAAGAAGCCCGGTGAAGCAGTAATAGCTGCAACAACCAACTGCATTTTCAAATCAGAAAAAAAAAGTAGACATACATTCTTATCTATATTCAGAATAAATATTTGCCCCTTGACAAGTATTTCTTCGGAACTACTTTATTTTATGCTTACTTACCTACTCATTCTCTCTTTCATTGATAATTTGTTTTACTTCTGAATTTTTTTTTTTTTTACTTTTAGTTCTTTGCAGAATTTCTTTTTATGATTCTTCTTAGTTAATAAATTAGTTTCTAATAAAAGTGAGCCGGAATTTAAAGTTATCTTCTTTAGACGCACAAGTTGTTCGGTAATTTGTACAGAAACACCTGGTGCCGCGCTTTTATTGGATTTGCCGGATCCGGTAGGTAGCCAAACAGTACCGGAGCTATCGGATTGGCGGATCCGCCGAACTAGGATTGCAACCCTTTTGTTAACCTTCCCCGTAGTTTCCTGCCATTAACGTTTTTAACAATGACTTATCTATCCAGATTGTTATTTCTATGTACTCATAAGTGTCATAGTGTACCAATAAAATACGCCAGGATACATTGCTGACAGATTGTGGACTGACGTGTACAGCCATGTTTTATCTGAAAATCTATATGTTAGTGCGTTTTAAGGTCCAGGGTCTTCTCAGCATCCGAGTTACTATTGATATGACCTGGACGACGTCCTTGTAAGATCCTATAATGATCATGCATGATCCACCTGAATAGTTATATACATAAAATATGATACATATTTCTGCCGATTTGGGAACCTCCTGCTGTTTTGAAGTTAGTTAGAAATGTAGATTAAATTTATTTATGACGTAACCTGGTTTTGTTCGGACGTAGACGGAGATGGTACGCGGCTCGGTCGGGGCGGTGCGCCGCTATCGGGCGGGCAGCGCGTGCGGGTGTGCGTGGCACGGGCGCTGTACTCCCGCGCGCGGCTGCTGGCGCTGGACGAACCACTTGGTGCCCTAGACGCGACGCTCGCGAGGCGGCTAGTGGCGCGCGCACTGCTGCCGGCTGCTCGTCGCGGTCTCACCGTCATGCTCGCCACTAACCGCCTTGAACTCTTGCACTACGCTGATTTGGTACCGTGATAATATAGTTTCTTACATACATAAAAAACAATTAATCTTATGTACATTTTCAGCGGTGATCATTGGCAGTCTTATCGCTATCAGGCAGTGGCGGATCTAGGAATTTTTGGGGGGATTTTGTAAAATTTTCAACTTCAGTTTTGTATTCTTGATTCATATTAGGCATATCTGATCGACGTTGTCTCAGCTCTAAGACATCCATTGCTCAACGTAGGCCTCCCCTGTGTGTCTACAAATGCCGGTCGTGAGCCGCACGTGCCCCTGCAGCCCAAACAGGGTCGTCTTTCCACCTGGTAGGAAGCCGCCCCACGCTGCGTGTTGTGATCCGTGGTCACCACTAGAGAACCTTTCTTACCTACAGGTTATCGGTTTGCCAAGTTATGTGACCTGCCCATTGCCACTTGAGTTTGCTAACCGTTTGAGGTAGGTATATCGCTAACTAGGGATCTTTGACGAATTTTCTCACAACGTATTTTATTGTGCAAAGAAACACCCAGCATAGCTCTCTGTGCTGCTTGTTGAGCGACTTCTAGTTTATTTAGGAAACCAACAGTTAGAAATGCCATATACATGCCACTCCAATAGCTTAAACACATTCCAACGGAGTAATAAACCGTTTCGGAAAACTAATGTCTCCCTGTCTCCCATCTTTCTGCAGTTGGATTATTTTTATGATCTAGCCTTGTAGTTGGAAAGACATGGTGGCTCCGTTTAACAAGCCCTTTGATGTACCGATAGTAAAATAGCTTGAGAGACTGAACACCGCCCAGTGTTCCTAGTGTGAGTTTTTAAGGGTACTATCGCGTTCGCGAAAACGAAATACATGGAAATGAAGAAGCGCATTTAGCGGACGCGTTTTGAGACGATTTTCTCTTAAAGGACTTTTAATGAATAACGAACGCGATAGTAGAGTAACAAACACACAAAAACTTACACTCGGAACAAAGGTCTCGATAGAATCTAAGGCTTTTTCATAGTCCACAAACGGCGGCTGTTATGTAGTCTATGATAAAGCCTTTTCGGAATCCGGCTTGTATGAGGGCTAAATTTTGTCAAACCTGACGATTTTGTCAGTTTCGGTCTACAGCCTTGTCAGCTGCCGTAGCGAAAAAAAAGTTATCTGCATAACACATTCGAGCAAATGCTTTCCAAGCAAAGTTTTTTCTGTACATCCCCTAAGAAATGTGATGCGTTGAAGTAGTATATGTATATCGCGTCTTATGGCTTTCGAGATTTTTCTTGAGCCGCGCGTATTCGGACTTATCGATGAAAAATGCAATTTCATTTCGCACCGTACCTGTAAGATTAAAAGTCTGTTCACTGTTTTGTTGTTTTTTTTTTTGCGGCGAGCTTTAATAAACTTAGGTAGATACTGTTTATATTTGATCATCGGTATATTGCTACTGATTTTATTGAAAGGGATGATTAAACGAGGGTCGTGGATTCACTACTGTTAACAGGCGTTTTCTTCCAGACATAATTCATTGAACTTCATTAAACAAAAATTAAGCAAGATTTCAATCGTAGGTACAGTGCTATTCACCATTGTTCCAAGAAAATTACTTAGTTTAACAAAAAAATTATACAATATCGAGCTTGTTTACGTTACGTTATAGTTAGTAATGTTGACAAATTAAAAATTTTAGGTAATAGCAATGGAAGACGGTCGCATAAGTGGATTTGGGCGAGCTACTGGAACTGTCAACGGCGTGCTGGCGCGCTGGATGGAGCTCGCGACGGAAGCAAGAGTGTGTGCGGCGCGTGGAACCGTCGGCCCGCCCGGCGGCTCAGCGCGGGAGCGGTCGAGACTGGCTCAGGCTCTTACGCGAAAACGGTTCCAAACGTACGACGAAGATGATACCATGGTAATATACTTAAACAAGACTGTGCATAGTGCGTAGTTAGTCCTAAATCAATTAAATAAAGAATTGAGCCAAAGCATGGAACACCTTTCGCAAATTTGTTGACATTTATCGGGAAACGAATCCAGTACCTTCAACACGGCAGTCCAACGTACTACTTTACATCACCAAGGTCGTGTGGAAGTTCTTTAAGCACAAGCATCTAAGTACTACCTTTTTATTTAGCGTTCTCGCTTGATTTACGGTTATTTTGATTTCCTGGCGGGCTTGTTTAGTGTCATATTTGTGTTCTGTGACATCAGATAGGCATAAAGGAGGCGGCGGGCTCACACCTGCTGCCAGAGGTGCCGACGCGCGCTGGGGGGAGCTGGCGCCGCACAGTGCGTCGGCCGCGCCGGCGTCCGCCTCTCACACGACAACTCTCCTCACCGCCTCCTTCTCTCTACAACGCAAAGTATGACTTCTGCATTTTTAGGGTTTGGAACTAAAATGATATAAAGTAATTTTATGGCGAGACCTCTGTGTCTTTCTGTCACTCGACTGTTAAAGTTTCTAAGCTGCTTATAGGGCTGCGACTTGGCTTAACGGCTGCTCCGTCTTTGAACAAACAGTAAAGGGTCCCTTTTAAACCGTTGGTCTTGTAGCCTGGAGCTCAAAAAAACATGCCAACTATTCTTTATTCTGTGGCCACAAGCACCTGAATAGATAGGGTTCGAGTGCGCAAATTGATATTATTTAGGGAATATTGCGTCGAAGAATGTGCCCCGGTGACTGTGCTAGCCTTTTGATGTTTCTGTAGATTTAAAACAAATACGGTTTTATGAGAGGTGGTGATATACTTACAACCAGACATATGACCATTAAAATTTGGTCGTATAATTTTCAGAAATTTATGCTCACGTCGAAATATCAGACGATATTGTGAAGGATATAGTTCATACAAAATAAGTTTGACCCTACTTTTACCATTGACAAATCAAACAGTATGAAGTTATGCAGACAATATATTAATCCAGCAATCTACATCTGTTATGTGTACAATATCCTGAGAAATGTTTTTAATTACCTTGATATATTTTTACCTTGACAATCAAGCATCCTGTAAAACTTGCAAGCAACTTATAAAATTAATTAGCTCTCCTATCTTGAGTATGGCACTATTCAGATTACTTATATCGGTTAGGTGTCGGAGAGATGTCCGACGCGCTGTAAGTGTGGACGCGTCAAACACTGTGCTTCGCCGCGAAGCCAGCTTACTGCGGAGGCTGCTACAGATGCGACCGCAGACCCAAAACACGCTCACTAGGTATCTACACTATACATTTTGATATATACTGCAATTAACTATATCGAATTCCACTTAAAGAACTACCGTTCGTCTTCACTGGCGTTGCTACGTAAGGACAAAGCCTGTTGCCAATAAATTCACTATCATTTTTATCATTAGCACAAACTTAGGTTAATATTATTTATCTCTTAACAGAAATTAGATAACCGCTTACCACCCAGCGGGCCGCAAGCTTGTTTGCCACCTTAGTGGTATTAAAAAGAAATTAATCATCTTGCTTGGACATTAATCTATTTTTAGATAGTTCATGTTATACTATTTCGACTCCCTTGCTTCGTGTTGGAAATTGCCTCTTAACTTACTGTTTTTAAGTTAACAATGCAGCTAATGAAACGCGCTTTATTTTTATTTTTACCTTTTATCATTTTTAAATCGCAGCAAGAATTTTATGTTTAACTAGCACTTCGCCGTGATTTCGTCTCCATATTTCACGCAACCCCAAATTTTAAATAAAGCATTTAACCATTTAATAATGTAGTTTTCTCCTGTCATCTTCTTCCAAGCCTCATATGTCCTCACATATAAAAATAAAAACTGTAATTCGGATTGCTTCAGATTCACGCCAAAAACTTTGCGCAGGATGCTAACTACGGATTCCTCTGAAGATACACAAAACAATGGTAAGTAAAACCATATTACTCTTAAGTTACAATAATATTATTCTACGAATAATTTAAGAAATCTAGAGTACCTACTCTACACCGTCGATCATGTATAAAGCATTGCCGCAAATGTATAAAGCAAAACAAATTTATATGTACAAAACTAGTTAAAGAATTATGTACCTTCTTATTAATAAAAATAAACCATTTCATAAATAAGGAACCCGGCTGCAAAAACATTACGAACCAAAAAGAAATAAATAAGTGCACCTTAACATACCAAATATTAACTATAAGCAGGCGGGACTCATTTTAAGGTAACGACTGTACGAATAGTTAGAGCCATCTCTACCTACTACTATTTGAACTTGCATTGAAATGAGTTCCGCTTGCTTTAAGTTTTTGATCGTTATGTTTTAAATCTACTTATTTATTTCTTTTTAGTTCTTAATGTTTTTGCAGTCGGGTTATTTTATTTTTTAATTTACAGATTTTTAGTTTTCGTTTTGTTCTTTACTTTTTAATCCGACAGCGGCATAACGTGATACCTATACCGGGTAAAAATGCGTATTACAAGGTCCGACACACACTTGGCCGATTTTTACGCGATCAAAAAGTATAAATACAACCATTTGAATAAATTTATTGCCAATTTATTATTCCTAAAACAATTTAAACATCTGACTTAAGTATATTTTTGTAATCTTTTAATTTACTTAATTTTGATACCCTACTGAGTGGGGTAGTAGGGCCTACTCGACAGGTTTGATAATTTTTTTTTTATTAGTGACTTACAATTTAGTCACTTTGATTTTTTTAAAAAATACCTTTATACACTTGGGTTTTTGAAACGAATTTAACTATACCTAACTGTCGCAATCCATCCAGCCGTTTGGAAGATACGAGGTTAAAATTAGGCAATAGCAATGGTATAGTAACTTAAGAACATACATACAAGATACATAAAAACATAATCCTTCGTTGGCAGTCAGGTAAAAAAAGAAGTCTCAATTATAAAGATCACGCATGAGTTTTTGCTGTAACATTTCAGAGTTATTGTTGGTTTTTAAAATGGAATTTTAAAATTTTGGAAATACCATGCTTTTATCAACAGATAAGGAGAAAGAGGAGAGAATTGGAATTAATACAACTCATAACATATTAACTGAATCAAATAGAATTGACGCAAGTTATGACGTCCCACTCAAAGATAAAGTTGAAACTGAAACTGATATTAGCGAGGTAAGTACCTAAGGCAGTATAAATCCGAATGATGTTTGTACCTAGACCTGTCATGTTTATGTTGAATAAACGTAAAAAAATCAAGTAGGTATTCGAAGCTCCTCAAGTTTGTCGATCCAGATCTTAGTTTGTACGTTGTTAAGAATTTTAATATTTTGACGTAGGAAAATTTAACTCTAATTGCTTAAACATATTATGTTTTGAACATAATAATATTTGACATGTTACTCGATACAATTTTTTTTTGAAGTGAAAACTTCTTTATCGTCGCTGTGCACTTTTTTGTACACGGGTATAAAATTAAAAACTCGTAAAACGGAAACTATAATGCCACGCCATAAATTTTTGCAAGACGGAAACCATAATGCCACGCCATATTAGTATGATTGGCAAAATAAAAAAATTGATTTTGAAGTGAAAACTTCATTAGCGGCATTGTGCACTTTTTTGTGATGGGTAAAAAATGTTAAACTCTATAGGACGAATAAAAAGTAAGAGAAAATTGGGTTGATGAGAAGATGAAAGTGCGGATTACACATGTTAAAATGTTATATCCAGGTTGTATGTTTTCACTACTGACGGCACTCCCGGAGTGCAACTCGTTTTATCTCGAGGAAATTGTTTGAATTTATGCCCACGGCTACTTTCTACCATCGCCATCGGCAGGGAATTCATTGTCACACTTTAGAACCGAAATGGGCGCGTAAAGTGCGGTTTTACAGAAACTTCCTCCCGCGTACGCTTGGGTTGTGGAATGAGGTTTTCTATAAGGACTACAGTATGGGGTTGTTCAAGGAAGAAGTTATTAGATTTTTGATGAGTCTGCAAGGCGCCAGTGATACAAGTGATATAGTGATATTGTTGTCACTGTTATCAGCGTCCATAGGCTACGGTGACCGACATCAGGCGGACTGTAAGCTTGTTTTACTCTTGTGCTGTGATCTAGAGAGACAAAGGAACTTTAATCAGTATAGGTGGCCTCTTAACAAATCATAACATTGACAAATCCATCTGACCATGAGCTATTTGCCAGTTTATCATAAGCACATTGGGTATAGATGGCGTTATCGATAGTACGAAATTAAAACCATTCCTAAACTTATGTGCTTGATGTTTGTTGCAGTGGAAGGTATGGTGGGAATATGGCCGTGCGTGTGGTTGGTGGGGGGCAGTATTTTGGGCGGCGGCGGCGGGAGCGCAGGCGCTGGCGGTGACTGCTGACTGCTGGCTCGCACACGCCACGTCCCTTGGCGCCACCGCACCGCTTACAGACCAGCAGGTCATAATTATAATTTGTAACATATGTAACTGAATATATTAATTTGATAGCTACTATCCGTAATATAAAACAGTTGTTAGTTAAGTAAGGTAAGTTTAGTGTTGTATTGTATTCAGAAGTGGGATAGCGTGCGCATATACGGCGGTTGGAGCTGCGCGAGCGCGGTGGTAGCGGGCGTCGCGGGGTGCGCTGCGGCGGGTGCGGGGGGCAAGGCGCGACGAGCGCTACACTACAGACTGCTGGACGCGTCGCTGCTCGCACCGCTGCACCACCACGCGGCGCACCCACTAGGCCTTGCACTTCACCGGTTCTCAGGAGACATCCTTGTGCTCGACAAAGTAAGTTCACAGAATAAAGAATAGACCTAGTCATGTTAATGCACGCTATAGCTTCGTAAGTCACTTGAAGGTTTTGGAAGTTGGTGGTTGTTGTAGAAAGCATCTTTTAATTGTTCTTAAGACCCTCCTGACTTAAAATTTCAGGATTTACCCGCCCACCGCATATGATAGTTTAAAACACAGCTATTTAATATCATGTGCATGTAAGCGAGACATGAGACCTTAGCGCTTTTCAGAATGAGTAATTTTTATTATTAGATGGGGACAGACAATATTTTAGGTGCAGTTTTTTTTTATTTATGCAACTTCTTTTTATTCCTTTTGTAATCCACTTGTTTTATATAGGTTTCTTGAGTATCTTGAATGTGATTTCGGAAAATCATAGTCTGAAAAACATATATGTATGTGATACTTTTTCCTGTTTCATGATCTGACAGTCCCGTGTAATGTATGTTTGCTTCCACTTTGGATACCTTTGTTACTAGCAATAAGGTCAATGCAGGCTTTTTTTGGTTAGATTTTTTGTATGACATTCTAAATTAAAGTTCGCTAAAATAGATAACAAATCTTTAGAAGTTGAATTGTTTTTACCCGGTCTATATTCCGATCTCCACGTACTAGAAGATTTTTGTTATATTTTTCTGTTACATGCGTTGATTGTGCTTGTTCTTTAAAACAGTTTTTAATATAAGTTGAGGGGATTCTGCATATGCATACTACTTTCAGATTATATTTAATCATTTCAACTACACAGCATTCAAATCATACGTAGTATGCATATGCCATCTCTGGATTTATTGAAACGAGAGAATGATTTAACTAAATTAAAAATGGTTATTTTAAAATTATTACAATAAATAGTTATAACGCATTAAAAAAAGTTTGTCAAGACCCTTTCACTTAAGAACGCGTGGAGAATATTAAAGTTTTCGGTCACTTAAAGTGTTTTTGTGAATTTCCTTCAGTTTTTAAATTTTAACGCGCAAAGAAACACCAAGCATTGTTTTAATTTTAACCAGTCTACACAACAGTACACAATAATCATTACAAATATTCCAAAAACACCATGACTGTTTTGTTGTCCAGAAGCTGCAGACAGCAGTAAGTCGCTGGGCACAGCTGGCGCTGCTCTGTACAGCAGCCATTCTTGTGTGCGTCGTTGCCGCACCTTGGGCGCTGCTTGCGCTACTCCCCGCTATCCTCATTTATTTTATGCTTCAGGCTATTTATCTCTCCAATGCAAGGTATTTTGCAACAATGCCACTAGTGATCTTAACTTGAAAAATATAAGATTTCTCTTGACTTTACCTACCTTCGATTTTTGCATGACGGATTGAAGTTTAAGTATTTCAATTATCGTGTATGTATGTACCAAATCCAGGCGGAAAAAAAAACAATGCCCCTCAAGCCTACTACCAGGGAATACAAACCTTTTATGGTACCATTCTAAGCCGTAAGCACTTTATTATGTACGTATGCAAACTAGATTGTTATTTCTGAATGACCACACCTCGCAACCCACCCTGTACTATAAACGCGGTACTGAGCATAAGCGATAAATCAATAAGCATGAAAAGCGATAAGTATAGTTTTCTTTCGATGCTAACGTAATTATTTGAGTCATTGTCCACTTTTCCGCCTGGATTTGAAACAAAGTATAAGCTTGTAGTACAAAACCTGCTTTGAATATAGGTTCAAGAGTAAACCAGCAGTTATCAAATAGGTTTTCTTATATTTATTGGTACCTACAGTCCAAGTCAGAAGTATTTTGCTTGGGGGCTGTTCATTAATCACGTAAGGCTCGAAAAGAATAATTAAAGATAATATTCTAAAAATTTTAAGATTCTTTGTAAGTACTAAAAATACGCGTGGTGATTGTCGGGGTTGTTAGTCTTGAATCTCACTGCGTATCACCAAGGGGGAAGGGGGTTAAAAAATGCCAAAAAAGGACATCACGTGATTAATGGACGCCCCTTTTATAAAACATAGCTATGAACATGAATAAGGTGGTATTGCTTATGTTTGTTCCTACGCTGATTTATTCTGTGACAGGTAACATATAAGTATACATAAGCAATTTTTATTGCACTAAGTTTCAAGCTGTCGTTTAGGTATTGTTTTATAGAAACAATTTGCCATTCTGCAGTCAGTTGATACACAATTACTTAGTTTCTGTACACCTGATGATACAGGGAGTTACAACGCGTGGAGGCCAGTAGCGCAGGTGCAGTAGTGTCGCTGTGCGGCAGCACGCTGGCGGGCGCAAGCTGCGTGCGCGCGGGCCGCCTGCAGCCGCACATGCGCGCCGCATTGCACTCGCGCTTAGCTACCAACCACCTCGCCACGCTGCTACTCAACGCCGCAAATCGATGGCTCTCTCTTACATTAGTAAGCGGTACAAACTTTTCTTACAATAACATCGCAAAGGCTAACTATTAATAATAATCTGATAGTAATCGATAAAAATATTTAGTTACATTTGTGAGATTTTTTATTTCTTATTCATTTGCCACGGGAATATATGGACAAGAGTTTTGGGATTCCCAACCGATGCAATTGAACGTTGTGCGGAACAGGATCTAGTGGGCGCGGCTAGCGTGGTGGTGTGTGTCGGCATAGCTATGTGGAACGGCGGGAGCGGCGCGGGCGTAGGTCTGGCGGGTGCATACTCGCTGCTGTTGCCGACGTTTCTGGCGCACCTCGCCAAAACCCGCGCCGACCTGGACCTGCAGTTGGCGGCGCTCGAACGGGTCATCACTGACTCCCGTCTACCGCAGGAGGACTACAGAGACGATTGTTAGTAAATATACTTTTTATAGTTTTCTCCCTGTCGTTGTACGGCTCCATTGTAAGGGCACAGACCGCAGGGTTTCATGCACGGGTACGGCGCCGGGCCGTAGCTAAGGGGGGGCATTGTGGGGCAATGCCCTACCTTGAAATTCTAATGCCCTACCTTAAAAGTACCATAAACTAAGGTATAATTTATATAAATTGTTTTTCCGTACTATTAATTAATACCATTTTGCTCTTGTTTTCCCGCGATCCCACCCAATTACCTTCTAACTTAATTACTAACGCTTACAAGCAGGTAACATAATAAAAGATAGAAAAATTACTTGCGCCGTACCCGTGCATGAAACCACCGCTGCCCTACCTTAGATTCAACTCTAGCTACAGCCCTGGTACGGCGCAAGTTATTTTTCTATCTTTCATTATTTTACCTGCTTGTGAGCGTGAGTAATTAAGGTAGAAGGTAATTGTGTGGGATCGCGGGAATCAAGAGCAAAATGGTATTAATTTATAGTACGGAAAAACAATTTATATATTTTATACCTTAGTTTATAGTACTTTTAAGGTAGGGCATTGCCCCATAATGCCCCCCCTTAGCTACGACCCTCACAGCCCGCTCTTTGAAGATAGGAAGATACGTAGGTAGAACACGTTGTCGAGCTACGGGCTACGCGACTGTCAAGAGAGTTCATAAGACTTTGCTTATCGACGACAGGCAGCGTTGCGTATATGTATAAAACAATATCTAGTAGTATCTCTTTTATCGGCACGTAAACTAACTTTCGCATAATCGATGCTCTTTAATAGCTCCTGTAGCACGTTATTAAAGTATTGAACTCGCAAAGGAAGACTATCAAATTTTTTAAGAGTTTAAATGTGATTAGGGAAAATTATTGAAGTTGTAGAACTAATGGTTGGTGTTGAATTGGCTTAAACATTTGTGCGCAATATTCTTTGCAAAATCTTTATTAGCTTCTACAGATTATTTTTTATCAGAGAATCAAAACTTAATTAAGTCCAAACTATACAACCTTGGCACAATCAAATCACATTGCTTTATTACTGTTTTTCTTAGGTCCAATACCTGTAGATTGGCAAAGAAATGGAAAGATAGAATTCCAGAATGTGACAGTTCAAGAATCAGGAGGTCCGCCGATCCTTCACAATATTTCACTATCCATTGCTCCAGGCGAGAAGGTACTATTTATTTATGCATCGTAATACATCAACGTGGATAACTTAGTGAACACCTATCATATTGCAAGTATAGAATTTTAATTAAACTAGACAAATTTTCTTTCCCGTAAGAAAGGACAAGCCTCCGAAATAAAATTCTGTTATAAATAGTAAATGTGGTTTTATAATATTAAAAATCCATCCGCAATATAAACTTTTTCTAAAACTGTAAAAACGATAAATCCTTTACTGTACTATAAAGAATTAATGACAAGGCGCGGCCACAATATAAACATTTACATAAAACAGACATTACTACTTTAACATTACAAGACAAACGCCTCGTTTGGTCGCCCTTGAAGATGTAAGTTAAAAGTTTAAGAATTCTGACATGGGTTTGCTATTGTTAGGTACAATAACTTTCCAACAACATATACGTAACAAGCAAGTGCGTATAATAAACTTACTCGACCGTGCAGGTAGCAATATGTGGTCGCAGCGGCAGTGGCAAGTCGACGCTGCTCCTGTCGTGTGTGGGCGCGGCGCGCATAGTTACGGGCCGCGTGCTGGTGGACGGACAGGACGCACGTCGTGTGCCACTGCGTCCTCTGCGTCACCGTCTCGTCGTACTGCCGCAGGACGCACCAATTTTTACTGGCACGCTGCGAGAGAACTTGGACCCTCTCGCCGTGCACACCGACGAAGAAATATGGCTGAGTTTAAAAGCTGTGGGACTTTATGATTTTGTTAACGCGCAACCTGCTGGATTAGGTAAGTTTTCTAACTAACAGGACTATGTTATAATATATTTTTCATAAACTTAGCATAACATGCCGGCAAAGCGGGTGCTAAGACCTTATTATTACTTCTACGGGCATTTTCTTCGTAAATTTTAATTATTTTAAAGCGCCTATTGCGTCTGTTTAAAATTAGAACACAAGAAATGGTATCTATCTCGCAGAGGCGTTGTTTTCTCTACTTGTATTCCCGCCATTTCTATTGTATTTTGGTGAGATTATTTATTTATTCACCTTATATGTTCATTTATTTACTCGCAAATCTGATGAAAAACATTGTGTGTGAGACGGGCGGTACGGAAATTACAAACTCGAACTATTAAAGCCTAAGGCTTCTAAATAGTCTCGTTAGTAATTTTCTCCTTACCACCTCCTTATACACAATGTATTTTTATGTGCGTGCAGTTAACTAATTGAAAACTTAAATCATGATTCCTAATGTTGAATAAAGCAAAGTCAGCTTAGCGGGTGACGGGAAAAGATAGTTTTATGTTGTCAAATAATGACTGTTTTGAAAGTTTGTTTCTTGAACCGAAGCTTTAATATCACTGGCACTTATTACACTCGGCAGCCGAGTGTGGAGTTAAGCAAGAAAAAAATCGACAGTCACCGCCAACTTTTAATTCCACCAGCGCGCGGCTGTACTGCCCCCTGTATCCTACACACACTCAGCTTGTGGCCTAGTTCCGAAAACAATAGCACAGTAGGACGTGGTCAGTCTTTGGGTAGGTGACCGCTCTAGTGGCACATTTTTGTATAGCTTCGTACTTCGGAGGTCTCGTAAAGCTAACGGTTCTGGCTCACCATCAGTGTTAAACAAAGTTACGTATCTTATGGGCTCGGCAACATCAGTCAATCCGCACTAAATCTGCGAGGTGGCCAAAGACAACGACTGAAGGAACCATAAATACTACCCTTAGTAGTCTACAGATATACTTTAGCCGTGTAGGTTGATATGTGTGAGGTGCGCAGAGTGCAGCGTAAGCGGCGCGTGCCGCGGATGGAGCGCGGGGCGTCGCGGGCGCGCGGGCTCGGCACGGGCTGCGTTGCGGGCGCACTTCGCCGCGGCGCTGCTGCTAGACGAGCCGGCCGCCGCACTCGACGCGCCAGCCGAGCGGGCGCTGCTACACAACATGCACAAACACGCACCACACACCACCATACTTGCTGTATTGGTAATTTAACGCACTTACCCAACATTAATATGTAGTATATATCTTTAAAGACTGGCAGTTGAGTTGATTCATGCTTTAAACGAGCAATTCCGGCAATACAAACTAATTCTGTATGTTGGTTTCTCGGAAACAGCTCTAACGATTTGAATGAAATTTATATTATAATGTTTTACTTTCTAAGGGAGGCCAAATTATTTTTTGAATTAGACTTATGTTTCAGCACCGTATGTCTTCAGTCCGAGGGTTTGACCGGGTAGTGGTGCTCGAAGAGGGTCGAATAGTGGAGCAAGGGCCAACGAGCACATTGCTCGCTCAGTCCGGCTCGCGACTCGCGCGAATGCTCGCAGCCGCACACCGGGAAGTTTAGCTCAACTAAAACTATTCTACGCTAATATCCGTTCTAAACCAAAAATATCGCCTGCCAGCAATAGCTGGTGAAGTTCCATCTTCAGTCTTCTTCTGTCCTACTCAAATAGTACATTAATGTCAAGATAGTGAAAGTGAGCCTTTGCTGTATAAGTAGAGTTTGAAGGCCGAAGCGAAGATAAAGGTCGTCAATAATACGAATCCAGCAATGGACTCACAGCCGAGACATGTCATAAAGCTTAACTCAAAAATGAAGGGAAAAGAAAACAGACTTTTAATAGAATACATGCAAATCTCGATACTCAATCAACGCATTAAATTTTAAAATAGAAACGATTTTATTTTTAAATTATTCGTTTATAATTATTCTGTGCCTTAGACAAATAAGGATTGTGCCCTTTGTGTAATACAATTAGATAATGTTTTTAAAAACAGGCAAGCATTTTGCCAGGCCATGCAAAGTAAATAGTATAGGATATTATTGGAGCCTTTTCTGTCAAGCGTTTTTAAGTAAAATGTATTGTTTTTGGTATTCAACTGTCAGTATTACCGGTGGCGAGTTTCTGGACACAGTCCGAACATTCCTTAGTTAATCAACGTTAAGAACATCTGTAGTAAAATTGGTTTCTTTAGGCCTAAAACTCCAACATGGGGACGTGTTGCTGTCTAATTCCAACCAATATCAACATGCATTTTAGAAACTTAAGTAATTCACTTGCATAAAAGAAATACTAAATAGCTTCGCTTAGAGATAAACAGTCTATGTAAAACTCGGTGAAGACTATTATCAATTGCGCCTTTTTATTCAAATTTATTATATTTACGTTACATCTGGCTGACGCCATAACTTCAATCACAAGTTCCAACAAAAAAAAATCTGATGCTCATAACATTACTTTTTCTTTTGAACAATTGGCATCACAACTACTTTACTACTAAAATTATCTAGATTTAATCTTAAAGGCATTTCTGACAAATATAATTAAAATACTTATTGTGTATGTATGAAATAAACTTATTATAATGACGATAAACGACGATATGTAAATTAAATCTCCACAGAACCAATACGCTGAATAATAGACCTAATTATTTTAAGCATAATTATGTAAGTTATTGTTTTGTATTCTAATATTGTTGATTAAATAAACAAATCAAAAAACCATTTCTTTTCCAAATTGTATTTCCAATACAACAACAATTGCACAAACACGACGTCCGCCGAGCGAGAGCCGCGGTCACGTGCCACCAGAGTCAACATCTACCATAAAATTATATATCACTACATAACAAATTACAACAACATTTTTTACGTTGGCACCGATTTATACTACTATTAAAACACTTGTGTCGCCACACAAACCATATAAAAATATTTCCTTAAAGTACTTACGTACATAACTCTATATTAAATCTCGACAATTTTTAATAAATTCTTTTTTTCACTTATCAACTATATTGGTATCCATATTTGCAAACGAACAGGACGGGCAGATAAATGTTTAACGTAAGTTTATCACATTCAATTTTAGAGTCAAATTGACAACAATGAATATCGTCAAATATTGAATGAGAATTAGATGAGTAATCTTTGGTAATAGGTAAAATTACACGTGTCTGTATTTACATGTGAAAATGTCTTGGCTATTTTAATCCTATTAAATTGTAAAATTGACAATTTTCTTCCAAGGCACTCGATCAGGCTACACAATTAACTATTCAAATATATACAAACAGTTGTACAACCAGCAGTACCTACTATTCGCCTACGTAAACTAGTCTGCTTTTAAAAAGAATTCTGTTATTTTTAAGTCCAGGTGAGGTAGATTCCATTTTTTTTATTCTCGACCTGTGTTACATTTTGCCGAAACAAATACATTATATTTTTAATCTCACATTAAGTTTCCAAGTTCTAGATACAACTATTAATTAACTAAATATTTTTTACATGTTACTACCAGTTAATTTTGATAATTATTTTGACATAAGCCTAGATTCAAATTGTATACAATTTCAATTTATAATTAATATGACTTATATAGTGACAAAGATACTCAGTTAAATCGGCTATGTGTTGTTCTAGTCATATCAGAAAATTTAAGGAACAGAATTCATAAATGTATCTGGCAAAACTTCACACAAGTACTCACAATTCTCATAAAATAATATATTTAAGGTAAGTAGACTTCATTGAGCATAAAACTTAAATAACATTTCTGGGTCTAATTAACGGACTATTACCACTAATATGTTTTTATAGTTACATACACGATAGTCAATATTAATTGTAATATAATACAAATATAGTGAACTAAGGAAAAAAAATGGAAACTGCTAAAGTAGTGTTGCTAAGTTTCAGTACCAAAGTTCATTTTTCAACTGACACTGTAAAAATATTTGGATCTTCTGTATAAATAAAAATCTGAGTTTTAAATTATGAAAGATTATCTTGGAAACGGTTTGACAAGGTTTCTATCAAAGCCGTACGTATAATATAAATAATGGAAGAGTGGACTTGCTCAAAATCAAATCCGTCCCAAACCCAATCAAAATTGAAGTTTACAGGTACTGAAACCATAACTACTATATCGGTACAAATAATAGCCTCGAGCAACAATGACGCGCAACCATTGACGCTCAACATGTATTGAGCTACACGATACGCAACATGTTGCGCGTCAATTGTTGCCTAGTGAACAGGCTATTTTTAAAAATATACTACTTTATAGTATTTAACTGGAAATGGAAGAAAACTATATATTTCTATTGATCCCGACATAGTCAACAAAAAAATGCTATTGCTTAGCTAGGATACCTAAAACCAAATAGCTTCTCAAATAAACATTAGATAACCCTGCTAACATGTTTGTTTGACTGCCTATAAACGATTTTATCATTCAGAGTTTAACTATACCTACATAGTATGGTGACTGATGAATAGTTTTAACAAACTAAGTAGTTACCATCAAGTATCTTTAATTACTTAATATTGCAATTATAATTAATTTGACGGGAAAAATATAAAACTCAAATCAGAAGTGAAACCGTAACAATAATTAAAGTATAAATTCATTCAAAATAAATAAATATTTATAAATATTATTTATATGTTAAAAAATAAACAGATATTTAATGTGATTCAACAAAATTTATAGGAATATGTGTAATTAATAAGACTGACAATTGATTATAAAATATATATACCTACATGTATATATAAATTCAAATTTTAGTCGAAACAAGCTTTGGTTCAAACTTTTAAAATAAATGTTTTAAAAACTTTTACATTTTAGCTGCTAAAGGTACAGGCAGACTCCGCAAGGTTTCCATATAAAAATACATACATACAGTCAAGTTAGGGAGTAGACCCCTTGTGACTTAAAAGTGTAGACGTTGTCCGTTTAATATACAAAGAACAAGAAAACAATTATAGGCGGAGTTTATAAATCTAAGTTGGTAGGCAGTATGGCAGCAGGGTCTGTATAGGTTAAGGCGCAATTACACTCTGGAAATTGCTATAACTCTTATCAAAGAAAACCTATACATTTATGGTCAAAGGAGTATGTACTCTTACAACAGTGGTTATAGACGTGCAGAGTGCGGTTGCGCCTTTAGCCCCGTATTAGGTGGGTTCGGTTTTGACGCCAGCACTGGACGCAATGGCGGCGCGCGCCTCTTCGGGCAGGCGTTCGGGATTCGTCAGGATATCCGTCGTCGTGCACAGAACCCGCAACGAGTTTAACACCGCTACAAAAATAATATCATAAATAATAATTATATATCATCACGAAACTTATTCTCGAAGGGGTGATTAGCGATATAACGAAAGAGTAGTGATAACTTTACCATTCGCAACTTATCCGGAATCGAACCCGGGACCCTGAACATTGCAGGCCAAACATACTACCGCGTGAGTCAATCGGTCAGTCCTATATAAGGGTCTTAATTTATTATTCACATACGAGGGAATGTCCAAGAGTTGGCGGAAATTAAGTGTTGTAAGTTAAAAAAAAACCATTAAATTATTTTTCCCTTTTAATATAGTTTAATGCATTTATTAGACAGCGAAATATTTTTTTCTAAGCCATCAAAAAATTTTTTTATCTTTGCCCTGAAAATGAGCTTAAATTTTCTAGTTAACATAACCATTGTCATTAAATTTTCTTCCTCGTAACTCTTTCTTTAGGTTCGGGAATACATTAAAATCCGAATTGCCATTAAGGCGTTCAGTCCCCCGTCTCGCCCGGCACCTTGCCTTACGACTGTTTTGGCTAGATGGCTTCGATGGTAGTTTGAATGAATGTTCAGGCTGTGGTAGAGGTGTCAGCACGTACCTGGTCTCATCTCGACGAGCGAGCAGTGCTGCTCGGCCCAGAGCAGCGTGGTGCGTACGAGGTCGGCCTGACTTCCGCACGACACGCACGCACTGAATGAGTCCACTAACGCCGCAGCCACCACGCTGAACTGTACCTCACGCTCAGGAACGTTATCAACACAACAAAGACTATATAATATTAAACCACGGTTTAAAAAAGCAAAAGCTGATCTCTGTGATGATCCTCTTCCCGCTCCCATTAACACGCACACATTTGCCCGTATACACACGTCACGTAGAGTAAGTAGTCACCAATCATGAGGTTTATGTATGAAGTGGCCAGAGTGGGGCTGAAAACATGATCGTACACACATATACATGCCCACTACAAAAGGCACAGTTTTCTCCTTGAATAATGGAGGCTTAGACATTGTAAACCACGTTGGCCTACTGTGGACGGCGGACCTCGAGCGAGTGGCCACTGGACTCGTGTCATATGACCTCAGCTAGGGTCTAAGGTTTACCTGTCGAAGCACGGAGGAGCTTAGCCAATATGCCACTAGGTGGTCACCTACCTATAACTAACCACACCACATCCGACCGCCGCCGTTGTATATCGTATCTGTCTTATAGTAACGTTTTGTTTGGCTCTTTCTATCTGTATAAGTAGATGACAGTTTGATTGAAAATATTTTACTGAAGCATTTTTACTTTTTTTACTTTAATAATATTTTTATATGAGCATTGACATAACAAAAAGAAGTGAATATTGTGCATTTTATTTATCAAAAGTCATTCTGCAGTTATCAGTAACAAAACAAAATACTTATCTTGTTTTTTTAAGCGGCAGTTAATAGTTTATCTTACCATGACAATGACGTTTTATATTTATTTTTGGCATAGGTATTAATATCTTTCATCGAAGCATTTACCACAGAAATAAATTACTCGTTTGCATTCTATTTTAGTATATTTAGCCACTGTGATATTGGTTTTATTTGTTACTGTTATATCAAACATATTTAAATGATTTTCCTTATTTTTCATACTCTAGATAGTAAAGACTCTATTATAAATAAGCCAAATGTACAAGGGGCCGCTAGTTTTTCATGCCTGCTTTAGTAGCAGTAATTTTGCCTCACACAATCACACACAATCTGCCGATTTAATGGAAATGGAAACATTTGTGTTTGTCTTGAGTATTATACAAAAAGTATATTAGTATTTGTATCCGTTGTCTAGTCCAAACCCATATTATTAAGCAATAGTTTGGGATCGGATGGCGCTGTGTGATATGTCCCAAAAAGGAGCTTGTGGCCCACAAGTTGAAAGTGACAGTGATATTCGTCTATCGGAGACATGCGAAGTTAACGTCGGGCTTGGTCACTAATTGGATGTGTGGTGACCGTCTAGTGGCACATTTTTCTAAGCTACTCCGTGTTTCGGAGTGTTATATAACAGCAGAGGTGTTATGGTTGGCGGCTAGAAAACTCTGGCAGTCGTGTGGTTACTAGCTCAACAACGTCCTCCAACCCATATTAAACCACAGACTGTGGCCTATTACCTACTTTTCCGCAAGAAGAGGCCTATGCCCCTGCAGTGTCGCGTATAACGGTCAAGGCGATTGTGTTTTGTTTGTCACCGCGTCAGCTATGCTGCTATCTGCTAGTGAGGTTACACTAAGGCTTAATGCCGTTAGTTTTCTCGTTAACTGACTTTAAAAACAGCTGTAGTCACGACTTAGCGCGCATATTTTTAGAATTCATAATGTCATTCGGCGTTAGCGACATTATGAATGCCTTTGTAAAATTAACGCAATAAGTTTTATCTAATCGAAACCGATGCTGTGTCTATTTACGCGATAAATAACGAAATTGGAGTATAGTGTAAGCACCATATTAGATACGTAATAAGTATTATCTCTATATTGTGTTTGGAAATTATGATAGGTATTCACAATTTGAAGACTCAAAAAAAAAATTATACGGAAAACGCAACCAGAGGTATGGAACAAAATATATCTTTTTTTTAGCATACTGACCGTTGCCTAAGTGCGTCGCGTCTTCTTTGTCAAAGATAAGTTACAGGTCGGATAGATATTCGGCGAAAATCAATCATTTTATTTGTTTGATAAAAAAAGAGAATTGAATTTGCAAGATAGTAACGATTAAATAATCAAAATTTGATCTAAATATCTACTCTGAAAATTTTATATGAATTTTAAAGTTCCTATTCAACTACATCTAATTTAACCGAAATACTCGATACAATAGTAGGATATTGTTGTAAAGGATACGAGCCAATACTTCCAATTGTGCATAGTCCGGTTGGCGACGTGCCGAGCGAACATTTCGCGCAGCCGGCCGGCCCGAGCGCGCGACACCGGCGCACCCGTCGCCGGCAGCAACGAGTGGCAGTTACTGAAAAAGATTCACTGACATGAAATTGAGTATGTAATTGGATATAGTTATGCATAACAGAATCAACATCTTCCGACATATTGACGATTTACGTAAATTTTCTGTACAGGTTTGTTATAAAGAGATTTTAAACTAGTTCTTGTGGTCCTATTGGGTACATTGTAGCTGGCTCCTTTCTTGCATAATGTTGAAAGCATGCAAAACTGTAGGTTGGTTCTGTTTTGCATAAATATCCAATTTTAGTATCGATCTAACTGCAGGCAAATATTATTTAGTACGTGACCAGCTAACATGGAATCAAAAGAATGGCTCGTCTGTAAAATTGCAGCCTTCGAAAAGTTACAACTTATATCAGAAGAGACAACGCTAACTGTAGTTAATTCAAGAGGCTGAGGCGTTAATAAAACGACCCCGTTTAGTTTGATTTAATTCTTTAGTATGAACATGTTTAAGAATACTTACGAAATAGAATTATTAAGACATTCAATCTGTTGACGCAAATTCTCCATGTCTTCTTTTATCTGATTTCTTTCTGCTTTCAACTGTTTAATGTACTCGGCCCCTTTTTGTAACATTGCCGCCTTACTTATCTACAAGAAAACACAAATAAAAAGAGCTGTTATTCCTAGAAACATTTTAATATAAAAATGTGTGACAATTACTGGTAACACTGACCTTCGCGGTGGGGTTAGCGTTGAGGTGAGGTATAAGCGCTTGTAGCGTGTCGAACCCGTTCTTGATATTATAGCGGCGTTTTTGCTCGGCGTGCATGTGCGTCCGTCGAGACTCACGCGGCGAGCCTGCTCGCGACGACGTCGGCGAGCCAGGCGGCGACGCTGACTGCGGCGAAAAACCATTATGCTAACTAATAATATTTAATAACATTACCTACGCTTATAGAAAAATACTTGGCAAATGCGCTAACATTGCGCTAATTAATTTATAAAAATTTAATTTTAATTATGACCATATGCATCTGGCTATTTGCCCTCACCCAACGTATCTCATATCTATTCTTCCCAATCAACTCTTTCCAAAAACACACAAGGTAAAGTAAAGCTAAATTTTATTATTATAATGACTGGATCGTCACCTTTTTTCCTTCCTGGACATGTGCACATCTTACCAAAGTTTCATCGCAATCAAATTAATGATCGATGCGATGGGACAATCAAATATTCATATTTTTATTAAATAAATTTCATTCATATTGAAGGCTGAAAGTGGAAAAAGTACATGCGCCCTGATAAATCGTAGAATGAAGTAGTTATTTGTAGAAAGCCGTTTATTTTATGAGCTTAGATATCGATGCGTCCTTATCGGCGACGATTTTATTAGCCAGTGAAAAATCGCTTAAGACTTTAATGCTTGCTAAGTTAATTATTAATCTATTATGCTTGTTAATTTAGTACAAATTACATCATACTTCTGGATAAGATAGACAGAGCTAAAGAAGTGGTATGAGTAACCGATCAAAGAAATATATATTTAAATTCAAAATCTTTTTATTTAAATTGGTTTCTAGAAACACTTTCGAATCGTCAAGTGAATTAACTACAACAAGCTTTACAAACTGTTTTATTGCGTGCGTCCAATACGAACTCTTTGTAAAATCACAAACGAAACATATTATTATAGTGAATCAACAAATAAATACATGTTTTGTATTGAAACACTTAAACAAGATTTACAATGTTAACAGTTTGATTTAAAAAAAAACAATATTCAGGTCAAACCTATTTCAATTGCCTATTGTTTTTTCAGATTACAAATTGGGTGTCAAATGTCTTCAATTATTCTGTGACGGGATGTAAAGTAACTCCCGAGAAAAATATATTATTCACCATTATGCCGGTTAAATATGACACTTGTTAATTTGATCTACACATATACTTACGTGGTGCGGGGACATGACATCGCTGCCGATAGGTGAAGGCTGCCCAATCCTGCCGGGGGAGTGAAGGTGATCACTTGAACCGCTGCCCTCCTCAGTATTACTGCTAATTTTGTACAAGCTTTGAGCTAAAACAAATAACTCAATCTTCAAGATTTATTAGTTTTAAAATCCTAACACATTAAATGCAATTGTCTGTTTGTTTTTCCTTTATATCGGAACGGAGCATGCATTTAGCTGGGTGCCAAATACAGTATTAGTTCGAAAGACGGAAAGGATACATGATAATTTTCATCCCGATCTAGAACTCCTACTAGAATAGTTTTATCCACACGTAATATGACGGGGGACTACTTATCCATTTCGCAACAAATCAACAGATTGACTTTGATACGAAAATAGTTTGAACGCGAATGAGTCTGCTGGACACAATTTTTTCTCGTCGCAATGGAGTGAATTAATTTATGGCACAGAAATAGCTAAAGCGACTCAAAAAAACATGAAATACTTTTTATTACGAAGAAAAGGTAATTTTTCACGAAAAAAAGGGGAAGGATTTGTTTTTGACTGTTTTTCTATTGCACCTAATCCTTTAATATAGAACACATTTTAGTTCAATGACGATTTTCTCGAAAAAGTTTTGATGTGGGGTAAAATCGCGGGACAGTGGACCTTTACATAGCAACGGGGTAACTTGATTTTTGGCATAGGTAGCCAAGAAGTTCTCGTTGGAATCCCACACCGATGACCGAATTTCCACGCGAGCAAAATCTAATCTTTATAAACAATCATATTTTTATAGACTTCTAAAGTACATTTATAAATATGTGATCAACCAATTTTTATCTACATTAGTCAAATCTTCTTTGTCGATATTAAAGAGATGGAAACTCCGGAAATATTTAAGATAATGTGACTAACACAGAACTACTGAAAATTAGATAAGATACACAAAGTGACTGACAATGTTGTGCGGACAGTAGTTGCGCAAGCATGACGCTGGCCTTAGGCAGCGTGGGCTCAGAGGCGACGCTATTGAGTGGCGGCGGACGGCTCGCTGAACTGCTTGACGAGCCCTCCAGCAAGTGTCCGCTCGATGAGGACCTGGAGCGCAGGCGTATCGCGCCAGGATTTGGCTCGCGGGCCTACAACAATCAAATGACATTATTACACACATAAAATTAACTGCCTACCCTATTTTTGTGATTTCCATAGATTTATAATCAATACAGTTTAATTTTATGAAATAATAATAAATATTTGTTCGACACTACACACAGCGCTATCTGATCCCAGACTAAGAAATACTGGTATCATCAAGAACAGATACGAATACTTTATCCTTTTTTTTTGTAAATACATACATATTATACATAAAACACCCAGTCACCACCCAGCACCTTTTGTCTTGTGCGGGAATCGAACCCGCGCCCTTCGCTTTTGCAGTCGGGTCATTACCCACTGAGCCACGGAGCCTTTGTGGTATGTGAATTGATATGTGCTCAGATTTTATCATATAAAGTCCATCACATAATGTGCGGTGAATCAATTTTTAGCTACCATAATTCTATTTCATTCAACAGATTGATAAAAAAAAAGTTTCACATAATTTTGTAATTTTGTAAACGTAGCATAGTTTATTTGACAAATTCTTGAAATGTTCCAGAAGCCAATAAACCAACGTTAAATCATTTACTACAAGGACTTAAATCTTGCGTCGAATTTATGCAAATGATTGCAAGAATTTCTAATCACAATAACAAAATTCCGATATCAAATTCAAAGCAAACGACTCATACGACTGCTTCAATGACGTTTGCATTTGAACAAGTGTTTTCAGAATTATTTAAGTGTTGAGGTTTGCTTACTTTCCACCTATAATCACGTTGGAGCATATTTATATTGACAGTACATCGGCTAACAAATTCGTGGCTTTACGACAAATGAGTTAGTACGAAGGGTTCCGTACCATTATCTATAAAAACGGCAAAAAAAAAAAAATCACGCTTGTTGTATGGGATTTAATATTTGTTTTATTTTAATTATTTATTTTTAAAGTGACTATATAACTAAATATTCTGGTAATATTTTAAGCCGTTATCTACCTGTTGCCGTTATCAATATCGAGCCAAATCGAGCAAAAAATTCACCTTTGTTGTATGGGAGCCCAGTATTTGTTGTTATAGTGGCAACAGAAATAAACCTTCTGTGAAAATTTCATCTGTCTAGCTATCACGGTTCATGAGATACAGCCTGGTGACAGACGGACAGACAGACGGACAGCGAAGTCTTAGTAATAGGGTTCCGATAATTACCCTTTGGGTACAGAACCCTAAAAAGAGGCTGTTGTTCCCACATTATGTGGATATGTATCCAGCCACTGTTCAGCGTTCTAAGGAATGCTTACATATATTTGTAGTAATATCTATACTTAATGTTATAAATGTGAAAATTAGTTTGTTGCTCCTTCCTTTACATCACGCCAGAGCATCTAATTATGCTGAAATTGTGCACAGGCATAGTTAAAGATACAGAGAAGGATTTTTATTCCGGAAAATTATAAGGTTCCCAGGCAAGATTAACTGTAACCCAATTTCAGTTGAACAGACTGTAGCTACAGCTTAGTCTTGCTTCAGCAAACTTACTTACAATAATTAAAGAGCTGCCATACGCTGGTAACCAAATTTAGCGCGGGCTTTTTAGGGCTATTTGAGGCGGGCCGCGAGAAAATGCTAATTTTGTAATCATTAAAGAAAATAAGTTAAGTATACATTCATTATTAACATCGTGTCTTATTTCAAGGATTAACTTAATAAATATAATATAATGCACACCTAAAAGAGAGTGTTTTTAGATCTATGCATTGATCTTAAAAATCATAATCTAAGTACAGAAGTCAAGGCAAAAGTATATAATTATTCCGTATGCGCGTCCTTCTAAACACATCATTACTTGCACGTTTTAATTCTTTATCGTATACCGAACGACGGCTTTATACAAATTTTCGAAGAAATGAAATCGAAAAATATATGATATCAGAGATAATAGATTGATGGTCGTAAACCTCGATGATTGTGTGCGAATGACGTTTTACTTTGAAATAAACTTTTAACTGTCATTTTTTTGATAATAGAACCTACTATTCTCGATAACACTTCCAAAAAAATGAAACAGAATTATGTATCTCTTTTAAAAATAATGCTATTTCATTCAAAAGGGTAGTGCTATCTTTAGTCATTGATTGACTACATAATTACAAACTGAACTTTTAACTTTAAGTTGAGTTGCCACTTATCTAAGAAACGATCAGGAAATGGGAAGCAACATCATTTAAGAAGCATGCATGACAACGATAATTTTTTACCGATAAAATATATCTATTTAATCTTTCGTACCGGAAGCAAACAGATAACTTGATCTTGAAGTATTTAAAATGAATGCTATTTTATTCATACTTAAAAGGACAGTGTCATCTTTAGTCATTAGTTAACTATAATTACATAAAAAAATACAAATGAAATTTTTTCAACATTAAGTAAAATGGCCTTTCAAAACAAAAATGACCTAGAAAGAATAATTTTTTTTTTACTATTTATCAATCATAAAAAAATTATCTCTAGTACCGGATGGAAACAGATAACTCGATCTTAAACTGGGAGTACTGCCTGAAATGATGATACTGATCTGATGATACTGAAGTATACTATACTACTTAAATAACAAAATTCTACTGTGTTTAATAACGGTAGAACGACACCTTGCCTTTTATATTTCGCAACTTTTGTCATCGTCCGTTGTAAGATGTTAATTGTAATTTGGCTAAATAATTGGTCGAGCGTGAAAAGTTACAATCTCTTTGATAGAAATCACGAGTAAATTTTATTAGAGTAAAAAGTATTGTCTTACAATTTATTAAGCAAGGCCTGTTTGCGAATTTGAGAAAACTAGTTTAAATTTACCAAATATTTACTATATTGTACATTTAGGCAATTTTAATAGTTTTGTGCTAAAGTAAAAGGCTGTACTACCTAATTATTATTTTTTTGCTAATGTTTCTCCGGATCCGCTGACCAGATCCGACTAAAATTTATTGACACAGTCAGCCATTCTTTGGGATATGGGATACCCTGAAAAACGTAGAAACACGATTAATGAACTTTTGTTCGATAGAAAAAAATCCTAAGCTTACCCGTTATCACGGTTTTTTTTAAAGTTTGGCAAAGAAATCTTCAAGGTTCTAAGTTTACAATTTTGATAAAGCATAGCCGTGACTGTGATTACCACCCTGAGAAAACGCATTTTAAATGACAATCTCAGTGAATTGCGATTTAGCTGCACTACTAACGCACGCTTAGTTCTTTTACATATCGCGTCATCCTTGTTTTTACTGCCACGTAGTACTGCCTCTTAAATTAAGTTTATCTTCACAAAAAATATGATTTTTCTGAACGAAATGATCCGCATGCAGTAATTAAAAATATTCTGCATGCAGATGTTAATTTTTCTGCAGGAGTTAAACAGAGTAACTAGATATGGAGCCCGAAACCTTACCAAATCAAACTGAAAACTTCGCTAAGGCACTAATTAATACAAGATGGAATTGAAAACATCAGCATAGAATCCTTCTTATGACGAATTAATCAAAAGTGAAAAGCAAAATAAAATAAATTAAGTCTTTCCAAACGAAATTAGCATAATTTTTTTTGGACTTAGAGTATTTAATTAGAACTTATTCCTTTGTTTGATGTTTAGTGACTTCTGATAATTAGGTAACATGAGATGTGACCTGTGACTAGAACCTGTTTTTCGAAGTAAAAATAAAGTAAGGAATAAAAAAAATCGATCATAAAATGTCCAAAATAAATTGTCACCCTAGCGGTGAGCCTGGGCGAGGTGGTCTCGTGCGCTGGCGTCGCGGACGCGGCCGCAGGCGTGGAAGGGGGCGCGGGCGCGGGCACGCTCACCGACCAGTTGGCGTTGAGCTGCGCGCCGAGCGGAAGGCTGTGCGAGCGAAACTGCTCCTTGTTCCGCGGCCCTCCCGCGGCATCACCAACTGCCATACCCGGTACCTGATCAACAGTGTTAAATTGCAATTTGTGATGTACTAATTACCTTATATGTATTTTGACGACCCCAACACGGTCGTGACGACAAGGGTGCGAGATGTCAAAAACGCCACATACGACAGAATGTCCGCAAGTGGCGTTTCCCACTGTTAGATTATCTAACAAATATCTCAAACTAACTTAGATATCTCGCGCCCGTCGTCGCGACCGCGCTAGGCCTCTTGCTGTGCCTTGCTTGCTTTGCCTTAGATTTCTACATATTATAACACTGCGTGGTCAGATTTTTAATTTAAGTTTTAAAAAACATTTATAGTGTTTGGTGTTATAATAATTTGATAGATTTTTTTTATTGCTTTACACTTTATATTCGAACTTCGTATTGTGAAAGCAGAGGGAACCTGACGCACTGTTTGATAAAATAGATTGTCACAATCTTGCGTAACCTACAAATATATTGGTACGTCAAATTGTGTAACGATCCATATCGTATCTCCTTAATATGTAGTATCTAATACCTCGAAAATGTTATTTCAGCCAGTAACAAACTTTATTGCTATGCTGTATATTAACTTTAGTATAGAGTCAGAATTTCGTTTAAGGCTCGACAAAAAAAAATAATTTTCGCAAACATGCTACGATATGCGACTATATCTTGCACAAGCTTCTTTAGGATAAATCGTACTTGCAGTACAGAATCAGAGAGCGACCCGCAATGTTTCATATATGACCGCCCCCAGCGCTCGAGCGGTCAAATATGTAATTTGAAAAAGGGATGATTTATTTTAAACCTGAATATTGTTAACTAAAGAGATAACTCATCAAGTTTTATTTAAATTACGGACTGGCACAACAAAATAAAGTGCGCCATTAAATTAATTTAAAAAAGTAGCAAAATAAAACGACATTTGAATGCGGCGAATTGGCGACAAAATTACCTAAAGTATTTTTATTATTGCCAATAAATTTATCAATTTTTTTTTTTTTACACGCATGTTTGCGAAAAGCACTTTACAAACCTTGGCCACAACTGAGCATAACCGGACTTTGTGATGCGTGCCTCGTCCCGCATACTCACGATCACCTGGTTATGCTGCGTTTGCGGGCCGCGGCAGTAATGTACTATTAATAACGTTGATAAGTTTTTCTGTAATACACTAGTATTTAGTGTAATTCGTATGTAAAATTTTGATAACAGAATTATTGATATTTACTGTCCATGATTTAAAAACACCAAATGACAATAAACAGTCAGCCCAAAAATGACTGCATCCATCACGCCGGTTATTTTAACCGTGTATATAATATTTGATATTTCAACAATTTAAAAAATTAAATAAAAATCTTACTGAAGGACGTCCTTCGATTCTCCTAGTTGTTCTTACAAATGAAAATTGGTGTAAAATGTCTTCGAAATAATGATGTTGTATATTTCAAATACTTGAGATATCGCTGCAGTACGAAAATATCAATAATTGTTACAAATTTATGACTTAATTACCTGAGAGCTAACAGATGACGGTGGCGACGGTATTTTAAATGAGCGTGGGTTAACCGAATTAGGCATAGCCTTTCCCTTGTAAGGTTCCAAGGAGGGTTGCAGATATTGCATCTGTGGCGAAGATTGGCGCGCGGGCCCTGGATGCGACTCGTACTTCGGGGCTATCTGAGCCTGACTTTGCGCAGGGTGCCCTTGCAATTGGCCATAGCCACTCGGGTACTGGCTTGAGTAGTGAGTCCCTCTAGACTTTAGCTTTTCTCTACTGTACCCCTGACATTGCCGTCCTTGGATAACTATTGTTGATGTATACTTCGGATTTGTAACAGGTTGTTGCAATAACGATACCGTTTCTGGTGCTGTCTGCGACGGTGGAACAGCTGCCAATGGGAAAATGATGTTTTAAATTATTGTCTTTATATTACCGGAGAAGTTAACTGGAATGAATATACCCCTAAAAACTTATCCAAAATAATGGTTACGGAAGTTGTCAACCATACAGTCGTTTTAATGAGGGTGAACGCAGGGACATGAGGTAGGTACATGTAGATTTAACTAGTCATTACTATTGTAAAAGGCGGTCTAATACTTCATGGTCCATTGCTAAACTCGGGTAAGTAATGTACCATCCATTATAGGTGGTGCGGTTGGTGATCCATTATAGGGATTCGTGACCGTTCAACAATCTAGGTAAGTCTCATGTTAACTTCTCCGGATAGTACTTATGTTTAAATCAATGTTGTGCATTATTCATTTAATGAATTGATTGACGAATAATTGCAATTAATTAAGTTAGCTGTGCACAACATTATTGAACGAAATGCCTATATCATTTCTGTTTTGACGCCACTCCACTATCATTCCGTATATTACTATAATTTAAATAACTGGGTGAGTATTTGACACAAAAAATTGTTAATAGTTGACAATTAATTAATTATACACAAAGACCAATAATTAATTAATTGTTATTCACGACTAACGCAATTAACAAATAATCTTTTAATCATAAGTTGCAATAACTTTCCTCATTGTTATTTGCGAGTTATAATTAACCTTTAACAGTTAATCTGTAACTGTCCAATCAATAAAATATTGCCCAACACTGATTTAAATCAAGTGTATTTCATTAATTTACCAACCTGCACTATACTTATACGGTGTATCCGGCTGTGTGATGATTTTTGGTGTGTTCACATATTGTAATCTATGAGATTTCCCTGCGTAGATATTATTGTGTACTTGATTAGGTGGGGTAGTGTTCTGCTGCTCATACGTCGCAGGCGGGTACGATAACATTGTTTGAGGAGCTACTATATTATTTTGTATTTCCGTCGAATATAGTCCTCTGTTATCATAAATATGGATATGCTCATTCTTTATTTGTTGTTCGTTCATTGTTATCATTTGAGTATTGCTGTTAGTTCCTGAAATTTAATTATATAACATTATTATTTAACGGTCACAAGAAAACAAAAAGTTTGAAAGGCTTAAGAGAGACTGTACTACGTGACAGGAAACTTGAGTAAAAACAAGGATGACGCGATATGTAACTGAGCGTAGATAAGTAGTGCAGCTTCATCTTAACTCACTGATATTTTCATTTCAATATATGAAATAAATTAATAGCTTATTAAACTATATATAAAAATAAATTAATATGTTAATATTAATCACAGTTATTAAAAAAAACTTTTTTCTCAGGGTTTAAAGCACTATCACGGCTATGCTAGCAAAGTTGTAAACAAATAGTACTTAGGAATTCGGTGATTTCTTTACCAAAACTTAAAAAAAAAAACAGAGAAACGAGGTCAGTTTAGGAATTTTTTTTTTCAAAAGTTCATCAATAAATCGTGTTTTCAGGGTTTGAACCATATATCCCAGAAAGCGGTCATAAAATTTTATTCGTATCTGCTAAGAGGATCCAGAAAAACTTTTTCCACAAAAAATATTTTAGGTAGTAGCCTGTTAACAAGGATTCCAAAGTACCATGAATAGACATTTGACTTGTAGGCATGGTGACGGCGGTAGAAGTGTGGCTACCGGAAATATATCCTTGTACTTGATTGTAGGAATCCACTGACATGCCACCCCTGTACAGATTATCTTCTGACGAAATTTCTTCGGGCACAGACGGCAATCGCGGTGTCGACAGAAGTTCTGAAAAAACAAGAACCTGAAATTTCCTTCATAAGCAGTATTGAAGTACCTAGTATAGAACTTGAATTCACTTAGATACTTAATATGTTTCATTGGGTTTTTTTTTTAAAAAATCTGCAAACATTTCATCTAGAAACTATTCATCTCCCCATAATAACAGGGCTCCTGGGGTTTCAAGATCCTTTGCGTAGATCGCAGTCACGTATTTACCTATTAGCCCCTTACTGCGCATGCGTTTGCTCACGTTTACCTATTGGTTTTCATTTGAACCGGAAACCAAGACTGGCTAATTGGCGAATTTTTAAGTACACTAGACTAAAATAAAATGATAAAAATTGTAATAATAATAAATAAAAATTATAGATATAAATCATATTTTAAACATTTTTGTGACTCAGTGCACATGCGCATCATATGACTTTAAACCCCTAAGATCCTTGGTTTGAATTGTAGTTAAATTAAGTATATTAGTAATAGAATAACTAACCATAACCTTTTTTTTATAACTATTGTATATATTTAGTATAGTGTGTATTGTAGTGTTACATTCTAGCTTCAACAAACAAGAAGGATTGTATATTTTCACGTGTGACTACCCTATATGTATCTTCATAACTATACCTAACAGCTGTTTTACATATACGTACGTATACATATCCTACTTTTAAAATGGTTATGCATTTACTATTAAGACAATACGTAACTGTTTTTTAATTGTGAATAAGTATTGATATAATATTTGAATACAGTTGGTTAGCAATAACAAAAAGCATATAAAAGAATTTTATATTTCTGCAACCACTTACCTTGAAGTGGTTCTAATGTGTCCATAAAATCATCTAGGTTAGGTTGTAGCGGGCCTAAACTTGGTTGTATAAAATCAGCCAAGCTAGCACCTCTTGCTGAAAGACGAGATTTGAATAATAGATGATATTTAACTTATAAGGTAAATTGTACACATATCAGTTGACGTTTTAATTTTATTACAGACTAAAGCAAAAACATGTAATGTTTTTAAGCTAGCATAGCTCAGCCACAAGCTGATATATTATTTTAATGAAATTATATTTCACGTTTTTATTAAATTCTGAAAAAATCACAATGATTACAAGAAATGAAGAAAAAAGAAACTACAAGTTCAAGTTGTCTATACCGTAGCATGTCCCGATTGTAGGAAGAAGTCTAAGGACATGGTCCACTACGCTGGCTCACTGCGGATTGAAGGATGTGGAGGACAAACATTAGAGGACGATAAATCAATACCTATGCCGCAAAAGAATCCCCTTTGAAAACCTTTAAAAACGACTAGGATGGCACCCAAGTAATTTAAATATATCAAAGCGTCATATAAAGACGAAATAATAGCGATAGAGATTCTAAAACTGTTTTGGATCTAAAATTGAGTCATTCAGAGACTGATCCACAGAGTTGACTCAAGTACACCAAAAGTTTTTTAATGGAGATAATACCTAGTTTATTTAAGAGTTTTTTTTTTTTTTTTTTTTTATACCACTAAGGTGGCAAACAAGCTTACGGTCCGCCTGATGATAAGCGGTCACCGTAGCCTATGGACGCTTGCAACACCAGGGGTATCACTTGCGCGTTGCCGACCCTTCTAATAACTTCTTTCTTGAAGAACACCATACTGTAGTCCTTGCAGAAAACCTTGGCAGGGAGCTCATTCCACAACTTAAGCGTTCGCGGGAGGAAGTTTCTCTGAAACCGCACTGTACGCGACCATTTAGGTTCTAAAGTGTGAAATTGAATTTCCTGCCGATGGCGAGCGGTGCGATGGTAGAAAGTAGCCGTGGGCATCATTTCGAACAATTCCTCAGAACACAACCCATTGTAGAAGCGGTAAAACACACACAGTGAGGCAAATCTCTCCTCAAACTTAAGGGCTCGATACCGCAAGTGAGTTTAGAATCGTCGACAATTCTCACAGCCCATCGTTGAACCGAGTCAAAAGTGCCAAGCTGGTATTCGGGTGCACCTGCCCAGAGATGGTAGCAGTTATACACCGATGTCTCTTCTATGTCATACTAAATATATTTTTCCTTCTACTCAAATCTTTCTGCAAAGAGATTCGATAAAACAAACTGGTTTCCAAAAGGATTCAATACCGTATAAGTGCATAGATAGGCTCCACAAAATGTATTCAGCAAACTAAGAATTCAATCGTGATAATAGCCTTGTTCAATGAGACTGGCTTATCAACGCCGATGCCTTATCAAATTATATGACGCTATATCCCAAATGTTGAAATTTTTAAACAGTAAAAGTGTTGAAATTTTATTTGTAAAAAAGACGTAAGTAAGTGGACTTTAGAACAAAAGTGGGGATTTAATAATGGAAAGGCTGGAAAGGCAAGGAGGAAATTTTATTAGATACCTACTTTGTAGGACTTAGTAAACCGAAGATGGAAACGGCCAAAGAAATTGGAGAACTTTTTACAGTAGACATCAATAGACCATTCAGGGTCTGAATCACGATTGCCTTTTCTGCACAAGCTCAATTTTCACCCAAAACATTGCATTTGGTATCACAGCTTTTATGGCAGTCTTCATCGAGTCTTTTGCAACGTGCAATCGTTTACCTAACTAGAAAATTGAAATGTCAAATAACAATTATAATACGTTTATAGATTCATCGTATTCGGGTCAAAGTTTTCTTTCCAAGGTCACTTTATGTAAAAACTTGGTAATGCGAAACTTCGTGATAAAATCTGCTGCACGCCTAAAAATATGGCTATCGTTGGAGACTATGACCTATACACCTTTATGCGAAGGAAGGCGTTAGTCGCTGCAGTAAAATGTGTAAATAACATTCTAAAAAAATAACACGCTTTAAAATATAAAGAGGTTGAAGACCTCACCAATCTCCCTGGGATCCGGGAAAGCGAAGGGTTGATGGTTGGTTATAGTCGAGAATAACGTATCACTCATGAAATTAAGATAGTCTTCGTCCGTAAGCATGTTTCCGGCGAAGTCCGTGCATTGTGAGAGCTCCACCGTATCCATGTCCGATATCTGATGGGTCAAATAATGATATAATTTGTTTTTTTATCATGACAGAAAAAAATGTCAACGAGCAATTTTAACCCACAATGGCTGAGTTGGCAAGGCTTAATATAATAAAAGTAGGAGGTAAAAAACTTTAAAAGTGCTAAGCAGCGCAAACGAACAAGAATTTATTTGAAACGGCTCTAATTTTCCATTTAAACAATATTTCCAAAAATGTTCTACTATACATAGCTTACCGTATCCTGGACGGAAGAATCTCCCTTGCCCAGGAGTCGCATAATATGAAACATTCGCCATTTTTTATACTCTGCTATCACTGCCTCAGCTCTTCGTTTCCAATACTTCCCCTCCAATATTGTTGTCTGAAACACATATTCCGAAATGAAATTAATGTACCACATACATTGTTACACCGTTGAAATATGCGATATGCACCGATAGCAAATATTTGCTTGAAAAAATCATGAATGTTGGGAATATTATTTAATAAATATCATATTATATATTCATAGTGTCAACATAGACGACTAGACAGTATAAAGTTTTTTTTTTTATCAATACAACATTCTTGCTTTTTATAAACCACCAAAATAAGGATCGGTTCCGTTTCAAGATGTTTCCTGTGTTTGCTGTTAAAATTTGCAAGACACAGCATAACTGCATGCTATAACCCTAATAGTGTTACCAATATGATAAAATATCAAAGATGTTTTCATGCAGGAACTTGAATATCAATACTTCATTGTAACTATACCAATTCGATATTACTATTAGACGTTAAATACTTTGATAAAACTTGAAACAGAACCCAGTCCAATCGCAATTCTTGCACATATTTTATATTACCTCTGGTTTCACGTGTGTATCAACATCCAATGGGGACGCGAACTGGCAAACCAAAGTATTTTGTTTCTTTATAACTGCAATCAGAATACGATATTATAGACCTAAATGCAGGACCAAAAGTCCTTGCTATGACTGCATTAAAACTGACTGCTTTTATAACAAACAGTAAATCGGAAATGTGAAACATACCACGTTTTAAACCATAAAAGAAGTACCATATTGGGTTATACTTTTTTAGTTTAAAGCTAAAGGATATCATTACCCATTCCAAGTATTTGTCCAATAAAAAAACATAATAGAATTAATAGAATATCGAACACCACACGTAACAAATATAATACACACATAAACGTATTCATACTAGACCAACTTAACAGGACGAGACGCCATGATGACGATCAATCAATTATTTGAAATGAAGATTCCTCAATCGGATACTCAGTTGTATTTTTTTATCGTCGTTTATCTTTTACGTACAACATACGCCCTATCTTGTATCTGTGATGGATAAGGGTCGTAGGCATAGAGCTGTAGGCATTCTTGAGGGCTAAACAAAGTTGATACCTAATTAGGGCGTACTATAGATATACCTAACATTCTTTACCATTCTTAGTAATAGATAAAAGTGAAATTAACACGACGATAAAGACTGGGATGGATTGCGAGAATTTTATGCATCTACATCCGTGAAGGCAGCTCTGCTTTAGTTCAGAAGATCCTGACGTCTGCGCAGCTACAGTCACCGAGACAATCCTCGCTGGTATGGAATGTTTTATTCCTAACCCGGTAGCTGCCGGCGCCAAAAAACGACCGTGGTTCAATAGGTCTTGCAGAGAAGCTAAAATTCTAAAGCAAACTGCGTATGACGCTTGCACCACGGCTCGTAATAATAAGCATACGAATATTTCTGTGTTAAAACGCAAATTAAATGCTGCCTCGAGGTTCAGTAAGAAAGCAACTGCCAGAGCTAAATTCCAATTCATCGGCCAAACAAGTGGGCGATTTGTGAGCTATCCCTCTGGGAGTCGTGCTTTCTGGTGACTGCCGAAGGAAACTTTAGCCAGTTGTCGTTACCACCACTGCGAAAGACCGATGGTGACTTAGCCCATAGTGCAAAAGAGAAAGCCGATCTACTGGACAGTGTCTTTGCCTCTAAGTCGAATACGAACAACGAAGGCGCTGTACCACCTGCGGTAAGACCATGCCGGAAATCTCCATAACACAGCGGGAGGTCCGGCGAGCGTTGCTTTCTCTAGACGTTCATAAGTTGAGTGGGCCAGACGGTATACCAGCAGTGGTACTTAAACATCCTGTTCTCACGCGCCGCTTCACGCTTTCCAGCCATACTAGGAAATTTCCGTCTTCATGGAAGACTGCGAATGTGCATCCGGTGTCCAAAAAGGGCGATAGATCAGATCCATCGTATAACAGGCCCATCGCTATTACCTCTCTACTCTCCAAGATGATCAAGTGTGTGATAAACACACAGCTTCTAGGAAACCTAGAAAAACACGACCTAGTCAATATGGCTATAGCTAAGTCTGGCGCTGGGGTTTTCTATCGAAGTTGCCTGATGTTAAGAGGTTACCGTATACAGCCTATGGACGCTTGCAACACCAGGAGTACCACTCGCGCGTTGCTAATCCTTCAGGAATCTGATCACTTCTTTCTTGAAGAACCCCATAATGAAGTCTTTGGAGTAAACCTTGACAGGGAGCACCATTCCATAACCCAAGCGTTCGCGGGAGGAAGTTTCTCTGAAACCGCACTGTACGCGACCATGATTTCCCGCGTACGCTTGGGTTGTATAATGAGAGATTACGAGTAGTTGTACCAGCTGACATGTAAGGTTTAAGTTAAAAAAGGCCAAGTGCGGGTCGGACTCGCGCACGAAGGGTGCCGTACCATTATCTATAACGTTTGTTGTAGTGAATATATAACTAAATATTCTGTGAATATTTTAAACATCTACCTGTTGCCGTTATCAATATCGAGCAAAAACGAGCAAAAAAATCACGTTTGTTGTATGGGAGCCCCCTTAAACATTTATTTTATTCTGTTTTGTACAGCCTGGTGTCAGACAGACGGACGGAGAGCGGAGTCTTAGTAATAGGGTAAAAATTAGGTAAATGTATAAAAGTGACTATTTATATTGTTATACACTAACCGCTGACGTACAATCTTTGCTAATGAATGCTTATCGTTGCTGGGTTTTTTGATGGGATGGGATTTATATATATATAATAGGTTGGTTTTAAAAAAGTTGTCTTGGGCTTGTTCCTATGTAGATCGTATTACATAGCTATTATTTCAAAACAAGTAAACTTTTACCGTTAAATGCTACCAGTGACGCCTGTAGTAGAACTATTAATCTCAAACAGTTTTACTCAATTCATGGGTTTTTTAATTTTAATTTTATAACTTGTTATTTTAAATCGACTTGGCGGGCATAGTCCTTTAAATGATTGTTGTCCGAATTTAACCCACATAGAATACGCAAATATCGTTTTGCAGTTGCTTCTGTGACAAAAAGTCTAGATGCAGAAGGGTTGCAGTGTTGCTACTGTCAAAACTAAAGTTGACTCTGTTCAAGAACTAAAAATGAACGAACGTTGTAGTCTATTTAAAACTGAATAAATGAGTTTAAACTTGGTCGTTTAAGCATACCTAACTAGTAAGTATTTTATCGAAAAAATCCAAAATATGGTACTTGACAACTGCCGAGAAAATGTACACGAAATAGCTGAAGTCATTGGCATTTCTACTGAGTCAGTACACGAAGTCCTGTGCAAGGATTTAGCCATGAGTAAGCTGTCTGCACGATGGGTGCCGCATTGTTTTTGTGTGTTCACGGACGTTAGTGATATTTTAATGAATTTAGTGATTGGACGTTCAAGATATATGTATATGAAATACTCATACAGATCGAAATACGCTGTTTCAAAATCCTACCGACCCCAGATAGGATACTTAGTTTAAAATTAGTGTAGCGAATGGTTTAACAAGCAAATCAATCAATTTAGCATACATTTATTGTTTAACTTTTTTTCTATTATTGCGAGTAAAAACTTAGCGTTTATTATCAATATAAAAATTTGAATAAATTATAGTATCATTCAGAAACTTGAAGGAATACAATCCAGTTTACAAAAAATTTTTAACTTGATTATTGTTTAATTTATCCAATTGTTAATTAAGTTATTTTTCATGAACTTAAGATAACATAAAATCTATCATAAACTTTTAAATAATTTAGCTAAAAATCTTTTTCCTCTTGGAGCTTACTCTGATATACTCAATAAACAAGATTCCGGTATAAAAATTTATTAAAGTTTTTTTATTTGTTTATAATGATTTTTCTAAGTTAACAAAAAATGAAAAATCCGGAAAATGTAGTTAAAAAAATTAAAAAATATTATAAAAAAATTATTTTCTGACGCTTAGTTTGTTTGGCGGCGTCACAACGTTGAAACTGCCGCGCGGAACGCTATTTTCAACGTTAAATTAAAATTATAAATAATGGCACTACAATTTCGGGAGTCGAGACTTTTTTTTATGAAATGTTTTCCTCTTTTAGATTCTTTTTTCAAAATGGAACTTTTTTTAATATTTTTGAAGTTATTGTTAAAAAACGGAGACTACCTTTTTCTCTCTTCGTTTTTTGTTAATAACAATTGCAATATTTAATAGCAAAAAAATTCCAAAATTCCCCTTTTTCAGAATAACATTCTGAATCCAAAAAACCAAAACCCCATATTTTTAAATTTGTTCTAACTATTTTTCGCAGAAAACTCACTTCTCGACCAGACTTCTACTAAAATTGAACCGCTAAAACAAAACCTTAATATAATTTTATTACGCACAAACGCGGCAAAAATATTTGGAACGCCATTTACTACCTTAATTTACTTATATAACGTTAAGTTAGTTCATAGGCCACCACGTGTACGATAAGTTTACAGAGTCGATAAGTATTACTTGGCATGGATAGTGTGTTTCTAAACAAACCGGTAGAGGCGCTGTACGAAATGTACGTGTTTCACAGAAATCTTTACAACTCACGCTGTAGCTAGTATCGCCAGTACAAAATTATGGTAAATGTCCTGAATCTAGAGTCTACATTAAATGTTAGAGGAGTTTAGAAAGTCCGTGATGAATATTAGACCTGTCCACGTTACCTATTATTTTTATCGTTTAACAAAATATTTCAAATATGTAAGTATACCGGTATGTCTATCAGCATTTTAGATTTTGATTTATTGCGATACTTCAACCCACTTACAACCGTGTTTAATTTCATTTATTAAATACTTTTATTTCTTAATAATAAATAAGTACAAGACAAAAACGGTAAGCAGTAATTTTCCATTATTTAAACAATATATCTTATCGAGGTCATCGATCCCTAAAAGAATACTAAGGAGGTAAACCTACTCATCCTAACAAAGTTATTGAACCTAAGGCTTTGCCTACTAAATAATTGACATGATTACACGAAAAATAGATTTTTTGAGATCCGGAAATATAACCTAAAATATTCAACTTTTAATTTAGTTTTACATCGTTTTGTAAAAATAAATTAAAAGTGTAGTTTAGTCTAGTATGAACGCAAATTTAAATATATATAAACAATTTAGATATAATACGGCTATAAAAGTGTATCAATAAAGAAATGGATAAACACACTTACACTGCATGTGCCAACACCTCCATATGACGTTGTTCAATCTGATTTTGTCCTTCCACCGGAGTTTTATACCTTTGAAACGATTCCATTTAGGTGATGTTAGTTTTTGTCTGAGAAATTACAAAATAAAAAATATTTAAAAATTTAGGTTACTTACCATGCTTCTATGTCGACACTAGTCACAAAATATTGTTTAATAACAACACTTTCATAACTAAATGAACAACAAAAGTCCTCGAGTTCATTAAAAACATTTTCACTAAATAAAAATTTAACACAGACATTATTTTAAATAAAAAAATTATTAAACAAAGTGGTGTCGGGGATACCGGTGTTCCTAAACTGTGAAATGTGACTATATCTGACAAATAAAAGGCCGTTATCATAGCCGCTGTCGCTATCAATGCTTATTGCAAATAATACCCAGATAAAGAACAGGCTAGACTATCTTATCTTCAGTTTCTACCACTACAAATTATTCTAACAAGAAAATAGAATATTATTTATTTCTCAATTTTTTTCTTTCTTTCTTAATGTTACACGTTCGTTGTAATCAACTGCCTTATTGATAAGTATTGGCCTAGTTACAACTATGCAACACGTTAACAGTTGATATAAAATAAACTTGCTATTAAAAGCGCATCGGAACCGCTTGAGTAAATGTTCCGCAGAAGAGACCCTAATGGATTGATATTAGGACTTAGGTTCCATGTTATCTAAATAATATCTCGGCGTACGATAAGTCTAGATAGTATTTATGTTTTTTATTTAGATTATAATTTCAAGGACATTTAAAACTTACGCTGCAAAATTTAAAAACTGTACCTAATTCATTTGAAAAAGCAAAGGATAATGTAAAGAATCATAAAAAATGTTAAATATAAACAACTCCCAAGTTTAGTCTGAAGTCTTTTACCTGAACAATAGGCTTATAATTCGCTTTCATAGGAGCTAGGTAGAGTTCCCCACAAACTCAGGAAAAGTAGGGGTCGATAAAAGTACATTTACCGCGTCGAAAGTTATCTGTCTCTTTGAAATTGAGGCCGTTCTGAGAATATGCGATGTCAAGGCGTAAGTGTTTTAAACTGATGAATTTGTATAAAGCAAAATTAAATTAAACGAAATTTATCAGATTACTACAAATATCCACTAAAATATAAAAAAAACAACTCTTTTAAGCAGACATGGTCACAGAACATTGAGCTACGTGTTTTCTTCGCCTCTTATTTTTTAGTGGATATTTGAAGTCGGATTACTTTTGTTTGATTTTTAGTTGCCTTTTAAACGACTTAATAAAAAGTCAAAATCAGTTTTTTCTACTTACACTACTACTGAACATATTTCAGTAGGTCATTATAAATTAAAGACATTTTCCTAATTCAGGTAAATTTTAATGGTAAAATCATTAAAATCAATTCACAGCCCTGAAAAATATCGCGTAATATACACACAAATTAAAAAAAAATATAAATACATAAATAAATGGAAAAAACCCGACTGCAAAACCATTAAGAACTAAAAAGAAATAAAGAAGTGGACTTAAAATATCCATACTTATATTATAAATGCGCAAGTAACTATCTGTCTGTCTGTCACGCTTAAACCACTGTACCGATTAAGATAAAATTTGGCATGGAGATAGTTTGAGTCCCGAGAAAGTACATAGGCTACTTGAAAATGTCAAGTGTAAGGCGGTCTTTTTCTATAATTGAAGAGTTGCCGTTGTAATCCTACACCGATAACCGAATTTAGGGCGGGTTGAAACGCCGGCAAATTTGGCAATTGTTTGATCCCGGAGAAGAACAAAGGCTAATTGAGAACGGCAAGCGTGAATCGGTTTTTTTTCTATAATTGAGGAGTTGCCACTGAAATCCTATACATCGAAAAACGAATTTAGGGCGAGTAGAACCGCAGACAAAAGGGAGTAATATGTAACTATAACCAGTCGGAACTTATTTTAAGGTACCTTAGTTAGGTACTATACTAGTAGTTTGAGCAATCCTGTACTACTATTTGTACTTGCAGTGATATGAGTCCCGCCTGCTAATAGTTAAATATTTTAGGTACACTTATTGAGTTCTTAATGTTTTAGCCGTCAGGTTTTTTTATTTGTTTGATTATTTATTTTTATTTACAGCTTTTTAGTTTTCGTTTTTTTTTTCCTTTTTTTGACTCGCGCTTGACCATTTTATGATCCTATAACCAGTAATCGGATGTTTTAAATTGTTCCGAATTTACAAACTTTTTATGATTCGTCAAAGTCAAAACGTTGGGCAAGGGCTAGTTTTTTTATCATGAAGTTCACAAACAAGCAACGTTTGCAAGTCGTTAAAACATACTACCGAAATTCTGAGTCAGTAGTCGCAACTTCAAGAGTGCTTGCTTACTCCAAATTGATGGTAATCGTATAATTCGAGAAATAGTCTAGTCGACTGCGACTGGCCACCTCGCTCATGCGATTTGACACCTTTGATGTTTTTTCTTATAGCAACCTACGTCGAAAGTTTTTGCTGACAATCCAACATGCCTCCCTGTGTGTGTTCTACCGCTTGTACAATGGAATGTGTTCTGAGGAATTGTTCGAAATGATGTAGAAAGTTTACGCTAACAATCCAACATGCCTCCCTGTGTGTTGTACCGCTTGTACAATGGGATGTGTTCTGAGGAATTGTTCGAAATGATGTAGAAAGTTTATGCTAACAATCCAGCATGCCTCCCTGTGTGTGTTCTACCGCTTGTACAATGGGATGTGTTCTGAGGAATTGTTCTTAATGATGTAGAAAGTTTATGCTAACAATCTAACATGCCTCCCTGTGTGTGTTCTACCCCTTGTAGAATGGGATGTGTTCTGAGGAATTGTTTGAAATGATGCCCACGGTTACTTTCTACCATCGAACCGCTCGCCATCGGCGGGGAATTCATTCTCACAGTCTAGAACCGAAATAGTCGCGTACAGTGCGGTTTCAAAGAAACTTCCTCCCGCGAACGCTTGGGTTGTGGAATGAGCTCCCTGCCAAGGTTTTCTCTAAGGACAGTACAGTACAGTATGGTGTTCTATTGGATTTATGAAGGGTCAATATCGCGCGAGTGATACTCCTGGTGTTACAAGCGTCCATAGGCCACGGTGACCGCTTACCATCAGGCGAGGCGGACCGTGTGCTTGTTTGCCACCTTAGTGCCATTAAAAAATAATCGAACGTTAAAATTGGATCAAAAGACTCGATGGCTGCCGTCGTGTTCGTGGTGGTCATATGAACCTATAAAATTATCTTATTTATCTATAAAAACGGCAAAAAAGTCACGTTTGTTGTATGGGATATATTTGGTAATATTTTAACCTCTTAAATATTTGTTTTATTTTAATTTAGTTATTTATTTTTAAAGTGAATTTATTAATTTATATTCTGTGAATATTTTAAGCGTGTTTCTGTTGTTGTCAATATTAAGCAAAAACGAGCCATAAAATCACGTTTGTTTTATGGGAGCCACCTTAAATATTTATTTTATTCTGTTTTTTAGTATTTGTTCCGTCGAGCCGTTTAGGCTACAGGAGGTCACAATGTAACGGACATAAGGGACACGGACCACGTACAAACGCATACACCTGGCCACGTGAAGTCTATTCAATGTAGAGTGTGCAAAAGTAGGATAGGAGTGTACAAAAGGGGACGCTGAGGAAAAAAGACTAGGAACATTTTTTCGCGCCGCTCAACCGGGATTTTTCTTCAAAAAGGGGGTGCTAAGAAAAATATCAAAAATTTTACTTAGTTATACTTTTTATTAAGGATTTTTGTTTGAACTTTGTATGAAAATTTGCGGTGACCCCATAACCATATATTTTGATAATAGAAATCGATAGAGTACATCGAAGAAAGTTCCAGGGCTTCATACAAATGACTGAAAAAAAAATGTTTTTTTTTTTTTCAGCGCTCCCATTTGTACACCATAAAAGTAACCAAAACAAACATAAAATAGTAACTCTGACCTATGTGGTACAATTTTTTGCACACTCTACATTAAATAGACTTCACGCGGCCAGGTGTCATGTTAACTCGCCCGAGTTCTACATTACGCAATAAATATTATTAATGCAAAGTTCCTTTAAGTGTTTAGATAGTGTGCACCTTGAGGTAGGTGAGACAGAATTCCGCAGCGAACAACCAGAGGTTTAAAAAATGTTTCAGCCGTTAGTTTGCAAAAGCGTTTATAATTTTGATTCAGGGAGTCTTATGAAAAATAAAACACAAACCTTGATATATAGAGATAATAATATACAAGGGGTGTTTTGTTCACAAGCATAAGCTTGTCACATACGAAGTATACTATCAAAAATATATATTACACCGCAGCAACGCCGTATATCTGCCAATATCGCTCTGGAGAGTAAATCAATGGACGTACACACATGGTGCGGTAAATATATATTTCATCTTCAAGCATCCGCGTCTGCCGAGCAATATTGACAGACACTGCAGCAGTTTTTCGTAAATAAATACAGGTTGATGCATTAATTGAAAACGCGGGCGAGCCTATAATTAGCATTGGTTTTCAACCAACGTCAAAACAGAAGGTTCTGAGTTTTTTTGAGCGCCTGGGTGTATCAATAATTATATTATTTATTGATATATATTGATGAAATTTATCAAAACTACTAGTTTACGATCAATAGTTACGGAGATGTATCGTTTTCTAGTTTGACAGCTGTCACTCGAGATAGGATTTAAAAAAGCATTGAAAACATATTTTAATTTTTTAAACCATTTAAATGAAGATATTTAAAAAAAAAATAGGATAAAAAAAGGATCTACCCATACACAATTAGACGTACACAAAACATGCAAAATTTCAAGCCAAATTTAAAAAGATTTACCAATTTGACTCACATTCGTAGCTTATAAAAATATAGTTGTGCCGTGGGAATACATTTCTACTAACAATTTAGTTGTGCTGTTGGGTATTTCGAACGTTTTTATCCCAACGGACCAACTCAACGGCACAACTACTATAAACGATTAAACTATATGCCAATTCAAGAAATAAGTTGTCTCTATTCTAAATTTTAACTAAATCGGTCCTGTTGTTTTGACGTGAACGGGTAATAAATACAAACTTGCACATTTGAAACCGTTTTTGTAAAATATTTTTGTCGTACATCATAATTTTACCCAAGTGAAACGGTCTTGGATAACTAAATGTTCGGCTTTCATTTACTGGTGTGTGGTACCTCGCAGATGCTATAAATATTCATATGCAACGCTCTCAGACTAAAAAGTATATTATATGCCTCGTTTGTGTCAAACTTTATACGCTTTGAATGCGCTTTAAGCTCTCTATGCGCACATTCGATGGTTCTGTTGACCAAAAATAAATGTGCTATGACGTTACTTTCAGTCCGCATTCAAAGCATTACCTGCACAGGCTCGGGAGGTAGCGTAGTGGATGTGCTGTCAAAAAGTGAACGGCCATATTGTTCATTTACATATGGCGAACAGAAAAAATTTTATGCTTATTGATGGCATAACTCTTAATGTCGTCAACAAAATGCTCTTTACGACATAAAACAAAATTAGGTAATTATATCGGCAAGTAACGCAGAATATTATCTTTGGAAGTAACAAGAACGTAATAAGGTAAGGTCATGTGTATAGTTATTTTAGCTTCCTCCAATTTGCTCATTTGATCTTGTTATCAATCACAGACAGACCAAGTATTTAAACTGATACTAATTAAAGAAACTTAAACTTTTTAAATTCCATCGTAAGAAGACAAAAGGTTAATAAAACACATAGTTATCACAGGTCACAAGTAAAAAATCTATAAGTCAAAGTACAGGTATTTATGTGTATAGTAAATATAAGTACTTATGTGTGTCAAGGCAAAATAAATATGGGCTCAATATAATAATATACTGTATTATAATGCACTAAATATAGCATTATGTTATTTGTTTACATACTGAAATTGCTGCCTGAAGATCGCGATAGGAAAAAATTGTTAAGGGTTCCCTCTAAAAAACTGTTTAGTAGTTAACCTGCTTTTTATATATTATTACCTAAATTTCACAGAGGAAATAAATATTTTAATTAGTTTGACGTGAATAAATGAAAATCGGAATTATATTAATTGTTGGCTCCATAGTATTATTATAATTACTATTAGGTATTTAGCAATAAAAATCAAGATATGATGCTAAAACTAACACGAATGAGAAAAAATTGGCTCGACAAAGTCTTAAATTATACTTTTGCTGACCCAAAATCAAAGCCAAAAAAAAAAAAAGTGGAAATATTAAAAAAAAACTCTTTTTATGGGATTACTCAGGGTAGAATGTAAGTATCATCAAAATTAGTATAGCAGTTTATTGAAATCAGTTGTATTCTTCATTTATGGCGATGTCAACTTGTTCTCACAATAGCTTTCGGCTTGTCTTAGGGCGGTTTCTTCGTAGGAATAAGTTGACAACGATAAAATCGTTAAATACACCGAAGCGAACTTGAAAAGCTTTACCAGTAATCGGCACGAAACTAAAAAGTTCAGATTTTGAGAATTACTGAACCGATTTTTATGGCACCAACTTTGAGACATTCTATCGAATTAAAAAGGAACCATCGAATCGGTTTATAGCCGACGAAGATATCGAAAATTCCCAATCCCACACACAAACCAGCAGCGATCAAATCATAAAATTGCTTAAGTATTAAAAAATCAAAAACCATGTTTTTTTTTATTGTATATTCAGAGTGAATTTTTCAAGTGGGTGTGCATGGCAAAATCCGAAACTATGAGGAATATTGAAAAGTACTCTCGAAGGAGTCTCGGGCCCGATTTTGATGAAAATTAAAACTGCATCATCGGATTTTTGAAAAATCAATATTCCTAGCTCGGATTCGAACCCGTTGATTTAAAAACACATAGTATATTATTACCAAATTCTGTAGTATCGCTAACAAGGAACAAATTCTGGGAAGTAATGAAATACAGAAAACTTAAAGAAAGTGTTGGATTTGAATAAATTGCTTCATACTTTAACATGATGTCTTTAAGAGGCTACTCTACCTAAATTTCATGTTCAAAGTTTGTCCGGATCCGCTGAGCAGATCAGACTATAATTTAATTCTTCGGGATATGGTTTAAACCTAAATATTTCCCGTGTCCGACACTAAAACTACCCTGGCATCGTGTTATTCGTGGTTGCTAATACTACACCAACAGAATATGACGTGTGTATATGTCGCAGGCACATCGTATAAGCCGCCGTTTCACAATATGCCTAGGCAGATCGTAAAGTATGGACTAGAAATTATCATATAACTGAACAGATTATTATATGAAGCTTAGCTGGAACGCTCCGCTCGCTTCGCTCGCCCCGCATCTACGTTTTACAGAAGAGAAACTGAACCTAACATACATGACTTATACAGTGCGATTTGTGTTCCTCTCGTTTCCATACTTTTCGAGTTTCGAGCAGCAAAAGGATCGTAACAGAGACAAAGAATATAACTAAACAAAAGAAGCCACACTGACACATGAGTGCTCGTATGTGTGCGCGTTGTGGAGCGGACGGGGATTGCGCAAAACGCGGCGTGTTAAACGGCCCCACCACTGTGGGGCCCTACTAAGACCGGTCGCACTGCACGGTTAAATTTTGCTCACATGCACCCTCTGAAGGTCGTCGGTGTTTGACTTCACAGGTAGGAGGCGCCTGGGGTCGACCATAGAGCGGCAGAGACTGCGCATACTGCATGAATTACATTATACTAAGCTAAAACAGTACATATTACTTGAATTTGTTCACTGGTATGCACTGGTATTGGATATTGACATTATTCAAATATAAATTAATTTATAACTAAGTATTCATAGATTGAGTTATCTTGGCAAATGACCTGTGTCTTTTATACTATGATGACCTCCCGTTATCTTTGCACACTAAACTAAATGGAAACTTATTCCTCATACTGATTTTATTACATTTTAGATGCTATGTATGTCGCTAAACCATCTATCTTACATACTTTGGAAATAAAAAGTATTCTAATTGTATTTGGATTGTATAATATAACTAACTCGTTTCCCGCAAGCGATGTTACTCGCGAATCAGCTTTTGTCGCCCCATACAAACTTACACCCACTGTTCAATTCCTATACCTACTTACAATATAAACTTTATTACTTTTTCAATATAAACTGTTACCAACATAGCTCGCAGAATAAGCAAGCTGAAGTGGCAGCGGGCTAGCCACGTCTGTCGGAGGATCGATGGCCGATGAAGTAGACGTGTCCTAGAAAGGAGACCACGTATGGGATAGCGAAGCGTGGACGCCCTCTAGCCCAATGGACCAACGACCTTTAGAGGGTGACTGGATGCGAAAGGCAGAGGACCGGGAGAAATCCAGCAGTGGACAATATGACCTGATATGATGAAGGGCTGCCATTAACCATCACAAATGGGTTACGGACAAAGCAGTAAAATGCCTGATGGGCACTGAAAATTAACAGAAAATATGAAAATTTTAGGCACCAGAAAACAGCATGGACCGTTTTTTTTTTTCCTGCTATGATAGAAGGAAGTCCACTGTTACAGAGAACAGCACTTTCCGTCAGAAAAGAATAACCATTACAAACTAACAGTATGATGGATGTCGACCACTTTATACGCCATCGACAGGTAAATAATTCATCCTCACACCTTAGAAGCAAAATGTTCACATTCAGTATAGAAACTTCTGCCCGCAAGCGCTTTGGTGAGGTCCCTTAGATTGCCAAGGTCTTCTCTAAGGAGAGGTTCTTCAAGAAATAAGTTATTGGATTTTAAAGCGTTGGCAACGCGCGAGTAACGCTCCTGGTGTTGCAAGCGTCCACAGGTTGCGGTGACCGCTTACCATCTGGCGGACCGTTAGCTTGTTTGCCACCTTTGTAGTATAAAAAAAAAAATGTCTTTAAAATTGGCAATTTTAAACTTTTAAACATTGATATTTATGGAAAATATGTTAAAAACAATTACTTTCAACTAAACCAAGCTCTAAATTAAAAGAATACGATTAACACAACTGTACAAAATGGAAAAATTGAGCTTAAATGTCCCGAACTCCAACATGGAGTACTTAAAAGCATGCAAAGTTCACCAATGCGCTCTGAGCCAGCGCAGTAAAAGCCCCTAATACTCACTTTGCCAATGGCATGTATAAAAAGCTTAACAGCAAGCTCTACAACTGATTTTTTTTTTTTTTCGTTCCATATACAGAATAATGTTTTAAAATGTCGATATATCAATACATTATAGCCAGTTACTCAAACAGGCCAGCACGAGTCTGATTCGTGCGCGCAGAAGGTTTTCAACATAGTGAATAACACTAAAATTACAATATTTATCATGCTAATCATGTGCCGGGTAATGTGTGTAAATTGTAAGCATTTTTAGTTCCGTTCGTCCGTCTGTCCGCGGCTTATTAAGAAACCATAAGTACTAAAAAGCTGTAAATGGTCATAGGTATAAATATTAATTATATATATAATAAATTCAGGCCCACAAAGTGTTAAAATTTAAAAACAATTATTTTAGGGTACCTCTCCTACACGTAAAGGTTTTTTTACGTCTACCCCATAGTGTGGGGTGTCGTTGGATAGCTCGTTTAAAAACATTGTGAAAATTATTTTTGGATTCAGCTATGAGTTTGCGAAATATTAAGCTTTAAAGTGCAAATATTTGTGTAAGCCCCAGTGTCCCCCCAACTACCAGGCAAATGGCTGTTCTTGGGTGTGTGAAAAAAATCATGGAAGTAGCATATATAATGATATTGGCTTTTGTCCGCGGTTCCACCCACCCTAAATTCGGTTTATAGGTGTAGGATTCCAATGGAAACTCCCCAATCATAGAAAAAAAGCTTTCCTGGGCCTCAAAACTATCTCGCTCAATGCGCGAGTCCGACTCGCTATTGGCATTTTTACATTGTTTTTTTTTATTCACATCACTGGTTCTCGCTGAAATGGATACTTTAAGAAGGTTCCTGAAACCCACCAGCGCTGCCAATTGTAATGCCTATGCTATTCGGTTTCCGGAACGTATTCCGAAGTTAATAAAATTCTAGCATGTCATTTGGGGGTACTCTAGGGTATACAGTCTGAGTTTTAACTAACTTGATAAAACACCAAAATTTTCGGACTTTTTTCAGTTTTTCGTTTATATCTCTGAAAATAAGTGTTATATGTATACTATGTCTTTCAAAAAAGTTGGTAATTGAATTTTCTTCAATTGTAAGTGGTCAAACACTTGTTTTGTTTCAAAACTTACTGAGATACGACAGAGCAAAGTTGAAAGAAAATTTGTAACTACATCAACAACAACAAAACACAAAATAGTTTTTATAGTTTAAAATATCCATTTAAATTTTTCAATAAATTATGGTATATTCTGCACATTGACAAGAATTAAGTCGCGTTTAAAAAATTCCTTTAAGTTTATTTTGTAAAAAGTTAGGCATTTTTTAGTTATTATTTTTCCAACTTTAGCTTGCATTGAAAACGAGCTAACTAATAAAATCATAGGTCTAAAAATGATTTGCTTCTTAAAGCTCTTTGTTTTGTTCTGTTGCTATCGGGGCCGCGCCTAGGTTCCAAACGCAACCTTTAGTTTGAAAAATAACCTATTGTTAAAACATAAAGTTTGTGTCTACTTATAATGAAATACGAATTACGCTTATCTAATACCTTTAAATGAGCAATTCTTGTATATATGTATATATATATATGTAGATATATAATCTGAATCTCGGAAACGGCTCCAACGATTATCATGAAATTTAGTATGGAGCAGGTTTCGGGGACGATAAATCTTCTAGCTAGGTTTCATTTTTAGAAAACGTCGTTTTAGTTATAGCTTTTAGGCAGTGATAAACTGAAAAATATGACTCTTCCTGAAATCTATTGGCGAGTAGTAATAAGCAACATTAAAGCTATTTGACAATAGATGGCGTTATTTAGCAACGCTTAAGCTACTTGACAATAGATGGATAGTTGTTTTTAAAAAAAAACGAGTGAAGCTCGGTCCTCCAGGTACTTTTACTTAACTGCATCAGCATAAAATCAACTTGTTGTGTATGAAATATAAAAATGCCAAGAATTGTTTAGTGAGGATCCCACGGACTAAAGGTGGTATTTTTCTATTTGTATTATACTACAGATCTTGTATTTGTTTATATTGTGATTATATCAGTACTGACAAGTGGTTTTGAAATACAGTTATAAATAGCTGTTCTGTGTAAATAATGAAGGATCTTCCAAAAAAGTTATATACATCTCCTACTATAATATTGGTAATAAAAAATCAATGTTATGAAATTATTATAATAGAATTTAAGCAGCATTTTTAGACCCACGACTCCTTGCAAATCTCAATAAACTTATCCATACAAACTTCATAATCTTAAATAGATGTATCTACATTAACATTTTGCTACTCAAAATGTGTTTTTAATTAACATATATTGTTATTAGCTAGACGCATTAATTCATAAAATGCCAGTAAATTATTATGGCTACATTCCAAAACACAACATAAAAGTTTAATAATTTTTATTTTTTTGGTGGTGTAAATAATTGGAAGCACTGTACATTAAAAGGCATTGACTTTAAATAGTAATATTTTTTTGGGACAGGAAAAAACATACTCATTGTATTGTTTTTACGTCACTTGAGTTAGGAAAAGCGCAAAAAACGAAAAATTAGCGATTTTTGTTAAAAATATTATAAACAAATACTGATGGAAAAATAACTTTTATAATTTAAAGTTTTTGTATCACTTACTACTAAATTTTACAAAGTAGTAGGTTTTTTACAAACAGTTTAACACTTCCTACGTGTTTATAATCTAAAACAAACACATGAATTCCAAAAAATAAGTAAAATGATCAAAGTTGTTTTTAAATAAATTAAAATCTAACAAAACCAAACAGTAATAAATAAAAAAAATACTAAACTATTTTTTTTTTATAATTGTTGACAATGGATACAAGTCTTTTGAGTAATTCCTTAGAATAATAGAAAATTCATTTCTACCAAAAAACCAAGGTGAACACAATTTATTTATTGTAATGTAAAAATTAAAACAAGATTTGAAATACAGACTAATAATCGATCAATAATAAGAATTATAAGATCGATTGTTTAAATTTACGATGAATGATAATGGGTCGCCCTGACTACACTAAATAAGTACAGTTGGTCCTGGCGCTCGCCGACCGCTGCCGCGGCACGCTCCGCTCGGCTTCGCGCGCTAGTTTTCATGTGCTCCGCTTGGCTTTGCGCTATAATTTTCATGTTCGCAAGTGGGTACCGCCCTGACTACACTAAATAAGTACAGTTGATCCTGGCACTCGCCGGCCGCTGCCGCGGCACGCTCCGCTCGGCTTCGCGCGCTAGTTTTCATGTGCTCCGCTTGGCTTTGCGCTATAGTTTTCATGTTCGCAAGTGGGTCGCCCTGACTACACTAAATAAGTACAGGTGGTCCTGGCGCTCGCCGGCCGCTGCCGCGGCACGCTCCTCTCTACTTCGCGCGCTAGTTTTCATGTGCTCCGCTTGGCTTTGCGTTATAGTTTTCATGTTCGCAAGTGGGTCGCCCTGACTACACTAAATAAGTACAGTTGGTCCTGGCGCTCGCTACCGCTTCCGCGGCACGCTCCGCTCGGCTTCGCGCGCTAGTTTTCATGTGCTCCGCTTGGCTTTGCGCTATAGTTTTCATGTTCGCAAGTGGGTCGCCCTGACTACGCTAAATAAGTACAGTTGATCCTGGCACTCGCCGGCCGCTGCCGCGGCACGCTCCGCTCGGCTTCGCGCGCTAGTTTTCATGTGCTCCGCTTGGCTTTGCGCTATAGTTTTCATGTTCGCAAGTGGGTTGCCCTGACTACACTAAATAAGTACAGGTGGTCCTGGCGCTCGCCGGCCGCTGCCGTGGCACGCTCCGCTCGCCTTCGCGCGCTAGTTTTCATGTGCTCCGCTTGGCTTTGCGTTATAGTTTTCATGTTCGCAAGTGGGTCGCACTGACTACACTAAATAAGTACTACGGTTGACTAAACGCTCAGAAATTGTTGTTGTTAAGTTTTGATTATACATAATGAAAAAGAGCTCTCTTATTTTCTGGTTTTAAAAGTTTATATTATAACTATATAATAAAAACAAGATTCGATTAATATAGTAGTCCATTCAAGCATTTTTGATCAAAATACTTTTATCCATGTTCTATCCACGAAAAAAAAAAAGATATGAAATGAACGAAATATTTATATATGTGCAATGTGCATACATAATAATGCATACATGCATGCATAAAATTACTGAAATATTACATTTATGGCTATTATTACCATGTAATGTTTAAAGATATTACAAAAAAAATGATAAATTATGTATACGCGGTATTCTTGTATGCACTATTACTTTCGTTGTTCTTTTATTATGTGAGGTAAAAGCAAAGTTATCCTACGACACTGAATTTTCGATATTTTATTTCTCGAAAACTATGAAGTTCCGCAAGATAAAACTTTGTAGATAGATTAATGACAGTAAGTTCTATCCCCAAAAAAAATATGAAGTCAAAAAAAAATAGCTGATAAAGTACAGTGCAGCCAGTAAAAGTGATTTGTAATGTAGCCAAAATAACCTGAGTTATTGTTAAATAAATTAGGGTACCTATATAATACTAAAACACATCGGAAAGTGGTTTTGAACTCAACTCTTTTGAACAACAAACTCAGGGTAGTTATTCAAATATTAGTAGTAGTAGTTGAAATATTTACACTGCCATATATATGGTTCAAAATCACTCTAGTGAGGGGGAAAAAATTGACACACTTGTTTTAAAATCTAAGTATAATGTGACAGCCTTATTCCCTGAAGAGGTTAACCAGTGGCTCAGTGGACAGCCTCTTCTACCTACCACTTCAGCCCATTGTGACAGATGGTGAGCCTATTATTGCAATTTATATATATTATAAAATACTTATATTTTGTCTAAATTGTAAAATTTAGGCAAAAGGAGGCATAGAACCCTATACCACAAATATACTACACCTCTGAGGAGGAGGCAAAAGGTGCCTATACCCGTTCAACCCTTCTTCTCACTACCAATCTTTGATTAGTTTAAGTATAATGTAATTTGGCTTGGCTTAGCCTACAAAAATAAGGGAGGTTTCACAAACCCTCCTTTAAAGGGGGTGTTCTGCATGTACAATTTTACCAATGGTTTCAATAGAATTAAAATGTAGCCCTAATGTATGATTTCAATAAAAACTCTGGTTATTTAATAATTTACTGGCTTTTATCACTTAAAAACATCTTCATATATCTTAATCTTGATACCTACATAATAGAAATATATATAAATAACAATTGTGATACAGACCTGTAAGCCAAAGTCATACATTTAAATAACTTTGTGAGGGATATCTCAATAGAAAGTTGCTGGTGCTGTAAATTCTTTTGTTTATCTAAAGGCAGATATTGTTCCATTGATCCAGGCACAGTGTAAGTAGCAACGACAGAAACCTTTTGGGTATTTTGTTCTTCATCAGGGACAGGAACAGCCAGATCATCAAACTCATCTTGGGCTTCTGCTTCAAAATGCGATACCATAAAATGACCCGAATGTATTGTCTCTTTTCCTGGACGTGTCTGCCGCTTTTCCACATGAGTCATGTTGGTTAGTATATTTTAACAAAATAAGTTTCTAAAACTAAATATTACTATTTACAAATCCCATAAAATAATAATTGGCATTTTCATTATCACTCACATTGTTTTTTTCCATGTTGCCACAGAACACATATATTTTAGGTACTCATAAAGTGTTGCTATCATAGATGTCTTTTTTTTTCTGAATTACTTCTACAGTTTGGCTGATGCCGCCATTACTGCTTCACCGGGCTTTTGGGGCGGGACTCTGAAGGAGTCTCAGCCCATAAAGTGTGTAACGCTCAAGGGCTCCTCGGCTCGGGTTGTCACTCTTGCGGTCGTCCCTTCAACCGGCATGAGCCTCGAATCCGAAGGTGAGTAAGCTAGGAGGGGAGTCCCTACGCCGTTGCGGTTGCGAGTAAGTGGGGGCGAGAAGCGCCCCGGCACTCTTTGATATCTCATACATGAAGTGAGCATGTGGGCTGAAGGCTGAAGATGTCTTATTAATTATGCTGAGTAGTGATTAGTTAGGTACCGATCTTTTTCTAAAGATCTAAAAAGAACCTCTATAATACATAATAGCTTGAGTTTTGCGACAGCTTCAAAAGTTACAGGCCTGGGACGATGTTGCTCAATGATCATAATCATTAATATCAATTAAAAAGCTACTTTTTAATTACTATATATATTTGAATATATATTTAATTGAAAAATAAAATAACCTCTTCCCCTATCCCTCTTTTCCCTATTTCTCCTTTCCGCTCTCAATTAACATATTCAGAAACCTTCCCAGCGCGGCGACCTGTGGCATAAACACTCAGCAAAGATTTAGGCAATGGGATGAATACAAACAAATAAGGCAACATGCATGTTTATATACCTAGACATGTATATAATAAAGCGTAAATCTAATATTTAATTTTATAAAGAAACAATTTTTTCGATAATTTTTATTTGCAAAATCGATAACTAATACTTTATGGTTACGAACGTCTCTCTTATTCTGCACGCAACAATAAAGTATGGCATTAACATCACTGACCTATAATACCATTAACATGCATACACATCCGATTGAAAATATGAAACTTGATAGACGTCATTCCAATGACAGCTGTCGTAGCTCTTTTAGACCAATACTGCAATTAGATAGAATTTTTTCAAAAAAAATGCATGATTCAAATGTATGAACGGGGGCCTTTGTCAGCAAACCCTCAATTGTGAAGGCGCACAGTTGTGTCAAACCGGTCCAAAAGCTAAAAGAAACGAAGTTAAAATTAGAAAATAAACTATTTATTTTCATAAACAAGTACAGTACATGCAACTTCTCTTGAGAAAATTCTTTTAAAAAAAAAAAATTACGTCATATTGGGTCCGCCATTTTGAATTTTAAAAAACTGATAAAAAATTCGAAATCACTACCCTCGAAAACCCTTTACTACCCCTCCATACATGAAATTTATGTTGCGTGCATAAAAAAGTCAGTTTTTTACGGATAAAAAACGAACCGCTGGACCGATTTATTTCAGACTCCTTTCAGATCTAAGTCATGACGTAGCGTATCGATTGATATGTCATCAGAACGATTCACACACACACACACACACACACACACACACACACACGCTCACAGACATCACTCTAAAAAGGATTGCAAATGATTCTCCAAGTCCTGAAACATAAAGAAAACACAAAATTTTCGATTTCGATTTTCGGACTTATTCCAATAACTTCTCAAGAGAAGTTAGTAACAAGTAACAATTTAAATGCTTCACACATGCACAATCAACATAAAGTTATATAAAAGTATTTAACAATTACTTCTTCAATACAAAACAAATACAATCTTCTCATGTTCACCTCGTCTCATTGTCTCAGGGCGGGGTTGGTTGGTTGGTCTTCTATATATGTTTGGTATGTCCTGCCATAGCTAGATTCCCGATTCGACTCTCGTGTTGTGCGGTCGTGTTTTAGAGCGTCAAGTGCTCTCAGTGTGCTCCGTGCAGTGGTGACTCAGCTGGTGCGAATTCCTGTGTGGTGTTTTGCCTCAGCGCTGACGACCTCGAATTGTTGTTTGGATCATTGCCCGCAAGTCCTTGAAAATCGGCCTGAGTGTTTGAGCGCTGCTTGGCAGTGTGTATTGGCTGGGAAATTGCTTCTCGGCCCGCTCTGAGTGTGTTTGTGGGTTCTTCAACGCGCCCATAACCGAGTGTTTATCGAAGCGATACTGTGTGTTTTTGTGCGTGAGTGTGTGTTCTCGTAGTCGCGGAACTACTACGCATAGCGGTGACCCTCGCTTTCCTCTTTGACTGTTATCGGTTCGCCCGGTCTGAGTCCGGCTTTGGGTTAAATCGCTAGTGTAGTATTTCCGCTTCAGCGGTTCGCCGCTCCGTGCATTCTCGCGTTTTAAGTATCGATTGCGTTTTAGTTTGTAGAAATCCGGTTCCGAGTGCTCAAGGGCTGGTGGGTGAGATCGTATAGCTCTTTTCAGAGTTGCGGTCTACCTAAAAGTTTCTCGTTCATAAACGTCTCGTTGCTGGGGGGAAACCTAACGGTGACAACGTAACACCGGCCGTAGGAGTAGGAGTTAGGTACACACCAGGCAATCCGTAGCACTGCGGGGCGCCTGGCCACATTTAGGTATTCTTGCTCCTCGCCAGCAATGGTGGGGAGTCACTAGGCACTCAAAAAACTACACCCCGGCCACTCCCGCGATGGCCGAGCAACTCATCCCCTTGCTTGCTTGTCCCCGGACCGGCTAGGGGCAATCGTGCTAAATCTTGTTCGCGATCGCCCAGAGCTGGCCCACGCCATCATCAAGGCTGTGGGGCCTGCTCTCACTGCGTCCAGCACAACCGCGCCCTCCCCGTCCGTCTCATCGCGTTCGACTCCGCGCTCTCGCTCGCGAAATCGTTCGCGCTCTCTCTCCCGCGAACCCCGCGAACCCCGCAATCGCGACCAGCGTCTCGCTCGCTGCGCTCTTCGGGCCCCTGTGCCCAATCGCCCCCCCACTCCGGTAGCCGATGAGACCCTTTCTCGGTCACTCGCTACCCCGCCCCCCGCAACCTCCGAAACCGCACCCCTGTCTCCAGAAGCCGTAATGTCCGCTGAGTCGGCGTTGTCCGAGGACGACGAAGGCTTCAAAGTGGTTGGCCTGGGGACTTAAAAGGGGAAGAAGCGGAAGAAGTCCGCCAAGTCTAAAAAGGCTTCGGCGGCATCCGCTCAGGAGTCTTCTACTCCTCCTCCCTCCGATTCCGAGGCTAAACGCCTCAAAGCGCCTAGCGCTTCCCCCTCCCCGTCCACCTCGGCGGCCAGCCCTGAGCTAGCAACCATGGACACAACCCCCCCCGCCGCCACCTCTTCGCAGTCCGACTGTCCCACTTCGGGACGGAAGGAAAAATCTCCGCCGCCCATTGTCATCAAAGACAAAGGGGCCTGGCCAAATATAGCAAACGCTATGAAGGCCAAGCGGATAAATTATAAGCACGCCCGATATGATGCCGAGCGCGGTATCAAAGTGCAGGTCCCGACACCGTCAGATTTCCGAAATCTGTCGGCTTTCCTCACGGCCCAAAAGTATGAGTACCATACTTACTCGCTGGCCGAGGAACGCGTTCTCCGAGCAGTCATAAGAGGAGTTCCTAAGGAATTCTCCACTAAGACTGTTCAGGACGATCTTATCGTTCAAGGCCTCCCAGTTCGGGAAGTACATTGAATGTACAATGGCCGTAATAAGTCAGAGTGCTACGACATGGTGCTCGTAGTACTAGACCTGACCAAAGAAGGCAAAGCCATCTTTAACATTAAAGATGTGTGCAGCCTCAAGGGCGTCCGGGTCGAGAGTCCGCACAAGCGGTCGAACCCGGGTCAATGCCACCGATGCCAATTATATGGCCACGCGCAGCGCAACTGCAGACGCAGACCGCGCTGTGTGAAATGTTTGCGCGATCACGCCACTCCGGACTGTGATCGCGATCGCTCTAACGCATCCGACCCGGTCGCTTGCGTACTCTGTGGGAGTGAAGGCCACCCAGCGAATTACCGCGGGTGCCCCAAAGCTCCCAAACAGAGCTCGCGTAAACCCAAACAGGGTAAATCGCGTCCCCCCGCCCCTCGCCAACAGGCTCCGCTCGTGCCTGCACCTCTCCCCGCTGTCAACGCCTGGAGCCGTCCTCCAGCGCTAGTTGTCGCGTCCAAATCGAAGGAGACAGACAAACTTTTGTCTGCTCTCCCCGGGCCCGTCTCTGTCACGGGTATTCCCTACCCCGCCCCTCTTATGTCCCGGGACATTCCGCGTCCAGCGCCTATGAGAAGTGCTCCTGCACCTCTCCCGCAAACGCGCCTTGCCCCCCCCGCACCCCTCTCTCGCGCTGCCCCGCAACGCCGCTCAGACGGCCGAGCAGCAGCATTTCGACATTCTCGCCGAAATTTCTTGGGTTTGCGACCCAGCCTATTTCGAGATCGTGTACGCCGAATACGTACAGATCACCGATCTCTCTCAAATGCTCGGCTTCATGGCTAAGCATCGCGACTTCTTCGCCGCCCTCCGCAGGGTAGCTCCATAACCTTAAAACCAAAATGGATTGCACAACCGCGCGCGAAAAACCCCGGTCCGTCTCCATAGGCTATTTTAATGCCAACGGTCTCCGCAACCAAAGAGAGGAATTATCGCAATTCCTCTCGTCCCAAAAACCGGACGTCTTCCTCATCCAGGAAACGTTCCTAAAGCCCGCTGTCCGTACCCCTTCGATCGCGAACTATTGCACCGTCCGTAATGATAGAACTTCCTCCAATCTCGGAGGCACTCTCATCTATTACAGGCGCTCCTTGCATTGCTCCCCTATCGATCCTCCACCGCTTACGAATTTAGAAGCATCCGTCTGCCGCTTAGCGATGACCGGCCATGAGTCGATCATCATTGCATCGGTTTATCTCTCTCCCCTAAAAGACTTGCTCGAGAGCAATCTTCAGTCGCTCTTAAATTTAGGCGACGCCGTCATTCTTGCCGGCGACCTAAATTGCAAGCATCGCCGCTGGAACTCTTCTGTAACTTCACGGAGAGGCAGACTCCTTGACGATTTAGTTGACAGACTAAACTTCGACATTATCGCTCCCATGACGCCACTTTCCCCACAATACTAGGAACAACCCCGACGTACTGGACATAGCACTTCTAAAGAATGTAAGGCTAAGCTTTCGTTCTATAGAGGTGCTTGACGAACTTGACTCGGACCACCGCCCTGTCATCCTCCGATTAGGTTCCTCTTCGGACTCTCCTCCCGACACTAGAACCGTGACGGACTGGGATAAATTTGGGCAATTGCTCGAAAATCCCAGCTCGCCACACTCGCCGCGTTCCCAACGTAATCTCTTCCGCGACCAATCTAAACGTAGCTATCGACTCTCTCACTAGCCACCTGACCGCCACCGTTGGCGAGTACTCACGACAGGTGCCGGTTGGTGATTATCACCACCTAATCCTGCCTCAGCACATCAGGTCGCTAATGACTGAGCGTAACGCGGCCCGCCGCGCCCCCGATCGCGCTCCCACTACCGAAAATAAAGCTCGCTTCAACGACTTACACCGCCGTGTAAGAACCGCTGTAGCTGAGCTCCGCGCCCAACGTTTCGGTGATCTTATGGAGAACATTTCTCCTTCTCACCAAGCTTATTGGCACTTAGCCAGAACTCTAAAATCCGAAACCGCAAACTCTCTCCCTCCGTTAACTCGTCCCAACAACGTTCCCGCGTTCAATGACGACGAAAAAGCGGATTGCCTAGCGTCTAGCCTCCAAGCCCAATGTGCCTTAAGCACACAGCCCTTCGATCCCGACCACGTGCGCGAGGTAGACGGCGAAGTGGAGCGCAGAACTTCTCTGCCTCCACAAGACCCCCTGCCCCCTGTCACTGTCGACGAAGTCGTACAGGTCATCAAAGACCTACGCCCCCGTAAAGCCCCCGGTGCTGACGGTATCTCTAACGATATCCTAAAGCGCCTCACTCTTCCCCTTATCTGCCTCCTAGTAGCGATCTTTAACGCTGCTATGGAACATTGCATCTTTCCTTCTCAATGGAAAGATGCAATTGTTTTAGGCATCCATAAGCCAGGTTAAGCTCGTACCGAGCCGTTCTCCTATCGCCCCATAAGTTTACTAAAGGCCCTTGGTAAACTCTATGAACGCCTCCTTCTCGCCCGCCTACGGAACGCTATAGTCTCCAGAGGCACTTTAATAGACGAGCAGTTTGGCTTCCGTGCCAAACACTCATGCGTCCATCAAGTCCTCCGTATAACGGAACATATTCTTACTGGCTTTCAACCAGCGTTAGGTAAGACCCGTCACACGGGCGCTGTCTTCTTCGATGTAGCGAAAGCTTTCGACAAAGTCTGGCACAACGGTTTAATTTTTAAACTGTACAACTTTCAGTTGCCAGATCGTCTCGTGCTCATCATACGAGACTATTTGTCGAATCGTAGCTTTCGCTACAAAGTCGAAGGCACTCTCTCTTCCCCCCGTCCCATAGAAGCAGGAGTCCCGCAAGGGTCCGTGCTCGCCCCCATCTTGTACCTTCTGTACACTAACGATATCCCTAAAACGATAGGTACAATATACCCCTTTTTGCGGACGATACCGCTATCTATACCACAGATAGGCAAGTGAGTCGAATCACTGAGAGACTCCAACCCGCTATCACCGCTCTAGGCGAGTGGTTTCGGAAATGGAGAATCGATGTGAATCCCGACAAAAGCTCTGCCGTCCTCTTTTCCTCAGGCCGCCCTCCGCGGCCAACTCCCCTTTCTCTCTTCGGTCGTGTAATTCCCTGGCAAAATAAGACCAAATATCTCGGTGTGACCATGGATAGTCGTTTGAACTTCCAAGCTCACACCAAAATAGTCAGAGACCGAGCCGCTTTTGTCCTCGGTCGTCTCTATCCCATGATAGGCAAGTATAGTAAGATGTCGCTTAGAAATAAGCTAAATCTTTACACAACTTGTATCCGCCCCATACTAGCTTATGCTAGCGTAGTCTTTGCGCTGTCCAAGCGCAATCTCCACAAACTCCAGACCCTCCAAAACCGCTTTCTCAGAGCGGCCTCTGGAGCCTCTTGGTACGTTCGCAATGCGGACCTACACAGAGACTTCGAACTTCCCACGATTCCCCAATACTTTAAAGACTTGGCAGTCCGCTTTTTCGAGCGTACGCAAAATCACCCAAATCGATTAATTGTGCAATCCACAACGTATCGTCCCCCCGATCGACCCGGTCGCGGTCGTACAACTATTGTTAGGCGGCCTCGGCACGTACTAACGTCCCCAGATGACGATCTCGCTGTCCGGATAGCGAGATTAGTCTCTACGACCTCCCCGAATAGGGCCTCCCTCCAAACACGACGCCGACGTCCCCGGGTTCGTCGGCGCCCACAAGGATACACTAGGTATCAAAGAGTGCCGGGGGGCTTCTCGCCCCCACTCAATCGCAATCGTACCCGCGTAACGGGGAACTCCCCTCCTGGCGGTGACTCACCTTCGGGTTCGAGACTCACGCCGGTCGAAGGGACGCCCCCGAGAGCGACAACCCAAGCCGAGGCTTCCCCGCGGGGAGCCCTTGAGCGTTGGGCGCTATATGGGCTGAGGCTCCTTCAGAGTCTCGCCCCAAAAGTCCGGTGAAGCAGTAATGGCTGCAAGAGCCAACTGCATAGTCAGCTCAGAAAAAAAAAAAAAAAACATAGCTACTTAACCCATAACTAACTACAGAGTCTGCAAGCGACAAGTATATTAGCCTAAGGGTTTTGTACGGTAGTTTATGCTTGAGATTTCTTATTTTACTCATGATCGATCTTAGTTTGTTACATACATGCTCTTTATGATGTCGCCATGAAAACCTGTCATCAATTATAAGTCCTATGTACATATGCCTATCAACAAGTTGTAAAGGCGCGCACGAACACATTAAATTTTCTCAATGTAAAAATTGGTGGGAATGAGCAATAACAACTGGGACTACCTCAGATTTATTATATGTAGAACACTGGATTTAAGTGTGGGTTTACTGAAGGTGTGTGGACTATGGCCCAAATCACCCTCGCTTATGAGGGTAGGCCGTGCCCGTACGTATGAAGGCTGGCAAGAATATCACCTTCATCATTATAAATCTGCAAAAAAAATACAAAAGAATAAAGTGGTTCAATAACGGTAAGAAATACCCACAAACGCCTACGACTTAGCCCTCCACAAATGTGTTGGAAAAATTTGTTAACTCGTTTGAGGATAAATATTAACGTAATTGTATTTACAATCGCCAAAAGCGGAAATGAAAACATTGGGTCGATGTGACGTGTCACGACTAGCGGCCCAACTGACTGCCGCGCGAATTTTAAACTCAAAGCCAAAGTTTAGGTCACGAGCAATCGGGAGTCTACGTGATCGCTTAAAATTTTGTGAATTTGTGTGAAGCATAACACTAACATTGAGAAGTGTTGTGTTCCTGGCGGTGAGTAAGGTTGCCAGAACTCTTTGAGTAGTTGCCGCGCGGAAAGCGGGGCCCGGCGATGCTTGTTGCTGTCATTGCTCGGCGTAGACACGGCGGTTACAGAGACCTGATGAAACGGCTGACCGCTGGCCGCCCGCAGGTTAGACGGGTTCCCGAACCCAGTGATTAATTAATATCCGCTCTGGGAGGCTGAACCGCCAGCATGTGTAAAGTCTCTTAAGTGGTAGTCGTGCCGGAGAAGGAGACCGGAGTGAACCCGGCTACTACAACAGAGGGGGATCAAGGGCCCTTCCACCCGCCGTGCCAGCAACCTTATCATCTGGGTCGAGCCTCGGCAGTTCTAGTACCGCACCTTTTGTCCTCTAAGCTGTCTGCGCAGTGAATCCTCATCCTTAGTTTCAGTAACTTTTTTCACATTTGACGGCCAGAAAAAATAAAAGAAAAAGAGATTTTACAGCGGCTACTGCATCCACACATAATGTAGATTTTTGCAACATTAGGGGTATTCATGCAAATCTTCCACCACCACCATCTCCAGACTGCGCAGCCGACTATGCTTTTTCTAACAGAGACGCCGATATCCTACCTGACCGACACATTACACCTTCATTATCCCGGCTACAAAGTCGAGCATAAATTTTGTGATTCGTGCCAGTGTATGCATGTTCGTCCGGGAGGATATCTGCTGTCGCCGCCTTTTAGCCTTGAAGACAGGGACCTGTAAATATTGTGGGTGCGAGTAGATCACGGCGGCCACACTCGTATCTATGCGTGCCTATACATGACTCATAGCGGTGACACGGACGTAACTCGACTCTTCACGCACGTGAGTTTGACGACTGACAAAGTTCTAGAGCAATATCCCGGAGCAGAATTAGTTATTTTAGTTAACGTCCACAATCGTGAGTGGCTCAGTCCTCGAACCAATAACTATGCAGGGATATCTGCTCATAAATTTGCTCTGACCAATGGATTCTCTCAGCTGGTACTTTTTCCAACGAGAATACCAGATATAGAGGAACATACGAGCTCCTTTCTGGACCTTCTGCTGACTACTCGTCCGGACGGATACTCCGTCTCAGTGGATGCGCCTTTAGGCTCCTCGGACCACTGTCTCGTTCGGACTCAAGTGTCATGCGCACAACCCGATCCATCTGGTCCAACTAATTGGCGTCGTGTGAGGCACTATAAATCGGCAGACTGGGATGGATTGCGAGAATTTTATGCATCGTACCCGTGGATTCAGCTCAGAAGATCCTGACGTCTGCGCAGCCGCAGTCACTGAGGCAATCCACGCTGGTATGGAATGTATGAAACATTCCTAACCTGCGAGTAACTGACGGCGTCAAAAAACGACCGTGGTTTAATAGATCTTGCAGAGAAGCTAAAATTTTTAAGCATACTGCGTATGAGGCTTGGACCACGGCTCGTAATAATAAGGATCTGAATATTTCTGAGTTCAAACGCAAATTAAATGCAGCCTCGAGTTTCAGTAAGAAAGCAACTACCAGAGCTAAATTCCAATTCATCGGCAGAATAGGTGTGCGAATTGCGAGCTATCCCTCTGGGAGTCGTGCTTTCTTGTCGCCTGCTAAAAACTTCTGCCAGTCGTCGTTACCACCACTGCGAAAGACCAATGGTGACTTGGCCCATAGTGCAAAGGAGAAAGCCGATCTATTGGGCAGTCTCTTTGCCTCCAACTTGAATATGAACGGCGCTGTACCACCTACTATACCGTGGTGCGGTAAGTTGCTTTCTCTAGACGTTCATAAGTCGAGTGGGCCAGACGGTATACCAGCAGTGTGCTCCTGAGTTATGTCCTGTACTCACGCGCCTCTTCGCGCTGTCCTACCATACTAGGCAATTTCCATCTTCATGGAAGACTGCAAATGTGCACCCGGTGCCCAAAAAGGGCGATAGATCAGAGCCATCGAATTACAGGCCTATCGCTATTACCTCTCCTCTCCAAGGTGATGGAGTGTGTGATCAAAACACAGCTTCTAAGATACCTAGAAGAACACGCCCTGGTCAGTGACCGTCAATATGGCTTACGCCACGGTCGCTCGACTGGTGACGTTCTAGTGTATCTCACACACCGATGGGCACTAACTATTGAGAGTCAGGGGGAGGCATTGGCATGTAGCCTGGACATAGCAAAGGCGTTCGATCGGGTCTGGCACCGGGGTCTTCTATCAAAGTTGCCATCTTACGGAGTGCCCGAGGGTTTGTGCAAATGGGTGGCTAGCTTTTTGTCCGGCAAACGCATACGAACCGTTAGTTAGTTGACGGTAGTTGCTCTGATAGCATGGACATTAATGCTGGTGTCCCGCAAGGCTCTGTGCTGTCTCCTACGCTGTATCTACTGCATATCAATGACATGTTGGACATAAACAACATGCATTGCTATGCAGATGACAGTACTGGAGACGCTTATTACACGAGTCGTGCAAACATCCCTCATTCCGATGTGGAGGAAAGCCGCGGAGAACTTTGAGACACATCAAATCGAGACCACACTGTCCAAGGTCTCTGACTGGGGACGGGTAAACTTGGTCCGATTTAACTCTACAAAGAAACAAGTCTGCGCGTTCACCGCTAAGAAAACCCCATTCACTGTAGTCCTACAATTCCATAACACTCCCCTGTCCAGCTCCAAGAGCATTGGGATTCTTCGTGTTGACATCTCCAGCGATGTTCAGTTCCGAGATTATTTACAAGATAAGGTGAAGATGGTGTCCAAAAAACTAGGTGTACTCAACAGAGCGAGGCAGTACTTCACGTCGGGGCAAAGGCTGCTGCTTTACAAGTCGCAAATCCGGCCCCATATGGAGTACTGCTGCCATCTCTAGGCGGGTGCACCCGGATACCAGCTTTGCTCTTTTGACTGGGTTCAACGACGGGCTGTAAGAATTGTCGACGATTCCAAAATTGGTTTCCTTAACAGTTTAGTAACGTATGGCCTGGGTGTCGATGTACTAACATCGCAGTACAGAGAAATACGACTGCCAGGTAATTCACGTATTTCTAGGCGTAGTGATGATGTTTCGTCGACAAGTTTAGCCAATTCAGGATCGGAAACCTGAGATTTTGCTAGGGTTTCAAGGTCGATAGGTCTCTCTAACTCATCAACACGTGACAGCGAAATATGCCTTGGCGAACAGTTGGTTTTCCTTTAATGGAATGCAAAACTGATCGGTTTATAGTCAGTATAGATTATAAAGTGTCTCGCTTCAACCATATCCCTAAAGTATTTAATCGCTTCATATATGGCTATAAGCCCTCTGTCATACGGCGAGTACTTTTGTTAAGAAGAGGTCAGCTTACGGGAAAAGAAAGCTAGTGGCTGCCATTTTCTGTCCTTATATTGCTGCAACACTGCACCAATTGCTAAGTCCGATTCCTCTGTAACCAATGCTAGTTTGGCTTAGCAGTCTGGGTGAGCTTACAGAGCAGCTTTGGACAAACTTTCTTTGCAGTCATTAACAGCTCTAATGGGCTCTACTATCAAGTTAATGGGTTGGGAGCCCTTGACTCTGTCAGGAGTGCGTTCAACGGGGTATGAATCAAGGCAGCGTTAGGCAAAAATCGCCTGCAAAAGTTAATCATGCCCAGGAATCTTCGGAGCTGCCTGTCATTTTTGGGTTCAGGAAATTTTTTGATAACCTGAACTTTGGTGTCTAAAGGCTTGGTACCTTTTTCTGAAAGTCGATAGCCTAAGAATGTTACTTCAGAACTACCCAAAACACACTTAGGTACATTGAGCAGTATGCCATAATCCCACATTTTGGTGAAAATTTGACGCATATGCTGCTGGTGTTGAGCCATGTCCTTGTTAAATATCAAAAAATCATCCAAATAGCAGTAACAAAAATCAAGCCCTCTAGTCACCTCGTCCACAAACCTGTGGAAAGTCTGTCCGGAATTCCGATAACCGTAACTCATGTACGGAAATTCGAACATTTAAAGCAATAAACTTACCTTAAACATTACGCTAGTGTTTCTATAGCACCTATGGGTTCACGAAATTTAGTATGTACTTTTTTTAAGTCTCCTTCAATCAGCGAATGGACTTCCTCATAATGTGCTTTGTTTATTCTAAAGGACTGATGAAATTTCTCTTTGTCACTCTCTAATTCTTTAACAAGACGATGAAATTCACCTTTGTCTTGTCTCCCTCTGTTTATAGGGTGAACCCAGTATCTTCTTTTCTTTTTTTTGCTCTTAAGATGTTTCATTGTTAAGAGAAATCGAAGGTCTTCATAAATCAAAATCACTATCCGAATCAGAAGAAAACATTATGTATGTTTGAAAGCTGCAAAGGTTCGTTAAGTACTGTATGGAAATAACACCAGAGTACGCCACGACACGTAAGTATGTTACCACCTTATCTTTAATCCGTTACTGCCAAGCTACATTGGCTTATAACTTACATAATTAGGACTGTTTTGTTGTCCGTGCTTTGGCGGCTTAGATCAATATTTTTTTTATTCATTGTGAAAGGAATGGATTCAAGTCTTTTAGCCTAGCAAAACACGTAACAATAGCATTTACAAGATATCGGACGATGCATTATCAGTTGGTTAATTGTAACTGTTAAATATAAAGTAACTGTCGAAATTAAATTTAAAATTTACTTTAACAATAGTTTTAGTGCAATCCTGCCTAAGTTTTTACACTGTAATGTTACTTTAGAGGTTTTGGCGCGAATCTTAAGAAGGCGTGGTGTTTTTTTCTGTTTAATTTTTCTAAATTCATTTAGTGACTTTCGATGTATATATTTTAGCAATGTTTTACGAAAGCGTGTTAAGAATAGTGCAGCGAAGGTTCATGAATAGTGAATTATGAAGTAATAAGCAGGACATGACGCGCAATGTCTGAGGATCCACACCAAATCTCCCGCCCAATCTTGGGACTTGAAAACGAGGACGCGCGGTAACGCCCGCGCCACGATACGATAATATAATTGACTTTGACTCTGGCAAATGCATAAATGGTCTGCTAAGACCGTGCGAGCCCATTATACTATTAAAAAAAAATAAAAAAAAAAAAAAGTTACTTAAAGCTTTAAGGCCAAAGCTTTAATAAATTAAAAAAAAACAATGTAATTTCAATTTCGCAGAATTTATATGTTACATATTTTTAGTATTTTTAGTTTTGAAATCAACTTTACAAATCCTATAACCGAGATAATGAATTCTCCGGGTCGGCATCAGTCTTCTCCAAACTTTAAAAATCTGAATTGCCGCCTAAAACATTCTCCTATAGAATTGAAAGAAAAAATGAGGAAGGTAAGTATTTTATTTAGCGCTCTTTTACCATTTGTAGATAGAACCCATAAATCTGTATGAATAACACTAGTAGTCATAGGTTTTTAGGCGATTTTTGATGGAAAAGCTGCATTTTGTGATGGAGGCAAGCCGCTTTTGATAGTAGTAAGCGATTTTCGTTGTTTTTCTTGGCCAGAGGACCTGGATATAGCGAAGGCGTTCGATCGTATTTGGCATCGAAGTTGCCATCTTACGGACTGTAAAAAGATTTTTGTAAATGGGCAGCTTGCTTTCTGTCTGATAGATGCATAAGAGCCATAGTTGACTTGTTGCTCCGAGATCATGGATATTAAAGCTGGTGCCCCACCAGGGCTTGTTTTAACTGAGACTTGCAACGCTATATATAGGTATGGTTTTAATTACATACCTTGCTAAGCGGATGACAGTATTGTAGATGATTTGTGCACTGACCATAAAAAATACTCCTAAATCTGTTGTGTATGAACGGCGCGGGCAACTTCTAAAAAGGATAGGATGGAAAAATTTGGTCTTCAATAAAATCCCAATCAATATACAGTTTGTCCATTAACGGCTTAGTTAACCCTGTTTTACTGAATCCAACCACATAAGGATACTTAAAGTTAGCAGTGATATTCAGTTTGAAGGTAATTAGAAGGTAAGGGCAAGCAAGTTGTCAAAGAAACTGCTTAGCAGAACTCTACCTGAAGGGCTCAGTGCAAAAGTTGCTTCTTTTGTTTTGGGATATGTAATCATTATTTTTGTCAGCCATCATCTGTTCATTTAGCAATAGTTTATAAAATATCCAAATTTAAGTATCATCTGTAACAAACTGCTAAGCGTTTGTTTGTGATGTTTTTGTTATTTTTGTCATTTTTGCCACCAAAAATAAATCCTTAGACCTATGTCTGAAGGTGGGGTTTTGGTGTTAATCTGTCAAACTGCCTATACATATACATTGCTTATGGTAGCATGTGTACCTACATCAGCTGTTCATTTTGCAACCTAAAATTTTGTTAGTAACATTTTAAAGCTACACCAACGATAGGTCCTTTATGAGCATCTCTCAAGATTCTCAACTAGCCAGATTCTCAACTGTCCAGATTCTCAACTCTCTAGATTATCAACTCTTTAGATTATCAACTCTCCAGATTTGCAACTCACCAGATATTGTTTAGTCATTGTCATAATAATACTAATAATATGAGAGATAATATTAATTTTAAAAATAATAATTAACTGACTTTAAAAAATAATAATAAAATAAAGAGAAGGAGGTTTGCAATTTGTCTGTACCCATACTTACATACATACATAACATCACGCCTGTTTCCCAGAGGGGTAGGCAGAGACCAAAGACTGCCACTTGCTACAATCCTGGCATACCTCTCTTGCCTCATCTACACACATCAATGCTTTCAAACATTTTCATTACCCACCCGATCCCGCCCTCAACTCGCGAGTAACGCGAGGACGCTCCGTGATAGGGAGGGGCAGAGGCTCATACTCCGCGTAATGTGTCCGCTCCGCAATACCGAGGTGAGCGGAAGGGGCACGTGAGGGTGGTGACTGATGACCATCCCGTGGGCTCGCCCGCGGTTAGCGGGAAGGTCGATGGTCACACTGGGGACGGGGGCGATTGAGTTCGATTCGGCGGCGACGAACCCCGCCCGTGAGAGCTGTAGACACACCTCCATGTGCCATCCGAGGACCATCCTCTCGGATGAGCATGCATAAGTCCGGGTGGTTACCCCCACCACACTTTGTACAAGGTCGCGGCTGTCGACAATCCCTGGCTAGGTGCTCCCCCAAACAATAATAACATAGGCCTAGCCTACGGGTCAGAAATAGTTTTCGGGCCACCCCAGACTTTCTGAACTGGTGGCAATCCCGAATGGTGTGTCCCGGTTCATAACACACCCGTGACGGTTGTTGACGTGGTCCAGACGGGGCCAAAAATCGTGACGGTCCCGATTGTGGCTCGGCGGTTAAATTCTCGAGCTTCCTACTCTGATCCTCCAAAAATGACACTAAAGTGTCGATAATAGGTATATGTGACGCCTCCCGTTTAACGAGCCCTACAGCACATGAAAACCATCTCACTAAATTTGTTAAGATTCACAAAAAAAAAATCCAAAGACTAAACCAGAAAGACAAACAAACGACTCTGTTTGTAATATATACAGTTTGTTACAGCAACCAAATTACTATATAAACCCCAACTGCAATGTACAAAACCCTGACTACACAATAAATACGTTATTTTACAATCCGTCATGAACAGCAATATTAAAAACCTATTTATTAGATCTCATCAAGATTTATCATTTCTGTGGAGAAACTACTGGCATACGATCAATAGTTACGAAGATATAGTTTTTATAGTTTGATAGCTGACATCTGAAATAAACGCCTTGATGAGTTCTGTTGTCTTTGTGAAGAAACTAAAAGTCTACTATCAATAATTTACGAGATATAGCCATTTCTATATCCCTACAATAGATATAGCCTACAATCAATAGATACAGAGATATAGTCCTTTCTAGTTTGACATCTGTCATACAAAATGAACTTCTTAATTAGATTTATCATTTCTGGTTTGACAGCACAGTGTCATTTAAAAATATGAAAAATTGTAGGCGTATATAGAGGGGAGACGGGGCACGGATGGACATTTTTTATAGTATGAAATCCTTAGTATGTTAATCTGGCTCGTTCTTAACGTTTTTAAGTACCTAGCTAATTTTACTAGGTTAAGAACCTGATAATCTTATTGTATTTTGCATCTCATTGTACTTTTGGTGAGTTGAGCATCTCGCGAGTTGCTCATAAAGGCGATCGGTGTCGGTGGCAAAACTGGCGTCATCAAAGGTGTGAAAAGTATCAAACTTTTGAGAACCTTTTTTTCCCAAAACGAACGGGTCCTTATTTTGACCCCACATGGGTTACTGCTGCCATCTCTGGATGCACCTAGAAACCAGCTTGGCCCTTTAATTTACAAGAAGTATCAAATCTTTAGATATGTAAAGAGGCTTTGTCCCCCTGTGTGTGTTCTATGATTTTGAATAAAAGGTTGTCTACTAAAAAAAATGTAATTATGCCCCAGGGAAATTTAAATGTAAAAAGTAGAATGTACTTCTACGGTACCGCAAGCCATCGGCTTATTCTTACATCCTAGAACCTAAATGGTTAACCTCTGTGTGGCTTTACAGAAACTTCCTCCTGCGAACGCTTAGATTGTGAAATGAATTGTGGTAACTCACTATCGAGGTATTTTCTCGTGACAACAGTTTTTTTTTCCTCTATGACTACTACAGTTTGGCTGATGCAGCCGTTGCTGCTCCACCGGGCTTTTGGGGCAAGACTCTGAAAGAGTTTCAGGCGATATAGCGCCCAACGCTCAAGGGCCCCCCGCGGAGGGAGCCTCGACTTGGGTTGTCGCTCTTAGAGTCGTCCCTTCGACCAGCGTGAGCCTCAAACCCGAAGGTGAGTCAGTTCCAGGTGGGGAGTTCCGCGTGTGATAACAGTATGGGGTTCTTGAAGAAAGAAGTGAAAAATTTCTAGGAGATCGGTAACACGTGTACGATACCCCAGGTGTTGCAAGTATCCATAGGCAGGGGCGCAGAGGCGGATTATCCCTAAGGCAAACTAGGCATATGCCTAGGTGCGGGTTTACACAGGGGCGCGCAATTCTTGAAAAATATCATAAAAATAATTGTGTTAATAAGTACACCTACTTACACATTATAAAAAGATTCTTTGATTCTATAGAGACGAAGAGCTTCCGAAATGTTCTCTGCCTTCTTGATTATTCCTACGACGTCTGATCTAACGTTTATACCTTTACCATAGTATAAAACGAAGTCGTTTCCCGCATTCTGTCCATATGTACGATCTAATCTTCTAAGCGAGGTACGCAACGGATGTTGATGGTATTTTCACTATAATTCAGAAAATTAAATCCAGGTGGTTTATAGATATAATCCATGCATTTTATATTTATAGAAAACATAAAAAATTTAATTTTTTAATTTTGGGCGCTTTTTGCTACCGTAACTAAACTTTACGAGATATTTCTAAATGATGTACTTACAGAATTGCGTATCTTAAAAATATCTAAAAAAAGTCCGCGATAGCATTAACGGATAACCCGCAGTAACTATTTTTATGCAATTGATATTTTTTTTCTTAGTTATACTTTCGTAGTTATTTTGATCTCTCAGATTATCTTAATAATCTTTATCTATATAAATAAGTTGGCTACGTATTAGTTGGCATTGAGTTGGGCATTTAATGTAAATTAATATTGCAATTGTTCAGTTTCCAAGTTCTTTTGTCAAAATAATTTGTACTTTTTTTGACCTTCTTTGGTGCCATTTTTAGGGTTCCGTACCCAAAGGGCGTATTTAGCGGAACCCTTTTACTAAGACTCCGCTGTCCGTCCGTCCGTCCGTCTGTCAACAGGCTGTATCTCATGAACCGTGATAGTAAGACAGTTGAAATGTAATTCTGAACTGGGGAAGTACCTCCCACCTTACAGAAAACCGCGGCCATAATAACACTAACATTGAGTAGTGTTGTGTTCCTGGCGATGAGTAAGGTTGCCAGAGCTCTTTGAGGATTCGCTGCGCGGACAGCGGAGGACCGGCGGTGCTTGCTGCTGTCATTGCCCGGCGTAGACACGGCGGGCTGGTTCGGCGGTCAGGGAGACCTGATAAAACGGCTGACCGCTGGCCGCCCGCAGGTTGAACGGGTTCCCGAACCCAGGGATCACTTAATCTCCGCCCTGGGAGGCTGATCCGCTAACCGGTGTAAAGGCACACATCATATCTTCACTATCCCGGCTACAAACTCGAACACAATTTTATGAGTCGTGCCGGTGTATGTATGTTCATCCGGGAGGATATCTGCTGTCGCCGCCTTCATAGCCTTGAAGACAGGGACCTGTCGATATTGTGGTTGCGCGTAGATTACGGCGGCCACGCTAGTATCTATGCGTGCCTTTACAGGTCTCATAGCGGTGACACGGACGTAACTCGACTCTTCACGCACCTGAGTTTGACGACTGACAAAGTTCTAGAGCAATATCCCACAGCAGAACTAGTTATTTTGGGAGACTTTAACGCCCACCGTCGTGAGTGGCTCAGTTCTCGAACCAATAACTATGCTGGAATATCTGCTCATGAATTTGCTCTGACCTATGGATTCTCTCAGCTGGTACTTTCTCCAACGAGAATACTAGATATAGAGGAACATACGAGCTCCTTACTGGACCTTCTGCTGACTACTCGTCCGGACGGATACTCCGTCTCAGTGGATGCGCCTCTTGGCTCCTCGGACCACTGTCTCGTTCGGACTCAAATGTCATGCACACAACCCGATCCATCTGGGCCAACTAATTGGCGTCGTGTGTGGCACTATAACTCGGCAGACTGGGATGGATTGCGAGAATTTTACGCATCGTACCCGTGGAGGCAGATCTGCTTTAACTCGGAAGATCCTGACGTCTGCGGAGCCGCAGTCACTGAGACTATACTTTTTGGTATAGAATGCTATATTCCTAACCCGCGAGTAGCTGCCGGCGTCAAAAAACGACCGTGGTTTAATAGGTCTTGCAGAAAAGCTAAAATTCTTACGCAAACTGCATATGAAGCTTGGACTACGGCTCGTAATAATAAGGATCCGAATATTTCTGAGTTAAAACGCAAATTTAATGCTGCCTCGAGGTTCAGTAACAAAGCAACTGCCAGAGCAAAATTCCAATTCATCGGCAAAATAGGTGGGCGACTTGCGAGCTATCCTTCTTGGAGTCGTGCTTTCTGGTCGCTTGCCAAAGCTGCCAAAGGGAACTTTCGCCAGTCGTCGTTACTACCACTGCGAAAGACCGATGGTGACTTGGCCCATAGTGCTAAAGCGAAAGCCGATCTACTGGGCAGTCTCTTTGCCTCGAACTCGAACATGAACGATGAAGGCGCTGTACCACCTACTATACCGTGGTGCGGTAAGACCATGCCGGAAATCTCCATAATACAGCGGGAGGTCCGGCGGGCGTTGCTTTCTCTAGACGTTCATAAGTCGAGTGGGCCAGACGGTATACCAGCAGTGGTGCTTAAGCAGCGTGCTCCTGAGTTGTGTCCTGTACTCACGCACCTCTTCGCGCTTTCCTACCACACTAGGCAATTTCCGTCTTCATGGAAGACTGCGAATGTGCACCCGGTGCCCAAAAAGGGCGATACATCAGACCCATCGAATTACAGGCCTATCGCTATTACGTCTCTCCTCTCCAAGGTGATGGAGCGTGTGATCAACACACAGCTTCTAAGATACCTAGAAGTACACGACCTGGTCAGTGACCGTCAATATGGCTCTATTCTATTCACCGATGGGCACTAGCTATTGAGAGTCAGGGGGAGGCATTGGCATGTAGCCTGGACATAGCGAAGGCTTTCGATCGGGTCTGGCACCGGAGGGTTTGTGCAAATGGGTGGCTAGCTTTTTGTCCGGCAGACGCATACGAACCGTAGTTGAAGGTAGTTGCTCTGATAGCATGGACATTAATGCTGGTGTCCCACAAGGCTCTGTGCTGTCTCCTACGCTGTTTCTACTGCATATCAATGACATGTTGGATATCAACAACATACATTGCTATGCAGCTGACAGTACCGGAGGCGCTTATTTCAAGGGTCGTGCAAACATCCCTCGTTCCGTTGTGGAGGAAAACCGCAGAGAACTTGTGTCTCAAATAGAGACCACACTGTCCAAGGTCTCTGACTGGGGACGGGTAAACTTGGTCCGATTCAACCCTACAAAGACACAAGTGTGCGCGTTCACCGCTAAGAAAACTCCATTCACTGTAGTCCCACAATTCCAGAACACTCCCCTCTTCATCTCCAAGAGCATTGGATCCTTGGTGTCGACATCTCCAGCGATGTTCAGTTCCGAGATCATTTACAAGATAAGGTGAAGCTGGCGTCCAAAAAACTTGGTGTACTCAACAGAGCGAAGCAGTACTTCACGTCGGGGCAAAGGTTGTTACTTTACAAGTCGCAAGTTCGGCCCCATATGGAGTACTGCTGCCATCTCTGGGCGGGTGCACCCGGATACCAGCTTGGTCCTTTTGACTCGGTTTAACGACGGGCTGTGAGAATTGACGACGATTCCAAACTCACTTGCGGTATCGAGCCCTTAAGTCTAAGAAGAGACTTTGCCTCCCTGTGTGTGTTCTACCGCTGATGCCCAAGGCTACTTTCTACCATCGCACCGCTCGCCATCGGCAAGGAATTCATTCTCACACTTTAGAACCTTACTGGTTGCGTACAGTGCGATTTCAGAGAAACTTTCTCCCGCGAACGTTTAAGTTGTGGAATGAGCTCCCTGCCAAGGTTTTCTGCAAGGACTACAGTATGGAGTTCTTCAAGAAAGAAGTTATTAGATTTCTGAAGGGTCGGCAACGCGCGAGTGATACCCCTGGTGTTGCAAGCGTCCATAGGTTACGGTGACCGCTTACCATCAGGCGGACCGAAAGCTTGTTTGCCACCTTAGTAGTATTAAAAAAAAAAGGTGATTTTTTGTATATAATGGTACGGAACCCTTCGTGCGCGAGTCAGACTCGCACTTGGCCGATTTTTATTTGCATAAGCAGCGCATGAATCCTGCTGTTGCATGTTCCTATGGCTGCTTTCCTTGCAACAGGGGCCTGATGATGGTGATGATCTCGAAGTCAATATATGTTTAATTGATTTGCTCATGGCTTGTTTAATCGCGGTAACTGCTTTAGTCGATAGATCAACTAGTTTGAACTAGAGGTGTCAAAAAAACATGGCGGATATCGTTTGCAAATAGTTTTTCGTATTCTTAGAACCTCTTTTTAGGCATATGTCGTACGCTTGCTCGAGTGGTCGGTAGCAGTAGAGATGGAATGTCGCACGGAAAGTAGTATGAAAAGGAGTCAGAATTTGTCCCACTTTTTTCTTTAAAAAAAACACGAACAAAAAAATTATCGGTACAAATATTGTTGGTGACGATGAACTCTATCGATCATTAAAATGGGAAGTAATAGAGAAGCATTTGGACACCTTTACTGATCCTCATTGCGCGACCTTAACGCACATCCCTTCACTAACGGAGCACACCCTGGATCGAGGTAGCGGGCGGTGGGCGTCAAGCGACACGAAACGGCCAGCTACTAAAGACGATTGCGCGCAAAGTTCAAGTTTGAATGAAATGCAGTTTTTTGTGTGCACCGGTGGGTCTGTGAATCCTACCATTATGCCGAGGGTTAAACGATTGTAAGTGCCGTGTGTCCTCATAGCAGTCGCTCATCAGGAGACCTTAATGGGTTGCTGTGCATCGTCTCTGTCAGTCTCAATAAAAGTTTTGTTGCCCTCACCCTCTAACTTATAAACGGCGCGCAGCGTGTTCCAAAATTTTTAAAATAAAATAAAACTTTATAAAAAATTTTTAGAAAATCGGGCTCACAACTGCTTCTGTTTAGTAAATAGTTTTATTTTACATAGTCTTTAATAAATATTATTTTTCAGGATTACAAAAGCAGGATACATAACAGTCGTGATATTTTGCTAAACAGATTTCGAGATATAGAAGTTCCAATAAATATTCGTAATACTCTTACTGAAATCTATGAGACGATGTTTAATTTTGTTGACCATAGCACAGAAGATGACGAAGAGAACAAAATTAGTGAAGAAATAAAAAAGGAAATTGTGGAAGAAGAATTTCAGTGGTATGTATATGTTTAAATTATGTTTTTTTTTAAGGAGATGTCCTGTCTGTCTGTGCCCCTGTAACAAATAAGACGACATGCAGTTTGTCCTTAAGGCACAGATAGCAGCGAAACTAGCTATCCACTGAATATTTTTCTCTCTGTGCTATTAATATTTCCAAAAATTTCAAAGGTTTTGCAGATAGGAAATTTTAAAACATTTAGTGGGGGCGCCAGTTTTGCTGGTATCTGCTCCTTACAAATATGTTGTTACTTTAGCCACTATGCGCCCCACTGCAGGGGCACGGCTTCTTCTCGGTGAAGGAAGATTAGGCCATAGTCCACTGCGTTGGTGCGATGCACTATGGTGGACGTTTGTCGAGCTGGTGGCCACTCTACTGTCAGAGTTTCAAAGCCAAGCTATCGATTAGCTTAACAACTGCTATCTTAATATGTGTACATTATGCTTTCTAAATTTTAAGAATAAGAAAATTTTAATTTAAATAAGCAAAGTGAATAACAAATTTTTCTTTTAACAGGTTTTTGGAGGAGTATGAAAAATCTCACAGTGTTGATTGGTCACTGTTAGAACAGGATGGCACTGTCATTTGTCCAGTGTGTCAGAAACACGATATAATATTAAAAAATAATGTTTTGTCGTGTCCAAATTGCAATAGCCACATTAATACACATAAAACTTTAGTGGATATAAAAAGAGACATTTTAAGTACTATCGAAAATCACAGCATTAATTGCAATGAAGAAGCAGAGTTTACCATAGTTCCGGAATTGAAGGAAACTCATATTTATTTTATATGCAATAGTTGCAACGATATGGTATTAGTAGTTTAATTACCTGCTATATAAAAGGAGCCTATCCGCCTAACTAATTGTAACTGAAACTTAAATAATAATGACTAACTTTCGGCATGCTCCTTTAGTTAGCTGAATAAAACCAGATACTTCTAATGGCTATCAACGAAGGGTGTTTTATACAGAAAAAAATGATTTTTTAACGAGTTTTTGACGTAGCTTTTCGTTAATTAAATATGAATAATTAAAATTAGACATGCTTCTGTGGAAAAATGAGCTCGATATGTTTAATACACTGATGAGCAAAAATAAAAACTCGCTTACATAAACGACGGTATTTCAAAAACTAGTAAAGATAGTTTACGGAACAAAAAGAATATTTCAAAAAGTGTTTTATTTTACAGATAAATAAATAAGTGATTAACTGCGCTCCAATGTTCCTTTAACTTCATAGAGCTATCATAAGTTGTTTAGGACATATTATGGTCTATATAAGTGACTTGTTATTTTTGGTCGTCAGTATAGTAGGTACCAGATATACTTCTGTTAACTCTTTCAGTCACGCTTTTTTTCTAAAAGAGAAATGATTTTTTTTTGAATTTTACTCTTTGTCTTGAATTCTTATCAAAAATGATTTAATTTTGTAAATACAAAGAAAATTTTATTTTCTGAAAATTTAATTAATATCTAAAAAAAAAAAAAAATTATGCTGAAGCTAAACGGTAATCACTATATAAACTAAAATTTGGTAACAAAAAATATACAAAAAAAAATTTTTATTCAAAGAAACTCAATAAATTAGGTGTTTAGTTACGCTAACCACCTAGACTGAAAGGGTTAAAAATCTTTAACAAGTTTTGAGTAAGTGTTTAAAAAAAGATTGTTATTCTTTCTTTCAATGAAAATTTATTTAATTTTACATTGATGCCTGTGAATATAAAATCACATAAGAAAAAAACCAAGAATATTTTTTAGCTAACGGAACCCCTTTAGAACTAATACAGTGAAGTGTGTGATGGAGTGACGGTGTCATTTATCTTATTATTATTTGTATTAATTTTGGTCATTGTTATTATTTTTGTTTGTTATGAAATTCTTATTAGCTGTAAAAAAAATATTTTTCGTAGATTGTTGCTAAATTATAATTTTTATGATTCAATTCCATTAAAATACTTTATTTCTATATTTACTTTTTTTTGCGTATTTGTTTTATTACTAAGATAAATAAACATCACCTAGGTACCACATTCAAAATAATACCTAAAATCATCAGGTTCTAACATTGATATACCATAGCATAAAGGCTTTTATTTATAAGCCAAACCAAGACCAATATGACCTTAAAAGATAGATACACGCTTTGTGACTGTCACGCGAAGGCAAAAATATTGTATTAAAGCATCGATATTATTAACCCTATAAAAAGTTTATCATGCATATGCATTATGATATTTATGAAACAAGTGAGCTCAGTTGGCAAATACACATGAGGCAAGATTTCACCCCAAACTGTAAGGCAAGGGCGTAAGAGCCAAGTGTATAATTACCACAGCTGACGAGTCCTATACAACATATTCAACACACTTGCGTGGAATAAAAATATAGAAAATAGCACAACACAACACATTATGTTTGCACAAATATTTCTTAAAAGTAGCGCGCAACATAGGCATCCTCCTTATATTATAAATGTGAAAGTTTGTGTGTCTGTTACTGTCTGTGGATGGATGTCTGTTACTGAATCACGCTACAACCACTGGACGAATCGGGATAAAACTTGGTATACATATAGGTCCTGGAATAGCATATAGGCTATTTTTTATCCTTAAAAATTCAAAAGTTCCTGCGGGAATTACTATAACAGAGTTAAAGGAACTATTGCTGCACCTATAGCAATTCATTGGTATAACTTATTAATTAATTATTTGAAGTTAATTAAGGAGTTCCACGCCGAGATCAAACTAGGGCGGGCGGAGCCGCTGGCAAAGTCTAGTATTACTTTGTAAGGACCGGGCCAATAGCGTCTTGGACGTAGGACCATCTTGATTTTATTCAATTCAATTCTTTATTTGTTGCAGTATAGGTACAAAATGATCTTAAATATAAATATGTTTCCTTACTATACGCTACCTCTTTCAGGCATGCAAAAGTTATTTGTAGATAAAAAAAGCAGAGATAGTAAAATTAAAACTTAACTTATTAGCATTTAAAATCAATTTGAACAAGCAGTAATTAAAAATAAAAACATGACTAATTAACAATTACAGATTTATGTATACCTAATATACTAACTAGAAATCAACTTAAACTTTTAAAAAGTATGCACTATGTTCGCTTGGTTTAATGGAGTTTTTATAGATAACTAGCTGACCGGGCAGACGTTTTCCTGCATGATACCGACTGCAGCGCCATCTGCCTGGCTGATTTGTGAATCAAATCCAGGGCGCCACCCAAACGCATACAATATTCATTTAAATCGGTCCAGCCGTTTAGGAGGAGCACAGTGACATACACACGTACAGTAGAATTATATATATATAAAGATAACAGATGACGCTAATTTTTTTCCAGTATAAAAATATATATCTTTTTAAATATAAACATAATATGCATTCGTGAGAAAACAGAAATGGAGGACTGGGAGCCTTTTAGGATATGAAGATGAGCAAAATTTTAAATTGTTTATATTTTTTTTTTTGGCTAATATTTATTTTAATTTTGGTCTAATATCTGATTTCTTGTAAACATTCACTATTCATATCTTTACTTTTTATAAGTTTTTACTTTTACTTTTCTAAGTCTAAAATCTCCATGTTTGTTAGTTATTTTCTAGGTTAGCTACCGCATTGTTTAACTATTGTATAGTTGCGTTCTGTTCACTGCTTCAATGCATTTAATGTCATAATCCAGCCAAGTAAAAAGACATAAATTTAGTCTGAATCACTGTACAATCCTTGGCTCATTCTATTTGGTTGGATTATTGACATTAAACGCATAATGTCGGTCAACAAAACGCCACTAATGTTATACAACTTCGTTCAATTACCACACCTAATAGTAAGATTATGGAAAGTTGCCATATTCAAGTCCAGATGCAGTCCGGCCATTTTGATAATAATTTACATTTTTGAGTTACCTATTTAAACTTCTACATCTGTTAATAGACCCTCTAAACAATCTGTTAGTAGGCACATCCCCGTTAAAGTTTGACACAACACTATTAAACTAGTTGTAGTCTGTGTTAAGAGGAGATTGTATTATCTATTCTATGGTGGTTACAATAGTCCAAAAGAGAAAAAAGGTTATATTATATAAATAAAACACAAATTTATAAAAATAAAAGGTTTATTTCACTCCTCTGCGCATTCCCTATACCTTTCACAAACCATATACATATCTATTTTAAGACTGTTTCTATGGCCGGTATAGATTTTAAGACGCATTTGGTCATGAAGAAGAAACGCGAAAATGGTGTAAGAGATATAGATGAGAGAATAGAACTAGTGGCTCTGTGATCTGTACACCTCGCGAGTCTGTCTGTCTACATAAAACCAAAAATAACGTTAGAGCGGACTCTCCCCTCCCCTCCCCCTCTTTGATATTTTATCAGTACATCTTGTATTGAATAAAGTTTTTAGTTTACTTCCCAAATTTAATTGAAATCCATCACTGAATAACACAACAGAAAAGTTTTCCCCGTTTCACCCCAATCAAAAATTATAAAAAAAATTAAATAAATCAAGGAAAGTGTGTGCAAAGTTTCATCAAAATCGGTTGAAAAATGCGATCTGTAGGCAAGCAAAAGCATTTATGACCAATCTCGAAACAAAAGCTTTGCTCACTCGGTCTATTATAATATTGACAATAAATTGTTTTATAATAAAAATAAAAGACCTTTGAAATTATAATTTTAATATAAAATCAAAAATATAGATAAGTCAATCAAGTCAAGGTTTTATTTTGTAATCTTAAAAATAGTTTCAGATTCCAATTTTTTTGTTTAATGCTTTGTTTTTAATGTGTAGTAGGCTAGACTTTGTCAGCGTCTCCGCCCGCCCTAAATTCGGTTATCGGCGTGGAACTCCTTAATTAACGCCAATTAATTAATTAGTTATACCAATGAACTGCTATATCATGTTATAGGTGCAGCAATAGTTCGTTTAATTCTGTAAGTTATTCCCACAGGAACTTTTGAATTTTTAGGGATAAAAAGTAGCCTATATGCTATTCCAGGACCTAACCTATATGTATGCCAAGTTTTGTTTTGTTTTTGGTTGAAGCGTGATTGAATAACAAACATCCATCCAGACATACAAACTTTCACATATATAATATTAGTAGGACTTCACACGGTTTTTATCGCCAGAAGGGGGTAACCTGTGGTTGGATACATGTCCACACCATAATATAGGGACAGCCTTTTCCTACCAAATAACTGTAAGAACATATCCATATACACGTTAGGTGTACTGGAAAGTTGTTTACTCAGGTCGTCATAATATAAACTTTAAAGGTTCTAAGTTTTGTAGATACAGTTCTAAAATACTGTTATTGGGAATAGGGCTGAAAGGTGGCTGGAGGTCAGGTTGATATGGGAAGTGGGGTGTCATGTAGACTAGTTGTTGTGCTAATTTAAAACTTTTTTGTATATTGCATAGATTTTAACCGACGCTTTTTATTTCCGAAGTCTGCGAGTTGAAAAATCTGAAATAAATCATAAAATTATATTTTACAGGAAAAATAAAATACCCTACCCACTTAATAAACAAATACCTTTTTAAACGTACCGAACTCAGCGAGCTCTCACTTGGCCTTTTTTTTATTATTATATGTATCTATAGGAGTCTCTGGTCCACCCTGTTACTGTTATGATGTGATTTCTCGGAATGTCTCGGCTATTCTGCAGACACATGTGTGCTTAGTCACCAGACTGCCGCACCTGCAGCTTAGGGATCATCCGCCCGTTCAATTGAAATGTGCATACTAGCGTCCATTAGTCATGTGGGGTATCCATTAATTACGTGAATATTTTTTTGTTTAAACCCATCCCGTCCCCCTTGGTGAGATGTCGTAGACTCCTCCCCTCCCCCCACCTATCCTTCACGTGAGATTCACCCATTTTCAAGCAGACATTTCTTACATTTTTAACTTCATTTGCCGTCATGATAAAGCCCAAAAAACTAAAAACAAAATATTGCTAAACTGTGATGATAGCTTGGGAAGTTCACCGAACTAAATTACCTCGTTTATGCGAAGGGTGACTTAATTCATGCAGTAGGATGTCAAAAGAAAAGACTACAAATGGTTAACCGATATATTAATACATTTTAGGATGTTCTATCCAATGTGAGATTTTTTTCTATGTTAGTCGAAAAATATAATCACAAGTAATTCGCATTTCCAGCGAATAATTCATAACAGACACTCTGTTAGTAGACAGCATCTTGAAAATATTTTTATATGGACCTAACTAAAATAATAACACAGCGTGTATCATCAATTAGGTCTGTATATAAACAGGGGTTAGTAAAAAAAAGCCTGATTTAGAAAATTAAAATTGTCCTTTTAATTTCTCTCAATTCATGAAGCGTGGTAACAAGGTACATGTCAAATATTACTTCTTCATTTATTACAGTCAGGTTAGAATATTTTATTATATATGATTTAGTCTTAACAAAATATTAGTCTAAACGGTAACTTGTATAAAATGTACATTATCTATAATATAAAACAGTACCAATAATTTGTTGTCGTTGCAATAAGTGGCCGACCGAAAAATAATTCGCTTTACCCATAAACTGTGGCCGAAAAAAAAAAAATAAGATATAGGTAAGTAATATGATTAAGGCCATCCCTGCGGTCCACTAGCGCCGCTGGATAATTTTTATTGACTGTTCGTAGAAAGCCTATTTCAAAAATTACACATAATAATATATGTCTAAGTTATACAAATGATATCTGCTAAAAGTGGCCACTTTTAGCAAATATGATAACTACTTTTGCATATTCATTCTAAAAATAATACTCATCGTTCTAAACATAGCTTATGACTATTTTTATATGTAATATGCTTTCTGTGAACAGTAAATAAAAAATATCCAATGGCATCGCTAGTGGACTGCAGGGATGGCCTTAAGTATTTATTCATCTTTACTAAATTACAATTTTATTAACAGCCAAAGTTTTTGTATCGAACCAAAGCCACAATCAGACACTATTTACAAATCACTAGTTAGTATAAAATATTTAACTACCTAATTTCAAATTACACTAGGCCTGAAAATAAAAGTGTTCAGTCAATTCCATATATTTGAGTCATACCACACACAAAGGAAGTCATACCCGTTTATTATTCTATTGCACATCGAAATCTGATGGACATTTATACATTTGCTTAATTTAAAAAAGGTATAACTTCAGTTGTTGCTAAATAATAAATAATTTATTAGTGTTGATGAATACATTAAGGAATCCCAAATCGTTGTTATGAGCAAACATACCAAGTAGGTAATCCATAGTTTGAGTTTAAATAAGCCCTATTTATACAAAATAACTGCTATGTTCATCCTGATAAAAAGTCCGAATGTTAATAATGTTCGCAATTTTATCAACTTAATTTTTTTTGTGTTTTTAATGTTATTTAAACACAACCGTGCGTTTCAGTATAGTAATAGTACTCCAGTATGGCCACTCTTCAAAACTCCTAGAATCGACCCCATCGCCATTAATAGTAGCCATGTATAACGCGTTTTTGGTATGAAGTGGCTAGGTTGCGGTAATGTGACACAACGAAATCAGAGTTTAAAAATAATAAACGGAAAAATACTTTTAGGGAATATTTATTAGAGCCAGGGTAACACCTAGGGCTATATAACTGTGTCGAGAAAAATCTATCGAACGCGACGGAGCTAACTTGCTCAGTAACGTTCTTCTTATTGCCACCTTACGGCTCCATTTTTAGACCTTGGACACCATCCAGGTGTATAGTACTTGTTAAGGCAAAACTACGGGGTTTTATTCGTTACGTAATTGAAGAGTTCCTATGGCCACCTTTGGGCTCCATCATCAGACCAGCTATGTTGTTACATTGTCATCGAGATTTCATAGCTATGCATAATTACAGTTCAATAGGATCCTAGCAAGTACAAGAAGTATGTTTACAAATTTTGAAACATTTGAAGAGAATTTTGAACTTGCATACGAACAATGCAACTGAATATAAGGCTTTTTAAAGATATCACAAAGAAATCTCTATCCGACACCGAGACCTAAACGCGTAAGACGAGGTGCAAACGCGATACAGATACGGCTTTAATAAACGTTTAGTCTTATGTTATGGGTACATGAATATGTTTTAAATTTAAATTGTAAAAATTACGAAGTCAGGATGAACCTAGCCTAGATGTTAGAAATGGTTTGTTTTAGTACAAACCTGTAACAAGCACCACACACAATCATAAAAGTATTTATGGACGACAACATTTTGTTACTAGTTGAGTAAGTAGTGTCTTTAAAAATAAATGGGCACTGTCCATAGTAATTTCACATCAGAAGTTCAACCTTAAAATGAAATCAGTATCTTCGAAAGTGTTTGTGCGCATAAAATAATGTAATCAATATAATTTAATTGTAGTCAATTTTATATTACTGTCTAAAATATATATTTCTTACATTTACATTGCTTGATTGATTGCATAGACAGCGATAAGACACAAGTATTTTCCTGCTTCGAAAAACAACTTTATTTAATATAATTAATCTCTTCAATCTGGAGTAAGACATCCTGCTTTATAAGATTTAATTGCTACAAAATTTAGTGATTATTAATAGAGTAATAATCACTAAAGTTCATAATGACTAGCAATATCATTATGCAAACATATATATATACGAATTACAGTACAGTGTAAGTTATTTCGCTACAACGAAATAGGTCATTAGGCGTTGAGGCAGTTTAAATAGCTATTTATTCAGTTGTTGCGAATGTATAACAATTTTCGTGCTATTGTATACAATTTATTTTATATGACGAGAAAAAATATATTTTATATATTTTTAATGAAATAGGATATGATAGCAATTTCGTGTATATGAATCCAGACCTAAGTAAGCTACGCGGGAAACACGAAGCACGATTTTTATTTTCTTTAAGCGCCATCTAGCGGAAGCGTGTAGCACCTGTTTTTAGTACAGTTAACTCGATACTTCTATATTTTGATGTTGCAAGTACATACTTTATGCGAGTTGCTGAAAAGATTGTTAATATGATACTATTTGTGATTTCTTAGTTTGAAAATGTAAGAACGTGAGTATAAGATAAAAATTGTGATTATCCGAGGAAATGAGCTCTCGCTGGAAAATGCGGGTGTATATAAAATAGACTGCAGTTGCGGCAGTGCATACATTGGACAATCAAAAAGATCCATTGCGTGCCGCATGAACGAACATATTAAGAGGATACACATCGCGGCGCCACGCAGCGGCCTTCATGAAACGAATTTCTCATTTGTTTTTGGCATTTACTGATCAATCACTGTGAAAATTCTCAGTCATAATCCCAAGCCGAATACCTAGGTCTGTGGTTTTTCCAAAATCTTGTAAAACGTTCTATTAACTAGATATCTTTTTTAAAACCATTTGTATGAAAAACTAGAATCCTATATTACTTTTGAAGTATAAAATTTTATAGAAAACTGGCACACTGCAGACCTAGATATTTATTACTAGAACATGTCTTCAAAATTTTGTGGTGTTTGATCAACAAGTGTCAAAAATAAGTGAAAAATTCGTTTGTATGAAGCACGCTGCGAAGCGCTGCGAAGTGTATCCTCTTAAGGCTGTTAAGAACAATGACAAACATAAGTCGGCCTAACCGTTGGATCGAAATCGACAGAACGCCACTATGTGCCTAGACTAGTTAAAGAGGCAATTGAAATTAATAAATATATAAACTTCAATAGGAAAGATGGGTTTAAATTGTCGATTACGTGGAATCCAGTGTTAGGATTAATAAAAAACAGTCAAAAAGTAGTTGTTCCGAAAAACGCAGTGACACAGTGAGTACATACTGTCGTGGTGCCTTTTAAGTGAATTCTAGTAGTACCGTAACAAAACGAATAAAAAGATGGTAGATAGATATTGAAAACAGACAGACTTTGTACAAACTCGCAAGTACCCAGTCATCCCGCGATCATGGTGCTTGCAACAGCACCGAAATATCGGGAGCTCATCTCCTCGGCTAATCACGGTAAGAACCCCGTATAACATTGTGTGTAATAGTGATTTTAACCGTGAATATTTAAAACAATACTTAAGATTTAATTGATTAAAGCAAGGCTCTTTTTAGCAGGTTATCAGTACTATTGAGTATAAATAAAATATTTTACGTAATTGAAATGAAAAATAAATACTATGTCTAAAGTAACATCAATATAAAAACATTCCAAAACAAGTATTACTATATTTCAAAGCAAGCTAAACAGGGCCCTCGACAGGAACTCGACAGTAGAATGTATACAAGTAAGAATATCCTAGATCACTCTCGCTCCAGTAATGTATGAAACTATTGTGAGTGTAGGCGTATTTTAGACATGTTTAAAACCAAAAACAAGTATATATATACATATACAAATTAATCTTTTAAAGTTTTAATGCGATTTGTTAGTAGAGAACATACAACTCGTAAACTCTTTAATACGACTTTATGCTGACTCTGAATTCTTTGCTGTAAGTGTTACTTTTCAAATGAACATTTCCAGATAAAATATAACGCATACCATGTTTGTATATATAATTGTAGCAATCAAATCTATACTTACATAATTAAGGTTTTCAGTGTGCACTTTGTAAGATGACGTGAAGGCAAAATTTAGCTATTGGGAGTATAATCAGAGAATGAAGTCTTAAATACTACATATCAGGCACAACACCAAAATCATTTGTACAAATTTTTCTTTTTTTGTAAAGTTTTAGTTAAGAAATTAAGAAACGAACGCGCAATACCAAAGAATCAACCCAATGGAAGCACAAAGCAAGCACATTCCGTATTGTGTTCCTCATGTAGTTATTGCCTATATAATTTACAATAATGTTACTGATATATAGACAAATAATTGCTGTCAACAAAACTAGTTACAGAATCAATTTCTTTGATAACTAAAAACGTAAAGCTTTTAGTTTTACATTTTACAACCAGAGGTAGTTAACGTTATACCGAAAAACTCTAAGCAAAACACATAAAGGATCTTGCAACAAGGATGTCGTGCTTACGAAAACTAATTATATCGTATTTTTGTGAATTCAACTACTAACATGTCACATTTTACTTTACATCATTTCAAAACCTTTTTACTTGCCCCGTTAAAATAAAAGGACATACTTTTTGAAAGACCCTCTATAACATTATGGACTACAAAGCAATGTAATCTCGCTAAGGTGTAATATTTTGATAAATTAATTGTATGCTTTTAACCCACCTATAACTATAAACTACTATATCTATTTTAGGTTTACCTAAAAAACTACTTTTGTAAAAAAATAATTGCTATTAAAACAGTACAGATTTATCTAAATTTACAAACATTATTTTGTACAATCATAACGAGGAAACCGGACAATGCCCACTTGTGTTGACTGCACTAAATAATACAAACAATACCTACTTACTAGCAAATAGCTCATAATCATTGGATAGCTATACATCCTTAGATAAATAAGATTATCCTAAATTAAGTACTTACTAAATAGGTGGAGCTTGGACATCCATGTCCTCTTGTCCGGGAGGTGGGAGTGTTGCGGCACTGGAGGGATGAGGAGCGGCGAAAGCCAAGTGATGGTGGGGCCTCGGGCGACGCGGTGAGCGCGCTGTTATAATTCTAGGCTTGTGTACCTCGTCCATGACTGAAGGAGCCACGTAGGTGAAACCCTGAAAATGCGAATTAGAACTATTATTAATCTGGTACGCCTTTCAAGTCTTTATGTCTCCTTTACTGCAAATTCTGAAGGCGAAAGTCTCAGTGTGTCCTACCCGTCATGCTGCCGAAACATACGACACTTTTATAAAAGTTTAGTCGCACTGCGTGCAATAGAGCGGAGTGTCTGAGGGATTGAATCGGAAATCTGGAAGAGATCTACAGTCACTGTCATAACTCAAAGTACTAGCACGCCTCAGTTGCCACCAACTGCCGATGGTGCAGACATGTTCTACAGTAGAGACTGCGTTCTGGAAGATAAAGCGTGTCACTCCTCCAATCCGATAGGCAAAAGACGGGTAGAAATTTCGCGCTGTGGAAGGAGCTTATGCCCAGCAGCGGACCAGACTGATATGATGATTATATTGTTGATAGGTATGTGAGGTATTAAATAATTTTAGTTCTATTGCAGTCAGAGGTGTACAAGTAGGAATGTGTAACCCGCATGCTCCCCAAGTCTTGAGCACCGCGTACCGTTAGGTGTACCATTTTTCCACGCACACACATCCTGAGGTAACATACACACATTAAGCTTAAATTAAACGTTGTTTGCTACGCAACTGTGTAGGTGTAGGGTAGTTATCTTTTTTCGCGTCTTGTTTGAAACCCACAATACTTCAAATGGATACAGTTATGTTTTGATCAAAAAAGTGATTTCACTTTCAATTCAGTTTTACGAACGAATGTTGATACTGATTTGTTTCTTAATTACCTGAAACATTAAATTGGCACTTTCACTAAGGGTAGACTCATCAGGAGAATCTATTGGCGTCTGAAGTGTAAATCTTTTGTCAAACTGTGACACGTCATCATCGCCCATCTGAAAGTTAGAAGCCCAGGGTTTAATGATTAACGAAATGTATTAAATAAACAATTAAATTAAAAATCCTTGATGGATGAAATCTCAAAAATAATTAATATTTTTTTTGTAAAACCCCTTAAAAGAAGTAATTACGAATCTAAGAAAATCCATCGAGGCTGCCTTTGTCATTTCCGTGGCCAATTTCAATCAAATGTAGCTGTATAGAATAGTACATTATGATACAAGTGAGCTAGGCTGCTCATTACAGACCAGATTGTATTAAGCAAAGCTCACGAGTGTCATTCGACTGTTTTTCAACATCTTTGAAGGACAGTGAATACCTATAGGAATTAATGTTACGATGTTGTAAAAAGTTAATATTGAATGGAATATAATAGTTTTTATATGTTTTTAACAAACACGTTGCATTGATTTCACCAAAAATAAAAACTTGGTTCTTAGGCATAAAATTAATATAATAAGGCTTACTTAAAATTAAACAAAAGTATGTATGGTAAAAGTGCGGTAAGCTGAAAACGTTACTTTATGAGCAAGTGTTTTGAAGAATTAAGAAAAATTTTTAAAGTAAAAGACACTAGTGTGTCGGTGCAGTAAAGGCTGCTTTGTGTAAGTGTGTTGTAATGGCTATTATGTGTCTCGTTGAGACAAGTCATATAATTAAATAACAACATTTAGTTACGTACCCAATACCCAACGTAATTTCAATTAGACACCTCATAAAACTGAAAACATGTAGTTCTATCAGAGCAGTAAATCATGTGCGGCTGCCCAAAGTATTAGTAGTAAACTACAATTTTTTGTAGAAGTATCAAGCGATATTTACCACAGGTGAGATAATAGGTTACTTTAGATCGTCCTACCCCGCACTATCTCATTCGCGTCGCCCTCAATTTTACCTACTAGATTCGTAATACGTATCTCGACCCGTGCGTCTACAAGGACAAGCGCGACCGCGTGAGCCGAGACACTAGAGCAGCCTATGCTGCGTCCAGACGACGCGCATGCGTAATCGTGGAGATTCCGCTACGGCTGGACAGCCACTAATAAACAACAGGGCACTAATATGTAGATAAGGCGAAGCGAATGAAAGAGATTAGGTAGGGAGTTCTAAGTAACTTATTATTTCACTTGTGTGCCACTCTGGAAACAGTCTATAAACACCATATACTTCTCTATACTGCACATTGTTTGGCTGTTGTCGTTTATGTTTTTTCAAGAAACGACATATTGAGTGAATCAAATTGTGCATTTAATATGGCAGTTGTACGCAAGTACACAGAAAAACAAAGGCCTGCTAGTGCTACTAGTAAAAGTACTACTAAAAGTACATTCATCACTTACTTCATACTTTAAATAACATTGCATCCATAGGCAATTGACTAGTCCATATAAATTTATATCTAACTAGTATTTCAAAATGCGCCTGTATCATTTTAGTCTAGATAAAACTCAATACTTTTAATAAGACCTACCAATCTAGGTTTTATTGGAGGTTCTAGTCTCCGAGCAAAGACGTCATCCCAATGGACATGTTTGAAGAAGGCATGATTCCTGACCGCCGCTGCTCCACTGGCTCCCAGACGTTGTGTTTCAGACCGCTTCATAAGGTTCCGTACTAAATCCCTAGCATCTTGAGTGAGGTAAGCGGGCAACATTAATTTGCCTTTTAATATTTTTTCTATGGTCTTCGTGCGATTGTTTCCAGTAAATGGTGGCTAAAACAAAAAATTATTATTTGGCAGTGTAAGCAGGCTAAGCTGAATTAAAAGGAATTTTCAATGCAGTTGCTTATAAAGACTTCTTTATTATGTGTACACATTATACAGCGGAAAGATACTCTTTAGAGCACGCGTTAAAAAACACTCCTGAAATCTATTATTTCATGCCTGCAATAAGAGATTTATTTTAATTTTTAAGGCCTGCACCTTACAGCATAGAGTAGGATGCAAGGGAGTTTTGAAGTTATTATTAGCTCTATAAGTAATTAGTAGATGCCATTTAATTACAAAACTGCTTTGTCTTTAGTAAATATTACTTTTTAAAAATGAGTTGTGATGAAGAAATTATAGATTTAACTCCTGCAGATACCGTAAAAGAAGCCCTATATGCCATAGCAAATGACAGTACTTTACCAGGAAAATAAAGAGATAAGTACCTAGGATATCAACATTTACTTGAGTGGAGACTAAATAAAAACTAGTTTATATTTATGTAACTTTTACCTCCTCGCAAATATATTGAAAAACGTTGTATGATACGTGAGCGTAAAGGATTATTCCGAATTAAATTTGACACTTATTCGCAATAACCTATTACTTGTATCATAAATAACTATCTTGTCACTAATCCCCCCTGCCCAATCCTGACTTACTTCTTATAGTTCTTTTGGAACTGGCAGTGGGGGTATATTATTCTGTCTCTGTTATTTAATTTAACCGCTTATTGCTTTAAAGCTGGCATTAGATGTATGGGTCTTATATAATGTGGAAGAAAATATAGTGCCTAAATTGACATGGAAGAGAGTATCAAGAATATAGATTAAGAAAACGAATTTATTTTTTATCTTTTACGTGATGATTTTTTTCGTACAAAAACAATATCATAATTAAAATAAAAAAAATACATAAATAAATAAAAACCTAAATAAAATGATCCCGTTAAGCCACCAAGTCGCGTTAAGTTACCCCGTTGAGCCTTGTAGTACTTTAGTAGTAGGTATATATATTAACGAGCTCACCACGTCAATGTCAAAAGCTACCACCCTCACGCGCCATGCTGTCAAACGGTTACGGACAACATCTAATTCATTGCTTACTGTTAAAACCAAAAATGAAAACATGCATTGTGACGTTGTCAATGTCACTTGATTTGTAAATAAAGTGGCGTTTTTTTGACCGACATAATGTACATAAGGCGGTAATCATACCAAAGAGAATGAACCAAGATTTGTACTGTGTTATTCAGAATTTATGACTTTTTAACTTGGCAGGATTATGACATTGAACGCATTGAAGCAGTCAACAAAACGCACCTTAAATAAACTGTGGAAACAAATAAAAAGTCCGCGATAAAAATGCCTAAACCTAATGACGGAAGCCAATACTTAGTAATAGTGTAATCGTGATAGTAAAGCCAGCAGGTAAGGCTGGCAGCAGGAAATGTATGTATGTTTATTTTGCATGCCAATTATAGTATGGAAAACTTAGTTGCTTAAGTATGCCCAACAATTTGATAAATGAGTTATAGTTTAATAAAGTTGTATGTGTACCATCTGTCGCGTTAGATTAAACGACAGAAAAAGGAACAGTTATAAGCAAGCAAGGTATCGGTAGTCAGCTGACTCTGAGTAAGACGTCACACGTCATCTTAATTCGTTCAAGTATTTTATCATAGTACAATGACTACAGAAGTATCAAGTCACAGTCAAAAAAAAGAGCAGTAGGTTTTTTAATTAGTTAATTATTGTTTTAGGTGAATCAGACCAATAATTCCTTTTTTAATTAATATTTTTGATACTTCCTCACATTTCAATTTAGGCACTAAATTTCCTTCCACAGTATATAAAGCCACGGGGATAAAAACCGTGCAGATATACATACATACTGTAATCTTTATGCCCTACGATGGCATTTTTAAAGATAAGTTAAGCTTTAGTTGTAATGAAGTCTCCCCCTTGTAATAAAGGTGTTGTTAAACCTCTCTATTTAATGTGTGGGTGTCTCAAGGAAAAAAATTACGTTCAAAATATCAGTTTACTTGCACACCAAGCAATTTCCCTGATTAGTTTCAAAAACAATTATAATAAAACAATCAATATGATCCAGCTTATAGACTAACCTGCCCAATAAGCATATCGTACATCAAAGCGCCCAGACTCCACCAATCCACTGCTTTGCCGTGTCCACTCCTCGTCAATATTTCTGGTGCCCTAAGTACACATAGAAACATTACATAACTCAGCAACATGTGTCTATGGAATTTCGATTACCTCACTGATTATACCTTTTTTTCAAGAAAAGTGATTGAGAGGTTTTTTCGACTTTCTTATCATCTTAAATTTAATAAGCAAAACCTAACAAACATCCATCATCATCAACAATCTCTCATCTGATCTTGCCTAATAATGAAGATTTCTCGGTATACGTTAACCCAATAAGCAGTTGAAAATACTTAGATGTTAGATCTTCACATTTTCATTGCATATATTGCATTCAAAATATTTTCAAATAAAAAAAAAGAAGAGTACACAAAGCAGTCATTTAACTGAGTACTTGTAGTTGTCTAGAAGAGATCGCATACAAGCGATAGGACATCCTTTCGTACAATATCATCAATGTTTATTTGTTTTGGCCCTGTATTTATGTGCAATAAAGTGTATTCATCCATTCATCATAAGTAAAAACTTATAGCGTTAAACAGACATGATACTTTTTAAGTTAGTTGGTTGACCCAGTGCCATCAGTAATGTGACGACGTGTCGTGGCCACTAGTCGCTTCAGCATCCTCATTATCTGTCGTCACTTTAAGTTTAATACATATATTTTATAAATGAGGTGACTCTCAGATCATTGGCATGGTTATTGTATGTCTCTCCTTGCCTAATCGACTAGGTGGCTACTGATGAATGAACTAAACATTGCACATATACTTACATATATTCAATTGTCCCACAAAATGTGTGTGTTACTATTCCTTCTTGAATATGTTCCTTACATAAACCAAAGTCGGTAAGTTTGACATGTCCTTGAGCATCTAATAGTACATTTTCTGGTTTTAAATCACGATAAATTATACCTAAGCTATGCAAATGTTCCAGTGCCAATATTATTTCTGATAAATAAAAGCTAAAACAATTAATAATATTACTTATAGCTTGTATATAAGGAAACTCAATAAAACATTATTTTTTTGTATTTTTCCATACTAACCAAGCAGTATCTTCGAGAAATATGCCTTCTCTTTCAAGGTGCATAAACAGCTCTCCACCACTTAGGTATTCTAAGATCAAATACAATTTACCACCTGTTTGAAAAGCATACACTAATTCCACAATGAATGGATGCTGAAAAAAACATTAACTTTAATTATACATTCCGTCGCCTTGTGTATTTTAAATTATTTTAATTTGTAATAAGCAGTAACATAACTTGCTGCAAGGTATTGAGCTTCGAAAAATGACAATAGATGCCATGGCCGCATTGGCGGCAATGTTGTAATCATTATTTTTTTATTTGGTTTTCTTGGGCAAACCTATGGAACTATAGAAATTCAATGCTAAATCGAATCCTTCAATTAAATTCAAGCATTTTGTAGTGTTTTGTGTACAATTTTTATTTAAAACATTACATAAAAATCTTCTTTTAAGTTCATTTACAATTATATATATAACAGGAAGAGGAAATAATGCATGGTGGGTTTGATCCTCTTAAAACGTTCTATAAAAAAGTTCATGATAGCATATATTATCTCCTAAGGTAGACTGATAATAACTATTTTTATATTAAAATTAACAAATAAGAATATTACGCGATTTAAAGGCTGTTTTCTACATTTATTGTCAATCCTTATTCAAATAAGGTTGTTAGTTAACTTGGATTTCTATGTAGATTAAATTGTACTCAAAATTTCGCAAATATTGATAAATTGAATACCTTAGACTGAAGGCCTATAATCGACTAAAAGTGCACCTAATGAGTTTCTTCGTAAAATGCAAGTGGGAATTTGTCGGAATCATTTGAAGAGGCAGAATCCAAAAAATATCCTTTTTACCAATGAGAACATATTTATGATGGAAGGAATGTTTAGGAATCATACAATTTATGCCAGAAAAGAGCAAAGCAGGTCCTGCCTTCTTTACGCAATGTTCAGCGGGTGTGTTCTATTAGGGGATTACTTTCATAGATTTTTACCACCAAGAGGTAAAGGCAAAAAACTATCAGAGCGACGACTTATGCAATCTATCTAATACCTTTAAACGAGCAATTCTTGTATATATGTATAAATATATAAATATATATCTCGAGAACGGCTCCGATTTTTATGAAATTTAGTATGTGGGGTTCCAGGGGCGATAATCAATCTACCTAGGTTTCATTTTCAGAGAACGTCGTTTTATCCGTGTTTTCAGGCAATGATAAACTGAAAAATATGACTCTTCCTGACATCTATTGCGGCCTATAGATGGCGTTGTTAAAAAAACAGCAAAGCTCTGTCTTCCAGGTACTTATTATTTACATTGCAAAATAATTATAAGAATTAATTCTACATTTTATTAGAAGTATAATTGTTTTGGAGCCACCGTCGCAGTTTTGTTAGAAATGTATTGTAGTTGTTACATATTTTTATGCTGTATATTATATATTTTAGGTCCGACTACAAATAGAGTCTTAGAAATTTTAGCTATTCTATGTTGGAACAGAGTGAGGCTACAACATGTCTATAAATTATTATTTATTAGTATTATTACTGTTATTTATGTGGTAATTGTGTTTAGAACTTCAAGTAAGAAACAAATGTATGTCAAGTTTGACAGCTTTTGCAACATATATTGAGATGGTAAAGTCTATATGTTGTGTTTTTTAAATATATCTTGTGCAGGTATAACATATGGAGCATGAAAATAATTCTTTCTGCTCTATTTTGTAGTATGAATGAATACTCCTTTCTACTCAGCAGCTGTATCAAAAAGCTCAAGCCAAATAATAAAATGCAGGTAATATGGAGCATATAGTTGTAACATTGTGTGCATGTATTGCTTGTCTGAGTTATATTTGCCTGAGAGGATCCTAAGAGGTTCCAATGAGTTCATCTCTTCTACTCTAGTCTTGTAGTCGCTAATTTTTAATCTTAAGTCTTTGCTCAAAGGTCCACTTCAAGCAATTAGGTAGTTAGGTTGCATTCTCGGCACACTAACAAAAATATTATTGTCCTTGGAAAGAAGGAGTACCATATTTGGAAGGCATAAGTAAGTAAGGGTCTTGTAAGTTGGGAATTTAAGTTTTGTTAATTTTCACGGCCCACTTAAGATCTTTATTGACAAGAATTTTAAGGACTTTCTGGGATTCCATTGGTGCAACAGAAATGCTGTCAATTATATATGGGTTATGGGTGTTGTCAGTAGTGAGTCACTGAGTGGAAGTCAGTACACTCGGTGAAATAATGATTATTTAGTCCTTTATTTGATCCAAATCAGACTGCAACATCTTATTACTCATCAAGGGCGGGGGTTCCCAAAATATTTAACATCATCCGCAAAGAAGCAAGTACTTTTTTTCTCCAATAATTTAAATTGCCCTCAGTTCTCTTGCCCTCTGGACTATTATCAATTTGGTTACTTGCCAGAAATAAAAGTTAAAGGTGCAGGGGGCCAGCACCACAGCTCCCTTATTTTATCACATTACTTCTTTTAAGCCAATTGAGTGTGTCTGTTTTGTCCAGTAATTTTGCAGCTAGTGGGTTTGGATGACTGGCTAATCGATGCTTATAACCTTTCTTGCTATTTTGAATCTCCTCCAAGACGGTGAGACTGTTAAGCTATTCGTGGATTTCTATGTTATGTGTAAACCATAGTGTGAGTCGGAGGTGGCCCAGTGAAGGTTTCTATTTCTCGTTGCGTTCTAAGTGGCGGAGGTTCGAGTAACAATGATTCTTTTTTTTAATTTTTAGGGTACATTGATTATTCACACCAATGGCTTTTCGGTAAAGGAAAACATTGTGAAAAAACCTGCATATGTCAAAAAAAAAGGCATATGTAAAGTCCACAATACGAATTGGGCCCGCGTGTGGACTATGGCCCAAACAATCGCCCTCCGTGAGGAAAGGCCGTGCTCAAACAGTGGGAACGTACGAGGCTGATAAGTTTTGAACCATGGTGCATTAACTATGTAGTACAAGAAACTAAGTTTCTCGGAGTAATAATTGATCTCATTACAAACTGGAAAACTCATGTTGATTTGGTATGCTCTTAATTTGCATTGGGCCAAGTCAGACAAATAATATCAATAGAAACAGCCTTATAAGCATACTATGGCTATGTCAGCTCAGTTTCACAATGTGGCATTATTAATTTGGGAAAATCCCATTGATGTAGGAAGAGTATTTAAAACACAAAAAAAATATGTATGATCAATGTGTGGAGCAGGAGCCATAGATTAGTGTAAGCCATTATAAAAAGCATACAATTTTACATATTCCATGGATGTATTGGTAATATTTATTAAGAGGGTGATATGGGCCAGAAACCTAATTTCTGTAATTCTAACGTTGTGTACTATAAATCATTAGATAATGTCATATATATTACTATGAGATATATATGTTATATACTTCTTATGTAGTTTATACGATAGTGAGGTCTTGAAACTTTTAATTTTTGTATAGAATTTAACGTTATTACCGTTTTGTAGTCACATTTTTGGACTTCTTGCTACAACTTAGAGTCACTGCACTAGATAACAAGCTATTATGATTATTTAAACAACTTTCATTACAATAAAATGCAATACACGCTTTAAAATTTGCACAACTGTTGAAACAATGGTCACTTCCAGATTTTTTATTGCATTAAATACAATAATTGAAAATCATTCAGTAAGGTAATGCACTAGACAAAAGCAATTTTTATAACATATATTTTTTTCAATGCTTTAGATGCTACAGTTTATCCACAAAATTTGCACAAAAACGGCGTAATTTCGCGGTCTAGCCTATACCGCAGCCTTAAAGAATATCCCCAATTTTCTATCACCAAAACAGAAACATCAACAACATCATCAACAGGATACATCCTCTCAGAAGTAATCATAATTCCAATAAATTACTCCCACAAACAAGACTCACCATGATAAGGAAACAAGTGTACTACATGGCAATAACTGTCTTTAATAAATTACCTACAGAATTAAAAAAACTACCGCGGCATCGGTTTAAAACAAAGGGCCACTGAACAAATGTTTTTACTCCGTTAACAAATATTGCAATCGATGGTGAAATGAAATTTCTAGAAAACCAATATAATTTTCTGATCCAATTATGACAAAACTGCTTAGTGAATATACTTAATTTTTTCTTTTGATATTTATATAAATATTGATTAAGGTTGTATTCATTAATTAACATTTTAAATAATTACTTTTTTTATTGACATTTTTAATTTCATGTGAAATGTGTTTAATATAGGTACCTGCTGACGTATTTATAACTGAAAGACAGATTTAAAATTATTATAAGTAATGTAATATTTCTGTATGCTCAAAAGAGTAAATTATGGCTTAAAAGATTTGATTTGATCCATGTTTCTACGAATAGCATTTGCCCTTTGGAGGCACATTATGCTGGTGGTGGTATTATTACTTTTGCTGGCTACTCCCTAGAGTTGGATGCCGTATGTCCAAATGTGTTTTAGAATGGAGTTGTAGAGGAGCTTGTTGTCTACAGAAAGGACTAAGGTCTGACTCATTAGCAACAGCATAAGTTTATATATTTAATGTTTAACTGGTTGCATAAAAGCAAGCATCTGACTCAATAATTTTCCCCTACCTTTTGATGTAATAAACTCTTTAAAAATATACCCTTATACTATAGTAGCCCAAAAAAATATATAACATATATTGGCTAAGTGGGTAATGCCCCAACTGTTGAATTGAGGGGCGTGGGATTGATTCCCGCACAAGACAAAACATTTGTGTTTTTCTTGAGACTATGTATTTTCTATGTGCATATTTAAAAAAAAAGAAAATAGGTATGCATTTGCATCTGTTGTCTGGTATCCATAGTTAGTTATAGTAATAGCTTGGGATGAGTTGGCTCTGTGTGTAATATCTAGAAATATTTATTTATTTATATATGCCTATTTTCAAAACAAGTTTCAAGATATTATTTAGCGCCTGACAGCAAACTCAACATCTAAAATTTTAATTAAGTTCACTACATATTCATACCTGCTTTTTCCTAAAGGTATTTTATATGTTACCTTTAAACACTACTAGCTGACCCGGAGCATGTTGTTCCTCATTTTGAAACACCTGGCGCACCACCTATTTTGAAAGGGTTGTACTAATTCCGTAACTGTGTGTGCACAACCATTTATAAAAAAAAAATTCAATCAGTTTACCCTTAGTGGGCAAGTCTGACTTGCACTTGACCCTTTTTTTCTTGCATTAAAACATTTCCCTAACAACAACAAACACAAGGAAAAAAGATATATCCAATTTGGTGCAGTCATTGGGAAGCTATGGTGTAACCAAGGGAAACAGTGATCCATTTTTATATCTATACATATAAAATGCTTTGTTCTGAATGACTGATGGATCAACGCACAGCCTAAACCGCTTATCGTAGAGACCTGAAACTTGGAGGGTGTGTTCTCTGTATGACGTAGGCATCCAATAAGAAAGGATTTTCCGAAATTCTGCCTCTAAGGGGGTGAAAAAGAGGGGTCAAAGTTTGTATGGGACATTGAGATTACTTTGCCCAACCTACTTCAAATTTTACATAAAACTTTTTGAACAGAATTGATGGAAGACGTGTTTCGTATTTTATACTAACGGGGTTAAATTGGTGGTGATTTGCTTCGAAGATGATATCAATAATCCGTAGTGCTTTTGATTTAAATTTCATTTTATTTTGACTCATGTTTGGGGAAGGTTTTTGAGACAGAAAAAATGTCCCGCGCAATAAGGGTACACAGACTGTAATTAAATTTTATATGTAAAAGTTGTTATGCACACGCCAGGGAAGGTTTCTGAATTAGTACAACTCTTCCAAAATAGGTTAGCGGGGCAGTTGTTTTAAAAAAAGAAACAACGTTCGCAGAGTCAGCTAGTATATAAATATGTAGATTTGCAATTCTAAATATTTAAAATTTTGTATCTGAATCACAAAACTAATAGGCACAGCATGATCACTATGAACTAAGTGCATTATATCTCATGTAGTCAAACTCAAGGAGTTTCAGAGGAATATACAGTAGAAAATAAGTAATGACTGTTGCATCATTATTTTAAGTAACATTGAATACAGCATAAGTAGACTTTTGGTACCTATTAATTTTGTACGTGAATTATAATTTAGATGAGAATTTATACCTTTACAGCTTCTAAAATGTTTCTTTCGGCTTTAGTATGGGCAGTATCTTTTTGGTTACAAACAATAGATGCTTTCTTAAGAACTTTCATAGCAAAGTGTGAGCCGGCATCAGGTCCCGTAATTTTCCGAACCTGGAATACTTTTCCATATCCTCCTTTTCCTAAAACTTTTCGTAGCTCAAAATCTTGCGGGCCAAGACGTTTGCATAGGCCAGGGTTTACATTGTCTTCAGATAGCTGGATAGTTTCTGATCCTTCAGACCTAAATAGTAAATGAAAAACATGGTAAAATATCTCTTAGGAACAGGTGATGGTATACTATATATATATAAAAAGCATATGTAAAAGATAAAAGATTAACTTAATAACTTAAACCCAGAACTTTTAACTCTGCAATCCAACTTACTACTGCTGCTCTATCAATACTTAATTAAATCTAAAAGTAAACCAAAAATTAAGTAACAAAATGAGTATTGTACTCTTATCTAATGAATCACTAGAATTAAATTTTATTTGCAAAAACAGAAATACAAAAATGTCAAACAATGACCTTCATTGATATATACTTACTCCACAATATTGTTTACATTTAACTCTGGATCAAAATCTACCTGCAAAACAAAAACAAGATAGTAAATTTCATAGCCCACTACTGCCAATGGTTCACCAAGGTGTAGGTACTGTGGCTATTTCATGGACCAAGGTAAATTTTCTATTGCCTACACAGGTGGATGTGTTGGGTGAACCAATGTATAATATAAAATATTGTCTCTAGCCAACTATAATAGTTTGAACTCCTTGAAGTTAGGTGTAACAACTCAATTCTATTATTTGACTACAATGATGGGCCAGCCATGTCAAAGCACACTGACAGGTTATCAATTAAACTGTTCTAACATTAGATCTAAAACGTATGGAGGTACAATCAGCGTCAAGTCAATGGGTTATCTTAATGCCCGATAATAATCACTAGACCAAGACTTAAGAGTTTAGGAAGAATAGGTTTAGAACTTGGATTATGTATCTGTGAAATTCTAAAAACCCCATTTCATTGAAAAATATTTACCTCATCTATTTCAATAATGTCATCCTCATCAGAGTCTACAACTTCAACAGTATCAACATCCAAATCTAAATCGAAAACACCAGCCATATACGATGACATTTCAAAAATAACACATCGGCGAAAAGTATGATGTAACAAAACTATAAAGTGAAGTAAAAAGGAGAACGAGACAGTAGCAGTCCTAATGTACGTAATTATAGCTTTAGCATTGAAATTCACAATTTATTGGTCAATAGTCACGCTCTTGCCATGCTTCCTTCTTTCAAATCAAAGATTATAGTCAGTGTGGCCAGTCTGGATTGCCTAAAAAGTACGAGAAGCTTGTCAAAAAGGTACGAAACTGACGACTACGGTACGGTTTTTTAAATAATTACCAAGTTATGACTTTTTAATAATATGTACCTATCAGAAAAATATTTTTTGACCATCATATAATGTATGTACACCAATAACTTTAAATTGAAGTTAGTAAATAAACAAACGAATATGTTGAGGTAGGTAATCAGTCGTTATTGTTCTTTCATTCTTGATGTATCAACTTTTTTATTAAAGTTTCTAGTCAAATGAAATGAACAATAATTTCACCGTATCCGGTTGTCCGTCTGTATGTCAGTTATTATTTTTCAAAACTTAATTTGGCACACGTTTAAATAGTTTTACCCGTTATAAAAACATAAATTAACGTTTTAGAAATTAATCTTATTACGGCACCCATATCGTGTGGGATGTTGTCAAATAGGAAAATTCAAATAACCGTAAGGTTTCTTTGATAGGCTTTCATAATTAATACTACTAATATCAATACAATAATATAGTTTGAAATAACTAACTTTAAATTAGGGCATTTTTGGTTTGGTTCGGTACGTGTCAGTCTAGACTTCATAAGCCTTCTCGTAAAAATACTAGCACATAGACTGAAATTATGTTTTTACCACTGCCACTCGAAAAGCTCATTTTCTTTAACGACTCACTAATCAGCCTATAACAGTCTACTGTGGGACATAGACCTTTCCTAATAAACGCCACCACACAAGGTCCTTCGCCTCTCTCATCCATCCACTTCCGGCTATCTTTTTCATCCATTTTCAGTCATCGGTCTACCTGGCTGGAGAGCGATCCATTACGCTGCGCTTTCCAAGCCATGAAACTGACGCTAAGACTTGTCTGCCCCAACGGCTATCGGTTCTGCGACATATATGACCTGCCTATTGCCACTACAGCTTACTAAATCTGTGGGCTATGTCGGTGATTTTTTTTCTTCGTCGGATCTCTTCTTTTTTGATTATATCCTATACCAACTAGTGTGTAACAATCAATACACTACTTATTGCAACAATATGAATACACTTCTTTTGCAACAATATGAATACACAAAGTGAACAGCGAACAGTTGCAGGAGGCAGTAGTTGAAATTAATAAGATCATCTTTACAAACAATAAGTTTGTTACTTATTAAAATAGTTTTCTGTAAATTCAGGTTTTGATAGTAGCAAAACTTTGTGTAGTGAAAACAAAATATATGTATAGTGTTTAAAATTTATTATTTTTATACTTATTTATTTTTAATACGTTATAATTTATTTTTTACAAATTTATTACGAGTAAAAATCAGAGTGCATATAAGCGGGGAAAAATAAAAATATCTCGCACCTCTGAATCTCTGGCTCTTCTCAGGATTTACTCTTTGATAGAACTAAGTATCACGTAACAGTACATTATTTCATACTCGCAATGACGTAAGTTTTCTTTTCGAAGTTTCAAACGAGATGAGTCGCTTATTAAGAATTAATTATAGATTTGATTACGATGGCAATCACCCTATGATTGTGTTAAAAAAAGAGTTCAAGTATAATTTTAGGTATAGACTTTTACAATCAGTCTTACATTCTCCAGGAAACTGCTAAATAAGTACAGGTACACAACATATAGCAGCATCCCCATAAAGTAAAAAATTAAATATACATAATATAAGGGTATGTACTTTTAAACTTTGCTTTTCAATGCATCTTCCATTTGTTTATTTTGACTGAAGATGATTTGGTTCAACTAATTCCAAGTAAAATAGAAGCTTGTATACAAGTTTAATGGATAGCAAAAAGTACAATAAAGGTACTGTTTACGCAGAGGTACGTTCCTGTACAAGGGTAGGGCAGGTAGGGTCATGAAAAGTACGGAAAACTGATCTAGCAACGCTGCTGAAATCAGTAACTTACATACTGTATGCGATAACCGTTCCTAAATGCCTTACTAATAATTAAGTTGGCAGATTATTTAGTCAGTCAGAAACCAACCTAGCTTCTGAATTTAGAATGCTGGCTTGCTAAATGCGATTATACTTGCTTGACTGAATTTCGTAGCACCTCAATTAAGATGACTAAATTGAGAAAGGCTTCATGATTAAAGATTTGTATCCATTCTCTTTCAATATATAAATAAAAAAAAAATAAAAAAAAAATAGAAGTAAACATGTAATTCAAAAGTTTTTATATTGCTAAGTGTTTTTATTACGATAAAATAATCATGCAAGTTTAGTTTTTAATTTTCAAAGGTGTTATAAAAAAACCGGTTAGCTAAAACAGAAATGTAGTGTTTCTTAAAACCAAATTGAACATCTAAAAAGCATTTGGAACTTCAATGGCAAGTGACAGTGACAAAAGTTGTAATCCAGACTTTGATAGTTCTTCTAGAAATAAGATACATTATTGTGGAACCATAGGTACGTTTTCATATGGATTTATCGTTTTGATCTCCGGTTATATTTAAACCTAATTCATGACAGTCAGATTGTGATATTAGAAGTAAACATAGTGTCTATTCCGACACATTTAGCCGCTGTTGTACTAATTTCCTACTACATACAATTCATTTTATTCTCTAGGTCTCAGATAGTTAAAAATTTTGAAATCAAATGACTGTTTATGATGCTATATTGTTTACTAAAGTACACATTCCGAAACGCAATGTGGAAGTTAAAAAAGTGATTTTACAACACCTGGCTTAGGATAATTTTCTAACTGTAAAGTTGAATTATTTACACTTCCATGTATATGGTTGGAAATTACTTGCCAGTGTCAAACTCACATTCCAAAATTATTGGAAAATCTACTTTACCAAGCAAAAATCACTCTGCAGTGAAATAGAACATAGACCTAATAGAATATCAATAGGTTACAGTAACTAAAAGTGTCCTGAAAGGGAAAACACAGGTAGAAGTTTTTTTGTAATTTTTACTTGCCTGCAACTTGTCAGTTTTGTGCAAAAATATTTTTTATCAATCAAGAAGCATCTGTATGATGGAAATAAGAATTCGGACTTAGAAGAGAATCTTTTCAAATTGGCAACATATATATTATTTATATCATTGAATTTTAAAGAGAAAATTATATTATAGTTTTGCTTAAAATCTTTTTCTTTGGGTCTTAAAAGTGGTTTTTCTCATAAATTACAATAACAGGGTTGCAATATTCCCAAAATTATTTCTAATCTAAGCCATATATGTCATGCTTATTATAATTATAACACAAGATATAAATTCGGCCTAAGTGTACGAACTTTCATCATCACTTTAATTTATTATAATTTCTTATACCATTCCTAGGTATCCTAGATTTGTTTCAGTTTGAAAAATGGCATATTCTGCATGTGTATTAGAGATGGGTCCCTCATGTATGCATAAAATCACCAGTTATGATATTTTAGTGTTTCCTCTCACACTCCATGTAGCATTTTGTGAGGTTTGCCACATATGTTTATTATAGTAGTCAACGCAATGTATAGAAACTTGCATAGACAATGGCTTAATACATATTCCAGCAGGTATGGTAAACCAACCAACTTATAACAACAACTGAAGATTAATTTGACATGAATTAATGAAATATTCAAGAGACAAATTTATACATCAACTGTAGCTTTTTTTGGAAATTATATTGTAGATTCTACATAAAGAACCTTGTCTAGAAAATGGTTAAGTATTCATATTCTAGCAGGTATGGTACACCAACCAACTTATAAAATGAAGATCAATTTGACATGAATTTTATTAATGAAATAATTTAGAGATAAATTTATAAATCATTAATAACTTTTGGAAATTCTATTCTACATAAATATTTCTAAAAATAAATTTATTTAAGTACCTACACTTTAAATTGTCAGTTTAGCTATAAATTGTAAAGACTTTACTAGTGATTTGGAATGATTTTGCTACTCACAAGGAAGTAATTAATTAGTCAGTAGTTGAAGTTTGTAGTAAATATTTAACAATTTCATACCTAAAATATAGGTAATACCATATAATCTTAATAAGTGATTGCATAATATAATATAATATAATATAAGGTTTTCTTTGCAAATAATACATATGGTACATAAAAAAAATAGTTTTGAAACTTTTATCTCCCAATTTATCTAATACACAGACATAACTCATAATAACTGTTGTTTAAGGGGCTACATCAAAAAAGTGCAGGGTCAAGATTGTTCTTACAAGATCTGCAGAATCACGAAAGACTTAATTTTTAATTGTTTAATCATTTAACATTTGACAATACACATTTAATTGAAAACACAATTAGATTAACTTCACTCCATAGTTTTTATATATAAAATAACCTCTAATTATTTCTACTTTTCATTGGGATTGAATTTTTATATATAAAATAACCTCTAATTATTTCTACTTTTCATTGGGATTGGAAAACATGATAGTAAAGATAAAAAGTGTAGTTAGTTATCCATATGTATTTATTTGATTTCACACTTGTAAAACTTGTAATGCCTTCTCATTCTTAATTGATAAGAGAGCTATGTAGCACAAAACTTTTGCTGGAGTTATTAAAATTGACAAAATGAGGGGAATGGAGATTTGGTTTTACACAGTCACACTTTTTACCCACCTGCCAAAGGAAGGGTAGGTAATGCTTTACTTTGACTTTTTTATTTTGACTTAAAATAATAATTAAACTATTTGTATTTAAACTTACGTTTTTTTTGTGGTATTGTTACCTACTTATTTATATGTTTGATTGTTCTCTTTTATATTTGTACTGTTTTCTTTTAAAATAAACTACACTATTTTTGCTACATACACCCTATGTAAGTATGTCCAAATCCTTGGTGCTTTGTGTAGCCTAAATGGCTTAATGGATTTTACTAAATGAGGTGTGGTAAGGTTTGTTTGATTCCGAAAGTTCTATATGCTATATGACATCAGCATAAAACAAACATGGCAACCACAAACTGTCAAAAATTCATGAAAACTACAAAAAAAACTAAAAGAATATAAAAATGTATATTTTCTTCAAAATTCTTAATTGCCAAACTGATTTTTTGTTTTTTACAGTTTGACGCAATCTTAAAGGAAAGGTGTACTTGTGTAACAATTCTGTGGGTACTCACGATCGGGACCTAAAATAGGTTTTGTTCTATGTTCTTCCAGCTATCCTTTTAGCAAAAATCAGACTACAACATTTCTTCATGGCAAAATAGTCTAATCTGTATAATTTGTGGATATAATGCTCCAGATTATCACCTAGACAAATATAATCTTGAGGGCACTTGATTAAAAAAAATCTATTTGAGTTGTATAAGAGCCGAATACTTTGGATGTTTGATGCTGCACCTAAATGTATGTTGAAAAACTAGGTAGGTAGGTATGTTGAATGACTAGGAGTAGACTATTTTGTTCTACAGGTGTCAGTAGTTTGTTTTATAAATTTCTATTGTGATGAACGGGGCGCTTTCTTTTCAAAATACCTTCTTAAGCACTTGTCAGTTTTTAGGATTCCATACCCAGCCCTATACGGAGCCCTATTACTAAGACTATGCTGTCTGTTTGTCTGTCCAAACATTAAAAGGCTCTTTCTTTAAGAATGAAATAGGAAGAAGCCTTTATTTTTCACAGAATATGTGTTATAATGGGGGATTATCTAACAAATAAAAAAAAGTTAAAATTTAAGTGGGTCTCCATATAAGAAACAGATCTTCGTTGTTTTTGATCTATCTTTAAAACAGAATGAATGTTATACTTTAGTGTGAACTCTAAAGTATAACAATAAATAATAAAAACCGGCCAACTGTGAGACGGCCCCAAGCCATAACTAATTTTAAATTACCGGTACAGTGCCATCTAGCTTTTCATTAAGAGAAACAGTAACACATTTGTTGGAAACGATATTAAAAGTTACGCAACGTCGGGCTTGGTCAGTACTTGGATGGATGACCGCTTAGCGGCACACTTTTTTTGTGTTTGTGTTTGTAAATTACGTAAATGTTGGTAGGTACAGAAACCTCGGTGTGCGAGTCCCACTCGCACTTGGCCGGTTTTGTAAGTGAACTATACATTATACAGATAGAAGCAAACGTCCTCTATTGTTTGAAACCTGTCCTGTTTAGATTTCGACAAACCGATTTCACTGCCACACCTCTTTCCTCTTTTGTAGGTCTCAATGTACGACTCGAGTATTTTATCATGGCAAGCCGCAAGTCTGAAATACTAACTTTGCGTTCTCTCATCTAGTTTTCGAGAGAAGAAAACACATCATTTTCGTGTTACAACTTTTTGTAAAGGAGTCTTCTGAGACCAAAGACGTTTCATGAAACTCGTTTGAATATCGAGCATTGTTGATAAAACCACGCCTTAGTATAAGGCGGACATAAACTACCTAAGTAGGCCCGCGTTAGGTTTCCGGACTTTGATTAGAGGTTATGCTTCTTAACTATTGCGATTGCATTGCATTTCATGTTGTCTTACTCTTTTGTTTAAAAATCTATCTATTGACTATCCTGCTGTCAATGTTACACGATTGCCTTTGCAAAATTTACGAGCTATTGCGCGTTAAAAAAAACAGACGTATAGTTTGATATTTAATTTTGAGTCTGCAAAGTTTCGCATTCATTTATTAGTTAGAATTAGGATAGAGCACATTCATTCACGAAAACTCTTCTTTAGTTAACTTATTTTTTTTTAATAAATGAATGAAGTCAATGATTTTATCCTTCGCATATTATGATAGAAGCTAAACGAAAATACTCATTAACGTCTTAAACTGAATAATTAGCGCACGCCTTTGAATACTTTAATCTTCATTCCCTTAAATACTTACGACCAAAAAATATATTAAGTGAAGCTTTGGTTGAAGGATATTTAAATTGAACAAACGAAATTGCAAGACTGCCATAAAAATACTCCCAAGAAAATAAGACATCACTTCGCCGATTACCTTGCAGTAGGTAATGTTTTATTAAGGTATGCAGGGTATAAAAAATATAACTTAAGCTATGAGAATAGGACAAGGTCGCTTAAAACTGCTAACAAAAAAATGTAACGCAAATGTTAAAACTCTGTTAAACCAAAGAAAACAAAAGAATAAAGTCACTATTTGCACGGGTTATGTCCATTTACAAACTACGTGTACTCAAAAAGGTACACATGAAAATGGTAACCAAAGCTATGCGAACCTGAAAATAAATATCGCCACTGGTAAAATTCAAACGCAAATGTTGGAACTCCGCTACAGAAGAACGGATCCATTACATTGAATCTTTAGATTTAAGCCTAACACATTGATAACAGAAGCTAAAAAAAATACCTCATTAACAACCCAAACTGAATAACTACGTAAAGCTGCTGAAAAAAAAGATACTAAAACTGAACAAACAAAAATGCAAGTATGGAAATAACCCTTCGTAATACCCATCATATTTTAGTGACTGTGTCCATCAGCAAGCTTTAGAAACATACTTCCTCGAAAATACGAAATCACTTCTCCGATTATTTTGCAACTGGTAATAATTTACATAGATATCGGAAGTATCGGAACACTGCCATAGAAAAACGTTAACTTATGGAATATCTAAATTCACGCTTAACTTACGGATAACGGATGCTAAACAAAGATACCTTAACGACATAAACTGAATGCCATTACAAGACAGTAAAATGCAAAAGTTGGAATATCACTGAAGCAACGGGAGGAATAAGAATTGGAATGCTTAAATAGATAAACAAAACTATTGAAGCTACACGGATATCCACCGAACATCAGTGCAAATCAATACCATCAATACAAGAAACAGAACACAGAAGTGTTTAGAAGCCAGCACGCAGACCACAAACGGCAAAGCAGCCACTTTTCCCTTCTTGTATATATCGACATTTTCATATATTTATCCCCCTGCTGGCTTAAGGGTGGTGGTACCGGTCGGCTCTATCACTCCCACTCTACATCCTAGACTGCGAAGTCCTACTACCTGTCCTGTCTACGCCGTCTTACTGGTGTCTTGGGCAGAGGTAATAGGCACACATGGGAATATAGTGAGATGGACGGGACACTACTAGAATCACTCACTGATTCAGACTGTAAACGCCGCATACCTAAACTGACCATTTATTTTTTAACTCAAAACGGTACATCGGTTTATTTATGTTAATAAGTAAGTTCACAATTTTGAGCACCCTACAGAACTCCGCCATTGACTGTTTTTTCCTGTGTGACTCGTTCCTTGAGTCCTTGCAGTGGACCGCTGGCCGGTAAGACGCTGGAACGGAACGGAACGATTTTATCCTGATAGTACAGTCACGAGCTTTAATTTGGGACCCTTTTCCATTAAATGTTGTAAGAACATTCATAATGCAATAAGGTCGAAACTTCAGTTCAATAGTGTTGAAATGTCAAGTTAAGACATTTAAATATTTTATCGAACCTGAAATGATAACCTCTTTACAAAAAGCTATCACTACGGTCTTCTAATTACGAACATGTGTCAGTGTCAGTCAAGAAAATTATTTTGATCTGTTTAACGTTTTCACGAAATATAATTTTGCAAATAATAAACATGCTAATCGTGAGCAAGTGAGGCTTCAAAGTATTGATTTAAACGAACAAGGAGTAGGCATTCACGAGATATCACAAAAAACAAATGCGACAAGAAACACAGTTTGCCGTTGGGTTCGAGGTTACGGGAACGAGAGAAATCTTATTGACTTACGGCGAAACAACCATCGCCCGCAAGTTATAACTCAAGAGCAGAGCCGCCTGGTGCAAAGGCAATAGTTGATGGACGCATTTACGCCGACAAGTCATTTTGCGGAAACGTTTGAAGTGTACCCTTCGACAGTTAGAGGGCATCTTTACGATATGGGACTGCATCACAGACGGCCTGCAAAAAAAATTGCTTTGACGGCCAACCATAAAGCTGCTCGACTTATTTTCGCACATCAATATCTAAATTTTGATTGGACGACTACGGCTTTCATCGATGAAAAGACTTTTCTATCTTCCCAAACGGGCATTTACAACACGCGATACGCGGAAGACCACGTCATATCTAACAATGCGTCTAGTCACATTACAGCTAACATATCTGGCTAGATTAGTTCAGGAGGCATTGGCGTGGTTGTAAATTTACCACCCAGAGCCACTGCTTATGATTGTGTTAATTTATTGGACGAGAGTGTGCTCCCGACATTGCGATTATATTATACACAAGACGTTGCTTGAATAAATTTTGTTCAAGATAACGCAACCATTCATACAGCAAGAATCGTTAGAAATTGGTTCAACAATAACGGAGTTAATTTAAATGTTATTCCGTGGCCTGCACAGTGTGCCGATTTGAACCCAATCGAAAATTTATGGGGCTTAATGGTCCAAAAATAGTCAAATCGAAACGGAAGACCTAGAGAGGCACTTATAGATCACTGCCACACAGTCTGGGAAAGATTTAGGGGTACTGACATATGTCAGAAATTATTTGGATCCATGCGTGACTGGCTCCAGGCTGTTATTGACAACAAAGCGCGGTTTTGAAGATTTCTGCACCGCTAATAATGCTTTCTATATAGTTATTTTGTCATAATAAAAATGAAAAATAAAATAGTTTATTTCGCTCAACATTTTATCAATAAATATTGTGGCTGGTATCTCCTATTTATAAGGTTAGGTAAGCTTTAATATATTTTCGTAAAGGTTACAATTTTAGACTTTTATTTTATTTTATTTCCGTATCACGATCGATAAATTATATACTGCCAGATAGAAGACGGGCAAAGACCACATTGAATAAAAGACAATTACTCGGAAAAATCCGAAATCATCATTTAGCCTTTGCTCCGCCCGGTTAACGTAATTAAGTGGTTGCCCCTTGAAACGTAAACTTTAGGTGTTGATGGTACACATTATGACGTATGACACTGCGTTAGAATATTAGCACTAAATAACCTCAGTTTGCTACACGATATTCAACCTTCGGTGGGTCCCAAATTAAAACTCGTGACTCGTGCCTATGTAGTAAACAATTTGATGGCAGCATTGGTTTCGTTTTTAAAAAAAAAAGAATGATAATGACTTGTATCCATACCTTCCGGAATAATAAAAAAAAATTTTGCTTCCAAAATAATTTTGATTATTTTTTGATTGTGTTAAAAGTCGTGATATTTTTGTTTAGTATATAGTAAATATGAATTTTACTTTAGAAGATAGCACAACCGAAGAAGTACCTTTATTACTGGATAAATTAGTTGAAAGAATATTGTCACACAATAAAAAGTCAGATTCCTTACAAAAAGATTTGTTGCTTATTTCTATTGTTGTACTGTTAATAGAGAATGGATTTCAACCTCTAAGTGATGATTACCTGATTTTAGATCCTGAAACATCTATAGACGTAGAACTTTTGTCGAAATGGAAATCGTCATCAGGATTATATAAACTAATGTTTGTAATTTATCCATTTGAAAATACACCTATAAAGTTTATTATGAGTCCACTAGGTGCCACAGTTATAGTTAATATGGTGATTGAATCTTTGAACTATGATACATACACTGTATGCCTACCTATTAGTCGATATGTTGTATCCCCACAAGCATCTACAGTTCCTATGATATTTCGAGACTTGAAACACATGTCATGTACTTTTAAAAATAAGGTTTTATCTGCAGTTAAAAGTAAAGTTCTGAGTCATCATGGGTATCCAAGTGCAAGTTTGATGGGGTTGCCTGAAGAAGTGTTATTTAAACTAGCATTGCATCTCTCCATCTCTGATATTATTGCACTGGTTAAAACATGCAAGAGATTGAATTTTTTACTAGGAAATAATAGTTTATGGCATGAACTTTTTAAACGAGATTATGACAATGAGATGACACCTGAGAAAAACAATTGGAAAGAATTGTATAAAGATGTATACACAGCACATCAAAATAAAATATTGCCTAGGCCAGTATCTTTAGCTGGAACAATGCATGATTTTATGGACTACTCTGACTTTGTATCTTATATTGATAATCCCTTGTGGGATACTGTGATGTAATACATAATTATTCTGTATTTCATAAGGGGTTTTATGACTGAGTATTGTTGGTATAAAAATATTTATTATTTAATTTATGGGTCAATATAAGCTTACAGTATCCATGAAAGTTGTTTTAGTTGTATAATATTAATCCTTACATATGTAATTAAAATGAAACAGCCAAGGCAATCAAATGTAAAATTGCGATGGACAATGCAATACAAAATTTATATTAAGGTCAATCCGAATCATATTTTTTGAATACAAACTTCATTGCACTAATAACTATCCACACTTGCCACTTAAAATGTGTAATCATCATAATATATCACTACCATAGTTGCTAAAAGGCGATAATAAAATATCATGATTGATTGAAGTTGAGTTTTTGTAAGGTATTATTTTGCCAAGGAACTGATTTTTTTGCTCCACTGGTTTCGGAGATACCATGATCCTGTTCTACTAGCTTTAGACTAAATCAAGTGTAGCCATCTATTATCTTTGGACCTGTTACACCCATCAATATGGGGTTTGCACCATAATTTTTTGCTATTATTTTGCCAAAGAACTGATTGTTTTTGTCCACTTGTTTTCAAGATACCATGGTCTTACTATCTTTAGACTAACGTAGAGTAGCCACTATTGTATATCTTGATCTGTTGCATTTATCACCACAGGGCTTGCACAATAGGTTTAGGGTTCCATACCTCAAAAGGTAAAATGAACCTTATAGGATAACTTTGTTGTTTGTTTGTCTGTCTGTCAAGCCCTTTTTTCTCAGGAATGTGTGAAGGTATCAAGTTGATATGAATATCAAATACTTCTAAATCAATGCAATAGAAAAATACGGCCAGAATTAGGCCATTTTTGAGGCATATTTTGGCTTTCACAAACAAATCAAGACCTTTGGGGTACTACCCATTGTCAATCATGAAATATGACACGAAGCAAGGTGTAAGATCACAAATATAGAAAAAAATTTAAAATAATTTGGCCACAGTCTGCTAAGATCCTTTTATTCAAGAATGCGTGGAGGTATCAAGTAGGAAATAATATTAAATACTGAATTCAACAGTCACTTAAAATTGAAAAAAAATCAAGCTTCAAGACAATGCAATAAAAAATATACCCAAAATATGGTAATTTAGGCTGTTCCGTTGCCTATTAGGCCGACTTGCGGAACATTCATGGTAAAATAAATAGGTAGCTCAATAACTAAACCTGGTACAACTGTATAATATAATATAACTATAACTCGTCAATTGTCTTGCAAAAGCAGAAAGTTAACTATTCCACAGAAGTGACAACATAACAATAGTAAATGTGCATCCTGTTATAAACCGCCTAAATAAGTAAGTCCTGCATAAACATCTATGGGTCTCACTCTCTCTTGATAGATACAATAAATCTATCTCTTTTTACAATCTCTATTATTCTTCTACAATGAACTTTTAAATTTCGACTCAAAGTGTAAAGAGTTAAAAATGGACCTACTAAAGATCTTTCGTTGGCGTTGCGATCATTCTTGCTCCAGTTTTTTCTACGGTGGAGTCTTTGCCTATGTTTATGTGTTGAATATAGAAAAAAACCTAGGATACCTAGAATGCATGCAGAAGCAAAAATAATGAACCTCGGAATTCAGTGTTACATCTAATTTTTATCTGAGTAGTGCGTAAAAGTTTTGTTGTCTCTCATACTTATATCTGAACACTTTGTTCTTGCACAGTTTTATTAAAATGGTTTGAGTTAATGTATTCGTCAGAAAATTAAATGTAATCTACCTACCTACCTATATATAGTTTAGGTACCTACTCACAGTTGAAAAATTATATAAATTGAACTAGAAAACCGATATCAACACGATTTTAACAAAAATTTAGGTGCAATATGGCGGAGTTGGTGACTTCATTCTCCGATGGATGCGGGTTAAATTTTTAATATTTAACTCGGCGGTTGACCCGGGTTAAGTAGTAGCGCAAGACAAATATGACTTTGACTCAGGTTAATTTTATAACTTGACAAAAATGGCGCTAACCCTAAGGAGCGCAAGTGGCCCATATAGTCAGTTATTTTACTTTACGGTAGATTGCGCTACTGATACTATACCGTAATTTGGTTTTCAAAATTAAACTTTTATTTTAATTTACGCACTTGCCATTTAGGGTTCGGTAGCCAAATGGCGAAAACAGAACCCTTATATTTTCGTCATTATCATCTGTCCGTATGTAACGCACTTATAATACCGCCATGTTTGAATTGAATTTTGACTATATTTAAGTAATAGGTCTCTTAAATAGATGAATTGTATTTTTTCGCGCACCCCATTGTGTACGGCAGGGTTTGATTAGGTCTTTAAGCGTGTATTTAAGGTTTCTGACCTTCTAAGTAAGTAAGAGCTATTTTCTTCCAAAGTTGAAAGTTTTGTGTACCCTTTAACTTTAAAACCATGAGTTTAAAAAAAATGCAATAGAGGTTAATTAATTATTAATAATTATTGTAACGAAAATTGTTTTGAATAAAATTAGTTCACAAGTATGTTAGATATCCGCAATGACTTTCTAAGTGAAGTTCATTGGATAATCGTCATAAGTTATAACTCTCGTTCTACGAAACCCTAACTAAATGCCTTTGTCAGTTTATATTACAGTCACATTATATGTAGATGAAATTGTATTAATGTACAATTTCAAATGTAATGTAGCGTAACAAGGCACACATCAAAAACATATATGTATAATGAGAGCCAAGTTCAATATTACGAATATGTGGTATTGGCGACTTTGGCGACAAAAGAATTGATATAGAATCTATATGGGTGCCAAGCTCTGTGTAGAAAATCCTAAAGTTACAGGAACATGCAACATTATTAAATTAATTTTTATAACAATTTCTGGTTTCTTGGTACTACTATAATAGTTACTACTCGAAAAGTAATATAAATTCTTAAATTTCAACAGATAATTATTTACACAATGCATTTATTTCACTTGGGATGTAATTCAAGCTCCAGATTTAACTTGACTAGTTTTTACCAGCAAACCAAATTTAAGAAAAGTAACATGGGTATTATATGAACCTATATACGAAGGGTAGAGTAGAGTATAAGTAGAGTACAAACAGGAAGTACACTAACTTGCTTATAAGTCAACGAAAATAAGGTGATTTCTTTTTGTACAGAAATTATTATTTTATATTTTTATTCACCTACTCGTACTTTCATTCTTCACTTTGTTATTACTTTGTTGATATCAATAATTTTCAGATTTCATATTTTCTTCCTTTGTATAAACCTAACAGTCTACCTTTATGCCAAATATCAAGTTTTTAAGTCCTCTGAAAGTGGGTTAGGTTTTTGATCTACATGTCACTCAGTCAGTGAGTGAGTTAGTCATAAAAATGCCGGTTTTTAAACGTTAATATATCAATAACTGTATGAGCTACATTTATGAAATTTTGGATTTAAGGCAAGCAAATAAATAGCCTTTTATAACTGTGCTAAATTTCATGTATGTCGGTAAACCTGTTTAAAGGTTTCGAGTTGTGAAGGGGTCAAAAGTAGTTTGGAATGGTTCGTGTAATGCATGTGTAAATATTACACATGGCTGCTGTTCGCCTTTTTCCTTGAACTTGGCTGGACACGCTGCCGCATTCGCAAATAATTTGTAAATATGTTTTGTCTACTTAGGTGAAGATGGAGACAAAGCGCTTTCTACAGCAAATCATGTTACTAAAGGAGGGCGCCATTTGTCGATACCTCTCGATTCAGCGACTATCAACGGTAATGCAAGTAAGTGCAATAAACTGTTTTTTCCTACTTGAATTCCAGAGTCTGGCGTACTAAAGACTGTTCCCAATAAGTAAGCAGGGCAGTAATATACCTATTCGGATTACAATTAGAAAAAAACCGGTTGAGTGCGAGATTGAGTCTAATAGGATTTTTAAAAGTTTTTTTAATAAGCCAAAACTGTTGCATTTGTAAGGTCATAGGTTTTCCTATCATCTGTAAGTAAAGAACTAATTTCTGTAAATTTTCTGAAATTAATCGGTTGGTTCCGAAGCGAAAGAAGGCAGTGTGTAGCGAAAGCTGTGTGAAACCTGAAAAATGTCCTATAATATGTCTTGCCTACGTCCGTTTTTTCAGTTTTTTTTTTTACTTTAATGCACGAGTAGAAGGTAAATTTGAATATCATTCAAGTCAAGTGACTTTTTTCTAATTTATTTTTTCTTTGTGACCGCTCCAGAGCCACATCATATTTGTAGACGGAAAGTTTGATTGATGATATTCTGATCTTAGGAAGACACTGGCCAAATGTCAGTCCCAAACTATGTATGAGCTGCACACTTTTTGAGAATTGTCGACTATCCCAAACTTACTCCTGCGAACTGCGAAAAAATGAGCTCCCTGCCAAGGGAGGGCTTTCTGAAGGGTCGGCAACGCGCGAGTGATACCTCTGGTGTCGCCGCTTACCATCAGGCGGGCCGTAAGCTTGTTTGCCACCTTAATGGGGTAAAAAAAAAAAAAAAAAACAAAATGATGGAGCATGCATTCTAGTAAAAAAATTTCAATGTTATAAAGTCCTAGCTGATGTTCAAAAAGTAGTATTCCTAACGTTTCTGTGCAATTGAACTACCATAAAATAACAATATTATGCATCTATAGATCTCCAAAATATAATAATGACACAACAGATATGTTTTTAGATATAAGGACGGAAATTTTAACTAACTTGATACATAATAAAATTAGAAAAATCATAATTTGAGGTGACTTTTTTAACATAGGTATTCTTGAAAGAAATAACCTATCAATTTAGTTTAAAAATGTATTACTTGATTTTAACCTAAAACTGAATATAAAGCAACCGACACGTATTGAAAGTAGAACCTGCATAGGTAATATGATTCACAAAATAAAAGGTAGAAAATGCAAGGTTGTGGAGCTAGCGATTTTAGATCATACAGCTCAAATAATAGAGTGTGAAAACACTGGTACGAGTATATTAAAAAACGTGATCTTAGCAAAGAGAATATGGGAAAATTAAAAACAGTATCAGCGCCTTGGCGTTAAATAATGTTTATAAAACTACTGACCCTAATCTCGCTTTTGACAATTTTCATGAATCATTTAGCCTTTTCTATAATTTATGTTTCCTTATCATTACTAAGAGAATATCAAAGACAAGGAAGCCTTCCTGGGTTTCGAAACGTATAAGATTGTGCTGAAGGCGTAAGGCTGAACTCCTATTGCAATATAGGTTTGAACACGGTAATAAAAACAAACAAAAATTTATGTTGTATGCCAAACGCCTTAAAAAAATTATACAATTGACTAAAAAATTAAGAAATGATCAATACATAAACACTGCTAATAATAAATCAAAAGCCACATGGGACATATAAATGAATATAAAAAAAACTATCCCAAAAACAACATATCAATATTGAAAGTAAACGATATATAAATTGACGACCCTCAGGTGATAGTAAATAAATTAAATAATATTATACTGACATAGCTTAAAAATAAATACGAAAACGATGAATTCGACATATCTGGTATTAATGCTGATTTTAATTATGAAAATAATGTCAAAAGAAAAAACCTCCTAAACAAATACAAATATAGAGGTAATAGTGATACCTCAAATTCATTATTCATGGCACCAGCGGTTCCTCCTGACATAATCAATATCATTAAGTGTCTAAAAAATAAAAAAAAGCTCTGGATAGATAAAATCACAACAAAAATAATAAAATATGTGTGTGAAATTATAGCACCAATCATGTGCTACATAATTAGCCTGTAATGTATTGAATGCGCGAATTTAAAACTGTCAGTAGTCATTCCATTCTTTAAACATGGCGATGTTGAAAACATGGATAACTATAGACCATTAACTATGATTCCTGTTATAGCCGAAGTAAGTACTCTTACTTCGGAAGTAACTACTTATTGTGTAAAGAACAGAAGGGTTTAAAAAAAAAAAAAACAATAATATGGCCGTTTATGACTTTATTTACAAAATCCTTATAAACATGGTTAAAAAAGTACCGGTTACAGCTCTATACATGGATATAACAAAGGTATTCGACCATGTAGACCATAAAATATTACCTAATAAATTAAATGAGTACGGTGTAAGAGAAAACGTCATAAAATTAATTGAATTATATCTAACAAATATACATCAGGTAATACAAATAACCAAATTATGTCAAAAAACTAAAAATGAAGTTAAATATATATCAGCCCTATTTTTGATATATATAAATATTCTACCATATATGACTAAGCACTCTAGAATATTGTTTGCCGATGACAGTACTTCTTTATTCATTGATAATAAAAAACTAATAATAACTAACTATGAACTAAAAATCAATGAATCATTCAACAATATTATTCTGTGGCTAATAATTTGAAAATAAATTTGACTAAAACAAACACCATGAGATTTAGACAAAATATACTGGTAAAACAAAAAATCATTTACATTAATTATCTAGATAAAACTATTGATGAAATTAAGGTAAAACTTTTATTAGGTATATCTATAGACTACAGATTAACGAGGCAATTTCAAATTGATAGTATACGTAAAAGTTGACTTGATTTTCTTATGCAGTTTACAATTTATCCAAAGTAACACGTCAAAGAACTTTAGGTATTGTAAGCATATCACGGTAATGCTGCGAGTATGCTTCGCTACAGAATTATATTTTGGGGCAATGCATCTTATAGACATGATGTATTTAAAGCCCAAAAAAATGTATAAGGGCAATTTTCAGCCTATATAAAGCAGATAGCTGTAAACCCTATTTAAAGAATTTTGAAATACTGATATTCCCTGCACTGTATATTTATGAAGTAGTCCTATTTATTAAAGTTAACCCCAATTTATTTCCTTATATATACTAAATAAACGAAATAATAATAAAATAAGAGGGTTACCATCGACAACTGCTCTTTTCAAAAAAACATAACTGGTATGGCACCCACACTATATAATAACTTTCCTAAATCCCTGTTAGAATTATCCTAGTTAAGGAAAATATTAGTAGTAAAGCGTAATACTCAGTCAATGACAACATATATGACAGTTTTTTATTATTGTAACTTATGCACTTTATTGTAGTATGTTAGTTATTGCTATATTAAATATTAAAATTACTATAAGCTGTTTTAATTTACATAAGATAATTACGGTAGCAATTGTTTAATTAATATTTTAAACACAAAGATCGTTAATATTTGTGTAAATTAATATAAGTACTTATAAAGTGTTTTGATTATTTTAATATGCATGATATTAATAATTGTACACCAAGTGTGTAACAGAGCATAGTGATTCATAAACAAATTGTACTATCTTTTTGATACCTAAGTTTAAACAAATAAATAAATTTGAATTTAAAGTTTAGAGCACCCTATTCTTATGACTCATTATATTTTTTTGACTATTTATATGACGGTAATCAATAAAGGGCATTTCTATTAGCACTATTTATAGAAGACACGTTTTTTCTGGGGTCCACAATTGCGCCGTATTCTAAATTTTGTATTTGGATAATGTTTGGGGACCCAAAAAAATAAGTGGTATCAGCATCAAAAGACTTCACTTCCATATTGAATGCTTGCCGCGCAGCAAATGACTAAACGGACGACTAACGACGAGCATGTGATCGTGCAGATTAAAGACGATCACACGATTAACGATCATCGCGGATTGTAAAGTGCCGCCGTTGAAGTCGTTCAGTTCATCACACCATCCATCATAAAAAAACACCGCGATGCCGTTTTCAAGGTATATGTAGTTAATTTGGTGCATATTTTGGCATGTGGCATAAACCTTGGTGTTACCAGCATCCATGGGCTACGGACGCTGCGGTGACCGCTTAGCACTAGATCGACTTGTCTGCCACCTTAGTAGTATAAAAAACGTTAAAAAATGAGATTTTCGAATTGCGTGAAATTGCATATATATCGGTGTTGGACTTTAACGGCAACTCCTCAATTATAGAAAAAAATTAACTCACACCTCGCGTTTCCAAGTAGCCTTCCCCGGGACTCAAACTATCTCCATGCTAAATTTGCCCACCGTTCCACCCGCCCTAAATTCCGTAATCGGTGTAGGATATCAACTTCGATCTTTGGATTCAGAATTTTATTCTGAAAAAGGGGTATTTTGGAATTTTTTTGCTATTAAATATTGCAATTGTTATTAAATTAAAAACGAAGAGAGAAAAAGGTGGTCTCCGTTATTTAACAATAACTTCAAAAATATTAAAAAAAGCTCCATTTTGAAAAAAAGATTCTAAAAGAGGATAGAATTTCATAAAAAAAAGTCTCGACTCCCGAAATTGTAGTGCCTTTATTTATAATTTTAATTTAACGTTGAAAATAGCGTTCCGCGCGGCAGTTTCAACGTTGTGACATCGCCGCCAAACAAACTAAGCGTCAGAAATTTTTTTTTTTATAATATTTATTATCAATATAAAAATTTGAATAAATTATAGTATCATTTAGACACTTGAAGGAATACAATCCAGTTTACAAAAAATTTTTAACTTGATTTTTGTTTAACTTATCCAATTGTTAAATAAGTTATTTTTCATGAACTTAAGATAACATAAAATCTATCATAAACATTTAAATAATTTAGCTAAAAATATTTTTCCTCTTGGAGCGTACTCTGATATACTCAATAAACAAGATTCCGGTATAAAAATTTATTAAAGTTTTTTTATTTGCTTATAATGATTTTTCTAAGTTAACAAAAAATGAAAAATCCGGAAAATGTAGTTAAAATTTTTTTTTTTACGAAACCTTTGATTTTCACTGTTTTTGTATCTATTTTTTACATTTCATTGCTTAGTTGAAAAATTTTTTACATCATTTGTTAAAAAAAAATTTATAAACAAATACGCAAATTTAATATTTTTAAAAAATTTTTTTTTGCCATTATATTGTCAAAGTGGAATAATGATTTTTAGAAAAAAAAAATTTTCTTAAAAAATGTTTTAATTGTTAATAACCGTTTTTTTCATTTATCTGACCTATGAATTATTAATTAAGAAATCGGTTTTTTTCTAAAAATCATGATTACTTATTTTAAATAGAATTCAAAAAAAAAACAATTTCAGATAAATGAAACTATTTTTCGCAGAAAACTCACTTCTCGACCAGACTACACGGACATGACAAATTTATAAAAGTTACGAAACCTCAATACGCTGTAAACCTTTAAAAAATTTCATATCAAACTAGATTTTTCGTGCAAAATAAAATTGGGCGTAAGTACAAATTTACAAAAAAACAGTTTTTCGGTAATAAAAAAACTTAAGAATCCTATTAAGTTAAGGAGCCTTCGGTTCGTAAGTCAACAACGAAAGCTAATGGATAAAAATTAATCAAAAAACTTGAAATAAACTTAGTGGAAGATCTCATCGCACGAGGAGAATATTCAGTTGAGTATTACTTTTATACTTATAAAATATTTTATATTAACTTCTTCCCGAGGTTTCTCCTTTAAGTTATGATTTTTTTTTTTTTTTATACTACTAAGGTGGCAAACAAGCCTACGGTCCGCCTGATGGTAAGCGATCACCGTAGCCTATGGACGCTTGCAACACCAGGGGCATCACTCGCGCGTTGCCGACCCTTCAGAAATCTAATAACTTCTTTTTTGAAGAACCCCATACTGTAGTCCTTAGAAAAAACCTTGGCAGGGCAGCTCATTCCACAACCCAAGCGTTCGCGGGAGGAAGTTTCTCTGAAACCGCACTGTACGCGGTTTCAAAACCGCAAAATTATGTTAACACAATTTTAAACTAAATAAAATTCACATGCTATGTACACTTTAAATAAAAGACGAGCCCTGGGAGAAAAGATAATAAATTTCTAGTAGATAATAGAGTTGCTACTTTAGCACTTTAGCACTTGTACCTGCTAATTATGTTGTCTTATTTTATTGCGTCTGGTGGAAATGGCTTTTGAACGTGTTAAAGGTAATTGTGCTGCTCAGGCATTTTATAGCCGTAATTACCAATCTGTGTATCGGAAAGACAATTATACGATTGAGGGAAAACTTATCATAAAATGTAGTCTACATTAGGTAAAGCCAAGGGTCTATATTGCAACCAGCGTTTCCGGTTTTTTTGTTCCATCAAAGCAGGATCTTGCAACTTTTTGAGTAAAAAAGCAGTATTCCTTCGATGAAAGCGGGACATAGTAAAAAGTATATTATTTTTACTTGCTTTTATTTAACTCACAATGCTTCCTTTTTCATTTTTATTTTTATTTTTCCTTCCATCTTGTGGTGGAATCTTGCAAGCTTAATTAAACATACTTCCTGTTATCACCCTTCGATGAAATTTTGCATACTTACTAAGCTTGTGACAACACAATATTCCACAGTTAGTTTGACCAACAACCCCCTCGAGGTGGAGGTGAAAAATTTAAAAATTTTCAGATTGGGTATTTTTTTTAGGGGTTAATTAGGGGTTTTGAGGGTCGCAGATCATGAATTTGATGTTCATTTTGATGTTATCACCTCTTGGCATATGCAGAAAGTGCACCTGAAGGTGGACATTAGGGTGGAACGTGAAAAATTAAGTGAAAATTTAATTACTAATTTATATTGAAGATAATATCGTTCTCCAAGTTCTCATCACCCAACTAATGAAACTTGGGCAATAAACTATAAAAATTCAATTAAATTATCACTAAAAAGTATAAAATAAAAAAGATTTTTTTAAAAACTTGCTTTTCTTTAAACATTAGAATCATATAAAAATTCAATCTAACCAAAAATTGTACAAAAAAGTAAAAAATTATTTTTTCAAAATGAATATAATTTTTTTTATAACCACGTAAGTACGACTGCAAGAAAAGCAAGGCGTGCGTAGGTACTTACACACAATCACTTGATAAACTCTCAATTAATATTCAACACAAAAACTCTAGCACGTCAAATATTCGTGTGTAGCGCACGCCTTGCTTTTCTTGCAGTTGTAGGTGGATATAAAAAAAATTATATTCATTTTGAAAATTTTTTTTTTCTTTTTAATACAATTTTTGGTTAGATTGAATTTTTATTTGATTCTAATGTTTTAAGAAAAGCAAGTTTTTAAAAAAATCTTTTTTTACTTTTTTTTTTACCCTTTTCAGTATTGATAACGACAATAAACAGTCGAAATATTTACAAAAATTAAATTAAAATTATTAATTAATATATTTAAATAATGAAAGTACAAAAGTGTTAAAATATCATTTATGAATTATGTACCTAACTTTTTTTTAAAGATAACTTAAAAGTTTCCTTACTTTCTTAAAATTTAATAGTTCAAAATTTCTTAGATCAGAATAACTAAGCATTAATTCTGGTTTTCTGACATCCGCTAAACAAATTTTTTTCTTACATTTGACCATTTAAAAAAAAATGCGTTGGAAGAAGCAGTTGAAAATGGGACCATTAATATGAATAACACAAGTTAAAGCATTATTTTTTTTTTTAATCCAGAAAGCGGTACCGTGGTTGTCACGCTCGGGACATTTAATTTTAGGCTAAAAATCTAGACGTCTTGCTTTTGGCGGTTTGCAACGCTCTGGTTGCACTGTTGCACTCCATATTATTGTGTAAAATACCTTAGCTCGGTATTTTTTTAATCGTTTTTTTTTTTAAGTCTCGTTTTTACATAACATTCACCAATATAGGTAAACTTAATAAGCAAAACCCTATCTAAATATTAAATTTCATCTAAATTGTTAGAGCCGTTTCCAAGATACGCAAATATATATGCACATCTATGTACAATAATTACTCTTTTAAATATATTAGATATGATAAATACTTATTGAGGCATCATGTCTTTTAAATCATTGGAATATTCACAGCTTAAGAGGGTTCCTGACGTCCACTAGTGCCGCCAATTGATATTTTTATTTTTTTCTTTGTTCAAAGAAAATTTTAAAAATGTCTTTCTACAGAAATATGTAATGAGTTATCACTAAAGTGATCACTAGACCCCATAAAAGCTAATTTAGTGCTTGTAATTATCTTGTATTGATAAAAAAAGAATACCGCGTATAGTTTTTTTTGAGTAACGATCACCTCTTGGGTTATTGTTGCATACGCGTATTTCTCGAGTATCATCTTCCTAACTGTTGGTTTTTACAGCTAATCAGACTAATCGTTTCTCATAATAATGCGTGTTACGAGTTGTAAGCAAGAAAGGTTAATTAAATCCTAAGAAAGTGTCGTCGCACCCTGCCGTGTTATTTTGAGAACTTGAGACTGTAACCTAAGGGCTAATAGAAATATACACGTGCTCGTTGTATATGGATAAGGGTTCGACGGCGGCACACCGTATAGCGACAGGGCTCAGATTTTAGAGAAAGGCAGGGGAGGGTGCGCGGATGAGATGCGCCGCGCAGCCTCCGTTGTAGGCTCTCGCCGCTGTGGCGCCGCCGCCGCCGCGCCTCACTCATCGGTACTGGGAAAGCTTCGTGTTTTCGGTGATTTGGAGACATATTGTTAGTGCTGTGTCCTGGGAGGGCTCTGTGCCGTGATTATGCCTATGGCCAAGTGGAAGTGAGCGGCGCTGTGGAGGGCCCGCGGACGCCCTGCGATCGACCGCCGTGGCGGTGCTACGGACCCATGCTTACCCATAGTCGTTCCGATGGCGATTTCCCTATTTACACTAAAGGTGAGCTATTTACGGTATCGTAAAAATATACTATGTATTGCTGGTTTTATGCAATTTATATAATTTGGTATGGTAATAAATATACATTTATATTGTGTTACGTATGTGCTTAATACCACTTAACACGGTTTTCAGCATGCGTACACATTCATACATACATATTTTGTACAATGATGCCACTACATATCAATCTAGTTTAGGGAAAGTTAGTTCTCTGCTATTGCTGCTTACATATACGAAACCTGCCATGCCACAGACCAAAGATAATATAAAATATCTACGACATAGGGCTGTAAGAATGCTATTATATAATTTCATGTTGAAATTTAGTTAGGAATAGTCTTATTCTGATATTACAGGTATGTGCATACATTAGATGCTGGCCCATCGATTGGCAAAACACTATATGTGTATTGTAATGTAGACACACGTGTCATCCAAGTGTTTCTAAAACAAAACCAGATGTTTTTATGAGTGCATTGCATACTTGGTTTGTCATCAACCAAATATCTCTTTAAGCTTTGTTTCGTAATTGTTTTATTAGAACTCTATGCCCTCTGCACCACTCTTACCGTTGTGATGTAAGCAGTAAGCTGATTTTCATTTATTCTATTAAATGTAAGTTGTTTCTCCTAAATTCAGCACGCTTTCTCTTAAAAGAATTTCAGTTGCAAAACCCTGCGGCTATCGAGAAATACATACGTATCTAAACACAAAGGTATCAAAACTTCTTAATAGTATCGTATTTTAGTTATTGCAAACTGAATCGAGCGCTCCTATTGAACTGTTTCAAGACTACCAATATTTGTTGTTCTTGATCGCAGTTTTTTGCGATTAGGTTGGTTTCAAAAGTAAACCCCCTGTAATGGTCTTTGCATATTTTTACCCGACTGCACCAGAAGGAGGGTTATGTTTTTCGAGTGTAAGTATGTATACCTATTTATTTGTCCAGCACACTCTGTAGCCTAAGGTTTTAGTTTGCGAGGCGTCGTTAGATTAGTCTCACAAGGTACATAATATTCTTAAAAAACAAATAAAGAGTTTGAAAATTAGAGTACGAAAATATTTATAATAAAATAATCAAGCGCGAGTAAAAAAAAATTGGAAAAAAATAACACTAAAAGCGATGAATAAAAATAAAAAAAAAACAACCCCGACTGCAAAAATATTAAAACCTAAACAGAAATTAACGTTATTATTTAATTAATTATTTTTAAATATTATATATTATAGCGACTTTAAATTTTGCAGGCATTACGTAGGCAAGCACTAATGAAGAATTTTGCAAAATTCATACCCTAAGGGTACCCTAACTCTCTATTCACAGGATATAAATAAGGGTTGAAAGTTTGTATCGAATGGAACTTTGACATTTAGCATAAAAAACTTTTTTAACAAAAAAAAACAACCGGCTTCAAAAAGATGCACTAAAAAGGTAAAAATAATTACTAATTTCCAAAAATATGATCTGAATTACAGTTTGAAGTTGGTGTCATGCAAGCAAAGTGTGTTATAAACTGTTACGTATGTACATAGACACCAACTTCAAACTGTAATTCAGATCAGGTTTTTGGAAATAGGTAATTATTTTTACCTTTTTAGTGCATCTTTTTGAAGCCGGCTGTTTTTTTTTTTGAAAAGTTTTTATTTTTTTCTTTTGAGTGAGGAATTGCTTTTTTTTTCTTCTACACTAAAAACATCCATGCTCGCAACAAAGTTTTATACAAACACCAGTTCCAAAATAACATTATTTTTTTTTTTTCTCCAAAAGTCTTAGTTTTAAATTCACTATAATAATATGGGATCACCTGGAACGTAACGTTATGGGTAACGTTAAATAAAAAAAGAATTTCTGGAATCGGTCCAGGCGTCTCCGAGAAATCAGGTAAATTTTTAAATGTATCAAATAGTTATTCTTTTACTGACTAAGATTGAGACATATTTATGGTACCATTATGCAGCTACGGTAATATTGTACTTATACATTAATTATCAACATTATCTAAAACAAACTTAATATTTATACCTACCTACTCTATGGATGACCGAAATTTATGCTTCTGATTAGTTACTAAAAAAACATATAAAATCACAATTAAAGTTAATTTTTCCTAAAATAGTATTAGTGAGTTGTCATAAAGATCATAAACTTGTTATATTATACCAATTTTTAAAACTATTAAGGATTTTTAATTGATATACTTATTGCTGGTAAATCGCGTTATATCTATTTCAAGCCAGTTGCGGAAACTAAAGTCTATAGCATACTGAAGAATATTCTTATCAGATTTGTAATCAGCAACCCCGAAAATTTCCGAGATATGTATCGAATTCAAGCCATTTATTTATTTATAAAGCAAAATAAATAAAAGTGAAACTAAACCCCGTATCGAGTCGTTCGTCGTTTCCGCCGGAAGAAGTCTGCCGAACATAGGACTCCGCGCCCAACGGCTTCCTGCGGCTCTAATCAGGTCGTCTCGAGAACCTTTCTTCCCAGTTCGACAACTGATGTGGTCCGCCCATTGCCACTTTAACTGGCTAACTGTTTGATATATGGTAGGTTTGGTTCTTCGGCGAATTTCCTCGTTTCCGATTTCATTGCGCAAAAAAACTCCAAGCATAGCTCTTTTCATAGCTCGCAACAGTTAAAGACCACGCTTTTGTGACATAAGTCATCACTGGCAACACAAATTGATTGTAGACTTTGGTCTTTAGGCACTGAGAATTTTAGACGAAAAGATATTGCGCAGTTTCTCGAACACTGCCCAAAACTAGCTGGATTCTTCGGTTAACCTCTATCACAAAGTACCTAATCGTACCGAGAACCGTATTGAGTTTAGGGGGTAAGTGAAAATCCAGAGAAAAGAGAAAAAAAAACAATAGAAACTTTTCTCATTAGATTCGTAATCAGTGACTCCAAAAACCCCTAAGAAATTAATTTCAAGCGAGATAACAACAGAGTGAAATTAACCCTTTGTGATGGTGTAAGTGGGTGTTTACTGAAAGATTATATAAATGCAAGTATCTTAACATATAATATGTTAATATCAAGGTTGAATACTAACAAAGAATACTAAACAGACCCGTAATTCATAAATTTACAATCATCAGCTGTGAGATTGTTATTTGCTTAAGGCTAGGGTATAGGCTAGACCGCGAAAATACGCCGTTTTTGTGCAAATTTCGTGGCTAAACTATAGCATCTAAAGCATTGAAAAAAATATATGTTATAAAACTTGCTTTTGTCTAGTGCATTACTGAATGATTTTCATTTATTGTATTTAATGCAATAAAAAATCTGGAAGTGACCGTTGTTTTAACACTTGTGCAAATTTTTAAAGCGTGTTTTGCATTTGCTTGTAATGAAAGTTGGTTAAATAATTAGAATAGCTTGTTATCTAGTGCATAGACTCTAAGTAAATGTGACTACAAAACGGTAATAACTTTAAATTCCATACAAAAAATTTAAAGTTTCAAGGCGTCATTACGGTATAAATTACTTAAGAAGTATATAACATATATATCTCACAGTAATGTATATGACATTATCTAATGATTTATAGTGCATTTACATACACAACGTAAGAATTACAGAAATTAGCTTTCTGGCCTATATCGCCTTAACGTTTTTAACTATGGAATTAATAATAAGCAGCAAATAAAACATGTTTAGCTTTTCCCATTTAGCAGCCCCCAGTTGCATTTGTCAAAGGGAATGATAAGCCAAGTTAAGTAACGTCAGGCATGATAAGTATCTGGAGAGGTGACCGCCTAGTGGTACATTTTTCTGCGCTCCTCTGTGATCTGTGCTCCTGGCTGTGTTTTCATATGACAGCAGTCATTAAGCCTGGTCATAGGCATAATAGGCAGCCTAAAAACTCTGACAGTCAAGTGGCCACTAGCAATGTCCGCCAATTCGCCCTAGTTTAGCGTGGTGAGCTATGGCCTCAGCCTTTTTTTAAAAAAAAAAGTCTTCTCTGCAGTAGCGACGTCATTCGGCTATATGGCAATACATGACAAAGCCTAAATTCTACGGTTCGTTTATTTTCTGGGGCAATAAGAACATATTTATAAGGGCTCTATATTTACGCCTATTATCTCGACGCGTTCGCTCCGTTCATCCGTACCGTAGTGCCGCAACTGCGTGTAGGTAACCTATTCAAGCATTATGTGATGGCGGCGTTCTCAATAAATATATGATAATGTATGTACATATATTCATTTAGAATTATTAAATAGATTCTTCTGTATCTTAAAGGACTGCTTTGCTGGCCTAGAAATCTACAATTTCATAGAGGTAGCTACACAGATAAAAAGGATTTCTCTTTTCAAGACGGAGTACTTTCTCGAAATATTTAGTTATTCCAAAAATATATTTTCTCAGATTAAAAATATATTTTTCTGGTCTGGTTCTGATACTATTTTATTTGTAATTTTAAGATAAATATGCTTATTTTGAGATTTAGTTTTATTTCAGTAAAAAAGATGGACTTCTTAAAAATCAAGAATTTAATCCTTTCTAAGACAAATCTAAATAATATCAACATATGGTGTTGTACAGTTATTGACACTAAGCTAGAACGCGCTATTTAGAATAATTATGATTTAATGACTACTTTCATAAACAAATCGTTGAGTTAGATCAGATTGATAGATAATAAGAACGCAGTTAGATCTCTAAATACGGTGTTTTTGAATCGTCGGTACAGTGTATAAGTACCTTTATTTGTCATTGCATATTCTCAAACAGAAATATTTATTACCTACTCTGAAGAATCAATTAATCAAATCTAATTGCTAGAAAAAAGAATAATATTTCTCATTCTTACAAAAAATTTCCTTGATGGAAATCGAAACATCTTTCACTTAAAGAATAACTTATCTTTGACTCGATTCATTTGTTTAATTGCCTTGAATATTTTTTTCTTGGTACAAATAAATATTTTCAAGATTTAATTTTACTTTTACTAAGTAAATATTCTCGTACGTCTATAGGGAGAGGATAAGTTTCTTGGAGAAAATGAATTTGCTTTGATACAAAGCAATTTGCCTTTATTCAAGCAATCTGTTTTTACCGTGTAAGGAAATGCGAAGAGTGGTCACTTTTTATGGATGTCTTCGTGAAAGACTGCTCATGTGAGTGCACCCAATGCCCGATAAGGGTAGGTCAGACCTATAGACACACACAGGCCCAACGTTATTTCTTTTTCTCTCAAAGGTGATAGAGCGTATAATTAATAGCACGATTTGATCATCGACCGCCGATACGGCTTTAGCAAAAGTGCTCGACCGATGAACTCCTAGTGTTTCTAACTCATCGCTAGGTAGTAGCTATTTTGAGATAAAGAAAGGCATTTGCATGTAGCCTAGACATAGCTAAGGTGTTCAAACTCAAACTCAGGGTCTGACACATGGGTCTATTATCGAAGTTGTTACGAACCGGGTTTATATGTGCAAGTAGAGTTTATATGTCACACGATGCGTAAGAGACGTTGTTGACGGTAGCAGTTCTTAAAACATGGAGATTAACGCTGGTCTCTGAACAACGCTGCCTGCGACGCTGATTTTACAGCATATGAAACAAGAATCATGTCGTGACCAAAACAAGGTTCAAGGTGCAATCCGCATCTAAACTTCAGCACTTTCTGATATTAAAAATTTGCAATTGAAAAATGTGGCTGCACGTGTACATGGCAAGTGTTGTGTTTCTTTCAGAGTAATGGTTTCTATTTTATCATAATAGATACTAGAAATTGGTATTCATTATTGTATGTACTTAAAATTAATACGGTGAGTGATTTATTATGACCAGTTCAATAATGTAGGTTCAAGTGTCTCTTGTGATAAAAGTTAGTCACGGTTTGTTTTATAATCGTGTACGTGATTCTCATTTTGAGTAAAATGGAAGCATAAGTATCAAACTATATGAATTTCACATTTAATGAACTAGTTTTTATATAAATATCATAACGCGGTGAAACTAATCAAGAAACTGGAGGCAGAAATGGTGCTGATTTGAAACATTTTGATAAGACGTCACATTCTATCAGTTGGTATCTTATCTCTCGCTGTGCACTGTCTTAGTTATTAAACGCATTTCTTTCTATTTGGACATCGAATTTGTGCTTGTGGTGGTTAGGTATTCAATAAATTATGTGCAGACAGTGATGTGTAAAGTGATGTTGTCAAAATGGACGATTTAGCTCTCAAGACCAAGTTTAAGCGTAGACCTATAGATGACGATACCAAGAGCGAATCTGGTGTGGTAGATAAGGATAGTGATATATTCTGTAAGAAATTTTATACTTACTATTTATTATGACTAACCTAGAGATTGTTAATTTTCTGTTGAATGAATTTCAAGTTTTCTGATGAATTCAATGCTAGGGAGAAATAGAAAACATCTAAGGTCCGTAAAGTTGAAGATTGTTAACAAGTACACCTTCGTTTTAGGGTTCCGTGGCCAAATTGCAAATAAGAACCCTAAAGCCAGGACTTCTGCTCGTGTTTCGCCGAAACATTACACAAATACATCTACACAAAACATTGCTACTTAACTTTGTTTTTTTTTTTGAAACAATGTTTTTGCTTTCCACGCTTGACGGAAAACATCTAAACATTTACCCCCGCAAGGGGAGGGGGGCGGGGCTAGGGATTGCAATCTCGCTGCTCATTCAATCCCACGGGATTGATATGTGGAATTACTCAATCCCGCGCGGGATGTTATAAAATCAAACTGAAACTACAGATTTTTGTGTAAAAATCAACTTTTATTAAACATTTCTTATATGAAGCAACAGAAATCATTTCTTTTCTATCAATTGAGATAAGTAATTAGTAACCTGTTTTCTTAGATTCATCTTTAAATGTTTGGCATAGTTAATTAGTCTTGTTTAATTTTACCTTTACTCCTAACAACAGTTTTATATTTTTGATTCAGTCTTATTTATATAATAACTTATAATCAAATCATAACTTTCTCTTAGATGCTATTACTATATAAACCTATGGTTATACCTTTTAAAAATACGCTCTTAAGAGAATACGATTCGGGGCGCCTCTCGGCGTGCTTCATACAGGCGTATTTTTCACTTGTTTTGACACTTGCTGATAAAACACCACGATATTTTGAAGACATGTTTTAGCAATAAATATCAAGGTCTAGCTCAAAAGTTATACAGGATTCTAGTTTTTATACAAATGGTTTCAAAAAAGATTTTTAGTTAATAAAAACATTTTACAAAACTTTGGTAAACCACAGACATGTATTCGGCTTGGGATTATGACTAAGAAATTTCACAGTGATTGATCAGTAAGTGTAAGTAAGTGCTCTTAGGAGCGTATTTTTAAAAGTTATCACCAAATTTTGATATCATAGTAATAGCATCTAAGAGAAAGTTATGATTTGATTATTACATACCACGGTATGTTTAGACTTGGTAGTAATCTCGGGGAGCCGTCCTAAAGGTGCCGTCTTCGAGGTGTAGAGCCTCCTTCGGTTTTTTCATTGTCTTCCTGGCTCTCTTACATCTTCGGGTACAAGATAGTTGCCAAAGACAAACACTCTTGTATATTAGTTATTTCATAAGGTAATCATTCTGCATTCAAATATTTTTTGTGGCACCTGTACAAAGTATCCTTTTTTGAGCTTTATAATGGTGCATCTACATCATACATATTTCAAATTTCTTTATCAAATATATCCTCACACACAAAAAATAGCATTAAAGTGTCCACATTTTTAAAAATAGGATAGACTGATTGGTTATTATTTTATAGATTATATTCCATTAAGAATTTATAAAAAGATTAGGAAAATTAATTCGAAAAATCTAAAAAAAATATTCTGGTAGTATAATTTGTCAATATTTTTAGTCAATATATGTGGCTTGGCCATTTCCTTACTACAAGAACTATTGTAAAACAAAAAAGTAATGAACAGTGAATCAATTTCCCATGTCACAGGAGCGTAATATATAAATACACCAAACCCAAGTTATAAGGGTTCAAAAAAATGACGAAGCGCTTTGACGAAAGGTACGTAGTGGTGCCCTTGCGTTTCGCTTGACTCGTCTTGGCGCGGGCACTCTTGTTCCGAGAATATTATTGTTACACTACTGCTTTACATCATAAATTTATAAATTCACAATAAGCGCTGTTAGCAAAAATGAGCAATGTAGACCGTAATAATAAATTGGGCCGTAATAATGGAATGTGGCCCGTAAGAATGTGTGTAACTTAGACCGTTTATTGAAAGCCATTTTGCATCCTTCGACTTTCATCCAGTATAGGTAAACCCCGCTAATTGAAGTCAATCAAAAATATCTTGATATGACTATAACTTACGTTACTGCTTTACGTTGCATTTATTTATAGTTAGAAACGTTAAGCAAAAATGAGTCATGAAGACTGTAATTTCTTAAGGGTTTAAATTTTATTCGTTGGTGATTTAATGAAAAACATTGTTTAACGACTATTAAGCTACACTATAATTTGGATAAGTATATACAGAATTTTAAAAATACATGAACTAAATAAATCAAAACAAATAATTCTATTTAAGTCGAAATCAGTTTAAAACTAAATAATTGACAATCTGCATAATCCAAAGAGTAACATAAATTTCGAATTTATACAGAGAGAAAATGTAAAAAGACAAATGTGACAACATACCTGTAAAAAAAGTCAAACAGGTTGCAACTACGTTGCATAGTGGTCAGGAATGGACCAAAGACTGATTCTGATACCCCATCGTTTTGTGCAGTACACCACAGTGCAGTAAAATTTAGTGCAGTAGACACAACAGCTTAGTGTGTGTACTTCAGAGCTAAGACCAGCGTTCAGTTATTATAATTTTGTAGTGTTGGGAAGCCAAACGGATTTTTAGCCTGGAATCTTTATAATTTTGTCAGTTTTTAATGGCAGCAATCTACTGAATCAAAGAAACTTGAAATATTTTTACAATTCTTTCAAAAGAAAAAAGATAAGTTCCTGCTAGTTTCTGTTGTCTGTGCTAATATACATGTTACAGAACCGTAAGATGTGTGGCACTCACTAGGTCGGTTTATTTTAAATACACTTTTTTAGGCTTGATCTGAAGGTTTTTGCTATTTTAAATTACTCTTCGACTTAATTTGCCATGACCAAGTTTTGCAACGTTCATACCTTCTTGATCGTTGGCTTGGTGCCAGATTTCCTGTCTGAATCTTAAAAAAAATGTCTGGTATTTTAACCTATTACGCGTATAGGCTTAATCCAGGACTTTCTAGATAGGTAGATACCTACCTTGATTCGACTATGTTGAGTACTTTATGATTTATAATAAACATACACACTTTTGTATTCAAAATATTAGCAGTAGTATGATTAACCATGTGTAGTTACCCACTCTACTCGGTACTACCAGATAACCACTCTCGTCGCCACTTTCAAGTGCGATAATCGAATATCATCTATTAATTTAAATAAACTTTGGTAAGGCCCATGTTTTTCGAACCGAACTTTTATAACTATATCAGTCTAAATTAACATATCCTCCATCACTCGCACCGTTATTTTTACTATTGTGTCCTTTTGCGACTAAGGAATGATAACAGACGCGTGCCCGCTGCCAATTTACCTGTTGTGTGATGGCGTGCAAGTTGTCATGAATCGCGCATTTACCTGAAAAGTGGGAGCGACCCAGGTGATCTGGTATGTTCCATTTTATGATTTGTAATGCACCTCAATCTTTATGAACGGCTTAAGCGTTAATTTATTTTATATATGTCAACCCTAGAGTTGTGGGGTCCAGTTTTGTGTACTGTTGATCAAGTATGTACTGTGACGCGCATCGGTGCGAGGCGAGTTGAATGCATTGCAACATGCACCGCGGGGCAGGCGGGCCCCAGCCCCACCCTTCCCCGCGCTGCGCGAAGCGGCCATCAGCCGGCGCCTCACGTCTGCCTGCTTGCTAGTAGTTCCGTAGTTGGCCGTTGTGCGTCCTTCGTGGCGCGCGCAGCAGATTATTATTATGTTTGTGATTATCGTCGCCGGTCGGTCGCGTGTGCCTTTGTTCTGTGTAAACTAAGTGTTGTGTTGTGTTGTTTTGATGTTGGAGATATGCTATGACATGGCTGCGTGCAGTTGACATGTCGCTGAGCGCGCCCGTGCAACCGGTGCGTGCCACGAGAACCAACAGCCTCGAGCAGCTCGACTTCCAGGAGCGGAGGCAGCTCATCGCCAGTTCATTATCCTTAACTGACATCTTGCATGTCGGAGCTAAGGAGGTGGCCGCTGTTGCTGGTAATGCCCCGTATTTTTTGTCTCATACGATACGCCCAGCCAGCTACATTCCTAACATAACAATAGCCTTGCGAAATCAAAGTCTGTGACACTTGGCCTCTGCGTTGTGTTTAATGCTTAGATATGAATATTATAATGTTGTAATGTTAAATAAAACAGGTATCTAATACTCTATAACACATTGCGAGACATCATCTGTATCCTACTATTAGATAAGAAGAAAAATTTAAATAAAACTATTTGAGAGCCATAAAGGATTAAAATCACGTGCTGAATGGTGTAGCTCGGTGAAGTGACAAGGTAACTAGTGTATAGACTCTAAGTTGTAGTGAAAAGTCAAAAAATGTGACTACAAAACGGTAATAACGTTAAATTCCATACAAAAAATTAAAAGTTTCAAGGCGTCATTACGGTATAAATTACTTAAGAAGTAAATAACATATATATCTCATAGTAATGTATATGACATTTACATACACAACGTTAGAATAACAGAAATTAGCTTTCTGGCCTATATCGCCCTCTTAATGCTGACTATTCTAGCCAGATTATATAGTATTACATACCAGATTATACGGTATTATCTATATTAGTTTTTACAGTACGTGCCTGTTTATAGTTTGCACTCGTATTCGGATTACTCCACAGTACAAACATACGTAGGTATTATATGTATATGCTGCCCAGCTCTAAAATCGATTTACATCTACAAACCTACGAAAGCTTTAGCCATTAGCTACTTTTAGGGCGCGTTCGTTCTGGGATTAAGAGTTCCCACGAATGATACTTTTCACACTTTTGATAACGCCAGTTTTGCCACAGACACCTACCCTTCGTGTAGCTTAGAAACGTTACTAACAAAATTTTTGATTACAAAACTTGCAAAACGAACGGCTGACGTACACACACTACGATAAAACACACACACACTACCGTAAACAATGAATATGTAGTTTGACGGATTAACACAAAAACCCCACCTCCAGACATGGGTCTAAAGTATCATTTTTCGGTGGCAAAAGTGACAAAAATAACAAAAGAAACGTAAACGAACACATGACAGTTTGTTACAGATGATACTTAAAATTTTGATTTTATTGATACCAATGCTAAACGAATGGATGACAGGTGACAAAAGTAATGAAAATAATGATTCTGCATCCCAACACGAACGCGCTCTTAAAGGTGTACTTATAACATTTCTCATTTGCTGCAGAATTGATGAGTATTCAGATCGATTTGTACTCTGTGTAAGTGTTCATTAACTTTCTACATTTTGTTTTCTTACTATGGGCTCTAGCTCTACCCCAATCAGTCTTTATAGGTTCCAAATACTTCTTGTAGGTTTATAGGTTATCTGGGACATATTTTTCGTAGATTTGAGCCGGCCTTTTGTATACTAAATTGTTAACCTGGAAGACCATTATCTAAGGTGATGGAGCGTGTGATCAACATACAGCTTCTAAGATACCTAGAAGTACACGATCTGGTCAGTGAACGTTAATATGGCTTTCGCCACGGTCGCTCGACTGGTGACCTTCTAGTGTATCTCACACACCGATGGGCACTAGCCATTGAGAGTCAGGGGGAGGCATTGGCATGTAGCCAGGACATAGCGAAGGCGTTCGATCGGGTCTGGCACCGGGGTCTTCTATCGAAGTTGCCATCTTACGGAGTGCCCGAGGGTTTGTGCAAATGAGTGGCTAGCTTTTTGTCCGGCAGACGCATACGAACCGTAGTTGACGGTAGTTGCTCTGATAGCATGGACATTAATGCTGGTGTCCCGCAAGGCTCTGTGCTGTCTCCTACGCTGTTTCTACTGCATATCAATGACATGTTGGACATCAACAACATACATTGCTATGCAGATGACAGTACTGGAGACGCTTTTTGCACGGGTCGTGCAAACATCCCTCGTTCCGTTGTGGAGGAAAACCGCGGAGAACTTGTGTCTCAAATCGAGACCGCACTGTCCCAGGTCTCTGACTGGGGACGGGTAAACTTGGTCCGATTCAACCATACAAAGACACAAGTGTGCGCGTTCACCGCTAAGAAAACTCCATTTACTGTAGTCCCACAATTCCAGAACACTCCCCTCTCCATCTCCAAGAGCATTGGGATCCTTGGTGTCGACATCTCCAGCGATGTTCAGTTCCGAGATCATTTACAAGATAAGGTGAAGCTGGCGTCCAAAAAACTTGGTGTACTCAACAGAGCGAAGCCGTACTTCACGTCGGGGCAAAGGTTGTTACTTTACAAGTCGCAAGTTCGGCCCCATATGGAGTAGTGCTGCCATCTCTGGGCAGGTGCACCCGGATACCAGCTTGGCCCTTTTGACTCGGTTCAAGGACGGGCTGTAAGAATTGTCGACGATTCCAAACTCACTTGCGGTATCGAGCCCTTAAGTCTGAGGAGAGACTTTGCCTCACTGTGTGTGTTCTAACGCTTGTACAATGGGGTGTGTTCTGAGGAATTGTTCGAAATGATGCCCACGGCTACTTTCTACCACCGCACCGCTCGCCATCGGCAGGCAATTCATTCTCACACTTTAGAACCTAAATGGTCGCGTACAGTGCGGTTTCAGAGAAACTTCCTCCCGCGAACGCTTAAGTTGTGGAATGAGCTCCCTTCCAAGGTTTTCTGCAAGGACTACAGTATGGAGTTCTTCAAGAAAGAAGTTAGATTTCTGAAGGGTCGGCAACGCGCAAGTGATACCCCTGGTGTTGCAAGCGTCTATAGGCTACGGTGACCGCTTACCATCAGGCGGACCGTAAGCTTGTTTGCCACCTTAGTGGTATAAAAAAAAAAAAAAAAAAACTAATCGTGACCCATGTGTATGTATGAAGACACCAGTTTTCCAACGGCAAAGTTAAGTTTGTCCCTCAATACAGTATATAATAATAACCCTCTCGCCAATATGCTAAATTTGGCATATTTTCTCCTTGTTTAGCATATCTTTTTAGCTTATAGCATATTTATTTGGCATATTTTTATAAATTTATAAAACATGTTAAGCTTGTATATCACAATATAACAATGAAGATGCAGCTGATAATAAGCCCTTTGTAGATTTATGTCAGTTTGCAGTGTATCTTTTAACATTGCCGCATTCAAATGCAGATATTGAACCAATTACCTAATTGTATTGAACTTATATTTAGCCAAATGAGTCTGATCAAACTTTTAAAATCTTCTGGCGGTGAGATCACTGAATGCCTTTCTGTATATCAAATTTGGCCTAGAGGAAGCAGCATAGTTCTATACACTCATACTACATCATTCTAATACTGTTCCAGACGATGAACTACGCTGTATAGGTAATAAAGTGAGTTCCGACTCTGGCTCTCAGCTGCTTTTAAATATTTGGTATGTTGAAGGGGCACTTGTTTGCTTCTCATTCTCTTCTTGTTCTTGCAGTCGGGTTTTTTTATTTATTTAATGGTTTTTTCCAAAAAGCTTAAAAGCACCGTTTTTATGTCTCTTATATTCTGACTACATTTATCGTTTTATGCAAGTCCTGTTTTTGGGCCTTATAGTACTTATTTGTGTACACATGCGAAGCCGGATGGAGTCTATCAGTTGTTATGAAGCATCTGAAATTTAAATTTCCATTTAAATTGTCACTGAAGTAACGTAGCATTATATTTTTTTGGCATATTTTGCAGGATTTAGCACCAGCTTAGCATATTTAGGTGAAACCTTAGTGGCAACACAGGAATCGCACTTGACTTTTTTATTAATAAAGTGTACAAATGAACTGCAACACAGTTTTTTACAAAACTATAATACCTGTGAAATATATCAATATACTCACCAATTGTTCATATAACACAAGAATGAGTAGGCAGTATAGCAGTATCTATCTATATGTCTAAATATGGTCGTGCAGATGGCGATACTGACCTTTTGGTTAATCTTGATGGTCATGCCTAAGACAACCTTAATAAAGAGGTCGTTTGTAACAAAGGACATATCAAAAAAAACCCACCAACCACGTTGGCAAAACTTATTGGTAGTTCTATAACTTTAAACAATTTTCTAATCGACAAAACTCGTTTAACGAAATTCCTAATCAAAAATACTAATATGTTTAATAATATCAAAATTGTGTCAAAATTATTAATTAAAAATATTTTTACTAAAACGGGTTTCATTTAATCATCCAAATAAACGAAAAATTTGAATGCGTAAGAATTTTCTAACCTAACTCTGGATTTCGTGATCAAATCCATCCTTAAAAAACCGGTTCAGAGCGTGTCGGTTTATGCGTAGTGTACGTTTTTGTAGTCATTGTTTAAGAGGGAGTGTATGCAATAAATTCAGTGATATTAAAAATTGGTTCGGCAGCAAGTATCGTACATGCAACTTCTCTTGAAAAAAAATTCTTTTACAAAAAAAAATTACGTCATTTTGGATCCGCCATTTTGAATTTTAAAAAACTGATAAAAAATTCGAAATCAGCACCCTCGAAAACCCTTTACTACCCCTCGATACATGAAATTATACATGACATTTATGTTGCGTGCATAAAAAAGTCAGTTTTTTACGGATAAAAAACGAACCGCTGGACCGATTTATTTCAGACTCCTTTCAGATCTAAGTCTTGACGTGGCGTATCGATTGATAAGTCATCAGAGCGATTCGGTCCAGTAGTTATTGAGGAATCGAAAGCCAAAATATGTCTACATACATACATACATACATACGTACACACACACTCACACACACAGACATCACTCTAAAAATGATTGCAAATGATTCTCCAAGTCTTGAAACGTAAATAAAACACAAAATTTTCGATTTTCGGACCTTTTCCAATAACTTCTCAAGAGAAGTTAATATGCATATACTTTATGTTTGTAAGGAAATACGTTTAATTGTGGCTATTTGTGACATTGAATTTTATTATTTTATCGAATTTGAATAAAATGTTAGAAAAAGTGACCCACAAAAATCATCTCTATCTCGGGATGATACACTTTGGAGCTGAGGTGCTATAACAATGTTTGTTCACTTAAATATGTTCCATAAAAATAAAATAGTCGCATGCGTATTCGCTACCAGAAAAAAAGGCGCCAACCTTCAAACAATTTTAGGGATTCCCCTTTGGCATGGAGATAGTTTGACCCGGGGAAGGACAAAGGCTACTTGAAAATGTCAAATGCGAGTCGGTTTTTTACTGTATTAAGAAGTTGACGTTGAAATCCTAAAACGATAACAGAATTTAAGGCAGGTGGAACCGCGGGCAAAAGCTAGTAAGTTATGTGTATAAAGTGAGATAGGTTAAAGATTTTAATCATATTCTAGAGTATCAAACACGTCTAAGTTTTTTCCGTGAATTGCAACGGTCGGAATGGTTTTCGTTTTTGAGCGGATGCATTGTATTCGTAGTGTGCGTGGTGATTGGCGGTCAGGGTCTACGAGGTGAGGTGAGGTTAGCTGTTAGTCGCGGATGAGGTGCGGGCGTCGCGTTCAGTGTTTGGTGATTATTAATGTGACCTGGTGATGGTGACTCATGCCGCCTCTGTTAGTGTAATCGTAAAAAGTGGGCGGCTGCTTTTATTATTTTACATAACTAGCTGTTTAAGAAAAAAACACCCAGATTAGATGATAAATTTACCAGTTATCGGGCCAAGTGTAGGTAAATTGATATTTGGTGATATTTTGACGCTGTTATTCATGATGATGATTTTGTGATTAGGGATGCAAGTATACATGGTTTTGCCGATACTAATTATTGTAGTAAATAATCGGGGCGATACCGATAGGTAGATATGATGCAATAAAAGATCGATCAACTAAACATAACTTTTCATTTCTTTTACAAATTATATTATCGACGTACCGATGTATCGGTATCGTTACATACTTATCATATTGATCAAGATACTGCAGAAGTATGTAAATTAAATTTAAAAAAAATTGTAGACCAGAAACTTGTCAAAAAAGCTAATTATACAAGTAGCTTTTGCCCGCGGTTTTACCCACACTAAATTCGGTTATAGGTGTGGGATTTCATGATGATGATGATGATGAATGATGAAAATGCATGGTACTAAATGAATAAATTTTAACATATATTTCTTGACAATTTGTATTAATTTGACGGTATTTCACTTAGAGACACACGCAGCTGATATTCAAACAATCTTTGTGCTGCAGAAGAGGGCTACTCGAGCTATTTACAATCCGTCCCATAGACAGTCTTTAAGAATTATTTAAGGGCCCTCTTACAGCCCAATAGCGCCGCTATTAGATAACCTCAATTTTCTCTTCGTAGAAAACGAATTTCTAAAAAAGTGACCGTTTTTAGCAGAAATGCCAACTATAACTCACAGATATTATTTAGAAATTATATGAAACCTATTAAAAAAATAAGACATAGCGACATTTGGAGTTTAGAAATTCGTTTTCTACAAAGAGAAAATTGAGGATATCTAATGGCGGCGCTAGTTAGCTGCTATATGCCCTTTAAGGAAATCAAGGTTTTAACCTCAGTATATATTAGATAAATTTAATTTATGTTAATAAAAATATTGATATTTTAAAAAGAATAGCGATATTTACAATCGTAATTCTCAAAGTAGACGAAAATAGATAAATAATTTAAAGAACAATGTATCCCTTTTTACAAAAATCCCTGCAGTATGTAAATAAAACTTTTTTAGTAAAAATTTAGTAAAAGAGAAACTTTTCAAAAAAGATAAAAAAGTACACAATTAAAGAATACCTTGGTGATAAAAATGCATAGGATTCAATCATTTTTGTTAACATAATTAATTTATTTTATAATTTGTATTGATTAATTAAATTTAATATTTATAAAAGCGACTCGTAGGCAGTTTGTTTCGCCGTTTCTTCTCACCAGAACGTCATTTGACTTCCAAACTTGTCAGACATGTCACAACTGATTGTGAATGACGCGGGTGATGATGCGAGAAGGTGTTCAGGTATCAGTCATGTTTCCTAAATATGTATGTACAGTATACCTCAGTGACCCACCTTCCTCTACATTTAATTTAATATGCAATAACGCCAGTAAACGTTTACTCTGAGTTTCATAATTATGTGAAACGCATTTTACTTTAGGGGTTGATCTAGGTACTGTTCACCTTCCTGCCTGGTTCTCTTTAATAAGCAGAACACGTCGTCAACGTATTTCTCCAATGTCGAATGCTGAACCACCTTGAAATCAAAGCCTTTTCCTCAAAATGTTCTATCCAGATGTTGGCTAATCCTGGTGCTACGGGTCTACTCATAAATACTCCACCAATCTCAAGCTAGTGCTGACTTTAGTAAACGAAAGAATTACCGTCTAATAATCAAGCAAAACTATGTACCCATCAGGGATACCATTTAAAACTAAGTTATTCTTGAAGAATGCCATTCAAGATGCTAAGAAAATGTTAGGAAAATTTTACGTAAGACATCGTATTACATATTCTGCAACACTTACTTATATGCTTTGCTAAGTCGTAAGTGGGATAATTGATTTGACTTTCTATCGGTCGTAAGGGCACTTCTTTTTTATATATTTTTGGCAGTCAATAGTGTTTCGGTGATTGCGATATTTTAGGGCTGTGCAACCAACAGTACGTTCTTTGTATAATTGTATTAAGGAGCGTGTAGATAAGACGTGTGCTATTAGCGGTGGGATTGTAATCCACTGGCTCGTGGGTATTTGTGTCGGTGAGCAAGTTCGAATATTTAAATACGCTGGTAATAATACTATAAACTTGTCGGCTTTCAGCACTAAAATTTTCTCATTTTTTCGAATATTATTTAAGGCTTTTTTTAGGTAGGGCACAGCGAGTACTCGCTAGAATAATCCGCCCGAACAATTAAAACGGGGCATAGCGAGTACTTGCTCAAATGAGCAGCCTGAAGTGGGGAAGTACCTCCACCTTACAGAAAACTGCGGCCATAATAACGCTAACATTTAGTAGTGTTGTGTTTCTTACTCACCAGTAAGGTTGCCAAAGCTCTTAAGGATTCGCTGCACGGACAGCGGAAGACCGGCGGTGCTCGTTGCATTCATTGCTTGGCGTAGACGCGACGCGCTGGTACAGCGGTCAGGGAGACCTGATGAAACGGCTGACAGCTGGCCGCCCGCAGGTTGAGTGGGTTCCCCAACCTAGGGATTACTTAACCTCCAAGCTGTGTAAATTCTCTGAAATAGTAGACGTGCCGAAGAAGGAGACGGGAGCGGACCCGCCTACTACAACAAAGGGGGATCAGGTGCCCTTCCGCCCGCCGTGCCGGCAACCGAATTATTTGTGCTGAGCTTCGGCTGTTCTTGTATCGCACCTTTCATCCTCTAAGCTGTCTGTGCAATGATTACTCATCTTTAGTCTAAGTAGCTTTTTTCAATTGTGGCAAAAATATAAGAAAAATAGTTTTTTTTTGCGGCCACACACATTCAATGTGGACTTCTGCAATATCAAAGTATTCCCTCCAACCTTAACGCAGTTCACCATCACCTAGGCGCTGCGCAGACCATTCTCTTTTTGAGGGAGACGCAGTTATTCTGGCCGGCCGATTCATCATACCTACATTATCCAGGCTACAAATTCGAGCACAATTTTGTGAGTCGTGCCGGTGTATGTTGTTCGTCCGGGAGGATATCTGCTGTCGCCGCCTTCATAGCCTTGAAGACAGGGACCTGTCGATACTGTGGGTGCGCGTAATTCACGGCGGCTATACTAGTATCTATGCTATCTATACAGGTCTCATAGCGGTGACACGGACGTAGCTTGACTCTTCACGCACCTGAGTTTGACGACTGACAAAGTGCTAGAGCAATATTCCACAGCAGAACTAGTTTTTTTGGGAAACTTAAACGCCCTGGATCGTAAGTGGGTCAGTTCTTGAACCAATAACTACGCAGGGATATCTGCTGATGAATTTGCTCCGACCACTGGATTCTCTCAGCTGGTACTTTGGTACGAGCTCTTTACTGGACCTTCTGTTACTACACGTCCAGACGGTTATTGGCTCCTCAAACCACCGTCTCGTTCGGACTCAAGTGTCAAGCACGCAATCCGATCCATCTGGGCCAACTAATTGGCGTCCTCTGTGGCATTAAAAGTTGCGAGAATTTTATGCATCGTCCCCGTGAAGGCAGCTCTGCTTTAGCTCAGAAGATCCTGAAGTCTGCGCAGCCGCAGTCACTAAGTCAATCCTCGCTGGTATGCACTGTTTTATGCCTACCCCACGAGTAGCTGCCGGCCTCAAAAAACGCCTTGCGGTAATTAGTCTTGCAGAGAAGCTAAAATACTAAAGCAAGCTGCGTATGAGGCTTGGACCACGGCTTGTAATAATAAGGATACGAATATTCTAAGTTAAAACGCAAATTAAATGCTGCCTAGAGGTTCAGTAACAAAGAAACTGCCAGTGCTAAATTCCAATTTATCGGCAATATAGGTGGGCGACTTGCGAGCTATACCTCTGGGAGCTGTGCTTTCTGGTCGCTTGCTAAAGCTGCCGAAGGGAACTTTTGCCAGTCGTCGTTACCACCACTGCGAAAGACCGATGGTGACTTGGCCCATAGTGCAAAAATAAAGCGGATCCACTGGGTCTCTTTGCCTCTAACTCGAATATTAACGACAATAGTGCTGTACCACCTACTACACCGTGGTGCGGTAAGACTATGCCGAAAATCTCCATAATACAGTGGCATGGCCGGCGGGCGTTGCTTTTTCTAGACGTTCATAAGTCGAGTGGGCCAGACGGTATACCAGCAATGGTGCTTAAACAGTGTTCTCCCGAGTTACGTCCTGTGCTCACGCGCCTCTTCGCGCTTTCCTACCTCACTAGCAAAGACTGCGAATGTGGATCAGGTGCCCAAAAAGGGCGATAGATGAGATCCATCGAATTATGCTTGTCGCTATTACCTCCCTCCCCTCCAAGTCGATGGAGCGTGAAATCAACACACAGCTTCCTAGATAACGACCTGGTCATTGACCGTTAGGTACTGTCGCTCGACAGGTGTCCTAGTGTGTCTCACACACCGATGGGCACTAGCCATTGGGAGTCAAAGGGGAGGCGTTTGATCGGGTCAAGCACTGGAGTCTTCTATCGAAGTTGTCATCTTACGGAGTGCCCGAGGGTTTGTGCAAATAAGTAACTAGCTATTTGTCCGGCAGACGCTTACGAGCCGTAGTTGACGGTAGTTGCTTTAATAGCATAGACTTTATGTCGGTGTCCCGCAAGGCTCTGTGCTGTCTCCTACGGTGTTTCTAAAATCATTGACATGTTGGACACCAACAACATACATTGCTATGCAGATGACAGTACTGGAAACGCTTATTACTCGGGTCGTTCAGCTGTGGAGAAAAAGCGCGGAGAACTTGTATCTCTAATCGAGACCACTCTGTCCAAGTTCTCCCGACTGGGGACCTGAAATCTTGAGTGAGTAAGTCTCACACGTGAAACAGAAGATTTTATATGAAAAATTAGCAAAATGTGGAGCGCCGCTCCTGGGCTATGTTGCCAGCTTGACCCCGCCTTGGGTCCGACGGCGCCGACGTGCTGTTGCCGCTCTTGTCACAGCAAATGTTTTATTCGTGCGCGCGAGTTTTTATTAACAAATAAAATAAGTACATACTTACATAAACAATTTGTTTGTTTGTGTGTTGTTGTCTAATAAGTAACTATAGCGAATAAAATGTGATTATTGTGATGTGATTAAACAGCGCTAAAAGATTTTAGTAACTCCGTTTGAAATAAAGACAAAGGGTCACAAAAATATGACACAAAAGCATACACGCGCGTTTGTAAATCTAAATATGCGAATGAATTGTAGTTATAAATAGAATATTAAAAGGTAAACATTTAAGCAATTTCTCTTTTGTTGTTTTTTGGTGAACACCCATTAAAAATTGTCACGAGCCGCCTCTGGTCATATCGCATTCATTTTTGGTCAACAGAACGATCAAATGTGCGCATCAGACAGCATTGAGCGCATTCAATGCGTATAATGCTTGTCAACAGAACGCCCCTTATATTTAAATCTTTATCTAGGAACCCAGTATATAGACACATATGCTTGTTACCGCAATAAGTGGATATACGTCTACGAACAAATAATAATATTTTTGTTCAATTAATTTAATTAACTTATTCCGCGCTTGGAAAGCATGGCCACGGTCACGGTCTTTACTCTACTTAGCTAGATTGATTATAATAACTGTGTGTGTAAGTGAAGAAGAAAGGCGTATGTAATGAGATATATATGTATTTATAATTTACTGTATAATATCAAATGACACACCTTTCTTTTCCGTCTACTTTGAAGATCTTCAGTAGGTATTGGCATAATAGAAGTTTTGATATTTTAAATGAAATGAAAAAATGGTTTGTCTAAATACTTCTTAAGCTATTTTAAAATAATATAAAATTAATATATTTAACACTAATTATGGCAAAAATAATTTAAAGAAGCTTATAAACCGATTTAGTCTCAAGTCAAATAATTAAACGGATTGTAGTTTAATTTTGCAAGAAGATTGATAAGCACATGAATCGTTAGTGAAAATAAAGAACTAAGAGAAACCACATTTTGACATGATCAATTTATAAAATAGTTAAAAAACCGTATCTTTTCAACTCAGACTCACGTTTCTTTGGACCTAGGTTACAGAGTTGACAACACAATACGGTAGAGTCAGTTTTAAGGCACAGACCTTTTGTACCTTATTGTTTGTTATTGGACAGGTCTCTAAAAGTGCATTGAAGGTTTCCTCACTCAATTTCTGAAGTTAGGAGGAATATGTTCGCTCAGTTTAGGTATTAAAAAAATATTTTTACTAACTAAAACAAAACATGATTATTCGAAATGATAAAACTTTGATTTGGGAAAGCTCCTAAAGATTCTTGGAATGTTCACTGAAAAAAATACTTAATTGATAGAAACAAAATCTTATTAGCAGCAATCAACTTTCTTATTTAAATACGAGCCTATAAAGTATCTTGTTAACAGTTATAAATTTAAAAATGTTATCAAAGCATCTTCAGTTGATGAGAAAATTTTATTATTTAACAAAATCATTACTGACCTTTATGACACCCATGCCTCAATTCGAATGATTAAAAAAAACATCTACCCGCACAGTGGCTTACCGATGAAATTAAACAGGTGATGGTTAAAAGAAATCGTGCTAAAGTTAAATTTAAAACCAACCCTTGTGAAAGCAACCTTGCTAAGTATAAACTCCTGAGAAATCGCTGCAATAGAATGTGTAGAGATGCACAACGACGCTATATCCATAAATCCGTTGAAAACGGTGATCCAGCAAAAATCTGGAAATTTCTTAAGTCATTAGGAGTTGGTAAGACTAATAGTATTCCCCTTTCACATGATATTGATGTCAATCTTCTTAATCAACACTTTTCTTCCAATGTTGCTATTGAAGGCAACAAAAAGAATAAATACGCTGAACTCACTTTCCTTAAAACCAACTCCTGACTTTCCTCCGTTTTTACTAAGTCGATTTTCTGATTGTGATGTTAAGAAGAGCATTATCGCTATATCTTCTAACGCTGTGGGGAGTGACTGCATTAGCCGTAACATGATCCTTCCTATCCTTGACATTATTATTCCTATCATCACAAATATCCTTAATCACTCTATTGCCTCTGGCGAATTTCCAGGTTCCTGGAAAGATTCATTAATTATTCCCTTGCCGAAAAAAGCAAATCCTGTCTGTTATTCTGATTATCGTCCCATATCCATCTTACCATTCCTTTCTAAAGTTCTTGAACGTCTTGTTCATTAACAGCTGTGTCATTTCCTCACTAAAAATAACTTACTAAATCCCCTTCAATCTGGTTTTCGTCCTGGACATAGTACGGTTACTGCACTTGTCAAAATCTCTGATGACATTCGTCTCGGTATAGAAAACAGAAAAGTCACAGTGCTAACACTATAAGATTTTAGCAACGCCTTTAACACTGTTGACTTTGATATACTACTTTCACTTTTAAGTTCTCTTAACATATCTCCAACAGCAATCGACTGGTTTCAAAGTTACTTGCGTGGGCGCCGGCAGCGGATCAAGGTTGATGATTCCTTCTCCACTTGGTGCTACACCAATGCTGGTGTCCCGCAAGGTGGCGTGTTGTCTCCACTTCTCTTTGCTATTTTCATTAATAATATAACATCTAATTTATCTTCTCTCTACCATCTATATGCAGACGATCTTCAAATATATACTCAGGCTCTAGTTAGTGAACTAAGAAGTGCAGTTGCGATTATAAATAACGATCTTGCTCGCATTATGGATTGGAGTACCTCCTACGGTCTAAACGTAAATCCAAATAAATCGCAACTTATCATGTGGGTACTTCAAGAATGATATCTAAGATTAATTTACAAAATCTTCCTAAAGTGAGTATTAATGGAACAGTCATTCCGTATAGCGAGGCTGTAAAAAACTTGGGCATCATCATAGACCAGACATTTTCGTGGGAACCACAATTAAAAGAAGTTAGCAGAAAAATATTTGCTACAGCTAAATCCATTAGCAGATTGCGTAACTTCTTGCCCATTGCCACTAAAATTGCACTGGCTAAATCACTACTGCTACCTGTCCTTGATTATGCGGATGCTAGCTATCTTGACCTTACTGAGGAGCAATTAAATAAGCTTGAGCGACTCCAGAACCTATGTATTAGATACATATTTGGTTTACGTTAATATGATCATATATCCGAATTTCGATTAAAACTAAAGTGGCTCCCAATTCGCCTTCGCCGGAATACTCATTTTCTGTTTCTTCTCTACAACGTACTGTTCAATCCGTCTACTCCGTTATACTTGAAAGAGCGTTTCAATTTTATAGGGTCTACAGCTCATCGCGCCACTACAAACATGATGCTGAAAACCCCAACACATTATTCGCAAGCATATAATGACTCATTCACTGTCAAGGCTATGGAATAGTTTACCCTTTGATGTCAAAAAAGCACAAACTTTAAGAATATTTAAAAATCTCGTAATCACACATTACTTAAAAATTTAAGCTGTCTCATCAACACTGTTTATTCATCTATATTATTTAAGATGTATGTAGTTTGTGTATTTATTTTTATTTTTTGTTATGTATTTGATATATATATATATATTTATTTTTTGTACGTATTAGTATTATTTATTATTCATATGTATATAAATTTAGCTATTGCTATAAATGTATACTTATATTGTAAAGTTTCAGTTAGCACATTCTACTCAATAATTTTATAAAGTCTCCTCTACCCAAAGGTTGTCTGGAAGAGATCGCTCATTAGCGATAAGACCGCCAATTTGTTATTACTTTTATTGTTTAATTGTTTTGTTTTCTATATGCGCAATAATTTATATTATTATTATTATTGTTGATACTAGATATAGTAGACTAGTAGTTTCTTTACAGAAGTGATAGATCTCATCAAGATCTTTATTTCGGATGACAAAATAATGTCAAACTAGAAAAGGCTTAATTTATCTCCGTAACTATTGATCGTAGACTAGACTTTCTTTGAAGACATGTTAGATCTTATTAAATTTTTAAATCTTAGGTAAGGTAATTTTCTAATCTTATTAGTTAATCTAAAAAGCGTCTGGGTTAGTCTCTGAAACTGTTTACATAAAGATCGGTCAAGTGCGAGGGTCCGCGCAACGTAGGTTCCGTACTATTATTTACGTAAGTTACGAACACAAACAAAACAAAAAGTGTACAGCTAATCTTTCACCCATCCAATAATAATTAACCACTATTCAATACTAACGTTACAATTATATTTGGTGACGAGTAAAATACTATTCTTAGTAAAATACTATTTGATTTTGTCACATAAAAAGTAGTTTATTCCGGAAACTGCAAGGAACAACATTGTTACTTAGTTTTTAGGAGTTTTGAGTGATTAGCAGAGAGAGAAAATTAACTATATGTAAGACCGAAACAGGCAGAGACCGACAGCGAGACAGACAGACAGACAGACGGACAACAAAGTGATCCTATATGGGTTTCTTTTTTCCGTTTGAGGTACGGAACCCGACAAAGAATATAAAAACATTTGTGGACGCCTTGAGTAGGTATTAAAAAGGAGCTGATTAATTTTCACATACCGAAACTATAAAAAAATAAGTCTGAACTTCTTTATCGAACAAGGTATTCACACAATGCAACAGACATGTAGGTACGTAACGAACAAGCACTCTAACAAGTCTTGAATCCATACCACTCTCGGTAGGTTCGAGGTTCACACTTGGCCACAATCAATAGCCCCATTATGTCAAGTCGACAATCTATTGTATAACCGCCCGCGCCTATCGAACACAATGCCAATGAGAACTGAATAAATACTTGCTGGTACAAAAGCGAAAACTTTCTCATGTCGCCAGCACTACGCATAATTTATTTATCACAACCACACCACTACAGCATCACTCTCTAATATATTTCTGTGAATTGCAAATATCTTTTATGACTCAAGGATAAGTTCTTCCAATGGGGTTCATAATCCACAGATTACTTATTAGGTACCAATCGTAAGTAGCGCCAAATTAATTTGTGAAACAACCCTAGTGGTTGAGTGAGCATTGTCAACATGATCTAGCGGATCGTCTTCTTTTACCAACTAATTTGGCGCCACTTACGATTGGTACCTAATTAGTGATCTGTAGATTTTAACCCCATTTTATAAATCTTATAGGTATCAAAGACTAGCTTTTGCCAGTGGCTCAGTCCTCCCTAAATTTGGCTATCGGCGTGGCATTCTCACGGCAACTCCTTGATTATGCTAAAGAAGTTTGTTATAACAAGCAATAACTGCAGCTATAGTTTGTTCAAGTGGAATTCGGTTATGTCCTACTCTTAAATCTCTGTGCCAAATTTCAGTACAATTGTATGCTCCGTTGCGGCAAGATTGGGTAACAAACGTTATAATTATTCCCGTGGGATCAGTTTGCATTTTCCGGGATAAAACAAAGCCTACGTCCTATTCCAAGACCTAACCAATATGTGGGCTAAGTTTAATCCAGATCCGTCCAGTGGTTAAAGCGTGATTAAATAACAAACATACAAACATATAAATTAGTGGTATTCCTCAAAATTACGGATAAGTAGGGACGTTACGTATAATGTCTCTTGGAGTAACACGGAAAACCTGGACGAAAAATGCATTCTACTGAGATCTATTGCACAAATTTTTCATAGCTTATTAGATGCGCCAAAATACTGAGAAATATTTAGGAAAGTAACACATTACATCACCACAATTGATTGCTTAGAAGATAACACAGCATTTTGTAGTTACGGCCACGTTAATGCATACACCGTTATTTTATTTCTTTAGATATCATAATTTTATCTTTTGCACAATGCAAACTGTGCTATTTATGTGCAACGCCATAAAAAAAAGTGATATTTTAGTCCATTTAGTGGAATCAATCTGCGATTTGGTTGGGATATGTTTAGCGAAGCTCGTGACCTACGGAAAATGTTGGTGGTAATATTCTTCTACTGAGTTATTTTTCACCCTTTTTATCGTCATTTGATTTTTTTTAAAAAACATTACTGCAACTGCATAGGATATGAAGAACATAACTTGACAAAAGAACTGTAGGGTCCTTGCTTGTGTTTGATAAACAAATGTGATCGCTGATACATCAGATAAGTCAGATCTACCCAAGAAGTAAACGTTATAATTTGCTTAGTTTTGTTTTCCGTTTTTAACAATTTACAACACTGAATGCGTTCACATTTATATACACAGCAAGCGGAAACTAAAATTCCTTCAAGAAATTCAAGGTTATCAAAAACAACTACATCTAACAGTATTTAACCGGAAAATACACAAATTTATCAATTCAGATTACGATAACTATGCATACACATAGATATCGAGCGAGAGCAAGTGAAACAATAATGTTTTGCATGACTTGTTAACTGAGGCATAACTCATGAGAAATAGCTGTTGCATGTCTGTCCGTTTGTGATAAGGGAAACTAGATTAGTAAGTAGGTACAAAGTCGTTAGAATTTGTTATCTTCGTCGCTGTTAATTATTTCTTCCATTAATGAACTCATATTTGAAGTACCTATCACAGAACAAGAGAATATTTTTAGACAATTGAACTGTTTCAACCCCTAATTTTTTTCCTAATTCCGTATGGCGATTCACATAAGACACCTTGTAAAATTTCGTAAGAATAGTTATAGTTGGAATGATAACGGTATTATAAGAAGTTTTATTCTTGTGTTTGTGAGCTCATATTTGAAGTACCTCCCTATTACAGAACAAGATAATATTTTGATACAATTTGGACTGTTCAATGAATAACTAAGATTACCTTCGCAGGATCGGAGTAAAAATATTATCGACAATGTTTAGTGCCTGACATTAGGTACTTTGGCTAGAGCTAAACTATTTATCCTTTTTAGTTCTATGTATGAACCCTTATTTATTTTTTAATTTCGTATGGCGAGTCACCAAAGACACATCTGTGAAATTTTACCATAATGGTTATATTCGGAATGATGACGGACCTATAAGGCTTTAACCTTCGGGCTTACGGACATAATAGACGACGAAACTGTAAGGGTCTGTGAAATTTCACCATAATGGTTATATTCGGAATGATGACGGAACTATAAGGCAAAACCTTCGGGCGTACGGACATAATAGACGACGAAACTGTAAGGGTTCCGTTATTGCCCTTTTGGCTACTAAACCCTAGGAAATATTCTGATACTTTGACACGCCCAGAAAAACGATCGGATCAAAAGGTAATCCTCCACCTTTGGAGGAGTTTCCTTCATTGATTTTGATTTTGAAGTAAAAATATGTTAGAGAATTTTGAGTGTCTGATATCACTTTGATTAGGGCTATTTATCCCTTTTAGTTCTATGTATGAAGCCCTCATTTCAGGGTTCCGTATCCAGAAGGTGCCAACGGAGCCCTATTACTAAGACTACTCTCTCTGTCTGTCTGTCCGTCTGTCCGACCATTAAAAGGCTCTATCTTTTAGACCGAAATAAGTAGAAGCCTAAATTTTTCGCAGAATATGTGTTATAATGGGGGATTATCTAACAAATAAAAAAAAGTTGAAATTTAAGGGCGGTCCCCATACAAGAAACATATTTTTGTTGTTTTTGCTGTATCGTAAAAACAGAAAGACATACAAACTTCAAACTTGCAGCGAAAAATAGTGTAATCTCTCTCTCTAAAGTATAAGAACAAGTAATAAAACCGGCCAAGTGTGAGACGGGTCCAAGCCGTTTGTTTGTTGGAAACTATATAAACTGCTTAGCGGCACACTTGGTGGTAGGTACGGAACCTTCGGTGCGCGAAACTCGCACTTGGCCGGTTTTTGTTTTTAATTTCGTATGGCGATTCACATGACAGCTCTGAAATTTCATCAGAATAGTTATAGTTGGATTGATGACGGAGTTATAAGGGTGTGACATACGAACATGACGGACAACGAAACTCTTAGGGTTCCGTTATTTCCATTTTGCTACTAAACCCTAGTAAAAAATATTCTTATGATACTTTAACACGCCTAAAAAAATTGCAATTGTATCAAAGATTTACCCAACCACTTTATTTTTAGTAATTTTGTTATTGATTTTTTACCAGCCATGTTACTTGTTTGCAGCTAATAAGAAACAAAATGGTTCAGCGGTGCGTACGAATAGCCTGGGATCGGGCGCGCGCACACCACCAGTCGAGACGACTAAGTCGAAATTCTCGGCTTTCGGGAGGCTATTCAAACCATGGACATGGAAAAGAAAAAAGAAATCGAAGAAGTTTGAAGCAGCATCTAGAAGTGAGTATATATCATTTTGTATTAATTCAATATTATTTACTCCAGTCATGCCGATGTAGACGCTTACACACTAGAGTATTTTTTCTTTTATGTCTGCGAACAAGACACTCAGTTCGGTAAAAATGGCAAGCAAGCTGAAAGTGCTGTTTCATTTCTCTACATTTATTTGTTTTACGCAAACGTGATACTAATAGCATAGTATAATAAAAACTGTTTAACTTATAAATTAAACCGACGAATATGGAAAAATAAAATTCACTAATACAAGTTAATAGTTTCGAGTCTACGTCCAACAAATATTAGAGGTTTGGGGCGGGCTTACAATAAAAATCGAAATATCTACATTTCACGTATATATCTCGTTCCAAACAACCAAACTTGAAAAAACTTTTTCAACAAGTACACAAATATTTTTCCATTGGCACTGCCGGAAATCGAATGCTATGCCTACCTTCCAACTGGACAGTCCAACGCACTACATACAACGCTTATGTTTATGTTACCACGAAAGTTTCCACTGTTTTGATATTACATATGTGTCTTTTGTTTATTTGCATTATCATTTAGGGAATGGACGAATGGACAGACTAATGAACATGACGTTTTTTTGCGGTCTACTATTGTTCCATTGTATAGATATAGGTATAATGCTCAATCACTGTGTAAATATATTTTTTCGTAAATACCCCAAATATAGTACCAATATTTCCTTCTTTGTATTAGTATCAATAGAAGGTCATTGATTAGTATAGATTGTGGTTAACTACCGTACTTATGTTAAACAATGTTATTATGTTAAAAGTAACTAGTTCTTAACGAAACTGAAGGGAATGCTTATTATTTATTTATTGTCTCTGTCGTAACAAAATTTGCGGAACTCCAATAATTGTGTAAGAGATTATATTCTTTCTTTCCTTGTAAAATTGGTATCATGCAGAATTTTCCGCGAAATTTTACATAATGCGTGCAGCGCGGTTTTACCCGGATTAAAACCTGTTCCTGAAGAATTCTTTAGAATAAAAGTTTTTTTTTCCTTCTATATCAGCTATATTTGCTGCCAAAAAAAAAAAATAACATTGGCTGTCACAGGGCGCTCGGCAGATGTGAAACATCGAAATTAATTTCATTAATGAAAACTAATCTTCAAAATTCAGCATCGATTGTAACGCTGTGACGGCATATTAGTCAATTTTATCTCCTAGGTGCACCGATATATATTACTGATGTGAAATATCTATCTAATAATCCATGGGAACTTTCGCTCACGATAAAAAGTTTTATATAGGTATCCTTTTCAACTATCCCTGCGCCAAAAATCAGTTCAACCCCCGTTGCGTTGTTGCAATGTGAAGGATTTTTTACTTCTGACTTGTTTTACAAATATAGATGTAAATATTTCGAACTAAAAATTAACTCAAAACAATATGACCTATAGGTGTTACTTAGGGATAGTATAGCTTTATTTTGGTAAAAGTGTTTTTAGAATGGTTCAACAAACAACCAATTTGTAAGTATAGATGACTTTAAATTTTGTTTTCTATAGGTTTGTTTTTATCTCAAGCGGCATTCCAGCCGATCATTAGGACCAATTTATACAAATTAGGCATCAAATTGATGTATGAGGTCATAGCAATGTCAGGAAATTTGTTAATTGAACTTTGTTTTTGCTACACAGCATTAGAAAGAAAAATATCCGTCCGAGCGAACAGAGATGAACTAGTGCAGAAGGGTATTCTTCTGCCGGAAACTCCGATCGCGACTGTACCTGAAGCAAGTAAGAATGCATACAGCTGGGAACATGTTATAGGATGCGTCCATCAGCAGCGGGTGACGATGGCGACTGAACTCTGTCCAGGAACGTCTTCGGCTGACATAAACATCCGCGAGCCATTTCTCTCAGATGAACAAATGCTGCAGGACCGCCCAAGGTCAGGCGTCAGCATGCATAGTTTACAGTAAATGTACTTACTATTTAGATCGCCACTGACAGCCGCGGTAGATGGATAGTATCCATAATATGTTCCCAGCTTAACTTTTAAATCTATTTTTATGCACATATTAACATATAATATATCTATTTTCATGTACAGTTTCAAGGTTCCGGGGCTCTGTTGGTAGTGCTCCTGCTTGCCGATCCGAGGGGAGCGGGTTCGATCCCCACACTGGACCAAACATTTATGAGATGAATATATGTGTTTGTGCCTAGGTGTTTTCTATGTATTATATGTATCTATTTACAAAAAAGTATAAAGGGAAGTTAGTGTTTGTATCCGTTGTCTGGTATCCATAGTACAAACTTTGCTTATTTCGGAACCAGATGACGCTGTGGGTAATTGTCCCTGGAATATTTATAAAGACTGTTACCTCTCTGTTTTTCTTTGTGGCAAGCGAATTTTAAGAAAGAGCACTTTTAATAGATATGCTATCTACAACCCGCAGATTTATCCTAGAAACAATGCAATACAATTTCCCATAAATAGCTTATAATTCTGTAGAATCACATTTTTGAAATTAGCTTTGTTCAAATAGGAAATGACAAGACTCGGCAATGCTCATTTCCAGAACAGGTTATGTACAGTTTTGAAATATCTAAGGCGGTTAATGGAGGCGGAAAAGAGCCTTGTAAAATCGAGAATTATTAATATCCGGCAATGATCTGGTGGTGAAAACGGGAAATACGCAATCTGAACGATTATAGCAATCGACAGGAAAGCATCACCGATTTAAAACTTTGATGTGTACATGGATACTATGCTGGATATTTTAGTTTCCGGAAATTCAAAATCGGATAACTTGCCAGTTATTCTAAACTAAATGCTAGCTGTTAGTTAGTGTTGTTGCTTGTTTACGACTGTCAAATGTAGATAGGAAATCGTTGTCCTTTTTAAAACGACAGTTTTACTTTTACAACATTTTAAAGTCCCTATATGCCCATTAAAATCCTGAGTCCTCAATATAGTTAAAGAGATTAACACGAATGTGTATGTAATAGATGAGGAGTCGTCACCACCGTACGGTGGCGAGGAGGCAGCCAACAGCACCGCGGATAGGCTGGGCGGCGTGCACGCGGCGCTACAGGCACAGCTGACGCAACAGCTGGCGGCGCAGCAAGCGGCTCTCGCGGCCGCTGTCGCTGCTGCCGCTGCGCACCACCATCAGAACAACAACGTCATTGGTAAGTGCATTCGCACTTTATACACACCTCCCTCATTGCGCCCTTAGTACAAGAGCACTTAACTAAAATCAATCGCGTCTTATTAACAGGGAGTAGGTTTATGATTTTTTAGGTTATTTGTAAAAAAAATCTTAAAAACAAAACAATTTTTAATAAATTACAATTTGACATATAATTTATACCTTTATTTTACTTATTTATCTTCTAAATAGCGGCTGTCTGGTTGTGTTGAATAGGCTTAGCAAGGGTAGTCATGGTGCCTTGTAAATCCAGACTAGGTCGTCCAGCACCGCAACCTATTACGTTTATTGTGCTCTGTAAGATCACAGCCTAAACATAGATTTTATTTATACAGTCGACAATCGAAGGAATTGCTACTAGCTTATGTCTTCACATATATAGCCATTCGGGAGCTGCGTCGCGGCGGCATGACTGTCTAGACGTTTTGTCGGAATTTTCATACCATCAAACACGATGACCCACTGTATAAGTTAAGTGAATGTTTAGGCTGTGTTTAAGTGTTCCCTAGCAAGTTTCTTATTGTATAGGAGTGAATTTTTTTTTCTTCAGTAATTTATGTCCTTAGTGTGAACTAATCAATATCAGCAGTCAATACATACCCACTTGACTCCGATTAAGTCGAAAGACTAAATTAGTTATATTGATAAAGTTATCTATTACTGTACCCAATGTTTGTTCACGTGCTTGTTCGTCAGGATAAATGGAGCACACACGGACTGGATTAAAATCGAAATAGGTGTTACCTTAGTTGTTCTACCTATTTAAGGATAACTCATTTATTAATTAATAACACTATACTGCAATGAAATTACAATAGGTGAACTTAATGTCATAAGCAATATCTACCAGCCTACCTATGGGTCATGCAGAAATCTTCAATATGGTGTTCCAATCGAAACGGCTATATTTGTTTCAGCGGTTATACATTACATATACGTACACGTAAATATATATAAATATATACAATACATAATAATAAATATATACATACTTATAGAAAGCAATACATACATACATATATAAATACACAAATCTCTAAGACAACTGTCTTAGATATTTGAATGTGGTTTATAAATTAGTGAGTTTCTTATCAAGTTCCTTTTCTATAGAAAGGTCATCCTGGCTTCGGGCAGGAGAGGAGTGCCAAGAAATGGCAACAATTATGTTTAAATAACTAATAAAGAAAGAAATGAACTTTAATGTAAATACTGTGAAAGCTCTGGTTTTTTGGAGGAAACAAACAGTTTCATAATGCAACGTTATGAGGGAAGGAAAATGATGGGTTAATTGCCTTGGATAGCTACTTAGGATCTTTGTTTACAAAAGTGTTAAGAGTAAATGCGGGAAATCAGGATAATGGGGCGCTGCATTTAGGCTTTGTAGATAAGCAGTCAGAAGTTATCCGTTCATGTTCATGGTTATCTGATGCATGTAAGTAGATCTTGGGTATGGGCAAAGGAATCATAAAAGTAAAATTAAAGTGGAAAAGTGAGCAAAGAGCTCGTGGCACTGTAGTAGTAGTAGTTGGTCTCTGCCAATCCCTTTGGGAAACAGGCATGATGTTATTTACATATATCTGTTCGTTGACGCGTGCAGTGATAAGTCATTTAGTCCTTATGGTTTGGTGCGCGCTGAACCCTTGTTGCCGCTATGGATTTTTTTATTTGATGACTAAACTACTTGCACACACAATACTTTGCTGTTTTTGCTAACGAAAATGTATTTCTAGTTAACTAATCACGAATAGTGACGACTTTGAATGAAGGCATTATCGTAAGAAACAATGGCTACTGAAATAATATTACTTCGAATGACATGGTAAGGCACACCTACACAGTTCCCAGGTCCCAAACGATAGGAAAAAAATTCAACAATTCTGGACGTGCTAAATACACGTCAAAACGTCGGCAGCCACGTAAATTATTTTCTAAAAGTGATAAACGCGAAAAATTAAAATAACTACTGTTATTTTTTATCAATCTTAACCTTGAGCTTTTGCAATAAAACGCAAACATCCATCAATCTGTCAGTACAATAAAATTTGCGTAGCGAAATTGTTGTACAGATTAAAAAATAACTTTGTTAAAATTTTATTGACATGACTACAATGCAAAGTCAAAGTAGTGTAACAGACTGGCGGTTTTTTCTCTTAGTTTTCTTGGTGTCACGTGCGGTAATTTTCATTTAGAAATATGACCGTCCATAGACTCTTTTTCAAGTTACGGTTTGTATACATCGTATTATAGGCAAAATCGCGTAAAAATGTCTTGTAGAAATGTCTAATAATAACGCTTTTTTTGGTAGGTATTAAGACTTTTTTATTTCGATCTGACTATGCAGTTGGCTGATGCTGCCATTACTGCTCCACCGGGCTTTTGGGGCGAGACTCTGAAGGAGTCGGTATTAAGACTGCGATTATACGAGCAGGCATTTAAGTTACAGTCATTATGGTATGGTATGAATTCATTAGGAAGTATATAACAAATATTTCTCATGGTAATTACCTACTAATTAGTAGGTATATGACATTGATTAATTATATTTAGTACATTTTCATGCACATAGTTTGTATTACAGAAATTAGCTTTCTGGCCGATATCGCCCTCACGACCTCAGAATATTGCTAGTTAATGGTTTTTATTCTAGGTGTTGTGGTACTTTGTAAATAGTATAAATTTCTATTTAATTTAATTCCATAGCACCCAGGTAAATAAGCGAGCTAAGATTTTGCACAATTCATCCACTAATGGGGTAAGATGGGGATTACAAGTGTGTTCGGAAATTCGTCATTTTTGAAGGGCATAGAAATTGGTATATATATATATATATATTTATATATATTAATACTAATTTATATAATATGGCCTTGAGGTTGAAAACTAAAATTAACGTGTTTTACCGTTTTGAGAAAATCATCCCGTAGAGGGCAAGTAAGGGGATGAAAATTTGTTAAAAAAAAAACAAAAACAGCCTATGAAGTCGCGGGAATAAACTAGTAATCATTGTAATCGACTTTAGGTGTAACTTTACAATTTCCGCTCATAAATTTTGGTTTTCATATTGTTGCGCTAAGAAATAAAAACTTTTTCCTTTTTCTTTAGGTGCTTAGTTTCTTAACGGCATCTATTTCTCCATAGATACGGTTAGATAAGTTGAATTTTACTTCCCAACTCTATTGAGTCACGTAATTTATTGTTTTTTGTTGAAGGTTGCTATAGTGATATTAAATATAATATTAATAGCGGAAATAAATGTATACCGTACAGCTTAGTTGTGCTTTTTACTGCAAAGAACTTCTACTTCAATTTCCAAATCAAAAGGAGTGAAAGAGACAACACTAAATTCTAGTCATGTCAGAGTTGTTTTTTGAACAGTCCCCGGGCGGTGGCGCCGCCCGCCTGCCTCAGTCCTCGCCCGCCCGCGCCCGCGCCCGCCGGCCCGGCGCGACCTGCCGCAACGCGCGAGTTCCCCCCCCCCGTCCCCGCCGAGCCCTTACCTAACGTCGCATCACCGACACTCCGTTCCTACCATCACTTATACATATTAACGCCGTGATTCACACTATCCGATGTTTCTGTTTCTTCGGACATCTTAATCGATAAGTACTGTTGATACGTTTCTACTAAAGTGTCGTGTGCTGCATTAGAATGATGTGGCTGGTTGTCAAAAGAAATAAGACACAATTTAGTTTTTGTAAATTTTTAGTGTTTCGAAAAATCGCTGTTATAATATTTATTTGTACCAGACACTGGTGTAGAGCTGAACTTTGGCATGATTGTTAAATGCTCCAATGATATTATTACGAAAAGTATTACATAAGTGTCGCTCTTCGTTGTTTATATCTGTATAACCTTATAACATCATTACTCCTCCGATTGTCTTGTATGACACAGACATTTTTCTTAAAAAATAAGTTATCCAATCTGTGTTACATATTATGCAGATAGTTGCAAGGACAATATTCATGTATATTTTAAATAAAAATTCCTTAAATAAAAAGATCTTGAAATAGAAGTGCAGAGTAGAAATTAGCGCGGTGTGATTTGTAAAGTTTATAATTTTTTTTATATTTTTGTAAGTTATTAGCCTATGAAGGTTATATGATTACGCAATAAAGTTCACTTTTGGAAATAACATAACTTACGGTAGTGGAGTCAGCAGTTGTATGTCTCCACTGCCGTGGCACAAGCTTCTCCTTGTAGATAGCAGGCTTAGGCTATAGCGCAGCGCGCTAGCTCAGTGCGGATCGACGCTATTGTCGATCCAGTGGCCATTCGACTGTCAGAATTCAAGCCGCCCATATCGACACTGACTTAGCTTTATAGCATACGACAACTTCTGTTTTATGTTTTGCCTTCCTGTTCTCAGCTTATCGATAACTGCTGAGCTTCGGCCTCCATCAATCACACGCACAACTCGGGATTCTGAACCGACTTACCGCATATCGTTGATCCATTTGTTAGTCCTTCTACTGCATTTTGCGAGACTTAGTTGTTCGTCGTCGTCATTTCTTCCTTAACGGTTAATGATACATTAGAGTTCATTGCGATGCGTTGTCGAGTAGTTTGTTTTTATGCATAATCTTCTATCTAATTTTACGATTTTAAGATTCACTGATCAATAGGTTAAAAAAGGTTCTCTATCATGTTGATGTTTGTCACATATGGCTGGTAGGGTGCTCTTTAGCCAGTCATGACTATGGGGCACTATGACTGTCTCGACGTTGTCGGATTTATCAAAGGTGATGATTGACTGTATGAATAAAATAAATGTCTAGGCTGTGCTATTACTAACCCTTGTTGTCTGTGTCCGATCTTTAAAAAAAAAACAAAAAGAAAACATAAATAAAATATTTAATAATAAATAAATAAATAAATATTTTGAACATTACACACACAGTATACGCAGTTACATTTGAGAAGAAACACCGTATTTACGATAGAGAAAAAACAGTCAAACTTAAAACAAATAAAGTGCACGTTCTATAGAAAATAAAAAAAAAAACTGGTCAAGTGCGAGTTGGGCTCGTGCATTTTGGCGCAGAGCCGGTTTTTATTTAATATTTTTGCAAAGCTACCGGAACTTCTTATATGAGGCAAATAAAAAAAATAAGGGCTAAGAATTTTGTATAAAAAAAATTAAACCACAATAGCGCTTTGCGAAGCTTAATTGATTATACAATTGATAATAAATGTTTATCCTTTAGACGATCAATTAAAATTAAATAAAGGTTTTCTACGAATAAAATTAATCAACTGTTAATTATTGTAGATATATCAATTTACTAAATAACACATGACTAATTGGTGTAACTAATTGAGAGTACACAGTGTTGTAATAATTTAATAAATTTAATGCTTAAATGTGTTTCTGACACATGTCTATTATACGCCTGTTTCTGGAAGGGGTAGCAAGAGACCAAAGACTTACATATTCTAGCTACGATTCTGGCACTCTTTTTGGCTTCATCCATTCTCATCAATCTAATCCTAGTAAGTCTGCTTGTCACAGCTATGCCATTCATATTTTTATGAAATGTTTAGTAGTTTGAGCAGTGGAAAGATGACTGGATAATGCGTAATTCGATTAGGTGAGATTTTTCTAAATATACTAGGTACAATTTTTTACAGAAACTGAAAAAAAAAAATGCAGCTCGGCAGGTTGAGAGGTTGAATGTTATTTACGGAATTTCCAAGGCAATCTAGGAGAGTTGTCAACTCTTATTGCATTCTAAGGAGACTAGTTTCAAGGGGATTTGCAGTTACTTAAATCTTTCATACTGTAAATATTCCTAATCCTGACTTACTTCTTATATTTTGTCATCAATTGACAATTCGGGTATATTATTCTGACCCAGGTATTTTAATTTACCGATTAATGCTTTTAAATGGGTAATTTATGACGTATTGGATATTGAATATGTACAAAAACACCTTAGCCCTCAAAAAGCGTAGCAGCGATGGGCTCACCCCTAGCGATAGGGTCACCCCTATCACACAGGAATATGGTGTTTGGTAAAAAGAGGCTGTCCACCACAGTATGATCTGGGTGTGTATCCTGCCACTGATTTACTGTATAAAACCGTGAAGAATACATACATTTATATAGTCGTACATAGATTTGTAAAAATAATGTTAAGAAAAAAGGTATACGTAGTATCCGTAAAATAGTAAAGGAAATTTGGTTGTTTTTAAGGTTGTGGGTACAGTAATATTTTATTTTCATAAAAAAGAAATGCTACACATCATACTATGTGAAATGGAATATAGTATTAGTTATTTGTAGCTTGCAGTTTATTGTTTAATAATAAATTCAGGTGCAGTTGGGGTGTTCTCATGTTGCGTGTCGAGAACTTTGCGAGGTATCGATTTAGCCGAGCTCCGGCCGCTGCACCCGCAGGTTTAGTTGCGTTGCGACTCGTTATGTGCCCCTTCAAACTAATGACTTCGTGCAGGTGCAATTTATAACCAAGTTTTATTTATGCGAGCGCTTTACGAGGGTGCCTAATAAAAGTGCTGAGAACTGTGTTTAGAGAATAGTAGAGAACTGTAGAGCTTAGTTATTGCATAGGGCCACGTTAGGCAACGGTAGTAATAATATCATACCGGGCGTAAGTGACGTATTGACGCAAACTGATACCACGGAAACAGTTCAATTCATTTTGTGTCGATTTTTTTTTAAACTTTTATTTATTATTTATACTGACAATTTTATAAAATTACTTTTATTGTGTTCCTGAAATCCATTTTATCGTGAAGATATAAAAATATCGCCTTTTTCTACTTTTCTCGTTAAACTACAAGGTTAGAAAAAAACATGTTTTTTTTTTGGATTTTTTCCTTGCTTTAATTTAGTTATGCTTTGCAGTTATTTTGTACTGCATTCAGTAAAAAAACACCTAAAAGATTAAACCAGTGAAAAACGACGTAAAATTCCAGCGCCAAGCTAGGGGTTCAGAATCATGTACTGAGTCTATGATATGATATCAATTTGCGTTACAATTTTACCTACACGCCGTATTGGTATAAGGTGCGTGCATGAGTATGATTTGTCAAGCAATCCGAAATCTCAAGTACCCATTTTTACTCAACGCTTGTCAATGAAAACCACAATAAAAAAAATCGCCTATATCGTACATAATGAACCCAATAGATATAAAATTAAAAATATCTGTGAAAAACCGAAGAAAATAAGGGTTTTTTTATTTGTGACAAATTAAGTCCGTATTTAAGGACTATTTATTCAAAGCTTTCTGGCTTTGAATTCGCAAAGAGTTCAACTATGCACAGGATTCATTCTTGGTTTTTTTTATAGTACCAACATCCATATTAAAGCCACCGCCCATGTAGGTGAAAGTACCCATTATAAAAAGATCACCAGACAAAGCGATCGTTTTTCAGCATGATTTCTTTTGAACAATGGATTGTTTGCGTTGACTGCTTCTTCGTTGGAAAATATGACTTGTTTGTTATTTCAATTTGGTAAAGTCTTTTTGTTTCACTTGACTTATTGATATGGAGTTCTAAAACTGTTTAAATCATTCTTAAATATATTCCAATAGAGACATCACTAAACATATCAATTTCATTGATAACATATTTTTTGCTAATCTTTAGTTATAAATAAAGATCAATTGCAACATGTATAACAGATTACTTGAGAACGGTTTGACTGACTGGGCTATTTTCTTTTTTGGTGCGTTCGTGATTGCCAGGACAAGGTTCGTATGAAAGAAAGAACCTGGCAAGTGTGACTCGCACACTAAGCGTAAACCATTAATCTATAGTCGTGAAATTTAGATGAATGTATGTGCACATGCCTGGGAAAGATTCTGAATTAGTACAACCCTTTAACAATAAGTGGCGCGCCAGTCGTATCAAAAAAGGAGAAACAACGTTCGCTGGGTCAATAATTGTTCAATCCGATCAAAGTCGGAGCGAGTCGCTAGTAAATTTAGTAGTCTTTTGCTTCCTGCTTCTGTTATAGGTATCCTACGAGTATATATAGAAAAATTGTAATTCAATCTGAAACGTTGAGAACCTAAAAGGTTAATGTTTGTTTACGTGTAATACCCGAAGTATACAAAAAATCGGCCAATTGCGAGTCGGACTCGTGCATGAAGGGATCCGAACCATCATCTATAAAAACGGCAAAAAAAATCACGTTTCTTGTATGGGAACCCCCCTTAAATATTTGTTTTATTTTTATTTTATTATTTACTTTTAAAGTAAATATATATAACTAAATATTCTGTGAAAATTTCAAGCGTTTACCTGTTACCGTTATCAAATCGAGCAAAAAAAGAGACGGACGGACGGACAGCGGAGTCTTAGTAATAGGGTCCCGATTTTTACGCTTTGGGTACGGAACCCTAAAAATAACATTTACCCAGCGCGATAGTATCATTGTGAAAGTCTGTTTGTTTGTTTGTTATTGCTAAGCTAAGAAATGTAAAGCAGAAAAGCCTTTTATATAATTGAATTTTAAGTCAGTAAATAAGGCCAAAATAAAAACAAAAGAAACATGTAGATACTACATTATAATTCCAAGGTCTGATGTATGCAAAAACATAATGCTACAAAATTTTCTCTATAGAAAAAATAACAAACTCACCTCTATTTTTTGATTTATTTTTATAACGGTAGATATAATTTAGTTGAAATTTTAATAGAATATCACTTAATAGAAAAACCTAGGGCCGTTATTAGCAAATTTTCAATACAAGTGGTAATATGCAAGTTATTAATATTTAATTCTTTTTGCCCATACAAACAAAACTATTTGACGCAGAAATTTACAATTTGTCATACACCAGAAAAAAATCACATACCTACGAACTATAACGTTTTTATGTTTTTCAATAACACTGATTAAAGAAACACTACATATTTAAAATTAAAACAAAAACCATTCATTTTTTCTCAGAGATACATACATGATTTCACCTTTTTTTTTTGTTTGTATGTACTTGGAAGATGAAGTCTTGAATCTTGTTTGGTTTATTCTATCAGCGTTTGATAAATTAGTCTACGAATTCTACTATCATTATTATAGTAGTGTTGTTGTTGTATGTATTTGTGAAACACTAAGAATATCTAAACGAATTTGAAAAGTTATTCATTCATAAGTCATATCATAACATTATTTTCATATGTAGTTCATTATTATCAGTGTAGCTCGAGTTGCATGTTTTTAAATAATATAATAATATATCCATACTGATATTATTAGTAGAAAAGTGTCTATCTGTTTGTTTGTTACCCAATCACGCCGCACCGGTGCATCCAATTGAGTTGAAATTAGGAAGAGAGATATTTGAAGGGAGAAGAGCAGAGGTTACTTTATTCCGAAAATTTAAAAATTCCCACGGAAATTAACTTAACCAAAGCTCTAACCCAATTCCACTTAAAGAAGCCATAGCTACAGCTATAGCAATTTTTTTTGGTTTCACAAACACACACCGTTCCCACGCCGAAAACCAAATTTATGTCGGGCAGCGCCGCTAACAAAGCTGGCTAGTATTGTAATAAAATAAATAAAACATAAATAATTTATTGAAATATTTCACATTCCGTACTTAAAGATTACAATAATGTAAGTAAACCGTTCAGTTGACAATTGTTGGATATTCAATAAGGTGGGTGATACTTGGCCGAAAATCCTACTAATCAAAACTTAACGACACTTAAAAAAAATCAAAGACTTTTTAACCTAAAAACAAAACAATCGAATATAGTAATATACCTAACTAATGTACTACTACCCTACTAAAGTAAATCTCTTTCATGATTTTGTAGGGTTTGTGATTTGTGTCACAGCATAACAATATGCGCCACATATCCTCTTTTCCAAAAAATCCCTTATCCCCAAATGACGTCAATATTTAGTTAACACAGCCCGAACGGACTTAGTGAGTTGGGTGGCTATAATATGAGTATGTCGGGACGCGGACAACTGAGTGGCGGGTAATCGAAGCCGTGTCGCGAGCGGCGCGCACGCCCCGCGGCCGGCGGGTGCCGCCGCCGCCGCCGTTGCCTCCGCTGCCATCGACAGCGCCAAGAGTTTCTGTCATGGGCTACATTATGGGTTGTGCTTGTCTTAGAGGTTTGTATGTTTATATCGTATATATCACTATACTATATGTATTTTATATCGAGCACACAATCGTATCGTACATTATAAATTGTGTAATTAAGTGCCCGGTTAATTAGATGAATTTTGTAGTGAATGAATAGACAAAAGAACCAAAAACTTTACTATTTACGATCGTTCGCTTCGCTCTTCTCAAAGCAATTATCTCTCTAGTCATCGTCACCGCTCTAGTTTTGCTTCTCACTCCACAAAATTAATGAACTTTGCAATTACCCCTTCTGCTTTTGTGTTTTTTCAGGGTTTTTTAGATACACCGAAAAACGGAATAGGGTAGTTGACAATGTAATCAGATTTAAAAAAAAATTAATAACGATTCAAAGCATATACTATAAGAACATGACTTGTGAAAAAAATAGCTCAATAGGATATGTTGACGATGTTTTATAGATATTTAAAAAAATATTATTTTTTGTTTTGTTTTTTGCTGGTTAAATTTCAAAAGGCATTTTGTTATGACAATAGATACGCTTGCAGCTTATAGGCAGCTTATACGCTTGCAGCTGGTAGGGGAGCTCAGAGTGTTTGAACAACGAGAACAGTCGATGTGCGGATGGGGTACAGTGAGATAAAAGACAAATTTGCCGATTAGTGGCGCTTTTTTACTACCATTTTTTTAATTAGTATGGGAAACGCGTTAATTCTAGTTTCTGCCACCAGCTTGGAAAAGCTTGTTTTAGATTTCCATAAATCTGATGCCACGTGAAAAAAAAAACGTAATGTTCAGCGCAAATAATTTTATAATGGCTAACCCAAAATGTCATTTATAGTCCAATCTTACGACGAAAGTATTGGCCTTTGATAAATCTGACGACCCAGAAAATATAGAAACCAGAAGGTTTGAACAACGTTTGGGGCCAAAAATTAGTAGCTGTTACACATACACAATACACAAGTAATGGAAGATTACTAAAATCTGTCTGAGAAGTTTCAGATAGGAGCCCCTTGAAAAACGTTGGTTCAGACGTGAAAAAACGTAACGTTCAGCGCAATTATTTTTGGTTCAGAGCAACATATAATATGATTGTTGCAGCAGTGATAAAACTTAAAAGAAAAAACCGGCCAAATGCGAGTTGGACTCGCGCACCGAGAGTTCTGTACTACCACCTTTTACGTAATTTACAAACAAAAATAAAAAAAAGTGTGCCGCTAAACGGTCACCCATCCAAGTACTAACCAAGCCCAACGTTGCTTAACTTTGAATATCGTTTTCAACAAACAAATGTGTAACTGATTCTCTCAATAATAAGCTAGATAGCCTTGTACCAATAATTTAAAATAGGCCGGTTTTTATTATTTGTTATCATACTTTAGAGTTTACACTGTTTTTCACTGCAAGTTTGAAGTTTGTATATGTATAACGGTTTTTACGATAGAGCAAAAACAAAGAAAATGAGTTTCTTGTATGGGGACCCCTCTTAAATTTTAACTTTTTTAACTTTTTATTATTTATTAAATAATCCTCCATTATAACACATATTCCGTAAAAAATGTAGGCTTTTACCTATTTCGGTCTATAAGATAGAGCCTTTTAATGGTCGGACAGACAGACGGACAGAAAGACAGACAGACAGCGTAGGCTTAGTAATAGGGCAGCATCTGGGTACGGAACCCTAAAAATAACTCCCACGAGACCGTATAAAAAATAACTTTTCCATGGAAACCGGAATATATGCCCGAGCTGGGATTCGAACACAGATCCTCTCGTAGATAATTCAGAGCAAAGTAGCCACTACTGGACTTACAGGTCTGCGAAAGATTACAATTTCGTTATACGGTTCGACTTGCAAGTAATGTTTCTTTTTACATTGCCATCACGTTTAGCATTTGTGAACTGACTTACCTTTAATATTTCAAATCATTAAGTCATTATGTCATATTAATAATACCGTCCTAGATAAATCAGCGTCATTATTATTTAATTTTAAAGTTACTAACTACTCAATTTCGAAGTTACTAACTACTCAATTTAATTTATTTTATAGCTGTGCCACGTTTTAGTACACTAACGTTTACTAGAATACCTAATTCGCTATATAAATATATTAAATATTAATCAAAGTTCACTGATCCCTGGACTCTCCTCATTTTCTTGATACACATTGCACGATCAGTAAATGAATGACGATAAATTAAAAATTCAAAACATAGCGAAGCTTCATGTGGGCGGGCGGATGGCAAACCGGGGAGGGCGGGCGGCGATCGAAGAGTGCGCGCGGGACGGGTGCCAGGCGAAGTAACGATCGGTCGGTCCGGTAGCGCAGTGTCGGAGCCGGTGTGAAGCGAGCATGAGCGACGTCGGCACGCTTGCCGCGATGGACGCGTTCGCGGGTGGCGCCCGGCGGAGGCCCGCACGCCTGCCGCCGCCGCCGCGGTTTGGCCCGCCACCGCCGCCGCGCCAAGCTGACCAGTACTACGTGCGCCGCAAGTCGCCCCTACCAAGGCACAATGCCAACCTCGCCATCTTCGCACGATGCAATGGTATCTACTATCCTCGCATAAACAAACATTCGCCTAACAAGCATCCTGCTATCAATCCTCTACGAAGACCCTCGCCTCACCCCGCACGCGCATCTCAATGTCAATGTCACGCTCGTCCATTTCATCATCGAAATCTGCTCTCCTACGCTGTCCCTTAATTTCGATAAATATTTGTAAATAGGAACTTGTATTTATGCCAACAACCGTCAAGCTTCGTAGCCATGTTTCATAACAAAGTAAAAACTGATAATAATTCAGTATTTAATATGAATAACTTATTGGCAACATTACCGGTACTGGATTTTTGTATTTTTTGTGGTTTTTAATTTTAATCATACATACATTTTAACTCGTATCTACTGGTATTGAATGTGTTTGTTTTTATAGGCTTTTGTTTAGGGTACTTAAAGTCAATTCTTGGGGTTTGCTCTAATATTTAAATAAAAATTTTAATCAATTTTATTATTTATTCCCTTTGGTAAAAAACACGTCACTGGTGTGTCTTGTTCTATATGTATATTGAATCAAAACATTGTATTTGTTACCGTCACCAAGAACATGAGTAACGAACAGCACTGTTCTAGTTTTCGCAAAGCGAACTCAAAACTAATTCAACTAATGAGATTGGCCTAATTCGAACACGTCTTGTGAAAAATCTATTTTTATCAACGCAGAATCTGTGCCTATTGTCACACACTCAACTTGTACAGTGTACAAATATATGATGTATCTTTTGATATTTATTTTGAGGACATCCGCCGAATCCAGCTTAAACCTACGCCATCAAATTTTTCTTAATTTCATGTCATACGATTATATAGGGCATTCTGTCAGCCTATATATGTAAAGGCTAGCTTTCCGCAATGAGACATGTAGGACTTTTGATGATGCCGTACGAACTGACAACGTTTACCCCTCCCTTTATTATCAGAGTTGAGACACTGTTTCTACAATATCGCCGTGTTCAAGTGGTGTTTATTAAAAAGATTTTAATCCAATTAATGCTGTGTTGAAACCATTGTTCTCCATGGAACCTGCCTCACTTTGCTGCGCCAGTTACACTAACGATAAACCGATGCTTGAACGTGCAGTCGGTGACGTTCCGGCCCTCTACTTCTAAACCACCGAAACAAACCGTGCTGACATCAGGATGGTGGAATGACTCAGAGGGACCAATTGTGAGTTTTGGAGTAGTCTGAACTGATTCATTCTGTGACTTAAACAACTATTTGCGCGAGCAGACCAGTACGGTCACGAGCACTTCCGAGATCTGGCTCCAATGCACGTGCGACCATTAAACCGCCGAAGTAACCAAATGTCAAAGATATCATAACAGCCTAAAAAAATTCTGGATTCAGATATCATAGCAGCCTAAAAAATGTATGGAATGTTTTATTCCTTACCCGCGAGTAGCTGGCAGTGTCGAAAAACGACAATCGGTTTTGCAGAGAAGCCAAAATTCTCAAGCAAACTGCGTATAAGGATTAAATCATGGCTTGAAATAATAAGGATCCGAATGTCTGACTTAAAATGCTGCTGAATTAAATTTCTGTTAAAAGATCATGCTTTCCCGAGGTTCAGTAAGATTGTAAATGCCACAGCTCAATTCCAATTCATCGGAAAAATAGGTGGGCGATTAGCAAACTATCCTTCTGGGAGTCGCCGCAGGAAACTTTTGCCAGTCGTTGTTTCCACCATTGCCAAAAACCGATGGTGACTGGGCCCATAGTGGGCAGGCTCTTTGCCTCAAACTCGAATATAAACGACGAAGGCGCTGTACCACTATGCCGTGGTACGTTAAGACTATGCCGGAAATCTCCATAACACAACGGGAGGTCCGGCGGACGTTGCTTTCTCTAGATGTTAACAAGCCGAGTGGGCCAGACTGTATACAAGCAATGGTGCTTAAACAGTGTGCTCCTGAGTTGTGTCCTGTACTCGCGCTACTCTTCCCGCTTTCCTACCACACTAGGCAATTTCCATCTTTATGGAAGACTACGAATTTGAACCCGGTGCCCAGAAAGGGCGGTAGATCAGGTCATCGAATTATAGGCCAATCGCTATTACCTCCTTCATCTCTAAGGTGATAGAGCGTGTGACCAACACACCGCTTCTTAGATATCTAGAAAAACACGACATGGTCAGCTATCGTCAATATCGCTTACGACACGGTCGCTCGACTGTTAACTTTCAAGTGTATCTCGCACTCCAATGGGCACTAGCCGTTGAGAGTCAGGGGAAGGCATTGGCATGGAGCCTGGACACGATAAGGTCTGCCACCGGGGTCTCCTATCGAACTTGCCATCTTACAGAATGCCCGAGGGTTTGTGCAAATGGGTGGCTAGCTTTTTGTCCGACAGACGCCGAGCCGTAGTTGACGGTAGTTGCTCTGATACCATGGACATTAATGCTGGTGACCCGTTTTTACGGAGAGTCTTCTCTGTGCTGTCTCTTACGCTTTTTCTCCTGCATATCAATAATTTGTTGTCCAAATATATAACATACATTGCTATGCAAATGACAGTACTAGAGACGTTTATTACACTGGCTGTGCAAACATCCAACCACACACCCCTCACCATCTCCAAGAGCATTGGTGTCCTTGGTGTTGACTTCTCCAGCGATGTTTAGTTCTGACATAATTTGCAAGACAAGGTGAAGCTGGTGTCCAAAAAACTTGGTGTACTCAACAGAGCGAAGCCGTACTTCACCTCAGGGGCAAAGGTTGCTACTTCACCTCAGGGCAAAGGTTTCTGCTTTTCAAGTCGCAAGTCCGGCCCCATATGGAGTACTGCTGCCATCTCTGGGTGAACCCGGATACCTGCTTGGCCCTTTGGAGTCAGTTCAAGGACGGATTGTGAGAATTGTCGATGATCACAAACTCGCAAGCTGTATCAAACCCTTAAGTCTGAGGAGAGACTTTACCTCCCTGTTTGTGTTCTACCGCTTGTATAATGGGATGTGTTCTGAGGAATTGTTCAAAATGATGCCCACGGCTACTTTCTACCATCACACCGCTCGCCATCGTCAGGGAATTCATACTCACACCTTAGAACCTAAATGGTTACGTACAGTGCGGTTTCAGAGAAACTTCCTCCCGCGAACGCTTAGGTTGTGGAATGTGCTCCCTGTCAGGGTTTTCTCTAAGGACTTCAGTATGGGGTTCTTAAAGAAAGAAGTAATTAGTATTTTAAAGGGTCGGCAACGCGAGAGTGATGCCCCAAGTATTGCAAGTGTCCATAGGCGGCGGTAACCGCTTACCATCGGGCGGACCGTAAGCTTGTTTTCCACCGTAGTAACATAAAAAAAAGGAAAAAGAAATAAAAACCTGAACCCCCGCAAATTTGACTTTAGAAGAGCCACAACTCGACCCATTTCTTTACTATCATACCGTCGTAGTGAGAAGAGCTACACGTTAATCACCGACAGGTGTTAACTTTTAAAGTGCCCTGTTTGTTTTAAACCACCTAGATATTAATACACGTGGGTATTATGTTTAAGAAAAATTAACTGCGATTGTCAATCTTATCCCATATTTATATTTTAAAAGTTATTCGTTTTTACTATTATTGTTTGTTTTATATAATATGTAAAATAATATTTAACAATTTCTTGGTTACTATCTGATCCAACAAGTGCGGTAATACATTAATACATTGGTGCTTAAAATTGCAACATTCATTTCTTTTGTTCTTGACTAATCTTCGTTACATGCCGTCCATAGACATGAAATTGTGGAAAAAATATATTATAAGAATCCGAATAGTCCAAATAAACTCCACGCATGACATAACTTAGTATTGCCCAAGCTTTGGCCTATATTTGTCGCGTAGGTATTGTTTCAGTCAAATTAATTTCGTATAATTTAAGTGGTCAAAATTTGCTACGCAATATCAAAACAGTTCATGAGCATTAAAATTTACAAATGACGTCACTCTTTGCAACATAAAAAAACATGACTTTGAAGATAGTATATATATATTTATATATATATGTATGTATATGTATTGATGATTGAAAAAAGTGACTTGTTACTTTTTAAACCGATCTATAACTGATGTAGTGGTTGGATAGGCTGTAGCCTATAAAAAGTAAATTTGTAGTGTTTCAAAGATGGTTTGTAGAAATCTATAGGTCTTATTTACCATTAAGGTAATTTATCGCACGCGCTATGCTCTTAAGTTTTACTAAAACGTCGCAGTTTAATTTATCACTAAGAATTTATCTTCTTACTTAGAAACCTTGCCTGAGAATCATTAACTGTATAGTTGTTTATCGTCCATTTTGACGTTGATTCATGTAAACGTGGGCGTAATTTTAAACAACTTATGATGAATAAAGTCAAAGGTCAGTTTCTTTATTGCGAATAAGTGACAGGTTTACAAAAACTTAAATCAGTACAAACTTTGTCTGCAATTTCAACAAGTCTAGTACATAGTTACCCCGCAGGAAATACGCAAAGGCACTAATCAAGACTTAAAAGCTTGAGAGACAACCACAAATAATGTTTTACAAAAGCAATGTGTTGTGGAATACGACACATTTTGGTTTTTTACAATAGTAAATAGGTATTGGATTGATATATTATGTAGATAGATAGATAACTTTTTATTGATTACCAGTATTTAAACATAATTAACAAAAAGTAAATGTAGTATATATAATTAGCATTTAAATTTTCAATTAAAATTGTCGACTGTAGTCATTTTTAATCTTTCCTATCAATCAACTTCTTCACTATTCTTTTCGTTCATGTTGCAAACAATAATAGTTCATGTTTCTAGGAGCAATAGTTGCTTTTTTATCCCTAACTTACACTATTAACTTACTTTCCCTATTACTGTAATAAATGGTTCCCTCTGCCCAATTCTTATACTTCCTCAAGAACTGGCAAATGGGTTCGCAGGATTTTAAAGTATTCGGTGAAAAGAGGGTGTACTACACATTATGTTGCAGGTGCGCATCCAGCCACTGGTTGCCTCACATGTAAATTAGCGCTAAGATCACCTGTTTTTTAATTTCAACTGCTTTGTGGTTCTATTTAACGTTTAAAGTTATTAGAAAAGTTGCTGTATCGTGCTACATATAACTCGCAGGCAGAAAAAGAGGTGCTAAACATCCATATATATAAAGGTCATTGTTTAATAGCTTTAACCACGTTTGATTAAATACTCTCTAGATCGACTTATAACTCTCTAGATACTAATAAACTACATATATTATAATATATAGGACAAGTACCTATAATTTAAACTTGCGTGATTAATCATCAAAATGGTGGATATTATAAATAGACTTAAGGATATTTTTAAGCTTGTGAAGTGAAATACTAGTGCGTTTATCATTTTTAACCTAAATTTCATCGCGAACTACAAAATTTTAAAGATTTCATAGAAAATCACTGTGATAAACAATAGGCATAGCAAGTATTTCTCATTTGTATATGCCTTTTTCATTAATTTTATGAGTAATATTCATAAAAGCCCTGTAAAGTCAAAAGAGTCTAAATATAGTACCTAATATATTTTAGGTTGTTTATTATGGTATATAGTTACTATTAAAAAGGGCGATAAAAGGTCTAGACTTCTGTATAAAAGCAGTAGTTGGCGTTACCTAGTTATCTAATGGTTTTAAAGCAGTGTTACAGTGTATTTTTTGGCAAACTTTAGCTTTAAATAAGAGCAATATTCTCCTCAGTATTCAATACATTTAGGATTTGTTATAACGCTCAGTGTTATATAGTGCCCAAAATTACGTTTTTTGTTTGCATTAAATGTCTTTCAAAACTCTAGTATAAAGTGTTTTGTTGTCATTGTCATAATAGTAACAAAGATTAATCTAGCACCATTTAAGACTAATAACGACCAATAAGTTTCTATTTGCTGCTTTAGGTGTTAAAACTTAAAGGCTCTAAGAGTAATCTGCTCATTTTTTGCTAAAAATTACTTTCTGAATATTTGTAAGCTGTGCTGTTAAAGCATATAACGCTGCTCAACTTTGTTTTAATTTCTGTTAAAGCTAATGTGTTGAATGTTGTTTGTTAACTCTTTTAAATCACCAAAAAACTAGCAGTTTTAAAGCTATAATAGATTTCAAGGCTATAAATTAAGTTGCAGTCAAGACGAATGACACAATATAGGTAGTAGCACTTCATGCTATAATGTGTTAGTTGGGCCCTTTTGGGGATTAAAACCATGTACATAGATAATAATCATTTAAGAGAATAGTAGCAATTGAAAGCAGCAGTTATAGCATGTATAGCACGCATAATAGTAAAATTGTGCTGTAAATGTCTTTCCTCGATGATTAATGATTTTGTAAAAGGACACAATGCTTCGAAATTAATTTTCATATGACATACTTAAAATTCAAGTACAAATTTTAGATATTCGTGTAGCAAAGTAATTTCAGTAACATAATTTTAATTACTTAGAGCGTTACCGCTGGTTATATTGCGCCCCGCGAGGCGCAGTTTTAATAATAAATGAGTCCTCGTCAGGGACTCCGCGCCCACTCACAGCTTGCTAACCAATTTGCAACTCTGCTTACTAAAACAATTAGGTACTCTGTTAATTTATGATGTAACGACGAAGTTTTCTTTTAGGAACAAGTAATTAAATTACAATTGCTTACTTAGATCATAAATATTATTAGATATATTGTTGAAAACTAGACTTTGCCAGCGTCTCCGCCCGCCCTAAATTCTGTTATCGGTGTGAAACTCCATAATTAACTACAATTAATTAATTAATTAGTTATACCAATGAATAGCTATAGCATGCTTTAGGTGCAGCAATAGTTTTAGTTATTCCTGCAGGAACTTTTGAATGTTTAGGGATAAAAAGTAGCCTATATGTTATTCCAGGACCTAAACTATATGTATTAGTTATATCCCGATCCGTCCAGTGGTTGAAGCGTGATTGAGTAACAAAAATCCATCCAGACATACAAACTTTCACATTTATAATATTAGTAGGATAAAGGAAAGTATAGGTTAATTTTTCGTTGCTTATATCAAATTTATAAAATGTTTATGTAAGTGTGACTAGTGTCTTTCTTAAAAATAAAATTTCAAAGTTAGAAAATTCCGAAAAAAGTCCGAAAATGCAAGCGATAAGACTGATGAAGCAGCGGCGACCCTGCCTATTCAACCTATTAATGTTTTAATTTTTTACATAATGTCTAAATGTTATTTATTATACAACTCCTAGTGACTATAAAGTCCTAGTACATCAATCTTACAAGTAAGAGATATCTTCTTATACTAGTAGACGTTCGTGAAAAGCGTATTTCCCGAGCAAAGATGTAGTGAAAATTTTTATCAGACATAGCTCAATGGTAGAGCACTTACAAGGAATTAAAGGAGTTGCAGCTTCAAGTCCTGGCTCGAGGTTAAACTTTTGACTGCATTTTTGCTATGAAATATTTATTTACATTGATAATGATATTTATTTGGTATACTTGCCTTGGTACATAATAGCTAAGGACTACGTACAAACATAATTTTAAAGTTTTAGTCTAAAAACATTTAAGCAAAATAAAAATTTCTTTTTGCTAAACAAATAACTAACGGGATTGCGATTTGCAAAGGAGTGGTACAAAAATAGACATGTTGAGAAAAAAAAAAAAAAGTTCGACGAAAGCTCGTTGCAGTGGTGATGAAACATCTTTCAGCGCAGCGTCGTAACGTGTTGCTTCCGTTTCATCGTAGTTAGGCGTAGAGGATGTTTGTTTGCGATGATGGCGTCCGCGACGTCAATGCCGACGAAAAACGCTCGTCTGACGTACGTGATGCGGCCTTGCTTATGGCTCGCTGCCCCTATGCTAAGCTAAATTTATTGCTATATTTATTTATTTTGCACTTCTGATTGGAACGCACCCAGTTTAAATATAGGTGAAATTTATATTTGGCTGCGTTGGAATTTTTTTGTATTTATACGTACTTACACTACAAATATGTTGACTATTGAAATCAACCAGGCCAAGTGGGAGTAGGTCTCGCGCACCAAGGTTTCCTTTACTACTTTATTTTTAAAGTTTGTTTGGGTTACAGCTTACAAACTACATCATAAATTTGCATTTTCCTTTTTCAAGATTTGTTGTTTAAAAACAGTAAGACCATATACTAAATAATATAATAAAAAGCATATACTAATATACAGAAATTTTTAATTCCTTATCTGTGAGTTAATAGTGGAACCAACAGTATTCTCAAATCCCTTTAGCTCCACTGAGTAGTGGAAACATTTCCAACTTGAAATACTTAAAAATCCCACTGGACCCATTACTGGATCCACTGGTGGAATCTATCAGTGGTACCAACTGACTGTAAGAAAATTTGTGCAACGGGCAAATTGTGAAAAAGTATTGTTTACCTTCACTGGCTTTGATATTTTTGGATACAGTTGAAATATTTTCCAAGTGAAATGTGCTGAATTATTATAGTTCTGTAAAATGTCTTTCACGCACCTTTTATATTTCTATTTGACTTTAGGTGTTCATTTTAACAGGTAATAAAAACTTTCAAGTTACATTTTCAACGTGTTTATTTTAACTGGATACGAAGTTACAATTTTTTTTCATTTTTGTTCGGTTCAGGGCACCATAGTTATAGGCGTATTCGAGTCTTTATTTCAGAAGTTATATATTTTTAATTTATTTATTTTAATTTCCTCGATAATGATGGCCTATGACCATATAGTAATGATATTATGTACCTATTTAACGTTTATTAATGTATAAATGTTGTGTTAACCTGTTTCCTTTTTTTTACATAAATGGTGTATTCAAAGATAAGCCAAAAGGTTTGAGTTAATAGTTATAAGTACAAAAAACCTACAAGGTAAAAAAAGCTTAGGACTACCTTTTCTTTAAACAAACACTGGAACAATGCTGATATTTTAATTTAAAGGACTCAAAACATTTGCATTAAATTTTGCGTGAGCGGCAGAACAAAGGCTCAAAGCGTTAAATACTTATCTAATTGAGAGAATGTGAAAAGGCCAACCTGCAGTGTGTGGGCGGAGGGTCGCGGCCGCCCAACGCCCTTGACCTGCCCGCTCTCACGGCGCAGCCGCTTCCCTGGACCACTGATTACCTAATAGTTACTGTCTGGATTCACTACAGAATTATGTGTCGTTCTTAAAAGCGGTACCCTCATAGTTTTTCTTGCCCGTCTGTCTGTCCGTCTAACTGCCCTGTTAGTTACACACTTGTTCTTTCTAATAACATACATGTCATTTTAGATTCGTCCCTTTATAGTGTAATGGGGAAGATTCCTTCGTTTAGGGCACCCCATAATAGAAAGTTTTACAAAAAATTAATGGTATTATTTTTTCATTTAAAACATCTTTTATATTGTTTTCAAAATCCATTGCAGCGTATCATCTACCCGTCACGTAATAAATTATTTTGAGCAAAGGTTCAAGTTTCTGTTAATATAATTTTTTTTATATCTAATGTAAAGTGTATTTTCTATAGTTTTTGTTACTCAATGTTTTTAATAAAAATAAACAAAGCTTTATATTTTTTTTTGTAACAACAATTAATATATTATCAAAATAATTAATAAAATAAAAATTAATATATAAAGCTCTAATATATGTTTAGAAGAATTTAGAAAATATGTTTACGATCAGAGAAAAAAACCCAATAGGCTCAAAGGTTTCCTACAAAGTACTATGAACATTTTACATTCTCTTTGTGGTTTTGATAATGTAAATTCTCAAGCAATGTAGGTACTACATTTTAGTAACTAGTTTCGGTCTCGTTTGTTATTTAGGAGCAACGCCTTAAGCAAATTTAACTCATTTATCATTTTACGCTGAAAACAAGGCGTTTGTATCTGCCATCGTATATTTTCTTACGAAACGAGGAAAAGTTTGATTCTATTACGAGTTACGTCAGGAAAATATATTCTCTTTTTGTAGGGTCTGTGACGAAAAATAGTCAAGGTTGTGTAAGTTTTCTTCAAGGTTATGTATTTTTCTCAACTATAACGAATATAATCCAGTGTTATTCACGATTTGATTATACTATAGGTCTCCTTATATCGTTCTTCACATTGCTTTTATATTTACAATTTCGATTCATATTTACAACTATGTAAGATATCTTTTGTATCTACTATACTTACCTATATTTTGTAAGAGGGAATACACAATTTTATTAAATACATAGATATATTTACCTTTATCATCTAAATCACAGACTAAGCGATATGTAAGCACGTAGTAAGGTTACATTGTCTTGTTTAGTTATGTATTTACATTAAAAATTATATGTATGGGCGAACAGGAAATCCAGTATGTAGTATTCAACACAAGCCGCAATTTCCCCTGTTGTTGGCTTCGTTAACAACTAGACCGTTGACATATTTTGTGGTTTACTAATCAAAATATACCGCGTATTTACGTATACCTGGCTGTTGTCGCGTGCCCATCTTTTTTTTGTCACTAGCGAATTATTCGTTGTCACTTAAAGCTCTTTCAAATACCGTTTCTTGACCTACATTAAAATTAATGTTTCCATTAACTGTTAGTATTTGTATTGGTGTGTGTGTTCTGTATTTTCAACGGACTATTCACTGATGGGTCATTCTCATTACTCATTTGGCCATTAATTTATCACGCACCTTCATTTCGGTATCTATGTACTAAATATAAATCTAAAACACGTGATTGTAGCGCTGGTTTCCAGAAAAAATCTAAAACTTGTCCTTAATTTTAGGAGCCCAGCCTTATGCTTCTTTCGACAGATCACATGGCTCTTTGATGTCGTCTGCGATAGTGAGATTCCCTCTTTTCCTGAGAAAAATTGATCCACGAGTATTTACCATATCGAAATAAAACAAGACGTCATATAGGCAAGTAGAAGGCAATCAGGAAAAAGGAATAGACAAAACCACCCAACAAACAATTTAGCGTTGGTTACAGGTAATTTTGAAACTTAGAGTAATACTATTGATAGTGGATTCGGTTATCACTAAAAGTGATACAGTTCACTTATGAAATAAGTTTAGCTCTATAGGTTGTATTAGAACTGTAAAAACGAAGTTAAATATTCTTTCCAGTTAGTCTAGCAGCAGCGGATGCTTATAAGCTTGTGTCGTCCTGCAGCGTCAAAAGCTGCTTAAATATCTTCATGAACTCCCTATAATTCTTATTGCTATAAATCTGCTACATCAGAGTTGCTTATATATATCATAAGGCTGTTGTTCAACTTCATTAACGTCATGGGTTCTGCAACGGAGTTAATTAAGAGTGTAGTAACACCAAACACTACATGCGTTGTATAACTCTTAACTCTGTAATACGAAAGACAATAATAGGTTAAATAGTTATAGCAGTTTTGTACGATCTTGGTTTAAGGGTTATGGTGTAAGTAAAACAAATGGTAATTCTTTAATGACACCATTTAATGTTTCTAACGCTTAAAGTTTTTGTCTATAATCTAACCTTGCATTATGGAAACATTTATCTAATTGAGCTAAAATTAAGGTATATACGTTACGCTAAAGCCGGGATTTTACTCTCCGCTGCAGGTAGATGACTTTGCTAAATGCGTAGTTCCTCTCTTATGTCAACCAAAGATCGCATAAATGCGTAGTTCCTCTCTTATGTCAACCAAAGATCGCATAAATGCGTAGTTCCTCTCTTATGTCAACCAAAGATCGCATAAATGCGTAGTTCCTCTCTTATGTCAACCAAAGATTGCATAATACGCTTGACTACTGGCGTTGTAGTTCTTCGAGTGTCGTAATAGATTTAAGAAAAGTCTGCATCTTTAAGATAAATACCGCCATCTTCTATCACTTTCTGTCAAAAAAAACTTAATATTTATTTATAAAAAATCACTTTTAAATAACGTGGTACCTAAATTTCCGAATTATTTTACATAGTTTATGTAAACAGTCACTATAAAATCCCCAAGATTTGAAATTGAATGTCTAAAAACTATTTTAGGTTATTAGTACTTTTAGTTGTTTTACTTAAAATCATATTTTTTCTAAGGCGCGTCAAAATTGAGACGATAAACATGATACACAATCACATTAAACTTGCAAGCGCACTAATAATTAATTAATATTACACTTCAAGAACACTGTTAATCAACAATACTTACATTTCGTGATGAAAATTTTGCAATGTCCGTAGATAAACAGTAGCACTTTTTTTTTTCTTTATTTAATATTTATAAATTAGTGTAATTTTATGACTTTAGAAGTCTTTACTATCTACTTTTGACCTCGGAAAACGCTACAAATGAGTAATTAGGTATCAAAATACGGATCCAAGTTCTATTTGACACCGATATAGATATTTTATATAACTAAAAGTTTCAATACAGTCCATTATAAAGGTGCAATAACTGACTTACTGTATACTGAACTATATTGAATTTTATTGTAATACTAGATTTACCAGCGGCTCCGCCCGCCATGAATATTGTTATCGGCGTGGAACTCCTGAATGATCTCCTTAATTATTACTTATGAAGATTTCTATAGCAAGCTATATTTACATCTATTTTTATTTAAACTCTGTTATGGTTATTCCCGCGGGAACTTTTGAATTTTTCGGGATAAAAAGTAGCCTATATGCTATTCCAGGACCTAACCTATGTGTATGCCAAGTTTCATCCTGATGCGTCCAGTGGTTAAAGCGTGATTGAGTAACAAACATCCATCCAAACATACAAACTTTCACATTTTATAATATAAGTAGGATAACAAAAAAAAAAAAAACTGGTTGCCTGTAAAGTCGGTATACGGGCGAAAGTTTTACGTGACAATGATTTTATGTCTGTCTCTCTCGCTCTTAGGCGGGCGCGTGCCTCTCACTCGCTCTCATTGTGAGCGCATAACGTGAGCGGAGCGTAACGCAGTTTCTTGAAGTGTCACCCGGCAAACCAATTTATAAGACGTTGTCACGTCAAAAACTTAGAACATTTGCTTTCAGTTTAAGTAAAAAAGGAAATAAGCTTAGATTTTATTTATAATATTGCAAAAAAAAAAGGAAATATTAAGTAACAAAATTAAATTGTTATTCTTAAGATAAACAGATCCAGCATCATAACCTTGTAACATTAATATTGTAGTAAAGTAGACATGGGAAAATTGTTAACTGTGATTCACCTACAGGTAAAATTGCCTCAGTACGTTCAATGACTCATCTATTGTTTTCAAAGTTTTGTCATAATAAACAGTACCTGGTTAGAAATTACTTTTTGACTGGCATTATATGTAAACTTAACTGACATTCATGTGTAAGTTAAAAAAAAATGTAGTACCTACATATCTGACATATATACTGAGTCATTGATGACTTGACGCACTGTTGACTGATATCTACATATAACAAGTAGGTACTTATTTTCTGCACTTTTGGCGTCAGCATCATTAACGCCATCTAGTAAAAATTGTTCGAATTATTAGAAAACTAGTTAATTCTCGAATTTCTAACATAATTTGTCAAATATTAGATTGTAGATTTAAAACTAGATCATAAAAGTACTTAGCTATATTCTAGTAGGTACTATCTAGTTGTATTTGAGTTTCAGTAGTAGTAATATTATATGTTATATGAATATATTTTTCTCGGGAGTTACTTTAAATCCCGTCACAGAATAATTGGAGACTTTTAACGTATCACATGGCGCCTATGCAATCTGAAAATCAATAGGCAATTTAAATAGTAGTAATTTTGAATAAGATTGAATTAGGATTTGCGCCGTAATTAATCACATTTATTCTGTGCTTAAAGAAATCCAACAATTTATCGTTTAAAAATATAATATCTTAAGAGGCAGTAGTTACTCGTGACAGAAAATTTGTGTAAGAACAAAAATGACGTGATATTTAACAATGTGCGTGAGTAGTGCAGCTACATCGCAATTCACTGAGATTTTCATTAAAATACCAGACATAAATCAATAGTTTTTTATACATCAGTGTTATCAAAAAAGCTTTTTATAAAGGTTAAAAGCACTTTGGACCATATTCCGAAGTACCCAGTCATTAAATTTAAGTCAGATCTACTCAGCGAATCCGGAGAAATCTTTGCCAAATAAATTGTGATTTAGGTAGTAAACCTAGCTTATTAAGACAAAACAGATAGCGTATTAGGCATATAGGCTTAGTATTACTGGTATTATGTGGATGGTGTACTTCTGCACGTGAGTGCTACTGAATTGTTTTAATTTGGATTTGCAATGTAATAATATTTTATCATTACAAAATTCGTTCACTCTCTCTCTCTTTTCTATTAAAGAACTCCTACTTAAAAACTAAAACTAAAGAGAAATCGCTAGGATCAAGTACCTAGATTATAAAATGTTTTTAAACATACGTGTTTCATTTTATTCTTAGTTTTCTTGTGGGCGTAGATATCGGCTAACAGTTTTAGTTTAAAAATATTTTATTGATTGACACAATTTACTCGCAGAGTTTTTAGTCGTGAAGAGTGTTCGGGTACTGTATAGATACAAATAGGTACACGTAGAAACGTACAAACAAACTGTCTCACTCGTCAGTAAATAAATATTTTGCTGTTTTCTCGTGCTAAATATAATTTAAAATCGTTTGTAGTGGTTACTTGTGGAATGTATTAGTAAATAATTATGAGTAGCGGGTTCAAGTGGGTACGTGAGTTGAACACGAGCGCTTACTTGCGTACGAGTTCATTTAGGGTTGCAAGGTTCTGATGTGAAAATATTGGGACAAAATAGATAATATGGGAATATTTTTTTTTTAAAGTTTTACCGACCTGACCCCAAAACAGGTATTTTTTTTAATTGATGCATGTATGTAAAATAAATTACTATTTATGTAAACATGTATCGCTGTTTTGTGGCGCATCCTGTTTATTCTGCAGCCTAAACGCTTTACCACAGGAACGTAGAGAGAGTTGCAAACTGAATGTCATTTTCAATATGTCTGCTTCAGGATTTAGGAGCTTTTCGCGGCCCTTTCTACTAAAACTGTTGACCAGTAATTTCTTTTTTGTGGTCTGGATACTGCATGTTGTATCGGTCTCTTTATGCTTTCTCCAACGATGCACAATGAATGAAAAAATCATACCCAGTTTACTACAGTGGAAAATTACCTTTTTTTTTGTAATATGTAGTCCTGTTTATCTGGCAACCCTTAGTCCATTTAGTAGTCTTGACATTGTGCTGTGGACTAGGCAGACAGTTATTACTGGGAGCGCTCTGTCCTTCGCACTATTGGCGTGTGTCACCGGCTAATTACATCATCGCTTCGGTATTCGACGACAACAAATATTACTGCCACTTCTTACTGCCTTATTGACTGCGCATCACATTACAAATGACTTTACTTTATCCTTAACTTGTGTGCATTATTTAAACCTTATATTGGTATAAGAATTTGCCCGCGGCTCCTTTTGGTTAAAGGTAGGTTTGCTATAGGTACTTCGTCCACGTGGAATTTAATTATAGTTATCCCTGTGGAATCTTTTAAATTTTCTAGGGTAAAAAGTAGCCCATGTCCTTCTCTGTTCCTTCAACAACCTCTGTGCCAAAAATTAGCTCTTATGGTTGCTCCGCAGACAAACAAAAACATTTTCATAAATATATTTTTTTTAACTTTTATTTGACACTACAAATCCATTCCAGAAAAGCAGTACAATTATATTCGAGAAGTAAATTAATATTTAATAGTAATGAAACGCGAAAAATTTAAAAACTTATAAATACCTATAATATGACTTAAAACGAAAATAACAAAATACACCATTGTAATACGCAATTGTTTTATATCTAAAATAAATTTATATAATTTATTTTAAAACTATTATTACCTACAAATTTTGATACATTTCTAATGAACTTGCATTTTTTATGAATTTTGTATTTCGTCCTTCAGATAACTTGTAACTTGTAGGTAACTGGAATACAGTTAGTATGATTGTCAATTTTTCAAAAAAAAAAACAATTTTAGCTGTTAAAATAAATCAGTTTCTGGTTGATTGTAACTGATATTATTATTAAATTGGCAGTGAACTTATTTTAAACTAGCTTTTCCCCGCGGCTGCAGCCACTTTAAATTCAATTATTGGCGTGGAATTTCTGCGACAAATGCTTGATTATATTAGTAAATAGCAAGTAATTAGATGTAGCTACAGTAAGTCCACGTGGAATTCTTTTATAGATATGTATTTATACGGAACTTTAGAATTTTCTGGAATGGAAAGGAGCGTTTGTGTTTCTACGCCCCATTATTAATATCTGTGCCAAAGATCAACTAAATTGGTTACAGCTACGTGAAGCAAAAACAGACAAACAGACTATATAGTGCAATTTTCTAACTCTTTAAACATATTCAAGTAAAGTACTGTTTTTTTTTAAAATTTCTACCATATTATCGTACCATAAGAATATTTTTATGGAATATTATTATAATTATTAGTACCTACTAGCCTACAATAGAATGTAATTGCACTATAGAGGAAAAGATAAGACAAAATATTTGAGATATTATCACCTATCTAAGTACGTAATGTCAAAATATATAAGTAACTAATACTCCCAGAGTACACACAAGAAGAATACCGAAGTAGAATATAATAATAGATTTACAGCTCAACAATGACAGTAGTAAAAGTTACAAATATCCATTTAATCATTTTGGTATCTTTTACTAGTACAGGTAGATAAATTTATTAAATAGTAAAATTGCGCTAGCGTAGTAGCTAGTAGTCTGTAATAATCAATAAACTAGCAATCGATCATTGTCGCAATAATATTTGAGCAATGGAGCGTTTGTAACCCACTGGGTCATGAAAATAGCGAGCCTGGCGCCACCAGGTGCTAAACTGAATTGCTTCACGCAGGCGATTGATCTCTTTGGTCATATGTTCGAAATGTGTAAAAGCAAACATAGGTTAGTACGCGTCAAACATCGTGACCGATTTAAATACATATAAACTTACTATCGTATCGCTGCGCAGTAGTAGTATGCATACTACAATGTAAGTTTTTTATCAATCTTAAGTTAAGGAGCAAAAACTTGAGTAAAAACAAGTATGACGCTATATATATATATAACTGAGCGTGCGTGCTCAACTTACTGACATTTTCATTGAAATACATGAAATAAATGAGTTTATTATGCATCATTGTTATCAGAAAATGCTTGTTCTTAGGGTCTAAAGCACTATCACTTTAGCCAAGTTTTAACTAAATAGTATAAGTGCCATTGTAGTAATTAAATACCTTGACGCTTTCTTTGCCAAAACTTTAAAAAAATTATAAAAAGGGGTCAGTTTAGGATTTTTTTATCGAACAAAAGTTCATTAATCGTGTTTTCACGTAGTTTAGGGTTTGAACCATATCCCAAGAAACATATTCATTTAATTTTAGTCCGATGTGATCAGAAACCTCTGCCAAAAAAAAAATTAATTTAGGAAGTATAGACTCTTAAGTGCGAAATCAAAATGAAGATGTGTATACAGTGTGGCTAAAGTTTTCTTGCCTCCGGATTGATCTATAGTGTTCTGAGAATTGCAAGGCCGCTGCAGCCTAGCTATGCGTCGTCATCTATCGGTGAATGGATAGAATGAAGAATGTTTGCTCTCTGCCACTCATGGCCTCCATTCATCCGACTATTTTTAGCAATACATACGCCTCTACGCGCTAACTACAACACAACGCGTAAAACTTGTTCACCGTACATTATATTGATATCACAATCGCATATTATATTTCTGCTGTACCACGCGGTGATCATGAACAAATTAATAACCTTACTTTAATGTAATAAAATAGAGAGAGCGAGACTTACTTACCATCATGGTTTCTATGATGTTTATTTAGTCAATGGTTTTGTAAGGCGCCTTGAAAGGCAAGAAAGTGATCTTATAAAGGTTCTGTCGCTATTTTTAGGGTTCCGTACCTCGTAAGGAAAAAAACGGAACCCTTATAGGATCACTTTTGTACGTCCGTCCGTCCGTCCGCCTGTCCGTCTGTCAAGACTCTTTTTCTCGCGTGGAGGTATCAAGCTAAAATTTATATGAAATACTCAGGTCTACTGTCCCTTGGAGCTGTGAAAAAATCAAACTTCTAAGCCAACGCAATCAAAAGATACAGCCGTTTATGCCGCAAATTTCTGCAAATTTTCGAAATTAGCAAGGGAATCAAAGACTACAGGGTAGGTACTTCCCGTGAACTCAGAATCTTGAAATTTGGTACGAAGCAAAGTCTTGTAGCACAGATAAAGGAAAAATTGCGAAAACCATAAAGTTTTAGTTACATGATATAATAAAAATATTTTTAATAATTTAACATACAGGTTTGTATGGAATCGTCGGTGCGCGAGTCCGACTCGCACTTGGCCGGGTTTTTTGTTAAGGAACCCTAAATAGTAGTTCAAAGAAGCCATTTCACGAGTAATTAAATGTAGGTAATGTAAGATGAGTAATTTGGCCTGTAGTTAGCTTGAATTTCCTTGATACCTTATTATATTCATTTTACATATATATAAATGAAAGAGAAAGGGGAATGACGTATAAATCATAGATATATGACCGTAAAATAAACCCAATGTGCCCTTTGGGGTCAAAAAGCTATGTATATATGTATCTACTTAAGTATCTTAAGTATTTCGATGAGAAATCGATAACAACTCGCTTGCGGAGGTCTAGATCAAAATAACTACATCAACTAGAAGCCATTCTTGTGTTTTGAAGGCATTTATTTTTGTTTACAGAACCAAAGAAAGACAAATTAGACAACGGTGGAGAGTTTATGCGACCTGAGCGACCCAACTCCTTAACGGCAGGGAAAATTCCACGGCGAATATGCTATCAAGGAGACGTTGGTAAGGCGTAGTATTTCTAATAACGTTTGCATAAATATAATATATTTACCCGCCAGACATCAGGGACGCTTTGTAAAAATACCCATGTCATGAGAAACTTTGTTTTTCAATAATTTAAAGAGTTAACTACTCTGAACTGAAACTTGAGTTCTTCATTACTTTCTTTGAATACTTATTGAAATGGGCATCCATTGGGACGATAGTCATATGAATTTTTACTACAAATAAAGTTTATTACTTGGCTTTATAGTATTAAATCGCTCTCTCATTTAATACAGAACAGCACTATGTTGCCCCAACTACACTCGCTGTCACAAAAATCGCACCTATAAAAATTCAATCTAACCAAAAATTTTACTAAAAAGTAAAAAATATTTTTTCTAAATTAATATAATTTTTTTTATATCCACGTACGACTGCAAGAAAAGCAAGACGTTCGCCACACACGAATACCTATTTGACGTGCTAGAGTTTTAGTGGATATTAATTGAGATTTTATCAAGTTATGTATGTAACTGCGCACGCCTTGCTTTTCTTGCAGTCGTACGTGGAATAAATAAAAAATAATATTCATTTAGAAAAAATATTTTTTACTTTTTAGTAAAATTTTTGGTTAGATTGAATTTTTATTGGATTCATGTTTTAAGAAAAGTTTTTAAAAAAATCTTTTTTTACTTTTTTTATTTTATACTTCTTAGTGATAATTTAATTAATTTTTTATAGTTTATTGCCCAAGTTTCATAAGTTGGGTGATAAGAACTTGGAGAACGATATTATGTGCAATATAAATTAGTAATTAAATTTTCACCTAATTTTTCACGTTCCACGCTAATGTCCACCTTCAGGTGCACTTCCTGCATATGCCAAATGGTGATACCATCAAAATGAACATCAAATACGTAATCTGCGACCCTCAAAACCCGCGGATACCCAATTTGAAGATTTTTCAATTTTTACCCCCACCTCCGGGACTCAACTCTGGGAGGGCGTTGTCGGTCAAAGTAACTGTGGAATATTGTATTGTCATCCGAGCTTAGTAAGTATGCAAAATTTCATCGATGGATGATAACAGAAAGTATGTTTAATTAAGCTTGCAAGATTCCACCACAAGATGGAGGGGAAAAAAAAGGAACAAGGAAACATTGTGAGTTAAATAAAAGCAAGTAAAAAAAACGTTAATTGGGAATAAATTAAAAATGGGTTTTATATTGTAAGCAAAAATAAGAATAAAATACCCCCATCTCCCTCATTACTGCTTCAATACATGTTAACACAAGATTTTAAGAATTTTATTGTTATTGTTGCTCACGAAATAAAAGTGATCTTTTTGTTCATTCACGATTAACTTGTTTTTTTTTTTCAAATTAGTAAACAAAACCTGTTTTTTTTTTCTAAAACCTAGATAAATGGCCTTTCCATAGACATACCCTTAATTAATTACGCAGATACACTCTTTCTCCTTTACCCAACCTACACTCAAATTTGTTTATAAGTAAAGTCATTTGCCATGTACTATGTAATTCAAATTGGTCTTTTTCATAACTAGCAATGCACGATCAATCAATTTTAGTAGGTATATACCTACATTCATTTAGCACTTAGGGCATTGACCCAGGATCTTCGGATTGACTCAGCTCGCACAGTATAGGTGTCGCAGGAAAATCATATCATTCGCTGTTTTACAATATGTCTAGGCATATTATATACTATGGAGCAAAATGGAGCAGAAATCGCGTTGAATGGGTTAGGTTAGGGTTCTCTTATGATCACGTAGATGCGGCGCGACCAAATCAAGTTTTATATAATAATCTAAAAACCTAATCATATTGTTAAATGGCGAATTATAGAATTTGCCTGCGACAAAGGCAAGGATATTCAGTATAATCCAAAAATAACTTATAAAAACATTTACCTTAGGTGCCTCCCTATATCTGTTTAACAATAAAATTAGATTTAATAGTGGTAATACCTAGAGGATGAGTACGCAGTTTGTTTTGAAAAGATTCACGTATTTGATGGATATTTATGTATACATTTACATAATATGTGTTTTCGTAGGTTGTTAGTTATGCTGACAGCAAAAGGTCAGGGCGTTTGAAGTTAACGTACGGTAAAGACTGTTTTTTACTGTTGCCAAATCAGCCAGACAGTCATTCTCGTCACGATGTTATTCTACGCGAAAGCATAAATATTCTGGAATGAGGATGTGATCTTGATCGACGCGTGACGACATCAGCTCTCTCTTGTGGACGGTTGTGGATGCCCTTGCCTTGGAGTTCACTGCCGTCATAATAGTTCTTAACCTATAATGTGTCAGACTGGGGAAAAACGTTTGTGTTCGTAATTTTGAGAAATAATTTTTGATTATGCTAAGGTTTTTACGTGTACGTATTTTATCCTTTGAGACGGAAAAATAATACATATCTATCCAGCCAGCCAGTAAATCGTTCAAACTACCTATCACTTCTATTTTAACTCTTTTTTACTCTAAAAGATTTAGTTAATTCTTAAGTGTTGACAGGTACTTAAGCGTAGGTTCTCCTAATACCTAAGCACAATAGAGATGTGACCTAAAAGTGTGCTAAGAGATACGCTAGAAAAAGCGTGAGTGCGAGTGACGTCGTATCAGTTAAATGTGATTACAAAATTTTATGTATAGCATAAAAAAACATACGTCAACCGCCCTCGCGTATTGTAGGTTTCTTAAAATCCTATAATAGGCCACGGCTTACCATCAGGCGGACTGTGTGCATTTTTGCAACCTCAGTTCAATTTCAAATTCGCTGCGTTTCTGGTAGTAAATAAACCACTAATATAGTTTTTTTCGCAACTATCGTATAATGAAGGTTATGAAACCATCAGTATAATAGAACTCAGAATTCCATTAATAGTATCTCACGAGTGTTTTAGTACCTGATTATTTACAGTTGCATGACCAACTTTATCTACATCACGACATGAAGTATGATATATATAAAACGAAACAGTAAAAATGAATTACTTATTCTATTGACTTTTTTTATTCGTTTGGTAATAACTGGGTTAGCAGTGTTGGTTGCTGCGGTTGAAATATCTGGTGGATTTTATAATATTTAGAAATATAAATGTAAACAAAGAGAATGATACGGTAAAATTTATTCTGATAAGTACTACAAATCGAAAAAAGAAATACAAATAAAATGGCGGAGATATTAAAATAAAAACATCAATAAAACACTCATTTGAGTTTTATTATGAAATTCAATACAACATTAAAACACTGCTACACATGTCATATTAACTACGTATGATATTGGGTAGGTAGCTTAATGTAAGCTCAGGTTTCACAACAGACATTTCTGCACAGAGCATTTACGTTATGAGTGTAGATAAACATTTTTTTATGGTACAAAATTAAATTTAATTATTGAGATTACTCAATACTAAATGTTATTGCAATGTTATTAAAAGCTTTCGCTTTTTGTACAAGATGATTTAAGATTACCGTACTGTTGAATAGGAATAATACATTGTCGTCAGGAGTCAGCGTCTTGTTCTCAATGAAGGTTGAGTGACTTATAATTATCTTGTCTAGGTAAAGTAGGTATATAATATGTTAAAGAAATTGTATGAGTGACGATGTTTTCAGTGGGTGGCTATGGGGAGCCAGGGCGCTTGGAGAGCGAGGAGCAGCTGATGCTTTCGGAGCTGCCAGAGCCGCCGATAGCGTTGTCGGATATTGGGCCCATCCCTCCACCGCCTATGTTCAGCTCGCCCAGTCCTACACGCCATCACCACATTGTACAACATCCTCACTCAGATTGTAAGTATTATTGTTTTCGACTTGACAGACTTACCCAAACAGTTTTTAAATATAATAATGACAATTGCGTAATCTCTTGTGAAAATCTTGTCTCACAAAGGTTTCACAATGTTTTTGTAGAAACCACAATCCGGTAATCAAGTAAAGAAGACGTCCTATACTTAGCTTATCTTTCAGTTTGTGGTTCAAGGAACCACAAATGTTTCTTTTATTCTTTCTTACATGTCATTATGATATGACTAATGTCATTGTATATAGATTAGAAGTAATTCTTTCATTTGCTACCTTTTACCCATTAACGCACAAAATGAAACTAATTATATATTTATTACTTTTGCCTGAATTCTATACTAAAAAAGACAACATTAAAAAGGTCAGATAAAAAAAGTTTTTTATTAATAAAATAAAATTGGTGGTTTTTATTGGGGTGTACCCAAGCGAGTTGAACTCGGTAGCAAATGAGCAGATCAAGTGTCTGAAACATGATTTTTTCACACAGTTTTATTGAGAACTTTTGAAAACGCCAGACGGCAAATAACACGTCGTAATGGATTTGTGATCCTTTCAGGAGTAAGTCCATTATGTTGACGATCAACGTCCACTAATATACTAGTGAAGAACGGTTTCTTGAGGGTTTCGATCAACGCAAATACTATCGGGCGATCCTTCTTCTAAATGCTAACTGATCCATAAATTCTGAACTTCCTTTCTTCTAAGCAATCAAATGTAAACGCCAAGCATTTGGATACTGCCGTATCCACCAGGTACGTAAAAATTACCTACCTCCATTTTTTGCCTTTCATTGCCTCGTGGTATAGACTGATTGATTCATTCATTTGATCCGCACCGCCCATCCCTTTGTTGTAATTCTGAAATGCTTGCGGCATATTAATATCCACTTTTCCTTTTTTCTGATCATCAACGTTCGGCTTTAGTAAATGGTCATTTTATTCATCGATAACAGGGAATAAAACTCACTTTTACTCACTTAGTGAATAAAAACATTTTGAATTGTTGTTGTTGTGGTTGTTTTATGTCATTGTTCTCTTATCATCCGGTAATAATTACCGAATATATACCAAAATGTGATAAATGTTAATATACTGACTGAAAAGTACGTAAAATATAGTATTTTTGTTATTTTCTCGCATCTATGGTAAAAATTAGAGTATACAACATGTGAAAAATGAATTCATGTCGGCCCTTTGTGACCCTCGCTCCGCTCAGGATTCTACTCTAGAATCCCTCGCTGCTCTCGGGATGCAACTTAGTCCCTCGAAATAAATTTCCTTCTTATTTACTTGTATAATCTGCTATTATGTTTTTAAACTGCGTGCCAATAGTACAAACGTTATTGTTCTTCCACCGCACAAATAGTATTTCATTATTTTTGTCCAAGCGGTAGTCATAAACAGCTCCAGGCTTCTTTTTCATTAAGGTAGCCTTTTTCGGCTGCAACTTCTTCAGCAATGACAGAAATAAATTCTTCTTTAAATTGAAAATAGTGGTTTTGTAACGGGTTGCTACGTCTTTGACTTTTGAGCCATCTTCTATCAATGGTGACCTAAAGAAAAAGAGTATTTTTTTGACATATATCTGCCCAATATACCTGCTCAGATACAGTAGGAGAAATACCTAACTTCTTACGAACCAAATTATTTTATTCCCGGTTTTTGTCTTGTTACTGGCTAATATATAGTATATGAACTATTGTATAAGTAACGATTTGCAATAAATTAATTTAATTAATTAAAAAAATAAATTAACTCAATAGTTTCTCGTTAAGATTATTACCCGTGCTTAAATTTACTCTGCAAAAATAAAATAAAAAACTGATTTGTTGGAATTGCAATTTTAATTGGTGTACCTGCTTGTGTACGGTGAGCGTTAACGGGTTATTCGACAAACTTTTAATTTTCACATTTGAAGGTGTTAATATTAAGCGTTTGAAACCCTTCCCCCACACGCATACGTCCCGTGCATCCGAGCTCAAAGAAATCCCAACGGCATCTGCCTTTGTAATACTCCGAGCTGGAAGAAAGAGGAAGAAGGGCTTAAAGCTCTTAGTGTGGAATGAGCGTTCTGTATCTATCTCTTTTATACTTTTTACGTATAACCCAGTAATCTATATCAAAGTCAACACCGTATGGTAGTGGCATTTTTATCGCAAACTTAACATTGACCTATATCTCTTCTCGTTACTAGTTCAAGGTGTTAAATCTCATTTATTAAACTATCATATTCTTGGAAGCACCTAACAAATCCCATGTGGCTAAAACACTAATATGAATAAGCACTTTAAGATACGTAGCCAGAATTGGATCTTTTCCAAAACTTTCAAATTATGATAAATATTCAACAAGAAAATACTAGCAACAAATGTTATGGAACCTGGCTTGTATGACATTATGCAACAAGAAGTAGCACAGAAATAGTTACAGATCTATGATTTTTCTGTACATAACAACTGCTAAATGCTACGATCCTGAGACACTTCTTTGCTCGTGTGAACGAACCAATTTAATCGAGATACGTTCAGCAATCTCTACCTCTCTCTCTCCCCTCTGTTATCTGTGAAAATGAACTGTGCAACTATGTGGTCCTTGTTTCGCTTTCTAGTTGCTAGACCGCCATTTTGTTTCTTGGTGTTATTAAAACAAGTTAAAAGAGACAAGAATCACCCCAGTTTCGCTTTGCCTTTGTCACAACTTAGTACAATTTTTTTTACATCTGGCTAGGAGATGCGCTGTCCATTTCTCTATGTCTATGGTTTACTCTTACCTGATAAATTGGTTTTGTGCGTCTCTTTTATTCGTGCTCTCAAAAAGCTCAAACCACCTTAAAGTTCCTTTTACAGTCCTTGATACTACAGATTCTTTCACTCTGCAACGGTCTCGAATCACACTATTTCTTATTTTGTAAATCAGACCGACACTACACATATACATACTTCCAAAAGCTTTAATTTCCACAGACTTAATTTTACTTCCATGCAACGTTTGCTATACACAAACGTTCACTTTCAAACATTAGCGTTGGAACCAACACTCCTTCATGCCTTTGTAAATGCGTTTTGCTTTACAAAACATAGATGAGATTATAATGTAAGTCCCGTTTATTTTAAATTCGCACAGTTAACCATGATATGAACTATCAACCTCTTGTAAGACTTAATGGTATTACTGTTATAACAGCACCATGAGTTTTGTTTGAAAATTATTCATTCAAGATATAACTTAACTAAGTGTTTACGAACTTTTTGAGAAGGCACTCATTAACAAAATAGTACATTGGGTATTAAGGGTGATAACGAAAAAATACCAACGAGAGGCTTTTTAGAAGCCTAAGGCCGAAGGCTTTAATAACTCGAGTTTGTAATTTCTGTACCGACCGTGTCATTACCGCACGTGAGTTCTATAAACGTCTGCTTTGCCTTGAAGAAAGTAAAATTTTCAAAGAAAAAGCTCGTGGGAATAATTAAGGTCTTAGCATTCGCTTTGCCTTCACGTAATGACACTGTTTACGAGTAAGTGTGATGAAAAAGTACTAACTCACCCTTGTAAACTCAACCCTTTTTTTGCTAGATACTTTGTGTAGCATAATGTCACGAGAAAAAAGCAATGTCATTCCAGACGCACTGTTTAGACCACGTATACCTATACTCTCGTAAGCTGTGTATTACAGGAAAAGTGAGAGGAAAATAGTTTCGATGCTGTTTTGTATCCATTCACTAAATATTTATAAAAAAATCTTTTATGTAAAATACACGAACTAGTATTTTTCTTGCTTCATATAATTTATGACTTATTATTAATAACTTTATATTGGTTTTTGTACAGCATTGTGCCTATTGTGAGTTTTTAACACCACTATCGCGTTCGCGACAACGAAATACATGTATAAAAATAAAGGAGTGCTTCTAGCAGACGCGTTTTGAAACTGTTTTTTCTCATAAGACTTTTAATTAATACGCGAACGCGATAATATAGTTACAAACACGCAAAAATTCATACTAGGCACATAGGACATTTTGCACCGCGGTAGTCCAGTGACAGTGAACTGTAACGTTTAAGAAAGGAACAGTCCCGAGGGAAACGAAAAGTCGGTTTATAGCTATTTTAGTGATAGATTCTAAACAACAATACGTTGTCCTCAGCTGAAGACGAAGATGAAATTGACGAGGACGAGGTAGACCGACTCAGTCTGTGTGGTGACACGTCGCGACTGGAGGAGGTCCCGCCAAAGGAGCCGCTGTACAATGCAGTCCCGCTCAAGTCTGCACTCAAGAAACGGCCCGCACCTGCGTCCGCGACGCAACCTAGTCCGCTGGCACCCAGACAAGACCACCACCATGCCAGTTTCAAGTCAGTACCCCTTTTTTTTACTATCACTATTTTACTCATCAAGTGCGAGTTTAACTTGCTTGGATGAATTGGAAGGAATTCTATGTTGGAAAAAAGTCTACACTAAATTCAAAATCTTTTTATTCAAATGTGTTTCTAGCAACACTTTCGAATCGCCAAGAGAATTAACTACAACTAGCTTTACAGACTAACTACAATACTCTTTTATTGCGTGAGTCCAAAAGGCACTTTTTGTTAAATCACAAACGAAACATAATATTATAGTGAATCAACTTATAAGTTTAAAAAATATCAAATCTAATATGATAATGCCTGAGGATTTTTGAGAAAGGTTATAGGCTATTTAATATCTCTCCTAGCCCAGCAATAATTAAAGTAGCGCGGGCAACCGATACGACGGGGAATGGGGCTACAGCGCAAAAGTTACGGAAAGTGCAGAACAAGACGTAAAAGTTGAGAAAAAGTAAAGGGCGGAATTTGACGTTTATACTTTACTATGTGGTTTGGGTAAAAACAACCAAGTTTAATGTACGCGATTGGAATTTGTTTTGTTACGTCACACTTTTAGGGTCTCTTTGTAAAAGTTTCAAGTACAGTTCTCGTATACAAACAAAGAAGTGGAACCTCAGAGTGGTAATAAAGCGCTTCTAGTTATTTCAGGGGATGTGAATTGTGTATAGAATATTATTTATTAAAATTTTAAAACAGACTCACGCAACACTCATGCAAACTAAAACAGTCTCTTACTCTGAACATATCATTGTATCCATTGCTTTGTGGGTAAAAGTAGGGAGTAGACGGTTTGATATTGTCAGTAAAATTAATACTACTGTCCTTGAATTATTTTATTGGAAAAATTGATACAATTCACCAAAGCCTAATAAATTCAAAGCGAAGTCTCTCAGCGACACCTCTAAGGGTGTGTTTGTTTGTTATTAATATCCTAGGCGGTCGTAAAAGAAGTATTTTCAATTGTTCATACACTTACCTACCGTTTGTACTGTCTAAAGGTTAACGCACACCTAACGCAGTGACACTTGATCAGCATCCTCGCCCTGTTCGTTTACTAGCTTGTCACGAGACGAGGCGATATCGATGCTATGCTTTTGAGTGTACGTTCCAATATGTAGTTTTATACAAAGAATCATAAACCGCTCCAGTCGAGGCGATGCTGATCTGATGCCGAGATGATAAGTGTGCTTAACCCTTAGGCGCTCATTACTTGAATAACAAGTACAAGAAACAACACATTTACACCAAAAAAGGCTCATAATTATGATAGAATAGTTTCTACTGCAGGTGGGCCGACTATGATATTTGCTGATTATCCGACTAGCAGACTAATCGGTTTTAATATTGCCGAATAGTCGGCATTTACAGCAATTTAAAATTTTTAAATTTTTGCGCTGCTGTTTAATTTTGTACTACGTTGTTAAAAAATTATACACAAGTCGTCAAAATTTGGCATTAAAATTGCTTATATGACACGACAAGAGCCAAACAATCGGCTTCGGCCAATAAACGGTCTTCGGGTGGACACTACAGATTGAAAACCATTAGCGGTTATAGGTTGATACATTAAAGCGTTAATCTATACTTCGGCGTCCATTTTTTATGCAATAAATAAGCAGATAATTATTACAAATCGCGGTACTAGGAAATATGCTATGATATTTTTAATCGCAGCTTCGCGACTCGCTTTGATATCGCATTTATATGCGTTGGTGTTCGAGGTCACTTGCAGGCAATTATCTGCGTGGCTATTTTTATAGATCATGGTATTTAAAGAAAACTCTCAGCTTTGTTGAAGATTTCTATAATATCTACTTTAGGTATTTATTTTTTTTCAATTTGCACTAAATCTTTGTAAATATATTATTGAAATCGCAACAAGTTCTGAATTTAACAAAAATATTATAAACGGAATATATACAGGACAGCAAAAATTAAAAGTCAATATAGATACAGTACATTAAAATCTATACCTATTCCTTAATGCTATGTGTTTTATTGATTTCTTGCCATTTTTCCTTCGAGTTTTCTTAATTTTTGTAAAAGCAAACATCTGCACTCCGTGTGCATTATTAAAATAAGTCAACCGACATAAAATACAATTCATATAATGAAGATTTTTTGATTTTTAAGGCTAATTAACTATACTCATTTATACATCTCAACAAATAAAAGTGGCGTTAGTCAATAACTTTATTTAATATGCATGATGTCACTAACTTTATTTTTTTTTGCTATAAGAATGAAGTTTGTATATAGTATGCTGATGTATAATATTAAGGCTAGGGTATAGGCCAGACCGCGAAAATACGCCGTTTTTGTGCAAATTTTGTGGTTAAACTATAGCATCTAAAGCATTGAAAAAAATATATGGTATAGAACTTACTTTTGTCTAGTGCATTACCTTACTGAATGATTTTCATTTATTGTATTTAATGCAATAAAAAATCTGGGAGTGACCATTGTTTAAACACTTGTGCAAATTTTTAAAGCGTGATTTGCATTTGCTTGTAACAAAAGTTGGTTAAATAATTAAAATAGCTTGTGTGCAACAGTGCATCGACTCTAAGTTGTAGCGAAAAGTCAAAAATGTGACTACAAAACGGTAATAACGTTAAATTCCATACAAAAAATTAAAAGTTTCAAGGCGTCATTACGGTATAAATTACTTAAAAAGTATATAACATATATATCTCATAGTAATGTATATGACATTATCTAGTGATTTATAGTACATTTACAGACACAACGTTAGAATTACAGAAATTAGCTTTCTGGCCTATATCGCCCTCTTAAATAAGTTATGCGCAATCTAGATGCCATGGTAGCATTCATAAAAATATTGTATTATATATATACTTTTTTTGAAGGAAAATGTCACGAAATACGTAACTCCAAGTATGTTTTACTTCGTATATCTGCTATTACGCAGTATTTTAGGCCTTTAGAAGGCCCTTTGTAAGTCTTAAAACACTTTATGTGTTTCACTTGAATTTACTAATTCAATAGCTTTAGAATTGTTGGGCGTGATTGTGAAATTATTAATTTATTTCCATTATGTGGCGATTAGCAGACGTCTGCCGCCCAAACCAAGGATTCGCATATGGTAATAGTTCAGTTGTATCAGTGTTGCCAGCACGCTAATTCGACAAGAGACCTGGGGACGGTCCGCTTTGCATCAGACCATGCATCGTGCCTCGCACGCTTCTCACTCTTATCTCTGTTGATGTATTCTGACAGTGTCACCCTGTGCTGTGTTTAATGCTAACAAAGCATTAAACACGAAACAGACACATCTTCATTCATCACTATCATATAAATAAATACATACTTAAGTGTTGTGATGCTTTATACTAAACTAATTAATTATCGACAAAGAATATATTTTACTTTAAAACAAACAATTTTATATAATAATAATCCTAAATAACAATAATACAAAGACATGATTATTATACGAATGTTTGTATTGTTATTTTAAAAAAAGGTTTCCATTTTCATGTTCTTCCTAATGTAGCAAACATTTTAATTTTTTCTTAAAAATAAATTAAACGATGTAGGTACTTGTTAATTGGCATGTTACAAATAGATTAGTACTAAACTTGTTGGTGACAACCCTATTAAGCATTGTAATGTACTGTTTGCATGGTCTGTGTTTTGCAAGCGTAGTAAACAACTCGAAGTATTTATTGTCTGTCGCAATTACAATTCTGCACAATACTAGTAAACAAATTTTAACGACGTACATGTTATTTAAATTGCTTTATGCGTCACAAACAATATACCTAATGATGAATATTTTGATATTATAATGAATGTTTTTCTATTTGGATTAAATGTTATTAAAGTATATTAATAAAGTATTTACAGATATTATTCCTTGATCTTTTGACATAGTTTATACAGACAGGAAAGAATATTTTTTTATTAATATCATAAAAAAAAATACTGTTCAATAAAATTATATATTACATATTCTTTTTTGAAATACCAAGCGGTCATGCCAAGTACTACAGTCGTGGACATGTTTAGATATACAAGTATCATTAGAGTTGATGAAAAAAAACTATATGTATTCTCAGATAGCGTATTTCAATTAGTGCTGGGCAAAATTTAATTGCAATTAACAATTAAGTAATTGTCGCTATCGCATTAATAATTAAATAAAAAATATTACTTGCTACAGTCACGAATTAATAATAAATTAATTGTCAATAGTGCCTAACGCAATCTATTGTACATTGCAGCACTCACAATACAGAAATAATTTATTGTTCATTGCAATTAAATTTTGCCCAACACTAATTTCAATTTTGTCTCATTCATCCTATTTAACTGCTATGTTTGGTATAGAATAATCTTTGTTGTTGTAATTAATAGTTTATATTTCATTTATTCGTATTTTTTAAATTATGTTTTATTAATTTATCAGCAATAATAGGCCGGTGCGTGTGGGCAATGCTGTGGAGAACAAGGAGAATGCGCGACCATGGGAAAGCGATCTCCGCGAGGAATATGCAAACGAGTCAGAACGCGTCGCGGCCAAGCTGGCCCGCAAGGAGAGCCTGAACATAAAGCTGGCGCTGCGGCCCGACCGACAGGAGCTTATCAACAGGTAAGCAAATTCCAGTACTCTCGAACACTTTCTGAATACGGACATACGTGAGGATGAGAGAAAGAGACAATATTTCGGTGTCAGCTTCGCTTGCAAGGATAGACTTATAAAGCAGGCTCTTCTATTGACAGGAGTTCATTAATGGGTATGCGTTTTTAGTTTAATTTTGATTGATCAAGGGTATTGATTACCCTAGGTACAATTACCAAAATATAAGACTAACTATCTGCACGTCAGTGAGGGGTACACACTACTCACAACGCAAGGGTCTATATGACAGGTTTCCTTGTATAGGTATACCGAAATGTGTACGTTAAAAAAACTGACCCTTTTTAAGAACTCAATTGTACAAGGAAACCTCTAAGGAATACCTCTTGTGTATGTATACGAGTGTGATGGCTGGCTTCAAACAGGCGATTATCCACCTATACTTAGTGCTGAGCCCTAAATTTTACGAGCTTAACCAAGAGAAGTAACTGGCGGCCACAAAGCAGACCTAACTGCAACTAAAGCCGATGACGCTGTAAAGGCCAGCTGTAGGTCATCAGTCAGGTATCTGGTTCCTACACCTGGAGCTGGACTTATATCTATATATTAAGATGCCGGGAATAGAAGTGGATTTAGTAATTAATAGTAATATAGACATTTTTATTCAGGCTAAGGTGAACACCCTTTTAAGTGAATTTAGGTACAATTTAAAGCGATATTTTAACTGATTTCGTTGAATTCGCTGAATTCATTGGTAAATAAGGTTTGGCGCACTCAATAAATGGAGGTGACTGACTTTTAAGTGTGACACATGTGCTCGCCAATATAATTAATTTAATTATACCTATAGCAGTGACATTATTTTTTGTCCTAATTGTAAATAATGCCAGGGCAATAAACACTGGGTTTTTCTAATTTTTCAACCGTTGTGATTATTTCTGTTTAGTCGTAATAATAAATATAATTTAGTGTCACTATAACCTAAGACAATTATTGTAGATCTCGAGCCAAGTAGAATAACAATTTTAATGAGACATAATACTAAATCTATTTTTGAATCATGAAGTGTGTTTGTTGGCTATCTTAATTTCACACTTGGCTAAAGATCTATAAAAAGTGAGGTTTCACTTTAAGTGCCCATGTTTTTTTTTTTAATTTAATGGAATTCTGGATATTATTAAAGACTTAATATGGCCTAATCAAATTGTAACACTATGCCAACACTGCATTTGTCTCTGCCACTTAAAAAAGAAAATATCAGACAGTAAAAACTACAAAATTTAAATTATATTTTTTTTTTATAACTTTACCACTAGCTTGACTGGCAGACTTTGTTGTGCCTTATGTGCTGAAGTGCTCTCTAGTGGCGAGTCAAAGCACAATCGACAACAAAAAGACCTTCTTCATGAATTTTATGGTTATCAAATAAAAATACATGCCTAATGTCGGAGCGTAAGATATTGTTTATCGTGTAAATTTTGTTTTTTTTTTTAATTATCCTTATCTTTATAAAAAAAAATTGTTATGCAACATATGTAAGTAACCTATTATATCATCTGTGATATAGAGCATGTAGTACGGTGAGTTGGCACGTCTCACCTCATCCGTATGGCATGACGACACCCCTGGGAGCTTTATTTTTGTTACACACACACCTCAATTACTCTTTTATTTTTATTACTCTTCCCAATAGCTCGCTATTGATATCGATTGATATCAATGCATTTGAAAAATGTTTGTATAAACCAAATCATTCCATGCCAAAACCAATCTTGTGTGGAATAATTCCATCTCGTGATTCAGATCATGGATAACCTTAATCAATTAACTAAGTCTAAATTACGACTTTTGGAGGAAAGCCAGAAATTTGTGTAAATCTTATATGAAAATTTCAACTTTGTATATGTTTTCGCAAATTTTATTTTGCGTTTCTCTTGCCAGTACGCGATCAGAGTTGTGGCGATTTTGTATTATTTTCAGTTCTGTGTCTATTTGATAATAAAGTGGCTTTAGTGTTAAAATTCCATTGAAAATCGTAAATATTTTTGAGGCTAATACTGTAGTTTTGGTATTTGTGCAGGAATATTCTGGTGGTTCAAAGTGAACACGAGCGACAGGAATCGTGGGAGGCGATAGGTGCTCGGTTGATCCGTCGATTGTCCATGCGACCTACAGCCGAGGAACTCGTCGAGAGAAATATTCTAAAAAGTAAGTAGAAATCTTCATTAGACTATTAAATTTGATAGTAAATTAAATAACCTCCGAACTATAGCTGGCTTGAAGCTACACAATCTTTATTAAATTACATAAAATGATAAAACAAAGAAAATAAAATAATGCAGTCACTCAATTTTATTCTTCCTACATACAATATTTAGGTACTAAGGTTCACGTCAAAAATTGTAGGTAAAAAAATAATTTAATAATCTGTTGAGTCCTTAATGATTTTTGCAGTCGGGTATTTTTATTTATTGAATTGTTTATATTTTTTTCCCAATTTATTACTCGCCTTTCAAAGCCCTTTGTTTTCGTACCCAACTCGAGGGTCTTGTAAAAAATTATCATTAATTTGCTTATTTAAGCGCATAAAATCCGCCATTTTGATTTTTAAAAGTTTTATGTTCCCAGTGTCACTCTTCCAATTGAGACGAATCTAACGACACCTCTCAAGCCAATCCATTAAGCCGTTTAGTAATTTCAGTTCGTTTCAAAACTATATCTGAAATATAAAAACAAACTTCTTGTAAAACATCCATTTTATAATAATAATGTCCAGAGAAAATTTATGAGAATTCATTTGTCACAGGTCAGAGCCCCGCCGAAGAGAAGAAACAGAAAGAAGAGAAAAAGCGCTACCTTTTACGGAAGCTCAGCTTCCGGCCCACGGTAGATGAACTGAAAGAAAAGAAGATTATCCGATTCAGCGATTATATCGAAGTTACGCAGGTACGCAAATCTGATTTCATGCTTCTTGTAAACTTGCACATACCTGGCCAATCGGATTTAATGTTTCTTGTAAACTCACACGTACATGGCAGATCTGATTTAATGTTTCATGGAAACTTACACATTCCTTAGCAAATCTGATGTAATGCTACATAAAACGAAAAATAATAATTGACATGTGTTTTACTTTGTTTTTAGTAGCTTACTAACATATTTATATTACTAAATGTTTCAAAACATATTGTATGCTTGTTAGCTGATTATCAAAGTATTGTAATTTTACTTTACATAGAACTTCATGCCAGCTCTTTTTGGCAGATATTTACATTGTATTGACGATTTAAAAGTGTTCTCACCTATTTAAATAATTATTGTTTAATTTGAATGTTTTTGTAAACTTACACATTCCTTAGCAAATCTGATTAAATGCTTCTTATAAACTTACACATTTCTTTGCAAATCTGATCTACTGCTTGTTGTAAACTTACACATTCCTTAGACATAGCCTTTTACAAATTAGTCATTAGGCGTATCTAGAATATTAATACTGTGAATAAATACTGAAAATAAATAAGACCTGCTTAAAAAAAATCATGCAGTAAGTCATCTGTTGTAGTCACAGCACGAGTTGTTGTTTGTTTAATGAATATAAGCTAAAAAAACCTTATGTTAAGCTAAGTCATCATTATCAAATATCATCATAATTTATCAGTATCAAATGAAGGCTGTTTTGACTTTAAGCTATCAGCACATTCGGACTGCAGTCTGTAGTCACACCTTCGACACGTCATACAAAAATCGCGTTATCTGTGTTTACTTACACTACAAAAACAAATAACGTAAATATACGCGTCAATGTGTGCGTGTTCCGTTAGAGCGGTAACAGTTTCGTAATAGAGGGGAGGTGAGGTCGACAATAGAGAGCGGCGGAGAGTGCCCATACTTCATAATTTTCACTGCGTAAATTGACATAAGTTACTTCACTATCATTTATCAAAATTTGTAAAGTATTTAAAAACAATTGATGTCTGTATCTGACGTCACAAATTACACAATAATAACTGTTTGAGCTATTTTTTTATTCATAATTGTATTTGGGTGTGTATAGGCTCACGACTACGACCGGCGCGCGGACAAGCCGTGGACGCGGCTGACGCCGCGGGACAAAGCCGCCATCCGACGAGAGCTCAACGAGTTCAAGAGTTCCGAGATGGCGGTGCACGAAGAGAGCAAACATCTAACCAGGTACATTATCCAAATCCTAGCTATTATATGAAAGAGAAAATCTGTGCGTTTTCTTTTACGTTGTACATGAAATTTACCTGTTGGCACATGGATCTCTGGAAGGCCGTAAATGGGCATAGAGTATTTTTTCGCAGGTAAAGCAGCGGTTCATTATTATTATACTAGTGAACTAGCAACTACCTAGAAGAATCATTTTTAGCTAAAGATGTTTGCTTGTATGTCCAGTCTGACGATTGTCGCTGTCTACCTGTTTTGAGATTTTTTTTTCACTTTGTGGGTGCATAGAGATTCAATCTCACATCAACGTGCGAGATTTTTCACATCACATCAGAGATGTTAAAAAACCTTAGGGAAATGGAAGTGAGTTGTTTGTGGTTTTGCTTATAAAAATATCGAAATTCTCAAACCAATGCTTACTCCCTACTAGCTGACCCAGCGAACGTTGTTTTATTTTTTTAAATTTTAAACAGTCGCGCCACATATTGCGAAATGGTTGTACAAATTCAGAAACCTTCCCCGACGTGTGCACAACCACTTACCAAAATTTTATTACAATCAGATAACCTTTATTGTGTGAGTCAGACACACACAATTTTTTTACAAACTTACACCTTTTTAAAAATGCTTTAACAATCAAAGAACACAACAAAAAATAATTATCAAAATCGGTCAAGCCGTTTTTTAGTTTTTGTGAGACTAACCAACGTCAATTGATTTTTATATAGATTTTGCCCTCTAGTCAATGATTATCCAAAAACGGTAAAACACGTGTTATAAATGTTGACTACTAAAAATAACGCAATGCTATTTGCACGATAAGCATCGTTTGAGATTACTTATTCAACCATAGACTAGATAGACCCTCCTACTAAATCTCAAATAACTCAAATTCAAATAACTCAACTTCAAACTCAAATTACTTAAACATCAAACTTAAATAATTCACTTAAGATTCAGATACTTACAAGAACTTTAATCTTAATAAACTTAAATGTTATACTCAAACACACATCACAATAGGTACTTCCAAAACTCAATATAACCTGAACCGTTTACAAAAAGCAATCATACTTTTGTTTTGAACAGCTTCCCTCATATAATGAAATTTTACATCAATATCTTTCGTGTGTTGATTATTGACGTGGTTCTGTGCAATAGCTATCGCTGACTGACTGTCGCAATATGTTGTGATCGGATTATCATCCCCATTCAATTCACAGACATCTTTAGGAAAACAGCTTCTATTGCAGCTTGTAATAAACTTAATTTACTTATTCTGCGACCGCGCTTGATAACACTACTATTGAGCGTTGTTTCTTACTTTCTCACGATATTGGACCATTACTTAGTTTAAGTACGAACCCAGAGTAAAAATTCTATCACATACATTACCACCGTGATCAACATCTGCAAAGGCTTTTTTTTTCTCACATTATTCTTATATTTTTACCTTTATGTATCACAGAACTTTTTAAGCGGCTTGCCGTTGCTCTTCTATACGACATGAATTATATTGGCTTAGATAGCTTACAGCAAAGGCTACATCTAGCCTCGTGCACACTGCTTAATGAATAAGAGAATTTATCGGCTCTTGATATGGTAAATTCTCTGGTGTTACATAACTATTCAGGTTCGGTTTTGTGATTTTTTGTCCACTGACTAACATAGTTGCAACTGGTTTGCAATCAACCATATCAAATTTTCTTAAAAGGCTGTCAACGTAGTTTTCCTAATCTAGAGAAATCTAGTTTTCTTGAGTCTCAACTCTTATCCCAAGAATAAGCTTAACTCTGCCAAGATTCTTCATTTCAAAAGCCGAAGTTAGTTAAGATAACAGTTGTGACACCTCGCTTTTGTTGTTATAAAGAATAAGTAAATCATCGACGTTCACGGCAATATACATGGAACTATTTGCAGTTTTTCTCAGGTTCATTTTCGGAACAAATAAAATTGAGTCTACTTAGAGCCTCATTCATTTTTTTATTCCAAGTTCTTGGTGCTTGTAACCCATAAAGGGATTCCTTTAGAAGACATACGTGTTCTTCTTTGCCTTTTTCCTCATACAAATCTCCGCTTAGAAAGGTCGTTTTGACGTCCGTATGATCCCCAACTAGGTTGAGCTCACTACAGGCAAATAGGTTTCTTTAAAGTCTATTTCCTTTCTTTACCTCTGGCCACTAACCTTCAAATCTATTTTATTTCCCACCTATTTTGTTATTCGAAAAACCCATTTCTAATCAATAATATTTGCGGCATTAGCTGGTTTTACTGAGCCCCTGTATTTATTATTCCTCTTCAAAGCATCCAGTTCATCTTGAATAACTTTCTTCCATTTCTTGCTGTTGCTGCCAGACAAAGCTTAAATGGTTAACTGTTCTTGACTTCACAAATTTTCGCATGGTTTTTGCTTTCAAGATCTCAAGGGATATCGATGCACCAACAATCACTGTTATTTGACGTTGTACCTGAATTAATAATCTCTGTGAAATTAATATTCTTATTTTCAACTCGATTGACGATCACACTTTGAAATTATAATTGGTTCAATTTCTGAGAAATCAATCTGTTTGAGTTTTTTTTTTTTGAATGTGAATTCGTTGATCTGTCAATGGTATGAATTCATACGTTAAAACTTCATAGCGTATAGAGTTTTACTCCCAATAAAATTGGTTTTCAAAGGAAACGACATCTCTTGCTTTACGGATCAATCAATCTGTATGCCTTGGATTCCTCACAGTATCCTATAAATATCAGCATCTTGCTTTTTGAATCCCACATTTTTTGATTTTTATCTGCAACATGGATATATGCTTTGCAACCAAAGACTTTCAAATTTGACATATTAGGTTTCTCCCTGACCACACTCCTTCTGGAATCATGTTTTTGATAGCAAGAGTATGAGAGCGATTTTTGAAATAAGCCACAGTTTGCACATTTTCTGCCCAATACTCTTTACCGTGCCCTGCTTCTTGTAACAGTTGCAACATGTACCTAGCTCTCTCGTTAATCTATTGTATATTCTCGGTTCTATTGACTTGCAGTGTTTGTAGAGACAGCTGCCCTCGTACTAGGTACTTGTAATGTTGTCATCAAGTTGTAGAAGTTTTGTCTTTTATGTACAGATCTGTCGTTAATGTGATGTATGAATTTTCAATTGCTAATATTAAAGGGGAAACAAAACTTAGGTGTGAGACCTTGAAACATTAGCGTTGCCAGTAACTTGTAATTAATCTCTTAACCGATACTTCTCAGTTTCTGTCTGACCAACTAATTTATCTAATAAACGACATCGATTATTTATACCTGCATCTTCAATTCCATTTGAAAGTTCCATGTCGCGTAATGAACTTGGCCATCTAGTTTCTCAATAGGTAGTAGGCTATTACCAACATAACATTCTGTTGCTCCACTGTACATTTCTACAGACGTTGATAGTGTCTGGAACGGCAACTATTTGCCGACAATATCGCAGTTATCGTGTTTTTGCATGATTACGTTAAGCTCCCATAACCAATGTTATAAGGTTGACTACAAAACATCCCTGCCAGCCTTCATATGTCCCCGCTATTGGGGCACGGCCTACCCTCATAAGCGAGGGTAATTTGGGCCATAGTCCACACGTGAGATTTGTGTGGATTATGGACTTCACATACGCTTTATTTTTCTTTTGACGTACACAGGTTTCCTCACAATGTTTTCCTTCACCGAAAAGCCTGTGGTGTGAATAAATAAATCAGTGTACTTGAGAAATTAAGAAAAGACTCATTGGTACACGCCGACCCCGGAGTTCGAACCTCCGCCACTTGGTACGTTAAGTGAAATCTAAACCCCTCGGCCACCACCTGACTACAAAACATAATGCGATGCAATTCAAATAACGATAAGTATATTTATAATCAAATTAGGTTCACACAAAAATTAGGAACCGGCTAGCACTGTTTGAATTTACTTATGTGGTATAAGTATACCTAGATATAGATATAAACTTCAATCTCTATTTTTAACCTTAAGGCCAATTTACAATTTTTATGCATTATTCTAAGGGCTTAGGGCAATATTTACATTTTTGTAGATAATAGTATCAGGTTTTATTTAAATCAAAAAACAAACACGCGTTCACATATTACAATATTTAGTTAATATTGTCATTAGAACGAAAGAAATAATTAGAAAATTTCACAATTTTTTTAATATTTGGCCGCCATCTTGAATCTCTTAAGATATTTTTTATTTTAATTACAGGCGTTAATACGAATTGATTGACACCCTAATCACTAATATCGGTGCAGCCGTTTTGAGTCTATAATTTTTTTCAATTATTCTGCCGCCATTTTGGATAAGGGCTGTCATCTTAAATTCCAGTGGATGAAATTTTCATTTCCTCGGATCAAATTGTCATATTGGTCCCTAGTATCACTGGGTACAGCGGCTTGCTTTCTGCATAAAATGCAGTATACTTTTGCTAAGCCCTATGCCTACATTTAGATTTAAAAAGACGGATTTCCATACAAACTCCTTACCCCTATTTTACCCTTCAAGAAATGAATCTTGCAAAATCATTTCTTAGTGCTCATTTACGTTATAACATAAACCACTCTGCATAACTTCAAGTCTCCAGACCCAGACAGGCCGTGTGTTGATATATCTGTCAGTCAATTTAATCTTTTTTTTTATGTCCTAATTTGTAATGGTTATGAAGACATTTGAAATATGTTTGCAGGATAAGAAAAAATCATGCTTTTGTAAGTAGCTGATATGCTGTATGATACATGCTTCTAAACTTCCGTACTTCTAAAAAAAAAATGAGTAGCTCAACCATATAAGCTTTTGACGGGATGGTATTATGCCTAAGCGGACGAAGTTGCGGGTTTCATGGCAAGTGAGAATTAAAAACTTGTTTCTCTGCTGCTGGTATGAGCTGCCCTCTAACTCAAATCATGGATACGCACTTGCATAGCCTATTTAGATAGAGATTTATCTGGTGTTTGTTTGTCGGCAGGTTCCATCGACCATGACGGCTGTGCCTTAGACCCAGTGTGGAGTGGACGAGACGTGGGCGGCCGCGCGGCGAGTGAGCGTTGGCGCGAAGCAGACAGACTGTGATCGTACACTACTGACTTCTTCCGACCACGGGAAGATTTATGCAATAACTTACCATTACGGATCGGTAAAGTGTTGAATATTCTAAACTTGCGTTCTACTGTACTAAACTGTTATATTTTGTACTGTGCGCGCGATATTGTTTTTTTATATCTATTTACGTATTGTAGGTTATTGCCGAGTACAATTTATTATTGTGGTATAGTTTTATGTTAAGTTGACCTATTGTAAGCGTACCTATACATTCTTTCGATTGACCTTCGTGAAAGGTTAGTGATACTGATTATTGTGGTGGAGATTATGCGCTTTAAGCTCGGTGTATTATGAGATTTTTCAAGTGATTTGTATTAAGTAAATTGTGAGAAATGACGCATCCATCATAGAATGTTATATATGATCGTGATTGTTTGTTCTTATAATTAGCTAGCGTTTAGCTTTGTAGTCATTAAGCTAGATTCGATTTTATACATATTTATTTTGCATAAATATCTTCGATTTGTGGTCACAATTTATAACTTCTTAACTTAGTTTCATCTTTAAAAATAATTCTTTAAGAGTAACGCGTTCTTATTTTAGTAAAAATTTCAAAAGTACATAATTATGTTCCGATAAACGCGTTATATTTTTAATTAACGCGCCATTTTATGTGTATTAATTTTTATTTCTTTATGGTGATATTCTATAATATTTATATAGGTCTTTCGTAGATACGGATCGGTTATATAAAAATACCGTAGTTACGAAAAGTGCAATATCTTACGTAAAAATTAAAGTTATATAAGCTCCTAAGATGGAATAAGGTTTTTCGATTCGTTTTCTATTTGCGTAACCATTTCATCGTATATCGATATTATTTAAGTCTTTAGATGCCACTGAAAAAGTATATCAATTAATTAATAGAATTCTCATGTTAATACAATGTTGTTAAAGAAATTCGGCTCGTTGTGTACATTTTTGGAGCCTTAGTGAATTATAATAAATTAAGTTATTAGGTGATTGTTTAGTGTTTTTAAATCGGGATAGGAAATAGGTGTTATATTTGTATAAAAAGCATTAATTGAAGCTCAGTTACCAATTTCATCTTTCGGAGGTGCTTCCAAATGCTGTGCACGATAACAATAATCATTTGATGGAATATTACTATAATACTTATTAGCATTTGTAGTATCTTTACTATAAATTTATTATTACATTGTATTATTCACAAATATTTGTTTGCTCAATAAGTAATTTATATGTAAATGTAGAAAGTAAACTTGTGTCAAAACTTATATATCACCTATTACCGATCAGCCTGTATTTTGTTAACACAGTATTTTGCATGAATAAAATTTATTCATATGTTAAACACAAATGTAAATATTTGTGTTGTTTGAAAGTGAATAATAAAGACTTGTGTCGTTTGTATCTCATTGTATTCTTAAAGCATACATTTTACATACATAAAATCGGGCTATTTATTTATACACAACAGCCAATGGAAAGTTTTTCCAAGGTGCGGTAAATCTTGGCGTTGGCTACAGTGTAGCCCATCGATGTAATGGTGTAACCTAACCGATTTTGAAACAATCATAGAATTGGGAAACAGCACGCTTTCTGTGTTACAGTGATCGTTTCCTAATTTCATGAGTTGTGTTGGATGCCTTTTATTTGCAGTTTAACATTAGTATTATTTGCGCGCATTCAGAATAGAATGAAACCTTGTCAAGAAGAATAAAAATGACACATCTAGATCGAAGTATTTCTTCAGCATTGAATGCGTAGTATTTATTATAATTTTTTATACCTTTAAAACCTAAACATTGCGTATCTTAGTGGCAGCAAGTTTGTTATTACTATAAGTAGGGCGGGCTGCCCGCGTGTACCCAGCACCAAAAGGTCGCATCCCATTTAGAACTCGCTCGGATTAAAAGTAACTGAACAAACATAATTTTTAATTTGTGTACTTATGTACACCTCCGCAAACATTTTGTTTTTAAAAGTTATTATAATTTAGCCCGCAAGTAACATTAAATGTGTAAATTTTACACTTAATTTATAAAAAGCCAATTTGTTTGCCAACCTTTGAAACGAGTTTTTTTACACTGTGCATTAATGAGACTCCTTAGATTGCTTGGTTTTGCAATCTAAAGAATTTCCTAAGTTTCGTGATTGATTTAGAAGTTTCAATTTACAATGTCTAAAATATAATTTATATGCTATAAGCATTCGTTTAACGAATACATATAAAATGTCTAGAAGTTACGTAATGTTTAGGTTTTCAAAGTAAAAAAACTAATAGGTAATATAATACGAATTTAATGTTATAAAATTCAAATTTACATTATTCATATATTTGTGCGTGTCTATTGACTTAAACCATCTTCCATGTTCCAATTAGATGATTAGCAAGTTAAATGAAAGTTAAATTTCTCGGCATGGTGTTCGTAAGCGTTCGTAAATACCATCTGTGATAGGATACTTTGGATAAGACTTTATAAATGATTTTGTTTTCAAAGTTCTTGATACATATTTTTATTAGTAGTCCTATTTATAATATCGATAACTTAAGTGGTTTCATTATTATAATTTAACCGACTTCGTGTATTGTTTTTTTTATGACCAAGATAGAAGTATTTTTTTTGTAGCACTACAAGGAACAATCATTGCGGCTAAATGGCTCGTCTGGATTCGTACACAAAAGTCTACTTGTATTAAATTTATTTTAACCACCGACGGCGCAGTAGTAGTAGTTCGTTAGACTTTCAAAATACTATTATCAAAAAAAAAATGGTGAATTTAAATGATGAATAAAATTCAAGCATTAGGTATTATAATTGTCCCAAAAGTTCATATACATAATCTCTATGACCACCGTGTCGGGGATAATTGTCATAATGGTATTTACTTTTGTAATAATAGTAAATTTCGTTTACCGTAATATCCGTTCCTGCCCAAGTTGTCATTTTTGAGACTAAAAGCAACATTCCTGTTTCAAAGCGCTGCGCTGGTTCGATTTCGTCACTGCGTTGTTATAAACTCGTATTAAGGTGTTTTCGCGTAGATATGTAACATTTGAAATTATTAAAGTGATAATGATAATGACTTGTAATATATAGAGTTAATCGAGGCCACCTAATTTTACGCGCAAACGGCGGGGAACAATTTGTTAAAAATGTTATTGTGCGCACGTTACGGCAGATAAGAGAGTCTGTGTGCGTGACTGCATCTAACACACACAGACACACACATACTGTCATTTCGGAATAAGAAAGAATAGTATTCTTTATGAAATAAATTTAATTTGGACATAAGAGCCAGTGCGTGAAGTCCAAACTTCGACTCATGTATTTAACTCCATAAAAAAAAGTGTGAGTTTATTTAGCTCTAAATCTGTCAGATTTTTTTTTTTCAATTCATACAAATTTTTATTTACCTGTTTTGTATCACAAAAATTTAATATTTTTGAGCCAACTTTGACTTTCTAAGTCCTTTGTAAAAACGATTATGTCTATATTTCAGCCAAGTCTAAAAGAAAATTAACCCAAAAAAATATTTTTTGATTTATATGCGCTACATTTAGGTATCACTGGCTCTTAAACTAACTCTTGTATTTGATCTTGTTAGATGACACAACTGAGAGTCGTTAAGTTTCATGCAATTGATTGCAAGATATGACGACAAAAAAATTGAATAAATAGATTACACCATCTCATTTTAAACTAGTGCTAGCGTAAGTTTAATCAAAATGAACGAAGTATTGAGCAAACGACAACTAAAAACGAAGTAGGTAGATATGCTCTTAAGAAGTAGCTGTTATACCTTTTTGGTGATGTATCTTACGACTAAATTTAGCATAATATAACATGTGCGTACGCGATGTCACAGCATAAATAGGTACAGAACGACCAGTATATACAAAGCGCGGTGAGCCCTCCTCCGCACGTATAGGTACGTCAGGTACAGGCGAACTCAAAGAGTCTTAGTTCCTACGACACAAGCAATCCAAAATGTGGAAACTAGAGCACTCGTGCATCTTTTATGACCACATTCTTTATTCAACACTATTCATTTGACTTATAGCTGTTCAGCTGTATATTATAAAAATAAAATTATAAATAATGGTATGGTATTCATGTTATGTTTATTTTGGTGAATTTATATTGTTAATATCTGTTTTAAGTGTTGTGAAAAAAAATAATTTAATTATCAAAGGGAATTTAGCCGCTACAACCGTAAAATCGAGTACACTATGAACGGACCTTCCGTGCCTATTTATATTGTGACTATGAGTTATCAGATGTAATAAAAGCGTGTGTAGCAATAACACTACCGTATTAGATTCTTCGTGATCGAATCTTTTGAAGATTTTAAAAGTCGTACAACATTATAATTTTTGTTCACTCGTAGATAGGTATTGAATATATTTTTATTGGAAACTATGTATTTATCAGAAATGGTGCCATTATGTGTGTATTGCTTTTAAAAGTCGAATGCTGTCAATTTATAAAGGTGATTAAGTCACTTGCGAGGACTTCGGTTCATCAATATTTATAAATCAATTGATTTTTGTTTTTCTTAATTCCATTTTATTAAAAATAACATTAGTTTAATTTTCATTAACATAATTATCATAATGATATTAGATATGATACCTAATTGATTATTCTTCTCACGTGAAGTCAGTGTGTAACTGTATGTAAGTATATGCAATATAAATGTAATTAATTATAATAATAAATAAACAAAAAAAAATGTTGATAATAATGGTTATTCTTGAGACCATTCCATTAAAGTTAAAGAGGAAGCCAAAAATGACGACTTATTTTTCTAAACGGTTTTGTTATATTTGCAAATAAAAATAATGTAAAGATTAGATGTTTATCGATATTATATTGTAATAAGACATTCGGGTTTCCAAAGATCAAAGGCTCAATTATATTTTTAGCTAGCTGACCTATTGCCATGTTTTTGTACTACTTGTTTGTATGTATGTACGTTTGATGTTTCTATAACAACATCTACAAGAAATTGGTTTTCTGACGATTATTCAGTGACTTGCTTATAATATTTAACTGTGTTTCGTTTACTTCTAGTTTGGCTAACCTAAGTTGCGTCATCAGACATCATACGGTGAACACCTTGCAAAGAAGATTTTAAGGTGAATCTGACGCAATTTTATCCATACAAACTTTATTACATTAAAAATCTACAACTATAAGCATTTCACTTCATACAATGCGTTATCATATATTGCTCTTGACCATTAGCGCAAAAAAAATAAATTAAAATGCCAGTGAATTAGTAAATGACCAAAATTTTTTTAAATTAAACGTATGAATTTAGTAGAAACATTGTTTATTTATTAATAAATAACGCGTTTGGAGTAGCGCAATGTTTAAAGTTATAAATATTCAATATAATGAAGTTTGTATGAAAAACTATTTGTATCGATGTCACCTAAATACGTTGTACTGCTACATTCGGTACAATATTTCACTAGCTTTTTTGTAATTTGGTTAATTTTAAAATGTAATTTCAGAGTTAACAAAAAAAACTTATAAGATGTTTTAAGTTTTGCTTACAAAATCACTAAGACAAAAATTAATATTAGGTAGTTATTGTATATCATATATCTATGGAGATCAATACAAAGTATACAGATCAATGTCACTACAATATACTTTAATGTTACTATATTATTTGTTGAGCATCGCAACAATTCAATACACGGTATATTATTATATTTTATGCTAATGTCAACATGTGTGTATTGTTACTTTAAAATATGTATGTATAAGTATGTTCAACACAAAAACGTATAGCATATTCTAATGTTTCGCTTTTATTATTCTTACCAATGCTGTTTATTTAATATTAATATTTTTATTGAAGGTTGTATGTATTTAGTACAAGCCACATATTTTAAAGAGACGAAGAACGTATTTGATTTTACAATAATAAACATTGTTTATGTTAAGTAGATACTGAACATGGCAAAAAAAAAAAACAATTAGGCAAATAAGTTTATTCAAGTATATCGATAAACACTGTGTAATCTATAACGATGGCTGTATATATTTTAGTGCGATGTAAATTATAGAATCTCCTCTGATTTCCATTATGCAGTGCGTCTTTTTGTGCTTTTAGTATTTACAAGTTGTGGGAATAAAGTGTTACAATAATATGTTGCTTATGAAAAGGTATTAATAAACTTTTATTATTTATTATTCGGGCAGTTGTGTAAAAATGTGTATATGACACATTATTACTTGTACAGATAAATATCAATTTCATGATTATGAAAGTAATAACCGTAACATGGTGGTGCTTTGAATCTGCGACCTGTATGTTTTAGCTACCTTCTTTCAGTAAACATTTTAATTTTGTTTTAATTTTTAAAATATCATGTAAATTATTAATGACACGTTGTAATAAATATATTTTATGATAGCCATAATTACTTGTTTTATATATCGTAACTCTGTAAATATCATGATTATACATTAAGTTTTATAGTTAATTGTTTTACTTTATTGACGGACCATTCACACTGCAGAAGTTACCTGCACACTAAGCAAGCCAAACTTGCAATAACATTGCTGAACATTATATTTGGGAGCTTCTCAGTTTCAAATGCGAGGTTGACCCCAAAACGAAGCCGTAACGGCCGCGCCAGAAGTATTCCCTGCAAATCCTCTGTAACCTGTTCATTCCATCACTGAAATTTATCATAAAGTTAAGGTAATCTAAGAACAGTTTAAGTAAGTTTAAATGAAACATTTAGCTTTTGTGCGAATTTTAAATAAACGTTACAAACAAACTTTTTTTCTATTACAATAATTTTAACTGCTGGCGGTTTGTTCCAGCACGGCTACATTTCTTTTACTTCTCATTTTTTAATTTTTTTTGCATCCATCTTGTATTCAGTTATGGCACAGTCTAAAATTTCGTTAAAAGTTATCAATATCTCTTACACATTTCACTGCATACTTTACTTAAATCTATTAAATAACTATTAAGAATATATAAAATATTGTGATCGATGAGAGAACTCCCGGAACTCGAACTTGCGACCCCGTGCACGGCAGCTGGCCACTCTATAAACAAGCCACAAGGCTCACATTTAAAGCTTTTAAATAAATTTAATTTCCCGAAAGCCAAACAAAACCGGTGTTGGCCGAAGTACTTCGTTCGCACTTCATAGGATCTTTAAAATATTTCGAAACCTATCTTCTATCTATGTGTATAAAAATGAATCCCTGTTTCCTTTGGTCACGCCATAACTTCCAAACGACTGCATCAAATTGGATAATTCTTTTTTTTGTCGTATTCGTTATTTTGGCAAGGTTTTTAATAAAGAAAAATAGTTAGTGCGATTCGGACTTGCGCACTAAAGGTAAACCGATTGTTATAAAATTTTGGTAAATTGTTGTGCACACGCCGGGGAAAGTTTCTAAATTAGTAAAACCCTTTAACAATAGGTGGCGCGCTTGTAGTTTTAAAAACAAAAATAACGTTTGCTGGGTCAGCTGGTGTTTCATAATATTCAAATAACCATTTTGAAAATGTTTTAGAATATCCAAAAATGAGAAAAAAGGCAGAATAAATAAAAAGAAAAAAAGAGAAAGGAAAGGAAAGGAAGAAGTCTTCTGCGCGGCGACCGACTGAGCTACGGAGTCCATACATACTGTAAATTCACCAAGGATTTCTGGAATCCTTGTCGAATTCACAGCATTCGGTTTTCTAACATTTAAAATAAGACTTAAAAAATGTTCTGCAACATCACGAAAGTAACCTAACACAACCTAAAAGGACCTTTCTAAAAAGAAATAAGGTTGCTGTAAATCATTTTAAACCCAATTAGTTAAAATGAGAAAATTAGTAACGTTGTAGAGAAGTTGAAGTTGTGGTTATTTTTGTATAAAACATTGCAGTAACTTTTGTTAGCAAAGTGCCAATAATTTAATACAATGATGTTTTAAAATAAACATTGCTTCGTATTCGCTCCTAACATCACATTTACTAGATTGCAACAACGTTCTATAGTAACATCTCAATGAGTTAGTGAGTTGTATTGCTGCAAAGTTCATTTATAAATTTTCATAAGTATCATTGCAGTTACATCAATTATTGAGTTTCAATGAGGTTCAAAGTAACAATAAGATGCAACTGTTATGTTTCAGCTATTTCAAGTCTGAAACTTGTAAATGTGCGATATATAAACTTAACAAATCTTGCTGTAAGTTTCATGGTCAGTGGGTGTCTAACTTTGTAATTTACAACTGAGATTTAGTAGAAAGTACTTAATAAAAGTTTTACATTGTCCAGTATTAGTTTCTGTATACTGGATAGTTTTCTTTTTATTTTTTGAGTTTTAGATACTTAACTTTGTGGCCCATTATCAAATAATGAAGGTGAAACCAACTAAAAATTTTCCTACATAAGTTTATTTATTACCTGGTATTTTATAAATCAATATGTTGTTTGCAATATATCATTACGCGCTTTGGTTAACGAAACATTTATAAGTAGATATAAATATTTTGTGTAATGTAGTTTGTATGATTCATCTTTTTAACATTGACAGAAATAAAAATTATTCTTGATTCGCTGCTGAGCCAAAATTTCACAAACTTAAATTCTTCTAGGTAATCTGTGAGAATAGTGTTTTTTATCAAGTTGCTTGGACCGAAAAACCCTACCTAAATAAGCCCCTCCAAAAAGAAAACTAGGAATCGCCTATGGCTCGAAGGTATTATCATGCTAAACTCCAGTGTAGGCGATAAAAAATAGTATCTTAATTGTTTTTGAAATATTTTGGGTACTTCTGTGCAAAAAATTTAGGCACTTTAGATTGTAGTATGTGTGTATGTTTGTTTAATTATTATTTTTTATGAAATTAAGTACCATTCAACTTCGAGAATGACGTAAGTAGTACCATTCAATTCTATCATCAATCACTAGAACACGTGTTGTCGCAGCATTCGTTTAGCGGTGCAATTCTAAACGGAACTTTTGTGTCTATGTTAACCAATATCTTCGCCGATTGTAAGCCAATTTTAACCACTCTTCTCTTTTTAAGTAAAAAGGTATGTGTGTAATGTATGTACACGGCGAGGTGTAATGTTAACCAACCTCACTTTGTAGTCGCAGAGGTTCCATCTAAACTTTTTACTAATTTAATCTGAGGTAATTAAAAAAAGGTAATATTAAGCTGGTTTACAATTTGGGCAATCTTATCGCTGTTTTGCGATATCTTCTAGAGAACCCAATACTTATTGTAATGTATTGCATAACTTACACATAAAACTATGGTAGTAAGAAAATGATAAAACGATTGATTTAAATACGTTTATTCTTTAATAAAATAGATTCCCATGTTCATCATCTGTTCGTAGTAGTTAAAATAAAGCTCTGTAAAAAAACAATTATACTTTTCGACTTAAAAAAAACAATCAGTTAAAACAAAATAAATACCTCGAGATCCACTGTACCTACCCCATTTTGAAACGATTCGCTGTAAGTATCCCACTGACAGAAATCTTATTTAAAAAATCCCAGCATTTTTTAGCTAAATAAACAAATTGGAGTGATATAGTCCCCTTTTTGCAGTTATAGATCATCACATTAATGACTGATTTATCAAAATTTGCAAAATCCTTGTACACGCAAAGGCAAATCGTTATACAAAAACACTCATACTATGGCATTTAAAATTAAGAAGCTTATAAAGGTAGTAGTTTTTAAACTAAAAATCCAGTTGTAACCTAGAAAGTTACAAACTCAGACTTTAGTTCCATAAATAAATTGATTGACACTACAAAACGAAGAGAAAGTAATTAAAAGCGCTGCCTGAATTTAGTTATGGCTACCCACTTTACGATCAAACGGATAAGATTAAGCTGTGACGGCTTCGAACTTGAACTTGCGCGACTGGTCGCTTTAGCATCCGGACAGACAGACAGACGTTACAATGCTCAGACAATGCAAAGTTAATTTAACAATGGTTATTTCGATTCTGCTCTTACCTGTTTTACATTGACCTTTAAAGGTGTAATTTGAACTTATTTTTTAACATGTTAGAGAAGGCTTTTGACCCGAGAGGCTGTGCTGATGACTGACTTTCGATGGCGCTAAACTGTGGTCGGAGTTGAGAGAAAGTTAACTGTAGTGCCCGTTACCGGTCGCCAGTTCTGACTACCTCAGACCTCCCTCAGTCCGTGCCGTGCCGCCGAGCGTTTCGTCCACGCCACCTTGCTCCGTGAAGCTCGCTACGACGACGATTATGTTTTCTAACAGCCTCGTGGTCAAGCACGACGGTGACTGAAAGTGACAGTGACTTATGAATGTACCTAATATAGTGCAAGTGAATAGTGAAAATCGTTTAAAATAGTCTGTGGCGCGACTCCTATGTAAAAACTTTATGAGAAGGGTTACAGTGTGAAGTACAGCGACCGGAACGAAGGTTCGTTGATATGACGTTTTCTGGAAATATGAAAGAAAAGTCCCAAACTGTTAAGGAAGCGTGGCAGTCGGAGGTAAGATTGTATTTATTGGCACCTTACTATTATAGATGAACCTAGAATTTTATAAGCAAATTTTACAATCCGCTTTTTTGGTAGGTAGGTAGGTACTAATCTATTGATTGATTCAAACTTTTTTATTTTTATATTCCTATTCTAGCTAGATAATACAATAATTTGATATCATCAAGCTAGGGTAAAGTAATGTAGGTGAGTGAGAGATGGTCATAGGAACTTTTAAATGGCCAACAGTAGTGCATTATGTTCAAACTATAATCCTTTGTGACGAATAGGTCTCATGATAAAGCAAGCGGTAGTTTAAGGATTTGATGATTAAAATGATGCATATTAAAGGCTTCGTAACGTTTTTTAGGGTTTTCTCTTATTTCTATTATGTATAGTCTAATGGTTTATTGGTATACAGCTGATTAAATAAAATGTATTGCTTAAAACCTTGGTACAGACTTCTTAGAGTGGTACGAACAATCTCCCATTATTATACAGAAGCTCTCCTGTCATAATAAATATCTTAAAGAAAAAAAAAACTTGAAATATAAAAACGTAGTTATGTAACATGTATCGAAAGGAAATATGGAAATCTAAAAACAAACAGTCCGAGTCACGCATTTTAGGTATTAGGGTTCCGCAGTATTCCAATTTACTATTGACAACTGGAAATTGTCCAGCATAAGACCAAATAAGTTGATATGCTGATGATGAACTTTTATCAAAAGTATTTATAATGTGTTCTCAATATTTACGAGAAAAAACCACTTTAGAAGCTCGCAAGGTACTTACAGTTTTGAGAACAAGTCACTATCGAAAAAATGTTAATAATTATTATCAAAAAACATCCCACAATTGAGGTGCAAGAAAAAAATCCCGTCAGTTGTACGTAAAGTACGTATAAATTGTTTTATTTGCAACAGGTAACCTACTGTACCTATCAATGTGATTTACATTTTGCACAGAACACCTTTTAATGGCAGAATTAAAAGGCTATAGATTCGTTTGCTGGCTGTGACATACAGACGGACGGCCGGATGGAAATGACGAAACTGTTTTCTCAAGTGGCTGAGGACCCCTAAACGATGACTAGAAAAAGAACTTCGGCCAAAAACACACATTTGATGAAGCCCTGCGCGTTTTCTGAATTTCGGTCTATCGATATGTCGGCAGTGGTCGAACCTTTTCCAAGTAAAACGAACGTGCACCAATTCAAGTTGCTCGCTCTTTGGCCAGGTCTTAGTCTATAATGAATCGACACAGATTTTTTAAAATAAATACAGTGAACAACATGCATTCCATCATATAATTTGTTTTTTTTTTTACAATAACTAAGTTATCTTTGTTCACGGGAAAATTATAAATACCGGTAAAAATATACTTAATACGTAATTGCATGCTATAGTCGGGAACCCTCTTAAAAGTATTTATGTTAATCTCCGTCCGCCCCCGTTCATCCGTGGAGATCCATCCGCGGTTATTCTCGATCAGGATATAACTAATTATTGTATATGATGTAAGTAACTGCATCCTTGTTTATTCTCGTTCCTTCCAACTATCTCTGCCAATAATCAAATGAAGCCCATGTTATTACTCTTGATGGGAATAAAAATACTATATCCGCCTTTCGTCGTCCCTTATAATATTCTTGTGCTTAAAGTTAAGCCACCCCATTGCCCCTTCCCGCTGTGGAGGAATAATGCCTCATTGTGCTGTATTAACTTGGAAAGATCTATTCCCGTTAGAACTTTCGATAGTTACAAAAGTTTTCTATAACTTTTTACGTCCCTCATGTTTATCTACTACCAGTTCATTCCGTTGCTCCGTGATGGCGTAAAAGAAGTGTGCTCTGCAGTTTAATCTGCAAAAAAAATATTCCAGTGGGAGTCGTCGACCTAAATCTTTTTATTATTTTGCGTTATAACTTATTAACCTTCTAAATTTGAAGTATCTAATATTAATTTTTTGCAACTTTAAAAAAAATATGTAAGTATACAGAAAAAAAAACTGTCATTTGTATGAAGCACTGAGCGTGCAAATCAAATCAGTTTGAGTATATATTGAATATATAGCAGATGAATATTTTACTTTTCTGGTATCATACAGTAGTATGCAGTTACCTCTGCTAAGACCCGGTATAAGAAATGATCAAATTGAGAGGTTATGGTGGCAGATTATACAAAAACAGGTTTGGTAGGTGGTATTATAGTAGGTGCTTACTTCTTACTGACTTTACTGCAAGAACTTAGGCAGTTACATTGATTGTCTGAGATATGGGTAGATATGGTGAGAAACAGAAAATGTCTAATTACAATTGAAAAGCAAAAAAACTGGTTTCCATTGTGTAGACTACATGGCTTGCTTATTCCTATTCCTTTACGATTGTAACCATGCCCCACACCATAATTGGAATATGCCACACCACAGCTAATACCTAACGTTCTGGTAAATGCACGGTTATGTAGGTATTTAAACTCAAATATTTGTTTTAGTTTTGTTTGTTAAGTTCTTAGTTACTTTTTAAAGAGTGTTGTTTTGTTAGTCAGCACTTACATTTTTTGACTAGGCTTAATAAGACATGGCAAAGAGTAGGGTAGTTTCAAATTTTCAAAACCGTAAAATGATGTACTTTGGCACTTTAATAGTTATCTGTGACGTCACTCCTACGAACGAACATGCTGCATTCGAAAACGTGTTCTTTTCCATACGGCTTTTATTACCATGGTAAGTTCCGGATAGGTAAATGGCAGACGAGTAAGTTAGGTTAAAATAGGGTTACCATCCGGGGTTTCCCCAGATTTGTCCTAGTTTACTGTTTAGAGGGCGTCTGGGGTACTCCGGGCGGGGTTTTATTTTTAATCTGGGTTAAAAGTTGCTAAAAAATTTAAGAACATTTTGTTTTGATAACTGAGAAAAAATGAAGAACAGTTTCTTAAAACGTTTTGTTTCTTAAGAAGTCTAAAAGTTTAGTTTAAATTATTTGATTTTTCTTAGTAAATTTCAAAAATAAACTGTTGTCCGGGTTCTAAGTTACAAAATCCGGGGGTTTCACGTCCTAATTGCCAAATTTTAGCAACTTTTTATTTTGACAGTTAATATTAAACTTGTGCATAGCCAATACACTTTCACTTTCTATTAAGTTTCCTGACAAAAGTTTTCACTGTCTTTTCCTGTTAATCGATAAGATCATTGCGTGACTCACAAACAATCGCCTTGTTTGAAAGCGTGAGCTTGTCGCATCCACTTAGGTATCCAGCAAAGAATTATTTTCTGTAAACTCTAATTTTCTTATTTGCTATAACGCAATAATGTCGCTGGTGGCCAAGTGGTTTTGGTGTCTACCTCGCGCTCTAAGGGATGGAGATTCGAGTGCGGCGTTTACCAATGAGTCTCTTTCTTAATTGCTGAAGTAAATATTTTGTTTACACCACTGGCTTTTCGGTGAAGGAAAAAATGGTGAGGAAACGTCCATATGCTTAAAATACCACAATCGGAATTGGGCCTACGTGATAGGCTACACTATTCGTTTCAACTTACTTGACTTGCAACGAATGCTTCATTTCAACGCCGTAAGCGTCAATTCACACCGAGACGCGACGCGACAAGAAGCGGCTTGAAGATGCAACAAGCTACACACGATTCCTGGAGCTGCACCGCATCCCAAAGCCGCTTTACGTCGCGTTGCTCGTAGTGATACGAGACGCTCGATATCTCGACGATCTTCACGTCGCATAGTAACTTTGTCGGTCGCTAAAAATACCTCGCGCTCAGCTACGGTTTCCCCGCTTGCAAGGGTTGAATTTCGTAGATTTTTTTATTGTTATCAATATTGTTTGTACTTTATTTTCATAATGGGTAGTGGTAGGAACTGCATATCATGAATATATATATTCTTAAGTAGAGAGTGGCGAGTAGGGTGTTTGGTGTCCTTACTTTGTAAAACAAAACAAAACTTGAATATATATGTATTTGTATCCGTTGTCTGGTATCCATAATACAAGCTTTGTTTACTTTGGGGCCAGACGGCGCTGTGGGTAATGTCCAAAAATATTTATTTTTAATATATTAAAATTCAGTGTAAACTCTATATAACGACACTTAACGGACTGAGTATTTTTGGCGTTAGGCGTCTGTAAGCAATTGCGATTATTATAACGTGTAACAACTTGACAAAAGTATAGTGACAGAGGTAAACATGTGCAAGTTCATCATACAAAAACAAAAGTTAAATTCTCTTAAAATCCCCGGTGCGTCATTCGAAGTTAACACGTGCTAGACAATAAAATAACAAAACAGCAAATAAAAGAACGTACACAGCTCCAGTTCCTGTTTTCGGCAACTTAGAAAGTTATATACCTATATAGTGTTGTCTTTAAATAGAGTGGGCATGACGCTATATAGAGTGTATTATAGTATAGAAAAGAAGGTAAACCAACCCAAGTCAAGCAATTTCGACAGGTTACATTCAAATATATTACGTGTTAGTTGTTATTTAATAGACAATAAATATTGAATAGTTTGTACATAATAATTTCAGACGTAATTTTCTATAACCTGCGTCAAATCTGAATTTCCGCGCAGTGTAGCTTGATGTGTGTAAATTGTTGTATCTTCCAGCCGCTTCACGTCACGACGCGTCTCGATTTCAGCTGATCCTTAGAGTGAAAATGGCTCAATTGTCGCGTCAAGTTATTTGGAACAAGCAGATCGTCCATTTATTTACAAAGATTTCTTGTTGTAAACAATGAACTCTGTGTCTGTGGGTGAGGGTAGGCCGCGCCCTAGAAATTGAGACATACGAAGGCTGGTCAAGAATAAACGTTTAGATAGAACTAACAATAATACTTATATCAAGTGATTCCGTTAGCTACGAAACTCCCGCGCGAAACGCGCGTTCTATGGAACCTTTTTAGGGCGAAGTTTTGTATTGTCTGCCCACAACTGATACGCCTTCATGGATAAATTTTAATGTCTTCTGTATATGAACGATTTGTTGCGTCATGCAACATGCAACTACATACTTCTTAAGTTTACATGCCTAGTAAAAGCGAAGGTACCTACATGCACAATACATGTAGAAATGTATATAAGTAGCATAATAGTACGAAAAAAGTTTTGTATAACTTTGTATAAATATACAAAAAAACAAATCTTTCCTCTTTATTATGGTAGTGTAAATTTCTAACAAATATAAATCTTGTAATATATTTTGCTATCTTACATATAATAAAAAAAACCGGTCATGTGCGTGCGGGTCGGACTCGCGAACCGATGGTTCCGTAAAAGGTAAACTGTATTGAGGGACAAACTTAACTTCGCCGTTGGACAACTGTTGTCCCAATACATCGACATAGGTCGCGGTTAGTTACCAATTGCAAATAAGGTTTTTGAAAAAAAAATGTGATGTAACAACTAATTTACGGTTATGAGATTTTTTCCTTTATGTGTGCTACATGGCATTGCTTCTTGCTAAATTTCATGACTGTAGGTCAACCTGGAGTGCCCCATAGGTTTTAATTTATTTGTGTCACAATATGCGACTAAGATAAATGTATTTTGGGCATTTTTGAAGTGAAAACTTCTTTAGCGGCGTTGTGCACTTTTTTTTGTGACGGGTAAAAAATGATAAACTCGCGCAGGCTGATTGAAAATTCGTAAGACGGAAACCATAATGCCACGCTATAATAGGATGATTGGCAAAATAAAAAGATAGATTTTGAAGTGAAAACTTATTTAGCGGCGTTGTGCCCTTTTTTTTGTGATGGGTAAAAAATGTTAAATTCTATAGGAAGAATAAAAAGTAAGAGGAAATTGGGTTGATGAAAAGATGAAAGTGCGGATTACACATGTTAAAATGTATATCCAGGTTGTATGTTTTTAGTATATGGCGATTATGAGTAGTACAGGAAGGATGGATATAGGATTTTAATTCTATGACAGATTAAGATGTCAAATATACTACGTCAAAAAAGTAAATAAACAAACATTATTATTTATAATATAATACATAAATATGTATACGAAGTGATGGGAAGTAAATAGTTAGTATAAGAAAAAAAAACTTGTTGCCTGTAAAGTCGGTATACGGGCGAAAGTTTTACGTGACAATGATTTTATGTCTGTCTCTCTCGCTCTTAGGCGGGCGCGTGCCTCTCACTCGCTCTCATTGTGAGCGCATAACGTGAGCGGAGCGTAACGCAGTTTCTTGAAGTGTCACCCGGCAAACCAATTTATAAGACGTTGTCACGTCAAAATAAATAGTTACTTAATATTCAAATTTACACGTCTGCCGGCACTCTCGGAGTGCAACCCGTTTTTTTTTTTGCATTGACTTAGATGCTTGATTTTTTTACAACTTTAGGTGACCGTAGACTTTAGTATTTGATAATAATTTCAACTTGATACCTTCACGCGTTCTTGAATAAAAGACAGACAGACAAACTTTTTTTAATGTGCTATAACTACAATTTAACAAATTTTGGTTTTTTTCCTATATTTGTGAACCTTGCTTCGTGTAAAATTTTATGATTCTAGGCCGAAGGGAAGTACCCTATAAGTTTTTATTTATTTGTGAATGCCAAAATATGCGACAAAAATGGCCGTATTCTTAATCAATTCGTTGACTTAGAAGCTGGTTTTCTTGCTTTAAGAGACCGTAGACCTGAGTATTTCATATTAATTTAAATTTGATACCTTTATGCGTTCCTGAGAAAAAAGGGGTCTTGACAGACAGACAGACATAAGGATAACAAGGTAAAACTGAAAGGGATCCTTTTTTCTTAGGTACGGAACCCTAATTATGTAAGCTATTTTACCATAATTAAATAGTATGTACTTATCATATCATATTATATATAAAAAAACTGACATTGTAATTTTTAATTAATGAATAAAGAGTATGAGTATTTTTGTGGACAAAACCTAAAACCGAATATCTATGTCAGTGATTTTCTGAAATCCTTTTTTATAACCTTAAAATATTATTTGGGATCATATTATACTAATGTATGAAAATCAAAAACCCTGTATAATTTATAAACTGTACAATTTGACAGTACTGTACATTCCTAGATCGTGTCTAAAACCTCATTCCTTTCGAGATTTTGACATTAGGCTTAGAGCTATAATATTCATGTTTGATCATAGACAAAGGATTTTTTCACTACGTACATTCTATATCTATGTGTTTGATAGATTTACACAATCACTATGTCTGTCTGTATGTTTTGCTCTTTTTATTATGCCGTCAATTGCAATCCCTATAGATATACTGAGATAACTGAGACTCTGCAAAAGTCCAAAAAATTGTACCTTTTTATTGACATCTTTAGACGTGCGCTGTACGAATATGTAAACTAACGTTAAACAAATCAAAACATACACACACAGAAAGATTCATTACCTTTCAAATTTCTAGGTATATTGTATTCACTTGCTTGGGATATTTCCTCTTAAGTAATAACCTATTGCGATAGACCTCTAATTTCCTTGTCGAAATATTTTAATTTCTAGTTCTAGAAATATGTATTTAACAATACTAATGTTTAAACATAAGCTATTTGGCAATTTTTACGTTCTAATGGATGTAGCTTCGTTTACAATTTGCATGAAAACCAAATTTATAGTTTTGACAAGTTCTAAAATTGTGAAAGCTTTTGCTTTTCCAGCTATAGAGATAATTGTTTCCGGCTCTAAAAGTACATAAATGCACTCGACAACTTGCTCGCCGTGAGTTTATCCACATCCTTTAGGGGTATCAACGACTAGCAATAATTTATGTACCTACTTAACAATTTAAATACGTTACCTACTGTAGTAGTAGTTTGTATAACAAGGGAGCAAAATATTTTTTTTTCGCCTAGAGCGCTTTTTTGAATCCAGAGTGGAGCGAAGGATTCAAAGGACGTCGCACGAGGTTACGTTAGGCTATTTGGAACGCCGAAGGCTTTGATGACTTGAGTTTGTAACCGTACCGGCGCGTTACACACAATGTTTTTCATCGCATTTGCGAGTAAATTAATAAAAATATGACGTGAATAAATAAACTCACCAATACACAATTGAAATGGGAATAGAAGTATAGAGAAAACAACACCACCGCCAGATGTCTATCTATCTAAAGAATTTATGAATTAATAAGTTTTTCCTGAAGTTATAATAGTGGAATAAAATCTCGTGTAAATGGCAATATCTATTATACTTTTTTTAAGTGCAGATTTGAGGATCGTCTAGAATCGTAGGACGTTTTTTGAAGTTGATTGTTTTCCAGAGGAACATTAGGCCAATGACTTAATGAATAGTCCTTTGCGATATTACCTACCCAAGGAAAATTCTTTAGGAACTATTGATTGGGATAAAAATTATCTGTGATATTCGTCCTTCTGACTATTCTCGTGCCAAAAACAGATTTCATCAAATTTTACGTATTTGGACTTGGAAAATAGCCAGGTAGAATAGTTTTCTTGTAGAACAAAATCACGTTAAATAAGGTCTCGTCTTACGGCATCCCGCAGTGTCGTGCTTCATAAAAATCGGCCAAGTTCAAGTCGGACTCGCGCACGAAGGGTTCCGTAACATTAACTATAAAAGTGGCAAAAAAAATTACGTTCGTTGTATGGGAGCCCCCCTTAAATATTTGTTTTACTTTAATTATTAATTTTTACAGTGACTATAACTAAATATTCTGTGAATATTTTAAGCGTCTACCTGTTGCCATTATCAATATCGAGCAAAATCCAGTTGTTGCGCTATCAAATAGTGAACGGCCATATTGTTTGTTTGCATTTGGTGAACAGAATGATTTCAATGTCTATGCGTGGTCATAGCTCTTAATCTCAACCCGATAAAAGCCCAGCAGCAAGCAACAGCGGACGCGCCCAAAATCCCGCTGCAATATCTGTCTTTCACTGCGCCTAAAAGCTGTGCTTCAAATACTGGAGCGCAGTATGTATATCATGGTGTTAATCATTAGACCAGGAAATCTGGAATGTTATGTTATGAACGTACGTCCTTGCCGGTTTGCGGTCGCCGGAGTCATCTCTCACTTTTTAGTACCACAAGCTGCCATATGTAGGTACCTAATATGGTGATTAAATTGTTGCTACCAGTAACAGCCAACAAATGAATTGATTAAAAAGATAAATTTCGTGTTTTTATTAATAGGAAACGTCTGAGGCAACTTTTATTGTAGATCATAGTACTGCGAAATAGTGTTTAGTCTGCACTCTGCCACTCAGCAGTCAAACATTTCGTTTGACTCTTACGATCAGCTTTGACGATTGTTCTTGGTTTGACATCTCTATCAAAAGCCCAATTTCGCACTTGACCAGTATTTATTATTTGCTGTTGTACTATAGAGCTTACACTTTAATCGTTTAAAGATTCAAGCTTTTATGAATATCCGCTTCAACGATAGAGCAAAAGCAACAAAGACTTATGTCTCTTATATCTACCTACTTAGGTGGGAGGCCCCCAAACTATTTTCTTTTGGTTTTTTCTCGTTATTTGTTAGGAAATCTGCCATAAACACATATTCTGTAATATCAAACTTTTACCTACTTCAGTCTAAAAACAGAGCACTCAAAGGACGTACAGACAGAGACACGTCGCGTCGCTCACATTGGTTAAAAAGTACCTTCTTATAAGAAGTAATTGTTTTCCATATCTTATTCGTAAGAAATACTATAAATGGTTACGTTCAAGTGAACATAGGTTCTTATACGTACGCTTCTATCTATTAGGTAAATAGTTTCATATGCTTATATGGCAACAGAGTGACATCTTCATGGTCACCGTCTTATTAATTTGGTTGACTCATCATTAAAGGTTTCAAATAATTAATATTTATCTTTCAGATGCTCAGCTGATTGCCTTCAGAATTGTGAAAAGTTGTGCGATTAGTCATTAGAAAGTGGTTGTCGTGCGTAAATGAGCTGCGTGAAGTCAAACCGAAGTGTGTCAGTAGTGTAGACAGTGAGCAAATGCTAACGGGTCACACAGCGCGCCTGTGACCATGATCCGGGTCAACACTAGTTCCTCAAACAAATTCTATCCTATTACTTACCTATTATAAAGAACAATAAAATAAAATGTTACACTTTGCATCTTCATAGTACCTAAAGATTTCTGATGCCTGATTTTAGTCACTTAAATATAAAAGTTTCAAGTTTTTGACAGTTTTAAGTTCCACAGGCAAGTTAATGCTTTAAGTTTATCTTGAGCACTTATAATGGATGCCATCACTACTACCAGACCTCTCCTACATCGTTGATTAATGCTTTAGAATCGCCGTAAGTGCTAAGTTTATTTTTCAACTCTTTCTCATATAGGTTTAGTTTTTAGCTTCTACTGAAAACCTTGTAAGTCTTTAATAGCTCTCGAAGTTATAAATCTGCCTGTAACAGACCCCAAAATGTTAACTAGGCACTCGACTGTTAGAGTTTCCAAACCTCTGACAGCTGTCATGCGACAGACGAAAGTCAGCACCGACGGCTATACTACCTTAATTTTTTTTTTTTGGCAAAGTTCGACTGCGAGGCCAAGTGCGAGTCAGACTCGAAACGTTCCGTACCATTATCTATAAAAAAGGCAAAAATCACGTTTGTTGTATGGGAACCCCCCTTAAATATTTCCTTTATTTCAATTTAATTATTTATTTTAAAGTGACTATATAACTAAATATTCTGTGAATATTTGAAGCGTCTATACATCTTGCCGTTATCAATATCGAGAGAAATCGAGTAAATAAATCATGTTTGTTGTATGGGAGCCCCCTTAAATATTTATTTTATTCTATTTTTCATATATATTTTTTGTTATAGCGGCAACAGAAATACATCTGTGAAAATTTCAACTGTCTAACTATCACGGTTCATGAGATACAGCCTGGTGACAGACGGACGGACGGAGGAACGGACGGACAGCGAAGTCTTAGTAATAGGGTTCCGCTAATTACCCATTTGGTACGGAACCCTAGTAAATGGCATCGCTGAAAGATGTTGGCACGATGCTGGAAGACTTCAGCAGGAGTTCTAAACCGGTGGTCTCGAAAATAAACATGGATCGAAGGTAGTTCGTGCTCAATGCCCGTACTTTATCCCAACCATTTGTTGTAGGCAATGCCATTCTTAGCAGGTCCTCTACGCGAAACAAAGATTTACTTTCTGGCTCTTGACGTTTTATTGCAATTCTTGAAGTCGTTGAAAAATAAACACATCTAGGGCAAGTAGTGCAAATGTAGAAAAGATCAAATTCGAGAAAGATGTGAATCGACAAATCCAACTCGGCTTAGCAAATTAGGATATTGCATAACACAATGTCGAAAGTCTACAACTAGTGCGTGTTGCCGCTAATGACTTGCGGTACACGCCCCTTACTGTTTCCCACCCAACGATAAACTCTCTTATTGAGCTATATGAGTTTATAGCGCATAAAAACCCGAATAAAATAAGTAAAAATTCGCTGAAAAAGATAAATCACTGCACACTGCACATCAAGCTCAAATGACAATGACCGGCCACACAGCTCATATGGGAAATAAAACATCTCTAGTGACGGCCACTTACCAACTTACTGGAAAACACAGCGTGCGACAGCCTCCTACCCGATGGGTGGCTACCGTGTTGAGGCAACTCAAGATTGAGGTTATGATGTGGGTGTGTATCCAGCCGTTGGCTACCCCCTTCTGAGGATAAACATGCATACATAAGATGAGATGACAACTTTTCATTACTTGCTTACATATTTCTAATTCGCTGGAACGAGTATTTGCAGATCTGTACACCGTGCTAATACTTAAACACTTGTTTAATTAATGTAAGTTTCTTTTTTTAGTTGTGTAACTTTAGACCGCAATAAGTGACGTAAGTGCCTGCATACATGTTATCTATACCTGTTTAGCTGTATGGAAAATATTTAAAATGACGAAATTTCTCGCTTCAAGGTGAACAAATTTTAAAAGTTCATGACCTTCATTATAATAAAATCACGACTGACGCCTTCTTCAGCAACAAACTTGTACATAATTGTTAAGTAGTAGGTATATCTCTTTAATTTTATACTATGCCATTGTATATATGTTTCAACATTACCTTATTTAAAACAAAATAACATGATTTTATTGAACAGCTATTTTCAATAGACTTTTTACAACTCACCTCATTCGACTTATTTTTTTTGGTAAAAGGTTACATAAAATACAAAAGTTTTAATTACTAGTTTTTATAATTTATTTAGGTAAACACTTTTCAGGCGGTACCTTTTAATGTACCTATAAATATCGCCATCAGGACGACATAACCTCTTAGCCATGTCTTCTTAGGAACTACAAGAAATAGGAGTATAGAACTTGGACCGACTATGAATAGAGTAAAAACCGAAGAAGTCTTTTCTCTTGACTTTTCTGTTAATAGAGAGCAAGAAAAAATAAAAATAAACAAGAATATTGTGGAAAATGTGGAAAACTTGGTCAAGTTATTACCACTAAGAAATAAAAACTAAAATAGGTAATGTCTGGAAACAATATCGGTCAGTTAAAGAGATGATCGAGGACACTAAAATTATCACTGTTACGAAAGGAAAAATCAGAACCTTCGTTCTCCACATTCTTACTATTTACAAATGTGCCAACAAATAAAAGAAATATGACGGGTAAACGGAAGACGAAGAAAACCCAACATAGTATTATCAGGAACACACTCGATCCTAAACGTAACTTGTAAAATGGCGATGGACTGGTCACACAACCCGAAGGAAAAAGAAAAAGGGGGTGACAGCTAAAAGATGGGTCGATGAGATAGCTAAAGTAACCGGGAAAACCTGGACAAGATTGGATCATTATTATTTTGCCATGACAGTATCAATAAAGTCATAATTAAAAATATACGCGTTGATTTGCAAACCTCTACCATACGTCAGTTAAAAATGTTAAACCTTTCGATTAGCACCCCTAAGCTGAAATGTAAAACCCTAAAAATGGAAGTATACTTTTAGATATTTTAGCGGTTCCTTAGTTACGAATGCCTAGATTTCGGGTCATGAGAGTTCGTATACGGGCAGTGACAATAAACATCTCACTTTGGATATAGGTATAACTACGGGCGAAGTTATGCTAAAATCGTTGCAAAGTAAATAAATAAAAGTTACATCTTTTAAAAAATCTATAGTAAATATACCAACTATTTTTTAGAGGTCAGTGCCAGCCTAATATTTGGAATAAATGTTGTCACTTAGTAGTTATAGTATGCGGTACTGGTACTGTTGAACACACCACGTGCCCCGCCTACCGCCCTAACCGCGGCGCTGAGTGCCGAATACGACCGAAGTCGATATCAATCGCTTTCTTAATGTCGTGTATGTATTACTCATTAGACTTTTATAAATATTCATAAAAGTTTATTTAACATTAATATGTTAAGTTTGTTCATTAATTATTTTTAGTTTGTATACTTAATGGTATTCTAGATTTCGTTTTACTTTCATAGTTTAAATTTACAGTAGTTACTCATGTAAATATTTCTTTTAAACTAAGGCTAGTTAGACAGTGAAAATTTTCACAGAAGATGTATTTCTGCTGTCGCTATTACAACAAATACTAAAAAACAGAATTAAATAAATATTCAACGTGGCTCCCATACAACAAACGTGATTTTTTTTTGCTAGTTATTAATAACGGCAACGTCTTGAAATATTCACAAAATATTAAGTTATATATTCACTTTAAAAACAAATAATTGAATTAAAATAAAACTAACATTTAAGGGGGGCTCTCATACAACAAACGTGATTTTTGGCCGTTTTTAAAGATAATGGTACGGAACCCGATTTTTTATTTATTCTACATTTTTTTATTTCAGCTGTAATTGAATAATTAACATTTTTTTCATAATGAAATGTTTTAGAATTACGCTTTTAGGCCAACGACACGTTTTCCTCGAAAACTAATAAACCGATTTTTAATGAAACTTGCATTGTTCCCCAAGTTGACTATACGTAATTTTTACAATCCGACTTTTGAGATGTGCGCGGACAAACATACATAGGTACATATGTTTGGCACACATGTTTAGAAGCTGGTAGCATAGACTAACATATACAAAAATTCTGACAATATTATATACATTGGGGTCGAATTGATAACCTCCTTTTTTAAGTCGGTTAAAAAGAGTTGTTTGGGAAATATATAAATGTTATTTTTGACTAGTTATTTTTGCTCGTCTGTGTATTAAACACGCTTTGCGACATTGGTTAAAATACCATAATGTAGATGATTTAAGTTCAGTAGCAAATTATTTAAAATAAACTAATAAAACATTCTTCAAGAATAATTTACGGTATAATAAATGCCTGAACTTTACGGGAAGCAGATTTTACTTTTTTTTTATACCACTAAGGTGGCAAACAAGGTTACCGTAGCCTAAGGACGCTTGCAATACCGTTTACTTGTTGTATTATCATTCTCTGTTTTATTTAAAAGTGTAGAGTCCATTCCATGTTGTCAGTATCCATGAGGACAATTTTAATAATAAAACGATAAAAAACTCTGCGTAAATTTCCCGCCTTTACTGAAAATAACACTTTTTTTACCTACCGCGCATTTTTCTATGTAGCATTTCTCAATGTATGTTAACTTAACATTTTAGCTGTAGGTACAGTAGTATGTCTTTGCCTAATTTTTGCATCAAAATAAATATATCAATTCGGTGCAGTTGTCAGTTTAACATTTAGAACGTTTTAAAACAGCAGTAGATAAAAAAAAAAACCGGCCAAGTGCGTGTTGTACTCGCGCACCGAAGGTTCCGTACCTACCACCATTTATGTAATCTACAAACACAAACAAAAGTATTTTTATATATTTAAGTTGATTGATTGAATGGAAGGTAAATTGCGGTTTACGATTTATGACGTACTAAAAAAAACTACTTACTAGATCTCGTTTAAACCAATTTTCGGTGGAAGTTTGCATGGTGATGAACATCATATATTTTTTTTTAGTTTTATCATTCTCTTCTTTTAGAAGTTACAGGGGGGGGGGGTTCACACATTTCACCACTTTGGAAGTGTCTCTCGCGCAAACAATTAAGTTTAAAAAAAATGATATTAGAAACCTCAATATCATTTTTGAAGACCTATCCATAGATACACGTATGGGTGAGATGAAAAAAAGTTTTTGAGTTCCAGTTCTAAGTATAACCCCAAAAATTTATTGTTTTTTTTTTCTATTTTTGTGTGAAAATCTTAACGCGGTTCACAGAATACATCTACTTACCAAGTTTCAACAGTATAGTTCTTATAGTTTCGGAAAAAAGTGGCTGTGACATACGGACGGACAGACAGACAGATATGACGAATCTATAATGGTTCCGTTTTTTGCCATTTGGCTACGGAACTCTAAAAAGGATCTACAGTGTGGCAGAACCGACCTACGAAACTAGTACCTTATATTTATCGATGATATTAAACGATACTTTATCCCGATATTAAAATACTGCTTAAAATGAGACATAAAAAAGCAGGAAACTGGGTGGCTGAGTGACACAGTTGATTTGTTTTTCATATTGTAATATCAGTTTAACTTACTCTCAGACTCAGTGCAATGTGATTTAGTGCGTGAAGATTAGACGGGCGTGTCCGCTCAACTGTGTCTCAATTCTAACCTGTGCGCTTTTTGTTATGTTTTAATCAAAGTGACACAAATGAAAGATTCACGGGCAAAAGCCCATAAAAGCGTATCTACACCTGCTGCATGTTCATTGAAGTCACGGCTTCTTCAAGGCGAGGTTGTTAAAGAATTTCCTACCACCTAATTTAAGTCAGTCAAACTTTTTCCGAGATAGTTATGCCCCTTGTTTTAGCTAGATTTGATTGTTAGTTGATTAGTAATAAAAACCGGACAAGTGCGAGTTGAACTCGTGTGGAGAGGGTTCCGTTACGGCAATAAAATTCTTATAAGTTTTCCAGAAGATAAGCTACATGTAATAATGTAAAAAATATTTTTAATTTTTTCAATTCACTCGTATATATGCGTGCCTTTACAGGTCTCACAGCGGTGACACGGACGTCATTTGACTCTTTAGACACCTGAATTTTACAACTGAAAAAGTTGTAAAGCAATATCGCACATCAGAACTAGTTATTTTGGGAGACTTTAACGTCCACCATATCTTGAATGGTTTAATTCTCGAACCAATAACTACGAAGGGTTATCTGCTCATGAATTTGCTCTGACCTATTGATTCTCTCAGCTGGTACTTTCTCCAACGGGAATACCAGATATAGAGGACTATACGAGCTCCTTACTAGACCTTCTGCTGACTACACGTGCGGACGGATATTCTTTCTCAGTAGACGTGCCTCTTGTCTCTTCGAACCACTGTCCTCTTCTGTGTCACTGTCAGGTGTCATGCACACAACCTCAAACTGGAATATGAATGACGAAGGCCCTGTACCACCTACTACACCGCGGTGCGATTAGACCATGATCTCCATAACACAGCGGGAGGTCCGGCGAGCGTTGCTTTCTCGAGACGTTCATAAGTCGAGTGGGCCAGATGGTATACCAGCAATGGTGCTTAAGCCGGGTGGTCCTGAGTTATGGCCTGTACTCACGCGCCTCTTCGCGCTTTCATACCACACTAGGCAATTTTCGTCTCCATAGAAGACTGCGTAAGTGCACCCGGTGCCTAAAAAAGGGCGATAGATCAGATCCATAGAATTATCGCTATTACTTCTGTCCTCTCCAAGGTGATCGAGCGTGTGATCAACATATTGTTTCTAAGATACATAAAAAAACACGACCTGATTAGCGACCGTCAATATGGCTTTCGCCACGGTCACTAGGCTGGTGACCTTATAGTGTATTTAACACACCGATGGGCACTAGCCATTAAGAGTCAGGGCATGTAGCCTGGACATACCGAAGGCGTTCGATCGGGTCTACCCCGGGGTATTGACTAACCGTATTTTGAGTTTAAATTTCGTAAACAGTCTTCTCAGTATGTAACATAATAATATAGGTTAAGTACTTCGCCTGAAGGCATGAATAACCTGTTTTACTATCATAAACTGAATAATAAAAGCAAATTAGTCAAGTTAAGGTAGTAAGCTTTTGACGATGGTACGGCATTACAGTGAGCGCGTTCGTTCTGGGATTAAGAGTTCCCACGAATGATACTTATCACACTTTTGATTACGCCAGTTTTGCCACCGACACCTACCGTTCGTTTAGCTTTGAAACGTTACTAACAAAATTTTTGGTTACAAAACTTGCAAAACGAACGGTTGACGTACACACACTACGATAAAATACACATACACTACCATAAACAATGAATATGTATAGGCAGTTTGACAGGTTAACACAAAAACCCCACCTCCACACATGAGTCTAAAGTTTCATTTTTCGGTGGAAAAAGTGACAAAAAAAACAAAAATATCGTAAACGAACGCATGACAGTTTGTCACAGAAAATACTAAAATTTTGATATTTTTGATACCAATGCTAATTGAACGGACGACAGGTGGCAAAAGTAATGAAAATAATGATTCTGCATCCCAGAACGAACGCGCCCAGTGTAATCATCTTAGACGTGGTACTTTCACACGAATCTATCTTAAAAAAAAAAAACATACAACCGAATTGGGAACATCCTTCTTTTTAAGTCGGTTTAAAATAAACACCTTGATTAGCTTAAATTGGCTATTTATGTAAGTCAACTTTAGACATAGGTTTAAGTTTGTTTACTTGTCATTTTAAGTTTAATTTCGTCTTACTAAATTACTTTTGCCGAGTTTATAGTAGACATAAATGAAAGACGTTTTTACAAGCTTTTATTTAGTTTCACCTGTCCTTGTTCTGTCTGTAATGAAATCTTGCCAGTTAAATTTGACACACTTCCCGGCTTCCGATTCAGCTGAAATTTTGCACGCATATGTATATCGCGTGACAACGCAATATTATGATGACATGGAGCTACTCTGATGATGGAGCTTGCAGGTGGCCATAGGAACTCTGTGATGAAACGACGCAACCCCATCTAGTTTGGGCTCGTTTGATTTGTTTTGACGAGTACTTTGATCCTAAATGGTAACCAGGGTTTGATGATGAAGCTAGAATAAGATCTCCGTAATAAAACGACGTAACCGCATCGAATTTGGGCTCGTTTAAATCGTCTTGATGATTACTTTGTTCCTAGATAATATCCATATGCAACCCCATTTGGGTTAATCCATTTGTTATGAATGTGTATTCTATTTGATTAGATGGATGACCCAATGCCAAGGTGAGCACGTGCCGAGGGCTCAATGGTATGAGGGTGTATAAACATGTCAATTCGCTAACGATGCGCCTTAGGGTACCAGAGCGAACCCTATTGTACTCAAACCGACAAACTTGACTGACCGTTTATGTCCTATATACTCGTGGGAACAAAATGATTAAAATTCCCAAATCATAAATACTAAAAAGTTAAAAAAAAGATTTTTTTTAAAAATCAAGATTTTATTACTTGTTAATAAAAATAATTAAAAAGATAAAAATAATTAATTTCTGATAGGAAATATATCATAATATTATATTAGGTAGGTACATTATATCCCATTTTTCAAAATAAAAGCGCGTAACCCTTCTTTATTTCTCGCGTGCCGTCAAAATGTAACACGCTTAAATAAAACTAATAAAAGCGTGTTACATTTACATTTTGAAATGGAATATTATGGGCGCGTTCGCTTTGGAATGCAGAATCATTATTTTTGTTTACTTTGTCATCTGCCATCCTTTCGTTTTGCATTTGTGTCAAAAATTTAAAAAGTTCAGTGTCATTTCTGTAACAAATTTTCATGCGTTCGTTTACGATATTTTTGTTATTTTTGTCACTTTTGCCAGCGAAAAATAAAACTATCGACCCATGTCTGGAGGTGGGGTTTTTGTGTTAATCTGTCAAACTGTCTATACATCTTCATTGTTTATGGTAGTGTGTGTACGTCAACCGTTCGTTTTGCAAGTTTTACAGCCAAAAATTTTGTAAGTAACGTTTCAAAGCTACACGAATGATAAGTGTCGATGTCAAAACTTTTGAAACGCGCTAACGTGCAAATTTATGAAGCAGACGCCCATATTAACTGTTGTACAACACTCCATGTAGTTACCATATTATAAGCATTTATAAAAATATATATAAAATAGTAGTAATAATTTGCAAAATGTAGTACTTACTGTATAATTACCTGTAAGCAGAAAGTATATTCTTAAAAATAAGGCAATGTACAACTAAAACCTACTTTAGAACACCTGTTTGAACAGATAAGCGAAAGTGAGGATTTTATATCTATTGTTAGACTTAGAGATTTTAATAGAAACCAGTGAAATGTCGTGCTCGAACCAGCTTTCGTCTTTGTTGCGGTGCGCCAGCAAAAACGTGAGAGTCGATGTAGGTCGCGGCGGCTGCGCGGCGGCAAAACGCAAGTGCACGCTGCACGCAGCCCGCGCTGGCTCCGTGTCAATGCTTGCTATGGCGACATGCAAATCATTTGTTCTGCAGATTTCTACCATTTTCTACTTGTCACATTAACAAAGATGGCTAAAATATTATTATTAATGGCTCATTTACACTTCGTTTAGACACTGATGGTGAGAATTTCAAGTGTTCTTCTATCTTAGTTGCCATCTTACGAAGTGCCCAAGGGTTTGTGCAAGTGGGTGGCTAGCTCCTTGTCCGGTAGACGCATACGAGCCGTAGGTGACGGTAGTTGCTCTCAAAGCAGGGACATTAATGCTGGTGTCTCGCTTTCTGCTTCATATCAATGACATATTGGATATCAAAAACATACATTCCTATGTAGATGACAGTAGTGGAGACGCTTATTACACGGGTCGTGCAAACATCCCTCGTTCAGTTGTGGCAGAAAAGCGTGGAGAACTTGTGTCTCAAATCGAGAAAACTTTTTCCAAGGTCTCTGGCGGGGACGGGAAAACTTTGTCCGAATCAACCCTACAAAGACACAAGTCTGCACGTTCACCGCTAAGAAAATCCCATTTTCTGTGGTCCCACACTTCCAGAACACTACCCTCTCCATCTCCAAGAGCATTGAGATCCTTGGTGTTGACATCTCCAGCGATGTTCAGCTCCGAGATCAATTGCAAGAGAAGGTGAAGCTGGCGCCAAAAAAACTTGGTGTACTCAACAGAGCAAAGCAGTACTTCACGTCGGGGCAAAGGTTGCTGCTTTACAAGTCGCAAGTTTGGCCCCATATGGAGTACCTACTGCTGCCATCTCTGGGCGGGTGCACCCGGATACCAGCGTGGCCCATTGAACCGACTATCAACGACGGGCTGTGAGAAATGTCGACGATCCGAAACTCACTTGCCGTATTGAGCCCTTAAGTCTGAGGAGAGACTGTTCCTCCCTATGTGTGTTCTACCGCTTGTGCAATGGAATGCGGTCTGAGGAAATGTTCGAAATTATGCCCAAGGCTACTTTCTACCATCGCACCGTTCGCCAGGGAATTCATTCTAACACTTTAGAGCCAAAATGGTCGCGTACAGTGCGGCTTCAGAGAAACTTTCTCCCGCGAACGCTCGGATTGTGTAATGAGCTCCCTGCCAAGGTTTGCTCTAAGGACTACAGTATAGGGTTTTTCAAGAAAGAAATTCATTCATCGAATGTTCGATTTTTAAAATTTTTTTGGTAATTAAAAATTGGAAACAGTTATCACTAACTTTTGTTAACATATATATTTTATTTGCAAAACAGTTTGCAGAAAGTTGCAAATCTCAACTCCTTTAATTTTAAAGATAATTATAATGCTTTGTTTTCGGTAGCTTATTTAACATCTTTGATTTGTGTAAGAGTACCGTAAGACCGTAAGATTGTACCGTCGTACCGGCCTTACTGCTTATGTAAGCTCTTAACTAATGAAATGAAAATAAAACTAAGATTGAACAGTTACAAAAATGGTTGGCAATATGACACGCTTGCAGTCAACGTAAATTTTAAGTAGAATGTAAGTAGGTTCTTGGTAAAGCTGTCAGATTTTAATAGTTGTGCTGATCCGAAAACGGGGCTGTTTAAACAGTACCCACGACGTGGTTTTTGGGGTTTTAATTCTATCTAGAAATTATCATTGGTAATGGAGTCAACACAATAATTTGGTCACGATTGGTATGGATATGTTATGACTTAAGTATATTTTTCATTGTAAGTACTAATGCCATTTCACTGATGGCAAATGTCACCACCAGGAATCAAGACTGTTCTAAGTACTTAATGCATTAAAAAAATATACTTGATCCCTAGTGGTGTCATGTGCCATTTTAATGGTGGCACATAACACCAACAGGGATGAATACTTTTTCCAAGTACTTACATAAAAAATAAATACACACCAATACCAATGTGGGGCACGATGTTAAAATCTTCAAATTATTGGTAGTATTTTCCTCAGTGCGAACTTAATATTTTAGAAATTTATGCAGATACATATCATAAACCCGTTTAAGGTCGGCAACGAGTTCAGTCCGCCTTTGTTCTTTGTTGCCGATTTTAAGGCAAAATCTCGTAATGTAGATAAACAAGGTAATACCTGAAATATATTCGACCCTCACCTAGACCAGTAAATAATAATTAAAGATCAATAGGTAAGTAGTTTATTTTTATCTGTGACCAGCTAAGTTTTTATAAATTCTGATATATTAAAACAAGAAAAACGTCTATAGATGCAGGCGACATTGAAGACCCAAACAGGTAGCAAGTTATAGAAAAACGTAAGCAGTATTTAATTTTTTTTGTTTTTTTGTTAATAAAAAACATACGCTAGATCAATTTTACTGAAAAGCTTTTTAGTTTGATTCCGGGAGGCGAGTCTATTTAACCATCTGATCGTAAAAAAACTTACGTGCAAACGTATAGTACATTCGTAACGTATAATAAAAAGTAATACGCAGTCCTACACAAGAGAGACATCACTCTAAAATTGTCTACATTGATTTTTCTCAAAACCTCCAAAAACTTTTCTCACCCGGTGGTCTAATATCAAAACTACAGTCGCCATATTGAAACCAGAACCAGAACAGACCCAAGGTGCTGACCTTCAGAAATTTTGGTGCACTTATATAGTGTCCTTGCACCACAAACAACACACGGATGCCCATCCTTATCAGTTTCACTATGTATATTGTTAAATTATTGGTAATGAGCGCATTCAAATATCATGTGATCTGCATCTGTCTTTGGCTGTCTGACCTGTCTGACTTCTTTACATCCTTATTTCAAAGAAGCTCTGTGTGTTATCCATAATTAGCTACAACAGGTTATCTTATCTATGGATCTATTTGAAATTATTTCTTGTCAAAAGACTTTGCTCAAGTAAATTTTATCAATTCAAACCCCAAGTTCCTTCCAAATATGGAATCCTAATGTATCCTATGTATATAAAACCGAAAGTCTGTTCGTTTATAATTCCTTCACGTTGTAACAGAACATCTAATTGTCATGCTTTGACAAATGGGTAGCAGAAACCATATTTCCATTTTTATCCCGATAGAAATCCTGCCACACTATGATGACTAATTTTTGTATTTTTAGCACATAGGTAGTAGCTAGAGGGGCCTTGGGTTGACTTTTTATCATAATCTAGAGTTGGTATACCTCCTAACTATTATATAATAATAATATGCCACTAGTACAATAAATATAAAAGTTTGTAAGCATGTTTACCTAATCCCGCATCATTATGCGTGTGCCATTTGCGTATAGGGACGTCATATTGCTCTGAACCATAGACATGGTTCACTAATTTCAATTCTATATCTTTGCTCTGAACCGTCAATTCATATATTTGCTTACCTTTGTCCTGATTGAGAGTTCCCACGGAAATAGGCGTCCTGCAAGCAAATCCGTAGGATTCATACGGTAATATTAACACGGCAGTGATAGAAAACCTCCATTCGTCTATTTGTCAGTACTTTGTATGCGCTTATGTAAACTGCGCAGGTTAGATATAATCTTGTGTTGGTCGTGGTTCACCTGCTGAGTTCACCTGGGTGGACCACGGGCACTTTTTTAACCGACTCCAAAAAAGGAGGAGGTTCTTAATTCGTCGGAGATTTTTTTTTATGTATGTTACCTGATTTCTCGAAGACGCCTGGACCGATTTGACAATATTTTTTTTATTCAGAAGGTTATACTTTCCAGATGGTCCCATATTATTATAGTGAATTTAAAACTAAAACTTTTGGCGATAAAAAAAATAATTAATGTTAAGTTGGAACTGGTGATACGCCTTTTATGTTGATGATTGTATAAAACTTTGTTACGAGTATGGATGTTTTTAGTGTACAAGAAACAAAAAAGCAATTCGTCACTGAAAAGAAAAAAATTAAAAACTTTTTAACAAAAAAAACAACCGGCTTCAAAAATTTCTAACCTGCGAGTAGCTGCCGGCGTCAAAAAACGACCGTGGTTTAATTGGTCTTGCAGAGAAGCTGAAATTCTTAAGCAAACTGCATATGAGGCTTGGACTACGGCTCGTAATAATAAGGATATATCTGAGGGATATATCTGAGTTAAAACGCAAATTAAATGCTGCCTCGAGGTTCAGTAAGAAAGCAACTGCCAGAGCAAAATTCCAATTCATCGGCAAAATAGGTGGGCGACTTGCGAGCTATCCTTCTGGGAGTCGTGCTTTCTGGTCGCTTGCTAAAGCTGCCGAGGGGAACTTATGCAGTCGTCGTTACCACCACTGCGAAAGACCGATGGTGACTTGGCCCACAGTGCACAAGAAGGCGCTGTACCACCTACTTTACCGTGGTGCGGTAAGACGATGCCGGAAATCTCTATAACACAGCGCGGGGTCCGGCGGTCGTTGCTTTCCCTAGACGTTCATAAGTCGAGTGGGCCAGACGGCATACCAGCAGTGGTGCTTAAGCAGTGTGCTTCTGAGTTATGTCCTGTACTCACGCGCCTCTTCACGCTTTCCTACCACATTAGGCAATTTCCGTCTTCATGGAAGACTGCGAATGTGCACCCGGTGCCCAAAAAGGGCGATAGATCAGATCCATCAAATTACAGGCCTATCGCTATAACCTTTCTCCTCTCCAAGGTGATGGAGCGTGTGATCACAGTCAATATGGCTTTCGCCACGGTTGCTCAACTGGTGACCTTCTAGTGTATCTTACACACCGATGGGCACTAGCCATTGAGAGTCAGGGGGAGGCATTGGCATGTAGCCTAGACATAGCGAAGGCGTTCGATCGGGTCTGGCACCGGGGTCTTCTATCGAAGTTGCCATCTTACGGAGTGCCCGAGGGTTTGTGCAAATGGGTGGCTAGCTTTTTGTCCGGCAGACGCATACGAGCCGTAGCTGACGGTAGTTGCTCTGATAGCATGGACATTAATGCTGGCGACCCGCAAGGCTCTGTGCTGTCTCCTACGCTGTTTCTACTGCACATCAATGATATGTTGGACATCAATTGCTATGCAGATGACAGTACTGGAGACGCTTATTACACGGGCCGTGCAAGCATCCCACGTTCCGTTGTGGAGGAAAAGCGTGAAGAACTTGTGTCTCAAATCGAGATCGATCTGTCCAAGGTCTCTGACTGGGGGCGGGAAAACTTGGTCCGATTCAACCCTTCAAAGACACAAGTCTGCGCGTTCACCGCTAAGAAAACCCCATTCACTGTAGTCCCACAATTTCAGAACTCTCCCCTCTCCATCTCCAAGAGCATTGGGATCCTTGGCGTTGACATCTCCAGCCATGTTCAGTTCCGAGATCATTTACTAGACAAGGTAAAGCTGGCGTCCAAAAAACTTGGTGTACTCAACAGAGCGAAGCAGTACTTCACGTCGGGGCAAAGGTTGCTACTTTACAAGTCGCAAGTCCGGCCCCATATGGAGTACTGCTGCCATCTCTGGGCGGGTGCAGCCGGATGCCAGCTTGGCCCTTTTGACTCGGTTCAACGACGGGCTGTGAGAATTGTCGACGAGCCCAAACTCACTTGCGGTATCGAGCCCTTAAGTCTGAGGAGAGACTTTGCCTCCCTGTGTGTGTTCTACCGCTTGTACAATGGGATGTGTTCTGAGGAATTGTTCGAAATGATGCCCAAGGCTACTTTCTACCATCGCACCGCTCGCCATCGACAGGGAATTCATTCTCACACTTTGGAACCGAAATGGTCGCGTACAGTGCGGTTTCAGAGAAACTCCTCCCGCGAACGCTTGGGTTGTGGAATGAGCTCCCTGCCAAGGTTTTCTCTAAGGACTACAGTATGGGGTTCTTCAAAAAAGGAAGTTATTAGATTTCTGAAGGGTCGGCAACGCGCGAGTGATGCCCTTGGTGTTGCAAGCGTCCATAGGCTACGGTGACCGCTTACCATCAGGCGGACCATAGGCTTGTTTGCCACCTTAGTGGTATAAAAAAAAAAAAAAAAGATGCACTAAAAAGGTAAAAATAATTACTAATTTCCAAAGTGTCTCTGTACCTATGTAACAGTTTATAACACACTTTGCTTGCATGACACCAATTTCAAACGGTAATTCAGATCAAATTTTTGGAAATTAGTAATTATTTTTACCTTTTTAGTGCATCTTTTTGAAGCCGGTTGTTTTTTTTGTTAAAAAGTTTTTTCTTGCCCGTTGTAAACCTTTAACCACCTGGGTGGACTACGTGCACTTTTTCTTGCCGGTGGTCCACCATTAAATACCGAATAAAAACAGGAAGCTATATCGATGTTTTATATGTCATTATTGTAAATTTGACTAACTACAAATCCGTTAAATACCATATGTCTATGAAAAAGAGCTATAAATGCATTTTCTTTTCAAGAATTAATATGAACTTTTTAAATAGCTAGGGATAGAGATGGCTACACGTGTGGCTCGGAACAGATGAGGAGCCTTGGCTTGGGTCTATAAGTAAAATGATTAAATGTCAAGCAACTGACGTCACAGTCCGTTGTACACCGCAGAGTTCCTCAGCACATTTATTGCCAAAGTAGTGGTGCATGCAGCAAAGCTTTGTTTTATTATTTTCTCAATGAAGTTGACACCGTTAAGTTTTGCAATAAACATTATTTCACCAGGCACGCATTCCATTACCTTCATACACAACGCTTGCTATATTAAGTAGGTATTACAAGACGTTTGAAAGGATTTTGAAATCCTCATTTTAAGAATTAAACAGTTAATTAAGGTACACGTAATACTACTGCAAGAATCTGAGTATTTTTCCTGTACATGCTTCTGCTGAGTGTTTTTATAACAGAGTGCCCACCATAGACTTCGAGTTTTGTAATACGTCCTATGGACTCCGCAATAGCCTCACAAGAGAAACGACGTCCTCCATTTTGTTTATTTAAACCGAGACCACAGTTTCGCTTCGTGTTTGTCACACTTTTGTGACCAATTTTTCATATCTGGCTAGGAAATGCACAGTCCCGTTTCTCTATGACTATGGTGTCCACTAACTCGTCAACATCCACCAATAAGCAATGGGCCAGCACGGTAGACTATGGCCTAAGCTGTCTTCGAAGAAGATGCCGTCGCCGTGGAGACGTAGAACAGCTGAGACCACAATCCTGCTGCTTGTCATTACAATAGTTTAAGGTTTTTAACATAATATGTTTAATTACACACTTCGAGTTTAGGAGTGTGAACAGGTTTGTCATTTCCTACCATCATTATCTACTGTCCTTCCATCCTACTACTTACATACTATCCAGCAAGATTCAGTGGTCGCCAAAAAAATATTCTCTCCCAGAAGGGGGGTAGCCAGTGCCTGGATCGCCGCAACTAACACTGCTTGTGATGCTGTGTATCTGTATTAAAGTGGCTTTCAGTTGTGTTGTTGTATTTCCTAATTCTAATCTATATTGTACAAATACAGATTAGATCAGCAGGTTGAGAGATTTCGAAACAATCCGTATTTTGAACTATCGATCTGACATTATATAGTTTATCTGTATTGTAGTACACGCCACTGCGGTCGGCCACTGCGATTGACGCAACAGAACCATTTCAAGCGGCTTTCTTGGCGTTTGTACAAAGTTAATGTTCTTAATAAAGGTTATTTCAACACGAACCCCACGAAACATAATTCAGCTACATTCAGAGAACCATTTAGATTGAACTATGCACTTTAAGTAAGAATAAGCACTAGAATGTATATTTATCCATTAATTTATTTATCGACATTTTAATCGATTCCCCTTTACCCGAATTCCTTGTTTTATTTTCTCATTTAGATAAAATCTCGTATGCAACTGCACTGCATAAAATTGAATATTAAACCCGCACGTTGCCGACTCTTCAAAAATCTAATTACTTCTTTCTTGAAGACCGCATACAGTTCTTAGAGAAAACCTTGGTATCTCTGCCAAGCTCCCGCTCATTCCACAACCCAAGTGTTCGTGGGAGAAAGTTTCTTGAAACAGCACTTTGCGATTTTCTGTTTTAGATATAGATAAGAAAAATAAAAAAATTGTAACATTTTAATCTGTTTGAAATTAAAAATTAAGGGCCCTCCTACCGCTCAATAGCGCCTCCATCAGATACTCTCAATTTCCTATTCGTAGAAAACGATTTTCTAAAATTCAAATGTTGGATTATATTCCCAACATTTGAACTAGTCATAAACTATTTTAAAAAGGTTTTATATATTTTCTGCATAATATCTGTGAGTTGAATTGGTATTTCTGCTGACAGTGTCCGTTTTAAGGATATCTAATGGCAGCGCTAGTTAGCTGCTATATACCCCTTAAGTAAGGTAAAGTATCCACTTTACCCGACCCTTCCTGGTAAAGTGGATAATTTGTAAGTACGTAAATACGCAATCCGAGCAAATCGAATAGAATAAAATAAATCGACTTGACTAAGGATGTACCTCACACTCATCACAAAAGTAGCTGCCGTACCCTCTGTAGGCGGCGTGACCTCCATGAGCTGATTTGTGGCACTGACTCCATTGAAACAATCTTCAGATGGTAGGTCTGTGTATTTCTAAGAGAATCCTTATTGTTTTTCTTTACCATTGCCCCCAGTTCATTTTTTTAACATGTCGGCTTTGGTTAGGACCAGCTACTATTTCAGCAAGCTTCGTCTTCTTATCGTTAAACTTTTAAAATGTCCTACAAACAAAATGTCCTATTCCTTTGCCTGAATCATTCATTGCTATAAACTTGCAATCTAAAAAGTTACGTTTGAGAAACTTCAGAAATATTTTGACTGCAATGAAACATTAAAGTAGCTGCATTCTAATTAAAAAACACTCACAGCAGTAGTTCAACAAATCACTAATAATAAAGCAACATAACTTACTGAAACCTCTTAAAATTTTACTTGTTTATTCGAACTGTCATAGCATCGGTAGCCACTATTTCTGACAAGTTTAGAGCACGTTCATTTTGGGATGCATATAATTATTTTCGTTTACTTTGTCATCTTTCATCTGTTCGTTTTGCATTGGTGTCAAAGATATCAAAATTTTAGTATCAGCTTTAACAAACTGTCATGCGTTCGTTTACGATATTTTTGTTATTTTCGTCACTTTTGCCACCGAAAAATAAAACATTAGACCCATGTCTGGAGGTGGGGTTTTTGTAAATCTATCAAACTGTCTATACATATTCCTTGTTATGGTAGTGTGTGTGTTTTATTATCGTAGTGTGTGTACGTCAACCGTTCGTTTGGCAACCAAAAATTTTGTTATTAACGTTTCAAAGCTACACGAATGATAGGTGTCGCATGTCGGTGGCAGAATTGGCGTTATCAAAAGTCAGAAAAGTATCAATCGTGGGAACTCTTAATCTCAAAACGAACGCACCCCTTTGTAAAACTTTCTGGTAAATAAGCGTAATTATTCTGCACGGACTTCATTTTTACTTACTATTTCACCACCGCACTACCTCTCATTTATGATGTTTTCTACCGAAAAGTTTGATTGTTTTATATATTTATACATTATAAAATTATGTGCAATAAAGTAAACATATTCAATTCAATTTAAGTCAATATCCGAGAAGACATAGATTCTACTTACCTACTCCATTGCAAAACTCTGTCTTGTTTTTTTGGGACGCTTCTGGACCTATGTCCTTAGTATCCACGATTTAGGAGTAGTTTCAGATCGACCGCAGACAATATTAAGCATAATTCTATTTATATTTGTAGTAATAAAATTATCACATCTACTCACGACACATCTATTTTATTATTATCTCTCGCTTCGCTAATTTGTTATGGGTTATCATTTATGGGGCATATGAATACCTACACACTACACAGTTAGATGTTTTTCGTTTTAAGCGCAGAAATATTTATAGTAGTTTTGTTACAGCTTGGGTACAGCTGGCCGCGCAGCGTTGGGGGCGGCGGCGGCGGCGGCGGCGTCGACCGAAGACGTACGCCGCGCCCGCCGGAGTCGACGATGTCGGTGAGCAGCGACATTCGGTTCACGCGGCGCAAGATGAGTCGGCCCTGCCGCGGCTGCTGCGCTGCCATCGCCGCACTGCTTGTGCTGCTGCTCCTTGCTGCTGTCGCACTCTACCTGGGCCGTAGGTACCATTCATTTAGTTGATTTGATGTTTCTTTTCTGTCCAAGAGTGACATTCGTCAAGAACTAGCAAAGTAGGTACCTATATAATTCTGCATGTCCCGTATTTTATTTTAGTTTACCACATATTTTCTCTTTATCTAGTGATTTACGACTTGTAAAGTAAACATAATAAAGTCACCTTCAGATCTCTAGCCTCCAGATACAGCATCAAAAACGTTTTGCAGCCGCAGCAGTTAAAGCGACTATACTTTATAATGTGGGTGCAAGCCATTTGTTAATCTGCCTTAACTGTTGTCAATGTAATTCTCTTATTCGAGTGTGCTGATGAAAGTTCTCTCGCAATTCCGTCCTATGGCAAACACTAAAGTGTCCCCTTGGTTTCGGCATCTCATATCGATAGCTCAGTGCAGTTAGAGGTCTTCGCATCTACTATTAATTTTTCCGGAAATATAGGTCATTGTAGACTAGACCAAATGCCTATAAGTCGGTGTAGGTTTATGTAAATGCAAAAACTAACTTTGATTTGCGTTGATAAATTCCTTTGTTAGTAAACAGCAGTAGACGGCAGCCGGTTGGTGTCCTCAAGTAGTTCAGCGTGCCAGTGCGCGACATTTGGCACGCCTGCCGCTCTCTGCGCTAAGGTCGGTAACTTTAGCCGGGCTCCAATGTGGAGTGGCCTTGCGCTCCTCGCGGGAAACAAGTGCACCGCCTCTCACGAACTTGATATTATATCGACTATTTGCATTTATTAGTCTCCCAATTCACAATCATTTGTAGTTGTGATGTAACAAATTGAATTTTTATAAAGACAAGCCCGAATGACGATACTACGCAGGTGTAGTTTAATTTAGTCATTGATATGTAACAAGAAAAAAAATGGTCAAATGTACGAGTGCGGCCGTTGTTCCGTACCTACCAACCTTTTTATGTGTTTGGGCCACTAATGACAACCCAAACATTGACAACTTTCGTTTTTTTATTAACTTATGTTTAAACTCGTACTCGTAGATATGTAATAGATGGAATGACAGATAGAAAGACACGGAAGTGATTTTATAAGTGTCCCGTTTTGAGAATTTTGGCAAAAAAAAACAAAACTAATAGCAAATTTTATATACTTAAAAATAGTTAAAAACTTAAACAACCGAGGGTATATAATCACTGTCATTGTCAAAACTTATCTATTAATTTTATTAACTGTGTTACATAATAACTTCAATTATTTTTTTAATAATAATTAAAGACGTGCGGTGCACAAAAAACTTACTTTGCGATAAAATTGTCAATGATAATTCTTCTATACCGCAGCAGCATATTTCCCTACACGTTCTTTATTCACATGAAAGTAATTGTATTACACATTGACCCGTGTAAAAAAAATAATAGCCTAGTTATTTACGACCAATGCTCTAGGTTCATTAATGGATTAACATTATAAACACAACGAGAATCCATTAATGAGTCAATATGTTCACCGCAGCAATTAATTCAACCTATTTTTCTTCTTACAGATATGTATCTCTTCGGGGACCCACTGAATCGACAGACTTTCCGAGGGTCCTTCGTGGCATCTTCTTGGGTTGATGATATCCAGATCAGTGACTTGGACCCCCTGGTCAATCGGACGCAGGAGAAAGCTCTACAACAGGCACTTTCAGACTTGTACCAGAAGTCCGAACTCAGATCTTGTTTTGTTTCTGCTGACGTCCTTGCTTTAGACAGGTAGCTAACTATACCTATACTTGTTTTAATCCACGGTAATCCAGTGAAATCACTTACATTGTGGTGGACATTAAGACGTAAATTTGGTGCCAATACATATTAGCCAAGCTAAGACTGGCAAAGTTCTATACATGCAAGTTCATAAAGTCATAAAATGTCTCTTGTTGCACCGCTTCTAGGTTCATAATGCAGCTTTTTCAATACAATTGCGCATAAAGTAGCTCCTATTGCATCGCTTTTTGGTTCATAATGCAGCTTATAAAACACGTGTGCTTTTTATTTTACCATAACTGCACTAGTGCGTAATGGTTTTTTTTATCCGAGTCACAGTTAGGCAAATGGCGGAGGTGCAGCCAGTCCGTTTACTATTAATGTGTGTAGTGGATGCACTGTCAAATTGTGAACGGCCATATTGTTTGTTTACATTTGTTAAACAAAACGAGGGGCGTTTTGTTGACAAGCATTATACGCATTGAATGCGCTCAATGCTGTCTATGCGCACATTCGATCGTTTTGTTGACTAAAAAAACTGGTTGCCTGTAAAGTCGGTATACGGGCGAAAGTTTTACGTGACAACTTGTGCCTTTCACTTTTTATGTCTGTCTCTCTCGCTCTTAGGCGGGCTAACCATGCCACGTGCCTCTCACTCGCTCTCATTGTGAGCGCATAACGTGAGCGGAGCGTAACGCAGTTTCTTGAAGTGTCACCCGGCAAACCAATTTATAAGACGTTGTCACGTCAAAAATGAATGCGCTGTGAGGTCACTTCCGGACCGCATTCAACGCATTGGCTGCACATGCTCGGGTGGTAGTGTAGTGGATGCGCTGTCAAATAGTGAACGGACATATTGTTTGTTTACATTTGGTGAACAAAACGATTTCAATGCCTATGAGATGTCATAGCTCTCAATGCTGTCAACAAACGCCCCTACGATTTCAATGCCTATGCGATGTCATAGCTCTCAATGCTGTCAACATAACGCCCCTTAAGTTTTTGAAATAGGTTGAGCGCCTTTTATATGTCTGCATGTAGTCAACAAATCGCACGCTCAGAGGTACTTACCTACCTATTTCCTACTTAGGTACTTACCTGTCGCTGGTAAACTTAGGTTTTTTACGTCACTGGTGGAGTTACTCGTGTTTTATAATTATTAACTTAAAGTTTATTTAGTAAAAGTACCTAATATATTTATAGTAAAAACAACCAAAATGATGAACCTACTACGTAATCCCAAATAAATTTTTCTTTTCTGTTTCTTTTTTTAGGTGAGTTCCAAATTTGCACCATGCCAATTTTAAAATTCTTAAAACAAAATTATACATTAAACTTATTTATTAAGGACGAACCGCATTTCGGACGGTTTCATTATGTTTGTTTTTGTAGAATTTAAAAAAAACCTTTTGCGCGCAAGCAGATAAAGTGAGCCTTTCTTTCCGAGCCAGTGACATAAAATATAATGGTAAATATTTACTCATTGGGCACGAGCTACTTTTGATTAAAAAAATTTTTAATCGATATAGAAGCATCTCCTTATACACAAATGACATAACAGGACAGGTTTATAGTAGTAGTGCCCTGTTACCGAATGCACCGGCTAGGTTCTCAGAAGGAGAAGAAAAGATAGAGGGAGTTCAGAGGTGAGTAAAGAAACACTTTTCAAGGGTAAGGCAGGTTATATTATTAGTATACTCTTTCATTTTATCGTAACAGCTTTTAATGATCAATATCCTAATTACATAGGGTGATTCTTAACACTTAGGGTGCGTTCCAAATCGCAACGAGGAAGTTAAAAAAGTGGTTTTGGGACGCCCGGGGTAGAGTAATTTTCCAACTGTCAAGTTGAATTCTTTACACTGCCATAGAAAAGGTTGAAAATCACTCCTGTCAGTGTGAAAATTAACTGTCAAACACTCGTTCCAGAACGGGTTGATTTTTCAACTTTACCGGGCGATAATTACACCGTGATTTGGAACATAGCCTTAAATATCTAGACCACAGCTGCCTATTTCACAATTATATAGGACTACCTTAATACGGAGAAAGATAGCAAAACGCAAGCCTGCCTACACAGATTTTTACAGTGTAGTTTTAAAGCTTTCATTAGGGAACTAGTACAATCTGGTTTCTTCGGTCTAGAGCCCGATTCGACGTCTTGCTCGCTGCAGGCACCCCTCAGGTCACCGGCGCCGTAGAAATGAGACGCGGACGGGACTGATTTTAAGTGGCCTAACAGCGTGTGATGAGTAGTGAATATGCCGCCCGTGGCAGGCGCAAGGAAAGGCCGCACGTGGCTAGCACAGTGCAAGATCGCAAGCTCGCCAGTAGCTTCGGCGCAGAGCAGGTCAAGGTTCAAGACAGCACCACTACTGAACAAGCCGAGGGTTTGGAGTCAAGGAGACTCCGGGCAGGCCGAGGATTTGGAGTTGAGTAGACTCCGGCCTCCCACAGTATAAGGACAGCAAAGCAGCTGCAGTGCGCCGTCGTTAGTAGACGAACGAGCACCAGCCTACAGAAAAGTCTTCTCGCAGACCTCAGTTATGCGTAGAGCCGTAGTAGAGTAATATATATACGTTGTATATATATATATACTAAGAACCGTAAGGGGACGGCTTTTTTAGAAGAGAAGTAGATATGCAATTCATTTGCAGTTTAGTAGTAGAATCCGTGGAAATAATTATCAACAGAATTCTTTACAACCACGTAAAGTAATCTGTTTTAAATTATCGATGTCAAACATCTAGAGATTCTTTGGTCTCTGTATTTAAATTACAACAGTGGTAATGGACCTAAGAACGGATGCCCAGAAACTTCCATCGTTTCCTACATCATCCGGTACTTTACCGGAGACGAACGACCGGGGACGGTCGTTCCGTTGTAATGAAATACAAAAATCAGCGGAAAAGAATAGTTTTAAAACAAAAAAAAAAAATTCAAAATAAAGAAGTATATACTGAAATACTGGTGCTAGGTTAGGTCAGGTTGGGTTATTTTTTTTTACAGAGAATCAAAATCCTTACAAAAACAGAATCGTTTCCGCCGATTTTTGCATTTCATTTGTGTGTTAAAGGATTCTTCTTTATCGTTTAAGACATTTTTTATGCAAAAACAGCTTGTGCTCGATAAGCAAATATTTACTAAAATAATTTATTATTTCCTTTCGTATCAAACGTCAGTCTCACTTGTATTATTATATTCATCAAGGGACTGAAAGCGCCCCTGGCTTTGCGGCGCTCTCCCCCAACGCAGTGCCGTAATGTACGCAACTGACAATGTTTTCTTTAAATTCAAAGATCATTGTTGTTTTGCATGTATAGTAGGTATTTCTTGATCAAGTAATAGGTACTTTTTTGCACTTACTTGGATAAGTAATAAAAATGGGAAATATAGTAAGTAAGTGTTTTAAAATAAATAAAAAACATTATAAAAGCGTGCTAGATTGCTTAATTGGTATCCCACAAAGGAACAGAGAACGCGGCATAGTACGTATTACGCACCATTACAAGGTGGAAAATGGTAAAGTTGCATTTTAAACTCGGAAGTTTTTTTTTTTTTTTTAATCTCATACCTACTATTCTAAATATCATAAAAACTTAATGTACATACTTAAAACAGTGCCATTCTATATTCTAATTTAAAGTTAAAATGGAAACTCTAATTTAAATCAATATCAAATGTGAAAGGTCATTGCATGACAAAAAAAAAATCAAATTCAAGGCACGATCTGTGCATTATCGGAGGTTGTCTTATCTACTTTGTGGTGAAAGTTCACTTTCACTAAACGTTCCGATGAGGACATCGGTCGGATGGAACGAACTCTATTAGCGCAGGAATTCCAAAACATTGTAATTTTGTTACTGAACTATAATAAAATCATTCCTTAATTAGTTAATTAAAACCTGCCAACTGCAACACGCATTAAGTTAGGGTTCCGCAAAAACAGAATTATTACAATTTTCTGAACTTTTGTTCAAACTTAAGTCCAAAAATTTCAGATTTTATTAAACAACTTGCAAAATAAACATCTTCGCAAAAAAAAATATCATATCAATTACTATTTTGTAGCCCTATTTAACGATACCCTGCACGATGGGGTGTGCGAAAAGAAAATCATCCCCTAATGCAATTTCTAAACCGCCAGCACTTTGATTCGAGCCCATCTAACACTTGGTCGGTTTTTATTATATGTTATATATACATTAAAGCTTACACTATAATCACTGCAAGTTTGAAGCTTGTATATGTAATACTGTATTTACGATAGAGCAAAAACAACGAAAACGTGTTTTTATTATTTTTTGTTACGTATGAAAATTTAAGGGCTTCTACATATCTACTCAGGTCTAAAACAGCGCTTTAGTGGTCGGACAGACAGACAGACAGACAGACAGACGGACAGCGTAGGCTTAGTAATAGGGCTCCATTGTCACCATTTGGGTACGAAACTCTCAAATTGACGCTATATGATTTATAATTTTATTCTTTACACGTCCTACTTATTTTGTTAAGAATTTTAGTATTAACAAAAATTTTTCATTCATAAAAAATTATTAATCACTAAAAAACTGGTGAACGCGAAAAAAAAATTCACGCAAAAAACTTTTAACTGTTGAGTTACGTATGTACTTTAGGACTATTTGGGCACAGATGAGATACAACCTAGTAGTTATTTGGGCGTGAAAACAGTGCAATATGCCTTGTTGTGAAAGTCTTACAAACCTCCGGTCTGTGCCCTGATTCAGATCTTTGTACTTTCCAATTATGCAGTACACGTTGTACTACTGGCTGCAGTACATTGTCTTTGCCCGGAGCTTTCTTCGTATCCGCTTTACTTACACTGGTACATACTAATAACATAGGTCACTGATTACAATGGATAATTTAATGGATGGTGCCAAACAAAACTATCGATTTCCATTTTTACAGACCTTTTTAGGGTTTTTTGGGTAAGACAAAAACAGAACCCTAATACATACTTTTACTGTTCTTTCCTATGAATAAAAATATTTGTATATATTGACAGTTTACTGATCATTCTTGTACATAATTAATAAAACCCGACAGGTGCGAGATGGACTCGCGCGTCGAAGATTTTTAAGGGTTTTTTTAATTACTAAAATCCCTTAATTTTAAAAATTTGTTGTCTATTGACGACATACGAATACATTGCCAGTAGCGACCCTGTTACACAGGTGCGCAAACAAACCCTTGTTCCGAACGTTCCTTTGTGGAAAGCCGGGGGGTGGTGGAAACGCAGTGCGGCTTAAGAGGAAATACCTCACGCAAACGCTTAGGTTGTGGTATAAGCCCCTAGTCGAGGTTATACCTAGAGAGAGACTACATCATGGGGTTCTTTAAAAATGAAGTGATTTGATTTTCAAAGGGTCACACGGAGAAAAAAATATTGTTCAATTAAAAAGTTGTTTATTAAGATGCGTTAATACTAAATTTTATTAATATCAAATATTTTTTCTGGAAATTTCAAAACAATATAAATTTAAGTACAAAATAACTACAAAATAGTTTTATTACTTTCTGAAAATAATAATTTGTTCTTCGGATTACAGAATTTTACAAATCCTATAAAACTTTCCTCGAATTTATAAGTAGGGTAATTAATATCAACAAACTAAAGCTTACTAAAGATTACAAAAAGTTTTATTAAAGTGGAAAGAAAAACACTACTTGTCATTACAACGAAGGATAATTAACGGTTACAAACACCTTTCTAAGAATTAGTGAAGTTTACTTATAACAAATATCATATCGTACTGCTACGAATTAAGGTTGACGTCACGCGTCTTACATCGCGCTATCGAAGTTTTTTGGTAGTTCGCACATATACCGAAATCCAAGTAAAGTAGGACAAGACATTCTCCAAGCATAACTCCTCATCTGGCGGGGGATTCCCCTATACCACAGCTCCACAATTGTTAACCCTGAACTGAAAAGTTTGACGCACTCTCCGCCGCAGCCCCTTCTTCATCTACCAGGTACACTAACCAGTTATTATCAACTGTACGCTTCGCATCACAGAGCTTTATCAGGACCTATAGGTGTAATTAAACGCTGATTGTAAGCGTATAATGGACGTTATTTGCATTCCATTAAATTTTACTTGTTTTTTACTAAAAACGAGTAAAAGTTGTTTACTAACAACACTGTTATTCCAACATTACTAGTTTTATTTCTGTTAATGAATACAATTAGTAAATCTCATTGGTAACCGTCAGTGTAATTTACTTGTCCTGGGAATTACTAATATTTTAGTGGTTATTAGTATTATTTACTTTTAGCTATACAAGTTTTTTCTCCGTGCAGAAAGTGTTACCAAGTGTGTGCATGCTTGTTTGCCACCTTAGTGATATAAAATTATATATTAATAGCTTCACAATGTCAAAACATAGGCGGTCTAGGTATTATTGGAGATGAAGCGTAGACCTCTATATCTATGAGCTATTTACATAGTCAATCAAAATTGCAAACAACATTCGATTTATTTGTTTCTTTAAATATTTTTTTAAATAACCCAAAAACTAATACATTTCAAAACTTCATTTAATTTTTACTATAAAATAGAGATAGATATCAATAATTCAGAATTTTTGGCTCATAAACTACGGAGCGGTATTTTTTTTTTACATTTTTAGGGTTCCGTACCTGAATGGTAATTAGGAACCCTATTACTAAGGCTTCGCTGTCCGTCCGTCCGTCCGTCCGTCCGTCTGTCACCAGGCTCTCAACTAGCAAATCTTAGCTGTATATCGGTTATAGGAACGTTTCCTGGGTGCAAAATGGTGTTCATGATTGGTCGTATTAGAATATTAGAAACGTTTCTACAATGCGGAAAGGGCCCCTGATTTAGAACGTTTAAGTGATATAGTTATTGTATTGCAGCTCCACTTGGGGCTAATTGGATACATATTTGTCATATATGCGTTGTTCTTTGTGACTTTTCGGTAGTATATTAGGGAATTTTAAGCACTGGCATCACTATGAAGTGATAAAACGGCCACACGAACATTGATATACCTACAACCATTAAGTGTTAATGTAGTGGTTGCTATTCCTTCCTATTACAAATTCAATTACTGTTGTGTCGACCATCTATAAATTTCAAAGTTTGGAGACAAAAATAATTGCTAAGTTATTATTTGTTTAATGTTAATGCATTTGTATTCTGTAACGAGCGATAGTATTGTAATAAATAGTTCAATATCACTTGCGCTTGCATTGTTATTGATATTCTAGTAGTGTATTAACGGTGTTTTTTGCATGCCCCTCGTTAACTAATTAATATTGATACAAAAATAAATTATTTAGCAAATATTTTTAAGACTTTGATATATAACTGAATAGAGTTGCGGTTCCTCATATACAACCGATTTACAACATCTCGCAGCCATAATAAATTTTAAGTCCTGTAAAGATATCACAGTGAAGCGATACGTGACTTTTAAGTGATAAATAGGAAATAACAAATTTGTTATATAACTAGTGATATCTAAGCCTTGTAAATACGTTTTTACAACTTTTGAGTGTTATTAATGTCCAATAAGGACGATTTTAGAGCAGTTGTTAACGGGAGCGGCTTTAACGCAAATTTGTTGTAAATTCATTATAACGGGAGCTGCTGTATCACGGTTTAGCAGTGATAGTGACTATTTAAACACGAGTGTTATATTAGTAATTTAGGAGCCATAATAGTATGGCTCCGCTTCATAACGGTACCATGAAATCCTTATATACAACATAGTTGCTCGATAACGACTGTTGTGAGTGCCTATTTACAGCAGTAAACGTTTATATGATAGGTTAATGTCACAATTTTGCTGTAAAGCCTTATACAACTAAAACGCTTTAAGAAATACATATATATAACCAGCAGTCACAAGTGTTACTTCTTTATGACTTTGATATCACTCTTTTGTGTTATAAGATTTCTTTTATCGCTTTTTTGCTAGTTGGGCTGTATTTCATGAACCGTTATAGTTGGCAGTTGAAATTTTCACAGAAGATGTATTTCTGTTGCTGCTATAACAACAAATAAAAAACAGAAAAAAAATAAATAAGGGGGCGCCCATACAACATACGTGATTTTTTTTGCTTGTTTTTGTAGATAATGGTACGGAACCCTTACTCGCACTTGGCTGATTTTTTTATTGTTAATAAACTAAAAACGACAGTACTTAAAAGTTAAAAAAAAATCAGTTTTGGAATCTGCAATTAAAGCCCGTTCAAATGTTTTTCCACTTGCCATAGTGAACCCACTTTTAGGTGTCAAAACCCCCATTTTAGACCTCATTTCCAACATTTTTTTAATTTTTATACTAGATGGATGCGGGCATCTAAGTTCTACAACTGCACCAAATTACAAGTCGATAGCATTTGTAGTTACCAAGAGGGATAGCTGTGACATACAGACGGACACCGAAGTTTCACTGTGAGGTTCCTAGTTACAAGTTTTATATTAACTTGCTCTGTCCGTATGTGAGTTGTCCGTCCAAAATTTGCAAACCATTTTTCGATCATTTGTTTACAAACTTTTATCTAGTTTCACTGGTCCCGTTGTTTGTAATCAAATGTTGTTAGTTAAATTTGACCCACTTCTCGGTGTTCGATTGAGACGAAAATTTGCATACACCCGTAAATTGGATGACAATGCTATATAATGATGTCATGAAGCTGGACGTAACGAAACGACGCTACCCCATTAATTTTGGGCTTAATTGATTTTTCGGACAAGTACTCTGGTCTTAAACGATAACCCTTCTGATGAAAGCCTGTTTGTAAAAAAATTTTGATGTATATTCTTGTTACAATTATGGTTCGGAACCCTAAAAATGATGATTACCTAAAAACGTTTCAGTGCGGAAAATGGTACACGGGTGCATTTCGAGGTGAGCTTCGAACCAGTGTTCACGGCGGTGTCAACGGGAGAGGTGGTAGCCGTGCTGACGCGTCAGTTTGCGACGCCCTCGGGTTACATCGGCCGCCTGGAGCCGCTGCCTGACACACTACACATTGAGGTGATAAACTCTTCCTCTCCCCTGTCATATCTATAAAAATATCTTTGTTTAATTTCACTGCTACTGTATGATATAATAACATACTGTGCCTGACACGACGCTACGTCATGGAAGTCCGGGTAAAGTGAACACCCTGGGCAAAGTGAATAAGCTTATTTAACTGAAAGTTTAACTAGATTGCTATAGTCTCAAAGCAGTTTCTTAAAACAAACAAACTTCCGATGCTATAAAAGTTAGGACAAATGCGTAATACATCGCGCGCAATATTTGTGGGGCAAAGACACATTTTGAGCGTTTTTTTACGATTTTCATTAAGTTATTGTGCTTAATTATTAGTAGTAGCGTCTTTTTATGTTAATGTTGTTACTTTGATGTTTTATTGAAGTAATAATATTTCTCAAGTTCCTCAAACGTAATTTTTAGATTGCAAGCTTATTGCTAAAAGTGATTTGGGCAACAGATAGGGGCAAAGCGGATAGGCTACGTAAAGGCATTCTCTATGCAAATTTTAAAAGTTTAGCAGCAAGAAGACAAATATACCTGCAATAGTTGCTGGTTGTAGCTGCACCCATTATGTTACAAAAAAAGAATCAAGGGCATTTTTAATGAAAAATAATGACAATGCTCTCAGAAATACACAGACCCATCATCTGAAGAATATATTCTGCGCAACCAGTGATACAAAACTTGAATACCTTTGAAATATTAATAAAACAAATAAGATACCCATTCTCGATTTCATCTATATATTTTGATTTATCAAACATTAACATATTTGCTTTGCCCGGGCTTCCCCTATCTGACACCGAGTATGGGCAGAAAAAGTATGTAACTTAAAGTGTTGACGATGACCACAAAGATGACGATAAACGACAAAGTGTAAGTGACATTCGCATATGTCACTGTCGAGAGGAAAAGCCAAAAAGGCTATAAGAGCAATGGTGACAAGAAAATTACCCAATAAGTGTGACACTGCACGTAGAAACGTTCCTTCCTACTAGGGACTTAGGCTTATGTTATTGTATTTAGACATACAAATATAAAATTCTCCTCCCTTTGATATAACTTCAATAGCTAGCTTAATGTTGCCTTTATTGGCGCTGACAAAATATTAAGATTAAATTCCAAGAACACGAGGCATTTCCCTCGTAGCTGTCAGAGGGTTTGCTGATGATACAACAATTCTAAATTCTCCTTTAGCATTGTTGGTCTAGTCCCCTCGTTTGTTATTTTTATAGTTTTCGGGTCTTACACGCGCAACATTTCGATTCTCGACGTTTTGGCCAGGTTGCATTAGCCATGGTCACTAGAAGACTATTATAGCGAGAAGGTGTAGTGCGTCGATACAACAGTCTTCTTGTGATAACCAAAAGGTTAATGATGGTTTGCGTGTAATACCCGTAATTGCCCGCAATATTTAAAAAATAATGTGTACAAAGCGCGATAGTTTAAAAAGTATTACACGTCTGTAAGTTTAAGTGACAAATAACTGAATTCATAAAATATTTGTACTTAGACTTCGATTTTCTACTTTCAGGAAAGTACTGTAATTTCATCGCAAGCTTTAGAAGATATGGAGACAACAACCATGGAAGCACCAAGCACTGAGGTGTTGCTGACGGAAGAGATAGAAGAATTTCGACAGTGCGCGCCGGCCAGCCTGTCGCTGTGTACACAGCTGCCATATAACATGACAGGGTATCCTAACCTGGTGGGCCACTCATCTAAAGATGCTATACTACGAGACATCAGTGCGTTTAGGGAACTTCTAGATGCGGAGTGTTCACAGCTTGCTCAAGTAAGTGTGTCAAATATTGTTACTATCATTGTAATTTGTAAGCGTAACACTTCTACTATTTAGTTTAAAGCGCTGATGACAGTAAATACAGAAGAAGAGCATGGTGCAGAATTTTGTATCAGTTAGTTAAGACTGCGACCGAGACCGACCGATATAGACCGAGTAAATACGCCGTTTTTGTGCAAATTTTGTGGTTGAACTATAGTTCCTTAAGGATTGAAAAAAATATATGTTATAAAACTTACTTTTGTCTAGTGCATTACTTAAATGAGTGATTTTCATTTATTATATTAAATGCAATAAAAAATCTGGAAGTATCCATTATAATCAACACTTGGGCAAATTTTTAAAGCGTGTAGTGCATTTTATTGAAATTAAAGTTGATTAAATAATTAAAATAGCTTATCTAGTGCATTGACTCTAAGTTGTAGCAAAAACTAAAAAAAAGGTGGCTACAAAACGTTTAATCCCATACTAAAAAATTTAGTTTCAAGGCTTAATTTACTAAGGAAGTATATAAGAAATATATAAGTAATTTATATGACATTGTGTAATGATTTTTAGTACATTTACATACACAACGTTAGTTTTACAGAAATAAGCTTTCTGGCCTATATAGCCCTCTTAAAGTTGGCTAAAACCCGTAGAACTGAAAAGTATTATCAATTATACCACGCATTTTTATTTTTTATTGGTGTGAGGAAACGGTTATTTAATTTGGTAGGTAGGAAATTCTGATTCACTTTTGAATATTTTTTTGTTATTTTTCTATGCTTCCTTAATCTTGACGATGTATGTTTGATATGAAATAAATGCATATGAATATATACTTATTGATCTATTATTGAAATTTGTACATATTTTATTTATACAAAAAGTAATCTACATATCTCAAATTAATTTTCATCTTAATACATTTACAGGACTTCGTGTGCCAGATGCTGCAGCCGCGTTGTGAAGATGATCACCTAGTGCGTCCATGTCGCGCGTACTGCCGCGCATTCCACGCTGGGTGCGGCTCACGCCTTCCGGAGCGACTCCGGCCGCATTTCGACTGCGCTCGCTTCCCTGATTACTTCGGTCCAAACTCGTGTATCCCAGAACCAGGTAAACGCGACTTACGAAAAGTTTAGACTTTTTTATATTGGAAGACATTAGGTATCCTATAATATTTAATCCAGTCGAGGATGTAACACGGCCTAGCAACTATTTACTTCTGCTTTCGGGCCGTACGTTATTTTGCCATATGGGTTCGAATGGGCGAGCGCGATGAAATTATGAAACGTTTACAGTCACAATGGATTATTAAGATCGACCTGGGCAAGCTAAGTTTGTAACTACTACCTACCTACTACTAACTACCTAATGTGCCGAAGGATCCAGGTTCAAATCCTGGTGTGTCGTTGAAATTTCTGTTTGTTTCTCTAGACCTAACACAGGCAATCCTAAGTAACCGTTTATGTGTGACGTTAAACATGTTTGTTTCAATGTTCAGATTGTACCGGGAGTCTTCAGCGGCTCGCTCTGTCCCGGTGGTCATGCGATGGTGTTCCGGACTGCGCTGACGCGGCGGACGAGCGGTCATGCTCTTACTGCGCTGGAGCTGGCAGCGGGGCGCTGCGCTGCGCCCTTAGCGAGCACTGCATTCCTGCTCACCAGCGTTGTGATGGCAATCCTGACTGCCCCGATGGCAGTGACGAAATAGGATGTTGTTAGTTTAACCAACATTACTTTCATAAATACCTAAATCTTTATGATAAATTGCCATTTCGTAAAGAAGTACTTCGCTTGTACAATAGGATGTGTTTTGAGGAATTGTTCGAATGTCCATAGGCTGCGGTGACCGCTTACCATCAGGCGGAGCTCAAGCTTTTGTTTGCCACTGGTATAAAAAATAAAGGCCTATAGGAAAATCACACGTAGGCCGTCCCACTCAGATAGCGATCTGGCGTGAAGCTGCAAACGATTTTCGCCTTAGCCTAACAAAGGGACGGACAACCCGACTATACGAAGCAAAATAAATACCAGGATACTTTTCCGGCAGTGTGGATATCTAGGTCGCTCTCTTGGTGGGAACGCGAACGCAACGAGTCGAGCTTGGGTGCTGTGCGGAGCCGCGGCGGTATCGCTGTCTGGGCGGAGCGCGGCCACTCCGGTAAGATATGCGCCTCGCCGAGTCACGACAAGCAAGCCCTACAGACCATCGGCATTTCACTGTGTAGGACACTCACTTATAGGTAAGAATTGTTCCTTTGTCCACGTCCTAGTAGAACAAGGGCAGTGGCTTTGATGCGAGTGTTTCCATTCCCATAATGTAATATTTTGTTTCTTATCACATCTTGTTTAAATTTTAGCGAGAATCAACTTAATAACTTAGAAATTTGGTGTTCTCGGAAAATATGTTAATTTCCTCATTATTTTCATTAATCAGAGTACTCTTTCAAACTCAAACTTTTTATTCAAATAGACTTTTAAACAGCACTTTTGATTCGTCAGTTTAATTATTAATTTTATAAATGTACCACCGGTTCCGAATGAACTACTACCGAGAAGAACCCGCAAGAAACTCAGCAATTAATATTTTTAATTTTTTCAACTTCATAATAACATACAATGTAGCCTAGGTAATAACATAATATACATTGTTTTAAATTAAAAATATTACAAATGCCCCAATATCAATACAAATTAATTAAGTTCTAATTCTGCCACGCATTTTTATCATTTATGTTTTCATCAACTTTGTTATAGCTTTTTTTTATATATTTTAAATTTTTTTTTGCATGTAAATTAACCTGTTCTAGAATTTTATTGTGGAAATATAAAACTCCTGGTGACTTATAAAGTCCTAGTACATCAATCTTATAAACACACAAAATCTTCATTGAAGTAAGATACAATATAAAAAATATACATACATAGAAATAATCTCTCTTCGTTTATGACTCCCTGAAGGTTAGAGTCTTAGAAGAAAATATATTATACATGCCATATCCATGGCTATAATATCATCAATATAAATAAATACTTTCATATCAAAGATGCAGTCAAAAGATTAACCTGTATTTTATTGTATGTGACGCTCGTTGCGAGCGTATTTCCAAATCAAAGATGTAGTTGGGATTTTCATCAGTCAGACTTGTGCCTCGGTAGCTTAGTGGTAGAGCACTTACACGGAATCTAAGGGTCGCAGGTTCAAGTCCTGGCTCGAGGTTAATCTTTCGACTGCATCTTTGATATGAAAGTATTTATTTATATTGATGATATTGTGGAAATATATAATTTGTATTGCGAAGGAGCTATGTTCTTTCTTAAGACGACATTTTGGAACTACCAATTTAGCCTTATACCTTGCATTATCACGTCACTTTGTTGGTCACTATTTTTATCAAATAAGTGTCAATTTTTGCATACATACATTATACAACCGAAGATATATTGGTAAGGAACAATTAAAATATCAATTTTTCTAAGTGAAATTCGAGGTTTTACAAATCCCCAAAACTTCTTCAACGAAAAACTGGGTGGGTGTGCCGGTAGAATAGATTTTTATTATAAGCCTATTAAAAGTTCTCATTTCTTACAAAAACATCTTCCATTTAAAATTAAAGGAAATTAATTTGGCCCTTCGAGCCAACTTCAACCAAATTGAAATGTGTTTTTTTTACAGAACTGCAATAAGTGCAGAAGCAGTACTTGATACTGAAGCTGAAGTATACTTCGGCGAAGAAACAGAGAGCGAAGAACACAGTGAAAATGTCACAGAGTATGTCGAAGTAGTTGACCCGATGGCTCCAGAAATATCGTTCGTCAAAAGTGATTGTCCGGAAAGAAAAGTCATAAAAATTATTTGTGATCATTTAGGTAAGTCGCAACTACAGCTTTGAGGATATATTTGTTTCTTAAATAACACAAACCTGTTCATTCAAAATATTGGTTTTCTGTGATATATAATATCTAAGTTATGAGTAGATACTAGTAATAATATGATGCCCCCTGTTTATTTGTAGGTATTACAGAAATGTAAACTTATATGATAGTAGGAAAGCAGTGGAACAGCTTCCAGCTTGATAGGATGACGACAAAAAGTAGCGCGCCTGTGATATGAGAAGATTTATATCCAGCAGTGCGCCACAGTAAGCTGATATGATGTTGCTTAATTAAAATATCAGAAACTTCGCACAAATGATTTGGCTTTTGATAATTATATTATCTTTATTCTGTTCAGAATGTGGCGTAGTGTCAGCTCGAGGAGCCAGTGCACGAAGCGGCGTCGATGGCTTGCCACGGTCGGCGCGACCAGGGGACTGGCCGTGGCACGCGGCACTGCTGCGCACGCACGTGCACGCCTGCGACGCCACGCTAGTGCACCCCGCCTGGCTCGTCACTACTGCGTCTTGCTTCCAGGTAGATACGTTGCTAGTAAAAGTTCCAGCTTTTGATAAAAAACACCGGTAGGTAAACGTACATGTACCAGCATGCAAGGCAGATATTCTTTCAAGGTACGAATACCGATTTGGATATGATAATGGTATGACATTCGTCACTACGCTGTGCTACTTTATACAGTAAAACCGTCATATACAATAGGGAGGAAGTACAACACACGTACCTATATAGATACTCTAAAAATGTCTGGTATGATTTCGCAAAGATGGTTAAAAATCCGATTTTAGAATTTCACGCATCTGTAGTTTCGCTTAAAATTTATGTTTATGACAGGGGCAACCAAAAGCAGAATGGACAGTCAGATTAGGCACATCACGAATACAAAGCACGACGCCTTGGCAACAAGAACGACGCATCGTTGGCATGGTGAGATCTCCGGTGGAGGGCAGCATGCTAGCGATGGTGCGGATGGAAGAGCCCGTTGAAATGACAGACTTCGTGCGCCCGGCATGTCTGTCTGAAGACAAAACCGATACAAGTAATCATACTTGCAACACTCTAGGCTGGAGGAGAAACAGAGACCAGCTGCAGAGAATCCACGTGGTGACCAGCACCATGAATACGTGTGAGAATGCCAGCATCGCTACTGTCAATGGAATCTGTGCAGAACCTCTGTATGATCAAGACGACTGCGATGTAAGTACTCGTAAACGTAGAAAATCATAATAAGACCTGAACTTAACTACGCGGGTGTAATGTCTATGTAGGGCACACAAAAACATCTATTTGTTGTGGCAAACAAGCATTCGGCCTCAGTGACCACCTTATCAAACACGCAGGTGGCCCTGCTGCATGCAAGGTGTTTCTTGCATGTTACGAATCATTTTAAAATCTAATCAGGAGTCATGAGACATTAAAATTAGTCGACTTTAAAAAAGTCCATAGATACTTTAGTCACACGCACAACCTGAGTGCGGGAGCAAGTTCCTTTGAAACCGCACTCTGCGTAACTATTTAGGTTATAAATTTAATTCAATGATTTTTATTTTAAATATAATTATTTCAGTGGTGATTGTTGAGCTGAAGCATATGCGTCTATAAGAGGTTAGTTATAGGAGCATAGGACTAAAGTAACGATTTTCAATATTATTGCATTTAACTTTACAGGAGGAAGAATACGCAGGAAGTTCAATGATGTGCTTCGACGACAAAACTAAACACTGGTCTTTGGTGGGCGTCAGTGGCTGGCGAATTGCTTGCAGCAAGATCGGTGTTGGCAGACCTCGAATTTATGACGCAATCAGCTCTCATGTAGATTGGATCAGGCGAACGATTTCTAACTCTGCAAGGTGACACATCTAGCTGGGATTTTTATTGTGTTAAGACTGCGTCAAGTTTAAATAGGTATCTACCGCTGTGATTACAGCAGAAATTTAAAAATTGTGTCATTTTTAAATAGAATTTGCAAATCAATAGGTTAAAGTATATAACTTTTACATCAAAGTTTGCTTAGAGTCCTTCAACCTTCAAACATCCATTCTAAATCATTTTAATAATTAAATTTAACCACCTTGGCATTTCTTTTCTATGTTAAAAAATATGTAAATTAATAACTGTTAACTTTACTAGTAGACTCGAAGAGGTAAACATTCCTTAACATAATTTTGAAAGATAGAGACCGTGTGACACCATGTGTGCATAGTAGGTACCTACCACATACGTCTTATCACCTCTCAAAGCCAGGGTACAGATTATTTGGCAAGGTAAAAACAGCAAAAAATACTAAACATAATTTAAAGAGACTTCTAGTCTTGAAACTTGACTACAGAGAGTCGCTAAACCATTGCCAATGAAATCGAAGAATATAATATACCTATATAGGTACGTAAAAATAAGGCTTTAATCGCTTAGCTTAGCAACAACAAACGTCGTTTTGATATTTTGTCTCAATGGTGCGGTAGGGTCATTAAGCTATTTGTATTAACGTACTAGTACATAATAGCTCATTGGGTAGGGTAGAAATGTATTATTTAAAGTCATCTCTAACGCATCTGCAGACATAAAATTTAGTGGTGCAGACGTACCTATTCATTAATTAAGTATACCTACGCTTATAATGACCAAGTGGCAACAAATAACACTGTCTTTATAGTTCATTGATTTATCTGGTTAATGTTATAGGGAATGGCAACTATGATGAACTGCTCTTAGAATTGACCTTAGATTTGTATTCTAATCAACAATCAGTCCTTAACCACTACAACATTGACACTACTTTCGTCCACTCTCTCGAGCAGCCATCTCAAGCTTGCTTGTCTTGCTGTTGTAAATATTCAATAAATATCATTTACTGAAATATCACTGTAGGATTTAAAGGTAGATAAAGTGTATCCACAAAATCTTGGCACATCCTAAAAACACCACGATGGATACAAGTGTGTCCGCGTGTGTGTGTGTGCAGGTACAGGCCAAACTGTCATTAAGTATGTGTTAGCAAACCCTACTTATATACATGTAAGTAATACATAAAAGTTTTTTTATTATTATTATTACAGAGGAGGGTGCCAAGTTTAGTAGACAGCCTTCTGTATCTGTAGTCTGTGTATCTAGGTATGGTACATTAAGATTTTTCATAAATTTATCTTTATTTTTATTAATGTAAAGTCAGAAGTAAGCGGTGGTTTACTACCTACTTCATGTGCCAGTCATATTTCGACGCTACGCTACGCAAGTAGTTACAATTAATAATTAACTTTGACGAGAATTTTAGAGTTTTCTTGATTTTGTAAATGAAGCCATAGTTGTATGTAGGTACCTACTACACAATACTTAGTAGGTATACTTACCATTTTTTTTATTCTACTTATATTTTTTGTTGACTAGTGCCTATATTTAAAAGTTTAGCTATGTTGTTGTACGTAGGTATGTAGATAAATAAGTTTATTGGTTAAGCACGCGTAATTTAATGAAACAAATAAAGTGTACAATTCCGCTGATTTTATTGTAAATATTTTTTTATATGTAGTTAGTAGGTATGAAGGTGCGGTACCAAAATTAATAAAAAATCTGTCATAAGAGCATATTATTTATTAACCTATTTCTAATCTATCTGGTGCTTAGTAAATTTAAGATCACTAGTTGCCAGTTGATGTTCTGTCAGAAGTTTTCCTACAATACAATTTTATTGTAATGACCACGGTGTTAAATGCCCTAAATTATTGCGTGTAGTAAGGTTATTGGTTCATTTCCGACTCAAATTAAAATCATCATTTTATTCAATTTCGTTATACATGTAGTTGATAGGTTAAAGACCAAAATGTTCAACTATGGAAGCTGTCAGAGAAGAGACAGCGTTGTCGACCCTTCGAAAATCTTGTTACTTCTTTCCTGAAAAACTTTTTTTTTTCTTTTTTTTAAACCACTAAGGTGGCAAACAAGCTTACGGCCCGCCTGATGGTAAGCGGTCACCGTAGCCTAAGGACGCTTGCAACACCAGGGGTATCACTTGCGCGTTGCCGACCCTTCAGAAATCTAATAACTTCTTTCTTGAAGAACTCCATACTGTAGTCCTTGCAGAAAACCTTCACAGGGAGCTCTTTCCATAACAAAATCGTTCGCGGGAGGAAGTTCCTCAGAAACAGCACTGTACGTGTACGTGACCATTTAGGTTTCAAGGTGTGAGGATGAATTTCCTGCTGATGGCGAGCGGTGCGATAGTAGAAAGTAGCCGTGGGCATAATTTTATTTTATATACCACTAAGGTGTCAAACAAGCCTGCGGTCCGCCTGATGGTAAGCGGTCGCCGTGGTCTATGGACGCTTGCAACACCAGGGGTATCACCCGCGCGTTGCCGATCCTTCGAAAATCTAATAACTTCTTTCTTAAAGAAAGTGTTCGCGGGAGGAAGTTCCTCTGAAGCCGCACTGTACGCGACCATTTAGGTTCAAAAGTGTGAGAATAAATTCCCTGCCGAGGGCGAGCGGTGCGATGGTAGAAAGAAGCCGTAGGCATAATTTCGAAAAATTCCTCAGAACACATCCTATTATACAAGCGGTAGAACACACACAGGGCAGCAAACACCCTCCTCAAACTAAAGGGGTTCGATACGGCTTGCGAGATTCGGATCGTCGACTATTCTCTCAGAATGATTCTCTTGATTTCCCAAAATCTTCGAAGTTACCAGAATTTCACTTTATACTTTAATTTTAAAAGAAAGAACTAAAATTGTGCTCACTATTCGTACAATTTTATCAGAATCGATGGAAAAATGGCGGGAAACAGAGCAAAATTATAAGGCTGCGGACATGACGAATTTTTTGCCGTTTACGGAACCCTAAAAATAATGGCGAACGTACATTAAGGTGTAGTCCGTAGTCGTTATATTCTACGTACATGCAGCTTCAGCGTTAAAAAAAAAAAAAACCGTGAAAGCATATCAATGGGCATCGTGGACTTACATGGGAATGGCCTAATTCGCCATCAAACAAGGTTTGTAAAGATAGGCCCCAACAATGGAGAAGTATGAAGACTGAAAAGACACGCGCAGACTATAAAATACTATAGGTACTAGTAAAACACGCAAAGCAGAGTTACATAAGCTGCGTAGAATCTCTTCCACAGTCTCAAGGACAAGACAAGTCTTTAGTATTGACATCGGCGTCTTTTTTCAGTTATGACTTATTAAACTAAAATTTATAGAACCTCAGACACGCATCGGCTACGCTTATCATTCATTAAACATACTACTACAGCTCGGTAATCTCGTGCCGATCAAGGAGGATAGATAACGGTCCACAACAGCCGAAACATTGATTTCATCAGTCAGTCTTTACCTTTGATAAATTCGAGATACTCATGGCACCGCGATAAAATGTATGACTGCTTGGACAGCACCCGACTAGTTATATGCGACGACATAGGCTAGTCGAGCTTGCTCTGTCTAGACGCCTTCGATAGCCGACTGTATGAATAAAATGATTGTTTAGGCTGTCTTTCTACCTTTTGAGCGGTCACCGTAGCCTATGGTACCACCTTTCCGATCTCTGACATTACGCATTCGAAACTTCCGAGGTCGCTTGTGCTTATTTCTCCTCCACTCGACCACGGTGGCAGCTAGCTTACTAGAGTTCCAAAGAATACATTCTTTAGTTCCCCATGACAGCCCACTTCCTTGCACTGGTCGAGAGTTGTTACATCAAGAACAGTAGGTGATAAACTGTTGGAAATCTTAAGTTATATGTATTAAATATTATTGCAGCAGTAATAATAAATATACCATCACAACACATATCCCCATATCCACCACCACGATCAGAGTGTATGCTCCTTACATTCACGTGGCACTGATAGTATTCTGTCCCACAAACGTGATAGGTGGTACACACCAGAGTCGATACAACTACTCCACTCTATCCTCAAGTTATTTGGTTACAACTTTAAATAGTTTAGGTACTTAGATATCTAATATGTAATAATAAACGTCTAAAATAGCCTTCCGTGTTGGCGTTATGCTGCTGTTTGACTAAAAGTATATACCTATATATTAGTATATACCTATATAGTCTGAGTTATGATGATGACATGCCTGAAACAATAAAGTTCAACTAAATTTATGCTCAACTCTATACTAATATTATAAAGAGGAAAGATTCTATTGTTTGTTTGTATTAATTAGGCTCCGAAACTACTGGACCAATTTTAAAAATTCTTTAACCATTAGAAGCCGACATTATCCCTGATGAACAGTGGCTACTTTTTACCGCGGGAAAATGCTACATTCCTACGGGAAAACATGTAGTAAGAAATATCCTTCCGTACTTATCTTTTTCACATAACTTCTAAACGGCTGAACCGATTGGGTTAAAATTTTATATGGGTATTTCTATGGTTTTACAGCTACACGAATGTATTATACCATTAAAGAGGAAAGATTTACATATATAAAGACACATATTTGATGATTGGGAGGATTCAATGGATGCCTTGGGTGTTTTTTGTGATCTATCCAAGGCATTTGATTGCGTCCAACATGAAACCCTGCTTAGGAAATCGCAACACTATAGTATAAGGGGTACTGCACTTAAACTCATTAGCTCGTACCTGGACAATAGGATTCAGACAGTTGATATAAATGGGAAGCGCGCCCCTAGATCTAAAATTAAAATAGGCGTTCCACAGGGCTCCATTCCTATTTCTTATATAAATTAATGATCTGCCGGAGGTCGTTAAAACAATCACGAGATAGTGTTGTTCGCAGATGACACATCACTATTGTTAAGAGTTAAAAGACGCGAAACAGTTCTAGATAATGTAAACAACTGTCTGTCTAAAGTTGTCCACTGGTTCAATATGAATAATTTGCTTTTAAACAGTAAGAAAACCAAATGTATTAAATTTTTAACGCCAAATGTTAATCAAGTAAGAACCAGTGTACTTATAAATGGGGAGCAATTAGATGTTGTACATAGCGCTGTATTCTTAGGCATTACTTTAGATGCAAAACTTCAATGGGGCCCAAACATACCTGGATTGGCGAATAGACTTAGTTCAGCAGCTTTTGCGGTTAAAAAGATTCGTCAACTTACAGACGAAGCAACAGCCCGGCTAGTTACTTCATAGCGTGATGTCCTATGGTATCTTATTATGGGGACATGCAGCTGATATACAGACAATATTTGTACTGCAGAAGAGGTCTATTCGAGCAATATACAATTTATCTAACAGACACTCTTTAAGGGATAAATTTAAAGAGATCAATATACTACCTTTACCTGGTCAATATATATTTGATAATTTAATGTATGTTCATAAGAATATTAATCTTTTTAAAAAGATAGTGATGTTCGTTCATAATCGAAATACAAGAAATAGACACAAACTGGCTCTGATCCACACAAGGCTTGAGAAAATTGATAAATCATTTAAAGGACAATGTGTCTGTTTTTACAACAAAATTCCTGCAGAAGTATGTAAACTGAATTTAAAAAAGTTTAAAAATTTTGTTAAACAGAAACTTGTCAAAAAAGCTTACCATTCAATTAAAGACTATCTTATAGATAAAAACGCATGGGAATAACTAAAATGTTGCTATCATAGTACTTGTATTTGGAAATGTACCCATCGTTACACACATTGTAACTAGTACAATCGAAGTTTTATTGGAGTTGCTTGAGTGTGTCATGCTCTCTCAAAGTGTCTCTGCGGTGGTGGCGTGTGTGTCGGGTCGTTACGTTCTCTAAAACATGGTTGAGCGAAGCGATGGCTGATTCATGTGTCATACTCGTGAACGGGTGCCGCCTGTGGAGACTGGTCTGCTCTTGCAAACTTCTTTGTATCCCTGTATTTAGTCTTACTTTTTTGTTTTGTTTATCAATACTGTAAGACATTAATTTTGTCTAAGTCATGAATAGGTACATAAACTGTCTTTTTTTAAAATATTTTGCAATTAGATACTTTTTTAAGTTGTGCTTGTGCATTTTGTGTTTTTTAAGTTTGTAATGGAAAGTGTCCTTCTATGATAGGAAGGGGATTTTCCAATATTTTAAGTGGACGCTGTAAGAGAAAGGGAGAAAAGAAATGCCGTGCTGAGTTTCTTGCCGGTTCTTCTCAGTACAAGGTCTCCCGCCCTATAGACTTACGAACTGATGGCGTAGTGACATTCATAAGTGCTTAATTATTGTAGCCTAAATTGAATAAATGATTTTGATTTGTTTGTTTTTTTCTATAATTGAGGAGTTGCCGAAAGAACCTACGCCGATAAAGAAATTTACGGCGGGCGAAGCCGCTGGCAGAGGCTAGTTAGTTATAAAAAGGTCTTTTTTGGGTTCTGAGGTCAACAAGGAAACCTTATAATTTCACTGTGTCTGTCTGTTCATGGCTTAGCTTGGAGGCTTTTAGTTCTAGGAAGCTGTGATATGGGTCAAAAATCAGCACCGACGAAAGTGGAAATGATATTTATGTTGCCTATCTATTCTTTTGTGTGGTTATCATTGAAAGGTCGTTCAAAACTATTACTGGAGTGTCAAAAATTTTTTTTCAATTGAGGGATTCTTTTGTGAATTTTTTAGCTTTAAAGTGTTCATTTACCTACTCCTGAAAGTGACCGCACTTTACGGCAGCAAAGGTATATATAAAAACCATTGCTATTAATCGTAATATTATTAACATTGTAACGTGACAACTTGTGCCTTTCACTTTTTATGTCTGTCTCTCTCGCTCTTAGGCAGGCTAACCATGCCGCGTGCCTCTCACTCGCTCTCATTGTGAGCGCATAACGTGAGCGGAGCGTAACGCAGTTTCTTGAAGTGTCACCCGGCAAACCAATTTATAAGACGTTGTCACGTCAAAAAAGGTAAAAAGAGAACTATCACAGCTAAGTTAACTTTGGAAGTTAACAAATAGTGGTCAAACAGCTTACAATTTGTACATGAAAAAGAAAACAATTATTACAACTTCCGTCTAGTTGAAGTTGTTAGCTGCGTAAATTAATAAAGATAAGTTTATGACCGAGGTAAAATAATGAAAAAGTAGAATCTTAACATCCTTAATAATAATAATTCCTTAAAAAAAATATTAAACATGTGTAGTACATGAATAGCAAATACCTCAAATTTCATCATTCTTATTTATGGTGTCTTTCTATCTGTCTTTGTTTTATATTTTGATTAAGGATTGAGCACTTTTGGAATTAATTTACTTGTTTGATCACAGCTTTCTTATTATATATGGGACATGGTTTAAATTTGCATGAAAAAATAGATTTTTGTCTCTTCAATTTTTTTGGAGAAAACAGTTGCATAGCATAATTGACCTTTAGCTGATGTGCGATGATGCATGAAAGCTAAGCAGGCGAGGGCAGCGCATTTATGCTCGAAAATGCCTGGACGTGTCAAAATTTTTGCAAAAACTATAATCTTTGTAAATGATTTAGCATTGTAGTCAGAGTTTTACAGACTTATTAAGTTGCTTACTATATTCAGTTTGGTATCCCATTAAATAAAATTTTTCAATCCGCTAGTGTTTTGTCCTCATACGTTACTCACAAGGGCCTAGCCAGGTACGGCCTGGGGGGGCAGCCAGGGCATGGCATATTTTTGGGATAATTTAGTCATTTAAAAATGTACCTATTCGCATCGCCCGCATTTTTTACTGCTACAACACTGCACCGCCTTCCATCAGCCGTTCGGTCAACCTTCCACCTGTAGATGCAGTTCGTAAGTGTTTTGATCTTAAGTCGTGTTGGCGTGCCATTGCTTCAGTAGCGATTTTGTACGGTCGCCACTACAGGATCGCACGTTTAGTGCGTACAGATTATTTGCAATACAACATAACATTTCCCATACATTTTAATATGTTCGCGAACGCACTGAAATCAATTTGAACGCTTTGAATACGCGCAGTGTAATCTGGACGGCTGATTCACGGCGGATCTGACTACTGCCAGCGATATTTATATTGTCGATTGTATAAATGGTTGGAGATGACGACAGGGACTTTTTTATACACTGGTGTATTAAAATAATTGAAACACTAATATAGTCATGTACACTTCAAAATCAAACGGCTCCAAATCGTGCGCGCTGAACACTGCCAGGAATGGCCACATACATTCATGTTGCATTGTATCTTGTGTTGCAAATAATCTGTACCAATCTTAACAGTCAACTGTTCGTCTAACCTTTCACAAGTCGAGAAGTAGTTTCTCAGAATTTGATGATGTTAGGTCGTGTTGACACGCGATCGCTTTATATATTATCTACTAGCTTTTGCGCGCGGTTCTGCCCGCCAGAAATTCGGTTATCGGTGTAGGATTTCAACGGCATCTTAGTCTGTACGACCTCCCCTCTAACACGACGCTGACGTCCCCGGGTTCGTCGGCGCCCGCAAAGATACAAGAGGTATCAAAGAGTGCCGGGGCCCTTCTCGCCCCCACTCAATCGCAACCGCACCCGCGTAACGGAAAACTCCACTCCTGGCGGTGACTCACCTTCGGGTTCGAGGCTTACGCCGGTTGAAGGGACGCCCCCGAGAGCGACAACCCAAGCCGAGGCTCGCCCCGCCCTTGAGCGTTGGGCGCTATATGGGCTGAGGCTCCTTCAGCCTCTCGCCCTAAAAAGGTCGGTGAAGCAGTAATGGCTGCAACAGCCAATTGCATAGTCAGTTCAGAAAAGAAACTGGCATCTTCTCAATTATAGAAAAAATCCGGCTCACGTTTTTCGTTTTTAAGTAACCAATGTCCTTCCCACGGACTCAAACTATCTTCATGTCAAATTTTCTCGCTGTTCTACTGGATTTCAATGGCAACTCCTCAATTTTAGAAAAAAAAACGATTCACACTTGACGTTTCAAGCCTATGTCAGACAAATAGACAGACAGACAGAGATACTTTCGCATGAATGATATTAGTATGGACTTCTTGTCCCAGAAAGAGAAGGTAAGAGCACTGCAGTATGGACTACGTAAAGACTGACGTAGCATCCTAAATCCTGCTCAACCTAAATGTGAAATTTACTTGCTGTTTACATTTACTTATGCCTTGTCCTTTCCAGTTATCAAGACTTCAAGACATCAGACGTGCAATTGTAAACAGTTTGGAGGACATGAAATCCCCCGTTTCACTTCGTTTTGTAGCTGGATAGGTCATGTTTGACTGTTTTGTAGAATATGTATAAAAATCAAGAGCAGAAGTAGCTCCACGCCTATGGAGTTTTTCCATATGAATAGTAATGGAGTAAAGTGCCTTTAAAACTATGCCGTATGAAAACTACATTTTGTACCAAGTCTGTCCCCCCCTAGCCCAAAAGCTGGCTACACCCTTTGTTACTCACCTTCAGTTCCTTAAATCCTAATTATAAAACTTCCTTGCATATCTTTTGTATTTAAAATTATAAAGTTTTTCAATATTATTGTAATATTAGTTTATTAAGCAAGTTAAGCTTTTGGGCTCATAAGACAGTACCACCACCGCTAAAACATACCTATAATGTAGATAATATACCTAATACCTTTAATTCAAATAATGATAACAAGGCATTATCAGTCTAATTGTTAATACTCATCTGAGCCAGACAATTTTTACTGTTGAATACAGTCTATTTTTTCCTTTCTTTGTCTAACTAAAATAATAAAATATATATTTTTAAGAAAAAACACATTAAAGGTAATAAAAGAAAAGCATACTGTACAAGGTATCTATTTCACTATCATTATGTACAAATATAACACTAAGCAATTCATTTACATAATTCAAAATTATTTTAAAATGCCTTCTTCTTGCAATTCTTTCTTGATATTTGCTTGAACACTTTCTGGGAAATTCTTTAATTCTCTTACAATGTACTCATTTAAATTTTGTAATGGGTGATAGTACTGATGAACGATCTGAGATCCAGCTAACATTGATACCGCAGCTGCTACCGTAAATGACAGGTATTGACTCCAAGTTACTCCGGCAGGCATTTTGCAGAATATTTCTTTATTTTTTCATTTACTATATCGTGGGCCTGTCGCTTTTTAAAAGTATTGTAAAAATTTACGTCTCCGACTTTCCAATTAATCATAGAAAATTCCAACGTTGCCCCTAGCACAAAAAATATGGGTAAAAATCTATAAATACCTAATGTCTTTTTTCCAGGCCACTTATTTACAAACTTCTGAAACCAACCTATTCTCATTTCCCTCTATTCGATTTAATGTGTACAGAATAATGAAATAATTCTCATTCAGTATCCTAAACTGAAAGTATTTAATTACACTGGGAATTTTTAATTATACCGAATAAAATAATTTTAATTTTGTTTTTTTTTTCTATTTTTAAGTATGGCTAGGCTATGAACCATCAATCTCCATATCTCCATATACAAACTATTTTGTATCTTAATCTTACATATAATAAAATTGTGAACGAGCCGTGTCTGTACATTAAATACTTTTTCAAAAATCAATTTATACAAGTTGTAATAATGTCCCCGAAGCCAAAAAAAGTTTTCAGAATTGTGGCCTGTTGTCTGTTCGTTTGTGCACGCTAATCTCAGAAACGGTTTTCACTCTTGGATTGTGGCAAGATTCCCGTAACATTTTGTCTTTGTTTCGTTACAATCGGTTTACAAACAAAAAATTTAAGTTATTCAAATAATAAAATTATTCTTTCATAAATGTTGCGCAGCTGAAGTTGCGTAGGTCAGCTAGTTACAAAATATATAAACAGCAAGAAAAAACCAAATAAAATTACATAAGACCAATTAAAATTTCCTAAAGAAAAATGCAATTCTAGGTCGTCACAAAATTTTTACGATCTTTATAATAACACATTTAAATTTCTAGGAAAGATCTCGTCGGACTGTACGGGCTTTGATGGTCTAAGACTACGGGTGATTTTAATATTTTACAAACCTGGTTCCAGCAAAAGAAGTGATTCTGCACAGTGGCTAATAGATAACTTTTCTTTTGATAGAATATTGGCTGCCGTTAACTCCAAACGTGACACGGCTCCTAGTCTTGAAATCTTGCCCTATATTCTGATAAAAAATATGCCTTATACTTCTAAAACTAATCATTTAAGACTATTTAAAATAAATAAATTTGTATGGTCCAATGAAGTTGTTCTGAAGGTGAGAAAACTCTACATGTAATCTTTATACCTAAAGCCAATCAAGAAACGAATTCTTTGAATGGTTATAGAGCAATTTCTTTTACTTCATGCTTTTGTAAATTATTGTTATGCTTATGCTCAAAAACAAGTAAGAATGGTATATTTAAAACAATTATTTAATTTATAGTAACGAATATGGGTATTGTAAAGGCAAAAGCACTATGGACAATTTAGGTTGCTTAGTTGTTGATATAACAGCTTTTTTGAAAATCAGTTAACACTGGCAGAATTCCTTAGTGTCGAATGAAATTTCGACAACATTGACAGTAGTTATTTAATTAACAGCTTACATAATCTAGGAATTCCAGATGATTTCCTAGAATCTTTAATTTTCTACATAATAGAATATTTTTTTAAAAAACCAAAACTAATCAACATGGCCCAAATGCTATTCACAAAGACAACCCCCCATAAGGAACAATGAAAACTACTTTATTATACACATACAAAGCTTAATTCCTTTTATGCATAAGGATCCTGAACATATGAAACACTTGCCATTTGCCGATGAGTTAAATTTAGTAACTTTAATGAAGTAGAAATTATTATGAATTCAAGTTTAGAAACGATCAGTAATTTATTGAAAAACCATCTTCAACTCGAGATCAAATGTTCAAAAAGTTCACTCGTAGTATTTAGCACGAAAAAATTGCTTTCACCTAAAATAGTTTATGACGACTCTATTCTTCCTAATACTCCTATTGTGAAATATGATTATAATACTGTAGTAGATAGGAGTAGTAGTTTTGACCATAGTTGTACATTTTATAACAATCTCATCTCATCGGAGAAGAATCTCATTTATTAAAGAAACTCGATATATTGCAAAATAAAGCACTAATTATATACGTGAAGCTATGAAATCATCACATTAATATTATAAAGGCGAAAGTTTGTTAGTATGTTTGTTACTTCTTCACGCTCATACAGCTGAACCAATGTTGATGAAAATTGGTATGAAGGAAGCTGACTGACTATGTGATAAGCCCTGGATTATCACATAGGCTACTTTTTATCCGGAAAAATTCTAAAGTTGCCGCGGGAATAACTCTAACCGAGCCTTAACGAACTATAGCCTGGTATAGCAAATTTCATAAGTATAATTAAGCAGTTAATTAAGGTGTACCACGCCGATAACCAAATTTAGGGCGGGTCGAGCCGCTAGCGAAATTCATTAATTACTAGATATCCGATTAATATTATAAATTTGGATGTTTGGTTGTTTGTTACTTAATCACGCTTCAACCACTGGATGGATCGGGAACGATTTAGATGAAAATTGGTATGGAGATAGAGGAGAGATTGAGTTCCGCGAAAAAAAAGTCTATTTTTCATCCCTGAAAATTACTAGCGGAAATAACTATAACGTTTGTTACTCAATCTACTTTAGACTTCTAAGACTTTCCGAAACCCAGCCTGTTCTGGCGGATGAAACTCGTCAAGTCTACCAGCAAGACGATTCGTGACGACTATAGAGAACAGCTTATACACCTGGCTTAGAAGCGTTGTTCTTAAGTAGAGTTTTATCTCCTTTTTTGAAGAATAATACTACCACGCTTCCGCACCACGCCTCCGGTGTAGTTCAGTTATAGATGACGACATTAAAGAGCTTTGCTAACTCTTCAAGGACTGGAGTTCCGCAAACTGTTAAATCTCAGTCGTTCTTGTAACGTAATGCCGCAATGCCGCCATTGCCCCGAGTTTTGTTGTTTCTAAGCTGTTCCAGAGCCACAGTAATCTCATTATGGTCAACGTCGGGAATATTATCAGTGAAGTAGCGCTTCAGTTTGGCTCTTAGATCTTCAGCTACTAGGGATGTGGGCCTAGCCACTATGATAAGCCGTATAGTAAATAATTCTGCTTCTGCCAACATTTCTGGTTTGGAGGTGACTATTCTACCATCTGCAATTTTTATTCTCGTCAGATGGCTCTTTGGTAGCTGACGCACAAAGACTTTCGACCCTTTATTTTGCACAATCGCAAGCTCAATGCTGCGTGTACAGGAGCGTTTGTCTTACGTATCAAATCAGCGCGTTTACAGATTTTGCATATGACGAAGCCCTTTTGGTAGATGGTATCTCCCGTATTTTCCTAATAAGTTCCAGAGTCTCAGGCAAAAGTTTGGACTCCCTAGTTTTGTACTGCGGTGTAGTGTCTAGTTTTGCGTCGCATTATTTTCAGCATCTTCACCATGCCAACGGATTTGACTGAGTTGTTGGTCATGATGCCAACGGATTTAAAAGTTCCAGGTGAAACTTGTCAGATCCTACAGTAGCTACGGTAAAGGTCTCTAAGAGTAGAATTAGACGATTTATTTGGGCCTTGTAATTGATATTTATAGTGCCGCTAACAAGTCTGTGATTACTGCCGCTATTGAACCTGTTGATCATTGAGACATCTCTTAATATGTTACGCCTATCCGTCATAAGAAAATCTATCTTACTCCTAGTCCCAGCGTCGGAATTTCGTCAGGTTCACCTTTTATGGGAACTCTTCTTGTACAACGTGTTCATCAAAATGAGCCATTGCATTTCAAAAAAGTTTATCAGCATTTGTACCCTATGATCCAAGACCTCAGACTCAAGCCATAAGGGCTGATTCTATATTTCTTCGCTTTCTTGTTCTCTACCACTTTTGGGTTAAAATCTCCCATCACAACGCTTTAGTCAGAAGGGCCTTGTTAATATCTTCATATGTGGCTTCTGCTTTTTCATCAGAGTAAAACGAGGTTGGCACATGTATATGTACCGCCTTCAGACATCTGTTGGTAAGCTTTAGGACAAGGTATGCTACCTGAGTCGAAAGGCTGCTGATTTCCACAACGTTGTTAATGAGCAATTTGTTGACCAGAAAAAACCAACACTGCTCTGGAGTCGACATCACCATCTTGAAAGAAGAAACAGTTTCCTGACTCCAGGGTCAGCGTGTCCTCAGCCTGTCTACGGACTTCTGACAAACCCAGTATATGCCAGAGTATGTGGCCTAGTGCTTCTTCGAGTTCTGCGAGGTGATAATCCAACCTCATCGTGCATCCATTAGAAGCTATTTAGAACAGTGTGGCCGGGAACTGAGGGCGGTTGTTTTTGTGCTATGCCATATTTGGTTTTGCCCATAGTCACCACGCTGGGCAGACGGGTTGGTGTACGCAGATAATTTAGACTATTGCCAGATGTTTGGGGTTGAGATATAAGACTCCTATCCTCTAAGTTGCCTTTTACAACATCCCAGACAGATAGGGAATGATTCAATAAGGATAGACGCGGATTTTAGTCTTGGATGTCGTAGTAAAGAACATGAAAAATCCAAAATATTAATGTAATTATTTTTGTCATACGATCAAAAACAATAATTTAGTAGCAATCAAATGAATGGCTGTATCTTTTAGACCGAAGTAGTAAGAAGACTGTAATTTTCACAGCATATGTGTTATAATGGCGGATTACATAATGTATAATAAAAAGTTAAAAAAATAAAAAATTAAGGGGGCTACTAAAAAAAACACGTTTTCGTTGTTTTTGCTCTATCGTAAAAATAGTGATACATTAAAGATACCAATTTGCAGTATGTTTATTGTTAAAAACCGGCCAATTGTGAGACAGATCATGCCATTAGCATCTTAAATAACTGAATCAGCGAGCAAAAATATTTTTATTATTTTTAGGAGAAACAGTTATATGATGGGTGACTGCTTAGCGGCACACTTTTTGATTTATGGTTATTTATGTTCGTACGTAAATGGTGGTATGGTGCACCGGTTCGACTCGCACTTTACCGATTTTTTGTCTTGTGCCGTTAACAAAACACAAAAGATGAACAGTGATTATATTCTCTTTGAAAGATTACTGTAATCTATGGTTGACAAGTTTGACAGCTTGTATTTATACAATTTTTTATATAAAATTTTGGTTCATGATCAATTTAGTCAAAGATGTAATGGGTGATGTATTTCAAAAAGAAAAATCTGAAGTGGCTAACGCTTTTTTTAACTTTGTTGAGCCATTGAAATTGACTGAGTGTCGAAAACTAAAATTACATACTGAAAGTTGGAGTTTACTAACGGATTTTTATGTAGAATCTGTAAAAATCAACCATTGGAAACCGCACCAAGTATCTTCGATTGCTACACTCAAAGTTGGTGATAGATCAGGACAAATAACTTGCATTGTAAAAGGATTAAAAGTTGGGTTGTTATTTGGCTTATCTACTGAAGAATGGGCGGAAGTTGAAAAATTATGTGAATGCGGCCAACAGTTATTTTACAGATATTTTAAGAATGGTTTAAGTAGAGACTTTAGATATGAACAAAAATTGTTTTATAATTTCTGTATCAGTAATCAAAACACTGATGATGTTTTTGTTATTGTGTTCCGCAGATGTGTGAATAAAAGGTGTAAAGACAAAGAAAATGCTCTTTTGGAAGTATTTGAGTTGAGAAAATGCACTAACTATATATTTGATTTATATATAAATAAACTTAGAAGTAAGCATGTAGATAATGTACAGTCTTGATAAAAATTCTGAGAAAATAAATAAAGTTCCTATTATTTTTAAGATTTCTGATTGTATCAACTTTTCTAACCTACTATTGCTTGAGATCATTTCTTGTAGAAGACACCTAGTCTACGATCGGTAGTTTTAGACATATAGCCCTTTTCAGTTTGACAGTGCTGTTTTTTGAAATGAACTCCTCTAACTATGCAGGTGTATTACGGGCAACAATTAGTCACTCTGTTTTGGTAATCTATATATTAAAATTTCTTCGGTTTTCTAGAAATAGGCTCCGGTGAATGTAGAGTAGTCCTAAAGATCATACTAGTTTAAAAACAAATCTTAAGGTTTGAACTTATTATGAAGTAAAGTTATACCTCTTTTTAGAGCAGGTAGTTCAACAGATCCTAATTATTTTCGGCCTTTCTCAATTCTACCTGTACTCAGTAAAGTTTTTGAAAAAATCATACTTCCTCAAATGTTTAGCCATTTCTGTATCAATGACTTAGTAGTAAACAGTTTGGCTTTATTAAAGGAAAGCACTATTAAAAAATATATTTAAAGCTTGGGAGGATTTGCATGATGCTCTTGTAATGTTTTGTGATTTATCTTAGGCATTTGACTGTGTCGAACACGAAAATCTCAACAGGAAGCTACATTGCTATGAAGCAAAGCTCTCGACCTTTTGACTTCCTACATGAGTAGCAGAGTACAGAAAATAGTTGTTAACAGTGAAAGCCGCCTGATGGTAAGCGGTCACCGTAGCATATAGACATATAATGATCTCCCATATAATGTCAAAAACCATGACATTGTCTTTTTTTGCTGACAACACCTCTTTACTTTTTAAAGTTAAGAGACGACAGGCATGTAATGAATCAAATTATGCAATTTCTAAGATTGAAAATTGATTTTACACTAATTATTTGTTACTTAATGAAAAAAAACCAAATGTGTTAATTTTATGTACGTTAAGTTAGCAGAACAACTATCGCAAATCTTAATGAAATAAGTGGCATAATTTGCCGCTAATTTATCCATGAAAAATTAAATTTGCCACTTTTATATTTCTTGAGTTACAAAGTTTTCTGATAACTTTACTTAAAGTTAGCAGAACACTTACAAAAAAAATGGGATTTAGAGAAAACCAAATACATAGGAATTTGCCACTAATTTGCCGTGATTTTATCCGTGAAAAAATAAAATTTGCCGCTTTCATATTCTTTTAGTTACAAAGTTTTCTGCTAACTTTATGTACAGTAACGTTGTACGTAAATAGTTAAAAAACAACCAACAGAAGATTGGTTTTTGTTGGAATCTCAGACTAAATAGGGATACTACGCATGTTGGAATATAGATCGCAAAGTAATATGCCGCTAATATGTCGTGAAGAAATGAAAGAAGTTCTGCGATCAGGAGCCAAGCTCATGTACACACAAATAATTTTAAATATATTACTTCGTAATATAGTGTTCATGTCTCGATCTTTAATTTTTAAGTATTTGTCTCGTTTTCGTGTATGTACAAAATAGAATTGCCAATGCTGCTACCCTGGTGATCGCTCGGCCCGGCTGGCGCCCCCTAGGGCCCGGCGCCCGGGTGCGGCCGCACCTAGCGCTCCTATGGGAAAGACGCCCCTGGGTGCATGATACACATCTACACAAAATAAGTAACTCTTATATGGGACAATGTATACACTTTTACAACAAAGTTGCTTAGAATATTCAAAAGCTATCAATTAGTTAATTTAAATATTTTATTAAACAACTTTATAAAAAAGCATACTACAAAATTTCAGACTTTATAAATGACAAAAAAGCCATGGGGCTGACGATGCTCTATTACTGGATGCATAGGTAAACCATAATAAAATGGAAATAATATCGCTTACAATTTTTATTTAAAACATTGATGATTGTATTTGTTTTTTTTTTGTGATAATATGTACAATTTATGTTGTTGGCTAAATGATTTTTTTTTGAAATGAGAAGGTAATTATTGTGTTTCATTGCACCGATTTACATTATGAATTGCTACTAAGAAATGTAAAACCTGCTTCCAAAATTGAGGAGATGCGCAATCAGTACGCACAATTGCCATCTGTGTGACTAGTGTGAGTTTTTAACACTACTATCGCGTTCGCGTCAACGAAATACATACATGGAAATGAAGAAGCGCCTCTAGCGGACGCGTTTCGAGAGTATTTTTTCTCGTACTCAAAGCCCGTTAACTGTATCTGAAGATAGAGAGTAGATCGCTAAGTTGCTAAAAATTTGGAAAACTAAAATAGACATGATTTCCATTGATTTGATTGTTATGTTTGTTAAAAGCGGTACGGCAAGATGTTGAAGCTATTTTCCGACATTTGTTGCAGTGTTTTTGCAAAATTGCTTTTAGTGAGGAAGAAGAGGACTCTCTGGTAGACAAGTTCTCCGATCTGTTTAATGATTTTCAAAAATCTCTCAAATTTACATTTCGTTAGGTAAAGTTTATACCGAAAAAGTCGAATGTATACCTTGTATTTCTATGTATCCTTCTAATAAAAAAAAAATCGTCGTAATTGAAAGTTCTCCTTCGTCTGATTTCAAGAGGTTCAAATACGACGGACAGTCTTGTCCGGTCGAATCTATGAGAAATGGCATCTTATAAATCGGTGTCAGACGTCAAGCTATATTCATTGCTTTTCGAAATGTTGAGCAGGCCAGCGCTTAAGTGGTTCCGAAATAAAAAAGAAAGTCTGAATAATTGGAATAAGTTTGAAATTGCATTTGTCAATGATTGCGATACCCCGGATGCAGACTAATATAATCTCACTTATCCGACATTATTAAAAACAGGAGGGTGTCGGATTATTTGAATTTTCGGATTACTGGATTATATATAGTGAAAAAGTCATAGGTAATGAATAAAATAAAGCATTTCATAGAGGTAATAGATGTGTGTAATGTATTAAATGAACGTGTATATATGTAATCACATAGTTTTAAAATAATCCTTAATTGAGGTCTGCTTTTGTGCAACTTATAGAAGATACGAATGTTTTATTGGGCAACAGTCTCCAGAAAAGACCACTCTCGTCTGAAAGATTTGGTCAGGAAGAAGACCCAGTTCTTCTGCTTTAAAAATGCTGGATAAATAGCTGTACTGCAGATTCGTCGCTTGATAATTTCTCACCCGATATTGTTATACACGGATACAAAATCGCTTTTTAAATTTATCCAACTAGCCATTGCTGGCACGAAAATTATCTTTGTGGGCAATTTTTTTATAAAATTCGATTGCTTTGGCTTTTAGAATTTCTCCAGATATAGGAGTGTGTTTAGAACGCCGTTGTATGAACCACATTTAGAGAGTGTTTTCCATCTTTGGATTTTCTGGATGCAAACATCACAGGTAGCATCTCTTTTTCCGACTTTCCTTGCATAAGGATTGCTCCTAGACACAAATCGCTCGCATCGGTTGCAATTTTCGTTATAATGCCTTCCTCTTCCGAAAAATACCGCAATAATGGAGGTTTCTGTATCTCTTTAATTAACTCTCGCAGCGCTTCTTGCCGCTCCCCCCAAGATAATTTACGATTCTTACGCGTTAAATCAGTTAACGGTAACGCGATATTAGCGATTAGCTATAAATTTCCTATAGTATGATAAAAACCTACTAGCGACCTAACTTCCCTTATATTTTTCGGCGTTTTTATACTATCTAACCTACATGACTTTACTCGATCAGGCAATATTCCCTTGCTTGATACAACATGCCCTAATAATTTGAATTGTGTGAAACCAAACGTACATTTGGACGGTTTCAACGTTAAGTTAGCTTCGCGAAGCTTTTGGAGAGTTACTTCTAACAATTGACCTAACCCTACTAAATTCTCGTGATAAATATTTTTTTTGATAAACGCTTGGCTATTTTTCATTCCGAATTATACCCACAAATGAAACTGGTTTTATGTTTTTCTTCCTCTTCTAATAATAACTGAAAATATCCCGAATTCAGATCTAATTCACAGTAATACCTAGCTCCCTGCAAACTTTGTAATATATCCTCGATTCTCGGGATAGGAAATCAACCTACGATAATCTATACAAAACCGCCACGTATTATCCTCCTTTTTAACTAACACTACGGGACTCGCATATTTACTTTGCGACTCTCGTATTACCCCCATTTTTACCATTTCACGGACTTGCTCGTCCATTACATCTTGTTGAGCCCTAGAGACTCTGTAAAGTGTATGATACACTGGGGTATCATCCGTCATTTGCATAGTAATCGGTACAAGATTACACCTACCTAAGCTTATCGAATGCAAACCTATCTTTGTTATTCGATAAAAAATAATACAATCTATCTCTTTCTACTCTTTTAACTCTTTAGAGATATTAAATTCTACCTTATGCCCTAAAATACCTACATCATGCGAATCACACTTTAACACCTTTGTTGACAATACACTATATACATCTTTCGGCACCGGCTTCATGACTTATGTCTTTAACCTAGGGAAAGATACAAATACCTTATTTCTAATGGACATACTTTGTCCTTTTAAATTGGCTGAACAGTCATATTTATACAGGAAATCTAAACCTAAAATGGGAAATTGACAATCCTTTGCCACAACAAAATCAACTTCAAATGCTTCTTCGGCGATTTTGATATAGATGCCACGCAATCTATATCCTTGGAATGTGGCTCCATTGGCGGATACCATACATATTCCTACTTCTTGCCGCCTTCTCCAACCGAGAATAGCTTTTGAAATATTCCCATAGGTAAAATAGATACCTCGGATTCTGTGTCCACAATACAGGATAACCTCTCTCCTCGTAACACAATAGGAACCCTTAATAAATTAGGTTTTTCCCTAATTAAATTATAATTGACAGCATATTCTTCCCTATTTTCATCATACTCGTGCTGAATATAATTATCTTGGCTTTCCCATTCGCCTTCCAAATACCTATCCTGTTCAGTACTACTACATAAGCCCCCTGCTGGTTGAAATAAGCAGTAGGTAACGGTAATGGTAAATTAAGTATTTAAGTATATAAGACGTTTTTGCCGCAGGAATCCCACGCCAATGACCGAATTTAGCGCAGGTAGAGCCGCAGGAACATCTTATTTTTAATAATGAATTATGAAATTATTTTTGTATGCGGGAAAGCAAGATTCTGCAGGTGTTCTAAATTTCGAGTCGATAACGTTTGTATTTCATAGCGAAAACAGCTATTACCTTCATATGTATATACAGACGGACGGACAGTGAGGTATTAAGGGTTCTTTTTACCTATTTGGGTACGGAACCCTGGAATCTAATGCAACATCCCTTATTGCAAAACTTGGCTTGTTTTACGTAGGCAGTAATCTTAGTCCGAGTAGCTTAGAGTCGAGAGTGGGCGTCATCAAGTGAGTGCCTGAGGTTTTTGCCAACTCAGTAAAGCACATTACGTGGTCTAAAAGCTGCGCAGTGACGTGATCGTGCCGCTACCATAGTCAGGCAGTCAGCACACTCACGCAGTCAGTAGGCTTTGCACCGGCGCTCAGAGCGTCCGTGAGCGCGATATTTAGTGGAAAAAGCCTCGTGCTTCCGAGTGTAGCTGCAGCGAACTAAAGAAACCAACTCACTGACATGGATGTGGCGGGTCAATGGCAGCGGGAGTGGGCTGGAGCCGCCGAATACGGAAAGGTAAGTGGAAAAGTGGACTGATCGACTATTTACCCTTTACATTTCCAATCAAGTTTGGTCAAGCATTTCACAAGATTTCAATATTCTTTACCTGTCATAGATAGCTACAACCTGTGTGAATAATAACTTGAGGTCGGATTGTGCACGTATAGATAACTGTGTAGACACCTCTTATTTGTTTAGCTTTGTTCTTTCTGATGCAATTTTAATAAATTATATAAGAGCGGTGTACATTTTTTTTATTAATTATGGCATTTAACTTAATAAAACATTAGTATGGGATGTATTCACAACCGTTCATTTTATTTTTTTTACTAATTTTTAATATTCCTTTAATAACCTTAGTAACATTTTTGAAAAAATAGTAGCAAGAAGATTTATTTTTTGGTAGATAATAACAGAAAGGATAGCAGAATAGTGCTTATTACCAACCTTCAGGCGCCCATTAGGATAAGAATAATATAAACATTCGTGCTATTTATTATTCTTATGATATTAGGCATCTAATTATCAGCATAATTAATTAGCTGGTTGTTAGACTGCCAAATTTGAAGTTTGCGAAAAAAAATACTGTAACATTCAGTAATGAAGCTTGGAAGATGGGGTTAGTTTGGGACGCTACAAGCGTAGATACTTTGACTCCGACCTATCTTCAGCAACCGCGACTAAAGTTGGAGCTGCTGTCATTGAAACAGAAAACTGCAAGCTTCACTACGCCACAGATGGGCCTCAGGCCTCAGCCTTCTTGTGTGTGCCAATTGCCGTTGAAACGGTAGGTCCTACCACTAGATGACGTAGTTCATGGTAACTATAACAGAGTTATAGGTACCATGAACTACGTCACCGTCTCATCCAGGAAAAAAGATACCGTAGGGTTGGCAGGCACTTGGCTCAAAAATACTATAGGTTAATAATTTAGGTTTTCTTATTTTTTTATTGTTCCGAATAATGGAGTTTTGCAAGGATACCCCTTTTAGATAGATTTAGAGAAATTGCTACAGAAGCTGTTGCAAAATTCGCAATGTAACGTACCTAATTACGTGAATTTTTATAAAGCTAAGATAAAGATACAAAAATACGTTCAGCATTTTGCCTTTCCATTTTGCATTCCTTCGTACCATTCGAGCAATTTAATTTTTTATTTTAAAAAAAAAACTGGTTGCCTGTAAAGTCGGTATACGGGCGAAAGTTTTACGTGACAACTTGTGCCTTTCACTTTTTATGTCTGTCTCTCTCGCTCTTAGGCGGGCTAACCATGCCGCGTGCCTCTCACTCGCTCTCATTGTGAGCGCATAACGTGAGCGGAGCGTAACGCAGTTTCTTGAAGTGTCACCCGGCAAACCAATTTATAAGACGTTGTCACGTCAAAAATCAGGTAAACAATCTTCTACGCTATTTGCGACTTGAAACCTCTTTGATAACGATTTATTCGTAAACTTTGGCATATACTTACGAATAAATATACAAGAGAGGTTTTTTATCGTGCTGTTCTCGTGAATGATTGTGTTTTGAGAGACGTTAATCTGCTTTTGGTCCGTTATTGAGCTATTTCGTAAAGACTAATGTTCGGAATGTCCTCGTTTTAATGTTTAGTACTAATAATGACTACACGGTCTTGGCCGGGTTGGTGAAATATTCTCGTCGACTTGACCTATCTCAAAGTCTCTGGTTTTTTTTATGGAAACCAGTTTATTGATAATTTCAACTATTAACGAAAGCGAAGCGAACGAAGCGAAATAACACGTTAAAGGTGGTCTGGGTGGAGGTTAAAGTAACTACTGTTCACTCTCTGTCTGTATAAAACGCCAAGTAGTTGAAATTTTAGGAGTAAAAGCACCCCCAAACAATATTCCTTGCGTCAACCCCCCCCCCCCCAAACAAAAATCCTGGATACCTACGTTGACCTATGGTATTAACACATCGCCCAACGTAATTTAGTTTTTTTTATTCATGAAATATATTATTACGTATTCAAACATTATAAATATTCGTGTATGTAAGCTTCTTCCGCGTGTTACCTACATACCAACCTAAAATGCAGTCGCCATACTAATGAAAATAATCCTTGGGTTTACATAATACTCCGAAACGCTTTCTGCAAAATAAGTATACTTACCTACTGATCAATTGATTTATTTATAAAGGTAGAGCTGTTGTGTTTTCTATTAGGAAATTTTACTATTTTATTAAGACATGGCTACATAGAAAGTTTTAGTTTCTGTTTCGCTTTCTTTTGTTGAACAACTTTGACACCTTATCCTGACTAAGACAATGCCAGGCACGTTCTTTAATGTAGATGGTATGGTTGCAAAACACCACAATCACTCGGCTCCGTGGCTTAGTTGTTATGACCTGACTGCTTAAGCGCCGGGGATTGGTTCCTGCACAAGATGAACATTTGTTTTTGTCTTGGAAAAGACCTAGGATTTGTACGCTACTTAAGAGTGGTTGTTTTCTACGTAGATGTATGTGTTTACAAAAAAGTAAATATATGTATTTGTATTCGTACAACTTTACTTACTTTAGCACCTGATGGCAGTGTGCATAAATATAGCGTAAAAATCCTAGGCCTGTGGCGGTGTGTGTATGTATGTCCAATAAAAATATTATTAATATAAATATTATAATAAATTATTATTATTACCTATTTATTTAGGCTATATATTTTTTTTTCAAAACTAGTTTTTAGGTTTTTGCTGCGCTCAAGGTTATCCAGCAGTTAATTTTACTATACCACAAATAAAAACACGGATACGAAGTCTTGTGACACAATAGGCATACTTATTTACGTACATATGTATGTAAACTGTACAAATATACTTGCGACAAAATCTTTATTGTTGCTGTGCTTTTAACTCTTATGGCATTTCGATTTGCCAGCGGTCATTGCCAAAAGTGTAAAGTGGTCGCTTCCTTATACGGCCTTAAAACTCGAGGCAGCATTCGCAACCGCTGTAGTTACGTAGTTAGTTGTATAGATTTTACTAAAAGCGAGGTAAAAGGAACTTATGTTCTGTTTCACTAAGGTTTATTATTGGAAAGGTGTAGGCAACCTGTTTGACCAAGATCAACTAGTTTTTTGTTTGTTTCTTTAATGTTATCAAGGAAAATGAAACTAAAATTTATAGATGCCAAAATATAGGTATTAATAATAATATTTGATTTAATTCATCATCCTTTATTTTAGTTTGACTCTATTTTTGCGTTATTTTTTCCTGTTAAGTGGATTTGAAATCGATAATACATGATTTTCTATGAAAACATAACCATACAAACATGGAACCTGCAAACATAAAGGTTAATAAACATTTTTTAAAACAAAAACATAAACCGACTTTAAAATAAGCCCCTAAAGTTTTATTCCGAAAATTCCGCTACATGTTTTATTTCCCTTGAAATCGATTGCTAAAAATAAAGACAAGTAAAGGAGTAAAGGTTCTGTTGGCATCCGACATTACAAAGAAACTGTAGCTAAATGTTCTGTCAATAAGTACCTACCATAAAACGGGATGAAAAGGGATGCAATGGTAAATAGGGACAAAAATCAGCAATGAAAAATAGATACGATTAAAAAATAAAAGCTGGCCACAGAGTGTGCGTAGACATTATATCACACAATTTTTCACTGCAAGTTCAAAGTTTGTATGTCTTTCTGTTTTTACGATAGAGCAAAAACAACAACATTGTGTTTCTTGGGTGTAGACCCCCCTCCCCCCCCCTAAAATTTTAACTTTTTATTAATATTTGTTAGATAATCCCCCATTATAAAACATATTCTGTTAAAAATCAGGCTTCAACTATTTCCACCTTGGCAGTATAAAAAAAGCGTGCGGTTCACCTGATGTGAAGCGATCACCGCAGCCTATGGACGCTTGCAACACCGGGGGTATTAATCGCAAGATTAGTCCCTATATTTTAGTCCCTATAGAAAACATTGGCAGGGACATCAAACCACAGATTAAGCCTTCGCAGGAGGCAGTTACTCTCAAACAGCACTGTAGGTACATGACCATTTCGGTTCCAAATTGTAAGGATGAATTCCCTGCCGATGGCAAGCGGTGCCAAGATAGAAAGGATTCTTGTGCATCATTTTAAACTATTCCTTAGAACACAGCCCATTATACAAGCGATAGAACACACACATCATGGCGAACTCTATCCTCAGTTCTCCTCTGTCTCCTTCCCCTTCTCCTTCTATCTTTTTGGCATTTATTTATTCACATTATATTTTTTTATTTCTTTACATATCCGAACTATACCTTTTTTAATCCTGTCATCTTAAATCTTTAAAACCCTTTAATTAATTTACGTAGTACTTACCTACGTGCGTTTTACATTTAACCAACAACAGAAGGCTTTGAGATAACTTATTCATACGCTTCTAAACTGTTTTGCATAATGTATGCGTACTAGATTTCTGGTAAATTTTTAAGTGTGAGTACTTTGAGACTTAAGTAGGTTGTAGGTACTTACTTATATGAAGATGTAAATGCTTTGTTAAAAGTCACTGCCACTACGCTATGACAAAAAATGAAATATAGACGTAAGTTACAACGATTTGCAATTTAAATCAACTACTGACTTGTTATATTAAATACAACCGTATAAAAAGGTGTACTTATAAACAACACTGTATAGGTATATAAGGTAGATATTATTTCAGTAAGATGCTCGTTTCACATAGACCAAGAGTTTTAAGCATTTTGCGTAGAGTCCCTATCCTTAACGCCTGCAGTAGGTATACTGCTACAAATCTCTTCTAGTAAGAAGCACGTTTCACATAGTCCAAGAGTTTTAAACGCCATATACACCTTTATATGGTTACAGATTTATTTCGGTAAGACGTGGAATCCATACAAAAGCGTGGAACAGGCGTAACATCTCAATCTAAGTGCTACGTCTGATCTGGACTAACTTTACCTATTTTATAATTTGTTTTTATTTTATTTATCTATTATTAATTATTAACTTCTACCCATTCACAGCAATGAAGTTTATGTTCACGTTTATGAATTTCTGGGCTTTCCTAGTAACAGCAGGTAGAAAAATATTTCTAAAATAAAGCGATTAGGTAGGTAATTATATTGTATAGGTATACGTAATTGGCCAGTAGGTGATTAGAAAAGCTATAAAACCTTATAATGAGAGCTTTTGCCAGCGGCTCCATCCGCCTTGTTTTATTAAGGAAGTTTGCTATATAGCAAATTGTAACTGTACTTTAAGTTCGTCAATGTGAAATTCGATTACAGTTATTTCTGCCTTTAAATCTGCCGGGATAAAAAGTAGTATATGTAGTCTCTTCAACTATATCTCTGTGCCAAAATTCAGCTCCTCGATTGGTTGCTCCGGTGCGACGTGAAGGACAAACAAACAAACAAACTCACTTTCAAATTTATAATAGCTATTAGTATTAGTAACCCCTCTTCCCCGCTAATTTTCTTGTCGTGTGATTTTTAAAGTAGGTAAATATAACTACTAACGTATCTACTTAGTAGTGGTTTTTAGGGTTCCGTACCCAAAGGGTAAAAACGGGACCCTGTTTCTAAGACTCCGCTGTCTGTCTGTCCGTCTGTCACCAGGCTGTATCTCATGAACCGTGATAGTTAGACAGTTAAAATATTCACAGATGTATTTCTGTTGCCGCTATAATAACAAATACTAAAAAACAGAATAAAATTAATATTTGAGGGGGCTCCCATACAACAAACGTGATTTTTTCCCTCGATTTTGCTTGATATTGATAACGGCAACAGGTACAAGCTTGAAATATTCACAGAATATTTATTTATATATTTACTTTAAAAATAAATAATAAAATTAAAATAAAACAAATATTCCCATACAACAAACGTGATTTTTTTGCCGTTTTTATAGATAATGGCACAGAACCCTTCGTGCGCGAGTCCGACTCGCACTTGGCCGATTTTTTTTAGTTACGATTAATCACGTCAAGTTGTTGAGACACAATTGATGGAATTTTTACTGCGTAGTTTAAGTGCGTAACTTAGATTTTCCATGCAATCATCCGAAAATGATTCCCTCTAGTGTTTTAGTTTAGTTGTAACAAAACAAAAGATGTAGCTATAGGACACCATCTTATCGTGCAAACCGTTTTAACAAAAGATAAGAAAGGTCAAATATATATCTTTTACCAAACAATCAATTAACGCGTTTTTTTTATAGTTGGAAAGTGAATAACCGTGTTGTTGCAGAATAGAACAACTGACCAAGGCCAAGCTAAACAAAGTCGATTGAATTATTTCCAACTGACCTAGTCACCTCCTACCTAAATACTATTGTAACCTACACAGACCTGTAAACTCAAAAGATTACTTATATAATTTATTGTAAGTGTTCAATATAGTAAATGATACACACACACACACACATGCACACAATACATCTTGTATTTGTACCTATTCTCACCTGTGTAAATGTGACCAAACCATCCTGGATGCTCCTATTTGTAACAGATCGAGCATCAAATATTTCGCATAATTATATCTTGTTGCAAACAGCATCGAGTACGCGAGACTCATAAATTCGGGAGTTAAATGTATGCAAGTACCATTAATTATTGATTGATGGCAAATACTTTTACGGTTTCAACCGTTGAGTAACACTTATTTGCATACATTTTTTGTCGCATTCTCCAGTCTGGATGCCTGGGCGTAAAAAAAACGTCGTTACGTCTATTTTTCATAAAAAAATGTTTTAACTACTTTACGTCACTTCATATCGATAGGAACTTATGCTAAGCTCTCTATCTGTAGCATTCTGTGTTTCTAGTCAAAAGAGACAAAGGAATTCTCTTCCTTCCTTACTTTATAATGACCCTGCCTACCTACTAAAACATACCTATTCAAACGCTCGAATTCTCAAGACCAACACAAAATGGATATGAATTTGTCTTTGGGTTTCTCTGGACCTCTAGGATAGTGAATTTTAATCGGGGTCATTAACAGTGGCATTTCTGCTAAAAACGGCAACTTTTAGCAGAAATGCCAACTACAACTCACAGATATTATTTAGAAACTATATAAAACCTTCCAAAAATAGCTTATGACTAGTTGTATATTTGCAACATTTGGATTTTAGAAATTCCCTGAAAATGTTTTCAAGCAAAACCAAATGAGTAATATGTAAAATAACTATACTAAGTATCAACACATTTCATCTCATCTATGGCCTATGTAACTGGCTTGTGCAAATTTGTTATTGATGGGAGTCGTTCGTCTTGAGTCTGCAAAACATAAATTAGCATTAATGATTAGTAGGTACAGCTATTCCAAGCGTTGAGATGTTATGATAGTTAACGAAGCGTGGTTAGTGGAGGTGGAGGTTGTTGGCTCGGCTGGCTGCATGCGCATGCGCAGGTTGCCGGAAATCCTGCGCTAAGGCCGCGCATCACTCGCACCGTACTTTCCGCTCTGACATCAGTCGAAACACTGATATTTATAATAAAATATGTAGGTATATCTTACCAAAATGAAACGCAAAATAAAGTTTACTACGAAATAACTTATTAGTTAACGGACTAAGATTTATAAGAAAAGATTAAATCCTTTTACGACCGACCAAAAAAAAAATTAAGAAAAATTACACCAAGCTCGAACCAGGTTGACCAAAATGGTGAGATACAACGACGAAAATAGACGTTCGCAATTTTGCAGCGTTCTACGTCATCGGTCCAATCGCTTTATTTTAGGGTTCCGTTGTCAAACTAGGAATGTGCGTCTGTCACTTTAATCAAAGAATATGAGGGCTACAAAGCTCATTTGGTACTATAGCTTCTTACACCTGCATTTTAGAAAAACTAGGGGATATCGGTGTATAGGTAATTTAGAATCATCGTGAGGTTTTCTAGACAGTTTTTTAGGGTTCCGTACCTCAAAAGGAAAAAAGGAACCCTTATAGGATCACTTTGTTGTCCGTCTGTTTGTCTGTCAAGAGTCTTTGTCTCAGGAACGTGTAAATGTTGTAAATAATATCAAACACTAAGGTCTACGGTCCCTTGAAGCTGCTAACAAAATCGAACTTCTAAGTCAAAGCAAAAAATATACAGCCATTTTTGACGCTTATTTTGGCATTCACAAATTAAGCAAACCTATGGGAAACTTCCAGTTGTTCTAGAACTAAGCAATTTGAAACGAAGCAAGGTTCATCAAAAATATAGAAGAAATCCGAAATTCGATGCTTCTGAGTGGCACCGACCTCAATAAAATAGTTGGTATATTTAAGATTGTTTAAAGGATAAAACTTTCCCCTTTTAGTTATGAATTAAATAAATTACACTTTTGAAGTCGGTTTCATTTTTTTAAATAAACTTTTTATTTCTTAATTTTTATAATTTCAGTTGTGATTGAAAATAATTTGGTACTAAATCAAATTTTCGTTCAAGTACCTATACTTAATTATTTTTTTGTTTTTAACGTGTAGTTCTATAAGGTACCTGCATGAACTGAAATTACTTTTACAAATAACACGACTCATTATAGGTACATAGTCAAACACTTTACTAAAGTTAATTTTTCTGTGACAAAAATATCTTATAAATCGACGGACTAAAAAAGTAGAAATTAATTAATTACAATTACTGATGTCGAAGTTATAGAAAATCTATAACAGTAAGTTTTTAGCTTTAAAACCGAAAAACGCGAGGGTCGTCAGTTATTTCTTTAAGTGATATTTTAACAGATATCTTAAAATACTCATAAATACAATAAGTTTCCAGTTAAAGAATGTGCAAAGATATGTTATCATCTCCCAGTATGAAACTTGTAGTAGGACAGTGAAGTCGATTTTAAACGAGCAGAAAACTGCACATTTGGGTAGGGCGCATACTTAAGCTCCTTTGTAGAAATATTCATCTACAAAGTGGAATTTTCGGTTAGGATTATGTCAATCAAGATATCAACTCTGAGCGCGTTTTCGAAAAAAACTTTAATTTTTATTCAACTCTGCCAGATTGGAACCTTAAACATCACCTATGTATTCGTTCGTACGTTTACGTTGAACTGTTTACGAACGTCAAATATGTTATTTGAAATTAACATTTATTGCCATAAGTTGGACTTACCATCGTGTAACATAAAATTTATGTTTTGATTTAAAACTGTTACAAATCTTATGTCTCATCATGTCATAAAGACTAACGTGAATCATTCGATAAGTTTATAGGATTTTCCTTTTAATTTCCTGCATCGGCCAACAATCGCGCGATGCTCCCACGCTGTAGAGTCGACGACCGCTAAGAATCGTCACAGAGTACAAAGCTAGAAACTGGCATCATCAATGCTTCATCATTACTGACCATTTCTACTTCACACCTCTACATTAAACAACTTAATATGTGTATGTCTGTCCCGTTACTACTTCAATGCGCAGTTATAGTTAGTTATCGGTACACTGCAATGTTTTGTCTCTAAGATCAGTGGGCCGCGCCATGGCCTCACTTTTGATTTTGGTCGGCGGCGGCGCGTTCAACTGTGTGGGTTACGTCATCCATCACATCCTTTGAGATAATTCGCCTTGATACAAAAATAATATAGGTAAAAGGTTTGGTGAATAATTTGTCTAAAAGTCAACCTCTCTGGCTGTTGCATTACACTAAGCAGCCACAAAAATATAGTATTTTGATGTACAAAATCTGGCATAAATACACAGTAGCTCCCCTTTTCATCGATAGACCCTGCATAGGTATTATTTCTAATACTAAATACCTATGCCACCAATGAGATGAAGACAAAATCGTCATGAACGATTGTTTGTAAATTTTGTAAGATTGTTGTTGGCCTAAAAGTTTAATGAAAGTAAAAAAATCACCTTTCGGATTTTGCCTCAGACAAAGAATATATATATATATTACGTATATGCATCAGATCTATCGACAGGTTTGCTATAAATTTATCGTTTTTAGTAAATTAGTTGTGATTTTTATTTTATAGACCCCTTACAACATCGTTAAATTTAATAATTATGCTTAAGTTATACTCAAAATTACAATTATCCAACATCTTTACAATTATCTCCGTTTGTTCTCTTAGATACTGACACTCAGGAAGTTGAAAATATACTTATGAGCTTAAATCTGAGAGTGCCCCTGGCGGGGACCATGTCCCTTCTAAATTTCTCAAATACTCAAGGCATATCGTTGTTCCTATAATTAGTCACTTAGCTTATCTTTGTTTTGGAAAAGGGGTTCTTCCTCACTGCTCAAGAAATCCATCATCACACCTGTGTACAAGGATGGTAGTAAACATAAAGTTAATAACTATAGGCTAATATCTGTACTACCAGTCATTTCCAAAATTTTAGAAAACCTTATTAATTCTAGACTTCTAAGCTATATAGACAAATTTAATATTTTTTCTAATTCGCAATTTGGCTTTAGGCATGGAAAATTACCGTAAGCCGCCGTACTAGTAGTAACATATTTAATTACAAAACAAATATAATGGAAATAAGTGCCTGGCTGTATTTCTTGTCCCTAAAAAGGCATTTGATACAGTTTCTCCTTCCATCCATCAATATAAATAAATACTTTCATAGCAAAGATGCTGTCAAAAGATTAACCTTAAGCCAGGACTTGAACCTGCGACCCTTACATTTCGTGTAGCTCTACCACTGAGCTACAAAGGCACAAGTCTGACTGATGAAAATCTATGAAAGTATTTATTTATATTGATGATGTAGCCATAGATATGGCATGTATAATTTATTTCCTAGTGACTTATAAAGTCTTAGTACATCAATCGTATAAACACTGTGTTACTATTTGGGGTGAAGCAGTAAAAATAAAGTTTCTCGAAGATGAAAGAAGTCAGCGGTGCTTGCTTAAAGTAATGTATTTGAAACCTTTTAAATATCCAACACAAGAACTTTATAAAATATGGAAAGTTTTTTCAGTGAGAAAGCTGTACATTTTGTCAGCAATTTTAAAATTACATAAAACTCTATACTTTAACCCTCATTTATTACCCAAAAGGCAAAAAAAACGTAATAACCGTCACGCAACTAAAATTAAATTCCCAAAACGTCAATTCTCTGCAAAATCAGCTTGTCTTGACGATAAACTAATAGAAAACTAGATAAAAATCTACACGTTGAAATACAAGTTGAAATCTCGTGACTGTAAACAAACTTTGTATGATTGGTTAAAGACCATTGACTACACCGAGGAGAAGCTCTAGGTAAAAGAAAAATCGCTACCGTCACATGGGCGTAAGGTGAAAAATTTATTAACTGTTTATTATATATTATACAATTGTTGTTGTAGTAACGAAACGGCCAAGCCACATATTTCAACTAAGGTGTAGAGTATGTGAAGTTAGGGCTTGTAGAGTTAGAAGCTTATAGCTCTGCATGAGATCTAATAACTTTTTGACGTTCAGTAACATTTTAGCGTTAAGAAAAGCTGTAGTGGACCCTTTTTTCGGTACTGCTTAAATATTAAAGAGTTAGTGTATAATTTATAAGAGAGTTATAGAGTGTAATAACACCTTTACATCTTCGATTTTGGCGCAAAATTTAGCAGGTAAAGCCTCTATAGACCCTTTATAGTGGTTCTATGTAACCTTTAGTAGCAGTGTATAACAGGTGTTATAAGATCGTTAGTTTTCCGCTCGAACCTTTATTGCACCTTTATAATGGGCTTTATTGAAACTTTTACTTATATAAAATATCTATAACGGTGTCAAATAGAACTTGGATCTGTATTTTGATACCTTATTACTCATTTGTAGCGTTTTCGGGGTCAAAAGTAGATAGTTGATTAACAGTGTTTTTGATTTTCATAATGTAAGGTTAGACTATAGACAAAAACTTTAAGCGTTAGAAACATTAAATGGTGTCATTAAAGAATTACCATTTGTTTTACTTACACCATAATCCGTATATCAGGATCGTACAAAACTGCTATAACTATTTAACCTATCATTGTCTTTCGTATTACAGGCGTAAGCTGTATGTAAGAGTTATACAACGCATGTAGTGTTTGGTGTTACTACACTCTTAATTAACTCCGTTGCAGAACCAATGACATTAATGAAGTTGAACAACAACCTTATGATATATAAACAACTCTGATATAGCAGATTTATAGCAATAAAAATTATAGGGAGTTAATAAAGATCTTCAAACAGCTTTTGACGCTGCAGGCCGAAACAAGCTTTAACGTCATAAGTATATAAGCGTCCGCTGCTGCTACACTAACTGGAAAGAATATTTAACTTAGTTTTTACAGTTCTAATACAACCTATAGAGCAAAACTTATTCCATAAGTGAACTATATCACTTTTAGTGACAACCGAATCCATTATAAATCATTAGTAGTACTCTAAGCTTCAAAATTACCTGTAACCAACGCTAAATTGTTTGTTGGGTATGATCTCGTCTTGGCAACATTTTACATGAAAATGTTTTTGGTGGGCTGTTCGACCCTTTTATTTAGTATTTAAGGTCGAGACAATTGTAGTTTTTGTGTCGTACTATTAAGCATCTCATAAAAAATTTATATTACCTACTGCATCTACATTTTGTTTAAAAAATTACTTCTTTGTAGCGTCGAGTGAGACCTTCCAAAGTTTAAGGCTAACCACATATTAACATGAATAATCAATTAACAAACTGGCAATGGTATCGACTTCGAATCGGACCGGGCCTGATTCTCGTGCTGATAGAGATAATCTCGAATTCGAAATATGTTTGATTGATTTACTTATTGCTTGTATACGCGGTAACTGTTTCAGTCAATAGATTGAATAGCTTGAACTAGATATATCGAAAGACATTGCGGATATCGTTTGCAAACAGTTAGATCTGTATTTTTTTTAAAGAAAAAAGGTGGATTGAAAGCACCCCAATTCAAAACTATTTAGCCATCAACTAATATCACTAAATCTGACTCCTTTTCATTTCACTTTTCCTGCGACATCCCATCTCTACTTCTTCCGACCACTCGATGCATGTCGACCGCTTGCTTACGACATATGCCTAAAATAAGGTTCTAGAATAGGAAAAACTATTTGCAAACGATATCCGCCATGTTTGTTTCTACATATCTGTTTCAAACTAGTCGATCTATTGACTAAAACAGCCACCGCGATTTACAATCCAAGAGTAAATCAATTAAACGTATCTCAAATTCGAGATTATGTCTATCAGCACGAGAATCAGGCCCCAACAATACAGGTGTTGCTAGTACCGGGTCAAGTTGATATACTTAAGGCTGCGCCCTACACGAATGTGCAATTTTCTGCTCGTTTTTAAAATTGATTTCACTGTCCTATTGCAATTTTAAGACTGGAAAAATGTAACATGCCTTTACACCCGATTTTTCAGGTTCATGCAAAAAAAATATACCTATTTGTAGGTGCCCTTGTCATATGTCGTAAAACTGTTTTTTTGGTGTTTCTTTCAAGCTCTTTTACTGGTTAGTAGTAGCAAAAGATTGCACCATGGTACCTAATTTCTACCTGATTTCCAGGGATTCCACGTTCGTTGTACAGTCCGGACAGGATTCTGGCTTTAAACTAACAAAGCGCCAGTACCTACCAAGTACCTAGTTGGTGATAAAGTATATTATTTAGCACAATGAAACTACCCACCCCTTCGTTAATTAGTAGGTCACTGATCCCATAACATTTCAAACATGAAATGAATGCATATTTTATCCTATACTCTATCCACCGAAACGAGTTAATAGAGCATTGTCTCTGTCGCACAATCCCTTACAAAAGATAAGGACACAAAAAGGTGAGTGGGCGTCAACTATACTGATAAAAAGTTAAGGTGTGTTCATATGCGATGATTTTGTGCGCTCAATAGTAAGCACTAAAACCACTTAAGTATTTTGTATTGAACTTAGAGAAAGAAAGAAAAATATTAAGACAATGTTTTAAAATAAAATTATGTATATTTAAATAGTTTAACATATACAATTAATTAAATTATTCCGACGTATCACTACTGTCGCTGTCACTTCCCACGTTTATTATGAATGTTTCGGTCATTGTTTCCACATTTCTGTCCATGGCATTCATTTTCGGTTCTACTATCTCTTCGACATGTTTTATGCATTTTTTCCATTTTGCAGCGTCAATATTTTGAATTGAGTTGTTTAATAACATTTTTAATTCTGCCATCTTGTATGTTTTGTTGCGGGATGCGACATGTCCTTTAACTTGAGCCCAGATCAACTCTATCGGATTTAATTCGCAGTGATACGGCGGAAGTCGTACCACAGTTTTATTTTTAGCTTTCGCCATTTCGTCTACGACACGCGCCTCGTACTGCTCCTTATGATTTTTTACGATATTCAGTAGCTCTCGTTTTAATAAATCATCCTGAAAGGGGATTTGTTTTTCTTTCAACCAATTAATTATCTCTTGTTTTTTATTTTTTTCAGTCGGAATTTGCTCTACTTTTCTTGAGTGGTACGAAGCGTTGTCCATTACAATAATACAATTATCATGTAACTTTTCAAGAATATTTTTGAACCAATTCTCAAACACTTCGGCATTCATATCTTGATGGTAATCTCCTTGCTTTTTTGACTCGAACACGTGTAAGCCCCCTTCTACAAATCCATCATCACTTCCAATATGAGTAATTATTAACCTTTTTCCTTTTCCTGGAACAATAAAAAATTGTATTGAATGATCTGATACAAAGTTAACGCTCACACAGTTTAAGATAACATAACAAACAATAAGTGCCGCCAATTAAGGATCGCTCAGGTACATTCAAACCTTTTCAAAGAATTGCATTAATGACAAAGACAGTTTTAACAATGGAATTATGTTAAAGAACTTACCGGAAGGATTTTTTAATCCAGTTGTCAGGCCATCAAGGAATGCGTCGCGTTTATTTTTCACATTTGTATCAGTCCATACGTTTGTAGTAGTATGGCCTTCATTGAGCCAAGTCTCATCCAAATAATATATTTTTTTCTTTTCTTCTCTTGCCATTTTCATTGTCCGCAAATAATTCCTCCGCCAAAAAAATATGTCGTCACGATCAATCAATAAGCTGTTCCTGCATCTTTTAATGTACCTAAATCCAATCATTTTAAGGATTTTATGAAGTGTTGATCTTTTGAATGTCCCCAAAGTACCATCTTCATTTATTGAATTCATTATTTTGTCCAATGTCGGTATCTCATTTCGGGAAAATAAATCGTGAACTTTTCTTCTTATAGCACATTTAGTTAAGTCGTCGATTGTGTCTACAATGAAAGTACGTTTTCTTGTTTTTTTGGGTGAATTTAAAACATTTTTAGTTTCTTTCTCTTTCAGAATTCTATAGATGGACATCCAATGAACACCCATAGATGATGCAACAGCTTTCATGACGTCATTGTTTGAAGGGGATTCCATGGAACTCCTCATAGATTGATACATGTTCCATATCATTGTTTTTTCAGTCGAGGAAAAGGCTCGTCGTCGCCTTTTTTCCACAGAGTTACCTCCATGTAAACTGTCGGCCATCTCACTTAGGCAAATCGACAGTAAACTCAAAAAGTCCGTTATACAAGCGCCAAGTCTTTAGGAATGCAATCAATCACAAAGCCGGGTCACACGTAACAAAATTATCCAGAGTCCAAATAACAAGCCGAGTCAAAAAATAAAATAATAGATTGCACTAGCACAGTGAGCACGTCTGAACAGTACGAGTCGCACGAACAAACTAAAAAAACTCGCGCTGTGAACACAGCCTTAACGTCATTGTTCGACCAATCACATGCCAGTTCATTTTTCCCCTATTAACTCGTTTCGGTGGATAGAGTATAGAAACTGACCTATATGACTATTAATCAAGAGACACTATCGACAAATAATATAAATCTCAATTCGCTATAGGATATATCAATAAACTTTTTGAAGTACCTACCTACTTAATATATTGGCATATGTATGTATATTGTTTTCATGTAGGTGCATGGCAAATATTCAAATGTGGCGCCCACTCGTTCTCGCAAAAGCCAGTCGTTCATTGGAAAGATGGCAACCAACCGTACGGATAGCATACGTACCTACCCATTTCATCCCGCCCCCGCACGCCTGTAGTGATCACGTCATTTGAAACAAATAATGCTTACCTACTTAATGACGAAGGTCACATACCTAACTACGTGGTAATCGAACTTCCACTTTTATAGTGGGATCAATTTAAGCTGCATCTGTAGTTTTACTAAGGAAAAAGCTATAGCCTGCTAACCAGTAAAAGCAGTAACAATACCATATCTACGAATATTTTGAATGCGAAAATGAGTTTGTTTATTCGTTCGTTCGTAATAAAGGTTCCAGTTGCGCTAAAATTTAGCACAGAGATAGTTTAAGAAACAGGGAAGGGATATATTTTACCTTGGAAAATTCCAGGACGAATGCAAAAACGTTTTTACAGCTTCGTACCAGACCAGTTTAAACCATCTACTTATTTAGGAAATATTGTGCCTCACTTTGTAGAAAACCCTGAACGGATTTGATCGGTTTTTTTAATCGGCATTAACTGATTATTCACATAGACTCAAGTTACTAAGAAATTCCGTATTACAATATTTATGAGTTTTATTACTCATAACTTTCTGTTTGTAAATAATACCCAAAGTTTATGGGAAATACCGTAATAACATTTCAATTTTATGACTGTATCACTTGCTGTTACTATTAAACTATTAAATAAATATGTATTATGGGAACGGTTAGATAGTGGAATGAGCTGCTTGTTAGGTTTTTTTCTACGGGCTATACCTACAGCATGGGTCATCTATTTCTAGAAGGGAGGAGGAAGAGTCAATTCTCAAAAAGCACACATTGAACTGTATTCACAAGACAATGTAATGGAAGTTAGTTACTAAAAGCCGATGTGCGTTTAAACCTAGTTTTAGCCGGCTGGAGCTAGGTGCAGCCGGTCACAGGTCATAGTTACAATTAGATCTATTCTACTTATCTTCGGTTAGAACTAAGTTCAGCCTTCATCGTACCGGCTATAACTAATTGCAGCCGCTCACCGTATCCTATGTACCATCTAACACATATATCTACCATCTACAATCCGATTTGACAAAGCGAATGAACTTTTAACTGCAAACTTCATGTCTTAATTCAAATAAAGTGCGAGCATGAAATATTCATGACCCAGACCGTAATGGCAATAAATGTTTACTGAGTAACTGTTAGTGACTGAGTAAAAAACATGACTTGTTTTTTATACACAAGTGCTTAAAATGTAAATTTTAACACCAAATACCTTAGTTAAAAAAACAAGCCGCAGCAGGATGTCTTTTAAACTAACTAATTTCACATAAACTTATTTGTTATGGTAAGCTATTCTAAATATTAAACAATCAATGAAAATTACAAGGAATTTGTCGCCAAATAAACGTTGCCGTATATAAGCATAAGTAGGATAACTTATCTGTGGGTTAAGTTAGTAAAAAAAATAGACGAATACAAAGAGAAAAAATAAAGTGAGCCGTCGCAGGTCACTGTGCAGATGTCAAAACATCGGATATTATATAGCAATCAAAAAAAAAATGTTTCTGGACATATCACACAGCGCCATCTGGTCCAGAACTAAGCAAGGCTTGTATAATGGGTACCAGATAACTGATACAAATACTCTAACGAGTTTTTTTGTACATATACATACATATAAACATAACAATATAAAAAACACCAAGGCACTTGATAAACACAATGTATGTTTGTCCTGTGCAGGCATCGAACCCACTGCGCTCGTTTCATCAGGCACTATGATTTCCTACTGAGCCACCAAGGCAGTCTTTTGCAGATGTTTTTATCAAAAACATGTTATACGTAAATATTTCTTAGGTGGGTATAAACAATACTTTATCGACGATTTACGAGTAGCGGCGCCGTTTCGTGGGGCCTTATTTGGGGGCTCAAGCCCCTCCAATGTAATTAACTGAGCCTTCCTAATATTGTACGGTGTTACTGTGATTTCTGGGACTAGCTTACTCCTCGCCTCGCCGCTGAACTTTATGTAATAGACACTGGAGATGCTATGATAATCATAATCAGACAATTTGCTTTTCGCCATTTGATTGCTGAAATATTACTTATAAATATACTGGACGCTTTGTGGGACGCTTCAAATAGACCCAAAATTAGAAGTCATTTTGTGATGTACAGCTTTCCTGGTCTAAAAGAGGTCACTCCTAGTCTCTCCTAGATAAAGGCTCCTTTATTAATTCCTAATTTCTTAGGAACTTTAAAAAATAAGTGCTCTTACTAGTCACGCTATGATCCATATAGCTAAAATATACCTGGTGGTCTAGGATATATTATTTGACACATAGCCATAGGATTAAATAATAACTGACTGAAGATTGAATACCACTAAAACTGTTGACTAAAAGCTGCAGGTGACAGAAGGCGGTGTGACGAGGCGCGTGACGCGAGCTGTAGAGGTGCTGAACGCAAGTGCACCTGGGGCTCGTATGCGAGTTATGAGAGCCGCATATCATTCCACTGCCGGCCCTGGTGTCCCAGCTTCCTCGTTCATGCTCCACTCTTCTCGCAGGGTAAAATTTTTTTGTACATACAACTTCTATTATTTATTTCCTATTATATTTAACACTAGAACTCTTAATAAAAAATCTTTAAAATAACATGAAGCTACAGTAAGCCTTGACCAGTTACAGCATCGAGCTAAAAGTCCGATTCCTTATATTCCTTTACACTGCTACTCTATACTTCTACCATCATGTTTACTTTTGCTATTTTGGTATGAGCTTTAAAACAAAAAAGTACTGGATTTAATTATTATATTTATTTCAGGTGTTTTCATCAGGTTCTCGTTTTCTAGAATCACCTGGGTCACCGACTAAACCATTGGAGATATCGTCAACTCCTCTGAACTCGTCACCAGACAGCGTTGAAGAAACGGAAGACTACAAAGTAACTGAACCAGATGACACTGAAATCTCAGAACCATCAAAATGGAGAGGTTCAACTGGCGCGAGCTCGATCAGAATGCCAAGTGAAGAATCATCTTCAATTGATAATGCTAGTATTATAGACTTAGATTCTAAAACTCATCACATAAACGTTATGAGAGAAGACTCATACGATTCCGTAAACAGTGAGATACATCAAACTAATAAAAGAAATAGTATACGGCTTTCGCCACTTTTAGACGCACCAGTAACATTAAGTACCCTCAAATATAAATCTCTCCTTAATAGCAGTAATGACTGGAATAATAGACGTAAAAGTTACAGTTTCGAAGACACATCACCACTACATGAAACTATATTGCAAAACAACGATACTATAGCTATGGAATCATCTACTGACAGTGGTATCTGCAAATCAACAGAGATAGTAAATGATAATTCTGAAGACGCAACATTTTACAAATACCCTAAATACGCAGACAGAAAAATATATAATAATAATGGAGAAACAGATAGAACAGAATTCAAACCTGCATATGGATCTCATATTTATGCCCGAAAGAGTCCAGTCGAAAACAATATCACATTACAATCATCAGGAAAAGTGTCAATAACATTACCAGTGAATGTTGTAAAAGAAGACGAGTATCAATACAAGAAAACCCACACAAATGATGAAGGGGTCCGGAGAGTTAAGAAAGTAGGTTTCAGTAAAACTGAACTACATTTTGCAGCAGAATCAGGAACAGTAAACATAATAGCAACAGATGAAAAGCCACCACCAACATACGATTTCCGAAAGCGAAGAAGTGCGTTCGTACCTATAAAGAATAATTTCGAAAAACCTATCACTTTATTTGGAGAAAAGATTGATTTTTCGGAAGATAGTGATATAAACAATTTTACGAACGATAACAGTGAGATTAGTGAATTCGATGAGAATACAGCAGCTACAAAGGGTATTCTCAAAAATAAAATTCCGAAACCCAAACCATATCTTTTAGGGGAGAACATGGTATTTGGGTACTCGAATGGTAGCGAAAAGGAAGATAATTTGATTGTTCCTAAAGCAGTTTCTTTAATAAATAAGCAACTTTATCCAGAAAGAAAATACAGTAATGAAACAACGTCAAGCCTTCCTAATGAAACAGTCACAAGTATCAATAAATTTCCGTCAAGGACAAATTATAAAAGTAAGTGTGAAGTACACATAAATTATAAAAGATTTTATTGTCTGTCACCTCTTCACGCTTAAACCACCGAACCGATTTCAATGAAATTTGGAATGAACATAGTACTTGAATACCGGGGAAGGACATAGAATATTTTTTATCCTGAAACATTCGAAAGTTCCCGCGGGATAAACAATAACCGAGCTCAAACGAACTATAGCTATAGAAATTTTTATTAGTATAATTAAGGATTTGACGTAAGAATCCCACGCCGATTACGAAATTTAGGGCGAATGAAGCCGCTGACAAAAGCTAGTTTATTATATTTAGAAAGCATAATATACAAAAACAGTTCTTACTATTTAAAATCATCTAGAGCATCTCTTGCAAATGTATTGGTTTTTATTTCTTTTAATCTTATAAAATAAAATAAACAAAATATATTATAAAATAATCTTATAAGATAATTTTTTATCCACATTTTTTAACTTTATCTTTGTTTTGAAATCAATGACAATAATTTATAAGTATTTACGCTAAATTATCATTTAATCAGACTTAAACTAGTCCTATTTTAATATAACACATATGATAGAATTAGGTATACGTGTATTGTTTAGAGAAACAAACACATAAATAAACGTTCAATTTTGCAGGTCCACCCCGATATGACAGTCCTAAGATTGAGAAGAGTAACTGTGATTTTGAACTTGTTGATAATAAATCCACAATGATCGACGATACTGGTAGTGTATTCAAACAAAAGTTGAATGTTTTACAACTGTCGCCAATCCAAGGAAGGTCAAAAACAAGACAGCTACGGGAAAGCGATTTAACATATTTCGGTATACCCAAACACAGAACAAACAAATCAAGTAATTGGGATCAAGTTACTTCTGAAAGAAATATCACTGAAACCTCGTTCCGCTCTGTTAAATTAATACAGCAAGTTACAAACTGTGTTGGGAACGAGGCTAAATGTGATGATGTTCCTGAATATGAAAATCTTTATATACAACCCTCTTATGCTCCTTTGCCAGCACCAAGATCTCGAACAATACAGGATAATGTCAACAAAGCAGAAGAAATTTTCAAATCTGAGCATAACATCGGTGAAACAAGAGCTAACCATGAGACTAGACGTTCTAGGCATAGGAGACATGAAATATCTTTGACGCCAACAATGTCTTCGAGTAGGAGTATTTCCGAGCCACCAAAGGTTAGGGAACGAAATACGTTAGAGAACCATCGACGACAAAGTCAACATCGAATGCACAATTCATCAGGAATGAGGTAAAATTCCATACTCTTTTTTCGAAACAAATATAATACGCTGTTTTCTTAAATAACACAAAAATAATGGTTTACATTTTCAGGGTTAAAAATGCTGATGAAATAAAAAACAATGATATTCAAGATGTTAGTTCATCAAACAGTAATGGCAAATTGAAAAAAGAAATTATTGATAATACCGAGAAGGAAAAGAATGTAAAACAAAAGAATTATTGTGATACTAAAAGTATAGATCGGCTTAAATCACGCAACTTAGGTAAAGAAATAAAAAATAAATCTCAGTTATCACCAGAGAACGAGTTCAAGACGGACAGTGTAAGTAATAAAAAATCTTACGATGGTAATAACAATGCGAGATACTCAAAATCGCCGCAACATTCCCATGAACGTAAAACAAAAAAACAAAATGAAAACATAACAACGGAGAAGAAAACATCTTGTGATGCTAAAATACAGAGTGACAATTTACATCAAGAACAACGAAATGGATCATTACATCGTCATTCTAAGAAAAATGAGCCCATGAAATCGTATGAGAAAGAAAATAGATCACCATATACAAATGATGCAAAATTTACTAATATTTCAGAAAAGAGTGGCACCAATAGTAGAGGCCCATCAAAAGAAAAAATCAGTACAAGAAAATCATCCAATCGCCAAGAAGTAGATAAGATTACTTCAAATCGTAACCGTACGACTTCACCTATAAAGTTTAAAGATAGAAACACCAAAGAAAGCAACAATTCTAGAACCGATAGTCAAAATTCGAGTCGAAATGAGTATGTGATAAATTATGATGATAAGAATGGGACAGTCTCTTCAATATGTAAAATAAAACCTGGCACTGTTGCGGCAAAGCGAAAGAAAATTATCCAAGAAAGAGTGAAAGATAGCACAAAAGAACATAAAGTCAAACCTGTGCGTAAGTAATTCGTGTGCATGCTCTAACGAACAAAATAACAAAAATACTAAACAAAGCATTACTAAAAATAAACGTCTTTCAGTGCAGCTTCAACATCAACAAAGGCATCTAAATAATCTGAGCGATGCAGATAAGAAATTGAAGAAAAAAGTGCGTGTGCGGTCTTGCCAACTGCTATAGCATTGCTAGTCCTATAAATTAGTATAAATTCAATAACATCATTTTGCGTGATTTTTATTATTGTGATGTATGTAATAATGTATTTAAGTTAAGCTTAAGATAGTAATGATCTCCCAACAATTATCAAGTCATTAATATTATATAATTTAAATTTAAATACCCTCAAAATAACAAACATTAATAAATGCAATATTGTCTAAATACGATTTTATTGATATTTAATATTTACACGGTTACTAATGGATCCTTATCACATTTGCTTACAAAAACTTGGATTTGATTGTCTAGTCGAGTCCGAAGATCGGATGAAAACACTCGTAAAAATCCCCTCTCGGAATCAGAATGGTTGGTGAGTATGACGGATGTTCCTTTTTGTGCAGCGTCAAGTACATCGTGATGAAGCATTTCGCCTGTAAGAATAAGGAATTACAATAAATAAACAAATATTTTTAGGAATTACACACATTTGCGTCTGGTACCTAACTAAACAAAGCCATACCATACCAACAAACCATACCATAGATACCAGACAACGGACACAAACACTTAAATACTTAACTTTTGTAAAAACATACATATTAAACATCCAGACTACAGTAGGTAAATATTTTTATAAATAAATATTTTTCGACATTACACACAACGCCCTCTGGCCCCAAAGTAAGCAGAGCTTGTGTTACGGATACCAGACAACTTATAAAATACATACTTATTACTTCTGTTTTGTAAAAACATACATATAATACATAAATTCATCCAGACTCGAGACAAACACAAATGTTTATTACATAAATGTTTGTCCAATACGGGAATCGAACCCACACCCTCTGCACAGCAGCCGGCCGCACTACCAACTAGGCTTAATAATAAAGGCAAATAAACGCACTGCACATAAATATACGTACATACCAGTCAGATATAAGTCAGCAGCAACACCCTTCAGAACAGACGCTCCTGATCCTGCACAAAGCGCTACCGTTCGAACATCACCCGTCATGGCCTTGCCTTTGCCAACAGCTATACGAACGTGCTGCAAGCCTGTTAGTTGCTTGACTCTTGTGACTGCATCGGACAAAGATATCGTTGCTTTTAAGGACAAAATCCTGCAACAAATAAACATACATTGCCATAGCCAGTTTGATACTCGCTAACATTAAATGCGAAGTTAGCCGTGGATAATTTAAATTAGTAAATATTAGACCAACTTTGCTTAACGAATTAGTATATATAGAAGATTTTATTCAATTTTATAGAAAATCTTTTGCTTTGGTATTTTTTATATTCATATACATCCCTAATAAAACTTTTTATTGAACAATACGCTTAACATGATGCTAACGTATGGCATAGTATACAAAATTTTGTTTAATTTATGTATTAATCCGACTATAGGCAAATATTATTTACCAGGTGGGCATCAAGCTAATACGAAATTAAAATGATGGTCCACCTCATAAATTGGGCAGCCTTGCTATAAACGACTGTAAAATCCACATTAAAAGAAAATTCAGATAAACTATTACCTGCCAGCACCAACGTTAGGGTCTACTCCTGGTGTAACAGGGCTGGAATTTGCGACTGGGAATGCAGAAGCTAGCCAGTCGTTTACACCGCCTTGCACACAATCCCAACTCGTGTGGGGGGAGTACAGCGAGATGCGTTTTTCTAACAAAAAAGACACGATCCGTTCTTTCCATGAGCTGTGACAAATTAAAAGAAGTTCGTCAGCACATTTAGTAGCCTTGCCACACTTTAGACGTTTTACAGCAGCATCTACTTCTGTACTCAATATAGGTTCTATTGCTCTGTGGGCATTGCGTTCTCAGGTTCAGATGTAATCTATGGTCATCCAGAAACACGAACTTGCAGTATGAACTTTTATTTAATCGATATATTATTTGATTAGACAATAAATTTTCTATTTCTAATATAATTTTTCTTTCTAACTAAAATCCTGAGTCCAATCCAATATAACAGATTTAAATCATTTACAAAAGAGTATGCTGATCTAAAATACATCATAGGTAAGCACCCCTCTTCTAACCATATAATATCTTCGAACAGAATAAATAACTTAAAACTATCAATGGTAGGTTTATAACAAGTTATGTCATTATTCTACATACCTTTGATTAACCGACTTTAGAGGTGCAAATATTGGAGGATGGTAAGACACAATCAATTCACATCCACTACTGTCTGCCTCTTGAGCTACATCTTCTGTTAAGTCATTTGTCAATATGATTTTGGTTATATTTCTGAAATCATAAAATGATTTAACAAGTAACAGACAATTTGTGTCAAACCCACGTAACGAAGCGTTCTGCTTTTTAGATAAGTATTATTTAAATATTCAAAACTCGTAATTAAGTTATTTGAACACTTTTTTTATAAACCGAATGGACCTAGGCAGCTCAACATCTCAATATTTTGGTCTTTGATTTAATAAGTAACTATATATTTAATTTCTAAAATTGATTTTTCTCATAATTATGTAAGTATAACATCACTCTCTCTTATCATCATCTTATCACTAACATTGTCAAGTCAACTAGATATACAATCCATGCATCATTCTGCGTGGTACAGCTACTTTTTACTTGTGAGCCTTTCGCCGTAACACTTTTTCTGTATCAGGACTTTGATGGCTTTGTATATGTGCCATAAGTCGTAAAACGTCAATCCGTACAGTGTCCGAATACTGCTATTATATTGTCATAAACAAACCCTATAGGCAATATGCCCATAATAGGTAGTACTAGGACTATAATAATGACAGTTTTTTATTTATTTCAGCTGCCCTTTCTACTTTCGTCTTCGCCTACGTTGCAATGTTTTTGTTTGTTAGTCCTAAGAGCTATCACGTAAATTTCCATAATAATAGTCCCTTCCCCCTTGTCACGCTTTTCATAAATTTTTTGTATGAATATATTGACTTTTAACACTGTGAATCCAACTACCATCCCACCTAAATGCATGACGTATTAAATGGATGGCTTCCTAGTGTATAAAAGCGTACTTGAATCTTTAAATAATAAATTCTGTACCTGGGAGTGTAAGCTTCTACCAATAAGCCAGTGTTGTCCCAACTTTCAGATAATTTTTTAGATGCAAAATCTTCTAATACTGATATAACCTTAGTTAGTGGTAAACCGGCATTTTCACCCACTGACATTTTGTTAGATGCAGATGTCGAAGATAAATATCTGAGTAATGTGCCTGGTCTTGTTATTATCTTCAAGAGAGACATTAAAGCCTAAAGAGCTGGAAAAGGATACAAGTATTATTAAGAAAGCATTTTATTTCTGAACTAGCTTTTTCCCGCGGCTTCGCCTGCGCCGAATTCGGTCATCATCGCCGTGAAATCCTGATTTATTGGGATGAAAAGAATTTTGTTGTTTTCTATTTTACCAGTAAAAAGTAAAAACAAATTACGCGTAGCACCGTTACGATGTAAAAGAAAACCGGCCAAGTGCCTGTCGGGCCACGCGTAGTATAGGGTGCCGTAGTTGCCTGTTGCAAGTACATTTTATTAGTTGGTCGTCTATTACTTGTTAACTTATGGAACTTACTTAGCATGTGATAGCTTGTCTTTTATAACTTTGTTACATATATCTACTAGTGCTGTGATTTTTTTCACATATCATTAAACTACCATTTAGTTGTGGCTGGCAGGGGACACTAGACTTTGCCAAAAATAAACACTTTAAAGCTTTTGGAACGACCTATTAAACGACACCTTACACCATGGGACAGACGAAAAAAAAATCATCCCCACTTTACGTGTAGGGGAGGTACCAACCTACAATAAAAATATTATTTTTATAAGATTTTTATTTTACCACTTTGTCAGTGTTATATCTATACCCATGCCATATTGCAGAAACGAAGCGAAACACCTTTAAACTCACCCCATTTTTTCCAGTTCAAACTCTATAAATTCTACATTTTTTAACAAAACACTATGAAAATATATTTGCCTACCTCTAAAAGCAATGAAAAATAATTTAGATTTGTTTTTTTTTTATAAATAAACAAAGCATTTTATTCAAGGCGCGATGTTTACATGCGGGTGATGCGGTTCATAGAAAAGAGCTCTGAAGGTCGTTGGCGACTGGACAAGCCTTAATTAGTGAAATTAGAATTAGGCTTTGCTCTTACCAGGACTTTTAAAAAACCATTAACTCCAGAAGAAGTAGCAAAAGCGGTAGCTTTATTTGGTCGAGGTTTGAAACAACGTGAAGTGGCTGCCTTTCTAAATATTCCACGTTCTTCGATACAATACGCATTTAAGCGATAACTGGAGACCAGCCGTTACATCCGTAGACCAGGAAGTGGGGGAGTACGGTGCACATCTGTTTGGGATGACCGCTTTGTTATTCTCGCGGTATTAAGAAATCGCTTCCTCACTGCTATCGAGATAAGACAACGTTTTCAGTTGATTAAAGGCGTGAACGTGAGCGAGCGAACAATAAGAAAACTTATGAAAGAAAGAGACTAAACTCCTCAGGGAACACAAGAGTTGCTAGACTGCATTTTGTCAATGATTGGAGCAATGTTTTGTTCACAGACTAGTGTAGAATGACCTTACGAGCTCTAGACAGCACAGGGTGTACAGAAAAAGAAATTAATGTTATTTACCTAACACTACCGTTTAAACTTAACGCGCGTTATGACGGAGGGTCAGTAATGGTCTGGGAAGGCATACAGTTGCAACGCTCGTACGGAGCTGATGGTGGCTAATGCGCATCGATACATTGAGGAAATTCTTCAGGAGTATGTCATACCATATGCAGGGTTTATTGGAAACGATTTTTTAATGCACGATAATGCATGGTCATACGTCGCTTGAATTGTCGATGAGTATCTTGCAGAGGTCGGCATCCACAGATTATAATGGCCAGTTCGTAGCCCTAACCTGAATCCCATTTAACATGTATGACATGTTAAAGAGATGAGTCAGGGCTAGAGTCAACCCTTCCTAGTGGAACTTAGAGACGTAATATTAACAGCATAGGAGGAGTATACACTGGTAGAGATCCGCAATGTTGTGCACATATTCATATAATGTGGCAAATAATAGCGCAATCATACCTTGTGATAATAAAATATCTATATTCAACGGAAAAAAAACCTATACATCATATACATTTAATAGAAACATAGCCAAAGTCAACAACTACTGCTCTGAAAACTTCCACAATTTTATTAACCCATCGTCACTGCAAGACAACAACTCCAAGGTTTCAGTAGGATTCCAAGTAACACAGTTTACATCTTGCGAGTGTGCGTTCAACTTTGTACAGACTAGTTCAAAGTTTGGTGCATTTGGATCAGATTCTTCTGTTTCTTTAAAAACCCGTATTATATCATCACCACACGCAGTAGCTAAAAGACCAGTTTTATGACACCATGATAAGTCATAAACACATCTGGTATGATAACCAGACAATGTACAAACACATTTCCACACAGACTCCCTGTCAACAATCGCTACACCCTCTTGATTATCCGGTTTATATTCTTTCCAAATTTTAACAGTTTTGTCGTCACTACATGTTGCAAGTCTTTCCCCTGTTTTATCAAAAACCAGACTCCATACAGTCGACTCGTGCGACTGCAGTGTCGCAACACAAGTCCAATCATTGTCAACAGGATCTTCCTTGTAAATCTTGACAGTGTTGTCGTAAGAAGCGGACGCCAAAATGTCTAGGCAGGGATGCCATGCAACCTACAACAAGGAGTCAACATCAGTTGTAAATTATGTGTATATATAAAAATTTATTAAGTCGATGTTATTTCTACGAACTTTTTTTACATCTTGATTGTGAGCATTCAGAACAGCAGCGCATTCATATTCGTCATCGCCTGCCACCTCCCACACCCATACTGATTTGTCTCTACCACAGGTTGCTAACAACTGACCGGAAGGTGACCATGTCACGCTCTTTACTTCATTCTCATGTCCTTCCAATGTGGCGTTACATTCAAATTGACCTATCAAAAGATAAATGTTATGGTTAAAGTTGAATATTAACTATATTCCATTATTTATATAAACATCAATATAACTTCATATCTTGGATATTTCATACACACCACTTTTTTTGTCCCAGATGGCTGTCGTTCCGTCGAAACTAGCTGAAGCAAGGAAATTCCCACAAGGAGACCAGGCAACTTCCCGGATAGTGCGTTGGTGTCCATCTACCAAAACTGTATTGATGTTCCAACCTTGACCGTCTTTGCTCCATAGTTTAATAGTGTTATCCTCTCCGCATGATGCAAATATTTTGCCAGAGGGATGCCACGATACGTTCCATATAATGCCTTTGTGTCCTGTTAAGCTTTGGAGCAGTTCTAACCTCGCCATTCTGCTGTTAAATATGAATAAATTCTTGCTATAAAAGATGCTTGGCCTTGGCTACTACTTGAAATAGTATTTGAACTAAAACATGATTAAACAAGACTCAAAGCTTTAGAGTGGCTATATATCAATAAACTGATATTTTCCGTATAAAGCTAAAATTTGTATTTTGGAACACCAGCATGATAAATCTGATAATTCCCATAATTTTACTGTTTTGCTCGTCTATTTTAGTACCAAAATATACTAATTTTAAAGCCTTTATTATCAAAACCAGATTCGAATACAAAATATAGATTAGAAAAATAAAAAAAACATGTTCCATTGGTTGTCGTTGGATCAGTGTCTTACTGACACATAGAACACCTCCAGCTTTTCCTAGCTTCTATCTCTCCTTAGTCTTGTACAAGGCGGTCGCACTTATTTATGTTTTTGACTTCTTTTTGAAATGAGAAGTTACCTAAATGGGTCCGAAAATAGAAATAGTTTTGAGTTTCAAAAAATTGAGCCTATCAATGTGTTTTTATATACGTCAGCTTTTTAGAACGAAATAGACCTTCTTCACCCGGAATCGAACTGATATTTTTTTCGAAAACCCATACTTTATTAAAAAAATGTTAAGAAATGAGTTTTCGAAGGTGCTAAATTCAAATTCTTATCAGTTTTTTAAAATTTAAGATGGCTGATCTAATATGGCATTTACGTTTGAAAGAATTTTTGAATTTGATGAATTTTTTTTTTTTTTTGGTTGTAAGATCTAAATCTTTTATCAGTATTGTAAAATTGAAGATGACGAGTCTAATATGGTGTCCATTTCTAAGCAAAAGTCCGTTGATTTTGACTTCACTGAACAGTTCCAGTAAAGTCAAACACCACAATATGAACTAGAGTAGCCATCTGAACACAAAAATAACCAAAGCGTGCACAACCTTCTGGCAATGGAGTCTCAAACCATCAATAACCCTACATGGCCATAATTCACCTATGTCAACATATAATGTAGTAGTTTGGTGGCACCGACCACAAAAAAGTTTCATCAAGAACAAACTACAAAGCCTGCAATATCGCGCCTGTTAGGCAACTTGCCTTCCTGTATGAAAACAACCCCGGGCTACGAGGTCATATCAAATATTAAATCTATACACCTTGTCATACAACATGAAGCTGCAGCTTTGCAGCTTTGCAGCCATACAGATTGAAAAAGTGTGGCTTTGGAAACGGAATACCAGAATCACTCATGCACACTCGAGGAGATAGTAGGTACTTAAGTCCCAATGACAGATGCGACATGGGGCATTATCGTAAAAAAACAATAGTCTTAGACAGAAGATACTGCATCATTATCCTAAAAACACTTTTCTTTGACAAAAGATACTACATCTAACTTCATGAAAAAACCATGGGCAGCTGCAGCATGCATAAAGTGAAGATCTATATGGGTGGCTCCAAAACAAAGTCTGGAACAGGGTCACAAGTCTTCTTCCATGACAAACATCAACATATCAAAAACCTTAGATAGCCTAAGAGCTTAACAGTTAATTATTGAGCATTAAAGCTATAGCTATTATATAGGCCTAATCGCGTAAATACGCCATTTTTGTGGAATATAGTTATTGAGTGATTTTTATATATGTATAATTATAATTATTACACCTCATTGTAATTTGTATGAATGTATAATTTGTAGTACTCATTTTTATATAAATATTATTATATATATATACACACCGGCACAATTAGCGGAACAGAAAAAAAAGTGAGAAATGATTTAACAATAAAATTAAAGCAAAATTAATAACGAGTGTTTCCCCCTCTTGCTTTCATTACGGTTTCCATTCGTCTGGGCATGCTACAGATTATGTTATCGATGATTTCTTGAGGCAACCGCTCCCACTCCTCAAGTAATGGGTTTCCAAGTTCATTCAGATTGTTGTGGGGTGGCATTCTGGATTTAACCCTTCTTTTTAGCAAGTCCCAGACATGCTCTATCGGATTCATATCGGGGGAATTTGCTGGCCACTGCATCACCGGTATACATACGTGGCTCAGATATGCCTGTACCGATTGTTCACTATGAGCACGAGCATTATCTTGCATTAGAATAAAGTCGTCACCAAAAAATGGGGCAAATGGTACAACATGTTCTTCTAAAATGTCTCTGATGTATCGATCTGCTGTCATGGTCCCTCCTGTGACTATCACTAACTCCGTGCGAGTTCCCAAACATATCCCTCCCCAAACCATAATCGAGCCGCCACCATAAGCCACTGTGTGTTCAAAATTAGACTGTATGTGGCGTTCTCCTTTGCGTCTCCATATTCGCTGTCTCCCATCGATATGTTTTAAAAGAACTCTGCACTCATCAGTAAAGAGAACCTGCTGCCATTCGTTCAAATCCTTTTTTTGTGTTCCGCTAATTGTGCCGGTGTGTATATATTAAAAAAAATCAGATATTTTGATATTGATTAAAATATTGGAGATTTTCATAACATAACAGGAAATGTAACTAGCTTAAACATGTTTTGAGATATAAAATCCCCAATTTATGTAAGACACTCTGAAAAGCACTAAAACAGATCAATTTTTTATTTGCAATTTGTTTATCTTTGTAGTAAAAAAAATGTCACAAAATTGAATTTTTTCATGCAATGTGTACTGCATTTTAACCACCTACTAGCAAAATGTAACAAAATATCCGCAATTTCAATGTTTATACACCTACCTAATGCTGCTAGCTAAGTAATGTAAATAACTATGTCACTAAGCGCAACGAATAATATAAATATATATATGAATTACTTGCATACCTTATTAAGCAAACTTATAGTGATATAACAGCATAAAAATTAAAAATTCATTCAACTCATACTTTAATTTTATTTTCACGGCCTTTACGATTTTGATTTGTTTAATTTTAATCGAAAATATGATTTTTCAATAAAATAACGTGATTTCATTATTCTAGATCTAGATCAACTAGAAGCACTTTAACAATAGTTGTAAACATTTACATCCAAGAGTGTTATTTTATGTTGTAAATTATTTATTTACAAGCATGCTAATATGTATTTAATTATTTTTTAATAATTCTGAAATTTGGACTTGAAATTTTAAACTATACATATGTCATACATCCATGCAATAATGTTCATTACTGCTAGTTGTAGTACAGCCATAGCTTAATAACTGCTAATGGTGAGGTGATTCGGCTGTCTAGACAGGGCAACGATGAGGTGCGGTGCGGTCCATCTCCACCCCTATTTTACAGGCGAGCGGTCCGACCGACCGCCAGTGCGCATAGGTACTGTCTAAGTAGCGTGTCGCGTGTCGTCGCTTATTAAATTTTTATAATTGTTGTGACAAAGATGAGAATCGGTGAGTAGGTACTCCCCGGTCTGTCCGTTTAGTGTATGTTTGTACGCAATTAAAAATTTCCGGAGAACGTTTAGATAAAGAAAATATAAATAATACTACGTAGTTTAGAGATATACTATACCTACCTGATAAATGAAAATTTTGTTTCTTTGTGTTCTTTATTTTCAAATCAAAAAATTTACATATTAGTAACTATGTCAATTCATAACATATTTTTTTATTATAAATATAAGAGTAGAGTAGGTATATAGTACTTTACATAATTTGACTGTCATCTAACAATAAATGCAGTAAATATTTGTCGGTTCGACATTTTTTTAAAAAACCCGCCAAGTGCGAGTCGGACTCAACTACAAACACAAACAAAAAGTGTGCCACTTGGTCACCCATCCTATTACTCGATGATTTCCAACAAACAAATGTGTTACTAATAATAGCTAGATAGTACTGTAACGGTAATTTAAGATAGTAAATGGCTCCGGCCTATCTTACAAAATTTGCCCTCCTAAGTTAAAATCAAGAATACTTCTGCAGCGCAACTTTGCTGGGATGGACGTTGAGCAATTACGTAAAGATGCTTTAAATACGGACTGGAGTTCTGTATTAAATGCAAACACAGTTGATAAAAAAGTATGTGTTTTTAATACTTTACTAACACGATTATACGATACACATGCGCCAGAAAGACCAGTAAAAGTTAAACATTATCCTGCACCTTGGCTTACAGACGAAATACGTATATTGCAAACAAAACGCGATCGTGCCAAGGCTAAAAACAGATTATATCCCTCTCCTGTCAATTTCGAACAATATAAACTTCTGAGAAATTGCTGCAATACAGTGTGTAGAGATGCACAACGACGCCTCATAATTCTGTTACAAATGGTGATCCAAGAAAAATATGGAAATTTCTAAGTCTTTAGGAGTTGGTAAAATTCAAAAAAATCTTTTGATAATTTAAACATTAACCAACTTAATCTTAATTTCTCTTCTGTTGTTGCCATGGATAGTAACAAAAAGGCGCATTCCTCAGCAACTCCTGACTTGCCTCTTTTTTTTTTTAGTCAATTCAATGATTGTGATGTTAAGTAGAGTATTTTGTCCATTGCCTCCAGTGATGTTGATGATCATTCCCGTCCTTGACATAGTTGTACCTGTCAACACTCACATCCTTAATGCATCTATATCCTCCAGTACCTTCCCCGCGCAATGGAAAAATGCTTTCATTATTCCCTTACCTAAAAAGGCAAATCCTATTACCTTTTCTGATTTTAGACCCATATCAATTTTACCTTTCCTGTCAAAAGTCCTTGAAAGACTTGTTTATTATCAACTTAACACTTTCCTGACAAAAAACAGTCTTTTGAATCCCTTACAATCCGGTTTTTGTCCTGGTCAAAGTACGGTTACTGCACTCACTAAAATTACTGATGATATTTGTTACAGCATGGATTCCAAACAACTCACAGTCATGTCACTGTTAGATTTCAGTAATGCCTTCAACACTGTCGACTTTGACCTATTGCTGGGCATCTTAAGCTCTCTTAACATATCTCCAACAGTGATAGACTGGTTTCACAGTTACTTGTATGGGCGCCGGCAAAGCATTCGGTTAGAGGACACATGCTCTGACTGGTGCTCCACTTCAGCCGGTGTACCGCAAGATGGCGTTTTGTCTCCACTCCTATTCTCTATTTTCATTAACTCTATTGCTCTCCAGCTATCTTCTCTCTACCACTTTTATGCAGACAATCTCCAAATTTACACTCATGCCCCAATTGATGACATAAATAATGCTATTTAAAAAAATTAATGCTGATCATAACCAAATACTCCAATGGAGTACATTTTATAGTCTTCAATTAAACCCCATTAAGACTAAAGCTATTATTATTGGCAGTCCAAAAATGATTTCATGACTTAATTGGGATTTACTACCACCTGTTGAACTTGATTCAGTTATTATTCCTTACCTAAACTCAGTTAAAAATCTAGGAATTCTTATTGACAATACACTATCATGGATTCCACAACTAGAAGAGGTCAGTCGTAAAATTTTCGCCTCTATTGGGTCAATGAGACGGTTGCGTAATCTGTTACCTATTCCCACCAAAGTTACGCTTGCACAATCTTTACTTCTTCCTATTCTTGATTGTGCTGATGCTTGCCATATCAATCTCAACGAGAAGCAATTAAACAAACTTGAGCAACTCCAAAATCTCTGTATTCGATTTATATTTGGATTACGCAAATATGATCATGTCTCTCAATTTTGAGCTCAGCTCAAGTGGCTCCCAATTCGTCTTCGCCGGGATACCCATATTCTCACACTTCTTTATAACGTACTGTTCAATCCATCAACTCCTCATTATTTGAAAGAATGTTTTCAATTTATTTCTTCATCTACACTTACACTTCGCCCTTCGACTAGCTTACTTTTAAGAACACCTGCACATAACACCAACTACTACAGCCACTCATTCACTGTGCAAGCTAAACAGCTGTGGAACTCCCTTTCACTAAATATCAGAAGTTCACAATCCATCGCTATTTTTAAAAAACATGTTAAGGAACATTTTCTTTTAAACTAAAACTCTTATTTTAATACACCTGTTTAATATAATCTTCATTTTGATATATTTATTATACTGTGTATGTATTTAGAATATAGGTATATATATTTATAATATAGATAATATATATGTATGAATATATATATATTATATATATAGATGATATTTATGTTAGTATATATGTTGCATGTATATGTAATTGTCTGTTCTTTTTTATTTTAAGTTACTATTTTCACTACCGCACCACTTTTCATTTATTATTTCCTCAACACAAAGGTTTGCCTGGTAAAGATCGCTCTTTAGCGATAAGGCCGTCTAATTGTACCTTATTTGTCTTCTTACTTTTCTTGTTTTTGTTATTTTTATGAGCAATAAAGTATAATCATATTCATATATATTTAAAAATAAACAACATGGGGCTTAGTCAGTGATCGGATGGGTGACTGCTTAGCGGTAGGTACACTTTTTGTTCTTTTTCGTAAGTTGGGTAATAAATGGAACCAACTATGTACTAGTCCGACTCGCACTTGAACGATGTTAATGACACGCATGTAAGTTTACGTAATTTACAAAAACAAAAAGGTGTAACCAAGCGCTCACCCATCCAATTACTGACCTAGCCCGGCGTCGCTTAACTTTGAAAATAGTTTCCTACCAACAAATATGTTACTGTTTCTCTTAATAATATCTGGGTGGCGCTGTAACGGTAACTGTAAATGGTAAGACGGTAAAGGCTTGGGCCTGTTTCACATTTGGCCAGTTTTTATTATTCCTTGTTATTCTTTACAGTACAAACTATTTTTCCCTGCTACTTTACAGTTAGTATGTTTTTACGATAGAGCAAAAACAACGAAAATGTGTTTCTTGTATAGGGACCCCCCTTAAATATTTACCAAGATAAAACTTGTTATAATTTGTTATATAATCTCCTATTATAACAATTATATTACAAACATATATATTTAATGGTCAGACAGACAGACAGCATAGGCTCAGTAATAGCGTTTCGTTGGCACCCTTTGGGTATGGAACCCCTAAAAATAAATAAACTGGAGGTTTCATCTGGGTTTTATTCACTCTCTTCATCTTGTGGCAAGGAACATACCTATATTCAATCGCAAAGGTATATTTTATTATAACTGCCTAATTAATATACACACATATACAAATACATGTTTCAATTTGAACATACAAATATTTCAATCTTTACGAACGTACCTGTACATTTTTTTTGTGACAACCCTGACACATTTTCAGTGTCTAGCCATTAGTCCGCATTTTGCGCCGAGACAAAGAAGAAGAATTCTTGAAGTTATGACATTGTTGAAACTAATGTACTTAATGGTGCTAAAATGTATGAAAATCAAGTAGCACTATGATTTGAAGTTTTAAAACAGCCACAGTTTGCCAATAGCCAGCATTTAAAAAAACCCAGGGTTGCAGTGTAGTGCAAGGAAAAGTCCTGTGTCCCCTTCTGCCATAATATCCAACACCTCCACTCAATTTCAAATCACTTTGAAACAAATGTTTGAAATAGGCTAATTCAACAATCTAATAATAGTTAAAATACAAACATTTAAAGTATTAACCATAAATGACTTTTTAACTTAACATAATTTCACAAAATTTTCATTTTAAAAGTTAAATAGTTATGTAGTTATGCTGAATAAAAATATCAGATATATTTTTGTTACTTTCTATGTAAGCTAATCAAAATATTTTCTTTGCCATTACATCTTTGATATAATGTGCCTTTAAAACTATGTGCTTTGATCTTTAGGTATTTTCATAATTCTTAATTAGCCGTAAAGTACTTTGATTGATGTTTTTTTTAAACTATTCTTTTCCACCAACTTTTTTATTTCATTTGTGTATAATATGCTACTCTATCAATTACATTTTTTTACCCAAAAATAACTTAGCGCAGAGTTAATATAATTACTTAGAGATAAATAATAACTTAGAGAGTTTTAAAGTAGCAGTTGCGATAAGACTGCAAATATCAGAATGTATTAAATCACCTATATTCTTCGAATTTCTCCTCGTTTTCCGAAATACTATCAGGTATCACAAGTGTTTTTAGGTACTGGCAGCCTTAAAATTCTTAAGCCTTTACGATTCAGGTGACCCAACCTTCTATGCCATAAAGAGAGGTTCTTGCTTTATACAAATAGCCCGTGAACCTTCGGTTTGTTAAAGCTTGGTTGTTCTACAGTAAGAAATAAAGAACAAATTTATGAAAATAATAAAAAGCCTCAAACCTTGGAACAAAAATTGTAAACTTATATTTGGATCATAAGATTACCTGATAAAATAAACTCTGTTGAAAAACACTTGTTTCAATATTTATATTATTGCTGATAGTTATTATTCAAAAGATAACCTAACAAATTATATTCTTTATTTTTCTTGTGGCTTTAATTAAGTCTGAAGACTCAACAATTTGCCAATGTCAGTTAACACGATAAATAATTAGAAGGATGCTGATGAACGGTTTCTATTAATATAAAGATCACGTTCCTAAATTCGAACCAGCATACTGACCAGTACGGTGTGACGTCATTATCTAACGTCATACTGCTGTACTATTCCGAAATATGACGTCACACCGTACTGGCCAGAATGCTGGCTTGAACCATGTCGATCTAACCCCCCATACATAATTTTCACTCCCGGAGACTCCTTCTGGGAGAATAATAGGTATCAATAAAACATCACAATTGCGGCCATCTCGAGTTTTAGGATAAACGAAAATTTACTCAATATTTAGTGTGGAAAATGAAGACCCCGAAAAGCCTTGGATGCAAAGTTTCGAATCGGATCGGTAAAGAAATTGTTTTCGACCATCATTTTGGATCCACCATCTTGAATTTTTTTTCTACGCCCTAACGGCACCATTTCTAACAAACCCGCCATATATTACTTTCAATCCCAAACACTTCCTCTGGGAGAATAGTGGGCTTCAATAAATAAACACATGCATGATACACGTCTACACAAAATAAGTTACTCTTTTATGGGGCAATGTATACACTTTTACAACAAAGTTCCCAATAAAATTCAAAATCTATCAATAAGTAAATTTAAATCTTTTATCAAGCAGGTAACGTCATACTGCTGTACTATTCCGAAATATGACGTCACACCGTACTGGCCAGAATGCTGGCTTGAACCATGTCGATCTAACCCCCCATACATAATTTTCACTCCCGGAGACTCCTTCTGGGAGAATAATAGGTATCAATAAAACATCACAATTGCGGCCATCTCGAATTTTAGGATAAACGAAAATCTACTCAATATTTAGTTTGGAAAATGAAGACCCCGAAAACCCTTGGATGCAAAGTTTCGAATCGGATCGGTAAAGAAATTGTTTTCGACCATCATTTTGGATCCACCATCTTGAATTTTTTTTCTACGCCCTAACGGCACCATTTCTAACAAACCCGCCATATATTACTTTCAATCCCAAACACTTCCTCTGGGAGAATAGTGGGCTTCAATAAATAAACACATGCATGATACACGTCTACACAAAATAAGTTACTCTTTTATGGGGCAATGTATACACTTTTACAACAAAGTTCCCAATAAAATTCAAAATCTATCAATAAGTAAATTTAAATCTTTTATCAAGCAGGTACTTTGTAAAAAGGCATACTACACTATTTCAGACTATGTAAATGATAAAAATCCTTGGGACTGATGATGCTTAATTACAGAATGCATAGGTAAACCAAATTAAAATGGAAATAACATAAAATTGTACGACTAAAAATTTTTTATTTAAAACATTAATTGTATTTTAGTTTATTTGTATTATTAATAGTGTTTTTAAAAGAGTAACTATCGAGTTTCTTGCCGGATTCTTCTCGGTAGAAATCAACACCATTGTGAACCGGCGAGAAGGTGAGAGGGTTCAAAAAATAATATTTTATAACTTTGACGATTCAAAAGTGATTGTAAAATCCTTATTTGAATAAACCATTTTGACTTTGACTTTGACTTTGAAACACTATGGCGGCCATCCTGGAATTGTGGAAAATTGACAAATCGACTCAATACTAAGCATCAGCGACCCTGAGAACCCTCGAAAGCAAAGTTTCGTATCAGATCGGTAAAGAAATTTTTTCGACCGCCATTTTAAAAATAAGAAGAAGAAGAAGAAAGAAGGAGAAAAAATTTTTTATTAGCAAATAAGCAACACATTATAGGTACAACAAAACATTCAAAAATACAAAAAAAGAAAAGAAAAGGCCATCCTAAATATTTTTTGCTAGGTAGTTGCTTTTTGGTGGCCTTTACAACATTTGTTCGAGCACCCCACACCTAAAGCTATTCGTTTTCAAGATCTCCTTCGTTGAATTGAATGTTTTGTTTGGCGGCCATTTTGTTTTCTGCTATTTTGAAGATCTGGCACTTTTCTCATAGTTACGGTACCATTTCCATCAAACCCCCTATACATTATTGTCACCCCCGAAGACTCCTGCTGGGAGACTAAAAGGCTGCAATAAATCAGCACTATGGCGGCCATTTTGAAATTTTGGAAAATAAAAACATCGACTATTCTTTTTCTTAATATAAGAAGAAAGGGCCCCAAAAATCCCCTGATGTAAATTTTCGGCCGGATCGGAGGACGGATTTTTCCAACCGCCATTTTGAATCCGCCATCTTGATTTTTTTTCAACCGGGCAGGAGCTCCTCATAAACCTTAACAATATGTGTTCGAGCACTCCCCTCTTATAGTAAATTGTTTTAAAGTTTTGTATTGGCGGCCATGTTGTTTTGAACCATTTTGAAAATTTGAAAAATTCCTCATACACACACGGTACCATTTCCATCAAATCCCCCATATATCATTTTCACCCCCGGAGACTTCTTGGAGACTAAAAGGCTTCAATAAAACATCACTATGGCGGCCATTTTAGGCCAAAATTTTGGAAAATCAAAAAACCTACTCAATTTTCCGTATCATCCACCTCGAAAACACCCGGATGCAAAATTTCAGTTCGATCGGTTAACAAATTTCTATCAATCCTACCATACCTCATTTTCTCTTCCGAAGACTCCTTCTGGGAGTAAAGGTTCGCCATCCCTGTCCTAGAGCGAAAAGATAATCTATGGTCAATCAAATTATTATGAAATAGACATTTAGAACTTGTGACTTAAATGTGTGCATGCAATTGTGATCCTTAAGGTGGTAAACATTTTCTGACCGCGACTATACATAGACCACTGACCTCTACTACTACCCACTGGACTGGCTTTTCTATACAAATGACAGCTAATTTTGTGTGCCAATTTGAAACGCCACCGCGGAAATCTCAGGAAACTAATTTTGACGTATATTGTATATGACTGTCTTGGTAGATGTAAATAAACATAAAAATTTGCTGAAAATGTTTTAGTGAGTTTTTGAATTTATTTGTATAATATGGCGGTTACAAATATGAAGAAATGTGTTTTTTGCAAACGTTGCTACAAAAAAGGAAGTAACACGTAGTTTCACAGGTACGTGCATTTAGTGTTTGTTTTTATTTAAAATTAGTGTACAATTTATATGTAAACCATCTGATTCAATCAGAAATTTTTATTGCAATACTATATTAGCAGTATAATATTGAATTTTGGCAAAACTGATATTTATTTGTGTTGTTTAGAATTTGCTAGTGATTCAAAAAGGTCATAATTTTAATATCGATATTTAGGAAGTTGGCCAATATGGACACGAAAATTGTTATATTTAGAATGTAGTAATTCTTTCGATACTGGCATACCTTCGACTTAGAAAGGTTGTTGATATACTTGAAGCCTTGGTCTGTCTGTTTTTTGTATCTGCCTGTTTTTTTCCCAATTTGTTTCAGTTTGTTTCCCAAGCCCTAAGGGAGGGATGGGGATGGTTTAAATAATATTTTATTTTTGCAGATGTCCAACAAACTTAAAGGAGAGGAGTATATGGCTACATAATATAGAAGCTTTTAATATAGAAGGAAAAAGATTTTCTTTGCTCTAAATATTTCAATGCTAAATGTCTTATCAAACATTGCAACAGAACCACATTGAAGTTGGGCAGTGTTCCAACAATATTTAAAGGATTGTTCAAAGGTAAGTTTTAAATTTGACCTAATTAACATGGGACTGTATTATATTAGTCAAGCAGCACGTTTATTGAATTAATTAAAATGTAGCAAAAGATCTATTGACGAATGATCAAACACTCCAGGCATTATACTTCTAATTAACACTTAGGTACTAGTTAACTAATGTAAATCAACCCAATAAGTAATTCAAATTGGTTTTGGTGTTAATAACTATTAGTAAACCTAGTAGATTATAATAATTGTGTCATTATTTCCAGACCCAAATTCTTGCGAAGAGCTTGAAACAAGTGACAGTAAAAGTGAAAATGTGTCCGAAAGAAAAATGTGGCTCACAGCGTCAAAGTCATATCATACGTAGATACTTTGCGAAATCAAAACTAACTGGAAAGATTTTCTATATATCAATATATTGACTTTATTTTTTGAAGAAAACTATAGCATAGTTTGAGATGTAAATCAGCGCATGTCCATTTTTTGTCGTATTCAAATAATGCAAGTTTTTCCAAAAAAAACTTACTAGTCATATTACCATCATGAACCTGTGTATAAAAAATCGTCGATTTGGTATTTTTTGTTAATTTAAATAAATATTATAAATATTATTATAAAAATACATAAATCATATTATAGCTTCGCAGGTAGGTATAAAATATGATATTAAATTATCCTATAAAGAATAAATTAGATGTCCATTTAATGCGTCTTTTATTTTTAATTGACTGGACTATTAGTAGACTTAGATACCCGCTTAGATAGTGTATCTCCCACACCAATGGGCAGTCGATGGTGGATTGCAGCGGGTTATTAATACTATATTTATTGTTCTGGTACCTACGTAAGTTATAGTTTTATATATGTATATTTTTTCTAATAGTATCAATTTTTGATACACTGTTTGTGTTTTATGTGTGTCTTTGTGCATGTATTTATATATATATACTAGTTGTTGGCAACGGCACCGCCCGCGCTGGATTGGCGTAGGATTACTACGACCACTCCCGAATTGTAGTAAGAAAGTTGCAATAGCAAGCTCTACCTGTGGCTATAGTTTATGCATGTGAAATTCGGTCATTCCTGTATAAACTTCTATTTTTTTAAGAAATAAAAGTAGCCTACGTCCTTCTTTAGCTCTTCAATATCCCGGTGCGAAGTTTTTAGCTCAATTGAATGCCCCTTTGTGACGTGATGAAGGGACAAATGAACAGACATACTATCGCATTTATAATATACTACCTTTGGCCCGCGGTTCCACCCGCCCTAAATTCGGTCATCGGTGTGGGATTTCACAGGCAACTTTAATTATAGAGAAAAAAAACAAATAATACTTGACGTTTTACAGTAGCTTTTGTCAAACTATCTCCATGCCAAATTTCATCTTGATCGGTTCAGCGGTTTGAGTGTGAAGAGGTAACAGAGTTACTTTAGCATTTATAATATATGTTATTATATTATATTCATGGAGAGTATGGATGGTTTTAAGTGTGTGTATGTACATATGATTGTGCTAGTATATAATTATGATGGCGCTAATGCCACTAGTACCATTAAATATTGGAATACTCTTAAATATCTTAATTCCTTCCACGATTGACGATATTTGGTTCACATGGTGAGCCCACTATGCTACATACGAACAAAAAAATAATAATTGACATGTTTGACTTTGTTTTTAGTAGTTTACTAACGTATTTATGTTACCTACTGGGTGTTTCGGTACATATTGTATACTTGTTAGCTGATTAACAAAGTATTGTATTATTACTTTAAATAGAACTTCTTGCCAACTCTTTTTGGCAGAAATTAAGATTGTTTGAATCGACGATTGAAAAGTGTTCTCAAAAACCTATTTGAATAAATATTGTTGGATTTGATTTGATTTGAATGGGCACTAGCTATTGAGAGGCTGCCAAGTTTTTCTCTAAGGACTATAGTATGGAATTCTTGAAGAAAGTAGTGATTAGATTTTAAAAGATCGGCAACGTGCGGGTAATTTTGTTATTGCAAGCGTCAATAGGCTGCCATAACCACTCAACATTAGGTGGACCGTTAGCTTGTTTGCCACCTCAGTAGTATTAAAAAAAAAAAAAAAAAACTGGGACCATATTTCTTTGATGAGGAAATGGCGTGCTGCGGACAGACCCATGCCAATCGACAGGCGGTGTTGAGATAGTAAAAAGGTTAATTGCATTTTAAATTGTCTATGATATGTCAGTTGATTTAAAAGTAAGAAAGTAATAAAAAGAAAACATATCTGTCATGAATATATATTTACATTGATAATTGATAAATAAATATCTTAAAATATCCACTGCATATCGCCTTATTAATCACCCCGCATAACAGGTCATGGGCCTGCATTTTAAAATAAAAATAGAGTAAATAATATTTACGTAAAATGAAATAAAGTATTTAAATAGTAAAAATGGCGAAATGGGGTGAATCATCAGAGGAAAATTACCAGGTTAGTGGATGCCGCATCATATAAAAAATTAAGAAAAGTGATTGGCAAAGAAAAGATACTCAAGCACAAGCACTTCTAATTACGTCAATAGATAAAAAACACGTGCATCATTTAATTAATTCCGAAAATGCAAAAGATATGTTCGACAATCTATGCAGTTTGTATGATGGGTCGGAAGAACGTAACAAATGTCAGATTTTACATGAATTCTTCAATTACAAATATCAGAGTAATCAAAGCATTAATGATTTCCTGTCTGAAATAGAAAATCTTTCATTTAAACTAAAAAACTCGGTCAAACTCTGGATGATGAAGTAATTGTTTCAAAAATGCTTAGTTCACTACCGGAACAATATTCATATTTTACGACTGCATGGGAATCAACACCATCTGACCAAAATACACTTAAAAACTTAAATAGTCGCCTTTTAACAGAAGAAAATAGGCTAAATAAAACTGAAAGTATTGCAATAGCTTTCAAGTCGCAGAAAGTTATGAAATGCGTGAACTGCAATCGCATGGGCCATTCCACGAAGCAGTGTAAAACAAAACCATGTTCAATTTGTAAGAAGACGAACCATACTGAAGCGAATTGTTTCTTTAGAAATAATAAACAACATAAAAACAATTACAATAAAGATAAAAAAAAACCAATTACTACATATAACTATAAAAATAAAAACATACGTCGTTTTTGTCAGAAAATTGCACAGAAAAAAATAGTAGCATCCGATTTATAGTTGACTCGGGTTGCTCAATTCACATGACAAATAATGAAGAGATTTTAGATGAATTTCAAGAATTTCATTCAGAAATTAGTGTCGCGAAGCATGATGAAGTCATGTTGGCACAAGGCCAAGGAAAAATAATTGGTCAAGATATGACATTGCAAAAAGCATTATTTGTGCCTAGCTTGACACAAAACCTAATGTCTGTAAATCATGTTACAAAGAATGGTGGAGAAGTTCTCTGTTACGTACCAGTCTGTAGTTATTACCAAAGACTCTGAAATAATTTTAAAAGGTAAAAAGACATCAGAAGGTCTCTATGCCATAGACATAGAAAAGCGGGTAGCTGATACAGATGTGTCACTCTACACAAAAAGAAAAGATGACATAAATATGTGGCATATTAAAATGGGACATCCGTCAAATGAATGTTAATTAAAATTGTTAAAAATTGCGGACGGAATTGATTTTGATGATAAAAAAGTCAATATTTTAAAATTTGAAATTTGTATTATGGCGAAACAAACTAGAAAGCCATTTTATACTAGAACTAAAGCAACTAGAAAATTGGAAATAATTCACTCAGACGTCTGTAGTATTGAAGAAGAAACGTGGGATGGTATGAAATATTTGTAACCATACTTGATGATTATACACGCTTTATAAAAATTTACTTAATAAGAAATAAACATGAAGTTCCAGAAATCTTAAAAGAATGTATTAATGAATTTGGACGAGAAAATGAAAACATAGTTAAAGTTGTGCGATGTGACAATGGAGGTGAGTACACTGGTAGTGCACTTAAAATTTGGTGTCAAAGAAGAGGAATAAGACTAGATTATACTATTCCTTACACGCCTCAATTAAATGGGAAGGCAGAGCGCCTAAATCGAAGCATTATGGAAAAAGCACGAGCTTTACTGTTTGAATCAGGTCTTAGAAATGAAATGTGGGGTGAAGCAGTTTTGACAGCTTGCTATCTACTCAATCGATTACCTTCATGTGCATCAGATATCACACCGTATGAAGCATGGACAAATAAAAAAACAAACCTTAAAAACATTGAATGTTTTGGAAGTATCGGCTAAAAGTTAATCATGGTGGCATATGCTCCTACTGGGTATAGACTTTGGAACGCTGAGAAAAGGCAAGTGATTTTAGGAAGAGATGTAATATTTCAAACAAATGAAAACTTAAATAATTATCATTCTAAAATCAATAAACAAAATGTTGATATGAGACAGTTGTTGAATGAAGTAGTATGCGAACACATAAATGAAGAAAACGAAGGTTTAAAAGAACCAGAGTATATAGAACAGAAACAAGATAATAGTGATTTGGACATGATTGAAGAGTCAAACACTCCAACCGATTTAACTGAGACTGAGCAAAACGAAATGCTAGGTCGAGGAAAAATAAATAAACTACCGAAAAAACATCTTGATTTCGTATACTTGACATATAAGGAAGCTACAACTGGACCAGATAAAATAAAATGGGAAAAAGCTATACAGGAAGAGAAATCATCATAAAAAAAAAATGAAACATGGCATTTAATAGATAAACAATAAGCTAAAAACAAACATATTAAAACAGCATAATGGGTTTTAACTATAAAAGATAGTGGTCGCTATAAAGCAAGATTGGTTGCTAGAGGTTGTCAGCAAAAAGAAGGTATTGACTATAATGAAACATTTAGTCCAGTAATAAATACCAACACTTTAAGAACACTGTTTGCTATCGCAGCATACAAACATTATGACATTTTACAATTTGATATTAAAACTGCATTTTTGTATGGAGATTTATCAGAAGACATTTACATGAAGTTACCAGAAGGTTTTGACGAAGGATATGTAAAATTGAATAAATCTTTATATGGATTAAAGCAAGCGCCTTTGAAATGGAATAAAAGATTTACAAATTTCTTAAAGGAAAAAAATTTAATGCCAGAAAAAACTGATCAATGTCTATTTAAAAATGATTCATTACTGTTAGGTATTTATGTTGATGATGGATTACTTATGGGAAGTGACAAAATTGAAATGGAAAAGCTGATCAGTGAACTAAAAGAAGAATTTGAAATTACTATAGATACTGAGCCAAGCTTATTTTTGGGGATAGAAGTTAAAAATAAAGATTACAAGATGAGGCTTACACAAGAGAAATATATAAAATGATTAATCGAAAAATTTCGAATGGAAGAAGCTAAAAGTACTCAAGTGCCTATGAGCGTTGGAATAAAAAGTACTGTAAAAGAAAATGGAGAAGAAGACTTCAATGATAATATATATTTTCCTTACAGAGAACTTATAGGTTCACTTTTATATGTTGCAAACTAGACACGCCCGGATATTGCATTTGCTGTAAATTTTTGAAAGTTGAAAAAACAATTAAGCATGATGTAAACAATGCCAAAAGGATTTTGAGGTACTTAATGGGCACTTCAGATTCAGGTATTCAATTTCATATTAATAACTTGCATTTAGAAGCTTACTGTGATGCGGACTACGCTAATGATCCAGATACAAGATGCAGCACATCGGGCTATATTATATTTTTGTGTGCAATTGCATGGTCTTCAAGACAGCAGCCTATAGTAGCCATGTCTTCTACTGAGGCTGAATATATTGCGGCAGCAGAATGTTGTCGTGAGTTAAGTTTTCTTAAGAATCTTATTACTGAAGTGATAAACACAGAAGTTAATGCAACTTTGTATGTAGATAATCAAAGTGCAATTTATTTAATTATTAATGGTGTAGTGAATAAGAGATCTAAGCACATAGATGTGCGATATGATTACTTACACGAAAAAGTCAGTGAAGGATCTGTAACTGTAAAATATAGCCCATCTGAGCATCAAATTGCTGATATACTCACAAAACCCTTAGGGAATATAAAATTTTATTATTTAAAGTCTTTTGTTGTTACTTAAATGGTTTATTTTATTTCTTATAAAAAAGAAACTTAAAATTAAGGGGGCAGCAGTAAATGGTAATTTTAATTTATTTTAACTGTTTATTTACATTTAAGGGGCAATATGTGTTGTAATATTGATTTTTAATAATTTAATTAAATGCGATTCATAAAAGAAACAAAATGCGATCTATGTTATTTAATTTATTTTAATTTTGAGTAAGTTAAGAGAAAACTTGGTGTTACCTATATAAATGTTTTATTTATTATTGCTGATTATATTTGTGTAACATATATATTAATTTAAAAACAATTAAGGGGGCATCTTGAGATAGTAAAAAGGTTAATTGCATTTTGAATTGTCTATGATATGTCAGTGGATTTTAAAGTAAGAAAGTATTAAAAAGAAAACATATCTGTCATGAATATATATTTAAATTGATAATTGATAAATTAATATCTTAAAATATCCACTGCATATCGCTTTATTAATCACCCCGCATAGCAGGCGGTACGTATGTAAAAATACGATTTTTTTTCGTACGATCACAATACTTCCTTCACTTCACAAAGGATGGCGAAGCGGAGTTCGAACCAAAAAAATATAGTCCAAGTTAGACCACGTCAAAAGGTTTGATCAAATCAAAAGGTATCATCGAGAATTCTCGACAACAAAGATTTTTTAGTAAAAAAACTTAGAGCTTGTGGTAAGTGGCAACACAGTTGAATGTTTTTAAAACCGCAAAAGAGTTTTTCTGTTGTTTTTGGGTTAAAAAAATGTCTATTTCTAAAACATAATATATCGATATATCACAGATATAATGTCGACTTGCGGACATCACTAATTTTAGGTCTATAGACTTCCGTATCTGTATACAGCGCCGAAATGGCATTAGTCAAGTAGGCACAAAAAACGTTTGACAGCAGCCAGTCCAGTGGGTAGTAGTAGAGGTCAGTGACATAGACAGAGTAAGCTCAATATCTACATTAATAGAAACCGTTCACCAGCACCTTATTTCTTTTCGTGTTAACTGACATTGGCAAAAAGTTGAGTCTTCTGACTTAATTAAAGCCACAAAAGAAGAAGAACTAATGGAAAAAACGGAACCAAAAAAAAAAAACAATAACAAAGAGTAGCTTGCTACAATGTAATATGTAAATCTGTGACAAAGAGTAATTGTGATAACTGATATAGGAAATTGCAAGAAATTTTTCTTTAAATGGAGAATTATTACAAAGGGAAAAATCAGGAAGAAGAGTTGGAACGTGATAAAATACCAATAAAAGATTTACCTGAGAACTTTCTATGGATGCAAGTAAGTAATGAACCCAACCTTGAAAGGTAACCGAGACATTTTTAAACCCAACTCGGGTTAACCTGGGTAGAACTGACAGCAAACAATACATATAGCAAATACCATAATCAGACCAACTAAAAAGGGGCGCAAGGGAAAAAAAACTGGACTAAAATTATGGTTATTAGTGTATATTTTAATGATGGAAATCGACAGAGTACATCGGCGGCAACAAAGTTTGTATGAAGCACTTTTTTCTGCGACCCCTCTCCGAACCCCAAGGGCGGTTCAAATTTTTTTTTCATAAGGATTGTGTCCCTATAACTGACCATTTTGATGATGCAGATCGGTAGAGCACATCGTCGGCAGCAATGTTTGTATGAGCCGTTTTTGATAAGACTAAACAGAAAAAATAGTTTTAGGGTTTAGGACCCCAGGTAAAAGTGTTTCATACAAATATTGCTCGTAGAGATGCCTTCTATTGATTAAAGCCATAAAAAATGTGTGTAATGGGGACACAGCGGATATGGATATGCAAAGCGGATAAATATCTTTATTTGGAATGATATGTGACATATCCAATCTTTGTCCAGAGTTAGTTACCCCATGGCTACTGTTGGAATGAAGAAATTTCGATAAATTGCTCTATTTTATACTATACTAGGCTGCCTTCCCTGCCATACCCAAACAGCGCAGTTTATACCTCATATTTTCCTTTTGTTTATTAAGGAGACCTTTTTATCGTTTGTAATTTTGTCTATGGGTAATAAAGTAAATTGGAGAGTAAGCTCTGTCCACTATAAGGCAATTGGAACAATCATGTAATTGCTGCTTTAATAGAAAACTTTACAGTCGTTTAATAGCATTATTAACATTTTTTTGTAGGTTTGTGTATTTTTAAGCCTATCGTGGTAGGAACAAGATCTGTCTCAAACACGTATGAACCTGTTACTTTGAGGTAAGGCAGAGATAGGCATACAAAATCTAAAAGGGATGCAGATACATTGTTGCGGATAAAATTAACAGTATTGATATTTTTATTGCAATTTGTAAGTTGGTTTTGGAGTTGGAAAATCGGCCTGAGCGGTGAGCGCTGCATAGTTGTGTGTGCTTGGCTGGGAAATCGCTTCTCGGCCCGCTGTGAGTGAACTTTCGCGCTCTCTAATGCGCCCATAACGCGAAGTTTATTGAAGCGATACTGTGTGTTTTTGTGTGTGTGCGTGTTCTCGTAGTCGCAGAACTACTACACATAGTGGTGTCCCTTTGCTTGGCTCTTTGACTGACGCTGGTTCGACACATAGAAAAATATATTGAAGCCAGGAAGCTATCGGCCTGTCACGCTCCTCTAGAATATCTCGAAGGTGTTCAAAAAACTCCAGTTGCGACACATGAGTCCGCACATCGTGCCCAGACAGGAACAATTCGGATTTGGCGCTGAACACTCCACAAGTCTCCCAACTGTCAAGGGTACACCACATAGCAGTAGCCCTAAACAAGAAGGAGCATGCTGTTGCAGTATTCCTTGACATGGAGAAGGCCTTCGACAGGGTGTGGTATCAGCCCACGCTCGAATCAAAATGCAGAGATGTCTAGACCTTCTGCCAGAATGGCTAGCCAAGTGGAAGTTGTCGGGAAGACGCAAGCCATCCTCCTCCGGGGTTATACCACAATACCGCCGCTACAGCTCCAAGGACAGGTCATTGATTGGACTACTGAGGCCACCTAACTAGGTAAAATTGACCGCCGCCTATCCATGAGTAAGCACATAACGGCCGTGATTGGAAAGACGAGAGCTGCACAGGCCCTCCTTCAACCGGTACTCACAGCCCACCTCTCGCTTCGTGTGAAAGTCGGGATATTCAAATTGTACTCAAGACCAAGTGCAAGTGCACCAAGATACGTGAGGAACTCCACGTTAGCGAGAGACCTCCGAGTCGAGACCATCGAATGCGTGAAGTGTGTGAAGTGGCAGAGGCCCACGACCGTCAAATAATTGGTGGCGACAATGACGTCGTAGAAGTCGACGAATAACACCTATATACTAGGAACTACCACCGTGGTTGACTTTTACGACGTCAGACTTGGTCGTTTGGGTGCATGAGCAGACTGACAAAAAAGTTGCACGTCGAGCTGAATCCAAATGAAAATCGCACTACTTTGGACCCCATTATAACAGCAAACGTTCGACCTAACCCTTTTATCATGTCTGACATGCACCGCGCATATGTGGGAGTTCATCTACGCCTAGGGATGCGTGGACATGCATCAGTGAACCACAGCCAAACTTTTGTCAATGGCACTGTTTGCATTCCGGTCTACGCATCGCTAGGTGTACCGGAACCGGGTAGCTCCAATGTGTCCGTGAAAGTTCACACAAATTCGTTGAAGCGCCAGTGGCGGGAACTACATACACACTGTCGAACTTGCCGCAGTGATCGCACACTGAAATGGTAATGGGTGAATTTATGTATCGAAATAATAGGTTGAAACGACTTTCTAGTGACGCAGCTCGATTTCGTCGCCTCCTTCGGGGCCACCGTGATTATCCCGGATTAGGAAGGCATGGCATCAAACAGAATAATTGTCGTTGTACGGCTAACTGTCCGCGACGTAATGAATTTCCATACACGATTTCATACATTTGTTTTGCTCTTTTTTATCCTTTTTTTTACCTTTTACAATTGTTATGATTTTTAATTGGTATATATTTAATTGTTGTTGTATATTTTTTGATTTTAATTTTCTGTTTTATTTTTTGTAGATAGCTGAGTGTTAGCTAAAATCAGTGTACATATTGATGATTCCAACTTTTTGAATACGCCAATATTACGGTATTTTAAAAGTTATTGTCGTGATTTTGACCGTCCTAAGTAATGTGTGTGTTTATTTGCGCTAGTTTACTTTTTGTATTTTCGTACAGTGTTTAATGTTATTTTCCATTGAGTAAATTATCAATAATACTACATTTATAGACTGTGCTCTGATTGATGTTAATTTTGGATCGGATTAGAAATACATATGGACGTTATATAGTGACTCGCACCGCACGCCACGCAAACTTTCCGCATAGTTTAATAAAATCTGTTTTATGTTAACAACTTACGAATTGCAATAACTGTAAACGGCATAAAAAATATCAATACTGTTAATTTTATCCGCAACAATGTATCTGCATCCCTTTTTAGATTTTGTATGCCTATCTCTGCCTTACCTCAAAGTAACAGGTTCATACGTGTTTGAGACAGATCTTGTTCCTACCACGATAGGCTTAAAAATACACAAACCTACAAAAAAAATGTTAATAATGCTATTAATCGACTGTAAAGTTTTCTTTTACAGCACAGTTACATGATTGTTCCAATTGCCTTATAGTGGACAGAGCTTACTCTCCAATTTACTTTATTACCCATAGACAAAATTACAAACGATAAAAAGGTCTCCTTAATAGACAAAAGGAAAATATGAGGTATAAACTGCGCCGTTTGGGTAGGGCAGGGAAGGCAGCCTAGTATAGTATAAAATAGAGCAATTTATCGCAATCGCTTCATTCCAACAGTAGCCATGGGGTAACTAACTCTGGACAAAGATTGGATATGTCACATATCATTCCAAATAAAGATATTTATCCGCTTTGCATATCCATATCCGCTGTGTCCCCATTACACGTATTTTTTATAGCTTTAATCGATAGAAGGTATCTCTACGAGCAATGTTTGTATGAAACACTTACCTGGGGTCCCTAGTTCCGCCGCTACGGAACCCTAAAATTTTTTTTTGTTTAGTCTTCCATTCATAGCACCTCAAGGAAGGATCACAGAAAAAAACAGCTCATACAAACGTTGTTGCCGACGATGTACTCTATCGATTTCCATCATTAAAATATACACTTATGGGGACATCATAAATTTTTCTAAGTCCCAGAACGAATCACTAAGAAAAAATTTACAGCGTAGCTTTTTACCAAAGGGGGCGCAGGACTTAAGACGATTTTTTGTCAAAAATCTTGGTGTCCCCATAACACCAATTTTTTATGGCTGTAATCGATACAGGGCATCGCTACGAGCAATGTTTGTACGAGACACTTTTTCCTGGGGTCCCTAGTTCCGCCGCTACGGAACCCTCAAATTATTATTTTTTTGATTAGTTTTCAATTTATAGCACCTCAGGGAAGGATCACAGAAAAAAACGGCTCATACAAACGTTGCTGCCGACGATGTGCTCTACCGATCTGCATCATCAAAATGGTCAGTTATAGGGCACACCCCCTTTTGAAAAAAAAATTTGAACCCTCCTAGGGGTGCAGGGAGGGGTCACTGAAAAAAGTGCTTCATACAAACGTTGCTGCCGATGATGTGCTCTACCGATCTGCATCATCAAAATGGTCAGTTATAGGGACACACCCACAAATTTAAACCCCTCGGCCACCACCGACTTACTAATGGGCCATTACTAAATTGATATTAATAAATTGAATATTATTATTTGTATTGAAAATTCGCTCATAACAGCCATAGGTTTTGTATTAAGGCGCAGTGACTACCTAACTAGTTCCGCTAAAATATATTCTTTATTACTCTTCATACAAGACGTTCAAAAAATCTTACAAACCAATCATTTAGAAGTTATAAGCTATTTTTAGAACGTTATGCATTGTATTTAGAATATACCTGTGAGTTGTAGAAAGCGATTCTGCTAAAAATGGCCACTTTTAGAGAAAAGTATGAAAACCTAAAAATAGATGGTTGGTATACAGACGCGCTATGTATTTAACCCGACTGACCTAGAAGGAAGGTATTGTTTTGAATGGTGCACTTTTGTTTTTCGTTGCAGACTAAAAATTAATAACCTTGCTGATAATTCGTGACCGACATAGTCGAAGACAACTGGGCTTAGGTCAACAGACCTCTAACGCTACTTACAATAACATTTAATAAACAAGTATAAATCTGTCGTAACCGCCATTATCATCAGAGTAGTCAGATAAGTAATATAAATTTCAACGCGGTGAACTTGTTAATAATTCTCCCGTATTCATCTTTTCTAATGGAATTCCGACCCAAACGTAATAGGTGGTAAGGCTATTGTTGCACCGGGCACTAACCACACTACAGACAACTTTTACAATATTCAAAATGTAGCAAAATAGCAACCCAGGACCTTTGACTAGCAGTTTAACGTACTACCACTGTCATATTTGGTCGTACAACCCTTTTAAAAACATCAGATGTTATTCTGAGCTTTCTGGGGTTGTGAACATTATTAGTAAAAAAACTTTGTATTACCTTACCTTACCTTCACTGCATAATTCTTGAAATTGGTAATGCTTAAAGACTATAACCTATGCGTCTTGCTGGTTATGATCTGTGACGCGTAAACTTGGACACTAACAGTTGGCCTGATCCACAAGTTAAAAGTAGTTAACTATACATATAATGGGCTATGCTTGGTTTTTTTTAAGGGTATGATCGTCTGTATGTTTTGCTTTTTTTTGATATGCCATTCCTATAAAATACTAGTACCCTACCAAATCCAAAAATATGCCTCTTTTTTATGACATCTTTAGAAGTGTGCTAAACAAATATGAAAACTATTTTTAAAGAAAACAAAACATACACACACGAAATTAAATTTTTATAATTAAAGTAAATTTTATACAATTTAGTTAGAATATTTAGAGGAGGAAAGTGGGGAATACGATACCCTGAATCTGATGATTACGACTACGTAAGCAGTTGCACGCACGTAGCAGCGCAGTTGTCCCTATTGCACATCCTTATCTTGGACCGGGTTCTAGAGTGATAGCAAATGTTTTTTAAATACCTATTTCTACATTCGCTTGGTTGTGATATTGACTCTTAAGGTCGTACCTACACGGAGAAAAATGGCAATTCCTTTTCATGTATAAATGTCGTTAAGATGATCATTTGCATCGGTATCGTAATAAATTATAAGTCTCACAGCGAATTTTTCAGTAATAGTTATAGTTTATTATAACGCTGGCCCTGTTCCTCTATATTACCTACTTTGTCATAAAGAGTTTTGATGCTTTTAAAGTTTGAATAATTATACCTGGTCACGTTAAATGATCGGTAAACATTTATGATGACGTCTTAACAATTCACTATTACGTACTGATATTTCAAGTCGTTATCCCATAATTTTTTTAATTTTTATGAAGGCTAGAAACAATAAACAGTATGTCTTCTACGGATACATAAAAATATCAATAGTTTCAGCAAGAAAAGAGACGTCCACAAAGTAAATACTAGAAGTAAAAAATCAGCCAAGTGCGAGTCGGACTCGCGCACGAAGGGTTCCGTACCATTATCTACAAAAACAAGCAAAAAAATCACGTATGTTGCATACAATAGCATCCTCCCATAGCAGCCCCCTTAAATATTTTTTTTTTTCTGTTTTTTAGTATTTGTTGCTACAGCGGCAACAGAAATACATCTTCTGTGAAAATTTCAACTGTCTAACTATAATGGTTCATTAGATACAGCCTAGTGACAGACAGACGGACAGACGGACAGCGAAGCCTTAGTAATAGGGTTCCTAATTACCTTTCCGGTACGGAACCCTAAAAATAAGCTGTTGGTGCATGATTCACGTCTACACAAAGTAAGTAACTCTTTTATGGGGCAATGTATACACTTTTACAACAAAGTTCCCAATAATTTTCAAAAGTTATCAACAAGTAAATTTAAATCTTTCAGACTATGTAAATGATAAAAATCCTTGGGACTGAAGATGCTCCACTACAGGATGCATAGGTAAACCAAATTAAAATGGAAATAATATAAAATTGTACGGCTTAATTTTTTTATTGAAAACATTGATTGTATTTTTAATTTGTATGATGTTTTTTAAAAGAGTAACTATCGAGTTTCTTGCCGGATTCTCCTCGGTAGAAATCAACAAGAAGTTTCTTTAAATAATATAGTGCCGTCAGTGCCGTGTCGTAATGTTGTACGTGCTTAAGAATTATCAGGAGCAGTTGTGATGAAGTGTTCATATTATTTTAATCTATACCTTCATTTACCATACCTGCGTAATACGTACGTAAATATGGTATGTATAACGCCAGAGGTCCTGCGATCGATTCCCACTGATTTAATCTATAAAACTAATGGTGCTCCATACATACCATTGTAAGAGTACGACACCATTACCATACAAATATCTCATATGTACGGTATGGTATGGTAATGGCAATGACAATGGTGATCGTTATGACAATGGTAATAGTAATGGCAGTGGTAATGGTAATTAACATTTCCTGATATAAGAACAGTACATGTTCGCATTAACAACGCGACTTCTTGTTATTTTATGGGGTTCTTCAAAAAAGAAGTTATTAGATTTCTGAAGGGTCGCCAACGCGCGAGTGATGCCCCTGGTGTTGCAAGCGTCCATAGGCTACGGTGACCGCTTACGATCAGGCGTACCGTAGGCTTGTTTGCCACCTTGGTGGTATAAAAAAAAAAAAATTTTTTTTTTAGGTCTGACTCTATTATAAAAACACTTTTTCCTGTTAATTCTTCAGTTCATGCATGACACAATTACATGCAATACTTTAGCGGTATCCGTACAGTACATAAGTATCATCATTTACTTTACATGACATCAGTTTATCAGTTTCCTGTTAATATTATAGGTTTGGAGGCCTAGTCGTTATTTACGAGGTAAACCTGATTAATAGTTTAGAATTACATGCAATACTTTAGCGGTATCCGTACAGTACATAAGTATCATCATTTACTTTACATGACATCAGTTTATCAGTTTCCTGTTAATATTATAGGTTTGGAGGCCTAGTCGTTATTTACGAGGTAAACCTGATTAATAGTTTAGAATTCCTAATAAAACTAGGGGTACATTTTTCTCCGTGTAGAAGAAGGAAAATGAACAATTTTGATGGGAGACTGAGCTACGCAAACTTATCAGTTTCGCATTATTTTTAACAAAATCTATAAGCTATTTCCAAAATTTTCAGATATTTGCAATAATTGTAATATTGGTAAGGTAACACAGCCGTTATATAAATAATCGGACCACCCCTGTGTCACTGAATTCTTAAACATTGGGTCGAACAATTAAAGATTGTGTTAATTGTAATAATAACAGACATCTCAATGTTGCACGATCTCATTTGATTATCATGTTTCTGAGAAACAAGTCTACTACGATGTTCTTAGGAATAGAAAATCAGAAAGTAGATATTGTTTAAAATTACTCTATTCTATATTTCACATTTTTAATTTTCAGGTGAAAGGAGGTAGCAAAATGTCAAATTTATTAGCTCATGCGTCAGGCATTCTCGAAGACAAAGCTGCAACAGCCGTGGTATGGAGTGGAGCAGGTGTAGCTATTCCCAAAGCCATATCTTGTGCAGAGATTTTGAAAAGACAGTTTTCCATTGGACATCAGGTGACGAAACTTACTTACAAGAGGTAATTATTATTATACATAATTTTATTATACTCGAAGTATATAGACAGCTACAAGTAACATCGTATTTGATAGGTATTGCCGCGGGATAAACGTTGTTAACTATAGACGGAGTATTTCTTTTAGTTCGCCGACGTTCAATGAAAGTTCCTTACATACATAATTAGAAATATGTGTATAGTCGACATTGTCAGGGTATTCGGAGCCGGTACTGATCTTACGGTACTAGGCAGCTTAATTCCTTAAAGCTGCCCCGTAGGCAAAATGTGTAGTTTTATAAAATCGATTCCACTGCCTTTTTTAAAGTCTCAAACTTGAAAAAATAACATATCTTTACTTATTTTTAGATATCTGTAAAAACATTGCTTCAAACAAATTATTCCCAAACCTCTATTTTTTTTTTTAAATTCCTTAAATCCCTATATACTAGCAGTAGAAATATGGTTTATTACACAAAATGTAAAGTAATCAAAGGCGAAACTATAGGGGTTCCTTGTTGACTACGGAACCCAAAAAAATTAGTCCGGCAGCAACTACCGCACTGTCAACTTCCCTTTGTGTCTTAATATCGAAGAATTTTGCCGAAGAAATGTGCACCGTATTAAAACCGCCAACTTGAATTTTGAAAAACTAATAAAAATTAAAATTTATGCACTTTCAAAAACCCAACAGAACTAAGTTACACCGATATCAAAGATTTTCTCAAAAAAATGTTACGCTATATTGTATACGCTATTTTGGTTTGAATTGATAATAGATTTGAATTCAGCACTCCCCTAAACTAGTAAACCCAACGGAACCTTGTTTTATCGAAATAGAAGAAACTTTGAAAAATATGGATAAAGAAAAAAAAATTTATCAAAAAAAACGTACCGCTACCGCTGGTTCAATATTTACACATACACACAAAAAGATAGAGAGAAAGACATTACTCTAAAATAGTCGCAAACAATTCCCACCTAAAGAATCATTTGCAGCAGACAGACTCCTCAAAACGTTTAGAAAACACAATGTGAGCTAATACGCATATGAAGGGTTTCCATCACAGCCTTGTTGTTATGTAATAAAGATAAGTATTTGTTATTAACAGGGTTGAAGAATTTTGGGAACCGAAAATGGATGGACTGGAAACAATTGTTGTTAAGCGGCAAATACCTGTGATCCATATTTTGTTATCAACGGAGGCTGTACCAGATGTTAACCAACTTGGGTACGTATTAGTTACATGCCTTCTCAATTTCACGTTTATTCATTATCAAGTGCTGTACAACTGCTTATCTTTCGTAAATTCCTTCAATGATAAGTCAATTTAAGCCAGACTTACGCATCCACGAGCGATTTTTAAGGTTTCGTACGTCCGAATAAAAAAAAACAACATAACTCCTTATAGGATTACTCGTCTGTCTGTCAGTCAATTTGCTCGTACGTACCGATAAGATAAAATTTGGTATTTGTTATTACAGAAAATAAAATTAAAAGTGGCAATTCCTCTTATCTACGAAATCACTGAGCATTAAATTTCGAATGCTTCTTTATTATCTGGACAAAAGTACCTACGACCGATGACGGCCTTATATGTCTTGCTAGGCCAATGACGCATTTTTAATATACTTTATAACTAAATAAGTAGTTTAACTGAATTTATCTTTACTAAAGTTTTAATCATTATTAAAAAAATATTAACAAAATCAGTTTAAGAACGTTATTACTCACTTGTATCAGAAATCATTATATACTATTATATTTTGTTGTAGGTATCAGACATTGCAAGGGAACAAGTTTTGGGAACGGCAACAGTCTAGCAATAACCAAAAGAATCATCAAAACAAAAAACCGTTTAAACATAGAAAGCCATTAATAAAAACTTAGTTTATAAAAGATATTGTATACTATTTTATTATCCATTGCATTTTTTCAGCGAATCTTCTCTAGATCGTTTTGCGCTCACTGGGGAATAAAATCAGAAAAAAACAGGGTGGGGCTGTCCCATGGCTGTTAGTTTTACGTGAAACGTCCGACTCGAATGTCACTTGGCGAGTTTTTTTTTTACGGACACTCTACGGCGTATTTACAATTACAATGGTTTGAACGGTTTACCCTCAGTGCGCGAGTCTGACTCGCACTTAACCGGTTTTTCTTTCAAACAAACCTTGTCCTGATATTTTAAACACTCCCCGGCCGAGTGCGTGTCGGACTCGCGCACCGAGGTTTCCGTACCTACCACCATTTACGTAATTTACAAACACAAACAAAGAGTGTGCCGCTAAGCGGTCACCCATCCAATTACTGACCAAGATCGACGTTGCTTAACTTTAAATATATGGGCTTGGGCCCATCTCACACTTGGCCGGATTTTATTATTTGATGTTATACTTTAGAGCTCACACACAATGATTGCACTGCATGATTGTAGCTTGTAAGTATCTTTTTTTTACGATAGAGCAACTAGATTAATAAGTTTGTACCCTGTATGGTCAAACGCCGTGTCCGAATTTGAACGAAAATATTGTTATTAATTTAGTAAGTACCTATTAGTATTTAGAATGATATAATTATTTTTCTATAATGAGGCATGGTTCAAAATTTTTTATATAAATTTAATACCTGTTTTACACAAGTACCAACTTCATCTTTTAATGGAATTTGTACGAATTTTTTACTTTTCCGACTACATTTTTTAGTTCGTCGACTATTAAGTTGTAAACCCTACTTGGCTATGATGGTTTTTCTTTTCATTTAGTTATGTATGCTACGCCCATGTTTTTTTTTCTCACACCCAAGAACAGCCATTTAGCTGGCATTAGAGGGTACTGGGCTCTAACTAAAATTTAAAACGAATCGCAGGATCTAAATATGGTTTTAACACACCTGTAATATTTTTAAGCGAACTATTTATTGACCCCCCATACCACGGGGTAGACGAGAAAAAAAGGTTCATACCTAATAAATCTAAAAAAAAAATTTTTACTACTTTGTCGGCCAAATTCATACCCATGCCTATATACCTATGCCAAACCTATGCCAAATTACAACTTTCTAGTAATAGTGGTTTCTAAGCTAAGCCGCAGACAGACGGACGGACGGAGATGGCAAAACTATAAGACTTCCTTGTTGACTACGGAACCCTAAAAATCAAACAAAATCGGTCGAGACGTTTTCAAGTAATGCTCCGTCGTACATGTGGCAATATGTGCTATGCCAGCTTTGTGACGACTTTGAAACCGTCTCGCTCACTCGACGCTGGACTGGACATTAGGGTACACCCACCTGTGCGTAGCCAATAGGCTCCATTTTGGCTTTCATTGGTCTCGATGATCTATATAGTACGCGCTACGTAAGATGACACTTGGCGAGCGGTAGAAGTCGGGGTAAGTAGGTGTTTATTGGGCATTCTGGCTCACTTTCCGCAGCGCAGATGCTGGCGCATCTTCACTGCTCCAATTGAGCTAGAATGCCCAATAAACATTTTGGAATTGATTACGTGCATCTGCGCTGCGGAAAGGGAGCCAGAATGCCCAATAAACATTTTGGAATTGATTACGTGCATCTGCGCTGCGGAAAGTGAGCCAGAATGCCCAATAAACATTTTGAAATTGGTTACGCAAAGTTTTCAATTTGGGTGATGTAAACGACACGAAATAGTTTTTTAAATAACCACAGCGAATGATTAATTTACTAATAAAAACTTACCAATAAATATTTTTCATGACTTCCACTTGCACACTATTACACTAGATTTTGTTTAAATTAGGATTTATGACATTTAGATAAACATTTGTAATTAGTTTAATTCTTGAAAATATATGTCTGAAGATAGACAAGATAAATAGAAGAACAACTAAATGGAATTGAACCATTTTGTTCTAGGTAAGATCCTATCCTTTACTGCAATGACAAAGGAAAACATGTGCTCCGAGCAGATCGGACTCCTATTTTACAGGAAAGAGAAAAGTTTTAACATAGATTAGATACAGACCAACCTTCTTCTAGCTCTATGCACAAGGTGTTTAGGCCGTATTTTTCAAAACAAGGCAACAGGAAAGGATAACGTACTTGACATGACCAACCTTCTTCTAGCTCTATGCACAAGGCGTTTAGGCCGTATCGTTCCGTATTAGGATATAGGAGAGAAAATATGTTTTGACACAGATACAGTCAAACCTTCTACTAGCTCTATGCACAAGGCGTTGAGACCATATTTTTCAAAACAAGGCAACAGGAAAGGATAACGTACTTGACATGACCAACCTTCTTCTAGCTCTATGCACAAGGTGTTTAGGCCGTATCGTTCCGTATTAGGATATAGGAGAGAAAATATGTTTTGACACAGATACAGACGAACCTTCTACTAGCTCTATGCACAAGGCGTTTACGTCATATTTTTCAAAACAAGGCATCAGGAAAGGATAACGTACTTGACATCGCCAACCTTCTTCTAGCTCTATGCACAAGGTGTTTAGGCTGTATCGTTCCGTTTTAGGATACAGGGAGGGATAACTTAACACACTCATCTTATCTAACTCTAAGCACATGATTTTTAAAGTTAAAACTTTCGTTATCGCAGTAAACGATATGATCTATTATTACACAGGCTTCTTCTAAAACAGAACAAATTAAACTCCAAAATTTTATCTACATATCTTAAATCAGATTTAGATGTTTTTTACTAAACATGTAATTTTATATATAATAAAATGACGTACGCACATATTAGAACAATTGTTTGAAATGAAAACTGTTCCCATAAATCAGGCGCTTCACCATTAACACTGTCGATCAAACATCTTAATCGGTCAGCGATAACGAAAGATACTTTCGTTACACAGTGTTTTTAAAATCAAACTTACGTTTAGTTTTTTACAAAAGGTTATAGCAAATAGGACAAGTCTTAAAATATCTTTAACCATAATTAACTTTAATTGTAAAAATATAAATGAAGAATGCAGAAAGATTTTTTAAAATGAAAGTTATGCTTTTGTACATAATGTTTGTTTAAGTTTTAATTTTTTTTAATCTAATGAAACCTTAAGCCTGAATATATGTAAAATTTCACTAATAATTTTGATCAACACTCGATTTCATAAAAGTTTTCGTGGTAAGTCCCCAGTTTTATTGCATATCCAACAAAACGTGACTGCTGTGCAGCGTAAACCAAGTAGCTACCTATTCTACAAATCTTATGGAAAGAAACATTAATGCGGCTTTTCTTTGTGTTACGATATCTAAGCGGCATAATCTGCTCTGGGTTCCTTACGTACCTGTTTAATTATTTATGGTTTAGTTTTGTTATTTCTATTGGGTACTATATACTTAGAGCAAAATAATATGATTAAGAAAACAAACATAAACTTTTAAGCGAGCCTTTTGAGGTTTAAAAATTAAAAAATTATAAGTAATTAAGGTAATTGAAAAATATATATTCGAGTAGGTAACTTGTTTTAACATTAAAGCACAAGACTTTTTATTTTACTAGTTTGACCTTTATCTTATTTTTCCTTACAAACATAAATAAGGTATGCCAAAACAATTAATTATAACATATAAGTAATTTATATTCGCGGACACTGAGTAGAACCATTCTTATATTCAACATTGAACCCCAAACCAAATAGCGGCATATTCTTTGTACTTCATATTTCTGTTATTAATGTAAAATAAAATAGTAATTAAATATATTTATTCTTCAATCTTTTCTATGGGAATGCCGTTTTGCTGACTTGAAACAATTTAAGGGGTAGAAAACCTAATTGGTATATTATAAATTTAGATGACTTAACAATATATTTGTACTAAACACGTATAACAGTAAGCGTATAAAACTTGAATAATCTTTATTTAGTATGAACGTAAATACCTGTTTATAATAATATAAGTTTGGTTAACCTACACTTCATAGTACTTTATTGTAGGTTAAACTACAATTTATGTTACTTGACTCTTGAACTAAGAAAACCAAGGTCTTTTCTGTTGGAGTCTAATTTGCTCTCGCTCGGTGTCAGCTGATTATGTAGGGTACCAGTGTGTACGATTTAATTTCTTCTGATTATAGTTAACTGTAATAAAAGGTTGCAGATCTCTGACTTTTCCCTTTTTAAGCCTTATTTTCCGGTTAAAAATATACACAATTTCCAACACTCTTGGGTGTGAATAAGTGCTGCTAAACAACCAAGCTGTGAAGCTGCTATTGGTGAACTTCTAATTTTCAAGCTGAGGATCAAAGCATCAAAAATTATGTTCGTAAGTTTTAACTTTGAAGTAATCTGTGTGTTTGTTTAATTATTTATTTTAAAGTTTTAAACTTAGTATTATCTGTTAATTTTATAACAGGCTTTTATTTAACTCTGTGTAATCCATCTTGTTTCGAGATGACTCTATGGCTTAACGTTCTGAAACATGAAAGAAAAGACTAACGATGTAAAGCGGCAGCGTAGGTCAAAATCATCTCGAAATCATATGATTTGTTCGTAATTGAATAAAGGCCCTGTTCTTGTTACTTTTCTAAATAATGCGAATCAATTTTAGGTAAATACGTCTATAAATATAATGAGAAGTCAAGATCTTTCTAACTACTATATTGTTACAGGTCGGAGTTTGAATTCAAACAGAAGAGGAAGGTTGGAAAAGAGGGAACCACCTGCTTTTCCTTTTCCGATTCAGACGACGGTGAGACTAGGTTAGTTTAATATGGAAAACTCAATTATTTTTGTTGAAAAATGTAATTCACATAAATCTTTTTATAACTCCAAAAGCTGACCTCAGAATTTCTAGTTTTGTCATATCTCCCATACAACACACCCTCCATAATCCGAATCTAGATACTTTGGGACACTTTATATAAACACTCCTACCAACTATTCCTACCTATTTAATCCGAACTTATCTTACTTGCCTTGTTGACTGCACACTTTTTTTTTTGTATTATGTTCGGATTAAAGACGTAATTAGTAAAAGTGTTTATATCAAGTGTCCAAAGTATCTAGATTCGGATTGTTGAAGGTGTGTTGTAAGAGATTAATTTTGTCTTACGCTTTTAATAGTTTCATTACTTATAAAGTTCACTGTATTCAAATTAAATACCAAACCCTAATGATTAAAGAGGATAGTTTATATAGCCATTGTTTTTATAACATTAATATTTATTTTTAAACATAAATTAGTACTTTAAATAAGAATACTGAGGCCTATTTATTACTGGTAGTATTAAGAATACTGTACGTGCAGTACATAATTTCTTTATGGAAATAAATATTGACTTCTTATATTTTTGATACACAGGATCGAAGCAAGTTCTGTTAAGGCAGAGCCAAAAGTAAAAAAACCGCGCAAGAAAGTGGAAGGGAAGGCGCGAGGAACTGTGACTGCATCGCTGAGCGCTCATTGTCCGCAATCATCACGAAAACGGTCCTCGAGCTACAGACTCCTGTCTTCGGACAGTGAAGACGAACTTGAAGCTTCTCGGTCTGCTCGTGCTGCCGCTCAGCAGGGACTTACGTCGTCTCTGACCCGGCGAGTGGCGGATGGTGTGCTGCGTCGGACTGCGGAACTCGACGGCGATACTTTCATCGAGCTGAGAGTTTACAACACCAAAGACGTTATCGCTGCTACTGGCTGGAAAGAGCGTTTGGAGAAAGCCCAAGTTGCGTTACGCTTTCAAGCGTCGTCATCCGATTTGGAGGAACTAAGAATTTTTCTCAGAAAAGCAAAGCTAAAGTTTGTCCAAGAAGGCAAGTTTTACTCTAATAAAAAAGAATGAAACTTTTGTAAACTAGCTCCTAAATTTTTTTTATTAGTAATAATAAAGTAACTAAATAGGTAGATACTGTACTTAGTTTTTTTTATCATACAAATTATTTTAGTAACATATGAAGTATAATTTTGATTACATATAATACCAGATAAATTACTAATTTTTTCCTGGGATGAAAAGTAGATAACCTAAATTAGTCATTTTATTAACAACTTCCTTAATGTGCTTAAAATACGAATACTTTTTTTAAATTTGGTTTTTTTTGTTTATAGAAATTTAGATTTTCCGACGGTAGATATATGACCACACTAACAACTCCTAAGAGCCATACTACTGATCTATGTAAATATGAGTAAAAAAGTTTTTTGTACTGTTTGCAAACAAGATGTTTCGAGTAGGATATTTTCTGCCCATCTTCGTAGTAATATTCATAAGAATAATAGCGCTATTGAGATCAATGAATGTGTAGAAAAAATTAGTTCAGCATTTAGAAACCGTATTTCTAGTTACAGGGTGCATTGCCCCACTAGCAATGCCTCGAGGTCGCCATCAAGTAACAGCTCAGCAAATTCGTATCTGCTTACACCTCACACGTTCTTATCTCGAATACCTTTGCGTCGTGCTGTACGACAGCTTATCGATGTTAAATTAGCACAACATGTTAATTTAAAAGTAAATTTTGAATTTTTTGGAGAGTTCATTTTACCGAAAAATGACTATATTGAAATTAAATCTTTTGCAACAGAAAATGTAATTATTCATCAAAATTACAATTTTAACCACTTGTATTCTGATCTTGTGTCAAAAATAAACAAAAAAATTAGCGAATTCCAAGAGAAGGACAGTGGGTGGTCATTTTTAAAAAGCCTGTATTTAGAAATTAATTTAAATCGGTATTCACCTTTAAGAGCTTCGAGTTTTATTGAATTGCCAAAATATGTAAAAAATAAAAAAGCTTGTATTAATGTAAAAAATAACGATAATTTTTGTTTTTTGTGGAGTATAATTGCAGCATTGTTCCCAGCTAAATCAAACGCAGACAGAACTACGTCTTATCCTCACTTCGAAGATGTACTTAACACCAAAAATATGGCATTTCCGGCGACATTCTCGGACATTAAAATATTTGAAAAAAATAATCACAGAATTAGTGTCAACGTTTACGGCTTGAATTCCAATAATAAAATAATTGGACCATTGTATAGAACAACACATAGAAAAAAGCGTCATGTCAATCTTCTATTCTTGCAAAATAAGTCCCGTAGTCATTACTGTCTAATTAAAAACTTGGAACGATTGGTTAGATCCCAAACTACTAAACATCATGGGAAAATCTTTTTTTGTGATGACTGCTTGCTTTTTTTTAATTGTAAAACTAATTTTGATGAGCATGTATGTGGAGGGGTATCTACCAAATTGCCTAATAAAGGCTCAATTTTACAGTTTACGCATTTTGAGCGTATGCAAGACGTACCCTTTGTCATTTATGCAGATTTCGAATGTTTTTTAGAACCATGCCAAACAAATCAAACTTTTAACAAAGGTGGTTTTACGTCAGACTTGCAAAAACATGTTCCTGCCGCGTTTGGTTATTACATTGTATGCTCGTACGATACTTCTTTAAATAAATATGTGTCATATCGGGGTCCAAACTGTGTTGAGAAATTTATAGAATATCTTCAACGCGACGTTCTAAAGATATATAAAATTTTGAAAAATCCTGTGCCTGTGTAAATTGATATTTACCGAAAATAATTCAAAAGATTTCACTAATGCCAGAGACTGTTCTATTTGCTCCCAATTGTTATTTGATGATAAAGTAAGAGATCATGACCACCTAACAGGCAAATATAGGGGTGCCGCACATTCTTACTGCAATATACATTTCCAATTTCCAAAATTCATTCCAGTGTTTTTTCACAACCTTTCAGGCTACGATGCACATTTATTTATACGTGAGCTGGGAGATATTCGTGGCAAAATAAAAGTTATAGCTAAAACTAAAGAAAATTACATTTCATTTACAAAGTTTTTTTCAACCGAAGAAGGAAGCTTTGTTCCAGTCCGTTTTGTAGATTCATTTAAATTTTTAGGAGCTAGTTTACAAAAGTTAGCGGAAAATTTAATTACCATAGACTTGGTCAACTTGTCTAAGTTTTTTACGAATAAAACAAAGTTTAAATTGTTGAGACGCAAAGGAGTATATCCGTATGAATATATGAAAAGCTGGAAATCGTATGACGAAACTAACTTACCGTCCTATGAAGATTTTTTTAGTACACTAACAAATCAAAATATCTCTAAAGAGGACTATAATCACGCCCTTAAGGTTTGGAATACGTTTAAGATTCAAAATTTAGGGAAATACACAGATCTGTACCTACTTACGGATATTTTATTATTAGCCGATGTTTTTCAAAAATTTCGAGCTACTTGTAGGTTAAATTTCGAAGTCGATGCTGCTTATTATTTGACAGCTCCTGCTTTGAGCTGGGACAGCATGTTATTAAAAACTAATATTAAATTAGAACTTATTAATGATCTAGAAATCATTCGAATGCTTCAAAAAGGAATACGGGGAGGAGTATGCTTATGTTCTACGCGGTTCGCAAAAGCCAACAATAAGTATTTAAATAATTATAACCCTGCTGAACCTGAGAAGTACCTAATTTATATTGATTGTAACAATTTATATGGTTACGCTATGTGCGCATACTTACCATATTCTGATTTTAGACTATTAGATAGACGAGAAATCGATGAATTAAACGTTTGCAAAATACCAGACGAAAACGAATATGGGTACATTTTAGAAGTAGATATCGAATATCCAGAAGAACTTCATGATTCACACAATGATTTACCGTTCTGTCCTCAAAAATGTGTTCCACCCGGTTCAAAAACATCAAAATTGATTCCTAATTTATACGACAATTTTTTTTACGTTATTCATTACGTCCATTTGAAACTGTGTTTAAAAGCGGGACTTAAGTTGACTACCGTGCATCGAGTAATAAAATTCAAACAAAGCCCTTATCTAAAAGACTATATTGACCTAAACACTAAACTAAGGCAACAAGCTAAATCTGTATTTGAACAAGACTTTTTCAAACTAATGAATAACAGCATATTTGGAAAAACTTTGGAAAACACAGAGAATAGATTAGACGTTAAAATAGTAAATCAATGGAGTAATGATAAAAACAAGACAAAAAAAAATTACTGTGCAGAGCAGTTAATATCTAGACCTAACTTTCATAGTTCAACTACATTTACCGAAAATTGTGTAGCTGTTCAATTGAAACCAGAAAAAGTAGTCCTTGATAAACCTATATACATAGGTTTCACAGTCTTAGAACTATCCAAAAGCCATATGTATAATTTTCACTATACTATTATGAAACCTTTTTACGGCTCTAATTTAAAAATGTGTTATACCGATATTGATAGTTTTTTATATTCAATAGAAACAAAAGACTTCTATAAGCATTTAAAGCTAAATTTAAAGCACTATTTTGATACAAGTAACTACTCGGAGCCAAATAAATATCAAATTGAACGCGTCAACAAAAAAGTGCCAGGTTTGTTTAAAGATGAATTAGGAGGTCAAAATATTGTAGAGTTTGTTGGGTTGCGATCTAAGTTATATTGTATTAGAACGGAATCGTGCGAAATAAAAATGGCTAAAGGTGTTCAAAAATATGTTTTAAATGGTGTTCATTTCAATGACTATTATAAGTCTTTGAAGAAAAAAGACAAAATCCTACGAAGAAAAAATGTTTTTTTTAAGTCTCTTAAACATGAAATATTTACAAGATCTGTTAACAAAGTAGCTTTGTCTTCCAATGACGAAAAACGTCGAATAATGGAAGACAACATAAAAACGTTTGCTTGGGGACATTGCTCATTTTTCTGAATATCACTGTTGCGAAGATGGCAGAAAGTTATTTAACCGATATTATTATTTCAAAACATAATTATGTATATTCAAATAATATTTATGTAACTACAGGATTATGGGCAGTCAATAATTTTTTACCACAAATTCATATCCTTGTCAATAGCGAGAATTATGATTTATTTATTACTACTAAGGAATGGCACAGAATTTACATTGAAATCAACTCGAAATGTATAGACAACATGACTATTCTATACCAACTTCTTTTTTGTGAAAAACGTTGTCCTGAAAATGTGATTTCTTTAATTTGTGGTGCTCTTAGTACATTTTGTCATTGTGTAGAATTAAGATTAAACTATTTACTTAAGCATGACTATGTAATAGTTAGTCATTTTGTACATAATATAAAAAATAATTTAGCTTGTTATAATACCCTAACTGTCAGTCAAATTGAAATGGTACTTCATTTTTATAAAAGTAAATCTAACGTTTTAGCTGTGCAAGAACTTTTACTTTTTGGTAGTTCATATTTTTATAACTATTTGACTTGTTGTTAATTTTTTTTGGATTTTGTGTTTTTTATAATTTTGTGATTTTTTTATAATAACAATAAAATGTACCTATTTGAAAATGTTGTTTTATTAATCTAAGTCCAACTTTAGTGTAAACCTTTAGATAAAGAATGTTGGTAGATATAATTAGCATTTGTGACAGACAGACAAACAAAAAAACTTTAACTATTTTATTACGAACGTTAGAAAAGAAAATTTATGCTGATTCAGATACATTTCGATATTCAAGATGTCTTCGGTGTAGGCAGCCGGTCATACGATATCTAACATACATGAACCAACAAGTTTTTATTTGAAACCTGTATGACGCAAACAGATTGTTGCATTATATGAAAAATAAATCACATAATTAAAAGGTGTCGATTCGTTAACACGTCTTTATTATAATGTTAAAATATGTCTAATTACCAAAAGGCAAATTATATCACTTTTTCAGTAGGCAAAGTTTTAAAGTATGTGGTCAAAATCGAAATTAGTCAATTAACAGAACTACCAAACGTTGTGGAAAGCAGAACAATTATAAAAACAAGTTATCATGCAGAAAGTGAAAATGACCCAGTGATGAATTCTGTACTGCATTCCCTTTTCCTTATTTCGACAGAGTTGGGAAAACAAACTGAGAAAATTTAATGAACAGGGTATGTATAAACTTTCCTATTTTTGCTTTTACTTTCAAAATTTACAGAAAATCTAATTATTTTCCTTGTCTTTCAGATATACCTGAGGCAAAGAAATCAGTAGCAGTAGCAGAGGAAGAGGTTTCCTCCGTGGAGATTTCATTCAAAACTTATTTCTCTTTTTTTTTGTATTGTAAATAAACGATTTTGTCATGTACAAACATTAAGATATGTAATGTCTCTTTAGGAATAGAAATTAAATAAAAAATGTTTTATTGTTATAACATTTATTGAATTTTCTTAATAAAAATACTTAAACTTAGTTAAGCAAAATACTTATACTTAGTTAATATATTTTAATACTTAATACTTATAATATACATTTGTACACAAATGAAAAAACTAAACTATTATATTTTAAACTAATTCAAGTATTTTATTTTTAACGTCCACATTTTCATTGCACCATTTCTTAATACAAATAACATTTTCCAGAGCACAATATTTTCTATGATTAAAACATTTGTTTTTTTTGCCCTTTAGAATAGGTGCTGTACAAATTAGGAAAATTAGGGCATCCCTTTTCTGCAATATCTTCAACATTACATTCTGTACAAAGTTCATTAATCCATAGGATTTTTTCTCTACCCTTCAAAAGCAAATATTGGTGTTTTAAAATTAGTTTGATAAGTTTTCTAAATTCTTGATAATCTATGTAACCGTCACTCCAATAAATACCGCGATTACTTTCTAACCAAGATACATTTCTTTTTCTTCCTTAGTCAAATAAGAAAAGGGATATGGTGGTTTTATTAGAAATACTTGAGTGTATTCTGAGGTAGCCAAGGCAAATTCTTTTACAATAAATTTATTATGAGAATCCTTAAAGCCTTGTAAGTCTACGAAAATAGGTCCGGTAATATTCATGATATTTTTTTCACTATACCGCTTAAGAGTTTGTATTCAAATATGCAATCGTTTAATAACAAACAATACGCAGAAGTTAGATTTGGTATATCTTTATCACTCTCTATTTCGATACGAACATCAACTGGGCCAGTTTTAAGTGTATCGTTCTGTCTTGAGCAATCTATAACGTATAACGGTACTTTATCTCTAAATTCTTTATAACTTAGCAAGGGTTCAGGACGTCGTCCGTAGTAAGACTGTTGGAATCTAGTGTATTGTTCATATAATAAAGCAAATTTATCCTCATCAAATCGAACATTAAGACCCTCATAGGGAAAATACACTGAATTCAAAAATACTTTAACTTCTCTTATATTGCAGTGATCGAAGTGTGACATGTCTTTTTCTGATTTATTTTTTCGGTCTGTCTGAAATGCAATAACAGCATATCTCGGTTTTTCTATTTGTGAAGACGTTTTAATTACCCATGTATGTTTTGTTGTTTTTGGTAATAAGGGATATTCATACAAGTCCCAGTTTCGGAATAACAAGTTGATTGAACGATCTTTTTCTAGATATTTTAATAGATTTAGTTTTTCTCGATCGGAAACTTTTACATGTGGAACACGCCAAACAATTTTTTTAAGTATGATATCATCTATTACTTCTCCAGTGTTTAGTTTTATTGCGTTTAGATTAGTATTGCTGCGTAAAAGTATTAGCTCATGTCTACAATTCATAATTATTTTATTATAATCCTCAGCAAATCCAAGCATTTTGTTCAGTGGTATAGATACTGCAAAATTCCCTGATCTTGTATTTTTTGTTCCATCTATATCCCAACCCCATGCTTTCGAAATTTTTGATTCATTTTCATTCATAGACAAAAATGATTTTATAGTTGTTGTTATACCAGCATTTTTAATTCTATCTATTTCAACTCCGTTAAGTTCATAGCGAACATCTTGAAACAGAAATAAAATGGGGTTGTTAGTAAAATTAACGCTAGTTGCAACATCTTTTAGATCTCCTTTTTTAACGATGACCATTCCTTCTAGGTATATTGTACTCGCTGATGGCAATACGTACAAGTCTTGTTGGTTGATAGGTATTCTTATTTCATCATTTTTATTAAAAGTAGTGATATATGGCTTATACGAATGAATTTCCATGCTTTCTATAGTATTATCAAATACTATAGGTTGCGCTACGTTTAATACACTCATTTTAGTAATCCAATTAATTTTAAAAAGTCTTTATTTTCAACACTTAATTTTTTTTTTAAGTTAGTAGATGTTAGTGACACAGGTGCTCTTTTGCGAATTACCTGTATCTTTCTGAGCTTCTTTGGTCGTGAAAAAGAATTTATATTAATTTGGTGAAAGTCTATCATTTTTTCTTCAGATGTAGGTACAGTAGTACCTCTTCTCCCCGAAAATTAACTAACTTGTTCTGTGAATCTAAAATTTTTATATTTACACTACTGATAGTCTTTTGATTAATCGGAAAATATATTATATTCTTTGGTACCTCAATAATTCTATATCCAGGCGGAACATTAGGTGCAAATTCATGGATTATGTGGCTTGGAATTCCATTAATAAAGGATCCACAGACAATATCACATTCAACTCGGACAACAGTGGTAGAAAGAATACTAACTGGGATCTGTGATTCATGAAATTTATTCTTTTGTTATGTTTTTTAATGTATCCGAGAATACTCCCAATAGAATTTTCTTTTTCAAAATGAATGTCTTTAGAACAACAAATTACAGTACGTAAAGTATTATTGTTACAAGTTAAACTAAAGGTGCTGCTTCTAATGTTTTTCTTTATATAGTCACAAATGTCCTGTAGTTCATAAGATCCTTCAGGAATTTCAATCACTTCATTATCACCATAATGAAATTTATTATTTTTACTTTCAACGTTTGGAATAGAGTTAAAAGTAGAAAAGTATAAAAGACCACATTCGTAATCTCCGTCTAACTGTAGAGCAGGAGAATAACAAGTATTTAAGCTTGATGTGAATCCAGATATTGACAGCGTGAAAGACATGATTAAAATGGTTTATTTTATTGAATTATCTTAATTTATTCTTTTGAATGCCAAAAATTGTTCAAATATTTTATACACAAGTGACCACAATTAACAGTATTAAAGTTCTGATAAACATTGTAATTGTAATAAACATTAGACAAATTTAAATAGGACAGTAACTCTTGGGGTGGTCTTAGATTTCCAAAACTATTGAAGTACTCACAGTAGTTGTTGATTTTTATATAGGCTACCCAGTGCGTTCCAGGATTCTTAGAGTTATCCAAATTGACAATCGCACACTCAATATCTTTAGGTTTTTTTGGTAAAGCATCTTTCATGAATACTCCTCGAAAATACGGTATATCATTAGTGTGCTTTAAAATATCTACATTCGTTAAAGCACGTCTAGGTAGCCTTCTAGTTAGTTTTTTGCTGATTTTAAACATAATCCGTTACCTTTATAAGGTTTGATGTAGAGACCTTTTCCTAACGCAATAGATTCCATCATTTTGTTATGACGCTGTGACTCTTCAAGGTTTTGCTTTGCTGATTTATAGCTATTCACTGCTTTAGCAATACCTGCAGCTCCTCCAGCTAAAGACCCTAATGCAGATAAGCCAGCAAAAATTGGTATAAGTGGTAGAATCCCTCCAGTTTTTGGTATTGGTATAAGACGGGGTAAGCAAACATTTTTATTTTTAAATAATTTTTTTGCAGTCAAGTAGGCTATCTTTATAGCAGTATTGTTATCTTTTGGCTTGCGGTTTTTCATATAATTACGGATTTTAGACACGACTGACTTAAAAGATTTAACTCCAGCACCATTTTTTAATTTAGTTTTCATAACTTTGCTTACGAGCCAAGACGCTAATTTTTCTCCGGTTCTAGTATTTTTTGACTTCATTCTTTGTTTTGCCATATTCAGAAGCGCAAAGTCAGCTTTATGACGATCTTCTAAATTACGATGTTCGGAATATGCTATATCGTGACGCTTACAAGCCTCGTCTAATTCGTTTATCCCTTTGTCACCTCGAGCCAATCTTTCTTGTAGTCTTGTACCAGGACCACAATAATTATATCCTGGTAAATGAAGTTCAAATGGTAAATTGTTTACAATATTATTAACAAGTCCTCCACCGTTCATCACTGAATTTAAAATGAATACATGGTTGAATATCTTACAATTATAAAGTATTTATAAGTTAAAAGTAAACACTATACAATAGACATTTTGTTAATCCAACTATTTTCCTTTTCATTGAGTCCTAACCATTTTACAAATAATTTATTTCCTTTCTTTCTTATCACTTTTTCAATTAAATAAATGTTTGGATGTTTAGTTTTTTGCAACTCTTGTTCGTAAAAGGATCCGAGTATTATTTGATTTCTTTGATCATGAATGTGATAAGTTACTGGGTAAGTATTATTAACTTTTGTTATGGTAAATAGTTCAGAAGACCAGTTAGGTGTATACCCCTTTTTGAAATTTTCTTTATATTTGCTAATCCGAACACAGTCACCTACTTTTAATTTTGATTTTCTTAAGTACTGAGGTGTTTCATTCCTCTTTATGTTATTCATAACGACGGTTTGGTTATCACATGTTACATTTATTGGTTTAAATTTTATGGTTCGATGGACAGTATCATTATATGATGACAAAGCATCGTTCAAAGGTGATCCGATCCATTTGTTATTTCCAATTAAAGTAAAATATTTATATAATTTTGATTTCAGTGTTCTTATAAATCTTTCAACAATTGACGCCTTTTTCACAGAATATGTAGAATAGTGATTTATATTAAAAGTTGTTATTATTTTCTTAAACACTTCATTGTAAAATTCTTTTCCCATATCTGTCTGAAGGTTAATAGGAACTCGACCACAATCCAAATTTTTTTTAAAAGCGTTTACTACGTCACGTTTTGTTTTCGTTTTCAGAGGAACTCCCCACGCGAATTTTGAAAAGCAGTCAATAACAACTAAAATATATTTAAAACCTTTGTTCACTTTTTCCATTTTCTGCATGTCAATTAAATCAGCTTGCCATAAATCATCAATCCCTTTTAATATTACCGCCCTACGAATGAAGTGTTTTCTAGCTGATTTGTGAAGTTCACCAACTATGTCTTCTCTGTTCATAATTGTTTAGGTGCGGTTTTCTGTGATCCAACCTTTTTTAATTCTGATTTAATATCTAGCAACTGATTTTTTAAAGTTTGAATCAGGCTTTTTATAGCATTTATTTCGAGCAGGAAAGATTGTTTTCCACAATATTCTTTTAGTACATTATCTACATACTGCTTATTGACGGCTTCGTCAGGTAGCTGAGGTGTTTTGAGTCCTTTTATACTTGCTGATATTAAGTCTAAATCTCCATTAATAGACTTAAGAAATACTTTGTCAGTAATATCGAAAACTTCTGACAAACGCAATCTTTTATGCACGTGATGACCAAACTTGTCAACGTTCATTGTTTAATAAATGTATACCTAAATGGTTTGATTACAACTGAATGTTAATATAAAGTTCTCTGTATTATATTTGAATAAATCGTTAAGAATGCATGTAATACGTTACTTTTCATATTTTATTTGTTAATAATACCAGCTTCTTGCAACTGCTCTACGATAGATATTATTTCATTGTCTAATCCACTGTTTCCTGCATCACGAGAAGATATTAAAAGTTTTAGTCTTTCAACTAACTCATTAGGGTCATCCCAATACATATAATCAACATTTTTATTATATTTTTTTAAAATTGGTAACCCAGACCCTTGATTAAGACTTTCGGTGCTTGTACATTGCTTAGATAACTTGAAAAGTGGTTTGATAATATTTAAGTACTTGCTTCCTTTATTACTTTTAATTGGTTTTTTAGGGTTGAAGTCACGCCTATGTGCATTTGTAATAGTTAAAATCTGTTTGTAACTGTTTAAGTCACTATTAGTGATTGTTTTTAAATCTGGTATTCTTTTAAATAATAATTCCATTAGACCTTCAGTTTTTTTGTAAGGCTTTCCAGAAACTAAAATTGTATTTTCTGTTTGGACAATTCGAGAATTACCTATCATCAGTTTACCACGTTCATTTCTAACACCAAATGGAATATCTTCCAATACTTTTACAGTTCCTTCTGAAGGTGGTGACCAATTATGTTGTGGACTTGAAATAGATTCAATTGTTTTGAATGAAGCGTCACTTGAAATGTTGGTTTCTTTATTATTTGTATCGCTCATACTTTCTGAATCATCTTCATAGATATCGTCTTCATAATCATCAAAGTTCTTAAGAGTTTTATCAACTTTTTCACACTGTTCATCGGAATCTATTTCATATTCACTTCCACCCTGAAGATCAAAATCAAATTCAGTTTTCATATATTTTGCTTTTTTCCCTGGGATTACGTCTTCATTGTAATCAGGTTTGATATTTTGTGTTGCATTTCTTGATACCATTTTATGAAGTGGATCCGTTAAAGGTTTGAACACAGATTTAAGGACTTTATCATTTTCAGTTTGAATATTACGCAACTGCCTAACTTTTTTCTTAACAACGCTAGCTGATTTAATTATCTCTTTTTTGATATTTACTTGCGAATCCATTTTTCACAATAAGCTTTACCAATGTTATAGACAACACTAAACACATATCAGAGTTTTTGTCGTTTATAAGAGTTTTAATCAAGAATGACAAAAGTATCAAACTTTTTTCTATAGCAACCTTTATTTTTTTCACAGTCTTTATTGATTACTATGAAATCATACGAAGTTTTCCAGATTTCCGAACACATATCACGAAATTGATTCCAATTCATATCTGTACTGACATGTTCATCATAAACATGTCGTAAATTAATGTCATCTTGTTTAAACAAAATTATAAGATTTGCATTATCTCTAATTAATTGTTTAGGTACTTTACTATATGTTTGATTCAAATAAAAGCAGTCTATACGCTTATGTCGCCCCATTGAGAAATAATCACGAATGTTATTTTGATTTTCACAAGCAACATCGTCGAAAATAATTACTGAATCAGGTTTTGCATGATGAGGGCTTATAACGTCACTATTATCGTTATATTTCATTAATTGTACTTCTGGAACCTCATTTAACACTTTTTCTAAAAATATATATTTTGGTTGGTAAAGCGTTTTGGAATATAAATATATATTTTTATAGCATAAACCATTTTCATGCAAAAGAAGTCCAACTAGGTTTGTTTTTCCACAGTTAGATGGTCCGCAAATCAAACATCGAATCGAATTAGGTAATAGTTTACCATGACGTGATATGCCTAGATCAGATTCAGAACATATTTTTTCTAAATGTAGCTTTAGTGGCTGCTTTACAAATTTCATGATGTCTTGGTGAAAGAAGTTAATTATGCAATGAAATCTCTAATCGCTATGACTCCATATTTATATTAATTTGAGAGACATTGACACACAAGACTACCGAAAGATAAAAGAAAGGTAAGATTTTTATAATTGATTAATGAAATATTATTTGCCCGACAGTTGTAATAGGGTAAAACATTTTTCTACTAGAACAGAACAGAACGGTTTGTATATATTTGTAAGTTTATATCTTCTTATCTCGTAAAACGGAATGATGCTCTCCAAAATACCTTGTTCATAGAGCTAGAAGAAGGTTGGTCGGTATGAAATACGTTAATCTATTTACATTCACCCAAATTGAAAACTTTACGTAATCAATTTCAAAATGTTTATTGGGCATTCTGGCTCACTTTCCGCAGCGCAGATGCACGTAATCAATTCCAAAATGTTTATTGGGCATTCTGGCTCACTTTCCGCAGCGCAGATGCACGTAATCAATTCCAAAATGTTTGAGCTAGAATGCCCAATAAACACCTACTGGGGTATATGTATATTGAGGTGAGGCTATGCGCATGCGCTGTCGCAGTACCTCGTCCTGCCCCTTCGTCCCTTTGCGTAAGGGACCTATAAACACGTGGTGTGCGAAGTCTGTTCTTACATGTCGCGCGTTAAACGTAGCTACACTAAGTGGAAAGGAGAGCGCCGATTTTGTTGTATTTCTCAAATTAACTTACAATGTCGCTTACCTTATTTAAGAGAAATATTTAAATACTACTATTTAAATCTAAAGGGTAGTTTAGGGTTGGCTATTACGATTATTGGCTAATTAGTTAATCATCTTAGTTGGTGCTAGGTACCGTAGCAGTTACTTGGATGTGTGTTAGTTAGATTTCTGGATTAAAACTTGTTAAATTAACACTAATTATCTTGATTGATAAATGAAGTCAACACGAATTTTGTGCCTGAGTTGTGTGTACCCGATTTCGATTTCTTATACCTAATTTATAAAAGAAATAATATTTTTATCCCATAAAGTTTGCTTTTTTAAAAATTTTACCTCCACACGGTAAAAAAGAATTAGTTAAGCCAAGAGAATATCGTTTCATATATGCACCAACGAATATTTGCTTCATCCAAGATATTATTTCTCTTAAATATTTAAAATGATATGAAGTTAACACAAGATCAAATTTCCTTGAACCAGTAAATAAAACTCTATCAGTTTGAAACAATATTTAATTCATTGAAGAAAATAATGCTTCTTTATTTGAAACACTTAGTTTTCTTGGGCGTAGAACTTCGTGTGTTATTGCACGGAAGAAATTTCTAGTTCACACAAGAGAATAGTGCTCTTAACTTGACTACGGCAGCTCTTAAATTAATAACATTATATTTTAGTTTAAACAAAAAATGTTACGGTCCAAAATTACACAGTTATCCGTCAAGATTAAATAAAGTTTTTTTTAAAGGGCCCTACGCCTTTTTCCTGGAGGCTTGGGCCATATAGAGTCAGCTACCGCACTGATTTAGTGTGGTCTTGGTTGACGTTTTTCGAGCTAGTTGCCCTATACTAGCAGGGGGCACAGGCCTCTTTTCTGGAGGCTTGGGTCATATAGAGTCAGTCTACCCGCACTGCCTTTCTGTGACTTGGCGGACGTTTGTCGAGCTTATTAGCTATTTTCGCCTTTAGCTGAATTATACATACAGTGTTATGTTTAATCATAATTGTTATGACTAACGATCCTTCTTAAACATGGAAGAAAGAAAAGTTTGCCGCTAAGCGGTCACCCATCCAAGTACTGACCAGGGTCGACGTTGCTTAACTTCGCTTATCGTTTCAGATAGACGAATGCGACTGGGCCACGAACTTTTCAATTCTCAGATAATAATTAACTGTAGGTTTCTTGCATGAACTGATACTAATTTGACGCACAAAACCCTACAATAAACAATTATTTAAAATTAAAATCCAACACGAAAGCCTATGAAGGACAGTGATGAGGTTCGTTCAGTTTTAAAAATGCAGGTATTTACTTAAAAGAAAAGTAAATTCGTTCAAAGCGATACTAGCTGATTAATTTCAACGAAAATGTTTAATATTTTAAAGCAGAAATATTATTTGTTTCGACTAAAACAAGAGTTTCAGCTTAAAATATCAGATTTTGAGTAAAGAATCTAACAAATTCTGTTAAAATTATTATTTTCTCTAATTCAAAACAATATTATCTTAACTGAACATTTCACTGGCTTTGATTTAAGATACAATTATTTTAATCGAAAGATATAGTTTTTAATAAGTAACGTGGCAGATTTAAGAAAACCATGATTTTAGCGCAAAATAAATTATATCAAAGCAAAATTATTTTTTGTTTCAAACGAAGAAAAATAAAATGTTGCATATAAAAATGTATTTATTTCATAGAAGAACATTAACTGTCTTAGGGTAGTTAATTTAAGTTTGGTTGATCTAAAACGAACATTTATTTGGTTAAAAAAAAATTTGTTCATACGAAAAGAAGTTTATCAATTTCGATTGATAAAATGAAATTTTTTCTGGGAAATAATATTGCCTTCTGTAAACAAAATATGTCCAAAATAGTTGGATTTCTTGACTGAATGCAAATTATTTTGGTGAAATAGAACTTAGAAACTCTTTTTTTTCCGTGGCATGCATTTAGCAAACTCGAGTAATTTTATAAATTGAGTTTTTGGTTATTTTTCAATGTAAAAATCAAAATATAGTCATTAAATAACAAACACCATAAAGAGTTTTTTTTGTTGACTTGTGTAATAACCTATTGCTTAATTTATTATTATAATACCTGGTAAATTGTATCTACAGATTAAGCAACGAAGTAAAATATGAGATTAAACGAGCTTTTTAAAGTAAAGTCCGACCATTATTACTCATATGAGTTGCTTTATCTCATCCAAACCCATAGTAGAAAGATTCTGATAATATATCTCTAAATAAGAATGAGGCTGACAGACTATTTCTGCCTAAATGAATAATAATACCTGGAGGACCGAGCATGCTCCGTTTTTTTTAAACAGCGCCATTTATTGTCAAGTAGCTTAAGCGTTGCTTAATAACGCCACCTATTGTCAAATAGCTTTAGTGTTGCTTATTACTACTCGCCGATAGATGTCAGGAAGAGTCATAATTTTCAGTTTACAACTGCCTGAAAACATGGATAAAACAACGTTTTCTAAAAATGAAACCTAGCTAGAACGATTTATCGTCCCCGAAACCCGCTGCATACTAAATTTCATGAAAATCGTCGGAGCCGTTTCCGAGATTCAGATTATATACATAAATATGTATATATATATATATATATATATACACACACATATTTACAAGAATTGCTCGTTTAAAGGTATTAGATATAAACACATGTAAGTCATTAAAATTTATTTATCCTCCACTTATTATGCATAAAAATTGATGCTACACAGTAAAGAATAAGAAATACACTTGCCATTATATATATGGCTACTTCTGATTTAACGACCTGGAATAAAAATACTGGATAGAGTTGACCAGCCCTCTTATTTCAGCAAACCTCAGGCTTCCGACTCGCCCACAGGTGGGGCTATAGGAGTTTCATCATCAAGTTTTGGTAATATCAGAATTTCTTTCGATATAATTGAGTATTTTGTGACAAAGTATGTAAATCTCTTGCACAAATGAGTCTCCTTCTCAAATGTATCGAATATTGCACGGTGATGGAAATAGGCATGAGAAAAAATTCTATACACTCTTCGGCAAACCGATCCCAATTTTGCTACTGAAGATTCCTTAATGCTCACCCTGTAAGCAAATTAGTTTATAATTTCAAAATAGCTTGTCAAAACTAATTCTGTAAACAACTGCCAGCACTTGTTTCAAAGCTTGATAAATCTAAGGATAAAAGGATTAAAACTTCATATGATGAAAATAATTAAATCCATAAAAATCTATAACTGATACTTTTCCTTTAACTGTTTCTGATTCTGCTTTATGTGTTTTCTAAAAATCTTTGAACCTTTCGATGTGATTTTCAATTGAGGTTCAAAAAGGTTTTTTTTATTTATTTATTTATTCTTTTTGCACAAACAAAAGTGTACAGTGGCGAGCTTAATGCCAAACGGCATTCTCTACCAGCTAACCACAACCTCAATATATAATTTTAAATGGTGGTGCAATAAAACTAGGCTTAACTTACTAGCAGATAAGTAAAAAACTAACAAAAAAGAACAGATAGTTAAAATTAAACCTATGCTAATACTGATACTATGATGTTTTTACTGATAATTTGGGATATTTTATATAAACACATACATAGACAAACATATACCTAAACACATATAATATATAAATGTTCTTTATTAAATAAATATTTTAAAAATAAAAAGATATATATTTATATACAGAATAATAACACTAGAAGCCCGAAACTGTAGACAGAAACATTTAATATTGTATCTGTTTAAGATAAATCTTTTAACTTCTGTTTGAAGACAAGTGTAGATTTAGCACAGTGGATGTCCTTGGGAAGTGCGTTCCAGAGCCCTATAGCATGGATAGTAAAAGACTTGAAACAAACCCAGAGCAGTGACGAGGCGTGCAAGGAGAAGGCTGTCAGAAGAACGAAGTGATCGGTCGTGCGAAGAACCAAGGTATTGAAACCTAGATTTTAAATAAGATGGAAAGTTCTGATCATTTAAAATAGAGTATAGAGTACATAAAGTCCTTGCGTCCCTGCGTTGACGAATCGGGAGCCATTTTAAACGATTGCGAAAAGTGGAGATATGGTCGTGTTTTCGTAGACTGAAAATATATCGAATACAATTGTTAATAACGCGGTCTAATTTATTTAGGAGATCTGAGTTTAAGTCTGGATAACAAAAATCACAATAATTAATGAGCGGTAATATAAGTGCCTGTACCAGTAGAAGATTGGGGTTGGTTGGGAGAAAATTGCTGTATCTATAAAGACAAAGTAGAATATTGGTAACTTTCCAACTTATTTCATTGACTTGAACTATCCAACTGAATGAGTTATACAAATGTAAGCCAGGGTTCTTTACATTGGCAGAGTATGGGACAGTAGTGTTGTTGTATACAATTGGTGGTACTGCTGACAAATCAACTTTAGACATTTGTCGAGAACTACCTACAATTATACTCTAGCATTTATTAGGGTTTACTGACACTCCAAAGCGTGTAGACCACTCAAAGATATTCAACTCAATGTTGATCTTATGTATAGCACCGTCGAGGTCTTCGACTCTACTTTGCATATAGAGCTGCAAGAATAGCCAAGACGAGGACAAATGAAATTGATGAAAATGGAGAACAAGAGAGGAGAGATTATACCACCTTGAGGTACCCCAGAGGTAAGTTCACACCAATCCGAGACTAGACTGTAAATCCGGACAACTTGTGACCTAACTCGCAGATATGTAGAAAACCAATTTAAAGCTGAATAGGAGATCTTGTTATATTTTAGTATGGCAAGTAGAATGTCATGGTCGACAGTATTGAAGGCATTGGAAAAGTTAATCAAGACCACAACCGACACCAAGGCTCCTTCCATTCCATCACGTGTGTCCTCTGTGATTTTCAGCAGGGCAGTGCTAGTACGATGTCCCGAACGAAAACCAGACTGTTAAGGACTTGGTAGATGGTTGTAATGAACATGTTTAGATAACTGTATTTCCACCACTGCTACTAAAATTTAAGATAAAAAAGGTAATATTGATATGAGTCTAAAGTCATTAAGAGATAGAGGATGTGGAATAACAGAAGCCTTACGCTATGTGTCTGGGAAACCGCCCGTGAACAGTGAGAAATTGATAATATGAGTAATAATAGGAAGAACAGAGTCTTAAATATGGATGATCATAGTTCTACTCACATCATCACATCACACTGCCTTAGACTTAAAGGATATGACTATTTTTTTGACTTCATCTGCAGTAACTGGTGAGAAAGAAAAGGAATCCATGTCAAGAGGTGGCAAAGAATTAATAAATGAGATAATAAGTGATTTAGTGTCTCTATCTAAAGATGGTGTGCTAGAAAAATGAGAATTGAGATCTTTAGGAGAGAATTGAGAACTGGAAGATTTATTTGGATTAGTGCCGAGCTTGAGTGAGTTGAGGAATTTCCATATTTCATTAGGTGAAGAATTGACAATACTATCTTGAAAAAATCGGCGTTTGGCCGTCCTTACCAGCTGGTTGCATCTATTCCTTGCAGCTTTATAAAAATTCAAATTAGAATCCGTATGGTTCCTGTTAAATTTTAAAAATGTTCTGTCCCTCTTAACCATAGCCCTGCGGATTTCTTTAAGTGATCCAGGGTACAGGGGGCCTTTTAATCCTTAAGGTGTGAATTGGTGCGTGTTTATCATATAGAGCTTTCAATGAGTGAGTAAAATGATGCATTTTTTTTTCCACATTTGTAGCTGATAAAAAGTGGACCAGTCTATTTGATCAGCATCACTACATAGTTGCTCAACATTGATTTTAGAGAAATTTCTAGCAGTCACAATTTTGCTATATTTGTTATTATATTGTTTATTATATTTCTTATACAAAGCATACAATTACAACATTACTATCCAGAGAAACCTTCACTCAATCTTGCTCAGCAGTATTAATTATATTGTACCTGTATCGTAGTGTAGTAGTAGTACAATTAACTAACTTAATATAGATAAGTCTTTTTCTGAAAAAGACAAACAACTGCAGGCGGAACTCATTGTTGCCTATTTGTGCAACTTCATCACTAAATTATGTTGAGTCTACTGAGTTTAACAAGCTTCACTTGCGGTTAATTCGGCTATCAGCTTGGGATTTCTGCAGCAACTTTTAGATTACAGTGGTAAGAATCTTACTGCTTTAGCGAGTTATAGCTGTGGCTATAGTTTGTTCACTTGAAATTCGGTTATAGTTACACCTGCGGGAACTTAGCTAATTCACATGAAATTCTGTTAGTTATTCCTGAATATCCAGAATTTTCTGGGATAAAAAGTATCTCTTTCTCTGCCTCTTAGACTATCCCTGTGCCAAACAGCTTAATTGGATGCTCGGGTGTGAGGTGAAGGAAGGATATACAAACAAACTCACTTTCACATTTATATCATTCATAATAAAGAATGTATGACACTACATAAAACAAAACATATACTAACCTGCTTGGGAAGTATTTATTGCTGTTAAGTAAACATGCAGCTCCATCAAGTGTGTGTCTTGTGTAGTCAATAGCTGGACATTCTTTGGGAGTCTTATGCGCTGCACACAGGAATATCCACTGTTCTGTGGCAGTCATTTGTGTACATGTCTCAGGCTTACATTCACTTTGTAATCTTACTGCCAAGCCATTCAGTTCCATACAGAACTGTCTGCAAGGAAATATTTGAAGAAACTTACATCATTTACAAAAAAACATTGAATATTGAGCACTACACTCATGGGAGCTACAATATGATGTAATCATGTGAAACCTTGTATCTGCACTACACACCCACATTTCATTATCATTCATCAGCATCTTTTCATTAACCACTTTAGTCCTGCCTGCATCATATATTTCTCGTACATCAGACTTGTGATAACTAATGTCTGAATTTAGTTCAAAGTTAAAAAAGCAATGAGTATTTTCTTTTATTTCAGGCTATTTGTAAAATAAGATAATATTTTTTTTCCGCAAATCAATGTAGAGTTTAGCCGTTTGGCACACAGGTACTTTAGGGCAAAACAATTGAATTGAATTGAATTTTTGAATATTGCAATGTGAGACGGTTCCTTAAACTTCAGATTTTTATGAGACTTATGTGAACTGTACTGTACCCTGCTGCTTCTGTTTACTGGTGTTATTTAAGTGTATTTAAAAATTCAAAAAAAATATTAAAATTTAATATTTTCCAAATTGCTTTCAGGGGGTTAAAAATAAGGAAATAATCTATCATTTAAGATATAAATTAGAGAAATATACTGATGCTTTTTGGATTGTAAGAAACAAAGTAGCCCAAAGGTAATAGTGTGTTATATTTTTAGACACCATAACCCCCCTAAGGGAAATATTTTGAGGAACTGTGGCTCAAAATTATTGTTTTGCCCTGAAGTACCTGTGTGCCAAACGGCTAAACTCTACATTGATTTGCGGTATTTTTTTGCGTGCACCTAGGACTATCTGTGATAAACTGGATTTTAAGCATTTTGTTTGGTTGTGTATATTGTTACCTTACTAACAGATTGATCTAGCAAATCAGAAATAATCTCGATGTTGAAGCTCTATTATATACTAATATTATTGCTAAGGCTTATTATTTCTTTTTGATTTAAAAGCAATTTCTTAATTCTGTAGAGTTGGACAATATGGTTTCTTGTGACCCTTTTTCCCGCACTTAAAATATTGAACTTTATAGGCTGATGACTGGTGCTTCTTATCTAATAGCACAGCATCTATTTCATTTGAAAAACTTTAAAGGAATCTTCTCATATAAGCTTGATATAAACATTTTCCAATGTCACTTTAACTCCTATGCTACGCTATGCAGAAATAGCAGCCCCTCCACCCTTACGTAACAAAGGCACAGGCACTCACACTCTCCTCCGCAGCTTCGGCTTGTTAGTCGCCACCTCCGGCGGTGAATAGCCTTGGCTGCTACAGGTGGCGTAGTCCCTGCACCTTTGTTACAGTGGGTGGCGGCTGCTCTCCCTCCGCACCTCCGGGCTCTAAAAACACTCTTGGGCTAGGGCAGCCAAGACTACGGCGTGTCAGGGTTGACAGAGTTTTACACTACTTTTGAATTTTTGCTCAAAATTATCTTCGGTGATTAAAATCTCAACTGTGAAGTGAACAAAAGATGACTAAAGACAAATAAAAAACAAACCTTTTCTTTTTATTGGGTCTATCCCAACTCAGGTAACACTAAGAGCAGGATAGCAACCACATTTTTTCATAGTACAGAAAGAGACGGCATAAAACGGTTAGTTAAGCAATTAATTTCAAAAATTCATAACTAAAAAACTATTTATTTCCTCAAGCTGAAACTTCCCTGATAAACTACCAATAAATAGACCTATCTACAAAAATATGTGGGATAGTATACTAAATTTAAGCCGTGCATTTATAAGCACAATCCTATTGATTCCCTTGTCCTCAAAAACTATTGCAAGCGCATCCAAAACCTCCTTTGCCATATTACCATTCCAAAGACATGGGTTTAATATGCAGTTCTGCATGCAAACAAATAAGAACCAAAGCTACTTCATCTTTGAGCGCAGAATCTTTTGGAGTACTTACTATAGTTGTACTACTTTATGGTAGCAGAGCCTTTATTTTTCGTGATATCTGCCTATAACCTACTAATTATAGATGAATATATCAAATTAAGGTAAATGTAAGCAGTTTGGTTTGACAATAAGAAGTATATTTTCTAAATATAGAAGGACAATTGTAGATTTCAATTTGAAGAAACACATAATGGAAAAAAGTTTATATTAACAGACACCTTAGTAAGTAGAATGACCACCTATGCAACATAAGGTCTCATTTATCTTTATACCTAGATTTTGATTACCTAGAAATTGAGATTAGTACCTTAAGTGTTCATATTTCCATACGCCCTCATCTTGAGCTTCAGGCATTTTCAAAATTGCCTCAAGATTAGCAGGATCTCTGCGAATAGTTTGTTGTATAAATTGCTGAACAGCTAAAGTGCTATCCATTTCTTCAAATGGCTCATCAGGCCAACGACAGAAGTCCTGAAAACATCGTACACGATATAATCCTCCAGTTTTACACAAATACATATTTGATAGTGAAATCCGATAAGTTAGTAACTTAATACTTTTGCTTTAGATCCTGGACGGTTACGCCTCAATATCTGGACCTCTGTCATGTTTTTAATTTTTAAATAATTATTTCAGCTATGTTGTTTGCGCAAAAGATTTTTGTTTCGAAGGACAGGCTAAGGTCTAAGACCATGCTGCCGAGACTTTGGTAAAGTTTGAGCTAATTTACTTTTTGATGCAGTCTTATTTAATTTTTTGCGAAAAATTGCGCTAAGGGGAATAAAAAGTTTTTACTATCCGACATTTTCTTAAAGCAAAACATAAAGTATGTTCGCGGTGCCCCGCGCTCGGACCGAGTTGCACGCGAAATCACCGATAACTTGAATATTGCATGCATTAAATCGAATTGCCCAAAAATTTACTAGACTATCTGAGTCGACTTTTATCTTACGATAGTGGCCATTTCGGAAAAAATTTTTCTTGCCACGAATAATTTTTAATGACAGAATAATTTCACTAGTTAACAAAATATAAAAAAATTCATGTCCCAGTGAATTTCATATCGTTTTTTTTAGTGACAATAACTAAACGCAAACATATATTTGTTTTATTTTTATCACGTCAAAGAATCAAGTTATCAACACATTTTATTTTAAGACTACCCTTGATTGACCCTTTTTCCCGCACTTAAAATATTGAACTTTATAGGCTGATGACTGGTGCTTCTTATCTAATAGCACAGCATCTATTTCATTTGAAAAACTTTAAAGGAATCTTCTCATATAAGCTTGATATAAACATTTTCCAATGTCACTTTAACTCCTATGCTACGCTATGCAGAAATAGCAGCCCCTCCACCCTTACGTAACAAAGGCACAGGCACTCACACTCTCCTCCGCAGCTTCGGCTTGTTAGTCGCCACCTCCGGCGGCGGGAAAAAGGGCAAGTTGGTTCTGAATTCATCCTAAAATTTTGCTGCATTGTAGTGTTCAGTTAAATAAATATTTGTTTTTAACATGTCAAAAAGGTTGTGTAAAGTACATACTGACCGTTTTTGTTACATTTGTGGTAAACTTATTATATCTGAGAAAGGATATGCCATAACGAAATCTCTGAAAGAAGCATATTTTCATTATTTCAAAATTTCGGTCTCTCACCAGGACAAAAAATGGGCTCCTCACGTTTTTTGTGTAAGATGTAGAAAAACGCTAAGCTCCTGGGCTGCAGGTACAAAAAGATTTTTGAATTTTAATATGCCATAATATGGAGGCAACCATCTAACCACGAAAATGACTGTAACCTCTGTCTTACTAAGACATTTGGTTTTAATCAGAAGAACAAAAATAAAATTATATATGCAGATGTTCCTTCGGTTACTAAACCAATCTACAGCTCAGACAAGCAACAACTTTCAGAACCTCCCGGTTGTTCCAGCACAACATTAATGACTACCACGGAATCCGAAGAAGATCAAATTCAAAGTGAATTTTGGAAATGTGACGTGTTGGATTTTTTTCATAGTTTTTTTTAAACTCAGTGCATCTCAAATGATATGAAAAAACACATTTCATTTCAAGGACAAAAACTATGTAAACTAGTGTTTTTAAACATAAATTGGTAACAATACTAATTTGTTCAAAACTTACGCGCACATAAAAATTTTAGGTAGGTACATACTAATTTGATTCTTTTCTGGTTGGTTTCTTTCTTCAGATAGCTGAATTTGATATTGAAGCTGACAGAAAGCCGACTTTGTTACTAAGATTGTGTCAGATAGCCACTTTGGACCCTAATTATTTGTTTTGATACTGAATACTTTTAGGGTTGTCAAAAATAAGCACTGATAATAAAATACGTTTATTTGCTAGGAACATGGTTTGTTAACATAGATGTTTCATTGAGTAGTAGTATCACATAGTTCCGCCTTGACAAAAGCATGCAAAAATTTACAAAATATAATTATTCTAAAACTACACATGTTACTGACAGTACATTTTACACATTCCTTACATTTCAGTCTTTTTGAACATTAAGTATTCATTTACAGAGCAAAAGCATTTATGCCATAACCATTTTAGATTTTTTTTTAAATGTACTTATTTACAGTTCTTGAATATCTCGGAAGCTTATTGTACACTTTTATGGCCATACAACAGCCATTTTTTGATAAATTATTTGTTTTGTAAATAGGCATAGGAAGTTGGTCAGGGTAGCGTGTATTAAATTCGAATTGTGTGCTTTTCTTTTTAAACAAATTTAAGCTGAGCTTTACAAAGGTGCAAATTTTATAAATGTAAAGGCTAAGTAAACGGTCAGAGTAATTAAAAGGGGGCGCAAGGGAAATTTTATTAATAAAGGCTTACACGACACTAAAGGTCTACACCACAAATAGCTCTTATGCATTTTTTGCAATAAACGATTTACTTCCACTGAGTTTGCCCACATTATAACTCCATATTTTAAAGTCGAGGCGACATATCTATGATATGCCATCAATGCAGTTTTTTGATCAACCACTGTTTTCAATCTACGAAGAATATTCACAAATCTTTTTATTTTTTTACATAAATTTATTTACTTGGGGCTGCCATAAAAGACTGTCTATATTAAATCCCAGGAACTTGGTGTGAGTAGTTTAGTTTAGTTTACAATATTTCCATTTGTGTATACATTTAAATGGATAAATGCACTCTCTCGCCCCCCCCCTAAAATAAAACTATGGAGCCTTCAACTACTATCACTAATTCTAAATTCTTTTCATTCCACTTTCCGTGTGATATCTCATCTCTACTGCTACCGACCACTCGATGCATGTCGACCGCTAGTGTACGACGTATACCTAAAGAGAGGTTCTAAAAATACGAAAATAAAGTTTGCTCGTCAGAATAAACCTAATGTAGGGCTTTTAATATATGTAATTACTGTCTTGGAATCCAACCACCAACGAACAAGTTACTTATTTGCTAGGTATGGTACAGGCTGTGAAATATTTATATGGGCCATGTCAGAAAATAGATTTGTCATTTTGTTACTGTGTTTACGATTCGATAGTCCAGATAATCGCGCTGAAAGGCAAAAAGATGATAAGTTGGCAGCTATATCTTTTATTTTCAGCAATTTTGTCAACAATTTTCACCAACTATATGAATTGAGTGAATGCGTCACCGTAGATGAGATGTTAGTCAAGTTTCAAGGTAACCAAAAAACCAGGTAAATGCGGACTGGTCATACGAGCCTTATAATAATAATAATAATAAGCCTTTATTACTGACAATTACATACAAGTTGGTGAATACATATATGTAAATACATTGTTAATTTATTTATGCTATTAATATGCTAAAAAATAAAATAAAAATAAAGTTTGTTGCACATCATTCCAGAGTTTTGTTTGTGTCAGCGTGTTCTTTTAACACATAGGCCTCCTCCAACCTTTTTCAGGATGCTCTATCTTTGGCAGCTCTTGTCCACAAAGCACCTGCTGTTTCTTTGAGATCGTCTGACCACCTTTTTTTTTTGTCTACCTCTTTTCCTCTTAGTGTTAAATCTAGGGGTCCACTCTGTTAAGGTTTTGCACCATTTATTCGTCTGGTCTCTTAGCATGTGTCCTGTCCATCGCCACTCAAGTTGTTTTGTTTTAGTTGTAATATCTTGAAGCTTTGTTATTTTTCTTAGTTCTACTGCTTGCTTCTTGTCTTTTCTTTTGAACCCCAGGATACTCCTTTCCATGCTCCTTTGGCAAGTTCGGATTCTATGCTGTAGTTTCAGTGTGGTGGCCCATGTTTCACATCCATACGTAAGTATAGGTAGAATACTTGTGTTAAATAGTTTTCTTTTCACTTGCATACTGTATTTGACATCATTCATTACATGTTTCAGGGACCAATATCTTTTCCATGAGTTTGCTATTCTTCGCTCTATTTCTTGTTCGAGCTAGTCATTGAAAGAGATAAGTTGCCCTAGGTATATGTATTCGTTTACATACTCTATAGGTTCACCTTCTAACTGTATAATAGTCTTTGATCTATTGGTCATTAGTTTTGTTTTTCCTCTATTCATAACAAGTCCTACTTTTCTGCTTTTTAGGGATAGTTCTGTGATCATGGTTTCTAAAGTTTCTGCACAGTCAGTGATCAGCACTATGTCGTCAGCGAACCTAAGATGGTTGAGCTTTGTTCCGTTGATATTTATTCCCAGGTTATCCCAGTTTAATTCTTTGAACACTTCTTCCAGCACTGCGGTAAAGAGTTTCGGTGAAAGTGGGTCACCTTGTCTCACTCCTTTTTGGATTGGGAAGCTATCTCCTTGTGTTTCCAATTTCACTTGTGCTGAGCTCTTTTGGTAAATGTTCCTTATTAACCTTATATATTTACAGGGTACCCCCTGGGTTTTTAGCGCTTTCCATATGTAAGAGTGTTCCAGTGAGTCAAAGGCTTTGTGATAGTCAACAAAACCTAGATATAAAGCGTATCCATATTCCTGGCTTTTTTCTATTAATTGTTTTAGGGCGTGCATATGGTCTATAGTTGAATATCCAGGTCTGAAGCCTGCTTGTTCACGTGGTTGTTGTAGATCCAGAGTTCTTTTGATGCGAGCGAGCGATTTTGGAGAAGACTTTATACACATTTGACATCAAACTGATGGGTCGGTAGTTACCCATGTTACTTTTGTCTCCCTTTTTATGTATTAGGATTATGGTACTATTTGTCCACTGGCTAGGGATATATTCTGAATCCAATACCTTGTTGTAGAGTTCCGTTAGTGTGTATACTTTTTGTGGTAGGGTCATTTTTAATGTTTCGTTTGTTATGTTGTCCGAGCCTTATGTAATGCTAAAAATGCTTATTTTTATGATGGATATGCCTATACCCGAAAAGGATCTAATGCTATCGGTTTGACCTCACAAGATTAAAAACTTCTTGTACCCAGGTGGGTCGGCGAACGAACGGATACACGAGGTAACAAAAAGTGCCGGGGCGCTTCTCGATCCCACTCTCTCGCAATCGCAAACGCGTAACGGGGAACTCCCCTCCTGGTGCTGACTCACTTCGGGTGCGAGGCTCACACTGGTCGAAGGGACGACCCCAAGAGCGACAACCCAAGCCGAGCCTTGCTCCTTCAGAGTCTCGCCCCAAAAGCTCGGTGGAGCTAAGAATTTTTGCCAGTTCTTGCCACGTTTATAAGCTATTTCGAGAGACATTATCACAAATAGTTTTGAAATCTTCTTGCAATGCGTCGAGGTGTTTAAAATGTTTGTGTGATTCGACAACGAAATCAGTTCTACAAAACAGTCAAACATGACCTATCCAGCTACAAAAAGGAGTGAACCCGTTTATCATGTCCCCGAAACTGTTTACAATCGCACTAAAGTCTTGATAACTGGAAAGGACTAGTGATATAAACAGCGAGTAAATCTCACATCTACAATTTTCTGACGATGATATTATAGTACAGTTGGGTAAAATACATTTCGAAAAAGAAGCCGATAACGAAGGTCTATTTAGGTTGGGCAGGATTTAGGAAGCTTCGTCACGTATTTACGTCGTCCATACAGCAGTGCTCTTACCTGCTCTTTCTGGGACAAGTAGTCCACTAATATCATAACTGATGTCTGTCTATTTTTCTCACATAGGCTACTTGAAGACGTCAAGCGTGATTCGTTTTTTTTCTATAATTGAGGAGTTGCCGTGTAAATCCTACACCGATAATCGATTTTAGGGCGTGTAGAACTGCCGGAAAATTTGGCGTGGAGATAGTTTGAGTTCATGGGACGGACATAGGCTACTTGAAAACGTCAAGCGTGAGTCGGGTTTTTTCTATAATTAAGAAGATGCCGTTGAATTCGGAAACACCGATAACCGAATTACGGGAAGGCAAAACTGCGGGCAAGAGCTAGAAGATAAAAAATAAAATGATCGCGTGTCGACACGGCCTTGCATCATCAAATACTGAGGAACTATTTCTCTACTCGTGAAAGGTTTGGCGAACAGTTGAATGTTAAGCTGGGCACAGATTATTTGGAACACAAGATGCAATGCAACAAGAATATATGTGGACGGTCCCACTGCGCGCCTCAACAACGGCCATTCCTGGCAGGGTGCAGGCCATGGAGCCCCTTAATTTTCAAGTGTACATGACTATATTGGTGTTTTAATAATTTTATTCCACCAGTGTATAAAAAAAAATCGTAGCCGTCATCTCCATCCATTTTTACAATCGTCAATTCAAATATGGCGGGCAGTAGGCAGGTCCGCCGCGAATTAGCCGTCCAGATTACACTGCGCGCACTGAAAGCGTAAGTCGAAAAACGCTTACAATTGTTGAGATCTAATGTCTATGAACATCTATGAGTCTATGACCACAACAAAGTTCCGACATCCATATTTGTCATTAAAGGGTTGTCAAATAAAATAAAATACGAATTTATGTAAACAAACATTAAATTTAAATATATTGTTTGTGATAAATATAATATAAAATAAAGCCCTGTAATAAATCTTTATATTGTATTCTTCTGGCGTACTCCATAACCATTAGGTTATGGGCCCAGAATAACGCGATGCAAACAGCTAACAATAAAAGTTATGTCAATGTACAATCGCTGAACAAAAATAATTATGATACATGGAAATTACATGCACAGGCTGTTTTAATAAAGGCAGGATTATCGAGCCATATTGAAAAAACGCCTAAAGATAAAAACCAATTTATTAGCCAGGTCAGAACTATACTTACTCATTTCGCCATCCGAATTAAGGCAAGTAAAAAATTGTTACAGCGCCAAAGATATTTGGAACATTTTAGCAGCAGCCTATGAAAGTAAAGGGCCTGCAAGAAAGGCATCATTGCTGAAACAATTGATTATAATGAAGCTGTCACCTGAAAGGGATGTCAGGGAATATCTAAATAACTTTATCGATATTGTCGACAAGTTAAAACAAATGGACATAGATATAAACAACGACCTTTTGTCCATAATCATTTTATACAGCTTGCCACATAGCTTTGAAAATTTTCAGATTGCAATTGAGACACGAGACAAATTACCCTCTCCAGAAGAACTTAAAATCAAAATAATTGAGAGTGAAGCAAGAAACAATATTCACGTTGAAGAAAACGATACTGCTTTATTTACTCGTAAAAACAAAAGTAAATTTAAATTAAAAGGATCTTTTAATGATAAAATTACACCAAAATGTAAATATTGCAAGAAAAAGTTTCATAAATCAGAAGATTGTTGGTTTAAGCCCAAAACTGCGACAAACCATCAACAGAGTTTATCAGTTGAAGAATGATTAAGCACTTCTGAAACAAAACAAAACAGATGGTGCCTTGACAGCGGTTGCGCATCTCATATGTGTTTTGATAAAAACTTATTTAATGAATTAAACTACGATGAACAAACAGACAAGTTGAAGTTAGCCTCCAATGACAACTTTACAAATATAGCCGGAAAAGGTACGATTTCATTATATCAAAATGGCATTAAGATGAACTTGATGAATGCCTTGTATGTACCCAAGCTGTCAACTATTTTAGTATCTGTTTCTAAATTAACAGATAATGGATGCAGTGTCTATTTTAAACATAATAGAGCAAATATTAAAAATAAATTTGGAAAAACGATTTTAGTAGCAAATAAAGAAAATAACCTCTATAACATAGACATAGTAAACTTCATGACTGAAAAATCATTTAGCCTAAAGGAAATAGACAAATGGCATATGAAATTAGCACACATCAACGAAAATGAGCTGAAATTGACATTGCACCAAAGAACCTTAAAAGGTGTCAACTTCAAATTATCAGAATGTAATGTATGTGTAAAAGGAAAAATGAATCGACTTCCATTTCAATTAAAGGAATCGAAGGAACCGAATACTGAAAAATTAGAGATAATCCATTCAGACGTCTGTGGACCAATGCCCATAGAAAGTAACGCCGGAAATAAATATTTCGTTACATACATTGATGACTACAGCCGAAACACAAAAGTATATTTTATTAGAAACAAGAACCAAGTTTTAGAAAAAATCAAACAATATAAAGCTGAAGTCGAAAATTTTACTGGAAATAAAATAAAGTATTTACAATCAGATAATGGTACTGAATATATAAATAGAGAATTTGATTCATTCCTTACAAACTGCGGAGTCATACAAAGACTGAGCGCCCCATATACGCCGCAGCAAATCGGCGTTGCAGAAAGAAAGAACAGAACACTGCAAGAAAAGGCGCGGTGCTTGTTAATTCAAGCTAACATGCCGGAAACATTTTAGGCTGACGCGATATTAACTGCTTTACTAACACTACTAACAGAGTAGCTACCAAATCAAAATAAAATAAATCTCCTTTTGAAAAATATGTTGGACACGTACCATCAGTAAATCATTTTCACATTTTTGTAGCTAAAACATTGGTTTTAAAGAAACAAAGGAACAAGAAACTTGCAACAAGAGCAAAAGAAGAAATTTTTATTGGTTATTCGGAAGTAGTTAAAGGATATAGAATTTGGATTCCTGAAGAAAACAAGCTGGAAGTTAGTAGAGATATAATAGTAATGGATAAGATGTATTTTGAAGAAAAGAAAAATATTGATCTAACTTCTATGACAGATCTTCAAATTGAATTTGAAAACTCTACTGAAATTTCAAGTCCACAGCTACATATGGAGCAGAATATTCAAATACCTTACGCTGAAGAAAACATAGATGAAAATATGAGCAATAATGAGCAAGACCCTAGTGAATTGATCTGTAGACACGAAATTGAATAATCTGAAAATGTAGATATTCACACTGAAATTCATGAAATGATTGATAGTAACAATTTGATTCCCCGAGACAACTCTAGACCAATCAGAGAACGAAGACTGTCATATCTTTGCGAAAACGAATATGACGAGTCTAGTGATGAATGGCAAGAAGCCATCAGGGAAGAGATAAAGGATCATTTAAAAAACAATACTTGGGAAATTATTGAATCGAATTCAAAGGACAATATAGTTTCATGTAAAATGATACTCAAAGAAAAAAAATGGTAAAAACGGAGAAGTTGAACGAAAGAAAGCCAGATTAGTGGCAAGAGGATTCAACCAAATATACGGCATTGATTACAATGAAACATATGCACCTGTGACCAGATTAAAATCTATAAGATTGCTTTTAGCTATGGCTGCAGAAGAAAATCTCAAAGTCCACCAAATGGACGTTACAACTGCATATTTAAATGGAGAGCTAAAGGAGAGAATTATAATGGAAAAGCCTAAAAATTTAGAAAAATACCTAAATGACATTATAACAACAGAACGCATAAAGAACCCAATAATACACAGAAAAGCAAAAGAAATGCTACTGAAAATAAAACAACCTGGAAAAGAAAAGGTATGCAAATTGACAAAAGCACTTTATGGCCTCAAACATTCAGGACGAGAATGGTACAATAAACTAGATAGCGCTTTGAAGAAAGATGGTTTCTATTCATCTGAAGCTGACCCCTGTCTGTATATTCAGATGAAAGGGGAAGATAAACTAGTGATAGCTATTTACGTTGACGACGTCATAATGGCATTTTCCAAAATAGAAGACATAAAGTGGATTAAATATATTCTAAAAAGAAATTTTGAAATGAAGGATTTAAAAGAAATTAATTACTGTCTCGGAATACACTTCGAAACGAAAGAAGGAAAAATATGTGCAAGCCAAAAAGAGTACATAAATAAAATGCTTAAAAAATTTCGATTTGAAGATTGCAATTCATGTAACACACCAATGATTCATGGTTTAAAATTAAAAAAGAACATTAAGATATCAGATGAAGAAAAGAATCTGCCATATCGGAATCTAATAGGTTCGTTAATGTATTTGGCTATAGCTTCTAGACCGGATATCATGTTTCCTGTATCCTATTTAAGCCAATTTAACAATAGCTATGGAAATGTACATTGGCAACAAGCAAAAAGAGTACTTAGATATTTAAAAGGTACTCAAAACCAAACTATGACTTTTGAGAAGAAAAATAAATTAATAGAAGGCTTTACAAAATATTCTAAAAAATAATATTTTATAACTTTGACGATTCAAAAGTGATTGTAAAATCCTTATTTGAATAAAGCATTTTGACTTTGACTTTGACTTTGACTTTACAGATGCAGATTGGGCCAGCTGTGAAATTGATCGCAAATCCATTTCTGGATATTGTTTTATTTATGGAGGAACTCTTATAAGTTAGGAGACCCGACAACAGAGATCAGTTGCACTTTCTACAGCAGAGGCTGAGTACACTGCTCTAACAGAATGCTCTAAAGAAGCCTTACATATTTTGCAACTGTGTAAACACCTGCGAATTCCTCAAACTAAGATGATCATATGGAATAATAATCAAGCAGCTCAAACAATAGCCAATAACAAAATTGTTAGAAGAAAAACAAAACAAATTGACTTGAGAATTCATTTTATAAGAGATATCATAGAAAAAGGAATGGTACTGCTGAAGTATAAACCAACCGATGAGATGCCAGCAGACATTTTTACAAAGGCACTCCCAGCACCAAAATTGAGACATTTACTTTCTCAAATGGGACTGGTAGTGAGGGGGAGTGTTGAGATCTAATGTCTATGACCATCTATGAGTCTATGACTACAACAAAGTTCCGACATCCATATATGTCAGTAAAGGGTTGTCAAATAAAATAAAATACGAATTTATGTAAACAAACATTAAATTTAAATATATTGTTTATGATAGATATAATATAAAATAAAACCCTGTAATAAATCTTTATATTGTATTCTTCTGGCGTGCTCCATAACCATCAACAATAGGCAGGAACCAACGCGCGCCCTGCGAATGCACGTAGCGTGGGCGCAGTTGATTTTTGTGCGTTCGCGAACACATTAAAATGTACGGGAAATGTTGCATTGCATGTTGTGTTGCAAATAATCTGTACGCACCTTAAGACGATCCTGTAGTGACGACCGTACAAAATCGCTACTGAAGCAATGGCGCGCCAACACAACTTAACATCAAAACACTTACGAATTGCCTCTACATGTGGAAGGTTGAACGAACGACTGTTAAAAGACGGTGCAGTGTAGTAGCAGTTAAAAATACGGGCGACCCGAATAGGTACGTTTTATATCTCTAAATTATCCCGAAAATATGCCAACCCATGTCCGGCTAGGGGGGGCATAGGATTTATTAAGACAAGACGATATAGACAATTTTGTAACGGTTTACATCTTTGAAATACACACACATTTCGGTGCGATCTTAAAGACGTTTAAACACGTCAAACGTCAAAAAAATAAGCTAATACAAGTAGGTATTTTAAATATCAAGATTTTATGTTTGATAATATCTGTGTTGAGAGAGCCAAAATTATCTTCCGGTAAATCTAGCCAAAACAGTTGAATAGGACGCTACTTTTAGACACACTGCACGGGTAGTAAAATGACGGGTTTTAAATAGTATTTTTTTTACCGCTTTTGTTAACTACTACAATATAAGTTTAAGATATTCTGTTTAGTAGCTCGATTGGCTGTATTGTGTTGGTAAACAAATCCAAACGAACAAAACTTAAGTCAAATTTAGTAAGATATGTTTCAGCTTGGCTCCTTTGACTCGGTTCAACGACGAGCTGTGAGAATTGTCAATGATTCCAAACTCACTTGCGGTTTCAAGCCCCTTAAGTTTGAGGAGAGACTTTGCATCCCTGTGTGTGTTCTACCGCTTATACAATGGGTTGTGTTCTGAGGAATTGTTTGAAATGATGACCACGGCTACTTTTTACAATCGCACCGTTCGCCATCGGCAGGGAATTCATTCTCACACTTTAAAACCGAAATGGTCGCGTACAGTGTGGTTTCATAGAAACTTCCTCCTACGAACGCTTGGGTTGTGGAATGAACTCCGTGCCAAAGCTAGTGCAGCGCACTCCCATAAATGATTATCTGCTATATAAAGAATATGTTTTTAGATTACACTTAAAATAATTAAAAAACATTCAAAAACTTCATGAAAAAACATTCCGTACAAGCATAGTTAACTAAAAATTTGGTATGGAATTTCAGTGCGACTGTTACTAAATGGAGCGCTAGCTAGCTCCATTGCGCTCCTAATATGAAACGAATTAGTGTAAGAGAAAGTTCGGCACAGTCTCACACGAGAAACAGAAGATTGTGTATGAAAAATCAGCAAAATGTGGAGCGCAGCTCCTGGGCCAGGTATGTGTTAAGAAAAATCCTGTTGCCAGCTTGAACCCCGCCTTCGGTCCGGTCGGCGCGCTGTTGCTGTTCTTATCACAATAAATGATTTAGTTCGTGCGCGCGAGTTTTTGATTAACAAATTAAATAAGTACATACCTACATAAACAATTTGTAATTGTGTGATAAGTACTGAAAAATAAAATGTGACTATTGTGATGTTTTTAAACAGTGCGAAAAGATTTTAGTAATTCAGCTTGAAATAAACGCAAAGGGTCATAAAAATGTGGCACGAAAACATAACACGCGACTCGCGTTTGTAAATCGAGTTTTAGTTATAAATAGAATAATTCCTCTTTTGTTTTTTTTTAGTGAACACCCATTAAAAATTGTCACGAGCCACCTCTGTCTCCAAGGAGTACAGTATGGGGTTCTTCAAGAAAGAAGTTATTAGATTTTTGAAGAGTCGGCAACGCGCGAGTGATACCCCTGGTGTTTCAAGCGTCTATAGGCTACAGTGACCGCTTACCATCAGGCGGACCGGAAGCTAGTTTGCCACCTTAGTGGTATATGTAAAAAAAAAAAGTTTTGTGATAAAGTTTATTTAGATACATGTGAAAGGTAATGACATATTTTTGTAATTTAGACTTTTTTCACTTTGATAATATTGAAGGAAAACCTAACAGTCGCGCAACTAGATTTAGTCTAGTGTAAAATCCGATTTCAAATAGTTTTGTTACTCGTATATGACGATGCCATCTGGGCTAGTACTTTTACTAAGGGGAACACCTGCCTATGCTTTGGGGACCGTGTTCCTCTATGGCGACGGCTTTATAAGTTGTGAAATTTGTTTTTTCCTCTAAGTTTAAAATACGATACTGATGCATTATAAATATTTTTACCAAAAATGGTTGAAGTGTCCTATAGCAGCTAAATGGCGCCGCCATTTGGTATTATTTATTTCCTGATTTGACTAAGATTATTTTAAAAATGTAGCTACTACATAGAAGTTATATCAATAGTTATTAACTACATCCAGGACGTTTTGAATGGGGTATGGAACATATCTGTGAGCTTTAGTTAAAAAAAATATTTAATAAGTGGCTACTTTTAGCAGAAGTTTTTAGTTTTTAGTTTTTATACCTTTAATAAAGTATATTTTTAAATGTAGGTACTAAGGGGAAATTAATATCGAATGGCGGCACTACTTAGCTAGTTTTTAAGTTTTTAGATATTCGCAATAAGTCTGATTCTACAGAACCCTTACTTAATACGTGTACAACACGCACTTGGCCAGTTTTTGTTTTACTTTTTTAATTGACGAAAGTAGGCATTTAGGTAGGTACTTTAAGGAATATAAGTAGGACAACTTAGATTTAACTTGCGCAATTATTCATATGTACGAGATCAAATAACGCAAAGGTTATCTGTTATAAGCGTGAGTAAGTAGATATTTATTATTATAACCAAACACTATTGTCAGAATCTTCATTTACTTCATTAACCTATTGTAAATAAAATAAAAAAATGAAACTTTTCTTCTATACGATTTTAATGATTCTATGTACTGTGTCGGTTCTTTCGTCAGTTACAAAGGAACGTAAAATTATAGCAATTGATGAGCGTTGGATATGCAATATAAAGAAATCTTGCAATGAATGCTTGAAGCTTTCTCAATGTTCATGGTGCGCAACGAACAATAAATGTTTTTCTAAAACTCTGTTGCAATCTGAAGAGTTTTGCAAGAATGATACCATGGGATATGAAGATTATGGATGTAAGTAAAAATTAAAATAAGATTCATTCAAAAGCCTAAGACCACCAAGATACTTACTGATTCGTAATGAAGTCCTATAAAGCCCATATAATTTTAAGTTAATGGCAGAAATATAGGTATGTTCCGCTTCCTCACTAAAAACCTTTAAGTTAAGGTTTTTAAAATCTTTCCGGAAAACACTTTTATAATATAAATAATGCTGTGATAAAGCTGAAGAGTTTGTTGTCGCTAATCTCTGGAAATGCCATGCGGATTTGAAAAATTTTTGTGCATTTGATAGCCAAATGCAGAAATTTGCAATAATTATAAATTACGTAAATGAACCACCATTACGGAATACTCGGTGCGCGCGTCCAACTCGCACTTGTTCGGTTTTTCTTACTAAGTATTTTCAGTAAGTAGGTATTCTGGTGGTATAAAATGCATTCGTATGCAATTGCACAATTTGGTCTGTTGAGCACTCGTGCTATGCTATTGAGAAACAAAAATAAAAAAAAAACCGACTGCAAGAACTAAAAAGAAGTAAACAAGTGGCCCCCTAAAACATACCAAATATTTAACTATAATCAGTAGGAGTTTTTATTTATTTAATTATAAATTTTTATTCACAGCTTTATAGTGTTATTTTGTTTCCTCGAGCTTGACTATTTTACTGGAAGTGTCATATATTTTCGTACTCGCCTTTTAAAGTCCTTTATTTTGACCACGAAGTCGAGGGTCTTGAGAAAAAAAAAATTGATTTTTAATAATTTTCCTAGTGTCACTCACACAATCACGAGAAATCAAATGACGTCAAAATCCGTTACGCCATTCAGGCAGAAGGGCGTGCCAAAGAAATGGAAAAACATAGGTACATATATACACTCGAAAATCATTATCCTCTTTTCTTCAGCAGTCGTGTACATATAGGGCTGACATGCGTCCGGCTGCCTTATTAACAATCAGTTAGCAAAAAATTGCTAACGCGTGGTGCCCGCGCAAGCAGTTCGCGGTATTGCTCTAGACAGACATCGAATTATGTACGGAAATCGCGTACTGACGGCTACGAAAACGCTCAGTGATCAGCTTTGTTCAAAAATTTACAATATTTTGTTGAAGTCTGTCACTGTCTCTTTCTGTCGTACACAAAATCGAATTTCCCATCTCTACTGTTACGTTATATATCTGTCTATCATATTAAATGTGTGAACACAGGTTGAAAGTGCATTTTCAAAGTACAGAACTAGCACCATCTATTAGGCACTAGCGGTATTAACTAAAAATGTTGTCAGAGTTGCTTCTTTTTGATTTTGCCCTTTAATGTTGGAATTTGTAAACTGTTATGATCGTTTTACACAAGGTTTTTTTAAAAAAAACTAAAAGAACTTCATATTTTAAGAAACCTGATATGTAATGTCCCTTTTTTAAATGACTGTCATAAACAAACAATATTTTACATATTAATATTGTAGATAGTCTTTAGAAACAATAAATTTTATATTTGTCATTTTGGGGTATTATGAAATTTTTGATATGTAACACTGCTTTGTTTACATTGAAATTGAAATCTTTAAAATTGGGTTATTTAGAAATTCAAAAAGTAATTTTCTGAAACTGTGCCGTAAAATAAAAAGGCACATTGATTCGTTGTCTTGTTTTACTTTTTCTTTACCTAGTACCTACAAGGAAAATAATTACGAAATCCATGAGGAAGGTTGGTGTTATAGTAGATGTAGAAGGTGTTATTCTTTCAATCTAAAAACGTAATCATTGTGGCATCTTCCAAAACCACGTCGTACCTGATGGCTTTGGTACTCTGGACAACAAAAATTCCAATCGAAGGTATGTAAACAAATCTTAGTTATAGTCACGCTTTGAAGCCAATACCTACTCTAGATCCCTACATACGCTGCAAATACAAGTAATGAATAGGTCATCTCATGATTTTGTAGAATTAGAATAAGCCTGTCTCTATACTGCTGTTTATCTAATGGCAGTTTTATACTGAAATTGTATACTAAGCATTGAGAGCTACTCATCTGTAGTACTCACATAACATGATTCTTCGTACAGGGACTGACCTATTAAATATGGTGCCAAAATATTTATCATAACTTAAGTTTGATTAAACCTAATATATGTATAGTTCACTTATTTGATTGACAAATCTTGAGAATAATAGCGCTGAATAATAGGTATTAAAATTGTATCTTTTAATATCTTGCCCACACTTAAAAGAAACTTCATTATGTAATATATCCAGTAAAGAATAGTTTCTGTTTCTGAGTATGATGTGTAATGCATATTTTAGGTCTTTGCACAAAAAGTCAGTACTAAGGAATTAAAAATCAATTCACCGATATCTTATAATTTTTCTTGTTTCAGTATTAAAGAGATGATGTTGATGTTTTATTTAAGGTTGCCTGTCACTGTCACAACCAGTGAAGTAATGTTTTTTATATTGTTTCAGTTATCTTGGAAATGCAAGTTTAAGAAAGTGAACTGTAGACGCAATATTAGCAAAAGTCTTACAAAAGTCAAGTACTGAAAACATCAACAAAGGATCATTGCTGCTTAAAATGGATCGAATATTTTAGCGAGACACAACAGTAGAATTAGATTAAGTACAAGAATTGAAATAATGTAATAAAAATTTCAATTAAAATTCTTCTCTATTTATTTTGTGCTATTATTTAACTAAAACCTATCATTTCATAACTGTCCAATCATTAACAAAATTTCTTATGTATATCTTTTAAGTGAACTGCTGAACGATTTGATGATTTCCTTAACATATCAGCCTTACAAACACTGCTAGATATAGGCATATGCCATGTATTTTTAAACAAATCGGTCAGTTCCACTTAAATTCATCTAGGACAACCCTCTAGGTTGTCAGTCCAACTGGTCCTACCACATTGAGTTGAAATTGATGGTGGCATGAGACTGAAGAAGATTTCATTATTCTTATGACTACGGTCTCTAATCAACAACCTTCTTTTTCCTTTGTAAATAAGTTCTACGAGTACTCTTGATACTCTGTAAAGAATCTCCAAGCGTTACACTTTCTATTCCCTGAAGAGCAGTATTGAGCTTATGAGGTGAACAGTCCTGAGCACTAGTCACAGTTTTATAAAATTTCCCACTTTTGACCTATATACTTGCAGAAAACTGACCAAACATAAAAGAAAGGGCTAGCGCCTCTATCAGACGTTTTAGGAGTTAAAAATGCATTTTCAATCGCTACGCGTCATAGAAAGCTCCAAACTCGGAATTATGAATGACAGCAATCATGATTAGCGAGCGTTTAGCAAGCCATACTGTCAAATTTGCGTTTACCTTTTTAATGGCTGCAAACTGATCGCTTTCTGATTGCAAAGCTAATATCAAATTAATTAAAGACTTTAGGCATTTTTAAAACATTGATTGTTAAATCAAAGTTAAGTAACGCAAGAAATGAATCAAAGTTAAGTAACACAACAGAAACCAGTGTGCGAAGTCAGAATACGCTTTGTCGTACCTAATACAATTTTCTGTTTAAACTAGTGTTTTGGTTAATTTTGTGTGTGTTTGTGAATTTTAACTCGCTAATAATAGTGAAAAGAATACCAGAGACATTGACTGTGCTGATTTAAAACCCAAAATTGCCTATAAAATACTGTAACCTACTATTAAAGAATCTAGGAAGTTGACAACATAAGATTACTAAAATCGTAGAAAATTGTATGTATTTAACGGCAAGATACTAGGACCTACTTATTCATTACACCATAAATGAAGTAGGAAAACTTGCAGTTAAAACCTATAACCTAAAATATACCAAACAATTGAAGTGGTATTTGTTTGAATTGCGATACCTAACTACTAGTTACTAGTTACTGGTAGGACCAGGTGGACTGACAACCTAGAGGGTTGTCCTAGATGAATTTAAGTGGTACAGACCGATTTGTTAAAGAAATTCATAGGGTATGCCTATATCTAGCAGTGTTTGTAAGGCTGATATGTTAAGGAAATCATCAAATTGTTAAGCAGTTCACTTAAATGATATGCATAAGAAATTTTGTTAATGATTGGACAGTTATGAAATGATAGGTTTTAGTTAAATAATAGCACAAAATAAATTGAGAAGAATTTTAATTGAAATTTTTATTACATTATTTCAATTCTTGTACTTAATCTAATTCTACTGTTGTGTCTCGCTACAATATTCGATCCATTTTAAGCAGCAATGATCCTTTGTTGATGTTTTCAGTACTTGACTTTTGTAAGACTTTTGCTAATATTGCGTCTACAGTTCACTTTCTTAAACTTGCATTTCCAAGATAACTGAAACAATATAAAAAACATTACTTCACTGGTTGTGACAGTGACAGGCAACCTGAAATAAAATATCAACATCATCTCTTTAATACTGAAACAAGAAAAATTATAAGATATCGGTGAATTGATTTTTAATTCCTTAGTACTGACTTTTTGTGCAAAGACCTAAAATATGCATTACACATCATACTCAGAAACAGAAACTATTCTTTACTGGATATATTACATAATGAAGTTTCTTTTAAGTGTGGGCAAGATATTAAAAGATACAATTTTATTACCTATTATTCAGCGCTATTATTCTCAAGATTTGTCAATCAAATAAGTGAACTATACATATATTAGGTTTAATCAAACTTAAGTTATGATAAATATTTTGGCACCATATTTAATAGGTCAGTCCCTGTACGAAGAATCATGTTATGTGAGTACTACAGATGAGTAGCTCTCAATGCTTAGTATACAATTTCAGTATAAAACTGCCATTAGATAAACAGCAGTATAGAGACAGGCTTATTCTAATTCTACAAAATCATGAGATGACCTATTCATTACTTGTATTTGCAGCGTATGTAGGGATCTAGAGTAGGTATTGGCTTCAAAGCGTGACTATAACTAAGATTTGTTTACATACCTTCGATTGGAATTTTTGTTGTCCAGAGTACCAAAGCCATCAGGTACGACGTGGTTTTGGAAGATGCCACAATGATTACGTTTTTAGATTGAAAGAATAACACCTTCTACATCTACTATAACACCAACCTTCCTCATGGATTTCGTAATTATTTTCCTTGTAGGTACTAGGTAAAGAAAAAGTAAAACAAGACAACGAATCAATGTGCCTTTTTATTTTACGGCACAGTTTCAGAAAATTACTTTTTGAATTTCTAAATAACCCAATTTTAAAGATTTCAATTTCAATGTAAACAAAGCAGTGTTACATATCAAAAATTTCATAATACCCCAAAATGACAAATATAAAATTTATTGTTTCTAAAGACTATCTACAATATTAATATGTAATATTGTTTGTTTATGACAGTCATTTAAAAAAATACATTACAAATCAAGTTTCTCAAAATATGAAGTTCTTTAAGTTTTATTAATAAAAAACTATGTGTAAAACGATCATAACAGTTTACAAATTCCAACATTAAAGGGCAAAATCAAAAAGAAGCAACGCTTGAGTAATACCGCTACTGCCTTATAGATGGTGCCAGTTCTGTACTTTGAAAATGCACTTTCAACCTGTGTTCAAACATTTAATATGATGTACAGATACGTAACGTAAGATAGTGCTATACTTCAACAAAATATTGTCAATTTTTACCGCGCGTTAGCAATTTTTTGCTAACTCATTGTAAATAAGGCAGCGGGGAGCGTCCGGGCGGGGTTTAGAGATGGCAGCCCTAGGTACATACAATAATAGAGAACTTTTGAAAAACAAAATTTATGGAGTAAATTATACGCAATTATGTTTTGGACTCCATCAGGAGCAGGACCTCCAGTATATACTCGTTTGTGATAATATGTCTTTTTATCAGAAAAAAAAAGTTTTTCAGCAGGGTATGTTCTTAAACTTTTGGACAAATTCATCTGATAAAAAGAATTACAATTTTTCTGCTTTCAAAAGTGAAGAACTAACTGTTGAATGTTGGCTTGACTTCACCTATCAATGTAGGCAGATAAAATTTTAAGATGTTCTGCGAGTGTTACTTGCATATTCTATATTAAGATATAGAGTAAATTTCTATAGTTAGATCTTATCTTCACATTAACCAGCTAAATTTTGAAAGTGGTTTATGAGAAAAAAGTCTGGGAACCTCTGATTTAGAGAAAAAAGTTATTTCCAATGTGCACTGTTTTATTAAAAAAATGCGAGGAAATTGTTAATTTTCTATACTTGCACTAATCCATACTAATATTATAAATGCGAATGCATCAGCTAGCTAGTACGCAAAATACTCAATCTATTTTTGGACAAATCATACAGCACTAGCTGTTGCTTGCGATTTCACCCGCCCTAAATTCGGTTATCGCTTTAGGATTTCAATTTCAATAGAGAAAATTATATAAAATATTCATTAAATATTTTAGAAAATGAATCGACTCACACTTGACGTTTTTAAGTAGCCTATGTCCTTTCCCGAGACTCAAACTATCTTCATGCCAAATTTGCCCGCGGTTCCACCCGCCCTAAAGTCGATTATCGGTGTAGGAATTCAACGGCTAAACAAAAATAAACCGACTCACGCTAATCTTATCAATTAGCCTATGTCCTTTCTCGGAGCTCAAACTATCGCCATGGAAAATTTCATCTTAATTGGTACAGCAGTTTAAGCGTAAAGAGGTTTCAGACGGACGGACGGACGGACAGACAGATGGACATACAGACAGACAGACAGACAGAGTTACTTTCGCATTTATAATCCTGGCAGGCAGAAGTTGTCCTGCCCGAAAAGGCAGCGCCACATTAAGTTTAAGTTTTAATTTTTTTTAATTTACACTTACACTTAACACTTACATTTTTCAATTTTGCGATTAATAATTACTTCTGAGGAATCTACGGTTGAGTCATCATTTTTGGATCTCTCTGTTTACTTTGACCTCTATTTTTAATTTTTTAAAGTAAACTATTGGCGGGAAGCCTTTCTTAAATCCTTTTGGTTTTAAGCTAGCCATTTTGATGCGTTTTTTACATAGAAATGTAATGTGTGGTTTCCAAATCACAAATTTTACAGTGATTGAAGTTGTGGTATATGATTATAATGAAGTCGCATTAAATGCAGCGAATGTTGAAATCTCTGTCGCACATTCAATCTTTGCCGTTTAGGAGATCAGTAGCACACCGACTGCAGCGCCACCTACTGGGGCCAATTGTGTTTTCAAATCATCCAGGACCCTATTGAAGTATTTGTACAAAAATTTCCCCAAATCGTTCTAGCCGTTTAGGAGTTAGATGACAAATCCTCCCGACCGACCTCGGCACGGTCGTAAAACTATCGTTGGGCAGCCTCGGCACGTACTAACGGCCCCAGATGACGATCTAGCTATCTGGCTGGCGAGATTAGTCTCAACGAACTCCCATAATAGGGCCTCACCACAAACACGACGCCGACGTCCCCGGGTTCGTTAGCGCCCGCACGCGCCCGCAAGGATACACGAGGTATCAAAGAGTGCCGGGGCGATTCTCGCACCCACTCAATCGCAACCGCACCCGCGTAACGGAGAACTCCCCTCCTGGCGTTGACTCACCTTCGGGTTCGAGACTCACGCCGGTCGAAGGGACACCCCCAAGAGCGACAACCCAAGCCAAGGCTAGATAACAAACACAAGTACAGAAGAATTATACGTAGGAAAAAAACTGAATCATTACCAATCATTACCTATGTCCTTTCCTGGGACTCAGACTATTTTCATGTTCTAAAGTGTAAGAATGAATTCCCTCACATCCCATTGTAAAAGCGGTAAATAAGGCGAATGAAGATATTAAATTATTCATATTTTGTAAATCTTATAAAGAACAGTAGGTCTGTCACAGCTGTTTAATGGAATTGTTTTGATGAACTCGTATGTTTGTATGTATGGCATCACGGCTTAAAAAATACCTACAAGGGGTAATCGGTGGCTGGATAAACAGCCACATAATAATGTGCCTCATTTTTACTCTGCCCTACCCCGCGTTTCCTTTGTTGCCCGTGGTACACCCGCGTAGTTTACCTAGGTGTACCACAGTTACAGGTTGTATACCTATCGCTGCAATTCTGCTTCTAATAGTGTATCTGGACCAACGTGGCCTATATAATTCCCATAAGTCGTTATTTAATACTACTAATACTTTTTCTTTATAGGTGGAGTAAAATATTGCCTACTCCTATAATTTCGTTGATACCTTGTTCCTTTAAAAGAAAAAAATTATAAATTTAATGGAATACGATGCGAATAGATGGCGCTGTACGTAAAAAAAACATGATATGGTTTTGTATTATTTAATACTCATAAAAACATTTTTTTTTAATTGACGGACATCAGCTTTTGGACAGACCTTGGTAAACCATCGTCTAAAAATTCAAGGCCTTTTGTAACTAAACCCCCCTCTAAAAGAAAGTACAAACAAACTACCTACCTACTACATCTAAACGGACCTTTATTTTTTGATTCAAAGATTTAAGTAATCTTTGTTTTGATTGAAGCAATTATTGATTGAAATCTAATACCTTTAAACAAGCTGAGAAGAGATTTTTTGATCGATTTACGTTAGAATAAAGTGAGGTGAATTATTTATGTTTTATTCAGTATCGCAGTTTTTCAGGAATTCAGTCGCTAACCAAATATGATTCCATGGGTTGTTATAGATCGCGGCACGAAAGTTGAACCAAAATGGCGGTCGTTCGCGAAGGTACAGTTACAGACAATAGTACAAATGAATGTTTCGTGCTTGGCCCGTAATTTCTAATTTTTTCTTAAGTTATTAATTATGATGTAATTAGACGACAGTTATTACATGTCATATACCCAGTAATTATATCTTATGAAGTGAATTAATTAAAAAAGTTTTGATGAATACATCCTGTTTAACGCGATTGTCATAAATACGTATTTTTGGATCATCTATCAAATAAGTTAACTTCTTGAACAACAGTGGTGTGGAAAGTGGCCGATCGGTATAAGGAAATTTAATAGTTAAAAAATTTAAAATTTCATAAAACACTAAGGGGTTAAAAGTTGTAAATATTTTTTATGTCACTCATTGGTAACAGCATGACACCTTCTATGTATAGCACAAGAACTTAGGCCAGGATTTCAGTCTTCGAATACTTTATGAAAACTTAAGTGCGTGAATGTACCCCAGGGCCTGCGTTGCTATGGTTACGTGTCGCACACTCGCACCGCATTACTTTAATGGACCCGAAAATATGTTACTGGGCATGGTTCAACTTACGTACTGCGACAGTGCTGCCACCTCTCTGAGGCCAATCAGCGCTAAAAGCGCTTGAAAAAAACGCTAGATTCTGTTAATTTGCTTTAACAGAAAATAGTGCTAAATTCCGCTAGCTTGGCATGAACAAAAAATGCATAATAGTAAGAAGTTTTTATTTATTTCAATACAAATTGGCATAATTTTAAATCTAAATAAATCTTAATATTATTAAGTATGGCTAATCGCTTTCGATGTCAGAAGGATCAGGTTGAGTTGACTGAATTCCTGAAGGTCCAGGTTGTACATCGTAAACCAACAACCAGAAATAATTTATTTTAGTTGGGGAATACCCTAAACAATTGGAACGGAAGCTAAACTAATTACGGTGTTGCTGCGTTATTCCTACTTTTTGGCGAGATTGCGACTTGATTACAACTAAGTTTGGTCTGCCATGAAAATGCGCTATGTTTTCCGCTAGGAGTTAATATTAAAATTTCCTATGTATCCCAAAAAAGCGCTAGATCTAACTCCGAAAGCGCTAAGGTGGCAGCACTGTACTGCGACTTTTACTAGTCGCGTAGTTGAAGTATCGCTGTCGCCTTCGCATGATTAGCGTCCGACTCTCAGAAACTAGGCAACGGGAGTTTTGGCGCGAATCTTAAGAAGGAGTGGTGTTTTTTTCTGTTTATATTTTCTAAATTCATTTAGAGACTTTCGATGTATATATTTTAGCAAAGTTTTACGAAAGCGTGTTAAGAATTGTGCAGCGAAGGCTCATGAATAGTAAATTATGAAGAAATAAGCAGGACATGTCGCGCAATGTCTGAGGATCCACACCAAATCTCCCGCCCAATCTTGGGACTTGAAAACGAGGACGCGCGGTAACGCCCGCGCCACGATACGATATAATATTATATAATCGGTCTGCTAAGACCGTGCGAGCCCATTATAATATTAAAAAAAAAAAAAAAACTAGGCAACGGTTTACGTGTCAATTTTAATAAAACTATAAGTGCCTTCTTTTGCAGTTTTTTGACTCTGACAGACAGCTCGGGGCAAGGACCTTTACCCTTTTACACTGTGTAATCCGTTGTCGTCGTTCAAGATTCTCGGCAGCGATCTCACATTCATATTTGACCTAATCTAACGGATCGAAACGTTAGGCGAAAGACGTTCAAACTGTGAGCTCAGTCGATGTAACTTAAAGCCACTAACTAATGTTCATGATAAACATTCAGAGAGATTAGTTGGTTTTAAGCTTCCGATCCCTGGGCATGCCTCCATTACCTCCTTGTCTCCTCTTTACTTTACTCAGACGAGGTCTTTTTACCAGTGTAATATAGAAGCATTATAAACAATCAAACCTCAGAAGCAAAATTCATCGCTAATTCAAGTAAAACGGTCAGATTCCAATATTCAGGTCACTACAACATTGCCACCTTTTATTAGTCATCAGAAATGTAGATAATTCCTCTCATGTTAGAATGTATTCACTCAAAAATAAATTGTATTTTATATCAATATATCGTATTTTGCATATGCCCACCTCATAGGCTTTCTTTATATATGGTGGCACTGCGACGCTTGCCGCTGCCCTATGTAATGTCTACGTGACTTATGCTGTCCCGGGTGTTCTAGTTCTAGAGCTCTTAAAAAAAAAAAAAAAAATTTACAGCAAATCAACCGCCATTGCTGCGCATAAATATGCATTGTTTACGAATCACAAATCATAACATCACGCCTGTATACACTCAAAAGCAATTCGTCACTCAAAAGTATAAAATAAAAACTTTTTGTCACGGCTTCAAAAAGATGCACTAACAATATGAAATTCTTAAACACTCTCATTGTTATCAAATGAACAAAAATTATATTCTTATTTTAACAATATCATATTTTTGAAACAAAATATAAAGAGTAATCAAAAATAATTTTTTCGCTTACTTGAGTTAATAAATAAATAGTCTTAAACAAACAATAAGCTATTCTTGCACCAAAAGTTACGAAAATCAGAGTAAGAGTGTGTTTTCTTTGTTTAATTTTACCCTTTTTCTAATTTAATAAGTAATTTAGTTAAATTAAGAAATTGCTGGACTCAATTTTAAACTACGTATTTTTAATTAAAATAAAGCAGTCTTGTACAGGTACCAAGTAGGTCGCAGTTCTGGGTTTAGCACTAGTTTTAACAAACTGATTGACTTCAATTTAATAAATTTGATCCAATAAAGCAATTCCAGGAGGAAACAGTGACTTAGATTCAAAGATACAATGTACGTGTAGATCGTAAGACACTTATAGTTACATACAAAGGCGAAGTCAACAACTCTTGGTTCATCGTAATAGCGAGTTGAAGATTTTCGCTTATAAATGGTACAGCGCTACCTGTTATTGTCTGTACAAACTATATTACTACATTCTTGTTGGTTCATAGTAAGCCATATATTTACGTTAGATCTGAATAGGGTGTTATAGATTCACGCAAATAATGGATGATCAAAAGAACTAAAGTTGTTTACATGTTTCAAATTAAAAAATAACTAATTTAAGAATACAGTAATACCCCGACTTACACTACCTCGACATACGCGAATTCGGAGTTACGCGATTTTTCAGGCTCAGACGTGTAGCGCGGAATCGACGCGTAAGTACAAGAAAATTCCGATTTTGTGTGTTGTTCGATGACATAAGATATGTACTAAGTACTATGGCATCCAAACGAAGTAGAACCGACTCTTTTGCTTCAAACAAAAAAAACATTATCTTTGAAGTGTAAACTTAACATTTATTATAAATTATTGACTCGTCAAACGACGTTGTTAGATTTTATGAAACCTTCTACGTCAAAATAACTTCAGATTGTGTTTATTCGGATTCAGATTTGTTATATTATCTACCATTAGTTACACATTTATTTCCTTAATTATTGTTTTATTTAGTCTCCGGTCCTAATTAAACATACTTTGTATGTCTTTATATGCAAAATTGTACCCCGACTAACGCGAATTCGACTTACACGGATAGCGCTTGGTCCCACCTATCGCGTAAGTCCGGGGTATTACTGTATTATATTCTTCATTTGGAAAAAAATAATCATTTTGAGTAAACACGCGTAAATTGTTAAGTTGAGAATGTGATGTTTCAAAATAAAATACGTTAGTTTGTTTTGGTTCAAGACAAACGTGCCTTCGTTTAAAAATAACTAATGTTGATTAAACACGCAAAACCGAGCTACTTAAGAATATCAGATTCTTCATTTAAAAAAAAAAATTAATAAACACGTAAATTGTTAAGTTGAGAATATGATGTTTTAAAATAAAATACGTTAGTTTGTTTAGGTCCAAGACAAACGTTTCTTTATTTAAAAATAACTTATGTTGACACAAACACGCAAAACAGGGCTATTCTATGTTTGACAAAATATTCGTGTTAGTTTAATGTGTAATTTGCTATTTGTTTTGAGAAATCAATATTTTTCATGGTTTGAACACTAATCGGAGTTTTCATCAAAGAAAAATTGTCTTGATATAAAAGATTGATTTTGAATAAGCATATGATATTATTTAGATTCAAGGATTAATCACTTTTCTGCCCATAAAAAGTTCGCTCTCAGTTTAAAATTTACAATTTTGCAATGTGTACCAACATATTATTTGTATTGAAATATTTATAATAACGATGTATAATGTATGAGTATCTTATTTTTATTTTGAACCATATTATTTTTTAAGGTTAGTATCTAACATACCTAAGATCATTCTCTTACCTAATAATATTATTGAATGCTAAGATCTACGTGCTTGTCTAAAGATGTTATGAATGTTACGTAAAAAATAAATCGTTGTGTCAAAAGTATTTCCCAGTTAATTGAAGGTTTTATTCAAATAAGTTGGCTTTAATTCACTCTAAAACTAAACGTACTTAAATTAAAAAATAAGAAATTAGAAGCAAATTAGATGAAGCATTTTAACTTAAGTCTATAAATATGTTGGTAGAAACTAAAAATATTCTTGTTTTAACAAAATGCATTTTGAAAATAATCTAACAATATTTATTCTTAGTTTTACAATATCGTCCTCTTCACTAAATGATTTATGTTTTGTTTTTCAAAGAATTTAAATTTTCTTAACAGAGTCTTAATGTCTTGGTCTAAAATAATTTACTTAGAACAAAAGAAAAAAACAACAATAGATTATTTTATATTCAACTAAACCAATTGCATTCACACAAGTATATATTGTCAAGTCAAATGAATATTTACTTGGAATCCCTAACAATATTCATTGTCTTGGTTCTACAAATCTTTTTTTTCCGTGTAAAGATTTAAGATTTTTATTTCTATAATATACAGGGTTTTAAATCTTAAATAATTTGAAAACAGCCACATGTTGAAAAACTGTACTTTTAGTTGTTTACGCCCTGCTCCGATTTGTGATTATACATATAGTTACAAGTATAATATAGTAGGTAGTATTAACTTATATTATTAAAGTTAACTGTGTTAAAATTAAAAAATAAATTTAAATATTTAAGTTTAGGAATAGGGCGGGAGAGAATGGAAGTTGCGCTCGTTTTCGTAGGAAAACATTGAGGACAAAAAATTGTCTTACTGACAATACTCCACTTAATGAATATAATTCGGTAGCATTACTTTGAGCTCAGATCCTTGGTTTCTTTCTAATCAAGTAAAACAGTTTTGGCTGTACCAAACATACAGTATGACAAAATAGATTGCGTAAGAAACCTCTTATTATTGTCCTTATCCTTATGTCTTAAAAACAAAGATTAGCTTTTTAACACGTGCTTTAATGGCTTAAACTTGGTTCTTCCAAGATAAGGCGCTATTAATCAGAACACCGAGATATTTTATACAGACTGACCAAATAATTTTTCCCCAGTTGCATTAAATATTAGATTCGGAATTCTATGTATATGCGGATAAGGTAAAGGAAGGCGGAGGCTGGAAGGGTATATTGGAGGCAAAGAGTATGCATTTGGTTTTTTCAAGGTTCAGAGACAACAACTTCTTAGAAAGCCATTGAATACGGAGTGAAGCTTCAGCACGTTAATGAACCTCAGCCCAAGAACTGCCGTGTGCAACAAGAGCTGTGTCATCTGCATAGGCTATTATTTCGGAGTGGAGTAAAAAGAGGTTACATAGTCATATATTAGGAACAATGTTGGTCCAAGAACACTGCCTTGAGGTACGCCAAATGTAATTGGAATATCTTGGCTGGTACAGTTTGCAATTTTAACGCACTGAGTGCGGTCACTCAGGTAACTTTGCATAAACAATGCCTCTTAGGTATTTTTTAATTTAGTAATCAAAAGGGGACAGTGACAGTATCAAAGGCTTTTGATGAATTTTTGATTTATTGTTTAAGTTACTTACTAGAGTATCAGTAAGTTCTATCACTGCGTTTTCGGTAGATCTATCAGACCGAAATCCATATTGATTAGGCACCAGAATCTTTTTTGGTTAATATAATGTAGTAAGCGATTATTTAAGATTTTTTCTATATTTAAGGTACAGAGAATAATACCGATATGGGTCTGTAATTATTTATATTGACTCTGTCCCCAGACTTGTAGACTGGATGCACTAGAGCTTTTTTTAAACACTAGGAAAATAGCCAGAAGCACTGAAAATATATGTATGTTATAACAGGAACAAAAATATGTCGAGTAGCTTTAGTCAGGGATGCGGAGTACCATCCCAGCCAACCGCATATTTTTTTAGCCCTAAGATAATTTGCTTAACCTCATCATGATTAGTATCAAACAGAACCAGTGAGGTCACTTGAGAAATTACAGGTGTAGATGAGCGCAGGCTTTGTCTGGTACAGTAAAATAAATTATTACATGTTACAAACTTAGGAGCGAGGTGTTTTTAGGATTATATCAAGCGATGTATTAGGGTTTGTATCCAAAGATAAAAGGTCATTGGAATTTGAGTTTAAGTTTGTTATATTTTTAATTAGTTTACAAGTAGCTTTAGGATATTTTTTTTGATTTTTGTAACTCATTACTTTCGAAATTAAACGTATAATTTTTTTTGAGAGTTTATTGCAATAGTTTCTGTATCGCGTATATGTCAATTGAAGTGTTTGTTTTTCTGGGCCTTTTTTTGACTGTTTGAAGAGTTTACCTCGATGACACAGATAGGCACCGAGCGCACAACAGGCTACTTACGGCACTGTATATATCCAAAAATGAGTTTGTTTGTTTGCTTGACCTTTCTTTACGTCCCCACAGAGCATTCGAATTCCAATAGTTGAAGAGACATAGAGGGAGGTAATTTTTATCCCGGAAAATTCAAAAGATCCCGTAAACAAATAACTATAACCGAATTCCACGTAAACTTCCTTACTATACATAAATCAAGGTGCTTTAGGAATCCAACGACGATAATCGAATTCAGCGCGGGCGGAGCCGCTGGCAAAAGCTAGTTATAATATAAAATGCCTTTTATTAATCTGATTGTAAATTGTTTTCAAGTTAGTTTAGCCGAAAACGCAGAGTGTGCCTGTGCTGGCGGTAAACTGGAATCGCGTTGCTACCCGCCTGGGGTCTCCGAAGGTGCCGAGTGCTTCGGTCGTGGCAAGTGCGTCTGTGGCCGCTGTATCTGTGACGCAACCCCTTTTCCTGATGAGCCCACGAAAGTAAGGAATAAAATGATCACAATTATTTATATTTCGCCCAAATTAAATGCATTACAGTAACGTATTTTTATGCCAGTGTTTGACATATCTTCAAACATTTGTACACATTTAAAGACATATATTAGTGTATGGCACGGGTATTTCAGGCACAGATAATAGTATATGTATTTCAGGTGCGAAAATGCTCAAATAACCATGTAGCAGTACCTGTCTTTAAATAAGTGTAGCAAATGTTTGTGAAACTATTCTGTAACCAGTCTAGCAGTTTCCATTTTACATCCTAGGAATTTAAGGATTTTTTTCGTTTTGAGTTTTGGTTCGTAATTCTCCGGATTTAAACATAAAATTTACAATAGGGTGTCCACTTTCTGACAAGTCAGGAAAGCTCAGAGAAATGGAATATCAGACAAAAACGATTTTTGTTTCCATGGAAAAAATATGCTACATATAGTTGTAAAAATAACAACACTCAGTTTTTTTAGGTTTCCGAATTTCAAATGGAAAAAACAGAATCCTTATAGGATCACTTTGTCCATCCATCTGGTTACCTTTTTTCTAAGAAACGGCTAGAAATATTTAGTCAAAAGTAATAATAAATATAAATACTAAGGTCTACGAAAGCTTCGAAGCTTAAAACTAAGCTTCTAAGTAAAGGTAACTAAAGTACTATAAGATAAGAAGAGAAAGATAAGATAGAAAGTAACTAAAAGATAGGAAAGGTAACTTAAGATAAGAAAGATATAGGTATAAGAAGATGCAATTTATGTCACATATTTTGATAGTAAGTTGCAACCAGTAAACGATAAAACCTGTTAATAGTTTACTGGTTGCAAATACTTATACTCAACGAAAAACCCACTTACCGGTGACCTGATTCAACATTTTTTAATAATTACTAAACAGTTGTTTAAATTTTATTTTCAGACAGTGATGGGGGAATATTGCGATTACGACAATTTTTCATGCGACGGATTATGCAACGAAGGACCCTATTCGATTAGCGAGCCAAGAACCGACGAAAGAAGCCTCCCTTTACAGGAAAATCTTGAAATGCCGACCGAATAGGTTCTACTTAACATCATTTTTTTCTTGTTTATTACGTATAAGAATATTTAAGTTGCAAAAAACAAGATATGTCAATAAACTGCAGGAATTTTAATGAAACAATAAATGTGGCTAAATCAGTTTAATTCCACACCAATATCAAAATGCCATGAGAAGTCGACATTAAGTTAAAAAGTGCTCTTAACTTTGCATTTAAAACTTTTTCCAGGTGCTAGCTAGCTAGTGCTAGCTAATGCTTTGAAAGTAACTAGAATGTTCTGGAATTAGTCACCGCTTTCAAGTTTTGGGTAATGCATAAGAATAACTCTAACTTGGCTGTGAAAGGTTATTTATTAATGATTCTCTCTCATATGGTAATTGCGTTCGATTCAATATTTTTTTTACAAATCCTAAATAAAACAGTGGGATGTTCCTTTTTTTCCTTTTTTGCATCATCTGAGACATATCTTTTAAAGCGTAGGTCAAAATATGTGATCTATAAAATGCCTATAGAAATGTTTTAATCCGATACCTATCCCAGATTTCATGGTTTTTTTTATGGTAAACAAACCCCTTTGTTTTTGATTTATGCTTCATGCAGGCATATTTTTCTTGATCCATTTACGTTAATACTGAAAGTTATATCCCTACCTATTTTCTTTAATTTTTTTATATCTTACACTTTGCAGGCTTGCTCACAATGTTTTTCTTCACCGAAAACCAGTGGTGTGAATAATAAATCAATGTACTTTAGAAATTAAGAAAAAAGACTCATTATACACGCTGGGTTTGAACCTCCGCCAACCAGGATTCACTTTTTTATTATTAACCACATGGATTAATTTATACCTACTATTCACAAAAGTCGCATGACGCAGTTACCTTCTGCTTATATAAATATATTCTATGTGCCTTTTCCATCCAACGATAAAAAAGTGAACATACTGTAACTAACATTTTTGTTAAAAATTTTAAAACTGCCCTTGCTTTATTTATTACAATAACATACTTCTCTTGCCAGCCTTCATACGTCCCAATTGTTGGGGCACGGCCTACCCTCATGATTAATCATGCCTACCGTGATTAGGCCATAGTCTACAAGCAGGCCCAGTGCGGATTGTGGACTTCCATAGGCCTTTCTTTTTTCCCGACGTATGCAGGTTCACGATGTTTTCCTTCACCGAAAAGCCAGTGGTGTGAATAAATAAATCAGTGTACTTGAGAAATTATGAAAAGACTTATTGGTACACGCTGACCCCAGGGTTCGAACCCCCTCCACTTGGGACGTGAAGTGAAATTTAAACCCCTCGGCCACCACCGACTTAATCACATACCTTGGCAGGAAGCTCATTCCACAATTTTAGCATTCACGGGAGCAAGTTTCTCTAAAACCCTGTAAAAACCTGTACTGTACGTGACCATTTATGAATTCCCTGCCGAAGGCGAGCAGTGCGATGGTAGAAAGTAGCCGTGGTCATCATTTCGAACAATTCCTCAGAACACATCCCATTTTACAAGCGGTAGAACACATACAGAAAGGAAAAGTCTCTCCTCAGACTTAAGGGCTCAATACGGCTTGTGAGTTTGGGATCTTCGACGATTCTCACAGCCCGTTGTTGAACCGAGTCAAAAGGGCCAAGCAGGTATCCAGATGCACCCACTCAGAGATGGCAGCATGATCCATATGGTATTACTTGGGTTATCACTTTGATTGATTAAAATTTTTAAACCGCAAATCTTTAAAACAATTTTAAAACGTGAGGATGTGTTAAGATATTTTTAATTAATTGAAAGTAAGCCGCTGTTATCGAGTTTTGTGCTAAGCAAGTTTTGAAGGAGGTAGGGGAGGATCGGCATCTCAATTAAGAAATTGATATGAGGCGAGCGTCTGCCGACGACGGCTCATCGCTCTCGAGAGCCAGCGTTATGGTTACGAGAAATTAGATTTCAACGAGTTCATTTTCTTTCCTACAACCACTTAACCTTTTATATTCTCCGGATCTATTTATTGACTGTCTAGGCTACCCAATTCACTACTGCTGTGTCGAGTGATTGTCATTCGGTAAAGCTACAGTTTTGGAACAAAGTGTTTCAAAATTCTTTTGAGCATTGAAATTAGTGAATATTTACTGTATCTATGACACTATAAATAATTCAACATGACAGTTGAACAATTACCCTAAGCTGGGTTTTTCGATTTTGGAACGAACCCAATATGATATATATGTCGGCGGCCGATCGTAAAATCCGGCAAATCACGAAATGCCTAGGCAGATCGTAAAGTATGGAATAGAAATTATTATATAACTTTTATATGAAGCTTGGCTGGAACGCTCCGCTCGCTTCGCTCGCTCCACATCTACGTTTATAAAAGAGAAAATGAACCTAACCTATCATACATGACTTATACAGTGCGATTTCTGTTCCTTTCGTTTCGATACTTAACGATCTGCCTAGGAATTTCTATAGTATATTGTTACTGTTAAACATGTTTGCCTAATTCTGTTTCGCTATATATTTTAACTTATATGTTTTGCATCATGAGAATGAACCATCATCCTTTTACGCTTGATTAAGTGATTTGTATGTATGTATTTGACTTGTTTTTTTGGTATTCCGTACCTAAAGGGCAAAAGACCGGGGTGTAGACTTTTGAATCGTCAAAGTTATGAAATACTATTTTTTAAACCCTCGATATTCTCGACTATATCTTTTAACGCACCTATTATTGTAGTACAATAATAGGTATGTGGTATATATATATATATATATATTTACCTATGTATATATACATACAATAAGTTGTCAAATAAGTTTTATTTTTTGGACTTAGTGTTGCTAGGGCAATATTAAACTATATTAAACTGTAAAAAAAATGTTTTTTTTAGACCCAATCAATGATTAATCTGATTTTGTGTTGTAAATCTAGAATAATGAAAAGAAAAACGCTAAAATCATATTAACATCTGTGGGCCTTTTGCCTGATTTATGTGAATTGTTAGCTATTTCATGAAACTTTGTTGGAAGAACAGACAGATGTTAACATGTATATCTTTCTAAATACGACGTATATTTGGTAAAAGATCATATTCAAATTATAATATAGGACTTCGAAATGTGTCCCTTAATGTTACCCTCATTACCATTCGATGATACGCACGACTATGCTGTCGAATCCCGCTCAGTAGACTCACAAACCCAACGTTTTTATTGCAAAAATGGTGAAACCACATTGTTACTAACGTCATATTTTTTACCAATAAGAATATGTTCCATTATAACTGTTCTTCCCCCTATATTATAGTCAAAGCAACATTGATCTTTGTAGTATTTTTTTTCCGACCTACTTAGCTTTTAGTGTCAATTAAGTACATACTGTAGCATTAAGCTATTGTACGTTAGTAGCTCAATGTAGTGTAGTCATCGTTTTGACTTTCTAATAATATATATTACATTATAAAGATACTAGCTTTTGTCCGCAGTGCTACCCGCCTATTCCAAGTAGAATGTTCTTCCTCGGGACTCAAACAATCTCCATTCCAAATTTCATCTGAATCGGTACAGCGGTTTCAGCGTTAAGAGGTAACAGAGGGACAGACAGAGTTACTTTCGCATTTATCATATTTATATAGAATTGTTATGATTTTTTTTATTCTTAAGCTTTTTTCCTCGACAAAAGTCAAAATATTTAATGCCGGTTGCGACCGCTGCGTAGGGATCCCGCCGACCGCGCGTATCAGTCGCTCACGGCGCGGCGCGGTTTACTATTAGTATTTTGTTAAGATTGTCATTTTTAAATTCATAATATCTTGTCGATGGAATGTCCTATTTGAATTATTCAAAAAGTATTCTACAGGACTAGTATAGTACCTATTATATAATCTGTGCTACAGGTATTGGAACAGTCTTAAAAACGTTTTTGATAGATATTGATATGTTCTTAAATATTGTAGAAATTTTTTTGTTTCCGTAGCGCATGCGATGAAAGACATTTTGTGGCTCATTTTTTTAGACCTTGGGTTACATTATTGAAGTTTTAGTAGGAATCCCTATTTTTTTCCAGTTATACATATATATACAATGTTACTCAGGGATAATGTAGCATTTTAATGGTAAAATAATTCTTTAAAATCAGTCTAGTAGTTTTTGAGTTAATTCGTTCGTTAACATACAAAAATACAAATCTTTCCTCTTTATAATTAGTGTAGATGGACATGACTCTTCTTTCCCTTGTGTCCTTAATTTGCAGTTGCTGAGAAAAACAAGTATGAAATAGATAGACAGCACTGAAGTCTTACCATAGGGGTTTCTTTTTAGCATTTTAGTACGGAACCCCTTAAACGCATGTTATAAACAAAATAAAAATAAGTATATGATTTTAAAGTTTATATCTAAACTTGACCACTTCATGAGTCGAGAAGGTAGGTCATAAAAATCTACTGAAGGCTAAATTGCGAAGGCAAGTAAAAGAGTCATCTTACCGTGATGAATATTCAGGCAACTTCAAATACTGAAGTCAAGAGCAATTGTCTTTACCAAAACGCTGAAACGTTCAAAATTAATAAAATTCAATTGCTATAGCTATCCAGCGACTTAACTAAAACCATTCTTGGCTAAACATTAATTCCCAAAATGTGAATGCACATTTTTTTAAATTAAATTTTAGCAAAGAATATACGAATTACGCAATATTCTGTTTGTGTTTTTATTAAAAAATAATTTTAACAAAAAAATTACTGCCGAAAAAAGAAAATAAAACAATCCTTTTTAGTCTATATAGCAGATAATGCTATTTTTTATAATAACTGTAGTTACTTATTATTATTTTTTTACCGTAGGAGTGCAAATCTGCGAAAATTGCACGGACTTTTTCAATCATATCATAAGATCAACTTACATACATCAAATCTGCACTCTTCATTCTTCATAATAGACAAAGTGCAAAGCGAAGAGTTGGCAAATTTGTTATGCTAATTGAGTCTTTATATAAGAGTGATTTAAGAGTAGAATTTGCGGCGAGAAGAGTTTGCAAAAGCTTCGTGCAATAGATCCCTGGTCTTTATTGTGTGAAAGTTTTTTACAAAGATAACTATACCTTGCGTGCCGAAAAGATTCGGTTCACTGGTAAAAAGTGAGTAGGTTAAAAATCATCTATTTATCCACCCATAGTTATAGAAATGTTTCTTCAAACTAGAATAAGACCAACTTTAAGGTATCCAACAAGTTACCATTAAAAAGAGACTTATTAATCGGACAACTCCGTAAAAAAACATACATAAAAACAAATACAAGTGTCGGCCTAGAACCTCCGCCTTTTTTCCATCGATAAAAATGATAACTATGCAACAATTCGTGGACAGTCTCAGTAATGGACGTACATCCCGGTGGAATTAATACACAGATTTCTATGAATAATGTTTACGAAGTAGGCTTGAAGTTACCATTCACATGAATGCCTTCATAGGGCGCGTTCGTTCTGGGATTAAGAGTTCCCACGAATGATACTTTTCACACTTTTGATAACGCCAGTTTTGCCACCGACACCTACCGTTCGTTTAGCTTTGAAACGTTACTAACAAAATTTTTGGTTACAAAACTTGCAAAACGAACGGTTGACGTACACACACTACGATAAAACACACACACACCCTACCATAAACAATGAATATGTATAGGCAGTTTGACAGATTAACACAAAAACCCCACCTCCAGACATGGGTCTAAAGTTTCATTTTTCGGTGGCAAAAGTGACAAAAATAACAAAAATATCGTAAACGAACGCATGACAGTTTGTCACAGATGATACTTAAATTTTGATATTTTTGATACCAATGCTAAACGAACGGATGACAGGTGGCAAAAGTAATGAAAATAATGATTCTGCATCCCAGAACGAACGCGCCCATAACGTACACGACTTGGGGTTCCGTGTATTCAATTCACAATGCAGGTATATATGCCTGCAAACATTGAATATCATACAATAAAATACTTTTAAATAAATCAATGCTATATATAATAAGGAATTGTGCTATTAATACTTACATACATAAGTACCTACAGATTACGTACCTACTTAAACGAATAAGTACCTGGTACAAATAATCAAAGAAAATAGTCAGATTCAAATTTTGGTAGTAAATTTTATTTTTAAAACTTTGATTTATAGAAATGCTTTTTTTAGTAAAATATACTTATTATTATTTAATTTTATCCCATCCTAGCTTTCCTCTGCGGCTACGCTCGCGCAGAATTCGATCATCGCCGTAGTATTCCTGCCTGTTGATTAACTGTCACAGAAAGTATCTCATGTTATTCTCTATCTCTCAAGCTATACTTTATAACACCTTTGCGGATACAATTAGAAGAGCTACGCGGTTTTAGTACTCGTGGAAAAGTTTATTTCTGCGGAAACTCTCAATAGAGACAAAAAGTCACTTATTTCTTACATTCTTCAACACATCCCTGTATTAAAATGAGGACACACCATTTCTTCTTTGCAAAGTGATAAGTGCGCTGTTGTATCACCAGCAGAAAAACGTATTTTTGTGGAAACTCACTCTAAGGTTAAAAAATAGCTTTTTTTGTCGTTTTCAACCTGCTAATACCAAAAAAATCCTGAATAGTTCCCTGCGGAAGCCACAAAGAAATACACATATTACCTATGTAAGTATTGACAGCACTGCTGACACAGCTTAGGAAAAATACACAGACCGCGTTTTATTATTATAATATAGGATCTAGGTATCTCAAGGGGCTCGAAGAATGACCCAGAAATTAAAACGAAGATTAAAAATATATGAAATCTTCAGTACCCTACACTTTATTAACTCAAAACATACTTTCGTTACCAAGTGTGATGTATTCGAAAAGTTAAAACAACCCAATGAGCCCTAACTAGAGGGGTTTACTATAGTAACTATTGTAGAGTTTCACTATCCACCTCCAGGATGCATCCTCAGACCCCTTATCAACGACTGCGATGTATTCGAATCGTTAAAGCAAACCCAATGAGCCCTATGTAGATGGCTTCGCTATATAGTAACCATTGTAGAGTTCTACTATCTCCAGGATGCATCCTCAGACCCTCATCACCGACTGCGATGCATTTGAATCGTATAAATTAAACGAAATGAGACATATCGAGTAGGTCGATGGGTTTAACCTTTGATGAGTTGCACTCACCCAGGAAGCATCCTCAGGACCACCGACCCGTAGTTGTTTCACCGGTGTATGACCAAAGATAAATATTTTATTATAAGAGTCAATGGTTACACCAGGCTGAAATTGTAACACTGTTACTCGATTTAAATCCTACATATATCATAAATGTGAAAGTATGTCGAATGGATGGATGTTTGTTACTCTATAACTCGCCAACGACTAAACCGATCGTTATGAAAATTGGTACACATATATATATTACTTACTACTTCTTATCCCGAAAAATTCAAAAGTTCCCGCGGGAATAACTATGACCGAGCTTTAACGAACTATGTCTACAGCTATAGCTTGCTATTGCAAACTGCATTACTATAATTGAGGAGTTTTACGCCGATAACCGAATTTTGGGCGGGTGGAACCGCTGGCGAATCTAGTATACTTATATAAATCGAAGCTATTTTTAACATTTACATGTTTATTCGCCTCGAATTTGTATGAGAATTTCGATATTATTGTTGGAACCCGTAACAGTCCAATGTTTTCTTATTTAAAAAAGTTCCCGCGGACAACGTCGGAGCAAAATGTTAGTATTCAACACAAACGGAACCTTAAATGTTACGACAAAAGAATACCACTGTTAGATAATTAACATGCAGCGGAAAAACTGTTAAATTTAAATAAAATTTAGTCGCACAATGCCGGAGAAGGCGGTTGGTTTAAAATAAACGTATTAAACGAATAACGTTAAAAGTATTTCTACAATCCACAAAGACGTGATCGAGATGTACGAGTACGTGTATACGCAGATAATAAGATGACGACGAAGGTCGACGAGCCTTCCCTATAATCGTATATTGCGCGTCGCATCGGGGGCGGTGATAATGTGGAATTGGTATTCTGGAACGGACGGGGAAGAATGCGTCGAGGTACGCCGAGGCACTTGGCTAGCACGTTTGCTGCTATGGGTGTGTGCTTCGAACATTATTATGCTAAAATTTCATTTTTGTGTCGTGCCTGGTGTGTAATGGCGACGTCTGGGATAATATGAGTGGTAACATTACTTGCGTTAGCAGTGGTATAACGACTTCTGCATGCATTAGGTATATACTTAGATATATTATAATGCCTTATTGTTTTAAAGTCCTTTACAAAATGGACTTTTTATTTGCTTCTCCTACATTTATAGCACTGGAAATAAGCTTACTAAAATGAAAGGAGATGTGGACGGGACTTTAGTCGTCTTTGTAGATGTTTTGTAGCAAGTACGATAATATTCTGAAATACATTTCACGTGGTAAACTTAGATCACTATATTTGAGATTGTGAATTTTTCGTAAATTTAAAATAGCTCAACATTTATTCATAGTCTCTTCAGAAAATAAATGTAGTTTTTCAAATTCTTGTTTAGTATGTTTCAATTTTTTTTTGTGATGTAGCAACAAATTTATGGTTTTCAGATTTTTTCCTTTATGTGTCCTACATGGCATTGCTTCTTTCCAATTTTTTTTCAAAGGACCGTAGACGTTAGTATTTGAAATTAATTACAACTTGATACCTTCAAGACAGACAGATAGACAGACCGACAACAAAGTGATCTTATAAGGGTTTTTTTTTCATTTTGAGGTACGGAACCCCTTAAAAACAGTCCTAACTAATGCTGTCACTCAGGTGTCTGCCCATATGCAAATAACAGACCAAAATTTAGATAAATTGTGTGGAATGTTGACACGCAATTTTTAATAAAAATTGTAATAAAATTACTTTTCAGGGGTTTTTAGTTTACACCTTAAAAAAATCTTACCCTAGGGCAATATCATTATTCAAACCTCACTATTTTTTTTTTATCAGAGTGGATACATATGTTTATTCTTTCGTCAAATTTCACATTTTTAGATAATTTCCATCGCAGGGACTTTAAAATTCTTGTGAAATAAGTACGAAACCCTCTGTGCGCAGGTCTGACTCACACTTCATTAGTTTCTTAAAAAGTTTCTCTGCTACTACCTACGTCTCAAATATTAGGTAGGTATACCTACATACAAACATACCTACCAATATCACAGTAGACCTATGTGATTAATTTGTTACCAGTTGAATGTGATCGATAGATTCATTTAATTCAGATGAAACAAAATTAAATAATTATTACGAGGGTAAAGTCCCTAAGTTTAGGTATAAAATGTTGCCTTTCGACATTAAAAAACGCTGCGATCAAGGTCAACAACTTTGGCCACTACCAGCAGCATTTTACTTTTATTTCTTTATTGACGCACGTCTTATATCTGTGAATCGGCTCTTGTTAGTGCGAATCTTTAGTTAGGTATTGGCCATGCATGTGGGATATTATAATTATAACTCTATTCTTTTACGACGTTATCTATCGTATCCCACATGAATTCAAAATTAGGGTAGAAATGGAATATTTCCAATAGAAGTCGAATAACAACCCTATGTTTTTGTGTTTATTAGCACACTTTAAACTGCACACTTTAATTTATTTGACGTAATGTTAATATAAAAAAGACTATAAATTTTAATCAATAAATAAAATAAAGTTCTCAAATTCTCAAAAATATTAGTATTTATAATAACATAATTATGTAAGTGAATATAAATATTTTATAAATTTTTATTACGTATGTTACTATGTGCGTCACTTTAGAAATACACTAAAAAAAATTCCAACAAAACCGGCACCACGGCAGATGTTTACTTGTTCAGAACAAGGTACAAGGTGGTAGATGGAAGTCCAAGGTGGTACCAGGCCACTTGTAATTATTTTGAAAAATTTAGTTATTTAAATTGTGATACCACAGTGAATGGGGTTTTCTTAGCGGTGAATACGCAGACTTGTGTCTTTGTAGGGTTGAATCGGACCAAGTTTTCGGTGGTGACTAAGTGGTGTCGATTTGAGGCACAAGTTCTCCACGCCTTTCCTCCACAACGGAACGAGGGATGTTTGCACGACCTGTGTAATAAGCGTCTCCAATACTGTTATCTGCATAGCTATGTATGTTGTTGATGTCCAAAATGTCATTGATATGCAGTAGAAACAGCGCAGAATATAGCACAGAGCCTTGCGGAACACCAGCATTAATGTCCATGCTAGTACAAGAACTACTGTAAACTACGGCTAATATGTGTCCACCGGACAAAAAGCTAGCCAGTCATTTGCACAAATCCTCGGGCTCTCTGTAAGATAGCAACTTCGATAGAAAACCCCGGTGCCAAACCCAATCGAATGCCTTCGCTTTGTCCAGGTTACATGCCCCGGCCTTCCCCTGACTCTCAATAGCTACTGCTCATCGGTGTGGGAGATACTCTAGAAGATCACCAGTAGAGCAACCGTGGCGAAAGCCATATTGACGGTCGTAACCAGGTCGTGTTCTTCTAGTTATCTTAAAAGCTCTGTATTGATCAAATGCTCCATAACCTGCAGAGGAGAGAGATAATAGCGATAGGCCTGTAACTCAATTCTATAAGTAAGAAAGCGACTGTCAGAGCTAAATTCCAATTCATCAGCAAAATAGGTGGGCGACTTGCGAGCTATCCCTCTGGGAGTCGTGCTTTCTGGTCGCTTGCTAAAGCTGCCGATGGTAACTTGGCCCATAGTGCTAAAGTGAAAGCCGACCTGCTGGGCAGTCTCTTTGCTCAGTTTCGAATATGAACGACAAAGACGCTGTACCACCTGCTATACCTACTACCGTAGTGCGGTAAGACCATGCCAGAAATCTCCATAACACAGCGGGAGGTCCGGCAGGCATTACTTTCTCTAGACGTTCATAAGTGGAGTGTGCCAGACGGTGTACTAGCAGTGGTGCTTAAACAGTGTGCTCCTAAGTCATGTCCTATACTCACGCGCCTCTTCGCGCTTTTCTACCGTATTAGGCAATATCCGTTTTTGTGGAAGACTGCGAATGTACACCCGGTGCCCAAAAAGGGCGATAGATCAGATCCATCTGATTTCAGGCCAATCGCTATTACGTCTCTTCTCTCCAAGGTGATGAAGCGTGTGATCAACACACAGCTTTTAAGATACCTTAAAATACACGAACTGGTCAGCGGCCGTCAATATGGCTTTCGCCACGGTCATTGAGAGTCAGGGCAGTTGTTGAAGTTGTTGTTATTATAAAGTATCACGTACAGTGCGGTTTCAGAGAAAACTCCTCCTGCGGACGCTTAGGTTGCGGAATGAGCTCCCTGCCAATTTTTTCTCTAAGGGCTACAGTTATTAGGTTCTTTAAGAAAGAAGTGTCCAGGAAACATGGCCTCGGCAACCTTGGCGAACAGTGAATGCAATACGAAGACATCTGGCATAGTGTAGGCCGGCAGCGAATGAACCAGTATGCATATGAGCGAGACCGATACGCAGGTGCAGATTCAATCTCTCTCACAGTCAAAATTTGTAAGGAAGTCATATCTATTTTACATAAAGAAAAATTTCATTTACGTAAGTGGTAGACGAATAGCCCTGAAATATAAGGACAAATAGCGAAAAATCAAGAAAACTCGAATAATTGCTTAGATCTTTCCAGTAAACAATCTAATATTACATCAAAAACCTTGGGTCTAAATTAGTTATGTGATTTGGATATACTACCATTTTCTATAGAAATGAAAAAAAAAAAAGGAATAATAACAAAGCGTCACATTCTTTCGGTGATCAGCCAAATTTCCAACCCTTGGGTTTGGTCAGTCCTTGTGTCATAGAGGCAAAAATATTAATGCAAGAATTATGGATTAATAAGTGTGAATGGGACGAAGAGGTACCTTTAGCTATCTGACAATCATGGATAACCTTTTCAAAAACTTTTCATTATTTAAATACCTTAAAAATACCTCGGTGGATTTCATGTGAAAGCTCTGTTACTCAAGAGCTTCACGTGTTAACAGATGCGTCAGAGAAAACTTACGGTGCATGCATTTACGTACGCTCTGTTAACACAACCCCTTGTGTTACTCAGTTACCGTTCATCTACTCAGTTCCAAAAGTCGTGTCACCTAGAGATTGCAAACCGGGCTCGGCCATTTATACCGGGCCCGCTGACCGGTAGGTACGAAAACTGCGGTACGGAACTTGTACAAAATTGGCATGGCGCGCTGCGAACTGATAGTCATAATACCTAAAGTTATTGTTATTATCAAAAGAATATAGTTATTGCTCTTAAGAATTTGTTTTGTTTCTACTAAAGCTACCAAAGTTTATCTATTTAAGTTGATAATACAAGTTTAAAAATAATAAAACGGGATTAAACGCGTCATTTGGCAAAATACCTTTTTCCCGACGTTTCGGCTGGGTAGACTACCCGTGACCAAGGCTGGTGTAACCCAGCCGAAACGTCGGGAAAAAGGTATTTTGCCAAATGACGCGTTTAATCCCGTTTTATTATTTTTAAATTAGTAATGGAACACGTAAATTTAAAAACCTATATTGATATTGATAAGACAAGTTTAGTATATTAGGCTGCGTTATTAGTTTCTTATTCTAATACTATGATTTTAAATAGTTACATTAGAATTAGTAATTTACTTTAAGCAAGCAGGTCTTTTTGTTTACTCTGTATAGTATTAGTAATTAAATAGGTATAATTAAATATAATAAATAATTAAAAGGGCCCGGCCGGGTTGGCGGAGAATGTTACCGGACCCGGCCGGGTTGAAAAACATACCGGGTTGCAATCTCTAGTGTCGCCCAAAGACTACAATATATATACCTGAAAGTGTCGCCCCTATTAAACCAATGACCACTCCGCGACTAGAACTTGGCGCTTTAGTATGATCAAGACTGTGTACCAAAGTAATGGAATCGATTACCTTACCTATTAATAATGCCGATTTTGGTGCGATTCCACGATAGTTCTTAGTTGGTTGTCTATGTCTACTACCCAACTAAAGAAATACGTGTCTAATCGTGTAAACAAAATTCAAGAAAACACTTAAGGCTGCACATGGAGCTTCGTACCGTCTAGCACCAACCCGGCAGATCTTCTTTCAAGAGGCCTGAAGGCTGATCAGATCAGCGGTTCCAAGTTGTGGTGGACCGGATCATAGTTCCTATTATCCGATGAAGTTGAATGGCCTGTATTACCAAATACCTACTTGAAACAAGATCTACCAGAAGCAGTTAGCAGTATTTCGGTAATAAATTCAAATCATTTTACAACAAATTATCATTTTTTTAAATTTTAATTATTTACAATGGGTAGTTGCTTATTTACTAAGATTCATACACAATCTAAAAAACAAAACAACTAACAATAAAGGTTTTCTATCATGAAATGAACTTCAAAATTTACTGTACTGTATAATACATGCAGCTCAGTCCGAAATGTTCTCAGAGGAATATTCCATTCTTAAATGTGGAAAATCTTTACTGCGGAAAAATAGACTAATTTCTTTAACACCATTTCTAGATTCTAATGATCTCATTCATGTAGGTGGTAGGCTCAATAATTCGCCTTACAATTATGATACAAAACATGCAATTTTTTTGTGTAGTAAGCTTAGTAAAGTAAAGTTTAACTAAAATGTTATTTCAAACGCAGCATGAAAAGTTACTTCATTTAAAGCCTACCTATGTATCTTTGTCTGTCTAGCTGTAAAAGATGTTCACCTGGAACTTGTTACGGCTTACTTAGCCGCACTTAATCGGTTTATAGCTCGCCGTGTCAAACCGCGATCCATACTATCTGATAACGGCACTAATCTGGTCGGGGCATCTAATGAGCTTTACAAACTTTTACAGGAGTCAAATATTGCATATGGTATTGCTTGCAGGAACGCATCGATTTTACGTTTTCACCGGCCTACTCACCACATTTTAAGGGCCTTGCCGAGACAGGCGTTCGCTCGACCAAGCATCACTTGAAAAGGTTACTTAAACTAACCAATCTAACCTACGAGGATAACGAAAGTATTTTAAATCCACGCCCTCTAACACCTCTTTCTAATGATCCCGCTGACTTATGCGCTCTTACCCCTTCGGACTCTTCTATTACGCAATTGGAGCGCTATAAGTGGGTGGAACTACTGAAGCAGCAGTTTTAGCAGCGTTTTAATATGGAGTATGTTTCCCTACTGCAACAGAAATCAAAATGGGCTGCGGCGTCTGGCGAACTACAACAAGGCGCACTGGTCCTGGTGAGGGACAAAGCAGTCTCTATTCTGGCTGCTTGGGCGAGTGGTGAAAACCTACCCAGGTAGTGACGGAATCGCGAGGGTCGCTGACGTAAGGGACGATACGCCGAGGCTTCAACAACGTATGTCCTCTACCATTGTCTTGATCTCGAAGCAACACTTCAACCCGGGCAGTATATCCAGGAAACATGGCCTCGACAACTTTGGCGAAAAGTTAATGGATTATGAAGACACCTGGCATAGTGTGGGCCTGCAGCGAATGAACCAGTTTGCATGTGAGCGAGACCGATACGCAATTTTCGCGCACGACCGCCGCTACTTATATTTATCGATTTAGTCAAAAATATATATCTGTGGTTCTAAAGAAAGTTTTTATTTATTGCATCACGTCGTGGCATCTAACACTTCAAGATAGCCGCCAACAGAAGTTATTAGGTTTTTAGAGGGTCGGCAATGTGCGAGTGATGCCCCAGGTGTTGCAAGCGTCCATAGATTGCGGTGACCGCTTGTCAACTTAGTGGCATAAAAATATTAGAGCCTTCAGCCTTAGGCTTCTAAATAGCCTCTCGTTAGTTATTTTCTCCTTAACACCCTCAATACACAATGTATTGAGTAGCCAACTTTATCTCTCAAGTGCACAATTTGCGAATTATTAATTCCAACTAAAATTGTCTGCAGTAATACTCGGTCACAAAACCCTAACCTGATGCGTTGTGGTCCATTTAGAAATAGGTAATTTCTTCTAGTGGCGATTAAATTTTTGAAGTGAAAACTTCTTTAGCGGCGTTGAGCACTTTTTTTGTGATGGGTAAAAACTGTTAAACTCGCGTTAGGACACGTGACCTTTATTTACATTAGGTTAGTTTTTATTTTTAGTATATGGCGATTATGAGTAGTACAGGGAGGTTGGATATGGGATTTTAATTCTATGACAGATTGAGCTGTCAAATATACAACGTCAAAAAAGTAAATAAACAAAAGTTATTATTTTTAATAAATAAATATGGATAAGAAGTGATGGGAAGTAAATAGCGAGTATGTTTTCACTTCTGCCGGCACTCCCGGAGTGCAACCCGTTTTTTTTTTTTTATTAGGTATGTTGAATAGGGATTTTAACTAATTTTGTTTATTCCAGCCGTTCCACCGTTAATTTATTGCTCCGCTCCTAGGGAGCTATAGCGTGAAATAACTAATAACTTTCCTCAAAAAGTGCCCTATCAAATTCAAAGATAATTTTCGAAATCCGATTGATTCCATAGATTAGCGCGTTCAAACAAAGAAGCAAACAAAAGAACACTTCTTTATTTTACTAGTAAAGATAGAAGATGGTTATCGACTAAGTTAAGGGGACGAAGATCTGTGGACTAATGCTAGTAAGTATATCATATAGATATCAAATATTTGAAAAAATCGGCCAACTCTTTCATTTTTAGATCATGGGGTTCAAAAGTTAGATAATGACAAAAATTTTTCAACTTTGCAAGCCAATAATTCGCAAAATACAAATCTAAGTGAAAAAACCTCAAATACTTTTTTTAAACCAACATGATGAGGACGAAAATGTTTTTATCGTTCGGATCAGTGTATGTCTATCTACCCCTAAAGTTTTTGGCAACACTCATAGACATGCCCTGTATAAAAGCTATCTGGGACCTTATTGGGATCAGCCTCGAGCTATACAGACTCTGAAATTGTATGGTAGTGTGTCTTATCTCTCGAAACTCCTGAATGTACTTGCATACATTCAGGAGTTTCGACATTACAGTACTTGCAGACTGATCCCAATAAGCTACCTATACATGATATGAGCTAAGCGCACAGTACAAGCGAGTTATTACAAGTTTTAACTTCGGCCAAAACTTTTTATTTATAAATTCTTTAATATTAGATGTGTAGCGGTGTTTTGGTGATTTTAGTAATTTATTCATCTTATATTTTTATTTATTTCCTTGCAAATGTGATAGACGTTGTGTGTAACACGAGCGGTACGGTTATTACACACTAGAATCATTAAAACCTTCGGTCTAATAGGCTTCTATTTAGAATGCTATTTAGCCTCTCGTTAGTAATTTTCTCCTTACCACCCTTAATACACAATGTACCTCCTATTTTTTCTAAATTTCATAACATATTTGTATGGCGGTTCACAAAAGACACATTTCTATAAATTTTCATTAGAATCTACCTAAAGACGGCGGAATCATTAGGCTGTGACATACAGACGGACGGACATAACGAATTTATAAGGGTTCCGATTTTTGCACTTGGCTACGGAACCCTAAATACAGGGCAAAAACAACTGACTAAGAAACCTTACACTTGTAAGTGAAAGTTCTAAATTTCTTTTATTATTGACTTTGGACTTAAAAGTAAAAACTCCAACATAAAACTGCTAATAAATAAAAAAAAGCCCTTAGCAGACTTATTGGCAAAACATTCGGGTACATGCGCCTTAAAGTCTATTGCAGATGCCCCTGATATGCATTTAAAGCAAACATATGACAGCACAGCTACAGTTTCTTTGCATAAATGTCGGATGCCAACATAACTCTTTTACCTGTCTTTACTTGTCTTTATCTTTAACTAAATCACGCTAAATGCATAAAAAACGGTATTTAACCTTCAGATCGAAAATTAAGATTGACTGTTTTCGGAAAATCATTTCCTAGTGGGCTAAATAGGGTTTTATTGTACTAGAATTTCGATATTTTTATAGGTTAAACCACAAACGGTTAAAAGCTTTTGTTGTTTTAATAAGTCTACACTGTCAAAGTCCCGAAAATAAGCTAGTCTGGAATAATGTAAGATACCAAAACTATGTAAGGTTTTTTATTAAATTTGTCAAGTAACCAGTACCATAAGGTTAAATAAATGCCAGTAGTAGGTAGATACTGTTAGTTAATTTGCTAGTTTTGATTCTATACAATGAATTTTAGTTGAAATTTAGTTCTGACAACGACACAAAAAACTAACTTAAACTTTATATTTAAGTATTATAGATTTATGTACACAAGTCAGAAACAAAAATAGTTAAAAATCATTTATGTAAATAAGCTTTTAAAACACTTATGCATCGTCCAAACTATTATTAATATGCTTTTAACTTTTATTTGCTGTTCTTGTTATTATATCTCTTTCATTTTAATCGTATCTATCGATAGTACATATTCAAGTAATTAAAAGTGGAATTCGTGTTAATGATATTCAATTCAATTCATAATATATCTATAAAATTTAACGAAAAGTGACTCATTCAGAAAGACCAAATTTGTTTTTTTTTTTCTTTCCTATTAAAAATACTCTCAGTTTAAGAAACCTGTTATGTTAATCAGTCTTGCGTCTCGTCTCACGTCACGTGTTGTGGCTAAGAACAACGTTTTTTCCCACAAATTTGACGAACTAGGTACCTTCAAAATTATTGGGAACTCTGCCGCCACGTCACTAAAATTTAAGTGGCCTTGTCATACGGGACTTTTTTTTTATTTCAGCAATGCAAAATACGGTGCGGTGCTTTTTTTGCAATAGAGATGCGGATTTGTTTGACTTGTTTTTATCGACCATTTTATTAGTAAAATTTTCAGAAAAATTGTCCAATTCTTTCACTTTACAGTAGCAAATATGTTCAACTTTATATAGAAAGCTAATCTTAAGAATAATCTTGTTTGATGTAATAGTCAAAATTATTCATATTATTCTTATGTAACAATAACTTCACAGTTTTCTCGGAGAAGGGGGTGCTAGTGCTGGGGTGGGGGCTGGCCACATACTCATCATAATGTGGGGACAGCCATTTGAAACAACTACTCTAATCCTGCGTGACTGCTGGTGACCCCACCGCAGCAACAACTTAAATGCATCTGGACTTAAGTGTCTTCATATATGTCCCATACGGCGTAAAAAAAACAATTTTGTGGTCCATTGAAGACCAGGGATATATATACCCCATTTCTCAGTTATTGGGAACTATGATAAGTAAGTGAGGATTGGGCAGGATATGTAAATATACATCCTGCTCAATATACGTAATTATTTGAATGTAAAAAAAAAAACATATCAATCGAATTTTTTTGTATGTGACATTTATGTTAGTAATGTTAGCATATCATGTCGTGTACAAAACAAAAAGGCATAAAAGAAATAAGTAACTTATGTATGACGTCAAATTATTAGTTTTATTTTATTTTATTGGATAAACACATTTCTTTTATTCCTTTTGATCTCTTATGCTCGAAAATATGCCGAATTTTTAATTTATCTTTACTAAGTTTTTGTTAAAATTTGTTTTAATATAAAATATCGATAAAATGAACGGCGAGTGTGCAGGACTAGACGACGAACGTCATATCCCCATCCGCGGCGGCGTCGCGCACTTATCTACGCTAGCTCTTAGCTCTTGACCTACAGAGTGCTGACTGTGGTGGCCGGAACGAGCAGACTTGCTGCTTTCACTCCGCGAAATCTTTTTTTGATAACAATCTGGCCACATAACTAAAATAAGACCACAAGCCTTTAACTTTAAAAACTTAGTTGATAGTAAACTTTTTCATATTAATAGACATGGATGTGGAAGAGTTCCGTGTTCGGGGTAAGGAGATGGTGGACTACATCTGCACATATATGTCAACTATAGAAACACGAAGGGTCACTCCTTCTGTGGAGCCAGGATACCTGCGAGCGGCACTGCCATCGGAGGCACCCCAGCATCCTGAGGACTGGGACGATGTGATGAAGGATATTGAGAACAAGATCATGCCTGGCGTGACGCACTGGCAGCATCCTCGCTTCCATGCGTACTTTCCCTCGGGGAATGGATATCCATCTATACTTGGGGATATGTTGTCAGATGCTGTCGGATGCATTGGATTTTCATGGGTAAGTGTTTTTTTAATACGCACTGAAAGACTGAAGGACTAATTTATTAGCCGACGTAAAAAATATATACCGACACAGGTGTTCAACATTATTCAAATATTTTAGCCGGTTTTTTTTATTTGTCTGACTATTGACTGACTGGCAGGCGAGTGACGTATTCTTAATAGTATGTAAAGAAGCATCACCTTCTGCACTACGATAATATCAATAAATGTTTTTCCCCGTGATTTCTCAATACAGAGACAGTTTTGATTCATCCGTCATGCTGTGTTTTATGAAATACGCTCCCTGTTTTTACTTTTTACTTGCTAAATAAGGGTGTAAGCGGTCGGTACTTCTAAAGGTACAATCTTGTTCCCCTATTTGACACACTTAGGAGATTCAAATGCTAAAACATATAATTTTTTATTTGTTGCTTGAACTCTGTGCAAATTGTCATGTTTCATTTACAAAAGTAACCGGATTCTCTTTTCTTAGATACTGCTTTTCTTTTATTTTCGGGAAAAAAAATAAAATTATAAATACATCCAAAAAGTATCAAATATTATTCGCACCTTACGACCGCTAGGCTGCGCTCGTCTTCCTTTTTTTGATTTTTTATAAAATTCAAATGGGTTTCTAAGAACAGTTTTGAATCGTCAAGTAAATTAACTACAACTAGCTTTACAAACTAATTACAATACTGTTGTATTGCGTGCGTCCAATAGGTAATCTTTGTAAAATGATAAACGAAACATAATATTATAGTGTATCAACTAATAAACACATAATAAACAAGATTTACATTGTAAATAGTTTGAAATAAATATAAATCAAAATGTAGATAAAATTTCAATTGCCTATTGTTTTTCAGATTGCATAGGGGTCACCATGTGATACGTTAACAGCGTTCAATTATTTTGTTGGGTTTTGATGAATAATATATTCATATATCATATATCACTACAGAGCAGACGTACATATATATGTACAAACATACACACATTATTACATTTTACAAACATGTAAATAAATAAATAGGTAGTCATATACATATTCAAGAAGATGATAATAAAATACACATACACGCTCATATACATATATTCACACACAGACATATATTAATACATATATATAAATATACAAATACACATAAAAGATATATAAAATAAAACTATACGTAAATTAACTTAGATAGGTCCTATCTGATGCAATCCTCGTTCTGTAAAATGAGAATTATGACGAACGCAACTCTGAAAAAATGAACAATTTTTTTTCTAATTATTTTTTTTGAAACTATTCAACACGTGTTTTAAAGTTAGAGGGGGAGAAAAACTTATTTAAATTGGGTGTGTGAAAAAATATGTTTTTATAGTTCAACTATCGCTTTGGACTTTTGGAAAAAACGAAGCCTTTATCTATTTATAGTTTTACCTCAAAAAATATCGGAATTCTCACACAAATTTACATACCCTATTTTGCCCCCTAGGGTAAAAAATGGTGAAACACGTCAATCCTTATTTTCAACTTAAACAAGTCCTCTCTTCAACAATCTCAACAACCAATTTTTAATGAATTTAGCTTCAAAATATACAGATTTTCATAATTTTACAAAATCCTTTTTTAGTGGAGCCCTACGTAAAGCAAGGACCCTACATGCTAAATATCAAGTTCTTAGACCCTGCGGTTTGGGTTGTGTGTTGATAACATGTTGATAATGATTTATAATTGGATCAGTCAGTCAGTCGGTCAGTTTCTTCTTTTATACAGAGTGGCCAGTTAAATGACGTCCAAAGGTAAAATTAAGATGCGTATATTGAGGAGTAACCCAATCACCCCATGTATGTATGTCCCGCGATTATTAGATTAGAGAGGTTTACCCTAATGAAAAAAAACTCAAATTTAATACAAAACTGTATGGTACTTATGTAAGACGATTTTACGATACGATACAAAGACTAAGAAATCAATTGAGGCTCTTAGATACGGACGGATGATGGATGGACGGACGGACAGATATGACAAAACTATAGTGGTTCGAATTTTCAAGTACTACCAAAATTAAGCAAGGTAAATGTTTATATGTACATATACAATTTTTTTGTAAATCCATAATTATACTCTTTATTCATAAATACAAATTGAAATTGAAATTTTCACAGAAGATGTATTTCTGTTGCCACTATAACAGCAAATACTAAAAAAATGGGATTAAATAAATATTTAAAGGGGCTCCCATACAACAAACGTGATTTTTTTTGCTCGATATTGATAACGGCAACAGGTAGACGGTTGAAATATTCACAAAATATCCTACTAATATTATAAAGGGGCCGTCTATTAACCACGTGATGTCTTTTTTAGCATTTTTAACCCCCCCTTCCCCTTGGTGATACATGGTGAGGTTTAAGACTAAACCCCCCCCCCCTTTCCCACCCAAAATCACGTGTAGTTCTAGTACCTACAAAGAGTCTTAATTTTTTTAGAATATTATCTTTAAATACAGGTATAAAGAATAATCTAATTTTATTCTAGAAAATTAAGGACCATGATCAAAATGTCTAGACAGAAAGTTTGCAGGTTGTTTTTGACTGGCATTAAAATAATGGCGCGCGGGGACTTTCCAGTATACATACATATATTAATCTATGGCGGGGACTAAGTTCGTTGCTTGCCAACGGCGAGATAAGGTCACACTTCACGCCGCTTTACGGCTGAGAAATAGCCCGTTTGACGAAAAAATAAATTGTGATATTTCGTGATTTTTGCCGAACCCCCTCCCCCCTTTCGAGCCTCACGTGATTAATGGACGGCCTCAAACGTGAAAGTTTGTAATAATGTCTGAATGTTTGTTACTCAATTACGCTTCAGCCACTGGACGGATCGGAATAAAACACACCCAATAGATTAGGTCCTGGAATAACACATAGGCTACTTTTTCAACTATCAAGTTGAATTTTTTACACTTCAATAGATACGGTTGGAAAATACTCCTATCAGTGTGAAAATTTACTGTCTAACTCCCGTTCTGAAACGGGTGGAAAATAAATTTTACCCGGCGATAATCACTCGGCAGAGAGTAAAAGTGGATTAGAACGTAGCCTTAGTGGAGTTTGGCATATAGCCTATAAGCGGTGTAATTTTTCCAAATTTTTGTAAGTCAACGCAATAGGTAAATAAATACGGCTAACACACGGCCATTTTAAATGCATATTTTGGCATTCACAAATTAATGAAAACCTATAGGGTACTTCCCGTTGTCCTAGAATCAATAAATTTGACACAAAGCAAGGCCTTCACATCCATCACAATACCTATTCCCGTTGTCGTAGCATCCTGAAATTTGACATGAAGCAAGGTCTTAACATCACAAATTTAGGAAAAAATCTGAACATTGATAATTTGTAATTATAACACATTTTAAAAAAAGTTTATCTGTCTGTCAAGACCCTTTTACTTAATACCTTGTACCTACACTCCACTAGAAGGTGATTTTGGTTGCTCATTACATAAAATCTATGCAGTATTTTTAAACGGTATGTGCATTTTTTATACAATAATATTGTCTTTAACAGATGTTTCTTAAAAAAATTGCAAAAATATGTCATCTTTATGTCTAAATAAAGTAGCAAAGTTCGCAATTTTCGTTGATCAAGCCCTGTTTATTTGGTTAAAACGACGATAACACGGTATTATTTACATTAAATTTGTTTAAAATCTTATAACCAAATCGTTTACTAATGATGTTCGTTAACTATTGTTAATAAAGTTATCTAGATTTCTTTAATAAATTATTTAAATCAGCGGAAATTTTGCCCAAACAAATTAGTATGGCGGAACGTTAAAATCCGTTAACGGCTGGACGGACACCTGAATCCAAAAACTAGAATATATACTATATGTGTCGTCGCACATTGAAGAAGTCGATTTTGTCTGAATTATTTCGATCATTACATGCATAAACTATCGCTTGAATCTTATTATTGACCTCCTATACCAAAAAAGCATGGTAATGACGTCATCAGTGGATTGTACTGCCTTAAGAGCGGCTGGGGTTATCAAGTTGAAATTAATATTACAAAGTTCTACGGTCTCTTAAAGCTGTAAAAAAAGTTTAGTTTAGTAATATCTCAAATTTCAAGGAATTGTGTTATAGTATTTTGTACAAACGTTTAATTTTGTTAGAAAGGTATGGGGTACTTCCCGTTGACCTCGGAGACTTGATCTCTTGATGAAAGAGCTATCTATATATAATAAGTTTGTACGGAACCCTCGGTGCGCGAGCCAGACTCGACCTTGGCCAGTTTTTTTTATTTTTAGTAGGTACGAGATCATACTTACATATTTTAGAAGAGGATCACTTTTATTAAAATCGGCAAAGATATCACATAACATGCACACAACAATTTCTGCGTTTTAGAATAGGTACGTGTTTTTTCATTGATTTGAATCGATTTTGTTAAAACTGTCATCCACTGTTCCGAAAAATAAGTACACTAACATACATGCAAACATATATTAATACTCATAAAATTAAGCACGCCTTATTAGGAACCCACATAGACTAACATATACAAATATTGTGCAATTTCTATACTATTAGATAAAAAGGTACCTACAGGTCGAATTAATATCCCCATTTTTATTTAAAGTCGGTTAAAACACGCAATGAAACGTTTAGAAACGCGGTTTGTCCTAACAGTCTTTTTAATAGTGATGTCAGTACATTTATTTTTATTTTTAATGCCAATAAGAATTAAAAGTAATAGGTACTCCTTTGAGATAGGCCAGAAAGCTAATATCTCTAAAACATTAAAACACAATATTATATAGGTACATTACTATGAGATAGATTTGTTCTATTATTTATAAGTAATTTGTACCATAATGACGCCTTGAAGCTTTTCATTTTTGTATCACTATTCATTTCGACATTATTTGGCATTAAATATAATAAGTAATTGAAAATCACTCAATAAGGTAATGCAACACATACAAGCAAGTTCAGTAAATACATTAAATATATACCTAGGTATTTCGATTCTTCAGATGCAATAGTGTTGCTACAAAATTTGCACAAAATCCGCGTACTTACGTGATCTAGCTTTTATCTTAGCCTTAAATAGATAATATTTTTTGACTAGCTTTTGTCCACGATCCGCCCTCACTAAGTTCGGTTATTGACGTGGGATTCCTACGGCAACTCTAATGTAAAAATATGCTATATTATTTATTATACTGTTCTTATAGTAAGTAACTTTGCTATAGAAAGCTGTATCTGTAGATATAGTTCGTCCAGGTGGAATTAAAGTTTTTTTTGGAACTTTTGAATTTTGCGGGATAAAATCAATTGAAATTCTCCGTTGTGACTTCAAGGACGAACAAACAAATAGACCGTCACTATTAAAAATAATGTTTTACCGGGTTCTACCGTGATTAGCCGAGGAAATCAGCTCCCTAATAGTGATATTAACCGTGAATCTTTAAAACAAAACTAAACTCACCGTCGCATTTATAATATGACTGTATATAAAATAAATATACCTATTTAAGATGATTTAGGCCTTATCACTAGGTATTTTTATGTGGGCTTTATCACTAGGTATTTTGTACCTACAGAATTTGAGCTTATTTCTTTTGTTTCAGGCAGCAAGTCCTGCGTGTACAGAGCTGGAAATCATTGTGTTGGACTGGCTAGGTATTTTTGATTTTGAATTTAACTAATACTAGAATTTCCACGCGACTTCGTCTCCGTAGACTTTGGTTTTACCTACAAAAAAATCGGAAATCTCATACAAATTTTCATCCCATATTTTTATCCAAAAGGAAAAAAAAAACGTCAATCTTAATTTCCTACCTAAAACCGTATGCCATAAATGTACGTATGCATATCTTCCCAATTTCTATCCCCCTACCTGCGGGTAGATACACACCCACATCAAAATGTGGTGGACAGTCTCTTATCACCAACCACTTGAGTCCTGCGTGAACAGTAAAGTATTAAATAATCTCCAAAATTTTTAAAATGACTATCAGTTAAAAAAAAACTATAGTAAAATTTAAGATTTATAGATTAGTATCCCCAACCTATATTTTTTATATGATTGTAGGTAAGGCCATTGGCTTGCCACCTGCTTTCCTGGCTTTCGAAGAGGGGAGCAAAGGAGGAGGTGTCATTGAGGTGAGAAAACAGAACTCTATGGTCACTCTATAATTACAATGTGCACGGGTACGAGTATAGTTGAAGGTGTGGGTCGTGAAGGCAATTTAGGGTTTGGTAAGATGATGATGGAGGTGGTCTACGTTATTTTTGAGTGTATGTAATGGTAGTGGGATTGTAAATTGATTTATGGGCGGTGTTTTAGGTAAAGTTGGGGGTTGAAATGGTTGTTGATAAATTTGAAGGTGACAGTCGGGAGGCGAAGCTTTAATTGGAGATGGGGGTTATGGTTATGGTATTATGGTTTTAGGTGTGGCAGGAGCATTTCTGATGTATTAAGATAGGCATTATAAGGATGATGTTGTTAGTGGTGTTCATGTGGGATAGGGGTTGTCGTTATAAGGTTATGGAGTATATGTAGGATTGGCCTTGTAGGTGAATATGGATGTGGTGGTGGCGCTGTAGGTGAAATTGGAAGTGCTGCTAGCTATAGCGATGCATTCAGGGTTGATGGAGGTGTCGATGAAAGATGCGTTGGTATTGTCGATGAAAAATGCGGTGGATTGCTAGTATTATACGTGGTTTGGCTTGGGCTAGTTGGACTACTTGTTTCGACAATGTAAGTGGATGTGTGGATAGTGTAGGGTTGAAAGTAGAAGTAGAAGAAGTGGTAAATATCGTTTAGGTGGAGAAGTATTAGTATAGTATAGTAGTAGCATGTGGGGAAGCGATTGCAGTTATAAATGGTAACATTAAGAATAGTGCAATAGATTCGAGAATTGTGAAACCCTAGTGCTAAAGCTTTGCAGGTTCGCTTTTATTGTAGTTTGGAAAAACAAGGCCGTTTTTAAGCAATATTTTAATGACTATAATAAAGCGGTGGAAAGAATATGTCTGTGAATGCTTTATAATAAATAAATTTTGATTACAATTTAAATTTATTTAAATATATAACTACGGAATATTTCTCTCGGGTGCCAAGTTGCCTACGTAAAAGGTACATCAATCCAAAGTAATATTACAAATGCAAAAGTAACTCTATATGTCTGTCTATTACCTCTTCACGCTTAAACCGCTGCTGTACCGATTAAGGTAAAAATTCGTGTGAAGATAGTTTGAGTCCCGTTGAAGGATATAGGCTACTTAAAAACATCAAGTGCTAGTCAGGTTTTTTTTCTACAATTAAGGAGCTGCCGTTGAAAAATTTAGGGCGGGTGGAACCGCGGGCAAAAGCTAGTGCTATATAAAATTTAGCGTGAGAGAGGAATTTAAGACGCGACGTACAAGAATGACTTAATGGGTGCTTTTATATTATGATCCTATTGTAAATATTCTGTTCGCTCTTTTAATATTGTAGGTAATGGAGACGTAAAAATCTTGATAAACAAGGTTTTTGTAAATGTCCATCACAGTTATTGTAAACTTTCCAAAAATAATAATAAGTATGCATAATTTATAGGAAGGTGAGTATGTTGATTTGGAAAATACCTCGTGATACTTGTAAGAAGTGGCTACACAAGTACTTTCTACTCCTCATAATATGCTTTTAGGAGCAAATTAGTAGATAAATCATCTTCAAGTGTCTTCTAAATAAATAAAAATCAATTGCTACTTTAGAAATTTTAGACCGATTTGGCTAGTTTATTTTTTTTGTGTTCGCTATTGTCAGCAAAGGTTTCAATGAAAAATAAAACCAGTCAAGTGCGAGTCGCGCATTAAGGGTGTATTCATCCGATTGTAATAAAATTTTGGCAAGTTATTGTGCACACGCCAGAAAGTTTTTTTTTTGACACTAGACGCACTAGTCATTTTAATAAAGGATAAACAACGTTAGCAGGTCAATATACCTAATTGTTCAATTCGGACAAAGTTGGGGCGCAAGGATGTTATAGTAGTTGTCGCTTTTTTATTAAAAAAAAACAATTATTAAACAAAAGCGTATGGAATATTTTGTATGGGCAGCAAGCAGGAAAACCTAGTACTATAGCGGTTCTAAAAACCTTTTGGCGAGAGCAAATCGGAGAAACTAAATAGTCCTACAGAAGAACAGAAAACATTTACAACACCCCGAAGTGGCGCATTTTCATCACCATGTTATTGTATAGTGTTTCTGTAGCGGCGTCAAGTGTGGCCTTATGGTGATTAGTAGTGACCTAAACGCTATTGTAATACCTTTGTTACTATAGTAGTGATCATAGTTCCGTTAAATCACTACTATAATGATGTAGTAGTCACCTCGACACTATTATAGTCCAGTTCGGTACTGTAGTGGTTATCGAGGTTCCTGTACATCGCCATATCTATCATTCTTCATTCATTTACTCATTTAATAATTTTTCAATAGTTTTAAAGTGGCTGAAATTATAGGAAATAATCGTGAGACAGGTTAATTACTACGGTGAATATTAATAATGTTCATATCGTGCATGGGAACACGGTGCGTTATATGCCTCCGCCTGTAGAATGATATGCGGAGGAAATTTTATTGATTTACTAAGGTTAGGTTCGTAGAGATTTTTTAATGCGCCCCCCGAATTATTGACAATAATTAAGTAAAATATATGTTTTTAAAAATAAATAAATCTGAGACACCATTAAGCAGCAAAAAAATTTTGGTGTGGCGGTTATAGTTCCAAATGGCCCAGTCCATTATAGTAAAAAATAGGGTTCCTTAAATCCAGTGTATTATTATGTTTAGATAATAACAAACTTTATGTTGGAAAAGACATAATATTTAAGTTCTCTGCAAAAAAAAAAAGAAAAATGGTCGTCCTTAAAAAGACTCCCACCGACTGCCTTAATTTAAAGTACTGTACTGTGTTTAAAGTTGTATTATAGACACACATGTTTAAATTATATAACATTTCGGTAATTTAAAATTACTCTATAGTGACTGGTATAGGTCCAGACTTAAAGCACTATACAAGAAACTTAAAAGGTGTTATAGTACGGCTACACCAATAATTCGGCATCTTCTGCACCAATATAGTGCACTGGGCTATACTAGTGTTTTTGTAACTTATAAAGAGCAGATTTGTTTTATAAAGGACAATTTTAAAACTTTTAAAGTGCTAAATATATTTAAAACAGTTGTAATTGGTATCCTTTATAGTGCTTGCTAGAAACGGTTGTATAAAATGGCGATGTAAATGTTTACATCACCTTCTTATAAATTATTTTTGCTTATTAAGAATATAAAGCCAAATTTTATCATATTAAACGCTTTTATACAACAAGCTATCACCACGAACACTTGTATATAACCTTAACAAAGCCATTTAGAGATATAGAATTTTTTTACAGAATTCTTTTGCTGGTTGGTGTATTTATTTGAAAATTTAAAGGGGTCCAATCAAAGTCCAAGTATTTAATTTTTTTACATTTTTGTTTAAATGGACCAGTTTAATTTTGATGGAACTTTTACTTTCTTTCTACAGACAAGGTAGTGCTACTTTGATTACCAATAAAATTTCATTATTAGGGATCAGCGAGTGAGAGCGTCCTTGTCTCTATGCTGGCAGCGCGCGCCAACGGCATCAAGCGGCTGAAGCATCAGTTCCCGACTGTGGACGAGGGCCTATTGCTGTCCAAGCTGATTGCTTACTGCTCCAAAGATGCACATTCCTGTGTCGAAAAGGCTGCCATGATATGCTTCGTCAAACTTCGCATATTGCCCACAGATGAAAATGGATCCCTCAGAGGGGATACTTTAAAAGAGGTAAGTAACTGTAAATCTATCTAGCTAGTTGAACCCATTTTGTAGGTCGTGATCAATGACACAAAGTTTAGCACTTTTAATGATTAGCACATTAATTACTTGTTAATGCGAAGATTATCAAATTCGATGTTTTTGCAGCTTTCAGTTAATTATGGCATTAATAACACATGACTCAGATTTAATTGCGTCAAAATTTTAATGTGTATAATAAATCGAATAATTTTGTAAAATTCAATATAATTTTTTACTACATTTAAAAGTATAAGACTAAACATAAAGATGATTTGAAAACTTTGAGAATCTTTCTGTTTGCCGTGAGATGGTCCGAAAGACAAGTCTCTAAATGATGTTTGAAAATCTCTTATCCATTACAAAAATGAATAACCTTAGAACGTCCTCGCTATGACCAAAGGTTTTCTATGTGTTTGCCACACCGAAGCCATAGCATAAAAAATAACACGCAAAATGGGTCAGGACAGGAAATTGGACCTTATCAGAAACGGGTTAGTCGAGTTTTTTAGTCGGCAATTAGGTAAGATGGGCGTGAATTTAGAAAATTATATAGCCAACATGTTGCGGCGTTTATTGAACTTGTTTTAATGTAAAGGCAATTGCCGTGTATTAATTGATAGGTAGTAAAATTGAAACGAAGCGGGTGCAAGCCTGGTTATAGATAATAAGGCGGTAATTGAGAGAGGAGGAGCGGTGCGCGGCCCAGGGCGGGCGGGCGTCAGACGCGCCGTTTAATGAGTCCCAGTGAATGCCGGAAATACGCGGCGAGCCGGGCGGTAATAGAGCCGCATTGTCCCGCTTCCCACCCGCCGCAAATATTGAAATTCACGATACGACCCCTCTGATAAAAGACGAACGCTTTAATTGAGCGACACTCACATGAATGCAATAAAGTTTGTGTCGGTACGTCTCTAGCATTTTTAACCAGAAGTAATTTGTTAGAAATAAAAAAAAGGTTTATGTTTAACTAAAACCGGCAAGTGCGAGTCTGAGTTGCGTACCAACGGTTCCATACCATCACACAATACTAAATCTTTTGCAATAAATTTAACACTGTGCAAATACAAATTTGGAATCCAAGGCAAATACAATAGTACAGTAAATGACGGTTTTTGGCTAGCAATTCTTTTAAAAAAGATGAAATTTTGACAGTAAGTAGGAAATACCCCAAGAACCAAAATCTACCCTATGCCCCACCCCAACTACGGGGTGAAAATTAACAAAAAAAAACTCCAGAAATCGATAGAAAGATGGATTTTAAGCTAAAAATTCGCTGCAGAAGTTTCTCGAATCAATACTTTTTGAGATATTCGTGATCGGAAATGTTATTTTTTTTCGAAAATAACCACGTTTCTTGACGATTTTTCACATATAACTCATGAACTATTGATTTAATCAAAAAATCTGTAATTGTCAAAATGGTAGGTTATGAAAAATATATATATTTTTTAATGTAGACCCAATATAAACAAAGTTATAGCTCATTGAAGGTAAGCCTTATTTTAGTAACAAAAACGGTACATTTTACGATGAAAGTTTCTTTTTTAAAGTACATTAAAAAACCTTTGAAATGCGCTTTTTTAAAGTTCCCTTGCATAAAAACTAACGGAGTTATGACGAAAATAAAGTTGGTTTATATTTTTTTTACGAGAAAAATCAACAATGAAACGCATCTCATTATTACTCTAATTAGAATTAAATGTAACAAATCTACAAATGACTTTATCTTGACATCATAAATATGATCCAAAAGTTTAACCGATTTAAAATGCTTATTTTTGAAAAAAACAAATAATCAAAGTTAATATACCTATATTTTTAAAATATTCAAAAAAAATTACTTTTTTCAAATTAACTCAGAAAATAAACCATATACGTAAAAATTGCTACAGTACAAAAAGTTAGCAATTTCTTTCAAAATATTTTATTTTTTATTTATACTGTAGCTTAAAAATTCTTCGAGATATGGCTTGTAAAACTTAGCATTGATACGAAATCAGTACCGCCCTTAAGCCCTTTCACCGTTGACCTGACCGAAGTATAAAACTATATAGTAGTATAAGTATATTTCCTACAAAATCCTTTTTTTTTATCTCTCTAGGCCAAAATGCATCCGAGAAAACTTAAAAAAACCAAACGCATTTTTTTTAATTTCGAAGCAGCTAGATTTTGGAGCAGAGAAATGCGTATACTATATATGTATACTAATAGTGTTCTCATCATTGGCACCTGGTGAAGGGGTCTTGTGTGTGTGTTTGTGTGTGTGTGTGTGTATGTATATGTATGTATTATATATATGTGGCTTTTGCCCCCTTCACAAAATCAACGCGCGGCAAGACCAACATCTACCAGCCGAGCCCAAAGGACTGTAATTTTTTTTATTCCCTTCTGATGAGATGTAATTTTTAAGGGATGAAAGTTTGGAATTATATGTTTTGAGATAATTAATTAAAAAATTAATAATTTGTTTTAATGAAGAATAATATCTTAAAAAAAACCGTTTTTTAGATATTTTTTGTATTTCAATATAATAGGGGTGGTTTTTAGTGGATGAAAATTAATTATAACAATTCCCTTAAGATGTCTACGATTTAAATATAATAATTTTTCAAAACAAGAAATAAATTATATCGAAAAATGGATTTTTTTCAATTTAATGTCAAAAAGGGGTTGAAAAATCACAAATAGTTTTTAAAACTACATAACTATCATTAATCAAAAGCTTTATACGTTTCTTCATTCCTTAAATGCCTAAATTTGTGAGTTTATCAATTTTTGTCAATTAGGGTTAGTATTCACCCCTAAAAGTCAAAAGCACACATCGGCATAGGGTAGATTTTGAAGTGGATGGTAAGTAGAGCTTAATCCCAAATTTTGAAGAAAATCCATCTTTCTTGAAAGAATTGTTAGGTTGTACCATCATTTTACCGTCATTTACTGTACTACAAGATACATAAGCAGGTAATAGTCAACAATCATACCATTAGTACAGAATATATTTTTTTACAATGTGTTAACGCGAACAAAGCGAGCGCGAAATTTACCACACTTGCCAAATTATATGATTTTAGACAATTAATTTATATGCGAATTTTAAATTATGCAAAAGGCCGTATTTTTAATTTGCTTTGACTTTTAATATTTTTAATATTTAGTGTTGAATTCAAGTTGATACCAATCCTGAAACCAATCAGATCCTCGATTTGTGTCAGAACGGTCAGTAGCTCCGTATACATAAGGATTTGTTTACCGCGATGACCCGAGGTAAATTTGAAATTGTGGAAAATTTTGGAAAACAGTGTTTGAACTTGTATAAATTTAGTTTTATTTAAAATTGATTGTTAGTAGATTCTCACCAAATGTCCATATAATATAAAGCAATTTATGTCCGTTTATAGATCTGTTTGCCTACCAAATTTAATTTAATGTGTGTAGTATCATCAGCAAAAAAATACAATAGTGTTTCGTGATATTTAATCAATCATTTTATATGAATGAGAAACAGTAGGAGACCTAACGCGCTACCCTGGGGCACTCCATATGCGTTGTGATGAAACTCCGATTAATATTTGTTACAAATTTTCATTATTTTTAACGCATTGTCTCTCTGACTTGTTAGCCATACCTGTGCTATGCCTCTAATGCCAAACATACCGAGTTTTTTTAATAATACTTTATAACAAACTAAGTGATATTTATGTTTAAGGCTATGGAAGAAGATGAAGAAGCGGGACGCGTGCCATTCTTTGTCTCAACAACTTTGGGAACTACGTCCTCCTGCTCTTTTGACAACCTGCCCGAGATTGGTGCCGTTGTGTGCAAATTCCCCTGTGTATGGCTGCACGTAGACGCCGCGTACGCTGGCAGCGCCTTCATCTGTCCGGAGCTCAAGTACCATCTCAACGGCATTGAATACGCAGACTCTTTTAACACAAACCCCAACAAATTCATGCTGACTAGCTTTGACTGCTCACTGCTCTGGGTCAGGAACCGATTCCTCTTAACTTCAGCATTGGTAGTAGACCCCTTGTACCTTCAGCATTGCTACGACCACACGGCTATTGATTATCGACACTGGGGCGTGCCATTAAGTCGCCGCTTCAGATCCCTAAAGTTGTGGTTTACGCTTCGAAGTTATGGACTTAGTGGCTTGCAGAAATATGTGAGACGACACTGTGAGCTTGCCAAATATTTTGAAAAACTTGTCAAGAAAGACGATAGATTTGAAGTCTGCAACCAAGTCAAGGTAATTTTTTAATACTCTATCTATACTATCATGACCTACTACCAGAACCTTCTATGGCTAACCATTTCTCGTATGCTGGCATCCATCAAATAACCGGTTAATTCTGTTTTACAGCTGGGTCTGGTTTGTTTCCGGCTGGTAGGGAGCCCTGAAGATACGGATGAGAATATAGATGAAATGAACAAGAAATTGCTGACTAACATAAACGCCTCGGGCAAGATCCACATGGTGCCTGCCTCCGTTCGCGAACGATTCGTCATCCGCTTTTGTGTGGTCAACCAGCATGCTACTCGTGAAGACATTGGTAACTTAATAAAATGTATAATCTTATACATCCATCTGGATTTAATAAATACTCATATTAAACCATGTGAGGCTGAAAAATAACTGGCAACCAGTAAAACAAAGCGTAGTATGGGGTACTGGTAGTAGATGTAGGTTTTTCTGAAAACAGTAGAATCATATTATGTTTAATTCACACTCAAGCAGATGCATTAAGAATAAAAAATCTGTATGAAATGTTAGCATACCGCGTAGTCTAGAAAAAATACTCATGAGAAACGAAATTTTCATCGGAAATGTAAAATCACGCGGTTAATACCACACCAATTTTATTAGATTCTTTATATTTTTTAATGCAAGCAACTCATATTTCGTTTAATGTATTTTTCAGAAATAGCCTGGGACGTCATAACAGACTTTGCAACTGAACTTATAGAAGGGCCAGACAAAGAAAGGGTAATTTCTGTTTTCTTAATAATACCTACTTATGGAATATTTTCACCCTTAATATACCCAATGTGTACCTATATGCGCCATTTGTGTTATCTCGCCTAATGTTGTTTTTACGGGTTCCATGTAAGTGGTAAACTGACCAATTAGAATATAATTACAATTTACTTCACTTCTTGTGTTACATTTCTACATAGGTATTTTATCTCTCTGTCTGTAGTAATCGATTTTGTTAATCTAAAACAGGTACATACATACATGGCTGACTTACATAAACTCCAAAAAGTAATAAGAAACGAAGACATGAAGAAAATTTTCTGCAATAATTTACCAACACCTCCAATTGGCATTCCTTTTAATATACCTCCAGAGTTTAACGGTGACATTACTGTTTTCGGACAGTCTTTGCCTATCCTAAGGAAAGGTATGTCCTACGGACTAAGATATTTGGCCTCCTCTTTAGTCTATCTAACGGCTGCTTTATGGTGATGGTAACACTCGGATTTGGAGTGGTAGACTTACAAAAAAGCCTAAATTGTAACTAACAAACTCTTCTACCTACTTTTTTTATAAGAGAGATCCCCATTCTAATTTTTATCTACATAAGACGTTTTAGAGCATGATTTGTCTTTAATTTTTGCTAATAGTATGACATGGGATTTTATTTATTTATTTATTTCATGTACACAATTAGCGAGTAACACATATGTACTGAGATTACAAAATAAATTTTAGGATTTTATTATATTTATACATTAAGTTGGTATACAGGTGGTGGTATAAAGCACATGAATCAACTCTTCGCTCCTCCTTCAGTCAAATTTCCTTGCTCATAAATTCAATACATATTACTTCTTCTCCTGAAATCATTGATTGATTGCCATATTGATGCCAGGATGGAAATTCATGATAGTTCTATTTTATCAGGATCTGAACGTAGAGCGCGCGCGGCGAAACCGCGACGTATTGGCTCGCAAACGGTCCTTCTTCGTACGCATGGTGAGCGACCCCAAAATATACAACCCGGCCATAAACAAGACACCGCAACCCGCTACCACTACGCCGAGCACCCCGCGCGCCGCCGTCGCTGCAGTGACGCCTGACACGCCCACTAGCCCGCTAGATACCCACAGTCAAGGTCAACCGACAACGCCGTACGTATTATGTACATACCTACTAATAGTAGGTATAGATATTTTTACTGAGGTTGTGAATGTGTTTGTGAAATGTACCTTGTATTGTCTTACAGTTTTATATGGCAGATTTACTTATTTGATCAATTACCTAGGTACAAATAAAATTAAACAACACAAGATGTTTTGTGTAAAAATTTGGATGTTTTTGTTTTTTAGAAAATAGTTCTAAACAATGATATTTACGTAAAGATACGGTATCTACCTTCATATTGTTCGAAATTAAATTTGATCCGCTGTTATCTTCACGTACTAACCTTAGACAAATGCAATGAAACAGAAGGAGATAGCTATATTTAGAAAGTGACAAGTGACTGAATGAAATTACGAAAATTGTCTTAATTTTACTGCCTCAGTTTTTGCGTACTAGTACGATATTTAATTTTTAATATATGTATACACTAGTATTGATTCTAAATTATATATTTCGGTATTGTATTAAGTAATACCATATTGATACACCGGGTGGAAAGTAACTCGTGTACAGTCGACATGATGAGTTTTTTTTTTTTTTTTGACTATTTTATCAAGACAAGTCTTAAAACTCGCGTGGTGATGAGTTACCGTACCTACTCTGCCTAACCACTTTCGCAGAGGTACTATTGTTTGTTTTTTATTTTTATTTTTACAGCGCAAAAAGTCGATTAAAAATAATGTCAAGCAAGATATTAAAAAAATAAAATTGTGTTGTATAAGTGATTAACTGATTACTAGCGCATTCTCAACGTTTTTAATAATAATAATAATAATAATAAATGTTTATTTCAGACCTTGGTCCATAGTGTGTTAGTAACATAATACACTTAAAAAAACTATGTTAGTTGTACAGATAATCTAACAAAATACTAAACAAATAAATTTTTATTATTATTTTGTTTTGTGAGAGTGACAAGTGTTCACATACGTCGTCTTATATGAACACCTACACACTCTCGAAAATTGGGGCAATCAAACCTTTTGGACGCTGCTTCCAAGAGCCTGTTCGGGCTGCCACACACACGGCTTAGCAGTGAGGCCGTTCTGTTGCGCATGATGGTATAAAAATCGCTCGTGCGAGCTTCAGCAAACATTGCTGTTTGTGTGAGATGGGCAACTCCTTTGGTACACTAGTTTCATTGGATAGCTTTCTCCACAGTATATCATAATTTACCAGATCAAAAGCTTTAGAAAGATCCAAGAAACATGCATATACTGGTGTTTTTCTATCTATATAGTACCTGACAGTGTGCTTAAGGCAGTAAATGGCTGTTTCAGTTGAATGGCCAGGCCGAAAACCAAACTGTGCGTCATTTGATTGCAAGTGAAGCCCTAACTGTCGATCAAGCACACTGTCCAGCATCTTGGCAATAACAGTGGCAAGAGAGATCGGCCTATAATTATTTATGTCGCAAATGTCTCCAGTCTTGTTTTTAACAATTGGTATGACAACAGTCTTAATGAGGTCGTTGGGCAGAAACGCATGACCTAAGCACAAAGAAAATAACATTGCCAGTACACGAGGTAAGTGAGCACCCGCATATTTAAGATGTTCAACGCTGAGGCTGTCGTGTCCTGGTGATTTACCCCGGCACATTTTCGAAATTACTGTTGCAATTTCGTTTGCAGTAACACAAATTTGAACGTCACCGACTCTTTCCTCGGCGGTGGACACCTCACTTTTTGATAAAGGATGTACTTGAAAGTGTTTATGGACCAAGCAAGCAATTTGGCGGGGATCGCTCCGGCTCTCTATGCTCACAGGAAGACTCTGACGAGGATTAAGTCGGTTTGTCTGTTTCCAAAATTCTTTAAAAGTTTTGTTTTTGTGATGTGTGGCCAATAAATCCATTTTAATTTTGTTGTTGATTATCTTGGCACCACCTTAATTTCTTTTTAAAGAATTTTCTACTCTCACACATCTTGTCATATACAGTGCCCGACGATGGTTTACCGTGAGACACCCACTCCTGAAAACCACGCCGAGCCTCTCTATGACACTTTGAACGTGTCTATTCCAACCTACAATGTTTTTACCTCGTTTGACTTGTTTTAAGTCATATGACATTATAGCAGCCTGACTAAGTACATCTACTATTTTTTGATAAATATTATCGATATGTTTTTGGTGTTCAGTATTACTACATAGCTTGTCACAACAATTGGTCAGTTCTATAAGAAATTCGATTGATTCCAGTTTGTTATTACAAATATCCCTATACTTATCAATTTGTGATATTTCCCTTGTGCCCCATAGTATTTTGTTGCAAGTGATGACATCAGACATAACTTTCGTACGTCAAATTAATATCCAGACATATTTCTAATGGGAAATGGTCTGACCAGTACACATTATAGTTTACTTAAATGCTAACAACAGACTTCCAGGCCGCAGCCGTGACGACACAGTGGTCTAACCAACTCGTAGTCCCGTGTGCATCACTCACATACGTATAAGTACCCGAGTTCTCACCTAATGTTTCGATGTCCGCACACATCCATTTTTGGTCTGTACAAAAATTTAACAGTCCCGAACCGAACAATCCTGGATGTGCATTAAAATCACCTAGTATTATTACAGATTCTACGTTTGTACTCTATATTAATGCCGTAATTTCGCTTAGGCATTCCGTATAAGAATTAAAGTTATCTACAGACTCTGTAGGCATGTACACACACACTATTAATATTTGCACATAAACGCACATTTTTACACTGAACCACTGTTAAGAACGCTTTTCCTCCACATAATTGCTACACCTCCATATGGTCTTCCGCGTAGTATTCCCTCCGCAGTGTCTACAGCAGATGTGCCAGTAAACTCGAAATCTGGATCAATACTGCCTAAGAAAGGTATGTCATGTGGCAACAGCCACGTTTCCTGCAGTGCAACAATATCAGCGTATTGAGCAATTGCTCTGACACAGTCTACAGATCTCATTATGGATTTGCAATTAAAACTTACCAAATTAAACTGTTTATGAGTAGGCTTATCCATATTTCTTTCTTTCTTTTTTTATTTTAAGATTTGTTACTACTGTTCAGAGGCTTGTCCTCTACGTTATTCTTAGTCTTGAAATATATATAACGACGAAAAGCTACTCCATCTGGCCACAGGTTGTTGTCCATAAACATTGCCAATTTTCTCTTAGGCACAAGCACTTTATAAGAGTCATAGTCTTTTTGATTTTATCTTGTGCAATGAAACTGTAACCTTAGTTTTGTTACTACCACTGTCAAGGTCGTTCGACTGGTTCTCAGTCCGTGCCGGAACCGCAGTAGTGGCCTCCACGGGCGAGGGTGTGCGATGAATCGGCGATATCGACTTGTCACTACCACGGTCAAGGTCGCTCGACCGGTTCTTACGCTCAGCTGACATAGACTTGCTTTGCATAAAATCAAGATCCATTGGCCCGCTATTTCGACCCGTGTAACTATATTCCATGCAAGTATGCACCACGTCTATTATTGACAAATGCGTTACTGTCGAAATTTTTGACAATCGACATATGTTTTAAATTATGCAGATCTGTTTTTACATTATCAAAATCCTGTTTACTTACATAACTTTCTTTTTGGATCACCAGTAGGTCCTTTAATAAACGGGTCACGTCGACATGGTCAAAAGTCACTGGTAGCAGTTTATTTAGATCTCGGGCCACAAAAATTGGTATTTTTTCCGGGTCCCTTAACTTAAAAAAGTGCGATGATGTCATAGAGATGTTCCCTCCCATATTTACGCCTTATTTTCTTTTTGATGTTAGTATTAACGGAGTCAAATACTAAACATTTTGCTTGATCTATTTCCTCTGGCGAAAATGCCGAGACACATATGCCGACCAGGGATTCTTCGTTCATCACATCCACTTTATTTTAAATAAACGCAAGCACTTCATTTATAACTAAATTACAGATATTACATTTTAAAACGTTAGATGACGTCATTTTCACAGTCTTTAGCCAGACACGAGTGCACACGCTCACACGATGCCGCGCGCGCGCACTGAGCTTTAAGGCTTTTAGGCGCGTTACTTTTCAGGTTCTGAATAATATTTGCATTTTATTTCGGACTTTTTATAGAGCATGTACGAATTATGTACATATATCTATATAGTTTATTTCATAATCTTAATATATATAAATCTCGTGTCACAATGTTTGTCCTCAATGGACTCCTAAAATACTGAACCGATTTTGATCAAACTTCGTAAATATCTGTTATTTGATCCAACTTAAAAGATAGGATAGTTTTTATCTCGATATGTCAAGTGCGAGCCGGACTCGGGCACTATAGGTAAAAACCAACTTTCGCCGGGTACAGAGGGACGGCAGCGGAACAACGTTCGCCGGGACAGCTAGTGATAATATATACTGTTTACATATTTACAACTACATTTTGCCCTGTACTTTGTTGTAACTCAATATCTTTACGTAGAATGAAAAAGATAAGTTGATATGATGTTCAAAACATTCAGCTGCAGCTCTGTAATAGTCGTCAAATGGTTGGGCAGACATATAGCTCCAGCGAGTCTAACATTTCGAGGGAAAAAGGTTCTGGAAAAATAGAAAGAGTGATGATACCCCTCATATTAAGTTGGGCCGTTATGTCCATAAGCTATAAGGCAGTTATACGTCTTGGACACAAAATAATCGTCAAAGGGCAAGCTTATGTCGCGCTCAGTAAAGTATGATCTTAAGACGCTGTACACGGAGAAAAAAAATATTGTTCTAATTAAAAAACTGTTTATTAAAATGCGTTAATAGTAAATTTTATTAATTTTAAAAAAAAAATCTGGAAATTACAATACAATATAAATTTTAGTACATTTTATTAATGCCATAAAATAATAACAACAAAAAAGTTTTATTTATTTCCGTAATTAATAATTTGTAATTCGGAATACAGAATTTTACAAATCCTATAAAGCTTTCCTCGAATTTATGAGTAGGGTAATTAATATAAGGCTTACTTAAGATTACAAAAAGTTTTATTAAAGTGGGCAGATAAAACACTACTTGTCATTACAGTGAAGGCCAATTAACGTTTACAAACACCTTTCTTAGAATAAGTGAAGTTTACTTATAACAAACATCATATCGTACTGCTACGAATTAAGGTTGACGTCACGCGTCTTACATCGCGCTATCGAAGTTTTTTCAACATTCCGAAATGCAAGTAAGGTATGACAAGGCGTTCTCTAGTTATAACTCCTCTCATGACGGGGGATTCCTTTTCGTATGAGTGTAATTAAACGCTGATTGTGAGCGTGTTATAGTTTTTTGCATTGCATTAAATTTTACTTGTTTTTAGTAAACAGCACTGTTATTCCAACAAGACTAGTTTTATTTCTGTTAATATACACTCTTTATAAGTAATAGTAAAACTCATTGGTAACCGTCAGTGTAATTTACTTGTCCTCGGAAGTATTTTAGTGGTTATTAGTATTATTTACTTGTAGCTACTAAAGTTTGTAGAAGTTCTCCGTGTAGTAACAGGTAACTGATCTAGATCAAAGAAAGCTTTTTAACAACCCACATAATTCCATACCGTTGGAAGAATAAGAGCGATTGAGAAGCACTTTACGCTGGTTGCAAACCGAGGAAACAGAAAGCCATAAAGTTGCCTTAGTATTTGCTCTACATTCACATTTTGCGCATAAACCGTCAACGCCATGAGTTTTTTATTTTCTTTATTCAGTACTTTTAGAGTTCTTACGTCACTACTCTCTACAGATATACTTACCTATTGATTTCTATCGCGTTTATTTACCTAATATGTAGTAACTAATAAAAATGATTGTTACCTCCTGGCTAATGGACGACCTTGTCATTACACATCAAATGAGAAGGTTTTACTAGGAACCATTAGGGAGTTCCACTATATTCCTTTTATATAGACCCTCGCCACCATGCGTAATGAAAATGGCTCGTAAAAACCAACCTAACGAGCTCAAACACGAAGGGTTTCCTAGTAGCTGTTAAAGAGTTCCAGTATCCATCTCTTGGCTTCCTCATCAGATCAGCTGAAAGTTGCCAATTAATAGTATTGACATGTAAGACACATATAACTGCTAAGTTACAAGTGAGCAAAAACTCATTTTACGGAGGAAAAATGTTAACTGCAGCGCCCCCTAGTAAGTTACCACCGTAACAACTACATCAGAACCATCACTTATCAACCACGATCCCATTACTGAAAATCGGACAAGCAGTTTCGGAGGTAAAGGGCAAAATTGGTTTGCACAAACTAATGTTTACTGCAGCGCCCCTTAGTGAGTTACTTATGTAACACCTATCTAAGAACCAGCGCCAATCAACCACATACCCATTACTAAAAACCGAATCAAAATCGGACTATTATTTTTAAAGATAAATGGCATCATTGGTTTGCACAAACAAACAGACAAATAAACAAACATCTCTCACCTTAAACGCATTCTCGCTTGTCCGCGCCTTCGTGGGTAAAAAGGCGTAAAAATGTCGAGAAAGCGATCGTGCGAATTGTGCCTAAAAATTAACTGAACTCTCTTAAATGGCGTTTTGACCTCAAATTTTAGGTACCTACGCAAACAAAATTTATGAAATTACTTGGCAGATAGTTGGAATAATAAACCGCTCAAGTGCGAGTCGGACTACCGCACCGAGGGGTTCCGTCTGTAACTTCGTACTACCACAGAATGCACGAGCCCGACTCACATTTCAGAGTTTCTTATTATTGGTACGTTTTTTAGTTTTACTATAGAGCTTACACTCGTAAGGAGAGTTTATTACCCGAAGCTTGTATGTATTATCGTTTTTACGGTAGAGTAAAATCGACAAAAATATGTTTTTTTGTGTGGAGACAGCCGTAAAATTTTAATTTTACTTTTATTTAATTAGTTGTTAGAAAATCTGCCGCCAATGCTCCTGCTCAGTAAAGGTCGGACGGACAGACAGACAACGTAGGCTTAATAATAGGACTTTGTTGGTTGGCACCCTTAGGGAACGAAACCCTTAAAAAGGTTTTAATTATTCAATAGATATAAATGAAAACTACTTTAAGTACCTACCTAGTAGTACCGCTACTTAAAGTAAAACAAAACAAAACATTTTTCTCTTTAATGAATCGTCGGTTAGTGACTTATTTTATTAGAGTTTCGGTTTAGGCAAGATTTTAAATGAACCAATTGGCCATTACGATAAGATTTATTAGGTAGGGTATCTTTATGGCAAGAAGTATATAATATATTCTCTGTAGGTACCTATATATAACTAAATAAATTTATTAATTTAGTTATAAAGGTACCTACAGAAGAACTTTAAATTATAAGGATAAGGCAAGTAAGTAAGTATAAGTAAATGATTAAGTAACTTTATTGGCTGTGACATACATACGTATGTGTAGAAACTGTATAGTCACTATGTATTCTATACTACCTATCCTATATAGGCTAAGTATCTACCTACCATGTAGCTATTAAGTTTAGACACCCAATACTCTGTGTAAGCAAAGCGATTATTAAATAAATTTTAATTTTACCGTATTTGTGTAAGATATATTTTTTTTGTTACAGCGTAATAAATTTATTTTTTGTTTTATGTTGTTTTTTGTGTTTTTTTTTTCCTATTTGTTCCTCCCTAAAATAATTGGTGTCAAGCAAGGAAAAGCAGACTAAATCTGTGTCGTGCTCGCCCAACTTTATCAGGGTTCCTTAAAATAAGCGTTAGAAGTGAAACAAAAGCTGATTGTTCAAATATCTATTCAGAAGTATATTTATGTTATATAATTTTATTAACTTTATAGCTCTTAAATCAAATTAAAAAATAACATCAATACATATTCTACTTTTTATTTATTAAGATATAATAAAATAATGATTAGCCATATATTTAGATATGTTAAATAAAAAAAAACATATTTTTATATATTTAATTCTTGAGATTGACTTGGCGCTTAAATATTCAATAAATATGTTTTATTATTTTATTTCATTTCATTTATCAAAAGTATTAATAAAGTTCTATTAGTGTCCCCATTTTAGAACTCGTGGTTAAATCGCCTGAGGTGGGTCTCGTCTCGACAGCCTTCATACGTCCCCACTGTTAGGGCACGGCCTATCCTCATAAGCGAAGGTTATTTGGGCCATAGTCCACACGCGGGCCTAGTGCGGATTGTGGACTTCACATACGTCTTTTTTTTTCTTGATGTATGCCGGTTTCCTCACGATGCTTTCCTTCACTGAAAAGCCAGTGGTGTGAATAAAAAAAATCGGTGTACCTACTTGAGAAATTTAGAAAAGAGTCATTGGTAACGCCGACCCCAGGGTTTGAGCCTACGCCACATGGGACGTGAAGTGAAATTTAAACCCCTCGGCCACAATCGACTCTTTAAACCCCTCGGCCACCACCGACTCAGATGACCGAGGTGGGAAATGGAAAACAAATTAACGACTTTGAAAGCTAATAACTCGCATAATATATAGGTACCTGAAGACCAAAGACAATAGACCCCCGCCCGAACGCAAAAAAAATACTCCCTTAGTTCTCGTTCGGACTCAAGAGTCATACACACAACCCGATCCATCTGAGCCAGCTAATTGTGTGTAGCAATTTAAGTCGGCAGACTTGGGTGGATTACCAGAATTTGATGCGCATCGTACCCGTGGAGGCAGCTCTGCTTTAGCTCAGAAGATCCTGACGTCTGCGCAGCCGCAGTCACTGAGACCAGTCCTTACTGGTATGGAATTTTTTATTCCTAACCCACGAGTAGCTGTCGGCGTCAAAAAACGACCGTGGTTTAGTAGGTCTTACAGAGAAGCTAAAATACTGAAGAAAACTGCGTATGACGCTTGGACCACGGCCCGTAACAAAACGGATCCGAATGTTTCTGAGATAAAACTCAAATTAAATGCTGCCTCGAGGTTCAGTAATAAAGAAAATGCCAGAGCTAAATTCCAATTTATCGGCAAAACTTGCGAGCTTTATCACTCTGGGAGTCGTGCTTTTTGGTCGCTTGCTAAATCTGCCGAAGGGAATTTTTGCCAGTCGTCATTACCACCATATAAGACTAGCGGCCCGTCCCGGCTTCGCACAGGTGGCCTTTTTGTATCCATAAACCGAGTTTTACTCTCAAAGTTTTTTACTTGAAAAAGTCAAAATATTTAATGTCGGTTGCGTCCGCTGCGTAGGGAGGGAGAGAGCCGACAGCGCGTATGAGCCGCGTGGCAAGTTTCTCGCAGACAGAGCTAACTGGGGCCACCGTCCTTCTCCTCATGATTGCCCGCATAGTACTTAATCATTATTTTATAACTGCGATATCTCCTAAGATATTCATTAAGATCGAATGATGTAAACGGCTTTATTGTTTTAAATTAAATATTTGTGATCAGTAACGTATTTACTTGGATAAAGATTAATATCATGTTTGTTAAAACACCTTCGCAAATAATGCATTATATTAGAACAAATTTGTTTAGCATAAAAAATGCGAAATTTTAATCTTACCGCACGCAGCGAAAGCTCTCAAAAGGAAAAAAAACCCCGATTTGGAAACATTTTTCATTGGTGCTTCGCTCCTAGTGGTCTAGAAAAACCAGACCTGGTCAGTGACCGTCAATATGGCTTTCGCCACGGTAGCTCGACTGGTGACCTTCTAGTGTATCTTACACACCGATTGGCACTAGCCATTGAGAGTAAGGGAGAGGCATTGGCATGTAGCCTGGACATAGCGAAGGCGTTCGATCGGGTCTGGCACCGGTCTATCGAAGTTACCATCTTACGACGTGCCCGAGGGTTTGTGCAAATGGGTGGCTAGCTTTTTGTCCGACAGACGCATACGAGCCGTAGTTGATGGTAGTTTCTCTGATAGCATGGACGCTGGTGTCCCGCAAGGCTCTGTGCTGTCTCCTACGCTGTTTCTACTGCATATCAATGACATGTTGGACATCAACAACATACATTGCTATGCAGATGATAGTACTGGAGACGCTTATTACACGGGTCATGCAAACATCCCTTGTTCCGTTGTGGAAAAGCGCGGAGAATTCGTCTCTCAAATCAAGACCACACTGTCCAAGGTATCTGACTGGGCTCGGGAAAACTTGGTCCGATTAAACCCTACAAAGACACAAGTCCGCGCGTTCACCGCTAAGAAAACCCCATTTACTGAGGTCCCAGAGCATTGGGATCTTTGGTGTTGATATCTCCAGCGATGTTCAGTTCCGAGATCATTTGCAAGATAAGGTGAAGCTGTCGGACAAAAATACTTGGTGTACTCAACAGAGCGAAGAAGTACTGCACGTCAGGGCAAATGTTGCTGCTTTACAAGTCGCAAGTTCAACCCCATATGGAGTACTGCTGTCATCTATGGGCGGGTGCACCCGGATACCATCTTAGCCATTTTGACTCGGTTCAATGACGGGCTGTGAGAATTGTCGACGCTTTTTCCGTATCGAGCCCTTAAGTCTTAGAAGAGACCTCCTTATCAGTTTTTTACCCTTTGTACTATGGGATGTCTTCTGAGGAATTGTTCGAAATGATGCCCACGGCTACTTTCTACCATCGCACCGCTCGCCATCGGCAGGGAATTCATTCTCACACTTTAGAACCTAAATGGTCGCGTGCAGTGCGGTTTCAGAGAAACTTCCTCCCGCGAACGCTTAAGTTGTGGAATGAGCTCCCTGCCATGGTATTCTGCAAGGACTACAGTATGGAGTTCTTCAAGAAAGAAGTTATTAGATTTCTGAAGGGTCGGCAACGCGCAAGTGATACCCCTGGTGTTGCAAGCGTCCATAGGCTACGGTGACCGCTTACCATCAGGCGGACCGTAAGACCGTTTGCCACCTGAATTGTATATAAAAAAAAAAAATACAGCTACCCATAAATATTTTTTATTTGAATTTATAATTAAACTGTATAATGCACTTTAGCTTATGCATCTACTCGTAACTTTTTCTCTTTTCTCTTAGAATCAATTAAAAGATGGTAGGATTGTAAGGCTGTAACATACAGACGGGCGGATATGACAGAGCTGCCTATATGCATTCGGTTTTTTCTATTCGGCTACGATGCCCTTAAAAAAAGGGCGGTAGATAAGTTTCTGGATAAATTAATTAAATAAATGCATTAAATTAAATTATTTGAACCGCTTGTCTTGCGAAAGAAAATATCGGGTAAAATTTGACTTGCTTTGTAGTACAAACTTTAAATCTTTATTCTAGTCTATTTATCTAACGTTAGATAAATGGACTAGTACGCCTTTACACGGATTAAAGCTTCTGCGATAGAATGTGCCTTTTTTAACGTAATTGACGGACATAATAAAACTATAATGGGGCTTTTTCTGTCATTTGGCTACGCCACGCTAATAATTAGGTTGATTAATAAGTTTGGTAAAGATTACGCGGTCGGTCCGGCGTAGCGATAGCGGCGTAGGATCGTTGCTTTGCATAGTCTGTGGACAGTCGTCGTCATATATTCTGTGCGCGAGGTCGCGGCGTATGTAATTGTTTTGATTATAATAATATTATATATAATAATTAAGTTCGGTTGGCGTGAAAACATCTACACATACACAACATACACAGACAATACACCACAAATTACTCAAACCGTGAAAAAAATATCGCCAAAATTTGGGTAAGTCTACGTTGGCCCAGTTTTTACGATACAGTTTTTGGTAGCAGAGCGTGGTTCGGAGCAGATATAGGTGTTTGAATCGTATTACAAATTATTTTAAATTTTCGGTTGTTTTGTTTGTTTTCGTCGGATTCATAGTAAATTACATATTACAATTCGTAACGTTGGGTTACGTCGTCTAGGCATAGTTTATCGGTCTCATCGCATTGCTCGTCGGACATTCGCAGTGTAGCTAATTAGGTTCTTACCCACCTTTTTGTTATTGCGGTTCAAAATAGATCGGAATAAATAGGTTTTTAATATTGCTGTTTATGACGGATTGTAAGTTAACGTATTTATTTGTGTAATTGTGTAGTCAGGGTTTTGTACATTGTAGTTGGGTTTTTTTTTTGGGGTTTATATAGTAACTTGGTTGCTGTAACAAACTGTTTATATAACAAACAGAGTCGTTTGTTTGTGTGTCTGATTTAGTTTTTGGATTGTTTTTTTTTTGTGTGGGAATTTAGTTATAAAATATGACGTCATCAGTCAAGGAGTACAAGGCTGTTTTAAGCAATCTGACACGATGGTTTTCAGGTGCTTTAGGGATCGTTAAGCGGGAGGATCGGGTGTTTGCATTCAGGCAAAGAGCTATACAGTTTACGACAAGAGTCAGTGAGTTGGATAAGGCATACCAGGGTCTCTTATCGTTAACGGATGACGAAACTATCCTAAAGGCGGCAAATTCTGACTATGACTTTTGTATGTCAGTAGTGGACGAGGTTAACGAGGCTGTGTCGACATTAGAGACTAGCCCGCAGCTGGCAAGTAGGAAGGAGGTTTCGGAACAAAAATGCAACGAACGGTTGCCAACTTTGGATATTCCTCATTTTAGCGGATCATTGGATGAGTGGACTAATTTTATCACACTTTTTGATAGCATTGTGCACCGACGGACTGACTTATCTGACTCACAAAAATTAAGTTACCTGTTGACGTCTATCAGGGACGAGCCCCTCTGTTTGATAAAACATTTGTACATCACTGATGTCAAATATAATATAGCCAGGGAGTTATTAGTAAAGCGGTCCCAAATTAACCGTCGTATTGCGGATACACATATAGCTGCCATTTTAGGTATTCCACAACTGTCTTCGGTTAACCAGCTGCGGTCGGACCTGCTTAACCCTATTTTGGTAGCGACGAATGCGTTAAGAGGCCTAAAATTCCCTGTATCAGAGTGGTCATTTTTATTGTTGCATATTGTTTTAAATCCATTGCCCAATGACGTCAGGGCTCGTTTCGAACAGTTGCACTGAGGTGACTCGGCGTCACATATTCCTACTTTCGACACTTTAGTGTCATTTTTGGAGAATCAAAGTAGGAAGCTCGAAAATTTACCCGCCGAGCCACAATCGGGACCGTCACGATTTTTGGCCCCGTCTGGACCCCGTCAACAACCCCAGTCTGGACCCCGTCAACAACCTCGTCCCGGGACATCGCGAGGTACCGGGTCGTTCCGGCCCCCCAGAATTTTGACAATTGAACGGACTGAACGGTGTGGGGTGTGTTATGAACCGGGTCACACCATCCTGGATTGCCACCAGTTCAGAAAATCTGGGGTGGCCCGAAAACGGTTTTTGACCCGTAGGCTAGGCCTGTGCTACTATTGTTTGGTGGGGGTCACCACCCCGACTTATGTATGCCCATCCGAGAGGATGGTCCTCGGATGGCACATAGAGGTGTGTCTATGGCTCGCACAGGCGGGGGTTCGTCGCCGCTGAATCGAACCCAATCGCCCCCGTTACCAGTGCGACATCGACCTTCCCCTTCCGCTCAGATAGGTATTGCGGAACGGGCACATTACGCGGAGTATGAGCCTCTGCCCCTCCCTATCGCGGAGCGTCCTCGCGTTAGTCGCGAGTTGAGGGCGGGATCGAGTGGTTATCGCGCGCCGCCGATGGCACGAGCGTCTCGGCAGCCACTTATGCCCGCGTGGGACCCGTATGCTTATACGGGTTCAAGCGTGGGGCATTATGTGCCACAGGAGCCCCGGGGCGAAGTACGGCGCTCGGGTCGGGCCAACGCCCGTTGACTCGTGGCAGCCGCTTCACCAGTCTCTCCACCACCTGTCACAACAGTTTTGCCCACTGCGCAGGTTCTTGTTCATTCTCCGCGCGGACCTGGTGTGGTTGTGCGCGCCATTTTGGACTCAGGCGCTCAGGGGTGTCTAATGTCGCTGTGGCTGGTCGTACAGTCTCGTTTTCCTTTTCCTCCTTGCTCCATCCTAATATGCGGTATCAACTTGGAGCTGTTGTCCTGAGGGATATTTTAGTTCATTACCCTCAGGTGCCCCTGCCGACGGACGTGCTGGATCTTTCGTCTGGTCTGCAGTTGGCCGATGAAAGGTTCCACCTACCTGGTCCTGTAGAACTTCTGCTTGGCGCTGATGTCCTTGGATTGCTTGGATTGGACAAGGCTATGTTACTCCAGCCAGGTGGGTTGGTCGCTGTTTCGACTGATCTCGGATCTGTTATGATGGGCCCAGCACATTCTCTCGCCGCTCAGGCGTCTACGGATTCATCGGTGCAAGTGGGACTCTCGCTCGCTGACTTCCTTCAGCGTTTTTGGGAAATTGAAGAGCCCCCCCCGGCGTCACGGAGTCGACCAGTCGATGACGAGTGCGAGTCATATTTTCTCGCCAATATGGGTCGTCTAAATTCTGGCCGGTTTTTTACTCGACTGCTTTTCTTATCCCCTCGTCCGCGCCTGGGTGAATATGAATCTCTAGGTCACATGTCGGTTTCGTAGTTCGAGTTGAAAGGCAACGAACATTATTTTGTTCCACATCACGCCGTATTTAAAAATGGTAAGATACGGCTGGTGTTCGATGGTTCACATTTTCGGGTGTATCCTTGAACGACTGCCTGATGTCGGGACCCAAGCTTCAGGTAGACATCTCGGACATCTTGACTGGTTTTCGTCGCCACCAGGTTGTATTTGTGGCTGACATTAAAATGATGTTCCCAGACCCAGAAGATAGTCGGTTTCAGCTCATTTTATGGAGAGAGGATCCGGCCTCTCCATTGGTTGTTTATGAGCTGAACACCAATACCTACGGGCTAAAGTCGAGCCCGTTTATAGCAATTCGCTCGTTGCTACACTTGGCTGATCGTGAGCGTCTGAATTTCCCACGCGCAGCTGCTGTCTTCCCTTCTGACGCTTACGTATACGATATTTGTACAGGTGCTTCGTCTGTGGAGGAGGCGTTAGTCCTGAGGGATGAGCTAATCGGCTTGTTACGGACAGGTGGTTACGAACTGAGGAAATGGATTTCCAATTCACCTGCAGTCTTGGAAGACTTACCGTCAGAACATCAGCAGGAGCCCCATCTCTTCCAGAATCCTGAGAATCCTGACTCCATCGCGGTCCTCGGAGTTCAATATCGGCCAGTTCAGGATATCTTCACCTACTCGGTTGCACCGTCAGACACAATGAAGAGGTGGACTAAAAGGCTGGTTCTGTCCACAGTAGCGCGTGTCTTTGATCCCAATGGTTGGGTGGCTCCTGTAGTCTTTTGGGCCAAATGTTTCCTACAGGAGCTCTGGATTTCTGGTCTCGACTGGGATACCCCGTTGACCGGAGACTTGTTGTCTTATTGGCTACAATTTTATGACACTTTCGGACCTTCAACATGTCTCCGTCCCTCGGTCGATCTAACCCCCAGGTCTTTATCGGGCCAGTCTTCACGGCTTCTCTGTCGCGTCGGAATCTTGTTATGCGGCTGTGGTCTATCTCCGCACCGTTAACAGCAATGGTCATGTCCGCGTCAGTCTGGTGGTCGCAAAGAGTAAGGTTGCACCTTTGCGGACTAAGTTGACGATCCCCAAGCTGGAGTTATCAGGAGCTGCATTGCTGACTCGACTCCTGAACCATGTCTTCTCCACCTTGGGTCAATGGGTCCAATTTGACTCCGTCACAGCATGAACAGACAGTCAAATCGTTTTGTCTTGGCTCAAGGCGTCCCTTAATGCCCTAGAGACCTTCGTGGCCAATCGTGTCTCCTAAATCCAGTTTTCTGCGGTGTCTCTGGATTAGCGTCACGTGCCAGGGTCCTTGAATCCCGCAGATTGCGCTTGACGGGGCCTGATTGCCTCGCAAATCATGAATCACCCGCTCTGGTGGGGTCCTGACTGGCTGGCCTCTCCTGAAGACACTTGGCCTCACACAATTGTGGAGTTTGTTGACCCTCTGCCGGGGTTAAAGGTCCTTGCTGTTGAGCAGACTGTGGACACTTCACCGAACTTCTTGCTTAATCGGTTCAGTTCTCTCAACAAGCTTGTTGGTGTCACCGGTTGGATCAAGAGGTTTCTCCACAACTTACGGAACAGGTCACAGCCAGTCTTGTCTCCTGAAGAGCGTCAGGATGCTCTCCTCACCTGTGTTCGACTGGTACAGGCCCAGTCGTTTGGGAAGGAAATTCGTCTTCTCCGTTCAAAGAACGGGAAATTGCGGGGAAGTATTCTCGTCTTAATTTGTTTCTGGACGAGTCGGAGTTTTTGCGAGTGGGTGGTAGGCTTCGTAATTCAGAATTGCCCTATGGGGCTCGGCATCCTCTCTTGTTGCCCAAGAGCGGTCATTTTGTTGAGTTGCTGATCAGGGACCGCCATGTTAGGAACTGTCATGCCGGTCTCAACGCATTGCTGGCTTGTCTGCAGCGAGAGTTCTGGATTTTGTCCGCCAGACTAGCAGCTCGGAGCGTCATTTTTAAATGTATCCCTTGTTATAGGTTAAAGGGAACCTTGACTCAGCCACAAATGGGTGACTTGCCTTACGATCGTGCCTGGCCCGCTCGACCTTTCGCTAAGATTGGGTTGGATTTCGCGGGTCCGTTTTTGGTGAAGACGTCAAGTGTTCGCAATGCCAGACAGGTTAAGGCCTATTAATGCGTTTTCGTCTGTTTGTTTTTCAAGGCTGTGCATCTGGAACTCGTTTCAGCCTTGTCTACGGAGGCCTTTGTCGAATGCCTGTCGCGGTTTGTCAGTCGGCGTGGTCTCCCTCATTTAATTCGCTCGGACTGTGGCACAAATTTCAAGAGTGCAGATCGCTATCTGACGGAAGTTCTTCAGTTTTTGTCGGACAATCACACGTATATTGATTCGCAGTTGTCTAAACGGGGCGTGACTTGGATTTTTGATCCTCCCGGCTATCCTTCGTGGGGCGGTATTTTCGAAGCAGCTGTCAAGGTCGCCAAAACTCACCTCCGTCGTATGATTGGAGAAACGGTCCTCACGTTTGAGGAATTACAAACGGTATTTTGCAACGTCGAAGCGGTATTGAACTCACGACCGCTTTGTCCCATCTCGTCGGATCCTAATGACCTGGAAGCGCTATATCCAGTCCATTTCTTGATCGGTAGTCCTTTAACCTCCTTGCCTGAATACCCCTTCATCGATGTGTCAGTTAATAGGTTATCGCGCTTTCAGTTGCTTCAACAAATTACGCAATTGTTCCACTTGGTGGTCTTCGGAATATTTACATTTGTTACAGCAACGGGTTCGGTGGACGGATAAAACCAACCCCCCGCGCGTTGGTGACCTTGTCCTCTTAAAGGACCCAAATTTACCGCCCTTGCAGTGGCGTTTAGGTCGCATCGTACAATTATTCCCCGGTTCGGACGGTATCAATAATTTAGTTCGGTTGGCGTGAAAACATCTACACATACACAACATACACAGACAATTCACCACAAATTACTCAAACCGTGAAAATAATATCGTCAAAATTTGGGTAAGTCCACAATTTTCTTAAGACCTACGTTGGCCCAGTTTTTACGATCCATAAAGGAGGGGCAACATTTTTTTTATTACCTCCATAGGCCTCAGGGTGGTGGATGGCTAACGGGCTAAATCAGCTAAGATTGACCCAATTAACCAAGTGAATTCGTACGTGGTGTCGTCCGAAATAAAAACCGTGGAAACCCGCCTTAACACTAAAAAGTCATTACAAAACTTTATGGGTGTCCACCTCTTTTGTAGTTTATAAGAAGACACCTCTTTTGTAAAATTTAATAAAATCGATAAAAAGGCATAGGCATCATCATAAGAATCATAAGGCTGTGACATATCTACTGGTTATGTACGGGTGGTGGTAAGACGAAACTATAAGGGTTCCGTTTTGCCATTTGGCTGCGGAACGGAACCCTTTCATAAGTTTGTTAATTAAGTATTTAAAAACTGTTTAATTTAAAAGCTTTATATTATTTCTACAAAATACAAAAAAGTATATTTTGTACCGAGTACAAAATGACGCTTTTTTTAACCGATAAAGGATTATCATTCCAAGGGCACAGATTATATAATACTATACTAGTACAGATACCTCATCCCATACAATGAAATGGGACCGCCGTAACTCGGGCTATTTTTCGGGCTATTTTGTTTAGCCGCTAGATGCCGTAAGTAGCAGCGGGTCGAAAATATTAGCTAACGACATCTAGCGTTTCTCGTTGAATACCTTCTGTTATATTTGTAACTGGTTCTTTGAAGTCAATAGATGGCGGTCTAATACCTAGCTACATATCGATCCATACGACAAAACATCGCGTATCGCGATCCTACATATTTTTATCATAAAGTAGGAAGACAAGGAAGTTTATTGCGAAAAAGTCTCGAGTACTCGGATCTTGCATTTTTTTGGGGAATGTAAATGTAAATGAATGTACATTTTACCTCTCAAGATTTAGAAAAAGTTTTGTGATCAAATTATTTTTTGAAAATCCTATGTTTTTGTGTTAGTTGCTAGTATTTAGTGGGTGTTGAGTTTAAAATTTAAAAATGAATTCGTATTATCATAAATATATGTAATAATACGTACAAAAGAGTCGTGATAAGGTGACCGAAAGGTGGTTGAATGTTTAGATATCTAAAATTCCTGAGATATTTTTTACTAGCTTTTGCCCGTGACTCCGTAAAATAACGTAGCTATCAAAATCGAAATGCACATTTGGTTAGGGCACATGACTAAACCTACAGAAAGCTTCAAACAACCGGCGCTAGCGAGAGCACTACTACAAGCACGGGTATGTGTGCGTGACCTGTCACTGACACAGCGCGCGTCAGTGGAAAAAGGAATAAAAAGGAAATTTCCTTTTTTACATACCTAAAAGATCTTGACCTATATTTTTTTTAATCTAAGTTGACTCAATAATTACTTTAGGAAGGTGAATGTTAAAAAACGTAGGTACGTAGGTAGGTACCTGCGATAATAATGATACATATAAACATGCATATATTAATGTATATGCATAATTATATTATTGGTACCTCCCTTTTGAATACAAATTAAATAATAGATCTTAGTTAGGGTTCCATAGCCAAATGGCAAAAAGGTCCTTTATAAATTTATGACATACGTCCGTCTATCCGTATGTCACAGCGTTATAATTCCGCTATCTTTGCATATGTAGATTGTGATGAAATTTTACAGGAAAGTCTTATTTGAACCACCAAACAGATTTGTAATGAAATTAAGAAAAAATATTTAGTGGTAGCTCCATACATTAAACTGAGGTACGAAATCGATATCAGCTATCAATTGATTTATTTTACTAAATGTGTCAGTTGAAAACATTACCAGCTTAGGAATGATTCTTGAAACGTTGTTCTAAGCTATCCAGTCTGGTGGGTTATTTAGTCATGTGGTTTGGGGGTCTAGTAAGCAACATTTACCTATGCTATGCATATGCATTTCTATCCGACAGCCAAGTTAAGAATAACTGACTTCAAGTCGCAACCGCTAGTGGTAGGTGTTTTTTTTCAACGGCAATTTCGCTCGAAAACCGCAAATCAATGTAGAGTTTAGCCGTTTGGCACACAGGTACTTTAGAGCAAAATAATAATTTTGAGCCGTAGTTCCTCAAAATATGCCCTTAAGCAATTTGGAAAATATTAAAATTTAGTATTTTTTTTGAATTTTTGAATATTGCAACGTAAGACGGTTCCTTAAACTTCAGATCTTTATGAGACTTATGTGGAACTATACTGTACCCAGCTGCTTCTGTTAATATTTTGAGGAACTGCGGCTCAAAATTATTGTTTTGCCCTAAAGTACCTGTGTGCCAAACGGCTAAATTCTACATCGATTTGCGGTTTTGTTTTTGCGTACCCCCAGGACTACGCCGCCTGCCAGCGGGTCGAACGAAACATGTAATGTTTACTTCGCTTAGTAGGTATAGTATTTTATAATCTGTGACTTCGCATTGTTTCTTGATTTTTGTTTTTGCCGTGATTTTGTGTAAAAGAAAGTTTCATGTATTGATTTTTTTATAACAATTGTACAATGATTTCCTTTAAATCAAGTGTAAGCAGTGCCAAATGATAATTTCTCATGGTGGGCAGGGAAAAACAGAAAATACTACGAGTATGAACAACTAATAATGTCAACCATCCCTGATACCTCAGCTAGGCTCTATGATTAAATGTTCGATCGACCACAGACAAGTTCTGCAAGTCGCAGTCCTAGTCGGCGCTCTTTGCCGAATAGTCGCCAACTTGTCGCCGACAACGAAAGTGGCCGGATTGTCAGCTTTACCGACTAGTCGGAACATCCCTACTTTTAAGTGACTTATTGGCTTACTAGCTGTCCCGGCGAACGTTGTTCCGCTGCCGTCCCTCTGTACCCGGCGAAAGTTGGTTTTTACCTTTAGTGCCCGAGTCCGGCTCGCACTTGACATATCGAGATAAAAACTATCCTATCTTTTAAGTTGGATCAAATAACAGATATTTACGAAGTTTGATCAAAATCGGTTCAGTAGTTTAGGAGTCCATTGAGGACAAACATTGTGACACGAGATTTATATATATTAAGATTTTCTCGTACACTAATCGCTTCAAGTCTGCCTATAAAAATTTGAGTTCCCTCGATTTCTGCAGGATTCCATCATTATATCCTGACCTAATGACCATGGGACCATCTGGGAAGTATACTCTTTCAAACAAACAAGAATTTTCCGAATCGGTCAAGGCGACTTCGAGTAATCGGAAAACATACATAAAAAAAGATTTCGAAGAATAAGGAACTTCCTTCTTTTTTGAAGTCGATTAATAACTAGTCACTTAAATAGACGACAATACATCCTAAACAACTCATGATATCTGTAAAGTCAAAGAAAGATTAAAGCGTATTTAATTATTTATGAGTAAAATAAAACTTCTTTTAATATACCTACTTTCTGTTTTACTAGTTTATGAAATATCGTCGTTTATGTAAGTGACTAACTAGTTTTTATTACCAAATTACCAAATACCAATTTTGTTGTATACCAAAACCTTCTCCAGAATGTAACAAATACTTTTCTGAAAACCGTATCAAAATCGGTTCAGCCAAACGCGAGATAATCACGGACAAACATACATATGGGTCAAACTGAGAACCTCCCTTTTTTTAAATTGGTTAAAAATGTAAGCGCTATTATCTGAAGTGTTTTCAATTCTAAAATAGGTGCACTTGTGCGATGGCATGCTGTTCTTCAAAAGTGAGCTATCCTTTTCACAAAACAATTGTTTAAGAACTTAGACGCATTCGACCCAGGATAAAACTAAAAGAAACAAATTGTACTGAGGTCGAAGTTCACGCTTGCGTGCGTTTGTTTTATAATATATCTAAGTATTAAGGGGGGTAGGTACCAAATATGTTTTTTTAATTTGGTTGGTAAGTACCTACATCTATTCATATTATTTAGTGACACTTTTGTGTGTCGCTGTCAAACTCAGAACATGCGAACAGCGTCATCTAACAATCAATAGTGAAAATTTATTAACTAAAACGGCACGTAGTTCAATTCATTGCCGCTTAAAGTACAACGACCTCATTCAATTTATGTAAAATTTCGAAAATTTAATAAAGGCGCCCATTACTTCATTTTTGTTAGCTTAAGGGACATTTTGATATTAAAACAATATTTTTTAAGGGTCGGTTACTTTTCTTTTTCAATAAAATAACAACCTAAATAACAAATCGATACACACAACGCCATCTATTGATATGAATTTAAATCATTTCTGTTTTGTTTGGGATAAGACCCCGTGCCAAGGGTAAGGAAAGCCAAAAAAAATTTATATATAAGTATTGTCCGGATACCATAACACAAGCTCTGCTTACTTTGGGGCCAGATGGCGCTGTGTGTAATGTCCGAAAATATTTATTTATTTATCAAAATCTTTTAAAAGTGTTCCCTGAGATGGCAAAAATGGAACCCTTACACAAAGATGACTTAAATCTTTGCCCTTACAGTTGTCTCGTCAGTCCGGCCGATGATATGTCACAGCTCAATGACCTGCAGCCTCATGATTGATGTTTCTAGTAAAAATGTATTTTTATGTGAACCGCCATAAAGTTTTATAATTACAAAAAAAAGAAAACTAGCTGTAGCTCATGAGAACATTTAGATAGCTCAAGGTTGAATTTTATTTCGTGCATCCTGTGTACTTAAAAGCTAAATGTTTCGCAAATGGAGCCCTAAATCAAAAAATGATCTTTGCAAACCACAAATGTTTTTGGAATTCCTATCCAACGATACCCCACACGATGGGGTAGACGAGAAAAAAAAAATTACGTCCCCTCTTCACGTGTAGGGGAGGTACCCTAAAAAAATTTTTTTTCAAATTTTTATTCTACCACTTTGTGGGCTTGATCAATGTGTATATCCCTGCCAAATTGCAGCTTTTTCGTATTAGTAGTTTTTGAACTAAACCGCGGACAGACGGACGGACGGACGGACATGGAAACTATAAGGGTTCCTTGTTGACTACGGAAACCTAAAACAATCAGCGGCGTTTACCCTTACCATGTTGAAGCCACCTGTATCCTTTTCATATCTAATCACACATCTTCTATCCAACACAGCGGTGAATAATTTCATAAAAATTACGTCTCCCTATCTCGCACCCCTGTTATACAAGCATATAATTGAATTGATAATGTAATAAGAGACTACAGTCTCTCAGGTGCCACATTACAGTATCTGTAATTCACCGCCCAGATCTCGAGAAAATCGAGGGCTTTTTAAAGTACAGAAACGCTACACAACGATCCCGATTTTACTCTTTTGTGTTCTACTATTGTCGCCACTACGTATTAATGTAGTTCGTAGTACAAAAGCCTTTTCAGACTTGTTAGGCTAAATTTGTCAAATCTGTATTCATACTCAAAGCGAGATGGTTCATAATTATTTAAGGCTATATTTTTTAAGTTGTTTTGGCCTATTTTTGTAATCTTATGTTGGTGAACATCCGCGACATCTTCAGTATAGTGTCTATTTAATTTTGCTCTGGGGTATTTCACCGCTACTTTTATAATAAATTTTGTGACTGGAATTTGATCGAAGCTGTAAAGTAATTAAAAAAAGTACTTGTTTCAGATCGTCCTGGATCAGCTGGCCGCTCGGCTTCTTCTTCCAAAGCGCTGACCACGATTCCAATGATTTACTGCTCAGGTAAATGACCTATAAATAACTACCTATTTGTTTAAATTTTAAGTAAAGTTAGGTTAAGTTTTAAGTTTTATTTATATGAATTATGGTATAGTGTATGACCGCCCGAGTAGCGTGGCAGTACTTCGGACATTGCCAAATCGAAGGTTCTGGGTAGGAGCCAACAATATTGATACATTGTGGGTATTGTAAAGTTGTCTCGAGTTAAGGTTAACTGCCTTTCAGTTTTGGAATGGAATGCTATCGGTAATACGCACCTACTTAGATATTGGTGTTAAGAGCATGCATGGTAGATACCTTCGTAGGCAGGTACTGCCAAGACCACCTCTCCCCCTCCACCTAGAGATGAGTCTAAGGTTTCATTTTTCGGTGGTAAAGGGACAAAAATAACAAAAACATCGGAAACAAACGCTTGCCAGCTTGTTACATTTGATACAAAAATTGTGATGTGATTGGATGACAGGAGACAAAATAAAGAAAATAACGAACACATTCATAGTAAATAATAGTAGTAGCATAATAGATCGTCTATAAAATGTTGACACGCTCGCCCGCCGCCCGCGCGTCCCTCAAGAGGAAATATCGCGCTGTTTTTCCCCATACAAACGTATTCCCCTGTTTCCTCCCTGAATTGTGGCATTAAAGCTGAATTTTCGTATGTATGATAGATATACACAATTACTATGTCTGTATGCTTTGCTTTTTTTTAGATGCCATAAAAAATTGGGGCACTGCAGATACTTGTTGTATCTATCGCACATCCGTATTTTGGACCGGGTCCTAGTGCGACAGCAAGTGTTTTTCAAATACCTATATCTGCATTGGCTAGGTTGGGATGTTTCCTCGTAAACTGTACTTTATGAGACTTTATAGGTAGTCTAAATAAATTAACTGTTTTGTATGTTCGCATAGTTTGTTGTTAACTTACACATACCAAATAACAGTTTTGCTCTAAAACTTCATTAAACACATACACACATGTTTAAATTTTGGTGTTTTGTAGGACGTGCCAAAGTTTTGTAGACAGAACAAAACAATCATTTGTTTCGTTTGTGTAGGTTCCGTCATCTGGACACGATGGTCCGTCTGAAGAGCCCTGGGCCTTCGGGACGTCGGGGCTCCACGCCGTGTGCGTGCGCATCACCTGGGTGTCGCTCTTCTTCAGGGTGCCGCTCGTCTTCGCCAGCCGGGAACTAACTGCTTAACCACTTGCATCACTTCTGCTCGCCACTGTACTCTGAATAATAAATTAATACCCTGCATGCTGAGAGAAATTATTTACAAATCCCTGCTTACAAACAATCAATTACAATAAAATTAAAATATGTGACTTCTTCCAGTGGTCTTATTTTATAAGTTATAAGACTACATTTTGCTTTGTTAGGTAATGCAAGAAAATATCTCTCAAGTCTGCCTGAAATAGTCTTAAAATATTTTGCTTAAATGTTTTGTTTTTTATCATATAATTACGAATAAATACACCTAAGCCATAGGGGACATCCATTCAATAATTTTCCGTAATTTTAGAACCAACCCGGAGGGGGTTGTCACTATTTTTCCCAATTATAGTATGAAAAATTTGTCTTTGTCACACCCTCCCATTCCCTCCCCTCTCCCCTAAGCGCGTAACGTATTTAATGTATGGCCATATAGGTAGGGTGCCATACGTCTCGTATATACGGGACTGTCACCCTAACTAAGAACCTTGTCCCGTATTGCTATTTGGTTCCGTTTAAAGATAAAATACACGTATTCAGCAATAAGACTGTCGCAAATCGTCAATTTAATGAAAAATTGCATTAAATTGCACGATAATATAGCTTTTTTTTTTTTTTTTTATACCACTAAGGTGGCAAACAAGCTTACGGCCCGCCTGATGGTAAGCGGTCACCGTAGCCTATGGACGCTTGCAACACCAGGGGTATCACTTGCGCGTTGCCGACCCTTCAGAAATCTAATAACTTCTTTCTTGAAGAACTCCATACTGTAGTCCTTGCAGAAAACCTTGGCAGGGAGCTCATTCCACAACTTAAGCGTTCGCGGGAGGAAGTTTCTCTGAAACCGCACTGTACGCGACCATTTAGGTTCTAAAGTGTGAGAATGAATTCCCTGCCGATGGCGAGCGGTGCGATGGTAGAAAGTAGCCGTGTGCATCATTTCGAACAATTCCTCAGAACACAACCCATTGTACAAGCGGTAGAACACACACAGTGAGGCAAAGTCTCTCCTCAGACTTAAGGGCTCGATACCGCAAGTGAGTTTGGAATCGTCGACAATTCTCACAGCCCGTCGTTGAACCGAGTCAAAAGCTATCCGGTAAAAGGTATCCGGGTGCACCTGCCCAGAGATGGCAGCAGTACTCCATATGGGGCCGAACTTGCGACTTGTAGAGTAACAACCTTTGCCCCGACGTGAAGTACTGCTTCGCTCTGTTGAGTACACCAAGTTTTTTGGACGCCAGCTTCACCTTATCTTGTAAATGATCTCGGATCTGAACATCGCTGGAGATTTTGACACCAAGGATCCCAATGCTCTTGGAGATGGAGTGTTCTGGAATTGTGGGACCACAGTGAATGCAGTTTTCTTAGCGGTGAACGCGCACACTTGTGTCTTTGTAGGGTTGAATCGGACCAAGTTTACCCGTCCCCAGTCAGAGACCTGGGACAGTGTGGTCTCGATTTGAGACACAAGTTCTCCGCGGTTTTCCTCCACAACGGAACGAGGGATGTTTGCACGACCCGTGTAAAAAGCGTCTCCAGTACTGTCATCTGCATAGCAATGTATGTTGTTGATGTCCAACATGTCATTGATATGCAGTAGAAACAGCGTAGGAGACAGCACAGAGCCTTGCGGGACACCAGCATTAATGTCCATGCTATCAGAGCAACTACCGTCAACTACGGTTCGTATGCGTCTGCCGGACAAAAAGCTAGCCGCCCATTTGCACAAACCCTCGGGCACTCCGTAAGATGGCAACTTCGATAGAAGACCGCGGTGCCAGACCCGATCGAACGCCTTCGCTATGTCCAGGCTACATGCTAATGCCTCCCCCTGACTCTTAATGGCTAGTGCCCATCGGTGTGTGAGATACACTAGAAGGTCACCAGTCGAGCGACCGTGGCGAAAGCCATATTGACGGTCACTGACCAGATCGTGTACTTCTAGGTATCTTAGAAGCTGTGTGTTGATCACACGCTCCATCACCTTAGAGAGGAGAGAGGTAATAGCGATAGCCCTGTAATTCGATGGATCTGATCTATCGCCCTTCTTGGGCACCGGGTGCACATTCGCAGTCTTCCATGAAGACGGAAATTGCCTAGTGTGGTAGGAAAGCGCGAAGAGGCGCGTGAGTACAGGACATAACTTAGGAGCACACTGCTTAAGCACCACTGCTGGTATACCGTCTGGCCCACTCGACTTATGAACGTCTATAGAGAGCAACGCCCGCCTGACCTCCCGCTGCGTTATGGAGATTTCCGGCATGGTCTTACCGCACCACGGTATAGTAGGTGGTACAGCGCCTTCACCATCGTCACCATCGGTCTTTCGCAGTGGTGGTAACGACGACTGGCAGAAGTTCCCTTCGGCAGCTTTGGCAAGCGACCAGAAAGCACGACTCCCAGAAGGATAGCTCGCAAGTCGCCCACCTATTTTGCCGATGAATTGGAATTTTGCTCTGGCAGTTGCTTTCTTACTGAACCTCGAGGCAGCATTTAATTTGCGTTTTAACTCAGAAATATTCGGATCCTTATTAAAACGAGCCGTGGTCCAAGCCTCATATGCATTTTGCTTAAGAATTTTAGCTTTTCTGCAAGACCTATTAAACCACGGTCGTTTTTTGACGCCGGCAGCTACTCGCGGGTTAGGAATATAGCATTCCATACCAGCAAGGATTGTCTCAGTGACTGCGGCTGCGCAGACGTCAGGATCTTCTGAGTTAAAGCAGATCTGCCTCCACGGGTACGATGCGTAAAATTCTCGCAATCCATCCCAGTCTGCCGACTTATAGTGCCACACACGTCGCCAATTAGTTGGCCTAGAAGGATCGGGGTGTGTGCATGACACTTGAGTCCGAACGAGACAGTGGTCCAAAGAGCCAAGAGGCGCATCCACTGAGACGGAGTATCCGTCCGGACGAGTAGTCAGCAGAAGGTCCAGTAAGGAGCTCGTATGTTCCTCTATATCTGGTATTCTCGTTGGAGAAAGTACCAGCTGAGAGAATCCATAGGTCAGAGCAAATTCATAAGCAGATATCCCAGCATAGTTATTGGTTCGAGAACTGAGCCACTCGCGATGGTGGGCGTTAAAGTCTCCCAAAATAACTAGTTCTGCTGTGGGATATTGCTCTAGAACTTTGTCAGTCGTCAAACTCAGGTGCGTGAAGAGTCGGGTTACGTCCGTGTCACCGCTATGAGACCTGTATAGGCACGCATAGATACGAGTGTGGCCGCCGTAATCTACGCGCACCCATAATATCGACAGGTCCCTGTCTTCAAGGCTATGAAGGCGGCGACAGCAGATATCCTCCCTGACGAACATACATACACCGGCACGACTCATAAAATTGTGTTCGAGTTTGTAGCCGGGATAGTGAAGGTATGATGTGTCGGCCGGGCAGGACATCTGCGTCTCCGTTAGAAAAAGAATGGTCGGCTGCGCAGTTTCGAGATGGTGGTGGACTGCGTTAAGATTTGCGTGAATACCCCTGATATTGCAAAAATCTACATTATATGTGGATGGAGTAGTCGCTGTGTAAACTCTTTTCTTTTTCTTTCTTATGGCCATAATATATAAAAAAAGTTACTAAGACTAAGGGATGAGGATTCACTGCACAGACAGCATAGAGGACAAAAGGTGCGGTTCTAAGACTGCCGAAGCTCGCCACAGATGATACGGTTGCTTGCACGGCGGGCGGAAGGGCCCCTGATCCCCCTCTGTTGTAGTAGCCGGGTCCACTCCGGTCTCCTTCTCCGGCACGACTACCACTTCAGATACTTTGCACAGGCTGGCGAATCAGCCTCGCAGGGCGGAGATTAAGTGATCCCTGGGTTCGGGATCCCGTTCAACCTGCGGGCGGCCAGCGGTCAGCCGTTTCATCAGGTCTCCCTGACCGCCGAACCAGCACGCCGCGTCTACGCCGAGCATGACAGCAACAAGCACCGCCGGTCCTCCGCTGTCCGCGCAGCGAATCCTCAAAGAGCTCGGGCAACCTTACTCACCGCCAGGAACACAATACTACTCAATGTTAGTGTTATTATGGCCGCGGCGAGGTACTTCCCCAGTTCGGGCCGCTCATTCGAGCAAGTACTCGCTATGCCCTGCTTTAGTTGTTCGGGTGGCTTATTCGATTATGGCGATATATTATATTTATGGCAAACCTACATATAGGTATCGGCGCAGCGCTGTTAAACATATTTACGCTCGAAATACACATTAAACTGTCGTACCGGGGTCTATACATTAAAATCGATTCTTAAGGAGTAGATTCGGAAGAAAATGGTATCCATATCATTTTTAATTTCACGTTGTATACGGGAGCTTTACGGAGCGAAAGAACATATAATAAAATATATCGAGACAGGTATGTTGAGGAGTTTTGGGCTTGTTGAGAGAATGAATAAAAAAAGGTACACGAAACAAAACAATAAAAGGGCAATTTTAGGTACACCACGTTAGAAATGTATTTCGACCAAATTGAGTCCGTTTCCAGAAACAGCGAGGTCAGGAGTCGGACTCGCGCACCGAGGATTCCGTACCTACTACCATTTACGTAATTTACAAGCAAAAACAAAGTGTTTCGCTAAGCGGTCACCATTCAATTACTGACCAAGCCCGACGTTGCTTAGGTAACTTTGAATATCGTTTCCTACAAACAAATGTGTTACTCTTTCCCTTAATGTAACAGTGATTTAAGATGGTAAATGGCCGGTTTTATTATTTGTTGTTACACTTTGGAGCTCACACACTATGATCACTGCAAGATGGAAGCTTGTATGTGTTGTTACTGTTACTAGATTACCGCCAAGCGCCACGCACCACCCGCACCACCTCGCCGCGCCGCACCACCCGCACCACCCCGCCGCGCCGCCGCCTAGTCCAATGCGTTATTCGAACGTATATATTGTTATTAATTTAGTATTAGTATTAAGAATGTTATAATTTTATTTTTCTATAATGTTACATGGTTTATAAACCTATGTTTAATACCTGTTTTACATAAGTGGGTACTAACTTCATCTAAGTACCTTTTAATGGGATTTGTATGAAATTTTTACTTTTCTGACTACATTTTTCAAGTTGGTCGACTATAACTTATTGAATTGTAAAGCCTACTTAGCTATGATAGTTTTCATTTTAATTTCGTTATTATGCTACTCCCATGATATTCACACAACCAAGAACAGCCATTTATGAGTACGGAACCCTAAAAATTAATTTTGATTATTGTGTTCCTAACAGTTACGCTTGTTAGTTTCGGAATAGACATTTGGACAATTACCAGCCTAAGACCTGTTCAATATTTGATTGAATGAAATTAGAATACCTTCTTAGTAAGTAATATTGATTGTATCTTTACATTTATATTGAAGTGTATCCTGCTAAATTAAAATAAACATTACGATGAACTTTGTTTATTATTATTATTCACTATTTATTACTGCAACATTATATGTGTTACTTTTTTATGATAGAGCAACTAGCTAGATTATAAGTTTGTACCCTGTACCGCCAAGCGCCGCGTCATATTAATTTATTTTCGAATTATCTAAGTACTATTATTTAGAATGTTATAATTTTATCTTTCTGTAATGTTACATTGTTCATAAACTTATAAATAATACCTGTTTTACACAAGTACCAACTTCATCTAAGTATCTTTTGATGGAATTTGTACAAAACTTTTACTTGTCCCACTACATTTTTAAGTTGGTCGACTATTACCCATTAAGTTGTATAGCCTACTCAGCTATGATTGTTTTCCTTTTAATTTCGTTATATATGCTATTTCCATGATTTTTTCAGAACAGCCATTAAGCAAGCAGTGGGCTCTAACAAAAATTTGTTTTTTGATTAACACCTCAAGGAGTTTTGTGTTATGTATAAAATGAACTTATTTTTAAAATTTTTCAACATCATTCGTGGCTTTTAGGAAAATTAAGATACGTATTCAATTGTGGCTACGAACTTTAGCTTCTCTATTAGTGTTTTGCGGTCTTATAATATCAGTGACACGGACGTACCGCAGACTAGGATGGATTGCGAGAATTTTATGAAACGTACCCGTGGAGGCAGCTCTGCTTAAGCTCAGAAGATTTTGACGTCTGCGTAGGCGCATTCACCGAGACAATCCTAGCTGGTATGTAATGTTTTATTCCTTACCTGCGAGTAGCTGCCGGCGTCAAAAAATGACTGTGGTTTACTGGGTCTTGCAGAGAACCTAAAATACTAAAGCAAACTGCGTATGAGGCTTGGACCACGGCTCGTTATAATAAGGATCCGAATATTTCTCAGTTGAAACGCAAATCAAATGCTGCCTCGAGGTTTACTAAGAAAGCAACAGCCAGAGCAAAATTCCAATTCGACGGCAAAATAGGTGGGCGACTTGCCAGCTATCCCTCAAGGAGTCGTGCTTTCTGGTCGCTTGCTAAAGCTGACAAAGAGAAGTTTTGCCAGTCGTCATTGCGAAAGATCGATGGTGACTTGGCCCACAGTGCAAAAGAGAAAGCCGATCTATTAATTATTATTTCTTATATTGGGCAGTCTTTTTGCCTTAAACTCGAATCTGAGCGACGAAGGCGCTGTATCTGCCACCTACTACACCGTAGTGCGGTAAGACCATGCCGGAAATCTCCATAACGCAGCGGGAGGTCTGGTGGGCGTTGCTTTCTCTAGACGTTCATAAGTCGTGTGGGCCAGACTGTATATCAGCAGTGGTGCTTTAGCAGTGTGCTCCTGAGTTATGTCCTGTACTCACGCGCCTCTTCGCGCTTTCGTACCACACTAGGCATTTCACGTCTTTATGGAAGACTGCGAATGTGCGCCCGATACCCAAAAAGGGCTTTATATCTGATCCATCGAATTATAGGCCTATCGCTATGACCTCCATCCTCTCTAAGCGTGGAGCTATGGAGCGTGTGATCAACACACAGCTTCTAAGATACCTAGAAAAACACGACCTGGTCAATGACCGTCAATATGGATTTCGCCACGGTCGCTAGACTGGTGACCTTCTAGTGTATCTCACACACTGATTGGCTAGCCATTGAGAGTCAAGTGGAGGCATTGGCATGTAGCCTGCACATAGCGAAGGCGTTCGATCGGGTCTGGCACCGGGCGTTCTATCCATTGCCATCTTACGAAGTGCCCGAGGGTTTGTGCAAATGAGCGGCTAGCTTTTTGTCTTGCTTAGACGCATATGAGCAGTAGTTGCTCTGATATCATGGACATTAATATTGGTGTCCCGCAAGGCTTTGTGCTGTCTCCTACGCTACTAGATATCTATTCTCTATTCTACTGGATATCAATGACATGTTGGACATCAACAACATACAGCTATGCAGATGATAGTACTGGTGACACTTATTACACGGGTCGTGCAAGCATCCCTCGTTCCGTTGTGGAGAAGTTGTGTCTCAAATCGAGACCACTCTGTCCAACGTCTGTGACTGAGGACGGGAAAACATGGTCCGACTCAACCCTACAAAGGCACAAGTCTGCACGTTCCCCGTAAAAAAACCCCATTTACTGTGGTCCCACAATTCCAGAACACTCCCCTCTCTATCTCCAAGAGCATTAGGATCCTTGGTGTTGACATCTCCAGCAATGTTCAGTTCCGAGATCATTTGCAAGACAAGGTGAAGCTGGGATCTAAAAAACTTGGTGTACTCAACAGCGCGAAGCAGTACTTCACGTCGGGTAAAGGTTGCTGCTTTGCTTTGTTATCAGATACACATTAAAAGAGACCAGTAATGAAAAATACTTATTTAATAAACAAATATAGTACTATTTAATATGCAAGTAATGTGTTTTAATTTCACCACCCCATCCTACGGTATGAAGACAGTCTAATTCCTCAACGTCCCAAGCCACGCCTCTAACGTAGTCATTGTGCAAATGTCTATCATGGTACACTACTTGGCTTTTCATATTTTCACTTATTTTACACACTGATACGATTTTATTATCACAGCTTACTGCCACTTTCCCAGACCTGAAAAAAAATGTAAGTCAACTATTGGTAGTTATTTAAATAGAATCAAATGTGGCTGAACGAACGCGAAGTAATCGAAATGGGTATACAAAATGTGACCCTGGATTCCCACAGTTCAAAGTAAATATAATTAAATAGAATTAGAAAGATTTTTTAGGCGCAGTCACTACCTAACTAGCGCCGCCAAAAGGTATTCTTTATTTCTTCCGTACGAAACACATTTCAAACATGTTTCAAACCAATTATTTAACCTATACACATATACATCTAATAGGTACCAAATTCATATTTTTTTATCACTAAATATTTTAGTACTTTAAAAGGAGTGACAATAAGGTTTTGACCACCTCTTTGAGATAAATACTTCGTCGGTCATAGAATAAAACTTACGTGGCATTGACTGCTAGTCGGTGCACCGCAGCCGGAAATTCAGTCAATTTGGTAGCATACTCAGGGACTCTTATGTCCAATATGCTAAGTACTCCAGCTTCGTCACCAAATATTATACGATGATCGTCTAGCCATTGAAGACAGCGAATTCCACAGTCATTTGTTACAAGGTCTGCAAAAAATATCCAATGGTTGTAACTTGTGATTGTTAGATATGCTCCTTGCCGAGGTTTGCCCCAGGGACTACAGTACCTACAGGGTTCTTGAAGAAGTGAGTAATTAGATATTCAAAAAGAGGCAACGCGCGAGTTATGCCTTTAATGTTACAAGCGTCCATAGATTAGTTGTTTGTCAGCTTAGTAGTGTTTACCACAGCCAAACCATTGTTTCATTCAAACAATCAGCCATCGCCTTTGATAAATTCCACAATGTCAAGAACTTATAGCGCCACGACAAAAAGTTTAGCTGGACAGCACCAGACTAGCTATGGAAGAGTATATGTAACGATATAGGCTATATAGTCGGGTGCACTCGCCCCTCGTCTCGCTGCGCACCTTGCCTTAGATTTCCCTGTCTAGACGACTTCGATGGCCGACTGAATAAAAGAAAGGGTAGGCTGTGTTATTACCATTACATTACATACTCACATATAATAGTAAAATAATAATAAAATAATTGATTCAAGGCATCACAACACTTCATTTGAATTAAATAACATCAGGCAGGCACTACATACTTATTCATTTACGCATCGCAAGTTCCACAAAAAACATTTTGCTATTATCTTATTAGTTTACAAGATTTTTGATTATCAGCGTGGGATTCCTACAACAAATGCGCCAAAAAAGTGTCTTTTTTCCGACATGATTCACTTTGAAGTTAAACATTTGTTTAACAAATAACGGTCGGTTTTTAAACATGTATCGAATCATTTCTTTGTTGCGTGGACTTTTTTAATGAAAATTTCCTCATTAAAAGTATATTTTTAAGTTTCTGAAGTTATTTGAAAAAACTAAACACATAATTGTTTAATCTACATGTGTTAATAATAACTTTAATTAAAACCCTATTTTGATATATGTACCGCTACAGTTTTTTTGAGTAATTATGGACTTCAGTATTCTTATCAGAGGCGGCTCGTCCTAAGGAGCGCTAGTGCAGCGCACTCCCTTAAATAATTATATACTTAAGAAACAATATGTTTTATATTTTACTTGAAATAATTAATTATTGTGCTTATATTACTCTTTATGTTAAAATAGCATTTCACTAAAACATTCTGTACACACACAGTTAACTAAAGATTTAGAATGGAATTGCACTGAGGAGACTGTGTCACTGAGTGGAGCGCTAGCCATTGCGCTCCTATAAAACGAATTTCAGTACAGAGACTTAAGGCTAACATCCACGAGTGTGAAAGAGAAAGTTCGAAACAGTCTCACACGTGAAACAGAAGATTTTGAATGAAAAAATAGCAAAATGTGGAGCGCCGCTCCTAGCCCGTTGGCAGCTTGACCCCCGCCCCGGGGTCAACCTTTAGACCTACCGCGGGCGCGCTGTTGTCGCTCTTACCTATCACAACAAATGTTTTGGTTCGTGCGCGAATTTTTGATAAACAAATTAAATAAGTACAAACCTAAGCAATTAAGCATCTAAGCACAAAAATAACCAAGGCATGTACAACCTTCTGGCAATGCGGAAGACTAATAGGCAAGAAATGGGGCCTTAAACCATCCATAACGCTATGGCTTTATACAGCCATAATACGACCCATGTTAACGTACGGTGCAGTAGTTTGGTGGCCCGAACTCAGTTAAGCACAGTAAAAAACAAACTACAAAGCCTGCAACGACTCGTCTGCTTGGCAACCACAGGCGGTATGAAAATGACCCATACGACAACACAAGAGGTCATTCTTAATCTCAGACCCCTTCACCTTGTCATACAACAAGAGGCTACAGCTGCAGCCATACGACTTGAGAAAATAGGGCTCTGAAAACGGGACAACAGAATCACTCATGCACGTCTCAAGGAGGCAGTACGCAACGAGCTTCCAATGATAGAGGCGTCATGTGACATCATCCCAAAAACCTTTGTCTTCGACAAAAGATACCGCATCCAGCTTCATGAGGAACAAAAGGATAGCTCTGGCATGCATGAAGTTAGGATCTACACTGATGGCTCTAAGACAGAGTCTGAAACGGGCGCGGGAGTGTTCTCCCATGACCTGAACATCAACATATCAACGACCTAGGGTGTACTCAACACCATCTTCCAGGCAGAATGTGCAGAATTACCCGAGCTGCAACAGCGGTCCTGTCTAGAGACATAAGCGATGCATCGATACGCATCATCTCCGACAGTGCCGCTGTGCTACAAGCTCTCAATAAAAACCGCATCTGATGCGGCAGATCATTTGGCAAAGAGAGGATCGGGCACTAAAATATGGGGACCTGAACCAATCGTACCGATACCTTTTACACAACTCAAAACGTGGTTACGTGACAGAACCTTACAACTACACAACAAACAGTGGGCAGAGCAAACTGACTGCAGACAAGTCAAGGATGTTCTCACATCCTTGGACGCTAGTCTGTCGCACAAGCTGTTACAACTAAGTAGGAAAAATCTACGCTACATAGTTGGCATAATAACAGGTCACTGCCCGCTGAACAAACACTTTTTCAATATCGGCGCTACCGACAGTCCTCTATGTAAGGGCTGCATGAAAGCCAAGGAGACACCTTCCCACGCGGTTCTACATTGCAAAAGCGTGAGCGACCAACGGACAAGGCTCCTTAAGAATCCACAAACCATGAGAGAGGCGCTGAATAACATCAGATACCTCCTTCATTTCTGGACGGAGCTGGGATGGTATGAGTAACCAATGGAACGAACCGGTTACCTACGTACAATGGCCCTATTATGAGGCTAAGTGCGGAAAACATAAGTCCAACTAACTAAAGTACAAACCTACATAAACATAACAGTTTGTTTATTGTCTAATAATTAACTATTGCAAAATAAAATTACATTAAAAAGTGCTAAAAAATTTGAGTAATTCAGTTTGAAATAAAGACAAAGGGTCACAAAATGTGACACGAAAGCATACACGCTCGACACGCGTTTGTAATAGCATAATAAAAGGTTAGCATTTAAGCAATTCCTCTTTTGTTTTTGTTTTTAAGTGAACACCCATTAAAAATTGTCACGAGCCTCCTCTGATTCTTATATGATATAATTTCGATTTCAATTAGCTTAAACGAATTCGAGGTTGTGTTGCAGGCCTAATAATTAGGATTTTTTTTAAAGAATAATCTGGATATAGACATAGACAGACATTTAGTTGGCATTCCACATCACATTACAATTTACTATGGATAAAATTAAAAAACCATGAAACACAGATGGCAATATACAAAAAGCAGCAAAACAACAAACAATATTAGGGGTAGGTAAAATAAACTTACAATTAAAAAACGAAAAGAAAAAAAAGTAAATATATAAAAAACAAACGGCGATTTAAATTTTTTTTTTCTTAAGCACTGCATTTGTGTTGCGATGCTAAAATGTCTCCGCGTGTGCTGCAACAGTTTGTCGTAGCACCGATTTTCAGCGACGCCCATAACAGGTAAAGTGCCATCGAAGCACCCGATTATGTGTCTGTGTAGTGATATAGTACTTCAGTAGTAACGTTAGTTAGCCTCCTTCACGGCGCACCACTTCTCGCGGGCCCTTCTAAGGAAATCCCTCCACCAAGCTGGCAGTAGAAGAGGATTTTGTTTTTGTTCAATCTTAAAGAACTACGTGAAATATTTTGATAAAGTTCTTTAAAGTTTTTATAACGAGAGGAGCCCATGACAGGTAGAGCTGGCAACTATCTTGTAAGAGATATCCAGATATGGTGCACATGGACCAATATTAACGAATTATATTATTTATATGTCTTTCCCACTCTATTTCTCTCCCTGAGTCACTGGTTGCCATCAACTAGTGACGCTGGTCAACACATAGGCTAGACAAAGAAGCCAACTTACCTAACACAGGTTTAGAAACGTTGTCATCCCACAAAGTAATAAAATGGTCCAGGGAACCTGTTGCGAAACTACTAGTAGATCCCGGTTTCACTGACACTGCATACACTGCCTTGCTATGAGCTGAATTATAATTTCTAATGCAAATCAATTCGCTAACATCCCATACCTAAAAAAAATATACGAAATCAAATTAAAACTCTGTATGTTAGCTACATATATAAAATGACATGTCAAAACGTTTCGTTTAAGTGAATATTGTTTGTCTAATAAATTATGCTTAAGTATACATAAATGTAAAACTATCACATTTTCTAAGAAAACCAATACTGTAAAATTAGTTTATAAACTCCTTAATAATTCTTTAACAAAAGTAGATGCTATCAGAGATCTTGGTGTAACCATGGACAGCAAAATGCATTTCCATACTCATGTCTGTGAAATGGTAAATAATGCATACAAGTTATATGGTTTTATAATGCGTTCAGGCAAGGAATTTAAAAACGCAAAAACGTTTATACACTTATACAAATCATTGGTTCGACCTCAATTGGAATACGCTGTATCTATTTGGAATCCGCTTTATAAGAAATATGTAAATGCTATTGAACAAGTACAAAAAAAATACCTTCGTACTATGTTTTACAAACTACTTGGTAAACGCTTGTCTTACTCACAACTCTTGAATAAATATAAACTTTTGGATTTAAAATCAAGGAGAACATTTCTGGAATCACTAGTTTTATATAAACTCTGTCATAACAAATTTGATTGTATTGAGTTAAATAACAGCTTGTGTTATAGTGTGCCCACTCGTAGTTGTCCTCAACGTGTGGCGCGCCCTCATAAGCTGTTTGCTGTGGGCCGTTGCCGCACCAACGCTGGTGAGCGCGCGCCACTACGTCGTGCTGTTGCATCTTACAATAGTCAATTTAATAAGGACGTAGATATTCTCTCTGTATCTGAAGAAACCTTCAGAAAAAAAATGTTAGACAGTTTAAATTGTTAATCATATATCTGCTTTGTACTGTCGCTTTTTATTCAGCTTAATTTTCGAAAAATATGTGTTTTGTTTTGTTTCTTTAAAAAGTTATCAATACTTAAAAAAAAAAAAAAAAATAATAATAATATATAGGTAGCTAGACTTTTAGTATCCGCTTACTTTTTTCTGTTAGTATTTATCTGTGGTTTATGGTGTAGGTTACATTTATGCTTTTTTTGTTGATTGCTATTTTATGTTATAATTTGTGAATGTAATTGTTTATAAACCCCAATAAAATAAAAATAAAAAATAAAACTGTATTATCAAAATTATTTAGTTATTAAGTTATTAGTGCTATGTCACATTACTAAATGTATGAAAGTTGAAAACATCAAATTTTTGGATAGATCCAGTTTATTTTATAAACCATTATTAAACCCATTGGAAAGAGCTTGTAATGCACTTTCAGAGTCAATATTTCGATATTGTGTAAGGTCTAGAAATAATCGACTGAGATCACTTATTTACACCCTGTATATTCTTCTTGTGCTCTATATTTATTTATTTACTTAATTGTGCGTTGGCTAAAAAATGTTTTTGTTTCTTACCATAGCAAAATAATCATTATCCTTCTGTTTGAACAAATTATATTGCAACTGTAAATCGCTCTTGCATTATAACTATCACACAAAGCCATAAACTACAACAATACTATTTCAGTTAAGGAATTTCTCAAGATTGGATAGACAATAGCAATTTAAGTAACAAAAGGTGGGAGCGGTCAGGAAAGTGAACTGAAATCACTTTATATATCAAATTTTTAACACCAAATGCAGGCAATGAATAACAACACCATACCTTTCATATTTGGTAACAAAATGAAAAATATTGGTCAGTTTTTAGGGTTCTGTACCCAAGAGGTCCCAACGGAACCCTATTACTGAGCCTACGCTGTCTGTTTGTATGTCTGTCCATCTGTCGGACCATTGAAAGGTTTTATCTTTTAGACCGAAATATGTAGAAGCCTGAATTTTTCTCAGAATATGTGGTATAATGAAGGATTATCTAACAAATAATAAAAAAAATCACAATTTAAGGGAGGTCCCCATAAAAAAACACATTCTTTGTTTTTGCTCTATCGTAAAAAGAATAATACAAACAAACTTCAAACTTGCAGTGAACAATAGTGTGAACTCTTCTTCTAAAGTATAACAACAAATAATATAAACCGGCCAAGTATGAGACAGGCCCAAGTCATTACCATTTTAAATTACCGATACAGCGCCATCTAGCTTAACATTTAAAGAAACAGTAATGTATTTGTTTGTTAGAAGCGATATTGAAAGTTAAGCAACGTTGGCATTGGTCAGTACTTGGATAGGTGACAGCTCAGCGGCACACTTTTTGTTTTTGTTATGTTAAATTACGTACACTAACATGCGTATTATTAACATCGGTCAAGTGCAAGTCGGACTAGCGCACCGTGGGTTACGTACCACGGTTTTCGGTAATTTACGAACGCAAACAAAAACAAAAGTATGCCGCTAAACGGTCACCCATCCAATCACTGACCAAAGCCGACGTTGCTTAACTTTGAATATCGTTTCCAACAAAAAAAATTTTACCGTTACAGCGCCATCTAGCTTATTGATGTGAAACATCTATAGGCGCGGGGTAAACAGGATTGTTAGCGTGGCGAGACAAGACGTCTTTATGTAGTATTGTGTACGGTGTCGAAATGAGACACCATGCGCAAGCGACTGCGCGACCGTGGCGACTCGCCTACTATATATACAGCACGCTATATATATGATTCACATCTGCTAGGCGTCCCGTGATGGCTGTTTTTAGGGTTCCGTACCTGAAAGGTAATTAGGAACCCTATTACTAAGGCTTCGCTGTCCGTCCGTCTGTCACCAGGCTGTATCTCAGGAACCGTTATAGTTAGACTGCTGAAATTTTCACAGAAGATGTATTTCTGTTGTCGCTATAACAAAAAATAAAAAACAGAAAAAAATATTTAAGGGCTCCCATACAACATACGTGATTTTTTTTGCTCGGTTTTGTAGATAATGGAACGGAACCCTACGTGCGCGAGTCCGACTCGCACTTGGCCGATTTTTTTCTTAAGAGAAACAGTTACGTATTTGTTTGATTGGAAACGATATCCAAAGTTAAGCAATGTCGGGCTTGGTTAGTACTTGGATGGGTGACCGCTCATGATTTAGATGGAAAAAGGAGTAGAAATAATTTTAATATAATTAGAAATAGCTCAAAATTAAGTGGACTGTATATATGGGGAGGGATTTTAAAGGGATAAGCGCAACTATTCAAAATTAAACTGTTTTGCACTCACCACGTGCTTCTTGCATACAATTCGGTCGTATGTTCTTTTTTTTCTGGGTTGTCAATTATAGCGCTTTATTATCACAGTCGTCTGGTTATTTACTTCCAATATGTATACACTTCAATATTAAAACTTAACAATTTTATTTTAATTAAAAACACAAAAATGCAGCGGCCGACGACGACTTCATGAAGTTGCGAATCTAATTCTTTTTCGACGGTGCTGACCTCTGTCTTCAATCTTCGAGTGCGATTTATGCGACTTATAAAGGAAAGGTGCAAGCAAGGGGTGGAAGATAAAAACTATATATTATATATATTATATAACATTATATAAACAGGCATCAACAGCTCATATATGCTCATGTATGCTTATACTTAGCAATGATATTTTTTGTTGTATTGTAATTAATCTTATTTATTTATTAGAATCACAAAAACAATTACAATAATAACAACAATACATTTCACATTTTGCTATCTATGTTTGAGAAGTTGTTAGTTTTAACAGTGGTCATACACTAAGTCAGGCCTGTCTCGTGGGGGGGCCAGAATTTCCGAATTTACATTTATCTTATTTCTCACCCTGTCCTATTACAAAATAATTTTATGCTTTCGCATAAAAACTGTTTATCATTTTATTTTCATTTGCGTTTCCATATAGTTATTAAAATAAATAGTTTTTATAGCACACCTCCTATATTGCTGTGTGGTAAGTGTGTATATATTGGTGTGTGCAGAGTGTACGAAGTGTAGCCTATATGTTTCTATAAGATAACTTGAGGAGCCATCTAGTCCAGTCAAATTAGAAAATGAAACAACATTAATTGGTAGAGTTTTGAATTTTGGTGTACATGTTCTATAAGAATAGCCACAAAGCTAGACTAACTAACCTATAAAAATATAAAGATAAAAACTGGTTGCCTGTAAAGTCGGTATACGGGCGAAAGTTTTACGTGACAATGATTTTATGTCTGTCTCTCTCGCTCTTAGGCGGGCGCGTGCCTCTCACTCGCTCTCATTGTGAGCGCATAACGTGAGCGGAGCGTAACGCAGTTTCTTGAAGTGTCACCCGGCAAACCAATTTATAAGACGTTGTCACGTCAAAAACCACTTCTCCTGAGTAGAACATAGGCAAGGTTCTCGACAGACTGATAAATAAACTCAATTTTAACATTATGACTGCTACTGACAACGCCGTTAATGACAACCATAGGCTGGACTTACTCAACATAGCGCTTCTACAAAACATTAGCCTAAGTTTGCGCCCCATAGAATTACAGAATGAACTTTGCTCTTTCAATCTCTTGGTTACTATGTCCCTTGGGCCCCAGGCCTACGAAGCTACAGCGACAGACTAATAAACTGGGACAAAATCAAGAAAGCTCTTAAAATAATCAGCTTACCACAGCTAGATCTCATTCCTGCTCTCATTCGATCTCTAATATTGATGTGGTCATCGAAACTGTCACCCAACAGTCACTCGCAAGCTACTATTAGCAAGTGCATAAAATAAAAACCAGTTAAGAGCGATCACAGTGTATGTGGAACAGCATATAAATGTAACAGCTTAATAACCGTTGTGTTATTTATTGAAAACTGTCGAAGAATGGCGCTCCTCTAGGTATAAAGGTGCTCCGTGAAATCTGTAATACAGTGCCGCTGTTCTGTTGTCCAAAATCCAAAATGACTTTGGTAAGTTACTTAGCTTCTATGAAATTACGTAACCGTGGTAGTAGTAACCTATTAATAAAGTTTACTCAAACCGTTTAGTAAACTAAATAATCTATATGAAGAGGGTTTAGGACATTTGTACTTAGGGTAAAAATCGCGAAAAAATGTAGCTCGACATCCCCCCCGTTAAAAATACTTATTAATATAATTATCAGGAGTAAACTTAATTTTAAATAAATCCCGCGCGGCGGGAGAGCGCATCTACATTTGACGTCATTGTCTACCTCGCGGTCATGATTGGTGTCTACTGGTTAAGTGCTAAGCAAGCATTCCGACTCTAAGCAGTCTGCCTTTTAGTGGTCGTTACAGGGCTTAATTTAGACTTTGGAAGGAAGGCATGGCGCTCAGTTAACCTGGAGACCAGGCTACATCGCTTCCATCGCGTTTTCGTGACTGCTTTTTATACGCTTGTAGCCTTCTTGACATTTTTGTAGAAGGAGTCGAGTTCTCGGCAGAGGGATAATTGTAACTTTGTCGTCGTGCGGCGTTGGGCTCTCTTATTAGTAACTCTATGTCCTCGGGCACCGGTGAACGCTTGTTTAGAGCACTCGCTGATGGTAGCTCTACTTAGTGACTGGTAAGAGATTCGATGCTACGTCAATTTGTCGTGAGATCAAATAAGAAAGGATGCGATCTAGTTGCTTTAAGCTAATAAGCTTTTAAGGGCTTTCTTGAATACGCCTTTGTCGAATAGGAGTCAGAGGGACATATAATAACGTGAAGAAAGTCAAAGTAAAATCCGTCTAGCTAACAGAAACCTAGGCTTACGTTATGTGAACACGGTACGTGAAGTATTTCCAACCTATGACTATTGGTAGTATTGCAGTACTATAAATCGGAATGAGTTGCCTAAGTCTTTATAGAAAGTGAGGCACACCTAAGAGACGATGATCAGTTGATGGCTGGTCATGGCTTTTCAGCATTGATAGCCAGTCGCGTATTTCGTGGTACTTATATCCGCCAAGTAGCCCTAACAATTCCGCATTCCGACCCAGCCATACACATCATGTCACATAATACATTTGCCTCTTCCCTCCCTTCTTTTTTCTCTCTTCCTCACTCTCTCTTGGTAGTTTCGCGGAATAAATCTAAAAAATATATTTGAACCAAACATAAAACAAACAGTATATCGGCAGCAAAAAAATAAATAATTTTCCTCTTTAACGCCGGATTACAGCTAAAATACAAGAGATACAATAGCAATATGTATGAGCTTTTGTATAGGATATTTAATAATCTATAGTTTTTATGTACACATTTTTTCCGTATCAGCAAAAATTGCCGAGATATAAGCAAAAATCTAAAAAAGGGAACCTTATTTCCAAGATGGCGGCGCGAGCGCAACAACTATCGATGGGGACTTTTAATATGTGCAACGAAAGGTCTAAATGAACCAATACACCAAAATTCAAAACTCTACCAATTAATGTTTTTTTAGCCCAAAAATGTCTAATTTGGCTGGACTAATACACGTTTTTTTTTGTTTGCTTCTTTAGAGGTGGAGTTTTTTATATTGCATTACTGTATAATTTTATTGTAAATATTGAGGCAAAAGCTGTGTTAACTGAAAGTTGTAGCACCCTATAGGTACGTCTATTTGTAAGTTTTGTATGATGTTTCCCTTTTAATTTCGTTATATATGCTACTCCCATGATTTTAAACCTCACAATATGGGGTAGACGAGAAAAAAATATTCATCCAGACTTTACGTGTAGGTAGTAGGTATGTGGCAGTACCATAAAAAATATATATTTCAGGGTGGCCACAATTAACTGCAATCGAATTTCCCTAACTTTTCCAGGCATTTTTTCAAGTTTCTCCTTGACCATAATAGGCAAAAATAAAAAAGACTAAAATAATTTGAAAATTAAATATTTTTAATAACGGATAGAATGATTGTTTTTTTACATCTTAAAAACCCAGATTTCATTAATTGAGTTCAATAAATCGATCTAGCCAAGTTTCATTTTTAGAAAACGTCATTTTATCCGTGCTTTCAGGCAATGATAAACTGAAAAATATGACTCTTCCTGACATCTATTGGCGAGTAGTTATACTATTATTTTTACCGACACAGCAACAGTAAAGCTTTTTGACAAATGATGGCGTTGTTAAAAAAACCAGCAATGCTTGGTCCCCAGGTGCTTATTAATAAATAAGTAAAATAAAGAAGCTTAAGTTGTATAATTTCGTCTCAATTTACAATGAATTAAACTGTTCTGACCCGGTGGTGGTCAAAAAAGGAGGAAGTTTATCTACTCACTCGACTGTCAGAATTTTAGCTCTGACATAGCTTAACGACTGCCGTATCATATGTCAATACAAACAGGAATTACCGTTTAAGGTGGCCTTTGAAGCACGGAGAAGCTTTAAAATTTTGCCACTAGGCCCCATTCAATTATTGACCCAGCCCGATTTTGCTTTAACTTTGCTTATCATTTCTGATAGACAAATGCCTTTAGCCAAGAGCTCCTTGATTAAATCATATGTCATTGTAACTCTCAGTGTCGGAAATGTCACCTGTGCAAGCCAAAATACTTTAAGGTGATGAACCCTTTTCTCTTACTATACATGTGCCCAGCCAGGTTTTGATGACAGGGTGGAAGAGATAGAAAAATACATACTGTATGTACCAAATGTATTCCAATAAAAAAAACATGTTTTTTCTGGAATAAAAACATGCAGATTTTTATGATGTTTGAAGATGATATTCAAAAGAATCTATTTTAATGTTTTTTTTTATTTAGAATTTTGTCAAAGGCCATGGGACAGAGAAAGGCAAATAGAGGCTTTTACTTATCCTGCTCCATCACCATGTACCTAATTATTTGCAAGCAAAAACACAGCACTATTTACAACCTTAACATTACCGTCTGCCCCTGCTGTGATATATTCTCTTCCTGTATCTAGGCATTCTACTGCCATGGCTGCGTCATCATGCTCTGCCACAGACACCTCTTGACTCCAAAGTTTCCATGCATCATCACTGTTACTGCTCCACAGACTTATTGCACCATTATCCTCACATAACAACACCTGAAAAAAAAACACACAGTTGGAGAGCCATCACCTGATTTAGCTATAGCTGGGCTATTTCATGTTTTGTATTTAATGAATTTATGACATATTTCAAGTATAATCTAATTATATATAAAAAAAACATTCTTTATTTTGATACTAGTACAAGGGTTCACTGTAAGTAGGCCAGCTACCAAAGTTGTCTAACAGTTACTATAATAGGTTACTAAGCTTATACACCCACTTCCGAGTTAGCCTTTCTAACTATATCTGTTACTTTAGTTTCAAAAAAGAAGCTTCACCAACTTCCAAGCCAAAAATTGCACAAACTGATTAATTTACCTTGCTAGAATTTTGAACAAAACATCCGTCAGGTGTGCCACTGGTCAAGAAAATGTCCTTTTTAGTTTTGTTGTAATTTTGTTGTGCCTCTCCTACACTTTGGAAAACATTGGCTGCACCATTCCAGTAACGACCAGTCAGTTCTGAACTACCAATCAATACGGTGCCATCTAAATCATAAATAATAACCTTTACTTATTCAGACAAAGTAGTACCGTTACATAATTTTGAATACAATTTGGTGAACAAAGCTGATATGCACATTTTTATATAAAGAAAGTGGGGGAGAATTTTTAAAAGATTCTCAAAAAGCAGCAGAAGCTATCTAGAGCAGACCAGCTTTGAACAGAGAGTAACAGAACCAGCTTGAGGAGACCTTGTATATGATGAAAAAACAGATGAAGTTGTTGAGGCCAGACAATTCTCCCCCACTTTCGTTTCTTGTCTCTTGAGTACCAGTACATCATAGTTTTAAAACACTTCTTCCCTCCTAATTGAGCACCCAGCTCATCTCTATTTTAGCTTTAGTCACAAGAACATCATTTGTCTTTATATGCTTTTTGATAATCATTGTTTTTTTAATGATTTCAGTATTTTATTCAATAAAAGTGCCCTACTAAGTATGAGATAGCTGTTTCAATAATATCTTTCATTTTAGTGGAACAATGGCACGCACAATACTGTACTATTTTTACAAACAAGTTAACAGACTACAAGCACTGATTATGATGTGTATACCTAATAGTTCAAAAATCCATTGATAAATTTGTTGACATGTTGTATTGTGTACATACATAGGTAGGTAAAAACAATAATTTCGAAACATACTTTAAGCTGGCAATTTAAATTGTAACTTTAAACTCTATATTGCTCCATAATACACTTTTTTTAAGTAGTTAGATGAGCTGGATTTCACACGAACTTTACATGGTACTTTATGGACTGAAATAAAACTCAGACAAGAGCCTAGCTCGTACGTAATCGCGGTATATCGATTAAAACGTTTCTTTGTTAAAAAACTATCTATTAACCAATTTCAATTGTTTTTACAGAATCGAGCTGCAGGTAAGTTTTTGTGCTGAGTTTAAGAAATTTAAAACTTTTGTTTTAGAAATTTTAAAAAGTTGCTTTATGATTCTTTACACCTTCGGTAATGTTCGTTGATTCCCGACGACGTTAGGCACGCGGCTCGTTTTTGTTTTAAATCTCAGTGAGTAATTGACACTTAAAGGTTACGCATTGTTTTTCGTTTGTCATTTGTGTTTTCATTGTATGTACTGTGAAAAATGTTATCTAAATGCCGTAAAGAATTTATGAATGAGGAGAAAGGTGCAATATGCAGATTAGAAAAAGGAGAATCAAACTCATCTCAGGCAAAGTAATTTGGCGTGGGTCATTCAACAATCTTAATGATATGTATGTACTGCATAACTTGCAATTTTTATTTTGATTTAATATGTATGTTTCTCTATTAAAACTTCTATTCAATAAAATAGTCAATTTCAATATATAGGTTTAATTATTACAATATTTAAGTTGTGGATGATTACATTTTGCATGAGTGTCATAATAATTATTAGTTATAATAATAATTAGTTCCAAATCAGCGTTACTCTCAAACACAAGAAGAGTCATTTAATAATTGATCAACATGCCTTTTGTGCACTTGATCACCCAAATATACTATAATATACCCAAATTTTTGCTACACTATATACCCTTCTCCCAATTATTATTGATTATTTTGAAATTTCCCGTAATTGTATAACATACACATGGCACTCTTAGTCTGAACTTTAACCACTTTAGTCTACTTTGAAATTGAATCAACAATGACCAAATAATATACCTAATTTAGGGGTCACAAAATCAACATGAAGCCTATACCAAGCAACCTGAGGCGATGACCATGGGTGTACGGGTGCATGTTTCGGTGCCGGTCAACGCGAGCGCGTTTGTACTGCACCACATGCCACGCCCTCCACCTCGGCTTCCAGCCTTGGCCACCACACATAACCTTGTGCAAAAGCTTTCATATGCACTAAACCCTAATGCTTACTGTGTGACGCATTTAAGACGCACAGATAGGTAAGGGGACTATTTATACAATTTACTATAGGTCAATCAAGATCAGAAACAGATTTATCATCATATAATACAATGCATTTGATTTTACCAATAGGTTTAAATTTTTCTCCACTGTACATTTTAAAACAAAGAATAATAAAACTAGAAAAATATTTTTTATATGTATCATAAGAAATAGCCTAATGCCTGCGCCAGTATCAAGTTGCATACATACATCATTAGAGGTCATTCTTAACCTCAGACCCCTTCACCTTGTTATACAACAAGAAGCTGCCGCTGCAGCCATAGAACTTGAGAAAGTAGGGTTCTGGAAACGGGACAACAAAATCATTCATGCATGTCTCAAGGAGGCAGTAGGTAATAAGCTTCCAAAGATTCTGTATCCAGCTTCATGAGGAAGTAAAGGATAGCTCTGGCACCCATAAAGTTAGCATCTACACTGACTCCAAAACTGAATCTGGGATGGGGTTAAATTCTTTAATGTTGAGTGAAATAAATGGTATCTCAATCATGAGCTTGCTATTTGCTTTGTCTCTGATAGCCATCCTCGTCACTAAAATATGTGATGTACAGGAACAGTAAGTAACGAAAGTTAGATTGATACTCATTAATAATGATTAGAGATGTATGTACCTACCTACATTGTACAGTATAGTTATAATGCATTATTACTAAAATTAGCAGAAATTACTAGAAATACACCACAATTATGTACCATGATACATTAATTTAATGATGTACATGTATTGATTAATTCGTGGTAACTAACAAATTGAAAATGATAGGTTATGTTAAAAAAAATATTTAAGTCCGGTTTTGGTCAGAGTATCTAAAAGGGGAACAAAGGACGCACTTAGTACCTTGTTCCCCTTTTAGTTACTCTGAACCTAAATAACACTTATTTATTAGGATATAAGAGGTTTTACCTGGATGTATACGAATACAATCCAAATAAGGCATAGTGTTAGTGCCCGATGTGTCTGTTCTATATACTTCAGCATTTAAATGCGGTGGCACTATTTTATTGCTGTTTTCCATAATTTATTGAAATCTTTGTTTAAATCACGTATCAGTATTCTCTTTGCTGGTATTTTGGCAAAATCAAATCAAAAATAAATATAACCAAATACACATAACGAAGTCGAGATTTTTTATTTATTTAGGGTGCGTTCGAAATCGCAACGAGGAAGTTAAAAAAGTGGTTTTGGGACGCCCGGGGTAGAGTAATTTTCCAACTGTCAAGTTGAATTCTTTACACTGCCATAGAAAAGGTTGAAAATCACTCCTGTCAGTGTGAAAATTAACTGTCAAACGCTCGTTCCAGAATGGGTTAATTTTTCAACTTTACCGGGCGATAATTACTCGGCGTGATTTGGAACATAACCTTATTAAACCTTGGGCCGCTAATCCATTAGCCTAAAAGTAACATTACAAGAAGAGCATGTTTTTTAAGCTTTTGCGATTGCATTTGTTTTCATACTGTCTTACTGTTTAGTTGCTAAACCTATTTGCTATCTGCTGTCAGTGTGACACGATTGCCAAATTTGCGAGAAATTGCAAGCTAAAGAACAAGCCCAGGACTGCGTGTGCGGTCCAACTCACGCTCATAGCGCTCTGAGCGTACTAACACTGTAGAGCGCCGAAACAAAAGTCGTCTATAAATTATATAGACGCCTTTTGAAGCCATATTGCAACTTTACAAACGCGATTCCGTTTTGATATTCGTTGTACTTGCGATTGCCTAGCTAGATCCTATGGATAAGCTTGGCGATTGCGGCTAGAAATCTATTGTGGATATTTCTTATCTGTCTAAGTATTTTGTTAATTAGGTATTTAAATTTAATGTTTGTATTTAATATTTGTATTAGTATCTATTTGTCTCTGATATGAGGAAATACTTACCAGATATTATAGATAGGTAGTAAGATACTTATTAGGTACCTACCTTTATTGAATCTTTATTTTATTGTTATATTTTCACATCGTAAGAAACATTTTGTAAATTAATATTATGGTGTTATTTATAATTTGTGTTCTCAGTATTAGCCTAATTTCTAATTTAATAGTTTCATATTAAATGTATAGCCAGATTTTCATTACAAGAAAGGTGAAATGTTTTTACGTAAGTACCTAATATTTTCACAACAATATATTTAAGATAAACTAGGTACATATTCAAGACATAAAAACATTTCAATATTCAATACAATAAATACCTACATTCTAAATTTTAAAACTAGCGATGAGTAATTCAAATAAAAATAAAAGTAATAATAGCATATTGGACTTTAAAAAATGAAACATCACATTAAATACTATGAACATTGGCACAGATAATGTAGAGTTTTTCAGCCAACGCCTACGATACAGCGTTTTGATACATAAGTAATAAGTCTGCTATGATTGTTTCGACAACGCTCTCTCTATAATGAAACTGCACGATTTTTTGATTGTAACTTGTCTATGGCCCCTGTGGTGCCTTTTCTCATAGACAAGAGCTTTACTCAGTCTCTGTCACACTTTTGCAACTTTTTTACAGCTTGCTAGGAAATGCGCTGTCTAGTTTTCTATGATCTTGGGGCTAGAAATTGGGCAAGGGGCTAAATAATTATATTAAGGGCTGAAGAAACCTGAAATAGTCTAGATCTAGCCCTGGAATGGCAGAATTGGCATCTCTACCGTCATCGGTATTATCGGCACCGAGCGGCCGACGCGAGAAATTTCTTGCAGTCTTCAGAATTTAATACAAAATGTATGCCCGAGTCCCTTCCGGGGCGAGCGTTCGCGGGAGGAAGTTAATCTGAAACCGAATGTACGCGACCATTTCGGTTTTAAAGTATGAGAATGAATTCCCAGCCGATGGCGAGTGGTGCGAATGTAGAAAGTAGCCGTGGGCATAATATCGGACGATTCCTCAGAACACAACCCATTGTACAAGCGGTAGAACACACACACAGGGAGGTCTCTCCTAAGATTTAAAGGGTTCGATACGGCAAGTGAGTTTGGGATCGTCTACAGCCCGTCGTTGAACCAAGTCAAAAGGGCCAAACTGGTATCCGGGTGCACCTGCCCAGAGATGGCAGCAGTACTCCATATGGGGCCGAGCTTGCGATGGGTGACTTATAAAGCAGCAACCTCTGCCCCGACGTGAAGTATTGCCTCGCTCTGTTGAATACACCTAGTATTTTGGACGCCAGCTTCATCTTGTCTTACAAATGATTTCGGAACTGAACATCGCTGGAGATGTCAAGATCAAGGATCCCAATGTACTTGGCGATGGAGATGGGAGTGTTCTGGAATTGTGAATGTGAAGACTGTATGTCTCTATGACAAACTCTTCGCTCTAATGGCATAGACAAGTTTGACATCTGACACTGAACGTTTAGTTTCCTAGCAACGTGTTGTTATATATAGTTACTTTTAGATATTGTACAATTGTAATCATTTACCAATTATTGTTATGTAATTTTACTGGCTACAAATAAAACAGCAGTTCAGTTTATAACGTTTATTCTTGTAGTGTTGTGTTTCGTGGTAAATAATAAATCTACCGCTCACACTTCCACATTAATTATACGAAAACCTTAAAGTGGAACCACAGTGAATAGGGTTTTCTTAGCGGTGAACGTGCACACTTGTGTCTTTGTAGAGTTGAATCGGACCAAGTTTTCCCGTCCTCAGTCAGATGTCCTAGTACAGAGGTCTCGATTTAAGACACAAGTTCTCCGTGGTTTTTCTCCACAACGGAACGAGGGATGTTGGCACTACCCGTGTAATAAGCGTCTCCAGTACTGTCATCTGCATAGCAATGTATGTTGTTGATGTCCAACATATCATTGATATACAGTAGAAACAGCGTAGGAGCGCATTACTGTCCATGCCATCAGAGCAACTATCGTCAACTACTGTTCGTATGCGTCTTCTAGACAAAAAGCTAGCCTCCCATTTGCACAAACCCTCGGGCATTCCGTAGGAAGACAACTTTGATAGAAGACCCCGGTGCCGGACTCGATTGAATGCCTTCGCTATGTTTAGTCTACATGGCAATGCCTCCCCCGACTCTCAATGGCTAGTGCCCATGGGTGTGTGAGATACACTAGAAGGTCACCAGGCGAGCGACCGTGGCAAAAGCCATATTGACGGTCACTGACCAGGTCGTGTTCTTCTAGGTATTTTAGAAGCTGTGTGTTGATCACACGCTTCATCACCTTGGAGAGGAGAGAGATTATAGCGAAAGGCCTGTAATTCGATGGATCTGATCTATCGCCCTTTTTTGGCACCGGGTGCACATTCGCAGTCTTCCATGAAGATGGAAATTGCCTAGTGTGGTAGGAAAGCGCAAAGAGGCTCATGAGTACAGGACATAACAGCAGCTTTAGCAAGCGACCCATACCAGTCCCAGATCCCAGTCTGCCGAATTATAATGCCACACACGTCGCCAATTAGTTGGCCCAGATGGATCAGGTTGTGTGCTTGACACTTGAGTTACACACGATGGTAAGCGTTGAAGTCACCCAAAATAACTACTTCTACTATGGTACATTGTTCTAGAACTTTGTCTGACGTCAAACTCAGTAGCGTGAAGAGTAAACTACGTCCGTGTCATCGCTATGAGCACGCTATGTGGCTGCCGTGATCTACGTGCACTCACAGTATTGACAGGTCCCTGTATTTAAGGCTTAGAAGGCAGATATCCTCCCGGACGAACATACATAAAACGGCATGACTAACAAAATTGTGCTCAAATTTGTAGCCGGGATAACGTAGGTATTATGTTTCAGCCGGGCAGAATAACTGCGTCACCGTTAGACAAAGAATAGTTGGTTGCGCAGTCTCGAGATGGTGGTGAACTGCGTTAAGATTTGCATGAATACCCCTTACGTAACAAAAGTCCACATTAAATGCGGATGGAGCGGCCGCTGATAAAACTCTTTTCTTTATACTAATTGCCATTTTTAAACAAGTAACTAAAACTAAATACGAGGATTCACTGCACAGACAGCTTAGAGGACAAAAGGTGCGGAACTGGAACTGCCGAAGCACAGATAATACGGTTGCTGGCACGGCGGGCGGAAGGGCCCCTGATCCCCCTCAGTTGTAGTAGCCGGGTCCACTCCGGTCTCCTTCTCCGCCACTACTTCAGTGACTTTACACAGGTTGGCGGATCAGCCTCGAAGGGCGGAGATTAAGTGATCCCTGGGTTCGGGAACCCGTTCAACCTGCGGGCGGCCAGCGGTCAGCCGTTTTATCAGGTCTTCCTGACCGCCGTACCAGCACGCTGCGTCTACGCCGAGCAATGACTGCAACAAGAACCGCCGATCCTCCGCTGTCCACGAGAATATTAATACTACGTAAGACGAGAAGTCCATACATTGCAGCTCCAAACATTTTCAAAATTTTATGCTCAAGGTCATCATTATTTTATATGTTATGATGTGATTAAGGAAAAGTAAATGGGTAAATGTAAAAGAAACCATGATTACGTAGTTAGTGTATTCGATAATTACCTACTACGCAAATGGTCTAAGCCTACTCTCTGGTGTAAGCGGGTAGGTAATGGAATTTAAAAATAAGCGGGAAATATCCAACATCAAGCAAAGGGCGCGTTCATTCCGGGATTAAGGGCGCGTTCGTTCTGGGATGCAGAATCATTATTTTCATTACTTTTGCCACCTGCCATCCGTTCGTTTAGCATTGGTATCAAAAATATAAAAATTTTAGTATCATCTGTGACAAACTGTTATGCGTTCGTTTACAATATTTTTGTTTTTTTTGTCACTTTTGCCACCGAAAAATGAAACTTTAGACCTATGTCTGGAGGTGGGGTTTTTGTGTTAATCTGTCAAACTGCCTATACATATTCATTGTTTATGGTAGTGTGTGTGTGTTTTATCGTAGGGTGTGTACGTCAACCGTTCGTTTTGCAAGATTTGTAACCAAAAATTTTGTTAGTAACGTTTCAAATCTACACGAACGGTAGGTGTAGGTGGCAAAACTGGCGTTATCAAAAGTGTGAAAAGTATCATTCGTGGGAACTCTTAGGGCGCGTTCGTTCTGAGATTACTAAAATTTTGATATTTTTGATACCAACGCTAAACGAACGGTTGACAGATGACAAAAGTAATGAAAATAATGATTCTACATCCCAGAACGAACGCGCCCAAAGTGGGGATCTTTCAAATTTTGCTCCGGCAATATTTCTCATATTCTTACGCAGTATTTGTTTCCTCTATGACGGGAGGCAGGATTACGCATCCAATGGATTGTACAGACAGATATTACACAGCCAATATTGTACGCCCCCGGAATACATGTACAAGGATTTCAAGTACTGGCTGCGTAGTATTGGTTGCGTAATACGGGCTGTACATTTTCTGTCCGCACCAGTATTGTACGGCCAAGGATTACGCGACCACGGATTTCGTGTACATGTACTCATGGTTGAGTATTCCTGGCTGCGAATTCTCGGTCCGGACAAGTATTGTCCGACCAAGTAATGTACAGCCACGGATTACGAAGCCAGTACCATAGACAAGAAAATATCATAGTTGCGTTTTGTTTCAACGCATTATGTGCATTAGGCTGCATAAACATGAGATATTGGATATATTAGTTAGTATTTTAAAAGCGACAATCACTATCAAAGTAGGGCTATGGTTAAGACAAAAAATAAGAAAAAAGGAGGTAGTCGTTTATTGAATATTTTATTCTATAAAGTATTATGCTTGAAATTACCCGGAAAAAAATGTCATAGAAAATTCATCAAGATCTCTTATCTGTTTCAACTTTTTATTTTTTCACAATAATTGATGGTGTCGGTATAGGTTTGTTCAGGATTATTATCACGTTGTGTTTGAGTTTTCTTGATTTTTTTTTCTCTTATAATAATACGAACAAATTTCGTGCATAGAGAAGGAATAACTAAAGAAGTGACAACAATATAATAAACTCGTGGAAGAACCTTATTGACGTACAACGTAGGTTAAAAAGAGAGCAAAATTTCTGTCTTTTTTTTAATTATATGTTACACGCCAATAAAGTAATTTCTAGGTGTTTAATGTGTATTGTTTTTGACTAAAAACGGCATTGATAATGGTTACTTGCAGTATTTTCGGCTGTAATGTCCACAGTGAACAAAAATTGTGTGTTGTTATCCTCCTTAGCGATACGCTAATGACCCTTCTATACTAGTTACTCTTTCTTCTTATATGAAAATGATCATATAAGTAAGTAGGGAGTCAGCAGTCATAATGTGTACTACGTATGGATAGGCCGGCTTGACTAAGGACCCTTAGACTTGTGAGCACTATAGCGATAATGATCATAGAAACGCTTCTACCAGACCGAGTAAAGTTATCTTTGATGAACAAACCTTACCCAGATTGCGTTACTTCTGTTTCTTGTGAAATAATAACGTTTTTTGATTGGGTTTTATTTGATTAGAGGCTCTGTGTGACTACAACTAGTCAAGTCTTCTTTAAACACAATGACGGAACGAACTTCCTAGGCAAGTGTACATTCAGAATGTAGCGATCGTAGAAGGGTGTTTTTTTTAGTGTACCGTTTTAAAAAAAGGCGATTATATTTTAAATCCTTATATTCTATTAAAAATTTAGATTTTCTGGTATTGCAATAATTAAATTTTATGAAAATTATAAAGTTTTTACTTTAAATCTTTAAAATTATAGTAAAAATTTTAATTTAAGGCTCAATTACTTATGAAACTTCCACTGAGTAGCAATTTTTTTCCTAATGATTTTCCTACTGTCTTATTCATTGAGTTATATTTTGGTCCCTGCGACGACATTATTTTATTAATATTATAGAAAGCTGGCATAATGAGAAAGTGCTGTATATTTTGCGTGTCGAAAACATGCCTTTACACGTTAGAAGTAAAATTTATTGAAGTTCCTAATTTTTGCAAAATATGTTTGAGTGTTTTTTCAATATTATAAAATAAACTTTAATTTCATATTATTAAATTAAACAGTTTTGCTTATTAATATATTAAAATATATTTTTTAATCTGTCCACGAAATTCGTGATTGCGGAATTCCAATAGGCGTCACGGCAATTTACATTATTACCTTCTATAAAAACTAAATAAAAAGTAGATTATTCTTACCCGAAGCAAGCCTGCAAGGTTTTCGCGGCTATCTTTGTATGTTTTTAATATATATTATTATTTCATATCGTCCAAACCACTACGCGGATTTCGATAAATAGTGAACGTAAAAAGCATGGAAGTGTAATGAATGCTTCAAATTCGCCAAACCAAAAAGAGGCTGGCAGTTAACGAAAACCAGCCGGGCTTAAAACAAGAAGCCGCTGCCACTTTTAGAACTGCTGGGAGACAATAACCTACAGACGTAAATATATTAATGCTGTTTTGAGACAATTTGAACGTAATATCTCTAACGTTTAAAGCTATTATTATTTGTTTCATGAAGCCTGTTATCTAATTTCGCAAATAAGTGTGTTATGAAAGATAGGAATGTTAATTTTAAAAGATTTAAAGGACAAAAATCGTTCTATGCTTTTTTCGTTTACTGATAATTAAGGTACATTCAGCCCAAGGCTACATTCAGTTTCAACGCCGTGTGATAGCCCGACGATAAACTTGCCGTTCAATAACTCGGAGTGACTCACACGGCGAACGCACCGTATCGTTCAATAAGCTGGTAAATATTGTCGGGCGATCGCACTAATCACACCGTGAAATAGGCGGGTGAAAGTCGCACTTTGACAGCTAACGTGAATTAATTTTTAGATTCAATATAACTAAAACGACTATAGTTGATAAAGAGTACTTTTTTTGACTGACTAATGCAGAAGGATGATAAAAGAAGACAATAATACAATACTTGATAAATAGAATCTTTTTATGACCTCGATTTATATTGGGTGTTTTGCAAGTTAGTGGTAATTTTCAAACCCCTGCTGTTGTTAAAGCCGTTCAGTTTCAAAAGTCACGTAAATCGGACCAAAGTCCAACGATCGCCGGGCGAAATACAAACGGCGATAATCACACCCAAAGTGAAAGTAGCCCAAGTGTTCCTAGCTAGGTGGCGTAAAAAAATAATTAAACATGGCAGCTGTGAGGTCAAATAACATAGGCACAAATTAAATGGATTATTACAAGGAATTCAAAAAGGTATATCATTAACGTAATTATAAAAAAAACGGTTTGTCTGTAAAGCCGGTTCACGGACGATAATTTTACGTAATAACGATCGTGCCTCTATCACTTGTTCCGTGCAAACCCATGAACGCAAACGCAAGCGGGTGGCAGAGGACGCGCTCTCGCTGTGCGGCTGGGGTGCCATGCTCTTGCGGCCTCAAACGAAAGTAACGTGACCCGTGTCATTTCTTCGTGCATGCTGCCGTCACATCAAATAAACAATAAGAAATATACGTCATAATCTATATGAATATAAGACAAAGTCCTGACTCAATCACAAACAACGCACAGCCTCAACCACTTGTCGCACAGACTTGAAATTTGGAGGGTGTATCTATTAGTCTTAATACGTTGAGGTATTATAAAATAAGGGTTTTTGAAACTTCAACCCCTAAATGAAATAGGAATTGTTAGTTTGTATGAAAATCCCACTAGGTACTGTAGCAGCGCTGTGGCATTTCAAAGTAAGTTGGTCATATTACCGTTTTAGTGTTTTTAAGAATGTTTTAAACTATTTTGAATTTAGGTTTTAATAGAAGGCTCAGAACAATATCTAAAGCGGACATAGAAGGAAACAAAAATGCATTAGAAATGTTAGTTTCCATCTCGTGTTGAGTATTGTATGAAAATGTCAATAGGACTTAGGTAATTTCATGAAGCACGGTATAAAAGAAACTTAAGAGTAATAAAAAAAAAGGACATTACAAGCCAAGTTTCAGGTTTTGGAAACACGCAAGTGTATAAGCATAATATCTTAACTAACTTGTAATTTGTTACTTATCTATTTTTTTTTCAGAGATATGGCAGTGAATATGTCAAGTTAGTTTTTGATATCAAAAATTTTTTTTTTGTATGAAAGCAAGTATGTGGAATGTACCCTCCACTATTGATCATGTACTAATGATATTTTATTCACATAGATTCGTAATGCTGTATAGGGATATTTTAATACACTCGGGTAGGTAAATCCGTGTACAGAATACTTGTTCGATAAAATTTGAATCCTAATATCTTTATGCTAAAATTTTTGGATTTAAAGTATTATTAGGTAGGTTCAGTGTCCTGTCTTCGGGACTTTCCATAGTTTTTCCGGGAGAAAATTAACTAATGTCTCCTAAAAACCAAATAATTAGTTAAATTACCAGTTTAGTTAGTCCGCGAGGGTACTGTCTAGGCAGCGTGTCGTTATCGCTTATTACATTTTATAATTTTTGCGACGCAGGTTTTATTTTTTAAAATGCGGTGTACATGTGCAGTATACGGTTTTTTATCTACTTCGTACAGTAGTAATAATAGAAAATTGCGATTTCATAGAATTCCAAAAGATGACAATCGGTGAGTACCTACCTAAATTAAATCGCCACAAACATAATATGTAAAATAAAGTCCCCTAGCCTGTCCGTTTATTGTAGATATGTGGCCAGCATATTGAATTTTAAGTTTTTTCAACGATAATCAACTCAAATCAATCTCAATTTTCTAAGTGAAAATCGCAAACCTATGTATGTATTTTGTCAAATACTAAAAATGGATAAATACTAATAAATGTCCGTATTCACTCTAGTATTTATCCAAAACAGCAGATATATATTTTATACTTACAGTTTTCGTTACTAGTGCGATATGTGACTTGAATTTTAACAATTTACTAAGAAAAAAAAAAGAAATGAGTCGTGGAATACTCGGTTGGAACGAAGAAGAAGATATAGATAAAGATATATAGAACTCGTAGAGAAGCAGGCAGCGGCGTAACAAAAAAAAATTAAGGTTAAAAAAGATTATTCAATGCTACAATTATCTCGGAAACGGTAGCTCCATTCGCAATAATAACCAAAATTTTGATCCCCTTCAATAAAACCGGAATATAGGGAATGACTACACGTGAACAAGGTGGCAAACAAGCTTATGGCCCACCTGATGCTAAGCGGTGACTGTAGCCTATAGAAGTTTGCAATACCAGGGGCATTACTCACGCGTTACCGACCCTTTAAAAATCTAATCACTCCCTTCTTGAACGCTTAGCGCCGTATTTTGAACGTAAACATTGTAATTAAGTTTAGGAATTATTAAGAATGTTAATTACTTTTCCATAATTTTAATTAGTTCACAAACTTATATTTACTATCTGTTTTACACAACTAATAACTTCATCTAAGTAAATTTCAATGGCATTTAAAATAGTTTTAACGATACATTCGTCGGGGGCAATATTGGGGAAATCATATGGTAGTCGTTCTATAAAAATTTGCACCGATGCAAAAATCACTGTCACGAAACTTTTGCAATTATTATTGAAAACTGTCTTAAATTTTATAAAGATTTTTTGGCTAAAAGATGAGTTTGTTAACTTTAAAAACAAATTTATAAATCAATAATTTAGAAAGTAACCTTTAGTCTACGATTAATAATTTTGGAGATAAATCGGTTTCTAGTTTGATAGCTGTAATCAAAAATGAAGATCTTGATGAGATCTATCACTTCAGTCAGGAATTAAAGTCTACTTCCAAAATAAAGATATAAATAACTCTAAACTAGTAAGAAAAAAAATCTAGCACCTGGAATAGCTCGTTAGTTATCCGATAGCCTATGTTATAAAATTGCAGTCCAATACTTTTTTTTCTATCGATCTTTTGACTTGACTCGGTCTACGAACGATTATCCCAACGATCATTACAAAAAAAATTATAAAAAAATTATGTCACTAAAAACATGTAGTTTTTGTTAACGAACTTTGAAAGATTTGACAATCATTGTAAACGGCACTATCACACCTAGTGTGGATGGCACTACCAGTAGTGCCGCTGGTAGTGCCATCCACAATAAAGGGAAATTTTTCATACAAACTTACAACCCTTATTTTACTCCTAGGCTATCACCGTGAAACAAGTCACTCTGAATTTTCAACTTGGCCTTGTACTAATTTTCACCCATCTTGCAAAATTACAGATTTTCATACAAACTTAGAATTCCGATTTCATTTAGGGGTAAAATTTACAAAAAAAAACTTACAGAATACCTACCACCTAGCTCTCGCGGCCAGCACCGCGCGTGTAGGGCTTGCGTACTGGGTATCTGGTTTACCGTAAATACCGGATAACCGGCAGATTTGAAACTCGGTATTTTTATGATAGCAGAACCGGTTTTTTCGGTTTTATTCTTTATATATGATTTTATTGATTATGGGCAAGAAATATAGTATAAGTAAGCAAAATTTAGGGTTTTCGTTAATAATATAAGTAAGCAAAATTTTGCGTATCTCATTGACATGTTGCCAACTCTTAAAAAATCTAATTAATCTAATAACCCCATACTGCAGTCCTTGGAAAAACCTCACCAGGGAGCTCATTCCATAACCTAAGCATTCGAGAGAGAAAGCACTTCTAAACCTGCACAGTGCGCAATCATTTAAAACGACTTATAAAGTAGCAATATTTGCCCCAAGGTGAAGTACTGCTTCAAAATGGCGGTTAGCGCATAATTATGAAAGGAAAGTTCTTACATCACAAATATAGATAAAAATCCAAAAAACTATAGTTTACAGTTATATAACATAAAAAATAGTGTCTGTTAAAACCAATAATGTTATAATATAAAAAGAAGTAGATACGTTATACACGTCTCTATAACAAGATATAAAACGTGGGCCTGAGCGGCTCACCAGGGCTCATTTATAATTGATATTTTTGTAATTATGACAATTACTTAAAAAAAATTGTGACATTTTACGTCATAAATAAGTGAAAGTAACGGCAATACGCTACTTGCGTGCCATCTAAGTCTACGCGTGGGAAAATTCGGAATTATCTCGTTGTGTCATATAATTGTTTATTCCATTGACCGTAGTGCCTTTCTTCACTCAGACTTACTGGTGTGCTAATTTTTATGCTATTGCAATATACATAAGTTTATCTCATTCTTACTCATGATTTACGTCATTAGTACTAGTGAGACAGTATTAATATTTTTATTGTTTTGCATAAAGTAAGTGTTGTCAATAGGTTGTCACTGTGATCTTATATCTGTGCGTTAGCTTTCTCATTTTGCAGGAAGTCAAAGAATGTAGGTAACGCATCTACCTCTTTTAATAGAAAAGAAAAGAAATAATTTATTCGGCAATAAGCGCATCACAAGTACATACTAAATACTATACTACTATACTAATACTAAACAAAGAGAATATAATCACTACGTTTTTTATACTAAAATAGATAATATATAAAATCATTGGTTAAAACCTTTTTTCTTAAGAACTCGTGGCAGTATCATTTTGAAATTAATGTTAAACATTATGGTCTATAATGTCTTAAAGAAAAAAAACCAGGCTTTAAAGTCAACGCAATGAAAAATATATATATAAATATGGCAAAAAAATCAAAACCAATAGGGAAATCATATATAAATGATAAACATATGATAATGTAATAGGGGCCTAATAGCACCCGCCGTTTAAATTTTTCCGTCGAAAATTTTTGTCCCGAGTAGCTTAAATGGCCTACGTTGGCAACACTGCTGCTCCTAAGGCAAAATTCGAGTTGGTAACACTGATGCCAAATACCATTTGCTTTTTAATGTTGCCAGATGTACGATTTATTTTATTTACATTTCTACTAATGTATGATCACCACAATTAAATCGTACGTTATTTGTTAAAAATTCTGGAAGTCCTTGTTTTAACGAACCAAATAACTGATAAACTTTGCCCACCACGATTCACTCACTACTCAGAGTCGCGTTCTAAAACTCACTCTACGGGGTTAGTTTCTTGCTGTCTCTCTCTGTACTGTAATAAAATGAATTCGCTATCCTGCTCTCAGTGCTACCCGGTAACGAGTTGGATTTTTGAATGGATTCGTTATATTATCGGGGACGTTCATTTTATTAAAAATAGATGATTTACGTGGATTCGAAGGATTGAAACAGTTAGGGTAAACACTAATAATATATTCTAAATAAAGTAATCTACAAATTCATGTATGTTTATATAATGACAGGTATACTAAAGCAACAAAATCAGTTGCTAAGAGATAAACCATAGACAAGATATATATCTTCTTAACATCCCCTTCTCTCTCTAAAGCAACTGTGTGTTTAAGTTCAGTTGGCTGAGACTCCTGCTCCTGCTAACAATGTCCTAATCCGGTATACCCACTTGCATAGAATGTTTTTCTTCCTTCAGGTAAGATCACCTGTTCCCAGGCTTAGTTATCTTTAAGGGAATTAATCTCATTAACCATAGCTTTGCGTCATTGGTCACAATTACTGGACGCCAATGCTTCGTTGAACGTACTCCTGCCTTCTTCCTCAATCTCGGATGCAGACATTGATGAAATATTTCTGCTTTCTATCTCTGGTGCATCTACAAAATGATAAATAAACCATACACAACAATAAACAAGATACATATCTTCTTAACTCTAAATTCTATTATCCCGTTTCCAGAGTCCTACTTTCTCAAGTCGTAAAAGAATTTTTGGGAAATACATAATTGATTCGAAATTTCGTTTTAACATTCTTGATAATATCACTATTTGTCATCCAGTTCTATAACTTATTAGCATAAGCGACGTAAAATAAAAAAAAACATTAACAGCGTTTTTAGCAGAAATGAATATAGCGGCAAAATCATTAATTTTCATCAAGATATCCCAGAGTCTATTCTGTTGACATCATTTCAAAGTACAACTTGATATCTTGATGAAAATTGATGACTACTGATTCATCAACAAACGGTTTTGTCCACGTTCTTTACGGCCAGTTAATGTGTGTCTTCGCGGCATTTTACTGTAGTATTTATATTCTTTGTTTTTTTGTAACATTTACTGTAGTATTTATATTCTTTGTTTTGTTGTAACAATAACATTAATATACTTAGTTAAAAAAAATTGGTTTTCACCAATTTATCGTTTAGGTTTAGATAGCATTTCTCTATTATTTTTTTTGTAGGTACTCACCTAATATTCATTTTATAACATGTTATATCAAGTAATTGTTCCAATTAGATAGTATTTCTGTTTCACGGTCGAAATAAACATGAAATGAATTAAACTTATTAACGACCAATATTTGATAAATAAAAAAATATCTGAAAATGATTGGTCGTAAGAATTATTTACTGAAGCCCATGGATATCAATAATCCTATGTTGAGTTGACCTAGAACTCATTTTTACATTTCACGGTACGATTTTCTTATTCTCTTCTTTCTAAGGAATACGATGTTTTATAACTGCTAAAACGATAAAACATCTGGCAACACTGCCGCCATCCATTTTTTTTTTAATTCCTAACTGATATTTCCGTTTCGAAACTCTTCTCATTTTGTGTCGAAGGAACTTATTTTATTGTTTAAATAGACTTCAAGATGGTTTTAACACAAACTGTCGAAACTAAATTGAATTTAAACCTTATTAAGTCTAGATTGTGGTATCAGTGTTCTTAATGATATTGCTAAAATTTTGTTTTCAAGTCTGACTTTTGAACATTTAGCAACAAAGCCCTTGTAATCACATATCTATCTGTCACTTTTAAGAATTAGTGTCCTCATACTCAGATATCTTGCCCAAACCCACAAACATTAACAAAAAAAATAATAAACGAAAAAGATGATTTATTTTATTATTGAAATTACAGGAATGCCATGTACCAGGCACTGAAACGAAGATAGACTTTGAATTTACGAGACAGAAGCTGCATTACTAATTTACTAACTTTAATTTAGGTATATATCATGTCATGAGTAACAATGGCAACCTCGTTAAACATAAATAAATCCAAAGCTATGACATTTACTAATAAAAAGAAAACAAATTAATTTGTGGCATAAATCGAATACATCGAAAATGCGGAAGCGTAACAAATAATCTTAACTGGTACCCACTAAAACAGTGTTCATCACAGGTGTTTCTATAAGAAGGTCTATGAAACGGTGCGCCACTCGCCTTAGACAGCTTGAAGAAAAATGAGTTTTAATAGTTGCCATCAAAGATAACTTTTACCCTGCATGATTTTTGCAAATAAGCCCTTTCTAAGTTGGCATATCATTTAAAATTTTTATGACAGTGTTGTTTCATTTTAAATCTTTTTGACAGTTGGAGTGAATTGTCTCAGATTGGCCAAAAAAAGCTTTTGCCCATCTGTCAGTTTGTCTGTTATCACCTACAGGTCATATTTCTCAAGTGAATCTCATTAACTTTGGTGATCAGGTCCGATAATTATATGGAATTTTGGTCAGAGTAACTAAAGCCGGCGCAATTGAAAAAAGACCGGACTTTTTCTAAGTCCTTTTTCCTCAGCGCTCCCTTTTTACACCCAAACCCGAATTTTTTAGTCAATTCTGTTTTTGGAAATTATATATATGATGGCGAAATTCAAAAATGTCCAATTATAACACAAGATGTTCACCACTAGATGGAGTTGTACTGAAGTTAAACAAACTTTGGTTTTGTTTGAAATTCTGTTTAACCCGTCAAGCGTCCCCATACTAAGGAAATTATCCGCCCTTGCCGCATACAAATGGACATACACCTAACTTTATTATGTTTATTCCTCTTTATTTATTTTTAGGTATGTTCCCTAATATATACAGTATATATAAAAGTAATAAGAATAAGTTTATGATAAATATAATAAGTAATAATAAATTTATTTACAAAAAAAATACATAGTTTTTTATATATAGCACATTACCAGGGGTCAAAATGAACTCTAAGCTACTGTTAATAAAATCCAAAATCCAACTCAAAATGGCGCAATATAAATGGCGGCCGGATCAAATTACCAAAACAATTTCTGATAAAAAAATATTAAGCGCACAAAATATTGTCCACCCAAAAATACTAGAACGCAGGACAGGCCATTGGCTTCACTTCTGAATACTTACAATTAGCCAGTCTGATAAAAGTCGTCCTGAAAAAATTCCCCCGCGACACAAGTCGCTGAGGTCCCACTGTGGGACCTTGGACGCGTGACGGGTTAAATATAAGGTTTGGTGTAGTTTGTTTTGCAAAATTGTATATAATGAATTTTTTAATACAATTTCAGGTATCCAGATACTGCGTCGCATCTGCTCTTCGAGTCGGTGGTGTCGTCAATGCGGAAGTGGAGGAGGAGTGCAGAGCCAGCTGTGCTGCCAACCTTTCAAGAATATGCAACAGCACTGCAGGGACATCCACAGCTAAGCTCATTGCTCTTGGCTACAGTATTGGTGGCCGGGGCGACTGCAATTATTCTTGTCATGCCAGGCTTTGAACGTTGCCTCCGCGACAGTTTCGTCATTGTCGCCGATGGAACGTTCGTGACCGTTCCTGCGGGTCTGCCAGCCTACCAAATTTTAATGGAGTTATAGCTGGCCACTTCTTTCATCCTGTGGTCGTCTTGATGGAAAATCGCCACCGCGGTTTTTACGAGGCGGTTTTCACAAGAATCTGGCAAGCAGCTGGCAATCCCCAACCATCCCACATAATCACAGATTATTAGCAGGCACTCCGGTCTACTCTTACAACTGTGACGGGCATTGCAACTCAGGGTTGCATGTTTCATTATGTACAGGCCTGGGACTGCAGGTGAGGAGCAACAGCGCTGGTTGGCGCCTGGTACGCACATAGCACGCACCGAGGGCCTTCCGTTTAACGACCGCTTCAATGAGTGCTACGACTCTCAGTGGATGACACCTGTAAGTAAAATCACACCATGACAGTATACATTAGTAAATTTACCTTACATTATTAGGCTCGCCGCCGCCGTGAAGGTAGTTAAACAATATGGCTCAAACACGCAAGGGATGTCAAACGTCACCAATATCCCAATATCATACTTATAATGGTTTTACAAGAGCTTGCTAGCCCGGAAAAGTGCCCACTTTATAATCGTTTTTTTTTTTTTCTTATAGCACTCTGATAGTACTGTCACTGAATTTAACTTACTACTATTATAGCCTTATTATAATAGCGTTGTGTGAAACTATATGCTCATCTTAAAATAACTATAGGTAACCAACAGACCTAACAAAGACTATAAAGCGTTTCACAATCCCTTCACTATCCCTACTTCCCTACTAATATTATAAATGCGAAAGTAACTCTGTCTGTCTGTCTGTTACGCTTTCACGCCTAAACCACTGAGCCAATTTTGATGAAATTTGGTGCAGAGATAACCTAGACCTCAGGAAAGGACATAGGCTACCTTTAGAACCTTTAAAAAGACTAGAAGGGGTTGAAATAAGCGATGAAAGTTTGTATAGAAGTTCGTCAATGTCGAAGATAAAACCATAAAACTTTGTATTTAGGCACTTGATAAAAAATAAATAAATATTTAAAAATTCTATTTCAAATTTCGACCTGTGTGGGGATGAAGGTTCGAATATCCAAACAAAGTCACGCTTTCACGCCTGATCCCGCAATCGATCTAGTTTATTTTACAAAAATAAACTAGATCTTGGATAAAGACATTAAGTTACTTATTGTTGTAATAAAGGGCATGAAGGGGTTAAAATAAGGAATGAAAGTTTGTAGGAGAGTTTGACATTATCGAAGATAATACCATAAAATGTTGTATTTAGGCACCTGATAAGTAAATTAACGTTTGTTCCACCATTTTTGAAATTAGGACCTAGCTACATAGGGATGAAATATGAGTTCGTTTGGAAGCCCAAACAAATCTGTCTATGTTTACTATACGTATATTTATCGAAAACGTATATATGTAAAAATGCCGTTTTAATCAGCGTTGCCGGTGCGGGTATAATTACGCGATTTTGGGTAAGATAGTTTTTAAGGGGTTGTAGGCGGGTAACGATAGTCAGATGGGTACTTTGGGGTAATTTTTATTCATTCATTTACGAAAAGAGCACCATCCTACCTTGCCGGTGTATAAGAGGATATCTGTTTGACGCATTCCTAGTTTATACCAGGAACACACATCTGAATGACCGCTATTTTAAACCAGCTTGATGACGACTGGTCTCCCTCGAGAAGACCAACCCCCGAGGATGCCAAAGCAGTCTTTACTATAGATTAATAATGTATACTGAAAAGTCTTTGCATTGCCAAAAGATTTAGATACCTACCTAACTAATGAGTACATTAAAGCCTGGACTCCACCAAAGCGAAGCGGAGCGGAGATGTGCGAGGTTTTCATACAAACTGACAATGCTTTGCACGGCTCAGACGTAGTAATATTTAATTTTCTTTGACTTAGTGGTCACTTTATGTGAAAACTCGGCATATTTCTCCTGTCCGCTTTGGCGGAGTCCGGGTCTAAAGCAGGCTTTTTGCTTTGATTTTCATTTACCTACCACCACGCAGTTTATGTATGAGTAATTTAATATCAGTTTGTTATAAATCTCAGTTATTTTATATACGCAAAAGTTTGGAGGTTAGTTACTCAATCACGCTTTGTTACGCATTTGTTTCACGTATTGTTACTCAATTACTGGACTGATCACGATAAAACTTGGCACACATATAGCTTAGGTCCTAGGATAGGACATAGGATCCCTTTTATCCAGACCAAGATTTCCTACGGTTTTTTTTTCTAAGAGATTTACTCTTTTATGTCGCAAAGTACATCAAATTGAGCTGAAATTTGGCACATGGTTAGTTGAAGAGACGTAAGACATAGGATACTTTTATCACGATCAAGAGCCACCAAGATAGCAAACAAGCTTACGGCCTACCTGATGTTAAGGGATTACCGAAGCATTGCCGTCCCTTTGAAAATCTAATCGCTCCCTTGTGAGTGTACCACCATAGACAACAAATGTTGACAATTTTAGTTAGGGCATACCCCATACCACAGTTGCATTCATACTTCAATAGCCATCTATGGCCAAAATAAAGAAGATTGTGTATGGTCGTATATCGTAGTATGTTTGAGAAAATAATATTCCAATATACTAATATATATTGTGACTATTTTTTCAGGTGGGTCCAGAAGGGTTCAGTGTGCATAGCAGTGTGCACCAAACTTCGAACGTGGCAGAGAGCTTCCATGCTGCACTGAAGCGGTCTCTTGGTGCCTCACCAGACGTTTAGACCTTTACTGGTAACTTTAAAATATAATTTCTGTTTTTAGTTGTATAACTAAAAGTATATTTAAAAAAAAATAGTAATTTTTCCAGTCGGCCTGTTACGAACAGAGGGAGCTAGTGGACGTATTATATAGAGAAGTGAAATCGGTTCGGTAGTTATTACATTACATACACGCCTTGGAACCGACTCCACAAAAGATTACACAGAACATGCAAACAAACTTTAACTTTAAAACTTAGAAAAGGCCTATGTCCGACAGTATTTTTGGAAAAGGGGAGAGAGGATAACAATGTTCGTGTAATATTTTATAGTTGTTCGTGTAATTTGTTGTTAATCAAAAACTCTTTAAGTTATTTAATTTAACATAGCTAAAAGTTTTTTAAATCACCACTAGTGTTAGAAAAGGGATGCATAAAAGTTTGTGTTTGAGTTATAACCAGAGCTGGGCAAAATACATGCTTTGCTTTAATTAAAATATAAATTACAAAATACTTTTTCGCGTGTATTTAAAATACGAAATACAAAATACATTCATCGCATGTATTGAAATATAAAATACAAAATACTGTATTTTAACCATTTTTAATTGAAATACAAAGTACAAATTACAAGATACAGTTGATATGATGGCTGTGTTACTATAAATTATCCGTAAGCAAAGGGTGTAAACGGAACACTATCACTATTGTAATTAGTGACTTAGTGAGTTGGTTATTTAGATGATTTGCTAAATACCGTAAAACTGCGCTGGATCAGTGGACTGGTTTTGATTAGTTTTTTCATTTTAAAAATATTATATTATCTTGTTTTTCATACCGCTAAATGTTTATTTTTTTTTAAATGTATTTTTAAACGATAAGTATTTTAAATACGTATTTCAATTAAAGTAACTCTAATACTGCCCAGCACTGGTTATATGCATGAAAACTACTTTCTAGAGCATTGTTTCTCAACCTATTTATAGCGCGACCCACTTAAAACCAAAAAGTTTAGTAAAAAAACCTTGCGACCTCTTCTCCAGAATATAAAATTTTTCAACAACCGAATGTTTTGTGTACAAGTCATATTTTTGAGACTTATTGCGACCCTTTTTAATACCAAACACGACTCTCCAAGGCGTCGACCCTCAGGTTGAGAAACGTTGTTCTAGAGTATTTGTTTTGAAACAAAAAAAATAAAGTCATTTGTTATATATAAAAAAAATTCTATTGTTGTTTTCAAAGTTCACCGTGAGATCTGCACGACTGGAAGCCCAGAGCAGAGGAGCCCTGCCTTGTCGCAACAGGGAGAATCAGTACATTAGGGCTACTGTGCTGTCAACTAATTCGAGGGCCGGTCGCGAACCACCCCACCTTGCACGTTGCGTCATCTGCTTGGAAAATCCGCCACAAGTAGTTTTAATCCCCTGTGGTCATACGCTGTGCCGATCCTGCTGTGACCAATTATCAGTCAATTCTAACACGTGCCATATATGTCGCACTGATATAAAAATTTTAAATCCTATTTATCCTTAAAGTTTTTTCATTTTATTGTTTTACTCCGCTCGCCATATCGACAGGGAATTTATCTTCACACCGTAGAACCTAAAAGGACTGCTGTATGTATGGGGTTTGTCAAGAAAATGTATTAGACTTTTATATGCCCCCCGAGTTGTAAGCATTCATAGGCTACGGTGACCACTTAACATCAGGCGGACCGTTAGCTTGTTTGACACCTTAGTCGTATAATATTTGCAACTACATTATTCTCATAATAGGCCTTTAACAGCCAACTAGCCGTCATTAGATATTATTTATTACTTGTTTATTTGTGAGCTTTTAGTTAAGATTTCAGCTAATAGTGGCCACTTTTACAGAGATGCGAAATAAAACTAACATGTATCTAAACTAAAAAAATCCAAAAATTATTAAAGTAGTTCATGACTCGTGTTATAATTTCTGTATAGTACATTTTCGATGTATATGCATTCTATAAAAAGGAATTAAAAGCTAGTTAGCTTATTCGTAATATTCTCTGATGAAGCTTCTGCAAACTGAAGCTACATATTTGTATCATATTTCTAATATAATGTACATGTTTTGTCGACCGCAGTGTGCATCGTGCAAGTAACGAGGTACACCAGGTGAGTAAGACTTCTAACATAAAACTGTATGTATAATATTTTAATTATGAACATTTCTGACCGGCCTCATACATCTCATATATCTAATAATTGTGCGACGGCTGCGGAGTGCATCGTGCTACTTCGAGGGACACCAGACGAGTATGCCTCTAAAAAAAAACTGCACGCATATATCCTATAATGGTCAAAAGGAACCCTTACTGTGAGATTTTAGTGTCAGCCTGTGAATTTTATAACATTGTTTTTGACCATCTTGCTTATCTCTGAACAAGGGTCGACAACGCGTTAGTAACGCCCCTGGTATTGCAAGCGTCCATAGGCTACGGTAAGCTTAGCACCGGTTGGGCCGTCAGCTTGCTTGCCACCTTAATGGTATAAAAAAAAACCCCCAAGTGCGAGTCGGACTCGCGCATGAAGGGTTTTGTACCATTATCTATACAACATTAGACACTATATTATGAGTATAACCTTTATATTATGAGTATAACGGACAGCGGAGTGTTAGTAATCGGGTCCCGTTTTTATCCTTTGGTACGGAACCCAAAAAAATGTTTTCCAGACAAAAAATCTAAAATTATTAGGAAGGCTTTCAACCGAAAATTACAGTGCAATAATTCTGGATCACGGAACCCTAACTTATTGCCGATTTTTGTTAAGTATGTACATGTTTTTTATTTCAGGTAAATCTGCCGCAGGAATGAAGTAGCTGCTTAATGTACTTGCCAACGAGTTATATCACTCCCCTGTTATCAGTTTATTTTATTTACTCCTCAATGTTTTCCTTAGCAATATTATGTTATAACAAGTGTTTTTATTAATTGTATAATTGTATGAAATTTTGATCAATCAAGTGCACTTGCATTTTTTCTTAGATGTAGATACACGTATTTTATGTTTAATGTGTATACCACAGGCGGCCATAGGGTGGTGCTTGGAGGAGGGCTAATCACCCCGGTTTTTTCCGGGACATATACCTACACTAATTATTTCACAGAAATATCTATGCTTAGATAATAGATAAAGGTTATTTTTTGTTATATGTTATGTCTGTTACTCAGTCACCCACAATCATAATTTATGAAATTTTGTGAAAAATTCCAGACAGGTTCAGTCAACTATCAGTATTGTACATAGAAAGATAGAAAAAAAAGGTTCGTTTGAAGAAATTGTTGATAAAAAAACAAATTATGTAATAACTAATAGTATTTTTATTTTTGTTTTATTTGATGGTTAAGATTTTTAATCCTATAATTTTTATGTATCTTTAAATAAAATAGGTAAAATTTTTAATGGCATTCAGTATTTTGTTTACCCAGATCAGTTTCATATTAACTCTTACGAGTGTGCTTTTTGATTGGAGACCTTCATCACCAGTTGTTGAGCTTTCAATTGTTTTTAAAGTTCAAGCCCCCCCTCAGTTCTTGGAGGGGATGTTTAGTTTGGTGGGGGAAATTAGAACGCATGGAGGTGTGGCGCGCAAATATGTATGTACATGTACATGTTTAAATATATGTGTGTTTGGGTACTTTGTTCCTGGATTACTGATTGGCAACATGTGTTACTTGCCTCATCTTCCCTTGTTTCTGGAATGAATAAGTTAAATGGTGTGCATTTGTTGGCAAGAGCTTGTGTATGAGCTAGGCTATTTCAAAAAGTACAATACAGTACTTTCCCTCCGACTACGGCCTTTCTCCACGCTGTTTATATATTTGTGTATTTATATATGTGTAACAATATAAATATCTTTAATTTTATTTATGAGTGTAAGTATTAACAAAAGTTAAAAACATTGTGGCAATTGTCTGGTATCCGATTTTTACAACCAGGTGGCGCTGTGTGGTGTGTCTAGAATTATACATTTTAATAAAGCATGTTACAATATATTTAAATTCTCTTACAGAATTGATGATTTTATTGCTTATTACTATTATTAAATCTCTAAGCACATTTTTGAAATACGCTTTGTACAAAGAGAAAATAAATAGGTAATATCTAGTGGCGACGTTAGTTTGCTGCTATTAACCCTTTAATAAACATGTGATTGAAATTTTTCAAACGTTTATTAAATGTCTATTAATGGATTTACCACTTGTATAATATGTTTTGTAATTATATTTATTTTAACAAATTAAAAGTGCTTTTAGTTACCTACTTCAATAATATTTTTTTTATTTGAACAATAGACCTGTTACATAATAACCACAGGTGACTGCTTAACATCAGGAATACCGTAAGCTTGTTTACCACCTTGGTGGTATAAAAAAAACATTTTAAATATATTTTTACAAATTTAGTTAATTTGATAATTAACTAATTTTGTCAAAAATTAAAATTCATATTTTTTGTATGAATATAGTGGTTTGAAACATGTTTGTGTAGCAGTCCTATGTTACCAAGGATTACTTAATATTCTTCAAAAAGTGATTATTATTACTGTACCTCATGCCAGAAAGAAATCCAACTACTTTAACAAGTCATGGATATCTAATATGAGTGCAAATAAAAAACTTTTTATCTGCTAGTCATGTGGTATCGTTAAAAATTTGACAGTGGCCAATCACAGAAAATGTTATACACAACATTTTTGAGGTCGGACAGCAAAAGTTATTTTTGTACTTGTAGCATTTAAATAATGTTAGCAGTTTTCAATAATCATTTTAATTAGCAATTAAAAATATAATTAATAATTATTAACTATTTAACAAAGCAATTCACTATTTAATTTACTACTCATTTTAGATTATTTTTTAATTAATTTGTTTTATTTGTGTTCTTAGAATTTCTTATTAAATTGTTATAACTATCAAGTAGCATTATCATTAACTACAAGTGTTTGGTAACAAACCCAACAGACCCAGAGTGCATATTCAGAAAATCTAGCATAAACCAAATTATAGGTAACTGAAATTAAGTTTTTTGGACTCAGTTATAGTAGATACAGAACCCTACATTGAATTCACCTTGACATACTCTTGGTCAGGTGTTTTCTGATACTAAAATAATAATTAAGAAAATATCTGGGATGGAATTTGGCTAAAAACTTTATAATTGTAAAATTTTAGCAATATTGATAATGCATCCATAGGCTTCGGTAACCACTTAAAATCAGGTAGACCGTAAGCTTGTTTGCCACCTTGATGGTATAAACAAATAGTCTTTGATTAACCCATTTGGCAATAAGTGTTATAGGTGTATATTATTATGATATGTATGTTGTGAAAAAAATATTTTTTGAAATTTAATTAGAATTTCTGTAAACAATTGCAAGTTCTGACAGCACTTAAATAATTGTTCCATATATTATTTTAAAGTAGGTACTTTTTCAAATGTAGAAAAAAGCGTGTTTAGAAAAACACAAATAGTGATTCTTTATCACTTAGGCGGCACAGAGCCACACGCTGTAGAGAAAGTTAGGTGAGCCCTAGTCCAGCAGTTGAGGTCTATGGGCTGTAATAATGATTATAACTACCTTTTACGTTTGTGATCTGATTTTTTATCTATAAAACAGAAGCATATAAAATATGTGATGGACAAAAGAAAACTACCTAAAAATAAACAATAAAATTTTATTTTATTAACTTATTTAAATAATATACAACACTTATCAAAAAGGCTACAATGAGCTATTTCTGCTTTATTATTGGCTTAAAAATTGACTTTATTGATTAGCCACTAGTTTGACAATGAGCCAGTATAGTGGACTATGGCCTAAGCCTCATTCTCAAAGGAGAGGCCTGTGACCCAGCAGCGCAGTGTATAATGGTTGCAGCAAGCAAATATTTACTACTAAACATCCAAACTTTGTATTGTTTGCACTATGATTCACACAATAATCAACTAAACATTTATATATTATTATGAATAGGTACATAATCATCACCCTCAGCCATGGGGACATGATAGTGATAAGATACTAAGCACTAATAGTCCCATATTGTAACAAGGACTTCAGCTCTGGATTGTGCTGAAGCCATTAGCTACAAAATTAAAAGTCCGCTATGTCCAGTAAGTAAAGGTGTTACAAAAATTTAAAAATTGCCATATGCTGCCTCACAAAAAGTGTACAATTATTATGAGCTTTGTAGTTTAAGAGTAGACTTTTTTGACTTCACTACAACCATGGCCGTAGCCCCAGAAATAAATTCCTGACTATGGCCATGGCTACAACTTATACTCAGTGCACTGGATAACAACTAATTCTAATAACACACACTAAAGATTCGCACAAGTGTTAAAACAATAGTCACTTCCTCTTTTTTCTAGCATTAAATACAATAAGTAAAAAATTCTAAAAGACTAATAACATCAACACACCAACTTGGCATTTTTTTGTGATCAGTTCATCAGGTTTCCATAGCATATAATGATCTTTTGAAATATAGGTAGTAGCACCTAGTAAATCTGTGAAAAAATACATTTCATCTTGGTAGGTAATACTGTGGGATATACTCTATATAATATGCCATCGGATCCAAGTGTTCATACACTTTGCCAATGGATTTTTCAAGCAGACAGTCGGGTTTTCAAGTAAGGGTTGGGTTGTACAAAAGAGGGCGCTGAGTCTTTTTCTCCCTTAGTCTCTTTTAGTTACTCTGACCCCAGTAAGGCTGGAGCGAGGTTTATCTTCAATAGATAGGTACTACCTAGGTAGGATACCTTTTCATTCTCATCTGAGTAAAGAAAAAGGGCAAAGCAGATTCTTCTGACTTTATTTTTATGTTACGCGAGATAGGTCTCTAGCAAGTAGTCTTCTAATTTTCTAACGCGATTTAAAAGCATAATAAAGAAGCAATAACAATTATTTTTAACATATATCGTCCATATGTTATTATTATGTACCTATCTGTAATTTAAATAAACAAAAAAATGTTTTCAAGGTGCATTCAAAACCCTGCTTGAAACAATGGAAACTAGTTACTTTAAAATAAGATGGCAGATATATTTTAAGGCAAGAGTAAGAGAGATAACTTAATACTGTAATCCGATCAGCAGATATTTTTTGAACACAATACTATGGCATTAAACGCATCAGAGGGGAATGAAACGCGTCTAGAAGCATAGACAAAACCCAGATAATTTGCTAAATTAAAAAAAAAAAGTTTGTTTGTACACGTAATCCTTGGCCGTACAATACTGCTCCGTACAAATTTTGATCAGTCAATATTGTACAACCAAATAATGTACAGCCAAGGATTACGTGTACATGTACATGAAATACTGCCTGTACAATTCTTGGATCCCAATTACTGGTCGTACAATCTCGGTACGTGTCGATATTGTACAGCCAGTATTACGCGACCACGGAATACCCGGCCGAGCAATTGGAATCCGCTTTGTTTGTACACGTAATCCGTGGCTGTACATTCCACGGTTGCGTAATATAGGGACTCCTCTATGACGGTGATATTTCTGTTTACGTTTCCCATTTCTATTATTTTATTTTCTTATTTCTATAAGGAAGAATTGTACTAACATATTAATTGACCTGAGATTTCTTCAAAATGGGAAAAGGTTTCAATAATTACATGTGTAAAAAGTTTTTTCATCCTGCTTCTAGAGATAACTTGAAACGAGTAAGGTCTTTTCTTTATATTGTATTATAGTCCAAGGTTGCAATTCTGCCAAAATATCCAGACGTATCATGCTTATTTAATTGTATTTCTACCAGAATATGTATAGGCAATTATCACTATCAAACTTAAAAGACGACGTAATTGGCGAAGTTATGTGGCTTAGCCACAATAGAAGCCACTAAGAAGAACTTGAACTTGAAAGACAACGTATCATGCCATACAGAAAAAAAATTACAACTATTATTAATACAAAGGACCACGAAATGGCTAAGTAGTCAAGTAATTATTGTTTGTACCTTATTTTAATAGCAAATGATCTAGGGTGAATGATCCGGAATTTTTTTTTACCTTGCGCCCTCTACTCTGACCGAATGATACATATATCAGCCCCCTTATAAAAGATATATCTAAGCATCAAAGTAAGTGAAACAATGCTCACTAGGTGTCCAGCAAAATCACGTGTTTTTGTTAAAATTTGGAAGTTTTGGCACAACAATCCGTGAAATGGAGACTAAAAGAACCTTAACCAAGGGAAGATTATGTTGGAAATAAATATTACCATAGGTAAAGATAGCGCATGTTACTTATCACAGAAAAAAAGCTGGGGGGAAGCTGTTCATAGTCCCTATATTCAAAAATCCCCTTAGTTAAGTAGTTTTTGGTAATTTTTTACTTCTCAGGTTGATTTATTTTGAAACAAAGTAGATCCCTTAAAGATCCTTATATCTATAAAGTTGTTATATAAATACTATTTATTTATAAAGTAAAAAATGGTGTGCTTATGGTTCCACCATGAGGACTAATATACTTACCCAGTTTTGCAAAAAAATATTATTAGGTAAGCGGAGAAAGTTCATCATATAATGGCAAACTACAAGAAGACACCTAATTCAACTGCCTGTCATCACATTTTTAATTAAAACTTCATTTTTAGATTATGCATTAGATAACTAGGGGCTTCCGAACTGGACCTCAGATTGCTACTTTGATTTGGTAACCTGGTTCTTAAAGTATTACATGGTTGACCCTTGGGGCCACTCTAAAACTATGATTTCTTTGGTTGCTCCTCGTCTCGCAATGACTTTTAACAAAAGTGTAACATACACATATAATCACGTCTGCCTAAGATTGTCAAGGATAATCATAAAATAGTGCTGTTCGCCGATGACACATACAAAACTATGTTTGATAGTGTTAACAATAAGACATTTGACCAATGTTGAGACTGCAAAAATAGTATTTGTTTAATGACATATAGTATCTTATTGTGGGGTAGCGCTGCTGATGTAAATACAATATTTGTGTTACAAAAGCGGGCAATTCGCGCTATTTACAAATTAGGATCTAGGATATCTCTGAGGGATAGGTTTTGGGAAGTAAATATTTTAACTTTAGCATTGCAGTACATATATGAAAATCTTGTATATGTTCACAAAAATATTAATAGTTTCAGCAAGGAAAGTGATGTTCACAAAGTAAATACTAGAAGTAAAAATAAGCTGTTGGTGCCTGATACATGTCTGCATAAAATTAGTAACTCCTTTATAGGGTTTTTTTTCTCTGGCTGACTATGCAGTTGCAGCCATTACTGCCGGGCTTTTTGGGGCGAGACTCTGAAGGAGCCTCAGCCCATATAGCACCCAACCCTCATGGACTCCCTGCGGGGGAAGCCTCGGCTTGGGTAAGTCAACGCCAGAAGAGGAGTTCCCCGTTACGCGGGTGTGGTTGCGATTGATTGGAGGCGAGAAGCGCCCCGGCACTCTTTGATACCTCGTGTATCCTTGCGGGCACTGACGAACCCGGGGACGTCGGCGTCGTGTTAGGGAGAGATAAAAATCCTGGGACTGAAGATGCTCAATTACAGGATTCATAGGTAAACCAAATTAAAATGGAACTAATATAAAATTGTAGAGCTCAAATTTTTTATTTAAATCTAAAATAAAAAAAAAATTATGATACTATATTATACTGATACTGATTACGTTGGTAACTAAATAATTTTTTTTAAAAGAGTTTCCTGCTGGATTCTTATATTAATCTCTTTTTTGATTTCGAGGATTCAAGTAGGAGTGTTTGTAAAAACCTAATTTAAATATATTTGACTTTGACTTTAATTCTGTCGTAAATTGGCTACTGGTTTAATGTGAACAATTATTTGTTAAATAGAAAGAAAACCAAATGTATTGAATTTCTACCCCAAAGTCAGTCATGATTTTTTTACCATTACTGCTTCACCGGACTTTTGGGGCGAGACTCTGAAGGAGCCTCAGCCCATATATCGCCCAACGCTCAAGGGCTCCCCGCGGGGGAAGCCTCGGCTTGGGTTGTCGCTCTCGGGGGCGTCCCTTCGACCGGCGTGAGTCTCGAACCCGAAGGTGAGTCACCGCCAGGAGGGGAGTTCCCCGTTACGCGGGTACGATTGCGATTGAGTGGGGGCGAGAAGCGCCCCGGCACTCTTTGATACCTAGTGTATCCTTGTGGGCGCCGACGAACCCGGGACGTCGGCGTCGTGTTTGGAGGGAGGTCCTATTCGGGGAGGTCGTAGAGACTAATCTCGTTATCCGGACAGCGAGATCATCATCTGGGGACGTTAGTACGTGCCGAGGCCGCCTAACAATAGTTTTACGACCGTGACCGGGTCGATCGTGGGGTCAGTCAGGTGAAAACTAGTGTACTTATCAAAGGGGAAAACTTCTAGGGACATAAGTGATGCATCGCATCATTTCTGACAGTGCCGCTGTGCTACAAGCTCTCAATAACAACTGCATCAACCTAATCCTGGAGTGGCACTGTTAGCTGCAAAAAATGCATTGCAGAATTAGATTAATCTTCAATGGATATGTGGTCACAGCAGGTCTCTTGTTAATGATGTAGCGGATCAGTTGGCAAAAAGAGGATAGGGCACTAAAATAATGGGTCCCAAACCAATTGTACCAATACCATTGACCTAACTCAAAACGTTGTTACAACAAACAGTGGGCAGAATAAACAGATTGCAGACATACCAAGAATGTTCTTACATCCTTGGACACAAATCTGTCGCACAAGCTGTTACAACTTAGGAAAAATCTACGCTACATAATTATTAATAATAAAACGTCACTAAACACTAAACAAACACTTTTTTAATATCTCCGTAAGCAGAGGTTGCATAGAAGCCTAGGAAACACCTTCTCATGTGGTCGTACACTGCAAAAGTGTGAGCGACCAATGGACAAAGCTCCTTTAGAATCCACAAACCATGTAAAAGGTGCTGAATAACATCAGATGCCTGCTAGATTTCTGGACAGAGCTGGGATGGTATAAGTTACCAATGACACAACTTGGTTACCTACGTACAATGGCCCTATTATGAGGCTAAGTGCGGAAAACATAAGTCCAACTAAGTATCAACTAAGGGTAAAACTTTGATCTTGTAAAAACAAAAATTACTGGATACCGGATTGGCGAATAGACTTAGTTCTGCAGCTTTCCCTTTCAAAAAGGTATGTCAATTCATAGATGCAAATAGTGATGAATAGAGTGATGTTCTACGGTGTTTTTAATAGGGTCATGCAGCTGATGCTTAAACAATCTTTGTTTTGATGAAGAAGGCTACTTGAGCAATTTACATATTTCAATTATTATTTCAGTCATGTAGACAAGTTTCAAAATTTAGTAAAACAGAAACTTAAGAAAAGCTTATTGTACAATTAAAGACTACCTTGATGATTAAAAATGCATGGGATTAAATAAATTGTTGTTAACATAATTTACTTGATAATAATTTTCATCTTAATCTTTAATGAATGCCATTTTGATTCCATAATGGAAGTAACAAGTAACTTGCAGTTTATTGACTTCAAAAAATAAACATACATAAAAACAGGTTTCTCGGATCTAAGATTCCTTACAGTTTTTATTACTTAATTGTATCTGTGGGATCAACTCATGCAATTTGATGTTCTATCATAGAATTTGGACAGACATTAACGTAGGAATCTCAAACTCCAAACACAAATACATGTTTATTACCGTTTTTTTTCTTAGGTATGGATGGCAGAACAAAAAAGCGATGCTTACAAGAAAAAACAGGAAGAATTGCGTATGCAGTATGAAAAGGAGCAAGAGCTACACGAAAATAAGTAATTGTAGTTGTTTTAAAAATAATAATAATAATAATATATTTGGACATTACACACAGCGCCGTCTGGCCCCAAAGTAAGCAAAGCTTGTGTTATGGATACCAAACAACGGATACAAATACATATTTTTTTTTTTTTTTTGTAAATACATACATATCATACATAATTACACTCAAACTCAAGACAAACACAAACGTTTATTACATAAATGTTTGTCCTGTGCGGGAATCGAACCCACACCCTCTGCACAGCAGTCGACCACACTACCAACTAGGCTGCGAGGGATTTAGATATAATTATGTAGATATAATTCAACTTTCTTACAGGTTATTATACCATGAGTGCATTTTATAAACCTACGTATGGCTAATGATCAATTCATTTATGACAGTGTTTCTAACAAACCATAATTACATTTTGACACAAAGATATCTGGAGGGATAGAAAAGGATGTAGGATAATTTTGACAGGATAAAAAGAGAAAGGGAGACTAGTTATTTAGTTGGGCGTATGTTTTTCGCACTTAGTCTCACTATTGGACCATTGTACATAAGTAACCAATCCATCCGTTGTTGGTTACTTATACCGTTTCAGCCCTGTCCAGAAATCTAGGAGGTGTCTGATACCTCTCAGTGCCTTCTCAAGGTTTCAGGACTATCCAAAAGCTTTGCCCGTCGATTACTTACACTTCTAAAGTGCAAGATCACTTGAGCTGGTGTCTCCTCGGCATCCAGACAGCTTTTATATAGGGGCTTGTCTGTGATTCCGATGTTAAAGAGATGTTTATTTAGTTGGCAGTGACCTGCTATTATGCTAGTTATGTGGCATCATCTACAATTTCTACCCCTGCACTGATGATGAAGATGGATCAAATTCATCTCTATTCATTGTCCCCAATGTAGCCTTTTCACTCAAAATAGTGTTCGAGACGTTTTCGCCGTCCGCCTGTTGTTCTCCGAAACTGTATTTCTCATTGAGAGATTTAATTTATTGACTTCACTTTGATATAAGAGGTTACTTATTATAATGGGTACCAACCGAACCATATTTTATTTTATTACCAGCTGTGACTCGCGATTTAACTTTTACGTACAAAAAGTTATTCCTATGGCAACTCTCGATCGGTACATAAAAACCGGAGAAGTGCGAGTCGGATGCTATACCATTTACCAAACACAAACAAAAAGTAAGGGGTCACCCATCCAATTATAAACCATGCCCGACGTTGCTTAACTTTGAATATCGTTTCCAGCAAATAAATGTGTTACGGTTTCGCTTAAAAATAGCTAGATGGCGCTGTAACGGTGATTTAAGGTGGCAAATGATTTGGGCACTATACTTGGTCGCTTTTTAGGGTTCTGTAGTTAACAAGGAACCCTTATAGTTTGCCATGTCCATCCGTCCGTCTGTCTGTATATCCGCGGTTTAGCTCAAAGACCATTAGTACTAGAAAGCTGTAATTTGTCATGGGTATACATATTAACTAGGCCGACAAAGTAGTAAAATAAAGTGTCACGCGAATGTTGTGAGTGAAGTAGACTTAATTTTAAAAACATTAGAAGAAGGTATGCGGTCGTGCGCCAAGTACTACCCGCGCTATGAGTCGCACGCATCATACAGCCTTCTTATGGCCCATTAATTGAAAAAATTACATAGAAATCTTATGCTTTTATAATATAAGTTAGTAGGGATATTAAGGTGGAAGTTTTGCCTTCTTACAGGCTTAGCTATAAATATTGACTAGACTTATATAATATGTACGTACATGACGCCGTCATCCTAAAAAATCGAACAATATCTAGTTGAATCAATCAATCAATAAAATTCTTTTTTTTGCATGTAACACAGGTTAATAAGGATAGAAGTAAATAATTTTTGTGCTCTGTGATCTACCAATAGCCATGGTTTTCAAATGAATATAAATTCATTTTCTTTTTTCAGAGCATTGTTGAGCAAAGACAGTAAAGACAAACTCAGCTTGAATTTTATGTATGAACCACCTCCAGGTGTAAAGAAAGAACGTGAGCGAGAAGATAATGAGCCAGAGTATAAGTTTGAGTGGCAGCGCAAATACAACGCTCCACGCGAGAGCTATTGCAAGGGTGACAATGAGATCAGAGACCAACCATTCGGGATATTAGTCAGGAATGTCAGATGTATTAAGTGTCACAAGTGGGGTCACATAAATACAGGTACTTTTAAATAAAATAATATTTTAATAAGAATAATTAAAAAACCCGACTGCAAAATATCAAGAACTAAAAAGATATAAATAAGTGCCCCTAAAACTTACTAAATATTTAACTATAGCATAGCCTTAAGTAATTGGCTTTTCAAAAGACCAAGCAACATATATTTTAAAACTTACTAAATATTTAACTATGGCATAGCCTTAAGTAATTGGCTTTTCAAAAGACCAAGCAACATATATTTTCATCATAACATTATAAATCAAATTTTATTTTTGTTTAACAGACAAAGAATGTTCTATGTACTCTATGTCTATGAGTGAAGCTCGTGCGTTACAAGCTTCGTCATCCGCCCCTGAAGAAGAGGAGGAGAAACCGGATGTTCCTACATTGATGCAACAAATGCGTGACACAGGCCTTGTAATGAAACCTGGTGCTTTACCTCTTGCTGCCACTAAAATGGAAGATAATGACACATCAAATCAACTTACAGAAGTCGATTTAATCGGACAGTTAACTAAAAAGCAAAAGAAGAAATTATTAAAGTAAGTTAATGTTTTGTTTTTATTACTGGAAAGTCCACTAACTCGCACTGGACACCTTTTTGTTCTTAAAACTTCACAACTGTAGTGGAGTTTAAAAACATTCATTTGTTATTCGAAATATTTATCATATTTCCGATGCTTACGTAGAGCAATCTCTTTTGAAAAAATAAAAAAATTGAATTCGTTTAATTGAGAAATGACGTTGGTTTTTTTTTGTGCCTAAGTATGAAGCTAGAAACGCTTTATAACCGGACACCGGCCTCTTCTAAGGGCAAGACCATAGTCCACCTGGCCCGTTGCGCATTGTTAGTCGTCAAGCTAGTGACTAATTGGCTGTCAGAATTTACAAGCTCATTGCTATCTGTCATAATCATAAAAAGCCTACTATTTAACGTGCTCTATGAAGCACGGATGAGCTCAGAAAAAGAAAACGCCATCGTTGCTCAATTTCGAATATTGTTTATGATAGACGAAATGTTACTGGGTCTCGACAAACTCATCCCGATAGTATATATTCAAAACTATCTCCTGACAATAAGGATATGTAGTTTTTTGGCCATGATTGATGACCCGCAAACTCGTATTTAGTGACTGGAAACTGCTGTACTATGTGTTCTTTCACACAAGTTATTACATTATAGGACACTGTTTGACTTAAAATATACCTTTGTTTGGCATTTCTTTTTAGTTATTATTGTTTGCCATTGTTTTGTGAATCTTCTAACACTAAGACACTAACCAAACACGATAGACTTCAGGACAGGCTTCACTAGTATTTTAATAGTTTTACTAATTTTGAGATAGTGTGTTTATTACATTAATATTAACCATTTTTTGTATTTTACAGGAAATTGGAAAAACTAGAAAAGAAAAAGGACAAGAAGCATAAGCATAAATCCAAACACTAAAGGGTGCCGTTTGTTAAGGATTTAGGATAAAAATGAAAACGAGAAAATTTGTAAATAATATATTAAAACCGCCTTTGTCTTGCTCTTTTTTGGATCATACATACATCGAACTGCTTATAATTGTGTCTGCGTTTACAGTTGATCAGAACGCAACATTATTCAAAGATCTAAAACGGAAACTGACTAATCCTAACAACTGCCATAAGAATCCTACTTAAATACAAAAAAGTTAATTTGTCTCAACCAATAGTAATTAAAAGAATCATTAAAGCATGGGCAAGCATTAAGATCCTAATCGGAGTGCTGTTATCTTCTAGAAAATACGGGAAATCATACTTATTTTGCGTTTTGACTTTTATAACAGATGTAGAACGTATAGGCAGGCACATGCATTTAACTAACAATATTTATCTGTTTTTTTAGTATAATTTAATACTAAAATAATTAAATTAAAATAATGATAAACGATAAATTTACGCAAATTGCACATTGGCTATCATAATGAGGGCATAAGACAGACAGTCATTGAACTACCGCCATTGGAGTTTGTTTTATCCTAATTAATATGAAAAATAATTAGGTACTTTTCATAAAAAAATAATTAAATATTTAATTTAAATAAATAAAGCAAGTTTTACAAAAGCACTAGTTTTTCAAAGGTGCGGTATAACAGTTTCTTATTAATTATTTGTAATGTAATGTAACAATAAGTTAGTGATTAAATGTCTGTACTGTATTTCATTTCTACTTTTATTGTCACAAAAATGGTAAACTAACTCTTGTATATAATATTAACAATATAAATAAATATTTTAAGATGCAGTCAAATTATTAACTTTGAGGCAGGACTTAAATCTGCGATCCTAAGATTCCGTCCGTCTCGTGCTCTACCACTGAGCTATCGAGGTACGATTTTGACTGGTCAAAATCTTGACGACATCTCTAAAAATACGCTCCTTACGAACGTAATTAAAACACAACTACTAGGAACGTATGAAGTCCTAGTACCTACATCAATCTTACAAATACACAAATAAATCTTTATAGAATTAAGAAATACATGATATATATATATATCTACATTGGACATATCCCACTGAGCATGAAGTTTATATAGGAATCGCACATTTGCAAGTTTCAGACTTGACATAGCTTAAACACGACAGTAACTTGTATCTTAATGTTACTTTAAACCTCATCAAAACTTAATAATTGATGTAATGCAATGATATGTATGAAAGTTTACAAATGAACTTAGCAATATAATACACAAACTAATTGAGATGTTTCTATTTAACATTGTTGCAATATAAAAAAGTTATGATGTAGCGCAATGTCAAAGCAATGTTTTATTATAGAACATAATCGTATGAAATTAGTGTAGGTTCGCTAACAAAAGTTACTGTTCTTTCTTTTGTAAACTAAATAAAATATATACATTCTAAAATAGCAAGAACCTTTTGGCTTTTATTCATAATCATAAAAAACACTAATGTTTTGTACAAAAATAATAACAGCTTGGTTCGCAATATAATTATTGTAACATCTCTACGTTATTCATGCTGGCGCGTAGTTGAGACATGACCTTGAATGCGCAGAATTAATTGTTTAGGTGTGTTTGATGTAGGGGCGATCATCAACACTTCAAGGGTCACAAAACTGGTTTTTCGAAATTGAAAAAGTGGGTAGGTACACCGGCTTTACACACATTTTTCGTCTTATTATTTTTCAAAAAAAAATATGTTTTAGATTTGTCATAATCGATTTTTATTCTATAAATGTAATATTTTTTTGTGCATGTATAATATAAAAATGTTTTTTTTTTACAACATTCATCTAATTGCCCTGAAACTTTGGTGACTTTTAGGGCATATGACCAAATTTTCAAAGAAACTTAATCCTGATCCACTGCGTTATAATTGTAAAACCGTTTTTTTAACATGAGGCTAGGAGGGGTAGGAGTTCTTGAATTTTTATAATTATAAACCTTAAAAACAACCACATTGGATTTAAAAATATGCTTAATGTGTACTGCGTTAGGGTATAAAATTCTAAGCTAGTTTTTTAATCGCATTGATTACTTTCGCTATTATTTTGTAAAAATTATCCAGCAAAAACTTTGCACTCGGGTTCAAGAACTTTCGTTTGCTTCGCGCAAATTTGCCTTCCCCATCGAGCTTCTCGCGTCACGGATACTTGCGCGGTAGGACGACGAAATCGGTTCTTTATAAGGTAAAAATACGGGGTGATGGTAAACGGTAACCGCAGCCTAGGGACGCTTGCAACATCTGCGGCATCACTCGCGCGTTGCCGACCCTTCAACAATCTAATACTTATTTCTTGAATCCATAGTGTAGTCCTTACACAAAACCGTATAAATTTTTTTTTTTGCACGGCCCGTGTAATAAGCGTCTCTAGTACTGTAATCTGCATAGCAGTGTTTCTGGTTGATGTCCAACATATCATTGATATGCAGTAGAAACAGCGTAGGAGACAGCACAGAGCATAGCAATAATGTCCATGCTATTACCGTCAACTACGGCGTGTATGCGTCTGCCGGATTAAAAGCCAGCCACCCATTTGCACAAACCCTCGGGCACTCCGTAAGATGGCAACTTCGATAGAATGCCTTCGCTATGTCCAGGCTACATGCCAATGCCTCCCCCTGACTCTCAATGGCTAATGCCCATCGGTGCCTGAGATACACTAGAAGATCACTAGTCGAGCGACCGCACCGTAGAATAGGTGGTACAGCGCCTTTGTCGTTCATATTCGAGTTTGAGGCAAAGACATATAGACAATCAAAACGGAAAAAAGAGGCCTACAAAGAAAGAAATTGAACGCGGACAGAAGAAACAAAATCAAAAGAAACTCTCACAAAATACACTCAGAAAATGACACATATATAGAGGACGAATTATAGGTACCCTATCAGAATAAATGAGATTCTAAAAGTTTGTCAGAGCTGTTACGGCAAGAATATTTGAATCGCTCCACGTTAAAGTGCCCGTAGTCCATTGGATGGAATTTTAGGATAATCAAAAAAATATTTCCCTCATAAAAAATGTCTATGGGACGTAATTTATTAATCCTTTGTGGATTTAGTCTATATTTTTATACATCTTTTTAATTCATTAAGAATATATATAGTTGTATCGTATTCTATCATAAATAACTCAGGCCAAAAGTGGTGGCCTTTTAACATGGAACGAATATTTTGCTAAGGTATTGGGTTCAAAAGTATTCTAAAGCAAAATGAAAATAGAGTTTTATTCTTAAAGAAATTCTTACAATCGAAATTTAGTCAAAAGATAGATGAAACTAAAACTAGAACCTATTCATCATCTGTGATGTCATCATGGCCACATTCTGTAGTTGGCAAATTAATGATTTTTTGATAGAACTCTATGTATTCTACTGAAATGTACTGTGTTATTTTTTTGAATCATCTGCTTTGGCTGTCTGCTAAGGAACCTATCCTTCAGGGTAAGCTTGAGCTGTAGGTAAACTGGTGGGTAAGGTGTTAAAACGACCTAAATTGAACAAATCGTATACAAACCCATCAATGAATTCAGTAGCTTTTATCATTCCTTTGAAGTTAGAATGATACTCATATTGAAGGTTCATACTAATTTTAATATTGGTGTGCATCCTTCAGAAATTGCGCGTCATGTCCTGCCTATTTCTTCATAATTCGTTATTCATGAGCCACCGCTGCACAATACTTAACACTTTTTCGTAAAACACTGCTAAAATATACACATCGAAACACACTAAATAAATTTAGAAAAATTAAACAGAGAAAACACCACTCCTTCTTAAGATGCTTTTTTTTCTGACTGACTAAGCAGTTGGTTGATGCAGCCATTACTGCTTTACCGGGCTTTTAGGGCGAGACTGAAGGAGTCTTAGCCCATATCCCCTGCGAGGGAAGCCTCGGCTTGGGCTGTCGCTCTTGAGGTCGTTCCTTCGACCAGCATGTTCCTTCGAACCCGAAGGTGAGTCAGCGCCAGATGGGGAGTTCCCCAACGATTGCGAGTGAATGGGGGGCGAGAAGCGCCCCAGCATTCTTTGTTACCTCGTGTATGAGGAAGGCCCGTGCGTTCGCCGACGAACCCAGGGACGTCGGCGACGTGTTAGGGGGGATGCTCTATTAGGGGAGGTCGTTGAGACTAGTCTCGCTATCTGAATTGCGAGATCATCGTCTGGGGCCGTTAGTAAGTGCCGAGGCCGCATAAAATAGTTTTTCGACCGTGCTGAGGTCGGTCAGGGGGATGAGCTTAAGATGCGCGCCAAAAACGTGCTTTTATTTAAATGTTTTTTTTTTAAGTTTTAAGTGACACTCGATTCTAGTCTTTTGGCTTTTACCAGGGTTGCAATTCATAAAATAATTTATTTACAACGCAAAAACTTTATTGCATTTTCGTTGTTTCATGTTTAAGGGACGCTAGTCCTAGACTCAAATAAAGTCAATATTGGATGACACTTAACTACCTGGACAATCGTCCGTTTGATATGTAATACCTATTGTCAGTACAAGGATACTGTGTTCCTTAACAAAATGCCATTATTATCTCATTTTTGCCAAAATGTGGACAAATGGCCATTTAACATGGAGCGATTCATTTGCTATCCGATGAAATAATTTACGTACAAATTATTTCAATGAAACTCCTGAAGCAAAAGAACAACAAGACGATTTTGCCGTTGATTCTGATTAACCTGAACTACATGACATTTAAGCTCATCGCATATAGGTATCCTATGAAGAAAGAGAATTTAGTCAGATCTTGGATAAGACTGATTACGCTGTAGGAAATTTTATTATTGTGTGTCATGCTATGAAGAAAGGCAAATATGATTATGTCGCTCAAATTGTAGCACTGAAAGATAAACAACTAAAGGTGATTTATTTAAAAAAGGCGTATTGAAACTGCCAACTCCGACTCAAAATCGTAGAGGTGGCCGTTTGACACTGATTACGAAAAATATCATATTGATTATTAGGTTTTAAGATCAGAAGGAATAACAATTTAAAAATTTCAGTTTGTTAAAAACAATTTAAAAATTTAATATTGAATAATTTTCAATCAGCATCAGAGTTACGACAGTTGATTATTTTTAAGTTTTTTTTTTTGAAATAGGTTTTTGTTGAATTTAATAAAAGTTTTTGTTTTATTATTACCCTTCCTGTTTTTTATTCACTCTGTATCCGTAAAACTCGTAAGATATAGGATTTTTTTAAGTTGTTTTATTTTTTGCCTTTAGTGTCTTATATTTGCCCCAAAGCTAAAGAGAGGAAAAAAATGACACACATATTTCTGTTCACTTCACAAGGTTCTGTCTTTCTATTGGTCGCCGGAATACGCATGCGCAGTTTCACGCAATCTGAAGTTGAATTTGTTTTATATTAATTTAATTATTTATTTTTAAAGTAACTATATAACTAAATATTCGGTGAATATTTTAAGCGTCTAGCTGTTGCCGTTATCAATATCGAGCAAAATAATCAGGTTTGTTGTATGGAAGCCCCCTTAAATATTTATTTTGGAAGCCCCCTTAAATATTTATTTTATTATGTTTTTTTAGTATTCGTTGTTTTAGCGGCAACAGAAATACATCTTCTGTGAATATTTCAACTTTTGAACTATCACGGTTCAAGAGATACAGCCTGGTGACAGACGGACAGACGGACGGACGGACAGCGAAGCGTTAGTAATAGGGTTCCGCTAATTACCCTATGGATACGGAACCCCAAAAAATGAGTTTTAGGGCTTCTTTCGGATAAAATAGTGTGTTTTACTCGTTATAGATAGGGGTTCGTGAGTAATAACTTCAGTTTTATAAAAAATTTTTAGCTAATTTTTAACCTTTAATTAACATAAATCGTTATCAATTATCTAGTCAGTGAAATAAAATAAAAGTTTTAATTGTTGTTTTATTTTTTCTGAATTCTTTAATCCTAAAAATAGAAAAATATTATTAATAACTTTTACCAAGGAACTATTAGCAGTCTTGCATTTTTATTTCTATAATTATTTATTATCAGTCGTTTTTTTAAACGTAATTTTTTTAAAAGACTGTAACAGCTACTAGGTTCTTTAGTTAAGACGTCGTTTTGTTGCTGCCTGCTAAATTTTTTTGAGATGGTTTTGTAGTATTACTTTAAGTGTTATTAAAATATTGCAAAGTATAATTTTATTCTATATAAATAAATAAAAACGAAAGACTGATTTAATTTATTTGAATGGTTCTATAAATAAAAACAGCAAATTGATTTTTTTTTATTATGCTGCATATTGCAATAAAAAAAAGTACAATTTGCTGTTTTTATTTATAGAACCATTTAAATAAATTAAATCAGTCTTTCATTTTTATTTATTTATATAGAACAAAATTATACTTTGCAATATTATATTAAAAAAATTCTGACATAAATGTTTATTAAATTTGAATACAAAAAGAGACAAAACTAACATGAGAAACCAAGCATATTAAAAATATCTTTTTGTGACATCAAGTCCTGTAAACTTCCAAATTCGATCAGCTGAAGGCGCGCTTGTTTATCACACAGTCAACCATCACATGTCCTTTAATTCTCCGGACTGTATTGCGCTCTCAAACGCGTAACATTCTAGGGGTCAGATACCGCAAAAAAACTGTCATGTAATCGTACTAAAGCTACAACAATAGCTACAGGAGTTTTAAGCCCTTTGTCGATTGCCGATAAAACGATTTACAAAACATATTATTTATGAGCGCGGCCTCTGATGCCAGCAACCATGGAAACACAAAATTATTTCCTTTGGTTATTCAATATTTTGATGTAAAAAATTACGGAATCACGACGAAACTTCTTTAAGTAGAGACCACATCTTTTTATGGCTTCGCAAACATATTTTTTTGGCTCTCTTGTGAAGTTTGATTAAACCCGGACTGCAATTAAAATCCCGCCCGGACGCTCCCCGGACATCCTCCAAACAAGGACAAATCCGGGGGAACCCGGACGGATGGCAGCCCTAGCTATAAGGAGACAAATCTAACAATATCCTAACTATAGAAAGCCATTACGGCGTTTGGATGATACGATGTTATAAAGAAATTTACATACATATAAGATACGCGCGAAAAACATAACTCTTCTTTGCCAGTCGGGTAAAAAGTTTATTTAATTATATTATCTTTGGTTTAATAATAATTTATCAAGTAAGTTTACAATAATAATTAATATGCACGCAGGCAGCGCCATATTTGTCTAATATAACAAAAAATAATTATTGCTTAATGAAATCTCATTTATTTGGCTCAGCCTCCATTATTGCTGCTGCATTCAATTCTGTCATTTGTAGAAGGAACTTAAACATGGAATGGAGATTTGAATATGCCAGGAATTATGTAAAATTTTTAACTTATTTACACTGTACAATAATAGTAGGTATCTTTTTTAAAACAGGCTCTATAATTTTACATATGTCTTTTCATCTATTTCTATTATATCCTGTCTATCATTCCTTTCTTTCCAATGTAAATATAAAACAAATCCAGTAATTATAACTAAAACAGCAGCTAGTACAAAAACACTTTTAAGAATAACTTTACTGGGAGTAACAAACAACTGTGCTCTCCACTGAGATGGATCATCAGGTGGAGCAGGAACCACAACTATTTGAGAATTTGGAATAATTTGAGTCCAGCTTCTGGTGTGACCAAATAAACCTACATTCAAATTATCAACAAAATTAGGTGTTCGATCAAGACCAAATATTGAATATGGTAATTGTAAAGCAAAATAGGCAGACTGCGATAATTGAGCACACACTCCTGTCCTATAAGTTCCTTCCTGTGACCATGTGTTGTAGCTAATTCTAGGTCCAGGTAAATTGGTACCTGAAAACAAAAATTAAAAAATTAGTAATTTATCAGCAGTTTCTTATGACTACTACAAATACCAATTAATTTAATAGTAAGAAACCATGCTGTTGACAATAGTCTTTTCAGCAGTTTTAAATTTCAGTAAAGTCACCACAAGCTCAGCAGTGTGGTGAAATATGGCCTAAGTTTCCTTTCTCCAAGTGTGTAAAAGTGTTATTATTGTCTTTAAAATAGTAGAGATTGTATTCACATTTTTAAAACAAGGAGTGGTGACAATGACAGCTGCCTGCTATCTGACATTTCTTGAGAAATATACTTTATTATGGTTTTGAATTTAAAGGTCAAATCAGCATGTCATATTGAAACCTCTTAGCTGTATTTTTTATTAAATAGCATAAATTACAATCTAGAAATATCTTCTAGCCTAGCTGAGCCAAAAATATCTTTGCCAAATTCATTGACCAAAAAAAATTTATTTTTACCAAATGTAAAATGTGTTCAGCAGTTAGAAGGTTTTCACACTTCACTGTCATAATGGCTGTATTGCAAGATAACCTGGCCTACATAGCACTCATATTTCAATCATATGATGGTTTAGCTGGTGCACATGACGCTTACATAACTTACCAAAAGTAACTTTTCTGTTATATAAAGTTCCATTAATAACTGGAATTTTCTTGTTGGTTAAACCAGTAACAACAATTACTTTCATAAAATTTGTATCATATTCTAATTCATTTCTAAAAGCATTCATAGTATATGTATTTGAAGTTGTGTTCTTTGTCAAATAAATTATATCTAAAACACCATCCATGTAGAAGTCATAAAATGTAGCCATTATTACATTTTTCCCAAATGAATCAAATATTTCCCATTGAACTGAAAATGTTCTGTAAAATTTGCATCCATCTAAGTTACATGGCACATTGTGAAGCAGAAATACTTTAGTTTCATTACTGTTCACTGGACTTAGTGTCATAAGTAAATCAGGATAACCATCCATATTATAGTCTCCACTGCGCATTGCAATGGTATCTAGGTATATCTCATCTCTTGGAGGTACAAATCTCCATAAGGTTCCTTTACCATCATTCAAATCTAGGTGCAAGTCATGCCATTTTTCATTATCATAAATGAGAATAGTGCTGTTAATGCAATCTGTATCATAACAAACTGGTATGACCAAAAAGAATTGTCCTGAAAGAGCAACATCAATGAACAAAGCTTGACCATAAATTACTGGAAAGCCGACAAGTAAATCAATGCTATTGTTAAATTTAAACCCATCTAAACCAACATTCAGCCAAACTTCAATATCTGAAGTTGTTGTAACTAAGAGGTCTGCGGCATCATCACCATCAATATCTAGAAATGAATGTGAATGGGGAAGTTTTATTTCTTTTAATTTTTCAGTACTCATCTTAATTTCATTAGGAAAACCTCGAGTTTTATCAAATAGCCAAAATACTCTTTCATTTTGGACATTGATACCAAATACATCTAATATCATATCCCGATTATAATCCAATACTAATGGCTGGCCATATGTTGTGGTTTTGATCACATAAGCGTCAGAACAGTTCAATGTAGGCATGCCTCCCCATATAATTCTGATTTCGTGTAGATCTGAAATATTTAAAGTCTGGGTTTTGGTAGTAAATAGTATATCCATGTACGCATCGCCATCAAAGTCACCAGGTACTATACTTGTCACTATAAAATCACTAAAATTACAAGCAAAAAATGAAGGGCGAAGAAATGGTTCTTTGTCATACGCTAAAAGAACTTCTACATTGGAACTATTTCGTATTATAAACGCATCAGTTAATTCGTCAGAATTAAAGTCACCAAAAGCAGCAATAAGACCGTCTTTGTCTTTTCCGAAAGAATTTTCAGTCATATCACTTGCAGCCAAACATTCTTCCATTAATAACAAACTAAAGTAAAATAATATATGCCTGCACATTCTCGGAAAAGAAGTGTAATAAAACAACATATATATCTACTATATAATTTAAGTAGAATAAATCGTCTTAATTTAGATAAAATAAATTGCTTTATTGGAAAATAATAAAAATAATAAACGATACAACACAACACAACATCTCCACAGAGTACAGATTCTATTGTTGACAGTGTTGCCAGCAAACTTGTTGCAAGCCCACTAGGTCCTAAAACCACCAGATTTTTTAGCGCATAACTGAAACCACTAAATGAGGATCAACGAGGTTTTTAGTTTTGAATGTAGTATTAAAGTCGTTGAAAAATCAAAAATATTGGTATATTTTGTTTTGTCATACGACCAAAAATGAGCTAGTAGTATTCAAATTAATGCGTCGATCGCCGAGTTGCCGCAGAGTGCGTGACGTCATCTTACTCATCCGACGCCAGTTAGCCGTTGGCAGTAACAAAGCGCGCAGTGTTTTTGTTTGATTCACGGACTTAAAAAAGAATTAAGTGACCAATTTGTGCACGGTTCAACTTTGTAACCATGAATAAATATTGTTTAGTACCAAAATGTACAAACACAACAATTAAAACACCAAGAAAACTATTTTTTTGCGTGCCAAACGCTACGCTACGCTATGTTTGCAGCCTCCCTTTTGGGAAGCACAGTCATGACAATCCACGCTTCAAACTATCTCCTTTTTTTCATCACATCTAAATATGCAATAATACGCTTTACTTTCTATTCTATGTTTAGGCGTTATTTTTGCTTTGCTTTAACTGTAGGGACATGCCCTAACCTTTGGATTTGGACAAATCTCACAGCATCATCTTCATAGATTTCATGTGCCGATCTGTAATAAATAAACTAAATCGGAATAAATATGTAAACCTCAAAATACCTAGGTATCCTAACAATATATACTTATTATTCACAGTACAGTTTGGTTTTATAGTCACTGATTCATAAAAACCGGCCAAGTGCGAGTCGGACTCGCGCATAAGGGTTTCGTACCATTATCTATAAAAACAAAAAAAAAAATACGTTTGTTGTATGGGAGCCCACCTTAAATAATTTTAATTTAATTATTTATTAACTTCTCTTGAGAGAAGTTATTATAGGTAATAGATCCAAAAATCGCAATCGCTAAATTTGGGTTTCTTTATGTTTTAAACCCTGGAGAATCGTTTGTGTGCCTTTTTTTGCCCCTCGATATCTCAAGAACTAATGGACCAAATCGCTCACGGACCATTTTAATCGATATACCACGTCATGTCTTAGATCTGAAATTATTTTGGTAAAAATCTGTCGAGCGGTTGTTTTTATCGCTAAAAAACTGTTTTTTTTTATTACGCGATAACTTCGCGGATTGAGAACAGATTTCAACAATTTATACATTTTCCCTTTTGGTCCCGTTTTTACCCTTTGGATACTTTTTGGAACCCTAAAAATGAGCGAAACGGCAAAAAACAGCCATGACAACCACACTCAACAAATATATTGATAATTCCGTCAGCAAGTTTAGTGTATTGAACCATACTAAATAAATTGCAAGTGGGTACCTACCTAGTTGCTTTAGTTCAAAAGCCATCCGCGGATGCCACTTTATCACAATTGCGAATGATTTACATATAAATGAACAAAGATAACATTCGTTATTCAAGATATAATAAATACTTTATTCATAACTTCCAAATACGTCCCTGTATTTTTACTTTACATTCATTTTGATACCTACCACATACAGTCAGGCATAAAACCAAACTTTCGTTTCGTGGGGGGACAAACATTGAATCAACCATGGACTCTGTAAAAATTGCTCGTTATGCTCCCGTTTAGTTTATGTAACGTTAGTTTTCGGGGGAGGTGGAGGGGGGGGGGAATGATAAATCCCAACTACAGCTTAGAGTCCGCACCACCACTCAAGTCCTGTCATAAAAACTGGAACTATTGCAATAAAATTTAATAAAACATCGGCAAATCTGTTTTACTTTATTGGAAACCAGAGAAAGCAAGTTATACTTTGATAGGGATAGCACTTTGTGGAATAGGTACCTATTAGGTATAATTCTTATTGACAAGATTTAGTTACAAGACTACTGGTGTCCACTCGATCTTAGACTAAGAATCAAACCCCTCGCACCCTCTCGATAGAGAGTAAATTACTTGTCGGTGGCTACAGATAATACATACCTAGTATACTTATCTAGTTATCGGACTTGTACTAAAGTTACAATAAGTAGGCGGATAAATAAGGTGCAACCTTACTTCTTTAGTTTCCGGCCTCGGATCTCAGCACTGGTAAACTTCGAATGATTAGGTATTCAAATAACATAAAAGAATCCACTTTCGGAAGGTTATCTGATTGAGCTTGTACAAAACCAGCTTCAATTTTATTAATACTCATAATGTGTAGCTATTGGTTTTATAGTAATTATCACAAATTTACACTCTTGATATGTATCGACACTTTATTCAGGTACATATCGCGTCTCAGCTCCGTCGAGTCGTGAGCGACTTTTAAATGAGTGCACGAGCGCGCTGTCCGTTCAAGTACGATGACGTCACACACAATCGCGGCGCATTGGCTTTTAGCGGCATGAAAGAGTTATTTTATTATTTAATATCTCTGTAAATAATGGTCCGATTTTAATAATTCAAAAAGATATACCATTCTTATGTTATAGAGAACAACATAGGTTGTTTAAACAATTCTATTTAATTTTCTTAAACTGTAGTGATCCTCATTATGAAGTAATATAAAAAACTATTTTTCGATGAAAAATAAAGGAATAGCAATGAACTATGTAAATTTTATAAAAACAAGAAAACAAAAGGAATTATAAAAAAAATAATTATTTTTAAATAAAATTTAGTACAAAATTTTGTGTGTTTCAGCATAAAGTATTTTCTTAAAAACTTTTACCTGCGTCGATCCTGGCACACTTCTTTTGCTTTATCCACAGGTATCAATACATGTTCAACGGTAGGTCTTCAACTCGACTTACAAGAAATAAAACTACTAATATACACTTTTTTTTAAAAAACCTTTCTTTTGCGTGTGTGTGCTCTTATATTTAAAAAACTCAAAATAAACCTTAATAAAATAATCAACAATTCGAAACAATACTAATACGGATAAAATACTAACGAGAGGCTATTTAGTAGGTTGAGGCTGAAGGCAAGCTTTAATTCCTCGAGTTCGTAATTTCTGTATTGCCCGTGTAAAACATCTGCTTTCTCTGCATGTAATAATAACACTGTTTACAAGTGAGTGTGATGAAAAACAACTTAACATTTTTTTTAGAAAGTGTGTGTTTCTCCTAATTGTGTTTTCTTAAAAATCTTAAGGCATTTTATCTAAAAGGTAACTTTGGATTCTGCTCATTGTTAAAAATATTCTGGCATTTCATGCAAAAGGTAACTTTAAATTCTGCCATAAAAAAACCCGCTGATAAGAAAACACACTCACTTTCTACACTAAGAGCCAATACTGATAAGAGCAAAATACGCGTATTACTGTATTCGATAGCCTCATTGTTTTCTCTATTTTCGTACATAGGTTTATAAGAAATCCCAAAATATTAAAAACATTTCTCCATTTCCCTATCAAGTTGGGAAATGTGTAGTCTACTAAAGCACGATAGTAGTAAATATTTCAAGTGCATGAAGTCAGTGTAGTACTACTTCTATCAATATAGTATAGCCTATTTGAGCACTTCCAAATCGCTAACTCTTTTAGTTTTATTTATGTTTGTGTCAATCAACCAACGCAATGGCTGAAATTGCATATGGTAGCTCTTTAACTGCTAGATAAAGAGTTAATGCGACAACAGAGAAGCGTGGGCTGATAACATTTACGCTTTATTTAAATCCCAGTTACAAAATTTTACTAATTCTGATATTACGATATTGGACCATCTAGTAGCGGAACTATAATATCGGATCGATCGGAGTTACGATATTCCGAGATTCTGATATTCATGCCCTATACGGGAGTGACTTCACAGGGATAATAATCAATGTTGCCAGCATATCAGTTTTATTTTCCTTATATGTGATCAGTAACTATCCCAGTAAGCAAGCCAAACTTGCAATAACATTGCTAAAAATTACATTTGGGAGCTTGTCAATTTCAAATGCAAGGTTGCAACATTTCAGGAAGCTTGCAGCAACCCCAACATGAAGCCCTAACGGCCACGCCAGAAGTGCCCCCGTAACTTGCCCAGTCCTATCACTGAAATTTATCATTACTTTAAAATGTAATGCTACATTAATATGATAATTGTAACGTTTGAGCAAGTTACTAAGTAAAGTTTTAGTAAGGTTAAATTAAACATGGATACATCTTTAAATATGTAAAGTAACAGAAAGTTACAGTGCGAATGTTACATAGACGTAAAAAATGAAACTTAACTGTAAGTTTTAAATTAATTATTGCAAAAATTTTGCTATCAGAGTTTATAATTCTGGCGGCTTGTTTGCATGGCTACATTTGTTATAAGTTACTTGTTGCAATTTGTTTATTGCCCATTTATTTATTTATTCAGATTTCTAACATTTCGAATACTTTAAAAAAATCCTAATATCACGATAGTAATGTGCATAACCTTTCTGAAAAGAAGGTAAGGTTGCTGATACCCAATAAGTCAAATATACACTATCATTGCAATTAGTTAACAAGATGAGAAAATTAGTAAAGTTGTAAAGAAGTTAAAAAAAATATATTGCGAAAACAAAGTAAACATAGCAATAACTTTTGTTAGCAAAGTGACAGTAACTTCGTACAATGATGTTTTAAAAAAAATATTGCTTCGACATTGCGCTACCAACTTTACATTTAGGTACTACATTACAACAATGATAAATAGTAACATCTCAATAAGTTTGTGAGTTATATTGCTGCAAATTTCATTTATAAAATTTCATGTGTATCATTGCAGTTACATCAATTATTAAGTTTCGATGAGGTACAAAGTAACGATAAGATGCGAGTTACTGTCATGTTCCAGCTATGTCAAGTCTGAAACTTGCAAATGTGCGATATATAAACTTACCAAAACTTGCTGTTAGTTTTATGATCAGTGGAATACTTGCTTTAGCACTCGGTAGGAGTGCAATATTGTTTTTAGTTAGCAAAATTTTTGTTTGTTTTTGAAAACTATCAACCTAAAAATTGTCCACTAAGAAATCCACTAGCCACCAGATACAAATTTTGACCACCAGAAGGGGGTCCCAAACCACCAGATCTAGTGGTGAAACCACTAAGTTGACAAAAATGACAAACGTAATGATTTTTTTCTCTTTGTTAACGGCATACAGGAAACGTACTAAACCTGCAGGTTGTGTCCATGGACATATAAACCCTGGACAGCACAGTGCATTTCCTAACCAGATGTGAAAAAAAATAGTCGCAAAAGTGTGACAGAGACGATGTGAAACTGAGGTCTCTAGGCTCTTTCTAACTGGTTTCAATAAACATTAACAAACAAAATGAGGGACGTTGATACAAAGAAAAAGATACTACAAATAATATAAATTATGTCCAAAGAGACCACAGGTTCGCTTTCAAAAGTGGCGTTTTAAGCGACATTATGCGTTTATTGTCAATAATCCAATCCAAGAGAATGAGCCAAGATTTGTACAGTGTGTCACACAACGTTTCTGTCTTTTTAACTTGGCTGGATTATGACATTAAACGCATTTAAACAGTGAACAGAACGCACCTTAAAGGATGGTAAACTTTTTGAGAATATTGCGTAGTCCATAGGACATTACTAGTCTATCTTTGTGCCCTTGAGGCACGTTCATTAACCCAACATGGTTTACCCAGATAGCATTGACAGTAGGATGTGTGAAGTGAGTGAGTGAAGTGTCTCTGCGGTGGTGGCGTGTGTGTCGGGTCGTTACGTTCCCTAAAACATGGTTGAGCGAAGCGATGGCTGATTCATGCCAGCCTGTGGAGGCTGGTCTGCTCTTGCAAACTTCTTTGTATCCTTGTATTTAGTCTTATTTTGTTTTGTTTATCAATACTGTAAGACATTGATTATTAGTGGTGTATACATAAACTGTCTTTTTTTATCAATTAGATGCCTTTTTATATTGTGCTTGTGCATTTCATGTTTTTATGTTTGTAATGGAAAGTGTCCTTCTGTGATAGGGAGGGCATTTTCCAACATTTTAAGTGGACGCTGTAAGAGAAAGGGAGAAAAAAATGCCCTTGCTGAGTTTCTTGCCGGTTCTTCCCAGTACAAGGTTTCCCGCCCTATAGACTTACGAACCGATGGCGTAGTGACATTCATAAGTTCCCAATTATTGTAGCCTAAATTTAATAAATGATATTGATTTGATAACTATAATTCTTAAAATATAGGATGAGCTCTGCGACAGCTGTCATTATCACGTATATCAAGTTTCATAGTTTCTGACGGTTAAATGTATGCGTGACAGTGCCAAACTCTATTGTTGCGTGCGCAAAAAGAGAGACATTCCTCGGGTTGTCTTAACCATTAAGTATTAGTTTTCGATTTTGCAAATAAAATAAATCGAAAAAATAGTTACTTTACAGAATTGATATAGGGTGTACGCTTTGATATCTTTTTTTTTTTTTTTTGTTGCCACTAAGGTGGCAAACAAGCCTACGGTCCGCCTGATGGTAAGCGGTTACCGTAGCCTATGGACGCTTGCAACACCAAGGGCATCACTCGCGCGTTGCCGACCCTTCAGAAATCTAATAACTTCTTTTTTGAAGAACCCCATCTATATCTATAGGCATATAAACATGCATCTTGCCTTCTTTGTTTGTATTCTTCCTATTGCATTTAATCTTTGGTGAGTTTTTGTATCCCCAGCCGCCGAAATATTCTGTATAAGTGAATTGAGAGCAGAAAAGAGAAATAGGGCAAATAGTGATAGGAAAAGAAAGGCTATTTTATTTTGCAATATAAAATATATTAATAAAATATATTATTATATTAATATCAACAATAATCGACAATTATAATCGATTATCAACATCGTGTCAGCACTAGCCCTATAACATTGAAAGCTGTCGCAGAACTCAAGCTATGTTTTACAAGTGGGGCGTTCCTTTTGAGTCGCGTTGAAATTTAATAGTAAAACCTCAGTTTAGCACCAACTACCCGTTCCGTCTGAGCGCATCCGATAATTTCAGCGGCGCTATTATTGTCCTAACGAAACGCGTTTCGCTTCATTTTTCGACAGTTTCGTGTGCTCTATATGTTTGAGCAAAAATAAAATAAGTACGCTTACCAAATAGTCCGAAAGCCGCTGAAAAAGCGGCACCCGTCTAATTTTTGAGCGCTTAACACGTAGGCGCAGACACGCTGAACAAAACGAGCCCCTATCCAATTTTGTCCGTGCACGTTTTTTACACTTTGGAGATAATATGCACTATGGAGAATGATTTACCGAATGGCTGGAACACGCGTCTGCTGACAGGGACTGCGGCAATCTTGAGCCGTACCATAATGAGATGGAGGAGGGGGAGCGACGTGACCGCTCCTTCTCGAGAAGAAGATGTGATCAAGCAGATGTATTGAAGGACTTAGCGACATCACGGCCGCCACAAAGACAATTTCTTGAGCTTCTACTTTTCACTCGTCACGAATGGCTGCCTTTCATGGCAGCAGTCAGGGACTCTGCTCGGCTTTACAAAGTTTCGCCTGCAGAGACCCTAGCAAGACTTCGTTCTTGCCTACGCCATGAAGCGCGTGAATCGGTGTCGGCGTTGCTTTATACCGCTGCCGACCCCGACCAAATTTTGAAGACGCTTGAACAAATATATGGAAGACCTGAGATCTTAGTAAATGGATTTCTGAGCGACCCCCGGCACTTACAACGCCCCAGGCCGTCATTGACAGAACTCAACGAATTCGATGTCTAGCTAAAGGATCGAAATCCCGCCTTTAAAAAAAGGTACACTGAACCAGAGAAGGACGAGATGAAAAATATGTACGCAACACATCCCGTGGCATGAACAAAAAATTATCAAAATCCTTGTATTTTGAATAAACATTGTCCACAGAAACCAACTGTCTGCCAAATACTAAACATGTAGGAGAAAATCCAGTAACATGGTTACAAGATGAGTTAACCGCCATCTGTACTTGGGGTATAAATTTGTCCCATGTACGATGAACTCACCTAATGATAAAGTAGCCGTGATAATCGTTCGTAACCGAGAAAAGATTTTATTTGCAATTATTGTATCGTTCCACGATGTTACCTGTGGACAGTAACGTGGGGTATGAAATATTTTTGCAATTTTATAACGCTCGAGTAAACTTTTATAGTCGCTACTCGTAAATAATATAGTAAAAATAATTTGTGGGACTTCATACATTTTAAAAATATCGTTTACTTAAATTTTCTGGACATTTGCTGCTGTAACACGTTTCAAAGGAAAAATCAAGCAACATTTAGTAAAACAACATGTAGCCACTAGAATATTCTGGTTTCTATCTCCAGTCATTGTTAATGGACCAACTAGATCAATAGAAATACATTGAAATGGACGTGAGCAAATTTTGGGATTGCCAATGACACCAAGGCGTGAGTGATTTTGGTGTTTGTAAGCCAAGCATGTGGCACATTCACCCTATTCGGTTGATATCTGACGGAACATTACGGGCCGATAAAAGTCTCTTGCAATCTTTTCGTTTTAAACGCACAAAAATGTGGATTTGAGGGTTTTGTATGCTAAGCTACAATACTGTTGTCCCTATCTCTTGGATGTGGCACCTCTTTCCACCAATAATCACCATCAGACTCTGTATCTACCTTCTTAAACAGTTTGACTTCTTTTATACAAAAATCTGTGAAGTCTGAAGGACTATTTAAAGTCAAAGTCAAAAGTCAAAGTCAAAATGGTTTCAAAGTCAAAGTCAAAGTCAAAATGGTTTATTCAAATAAGGATTTTACAATCACTTTTGAATCGTCAAAGTAGTAAAATATTATTTTTTGAACCCTCCCACCTTCCCGCCGGTTCACAATGTTGTTGATTTCTACCGAGAAGAATCCGGCAAGAAACTCGATAGTTACTCTTTTAAAAACACTATCAATAATACAAATAAACTAAAATACAATTAATGTTTTAAATAAAAAAAATTTAGTCGTACAATTTTATGTTATTTCCATTTTAATTTGGTTTACCTATGCATCCTGTAATTGAGCATCATCAGTCCCAAGGATTTTTATCATTTACATAGTCTGAAATATTATAGTATGCCTTTTTACAAAGTACCTGCTTGATAAAAGATTTAAATTTACTTATTGATAGATTTTGAATTTAATTGGGAACTTTGTTGTAAAAGTGTATACATTGCCCCATAAAAGAGTTACTTATTTTGTGTAGACGTGTATCATGCACCAATAGCTTATTTTTACTTCTAGTATTTACTTTGTGAACGTCACTTTTCTTGCTGAAACTATTGATATTTTTATGTACATATAAAAGATTTTCATATATGTACTGCGACACTAAAGTTAAAATTTTTACTTCCCTAAACCTATCCCTCAGAGATATCCTAGATCCTAATTTATGAATAGCACGAATTGCCCTTTTTTGTAACAAAAATATTGTATTTACATCAGCAGCGCTACCCCACAATAGAATACCATATGTCATTAAACTATGGAAATAGCTAAAATATACTATTTTTGCAGTGTCGACATCGGTCAATTGTCTTATTTTCTTGATCGCATACACAGCAGAGCTAAGTTTTTTGGCTAGGTTATGAATATGAGGACCCCATTGAAGTTTGGAGTCCAGCGTTATGCCAAGAAAGACTGTTGAATTAACAAGTTCTAATTGCTCGCCATTAATATTAATACATGTCTGTCTCTGACTAACATTTGGTAATGTACATTTTACACATTTGGTTTTTTTTTCATTAAGTAACAAATTATTAGCGTTAAACCAATTTACAATTTTAGAAAGGGCATTATTTAATTCATTATAACATGTCTGTCGTCTCTTAACTTTAAAAAGCAAAGAGGTGTCATCAGCAAATAAGACAATGTCATGGTTTTTTACATTATATGAGAGATCATTAATGTAAATAAGAAATAGAAAAGGACCTAAAATTGAGCCCTGAGGGACTCCTATAGTGACTGCTGATCCCGGAGATCTTTCACCGTTGACATCTATTTTCTGTACTCTCCTACTCATATAGGATGTCAAAAGGTCGAGAGCTTTGCCTCTAATACCATAGTGATGTAGCTTCCTGATGAGATTTTCATGTTGAACACTGTCAAATGCCTTAGATAAATCACAAAACACTCCAAGGGCGTCATGCGAATCCTCCCAGGCGTTATATATATTTTTTAATAGTGCCACTCCTGCATAGGTTGTGGAACGGCCTTTCATAAAGCCAAACTGTTTACTACTAAGTAGCTCATTAATACAGAAATGGCTTAACATTTGACAAAGTATGATTTTTTCAAAAACTTTACTGAGTATAGGTAGTATTGAAATAGGCCGAAAATTATTAGGATCTGTTGAACTACCTGATTTAAAAAGAGGTATAACTTTGCTAAGTTTCATCTCATCAGGAAACCCACCACTATCATCACAACTATTAAATATAATGGCTAAGGGTTGTGCTATAACATGAATAATTGAATTTATAGTTTTTACAGAAAGTCCCCAAAGGTCTGTGGTGTTTTTAATTTCTAATGTTTTAAATGTATTAATGATATCCGTAGGACTAATGTTTTTAAATACAAAGGGAACGTTACATTCAGGAACACTAGTTTTTAATAATTTTTCTGCTAAGATTGGACTTGAATTTAGATGTTCAGTTGTTTTGAATGGGATATTCCTAAAAAACTGTTACCTCAGAATTTGTTTTTATTTGTATTTAGACAACCTGAACGTCTTTGTTCATACCAAATCATATCCTTTTTTATATCAATCGGTTATAAAAGTCAGTGTGTCCTCTATAATCGGAGCTGAACGGCGCAAGGCATCTGGAATGACGTTCTCCTTGCCCTTCTTGTGTTTAAGCACAAAATTAATACATGACTACCGAATTGTCCATCTGGCTGGCCTACCGTTTGGAATCGATAGCTTTATGAACCATTTCAAAGCATCATGGTCATTAAAAATAGAAAATTGTTTACCGTTGTCCAAAAAAAACATCGTGTCACAATGTGTGAATGCTAGAATAACAGCAAGGGTTTCGCGCTTAGTGGTTGAATAATTTCTTTGTTGTTTGGGCAATAATTTACTCATGCATGCTATTACAATTTCGTTATTGTCGATCATCTGTATAAGCATGGCACCTGTACCATAAAACTGATGCATCACAGTGAACACTAAATGGGGAATCATAGTTTGGACACGCTAAAATAGAAGTATTAAAAAAAATATTTTTGAGTTTCTTAAAAGACTTGTCTGTTTCCTTAGTTTACTTGAACTACGGCGTGTTTTTGGCTGAGGAAGTCAAACTGTTAAGCGGACCTACTATTGCGCTGAAGTTTGGGTTAAACCATTTGCAATAGCAAGTGGTCCCCAAAAACATACGTACCTCCTTGCGTGTTTTCGGTATCGGAATTTCTGATGTGTCTTTTAAATTTTCGGGGTCTATAGGTAACCCTATTTTTAAATTTCTATATATATTATAATTCTTTCTCACACTTTAGAACCAAAATGTTCGCGTACAGTGCGGTTTCAGAGAAACTTCCTCCCGCGAACACTTGGGTTGCGGAATGAGCTCCCTGCTAAGGTTTTCTCCAAGGACTACAGTATGGGGTTCTTCAAGAAAGAAGTTATTAGATTTCTGAAGGGTCGGCAACGCGCGAGTTATACCCCTGGTGTTGCAAGCGTCCAAAAAAACATTTGTTAGCCTTCGTGAATTTATCTAGAACTCGTTTCAATAATTCTATTTGTTCTTGTAAATTGTAGCTTATTACCACTATGCCATCTAGATAACAAAAACCTTGTTATTGAAATCTGGCGAGAACAAGGAATTCATCAGCCTATTCTCAGTAGCAGAGCTGTTAGTAAAACAAAATGGGAGAGTTTTAAATTTTAGTAAACCCCGGATCGGAACGTAGAATGCTGTCTTGTCATGGTTCTCTACGTGTTAGGGAATCTGCCAGAATGCTTTTGCAATATCAATGTTACTAAAGTACTTTGCATTGCCAAGGTTATCTAAAATTTCGTTAATAAAAGGTAAATTGTAAGCATCCTTGTTATTCACAGAGTTTATTTTTCTACTATCTGAACAGAATCGCCATTCACAATTTTTTTTTGGAGTGACTGAAACAGGAGACAGCTATAGGCTTTAACGCGGCAACTCTGTTGTCCATAGCCTTTTTGTACTGACTATTTTGGTAGTTCGTATTTCTATATGTCTATGACTTATATATTGGAGCTCTTAGCTAGAATTGTGAAGTGTAAGAAGTTTTGGTTCTATTGCGTGAAATGTTCTAATAGGCTCTATGGCGTTTTGAATCTGGCGTCTCTGGTTAAAATTGCAAAGCATATTTATAATTATTATAGGTATTTTGTTTTAACGGTTTTACTGATTCAGTATTGCCAACTATACTATAATGACCTAACGTCAACTCAACAAGGAGGGAGTATCAGGACTTAAAATTTCGCAATAATATCTCCAATTTTTCACTTTCTATAAACGGTTTGGTTAGTCTACGTAAATAATGTAATTTTGCCTCGGCATTATCGTCCGCAGGTATATCTTTTTTCTGCGCTGTGTTGATCTTTGGCGCAGCGTAAAAATCCTAGGTTTGTGACGACATCACTACATACTAGGCACGTTCCTTCTGAGCCGCGTTGCAATTTAGTTGTAGAACCTCATTTTAGCACCAATATTTTCCATGTCATATTTTAACATTTCCGTGTATGTATATGTTTGAGTATTTTATTTTGATTTTTAAAAATATACATACATAGATATAGAGTAATAAATGCGAAAATAAACTTTTAACAAAAACAACGTTAAAACTATTTTTCTCAAAGATACACTTTCACATTTGATTTCATGCCCTGCTGTCAAAAAGTAGCGCCAAATATCCACCTGCCAACATGGGTTTTTGGAATTAACATTTCGTAGCAAAATACTACTGAACGCCCTAATTTGCTAAAAATAAAGAAGTTTGCATTTGCAACACTGTTTACTTATTTATTATCCTTGGCCATAAAAATAAAAAAAAATCTTAACTTACAAAGTTTTGGTCGCCGTGTTTTGTGATTTATAGGAAAATATAATATTCTGCATCACGGACTCAATCTTAAACTGGGGCTTAAACTTGAGCTTGGTTCTGCAGTAGCAATAAGTTCTTGTTTTTGTGAAATCTACTGGTTAGGTCAGATACAATTTGCACAAAATGGGTGTCAATTGAATAATTTCTTGTTAGTAGTGCAGCGCATTTTGTTGATAAAAGCTACTTTCTTTCTGCTTGTTTACATTAATAAAATAGTAGACGGATTTTCTTTATTAGTGTGGTACGTGCATACGTCGTGCATAATTTCCGTAGCTATACCTACAGTACTGTCATTGTATTACCTATACCTATGTAGGTATTTAGCACCATTTTATCATCTTGAAGTATTTTTAGAATCCGACTTTGCTGTGCTGTTGAATTATGTGCGTATGTAATTTAAGTGTAACTTTGTGAATTTATCGGAGGATGGATGTGCCATGTGTTGCCTAAATTTATTGAATTAACTATTTGTGATGAAAATAGTTTATGAAGAACAAATACACTCTTCACAATCATCTGAGATTTATGGTAAGCAAATAAATTTTGTTACATACATACTTCAATTGCTTTTATTTATCATTTTATGACTTCTGCTGTGGAGCTCTAACAGAAAGAGAATTACAGTTTTTTACTTGTATTTAAATGCAGATTTGTAAATATTTCATCTTACTGCTACTTGTAGCATTAGCAACTTGACTGATTAATGACCATAGTTAGTATGGTATCCAAAAAAAATGTGGTCCATGAAAGTAGCCAAATCCTTCAGTTAAAGAAAAGGCCATCTATTGCCTGATGTTATTTTAAATACTTGTACTTGTACAGTTTGGTTTATACACATTAGTTCAGTAAAAAGTGATACTTTGACTGCATGTAGGCTTGCCAGATACCCCATATTTTACCGGTTACTCTGTTTTTGAAACCTTAACTACATGTAGTTGGTAAAATGAAATATAAGGCAAACAAAACCTACATATTTACATGCATGCTGTGAGTGGCTGTTTGAGTTAGCATGGTGTGTGACATAGTCTCTGCACAGTTTTTACACACCCATGCGGGGATTTAATTTGGTAACCGTTAAATCAAGAAGCTACAAGTGGTAACCCTGACTGCCTGAGTCAAATGCTTTAAGAAATATGAAATAAGTATAAATGTGGGGACTTTTATCGTGTAAAAATTATATATCTACATATAGGTAAATGTAATCTTCAGATTGTTATATGTCAAAATGATCTTGAGGGTAAGGAAGACAATTTATATGTACTGAAATCTGTTATTCATTCTTGAGGTTTCATCCAAGTTTTAAGTCTTTTACTGATTTTGCATGTTTTCTGTGATATTACCAATAATTATGTTTATTTGTTAAATCATGTTGCCTAAATTTGGCTATTGTAGGCGTTGCCTCAACAATAAGGCTGATAAGGGAAAATGGAGGTTATTTGTGGTTCCCTTAACAACTTATGAGATAGAGATTTGAGAAAGATAGAAAGTTGGAGAGAGGTTGATTGGGAAATAAAAAAAAAAAACGGCCAAGTGCGAGTTGGACTCGCGCACAAAGGGTTCCATACCATTATCTATAAAAATTAAATGTTATTTTTATATATATAATAGTAAATATGGGTTTACGATTTATGACATATTAATAAAAACTACTTCCTAGATCTCGTTTAAACCAATTTTCGGTGGAAGTTTGCATGGTAATGTACATCATATATTTTTTTAGTTTTATCATTCTCTAATTCTAGAAGTTACAGGGGTTTTGGAAGTGTTTCTCGGGCAAACTATTTAGTTTAGAAAAAAATGATATAAGAAACCTCAATATCATTTTTGAAGACCTATCCAAAGATAGGGTTTGGGTAAAACACGTATGGGTTTGATGAAAAAAAAAATTTTGTGTTTCAGTTCTAAGTATGGGGACTCCCCAAAATTTATTGTTTTTTTTCTATTTTTGTGTGAAAATCTTAATGCGGTTCACAGAATACATCTACTTACCAAGTTTCAACAGTATAGTTCTTATAGTTTTGGAAAAAAGTGGCTATGACATACAGACGGACAGACAGACAGACATGACAAATCTATTAGGGTTCCGTTTTTTGCCATTTGGCTACGGAACCCTAAAAAGAAAGGTCCACACATTCAATCAGTTGAAGGGGAGTATGTCATTGCACCAGTTATGATATATTGACGCTTTTACAAAATTTTGTACAGATCAGTTTTAGAATAAGTATCCAAAAGAATGAACGCATATTCAAGGTTGCCACAAACAATGGTATTATAAAATTAATTTTGGCAGTAGGAAGGAGAACCCCACCACACACCTGACAGTCATCTTAAAATGTCCTTTCATACATTTAGCAGTTACAGAATTCAAGTGTGGGGAATCTGTAAGTTTAGGATCTAGTATGAGGCCTAGAAATCAACTTCATGTACTACTGAAACCAGCTAATCATTAAACTTAATTTAATGTTTGAAGTTAATGTTTTTGGAAAAAGTTACTGCTTTGCTTTTCAAACCGAATGGATAAGCCCTGCGTCATCCAGCCAAGTTTTTAAATATGCTATTAAAGTAAATTTTGAAAAACGTAATGTCCCAATCCGGCTGGTCCCCGTGGGACATTAGACCACAACCCTTCAACATTAAATCTTGAAACCCATCAACAAATGAAATTGCAAACAAAACAATTATATTAAAACAACAACAACACAATGAAACAAAATAAAAAGAATGGACTATATGTGTGCACCTATAATGTACGATCATTGGTGGCTAGCTCTCGACAAATCAAGTTGAACAATGCTTTAGAAAATATCACCTGGGATATCCTAGGTCTATCAGAAACTAAAAAAGGAGGCTCATACATAACTGAAACTGAAAAATATATATTATTTAACTCTGGCAACAAAAGTGGTAGAAATGGAGTAGGGTTTATGGTTAAGAAAGCATTGAAAAAAAATATAATAAATTTCATAGCGGGCACAGACCGGGTTGCAAGACTGGATATGGAGTTTGATAAAAAAGTATATAAATTTATCCAAGTATATGCACCTACCGAACAATCAAGGGAGGATGACCTGGAAACTTTTTATAATGATCTTATATTGCCATTCATAAGTCAGATTACAATGCAATACTAATGGGTGATTTATATACCAAAAAAGTACAGCCTACTTGCAAAGATAAAACAGTCATGGGCCCATGGGGTTATGGCAACAGAAATAAAAGAGGAGAAACTTTGATAGAATTCTGAATGGAAAAACAAATGCACATAATGAATACTTACTTCAAAAAGAATCTATAACAAAGATGGACCTGGCATTCACCTGACAATAAAACCCAGAATGAAATAGATTTTATTATAACCAAAAATACAAGCGATATAGAGGATGTGCAGGTTATTGGAACGTCACATCCAACAGACCATAGACTTATTAAAAACTGCTTACAGAAATAAAAATAGAACTGGACTCTTTGAAATAAAAAAAGAACAATTATAAATGTATTTTCAGAAAAAAGCTCAAACTTAAAATTTACTTAATACTACTCTGGAATAACCAAAAACATAAAATATAGTATAAATAAATTACCATCGAAGCATGGAAAAAATACCAACGACATAAATATTACACCTGATGTAGTTTACATGATATCACAAAAGAGTTAAAAAACAAAAGAAATAAAACTAAAGAAGAAAAGAAACAATTAAGTGTTCTATACTGGAAAATAAGCAAAACCATTAAAGCTAATATCAAAAGTCACCAACAAAAAATTATAGAAGAAGTGTTAAGCCAAAGAAGATCAGTAAAGAGGGCAGACAAAAGGCTCCAGACTTCAAAATCATTGGTAGTCGCACTGAAAAACAATGCGAACTATGAGAAAACTAATAGGAAGTCCATACATAGCTTCAGACTTCTACAAAGAACTTTACAGTGCCAAAGACGTAATTAATGGAGAAAAATTATATAATGGAAACCATGTAGAGACTGAGTGTGACTTTTTTAACTTCAGAAGTAAAAGAATCTTTGAAATCGCTTAAAACAATGAAAAGCCCAGGCAACAATGAGACCACAAATGATACAATAAAAGCTATTATTGAACCTCTTACCCCAATCATAACAACACTGTTCAATGAAATAATATCTCAAGAAATCATACCAGAGGAAATGGAGATGGGCAGGTCATGTCGCACAAGCTACTGATGGACGTTGGAGTGAGCGTGTGCTTCATTAGTGGCCCCGAGAGAACAAGCATCCTCGAGGTCGTCCCAGGCGTCGATGGATTGACGATATTATACAGGTGGCAAGCAGAACCTGGTCAAGACTGGTGGCCGACAGAAAAAAATGGAATGCGTTGGGGGAGGCCTTCATCCAAAATTGGACTCTCCAATATAATGGAATGAAGTGTAAATTTTTGTTTTAAATGAATGTACTGTAAATAACTTGGGGAATAAAAGGCTTTGTTATTATTATTATTATTATAGTAAATTTTAAGAATGCAAATAAAAATTCCATAGTGCTGTATGAAGAACAGTTAAGTGCCAAATCATCATACTGTAATATTACGAAAAAAAAGGGATAGTATGTTCAAGACCATAGAAATTAATATTTTACAAGAGTGGTATTAAAGGAGACCTTGCTATAATGTTGTAGGAGAAACACCCTGCAAGCGAATTTTAAAATATTTACTGTGGTTTGTGGTCAGTTATCCGTTTAACAACACTTTTACTTAATTCCTCATAGTTCTTATATGGGACTAAAAGGGGAAGATAGTCTATCTGCATGATCCTCACACCAATTGGAATATGAATTAAGGTTCAATGATTGTCAGTATTTTTTAATTACTGACTTTTAAGCTGGTCATGTGTGTGAACCTAGCATATCAAGTTCTAGAATTTCACAATAAAAGGCAGTTTTAGTAGCATCCCCAATAGTTCTACAGTTCCTAATATTTTTATTTTTAAAAAAATAATTTCAAAATGAGATGCTAACTTCAGGCTACCACAATCAGCATCTCAGCAGTTCTTGGTTCAGTTGTGCCTAGCATCTCAGCTGGTTTTGATAGGAACGCCACAAACACGTAAGAAACTGCTGAGTTCCATTGTCTGAAGGCGAAACGGCAAGAGTTCTAGCAAAAATACTAAAAACATGACAAATTATTTGAGATCTTACATCTTACGAGGCAGTTGTGCCTAGCATCTCTGCTGTTTTGATAGCAACGCCACAAATACGTATGAGAATGCAGAGTTCTACCGTCTGAAAGCAAAACAGCAAAAGTTCTAACGGAAAAACGAAAAAATATGTGATTTTTTTGAGATGCTACATTTTATGAGAACTGCCTCATAGTATGTAGCATATCAAATAATTTGTAATTTTTTTTAGTTTAATCGCTAGAAAAACTCACCAGTTTTATACGTAATTGTGGTGTTGCCGTCAAAAACAGCTGAGATGCTATGCAGAACTGCATCGTAATATGTGGCATCTCAATAAAAACGTAATTTTTTCTGGTTTGTCGCTATAACTATTGCTGTTTCGCCTTCAGGCGGTAGAACTTAGCAGTTTCATTCGTATTTGTGGCGTTGCTAGCAAAAACAGCTGAGATGCCGTGCTGAACTGTCTCATAAGATGTAGCATCTAAAAAAACCGCATATTTCCGTTTTTCCATTAAAACTAAAGCTATTTCCGCCTTCAGACGGTAAAATTTAGCAGTTTTGTATGTATTTGAGGCGTTGCCATCAAAAACAGCTGAGATGCTATGCAGAACTGCCTCATAAATTGTAGCATATCAAATAATTGGCCTCTTAGTCTGATAAAATGTAGCATATCAGTCATATCGTTTTGGTGCTAGAACTATTTTGGGTGTTGCTTCCAAGTGATAGATCTATGCAGTTACAGAAGTATTTTTGACCTAGTTATCAACTACTGAGATTCTAATAGGTGTAACGTGAAGTTAGCATCTCATTTTTTTTGTTTTTGGGCCCGAACTATTGCTGTGTTGGCTCCAGGAAATAGAACTATGCAGTTCCTTACGTATTTATGGCCTAGCAACCAAGAACTGTTGAGATGCTGATCAGGGTAGTGTGAAGTGAGAGGTAGCATCTCATTTTGAAAATTTTTTTTTCGGCAAGTTGAACAGAACTTTTGAAAAAAAATATCAGGAATTGTAGAACTATTGGGGATGCTACTAGAAGTGCCTTTTAATTGTGAGATTCTAGAACTTGATATGCTAGGTTCTCACACATAAGCTGGTCCACTCTGACTGATTTTTTTAGCGATTGTTGAGACCTGCCAATAGTTTTTAGGCAGTAATCCATAGTTAATGTATTTTATAGAAATTCTGAATCTTTAGAGAGTGTTGGTGAAGATATATTTGTACTATTCTACTTAACTTTAGAAATATGTATTTGGTAATAATATTGAACTGGCAGTTATTTCATATAAGACTTAACATCATTCAAAAATATTGAGAACTGACCTGATATATCCACTGATATTTCTGATACTGATATTTTCAATCAAATTTAGTTTTATTTTGTCTGTTTGGGGAAACAGCTGAGGCAAAGAAGACCTTCGCAAATGATGGCTGATTTTGACATGTATTTTACATATTGATCTGGCTCTATGTGCAATTAGTGCATGATTTTTATTTTTTTCTCTCTTTTTAATGTCTTAACCTGAAGGAGTATTTTTAGGCAGTTTTATAAAATAAGGAATCTGCTGTATATTTTGTTGTATTTGTTTAAAGCATAAATATACGTATACTCTATGATAAAGACCTACGCAGATTGGGAAGGGATTGTGCCACCAGTCAGCGCACACTGGCGACTTGCAATGCCGTCAGCGGCCTTTTGAATACTGTGGCATTCCGGTGACTTACGGCATATCTCGCGGCATATCGCGTCATGCCAAGCTATGCCCAATTTTATTTATATATATATGGGCCTTGCTCTACTAACTGAAAACTTGTCTATTGACAGTTGTCCCAACCCTATTTTTCTAGAAAATTAATAATATAATATGTTAAGTTGATAGATAGTTATAATATAAATACATATAAACAAGAAACTATTGTAATTTTCCCTTATTTTTCGAATTATAGGCAATTTTGTAAAAAAATGCGGCAGAGGACTGTCACCCAGAGGATTGTTTTTTCCACCTAGAGAACAGTTTATGTCAATGTTTATATGAAGAAAAACACAATATTAATTATAAAATGTAATCAAATAAATTCTCTTCTTTATTAAATATTGTATCACATACAGAATTTAAATACTTATATTTATCAGGAACAAATTGTGAGCTTAGCTTTCTAAGTAATGAATTAAAATAATTATAATCAAAATTAAGCTTAGGTAAGTACTTAGAATCAGCCTTGTTTACTTATCAATGCAGACTTATTTCTCAAAAACTGGTACAGATACATTAAAATAATAAAATATTCGTTTCTGTCCACAAACTGTTCAAAAATGTATGGACAAAATTCGAACACTAGTTTTTAGTACGAAAAAAATCTCTAAAATTATAATTGTTTTTTGTTCACATGCATTCAATATTCTTTATGTTCATAGAGTTATAAGATTTTACATTTTTAAACACAACTAATAAACACCGAACCGAATCATACTCTATCCGGAATTAGGACATAACAGAGGACTATTTTAGTGGCAATTAGACACAATTTATGAAATGATTATGATTCTAAATTATTGATTAAGCTTGGCTCCTTAAATAACAGGTTATATATTATGTGTTTTAATAAATAAAACTATACATTAATATAGCCAAAGTGAAAAAAAAATGCTTTTACCATGATTTTCCTGTTAGTAGAGAAAGGCCCATATAATCATAGATTTGGACTAAATTTATTAATTTATCAATTTTTCCACTCTAATGATATCAACAATACAAAAATAAAGTGAGGTACGTGTGAAGCGGGCAGCGGTGCGGGCGCGTGGGCGCAAATAAGGTGTGCATATATCCCGGCTTGCAATGCCTAACCCGGCGGGGCACGTCACGGCGTCCTTTGGCGTGCCTTCACAGCCCGCTGCGGCATCACGTGGTATCCTTTTTTTTTTTCTGTATGACTAGTACAGTGTGGCTGATGCAGCCATTTGTGCTCCACCGGACTTTTGGGGCGAGACTCTAAAGGAGCCTCGGTTTGGGTTGTCGCTCTGGGGTCCGTCCCTTAGCTGTCGCGGTTGCGAATGATTCGGGGCTCAAGCTATGAGGTGAACAAGTGGACTAAAGGTCCGTGTGTTCGCCGTCGAACCTGGGGACGTCATCGACAATGGTTTTTCGACCGTGCCGTGGTCGGTCTAGCGCGCTCTGGCAAGTAATCGCTTTTGATGCCTTGTCTCGGGATTGTATTCTAAACATTAGAATTTACATCTTATTACTATTAAATACGTTTAAATGTCATCAGATGTTTTTACTAATCCGCTCTGCAGATTAGTGTGTGTTCGCAGTATAACTACGCCTGGGTATCCTCGGCGCCATTTTGAGACCTAGCGTTTTTACCCACACATTAAGAGCACGTTCGTTCTGGGATGCAGAATCATTATTTTCATTACTTTTGCCACCTGTCATCCGTTCGTTTAGCATTGGTATCAAAAGGATCAAAATTTTAGTATCATCTATGACAAACTGTCATGCGTTCGTTTACGATATTTTTGTTATTTTTGTTATTTTTGTCACTTTTGCCACCGAAAAATGAAACTTTAGACCCATGTCTGGAGGTGGGATTTTTGTGTTAATCTGTCAAACTGCCTATACATATTCATTGTTTATGGTAGTGTGTGTGTGTTTTATCGTAGTGTGTGTACGTCAAGCGTTCGTTTTGCAGGTTTTGTAACCAAAAATTTTGTTAGTAACGTTTCAAACTAAACGAACGGTAGGTGTCGGTGGCAAAACTGTCGTTATCAAAAGTGTGAAAAGTATCATTCGTGGGAACTCTTAATCCCAGAACGAACGCGCCCTAAATAAACTATATTATAAATTGCTCCAACTTCATAAATTTTAAATGTTACAACAACAAAACTAACACCAAAATTTATGTTTTGTTGATTTTTAACCAACTTCAAAAAAAGAAGGTGGTTCTCAATTCGGATGTTTATATATTTTTTATGTATATGATGCAGTTATGCCCTGTTCGGGCATAAGACGAATTTGCAAAATTCCGTTTTTGTTCAAAAGGAGTTTATTCTACAATGGTCCCATTTGAAGTGCATTGTTAAGGTCTGGCCTGGAATGAACACATTTTTTTTTCAATAAGTAGATCTTTAGATTTTTTTATTTTATTCAAAAGACAATGTCATAGTATCAGTTATTTTTGAATTTTTGAGTATATTTAAGTTAATAGTCATCATATGGCCAATCAACATTTTGTTCACGAATATGAATCACATGTAATATTTTTTTTTATTTAATTTAGTCAATCTTCATAATGAATTAATTTAGCTTGCATTTATCATGTATAAAATGATATATTTTTGAAAGTTAATTGGCTTTAGCTTTAGCAGTTGTGATGTTTTATTACCTATATAAAATAAATGAATATGAATATTTTTAAATACTTCATGCTAAAAAAATGTAAAGGGGGGCTTTGATACTAAAATATTGAAAAACATATATTCATACAGAATGCAAAATATAATAAATTTTTTGCCTCAGAATTTGTCCACATTAGGCCAAAACCGCTTTACAAGGTGAACAATTCCAGGATGTCCATTTTGTGGAAAGTCAGGGAAAAGTCAGAGAAGCTAAAAGTGGTCAGGGAAAAAAATGGTATTTACAAAATTTTAGGAGAAACAAAAATTCTACTATGGGATATAAATATATAAGGGATATTTTTATGCTCTAGCTGCCCTAATCTAGTCTTAAAAAAGCATTTTTATTTTCAGGCTATTGGAGGGATATATTCATGTTTCTTTGTGACATAATTAGATTTCACCGTTTTAGTAAACTACTTAGTAAAATTTTTTGATCAACATCATTACCGTTTATTACAGTGAACTATTAGTGTTAAGTGATTAAATTATAAATGTCAAAATGAGTTCAAAAAAGTATTATTTTAATAAAGTGTGGCTAGACCTGAAGAAAGTAAACTCAGAATTTGTAGATTGGCTTGATGAAGATCCAAATGATACAACAGCTGCTTACTGCAGAATGTGCTGCAAAAAAATTAATTAGTATATACTAATACATTAATACTTAGGCAAACAAGCCTTAGGCCCGGATTTATAGTTGTGGCTTGGCCAAAGTAACATCCTAAGACAGAGGCTTAGTAAGCGTAATGTAATTAAATGCAACATGAACATAACTGAAGCCCGTTATAATAGTCGTTGCTTAGACAAAGTTTTACTTATTGCTAAGACATAGGCTTAGCTTAAATAATGTAATAATTAACACTGCTTAGACACACACACGTTGCTAAGCATGCTCTTGTTCTTAGCTAAGCCTGAGTAACTCATTTCCTTTACTCAGGAGAGTCTAAGCACGTAATGTGTTAAAAATAATAAAACATTGATTCAGATTCTCGAATATCCATGAATTATTTTTTCCTGGCTTCTAACGTCGACTTCTGGAAGGGTACTTTAGGCAAGAGAGAATGTAAATCACAGTTTCCTCAAAAAACTGACAACGTAATTGTTTGAAAGAATAAATGATTTCATAAATATTATAATTTTTGGTCAGGGAATTTTGAAGAAATGGTCAGTGAAAAGTCAGGAATTTTTTTTGGGAATTAGAGTGGACACCCTGAATTCCCTTTCATAGAGATCGATGAAGAGTTTCGGAGACAGACTACGGAACTCTGCTACTTAACTGACTACAGCAACTCAACCGTGATTGCTGCTATTGCATAGATAATAATTACTTATTTCCAGAAATCTAAAATAAAAAAAAAAAATGGTGGAACAGTCTATTTCAGAACTGACTGGGAAACCTTCCTAGGGTATGTTCATGACAACATTAACCTTAAAGTACCACTAAAACTGTCTTCTGATGCTCCCCTGATTTAACTCGACTACATGCCATCAAAGATCCTAAAAGCCTAAAAGCTTAATTATACAGCAAATGAAACAGTAAACAGAAATTTGAAGCCTATGTTGTTATTTCTTCTACAAATGGGGGGGGGGGGGAATTTTGAGTTAAAAATTAGTCCAATAATTCATTCATTCATTAAATTCGCCCATCTATCAAATAAAATTAAATAACAAGTCTTAAAAAATTTACTTGTGCTTTAAGTAAGCAAAAAAGTTTATAAAAATTTGCTCATAAAAAGAGAAACAATGCTCTTCATATTCATAAGAAGAAGGACAGTGCAATGCAAAATAAGGAGTAGGGATAGCTTCTCTTCTTTTTGCTTTGCCAGCCAGCCTTATACGTCCCTATCTAAGAAAGTTTATTGCGGCATTGCCTACCATAACCTTAGGCGAGGCGTGTTTAGACCATAAACAATCACGGCTTGTTTAGACCATAGTCCATCACGCGGGCACAGCGCGGATTGTGCGTTTATCATACGTCTTTTTATGACGTATATGTAGGTTTCCTCATGATGTTTTCCTTCACTAAAAAGTCAGTGGTGTGAATTATCAATGTACTAAAATAAAGAAAAAGACTCACTGGTACACGCTGGGCATGAGCCACAGTCGCACAGGACGCGAGGCGAAATCGAAACTCTCGGGCCACCGTGAATACCAATCTTATCAGAGGTAAATTATATGACAGTGAGACTGTAAAGCCATGTAACGGACTATCGCAAAAATTTCGTGACGATCGAACCTTTTTTCCGCCTGACTCTCATTCTCAAGATAAGGCGATAAGGAACTTCGTTCCAGAAAGAGTTGTTTAAAATTTAAATAATATCCATCATAAACTTCGCAAGTGCATCGAACGGAACGGTAAATTCGTCGCTTGTTTGCGGGAAATTTTTCGCAAACGCAGTCAAACAAGCTTCATACATCATGCATCGTAATAGCTTTCTCACAGCTTTCCTACAGTTATATACAAAGTAAAAAAATATTTTTGATGCCAATAAAAATACCTAATCAATAAAACTGGTTAATCTTCTGTATTTCCCGTTTTTGATTGTTTCAAAATGCAACAAGCATGAAATAAATATAATCAAATTTCACCCTACGCGTCATGTAAATAACATGTACAAGGGTCTTTTTTTCGCCAGTCCCACTCGCTCTTGACCGCTATTTTTCTTAGGTTTTTAGAACATTACTCGCAACTGAAGAACGTATGGTTAAAAGTTGTCTGTAATATAGTGATTATTGTAATGATGGCGTGTGGCGGCGAAGTTGCTGGTCGATATTTATTATCTCGCTCTAGTAGGTGCGGTCGGGAGCGGCCTGTTCCAAACATTGGCTGGTAAGATCGATAGTTGGTATTGTGGAATTTTCATTCACCAAAAATTGCTAATAATAATTAGTTTTATTGGAATAACACACAACTCTTTAAGTGTGTTTATGTGTGTGTGTGTGTGTGTGTCTGTGCGTGCGTGCGTGTGTGTGGTGTAGTGGCACCATAGCTCTTCAACGGCTCTACCTATTTAGATGCGGTTCTTTTATGTGAAACCAGGTTTAGCGGTGGTTCAGACATGTTTCTTCAAAATCAGTTAAGCCGTTTCAAAATTAACAGCTCTATTGTTAGCTGCGGTAGGGATTCTATACGCATAATAGGTAGTTACTTAACTTTCAAACATATGTGTAACCTAAAATTCTATACACCCATATATCCTACTTAAATATGCAACATAATGGAATTCTAGGTCTGATGCTGCAGCCAAGATATCCAGCATGCTAGTACATTCTTGAAAAATTAATAGCAGATATGTCATGTTTGGATTCGTTTTGATCCGTATTTTTTTTTAAACATAATGGTGGCAACGCGATGAGCTGATGCTGTAGCAGGACATCCACCACACCCTTGAAAATAAAAATAGCAGATGTGTAGTGTTTGGATTCGTTCTTTATCAGTATTTAATTTAATTTTCAATTTGTAAGATGGTAGCTGTACAATAACATAAGCCCTGAGACATATCATAGATGTAACTAAACTTAAGATTTTAATTTGTCTAATGCGTTGTCTACGTATCCTGCTTACCTACATTATGTTAATTCAGTCCAGTGTGATTAGATTAATATTAGATTCAGCAACAGCGATTAATGGTGTAAAAATTGCCCAAGTGCGAGAATGACAGAGTAGGACTCCAGCACCTAGGGATCCGTACCAGCACAGAATGCACGCACCCGACTCGCACTTAACTGGTTTTTATTATTTGTTGTTTTATTGTAGCATGTATGACTTCGGTTTTTAGACCCAAAAGGGCGAGACCAGCGATTGGATTTATTATTTGTTGTTTTATTGTAGCATGTATGACTTCGGTTTTTATACGCAAAAGGGCGAGACCAGCGACTGGATACATTCCCACACCCAAATGTGGTGGACATCTTTCTTTTATCAAACACTTTAGTCCTGTATGACGGGGAGTGAGCTTATCGCCGCAACACTGCTTCTGATCATATCTGGACTAAGGTGCCTTCATATATGTCCCATACGTCGTTAATTACCCAGCGTTAAGAGGGCCATATAGCCTAGAAAGGTAATTTCTGTAACACTTACCTTGAGACAAATGCACTGGAAATTATTACACAATGTCATAAACATGGTATACTTAAGTAATTTATATCATAATGACCCCTTCAAACTTTTAATTTGTTGTATAAAAATGATTTTTTTTACTTTTTCGTTGTCACATTTCTACATACAAACATACAATTCTAATTTTATATTTTAATAGTAACTAATACCTAAAAAAAAATATTATCACAAACAAATGCAATAAACTTTTTTACGGTTAAATTTTAAAATTTTTACGGTAAAACATGTTTTTTGTATGGGTAAAATATAAACTTTTTGAAAATTTTAGGTTTCTACCTACGATTACATCTCGCGCAAACGGATGTTATACGTCCCCATTTAAATATATACTTTTTGAAAATTTTAGGTTTCTACCTACGATTACATCTCGCGCAAACGGATGTTATACGTAAGGTTGGTATAATAATAAATACGGAATGTCGTGAATTCATCTAATCAAGAAGGCCTTAATACCTGGTAAATTCGTACTGCTATTCGTGTATGTTTAGTTAAATATTATATGCTGCAGGATAATGTATTTTGTCTGGTTGATTAGATCCACTGTGGCCTGCTAGTGCCCATATCAATTTATCAAACAATAATTATGTCAGTGGATTCAGCGCAGCAGAAGTTCGAGTAACAAAGGATAGGTGTCGTCACATAAATATAACTGTCGGTGTTTGCTATATTATTGTCAAAGCGATAAAAAAAAGTATAAATAGAAATACCTGTAGTGCTCACATGCATCTATCAGCTGGGGATAATGGTCGTTATGTTATGTAGTTTATTCTGTTTCATTCTGTAGATTTTTCGCTGATCTAAGGCTTCGTAGCCAAATTGCAAAAACGGAATTATTTAGTTTCGTCATGCCTACAGTCCGTCCGTATGTCACAGCCTTACAGTTATAATATCTTTGAATTGCTTCTGATATAATATACAGGCAGGTGTCTAGTGTAAACAGTGAACCGCTCTAGACATTTATAGGTTGTTAAATTAATGTAAAAAATAAAGCACTCCAAAATGTCTAATAATTTACAATAGTATTGAGCGATCAATATATTTTTTCGGGTATCTTATTCTGATAGATATGTGGATATGGACCCCTAAAAATGAACTGTTAGGTGTAGAATATGATTTTTTCTATAAGACTAAGGTGCAGATTTGCCTGATTGTAAACGGTCACCGAAGCCTATGAACGTTTGCAGCACCTGCGGCATTACTTGCGTTACCGACCATTTTGAAAATGTAATCACTTCCTTCTTCAAGAACCCTATAGGGGTTAAAAACTTATTTGTCTGCATCTATTTCAGGTGTAACTTTTTTTAAATGAATTGGAAAACTTGCGTACATAGCATCATCATCATACATAGGGGTCTATAAATTACGTACAGCAAAGAAAGGCCATTTTTGACCTCCCTTTACCCTTTTGTAACGCGACATAACATTTGCCTCCCCCCGAGCGTAACATGAAATTTTGGAATTTTTGATTTTGCCTACTGATGTCGATTCTGACCTGATTTTTTTTCTAGGCATCCTTTATGTGAACGTACAGCACGCACTTGGCCGGTTTTTTTTTTATATGTTAAGTATGTGACGTTTGTCGTGAGATAGCTTTTTGCGCATTATCGTGTACAACCGCGGGCTTTTGTTGTCTTAATATTGAGCCCTCTAGTTTAACCAAAACCTTTGAGGTGCGTTGTCAAAACAGCGGCGCGTCAATTGGTTTAATCGCCAGCCGGCTGCGAGCCAATTACTCAGTCGCCGGCATGGAAGCAATTCTTACATTTGAGGGCGGAAGGCGCATTGCAGGAAGACTTCCCTTTATCAAGTCACAGAAATAGACATGCTGTACCCGTTGTCGCCTACACAAATACAAATGATATTTTTCTAAACTAAGAAATTGTCTGCATAATAACATTTATATTATTCCTACATTCTGTCCGTCCGTCATGGTCGGTACTTTCAAAACTTTCTCGGCTCCCAATACGCACATACCCGCACTTACATCAAATATTTCGTATTTTCCGCCTGGTGGTGAAAACCAAACCATAATAGTATCGTTATGTCCGTTAGTTAGATATTTTTGGAGTTCGAACTGATCACTTATGTTATGTCATGTTTGTCCGTCCGTCCGTGTGATGGTTTTTAGGGTACCGCAGCCAAATGGTAAAAGCCAAACCCGTGTAGTTTCTTCATAGCTGTCAATACTCCTTTTGACGACTATTACTAAACGCCAAAAACGAAACCCTTTATCGTTTGGTTTCATCATGTGTAACGAAAACCCGTTTGATGATTTTCCAACTAAAAAGTAAAATAAAATTTGACTCAACCGTAGATTCGTTAGAAGTATTTATGGAATCGCACAATTTAATTTAATTAAACCAAGTCATAAGGCCACGATGCGACATATACCATATTTTTTTGCAATTTTTTTTGCCAAAAAATGGATTTTTTTGGTCCACCGGTTTCCGAGACACCATGGTCCAGTTAGCTTTAGACTAAAGCTAGCGTAGCCACCATCGTATCTCTGGACCTATTGCATCTATCAACACGGGGTTTGCATACCATGGTCCTTCTAGCTTTAGACTAAAGCTAGCCTTCCCACCATTTTATCTCCAGACCTGTTGCACAGCTAGCTGGACCATGGTATCTCAGAAACCAGTGGAGCAAAAAAATCAGTTCCCTGGCAATAGAATAGAAAAAAAAAATAGGGTGCAAACCCCATGTTGATATGTGCTTTCTCGTTCATCGTAGGATTTGTGATTACAATTGGTTTCAAAGTATCAAGGCAGTACAAGGATCAATCTAATTAAGCAAGCAAAATTAAGCAGCTGAGTTGAAGCTGCACGTGAGAACCTCAGTCGCAAAATAAGGAATTATTTCTCGAAGGGCTCTGCAAACTATTCACGCCGCAAATCCAACTCATCAGTTAGTCTTCTGTTCTAACATTCTTTTGAAGACTTAAATAGAAAGAGTTAGATGCCTATAGCTTTCACTTGCAGAGTTGCACCGTGAAATAGCCGTCGTAATAAAACACACTGATGTTCCAATTGTCGCTTTCTTATGTGTTGTGTAGTATCCAATACCTACGCTCGCGGCAATGGACACGAAATTCCCAGTAGAATAGGAAATAACCACGCAGCTCAGTTTGTATATGTATACCATACAATTCCTCGTCCGAGAATTATTCACTTGTAAGGAGTACTATGTACCCACTATACTATGTACCAAATACTATATTCGAGTATATCTATATAAGCTTACATTAAAATTAATCTATCTAAAACTCTTGCTTTTCTGGTAGCTACATGTTTGGCTATATAATTTTTTATTAGGTCATTGGCTAGGCTATTATACTTTTTCATTCGGTCATTGGCAAGATTATTATTCATTTTATAAAACAACTCTTTTGATAATTTATTCTTGAATCTAAAATCATCTAAACAACGGAGTTATTTCGTTTCTTGTGAAATTGTTTAAGCTAAATCGCACAGCGATTGCCAGAGGTTCGTATTTAAACGAATTTAAACATACGGTCAGGGTTGCACCAGGGCTTAGGCACTCGAAATGGCATTAAAGTTAAAACATTAGATGCAGTTGTATTTGAGGACCAGATTGCAAACCAGAGTGTTGTTTTCTTACTAACATATCGACACGAAATCAGTATTATTCGCAGCGAAAGTTTCGAAAGTTTCAAAATAATTTAGAGAAAGTTTTTTAAAAGTTATATTTGGTAAAGAAATTGTGAACTGTTTTTTTATCCTCTCAATATTCGACTTTTTTGCGCCACTTTTCAGATATTTTTTTATAAAAACTCTTTCTATCTGCGATTCTTATCGATACACAATACATATAATGTTAGATATACAAATACAAATGATTTTTATGTAAAAGGTTGACCAAAAACCGAAAATTTAACACAAATTAAATGCAAACATTTTTGGGACCTACAAGCTCATAGGACTCATAAGAGCTAATATCGTAGATGTGGAGTGGAGAACCATCTATTTGTATTACCTGAATGTTTTTTTACTATTGCAGTTGTGGTTAGCACGGTGAAGGCGGGGGTATGTGGGTCGGCGCACGGGTGCTAGTGCTTGCGGCGCTGGGCCTGCTGGCGGGCCCCTCGCTCGCCTTCAAGAAGTTCAATATTACCATCGGTTACCTGCCCTCTATCACCGGCGAGTGCCGCGACCGCCAGGGGCTCGCTATCTCCGGCGCTCTCTCCTACGCCCTTGAACAGGTTGGTTTACGTCAATGTGTTATTGGCCACTATTGCACTGAAGATAGGGCCATATAACGTGCTTAAAGAAACCAGCAGGAGCCGCGACCACTAGGGGCTTGCCATCTCAAATATTAGTTGTTATTACACGGCAGATATGGAACTAATATAAATTAAACACACAGTCTACAGCTAATGTGATGCCACTTATTGGCGTAGATAAATAATAGGTAGAGGTGCCTTTTTAGTGTTCCGTACCCAAACGGTAATTAGCGGAACCCTATTACTAAGACTTCCGTCCGTCCGTCCGTTCGTCCGTCGCGAGGCTGTATCTCATGAACCGTCACAGAAGATGTATTTCTGTTGCCGCTATAACAACAAATATAAATATTCAAAAAATCGAGCAAAAATATTACGTTTGTATGGGGGCTCCCATACAACAAACGTCATTTTTTCGCCGTTTTTCGGGTTCCGTAGTCAACAAGGAACCCTTATAGTTTCGCCATGTCCGTTCGTCCGTCTGACCGCGGCTTAGTTCAAAAATTACCAATACGAAAAAGCTGCAATTTGGCAGGAATATACACATTGATCAAGCCGACAAAGTGGTAGAGTAAAATATTTGAAAAAAAATTTTTTTATGGTACACTTGAAGTGGGGACGTTATTTTGTTTTCTCGTCTACCCCATCGTCTGGTGTATCGTTGGATAGGAATTCCAAAAACATTGCTGGTATTCAAAGAATTTTTTTTCTACTTAGGGCTCCGTTTGCAAAACATTTAGCTTTAAAGTACTAATTTTTGTTAGAGTCAAGTGTCCCCCCGTCTACCAGCGAAAGTATAGTATTTGGAAATGTAAAAAAAATTACGCTGGTAGTGCATTTAATGAATTTAAAAGGAAAACTATCACGGGTAAGTACACTTTACAGGCTAACGAGTAATAGTCGATCAAGTTATAAGTGTACTTGGAAAAGTGAAATTTTTCTTACAAATTACATTAAAGTTACTTCTATGAAGTAGGTACACCTGTAAAACAGGTATAAAATATAAGTAAATGAACGATGAATAATTATAGAAAAATAAAATAATAACATTCTAAAAATAAAACAAACAGAGTCCGACTCGCACTTGGCCGATTTTTATAGATAATGGTACGGAACCCTTCGTGCGCGATTCCGACTCTCACTTGGCCGATTTCTTTTTGCCTTATTGTTGATATATTATAGTTAAAAATAGCGAAATGAAACACTTATTTGTTGAATTATATCAGCGTCTGTCCTGATCAATCTATTTTCTTTTTCTCTTTGTCTTTGTTCTTATCCCATCAACATGTATTTTGTTTAGCCGACGGCATCAGATAGACGAAGAGTTAGCTGCGCATTTATAAGACTGGATGTTTACATAACAAAAACCTAATGCTGAAAAACGTTGTTATTAAGTAAAAGTTGGGTACAAACGAAGTACATGTATTTAAAGTAATTTTTTTTTTTTTTTTTTACATAAATTTTATGATTTAAATCAATGTCAATCTTGAAAAGCGTGCAACAAATTTTTAACAATGTCGTTATGCTAGTGAAATAAATAAGTTAATATTAGTTAACTGGCATTGAATATCCTGTCAATGTCCCAAATAGAAGAGAACAACAGCCTCCAGTAAAATGACGCACGTTGCCACATTTCAGTGTGTGACTCGAATCGACCTACTAAGTATGCTATTTTAAACATAAAATACCACGATAAAGTGTTTGTACAACACGAATTCGTATCTGTAGGTACACTTCCGTAGTTATTTTTAGCTCCAACAAACAAATTACTTTAGTAAACCTTTAAGTCCATATACGAAGTATTTTTTTTATGTTTGGATGTTAATGTAGGAGAATATTCGTGTCTGGTTGGATAGTTATTTTTATTTTTGCGGTTATCGAGATAAGTATTTTGATGGTGGATAGCTTTATTACTAGATATTGTATGGCGATAGTTAGTAGTTTTGGCTCTGTCTGGTATTGAAAAAATTGTTTAGAGTATCTGAATTTCGCTCTAAGGTTAACACACACTTAACGCGCTGGCACCTGATCAGCACCACCTTGGCTGTTCTCAGTCTCACAGATGGACCAAGAGGTTCACTCTAGATAGCAGCGGAAAGTGGCCATACTGTATGAAATGCTATTACCTGTACAGTGCTTTTGTTTCAAATGGTAGTAGATAATAAAACTAGGAATTTTCACGTACGGAAGAAAACAAATATTGAACTGGCTCCTACATTGCACCATCTCTTTATTTTGTACTAAATGACAGTTATAGCAGAGGTAGAGCACAGCAAGTACACGCTCGAATGAGCAGCCAATAAGGATTTGCTGTGTGGACAGCGTGGGCGGTGCTTTAGCTGTTATTGCTCGGCTGACGCGGCGTGCAGGTGCGGTAGTCGGAGACCCGGTAAAACGCCTAACCCAGGTTGAACGGTTTCCCGAACCCAGGGATAACTTTAATCTACGATCTGGGAGGCTGAACTGCCAACATGTGTAAAGTCCCTTCCGCTCGCCGCATCAGCAACCCCCTGTTTTTTGTGCCAAGCTTTGGCAGTTCTAGGACCGTACTTTTTGTCTCTTTAGAAATATTGCCATAGCAAAGATGCAGTCCAAAGATTAATCTTAAGCAAGGACTTGAACGTGCAACGAACCTTATAGTCTTAGCAGGTCTTGGTCTTACTATTAGTTGTATTTGCAGCTTAGTCTAAGAAACAACTTTCAAAAAAATGGGCAAAAGAAAAAAAAGAAATTGTATATTCAACGTCTACTCTATTCAATTTCAATGTGGACTTTTGCAATCCATGTGGAGACTGCGCAGCCCACTAATTTTTGTCTAACGGAGACGCAGATTTGAATCGGAAAGATCAGAAATTTGCTGTGACCTATATTGTTCTCTTAACTAGGTACTTTTTTTTAGCAAGAATACCAGATATATAGTGGCCTTATGAGATCCTTACTTAACCTTTTGCTGACTACACATCCGGATGTTCTGTCTTAGTTGATGTGCCTCTTGGCTCTTCTTTCCACTGTGTTGTCCAGACTCAAGTGTCATGCATACTACCCGTTTCATCTGGGCCAACTAATTGGCGTCGTGTGTGATTATAATTCTGCAGATAATTAAAATTATAATCCTTTTTGCGTAGTATGACTGCGGTCATTGAGGCAATCCTCGCTGGCATGTAATGTTTTATTCCTAACCCGCAAGTAACTGCGGTTAAAAAAACGACCATAGTTTAATCAGTGTTACAGAGACGCTAAAATTCTTATGAAAACTGCGTACGAGGCTTTTACCACGACTCGAAACAATAAGGATAAAAATATTTCCGATTTCAAACGTAAATTATATGCTACCTTGAGGTTCAGTAAGAAAGCAATTCATCGGATAGTTTAGCTACTTGCAAGCTATCCCTCTGAGAGTCGAGCTTTCTGGTCGCTAAAGGTGCCGAGAGAAACTCGTCGATACCAACAGTGCGAATAACCGATGGCCCACAGTGCCAAAGCTTTCTTTGGCCTTTCTCTTTGCCTGAAACTCGAATTTAGTCGGCGAAGGCGCTGTACCACCGTGGTACTGTAAGATAATGCCAGAAATCTCTATAACACAGCGGGAGGTCCGGCGGAGTGGGCCAGACGGCTTACCAACAGTGGTGCTAAAATAGTGTGTTACTGAGTTATATCGTGGGTATTCACGCACTTCTTCTCGCTTTCTTACCACATTAGGTAATTTGCTTCTTCCTGGACTACTAATAATGCAACATCCCAAAAAGGGCATCAGATCCATCGAATTACAGGCCATTACCTCTCTCTTCTTCTAGGTGATGGAGTGTGTCGTTATCACACAGCTTTTAAGATACCTAGAAAAACACGATCTGGTCAGCGATCGTCAATACGGCTTTCGCAAGTGATCTTTCAGTGTATCTTTCACACCGATGGGAAGTTGCCATTGAGAGTTAGGGGAAGGCACTGGCATGTAACCTAGACATAGCGAAGGCGTTAAAACGTGTCTGTCGAAGTTGTGATCCTACGGGATGCCCGAGGTTTTGCGCAAATGGGTGGCTAGCTTCTGTCCGGCAGACTTATACGAGCGGCAGTTTACCTCCCATAATAGGGACTCCCCCCCAACACGACGCCGATGTCCCCGGGTTCGTCGGCATCCGCAAGGATACACGAGGTATCAAAGAGTGCCGGGGCGCTTCTCGCCCCCACTCAATCGCAACCGCACCCGCGTAACGGAGAACTCCCCTCCTGGCGGTGACTCACGACCCCAAGAACGACAACCCAAGCCGAGGCTCCCCCCGCGGGGAGCCCTTGAGCGTTGGGCGCTAGGCTGAGGTTCCTTCAGAGTCTCACCCCAAAAAGCCCGGTGAAGCAGTAATGGCTGCAAAAGCCAACTGCATAGTCAGTCAGAAAAAAAAATATCATTTATATGTTTTACATCGACAACTTACATTGCTATGAAGATAGCAGTAGAAATTTTTATTAAACGGGCCGTGCAAATATCCCTCTTTCTGATATGACAGAAAACCGTGGAGAACTTGATGCGATTACTGAGACCAATCTGACCATGGTCTTCGACTGGGGGCTAGAAGACTTGGTCCGATTCAACCCAACGAAAACATAGGTATTCACAGTCATTGCTAAAAGAAACCTCATTTTCTGATTTTCTGATGTCCCACAGTCGCAAAACACGCCTCTAACCATTACCTAAAGCATTGGGTCCTTGAAGTTGACCTCTCGAGTGATGTTCAGTTCCTAGATCATTTGGAAGAAAAGGTTTAGCTGGTGTCCAAAAAACTTGGTGTACTAAACAAAGCGTAGCAGTACTTCACCTCCGGGCAAAGGTTATGTTGCCTTATAAGTCGCAAGTCCGATCCCCTAAATTAGACCAATCAAAGGTTTCTAAAATACCGGTAAAAGTGTCGCAACTGATCCCAAGAATTGGAGTAATCAATGACATATGGTTTCTTATTGTGGGTAGCACTGCTGATGTAAATTTAATATTTTAGTTACAAAAACGGGCAATTCGTGCTATTTATAAATAAGGATCTAGGATATTTTTGAGGAATAGGTATAGGGAAGTATATATTTTAACGTTAGCGTCGCAGTACATTCATGAAAATCTTTTATATGTACAAAAAAATATCAATAGTTTCAGCAAGAAAAGTGACGTTCACAAAGTAAATACTAGAAGTAAAATAAGCTGTTAGTGCATGATACAGGTCTACAAATAATTAGTAACTCTAACTCTAGATTTAAACTTTAAATAATGATTCCGTTTTTTAAATTATTTACTATTTTAGCATATTCCACAATTTTGGTACCCCGTGGCACAATTTAGGAAACAGGTTGCGTCAATTGGGCGGAAGGATGTTAACTTAGTTGCAACTTTACTATTACGTTCCTTCCTTAATATAGCAACTTTACTATTACGTTCCTTCCCTAATATATCCTACATTGTAGCTACCTGGCTACCATATGATTTTGTTTGGCTTTTTTAAGCTGATATATGCCTGTCAAAATCGGTCTCATATATGTTACTCTCCCTTGTCCATACTAATATTATAAAAGAATAAAAGAAAGTAAGTTTTTTTGTCATTTCTTTACGTCGCAACCGCGCATCCAATTGAGCTAAAATTGGCACTGGGCGACAAAGAGACGCAGGTCATAGGCTTTTATCCTAGAAAATTAGAAAGTTCCCGCAGGAATAACTAGCCGCCGCGAATTCTATAAAGCTATAGCTTGCCATAACAAACTTCTTTACTATTTTCAAGGAGTTGCCGTAGGAATCCCACCGGAGCCGCAGGCAAAAGCTATTTTATCAAACTTATTGACGCGGAGAATTGTTTCAGATCAACAACAGCACATCTTTATTACCAGAGGTAGAATTATTGATGGAATGGAACGACACCAGGTGCGATACGGTGATGGCGACTCGTCTGCTCACCGATATGAGCTGTTCCGGTGTGATCGCCTTCTTCGGGCCTGAAGGCCGCTGCCAGACTGAAGCGATTGTAGCACAGGCCCGCAATCTACCGATGATCTCTTATGTGAGTTGGGTTTTTTAGTACATTCTTATCTTGATCTCAAAAAGTCTGCTCATATTAGTCACCTGCCTGTAAAATTTTGTTACAACAGATGGAAATATAGCAGAATTATAGATGGAAATTACGAACCTGTAACTTTTTTCAGTATAATGTTATTAAAACTTATAAAAACTATCTTCAAAGTACAATAATTTAGATGTACAAATATTGATATTTACGTGATAAATTATTGCCATCTTTTTTGTGATAACCTGGAATTGAATGAAACTATACAATGAAAGGAATGACAAGTGTAATATCTATACAGCGACATCTCATTACGTACAGCAACGGTGACGATTGAGTGTGTGTGTGCCCCGCGTTTCTTCTATCCAATTTTGCAAATCTTCATTAGCCATCAATATGGTGTTTTATTGGCAATACTACTTCAGTACGAATGTCTTTGAGTTTGGAATTACAAATTCAGCATTAAATCTTACCAAGCGTGCAAATGCCGTATCATTGAAAAAATATATTTAAATATACATGGCGTCAGCGAAGACAATGTATAAGGATTTCCTTGTTTTTTCATTACAAGTAGGTAATGGCTCATTTGCTCTTTGTACAGTAGTTATGTCATAAGTACAGGGTGGGAAGTAGGAACTGTAATTTAAAGAATAACGTGGATATTCCTGAAATCTCAGAATTTTAGTTTATATTAAATAATCTGGTTTTATTTTGTTAATATTAGTTTATATTAATTTAGTTTCATATTTATTAATTCATCTGAGATAAGTAAATATTTAATGTATTCTAGAAAAATCAGGAATGTATCAACATTTTGTTCTCAATTACATAAATTACACTGACTAATTTCGACCATTGATGATAAATTAAATCAACGTGTAAAATAATACGATACGCTGATTGGTAGTATTAAGGCTAATTTACACTTTGTTAAGGTGAAACTGATTCAGATTTTTTCTATACAAACGACTTCATTCGTGTGGACTTCATTGGTGTGGACTTCCAAAAACGGTGAAACACGACAACTTAACTCTTAAATTTTAAGGATAAATATAAATTTTTATACATTTAGCTTACAAAATGACTTATTTTCATACAAACTTACAACCTCAAATTTTTACCTCCTTAGGGGATGAATTTTGCAATTCCTTTCTTAGTGTTGCAAAAGCTTGTTTGTCAGTTTATTCTTTTATATGTATCACATATTGTAGATTATAAAGAGAGAGAGCGGATTCTGTTTGTTTAAATGTGAAGAGTAATCTTCGGAACCACTATTTTTTCACTATTTAAAAGGTACATTATTCCAGATGGCATAGAATTTATCTTAATATATAAAAAAATAGTCGGCCGCTACTCCATAATAAAATATCGCTATTTGCCACAATTGCAAGATGCATATACATTCACTAAACGTCAGTGAATTATGAAATAACTATAGCTGTTGTCGTATTCAACTATTTAATAAACTTAATGAAAACTCTGGTTATTTAACAATTAACAGGCATTTTATGGTTGAATATATCTTAATTTTGCGACTATGGTAAATAGCGATATAGGGTAATGCGTTTTGAGTACCTAATGTTTATAGCTAAATATATTTTTTGGTGTAACGAAGTTTGTATAAAAAAAATTACGTCGGATTCACCTTAAGTAGAAAATGTAGGTATGTGATACGTATCGTATATAAGTGGTTTTTGAAATATACTTGCAGTGTCTTTTTTGACGTCACTTTTTAAACGCCATGCGCCTAAATTAGCATGTGCCCATCTGTAGTAGTGGTACAGAATAAAGAATAGTACTAGTAGTAGTGGTAAGAGTGTTTCTCTATGATACTATGAGGCTGGAGTCCGCGTTTTCATACACTTTTTTTTTATTTGTCGACAACAAACATTTGTTACACGGTTGATTTAAATGGAAGTTTAATGTAGTAATTTTTTAAATTTGATCTTTCCAATTTCAATTCTCATCGATAAAAGGAATGAAAACACAGAGTCTAGCCGTCCACGCATGGATTGTATGGTGATCATGAACAGTGTTTCGTAGTTTGGCCATGAGTATTGCGTTTAATATTAAAAATACTAGGTTTTTTTAATATTAATCGGATCTGTATTGTTAAAAATTACACTTGATTTAAACTTTAATAGTACATGCAAATTTAAAAAGAAAAAAAAATGAATGTTATAGATCTATGTAAGAGTAAATAATCTCTATGCCAACGGAAATACAATTTATTTACTCACCGTCATTTTGACAGAAATGTTCCGATGACCAAACTTCGCAATTATCAAACTTCGCAAGATTGGAACCACCCGATACGCAGGTATATTTTTTGAATTTATTTAGTCCTTTTAAATTTATTCAGTTTAATTTTTATCATCTTAAGTTGAGAGTGCTCATATCTTATCAATTTCCTGCTTATTATTGATGCAAGTTGACATATTTAATACCTTATTGGTAATCCAATACCTAATCTACGCGCGGAAATTAAAGCTTAATATGTGTATCCGTTTGTGTTAGCCGTAAGGCGTCTAATGTTGAACGTAGGCAACATACCCCCATCAATATGTATTTACAAAGGCAGGCCTTAAGCCGCCTGCGTACAATTGCGTTTTGCGGCTCATACCAGATTGTCCACCTGGTAGGAGGAAGGTTTTACTCCTTTCGGTTATCGGTTTGAAGAATGATGTGGCCTGCCCATTGCCACTTGAGCGTGTTATACACTGGCTTCCTGCGACTCTACTACCTGGGTAGTAAGAGGCCGTCTCACGCTGCGTCTCTCAATTCTTAGTCGCCACTCTACAACCTTTCTTCCCCATCGCCACTTCAACCTGCTAACTATCCGTGAGTTATGTTGGTGAAACAGAGATTTTCCTTACTCCGGATTTTATCGCGCAAATATGTGTATATTTATTTATAAACGTTGTCTATTTTTAGTTTCTGCAGTGTGATAACATGGCTTTATAATATAAAAACATTAAATGAATCGTTAGTTATAATTGGTTCTATTTCCGATAATTTTAAATGATGCAATATTGCTAATAAATTTTATTGTTTGCTTGTATATTGTATAAATTATTGTGTTATTTTGATGAACAGCGGTTTTCCGTATATTATCGCGTTCTAAATTTATCCGTAGGTATTTTATTTTCTTTTTTTTTCGTATAAATTGCCTAACATTTAGTTTAAATTAACGTTTTTTCAAAAGGCAAAGATGTAAAAGGATCTTCACCACAATCATACTCAGTAAGTTATTATCGTTAATAAATAATACATTTAATACTCTTTCAGATAGTTTTATTCAAGCTTGCCGCGAAAACTATCGAAAGGATGGGAATTATATTAGGTAGTCGATTGTCAAAAGTCTTTACCTGCCTCATGCTGTTGTCACCTGCATACCACTGTTGGGGCACTGCTTACCCTTATCTTAGGCGAGAACATTTTGGCAGTAGTCCATCACGCGGACCCAGTGCTTATATAATCATATATTATCTTGTCGTGGGCTTAATATACGTCTTAGACGTATGCAGGTTTTCTCACAATGCTTTTCTTCACCCAAATACCAGTGAGATAAATAATATAATCAATGTTCTTGAGAAATTATTGGTACACGTCGGCCTAGATCCTCTCCCCTTTAAGAAGGCGGCGAACAATGAATTTTTCATACAAACCTAATACCAAAATAATTTTCAATTTAAGAATATTTCAACGCATATATGCTGTTATTCCGATAAAGACAGTATTTACCTAGGGTCCTGTTCAAATATTTTTTTTCAAAATATTTACCTACTTAAAAATATATGAAATTACATTTCGAACGTTTTTACGCTGTTAACGACGTATTTTCCGCCTATTTGTTTTGTATTAAAAACTGAATCATTCATAATACAGTTATAATAGAACCACAGCTTATATTGTCAAGTTACAAAATGTCAAAAAGAAAATGAAAAAATAATCAAGTTATATTCATTATTTTTGGTATTCACGCACACCTTCGAATTTCTCTTAAATTTTGAACAGCTATATAGCTGTCTCTGCTTGCACGGGGCGGACGTCGACGACGGCAGCTGCGCGGGAGCGGTAGGGGGGTAAGCGCTCGTAGGTTATTAGGTTATATACTACTAGCTTTTGCCCGCGGTTTCACCCGCATTAAATTAGGTTATCGGAGTAGGATTTCAAATGTGAGTCGGTTTTTTTCATAATTGAGAACTGCTCAAGTATAGAAAAAAACGAAAACTTACTCGTAATGTGGTTTTTTAACTATATTGCCTAGTAATTAGGTTAGGTACTTACTTAGCGACGCTAAATTTATACCTACTACGTCATATATCTTTCATACCATACCTAGGGTTGATGATCTAGGGTAAATTAATAGAGATCATTAGATTTTGAATTTTATTTCAACTGTCTGGGAAATGAACCCGAGACGTTGTAATGCCGAGGCAATGTACCAGCGCAACTGTCTTCAGATGTCTGCAATTTCGCTAAAAGAAATAGGTCAGTAGGGTGACCATGTCAACTAGACGATTTACGGAAATATCCAGTACCAGTTATTTACTTATATTCGTCATAGAAATTATACATAACAGTAACTTAAGTAACATTGCTTGATGGAATTTATTTATAATTTGTTTCCTCCTCGGTAATAGTCGTATCCTTACACTTCTTAGTTGTTACACTTCTTAAAATAAAATTAAAACGAAAACAAAATTATTACTACTAAATAAAAGGACGACTTCAAATAACCGACCGCAATTACTGTATTTTTATCGTATGGACCCCGAAAGGACTGTCTCATGAAAGAATAAAAAAAGACAATGAATTCTGTCAAAGTCAAAGTCAAATTTTTTATTCAATTTAGGATTTTACAAACACTTTTGAATCGTCGAAGTTATGAAATATTAATTTTATGTACATATAAGAGACTTTCATATATGTACTGCGACGCTTAAGTTAAAATATTTACTTCCCTATACGTATCCCTCAGAGATATCCTAGATCCTAATTTATAAATAGCACGAATGGCCCGTTTTTGTAACAAAAATATTGTATTTACATCAGCAGCGCTAGCCCACAATAAGATACCATATGTCATTAAACTATGGAAATAGCTAAAATATACTATTTTTGCATTGTCGACATCGGTCAATTGTCTTATTTTTCGTCTTCTTGATCGCATACACAGCAGAACTAAGTTTTTTGGCTAGGTTATGAATATGAGGACCCACCCCATTGAAGTTTAGAGTCCAGCGTTATATGGAATTATATTGTACACAAATTAAAAATTTTTAAGTGCATATTACCTGATTTGATAGATCAGTAATAAAAGTAACCATACCGGTATATGTGTGATCCCTACTAACGACAGAATTACGATATATTTTTTTTACGCCTTTTCTTTCTTCTCTAAGAAGTGTAAGGATACGACTATTACTGAGGAGGAGACAAATCAACTAAATTCTGTAATTTTTTGCATGACTTCCATCAAGCAATGTTGTTACTGGTATGTATAATTTCCATGACGAATTTAGGTAAATAACTAGAACTGGATATGTCCGTAAATCGTCTAGTTGACATGGTCACCCTACTGTTTTTTTTTTTTTTTGGAGAAATTGCAGACATCTGAAGATAGTTGCGCTCCTAGTGAATATAATCCTAATTTGTCACGGCATCACGTCTCGGGTTTGATTCCCAGACAGTTCAAAATAGAACGATCGAACGATCTCTACTAAATTACCCTAGATTATCAACCCTAGGTATGGTATGAAAGATTATGTGTAGTAGGTATACATTTAGCGTTACTAAGTAAGTACCTTACCTAATTACTAGGCAATATAGTTGAAAAAATCGCATTACTAGTTAGCTGCGTCTAGGAATCAGTCACAACTGGTACCTATTTGCATATTTTTAAAGCTCTCAAGTAAACGGCTCGAAGATTTACTAAACGTAAAAACAATAATAAATATTTGTAGGTACGCTCTCCGCCCGCACCCCGCACGCGACAACAGAGATAGCGATATGTCGAACGAATTTTGGCTCTCGCGTCGATTTGCACTTTGCGGCTTCCTCCGCCGGCGTCTTAAGGCGTGGCGAAACCAATACCCCATAGGCCACCACTGACTAATGTTACTTTAATGTTAATTTTACTTATTCGTAACTTATGACTTACGGGCATCAATTTTAAAAAACTATTTTTAGGAGACCCCTCCCAACAACTCCCAAAGTTTATGAACCTTTCTATAAATATATCGAACTGAAAAGATAATTGTCTTTTTTTGATAAGTGTTCAAAAACAGTAAGATAATTAAACAAAAACTTTTAAAATTTTTGCTCAGAATGAAATCTTCGGTGTACTTGTCTCACTCGCATAGTCGCCCTTGACTAGTTTTTTTACTTATAAATTCAGCATTACCTTTTTTAAAATTTTTCTTTACTTCCATAAAAACAAATCACATTTAAAAAAAAATATATTTGTCCATGACTTGTCCGCTTGCATTTTATACACATCGTGGCAGGAGGACATCTTATTAGCTCAAAGTTGCTCAGCGTTGCATGTAGCTATGAGATTCACGGTTAACACTTATCAATGTGGCATTCGATTAGCAACAAGCAGGTATGCCTCATCTCCTAGTCGTTCCTGTGGTCGACGCGCCGACGACTGCTTTACCTAACTCTACCCCATCACATTGCGCGGACGCCACGCTTATAACCGATTAACAGCGCGCGGGCTGATCCTGTGCTGATAAGTGTGCGTTGCATTATGGAGTTTCATATAAAGGATGCTGAACCGCTCGAGTTGAAGCTGCGCTGATCGGGTTCGACAGCGTTATGTGTGCTTAGCATGTTTAAAGAATGCATGGATTTTTTTTACGTAACATAATCCAATCCAGAAAAAAAATAAAGCAATTGAAATAGCTCAAAGATTTCGTTAACTGAAGTGGCAATGGGCGTTTGAACGATGATCGATGGGGAATACAGGTTTTACAGTGAAGACTACGAGTCAGAAATCGCAGGACTGACGACGTTGATAGGTCCGCAGAAGCTAGCTGGATTTAAGCTGCTCCTGAAGGCTGACACACAACGTCAATTCCAATTGTACAGCAATCTTAAATTATCTCGTTTACACAATTTTATTTTACTTGCATTGCAATATGTATATTGGTAATGAGTTATTTTAATAATAATTACATTTGATTTTTTTAATTTGATAAAAAGATATTATAAGTATATAGTGACGCGATAATCGCAGTAAAATGGAAAATAAGCGTCGATAGTTACTCCACAGATCCGTTCATCTTAGAATAATATATAGAGGATGTCTGCTAGATATGGGTCTTGTAGTTGTTTTCCAGTAGGTAATAAATAATGATTACATATACAAAAAAATAATCCTTTTTAGTATTGGGGGGGTTTTGTTGACAAGCATTACACGCATTCAATGCGCGCAAATTCTATCGTTCTGTTGACAAAAAATGAATGCGCTATGACGTCACTTCCGGACAGCATTCAACGCATTGGCTGCATATGCTCGGCAGGTAGAGTAGTGGATGCGCTGTCAAATAGTGAACGATGCTTGTTTACATTTGGTGAACAGAACGATTTTAATGCCTATGCGATGTCATAGCTCTCAATGCCGTCAACAGAACGCACCTACCTATTGTTAATTTGTTTTTTAATTCTTAATGCAACTTATTATTTCAGGCTACCAAATCAGTAATATCGTTACTGAGATATTACAGATGGAACAAATTTTCCATTTTGTATGAAGAATCGTGGATGACGGTTGCCTTGACTTTGGAGAACCATGCTAAAAGAAACAACATGACGGTGAATCACCAGCGACCCGTCATTGATGCGTTCAAGTGTTGCGAAGAGAAACTTGCTTGCTGTGCTCCAGGCTTTTGGTACCAATTCATCCAGGACACTAAGAATCGCACAAGGAGTGAGTCATATTATGATTTTCGTTAGCATAAGTAGATAATTTGTTAATTTTTCATTAAAATTGGCAATCGATTTTTTTTTTATTTAAGCCAATTTGAAAATCGACTCTGCCATCATGCAGTAACAGTAACTTTAGACATCAGAACATGTTTCAAACTATAGCCTATATGCTATCAGTATAAACTCATTCAAATTTTATTAATATTTTCTTTAATTAGGCATGTTGTAGTACGATGGTTAAGTGATTGCATCCATAGACTATAACGCAGGTGGTTGGGTTTCGATACCATTTTATGATGGGGCCCATACTATCGGAAGTTTTTTATGGTTTGGGGTAGGTAAAACATCGGAACCTATCCGCTGAATTATATTAATTGGTTCTAATTAAACTTGTTATGTTTAATAATATGTGCTTCTGATTGGATAACATTGGTTGTCTTAGACAAGATAACTTGGTAAAAACAGTAAGGAAATAGGACGCAAATTCTACTTGCCGCAGTACAGAAATATGATGTTCATACTTTCGCCTGTGACTCTGGAACTCATGTAGAAGAAACGAGAGATGCCATCTAGATAAAGAACTTCATCAGGTGCTAAATCTCTGTACGGCTTGATACGGATAATTATTCGACGGAACCTTCGACGCTCGAGCACGCGCAGCATTGAGTATGCAATTGAGCAGTATAAAAGCTCAAAAGTCTTGGGCGTTTGTTCTCGAAGAGCCATCTGACGAAATTTAAAACTGCATATGCCAAAAAAGTCACTTCCAAACCAGAAATCTCGGCAGAAGTGGAAACATTTTATGGAGAACTATATCAATCACATGCGGCAAGGTCTGCATCCCATGGAACCGAAGACCTAAGAGCAAAAGTGACATGCCACTTCACCGAGGATATCCGAATCGATATAAGCGTAACTCTGGAACAGGTTAGAAATAGAAGTTCCGGGCGATGACGACTGAGCTTCTAAAACTTTGCGGAAGTTCATCGCCGAAAGAGTTATAGTTGAGCAGAAATTAACATTGTTAAAAAGATTGTACTGACAATTTAAAAGTCTTCTCTGAAACCTTCTTAAATAAAAATTAATTAATTGAATTATTGTTACCTATGCTCTTTAATGCTGTTATCCATGACGGTACTACACCGGTGGGGGGAGGGGGTGTGGGAACTTAGACTACTACGTTCAATACTAATTGCTCTTCAAGCAGGTAGACAAAGGTCTTCTTAAGAACTAATGACTAATATCGCTTCTAAGCCACGTGTATAAGCTTTTCTATAGAATTGTCACGAGTCTTTCCGCTGGGAGACTTGACGAGTTCCGGTCACAATAGGCTAGGTTCCGAAAAGGCTTTAGTACCGTGTACCACAACCATATTGTTTAGCAGATTATACAAAAACACAGGAGTATAACCAGCCGCTGTGTAGTGCGTCTGTTGACTACGAGGAAGCCCTCTACGCATCGAAATTTGGGCCGTTCTAGATTTTCTGCAGAGATGTCGTTTAGACTGGCGATATATCGAGGTTCTGAGATATCTATAACGCTGCTAAGACGACTGTCCAGTTTCAAGAACATAAGACGAGGGGCATCCAGCTACCATCGTGGCAGGCAGACGTTATATCCCTGAAACTATTTAATAACGCGCTGGCGATGTGGCATAAACGTAAACGGCCAGTGCATCACAATCCTTAGGTTCGCAAACAACATCGTTATCATGACAGAGTCTCTAGAATACCTGAGCGGAATGTAACATACCCTAGCTGAATCAATAAACATACATCGCTGGTTACTCGAGGTGCTCCAATATTATTACTTGGACCACCTTCGATTCGATTCGATTGAACAACTTCGAGAAAGAAGCCGATAGAAGGATCTTGCCAGACAAGTTTTTTCATCGCCTATACCGCAGGGTGCGACCTACCTGCTAAGACTTATTTTTTCGACACTTGGATTCTTACAGTGGGGCTGGTCCGCAAGCCTAAAGTTGCTTAGCATGCGATGAAACGAACTATGCTTGGAGTTTCTCTTGGGGGTCGAATTCAAAATGTGGAAATTTGGAAGATTAAATCACCGACGTAGCTCGTAGAATTAGCAAGCTAAAGTAGCAGTAGGCTGGCCGAGTCTGTCGAAGGACCGTGAGCCGTATCGAAAAGCATAGTGTGGGACGCCCTTCAGTTCGATAGACCAATGACCTTAAGAGGGTGGCTGGTAGTAGCTGTATGCGGTAGGCGGAGAACCGCGAGAAATGTCGTGTCATGGAGAAGGCTTATCTCCAGCAGTGGACCAAAACAAGCTATAATGATGGTGATGACATTGGTTATTAGTTTAATTTATTTAATGTTAGGGTTTCTCCTAACACATAGACTAATATAGAATCTACTATAATTTAGTTTGATTTCTTTATATTCATAAATTTGTCACATTGTATTTTATTATGTTTTACAGTATATGTTTTCTTGGGGTCAACAACGGGACTCATAGACATGATGACAGCCATGGAGTCACTGAAACTGTTCGTGAAGGGAGAATACATGGTCATATTCGTTGACATGATAACTTACTCCAACAAAGACTCTCTCAAGTATCTTATGAGTAATATATTAACCTGAATTTACTACACATAATTATTTGTCTGTAGGACAGTTTTTGTTTTTGTTTCAAGTATGTTCATTCAGTTTAGTATAAAATATTACTTAGTCCTTTTAAAATTTAAGAACATAAATCTCACGTGACAGCACCTATCTATCCATACTAATATTATAAAATGTAAAAGTGAATTTTTGATGTGTCCTTTCTTCACGTCGCAACGGAGTATCCAATGAAGCTGTTATTTGGCACATGGAACGTTATAAAGACGGATAACGTCATAGGTTATAAGACATAGGGCATTTTTATTGCGAATATTGGAAAGTTCTCGCTGGAATAACTGTAACCAAATTCTACGTGGATGAGCTATAGCAAACTTCCTTTCAAAATAAACGAGATGCCGTAGGAACTGCACTCCGATAAATATAACTTAGCGAGGGCGAAGTCGTGGGCAGAAGCTTTTATTTAAGAGAATACGATTCGCGGTGCCTTACAGCGGCCTTCATACAAACGAATTTTCCACTTATGTTTGACATTTATAATAAAACAAACACCATGAAATTTGAAAGACGTGCTGTAGGAATATATATAGGTCTGCAGTGTGCCAGTTTTCTATAAAATTATAAAGTTTAAAAGCTTTGCAGGATTTTAGTTTTCCATACAAATCGAATAAGATTAAAAGTAAATAAAAAACTGTTTTTAGGATTTTGAAAAACAACGGACATAGATATTCGGCTTGAGATCATGCGTAGAACGCGTACAACCTGTATGAAACACGCTGCCTACAAAAATTAATAGAATTTGATCAGTAAATGTCCAAACAGTAAAAAATTCGTTTGTATGAAACACGCTGCGAGGCGCTGCGAATAATATCCTCTTAAGTATAATTTTATTGTTTTCTTCTTATGAATATTACTATAGTCCCACTGCGACCACTGCAGGCGCAGGCCCTAGGTAAAGCGCATTAAGGAGCGAGGGTGAAGTAATGTACGTCATATTGCACTTAAGATTAAATATCCAAAGATGGATCTGCAGACATCTAATCCATCAACTAACACTTTAGGGTTCCGTACCTCAAAAGGAAAAGATGACCCGAGTCCGTCTGTCTGTCAAGACGCTTTTTCTTAGGAACGAGTGAAGGTATCAAGTTGAATTTAATATAAAATACTTCAGTCTACGGTCCCTTGAAATTGAGCTTCTAAGTCAATACAATAAAAAATACGGTCGAAATACAGCTATTTTTGTCGCATATTTTGACATTTACAAATAAATCAAAACCTATGGGGTACTTCCTGATGTCCTAGAATCGTGAAATTTCACACGAAACAAGTTTACATCATAAATTTAGAAAAAAATCCGAAATTCGTTAATTTATAACACATTAAAAAAAAGTAAGCCTGTCTATCTGACAAGACCTTTTTACTGAAGAACGCGTTGAGGGATCAAGTTGAGGTATCAAGTTGAAATTAATATCAAATACTAAAGTTTACGGTCACTTAAAGTTGTAAAAAATCAAGCTACTACCACCTTCGATCAATCGATCAAGTTAATACAATAAAAATATTTGCTCAAAATACGATTATTTTTGTCGCAAATTGTGACATTTGAGACACAAATAAATCAAAACCTATGGGGTACTTCCCGTTTACCTAGCATAAGAAATTTGGCATATGGCAATGCCATGTAGCACACATTAAAGAAAAAATCTGAACACCATAAATTGGTTGTTACATCACAAAAAAAAATTTCTTTGGCGATTATAAACTTATTTGCAGTTGGTAAACTAATTGTGACCCATGTCGATGTATTGGGACAACAGTCGTCCAACGGCAAAGTTAAGTTTGTTGATTAATACAGTTTACCTTTTACGGAACCCTCGGTGCGAGAGTCCGACTCGCACTTGACCGTTTTTTATGGTTGCCTAGCTTATTTGAAACACATAATATGAACTGATTAATTCCTTTTTGTAGAAAGTTGAGTAAAATAGATATATAAATTTAGATCTACAATAACACTATAATATATACCTACCTAATATCTACCTTATTTAATAAATATAAATTGATATCAATAAAAAAATATTGCAACCAATATCTTCAGGACTATTCTGTAGTATCGATCTGATGTAGATTCGTTCCTCGTGTGCCCCAACACAGCGATTGTGGTAGGCAGGACAATAGTACTTAGTTTTATTTTTCTTCATTTAAAATTAGACCTTCAAGAATATTGTGTCTAAAACATATTATTGTATATTACAGAAACTCAAGATCGTGGTGAGAGAAGGGTGTGTCCAAACTCTCTGGATTTCAGAAAGCGTGCTCAGTCGTTGTTAGTCGTGGTGTCTTCGGAACCCACCGAAAACTACGAAGAATTCATAACCAAAGTGCAGAGGTACAATCACCTGATGCCCTTCAATTTAAGTGTGCCCACTATTATCGAGAAGAGGTTTAATAAGGTAGAGTACTAATTTATAAAAAACCAAGCTGCCTTAATTTGACCTGCTTAAGGTGAATGTGATGTAATTTTTTCACACAAACTGCGTTACACTAAATATCTTTAACTATGATTATTTTGCTATATGACGACATAGGGTAGTTGGGTGCGCTCGCCCCCCGTCTCGACGTGCACCTAACCTTGTGCTGTCTAGACGCCTTTGGTCGCCGACTGAATGAAAGATTGTATAGTCGGTGCTAATATTATAAAATTGAGCCCGAATAAACCCGAATTTAGCGTGAGCGAAGCCGCTGGCAAAAGCTAACATTTTAATAATGCAATTTGAGTGGCGAAATGAATGTATATTTATAGATATTAAGTGCAGAAATCGGAATCGTTTTCACCTTAATGCATAGATATTTTACAAATAAAGAAAATGACATAGTATTTTATGGAACTGTCTAATTAATTGTAAAATTAAAACTATACTGCCTATAATTACAATAAAATTATCTAATTATCTATGTCTTAAAACTAAGAGAAATTATTATGTAATTGATTATATTAATATAGGGTCAAGTAAGTAATGTTAAGTATTCTTTTATTTCAGTTTGTCTCCATTTATGCGGCATATTTGTATGATTCTGTCCAGCTTTACGCTCAGGCTTTAGACAACATTATAAAGGAGGAAACTGCGAAGGAACCTTTAACATATAATAAGTTGATGAGCATTGTTACAAATGGTACTCGTATAGTCACTAAGATGATTAACAGGAATTATAGAAGTAAGTAAGTCTATTTTATTTTTAATTAATAATTATTTTATATAGCATAAAAATATTTTGTTATAGCATGGACGCGAAGCACAAAGAATTTCGTCAGTGACCTTTTACTTTTTAGCCCGTGTCAGTTGCCAAATTAGTAGTACTTTCTGATGACAGCGGTCGGTCATCGCATCTGTGCGAGCGCGACGGCAAATAATTATGCCCGTGCAACAGAGACAAATAGTGACCGGTTATTGAACGAAATTCTTACTGCTTCGCGTCCGTGCTATAGTTTTTACATTGGCCGATACACTATAGATAGAGAATATTTTCTATATAATTCATAGAATTATAATTAATAGTGTTTTAGGGTTTATGGTTGGAAAAGGAAATGCACTCACCAGTTCTTGTAATTTTAAACAGAATTCGCAGGATATACATTTTAAATTGTGTCTACTCTAGAAACTACACTAGTCTTAGTCCTTTTGAAGACAAAATCTATACCCTATTTTTTTTACTTGTCTTATTTTATAAACTTGAAAAAAATTCAAGAAAACTATTATGTAGAGTCTTAGTCCTTTTGAAGACAAAATCTATACCCTATTTTTTTTACTTGTCTTATTTTATAAACTTGAAAAAAATTCAAGAAAACTATTATGTAGGCTCATAAAGAAAAACGACTGGGTAGAATATAGTTCAATCTCCTTGGTTTTTTCTCCTGTGCATTTAGGCTTCTTTCATATTTTGAGCCAAAATCAGTTTCTTTGATTTTAAGTTTACAAAATGAGACAAGTAGGAAAAAATTGGGTATAGATTTTGACTTTAAAAGGACTGACACTAGCGTAGTATCTCGAGTAGACACAATTAAAACAAGAAAAGTAAACGGTGTATCGGTGAGGATTAGAATATACACCTGATGGTGGCCACTTATCTTTGTGTCTCTGAAGTGGCTGCGAGATGCGTGTTGGAATTTAGGGGCGAGACGAGTTTCAAGAGAATCACGTAGCCCAGATGCAGGCGTTTATCGGAAACCATATCCGAATCAAAGCAAAAAATTGAGTGGGTGACTGCTTGTGGCATACATTTTCTGAACTCCTTTTGCTTTTGATAGCACGTTGTTAGTTCTGGCTGTTGCAATATGAAAGCAATAAAATTTGTATATTTTGCGACTATAGTAACTAGCGGTATATGTTAATAACGCATTTTGGAGGTGGCATAAAAATTCAAATCCATTTCATACATCATGGTTTGTAGCATTTTGTAATTTGGTTTCTGAAAATATAGTATAATTGTAAAATATTATTATTAGAGATGCAACGGGTATCCGGTTGCTATCCGGTATCCGGCCTATCCTGCCATTATTTTACTATCCGGCCGAATACCGGATAGTTGCGCACTATCCGGTCGGATACCGAATAGTGAGTCTGTTTGGTATTTAACTTTGAAAAATGGTTAGTATACAAGAGAACAATAACAAATTATCAATATTCGTTTATTAGTATAACCTTTAACGTACACTTTAAATTTATCAAAAAGCCTCATTTAAAGTAGTTAAGAAATCCTATGATCAGCATTAGTATAGCGCTATAGAACCATTTGTTAGTAAAAATCAAGCTCGTTGGCAATAGCACTATTTGTCGTATCTTTGGTTTGACTATTATCTTGAGCGACTTCGTTAAAGCAATCCCAATATGTTTCATGAACAACAGTTGCGCCATCGCCTGCCCTTCTTTTCATTAGAGGCGAATCACCTTCACTGCTATTTGAATCCTCTTCGCTACAACTCATTTTTAGGCCCTCCAGAAGCAGCTTTTGTCTAGCCTTTTCTGTTGTCTTGCGTAGAAAACGGTCCGCGCAAACCTACAATACGTAACAGGTTGAAACCTGCACGACGCGCCCGCCGCCAAACTAAAATGTAGGTATCGTTTAGTCGGCCGAATATTCGGCGGCAGGATACCGGATATTCGGCCGGTGATCAGGCCGAATATCTGGTATCCGGTATCCGGCCAAACAACTATCCGTTGCATCTCTAATTATTATACAAACATATATAATACAGATATAATATATTTCTTCAAATCTGTATACTCATTATTTTGATTTTTGTCGTGAGGGGTTGTAATTTAGTAAAATCTCTGGTATCTCACAGACCATCCTTTGTAAAATAGAGCATAGTAATATTTATTTAGTCATTAAATAAATAAAAAAAATGTTAACATATTTAATAAAATGACGTAAAAATCTAAATCAATTACACCGTAAAGAAAATCCATTCGGGATTTGAAAACAATAAAAAAAAAAAAAAAAATTAGAAACAGATATTCTGATAGATGAAGAAATTTATCATATTAAGCAATCGATATTTTACCCCTTGCAAATCATATACCGAAAATTATAGTGTTTTTACACATTTTACTAAATACTCTTTAAATGCGTTTTATATTTACTGAAGATAACAATTCACACACTTTTGTAACAGACATTATATACCCCCCAAACACCAGTGAACAGACGGAAGATTTATCGTCAGAGACATTAGATTTATACTAGATAAACCCGGCCACGCTACATGTGGCTCAGTCTTATGAAGTATCAATTTATTTATTTTAAGCTCGCGAAACTTATATAGCGGATAAAAATAAAATGAAAACTTTCTTATGTTCAAATAAAATAATGCGTTAAAATTTCAAGAATCCATGAATTACTTGTTTAGTTTTCTGGACACAAACATACTGGAAGCTGAGATTTAACAAAATCTTAAGTAAAAAACAAATCACCAAAATTAACAATACATAAACAAAAAAACTTACAAAAATACAATAAAAATTCTATCTTATACGCTCTTAAAGCAAATACTATTAGTAAGCAAAAATACAATAAAAAATCTATCTTATACGCTCTTAAAGCAAATACTATTAGTAAGCAAAAATACAATAAAAATTCTATCTGATACGTACTAATAGCAAATTATATTAGTAAGCAACAACAATAAATAAAGTAATTTATTACTTACATGATTAAAAATTCTATCTAATATGATATCATAGCTATTTTCTAAAATTAACCCTAATATATTGAACCAAAATTATCGATAGAAAAGTAATTACAAAAAACCTACTTTGTCATAAATAAAATAGTTTGTACGAAAGTGATCCAAAAACACTAGCTTTTTTAACCCTTTGGATAGCTATGCTAATATACTTTCAGATAGCGATGCTAATACTGTATCAAGGACATTGAAAAGGTGTACGTATTTAAAATCCCCATGTTCGTATAGGTGTGTCTGGCATGTCGATACGACTGGACGAACGCGCAGATTCCGAGGGTAACTTCTCGGTGCTAGCGTTTAAACCAGCTCAAAACAATGAAGAGAAGATCAATTGTACTTACAAGATGATACCTGTTGGACACTTCCTGCAGAGCAGTAGGGAATATCCTGTAAGTACCTATAATGTTAGATACATTTGCTTTACTGTCTTGCGTTTACTATTGCCTTAAACTAAATATAAAACAAAAAAATTATTTTTATGTGTGCATATGTAACTGTTTTAACAAAATATATACCTCAATGATTTGACAGGAACCTCTTATTTAATTCACGTACGTGAATATGTTTAGTTCGAGATAAGTTGGCTAATGCTCAGCTGCTATATTGGCGACTGAGGTACGTACCTGGTACCGATGGCACCAAATTTACATACATATTTTTACAACATGGCGCCTGAGCATCGGCCAGCTCATTTCTGTCGCATAGTTACAATATTTTTTGTTCAGTTTGCGTACAACCTCAATCAATGTTTCTTTGCTTCTTTTCGGTTTTTTAAGGATCCATAGCCAATTGGCAAAAAGAACATCCGTCCGTATGTCACAGCCTTATAATTCGGCCGTCTTTAAATAGATCGTAATGACATTTTACAGACATGCTTAGTTTGTGAATCGCCATGTTATAAAACTTGAGAATTTTCTTAAAGGACAGCCCTACATAAGTTGAACCGAGTTCTTATGAAACTTTTTCTCTAAAATATATATTTTACGAGTTACTGGCTTCCAAAGTTAAAAATTGTGCCCCCCTCTAACTTTTAAACAGCATGATATTAAAATATGAAAAACATCACCATATTAGGGCTTGATAATGCTTGAACTGCAAATCAAAATAGTTTTGAATAAAATCGGTTCATAAGTTTTCTAGATATCCGCAACAATTCTCATTCTACGGAACCCTTACTTAATGCGTGAACGATACGCACTTGGTTACCTTTCTATTAATTAAATAACTGTTAATGATTATTACATAAATCCCTTATTTCCTAGGAATATAAGCTAAATCCTCGACTACCTATCGATTGGCCAGACGGCGTGAAGCCTGAAGATGAGCCATCCTGCGGATTCCTCAACGAAAAATGCCCAAAAGACGATTCTCAGATAACGTCATTGGTGGTAGCCGGAACCCTTGCAGTTACTCTTTTCTGTGCGCTGGTAGTCACTATAAGTATATACCGCAAATGGAAGATTGAGCAAGAGATTGAGGGACTGCTATGGAAGATAGATTTGCATGAGCTGAACGGGTATCTCGGAAGCGGCCTTGTTTGTTCTCCGAGTAAGGTATATCTTGAAACAATACAACAGTACTGATTTTTTAAATTTAAAAGTATTTTTTACTAGCTTTTTGTCAAAACACATGCCGAGATCTGACTTTGTGGTTTCTAATTATACGTAATGCGTAATTGCTGAGTTTGATCTAAGTTTTTCTCATAAATTTTGGGTACTTCAGCAAGTTATTCACCAAAACAGTTATAAATAGCATAGCCATTTAGGTTTCTTAAAGCATTTTGTTAAATAAATCTTATTTCTTGTCTGATGATGGTGGTCTAGGAGTTTCGATTTCTATTTCCGTCCTGAGAAGCGGAAGTTCGAGCCCGGCGTGTACCAATGAGCCCGGCGTGTACCAATGAGCCTTTTTTCTCTCAAATACAGTGATTATTATCTAGCTTTTTGGTAAACGAAAACATCGTGGAAAAACCTACATACGTCAAAAAAAAGCCGTATGTGAAGTCAACAATCTTCACTGGGCCCATCTGGAGTCTGGACTATGGTTCAAATTGCCCTCGGTGAGTCTAGGCCGTGCCTTAATAGTGACGCTGTATGATATAAGATATGACGAATTGAGTGCGTAAGAAAAAGAAGCGTTCTAATTTTATTTGGATGCGTTTGTTTCAGTTAAGTTTAGCAAGTGGTATTTCGTTGGAAAGCAGATGCTGCCCTCAGGTATTTGCTAAAACGGCGCAATATAAAGGGACTCTCGTCAGAATTAAAGAACTGAAATTTACCAAAAAGAAAGTAAGTATAAATAATGTTATCTTCAAAATGAAAACGGCACGAATTGTAGATAGCGGTCAAATTTATGTGCTATTGACAGTATTATACTAAAGGCAAAATCTCATTGCAGGCTTACCCATAAAACGTGCGAGTGCACTTACAGTTGTTATGGCAACGCGAAGTGACGTACAGTGCTTGTGTCGTTATGTTGAAGACAAGCCTTGTTTTGTTGACAAAATTAAATAAAGCAGTATGATTTATTTACACTGTAAAATATTATTTTACTTATTTTGTATAAATGTTATTAGAAATATTTCCAAATATATTTTTTGCCAGTTCTCTATCTACCCAAAGGCTCAAAGAAATACATAGCTTATAAGCAATAAGACAGTCCGATTGTTTACTGTAAATTTAGCTATTATTTTTTATTTGTTTATTTTTTATATTTAGTGTGTGATAAAGTATATATCTAATTATTTTTAAATGACTGTAAATTATAATAAAGTAAACAAACTTGGAAATAACTTTAAATTATAAGAACAAAAAACAAACATAAAGGAGTAAAATAATTAAAGTTACACTAACTATCTAAATTAATTAATTAAGCAATAATAATAGCAGATCACATCGCATTATGCGCTATTATACATGATTATGTTGCGTCTAGGCCTAATTCACTTGCCACGTGGTTTATTATCGAAAGTGCGTGATTGATGTGCATACCACTAAGTAAAACTTGATTTATAAATATATTTATTTGATATTGTTGATAACTCGATGACCTGCAGCGAGATTTTGCATTTGGCGTAAGAAATATTTGTATAAACGCTCGTAACGCCCCTCAGATATACAAAACATTTCAAAACATAAACCTGACTCAGAATCTTTTTGCAAATCTTGTAATCATAACCTCACTTTACTAAATGTTTACCTTTTCTGGTAATTTAATGATAAATCATTAAAATACTTACATGATTACCTTTATTTTCACAATTTTTAACTGGTTTTCAAATCACGACACTGATTAAACCTAAAATCTACAAAATTCCAAATTTACGATGAGAAATATTATACATATTTATGTATATGTTAAATAGATTAACAAAGCGAAAGACGTGGGTCAAGGTAATTTTTGTTTACCCAAATTGCAAATAGATTCCGAGTCCGGTTTAGTAGCGTTTTTTTTTTAAATTTGATACAAGTTAAATTTCAATAATGTGTTGACTTATTGATTTCCTTAACAAGTGGGTTTGTGCTAGAGTATATTGAGGTGATGAAAAAAATACTTTTTACGCTTATATGCTTCGTTATCGTATAAGTTCCAATGAATACATTGTTCACCCAGGTTGGGTTTAAAATAGTTCGTTGCATTTTAAAATTATATATTCGACCGCTTGAGCGGCCGGCTAAAACATTGCGGGCTGCTCTCTGATACTGTACTGCAAGTACGATTTATCCCAAAGAAGCTTGTGCAAGATATGGTCGCATATCGTAGTATGTTTGAGGAAAAGGTTTTTTTCTAGGAGTTCTGGGAGTCTTGGGAGGTGACAAAAGAGACTGCTATTTTTAATATTAGTAAAAAGAGTAAAGTAAGGGTTTTGTGCTAGGACATATCTCGTGAGGTGATGAAAGAGATGCGCCTACTGCGCGAGCTGCGACACGACAATCTGAATTCATTTATTGGAGCGGTCGTGGAGCCGCTACGAGTGCTTCTAATCACCGACTATTGCCCCAAAGGCAGCTTGTATGTGAGTATAAGTAAACCTTGTTTCTATGTCATTAAGCTGCCAGTTTGGCAATTTTGAAAATTTACGACTTTTCCAATTATAGTTATAACAGTGCATAGCCCATTGTATATTAGTTTTCTGTACGTATTCCGTTTGAAGAGGTTAAATTCAGCTGTATTACAACCATTGGATTTATAACAGCAGTGTAGCAGTGTTACTTGTTATTTGTAGCTAGCTTAGACTGCAGCAAAAAATATGCTTCATTAATGTCCAGTTTTTGCTTTTTAATTCATTTTGCTATTAAGGCGTGTGTTTCAGTATTTTTAAATTATTATTTATTTTCACTCATTTATGTTGTGTGGTTGTAACACAGACATTGCTTATATTTATAATAATTTGTTTCAGGATATAATTGAAAATGAGGATATAAAATTAGATATGATGTTTATTTCTTCGTTGGTACATGATCTCATTAAGGTTAGTAAATTTTTTAAGTGTTTAAAGACTTTGTGTTAAGATATATGTTATAAATTCATCATGATAAGGAAAATATTTTTTTATTTATATATTGCTCTTAATAATTATTTATTTATGAATTATAAAAAGGCTATCATTTAAACGGTCAGCTAATTAAATAGGACTTTTAAAACCGTCTAGATTAAAGACGTCAGCTCTCAAATACATTTAGTCTAAACAAAGTAAACTTAGCTGCTTCAAGTAGTCAGCAAAAATAACTAAATTGAACATCAAGTAATGTGATATTATATATTGGACAACTTAAAATAACTTAAAATCGATGTTGTTAGGAAATTAAATATATCAGTAACAGAGCAGCAAATCATGATTCAGATTTTATCAAATTTTGACAAGCTGTAAAATTATTTTGATTTGCCAATCATACAAAAAGTATTAAGCTCCATAGGCGTGATCTGATTCTAGTATTCGCCGGTAGGCTTCGTTCGTCTTGTGTGCTGTTTATAAAACACAACTTTTAAGCTCGTCGCTACCTTACTTTGTTTATGCTTGCGATAACCGATAATCCTGCTGTCCAAATATCTGTCATCAACTGATTTTTTTTGCTGACCTGCTGTAGAAATACCATTTATTGACTTGCGTCACCTATTGACTTGTTAGGGACGAAATACCTTTAGTAGATATTAATTGTTTGTAGTGACAGTTAACGTCCGTATTATCTCTGACTACCGCTTTAGGAATAGGTGTCGTTATGGTATATTTTTTTAATTTTCAATATGAGATATAACGATCAGTCTTCGTAAAAAATCTTTTATTCAAATTATTTATGTTTTCCAATTTTGAATATCATACTGAAATCACCTTTTGTCTGTGTGTCATTGAGAGTGAGACTTAAAACGTTTTTATCTTATACAGTGGTTGTCATATAATTAGAAACACCTATATTCCACTGGTGTAAAAAACAATTTATATGTATTTTTTGTATAAATGACAAGTAATAACTAACCAATTAAAGCATTTAACCTATGACTTACTATTAAGTAAGTTTTCCATAATTAAACAAAGGATTTTTAAACAAAACGAACATTTGACTACAATACCGAGAAAACAAGGCCACGCTCAGGTAAGCAACTAATTAGAAAAAAACAAGTCACATATTAATATTAATAAACTTATCGAAACTCTTTCTAGTATGGTAAATTAGTTCAAACACTTCATCTTACGTTCTCCATATTGCCTAGTAAGAATATCTGATAGCGTTAAATATCTTTTTTTACTGAACATTCTAAATGATATGCAATCTTTTGGTACGTCCATTTTAGTTTGAAATGCAATTTACGATAACTTTTCTTGTTGCTGTGCATCCTTTTGATGAAATGAGTAACATTTTGAACTAAAAAGCTAAACAAAGTTATCCAAACAGAATTATGAAATGGCGGCAAAATTCTAATTTATTGCGAAAACATACGTATTTCGTTCCAAATTCAAACTTTTAAATTTAAAACAACAATATTTCTAATTAGTTGTCCAGGCAGCCAGTACTATAGCACGGAGTTAGAGTTTAAAAAAACTGTATTCATTAAACCTTCAATTGTAGGTAATATTATTATTGTTATTTTTAGAATTAGAGATATGTTAGCTTAATGTGAGATGGTAATCAGCCTTTGCCCTCTAGTAAAATGGCACTGAACAATTGGTTTAAGCTTATAGAGTACTAGAGTCACAATCTATTCCTAATGACATGTTCACCACTGTATATTGTGTTGATACGCCAGTTAGACTTAAAGCGGCAAAGATAACTTATTGAGAAAAGACTAGGGTACGCCAGACTCTGGAATTCGAGAGAAAAATGTAGGCAAGTAGGTCTTACCTGCACGAATTCTAATAAGCTACAAGGCTACACAAATGCTACATTCACTGCCGTAATTTTTAGTTTGTGTTTTTGTCTCATTTAACTGTGAAAAGGCGTAGTCAGTCATCGGATAGGTGACCGCTCTAGCCGAACATTATTTTGAGCTCCTCCGTGTTGCGGAGATCATGTTAAATTCTCCTAGGTTCTGGCTGTTGTCATATGACAGCACTGTAAGGGCCAAGTCAAAACTGTTAAAGGCAGCTTAAAAAACTCGGGGGACAATCCAATCTAAAACTGGATCAGCGCGTTGAACTACCGTAACCTTAACCCCCTGTCTCGACAATAAAGCCAGTTCTTGTGGGGATGAATAAACAGACAAGTTGGCGCTGTTACATTAAAGACAATTGTTCGTCAAAAAAAAATACAATAATATTAAATTTTGAAATGGCGTGGTTAAAATTTTATGATACTTTAATGTTTTTGTAATATATATATTGTTGTATTCTTAAGTAATTAATGATTGAATTTACATATATTTTATGTTATTTTTCTAGGGTATGATATTTATTCATACTTCGCCATTAATCTTTCACGGAAATCTCAAGTCATCAAATTGTGTAGTCACATCCAGATGGATGCTTCAGGTGACTATTAAATTATATATTTTCAGATTATTTTTCAAATTTATCCCTCAAAAAGGCATTCAAGAAACTTATTATTTGCCTGCAGGTTACCGATTTTGGTCTTCACGAATTAAAATATTGTGCAGAAAATGAATTTGTAGGGGAGCACCAGTACTATAGAGGTAATTATCTGGCATTGAATTGCATAGAATTATTGCTAGTTAACTAGTAACTATCACCGTAATCGATTTCAGCCTGCTGAACCGAGGGGCGTGGGTTCGATTCCCGTTTACAACATACATTTAAGTCTGGAAGTTTTCTATATTTAATTTAATGTTAAACACTAGAAGAACAGTATAGGTAAAAACACTTAATGCAGTACTGTTACCGCCCGCCCGTCTCTAGTGTCGACCTCACCTCCTCTCTGTTACAATCCAATCCTGTTACTGCTCGTTTAGAACACGCACACATTGGCGCGTATACACACGTCAATTGTTTTTATAATGTTAGTAATCATGCATAACACGATTTTGCAAAGTGTTCAATGTACAGAAACGCTACTGATATGTCAATGACCTTACCAATATTGACGAAGTTTAGTAAGTAAAGTTAAAAGCTAATTATAAAAAAAGTGTGTGCCCGCGTGGTAGAGTTCCAAGAACTCTGGCTGCACTTCCCCTCTAAATCGAAATACTTATTTTCTGAGTGAGAAATGAGCCAGCCCTCTTGTCACCAGGAGCAGCTTGTAAGCGCGGTAAAATTGATTTAAAAAACTTATTATCTTACGAAAACAATTTTAAAAAACGTTTTTGTTGCATCATTTTTCTTGTTCTTTTCTTGTTTGAAATACCTTATAAGATTAGATGAAAATTGTACCTTATTGTAATCCAAATATATTAGACCTGAATATCATATTGAAATAAAAAAAAGTAAAAAAAGAATTTTTTAAAAACTTGCTTTTCTTAAAACATTAGAATCATATCCTTTTTATTTTTTTTAATTTTATACTTTTTAGTGATAATTTAATTGATTTTTTATAGTTTATTGCCCAAGTTTAATAAGTTGGGTGATAAAAACTTGGAGAACGATATTATGTTCAATATAAATTAGTAATTCAATTTTCACTGAATTTTTCACGTTCCACCCTAATGTCCACCTTCAGGTGCACTTCCTGCATCTGTCAAGAGGTGATAAGATCAAAATCAAATTCGTGATCTGCGACCCTCAAAACCCCCGAATACACATTTTGAAGATTTTTTAATTTTTCACCTCCAGCTATAAGGTTGTACCCCTGGTACAACTCTGGGAGGGGGTTGTTGGTCAAAGTAACTGTGGAATATTGTATTGTCATCCGAGCTTAGTAAGTATGCAAAATTTCATCGAAGGGTGATAACAGGAAGTAGGTATGTTTAATTAAGCTTGCAAGATTCCACCACAAGATGGAAGGAAAAAAAAGGAAACATGAGTTAAATAAAAGCAAGTAAAAATTGATCAAATCAAATGCTTTATTTCTCAAAAATAGGATATCATATAACTTTTTTGAAGTCAATAAACTATAAGTTACTAGTTACTACAGCTTCGAAGTCAAAATGGCGTACTGGTGAGAAGAAACGGCGAAATAAACTCTCTAACAGTCGCTCTTATAAATTTTATCTTGTTACGTTCATAAGATTTATGGTTTCTGTGATTTGTAGGTTTATTATGGAAATCTCCAGAGCTGTTAAGGCAACTAGATGATCCAAACGGTACAGTGGGCGGCACGCAAAAGGGTGACGTGTACGCATTTGGTATTATTCTTTACGAGATAATTGCAAGACGAGGGCCGTTCGGAACAACTTCGCTAGAACCTAAAGGTAAATAGCCATTTTCAAAATCATTAAGCATTACCTATTTATAACTGTTTATTTGTGTCTGTTTTCTGTCTTCTATCGCGGACAGTTTCCTTTTTTTTTGTTTCCGACGTTTCGCCCAGGTTTCACTAGCCGTGGCTACAAGAAGAATGTAATTCAGCATGGCAAGGTGTTGTGCATCGATACGATTAAGGAGTTTTAAAACTACTGACATAAGACCCGATAAATACAAAAATAATATGAAAAATGCGATATTCTTAAAAAAATTATATTAACATATATTCATTTATGTTTTTTTAACCATGCTCAGCATTTTTAAAGCCTGTAGTCTCTGAAAGTAAAAAATGTACCTGCAGGAAGGGAACCTGTAACCACGGCATTGACAGCTAGAATATCTTTTTAAATATTAGAAGTTTGGTAGACAATAATATTGCCGCATGGTAGCGCTACTGATCTCATCAGCCAGAAGCCATTTTATTATTTGTTTTGTAAAATATTGTACTTTAAGGCTACGTTTACACGGCGACTATTCGATTCGATATTTTACCGTATACGAGACGGCCGTTCACACGGTGCGAGTTCCATTCGGATTTTTCAGGTATGCGGTCTTTCCGTATACGTGGCCGCCGTTCACACAGTATCTATTCGATACGCTTTGTCAGCCGCCACACCGCCAGTCGTTGAGAGCACGCCATTTTTTTAATAGTATACCCATATTATGGGTCGATCCTCGATAAGCGTAATAAATAACTCGATCGTAATCGACAATCCACTTCGCCAAAGATGTCACAAACACAACTGCCTGCTGCCTGTCCCCGCACAAGTCTCGTATACGAGAAACCTGTTTGTCCGTGTGAACGAATCAACGTAAACAAAAGCACCACCGAGCATCGCATTCGATAAAATCGTTTCGAGAATCTCGCATTCCCGGTGGCAAAACCCTACGGTATACGGGAAAAAATATGTCTCGAATACGAGATTTTCTCGCATAGATGCCGTGTGATCGATTTTCAGAGTTGCCATACAAATTTTGTAGTCACTACGATATTCGATAAAATCGTATACGGTATACGAGAATAATTGCGCCGTGTGAACGTAGCCTTACTGTCTATCCGCACGTTAGTTTCACATAATTTGCTTTTTGCCGCTATTTTACAGCACTGACGTTGAGTTGGACAGTATCAAGAAGAAAGGACCATTCATAAACTATGCGTTCTTATTAGCGCCACCAAGCGGAAAAAAGCTTGCCAACCAAACTCGCTACGATGACGTACTGTCTTATCAGTACCTGTACATAATACTTTATAACTTGTGCTTGCAACCTTTAAACTAAGTCTGGGCAACCACCTCATAAATGAGTCATTTTATACTTATCCATACAACATCAGTATTAATACTTTATATATTCACTAGGAAATGCTTTTCAAATGATATACTTTACTAATTTTTTTTATAATTCAGATATTGTGGATCGAGTGAAAAGGCCGAAATTAGATGGGGAGGAAGTGTTTCGACCCGATACCAGCGTGTTGGACAACACGGAGGATTATTTGATAGCTTGTATGAAAGACTGCTGGTCTGAGGATCCTAATGCCAGGCCAGACTTCCCACTCATTAGGAGTCGACTGAAGAGAATGAAGGCTGGAAAGTCAGTACACCCTAAAGTTTTTGCATATTTTTGAACGTAATTATAACTTTTGACTGATCGTCCAGTATATCAGTTTGTCCAAGCAAATGCCATGTAGGTAGATGTGAATGATTATCGAGTATATTATAGCCGGATAGATATAGTAAACAGCTCATACAGGGAAGTTACGGATTGCTAGTATCTGCACTAGGGAGTCGTAGAGGGTATGATGGCATGAGAGACCGTCATTTCGTTTGCTGACACGGCATACGGTTCGATTTTACTGGCAAGGGGTGCCAATAGAGGCTTCTCATCAAACTGCTTTTGAAACCAAACGTAAATGTTTTACATAAAATAGTACCAACTATATAATGACGTAACACGCAAGTACGCGCAGTGCCAAAGCAACGCCTACACAATCATTTCATTCATACAGTCTACCATCGAAGGCGTCGAGACAAAACAATTGTGAGGTAAGTTGCGCGGCGAGACTGTGGGTGTCGTCACATATGGCAAGTCGGCTGCTGTCCAGCCAGTCATACATGCGGTGCCATGACTGTCTTGACTTTGTCGGATTTATTAAAGGCGATGACTGACTGTATCAATGAAATAAATGTTTTGGCTGTGGTAAAAGTATGGCGTGTTAAAGAAAATTTCAGCTATCGTCGTAGTTTGTGCGTTTCCTAGGTTTTATAGACCTTGCGAATAATCTAATAAAAAAATTCCACAACTTCTGTTACCGTGTTCTGTTACTGCGGCAGTAACACCTGCTAAAAACACAACACATAAAAAAAGCGTGGTGCGTCGTTTCATGTATGCGACTCTCTAACCATGTCGCTCAATTTTTTTTGAGCAACAAAATTTATTTTAAAAAGCTATTTGTTGGCATTGGCAGGCCTTTCTCTCAGCGGTAATGTAAACGCTTTCGACTCGATCCGACCAATCGATCTTATTTTAGAGGTACAGAAGCAACTGAACTGTGACTGTCACTAGTGTAGCGTTCACAGCATTTTAATATGGCGAGTGTAGTTTTAATGTTTGCCGCAAGGTCAACAACACCAAACCACAAGCGCTCTCCAGGCGCATCGTTCAGTGAGTGACACGGTTCTTTGTAAGTGGTTATCGCGTGTCGACGCTTTCTTTATTCTATTCTAGGTAAACGAGCCGCGCGTTTAAACGAAATTGTTCCTTATTTCGTTAATAACAAAGTAGTTACGATATGAAGATGTTTTACGGTTTTTGTAGTGACAACTCTTTGACATTGGCCATTACACATATTTTGATAAGAACGTTTTTTAGATCAAGAAATATCATGGATCAAATGATGGACATGATGGAGAAGTATGCAAATAATTTAGAAGAAGTAGTCAATGAAAGAACGAGGCAATTAATTGAAGAGAAGCAGAAGACAGAAGATCTACTACATAGAATGCTACCAAAGTAAGTATTGGAGCTATTTGTTTATTTTTGTACTAAATATCGATCAAAATGAATACATTTTCTGAAAGAATGTTTAAAATATGTATTTTCCAACATCAAGTTCTTTTGTCAATTGAATTTACGTAAAAAAACTGTATGTTTTGTATGTCGGCAGCGTGAGTTTTTAAAACTGTGACTTAATTTTTTTTTAATAAAAATGCTTTCATTATCATCACAAATTCACTATGAATAAGTTATTGTCAAACACATTTATTCATGTTTTTAAAACTATATTAATAGGTAAGTACTTTTAGTTGATTTTATTCTGTTAGAAGAAATATAAGGAAGTGTTAAATTTGGATATCAATAACGAGGCGTAGTTTTATTATTTGGTTTTTCATTACTTATCAGCTTCATCGTTTATTATTTGCTAATTCCAAATACATAAAAAATAAGCACGTTTCTCAGAGACGTAGGTAAGCAAACAGCGACTGAAACTGAGAAAGATAAAATTTCTGCGTTTGAATTCGAATCATGTGGGCTTATATTTTTTTTTGTACTTAGCGTGAATTGGCTCAATCATTTGATAATGTATTGTATAACGTCTAACGCACGGACGCTAAGCAGAAAGAATTTCGTTCAATGACCGGTCACTATTTGTCTCTGTTGCACGCGCATAATTATTTGCCGTTGCGCTCCTCTACGCGACGGCGAATTGAATATGTCGTTTATATTGTTAATAGACTAACTCTAAAAACTAAAGGATATCCTGATTATTTCTGTTTTGTGACGTGTTTGCATGGGAAATTTTGAATAAAACTTCAAACATGATAAAATTATCCTGGCTTTCGTAAGACCGTTATGTATTTAGTATATACGTATTTGGTAACTGGCTCTTCCCCCCGACCGACCTTTTTCCCTTCGACCGACCTCTTCCCCCCACCGACCTCGGCATGGTCGTAAAACTATAGTTAGGCGGCCTCGGCACGTACTAACGGCCCCAGACGACGATCTGGCTGTCTGGATAGCGAGATTAGTCTCTACAACCCCCCCTAATGGGGCCTCCCCTCTAACACGATGCTGACGTTCCCGGGTTCGGCGGCGCCCGCAAGGATAGACGAGGTATCAAAGCGTGCCGAGGCGCTTCTCGCCCCCACTCAATCGCAACCTTCCAACCGCAACCTTCGGGTTCGAGGCTCACGCCGGTGGAAGGGACGCCCCTGACAGCGACATCCCAAGCGGAGGCTCCCGCCGCGGGGAGCCCTTGAGCCCTCGCCCCAAGAAGCCCGGTGAAGCAGTAATGGCTACAACAGCCAACTGCATTCTCAGTTCAGAAAAAAAAAACTGGTGGCAAAAATAGGCAAGCAACGTAAATTTTACTTTGCCTTAATTTTGTTACGTCGTAACTGCGTGTCCAACATGCAATAAACCGATTTATTTCATTTTATAAAGGTGAAAAACAGTTAACAAAGTGGAAGGGAAAGAATAAAGACCTTGAAGCTAAAGCTATGGCGAGAGGTCCAATCCAATCACAGGTCGACATTTACGAAAGCATTTAAAAACCAGACATTTAAATTTATCCTACGCCGCTGTGCTGACCTCTGGGGACATAGTATGGTGTAATTATTCTATTCGAATTATTACGTAAATTAAAAAGTGGTAAATTATTTTCGTAGGTATTAAAACAATGAAAAGCCCTATTCATGTACATAACTCTTTTTCATATAAATTTGTTGGTTTATCACACCTTAGTTCACGTTAACTATTCGAATGATCTAGTAAAGTCGTGGTAAGCCATCTGGTGACCAGTAAGACTATTAATGTCAAAATTTATAACACTGTATTTGCTTGTTTAACATTTTCACATTGATTTTAATGTGTCATTTCTATTATACCAAAACCATGTATTAGAAGGAAGGCCATTTACATAGTTTGTATGTAACCGCTTGCTACCGAGCCTTTCTAATCTTGTGGTCGTACTTGTTCTTGTTAATTGGTACAGTATCTTACAATAAGGTTTATTCTGGTGATTATATTATAATAATTTAAAGAATATATATGTATAACCACACTATTGCATATCAAAATGAGGAGACGCAAATACAACATGCTTGGCAATGAACATTGCAAGACATCACCTGATTATATTAAACCTGCTTTACGTTTAGTCCAAATTAAGTTTAAAGTCCATTGATACTATAATGTGGTTCTCTCTGATCATGCAAAGAAATGGGAGAACAGTCCTTAGCCGAGTAATGCACAGACTCTTTGATTATAAACATACGTGATTACAGTTGAGGTAATTTTTTTATGTCCATAATTTTTTTTTTTTAATTTTATGCTACTATAAAAACTTAATATTTTAAAGATTAAAACTTAGATTTAATTTGTTATTAGTATTCTTGGTCAGTTATTTCTTACCTTTTGTTTCTTAATTATCTTCCAAGAGTTTAAATTACTAATATGTAGAGTGGTTGTTCTGTTAGAAACTGCAAATACAAATAATACACATAGCTTTGAGGCGCAGCGCCTACATAACAAGCGTCGCCATAGGATATTCTTTAATGACTATTTGTACAAAACACATTTCAAAAATGTTACAAATCGATTATTTACAACTAACGATAACAAATAGTATAAATAAAAGTGGCCGTTTAGGAAGAAACGCTTTTAACAACTCACATGTTACTATTCGACACTAAATACAATATATAACTTCTAAAAATTTTATAACTAGCTCTAAATAATTGATTTGTAAAATTTTTGATATGTGTTTTGTACAAAGAGTAATTAAAGAATATATTTTGTCCTCACTAGTTAGGCAGGTACTGCGCCAAAGAATAATGAAATAGACTAAATTGGTCTTAAAATGTTAATACTCTTGCGGCAGTACAAAATAAACTTTGTGCCTGCATGGGAATAGTTTAGTAAATTTTTATACTCCAAATGGCTCGAAAAAAATTAAATGTATGTGATTAATGCTAAACGATAAATGGGGTTACTTTTTAACCCCCTATTTAACGGAAATTGAAAGTAAATTTACAAGGACCATTTTTTCCAAAAACCAAAAAATCGGTCAAGTGCAAATTGCAAGTTACTCATTACATTTTATAGTGGGGTGATATTGGCCAAATAAAAAAAAACTCTTTTTGTTTAGCTTAAAAAATTAACTTTAAACTGAAATATACTAGAACACCTTATGGAAGAAAACATGTCACAATATTTTTCTGTCAGACACCCCGCGTGAAAAAACATTGAAATAAAAACAATGGGTTTTTAGAATAATAAAAAAACAGAGTTTTATTGTCATACTGAAAACACATCTGATATCTTTAAAAATCATTTACTAATGCAGCTATTTCGTTCAAGTCGGATTCCTAAAAGTTATTTAGGTCTTAAAAATAATTAAAAGTAGGACTTGCAGTTTTCTAGTTTAATCTTTACAATCGATGCTTCCGCAGTGTGTCTCCAATTAATAAATTGAAAAGTTAACCCCTCAAATCAATGTGACCCCATTCCAAGGTACATATAATCATTTACATTTATAAAAATATTGATTCAGGAAGGATAAAAGGCAGCAATGTACCTATAGGTGATAATCGGTACCAGATTATCATTTTTATTATACCAGATTATTATTTTGACTACAACTTAAAGGCAGGACCTTTATTTAAGTCACTTAAAATAATCAGTTCTTGAAACATATTTATGACCTACATTGCATCCTTAGTAAGCAATATTATTACTGTACCATTCCCACCTAGACAATTTTTTTTTTATTGTAGCAATGATTATTTACATTTTAGATTCATCTCTTTACGGTAAGCTCTCCCTCCAAAAGGTTTTTTATTTAAATTTTCTTGCTGAATTCTGCCCATTGACAGTTTTCATCTCATGTCTATACTGTATTATCATCTCCTGTTAGCTCAAAGCAAAATACTTCATTTTCACTAGTCATGCAAACTTTTAAAATAAACCATGTTTTTATTCGGGGATATCTTAAAATATTAGGTCTTACACAAAACTCACATGGACTTGATGTAAAACAGTGGTACGTTATCTATTTGCAAAAAATAAAAATAGAAAAAAAAGATAAATGTATTCACTTTGTTGTACTTGTGTTCTTTTCCAGATGTGGAGGTTGAATCCATTATAGAAATGTCGTGAAAATGATTTGAGGTAATTAACTCCCTACTGATCGTAGTGTAGTTGGTTTGCATTTCACTGTAGGTGCAGAGCGCACATCACTGCCGAATTTCGGACTAAAGTGATAGCTCGATCTTAATTTTATTAACAATTTTGTAGCCAGCTTGCTTGGGAGTTATGGTGGTTTTGAGTGCCGAAATGTAGTCGGTGATGGCGTTTTCTCTTTTGAAACGTTTTTTTCTGTAATTCTGTAGTGGATTTGACATTGCAACCCGTTTTTACCAGTTGTTTAATTGCACTTTTAATACATCTAATTAATAAGCATGTTACAGTAGTTTTAAAGGCTTTTTATTAACTTAACTATTAAACCTTCTAATTATATTTTTTTATAGTTTTTGAGTGAAAAGTAGTTAGTTAGTAGTACATAGATTTGCTTTGTATTTGAGTTTTATTAATCGTCTCGGTGTTGTGTAGAAAGCGATAATATGAAGTGTTATTTGCTACAATATTTTTGAATAAAAAATAGTATTTAGGGAGATAGTAGTCAAAATAACATACAAATATAAGTTAAAGATTACTACAACTGATGTGCGTTTTTTTAATAATGAATGTAATTGAATGAGTAAGAGAAGCGTACAATAGTTTTTCATACACGTAAATTATCAGTTAAGGATTAGGTTGTTTGTAAGTCAAATGACATGTCTTGGGTTTCGTCTTGGCAATGGATTGATCAGCTCTATAAATATCAAACAACAAGTTTAAAAAGGCCATCATTAAACGGCTTACTTCAACACGGGTACCTAAGAATTCTAAACAATTATGTGGAATTACGAAAATTACATTTGCCAGTAGTACGGGGGACGAAAGGTACAAGTTTATCATGGTGAAGGACTTGTTTTTTGTATGAACTCTATAAGGTTATTCTAATTATTCATAATTGTGACCTTTCTTACTGCAATCAGTATGTTTCCTAAGGATTATCGAATCCTAAAGAAAAACGACGATTAGGATTCATTGTAAAAAATATTATTATGGAGCATATCAGTTTGTACTTATTTTTAGATGTTTACATATTTTAGATTTTTTATTGAAATACGTTAGTAAAGTTATAAACAAGGCCATGGTATTCGGAGGTTCGGATCCCTGTATTTTTACCATAGATATAGATATATACCTAAATTGCTATTCTAAACCACTTCTAGTGCAATTTTTGATTGGATTGGTCTGTTTGGTGGTAATATAATAATTAGTAGAGTAAATAACAGTTCTTATCTTCTTGATTCAACTCTGCAAACATTATTAGTATGAGTAATATCACAACAGTCAGGAGCGACCGTTACCTTCGAAGCAGGAAAGGCTCAAGCAGGGTTACTCAACCAATGACTACCTACGTCTGATTTAACTAGAGGCGTAGATAACACAGTAAGAGTTTGCATATTTAAAGTAGTCGCACATTTTAATTGTTTGTTTATAACGTTATAGTACACGACTGCAAACATTGAGCTATTAAGTACTAACGTGCTAGAGAAGACACGGCACTTGCCGCCGCTGCCGCGCTGTCTGAAAAATTTCAGTGAATGGGTTGCAGTTCACATAGTCACTATGTAACAGGCCTCCCAGCGTACGGAACGTGACATAACGTTTGCTTATAGCGTCTGCTCTACATGTAATATTACCACAATGCCCGGAATTATTACGTGCCTTACATTGACTCTACAAAAGCGTTTTTTTTTAACATGTTGCATATGCCAGCTCTTACAGTGAGACCTATAATGTTCTTTAGAAAATGTATTCCAATAATTTGTGTTTTATAATCAATTGTTTCAGGTCAGTAGCGAGGCGACTGACCACAGGAGAAGGTGTTGAGCCGGAGTCATTCAACTCGGTCACCATCTACTTCAGCGACATTGTCGGCTTTACCGCGATGTCCGCAGAGAGCACGCCCTTGCAAGTCGTCAATTTTCTAAACGACTTGTATACTGTGTTTGACAAAATCATTAGAGACTATGATGTGTACAAAGTGGAAACTATCGGAGACGCCTATATGGTCGTAAGTAAACTGTCTAATATTTAACTTCTTATCATGTTTATATCATTGATTTGTTACTCTGATGACCATAATTTTACAGTTTCCTCTAATCCTAATTTACGTCTTATAGTTCTTCAAAAACGGGGTAAGGAGGTTTGTTATTCCGTCTCTGGTCTTGCTTTTTACCACTTACTACTCCAAAGCCACCACCACCACATATTTTCAACTTACGGGAGATTTATATAACCACCTTAGTTCTTCAGCCAGATTCATAATCTCAAAAGCAGTGTTAAGTTATTAATAAATAGAGTCTGTTCCTCATATCATGATGTAGGTGTATATGTAGCCACTGGTTACATACATACAGTCATGGTATAACAAGAAACTGCGCCTAGTAGTCTCTTCCGGACATAATGATCATGTGACTAACACGAAACTATGTCATCATTCGACACTGAGCGGGAACAGAATATGCAACTCAACGTGTTCGACAAAGATGACGATAAACAACAAAATGTCTGGTAGTGACGTCGACATGTTTCTCTCTCCGGTAGAGATCTTGTTTTCTTAGACCAAGCATGGAGTTAATCTCATTCGCACTCAAGAAAGAAGTGCTATTACTTTTTTGGAGAACTCTTCTCAATTAAGTGGCATATAGAGTACGAAAGAGATAGAAAATTCCTTCTTGTAAAATCGTCCTTTCTATGTAACCGCTTTTAATTAAATTTAAGTATGAATAAATCGAAACAGACTATATAAGAAACAAGCGGAAATAAGAAATATAAAGTAACAAGCAGCTAACGCCCCCAATCCCAAGCGTCCATAGGCTATGGTATCACATCACTGCTTAACATCTAGCGAGGCCTACGCTTATTTGCCACCTTAATGTTAATTCTCGAAAACCCCGTTTGTTAACTTTATCATCGTGTATCTTTAAAGAAGTGCACATCTTTAAAGAAGTGCAAAATGTAGGTGCTTCAATTTTGATTAACAAGAAGGTTACTAGTGTACATTATGGTTTATTGCTTGTAGGTTTCGGGACTTCCAATAAGGAACAACGATAGGCACGTCGGTGAGATCGCGTCCATGGCGTTGGATCTGCTCAACGCCGTCAAGAGTCACAAGATATCTCATCGACCAAACGAAACTCTTAAGCTAAGAATAGGAATACATACAGGTAGATAATTTACTTTGACTAAATTTACGTACGAGATTTTTACAGGACATATTCACAGTATAAAATAATTTCAGGCGCGGTGGTGGCAGGTGTTGTTGGATTGACAATGCCGAGGTACTGTCTCTTCGGCGATACTGTGAACACGGCGTCTCGCATGGAGTCCACGGGTGAACCGCTGCGCATCCATATATCCCCGAATTGCAAAATGGCATTAGACAGAATTGGCGGATATATTGTCGAGCCTAGGGGTGCTATTAATATTAAAGGGAAGGGTCAGGTGAGAGAATAATTAAGACTTATTCCAACACTTGCGTCTGTTAATCTCATTTAGGATATATTTATCTGAGTGACAAATCCCTAGAAAAACCATTTTCTTTAAAGGTCAAAAGTATACTTCCTAGTACTTAAGCAGTGATTGGTAGGGCATAAAACAAGTTAACTTCTATTTATGTAGGTTATCACTGATCTTTCAATTTATACGTAACCTAAAGTTGGTGATTTATGGCATTTAGTCCAGATAAACTGTATCTTAAGTATAGTCGCGGCGATAGGTTTACCACAAACCAGGACTAAAGTGGTTGTTGAAAAGAGACTGACGACCACATTATGATGTAGTTTTATATCCAGATACTGGTTACCTATTCTGGGTACTATACCGCGATGTTACAATGAATCCAACTTGTCAGGTTCAAACTTACTGGTTGGTGGGTGCCACTGAGAAAGCTATTCAGAAGAGAACAGTTGAACACGAGGAACTTCGTCCGTTGTTCTGTCGCCCACGCAGGAGCCCTAGACTAGCGGATTCCCGACACCCTTCACTTTCTGGTAAGTGCAGATTTAAGTTTTGCATTTTATGTTTCAATTATATAAGTTAAGTTAATATTTATTAAGAGGGTTCCTGACGTCTACTATGGTAATTTTTAATTTCCTATTTGAACAAAGCGAATTTCGAATATGTGCTTTTACAGAAATATAAAACTAGTTCTAAGCATTTTTTGGTTAATTTTGTATTGTTTCTAGGATAAATTTGTAAGTTGAAAAGTATGCTATCTACAACTTACAGTTTTATTCTAGAACCAATGGAAAACGTTCTTAAAATAGCTTATGACTAGTTATATATTTCTGTAGAAGTAAATTTTTGAAATTCGCTTTGTCCAAAGAGGAATTTTACAATATCAATTGGCGGCGCTAGTAAGTAAGGTTTAACGTTCTTAAGTCAAATACTTTACTAGTTAAGCTTTTCTACAGATTTAGAAAGGGGCTACAGAACTTTAAATTCAACATGGCATAATATGCTCTTGGCCGGGTATTGTTACTCTTGAATAGCAAATTCTTTTTAGGCACGTGGATATCAAAGGTATAAGGCTCAAAACCTAGACTGACCCTGAATTTGGTGAGTTGCCGGCAATGTCTTCCTCTTAATATTTAAAGGGAAAGTTAACGTACTTGTGAACCGAGTTTTTAAATTTGCAGTTAACGTTGTACTAAGGTATCAATTGTACATTTATATCAGTTTAAAAGCGGCCTTTTTATAGATAAAATTATGATGTAATTTAGATCCAAAGAACGAGTACGGTCCTCGCCAGCGGCTGGGAAGCGGCGGGCGCGGCTCTCGGGCTTCGCTGCCGGCCGTCGCGAGCACCTCGCCGACGGTGCAGCGCCGTGCGCGACCGCTTCGCTCGCGGACCAGGTACTTAACTGATAATTTATGCAATTTCGCTCCCATATTTCTGAAATGAGGACTAGCACACACTGTAGACTAACTTTACCTGTTTCTATAAAAATTGTGATTAGGTTAGAGGTTGCTTCCTGTACTTCTAGTACACACAGGGCGGTTTTCGTACATCGACAAAAGTCTAAATATTTATTTCAATTAATGCATGGGCAAAACTCTCGTTCTATTCCGTAAAAAATTCCCAAAGCTATATTTTTTGATATTGCGCCGACTAAAAAAATCAATATTAACAACTGGTAGTCCTTGTATATATATATATATTAATATATATAAGCTAATAATACACTGATTAATTTATCTTCTTTTGCTTGACAACAAAGTTAGAAAACGTAAAATTTATCTCTAATGTTAAGTCTAATCATAAGCTTTTTCAACACAAAAAGTTTTATCTAACTCAGTCTAGTTTGTCATACTGAAACAAAAGAAATATTTAAATGTCGGTGGTTTCGATTCGGGGAACCTAAACACCACAATATATAACTTTTTTTTCTTCAATGTGCAGAGTGCACTTCTGTTACAATTTTATAAGGGTTTTATAAAGCTATCCCTGAGAGCACTTAACCGACCGAATTGAGCGCTGGCGGAGTAGCGGGCAAAAGCTAGTATATAAATTTATATAAGTCAAGTTTATAAAATTTCGATAATCTGACGAAGTCTTCAGCATTTTACTGTACATTTAAATTAATATATCCATTTGTTAAAGAAGATATTTCAAGTAGACTATTAATTAAAAAAAATTACAAGTGTCAGTTTTTGCTTTGCTACTGTATACATTTTGCCAGTACGATAAACTTTATTGTTTGTAATTTATAACATGCTGTATTGTATTTTACATAGGGAGGCCCTTAGTTCGATCGCTTCATCGACGGGCGGAGAGTGTGAGGGTGACACCTTACGTCCGCTCCGCTACACGCAGTCGCTGGACGTGTTGCCGCGCGGACGTCGGTCCTTGCGTCGCGACCTCACCGCGCGCTCGCTCGACGCTCCCACTATAGAAACGCTCTCAGCCCGCGATCCCATCTTCAATGGAACTATCGTCGGCATTGTCACCGACGATATTAACCGAAACAAAGCAGAAGAGGACTGTCCACTACTCCGCAACTGTAGCCTGTACAAAACTAAGAAAAAACTACCTGATGCCAATTACATTGAGTTTTACAAGAAATGGCGGTCGTTGCAGAATCTGGCTGAAGGCAAGAGCGAAGCGCGGAAAGTGCCAAGATTCGCGATTCGTTCATGGCTGCTCGGTATCTTTGGAGGTGGATCGCGGTCTAGCAATGCGTCGCTTCGTCGTGCTCCCCCACTTTTGGACTCCGAATCTGCCGTTTGATTTATCTATCTTTAGACTTCTACAAATAGTCCCTGCAGAAATTAAGTCTGGAATAAGGCTAGAAAAGCATCAAGGTGCGCCATCCTGATTATAGTGCACCAGAGGACTAGCGACGCATCTCTTTGCCTTTCTGGTTTTGGACTCCGGAATCTGCCGTTTGATTTATTCATCGAACTATGTAAGTTAAATGATTTTTTACAAGACCCTGTTTATTTTCTATTGTGCCAGTATGTCCTCAGTAGTTTTATTTACGTCCAATGGTTATTCCGACAAGCTTATTTTTATGTATTGTAAATGTATATTAGATCCATTATCTGATGTAAAATTTATATACAATATTTATATGAGTAGAGATCTTATAGGAAATAAATTAGTTTATGTCGATGTAGTTATACCAAAAGTCATAATGAGAATGCCGCTGGCATTTCTTTAGATGTATTTAGTTAGATGTATTGAATTTATATATAAGTACAGTGTTGTAAATAATTTGTGTAAGTAAAACAATGTTACCGTGAATTGTGAAATAAGAGTTTAATATTATTATTAAATAATTTCTATTGAACAAGGTATCTTAATAATACTGACATAGATCACATTAATGCTAAGATTTCGCTGAAATTCGAACTGGATAAAAGCATTTTGGCGTACCTTACTATGTGTGAAATACACTCAATATTATATAGATATAAAATAGTAAGTACATTACATTTTGTTATCTAGAACAAAAATCGTAGATGCATTTATGCTATGTTTTTTTTAAACGGATTTGCCCTTTACTTTTTTCAAGTGCGGATTTTAAAATAGGTTTTTTAAGAGGAAATATTCCGCTGTTTTTTCTTATACAAACGTATTCCCGTGTTTCCTCCCTGGATTTTTTTGAAAATAGAACTATAATATTGTTGTTGTTTTTGTGTTTGATAGATATACACAATCACTATGTCTGTATAAGTGAAGCCCTGCAAAAGTTCAATGAATGTGCACTGTACGTATATATAAAAAAAAACACAAACAGAGTGATTCCTATACGTTTGGTTGAGATGTGGAAGAGTAAAGTTGGGAATACGATACCCCAATTTTGATGATTGTGATGAGGTAAAATCAGACCAAGGTGTAGTTGACCCTGTCGCACATCGGTATCTTGGACTGAGTATAGCGTAACAGCAATTTTTTTTTTTTTCAAGTACTTGTGTATTCTTTTGGTTGGGATATTTCCTCTTAAAACAAGAGAAAGGCCTACGTTTAAATTATTTTTTGTTCAAATCAGCTTTTCTTTGTCATAAAAATATTTGTGTAAAACATAAAACAAACAACATAAAACAATATTGCAGAAAACTACTTTTTTACATTCGAATCAATAAATTGTTAAGGATTGAAAATTTATTCTAAATGATATCCATAGGGTAGTTGACTACTTTGTTTCGTCATAGTATAAACAACGATATTATGTGACCTTCATACGAGTCGTTTAAATACAATAAATCCCTCCCCGTATACACACTGCCATAGATCTTACTGCACTCACAAGTGGTAAAACGGTATAGGGGTCGCAATCCAGTTATTTCCTCGCGTGTTTTCGTTTGTAGTCAACCACTCTATTGTATTATTGACAGTTACATTTTACATTAGAATCGGTCAACAGACCTGTTCTAGTACAACAATACAGAATGATTTAAGTACAACTAATTTATATAAGTATATAAAACTAGCATTAAACATTACATGTCATGTTTGAACTAATCTAAGATTTGCCTAGTTGAGAGCTTTCGTCATTAAAAAGTTAAATTGAATATTATTTAAAATTTCTCATCAGGGCAGGCAGCCCTATTGACCAGGGATCCGTACCTAAAGGATTCTTCTAACTAAGCCTTAGCGTAATTACCCGGAGATATTATTATTCCGTTTTTGCAAAAGACAAACATAGGTAACCCGTACAGCGGCCAACGGAATGTAATTATCCTCAATCGTCTTGGAGATTGGATTGGTATAAAAAGTTAAGTTTAAAAAAATACATTATAGCCAAATTATGGACACTGATCCGAGTGACGCAGGTGCAATTCGTTTCGGACACTTCGCCGATCGCTGTGGTTTAAAAGCACTTTGCTTTTATACCATACATTGGTTACTTCCTTTAGCTATGTGGTTTGTGGTCGTAAATTGTGTGCAGATACGGAACCCTCGATGCGTGAGTCAATTAGCCGGTTTTTATAAAAAAAGTAAATGTACGTTAAAAAGCTTATGCTTGAAATTTTGACCATCGAAATGATCGTAAATTTACTAATTGAAAAAATCATATTAATTTATTACTAACGTGTCAAAAAGTCAAAAAAGTGACATGGTGTTACAACCAACCAACCAACCCAACGTTACAAATGCTATTATTTGCTGGCACTTACTTTTAAAAAAATATAAAGACAACTTGGTGCTTGCAACAAAGAGAACTATAATCGAGGCGCAAGATGTTTTATTGACAATTACTTAAGTTGATCTATACTTATCGCTATATTTACTTACTTATCGCTACTTTTAAGTAATTTATGGTTAACAAATGTTGCTTGTATTTTTGGCACAACCAGTTAATTGAAATGCAAAATGATAAAGTTCTTAACAAAAGTTTCGATCATACGTGTCGCAAGTTTAAATTTTTGTTCCATCTGCTAGAATTGTACCCAATTTAATAATTACAATATTTAAAAAATTAGTTAAGTACAATTATTAAAGTTACGACAACATTTAATCAGAAGCAATTATTAAGTTCTTCGAGATTTTCACCAACAGTTTCTTGCCCTTTCAAATGGGGTATAAGTATCATATTTGATATGAAATGAAGTTGGTATAATATAAAAACACTAGAACGGCTTCTACAGCACCGTTGCGAATCGCAAAAAGTTCAAATGGAAAACTGGTATATGAGTTGCCCATCTATTTGCATTATGTCATCAATTCTAGATATAAACTCTTATGGATCTGCTAGCAAAGGAACGGTAGCAGCGTCATGTTCATTGTAAGTGCAACCATTGATTACAAATTTGATGTCGCAGGGCCGAGCGGGCTTGATTTCGGTGAGATCAGGGGGCGAGAGGTTTGTGAATGAGGTGTCAGGAGAGTGGCGTGGTGAGTAAGAGAGATCGGGGGGTGGAAGACTAGTACAAGAGGGGTCACGGGACGGACGAGAGGGTGTGAATGAGGAGTCGGGGAGTGCAAGAGTTGTGAAAGAGGGGTCTGGAGAAGGTCGAGAGGGGGTGAGATCGAGAGTAGCGCAAGATGAAGCGGCAGGAGAGCGACGCGCGGGAAGTGGCTCGGTATGTTCAATGATAGGGCATGACACACTCGTTTGCTCGTGCCGTAAGCTCGGCGTTTCTAATAATTCCATCTGCATTGTGCCTCCTCGACTCTCACCTGCCACCTGTGAAAATGTTACGAATTTATTAAGAAAACAAAAATATGTTCGGGTCTCTGATCGGTCATTTTGGTACGTAAAGTTTAGTTAAACCTTATGCATTTTAAGATTGGTGACACCTAAAGTGAGGGCACAGGTAGGTATCATGGTTGAAGTGATATATTGCAGTAGACACCAAAGACGTAAACTACCTATACAAATATTGAAAACCATTATTTTCGTAAAAAATGAAGTACTTTACCTCCATAAGGTACTCGTCGCTCCGATGATGCAGGACGCTGTCTGTATGCGACTCTAACAAGTGTCCTGACGCAAACCTTAGCTTCTTAGGAGATTCTAAACTGCAACATCTGTTCAAATAACATTAAAAAAATCAAGATAAATCTTACCTACATATTGCAAAAACTAAAAAAGTTCAATAGCTATAAAACTTACCTGTGCAATCCACCAACTTGATTCTTCCAATTTCTGTTTTTGAGCGAGCTCCTCTGTCCCCTGCGTTGCTCTGGGACCGGAGGCGGTGTTAACCCTTTCCCCCGCCCGTCCTTCCCCTCCCGGCGGGCTCGCCTCGCTGCCGCTGCTCTCGCTTCTTCCCCCCGCAGCCAGTATGTTACCTGGTCTATTTTCCCCTTCATAGACACCACTCCTCGTTCTTCTAAGATATATCCTCCTAATTGTTCTAGAAGCGCCTTACATGCTGCACTACAGTGGATTTTTAACGCTGAAAATAAGGCAATTACGAATCTATTGTATTATCGAAACCTTAAAAGCGAAACTAAGTTTAAAAAAACCTTAGTATTTTGAGAATTAATTTTTTTTTATTGTATTACTAACGTAAACCCGTTGACTCGAATCGGCTCGCAGTATTGACGGTGTCACCGAATAGGCAGTACCTCGGCATCTTTAACCCAACTACTCCAGCGCAGACGGGACCTGGGTAACAATACATATAACTGATGATTCAGGTCTCATTCCGAGCACCGGGAAGTAAGAACAAGTGCAAACCTTTTGGGATTATGATGATATCTATGTATGCATAGATTCAGAATTAAGTTAGGCTCAGGGTTTATCTACGTTATAAGGTTCGAAACGAGGAATTATGTAAAAGGATTAAACTAACCGATATAGCTTATGGAAATAGGAAGAAATGGCAGATCATAGAATGTATGAACAATGGTATTAAAAAGGTTTCAACGTAGAGACTGCGATTCGACGGACTGACGGGAGTAAGGGCCGCGGGAGAGGATATTTATAGGAAAGACCTACTTACTATGTTCTGTGTGTATGTGTACAGCTATTATGATGATTTCTAATACACAAATTATGGATTTGGTAAAAGTGGTAGGGGAAGAGGGAAACGCGAATTACCGATGACCTTGGGAAGGTTGCGGGGAGCCGTTAGTTACGGACGGCACAGTCACACGGAGCCCTATGCCACCAGTGGACGTCTGTAGGCTGATATGATGATTAATTTACAAATGTAATAGTAGAATGTTAAATAGATTCAATGAATATACTAAATGCGCAAATTCAAATGATCTTTTTGTGCATTTACCGGAGTGTAATCCGACTCGTAGCATGAGGCGATGGTCGGGACGGTGCCGTAGTCGGAAGGTGCGTGTGGCAGCGAGTAGCGCCAGCGCCATCGACGCCACCTCGCCCGCGTGCTCGATGCCGTTGCGGATCGGTAGACCAGACACCTGACATATGACAAATAGCTTGTTTAAAACATAAACTTTGAGTTCTGTAATCTGTCCTATGGACTGTGCAATAGTGTCACAAAATTGACCATCTATTTCAAAGTGACAAAGCTAATTCGTTGCAACTACCTGTCTAAAACGTTACAAAGAGACTACTCGCCGCGAATTAGCTTCGCCTCTGTCATACTTTTGCGACCATTTTTACTTAACAGCTAACTAAATTATAGTACAGGCTACTCATATTGTCTCTGAAGTTAGAAACGAGATGCGTGACATAAGTAACTGTTCCATCTAGTATATGAATTTGGGGGCAAAACGAGTATGAAATGTGTCCGGGAGGGCGAAAGTGCTAACTTTAAGGACACAAAGATCCGTATCGCATACTTTAACTTAAAACGTGCATTTTAATTTTAAATTTGTATATTTTAAATATAAGCTATTATGTTATGTTATGTTTTAAGTCCAAAAAGGCAGCATGACGTTTTTGAAGACTGTCCATGAATATTATAGATATTTTGACTGGCAAAATAAAAGGCTATTTAAGCAAACCTTTTTTTTATGCTGTTCAATTCAGTTTTTTATAAGGATTAAAAGTTTGTGTAGGACCAATAGAGATAACATACCTACTAGAAATATTAGAAATCACAACACAAGTGTGTTTTTGTGTTTTGTTCCATTCATGCTGCCCTAATTTATTTTATTGTATCTCACTTTGAGTACATCTTTTTGCAAATTAGAGCGGTAGAGATCTTAGTTTAAAACATTACTGCATTATATGGTAATGGATGTCTACCACTATTTCCTTGCAATATTCGGAATTTAAGCGAGTTTTTCAATACAGCCAATATGCTGCATTTATTCACTTTCTTCTACACAATTTGACTACTTGTCAAATTCAACTCGACGATAGGGTGAACATTTAATTTTGATTGATTAAATTTGTTGTGAAGTATCTACTTAGGTATATGACAATTTTAAAGACCCAGTTCCAGACCCAATTTTTAAGACTTGCTATGTCAGTCAGTAAGTCACTATAAAGAATCTCCAAGAATTTACCGATTAAACTTGTAAATAAATTAATAAATTAAGATACATTTTGTATCATCTACACGACCAACAGGGTACTAAAATAATTTATGAAATGTGTAAAATAACTATAAGCCACAAATAGACTTCAGCTTACTGCACTTTATAATGGAATTAATTTATGGAGGTGATGCGCCAGCAACTAGTCTTGCAGAACTCCACTTTGAATTTATATAACAAGTCAATGGCGGCTTGCGACTGGAACACACACTTCTCCCATTTTTGAGGACCTTTTAATAATTTTAAAACTTTATTTTCATAACTTTCGATCCTGAGGGTGTATCGGACCTAAGATTTTACAGATACCTATTGCCAGTCAAAATATCTCAAAAATTCAATTAATTTAAAAATAATTCTAGCAAAAATACTTGTCGGTTTAAAAGGGATCATATTATCATGTGGGTGTACTTACAGTCGTACAAGGTTTTATGCTTTTTTTTTTTCAAGAAAACATTACATAAAGTCTATAATAGTATATAGTACCCAAGTAATATTTTAGCGTTAAGAAAAGCTGTAGTGGACCTTTTTTTCGGTTCTACTTAAATATTAAAGAGTTAGCGTATAATTTATAAGAGAGTTATAGAGTGTAATAACACCTTTATATCTTTGATTATGGCGCAAAATTTAGCAGGTAAAGCCTGTATAGACCCTTTATGGTGGTTCTATATCACCTTTAGTAGAAGTGTATAAGAGGTGTTATAAGATCGTCAGTTTTCCGCTCGAACCTTTATTGCACCTTTATAATGGATTTTATAGAAACTTTTAGTTATGTAAAATATATATAACGGTGTCAAATAGAACTTAGATCCGTATTTTGATACCTTATTACTCATTCGTAGCGTTTTCGGGGTCAAAAGTAGATAGTAAAAACTTAGTCATAAAATTAAATTAATTTATAAATATTAAATAAGTGCTACTGTTTATCTACGACAACTATTGACTCCATTTTAATCACGAAATGTAAGTATTGTTCATTAACAGTGTTCTTGAAGTGTAATATTAATTATTAGTGCGCTTGCAAGTTTCATGTGATTGTGTATCATGTTTCTCGTCTCAATTTTGACGCGTAACAAAACTGTTACAGAACTATTTAACCTATCATTGTCTTTCGTATTACAGGCGTAAGCTGTATATTAGAGTTATACAACGCATGTAGTGTTTGGTGTTACTACACTCTTAACTCCGTTGCTGAACCAATAACGTTAATGAAGTTGAATAACAGCCTTTTGATATATAAGCAACTCCAATATAACAGATTTAAAGCAGTAAGAATTATAGGGAGTTAATGAAAATGTTTAAACAGCTTTTGACGTTGAAGGCCGAAACAAACTTTAACGTCATAAGTATATAAGCGGCTGCTGCAACTACACTAACTGCAAAGAATATTTAACTACTTTTTGACAGTTCTAATACTACCTATAGAGCTAAACTTATTTCATAAGTGAACTGTATCACTTTTAGTGACAACCGAAACCATCAATCAATAGTAGTACTCGTAAGTTTTTAAATTACCTGTAACCAACGCTAAATTGTTTGTTGGGTAAGTACATAAAAACAACCTAATTATTATTACTTTAGGAGATGCAAATAATGGAACAGTATGTACATTCAGTTCTTACCACCATATAAGCATCGCCGATAGTCTCCACTTTGTAAACATCGAAGTTCTCGAGGATGGAATCAAAACACGTATAAAGGTCGTTCAAAAAGTCCACTACCTGAAAGAAATGAAGAGTATCATTAGATTGTCATTCAACATACGGATAAACTTTAGCTGACAGCAAAACCCTGATGACACCTAATCATCAGATGATAGATCAGAAAAATATTCTAAACGACTGAAAGGCCGGCTTGGTGCTTACATGTGTTTACCTACTCTAAATTCCATTTAATTCAGATACGATAGCGTTACGAAATCCTTTTCCTAGCAAGAAAGTTATCAGAGAGTTTAAATTTGTAGTACCTGCAGTGGTGTGCTCTCGGCAGACATGGCAGTGAAGCCAACAATGTCGCTGAAGTAAATGGTGACTGAGTCGTAACTCTCGGGCAGGACCCGCCGCCCGCGCTTTAATTGTTCTGCTACCGGAGCTGGCAGCATCTCCTCCAGTAAGGCCTCTAAAAGTATACGACGTTGAAGTTCACTACCATATAAGTACCTAAATACCTTGTGCTTGAGCAAATGAAGAATGGGATTCTGATCAAAAGATTAAGGTGCAGGTAGGAGTTAATCGAGCATCTTTTAACAAAATAAGGTTGTTGGCAAATGAAGTTTAAGCTTAGAGCGCGTATTCTCCAGTGCTATATTAAATGAGCAATTCTTGTATATTTGTATATATCTTTATTTATTTTATTTATTTATTTAATCTTACTGTACGTGTGCATGTCACTGTACTCCTCCTAAACGGCTGGACCGATTTGAATGATTTTTTTTGTATGCGTTTGGGTGGCGCCTTGGATGGTTTAGATTCACAAATAAGCCCGGCAGATGGCGCTGCAGTCGGTATCATGCAGGACAAGGTCTGTCCAGATAGCTAGTAAATGTATATAATCTGAATCTCGGAAATGGCTTCAACGATTTTCATGAAATTTAGTTTTCGGGGGCGATAAATCGATCTAGCTAGGTTTCATTTTAAGAAAACGTAGTGTTATCCGTGTTTTCAGGCAATGATAAACTGAAAAATATGACTTCCTGACATTTTTACCAACACAGCAACACTAAAGCTACCTATTTGACAATAGATGGCGTTGTTAAAAAACCGAAGCTCGGTCCTCCAGGTAGTATACTCCAACGATAAGAAGCGACACAGACATGTGTGTGCTCGTAAAAACCCTCGCGGCTGTGTGTGCGTTTAGAACGGCCCTTCCATCGTACGGCGCTGTTAAAATCAACCGCGCCCGCGCGTCACTTTATTTTTGCATACGAGTACGTGCCCACTGAAGTCTATTTGCGCTTGACCTCATACATACGAGAAGAGTCGCCGGTGTACCTCAGCCTAGGCGCTATGAAACGTTTGATATTACTGCCAATGTTTGCTCTGTATAAACTGGACGCTGAAGGTCAGCGATAACATAAAGCTCCTCAAACGCAAAAGTAAGACCCGAATGTTGATGCACACCATTAAGAATAGAAAGGTTAAATATCTTGGACATGTACTGAAACACTGCAGATAGGAATTTTCTGCTTCAGCTTATAATGAAAAGTCAGAATTGAAGACAAAAGACCTACCATTGGTGAATTTTTAACCAATAGCGAACGCGTGGCTGTTGCAACACAAATCAGAGCGCTGCTGCGGTACTATGCAGGTTTAAAATCTCTTTATGGCAATTTACTAGTGATGTGCATAATCAAATATGATGAGTAGGATCGATACATTTACAAGGCTACGTATTGTGCCGCGTCCAATTATGTATCTATATATAACCGCTGCGATTTACAGTTTTATGTCCTATATGCTATATATTTAGCCGAATTATGAAAATATACATATAACGCGTGAAAATAATTACGGTTCCCTCACATCCAGAGGTAATAACACTAAAGAGTATATAATTGAAACTTTTTTCAATAATTTAATCAACACAATTTATATCTGTTGTTACTTATTTTAGTATTGTTTTCTTTCATCTAAGCTCAAATAGCGTTCCATGGGCAAACTTCACCAGTAAAACATACATGACATCACGCTTGTTTTCTGGAAGGGTAGTCAGATACGGCAGACTTCCCATTGCCATATGCCAGAGTTTTTAAAATGTATATTATGGTATGTTCGCGTCAATAATTACAGTGAAGTGTTATTAAAACTAAATAAAAATAAAACTAACCAGTCTTTTTCTTCTCTTCCTGCAGCTGGTCCGTGCGTTCGTCCACCAAGGCCTCTAGGTTATTGGCGTACTTTTCCATTATGGCAATCATGTTGTCAAAGATGTTGGGTTTCCTGAAATATAACACGAGTTTACTTTATAGCTAAGCTATTTTTTAAGAGCTATGACGTGTAATAATGAGTACATACATGCCCTTACGGAGCGGCCTGAGCCTGGTGCGCACTGCCTTGAATTCAGGCCTGGCAGCCGGCTCTTCGGACCAGCACTCGATACAGCACTCACGCACGCAGTCGAATCGGCCTGACAGTGCCTCTAGCGGTGGCCTGAAGCAAATAAGCTTAGTTTACTAAGAATTCCAGACAAATCTATGTAACAGAGATTGAATACTAATGGCATTTCATAGCTTCTCATAAAGTTATTGATGATAAAGTTTATTCTCAAATACACTTAGTAGACACATACCTACCTGTATGGCGCGGGATGTGGGTTTGCGAGGCGCCGCAGCAGCGTTGGCGCGGGTGGCGCGTCTGGCCCAAAAGGACCGCGGCGCGTGTGCAACTCGTACAGAACTAGAGCGAACGCGTACACATCAGCAGCGGGCGAGCCGGGTGTCCACGTCGCGCACGTTGATGGGGACACGGGCACCGATGAGCCCCAGCCCACTGCGCGTAATAACTCCGGCGACCAGTATGAGAAACCTGTATGAAGGCACAGAATAATTAGATTAGTAGATACATAGCAGCTTCTAGCTATGTTCAGTAATCCCAAACCGCAATTACTTCCATACAGAAATGTTACAAAGACGGTTCAAATGGTACACACGCTATTTACCTACAACATAAAGTTGGTTATTTGCATTTCCGTAATAAAAAGGTAAAAGAAATGTACGATGCGAGCGATGGTGCCCGGTGTTACAAAACTGCCAATAACACTGCTCAGTCACGTACTAGTGTGACTTGTTTAATTTTGTTATTGTAATATTTTATACACAGTTGCGTTGGGACACAATAAAGTTTTACTTACTTTCAATACGAGATCGCACAACATTAGGGTCTGATGAAGGCAATTCGCCCTTCCGGAATTCCTGTAGTCCAAAGTCAGCTAGTTTGACCACCCAACGTGCGTCCACTAAGCAGTTGGAGGGCCGCAAAGCGCCGTGGTATTGGATAGGAGATTCGTGGATGAAAATCATTCCCTGGTACAAATTTACAAAAGTGTTTCCATTAAGTCGAATTAATTAAGAATTATTCGGGACATTTTTTTTTAAATTCAGAGATATAAACGAAATGTGTTAGTTGAGCAATAGACTCAATTATAATTATCAATTAATCATATGTAATAATTTGAAATTAAAGATAAGTTAAGATATAAAATTAAGTATTTTCCTATAATTTTTATTGAATCAGTAAATTTAAATTTGGACCTTTACATTATCAGCTGGTCAGTATTATCTTACCCTGATTATATCACCGATGAGTGAAGCGATGAACATATTATCAAGTTTAATATCCTCATTCTCCAGAATATCCTGAAAAATAATAAAACCGTAAACGTGCTCCGTTACCAAATCATGATAAAGTTAATTTAGCGGAAAGTAAATTTGTGTTACAAAATAAACAGAATCCGATTACATCGAAGATAAATCAACAAGACGGAACCCAACTGTATGGAATTGGGAATCGTTCTACATGGAATCAATATATTGACAGTTTCCTCTACAAAGGTCGTTAAATCGGTAAAACTTAAATACAGCTGTTGAAGTTGAGTTTCTGCTTTTTAATTTTTTTTCAACTTTATTCTTCAGGCAGGTACAAAAAATATTAGAATACGTCTCTGCTTCTTAGCACTGGGTTAATTTTAACATAGCTAGAGCTATTTTATTACCTACCTACAAATCCATAAACATTAAAATATTAACATCAAAATTCAAGTTTGGTACAGGAGGCTGTCTGTTGACGACAGTCCCAATTTCAATCGTACGTTAATCTTAAATTATCACGTATCCATACTCCAATAACATTAAATACTAACTTTGCAATTATATTTAGAAAGAAATTATTAGATTTTTGAAGGGTCGACAACGCGTGAGTGAAACCCCTGGTGTTGCGAGCGTTCATAGGCTACAGTGACCGATTAGCATCAGGCGGACCGTAAGCTTCTTTACCACCTTAGTGGTATAAAAAAAACCTTCGATTTCTGTATTAGACAATGACTAAAAATGGTACTAAACACACATAAAAATATACAGTATATTTGTGTGTGTTTTATAATTGTATAACTGACGTTACTTTACGATTTCCCTAGGCATTTTGTGTAACGGCGAATTATACGATTTGCCTGCGACAAATGCACAGGATATTTACCTTCTTAAGGGCCCTCTCACAGCTCACTAGCGCCGCCTTTTGATATCCTTAATTTTCTCTTCATAGAAAACGGATTTTAGAAATTCTTTGGTGGCGCTAGTTAGCTGCTATATGCGCCTTAATAAACACTATTTGTGATTTGTACCTGTGTAAGTATTAATAAACTTTACCGTTCCCATTGTATCAGTCGGTTGTTTCAAAGTATTTTCAAGTGCAAATGTATTCATTCGATAAATTCTAATATTGTTTCATAAAATTATTTAGCCCTGATACACCGCTATCAGAAGTAGTGATGCAGCGATGGGCTCACCACCTGTCACGAAGGAAGAAAGTGGTTTTACGATCTGGGTGTGTGTCTTGCCACTGGTTAGTCCCTTCGGGGATTTAAAACGATTACGTTATACATTATTTTTATTACATTACTACATTATTTTACATTACTGCACATCATTATAAACAATAAAACTACATTCAAACTACTGAAACACAGTGTAAATTTCTGCACGGATATATCTGCAGATATCCTTATAGAGATTAAACGCATATCATAATTTGATATTATGTGTAAGGTATTACTGTTTAATATTAGAATAATTTTATTTGCAAATTACGTTTAGATATACTCGTATATTCTTAAAATTTGTTCTTTTATTTTAAATGATATTTTATTATGAAATGTAAGTAGAACTACAAGAAAAAAAACGCGTATAATAGTATAAATTATGATACATGTAATTAAGCATCATAAAATATGTTTTTATATTTGTATTATATTTATTTGCATCATAATTAACTTAATCATAATTATAATATTAATATACACTATAAACAATTTGATTGGTCTGTTGATCAATAATTATCGGCGGACTCATCTTTGAATTGGATTCCGGGTGCGTTTTTATAATGTGCAAAATACAAATAATACCCCGCCGCCCGCGCGCTTCTTTCCCGCCCCCGCAACCTTTTTCCCCCGTCGCCCGCAGACCATAGGAGTGTTACGTACGAATTTCTTAGACTATACCATTGTAGCGGATATCGTCTATAGCAAGCTGTTGTAACAAAGGTTCTGGTAGGGAAATACTTTTGGATATCCTTACTTCTGTAATAGATAAGTGTTTTAAAGGGTCCTACATATACTTTACTTTGTGTTAATAAATTTGTAACTGTTACTTGCATACAAATTCTTACATTTCCTTTGCATCGGTCTTTGCATTTTAAAATATTTGCAAGTAAACGTGATACCTGCTCAGTATTCTGATCATTTAAAGCATTAGAAGCTCAGCGGAGAAAGTGAACTAATGTTAATGTCATTACTTTTATTGCTTAATTATTTTTATTCTTTTGCATACTAATAGAAAATAAGTTTTCCAAATGAAATAAATAAATATTTTGTTGGGAAATTAGTTTTCTTAGGAACATAAATAAATATATTGCTGGACATCACACACAGCGCCATCTGGTCCCAAAGTAAGCAAAGCGCTTACTGTCGCTACTACAAAGGTTACTATGTTTTACTATGTTTACTATGTATAGTAAAAACCTAGACTCAAGATAAACAAATGTTCATCACATAAATGTGTGGATCGAACCCGCGTCTCTAGGATCGGCAGGTAACAGACCTCTTTACACTTACAGTTAGATTACGTATAATTATAATTAAAATTCTTTTGGCAATGATTTGTTTGGATTTGCTCAGTAGATTTAATTACTGTGTTCATTGGGATATAGCTCAAACCACCCTCACAAACGTGAAAATATGCTGATACTACTTTTCAACAAAAAAAAACTAATTTGACCCCTTCAATGAATCTTCAAAGTTCTAAGTGCTATTACTTTACAACTTTGAAGAAGCATAGTCGTGCATGATAGTTATTTAAACTTACTAATGGCGTTTTTTGATAGCACTTAAGTTTTATAAACTAATAATTTCTCTTCTCTCTTCGCGTGCTTTATTCTAACGAATTTCTTACTTATTTTTGACAATTGCTGATCAAACACCACGAAATTACTAGACATATTCTAGTAATAATTATCTACTTCTGCATTGTGCCAGTTTTCAATCAAATTTTAAAGTTCAAAAGTTATACAGGATTCTAATTTTTCATACAAATAGTTTAAAAAAAGATTTCCAGTTAATAAAACGTTTTACAAGATTATGGAAAAACCACAGACATATGTTTTCGACTTGGGACTATGACTACGAAATTTCACAGTGATTGATCAGTAAATGTAAAAACAAATGAGAAATTCGTTTGTATGCAGCCCGCTGCGAGGCGCCGCGAATCGTATCCTCTTAAACAGTTACCTTCAGACTGCCTCGTGTGCAGTATTCAGATAGGGCGCACACGTTAGGCGGCTCGATGCACGCGCCCACGAACCCGTTTACGTTGTCGTGTTGCAGGTCCCTCATCTGTGGGTTTTGTAAAAGATACACATCGAATTGTACATTCATTATTATAGCATACCAATTTTCAATGCTGAATTTACGCCTCTAACTAATAACTCTTATCGTTTACAGTCCTAAGGTAATCCAGCGGCACAGAGTAAGGATTAGATATAGAGGTCCGATAATAGGCGTCTAGACATGGCAATTGTTCGGTAAGTACGGGCAGGGCACTGTCACTTCCCGCAAACTATAGACAGTTTTCGAAACACCCGGCCTTTATTTAGTGCATAACAAAATTACTGGGATGTCACACAAGTCGGTGCAGGCGTCGCGTGTACGTTCAGTCCAAGCAAAAAAAAAAACAGTTTAAGAGAGGCAGGGCACTGCAAGTACTCGCTCGAATAAGCCACCCGAACAACTAAGCAGGGCATAGCGAGTACTTGCTCGAATGAGCGGCCCGAACTGGGAAAGTACCTCCACCTTACAGAAAACCGCGGCCATAATAACACTAACATTGAGTAGTGTTGTGTTCCTGGCGGTGAGTAAGGTTGCCAGAGCTCTTTGAGGATTCGCTGCGCGGACAGCGGAGGACCGGCGGTGCTTGTTGCTGTCATACTCGGCGTAGACGCGGCGTGCTGGTTCGGCGGTCAGGGAGACCTGATGAAACGGCTGACCGCTGGCCGCCCGCAGGTTGAACGGGATCCCGAACCCAGGGATCACTTAATCTCCGCCCTGGGAGGCTGATTCGCCAACCTGTGTAAAGTCTCTGAAGTAGTAGTCGTGCCGGAGAAGGAGACCGGAGTGGACCCGGCTACTACAACAGAGGGGGATCAGGGGCCCTTCCGCCCGCCGTGCCAGCTACCGTATCATCTGTGTTGAGCTTCGGCAGTCTTAGTACCGCAACTTTTTGTCTTCTAAGCTGTCTGTGCAGTGAATCCTCATCCTTAGTCTAAGTTACTTCATACAAAATGGCCATGAATAGAAAAAAGAAAAGAGTTTTTACAGCGGCTACTCCATCCACATATAATGTGGATTTTTGCAACATCAGGGGTATTCACGCAAATCTTAACGCAGTCCACCACCATCTCGAAACTGCGCAGCCGACCATTCTTTTTCTAACGGAGACGCAGATATCCTGCCCGGCCGACACATCATACCTAAATTATCCCGGCTACAAACTCGAACACAATTTTATGAGTCGTGCCGGTGTATGTATGTTCGTCCGGGAGGATATCTGCTGTCGCCGCCTTCATAGCCTTGAAGACAGGGACCTGTCGATATTGTGGGTGCGCGTAGATTACGGCGGCCACACTCGTATCTATGCGTGCCTATACAGGTCTCATAGCGGTGACACGGACGTAACTCGACTCTTCACGCACCTGAGTTTGACGACTGACAAAGTTCTAGAGCAATATCCCACAGCAGAACTAGTTATTTTGGGAGACTTTAACGCCCACCATCGCGAGTGGCTCAGTTCTCGAACCAATAACTATGCTGGGATATCTGCTCATGAATTTGCTCTGACCTATGGATTCTCTCAGCTGGTACTTTCTCCAACGAGAATACCAGATATAGAGGAACATACGAGCTCCTTACTGGACCTTCTGCTGACTACTCGTCCGGACGGGTATTCCGTCTCAGTGGATGCGCCTCTTGGCTCCTCGGACCACTGTCTCGTTCGGACTCAAGTGTCATGCACACAACCTGATCCTTCTGGGCCAACTAACTGGCGTCGTGTGTGGCACTATAAGTCGGCAGACTGGGATGGATTGCGTGAATTTTACGCATCGTACCCGTGGAGGCAGATCTGCTTTAACTCAGAAGATCCTGACGTCTGCGCAGCCGCAGCCACTGAGACAATCCTTGCTGGTATGGAATGCTATATTCCTAACCCGCGAGTAGCTGCCGGCGTCAAAAAACGACCGTGGTTTAATAGGTCTTGCAGAAAAGCTAAAATTCTTAAGCAAAATGCATATGAGGCTTGGACCACGGCTCGTTTTAATAAGGATCCGAATATATTTCTGAGATAAAACGCAAATTAAATGCTGCCTCGAGGTTCAGTAAGAATCCAGCTGCCAGAGCAAAATTCCAATCGATCGGCAAAATAGGCGACTTGCTAGCAATCCTTCTGGGAGTCGTGCTTTCTGGTCGCTTGCCAAAGCTGCCGAAGGGAACTTTTGCCAGTCTTCGTTACCACTACTGCGAAAGACCGGTGGTGACTTGGCCCATAGTGCTATAGAGAAAGCCGAACTACTGGGCTGTCTCTTTGCCTCATACTCGAATATGAACGATGAAGGCGCTGTACCACCTATTATACCGTGGTTCGGTAAGACCATGCCGGAAATCTCCATACCACAGCGGGAGGTCCGGCGGGCGTTGCTTTCTCTAGACGTTCATAAGTCGAGTGGGCCAGACGGTATACCAGCAGTGGTGCTTAAGCAGTGTGCTCCTGAGTTATGTCCTGTACTCACGCCTCTTCGCGCTTTCCTACCATAGGTGATGGAGCGTGTGATCAACACACAGCTTCTAAGATACCTAGAAGAACACGACCTGGTCAGTGACCGTCAATATGGCTTTTGTCACGGTCGCTCGACTGGTGACCTTCTAGTGTGTCCCACACACCGATGGGCACTAGCCATTGAGGGTCAGGGGGTGGCATTGGCATGTAGCCTGGACATAGCGAAGGCGTTCGATCGGGTCTGGTACCGGGGTCTTCTATTGAAGTTAATTTTTTACGGTTCCGTACCAAAAGGGTAAAACGGGGCCCTATTACTAAGACTTCGCTATCCGTCCGTCTGTCCGTCTGTCACCAGGCTGTATCTCATGAACAGTGATAGTAAGACAATTGAAATTTTCACAGATAATGTATTTCTGTTGCCACTATAACAAAGAATATATCAAATATTTAAGGGGGCTCCCATACAACAAACGTGATTGTTTTGCTCGTTTTTGCTCGGTATCGATAACGGCGGTAGACGCTTGAAATATTCACAGAATATTTGGTTATATATTCACTTTAAAAGTAAATAATTCAATTAAAATAAAACAAATATTCAAGGGAGGCTCCCATACAACAAACGTGATTTTTTTTGCCGTTTTAATAGATAGTGGTACGGAACCCTTTGTGCGCAAGTCCGACTCGCACGTAGCCGGTTTTTTTAAATAGGCTTTGAACAAAGGGAAAATAGAAATATCTAGTGTCGCACTAGTTAGCTCCTATTAGGGTGATAAAATATAGTTCCTGTTATAAAAAATACATCGCCTCTGGGCGGCAGAATTCAGAACTTTTATATCGCATTCATATAATATTTGTTAAATTAATTTACTAGATTAATAATAATGAAAACAAAAAATCACTTTTTGTTATAACTTATTTGCAATTCACTGACATAAATCTAGCAATTACACGATTTCGTTACTATTTATCAACTCCACGGAGAAGTCTTATGTTCCACTAACTTATTCCTTTTTTAGCCTTATGTCACATAAAAAACCCACATGCCAAGTTTAAATTTCTCTTTACCCAGGCAGCGGTTCGGTCAGTTTCTTCTTTTATATATACAGATTATGCAATTGCAGTATTCTCGTACTACTTATCTCTTTTACACGATTAATTATTTATTACGTTATTTTGTGCAATTGCAATATTACAGGCTTAAAATTTAAATACATGAAAATAATTATTAATATAAAATAATTTCCCGAAATAGGTATGAGCTGCTGAGATGTATGAAAAAAAGTTGATTTAAATCGTTGCCTCGTAAGTGTACATGCATGAGACATAAAAGCCTGGTCCTACTAATATTATGAAAGTATGGATGGATGGAAGGATGGATGGATTGATGGATGTTTGTTACTCAATCACGCTTTAACCACTGGACGGATCGGGATGTTACGGCACACATTTTGGTTAGGTCCTGGAGTAGAACGTAGGCTACTTTTTATCCTGAAAATTTCAAAAGTTCCCACGGGAATAACTATTACCGAGCTAAAACGAACTAAAGCTTGCTATAGCAAACTTCGTTAGTATAATTATTAAGGAGTTAATTAAGGAGTTCCACGCCGATAACCGAATTAAGGGCGGGCAGAGCTGCTGGAAAAATCCAGTGAATTGTATAAACTGGGTAATTTCTCAAAGTAATGATCGAAAAACACACATAGATAAGATAAATCGCTCCGTAAACAAGGGGTTGGTAAATAAATGACTCCGTTAAACAGAATAACATTCACGTAATATACTACGTATTTTAATGTCAACCATATATTAACGAAATGTCGGATATAATACGCAATTTTGTAGAGTTATAGGGTTTTTAATACATTTATTTCAAGCTTTAATGTGATAGTTTTGTTATGTATAAACGTTCCGGACTAACAGGTTGAGGAAGTCGACTTTATCCAAGACTTCTTTCGACCAAAACCACAAAATAATTAATAGCAGGGAAGACCTAGAAGAGTTGTGAGTGTAATCATGTATCTCAAAATACCTTGTACTATATGAATCCAACGAAAAAAAGGTAACTGTGATGTAATAAAAACGTAAAAGAATTAGAAAAATACTTACGATTTTAAGTTCCTTTTTGATTTCTCTTGTAATATCGATATGATGTCTTTGCACTCGTTTGACGGCAAGTAGTCGCCCTCTGTAGAGTGCCACTTCAGTGAAAATGGCCGAGTATCGGAAATCCAGATCGGGGTTAGAGCTGAGCGAGACTTGGCTGGAGCGCACTCCGCCGCCGCCGATGACGCCAGCCCCGCCGGTCTTCTCGCCGGCAACGATTGTGCTCGCCGTGTTCACACCCGCACTGCTATCTTGCTGAAAAAAATTAACTCTGTCGGCAATTTGCAACATTTTACTAAGTTTAATTTTTCGTTCGCGTTCAGCTTCGAAATATGAACGAGATCGTCTGCACCTTAAATTTGTCCACATCTAGGAATTGGAGAATAATGTAACATTCTCCGACATTAATTTTAATGGACCCAGAAGTATTTTATTTTGTTGTGTATTTTATTTATTGCACTGTATTGTTTTTTGAACAGTAAACATTAAATTTGATATAAATACAGTAGGTCTCCTGTATTGACAGTGAGGTTGGAGATACTGGCCTGAAACCTAGTACTTAATCGTAATCTTATACCTACCTACTCATATATGACAGTGGCGTTTTGTTGAACGACATTATGCACATTATGCGTTGAATGTCAATAATCCAACCAACGAAAATGAGCCAACATTTATGTCTTTTAAACTTGGCTGGATTATGATATTAAACGCATTGAAGCAGTGAACAGAACGCACCTGTACTTAAGACCGGATAAAATTTACGCAACCAACAAATAGCGCCTATAGGTTTCATCTAATCCTTCGAAAGAAGTACTTTCTGTTTTCTGCAGTAGGTATAACAAAGTGGAAAAATGCGAGGCAACTTATGCAATTAGTGTTCTGAGCCGTAAATTGTTACTGATCGGGGCACAAGTTTGTTTTACAACTATCTATAATCAGAGGGAGGCCCTTACAGCAACTCCTTTGTTTAATAGATAGTATTTTTTAAAAGATGTGGTGTTTTCCATCGGAATGAAAAAAATTAGGGCAGAGTTGGTAAGTAATTAAATCGCTTGTGGGCTATTTTGATTAAAACAACAGCGTCAAACAGGCCTAAAATTTGATATTATACATGCATATGGACATACATCATTTGCAACGCCAATTTTACTAGTCTTTTGTACTCGTCCTTGTAGGGAGGATGAACAACTTAAACTAAAGTTACATGCAGTACAACACATAAAAGTTCGGTTTACCTACTCAGTTTGTTGGTTCTGTGCTCTTCTTCGGGTAGATGCAGTTCTCGAAAGTCAATTTTCCAAAGCAAAGAGTCAAGTTCCTGTTCGTACTTCCAGCCCCGGTAGAGAGCTAAAGCAGCCAAAGCTAACAGGGCTAGGGCACCACCTGATGCGCCCAGAGCCCAAGCTCCCACATGACCTAAAGGAATAATACAAACACATCTTAGGAAAACAGTATCATCCTTTAGTACAGAGAGCTACGCTTAAAAATATTTCTTGATTTCGTTACAAATCTGAATGTTGTTCCACATAAGTCACTGGTCACATAGGTTGCGGTGACCCTTACCATCAGGCGGACCGTTAACTTGTTTGACATCTTGGTATTGGTGGTATATAAAAAAAAACACCTTTTATTGCGAAAAGTTTAAAGTACACCACAGTCGTGAATTCGGGAGTAAAATGTATGAAACTGCTTGAGAGGCAAGACTTACGTGCATACAGGTTTTTCAATAAGACTTAGTTTAGAAATAGTTTAAAAAAATAATGTAGACATGCCTTGACCTTGTAATAAATAAATAAATAATGAGTTCAATAATTAATACCATTAAATACTTGCAAAATATCACAAGAACAGTATCTTTCCTTAGTATGAGACATGTATTTAAGTATAAGTATAGTATTAATATGTACTTTTATTAATTATGTAATGTTGTAGTTATTATTTAAGTATTGTGTTTATTATCAATACATAGTATAAAACAAAGTCGCTTTCGCTGTCTGTCCCTATGTATGCTTAGATCTTTAAAACTACGCAACGGATTTTGATGCGGTTTTTTTTAAATAGATAGACTGATTCTTAAAGGAGGTTTATATGTATAATACATGTAAGTACCACGGGCGAAGCCGGGGTGGGCAGCTAGTATTTTACTAGGTGTTCTGAAAGAAATTTCTTTTTAGAAATAATCTTTTTGTACGTGAAAAATAAACTATAAATAAATAAATAAATAAGAATGACGTCAATTTCGAAACACCCCCCCCCCCATCTATCATTTACAGTCATCCGCAGACCAACCCCCCCCCCCCCCCCTAATTTAGAATGACGTCATATATGGACGGCCCCTTGCTCAAAGCAATTTCAAATCAATTTTGTTCCCAAAGCTAGCGGAATCTTGGCTACAAGATATAAAGTGGGCTGAATTAACTGAGGTAGGGTTACCATATTTTAATAATAAACTATAATATTAAAAAATATGATGTTTAGTTGAATGGATGTTCGTTTATAGGTTTATAGGTAAACAACCATTTGGGCTGAATTACATTCCGGAATAATTAAATTTTTTATGCCGGTGAATACGGGTTTACCATGAGAACTCAGTTATTTTCATCCAAAAAATATCATTGCTAGCTGTCAGCGTCTAATAGGAAGCTGTCTACGAAACCTATATACGAATGCAAAGAGGATAAGATTGTAGATAATGTAGATTGGGGAAGTGATCGGGTCATAAAACATGACAATGACTTTTGTGGCACCATAAATATTTCTCTATTCAAACAGCCAAGATCGGTGTAGGGTCAGCTAATACTTTGCCTACTGATTCAGCGAGTATAGGTATGGTTTTGTTTTCCTCAATTACTTTATTAATTTAAGATATTTTTTTAAAGAGCTATCAATTTATTTATTAATAAACTACCTTATTTTCGCTATTTTTTTTCTCAAAAAGTTTTTAAACTTTTAATAGTTTTATCCACAAATTTTCATTCGCGCAAGATTTTTGAAAATTGGTGAAACACGACAATTTTAATTTTCAACCTGAAGGCCAAATTCCATTTTTTGTTCAATACATGCATGCATTTTTCAATACAAACTTCTCATCCCTAATTATCCCGTTATTTACCTCTTTAGTTAGAAGATGAATTTTACAAACTCCTTTCTTTGTGCTCGCCTACATTATAACAGGTTTTTAATCAAACAAAATTGCAAGTCTAGCCCCAGTAAGTACCCCAAGCCCAAACGGTTGTGCGTGATATATCAGGCAGTTAGTCAGTATACTCTTTTGTATATGTATATAGATAATAAAGCTTCTGTTGAGCGGTCGAGTGTTTCCACGGGAATAGGTTTTTAAAATCGCTGGGTACAGCTAGTCTATTCTGAAAATAAGTTAATAGTTGCACTAAAATGACGAGAAGGGCTGGTAAAGAAACAAGGACCTATTTATTTTATAATGGTGATTCCAATACGATATGGTGGAGACACTAGTTGAGCAGTCCATTAAAGTAATTTGTTATGTTGCATTACAATAAAATGCATTTCATACTACTGATGGTTGAACGCTGGATGATCTGGGACAAAATCCACACAATAATTCTGTAGGGAAACGACACAGAAGTAGAAAGAAAAAATGTAGTGTATATTAGACCATTTATATAATATTTTATTAATATTTGAAGGTTATTGAATTCACATGAGTTTGCAGTTCGTAACTGGTAGATACAGCGGGCACCAAGTAGGTATACCGTAGCAACCTGTCTACCTACCTTCTGGTATACTTTAATGCCCTATTTACACTCAGCCCTTTAGTGGCAGGGAAGTGGGCAGCGCCAGAATGTAAATACCACTTTTCACGCTGCTGCCATTGTCCGGCTCTCCCTCAATTGTCAGTGTTTCGTGCCGAAGTCAAGGGACGGGCACCGCGAGCGCGAGTGACTGAGTGAGTGTTTACATTCAGATTACTTGCCTTTAAGTAAATAAACAGTAATTTTCATTTCTGTTATTGATTTAATATTTAAACAATAAAATTGAGTTATGACGCCAAGAGTCTGATCTCTGTTTATAATACTATCCTTTTAAGACATGACCTCTTATCAGATTATCATCAAATGATAACTATATTAAAACTGTTTCGCTTTAAATTTTTGTCTGTGAAACCTTAAAAACAATACCTAATCTAATTAAAATATGTGTACTTTTATGGTACAATATGTAACTACTAAGAAAAGCTCTAAAGAAAGCTCAAGGGGGTAACTCAATATTGACCGAAGCAGAGTGTTTTAGAGGCGGGTAGTTGTTTCCTACATTAGGAGCCGCACAGACTCCACGGGACGCGTGCGGCCGATGGCGCCCTGCACCGCATGGCTTGCCGCCTGTACATTTACCATTTTACGACCACCCGCTCGCTCGCTTAGAAACCTTGCGCTTAATGCCTCCCAACTGTATTCGCTTTTTTTTCACAAAATGGGCCAGTTCTTCGCGTCGTCGGGCGTAATGGCTTTTTTGGCCCACTTGCTGATTCCATTTAGTTGCTTACACACATTATACATTAAGATACGTATAGTAAATCCCTTTTCACGGCGTTTCATAGCAGTTTGGTGGGTTAATGACATCGTAGACATGCGTATAATCCAAATTAATACACTGCGTAGATACTACGGTTTTAACCAAAACATGTCTACTTACTGACACATTTTTCTCCCCTAAACCCGCAGGGCGGCTCGGAGAGCGGGATGCGTCCGCCAGGCCATTTCAACTCCCGCAGGAATCTCACCTCCTGTGTGTAATTAATTCGTGTAATTGTTTTAAGTACAAATGAGTATGCAAATAACAAATGTCGTATAAACATGACTATTACTAATTAAGTTAAATCAAATCCGCTTGAATTAAAATAGTATATAAGTAAATGAACCTTTGGCTTACGTCGAAACTAGCTTCGTTCCTCGGGTAAAAAAAGGCCAATTTTACTCGTTATGAACAATACTTTTTCTACTTTCTGAAAGTCCAAACCTACTTAATTCATCATCAGAATCACTTTAAAAAAACCGATTTGTTTTCAATATCTTCCCGCTAAATTACGCCGACAAAGTAGTAAGTAGTAAGTTTGATAGGACATTACAAATATTGTGGATCTGCGTAAACCATTTTTCGATCCAGGAGTAGCAATTTGTGTAAGTCAAGTGTGGGACTGCGAGCTTAATGACTTTTTTGTATGTGCGAAACAATTCACAACAGTAGTATATCTACCTATAACGAATTTAAAGAAAAACTATTACAGCTAAGTAGGCTTTAGAAGTTAAGGGGTATTATAAGATAATTATATTATTAGAGTAACATTTCTATTGAAAATTACTTAGATGAAGCTGTAACTAACAACATTCCATTGAATGAGTAAATATAAGTTTATGAACCATGTAAAATTATAGAAAAATCATAACATTCTTGTTAATAATAATACCTAAATTAATAACAATGTTTACGTTCGAATACCGCATTGTAGTGGGCGGCGGCGCTTGGCGGGTTATTATCTACAGAAATAAAAAAAATAATGTACAATACTAGACAAATTTAAAGTACAAAATAAAAATCTACTGACTAATAAAAAAGTAGATAATATAAATCTAAGCGATATTTGGCTCAGAATTGCATCTCACGAGCCAAAATCTTATACTCTGACTAAAGAGTTAAGTCGACGACATTTTATGCAGACCACGTGCTGTTATGGCTGCCTAATCTACAATATTAATTGACCAAAGATGAAAATAAATCTTAGTGTATTCGCCTTTTTAACCAACTTTAATAAAAAAGAGGAGGTTTTCAATTCGTCTGTATATTTTGTATGTGTTTTCAGCGATATCTTTGCAGATTTAGAACAGAGTTTAACGATTTTTACACATAGTTCGTTTGGATATTTACTTTATTTTTAGTTACTCAAAAATTCATAATTTTTAATATAAAAAATAAGAAAATTTAATTTTCTAATAGGTACTTTGCATTTTCTAGTAAACGTTGTAAAAAGTAGTACCTTTCTAGTATTATTTTAATACTTTGGATTATCCGTATTTTTTGTGTAAAAAGGTTAAGAACGTTCTTGTCTGTAGAATTTCTATTTTTCGTTTTAATAGTAAAATTCAGAAAGTCATGAAGTAACCAAAATCGCTTTTTTAGGTTAATATTCTGTTCATCTGAACCAACCCATACCCAGGGATCGATCCCATTTGGTAAGTATCGGTTCAAAGAAAGGTAAGAAAATATCTTCAGTTGCATCATTTAAGACGTCCTTATTTTGAATGTACGCGCCCTGTAAGTTTCTGCGTGGTAATGGTACCACTTTAATGAGATAAACCAAGTAGGTAATATACTATAGAATTTTAGGACTACATTTAACTACGTTCAAACGAACTTATTTGGCAGTTGACAATTCAGCATTCGAAGCTGGCTTACCCCGGCCTGTAATTTCACGGTAAACTCGTGAACGCTTATAGTTCCGTCATGTCTGTTTATGAGATGGTTTTGAGGGTTCCGTAGGCTGTATTAAAAACCAAACCCTTGCAGTTCCTATATGTATATCAATTCCCCCGTTTAACTATTTAAAAGGGTTCCGTAGACAAATTATTAATAAAATTAGTTGTCTGTTTTTTACATTGACTTTGATGATGTACCTTCTGTAATGTGATTAAAAAATACTCCCACTTTAAATGTCTACTGAAAAGTTAAAAAAAAAACCCCAGGGAAACACACGTACCTTGCTTAACGTTCTGTAAGTATGTCTGCTTTAGGGGGTTATTTTTTACTTTTAAGATATATTTTGCATTCGGATCAATTTTTTTGTTAATTTTTTTTCCAATTAAAAAAGCGTTTTCTGAAACTACTTGCATGTGGTGTGCCAAGATTTCTATAATCTGCGTTATAATTTTAATTGTCTTGGTGGATAGACTACAGATTGATTACCCCCCCTGTGGCGGCGTATCATACAAACTGATTCACATCAGCCTATCTTTCAGAAATGCCGTTTATTATTTTAATACTACAAATACCACGTACTAACTTCACAGCGAGATGCGCTTCAAGTACTTTGCAACAGAGAAGCTATCTGCAATAAGTTAACTCGCGATCAAAAGGTCGCAAGTGCCATTTACAAGTTGGCATTTACGCCAATTTATACGTAATTATTGCTCTGTCTCTTTCGCTCCCACAGCTTTCGCTCACATAGCTTTCACTCGCATGCGTTGGCTAACATTGGTAACAGTAGGCTTATTATTTGCGGAATATGTTTTTTTGCTCTTTCTAATGAATACGCTTTAACCGTTTGTTCTCTCTATCGCCTACAAGTGTTTACAAGTGTTGGGGACGAACCCCATAGGTTTTGATTTATTTCTATCACAATATGCGCCAAAAATGACAATATTTTGGGCATATTTTTTTATTGCATTGACTTGATTTTTTACAACTTTAAGATCCATCAAATTCTTTTTTTTTTGAAGTGAAAACTTCTTTAGCGGCGCTGTGCACTTTTTTTGTGATGGGTAAAAACTGTTAAACTCGCGTCAGGTCACGTGTCCTGATCGAAAATTTGTAAGATGTCACTCGCGTTAGGACACGTGACCTTTATTTACATTAGGTTAGTTTTTATTTTCAGTATATGGCGATTATGAGTAGTACAGGGAGGTTGGATATGGGATTTTAATTCTATGACAGATTGAGCTGTCAAATATACAACGTCAAAAAAGTAAAAAAACAAAAGTTATTATTTTTAATAAATAAATATGGATAAGAAGTGATGGGAAGTAAATAGCGAGTATGTTTTCACTTCTGCCGGCACTCCCGGAGTGCAACCCGTTTTTTTTTTTCTTTATTCATGTACAACACAGCTCTGTGATCTACCAATAGCAGTGGTGTGCGAATTATTATAAAATTTAAAACTAGCCATCAAAAAAAATATACACATTATATAAAAATATCATGCTTGCATTATATATTAATATTAATATTTGCTTTTATCATAAAACCAAAAATAAAGATTTTTACAGCAAACAAAAATATTTATCGTCAAAGAACTCTTGTACATTATAAAATACTTTATTAGATAAATACGATTTTAAAGTCTAGAAACAGATCTATATCTCGGATTGCTGATGGAAGCTTATTTTATATTTTTGTAGCCATGCCAAGTACACTTTTGTCCAAAAGAGCAATTCTACGAGATAGTGTACATAGTTTATTTCTATTACGTAGGTACTCTGTTAAGTTTTTCAAATAGATATAAATGTTTTTTTTTGCAAATACTGCAGTTTAAAAAATATAGAGGGGAGAAACAGTAAAAATTCTAAATTAAGCAAAATAAGGCTTAGTCTGTAGGTTGCAATTTGCATAAAGCTCGAACGTTTTGTTTTTGGGCCTCTATCCGTTGAGTTGCCCCAAAATATGATTAAATTTATTTGAAATTGTATTTATTATAATAAATAATACAAATACACATACTATACATTTATATTATACATAGTATGCAAATAAATCTATACATAATAAATACCCAGGTTTAAGACAAATACAAATAATAATGTTTGTCCAATTGAATCGAACCCACACTCCTATTCAGCAGACAGGTCATTACCCACGGTGCCATAGCCATATAGTATATATAACATATATACAGGAACTACTGATAGGATCGTAGATGCATCTTTAGGCTAGCGGGATTGATATTGAGACAAAATGAGAAAGAAGATACTTGATTTAAGAGTTTTTCCTAACATTCGGTCATGGTAGAGATGATAAAAACGTTGTGACAAGCTATATCTATAGGTATTTGTAAACTTTTCATCAGAAAATAAAATAAAAAATAAAAATAATAATCAAGGCACTAATCCCCGAGTGGGTGGACAGTGATAAAGATTAAGTTGAAATTTTTTTCACAAATTTATTAGGATATTACGAAACTAGTGTTACTTACCGGAGGAAACTTATGTAAGACAGCGAGCGGATAAAGACCAGGCGGACGGTCAGGGTCTGTGGCCAGCAGCGTGTAGTTACCTTCCGCATCACCACACTCGTCCATGTGTACCCGATACCTGAGAAACCAAAAAACAAGGCCTTTTTAAAACTCACCATAGATTCACAAAGTGTCTAAGAAGTGTGATATAAACAGTCACCTACTAACTAAGTCTAATGTTATAAGTTCAATTTTCGATCATATTTATGTTACCAGGCACAAATTATGTAGGTAGTTACTCGTATTTAAGTTACTACAGAAATTTCGTACCTTTGTTGAATATGTGGGTGATAAATGACCATTATAGTAATTGGGTCTAGGATGCAAGAAAGCGCAGGTAATTTTATAAAGGCTTTTTATTTTATTTACCCCATGATGCTGCGATAGTACGTATTCCTCATCCTTGCTGATATCGCACGACCATCCCGAGGATTGTCTCCTGTTTTCAGCGCATCCGCCAGAGCGCGAGCGTACACCCACAAGGCGTCATGTAACCAAGCGGCTTCCACTGGTATCTGCAAGACATGTTTGGGTAACGAATGTGTGAACTAAGGAACAGGAAGGTATACTCATCCTCTTAAAAGTTGTCAAAAAGGAAACTTTTAACGCCTTCCTGTAACTGTCATTATTTGGTGCAAGAAGTTGGGTGTTCCCTAAAGTCAAATGCTAAAGTTAAGGGTTTAGGGCTTTTTAGCAAATCGCTTAAACTTTAGAATGGATAGACCTGCACATGTAACATAGATATCTATTGCGTAGACCCGGGTAACTATTCGAAACATTTGCAGATAGACTCCAGATTAAATTCAATAGTAGTATCGTATCTATTAGCTGCCAGCCGTAGCCTACTCCTGTACAGTTTACCATGTGAATACTTAAATCGTACTTAAAAAATGTTACAGTAAAATAATCCTACGTCGAACTTCTGTCATAACAACAGGAGTCAAAACTTTTTTTATTAAATTGCCCTGTCGTGTAGATAAGTAGTACTTCATCGTCAACAAAGCTAAGGTAAACGTCTATCTTTCACAATCTATGCCCATTCTATGAAGAAGATAATTTAATTATTTTTTTCTTGTTTACCTACCTCACAGTTAATTGTGTAATAAAGTGGACATCTGCACGGGTACCCTAATTGTACACAGTCTGATGTCTCTCTTAAGACGCCAATATACCCTTATATCCCAGAACGGTCTATTTTACTTGTTCTACATTGCAGACTCACAAAAAATCCTTTTTAGCTGAGGGAAGAATAGATAAAATTTATATATTAGATTATATCAGATTATATAGAATTTATTTAGTTATTAGATATAATTTCAAAGAAAAATTTAACAGCATTAAAAAATTAGAAATTAAGAAAATGAGTCCTAATTAATCACAAAAAAGCTTAATATTGAGTTTACTTTATTTTTATTTAGTCAGGGTACCTTATTCTTTTGAAATACATTGATAAGGTATTGTTTTATTTTAAAACAAAAATCGGCTATGTATAAAGCCTAGTTTATTTAGAAAAACAAAATAAAGTAACATTAAACGTGATTTGCAAAGTTCAACCTTATGAGGGCACACCTGAAATGGTTTTAGATTGCTTTAAACTTGAGCAAGGTCACTGGCGTCTATTGTCGCCTTAACGTAAACGACGCGTCATTAATTGAATAGCCCTGTCGGTGCAGCGCGCATCGCCCCGTGTGGCTTCAATGATTACGGGAGTGCTGGCGTGAGGGAAATGCTCGCGAGCGCATTTCCATTCCGTTGATATTTCCTGTTTTCTAAGTTTAGCTTTGCACAACTGTGTCAAGCGGTGTCTTCGCTCCGTAAAGATATTTTAATATACAAATATTTACGTCTTTCGTAACAGGAAAACATAACAAAAGCATCGTTTAGGTAAATGTTTTGTGTATTTGGTAGTAAATGAGGTGCAGAAAACCTACTTCTTACAAAGACCTAAATTTTAGTAATAGTTTGAATTTACCACTCACAAAATTTTCCGTTAACTAATATAGAACAGTCGCACCGACTATAAAATTATTGGGCGGCCGAGTCCTAGAAACAACAATAAAACAACAAAAACACCGTAAAATATTAGGGGCCAAACACGCTTCAAGGGGGCTCAGTTATTGAGGGCATGGCTGGTACAGAAGGTATTCTTTCCTGGAGTATAGATACAGTTCAATAGGTACTATACGCAATGATATTTCTATGTCAGATAGATTCAGGGTAAGAATAGATAACTTACTTGGCAATCCATGACTGCATGATCGCAAAAAATAACCGAAACAGAACCGAATCTAACTCTGACCAGTTACGTAGCAGTCAGCGTAATAGAGCAGGCTCACTCTTTGAATTAGTAACCATTCTAATTTAGTTTCAATCGAGTCGAGTGAATGATCTTAAACTCGGTTCTCTTTTGTCAGTCTCAAAATTTTGATCACCTTCTCCTGACCAAATTAAAGTTGAAATTCTAGTCCGGGTAATTCTTAGTTAAAATCATAAGAAAAAAAATAAACATCCTAATTTTATAAAATGTTTGTAAGTCTTTGGCGATAGACTAATTAATTTATTATAGTGATTCCGTCAATTCTAACATTAGCAACTAAATTCCATTCTCGTTTGAGAGCTAACAAAGCCAATTTTGTGATGACTTGACATTGGTATCAACAGTTACACCCTACATTAGCAATTATTAACAATTATGTTAGTGTACCTATTTATAAAAAGCAAATTCGAAAGCTGTTGGACCAATTAAGGGTTCCGTAAAATACACGAAGGAAGTTACGTACGGCAGAGTGGTAGTGGCATTGGCTAGAGATACTGAAGTAGGACATAACCCAAATATTTGTGTAGAATGCACCAATACACGGCACCGGCATCGAAGAATTTCACACTTACCACCTTTTCTCCTCCAAATGCTAGCAGTGGGTTGGTAAAATTGAAAGGTGGCATTTGAAGTCGCCTGTTGACTTCACTTGCGAATTTTGGGTACGATGGAGAAGGAGACGGCGCCACCGCCATGTATGATCTGAACGCTCTAAGGGCTCGGGGCACTGGCTCTCTTCTCAGAGGTCCAGAGAGGTACCGGATTGGATCGCCGGATTCATACTTATCTACATCCACCCCAATTACTGCGTAGTTTCCTGTTGTAAAAAGAAAGGCTCAGTATAGACAATATGCTTGCATGTAAAACTATATTCCGAAAGCCAAGTTTTTTTTTGATTTGATTGGTAAGAGGAAAAAATCAACACGATCAACAAATAAATGTTATTGAAAAACTAATTTGTCATATTTGTCCGTCAGTTCTTTTGTATCTCACAGCTTTGTAAATTCGCCATCTTTGGGACAGATTCTAATGAAATTTACAGACCGATTGTGTACCGCCATATAGGTACGTTATGAAAAAATAATATTTGGCGGTAGTTCTTTACACATAAATTTGTTTTAACTGTGAATCAAAACAAATCGATGTCGTAGAAGTTATTGCAGCTACTGCTATTAACTTAATCGCTCCAGCCGTTATACGCCCCACTGCAGGGCACAGGTCTCTCCTTAGAGAAGGAGGCTCAGGCCTTAGTCCACTACGATGCGCTGGCCTAGTGCGGATTGGCGGACGTTGTCGAACTAGTGGCCACTCCACTTTCAGAGTTTTCAAGCCATCCTAAGGCCTCACAGCTGTCTAGACAAATGAGCGCGTACAAAAATTATTTAATATGTCACATATAATCCTGTCAGGGTACCACTGTTAAGGTTAGAAGATTATTTTTATCTTTGGGGTTCGTAGTAGCCGATTAATTTTGGTATAACTTTAAAAACATGGGCAAACATTTGGGCACGGTTGGCCGAATGGAAGTGAGCGCCTTTAATTTGTACATAAAACCGACAACGATGAAGTTTAGAAGCGACGCAAATTATGATAAGCCTCGTTAAAACCACACACGTTGGTATTTACCTTTACTCCACCAGCTAGGCAAGCGACGACATGTTGTCTCAAGCTGGCTGAGTGAAGGCAAACATAGCGTTATCAGATGAAAAATTTAAAAGTCCGGAGAAAAAGCCTGATATCCTTCAAAAAACCTGAGAATTTGTTGCAACTTCAGATTTTTTCCTAAACGTAATTTACAAAACAATTTTTAATTAATATGTAATTATATTTTTTTTTACTTTTTTATGTGACTAAACGTGCGAAGCATTTTATAAAACTATGATTAAAGAAAAAAGCTACTTTAAGTATCATCGCAAAATAAATATGATACAGCTGATTAAGTAAGTAGTTGAAAGATAAACAAGTGCTGATTTTATTTGTGCAATTAACATGACCAAAGTAAAGCCGATTTTTTAATAAGTCTCTATATTTATAACAATAAATAACCTTATTTTTTTGTTATTGTAACTTTTTAATAATAATATTTAAAAAATCTAGTTTATTTTATTGAATATTCTAAAAATCCTGAGATTTCCTTAGATTTCTAAAATCCGGCCGTAATCCTGAGAAGAGTGTCAAAATCCTGAGAAGAGTGTCAAAATCCTGAGATCTCAGGACAAATCCTGAGATATGGTAACTCTAGGAAAACACCAACGTATAGACTAGACTATTTGTCTAGTTTTGCCATTGCTTGTCTACGCTCGTCTAACTGGTCGACTAAAGGCAAATATCAACGTATGAACAATATTGTACAACCTGTTTTTCTTGCCATGTCATTGCTTGTCGTCGCTCGCCTAGCTAGTCTAGCTAGCTCAGTAAAGGCAAGCGCCAACGTGGTTGGCGTGGCTTGTCGCAATTTTTGCGTGGCTATTACTACTCGTCTCACTTCGAAGCTCAGTCTGTCGGTTTTCGTCACAAACCAAAGGCGCTTGCCTCCACTGGGCCAACCGTGCCCATATACTTGTCCGTTGTTTGAGTTTTTAGAGTAATATTACACGGAATCAGTTATTTTGGACTCTGAAGACAACAATACAATGATAGGCGAAAAAAAAATGTTTTTTTTTAATTTTTTAGATATTCGCAATAATTCTCATTCTACGGAACCGTGACTTAATACGTGTACGAAACGACTTGGCTACTACCAATGTGTAGATATGTACCACCGGCAAGATGTGATTGTATCTAAAAACAGACTCTGCCAATAGCTAGATTTGGGAATTACCTAAATCCAACAAAAGTAATCTGACATGAGTACCCATCGGTCTTAATAACTTATGGATTTTATCCAAACAGACAATACTTCAACAAAGGCAATGAAGCATAAAAATGAGCTGCCAGTAAATTCAAAGAATCTATTGTGTTTTTATTTAAAAAGGTTTATTAGGCCGGGATCGCACTGGTTGCGAGGATACGGCGCGGCGATGTGACAAAACATGTATCCGCATTGCATTGGCCATAAACCAAATAACCACTTAATCGCTAATGATGGTTTAATATTTGGTGTCTGAATTGACGCTATGCTACGGGAGCACCGTGATTAGAAACTTTTATACTACATCCTGCCGCGGCTCGCAAATGCAGCATAACCGGGCGATCGTGAGTATGCGGACTGAGGCGTAGCCGAGAAAAGCTAATAATCATAGAGGAAACAAATACTGCGTAAGCTAATAATATTAACAACTGTATTGACAATAATAAAAATAGTTTAAGTAATTTTGCCGCCACTTCACTACGTTCAATGTCGATTTCTTTTTTCCTTTTTTTAAAATTAAAATTAAACATAAAAAATTTGAATTCAAATGATAAGTATCTCTTTAGTTATCAATGTTCGGGTTTAAAAAAAAAGTTTCTTTTTTAAATTACATATTCGACCGCTTGAGCGCTCAATCTTATTGCGGGCCGCTCTCTGATACTGTACTGCAAGTACGACTTATCCCTAAGAAGCTTATGCAAGATATGGTCGCATATCGTAGCATGTTTCAGCAAAATATATAACGCACTTGTAAATAAAATCAACCTTATTATTTCCATGGTTTAGCATCTTTGTCGCAACTTCGTGCACAAATTAAAAGTGTATCTGGCTTGTATAACTAGCTGGCTAACATCATACCTACGCATATAATTTAAAACGCCTTGATAACTTATTACAGCTTACATCTTTTGATTAATCTAGTTTTGCATTTGGGCTAATCGAAAGCTTTGTTGGTTTAGCTTTAGTGACATGGTGCATTAGAATATATAATACAAATACATAATCAAAATTTTATCGACTTTAGTACAGATTTTTTATAAGATCAATCTTAATTGATTGGAAGTATTGAATTAAAAAGTTGAATTCTCGCTAGTACTTAAATATGCTTTATTATGTGGCTCTAACAGTATAGTTGTAAAGTACCTTAGAAAGAGACAAAGCAATCCTATGGTCTCTTTTCTCTGTTTTTTTTTATTGAACCAATTTTGATTGAATATTTTAACCTCTTTAACCAACACACCATGTCGTTAAATAGGTATGATGTACGTACAAAAGTAATTCTTAAAATATTACCTGAATCCAAAAGCTGCATAGTATCCAACGCCAGCATAAGTCCAATATGATCGTGGTAGTATCCAATCGAGACGTATACTGTGAAAGAAAGAAAATATTAAAACGAACGTCGAATAACTAAAAAGTATTTAATATAAAATCCATCTTACTTCTAGTCTCTTTATAAGTTTCTCGCACGATGTCCAGGAAAGGATTGCGGGTGAAGTTTTCTCGAGTGTTTTCGTAGTAATACGGCTGTCTGTATATTTGCACTGTTCGCACTGATATTTGTTTTTCTCTCGCTGCTGCGACTATCGCTTGGGCGAGACGAGAGAAGTCGTGGTTAGGGGCTTTCAGGTATACAAAGGCAACCTGCGTGAGGAAAATGTTTTCACTTATAAGACTTCTAAAATATAAATAAAACTAGCTCAGTCCAAGTAAGACCTCCCGATACAAAGACATAACTAATTATTTAGTAATATAAATAGTTTAATTATTTTTTTGGATATTACACCCAGCGCCGTCTGGCTCCAAAATTAATAAGTAAATACGTATATATTACTTTTTTTTCGTAAAAACATACACATCATAAATAAATACACCCAGACTCAAGATAAACACAAATGTTTATCACTTAAATGTTTTTCCAATGTGAGAATCGACCCCACACCTTCCGCACAGCAGTCGGCCACACTACCAAATAGGCTACGAGGGAGTATAAAGTCCTTTAGTAACTAAAAGTAAACGATTGCGTTATTGTTTTAACTTGCTTTTATTTAACTAACAATGCTTCCTTTTTTTTCCTTCCATCTTGTGGTGGAATCTTGCAAGCTTAATTAAACATACTTCCTGATATCACCCTTCGATGAAATTTTGCATACTTACTAAGCTCGGATGACAATACAATATTCCACAGCTATTTTGGCCAACAACCCCGCCCCCAGAGTTGTACGAGGGGTACATCCTACAGGTGGAGGTGAAAAATTTAAAAATCTTCAAAATGAGTTTTGAGGATCGGAGATCACGAATGTTCATTTTGATGATTTCACCTCTTGGCATATGCAGGAAGTGCACCTGAAGGTGGGCATTAGGGTGGAACGTGAAAAATTAAGTGAACATTTAATTACTAATTTATATTGAAGATAATATCGTTCTCCAAGTTCTCATCACCCAACTAATGAAACTTGGGCAATAAACTATAAAAATTCAATTAAATTATCACTAAAAAGTATAAAATAAAAAAAAGGAAAATAAGAATTTCTTAAAAACTTGCTTTTCTTAAAACATTAGATTCATATAAAAATTCAATCTAACCAAAAATTGTACTAAAAAGTAAAAAATAATTTTTCAAAATGAATATAATTTTTTTTTATTTCCACGTACGACTGCAAGAAAGGCAAGGCGTGCGTACTTATATACAATAACTTGATAAACTCTCAATTATTGTCAAATATTCGTGTGTAGCGCGAGCCTTGCTAAGAAAAGCAAGTTTTTAAAAAATTCTTTTTTTACTTTTTTTTATTGTTATTTGAATCTCTTACAATACAAGGTACTAAAAAGCCAGTGGTGGGTACGAACAATGAACAATCGACCAAATCGCCGGTAGACCGTTTAAAAAAAAATCCTTTGCACCTAAGATCAGTGCGTGTGTCACCCCTCTAATTTTTTTTGCCAAGTACAGGAAACACTTTTGTTTTGCTATTTATTCACCCGTTTTCAAATGATTTAGGCGGGTTCGAAATTGCAAGCGAAATTAATCTTACTTGCATATTCAACGGTACTGAGTTATCATCGAACTAACATACAAGACATATGCAACATATAAACATACATACATACAAAAATCGCGCCGGTTCGTCTTCCGGTTGACTGTAAGAACATGTTCGCTTCGCTTGTTCTTTCAATAACACTTACGTACTTACATTTTTTATTATAATATAAGCGACTATTACGTTTTATTACGCTAAATGTCCACAATGGAAAATCGGAACAGGAAGAACAAAATCCATCTAATCAAATTGCACAGTTAGTCTGTGATCTTCTAAAGCTAAGTGGAATACCATTATTTCCAGACGTCTTTCACTTTGTAGTTCCGTCCTCCATTAAAATGGCTTAAAGGATTTAAACTTTCTCTCAGAAGTTCTCTAGTGTACCTACTCTACATTTTGCATTACTTTATCTGCATTACCTGCTATTATAAAGAATAGAACTGTATGGTAATAATTGATTTACGTGGCTTGATAAGACTTGTATCTTTCCCTGGTATTTATACTACTGACACGGACGTCTGTACGTACATATAAAATAATAATATTCATCGCAACTTTACGTGTAGGGGGTACCCCAAAAAATTTCTTTATTTTTATTTAATTTTACCATTTTTCGGCCTAATTAATATGTATACCTTGCCAAATTACAGCTTTGTAGTACTGATGGTCACTGAGCTAAGCCGCGAACAGACGGTCGGATGAACAAAAGAAACTATTAAAGTTCCTTGTTGACTATGGAACTCTAAAAACGTGTCTTATGTGAACCGCCACACAGATTTGTACTCAATGAAATCAGGAAAAATGAAAAAAAGTAAAAAAAGAATTTTTAAAAACTTGCTTTTCTTAAAACATTAGATTTATAAAAAAATACAATCTAACCAAAAATTAGGGGGGGTTAGGTCAAAGTAACTGTGGAATATTGTATTGTCATCCGAGCTTAGAAAGTATGCAGAATTTCATCGAAGGGTGATAACAGGAAGTATGTTTAATTAAGCTTGCAAGATTCCACCACAAGATGGAAGGAAAAAAAAGGAAGCATTGTGAATTAAATAAAAGCAAGTAAAAATATATGGATGTATATCGTACTGTTGTTGAACATTGAATCTTTAGATGGGTGCTGTACATTGGAAAGTAAGATAAGTCTTCAAAAATGCAATTGAGGTTTCTATTTAACTTTTCCTCTAAAATTAATATTTTGGCTTTTAGCTTGCTATAATTTCTATGCCGCGCGCTCAAAAAATGGAAAAAAAAACAGTTTTTAAAATACTTTCAACGACAAAAGTAAAAAATAAAAACTTTATAACAAAAAAAAAAAAAACAACCGGCTTTAAAAAGATGCACTAAAAAGGTAAAAATGATTACGTATTTCCAAAAATCTGATCTGAATTACAGTTTGTAGTTGGTGTCATGAAAGTGAAGTGTGTTATAAAACCTTAAGTACATTGTTACTTACTATACTTTAGGTACATTGTTAAACAAAACCAATTCACAAGATTTTCAGGTAACCGCAATAATTTTCATACTTAATTTATAAGTGTGTTTTAAGTTTCTTTATAAAGATTTTATCTGATCTGTAGAATCTTTTTATGTAGTTGTTATCGGTTTAGTTTGACAGTTTTAAAACCATTTTCGAGCTTAAGATTTTCAGCCCCTTTTTCATTCATAAAAGTTTTCACTTAACTTGCCTCGTTATTTATCCTTCAGCGTCAAATGTTTAAGCATTATAAAAAACCGGTCAGATGTAAGTCATTTATCGCGCACTAAGGGTTCCGTGCCAACCTACAATACTAAATCTTATAAAACAAATTGATGCAACGCAACGCCTAATACATACCTAATAGTTAGGAATCATTTTGTAAAATTGTAGGCACAATGATTATTCTTTTATTAACGAAACTAGTCGATAATCACAGTTTAGCTATTTTTAATTATTTGTTTTACAATTACAATCAACATCCTAGTGATTTATAAAGTACTAGTGACATCAATTTTAGAAATACCCAAATCTTAATAGAAGTAAGAAATACATTATAAAATATACATAAATACAAATAATCTTTTTTCAATTATGACTCCCTGAAGGTGAGAGTCTCCAAAGAAATATATCATATTTATATGTCATATCTATGGCTACATCGCCAATGGAAATAAATATATGGTATCAAAGCAAAGATGCAGCCAAAAGATTAACCCCGAGCCAGGACTTGAACCTGCAACAATCGTTACAGCCCGTGTGAGTATTTTATGTTTAATTTTAGGGTTTAAATTTTAATACCCTAAAGTTTGAAGCTTGTATGCAATGCCGTTCTTACAATAGAGCAAAACCAAAAAAATTTAGAAAACATTACGGAATACTTTTATATATAACACAACGCCATAGTAACACATATTGCGTTTCAAAAGACAGAGCCCTGTAAAGCTAAAGACAGACAGCAAAGGCTTAGCAATAGCACAGAATAAGTTATAGTACTAGTAGCAGAAGGGGCTATGTTCAGTTTACACCCTATGTGAACAGAACCCTAAAAAGAGTTTTCCTCTAAAACAGAAATTTTAATTAAGGACTAGCCGAAGAAAAATGAATGCTGAAGTTTCTTTGGACAGCTTTAATTTAGCTTAGATTCAATTATGGCACAAAAAAAAACCAAGTTCTATGTTATTAATTTGCTTCGTTGATCTTTGATATTTAAACTTTTACTAAACATTCAATTTGTTTCCCTTTTCAACATTGGAACAAGCTAACCGAATGGAACAGCTTTAGCGAATAGTTTTGGAATCTGAACAATTTATTATGGTTAATTTTTTTGTTATTTTTTCTTTATCCCAGTACCTAAAACATTTTTTCGTTACTGGCGGATGGACGTAACGAAATGAACTTGTCCCTATTCCATATTATTATAATTCTTTGTCGAGTATAGTAAGTATTGCAAAAGTTTTCTTTCTTTCCTCTTTAATATTGTTTTTGTGGAGTTTATTCCGAACTTGCCGCATGCGGCTAATAACTGTGCGCTTTAAATATGTACGTAGATATTAACTTATATATCTACTTACTCATACTTTTTCTGAACTTCCTTTATTTCATTCCCTTGGGTACTTCCATCTTCTCTTTGATTAAAGTTTTCAAATATCTTATATGAAAAACTTTTTGTATTACACGGAGAAAGAATAACAAATCCTTACTTGGTATGTATAAAAAGTATTTCACTAGATGTAATATATATTTACATTTATAGAATTTCGTATCAAAAAATGTGGTTACAAAACATTTTTAATAATAATAATAAATATTTTTGGAAATTATACACAGAGCAAACTAAGCTTAGCAAAACTGGTGCTATGGATACCAGACAACGGACACAAATACATTCATATACTTTTTTTCATACATATTATACATAAAAAACACCCAGTCTCACATCACAAATAATAAATGTTTGTCTTGTGCGGGAATCGAACCCACGTCCTTCTACTCAGCAGTCGGGTCGTCGAGCCACGGAGCCAACTGCCAAAGCCGCGACTGCTCCCGCCGCACTGACGCGTGCCACGCGACACGTTAGGAAGGTACTAGAAACGCGGGATACGAAACTCTAAAAATAAAATTTTTGGAGAAGATTTTGGCCCTGGCTAAAGCGAGTTAATTCAGGCGGCCATTTAAATATCTAATTGGCGGTTAAATATTGGACTGTCAAATTGTAAGAGGTATTGCAAACGTAATAGCTGAAAGGTTTACATGCATGAAATTGAAGTGCGTGAGTACGGCAACGACAGATCTCGAGATGTCGGTGTCCGAAGGGCGGGTGCGCGCGAACGTGGAGTAGACGCGCTTGTTGGAGCAGGCGACATCGCGGCAGTACTGAGAATAAAAAAAACATAAATTTAATAATAAATTTAATCGGGTACAAATTAAGTTACAAGAACAAATTTATTTTTATAAAAATAATAAACATAAAGTATTTAACTGTAAAAATACTTAAAACATTAATTATTTAAACGCAAAAGATAAATAGCAACGTCCGGTTTGTAAGAATAACTCTAACTTGGTCGTTTTTTTGCTGACTTTATATCCTTTTTTATGAATAAAAAAGAAACTGAAACCTTTTCACCCTTCCTTAAACACTATGTTATTTTCCTTTTTTTATATATATATTTACTATTTTAGTTGAACATTGTATTGTTATATGTATTTATAAGTAATATTATTTGTATAATATGTATTATTTAAAGAAGGTATATAAGTAATTATTATGTATTAGAATGAGTCTATATTTAAGTATAAATAATATATTTATAAATATTTATTTTGTAATCTCACTTCACATGTGTTACCCGCTCACTTTGTACAAATACACATAGTTTTTATTTGTTAAACATAGGAAATAATACAGGTTTTTAAAACAGATTTTGTGTTCTCTATGTTTGCCGTTGATTGCGGCGTACAAATATTTAAGCATGCACTGAAAAACACCGTTCTAAAAAATTGAATATTAAAAGTTACAATACTAATTATATTATAGAATCACTTATAAAGTCGTTTATTGTGTAGTAACATTTTTCGGCAAGAATTGACACTAATATTTTTTTAAACAACTGTAATGGTAGATCCTTAACTTTATCCGGTATTTTATTGTAAACAAATGGAGCCATTCCATAAACACTTTTACTCATGAGTGCAGTTTTGCATTTTTTTTTATCATAATTTTGTTAAATGTTGAGCTCGTGGATCTGATTCGTCCTTTTGTCCATTTTACAAAAAGAGATGGATTGACCTTAATGTAAATATATATTTCCAAAATGTATAAAGATGGTAGTGCCATTATTTTCAGTTTTTTAAATACAGATTAGCAACTATCTTGAGTTTTTGAACCACACATTGCTCTAACACATCGCTTTTGGGCTTCGAAAACTGATTCCTTTTCGGTAGAATTACCCCAAAAACTCATATCTGAGTAATGATCCTACAGAACCGTGATAAGACATTAAAACTGTATCGAGGTTAACTTTTATTGACAAATTATAAAGTGCATAGGCAAATTTACTGAGCTTCTTACATATTTCTTCACTTTGAGGTTTCTATGTTAACTGACTACCTATTAGGATCCCTAGAAATTTAGTTGTGTTTACACTTTCTAGTTCAATATCCTTATAACTGACTTTAATTTTTTGTTTGTTTAGGCGTTGATAAAAATGCACAACTTTTGTCTTAGTAAGATTAATAATCAAATTATTCTTTTCAAGCCATTTTACCGCCTTAGCCAGTGCTTCATTAATATTGTTTTCATAATTCATAGCATTTTCGTTTTTTACAATGATCGTGCTGTCATCTGCAAACAAAACCATTGGATAATTAACTGCACTGGGTAAATCATTTATATATAGTAAAAATAATAATGGTCCTAATACACTTCCTTGAGGTACGCCGCATTTAGCAGTTCTCGCGCTGGATAAGTACTTTAATTCTATTTTTGTTTTTTTTTGCATATTCTTGTGATTTCAGTATATTGATGTCGGTCCTCTTATACCATAGGCTGTTAATTCATCAATTTATATATTATGATCTACGTGGTCAAACACATATGTGGACATATTTGTGTTTTTTTATCTACATTAATCATGATTGAGTCTAGGAAATAAAAATGGCCATATTAATTGTCTTTTTTCTAAGTCCTTTCTGTTCTGGACAGAGTATGTCAAAAGTAGTTACATAATTGGAAATGGCTTCATAAATATGTTTTTTAAAAACACACAGCCCAACAATACAGCTCTCACTTTGTTGAGTCAGCTGTAAGAGATCTCAACTAGAGGTAAGCTTGACCTATGTACATTGTTATTTTTGTATTGTACATGTTGTAAGTGTCCTATAGTTGTGTACATGAAATAAATAAATAAAAAATGGAGCTGTATGAATAAAAATTTACTACAGTAAATTCTGGTAAAATCAGTTGAAGGATGTAGACTGTAGGACTAGGAGTACATATAAATCCTAATCCCTTAAATCCTAAACGCAAAACGCATACAGTCTTTTTGACTACGCCGAAGTCGAGAAGGATTCAGGCTAGTTGATGTCTAGGCTTTTGTTTCGTAGTGTTACTTGTAGGAATTCCCAAAGATAAATTTTCAGTTTTCATTAAAAATATCTGTCAATATTTGTTATAGTGCATCTACAAAATCTTGGCATGCCCTACAAAACACCCCGTTGTAGGGAAAAAAGTCAACTGTAATATGAAGGTTACAGGCAAAGAACAGGAAATGTCCTAATACATTGATTTTGAGAAAAATGCAATTAAATGTTTAGAAGTTTATCATTTTATATCAGATCAACATATACAGTTATTTTGTGAATATTTCAAGCGTCTACCTGTTGCCGTTATCAATATCTAGCAAAAAAATCACGTTTGTTGTATGGGAGCCCCCTTAAATATTTATTTTATTCTGTTTTTTAGTATATTTTGTTATAGTGGCAACAAAATTTCAACTGTCTAACTATTCATGAGATACAGCCTGGTGACAGACGGACGGACGGACGTATGGACAGCGGAGTCTTAGTAATAGGGTTCCAGTTTTTAACCTTTGGGTACAGAACCCTAATAAGAAGCTTTGACTTTATTTAATTAAATCTAATGGATTTAGTATTTTTTTAACAAACACGTTGGATTTGTTTTTCCAAAAATAAGAACTCAATTTATAGGCATAATTTCTCCTTGCTAAAAGGCACTCGTGCGGTTATGAATCATTAAAAACGGCATAGTAAAGGCTGTTCAAAAGAATATTATTAAAAACATAAATATAACTAGTTTTTAATCATAATTTGATATACCATATAGATCAATCAAAACTTTAAATGTAATTGGTAACATTCCGACAGCGATGTATTTAATATATTCTGATAACATATTTGCACTTTATGCTAACTTTAGAAATGTTTATGGAATGTTCTTGAAATCTTGCAGACTTTGAATGCTATCATAAATATAAGTACGTCGGTGTAACTGCTACATTCAGTATCTGAGTCCTCAGCGTTTAGGTTTCCACGAAAAGTCATTTACAGCTCCATCGCTGCTACGTATATAACAATGTTTTTCTATGTACATATATACATATCTATGATTTACTTTTATTTGGCAAAGAAGACGACTTAAGATCTTAAGATACCTATATATTTTTTGATTAAGACTTTAGGCACGGTGTACCTTATGTATAGCACTATAATACATTCTTAAGGTTCATTAGCTGTACTTATATTCTAAAATTTATCTATTAAATTGGAACACCTATGTTTAATGCATCAATTTAAAGTTCCTATAAAATTTTTATTAAAATATTCAAAGATTAGGAGATACACACAAATGTTTAGATACGTAAATTCAGTGACGAGAAAAAATAACCAGTCATTTATATAGACGACAATATTTCCTAAACAAATCATAATAGCTCTTTGAAGTCGAGAGAACATTAAAGCGTATTTAATCACTTGTTTCATTATTTATAATAATAATAATAATAATCTCTATTGCACAATAAGTAAGACATACATTAAAATCTATAAAATATTTAAAAAAAATGTACAATAAGGCGGTCTTAGCACTAACTAAGCGATTTCTTCCAGACAACCTTTGGGTAGGTGAGCGCTGATGATCATCGTAAGGGGGCGCCCCTTAAACCTACTTTCAGGTCGCAAGTCCTGAACGCTTAGCTACCTAGTTAGCATTCGTATGTATTTTATTTTCAAATGTAGAAGTAGCCTAAATTAGTGTTCCTTTGTGTAGGGATGGCAGAAAAGGCATTTAACTCTTTAGTACTTTTTTTCTTTAGTTTTGATATTCGAGTATTTGCGTTGTTTTAGGTTTTGTACTGACTTTAGAAATGGTAAAACCTCAAAGTGGACATAATTTATGATCTTAGATTTAGCTATATTTATTTCTTGATTATTTTCTTTTATGCTTATTTTGTATAATATTGTTTGCTATATTACTCTGACCTACCTCTAAAACAACTGGGGTTACTACTTATTTAACACAACGGTTTTCGGGTCCTACCACTTTTGACGATCACACATGGCCAAATAAGAAAATTATCTACATTATGATTACATATTAGATTTATTTTCTCTCACGTTTGAATGTGTAGAGGTTGCAAGTTTCTTAGAAAATTTCATTATCATTATATTCTTATTTATGAAAAGGGGGGCGTTACATTATGTGTACAATAAAACTCTTTTTTATACTTTATGTTCCATGAAGTTAGCTTTACTAGTTTATGAAATATCGTCGTTTATGAAAGTAACTAGTTATTTTTTGGAATGATATTTGATGAACTCATAATGCTTTAACATGCTTATGGCTGACTTCCAAACTTAATGATCTGGATACAAGATAACACAGGCAGACTGACTGTACACCAATATTACCTATATTATTGGATGTCATGTGATTTACTTTACTCAGTTTAATTTACTCACATAGCTGACCATGGGCAGGTTGAAAGCAGCAGCCATGCGTCCCTCGTGGACACATGTCTCCTGCGGCCCGATGAACCCAGACACGTTGGCCGCCCACATTGCAGCAACCTGCGAATATTTAGCTATTTTAAAATTTAGGTTGATTGGAATGAAATTTTAGAGAAGTAAATTTTTTTAACTCAAACTCAATTTTTTTTAATCAAATTAGGTTTTTACAAAGACTTTTGAATCGTCAAAGTTATTAAAATACTATTTTATTTTTTTGAACCCTTCGGTTGACAATGTGTACCGAGAAGTATCCGGGAAGAAACTCGATAGTTACTGTTTTATAAAAAAAACATTGGGTTAACAACATAACTAGTACATATCGTCATAAAAAAATGCAATCATCAATGTTTTAAATAAAAGAATTAAGTCAAACAATTTTATATGATTTTAATTTTAATTTGGTTTGCCTATGCGTTCTGTAATTGAGCATCTACAGTCCCATGGATTTTTATCATTTACTAGACTTTGCCAGCGGCTCCGCTCGCCCTAAATTTTAAACTTAAACGTCATGTCTGCTCAATTTACCATAATTAATGGTCATTTCCCTTCCTACTGCAAAAATGTGATCGTTTTAGTGTGTAGCAGTATACCATTACGACGCTTGTCTCCAAAGCAACGATCAGAGATATTAAGAACAATGTCAACTATTGCGGCAAACTATTAACAATCTTGTTACATCCACGTTACATTAATGGCATTCCGTCCACAAACCTAAATACCGGTCAAGACAACTTTACAAACGTAACTATTGTCCTTACCAGTAATCGAACCCGGGGCGTTTAACATGGCAGTCCAACGCACTGCCACTTACGCCACTCTGTTCTGGTTTCTGTGATCATTCTGAATTTCGGTATCTAACTCTTTGACTATGTAGGTACATACATACTGTTATTAGAATTAAAATCCTTATCCTTATTATGTAAAAACGTGAACATTCAGCCTGTCTGTGTATTTGTAACCTGTGTATTAAGAAAAGGCTGCTGAAAGGATTTTGATAGTACAATTCTCACAAAATTCGTGGCTTACATTTCCATTTTGTATTATAGCGATATATTCCCGATCCGTTACGTTGTTGTCATGGGATTTATGATGAAGTTTGCATTGCAAATAATCTATTTAAGATAGAATCGCGGACTTCAGTTACTTACGAAACGTAAAAAGCGACAGTAAAATAAGTCCTTTTATTGCGGAGTTGAAGACATAATTTAACGGATAAAGACTTTGCAGATTTTGCAGCCATAAAATTAAGCTAAGTTACAGCGCTTATCTAGTTTACGAGCTATCTACTAATTTATTAGTTTTCTAATAGTAAAAGGAGTAGTTTGGTAGAGATAGGAGAATGAACTCTAAAGAAGCTATTGTCAGTAATGTTTTTACCAATTATCACGTTCGTGTCTATGTAACTGGCAATGTACGTAACCCGGTATTCTATAAAATACCTGGTTTTTTTATACAATGTCTAAAACTTTCAGTCAATGTATATGAAGTCTATTTTATACTTGTTATACTTTGATAACGAACACAGAGCCGGCAATGTGTGTAAAGCCGGTGCTTAAGTGCACATACTAAACTTGATATGTCTTCAATTACGTGCATTAACATTGGTAGAAAGATCTGGGGACGGCTAAGTAGCAAGTGATAAATCATCAAAATCAAAAATGTTTTATTTCATATCATTATAGGTACGTATCATCATCAAATACGATATATTTTTTTTCCTAGTTTGATTTATGATGTAGGTATGGTGCTGGGTGCCCCTACTCACTGGTTCCAAAGGCAAATTGTGTCAATTCTACAGAAAATTACGTCGTATAATAATTGTACTATAAACCCGTAAATATTTACAAAAACGGCTGTAGTGATTTTAATTAAATTTGTTAAACGGGGGTTTTCTTAAGCTATAAAGTATAGCTATACCGCTATTGTTATTATAGCTTGTAACACTCACCATGATTTCTCTAGTTTGAAATACGTTTCGACAAAATAATTTCTCTATTTATACCTACAAATAAAATTTAAATCACGTAGAAACTTTTGAGCATATTACTAATCTGTGGTTCCTTGCACTATGGATTAGGTATCGTTTTGAATTTTTGGTAAAAACCTCTAATAGGTTTAGTTTAGGTAAAATGCTTTCTAAGCTGGAAAATGCAGCCAAAAAAAAAACAGGCGAAAGCGGTAGCTAGAAAACAACACACAGTAAAGGTGTGCGAGGTATTGTAGGTACCTGACTGGCAATCATCCAGTGGTTAACGCCTTTTGAAGCTGAAATAGCTTGATATAGTGGAGTGTTAGTAGAAAATGTGAGTTTAATAGTATATCAACAAACTTTTACAAAATAATAGCGGAATTGAATGAAGTAGATGAAGTGTGCAAGGATGTTGGAAAACAAGCGTGATGTTATGTGTGTGTTTTACTAGTGAAGTTTGCTCATGGGACGCTACTTGAGCTTAGGTGAACTCCCCAAAATCTAAGGCTGCGACCGCACCTGGAGTAAATATAGTGGACCTACAATACTTTGGCATATCCTACAATATACCAAAATATATATACGTTTGAGTGTAAGTAAGTACAGGGCAAAACTATTCTATTGGCTTGTAGACAGTCTATACTATTCTGTATTTATGTGGCAGTGGCGATAGTGTAATCGTTAATAGTAGTCGTCGCAGACTGAAGGTCAATAGTTTTTAAAAAAAAAACGGATCCTTTTGTATTTTTTCCCTAAAAACACCATAAGCGAATCACGCTGCCTAGGCACAGTGTAAGTAAATGTCGACATTGTTTGATGGAACTAGGATTTTGTTCAAAATCCTAAAATTTTACCAATAAGCCGGATCATGACGAAATGAGGACTTAATTACATCATCAAAAACCTAGACACATTGATTAAAAGCATGATTATTAAATTAAAAAAAAAATGGATTCAAATAGACAAGATCGTTACCCGCCAAAAGCCACGAGCCGAATAATTTCATTACACGAGCGCTGGCAGTAAACCCGCAACGACACAATATTGCAACTGTCACTGCCAAATGCCGCCATCCGTAATGAAGTAATAAGAGAATATAAGTTGGACGTGTTTATTTCGTCTGAAATTTTGTAAGGTTTCGTTTTTGAAAACTAAGCCATACTAGTTCATAATAATATTATAAATGCGAAAGTAACTCGTTCTGTCTGTCTGTTTCCTCTTTACGCTTAAAACACTGTACCGTTTTAGATGAAATTTAGCTTAGAGATAGTTTGAGTCCCAAGAAGCCCTTTCTACTTGAAAAAGTCGTTTTTTTTGTATAATTGGGAAGTTGCCGTTGAAATCCTACACCGATAACCGAATTTAGGCAAATTTGGCATGGAGAAGTTTGAGTCCCAGGGAAGAACATAATTAATTAATTAACTACTTATAAATGTCAAGTTTGAGTCGGTTTTTTTCTATAATTAAAGAGTTGAAATCCTAAACGGATAACCGGATTTAGAGCCGGTGGAACCACGGGCAAAAGCTAGTAGCTTACGTAGTAAAAAAAACCGGCCAAGCGGGAGTCGGACACGCGCATGAAGGGATCCGTACCATTATCTACCATTAAAAAACGGCAAAAAAATCACGTTTGTTGTATGGAAGCCCCCCTTAATTTTTGCTTTATTTTAATTTAATTATTTATTTTTAAAGTGACTATATAACTAAACATTCTGTGACTATTTTAAGCGTCTACCTGTTGCCGTTATCAAAATCGAGCAAGAAAATCACGTAAGTTGTTTGGGAGTCCCCTTAAATATTTATTTAATTCTGTTTTTTAGTATTTTTTGTTATAGCGGCTGCCTGGTGACAGACGGATAGACGGGCAGCGGAGTCTTAGTAATAGGGTTCCGCTAATTACCCTTTGGGTACGGATCCCTAAAAAGAGCAGGGCTAAAATACATACTATACCCAGCCCCATCGCTAGTTCCTAACGAACTATAAATAGTAAGTAAGGATTGAGCAAGGTTGCCTTTGCATTAAAAAAAGAGGTGTCGTAGGACACTCGGTTGGAACGAAGTTCCTTTTGCTAGATATAATGTATAAGCTTTTAACCCCGGGTCTGCTCATGCGGCATTCAGTTACCTATTCTTTGAAGTTTGTTAAATAGATTTTAATTTTTACAGAAATGAACCTCCAGTACATTAATTAGACTTATCTTCAAAGAATCTGTTTTTATTTGCTTAAAAAAACTTTTTGAATTTTGTAATCCAGTATGAAACCTTTATTCGACTCACACTTGACGTTTTTAAAGAAGATTTCGTTGCGTAAGGTTATCTTCATTATGAATTTCACTAGGGTATTATCGGTTTAGCGGTTCAAACAAATTCTTATTTACCTTGTCTACGCTAATTCGACTCTCACTTTACAATTTTTTAAAAGCTATGGCCTTCCCCTCTCCTTATTCATTCATAATTATAAATTGAACTGTTTCAATTCCTTGACCCTCTGTCTGCTAATGTGAATCACGTTTGACGCTTTTAGGTAGCCTATGTCCTTCCCCATGATTTAGCCCTGACAAAGTAAGAGACAGAGAGAAATACTTTCGCATGTATAATATTATAATGTGCAAGCAGCGACAAAATGTCAAAATATCAAAAATAATTGATGGGCAGTCGAAAATCAAAGTTACAGTCGTTACATTGAAATGATGTGAACTTACAACGACACTAGCGACGTTGCGACCGAACACCCAAGGTCAGAAAAGTTTGTTGCACTGTACGGCTGTTACGTAGTGGTGTCGCGATAAAAGTATCTCATTTTTAACCGACTTCAAAAAAAGGAGGAGGTTCTCAATTAGTCGGAATCTTTTTTTTTATGTATGTTCCCCGATTACTCAAAGTCCCCGAATACTCTGGTCCGATTCGAGAAATTCTTTTTTAATTTAAAAGGGTATACTTCCCAGGTGGTCCCATATTATTATAGTGAATTTAAAACTAAACTTTAGTGAAAAAAATAATTAATGTTAATTTGGAAGTGGTTAAACGCCTTTTATGTTGAAGATTGTATAAAATTTTGTTACGAGTATGGATGTTTTTAGTGTACAAGAAATAAAAGCAATTCGTCACTCAGAAGAAAAAAATAAAAACCAGCTTCAAAAAGTTGCACTAAAAAGGTAAAAATAATTACTAATTTCCTAAAATCTGATCAGAATTACAGTTTGAAATTGGTAGCAACTTTTTGAAGCCGGTTGTTTTGTTTTTGTTAAAAAGTTTTTGGTCTAGCTTATCGTACAATTATCTCCCTCATTCTCAAATAAAATTTTAACGTGCCATGAGCAATTTCTTTTCTTAATTTATTTATTAATTTTAAAATTCTTTTATTACCCGAGGCATCCGAAACCAGAAGCTTTTAAAACTATTCTGTTTTTAAGTTCGTATATTCAGGTAGCTGGCAGCTTTTCCGCGTTGAATGAAATTCCTGGGCGAAAGAACTGCCAGCCGCTGGTCATGACGAGACATTTCCACCTAAGTAAACATTATGAAGTAACAAACATACACGGAGCTTAAGGCTACGCCTTACCCAAACGTGCAGTTTTCTGTTTGTTGGAACGGAGTTCCTATGGCGCGTTACAATTTAAATGATCGGCGGATGGGGGCTAGACTTTAAAGTGTCAGACAAGTTTTACGTTGAAACAATTCTACGTCACAGCCACGCATATATAATGCAACAAACTTTTCTATTTCAACTTTGAACAAATATCACAACTACAGTCGCCATATTTTTTTTCTTTTATACCACTAAGGTGGCAAACAAGCACACGGTCCGTCTGATGGTAAGCGGTCACCGTGACCTATGGACGCTTGCAACATCAGAAGTATCAATCGCGCGTTGTCGACCCTTCAAAAATCCAATTACTTCTTTCTTAAAGAACCCCATACTGTAGGTCTTAGAGAAAACCTTGGCAGCTCATTCCGCAACCCAAGCGTTCGCAGTAGGAAGTTTCTCTGAAACCGCACTGTACGCGACCTCGAAATGGTTCTAAAGTGTGAGCATGAATTTCCTGCCGATGGCGAGCGGTGCGATGGTAGAAAGTAGACGTGGGCATCATTTCGAACAATTCCAATGTTGAAATGGAAACTTACAGCGACACTAGCGACTTAACACTCAAGGTCAGAGGGTCAGAAAAGTTTGTTGCACTGTAGTACAGTTTTGCTACGTGTTTTTCTGTGGCGATAGCCATGCATATAGCGCAGTGCACGTTTTGACGTGATATCATCAAAATCTTAATTTCGTATGACAGTTGTCAAACTAGAAAGTGGATCTACGGAATTTTCGATCATAGACTATTTCCTGGTTCACATATGATGGGTACTGTGACGTTTGAAGATTAAAATTTTACGAAGGGTGTTTTTTTCCAAATATCAATAACAGGGAATACAGAAAATTAGCTAAAATTTAATACTTAAATAAGTTTTATACTTAATTAATATAATAATAATAATAATAATTAATAAATTTTAAAAAAAACAGGAAAAAGCGGTAGCTTACAAAACACAGTAAAACCAAACCTAGGTTTAGGCGGCTAGAAATAGGTAGTAATAAAACCGTAAAGGGTTTAGGTCTCATCATGTACAGTAATCTGAGTTGGACAGCACAAGCACAAAAGATTTCATACAGATTCTATGCCTCACTTCCTTCTCTACAACGCATTAATCACTTTATTCCTACTTCTACTAAGCATATTCTTGTTAACTCTCTTCTTTTTCGTATTCTCGATGGATTGGATCTCACTGAGGGAGAAATTGTCTAAGCTTGACCGCTTACTAAATGTAGGCAATAAATGTATTTACGGACTCCGCAAATACGACCACGTATCGGAATGCCGATTTTAGCTACCTATAAGATATCGCAGAAATCTTAGAATACTTTATCTGCTTTACTCTAACCGCTTTGACCCTAGACCCCATTTACGTTAAACACAAATTTCATTTCCTGTCTGATACTCATGAAAAACATCTTTATTTATTTATTTATTTATTGGATTGCCAAAAAGACACACATTACAAGGAACAATAATTAAATATACAAGAAATACACGTTCATAGTGCCTCAATTAAAAGCATCCACGGCAATCTTATATCAGTAAGTAACTTGAAAGTGTAATAATATTTTTTTTTACTAGATACAAATAAAACTTATAGTATAAAAATGTGTTTTAAATTAAAAATAAAATTTAAAACAAATGAGAAATTATACATAAAAAAAAAACAATAAATTGACTGAAATTGGATAACAATAATTTTCTATAAGAATAGTAGGTTTGGCTAAAGACGTCTATTTCATGTGTTTTATATCCTCCTATATAAGTTTTTGCAAGTGGAACATAAAAAAGTTGCAGTTTTCCCGGTCTGGTTATGCGAGATGGAGCAGAGAACCCGACGTCAGAAAATAAATCCGTCACCCTTAACTAGTTTATAGTGGAAAAGACTGTCACTAATTCGTCTTCTACAAGCCAAGGTTTGCATTTTGTAGTGGCGCAATCGATCCTCATATTTTTTATCAAGTTTTTTAGCAAGATGATCACTGAACGAAAACTACCACAGAAAACGCGAACCGTTGAACCGTTTCGAGCCTCTTTTTATGTACTGCATAGAAAGGGTTCCAAGCTACGCTGCAGTACTCTAAATTACTGCGAACCAAAGAATTGAATAGTAAAATTTTAGTGTTTGGGTTTTTGAAATCCTTACACTTACGTAAAAGAAAACCTAACATTTGGAACGACATTTTGCTAATTTTGTCGATATGCAAGTTAAATTGTAGCTTAGTGTCCGTAGTAACTCCTACATCACTGACTGTATAAACTTCTTTTAGAATGGGATCACTTAGTTTATATTGACGTTCCAAAGTACTCTTTTTTTTTGGAAAATCTAAGCACAGAACATTTATTTACATTGAGATCCATCCCATTTAGAAAACACCACGAGCATAGCTGATCAAGATCTTTCTGAAGCAAGTCAACATCTTCATTGGTATTAGTTCTTCGAAATATTTTCAGGTCATCAGCGAAAAGAAGACAACTGGCATGAGAGAAGTTAGTGGGTAAATCGTTAATAAAGGTGTTGAATAACACAGGACCAAGTATATTTCCCTGAGGAACACCCGATTAAGCTACAAAGGTATCCGAAGGTACCCATTGACTACAACAGTAGATAACAGTGCATTAGATAGGATCTAAACCAATTCAGCACATTTCCGGTAACACCGTACCGCTGTAGTTTAGATAAAAGTATGTCGTGCTGCACACGGTCAAAGGCTTTGCAGAAATCGGTATAGATCACGTCGACAGAATGTCCTCTATCCAATTCCCCTGCTACAAAACTAACAAAGGACACAAGATTTGTGGACGTGGAACGTTTCTTCATGAAGCCATGTTGAAGATTACTGTAATGCTGCTTCAAATGAAAGTCGAGCAAGTGTGTGCCAACATCCTTTCAAATATTGTCGAGAAAACTGATAGTATGGAGATAGGCCTATAGTTCTCTGTTCGTGTATTGTCACCCGCTTTCAACAGAGGCACAACTAATGTTCTTTTCCACAATGATGGGAATACACCAGATACTAATGATGTATTAAATATGACAGCCAATGGATAAGCGAGTTCAACTGCACATTTGACAACAAATATTAAAGGTATGCCATCAAAACCAGCCTCCTTTGTGGAATCCATTCTCTTGATTGCCGCTAGCACATCCTGACTTGTAAATCTCGATGGATTAAAATGGCGTTTCGTCAGGCTTTCCTTTGAACATGTCGTACGCAAAATGTCATCGCTGACACTAAGCTTATGATATACTGACGAAAACTGAGTCATAAAGAGATTACAAATACCTTCACTATTGTCAGCCTTTACATGACTTACATCCTAGGCCGACCGGAATCGGAAAGACCGACGAAAGCGTAATGCAAAAATTTAGTTGAGGGTGGCACAGACGATTAACTCTTTAATTGAACTCGAAACTCGAAGTATCTGAAACGTCTACGCTAACCCAGAGGTTTTCGCCTCTGGATTCTATTTCCTGTCTCCTTTTTGAATTCAAGTGTTTACTTACCGCAATCAACACACCACCACCGCTTTTACCACTGCTAAAACCTGATGTCTCTCTATCCCTTCTATAAAGATTATAGCGACTGTCAACAATCTCATTGTCATAGATGTCTCCCCGCAACCAAGTCTCCGTGAAATTAAAATAACAAAATTGCTACAAAGTACATTATTAAATAAATCTACAGTTTTGGTACGTAGTCCACGAACGTTCTGATAGTAAATTTTTAAGTTATTTATAGTCATGGACTACAGAAAACCAAAGTAAAGGGGGAAAATAAAATAATATATATGTAAAATCTAACAAAGGTCACTAAGAGTATTTATATCCCGGACAAACACAAATTTGGAATCTGCTGTTTTACGCATAAAAATCTTTGTTCATCATCAAATTTTTACTCTATATACCTTCACATCGTCGTGGGTTTTTACTGCTTTACTTTTGCTGTTACAGCTGTTAGACTCTGGAATGATCTTCCCGAGTCTATTAGTTAGGCTACATCTCGCGATTCTTATAAACGGTCCCTTCGAAACCACTTGCTCACTCAGCTTTAGCCTATATTATATTTTCTCCTATACATTTTACCGATTCAACTAAAAACATATATAAAATAATATCATTTCATAACGATTGAGTTGATTTTGGAACAGAAAAAATATCGAACGAAAATTATCCTTGCAGAAGTGATAAATATTATCAAGATTTTCTCAGCTGTCAAACTATAAAGGTCTTTTTTTATACCACTAAGGTGGCAAACAAGCTTGCGGTTTGCCTGATGGTAAGCGGTCACCGTTGCCTATGGACGCTTGTAACACCAGAGGCATCACTCACGAGTTGCCGACCATTCAAAAATCTAATAACTTCTTTCTTGAAGAACCCCATACTGTAGTCCTTAGAGAAAACCTTGGCAGGGTGCTCATTCCACAACCCAAGCGTTCGCGGTTCTAAAGGCTTTTCGGTTTCGGTTTCGCGGTTTCGGTTCTAAAGTGTGAGAATGAATTCCCTGCCGATGGCGAGCGGTGCGATGGTAGTAAGTGGCCGCGGGCAACATTTCCAACAATTCCTCAGAACACATCCCATTTTACAAGCAGTAGAACACACAAAGGGAGAGAAAGTCTCTCCTTAGACTTAAGGGCTCGATACGGGAAGTGAGTTTGGGGTCGTCGACAATTCTAACAGCCCGTCGTCGTTATACTGAGTCAAAAGGGCCAAGGTGGTGCACCTGCCTAGAGCTGGCAGCAGTACTCCATATGGTACCGAACTTGCGACTTGTAAAGCAGCATCGTCTGCCCCGACGTGAAGTTCTGCCTCGCTCTGTTGAGTACACCAAGTTTTTTGGACGCCAACTTCACCTTGTCTTGTCAGCTTTAAAAATCTCCAAAAGTATTAATTGTAGACTAGTAGTTTCTTCACAGAAGTGATAGATCGAATAAAGTTCTAAATTTCGGATGACAGTTGTCAAACTAGAAAGAGCTATGTTTGCGAATATTTGTTTGTATGTACCTATGTAATACAGAAATTAGCAAAAAAAATATCCATGCATGTTGCCGTAATCTCTTATTTTCTTGCGGAAGAAATATAATTAATTACATGCAATGGAAGGTGACCATAAGGCTATCAAGGTGCTGTACGAGATTTTCCATAACTAATGTGATATAATTTTAAAAATTTCAATTTGAAAGACATATTTTAACACAGAAGAAAGAACTTAACGCTCATAAAACAAATAGATAAGCATAGGGGGTCGTCTTAAAAAAAGGTTGTAGGTACGGTCGAGCTTACTCAACTAATTTTTTTGTAGGTCAATGTTTAATGAAACAAAGCTAATTTTGTTGTAGATGACGGAGTCCTTATACTGGTACTTCTATAAAAGCTTTTGTTACCCGCTTGTCTATAATGTCTATCGTTTCATATATGCAACAAAGAATATTTGTTTCATCTAAGATATTATTTGTTTTAAATATTTAAAATAAAATGAGGTAAACCTAGATCAAATTTCTTTAAACCAATAAATTATACTGTATTACATTGAGACAGTATTAAATGCACTGAAGAAAATTTAAAATGTTTTTCCGTCAAAATATTTTTTTTATAAATATATAAAATAAAACATCTCGGTCCTTTGTACACTCGCTCCGCTCAGGGTTCTTCTCCAGAATCTAGCATCCTACTCTAGAATCTAGCATCCTACGCTGCTCTCGGGATCCAACTTAGTCTGAATTAAATTCCCTTTTTTTACTTGTTGTATTATCTATGTAGCATATTTTTTTTAATTAAGATTACAAAGAAATTCACTAATCTTACTGAAACCAAATTCAAGCGATATATATAACATGTTTTAATTAATATCTTAAGGATACATCAAATAACAGTCACGTCGTGTAAATTGGGTAAATGCCAAAATGATCCCACAATATTTGCATAACGTAAGAAGCAGAGTAGCTTTTCACACTTAGGGCAAGTTGCCAAATTGGCACTCAGAACATTCATTGAAAAAAAATAAGAATATTTCAATTAGGAAAAAAAAAATTTAGAACAAAAGAATTTCAAAAGTTTAGCTACGCCTTCATATTAATGATCAATGTAAATAAATATTTTCATAGCAAATATTTCATAGCAATTATGCAGTCAAAAGATTAACCTCGAGACAGGACTTGAACCTTCATCTCCTTACATTCCGTGTAAGTACTCTACCAATTGAGCTATCGAGGCACAAGTCTGGCTGATGAAAAGCCTAACTAGATCTTTGCTCTGGAAATACGTTCGTGGCGAACGTTATGATATAACATTAATGACATACTCATATACGCACAGGGAACAACTAAACAAACATTAAGGCTGGGTTACATCAACTAACTTTGACGTTAACCAGCCGTCAAAAATTGAAGATTGTATGAAAATTTGCATAGGCACCTTTTTTTAAACTTAACCGGCCCGTCAAAGTCAGTTGGTGCAACCCAGCCTAATTTATCTATGTATATAAATACAGGCTGGTAATGTAAAATATGTCGGTAAGGCAGCACCGTAATCTTTATACAGCTACAAGAAAACAGTGTTAGAAGACTGTCCATGAGTTTTTGAGATATTTAGAATGGAATACATGGATTTTGAAAAATAAAAGGTTTTTTTTTTTTGTTTCTTATAAGAATCAAATGTTTGTATGAAATCAATTGACTAAGTCCAGCCCCATATGGGGCTGCTGCCATCTCTGGGTGAATGCACTTGGATACCAGCTTAGCCAGCTAGCTTTGACTCCATTTAACGACGGGCTGAGAGAATCATCCACGATCCCAAATTCGCAAGACATATCGAACCCTTAAGTCTGAAGAGAGGGTTTGCCTCCCTGTGTGTGTTTTACCACTTGTATAATAGCATGTGTTCTGAAGAATTGTTCGAAATTATGCCGACGGCTACTTTCTACAATTGCACCGCTCTCGATCGGCAGGGTATTCATCATCACACCTTAGAACCTAAATGGTCGCGTACAGTGCTGTTTCAAAGGAACTTCCTCAAAACACGCAGGTTGTGGAATGAGCTCCCTGCCAAGATTTTCTCTAAGGACTAACGTAAGGAGCTCTTCATGACAGAAGTTATTAGATTTTTAATGGTCGGGCAACGCACGCGAGTGACACCTCAGTGTTACAAGCTAAGTACGCTCTTAATAAGGCTGTGGTGACCGCTTACCAACAGGCGGACCGTTAGCTTGTTTTTTGTACCTTAGTGATATAAAAAAAATATTAGAATACTGAAATATCAGAAATCTCAAAAAACATTAACCATTTATTTTGCAGGGACTTCTTAACTTGCTGACCTCTTTGAATTTCCACCCTGCCTCCATACATATATAATTTAAAAATTAAATTCTCGTCTATCTGGTTGATGTAATGAAGCGGGTGTTTAGCTCAGTTCCCTTAGAAAATAAAATGTGATAGTTTTCATTCCAGTTTATGATTCCACGGAAAATATGGGATTATCTTAGGTGACGCCACGAGTACCAACTAGTGTATTTTAACTTTAGACAAAAACATGTTGAAGTTTACGTCTAACTTCTATAAGTTTTATAATCCAAAAATAAAATTCGTAATACTTATTACATACTTTCCTCTCTTTATCATTATATGTAGGTACTTTGTTTCTAGCATGGTGTTGAAATAAATAAGGTGTTATGAGAATCGCTAATGAAAAACACCGCACCGGTCAAGTGCTTTCAACCGACTTTAAAAAAGGAGAAGGTTCTCAATTTGTCGGTATTTTTTTTTATATGCAATCACTTTTTATTGATTATGTAAAAAACGTTATAAAAACAAACTTTTATTTATAAACTAAAAATTAAAGCTGTATATTTAATATTTGATGCATAAAGTTTAAAGAAGACCATCTCTAGGTCAAGCATCCGTCAATCCAACTATAAACCAAAAGCTCGCGAACGAAAAGCATCACCGTAGCTTTTAGTCTCTTCAATTGCCCGCATTTAAAAATTATCTATTTTCAAAATTTACCTAAAGCTTCTCTCTGCCGACTTTTAGTACGAACCTTATATAAAATTGTTTAGTCCTACTTCAATATACCTGAAAGGAACTAGCCTTTTACAGTACCTATTGATTTTCTTATTTCTGTTTTAACATCGCCACAAGAACTGCCCGTACGGATTAAACGATGTAACAAACAAAATCTCTACGTAAATCCCTAACATAAAAGTACATAATCCGGAAGAAGTAATATTTTCCGTCAGAGCCAAGGCCAAGGGATCTGTTTTTCTTAGTGCCCGGCTATAAATGTTTACTTAATATTGTTTACATGATTTTCTTAATACAGTTACTCCTAAGTATGTTTTTATTCTAAGAACGCCATGTTGAGATTGAGGAAATGTGCGAATAATAGAAGGTTTTTATTAAACTTACTGTAACCTGCGGTACCATCTGCGAAAAATCATATTCTTATGGGAAATTTGATCGGGGCAAAGTACCCTCAAACGGCAACATACGCGGCTAACATAGCTGACCTCAGGAAGCCACTTGCAGAAGTAAAAGCTACATTTCCTCTTATGTCACTGAATACCTACACCTTCTAATCTTAATTGTCGCAGTATATAAATAATTGCATATTATTTACCACTCTATATCAGATGAGTTTGGTTAAAAATTTCAATAAGTAACAATCAGAAATGAAAACTTTCGGTAAGTTTATAGCTCAAACAGTTAGCAAGCTGAAATGAAATGGCAGGCCACCTCGGTCGTCACACCGATAACTATGGGGAAGAAAGGTTCTCGTGCGGCGACCACGGACGCAGAGTTGAGACGGTCGCCTACCAGGTGGACAGACGACTTAGAGACTTAGACATCTTCCGGCTGAAACGAATGAACAATAAACAGACTTTCACCCTCTAATTGCCCTTGGTGTTAATTTGCAATAATCTGTTCGTATTTCGTACTTAGGGAAGTAGGTGTTATGAATATAATAGTTTTGACAATTCAACAGTGTTATTTAAAAACCAACTAAAAAAATGGTTATATAAATGTATGTATGTATAATATAAAATAAATGTATAGTAGAATGATAGCCATATTATTAGTCAGAATTTAAGATTATGTCTATATCGAGTGCACTGAAACGAAAGATCCTTGAAGGCTTCAGTAACATTCCAGCAATAAAATAATTGAGTGCATTTCAGTTAGAGTGACAGCTCCTACTATAGGTATATCAGAGTGTCTAGCGATTAATTTTCTGCTACGTCAGTTACTAATTCGTTTTAGATATCGAGTTTTTTGTTTAGTTTACCTCAATCGTTGTTGATATATTATATAAAAATGAAATAAAAAATCGGCCAAGTGTGAGTCGGACTCGCGCACGAAGTGTTCCGTACCATTATCTATAAAAACGGTAAAAAATGATATATTTGTTTTATTTTAATTTAATTATTTAATTTAAAGTAACTATATAACTAAATATTCTGTGAATATACCTGTGGCCGTTATCAATATCGAGCAAAAAAATCACTTTTGTTGTATGGGAGCCCCCCTTAAATATTTATTTTATTCCGTTTTTTAGTATTTGTTGTTATAGCGGCAACAGAAATACATCTTCTGTGAAAATTTCAACTGTCTAACTATCACGGTTTATGAGATACAGCCTGGTGACAGACGGACGGACGACGGACGGTCAGCGAAGTCTTAGTAATAGGGTTCCGCTAATTACCCCCTGGGTACAGAACCCTAAAAAGGCGTAGGTAGGTTATCAATTATAATAATAAATTGCACAAAAGTAATTGATTTTTAGGGTTGCGTCATCAAAACCAAACTCCGATTTTATACGATATGTTTGTTTATACATCCGTTTGACGATTTTGGGGGTCCACCAGTCAAATAGTAAAAACTGAATTCTTATTGTTACGTCATGTTATTGACTTTTAAATGGCCTCTTTCCACACGAATCACAATTGTAATTAGAAAACCGACACCTCTCCGCTCGATGCGATCTCCCACAACGCCAACATGTTGACGTGTTTTGACCGAATATATTGCCTTCTACGTCGTTTCTAGTAGCGCCGCCATGCCGAGCACCTTGTGTTGACGCCCCTGCGCCGCCGCCGCCGCTGCTGCCCATAGCTGCCCGGTTTCGCCCGCTAGCCGCCGCTGTTAGTGTGGTCCACGCCTTGCCCTCCGCGTCTCGCTGTCATCCGGTGTACCTTATCAGATTCTGGCATGTTCGCACCGGTACCACCTAGGCCTGCCGCCATCTTGTTTGTTCCGCTAACTTCCGCATGCCTATCTGCGTCTTCCAGCGCCATGGCCAGCTCCACAGCCGTTTTGTAGTCAATATTTTTCTCTGAAAATATTCTCGATCTCATTGCTTCACTATGTAGGCCGGAAACAAATTGATCCCTGAGATTTTCTTCCAAGCCGAAGTTGCACGTTGCCGCTAAATGTTTCAAATTTTGCAAATACTCCGAGAGTGTTTCTCCAACGCGTTGTCTCCGTAAGCGAAAAATGTGTCGTTCGGCAATTTCTGATCGTTGCGGTTCCAAATGTTCCTGTACTTTACTTACTAAAATATCAAAAGTTAAACTTTCTGGGTGCGCCGGCGCACATAAGTCACACATGAGTGTATATGTCGCCTCTCCGACCACTGTAATTAACGTTGGTACATGTAATTCCTTTTTAATATCATTTAGTAAAATAAATTGTTTCACACGGCGCACATAAGCGGCCCACAGTTTAAAGTTCAAATCAAACGGTTCTATTTTGCCGAAAGACATGTTTTATTATTCCATGTTTTATTGTTTTATTTCCTTATTAATTAATAATAGCTCGTCGCCAGTGTAACGTCGAGGCAACGTCAAGCAAAGACCAAGGCTGAGGGCTGACTGTTTATTCGTTTCAGTTACACATACATAATAAACTACCTAGCATTTACAAGTAACAGTCGCTGAGCTTCTTAAAATATTATCTGCCTACATTGATCGGTGAAGACAAATCACCCTCGCTTATGAGGGTAGGCTGTGTGGGGACGCATGAAGGCTGGCAAGATGATTAAAATTGGAACAACGTCAAAAATGGCCATATCTGCTATGTCACACATACGAAATGAAAATATTTTATGGTCTATCATATAGATGACACAGATAGCTGTGACACTATTATAACAGTCATCCTAACCTACGAGTATCAATGCTATGGTAAATTTTAGCTTGACGCCATTTTGGCAATAATTATAATTTCATGAACCTATAACGTTAATAGGTACAATACTGATATCGATAAAATTATGTAAATATCTATGTAGTACGATAACCTTTTTTCAGAGGCACTGTCCACATATACGTTTACAATGCCACGTCACGAGCCACAGGCAAAGTTTACTACATAAACTGCCTGAATAGTCTACGTTCAAAAAGGAAACTTCATATTGTATGTTCAATAGATTACAAAGAAAAGTTTGTTGTGTAAACATAAAGTACAATACAAAATAACAAGGCTTTCTCATCTCGTAAAAAGGGCTGAAAGGGTGAGCTCAGCAAATGTAGAATTGGTATAAATTGAATGAGCAAAGGACTCCATATCAATCCCATAGGATAAAGACAGGTAAGTGAATACCATCAAGTTTTTGTCATCTCCAAGACAACGCAATCCTTTCAAAGAAATTGAGAAGAAAACCCAATAACCCAAATAATGTGTAATTACTTTTAACTTGAAAAAATGGATATTTACTGGCTTAATTTTGTTATAATTCATGGTACTTATGTCTAAATTCTAAACGTAGGGTTCCGTACCTACCACCATTCATGTAATTTACAAACAAAAACAAAAAATGTGTCGCTAAGCGGTCAACCTTCCAATTATTGACAAAGTCTGACGTTGCTTAGCTTTCAATATCGTATCTAACAAACAAATGTGTTACTGTTTCGCTTAATCATAGATGACGCTGTCATCTATAGATGATTTAAGATGGTAAATGACTCGGGCCCGTCTCAAACTTGGTCGGTTCATATTATTTGTTGTTATATACTTTGGAGCTCATACACACTATGATCGCTGCAAGATTGTAGCTTGAGTTATTGTTTTTTTTTTAAAAAAAAGTCCGACAACATTTTTTAAATTGGTCGACTTTTTTTCAAGTAGCCTATGTTCTTCCCGGGCCTCAAACTATCTCCGTGCCAAATTTTCCTCTTTCTCTCTCTCCCTCCCTAAAAAATAAATAAATAATATAACCTCGATTAACTGTTTAACTAGTGGATTAATTAATGGTTTAACCTCGCGATCTTGGTGCTCCATACAAACTTTGAACCCCCGTTTTACCCCTTTAGGGTAAGTTTTGGAAAATGCTTCTTAGCGCACGCCTACATAATAATATGTAAATGTGTGCTAAATTTCAGCTCGATCCGTCCATTGGTTGAAGCAGTGCGTTAATAGGTCAGTCAGTCAGTCAGTCAGTCAGTAACGGTTGCCTTTTATATATATATACAGAAAAGTTGTAAAGCCTACTAAGCTATGATAGTTTCCTTTATAGTAGTTATCCTTTTAATTTTGTGATATATACTATTCCCATGATTTTTTCACACACCCAAGAACAGCTATTTAGCTATCAGTTGGACGGGACGAGACACTAACATTATCATCACATTAAAGCATCATCACACTATGGGTTGGACTATGGGGTAGACTACTTTAAAAAAATATTGATTAACGTGTAGCGGAGGTAACCCAAAAAAAAAAATTTCTAATTTTATTTTATGACTTTGTGGGCTTAATTAATATGTATACCCATGCCATACACAATTATTACAGCTTCCTAGTAATGATGGTCTTTAAGCTAAGCCGCGAACAGACGGACGGACGGCAAAACTATAAGGGTACCTTGTTGACTACAGAACCCTAAAAATCAGCTTACTTAGCAATAAGAAAAAACAAACAGACTTGAACAAAATATAGTAATTAGGATTTACCTTGCCCAAAATTTTATTTATTAATTCAGTCTATACACCTATTATTATAATAATATACCCTAGCCTATAAAACTGTCAATATCTATTGAGTCTAATTGCTTAAATGATCACCTCAATACAATTAAAATAGTTACGTAATATACGAAAATTGTTTGTACTTATAGTCTCTGCAGCCATAATATACTGGCAATATAAGCTGGCAACGGTACAAATGTACGTTTAAGATATACAAATATAAATAAGATAGCAGGAAAAGGAACAATAAAAAACTCATCTTAGAAGCCAATCTAACAAGACCTATTTGCGACTAACAAGTATTTGTTTACTAGCAATTTACGTTTTTCTACTAAATATCAATAAGAAGCTCGTAACTTACTTCCCGTTGATAGCAAACGTTGAAAATATACTGTAAAGTTAAGCAATATCGGTCGTGGTCAGTCGTTGCATGGATGACCGCTTCACTATTGTAATAATTAACCTTATTTTTTGATGTTATACTTAAGTAAAATTCGTAATATTCGCTAACATTTTATTTCATGTCATTACAGTCAGTGAAATGATGTTCATGATCTATTTTTAAACTTAGAACGCTTCCATGGTAAAGATAAATTTATTTTAACAAAACGAAAGTTTATATAATTAGTTATGTATGTTTTCTCACTTTGAAAAAAAGCTGTCTTCTATATACGAAAAAATATTGTCACTTGATCTAGCCGTTATTTTATTAGAACCATAATAAAAACAATTTAATTCGTTGCAATTATTAAAACAAACAAAAAAAAACAAACGGGATTTTGACTACTTGCAATATGTTTCAGTAAAGCGACGCTAATGTACTGAATAAAATTTATATTTGAGGTTTAAACTTGTGTACACCTGCAAATGATAGTCTCTGCATCGTAAACCTTTTACAGACTGTGTGAGCTTGAATTTTATGACAAACTACCCTTTTACTGTTAAATTTTTGTATTAGATTGAATAAACACAGTAGAAAATGAAATTTTGCTAAAGCGTCCAAATTATTTTGTTTAGAAGTGTTTTTATTTTTTATTTAGGTGGTACCGTAGGTTATGGAAATTATATAGATCAATTATATTGTAATATATATTTATTTGTAAGTTTGGATTAATTAATATGATGGCTACTTAGAAATTCACCAATGGTGAGAATACGAATTAAATAAGAGTATCTAAATCTAAAAGCGCACTTAGTCCTGTTCCCATCCCCTATCCTGTCTCGCCCCAAAATCCCGGTGGGGCAGTAATCAGAAAAAAAACCCAACCCTGCGAATGTAAAAGCACAGTATAAAAGGGTTTTTCTATAACAGGAAACTGGACAATAGTGTCTTCAGTGAATTTACATTCATTTATCGATTTCTTAGAATAGAGTCGTTTTCTTTGATAAAGTGCAACATAGAACTTCATATTTTCTTTTTTTCATTAGTACCTATTTATGTTGCTTATGGAAGTTAGCAACCCAAATACCATTTCTCTGCAATTAAACATTAGATATTGATTGTAACTCATTGATTGTAACACAATGTATCTTTCTTAGAAAACAAATTGCTATTCACTAACCATCTTAGATAGCTATGAATATGAAATTTAGGTTTTAAATGTATGCGATCCAAGTGCCAGTTGATAGCGACTACGCTAAGTGAATTAAACTAATGAGGGACTTCAATGACTGGTGCACGCGGTCTGCCTTCTGATGGCGGCCATTTGGGTCATTGCGATTCTCGGGAATAACTGCGCTGGATTATTTCTGGAGTGCATCAGGTACACATAGGTATCTACGAAGTAGTAGTGATACATGTAGATGACTATTGTGCAGTGTCTGTTTGATAGTAGGCTGTGGTAGTAGTATCTGCCTGCCGATCTGAGGGGCGCAGGTTCTATAAGATCCCCGTACAGGACAAACTATGTTTGTCTTGAGTCTTGGTGTTTCCTATGTACAATTATATGTATATTTAAAAAAAGTAAATAAGTATTTAAATTCGTTGTCTTGTCTGGTATTCATAGTACAAGCTTTGCTTAGTTTGGGACCAGATAAAACTGTGTGTAATGTCCAGAAATATTTATTAATTCATGGTCATTGTCATGGTCATGCCACGTGATTACACTGTTCAGATTCCCAAAAGTGCGTGATGATGTGGTATTATAGTTTAATTTTGATTGGTTTTCCATAATTTTACATACTAGTGGTATACTCTACTTTTATTAATTTTCCATCGTATATTTTATTAGCAACCTATGGTTTGAACCACTATTATAAATTAATTACTTATTAGTACTTAAGTTATATATAATACATGATAAGTTATAGATAATGACAGTCTGTTTTGTCTCAATCGTCCATTTCTGGTGGTTAAAATTATTTTATCAAACATATCTAAACAGCCCGCGGTCACTATAACTCTTAGTTTGAGTAAAAAATAGCAGGTGGTAGATAATAATAAAATTCATCAATTGTAGTACAGAGGTTCTATTTACTAATATTCTGAGCTCGCTAGTTGTACGCGAACATAAATTTGACGTTATAGGTCATTTGAATGATTCATAACAAGAAGTCTGAGGATAGTGGTATGTGCTTCCGATAAATGTATAAATTACAAAACGGTTTATTGGAATATTAGTAGAGTGCTAGAACTATTTTATCGACTTACAAATCGTACAAATCTTCGTTATAATATGTATATTAATAAATTAATAAGTATAAACTCACAAAAAGACCACTTTTTGCACTTAGTTATTTATAGAGTAAACAAAGGCTGGTCTTGTTCAAGACTCTAGCATTATCATGTACCTAACACAATACCTACCATACTTAAAGAATAGTGTGACACAATATGTGCAGTGTTGGTCCACCCTACCTAAACCTACATTAATGTACCTACTGCGTCAACCTCCACCTACAATGCTATGAATCAACACCTTTTCTACAGTGACCTACAATGTCCATGTATAAGGCTAGTCACATGGGAGTCAAAATCAAGCCCGTTTCGAAAAAAATGCGAATGGCTGAAAGTACTTTTCTAAGGGGCTTTATTGTGCGTTGATCACGAATTTTTGGGTCATTTTGCTCCTCGAGGTAAAGAAAAGATGATACGGACATAAGCCACTAAGTCCCTTGCTGTTTAATGTCACCATGAACTACCTAACCGAGAAAATCCAGAAACCCACATCATGGCACCTTTTATGCAGATGATGTTGCTCTAATTTAAGACAACATAAACGATATACAAAAAAAATGGAGCAATGGAGGAAATCTTTAGAGCCCATCGGATAACGCATAAGCAGAACCAAGACAAAGTACATGGTATACGACTTCAACCCCGACGATTCTATTAATCTATACCATCAAGCGGCGAAGACAAATGGTAGCGTAGCCCTTCCTACAGCAAATAAATTTAAATACCTTTGATTAGTAATGGCGGAAGACATATCGATGACCGCCGACATTACGTACAGATCGATGTATGGGTGGAATAAGTAGCGGATACTAACAGGAGTTCTTTGCGATCCAAAATTGCCGATAAGAACCAAAAGCAAGGTCTACAAAACAGTTGTGAGGCCTGCTATACTCTATGGTAGCGAAACGTGGACTTCGAAGAAAACCCATAAGCAAAAACTACATACCACCTACACACTATCGAAATGCGTATGTAACGTTGGGCGGGTGAAGTCACTCTTAAAGACAAAGTGCGTAACGAACACGTAAAGGAGAGTTTCAAAGAAACACCCATTACTGAGAAGATTACACAGACCAGGCTAAGGTGGTACGGACATGTTATGCTTAGACCCGATGACCATATCGTGAAAAAATGCCTTTCTATGACTACAAAAAAGAGAGGGCGAGATAGACCACAAACTACCTAGATAAAAAATGTCCGGAAGGACATGCAAAAGCTTGGCCTAACAGAAGATGATGCTTACCAGCGATGTAAATGGCGCCGAAAGAATAAGAAAGCCGACCCCGCGTAACGGGAAGAGGCGAGGGCAAAGAAGAATAGAGTATGTTTTATTTTCGCTATGAAAAAAAGAAAATTCTCCTTTGCCGTCAAATCATCAAAAGTTAAAAAAAAAATAGATTGTGACATGCTTATAGATTTTTTTCCATACTTAATCAAATTTAATTTTATTATTTATTATTACTCATATTAGTGTCGTATCACAAGATATTACAGTCGGATAGTGTCGTATTGTAAAATTTTATGAGTTGCTAAGTAGAAATAAACAAGCGAATGTGAAGTGTAAGAAGTTTTTCGCATTTTGACACAAGGGCGCTGGACGTGCGCTTGTCTACTCATCCCCCCGCGAAATGGCGAAAAAGAAATTGGAATAGAAAGACAATTAACGAAAACCTAAGGCAACGTGTTGAAAAAAAATATATGTGAAAAATTTGTAAATTAATATTTATAATGTAATTGTTATTAATTATGTTAAATATATTAAGCATATTTATTAAATACATAAATACATAAGCAACATGACAAAAAAATTCGTGATTAGCGCACAAAATAACCCTTAGAAAAGTACTTTCAGCTATTCACAAAAAAAATTAACAAAACTTGCCCATACATGAAATCCACATTCACGTCCAACTACAATGCGAACATGCACGCCACATTCGCGTCCAACTTCAACGCGACTTACATCACATACCACATTTTCTTTTAATACATCTTCATTGGCAAAACCACCATACCTAACACCACCCGCCACCAGTAACCTTACCTCACCTATACCTGCCGGTAGGTAAAGGCAAGTATATCTACCTCTTCATACGTATAGAGGTACACTTACAAAACAACCATCATGCTTACTTTATTTCTTAACGCAAAACATCTAGAGTTTTAGGGCTAGTTAACTCCATACAGTACAAAAAGATCAAAGCTAAAAGGGCAAGTCCAAGGCCGAAAATGCAAAAGTAGCCAAGTCTTTTAATTGATACAGCATTTTTTTTTTTTTCAAAAATCATACTGAATACGGTATTTTAACCATTACAGCATATATGTACAAAATGGATACCCTACAATAACCACACCACTTACCTGGCGAATAGAAACTTCTTCTTGACCGTAAGTTTCAGCGACAACGAAGTCCAGAGAATGGCCCATAGGACCCAGAAGCTTTTCATTTACTTCATCCACAGCCATTGAAATTGCACCTATTAACAACAAAATAGAATTATTATCGGATGAAGACATGTGTTAATGTAAACATATGGTTCCATACGGCATGTTGCCAAGTGATGTCGAGAATTAATTGCTGTAGGTCGATCGATTTGGGAGTTAGAGTAAACGCAGTTGCAAATTTAAGTGTCAGTTAAACTGAGACTAACTGTAATCTGTGTTAGTCGACGTTTTCAGTAATGTATTTTGGAGGAAATTGTTATTCTTCAATTATATAAAGTATAGGAGTAGCTACAACGAAATACATATTTTAAAAACGTGATGAGAAACCGGTCTTACGCGTGGTGTAGACGTATTAACTTAGTGTTCAGTACCTAGTATACTTACATATATGAGAATTATTGCGGATATCTGAAAAACTTGCAAACCCGATTGTGTTCGAACCAAGTTCCGTCGAAAGTATTTATAAAGTTCTGTTATATGATTTGTAGAACACAGTTGAAAAGGAGGATGTTGAAAACCGACGAGGCAGAATAGTTCTGGAGTGGGGACCAGAAATAGGAAGACCGAGTTCGAATAATTTACGTTTTTCCCATATTCTTTTACAAACCTACCAGATAGCATGAGTTTCTATTGTATTGCAGAGACCTGAAGCAGTAAAAGAAATATCTGACAGATGATAATGTAAGGAGGTGTAATGGGATGATTGTTATCGTGCAGGGCAGCGGAAAGCTTTGAGACACCATGTTTCCTAATTTCCTAGTTAGAAGTAACCAGCTTGAAATTGTCTTTTCATCCCATTTATTCGAAAAACGTTGATTGGCTTGCCACTAGGCGGGAGCAAAGTGCGTGTTTAAGAGCAATTAGTTAGTAATGAATTTTAATCAATTTCTAAATGCGAACTGCGTCCTTGTTCTCTTCTATTTTCAATAATAGTTCATAAAATATAACATGTCAAAACTGTCAAAATGTTTCAAATGTAAATATAATGTTTGATAAATTGTTTTACTTTAAACTTTCATTATACTTTTTCATTGATATTTTTTTTTCATGAACTGTGACTAAAAGCGCCTTTTATTCCTTTTTTTATAGACGGGGGTGGAAAATAGACAGTCACAAAATAATTTTAGCTCAGGCGACGTATATTGGATCCTTCAGGATTCTACATTGGAATCTCACGCTATGCTCGTAATTCTACTCTAAATTTAAAATAGCATCTCGCCGCAAAAATATTATTTTACTCCGTTGTAATACAACCTACTATTGTATTGAATGGGGAATACAGATAGACACAAACAGAGTCCCAATATTTCGAACTTGGCCTTGTCCACTACTCTGTGAGTATGAAGATTCAAATTCTTTGACATCTAAAGAAATACTTTATCAGTAAACAACTGTGACAAGCGGAAAGGTTGTTAACAGTGAAAATGTTTAAAATTATTGTAACATGTTGACTGTTTAGTGTGTTGTAAGATCTCAAGCATCGTAAAACTAAGTAAGTATCCGCTGCTGTGATCACCAGATTTTATTTGCGGGCATTTTCCTTGATTGAGAGTTGTATATAAAGCTTTTTTGAGGATTGTTTTGTTCGATATTAACCTAAATCTTTATTTTCTCTGTGGTACCTTTTTTTGTTGTTGCCTAGGGCTTTCAGGGTCCACGCATTCTAAGGGGCAGTGGAAGATGTTTTTTAATCTAATAATTCATTAAAAAGGATTAATAAGTGTACATAGTGTTCTGCCATACAGCTGTGTAGTTTGTTGGCAGCAATTCTCGCTTATATCATTATCTCGTGCAGACGACATATAAAAGCGTAAAATAAGAATAAGGAAGTTACTAAGTCCTATACTAGCTGTATACTTAGTTTTATCAATGAATATAAATATATGTAAAAGAAGATACATAAAAAAAGACTAGCTATTCTAACTGTAATACACTTCAAATTATTCTCCCTCAAATAATTTCCCTTCCCAAAAACATTCTTTTAATAGATATGTTAGTATTTATAAATTACAAAACCTTAATTATTTATATACTGAATCTGTTAGTTTTGGTAAATATAGCTGTTTGGTACACAGCTACTTTAGGTTAAAACAATATATTTTAAGCCGCAGTGAGGGGGGAGGGGGGGTTCTAGAACCCTATCTAGCAAATTAAAGGGCTTTTCATAAGCTGGATCTTAAAATATACTTCACTATTATTTCAGCCACATAATTTCTAAAACTTCAAAAAGTATTTTCAAAACACACCAAGTTTGGGCTCCTCTACGACGGACTGCTGAGTAAATTTTTATTAAATATACCTCAAATAATTTCATTATTTTTTTTTCATTTTAATTTTTACAATGAGAGATAGTTCCTAACACTTTAGTATTATACGAGAGTTATATGAAAAAGTACTGCACTGTGATGTTTTCGTTTGTTCGTTTAACCCATTTACTGGGTTAAAGAGAGTATCTTTAACAAATCCTCACTGTTCCCTTTTCCTTCCAGTACTTCCAGTGTATAGCTGGCGAATAACACTACTATAATTTTCAAAACATTTTGGAAAGATCATTCAAACATAATGCGGGTGTGTATAAACCAGTTTTCGATTCAGGAACTGTTTGCAAAATATTAAGCTTGAAAGTGCTTATTTTCGTTAGGGATAAGTTAAGTTAAGCACAGTAGTGCCTTGTCTGTCAGCTAAATGGTTATTTTTGAATATGTGAAAAATCTCGGCGGTAATATATACAACAGAGTTAAATCATCAGAAAATTATCACAGATACAAGCAAGTAGGCTTCACAATTCAATGATTAAAAGTCTATCAACTTATAAAATTTACTTGTAGAAGTACGTATAAAATTCGTACAAAATCCATTGAAAATTACTTATATAAAATTGTTAACTTGTAAACTCATAGAAAAAACCTCATAACATCTTTAATAATAATAGTTCCTTGATAAATAATAATGTTTACATTCGAATAAGGCATTAGAGCTTCGCTGCGGGCTTTGAACAATATCAGGTTACAAGTTTTTTAAATATCTACAATAACTCTTATTCCACGGAACCCTATCTTAAGGCGCAGTGACTACCTAACTAGCGCCGCCGAAAGATATGCTTTAGTTCCTCTTTATACAAACCACATTTCAGAAATGTTACAAATCATTTATTTTGAACTGGCTTCAAGTTATTTTTACAAGGTTTTACATGGTTTTTAGAATATACCTTTAAGTTGTAGATAGCGTTTCTGCTAAAGTGACAGTTTTTAACGAAAACGATTTATACGTATAAGTACGACATGCACTTTGCCGGTTTTTAACTTAAGCTATAAGCTTTCAAGTTAACGTTTTTGCTTTATTACGTTTATAAATAACGATCTAGAATTACCATGCAGATGCCATTAGCGAGGAATAGTTACCTAGTTGGGCAGACTAATTTCCAACAAATGTCTCTCGCAGATAAACTATGAACCTCGTTAATCAGCTTTCTTGTCATTTGCAAAGATTAGGTATCAGGAATTAGTTTTAGTTAAGGAATACCTAACTTATGATTAGATAGGAATAGTAGTTGCCTTACAAAAGATGTACAGATTTATACGTGTGGATTAGCAAAACAAAAAAAGAACTGTACCTTGTGAAATATAGCTCGAGTTCTGCGACAGCTGTCAAAGTAAAAGACCTAGTGCTGCGTCGATGTCGATAATCTATTATTAATATCGATTATTGCTGCTATTATTATATATCTTAAAATATATTTTTAACTAAAAAATAATATAACCTCTTCTTTTCCTATCCCTTTTTACCCTGTTTCTCCTTTCCGCTCTCAATAAGCTTATTCAGAAACCTTCCCGGCGGCCTTCGGCACAAAAACTCAACAAAGATTCAACGCAATAGGACGAATAAAAACAAAAAAGGCAACATGCATGTTAATAAACCTATACATATAGACAGTAAAGTTTAAATCCAATATTTAAATTTATAAAGTAATTATACTTTCGATTGATTTTACCTACAAAAATCGACAACAATACTTTATAATTAAGACAATCTGAGTAACGTCTCTATTTTTGTGCACGCAACAATAAAGTACGGCATTGTCACGTACACATGTACCCGTCTGAAAATACAAAACTTGATAGACGTGATTCCAATTCAAAACTATTCGACGACCCACCTTTTCGTAAGTATTACAGTACAAAATTTTGAATGTAAACTATTTTTGAAATATTCATTTTATTTTGACGTATTTAGATTTATAAAAAATATAGGTAACTTTCTCGTACTAAATTACCCATGGTAATTTTGAGCTACACCACTCATAACTCCCCATTGTTACAAACTCCAAACGTAATTCCCTCTTTTGCGCATCGCATCTATCACATCTAATTTTCCACTCAAATGAGGCCTTAATTAAGGCCGCGTTATAAATTACACTTTCCCATCCAGTTTCCACACAAACGTAGTTGTACCCGTATATGCATTGTCAAAACACTATTGTTTATGAGGTTTAATTTATTCATTTAAGCCCATAAGTAATTTAATGATGAAGTTCCTTTGAGTATTTGTAAAATGGTCTAAGTTTAGTTTTTTTTTCTGAGGTAAATTTATCTTTTACATTGTCATTTTATAGCATTGGTCCTGGTTTGTTATTGCTGAGCGTCACTGCGATGCAACTAATAATTAAGCTGATTTTTGGAAAAGAGAACTTGAATTCCTCGAGGATAAACTATAGCTTCCTATGGTCGCTGTTATCATTTCGACGAGCGGTGTGGCCGACCTAGGTTATTGGGCGATTTTCCTTATTCCTAATTTAATGACGCAAAGAACACAGCATGGCTTTCTCCATAGCTCGCGGAGCGTCTCTGCTTACTTAGGAGGCCAATAGTTAGATGAAAAATAGTTTTTTATTTAACATGTTTCTGTAGGTATCGTTACTCATCACTGAATGAAAAAAAAACATTTATTTCTTACCTGAAATAACACGCCCTGGCTTTTGGTAGATATAGTCTCCCGGGAGCCTCTGAGAACCTGTCAGATAGGCCAGTGTGAACTTCTCGCACTGTGTGCTGTCCATCATCAGCGTAAGTACACACCAATACCCGTACCACTGCAAAGAAACAAAGCAATGCATTGATATCTAAACAAACAATCGGATGTAATATGAAAACCAGATATTTTAGGTCGAGTGATCGTACAAGATTGTTGCGTTGAAGAACGCATAGGTAAGTAAGTGGTTTAATTCTACACACGTGTTATGTTGATTCTATTATAATTTCAACCTTCATTTATATGGGATGATGGTCTATTGACGATTGTTCAATATCAATGTTTATTTGTATTATTCTATAACAGGATGTTCTGGCATGATCGTGATCAAAACCCCAGGGTGCAGGTACATCCACTACTTAAAAAAAAACAGATTTTATCTTATAAATAATAATCAAAAAACTAGTGTGTCAATAAATAAAAAAGTGAGTTTTTTAGGAAAAGAACTCTCATTTGGAATTCTTTAACGATATCTGTAGAATTTTAATCTAAGTATAATTTCTTCATCAGAACTCATTTTTATTAGGGTTCCGTACCCAAAGGGTAATAAGCGGAACCTTATTACTAACTAACAAGTATCTCATGAACCGTGATAGTTAGACAGCTGAAATTTTCACAGAAGATGTATTTCTGTTGCCGCTATAACAACAAATTATAAAAAACAGAATAAAATACATATTTAAGCGGGCTCCCAAACAACAAACGTGATTTTAGAGGCTCGATTTTGATCAATATTGATAACGGCAACAGGTAAACACTTAAAATATTCACAGACTATTTAGTTAAACAGTCACTTTAAAAATTAATAATTGCATTAAAATAAAGCAAATAATAAAGGAGGGCTCCCATACAACAAACGTGATTTTTTTGCCATATTTATAAATAATGGTACGGAACCCTTCGTGCGCGAGTCCGACTCGCACTTGGCCGATTTTTAAAAAGTAATATTTACTAAAGAGAAAGCAGTTTTGCAATGAAATGGTGCGCTTTTTTGCAGAGGCGCTCATACAGGTTTTTTTTCTCAAGGTAAAGGTCCTGCCCTACGTACAGCCAAATAATGTTTAATATATATTTTTAGTTGCGAAAACATTTTAAAATACATTTTTTTTAAATGAAAAATTCAAGAATTTAATATTAAATTATGTCGTGTTGTGTTTATTATCTAGAATTACTTATAGAGCGCGAATACTTATGAATAGTTTTTTTTTTTTAAATCGAAACCTCCTTGCAACTTGGGCAAGCCTTAAAAATTAAAAAAAATGAATAATGGATTTCAGTAGGGTTTAATTTAACGCGTACTCGAAAAAGTATATTCCCGCATAATTTGTTCACATAATAAAGAAGACTTTACGAGCAACTGCATTGAAAATATATTTCAGTTTTGTATACATACATTTTGGTATATTAAAATAAACTATAGCTACGTGTGTAACGGGCTTTATTGTAAAACATGTCAGTGGGACGTAGAAGTCGTGCGTGACATAGAGAAAAATATTTAAGAAAACTGTTGCTATTTATTTTAAACAATTATTTTTATATATTTTCACATTCTCTTGGAAGTAGGAAAGATAATAGGCCCTTTCCAGAGAACTTAATAAAGTTAGTAAGGAAGGACTCACATTTGACGTTTTCAAGTAGTCTATGTCCTTCTCCAGGATTCAAATTATGTCCATACCAAATGTGCCCGCGTTTCCACCCACCCTAAATCTGGTTTTCGGTGTGGGATTGCAACGGCAATTCGTCAATTATAAAAAAAACTGACTCACACTTGACGTTTTTCAGTAGCATATATCCTTCCCCAGGACTCAAAATATCCCCATACCAAATTACATCTAAATCGGTTCAGCGTTTTAATCGTAAAATATTAACAGACAGACAGACACACAGACATAGTTACTTTCGCATTTAAAATACTAGTATGGATAGTAAGGGCGATATAAGTAGGCCACTCCCTAGGGAGTATCAGGAAATCTCGTTGATAGATATATTTAGAGAAAAGTTTGATATTGACTCTTTTGATAAAGATAAATAAAAAAGTAAAAGTTCACATGAGTAAAAGTTGTGAGCAAATACGTGACTCTGAATAAGAGAGAAGTTAGACTTTGATTAATACAAAAAGTTGATCGGAAGAGACAAGCGAAAGCTTCGGGAAGATTAGGTTGCTTTTATTCGTGTTTGTTGTGTAAATACGTAAAAAAACATACCTAGTCAAAAAAGTTTTTAATAAGCATGATATTTGGTTTGTTTGTGATGTAGTAATACCGATTTAGTTTTAGTTGATTTATTGTTGTTTCTTTGGATTTTGTAGGTATTAGCGATAGAAAATAAAAGTCCAAATTTTTTGTGACACAAGGAGCGGGTTCGAGCAAAAATTAAAGCGGAAGTCAAATAAGAAGCAAAAACATGCGGCCAAAGTGTTGCTAGATTATTTTCATAGATTACTGTCTGTCTAATAGGGAGGATTTGGCTTTAATGACAAAATTATTAACTTCTTACAGCTATACTTAAGAGATAAACTTCCTCTTGCCAGCCTTCATACGTCCCCACTGTTGGGGCATGGCCTACCCTCATAAGCGAGCGTGATTTGGGCTATAGTCCACACGCCGGCGGAGCGGATTGTGGACTTCACATACGTCTTTTTTCTTGACGTATGCAGGTTTCTTCACGATGTTTTCCTTCACCGAAAAGCCAGTGGTGTGAATCAGTGCACTTGAGGAACTAAGAAAAGACTCATTGGTACACGCCGACCCCGTGGTTCGAACTTCCGCCACTTGGGACGTGAAGTGAAATTTAAACCCCTCGGCCACCACCGACTTAGATAAACTTATACATAGACATAGATATACACATTTAAGTACCTATGTGGTGCGTAGCTTACAGTAGGTATAACCTTAGATAAATCAGAACTACCTGAGTAGTACAGAGCCCATGATCAATATTACGGCCAACCATTGCTACAGACGAAATTGTGAGTTTTTCCTTTTTTGAAGTCTGTTAGTATACTAAGAATTTTTGGGAATTTCCTGTATCACGTTTGACCTGCTAACAATTTCAAAAATATAAACAATTTTACCAAAATATATCACAGTAGATAAACGTAGCGCGTACACATTTAAAAAAACCGGAGAAGTGCCTGTCGCATATAGAACTTTAAAGAAGTTGTCTCTCTGTTTACGTGAAGGTATCTATATGTCTACGTCAAAAATTCAATTCATTTTTAATGATTTTTTAAAAAAATATTAAGCTTTGGCGTTATTTTTTTAACATACTACAGATTTTACTTGATTATAATTAGAGCTTTTCTAATAACAGCATTCTTTAATTTATTTTGCAAAAATATTAATAAAACCAAAAAATTCGATTCGCTTTTCCGTTACCTTTGAAATCACACGTACCCGTACACTGGAAATCCGACCATTTTTCTATGAATTTAAAAATAAAACGGGATTAAATGCGTCGTTATTTGGCAAAATTCCTTTTTACCGACGATTCTGCTGGGTTACACCAGCCTTGGTCACGGGTAGGCTGGCGGTGCGCGGCGACTTCGGTCGGAGTGGTACTGTTGAACTATCCTTAATTTGTCTTTATACTTGTCATAATCACTACACACAACACTAACGGTGTCCTCGGGTGCGTTCGTTGATAAAACTCGAGAGCTGTATTTCCCCATAACTGTATTTCATGCAGGCGACAGTTGACATCCATCCTCACGATTGAAGTTCATATGCTTTTTTATTTAAATTGCTTCGCGTACCAATCTACGGTTATATTTTCGATTTGTGGACAAAACCTTAGTCTGGTGGAGCTGAATCCCGTGGTTGGAATTTGTGTTAATCAGATGTTTCGCTAAGCTGATTTTATCGTCTGGCAATTCTTTAAACCTATTGTGCGTATGGTCTGGCCAATGTAAGAACTGCCTAAGCTGCAATCAATTTTGTAGACAACTGGTGTTTGGTACGGGATTACGTCCTTAAAATAACGACGCGTTTAATCCCGTTTTTAACTGAATTCAAAAAAGGAGGAGGTTCTATGTTCGGCGGGTGTATTTTTTTTATGTATGTCCACCGATTTCTCCCGTTTATGAACCGTTTTTAAAAATTCATTTTTTATTCGAAAGAGTATGGTTCTGAGGTGATTCCATATTGATGTAGATTTAAAAAAATAATTACTGTTTATTTAGAACTGGTGAAACACGCCTTTTATATTGATGATTGTATAAAATTTTGTTACACGTTTGGCTGTTTTTAGTGTACGAGAAAAAAAAGCAATTCGTCACTTAAATGCATAAAATAAAAACTTTTTAAGAAAAAAAAAGAGTTTGAGTATGCTCAAATTTTTTAAAATTTTGCTTTCAGTGTATTATTTTGACCGAACAAACCTAACCGAAAGTAGCCCATAATTAACAGCCATTTTTTTATTTAAAAACTAGGCCTAAGTAAAAAAAACCGTTTAAGAAAAAGGGTACTGAAACGCATTTTTTTACAGTCATTCATCAGGCACTGCTAAATAAATATATTTTAAAAATGTAAACATGTAAACATACATTTCCACTTTGTCCAAATTTCAGCCTTGGTCTGCAAATAAAATGGATGTGTGACATAAGGCCGGTCGGACACACATGGCGAAGTTATTAAAGGGGTTGTTATTGTTTGTTGACAAAACCTAAAAACGGTGAAATAGCTGAAAACCACGATATTCATAGGGTTCCGTAGCTAAAGGGAACAAATTGAATCCTTAATAAATCCGTCGTCCGACCAATCGTATGTCAAGTCCTTATAATTTCGTCGTCTTTGAGTAGAATCTCATGAAATTTTGTAAAAAAATGTGTCTTTTGTGAGCTGCCATACAGATATGTTATGGAAATTCGGAAAAATTTAGGGGTAGCCCTCCGTAGATATAACCAAGGGATGTAAAGTTGAGAAATACCACCCTCTAACTTTAAAACCGATTTATCTAAAAATCCCAAAAAAGACACAATAACAGGATTGTTATGGACAAAAACGGTTCACTAGTTTTTTAAATATCCGTAATAATTCTCCTTCCACGGAACCATACACACAGATATACAGACACGCACTTGACTGGTTTTTACTAAAATTACGCTGTTGTCTTTATTATATAGACACTTACACTTGTACAGGTTTTGATAGTCGCTGTTACTTTACGCAATATCATACTAGGTAAGGTAGGCACTCGTCTGACGACATGGCCACAAGTTCGCGCCTCAGCTGAGATTAATTCGATCTGCTTTGAGATTGTGCAAGAGTTCTTGAACTCCCAAGTTATTTGATTTTATATTTCTTTTAATTCTGTAAGAACTAAATTTTATTGTTTTTCCAAATAAGCTGTAAGCTCCAAAGTCCGTGGTTTTCACGCTTCTTGTCCTAGTTGCCAGATTTTAGAGATGGCAACCCTAGTCCTAACATGTATCTATAGGTATATTTCATTTCAATTACTTTTACAATGAACAATACAAAATCCAACACTACACAACTCAGTCTACCTATGTTATTGCAGCCAGAAATTGTTTTTTTTTGTAGGTGATGGAAAACTTGGATGTGTTTTTTTTATATGTCAATATTTGTTATGTTTAATAGGCTTAGTGCCGTAAACAATCTATGTGCCTTTTTTAAAATAATGTATACATAATTTCGTTTTGTTCTAGTAGGTAGGTACCTATATTTTTAGTGGCATTAATTGTGGAGACTTTTACTGTATTTCATAAATTTCGCATATTTTTGTTGATTGTTCGGCATGTTAATAATATTATTGACTCTAATTAATTAATATTTTTATTATTACATTTATTTTTAGAGCTGAACATAAATGATATTCAGTGTTACCAAGTCTTAGGTAGATAAAAAAAACGAAAGTTGCATTACATTTATTTATATTAGATATATTTTAGATATATTTTCTTATAAAGAATTTAACAACATGTAATATTCAAAAATATGTCAAATCAGAGGCAATTGCAAAACTTGCTTAAAGACGTTTTTTTCGATTTTAATTTAAAATGAAAAAGTGTTCACTATAAATGCCACTACTATGTATAATATTCCGTTTCTCATCATTGCATTGAAATCAGATTTTAAACATTATACGCTGCAAGTGTATGGATGATTTGGCGGCTGCAAGTGAAGAGAGTTTCCATCGAGTTTAGAAAGCTTTTTAAAAAAACCTAAGTATAAAAATTATACACAGTTGGTTATTTAGCGCTTCACTTAAGAACGGCCGATTTGGCTATTTTTTAATTTTCGTATTTTTTAAATAAGCTATTTAGACAAAAGAAAATTCAAAAGAAAAAATGTGCTATTTCTGTGTGATGTTTTATGAACCTAAGACAATAACTCAACTGGATTGGACAAATTTAGCTCGAATACTGTTAAACAAGGCTAGTTTTACTAAGACGTCATCACTAAAATATATTTTATTTTAATAAGATTCTCCCAAACCCAGTTTGATTCCAATCAATAAGATTCGAAAGCAACTCGAACGCGACAGCAGTTACCCTGCAGTTTGTTGTGAGTTGAGTACTTATCATCAGTTTTTAACAGACGACATCCAGCGGGAACGGGTCGGTTACAATTGTGTTAAAATTAGCGTCTGTCAGAGATATTCGTGGAACGACCGAGTTAATTCTGTCAGACTTTCACGAACAAAACACTGAATTGCCATTTGAAAATGTAACAATAGTACATAGGGCCACAGGCTTAAGTATACCATTGGGGTTTTTAACCGTTTGAAGTTTTATTATTGTCTCATTGTCCAATATAAAACATACATACATCAGTAATTTTTTTGGCTTGATTATCAAAAATCTGATATGGAAATGTACAGTAGTTTATGATATTTTTTTTAATTAATTTTGTCGGCTCCGTGGTTCAGTGGGTAATGATGACCCAACTGCTGAATCGAGGGGCGTGGTTTCGATTACCACACAAGACAAACATTTATTCTGTTTGTCTTGAGACAGGGTAAAAAAAAGTATAAATGTATAGGTATATGTATTTGTATCCGTTGCCTGATACCCATAGCACGAAATTTGCTTAGTTTGAGACCAGACAGCGCTGTGTGTAATGTCCAAAAAATTTTATTATTATTATAACTTATATATTATACATGTTATATACTTACTTATAGTGGAAGCCGTGTGTATTATAAACAAATAAAAACGATTTATAGGTGTATAGCATTAGGTACTAGCTTTTGTCCGCACTGAATTCGGTCATCGCCTTTGATTCCTACCTCCGAAAAATAATCCGATATACGAAAGACAATAATAAACTTTTGAACTCTAATATTACTATTATTTTTTAAATCCTTAAAATGCTGTTGCAGTTTTGCTGTAAAAATTTGCACTAAAACTTCATATTCAACAATCATACGTAGGTATGGTGTGTAAACGAACAGCAACTATGTATGATAAAATAGTAAAAATCTGTTTTCGTTTGAGAGCCAAAAATCCTGTTACATCTTACAAATGGATTGTATATAACATGTAGTGTATTACCCAAATCTCACACCGTAGTACAACTAGGGTTGCCAACCGTACTCTGAAAAAAGAATATTATACTCTGTTTCGCGTAGGTGTACTATATAATCTGTAACACTTATAGAGTAGGCTAAAATACTCTATTTACGTAAACCATCACTTTCCACTAGTGGCAAGGCTATGGCTTGATACCTTTGCCCCTCGAGATCGGACGATCCTAAGAAACGTCCTCGAAATAAACTTTGACTTTCTTATTATTATTATTTTTATTTTAGGCATACAACGAAACCTCTTTAGCATACCTAACTATCCGCCATTTTGAAAGATTTGTTCAAATCTAACTTCAAATCAAGTCATTTTAGCAGCCAGTGATGAAACCAATGTTATTCAATAGAATAAATTATAACGAACTTACGTATATAGTTATGAATCACGTAAGTCATATACTTTGGAAAAAAACTGAGTTTAAAAAATTATAAAAGTCCTTTTTTTCGATCTTTAAAGTAAATGCCTTGAAAAGTATATATACTACTTACGTGATTTATAACTATTAAATTTTTTTTATTATAATTTATTCTATCGATTACCGCTAGTTTCATTACAATATAACATATCAAACTGTTTTCGAAATGGTGGACTGTCGGTATGACAGTCTCCATTCAAAAATGTTCGAACCTCAGTACTCATTATTTACCCTCTCTAAAACCAGATATACTTTATTTCATCCAAAGTTGGCAACCCTAAGTACAACCCTTTTCCGGCGGGACGTCTGCAAATGAACTCTACATCTGTTCCGCACTCTTGCTACGGAATTTAATTATCCGCTCCATCCAATATTATCACTCGGTAGTGATCGAACAAGAGAAATTCAATGACACCCTGGTACGGATTCGATTGTGCAAACATTTATTAGAACACTAGCTTTTGCCAGCGGCTCCATCCGCTATAAAATAAGTATTGGCCTAGGATGTCTTTGGCAATTTCTTAATTATTTTAAGAAATCTGTATTGCTGTAGTTATTATTAATCCATGTGGAACTCAGTTTTACTTATCCTCCTACAGAAATATTAAAATTCCGGGATCAAAAGCAGCCCTTGTCCTTCTCCATCCGTTCACCTATCTCTGTGCCTAATTATATGCTCCGTTGCGACGTAGAGCAAAAACAAACTCACTTTCGCATTTATAATCTTGGTATGGATGGATGGATATGGATATGAACATGAATGGATATTATATGTTATTATATAGCGTCGACTCCCAAGCTCAGTGCAAATTAAAGGGATGTGGGTTCGATTTCCGCACAAGACAAACATAAATGCTTTTTTTTGTCTTGAGACTGGGTGTTTTTACTTGTATAATATGTTTGTATTTACAGAAAAAGTATAAATATGTATTTGTTTCCGTTGTCTGGTATCCATAGCACAAGCTTTGCTTAGTTTGGGACCAGACGGCGCTGTGTGTAATTTCCAAAAACATTTATTTAAATATTATGGATATGGATTTAGTACAAATTAAAAGAGAAAAGAAGGAACTTTCAATGAGCTATCGAAACTTTGACTTCGAAACTTGTACATTCGCTGCAGCCAGTTATGTTAATTGAAATTTAGCTAGAAGCATTTCCAATAAATTGTTGTCACTCCGCTATTATCCATCTACGTCGAAGCACGTTGCTTAATCACGTGGCTGGCGGATAATGGCGTTATTAGTCATGTGTAAACATTGATATACGAGTATTAAGATCTTAAGGCATTATCGGATTACGTGCCGTTAGAGGATGAATTCGGATAGGTTGTTGACAGGAAAATGATTCTCAATGATTACGGATTAGGCAGTAGGTAACGTCAACACGTCTAAAAAATAACATTAGCTGCCAGTTTTCTCCAAATTACATTTGAACCATATTCGGATTCCTTGCCTTGAGCGTATTTAGACGGTAAGAAATATGTTTTTTTAAGGCCTGCCTTGTATGTATTTTTACTTAAATAGTTAGATTTTATTAATGCGTTTGAAATTAAACGTATTAGGTAAAAATCATGTAGTAAGAAAATAATAATATAAAATATAACCTATAGCAATCTAGAAAATAGGTATAATCTTTCCGTTATGTTATGTCTAGGTGAATATTTTAAATCAGTCTCTAACCATACTCTTTAGTTACCCATAGTTACTATCCATTCATACTTCCATATTTATTCATTCTAATATTAGTATTATAAATGCAAAAGTGTCTGTATTTCTGTGTTTGTTACCTTTAATGCGATTTTCATGAAATTTGGCAAAGTGATAGCTTAAATTGCACTGCGTCTTGGGGAAGGGCATAGGCTACTTTAAAAATGTCAAGTGTGAGTCGAATAAGGGCACAGAACGTAGGGTTAAAAGGAAATGCTTTAATTTGTAGGGTCAGCAACGCGCAAAAGATGCCCTAGTTGTTGCAAGCGTCCATGGGCTGCGATGACCGCTTGCTATCAGGCGGACCGCAAGCTTATTTGCCACATTCGCGGTATAAAAAAGAGAGCTTAGCGCAGATAATGTTAATCAAAATTCGATTGAACCGCTGAGCCAATTCTGCATCGATTCTGAACTGTGTGGGGTATCGTCGGTAGATCTTAAAATTTATTTGTGGTTAGTACTTATGTAACTTTTTCGCTAGTGTTTTTCCTTCTTTCACCTCACAACGGAGCATTCAATTGGGCTGAAATTGGCACAAACATGGTTGAGGACATGGAGAAGGACGAAGGCTCTTTTTATACAGGAAATTTCCCCACAGGAATAACAAACAGTAGGTATTACAGAAGAGTGAAAATCCATTTAATTCCACAAAATGGGGTGCGCGAAAAAAATTTTTTTTTTCTACACTTAAATGCATGAAGAGATGCCCCTAAAATCTCATAACAAAATGGCGGTTTACAAAAGACAAATTTCTGTGAAATTTCATTAGAATCGATGAAAGGGCTTAAGTTTAAGGCTGTGACTAGGCTTACCAACCTTAGGGCACGGATATGCGGAACAGTTACAATCAAAACGCGGGACGTGGCAAAAAAACGCGGGACGTGGCAAAAAAAAGCGGGACCCAACTATCTAAACGATATGCTTCGTTACGACGAGAAATAAAAACAAACTAATAAATAAAAACAGACTTTTGCTTATATAATATTTTATTTAGTTAGAAACGATGTTTGATAATGTTTTCCTTACATGAGAAACTCTGCTGATTACGATATATCTTAGGTATGATACTGTTTAATTACACGAAAAACTTTTATGTTACTGGCCGTTTTATGTTACCATAAAAACGGGACAATTGGCGTCCCGTAGACATTTTCTGAGGAACGCATCCCCTAAGGCCCTAGAAACGAAATGTCCCGCCTATCGTGGTACGGTTGGCAACCCTAGCCGTGATATTTGGGTTTGGTTGGTTTCGTTTTTGCCTATTGGCTACAGAACCCTAAAAAAGATTGATTGATCTCCAGATAGAGAGATAGATATAGGATCTTACATGTTGTACATTTAAGATTTATGATGAAACTTTGTATAACCTGCTGCGTAGGTCGCGTTGTCCTGAATGATTCATATATGAGCATGAGGCGTTTAATGGTTTCTTAATATTGTGTGAAATTTGAGTGTGATTATGTCATGTGTTCAAATAACTTTGCCAAACTGGTTGACCGTTTCGCTTATTTTGTAAACATAGAAATTAAATTTTCTGTACGTACATGCATGATTTAAATAATAATTATCGGTAACAGGGTTACCACAATTTGATTTACTGAGCATGTTACGAATAATTATGATGACAATTACGGCGAAAGTTTTAAATGTTATAAAATCATGATTTTGCTTAATTTCTTAAGCCATTAATTTAATTAAATTAACACAGCAAATTAAACATTGTTATCAATTCATTCATCCAGTTTTAGGGTGCCGCAGCCAAATGAAAAAAAACAGAACCCTCATAGTTTTATTGTGTCGGTCTGCCATATGTTATATTATTACTGCATTAGTTCTTATAGATTTATTATAACCTAGGTTTAATTTTTTGTATATAAAATTCGGACATTAATTAGGTGTTACGTAATCCGCTATTATAACACATATGTGAAAATTTCCGGCTTCCACCTTCTTCAGTCTAAAAGATAGAGCTCTTTAGAAGTCGGACCGACAAACGGACGGACAGATGGACAGCGTAGCAGCTAGCGACAGCGTAGGCTTAGTTATCGGGCTCTGTTAGGACATGAAGGGCAAGGGGGAGGAAGTGTCATGTTCAATAGGGGTTAGTTTTTAGAAAAACGAAAAAAAACACTTTATTTTAAAACTAGTCTTTGTTAATTTAAATGAAATTATTTTAATAAGTGTGATAAAAAGCCTTTTATTCTATTTTAACATCAAAAACATAAAAGATTTATTTTATTTTGTATTTAAGAAAAAAGGTAAATAAGGTACATTTTTTTTAATCGTAAATAAAGGTAAGTGATTGTTAAACGTAAAGCGACAAATAATAAAAAACAATCAAGTGTGATTTGGGATTGCGGTCAAAATTCCGAAATTGGAATTTAAATACAGTAAGTTATATAAAAATTAAGTTAGTAAAGTTGAAGCAAGATAAAGCTTACAGAACCCTCGGTATGCAGGCCCAACTCGTACTTTGCTGATTTTTTGTTGCTATCCAACTTGACAAAATTGTGCATACATCACTCATTACTATGTATGGCGCGTGACGGTAGTAGCTTGACAAAAAGGTTGTAGCTTGGGCGCTCGCGACATATCATTGATAGGCGTCAATGCGGGCACGATCTAACCGTAATAACGCACAATGTACGGTACGGGCACTCACGCACAAGAATACAAATGTAACACGACTACGCAACGCCCGCATTTATGTAACTTCCATCTTTGGCACAAAATGTAAACAAACATTCGATGAAAATCTGAAAATGTAAAACAACTTGCAAAACCTGCATTGAAACGATTGCAAATTGCACAAGTTTTGTGCAAATTACCATAAAATTTTGATGTTTTCTCTTAAATAACCATTTAGAAGCTTGGTTGACGTTTATAGCAATGACATAAAAGGCGTTTAAAATACCATTATAGCTGCATATTTATGAGTCGATTATAATATTATTCACTGTACAAGGTTTATTGTTATTCATATTTTTATTATATGTTCTTCAAGAGGTTCTAAAATTCATCCACAATAATACTTTTAGAACAATTTATTTAACATATATAACAGCCAGCATAATGTATATAATTCCGTCAAATGTTGAATATTAAATAATTTCATTTGCATAGCCCGCAACGCACGCAGAAATAGGTAAGTCCGACAGGAAAAAGCGTTAGATGGCCTAGAGACGAATTAAATATCACATTTCTATGTAATGGATCCAACTGCAAAATTTATCATATTCTTACTAACCTAGGGTTTCCAATTGTCCTGTATTTCTTGGGATGATCTGGTTCTTTAACAATATTTAAAAAAAATGACATGTTCATACACTGTCCTGTTTTTATAATACTTTCATTTGCAAAACCTTTAGCGCACGCAATAAACATACCCGACTGGATTTTGATGGAGCTATATAAATCTTATTTTGACATGACAGGGTTCCGTAACCAAAGGGTAATAAACGGGACCCTATTACTAAGACTGTCCGTCCGTCTGTCACAAGGCTGTAACTCATGAACCGTTATAGTTAGATTGTTCTGTTTCAGTTCAGTTTCTGTTGCCACTATAACAACAAATATTAAAATACAGAATAAATTAAAGCGGGCTCCCATACAACAACCGTGACTTTTTTTGCTCGTATTTGCTCGATATTGATAACGGCAACAGGTAGACGCCTAAAATATTCACAAAATTTTAAGTTATATATTCACTTTAAAATAAATAATTAAATTAAAATAAAACAAATATTTAAATGTTTATAGATAATGGTACGGGACCATTCGTGCGCGAGGCCGACTCGCATAGGTATCTGCGAAATAAAACTTTTAGTAATAAAAAATACTAATCTTTCGTTTATCTTTAAATGAACAGGAAACTCAAATATGGCAAACTATTATTATTCTAGTTTATATTTATGTTAGTTATATTTTTCTTTTAATAGTATCTTCAGTATATGACAGACAGAAAAATCTGGCTGCCCTACTATTATCTTAATCACTGCATCTCAATCTGGTTGCGGCACAGTAGATATAAATAAAAGGTAGATAAAGTAAGTATTTTATTAATGTCGAACATGCATTGCCCAAGGTTAATGATTTAATTGAACATCGATGTCTTTAGTTACTTATAACATGATCTACAGTTGCATTATTTAATTTTTACTTTTACAATTCCTATATAGACCTATTCACATCCGCATTTATCCTCACAAAGTAAGTAATAAAAAACTTTATTCTGCATTCATATTATTTCCCTAAAGTTAATTTGATATTTAATCTTTAATCAACTGTGGTAATTTACCGAACTACCTTATAATGTGAGTTAAATTAAAACCTGTGTCCAGGCCAGGTCATCCTATGAATTTTGAAAAAAGAAGTTAAGGAGTGCAGAATTTATTATTAAAGATATGAATGTTTTTTTTTAATACTGGCTGTTATTAAAATTTTATCGCATGACATGAAAGTTTAGTAGAGCTATTATTATCTTAACATGGGTTTATTTATACAAAAACAATAGCGGCTCAAAATAAAATCAAAATCATTAGCATTTTGGCGCGCGTGTTTTGCGAGCATTGACGCGGTGACAAGACGCGGCGACAACTATGTCAATGCCGAGCCCGCGAACCCAGCGTCGTTGGCGCACTATCGGTTCGACTCTTATCGACCATTTCGTTTCGACAAACTATTGGAAAATTACGACATTGTTAGCCTTCTTACTACTTATAAATAATATTTACGATCTCTGGAAAATTCTACTATGTCCCTTAGTTTTTATTTTTCTAATGGTCTCACTCACTTTTAAATTTACTTTGTTTAGAATGGATTTTTGTTAAATTCAAAATAGGGGTTGGTTGATTGGAATTTTGAATAAAAATCTGTCATTTCAGAAATGCTTTTGGAAAAATTTATACGGCATCCTTAATTTTAGATTTTTTTTAAGTTGTCAATTGGAGTGTGCGTCATGTACCTAAGTTTGCATGTATTAAAATGCGGAGTGATAATTTAATCGTAGATATATTGTTTTTTTAATCTCATTCACGCATTCACTACGTAAAACTTATGTGGCCGTTCTAGCGCTAGAGTTTTTTTTTTTTTTTTTTTTTTTTTAATACCACCAAGGTGGCAAACAAGCACACGGTCCATCTGATTGTAAGCGGTCACCGTGGCCTATGGACGCTTGCAACCTCAAAAGTATTACTCGCGCGTTGCCGATAGTTTACAATGAGACAACTAAAGATATTTTCTTATCTAGCTTTTGGACCAATCCTTACTAAATATAAATGGGACCAATCCGTGGTAGAGTTGTACTATAGCACAAATATATGTATAAAAAATTGTAAATTGGTTTATAAATGACGAAATTCTGAGGTAACTAACATTAATAAAAAACATAGGTATAACCATTGGCTCTTGAGATATCAAAGGGCAATAAAAAGTTAACCTACAAACAAACATACACACACACACACACACACACACATAACTCTAAAAGTAAATGGCAAACGATTCTCCAGGTCTTAAAACGTAAAGAAAACGCAAATTTAGCGATTTCGATTTTCGGACCTATTATAATTACTTTCCTCAAGAAAAGTTAATAAATGTAACTTACATTTGTAACTATGGGTAAGTATTCAATACCGTATAGTATATATAGTATGTCGACATCACACCTACATACTAGGCTTGTGTTGTGCGAGTGTAACCTATATTACCACTTATCAACTTCCGTTTGAATACTTAGTTACTTAATGAGCTTTGAATTCTTAACAAGACAGACATAAATTGTTTAAGTTACTTTTACTTGCTGTACTCGAAATCGGAACATGTAAGTCAGAATATTGAATAATATCCATACTAAAATTATAAATGCGAAAGTGAGTTTGTATGTTTGTCCTTTCTTCACATCGCAACGGAGCATACAATTTGGCTGAAAACAAGCACATTTCCTTGAAGTGATAGAAAGGGACACAGGCTTCTTCCTATCCCAGAAAATTTAAAAGCTCATGCAGGAATAACTTTAACCGCATTTCACGTGGACAAACTTATTTTTTGATACCACCACCATGACAAACAACGTTAGCTTTATGTACAGCGGTCTCCATTGCTTATGTACGCTTGCAACACCGGGGGCATTAATCGCAAGTTGCCGACCCTTCAAAAATAACTTCTTACTTGAAGAACCCTATACTGTAGTCCTTAGAGAAAACGTTGGCAGGGAGCTCATTCCACAACTTTATTCGCGTTAGGTAGTTTCTCTGTCTCTGTTTCTCCGTAAAATGGCAACTTCTATAGAAGACCTTGGTGCCAAGCCAGACCCGATCGAACACCTTCGCTATGTCCAGTTTACATGCCAATGCCTCGCCCTGACTCTCAATGGCTAGTGCCTATCGGTGTGTGAGATACACTAGAAGGTCACCAGTCAAGCCTCTGTGGTAAAAGCCATATCGACGGTCGTGTTTTTCTAGGTATCAAAGCTTTGCGATCACACGCTCGAATTACAGGCCTATCGCTAATACCTCCCTCCTCTCCAAGGTGATGGAGCGTGTGATCAGCACACAGCTTCTAAGATACCTAGAAAAACACGACCTGATCAGCGACCGTCAATATAGCTTTCGCCATAGTTGCTCGACTGGTCACCTTTTAGTGTATCTAACACACTGATGGGCACTAGCCATCGAGTCAGGGGGAGGCATTGGCATGTAGCCTGGACATAGCGAAGGCGTTCGATCGGATCTCGTTTTCTATCGAAGTTGCCATCCTACGGAGTGCCCAAGGGTTTGTGCAAATGGGTGGCTAGGTTATTGTCCGGCAGACGCATGCGAACCGTAGTTGATTGTAGTTGCTCTGATAGCATGGACATTCATGCTGGTGTCCCACAAAGCTCTGTGCTGTCACCTACGCTATTTCTACTGCATATCAATGACATGTTGGACATCAACAACAAGTGATAACCCAGTTCTGGCAAGTGTCGGCAACGCGCGAGTGATAACCCTGGTGTTGCAAGCGTCAGTAGAGGGGATTCGTTGGTTCTGGCGCACTTCCCCCCAACCTCAACCCCTCTCCTAAAAAAAAGGTCACCAACTTTTTCCTGCTTTGTACGACTCGCGCTTGACCACTCTCAAAACCACCCCTGTGTCTGGGGTGTGGCGACTCGCGCTTGACCACTCTCAAAACCACCCCTGCGTCTGGGGTGTGGCGACTCGCGCTTGACCACTCTCAAAACCACCCCTGTGTCTGGGGTGTGGCGACTCGCGCTTGACCACTATCAAAACCACCCCTGTGTCTGGGGTGTGGCGACTCGCGCTTGACCACTCTCAAAACCACCCCTGAGTCTGGGGTACGTCGACTCACGCTTGACCAGAACTACCACATGACATCACTGTGGGTTCTGTGTAGTTTTGTTAAGTAGTTATATCATTATCGTAATGGGTCTATCGTATTTTTCCGTTTATTAGTTATTCTTATTTAATTACAAATGTCGTGAGTGCGATAATGATGTTTGTGGTGACATTCCTAATACCTTTTTAATTATATTTGTACTTGTAAGATAAATCGTATATATATAGGATCCATAAACACTAGTCGATAGTATTCATTCGAGTTACAATTTATCATCAAGTGTGATACTGAGGCTGGTTCTATTTCCTTCAAAAAAAAGCTATGGAGGTATGTGTTTTTTTGCTTTATAATTCTTTATCTATATTTATTATATATTACAGACCCTCAAAACTATGTGTTTGTTTGAATGTCTATTACTTAAACCAATTTTGTTTAGGTTTTCACTTTAGGTAATTTTTTTATTCAAATTATTATACAAATATGTTTTTAAAGCATAGGCTTCAACAGCATACAGAATTCAACATTTAACGTAATGGAAGAAAACACGTTCAAGCATTACTACTACGCTACATCGGATGATGAGCAATCAACTGAGAAGGCCTTAGAAACAACAAAGCTCAAACGGTCTCGTCGAAATAGTATCGACTCATTCTTTGAGGGGACCAATCAGAAGAAAAAGAAACTCAGCTCTACAGTGGCGAGATCTTCAAAAGATGGTATCCCTGGTGTCACATACTTGTCTACTAATAATGATGATGGGGCTCATGCTACACATTTGATAAAAATTGAGGTGTATGACCTCATAAAATTGAAAAAAGTACCAGTAGATGAACATTGGAAACACTCAGAAGTGAGGACCAAATATTATACGGATACAAAAGATGAAAAATATGAGCAAACGAAGGGTATCATATTTGATATCACGAAGCAAATAGCAGAAACCAATAATTGTAAAAAATACTTTTTTAAAAAGTAATCTCTAATAGCTAAATTAATTTATAAGAACCAGCTTCAGTATTACTCGAAATCAACTTTGAATCAAATTGTATCATGTTTGAGTTTTATTATGAATAAATGATATAAATAAAAAATATTTTTTTGTTTTATAACCACTAATTACACAAACACACACATAAGAAAAAAACATTTTTTTATTTTAAAAAGTTTTATTATCAAAAATTGTTTTAAACATATCATATAATAAAATATCATTACATAGAGTGTTATTACTAAAGTGGTTTACAAAATCAATCATTGATTTACCATGAAATTAAAATACAGATAAACAAGACAATATTCCCCACAAACAGTTGTAAAGTCATTTTGAACTCTTTTATTATTGTAACTCCATATCTTAGTATTCTTATTTAAGAAATATAAATGATGTCTACTAGGTTTACGACCATAAGAATCAAAGTATTCACCTATTCCATTTTTATTAATATGTATCCCCACCCAATGCGATCCAGGTTGATTGTCAACATCTAAATTACTAATGAGAAAAGCAGGTAGGTGCATGAGTACTGGTAATCTATTTGCAGCAAATACATTTAGTTTAATTTTCGGAGAAATTATCTTTAAACATTTTTGAATATCTAAAGTATTCATTTCAAAATGTTGATATTATGAATGTCAAAAGTATAATAAGTCCTTTCATTGAGTTCTAATTATTTATTATATTTTTAGCTACTGTAATCTACTGAAACATTACGATTTTTATCTATTTCAATAACATTATCAAATTCAGCATACACTATACAGTTTATTGTTTGTATGAGTGCTGCTTCAAAACGAACTTCCAGTCTTACGCTTCCATGTCTAATAAGATTCCAATGAGACGTAGAACTAGCTGATAAGTCTGGAGTTAAATCAAATGCCATCAAACAATATCCATTTGCATATTGTTCCCTAGAAATAGCATTACCATCATTCAAAAAGTGAATACCTGACCCGGAAAATAGTGTATGGTAAGCTGTGGTAAATATATTGTTGTGAAACATTGGTTGTAAAGCTTTTGATGGTATTTGTTGGCCATCTATATACAAACTAAATGTATTTATTCCATAGTTTTCAAAGTTAAAAGGGTTTCTGTTAAAACTTCCATTAAAAGCAGCATTGTTTACAAAACCTATTATACACCTTTTTGGAACTTGACCAATAAATATGTTATCAAGCGTTTTTCCCTGAACTCCTGAAGGTATTGTGAGCACTTTGACTTCAGCTCTGGTTATAGGATACTTAGCGGTCGTTGCACTTAAAACTTTTTGATGTGCTAATAATACACTTGGACTAATTTTTGCTCTACGAACTATAAGTGTAGCGTCAGTAAAAGTAACTTTCAGTTTGGCATCTGCACCAGCCATAAGATTAAAACTTTCTCTTGATCGTACTAGTTTAAGACTAATTTCAACACCATTTATCAGAAACTTTTCTTGATTAAACAAATCCCCATGCAAATGTCCTACCATTTCTACCTCTTTACTCTCACGTACAAATTGATTCCTTTTTTTAAATCCATCATTAGAATCATCTAGTGAATTCATTTTTCCAGCTGTGTCTTCATACCATAGTCCACAAGTCAGATGAGATTGTTTAGCTGCTGGACCATAGTTTAATAAAGTTTCTATAAATGCCCTATAAGCATAAGTGTTGTTTGGTGGAGATACTAGTTTTTGATTTAAATACACATCGAGTTGATTGAACAGTGAGTGTAACCAGTTATTAGTTGGGGCTACTACTGTAGCAGCAGCTAAGTTGGTGCCATCTTGGTTTCGAATTTTAACTTTTAAATGTAGTAATGTATGAGACAAATCGATATAATCATCCCCCGTACCAGGAATTTGAAATTCAATTGGTCCATCGTCTGTAAGGGATGATATAGGTTTGTAGTGTATCCATTGTCCATTTTCAATACTTGTCTGAGTTGTTGGTAAAGCAAATAAATCCAATTCCGATTTTATACATTCACATGAATGATTATGCAAGAATGACATTATTTGTTTGAAAATATATCTTTAGTATTTCTATTAATTTTATACTTTCTAGCTCTCAACTCTTTCAAAGCTGTTGACGGAATGGAATGAAACCGACGTTGACGTTTCGTTATATAACCTGATCCATTCATTAGTCTTTCAATTTTATCATCTGCTCTTCGTTTTAAATTACTACTTACATCTTTTAACCGTGTTTGCACAGATTCATTCATTGGTTTCTGGCTTATCATATCGCTTAATAATCCCACTCCAGCATTAAGAGCCTCTTTACCAATTACTCTTGCCCCACTTGATAATAAAGGTAGTACTGATCGAAACAGGCCTCCTAAAAAGCTTCCTATTCCATGACCACGTTGATGTGGTACACCTTTATAAATTACACCAATTCCTGATCCTGCTTGGTGTGAATAGTATTGCTCATAGGGACAAATACTGTTATTATGCATTATAATCGCTTAAAGTGTAGTTTAACATATGCGGTCCCAAATTGAAATGGTATTTTATTACCAGTGTTTGTTCTTATATCTATTTCAATTGTATCAAATTCTCTTCGCATAACTGGTAAGTAGTGGGGTGGTGAAAATACATGCATCTTATAAGCACCATAGATATATTTCTCGGGGTCTAAAGGTATTATTCTTAACAATGGTGTCATAACATCTCCAACTATTTGCGGATCAATTATATCACAGTAAACAAATAATTGAGAAGGTAATCCTAAATGTAAATTGGGTGGGTATCTTCCAACATTTTTTGTTATTAAATTAGTTTTTGGTTCAAAGCCAAGTTGAATACTTAACTTTGATGATAACGTTAAAGATGATATATTTTTATCGTTAATTTGAACAGAGACCATCTGGGAAACTTTATCATAATGAAAGCGACAGTTTTCTTTTAGGTTTAAGGCTTTTAAAATGTTATCAATATTATCATAATTGGTTGCAGGTATATGATTTTTATAAATGACTGATGATATTGATTTATCCAAAGGTACTATCATTTTCTTAGTAATATACATTATATTTTCACCCTCTTGAACTGTAAACATACTACATGGGTATTGAAATTCTACAACTCCAACAGACCACTGTCCTTCTAATTTTATAGGTTTTGGAAGTTTTGTTGAAAAATTTGTAGTGGTATTACTCGGAAAATATTCCATTGAACTATTACTGAGCAAAGTTAAATAAAAATCTTCCTTAATCATATTTTTTCTATATCTTTTAATGATACCCAAGTATTAAATTTGTTTGGATAACCTTTCCACTTCACTAGTACTTGCTTTCTATTTCCAAAATAACGAGTGTGGAGTATTTTATCTATTTTATGTGAGAGAGTGGGGTTGTATATTACTTTTTGTAATTCTTTTTCATAAAATGTACCTGTAATGGGTTCATTTTGAAGATCTTTTAACGTATAAACTACCCAAGGTGATCTTCTTATAACTGAAGTAATAACAAATATTTCATCACTCCAGTTGCTCTCGTATCCTTTTTGAAATATGTGTTTATGTTTTGTTATCCTAACATAATCACCTACTTTAAACCTGTTTAGAATAGCCTTTTGCCCTTTATCTCTATCATATAAATTATTCCAAACAGTCATAATATTTTCTGCGTTAACATCTTTGGGACACATTTTTATACTTGAATGATAGCTATGATTATAAGAATAAATCAAATCTTTTAAAATATCAACATATCTATATGTGTTATGATGTGTGAAATACCGCCACATTTTTGTCTTTAATGTTCTTTGAAAGCGTTCCACGATACTAGCTTTTATATCAGGATTGTTAGTGGTGTAATAGTTTATACCTTTACTTTTAAAATATTTTTGCACATCCTTAGAAACAAATTCAGTTCCCTTATCTGACTGAATGTGGTTAGGTAAGGATTTTGACTCATTAAATATACTTTCAAAGCATTCTTTTATAGTTATAGAGTTCTTTTTTTTTAAATATCTAGCAAATGCATATTTACTAAATACATCAATAACACACAGAATATATTTAAAACCATCATTATATTCAGAATAAGTGCGCATATCACTTAAATCCACCTGCCACAAGTCATTATAATTAGATAAAATGTACTTATTTCTAGGAAATCTATTTCTTACAGGTTTATGTAATGTGTAAGTTTCTTGTTCTTGCAACCAATTTTTCACTTGTTTTGCTGTCATTTTTCCCTTTAACGAGTTGATGAGTTTGTTAACACCTCCATATCCAGCAGGATGAGAAACATCATAGTAAATCTGATTTATTTCTAATAGGGGGTCCATTTTTCCCAGTCTATTTTTTTCTTGATTTTGTTAAAATGAGTCTTAGTAGGAGTAAAACTATTATCTGATTGCAATTTGTTAAGTGGAATTTCTTCTTTTATATCACCTAAGTAAAGTTTATTAATATATTCTAGTCTTTTTGGATTTCCAATATAAGTTAATGGTATTTTAATTTCTTTTAATGCTGATGCAAACTCTTGCCACCCAATTGGATCACTGTGTTTAAGTGGTCTTAGTGTATCATTCACCAGGTCTATAATGTTACTCCCTGGTATTTTCATATTATTGATACTAACAGTTCCATTGGTATCCCAATCTACCTTATTTTTATTTGAAAAAATTGATTCTATTAGTAATTCACCTCGTTTTATATACGTCTTAGGAATCAATTTCAAGAGTTGTTGCTTTGAATAAAATGGGGTTAAGTCAGTATCATTTATGGTTTTTGATTTTATGTTTGATACCTGCTCAGTGTCAAGGACTGTTTCCTTAATGACATCAGTATCTTTATAATTAGGCGAACTTTCTGTTTTGGTTATAATTGGTATTTGATATGGTCGTCGTTCTACTTCAGTAAAATGTAAATACCTTTGTAGTGTTTGTAAATACAAAATCCATTTTTCTCTATCTTCTACATTACTATTTAAAATATCTTTCATTTCACCATCTAAACGGGATAAAGTATTTAAAGCGCTTTGTGTTTCATTTTCCTTTTTAATTTTTTCTATCAAATTAGGTTCAATTAGAATCATTTTTTTAGCATGTTCCATTTCTGCTTTTATTTTCCTGCTAAGGTTTTAAAATTGAACTCACCAAGGCACTTAGAACAGATCCTAAAATAATAGGTAAAAAGGCACCACCCCTTTGAATAATTACGTTTTTTCTAAGTAGATTTCTTCCTTTACAAACCAACTTTCTCAATATATTTTTATATTTTTTTAATTTGTTTTTATCATTTTCCTTGACGGGTATTTTACCCTGTAATACGTTGTAAATACACTCACAAATAAAATTTATTTCTTCTTTACTACAAGATTTAAGTAAAGCTTTTCTATGTCTTGGTTTCAATACATGCAACGATTTTAAAAGTTCTTGATGTGTAGTCACTCTTGAATGCATTATTTATGAATGATTGGAATTTCATTATGTTTGCTGTATTTAAATCCTTTTTTAGGTATATATACAATGCAGTTCTGGTCAGAAGGAAATATTCTCGTTTTAAATCGACACATATCAATTGTGTCCTGTTTTAAATCTATCATTAGGTAGCCATGAGGTTCACTAGTAGCATCTTTGTAGGCATCTTCCAAAAATTTGATGTTTTCAGGTGAGACTTGACGTGCTAAGTAACGAATTTGAGTTTTATCTCGTGGATTTTTAAAGTAGACTATATAACTAGAGTTTAAAGAAATATCTCTCTGTCCTTTACCTTGATGGAATATATTTTGTGTAATATAGAAAACACTAATGTTTCTATGATGACTACCCTTTGTGAATATGTCAACAACACGACCATCAGACTCTCGCATGAGGTCATCGATTATTATTAGTTGTGGTTGTTCTCCATCAAACATACTGAGGTCAGGAATACCTTGGTAATAATTAACATTGTTCAAGTTGTATAACGGTTGCATTTCATCATAACACCACATAATATTAGAAAAATGTTAATTATTAAATTAGCATTAAATTATTAATTATTATTATTAAAACAAATCTCATTAGCATGTTTCACAAAATTTTTAACAAAAACTGATTTACCACATCCACTAGGGCCAGCTACAATTACTGTAAAGGGATGATAAAAATGAATCATAATTATTTTTAATGTGTGTTCTCTTTGAAAATGTTCAAATTCATATGGAGGAAAGCAATAAAAACAAACACTTATATATTAAAAACAATATAATTAATAATAAAAAAAAAAATTACAATCATTAGGTTACTTAATAATAGTTATTACCTTACATTTTTTAAACACACATAAACCAGATACAATTAATACTCTATATTATTATTTTTTCAAAACTATAAGTTAATCTTAAAATGACCCCAAGCATATGTATCTGTTGAATTAGGTAAAATATATCTCTTGGTGTCATTATAGGATAGACAAGTTTTATTAATTTGTTGTGTAAAAATAGTATGTTTCACACTTCGAATCCTACACATTTGTGAAACATTTACATTTTTATTAAATAGACACAACTTATAATTTTCCAAATTCATTTTTTTTGTCACACTTTTATTTACACCTTTAGCTTTAGCAATAACCTTACTTTCAATGTCCATTGCATACATTTTTGATCGAAGTCCTACAAACTCCCGAAATACTTTACCATTGTTCTCATCCTTAAAATATCCAAGTTTCTTTTTATTTAAAAGTGGGAAACCATAAACATTATCACTAGGATAGTCTGAAGTATCGAAAAAACATTCTAAGTCAGATTTTATATCATTATAAAAATTATCTGTAAATATATGGTAAACTAAGCTATCCGTATCAGTGTATAATAACTTGACACTATTATTGTATTTTCTTTTCATGTAATTATAATGAAAGTTATACATCAATGTTTTTGATATTTCTAATATAGAAAATCCTAAAACAAATGGTTTATTGAAATATACCTTAGTCTTTTGTAATTGTACAGCAATTAAAGACTCGGAGAATATAGATAGACTATGAAACTCAGGGCGAGCAATTAAACTTTGTGCACCTTGAATTTTTCCACGGTTTTCCCAGTGGGTTAACAATTTCACATTAACACGTTTTTCAACATTTTCCATAGTTTTACCAAAGACTGCATTATTCATAAGTTTATAAAAATCTTTTTCAAAGTCACTTTTAGCTAAAGTTCTTAGTTGTGTATTTAAATCTATATATTTCTTCAACCAAGGACTTTGCTCAAACTGTAAAACTCTATGAACTCTAATTAATTTCATACCAAGTTGTAAACATTGCTTCAGATTTCTATAGTGAATAATATATTTAGTTTTGTTATATAAATTTGGTACTAATTTTTTATCTTTACTGTTACCGATTACAATGTTTTCAGGGCATAAAGGTAAGTCTGAATGAAGATCATGTAAATTTTCAGGGTATTCAAGATCAACTTCCAGTATGTATCCAATATCTGATGAATCTGATATATTGAAGTCTATGTTCGGGTTAACCCATTTAAAATCTCTTACAGGCAAATACTGAGACATTGCCCAACCATAGAGATTGTTTGCATCAAAATACATTAAGTAAGATTTTGGTAAGTTATCTTTGTAATCACCCATGTACTCGTTATTTGCCTTTCCATATCTGTTAGAACACTGTGAAATACCACCTCTTATACCAGACTTTACGAATGCTATTTTATCAAAGTCTTTCAATAATTCCAGTGTTATGTTAGTACATTTTAGCATTGCATCCCAGCTTAATCCTGGAAGGGTATAATATTGTACAGGGTCGAGTTCATATGTTTTGATACAAATTTCTCTAAAGTTTTCAAAAATATCAGTGAGTAACATTACATCAGTTCTTAAGTATAGATTGGAATAGTCCAACATATTTTTACATTTAAATTGGACCCAAACATTTTGAGCATGTTTATAATCATCATCTGAGACACTGGTATTACTTAAAGAGTTAAAGAAAGCGTCTTGATCTGGAAGAGTTGTAACTTTTAAGGATTCATAAGAATTAACAAATTCATAAGGAAAAACACCTTTCCTAATAAGTTTATTAAAATCAGTTTCGTTTGGAAATTGTTTTCTTAATTCTATAAATTGATCTTTTTTTAGATTTTTAGCTAAACTATCTAAACTACTGGCCATGAATTTAAAGGAATCTAAAAACCGAAAATGTACTAAGTGACCTCTTATTTTAAGTTTTTTTGAGAATGAAATATATTTTTCCTTATTTTGCGGAATAATATCTATTTCTCCATCTGTAAAATTCAAAGCATGAACAATAAAATGAGCATCATAATTACTTAGATTATGAAATAGAATGGGAATGAAAAAGGGAACACGATACTTTGAACTACATAATTCGTGAGCAACACCTCTAAAATTACCAGTATTCCAATCATAGTCTACTGTGATGTCATCACCCAATAGCCCTTCACAAATATAACATAATTACGATTGTCTAATAGATTCCTTCTCTTCGTTAGTTAATGGAAGTGGACATTTTTGAAAACAATTTATCCTATGTATATTGCTAATATCTTTGTAAATGCTTTCCATAAACATTTTTGCACAATTAGGCCCTGTGTATGTTCTGTATGTAGACAGCTTATCATCATACGAACATTTTATATAGTATCCATAACTATAAACTTCATGTTCATGTATTGTTTTTGTATATGACTTCGATGGATCAGGGTCACATGAGGAGACGGGTTTTAAAAGAGCTTCAAAGTCTGCATATATTACAAAAGGTAATTTTAATTTTCTTTGAAACTTATCAAAATAGATTTCATCATTATTTGTTTCCCGATTAAACCAATCTTTTCCTTTTTTATGAATTCCTGGTAATTCAGTAACAATATGAGCACAGTCATGTTTTTGGTGATTAATTAAATTAACTTTAGATTTAAAATATAGAAGGCAACCATCACAGATATGAATAGCATTATTTCGATTCGTTATTTGTTTACTTACCAAGCGTGATAAATTTTTTATAAAACAATAATGACCATTTGAACCATTGTTTAAAAATAATAAGTTAATGTGTAATTCTTTACGACATTTAGTAAAATATAATGGTCCAACGATGGTATTACATTTTTTTTCTTTGTTAAATTCTAATCCGAAAACATTGATACTAATGTTATTCTATTTTTCTACCTTGGGTATATCCGATAATTTGATTGGGAACTGTATATTTTTAAACTTTAGTCTATTTTGATTCCTCAAGTATGATGATACCCTTTCAGAACTTTTATTTACAGGATATAGTGCGGATAATAAAGCCCACTTAAAACATTGATGATCGTTATTTTTTACATTTATGACTGCTTTTTTACGCTTAATATCTAAAGGTAATTCAATAAACGAAGACCCTCGTAAGGGATTGAACTTACTAACATTCATTTCTAAGAACTGAATTTTTTTTAAAGTCCATCCACTATCTTTTGCTTCGAAATCACTCATTTTATTTTTAATGTCTTCGCTTAAAGTTTCTAAATAATTTTCTAATTCGTCCCCTAAAGAAATAGTCCAATTTTTTGTTTGAAAATCGAAAGAATTTTTTAAATCTTTTGTTTCCTGTTCAAAATCTGCATGAATAATAAAATTAACTTTAACAATAGTTAACTCTTTTAAACATTCCTGAATAAGAAAAAGTATCGACTCTTTAATTGATGCTATGAATACTTCAGGAGTTTGTATTTTAAGTGACTCATTAGCTTTAGGTGACATGGTTGAAATAAACCAGTTTAGCTTTGCTTGTGAATGATGAATTAATAATAAATATAATGTTCGATTTTTCTCTTATATATACAAGTCGATAAGGTGATTACTATATTAGTTGATGGTTAATTAATAGTTGCTCGTTACTTATCAATTAGATACTCATAAAATTTTGTAACGATGGTTCTTATAAATTAATTTAGCTATTAGAGATTACTTTTTAAAAAAGTATTTTTTACAATTATTGGTTTCTGCTATTTGCTTCGTGATATCAAATATGATACCCTTCGTTTGCTCATATTTTTCATCTTTTGTATCCGTATAATATTTGGTCCTCACTTCTGAGTGTTTCCAATGTTCATCTACTGGTACTTTTTTCAATTTTATGAGGTCATACACCTCAATTTTTATCAAATGTGTAGCATGAGCCCCATCATCATTATTAGTAGACAAGTATGTGACACCAGGGATACCATCTTTTGAAGATCTCGCCACTGTAGAGCTGAGTTTCTTTTTCTTCTGATTGGTCCCCTCAAAGAATGAGTCGATACTATTTCGACGAGACCGTTTGAGCTTTGTTGTTTCTAAGGCCTTCTCAGTTGATTGCTCATCATCCGATGTAGCGTAGTAGTAATGCTTGAACGTGTTTTCTTCCATTACGTTAAATGTTGAATTCTGTATGCTGTTGAAGCCTATGCTTTAAAAACATATTTGTATAATAATTTGAATAAAAAAATTACCTAAAGTGAAAACCTAAACAAAATTGGTTTAAGTAATAGACATTCAAACAAACACATAGTTTTGAGGGTCTGTAATATATAATAAATATAGATAAAGAATTATAAAGCAAAAAAACACATACCTCCATAGCTTTTTTTTGAAGGAAATAGAACCAGCCTCAGTATCACACTTGATGATAAATTGTAACTCGAATGAATACTATCGACTAGTGTTTATGGATCCTATATATATACGATTTATCTTACAAGTACAAATATAATTAAAAAGGTATTAGGAATGTCACCACAAACATCATTATCGCACTCACGACATTTGTAATTAAATAAGAATAACTAATAAACGGAAAAATACGATAGACCCATTACGATAATGATATAACTACTTAACAAAACTACACAGAACCCACAGTGATGTCATGTGGTAGTTCTGGTCAAGCGTGAGTCGACGTACCCCAGACACAGGGGTGGTTTTGAGAGTGGTCAAGCGCGAGTCGCCACACCCCAGACACAGGGGTGGTTTTGATAGTGGTCAAGCGCGAGTCGCCACACCCCAGACACAGGGGTGGTTTTGAGAGTGGTCAAGCGCGAGTCGCCACACCCCAGACGCAGGGGTGGTTTTGAGAGTGGTCAAGCGCGAGTCGCCACACCCCAGACACAGGGGTGGTTTTGAGAGTGGTCAAGCGCGAGTCGTACAAAGCAGGAAAAAGTTGGTGACCTTTTTTTTAGGAGAGGGGTTGAGGTTGGGGGGAAGTGCGCCAGAACCAACGAATCCCCTCTACTGCAGGTTAGGAATAAAATATTCCATAATAGCGAGGATTGTCTCAGTTACTGCGGCTGCCTCAGGATCTTCTGAGCTAAAGCAAAGCTGCTTCCATCGTAGGATAAAATTCACGCAGTTCTGCCGATTTATAATGTCACACACATCGCCAATTAGTTGGCCCAGGTGGATCGAGTTTTTTGCATGACACTTGATTCCGACGAGAAAGTGGTCCGTAGAGCCAAGAGGCGCATCCTCTGAGACGGAATATCCGTCTGGACGTGTAGTCAACAGAAGGTTCAGTAAGGTGCTCATATGATCCTCAATATCTCGTATTTTTGTTAAAGAAACTACCAGCTGAGAGAATACATAGGTCAGAGCAAATTCATGAACAAATATCTCTGCGTAGTTAGTGGTTCGAGAACTGAGCCACTCACGATAGTAGGCGTTAAAGTCTCCCAAAATAACTAGTTCTGCTGTGGAATATTGCTAGAATCTAGGACTTTATTAGTCGTCAAACTCAGGTGCGTGATGAGTCGAGCTAGGTCCGTGTCACCGCTTTAAGACCTGAAAAGGTACGCCTAGATACGAGTGTGGCCGCCGTGATTTACGCGCACCCATAATATCGACAGGTTCCTGTCTTCAAGGCTATGAAGGCGGTAACAGCAGCTATCCTCCCGGACGAACATACATACCCCGCTCGAGTTTGTAGCCGTGATAATGTACTGAATGAATGAATGTAATGAACTGGTAGTAAATAGCCGGCCCCTAACTGACGTTTCTTTAGACCCAAAAGGACCTGTCGTGCTGACTCGGCTGCTCGGCACGGCAACAGGTGCTACTCAGATGGCGGATGTTGAAGTAGATGAAAACAAACGCTAGGCGCCAATGGCGAAAAGTTCAGGCGCTGGCCGACATGTTTTGGTACCGTTGGCGCCGAGAATACAAAAATGGATCACCAACGCAGCGCCCATAAAAGTAGGTGACATTGTGTTAATAGTGGACAAAGACCAACCACGTAATATGTGGCCCCGTGGCAAAGTTAGTGCAGTGTATCTCGGTAGTGATGGCCAAGTACGCGTTGTAGACATTCGAACAGTACATGGAACAGTGAAACGGCCTGCTGTGAAGTTGGTTGTGCTTCCTACTGACGGGACGGTTATCGGGTAAGCTCTCAAACCAGGGGGAAATGTTACGGAGCACACCTTCACAACGGCGTAACATAGTAAATAAGTAGGCATAAACAATTGTTAGTAGGTATAAAGTTTGTATTGTATAAATATTTTTTTCTTATGTTCGTAAATATTAATAATACGTATTAATAAGTAAAATGTATTGTATCGTTAAATACAAAGTAGGAGCACGTAGTTTGCTTGTAGGGGAAGTACGTACAAAATGACATATACGGACAAAATGACACAGGCATGATATTTCAAATTCTGCCGCTTCTAGTCCGCCATAGACAACTACATCTCGTGACTCCAGCCGGTAATACTAACCTGTCAAAAAGTGAACTCGCGCCAGTCTATCGTTTGGGTGTCATGGCCGAAGATAAACTTTGGTAAGTTACGATTTTTTTTTAACTGCAGGGAGTTTTGTGTATTAATATTATGTTTTTCATAATATTGACATAGGTATGTCGTTTTGTCCATAAGAACTCAATGAGTTCATTGTAGGTACCCAATACCAGTTTCTCGTTAATCAGCTGTTAATTTCTTTACAGATTTAACAATGCCGCGTAATTATAAGCGCAAGACTGATCGTCAATCCTGGAGTGAGGAATCAATGCGTAAAGCTATAGAAGCAGTCCGCAGTAATAAAATGTCCTAATAAAGCAAATATGTCCTATTCCAGTTCCCATAGCAGGACCCTCAACACAACAGCCAGACGATTTATTGTCACTTCCCGGAACGAACGATCTCCAAACTTCTGAAACTCAGCAACAAATAATCTGCGCCGTAACACCTGACAATAATGACACGACAGTTCCAACAACCGACTCTACTGAACCAGCTGACAATTCAACAGCAAACACTGGTCAAGGCCTTATTTTACCTGCTGCAAATCAAAATCTCCCATCTATTGGTAATGAAGAACATCCCTCATCCCATACTTTAGCAGTGCCTATTGAAGTAATATCTCCTGTCCCACAAGGACTTTACGTAAGTGGACAAGGCAAACGTAAACCAAAGAAACAGCAAACCTCTTTAGTTTTGACTTCTACTCCCAATATGGGAGAAATTAAGGCAATAAATGAGCCTTCAGAGAAGAAGAGACGAAAGGTTACCAAAACCATATTTCAAGAAGACATCGGAGAAGAAAATTGTCCAAACTATGCTCAAGATGACGAAGAGGATTGCGCATGCATTTATTGCAACGATCTTTATTCGCGATCAAAACCTGGAGAAGACTGGTTGCGGTGTTTAAAATGTTCGCATTGGGCCCACGCTTCTTGCTAAACGAACCAAGCGGTTCATTTGTGAGCTTTGCTTGTAATTTTATATGTTTTGCCGTGTATGTCATTAAGTCCGTATGTGGTATGCTATGGACAAAATGGATTTCGTTGATCTCAGTTAAATTTAAAAATATTATTTTTTGTAGTTGGTTTATCTTTTAAGTATCTATTATAATTCAAAGATATGAAACCTAAGATTACTAGTGTGCAATATGAATGCGCTGTGATTTACCATTAAAGAGTTATGACCCAAAAACAAAACTGTATGTCATTTTGTACGTACTTCCCCTACATTCCATTATAAAGTGTCTTAAGCCTTCATGTGCAAGCGGGGAACGTGCGGGGTGAGAGGAAAGATATCTTGTGCAGATGTTGTCAGAAAGAGGCCCTGGACCAAAGGGCGGCAGTTCTACGCGATTCATGCACAAGGCATAACCTCTCCTCTGTGGTGTTAAATTAGTGTACTGTACTGTTGTCACATTATAAATTGTGTACATATTTTCCATAGTTTCATTCCCTCGCACCAAAATCTACCCCGCGCCAAAAATTACTACTTTACACCCCTATTGTTGCAAAACTCAACATTATATGTTGATGGAGTAGCCGCTGAAGAAACTCTTTTTCTTATACAAATCTAATAACTTATTGCTTGAAGAACTCTATATTGTACTCCCTATCCAAAACCTTGGCAGGGAGATCATTCGACAACTTAATCTTTCGTGGAAGCTAGTTCCTCATCAACCGCACTGTACGTGACCATTTAGGTTCCAAGGTATGAGGATCAATTCCCTGCCGATGGCACACACTCTGGGAAGCAAACCTTAGACTTGAGGGATCGATATGGCTTGTGACTTTGAGATCGCCAACAATTCTCTCAGCTCTTCGTTGAACCAAGTCAAAAGGACCAAGGTGGTATCCCGGTGCACCTACCCGGAGCCGGCAACAGTACTCCATGCGGGGCCAGACTTGCAACTTAGAAGGCAACAACCGTTGTCTTGCTTTGGAGGTGAAATACTTCGCTCTGTTTAGTACACCAAGTTTATTAAGAACTACCTATACTTTAGTTTTAGTTACAAATGGAGCTTGTTTTTCAATGAGTTGCTGTAGATATTGCACGCCGATGCCGTAGGCAAAAGCTAGTTAGATAATAAAATGGCAAACCACATCTGCCTGCGTAAATCTACTAAATAAGCAAACTTGTACGGACCCATGCATGCGTGTTATGTGGCCTACTACTGTTGGGAATTATAGGATTATTTATACTAACATACAATGTGGCATGCGGTTACACTATAGAATGAAACGGCCTGTTTTGTATTTAACATAAATACATTTCTATAAAGGATTAGTCGTGCACATACACATTGCATAGCCTAAGGCGATGACAAATACAAATGACCTTTTGCAGACAATAATTGACTCAGAACTTCTATTAAAGTAATAGTTTATTTATTTTTTAAACTAAAAAAAAAGCTGTTGACACTAAGTGTGGTATAATTGACTCGTTAAATCTAATCAAATGAGTAGTCTAATACTAGTAACCATTAAGAAGTTCCAGTATGCACCTACAAGATGCATTATAAGACTCCCATCACAAAATATAATGTATTGGAATCATCATCAAACAAACAAAATGAGCCTAAACCCGTGAAGTATACTAGAAACCATAGAAGGGTTCGACTATCCACCTTCGTTCCATCAGCGAACAGTTTAATGGAACCATATTCTATTTGATTGTACTAAACACATTTGCAAAGTTTCAAATCGATACCACAATATAAGAAGTAAGTTAAATTCGACTTATAAGTTTTGTTTACATACATAGTTAGTTACAGGCGAAGCTAACAAAAGCGGATTAAAACAAATTAAAAAAAAAAAACAATTAAAAAAATCGGCCAAGTGCGAGTCGGACTCGCGCATGAAGGGTTCCGAACCATTATCTATAAAAACGGCAAAATAATCACGTTTGTTGTATCGGGGCCCCTTCATTATTTCTTTAATTTTAATTTTATCATTTATTTTTAAAGTGAATATATAACTAAATATTCTGTGAATATTTCAAGCGTCTACCTGTTGCCGTTAACAATATCGAGCAAAAACGAGCAAAAAAATCACGTTTGTTGTATGGGAGCCCCCTCAAATATTTATTTTATTCTAGTTCTTAGAATTTGTAGTTATAGCTGCAACAGAAATGTTATCTTCTGAGAAAATTTCAACTGTCTAACAATCACGGTTCATGAGATACAGCCTGGTGACAGACGGACGCACGGACAGCGGAGTCTTAGTAATAGGGTCCCGGTTTTTATTTCCTTTGAGTACGGAACCCTAAAAAATTAACAATACCTTGTAACCCCTGTACTGCCGCCTTAACTTAGACTGGCTACATTATACAGACCTAGCTTAGGTAGGAACCGCATACAGTTGCATGTACATAGTTGAACTTTGTTTGTAGGTCAGTGACGCATGTTAAATCTCATTATCTACATACTAATATTACTAATATTATGTAATAATCATAGCACGATTCGCGGCGCCTCGCAGCGTTCTTAATACAATTACTTATTTATTTTTGACACTTACTAATCAAACACCACGAAAATTTTAAGACATGTTCTATGGCTTCAGGAATAAATATCCAGGTTTGCAGTGTGTGTGCGTTTTCTACGAATTTGTTTTGTTTAAAAGTTATACAGGATTTTAATTTTTTCAAGCAATTATTAATCTCAAGTAAGATTTCAATTTCATTAAAATATTTATCAGATTTTGGAAAACCACAGACATACATATTCGGGTTGAGATTATGTCTACCAATTTAAGTTTCAAGAGAAATTTATGAAGCACGCTGCGATCGCGGATCGTATTCTCGTCTATGAAAATCTATACCTATAAACGAATTTTGTAAGTGGCTTGTAAATCAAAAATTTTAACCATCAAAACCAGATTTTTCTCATGATTGTCTAAGTTGCTACAAACTTAACTCTGGTTTTCCTAGGTTTTATACTACAAAGGTGGGATACAAGCAGCGTTGCCAGACGTCACGATTTTGGCGGGCAACAAAAAAAAACACCAACATGTCCATGTGGGTAAGCTGACACATATCAGTCTTAGTTGGCATATCAAATTATCGGTGCATAATTCATAGTTGAACCATAGCGTTGTTGAACGTTATAGTTCTTGTCGCAACTCTAGCTCATGGAATGTGGCACCATCGCTTGCATAATTGGCAACATACCCAAAGCTCTCCTTACTTCGATTTACTATACAATAACCACAGGGTAAGATGACACACTATGTCGTCTTTAACCGGCGGTTGCTGTCATCTTACCCTGAGAGGTAACAAATATTTGCCGCCTTTTGTGCGTTAAAACTTTGACGTTAATTTTATTATTCTTGCGTTTTTATAATGTATATTAACCACAGTTTATATCAAAGTATTCCAACGCAGCAAAAATATTATATATATTATACAAATACTTTTAACAACATAATATTTTCGAGTAACAAAATCACAAAAATGCCCACGGCCTGCCTAAAAACGCGAGCGGATGGTTGCCGAAATCTGTGAGTCAATGTGTAAACGACGTTTAGACCGCGAAAATACGCCGTTTTTGTGCAAATTTTGTGGCTAAACTATAGCATCTAAAGCATTGAAAAAAATATATGTTATAAAACTTACTTTTGTCTAGTGCATTACCTTACTGAATGATTTTCATTTATTGTATTTAATGCAATAAAACAACACTTGTGCAAATTTTTAAAGCGTGTTTTGCATTTGTTTGTAATGAAATTTGGTTAAATAATTAGAATAGCTTGTTATCTAGTGCATAGACTCTAAGTTATAGCGAAAAGTCAAAAAATGTGACGACAAAACGGTAATAACGTTAAATTCCATACAAAAAAATAAAGGTTTCAAGGAGTCATTACGGTATAAATTACTTAAGAAGTATATAACATATATATCTCATAGTAATCTTATATATGAAATTATCTAGTGATTACAGATTAGCTTTCTGGCCTACATCGCCCTCTTAAGCGCTTGTGGCGCGTATATTTAAACAGATATAAGCAGTATGTCATCTCATCTAAGTATGTCCTCTTTAGCACAATTCCCCTAGTACCTATTTATGTGAAAAAATGTGCCTACTCCTGTGATTTTTAACACACGGGCATGATGAAACTATAAGGGTTCTGTCTCTGCCACTTAGCTACGGAACCCTTAAAACTGGTCAAGAGTATGTTGGACCATTCTCAGTGCAGGGTTCCTAAGCCGTCAATGACCTTCTCTTTACTAACAAGCTGAAATTGGTCAACAATTTGATTAGGTCGTGTTATTTTTAGGGTTCAAATGGCAAACACGGATCCCTTATAAATTCATCATGTTTCGTTCTTTGCCATTTGGCTACAGAACCCTAAAAATGGTATAATGGTAACAGTAAAAAATCAATTTCCATTTATTTCCTTTATGACTATTTCTATATTTTAAAAGAGTAAAAATTTTGTAAATGTTTAAGACCCTCACAACAAGCCCTTTCATGTGATATGTCACACGGTACTGTTTAGAAAAAAATCGTTTTTGAGCATTCATATGAGTACCAAAGAACAATGGTCATTCTCCATACATGATTGGACTAGGTTTAGGTCTTTAAGTGCTATATCACAGTCATTTTGTTCGCCTTTAGAAATCAAACAAAGCTAGCCGAAAAGGAAAATTGTGAAGTGGAATGTAGATTGTTTATTAGATTTCTCTTCGAATGCTTATAATTTATATTGAATAAGTTGAATAAATCATCTACCCCTTAGAAAAACAAATCATATAATCGCCTGGATTTTATAATATAAAGTGGTACTAATGTCATTCCAGGACTCGATTATCACTTTTTGTAAGTCCAGAACTGCCATTATTTTTTCAAATTTATCTGTTCAGTTGATTCGGAGCTCTGCTGTGACAGACAGACTGATAGACACACGCGTGATCCTATAAAGGTTCCAAAGTACGGAAACATAAAAAGAAATGATCACTGATAAATTGACTGCCAGGCATATCGAAAAATATAATATTGTTCGCCATCTAATTTCTTAGCGAGTAAAAGCAATATCAAGTACATTTTTCGAAATTCAACACCTAAGGGGCTAAAATGGTGTCAAAGTTTGTATGAGACTGGTATAAGAGGTAACAAAATGAACACCATGTTGTACCACAGCTGGTGTAATTGATTTTGCATCTATTTGGGTACCAACCACTTTTAAACTTCAAACAAAGGCACTAATATAAGTGATGTATTTTGTATTTATTATGGTTTAAAAGTACTCTGTTATTAAAGAAGGTCATTCATTGGTTTTAACAAATAAACACTATTAACTGAAAACGTTACAATGTGAAACGTTTCATTTCACACAAATAAACATGAAGATGCAAGACTACGGGTCGGCGAACTAAGAACGAATACTTATCTATCTATTTAGAAGTTTTCGTCCTAAACACTTATAGGAAAATTAAATACATTATATTTTGATGGGAAGTGGTGCAGGCACGAATCTCGCTTATTCTTAACAATTTACTATTTATTTTTTAACAATTTATACAACGATCAAAAATACTTGACAAGTACATACATTTTTAACGATTGGCAATCAATTTTCGGCGTTTAACAAAATGCTTCACAATGATTGATGAAAATTTGTATTTTTACAAAAAAAGGGGTAGTTACTCTGAGGCAAGTTGAATTAAAATGAATCTGAATGCTTGACAAGCATTTTGATAACTATTTTTGATCGTCTAAAGAGCATATAACAGTTGCTTTTTGCATGGCCAAGCCCTACGTGACTCTTTTGAGTCAGTAAAGCAAGCAAGCATTTTGTTTATATAAGCGGGATTACACGGTGCCAGGTTAGTAGACCCAGTAACATGATATAATAAAATCATGTTATACTGAATGCAGCAGATGCGCGCATTACTTGCTTTTGCCCGAGGCTATACTTGCGCTGGATTTAGTTATCGTTGTGGGATTTCTACGGCATCTCCTTGATTATTGGTAGGTAAGAAAGCAAGCTATAGCTGTAGCTACAGTTCTTCCACGTGGAATTTAGTGGTGGTTATTCCTGTGAGAATTTAAATTTTTCTGGATAAAAAGTAACAAATGTCTTTCTCCGTATCTTCAACTATTCCTTTGTCAATTTTTAAAGGACAAACAAATAAAATCACCTTCACATTTAGGCAGGGTTGCCCCAACTAACTTTGCTGTTAAGCGTCCATAGGCTACGGTGACCGCTTACCACCAGGCGACCCGTAGGCTTGTTTGCCACCTTAGTGGTAAAAACACCTGCCGTAAAATATGGAATATTGTATGAAAATTAGAATAGTCAGCTATTTTTAAACTTAACCAGTTCGTCAAAGTTCAGCAAACCACTAGCTGGTTAACTTTCAAAATGGCTGACGATAGAAATGTCCATACAATCTTCTATTTTTGGCGACTGGTTACCGTAAAAGTTAGTTGGTTTGCACCAACCTTAGAATATTAACTTAGCCTTATAATATTAGTATACATGTACGAGTATATGTAGATTTATTAAGGGCGTTTTGTTGACAAGCATTATACGCATTGAATGCGCTCAATGCTGTCTATGCGCACATTCGATCGTTTTGTTGACCAAAAATGAATGCGCTGTGACGTCACTTCTGGACCGCATTCAACGCATTGGCTGCACATGCTCGGGTGGTAGTGTAGTGGATGCGCTGTCAAATAGTAAACGGCCATATTGTTTGTTTACATTTGGTGAACAAAACGATTTCAATGCCTATGCGATATCAGAGCTCTCAATGCAGTCAACAAAACGCCTCTATTATATCCTCTATTATATTCTACCCAGTAACACATTTTTTTTTATTCGTTTAGTTTATTATACCGAAAATAGTGATACTGGATTTACTTATTGCCATCGTATGAATTATAAACCAGCCATATCCTTAATAAATCCACATCAGATTTTTTTTATGCAAAAAAACTTTGGAAGTCAAAGCTAAAATTCCACGCGTACGAAGTCGCGGTCAGAGCTAAGTTCCAATAATTATTTTAAACAGTGTCATACAATTACATAGTAAAATTATAATAGAAATATAAATAATTCCAATTTTATGTATGTCACAAAATATATGTACACACGCGCACATACACACAAATTCAGAAATAAATATTGGTGTCACTGCTTTTTATCTTGAGAAATCTTTCTCGCTCCCTAATAGAAGGAAATCCAAGTTCGACCTACTATTTCTTATAAGTTATTACACAACATGAAAGAGTATTAGCAAAAAGCTATTAAATGGTTCACAATATTGGGTTCGAGGTTAATAAGAACGCGAAGCCCATAAAGTATAGGCTTTATTCCTTAAATAGCACTCGTTGCCAAATACAAGTTTTCTTCTCACTGTTTTACTTAAGTTCTTTTTCGTTTGGTTTAGACCTTTCCTAGTAAGGCCATTTACAGGAATTATTATTTCGTTGAATCATGATTGTTTTGAGGTTTTGTGTTTATTGGTAAGTTTTGCAAAGTAAACAGATTGTAAAATGCAGGAATGTTATGGAGATCTGTAACCGAAACTATCAGATATCCGAAATAAAAAAAATATCCGAAACCATAACCATATCCGATTAGGGATATCGGATAGTTTCGGATAGGGACGGAGTCTAACGAGTGAGATGACAGTCTACGTTTGAGTCTTGCAGCTTGCAGTAAGAGTACGAATCGTATAAACCTAATCTTTAGCACTTGAAGGCTGGGTTGCACCAACTAACTTTTTAATGTTAACCAGCTAGTTGTTTGATAAACTTTGACGAGCCGGTTAAGTTTAAAAAAAGATGACAATGAAAATTTTCATATAATCTCCCGTTTTTGACGGCTGGTTAACGTCAAAGTTAGTTAGTGCAACCCAGCCTCGTAGTATGAGAATTATTGCAGATCTGAAAAACTTCTGAACACATTATCTTTAATGGTCTATATAGTAAACTTAATTGTTTAACCGATCGACTTCAGTTAGTACAAGCAGATCGTTAGTTCATCTTTAAAAATAAATCGCTTATCCATTTATCAATAATTTTAAATACTTTTCGGTTGTCGAAACCCAAAAATAACTAATCAAATCTAAATTAGATTTTTCCCTAAAACCTTCGGTGCACTAAATATACACAACTTTAAACATTTTGAAGCTTAAAATGGGTCATTATCACATATGGCTATTTTATTAATCACTGTCGGAAAATGCATGTTCATTTATTAAATGCCAGTAAATTATGAAATAACTGAAGTTACTGTTGCGTTCATACTTTAATTTTATTCAATACAAACTTTTTTATTGTAATTCACTGGCATTTTATGGATGAATACGCGTTTTGCAAATATGGTGATTAGCTTTTTATGATAATTACAAGTTTTGAATAGCGATATGTCTGTAGTTATTAAGTGTTTCTTTCAGTTTCTATGAAAAAAGATGTACGGATACACCTTAGTGCAAAGCTTATATATCCTGAGTGTCCCAGGTCCCACCACGTACCACCCATAGTACCACTACCGAGTGTGTAATGATAGACTTAAATCTATCTAAAAATAGTACATTATGTTTTTCATCTCATTTGGGAGTAAATAAATAAAAATAAGGTGAATAAATAAACATAATTCAAATAAACATATAAGTAGAAAAAAAAACACTATCGTCAGATAACTAAATAACTGGAGTATATATAAATTAAAAAGTTTTGGCAGAATTTAAAACTTTTAATTGCTTGCTAGTAGTGAGAGTTCATATTTTAAACTGGACAGCTTTTATACGAAGGTATACTTGATAGAATAGACAGTCCAGTGCGTCATAGACGCCCGTAGTTTCTATCAACGCCTGCATGGTTTACCTTAAGGAAAGTAAAATTTGCAAAGAGAAAGCCTGCGGGATTAATTAAGGTCTTAGCACCCGCTTTGCCTGCACGTTATGACACTGTTTACGTGTAAGTGTGATGAAAATAAATTAAAGTCAAGATTCTGATGAAAACTGGTTAGTAAAATTTGTAATTTTAAAGTATTTTTAAAATGTCCTTGATATTGATATTGATTATGCTAATATTTGCCGACAAGGTGTTACTTGGCTCTGTTCATTGATTAATTGTTGGACTATAGTGAAATTTGTTTAAAAAACCCGGTCAAGAGCAAGTCCGGCCATGCTTAGTAAGTATAGTAGGTACCTATAATACAGGGGCATCTACTCAGTCGTTGTTTCAGTCCGCAAATAAGCTTAACATGGTCGTCAAAAAATTCGGACAATGTGCTGGTATTTAGTTCTTTTATTTTAGTATTTTTCCACAAAACATTTATGATGATATCTTGACACTAACCTACAAGATACTTTCAAAAACAGGACATTACTTGAAAAATTTCTAATGAAACCTCACAGTATTTTTCAATTTCCTATTGGACGTTACGTATAAAAAAAAAAAATTGAAGAAATCCGTTGACTAATGGCAATGACTTACCTTCGTTGTCCAGGATATAAAGCTTTTGTCAAAAATTCTTTTGGCTTTAGGTAGGTACTATAGATGAACATGGCGACTATAATGAGCCAAACACAATATATCAACTGAATAGCTAGGTAATCTGCAGACGGACAGTCTGGTCTGGTGACAGTATCAGTCAAGGTTGTCATAAGAGTTCATAATCATCGGAATCGATCCGACGAGTGGAAGTGATATAAATATCAATTGTTTACCTTAGATCACTCACCCACCAGGAACAGAGCTGATTATTTTTTTATTTATTTTTATTTTATTAAGAAAACCAATTATCTTGGAAGACGCTAGATTTATTTACAGCTTGCTAAGAACCATCTCAATAAGACCAACCTTATAAAGGTCTGTCCTATAACAAACACACACCCAGACTGAGACGTCAAACTTATTACAACCTTTCTTATGATAATGAAATTAATTCACACTATAGTATAGATGCATGAGTTTGAGTGTGTTTGTGTGTGTGTGTGTGTGTGTATATACCTTTTTCATGCCTCAACAACTGAACCGATTTGGGTGAAATTTTAAATGGGGTTAGCATATACATACGGATACCCTTAATTATATAGGCATACACTTTATCCCGACAAATTCAACAGTTTTCGGATTCTATGTTTAGAATAGAATTTCAATGGCTACAGCAATTCGCAATAGCAAACTGTCTAAGTAATATGAATAGAAGTTGTAGGAATCCCACGGCGGCGATAACCAAATTTAGCGCAGGTGAAGCCGTAGGCAAAAGCTAGCATTATATTATGTAAAAACTCACACATGAACATATAAATACCAATAAACCTTTCCTTCATTTCACCCCGGTGGGTAGTAGTGTAGTGGGTCGGATAAAGAGAAAGTAAAGTTCCGGAAAAAGTGATTCTATAACTGGCAACCCTATAACTCGTGCCCCAGTTGTTTTACTAAACGAAGTTTTAATTTCTTGCTCCAGTAGATACTCGACATTTCTTTTAGTTCTGTCCGTACAATTTCAGTAGGTACAAACTCTATAGAATGGGTTCTCAGACCAAAAAAAAGGACAATAAAAGGTGGTCCAGAGCCCCAGAGTCCATAATATAATATAATTATATAGGTTCCGTTTCGTAGTCATTTAATAATTTCGACCTACGTTTGAGATGAATCTATACTATTAAATGAACAGTGTTTGTATTGTAATATGTTTACCATCTTTAGACTTTTGTGAAATAACATAATAGGTACTAGCGGTCCGTCCGGACTTCGCAAAAGTGGACTTTTATTGTTCAAACATTTTGGGATAAACGTAGAGTAAATGTAACTTTATTAACTTTATTCATAACATTTTTTTTTTCAAACTGCAATTTATATTTTTATCCATAAACCTATTTTTATTCTTAAAGTATTTTTCCTTGAAAAAAAGGCAAAATATTCAATGTCGGTTGCGTCCGCTGCGTAGGAAGGGTGCGGGGTTATTTATTCGGATGTTTGTAATTTTTTTAATGACATATATAGACGGATTTTCAAAATACTTTTTTTATTTAAAAGTCCCATATTGATGTAGTGAATTGAAAACTTAAACTATTGGTAAAAAAAAATAATTGGTGTTAATTTGGAACTGGTGTAACGCCATTAAGATTGACTATTATTGTATAAAATTTTGTTAAGAGTATTGATGATTTTAGTGTTCGAGAAAAAAGGAATTCGTCACTCAAAAGTAAAAAATAAAAACTTTTTAACAAAAAAAACAACTGGCTTCATAAAGTTGCACCTAAAAGGTAAAAATAATTACTTATTTCCAAAAATCTGATCTGAATTACTGTTTGAAGTTGGTGTCATGAAAGTGGAGTGTGTTATAAACTGTTATAGGTACATAGACACCTTTTTAGTGCAACTTTTTGAAGCCGGTTGTGTTTTTATTTTTGGTAAAAAGTTTTTATTCTATTAGTATTTTGTTAGATTGACATTTTAAATTAATTAAATTAAATGATTAATTTGGATAAGGATTAATTCAAAGGAATGCATAACATGGTCTGATTTTGGTCGGCATTAATATCAACTTTTTAAATGTAAAAAAGTAGTTATAGTGACTACAATAGTTGGACATATGGTATCGCAATGATTTTTATAGATATTGATATGCTCTTTAGTATTGTAGAACATTTTTTTGTTCTATCATCAATAGTTTCCGCAGCGCATGCGATGAAAGACATTTTATGGAATTTTTTTTACACCTTGGGTTACATTTTGAAATTGTAGTAGAGATCCCTTATTTTTCCTAGTATTAAATATAGCCTATGTTGCCCAAAGATAATGTAGCATCCTCATTGGTGAAAGAATTTTTGAAATCGGTCCAGTAGTTTTTGAGTACAAACAAACAAACATCCTTGCAAAACTACAAATCTTTCCTATTTATAATATTAGTGTAGAATATAATAAAACCTGGTCAAATGCATTTCGGGCCATGATTAGTATGTCAGTTATGTCCCTAATTGTTAAATCGATAAAAAAACAATACGTTTATGGTGATATCTTGGTCTCGGTATATAATACTTTAGATTCAGTAGTCATTTAATAATATCGACCTTATCCTATACCAAGGGTGGGCAAACTATTTTCATAGCGGGTCAGGGACTTTATTGGGAACAGTCTCGAGCTATTTGGACTCTGGAATTCGAGAGAAAAATTTATGCAAGTAAATTGACGGGTTTTCAGAGGTAAGCCAGTCTTCCATACATTTTAGTCACGGATACCTAAAATCAAATAGCTCGAGAGTCGAGACTGTTCCCAATAAGCTCCCAGAGAAACAAAAAAATTTAAACGCGGGCCGAATTTTGAACAAAACAAGTTACAATATATATAAAAAAATATACTTAAGAGGGGCTCCAATTTGCTTTGGAAAAAACCAAAGTTTTCGTGTCGCAACTTTCGTAAAATACTAAAACAAACCCACACTTACTCAGTAGGACTCGTGATGTAGGACTGTTGTTGTCAAGCTTATTTAAATTAAGTAACTAACTCTCAATTTCCAACGTGACGGGGCAGCAAATAAATACCTTTAGAAAATTAGTTTTGTTGTGGAATACATTTTAGTCAAGTGTCAAACAAAACTTATTGGGAGTGAGTTATGACGCGAAATAACAACAAATAATTTTATATTGTGTAAAGTTTAATCTACTTTATTATTTGAAGTCTTGTTGGCGTTCATAACGTCAATGCATTTATCAAACTCTGGACCCCTTTTGGGTATCCTTTAGATGAGTAATAAAAATTACTTTAGCATTTGTGTTTCGTCCGCCACATAGTAAAAATTTATAGTTTATGTATTATGTTACAGTCGTATTTGCATCAATTTTGATGAAATTGTACCGGAAGGTGTATTATGTAAACCGCCCCATTACAGTTATTTAAATTCACTTTCAAATGGGCTGGGGATTTAAAGTTTTGATGATGAGGCTCTCCAAGAAAGAAGTTATTAGATTTTTAAAGGGTCGGCAACGTGCGATTTACACCCCTGGCAGTGCAAGCGTCCATATAGGCTGCAGTGACCGCTTACCATCAGGTGAACCGTTAGCTTGTTTGCCACCTTAGTGGTATAAAGAAAAAATACTTCCTGTCTACATTAGACAGATCCACATGATGGATTTCGACCCATGTCACTGCTTGCTTTGTTATCGATAATTAAGTTTCGTCAACTAAAAAAATGTTATAAAATAGTACATTATGATACAAGTGAGCTAGTCTGCTCATAACAGACAATGTTGCGGGTTGAAGCGTAAAAAAGGCGTAATTCAGACGAATGTGTATTCAACAGAGTTCACGAGTGCCATACGACTATTTTCAACACACTTGAAGGACAGAAAATCTTATATCAGTGAAAAATGTTGTAAAAAGTTGATATTTAATGGAATCTAATATTTTTAACACGTTGGGTTTACTTTTCCAAAAATAAGAATTTTGTTTGTAGGCATTTCTTTATTTATAATTTTTTCTTGCTGATAATTTAAAAATAAACTGTGAAGTAAAAGGCACTAATGCGCTAATTGTCACATCATGGAAGCTATTAAGGTGCTGAAAACGATGCAGTAAAGGCAAGCTGCTATGAGCAAGTTTGTTGAAAAATAATTAATTGGCTGGTTAAACTCATTATGTTTATGATTCCAATATAAGTTAGGTTTATCTACCTACTTATATTGAAAATAATTTTGAAATATTTGGTTGCAATGGTAGGATACCTACTTTTTATTGTTTGCCGGTTATTGCTGTTTCTTCCTTTTGTTATGAAAATAGTTTTATAATTTCATGTTTTAATAAATAAATACCTTTTAGTTAAAAAACAATCTAGTTGGCAAGCATTACGAAGTAGGTACAGACGGTACAAGCGTTTAGGTGGTAGGTATATATATGTTTTAAGTATTTATGGTGTACGATAATTTATTTTTTATTCTAACAATACGAATTTTGTCAACCGAATAAACGCTCCGTTATCAGTACAAGTTTGTATGAAAGACTAAAGAAAAACTCGCTTACCTTAACCCACGTGAATATTTTCATCACGGCCACTGACTTCATGAACAATAATAAACAGATATTTAAACAACAGTATAACTTTACTACAAATTTATAAAAAAACTATATTTTCTTTTACGTGAAAGTGGAAAATAATTTTCGCGCCATTCCGCAAAGTTGTCGCGGGCCCTGCGTGGTGTTTTCGCACGCGGCTCTAGCCGTACGTTGGCAGTTCAAGACTGACGGCACGACAGCGAATGTATGACGAGACGAAAAAGAAAGGCTGTGTACAATGCCAACTTTTGTCACTGTTTTATAATGATCACTTGTCTTTAGGCAAGCTTAATACTGTTCTTCAGTAGCTGTACTTCAACGCTATGAAGTGTTGCCAACAGCCTAGGCCCCTAGGCCCTGTTGTCGCCATTTTCAGCTTAAGTAGCCTAATGTAGTCGAATTTTAGCAGCTTTAGCCAAAAGGGACTACTTTAGCAAGCTAAATATCGCTATGAATAAAATGAAAATGTAGTTTTAATTCATTTATTTATTTACATACTTAACAAACACTAAAATCTTATGTGTAACTTGAAAGTACAATAAAAATTAATAGTATTCTTAGGCCGTTCGCTACGTGTGTCGAGTAACAGTCTCCCAAGATTAGCCCAAAAGAGACAAAGGTAGAAGTCCGGGAACGGTCCCGAGCTTGTACGTTCTTTAAATCAGTATCTACAACGCATCTGGATATATACAACGTGATTACCATGTTTTTGTAACAAAAACAATGCCTTTAAAATTTCTATGAACACGCCCAAAAAAGTTGTGTAAAGGGAAAGTAAAAATATTTACTGGAATTTGCTTTGCTGGAAACTATTTAGTTTTAGTTTTGTACAATATGGATAATTGCTGGAGTAAGTCATTATTAACGGTAGGTCAAATGAATAGTTATCACTTGATTGCATTCTACATTTGTTTACATAATAGCTTACACAAATAGTAATAATAGGTAGCTAATAAATATTCAGGATATTCCCCGAAACTAACCAACCAATAAAAAATAGGGTGGCCGGCCTTCCTTTATTTCCTTCTCCTTGTTCTTTTATTCTTAAATCAACTCATTACATTTTTAACATTTGTTACACGGATTGGTGTTTATTTGTTGCATATTTGTGATTTGGCAATAACACCTTTTCCCTGAAGTGGCCTAATTGGCGACCAGTCGCCTTTTAGATTTTTTCATCGCCTATTCTCGTCCTGAGAAGCCTAAATGGCGAAAAATAGCGGGCCTGAGCCTACGCTATTTAATGTTTATTATAAATTTCCCCTACCCTTCAAGGTTTTTTTGACGTGACAACGTCTTATAAATTGGTTTGCCGGGTGACACTTCAAGAAACTGCGTTACGCTCCGCTCACGTTATGCGCTCACAATGAGAGCGAGTGAGAGGCACGCGGCATGGTTAGCCCGCCTAAGAGCGAGAGAGACAGACATAAAAAGTGAAAGGCACAAGTTGTCACGTAAAACTTTCGCCCGTATACCGACTTTACAGGCAACCAGTTTTTTTTTTTCACAAAAAGTATCATTTGGTACTCAAATTACCATTGCGTTACTAGTTCCAATGACTGCGTTACCAAAGTTTTTTTTGAGCCCAAATATTTCGATAAAAGTCATCATTCAAGTATGTGTATGTTGCTATGACAGAGGCTACTTGAAAATGTCAAGTGTGAGTCGTGTTTTTTTTCTATAATTTAGGAGTTGCGGATTTCAAGATTTTCATATAAACTTCCTCCTGCGAGCGCTTGGGTTGTTGAAGAATGAGCTCCGTGCCAAGGTTTTCTCTAAGGACTACAGTATGGGGTTCTTCAAGAAAGAAGTTATTAGATTTTTAATTGATATTTGATATTGATGTATGACATGATCATACTTTACCTACCTACGCAAGTCGAAAATAACTCAGTTGCCCTCTATGATATTTAAAAGGTGGCAATTTTGGTCAACTTTTTTTAAGGAGTGCTTCCTACTACGATAATTTGTGTTTTCCAGGGTTCAGTGAAAGACCATATCTTACAGTCCAGCTATTAATAGATTCCAAATCTTTGTTGAAAAAGTTAAGACGCTCTCCAGCTTCGTCTACCATAAAAGATCTATATGGCTGAACATCATCGGCATACTAACGGCCCCATATGACGATCTCGCTATCCGGATAGCGAGATTAGTCTCTACAACTTCCCTAATAGCCCCCCCACCCTAACACGACGCCGACGTCCCCGGGTTCGTCGGCGCCCGCAAGGATACACGAGGTATCAAAGAGTGCCGGGGCGCTTCTCGCAACCGCACCCGCGTAACGGGGAACTCCCCTCCTGGCGCTGACTCACCTTCGGGTTTGAGACTCACGCCAGTCAGTCAAAGAAAAAACACTAGGTATTATTCGTTTTTCTGTGCTTAGGGCCTCTGCATAGAAATTGGAATAAAGACGACGACCTACATACCTACCATTTTTAGCCATATTTAATTTTTAAACTTGGCGCAAGTTCGACTTCCAATTGGCAAATTAGCATAGCTGGGCATTAATCGTTAATCGGTAATTAACGTTGTTAACATTAACTTTTAAGTTGACTGAAAAGTACATTCGGGCCGGTCGACAAGTGCCGCGTATAAAACGAAACTAGGTAGGTATAGGAACAGGAACACAGACGAGGGACAGATATGCATAAATCTGTTTATCAAATATAATACTACTATACCGTTCAGCGCTGCAGTTGAACGTCTTTTTTCCACGGTCAAAGATATTTTACCTCTGAAAGGAGCCACGCTTCCAGACGAGAACTTCAACATAGTAATGTTTATAAAGGGAAATATCCACATTATACCAGATGACTAAAATACTCAATTCAATTATACACGTCTTTTTTATTTCTACGTGACCATTTAGTTTCTAAAGTGTGAGGATTAATTCCTTGCCGTTGGCGAGCGGTGCGATGGTAGAAAGTAGTCGTGGGCATTATTTCGAATAATTCCTCAGAACACATGCTCCTCCTCCCGCGAACCCTTGGGTTGTGGAATGAGTTCCCTGCCAAGTTAGATTTCTGAAGGGTCGGCAACGCGCGAGTGATGCCCCTAGTGTTGCAAGCGTCCATACGCTACGGTGACCGCTTACCATCAGGCGGACCGTAGGCTTGTTTGCCACCTTAGTGATATAAAAAAAAAAAAAAAAAAAAGGTGAGCGACTATAGATTCGGTTAGGGATCTTGGAGTAACGTTGAGTGATGATATGACGTTTAAATATCACATTGAAAAAGTATGTGCCGCTGCTTATAGAGCACTTGGGTTTGTTTTGCGCTAATCTCAACAATTCAAAAACTTAGTGGCCATAAGATCGCTTTACAACTCATTTGTTCAAAGTAAGTTAGAATCATATGCAATTATCTGGAATCCACATGAGACTAAATATGTAGTTATGGTGAAAAAAAACATAAAAAAAATTTATTAGGAAACAGTATGGTTATTCTGCAGGGCATCCTTATATTTACCCAAGTATGTTTCTTTTGGGAATGGTTGGATATAATACGGTTGAGGTGCTTCACCGGGTTGCGATTTTAGTGTACGTGTTCGCGTATTAAGGGGACACAAGACAAACAAGCAGTTTTTGTCGTTAATCAGTCTGCTTGTGCCTGACAACTACTTGCGAGCCACAGACTGTTCGCAGAGACCGAGAGTAGGACCGCATTGGGATGGCAGGCACCAGTTTCTCGAGAGCTGCGCCCTATCAATAGTTTTGTCAGTTAAAATCCTGGACTCGACTTATTTACCTTTTTTTCTAATGAATATCAAAAAATTATAATTATTAAATGACCTTTTAATTAAATATTAATTATATACTTACCGTTTGTTGTTATTATTTTTTATCGCTTTTTTTCAAACTTATTATGTATTTTTTTTAAATGTGCTTTCTTTTTCGGTTTCTCTATGTTTTATACTGTATAGTGTGCGTTATTTATAAGGTTTTGTATAGTCGAATTGGAAAACTGTTATGTCTTTACAAAATAAAATATTACAAATAAATAAATAAACTATACAAGCGGTACAACAAACACAGGGAGGTAGTCTCTCCTCAGACTCAAGGTCAAGGGTTCAATACGGCTTTTGAGTTCGGGATCGACGATTATATCAGCCCATCTTTGAACTGAGCCAAAAGGTCTGAGCTGTTATCCAGGTGCACCCGTCCAAAGATGGCTTTGATTATTAAATGGGGCTGGACTCTGTACTTGTAAAGCAGCGTCTATCGGCATCACAAGGCTGATGACATCTTAAACTACAAAAATTTAATACTTTTTTGGTTGGGCCATATCTTCTGCATATTCACAACAGTGAAGGAGACCAACATAACGATAGTGCACTATAGAGTATGGGGTTCTTCAAGAAAGAAGTTATTTGATTTTTGAAAGGTCGGCAACGCGCGAGTGATACCTTCTGTGTTCTGTGTAAGATTTTTCTTTACTTTACGCTTTGTTTAGTTTACGCTTCTGGATTAAACTTTGAACCTTTCTCAGAGGCTGCTACATCATGTAGACATTAAGCAGAGTAGTATACATAATTTCACAAAATTAAAGATGCCTTTGCGTTTTGGTTCGAAATTGGGTGTATTTCGATACATGTTGCGACTAAACGAAACCAAATAACATAGAATTACAAAATATAACAGCTCACTCCCTAAACTTTTATCGATTTCCCTGTCTAGATGCTTTTTGTCGGACCTCTGTTTCTAATCTTTACTTTGCAGCCTCTATAGAATCCTATTGAGATAAATTGTTCCTTACATAGAAACAAAAACAGTGACGACTATGCGGCTGTTCGCTGAATAGGTAATTTAATTAAAATTAAGATTACGACCAAAATGTAGTTCACGTTCGCAATTCGTCAATTAATGAAATACGAAACGAAAACACCGCTTAACCACAGGTTTAAATCTACTATTCAAATAAGATACATTGGTAAGTACTTCCTTAAAATTTAGTAGAAAATCGAAATGTTAGTAGACTTTTTAACCGATAATATAACTAATTTGATTTTATTTTTATACTACTAGTTCGAATAGATTTTTCTACGACGCGCCGGCAAAAATCTTTTACAGTACTCATGCTCTGAATGCAGTCAAAAATAGGGTTGAAAGTACGTGTTTGCAGAGATTATTACTTTCTTGCCCGTTTAGAGGGAAGATGGTAAATATGTATTATGTTTTTTTTTTTTTTTTTTTTAAACAATGCAGTTGGCTGTTGCAGCCATTACTGCTTCACCGGACTTTTGGGGCGAGACTCTGAAGGAGCCTCAGCCCATATAGCGCCCAACGCTCAAGGGCTTCCCGCGGGGGAAGCCTCGGCTTGGGTTGTCGCTCTCGGGGGCGTCCCTTCGACCGGCGTGAGTCTCGAACCCGAAGGTGAGTCACCGCCAGGAGGGGAGTTCCCCGTTACGCGGGTGCGGTTGCGATTGAGTGGGGGCGAGAAGCGCCCCGGCACTCTTTGATACCTAGTGTATCCTTGTGGGCGCCGACGAACCCGGGGACGTCGGCGTCGTGTTTGGAGGGAGGCCCTATTCGGGGTCGACGTAGTAGAGACTAATCTCGCTATCCGGACAGCGAGATCGTCATCTGGGGACGTTAGTACGTGCCGAGGCCGCCTAACGATAGTTCTACGACCATGACCGGGTCGATCGGGGGGGGTCGATGGTAAATATATAAAAGCACTTTCTATTTAAAAGCTAACGAAACAATTAAATAGCTTCTTTTTATTTGGTACAGTGCCATCTGTGATTATAAAAGCGAACCAATTTCACTTTGAAAAAATAACTCACTATAATATTTGTTAACTAAATTAAAACTTTAATTAATTATATTTAGTTATCCACGCATTTGTAGTGTAAAGCACTATATATCACTCGGGATGAAAGACTATTCCCACCTCGTGTGTTTTAGGCCTCAAACGACGCCCTCGTCGGTAATCAGTCACTTTCACCCCTTGGTGAACAGTATACTATTTTTTATCACACTTACTCGTAACCACTGTCATTATGTGCTGCGTGACCGCTAAGCGGCACAATTTTGTTTTGTTTTTGTTTGTAAATTACGTAAATGGTGGTAGGTACGGAACCTTCGGTGCGCGAGTCCAACTCGCACAAGGCCAGTTTTTAAATATTCTAAGTTTGCCTAAGTAATTGCCCTTGACTTATAAGTTAGTACTTCCTATTTCTGATAAGCCCAGTGTATAATCAAAATATTATACACTGGACCGCAAAGAAAGCGAGTCAGGTTTTGATTTATTTGTGTCACAAAATATACGACAAAAATGATCGTGGAGGTATTTGAGGTTAGCATACAATTTTTAGTCAATTGCAAAACATAGTATACCCAAATTTGCCGTGTTTTATCCATTTTATTGAAAAGAGGTCATGGTCGGCTTATTTCAATTGAAGGTCGGCTAGACCACCTATGCTATATGTAATATGCAAGGATGATATGGACCAGCAAAGTGGCTGAGAATTTGCCCTTTTTTATCCGTTGATCAAACGTAATGTTAAAAAATTTGAGATTGAGCTAGTTTTTAAAAAAGCCTATCGTCGGCTAACTTCACTTGAAGTTCTCTTTCAAGAGAAGCTAGAATTTTTATTTCTAATAAGCAGCTTGTTCTTGTATTAACTAAACGACACATTCCAAATTAAGAATAAAAAGTTTCATTATTTTTAACTACCTATCTAACTAAAGATAACTTACTTAATTGTTTGACGCTAGAATATCATATATAAATTGTAATAATACTGTGAGAAACAATATCTAAATAAAAAAAGTATGCAAATTAGTGGTAAAGATAGTCTTCTTAAGCTAGGCAATTACACCAAGTTTGACGCTTGTGAATCACGTTTTAGCACAGCAAAAAGCGATAAAAAACGGGTTGCACTCCGGGAGTGCCGGCAGAAGTGAAAACATACTAGCCATTTACTTCCCATCACTTTGTATATAAATTAATTTATTACAAATAATAATGTTTGTTTATTTACTTTTTTGACGTAGTATATTTGACATCTCAATCTATCATAGAATTAAAATCCCATATCCAACGTCCCTGTACTACTCATAATCGCCATATACTAAAAATTAAAACTAACCTAATGTAAATAAAGGTCACGTGTCCTGACGCGAGTTCCGTCTTACGAATTTTCGATCAGAACAGGTGATCTGACGCGAGTTTAACATTTTTTACCCATCACAAAAAAGTGCTCAACGCTGCTAAAGAAGTTTTCACTTCAAAAATAGTATATTGCTACGCGACTTCTTTCTGTGTCAAGTGTAAGTTTTGTGCTTAAACGTTAGCGAGGGCTCTGTAATCATTAGTATTTTAAGAAATCATTTATATACGGTACATACTTACGTACAGTAAGTGCCTGAATTTTTTTCATTTCTTAATTTGCATATTTGATATGTTTAAATAAATTCTATTGTTAAAGTGCACGAAGTGGGTGGGGCCTGCGCAAGTTAGAGTACCTATATAATATATTGGTAATATTGGTCCTAGTGTCTGGAGTCGAATTTTTTTAGGAAATTTCATCCTCTTTTCGAATCTTTCTTTTAGATTTGAATAAACTCTTGATAAAAAAACGGGTTGCACTCCGGGAGCGCCGACGGAAGTGAAAACATACTAGCTATTTACTAACCATCACTTCGTATACATCTATCTATATATATAAAAATTACGTGTCACGTTGTGTGTCCGCGATGGACTCCTAAACTACTGAACCGATTTTAAATTTGATTTGTACACCGTGTTCTATTTGATCCAACTTGAAAGATAGGATAGCTTACATCTCAATTTATAGTCGCAATATTATTTTATTGCAAATTATTTGTCTATTATCTGTTAGCTCTAAACGATTCTTCAATAGTTAGCGCTATGTTAAATAAATACATAAACGATTGCACCGAATTGGATAATTTAAGTTGGGTTTATTATTGTTAGGGCAAGATTTATATGTAATAAAAAAGGGTCAAAGGGGGTCCGACCCGCGCACTACTGGTAAACCTATTCTAATAAAATTTTGGTAAATGGTTGTGTACACCGCCGAGGAAGGTTTTTGAGAATTAAAAATTGGTCAAGCACACGCTCGGGTTTCTGAATTAGTACAACCCTTTCAAAATAGGTGGCGCGCCAGTTGATTTAAAAAAGAGAAACAACGTTCTCCAGGTAGGCTATCTGTAATTTGATCCAACTTAAAAGATAGGATAGTTTTTATCTCGATTTGTCAAGTGCGAGCCGGACTCGGGCACTTTAGGTAAAAACCAACGTTCGCCGGGTTAAAAAGGGACGGCAGCGGAGCAACGTTTGCCGGGAACGCTAGTATTTATTATAATGTTTGTTTATATACTTTTTTGATGTAGTATATTTGAAATCTCAATCTGTCATAGAATTAAAATCCCATATCCAACCTCCCTGTACTACTCATAATCGCCACATACTAAAAATAAAAACTAACCTAATGTAAATAAAGGTCACGTGTCCTGACGTGAGTTCTTTACGAATTTTCGATCAGGACATGTGACGCGAGTTTAACATTTTTTACCCATCACAAAAATGTGCACAACGCTGCTAAAGAAGTTTTCACTTCAAAAACTAATAAGTTTGAAACTTCTAGCGAAGTAAGCCGACCCTTAGCCTTTTTTTTTAAATTAGTTTAAAATCAAATTTTTTAACATTACGTTTGACCAACGGATAAAAATCGGCAAATTCCCAGCCACTTGGCAGGTCTGTATCACCTTTGCATATCACATTTTGCATAGGTGTTGCTAACTTCACAAAAATAGCTTAACGGCAAATTTTTGAACATATCGGATAAAAAACGGGCAAATTTGGGTATACTTTGTTTTGTTTGACTAAAAATGGTATGCTTACTTTAAAGACCTGCATTTCGGGCATATTTTTTGTTGCATTGACTTAGAAGCTTGATTTTAAGGTCAACACCCGCCGGACCTCCCGCTGTGTTATGGAGATTTCCGGCATGGTCTTACCACATCACGGTATAGTAGTTAGTAGAGCGCCTTCGTCGTTCATATTCGATTTTGCGGCAAAGCGACTGCCCAGTAGATCGGCTTTCTCTTTTGCACTATATGGGCCAAGTCACTATCGGTTTTTCGCAGTGGAGGTAACGATGACTGGCAAAAGTTTCCTTCGGCAGCAAGCGAACAGAAAGCACGACGAAATAATCTGCAGGACCAGGTGAAGCTGGCGTCCAAAAAACTTGGTGTACTCAACAGAGCGAACCAGTACTTCGCCGCGGGGCAAAGGTTGCTGCAAGTCGCAAGTCCGGCCCCATATGGAGTACTGCTGCCATCTCTGGGCGGCTGCACCCGGATACCAGCTTGGCCCTTTTGACTCGGTTCAACGACGGGCTGTGAGAATTGTCGACGATCCCAAACTCACTAGCCGTATCGAACTCTTAAGTCTAGGGTAAAACTTTGCCTCCCTGTTCTATCGCTAGTGCAATGGGTTGTGTTATGAGAAATTGTTCGAAATTATGCCCACGGCTACTTTCTACCATCGCACCGCTTGCCATCCGCAGGGCATTCATTCTCACACTTTAGAACCTAAATGGTCGCGTACAGTGCGGTTTCGGAGGAACTTCCTCCCGCGGACACTTGGGTTGTGGAATAAGCTCAAGGTTTACTCTAAGGACTACAGTATGGGGTTCTTTAAGAAAGAAGTAATTACAATTTTGATGAGTTGGCAACGCGCGACTGATGCCCCAGGTGTTGCCGCTTGCATTATCTGCGGTGATCGCTTACCATCAGGCGGACCGCAAGCTTGTTTGCCACGTCAGTGGGATAAAAAAATTCTCTAGTAAGAAAAAGTTTAAGAAACCAAACATACTTAAAAAAAATGATAACGAACTGAGCAAGGTAAGGTAGGCAAACTCAGCTCAAGTAAAACAATAATAGATATACAGACAAACGCACAGAAAATAACAATTTTTTATTTCATATTGCATCAATCAAAACAATCTCTTCTTACATTAAACTTAAACAATACAATATAAATAAATAATCACAGAATCAAAGTTTCTCGTATACATATCTCTGTCTTTTGAAGGTATCAAACAGTATTCATGATTGAACTTTCTGAAACAATAAAAAAATGTTACACACCGTGGTCAAATCAAAATATTATATAAACGCTTCTGAAATGTCCCCACTATGAAAACATCAGCGAGAAGTATAAAAGTTGTCGCTGACTTGCCAGCACGGTACCCGACCAACCCCGCGGTTCAGTATTTTACGTATGGAACTCCATACTGCAAAACAATCTCAGCACCGGATCAACTCAGGATCAACCCGCGGTCCACGCAGTCAAACAGCTGTGAGCGAGCAACGAAGGCGCGGGGTAAGGGCGCATTACGTTGACAGCGGGCGGACTATTGATATTTTCACTATGACGGCGCGCGGACAGTGGATTGACGGCGTGTGGTAAATGTTAATGCTTTGCTTAAAGAGATGGAGCTAGCGTCACAACAGTATAAATATAAATGCTACTGGACTATACTTATAAAAGCTTAGCTTAGTTAGCTGACCTTGAGTTAGACAAAATGCTCACGAACATGCATGCCATAAAATAAAAAATTAAACAGTTAACACTTACCATAGTTATTTCAGGGAATATTGTACTAAGATTAAAGTTTGCTCGCGAAGTAGCAGGAAAACTCGTAAAAGATCTATCTATATTAGCACCTTGCATGTTAGATGATATCAGATGGCTGTTAAAATATTCAGGCTGATACTGCGTAGGTACCTGATTACCGACATAGTTGTGATAAGGTAAGTCCTCCGATATTACATCGGGGTGTCGCTTGATTGGTGTTTTATTTTGCCATGACAAATTAGGTGTGTCATTCCATTCTTCAACTTCATTATTTAATTTAGGTTTTTTACTTTGATATTTCTTACTAGAATCCTTTTTAGAGCATTCCAATTTATGTTTTGCTGTATTTTCTCTCCTAGAACTTTTGTAGTGTGCTTTGTCCATTGTATTGTTTCTTAATTTAATATCTTCATATTTATGGTTTGTATAATTGCATTGTGTAGTTTGACTATAGTCAATATAATCACTAGCTAATGGACCGTTCGCATAATTAGTAGGCATAAGATTACTCGCCCCAGGAATAAAATTTGAATAAAATGAATTTGTAAGTGTGGTATTGCTAGTAGAATTATACAAAGTAGTCCCGACAAATTGCTGACTATAACTGTTATCAGAATAATCTAAGATTTGTGGGAAATGAGACACCTGGGCTACACTAGCATCTTGGGCTGTATAATCATTGTATTTCTGATGTGGCCATTTCGTGCTGGTGTCATTCACTTTTTGTGCGCATGTTCCACCGCGTATCAAAGCTTCCGCTGAATAACTGTGCTTCTGAACTTTTGAAGCTTTTTCAGTTTTATTTGTTTTACTTTTGTGCGAAAACTGATTGGCATTCTCATAAGAATTGAGTGGCTTTGAATCATTGAAAGGATAACAGGGGTGAGATAGAGTATTATCGACACGTGCAGATACCGCTTTACGGCCCGTATCATTTCCAAAGTGCATAATGTTGTTTTTTGGTACAGCAGTTTTAGATGTATCAGTATTAACATCTTGATATCGTGAAGACATGTTTCCCGATGAACGATTCATAAGCTGTGTTACCGAAAAGAAGTTGCTGCAGTTTGCGTCTGATTGTAGCGCTGTTCTATTAACAGTTTCTACATTTTTCTTTTTTTCATGTGGGCCTAAAGCTAAATCACCCACTAATGTTGGCAAGTTGACTGGCGGTTCTATGCTAATTTCGGTCGTTCCTATAGGTCTCGCTGAAGGCCATACTTGAAACTCGTCTTGATTTATTTGTGAAGAAAAACTGTGGACAGGCATAGGAAAGCAATTACTATCAGTCTGGACTTGTTTTTTTCCTATGTGATGATTGTAATTTTTATGCGCAACCTTAACATCGGAGGTGTTTGCATCACAATTGTTTTGCAATGTTCTAACTTCAGATGTCATCCAATTTATATGCATTTTGTTTGAGATTGCCTTTTTAGTATATTTATCTACCGACTGATGTGATGGGTCAGATGGTTTTAATCTATTATCAAGAATATTTTCAGCAACTTGTTTGTTTTCATACTGTCTGGCAATACCTGAAGTTTTCGCTTGAATACTATTGCTAAGAGAATATTCTGCATTGTAATTTGGCTCTTTTGTCGTTAAAGTTTTGGGAATGCTATTATTGGTATAAAAAGGCGCTTCTTCTGACCATAAATTTGCAGGTTGGGAGTAAAAACTGGTAATAGTATCGGTGAATGAAGTGTTTGGTTTGCATGAAAAATCTTTTTTATTTGAACTTGGTACAAAAGGCATATGAAATTCCGGATTAAATGGATTATATGACGTTGAATATGAAGAAGCAGTGGTTGTAATTATACTATCTTTGTTAAAAGTATTAGAAGATGTTGTACAATTTACGAAGTCTAAACTTTTATGTGACCACCCCAAGTCGATGTCGTATGTCAATCTTGATGATCCCATCTTCATAATATTATCTTCCATATTGTTATAGTCAGATTTATTTTTAGACGTATACTTTTCCATTGCACAAGGATATAGTCCAAGACTATTAAATTCATGACCAGAAGATATGGCGCTAGTACTGTATATTGAGCTTTTGACTGTGTTAAAAGGATCATTTTTATAAAATATATTATTGTTAGTCGCATAGTTTGTAGGTTGGCTAGACATCGAAGGCATAGGCTTAGTTATGTTACAATCAAACTCTAAACCAAAATTAGAGTCAGACAATGCACAAGTTGTTGATATTATTGAAGGCATTGAAAGATTTAAGAATGGATTATTATCTGTTGAAACAATGGTGACCGTTGGTCCATTCGATATCTTAGACTCGTTTTGTTTATTCACAGTAGTGTTATTAATATATTTATGGTCTTTACTGGCAGAATTAGATTCATTTGTTGGTTTACTTATAGTTTTTAATTTAGTTTCACTGTCATTAGGTTTTTCATAGTATACAACCGCTTGACCAGTTATATCATTTCTTCTCTGATTAGGTTCTTTATTTGCTATATTTTGTGACTCCTCTACTGGACTATCTGCACGATTACCACTTACTAGAGGAAAAGACATTAAAAATGCAGCTGTTGGGGAAGCGGCCAATAACTCTTCCGCCAACTCAAGGCGAGCATTGCCACCGTCATTGCACACTGTATGCTCACACAACGTAGTGTCCAGTATATTTGGTAATTTATTTTTATCTTTATTTTCTACCAGAGACGGCTTTGTAAAAGAAACATCAACATTATTATTCTTAATGTTTTCGTTGACCTTGTCTTCTGTTACCGATTTATTTGATTTTTTTTTTTCAGTAGATACTTCTTTATCTGAAATCGCAACAGTCTCAGATTGCTTATCCTTTTCCTTTCCATTTACATCTTTAGTTTCAATGGTGTTGCTTTTTGAATTCTTAGATTCAGTTTTATTGTCAGTTATATCACACGTTAAAGATTTTGAAAGTTTAGAATCTTTTCCTGACAGCGAATTTTTTGAAGTAATTTTATCGGTGTCGTTGCTGACACAGTTTTTAGCTTCTTCAGAACTGTCATTATTGATTTCTTTAAAATCTACATCGTTCTTACTATTAGCCGATTCTTTAACGGGTTTTAGCTTAAGCTTCTTATTTGATTTCTTACTACCATCATTTTTCACTTTAGAACCATTTTTTTTAACTTTAGTTGCAGACAACGGTCGAGAATATGCAGCTATTGGCAAAATATTGACCATAGTTGTTTTTGTGATATCACCATTGTTTCTGCTACACACGATAGACACAGGTGGTTTATTTAATGCTTGTAAATTTGAATCAACTAATACAAAAGCAGGTGGTACTGTCGGAAATAATAATGGTCTTTGAGGGAATAAATATGGCGCTGCAGGAAGTACCACAATTGTATTTTCTGGTCCTGAAATAGAAAGCAGTATATAATATCACTTTAATAAACCCTGATATTGTCAGGGTGTACACATTTGGGAAAGTCAAGGAGAAGTCAGTGATTTGATGTGGTCAAAGAAATTCAGTATAATCGAAGCGCCACTTGGAAAGCCAAGGAAAAATTAAGATTTTACATTGTTTTTGTGTGCTTAATTATTTTATGCTCTAGTCTCCAGATTATTGATGTATTTTTTTCAGGTTTGGAGTGACCAACATTATAATTTGATTACTTCTTTTTATTTTTTTATTTAATGGAGTGAACTTATTTGTTTTTTTTATAAAAAAGTAAAAGACTGCTTGCCAATGAAAATTTAAAAATACCATTAGACATCGGTGTTTGTCGTTTATACACCGTGAATGGCGCTTTTAATACTAGTCATAAACAAACTGGCTGGGAAATATACGAAATTTTAGGAACAATGTATAATTATTTTTCAATGATATGCCAGTTCGTCGAGCTCTGTATAAAGCAATTACTGACTGTACAGCAATTCAACAGAAGTTTTCTTGAATAAGATGGCATGAAAATGGCCCTTGCATAGATCGAGCTTAAAAGTTTATAATTATGTAAAGAAATTCGTTACAAAAGGATCTGTTCCGGAAACTCACAAGAAAGTTAACTGTTGCAGTGAAAGGTCCTTTCCTGAAAGCACAACTGGCAGTTTTAAGGTCGGTTATATCAGACTACGAACCTTTTTAAAGCGTTTCCAAGCCTCTAAGAAACCACTTATACCGTTTTTGCACACTGCCATCGAGAAGTTAATAAAAAAACCTTATGACAAAAATAGTGAACCTTACAAAGCGCTTCCAGTCAACATCACATAATCTGGTTTTGAAGAACACCAAAAATTTACTATCAACAGAAATCGGCCACATATGGAGAAGAATCGCGGGCGGGGCCGTAAACGGACCGTTTTTGTCTGCTCCGCGATTAAAAATTCATCAAAAGATGCGCGTAAGTGCCGTCTATCAGTTTATATTAATCAAATCATTTGAATGTGCTAGGATATTGAAAACCGTTGATAAAAATGAATTTGAGACAAAGGTGTTGTGCATTGCAAACAAATGTTATACCGAAGCCGAAGTTTGACCGGGGCGCAACTCATTTTGCATGCAAGGATACACATAATGCTGGTTCTATAGTTTAGAAAGTAAAAACGAAAAATATTATTTTTTATTTAATTTTAAAATAAATTTGTGTGCGATTATCTGGCAAAACTAATAAAATCTGTATGACGAGAGTACAGTTATATGTTTTACATATAAGTAGTAAGTGTCTTAGTTTTCCGTATATATTGACTATTTAAACGACTGAAAACAGTGATTTTATTTATAATTCATAAAAAGCTTTCAACATGGCATTTCGCTTGAGACGCTTACAACCGAGATAAAGATGTTGGTGGTATGGCTAACAGATGTGGACATTCTAGCGACTCTTGCGCGCTGACGGCCGTCAGTGTGTTTTTGTCTGCTCCGCGATTAAAAATTCATCAAAAGATGCGCGTAAGTGCCGTCTATCAGTTTATATTAATCAAATCATTTGAATGTGCTAGGATATTGAAAACCGTTGATAAAAATGAATTTGAGACAAAGGTGTTGTGCATTGCAAACAAATGTTATACCGAAGCCGAAGTTTGACCGGGGCGCAACTCATTTTGCATGCAAGGATACACATAATGCTGGTTCTATAGTTTAGAAAGTAAAAACGAAAAATATTATTTTTTATTTAATTTTAAAATAAATTTGTGTGCGATTATCTGGCAAAACTAATAAAATCTGTATGACGAGAGTACAGTTATATGTTTTACATATAAGTAGTAAGTGTCTTAGTTTTCCGTATATATTGACTATTTAAACGACTGAAAACAGTGATTTTATTTATAATTCATAAAAAGCTTTCAACATGGCATTTCGCTTGAGACGCTTACAACCGAGATAAAGATGTTGGTGGTATGGCTAACAGATGTGGACATTCTAGCGACTCTTGCGCGCTGACGGCCGGCGCGGGTGGGTAGTAAATTCCATAATGAATTCTGTTTGCGCACGTAATGAATAGCGATATTATTGTAGGTATATGTCAGGAATTGGTGTCGATAGCGAAAGGCGATGTATGCACCGAGTTTTCGGGTATATAACGTTTTGCGTTGTTAACATAATTTTTTGGGTTTCTGTCTACTACAGTTAACTACAATAGAATGAAACTTCTTTATGATTATTTCCATAAATCATTTATATCGGTATGCCTGAAAGTAGTAACTGAAGGTATGGGAATAGAAAGCTAAAACTAAACACTATCCATAGAGAAACTAAAGATTCAATGGTTGGAATACTTCTTTAATAACAACGAACTTTTTTCTTGGTTATATTCATTTATGATATTAGGTATGCCTGAAAATAGTCACTAAACCTACGTATAATAAGACAACAAAACTGAAACTGTAGATTAATCAAATAAAAACGCATATGTTGGAATACTTCCTCAAAAGATCGAAATTACACTTCACTAATTAACTCCATTTATGATACACTTAGATAGGTATGCCTAAAAAAGGAACTAAAACTACGACAAGAGGACAAAGAAACTGTAAACTGTTAATAATTAATATTAAAAAATGCAGCGATTGGAATTCTGCTACAATGTTTTTAAGCAACGCCATTTAATATTTTTATTTTTTATTCTAATCAAGTACGCCTGAAAATAGTAAATGAAGCTTGTGAAAAAGGATACTAAAGCTGAACACTCCTATAATAAACAGAAATAAAAGTGTTGAAAGACCGTTGCAAGACTGTATAAATTTCAATGCTTACATCCATTTATGATCTTCTTAAAATTAGGTACGTCTGAAAAGGTAACTGAGATTATGAGAACAGGATAAGAAAGAAACCGCCAATTAAGAAGTAAAAAAAACCCAAAACTTAGAATACTGTAATAAAAGAATAAAATTATTATTTCAGTTTAAGTACTGCTTAGGTACACCTAACCAGGACAGTAAAGCTATGGAAACAGAACACTAAAACTAAACAGCGCTGATAGTATAAAAAACGCAATTGTTGGAATACCCTTTTTATATTACTAAGGTGGCTAACAAGCTAAAGGTCCGCCCAATGGTAAGCAGTCACCTGCCCATGCTACTATACAGAAGAAAGAAATCGCTACATTCAATAATTAAATTTAAGCTCGTTCTAATGATAACAGAGGCAATGACTTACTTAGGAACGCATGAATAAAGTACCTAACTAAAAATATGAGAATATGTAAAGGAAACTAAAAACTGCAAATAATAATTAAAAAACACAAATTTTAGATCTTTGCTCAAATAAAGAAAACAAACGAATGAAATTATGAGAAAAGATGCAAGGGGAACCAGACACTGAAAATAAATACCACCACTGGGGGAAAATAAAACGCAAGTACAAACAACACTGCTACAGAAGAACATTAATCCATTTATTATTTAAATTTCTGATTCACCTACTGATAACGGAAGCTAAACGAAAATACCTTATTAAAGACTTAAACTAAAAACCTTTACAAGACCATAAAATGCAAAAGTTGTAATACCAGTAAAGCAACGAGAGGAATAAGAATTGGAATGCTGAAATAAAAAACAAAACTACTAAAGCTACACGAATACACCGAACATCATTGCAAATCAATACCATCAAAGAAGAAACAGAACGCAGAAGAGTTTAGAAGCCAGCAGTCAGGCCACAAACGGCAAAGCAGTCACTTCTCCCTTCTTGTATATATTTACACTTTTTTATATATTTATCATCCTGCTGGCTCAAAGGTGCTGGTGCCGGTCGGCTCTATCCCTCCCACTCCACATCCTAGATTGCGAAGTCCTACACTACCTACCCTATCTACGCCGTCTTATTAGTGTCTTGGGCAGAGGTAATAGGCACACATGGGAATATCGTGAGATGGGCGCGACACTACTAGAATCACTTACTAATGCGGAATTTAAACGCCACATACCTTACAGTGGTTGAGGAGGGAGGGTCCGTTTCTTTAATTACCACCTTTTTGAACGCTTGCGCTGTTCCAGCCTGCAGTTTTGAACAGTCTACAGAACCCCACCATTGACCGTTTTTTCCTATGTGACCCGTTCCTTGAGTCCTTGTAGTGGAACGCTGGCTGGTTAGACGCTGGATCGGAACGGAACAGAAAACCTCCACATTTGGTATGAAGCAAAGTCTTTTAGAAGAAAGAGAAAGAGAGAAGAAGAAAAGACAAACTTTTGTTCAAAAGCACTTTCAAAAAATTGATTTTGCTTTGATACAAAATTTCTTAAAGAAATCGTTATTAAGTACAAAACCATTGAAATGCTTTAGTACAAAAAATCATAAAGAATTTACCTAAAGCGGCTAATCGACGTCGACGCGTGGATGTCCTGTTGGAAACTATGCTTAAATTGCACAAAATTAAAAGAAATGTGGCTAACAATGTCAAAAGACAATATCAAAAAATGGTTTCCGAAACGCGGAACGCCTGGAGCCAACTCTTGACGATTTTAGTAGTGATGACAAAATCGGCGTTGATGAGTTTCACTTCTTGGGGCTGATAAATAATAAGTGGACCTATGGGATGTCATGAAAATTTGGCCCAAAACAATAGTGTAAAATTTCAAGCAAGTTTCAAATTTATATAATTTTACTTTATCTTTCTTTAAAATTAATATAATTGGTCAGGGAATTTTGTGAAAATGGTCAAGGAAAGTCAGGGAAGAGTTTATTGGAAATTAGCAGTCAACACCCTAAATTGTAAATGTTATCGTAAGAGCCGTTTCTGCGAACGGAATCACAAAAGAACAAAAAAATAAATGTAGCTTGTTTTATAATACACGATAGTTTTTTATATTTATTCTATGCACCGTTAATTGGAGTTGATCTTCACACTCATGGACATATATATTCAAAAGTGTTAAAAAAGAAGATAGTATGTCAGGGAGGTATGTATTGCTTTGGCAATATCTTACTTTAGTAATCTTACTAAAGCTATCTAGCTACCCCAATGTAAAAGCTAAAGATTAGATAATAACTCAGGTGTTGCATCCATAGGTCCATATAACTTGGTGGTAAAAAAATATATTGACTTACCTCTTTTATCAAGGTTTGACCGAGGTAGTATCTTAGGAAGTTTTTGCAAAGTACTGCTTTGTAGTTTGCTATCATTGACTATGGTCGATGCACTTTCAACTTTAGACTCAGGAAGACTAGCAGTTGTTGATACAATTACTTTCTCTTTACATTCGTTCTCTTTTGTTGTCTTAGAAATAAACAATTTCCTCTTTTTACCTGTAAGGAAAAAATTTGGATTTGTTATGAAATTGTGAAGATATAAAAATAGTAATAGCATATTTTAAATAGATGCAGTGGTTCCAGAGATTACCCTCTACATATAACTTACAAACACAAAGTATACCCACATTATTATTTTTAAAGCTTTTACGGATTTTGGAAAAATTTAATATGGTAACCTAAGTGTTACGATTTCACCTTACATCCTGAGTGGCGGAGGTTCGAGCCGCGCGTTTACCAATGAGTCTTTTTCTTAATTTCCCAAATACATTGATTATTCAGACCATTGGCTTTGCGGTGTAGGAAAACATCGTAAGTAAACCTACACACGTCAAAAAGACGTATGTGAAGTGCACAATCCGCACTGGTCACACACACTATGGCCCAAATAGCTCTCGGTGAGGATAGACCGTTGCATTAAAAATATGTTCTCAAAATATAGAATGAGCTCTGCGACAGCTGTCATTGAAATCACGTCTGTCAAGTTTCGTATTTTCTGAGGGTAGTTTCGCTAATAACTCAAGGAAATAGAAACTTACCTAAGATTTCCGACTTTATGCATTCAATTCCTTTACTATTTTAACTACAAATAGTTTTAAGATTCCACAGAAAGTCAAGTGATTGTGAAACTACTTACTTTTAGATTTTCTATTTATACGTATAAAAACTTGGGTAGATGCATCTTTTTTGTTGTTGTTTGAGTGTGTTGCTTCAAGTTTCACTTGCAAGGACAATATTTCGGCTTCTAAAATATACCATGTTTATATTTTAAAATTACAAATTAAAATTGCAAAGTTAGTATAAGGGGCCATTTATTAATTAGTTAGGGGCGATTGGTGATTGGCCATTTCTTAACCCTTTACCCCCATGTTAGGACACATAATATTTTTCGGATCTCCTGTCCCCTTCATACCTAAGATTTTACCTACAGTTACCCTTAAAAGCGTTACGTAGTTTAATGTCCTTAGAAAAAATTCAGTTACATACAAAATTACGTTATTGTAAATGTATGTATATAAATGTCCAAAAATGCACTTCAGAATAAAGTGAATACATCTGCCACACTCTCTATTTTGCCCTCTCTAGCGGCGGCGGCCGTATGAAATACGTGTTGGCTGAGTGACTGGTGTGCTCCGAAGCGCATTTCGACTTGCAGTTTTAGTAGTAGTACGTAAATATACCTAACGTAAGAAATATTTCCTTTAAAATAAGGCCATTGAGAGTTTTTAAAGCCCCTTCACCCTTACCGTAATTAATGAACAGCCGCTTTGTTTATATATATTACTTATTTGTTTTTTTTTGATACATATTATAGAAATCAGTTCAGATTGATAAATAATTATGCAATTATAATAAATTAATAATAAATATTTCTGTAACCAAAGCTTTTACTATGGATACAACTGATATAAATACCTATTTTTTTTTCATAAACATAATAATATACATATTAGGGATAGAAAATACAAAGACTGAAGATAAACACAAATGTTAATCACATAAATGTTTTTTCCTAATCGGGGACGAACCCGCGCCCCTATGATCAAAAGACAATGACTTCTACTAATAGAACCACGGAGTAGCCTTAAGCCGTTTTCCTACGGTGCGAGCTTTTACGAACGACTCCACGCACGGCCGACGACCACAGTTAGCACCGCACCGAGGCTCTTCTTTTGGCGCGTGCCCATCTGTGTTGGTACGTGATTCAAATATTTTATCATTTCAAGATGCCTAGTGAAAGAGGATGTATCGCTTCAGCTTTTGTAATGATATTATCCAGTCATTATAATTCCTAAATGAAAATGATATTATTCTTTAATAGAGGTACTTTGTTGTATACTTTCCCCGAGCTTTTGTCATTTAATGCTCTGGTTTCATGGAATTCTAAAACATAAGCTAATTTTGATATAATATTAAAAAACCACATCATTTGCAAACTCTATTTTACCTACCCAAATGAGAAAACTTCAACAGAATGAACACTTTTTCTGTGCTTACCCACAAATGACCACAGCTCACCATCCAACTGCTCCCACTAAACCTTTGTCATTACGGGACAGGGGATTTTAATACATACTATGTATTATTAATATAAAGTTTTCTCATTTATAGTATATAGTTAGGGACAAATTAATAAAAATATTTTAAATAGTTGTACAGTGCAACAAATTTTCTGACCTTGGGTGTTGGGTCGCTAGTGTCGTAATAAGTTTACAACATTCAATATAGCGACTGTAGTTTTGATTAACCACTGGGTCAGAAAAGTTGTTTGCACTATAAGTCTTATGAGAGTGAGTGCGGACATTTTTAGTTATGTCACGCAATTTGTCACGAAAAACAGAAAGGAGAAGAATAGTGCGTTTACTTTAATAACAGTGTATGACTACTTCTATGCACGCGGCGAGCAAGACATTTGCAAAAGTCAAAATTTCAGGCATGTACCTGCTTTGGTCTTTAAGATAGTGCCCTTTAATAATCGGACAGACAGACAGCGTAGGCTTAGTAATAGGGCACCCTTTGAGGTAGAACCCTTAAAAAAGTTGTTAGGAATGTTGTGTTGGTTAAATTTAATATTTTTTGGTGGCTAATACTATTCAGTGTTGGAGAGATTTGACTCTAAATTTTTTTGTCATTTTCAATATTTTTTCATGATGGATTTTTAATGATATAAAACTAATAAATTGACTTACTCAGCTGAGTTTTTTCTTCGACACAAGTTGTAAGGCATATAATGGCTTTTTGAATTATTTCAATTTTCGGATATTGTGCATTATCTGTATCTTTTCCTTCACTATCACTAGATGTAACTGTCTTCACAACTTCCCCCAGCTTAACAATGGCTTCATTGAATTTGTTTCGTCTTTGACGTTCCCATTCTCTGCACTGACTTTAAAAAAAAATTAAAAAGTTACAATTCTTTGTAAATTTTTAATTCTTATTTACTATAATTTTCTGGTAAAGAAACACGACAAATCTCCTATCCATGCTTCTTGATCGTTTTTTACTTATACAGACACAGATAAAATACAGATTATTTATTTAAAATTAGGATGGTGTTCTTTGGTTTGCGCCTCAAACTTTCTATGCACATGGCGGTTACCTTTTCGCTAACAGTAATACACAACAGTGAATATTTTTTAATTACCTATTTACATTATCCAAATTTAAGTTTTTTTCCTGCCCACTTAACATTAATGAAGTATTATCAACAAATAATATTATCTCTGTTAATTTTTGTACTATGAAAGGAAAGTCATTTATTGTTACACCAGTAACTTTCCGATGCCAATATTTAAGAAAATATCGACAAACAACAGGGCAAAACTAATTGTGAGGTACAAGTCTCTTTCTGTGTATAATAGTCACTATAAACAAATATTATTCTCTATTCAGTTGTGAAGTCTAGTATCTTAATCATATAGTTTATCTAACTACATCAAATGCTGGTACCAAGGAAATGCAAACAATAGGAGGTTTGTTCCTTAGGGGTTGTTAATGTTTAAATTATCTTGAGCATGTTCAACCTTTTATTTATTTGTCTGGAATATTCTAGAACACCCCATTCTTACCTTTGTTAGAGTGATAACATCCGAAGCGTTGGAATTTGCCAAAGGACCAAAGTTAACAACATAGCTAGTACAGTTAGCAAGCTGAAGTGGCAATGGGCAAGCCACATGGCTTGTAGAACCTATACCCAATGGGGAAGAATAATTCTTGAGTGGCGTCAATGGATCGGAAGAAGCAGAGTAGGACAGCCTCCTACCTTGTTGACAACACAACCACATTTGTCACAATATGCCACTATGCATTGACTTAGAAGCTTAATTTTTATACAACTTTAAGTGACCGTAGATTACTTTTTTATTTATATTATATGATATATTTGATATTAACTTAATACCTCCACACCTTCTAGAGTAGAAGGGTGTTGACAGACAAACTTTTAATGTGTCAGAAGAATAAATTAACAAATTTCAGATTTTCCCCTATATTTGTGATGTATGCCCTTGCTTTGTGTCAAATTTCATGATTCTAGGACTACTTCCCATAGGTTCACAACAAAGTGATGAAACAGATGTATGCCTTATGATTTTAAGTAAGTCCCCGTACCTTTACAATTCTCCCCTACACAAATTCACAAACCCTTAAAATTATGCAGCCACATTCTAAAGATTTACTGCTAAATCTACAATAAAGTCACCACAAACGACATTTTTTTGCTGGTGCAAAGTTTAAATAGATTATTGCAAAAAAAACTGTTGAAAGATACCTTCATAATATTAATAAATTCCACTTAATGACCATGAAACTATAACCTACAAATAATAAAATGGTCTTTACTTTCCATCAGTTATTTCTTTACAATTAGCCTGTGATAATATTATATCAGAAATGCTTCGGATTGCAGTGTACAAAAGGCTCTAAGGACGGAAGGAAGGAATTTTTCACCACAAGGTATTATCCCATGCTACTTTGACTGGCACTGTGGTGAGTATCTAATGGTCCCCAATAACAGGTTTTCTGTGGTTGAGGAGGGTTAACAGGAGTGGCACTAATATCCATAAGACTGATTTTCTACTTACATTTATAGAATCTAATAAAGTTCGATAAACAAAAAGAGGGGCGCTAGACACAACCAATCTGTGTAGTGTATAATAGGATGCTTCTACACAAATTTTTTTTTAACCGACTAGTAAATAACTAGGATTATTTAACTGCCAAAATTTAATTGGAGTGAACAAAAGGGTCGCTGAGGAAGACTTCGGTTTTGTTTTGTTATTGTAAATACATAGTGATTAGATACTCACCTTGGCGTACGTTTTTTACCAGATTCCATTAGTGCGATGGTTATTTAAAATATCTTTTTTTCATATAAATATTTACAAATCCATTTTTTTTTATTTTAAGTAGTGTTGCCAACTAAGATAAACGGCCCCAAGTTCGTGCTAGTACGTTAATTCGTAAGTTTTTGTTTCTGGCACTAATAAGCAGCTCAAATTATTTTTTCAAGATTATACATTTCCAAAAAATCTCTGTTATATAACCTGTCTAAAAAACCAACTACAGATATTTTTTTAGAAAGCTAACAATGCGCCCCCTTTTTCAAAAAATGTTGACAAATTAATTTTTCATTGTATAGACTGCTTCAAAAATATAGAAGAAAAAATAAATCACATACATAAGCAAGCATACGCAGGTATGTATGTGTGTGTGTATGTATTATAGTATATGTATATATGTGCCTTTTTTAGCCATATCAATCATCTTGACCGCCTCTGAAATGATTATGTCTGACTTTTATAAACTCATACTGTCAAAATTTAATTTTTGACAATGTTATGAATAACATAACAAATTAAAAACCAAAGAAAGAGTGCATACTGTAGTAAAACTTGTCTGTCAGTCTACTACATCACATGTAGATAGATAGAATAAATAGGTATAGTCATAGGTCTTATGAAAAAAAAGCTGCACTTTGTGATGGAAGCAAGCCGCTTTGCACAGTGATAGTAGGGACCAAAATAAGCGATTTTGCCGGCAGCGCCCAAGTTCAGCTTTTACCCCAAAAATCGCCATAACACCTATGACTAGTAACACCATTTAATGTTTACCAGTTTATATTAATTATCACAAAAAAAAAGGTTCGTAAACCATTAAATGGTACCTATAGATACTAACTAAAATCTATAAGAACTTAATTAATAAAGTGAAATATTCATACAACAAATGTGTTTTTTTTACATTTTTTGCGTTTGATTAATTGTATATGTAGTATTAAGTATACACTTGGTCGGCTACAATGATCTTATATGTAAATAAAATAAATAAATATCCGCGGATTATCACACCAAAAATAAAGAAAGGTACTAAGATTGTGTAAAAAAATTGGTTCGGCAGCAAGTACCTCACATGCAACTTCTCTTGAGAAAAATTCTTTTACAAAAAAAAATTACGTCATATTGGATCCGCCATATTGAATTTTAAAAAACTCATAAAAAAATCAAAATCAGCACCCTCGAAAACCCTTTACTACCCCTCGATACATGAAATTTATGATGCGTGCATAAAAAAGTCAGTTTTTTACGGATAAAAAACCAAAACCAAAATATGTCTACATACATACATACAAATGTACACACACACACACACACACACACACACACACACACACACACACACACACAGACATCACTCTAAAAATGATTGCAAATGATTCTCCAAGTCTTGAAACGTAAAGACAACACAAATTTTTCGATTTTCGGACCTATTCCAATAACTTCTCAAGAGCAGTTAATAAGCAAGAAAAATATTTATTACAGTATAAAATTACAATATAAAAGTACGGAACCGTCATTGTGATATTTGTGATTGAATAAAAAAAGATGGGTGGAATCAACAAATTTCAAAAGATACCGCGCGGGCGACGGCATTGTTTAATCGTTAAAACTGGCTTATGGCTATGTACTTAAATCGTAAGTTTTAATTTTGTTTTTAAACATTTATTTAAAGTAATATTTATAAAATTGTAATTGAGTAAGGTAAGTAGGTAGGTAGGTACTATCTACCAGCAGATCCATTCAGCTACCCTGGTGATCGCCCGGCCCGGCTGGCGCCCCCTAAGGCCCGGCGCCCGGGTGTGGCCGCACCTAGCATTCCTAGGAAAGATGCCCCTGTCGATAACGAAACTGCGTGAAACATGACGCCTGATTTCTGAAACTTTCATTCGGCAACAAAAGGCTGTACGATGAATTTGTGTTCCTTAAAACCGTAAGGTCAATCATTGGACTTCTTAAGCTTACTGAAAGGCTCGTGAGTGATAAATCAATGACAATTTATGTGATCTTGGTTAAAATCGAAATCAGAATGGGCCGTGGTGGATCCAGATTTTTTTTGGGCGGCTTTCGGAAAACTGAGCAAGATTATGTTCTATAACTCATTATTTCAGCCATATTATATTTGATAATCGATATGTTACTACTGATTATTGGTTCGCGGGGGGGAGCATAACACAAAGCCTACCGTGAAACTGCCACAGGGTATGTTAAGTGCTATCCGCAGCACGCGTTGCAAAATAAGGGAAATTTCGAAGTTGGTCCACAAGTTTTTCGGGAAAAAAACCATTAACAGTACGTTCTGCGAGATTTTCAATTGCAACTAATCATATTTTTATATAATTTTGTAAACAAGTAACCGTAATTATATAATAATTTGCCAAATTATTAGTCCTTTTTAGGGTTCCGTAGCCAAATGGCAAAAAACGGAACCCTTATAGATTCGTCATGTCTGTCTGTCTGTCCGTCCGCATGTCACAGCCACTTTTTTCCGAAACTATAAGAACTATACTATTGAAACTTGGTAAGTAGATGTATTCTGTGAACCGCATTAAGTTTTTCACACAAAAAAAGAAAAAAAAAACGATAAATTTTGGGGGTTCCCCATACTTAGAACTGAAACTCAAAATTTTTTTTGTACATTACCATGCAAACTACGTTTGAACGGGATCTAGTAAGTATTTTTTTTTAATACGTCATAAATCGTAAACCGCAATTTACTTTTCATTCAATCAACTCTAATATAAAAATATTTGTGTTTGTGTTTGTAGATTACATAAATGGTGGTAGGTACGGAACCCTCGGTGCGCGAGTCCAACTCGCACTTGGCCGGTTTTTTATGTTTTTTATAGCAACTGATTATTTGAAGTACTTTTTTCTACTGCAGGATAACTAAACATTTTATTTTTACATGCATTCTTCTTAAAATCAGCAACAGGTAAGAAGTTGACATTTTGACAGGAAAAAACTAACTACAAAAAAAAACGGGTTGTACAACGGGGGTGCCGGCAGAAGTAAGAACATACATTCTGGATATAATATTTTAACACGTGTAATCCGGACTTTCATCTTTTCATCAACCCAATTTCCTCTTACTTTTTATTCGTCCTATAGAGTTTAACATTTTCAACCCATCACAAATAACAATGTTTGTTTATTTACTTTTTTGACGTAGTATATTTGACATTGTAAGTAAACCTGACGCTCCGAGTTCCGTCTTACGAATTTTCTATGAATTATTATCGATCAGAACACCTGACCTGACGCGAGTTTAACATTTTTACTCATCACAAAGAAAGTGCACAACGTCGCTAAAGAAGTTTTCACTTCAAAAATACTTATAAATTCCATTTAGAATATCTACTTCGTGATTGCTTGTTGATTCAGTTGTTTCACTTCTCTAAGTACTCAATTGACTTTTCTGAAACATATATATTTAATTGTGATATGAATCTAAAAGTAACGATTTGTCCAACAGTATTTTTCAATACTATATGCTTACGATAACCTGTCCTACAATATACAAAGGTAACCAATAAAATTATTGGGAGTATGATCTAGTGGACAAAAAATAGGTACCGTATTATATATCAAAATTTCTTTTGCATATTCACCATCATGTTAGATATAAAAATTTGTCTACTCCCTTGGTCCACCTCTAGAAGCTCGGATTGGTAACTACTTAATAAGCCTAGTAAAATTTTTAATTACCTACAGAAGGTCACATTAATCATTCAATTATGTTTCTTATATTATAAATGTAAAAGTTTGTATGTCTGTTACTCAATCACGCTTCAAGCACTGGACGGATCGGGATGAAACAAACCTTGCACATTGGCACACTAATAGGTTAGGTCCTGGAATAGGACATAGATAACATTTTATCCTGAAAAATTCAAAAGATCCCTCGGCAATATCTATAATAGAGCTTGAACGAACTATAGCAACAGCCGATAACCGGATTTAGGGCGGGAGGAGTCGCTGACAAAATCTAGTGTTATATATTGTCGGCTCCATAGCTCAATGGGTAATACCCTGACTGCTAAATTGAGGAGCATTTATGTGATGAACATTAGTCTTTACGTTAAGTCTGGGTGTATTCTATGTATAATATGTACCTATGTATTTACCAAAAATCTTCAAAACTAACCTCTCTGATTGAGACTTGTATTTGAGATTCTTGGTCTTTCATAAATTCTGACAAATTAAATGCATGTTGAGGCACATAGTACATTTCATTATATGTAAAAGAGAAGCAGATATTAATGTTAATCAAAAATTTCAGCAAGCGTGCTGCTACAATGGTACATCAATATTGCATGCTCAGTATTAGCAAAGTACTTGAAGCGTACTCCGGTCAATAAGTATATCATCTTCCATACTGGCGGCTGTTCTCGAAATACCGTTGGGCTGTAGTGTTGTCTTGATATAACAAACACAATACACTACCTCAACCTTATCAAGCAGTGACATTATCTATACATAAACTATGGTTAGTTTCACTGTCCTATAATATGCAACATCTAGGGAATAGGCCCTTTCCCCACCGCACTGCCTAACCCTCTTTTGTCACCTGTTCTACGCTGTTTTGTTCTACTTATATAATTCTATATATCTATTTTGGCATTAGTCTAATAGTCATAAGTCTAAAACTACTTTTGTATTATTTTTTTCTGTTTCTCCTGTTATCATCCGACCGCGTTCGTCAATCATCACAAAGCAGGCTTTATCACCCATAGTCTCTTATAACAATAAATCTAAAAAATAATGTTGATGGCAAAGCTGTCAAACAACTGTCAAAGTACGACGGCGGTGTGTCTTACGCAGTATTTGTTTCCTCTATGGCGGTGTGATTAGTGGGTTCGTCCGACGATAATCACCAGCTTATTGAACGATACGGTGCGTTCGCTGTGTGCGTCACTCCGAGTTATTGAACGGCAAGTTTGTCGTTGGATGATCACACGGCGTTGAAGAGTGCCTTACGGTGCACAATGGAATTTTTCTATCGGAATTTCTCGTAATGTGCGCCAGGGATGTTAGATGCCAACGCAAAAATTATGGTATCGGGTTGTCAAAATTATGACACTTTAGAAAAAAATTATGATAAGGGATGTATCATTCTTAAAAAAGATTAATTTTGTTATTTTAGTGCCAGCACATGAAGTTTTATGTTGTATCTTATTTATTCCCGTGGAAAAATAACTTACAGTCAGTAGCCAAGTTCCATTTAAATAATTCGTAGTAAAGCAAGTAACGAAATAGGTAATTAGTGCTAAAATGAGGTTTTGCAATTAAATAGCAACGGTAAAAAAAAATGGTGATTATTTTATGCAGATTAGTTTACTACTAAACTAAAGTAGATAATGTAATGGAAAGTGTCCTTTTATGATAGGGAGGGCATTTTCCAATATTTTAATTGGACGCTGTAAAAGAAAGGGAGAAAAGAAATGCCCTTGCTGAGTTTCTTGCCGGTTCTTCTCAGTACAAGGTCTTCCGCCCTGTAGACTTACGAACCGATGGCGTAGTGACATTCATAAGTGCTCAATTATTGTAGCCTAATCTGAATAAAATTATATTGAATTGAATTGAAAAAAAATTACACAAAGCACAATACAGAAAAAAAAATTGTGAAAACTTCTTTAGCGGCGTTGTGCACTTTTTTTGGTATGGGTAAAAAATGATAAATTCGAGTCAGGTCACGTGTCCTAATCGTGAAAATGCGTAAGACGGATGGAGAGTAGGCAGCTGGCGCGGCGAAGGAGAGGGAGTATCCCTCTCTCTTTCTATGGCGCGGCGAAAATGTATGCCTGTGTATTCGTAAAATTCGTGTATATAAAGTGTTTAAAATATGGAAATTGGACAAAGTGCATCTTTGTCTTTGTAAAATACGGAAACCGTAATACCACGCCTATTATAATTTTTATTTTTTCATTCGCGATTATGAGTAGTACAGGGAGGTTGGATATGGAATTTTAATTCTATGACAGATTGCGATGTCAAATATACTACGTCAAAAAAGTAAATAAACAAACATTATTATTTCTTGACAATGTCAAAGACATGTCTTGTGACATATTTGAGTGTTAGGTGCGAATCGTGTGTAAAGGTTTTCACTTCTGCCGGCACTCCCGGAGTGCAACTCGTTCTTTTTTTTTTTTTATTAACGATGTCAGAATCAGACAATTATTATTGTGATAAAATAATATTAGTTTAAATACTACTTGTAGTTGATTTAAAAATAAGGCGTTCCAAAACCACTTTACGACCTTCCTTGTTGCATCTGGGAACACATCCCTAGTAAAGTTGATAATTATAATCATGATTTTTGAAGTGAAAACTTCTTTAGCGGCGTTGTGCACTTTTTTTGGTATGGGTAAAAAATGATAAACTCGCGTCAGGTCACGTGTCCTAATCGTGGAAATTCGTAAGACGGAAACCGTAATGCCACGCCTATTATAATTTTTTTTTTTTTTTCTATTATATGTGTTTTTCTCGTGGGGGTGCCTTACCGCTTACATATTTCGATGGCTTAACGTCCCCCCCCGCCCCCTTTTTTTTTTTAATGCCACGCCTATTATAATTTTTATTTTTAGTATTCGCGATTATGAGTAGTACAGGGAGGTTGGATATGGAATTTTAATTCTATGACAGATTGCGATGTCAACTATACTATGTCAAAAAAGTAAATAAACAAACATTATTATTTCTTGACAATGTCAAAGACATGTCTTGTGACAGTGCAACTTGTTTTTTTTTTGTATTGGATATATGCAATTACAGTGCAGATCGGAGAGGCCAAATTAATTATGATTTTTCTGGGGGCGATTATAATATAATTCGTATACAGAAAATACTTTTTGCCAGGCCCAGTAGTTTAAACAGAGATTTCGCCGGCATACCTCTTGCTCTTATGAATAGTACTGCTACTAATCAATCACATATCTTTTTCTGGTTAGTTAAAAAAAAATAGCAGTAAAATGGTAGCAAAATAGAATTAATTAAATGTAATTTGATTTAAAGCTTTTTCTTAAAATTCTTCGATATTATATCAACGCCAGTATCTTGACTTTCTTTTTCCTCGTTTCACTATAGCGGGTCAGCATGGGTCTGTCTATCACTGTCTGCAGTCTAAATGCCGGCGAATATAGCAGTGTTACCAACTCTCAAAAATATTTATTCCTAAATTTGTGTCAAAAACCCCTAAAATTGCCTTAATTATTGAGTTGTCCCTCTAAAAATATATATATATAAATTTATAATGATTTAGAAATAATATGCTGTAATATGTTTTAAAAGTCTTTTTATTATAAGTTATTTAATATATAAAATATTTATTCTTCATCTAAAGATTCAGATTTTTTTAAATCATACATGTTGACATTGAATAAATTTAACATTTTATTGGATGGATTAAATGTTGTAGATCCACCATTTCATTTACAATAACCGCCATATGCACAGACAATAAAATGACCGTTAGTGGCGCCAGTATTGCCGCTAGTCACCACAGAGTGCTTGTAAAATTACGTACTAGATGTCGTTATAAGTCGCTAGGTCAAGAAATAAATATTAATATTATCAATTCAAAAATATTGAAGAGTCAAAAAATCCCTGAATATACCCTTAGAAATTTCAGACCCCTTAAAAAATCCCTTCTCACTTATATACCCCCTAAATCTGGGGGGAAAACCCATAAGTTGGGAACCGTGGACTATAGTAAATAAATATCATCCATAGATATAGAATCGATATCGATGGAAGAAAGAAAACAAAAGGTGTGCATGTGCACATTAGATTGTTTTGTATGTCAAACAAAAACGCATTACATACATCTGTAAATTTTTGTGCCGATTTTGTCTTTCCCTAAAATTGCTTGTAATGGTGAATGGGAAAATTATGATACTTTTGCGTATAAAAATGGAAATGCTATTATACATTATACGCATGCCTGAATTATGATACGTGTAGCATAATTATGATACGCGTAACACCTCTGATGTGAACCCGTCCTAATAATCTGACTTGGCAACATTGCCTGGTAATTTGTTTTTATTTGTGTGGATGATTCATTTTTTATTGTGTTTATCCAATTCGTAATTCTCTCTAAATCTTGTGTAAAGATTGCAGTTCCTTCCATTTACCAAAGGTCGCTTATAAATTATTTTCCTGAGAAGTTTATAATTTCTTGGTGTCGCGTATTGCGTGAAATACTATTTTTGTTCTAATTTTGCTATAAGGTGTAAGTTTTATTGGTAATTTTCTACTCTGCACCAGTCATTTTTGCGTAAAAATGGTTATAATGGATGAAGATGCATCCCCTTATACTCAAATGGAAAGCAGAAATCGGCGGCCGAAATTAATTTTTTTGTATGGATTTTTGAAAAATTTTGGTTTGTATGTGTTAAACACACCCCTCTGTGTGCTGTCCTGGCTCCGCTCAGGGAAAAAACATAATCAAACCTAACGTAGCACTAGTATTTCAGTATAGACTGTTTTATTTTGTTTCTTTTTTTTTCGAAAACTATTCTTTTCCGCCCACTTTTTTATTTCATTTGTGTATTAGAAGGTGCTACACTACTAATTAAAATTTATTTCATCCAAAAATAACTTTGTGCAGAGAAGTAAATATTTACCGTTTTATTATATACTTACTATATTTACAACACTACTATCACAATACAATGTCCATTATAATATAAATTTACTTAAGTGACATACCACTACGGTTGCCAGACAATATCCATAAGGTTAATCCTCCTTTTTCATGATTTGCCCTCCCACTCTCCCTTACCTACTCTACATCCTCCTTTTGCTATATATCTTTGTTGCATGCTAATAATGCCGTGCACCATTTCATCATCATTTCTTAAATCGAAATTAGATGGCAATCCTAATGACAAATTTTATGATATGTATGAAGTTGCATGAGCAACTTGGATAATTTACTTTAAAATTGTCAAAAACACAGAATATTTCTCTCACAAGATCTCTGAATTTTACTTGTGTATAAGCGCACATAACACTTATTTTGAAAGAGATTTTCTAATTAATGTGCAATGCACCAAAGAAAGAAACAGACTCAGTGTGGAGTCAGTAAAATTTACTAAGATTTTCATTTGTAGAACCAAGAACTTCTTTCTAAAAGTGGTACTTTAGCTAAATATGATTAAAATAAATTAAATTATATAAAAAACTCATTTATTGGGAAAAGTCCTCCTTTTTTTTTAAAATGGTCCTTCTTAAACCCATCAGTCCTCCTTTTTCAAATTATCATTAACCCTATACACAACACATTTTATATTTGGACATCTATTTGAGGTACATGGATGTTTAAAAGCGCAACAACCTGAAGTAATTTGTATATTCGTTATAAAGTGATGACAAGTGCTCACAAGATCTGCACTTCTTTGTAACTCTTGAAGCTTTGGTTGTGGCAACGTTTTTGCTATTATAGTATAATAGAATCTTCACTACACCTATTCATTGCTTTCATTTTGAACATGTTTGTACTCCAGTTGATTTATTAAAACTCAGAAACAGGGTTGGACAATTCCTTGTGTTAATGTGGCTATAGTAATAATACGTCTTCAACTTTGGTACTTTGTGTTACAATTTTTGGTTTGGTGTACAAAAAAAGGGTGCTTTATACACCCTAAGCATAACCAGCACAAGCAAAAAAACAAGATATTATGTGCCACATGGGTGTGGCTGAAAAATATTTGTACACAGATAAGACTAAATTTATAATCATTTTCCACATTACACATACACTAACTTAAAACTTGACAGTTTATCCATTACATTTACATCATTTTACTACAACAAAACACATAATTTCTTTACAACAAGTATTTATTTACACACCAGCTAACACAATTGCATGCTGGCAAGAAAGAAGTACAGTCAAGAATTAAGATTTTGACAAAATATTGGTTGAATAAAATATGAATTTTACTAAACTTATAAGTTTTAAGGCAAAACTAATAAAAAAAAATAATTCCTGAGTAAATTTGCAAAAAATTTTTAAAACAAATGAATGCTACAAAACAAACCAAATATGGCCACCACCATTGCATATAATTGTCATAAAAAAAATTCAACTTTTACTATGAAGTTTTATACCTATTAATGTGCATTTATTTGCAAGTAATTTGATGTATAATACACAGTATAACCATTTGAATGATCTTGCCATTTTTATGCACACACAAATAACCACAAATATTACTGATTTCAATATGGCTGACATTCATAAAATTTGGTCAGTTTACTTTTATTTTCCTTCAATTTTTAGTGGTTGAGAAACCAATAAAAATTTAAATTTATATAGCAATAGGTGAACTTGGCTGATAACATTTATAATTAGGCCAATCACATGTGTAGTAAAAATGCCAAAGACAACCAACTTAGCTGTAGACTCCTTAGGCTTCAGGATGTTTTTTGGCATAAAAAGTCTAAACTGATTAGGCTAAAGGATGCAATGGGCTAAAACCACAAAACAATAACATGTTCCTTACATACTTTCAACTGATATGAAATGTTAATTTAACGCAAAATGAGCATGTGCTTTTACAAAGGGCATATTAACTGATATGTCTTGTATCATTATTCTGAAATCATGCTTTTAAGTCACTGTTGGTAATTGAAGTTGCAGCCTGGGCTCCTCACGGCCCCTAAAATCCATCTAGAAACAAACAAGAAATGAATAGAATTGTTAAATATACACATTATATTACAAAAATAAAAAAAAGGGGGGTCATTGTACTAAACTTAAATCCAGTCCTAATGCAATTTTTTTTTGTAATCAAGAACCTAATCACTTGTTTTTTATCTTATTAGGTAATCAACATGTCACTCTATCCATCTTTAGAGGATATGAAGATTGATAACATGGTGAGAGCGCAGATGGCGCAATACCCTCAACCACAGCACCAGGCACCACCAGCTTACAGTCTGCCTCCAGCATCAGCTGCTCCTAGTGCCCCAGCCAGAACTGTCTATCCAACACTAGGAGAATATATGGGACTTGAACTGTCTGATGATGTTATTGCGCTTAACATGCCCGAATACAGAGTTCAACCAGTAAGTATCTTCAATGAAAATAGATAAATGTGTTGATAATGTCATATATTACTTTGAGATTAACCGAATTTGAACCAATTAAACTTTTAGAACCACTAGTGGTTTTTATTACCAAGTTACAAACTACATAGGTAGGTATAGTGCATCTAGAAAATCTTGGCACATCTTGCGAATAACCAAACTGTAAAATAGTGTGTGTAAATAAGTATAAAGCAAAAGCAAAAAAATAAGTATTAGTAAACAACAAACAATCTAAATATTATAAAACATACAAAATAGTTTGTTTATTTAGTCTACACAATCTCTGTGAATTGCAGTGTGATTGTAGAAAGTAACGATGGTCATTATTTTGAACAATTCCTCAGAACACATCCCATTGTACAAGCGGTAGAAAATCCACAGGGATGTAAAGTGTCTCCTCAGACTTAAAGTACGGTAAGAACATCATTTCAAACAATTTCTCAGAACACATCCCATTGTACAAGCGGACAGGGAGGTAAAGACTCCCCTCAAGGCCGATACGGCAAGTGAGTTGTGGATCGTCGATAATTCTCTCTATGTATAATATGTATATATTTATTTTACATATGAAAAGTATATAAGTATTATTATCTGTTGTATAGCTTTGTTTAGTTTAAAAACCAGTCATCCTGCGTGTAATGTCCAGGAATGTTTATGATTTTTTTATTTTATAGTTTACATTTAAAGTGTAAACTGCTTCATTCTACTCTTTATAAACATGTGTCATTAAATAATGTGTGTATGTGCCTTGTAAAGCAGATTTTGTCTAAATCAGTATTTACAGATAGACAATTTTCTTACTCCAATGGTAATCCATTTCAAATTAATTATAAAACCATTGCTGCACATGTATAAGTCTTGGTACTATTCAATAACTACGCGTGCGGTTATTGCACTGTCAATGGATTTGAAAACAATGCCAATGGAGTTACACAATGGCCCTGGTAATCAGTCTAACCAAACTAATATTTAAACAAATAGGAAAAAGCTGAAGTATTCCTAAGTCACTATTGTTTCTGACCAATATATAGTTTAATGTTTTTAAAAACTTGCTATTTATATTTCAAGGTCATCAAGATCTTAAAGTCATAGTCATATTTAAGGCTATATGTTCTGCTTGAAGGTTCAAACTGCTGGTGCTGTTAGCAGCTATGTGGCTCCTCTCTCTTCCCAATCGACCACGCTGCAAAAAGCAATTGTTACACAAGCCATAAGACAAGTACTTCTTTGCAAGGATAAAGACGGTAAATGTGGGTTGAGACTACATTCGATAAATAATGGAGTGTTTGTATGCTATGTGGCAGCTGGTAGTCCCGCAGCCCTGGCTGGGCTGAGATTCGGTGATCAGATTTTGGAGATAAACAATATAGCATTGGCAGGGATGTCTATGGAAAAATGTCACGAACTTCTGAAGAAGGCGCCTGTTAATGGAATTGCTATGGCTGTTAGAGACAGGTTGGTAATTTGGCTTGGATGTTTTATTATTTGTATTGCAGTGAATTATTCTGGTTTTTACAAACCCTAAACCTACCCCTGACGGATGTGAGTTTATAATAAATCAATACCACCAGGACAAGTTAAATTTATATATATGAAGTCAAATCAATTTGTACAATTTATTGATTACCTTTTTCTATATGTTAAAATATATTTAAATTGAACCAAACTAAATATTTGCCACTGTGGGCACGAGGGGAGGGGGTGCCCCTTTCTCGCTAAAAGTAAGGTTGTTAAAATAATAAAAATTTGTTGATGGCCCAGAAGCTGTTTCATACTTTTATTAAAATTCTAAATATCCATCCATGTCTGTCAATTGAGTTCTAAATAATCTAAGGCTTAAAATATTTCTTGCTTAGCTTAAATCATAATTTAACTTTAAAAACTCTAGAGAATGGACAAGGGGACAGTTATTTGTATATTTTGAGTTAAAAAATATTTTGTGAATGCTTTGAAATAGTATCTTAATGATATATTCATTTAAGGTTTTTTTTCACTTGTAACATACAATAATAATAAAATTGAAAAATAAAAAAATAACTGAATAAAATGATTTTAGTAAACATTTGTAAATAATATAAATGCGCGTCATCTACATCTATCACAATGCCAATCTTCAAGTTTCTTTGTTACGTAATTTTCGAGGGAAATCTATGTGACAGACGGTAATGATCTCATAACGGATCCGTTTTTCCTATTAAGGGAACCTAAAATGAGCCCCTAACGCAGACAAAATAATGAGTTTTTTCTTTTTCTTGCCATTGAATGAATATAATAGAATATAATGAATATGTTTTGTACACCCCACAATCTGCAAGGGAATTCCTACTTATAGCATCATATCAAAAATTTTGCTGTTGTATTCATGATTATTTCATCTACATTTCAGACCCTTCGAAAGGACAATAACTCTCCACAAAGATTCTATTGGTCATGTTGGATTCCAATTTAAAGATGGAAACATAGTTGGCTTAGTAAAGGACTCGTCTGCAGCTCGTAATGGCGTACTCACCGATCATCAGCTACTTGAAATAAATACTGTAAATGTCGTGGGTATGAAAGATAAGGAGATATCTAAAGTAATTGATGCCAGTCCATCTGTTGTCAACATTACAATTATTCCATACTATATTTACAAGCACATGATAAACAAGTAAGTACCTAGGTCAATATCCTCAATTTATTTAAAACTATTTCCTTTACCCGCGGCTCTGCCTGCCCTAAATTTGGTAATCGGCGTGGGATTCTTACGGCAACTCCTGGATTATGCCACCAAAGAAGTTTGTTATATTGTTGGTTCGTTTGTGTAATTGGGTTACAGTTTCTCCTTTGGGGACATAGAAAGTAGCCTTGGTCTTTCTCTGTATCTTCAATTGTTTCTTTTGCAAATTGCACCGTTGCGGCAGGATTACGAAACAAACGTTATAGTTATTCCCGTGGGGATGAAAAATAGCTAATGTCCTATTCCAACACCTAACCTATGTGTGTGCCAAGTTTCATCCCGATCCAGCAAGTGGTTAAAGCGTGATTGAGTAACAAACAACCAAACATCCAAACTTTCACATTTATAATATTGATGGGATAGCTACTCCCATTTTTTACACTTCGGGTATGGAACGCTCAAAATGTAAAATGCAATTTAAAATCTCTTCCAATGCAGTTGACCTAATTACGAGTAAAAGACTAATTAATTCAGTGGGCATTTAGTGTCTAGTTGTAGTCTAGCCTTAGCTATAATTTTTAAATGTTACAGTCAAGGAAGGAACTGGTATGGTTTAGCTAGTCATTCTGTCTGTCCATATGTGACAGTCATTTTATTTAGAAACTAATTCAACACAGTAATACAATTAGGTTCACAAATTTTCATTCTACCCATTTAAAAACTAGTATCAATATTTAAAAAAAGTTAAAAATATATTTAAAAAATTCCACTAGCTTAAAAGGCTAATCGCAAGAATCACTTAATTACAAAACATATTAAAGCTGCGGTCCGAAGTCTGTCATAGCGCACTTATTGAGCCTGAGAAATATTAATTTCACGACGGGAGTGAGTCATTGTATAATTGGTACCAACTATTACTCATTTGGGCGATAATGATAAAATTTGCATTGTCACAATACGTACAAACCCAGACTACGCGAATACTAAGATAAGTGGTCGATAAATAACACAAACCTAAAAATTACAAATGCTGCAATATGTGACTTGGAAATTTGATTTCAGTTAACATCGTGTTAACACTTTGTTTCGTGGAATAGGCCTTTGGTCTGTAACTCATTTTTTTGCTAGACTCTGATTCCATTTCACAGCTAAACCGATCTAGTTGATAATCCGCAATATGGCAGACAAAAGACAAGAGAGAAAACGTAAGGATTTTGAGAAAGGACATAAATTAACGTCATCGTAATTCGTTACAAATTCCCAGCCTAATAGGTTTCAGTAACATAATATCTATTAACACTGACAAACAAGTAAATAAATACTTGTTACTACCTCTTCTAGGTTAGCCAAAGTTTAGTACTAAAGTAGAACATGCGGGATTTGAACCTTTACCCTTCTGCACAACTGCATACTAATAAATAAAAAGGAGTAGAAGTAACGCTCGTGTACTTCCCTTTGTGATTAAATACCGCCAAAATAAATACTTGTTTTCTAATATAACTTTTTCTAAGCTTATAAAACTAGAATTAACACTTTTTATATACTTTCTGTTTCATAATTACGTATTAAACTAGCGCCACTAATTTGCATGCAATCTTATGAATGGTATGCCAAGACTGCTACTTTTTGGCTATTATCTTCATCTTTAGCTTGCATTGCCAAACAGTGTGGCTACTATACAGAAGGAGTTTAAGTATTTTTTTTTCTCAATTCTCATTCTAAGACGGCTGTCTGATACCAAACCAAAACTGCTAATCTTATAACAATTTGTTACAATGTGTATTGTTTTAAATATCAGAATGTCAACATCTCTATTCAAAGAACTGGATCGTACACCGGCTGTCTAAGCAACACAGGATACTGCAAGCGATAAAGAATTTCAGATTGTTTATTATTATGCTTATAATCTATTTCACAACTATGTCAATGTATCTATATAATAAGCATAATGTAGGCAATATCATATCACTTTTTATAAAATATATGATAACTTGGCACAATGTATTTACATATAATTCACATTTTGAAATTTCAAAGATTTTGATCACTTTTGATATTTTGATAGTCGGCAGGCTGTGAGATTCGCCATGAAACATTTAATTTTACTGCAAATTGAAATTTCTTCTGTCCTTGTATTAAATTTCATAAACACTACGGTGCTGTCTATACCTTTTATCTGTATTTCTTGTTATCTATACGACAATGTATATTGTAACCTCGTTTTTTATAAACTTACTATTTAATAGTTATCTTCCACTTTTTTTTTTGTTTTTAAAATTTTTTTCAGCAAAACTAAAATACTCGGCATTCTAGACATTTTTAGCTCTACAGTTGAAACATTGGGCATGTATTTTTTTAAACATGCTCTTTCTCAATCCTTTTATTAATTCCTTATTCCTATTATTCTTGACACAAAATGTAAATTGTTCTGCCAGTTCGTGACATTTACAAGGCTGAGATTATCCATAGAATTTTTACACGTATTTTAGTAAGTATATAACATGTTTATTATTATTTAGGAAATCTATTAAAGAAAGATTTTTCTTACATTTTATTTATTATGACATTCCACTTTTATGCAATAGAATTTTGTTGTTTCTTCCGGATAGTTATGAGAAAATCAGTACATTAAAACTTTATACATTTTCTACATATTACAGTAATTTTAGCCACGAGGTATTTTACTAAACTAATGATCTGGCTACACGTTGATTTTCATGTTGCACCTTGTTTCTGAACAATAATATTTGTCAAGGAATCTGATTTGACATATTATGTCTAAACATTCAGTTCATACAGTCAGTCACAAGAATATAATAAGCTTCTTGGTCGGTCATCACGTTTGATGTTGGAAAAAAATCCGACAACGTCTAGACAATCATTTGACTTGTCGGTCAGCACCCGAAGCGTTTAGTCGCGCTGCGTATCACATCTCACGATTTATCTTACTAAACGTTTTTGATGACCGACTGTATGCATGTTATAAGTGTTCACTTATTATGTCATAAACTAGAAAAATGTTGCACTTTTTGTCTTTTATTGAAAATGTTATTTTTATAAAACACATGTATACTTTTATTAGTTAAGGATTTTATATAAGAATATTTTATCCCTATTAATTATGTTAATTATTAATTCACTGTCATTTCACACACATGTGCTAACAACTACACTGACAAACATTTCTTTTTGTTAAGGCCAAGCGTCAAGGGCGACCAAAATCCCTTGACCGCTTTCTTCTATACAGGTACAGAATGTCTTAGCTTAAACTGCTCGCCTCTCCACCGCACTCATGCCAAATAAAAATATGAATGTAATACACACAAATAGCTAATAGTCATTGATAACTCAGGTGATGCTTTTTATAATTGACACCTTAAGTCAAAACCTTAAGTTTCTCGCCGGTTCTTCTCAGTAATAAATCATTCCGAACCGGTGGTAATTTTATTGATAATTAAATTGACGATTAAAAAGTGCTTTTTAAAAGCCTATTTGAATAAAAAAGTTTGAGTTTGAATAGATTCGGGTTTGTCGTGTAACTAGTTTAGAATTGATGGATTGCATCAAGAAATGACACGTCTTGTCACAACGAGCAAGCAAGGTCCTTGCAATATAATTTTTGGATCTATCGCGCAAAAAATCCGCCAAATTGTTGTCGCATACAGTTGTCGTACTAGCACACGACTTGGCGTAATAATAAGTCTGTCTTACAATGAAATAAAAAAAAAAAAGTGGACGGGCGCGTAGTTTTAGATTAGACAATTTGTACGTCGTAGTAGACAGTAGTAAGACAAATTTACTGTTTACTCAAATGTGCGGGCTCTTTATATACACAACGACTATACTTGTTTATTTCTATGTAATTGTTAAGAGTATATAATAAGTTGGACAAGTACTTTAGAATTTAAAATACATTTCCTGGTTATGTGAAATGAAATGACTGTAGAATTTTTAATTGATGTACTTTCTATTATTGTAGTTAGACTTGCTGAATTGTTAATCATATTTAAGTTTATTGGAAAGATTGTTTTGCAATACAGCGTGTTAAAAGTATTCTAGCAATGAAAGTATGACTTAAGGAGTATAAATTCTGTTTTGTTCAGAAATAAAAAAAAAAAGTTTCAAGTACAACAAAAAATTGTTTTACCATTCATTCTAAAAGGGAAAACATAAAAAGTAGCAATAGAGAAATGAATTGCCAGAAATGCCATATGATTCTGATCGTTGTTTCCTCTTGTGACGATAAAACAAAAATAGATTTCCATTTTTTTAAATTTTAGTATTTTTGTTATATTTTTATGGTAAATTTTTGTTACAGTGTTTTTGACCAACAATATCGTTTCAAAGTTCTTAGCGCAGCATACTGCCATTGCTACAAATACAGTACTCTATCGCCAATCTGCCACTCGGTTATCCAATCCAACAACTTTTATAATTCGCAGTTTTATGAGTCTTGAATTGTCTCGCTCTAAAATCCGAGACGTGGTTAAAAATTTACGAAACCCGTTGACGCTACATTCATTGCATTCATCAATTTTTTATTTAATATGGTTGGTTACCTATATACTTTCTTTAATCTAGCCGTTCTCGCGGCTTCGCCTGTCCTAAATTCAGTTAGCGGCGTGGGATTTCTGCGGCAAAATCGCTTCAAAAGTCTTCGGCGTGATTCACCATTATATTACATGGCTATGAATTGAAGAAAAACCATGTTATTTAGATAGGAAGTTGTCGCGTGAAAGGACTATAAACATACATAGAAAAAAAACGTTGAGATGTATTAATATAACAATTAGCCAATTTCAGTGATTTGCACTTAGATTGGATTTTGAAGTGGCGGATTAACGAGAGAGAACATCACGTACATAAGGGGGTTGGGCGAATATAAATATGGATTTTTCTAGAAATGAAATTCCCGATTATTGTCAGAAGCACATCGTTAAAATTGCATAGGAAAACATGACTGCGTAGAAATAAAAATAAATACCTATTATGTGATATGATTTTATTTTTCTCAAAGTAAACTAAGTATTATTGTTTTCAGAAATTCAAAACCCGAAATATGGATAGCTTTGTATCGTTTTGTTTAATTGAAAGTAAATCGGGAATTCCATTTATTTTGTAAGCAATACTGTAGTTTCCTCTTTCCCCATATTCAATGTGCCACAAAGTACTGAAGATGGAAAAGTTTAGTAATGTAGGGTTTACATACTAATTTTTAATGTATATTATTTTATTGTAATAAAAGAAGCTGACATATTGTGTTATTTTTTGTGATGTTACAACAAATTACGGTTCCTAGACTTTTTCTTTTATGTGTGCTACATAGCATTGCTTCTTGCCAAATTTCATGATTCTAGTTCAACGGGAAGTATAAGTCATAGGTTTTGATTGACTTGCGAATGCCAAAACATGCGACAAAAATGGCCGATTTTTTTTTGTGGCTTTGACTTAGAAGCTAGATTTTTTACAGCTTCAAGGAACCGTAGACCTTAGTATTTGATATTTATTTCAATTTGATACATGCGCGTGACGTTCATGAGATAAAGGGTCTGACAGACGGACAGACGGACAACCAAATGAGGTAATTCGCCAAAGTTCCCGACTTAGCTCAACAAATATTAATTGAAGTAGCAATGGGACACATCGCTCGTCGAATCGAAAACCGATTAGTAGGATAGGTTATCGAGTGGCGACAATGTATCGCAGCATGGGACGGCTTCCTACAAGGTAGACAGACTATAAGGTTGGTCATATGGCAAAGGCAACGACGATGACCACCGTTGACCATAGATAACCAATTTTTGAAGTGAAAACTTCTTTAGTGGTGTTGTGCACTTTTTCGGCATGGGTAAATTTATTTATTTATTTATTTTACTTTGGCAACGCTTTCATAATATACAATTAAAATACAATAAAGTTTTACAAGAAAGAAGACAAACAGTGCCGAAATTTACAATTATCATATATATTTTAAGTTTAATAAATTAAATAGTTAATAAAAAGAAGATTTAAAATATATAAGAAATATTAAGTAGGTACTAAGTGCTAAAACGAAACAAACGTGTTCTTCAAACAAAACGGATTACACTAGGTATTTATTAATTAAACACAAACCTCACATAAACACACAACTATGTTTTAAGTTTCTGTAATATTTTTTTCTTGAAGTCCTCAAAAGAAGACCCAAAAACATCCAAATCAGAAAACGACAGGAGCGAACTGGTAGTCTTGCACGCGCCGTCAATGATATTTTAGAAAGTAAATAAGGACAGTCGATTTTATTGTTTATAATTTTAAAAAGATTCATTATATCAATGAACTTACGTCTATTTTCTAGGCTTAGAATATTATATTTTCTAAGGTAATCTATGTAACTCAAGCTGATATCGGAATGATAGTTTAACATTTTAATAATTTTTTTCTGAACTTTTTCGACGCGGTTGATATGATTCTTATAATTTGGATTCCACACACTAAAACCAAACTCCAACAAGGATCTGACAAATGAGAAGTATACAATCAATCGTGTTTGTGTTTGTTTAAATGGTTTACATATTCTATTTATAAAACCTAAGTTACGGAAAGCCTTCTGTAAATATATGTCTATGCGGTGATTAAAAGTAAGTTTATGATCCATAATTATGCTTAGATCTCTAACTGTATACACACGTCTTAAATTGTAATTATCGAACCTATAGTTGAATTCACTTTTTTTTGTGTGACGAGTGAACGAAATGGTGGAACAATTTATCAATGTTGAGAATAAGCTGGTTTTTAACACAGTAATCAGTCAGAGCTATTAGATCCAATTGTAATTTGTTGCAATCGTCATTCGTTTCAATACTACGAAAAAATTTTGTATCATCAGCATATTGTAAAAACTTCGAGTTTTTAAAGATTGATCCTCTATCATTGATATATATATAGAAAATAATAATGGTTCCAAATGTGATCCCTGGGGAATCCCGGAGGAAATGACTAGCAATCCAGAGCAACAGCCTTTAACACAGACCGCCTGACTGCGATTACGGATGTAGGAATCAATCCACCGCAGGAGACTGCCATGCACGCCCACCTCTGAAAGCTTCGTAATAAGGATATCATGACTTATTTTGTCGAAAGCTTTGGAGAAGTCTGTGTACCTACACGACTTCTATCTGAAGACCATTTTCCATGCTATGAAGCAAGTAATCAGTAAAAGTCAGCATATTAGTGTCTACACTCCTTGCCTTCCTAAAACCGTGCTGGTTATCAGAAATATGATGATTGACCGAGTCTTAATTTTTTTCACTTACTAGCTTTTGCTACCTCTCGACATTTTATACTGCACGTAGGACCAAAAGTATTTTGGGTAATTATTAATTTTCCAAGTAAATCCAAGTATTTTATAGCAGTTCCTTTCCATATTCTTAAAACGAGTCCTTAGAAGAGCAAAAGTATTGTAATCGCTACGATTACCATAGGTTTTCCTTTGTTTATGGAACTTATGCTTCTCTCTTTCCAATTTAATGAGTGGAGAGGTATACCACGGCGGACGTTTTGTGTTATTTGACGACAGCCGCGTGGGTACATACTTGTCTATAGGATTTTGTAAAAAATGATAAACTCGCGCAGGCTCATCGAAAATTCGTAAGACGGAAACCATAATGCCACGCTATATTTTAGTATATGGCGATTGGATATGGGATTTTAATTCTATGACAGATTGAGATGTAAAATATACTACGTCAAAAAAGTAAATAAACAAACATTATTATTTATAATAAATAAATATGTATAAAAAGTGATGGGAAGTAAATAACTAGTATGTTTTCACTTCTGCCGGCACTCCCGAAGTGCAACCCGTTTTTTTTTATATTTTCAGGTTGTTAAAAAACAGTAAAAAAGCTCAAAATAAAAATCGCCCGTTTTAAAAGACCTATTCATCATAATCAGGGTACACTATTACCTTCCGAGAATTATGTAGGTAAAATAAAAATATCGTGCTTAGAACATTATTGTGACCATAGAGCATAAATAAGGTACCTACCTGCGTGTAAGAAGGCCTAATAAAATTTTGAAATAAGAATAGTGCAAAAAATGTCCCAACATGGGAAACAATTATAAAATGTTCACTAAGAAATAAGAAAAAAATAATCTTAATATTATAGAATTTCAGCAAAAAATTGATTTTGTATAGTGCGAGTAATAAAACCTAGTTTTAACATCACTTTAAAGATTATTCTATGCTAAAACATATATAATAATATTTGACTAAGCAATTCTGTTATTTATTGAAACATAACCTTATAGCACACCTAAGGTCATATTTCGCGTACCTGTTTCAATTTCTTTATATTGATTAAGAAATTTAAAATAACAAGTTAAAAATTTTCTTCCGAGAAGCAGTTCCATCGTAACAATACAAAAAATGTGACGAAGTTTGGAAAGACTAAATAATTGATTAATAAATAAATTTTATATAACACAGGAGCTATTACCCGCAGGTACCTTACTACGCGAAGCGGGAAGAATTTCGTACATTGAACTTTTAGTTTTAACATGTGTCAGTTGTCAAACTAGTAGTAATTTCTGATGACAGGTCATCTGGACGAGGTCATCGCATCTCGAGCCCGACGGCAAATAATTATGCGCGTGCAACAGAGACATATATAGTGACCGGTCATTGAACGAAATTCTTCCTGCTTTGCGTTCGCGCCGGCTGCGCTCGCCCTGATAGAGGCGAACGAACGTAATAAATAATAAGCCGAATTTTGTTTTAAATTAAATGCTTGTGATGAATAACGTATTTATTTGGATGAAGATTAATATAATGTTTATAAAAACACCTTCACAAATAATGCATTATTTTAGAAAAAATATGGTTAGCATAAAAAAGGTTATAGTGAGCCAACCTTAAAATATAGGCATATGCTGTCGAGGATTTTTTTCAGAACTTTTATAGGGGAACAATTCTGTCATACGTGATTTTTGCGAAACTTTAACCGTTTACGCAGCGCACGCAGTGGAAGCTCTCAAAAGGATAAAAATCCCGATTTTGAAACATTTTTTATTAGTGCTCCGCTCCTATTTCTGTTAGGGTAATGATATATATCCTATAGCCTTCCTCGATAAATGGGCTATACAACACTGAAATATTTTTTTCAATCCGACCAGTAGTTCCTGAGATTAGCGCGTTCAAACAAACAAACTCTTCAGCTTTATATATTAGTATAGATTTCACTTTCATGACACCAACTTCAAACGGGACCTTATTGGGAACGATCTCGAGTTATTCAGAATCTGGAATTCCAGAGATAAATGTATGCATGTTCATTCACGGCTTTCGAGAGGTAAGTCCTTTAAACGAACAATTGTTTTTTATATGTAGGTATATATATTTATAATCTGAATCTCGAAAAGGCTTTAACGATTTTCATGAAATTAAGTTTGCCAGGGGTTTCGGGGGCGATTTATCAATCTAGCTAGGTTTTGATTTTTAGAAAACGTCATTTTATTCGTGTTTTCAGGCAATGATAAACTGAAAAATATGACTTCCTGACATCTATTGTCGAGTAGTAATACTATTATTTTTACCGAAACAACAACACTAAAGCTACTTGACAAAAGATGGCGTTGTTAAAAAAAAAACGAGCAGGGCTTGGTCTCCCAGGTACTAGTATTTAATATGTGACCGCTTATATATAAAAAACATTATCAAAAGAACTGCCATGTGAAAGAGCGCCCAGAGGGCTGGCAACGTTTCCTCGTTATATAGCTAACCTAATCCTTTGAGCTAAATAGCTGCTAGCCATCTGGTCATGATTTGTCAATTAATTTAGATTAAAAAATGTTAAATAACTATAAACTATATTTTTTTTTTACGCCAAACTGTTCGCCAATTTTTAAGATATATAAATGAACGCTATTTGAGACTAATATCGTCCATTTCAGCTTAACACCCATACAGCACAATGTATGTTCACATTGAGAGCCCTCTTAAATATCAATTGTAAAATTTGGTCCCGACAGATAAATTAGAAAGCCAGTTTATAAAAACGTGGTAAAAAGACGTCTACGCCCGCGCTATAAATAAATAAAAGTCTAATTTTGAATTATTTTAATAAAGTTTCCAGATACTTTTAATTAAACGGATTAAATGTTCGTAACAAATGAAACTTTCGAAAAGGATTTATTACAGGCCAGCTTTAATTTATTAATACTGTTTCGTCAATGATGACAGGTACAAGCTGATCCAAATTTAATTATTAGGCGACTTCACTTACCTACATAGGTGTTGTTGTAACTAAATGGACGTCTGTCTGTCTTATAAAGGGACCTTAGGGAGGCCTAAATTAGAATGATTTAAACTTTAGAGGACATAGAAAAGGGGACAAGACATAAAATGGAAGAAATGTAAATAACTTCTAGCTAGCTCAAAGCACTATTTTCACTAGTCGAAACCGCAATGCCTGCTGCATACGTGTTTAATTAATTTAAAGGCTAAAAAGGCGAAAAAATGTTTTTACAATAGTTTAATTTTGTCTATAGCACGGACGCTAAGCAGGAAGAATTTCGTTTAATGACCGTTTACTATTTTTTTGTCTCTGTTGCACGCGCATAATTATTTGCCGTCGTACTCTCACAAATGCGATGACCGCTGTCATAGAGGAGCGCAATGGCAAATAATTATGCGCGTGCAACAGAGACAAATAGTGAGCGGTCATTGAACGAAGTTCTTCCTGCTTAGCGGCCGTGATATAGTAATAGTAAAACCATAGAGTGTTGCCAGGAAAACAAAAACAGGTTGCGTTCGGAACCTAGCCTTTCGTGCGTAAGGCGGGGTCCCGATAGCAACGGCACAAAACAAATACCTATACCTGACCTGACTAAGTGCTACTTTGAATTGAAATTAGGTAGGAGAATGGCTAAAATATTTATAGGGCAAACTTTTTTTAACTTATTTTGCGAAAAACAATTACTTAATAATGGGAGGCAGGATTACGCATCCAAGGGATTGTACAGACAGATATTACACAGCCAATATTGTACGCCCCCGGAATACGTGTACAAGGATTTCAAGTACTGGCTGCGTAGTATTGGTTGCGTAATACGGGCTGTACATTTTCTGTCCGCACCAGTATTGTACGGCCAAGGATTACACGACCACGGATTTCGTGTACATGTACTCATGGTTGAGTATTCCTGGCTGCGAATTCTCGGTCCGGACAAGTATTGTCCGACCAAATAATGTACAGCCACGGATTACGAAGCCAGTACCATAGACAAGGAAATATCATAGTTGCGTTTTGTTTCAACGCATTATGTGCATTAGGCTGCATAAACATGAGACATTGGATATATTAGTTTAGTATTTTAAAAGCGACAATCACTATCAAAGTAGGGCTATGGTTAAGACAAAAAATACAAAAAAGGTAGGTAGTCGTTTATTGAATATTTTATTCTATAAAGTATTATGCTTGAAATTACCCGGAAAAAAATGTCATAGAAAATTCATCTAGATCTCTTATCTGTTTCAACTTTTTATTTTTTCACAATAATTGATGGTGTCGGTTTGTTCAGGATTATTATCACGTTGTGTTTGAGTTTTCTTGATTATTTTTTTCTCTTATAATACGAACAAATTTCGTGCATAGAGGAGGAATAACTAAAGAGGTGACAACAATATAAAAAACTCGTGGAAGAACCTTATTGACGTACAACATAGGATAAAAAGAGAGCAAAACATTTTTAAATGTCCCTCTCTAAGTATCGCTTTTTTGATTATTACCACCAAATTTTTGGTGGTAAACACAGCTTGAATTAAATGTTACACGCCAATAAAGTAATTTCTAGGTTTTTACTGTGTATTGTTTTTGACTAAAAACGGCATTGATAATGGTTACTTGCAGTATTTTCGGCTGAAATGTTCACAGTGAACAAAAATTGTGTGTTGTTATCCTCCTTAGCGATACGCTAATGACCCTTCTATACTAGTTACTCTTTCTTCTTATATGAAAATGATCATATAAATATAATGTGTACTACGCATGGATAGGCCGGCTTGACTAAGGACCCTTAGACTTGTGAGCACTATAGCGATAGTGATCATAGAAACGCTTCTACCAGACCGAGTAAAGTTATCTTTGATGAACAAACCTTACCCAGATTGCGTAACTTCTGTTTCTTGTGAAATAATAACGTTTTTTGATTGGGTTTTATTTGATTAGAGGCTCTGTGTGACTACAACTAGTCAAGTCTCCTTTAAACACAATGACGGAACGAACTTCCTAGGCAAGTGTACATTCAGAATGTAGCGATCGTAGAAGGGTGTTTTTTTTGTGTACCGTTTTTAAAAAAGGCGATTATATTTTAAATCCTTATATTCTATTAAAAATATGATTTTCTGGTATTACAATAATTAAATTTTATGAAAATTATAAAGTTTTTACTTTAAATCTTTAAAATTATAGTAAAAATTTTAATTTAAGGCACTCAATTACTTATAAAACTTCCACTGAGTAGCAATTTTTTTCTTAATGATTTTCCTACTGTCTTATTCATTGAGTTACATTTTGGTCCCTGCGACGACATTATTTTATTAATATTATAGAAAGCTGGCATAGTGAGAAAGTGCTGTATATTTTGCGTGTCGAACACATGCCTTTACACGCTAGAAGTAAAATTTATTGATGTTCCTAATTTTTGCAAAATATGTTTGAGTGTTTTTTCGATATTATAAAATAAACTTTAATTTCATATTATTAAATTAAACAGTTTTGCTTATTAATATATTAAAATATATTTTTTAATCTGTCCACGAAATTCGTGATTGCGGAATTCCAATAGGCGTCACGGCAATTTACATTATTACCTTCTACAAAAACTAAATAAAAAGTAGATTATTCTTACCCGAAGCAAGCCTGCAAGGTTTTCGCGGCTATCTTTGTATGTTTTTAATATACTTTATTATTTCATATCGTCCAAACCACTACGCGGATTTCGATAAATAGTGAACGTAAAAAGCATAGAAGTGTAATGAATGCTTCAAATTCGCCAAACCAAAGAGAGGCTGGCAGTTAACGAAAACCAGCCGGGCTTAAAACAAGAAGCCGCTGCCACTTTTAGAACTGCTGGGAGACAATAACGTACAGACGTAAATATATTAATGCTGTTTTGAGACAATTTGAACGTAATCTCTATAACGTTTAAAGCTTTTATTATTTTTTCATGAAGCCTGTTATCTAAGTTTGCAAATAAGTGTGTTATGAAAGATAGGTATGATAATTATTAAAGATTTAAAGGACAAAAATCGTTCTATGCTTTTTTCGTTTACTGATAATTAAGGTATAGTTAGATTTGCCTTGATAGCCCAAGGCTACTTTCAGTTTCAACGCCGTGTGATAACCCGACGATAAACTTGCCGTTCAATAACTCGGAGTGACTCACACGGCGAACGCACCGTATCGTTCAATAAGCTGATAAATATCGTCGGGCGATCGCACTAATCACACCGTGAAATAGGCGGGTGAAAGTCGCAGTTTGACAGCTAACGAGAATTAATTTTTAGATTCAGTATAACTAAAACGACTATAGTTGATAAAGAGTCCTTTTTTTATACTGACTAATGCAGAAGGATGATAAAAGAAGACAATAACACAATACTTGATAAATAGAATCTTTTTATGAATATAAATATATTGACTGTTTTGCAAGTTAGCGGTAATTTTCTAAGCCCTGCTGTTGTTAAAGCCGTTCAGCTTCAAAAGTCACGTAAATCGGACCAAAGTCCAACGATCGCCGGGCGAAATACAAACGGCGATAATCACACCCAAAGTGAAAGTAGCCCAAGTGTTCCTAGCTAGGTGGCGTAAAAAAAAATTAAACATGGCAGCTGTGAGGTCAAATAACATAGGCACAAATTAAATGGATTATTACAAGGAATTCAAAAAGGTATATCATTAACGTAATAATAAAAAAAACGGGTTGTCTGTAAAGCCGGTTCACGGACGATAATTTTACGTAATAACGATCGTGCCTCTATCACTTGTTCCGTGCAAACCCATGAACGCAAACGCATGCGGGTGGCAGAGGACGCGCTCTCGCTGTGCGGCTGGGGTGCCGTGCTCTTGCGGCCTCAAACGAAAGTAACGTGACCCGTGTCATTTCTTCGTGCATGCTGCCGTCACATCAAATAAACAATAAGAAATATACGTCATAATCTATATAAATATAAGACAAAGTCCTGACTCAATCACAAACAACGCACAGCCTCGACTGCTTGTCGCACAGACTTGAAATTTGGAGGGTGTATCTATTAGTCTTAATACGTTGAGGTATTATAAAATAAGGGTTTTTGAAAATTCAACCCCTAAATGAAATAGGAATTGTTAGTTTGTATGAAAATCCCACTAGGTACTGTAGCAGGGCTATGGCCTGTGGCATTTCAAAGTAAGTTGGTCGTATTACGGTTTTAGTGTTTTTAAGAATGTTTTAAACTATTTTGAATTTAGGTTTTAATAGAAGGCTCAGAACAATAACTAAAGCGGACATAGAAGGAAACAAAAATGCATTAGAAATGTTAGTTTCCATCTAGTGTTGAGTATTGTATTTTCATACAATGTCAATAGGACTTAGGTAATTTCATGAAGCAAGGAAAAAAAAAGAAACTTAAGAGTAATAAAAAAAAAGGACATTACAAGCCAAGGTTTTGGGTACACGCAAGTGTATAAGCATAATATCTTAACTAACTTGTAATTTGTTACTTATCTATTTTTTTTCAGAGATATGGCAGTGAATATGTCAAGTTAGTTTTTGATAACAAACATTTTTTTTTTGTATGAAAGCAAGTATGTGGAATGTGCCCTCCACTATTGATTATGTACTAATGATATTTTATTCACATAGATTCGTAATGCTGTATAGGGATATTTTAATACACTCGGGTAGGTAAATCCGTGTACAGAATACTTGTTCAATAAAATTTGAATCCTAATATCTTTATGCTAAAATTTTTGGATTTAAAGTATTATTAGGTAGGTTCAGTGTCCTGTCTTCGGGACTTTCCATAGTTTTTCCGGGAGAAAATTAAGTAATGTCTCCTAAAAACCAAATAATTAGTTAATTTACCAGTTTAGTAAGTCCGCGAGGGTACTGTCTAGGCAGCGTGTAGCGTGTCGTTATCGCTTATTAAATTTTATAATTTTTGCGACGCAGGTTTTATTTTTTAAAATGCAGTGTATATGTGCAGTATACGGTTTTTTATCTACTTCGTACAGTAGTAATAATAGAAAATTGCGATTTCATAGAATTCCAAAAGATGACAATCGGTGAGTACCTACCTAAATTAAATCGCCACAAACATAATATGTAAAATAAAGTCCCCCAGCCTGTCCGTTTATTGTAGATATGTAGCCAGCATATTGAATTTTAAGTTTTTTCAACGACAATCAACTCGTATCAATCTCAATTCTAAGTGAAAATCGCAAACCTATATACGTATTTTGACAAATACTCAAAATGGATAAATACTAATAAATGTCCGTTTTCACTCTAGTATTTATCCAAAACAGCAGATATATATGTTATACTTACAGTTTTCGTTACTAGTGCGATATGTGACTTGAATTTTAACAATTTGCTAAGAAAAAAAAAAGAAATGAGTGTCGTGGAATACTCGGTTGGAACGAAGAATAAGATATAGATAAAGATATATAGAACTCGTAGAGAAGCAGGCAGCGGCGTAACAAAAAAAAAATTAAGGTTAAAAAAGATTATTCACTACTACAATTATCTCGGAAACGGTAGCTCCAATCGCAATAATAACCAAAATTTTGATCCCCTTCAATAAAACCGGAATATAGGGAATGACTACACGTGAACAAGGTGGCAAATAAGCTTATGGCCCACCTGATGCTAAGCGGTGACTGTAGCCTATAGAAGTTTGCAATACCAGGGGCATTACTCACGCGTTACCGACCCTTTAAAAATCTAATCACTCCCTTCTTGAACGCTTAGCGCCGTATTTTGAACGTAAACATTGTTGTTAAGTTTAGGTATTATTAAGAATGTTAATTACTTTTCCATAATTTTAATTAGTTCACAAACTTATATTTACTATCTGTTTTACACAACTAATAATTTCATCTAAGTAAATTTCAATGGCATTTAAAATAGTTTTAACGATACATTCGTCGGGGGCAATATTGGGGAAATCATATGGTAGTCGTTCTATAAAAATTTGCACTGATGCAAAAACCACTGTCACGAAACTTTAGCAATTATTATTGAAAACTGTCTTAAATTTTATAATGATTTTTTGGCTAAAAGATGAGTTTGTTAACTTTAAAAACAAATTTATAAATCAACAATTACAATATGATTTAATTAATTTTAAATAAAAGATAATTTTAGTAATGTCACACGTATTATGTAAATTTTAAGAAAGGAAATTTTTACTGTGGATTTAATTTTAGTTCTTTTATTTTGGTGTCTTTTCGAAGCTCGTTGTGTCTATTTTTATTTAAACTAGAATTATATTGGATAATTATATTATTATACAATAAAATTCTTGTAAATATCGTAAACTGATACCAGCGGCACTACTGGTAGTGCCATCCACAATAAAGGGAAATTTTTCATACAAACTTACAACCCTTATTTTACTCCTAGGCTATCACCGTGAAACAAGTCACTCTGGATTTTCAACTAAAAGGCCTTGTACTAATTTTCACCCATCTTGCAAAATTACGGATTTTCATACAAACTTAGAATTCCGATTTCATTTAGGGGTAAAATTTACAAAAAAAAACTTATAGAATACCTACCACGCAGCTCTCGCGGCCAGCACCGCGCGTGTAGGGCTTGCGTACTGGGTATCTGGTTTACCGTAAATACCGGATAACCGGCAGATTTGAAACTCGGTATTTTTATGATAGCAGAACCGGTTTTTTCGGTTTTATTCTTTATATATGATTTTATTGATTATAAGCAAGAAATATAGTATAAGTAAGCAAAATTTAGGGTTTTCGTTAATAATATAAGTAAGCAAAATTTTGCATATCTCATTGACATGTTGCCAACCCTTAAAAAATCTAATAACCCCATACTGCAGTCCCTGGAAAAACCTCGCCAGGGAGCTCATTCCATAACCTTAGCATTCGAGAGAGAAAGCACTTCTAAACCTGTACAGTGCGCAATCATTTAAAACGACTTATAAAGTAGCAATATTTGCCCCAAGGTGAAGTACTGCTTCGCTCTCTTGAGCACACTAAGTTTTTGGTCGCCAACTTAGCCTTGACTTCTAGAAGATCACGAAACTGGACGGCACCGGAGATATAAACACTAAGGATCCCAAGATGCTTGAAGATAACGGGTGTGTTCCAGAATATATATGTATAGGAGACACTTTTAAGAATTAGTGTCCTCATACTCAGATATCTTGCCCAAACCCACAAACATTAACAAAAAAAATAATAAACGAAAAAGATGATTTATTTTATTATTGAAATTACAGGAATGCCTTTGAATTTACGAGACAGAAGCTGCTAGGTATGCATTACTAAATTTTTTATTTAATTTAGGTATATATCATGTCATGAGTAACAATGGCAACCACGTTAAACATAAATAAATTCAAAGCTATGACATTTACTAATAAAAAGAAAACAAATTAATTTGTGGCATAAATCGAATACATCGAAAATGCGGAAGCGTAACAAATAATCTAAACTGGTACCCACTAAAACAGTGTTCATCACAGGTGTTTCTATAAGTAGGTCTATGAAACTCGCCTTAGACAGCGTGAAGAAAAATGAGTTTTAATAGTTGCCATCAAAGATAACTTTTACCCTGTATGATTTTTGCAAATAAGCCCTTTCTAAGTTGGCACATCATTTAAAGATTTATATGACAGTGTTGTTTCATTTTAAATCTTTTTGACAGTTGGAGTGAATTGTCTCAGATTGGCCAGAAAAAGCTTTTGCCCATCTGTCAGTTTGTCTGTTATCACCTACAGGTCATATTTTTCAAGTGAATCTCATTAAATTTGGTGATCAGGTCCGATAATTGTATGGAATTTTGGTCAGAGTAACTAAAGCCGGCGCAATTGAAAAAAGACCGGACTTTTTCTAAGTCCTTTTTCCTCAGCGCTCCCTTTTTACACCCAAACCCGAATTTTTTAGTCAATTCTGTTTTTGGAAATTATATATATGGCGAAATTCAAAAATGTCCAATTATAACACAAGATGTCACTAACACCAAACTGGTATGTATATCTATACTAATAATAAAGCTGAAGAGTTTCTTTGTTTGTACCAACGTGATGATCTCAAAAACTATTGGTCTGATTTGAAAAATTCTTTTACTATTGGATAGCCTATTTATCGAGGAAGGCTATATTTTACCATGGGAAAAGTACAGGTTTCCACGGGAATCAACATCAAGCGAACTTAGTTGCATGCAGGCAGCTAGTACCTAATATAATCTGTATGGGATGTATTATAACTCACAGTAATTCTATTCAGGATATATTGGTCCAGGATCGGTAGTTTAAGGTAATTATGGTCATTAGATATTCCAAAATTATTATTTAAATAATATTAATTTAAATATTATATTTAACCCGAACCAAAGGTTGCAGGTTCAATCCTATTCATGATATCAATGATATCAATCCTAATTTGTATGCATGAACATGTCTGTTTTTACTGTCTGGGTGTTTCTATTTATATTAAGTACGGATTTGCAAAAAAAAATTATGTTTATCAGTTGGCTTGTATCCATACTACAAGCTTTGCAAACACGTGAAAGTTTAGAAGGGACGTAGTTGACCCTGCGAATCGCTATTAACCACTGCTTTGAGATACTTTTATCTTTCGGAAACTTATGTCCGCCTTTCTTTTCCGAGCGAAACGGAACTGCGCAACACTGTGGCATGGCCAATACGTTTACATTTTAGTTCTAGGGTATTAAATATGATCTAATATAATCATCTAATGAAGATACAAGTTTTGGCGCTCGTAATACGAACTTTGACAGCCGTAGTTTAGGACCTCACGCTACAGTGGCGCCATCTGATGAAACAAAAAACGATAGCCCTCATTATTCTTGTCATGCCAGGCTTTCATCCTGTGGTCGTCTTGATGGAAAATCGCCGCCGCGGTTTTTACGAGGCGGTTTTCACAAGAATCTGGCAAGCAGCTGGCAATCCCCAACCATCCCACATAATCCCAGATTATTAGCAGGCACTCCGGTCTGCTCTTACAACTGTGACGGGCATTGCAACTCAGGGTTGCATGTTTCATTATGTACAGGCCTTGCTGCGTCAGGCGCGTCACCTGGGACTGCAGGTGAGGAGCAACAGCGCTGGTTGGCGCCTTGTACAGCTGTACGGGTCGCTGGCGTTGCTACCCACATAGCACGCACCGAGGGCCTTCCGTTTAACGACCGCTTCAATGAGTACTACGACTCTCAGTGGATGACCTGTAAGTAAAATCACACCATAACAGTATACATTAGTAAATTTTCCTGACATTGTTAGGCTCGCCGCCGCCGTGAAGGTAGTTAAACAATATGGCTCAAACACGCATAGGTTGTCAATCGTCACCAATATCCCAATATCATACTTATAATGGTTTTATAAGAGCTTGCTAGCCCAGAAAAGTGCCCACTTTATAATCGTTTTTTTTTTCTTATAGCACTTTGATAGTACTGTCACTGAATTTAACTTACTACTATTATAGCCTTATTATAATAGCGTTGTGTGAAACTATATGCTCATCTTAAAATAACTATAGGTAACCAACAGACCTAACAAAGACTATAAAGCGTTTCACAATCCCTTCACTACCCCTACTTCCCTACTAATATTATAAATGCCAAAGTAACTCTGTCTGTCTGTCTGTTACGCTTTCACGCCTAAACCACTGAACCAATTTTGATGAAATTTGGTGCAGAGATAACCTAGACCTCAGGAAAGGACATAGGCTACCTTTAGAACCTTTAAAAAGACTAGAAGGGGTTGAAATAAGGGATGAAAGTTTGTATGGAAGTTCATCAATGTCAAGATAAAACCAAAAAACTTTGTATTTAGGCACTTGATAAAAAATAAATAAATATTTAAAAATTCTATTTCAAATTTCGACCTGTGTGGGTATGAAGGTTCGTAAATCTAAACAAAGTCACGCTTTCACGCCTAATCCCGCAATCGATTTAGATGTGATTTAGTACAAGAATAAATTAGATCTTGGATAAAGACATTAAGTTACCTATTGTTGTAATAAAGGGCAAGAAGGGGTTAAAATAAGGGATGAAAGTTTGTAGGAGAGTTTGACATTATCGAATATAATACCATAAAATGTTGTATTTAGGCACCTGATAAGTAAATTAACATTTGTTCCACCATTTTTGAAATTAGGACCTAGCTACATAGGGATGAAATATGAGTTCGTTTGGAAGCCCAAACAAATCTGTCTATGTTTACTATACGTATATTTATCGAAAACGTGTATAAGTAAAAATGCCGTTTTAATCAGCGTTGCCGGTGCGGGTATAATTACCCGATTTTGGGTAAGATTTTTTTTTTTATACCACTTAGGTGGCAAACAAGCCTACGGTCCGCCTGATGGTAAGTGGTCACCGTAGCCTATGGACGCTTGCAACACCAGGGGTACACTCGCGCGTTGCCGACCCTTCAGAAATCTAATAACTTCTTTTTTGAAGAACCCCATACTGTAGTCCTTAGAAGATAGGCTTTAATGGGTTGTAGGCGGGTAACGATAGTCAGACGGGTACTTTGGGGTAATTTTTATTCATTTATTTACGAAAAGAGCACCATCCTTCCTTGCCGGTGTATAAGAGGATATCTGTTTGACGCATTCCTAGTTTATACCAGGAACACACATCTGAATGATCGCTATTTTAAACCAGCTTGACGACGACTGGTCTCCCTCGAGAAGACCAACCCCCGAGGATGCCAAAGCATAATATACTGAAAAGTCTTTGCATTGCCAAAAGATTTAGATACCTACCTAACTAATGAGTACATTAAAGCCTGGACTCCACCAAAGCGAAGCGGAGCGGAGATGTGCGAGGTTTTCATACAAACTGACAATGCTTTGCACGGCGTAGTAATATTTAATTTTCTTTGACTTAGTGGTCACTTTATGTGAAAACTCGGCATATTTCTCCGGTCCGCTTTGGCGGAGTCCGGGTCTAAATCAGGCTTTTTGCTTTGATTTTCATTTACCACGCAGTTTATGTATGAGTAATTTAATATCAGTTTGTTATAAATCTCAGTTATTTTATATACGCAAAAGTTTGGAGGTTAGTTACTCAATCACGCTTTGTTACGCATTTGTTTCACGTATTGCTACTCAATTACTGGACTGATCACGATAAAACTTGGCACACATATAGCTTAGGTCCTAGGATAGGACATAGGATCCCTTTTATCCAGACCAAGATTTCCTACGGTTTTTTTTCTAAGAGATTTACTCTTTTATGTCGCAAAGTACATCAAATTGAGCTGAAATTTGGCACATGGTTAGTTGAAGAGACGTAAGACATAGGATACTTTTATCACGATCAAGAGCCACCAAGATAGCAAACAAGCTTACGGCCTACCTGATGTTAAGGGATTACCGAAGCATTGCCGTCCCTTTGAAAATCTAATCGCTCCCTTGTGAGTGTACCACCATAGACAACAAATGTTGACAATTTTAGTTAGGGGATACCCTATACCACAGTTGCATTCATACTTCAATAGCCATCTATGGCCAAAATAAAGAAGATTGTGACAAACCGTTGTTAGTTCGGATTTGATTACATAGATGTTGCTAGTAGTAATTCATTTTTAATAATTTCATACTATTATATCATCTTGTTTTTAGGTAGGGAATTAGGATTTTTAGCATTGCCCCATAGTGCCCCCTCTGGCCACGGCCGTGGCTGCAGCACATTAACCTTAGTCAATAATAATGGTTAATGCCTGTTAAAATTTTGAGGGACACTTTATTGTATAATACTGTAACTACGATTTATTTCAAAGGTTGTGCAAGATATGGTCATATATCATAATATGTTTGAGAAAATAATATTCCAATATACTAATATATATTGGGACTATTTTTTCAGGTGGGTCCAGAAGGGTTCAGTGTGCATAGCAGTGTGCACCAAACAAACTTTAATTTGCAAACAAACTTTAACTTTAAAACTTAGAAAAGGCCTATGTCCGGCAGTATTTTTAGAAAAGGGGAGAGAGGATGACAATGTTTGTGTAATATTTTATAGTTTTTACTTAAAATTTGTTGTTAATGTTCTTTAAGTTACTTAATTTAACGTAGCTAAAAGTTTTTTAAATCACCACTAGTTTTAGAAAAGAGATGCATAAAAGTTTGTGTTTGAGTTATAACCAGGGCTGGGCAAAATACATGCTTTGCTTTAATTAAAATATAAATTACAAAATACTTTTTCGCATGTATTTAAAATACGAAATACAAAATACATTCATCGCATGTATTGAAAATATAAAATACAAAATACTGTATTTTAACCATTTTAAATTGAAATACAAAGTACAAATTACAAGATACAGTTGGTATGATGGCTGTGTTACTATAAATTATCCGTAAGCAAGGGTGTAAACGGAACACTATCACTATTGTAGTTAGTGACTTAGTGAGTTGGTTATTTAGATGATTTGCTAAATACCGTTTGATTAGTTTTTTCATTTTAAAAATATTATATTATCTTGTTTTTCATACCGCTAAATGTTTATTTTTTTTAAATGTATTTTTAAACGATAAGTATTTTAAATACGTATTTCAATTAAAGTAATTCAAATACTGCCCAGCCCTGGTTATATGCATGAAAACTACTTTCTAGAGCATTGTTTCTCAACCTACTTATAGCGCGACCCACTTACAACCAAAAAGTTTAATTAAAATCCTTGCGACCTCTTCTCTAGAATATAAAATTTTTCAACAACCGAATGTTTTGTGTACAAGTCATATTTATGAGACTTATTGCGACCCTCTTTAATACCAAACACGACTCGCCTAGGCGTCGCGACCCTCAGGTTGAGAAACGTTGTTCTAGAGTATTTGTTTTGAAACAAAAAAAATAATGTCATTTGTTAAATATAAAAAAAATTCTATTGTTGTTTTCAAAGTTCTGAAAGTTTCAAAGATCTGCACGACTGGAAGCCCAGAGCAGAGGAGCCCTGCCTTGTCGCAACAGGTAGAACGAGTACTTTAGGGCTACTGTGCTGTCAACTAATTCGAGGGCTCTCGATCGGGGATCTATTACCCTTCGTGAGTTCCTCCCCCCTGAACATTAGGCCCGCGTCTCCTCTTGCCAACAACGCCGGTCGCGAACCACCTTGCACGTTGCGTCATCTGCTTGGAAAATCCACCACAAGTAGTTTTAATCCCCTGTGGTCATACGCTGTGCCGATCCTGCTATGACCAATTATCAGTCAATTCTAACACGTGCCATATATGTCACACTGATATTAATTTTTTAAATCCTATTTATCCTTAAAGTTATTTCATTTTATTGTTTTACACCGCTTGCCATATCGACAGGGAATTTATCTTCACACCGTAGAACCTAAAAGGACTGCTGTATGTATGGGGTTTGTCAAGAAAATGTATTAGACTTTTATATGCCCCCCGAGTTGTAAGCATTTATAGGCTACGGTGACCACTTAACATCAGGCGGACCGTAAGCTTGTTAGACACCTTAGTCGTATAATATTTGCAACTACATTATTCTCATAATAGGCCTTTAACAGCCAACTAGCCGTCGCTCGTCGAGCTTTTAGTTAAGATTTCAGCTAATCGTGGCCACTTTTACAGAGATGCGAAATAAAACTTACATGTATCTAAACTAAAAAGATCCAAAAATTATTAAAGTAGTTCATGACTCGTGTTATAATTTCTGTATAGTACATTTCGATGTATATGCATTCTATAAAAAGGAATTAAAAGCACTAGTTAGCTTATTCGCAATATTGTCTGATGAAGCTTCTGCAAACTGAAGCTACATATTTGTATCATATTTCTAATATAAATTTTTGTCTGCCCACACACAAGGTATGTACATGTTTTGTCGACCGCAGTGTGCATCGTGCAAGTAACGAGGTACACCAGGTGAGTAAGACTTCCAACATAAAACTGTATGTATAATATTTTAATTATGAACATTTCTGACCGGCCTCATACATCACATATATCTAATAATTGTTTGATTTTTGTTTTGGAGAGTAGCTAGGGAACACCATGCGACGGCTGCGGAGTGCATCGTGCTACTTCGAGGGACACCAGACGAGTATGCCTCTAAAAAAAAACTGCACGCATATATCCTATAATGGTCAAAAGGAACCCTTACTGTGAGATTTTAGTGTCAGCCTGTGAATTTTATAACATTGTTTTTGACCATCTTGCTTATCTCTGAACAAGGGTCGACAACGCGTTAGTAACGCCCCTGGTATTGCAAGCGCCCATAGGCTACGGTAAGCTTAGCACTGGTTGGACCGTCAGCTTGTTTGCCACCTTAATGGTATAAAAAACCGGCCAAGTGCGAGTCGGACTCGCGCATGAAGGGTTTTGTACCATTATCTATACAACATTAGACACTATATTATGAGTATAACCTTTATATTATGAGTATAACGGACAGCGGAGTGTTAGTAATCGGGTCCCGTTTTTATCCTTTGGGTACGGAACCCTAAAAAATGTTTGCCAGACGAAAATTCTGAAATTATTAGGAAGGCTTTCAACCGAAAATTACAGTGCAATAATTCTGGATCACGGAACCCTAACTTATTGCCGATTTTTGTTTTTCAGATAAAGTATGTACATGTTTTTTATTTCAGGTAAATCTGCCGCAGGAATGAAGTAGCTGCTTAATGTACTTGCCAACGAGTTATATCACTCCCCTGTCATCAGTTTATTTTATTTACTCCTCAATGTTTTCCTTAGCAATATTATGTTATAACAAGTGTTTTTATTAATAATATAATTGTATGAAATTTTGATCAATCAAGTGCACTTGCATTTTTTCTTAGATGTAGGTACACGTATTTTATGTTTAATGTGTATACCACAGGCGGCCATAGGGTGGGGCTTGGAGGAGGGCTAATCACCCCAGTTTTTTCCGGGACATATACCTACACTAATTATTTCACAGAAATATCTATGCCTAGATATTAGATCAAGGTTATTTTTTGTTATATGTTATGTCTGTTACTCAGTCACCCACAATCATAATTTATGAAATTTTGTGAAAAATTCCAGACAGGTTCAGTCAACTATCAGTATTATACATAGAAAGATAGCAAAAAAAGGTTCGTTTGAAGAAATTGTTGATATAAAAAAAAAAATGTAATAACTAATAGTATTTTTATTTTTGTTTTATTTGATGGTTAAGATTTTTAATCCTGTAATTTTTATGTATCTTTAAATAAAATAGGTAAAATTTTTAGTGGCATTCAGTATTTTGTTTACCCAGATCAGAGTTTCATATTAACTCTTACAAGTGTGCTTTTGGATTGGAGACCTTCATCACCAGCTGTTGAGTCAGTTCTTGGAGGGGATGTTTAGTTTGGTGGGGGAAATTAGAATGCATGGAGGTGTGGCGCGCAAATATGTATGTGTGTGTATACATGTTTAAATATATTTGTGTTTGGGTGATTTGTTCCTGGATTATTGATTGGCAACATGTGTTACTTGCATCATCTTCCCTTAGGCTTGTTTCTGGAATGGATAAGTTAACTTTCCCTCCGACTACGGCCTTTCTCCACGCTGTTTATATATTTGTGTATTTATATATGTGTAACAATATAAATATCTTTAATTTTATTTATGAGTGTAAGTATTAACAAAATTTAAAAACATTGTGGCAATTGTCTGGTATCCGATTTTTACAACCAGGTGGCGCTGTGTGGTGTGTCTAGAATTATATATTTAAATTCTCTTACAGAATTGATGAGTTTATTGCTTATTACTATTATTAAATCTCTAAGCACATTTTTGAAATACGCTTTGTACAAAGAGAAAATAAATAGGTAATATCTAGTGGCGACGTTAGTTTGTTGCTATTAACCCTTTAATAAACATGTGATTGAAATTTTTCAAACGTTTATTAAATGTCTATTAATGGATTTACCACTTGTATAATATGTTTTGTAGTTATATTTATTTTAACAAATTAAAAGTGCTTTTAGTTACCTACTTCAATAATTTTTTTTTTATTTTAACAATAGACCTGTTACATAATAGCCACAGGTGACTGCTTAACATCAGGTATACCGTAAGCTTGTTTACCACCTTGGTGGTATAAAAAAAAAATTTTAAATATATTTTTACAAATTTAGTTAATTTGATAATTAACTAATTTTGTCAAAAATTAAAATTCATATTTTTTGTATGAATATAGTGGTTTGAAACATGTTTGTGTAGCAGTCCTATGTTACTAAGGATTACTTAATATTCTTCAAAATGTGATTATTATTACTGTACCTCATGCCAGAAAGAAATATATCCAACTACTTTAACAAGTCATGGATATCTAATATGAGTGCAAATAAAAAACTTTTTATCTGCTAGTCATGTGGTATCGTTAGAAATTTGACAGTGGCCAATCACACAAAATGTTATACACAGTTTGAGGTCGGACAGCAAAAGTTATTTTTGTACTTGTAGCATTTAAATAATGTTAGTTGTACTTGTAGCATTTAAATAATGTTAGCTGTTTTCAATAATCATTTTAATTAGCAATTAAAAATATAATTAATAATTTTTAACTATTCAACAAAGCAATTCACTATTTAATTTACTACTCATTTTAGATTATTTTTTAATTAATTTGTTTTACTTGTGTTCTTAGAATTTCGTATTAAATTGTTATAACTATCAAGTAGCATTATCATTAACTACAAGTGTTTGGTAACAAACCCAACAGACCCAGAGTGCATGTTCAGAAAATCTAGTAAGTAGTCTAGTTACCAAATTATAGGTAACTGAAATTAAGTTTTTTGGACTCAGTTATAGTAGATACAGAACCCTACATTGAATTCACCCTAACATACTCTTGGTCAGGTGTTTTCTGATACTTAAATAATAATTAAGAAAATATCTGGGATGGAATTTGGCTAAAAACTTTATAATTGTAAAATTTTAGCAATATTGATAATGCATCCATAGGCTTCGGTAACCACTTAAAATCAGGTACACTGTAAGCTTGTTTGCCACCTTGATGGTATAAACAAATAGTCTTTGATTAACCCATTTGGCAATAAGTGTTATAGGTGTATATTATTATGATATAAATGTTGTGAAAAAAATATTTTTTCAAATTTAATTAGAATTTCTGTAAACAATTGCAAGTTCTGACAGCACTTTAATAATTGTTCCATATATTATTTTAAAGTAGGTACTTTTTCAAATGTAGAAAATAGTGTGTTTAGAAAAACACAAATAGTGATTCTTTATCACTTAGGCGGCACAGAGCCACACGCTGTAGAGAAAGTTAGGTGAGCCCTAGTCCAGCAGTTGAGGTCTATGGGCTGTAATAATGATTATAACTACCTTTTACGTTTATGATCTGATTTTTTATCTTTTAAACAGAAGCATATAAAATATGTGATGGACAAAAGAAAACTACCTAAAAGTAAACAATAAAATTTTATTTTATTAACTTATTTAAATAATATACAACACTTACCAAAAAGGCTACAATGAACTATTTCTGCTTTATTATTGGCTTAAAAATTGACTTTATTGATTAGCCACTAGTTTGACAATGAGCCAGTATAGTGGACTATGGCCTAAGCCTCATTCTCAAAGGAAAGGCCTGTGACCCAGCAGCGTAGTGTATAATGGTTGCAGCAAGCAAATATTTACTACTAAACATCCAAACTTTGTATTGTTTGCACTATGATTCACACAATAATCAACTAAACATTTATATATTCTTATGAATAGGTACATAATCATCACCCTCAGCCATGGGGACATGATAGTGATAAGATACTAAGCACTAATAGTCCCATATTTTAACAAGGACTTCAGCTCTGGATTGTGCTGAAGCCATTAGCTACAAAATTAAAAGTCCGCTATGTCCAGTAAGTAAAGGTGTTACAAAAATTAAAAAATTGCCATATGCTGCCTCACAAAAAGTGTACAATTATTATGAGCTTTGTAGTTTAAGAGTAGACTTTTTTGACTTCACTACAACCATGGCCGTAGCCCCAGAATTAAATTCCTGATTATGACCATGGCTACAACTTATACTCAGTGCACTGGATAACAACTAATTCTAATTATTTAATTGCCTTAATTGCAACCGAATGCAACACACACTAAAAATTCGCACAAGTGTTAAAACAATAGGTAGTCACTTCCTCATTAAATGCAATAAGTAAAAAATTTTAAAAGACTAATAACATCAACACACCAACTTGGCATCCGATTGGAATGCACACTTTTTTGTGATCAGTTCATCAGGTTTCCATAGCATATATTGATCTTTTGAAATATAGGTAGTAGCACATAGTAAATCTGTGAAAAAATACATTCCATCTTGGTAGGTAATACTGTGGGATATACTCTATATAATATTGCCATCGGATCCAAGTGTTCATACACTTTGCTAATGCATTTTTCAAGCAGACAGTCGGGTTTTCAAGTAAGGGTTGGGCTGTACAAAAGAGGGCGCTGAGTCTTTTTCTCCCTTAGTCTCTTTTAGTTACTCTGACCCCAGTAAGGCTGGAGCGAGGTTTATCTTGAATAGATAGGTACTAACTAGGTAGGATACCTTTTCATTCTCATCTGAGTAAAGAAAAAGGGCAAAGCAGATTCTTCTGACTTTATTTTTATGTTACGCGAGATAGGTCTCTAGCAAGTAGTCTTCTAATTTTCTAACGCGATTTAAAAGCATAATAAAGAAGCAATAACAATTATTTATAACATATATCGTCCATATGTTATTATTATGTACCTATCTGTAATTTAAATAAACAAAAAAATGTTTTCAATGTGCATTCAAAACCCTGCTTGAAACAATGGAAACTAGTTACTTTAAAATAAGATGGCAGATATATTTTAAGGCAAGAGTAAGAGAGATAACTTAATACTGTAATCCGATCAGCAGAGTTATTTTTTGAACACAATACTATGGCATTAATCGCATCAGAGGGGAATGAAACGCGCCTAGAAGCATAGACAAAACCCAGATAATTTGTTAAATTAAAAAAAAAAGTTTGTTTGTACACGTAATTCTTGGCCGTACAATACTGTTCCGTACAAATTTTGATCAGTCAATATTGTACAACCAAATAATGTACAGCCAAGGATTACGTGTACATGTACATGAAATACTGCCTGTACAATTCTTGGATCCCAATTACTGGTCGTACAATCTCGGTACGTGTCGATATTGTACAGCCAGTATTACGCGACCACGGAATACCCGGCCGAGCAATTGGAATCCGCTTTGTTTGTACACGTAATCCGTGGCTGTACATTCCACGGTTGCGTAATATAGGGACTCCTTCATAATTACCTTAGTGATTATTAATTTCTTAAAGTTAACAAATAACAGGGATTTTAAAGATTTTTTTTGTTGAAGATATGTATTTACTATAATAATAATATTTTTTTTTGGGCATTACACACAGTCTGGTCTTAAACTAAGCAAAGCTTGTGCTATGGATACAAATACATATATATATAAACTTTCTTGTTGCACAGAAAACACCCAGTGTCAAGACATTTTCTTCTTTTAATTATCAGATTTCTAATATTAATTTCAATGCTGATATCACTAAATATAGTTTTTGTCACAATCGTAACATAATTTTACCATAATTAAAATAATAGATAAGGTCTTTCAATTAAAAGATCTGTCGCCAAATAAATTGGATACCGAACTATAAGCTTTATACTATACCTAATGTAATTTCTTTTTTCTCGATTTCGTTTTCAAATTATGAGAGATGAAATTAACTATTTACGGTTATTTGTATATTAATCTATTTTCAGTTATTTGTTTATTAATATCCTTTACAAAGTCCAAGTGATTAGATTTATTTTTAAAGTAATAAAAATGCCTAATGGAACATTTAACTGTCCGTGCGAGAAATTCGACTAGTCAACGCACAGTTGCACTTGGGCGCCGCGCGGCCCGTAAAAACTAAGGGTGTCTTTCAACCAGAGCTGTTTCGAGGAAGCAGAGCGGTACGATGATGCGTAGCGGAGTTGTGAAACAGTGAAACCTTCTCCATCAGAGCTGTGCGAGGAAGCGGAGTGGTGCAAGGATGGGTAGCGGAGCTGTGAAACGGACTAGCCGTGCGAGGCAGCTGAGCAGAGCGAAGATGTGTAGTGCAACTGGGCTACGCACTTTTAACTTGTGCCAAGAAGCGGTGTCCTCGCTCCTATTCCTCGCACAAATCTCCCGCTCACATCTCTTGCACGCCAAGGATCAAGGGCGTACACAGGATTTAAACAAGGGGGGCAGCTCATGCCAGCAGCAGATAAACACCTTTTTTATTTTTACTTGCCAAGAAAATGTACCTTTATTTTATTTTCTAGGTGGAGGGGGGCTGTGGACACCCCTGCCCCTACCTGGGTACGTACTCCAAAGGACAAATTAACAGAACTAAAAGTCTATAAAAATTAAAAAAAGACTTTGGTCTTTAGAGACTTATTAAACACTTTAGTCTGCCTACGCTGTTATAGCACATTAGTGTATGACATACTCTTAGAGCTTGAGAAGTGAAAACACATTTGATTGGAGGTCGATTAATTGTACTCATATCTAATGTATCCGGTAGCACATTGATGCGATATGAACGACGATGGCGATGTACCACCTACCTACCGGGTACCGGACCATGCTGAAAATCTCCAAAACACAGCTTGAAATCCGGTGGGCCTTGCTTTCTCTAGACGTTCATAAGTCGAGTGGGCTAAACAGTATACTAGCAGTGGTGCTTAAACAGTGTGCTCCTGAGTTATATCCTGTACTCACGCGCCTCTTTGTGCTTTCCTACCACACTAAGCAATTTACGTCTTCATGGAAGACTGCGAATGTATACCAGGTGCCCAAAAAGGGCAATAGATTAGATCTATCGAATTATAGGGCTATCACTACTACCTCCCTCCTCTAAAAGTTAATAGAGCGTAGGGTTAACACACAGCTTCTAAGATAACTAGAAAAACCCGACCTGGTCAGTGATCGTCTATATGGCTTTCGCTTCGGTCGCTCGACTGTTGACCTTCTAGTGTATGTCACACACCGATGGGCACTAGCCATTGAGAGTCAGGGGGAGGCATTGGCATGTAGCCTGGACATAGCGAAGGTGTTAGATCGGGTCTGGCACCGGGGTCATCTATCGAAGTTTCCATCTTATGGAGTGCCCGAGGGTTTGTGCAAATGGGTGGTTAGCTTTTTGTCCGGCAGACGCATACGAGCCGTAGCTGACGGTAGTTGCTCTGATAGCATGGAAATTAATGTTGATGTTCTACAAGGCTCCGTGCTGTCTCTTACGCTTTTTCTACTGCATATCAATGACATGTTGAACATCAACAACATACATTGCTATGCAGATGTCAGTACTGGAGACGCTTATTACACGGGTCGTGTAAGCATTCCTCTTTCCGTTGTGAAGGAAAAGCGTTGAGAACTTGTGTCTCAAATCGAGACCACTCTGCCCAAGGTCTCTGACTAGGGACGGGAAAACTTGGTCCGATTTAACCCTACAAAGATGGAAGTTTGCGCGTTCACCGTTAAGAAAACCCCATTCACTCTAGTCCCACAATTCCAGATCACTCGCCTGTTCATCTCCAAGACCATTGGGATCCTTGGTGTTGACATCTCCAGCGATGTTCAGTTCCGAGATCATTTACAAGATAAGGTGAAGCTGGCGTCCAAAAAACTTGATGTACTCAACAGAGCGAAGCAGTACTTCACGTCGGGGCAAAGATTGTTACTTTACAAGTCGCAAGTTCGGCCCCATATGGAGTACTGCTGCCAACTCTAGGCGGGTGCATCCGGATACCAGCTTGGCCCTTTTGACTCGGTTCAACGACGTGCTGTGAGAATGGTCGACTACCCCAAACTCACTTGCCGTATCGAACCCTTAAGTCTGAGGAGAGACTTTTCCTCCCTGTGAGTGTTCTACCGCTTGTACAATGGGTTGTGTTCTGTGGAATTGTTCAAAATGATGCCCACGACTACTTTCTACCGTCGCACCGCTCGCCATCGGCAGGGAATTCAATCTCACAGTATAGAACCGAAATGGCGAAAGCTTGGGTTGTGGAATGAGCTTCCTGCCAAGGTTTTCTCCAAGGACTACAGTATGAAGTTCTTCAAGAAAGAAGTTTCATAGATTTTTTAAGGGTCGGCAACGCGCGAGTTATACTCCTGGTGTTGCAAGCGTCCATATGCCACGGTGGCCGCCTACCATCAGGGGGTACCGTAGGCTTGTTTGCAACCTTAGTGGTATACAAAAGCCCACAATCCGCCCTGGGGCCCTTGTGAAGAATTAGGGCCCAAAATTACCGTCGCCCAAGATGTGTCTAGTTTGCTCCTCGTACAGTAAAGACGTATAAAACCTGTTAGCGTACATTTTTATTGTTGTTTGGTGTTTATTAATTTCATGATTAGTATTTTTACGTATTTCGTATTGCTATTTAAGTAAACTATACATAAAAGTGATTACGACAAATAGTAAAGCAAACTTGTTGTTTTTATAGTCAAAAGTGTTTAATGAAAATAAAAAGCCATAAAAACTTTAATAACATTTAGTAAGGGTTAAATGTTTAAAAGTCTAATGTAGGTTGAGTTCAACAGACTGATATAATGCAATTTATTTAATTAGAATTATTATTTTGAAGACCAAAAAATTGTTAAATTGAATTGGGATGCGAAGAGCATATCGGATTAAAAATTCGAAAATGCAAGTCCTAGACTGGAATGTACTTACGACATGAAGACACCATATTGCATACATATTATAACTACATTTAATAAAGTCGAGATTGGTAATAAAACCTTGACCTACACAGAATTTCGAGCTACCTAAAACTTTAAAATTTTTAGGGGCCGATTCAGGCGGAGGTCAAAATTAGGTAGTTTCGCCCTATTTGATACTTTCTAGAGAAAATCGTATCTCGTTTATGACGAGATTATAAAGTGTGGGATAAAATAGGTTTTATACATAATGTTGCATTTATGTATGTGTAGCACAATTTACATATCTTATTTGTAGCTTTAATAAAGCGATAGATTTACTGTCGATACAGCTTTATAGTATCTCTCAGTCTGTTTATTGTCGTACACCGTAAAAATGGCACATAATCAAGATGGAATGAACAATTCAGTCGAATTTATTTATTTTTATCCCTGTTTATGGCGAATAAAACAAGATAAAAGGTTTTTATAAATGATCGAATGCCAGTTAAGAAGTAATAAAAATGTAGATACTTATTGGGTTCCATTTAGGAACAAGTATGTTTACAAAATAATTTACAAAAAATGCATAAAATAAAAAAAAACTAATCTTTTTATAATAAAATTTTTGACAACTCATATTCTAATTATACCTTCTATAAATTTGGCTGTGAGTTTGTTAATCGCCTTTTCATTATGATTAAGCTGAAAGAATGATTACTAATGGTAATTCTGGACTATATTGGAAAAAAAATGTTGTGACTTAGAATTACTGGGACTATAGTATGAAATACTTGTTATAACTTAGAGTATCTAATTATTTTGACTCTGAAAGATAACAATATATACAACATAAAATAAATACATTTCAATCTAAATTAATAATTAGTTTTAATTAATACTTTTTTAGAATATTATTCTTGAGAATAGATCATCCTCGAATTCTAAAAAATAACACTTATTATGTACGTACTCTAAAACCACTGATTTATTATATATATTTTCACACAACAAATGACATAAGTTTCAATGTGATATGTTCGTTTGCTTTGTTCTTTGCAAAGTCTTTTCCTTTCCACACCTTGTCACCGCACTTGTGTTATCTCAAATTCATACACAGTTCAGGCCATAGGGCTCTGGAACGCACTTCCTAAAAAAATTCATAGAGAACAGTGTAAGAAAGTTTAAAGCAAAACTAAAAGCACTCTTTCCGAGTCAGATAGACGAAACAAACTGAGTTGTCATTATTTAGTGTTTTTGTGACATATTTATGTATGTATTTGTATATATGTATGTATCTTAATAAATATATTTGTAAGTTGTATGTAGTTCATCTATAAATTTATTTATATGTATGTATTTCGTATATTTATATTCTTATATACTAAACATTTATTTGTACGGCCTACACTCTTTCGGCTTAGCCCTATTGTTGGCTGGTAGAAAATGCTGTATGGTATTAAGCCAGCCATTGTGCAACAATGTATTTACAATTACAAAAGAATATATAAATGATTAAATAAAGAGATCCCGCTTTTTTGGGGATAGTCGTTCACAGAAAGTTACAACATTTTTCATAATTAGGTCCGAATAATAAAAGAGGGGACATAAAACAAACCTATTCAACTTTCGCCTTCACAATAACAATTATTAAACTAAAATAACATTGTTTGTTATGAATTAGTCCCTAGGAAAAGTGTATTATTATTAAGCGCTGATAAGAATTATTATCAGTCATGTTTTACACACATTTTTATACCACTAAGATAACAAGCTAACGGTCCGCCTGATGGTAAGCGGTCACCGCACCCTATAACCGCTTTTAACACCAGCGACATCACTCGCGCCTTGCCGACACTTTGAAAATCTAATAACTTTCTTGAAGAACCCCATGTTGTTATCCTTAGAAAAACCTTGGCAGGGAGCTCATTCCATAACCTAAGCGTTTGGGAGGATGTTCTTCTGAAAATAAATATATATATAATAACAAATACACTGTAGAAGCAAAGAATTTTTACGCTGCGACTATATAAGTGTTAGGGTCAAAATGAAACTATGCACGTCACAAAACTTCTCCCAACAAAAGACATTTGTAACAACAAACTAAAGAAAACTTTGCGAGCCTTCCTTTCAAAACTTGTAACAAAAGTTCCATAAATAAAGTTACTTCTTGATTGGAATCTAAGCTCTTGGGAGTTGCAAATACGTAAATATTGTATATTTACTAGATACGTAAGCACGTAAGGTAGGTAGCACGACATATAGGGATGGTGGATTAGCTGGAGTTGCGTAACTCCATTATTTTAATTTCTGAATAAATACATGTTGTCTGAAACTGTATATTGATTTGGAATTTGCTTGCGTCGTATACCTATCATGTAAAGTTTTGCTTAGCGCAGAAAATATATGCCGCGTTTCATTTTTTTTAATAGTATTAGTATTTTTGAAATCAAACTAGTATAATAATATTTTATTGACAAAAACAGGGATTTACTGGTATGTTACCTTTTTCTAGTTTATATTTCATTGGTGGGCGGCCCAAGATGTAAGGAAGAAAGCCCTCCTTAACATATTACTTATATTTCCTGTTTGTTTTTACTTTAGTAGGTATACAAGGATATCCCAGTTAATGACCTAAAGGTTTGGTATTGTTATGAATAGTTTTTGTCAAACGACGTAGATTACAACGTGTTTAGAAATTAGAGAATTAGATAAAATTATTACTACACTACTGCATGAAAAGTTAAAATGACTAGCAGATTTAGTTCGAAAGAAGAAGTAGAAGGTATTAACGAAATGGTTGCACGGTATGGTGTAAACTGCGACTAAGTTATTCTAAAGATTTGAAAGCATAAGTAAATAAGCAAATATATAAAAATAAATAGATGTAGCGTCTAAGTTCAACCAATTTATACTAAAATCCGGTTTAGGTTAAGGTTATGTCACAACTCAAGACCAAAACGGAATTTAGCGGTCGGTCGTGTCCTGTAAGAAATAAAAAGTTATGGCCCGCTGCCGCCGCATAAACAGGCTCGACCGCTCAGAGAATAGGACGCTCATCGAATATGCGTTATTAATATCCGATGAACAACGGCAAATTTTAAACATAACGGATAAACAACCCATAAAAAATAACTCAACGTCAAATTTTAAAACATTATGGATGAACACCGGATAAAAACGACTAATTCTCAGTCGCTTTGCAGGTCCGTATCACCCTTGCATAATGCATTTTGTATGGGTGGCCGGCTAACTTCCCTCAAAGTAAGCCGACCAGAGCCTTTTTTTAAAACTAGCTCATTGGCAATTTTTTACAATATGTATGACCAACAGATAAACAACAGCAAATTATTAGCCACTTTGCAGGTCCGTATCACACGTTCATATCATTTTTGAAGTTAGCCGACAATGGCGTTTTTTTAAAAAATAGCTCAACGGTATATTTTTGAATATAACAGATATAAAATACGGCAAATTTGGGTATACTTTGTTTTGCATTTGACTAAGAATAGTATGTTAACTTCAAAGACCTCGATAAACAAGAATATCCATCCACGAATAGTAATTGTCTGAAATTATTAATATAACACTAACACTGACCTTTGGAGTTTATTGTACTTATTATATTTTAAAATTCTTTATCGACGTTTGTGATATATTAACAAATTAAACGAAGGTTTGGTGTTGCTCATTTTGTTTGAAACGGGAAAAAATCAAATCGGGTTCAAAACTCTTATTTATAAGAAGTTGGTTAAAGTTACATAGTACGGTCAGTTGCAAAACTGCATATAGAATTTCAAAACAAAATAGAATGGCACGGCGTAGTCACTCACACTCTTAAAGAAATAAAGTAATATGTCTTGTAGAAACTTATTTTCATTTAATATTGTATATAATAATTTCACTACGAAAATTATAGTATCCGTAGCCTAGTGGATAGACGTACCAGATCTTGATACTTGTATCATTGCAATGCAGGTTGTGGATTTGAATCTCACCTTATGCTTATCTTTTTATTTTTGTTACATTTTACGAATTATGAATTTTTTACCAATTTTCTAATAGCTATTAAGTTAGTAGCGGACACTACGTAGGTAGACATATTATTTTTGTCGTTGCCAATTTGTTTCTGGGGGTGCTTGTGCTGACAAGGTTGTTTGGTGGTTTTATTTAGCTATTAACTTAGATGCGGTCACTACATAGGTAGCCATTTTATTTTTGTCGTTGTGGATGTTTCTGCTTCTGTTGAAAAGGTTGTTTGGTGTTTTTATTAAATTTTTTTACTGAAAATAATATGCAGGCCAATATTAATATTTAAGAGAGGATGCGTATTATAGACCTATATAATATGGGTTACATTATATCTCAAATTTGAAATGGGACTGGTTTTACCGTAAGTATTTTATTTGTTGTTAGTGTTATATCATAATTCTTATATCAAAATATTATAATCTAAAATAATATTAAAATATTAAAATATAATTCAGTTCAGTTTGAAAAATGTTTATTTTGATCTGGCTATTTGGTTTTTAGTGGATTACCGTAAAGCGTTGGATCTCACGCAACCAAGAGGAGGGGAATTTATCAGCCCGGCCTCGATCTCGGCTCGTCCTGCCGTGGACGTCCGCGGCACATCAATGCGACTCAAAGAACATTTATGGTGGAACAATGGTTTCATACCGATTGCTGTGTTTGGGAACATGTTTAATACACACTGTTAATCGATTTCTGCATATTGAAGGATTGCACCATAGAAAGCCAACCATTTTTTAAAAGGGTTTTTACCCTTTTTAACTAATACCCATAAACAAAATAGATTGTTGTTTGCAAGGGAGTATTTAGATTTTGACTGCGAGCACACCTTATTCACCGATGAGAAGTCGTTTGTATCATCTGAAAACGGGAGGCTTTATTTGTGGCGCAGAAATGGAACCCGTTATGCAGAACAAAATGTTGTCCCAAATATGGAATCTGGACGGATATCACTTAATATGTGGGGGTGGATGACTGCGGCTGGTCCATAGAAAACCTATGGGCTTTGATGGTGCAAAGATGGGACAAGCGAAATGAAAGAACTACAGAGTCATTAGGGCTCAATGTGTAAATTTGAGACAATATTAGAGGATAAGATCTGTTCTAATATAGTCGGATCTTTGCGGCGGCGCTTGGTTGCTGTAATTGAAAATAATGGAGGTTATATTAAATAGGCGTGTCGGACTCGCGCACGAAGGGTTCCATACCATTATCTTTAAAAACGGCAAAAAAATCACGTTTGTTGTATCGGAGCCTGTTTCTGTTTTATTTTAATTTAATTATTTATTTTAAAGTAACTATATAACTAAATATTCTGTAAATATTTTAAGCGTCTACCTGTTGCCGTTATCAATATCGAGCAAAATCGAGCAAAAGAATCACGTTTGTTGTATGGGAGCCCCCTGGAATATTTATTTTATTCTGTTTTTTTGGTATTTTTAGTTCTAACTGCAACAGAAATATATCTTCTGTGAAAATTTCGACTGTCTAACTATCGCGGTTCATGAGATAAAGCCGGAGTCTTAGTAATAGGGTTCCGCTAATTACCCTTTGGGTACGGAACCCTAAAAATAAAGTACTATTTTTCTTACTATTTATACAATATGTAACGGAATACCCCCAAATCCCTTGAAGATTACAGGGTGTCCGGTACACAAGCATGTAGTAATGGACCCAAGGTTGAAATCATAAACCTGAAAAACCCACAGCTTTCAGAAGTTTGGTGAAAGCTTGGAGAGAACTTCTCCTTAAACTCAGCTGTGTGGGGGTCGATAACCGGTCTATTTGTCAAATTTGTGATGAAATATCTTAATCATTTTTTCTATTTTTACCTACAGGCGATTTCTCTGTGAGGCTTATTTAATAAAAAAAAATAGTTTAAGACCTTTTGCTTGTTCCTTTAATTGTTTATTTTTAAATGTATGAGTGAAATGACAAGATAATTTATTCATCGTAAAATGTTCTTTATCGCTAATAAACAACATGTTTCGTTATTTAATTTTTTAATATGCATGTTCAATTCAGAATATTAGTGCAGACTGGTCTAGTAGTTACTAGCCACGTGACATCCATGTTAAGATTGTGTATTAATAAATTTTAATTACAATAAAAACTTAGTCAATGTCGCTACTGCGATCCGTTGTTCTTTAAAGAACCCGGACATCAGAAATTGCGCAGGTTGAGAGGGAAAATTTTCTCTTTCTTACACATATTTTATCTAAAGGGTTATTCATAAATAATTACATATTTTTTAGAGTCGGCATAGACTGGATACCTGCCTACTAACCGCGCCACAAAAAAAAAACATACCTACTTTCAGTAACAAATCTAGGGATCAAATCAAATACCTAATATTTATTTAATTTTAGTAGGTTGCTGAGAACACTTTTGAATCGTCGATACAATCTATTTAACAACGAGAATTTGTGCCGAAAGGAGCCGGAAAGAATCTTAATTATTAAAGGTACTGTAGAGGTTACGACCTCTTGTTAAGTGTAAAGGAAGTAAATATGCTAGCGAACGATTTTCACGCAGCAAATACTTCGTAGTGGTTTTATGAAAATATAATAGATGGTGTCAGTGCGTTTTTAAATAAAAACAATTGGAATTTAGAGTTTGTCAGTATTTTTATATTGATTGACATTCCAGTGAAAATTATAGATCGGACAAGTATATATAAATTTGGAGGGTCGATTCCTGTCTCTATCAGGGAGCCCTAGAATTTGTAGAATGGCCTAGTATTGCCAGTAGATTTAGGATAAGATACTCCAGTATCTAAAACGCATTAAGCATCGCCACCATTGCGATTAAATGTAGATATTACCCAATGTACCGACACGACGACCCGAGGCCTGTTGAAGGATGGCCTAATGAATGAAGACGTACTGCAGATAAGTTTAAAATTGTATAATAAATCTCCTGGGTAGTAGATGAGTCTAAAGGATGTATACTCTTGTGGCGATTGAAAAGAACATCTGAATACATAAAAGAACTCCCGATGTCTTTTTATTAGCAGACATCCCGATACCTAATAAGAAACAGGTAGAAGCAGCTTCTTTCCGCCCCCGCACGCTGCAGTACCTAATTAAACAATACTTTGTTAATCAACTAACAAGTAGGTATACAATCTGTATTGCAGCACATCAGGATGATACTAATTCTATCGCAATGTCTTATCTACAGATGGTACAAAAGAAACTCGGTATGGCAACACTTTTTAGTTTAAAACGTAATAGCACAATCTGCACAGTAGGTCCTGTACCTACATAGGTACTATATTCACTTTATCTATCGACCGATCAAAATCTTCAGTGAAAAGCCGACGGCCGGCACGCGACTTGACGCGACGCCATTGTTTTGTTTGCATAAAATATCAATGATTGAAATTTGTTAATTAATTGGTTTTTGTAATAAAATGGGTAAATTATTCATTAACAAATACAAAAAGATGATTCTGTGTGTAGGAGTCTTTGAAAATAACGATTTGAGTTGTGGGCTAGATATGTATTTAGAGCTTTTTATCAACGGGAGACCATCGCACTAGCAAGCAACAAAGGTTTTCGTCATATGATGCCTGCAGAAGCATATCACTGGCACATGCTACTTTTACGGTGTGAAGAAGGGGCGTCTAAGCTGAAGAAGCTGGGAGAGGATAAACAGTCGTGTTCAACTTCATAACAGTGGAAATGCTACGAAATGCACCTATCATTACGTGTTGCGGCGCGTCTCTTTTTTAACAAAAATGGAGGCAACTTTGAATCATTTTGTAAATGCGTAACATTTACCTACTTTCTCAGCAAATGTTTGAAATAGAAGTTAAAATACTCAAGTTTTTGTTAAGGGTTCAGTTCACTTTGAACTACTTTTGTGAAAACGAACGTGCGTACCTACCTAGCTAATTTTTAAAATAGGAAGTTAAAAATGGTTTTAATTCAGTGTTTTAGTGAATGATGGTTACTTTGAACCATTTTTGTGAATTAAGATACTGCATAGGTAGTTAATGTTTGAAAACAGTTAACTTAGTGAATGTACCTATGTAATTGAACCATTTTTGTTAAAACTGAAAATGTTTAATGCAGTGCTAAGTAAAGAAGATTTGTGAATTAAAGAAGTAAGCTGCTGCTGAAGCTTTTTAGTTGAGTAGGTAGCTTTTAGCCATCCTGTTTTTATTTTTGCGTAGCTTCGCACTAATTCGCGTTTCTACGCCGAAAAAAGTACCAGGAACACATAAACGACAAGACATCGTACGCGTTGTAGGTAATTATTGTGTAACTGGAGTCGTACGAATTCAAAAGTACTAGATTCTCATAAATTAGCGGGTAGCATATTCTAAAGTTCATTATACTTTGTGGTCAAGTCAGAACGTAAAATTATTTTATGAAATTAGTATAAAAAATTGAAATGTCGATTTTCAGCGTGAAACTTTGGTTAGTGATTGCTGAGGGGCACTCTTGCCCCCTTAAGGGATTTGGGGCATTTCCGTTACACTCTGTATATAGCAGCGTTACCGAATGAATGGTGACTTGTATTTTTTTTATTCTTATGGTTAAGTTTCAATTTTCTTTTCATTACGAAAACGAATACTTAAGCTATAACCATAGGAAATTTATATATAGAAAAAAGAGACATTTATCAAAAAAATTATTTATGACTTATAAAATTAATAATAAAAACCATTTTTATTTGATTGCATGTGTTTTAATTCTTGCAAACAAAACAAAAAATTCTCATACCAACTGGACCTTAATTTAGTCGATTTAAGGTTAATATTATTGACAGTTCTGATAATGTTAATGTGTGAGTGCGAGATTCACAGAATGGCTCTACACAATTTTAACCTTTACACTATGTACGGACTATTGTAATTGACCGTACATATAACATACAAAAACAAAATGCTATCGTAAAGTTATAACTATCGTGAAAACTTTTTCTTTATGCTTGTTCTTGAAGCCTCGTTTCTTATTCTTTCGCAAAGAAATATAAAATGTCAAGTTGTGTAAGTTTGTTTTATATTTTGTGATTATTTTTTTACCACGATTCATTCTGTCTTACTGGTCGAACTATGGACAGAAACAAGTGTTAGTATTATTACATATTATATAATACTATACTAGGTATTAGGTTTTGTCTAATTTATTAACATTTCTATTTCAACCGCTTTTTCAGGGTTCCGTTCCCGAAGGGTAATTTGCGGAACCCTATTACTAAGGCTCCGCTGTCCGTCCGTCTGTCACCAGGCTGTATCTCATGAACCGTGACAGTTAGACAGTAGAAATTTGCACAGAAGATGTATATCTGTTGCTGCTATAACAATAATAAAAAACTAAATAAAATAAATATTTAAGGGGGCTCTCATACAACAACCGTGATTTTTTGCTCGGTTTTTCTCGATATTGATAACGGCAACAGGAAGACGCTTAAAATATGCACAGAATATTTAGTTATATAGTCACTTTAAAAATCAAAAATTTAATTAAAATAAAACAAATATTTAAGGGGGGTTCCCATAAAACAAATGTAATTTTTTTTTTATAGATAATGGTACCCTTCGAGTCCGACTCGCGCTTGGCCGATTTTCTTTAGTTTGATTATAGATAAAAGTCATAAATAAAATTTATTAATTTATCGTAAGTCGGCTGTTATCTGTCAATGCATACAATCAATATATAGTGCAACAAACTTTTCTGATTTAAAACTACAGTCGCTATTTTGAAATGGTATAAACTTGCAACGACACTAGCGACAAAACACCCAAAGTCAGAAAGTCAGAAAAGATGTTGCGCTATAAAACCTTGTACTTAATGGTGTCAGAGTGACATTTGATCACAGACAAAATTTAAAAGGCTACAGGCAGTTTCAGTGAATAACATTCAGACTGGGGGAAGCGCCACCAGTAGACACCATATGTGAGAAGATTCCCAATATTTTTAAATTTATTATGCTGATGAGAGGCTGAAAAGATTCGATAATGCGTACCGTAAAGCAGTAAATCAAAGCAAGTTTCGTGTTTCATAATGCGTGCGTGCCATGTGATGGGAAGTGGTGAAAAGTGTCAGTTCATACTAATATGAAGAGGATTCACTTATCTTACCTCTCTTATTAACAAATATACATTAACATTTCAGTTCCCAAAGCAGCACCTTTATTTACACACAATTATTATTAGTATCTAAAGACTAATTCAGGTAAATGATTTAAGAATGTTTTGCTAGGTTTATGTGGTAACAGACGTTTGTTTAGAAAACAATTTATACCTGCAAGTGCAACAAGTTTTATGCCTGCATCATAAGGTATCTAAATTAATAAGTAAATAAAGGTTATAATTAGTAATAAGGTGAATAAATATACATACATTACTGTATATAATACATACAACAAGATAACGTCTGTTGTGGCTAAGTATATTTGTTGTGTTGAAGGTAAATTTAAGTTCTTTAGTATATCTAAAAAAATATTTGTATCAGATATTTAAAAATGTAAAAGGTCAGCGAAAAAAGAAAATCCTTACGGTGGCCCCACTTTTATAAGATGCAACTCTGGGTCTTCCTGGATTGCCTTCTTTATGAATTACAGGTAAAGTATGAAAATGTGGATTTTAAGGGTATTCAGGGAGTACCTAAGATTTAAATATTTGTTTCATTTAACCCTTCACTAGATTTATATTTTTTCAACGATATTTGAAGTTATGGTGCATATTCCTTTACAATGGTCATTATAAGTTGGTACATAGAATCACCCTTCGCCTATAAGGGTAGGCCGTGCTCCAACAGTGGGGACGTTTGAAGGCTGACAAGACAAGACATAGAATTCTAATGTAGTCGATTTTATGTCTGCAGGTAAAATCAGTATCTTGCGATTATTTGTTGCCTTCAGATAAAATCAGTATGTTGCTATTATTTTATGTCTGCAGGTAAAATCAGTATATGGCTATTATTTTATGTCTGCAGGTAAAATCAGTTTGTTGGTATTTTTTTGTCTGCAGGTAAAATCAGTATGTTGCTATTATTTTTTGTCTGTAGGTAAAATTAGTATGTTGCTATCATTTTATGTCTGCAGGCAAAATCAGTTGGTTGGTATTTTTTTTGTCTGCAGGTAAAATCTGTATGTTGCTATTATTTTTTGTCAGTAAGTATGGCAGGTAATTCAGTAGAGATGTTTACTTATTTTTAAGATTTTTAATACTTATTTTTATAATTGTAAAGATTTTCGTATGAGGTTTTCGATATATGTGTATGTTGTAAATATTTCCAATGGGTGATTTGATGGTAAAATTAGTGGTTTATGTTTGTAAGGATGTTTAAATTTTAAAAGAGATTCGTATAGTTAATTATTGTTATCAATATCATCAGGACTTTGCCAATATAACATCCATTTAAGGTGCTTTAATCGTTATTTCGTCCTTTTTAGTTCGGCAAATGAAAGACCTTTTAATAGAACCGACATTTCGGAAACTGATATCGTTTTACTACATTATGCTTAGGAATATTAAAAGGACTAGACAAATAAATTGGATTTAGGGATTTCGGCAAATTTAGTCCTGACAAAGCTAGGCAATTTACATATTCTTTAAATAAATCGATATCTTCGTAACTTCTCTTTGGATCTCTTTGAGAAAATTTAACAGAAATAATAGAATATTCTAATATTTAAAAAGTTAGGAGTCACGAAAGTTCGAAGAACATCGAAAAAAATATAAGTTTTTATAAACAAATGTGCGTAACAATAAATTAGTAATAACTAAAATTTTTTTGAATAATTCATTTAAAAGATCGTTTAACTATTTATAAAATCGACTAGAATGTTTATTTTCGTATCTCTAATAGTTTAAAAGTTATTTCAGTTTTTTAGTAGACAAACGAAGCAGCCGCTGCAACTTTTGTAACACGTGTTTTTTAAAAGTTCAATAAAAAATTGAAAAAAAAATTTTTTTATACTTTGTTATATATGGTTGTTTTTGTTAATTTTAGATGTTTTAGAAAAAAAATTAAAAAAAAGTTGAAAATTTGTTTATAACAAATTGGTAAGTTAATAAACAATAGAATTGTTGATAAAAAAATTTTTTTTGTTACTTTATAGAGGACTGTCAATTATGATTTTTAGAAAAAAAATAATTTCTTAACTAATTATTTAAACAATAGAAATATAAAAAAAACGATTATAAACAATTAAAAATTGTTATTAAGGAATTATTTTTTTTAAAAAATCATAATATTTATAATGTAATAAAGTTGTGAAAAAAAATTTTTTAAAAATATTGATTTAATCAATTTGTTTATAAAAAATTTATCAACAAATGGCGGGAAAATTTTTTTTTGCAAATCAATTAATATCTTGTATTAATAAAAAAACGGTAACATGATGATTTAGAAAAAAAAAAAATTTTTTACCAACATTACTTGGATTTTTAAGTTTTTGTTCAAGTAAAAAAATAGTTATAAACAAAGTATAAATATTTTTTTAACTTTTATGGCACGATCTTGTTAAGTATGTATGTAAGAAAGGCTCTACGAAGCGAAAATTTTTTACGACCATTATTGAAACATTTTTTTTCACTTACAATTAAGACAGTAGTTCGAGAAAATTTTGTTAGTTAACAATTGTTTAACTTGTTGAAAAATGGACTTTAAGTAAAATTTCCAACGGGAATGAATTATTTATAGTGTTCAGAACACACCATAATTTTTTCAAATTAAAAAAAAAATATTAAATACCTTAAATTAATTAATTAATGTGCCGTACTCGCTTTTGACGCTGCGCGCGCAACCTAAAGATGTCGCGCGCAGACCTATTTTCAGCGTTAAATTAAAATTATAAATAATGGAGATAGAGTTCCGGGAGTCAGGAGTTTTTTATTGGTAATTTCCTCCTCTTTCAGAATCTTTTTTTGAAATTTCTTAAATATTAATAGTTTATGAAATATTGGCAAATAACGAAATGCCATTTTTTTTTCATCTTTAATTGTTTATAACTTTTGCAATTTTTTATGTGCTAATACACGCTTTTGGCACATTTTTCTAGACGTCATTCCGGATCCAATGAGCTATCGCACGTAATTTTAAGAGCAGTATCTCTATTTTGTACCATTTTCAACTTGTCGACTAGACTAGATAGATTACAAAACTCGAAGTCTATGGTGCCAGCCAAGGCAAGAGAAACAAAGCAAGAAGCTTAATATATGAATACAAGCGATTGCTATGGCAAGAAAAATAATACAAAGAAATACCCTATCTATAATACTCTAATAGATATCTATTTTTATGAGAACTAATACCTAAATCAAAATTACTGTAGGGTTATAAACTTTCTTCCGCTGACACCGACTCCAAAAATAACAGATTAGATATTGATACTACTTAAATATTAGTAATTTTGTGTTGTATCATTTAATGTTCTTTCTTTAAACGAATAAAAAATAGTTATTCTTAACTTTTTAGTTAAAGTTTGTCAAAATTTAAAGTCATTTTCAATTTTTTTTTGTAAAAATTTGTTTATTTTTTTCAGATTTTTGGTTGGCCTACGGCCTCTGATTGGCTTTTTATTATTGTCCTCTATTCCAACGTGATCTGGTAGAAATCGCTACTAACAGACGAAACCGCCTTATTCTTAAATGTAGTTTTACAGTATATCTGTAACATAAATCATGTGGTGCTCAATAAGGCGTAATACTCGTGTCATCCATCTAATTTGAACGTTTAAGTAGTAATAATAAGTTTAATTTTCGCCTAGTATAGGGCAGAACTACCAACCTTACCCTAGCCTAACCAAAACTACTGAACCAATTGTCACCAGTTACACAAATAGAAAGCTGCACTATCCCTGAGCAACATAGGCTGAGTAAAATATAATATTTATTTTAGTACTAAATACCTAATATTTTTTTTTTTTAAATACCACTTAGGTGGCAAACAAGATTACGGTTTGCCTGATGGTAAGCGGTCACCGTAGCCTATGGACGCTTGCAACATCAGGGGTAAAACTCGCGCGATCGTGGGAGGAAGTTCTAGATAAACCATTTCGGTTCTAAAGTGTGAGAATGAATTCCCTGCCGATGGTGAGCAGTGCGATAGTAGAATCCGGCCGAGGGCATCATTTCGAACAATTCCTCAGAACACATCTCATTGTATGAACGAAAGAACACACACAGGGAGGTAAAGTCTCTCCTCTGACTTAAGGGCTCAATATAACAAGTGAGTTTGGGATCGTCAACAATTCTCACAGCCCGTCGATGAAACGAGTCAAAAGGGCCAAGCTAGTATACGGGTGTACCCGCCCAGAGATGACAGCATTACTCCACATGGGGCCTAACTTCCGACTTGTAAAGCAGCAACCTCTGCCCTGACGTGAAGCACTGCTCATATACGAGGTATCAAAGAGTGCCGAAGCGACAATCCAAGCCGAGGCTCCCCCTGCGGAGAGCCCTTGAGCGTTGGGTGCTTATGGGCCGAGACTCGTACAGTCATACAGAAAAAAAAAGTTGGATTTTATTTTATATTCAGCGATGTTTCAATGTGATCAATAGAGTGACAACTGGCAGCGATCACTACATGGTAAGAGGAATATTAACCTCAAGTTTGAAAGAAGTCATTTGATAAGGTCTACGCTCCGTCCAACGACTGCCTTCGTACTGAACCCCTAACATTTTCAGCTCGAACTGCAAAATCCCTTTTAGTGCCTAGCAGATTGCGACAATGTGGATGATTTAAATGGCAGGTTGGTGGAAATTGTCCAAGCAGTTGGAACTTAGTTCTTCAAAGCTCGCCGCAAAAATAAAACAAACAATTTCTCTGATGAGAAACTGAATCTTATGAAAGTGCGGCGCGAATTTTCGAAAATGGGGAATTCGTTTCGTCCAAGCCTGTAATATTGAGAGATTGAGAAATTCTATATACAGACAAACACCTGAACTCGTGTTTTTGTCAAAATAAGAATTGTATGAAATTAAAATGACCTTAAGAACACAGCTTAAGAACAATAAGGCGGCAGGTGATGACGAAATTACATTAAAGCTTCCGAACGCAGGTGTAACACTGACACTTAAATTCCTTCAGAGGACCTTTAATTCTGTTGTCCTCGAAGGCACTATCACCCAGAAACTTGAAGTAGAAGCGCGGTCATACTTCAAAAAAATTCGCTCCTAAGCCATACTTATATAAGCTGCTTTCCAGGGTCATTAAGAATCGTCTTGAAGGAAAGTTTGACGAATTCCAGCCTCCCTAACAAGCCGGTTTCCAAAAAGACTTTAGTACCACGGACCACTTATATAGAAATGTTATAATTAGAATTATACAGAAGGCAGAGTACAGTGTTATCGGACCCTTTGCGTTGCGTTCGTGGACTATGAAAAAACCTCCGTTCCTTGGAGACCTGGGTGGTGTTATAGTTACAGCGGTGTCGCATTGACTATCGGTACATCGAAGTGATTAAGTTTTGTATAACAGAGCCACGATGTCTGTTCGACTACAAGACTAAACCTCGAAACCGATCCATCTGCAAAAAGGTGTAAGACAGGGAGAAGTTTGTCTCCGAAACTAGTTCACAACTGCGTTGCAAGATGTGTTTAAGTTACTGGAGAACGAAGGATATGGCGTCAACATAAATGGCGAGTACATTACTCACCTTCAATTTGCCGACGACGTAGTGGTCATGGCAGAATCGCTGGGAAACGAACGTAATGTTCAATGTTCATGTCGCGCCTATACCGGTTGTTGTTGGGAACGCTGCTCTCGAAGTTGTTGACGAATACACATACCTAGGGAAAGTAGTCCAGTTAGGTAAGTCCAAATTTGAGAAAGCGGTTAACCGAATCCAGCTTGGCTGGGCAGCGTTCGGCATCTTGTCGTCCAAAATACCCAAGTGCCTAAAGACTAAAGTCTATAATCAATGTGTGTTGCCAGTGATGAAACGTGGTATCTTATGGTTGGACTCTTTAATAAGCACTGAGTCAAGTAAAAGACTTTAATTGTAATGAGTTGTTGGATCAAAAAAGCTTAGCAATACTATAATAAAAACAAAGATACCACGAAAGGCGATACCTTTACCTACCTGGCTGATAGTTAAAAGAATTCGGTATGTAGCTGAAGATTTGAACTTTAACTACGACATATCAGATTCTTTTTGTCAGTTAGATGTTTTAAATATAAATTCAAACACACCAAATACGGGAGCTAAGAGACATGCAAACCCACCAAGAGTTAGAGCCCAGGTACTTAGCCAGGACAAACAAGCTTACGGTCCGCCTGATGGTAAGTAGTTCTGTAGTCAGTTACCTATAAGCATTGCTAAAAAAGGTTTTGGAAAGTATGTCCAAGAAACAAATTAGAATATCACGGTATGATTTGAAGCTTAAAAACATTTGTTGGCATTGCGCCAATTCCGGCGAAGAGTAATATCTTTTTTACTTATAAACTTTATAACGTCTTGCATAAGGAACCTATAAAAGTACTTATTTATTTATCAAAACTAGTGTTTCTTGCCCATAAACTTTTATTATTGTTTTAATTCGGAACTAGGTATGTCATACTTAACGGGCTTGACCTGGCAACCCTCGAATCAATGTTACAAACGTTCAAGTCGTAAGAAAAAATTTACTCCTTTATGTTGCAACGAAGCAGTGAGGTGACTAGGTTATTTGGACAGTAATAGCTAGATGGACTTAAAAAGAGATATAATTATTTTTATTCCGATCGAGAGTTCCCTCAGGAATATGTTTTTTTGTGGTTAGTACTTTTTCTCACGTCGCAACAGTGTATACCTTTGGCTGGATTTTGGCACTAAAATAGGTGTAGGGACAGAGAAGTATTTTACTGCGGGCGAAACCGCGGGTATCGCTTAGTCACTAGATTCGAGTGTGTAATAATTTGCAGAAACTTTAACTTACTAACTTGCCTAGTAAAATTTCACATGGTAAATCGATAAACAGAAAGAGGATAAGAAGGAAGGAATTATGATTATAGGGCTGTGACCTGTGACATAACTAAGCACAGACGGATAGCCGTTACGATACTTATAGGGTTCCTTTTATGCTAATTACCTACGGAACCGTTTAAAATACTAGCATGATCACCCTTTATACCTACAGCACAATTTATAACTAGAGATGTGCAAGGCATATTTGATGCAGCTTTACCATATACCCCCACTGTTATGGCACAGCCTACGTTCACTTAAGAGCGATTCGGGCCATAGTCCACAAGAGTGCCCAGTGGCGATTGCAGACTAGATGTACCTACGTCTTACGTCTTATTTTTTGGGGTATGCAGGATTGCTTTCCTGTCTGTCTGTTTTCCTTTGCCGAAAAGCCAGTAGAGTGAATAATCAATGTACCTAAAAATACTTATTGGTTCACGTTGAAATTCTGCCTCTTCTCCACTGACTGGTATTATAACAAAAATAATTGCGTGAAATTAAAGCGCAGAAATTTATTATCACGGTGAGATTCCTACAGCAATCCCTGAAATAAACGTAATCAAAGTATTCTATGTTATACTCTTTGTCCTTCCATAAAAAAAATAGGTATATGTCCTTCTCCGACTCTGCAACTGTTCCTGTGCCAAAAATCAGGTAGGTTGTTGCGACTTTAAGGAATAATAAAAAAGATTAGGATATCATTATGCCAGATCCGAATGTTTTGAATTCGTAGGGCGACCCTGAATCCTGCTTCATTATTTGTACATAATTCTAAAACTGTGCCAAACTAGATTTTACGGGGACCGACAGACCAGGGTTGGGATGATTAAAACAAGTTGTTTAAAAAACACATGATTAAAACAGTTTGAAATCAAATAATGTTTTAATAAGTGTGTACAGCAAATTTTAAATTTTTTTTAGTAATTAACTTTGTTTAAAACCACTTTTTTTTAACACTAATAAATGTTTATGACTTCAAAAGTTCGAAATAAATTGATAAGGTGGATGATATTTGTAATTTAATTGAGGAATTTTATAAATGAACTTGAAGAGTTCTTGTCTAATGTCTAAATGCAGAATTTATATATATGAGGTATTGAGATAGTTTAGTTTAAATAAGAATTATTAATAGTGCATTACTACGACCTATAGTTTTATTTTTTATTTATGGAAAACAAATTTTGTTTTGCAGTAAGGAAGCAAAAAAGGCTAAATAGTCGGCTGCAAATAAAGTGTGCTATTTATTCAACTTGCGTGCCATATAAAACACGATCTGTCTTTCGAAATTGCACTATTTTTAATACATAAAATACGACAGATAACAGAAGTTTATCGTGGTACAGCTGGACTGATAATTATGTATTTCTTTCCAATATGGAGTTGATAATAATAATGCTTTGTGGGTATCTATCTCTCCATTCTCGTTAGTATCGAACAATCCAATTAGTGCGATTGGCGTCTACGCGAACGTTTATAGATAACCTTCCGTGTAAACAAAGACAGTATTTTTTTAAAAATAAAATGAGGAATTTAATTACTAATTAAGTGGAATAGTTTATTGTGAAACCAGTATTCGAATTTTAAAGTGGATTTCAGAAAACACGGATGTTATTGCGAAGATAAAATTGATTCTAGCAGACGAGGACGTTATCTTAAGTTAAAGGTTAGTTTCTTACACACGCAACGTGCATTATATGCTATATAAGCCATGCTGCAATATAGTTTAGTAATATATATATCACTTTTGTAAATAATATATTTGAATGAATTGAATAAGTTTAAATTTATAGTATTTTAATCTTTTAAGTAAAGGATATGTAATATCTATTAATATGCCAAAATATATTCGTACAAAATGAAATATATTTATAGCTGCGTTTGTGGTCACTCAAAGATTACTTTAGAAAATATATTGTAATATGCATCGCTATAGTTTATATTATCCGTGTGAATTGAACTTTATAAATAACAAAAAAAGTCTTTTTCACGTTCTAAGTTATCGCAATAAAAGTATAATAACAAAACTGTAGGTAGTTCTTATAATCTATTCATGTCATTAACCTTGTGTATCTCATTTCATACGTAAACTTTAGTTAAATTTATAGTTATTTTTACTAAAAGCTTCAATTTATGTCTATTTTAATTTAAATCAACTTATTTATTGTAGAACAAATCAATAATGGCGGGAGAAAACGTTCTGTTCAGAAGAACAAAAGTTGATTCTCGAAAAAACGTAGAAGATGTATACAATGAATCTGAGAAGAAAGCAGAAGCAGAATTTAAATTTCGGGAGTCACCACTAACAGTGCTAAAGGAGAACTCTCTACACATTAGATCAATTTATCATATATTTGTAGTAATATTGTTGATATTATTGTGTGACACCGCCATATATGACCTCGTGGACCGTGGAAAGCAAGTACCTACCCAAATTATTATAATTAGTTCAAAATGTAGTATAAACATAATAAAAGTGTTCTTATTCAGATAAAAAAGGTACTATTATGTCAGTTTACTTACCTAATCGGGATAAATAAGTATTAATCCTATTCCTAGCCAAGTTCCTACGTCGCCGCTCGGTTACGTGGTAAAGGAAGGGCATGCAAATGTCATTTATGTTATTTATAATCGCGGCTTCACTTTTAAAGAATAATTCGATCATGGTGGGATCCCTACGGAACCTCATAATAGGTATAAAAAGTCCTGTGTTCTGTTGAGTTTCAACAGTTACAGGTCAGGAATTTTCAGGTCCCCCTATTTTTGTGGGAACATCAGATCAGGATCAGAAAAAAAAACCAAGTTTCTTTATGTCATTTATGTTCCATTCCCAAAACTATTAAAGTATTAAATTACCTTTACTTCTTTATTCCTGTATCAAAACCAAATCATTAGGTTTTGAGATGATTTGGACGTACATTGTTGCTTTGCATCGTTAAGTACGATACGACATAGTAGCTTTTCTAAACATCAATTACATAAGAAGGTTAGTAGCTAAACCCAATTGTTTTTTACTGAGTTGGTTTAGAAGACTAATTTAGTTTTACCATATATGTTGCAGTTAAATAGTTAAAAAACAAATAAATAGGTAAGTTCTTTTCATATGTACTTGTTTTAGAAGGATATGTGTATTGAATATTTGTTAATTACAGGATAAATATAGGCTGGAACACTGTAGTGTATGGATTTGGTGACATTCGACGAGGAGCTAAGCTTTGGCTTTTCGAATTGGCAGTTGCCATTTCTTTTTACCCAGGGTTGAAGATTTATGAATTAGGTTCAAAATTACTCAGGAAAAATTCAAGTGAGTACCTACTTATCAGGAAAGTTATATCTAGCCCATAATACAATTTTTTTTTGAGATTATAGGTAAATTTTATGTGGGAGTGACACAATATCTAATACCTTTACACGAGCAATTCTTATATATGTATATATATATATATTTATAGATATATAATCTCAATTTCGGAAACGGCTCCAACGATTTTCATGAAATTTAGTATGCAGGTGGTTTCGGGAATGATATCTAATACCTTTAAACGAGCAATTCTTGTATATATGTATATATATACATATCGATATATAATCTCGAACTAGCTAGGTTTCATTTTTAGAAAACGTCGTTTTATCCATGTTTTCAGGCAGTAATAAACTAAAAAATATGATTTTCCTGACACCTATTGGCGAGTAGTAATAAGCAACACTAAAGCTATTTGACAATAGATGGCGTTATTAAGCAACGCTTAAGCTACTTGACAATAGACGGCGTTGTTGTAAAAACTCGAGCAAAGCTCGGTCCTCCAGGTACTATTAATTATAGTGGTAATTAGGCATGAGACTATAATGAAAATAAACATCTGACAAAAATATCAAAAATTGAAAATTCTGCACTCTAAATCTATTCAAATCCTAAAAGGCTTCCAGTCTTCGATTTCATCCTTTTCCCACGAATGCATATTGAGGAAGCTTAATGACTGCCAAAGCTATTCGTGCTCGAACCCAATTTAAAATAGTATTCGTAGGTTTTCGCCTTTGATCTGATAGGACTTCACATATTTTTTTTATTAAAGAGTTTGTACAGGAGCCGATTTTATTTTTATTTAGGAATTGTTTCAAAGATTGGCCGTTCAATTTACTACTGTAAAACATCTTACATGATTTCTTTAATTACAGGGTTTAATCTGACCGCTATTGGTTTCACAGATAAATATATTTAAATTAGCTAGTGTTAGGTAGCCATTAAACTGCGAAATTAATTTTATTTGTCGCGCGCCCATTTGCCCGTGCGTCGTTGGTTGTGTCGTAAAAAAAATGCATCTCAAGTGAAAGAATGCACTTCTCTCACTTTTGAGATTAAATTAGCTTTGAAAGTTTTGTTGTGTTTTTTACTCTTACTTTTTGTTACTTGGTACCTATAATCTCTAAATTGTTTTTAACAAAACGGTTGGCAAGTTTTTCAGATCAACAATAATTCTCATTCTAAGGATCTCTTACCGAGAAATGCGTGACCGACACGCACTTGTTCGGTTTTTTTCTATATAAAATGGTGAGTTTGTGTGTTTGAACGAGCTAATCTCAGGAACTACCAGTACCAGAACAACATAATATGATAAGAACGCATTTTAATCAGCGAAATGTTCATAGTTATGAATAATTTGGTCTCTATCCATAGGCGTGGCCAGGAACATCAAGGTTGGGGCAGCCGCCCCACCCTAGACTACCCAAAAAGCGTATTACCTCGAGAATTTTGCCTGTACAGTACATTTTTGGCATATGAAAATAATATTTTCTACCAGATTTGCCCCACCCAAGCCTGGTCTGCCGCACCCAAGCCTGATCTGCCCCATCCTAGCTAAAAAGCTGGCTACGCCCATGTCTTTGTCACCACTTCCAGTATATACTCTATTTCATTGTGTGTGTTTTTCGGGCAAATAAGTCAAAAAGTTTTAGAATAATCCTTGCTGGAAAACATATTTCTTGCGCCCTCTTAATATGCAAAACAAATTATATGCTTGCTTTTAATTTCAGATTTGCTCTTACTGTGGAAAACTCTTGGTATAATCGGTGTAGCTTTTTTACAAGTGCTATTGGTGGCGGTGCCGGTTTGGGACCTGAGCAGGAAACATCTAGCAATAGCATCTTCGGTTACCGTTACATGTGAAATGGTAATTTTTACTTTCTCTTTTTTTCGGATTTAAATTAGTTTTGACTACTAATTTTATATGTGATAAAAAGGTCCGCTAGTGATTGATACAAAATACGAAGTAAGTGACTAGCTAATTTTAAGCAGTGGAACTCCCATACAAACTTTCTTCTATTTGATGTCCTTAGGGAATAATATCCCAAAACTGGTAAAACACGTCATGGTTTGATTTACAAAAGTAACCGTATTCATATAGAGTGCTGTTTTTGACACTTTCCAATCAAACACTGCGAAATTTTGTAAACATGATCTTAAGACGAATATATATAGGTATATCTTTGGTCTTCCAAAATCCTTAAAAAAATATTTTATTGACTTTAAATCTAATTTGGGATCATTTGTATGAAAAACTAGAATCCTTTATAACTTTTAACCTATACAATTTATTAGAAAACTAGCACTGCATACATAGATATTTGTTCCTACATGTCTCCAAATTAAGTGGTGTTTGATTAATAAGTGTAAAAAATAAGTGAGGAATTCGTTAGCATGAAGCATGCTACGAGTTCACAGATACTAAATCAGCCTAAGGAAAATTAACAAAAGGAAAGAAAAATATATGGTAAATCTTTGGGTAGGATCAATAGTATGAGTTTGGTAAGTAAACAGGGATATTATTGCCTTAAAAATAATTGGTTAAGTCAGCAGTAGGTCGGGTTCCCTCATCCGTGCTCCAGCCTTTATACTGCATAACTACCAGGCTGGAATTTGAGAAATGCACCTTTTGACCCATAAAATAATTTTATTTATAAAAATAATGTAATATAATACATAATGTAATACATTTCACAACTATATTGTATTGATTACATCTAATTTAAGACAATCAAGAGATTATCTTACTTTAAAAAACGGCCAAGTGCGAGTCTGGCTCGCGCACCGATGGTACCGTACAAACTTATTATATGTAGATAGTTCTTCCATCGCGAGATCAAGTTAATGCCCTACTTATCAGTTTTTGGATTTTTTCCTATATTTGTGATGTAACGTCTAGCTTCTTGCCAAATTTCATGATGCTTGATCAACGGGTTAACAAGTACTTCATAGGTTTTGATTTATTTGTGTTATAATCGTATTTTAGACATATTTCTTTATTGCATTGACCTAAGTCAAAAAAAAAGTAAAAAAAAACCTTAATTTTTTTACAACTTTAAGTGATTGTAGACTTTCAACTTGATGCCTCCACGCATTCTTAAGTAAAAAGGTGTTGACAGACAAAATTTTTTTTTAATGTGTTGCAACTACGAGTTAACCAAATCCGTATTTTTCCCTATATTTGTGATGTAGGGCCTTGCTTTTTGTCAAATTTTATGATTCTAGGACAACGGGAAGTACCCTGTAGGTTTTCATTTATTTGTGAATGCCAAAATATGCATTTAAAATGGCCGCATTTTAGCCGTATTTATTTATTGCGTTAACTTAGAAGAGTGAGTTTTTTTAAGTTTAAGGGACTGTAGACTTTAATATTTGAAATTAATTGCAACTTGATACCTTCTACATATTACCAGACCATACAATGAAAATAGCATAGTATTTTTTCTGGAGCCTTTTCTGCAAAGGAAAGTTTCTCCATTAGCAATCCAGAAACGATGTCCTCCTTTTGCGTATGTAATTTAATGACAACTTTTCCTATCGTTTTTGAGCACCTGATTGTATATAACACCGTACCGAATTGGTAGATAATATCTTGATCGATTACAATATCATTGTAGCAAGAAGTTTTCCTCGCTGCGACTTTCAAAGTTAGCGTGAGAATAAAACTATGCACGTCACGAAATTTCTTCCAGGCAAAGTCATTTGAAACAACAAACTACAGCAAACTTTTGCGAGGCCTTATTCCAGAACTTGTAACAAAAGTTACATAAATAAAGTTACTTCATGATTGGTGTCTACGCTCTTGGGAGTTGCACATACCTTTATTTAATACAATAGGAAATACGGTAGTAATGGAAGCACGGCAGATATCTTATTACAATATCATGGTTCCACTACAAATTAACCGTTACTTGGCGTTTAGTTGCGTAACTTGTTTACATTGTTTCTCCATTTGTGTCCATACATTGGAATGAGCTGATTTTATTTAAACTACATTAGCTTACTAGTCATTGTGGTATCGAAGAAACTTCCTCCCGCGGACGCTTAGGTTGTGGAATTAGCGCTGCCAAGATTTTCTCTAAGGACTAAAGTATGGGGTTCTTTAAGAAAGAAGTTTTTAGATTATTGAAGGGTCGGACGCGCGAGTAATTCTCCATAAGTTGCATGCGAGCGTCCATAGGCTGCGGTGACCGCTTACCATCAGGCGGGTGTATCAAAAATTCCTTAGAAAACGTGAATATATGTTTTCTAAATTTTGATTAAAACTTTTCTATAATTTGTACTTTAATTGTTAAGACATTATTAAAGCTCTAATAAATTATGTCCAAAAAATTAAATACGAAGACTACATTCAAAAGTGTTTTAGCCAAAATAGTTTTTACAACCTTTGTGGTGCTAAGGAGGCAGCGATGGATATTTATTACCATCTATGAACTATTTATCTATCTTTTGCAAAATCTATTGCCACGTTGATTACTTTTTTATCGCTACTAAAATTCAACAGACAGACCTGGTTACTAATTTGGGAGTTGTCGCACTTGACCGCTGTTAGCTAATATTTGTTATTTCTCTAGTTTAGATTTGCAATGAAAATTCATGCAGCAGTAATAGTGTGCGGACCAAGATGTCACGAAGAAAAAACCCAGCCCTCCTTTACACACTACTTATATTTTCTGTTTGCGCCTACTTTAGTATACAAGGACCAGTATCCCAGGTATGGACCTAAATGTTTAGCATATGTCACTCATGTGAAAGTTCCATCCTAAAATTATGTATTTACGATATAATTATTAAGAATTAAATTTCTTTACTTCTTCGTCATGATAAATTGTAATGACTAAACTTTTAGACTGTCCATTTTGGAGTAACTTCTTATAGTTTGTCCAGAACTGGCAAAAAATATTAATATACTAAGAAATGGACAGCCTAAATTCGTTTTAACCGCTTATTACTCCAACTAAAGCTGTGATTAACGACACATGGGACGTATATAAAGCAACCATAATCCAGATACTGTCCACTAAATCAAAAGACAATGGGCTTAACGCCAGCTATCATTCAGGGCTAAAGTGGTAAGTAAAGAAAGGCTACACCCCGCATCTTCTCCTCCTCCTCCTTCTGGGGATAAAAATCGTCATGTAACATACATGATAGAATTTTTTAACGATTACTATTGAAGTTGTATTGTACTCTGTATAAATACGTTAAAAATTAGCGAAATAAGTATCGAAAGACATCGTCGACATAGATGAAGCGCATATACTGAAATCCGGTATTTACTCTTAAGTAATAAAGTTATGTCACAACTCAAGACCAAAACGGAATTTAGCGGTCGGTCGTGTCCTGAAAGTAATAAAAGGTTATGGCCCGTTGCGGCCGCATAAATAGGCACCTCGACCGCTCAGAGCAATAGGGCGCTCATCGAATATGTGTGTTATTAATATCCAATAAACAAGAATATCCATTCCACGAAAAGTAATTATCTGGAATTATTGATATTACACTGACCTCTGGAGTTACCCGTAGTAGCTATTGGAAATTCTTAAAATTAATTAATATGTAAGTACTTACTTGTACCTATGTTTTTGTTTCAACGTTTCAAAGATTTCTTATTGCCTATTTGTTTAAACAAAATAAACCTCTAAATGTTTTACAAATTGAAGTGCACAAAATTTGTCAAAGACACAGCTACATTAGATAAAGAAAATAAACTGCTACAGTACACTGAACAAAAATTTATTAATTTTTTATATACTGAACGACATGCACTAGTTATATAGGTATATAGTGCATTGAAATATTTTACATTTTTGGTATCTAACGGTGTCTTCGAAGTGTGCTTACTTTAATTAATTTATAAAAATAATAAGAAGTATGTTACTACCTACATATTATAAAAATATGTAGCTATACTACATATAATGAGATCGATTTATCAAAATTATTACTTTACGTATGATATTTTTAGTTCAGAATTTTTGATGTTAAGATATAGGCCAAAAAGCTACTACTAACGGTGTACATGTAAATATACTAAAAAATAAAAATTATAACACAATATCATTTCAATTATAATGAGATGTATTTGTAGTACTTCTTATGTAATTTATACCAATTACAATGAGATGTATTTATTGTACTTTATACCATAATGACGTCTTAAAACATTTTTTTTTATATGGTATCATTTTTACGTTGTCTCGTCTTATGAGGTTCGTTGGTTCAGCTCATATATTTGCTCGCAGGCAGCAGTTACAAACAATTACATGTCTAGCTGGGTTAAGGTTCCAAATGGAGTCCCACAGGTCTCAGGTCACTCTTTCAGGACATCTCCTCTTCTTATTTTTTGTTTTAAAAATTCTAAAGTAGTATTTATTTTTGCCGATGACATTGTTTCTCTTCAAGAAGCTCTTGTAAGACTGGATGCGTATTATGATGTTACTAAGTCGAACTTAACTCTTAAACACCTACCTACTTCTTGAAAAAGTATGAGTTGCTTATAGAACAATCAGTTAAAGACTTAGGAGTGACACATGATTATTTAATTAATTAAATTAATTTTTAAAAAACATATTAATAATAATATACTACAAAAAGCATACAAATCACAAGGATTTATTTTAAGAACATGTAAGGATTTTAAGAATATAAAAACTTATAAAATCTCTTCTGTACGTATGTAAGAAGCAAGTTAGAATATGGTTCACAAATCTGGAATCCTAGATACCTACAATATTTACAGAATCGAGTCAATATAAAAGAATTTTTTTAGGTCTCTCAATTATCGAACCCATGCCCCAGTCGATGACTATTTACTAGCTTACAAATACAATCTTCTCCAGTAAAAAACTTGCGGATATTATCTTACTTATAAAAATTGCCCAGAGCCAAATCGACTGTCCAGATTTATTGAGTGTACTGAATCTATTTGTACCATCATTAAGATGTCGCAGGCAAAGCCATTTCTTCGTTGGAATCGGTGAAGACAAATTATAGGCAGAATTCATTTCTGTGCAGGGTGACTGAGAACTTCAATAAATTAAATACTAGACTTGACCTTGACTTCTTGAATACTAGTGTTGAAAAAGTTTGAACCGTATTAACCAATGAGTTTGTCTGTTTATAATGGAAATATTTGTGTGATACTACTGTACTTATTGTAATGTAACTACTGTAACTTTTTGAACCTACACAGAAGCAACTTAGAGAATTAAATACCAACTTAAAAATCATGAATATCGTAATGTACCTATATCATTAACTGATACTACTAGTGGATCTACTAGAGCCTTAAGTTATGTATATCATTTCTAAACCGTATTATTGTGCTTTTTGTTTCCCTCAGAATAAGAAAAGTGTGTCCCAATGCATGACTGAGGAAGCGAGATGAATAAAAACCGAATCAAGCGCTCACAGAAAGGGACAAGTAAAGTTCCTATTTTCAAGAGAATGCGAAAATATCAAAAAATAATTGATTAAAAATTAATAGCAAAAGTTTTCAAAAATATCTCTCAGTCACGACCTCGACTGATGTCTAAACTACGTTTTAAAATAATTTGGTGCTTATTTACTTTTATAGGTTTTGAGTAAAGCCTGCTAAAGTAACTTTTAAGAGCAATTTAAAGAAAAAGTAATTGAGTAAAGTATACGAAATCATGTTTTGGACTGTGTTACGAGTTACGACCTTCAGTATATGCTCTATTATATTGTGTTTTTTTTTAAGAATATAAATTCAGCAGTTTTAGATATATAATAAATGAGAATCATGTAATAAGGCACTAAACAAAAGCGAAGATGCTATAGTTTTGTCACAAAACTAACACAATAACACCGTACTTACGCAATCTAGCCCAGATCTTAGCCTTAAGAGTTATGTACCTAACAAGACATAATGTTATTGCAAAGTTATCCCAATAATAAAACTTTTTCCTTTGCTCTTGTTTGTAAAGTCTTGCTTTGTTGCAATAGCCTTAGGGAATTGTCCCACTTCTTATTCTTTGGCAAAGAAATATACAAGCACGTCTATAATTTCAAGTTATGTCCGTGTTTCATACTTTTTATTATTTACAGAACGAAGACTATCAGATGGGGCAAAGTATTTTTCCACTTTATGGAAGTAGCAGCAATTATATTTTATAACAGTTTCCTGTGGGAACGATTCATTCTGCCTTATTGGTCAAATTATGGGAAAGAAACACGTGTTAGTAGTTATTAGGTTTTGTCTAATTTAATACCCTTATTTCAACCTATTTTCACGCATCCTAAACAGCAATTCATCTCAAATTTTTCAAATGCTTTATCTCTCAAAAATCGGATATCATATCACTTTTTTGAAGTCAATAAACAATAAGTTACTAGTTATTACCGTTTCAAAATGGCGTTCTGGTGAAAAAAAACTGTGAAAGAAACTCCAGCAGTCACTCTTTTAATTTTGATTAATCAATACAAATTATCAAGTAAATTATAATAACAAAAAATATTAAATTCCATGCATTTATCATCAAAGTAGTCTTGAATTGTGTATAGAATTTTCGACAAGAATCCGTTAAAAAAAAATTTTGAACTTTTCTTAGTTTCATTGAAATTATTCTACAGAGATTTTATTGTAAAAACGGATACATTGTTCTTTAAATGATTTATCTATTTTCTTAAGCCTTTGTGTGGCTCAGAGCAAGTTTGTGTCTATTTCGAGTATTAAGATTATGATTATCGCTATTGTTTTTAAAGCAATCAATAAATTAGTTAGGATCTAAGTAATTTGTTTTCTGAGATGGAAAGGCGGTATTGACAATGGATCATACCGATTGAATTATATAAAAGAATATCGTTCACCAGAACGTATTTCTAGAACTGTACTATCCATTGTCGACATCGTTTGCTGAACATTTAATTTATTTTTACATTTTAACCTCTAGCTGTGTATATTATTATAATATGTTTTTATTTCATTATTCTCTACAGTCTATCATCAACTCGTTGTTGATCATATACCTAATTTTTTTTATTTAATTTTTTTTTTCAACGTTTTAATCTCTCGTTGTGTAAACTATTTTTTTGATGTGTTTTTTATCTTATTTTTATTTTGTTACACAATAATGGCAGGTTATTGGTAATTAATTTAGCAAGTTTTAAAACCTAATTTGAATATTTTATTTACTTATATTATATTGCTTTTATATTTAAAATATACTTAGTATAATTATATTTAATATTTAAAGTGTTTACATGGATAACAGTAATTATAGCATAAATTTGAAAAGCTCCTAGAAGACCTGACACCTTCATATACACATTCTATTATCATGCGTGATTTCAAAACTTGCATACTTAAAAATGATTCACGAGCTAAACATCTGAGATCTATTGTTTAAGCAAGTAATATGTTCATTCTAACGCTACAAGCCACTCACTTCTATCCAAATTGCTCCCCATCTCTATTAGACTTAATTTTTGTTTCTTCTTCTGAACACGTCGCTAAGCATGGTCAATGTTCAGCTGATGCTTTTTCCTATCATGATTTATTATATCTTTCTTATAAAATACGTCCCCCTAAAGCAAAATCGAGAATTTTAGTGCCATGGATATAAAGCTTCTTCATGAAGATGCTAGCAACTTAGACTGGACTGTAATTGATAAATCTCCTTCAGTTGATGAAAAAATTATACTTTTCAACTCTATGTTAACTTATGATGTGCATGCACCTATCCGACCAGTCAGAGTAAAACATCTTCCTGCTCCCTGGTTAACAGAGGAAATCAAAGCACTGATAGCTAAGAAAAACAATGCTAAATCCAAATATAAAATAATTCCTACTGATTCCAATCTAGAAAATTATAGACTTTTACGGAATCGCTGCAATACAATATGTAAAGACGCGCAGCGACGCCACATTCACAAATCAGTTGAAAATGAAAATCCGTCTAAAGTATGGAAATTTCTAAAATCAATAGGATTTGGCAAATCATCTCAGAATTCACTTCCGCCAAACATCAATGTTAATCTCCTAAATCAACACTTCACTTCCTCTTCTATCTTCGATGGTGTTGCTTAAACCAATACTTTAAATAATCTTTCCTCACTACCAACTCCTGATTTCTCTCCTTTTACTTTTACACAATTCACCGATTGTGATGTTAAGAAGAACGTTCTCGCCATTACTTCCAATGCAGTTGGTAACGACGATATAAACCGTAACATGATAATTTATATAATTGATATTATCTGTCCTACAATTACAAAAATCCTTAATCATTCTATTTCCTCTTGTACATTTCCTATGGCATGGAAGGACGCTCACATAATTCCTTTGCCAAAAAAATGGAATCCTTCTAGTCTTTCTGATTTTCGTCCTATTTCTATTCTTCTTTTTTTATCCAAAATCCTTGAGCGTCTTGTCCAAAAACAACTAAACCTGTTCTTGACACGAAATAATCTATTAAATCCTCTTCAATCAGGATTTCGTGCAGGACATTGTACTGTTACGGCTCTAGTTAAAATCACGGATGACATTCGCATGGGAATGGACAATAAACAGCTCACAGTATTAACGTTACTTGATTTTAATAATTCATTTAATACTGTCGATTTTGATGTGTTGTTGGAGTTATTGCGTTTTCTTAACATATCTCTAACGGTGGTTGCATGGTTTCAGAGCTACTTGCGTGGATGTAGGCAAAGCATCAAAATCGATAACATTTTTTCAGATTGGTGCCACATAGTGGCCGGTGTTCCGCAAGGTGGCGTTTTATCTCCTCTCTTTTTTGCGATTTTTATTAAATCAATTATTCACCAACTTTCTTCTCTCCACCACATGTATGCAGACGATCTCCAGGTCTATAATCAAACAATTTTTGATGATTTATTTTAAACGATAGGTTTGATAAACTCTGATCTCCTCAGAATTTCAGAATCGAGCAAAGCCTTTGGCATAAAAATAAACCCAGCAAAAACCCAGGCCATAATACTAGGCAGTCCAAAGTTTATGTCTAGAATAAACTGGGTTAGTCTCCCAAAAGTTTGTGTAGACAATGTACTTATACCTTATAATGACCAGGTTAAGAATCTAGGTATTATTATAGATAGTAGTATGTCTTGGACTTCACAGATAGCCGAGGTCAGTAGGAAATGTTTTCCGCTGTAGGTTCCCTAAGAAGGCTGCAAAATTTCCAACTCACGGACACTAAAATTGTTCTTGCACACTCTCTTTTGCTTCCCATACTCGATTATGCCGATGCTAGCTACCCTGATTTGACTGCAGACCAATTAAACAAACTTGAGCGACTTCAAAATCTTTGTATTCGGTTTATATTTGGATTACGCAAATATGACCATATTTCTAATTTCGGCGTGAAGCTCAAGTGGCTCCCAATTCGCTTTCGCCCGAATGCTCATATTCTTTCACTTCTTTACTGTGTACTGTTCAATCCTAGCTACCCTTCTCATCTCAAAGAGCGTTTTGGTTACTATGCCTCTTTGCGTTCCTCCTCTAATTTACGATGATTCCTTCACCGTACAAGCAGTGCGACTGTGGAACTCTCTCCCAGTAGATATCCGAAAAGCACAATCACTTACAACCTTCAAAGTACAAGTGAAAAAGCATTTTATAAATCTCGCATAACCTTGTTGTTTTGCTCCCTCTGTTCTTCTAATGTAGAAACTTAAATATTGCATGTTTTGTGTAGATGTTTTTCTGTAATGTTTCGGCGAAACATGAGCAGGAGACCTAGGCATTACAGTTAAATTTTGTTATATTTATTTTTATTATTATTAATTTCAAGGTATGACAACTGCATGAGGTTTCATGGATGAATTTTCAATTTTCTTCCTACTTTTATGCCATCGCAGTTTAGGAAAGTAGTTTTGCCAGAAGAAGGTAATTTTATTTTTATTCATTTTATTTATTTTAGACATTGTGTTTTTAGGTGGAGGCAGGCATGGTGGTTCGCGGCATGTTTGCGTGTGTGCTTCCTGGGGTGATTTCGTTTTTGTGTGGTTTCTACTGTCTTCTTCACGCCTGGCTCAACGCTTTTGCTGAAATGCTTAGATTTGGAGACAGGCTATTTTATGAGGTAAGATGTTTTTAATAAAACTATTATGTAGTCTGTGACTTAAAAGTTTTAAGCTGCCGACTACAAAGACATGTGCATTTTACACAACGTACATAAGAATGCAGATGCTTTATAAAACATACTAGCTTTTGCCCGCGTATTTAACTGCTCTTAATGCGGTTTAAAAGGAATTCAATGGCAACTCCTCAATTATAGAAAAAAACCGACTCATACTTAACATTTTCAAGTAGCTATAGGCTTCAACCCAGATTCAAACTATCTCCATGCTAAATTCGCCCGCGGTTCCACCCGCCCTAAATCCGTAATCAGTGTAGGATTTCAACGGCAATTCCTCAATTATATACTAGCAACTCACACTTGGCGTTTTCAAGTAGCCTGTGTCCTTTCTCGGGACCCAAACTATCCCCATGTCCAATTTCATTTTAATCGGTACAACGGCTTAAGCGTAAAGAGGTAACAGATAGACAGACAGACAGACAGAATTACTTTCGCATTTATAATATTAGTATGAATATAGCAGAGCCTCCATAGGCGGCACCCGTTCACAAGTATGACACATGAATCAGCCATCGCTTCGCTTAACCACGTTTTAGGGAACGTAACGACCCGACGCACATGCCACCACTGCACAGACACTTTGAGAGAGTATGACACACTCAAGCAACTCCGTGTACGTCGGAGCAAAAGTTGCTGCTTTACAAGTCGCGTGGGTGCGTGCACCCGGATACCAGCTTGGTATTTGACTCGGTCCAACGACGGGCTGTGAGAATTGTCGAAGATCCCAAACTCACTTGCCGTATCGAGCCCTAAAGTCTGAGGAAAGACTTTGCCTCCCTGTGTGTTTTCTACCGCTTGTACATTGGCTTGAAGGGTCAGCAACGCGCGATTGATACCCCTGGTGTTGCTACCTGGTGGTCCATTGGCTACGGTGACCGCTTACCATTTTGCAGACCGCAAGCTTGTTTGCCACCTTAGTGGTTTAAAAAACACAAATAAAAAGTGTAACATTTCTATTGCCTAACCTCTGCACTTGAATAATTTGTAACACATAAATTTTTTACACTTTGAAAAATGTGTCGGAAAAGCTATAAATTCTTGTACAAGTATCTTAAAAAAGGCCTTGGCCAAGTCTAGCTAAGTATAGGTGTATTTAAATATGTGTTCTTCTAGTTTGTGATGTCTTGTATTATTAAAACATTACAATTTGAAGAAGATACCTGATAATGTAACTGTTGCAGGAATGGTGGACAACATCTCAGTTCTCGCGGTATTATCGTGCGTGGAACCGGGTGGTGCATGCTTGGATTCGAAGCCACATCTACAAACCACTTGTACCAAGAGCTGGACGTGCCATCTCTACATTCACTGTCTTTTTTGTTAGTTTAACACTATTATTTATGATGAGTTACTTGTAGCTGCTTTGACTTTGAATTTGTCATACCAAATTGGCACCCTTTTTGGATGTTTGTATTTCTTTTTAGATTATTCATACGAGGAAGATATGATATAAGTTTTTATTGCATGTTGGTAACTTCTTCGTTCCTCTACCTCGTCTTGTCTTAAATCTTTACACTTTGTGCGGACTTGTTCATGGAACTTTAAACATGGGACTTTTCAGTTTATTATATATAGTGCTAAATATAAAAAAAAAAACTTTTGTGCTGTCTGCCTATTGGCGTACTCGAGTGCTTACACATGGTGTTCCGATTGCACTGCCATGAGGATAGCGATAGGACTAATCAACATTGACGTATCATCTGAACTGAGAGGAATTCGCTCTCTGATTTGAACCAGTTTGACTCGTCAAGTGTTTTTAGTTTAAAATTTAAGTTATTGTGCTTTACTAACAAATAAAATGAAGAGTCAGTTTATTATAAAAAAATGTTAAAATTGGTAACGGGCATTTAATTAAAACAATTAAAAATTTGTTTTACAAAACTAGCCTTACATTGAATTAATAATGACAAAATTTAACATCGAACAAAGGAAAAATTCACAACAACATCGTGTAACACTGTGTACCTTGTTAAATATATTTATTTATTGTATATTTATTGTAACTATGTCACACAGGTTAAAAGAACTTGGCATCACCTCATTCAAATAGACATTCCCATAATTGTAAAATTAACAGTGTAATCTTAACTTATACTTGTTAAGGTGACAACATACCTTATTAGAACATTGCCTCTTTTTATTAAAGTTAAAGTAAAATAACATCCATTACAGTAATTATAACTACGTATAACGTATCCCCTTCTCTATGCTTTCACTGACAACTTATACCGCAATCATGGTGTAGTAACCAAGTAACTATACGCTGCATTATCGCTTTCGCCTCTTCCACACCCAGATGGCATTGACCAGACAGGCGTATGCTCCATACAAGTTGCAACACACTATGAACTTTTCTTAGCTCGCTAGCATATACAAAATATTAAATGACTATCCCAGTGAACCCGCTCTGGTATGCAGTAAGTACTTTTTTTTCTAAGGCAGGTCAAATCACAGCTTCGCCGTGCCGCCAAACTGGTGACTTTCCGACGTGATGGTCGACCGTTTCACACCGATTATTGTAGATTCAGCAAGCTTGTCATGTAACAACGACATTTTGAGCAGGCTAAAATAACGTGTTCAGTATGACAAAACTAAATGCTTAGCTTGTGTTAAGCCGACACTTGTCATGGCATCACGCCTTTGTACAAATATTTGAACATATAGTGTGGCTCTGGTATTAGACCATATTTGTTTGTTTGCACAAATAAATAGCTCAATTTGGCAGTGCTCGACGAAATTCTAAGGTTACAGGTTGTAAAAACTAACGCTCTAAAGTTTTGAATAACATAATTTACTTTATCACTGAGAAATATTATATATAATTATAATAATATTCTTTATTACACTGTAAGTAAGACAAACATTAAAACCTATTAAATAAAAAAAAGGACAATAAGACGGTCTTATCGCTTACTAAGCGATTTCTTCCAGACAACCTTTGGGTAGGGAAATTATGAAAACAAGAAAATTGAGTAAGGTGTGCATATCTCAAGAACGAGAGTTAAAAATTTATAAATACATACATCGTATATATAAATACATAATATTAACCTCTATTTTTAGTTGTTAAGGATATATTGCGCGTTAGAGACATAAATTTTTTGTGTTCACATTTATTAACTAAAGAATTGAACATGTACGTTATCTTTAACAGATATCATCTGTGGCCCATGAGTTGGTGTTGGCGCTGTCGTTCGGGTTCTTTTATCCAGTTCTGCTGCTACAATTTGGTGTTGTGGGGATGCTGCTGCTCCCACTCACATCCGACTGTGGCCGCCGGTTCCCCAATGCTTTCAATTTAATGATGTGGTTCTTTTTCTTTCTTGGAACAGGTATATTAATATTTGATAAATTAATTATAAAAACAAATAAATGATATACATATATGTAAATAACATCTTATAAGAAAAATGGTTGACCCGGGAAAGGTTTTTTGCTATAGCCCCTCTTCAATGCACACCGAAAACCAATTACTGTTAAACTAAATGAAATGCACACTAATTTATTATTTTTGATTTTGGTATTTGGTCGCAATTCGGATAGCCGAATATTTTTTGAACACCATAAGTATATATCTAGTATCTTTTTAGGTTCGTTTTAGAAATTTTACATTTTCATTGATAAATAAAAATTTTAGGGTTTTGCACACAAAAGGCAAACGAATCATTGTAGTTTTGTCATGGTCGTTTGACGTCCAGCCGTATAAATCGTTGCATCGATTATAATGAAATTTTTGAGTCGTAAATCCTAATGTGAACCGCAATGTAAAGAACATTGAGAAAAAAATAATAAGCTTCTTTAAATATAGAATTGAGGGAAGTGAGACGGAATTAAAGTTATTCTTTTTCACCAGTTATTTTTATACTAAATTGAAATCTTTCCGTTGCTCTGCTGTGACGTGAGGCAATAGTGCACCGCAGTTTAATCCGCGATAAAAAAAACTCCTGGGAGCTCTCGATCCGAATAAAATGAATCTAATGTCTTTCTCGGTCGTTCCAGCTATCCCTTTTCTATTATGTGTCTATTGGGTGCTCTATTACGACATGAAGGCTTTTATTTTTATAAGTGTATGAATATGAATTAGGATTACGATAAGGACTTATTAAAATATGACGTACATTTGTGAATTATTAATGTCGTAAGACATTCGAAAACAACAGATTATAGCAAAATTTTTAAGGACCTTTTCAAACGACCGCAGAAATCCGAAATAATTTAAGGATAATCACAAATAGCTACTTACGTTTAGTAAATCATAAGCGCTTATTTTCTGGTATCAACCTGGTAGTAAACTATAACAAGTGCATATTGACTACCGGTTAACTATCTACGGTCCTGAATCATGATTGACTTCTTTTGTTGTGATAGTGTTCTATGTAGAGTTTATGGTTATTTAATGTTATTTTGTTAATAAAGAAAACTATAGGCTTTTTTTCAAAAAATGAAACCTAGGCCATATTCCCAATGTGCGAGTTGGCAGGCATCATAGCCACGCGACTGTTATAATTTTTTAGGCAGCCCTCATCCACCTTCTATTGCTTTTCCCGACGTGTCGTTTTCAATGAACAAATTTCACTTGTCAAAGAGCTCCGCCCTACCTACCTCCTGCTTTATGATAATTTTTTAACATTTTTCTAACTCTTTCCTAACAAAGATCAATGTACCGACCAATCAGTTCGTCAGTACAAAATCTGTAGAGAAAAAGAGAATCTCATTGTTGTGAGTGTATATAAGCCGCCTTGTGCAATTTATGTTTTAATTAGTTATGAAAGAAGTGCTGAACAAAATCAGCAATTCCAATAAAAAATCATGTTTGTAAAGACTCTAATATAAACATTTTAGCAATATCATCTTAATACAAGTACAATTTTGCAGAAAAATTTTAAAAACAAAATAAAGTCCCTGAATGTAATAAAAAATAGTCCTACGGATATCATAGATACATTTAAAACATTAGAAATAAAAAAATATCTGAGAACTTTGGGGACTTTTCCAAAATTATAAACTCAATAATTCATGTTATTATACAAACCTTAGCCATATTTTTTAATAGTGGTGTGTTTCCTGATAAGATGAAACTAAGCAAAGTCATACCTCCTTTTAAATCAGGCACTTCAACAGATCCTAATAATTTTCGGCCTATTTAAATAATACCTGTACCTTTTTTTTTGAACAAATCATACTTTGATTAATATTGAGCCATTTCTGTATCAATGACATACTGAGTAGTAAACAGTTTGGCTTTATGAAAGGCCGTTCCACAATCGATGCAGGAGTGGCACTATTAAAAATATATGTAAACCCTGGGAGGATTCGTATGATGCTCATGAGTGTTTTTTTAAGATTTATCAAAGGCATTTGACTGTGTCTAACACGAAAATCTTATGAGGAAACTACATCACTATGGTATTAGAGACAAAGCTCTTGACGTTTTGACCTCCTACGTGAGTAGCAGAGTACAGAATATTGATGTCAACGGTAAAAGATCTCCGGGATCAGCAGTTACTGTGGAAGACCCTCAGGGCTCAATTTTCGGTCCTTTTCTATTTCTTATTGACATTAATGATCACCCATATCATGTTAAAAACCATGACATTGTCTTATTTGCTGACGACATCTCTTCTTTAAAGTTAAGAGACGACAGACAAGTTATGATGAATTAAATAATGCCATTACTAAGATTGTAAATTGGTTTGGCGCTAATAATTTGTTACTTAATGAGAAAAAAAACTAAATTTGTTAAATTTACATTAGCAAATGTTAGTCAGATCCACACACACGTATTTATATCAATGGCGAGCAATTACAACTTGTTGATTCAACAGTCTTTCATGGCTCGAATTTAAAAAAAAAACCTAGCAAAGAAACTTAGCCCTGCTGGGTATTTGATCAAGAAAATAAGACATTTGACCGGTGTCGACACTGCAAAAATAGTATATTTTAGCTATTTTCATAGTTTAATAACATATATAGTGTCTTATTGTGGGGTAGCGCTGCTGATGTAAATACAATATTTGTGTTACAAAAACGGGCAATTTGTGCTATTTACAAATAAGGATCTGGGATATCTCTTAAGGATAGTTTTAAGGGAGTAAACATTTTTACTTTAGCGTCGCAGTACATACATGAAATCTTTTAGATATTCATAAAAATATTAATTGTTTTAGCAAGAAAAGTGACGTTCACAAAGTAAACTCTGGAAGTAAAAATAAGCTGTTGGTCCATGATACACGTTTTCACAAAATTAGAAACTCTTTTATGGGGCAATGTATACCTACACTTTTACAATTAAGTTCCTAATAATATTCAAAAGCTATCAATCTGTAAATTTATATCTTTAACTAGCTTCTGCCAGTGGCTTCGCCCGCGCTAAATTTCGTTATCGGCGTGGGTTCTTACGGCAGCTCCTCAATTATAGAAAAAAAACAAACTATCTATTATTTTCTCCTTAATGGCATAATACATTAGTGTCTGTGAAACCATCGAAATACCCAAGCCAATCTGTCAAAAAAATAAGAAAAAGATAAGTACGGAAGGACAATTCTTACTACCCGTTGTCCTATTACCCGTTTTTTTTCAAATCAGTCCAGTAGTTTCGGAGCGTATTCAATATAAACATACTTACATACCTTTCCTCTTTATAATATTAGTATAGATTAAACAACAACTTTGCGAAAAAGCATACTTCACAATTTGAGACTACATAAATGATAAAAACCATGGGACTGTAGATGCACAATTACAGAAAGCATAGGTAAACCAAATTAAAATGAAAAATTAGTTCGATAGCAAGTACCGCACGAGCAACGAGCAATTTATACTTAGATTATATTATTGCGTCCTTAAAATAATCATTTATTTAGCGATAAAAACAAACCGCTGGACCGATTTTGCTAACACTCTTTTCATATCTAAGTCATGACGTACCGTATCGATTGATATGGTCACGAGAGCAATTTGATGCAGTGGTTCTTGATATATCGAGGGGCAGAAATTAGCTTACATACATACATATATATATATACACACACACATCCACATAGAAATTATTCTAAAAATTATGGCAAACGATTGTCCAGGTTTCAAAACGTAAATTTCGCAATTTCGATTGTTGGACCTATTATAATAACTTCCCTCAAGAGAAGTCAATAATATATAATTGTATGGCTTTAATTGTTATTTAAAACACTGATGATTGTATTTGTATTTTTTTTATGATAATATTATGTATTAGTTATGTTGTTAAATAAAAGTTTCTGTTTAAAAGAGTAACTATCGAGTTTCTTGCCGGATTGTTCTCGGTAGAAATCAACATGATGAACCGGATTCAAAAAATAGTATTTCACTAGCTGCTGCCCGCGACGTCGTCTGCGTGAACGCTATACTATAAAATTACTTTTTGTGAACGAAACCATAGCACGATCTAATTCGACACCATCTAGTTAGGAAATAGGAAACATTTTTATATGGTGAAAAATTATAACACATCTAAGTTATGACTTTACACGATTATTTAACATAAAATAAATAGCTATGTGTGAGTAGAATAATTAATAATTAAGAAGCAAGTCAAATATGCGTCGTTAGATTACACGTTGTTACAGAATGAGTTGAAGAAATAATAGTGGCAGGTGTACAACGGCAATTTAGCTCGAAAACTGCAAATCGATGTAGAGTTGTAGAGAAAAATACTGAGCCGTCTTCTACCTGTAAGTGCCCAAACTTGGTATGTTTTGAAAATACTTTCTGGATTTTAAACAACAAAAAAAATTTAAATCCCATACCAAAAATTGATGACACCATCATCCCCCCCCGCCCCCCCGGGAAATATTTTGAGGAACTGCGGCTCAAAATTATTGTTTTGCACTAAAGTACCTGTGTGCCAAACGGCTAAACTCTACATTGATTTGCAGTTTTTTTTTGCGTACACCTACGGCTATAAAGGTTCACTGCTCGTTCCCCGTAGGTGATAGCGTGATAATATGTAGCCTATATGTTGACCCGACTTCTTAATAATATTCGTGCCAAATTTGAAGTAAATCCATGCAGTACTTTTTGAGTTATCCCGAACATACATACAGACAAACAGACAAAAATTCTAAAAAACTATATTTTTGGCTTCGGTATCGATTGTAGATCACAACCCAAGTATTCTTTTAAAAAAAGATTCAATGTACAGTTTTGAATTTCCTTCCATTTTGTTATATGTATAGATAACATTGACGATTCAAAAGTGTTTGTAAAAACCTAATTTGAATTAAAAAAATAGACTTTGACTTAAACTAGGAATAAGATGATCTGTCAAATTAAACTCGGTTTTTTGCACTGATCTTGATAATAGCTCGGAAGATTACAAAATTATTCTTATCCCAATCATCCGGTCGTTTGCAGATGTCCTAGGATTTTCGCAATAATCCAACTTTCCTACGACATTAACATAACTTTAATTTTTAGGTTTTGTAACTAAGATTAACCAAACCCTCTTAGTTTGTGTTAAAATGCACCACTGAACGTCTGATTTAGTTTAAAAAAAATAAAATGCTTCGTATATACACCAGCAAAATGTGTGCATAAGATACATCAGTTTATCTTAACAAACGAGTACATGAAATTCGGACTTTCACAGTAACATCTACAATTTGCGCACAGTTGACCGATTTGTATAAATAGTTTAGGGTTTTAAAAGTTTAAAAATACAGAGATGATACCGTGAGTTTCTCTTTCAAGTGCTCGTACACTTGATTTGATAGGTAGGTAGTATGATATTAACTATAATGAAGTTGTGCTTTATGTATGGATTTGTTAATTTTCAGGAATGCTGTGGAGTTTATATCCAATGGAATACTTCGCTCGCAAAAATTGTCCTCCGTCTGCAAGCGACAGTTTCTTTGTGCCCAAGTCGTGGTCGTGTCCGGAAATTGTTCTCAAGCCAAACTGGACATTCGAAAATCCTTTTCATATAGATAAAATATAAATATTATCGTAGTATTTGCTTATTATATATAAACAATTATATTATTTTATTGTGTTGTCCTATCCGCCTAACATCACAATCATATACCTATACTTTGTTACGTATGTGACTTCTTGGATAGCTTACTATGAAAAGTCTTTTAATTTTGATCTGTTGTGGGATATAAACTTTTTATTTCGTTTTTGCAGTTGTTGATTATATAAATTTAATGAATTATGCTGTGAAAACATGTTTTTTTTAAATAAATAGATTGATTGATGGTATTATATGCGTTTTTTTAGGGTTCCGTAGCCAAATGGCAAAAAACGGAACCCTTATAGATTCGTCATGGGAGTCTGTCTTTCCGTCCGTATGTCACAGCCGTTTTTTTCCGAAACTAAAAGAACTATACTGTTGAAACTTGGTAAGTAGATGTATTCTGTGAACCACAAAAAGATTTTCACAAAAAAATAAAAATTTTGGGCGTTCCCCATACTTAGAACTGAAACTTAAAATTTTTTTTTTCATCACACCCATACGTGGATATTGAGGTTTCTAATATCATTTTTTTCTAATCTGAATAGTTTGCGCGAGAGACACTTCCAAAGTGGTAAAATGTGTGTCCCCCCCCTGTAACTTCTAAATAAGAGAATTATAAAACTAAAAAAAATATATGATGTACATTACCATGCAAACTTCCACCGAAAATTAGTTTGAACGAGATCTAGTAAGTAGTTTTTTTAATACGTCATAAATCGTAAACAGCAATTTACCTTTTATTCAATCAACTCAAGTATAAAAATAAAAAAAAAACATGTTTTTTTTGTTTGTGTTTGTAAAGTACGTAAATGGTTGTAGGCACAGAACCCTCGGTGCGTTAGTCCAACTCACACTTGGCCGCTTTTTTTTAGAGTTCTAATTCTCAGCTTAAAGTAGATTTTCTAGTTTATAAATAAATCTTGTACTTAGTCAAAACTTTAAAGTCTGAATGTTTAGTCGAATGAAGGTATTTGACCATCATAAGGCCATATTTGTTTGCTACTTATATGAGTTTTGGGTAGAAGCTATCAACCAAAACAGTTAAATCACAATAAATTCCTGACAATCAACGCACATCCTTAGTCAATGGTGGTATAGGGACGTAATTTTTTTTAGGGTAGCTTACTTTGGTAGAACATATACACAATAAAGTTTGGAGCATTAAGAAAATAATTAAAAAAATATTTACTCTCCTTCTCTCTCTCTCTCTAGGAGTTCAATATCGGGGTTAAAAGTGAGGAAAAAAAATTGAATATTTGAATAATCGCCTATATGTAAGCGCTTGAAAAATGGTAGGTTATTCAGTTTTTTTTGTATTTCTAATGCACGAAACTGCGGAATCCTTTCACTTCGCAGTGCATTTTGGAATTTCGGTAGATGTAGGGACGGTAAATAAATAAAAAAAAACTATTGTAACTTGGATCCTGATTAATCACCGAGGTCTCGTAGAAACTCCATGGTGGAAAACCAACTTTGCGTGGGCGAACCCACGGTAAAATGCTACTTGGAGTATATAAAATAATTGTAGAGACAATACTGTGTTTTTATTGGCGGCTGTCTGTATGCTTCTGTGGGGTAGTTTTAATAGCTGAATGTCGCTAATTACCACGTTCATTTTTGGTATAGTTTTTTTGAAGTGAAAACTTCTTTAGCGGCGCTGTGCACTTTTTTGTGATGGGTAAAAACTGTAAAACCCGCGTCAGGTCATGTGTCCTGATCGAAAATTCTTAAGATGTCACTCGCGTTAGGACACGTGACCTTTATTTACATTAGGTTAGTTTTTATTTTTAGTATATGGCGATTATGAGTAGTACAGGGAGGTTGGGATGTTAATTCTATGACAGATTGAGCTGTCAAATATACAACGTCAAAAAAGTAAATAAACAAAAGTTATTATTTTTAATAAATAAATATGGATAAGAAGTGATGGGAAGTAAATAGCGAGTATGTTTTCACTTCTGCCGGCACTCCCGGAGTGCAACCCGTTTTTTTAGGTCACATTGAGGCTAACTAACCAACCGTAAAGGGTTTCTTTTATCAGCCAGATCATTGGAGCGCTCATCTCTTGACATCAACATAAATACTACTTAAGTGTGTTCCAATGCATGAATTAAAAAGCAAGATGAGCAAGTTAGGCTCTAAAGTAAACAGCACACTGAGCTGCTGCTTTTCTTTAACTTTTATGCCCCACTTGTAGTTTCCCGACACCTTGAAGAAGGAGGCTTAGGCCATAGTCCACCACGCTGGCCTAGTGCGGGTTGCCGTACGATGTAGACCTAGTAGTTTTATCTTTTTTTGATGTTTTCGAATTCTAAAAAAGTCTTAGTCCAGTAAAAATTGTTTATTGGAATCCAACGGCATAGGCTGCGGTGACCGCTTACCATCAGGCACACTGTTAGCTTGTTTGGCGCCTTAGTAGTATAAAAAAGGAAGAGAACTTACTGAAGAGCTTACTTATTATTATTTGTGTATTTTTGAAATCTAATTTATATTTTTTGTTAAATTTTTTATTCACACAATACAAAATTATTCACAAAACAGAATTGTAAGCAACAATATAATTTAAAATTAGATTGTTGAAATTGATAAGTGTATTTATACTTGATTATTTTCGTGATAACGTTGGACTGAAGACTTAACACTTCAATTTAGATTAAAGTTTGTTTTTCAGCTCAACGTAATTGAATACGTGTGACCTAGCGCTTCAGGGGATTACTTAGTACTTATCCCTTTAAAGTAAACCGTCTGTATTAGGCTTTCCTCTACGGTAAAGTTTATTTTTAAGCTGTAACTACACCCTAACAATTCTCGAAGTACTAACTCAACTTCTTAAGTATAAGTATACTTAAAAAGTTTAACAAAGCATCCACTCACTTTTATTCTAAACGAATATAATGTCGAGAAATAATTAATATCTTTAAAAAAAAGACATTAAATCTTTTGGATATAGTGTTGTCGATAAACAAAACACAGTTTACAATGAATTGACATGAAAAAAGTATAGATTTTAGGTACAAAAAAAACGAAAGCCATTTATGTTACCCACCGAAATAATATTCTTCTATGGCTATTATAAATGAATTCAGTTTTTGAAAATCTGGTAAATATGAGTAATAGCAGTAGTAATTATTGTAAAGAATTCTCTAAGTAAGACTTTCAGAAGTATTACTTAGGGCGTTACTTAGAAACGACTATTAATCCGGGCCTTAGAAACCCATAAGAGCAAAACTTCACAACTAGTATTCAAAAAAGGGACAATACCATATTATTTTAAGTCAATAAAACAAAAAAAGTATTTCAATAGTGACTATAGGGCCTGAATCTGTCTATAACTACGTTTTTTACGAAAATGAGCGAAAGAAATTATATTCCGTATTTCATCAGAGCATAGCTGGAATTTTGGTAAACAGGATTTTTTCAGAATTACTTAGTGCGAATTGGAACAAAAAATAGCAAACGTTGCAGTCATATGCCTGACAGAAACGTTTATAAAAAGTGGTACAGAACAGAATCTACGATTACATAATTATCATTTAGTGTCATTTTATACTCGATGTAAGGAAAGGAGGGGTGGTACCTGTATTTTATTAAAAAAGGCTGAGAATAAAAAAAAAAAATTTAAATAATTTGGTCCCACCGATATTGTACCAATTTGAATATTGCGCCACAGAGATTACGACTTTAAATCTAACCATTATATGCATCTATAGAACTCTAAATTCCGATGTTAAGATATTCCTTAAAAACCTTAATTTGTTACTCAATAAAATCCTACATAAAAATAAAAAAATAATATTATGTGGCGATTGAAATATTGATATATTAAAACAAAGTAAAAACAAAGTAAAAATTTGATAAGCTTATTGAATCATTATAATATTCAAATTCATGTTAAAAAACCAACGAGAAAAAAATCCTGTATTGACTTCATAGCCAGTACCTAATACTGCCAATATTGAATCAGACATACATTTATTAGGGATTTCCGACCATGAATTGGGACAAAACTTAACGTTTGAGCTTTTAGCAAAATATTTCTAAAACCAAAGTTAAAATCACGAGGAAAACTATAAAAAATAGAAGGATAAGCCAAAGGACTGAAAAATTGTTGCGTCAATAAAAGACGTCTTTAAATAAACAACATAGTCTCACCATCCAATAAAAACTATTAAATTAATAAAAAGAAACAAGTTCTAGAGAGTTTGATGAAATCAATACCAAGATTTTAAAATTATGCTCTGAATATATATATCGAAACCCTTAAATTATATTATTAATCTTTCTATGGAACAAGGCGTGTTTCTAGATAGACTAAAATATTCAATTATCAAGCCATTGTTCAAAAAGGGTCTTCATATCTAATGAATAGTTATAGACCAAACACTTTAGTTCCAAGTTTAGCCAAAGTCTTCGAGAAAATTATGAACAATAAAATCTATAGCTTTCTGATGAAATTTGATATTCTTAATAGTAAACAGTATGGTTTCAGAAAAAATAGTTCTACAGCACCCGCCTATTTTTTTAAAAAAAAAAACAATAGCTGAAGCACAGATTATATAATACCATACCCGTAGTTTTCATATTTTTAGACATGTCAAAGCCATTTGACTTTGTCTGTCATGAAAATTTACTTTATAAGCTGTACAATTATGGCATCAGAGGGTAATCATTTTATATGTATAGATAGATATAAGTCCAAATACACGGCATCAAGAACAGTGTAGTGGCGATACCCATACTGATCAGTAAGGTAATGCGGAATTGTAGGCGAAACGATGTTACGTAACTTATACAATAAAGAGGGTTAAGGACCTGAACCATCAGAACATAGTTTAATTATCGGTGTAATATGCCTCGAGATAACGTCTAACAAACAAACATACACACAGACAGTCGTTACTCCATGGTGATCTTAGTTTCTACAGATTACCAGAAGACTTAAGGCTAGGGTATAGGCTAGACCGCGAAAATACGCCGTTTTTGTGCAAATTTTGTGCCTAAACTATAGCATCTGAAGCATTGAAAAAAATATATGTTATAAAACTTGCTTTTGACCTTACTGAATGATTTTCAATTATTGTATTTAATGCAATAAAAAATCTGGAAGTGACCATTGTTTCAACACTTGTGTAAATTTTTAAAGCGTGTTTTGCATTTGCTTGTAATGAAAGTTGGTTAAAAAATTAGAGTAGCTTGTTATCTAGTGCATAGACTCTAAGTTTTAGCGAAAAGTCAAAAAATGTGACTACAAAACGGTAATAACGTTAAATTCCATACAAAAAATTTAAAGTTTCAAGGCGTAACATATACTTCTCATAGTAATGTATATGACATTATCTAATGATTTATAGTATATACACAACGTTAGAATTCCAGAAATTAGCTTTCTGACCTATATCGCCCTCTTAATGCTATAATTTATAGAAACACCATAATCTGACTAAAGAATATGTGAAATTAAAAAAGCATTGTATCAGATTATTTAATGTTATATTTGAGAGCGTTTAATATCTAACTATATCTAACATATAAATTAATAAGCAAAACTAACTAGACATTTACATTAACGACGATATTTTATAAACAATTAAAGATTGCTTCATGTAACAAAAACAAAAATTAAATAAGTGTTAAATACTCTTCAATATTTCTTTGAATTCATAGAGCTATTATGAGTTGTTTAGAAAAAAATTGTCCCTGTATGTAAGTGACTAGTTATTTTTGCTCTTAAATGTACCTACTCGGGTTAGTAATCAAGATAGTTATCTAGCAATGGTCTATCGGTGGTGGCAGCTAATGCACGAAGTTAAACCACTGTCGACACAGCAATGGTTCCAACTTTGTATATAATGGGATTATCTACTCCATTAGGAATTTACACTACCATCCAAATAGAACAGTTAACCGCCAAACAAAAACTATTTCAGTATTAAAACACAACTATTTACGAACTAGCTTTTGCTCTTGGACTTCGGAATAGGTAAGTAGGTAGTGGTAGGTAAATTTATGCATTTAGTTGCTTATTTCTCGTAGACATTTGCCGGGATGACCTAATTTGACCTATTTGTTACAATCGTTACGTAGGTTCATAAATCATATTGTTTTTATTTGGCCAAATGTGGGTAAAAATTATTTTAGCGCCGGCTCGTCTATGCTTCGTTTTCGGTAAGTAACCTTCGTTCTAAATGACGTAAATATATAGTTATGTATACCGGCCAGTTCAAAACAGGTCATTTTGCATTAAATATTCATTAAAAAATTTCAAACAAATAAAAAAGTTGATGATCACGTAACCACCCTTATTACTTGGTCACTTTGTGAAAAATTATAACAGCGTTTTTTTAATTTTTTGACCATGTTTAAACAAAAAGTAGACCAGGACCCCTTCATACATTTAGTTTAAATTTATACTACAAGTCTAATATTCTAATGAAAGCTAACATTTAACGAACTACCTAGATATTTACTTTTCATAAAAATTAGAGAATTTGGGAACTTAGAACAAACAAATTTATCACTTGCGGGGTTATATCAGATTCCTTCTTTGTGAGCATCAGAATAGTCAAATTTCTATTCATCACTTGAATCATCACTTCGTGGTATGGTGTGATGGTAACCTCTTTTTACGAAGACAGCACTCTTGGATTACTAACACTGCCCTTATTTTCTCCAAGAGTCTTCCAAGTAAGCATTGTACGCGGCAGAGCTTTTTGAAAATCTGCGTCTTTAAAGTTCTTGTTGGCCCTAGATCCCAGGTCCTTTCGTATATGCACACCAGCTTAATTCAAGCTGTACTTGTTTCAAAAGAGGAATAGAATAAGGGCACATAGACATAGATTTTTCGAAAGAAAAATGTAGACAAATATAAATAGCATTTACGAATAAAAACGATTTTTAATGTTAGTCCACGTTGCTATAATAGGTACATCTAATGTTAAAATACATATATCAATGGATTTAATAACTCTTTGAATGTCGACTTGATTGGTTGTTTCATTTGAAGCTGTGGGGCATCAATCGAGAATTGGTTATTTCATTCAAATAACCATAAAAGCAATAAATAAATTGACTGATCAGTTATACTGAAATTTAGATGTCCGTTCTAGGACTCAACGTTTGTTTATATTTATAGGGTTGTCCAAATTATATAATTCTTTACCAAAATAAATTAATATCCGGGGTTTTTAAATATTTTGCCATGATTTTACCTTAACTTTTTGCTACAGATGTAAATATATATAAATATAGATTTTTTTTGATACTTAATACGAATTTGGGTATCTACTTATTTGTTTAATTGATTTAATTGGTACCTAATAAAGTTATCCCCTAATTTTTTAGAAATTGCACGTAAAAATGCGTTATCTCATCTCTTTTTCATAATAATGTAAAACGAATATAAGGAATTTATGATGTCAGTTATATTAATAATTAAAATATTAGTAATCCATACTTAAATCGTTAATACGAAAGTAACTCTGTCTGTCTGTCTGTATGTCTGTCGGTCTGTCTGTCTGTCTGTGTCTCTGTTGCCTCTTAATGCTTAAACCGCTGCACTGATTTAGATGAAATTTGTTATGGAGGTAGTTTGAGTCCCAAGCCAGGACACAGGATAGAAATCGGAGCTTAAACGAACTACGAGTATAGCTACAGCTAAATTCGCTAGTAGCAAAATTCATTAGTTTAATTAAATGAATGAGGTCCACGCCGATAACCGAATTAAGGGCGAGGCGGAATCGCTGGCAAAATCTAGTCTTATATAAAATTTGCAAAATAAGTTTATTTTCGTGATCTTCAGATTTAAATCATGCCAATTAAATGAAATTTTATAAAATGGATATCTTCTGACTGTCAAAAACCCTTTTAGGTCAATGGCTTTTGTTAATTCGTTTTGGCAATGATGCATGTAACAATAAATGTTACAGCCTAGAAAAATAGAATCTGAATATATATTTTTTGGGTTCCGTACGTCTAAACGAAAGAAAAACGGTCCGTCTGTCACAGCCAATTTGCTCATAATCTATTAGACTGATAAGGGTGAAATTTGGTATACCTAGATTTGGGTTTCTGTGACCAACCTATAACTACAACAGCCATTTTCATGACAAAAAATTAAGCGTTTACCGAGTTTTTTTTTTATAATAATTGCGTTTGTTTGATCCCTAGTTGTATCTTTATTACTTTAGCTTTAGTTATAAAATGACTATGTGATATATTTAAGGATTCACTCTGTTAATCATACATTATAGAAACATGATTACCTTTACTTTCCTCGATAGAAAAAAATCCAAAGTTTCGCTAAAACGGCGTAAATATTTAACGAAAGGTCATCAGCTTTTTAATAATAACATAACTACATGTTTTCTATAACGTATACATTTTACATTTGCAAAATGTGTATTTGTTTAAATAATAAGAAGAAAATACCTAAATTCGCGCTAGTTTCGCCCATCCTAGCTAGAGCCGCCACGCTTTCCCCCTCTCCGCTTTAAAGGATACCTAAAATGAATTAGCGCCAAAAGCTCGGTGCTCCCTTAAACAGAAGGCATCCGTAGCTTCGAAATAACCAGACAGTATTATTTTTGATCCATATAAGTTCCTGTCGAGTTATAATCGCCTGGTAACAATTGAGTTAGCCAAATCCAGTTAGCGTCCGTTGGGTTTTGGAACGGCCTAGGGTGATATTCATTTTATGCCGAATGGGTTTTGGAATACAACCTAGTCATCGTGTTTTAACCTGTTCAAAATTATAATTCTACTATTGTGTGAAAAGGATTGTTTTCTTACTCGTTACTTGGTGAAAAAAGGCGAACTGCGTATTTATACCATGAAGGAAATGTACTTATCCGATTAGTAAAATATAAAGACAGCAAGTACTTATTAATTGAGGTAAGTAAGGACTTTAATTTTTTTATTCCTTTTATAAAAGAAATTACAAATTTTTAATTCGTGATTTACTAAGCTAGTGTTCATAATCTAGTCATATAAAACCATTTCATCCGCCATTTTTAATTAACGTCAATATTTTATCCGTCAATTAGCCGCGGTCTTTGCAGACAACAGCCGGTCTCCCGCCGCGCTCGGCGACGACAGAGAAAATCCCATTACTACAAACTCTGTGCATGTTATATATACGTTACTGGCGTTGCCGGTGACATTCTGTGGATTTCGGGGAATTTTATTATTAACTAGATTTTGATACAACATTGTTTATATTCATATTAATTTATTGCATACTAAAATGTACATGGTTAAGATTAAAGATGCATTGCTTTAGCATCATTAGCACACACACAAGGAAAAAATTTTAAGACGTGCGAAACCTAATTTTTCATCTCACTACAGGGAGGAAAATATATAAAAGATACAAGAAAAACAATAACTAGTGTTTAAGTACTTATGAATGGAACAAGTTAACTTATTTTAAATAGTTAACAGTTAAGTTAAGTTTAACATTATAAGTCTCTGAAATAGGTTAAGCGCCTTTTGCATGTCTGCATGTAGTCAAGAAATCACACGCTCAGACGTACCTACTACGTAATTCCAAATGAATGTTTCTTGTTTTTCTTGAGGTGCGTTCCGAATTTGCACTATGCCACTTTTTAAAATTCTTAGAACAAAAATTATACTTAAAACTTATTTATTCTTGTTGTATTTAATAATTTAACAAACTAGAATAAATTATCTATTAAATAACATTTTTATAATATTAATAGTTTCTTTGATGTTTGACTGCTAAACTTTTAAAATTATAGTGAATAGGAATGTCGATGAAACTTAATTTTTTTGTACAATTTTGTGATACCTACTATTTCTTTTTGAAAGTGTGTCGCTTACGCCGTTTTTTAAATCGAGCGTAAAACAATAATTTAAAATGGTAGTATATTGTGAGGTTATTTTACAGAAAGCGGTATGGCGGGATCTCCTAAATACGCAGTTCTTGTGGCAATAGTGCACGGTATAGCAAAACTATAAAATATGAAAGGGCCTAAAAAGGTATGAAATGTTTTGTGACTGTCGTTGTGATGTTTGACCATCCTGGTCAGAAAAGTTTGATGTCGTGACTGTGAATCGGCGGCGCCTAAAATAGCTTACAAACATCATAGGAAATGCACTTAAAATAAGATACTAACATTCATTAAGGAGCTTTGTAAGAGTAAAAGGTTTTATTTTATTTTTCACAAAAGTGAAAACAGTTTCATTCTTCGGTTTGATTTTAATGATAAAAATAAATTCATTGACTGTGAATGGCTTGAAAAATAAACTTTTTTGAGCACTTCAGCCAGCTGCTCGCCCTTTAACCCTTTATTCGTTTCTATTTTTATAACGCTCCTTAGTGCTCTAGTCATATTTGTTATGGACGATATGATATTGTTAAGATACAGGGTGGAAACGCTATGTGATCTCACTCGTTTTAATAAACGATACTATCGAATACTGATTATTGATCCTCAAAGTGCTATACGAGCTCTATCCAATCCAATAATAATGGTTTATAAAATAAACTGGATCTATCCGAAAATTTTATGTTTCTTTTGCCATACAGTTAGTATGGTGATATATTTTATCATTTAGGTCCGTACTTGAAATATATTATGCACTTATTGACACGCGTGTCTCCACACCATCCAGAGAGACAGTACAAAGAGCGAGAAAATTCTCAGAAAATTAGGAGGCCATTGCGAACATTATAAAAATTTTTATTAAAAATAAAAATTATAAGCTTGTAAATTGCGTTCTTATTTAATATTATTTACGGAATTATGTTTATTAGATTTTAAACTTGCTAAGGTATTAGGTATCATGCAAAGAGCATTTAACGAACATTAAAACTTTGATAAAAAAATGTATGATGCTATTGTATTGCTGTATTATGTAGCAACGCTTTTTTGCTCCGTGATGTATGGAGGCTAATTGTCTACTTTTTAGTTCAGTTTTTGTAAGAGTGGATTTTTCACGTTTTGACGTGACAACGTCTTATAAATTGGTTTGCCGGGTGACACTTCAAGAAACTGCGTTACGCTCCGCTCACGTTATGCGCTCACAATGAGAGCGAGTGAGAGGCACGCGGCATGGTTAGCCCGCCTAAGAGCGAGAGAGACAGACATAAAAAGTGAAAGGCACAAGTTGTCACGTTACAATGTTAATAATATTACGATTAATAGCAATGGTTTTTTTTTTTAATATTTTTTTATTTGAGTGTTAATTTTCTTTTTGTTTATTTAAATATAAAAAGGTGTGAGAACTGCATGCTAACGAAAAATATCTGTCAAATGAGCTTTTTTCGGTTTTGGTTTCTAATATCTATACTAATATAAAATAAAGCTTAAAAGTTTGTTTGTTTGTTATTTCTTTGAACGCGCTACCAGTCGGATTTAAAGAATATTTTTTTGCATTTGAGAGCTTAATTATCAAGGAAGGCTATTATAACTTTATATTATATGAAGCCCTCAGGCGCGGAGCAATAAATAAACACGGGTAAAACCTGATGAGAACTGCTAGTAATTGATACTATCGAAATACAACATTTCATACAAATCCTTTGAGCTATTACTGAGAATACTTCACTCGTTTAAAGTATAGAATAATAAATACCAGTAGCCAAATAAATAGATTTAACAGATTTGATAAAAAATATAACGACCAAAATAAATCAAAATTTTGAATATCAAATGGTATATACTTCAAACTGTAAACATGTTTTCATTATGCTATCAATAATGACAAAAGATCCTAAAAAAACAAAAGAGAATATTGCTGCCGGCTTACGCCCAGTTTTTAAACACAATAACAAAGATTTCTCTCCGGAGTTATCCCAGGCTGAGTCATTTTAGTAGATTGAGATTTTATGGAAATTATGGCACACCCTATAATTGCTTAGAATGTTGTTGGAGACGGTACCTGTCACGTAGAAAAGTGTCAGGCAAGAACTTTATCTACACTTATAAGAAGAAAAGGTTTGAGTTTTTATCCGACTTTTAAAAAAAAAATCTCAATTCGGTAGTGTATTTGTTTTTTATGTTTGTTACCTAGATCTTGTCTGCTTATAGTGAAATATTTGGTATGTTTAGGAACTTAGGTGTTTATCTCTTTTTAGTTCATAATGGTTTTCTTTTACTTATTTAATTATGATTTTTTTTTATCTATCTTTACTTGTCTTTGTTTTTGGTAATTACTTCAAGGCGAAGAAAACATATACATAAATATAAACATATAGATAGAAGAAAAATACTGTAAAATTGTGTAGACATGATATCAAGCCGAATGTATATGTCTGTGATTTTCCAAAATTCCAAAAAGAAATTTTCAATAAGTTGTAATCTTATTTGAGACCATTTGAATGAAAAACTAGAATTCTGTTATTATTTTTAAGCTATACAATTAAATAAAAAAACTGTCACTTTGCAGACCTAGATATTTATTCCTAGAACATTTGTTTAAAATTTTAAGGTATTTGAATGGTAAGTGTCAAAAATAAGAAGGAAATTCGTTTGTATGAAACACGCTGCGAGGCGACGCGAATCGTATGCTCTTAAAGACAGTGAAGTAGTTTTGTGAAGAGTGCACTGTCAGAAAGTCAATTAAGAACTTAGTATGTAATCCTACTCTTACGGACTAATAAACGAGTCTGAAGTTTCTTTATCTATATAGGCTTGCTGTAAGCGGTACGCTTAGCTCTTATACTAGCTAATTAGAAATCTTTTATAAGTTGTATTGGTTCTTATCCGAACCTAATCTAGATGGCGAAGTTCTCTGGCGAGACGTTTTAGAACTACATAACTTACCTACTTAGAAACTACGTGACGCTACTCAAAAGTTACTTAGTGAACAAGTGCCGAGCGGCGGAATTGGCTGGTCTTTTCTTGGTGGTAAACTGTCTGAATTGTAAACTTTTTAACTAACAGTGGTCGGATATACACTACATAGGTCCCGGAGTTACATAACGAAAGCGTTTATTTCCGAATTTTCAAACTTATAATGCTAGTAAAAAAATGTCCCATATTATTAAGTAAATGAAATAATTAAAAATGCTTAAATTGCAGGTTTACTTTAGGTTGAAAATATGAATAGGGTACTATGATGACATTGTGCGCCTTTTTAGTATAGTCCAGTCAGTCCAGAGTTGACACTTGTAAAGCGTCTGGCAGAAGGACTTAAACATCAAATGTATGAAGATTCTCATGTTCTTTTTAAAACTGATAGGAGGCTAAAATATTTGTCAATGCACACCTTGATGTAAATCAATTTCAGTTAAAATCATGTGTGCGCCCTTGATATGAAATTGGAAGTGGTTAAAATAGTGTTTTGAATCGGTAGAAAATCTATGACCACTCATACAAATGTGGAGGAAGTTTATGGTTAATAGCCGATACAAAAGCAACTGCCATGTTTATATTCTAGTACTAGCATTTTCCTACGACTTTGTTGTTTGCGTGAACCTACAAAAATTATCATACAAATTTTCATCCCCTATTTTGCCCTCTAAGGGCTAAACACGTCAATCTTAATTTTCAACCTAAAGGTCAAATACTATTTTTTATGCATTTAGTTATAAAATTTGCGGATTTTCATCTTAACCCCCTGTTACCCCTTTAACGAATGAACTATGCAAAATGCTTTCTTTTTAGATCTTTACAACACATAAGGAACTCACATGCCAAATTTCAAGTTTCTTGACCCAGTTGTTTGGAATGTGCGTTGGTATATAATTGAAACAGTCAGTCAGTTTCTTATTTTATACATATACATATGTAATCACATTCACTTTTACAATCATCGTTATCTTGTGAGTTATATCGTATATTTCAACATTTATTCTATCAATAAACATAAAATAAGGTGCAATAAAAAACATTTACGGTAGTAAAAGTTGCAGGCGAGCGAACATTTTCAGTTGTTAAGGTTCATAGGATCAAGCATTATCAAATTAAACGAAGCACGTAAAAAAATCTGCACAAGCTCATAAAACTTTAGTGTAGACCGTGGTACTACGAGTGTAGCAGTGCTACGGATTTATATTGCAAAGTGAGTGCTACGAATATGCATGCATAAGGTGTTAAAGTAGGGCTGCCAGCTCGAAAAAACATCATGGCAGCAAGTTCTCAAATATTAGTATTTCGAATAAGATTAGTATTTTCATATGTATAACGCACATAGCTAGTTTTTTTTTGCGATAAACTCTAAGAACGGGACAAATATCCAATATTGCTTTATATAGAAATTTATGGTATAATTTGTGAAAAAATACTGGCAAGACGGGACGTTACCCCGATGTAGCGCGGCCGGGACGTGAAAAGAATATATCGTCGATATTTATCACGCAATGCCCCACACGTGCCACGCATCCGTGTTACCGTCTTACATGCACAGTTACTCTGAAAAATCATCTTATAAAGTTATGTGTAATTAAAAAAAAATACTATTTGATTACGTGGCTCAAAAATATGTTATAATAAATTGTTTATTTAATGCAGCAGTGGGATTGAAATTGAACGTCGACTGAACGAATGACAGTTCTTTGAGATTGGTGAGTTCTGTACATAAGTAAACGTGTGTCGTGTTAACATTTTTGCATGCAACAGGACGCGTTATGTTTTATATTATTAGGCGTGCATGGCATGCAATATGTGATCGGCAAAGTATAATTAGTTTATCAATAAAAAAATTGGTAAACAGACCTTACGATAAGTGAGGAAATCACAGAGGATATTAGTTGATTGCTATACTAATAATCAACTCATTATAGATGATACATGATATTAATACAACACGTAGGTATAATACAGAAAAGAGCACATCTTAATATTATGAAATTAAGTAGCCGCTAACCAAGGTTCTCTTAGAGATTTTTTTATAGAAACACATACTTTAATGTTAAGTATTAGTGAAAATTATTCTAATTACTTTTTTGGCACCCAGGAATCCGTTACCGCAAAGAATTGGGGAAAAAACTTGATATTCAATTCCCTCTCCTTGTGACTGATAGGGATTAAAAAATATTTTTCTTGACAATCGCAGCCATTGCTATGCCTAATTGAGTTTTAATACAAGCTGTATTTAGGCAAATTTTACTGTAGTAGGTCAAGCCGCTTAGGTGCAAGAAGATATCGCTCTTAAGATAAGGTTGCCTATTTGTACCTTTTTAATTAATCTTTTTTTGCATTTCATTTATATATTGTGTGTAATAAATGAATGGAGAAAATTTATTAAATTTTTCATTCACTACACTTCAGGAGCATGCGCCCCTGTATGTGAAAAAAATACTTGTAACAAACAGACTTTTTAATTTATATATTAGTTAGGATGTTACTATCTACGTATCATGAATTTAACGCTATGTATCTTCTAAAATATATTAAAAAAAGGTACTATTTACAAAAAATAAAATAAAAACTACGTCCTAGTTTATTTTTCTGCCGATCGTGATTTTATAAGGGAATAATGTATTCTGAGCAAATCCCACCTCAAAGGTGCACAACACTCGGTCGGCTACATTACGTAAAGTATTGGCCTAAAGTTTTGTCTGTTTTAAGGGTTTAATGTAAATAATTTAATAAGATAGGTAAGGCAAGCGGGTACTCGTTCGAATAAGCCACCCGAACTGGGGAAGTACCTCCTTACAGAAAACCGCGGCCACAATAACGCTAACATTGAGTAGTGTTGTGTTCCTGGCGGTGAGAAAGGTTGCCAGAGCTGTTGAAGATTCGCTGCGCAGACAGTGGAGAACCGGCATTGCTCGATGCTGTCATTGCTCAGCGTACGGCAGTTAGGAAAACCTGATGCAACGGCTGACCGCTGGCCGCTCACAAGTTGGACGGGTTCCTGAACCCAAGGATTACTTAATCTCCACCCTGGGAGGCTGAAACGCCAATTTGTGGAAAGTCTCTGAAGTAGTAGTCGTTCTGGAGAAGGAGACCGGGATGGACCCGGCTGTCGCCATCTTCGTAGCTCGTAGACAGGGACCTGTCGATATTATGGGTGCACGTAGATCACGGCGGCACTACTCGGTGCCGGTGTATATGTGTGCCTTTAAAGATCTCACAGCGGTGACACGGACGTGGCTCGATATACCTGAGTTTGACGACTGACAAAGTTCTAGAGCAATATCCCATACCAGAACTAGTTATTTTGGGAGACTTAAACGCCCACCATCGTGAATTGAGCCAGTTCCCGAATCAATAACTACGCTAGAATCTATGCTCATGAATTTGCATTGACCTTTGGATTCTCTTAGCTGGCACTTTCTCCCATGAAAATACCATATATGGAGGACCATACGAGCTCCTTACTGGACCTTCTGCTGAGTACACAACTGGATGGATATTCCGTCTCAATGGATGCGCTTCTTGGCTCTACGGACCACTGTCTTCTTTGGACTCAAGTGTCATGCACCCAACTCGATCCATCTGGGCCAACTATGTGGCGTTGTGTGTGACATTATAAGTCGGCAGACTGAGATGGATTACGTGATTTTATGCATCGTACCCGTAGAGGCAACTCTACTTTAGCTCAGAAGATCCTGACGTCTGCGCAGTCGCAGTCACTGAGACAATCCTCTCTGTTAGGGAATGTTTTATTCCTAACCCGCTAGTAGCTGCCGGTGTCAAACAACGACTGTGGTTTAATTGGTCTTGCAGATAAGCTAAAATTCTCAAGCAAACTGTGTATGAGGCTTGGACCATAGCTCGTAATAATAAGGATCCGAATATTTCTGAGTTAAGACGCAAATTAAATTCTGCCTCGAGGTTAAGTAAGAAAGAAACTGCCAGTGCCGAATTCCAATTTATCGGCAAAATAGGTGGGTACCATGCGAGCTATGCCCCTGGGAATCGTGTTTTCTGGTCGCTAAAGTCGATTGCTAAATCTATCAATAGGAAATTTTACCAGTCCTCGTTATCACCACTGCAAAAGATCAAAGATGACTTGACCCATAGTGCTAAAGAGAAAGCCGATGTACTGGGTAGTCTCTTTGCTTCTAACTCGAATATGAACGACGAAGGCGCTGTACCACTTACTACACCGTGGTGCGGTAAGAACATGCCGGCCGTCTCTATGACATACCGGGAGGTCCGGTGAGCGTTACTTTCTCTAGACTTTCATGAGTTGAGTGGGCCAGACGGTATACCAACAGTGTTCTTCTGAGTTACGTCCTGTACTCACGCGCTTTTTCGCGCTTTCCTACCACACTAAACAATTTCCGTTTTTAAGAAAGACTGCGAATGTGCACCCTGTGCCCAAAAAGGGCGATATTTCAGATGCATTGAATTTCAGGCCTATTGTACTGATATAGCCCCTCTCCTCTCCAAGGCGATGGAGCGTGTGATCAACACACAGCTCCTAAGATACTTAGAAAAACACAACCTTCAATATGGCTTTCCCCACGGTCGCTCGACTGGTGACTTTCTAGTGTATCGGCAACGCGCGAGTGATGCCCTAGGTGTTGCAAGTGTCCATAGGCTGCGGTGACCACATACCGTCAGGCGGACCGCAAGCTTGTTTGACACCTTAGTGTTATAAAAAATATATGACTTGATAGTACTTCAAAATAGAATTATTATATAATTATTCTAAATTATTATATTAACCGACAGGAATCAATCCGAAAATGGCCACGTTGAAACTGATATTAATCCTAAAAAAATGTACAAATAAAAAATAGTTTCTCAAGCAAAAAACTGCGGCATACGAACTTATAGTCAACAGAAATGGCAAAATTGGAAAGGTTTCGTTTTCAGTATTTTGCTACGAAACCCTAAAAATAATAAAGCGTTCACATTTTAATGCTAATATCAAATAGTTATAGTTAACACGCTCTTTCAGGTAGACGGTAAAAAACTAGATATTAAGCTCGGTTATAGTTTTTCCCGCGGGAAAATTTGAATTTTTTGTGGCAAAAAGTAAAGTAAAATTTGTTGATCTGTAATTTGTTAATTATAGTAACGAATACGTGTACCAATTTTCATAACAATCCGTTCAGTCGTAGGCGAGTTGTAGAGTAAAAAACATCCATCAGACATACTTTCACATTTATAATATTAATAGGAATGAGTAGGATAGATAGTAGGATGCATTGTGAGACAACCTTTCTTCCAGGTAGGCCGACCGGCGATGGGAAAAATAATGAGATAAACGAAGTGAACGACCCGACTGCTGAATCAAGGTTCGATTCCCGCACAAGACAAACATTTATTATTTGTGGTTATCTTGAGAATGGGTGTTTTCTATGTATAATACCTACAAAAAAAAATTATATGTATTTGTCACCGTTTTCCGGTATCCATAGCACAAGCTTTACTTATTTTGGGAGTGGGACCAGACGGCGCGGTGTGTAATATCCAATAATATTTATTGTTTATTGAATAATAAGTGATAAAACTTACAGTTAAAACCAATGTATTTAGTAAAAACACATAAGAAAATATTACATAACCGCTAAACTTTTGTGTAACCTAAATACGCTACGTAGCTCGCTACGCCAAGGCTACGATGTGCTACGAACAAAGTTGCATACGGTAGAGCGGCGAAAGTTCTCATATAATACTTTCTAAACTTTTTAACATAAAAGTCAATGTTCCGGTGCAATCTTTTGTTATTTCATCGGTATGCACATACATAAGTTGTACTTTGAAAATGGAATTGGTGAGAAATAAGGATAACTTACTATTCTTAGTAACTTAGAGTAATAAATCTTTTTATTTCGGATATTTTTCCTTATTTTTACGTGAAGCGCATTGGTAAATCAGAAAACTTTTCCTACTACTGAGCTACTTTAGTAAGTTGATCATATGTTGATTCGTATGTTACTATTGATATTTTGTTGTGCTATTTCAGTAGTTTTATAAGTTCCCTTCGAACACACGCATTGCGTAATAAAAGACTTGAATAAGCAAAATGTAGGCTTATTGTTAGATCGATGCCTAATATTAAAATATATTGTATATGTATAAAATTATATGTATTTACTAAGTATGAGTTATACGTTCATTTCTGTTCAAAATAGGCTAGTTCCCCAAGAAGCTTATGTTCAATATATAAACTTCTAGCTACTCGCCTCGATTTTTTATGCGTAATTATGAAAGGTATCATATATCAAAATTTTCTTGCGATAACTACTTTTTGAGATATAACTTCAGCATCTATCTGTATACAAAGTATAAAACAAAGTCGCCACCCGGTGTCTGTAGCGATGTATGCTTAGATTTTTAACTACACAATGGATTTTAATGCGGTTTTCATCGATAGATAGTGTGATTCAACAGGATGATTTATACGTATAGTTTAATATTGTTTTGGGTTAAATTGCTGAAATATGACGATAATTGTTTAAAATGTTGATGCCGACACCCGCTTTTCATGGCGTTTGCTGGGTAAGAGCTCAAATAATTTTTAACAGATAGCGGTGTTAGTTTATCGACTTAAACATACTGTCTGGATTGGGTGTATCTAATGAAAATCGTGCTTTTGGAGTCGTAGGTTACCCATTGTTACCCGGCTACCCATTGTTGTAAGAGACGGCGCTACAGCACATCAACTTTACGGACAGAACAAAGTCTGCCGGGCCAGCTAGTCATTATTTAATTAAATGTATAAAAATAGTAATTGGTTTGATTCAAATCTGATGACCTTATCAACTTGTGGGCTCAACCATAAAAACTGGCTAAATATAACTCGAATTTGCGCTCTAAAAAAGCTATTATTGGTATGGCACAATGTCGTACAAGAACCCTGAGCGGATTGTCGGAAAATTGATAATATATATAGTTTACTAGACACATAGACTGATTTTTTTCCAAAATTGACGCAACTTACATACTCAGAGTCAGATAGCTTTCGAGATGTTGCCGAACAATTCGAACTAAAACATTGAGAACAGCTACGGAATAAGCATAATATAGTATGGCTCAATATAGTTTAGACCGTTTTTTTTCTTAATTAAAGTTTAAAATTTACAGTAATTTTATTCTTGTATTTAACTGTGTGCGTCTCTGGTGGCCGACGGGTTTCCACCTTGTGTCTTGAGTAGCGGAGGTTCGAGCCGGACATGTACTGAATGGGCCGGACATGTACTGAGAGAATGAGTCTTTTTCTTATAAATTGATAATTTACACTACTGTCTTTTCGGTGAAGGAAAACATCGTGAGGTAACCTGGATAGGTCAAAATAAACAAATAATAGACGTATGTAAAGTCCACAATCCACACGAGTCCTGCGTGTGGACCATGGTCCAAATCTCCCTCGGTGAGGGTAGGCCGTGCCCCAAAAATGGACGTATGAGGCTGATAAGGATTGTACTAGGTTGATAATTTTTATTACAACTCTATAGTTTAATTTACTTATTTTTTTTTATATATTCTTTTATTCTTCTTCTATAGGTTTAACGATAGAGCAAAAACAAAATTATGAAATGGTGTGATGATTATTTAACTTTTCAGACGTTCCATAGCCCAATGAAAAAAACGGAAACATTTTTGTTTCTTCATGTCTGAGTTTTAAAATTCGTTTTTTCTTTCAAAACTAGTATATTTCGGTATCGAGTACAAGCCCTTTCGGCTCACGTCAAAAACAGCTTCCTACTTCGGGTAGGAAAATCCATTATGTACTTGATACGACCGATAATTTTCTACCTGAAAGTCCAATCATTATAACAATTACTTTCAGAGAAAATGGCTATGTTATTAATGTTTTCCCGCCAAATTGTAAGTCTTTCATAATGACCTTGCCCTGGCCACAGAATAATTAATAGTAGTAGGCAAGTTACTACCGAATACTTAACAGTATTCCGAATACTATTCATAAAATAATTCATAGTAGTAGAAGTAGTTACTACCGAATACTTAACATTATACCGAATACTAAACATAGAATAATTCATAGTAGTAGGAGTAGTTACTACCGAATACTTAACATTATACCGATACTATACATAGAATAATTCATAGTAGTAGGAGTAGTTACTACCGAATACTTAACAGTATACCGAATACTATACATAGAATAATTCATAGTAGTAGGAGTAGTTACTACCGAATACTTAACAGTATACCGAATACTATACACAGTATAATTAATAGTAGCAGGAGTAGTTACTACCGAATACTTCACAGTATACCGAATACTATACATAGAATAATTCATAGTAGTAGTAGTAGTTACTACCGAATACTTAACAGTATACCGAATACTATACAAAGAATAATACATAGTAGTAGGAGTAGTTACTATCGAATACTAAACAGTATACCGAATACTATACATAGAATAATTCATAGTAGTAGGAATAGTTACTACCGAATACTTCTTAGTATTCCGAATACTATACATAGAATAATTCATAGTAGTAGGAGTAGTTACTACCGAATACTTAACAGTATACCGAATACTATACACAGAATAATTAATAGTAGTATAGTTTGCTTCATAAAATTAAAAAAAATCTCTAGATATCTAGCGGTGGCATTGTTTTTTCTACTTCTATTCCCGCCATTTTACTTGTGTTTTGGTTAGTTTATTTATTTATTCACCTTTTATTTTTAGTTATTTACTCGCAAATGTGATGAAAAACATTGTGTATGTTACGAGTGCTACGAACATTGCAAACTCAAGTCATTATAGTTTTAAGCCTTTGGCCTTAGGCTTCTTAATGTCCTCTTGTTGTTGTATAATGTACTATTATATGTTTCGGCAATTCTACAGCGATACCCTTTTTTATACTTAGGCATTGACTTCAAGTTCTGTAATCTGGCCTATGGACTGTGCAATAGCTTCACAAAATTGACCATTCTTTATAAAGAGACAAAGCAAACCTGTGGTCTCTTTTCTCTTTTTATCAACGTTTATTTGTTTATGTTTATTAAAACGAGTTAGAAAGAGGCAGGAGATGGAGGTTCGCTTTGTCTCTGTCACACTTTTGGTACCATTCTTTTTCACAACTAGCTAGAAATTTGATGTCCAGTTCTCTATGTCTATGGATTCCCCAGTGTCACGGTATGACATAAATATATGGTGTCCGTGATCATAAAGTGCTATTTTATATTATCTATACTGTGACGTGGTGTCACGCGAGGGAAAATCTATAATTGGAAATCCGTTGGAAAGCCATTTTCATCTCTACAGGTATCTTTGTGTTATAAATCAGGTCAATTGGATGCTCCGTTGTGACGTAAAGCAACAAGTACATTGTGTTTTAAAGGTGGTAGTAGGCAAAGATTACTAACGATCCCAATTTATCAGTACCAACATCATAGTATTGGTATTAGCATAGGTTTAATTTGAACTGTTTGTTCTTTTTGTTTGTTTTTTACTTATCTGCTAGTTAGTAAGGCCTAGTTTTATTGCACCACCATTAACATTATATATTAAACTTGTGGTTAGCTGGTAGAGAATGCTGTATGGCATTAAGCTCGCCACTGTACACTTTAGTTTGTGCAAAAAAAATAAGTAAATAAACAAAATAAATATTAGTTCTTAAATTTACGCGTTCCATTTCTCATATAAAACGGGATTAAACGAGTTGTTCTTTGGCACAATACCTTATATATATAAACTAGCTTATTCCCGCGACTTCGTCTGCGTAAACTTTTTGATAAAGAAAGCTTTTGACTGTTTACTGTTTTACATACAATAATATCGGATATCTCATACACATTTTCATCCCCTATTTTACCGTCTAGGGGTTAATTTTTCAAAAAACAGTGAATAACGTGAATCTTAATTTTTAACGTTTAAGCCAAGTTTTAGCCATTTCCATGCAAACTGCCAACCCATAGTTTACCCCCTTAGGGGATTAATTTCCATAAATCCCTTCTTAGTGCACACTAACGTCATTTAAGGACCATTTGTGCAAAATATAATGCTTCTAGACACAGCGGTTCCAGCTATCCATTGATCGATAAGTCAGTCAGCCAGTCAGTTTCTTCTTTTATGTACATATAGCTGAACCGGCGATCGTAGTTTCTTTTTTAAGCCTAATAGGGTTGTACTAATTCAGAAACCTTCCCCGGCGTGTGCATAAAAACTTACCAAAATTTTATTATAATCGGTTTACCCTTAATGCGCGAGTCCGACTCGCACTTGACAATTTTTTCTTTCTCAGAAACATTTCCCGGCGTGTGCTTAACAACTTACTAAAATTTCATTAAAATCGGTTTACCCTTATTGCGCGAGTCCGACTTACACTTGACCATTTTCCTTTCTCAGGAACATTCCGCGGCGTGTGTATAACAACTTACCAAAATTTAATTACAATCGGTTTACCCTTATTGCGTGAATTCGACTCGCACTTGAGCCTTTCAGTAAATCCTTATCTTATCGGATGCCTACGTTATACAAAGAACACACCCTCCAAGTTTCAGGTCTATACGATCAGCGGCTAAGGCTGTGCTTTGATCAGGCAGTGAGTCATTTAGGACAAAGAATTTTATATGTATAGATATATAATAATATAATAATATTAATACATACATATAAATATACAAATATATATAAAAGATATAAAATAAAACTATATGTAAATTAACTTATAGGTCCTATCTGATTCAATCCTCGTTCGGCCGCCCGATAGCGGACGCACGCACATATACATATATGCACACACATATACAAACAGATATCGCACACCCGAAAATGGGGCCCCTACACAAAAGCCCGGCAACAAATGCACATCATTTAACCTCCCATCACTTCAGAAACTAGCCTAAGGGGAGAAGAAGTGGCAAGAGACTCCCGGATGTACACCTGTTATCAATCAGTCATGCATGAACCAAGTCCTTAAGTACACAATATCTATCCAAATATGTATATACACACATACACGTCCGTACTCGTGGGCCACACCCCCACACATCCAAAACCCCACCAAAACTAGGCAACTAAAGGCGGAATGCACATGGTGCATCCCCTGGTAGCACGCAACTACAAACATCACAACAGAGACATATCATCGCTACTTAGCTTGGTCTTTAGAGTGCTCCTTTAACTTATCAAACGTAAATTATTTAAGTTGGAATAGAAGACCTAAAATAAGTTTTGTGTACAATTTTGTGTGATACTAGGCCATAAAATTTTGTAATTTAAATATTCATCTACATCAACAGATGTTTAATATAAAATTTAAACTGTTTGTCACCTTAGCTAAGAATTTCTACAGTTAACTTATTATAAAATTTTACACCGCTTCCCATAAATGATTTGTTAGCTTTAGTAAGCCTAAACTTTGGCACAGCAAGTTTATTTTTATTTCTCGTATTTAAGTTGTCACTGTTATCACTGTTCCTCGGAAATTGGGATATATTTTTACGGAAAAACATAGGTAATATTTTCATAGATATATTGACACATTTAAAAACATCCCTGATAGAATCTCGACTACCTAGCTCATAAACGCTTCGTACTGCCTTTTTTGTAATATAAATTCATTCGGTTTTAATATCAGCAGCAGAAGCCCATAGAAAAATACCATAAGACATGACACTGTGGAAATAAGCAAAGTAAACAAGTCTTGCTGTGTTTATGTCAGTCAATTGCCTGATTTTTCTCACCGCAAAAGCAGCAGAACTTAGTTTACCTGCTAGAACTGTAATTTGTGGACCCCACTGCCATTTTGAGTCAACAGTTATACCTAAAAAACTAATTCTAATTAGTCATTATTAAATACCAGATTTCTATTAATTTGGATTACATTAGGTAGTGAAAACTTTTGTTTTATTAGCATCAAGCACAAGATTATCAACAGTAAACCAGTTTGAAAAATTTATAAGGTGTCTATTTATGTCGTTCGAATTGTCGAGTTTCCTGTTCACTTTAAACAATGATGAAGTGTCGAAATGGGGCAATAGTAATATATCAAGAGGATTTATGAATTAAAAAGTTTTGGTTGAACTTAAAACATATTTTCTTTATGAAAGCCTTCCTGATGGTAAGCAGTCACCGCAGCCTATGGACGCTGTAACACCTGGGGCATCACTCGCTCGTTGCCAACCTTTCAAAAAACTGGTTGCCTGTAAAGTCGGTATACGGGCGAAAGTTTTACGTGACAATGATTTTATGTCTGTCTCTCTCGCTCTTAGGCGGGCGCGTGCCTCTCACTCGCTCTCATTGTGAGCGCATAACGTGAGCGGAGCGTAACGCAGTTTCTTGAAGTGTCACCCGGCAAACCAATTTATAAGACGTTGTCACGTCAAAATCTAATAACTTCTTGAAGAACTCCATACTGTATACCTCAAGGCAAACCTCGGCAAAGGAGCCATACCACAACCTAAGCGTTCGTGGGAGGAAGTTGCTCAAAAACAGCAGTGTACGTGACGATTTAGGTTCCAACGCATTTCGATCAATTTCTTAGAACACACCCCATTATACAAGCGGAAGAACACACACGGGGAGCTAAGTCTCTCTAGACTGAAGAGTTCGATACGGCTTTTGTGTTTGGGATCGTCGATGATTCTCACAGTCCGTCGCTGAACCGAGTCAAACGGGCCAAGCTGGCAGCCGGGTGCACCCGCCCAGAGTTGGCAGCAGTACTCCATATCTGGCCGGACTTGCGACTTGTAACTTTGCCCCGAGGTAAAAGGTTAAAGTGTTGAGTACACCAAATTTTTTGGACGTCAAGTCAGAGACCTTGGACAAAGTAGTCTCGATTTGAGACACACAGAGCCTTGAAGGACACCAGCTTTAATATTCATGCTATCAGAACAACTACCATCAACTACGCCGCGCTTGCGTCTGCCGGACAAAATGCTAGTCGCATAAATCCTCGGGCGCTCCGTGGCAACTTCGATAAAAAACCCCGGTGCCAGAACCTATCAAATGCCTTCACTATTTCCAGGTACATTCCAATGCCTCCCCCTGACTATTAATAGCTAGTGCCCATAAGTGTGTAAGATACACTAGAAGGCACCAGTCGAGCGACCATGGCGAAAGTCATATTGACGGTCGCTGACCAGGTCGTGGTTTTCTAGGTATCTTAGAAGCTGTGTGTTGATCACACGCTCCATCACCTTGGAGAGGAGAGAGGTAATAGCGATAGGTCTGTTATTGGATGGATCTGATCTATCGCCCATTTTGGGCATCGGGTGTACCGGGTACCACATTCGCAGTGTGGTAGGAAAGCGCGAAGAGACGCGTGAGTACAGGACATAACTCAAGAGCATGCTGCTTAAGCACCACTGCTGGTATACCATCTGGCCCACTCGACTTATGAACGTCTAGAGAAAGCAACGCCCGCCGGACCTCCCGCTTTGTTATGGAGATTTCCGGCATGGTATTACCGCACCACGGTATGGAAGGTGGTACAGTGCCTTCATCGTCCATATTCGAGTTTGAGGCTAAGAGACTGCTCAGTAGATCGGCTTTCTCTTAAGTACTATGGGCCAAGTCACCATCGGTCTTTCGGAGTGGTGGTAACGACGACTGGCAAAAGTTCCGTTTGGCGGCGTTAGCAAGTGACCAGAAAACACGACTCCCAGAGAGATATCTCGCAAGTCTCCCACATAATTTTCCGATGAATTAGAATTTAGCACCGGTACATAGCTGTTTCTATATACTGAACCTCGAGGCAGCAATGAATTTGCGTTTTAACTCAGAAATATTTGGATCCTTATAATTACAAGCCGTGGTCCAAGCCTCATACATAGTTTCCTTAAGAATATTAGCTTCTCTGTAAGACCGATTAAGCCACGGTCGTGTTTTGACACCGGCAGCTACTCGAGGATTAGGAATAAATTATTCCATACCAGCGAGGATTGTCTCAATGCCTGCGGCTGCGCAGACGTCAGGATCTTCTGAGCTAAAGCAGAGCAGAGAGTACGATTCAATAAAAATTACGTTATCCACTGCCAATTTTTGCATTTTCATGTGGCGCAGCTTTCATAAGTTTTGAATACGACTTCATAGTTGGTGTATATTATGTATTCTTCGTATGATCAACGTTCAGAAATTTTAGTTTATAATAAGCAGTCATTAAATTTCTGTGCAATTAATAATTCTGTAAAAAAAAGGCCCAAATCCATATACAGAGAGAACGGGATTTAAAGTAGATTTAAAACGAAAATTTCATGAATTCATGCAAGAGTTAATTACAGTAAATTTTAATGCAGAGATGCAAATGAGATGCTAAATATTAAGATTGCAGCATCTTAAGGGGTTTAAGTAAGTATACGTCTGTTGCATACATACATTATTTATAAGTTCTGTTAAGTTGCTCCTTTCAGAGATGAGGTTATTTTTCAATCAATTGTAATATCTGACGTTTTTGATTATATTTGTTGTACACAGAATCAAATAATTTAGTGTTAACTAAAAACCGGTTAAGTACATATCGTACACACGTTAAGTTAGAGTTCCTTAACCCTGAAAACAATGACTGAAATTATTGCGGGTATATAAAACACTTGTAAATTGAGTTTGTTCAAAAAATTTATTTAGAAATATTTATCAAGCTCGTAACATTTTTCGTAATTTGCTTATCCCTATGACAGACCCACTAAAGACCAACGATACCACCCACAAAAGGACATGGCGAAACTATAAGGGTTCTTTGTTGACTACGGAACCCTAAAAACTTGGAGAATGAAGAGTTAGGAATAAAACTGGTTGTGGGCTGGGTGTTTTAGTGTCAGCCTTACCTTCTGAGGGGCGGTTGTTTGAACCAGCCCAACTAGCACATTGGTTTTGACTAAGGCTTATTTTACAGCTTAATATGCTAGCTAGTATAAGCTATAGAATATAATAGCTCTACAATGGTTTTTTTTTAATAGCAGCTAACAGAGGTTAAGAAGGGTTAACAAGCGATTTCATACAACAAACCCAAATAGAGCATCAAATCAAGCTACATGGAAAAAAAAAGATTACCTAACAATAACACATTTTTTATCTATTGGTAACATAACTGGTGGACTGCTTAACTAAATAGCTAATAGTAGATTAAGTGTTGAGTTATGTGCAGCGAATCAGTTGTTTAGTTATAACAAAAGTTTGGTTATTACTATGTAAATTTCGAATAGCTAAGCCAGTTTTGTTATCCTTTCATTTTTCAGTGTATAATCATATAAAAAAAGCAAATTCCGTAATAAAAATACGCACTTTAATGCTTGCACTTCCTGAGGGAGCATTGAAAATTGAGATGTAAAACATCATAATATTTACGGTAAACCGATAAGTTTTAAAATTATGTTTTAGTTTTAATTTGAATAAAAAGGCGAAGGTTTTAAGTTTAAGTAAAGTATTTTATACACTATTGTTTAAAAACCAAATCTTTCAATGATTGTTATGGTTTACTCAACAAAAGAAGTTGAAATTAAAGCCGAAGAGAAAAACATATTAGAAAAGCTTTATGTATTGGAATGTAATTGTAAGTAAAGCTGGCGCTCACTGGCACAGCATAGCATAGAAAAGTATTTATCGGAATGCCAAGAGATGGCGAGGCAAACCGAATGATTCCGTTGGTTGTTCTGTAACGTTTGTTAATATTATTTGATTTGTGCACTGCTCAACAGTTGTTTTTACATAAAAATAAAAACAAACTGTTTTTATTGGACCGATGCCACGATGTCATGTTAGTTCACTTTCCCGACGTTTATTCTTTGACTGGGCGCTGTGGGAACTTCCCACACTTCTTTCCACTTGCCACACCATTCGTGTTATCACTGCTTGTTAAGCTGTGGTGCTATGACGTGCCGTGGCTCTCGTCTTGTCAGCTGGGAGTTTGCTTCCAATGACTGCCTCTGATCAGTCCCTATAGGCAAGCAAGGGCGGATCCTGAACCAAAGTTTAGGGGGGGAGGGGGCGATCATAAGTTCTAAAGGTATTTTTTGAACCTTTATTATTTTGAATAATTAAATATACAAATACGTAATTTATATGTAATAAAAGTTATATATTTTAAAAAAATGTTACAATTCATTTCTTCTTAAGGCCCCAGCTGGATCCGCCCCTGTAGGCAAGTGTGCATTTTGGCGGTAGCGATTACAAAAAAGTTTATTACCCAACCAAATACGCAGTACGCAGATTTTTTGGTAGGTTACATAAAAAATTCTCCTTTATTTGATCGGATAACAACATTTCTGTGATCGCTATCGCCATTGTGCACACTTGTCTGGTTGTTGCATGAACATGAACAGTAATCGCCACTTGAGAACGTTTCGTTCGCGGTTTAATAAAAGTAGATTGCACAACAAAGGAACCTATAGTTGAAGAGAAGAGAAGGGTTCAAGAGTAGAATCCTGAGCGGAACGAAAACTTTTTCAGAGAGCGCCGGCCTTACAAATATAGAGAAATGAAATACCTACATTGTGTACTACTTTTGAACTTATTAATACATTTCTTTTCGAACGCTATTTTCAAAGTGATAGACAATTTGTTTCATATTGCAGGATATAGTATAATATATATATGTGTATAAAGTGTGTAAGTAAGTGTGTAGATAGGTAAATATATGTGAGTGTATTAATTTGGTATGTAAATGTAATTTATGAAGCATAAAATAGTATTGTAAGTGTATATGTCAGACCTTCATTTTTCTTTTTTGGAGGTAATGAGATTTCAAAAAAAATGATAAATTTATCATCTTTTTGTGCTTCAGGCTACTGTAGTTTCTACCTACTCTCATCTGAACACGCTTGTATAACTAATTTAAATAGTTCAAATTTTTTTATTTTATTTTTCTTTATATCGATATTTATTTGTTGTATATATTGCGCATTATTTATACATGTCTTGGCTTGTTGACGTTTACTATAATATTTTCTGTGAAGCCTATTATTAGCCTTATTGTTAATAAGTACTTTTGTTTATACTGATTTGTGACGCCGTTGGTTTCAATAAATAAATAAATAAATAAACCTCTCAATCTTTTTATTATAATAATAGAAAGGTTATATTGTTTGAATACCATCACCCATTGTCCCAAAGTCAGTTGGCAAGCTTTCATCTCCAGTTGATTGCATTGTCAACGTATAATGATTGATTTACTTGAGAAGATCGATTTTTGTCCTTATACCCAATTACTAAGAGTGGATGGATGGATGTGATAAATATGGTGAAAGAAGTATTTTGTCATTTACTGTAGTGTGTTTGGCGCTCTAATATTAAGATATGTATGTCATGGACAAACTGGTTAATTAGGTTAAATGCATGTTGCCTCAGCCATTGTTGGTCCCTACTACAGTACAATAGACCTCTCCTTAAGGAAAAGAGGCTTAGATCTTAGTCCTCTACGCTGGCTTAGTGCGAATTGGTAGATGTTGTCGAGCTAGTGGCCATTTGACTGTGCGAATGGTCAAGCTGCCTATAAGGCCCGACTTAGCATGACAGCATTCAGGAACTCAGGACCGACGTCTTGGCGTGTACCATTCAATTACTTTCTACTACTCATGATGTATAACTTAACATATCCTTTCCGATAGACAAATAGTTCTGGGCGACAAGATTTTAACATAAAAGAGAAAAATACATATGTCTTAGCAAAAACAAGACAAAAATCGATTAAAAACAGCTACAACGATAAACCAGAAAATCTTTAGGTTAAAATTACAATATGTTTTTACTATTAAATAGGCGCCTTAAGAAAATTACTTAACTAGTCGCATTGGGTCTGTAAGGAAAATTACGAAAAAAATAGTTAAAGCATACTATTTAATACAGTTGTGTACAATTATGTTTTATTTAGGTAAAAAATAAACAAAAAATGAATAAAATATACGGAAAACAATCTTATAAATGAAATAACAATTATATGAATTCATACACTTGGAGGTATGTGAGATACCCCTAAGGTCACTTTTGCACTGACTTAGTGCTCAAATAGAGGTTTCAGAAAAGAATTAAGGGTTCGTCAGGACAAGGATCAGTTATATTATACTCATTCAAGCTTCAACCAGTTATTTATTGATTAAGATTACCTAATCACTTAAGGTGATTCCTAGCCCTCAACATAAAGAATAATAGAGGAAATATAATACAATCTTTCCCTACCAAGCTAACAAGAAAGATAGAAACCGTAATCCTACCTAAGAGAATGTGATGGGAGGAAGGTTTAATATCCTTAGGAACAGAAATACAGTGGTACCGTTTTTCAGCCTAAGACCCGGATTATGGTAGAATCTTGAACGACGTCCTCACACAAGTAGGCTGCTAGAACGGGCCGCCATCAAACATCAGAGGAAAGTGGTACGCAAAGTATTGCGACTCCTCGGTGAGCTTCCTAGACCAGTCACAAGAGCCTACGGGCAGGTATAAAATCACATGATTACTTACATTTTTAGTGTAAAATCCTTTCACAACACAATTAAATAATAGAAAAGAAACTTTACCTAATGGGAACTCGAGTAGGAATTAACCTATGCCCACAGCATATGAAAAATCAGATTATTAGCAGGATTTTGATCCGTTGCCGAGCTAACTACACATAAAGTATTGCCTGACAAAGGGTGTCAGTAAAGATTATGATTTTTAGGGTTCGTTATTTAAATGTATGAAAATGACCATGGCAGTATGCTAGAGTGTCGAGAAACTTCTAGGGTTTCTCGTATCTTTGGTCCATCTTCCTAAGGCTAAGCCCAGAACAGGATCTGAATCCTGTTATAAAATAGAAAAAAAAGTAACTCTGATCGTGACTAATATGTTAACCCCTCGCTGGCGCAGTCCTAACACATTTTTTTTTTATTTGAAATTGTGTTGACCCCATGCGCTATTAAATTGAATTTAATGATATAACTACTAACTTACTATTCCCGCCATTTCAATGGTGAGTTTATTTATTTATTCGCTTATATATTTATTCACTCGCAAATGTGATGAAAATCATAGTGTGTAGCACGTATAGTACGGAAATTACAAACTCGACTCATTGAAGTCTTTGGCCTTATATAAAAATTCGCTTTTTTTTTTGTAAGTAAAACAAAAAACCATAAACACGCAGGAAATAAAGATTTTTCAAAAAGTCACTCGGGCAAAGGCGTGGGAATAAGCTAGTATAATATAAATATTGATAAACAAAACGCAATAAACAATGAAACTAGTGAATTACCTAAATTTTTAAATCCACCTTAACCTGTTTTATACACATATGCTACTGTAAAAGCAGTAAAAACCCGAAATATGGGCACCCAAATTTGGCCTTGGTAAGCTTAGTTTTTTTATATGGTCCGAACTATTTACAAATCTAACCTATCGCACCCAAAGCTGTTGACATTTATTGTAAACTAGCTGACCTGGCAAACGTTGTTTCTTTTTTAAAAACATCTACCGCACCCACCTAGGATTTTTCGCTACGCTAAAGACCAACACAGCGAGGAAAAGAGATATACTCATTACATGAACGCTGCACAAGAGAAAAAGAGACAGATAACCATATCTAATATGTCCATTATTTTTCAATTAGAAACCCATAGTAACTTGTTTGTTTGTTGACATCACGGGTTTCGTTGATTATTAGGTCAATCCTGACAATAAAGGACTTAAAAGTTTAGTGCTTTGGTATGGTGACTTGTTACAAACCTAATTGTTCCGTCACAGGAAGAAATAACCCGGACAATCATACTTTTCACGGGTAAATACGAAATTCTCAGGTATTTTTTTCAAACCATATTTTGTCGCATTTCTGTTAAAAATTGGATCAGAAAACAGTTTTTACGTTATTATATTGCTTTTCTTTGTAAAACGTGTTATTATTTCATATAGAATGGTTCTAATTATTATTGTTATTTTAAGTAAAATTGTAAAATGTGTGGTTACGCTAGGGCTTAACAAAACGATGACGTCTTAAGTATCAGTATATCGATACTTTTTCCTCTAATTATTCATCAACATCCAGAGTAATTTAATTTTAATAATGTGTCTTACAAATATTACTTGAGCGCACGTGGTTAATAATCTTTTTTTATAGGGTTCTGTAGCCAAATGGCAAAAATGGACCCTTGTAAACTCGTCATGTCCGTCCGTATGTCATAGCCTTATAATTCCGCCGAATTTTCATCGATTCTAATAAAATTTTACACGAAGGTAGCTTTAATAAAAATGGAGAACAGGCATAAATATATCGATAAAGCACAATGTCGATAGTGTACGCAGACAACACTATTCTCAACCCACACAAAGTCAGTTAGTAACACTTACTCAATTTTTTTTGGTATCGTAACTAAACTGACATTGTGTATCTTTTGCATCCTATATCTATGACCGCACCAACCTATTGTAAAAGGGTTGTACTAATTCAGAAACATTCCCCGGCGTGTGCATAACAAATCACCAACATTTCATTACAATCGGTTTACCCTTATTGCGCGAGTCCAACTCGCACTTGACCCTCGCGGAAAATCCTTTCTTATCGGATGCCGTCGTTATACAAAGAACACACCCTCCAAATTTCAGGTCTCTGCGATCAGCGGTTTAGGCTGTGCATTGATCCGTCTGCCAGTCATTTAGGACAAAGCATTTTATATGTATAATAGGTATACAGAAATACCGCAGAGATCTCTTTGTTATGAACAAAATAGAACATCGTTATTTTTTTATTTTGGGCTTTAGTTCTTGGAATTTTGGAATTTTTTAATAAACTTTGGTATATTAAAAACTAGCCATACCATGTTTACTTAATACAAATAAAGTAAGGTTACTTGTTCTGACGATAAAGAAGAAAAACAATGCTAAAATAAACTTAGTTGCTAAATCTTTGTCTTCTACCGCATATCCGGCCTTGTCAGTAACATATACATGATAACAAAAGCTGGTAAAGCTCACTCTTTTATGTAGTCTGTAGCACTTCGAATTTAGCATCGAAAAGATACTTTCGTAGTCGACTACGAGGTGCTACGAAGGAGCATACGTATGGTAGCTTAAATAAAGTGCTAACCTTCGCAGCCGACATGTCAAGGTTCCAAGTATTTTCTTTGTTTATTTCATTTCACCTGTCGTTTGATTGATTGATTGTTTGATTGATCGAACATTCCTTAAATTACTGATTTTTTTTTTGTTTTATAGTTTATGAAATCGAAATGTTAATAGTAAGTACATGCATTTTTTTTAAAGCGACCTCTCTCGGTTTTTTATACTATTATTGCATAACTCAAATATAGATTTTGAATAGATGATGTTTTGATTTAGGTATGTGATGTAAACATATATATATATATACCTACATATTTAATGGTTGTTCATGTATCTTATATTTATATGTATATATTGAACCCATCAACATGAAAGTTGGCACATTGAACTGTTTTTTTCATAGCGGAGGGATTTTTCGTCATCAATTTTTTAAAGATGGCACAGCACATCCACTTTAACAGCGTTTGCCGGGCCAGCTGGTAATAAATAACAAGTTGTTTAGATTTTTTTTTAGGCCAGATAGCTTATTGAGAAAATTAATTTACTTTATTCATTTCACATTTAAATATTTATTTTTAACGTCATTTGTTAAATATCGACATTTAATCCTAATGTTATTTTACAGTTCGTGTTAACAACAGAGAAAATGGTAGTACAACACATAGTAAAAAGTAAGATGAAAAATAATCACATAAAACCCTTGTCAGCGACGGAACTGGTACCAGTAAATAAAAACGTCCCGCCAACGCCATCTGGCGCCGGTCGCGGCTCCGTAGCGCCTGTCTCACGCCCCGCCCGCCTACTTACAAAGCTATTTAATAATATTCGCTGTAAATTATAGCAGTATTGCTTTGGTGATTATTTTATTCTATAAGAAATGGATTCTTTACACACATTTAATGAGGAGAGTGATACTGATTTTTCTAGACAAACTTCATTAATATCTGTTAAGGTGATTTGCTTTGCAGAGTTTTCATACAAAATGCTTTTGCCATAATCTTTGAAATTAATACAACTTTACATTTGATTTTAGGTTCAAAAAAAAGGAACAAAAAATCAAGAGGTAGTTTTTGTTTCATAAAATTTCATTCGGCCATCATTTTTAATGGATTTACAAAGTTGACTAAATTTGCTCCAAAATACATTGGTAGTGGTAGACATAGACACATGTTAACACACTCATCAAAATCTCAAGGACACAATTCGTGATAGAAAAGTCCTTACGTGGCCAAAAGAAGACAGCTGTATTTTACCCAGAGCCATATCTTTATCATGATTGATTGGGCAATGTTTTTTTGAGCAATTGGGCTTTATCATGTGTTCGGATTACGTGAATTTTCTTATCCTTGAATATATATTATTTAAAAATTCAATCACTACATATAAGCAGCTGGTGGCATAAAGTTATTGCTTTTATGCTCTATTACGACTACTAATACTCTAAGTTCAATCCCTCCTCATGTCCTGTCATCTTTTTGGTGATTTCGATAAGATTTTAATGTTGATTTCGATTATGTAGAACATAGCATTTTTTTCTGTTTTTTTTTGTAACAACCATAATAAAAAAATAAGTTACTTATTAGTAAATGTTACAATTTTATTTAATTCTAGGTATATAAGTAATTTAGTATAGTTCTATTTTATGTAATATAACACGGTTCAAATGATGATTTTGAATACCTAGGTATATTTTTTTTACCGAAATCAAAAAAAACTGATCCAGCTATTTTGGAGATAAGTTTTATAAATAAAAAATTACAAAAAGCTAGGTAGGTATGTAGGTGACGTCTTTTTTTTCGGATGCTGGATCATCAAGTTTATTGCGAAAAAGTCTGGAATACTCGAGTTTCACGTTGTACCTATGAAAATGTATGGAAGTAGTACCTACTTGCTTCTCGAGACCATACAAGGAAACTTATTGCAAAAAGTCTTTTCGGACTCGGGAATTCCAGAAAGAAATGAACCTATGCAAGTTCGTCTTATCTCGTGACCCATAAATGCACAAGCATACATTCCGAATTCTCGAATCTGAGGTACTCGAGATAGATTGAGTGTCGGGAAAGGACATAGGCTACTTGAATACGTGAGTGTGAGTCGGTTTTTTTCTATAATTGAGGAGTTGGCGTTGAAATCCTACGACAACATATTTGAGGCGGGCGAAACCGCGGGCAAACGCTAGTTCATTTATAAAATGCTAGTTAAAATTTTAAATATTAACTGCTCCACCCACCCTACATTCGGTAATCGGCGATTCCAATGGCAACTCCTTGATAATCCTCTTAAAGAAGTTTGAATAAGTGTAACTTAATTAAATCGCAAAGAGGCAGCAAGCTATAATACTGGGATAATAAACAGCCTACACCTTTTTCCGTCTGTTCAAATATCTTAAAATTCAGCCTAATTGGATGCTCCGTTGCGACTTGGTGCGCTTGACTTGATTGCGTACGGTCTAGTTTCATTGATTTACCTAAATATATAAGTAAATCCCGGCTATTGCACATGGTTTCCCTAAATTTATAGTTATGCAAGAGCAACATGGCCCCCATATAGGGGGGGAAACTATAAGCTAGACACATGCGAGTAACAAAACTTTTGAAATTGGACTTTTCACTAGACTAATTCTAGTTGCGCGACTGACGGGGATAAGATAGTAATTAGTAAAAAGCTACAGCAAAAATAAAGCCACGTTACTCGTCATGCCGCACTCTTTGCCCACCGCTCCCGGTTTTGTCGGTTTTTTGGCGCGAGTAGAACAGTGTGTGGCAATTTTTAAAAACATTATTAATGTAGAACAACAATACCTATACTTTTCCAATAGCCGATTATCGTTTAGTTTAATGTTTTAAATACTTGCAAAGGACAAATTAATTGTATCAAAAGCTTTTTTAGTTCACTGTAGTAGAGGGGATTCGTTGGTTCTGGCGCACTTCCCCCCAACCTCAACCCCTCGCCTAAAAAAAAGCTCACTAATTTTTCTGCTTTGTACGACTCGCGCTTGACCACTCTCAAAACATCGTTGGTTCTGGCTCACTACCCTCCAACCCCAACCCCTCACCTAAAAACTTTTCTGCCCCGCACGACTCGCGCTTGACCACTCTCAAAACATCGTTGGTTCTGGCTCACTACCCTCCAACCCCAACCCCTCACCTAAAAACTTTTCTGCCCCGCACGACTCGCGCTTGACCACTCTCAAAACATCGTTGGTTCTGGCTCACTACCCTCCAACCCCAACCCCTCACCTAAAAACTTTTCTGCCCCGCACGACTCGCGCTTGACCACTCTCAAAACCACCCCTGTGTCTGGGGCTATGTCGACTCACGCAACCAACCCCTGTGTCTGGGGCTATGTCGACTCACGCTTGACCAAAACTACTGCGTGACGTCACAGTGGCTCCTGTGTATAACTTGTCTCTAGTTTTGTTATGTAATTACATCATTATCGTAATGGGTTATCATGTTTTTCCCCGTTCATAATAAAGTTATTCCTATTTAATTACAATGATGTTGGTGGTGACATTCCAAAAACTAGTCCCCCGAGGGTGTATCTCAAGGTTTTAGGGGTGTGTCCACTCACGCTTTACAAAAACAACCTGGAGACGTGTCGGTTCACGCTTGATATGACTTGACATGTTATACCTACAGAAAATCTTCAATTCAAGTCGGTCGAAGTTTAAAGAGAAAAGCTGATAATAGTGTTAAAGATTTACAACTAGCATTGACGTCATCATGATGTGTCAAATATGTGATTTACAGGTTAAGCAAAGATTCTATGCTCAGCACTTACGATCTAAGAAACACAAATAGAAATGTCTTATTCTTAATCATAATTTACTTTATGTGTCTGTTATATCACTCGTGAAGTATTTATAGCATCAATTGAAGAATCAATACTATTTTATTATTCATGCAGATTTTGATCAGGAAACAAAAGATTTAAAAAATTGTTTTGAATTTTTAAATTTGACTATTAGGAATTGGATAAAAAATGGTGAATTAGAAAATTATTCAGAACCTTTAAGTGATGACATTAAAAATAAAATGTGTAATGACACATAGTGATTTAGAAAAAAAAGAAAATGTTTAGAAATGCATGTTAATAAGTTTAATCCCTTACGGGGATCTTCGTATATTCGTAAAAAAGAACGATCAACAATGTTTTAAGAGGACTATATCCTGCAAATACACATTCCGATAGGGTATCATCATACTTGAGGCATTAAAATAAACTAACGTTTAATAATATTCAGTTCCCAATCAAATTATCTGATATACCCAAGGTAGAAAAACAAAATGACATTAGCATTAATATGTTTGAATTAGAGTTTAACAAAGAAAAAAAAACTTTACAAAATGTTCTAATTAATTACAAATTAACGTATTATTTTTAAACAACGGTTGAAATGGTCATTATTGTATTTATCACGCTTGGTAAATAAACAAATAACAAATTGAAATGACACTATTCATATCTGGGCCGGTTGCCGTAACTATTTTTAATCTAAAGTTAATTTAATTAATCACCAGAAACATGAATGTGCTCAAATTTTTACTGAATAACTAGGAATTCATAAAAAAGAAAAATATTGGTTTAATAGGGAAACAAATAATGATGAAATCTATTTTGATAAATTTCAAAGAATATTAAAATTACATTTTATAATATATGCAGACTTTGTAGCTCATTTAAAACCCTCCTATTGTCACCTATTGTGTCCCTGATCCATCGAAGTCATATACGTAAACAATACATGAACATGTAGTTTGTTCTTATGGATAATATATAAAATGTTCATATGATGATAAACTGTCTATATACAGAACATACTCAGAGCCTAATTGTACAAAAATGTTTATGGAAAGCATTAACAAAGATATTAGCAATATACATAGGATAAATTGTTTTCAAAAATGTCCACTTTCTTTAACTAATGAAGAGAAGGAATCTATAAGAAAATCGCAATTATGTTATATTAGGTGATGAAATCACAGTAGACTATGACTGGAATACTAGTAATTTTAGAGGTGTTAGTCACGAATTATTTAGTAGCACAAAGTATCGTGTTCCATTTTTCATTCCTATTCTATTTCACAATCTAAACAATTATGATGCTCATTTTATTGTTCATGCTTTGAATTTTAAAGATTGAGAAATAAAAATAATTCCGCAAAATAAGTAAAAATATAATTCATTCTCATGTAAACCTAATATGTCGTATAGTTCATTTGCGGTTTTTAGATTATTTTTAATTTATGATCTACTAGAGTTTAGATATATAGAATATTATATAAAGACCAATTTGCAGAATTAAGAAATCAATTACAAACGAATTTTAATAAACTTATTAGGAAAGGTGTTTTTCTTCATGAATTTGTTAATTCTTATGAGTCCTTAAAAATTACATCTCTTCCAAATCAAGACGCTTTCTTTAACTCTTTAATACCAGTGTATCAAATTATAATTATAAACATGCTCAAAACGATGTCAGCCCAATTTAAATGTAAAAATATGTTGGAATATTCCAATCTATATTTAAGAACTTATGTAATGCTACTCACTGATATTTCTGATAACTTTAGAATTTTTATATCTAATGTGATATAATTGTAATTATTTATTTTCTTCTTTTTACACTAAGCTGTACACGTATCTACAATATATTTTTGCCACGGAAAATGAGCTCTATTTTAAAATTAACCTGTAACCTTAAGTACCCTGAACATTTACATGATCTTAATTCATATTTACCTTTATGCCCTGAAAAACATTGTAAACGATTACAGTAAAGATAAGAAATTAGTATCAAAGTTTTATAATAAAACTAAAATATAATTTACTATAGAAATCTCAAACAATGTTTACAACTTACTATGAAGTTAATTAGGGTTCATAGAGTTTTACAGTTTAAGCATAGTCCTTAGTTGAAATATATATAGATTTAAATACACAAGTAAGAACTACAGCTAAAAGTGACTGAAAAAGATTTTTATAAATAATACATTCTTTGGTAAAATATGGAAAATGTTGAAAAACGTGTATTTGTGAAAAAAAGATATTTATTTGGAGAATTATAAGTCGTGTCTATGTATCACAAATGTAAATAGTTCACGTGCAGAATTCGAAGTGTGAAACATACTATTTTACACAAAAAATTAAAAAAAATTTGTTGTAGACTTTTAGTTCTCCAAATAAATCTCTTTTTTTGTCACACTTTTCTTGAAAACTTTAGATTCGGCAATTACTTTAAAGATTGAGAAATAAAAATAATTCCGCAAAATAAGTAAAAATATATTTCATTCTCAAATAAACCTAAGATGTCGTATAGTTCATTTGCGGTTTTTAGATTATTTTTAATTTATGATCTACTAGAGTTTAGATATATAGAATATTATATAAAGACCAATTTGCAGAAATAAGAAATCAATTACAAACGAATTTTAATAAACTTATTAGGAAAGGTGTTTTTCTTCATGAATTTGTTATGTCAGCTCAATTTAAATGTAAAAATATGTTGGAATATTCCAATCTATATTTAAGAACTTATGTAATGCTACTCACTGATATTTCTGATAACTTTAGAATTTGTTATATCTAATGTGATATAATTGTTATTATTTAGTTCTCCAAATAAATCTCTTTTTTTTGTCTCACTTTTTTGAAATCTTTAGATTCGGCAATTACTTCAAGCAATTATAAGTCTACAACAAGTTTTATTAATTTTTGAGAATTCTGTAGGACTCTCGAAATACTTGTTACGATTTTGTATATTGGAAATATAAAAATTTTGATGTATAACTTTCATTATTATACCATGCACAAAAAAATAAGATAATAGTGTCAAGTTATAATACCCTGATACGGGTAGCTTCGTTTAATATGTATTTACAGATAATTTTTATAATGATGTAAAATCTGACTTAGATTTTTTTTCGATACTTCAGACTATCCTAATGATAACATTTATGGTTACTTTATAATTAAACTTTAATAAAACGAAACTTGCGTATTACAATGGTGAAGTATTTCGAGAGTCTACAGACTTACCAAAGAATGTATTATTTATAAAAATCTTTTTCAGTCACTTTTAGCTGTAGTTCTTACTTGTGTATTTAAATCTATATATATTTCAACTAAGGACTATGCTTAAACTGTAAAACTCTATGAACCCTAATTAACTTCATAGTAAGTTGTAAACATTGTTTGAGATTTCTATAGTAAATTATATTTTAGTTTTATTATAAAACTTTGATACTAATTTCTTATCTTTACTGTAATCGTTTACAATGTTTTTCAGGGCATAAAGGTAAATATGAATTAAGATCATGTAAATGTTCAGGGTACTTAAGGTTACAGGTTAATTTTAAAATAGAGCTCATTTTCCGTGGCAAAAATATATTATAGATACGTGTACAGCTTAGTGTAAAAAGAAGAAAATAAATAATTACAATTATATCACATTAGATATAAAAATTCTAAAGTTATCAGAAATATCAGTGAGTAGCATTACATAAGTTCTTAAATATAGATTGGAATATTCCAACATATTTTTACATTTAAATTGGGCTGACATCGTTTTGAGCATGTTTATAATTATAATTTGATACACTGGTATTAAAGAGTTAAAGAAAGCGTCTTGATTTGGAAGAGATGTAATTTTTAAGGACTCATAAGAATTAACAAATTCATGAAGAAAAACACCTTTCCTAATAAGTTTATTAAAATTCGTTTGTAATTGATTTCTTAATTCTGCAAATTGGTCTTTATATAATATTCTATATATCTAAACTCTAGTAGATCATAAATTAAAAATAATCTAAAAACCGCAAATGAACTATACGACATATTAGGTTTACATGAGAATGAATTATATTTTTACTTATTTTGCGGAATTATTTTTATTTCTCAATCTTTAAAATTCAAAGCATGAACAATAAAATGAGCATCATAATTGTTTAGATTGTGAAATAGAATAGGAATGAAAAATGGAACACGATACTTTGTGCTACTAAATAATTCGTGACTAACACCTCTAAAATTACTAGTATTCCAGTCATAGTCTACTGTGATTTCATCACCTAATATAACATAATTGCGATTTTCTTATAGATTCCTTCTCTTCATTAGTTAAAGAAAGTGGACATTTTTGAAAACAATTTATCCTATGTATATTGCTAATATCTTTGTTAATGCTTTCCATAAACATTTTTGTACAATTAGGCTCTGAGTATGTTCTGTATATAGACAGTTTATCATCATATGAACATTTTATATATTATCCATAAGAACAAACTACATGTTCATGTATTGTTTACGTATATGACTTCGATGGATCAGGGACACAATAGGTGACAATAGGAGGGTTTTAAATGAGCTACAAAGTCTGCATATATTATAAAATGTAATTTTAATATTCTTTGAAATTTATCAAAATAGATTTCATCATTATTTGTTTCCCTATTAAACCAATATTTTTCTTTTTTATGAATTCCTAGTTATTCAGTAAAAATTTGAGCACATTCATGTTTCTGGTGATTAATTAAATTAACTTTAGATTAAAAATAGTTACGGCAACCGGCCCAGATATGAATAGTGTCATTTCAATTTGTTATTTGTTTATTTACCAAGCGTGATAAATACAATAATGACCATTTCAACCGTTGTTTAAAAATAATACGTTAATTTGTAATTAATTAGAACATTTTGTAAAGTTTTTTTTTCTTTGTTAAACTCTAATTCAAACATATTAATGCTAATGTCATTTTGTTTTTCTACCTTGGGTATATCAGATAATTTGATTGGGAACTGAATATTACTAAACGTTAGTTTATTTTAATGCCTCAAGTATGATGATACCCTATCGGAATGTGTATTTGCAGGATATAGTCCTCTTAAAACATTGTTGATCGTTCTTTTTTACGAATATACGAAGATCCCCGTAAGGGATTAAACTTATTAACATGCATTTCTAAACATTTTCTTTTTTTTCTAAATCACTATGTGTCATTACACATTTTATTTTTAATGTCATCACTTAAAGGTTCTGAATAATTTTCTAATTCACCATTTTTTATCCAATTCCTAATAGTCAAATTTAAAAATTCAAAAGAATTTTTTAAATCTTTTGTTTCCTGATCAAAATCTGCATGAATAATAAAATAGTATTGATTCTTCAATTGATGCTATAAATACTTCACGAGTGATATAACAGACACATAAAGTAAATTATGATTAAGAATAAGACATTTCTATTTGTGTTTCTTAGATCGTAAGTGCTGAGCATAGAATCTTTGCTTAACCTGTAAATCACATATTTGACACATCATGATGACGTCAATGCTAGTTGTAAATCTTTAACACTATTATCAGCTTTTCTCTTTAAACTTCGACCGACTTGAATTGAAGATTTTCTGTAGGTATAACATGTCAAGTCATATCAAGCGTGAACCGACACGTCTCCAGGTTGTTTTTGTAAAGCGTGAGTGGACACACCCCTAAAACCTTGAGATACACCCTCGGGGGACTAGTTTTTGGAATGTCACCACCAACATCATTGTAATTAAATAGGAATAACTTTATTATGAACGGGGAAAAACATGATAACCCATTACGATAATGATGTAATTACATAACAAAACTAGAGACAAGTTATACACAGGAGCCACTGTGACGTCACGCAGTAGTTTTGGTCAAGCGTGAGTCGACATAGCCCCAGACACAGGGGTTGGTTGCGTGAGTCGACATAGCCCCAGACACAGGGGTGGTTTTGAGAGTGGTCAAGCGCGAGTCGTGCGGGGCAGAAAAGTTTTTAGGTGAGGGGTTGGGGTTGGAGGGTAGTGAGCCAGAACCAACGATGTTTTGAGAGTGGTCAAGCGCGAGTCGTGCGGGGCAGAAAAGTTTTTAGGTGAGGGGTTGGGGTTGGAGGGTAGTGAGCCAGAACCAACGATGTTTTGAGAGTGGTCAAGCGCGAGTCGTACAAAGCAGAAAAATTAGTGAGCTTTTTTTTAGGCGAGGGGTTGAGGTTGGGGGGAAGTGCGCCAGAACCAACGAATCCCCTCTACTCACTGTTCACATTTATGACTGACGATTCAGGAGATTGGAATTCAAGTTGATGGATATTAAAGGACTTACAACTTCGGCTTTATGCGGACTAAATATCCTTACTTCCTATCCTTTTTAGTTTCATTTTTTCACTCACTTATTGACTATCACTTAAGAATAGTTATTCATTAATGACATTTAAAAATAATTTAAAAACAGGTTTTCAGCCGGAGTAAAAAATCTATTTGTACAACTTTAGGTTAAAAAAGACGTTATAAAAGTGTTAAGTGTTTCGTTGTCTTTCTGCTTGATTTTTTGTTGTATATTAATAACAAGTAGACCATGTTTGATGCAGCTTTACTTAATTTGGGAGTATATAATATTAAAACAGTTCTTAACTATGTCTGACTGTGAGTCTAGTGTCAAGGGAAACATATAATAGATCTCTATTATCAAGAACATTACATTAAAAAAATACACAATCAAAAAACACCGACATAGTTTATTTATTAAAAAGTAAATGACAGAAAATGGCTGACATTTTTAAAATTTTTATATATTGCTTTGGAAATGGAGATTATGTGAAATTTTTATTGACTTATTAAAGACGTTGATGCATGATTTAGTTATCATGAAATAGAAATAACGATAATAATTAGTTATGACGTTGAGACCAAGGTGATGATATGCTCCAAGAAACTATAGAGTTGATGAAAAAGACGCTTTATATTTTATTATTCTTACAAACACTACTGCTAATGGATAAAAAAACTTCACTTTTATTTAAAATAAACTTTTATTTTTGTTATTATTGAACTTTAAAACCTGCAGATGAAACAAAAAAAAACTGGTTGCCTGTAAAGTCGGTATACGGGCGAAAGTTTTACGTGACAATGATTTTATGTCTGTCTCTCTCGCTCTTAGGCGGGCGCGTGCCTCTCACTCGCTCTCATTGTGAGCGCATAACGTGAGCGGAGCGTAACGCAGTTTCTTGAAGTGTCACCCGGCAAACCAATTTATAAGACGTTGTCACGTCAAAATAGATATCATCTTAGTGTCAAAAACCCTGTAACCTGTATTCAACGCATAGACGGCAAAATTATAATGCTGTAAAATAAATACGGATCGACGAACATTGCGAAATTTAGCTTAGGGTTTAGCGATCGGATTCTGCCATTTGGCAACGCAACAACAAGTAGTAACATCAAATTTTACGTCCATAGGCTACGGTGACCACTTAGCATCAGGTGGACCGTAAGCTTGTTAAAAAAAAATCTCACACCTTTACGCAGCACTTCTTTCAGTTTAAAATGTTCCAAAAAGATAAAATAGTTGATTTCGTTAAGGTCTGTATAAATTAACTACACTACAAATATGTTTAAACTATTAAAAGCTGCGATAAAATATACGATACGAGGTGCTACGAGGTGCTACGAACGAGCGACCGTGTAGCGGAGCGAAAGTGCAACCTTTGTGCCATAAATGTCAAAGTTCGAGCGAAACTCCTTTGTTTATTCCATCTGCACATCTATAAACTTTAAGTTGAAATCGTTATCGGAAAATAGTAAACATAAATATTAAAACCAGGCAAAGGTCATTCTGGCCCTGGTATTTTATAAAACTGGTGTTTAACGAGTCATGGGACATATATTATGTCACCTTAGTCCAAATAAGCAGTCTTGCATTGATGGCGTCACTACCTATCATGTAGGGTTGAAAACCGGCTGTCACCTACATTAAGATGGAGGTGTGTATCCAGCTACTGGTTACGTCCGTCTGGGGACTGAGACGGTGAAGATATACTTTTATAACATACACCCACATATCTTTAATTAAACACACAGAAAACTTTGCAATGTTTCTACTAACGTAAAAATTAACAATGAGCACCGATTTATATTCATTGCGTAGTTTTGTATAACTTTGCTCAGTGGCTTAGGACAAACTAAATGTTTATCCTGTGCGGGAATCGAACATTTGATAATAACATGTGATAAACATTTTTGTTAGTCTCGAGTTTGGGTATTCTCTGTGTATAATATATATGTTTTTGCTAAAACGTTAGCAAAAACAAATTATCAAATATATATATATATATATAAATACATATATATATAGCTTGTATCCGTCGTCTGGTATTCATAGTACAAGCTAAGTATGCATAGTTTGGAACCAAATGGCATTGCAATGTATGATTTCCAAAAAATATTTATTTATATTTATTTAAGTATTAAGTTATATTTTAGCTTTTTAAGGTTCCGTACTCAACAATCAACCCTTATAGTTTCCCCGTGTACTTTCGTCGGCTATCTGTCCGCGACTTAGCTCAAAGACTCTTAGGCCCGGATTTATAGTCGTTTTTAAGTGATGTCTACATAATACTTACTTCTGCTATTAGTCATATTTACCTGTATATTTGAGCATTTAAATCCATTTTTTTTTTTTTTTTAAATTACTTAGATGAAGTTGTTGGTTGTGTAAAATAGGTAGTAAAAATAACATAATAAACCATGTCAAATTATAGAAAAATCGTTTATAGTAATCCTACTAACATTATAAATGTGAAACTTTGTACGGATGGATGTTTGTTACTCTTTCAGGCTTCAACCACTGGACGGATCGGGATGAAACTTGGCATATATATAGGTTAGGTCCTGGAATAGCATATAGGCAATTTTTTATTCCGAAATTCGCGCGGGAATAACTAAAGCCGAGCTTAAACGAACTATAGCTATAGCTACAGCTTGATATAGCAAACTTTATTAGTGTAATTAAGAATTAAATCACAGTCGCCAATAACCGAATTTAGGGCTGGCTAATTAAGGAGTAAATCACAGTATTTAAGGAGTCCCACGCCGATAACCGAATTTAGGGCGGGCGTTCGGTGGTACGGGGTGTTTGAACCTGGCTTTACAAGTTTTTAAATATCTGAAATAATTCTCATCTCAGCTCCTATGGAACCCAAATTTAATTCGTGTACGACAGGTACATGGCCGGTTTATGTTAAAATAATTTTGCCAAGATAGTTGCAGTTTATTCTCTGATCTAATGTGGTTTTAAACATTGTTAATTAAGTAAGTATTTTATTAATATATTTTATTTTTGTTTTATTTACTTCATTTATCTATTTAAATGAGCATAAGCATTTATTAACAACTTTTTTGATATATAAATGCATATGTCATTTACGTACAGTATCCATTTTGAACACACATAAAACAATTAAAATAAGATATATGAACTTACAATGAATTACCTATTTTAAGAAATTTCTAATATCTAATATTATTTACTTATAAATATATATAATATATATATGTGTCCCTTTAAGTAAGTAGTAGAACAATTCCATTAGACGATAGATTAATGTAAATGAATAAAACGCGAATGCTTGGGTTGTGAAATAAGCTCCCTGCGAAGGTTTTCTTTAAGGACTACAGTATAGGTTTCTTCAAGAAAGAAGTAATTGGATTTTAGAGTGGTCAGCAATGCGTGAAGCTACGGTGACCGCTTACCATCAGGCGGACCGTAAGTTTGTTTGCCACCTTAGTGGTATCAAAAAAAAAACAAATCAAAATTGCTGCATTTAACACTAATAGCTTTTTAACTTTTGTACAAAGAAAATAACTGAATGAAAGCCAAACAATCTTTGAATGTAGCTATAATTTTGTACAATAGTTTTACAATATAGGTAGGCACGTCTGCACAGTGGCAAAATCGAACGTCTGAATGAATGTTGGATAGAATGACACATATGACGTAATACGAATGGGAAGTGTTATTCTTAGGCTGCAAAACTGGGTATTTAAAAGCATCTAAAGACGGAAATAAATGCAAATGATATTCAAAATATAATGATTGCAGCAAAATTGTGAATATCTGAGTTTAGAGAAATGTCTATTATATTATTTATGAGCTCCGATGAATTGCTCCTTTCAGAGATGAAAGTCAGATTTATTATAAATTCAATGAGTTATAACTGATATTCCTTTGTCATTTCAAGCTGTAAGTGGATCGTTGAATATCTCTTACAATACGTATCTCAGTACTCACCAACTTTGAGTTAGTGGTTAAATTAATTATTGACTGGATTTAAGTATTCTGTATGAAATGATATATAAGTAATTAACTAATAGTATTTTCTATAAATAAATAAATTTAAATAAGCTATGACAAGTGATTTTAATTAATTTCCTAAATTATATTTCTGTTTATACCTTACAAATAAATTAATATTTTTGGACATTACACACAGCGCCGTCTGATACCAAACTAAGCAAAGCTTGTGCTATGGATACTAGACAACGGATACAAATACAAAAATATATACTATTTGTAAATACATACATATTATACATAGATATCAGCCAGTCTGAAAATAAACACAAATAATAAATGTTTGTCTCGTGCGGGAATCAAACCCACGCCCCTCGATTCAGCAGTCGGGTCATTACCCACCGAGCCACGGAGCCGATATAGTACTGCTAATGATAAAAAGTAATTAAGTCCAACGGATCGGTATTGTACCACTACGTAGCAACATTTCAAAGGAATTTTAAGAAAAAAATTGCTCTAAAGATATACGGGGCAGTCGTAAGGCTTCCTGAATTCCTCAGAGTTTAAAGGTCAAAGTTTGTGTCATGAATTTTCTATCTCAATACCCTTTTGATCGTTCAATATAAATCTCTTTTAAGAGTGTGCCAATGTATGGAAGCGAGATGAATAAATACAGAATCGAGTACATAAGAGACAAGGATATTTCTTATTTCCAAAATAATCCGGGAATATCGAAAAAATATTGTTTGAGAATTATTTTGAAAAAAAAATTAAATAGCAAAGTTTTCATACTAGCTAAACGCCACACACGACGTCGACTGACTTCTTAACTTTATTACAATTATTCACAAGTATAATTATATATCCTTCTTATCAGCTTTATACGACCTATTTTTGCGGCATGGCTTACCCTCACCGAGGGTGATTTGGGCCAGAGTCAGAACGTAGGCCCAGTTCTGATTGTGGACTTCACATACGTCCTTTTTAGCAAGGTCATGTATAGCTGATACGAATATATTCGAATACAAAAACCTTCATTTTATTATGAATGAATTGAACGTTTAGACTGTGCTTCCATTATTACCAACTTGAAAAGAAAGTTTTTATTGCAAAATTTATGTTGTCGACGCAAAAATTTCTAAACATTTACTTTTAATTTTGTTTTTAACATATACATAGAAAACATTTAAAAACGAAAATTATATCTGTATACTCAAATTTATTCTTTCTCATAGAAAGTCGAAAACATGATTTTACAAACAGAAGTCTTATATGGCGTTCTACTTGACAACCAAAAACCTAAGAAGGCTTTTTTAAATTGTTATTAATATCTGTGCTATGATTCCATAGAAACCATTTATAATTAACGTTGGCATTTTATCCGTCAATTAGCCAGTCTTTGCAGATAACGGCCGGTCTCCCGCCGCGCTCGGCGACGACAGAGAAAATCCCATTCTGTGTGCATGTTATCTACGTTACTGGCGTTGACGTTTACATTCTTTGGACTTCGGGGAATCTTATTAAAGTTCTAATGCTCAGATTTATTTTAATTTGGCAGAGTAATGCCGCTTGAAACGTGTCACGGAAAGAATGTTCTTCGCTAATTTATTCAAATTAAAGTCTTGCAAAGTGAAATGAAAGCAGAAAAGCTTATATACCTACTTGCTTGCTACATTCATACACTATATTAAATAATGCCATTTCTATGATTGTTAATTGGTTTAACGTTAATAATTTGTTATTGAATGAGAAAAACGGGCCAAGTGCGAGTCGGACTCGCGCACGAAGGGTTTCGTACCATTATCTATAAAACGGCAAAGAAATCATGTTTCTTGTATGAGAGCACCTCTTAATTATTTATTTTTTAAAATAATTATACCATTACCTGTTGCCGTTATCAGTATCTAGCAAATACGAACAAAAAAATTACGTTTGTTGTATATAAGGGGGTTCCCCCTTAAATATTTTTTTTATTCTGTTGTTTAGTAATTTTTGTTATAGCGGAAACAGAAATACATCATCTGTGGAAATTTTAACTGTCTAACTATCACGATTATTGAGATACAGCCTGGGGACAGACGGACCGCGAAGCCGTAGTAATAGGGTCTACAGGTTACCCTTTGGGTACGGAACCCTAAAAACCAACTATGCTAAATTTACATTACCAAATGTTAGTCAGATCCAGACATGTATTAATATTCTGGCGATCAATTACAACTTGTTGATTTAACAGTCTTTCTTTGTCTTTCCAAACTTTAATGGGGTCCTCATATTTATAACCTAGCCAAAAAACTTAGCTCAGCTGTATATGCGACCAATAAAATAAGTCATTGACCGATGTCGAAACTGCAAAAATAGTATAGATTATATATTTCCATACTTCAATGACAAAAGTATCTTATTCTGGCGCTACCCGCGCGCTGCTGATGTTAATACAATATTTGTGTTACAAATTCGTGCTATTTACAAATAAGGATCTAGGATATCTCTGAAGGATAGGTTTAAAGAAGGAAATATTTTAACTGTAGCGTCGCAGTACGTATATGAAACTCTTTTATATGTTCATAAATACATTAATAGTTTCAGCAAGAAAAGTGAAGTTCACAAAGTAAATACCTACTAGAAGAAAAATAAGCTGTTGATGCATTATACACGTCTACACAAAATTAGTAACTCTTTTATCGGGCAATGTATACACTTTTACAACAAATTTTCTAATAAAAAGCTATCAATAAGTAAATTTAAATCTTTTATCAAATAACAACTTTGTAAAAAAGCATACTACAATATTTTAGCCTATGTAAATGATAAAAATCCATGGGACTGAAGATGCTCAATCACAAAATGCATAGGTAAACCAAATTAAAATAGAAATAAAATAAAATTGTATGGCTTAATATTTTTATTTAAAACATTGATTTGTATTTTTCATGATTTTTTAAAAGAGTAACTATCGAGTTTCTTTCCCGATTCTTCTTGGGAGAAATCAACATTGTAAACCGGATTTCAAAAATTTGTATTTTATAACTTTGACGATTCAAAAGTGTTCGTAAAAACCTAATTTGAATAAAAATCGGGAGTGCCGGCAGAAGTGAAAACATACTAGTTATTTACTTCCCATCACTTTTTATTCATATTTATTTATTATAAATAATAATGTTTGTATATTTACTTTTTTGACGTAGTATATTTTACATCTCAATCTGTCATAGAATTAAAATCAAATATCCAACCTCCCTGTACTACACATAATCGCCATATACTAAAATATGGCGTGGCATTATGGTTTCCGTCTTACGAATTTTCGATAAGTATGGCGTGGCATTATGGTTTCCGTCTTACGAATTTTTGATAAGCCTGCGCGAGTTTATCATTTATTACCCACAAGAAAGCGCACAACGTCGCTAAAAAAGTTTTTACTTCAAAAAATCACTTTGACTGTGACATATTGTCAGCGGGCGCTAAATTCGGTTATTGGCGTAGATTTTCTAGGACAACTTGTTCATTATAGTAAGAAAGTTTGCTATAGTTAGCTATAGTTCATCCACGTGGAATTTGGTCATAGGTAGTTATGCCTTGACCAAAAAACCTTTGTCCTTCTCTGTCTCTTTAACTAGGTTTTTGCAAAATTTCAGCTCATTTAAATGCTCCGGTGCGACTTGAAGAAAGGACAAACAAACAAACTTACTTTCGCATTTACGATATCAGTACGAATTATCTGTACCAGAAGTAAGATCTGTCGGAAGAACCAAAGTTTTAACGATTTGGAACGTGACGGAAGCTGTAGCTACTTACGATGGATGATAAAAGATTGAGAGGTTTAGTCACTACAAATTTTGGTGATTTGATAAAATAATAAGGAACCGTTATATTTTTTGATATAGGTACAATAGGTGGGTTGAGGTGGCTTTGTTGAGTTGAGACGAAATTCAGCTTTAGCTAGCTTAAACCACAGCTTTCAGATGATATATCAGAAAAAAACTAATAAACTACAGATTTTCTTTATTTGTTGACATGATACTGACTTTGCCCGCGACTTCACCCTTGCGAAATTCGATTATCGGCGTAGAAATCCTAACCTGCAGCAACTTCTTGATAAAGGAAGAAAGGTTGATGATTTATTAGTTGCAAGTCGAGCCTCATATGAAGTACTGCCGCCATCTCTGGGCGGGTGTACGCGGATACCAGCTTGGCCCTTTTCACTCGGTTCAACGACGGGCTGAGAGAATCGTCGACAATCCCAAACTTAACAGCCGTATGTGTGTATTCTACCGGTTGTATAATGGGATGTGTTCTGAGTAATTCTTCGAAATGGTGCCAACGGTTATTTTCTACCGTCTCGCGTCATCGGCAAGGAATTCATTTTCATCCCCCCGATCGACCTCGGCACGGTCGTAAAACAATCGTTAGGCAGCCACGGCACGTACTGACGGCCCCAGATGACGATCTCGCTGTCCGGATAGCGAGATTAGTCTCTACGACCTCCCCGAATAGGGCCTCCCTCCAAACCCGATGCCGACGTCCCCGGGTTCGTCGGCGACCGAACGGATACACGAGGTATCAAAGAGTGCCGGGGCGCTGCTCGCCCCCACTCAATCGCAACCGCACCCGCGTTACGGGTACCTCCCTTCCTGGCGGTGACTCGCCTTCGGGTTCGAGACTCACGCCGGTCGAAGTGACCCCCCCGAGAGCGACAACCCAAGCCGAGCCTCCCCCCGCGGGGAGCCCTTGAGCGTTGGGCGCTATATGGGCTGAGGCTCATTCAGAGTCTCGCCCCAAAAAGCCCGGTAAAGGGGTAATGGCTGCAACAGCCAACTGCATTGTCAATTCAGAAAAAAAAAGAAATTCATGCTTACACCTTAGAACCTAAATGGTCAGTTTCAGAGCACCTTTCTCCCGCAAACGCCTATATAGGATTTTGGGTAAATGTAAATGTAAGATAGTTAATGCTATTAGCATTTTGAATTTTAGCCCAGTCTGTTTATTTGTTGTGGCGTGAAGGAGTAACTAGGAGTAACATCCGAACTTACAATCTTTCGCATTTATTATATCTGTTTACCAATTTCATGAAGGAAAAATACAAAAATATGTTATAAATAATATCCGTGAGCAAGTACTTATACGCCTACGCTCACGGATCAAGGTTTGTTAATTATGGGGTTTCTTTGAAGTTGTTACGTTGATATAAAATGTTGAAGCAAATATTGTCAGCGGTTGTCATAAGTGGGAGTAATATACCGTTTAATTACTAGACTACGTAAATATCAATGATTTGAAACTATATTTCTTATATCCAAATTTAATATTATTGTAATGCGAAAGTGATTTTTTTTGTTTTTCCTTACTTCGCGTCGCATCTAATTGAGCTATTTTCCGTACTTCGCGTCGCAATAAAGCATCCAATTGAGCTACAATTTGGCATCAGAAAAGTAGAAGTACACAGACTACCTTTTACCATAATATTTAAAAATTACTAGAGGAATAACTAACCGAATTCTATGTGGACGAACTATTTTTACAGCTGAAGCTTGCTATAGCAAACTTACATATACTAAAAGACACACAAACCAATTTTACCTCTTAATAATATTAGTATAGATTACATTGAGCTCTATTTTGGTCTGGTGCTTTTCTATTATGGACTTCGGAGACATTTTATTGAAAAAGGTATAAAAGCATTCTTATGTTTATCACAGAAAATTCATTTCTCAAAGAGTTATGAGACGAGATTTTTTGTTGTACACAAACGAGTACGAAAAGGTTCTTGAAAATTTATCTCGATTTTAGGTTTTACTTTATGTAATACTTTTTAGCTACCTTAGTATTTAAGATACACAAATCTTTCACGTATTTATGTCATTAAATCTAAAAAAAGAGTAAGTTAGAGTCCAAATAATAGACAAAATTTGCTATTCTAATTAGCTAAATGATTTTAAAGGAAATATTACTATGGAAATAAAGGGTGCTTGCTGAAAAATATATAAATATATACACCTATATATAAGTATTTATTTATATTGGTTACATTATTGCTATATGATATTTTTTTACCTAATAATAGGCTAAATGAACATTTTCATGGCCGTGGATTAAAACTTAGTAGTTAGAGAAATTAAAAAGTTGAAATTTTTACCTACAATGAAAAAAAAAACTGTTATGCAAGTTGTCTAAGCCTCCATTTCGGACAAATTATGACAGCTTGGGTTCATTAGTTGTTTGGTTTAGGGACTTACATGCTTATTCACTGCATGCAGTTTGGCCACTTTATGAAAAACCCGTAAAACCAGGCGTTGGTCCACCTTTCTTATCTTTGATGTTTAAGAAGAACATCTGTTGTTTTTTACATAAAAGTGGCATTCGTGATCAGGTCGCGGTAGGACTCTAGTACCTACTCTACAACAGTTGCAACTCTGGTTTTAGAAGCAGCATCAATAGGCCGTGGTGGTGACAGCTTATCACCAGGCGAACCGTTGGCTTGTTTGCCACCTTAGTGTTACATATAAAAAAAGTGTAATCTAAGATTCAATAACAACTTACGATTTGTTTTTACAGCATAAGGTAAATAAGATTTTATGCAAAAAAAAGTTAATTTTATATGTATTTAACTGAGTAAAATATTTTAATATCCTTGAAAATGTAAATAATACAAAAAAAATATATTTGTTACATATATTTTATATAAAATAAACAATATTAGGAATATGTATTCTGAATTACTTATTTAGCTAAGAGTTTAACCCCTGGCTGGAACCTTGGTACAAACACCCCTGAGACACTGAAGCGGCGTGGCACAGATTGCAGAGGGAGTTTCGCCAAGTTCCTTGCTGTAAGTCTTGCAAGCAGCACCCTCAGCTGGAAACAATGCATTTTATTGTTATCTAGCCGAACCGGCGAACGTTGTTTTTCTTTTAAAAAAAAACTGCTGCGTCACCTATTGTAAAAGGGTTGAACTAATTCAGACACCTTCCCTGGGATGTGCACAATAATTTACCAAAATTTCAATCCATTCGCTTTACCCTTAGTACGCAAGTACGATTCGCAGTTGACCAGTTTTTTCATTCTCAGAAACTTCCCCGGCGTGTGCACAACATACCAAAATTTCATTGCAGTCGGTTTACTCTTAGTCCGACTTGCACTTGAACCTTTTTTCTTACATAAAAATCTTGCTCTAACAATAAAGAACACAACAAAACAAGAGACTAACAAACGACAATTGATTTTTATATAATATAAGAATAAGAAGATAAGATAAGATCGGATGTACATTTATTTATTATTTATTTATTTTATGTATGTACGTACGTATGCCTGCATGTGTGTGTGTTTGTTTGATTATTTCTCAGAAACTAGCGATTGAATTTTAATAATTCTTTTTTCATTGAATTTATCACCTTAGTCATGGAGGTCTGGCGTTGCAGACCTAGATCCAGGGGCATTATTTGAGTACTGGTAATTTGTATGCATGTACTTTTACGGTACTCGAAAGCAAAAACCTATGTGTATACGTACGCTGTCTAGTCTCTGTCTATGGTTAAGCACACATAGGCTAAAATTATGGAGTTTTATAAAAAATATTCAAACTTTCAGCAAATTTATGTTTTATAAGTACGTTGAGTTTAGGAATACTTACTTAGGAATGTGACACAGGCAGGGCAGCAGGCGCACTTGCCAGCATGGTTGGCGCGGTATGTAGCTGGGGAGCGGCAGCTGGAGGAAGCAATACGAGTAGTGCATGGATGCTGCTGGCAATAACTGCTGCCACATATCAAGTCGCCATATGCCAAAGCCATGGCAGATGCGATTATAGCGAAGATCAATACAGCCCTCATTTCAATTTAGTTAACTGAAACAGAAGTACCAAATTATTATAACGTAACTAGTTTTTTCCCGCAGCTTTACCTGGAACAGATTGGCGTGAGATTCCTACGTCAACTCTTTGATTATGGTACAAAAATTTATACTATAAGAATTTGGTTATAGTAAAGTTTCGAATTTTTCGGTACTATCTATTATTGCCGTGAGATAAATTTGGCAACTCTTTGGTTATATATAAGGAAGTTTGCTATATCAAGTTATATAGCTATAACAATGTCGTCGCACCAGCGTCGCGTCGTATATAATATATATTATATATATATATATATGTATATATTGTGTTGATTAAACCAAATCGATTTAGTTGTTTTGGCGTGAAGAAGTAACAAACATATTCACACTCTTACAAACTTTCACATTTATAAATATGAGTAGGTAGGATTAGTTTTCATAGGTCACATCATTTCCTTACCTGTCTCTATTAGAAAAGCACAGTCACTTCATGTATTTAAACGACTAATTAAATTGCATTATTTAACTAATTCTAAAACTCTGCTCTCTTTTAAAGATTTTCCTCTTCTTGTGATATTTAATGTTCTTCTATCTGCTACATTTTTGTTTAAGTTAGTGTATGTATGTATTTGTAAGTATTCATTTATTTATGTATATTTATTTGTTATGTAATTTTTATGTAGGCATATTTATTCAACTTTACATATAATGTTGTAATTTTAATGATACGAGTACACCATCTACCCAACTCTTTTAAATTTTCCTTTAGCCATAGGTTATCTGGCAGAAATCGCTTCTTGGTGATAACACCGCGTATTGTACATTGCTTCTTATAATTAGTGTTCCTTAGATTAAGTTTTTGTTTGGTGTACAATAAAGAATATTTATTATTATTACTATTATCATGACATCGTAAAAGAGTTTATAACTTCGCCAACCATTTTTGTCATATCTTTGCGAACGCAGTCAGTATGTTTACATTAAAGTTTTGAGTATTCATACTGAGACATTTATTTACAAATACTAACAACTATTGGTACCTTTATCTAATAATAAATGTACGGTGGATCCGTACATTTGTTAGGCACACATTCTTTTAGTTTGTTCGCCTTTTTTACTAATTTTATAATAGGTAAAATATATTTTCTGTCTCATTTAGATTCCTTTTGATATTAAATCAACAATCGGTTATTATTTTTAAATGACTAACACAAATGTTTTGTGTCACAGATAGCTTTAATCTTTGATTCAATCGAGTGTATTATAAATCTCGCGCCTACTCATAAATTTAGATAGTTTGAAACAAAAATAAAAACACACAGTTTAAAATAACAATGATTTATTTTTCACGCAGATAAAAATCGCAATGTTTTTTTTATTTCGTGCGCAACACTCACAGATCAAAAGAGTAAAAATAAATTTGTAAAATTGAATAGCGGGTCTCACAGACGTAAGTGGGTAATAGATCTCGTATCGAGCAACTAGTTAAAGATTGAAAACGTTCCAATATATCCAAAAAACTAAAACTGATTGCCAACCCTTCTAGGGGCCGATTCAGAGGCGCAACGTTTTGAATACGCGAGATTTATTATAATTTTTGCATTTAATTGGTAGAGTGTGTGCTCAACAGTCCAAATTAATGTGGCTATTAGGGAAGTTAGGATAATCGAACATTAACATTACGTAATGACGTAGAGTGGTTGGAAAATATTAAAAAAAAATGCTTGCAACATTGTTAACGTACAGATATGTAAGTATACCGATGTATTCGTACATCTAAAATTTTGGATTTTATGCCATCGTTTGTACACAAAACTTTACCATGATTAAGGACACAAAAAGGCACGTAATATATATGTCGCAGGCAAATCGTATAATTCGCCGTTTTACAATATGCCTAGGCAAATCGCACCGTATATGTCATGTATGTTAGGTTAGGTTTAGTTTCTCTTTTGTAAACGTAGATGCAGAGCGAGCGACATATATCTACATTGAAATTAAGGCGTTATCAAAACTAAATAACAAAGCGTTTGCATAACTAGGTTCAGATTAAAAAGGATCTGTATTCAGTAAGTAAAGAAATATAGTACATTGTGTACAGGGTGGTAAGGAAAAATTATTAACGAGAGGCTATTTAGAAGTCTTTAATGACTGGAGATTGTAATTGCCCTACCGCCCGTGTTACACGCAATGTTTTCATCACATTTGAGAGTAAATAAATAAAAATATAATTTGAATAAATATAAACTCATTAAAAAAAAATTGAAATGTCAAAAATAGAAGCACAGAAAATAACGCCTCTTCCAGATATCTAGAGAATTTTTAAAATTAAAAAGTTTTGGTTCAAGTGAAAACTTATAATTGCACGCACACTACAGCGCGTATTTGAGACCTTTAAGTATGTTTGATATAATAGGAGCGTCATTACCGCCCGTGAGTTCTATGAACGCGCGCTTTGCTTTGAGGAAAGCAAAATTTACAAAGAAAAGACCGTAGGAATAATTAAGGTTTTAGCACCCGCTTTGCCAGCAGGTAATGACACAGTTTACGAGTAATTAAGTGTGATAAAAAAAATATTGCGTGAAGGTGATAAATATATCAACTGCCAAGAATCAAATCAAAATACTGACAGTTCTGGTCGCAGCGTGCTTCCACACAAACGAATTTCCCACTTATTTTTCACTTACTAAATAATACTTACACCATGAAATTTTGAAGTAGTGCTCTAGGAATTAATATCTAGGTCTGCAATCTCTATTAAAGTGGTTTTAAAAACGCAGACATTATAATTCAGCTAGGGATAATGTTACAAAATTTCACAGTGTTTGATAAGTGTCAAAAAAGAGTGAGAATTTTGTTTGTATGCAAGCACTACGCTGTCAGGAGCCGCCGATCGTATTCGCTAGCAATATATGCCACAACACATTTTCAAGACGTGGCGTTTGTGAATCGGCCCCAAGCTTGACATTGAATGAACGAACGTTGCAAACGGGATTGAAAACGTACATTGAATTGATTACACTCTTTATGATAAAAAATACTTATCCCTTATCTTCATTTACTTCTAAAATGGAAATAGTGTCATTTTTAGCCTTTTTGGCATTTGTTGAGTTTGAAAATCTACACATAAATAAAATCGCAGAGTTTGTTATGTAAAAACATCACACCAACACAAGAGATATTTGAGCTAATTACAGCATTATTTATAGAGTTTCTAGAATTTGGCCTGTCTGCCTTGATATATTTCAGAATAAGCTACGAAACAGCTGAACATATTTGGATAAAATTTGGCACACAGACATACGATGTCCCGGATTAACAAATAGGTATGTACAGGATATACACCGTCAGTTTATGCGTAGCCTTATTGCTGCACCTAAGAACCTACGATTACCTACACGGGGTACGTGCCAAAATAATATTTTTACCACTAAAGAGATTTGAGCAGACAGACAGGCTCACAGACATGATAAGGACATAAGAGTTCCAAAACCAAAATTTGCAACTGAACTCCAAAACCACCCTTAACCTCGTTTTTTTAGATAAGAGGAAAATTTACGCAAATTACACGGGAACAAGAGGTAAACTATAAAATAAATTATTGTATGGTATGTAGGAAATTATTATTATAAATTAATATTAAAATAGTTATGTAATTTAATAGCACTTCGCTTATATTAATACTAGACTTTGCCAGAGGCTTCGCCCGCCCTAAATTCGGTTATCGGCGTGGAACTCCTTAATTTACTCCAATTAAATAATTAATCAGTTATACTAATGAATTGCTATAGCGTGTTATAGGTGCAGCTATATGCTATTCCAGGACCTAACCTATATGTATGCTAAGTTTTATTCCGATCCGTCCAGAGGTTGAAGCGTGATTGAGTAACAACCATACATCCAGACATACAAACTTTCACATTTATAATATAAGTAAGTACATGTCTAAATAAATTTTATTTAAACAAATAGATTTTACAAAAATTAAACAACTTACAATTGCAAATAGAAGGTACGTATGTGTGAACCGAACCGTAGTTTCTGGACTAACTGCCAGTCCAAAACATATATAATTGCAATTATAGGAATTGTATGAGATAACCTAAGGTCTTGTTTACTGCTATCGATAAAGTAACTTGTTTTTGTCTTTATATCTTTTGAATTGTTATGTCAATTTACTTCCACAGTCTTTTAAATATACGATTGTACGTAGAAAAATGAAATTACTTTTATAAAGTGTCGCTATGCACTGTATTATGTAATTTAAGATTATATAAATCTCACATTACTTAATTTTAATTGGCTATTATTATAAAGTTTATATTTGTGCTTTTCATAAATTTTGTAAACTTTTCACAAATGATGTATTTCTGTTGCCTCTATAACAACAAATACTAAAAAATAGAATAAAATAAATATTTAAGGGGGCTCGCAAACCACAAACGTGATTTTTTTGCTCGTTTTTGCTCGATATTGAATGGCAACAGGTAGACGCTTGGAGTATTCACAGAATATTCAGTAATATATTCACTGTAAATATAATTAAATTAAAATAAAACAAATATTTAAAGAGGGCCCCCATACAACAAACATGTTTTTTTCCGTTTTTATAAATAATGGAACGGAACCCTTCGTGCGCGAGTCCGACTCGCACTTTGCCGGTTTTTTTTCTATACTACCTCAATAAAATGTTTCATTACATATTTGTAATTCATTCATTAGTTAGAAAGGCACCATCTTAATAAGCTTAAGGTACTCATAGAAACCGTACAATATTTTAAGTCTATTGCTTCATTCGTTTAGAAGTTATAGGGACTTATCTATACTAATAAATACTAATATTATAAAGAGCAAAGATTTGTTTGTTTGTTTGTATTTAATAGGCTCCGAAACTACTGGACCGATTTGAAAAATTCTTTTACCATTAGAAGTCGATATTATCCATGATGAACATAGGCTACTTTTTAGCGCGTGATAATGCTTCATTCCTACGGGAAAACGGGTAACAGGACAACGGGTAGTGAGAAATATCCTTCCGTACTTATCTTTTTCAAATAACTTCTAAACGGATAAACCGTTTGAAATTTCATATGGGTATTTCGATGGTTTCCTAGATAATTTTTAAAAATACAATTGAACCCGGTAGGTGGCGCTGCTATCGGTATGTCAACTACTGAACGGCTTGACCGATTGCGTTGAAATTTTGTATGTGTATTTCTATGGTTTCACAGGCACGAATGTATTATAACATTAAAGAAGAAAAATATGATTGTTTTTTTTTTATAAGTGAGGAGTTGCCGTGAGAACTTACGCCGATAACGAAATTTAGGGCGGGCGAAGCCGCTGGCAGAAGCTAGTTAAAGTATAAAGAACTAGTACTTTCCCAATACCTAGAGACCTGAAAATTAATATAGCAATACTCCATGTGGATTGCCGGAATTGCGACTGCAAAAGTACAAGTAGAAACCTTTTCCCCGAGGTAAAGTACTACTTCGCTGTGTTGAGTACCTAAGTTTTTTGGAAGCCAACTTGGCCTTGTCTTTCAAATGATCTCGAAACTGTACTTCGCTGAATATGTCAATACTACGGATCCTAATGGTTTCGGAGATGGTAAGAAGTGTGTTTTAGGTGGGACCACATGAATGAAATTTTTGTCAGTATTAGTTTAACCGTTCCTATTCAGGACAAAGTAACAGTTAGACAGACGTACTATTAATTAATGCTTAGATGTTTTATAAATTTTGAAATCACAGCCACTTTAGTATTGTATTGCTATGTGTACATAACACTATAAAAACCAGTAGGTATTTGTAGCAAATAAGGTACCGTCCGCCATATGGTAAGTTGTCACCCTAGGACGCTTGTAACACCAGGGGCATCACTCACGCGTTGCCGACCCTTTAAAAACCACAAACTTCTTTCTTGAATAAAAGTAACTAAATGTAGTTATAAATACATTATAATTTTGCCGCGTCTGTGCGTTCTATTGCTTATATTATTTGAGATATTTAAGATACAAAAGTAAATATCTAACATATAATAATGGAAATAGAAATGACAAACTTCCTCTCCAACAAGCCATTTAGATTACATTTCGAGTGCTGGATGGGATATTATTATAGAGGAAAAACGCTTACCCATTTATGAGTCGTACATTATGGTTAATAGACTGGACTTGTAATAAATATTGACTTTCGACCTCGTCCTCATTCTTTTTATCATATTGAAGCATTTATGATCATATAAAATTTAATGTTAAAGGTAACCATCAAGGCAAAGACGATATAGATTCTATATGCCTTTGGTTTGAAACATTGATATAGGGGCGTTTATAAGAGGGGGCGAAATGTGAAGTTTTTAACTGGGAAGGAGTCCTGGCGTAGAAGATTTTAATTAGTTTTCAAATACACCTAGACACCTAGATTTTGTTTTATAAACACTGTTAGCCTACTTAAATAAAAACTACCCGTAAACAGTGTACCTAACTACTTTATTACCCAAATAACCTAACATAACATATTTTCAAACCAAAAAATAAACAAAAAAATACGCGGACACTGGCTACGTACCTACATATTTACATCATATTCATTTAAACAAACAAAGAAAAAATATCTATCAGATACATTTAGTCACAAAACAAATTTCGTATTTTCGATAGCTATTACAATATGTGTTATCGACAAAAATACTCTCTTATACATAATATGATATGATTATAACCTTTGACATTCTCTTGGCGGGAGACGCTAAGCCCTAATGGATTTTATGTAGAATACCTCTGTATGAGAATTTATGTATGGTTACCTGATTGGCATTCGGTTTACGTCATATCATCAATCAATAACAAGTAGGTTCGTGCTATTTTTATCAAAACCTTTCAGTGCTTAAATCAAATTAGGTAAAATAAATATAAATGGACTTATGTACACGACAAGGTTAAGACGATTTTTTTTCTACATGTACATTTGTTTTTATACTTAAGAGCTTGTGGCTAAGTCGCATTCGTCTATCGAAAATGATAAGCGAAGTTAAGCATCGTCGGGCGTGGACAGTAACTGGATGGGTAACCGTCTGGTGTCACATTATTCTTAGCTCTAACTTTCTTAAAAATTTTTAAACAGGGCCAGCGAGGTTGACTGTGTCTCCTTCTCTAAGGAAAGGCCCGTACCTGTAGCGGGTAGTGCTATTGTTGCGTTTTCTTAAATTTTTAAGGTTTTATATATCTAGGTAAAAGGTACAACAGAAACCATATAATGAGACTGTCTGTATAGCCATTGCTCTAAAATTTAGGTATTGCTAAACTGCTGTCGTAAAGAACACAGTAAACCTCCTTATTTTGAGATCGTAATATCTTCTATCAAGTAATATGACATTAACTTAAAGCATTTCTAGCATCCAAATACATGAAGTTAAGCCTAAAACACAGCATTAAAAATGACTGGATTCTATAAAATATTACTTCTTTTAGCGTACTAAGCTAAAACCTAGTATAATTAATTTAATTAATTTTCACTTACTTGATATTCTTAACTAATTTAGGTGTAAACACAGCAAACATCTACCGTGGTAGATTCTTCTGTTCAAAACGACAGTAGTATAACTACCGACTTGAAAATAGAAGTTAACTTGTCGAATAAAAGTCGGGCTTGCGTTATTTACGTTGTCTATAATTCTATACTGTAATATATATCACCTTAGTGCCAACCTTTTTTTAGCCACCTAAAAATCCTTCCGACCCTGGGTCGCCAGTGTCGTTTTAAGTTTACATCATTTCAATATGGAGGAAGGTAGTATTTATTTTTGACCACGTCAAAAATGTTTTTTGCACTATACATTCACAGACTGGGGTTATAATAACCACAATTTAAACCATATCATATTATGTTGTATGAAAACAAAAATCTCAAATAATATAACCATATGTACGTATATACCCCATATTTATTACTAAGTGTTTTTTTTTGTTTATGGAATCTAAGTTAATTACATGTAATTGGATGATTTATATGAGCCTTATATGTACTTTTGTCTAGGAATACGCTACTTGGCACAATTGATCCTTGGGTTGTTATAATCTGATTTAGCCCGGGAGACACGCGGTGATCACTAGTGGGAATAATAGTCCCCGCCGTGGAGTTTGCGTTCGATTTCTGCACATATAGCTAAGAAGCCAAGTTTGGTATCGTTTAAGTATACTTTAAGGATGAGGGATTAATTTCTGATATAAACCTTTGACCTAACCATAAAAATGGGGTAATTTGAAAAACTACCCTACTTTCAACAGGTAAAACACCTAAACAGGTATTTAAGTGAGAATACACCTATCTTACCGCACGTTCCGTTGTATGTTGCGTAATTTTGAACTTTCGAACAATGTATACAAGCTTCGTAAATGCATTTTTTGATCAAATGTGTTGAAAAATATATTTCCTTTATTTTAAAAAAAAAGAACTAGAGACTACACAATACTTGTATTATACCTACTCAAATTATAGGTCGAATTTGGTATCCTTGTTGTTTAAATAACTTATATAATTATTTTTCAACCTAATAAAATTGAGTTAAAATATCGTTTAAAACGAATAAATTACTTATAATGTTTAATTAAAAAATACTAAGAAACAAAAGCACTGAAAAAATCGGCAAAGTGCGAGTCGCACTCGCGCACGAAGGGTTCCGTTATCTACAAAAATGACGTTTATTGTTCAATTTTTGTTTTATTTTAATTTAATTATTTATTTAAAATGACTATATAACTAAATATTTTAAGCGTCTACCTGTTGCCGTTATCAATATTGAGCAAAATCGAGCAAAAAAATGACGTTTGTTGTATGGGAGCCTTAAATGTTTATTTTATTCTGTTTTTTAGTATTTGTTGTTAACAACAGAAATACATCTTCTGTGAAAATTTCATCTGTCTTACTATCACGGTTCATGAGATACAGCCTGGTGACAGCAGGACGGACCCGATGGATGGACGGACAGCGGAGTCTTAGTAATAAGGTTCCACTAATTACCCTTTGGGTACGTAATCCTAAAAAAAAGAAAGAACTTTTAATAGACAGACAGATTTTGAAAATGTTGGTTCTAGTCAATATTCAATCTAACTCTAAACCATACAATTCCAACTCTTACTCTGAACTAGAATAATAGGTATTTAGGGTATTCTATAAATATTCGCAAACATTTCGCAAATATAGGCTTTTTCCTACAACAAAGGCTAACAAATTGAGGATTATTAGCAAACAAATAGCTTCTGGGTAGAAAAACTGCAATTTCAAAAATAGGACTTATTTTCGTGCTACATTGAAAACATAATATTACGTGATATTACCACTCAGTGCTATAAGAATGAAAAGTTATAGCAATTTACCCTTAACTAGGGCCAGTAAAAGCACAAAAACAAACTGGCGCATTGTACCATGAATGATGATTTATGCGCTCTACCCTTCTCACTAAATCCAGACAACGAGACTAATAAATTATATTTATCCTACTTATGAAGCTCTCAAACAATACAAAAGGGTAAAAAGACTGAAACCGGACTTTGCTTTCAATTATAATTTTTCTTAACGCTTTTCCTTGAAACTTTAAATTTTTATAAATACTTGGGTTTTGAAAGTTCCTGTATTCAGTAGGGTAAGTCCGAAAATGAGATAAGCCAACTCATCAATTGGCAGACGGGACTAGGATAAGTTTGGTATACCTATGGGTAGGTAGACTATCCTTAACGGCTAACATCATATATTTTTACTAAGTAATTGGTATTACATTCCTATGTTTTTATACTGTTACTTGCGTCATTGTCAAATTTCACGCAGTTGAACATCCCTCAACACATTTTGTCGGGTTCCGTACCCAAAGGTTGCCAACGGGCTTCTAATTCAAATTCAACCTCAATTTTTTTACTCAAATTAGTTCAAAGTTATTAAATACTAATTTTATTTTTTGAATTATTACTAAGTCTACGCTGTCTCTCGACCTTTGAAGATCTCTATATATTGAATCATACTCGGAAGGTAGCTGATTTTTTTTCCCTGAATATGTGTTATTATGGCGGATTACTCAACGAATAAAAAATCAAAAAGTAAAAATTTATACAAAAAAGACATTTTAGTTATTATTGCTCTATTGGAAAAACAGTACTATATACAAGCTTTAAAATTGCTGTGATTATAGTGTTAGCTTAAAGTATAATAACAAATAAAAAAACCGAAAAAGTTTTAGTAGGGTTAGTGCCATTAAAATTATAAATCACCATAAAATCTACTGAATATGGTCATTATTAAAAGAAGGTGTTTTAGTACATAATGTCCTTTCTTACTCATACGTCAATCTACCCAGCAACATTTGTTTATAGGAAACTATATGCAAAGTTAAGTAACGTCGAGTTTGATTAGTCTTTGGATTGGTGACCGACTAGCAAGATTTTTTTTTGTTGGTAAATTATATGGTAGTACGGAACCCACAAGGCGTGAGTCCGATTCGCTCCTAACCGATTTTTGTTTTTTAATAACGTCACAACTTCAAAAAGCAAATGGTATCATAGTTTTATTATTTTACTTCCTGATGCACTCAATCTATCTGACAATATTTGGTTTTGACAAGCACATGTTCAAATTCTTTACATTTTTTGCTATTTCAAGTTACGTTTACCTGCGCAGACAATGACCACTTACTTTCCTTTCTCATACTCTCATGATAAGTAAACTGATATTTCATCTCCATACGAAATTGAAATTCAATTTCAAACGAGATTTTAGAGTAATACTATTTAGTTTAGGTAAATCCTTGTATTAATGTATTGGAATTGTTCTATGCTTACTACAGAACACACGTTGGCCATGTGCAGGAATGCGTGACATGACGTGAATGCTTTGTGGCTCAGTTAACAGAGAGGCTGCTCGCTGCCGCACTGATCATAAGACGCGGGTTCGTTTTCTGCACAGGGCGTATTTGTGTTTTCTATGTATGACATATAAAATGTATTATATATGAGTGAGATATCTCCAGTAATATTTATTTCCAAAATACTCCTAGCTATATTGTTTTATTCTGTAAAGACTTTGTAGAAAGTTTTGTTTTTTATATTACTATATATACCTAGTTGAACTGTTCAGTTGACGGGCGGGAATAAGCGTCTTGAAAGCAGTTTAAAAAAAACCAAATCAAAAACGTGCTCTGGGTCAGGTTGACTTATATATGTACGAAAAGTGTACGTTTACAGACTTTTAATATTATACGAACTCAAAAGTTAGCTTGTTTGTTTATGCTTTTCTTACGTAGCTACGGAGGTTCCAATCAAGCTGAAGTTAAGTAGACGGATAAGGAGTCTTATGTTTATCCCAGAAACTTCAGAAATTGACCAAACTTTATAACTGAATTTTAGGTGGACTAACAATAGCTACCACCTAAAGCTTGCTTTAGCTAACTTTCTATGCCTACTTAAATCAAGTCATTTGCCGTAATAATCTCACGCTGATAACCAAATTTAGCGCTGGCGGAGCCGTAGACAAAACCTTGTAAACAATATCTTGCAAACTTGCGATATAAAAATAATAATTGTAAGGTAAGGTAATGTACGGTCAGTTGCAGAACTGCATATAGAGTTTCAAAACAAAATAGAATGGCAGCGAGGCGTAGTCACTCACACACTTAAAGAAATAAAGTAATATGTCTTCTAGAACCTGAGTAATATTAGTTTCATTTAATATTGTATATAATAATTTCACTAAGAAAATTTTTGTATTCGTAGCCTAGTGGATAGACGTATCAGATCTTAATACGTGTACTCAGTGGTTGTGGATTCGAATCTCACCTTATACCTTTCTTTTTGTTTTTGTTACATTTTACGAATTAATAATAACTATACTATAGTTCTACGTAGGTAGACTTTTAATGTTTCTCGTTCGTTGCCGATTTGTTTCTGTGGGTATGTGCTGACAAGTTTGTTTGGTGTTTTCGTTTAGCTATTAAGTTAGATGCGGTAATTACTTAGGTAGCCATTTTGTCGTTGTGGATGTGTTTTTTTTACTTTTTTGTTTTTGTTACTGAAGGTGCTTGTGTTGATAAGGTTGTTTTGTGTTTTTATAAAATTATTTGCTAAAAATAATATGCAGGCCAATATTAATATTTAAAAGAGGATGCGTATTATAGAACTACATAATATGGATTACATTATATCTCAAATTTGCAATAAGACTGGTTTTACCGTAAGTATTTTATTTTATGTTAATGTTATATCACATTTTTTTAATACCACACTTTTTGTAAGTAAATTTCTAAGAAAAAATAAAATATAATTTCAGTAGTTTGAAAGATCAGTAGTTATTTTAATCTGGCTATTTGGTTTTTATTGGATTACCGTAAAGCATTGGGTCTCGCGCAACCAAGAGGAGGGGAGTTTATCAAATCCACCTCGAAGTGGACACCCGCGGCACATTGATGCGACTCAAAGAAGATTCATGGTGGAACAATACGAGAACAATGGTTTCATACCGACTGCTGTGTTTGGACACATGTTTCATACATCTACACACACAGCGTCAAGCTCTGCATATTGAAGGATTGCATCATAGAAAGCCAGCTAAAAAACCATATTTAACCAATACCCATAAACAAAATAGATTGTTGTTTGCAAGGAAGTATTTAGATTTTGACAGGGAGCACACATTATTCACCGATGACAAGTCGTTCTTATCATCTGAAAACGGGAGGCTTCATTTGTGGCGCAGAAATGGAACCCGTTATGCAGAACACAATGTTGTCCCAAATATGGAATCTGGACGGATATCACTAAATATGTGGGGTTGGATGACTGCGGCTGGTCCTGGTGAATTAATCTCGATAGCAGGGCGCGCTAGAGCTTCACATTATGTGGAAGTGTTAGACGAGATCATGTTGCCAACAGCGCGGTGTGTTTATCCATTAGCTGATATGCCACAAATACAGTTTATGCATGATAACTGTCCTGTGCATCTAGCTAATATAGTGCAGGATTGGTATACTCAACACCCGGACATTAATGTTATTCCATGGCCTGCAAAATCACCAGATTTAAATCTCATAGGAAACTTATGGGGTTTGATGGCGCAAAGATGGGACATGCAAAATGAAAGAACTACAGTCATTAGAGGCTCACTGTTTAGAAATTTGGAATAATATTAGAGGAACAGATATCTGTTCTAATATAGTCGGATATATGTGGCGGCGCTTGCTTGCTGTGATTGAAAATAATAGAGGTTATATTAAATACTAAAAAATCAGCCAAGTGCGAGTCGGACTCGCGCACGAAGGTTTCCGTACCATTATCTATAAAAAATCACGTTTGTTGTATCGGAGCCCCCTTTAATTTTTGTTTAATTTTAATTTAATTATTTATTTTTAAAGTAACTATATAACTAAATGTTTTGTAAATATTTTAGGCGTCTATCTATTGCCGTTATCAATATCGAGCAAAATCGAGCAAAAAAATCATGTTTGTTGTATGGGAGCCCCATTAAATATTTATTTTATTCTATTTTTTAGTATTTGTTGTTATAGCGGAAGCAGAAATATATCTTCTGTGAAAATTACAACTGTCTCACTATGACGGTTCATGAGATACAGCCGGAGCATTAGTAATAGGGTTCCGCTAATTACCCTTTGGGTACGGAACCCTAAAAATAAAGTACTATTTTCCCTTCAGATATTATTTTACATTTCAATAATTAAGACATAACATATTTTTTTACTTTGTTGTTTTTCAAAATATAGCAGCGTTACCGAATGAATGGTGACTTGTATTTTTTTTTATTCTTATGGTTAAGTTTCAATTTTCTTTTCATTACGAAAACGAATACTTAGGCTATAACCATAGGAAATATATATATATATATATATAGAAAAAAGAGACATTTATACGGAACCCTAAAAATAAAGTACTATTTCTCTTACAGATATTTTTTTACATTTCAATATATCTAAGACATAAGATATTTAATTTACTTTGTTGTTTTTCAAAATATAGCAGCGTTACCAAATGAATGGTGACTTGTATTGTTTTTTATTCTTATGGTTAAGTTTCAATTTTCTTTTCATTATGAAAACGAATACTTAAGCCATAACTATAGTATATATATATATATATATATATATATATATATATAGAAAAAAGGGACATTTATCAAAAACATTATTTATGATTTATAAAATTGTAATAAAAACCATTTTTATTTGATTGCAAGTGTTTTAATTCTTGCAAACTTTGAAAAGTTTTTCTTGAGAACTAGATGTCAAAACATAAAAAACTTATATAAAAAAGTTATTCTTAACAAAAATACTCAATACGGTAACAGTGTGAATTGAACCATAGGCTCGCTGGATTAAGTCGAAGCGTCTACCTACACTACCACTACACCACCGGACAGAAATAATATAATACGAAATAAACAATACGTATGTAGAACAACACTGCAGTTTACACCTAATTAATTTATTAGGTTAAGAAACCAAAAGATAGAAGAACGGTTTAAATAAACTGGTTAGTATAAAGAAAATTAAACCTAATTTTGTTGATTTAAGGTTAATATTATTGACAGTTCTGATTATGTTAATGTGTGAGTGCGAGATTCACAGAATGGCTTCACGCAATTTTAACCTTTACACTATGCATGCACTTTAGCAAATTACTGTTCAACTTCGGCAATTGTTCCATATGTAAGACCTTCAAAGAAATAACTTAGTTACTGCCAGTCAGGTGGAAGCCACACGTCTGATTCCCAGGCTAAATGAAATTGATGACTGCTTATTTCCTAAGCCATTAAGTTAACAACTCACGAACAACAATTAATATTTAATAGACAAAAACGAAAGTAAATCTCTTTTAATAATTTTTTACAAGAAAATGGTCAAATTTTTTGTTTCCGCTTCAGAGGTTCCGTTTCGTTCCAGGAGGCTTAGACCATAATGCACCGCGCTGGATCAGTGCGAATTGGTAGATATTGTCGAGCTTTGTCCACTCGACTATCTAAGTTCACGTTCAAATTTTAAGGCGCCCATTAGATCTCTGCTAGGATCGACGGGTTAACATAACATGCCCTACAAAGCACACGCGCGACGTTCCTTAACTTTACATATTGTTTCCAATAGACAAACGATACTGAGCCACGATTTTTTCATTGTGTTCTTTTAACTTATGAATTTGCACTTGATTTCTGACAGCATTATCCGCAACAGCAATTAAATAAACACGCAATGTATAAAGAAAACGGTCAATTGACTATTGATTTTACTATTTGTGATAATTGTTAGACATTTTTCAGTAAGCCTCGATTCTAGATGCCTCGAAAAGGCAACAACTACTGCATAGTCATACTCATACTCATTTATATATAATAAAATTATATGTCAAATGTTACAAATATTTCATTATTATAAGTTTTCATTATTACATTTTAATTGTTATTTAAATAAATTCTTTTATGGTATAAAATGCGTTTTTAATAAGCCATTTTTTTAATCCAGAAAAGAAGATTGTGTCAGATGTGATATTTTTTGTGTCCTGAGGGATTTTGTTATAAATTTTTGGGCCCATTGCGTACATGGTTTTGCTTGTTTTTGTGAGTCTGCCTTGTACGGTTTTTAGATTTTTGCTCTGTCTTGTTTTATATGGTCTGTCAGTAGAATTGTCAGGAAATAAATTAGGATTATGTCGAACAAATTTTGCTATGTCAAAAATGTATTGAGAGGTCAATGTCATTATGCTTTGTTCTTTGAAAATGTTTTTAGCTGGTGTGTCAGGTGGATTGTGTGTTATTATTCGTGAAGCGCGTTTTTGTAGAATGAAAGCGCGTTGTGACTGTGCTGCTGTACCCCAAAATTCAAGACCATAGCATAACTTGGAATGAAATAAGGAGAAGTAGGAGGTTCTCAATTGCTTAGGAGGCAGTACTTGTGCCAGCCTTCTCAAGGCGAAACAGGCACCGGATAGTTTTCGGCATAGTTTATCTATGTTGGTTTCCCATTTTAGTGCAGCGTCTAAAGTTACACCTAAAAAATTTGCATGTTGTGTGAGGCACAGATGTTCGTCTTCTGTCTGTACTAACAAGGGTCTCGGTGGTTTACCGCCCAAGTGGAAGTGCATGACTTGTGTTTTAGACACGTTTAAAACGAGTTCATTTGAAGTGAACCACTTTTGAAGTTGTTTCACTTCGTTGGTCAGTTGTTGTTCAAGATCTTCAGCTGATGAGGACGTTACAATGTCACAAGAGTCATCTGCGAACAAATATAGATCACCGCTTACTGCTTGAGGGAGATCGTTTACTTGTATAAGGAAGCATAGGTTTGCCAGAGAAGAACCCTGAGGAACGCCAAGATTTATGCTCCCTTTGCTGGATCGTGTTTGTCCGTTGTGAAGTGATACAACTTGTTGTCGATTTGTTAAAAAATTTGAGATCAGTTTTAACGCGGGACCTCTTATACCTATGTGGTTTAATTTTTCAACAAGAACGTTGTGATCACATAAATCGAAAGCCCGTGTCATGTCACATATAAGAATTGCGACGTGATTTGCTGACTCTTTGGACTGCATGATTTTAAAAATTAATTCACGTATGACCACTACACATGATCAGTTTTTTCTGTATGCGTATTGTTCATCACTGAAAAGCTGTGAAGTTTCTAAAAAGTTATAAATCCTTTGTGTCAAACCTGTCTCGAAAAGTTTTGCAATCGATGGGATTATGCTAATGGGCCTGTTAATTCTTCTACGGAACCCTTACCTTTAAAATAGGTATATTATATATTATTATTAGGTAAATACATATTTTTTCAAGTTGTACCTCTTACCAAGCGGCGCCCTTTTCTCCTCACACACCAGCTTATTTGGTTTCAACTATACCAGTATTGCTGTATGGTAGTTAAAAAGTGCTCACGTTTTATTTTGCCCCGTGATGTATGGGGGGCTTATTTTCTACTTTTTAGTTCATTATTTATATGCGTGGTTTTTAAATGTTTTTTATAATATTTTTTAGCAACTGATTTTTATATTGTCTGAGCTTCTGAAATTTGCCGTCTAGCCTAGTAGTCATCGAAAATACGATTGCAAACTTTGACCCAAACGAACAGGTGAAAGTTATATAAGCGTCATAAAAAGGTAGTTGATGTCACAGCAACATGCAAAATTTGACGAGGGTTGGGGTGTGCTGTCACCACTTGAGATCTGTATTAATGAATGGATTCCTTTTTTTTAGTGTTCCGTACCCAAAGGGTACAGAACGGGACCCTATTACTAAGACTTCGCTGTCCGTCCGTCCGTCCGTCCGGCTGTCACCAGGTTGTTTCTCATAAACCGTGATAGTTAGACAGTTAAAATTTTCGCAGAAGATTTATCTGCTGCCGCTATAACAACATATACTAAAAACAGAATAAAATACATATTAAAGGGAGCTCCGATACAACAAATGTGATTTTTTGCTCGATTTTTGCTTCATAATGATAACGGCAACAGGTTGACGCTTAAAATATTCACAGAATATTTAGTTTTCTGGTCACTTGCCAAAACTGCCGAAGGTGCCAAAAAGTCGTCGTTACCACCACTGCAAAAGACCGATGGCGACTTGGCCCATAGTGCTAAAGAGAAAGCCGATCTACTGGGATGTACCTCAAACTCGAATATGAACGATGAAGGGAGGGAGGAACAGAGGGAGATCCGGCGGGCGTTGCTTTCTCTAGACGTTCATAAGTCGAGTGGGTCAGACGGTATACCAGCAGTGGTGCTAAAGCATTGTGCTCCTGCGCTATGTCCTGTACTCACGCGCCCCTTCGCGCTTTCCTACCACACTAGGCAATTATTCTACAATAAAATTCCAGAACATGTGGTTAATTTACCCTCAAATAAATTTAAAATATATGTCAAAGATAGTTTAATGAAAAAAAACTATTACAAAGTAGATGAATACATAAATGATAAAAATGCTTGGAAAAATTAGAACTTAATTGATTTGTATTGGGGCCTTTGAAATTTTTTTTTTTTTAAATTAAAACATTGTATATTATGTTATTACCTAGTGTAAGGCTATATTGTATTTTTATATGATGTATAAAAGATTAACTAGTGAGTTTATTGCCGTTGCTTCTCGGTAGTAAAGCATTACGAACCTTCCAATCTTCTCCTCTTATATTTTGTTCCTTTACTACACACATTGTAACTAGTACAATCGAAGTTTTATTGGAGTTGCTTGAGTGTGTCATGCTCTCTCAAAGTGTCTCTGCGGTGGTGGCGTGTGTGTCGGGTCGTTACGTTCCCTAAAACATGGTTGAGCGAAGCGATGGCTGATTCATGTGTCATACTCGTGAACGGGTGCCGCCTGTGGAGGCTGGTCTGCTCTTGCAAACTTCTTTGTATTCTTAGTATTTAGTCTTACTTTTTTGTTTTGTTTATTAATACTGTAAGACATTGATTATTTCTTAGTGATGAATACATAAACTGTCTTTTGTTTATATTAGATACTTTTTTATGTTGTGCTTGTGCTTTATATTTCATGTTTTTTTATGTTTGTAATGGAAAGTGTCCTTTTATGATAGGGAGGGCATTTTCCAATATTTTAATTGGACGCTGTAAGAGAAAGGGAGAAAAGAAATGCCCTTGCTGAGTTTCTTGCCGGTTCTTCTCAGTACAAGGTCTCCCGCCCTGTAGACTTACGAACCGATGGCGTAGTGACATTCATAAGTGCTCAATTATTGTAGCCCAAACTGAATAAATTAAATTGAATTTGAATTTGAATTTGAATTTCCGTCTTCATGGTAGACTGCGAATGTGAACCCAGTGCCCAAAAAGGGCGATAGATCAGATCCATCAAACTACAGGCCTATCGCTATTACCTCTCTCCTCTCAAAGGTGATGGAGCGTGTGATCAACATATCTAAGATACCTAGAAGAACACGACCTGGTCAGTGACCGTCAATATGGCTTTCGCCACGGTCGCTCGACTGGTGAACTTCTAGTGTATCTAACACACCTATGGCCACCAGCTATTGAGAGTCAGGGGGAGGCATTGGCATGTAGCCTGGACATAGCGAAGGCGTTCGATCGGATCTGGCACCGGGGTCTTCTATCGAGAGTTTTCATCTAACGGAGTGCCCGAGGGTTTGAACAAACGGGTGGCTAGCTTTTTGTCCGGCAGACGCATACGAACCGTAGTTGACGGTAGTTGCTCTGGTAGCATGAACATTGATGCTGGTTTCCCGCAAGGCTCTGTGCTGTCTCCTACGCTGTTTCTACTGCATATCAATGAAGTGTTGGACATCAACAATATGCATTGCTATGCAGATGACAGTTCTCAAATCGAGACCACACTGTCCAAGGACTTTGACTGAGTCTTGGTCAGATTCAACCCTACAAAGACACGAGTCTGCGCGTTCAGAAAACCCCATTCACTGTAGTCCCACAATTCCAGAACAATCCCCTCTCCTTCTCCAAGAGCATTGGGATTCTTGGCGTTTACATCTCCAGCGATCTTCAGTTCCGAGATCATTTGCAAGACAAGGTGAAGCTGGCTTCCAAAAAACTAGGTGTACTCAGCAGAGCGAGGCAGTCCTACACGCCGGGGCAGAGGCTGCTGCTTTACAAGTCGCAAGTTCGGCCCCATATAGAGTTTTGCTGCCATCTCTGAGCGGGTGCACCCGGATACCTTGGCTCGGCTTGGCCCTTTTGACTCGCTTCAACGACGTGCTGTGAGAATGGTCGACGACCCAAAACTCACTTGCCGTATCGAACCCTTAAGTCTGAGGAGAGACTTTGCCTCCCTGTGTGTGTTCTTCCGCTTGTACAATGGGATGTGTTCTGAGGAATTGTCCGCAATGATGCCCTCGGCTACTTGCTACCATCGCACCGCGCGCCATCGGCAGGAAATTCATTCTCACGCTCTACAACCGAAATGGTCACGTACAGTGCGGTTTCAGAGAAACTTCCTCCCGCGAACGCTTGGGTTGTAATGAGCTCCCTGAGAAGGTTTTCTCTAAGGACTACAGTATGGGATTCTTCGAGAAAGAAGTTATTGGATTTTTGAAGAGTCGGCAACGTGCGAGTGATACCCCTGGTGTTACATGCGTCCATAGGCCACGGTAACCGCTTACCATCAGGCGGGCCGTGTGCTTGTTTGCCACCTTAGTGGTATACTAAAAAAAAATAGTTATATAGTCACTTTAAAAATAAATAATTATATTAAAATAAAACAAATATTTAAGGGGGCTCCCATATCACAAACGTGATTTTTTTGCCGTTTTTGTAGATAATAGTTCAGAACCCTTCGCGCGCGAGTCTGACCCGCACTTGGCCGATTTTTAAGAGTGGTTTCGGTAAGTGGGCCGCAAGCCATACAAACTCCCCATTTACACGCGTAAATGTGCGCGACTTACACTCTTTGAAAATTATAATTAAAAATAATTTAAAATATTTGTATTTCGTTACTGTATATACTTATATTTTGTAAACTTTTATTAATTGTGTATAAATATATATATTTTATAAGTTATCATAGTTTTAGTATAATGACGGTATGGTTTTAAATGTGGTTAAATTTAGGTTTCTAAATTATTTTTTTTATGAATTATTTTTATTTTCTATTCTATACAAATACTTTATAGCTAGTGGGTTTTTATCTCACCCGGCGAACTTTGTTTCTCTTTTTGAAACAACTGGCGCGCGCCCTATTGTAAAATGGTTGTACTAATTCAGATACCTACCCCTTGAACGCGAGTCCGACTCGCACTTGACCAGTTTTTTCTTGCATAAAAATTTTCATTACAATCGGTTTACGCTTAGTGTGCGAGTTTTCTCGCACTTGGATACATTGAACTGGACCTGGCAATATATAACAAACAAGAAGGTTACTGTGTTGTAAAGTTGAAGTTTTTTAGGTTTGTCAAAAGTTTGAAAAGACAGGAAGTAATTGACGATACTCTATGTAACAAAATAATTTGCTTTCAGCCAGTCAACTGTTCCAGCGTGGTTTCTCTCGTTCTCATTAGTATCGTTCTGCTGTTCAACTATTTATAATGGTTTAAGATTACAATATATTTTAGTATAATAGATTTTTTTCTAATGTTCGGTAATTTTTTTTTTTTTTTTGTAATTTTAAATATAGAATAGAACCTTTAAAAGAATGGCGCTTAGTATTACCTCAGTCAAAATTTATTTCTGCCAAACAGCAATTTTCGGAAGAGTAGGATAAAGCAGGGTTTACATGCTTGGCAACGCGTAAATATCTCTCATAAGCATCCTGATGAATAAAATATGACGAGGGTTAAGATATGCTGTCACCACTTGTGATCTGTGTAAAATGACGCATTCTTGTTTAGAAAAAAAAAAAAACAGACGATTTTATTAAAATGTTTTAACTTTAACAAAGAAAACGGTTGTTCAAATTAAAAAATTAAAGTTTAGGAAACCAAGGGTTCCGTACAAACTTATAGGCATAATTATTAGTTTTTTTGATTGTTTCCTTTATTTGTGATATAAGAACTTTCTTTGTTTCAAATTCCATTATTCTAGGACAACGGGAAATAGCTAATTGTTTTTGATTTATTTGTGAATGCCAAAATATACGACAAAAATGGCCGTATTTCTTGATTGCGTTGTCTTAGACGCTTGATTTTGTTACAACTTCAAGAGACCGTAAACCTTAGTAATTGATATTAATTTCAACTTGATACCTTTACGGGTTTCCCAGAAAAAGGGTCTTGACAAACCGACAGACGGACAAACAGACAGAAAGACAGACAGACGGACAAACAGACGGATAACGAAGTGATCCTGTAAGGGTTCCTTTTTTACTTCTGGTGTACGGAACCCTAAAAACGACTCGTATAGGGTGACTTTTCGTTGTCTGTCTGTCAAGACTTTTTTCTCAGAAACTCATAGTGCTATCACGTTGGAATTAATATCAAATACCTATTTAGGTCTACGGTTCCATGAAAATTAATCCAAATTCTGAGTAAACGCAATAAAAAGAATGGTCATTTATGGCGCATATTTTAACACTATAATAATTACGAAAAAAGAAAAAAAGAGTAATCTGTATAGTTTTATGTCACACAAAATTATTTTTATCCCCAGATTGAAAAAGAGGGGTGTTATAAGTTTGACCGCTGTGAGTGCGCGTGTCTGTCTCTATATGTGTATCTGTCTGTTGCACCGTAGCTCTTAAACGGGTGAACCGATTTAAATGCGTTTGTTCTTAGACATGCTTAGACTGAATTAAGAAAATCAGTTTAGCCGTTCCAAAGTTATTAGCTCTTTTGTTAGCTGCCGTAGGGATCTTAGACGCATAATGGGTATTTACTTTACTTTCAAACATATGTGTGGCCTAAAATTCTAAACACCCATGTATCCTACCTAAATATGCAACATAATGGAATTCTAGGTCTGATGCTGCAGCCAAGATATCCAGCACACTAGTACATTCTTGAAAAAATTATAGCAGGTATGTCATGTTTGGATTAGTTTTTTATCAGTATTTAATTCTTTTTACAGTGTGATGGTGTCTGTATAATAACATACGTGTAAACCTGGAGGCATATCATAGATATAAATATACTTATTATAACTTCTTCTGTAGATAAGTTTTACCCCCCCCCCTCCCCCCGCTCTACGACATTATAGCGCCATTTCAACGAAGAAACCTTATCGTGCCCATCCATCAATTTCTATAATTAAAATACCTATATATAGGTATTACTCAATCGAATTTGATGGCTCAACGATGTGTATTATTTTTGGCTTTCTGAATGTTTGCTTTCCTTTTTTACGATGGGGGCCTTTTTAAATTTTTACGTAATTTTTTATTGAAAAAATGTAGGTGAGTTTTTTACTTGGAAATTGGACTGAATAAAGTACAAACTTCGCAAAGCATTTTTTCTTAAATTGAATACGAAAAAATAAATATTGGTATACGTGTGATGATTTGAAGAAATCCTCAAGTGCAAGTAAAGCTCGTACATTAAGCTTTATTCATTTTATTCAAAAGTTAAATTGCTTTAGATAAGATAGAGAAACGACTGCGCGTTTCAACATTTCGCCGAAAAGAATTCTTTTGGCCGTGACAAACGATAGTATACATTTATTTGACAGTTACAAAAATGTGTTAGGTACGTACATTTTTTTTTATTATTTCGTTTTTTTTTTTTTTTTTTTATACCATTAAGGTGGCAAACAAGCTTACGGTCCGCCTGATGGTAAGCGGTCATCGTAGCCTATAGAAGCTTGCAACACCAGGGGTATCACTAACGCGTTGCCGAGCCTTCAGAAATCTAATAACTTCTTTCTTGAAGAACTCCATACTGTAATTTCCGTTCTAAATAAATCTAATATTTGCCCGCCGTTCCGCTCGCGCCTTATTCGGTTATAGGCGTAGGATTTCTACAGCAAGTCTATGATTATATGATTATATTATATTGTATAGTAAAAAAGCAAGCTATAACTTAGCTATAGTAAGTCCACGTGAAATTCGGTTCTAATTATTCTTGCGGGAACTTTTAAGGGATTAAAAGTAATGAATCTCCTTTTCCGTCTCCTAAAAAACCGCTGTTCCAAAATATCAGCTCAATAAGTTCCTTTTATGGAGACAAAACTGACTTTCACAAATATATATAAATTACTAGCTGTCCCGGCGAACGTTGTTCCGCTGCCGTCCCTCTGTACCCGGCGAAAGTTGGTTTTTACCTATAGTGCCCGAGTCCGGCTCGCACTTGACATATCGAGATAAAAACTATCCTATCTTTTAAGTTGGATCAAATAACAGATATTTACGAAGTTTGATCAAAATCGATTCATTAATATTTGCCCGCCGTTCCGCTCGCGCCTTATTCGGTTATAGGCGTAGGATTTCTACAGCAAGTCTATGATTATATGATTATATTATATTGTATAGTAAAAAAGCAAGCTATAACTTACCTATAGTAAGTCCACGTGAAATTCGGTTCTAATTATTCTTGCGGGAACTTTTAAGGGATTAAAAGTAATGAATCTCCTTTTCCGTCTCCTAAAAAACCGCTGTCCCAAAATATCAGCTCAATAAGTTCCTTTTATGGAGACAAAACTGACTTTCACAAAACTATATATTAATTATGGTACTGAAAATATAAGCTTAAATACACGTCTGTTTTCACAAACTATTAATATTTTTTAGATTAATTTTTCATATAAATAAGAAAATTAGTTTAGAGGAAGAACAGCTACAAATATTAGTACCAGATCACTTATAGGTTGAGTGCTCTAAGGTAACATATTATGTTAGTAATAAAAAAAGTTAGAAGTTAAAAGGGTCCATAGTGAAGTCCATAGTCCATAATGAAATTTTCTATAGTTAAAGAATTATATAGTCAAGAAACAAAGATATAAACTAGCATATTCAAAAAATATACCTGATTACGTAGAAATTCAAATAACGAGATGAAAAATATAGAGGGAAGTTCCCTAGCACCGATTGGCACTTCATACCAAAAGATTAGTAAGTAAAGTATAGAAGAAGAATACAAGACTGTTTTTTGTGCAAAGGAAAGGTAACATACGAGCTAACGATGTATGGGGGGCTTATTTTCTACTTTTTAGTTCATTATTTATATGCGTGGTTTTTAAATGTTTTTTATAATATTTTTTAGCAACTGATTTTTATATTTTCACCAAGTTCTGAGCTTTCCTGAAAATTTGCCGTCTAGCCTAGTAGTCATCGAAAATACGATTGCAAACTTTGACCCAAACGAACAGGTGAAAGTTATATAAGCGTCATAAAAAGGAAGTTGATCTCACAGCAACATGCAAAATTTGACGAGGGTTGGGGTGTGCTGTCACCACTTGCGATCTGTATTAATGAATGAATTCCTTATTTTTAGTGTTCCGTACCCAAAGGGTACAGAACGGGACCCTATTACTAAGACTTCGCTGTCCGTCCGTCCGTCCGTCCGGCTGTCACCAGGTTGTTTCTCATAAACCGTGATAGTTAGACAGTTAAAATTTTCGCAGAAGATTTATCTGCTGCCGCTATAACAACGTACACTAAAAAACAGAATAAAATACATATTTAAGGGGGCTGCGATACAACAAATGTGATTTTTTGCTCGATTTTTGCTTCATAATGATAACGGCAACAGGTTGACGCTTAAAATATTCACAGAATATTTAGTTTTCTGGTCACTTGCCAAAGCTGCCGAAGGTGCCAAAAAGTCGTCGTTACCACCACTGCGAAAGACCGTTGCGACTTGGCCCATAGTGCTAAAGCGAAAGCCGATCTACTGGGATGTACCTCAAACTCGAATATGAACGATGAAGGGAGGGAGGAACAGCGGGAGATCCGGCGGGCGTTGCTTTCCCTAGACGTTCATAAGTCGAGTGGGTCAGACGGTATACCAGCAGTGGTGCTTATGCATTGTGCTCCTGCGCTATATCCTGTACTCACGCGCCCCTTCGCGTTTTCCTACCACACTAGGCAATTTCCGTCTTCATGGTAGACTGCGAATGTGAACCCAGTGCCCAAAAACGGCGATAGATCAGATCCATTAAACTACAGGCCTATCGCTATTACCTCTCTCCTCTCAAAGATGATGAAGCGTGTGATCATGTTGATCACAAGATCACAATCACTAAGATACCTAGAAGAACACGACCTGGTCAGTGACCGTCAATATGGCTTTCGCCACGGTCGCTCGACTGGTGAACTTCTAGTGTATCTAACACACCTATGGCCACCAGCTATTGAGAGTCAGGGGGAGGCATTGGCATGTAGCCTGGACATAGCGAAGGCGTTCGATCGGATCTGGCACCGGGGTCTTCTATCGAGAGTTTTCATCTAACGGAGTGCCCGAGGGTTTGAACAAACGGGTGGCTAGCTTTTTGTCCGGCAGACGCATACGAACCGTAGTTGACGGTAGTTGCTCTGGTAGCATGAACATTGATGCTGGTTTCCCGCAAGGCTCTGTGCTGTCTCCTACGCTGTTTCTACTGCATATCAATGAAGTGTTGGACATCAACAATATGCATTGCTATGCAGATGACAGTTCTCAAATCGAGACCACACTGTCCAAGGACTTTGACTGAGTCTTGGTCAGATTCAACCCTACAAAGACACGAGTCTGCGCGTTCAGAAAACCCCATTCACTGTAGTCCCACAATTCCAGAACAATCCCCTCTCCTTCTCCAAGAGCATTGGGATTCTTGGCGTTTACATCTCCAGCGATCTTCAGTTCCGAGATCATTTGCAAGACAAGGTGAAGCTGGCTTCCAAAAAACTAGGTGTACTCAGCAGAGCGAGGCAGTCCTACACGCCGGGGCAGAGGCTGCTGCTTTACAAGTCGCAAGTTCGGCCCCATATAGAGTTTTGCTGCCATCTCTGAGCGGGTGCACCCGGATACCTTGGCTCGGCTTGGCCCTTTTGACTCGCTTCAACGACGTGCTGTGAGAATGGTCGACTACCCCAAACTCACTTGCCGTATCGAACCCTTAAGTCTGAGGAGAGACTTTGCCTCCCTGTGTGTGTTCTTCCGCTTGTACAATGGGATGTGTTCTGAGGAATTGTCCGCAATGATGCCCTCGGCTACTTGCACCACGCGCCATCGGCAGGGAATTCATTCTCACGCTCTACAACCGAAATGGTCACGTACAGTGCGGTTTCAGAGAAACTTCCTCCCGCGAACGCTTAAGTAGTGGAATGAGCTCTCTGCCAAGGTTTTCTGCAAGGACTACAGTATGGAGTTCTTCAAGAAAGAAGTTATTAGATTTCTGAAGGGTCGGCAACGCGCAAGTGATGCCCCTGGTGTTGCAAGCGTCCATAGGCTGCGGTGACCGCTTACCATCAGGCGGACCGTAAGCTTGTTTGCCACCTTAGTGGTATACTAAAAAATAGTTATATAGTCACTTTAAAAATAAATAATTATTTTAAAATAAAACAAATATTTAAGGGGGCTCCCATATCACAAACGTGATTTTTTTGCCGTTTTTGTAGATAATGGTTCAGAACCCTTCGCGCGCGAGTCTGACCCGCACTTGGCCGATTTTTAAGAGTGATTTCGGTAAGTGGGCCGCAAGCCATACAAACTCCCCATTTGCACGCGTAAATGTGCGCGACTTACACTCTTTGAAAATTATAATAAAAATAATTTAATATATTTGTATTTCATTACTGTATATACTTATATTTTGTTAACTTTTATAAATAGAGTATAAATATATATATTTTATAAACAGGATGGTTTTAAATTTGGTTAAATTTAGGATTCTATTTTTTTTTTTTATGAATTATTTTGATTTTCTATTCTATACAAATACTTTATAGCTAGTGGGTTTTTATCTGACCCGGCGAACTTTGTTTCTCTTTTTAAAACAACTGGCGCGCGCCCTATTGTAAAATGGTTGTACTAATTCAGAAACCTACCCTGGCGTGTACTTAAAAAATTACCAAAATTTCATTACAGTCGGTTTACCATTTGAACGCGAGTCCGACTCGCACTTGACCAGTTTTTTCTTGCATAAAAATTTTCATTACAATCGGTTTACCCTTAGTGTGCGAGTTTTCTCGCACTTGGATACATTGAACTGGACCTGGCAATATATAACAAACAAGAAGGTTACTGTGTTGTAAAGTTGAAGTGTTTTAGGTTTGTCAAAAGTTTGAAAAGACAGGAAGTAATTGACGATACTCTATGTAACAAAATAATTTGCTTTCAGCCAGTCAACTGTACCAGCGTGGTTTCTCTCGTTCTCATTAGTGTCGTTCTGCTGTTCAACTATTTATAATGGTTTAAGATTACAATATATTTTAGTATAATAGATTTTTTTCTAATGTTCGGTAATTTTTTTTTTTTTTGTAATTTTAAATATAGAATAGAACCTTTAAAAGAATGGCGCTGAGTATTACCTCAGTCAAAATTTATTTCTGCCAAACAGCAATTTTCGGAAGAGTAGGATAAAGCAGGGTTTACATGCTTGGCAACGCGTAAATATCTCTCATAAGCATCCTGATGAATAAAATATGACGAGGGTTAAGATATGCTGTCACCACTTGTGATCTGTGTAAAATGACGCATTCTTGTTTAGAAAAAAATAAAAACAGACGATTTTATTAAAATGTTTTAACTTTAACAAAGAAAACGGTTGTTCAAATTAAAAAATTAAAGTTTAGGAACACTGGAAAACTTCAAGGAATCTATTAATTCTATTTTGCTAGTGCGAGTCTCGCTCGCGCATCAAGGGTTCCGTACAAACTTATAGGCATAATTATCAGTTTTTTTGATTGTTTCCTTTATTTGTGATATAAGAACTTTCTTTGTTTCAAATTCCATTATTCTAGGACAACGGGAAATAGCTAATTGTTTTTGATTTATTTGTGAATGCCAAAATATACGACAAAAATGGCCGTATTTCTTGATTGCGTTGTCTTAGACGCTTGATTTTGTTACAACTTCAAGAGACCGTAAACCTTAGTAATTGATATTAATTTCAACTTGATACCTTTACGGGTTTCCCAGAAAAAGGGTCTTGACAAACCGACAGACGGACAAACAGACAGAAAGACAGACAGACGGACAAACAGACGGATAACGAAGTGATCCTGTAAGGGTTCCTTTTTTACTTCTGGTGTACGGAACCCTAAAAACGACTCGTATAGGGTGACTTTTCGTTGTCTGTCTGTCAAGACTTTTTTCTCAGAAACTCATAGTGCTATCACGTTGGAATTAATATCAAATACCTATTTAGGTCTACGGTTCCATGAAAATTAATCCAACTTCTGAGTAAACGCAATAAAAAGAATGGTCATTTATGGCGCATATTTTAACACTATAATAATTATGAAAAAATAAAAAAAAAGTAATCTTTATAGTTTTATGACACACAAAATTATTTTTATCCCCAGATTGAAAAAGAGGGGTGTTATAAGTTTGACCGCTGTGAGTGCGCGTGTCTGTCTCTATATGTGTATCTGTCTGTTGCACCGTAGCTCTTAAACGGGTGAACCGATTTGAATGCGGTTGTTCTTAGACAGGCTTAGACTGAATTTAGAAAATCAGTTTAGCCGTTCCAAAGTTATTAGCTCTTTTGTTAGCTGCGGTAGGGATCTTAGACGCATAATGGGTATTTACTTTACTTTCAAACATAAGTGTGGCCTAAAATTCTAAACACCCATGTATCCTACCTAAATATGCAACATAATGGAATTCTAGGTCTGATGCTGCAGCCAAGATATCCAGCACACTAGTACATTCTTGAAAAAATTATAGCAGGTATGTCATGTTTGGATTAGTTTTTTATCAGTATTTAATTCTTTTTACAGTGTGATGGTGTCTGTATAATAACATACGTGTAAACCTGGAGGCATATCATAGATATAAATATACTTATTATAACTTCTTCTGTAGATAAGTTCCCCCCCCCCCTCCCCCCCGCTCTACGACATTATAGCGCCATTTCAACAAAGAAACCTTATCGTGCCCATCCATCAATTTTTATAATTAAAATACCTATATATATATAGGTATTACTCAATCGAATTTGATGGCTCAACGATGCGTATTATTTTTGGCTTTCTGAATGTTTACTTTCCTTTTTTACGATGGGGGCCTTTTTAAATTTTTACGTAAATTTGTATTGAAAAAATGTATGTAAGTTTTTTACTTGGAAATTGGACTGAATAAAGTACAAACTTCGCAAAGCATTTTTTCTTAAATTGAATACGAAAAAATAAATATTGGTATACGTGTGATGATTTGAAGAAATCCTCAAGTGCAAGTTAAGCTCGTACATTAAGCTTTATTCATTTTATTCAAAAGTTAAATTGCTTTAGATAAGATAGAGAAACGACTGCGCGTTTCAACATTTCGCCGAAAAGAATTCTTTTGGCCGTGATAAACGATAGTATACATTTATTTGACAGTCACAAAAATGTGTTAGGTACGTACATTTTTTTTTTATTATTCCGTTTTTTTTTTTTTTTTAAACCATTAAGGTGGCAAACAAGCTTACGGTCCGCCTGATGGTAAGCGGTCATCGTAGCCTATAGAAGCTTGCAACACCAGGGGTATGACTTACGCGTTGCCGACCCTTCAGAAATCTAATAACTTCTTTCTTGAAGAACTCCATACTGTAATTTCCGTTCTAAATAAATCTAATATTTGCCCGCCGTTCCGCTCGCGCCTTATTCGGTTATAGGCGTAGGATTTCTACAGCAAGTCTATGATTATTGTATAGTAAAAAAGCAAGCTATAACTTAGCTAAAGTAAGTCCACGTAAAATTCGGTTCTAATTATTCTTGCGGGAACTTTTAAGGGATTAAAAGTAATGAATCTCCTTTTCCGTCTCCTAAAAAACCGCTGTTCCAAAATATCAGCTCAATAAGTTCCTTTTATGGAGACAAAACTGACTTTCACAAAAATATATTAATTATGGTACTGAAAATATAAGCTTAAATACACGTCTGTTTTCACAAACTATTAATATTTTTTAGATTAATTTTTCATATAAATAAGAAAATTAGTTTAGAGGAAGAACAGCTACAAATATTAGTACCAGATCACTTATAGGTTGAGTGCTCTAAGGTAACATATTATGTTAGTAATAAAAAAAGCTAGAAGTTAAAAGGGGTCCATAATGAAATTTTCTATAGTTGAAGAATTATATAGTCAAGAAACAAAGATATGAACTAGCATATTCAAAAAATATACCTGATTACGTAGAAAGCCAAATAACGATATGAAAAATATAGAGGGAAGTTCCCTAGCACCGATTGGCACTTCATACCAAAAGATTAGTAAGTAAAGTATAGAAGAAGAATACAAGACTGTTTTTTGTGCAAAGGAAAGGTAACATACGAGCTAACGTGCGAGTAAAAGGGGACGAATCAGTAATGATTCCTGCAGCAGATATATCGAATGTTATTATTTAGGACGGAAAAATTGTGACACCGACACACAACAAAACGACAGAATACAAGTTTTAACAAAATATTGATGCAGTAACATTAGTATTGGAGTTTTATACGTCTCTGGTAATCGTGTCCAGAATGCGGCTTGCGCTGACATACCAGATTGCTCCGATTTTGCGACATAAGTCAGTTTTTTGTCCATATTTTATCTCTAGGTTCGGTACTAAGTTCCAGAAATGAATACTAATTATTAACTATTATCTTTTAATTTAGTTAATTTACTTCTATTATTTTGTAAGTGCGTATTGTTAAATTTCTTATTATGTGTAGTAAATATCTACGAATCTACCAGTTTCTATTTCTCATCATCTAAGATTAGGATTTCACCACTAGGGAAATTCCCCCTACCATTTATCCATTATTATTATTTAGGTTTACCTTTATATATTTTGAAAATCATTCAGTTGATCATACAGCGGAATTAAAAAAAAATCACTGTAGCAAAATGGTGTTTCATGGCCGCTACGTAATTTTTTAATACTATTTATTTTACGAAACTTAACTTGCCACGAAAACTTCATTGATACAATAATCATATTCCATTTAACACTTTAGCTATCTAAAAAATAAAAAATACCACATACATACCAGGCCACGCAGAAAGTTGTGCAAAAAAAAAAAATATGTATATTGCACTGGCCGCTTGTTATTATTTTGAAAAATTCGGTTATTTAGCAGTAAAAATACCATTGTTCAAATTTCCCTTTTTGAGTCAAATTAAATTATCGTGTCTCATTTAAAAATGGAGCTGGATCGAGAACATTTTTGTGCGATGATTTTAAATCTGCCCTAAAACCTGATGAGTCATTTGATCGACTTCAAATGGCTTTTATGGATGCAGAACCTTCAAAAGCAACCATCTACCGTTTGCATAGCGAGTTAAAGCGCGGTCGTCTTACTTTTGACGATAAACAAAGGAGTTGTCGTCGTATCTGTCACGAAAGAAAGTGTGCTGGAAGTAAAAAATGTAATTCAAGAAGACAGACGAATTACATACGAAGAGATTCAGCATACACTGCAGATTGGTTCGGAAAGCGTTCACAAGATTCTACACGAGCACCATCGCGTGAGGAGGATAGTTTTGCGCTGGGTGCCGCACAACCTCACCGAAGCTCAGAAGCAGGCCCGTGTGGAGTGGTGCCGTGATATGATTGAAAATTTGAAGCAGGTTCGTCTCTGCGCCTTTACGACATTGTGACTTGGGTTGAGATTTATCAATACGATCCAGAAACAAAGCGTCAGTCGACAGTTTGTGTGTTTCAAAACAAACCAACGCATACGAAAGTGAAGCAATCAAGAAGCGCAGGGAACATATTGATCGCTAGTTTCTTCACTTTGACGGGGTATCTAGTTTCAATTCCATTACGAGACCAAAGCAGCATCAACGCCGAATGGTATACCACGAAATTCCTACCAGAAGTTTTTACTGCAATGAGCAAGAAGCGACCGAACACCGGGCTCCGCGGGGTACTGTTTCACCATGACAACGCACCCGCGCACTCAACGCTCAAAACGAGGGACTTCCTGGACACCACACACCGGTCAGAGTCTTGGGCCACCCTCCTTACAGTCCTGATCTGGCACTGCTGACTTCTACTTATTCCCTAAAATAAAAAATCAGCTGAAAGGGATACAGTTCTCATCGCCGAAAGACGCGCTAGCAGCGTTCGAGAAGGCCATAGAAGAGTTGTCTGCGTCGGACTGGAAAAAATGTTTCGAAAATAGGTTCAGATGCATGAAACCTTGTATTCAGGCTGTTGGAGAGTTATTTGAAAAGATTTCACTAAAATATTTTATCTATAGAAGTTAGTTTTTTAGATTCTCAAAACTTTCTGAGTGTCCCACGTACATAGATACACATACAATACGTTTAAAAATATAACACTTGTGCAGTCGGAACTTGAAATATAAATCAGCATAATTGCGTATTATTTTAAACAAATTTCTTTGTAACGAAATCTATTATTATTTTTTTTTGTTTTTATACCACTAAGGTGGCAAACAAGCTTACGGTCCGCCTGATGGTAAGCGGTCACCGTAGCCTATGGACGCTTGCAACACCAGGGGTATCACTTGCGCGTTGCCGACCCTTCAGAAATCTAATAACTTCTTTCTTGAAGAACTCCATACTGTAGTCCTTGCAGAAAACCTTGGCAGGGAGCTCATTCCACAACTTAAGCGTTCGCGGGAGGAAGTTTCTCTGAAACCGCACTGTACGCGACCATTTAGGTTCTAAAGTGTGAGAATGAATTCCCTGCCGATGGCGAGCGGTGCGATGGTAGAAAGTAGCCGTGGGCATCATTTCGAACAATTCCTCAGAACACAACCCATTGTACAAGCGATAGAACACACACAAAGTCTCTCCTAAGACTTAACGGCAACATTACAACATTATTACAAACAAAAATATGATAAGCTATCTGTGCAAAAATATTACTTAGTTTATATTAACAGAAATATGTATAATAATTTCTGGGGTGAGGTTTTAACTGTTAATTATGAGTATTTATTGGTCACTAACCTCATTATCTTCAAGGTCTGTGATATCGTCTTAACAAGTTTACGGTATTAATGTTTTATGTAGATTCATTATATTTAAACGATATAATAGAATTTACTAAAATTTACGTAAATGCGTTGTATTGCAACAGCTAGTTGAATCGATCTTAGTATAGGGTTAAGTTTTGTTGTTCCTGGAAATTATTTTTCATTTAAAACGTCTGTACAAAAAATTGCTGTAGCCTAATTTTGTTTTCAGCAATTTGATTGTTTGATTGGGTACTCTAAAGAGATGACTATATGCAGCAGCCATTGCACTTAAGGCAAATGGCTTCTTTAACGTCTTTTTGGCAAGTTTTATAATCGTGGCCTTCTAAACATATTAAGCATTTTTCTGTGCTCTTAACATTTAAGGAATTGTTGTGTTGGTAGCAAATATAGACAAACTTCGAATGGCCAGCTATTTAAGTAAACACTTTTTGGTAGTACCGGACTAAAAAAAGTTATAGCAACAGTTTATGTCAGTTCTAATAAGGCTTCGCGTACCTGTACGCGCATAAACCAGCGAATAGTGCAGTTTAATTTTTTGATTACATATGTAAGTAGGTATACTAACCTGATGACACCACAGATTTAAGAGTGATACTATAATATATATAATATCAGATGGACATCTACCCTAGTACGTCGCTAGATATTATAGGTTTCTTTTTCGAATTTTTTTTTGGTAGCAATAGAAGATTTTTTTTAAATAGTAGCAAAGTGTTAGCGATGATTTCGGGCAGCTTGTAGCCTAAATTTTTTTAAATTTTAATGTTTGATTTTAGGCTCCATAATAAAATAAAACAAAAGTTTTGAAATTATTCTTTATTGTAAAGAAACATATGTTATACATTTTGTTATTTTAAGTAGTAGGAACAAAGATGACTTGACGTAAAAGTATTTGAGTAGAAATAAGTATTTTTTATATGTATTATAAAAACCCATATATAAGTTAATAATACTAATAACCACTAAAATATTAGTAATTCCGAGGACAAGTAGTTTACACTGATGGTTACCAATGAGTTTTACTTATTGTATTTACTAACAGGAATAAAACTAGTCTTGTTGGAATAACAGTGTTGTTAACTAAAAACAAGTAAAATTTAATGGAATGCAAATAACGTATAAACACGCTTACAATCAGCGTTTAATTACATTGATACGAGTTGGTGCTGATGAAGCTCTGTGATGCGAAGCGTACGGTTGATAATAACTGGCCAGTGAACCTGGTAGATGAAGTAAGGGCTTCGGTGGATAGTGCGTCTAATATGTTCAGCTCAGGCTTACTAATTATGGAGCGGCGGTACAGGGGAATCCCCCGCCAGAAAAGTTATATCTGGGTATGTCGGTATATATGCGAGCTATCGAAAAAACTTCGATAACGCGATGTAAGACGCGTGACGTCAACCTTAATTCGTAGCAGTATGATATGATGTTTAGTAAACAGCACTTAAACGTTAATTAGCCTTCATTGTAATGACAAGTAGTGTTTTATCTGCCCACTTTTTTTAATCTTTAGTAAGCTTTATGTTGATATTCATTAATAGGAAAAAAATTTAAAGGATTTATAAAAATTCTGTAATCCGAAGTACAAATTATTAATTAAGGAAATTAATAAAACTATTTTGTTGTTATTATTTTATAGAATTAATAAATTTACTTAAATTTATATTGTTTTGTAATTTCCAGAATTTTTTTTTTGAATATAGTAAAATTTAGTATTAACGCATTTTAATAAACAGTTTTTTAATTCGAACAATATTTTTTTTCTCCCTGAATGATGACAAGATACAGTTTTTTGAAACTTTTTGAAACCTTTATTGGTTCCTTCTTAATTAAACTGGTTCCATTTGTATAAGCGGTGTTCGAATTTGAAGGATGCCGATTATTTTCTAGTTGACAAAACTTTATTAACGTATTTAAACAATTGAAAATTTTAATATTGTTAATGGATGAACTTGCCAGGATTAAACTACGTTGTTTTTTTTCCGGCACAATGAGTATCATCCTCTCCTCACTAGTAAACAGTGATTATAAATAAATAAATTTCAAAATAATTCAGTACTTTTATTAATAAAATATTGTTGGCGCCAGTTTTTTGTTTTTCCCTTGTGTGTGTGTCTAATTCATTAGTACAGTCGAATTAGATACATTTTTAGGCTAAAAAAACATTAAATGGTAGAGTTTTGAATTTTGGTGTACATGTTCATTAATACCTCCCGTTGAACATACTATAAGTCCCCATCCTTCGCTCGCGCCGCCATTTTGAAAAAAGTACCTTTTTTTTCTTTTTTTGCTTATACCTCGGCAATTACTGCTGATACAGAAAAAATGTGCAGACTAAAACAATAGATTATTAAATGTCCTATAAAAAAGGTCATACATATCACTATTATATCTCAAGTATTTTAGCTGTAATATATTGTAATTAAATAGGAAAATTATTTATTTTTTTGCTGCCGATATACCGTTTGTTTTATGCTTACGTCAAAATGGTCCAAATATATTTTTTTGATTTATTCCGCGAAACATCAAAGAGAGATGAGAGGGTAAGAGAGAGAGAAAAATTGAGGAGAGGGAAAAGGCAAATGCATTATGTGACATTATGTGTATGGCTGGGTTGGAATGTGTTTTGGGCCCACTTGGTGGGTATATAAGTATCACGAAATTGCCGCAACTGGTTATCAATCCCGTAAATCCATGGCCAGCTATCAGCTGATCATCGTAGGTGTGCCTCACTTCCCATAAAGACTTAGGCAACTTATTCGGATTCCCTGACTTTGTATGTAAATGTTTGTATGTAGTTACCAAGCACCGTTTATAGTACAACAATATTACCAATAGTCATGGCCCGGAAATACTTGACATAACGTAAGCCTAGGTTTCTGTATCTAGCTAGACGGATTTTGCTTCTGATACTGACTTCTGACTGTATATCCGTTATTATATGTCCCTCTGAGTCCTATCCAACACAGGCGTTTTTAAAAAAGCCCTTAAATGCGTGTTAGGTTTTAGCAACTATATCGCGTCCTCTCTTTTTAGATCTCCCGACAAATTGACGTGGCATCGAATATCTTACCAGTCACTAAGTAAAGCTACTATCGGCGAGTGCTTTAAACAAGCGTTCACCGGTGCCCGAGGACATAAAGTTACTAATAAGAGAACTCAACGCCGCACGACGACAACGTAACCATTATCCCTCCGCCGAAGACTAGACTCTTTCTAAAAAAGTGTCAAGAAGGCTACAGGCGTACAAAAAGCAACCACGAAAACGCGTTGAAGGGATGTAGCCTGGCCTCCAGGCTAACTGGAGCTATAAAGCTATTGAAGTCGACACCCTGAGCGCCATGCCTTCCTTCCAAAGACTTAATTAATCCCTGTGACAAAAAGAGGTAGACAGTGAGGTCAAAAGTAGATGCGCTCTTCCGCCGCTTAACTCTCTACCTCCTGTCATTGCAGACGAAGTTTTGCAGAGTAACGAAATTAAGTTTACTCCTAAAAATTATATTAATAAATATTTTTAACGGGGCGATGTCGAACTACATTTTTTCGCGACGTACTTAGGGAAAAAATGAACTTATTAACTACCACGGTTACGTTATTTCATAGACACTAAGTATTGACCTCTTCACCAAAGTCATTTCGGACTTTGAGCAACAGAACAGGGGCACTGCATCACAGATTTACCTATAGAATAGAGATACCTATAGAAGCGCCATTTTTTGACGTGGCGACAGCGTTCAATAAACTCTAACACAGCGATATTTAAGCTTTTACATTAATAAGCTGTTCCACATACACTGAGATCGCTCTTAACTGGTTTTTATTTTATGTACTTGCTAATAGTAGCTTGCGAGTGACTGTTGGGTGACAGATTCGATGACCTCATCAATATTAGAGATCTAATGAGAGCAGAAATGAGATCTAGCTGTGGTAAGCTGATTAGTTTAAGAGCTTTCTTGAATTGGTCCTAGTTTATCACAGTCTGTCACAATGACTTCGTAGGCCTGGGGCTAAAGGGACATAATAACCAAGATATTGTTAGAGCAAAGTGCATCCAGTACTTCTATGGATTGCAAACTTAGGCTTATGTTCTGTAGAAACGCTATATTGAGTACGTACTGCCTATGTTTGTCGTTAAGGGCGTAGTAAGTAGCAGTTTTAATGTTAAAATTGAGTTTGTTTATCAGTCTGTCGTGAACCTTGCCTTTGTTCTGCTCAGGATAGGTGGTTTGTATAGGAATCGGATGTGATGATGATCAGCTGATGGCTGGTCAGTCTAGCCTATTGGCTATTCTTACTCACCAAGCGGACTCCGCCCTGCTAAACACATCATGTCGCATAATGCATCTGCCCCTGAATTATCTTTCCCTTTTCCTCTCTCTCTCTCTCTCTCTATTTCTCATCATCTCTATCGGTCTTTCTATCTCTAGTTTTTTTCTATTCTCTGTCATGGAATAAGTTTCTGAAGATATATATCAACATTTTAGGAGTAACATAAACAAAACTGTATATGGATATCTGAAATATAAAAAAAAACTTTTCCCAATGTCGGATTACAGCTAAAGTATAAGAGATACATAGATATTATTTCTTAACTTTTTTATAGCAAATTTAATAAGTTACAGTTTTTGTATGAACGATTTTATCGTATTATTATATTGCCGAGATATAAACAAAAAACTGAAAAAGGGTACCTTTTTTCCGATCCATCCAATCCATCGATCCATCCATCCAAGATGGTGGGCCGATCGCAACAGGTATCGATGGGGACTTTTAGTATGCGCAAGGTCTTAATTAACATTTACACCAAAATTCAAAACTCTACCAATTAATGTTTTTTAATTCTCTAATTTGATTGGACTACAAGAAAATACCTTAAAACGATGTCCCTAATGCACAAACCGTATGAAAAAGGACAACTTTTTCTAGGGCGGTATGCTCATTAAATTAGAAAAAAAATGCAACTTTTAAATCTTCATTGCTACGGGCCAACAACAGTATGCAATTAAGCATGGCGCTACTGTCTATTGAATATTTCGATGCCTGGTTTAATACGAAGGTGTTTTTCAATATAATATTCATGTTATTTTTTACTAACTGTAAAAATAATTTGGTTGTATGCAGCATACGTCCTTTTTTTCTTCTTTGCTTAGCAACTATAAAAGTAATTAACAAAATATATATTTTTTTCTTTTTTTTTTAATGTAATGATCCTTATGAATAACTCTTTCGACTTATGTTATAAAATACATAACCTTTTTTTTATATTTCACAGGTTCGATTCCCGGCTCGTATAGGTCGTATCCCAAACACTTTGAATGCAGTTTATTATTTTTTAAATTAAAGAATGTTATACATCGCCATGTTTATTCGACATTTCCATCATCCTCAGGATATTTTGTAATATAATTTGGAACACTGTGTATTCACAGAACTGTGCAACTTTTCTATTAAATTGTATATAGATAGTTATTTAGGATTCCTGTTTTTCATCAAATAGCCTCAAAATTTAAAAGTCAAAATATTTTTTTTTACGATTTTAGATATCCACAAACATAGATATTTTGCTTAAGATCATGTCTACAAAATTTCAGTGTGTTTGGATCAATAAATATCAAAAACAAGTAAAAAGAAAATCATTGATGAAAAAAAGAAATTCGTTTGTATAAAGCACGCTTAGAGGCGCCGCGTATCTTATTCTTTCAAATGACATCACAAACAAGAAGTCCACAAAGTTAAAAATTAGTATAGTACTACACTACTACACAAAAATATCGCTATTCTTATAAACATTTTCATTACCTCTATTGCCCACTAGGAAATATTTTTTCAAAAACAGCGCAACCCGAACAACCTTAGTTACCTATCATTATAAAAGCCAAAGACCAAAACGTATGCATTTAACTTTTAAAATGACGAATTTTTATACAAACTTCTAACCCCCATTTAATTTCTTATGGGATATTTAGTTCTTCCACTCTAGTTTGTTTTTTGTTTATTAAATGTTCTACAAGTGCTTTCTAATTTTGTGTGCATGAAACAAAATGGCCATAAATTAACCTGTCAAAAAGCCCGATAAAATCAAATAAAAAGGCAAGTGTCCCCATCTGTCACTACATCAGTTTATTAACTTCACCAGCAAGCAGCTACACCACCTTTTAATCCAAACTTTTTTACCACATCCTTATTAATTTCACACACACTAAACTAAACTTAACAGGCTGACTAGCATTTTTTACTGTTTTCTTTTCTTGCTGGAACACTTCAAGTGATTGATGAGAATCAATTAGTCAAACGGAGACGGTGAACACACCTTTGTATTAAAACCTTTTCAAACAAATTACCTTTAAGATGGTAGGCGATCCATTATATTGAAAAAAACTCACTGCGATGTTGAAAGTTTACATGGAAAATAAATTTACCAAAGCCATTGATCAAGTGTAAACTTGAAGGAATAGTTAAGTAATAAAGAGTATCTTTATGTATATGTAGGTACCTACAATTAGAGCTGAAATTCCAGACACCAGTAATCTTCTGACGTAGATACCTATGTAAATTTAACTCTCAGGCGAGACCTTACAAGAAAGAGGTACCTCATTGACTAATCGATATTTACAAGGCTATTGATGTGCCTTACATAAAGCTCTGCTATAGATACTTAGATGACGTGTTTACTTTAATTGCAAAGAATTACTGTCTTTCTGCATTAGCACAGTACCTAATTATAGGAGTCCTGAGATAAACCTTTATGAGAATAATAAAAAATTATACAGACACGGGCTTAGAAACTCCAAAAAATATTTAACATACCATTCCAGTAAAAGATTATTAACAAAATAAAGTATCTTAACATAAAAATACTAGACATGAACTACTTATACTAAATATAAAAAATAAATAAAAGAAAAACTATCTCTAAAGACCTTTAACTTTTAAATAGCTTCTCATTAGTTATTTTTTTTACCACCCTTAATACAAATGTCCTATAATTAAAATTTTATTTTAGTAGCCTTATTATTTGTTTTTTATTAGCTTGTTATTTGGCAATGAATTATTTAAAACCAGTTGTCCTAGACTTGAGCTGAGAAAGTGTCCAAAACTTTTTTCCATTTCATCGCAAAACATTACTATATTGCCATCATTATTATACTTTTGTGAAACACTAGTTGGGTGAGAACAGCGGTGAGCATATGATTGTTGCTAGGATTCCAAACTGACACACATTGATGACTGAGGTGTTGGTAAAGGTAGTGACGAGGCTGCACAATCCAGCTGTGAATCGCTGATGCGTTTACAATCACACATACTGTGATTGAGTTGTAATGACTCAAAACGCTATGCGTTATATTTACTCAATTCTATTAGCTCATTCATAGCCAGTGAGTACTCCCCCATTTCTCTCAGAGACCGTTCATACTGGCAGGTTATCATCTGCAAGATTGTATGTAACTCTTTTATTGGAAAGTCGAGTAAATGTGTATGAGTTTTACGTTGTAGCCTACTGTTTTATAATTCCAATTTACATATTTCCAGATTTTTCACAAACTGTATTTTTGCTTTGCAATAAATTACATTTTAAGTAAATATATTTTTTGCTTTTTAACATTTTTTCAGTTTTTTATAAATCTGTTGATTTTAATGTTGTATGATCTATAGTGGTGATATTGCTAGTTGCAGCAGGAGCAAGAGTTTGGGCCTTATTACATAATTCGTCAAACAGATTTTGAGTTTGATGTTGTGTGTAAGTATGGGCGCTCTTCGAGTTGTGAGATGTGTTGATGAGTCTCCCGTAATTCCTCTTCAAGAGATCTTGTTCAGGGTTATCATCAGAAAATGTGAAAATGAAACGAATGATAAGAAATTAACTCTTTTAAAATAGTTTTCGTGAGTTCGTTTAGATAATTTTAATGGGTGTGTAACATTGTAATTAAATGAAACGGGTATATATACGGGATATTTACAGTACGGTACAGTATCATGCACCGTGGTCGCGGACGGACTAACGTCCCAACCCGACGACGTAAATAAATAATATTATATATAAAACATAAACAAACAGCGACTGATGACGCCCTAGTAAGGTAAAATACATCTCATTTTAGGTTTTTTATAAATATTGTTTACTAAAAAGGCCACAAGTAGGCCATAAGTAAATTGCATGGACTTACCCAAATTTGGCGTCATATGTTTTTGATAACGTTTTTTGTGTAAAAGGGGGTGTAGTGAGTAGTATGTTTGTTTTCGTGTGTGTGATTGGTTTCACATTAACTATTAAATATAGAAATTAGCGCAAGGACAAAAACGTAGCCACTACGAGACGCACAGATTAATGACGACTGACTGGCGCGGACGCGCACAGAGTAAGCTACGATCCGACCGCATATTTTTTACCGAACAAATATAATTTTGTATTTGTGTTACAAAATTTAGTTTAAATTACAAAGTTTAAGAATGTTTCTAAATATTAGAATTATTAGTTTAATTTTTATAAATATAATGATGTAGGTATTTGTATTTTGAATAACAACATTTAATTTATAAACAAAATTTGTTAGAAACATTATAATTATATGAAATGAAATCATTTTAATTAAATTTAATTTATAATTATAATGTTTAGAAACATTCTTGATTTTTTATTTTAAACTAAATTTGTAATTCAAAATATAATCGTACATCATAATTTTCATAAAAACCTAAAATAAGAAGTATTTCACCTTACTAGGCCGCCATCAGTCGCTGTTTATGATACATTACATCAACTGTGCAGTGGGACCATATGTGGGAGAAATAGGTCCCCCTTGTGGTGTGGAAAACACCACGAAATATTTCTATTATTATTTTTTTGAAATATAGAGATATATTTGTATTTTGAATAATAAACTAAAATACATAACAAATTTTATGTAAGTAGTATTTGTTTGACTAGGGTTCCTTAATCAAAAGCAGTGTTGCAGTAATAGGCTCACCCCCTGTCAGGCAGGACATCATTGCCTGCATTATGGTCTGGGTGTATATCCAGCCACCGGTTACCGCCTTCTGGGTAAAGATATACTATTTTGTAAATGTAACAAAATTAATTTAAAAGTGCCCCTAGCATACCCACGTATGTTCATACCTTCTTAACATCTGGAAATACGATTAAAACATTAAATTTGCTTTAAACTGCCTTTTTATAATCAAAGAGTTGTCCCAAGAATACCACGCCGATAACCAAACCTAGCCCAAACGGAGCCGCTGGGAAAAGCTAGTTTGGTAATAAACAACATTAATATACCGATCACGTTTAATTATATTATATTATATTATATTATTTTGCGTAACAGTTGTTTTGTTGCGTAGACAAAGCTAATTCATATAATAAGTTCAATGCCTAAAGAAATATCATAAAGCTGTCATTATATTTACAGTATTAAAAATATAATGCGCTTTGTCATCGAGATTATTTTATTGGTTTCAGCACTCTTATTAAAGTAGTTATTTAAATTTATATTACGATTTAGTCAGCTGTGAAAATAAATTATAATTTAACATGCAAACTTAGTGGGAAAGTAGGAGTGAATGCCACTATTAAGCAGTAATGCTTTTATATTCATATTTGTGGTGAAAATACTTTTATAAGTTAAAATGGGCTGTTTTGTATTTTTTACAGTATATGTCATGTTAATGTTGACAGTGAATTGAATAAGCAGGTATTGATTGAATTATACTGGGATAATTGAATTTAATCCCTGATTTTCTTGCCCAATCCAAAATTACTATTTATATATGTCAGGAACTGAGAATGGGAGTTTATTATTTTATCCCTGGTCTTTTATTTTACAGCATATTGCTTTGAAGCTGGTAATTTATTCCGTGTGGGACATATATATGGCACCTTAGAACAGATAGACTTCATCAGAGGCAGTGTTGAGGCGATGGGCTCACCCCCTGTCACGCATGACTAAAGTGGTTGGTGAGAAAAGGCTGCCCCCCAAATTATGATGTGGTAGATACACACGTCATTTGGTAAAAGTAAAGCGCACGAACAACTTGCGTCTCTTGAAGATACCTCGTGTTTAGGCAAACATGTGTCGAGTTTTGTAAGCAATTTAGTGGTGTAGTGTTATAGTGAAGTTGGCATCTTCCACATAAGGAGGGAGCGAGAGAGGTGCACTCCTACACATGTGGATGGTGTACTTCTGTACGAGAGTGCTACTGAGTTGTTTTTAGTGTATTTGCAAGGTATATAACATTAAATCACATACATACGTATCTGGCTACTGGTAACTTCCTACTGTGGACAAGAACCGTGTCCCAAAAAGCGGTGTTAAGAGTTGATTTCGATGAAAATTAGGTCCGTTGGGTTTTCGAGGGTTCAAATCAGTTTTTTTAATAGATGGCGGAACCATTAAGGCGTCGATTTCTTGACTTCGATAGAATTTGTTCTGTTGGGATTTTGAGTGTGCTAAATTATAAAATTTTAACAATTTTTAAAAGTTAAGATGGCGCATTTTTTTTACCGAAGTCTTCGTTATTAAGACACAAAGAGAAGTTACTTGTGTGGTACTTGATGCTATTGATCGTGACCCTACTAACATACAACACTTTAACACACTTATTCTTTATCCCCACTTTCATCAAGGTTTTCTCTAAGGACTACAATATAGGTTTCCTTAAGAAAGAAGTTATTAGATTTTTAAAGGGTCGGCAACGCGCGAGTGACACCCCTGGTGGGTCAGCGTAGCCTGTGTTATTATCAGGCGAACCGTTCGCTTGTTTGCCACCTTAGTGGTAAAAAAAAACTTTACGTATAGAGGATATAGAGGGTATCCCTCAATATTTAAAATACTGATTGGTACAAATATTTCTAGCGGGTAAGTACAATGTCATACATGACTTGTACAAACGCGTTGTGAGACGCTGTAAAATATAACCGTGACTTCCAGACGGACAGATGTGAATATACTACTCTTTAGTATAGCCATACCTTATAATCTTAAAAGAGATATTTTATCTCAAGGCATTAACCTCAGAGGTATACTGTATATTTTTATGATATTTAAGATAACATAGGCACCTAAGAAACCATAAAAGCTTACCTTCTCAGAGAAATGCGAAATAAAATCTTGTTTTCGTAGGGCGCTAGGTGTTTTTGTTTTAATGTATCGCCTATAAAAATGTCCATATAAATCACAATGTTAAAAAATAATATTTTGTTAAAAAATGACATGTCTGAGCTACGAATAGCTATTTAATTTAAGAGTGTACTATCAGTCAAAAGCTATTGTTTTTGTAAAAATATTGTTGCATATGTTGTAGTATAATTATTTGTAGATAGGTATTTACCGGAATTCCCCGTCATAAAACTTCATAATTTATCAACACAGTGACTTCATTAACTTCTCTTGATGTCTCTTCTCTCTCTCTAAATTAGAAGTTACTATAATGGATCTGAAAATCGGAATTGCTGAAATGTGTGTGTGTGTTTGAGGGTGTGTGTGTGTGTGTGTGTGTACGTGAACTTTTTGCGTGAAATATTGAACCAGCGGTTCATTTTCTATCAATAAATCTTTTATTGGTTCGAAAAAAATGCGATTTTGCCAAGAAACAAGTTATTTAGGATATTTAAGACTGCTGCATTAAATTTTTTGTCAGTGTTTTAAAATTCAAGATGGCTGCATATTTATCCACGCTGATTTTGAACGATAAAGAAAGCCTTTCCACTTTTTTACTGTCCATTGATTGTAAATTAACCTTATTTCCTTTTAGTTAAAAAAATTTTGTAAGCAGGATGTGTTTTCCCTTTGTTCCTCTGTAGATATTTTATTATATTATTTATGATCCCCTTATAAGTATACAGGTGTAGTTTATACGTTAGTACCTACATTTATCTTTCATTACCTACATGTTGAGGTATGTTTAAGAATATATATATAAATATATATATTACTCTCTCGAGTTGGTGTCATCTCGGCGTACCTATCATAAGTATAGTTTTCCGCTTACTTTACTTTCTAGGTAAGGAAAAAAATTTCGTGTTTATTGTACAGTCGTATTTGTACTTGGTCCATCTCTTTCGTTTGATGAAAAGACTTTTCTAAGAATGATGCACGTATCAATTGTGGCTTGTTTTTGAATAATTTCTTCTTTCAAGTCAGCGCTAGGATACTAATAAATTTTGAAAACTTATTATTTTACCTTTTATTTATTTCGATATTATACCTGTTGAAGCATAACTATTGGTAATAACTAATTATTGCAGTAGATTATTCCAAAGTCTTCTTATTTTAAGCTGTAGTAAATGATATTTTGTTTTTTTTTTTCATTTCTTTTTTGGTAACATTGTACTCAGATGGCACACTAACATCAATAAGGTATGTCTTACTGTTTACTTCATTGGTATAAACAATGTCTAGACGATTGTGTTCAACTCGTACATCAGTCTGTATATATATACATTTTTATAAATACAATGTTACATTACAATAAAGTTGTTTGAAATATTTTGTTTCGTAACATGTGTCGATTTTTTTTAATAGCAAATGAGGAAATCTTAATAAATTTTTGTAAATATTTTAACCACACCTAAATTTTGGCACTTAAATTTATACAATTATGTCTTTTAATAGATTTGAGTAAACTATGTTAATTACAGAATGGCCACACATTAATTTGTAAAGCCAGATAAATTATAAAAACAAATTTTGTAGGCGAGTGTCCCATCTGCCAGTGTCCCAGGCGAAATTAAATTTACTAGGGAGAACCTTCGTCATTTTTAATCTTAATAATATCTATAGCCTTAGAGATTTTACACACAGTAAAAAAAAACAGGCTGCCTAGGTAGTACCTTATACTTTTTCAAGACATTGATAGATGATTATTACTTAGGCAAATCGTAACTTACTGTTAGTCAATGACCTAACTTCGATTTTTTACACCAAATTCTTAATTCTCTGTTTTGAACATTCGTTCAAATTCAATATTACTTTGATCCTAACTAATTTATTTATTTGTAGCCACATCTCCGATTACTTTAAATAGTTCAGATTATAAACATTTTTTTTGTTACAAATATTTTTGGACATTACACGCAGCAACACAAATTCTCATAGTTTATTTGAACGTAAAATTTGCGTTGCTGGCCAGTTACTAAAACGAAATAATTATGTCAGAGATGAGCGTTTGATATTTTTCTCCGTACGCCTTGGTGAAAACAAAAACAATCATTAGAGATCAGAGTTTCATGTTTATTAGTTGTCGCTGTTGTTTATTAATTATTAAACATAACACAACAAATAAATAAATATTATGTTATTCACATTAAAAACTATCTGCAAAAGTAAAATGTATTATTAATTTATTTAATTTTATTTCTGTTTTTTTATCGTAAGAGCAACATTTTAATTGAGTTAAAAGGTTAAGACATTCATGAATAGGCAGCATCAATATATCAAGCGAAGTAATAATTTAATTTTACGAAACAGTTGTGGACGAAAAGCTGAAAATAATAGCCTTCCTTCAGTTGTTACGTAAATAAAGCTGCAACTGATTTACTAGGTTTAATTAATCACAAGCATTTGTTAAATCACGCTATAAATTATTCAGTTAAAAGAATGTTTATTGAAAAGTATAAACTGGCAAAACAATTTTATTCAATGCTATTATATTACTGAGAGTCATTTTGATTCTTTTTGTAAGTATCATCAGTATAGTAAGTAAGTAGGTACTTATTTAAATTGATATTGTGATTTTGTCAGCTGTTAAAATATTTTATGCTGAAATATGCAAAGTTGGTTCAATATAGGGGTGAATGGCGTGATTAAGTAGTAAAAGACGACTTTCTTTTATTCTCGATGCACTTTTATAAATAAATTTGTAGGTGATTTTATTTCAGTTTCGCTTAACTCTTTGTCAACTCTTAATTTATCTTAATAACTGTTTTATAGGACTTCAATAGGTATTTGTTTTTAGTTTATTACAGAAAAGTTATCTTAACTTTACATTAATATTAATTTCAAAATTGTCAAATTTAATTTAGGTCGGATAAATGGTTTAGACGTCAAAAGACAACTCTCATTCTGTCTAAGGTCAAGGTTGGGGACGGGAAAACTGGGTTCGATTCAATTCGATTAACGGGTCTTAAATTGATGCTTTACAATTCTAGAACACACCGACACAGTCTCCAAGAGCTTAGTGTTGGCATTAACAACGGTGTTCAGTTCCGAGATCATGTAAAACTGGCGTCCAAAAAACTCGGAGTACGCAACAAAGCGAAGCAGTATTGTACCTCGGGGTGTTGTTACGTTAAAAGTGGCAAGTCCGTCCCCATATGGAGTACTGGTGCCATCTCTGGCCGGGTGTACTCGGATACCAGCTTGGCCCTTTTGACTTGTTTTAACGACGGACTAAGAGAACCGTCGACGACCCAAATTCACAAGCCTCGAACCCTTAAGTCTAGGGAGTAAGTTTGCCTCCTGTGTGTGTTCTACCGGACCTCGTTCAAAAACTCACTCCATCGGAGTAGAGTTTTGTGCTGTCTCTTTCTGTATTGTATAGAAATGTATTTGCTATCCTGCTGTCAATGCTACCCAGATTAACCCGACTTGCGTTTATGAACGCACCTCCACTTGTATAATAGGATGTGTTCTATGGAATTGTTCGAAATGATGCCCATGGCTATTTTCAACCATAGCACCGCTCGCCATCGGCGGAGAATTTACTCATACCTTAAAACCTAAATGGTCACTTACAGTGCAGTTTCAGAGAAAGAATGGGCTCACTGCCAAGGTTTTCTCTATGGACTGCAGTATGGGTTTCTTCAAGAAAGAAGTTATTAGATTTTGATGAGTCACCAACGCGCGAATGATGCCTTAGGTGTTGCAAGTGTCCATAGGCTGCGGTGACCATATTACCATTAGGTGGACCGCAAGGTTGTTTGCCACCTTAGTCGTATAAAAAATGAACGTTATTGTATTCTAATACAGCCATATTTGCAATGCTGTCGGTGTGCTTTCGAACGAATCAACTCAGGTGCCGGCACACCCCTTAGCAATGTGACTTCTATGGCGGCTGATTTTTCGTCGAAACAAAAGTTATTGTGTACAGTAAAAAAGCCGTTTGTGGCCTTTCCTTGCTACCGTGACTGGCGTCGGCCATAACACTGGTGCAAGGTCTTTGAGAGCGATCCGGCTCTCTGGAGGTGTCGTTGGCGGCGCTCGGTGCCCCCTTAAATACTGTGGCCGTGTGCGTTACACACGCTGCACCATAAGTATAGCCGGCCCTGGGTATCATTTTCGATAGACGAATGTGACGAATGTATATAACATGTTTTTTCACAGGTCCATGTAAACAAAGTCATAAAGGTAATGCAGCACGAGTTTTTGTTCTTAAGACGTTAGGTCTTTTTTGATTTACTGGACCACTCGCCTATAAAAATGTCCACATATATCACTTTAAGAAAAAACATCTACAATGTCTGAGTCACGGATAGCTATTTAATTTGAGAGTGCATTAGTCAAAATTTATTGCTATGTTGCTGTGTAAGTGAAACGTAAAGTTTACGATCGAAATAGAAAATATTGTTGCGCATTTTATCTTCAACGAAGTGGTACTTCATTTCAGCGCTTTCCTCTTTGGAATGAGACTTCCGTTTTAGAGTTATGTACGTACTGACGCTGCACATAATTTTTTTGTTACTTGTGTTTAATATTAAAATTTGCAGTTATTTTCACAACCATTTCACAAAAATATAGCAAGCATTATTATTTTATGTTTCTTTTTAGGGTTCCGTACCCAAAAGGTTGCCAACGGAGCTCTATTACTAAGCCTACGCTGTCTGTCTGTCTGTCCGTCTGTCTGTCCGACAATTAAAAGGCTCTATCGGCTCTTAATAAAATGCACCCTAATTTTTAAGCATAAAGTGTATATTAGCTATTACGCAGCCTCTGAAGTTATAAAAGTGTAAGTATAGGGGAGTCGGGTTGGTGGTGGAGTGGTGTCGCAATGTGTTTGGAGAACGAATGTCAGTATAAGCACTATTAAAAATCATTCGTTTGTTGGCATAATAGGCAAGACCAATAGGATCACAAAATTAAGTAAAGTCATATGTACGAAATGGTTTTTTATCAAAATTTTCCCATCCCCAAATTACTCTTTGTTGCTCTCACTTTTTAAACTTCGACAGCAACATTTCATTCCATTGTAAAGCTCGCGTAATGCTTTCAGCTGTCAAATAGAGATTATTATAACCGTGTGACAGAAAAGTGAATTTCAAAGGAATCGACATTTCCCTATCTCTCAAACATACCCTTAGATAACAATCAAAATAATTTAATTCCATTGAACAGCTAGCGAAATGCTTTTAGCTGCTAAATAGAGTTTGATATTGCCATGATGCAGCAAAGAGAATGTCAAAGGAGTCGAGATTTTCTTATGGCTATCAAGCACTCTAAGACAGCCATCAAAATAATCTAATTCCATATTCTACAGCTACGCTAGCTTACAGCTGATAAATAGAGTATAATACACCTGCCTTAATACAGAAGAGAGAGTGTCAACGGAATTTAGCAAGAATTAGTGCTGGGTAGCAAATAATGGTGTCGGTCTGGATCTGCGGGGGATCTGGGGGAGCCATCAGGATTTTAAAAGTACTGGGGAGACAACGGAACTTGCTTTCTAATACTATTTTAGGTACTAGTATACCCCCTGTCATATTCATATTTTTACCAACTTTATAAAGGACGAAGTTCGCGATTGGTCAGTAGATACCCATATAAGAGATATTATTAACATCGCCACTTTAAGCTGAAAAAAAAGAAAACCAAATGACGTTTAATTGATTTTCAATTTGTTTGTTAATATTAATGTTATAAAATTATTTTTACCATTGCCACTCGAAAAAGGGCATTTCATTCATCGATAACAGTGAATAAAACTCACTTTTACTCACTGAGTGAATAAAAACATTTTGAGTTTGGAACAATTGTTTCATTGTTATAATTGTTATTGTGGTTGTCTTATGTCATTGTTTTTCTTATCACCCGGTAACAAAACCGAATATATACCAAAATGTGAAAATAGTACTTTTTATTTTCTTGCAGTCAATGGTAAAAATTAGAGTTCACAACACGTGAAAAAGAAATTCATCTCGGTCCTTTGTACAACCCTCGCTCCGTTTAGGATTCTACTCTAAAATGCTACTATTCAGCTCCTTAAATTCCGTAAAACAGAAATGCCTGCCCTGTAATCATTTCTTAATTTTCCTTAAGCCTTTGGTCACTCTTATCAGTTTTCAAAATATCTTATGCAGAAATTTTATGGAAACTAAAACGCTGGAAACAAATTAAAATATCTAAAACTACTGCTATATTATAAAAGTTAAAAGGAACGTGACATTTTGCAGTAAATAGCATCATTTATCGAAAATAACAAAATAAACATAATTTTACTACGAGTTAACCATAAAGCCAAAAAAATTTATACATTTGGTTTTCTTGCTATTTCAGTTGTTAGTCTTGCTATGTCAATCAGACAGTTGCTAATATTATTTAAAATAGTTTCGAGTTTTTTAACTAAAATTTAATAAAAGGCATTTGCAAACATCACTATCTCATAACTATCTTTTATTTTAAATGTAAATATTTTTTAAATCATTAACATTAATCATGTATTCAATCGGGGCTAGGACAGAGTCTTAGTCTGCGCTTTTTTGGGTTAAATTTGTTTACTACACATGTTTTCTATTTTCACTGTCGTTTATTGTCCAGTGTGGTAGTTTTAGACCCATTTAAAAGTTGGGCCGCGTATTCCATTTTGTGCTATACTAGAAAAGTAATTTTATAATTAAAACAACCGAATACTTTAGAAAAGTCTATTAAAAATGACCATATTTTTTCTCATTTAGGTATATGGTTATATTATTACTAGATTTATTCAAAAGTTAATAAGTACCCCGGTTTTTCCGGAAACCGTAATGTTTTTCATTGATAATATTGTTACCTATTAAATATTTATTTATGTCATTACCGAAATGCCACTTAATTATTGTATCAATACAAAACTTCACGTCAGGGCAAAGGTTGCTGCTTTACAAGTCGCAAGTTCGGCCCCATATGGAGTACTGCTGACATCTCTAGGCAGGTGCACCCGGATACCAGCTTGGCCCTTTTGACTCGGTTCAACGACGGGCTGTGAGAATTGTCGACGATCCCAAAATCAGTTATTAGATTTCTGAAGGGTCGGCAACGCGCGAGTAATACCCCTGGTGTTGCAAGCGTCCATAGGCTACGGTTGCCGCTTACCATCAGGTGGACCTTAAGCTTGTTTGCCACTTAGATGTATTAAAAAAAACTGAGTTGGGACAGGTTGAGAATTGTAGTTATAAATTAAACAAAATATCTGGAATTTTGGTAACACATAGGTAGACTCAGAAAGGTCACAAAAAGTCATAAAAAATTAGCATTCTCCAGTGTCATCAATATAACATAAGCTTTTTGCATGGAGCATTTTCTTTGGCATGTTATAGATATTTCCTGCATTGTTACCATATTTTTGAGTTAAAAAATAAGTAGGTATTTCATATTGTATATATATTGTTTTTAGTCGCGCGACGGACGTAAAATAAGAAGGAAATAGTTCCTGTAACCACGAATGCTTTAAGTACCTTTAAGCATGCGTTACAAATTAAGAAAAGCCAGTTACATGGATTGGCCATTAGTAAATTATTCGAACATATATGGAGATTCTAAAATCTATTTATGGTATTTACATATCATACCAGAGGAGAACCAATTAAGCTTTGTTATACACGTAACTCAGTTAGACATGCCAGTGTAGATTTGGTTCTTAAACGCAAAATCCTAATTTTGTTTCACAATAAAAAGTGTAAGTAACAGAAACTCTATAGAATCGAGTTTAAAGGAATGGCCATTTGTTAACAGACAATAGCGATATTTCATGCAAAACAATAATTTCATTTTACGTAACACACAGCTAGTATTAATAGTTTTCCCTCTGTTACGCAAATAAAGCTGCAACTGATTTATAACGTTCAATTAATCTAAGACATTTGTGAAAGCCGTCCATAAATTATTCTCTTTAAAAACTGGCGAAATAATTTCTTTGTAATAAAATTATGCCAGTTTGTTATTTAAATGCATTATGGTTCTTTTTATTAATTTTATCACCCTCGTAAGTACTTGTTTGAATATATATCTCGGTTTTGTCAGTTGTAAATTATTTTATGATAAAATATGCAAACATAGTGTTAAAATGTGGTGAATAACGCAATTAAGAAGTTTTATAGCATACTGGATGAACCCCGCAAGAATATAGTAACCCTGACCTGCTGCTGCTGCATCATCAGCAGTAGAACTCTAGATATCCTATGTACGGTTTGCCACAACATCAGTGTGTGCTTTGTGTACCTAAAACATCAGTACATCCCTTCTCACTCACCTCTAGGTTAGATAATTTTATAATTTTCACATGCAAAACATATTTTTTGAACAAATAACAAAAGCATCATTATTATTAATAATTTACCTACCCAACAACAATTCATATAGAAACTCTTCAAATGAATTTCTAGATAAATAGCTGTACTCAGAAGGAATTTTAATGCTTTGACTTTAATTATTTCCTCTGAAAAATAAAAACTAACCTACTTACTTAGAAAAGATCGATCGACGAGACACCAAAAATCTGCCAACCCGAACACTTCTAACACCTTCACGGTTACACACGGGTACACGGTTCGATGTTAATTCAATGTAAATAACCACTTAAAGTTTTATTATTTATTCACATTTGCACTTTGTAATTGCAAACACTATTTACTAAGAAAAACGCGGGAAGCACAGTCTTTAACCGATATTTGTCAAAACTCTATTTAAGAATGCGGGAGGTGGGACGCTTCCCGTATAACTCCACTCAAAAGAAGGCGGGAAACACTCCATTATGCAAAATCGCGCGCGTCACTCGAAAATTTTAAATTTCGAATGAGAGAGAGAGAGGACTCTGTCACGACAGTCTCTAGCGCCGAGGCGCCAAAATCAAGCGAGCGAACGATTTCTTTTTTTTTATCTCTTTTAAACGCACTAATTAGGAGGTATCCCTATTTCCCGTATTTTTTTATTTCGTCTTCAAAGAGGTTTTGTGACGTCATCGCATGACATGGTCACGTGACGATCATTCGATTTGGGCACACAGTTTTATTATTTTTTTTACACCGCTAGTCGTACTGTTTTAAGCTACTTTACCATTCATCGAAACAAAATCTACGATAGACATATATCTAATGCAGCGCTGTCTTATCTTTTACCGCGCAATTATTTCGAACCCCAATTTATGTTTATCTATTTCTAATGTTTGACTATCTTATTTTTGGATATCCAACAGATAATTTGACCTATAGCTACTTCTCTATGAATACATTAGGTATTCAATTAAATCCCACATAATGGTACGCTATATAGGTAGTAAGACATAATTTTGTTCTAGGGTAGACTGGAGTACACTACAAACTTTAATATCATTATCCCATATTCCAATATTAATTCTAAAAGATTTTAAAATGTAAATAGCTAAATCTCTTTTTCGGGTTCCGTACCCAAAGGGTAAAAAACGGGACCCTATTACTAAGACTCCGGTGTCCGTCCGTCTGTCACCAGGCTGTATCTCAGGAACCGTGATAGTAAGACTGTTAAAATTTTCACTTAAGATGTATTTCTGTTGCCGCTATAACAAAGGATACTAAAAGACAGAATAGAATCAATATTTAAGGGCGCTCCCATACAACACGTTATTTTTTTGCCCTTTTATGCTCGATATTGATAACGGCAACAGGTAGACGCTTGTATATATTTACTTTAAAAATCAATAATTAAATTTAAATAAAACAAATATTTAAGGGAGCCCCCCTTAATCAAACAACAATCGTGATTTTTTTTGCGTTTTTATAGATAATGGTACGAAACACTTCTTGCGCGAGTCCGACTCGCACTTGGCTGATGATTTTTTATTTATTTGTTTGTTACGTATATGTTTTTTACTCGTTGCGAAAAAATCTGGAGTAGGGTCAAGCTTTCTAGATAGCAGAATGTATGATTATCCATACTAATATTATAAATGCGAAAGTAACTCTGTCTGTTTGTCTGTAAGTCCGTTACCTCTTCACGCTTAAACTACTGTACAGATAAAGTTCAAATTTGGCAAAAATAGGCTTCTTGAAAATGTCAAGTGTGAATCGGTTTTTGTTCTAAGTATAATTCTTCTGTGCATGTGTTTCTTACCTAACCCCTTCCTAACGGCTGCAGTCGGTGTGGAACTGATCTTCTCCTGAACAGCAGCGAGCAAAAGCTAGTGAATAATATAATATAATTTAATTAATGTAGGATATATGATATAAATCTCACCTCTTCCTCGACACCGTGTTTACTGATGGTTTACTGGCAAGATGTAATTCCAACATTTTGCCTCCTAGAACGCGAAACTCGACTTTTTGCAATAAGCTCCTATCGCTCCTGCAGCAAAGGACAAGGAGAAAAAATAACAAACTTGACTACACAAACTTGAATTAGTGCCTGTTTTAAATTAAATATCTATAGTAATATAATAAAGCTCGCCAAACTCTCCCCCAAAACACCCCCTCGCAGCTTAGTTGGTCTTGTGGCCGACTGCTGTGCAGAGGGTGTGGGTTCGATTCCCGCACTGGACAAACATTTGTGTTTGTCTTGAGTCTGGGTGTATTCATGTATGATATGAATGTATTTACAAAAAAAAATATGTATTTGTATCCGTTGTCTGGTATCCATAACACAAGCTTTGCTTACTTTAGGACCAGACGGCGCTGTGTGTAATGTCCTAAATTTAAACTAAAAAATTAAATTTTTACTTATTTATTCTTGAGGAATATCAGGCTATTTAACATCACGCTACGGCTCTTCGGAAAGCTCCGAGCAAAAGGAAAAAAAAACAGAAAGAATTGAAAACAAATTAATAGCGTAGGTGAGCGGGGGTTATCAGCAACGGAAATGTCTGCTTTTTTGGGAGCCTTTGGTAATAAACTGCCTGTTTTATACAGTTCACGTGGGGTAGTGAGTTTTGCCCAATTAAATTTCGGTTTCTCAATACCTTAAATAAAACGTTAAAACTGTAGTTCCACATCTGAATACCTTTTTTTAGTAATAGAATTTGACAGGCCCTAGACAATTGCACGCAGAAAAATCATATTTATTTCAAGTTCATTTTTTTTTTGTACATACACTGAGTCGGTTTTATCAAAGGTGTTATACCTTTAGATTTGAATAATGAAAACGTACCTAAATGTAGTGTGTGCCTAAAAATATATAATAAAAGCAATAAGAATCCATAAAACTATGGTAGGTATTTAAAAAGATTAGTTCAAATAAATGAATGTATGCATGCGATGGGGGCCGTATTGCTCTATGGTTTAGTTATGTCTTACCGCGTATTATTTCTTATACCTAAGCACTGAATAAGTAAGTGCTTACTTAAGTCAATTGCACTTCGGAGCGCTCCTGTTAGCCCTAGACCAATGAATTCAGTATTATCTAAAAATGAATTTGTTTAATTTGAACAGGTGGCCAAAAGTGCATGTCGAGTTGGTGGCTAGGCCTATCTATCTAATACCTTTAAACGAGCAATTCTTGAATATATGTATGCATATATATATATATATATATATATATATATATATATATATAATCTGAATCTCGGAAACGGTTCTAACGATTTTCATGAAATTTAGTATACAGGGGGTTTCGGGGATGATAAATCGATCTAGCTAGGTTGGGCTGGCGTTGTTTAAAAAAAAACGAGCAAAGCTCGGTCCTCCGGGTACTTAATTTTAATCTCTCCGAGACATAAATTATCCTTTTCAAGCCAGACTTTCTAATAATGGTTTTTTATTATACACCCTGAGATTAATAGATGTTGGAAAAAAAACAGATTTTGAAACAATGGTAACTTTAAACCAATTTAGTATTAGACGTTGAAATAAAACTATTTTAAGAACAAACGAAAAAATATACGCCAGTCAACATCGACAGAAAACGGGCAAACATCGCAAACGTGCATAGAACAAAATTTTTTTTACTGTTAGGTGCCCTGAGAGTAGTTTAGACCCAAGTTTGCAACACGACCTGTGGAGGCCGAAAAACTGTGTAATTCTGGCACTTTTTTTCAATTCTCTTGAAAAAAGTACCTTAAAAAAGCGATTTCCTGATATCTTTGTTCTATACTTTTGTAAACTAAACTAAATTTGTGGAGAAAATGCTAGTGAAACATGGACATTTTTTCCAAAAGTGAAAAATTGCGCATTACTCATTAGCGCAGTCAAAAATTGTGATTCTCAAAAGTCGGCAATTCTAGACCTAACCATTAGATATAATTACACAAACCTAAAATTCTTTCTACAGAACGCCGATATATATTCACCAAGATTGGTGCGAGAAGCGATAGAAATAGACAAATATAAAAATTTCAATCGCGAAGACGGGTTTAAATAGTCAAGTACGCGGAATCCAGTGGTTAGATTGTGCAAAAAACGCTTACCGCCTAAAATGAGTGCTCCTAGTGGCACCATTAGGGTAGTGTGCCGAGTTCTTAATGAGTTACAGAGTGTGGACAAAACTAGTGAATCGCCCGAATAAGATAATGTAACTGGACGCAGCCGTCGTAAAAGAACGAGGGTAGTGAGAAAATACCTCACTACACTGCTTTTCTTTCCCCAGTTCACTCGTGAAGATGGCGCTTGCAACTGTGCCAAAATATCGGGAACTCAATAAATCTAATCGTAGTAAGCCCGAATAAATATTTACATTTTTATAACAACCGCGAAATTTTAAAAAGCTATAACTGTTAACTATACAATACTAGTTACACGGTCAAGCACAAAGACTTTCACCCTTTTGGAAGGGTCAGGACTCACCCAGTCTACATTATTGGGGTAGAGGGGGAGAAGGGAAAGCGATTTCAGGAAGTGGGGGCGGGTCGTCATAATAAGGCGTTGGGTCTTCGTTGGCGTTTTTGGATTTGCAAACCAACATTCTAAGCAGGGTATGAGGTGCGTGCGCACATTGCGACGGGCATGGGACATTGATTGCTAGTGGCCGAACACCAGCTACATGGCTTTTTGTCAACTTTTTGGGTTTTGATGGATACCTACAAGATGAAGCTATTAGAAGCACTAAATAAGCTGAACGCCTTTGACGCTCTGCTTCTGTCTTTTGCATTGACATTTAATTAATGAATTAACTACTATCAAAGTGCCTCGAGCAAAACTGCTCTTCAATGAATCTAACAATGCCGACTGATTACTATCATGCTTACTAAATTTGCAAAGCAGGGTATTAAGATACATCAACCTCAAGAAGACGCTGATGCTTATGAAGTTTTTATCATTGGGGAGTAAGTCGATCTACTGGTTTGCATCAACAGCTTAAAAGCTCTGGAGTAGTTTTATTTAGTATATAGATCAACTCTCTACTCTTAAAACCGGACTACAAACTATTCTATGTCCTGTGTCCCTTCAGATTTATCCCTGAGCTAAATAGTAAATAACACTGTTACTAAAAAGTGTTTTATCTCTCGGGTCTAAGAAGGAAGAGTTTCTTTCATTTTAGTTCTGTTACATAACTGATAAAAAGATACCTGCTTGTAAAGTTTGCCATTACATACGGACAGAGGGTGGAAAGTTTAAGGGTTCTGTCTTTGCCATTTGGCTTTGGAACTCCTAAAAAGGTTAAGGCGTATTTATGTAGCAATTATCGAAAACCTTAAAAATAAACTACAGATTTTAACAATCTTCTTTAGGTATATAATAAATATTAAAGTTTTAAAAGGCACTTACTAGTGTTTGATGTAGTATTTACTGGTTTTTGGTGACTTAATAATAATAATTTTAGGCTATGAAATAAGATTTAATACCAAGTTTCTAGGAAAATCCTTAACAAAACAAACACAAAATATGAATACTGGTTGCTTAATATGTTAACAAAAATAATTAGGATTAACGGTTTTAAGAGATTAAATTAATCTCCAAGGATATTTTAATAAGAGCCCCAAAATTCTACGAAAATGATAAACAAAGGGAAATTATCCTTTGGTATTTACCTTCTTACTTTGGTAATATAAAGTGTAGCAGAATAGATAAAACACCAACTCAAGATAAAAGGAAGTTTTACTTATAAAAGTAAGTTGAATTAAAGTTATTATTATCCCTCTTTGTTAGCTTTATCAAGTGGCGCGTGCCATGTCAAAGGTCCTGATTCCCGGTAAGGGGCAGACAGTATTGTTATAATTTGTTAATTGTAAAGTGGTCTCGATTTTGGGATGTTCCGGGTACAGCGATGGGCTCACTACTTATCGCGTTTGTGGGACGGAATACCATCAGTAAAACGTGGATATTTGGGATATAGATTCGTAACATCTCTAACCACCTCTTCGGGGACAAGTGTCGTAATGATTTTCATTTATTTTATCATTGGTTTGAACATTAACATTACGTGATTAAGTGCGTACTTACAAAAAGTAAAAGACGATTGATTGAACTTTTGCTTTCGCGCTAAAATTCGGTACTTAAACAATGTGTAGTTAATATGAGATAACTTACTCATCTAAGAAAAAAAAATTTTATACAGCACGGACAGGGGTTGGGAACCCAAGCTAATTCGAAAGCTTCTCTATACACACAGCGTTGCCAAATGCTAAAAATACTGTTTTGTAAAGCATTTAACATGCTGGCTTACCTTGCTCTCATACCTTGGGTTTCTTTAACCGTACGTCCCGGAAAACTTGGTTGGTACCAAAGGTTTTGGACATCGCCAAAACATGTAATATTAAAGTGTACACATGGCTGCATTTTAAAATTAATGCAATTATTATGTTCTTTTACAAATAGTGAATATTTTCATGGTTGTTTAGTTTAAAATTAATATAAAACATAATTACATTTACAATTTTTATTATATACAAATACTATATAATTATACATTTAATGCGGTTTTTTTTTTTTTTTTTTTTATTACCACTAAGGTGGCAAACAAGCTTACGGCCCGCCTGATGGTAAGCGGTCACCGTAGCCTATGGACGCTTGCAACACCAGGGGTATCACTTGCGCGTTGCCGACCCTTCAGAAATCTAATAACTTCTTTCTTGAAGAACTCCATACTGTAGTCCTTGCAGAAAACCTTGGCAAAGAGCTCATTCCACAACTTAAGCGTTCGCGGGAGGAAGTTTCTCTGAAACCGCACTGTACGCAACCATTTAGGTTCTAAAGTGTGAGAATGAATTCCCTGCCGATAGTGAGCGGTGCGATGGTAGAAAGTAGCCGTGGGCATCATTTCGAACAATTCCTCAGAACACAACCCATTGTACAAGCGGTAGAACACACACAGTGAGGCAAAGTCTCTCCTCAGACTTAAGGGCTCGATACCGCAAGTGAGTTTGGAATCGTCGACAATTCTCAAAAGGGCCAAGCTGGTATCCGGGTGCACCTGCCCAGAGATGGAAGCAGTACTCCATATGGGGCCGAACTTGCGACTTGTAAAGTAACAACCTTTGCCCCGACGTGAAGTACTGCTTCGCTCTGTTGAGTACACCAAGTTTTTTGGACGCCAGCTTCACCTTATCCTGTAAATGATCTCGGAACTGAACATCGCTGGAGATGTCGACACCAAGGATCCCGATGCTCTTGGAGATGGAGAGGGGAGTGTTCTGGAATTGTGGGACCACAGTGAATGGAGTTTTCTTAGCGGTAAACGCGCACACTTGTGTCTTTGTAGGGTTGAATCGGACCAAGTTTACCCGTCCCCAGTCAGAGACCTGGGACAGTGTGGTCTCGATTTGAGACACAAGTTCTCCGCGGTTTTTCTCCACAACGGAACGAGGGATGTTTGCACGACCCGTGTAAAAAGCGTCTCCAGTACTGTCATCTGCATAGCAATGTATGTTGTTGATGTCCAACATGTCATTGATATGCAGTAGAAACAGCGTAGGAGACAGCACAGAGCCTTGCGGGACACCAGCATTAATGTCCATGCTATCAGAGCAACTACCGTCAACTACGGTTCGTATGCGTCTGCCGGACAAAAAGCTAGCCACCCATTTGCACAAACCCTCGGGCACTCCGTAAGATGGCAACTTCCAATGCCTCCCCCTGACTCTCAATGGCTAGTGCCCATCGGTGTGTGAGATACACAAGAAGGTCACCAGTCGAGCGACCGTGGCGAAAGCCATATTGACGGTCACTGACCAGATCGTGTACTTCTAGGTATCTTAGAAGCTGTGTGTTGATCACACGCTCCATCACCTTAGAGAGGAGAGAGGTAATAGCGATAGGCCTGTAATTCGATGGATCTGATCTATCGCCCTTTTTGGGCACCGGGTGCACATTCGCAGTCTTCCATGAAGGCGGAAATTGCCTAGTGTGGTAGCAAAGCGCGAAGAGGCGCGTGAGTACAGGACATAACTCAGGAGCACACTGCTTAAGCACCACTGCTGGTATACCGTATGGCCCACTCGACTTATGAACGTCTAAATAGAGCAACGCCCGCCTGACCTCCCGCTGCGTTATGGTGATTTCCCGCATGGTCTTACCGCACCACGGTATAGTAGGTGGTACAGCGCCTTCATCGTTCATATTCGAGTTCGAGGCAAAGAGACTGCCCAGTAGATCGGTTTTCTCTTTAGCACTATGGGCCAAGTCACCATCGGTCTTTCGCAGTGGTGGTAACGACGACTGGCAGAAGTTCCCTTCGGCAGCTTTGGCAAGCGACCAGAAAGCACGACTCCCAGAAGGATAGCTCGCAAGTCGCCCACCTATTTTGCCGATGAATTGGAATTTTGCTCTGGCAGTTGCTTTCTTACTGAACCTCGAGGCAACATTTAATTTGCGTTTTAACTCAGAAATATTCGGATCCTTATTAAAACGAGCCGTGGTCCAAGCCTCATATGCATTTTGCTTAAGAATTTTAGCTTTTCTGCAAGACCTATTAAACCACGGTCGTTTTTTGACGCCGGCAGCTACTCGCGGGTTTGGAATATAGCATTCCATACCAGCAAGGATTGTCTCAGTGACTGCGGCTGCGCAGACGTCAGGATCTTCTGAGTTAAAGCAGATCTGCCTCCACGGGTACGATGCGTAAAATTCTCGCAATCCATCCAAGTCTGCCGACTTATAGTGCCACACACGACGCCAATTAGTTTTTAAACAGGTTTAAAAAAAATTATATGCATTTACTATTAATTTAATCTCGAAAAGCCCAAAATTTTCGTTTTCTACCGATAATACCTTTCAGACACTGAAGAAAAACATATTGTCTGATTGACAAAATAACTTTGTTACTATCCCACCAAGGTCCATAGATGGAATGACAAAGTTTTTATTGTCATATTATATTATGATAATTTAACAATGCTGTCGAAGTTTAATAACAACAATGTCATTGCTGTCAGCCTGACTAAGCAAATTTGTTGCACTGACAAAGCCTACGTTATACTCATGACCAAGTTTGATTCTACAGCGATGTTATTGTTTTAGTCTAACTAGGTTATTTTCTAATTTGACAAAGCTTACGTTGTTCTCATGACCCACCCTCGACTACCCATAGTACCTACAAAATATAACCACAAATATTTTAGTCAGAGTAACTAAAAGGGGGCGCAAGGGAAATCACGCGCCCTTTTGGTACACTCCAACAGGTAACATTGCCTCTGCATTCTTGCAAGCTTTCGTGTTGCGTACCTACCATTAAACACATATATACGCGCAGCTATGGTATTTGCCTTGAAAACTGTTCCTATTCCTACAAAGGAAGCTATAACCACATAACCGGCTAATATTCTTCGAGAAATTTACTCAATCCTTGATCCTTAGCTATAACAGGTGTAGAAAAGTGTACCTTTTACAAGAATTAAGACAAAACTGATAATAAAATTGATAATCGTCCATTACCCACTTGAACCAGAGTAAAAGAGGACAAAACAAACGTTCGCTCAAGTTGCAACGCAATGGTGCCACCCTATCAACTCTTTTTTTTCAAGGGACAACGTTTTATTTTGTCAATGTATTGAAACTTTGTGTTATTTGCAAAGTGTACTAACAAATTTGCTTTGTGAAGTATATTTTGTTGTAATTTCTATTTGTCCATAAGTATGTTGACAACTTATGATTGTAAAACCAACAAAATATATTTTGTTTTGATTTTCATTTTGCCTATGGTCACTTCCACAATTTAACAAAGTCACTTCGAAAACCTAGGATGCTTAAAACATTGTCGATTTGACAACTTAAGACTGTCAATTGAACAATTTATTCTATACATAGAAAACTTTCTACCCCTTTTTAACCCCGTTAGGGGATGAATTTCAATAAAATACGACACACATCTTTCATCAATTCTATTAAAAAAGGTTTATGCAAAGAAGAAGATTTCCCATACAAACTTTCCCCCCCTTTTTACCCCATTAGGGGTACAATTTCGGAACTTCCTTTCTTATCGAATGCCTTCGTCATACAAAGAACACACCCTCCAAGTTTCAAATCTTTACGATCAGCGATTTAGGCTGTGCGTTGATCCGTCAGTCATTCAGGACAAAGCATTTTATATGTATAGATTTAATATTGTAGTTCAAAATGCTACTACACCAATTAACGCATCTGAAAATAAAAGGCTTAATGCTGTAATGTACTAGCGAAGTACTTAGTTACAGTATTTCTAAAAAGCTAACAAAGCGTATTTTGGCACTTTGTTGGCGCTTTTTTTTTCATTGTATGGACACTTGCAGCGCCTGGGGCATTTGCTACTCGCGCGTTGCCGACCCCTTTCTAATTCCAACACCTCTAAAAGAAATTTTTTCGGTGTTTGCTAAGAATTAGGATGACACTTCAATGTATTTTAATTTTATATGGCGGACTAGCAGTTCATAAAGTGATATACTTGTATAATCCGCCCATTCTCCATTAGGTATGAATCTTAAAGATTCTAACAGTCGTTTACCAACAACGCTAATGAACATTTGATGGCAAAAGTAGGTTTTTCAGATATCTACAATTATCATACAACAGTACCCTAAATTAATGCTTGTTCAACAAGCATTTGGCCGTTTTTAGGGTTCCGTACTGGGAAGGTAATTAGGAACCCTATTACTAAGGCTTCACTGTCCGTCCGTCCGTCCGTCCGTCTGTCACCAGGCTATATCTCATGAACCGTTATAGTAAGACAGTTGAAATTTTAACAGAAGATGTATTTCTGTTGCCGCTATGACAATAAATACTAAAAAACAGAAAAAAAAAATATTAAAGGGGGCCCCCATACAACATACGTGATTTTTTTAGTAGATAATGGTACGGAACCCTGCGTGCGCGTGTCCGACTCGATTTTTTTCTTTTAGCTAAATTTATTCAAAAACCTTTAACCAATAGTACAGTCTAATAAACTTTATCCAAAGTTCTAAATCAAAAAATAAAAAAATTGTTTGGTTGCAAGTACCGCACGAGCAACTTCTCTTGAGAATATTTTTTGCGCTTACAATAATCATTCATTTTTTACACACACACATACTCACACACACACATACACACACACACACACACACACACACACACACACACACACACACACACACACACACATACACACACACACACACACACGCAAATTTAGCGATTTCAATTATCGGACATATTATAATAACTTTCCTTAAGAGGAGTTATATAAAACTGATGTATAAAACATACAACATAGAAAAAAAAAAAAAAAAAGTGAGTGGTGGCCGAGGGGTTTAAATTTCACTTCACGTCCCAAGTGGCGGAGGTTCGAACCCATGGGTCGGCGTGTACCAGTGAGTCTTTTCTTAATTTCTCAAGTACACTGATTAATTTATTCACACACTGGCTTTTCGGTGTAGGAAAACATCGTGAGGAAACCTGAATACGTCAAGAAATAAAAAAAATGACGTATGTGAAGTCCACAATCCGCACTGGGCCCGCGTGTGGACTATGGCCCAATCACCCTCGCTTAAGAGGGTAGGCCGTGCCCCAGCAGTGGGGACGTATGAAGACTGGCAAGATATGGAAAAAGCAAAACTAGTCTTTTTTTTATATTTTTTTTACTAAATCAATGAAAGTAGGAATTGTGATGTATGCACTTTTGCCATTTTGTAGGAAGTTCATTGATTCCTTTGCTGAAAAAAATTGCGCGAGCGAGAATCAACAAAATCTTTGAAGGTGTTTTGGACTACCTCATCTGAATTACATTTTTTCCAATTAAGAAATTATCCAAATTCTGAAAATATTGGTAATCGCTTGGAGCAAGATCCGGGGAGTATGATGGGTAGTGGAGATATTCCAATCGTAGATCCTCTAATTTCGCCACCGTCTGCTATGCAGTGTATGGTCTAGCGTTGTCCTGAAGCAGCAGTGGGATAGAGCGGTTGACCAATCTCGGGTGTTTAACGGCTAGCTTTTCCATCATGGTTTCCAATTTTCCAATACAAATCTGCTGTAATCGTATGACCAGATCTTTGGAAGCTGTAGGGGATGACACCAACGCTGGTCCATCAGGCACAAACCAGTACCATTTTTGAGTCAACTTGGGGCAGGATTTAGCCGGTCCCCCTGGATTTAACTACTGTGATGAGCGTTTCCGATTATCGTATAGAATTCATTTTTCATCACAAGTAATGATACGATTCAAAATCCCCTCGATATTGTGACGGTTGAGTAACGTGACGCAGCAGTCGACGCGTGTTTGTTGGTTTGCTTCACTTAGTTCATGCGGTACCCATTTTTCAAGCTTTTTCACTTTTCCAATTTGTTTTAAATGACTCAAAATGGTTTTATCACTCAAACCGAAGCCTGCAGCTAACTCTGACGTGGTTTGAGATAAACTCGATTCCACGATCACTTTCATTTCCTCATTGACAACTAGGGTCTCCGGCCGTCCACGAGATATGTTCTGGAGGTCAAAATTTCCAGATCGAAAACGTTGGAACCAAAAACGTACTGTGTTTTCCTTTACAGTGGCTTCTCCGTACACATCATTAATCCTTCGAGCTGTTTCTGCAACGCTAGTGCCATGATGGAATTCGTATTGGAACATAATGCGATATTTTATGATTTCCATATTGAGCACAGAAGATGCCTAAGAAAAATTTAATGACGCGAAAACAAATGAATTATTACATTCGAAATACAAATAGACAAGCTTAAAAATGAAATAAAATAATATATATAATATTGTCTTTTAATAAGAGTAAAATAATAATAAGGAAACAATACATAGAAGTAACAGTTAGTTGATAATTATAATAATTTACAATACTTTGAAAGAGCAATTAACAATAAAAAAACAAACGCAAAAGATCGCAAGGTGCGTAAATTAGTTATTTATTTATTCCAACACGGAGTAACCGCAAAGCGGAGAGAAAATCTTTGTACAACTGTTTCCTGCAGGCGGAAAATTCTGTAAATGCTAAAGGTCGCCCGTTTTCTCTACATAATAAGTAAACTTTAGAATTTCCAAAAGTTCCCTACCACCCCAACCTACCACCACTTTACTTTCCTTTTCAGTACAATCGTCAATTAATTATTTAAAGAAAAGATCGAACTTTAGTTTTATCTAAGTGCCGTTTTATGCTTAAAGTTTTTGTATCTTTTTTGTAGTACATAGTTTTTTTGGGATAAAAAAGTAAAATGTTCATTTTACATAAAATAATTTAAAATATGTTGTTAAATTAATTACTTTTGTAGATAAACACACAAAAATACAAATAAATAATCATAGACAATCACGACGTAGAACAAATTAACAAATTAAAATATTTATTATTATTATTAACTAAATAATAAATATTTTTGGACATTAAACACAGCGCCATCTGGCCCCAAAGAATGCAACGCTTGTGTTATGGGTACTAGAAAACGGATACAAATACATAAATATTCCTATTGTTTTGCAAATATATACATATCATACTTGGGTGTATTTAACACCTAGACTCAAGACAAACACAAATGCTTATATTATGACATAAATGTTTGTCGAGTGCGGGAATCGAACCCACACCCTCTGCAGAGCAGCTGGCCACACTACCAACTAGGCTGCGAGGGAGTCCGAGTAATTAAAACTACCCGCTACGCTGAAATTTTACGATCTTACCCAAAAGTAAATTTACATTCCGCGAATCCCGAGGAAGGTTATTTTATATTAGTCAACGGTACATGCTAAAATACCGTAATTGAATTTGAGATTCCATAACAAAATACTTATAATTTTCATATATTTGAATATCACATTTTTAACTATATAATTATTATAATTTTTCACAGATTGGGTCTTCGTTACTTAAAGTAAATGCAAGGTAAAAGAAATCATACAAACTGCACTATTAACATTTTGCTACTCAAAACGCATTATTATCAAATAAATGTATATCGCTATTTATTGTTGTCGCAAAAAGAACTTATGAAAACATTCATGAAATATCAGTGAATATTAAAATAGCTAAATATCTATAAAATTAATATTAATATATTAAATATTAATAGGTATAACATAGCTTTTTGTTAAATTCATATGCCAGTTAATTCATTTAATGAAAACCCTGGTTATTTAGCAGTTTACTATAATTTTATGGATGGATATTGAATATTCTTTTGTGCAGCCATGGTAAATAATGATATCATTATATATAATTAAAGCGCCTATGTACGGTATAATTTATGATTTTTTGTATGAAAAAAAATCACGTCATATTCATCTGAATATGACGTGATTTTTCACTCTCAAAACCACCCTCTGTGTCTGGGGTGTGGCGACTCACGCTTGACCACTCTCAAAACCACCCCCTGTGTCTGGGGTGTGGCGACTCGCGCTTGACCACTCTCAAAACCACCCTCTGCGGCTGGGGTGTGGCGACTCACGCTTGACCACTCTCAAAACCACCCCCTGTGTCTGGGGTGTGGCGACTCGCGCTTGACCACTCTCAAAACCACCCCCTGTGTCTGGGGTGTGGCGACTCGCGCTTGACCACTCTCAAAACTACCCTCTGCGGCTGGGGTGTGGCGACTCACGCTTGACCACTCTCAAAACCACCCCCTGTGTCTGGGGTGTGGCGACTCACGCTTGACCATTCTCAAAACCACCCCCTTTGTCTGGGGTGTGGCGACTCGCGCTTGACCACTCTCAAAACCACCCTCTGTGTCTGGGGTGTGGCGACTCACGCTTGACCATTCTCAAAACCACCTCCTTTGTCTGGGGTGTGGCGACTCGCGCTTGACCACTCTCAAAACCACCCCCTGTGTCTGGGGGTGACCAAAACTACCGCGTGACGTCACAGTGGCTCCTGTGTATAACTTATTAATACTCAGAGCCTAATTGTACAAAAATGTTTATGGAAAGCATTAACAAAGATATTGGCAATATACATAGGATAAATTGTTTTCAAAAATGTCCACTTTCTTTAACTAATGAAGAGAAGGAATCTATAAGACAATCGCAATTATGTTATATTAGGTTCATTCAAACATATTAATGCTAATTTCATTTTGTTTTTCTATCTTGGGTATATCAGATAATTTGATTGGGAACTGAATATTATTAAACGTTAGTTTATTTTGATGCCTCAAGTATGATGATACCCTATCGTAATTTGTATTTGCAGGATATAGTCCACTTAAAACATTGTTGATCGTTCTTTTTTACGAATATACGAAGATCCCCGTAAGGGATTGAACTTATTAACATGCATTTCTAAGAACTGTTTTTTTTTAAGGTCTACCATTTTCTTTTTTTTTCTAAATCACTATGTGTCATTACACATTTTATTTTTAATGTCATTACTTAAATGTTCTGAATATTTTTCTAATTCACCAATTTTTATCCAATTCCTAATAGTCAAATTTAAAAATTCAAAAGAATTTTTTAAATCTTTTGTTTCCTGATCAAAATCTGCATGAATAATAAAATAGTATTGATTCTTCAATTGATGCTATAAATACTTCACGAGTGATATAACAGACACTTAAAGTAAATTATGATTAAGAATAAGACATTTCTATTTGTGTTTCTTAGATCGTAAGTGCTGAGCATAGAATCTTTGGTTAACCTGTAAATCACATATTTGACACATCATGTTGACGTCGATGCTAGTTGTAAATCTATAACACTTTTATCAGCTTTTCTCTTTAAACTTCGACCGACTGGAATTGAAGATTTTCTGTAGGTATAACATGTCAAGTCATATAAAGCGTGAACCGATACGTCTCCAGGTTAAGTTTTTGTAAAGCGTGAGTGGACACACCCCTAAAATCTTGAGATACACCCTCGGGGGACTAGTTTTTACAGTATATTATAAGTTATACACAGGAGCCACTGTGACGTCACGCGGTAGTTTTGGTCACCCCCAGACACAGGGGGTGGTTTTGAGAGTGGTCAAGCGCGAGTCGCCACACCCCAGACACAGGGGGTGGTTTTGAGAATGGTCAAGCGCGAGTAGCCACACCCCAGACACAGGGGGTGGTTTTGAGAGTGGTCAAGCGCGAGTCGCCACACCCCAGACACAGGGGGTGGTTTTGAGAGTGGTCAAGCGTGAGTCGCCACACCCCAGCCGCAGAGGGTGGTTTTGAGAATGGTCAAGCGTGAGTCGCCACACCCCAGACACAGGGGGTGGTTTTGAGAGTGGTCAAGCGTGAGTCGCCACACCCCAGACACAGGGGGTGGTTTTGAGAATGGTCAAGCGCGAGTCGCCACACCCCAGACACAGGGGGTGGTTTTGAGAATGGTCAAGCGTGAGTCGCCACACCCCAGCCGCAGAGGGTGGTTTTGAGAGTGGTCAAGCGCGAGTCGCCACACACCAAACACAAGGGGTGGTTTTGAGAGTGGTCAAGCGTGAATCGCCACACCCCAGACACAGAGGGTGGTTTTGAGAGTGGTCAAGCGCGAGTCGCCACACCCCAGACAAAGGGGGTGGTTTTGAGAGTGGTCAAGCGCGAGTCGCCACACACCAATAACAGGGGGTGGTTTTGAGAATGGTCAAGCGTGAGTTGCCACACCCCAGCCGCAAAGGGTGGTTTTGAGAGCGGTCAAGCGTGAGTCGCCACACACCAGACACAGAGGGTGGTTTTGAGAGTGGTTAAGCGTGAGTCGCCACACCACAGGGGGTGGTTTTGAAAGTGGTCAAGCGTACAGGGCAGAAAAGTTGGTGAGGGTAGTGAGCCAGAACCAACGAATCCCCTCTACTCCAGTCAGCTGGCTGTATTTTGTCAGTATATATCTGTATATAAATATTATTTAAATACGTAAGAAAAAAATAAATATAATATCTACGAGTTTTTTGTGTCAACCAGGTTCTTTATATGATTTACACCTAAGGCAAATTGATATTAAATTCGTTCGTTCGTTTTAGCCAGGAGACATCCACTGCTGAACGTAGGCCTCCCCCATATGTCTTCCACCTGGCGCTTAATCTTCCGCTCTGTTGTCGCCACTTGAGAACCTTTATCTTACCAATTTTAACTTACGTGGACTCAGCTTCAGCTTTCTAACTGTTTGAGCTATATTGGGGACTTTGGTTCTTTGGCGCATTTCCTCTTTCGGCATTTTATCGCGCAGCGAAACATGAAGCACAGCTCAGTCCATAGCTTGCTAAGAAACTGTAAGCTTACTTAAGAGGTAAACAGTTAATGACCACATTTCTGTGCCGTAAATCATCACTGGCAACACATTTTAGTGGTTGACTATTGTCTTTAGGCATTTAGATATTTTGGGTGTAGTTTTCCGTACACTGCCCGGCCGAGCTGGATTCTTTAAATAACTCTGAAAGTTTGACATACCCAACCGGACTACTTGCACTAGTATTTGTTAACAACTTCGAGAGTAGCGTGCCTAACAACAAGTGGTAAAGGCGTCACCTGAACATTACTTTCTTTTTATCCATGTTTATTTAAAGCCCAACTGTTAGGGCATTCTGCTTAGGTCGCCAAGTATCCTGCCATGACCACTATGTGGTTAGCAAATCAAAGATGAGTGATGTACCCGCCATTTATGTTAATGCCATATCTTTTTTTTTGCACTCCAGAAGTTTAAACGTAGTCTCCGTCGCTGAAAACAATGTCGGACAAATAAGACGTTTTTTATCATCTCACACCTTTCTGCTGATCGTTTTGTTACGTTTTATAGTCTTGTCATAAGACCGATATGGTAAATCTGTTAAACAAACTTCACTTCACACAACTGCAGCACTTAAATGTAGTTATAATGATTGTTGCATCGCTGAAGTGCTGTAGCACCGCCCGATCTCGATGGAATTAAAAGGTTTTTTTATAGTTTACTGTATATTTACTGTTACTTTTAATGTATATGTGTATACTGTAGCACAGAGGCTGATTACACTCTTCTGACTTGTCTATGATCTAGCGCAGTGTATTTTTGTTGTCTATAGTACTAAAGCCTTTTCAGAAACCGGCTTGTTTGGGAGGATGGAATTCGTCATACCTGTGTTCAAAACGTATTCGCAATGACCCTAATTAACATGGCTCAGCAGCGAGAAGTGTTTTTTGTTTATCTTCAAAAAGGTGAGGTCTGTTTTTTTAAAGAAAAGTATGACCGCGATTCTGCTGCAAGCCTTTGGGTGATACTTTCCAGGGTATCATAATTAAAAAACCTCCGAAGGACTTCAAGTATCTGAGTTTCACCCTCTTCTAGAAATTGTTTTTCATCATCACCCGCCGCCCTATTGTTCTTAAACTGTTTCAAGGCCATTCTAATCTCATACAGTCAGAAGTCCGGGATATGTTCAGTATAGTATCGTGTTAATTTGGCCCTGAGTTCTTTTGCTGTGATGTTGGTAGAAACACGAGTTGAGGTGTATACATAGCTGTCTATAGAAGTTTTCAATCACTTTCAATATTTCCGATTTGGACGAAACGATATTGCCAGTTTTGATCTTCAGCCGACGTTGCCCAATAGACAGATTTCGGGAAAACACTTTCGAACTTCTATTTCGCTCTAAAGACACTTCTACACGAGAGGCGCATATCACGTCGTATGGCGTCCAAGATTTATCTATTGAGCCGCGTGTTTTGACCTTGCCAGATGAAGACTGCAATCTCATTTCGCAGGGCACTATCATAAGATTTTGAGTCTGATTATAGAATTTTTGTGTCATATTTATGCGGCTTTTTAAATTTGCTCTCGCGAACACGCGAAATAACTGCCCAGGGACTACAGTATGCAGTTCTTCAAGGAAGATAAGATTTTTAAGGGGTGGTTACGCGAGTATACTCTGGTGTGCCCCTGGCGTTGGAGAGGCTTTGGAGATCGCTTAGCATCAGGCGTCGTAAACTTTGCCATCTTAGCTGTGTAAAAAATGTAGGTACATAATGTACTTAGTGTTAATAACCCAACTAAAGATTTGGGACAATACTTGTATAACTATAGTTTTTTTTTTAAATCGATTGACTTGGCTGAATTATGACATTGAAAGCATTAAAGCTGCGAACAAAATACGCCTTTTTGTATCTGCCGCAGTCTTTGTGTACAATTAGACACAATGTATGCTTAGTACTATCACTTATATTGTGATAAGTTTTATTTTATTACCAGTTCGTTGTATGCTAAATAAATTTTGTCAATATTTACGCAAACATTATTCGCTTAGCATACGCTTATATCTGTTTGTGAGACATTTCTTTTAATTTATTCCCAGAATACTGATATGCTTCTATAAGGCCTTTTAACTTTGCTCTGTGAGCCGTAACTAGATTATACCAAAGAGGATATATTTAGTAGATGTGATCGTAAAAGCCTATCGCTTTTCGCCGGGCCCAAACAGCTCACTCTTGACGACAATCCCAATGTCAAATTAGAATTTAAATAATAATTAATCCTAAATTGTCTCGTATCACAGACAAAACTTTAAAAAAAATTTACAATAGTATTTAATCATTTTACTTATCGTATTATAGCCCGCTTGAAGTTACCTTATCCTATGGACGCTTGCATTTTAATTTAATCAATTTTAATTTATTTTGTTGCCTAAAAACGTATTATTAGTCTGTTATCGAATGGAAAATTAAACCTAAGGAAACTAAATAGTTTACATTGATCCGAAATTGTTTGCTCTACAATTTTTATATTTTTTGTCTAAAATGCACAGTTTTGAAGTAAAATGCGAAAATGAAAAAAAAATATATTTGTATATGTATATATATATAGAACAACCTGCTCTTTTAAGTAGCAAGTGAAAATTTATCTTAGACGGCTCTAAAACTACAATATGAGATATATTTCTTTTCAATGGAATTCAGTTGCACGTATTTTCTAATTCCGGTGGATTGTTTGTCACGTCTAACAGTAAGTTATCATAACTTGTAAAAACTTATACACGTAGAACATCATTTAATACTCCGTAAAGTAATGATTTAACCCAAAAGTAATTATGCATTCCACGAGCCTGATTATTCAGTGGTTCGCCCATTATCCTATTTTATGCAGTGTGAGCTTGAATTACTTCCAAGGGTTAACGATTACAAATTTTTGAGGGCAAGTCAACTTTACTTTATTATTAAACTCGTTATCTTATAAACATAACTTACAAAGAATGTATAAAAAACACAATTGATTAATACGGGAATATTTAAATTTCCTTATCTATATCTATAATATAATATAATACTGTATATATAATATAATACATAATCTAAATCTCGAAAACGGCTCCAACGATTTTCATGAAATTTAGTATGCAGCGGGTTTCGGGGACGATAAATCGAATTAGCTAGTATTCTTTTTAGAAAACGTCGTTTTATCCGTGTTTTCAGGCAATGATAAACTGAAAAATATGACTCTTATATGCCATGATATTAATAAGCAACACTAAAGCTATTTGACTATAGATGGCGTTATTAAGCAACGCTTAAGCTACTTGACAATAGTTGGCGTTTTTTAAAAGAAAAAAAGCTCGGTCCCCCAGGTACTTTATAGTATGCTTAATGAATAAAGCGTTTTATTTTATATTTATGAATATGAGATCATCTGATGATTACTTTAGAAATACTAGTTTATTTGAACAGTGTTTGGATTAAAGATAAGAGTTTTTTTTTTTTTGTATAAGTTAAGTAATGATCAGTAAAAAAAATATTGATTACATTTTTAGCTCTAAAATTTAAAAACTATATGTATATCAGTGTTAAAAAAATGAAACAATGGCAATGGAGGTATATCGATAAACATTGAGCGTATATTAACACTAGGAATATTTACACTGGTGTATCTGTCGATCTGTCTGTTTTGTCACTGGAATTCAATTTGAAAAGTAATTGACATAAATACTTAGAGCTCCACACGTAATTGGAAGTTTTATTGATTCTCTTAAAAAACATGACAAAACACAAACCGTCTATTAAGAATAAAATCGGCCAAGTGCGAGTCGGACTAGCGCACGACGGGTTCTGTTCCATTATATATAAAAACGGCAATAAATCACGTTTATTTGCAAGGGAGCCTCCCTTAAATTTTTTTTTATTATAACCTAATCGTTTATTTTTAAAGTAACTTTATGACTTAATATTCTGTGAATATTTTAAGCGTCTATCTGTTACCGTTTTCAATATCCAGCAAAAACAAGCAAAAAAATCACGTTTGTTGTAAAGGAGCCCCTTCAAATATTTATTTTATTCTGTTTTTTATTATTTGTTGTTATAGCGGCAGCAGAAATACATTTTCTGTGAAAATTTCAACTGTCTAACTATCACGGCTCATGAGATACAGCCTGGTGACAGAGGCACGGACGGACAGCGTCTTAGTAATAGGGTTCCGCTAATTACGCTTTGGGTACGGAACCCTTAAAGCGAGTTACACATATGTTTGTCCTGTTCGGAGATTGAACCCATGACCCTCGGTTCAGCAGGCAGGGGTACCTTCACTAAGCCATTATCGTAGGTAGTACCTTATAAATTATCGTTACATAAAGAAAAATATGCAATTGCACTACCTTTTTTTCATCACATTTACTCGTAAATAGTGTCATTACGTTCAGGCACAGCGGGTGTAAGACGTTAGGACGTAAGTTTTTCCTACGGGACTATTATTTGTAAATTTTACTTTTCTTAGGGCAAAGCAGGCGTTCTTACACCTCATGGGCGGTAATGTCGGCGGTATCAAGTATTTTATTTATTTATTAAAGCTGTCTTTTTTAAATATGAACTACCCGCACACTAGAAACGCGCTATTACAAGTTTTAACTTAAGCTAGATATCTAGCGTCATCTAGCGGTGGCGTTGTTTTCTTTACATCTATTCCACCTATTTCAATTGTGTTTTAGAGAGTTTATTTATTTATTCACCTTATATTTTTATTTATTTACACGCAAATGTGATGAAAAACATATTGCGCAGAGAGGCACGGAAAATACAAATTCAAGTAATTATAATTATAAGCCTTCGCTATTTGGCCTTAGGCTTCTAAATAGTCTCTCGTTGGTAATTTTCTCCTTACCACCCTTAATATACAATGAACTATTTTATTATTTGTTTAAAAAACTCATTACTTTCGGCGTACATGGCAGACACAAGTTCTTTGTTTCCCTCAGACTTTCTGATTTACTGACTCTCTTTTTCATGCTGGACATTTTAAAGTATTATTGGACCCAACTCACTAGTAAGCAGTGTTTATTGCCGTCTAAAGAATAATGAAAGGCACGTTTTTCGAATCCAGCAAGTTTAATTTGGATCATGTCGCTCACTTTGTTCGCTTTTGACTTGACTTAAATGAAAATTAAATTTAAATCTCAGTGAGCGAATAAAGGGAGGATAATAAGAAAGGAAATTTTAGGCTCTAGTTCCAGCTTATAGTCCAATTTATCTAACTACCTGGAACGAAAGAAGACGATAATATTATTCATTGCTTTGTGATAGTAAGACTTTTTTAAATTTTATGTTAAATATGTTTTTGCATTTCTGTTCATCTTCCGTGATTCAACTTAGATTTTTGGCAAACAACTTCCGCCTTATGCTAAATGAATAAAGAGATCTTATTTTATTTTTATGAATATGACATCATCTGATGATTACCTACTTCACAAACACTAGTTTATATGAACAGTGTTTATATTAAAAATAACAGAGTTTTCAATATTGGTTGAAATGTAATAATAGTAACATTTCTTAGAGTGGGCTATTCCTCGAAGCTCTGTGCAAACTATTCACGCCTCAAACCTCACACTTCCATTCCATGATGCAAGTCTGCAGATTTCCACTCTTCATTCTTCATAATGAGCAAAGTTCTAAGTAAAGTGTTGGCGACTTTCTCTTTTTATTTGCGTCTTCAAAAAATTGTTGGAATAACACTGATTATGTAGTGAAATTTGTGACGCGGCGTGAAGAGTTTGCAAAGAGCTGCGTAGAATAGGACCCTTGATTTTTTTTCGTGAACACTGTACTTGGACTTACAAGTGCTACAAGACGTACAGACCTAGAATAACGTAGTAGATATATTAACACTTATATTTATACATATATATAATACTTATACATATTATAAGTCTGTGAACATGTTGTCAATGATGACCCAATGTTTTTTGAATGTTCACAACCAATGCCGTAGCAAGTTGTTTTAACAAATATATATAACTCTTTACAAGTGTGTTCCAAAACGCTAATAGGAAGTTTGAAAAGTGATTTAAAGGCTCAAAAGCCAGCCAAGTAAATTATTCAACTGCCATTTACGCTGCCACAGAAATGGTTGATATTTCACTGCTGTCAATGTAATAAATTACTCTAAATACTTGTTTCGAAACTGTTCAAAATCTACTTTACGAGCCGATAATAACAAGGCAGGTAGTAAAATGTGATTATATAGAACGTTGTCTTAATTAGCAAGTTTAACATGCCTGCATCAAACTTGCTGTGATTTTAAATAAACTTCATGTTATGCATAGTAATTTTATTATTTTTCATTAATTTCACCAGGGAAAGGCCCTTTAGATAGGATAGATATTTCTCGACCTTGTTTACTATTATTATTTTTAACATTGACTTTGACAAAATAATAATTTCTTCATCACACTTCCTCGTAAAAAGTATCATTACGTATAGGTAAAGCGGTTGCTAAAACCATAATGACTCCCACGGGCTTTTTCTCTGTAAATTTTACTTTTCTTTAACCAAAGCCCGCGTTCATAGAACATATAGGCGGTAATGATGGGCCTATTCTGTAATTTACGTACAAAAGCTGTACCGTGGTTCTAAATGTGTTTGTATGTTTGTGTATGTTTTAATTTCAGCCATTTTTTTTTGATTAATTAATACTCTAGATATATTATTTTTACTGTTCCTGCCATACCGATTGTGTTTTTTCGGTGAATTTATTTATTAATTCATCTTATGTTTTCATTTATTAACTTTCAAATGTGATGAAAAACATTGTGTGTAACACGGGTGGTAAGAAGAAAATTACGAACTCGAGCCACTAAAGCCTTCGGCCTTAGGCTTCTTTAATAGCCTCTCGTTAGTAATTTTCTCCTTACCTTTTTTCCATTATCTAACTCCTTGCAATTTTATATGTGAGGAACAATAGAAGCACCCATTAACAATACTTGTTTTTGCTCCAAAAAGTACATTCCTTACTTATAAATATAGGTACTTACTTCGGGAAAAGTTAATTTCTAGGGCTAACAGCAACCAAACTAAGCCTAACGTATTTTATATGATAGTCTCTTTAATTTGCATTCTGGAACGGTCTAGGGTTGTTTCCATTTTCTGCCGAATGGGTTTTGAAATACACCAGAGTTATAATTTTTTACTGGTCCCAAATTAATAGGTTTTTTTTTTCAAACGCTTTATCAGTGTATTATAAGGGTTAAAAGGCAATTCACTCGGTGCTGATATTAGATACGTCTAGTTTTTACAATTAAGTGAAATTTTTTATATTTAAAGTAAAAGATTTCAAACTTTTTAAAAGCTAGCGAGTAATCAGGTTAGTTTATAAAAAACAAACGCGACCTTAAAAACTTGAAAAGAGATTTTATTATTTTATTTTATTAAAAGATAAGTTCACACTATTTAGTATACGATGTACAAATGGAGGTCTTAATGCCTAAAGGCTTTATCTGCCAGTCAACTATTGGTTAAAAAGAAAGCTTAGTTGGTAGTGCCAAATAAAGGCTAGGTAAAAGTAAAATAAGCAAATAGACAATTACAAAAAGCTAAATCTTTTAATCCGTGGTCACCCCTCCCCTCATCAACCTTTCTTACCCGGTTATCATTTCAACGAGTGTTTGGACTGCCTATTGCCACTTCAGTTTGCTAACTATTTTAGCTATGCCAGTAACTTTCGTTATTTAGTGCATCTCCTTATTCGAGATTTATTCTGCAAAGAAACATTTAGCATAAAAACTGCATGTAAAAACTGTAAAACTTTTGTCATATTTAGATGAATGACAGACAACCCTACCAGCGATCATTTTCGGAGGTTTCTCGTAGTGACGTCAGAAGGGGTGGACACGGAGCGGGGTGCATGGAGGCGCGCGCCGCTAATCGCGTCGACACCCAGCGGCGGTCGCTCCGCTCAGCGGTCGCGGATCTGTTGCGCGCCGAGCGCTGCGGACGCGCCACGATATCGCCGCGTCGAGCTAAACACGCGCTACGCTCACACCGCCCGCCCAGAACTCAAGACCCGAAAAATCGTAAACAAATGTTCACGCTCATACAATACCTGTGTACTTTTTTTGACTTTGATTAATTTCTAAGTGTGACTTGAAATTTTAGTGACTTAGTTTTGAAGTGTCGTAGACGTTAAGAAGCCTGAGGTAAACGGCCCGTCAAACGCCCACGGACTGTAGTACAGCTGTAGTAAAGTCTGACCTTATTCGACCATCGGCCATATATTGAGACATCTCCAAATAAAAATTAAGTACTGGATACAGGTATGTTTCGTAGCCTTAAGTTCCGAGGTTTCACAATTAATTGGAATATTTTGTTTAGTAGGTATAGTGGTTGAAACAAAAACCTGTACTTACCTTGTTGTTAAGATGAAACTAAAAACTGGAAATCAAAGTTTGTCAATAAAATTTTACTGTCCAAATTAAAGCATTTTATGCAACTATTATCTATCTTATTAGGACACAAATAACTTATCACATATGTTAGCTGATAAAATTGTACTGTGCAAATTAAATTATTCTTTATTTAAGTACCTTCACCCATTTTTTTGCTATCTGTGGTATAATTACATGTTTTGCTGATAACACACCGTCCGAATTTAAGCATATCTTAGATAGGTAAATTTATTATTTTGATCATTTATGGCATAATAAACATGTGTATTCGAATAAAATCTGCTGTCCGAATTAAAGCATCTAATAAATACCTACATCTATCCTTTTAGTCATTTGTGATCTAATTACATAAAATTCTACTATCCAAATTAAAGCAAGCAAGTCTTAGGTCTCTACTTCTTTTCCTTAGTTACTAGTTATGTAGGTACAAGTACATTGTGCTTGCCTATATAATCCAACTCCTCCTTCAAAGTAAAGGACCTTATAAGTATAATAAATTAATTCCCTCAGTTATTTGTGTTATTAATAGAATGTTTATTTTTCTAATTCCTAAAACTACAAACTTCGCAGCTGCCTATGCCGATTTTCATGGTTTTTTTACGTCTTTACATAAAGTGTGCCACATATGTTGCTGTACTTTGATTCCGTGCAATAATAAAAAAAAAACAAAAGCAGTGTGGTGGCGTTTGTGTATAAATTTCAGAACAATTTTATATAGCGTCTGCATTAATCTTTTTTACACTTTTGTCTATGTCGTTATAAGTTCAAACTATTTACACAATTTTTATTAAAATGTTCGAGTTCATACACTAGTTTAGCTGAATTAAAAAATAATTGAACTCAGAACAGTAATAAAATTAATCAAATTCTTGCAAACTTAACTCGTTTGGGTCTGCCATCACCTTAAGTGTATTTGTTTACGGGGATAAGAGTCTTGAAAGTATTTTTCTATATTTAAATGTAAATCAATAAGAAGGTCCTATACAAATAAAGGGCGAAAGGGCCCTAATAATGCATTTTTTTTAGCAATAGCAAACAAAAAACATCATATAACATAATGTTCATGACGCTTTAGGACATTACGTTATACGACATCTTTTGTTGGTATAGTATTTATTGTGAATTATGTTATATGGCATTTTTTTTATTTGTATATATATATACATATATCTATTATATATATTAATATATATATATATATATAAACACCAAAAATTTACGTAAACCGTTATGTCCTAAAGCGTCATGAACATTATGTTATGTGACATTTTTCTATTTCTATATATATATATTTATATCATTGTGCATCTAACAATCAATGTTAGGGCCACCCTCCATACAAAAATATTCAAACTCTTTTTCTCATTATTAAGGCCTAACGTAACAAATGTAACAGACTGAAATTACGTTTCAAGTGGTCGACCTATTGACATTATCGGCCGTACTTAAGAAGGAAATGGGAAATCCTAACAATAGAAAGGAAAATCTTCACAAATAGAATTTAGTTTACTGATAATAGTACGAATTGAATTAAGAAGAGGTTAAGAATACTCGACACACTACAGAATCTCGTAATGTCTCGAGTACCGATGGTATTCTGGATTTCTAAAGTAAAATGTGCGTAAGAAGTTAAAAGTTAGTAGTATTATATATGCTCGCAATATTACATTATCAGCTTTTATATTATACAATACACATATTATGAGAACTGGACAGCGCATTTCCCAGCCAGATATGAAAAAAATGCTCGCAAAAACAACTCACAATATTAAATCTCATGCAATCAATGTGATACACTGCCCAGGTAAATAATAGTCCGTCCGTATGTCAAAGGCTTATAATTCTTCTCATTTGCATTAATTTTGATAAAATTTAACGAAAATATGACATATGTAAATCGCCTTACAGTTCTAAAAATGAAATTTCGATTAAATTTTTCAAAGAGAAAAAAAGACATTTCGTTTTTTAAGTATAGTTTTCCGTACAAACAACAAGGGAGGAAAATATGTTTTCGTGAGTCCTATTGTGTGAAGCGTCTTTGGATATTGTTAGCCACATTTTCCGTAGGATTTATAATGTATATTTTTTTTAGGGATTCCCTAAATGGAAAAAGTACCACTTCAATCTTTTTGAATACGAAGCGTATGGTACTTACGAGTATGTACTTAAATTCCACTAAGATTCAAGTTTATTATCTGTGTGTATTTTAACGCTTAAAATTTGTATTTTTTTAAATTGAGAGACGTAAATATTTATTTGTGTGTCTCCGGCCGTTTCTAGGTTGTGTTAATAAAAGTTGAAGGTACAAATTTTTAATCCCAGCTTTTAAGCTGGACATAAATTAAGGACAAATAAATTCTCATACTTTAAATTGCATCTAAGACTTTTGGCAGGTGTTCCAAGAAATGGATTTGTCGACGAGAAAGACCTTCTTCGCATTCACGTCAAGTCTTGCAGTTTGAGTTCCTGCTAAAATATAGTTTGAGGTCACAATCGGCACTCTGGTAGCCATTTACATACATACTCTTTCTTCTGGAATATTTGCGACATTCCATAATATAGCTACATACATAGCATCACGCCTGTTTCCCAGAGACTGCCACTTGCTACGATCCTGTCATACCTTTCTTGCCTCATCTATACGCATCAATGCTTTCATTCATTTCCTACGGTTCCGAGTACTCCTGACCTGGCCTTTTCTGAGAACGTACTCAATTTGATCTACATAAAACTATTATTATGGAATACCTTTCATGCCATGTTTTGAATTCCAGTTTTTTTTCAGAAGACAGTCCACTCGACCATACGAATAAACAGTCGCCTTACAACGTATTATTCTAATTAATAAGTTATTAAACAACAGGGCACTGGAAAACATGTCAATTATCAATAAGAACGAAAATATTTTCAGATTGAAAAAGACTTTTTATCTTGACGATTATTATTTTAAAAATCTTATTTTATTAGTTTGATTCATTAAGTTTTAATTTTCATCAAGCCTAAAATTCGATATATCTATTATGAAAAAACTATTTTACGTCAAATTTGGACGACAAAGCGAAAAGTCCTTCATACTCGACGCGGACTCCCGCATACACTTGACAGAATTGTATGCAGAGGGAGAACCGAAAATTTCAAAATAAATGATTATTTACGGAGTGGATTTGATCATTCTTCAAAACAAATAATAATTATTTTTGTTGTGTCTTAATACTGTTGAATAAGTATTTAGAAACCTTACATAAATAAAACCAATTAAGGTGACGATAATTTCTTTAATTTAAGACATTACGTTCTGAGGTTTTTTTCTATACAGTATAGTTATTCTAATCATGTTTTGGAAAAAACAGTTTCTTAAATTATATTTTAAAGTTTGATCAATATAAATAAATACTTTTATAGCAAAGATGCAGTCAAAAGATTAACCTCGAGCCAAGACTTGAACCTGCAACCCTTACATTCCGTGTAAGCGCTCTTTGAGCTATCGAGGCACAAGTCTGGCTGATGAAGATCCCAACTACATCTTTGCTCTGGAAAAACGCTCGTTACAAACGTCACATGCAACTCCTATTATACAATTCATATTATACTAAGCCACTAGGAGTTGTATTTTGAAGTTTGATATATATTTATTACATACATTTTTTTTGAGGCCAATTTTTTATAGTTAACCTATAAGTAGATACTATAGTTCGGCGGCTGTTCCCTTTCCTTAATAACACAGCTTTTTTATTACAACAGTACAATGTGATGAACACTGTTTCGTAAAAACACGCAGTCATGAAATTGAAATTGTTAGATCATTTCAATACTTATTGATAGATGACATAACATAATATGATCGTTAATAAATCCTATACCGTATCTTATCACTTTTTATGTAACGGAAGAGTGCCTTATTGATTGTTTATTAGATTTTTATTATGAAAAGTCTGCAGTTATCTTTTGATCCACAACTTTTATCGGACAAAATAATATATTTTTTTAAAGTACTTGCGAGTACTTACATAATATATTCGTACCTCATACAAGGTATAGTGATAATTTAACTACTTTGATGACTAATTTAAAAAACTAGAAATAATTAAGGCGGGTAAGCACCCGCTTTACCAGCACATATTGACACTGTTTACGAATGATTGTGATGAAAAATAATAAAAAAAATGAGCCAAGTGCGAGTCTGACTCGCGCACGAATGGTTCCGTACCATTATCTGTAAAAACGGCAAAAAAAATCACGTTTGTTGTATGGGAATCCCCCTTTAATATTTGTTTTATTCAAATTTAATTATTTATTTTTAAAGTGAATATATAACTCAATATTCTGTGAATATTTCAAGCGTCTACCTGTTCCCGTTATCAATTTCAACCAAAAACGAGCAAAAACATCGTTTGTTGTATATGAGCCCCTTTAAATATTTATTTTATTCTGTTTTTTAGTATTTGTTGTTATAGCGGAAAAATCTTTTGTGAAAATTTCAAATGTCTAACTATCACGGTTCATGAGATACAACGGACGGACGGACAGCGGACTCTTAGTAATTGGTGTCCCGTTTTTTAATTAAACTTATACTCTGAGTCAATGATTTCTAAGCAAGGACACCACACATTGTACTAGGTCAAATTCTAAAGTGTTAGTTCTTGATTATTGTTTTTTTACTTTTTTTGTAGTAATGTTGACATTTAAGGTGCAGATACTAGCTACCTCGCGATACTACTAAGCGACCAAAATATATTCTTGATTCCTTCTTCCTACAAACCTAATTTCAAAAACGTTCAAAACCAAGTATTCAGAATAATTTACCGGAAGCTCTACAACTTAAAGGCATATTATAGAAACTATATACCTATAGTAGGTATTTAGTTTTAAATAATTGGTTGTTATCATGTTTGAAATGAAGATTGTAGAAAGTGGAAATATAAAAAAGCTTTTGGCGTCTCTATTTTATAGTAATTCCCGTGGGAACTTTTGAATTTTCGGGGATAAAAAGTAGCCTATGTCCGATTCCAGGACATTTATTATATCAGTAACAGTAAAATTTTAGGTGACTTATTAAACTGAGAGCTAAAAATCTGCGACATAGGAACAAACAGACGGATATGACAAATATAAGGGATCTGTTTTTACCCTTTTAGCCAAAAGGGTAAAAGGAAACCGTAAAATAAATAGTTTGAAAAGATTAGTCAGTATTCTGATATTAAATAGCTACGTACTTGTCAGATATTATCATTTCTATACATTCATATGTGATTTAATTATGTGATTTTTTACAAGTTAGAGAAAACGTAATACCGTAGAATGTTTTTTCGTGTTACCTTTTATCTACACTTGTAGCCTTAAATTAGGAGTATATTTTGCATAACACGTTTGTGAAAGCTATCCTAGAATTTGGTAGGTTAACTGTATCTCTCTCTTATGTATACAAACAAAACTACGAAACACAACACCACAAATACCTACACTATCACTGTGATACCTACATAAAGCTTGTCGCTCGTAGTCCTAATACCTCGTATGTTAGTCTAGTTATCGAATAGTAATTAAAAAGAAAGCCCTTAATAGTAGGGGAACCCACGAAGGCTGCAAGACACCGGAGAGGCTGCATGGAGTTTTTCCCGCATTTCCCCGCCGTACTCCTCGAAGTGGAGCGTTACGCATTGTGGTAAAGTCATGTTTGCAATTGTCACGGATACAAACCGAAAGGAACCGGGTGATTGCTGACAAAACTGAATTGAAACGACGAATCCAGCTACTCGAAGGGCGACCTTTAATTGCTGCAGCAACCACTTCCTCTACTGTTTGGAAAATGCTATTAAAATGGCTTTTCTTACACGGATATTGATGATCTTATAGATGAGCTTTGGTTTTTTGAGGAGATTGAACATACTAGATACATAAGTACGAGGCGTCGCTTATCATGCTGCAACCACTGATAAGGCCAATAGGGGGCTTGCAGCACTGCATTATCGTATAGTCCAACCCCTCCCCTGTTCCGAGGAACAAACGAAACTTAGGAATCTTATCGTACTAGGAATCGGATTTTTAATTTCTTTTTTATTGCGCTACCAGGTTTTTTTGCATTGCAGCATCGTCATGTCGTGTTCCTCCATTAATGACGTAACTAATTATATATACTATATCATCTGGTACTCTTATCGAACTAAGTTAAGTGTCATGGGCTCTTAGACAATAAAGCAGGTAACTAGAGCTACCGGTAGATATATTTTATTTCCTCTTCGTACAAAGCTTATCATATTCGTATAAACTACTTTAAAAACGTTTTGTAGTTCATGTTTTGTATGTTATATTTAGCATTTCTGCTAAAAGTGGCAAATTTAGGAGAACCGTTAATTTAAGCTCACGAACGTGTTCCAGATACAGCAAAAACATTCTAAATAAAGCATATAACTAGTGTTATGATTTCTATGCAGCATATTTTGTAATAAGTACGCTGCGAAGAGGAAATAAATAATATCTCACGGCGGTGCCGCTAGTAAGTTGCTATACTTACATAGGACCCTTTTGAGTCCTAAACTCAGCAATGACAAGCTTTTTAACTATAAATAAGCATAGATATATCTATCAACAAAATTAAGTTACATCTAAAATGGTTTTTTAAATTTACGTACATTTGTATACCTACAATACATTTTTTTGTTACATACTGTAAGTAAAATTATAAAAGTTTTTCAGTATAAGGAGCAGAATTGTCTCCTGCATGTAACACGTAGTATAAAGGATAGTTTTTTGCTGAGTGGATATGTTTTAAATTAAAACGTAAACAACAGCAATAAAATAAACTAAATTTTCCAGTACTTTATGTAAACTGTGGCGTTTGAAACAGTTATTTCCGCTGATATACCTAACTCCCATTACAAATATCAATCACGATCAAAAGAGAAGATCATGAAATATAGGTATATTGAGCCTTTGAAATGAACTTTGGATTTTAATTTTAACTGAATACTTACACGTATTCCTATTTTGATTGGTTACATTCATCGGAATGACGCACTTACTTCGCAACTTGGCACTCGATTCTATTTTGATATCCGAATGACAAAATATACTTTCATCTGTCAATTTCCAATTACCTACCTACTCATTTATTTTAGTTAAAACATTAGTTATTGTTTGTATTGATTTTTTTTTATGTTTAGTATTGTAATATTTTTTGCTAAATTAATATCGCAAACAACTCAAGAACAAATGAAAAAATCGGCCAAGTGCGAGTGGGACTCGCGTACGAAGGGTCGGAACCCTTGAATGGTACGGATACCATTATCTACAAGTACGGCAAAAAATCACGTTTGTTGTATGGGAGCCCCCCTTAAATATTTGTTTTATTTTAATTTAATTATTTATTTTTAAGTGACTATATAACTAAATATTCTGTGAATATTTAAAGCGTATACCTGTTGCCGTTATCAATATCGAGCAAAATCGAGCAAAAAAACACGTTTCTTGTATGGGAGCCCCCTTAAATACTTATTTTTTTCTGTCTTTTAGTATTTGTTGTTACAGCGGCAACAGAAATACATCTTCTGTGATAATTTCAACTGTCTAACTATAACGGGTCATAAGATACAGCCTGGTGACAGACGGACGGACGGACGGACAGCGAAGCCTTAGTAATAGGGTTCCTAATTACCTTTCAAGTACGGAACCCTAAAAACGGACTTGTTGAACAAACAATAATTTAGGGTCCTGTTGTATGATAATTGTAGATATCTTAAAAACCTACTTTTGCCATCAAATGTTCATTAGCGTTGTTGGTAAACGACTGTTAGAATCTTTAAGATTCATACCTAATGGAGAATGGGCGGATTATACAAGTATATCACTTTATGAACTGCTAGTCCGCCATATAAAATTAAAATAAATTGAAGTGTCATCCTAATTATTAGCGAACACTGAAAAAAAATATTTTAGAGGTGTTGGAATTATAAAGGGGTCGGCAACGCGCGAGTAGCTAATGTCCGAGGCGCTGCAAGTGTCCATACACTGAGAAAAAAAGCGCCAACAAAGTGCCAAAATACGCTTTGTTAGCTTTTTAGAAATACTGTAACTAAGAACTTTGCTAGTACATTAAACCTTTTATTTTCAGATGCATTAATTGCTGTAGTAGCAATTGAACTACAATTTAAATCTATACATATAAAATGCTTTGTCCTGAATGACTGACGGATCAAAAAAACACGTTTCTTGTATGGGAGCCCCCTTAAATATTTATTTTATTCTGTTTTTAGTATTTGTTGTTATATCGGCAACAGAAATACATCTTCTGTAAAAATTTCAACTGTCAAATTTCAAATGTAACTATCACGGTTCACGAGATACAGCCTGGTGACAGACGGACGGACGGACGGACAGCGAAGTCTTAGTAATAGGGTTCCGCTAATTATTCTTTGGGTACGGAATCCTAAAAAGAGGGTATATTATTTGATTTCCATGTCTTTTATTTTCTCGTTTTTGATTATAAAGCTGGTATTTACGACTTATGGAACATATATAATTCCACCTTAGTCCTGTTGTGTAAGAAGCAGTGTTGCGGCAATGGGCTCACCACCTGTCGCGCATGACTTGGTTGGTAAAACGAGGCGGTCCCCCACATTCTGATGTTGGTCTACGACAACCTATTGGTTAACGCTTTTGGGGAAATGAAAACAGTGGCATTATGTATACATATACAGGCAGCGGATCTTGAAACCACTGCACCCATTTGAACATTTATTTTACTGTTTAAAAAGGACATGATTCCAGCTGGACTCAGGCTATAGCTCTTTTATATATTATGTATAAAAGAGAGAGGGACTATAGAGAAAAACTGTTCACCGTATTAAGTGACGATGGGTAGGCCACTTAGTTTGTAGAACCCATGAATGATAGGGGTAGAAAGTTCTAGAGTGAGAATAGACTAATCCATTAGGGCACAAATAGTTTTTATGTCAATCGCTCTTACAATAAAATACCGTATGACAGAAGGGAATGGAAATAACCAAAGTATACTAACCGAGCATTTCTGACAGCATAAACTAAGGCAGAAATGTCTGTGCGAATGTAATTTAATATCCAAAGTGATGCCCAATAAGACTGTTGACTCAACTAGTTTAAGTGCTTCACCGTTTATAAATAATTGTGATCTTTGTCATTTGGTGAAGCAAACTTTATATATCTTGTTTTCTGTACATTTAGTAAAAGATTATTTGATGTGAACCAATCAAAAACTTGCGAAAGTGTATGATTTATATCGTAAAAAAGTATCTTCTGCAAACAATACAATTTTGCACTGGTTTTCTACATAAAAAGGCAAATTGTTAGTATACACTATTATAATATAAAGGGATCTAGTATAGAACCTTGGGGTACACCTATCACAACAGGTGATCCAGAAGATTTCATTCAATTGATTTCAACTTCTTAAGTTGGTTACTTAAATATGAGAAAATGAGTTTAAGAACCGTATCTACAATGCCATATTGATTGAATGACATTACTCTGTTTCATTAAATAGGAAGTGACTCCCTCGTCTACACATTTATTAAAAACTAATGCTAAGATAGGTGATATACTGTTTATAATACTAACAAGTGATCTTACTGATATACCCCAAAGATCCGCAGTTTTTTTAGGATTAGGAGATTTGAAAGTTTTAATGATTTCATCAGGGGTGACATTTTATAAATTTTAATTTTTCAACACATTTAGGAACAATATTATTTAAGAGTAATTCGCGCTTCTGACGGGGATGACTTAAGCGAGCTCGAAGTCAGAGCAGGCATATCCTTGAACATTTTTCAAATTATTTTCCTTCATCAATATCTGATTTAACAGTATCTTCTCCGATGTTTAAACTATAATGACTATCACGTGGTTTCAGTTTCACTGTTTCTCTACTAATAACACTCCACGTAGCTTTAATTTAAGCAGCACAACAGACTCTTTTAAATGTTTTAGAAAACTTTTTCATATATTTAATAAAATATAAACTTATATAGTAATTTTTTATTTTTTGTGTATGAATTCATACGATTTGACACGACTTCTGTGTATTTCTGGTGTAGCCCATTCACTGAATGTCATTCCTAAATTTTCTTTGATAGTTTTTATACCTATGTTTTAATACCTGCTGGAACTCAGTTTTCAAAAAGTCAAAAAAAGTATTTATATTCAACATTAACTCGAAATTGATTAATACGCGCAGATGTCATTGGTCTAAATAATGACTACTCGTTCAAATGCACTTTATATGTAAAAATCGAAGCTCCCAGGCTCAAGACAAACACAAATGTTTTTCATATAAAATGTTTGTCCTGTGCGGGGATCGAACACCTGGAATCGACAGGTATCACTACTAGAATCACTAACAGATCTATGGAGCAGCCAATGGTGGTAATTTTTGAAACTGATCTCAGAAATTTATTAAATATAGTAAGTAAATAAATATTTTTTTCATACTTATTATTTGTTAATTATATCTTCTTTAAGTGTCTCTTTTATAATAAATAGCTAAGGATTGAAAACAAAAAATATAAAACATTTTAACAAAAGATTCCAACAGCTCGTGTCCTCCGTTAAATTTTCCTCGACACATGTGGCATCGATTTGAATAGAACAAAGTGAGTTGAAATTCTGCGAATGTACCATTTCACAGACTGGAAACGGGTGATGTCACAGAAAATTACAAATAATATTTAATTTCTCACTATCTCACACTACACACATACACGTTCACAAACACCATACACATTTACAGAAGTCACAAACATACCTACAGATACACACACAAGCAAGCAAGTGCAAATGTATATGTTACAAAAGACAGACAAACAGACGGACAACAAAGTGATTCTAAGAGGGTTCTTTTTTCGTTTTGAGGTATGGAACCCTAAATTTAAACTAAAGTTGCTTCAAAGACACTCGTACGTGTATTTATTAGATGTAGGTTCCATAAAGGCATAAAATGTTCTGTTAATTATGTATATAAATACATGAGAAATTGGGGACCATAAAATTGACGTTATTTACAACGAAATTAATACATCAGAAATAGTGATATATAAAATTTACGTTATTTACAACAATTCGTGATGTATATACATTTACGCTATAAAAATTCGAACTTCATTCGAAAAAAGAATACGGGAAAGACTATGCTGGATTGCTGATAAAAATTAAAAACAAAAAACACTTTTCAGGACAGATAAGGCAACGTAATTTCATATACGATTTTCTTTGCATGGCCTGTTAAAAAGCACGCACTCGCGTACAAATGTTTTCTTTTTTTGTAATATCGAAGTGGCCAGTGTCAATTGACACCGCTGCCGCAGACACCGCGGGCGATGAATTAAAAAAAAGTCAAATCAAACTTATCCAGCAAAGCATCAAACTTTCTTTTCCTAACAAGCATAAAATTTTCTGAAATGTCATTTACACGATCAGCATCAGCAAATTTTTTGTTCCTCACAAAAGACCTTCTTCCGCTTTAGTACAACCAGAGTGCTATTTACCATTTTTTCGGTTATTATTATATATACGATTTATTTAGAAACGGGTTTTATAACCCGCACCTTATTACACTGGCAAGATTTACTTGCAAAGCGTTGTAAAAATGTTAATATATCCCAAAACACACACAAGTAAAAAGTTTTCTAAAGAGTTTATATATTAAACAAATGACATAACCTAAAACTTTTACTAATTTTACATACTAGCCTATTCGAAACCATAGATAGAAAAAAAATTGCCGCGGTTTATGTATTTTTTATATTTGCATTGTTTTATGTAATGATTTTTTTTACATATTTCAAACGCATAATTTGTTAAATCTTTCAATAAATCCATAATGGTGCCTCTTTCATCCAAGGAATGTAATTGAATGTATTGAATTGTTACTCTGTGGTAGAATTGAAATAAAGCCAGCTCTCACGTCTAGAACCTAGAATAATTGATTGCGAAATGTAGGTATGTAACTAGGAACCCCTATAAAGCTTAGTTCAATGTTCCGTCTTTCGTAGCGGAGCTTCTTTTCTCTTTTACCGATTTAAAAAAAAAAAAAATTTAGACTTACAATAGTTTTCAGATAGGAGTAATATTAGCTATAAAGAAATACGTAGAAAATCTGTAGCCCCCAATTTCCATACTAATATTATAAATGCGAAAGTAACTCCGCTGTCTGTATGTCTGTTACCTAAATTAAGCTGAAATTTGGAATGGAGATTGTTAGGCCCGGGGAAAGACAAGTGTGAGTCAGTTTTTTTTGTCTATGATTGAGTTGCCTTTGAAATCTTACACCGATAATCGGATTAAGGAGGCGTTGAACCGGGGGCTAAATCTCGTAGGTATCAAAAGAAAGATCTATGAAAGCATATGACGATTTTACTAAGTGGCGGACTAAAAATGAGTTTTTTGTTTCCTCTGCTTTTCTCGCAGACGTGATGAAAAGTATCCCATGTTCAATCTACTATTAATTTACAGTTATAGTAAAAAAATCCTAAAATCAAAGAAGAAATACTAATAATTATCGTACGAATATAGAAAAACCGGCCAAGTTCGTGTCGTACATGCATTAAGTTAGGGTTCCGTTGAATGAGTATCATTAAAACTTAGAAACAGATTTTTTCCAAAACAATTTTCGTTGGTAGTATAAACACTAGAATCGTAATATTTTTCGGATTATTAGATGGAGCGGTTTAATGGATAAAGACCGTGGGACATACCCCTACATTTTTCAACTTTAGAAGCCAATTTGGAATCAAAAATAACTCGGTAAATATAAATCTCTAAGATTTTTTTAAGTACCTTAAATCTTTCGTCCATACCTAAATCCATATAATAACACTATATACATTATTTACACTAAATTTTTTTACATTACATTCTATTATTAACACTATTTACACTCGTACGGGTATATACCGGGTGTTAATAGTGGTACAAAGTCGGCAACCCCAGTATGGTTTATGAGTATGTACCTAAGCACTAAAGACAGGGGTTTAAGTTTAAATTCCAAACAAAAATAGAAAGAAAATCTTTAAAAATAGAAAGAAAATATTTTCTGTAACACGGGTGGTACAGATAATCTACTCTTAGACTTTTAAATAACCTCTCGTTGGTAGTTTTCTCCGTGCCACCCTTAATACACAATGTAAGTACAATAATTCATTATTCCAAAACTAGCTTTGTAAATTCTTAAAATTTAACATCCCACTTGATCTTTTACTTTTTGATATATACACTGGCCTGCAAAAGAAGGTATAACAGTTTTTAAACTGAATTTTCTCCTAAACTATTAAACTTAGAGACTTGATATAAAAACAACATCTAGATCAGTTAAAAAAGATTTTTTGAACATAAGTTTATTTTACTTAACTTAATGTTTTTAACATAAATGAAACATAAAAACAAAAAACCCTGAAATAGGTGTTTCTAGTCTTAAAAATCACCTTTTTAATAACTGGTGTTGCCTCTTGTGGCTCTGATCACAGCTTCGAGCCTGTTTGGCATACTGAAAACGAGGTTTCGGAGACGATGTTGTGGGATATTCTTGCATTCTTCCATCAGGGCCTGTTTAAGATCATTGAGGATGACAGGAGGTCGTTTACGTCGTCTGACCAGCCATCCGAGCTCAACCCAAGCGTGCTCGATCGGGTTCAGGACAGGACTTCTTGATGGCCCATCAAGTTTATACCAACCTTCTGAATGTACACTTGTAAGACCTGAGCGGTGTGTGGCCGGGCGTTATCTTGCATTAGAATTGATCCAGCACCCATATTTACCAGACATGGTCCTGCATACTCATTAAGGATTTCTTGAGTATATCACACCCCGGTCAGCTATTTTCTATGGCTACTAACTGTGTTCGACATTCCGAAGAGATGCCAGCCCATACGTGTACAGAGCCTTTGCCTTATTGGATTCTTTCTGCAAAGCAGGCTTGAGCGTATCGCTCACCAGGCCACCTGTAGAATTTTCCCCTTCCGTCATGAGTGAATAATGAAAAACATGACTCAACAGTGAACAAGACTTTTGCCCATTTTTCTTCACCCCACTGTACGTGGTCACGAGCATACTAATCTGTTAACCCGATGCCCTGCCTCAAGTTTGAGACCATTTGCTAGCCTGTACCTCAGCAAGTCTTCTTCCAATCATTCTTCAGGAGAAGCTGCTGTTGGACCTGAACTGCATTGAGGTGACGATTTTTCAAAATAGTGCTGGCAATATATCGGTATTCTCTAGCTGTAGTGCATCTGGGACGGCCATTACATGGTCTTCTGAGATGGTTTCCGGTTTCTTCGTACCTTTTTTTCACTTTGAAGACCGTTCTTAATGTCACACCCACCATTCTTGCAGAACGACGCATACTGATGCCTAGTTCCAGATGTACTATAATTCTTGCACATTCCTCAGGTGATAGAGGCATGATAATTAATGTTTACGTGCTAAATATACCTTGGTTGTTGAATTAAATGTAAATGATCAAAAAACAAATGCGAAAACAAAGCAAAAGCTAAAAGTAAAAAATTACATCATTTGAAAAGGGAGCTTTTTTCTTTTTTGTTTATTTTTTCAGCCATCATTTAAAAGGAGGTTGTCAAAAAGGTTTTATACAAGTTTTTATATAACACAACTAAATTTTCTACATAATGCTTTTTATTTCAAGTTTTTAATTTAAATAGTACAGAAGTTATCGTCACGTTTATGAGTGTTATCCCTTTTTTTGCAGGCCAGTGTATTTTCTACGATCATAGTGCCACGACTTTTCTAAAATATTTTTTTCTGTTAAAACTGACATGAAACAGATTAGATATCAGACACAAATCGGAAGTTCACAGCAAAATGTCTACCTAGTTTATAAAAAAGGTTTGGGAGTTGCGTTAGGTTAAAAACATCAAAGTCACACCATAAGAGATTTTCATCTTACTAAAACTAAACCTTAAATATTATGACGCGCATGAAAATTACAAAATATTAAAAAGAAAATATTCATCAGAATGTGAATGAAACAACACTGAGCTGAGGGTTCGAGATAAAAATATATCTAGTGATGTGAACTTTAAAACAATAGAATTATTTGTTGGGTATAAGGTGTAAACATAGGAACAGAAGTAGTCGCTCATTGACAATAAATTAAAATAATTAAATAGGGATAGAAAATCGATTCAACTTAATATGAATAAAGTTAGTCGTCCATAAACTGGACTCTATATAATACCATACATGTCTATAGTTTAGTAAGCGATCGCAGCTTATGAACGCTTGCGACATCTGGGGAATCACTCGCGCGTTGCCGACCTTTGAAAAATCTAATGAATTCTTTCTTGAAGAACCCCACCCCTCTGTAGTCCTTAGAGAAAACCTTGGAGCTAATTCCACAACCCAAATGTTTGCGGGAGGAAGTTTATCTGAAATCGCACTGTACGCGACCATTTAGTTTTTTGTTTTGAAATCCGTAAAAACATCTCTTAAAAAAATTATTTATGATCCACTTGCGTTTTAAATTTTTAGAGCAAAACTTCTAATTTACAAGTAGCTACATGTAGGTAGAGGTTATATAATATAGAATGTTAAGACCCCACATGCATAGCAAAGAACAATACTCAAAAATGTATGGACCCCGTCCCCAGAACTATATAAAACTAGCATTTAACTAACCTTAAAAGTAACCTTTTCCCGTGACTTTTTTAAAAAAAACGGTAAAATATGTACCTTAAATGTTATTTATAATTACATTATAAATGAGTACCTTAATTTTAACTTAAAGCCAAATAGCAATTTTTATGTATGTAACTTTAAAATAAGTGGATTTTCATGAAAACTTCCAACCCCTATTTTACCCCTTTAGGGAATAATTTTTGCAAAATGCTTAGTGCAAGCACGTCAAGTAAGGTACCCACATGCCAAAGTTCTCAGTTCAGTTTCAAGTTTCTAGGCGAAGCCCAAATATTTGTTATGTCATTGAATCAGTCGGTCAGTTTCTTCTTTAATTATAACCAACGTCAAAATCTACACTTTACTCGAAAAATTTATGAATCTTTTAGCGGCCAGATAAACAGGGAGCTTATTGGGAACAGACTCGAGCTATTCGGACTGTGGAATGCGAGACAAAAATGTATGGAAGTCTAACTTACCTCACGAAACCAGCGAATGTACTTGCATACATTTTTCTCACGATTTCCAGAGTCCGAATGGCTCGAGACTGTTCCCAATAAGGTCCCAGCTGCCTTTTTTTTCACACCCGTGTTGTAAGTCAGTATTATATTTACGTACCTTTTTAAACGGGCTGTTTCGTTTTAGTAATTTCTATACGCATTTGTATATGTGATCAATTGCCAATATCATTAAACCTTTAAAGAAACATAAACCGCAGCTGTAAAATCGGAATTAGATTCTCGTAAAATAAATAGAAACCGTTACGAAAAGAAAGCCAGATTTATTATTATTGATTATGGATTTACAAAGATCCTAGTTATATCCACAATATCTTGATAGATTACATTCTATATTAAGAGGGAAAGCAATTACGAAACATATATCTCATATACTTTCAGAACGATTCAGTAAAATATTCTGTAGTCTTGCAATCGTATTGAACGACCGAAATGTCTTGTGTATAAGTATGTATCTTATCTTCGAACAAAACCAGTTTATCTCAATGATTTATTACTGGAATAATACATTGTATAATATACATATTTATATTTGAAACTTAAATTTATATACGGCCATTTTTAGGGCATTAACAAATTAATCAAAACCATTGGGGTACTGCTCGTTGTCCTAGCATTATGAAATTTGACACGAAGCGAGGTCTCATTTCTATATGGCACTAGATCATAAATATAGCCAAAAAACTAAAATTCGTTAATTTGTAGTTATAACACATTAAATGAAAAAGTTTGTTTGTCTGTCTGTCAAAACCCTTTAACTCAAACACGCGTGGGGGTATCAAGTCAAAGAAATTACTATTAAATACAGCAACTTACTTAAATTTGGAGAACAATCAAGCTTCTAAGTCAATGCAATAAAAAATATGCCCAAAATACGGTCATTTTTGATGTATAATGTGACACAAATAATTCAAAACCTATTAGCGGGAGAGCCGGCTGCAAAAATATTTACCTCATCGGGTAACCCAAAAGGGTTTTTAGTCCGTTAACCGACACAAAAACACGTAGAAAAAGCAGGTCTGCCAGAACCGATCCTGCCGAAACTTTGTGATGTCGATATTTTTTGACGTTTTTTCTAAGTGAAAATTACGTCATAATGTACACGAATTAAAATCCTGGCAAAAGTTAACCATTGATTATTTATGTTAAAAAAAGTGGGTCAGCTATTGCGCACCCTGCCGCAACTACTTTTTTTATATATATTTAAGGTAGCAAACATGCTTACGGTCCGCCTGATGTTAAGTGGTCACCGTTGCCTATGGAGTAGTATGGACGCTTGTAACACCAAAGGTATCACTGACGCATTGCCGAGTCGATCCTTCAAAAATCTAATAACTTCTTTCTTGAAGAACCCCATACTGTAGTCCTTAGCGAAAACTTTGGCAGGGAGCTCATTTCACAACCCAAGCGTTCGCGGGACCATTTCTCGATATAAAAATAGAAGTTAAAAGTGACGGCCAGATAAGTAACTCAGTATACTCATACTCATACTCATTTATTCATAATAAAATTATATGTCAAATGTTACAAATATTTCATTATTATAAGTTTTTATTTTTACATTTTAATTGTTATTTAAATAAATTCTTTTATGTTATAAAATGCGTTTTTAATAAGCCATTTTTTTTATCCAGAAAAGAAGATTGTGTCAGATGTCATATTTTTTATGTCCTGAGGGATTTTGTTATAAATTTTTGGGCCCATTGCGTACATGGTTTTGCTTGTTTTTGTGAGTCTGCCTTGTACGGTTTTTAGACTTTTGCTCTGTCTTGTTTTATATCGTTTGTCAGTAGAATTGTCAGGAAATAAATTAGGATTATGTCGAACAAATTTTGCTATGTCAAAAATGTATTGAGAGGTCCATGTCATTATGCTTTGTTCTTTGAAAATGTTTCTAGCTGGTGTGTCAGGTGGATTGTGTGTTATTATTCGTAAAGCGCGTTTTTGTAGAATGAAAGCGCGCTGTGACTGTGCTGCTGTACCCCAAAATTCAAGAATATATAGAAAGCACCGACGGATATCTCCATGCAACATCACACAATCATCCGAGGCATCTACAATCCGTAGTAACATATGACCTATGCGACAAGAAACTTATTGATAGTGGCTTAATCACTTACATAATTTACGGCGAGAAAAAGCATCGTCGATTACATACAGCAGTTAGGCAATCCGCATTTTGATAACATATTGCAGGGGTTCCTTATCTTTTTTAAACTGCGACTCCCTTTACAGATTGTTTTTACGACGCCCTTCTTAAAAAAGAAATTTTTGTGTAGCTCTGGGATACAGTCAGATTACTTTTTTATTGATATATATATGTCGAAACTACAAAAGTTTACAGAGAGTAACTATTGGATGCTGGCAATAAACCAATATTGTAATTAGTTTGTAACGCAAATTTTAGTTAATTCTCGTGACGATTCAAACGTTTACCAAGTGTAAAAAGATTTTGAATTTATTTAATTGAGGAAAACTCCAAGGAATATAATCGAAATTATTTTTATTTATTAGAAAATACAGCAGTACAATACATGTACTACACAACCAATAAGAAGTATTTTCTGAACTGATTGCTATTCTGAACTTGAAGTTTTGAAATTGATTCTCTTATTTCTTTTTTTTAAACTGATTTGTGGCCTGTATTTTGACTTTAAAAATGGAACTGTAGATGAGCCGATGACTTAACTATAGGATTCTTGAGATAGTTCTTCCTCGGTACATTGGAAAAGATTTCTAATCAAGTCACATTGATCAAGATTCACTAGAAAATATTTATCATAATTGGTGCTAATTGCATTACACTCATTATGTCACGTATAGGTGATCTGGTACATGTCGTCTCGTGATGCCCCGCGCCGTCAGGATATCGCCGCGCCGCGACATGCCCCAGACAGTTTGGGAAGCACTGTGTTTATTAAATTTACTGCAGTAGTGGCTTATGTTATATAGGACAAACTAAAAGAACCATTTCGTTTTGGGTAAATGAGCACATTTGCGCAGTGAAAAATTATGAGACACAAAAGTCGGCAATTGCTGAATATTTGCTACATTCTAAGAACGCCGATATATACAAAAATTGGTGTGAGAAGCGATAAAAATCCACGACTTGTCAAGTACGTGAAATCTAGTGCTTAGATTGTGCAAAAAACGTTGACAGTCTGAAATTATGCTGCGTACCAACTTCAAATGCTTTGAACACTAAGTTTCGGCAAATGTAGACCTGACAGACCTTTTTCATCATTATTAGGGGAATCTTGGTTATTATTTAGCGTAGGTTCCATCAGGGTACTCAATGAGGTAGGTTTAGGGTTTCAAAAGGGCATATTTTTGGGGTTTGCCTAGTACTTCTGGCAGGGTGCGCAATGGCAGACCCACTTTTTTTAACACAACTAATCAATGGTTAACTGTTGCCAGCAGTTTAATTCGGGTACCTTATGACGTAATTTTCTTTCTTCGGCAGGATCGGTTCTGGCAGTCCTGATTTTTTAACATGTTTAAGTGTCGGTTAACGATCTAAACAGAGCCCATTGGGGTACCCGATGAGGTAGGATTTATGCAGCCAGCTCTCCCACTATATAGGGTACTTCCCGTTGAACTAGAATCATGAAATTTGGCAAGAAGCTAGATGTTACTTCTCAAATGTAGGAAAAATCTAAAAACAGATAACTAAGGCATAAACCTATGAGGCTTAATTTCATGATCTATCTATATATGATAAGTCTGTATGGAACCACCGGCGAACCAGACTCGCACTTGGCCGGTTCTTTTTATTTTTATATACTATTCTTTCATCGAGTGAACATATAAAATGATAAAAAGATTGTTTGGAGCTAAAGAAAGGCCAAGAAAACTGTATTAATAAACTTCTTTCGTAATCTATTTTGATTCACTCGTATCTTTCCTTTCAAATGGTTATTATATTTGCGAAAACGAACAGCCTATTTTATTCTATTCTAACCTATTAAAATTACCCCAGCTACATAATTAAATGTAATAGGTTGTTCGTCGTTTGAAACAGTTCCTTATTCTAATAATCCCTCTCCTATCCTATTGTATTCTCCAGTTTCCACACTATCCCAACCTAACACTCTGTATGCCACATTAGATCCAATTAACCCCTTACATTTCTTAAAAGACTACAGTGCTGTACATGTATAGATATTTATAATAAAGCATTCAATATTATAGAAAAAAAAAGGATTTATTATTACCTAGTACCACTATGTTATCAAGTGTAGATCTTAAATAATTTATTAAAAAATTTTTTACTCATTGAGAGGTTCCATAATATTTTTACAAAATTTTGCCCAGTTTTTGAAGAATCCAGCTCCAAAGTGCCTATTTTCGTTTAGGTTAGCATCGGCCAAACTATCAACCAAAACGCATTGTCTCAAAACTCTGAATAAAATCTAGTCGACTGAGCATAAAGACTGAAATTAGTTAATAAAATTAATAATGTAGTTTATGAGGTATAGCTGACCAAGTTAAGCTTATTTTTCGACCTGGATTTTTATTTTATTATTGGTAAATATGTATAAATTATGCCAACGTCTACTTTTTACCATAGAACCGCTCGCTATCGGCAGGGAATTCATTTTCAAACTATAGAACCAATATGGTCACGTACCGTGCGGTGTCAAAGAAACTTCCTTCCACGAACGCTAAGCTTGTAAAATGAGCTCCCTGCTAAGGTTTTCTTTAAGGACTAGCGTATAGGGTTCTTCAAGAAAGAAGTCATTAAATTTAAGGGTCGGCAACGCGCGAGTAGTGCCCCGCTTACCATCAGGCGAAGTAGGCTTGTTTGCCACCTTAGTGCTATAAAAAAAAGTTTTAATGAAAGGACTCAATTTCCCCTTGCGTCCTGAGTAGTAGTGGTTCAAGTCCAGCATGAACCATTGAATCTTTTTCTTAAGATTGATTCACGCCACTGGCTTTATGGTGAAGGAGGTATGTCAAATAAAAAGACATGTCTTTATATATGTGAAGTCCACAATCCGCACTGGGCCGCGTGTAGACTATAGCCCAAATAGCCATTGGTGAGGGATACGCCGTGGCCGTGCGTGACACAACAGTGGGGGGCTGAAAAAGATAGGCTTTTGTTGCTTTAAGGGTTATTAATGTCGACACAGCAAAATAACAACGCACAAAAATATATTGATCGTTCCAACTCACATAAAAAACATAAACGTTGTCGTACTCTTTACTTTGATACAATAACAATAAAATCAAGAAAAAAAAAAAACACTATTTTAATATTACTTCAGTATTTTTAAGGAAGCGCATTAGAGGCATAAGCAAGATTCTATCTACAAGAAAAACGAACATCTTAACATCTTTTTTTGTTACGTTGTTATCATTAGTGACATGCTCAATATTTCTTGTGTTTGTTTTTGTTTGCTGTTACAATTTTCCTCAATGTTCCTAACGAGGGTTCCGTAACGATAATAGCTTGCTCAGCGTGGCGTACCGTTTAGATTTGAGTCAAGATTACTAATGAATGAATGAATGAAAATCGTCAGACACCGCTTTCGCAGCTCGTGACAAACATTATAGAAATAAAAAAAGCACATTATAATTATTATTATTTTTCTCTTTCAAGAATAACTTTCTTTTTTAAGGATAAGTAAATGACAGAACTGTCGGCCTGTTTAATAAGGTCTGAGTCGCTCAGCGAGCTATGGAAAGATGCATGGTGTTTGGCGGTAAAATCGGAAACATGGAAATTCGCCGAAGAACCAAATTTACCGACATAGTTCAAACAGTTAGCAAGCTGAAGTAGCAATTGGCAAGCCACATCGCTCGGCGATGGGGAAGAACGCAGAAAAGACGCAGCGTGCGGCGGCCTCTGAACTGGTGAACAGACGACCGGTTAGAGCCGCAAGAAGCCGATGGGCGGCTGAGGATCGGCCGTTGTGTAGACATATGAAGGAAGCCTAAGTTCAGCAGTCGATGTCTTTCGGTTGACACGAACGAAAATGACATGAATGTACTTTACTCCAATGAAAAAATATTATATGAGGAGAATAATACAAAGGAAAAAGTGCCGGCAAAATTCGTTAACGATTTTGTCGCAAAAATGCGATCTGTACATGTAGGTACTAAATTTATTGAATTTCTAGTTTGAATTTTAGTACGAGTAGGTTTTGTAGATTAATTTCATACTCGAAGTATACTTTATTAAAATATTATCGTTTTTAATTTTTTTACGATATTTTTAAATTTAGTCATATGAAAAATTAGATCAAATATATCATGGAATAACAAAAGTAGGTAAGTACCCAAAGACTTCTATGGAAATCAATTATATCAAAATCTCTTACATTCGAAGAATCTAAACGAAAATAAATTGTTTATAGGTACTATATTATGTATATTTATTTCATCTTCATTAATTCTATGAAGGTATTTGTACGTACGTATGTTGAAGATATTCGAATCATTTAAAAAAATTTATTCACTTAAATAATTGAAACTGGCATGGAAAGCTGCACAAAATTTTCGCATTCCCCTCCTCCAAACCTACCCCATTTTTCACGAGTTCAGACCAGTTTAAAAATGATAAACACATGTTTGTAAATATTTTCAATCGGATTTGTGTGAAAATATTGCAGCTGCACAGTCCTCTAATATAAAAACTCGGATCAGCGTAGAGTGTCATAAACACTTTTACGTGTCTCTATATATGCTTGTTAGAGTTCCCTTTTATTTTCTCCCCGGAATACGTTTCTCGCTTTTGTTCAATTTCGTAGTCTAGGCGAACAGAATTCTATTCTTAGAATAAATGGATAAAAAATCCTTATTTTTGCATGTCACCTTCGTAGTTCGTAAGGTCGCTCGCTTCGCTACGTATGTGTACTACCTATACAAGTAGTAAACGGAATTGAAAAACGAAGATAAAAAAAAACGTGTGATGGTAGTTTTATTTATTATTAACCTCTTTATATGAATGAAATATTAACCTTCGTAATAACTATATATCATGGGAAATAATATTCAACAGAAGGTTTGCTTTAAATAGATTTGAAATTATGGTTATTTGTGCTATTTCCATTAAAAAAAATATGTTTTTATGAAAAGAATCTTGACTCCCTTGTGTTATTTTTATATATTTATTAGAAAAAAACAAACGTCAAGGTAAGCAAATTAACTGCAGGTAGGTATACCGGCTGCCTTATTAACAATGAGTCAGCAAAAAATTGCTAACGCGCGGTGCCCGCGCAAGCAGTTCGCGGTATTGCTCTAGACATCAAATTATGTACGGAAATCGCGTACTGACGGCTACAAAAACGCTCAGTGATCAGCTTTGTTCAAAAATTGACAACATTATGTTGAAGTATAGCACTATCTCTTTCTATCGTACACAAAATCGTTGTTCCCATCTCTATTGTTACGTTACATATCTGTACATCATATTAAATGTGCTTTATTTTGTTTAAATTTTATTATTGTGCTTAAATTTCAACACAAGTTGAAAGTGCATTTTCAAAGTACGAAACTATCATACATAACACCATCTATTAGGCAGTAACGGTATTAACTAAAAATGTTGTCAGCGTTGCTTCTTTTTGATTTTGCCCTTTAATGTTGGAATTTGTAAACTGTTATGATAGTTTTACACATAGTTTTTGAAGTGAAAACTTCTTTAGCGGCGTTGTGCACTTTTTAGGTGATGGGTAAAAAATGTTAAACTCGCGTCAGGACGAGTGACCTAATCGAAAATTCGTAAGACGGAACTCGCGTCAGGACACGTGTCCTTTATTTACATTAGGTTAGTTTTTATTATTAGTATATGGCGATTATAATTGTTTATACTACTAGTATGTTTTCACTTCTGCAGGCACTCCCGGAGTGCAACCCGGTTTTTTTTTATCAATAAAACTAAAAGAACTTCATATTTTGAGAAACTTGATATGTAATGTTCTTTTTTAAATGACTGTCATAAACAAACAACAAACCCTAAACCTACCTCATTGAGTTCCCTGATGGAACCTACGCTAAATAATAACCAAGATGCCCCGCCCCTAATAATGATTAAAAAGGTCTGTCAGGTCTACATTTGCCGAAACTTAGTGTTCAAAGTAAAAGTATAAAAAGTAGTTAAGTATAAGTTATATATTGTATACGGATTAATCTCTATCCGTTATTTTATGAAATTCAGTGGCATGATTTAATTTAGAAGTCGCAACTTCGAAGAATAGTTAAGTATATAAATACCTATAGATTATATGATTTCTCGACGATAATGTATTTACTAATAAACACATTTTTTATATAGTTGTTGTATATTTCCTTGGCTGGATAATTTAGTTTTAAATATTTCATGTAGTATTAACTTTTTCAAACATTTCGTTTTAAAATCACTTAATTTAGTTTCACTTTAAATGGTTAAGTAATTGTGATTACTTGTTTGAAACAATACACATCAAACAAAATAACATAACAATTTAACATACATTCAATAAATCACTTATATAAATTAAATAAATTCGATTTCAAAAGCTCGCCCCTACACCAACTAAATAATAAATCAGAAATTGCAATCGCCGTCGATGTCCACCTCTTCGGTTTGCTGTCACTGTCGAAAATCACACCTCCAAACTCCAAACGGTTACACACCCACCCAGTAGTACCACCAGTGGTACCACGTTTAGTTTTTTTAACCCTGGTATCACTGATCTTGTGCATGTTGCATGTATGCGATGTGTTTTATTTCTTTCTTTCTACTTTTTGACCGACTTCACAAAAAGAGGAGGTGCTCAGTTTGACCTGTATTTATGAATGAATGTATGTATGTATGAATGTATGTTTGTTTGTATGAATGTACATACAAACAAACAAACATACATACATAGAAACATACAGGTCAAACTGAGAACCTCCTTTTTTTGAGGTCGGTTAAAAAATAAAAGAAAGAAAACCGCATCAAAATTGGTTCAGACAAACACAGAGAGAGATTTAGAGAGAACACTAGTTGTGGCGTTCACTCCAGTCACAAAATTTTTATTAATTTAAAGTAGAATATTTTTTTAATTTATATGTAATACTTCCTAGGTCTCAATAGATATAATTGTAAAAAGAACCAGGAAAACAAGGGCGCCTTCCACACAAATAAGGTGTGCCTTAAAAATGCTCGACAATCAACAAAAAAATATATATAAGTATGAAAAATCCTAAGAGAAAGGGTTAAAGAATTGCAGGAGTAACTGAGGTAACAAAGTTTCTCTAATCCCTAAGAGGGATTAGATCTAAATTACGCAAATCACTCCTGCACTGCCCTTCCCCACTTCCCCATTTCAAAAAAAATTTGGAGGAAAAAAATATTTTTCTCCAAAAAAATAAATGCAAGTTATTTTGTACTTTTCCACATCAAATGGCTGTGGAGACTTTTCAGAAGTATTTTCTATTTATTAAAAAGTTAAAACTATCGATAGTTGGAGTGGCAATCCTCTTACAATGTCTTGTCACCACCCGACACCAGTTGGTGTCCAACATATTTTTCTACCAGGTGTGACACTGGTAACATTACAAAATATTTATCTGTGAAAGAAAAAAAAACTAATGTAAACAAACAATTTTAAGGTTAGACTTGAGTTTGATTTCTTACATTTTGTTTCAATTTAACATTATGTACAATACAATCAAATATTCATTCATACAAACATTCATACATACATACATTCATTCATACATACAGGTCAAACTGAGAACCTCCTCTTTTTGTGAAGTCGGTTAAAAAGTAGAAAGAAAGAAAAAAACACATCGCATACATGCAACATGCACAAGATCAGTGGAACCAGGGTTAGAAAAAACTAACCGTGGTACCACTGGGGTACCACGGTTAGGAAAAAGTAACCGTGGTACCGCTGGTGGTACTACTGGGTGTACCACGGTTAAAGAAGCTGTATAAAAGGGAAAGAAAACCCTACCAGAAACTTGAAGATTCATTATAGGCATAAGTTCCTAATTTATACAAACAAAAACAAAAAAAAAACAGTACAGACAAAATGCAAGAAATTGAAGAAGAAACTCCTCTCGTCGCATGTTGTATCAGCATCTAAATATTAATAAATTATATATTATAAATGATTTATACCTTGTGCTATGCCAGTAATACCTATTCCTAGTAATACCTTCATCAGAGTTTCAGCCAATGCCCATATCGTGGGATAAAATCAAGTTAAATTTGTAAAAATCTCTACACGACCCCAAGATAAGAGTTTTCACGATATTTTGTTCCAAATATTCGTGTGTAAAAAACCATAAATCCACACTATAATGCGTTTTCTCTTAGAATGTGTTAGGGCTGGCAAAACTATATCATGTGAATTTTTCAATTTTCCCAAAAAAAACCATAAAATCGTGTTATCCTAACAATAACATATATATATAATTCATATATATGATAATGATAATAAATCTATATAATTCATCCAATAAGATTTTCTTATGACGGATAAAATTTTATATAACTTTGCATAAATTATTCATTTATTTGTTATATAACTCTTTTGGTTATAAGGGGCCGTCCATTAATCACGTGATGTTTTATTAGCATATTTTAACCCCCCCCTCCCCCTTGGTGATACATGGTGAGGTTTAAGATTGCTAGCCTCTTTGAAATATTGGAAGTATTTTATAAATAATTTTACATACCTGTAGGATCACTGATTGTGCACAAGTGATTTCTACACTACTACCTATACAAGTAGTAAACGGAATGGAAAAACGAGGATAGAAATCAAACGTGTGATGTTAGTTTTATATATTATTAACCTCTATATATGAATGAAATATAAGTCTTAGTTATAACTACGTATCATGGGAAATAATATTCGACAGATGGTTTGCTTTAAATAGATTTGAAATTATGGTTAGTTGTGCTAGTTTTATTATAAAATATGTTTTATAATATTTAATATTTATTTATAAAATATTTGAGAAATTCGTCTAAAATAAACATTAAATTAAAGTTTATTTTATTATAAATTTAGGAAGAAGTAATACCTTTTTATTTCTTTTTGGTGATTTATTTAAAACCATTATTAAAAAATAAAGACGATATTTCGAATAATAAATTTGAAACCATTTGTTTTTTTTTTTGTTTCAGTTCTATCATATAAATATGACATAAATTGGGTAGAAATTTATTATTCTGATAATGTGACTGACACCTGCAGTGACAAATGGTAATTATTTATTTGACTTACTTTTATTAAAAATAAACTTCATAATCTTTTTTTTTTATACTGCTAAGGTGGCAAACATGCTTACGGTACGCCTGATGAAAATTTTGAACTTTTATGACTTTTATAAAACAGTCGTTTTTTTAAAGCTAGCTCCAAAATTTTGAAAGTTATTGAGATTTTTGTTACCGTCCCGCTTTCTTTGCGGCCCAGTGTGTAAGAAAAAGTCAGGATTGGACGGGGTTAAAGCGGAAAGTTTTTAAATAACGAAAGAAACTTTTTCTCTCCTTAAAATAACATACAATACAAACGACAAAAACTTACTGCATTTTGAACTTTTGTTACATCAGTAGATAAATAAGTAAGGTCATAAATAATAAGTAAATTCGACACAGGGCGTAAGTGAATCCGATGACAGCAATATTCTTGCGAGATCAGACATGACGTGATTGGCATGACTGAGATGGCAGACCTTGCAAACGAATTAACCGATATTAAAAACCTTGTTTATTGCTGGATATGGAACTCTTTTGCTGGTTTCTGCCCATGAATAAAGATCTAAATAAAAGGATTACAAAAACCTCTACTAAACTTCGTGTCAGTTAGTCACGACAGCTATCTACTCCGTCTGTCTTGATCTCTTGCATTGATGATTCAAGGTTAAATAAAATTCGTCAATTGCTAGTCGGACTTGTGCACCGTTCCGTACTACCATTTACGTAATATATATACACAAAAAAATTGCCGCATTCAATGATTGACGAAGCTTGACGTTTCCAATAAACAAATATGTAACTGCTTCTCCTAATGATCTAGAATTACTTTGTAAGATGGCGTTAATATGGTAATATAAGATGGTAATGGCTGGGGCCCGTCTTCCGGTTTTAGTTATCTGTTGTTACTTATACTTTAGAGCTCACAATATTATCACTGCAAGTTTAGAACTTGTATGGATTTACGTATTTATTTTATTTACGATAGAGCAAAACAACAAAAATTTCTTGTATGAGAAGCCACTTAATTTTTTTTATTATTTGTTGGGTAATTCGCTATTATAACAATAACCGGTAGCAAGTACCGCACTAGCAGCTTTTCTTGAGAATATTATTTTTACATTTGAGAATTTGTACATGAAGATTATTATGCGTCTTTATAAAAAACAAACAGCTGGACCAATTTGCACCCAGTCTTAGAATGTAGAGTTGATAACTAGAATGCGCGTAATATAATTTTGCACGTATTAAAATGCGGAGCGATAATTCTATCGTATATTGTTTTGTTAATCTCATTTACAGTGGTGCCTCCGCCACGTAGAAACTTTTAGGCCAGTCTAAACTTAGAAGCCGGTAGAAGCTCGTCTAAATTAAATGGGAATAGCCTGCGGGTAATTCCGTCCCTATACGTGAAAAGCTAACCTACATAAATACATACACAGACGTCACTCTAAAAAAGTTGGCAAACGATTCTCCAGGTATCAAAACGTAAACAAATCGCAAATTTAGTGATTTCGATTTTCAGACCCTTCCCTCAAGTGAAGTTACTATATTACCTATAAATCTTGAGATCCGATAATAACCAGGGAAAAGCCAGTAAAACGTGTCATAAAAATCTAATACTTGACTCGTATATATACGAAGTAAAAAGTGTGAGACCGGCGTACTCGTTATAATGCAAAGGCGAAATGAATTAGGTCTGGTTAAAATCAAATAAAAGATCAAAGATTAGAATAGTTAGGACATGATCGGATAGTAATAGAAGAAGCAGAGAGGATTTAGAGTTTTATTTTTGATCTAGAGATTAATCCTTAATTCCTTTTCCTTTAAGCCTGATAAAATATAAATACTAAAACATAAGACACAACACACATGTACCTAAATTAAATAACTGATATAACTAGAATTATTGCTAAGGCAAAGCCGCCTAAGAAATGTTGTAAGTAGGTAATAAAAGAACGTAGTTTTCCTTGGTAATTTTCTAAAGAAACGTATATCTAGTCATTTTCTTGTAATATATTAATACCTAATTTAGAGGCACTTTGTTGTAAGGAAATAATATCCTAAAATGTTGAGCTTAGTGGTGTGCGTGTGTTTTAGCCCGTAGCGTGTATCTCAGATTAGACAGGTACAACACGCAAACAATTTCACGAATGAGCATATCGCATTAAAAAAATCTAGTAGCCTATACGAACTAACAAGAAGTGTTTTTAATCTTTTATATTAGTGCTTACCTTTATATTGATATAGTATATTTACATATACGCAACCCTCAAAATCTAGTTTACATAAAACTCGTGTATCCATGTTCTTATACGTAATACATATGTCGCAGCCATATGGTTAAATTAGCCATTTAATTAGACGCCTAGGCAGATCGTCAAGCATGGAAAAGAAATTATCATATAACGGAACAGATTATTATATGAAACTTAGCTGGAACGCTCCGCTTACTTCGCTTGCTCCGTTTCTACGTTTACAAAAGAGAAACTGAACCTAACCCAACATACATGACTTATACAGTGCGATTTCTATTCCTTTCTTTTCCATGCTTGAAGATATGCCCAGGCGTCTATTTAAATGGCTAATTTAGCCATAGGGCTGCGACATATATGTCTGCTCTGCTATACATGTGCTTTACAAACTGATACACACACACAATGATATTACTCATAACTTTTACATCTTAATTTGTAATGTAATGTTTTTTTTTTGTAACATCTGTATAGCTGTAGCTATAGTTCGTCCACGTGGAATTAAATTATAGTTATTCCTGCGGGAACGGGAAATTTTCCAAGGTAAAAAGTCTACTTCATTCTCCGTCTCCTATAATTATCCCTGTGCCAAATTATAGCTAGGGTATGCATTGCGACAAAAATAAACAAACTTTTTTTTGCTTTTATAATTTTAGTGTGGATTATAATATAAACACATCATTTTAAGGGGTTTTGTAGCCAAATACCAAAGACGAAACCCTATAGTTTCATCACGTCCGTTCATCCGGCTTTTCTTTTGTCCATCCATCCATCCGTCCATCTGTATGTCACAACTTAATTTTTCAATTACCTGTTAAATGACATTTAAGAAATATTTATGTTAAAAATAATTAAGATAATAATTGCAATTTTTCTTATTTATTATTATTTAATAGCATTCTTTCGTCGTTCCTTTATCCGTCCATTCTTTTTATTCGTTTTATAATCTTTTTTGTAAATACAGTACCGAAAATTACTTAATTATAAAAAAGTGTTGCTTTGAGACTAAATAAATTTATCTTAAATTGCCACACAAATTACTTACACAAAGACAAATTATGTCTACGAATTTGTCCACTGACCTTTTTTAGTCTTTCTTAGATATTTTATTCTTGTTTTTTAGGGTTCTGTGCCTCAAAAGCAAAAAAGGAAACCTTGAAGGATCACTTTGTTGTCCGTCTGTCTGTCTGTCAAGACCTGTTTTCTCAGGAACGCGTGAAGGTATCAAGTTGTAATTAATAACAAATACCAAGGTCTACGATCCCTTGAAGCTGTAAATAAATAAATCTTCTAAGTCAACTAAATTAAAAAATTAATGACGGCCATTTCTGTCGCATTATTTTGGCACTTAAAAATAAATCAAAACCTATGGGGTACTTCCCGTTGTAAGAAAGGCAAAAAAACCAAAATTTGGTAATATAAAGTTTGTCTGTCTGTCCGTCAAGACCCTTTTACTCAAAAAAGCGTAGAGGTATCAAGTTGAAATTATTATCAAATACTCAAATCTACGGTTAACTAAAGTTTTTAAAAAATCAAGCTTCTAAGTCAATTCAATAAAAAAATATGCCCAAAATACGGTAATTTTTGTCGCATATTGTAACACTAATAAATAAAAACCTATGGGATACTTCCCTTTGACCTAGAATCATGAAACTTGGCAAGAAGCTAATAATCGAAGAACTAATAATTAAGGCATAAACTTATGAGACTTCATCTCGTGATGGAAGAACTATCTACATATAATAAGTTTGCATGGAACCTTCGGTGCGCGAGTTAGACGTGCACTTGGCCTATTTTTTTTCTTTTCAGCATTAAATATAACTAATTGTATTCTTCTTTAAGCATATTTCATAAACTAAAAGGTTTAGTCTTTTCAGCTTTTTCGTTATACTTTCGGTCTATTTTTTGATGACTTGTGTTAGTTAGTAAGCTATAACATCTGCATATCTGTGTTCATAAACAGTAAGAACATGGTTTGGACCAAGAATAAATTATTGTTTAAACTTTACACCTGGTTTGCTAAATTGTACATTCAGTGTGCTTTCGGATTCACTTAAAGTTTCCTTTATGTGCATAGGACGGGCCAGAGGCGTCTTCGAAGAACGTAGCTTTTTTTATCTGGTGGTGACAATATTTACACCACCAGTCATGATTAACGTGATTGGCAGCAAAACGCGAGCTCACCATGTTGAACGTAAGCCGGGTCTCCTGCTCATGTTTTGTCGAAACATTACACCAAAACATCTACACAAATCGCTTTACACATATTTGTTGCTAGAACATAGTTTTTCTTGATAGAAACAATGCTTTTTCTCTCCACGCTCGACTGAAAACATCCAAACATTTATCACCGCGAAGGTAGGCGGGTGGAGCACAATCATTAATTTCTTTCGTACATATGATTTGAGGTAATCAAATGTACTCTGTAGCGGTAATTTTATTTACTAAATCTACTATTTGCGATTCAAATCTACTATTCACTTGGCCATATCTTAGAGAATTTTTGTTTAATTGTGTATGCCACATTGTGTTTATAAAAAAAATATTTACATATATAATTAACATAACATTTTTTATTTTATAAAAAATTCTCAAGCTATCCTTTTCAGTTTATCGCACTACTTGTCGGGGGGGGCGATCCACAGTGCGATTATCAATATCTCGTCTCCACTCTGAGTCTCGTTTGTCCCAACGGCCTGATGGACTATCACCTGCCCATATTAACATCTAGGTTCGTAGTAAAAATAAATACGTGTAACTACTTGTATCTACATTGAAAACTACTTAATTTGCCATTAGGTGTTACATTGTAAAACTAACTTTATATTGTTTTGAATCCCATGGATATACGTTTTTAACAGCTATGTTAATTATATCTTAAAGTAAAAAGGTACCAACACAAAAAACTTCTTTAAATTGCTACCTATATGTTTCATAAAAGAGGCAATCAACATTCTGAGACGGGTGGAACTTCCCACGGGTCGGTAACTAAAATTGTCGGTTACTCAGTAAACTGCTAGCATGTAGTCAATAGCTTCCAGTATTACTATTTTACGAGTACCTATGATAATAGAATGATTGTTACACAAAACTTTCAGGTATCTCTAATATTGTTCCGTGTTGTTACTAATCACTGGGTATGTACTGAGTAACTATGTGTTAATGCTAAAAACTAAATAACATACCTATATAATTACGGACTTACATAGTATTGATAGTTTGAGTACCTACTACTACTACACTACTAGAAGCAGAAGAAGAAAAACCCAACACTTTTACTATTACTACTACTAGAAGAAGAAGGAACACACAACACTACTTCTACTACTACTAGAAGACAAAGAAGAAACACACAACACTTCTACCACTACTTCTACTACTAGAATAAGAAGAAGAAACACACAACAAACAACACTTCTACTTCTACTACTACTTGAAGAAGAAGAAGAAACACACAACACACAGCACTTCTACTACTACTACTACTAGAAGAAGAAGAAGAAACACGCATCACACAACACTTATACTACTAGAAGACGAAGAAGAAACACACATCAGTTCTTCTACTACTATTACTACTTGAAGAAGCAGAAACACACAACACTACTTCTACTACTACTAGAAGACGAAGAAGAAACACACAACACTTCTACCACTACTTCTACTACTAGAAGAAGAAGAAGAAACACACAACAAACAACACTTCTACTTCTACTACTACTAGAAGACGAAGAAGAAACACACAACACTTCTACTACTACTACTACTAGAAGAAGAAGAAGAAACACGCAACACACAACACTTATACTACTAGAAGACGAAGAAGAAACACACAACACTTCTACTTCTACTACTACTACTTGAAGAAGCAGAAACACACAACACTACTTCTACTACTAATAGAAGACGAATAGCCGATATAGCGCCCAACGCTCAAGGGCTCCCCGCGGGTGGAGCCTCGGCTTGGGTTGTCGCTCTCGGGGGCGTCCCTTCGACCGGCGTGAGCCTCGAACCCGAAGGTGACCGCCAGGAGGGGAGTTCCCCGTTAAGCTGGTGCCGTTGCGATTGAGTGGGGGCGGAAAGCGCCCCGGCATTTTTGATACCTCGTGTATCCTTGCGGGACGAACTCGGGGACGTCGGCGTCGTGTTAGAGGGGAGGCCCTTTTAGGGGAGGTCGTAGAGACTAATCTTGCTATCCGGACAGCGAGATCGTCATCTGGGGCTGTTAGTACGTGCCGAGGCCGCCTAATCATGTTGAGGTCGGTCGGGGGGATGAGATGGCCTCAGTGTTGTAAGCTTCCATAGGCTGCGGTGACCGCTTCACATCAGGTGGACCGCAAGCTTGTTTGCCACCTTGGTGGAATAAAAAAATTGGTTACAATTGTTCTTTTGGGAACTTTTGAAATTTCCGGTCAAAGTATACATACATACACACAAAGTAGTCTTTAATATGGATTACTTTGAAATATTGTGTACCTACGCACTTTTTCGCTCTTGCGACAGAACCTAGATTAACAAATAAACAGTTTAATTTTCCATTACTGTTCAATGTGTCTACGCAATAAATCGCCAAAGAAATAATTCAAACGCACCTGACGTCATCACATTAGTAACACCTGTGTTAACAAAGCTGCAGATCGGATATTGGTTTACACATGGTCTAAGGTTTACTCCAATCTTCGTAAAAAGCAAATTTTTAATTTTATCCGTGGAATCGCTCAAAACCTTAAAAATGTAAGTAAAACAAATACAGACGATGATCCTCGTGTAAAGGGCATTTTCCTTTATTGGGTTATGATAGGCGATAATCAATGGCCATTTCGTCGGTTTTTAAGACAAACATCAATGGATGTTGGTTCTTGATTGTTGCGCCTGCCCACATGTTGTAGTTTAAAGGCTTTTTTATTAATTTTATATACATTCAAAGATTGACGTGATTAATGATTCGACTTAATTCGCCTTCGATTTGTTGCAATTGCTTCAACGACCTTGTCGAACAGTTGATAAATTATAAAATGAACATAGGTACTACGTGTTTCGTGACCGTGGTAATCATGGCCAAATCAGTATTCGCCCATCATGGCCTTAGACTTTATCCAAAGCCCTTTACCCAAAGAATAATGGGCGGTCGTGAAATCGTTTATTTTTAGTTTAGTTTTTAGGGTTCCGTACCTGAAAGGTAATTAGGAACCCTATTACTAAGGCTTCGCTGTCCGTCCGTCGGTCTGTCACCAGGCTGTATCTCATGAACCGTTATAGTTTAGACAGTTGAGATTTTTACAGAAGATGTATTTCTGTTGCCGCTATAACAACAAATACTAAAAAAAAACATATATTTAAGGGGGCTAAAATACAATGATGATTTTTTTGCTCGTTTTTGTAGATTATGGTACGGAACCCTTCGATTATTCTCGCGGGAACTGTTGAATTTTTCTAATAACAAGAGTACAACGTCCTTAAGTATATCCTAAGCGACACAGTCAAAATATTTAATAGTTTTAGTTTTATGGCCATTTAAAGGAAATCAAGGCACAGGAATCTGAGTGTGTTACTAGGAAACTGAGAAAAAAAAACAACAAAAATTTATCGAAATCAAAGTTTATTTATCATATTTGCCTCTTAATAATATTTTTTTAAGTAACTAATGAAAATCAACTTTAAGCGTGGCGTATAAGTAGGTAATACCTAAAACAGTCTTGAACAGGAACTTTATTTATTAAATTATCATTGAGCATAAATTCATGTAATTCTAAAACACAATATGTAAAATCTCTTTTAAAGATAATTAAACGACACGAATGTAGGAAGTCTGAGACTCGATACTTAATGTGTATAACCTGTAACGTATTTGTACCTTTTTTTCGTTTATTGCAGATAGCACTACCAGCCGCACTACTGGTAGTGCTATTTACAAAAAATAGCACTACCAGACATTCAAATATTTTAAAGTACAGTCGTGAACTTAAATACTTATTATACTCATTGTGCCAGGGTTGATTTGTTAATCACTAGGATTTTTTTTTTCATTTTTTGATTTTTTTATATTTTTTTTAAACTAAATTTTTAATCATTATTTATTTCTGATTACAGCTGTCAAACTTGAAAGGGCTACACCCCCCTAACTATTGATCTTGGACTAGCAGTTTCTTCGCAAAAAATATAGGTCTCATCAAGATCTTTATTTTTGATGACAGGTGTCAAACTAGCAAGATGTATATCTCCCTCCCAATTGATCTTAGACTAGCAGTTTACTTGCAAAAATGATAGATCTCATCAAGATCTTTATTTTCGATGATAGCTGTCAAACTAGAAAGAGCTATATCTCCCTAACTATTGATCTTAGACTAGCAGTTTCCTTGCAGAAATGATAGATCTCATCAGGATCTTTATTTTTGATGACAGCTGTCAAACTAGAAAGAGCTATATCTCCCTAACTATGATAGGCCTCATCAAGACCTTTATTTCAGATGACAGCTGTCAAACTAGAAAGAGCTATATCTCCCTAACTATTGATTTTAGACTAGCAGTTTCCTTGCAGAAATGATACATCTCATCAAGATCTTTATTTCAGATGACAGCTGTCAAACCAGTCTGTTTTTTCCTCGATTGTACTATAAATCATTTGAACGGTGCCATGGTAGTGCTAGCATTTGTAAACAGCACTACCAGTAGTGCGGCTGGTAGTGCTATCTGCAATAAACGCTTTTTTTAATTTATTTCTCACGAATTCTTTCTTACATGCGAACAGTCTACTGTACAAGCATCTTGTTTTTTTCTTTTCAGCCTTCTTTTGTTTGCCTCGGCTCCATACCTTTTTATATGTTATTACTATGAACAACTCGCTCATTCGCAGTATATTATTCGTTTGCAGAGAGGTAGGTACTGGGGGCGTACCACTACTCCTACCGTAGTAGGATTTGAGGATATTTGTTGGGATGCGATAATCAAACAGAATTCGGTGTGTAACTTATTGTTAATTACCCCGCTACTAACTACATCGCCGACAATCATTGAATCTTATAATTATATTAGAAAACCTTATACATAACTTTTTAGTTTTTTCACTCCTGGACGTAAGACATCTTTCACCTTGTACATTATTGACGAGTATTATGTACGAGCCGACAGTTCAGATACCAGTTTTTTTTAAGCCAGATTCTCTCATTTTTCATACTTAAGCTAGATTAATTTCCTTAATTTTTTTCTAATATTTCTTCTTTTATCTGCTTTTTCTTCGGTTTTGCCATTTTTTTCTATGCGAAAAATAATATTTAAAGCTCAATATACATAATAAATAATGCAATGCAACCAACTTATTAACTAACTAAAATGTTCACAGTTAATGTAACTAATTTGACCATTAAAGAATGTTGCTAACAGAATTCTACTTAAGTCTTGGTATAACTTTACATAAAAGTTGTAGTGTAGGTATAATCCAAATACGAGTTAAACTAGGCATTTTTTCCTTTATTCCGACGTTTCAAAACTATCATATGAATACTTGTACTTAGACCAACACAAATACTAAATCACTGTCAATAAACTAATTACGAGAGCTATAGTCAATCGATTCTTAAATTATTTATTTATTTAATAATATTATAGTTTTATATTATCATGCACACAAATAATATTTTAATATGAACTTCTCAGGGCCGATAAGAGATTAGCTTAATTGAGTTCAGGTACATCTGTACTTAACAAACCAAATTAAACATTTTTTTTCGATACAATTTGTAATTGCCGAGAAAAACAGATACAGCCAGACGAACACTGATGTCTCACCATAAGGGTCTATAACCATTATCACCAATATTATCCAGTACAATATTGTTAAGAATGGGCCTATTTTATAGTGAACTCAAAAGCCTGCTCGGCTTTTCTGAGTTTTATACAATACCTAACATTTTATAATTTAAGGTATATAACATGTTAAATATAATTAGAATTTAATGTAGGTATACGTTCACACTAGTCATAATATAATATAATGAGAATAACCTTTACGACATCCACTTGAATAATATAATATAACATTTACGCATCAAATTGATAATCAAATTAATATATATACCTTGTTTAAAAGCGGTTCCATTTGAGAATTTAGACTGATAGATTTAAAATGTACGAGACAGGAAAACAAATTACCTTTTATATTATCTTTCCATTCCAATTCATTTTCAGTAAGCTATTCCCATTATAACAAAAATTCAATTTTGTGGTATTATTTGCAAGCATACAATTCCATTTGCGTTATCTGTTAGTGGTTACCGAACAAATTCAATATTTGTGTCTACTATTTGTTACACTGCAGCGCAGTAGAGGTTTTAGGCTTTTATTGGTATATCAATCCCTTTAAGGTTTTAATTTATTATTAGTATAAATTTGATTATTAAAACTAATATATTATCATTAGGTTAATTAAAATTCCAAGTTCAAATAAATATCCTAAAATAAATACCTACCCTAAACTCAATTCATCAAAAAAGATAAAAAAAAGAAAGATACAAGTTAAATAAGAACTAAAACAAAAAATTTGATAAATAATTAATTAATATTAAGAACTTGTGTAAATATTTAGTAATAAGGTACCTACACAAAGTCTAAAAGTAGATACTCATCACAACAGCTTCCTATTCTGTATTGCAACAGAATTGAACAAGGTAAACATCTACTAAACAGTATTTTGGCTAAAGAACTAGAATTAACTAATATAAATTTTACCACTATGAAAATTGTTTCTTTTACTACTTTTATATTTTACAAATTATATTCAAGGGAAGATCCGCGAAAAACATTGTATTGGTTGTAATTAGACTTGCAACGAATATTCGGCTACTATTCGGTATTCGGCTTTTTTTATCATATTCCGCTGAATACCGAATATCTATGTACTATGTGGCCGAATACCGAATACTTAAAATTTTTCGTTGTAGTAGGATGATTGGCAAAATAAAAGTTTGATTTCTAAAAATTATGTATTTACTTGTAATCAATAAAATACTTATACATTATCAACTTTCGGTAATATACGAGGGGAGATCAAAAAGTAATGATAATCGGATATTTCTAGTATTCACAAAAATCTAAAAAAAATAGAGAGCTTGCTTAAACCTTCACTAGTAGGTACAGGTTTAAGGTATTGAAACACACAGTCACATTTTGAAACTTCATTCATTTTATGTCAAGTCAAAGCCGTTATTAAAACTTCTGCATGAAAAATGTTCTAATGTATTATATTTATATCGATTTATTACTACTTTATGATCACCCCTTGTAGGTGAGTTCTCTTAAGAGGCCATACATGATTACTATTTTATTAGGTTTACACAATTACACTTTTAAAGTATATAAATTTGCATACTACATTTAGTTACATAATAGCTAACACAAAAATAATAATAGCTAATACATAGCTATTCTGGATATTCCCCGAAACTAACCAACCAATAAAAAATAGGTTGCCTGGCTATCCTTTTATTCTTAATTATTTTACATTTTTTTAACATTTGTTACATAAATGAATGTTGATTAATTTTTAAAAAGTTTATGATCTCTGTCTGTTAAAAATATTAAGTACGCGCGCACTAAAAGCAAGAAATTAATTCTCTAATGTGTAACACGGGTGGTACTGAAATTACAAACTCGAGTCAACCTCCCGCGTTAAAATCATTTAACTGGATAGTTTTAAACTTATGTAAAGTATATAGCTAGTAAAAAAAAAGAAGAAAATATTAATAGACTTCAAATATAGTGAAACGTTTCGTCGAAAGAAATAAGAAAAAATATTTGATAAGTGTTCTTCTTGCTAAAAAATGGTAGATATAAACCTTTGTTTGTTGACATCCCACTGCAAGGAAAAGCAGTAAAATTTTATTTTGTTCCGAGTTTCAATGTTTTTTTTCTTTTCTTCGTTTATGGAGATTGTAGATTCCATTTTATCACAGATCATTTCGTCCAGTGTCATGAGTCAGATAAAGTTTTCATTTCACGATATCTAAATTTGACAATATGCCATTGTGCAGTCTGTGTAACAAAATCTAATTTTGTCAAGATGCAATCTTCAACTCCTAAAATGGATGTTTTGAAGTTCAGATATTGCGCGTCGTGACATTCTTATTCCTGTAAAAAATACACTTTCACGATTTTCGTTGCATAATCGTCTGTAAAACAATGCGAAAATTAATCATGAAGGGTAAACGCCGCAGATTGTTTTTCATACGACAATTGTAATCGAATATTTTTGTAATCTGTCGGTATAATATAAAAAAAACGTTATAATTTTATAATATATAATGTACTTAGTATTTAATACAGTTAATAATATAATAAAGGTACGCCCAAACAAAACATAAGAAAATTAGTGTCATAATATCAGTCAGATGAGTTAAAAAAAACATTAAAAATAGAATGACTTAGGAACTACTTTATATTTCTGGTAAAAAATGGCAACCCAAAATAGCATTGTGGGGACCGCCATTTTGTGACATTTACAAACAGTCGTCTCTTGTCGTCTCGTACGCATAGACTACGTTCTCCAGTGTTTCTCGTTGTGTATTTTCTCATGACTGTTATTGTTGTTATTTTGACTGTTCTTCTTCATATACTGACCTCTGCACTAATCTGGACTTTGGTGCATAATAACAATGCCAAAACGCGGTCAACATTCAACAATGAAAAGTGAAACTCGTGAACTAATTATCAAGCTAGAAGATTACTTTGAGCGTGAAAGACAAAATGGTGGACCTTTAATTCCTGTCGACAAGGTCCAAGAACGCATCTCTCAGGCACTTGGAGTGAGCAAACGGATGATAATAAATATTAATAAAGAAAAGTTCGGGTCATCTGGCATCGAAGAAAATTCTGCGTTTCTTTTTTATAACACTAAAAAAGAAACGCAGAACTAAACCTATAACAGACATTGATAGCTTTGACGCCGATGCAATAAGGAATCATATATATGGTTATTATTCCAGGAATGAGAACCTAAATAGGTCGATGCTTCTAGCATCTTTGAAAGCAGCTGATTTATTTAGGGGAGGCAAAACTGCTTTATCTAAAAGTTTGACAGATATTGGATTTTAATATAAAAAAACGAAAGACAAAAGGAAAATTCTTTTAGAAAGAAATGACATAATTTTAAGAAGAATTACTTTTTTAAGAGATGCGACAAAAATCAATAAATGGGACAATGCCGTTTTCATCGACGAGACATGGCTGAACGCCAATCACACGCTTTCTCGTTCTTGGAAAGATGACACTCAAGCGTCAACGTCGAAAGTGCCAATGGGTAAAGGAGCACGGCTTATAATACGCCACGCTGATTGTGCGAAGTATTGTTTCGTGGAAAACGGTTTATTGGCATTTATGTCAAAAACCACTACCGACTACCACGAAGAAATGAATGCGGCTTCATTTAAGGAGTGGTTCCAGGATGTGTTGCTACCAGGCCTGCCAGAGCCTTCAGTTTTATTAATGGATAACGCCCCTTATCATTCGGTGCAAAAAAATAAAGCACCTACCCAAGCTAATAGAAAAGAGGAATTGGTTGCTTGGCTGCAAAAAAAGTGGCATTGTCGCAAATATATCAATGCTAAAAGCAGAGCTGATGAAATTAGTCAATGACCATAAGCCGACAAATGTTCGATATGAAATAGATGAGTTGGATCTGGAGTACGGTCATCCCGTACAATGCCATTGAGCTAATTTGGTCTCAAATTAAAGGTTATGCAGCCCGTCATAATACTTCTCCAACGTATGGCATAAAAAAGATGAAGATGCTTTTGAAAGAAGCATGCGAAGAAGTCACAAGAGATGACTGGATGAAGGTGGTTGAAAAAACTAAAAAGATTATATTTGATGACTTTGACCGCGATATCCGTATAGATACTATGATTGACAATAATATGATTATACACGTTAGTGAAGATGACAGCGACTCCTCAAGCGAATTGGAAGATTAAATTGTTTGACATAGTCTTCATTGTTTAAGGCTTAAAACTATGTATTTCATAATATACATTTTCCAATAAATAAAGCATTTTTATTTCTTTCCCTTCGTTACATTCAGAAATTACGATTCAATTCAATTATTTGATTCATTAAAAATTTATTTACATTGTGAATATTTATTGAATATATTGAAATATAATTCCTATAAAAAATAACAACATATAAATTAAATTGAATAAATATGCATAATGATAGCAATAAATGACGTTACTAAATATTATTAATGTTATTTATTGTACATAGTCTAGTCATCATTCATGGTCATAGAATGCGTTCCTGACACCTGTCAATTCGTCACTAGTCATGACGAATTGACAGGTGTCAGGAACGCATTCTATGACCGGCCGCACTGTAAATCAATTTTGACAATACATCAAAAAAAAATTTTGGCTCTGTATTTAAATGTACCGAAATGAGTCAATAAATTAGTTAATTAATAGGTTATTGCTATTACTACTTCTAGGTTTTTTCAGTGTCGTGTGATATATATTTTAGGTCTTTTTTTTAACTGGCAACTGAAGTTGCCCCGAAATTTCACCTACGGAAAAACCTATTCCCGTAGGATCTTCTGATTAGGATAAAGGTATTTTTGTCCTCCACTGTGCCAAAAACAAAATCAGTTGTATCCTTTGTTACAACCTAAGTAATTATCATGATTTTAACATGAGTAAAACAAAAAAAAATTACCCTTTTAGTATAAATGTAAAGATATATATGTATGTCGTTATGTAATTTTGTAAATATATCAAAATAATTCTACAAGTATATTACTTGTGAGTTTATTAAAACAATAACTTAGCTTAATAAACTGAATAGTCACAGAAATTAGAAGTCCAATTAAAAAAAAAAATCTTACCTTGCCTTGCTTTACTATGCCAAGAATATAATGGGTTGAAGTTGAGGACTTTTTTCTAGTAACTAGTAGGTATGGGATTCTTCAAAAGGAAAGTGATTTTAATGGTTTGTCAACCCGCAAGTGATACCTCTGGATTTGCAAGCGTCCATAGGCTACGGTAACCGCTAACCATCACGTGGGCCGTAAGCTTTTCTACCACCTTAGAAGTATAAAATAAGATCAAATACCTAATAAATGCGCCATCGATCTCTATAAATTCAACACGTAACTAAACAGTTAAAAAAACTTATCTAACAGTTTCCATTACTGACCAACCATGTCATGTGACAATAACCTCCAAATGTTGTTTGTTTGATGGACCTTGGACTCGGTCAAGGCTAGGTTGTGGTCGTGGTCGTGGACAATGATGAATAGACGACGTCATTTAATATTTAGGCTTGACAACTTTTAAGGCTTCTTTGACATTAGAAACAAATTACAACCAATCTTACATGCTCAATCTATACTTCTTTCTATATACCTACTGATATAAAAAAGAAGCAAAGTTTGTTTGTTTGTACATATTTACAGGGGTAATCTCTGCAACTACTGCTACTCTTCATCATCATCATCATATCAGCTCATATTGGTCCACTGCTGGACATAAGCCTCCTCTATGGCGCGCCATTTCTCCCGGTCCTCTGCCTTTCGCATCCAGCCACCACCAGAGCCACTTTTTCAAGATCGTCAGTCCACGGGGCTGGAGGGCGTCCCTCTCTTCGCCTTCCTATACGCGGTCTCCACTCTAGGACACGTCTGCTCCATCGACCATCGGTCCTCCGACAGACGTGGCCAGCCCACTGCCACTTCAGCTTGCTAATTCTGCGAGCTATGTCTGTAACTTTGGTTCTCTTCCGGATGTCCTCATTTCCGATTCGATCTCTTAGAGACTCTACTACACTAGTACTCTTATGTATAAGTATTATTTAAGTTGAGAAGTTGATGATTTAAAATTCTTGAGACATAGGTAGGACACATTTAAAGCTATCTAAGTCTAAAAACACTATATCGTCAAAGTCAAAGTCAATTTTATTATTCAATTAAGGTTTTCACAAAGTCATAAAATACTATTTTTGGAAACCAATATTGGAAGCAGTGTTGCAGCGATGGACTCACCATCAGTCTCGCAGGACTAAACTGGTTGGTAAAAAACAGGTGTTCCCTTATTATGATGCCAGTGTAATGGTTACCCTTTTTTGGGGATTAAAACTGCAATTATACTCTCATAACCCAAACCGGTCAATTTTATTTGTTTAAGATTGAAAAAGAAGGTACATTACTACTTTAAACAAAAAGATTTTTTTTTGATTTGATGTTCAGAAATAAAGAAAATAAACCATAAATATCACATTAAAAATTCTTAGAAATCAGTTTACTTCTCGTAGATCTTGATATTTTGTCAGAGATTTCCGATTATTCTTTAAATACATTAATTTGGTATTGTTTCATGTTAATAGAAAAATGTGCTAGAAACTCTATATAAAGCCTTTTTTTAAGAAAAACCAGCGTAAAACGTGTCGCGCTGCGCGTAAGTACTAACATTAAACGTGATATGCAAAGATTAACCTTATTTAATGGTTTTAGCTTGCTTTATACTTAAGCAAGGTTACTGGCGTGTATCGTCCCCTTAAAATCTTGACGTTATGTATATATATATATATATATAGACAAACGTATACATAACGTATAACTAAGAAAATTATTTGTTTATTATGTTATGTAGGTAATGCAATAACTCGGTTACAAACACCTATGTTTACACATATAATTATTTGTGACAAATAGTGCTTTGAGAAGGGGAACTCAGTGCAAAGTGTATATGTTAAGCTTTGATATGTTAAAACATATAAATAAAATCGTGTTTATTTTAACAATATTTTAAATATTTTAATCTATTGAGTACTAAAGATTTAATAAGGAAAATTATCCGCTTTGCCCTATCCTACCGAGTAGATTGAATGGTATGAAAGAAGTCGATTTGACTAAATATGTACCTCAGACCTACCACAAAAGTAGCTGCTATATTGCTACTGCCATAGACGGCTGCACAGAATCCAATTTTCAGATGGTGGGTACATGGTTTTCTCAGAGCCTAATCATTATTTTTCGTAACCATGGCTCTTGGCTTTTCTTTCCACTTTGCCCAAATCACTTTTGCTTTAAATTTGCGATCTTAATGGTACGTTTGAGGAACTTGAGAAATATTTTAACTCTAATGGAACATTAATTAAAAAACACTAACAGCGATAAGGCAACACTAGTACTACCAATTATCAAGCAACATAACTTGCTGAAACTCGTAAAAATAATCTAAATATGTTTTTTGATCACAAACATTGCGCGCGATATATTTATAAATCGTAACTTTTACGTTACGAATAAAATAGAATGATTTTGATGTAAGAACTTTCATTACGTATTAAATCATTTGAAAATAAAATACTTATTTTTTACGTAAAATAAAAGTAAAACTGATGCACCGACTACACGCTTTATTATCCATGTACCGGAATCAGATGACAGTGATGATGATAGTGATGACGAATCTGAATTAACTTAATATCAATTACTAAAATCAACGGTCGCTTAAAGTTGTAATAAAATTTAACTTCTAAGACAATGCAATAAAAAGGCGGTCAAGTGCGAGTTGGACTCCCGCACCGAGGGTTCCGTACCTACCAGCATTAGCGTACTTTACAAACACAAACAAAAAAATATGTTCTTTTTATTTTTATATTTGAGTTGATTGAATGAAAGGTAAATTGCGGCTTACGATTTATGACGTATTAAATAAAAACTACTTACTAGATCTCGTTCAAACCAATTTTCATTGGAAGTTTTTATGGTTATGTACATCATATATTTTTTTTAGTTTTATCATTCTTTTAGAAGTTACAGGGGGGGGGGCACACATTTTACCACTTTGGAAGTGTCTCTCGCACGAACTATTCAGTTTAGAAAAAAATGATATTAGAAACCTCAATATCATTTTTGAAGACCTATCCATAGATACCCCACATAAACCATACGGATTAATGAAAAAAATATTTTGAGTTTCAATTCTAAGTATGGGGAACTCCCGAATTTGTTGTTTTTTTTTTAATTTTTTTTGTAAAAATCTTATTGCGGTTCACAGAATACATCTACTCTTACTAAGTTTCAACAGTATAGTTCTTATAGTTTCGAAAAAAAGTGGCTGTAACAGACAGACATGACGAATCTTATAGATTCCGTTTTTTGCCATTTGGCTACGGAACCCTAAAAATATGCCTAAAATACGGTGTTATTCTTGACGCAATTTACCGTGCTTAGTAACCATCTCATCGGCAGGGAATTATTCTCTCTGATTAAATTTCTGCATTGATTCAAAGGTATTCACTAATATGAGAAAATATTCGTTTAATAGCTCAAAAGTCGATTTCTCAATACTAAAGTTGTCTCTGGTCTCTAATACGCCATATTTGTTTACATGATAAGACAAGTAAGAAAAAATAAGGCTTAGATAAACAATCCAGTAAATAAGCTTATTGGCTTTGCCCGGACTTCCCCTATTTATTCGCGCGCCGCGTTTGTGGAAGTAAACATACACCATCATTGAAGTAAACGCTCTGGCCAGAATAGCTACCGACAGACTATATTTTGCTGAGATTTCAAAATATTTGTGACATTACGCAGTAGTCTGATCACAGTCCTAGGATTTTTACGTAGTAGTGCGATTATGCAAAGTTAAAAGCACGTGAGTTTTATAATTTGCATTATGAACCTAAAAGCGGTTTATTAAGAGCCACTTTACGAGCAAGTATGTCAAAAATAATATTGCAATAGTTACACGTCTTATCTTTATATAACACAATAACATAAATACATAGGTGATTATTTAGACCGAGAAAATTAATTTTGGGGAAGTCTCATAAGGGGACTAAGCAATTAATCGTCAAACGCGCGAATACGTGACGTGAGAGCAAATGGTGATGGTACTTATTACTACTTCAGCAAAATATATAATAGGCTATCTTTTCCTTAATATACGTACAAAAAATATTTTACATATTAACTTTCGAAACAGATTTATAACGTTATTTTTTTTGAATTTGCAAGTAAACATGCCTCAGCCGTTATACGCCCCACTGGGGGGCGCTTCTCCTTTGAGGCTCAGGCCGTAGCACCACGCTGGCATAGTGTGCGTTGGTGGATTGTTGAAGTGTTAGAATTTAAAATTACATAATTTGTTTCCTAATTAACTATTTAAGGAAGTCAATTAATACAGAATAGATATAAATAATAAGGATTAGTAAAATGAAAAAATAATAACATAAGGTACCTATGTATATTTCGCCTATTTGGTTTTTAAATATTTTTTTATTTAATTAACACTGTAACTGTAACTATAAAAAAACTCTTTAGAGATAAAAGTATCAAGTGACTGAAACAAAATGAACTATTGAAATGAATTTTGTGACGAAAATCGTTCAAATATTTTAATTAATTTGCGTTGCTGAAATTGCATTTTGTGTATTTGGTATATTTAAGCCATTTTGCAACGTTCTGCGTTATAAAAAATACTAAAGATAGGTATTTGAAAATTTTTCTTTGGTATTACTCATTTTGAACTAATATTCTAATAACAAAGTTGATTTGATTTCGAAAGGTCTTATCTCAAAATAAAAAGAACGAGTTGCACTCCGGGAGTGCCGGCAGAAGTGAAAACCTTTACACACGATTCGCGCTTAACACTCAAATATGTCACAAGACATGTCTTTGACATTGTCAAGAAATAATAATGTTTGTTTATTTACTTTTTTGACGTAGTATATTTGACATCGCAATCTGTCATAGAATTGAAATTCCATATCCAACCTCCCTGTACTACTCATAATCGCGAATACTAAAAATAAAAATTATAATAGGCGTGGCATTACGGTTTACGTATTTTACAAAGACAAAGATGCACTTTGTTCAATTTCCATATTTTAAACACTTTATATACACGAATTTTACGAATACACAGCAGTATGGCCACTACACAGACGGTCGAGCCATCAGCTGTCACCATCCATGGATGCGCGTAGCACGCTGTGACATGTTTATGTAACACACGACCATTTACGCAAGCGCTCTGCGCCGCCTAAACGAAACAGCAGGCGCAGGCATACATTTTCGCCGCGCCGTAGAAAGAGAGGGGGATACTCCCTCTCCTTCGCCGCGCCAGCTGCCTACTCTCCATCCATCTGGCGCATTTTCACGATTAGGACACGTGACCTGACGCGAGTTTATCATTTTTCACCCATACCAAAAAAAGTGCACAACGCTAAAGAAGTTTTCACTTCAATAATGTTTGTTTATTTACTTTTTTGACGTAGTATATTTGACATCGCAATCTGTCATAGAATTAAAATTCCATATCCAACCTCCCTGTACTACTCATAATCGCGAATACTAAAAATAAAAATTATAATAGGCGTGGCATTACGGTTTCCGTCTTACGAATTTCCACGATAAGGACTCGTGACCTGAAGCGAGTTTATCATTTTTTACCCATACCAAAAAAAGGGCACAACGCCGCTAAAGAAGTTTTCACTTCAAAAATGAATTTTCTCAGATATGAGTGCGGCAAATTTAATAATCCATGATCTCATGAAAGCCAGACGTTTACGTCTTCCAAATAAGCATAAGTGGATAGAATCGTTGTCGTTGGATGATTACCTGCTGTGCGCTGTGATCATTATCACAATCTTTATCCATATTCGTATAACAGATCACTGAATCAGTAAATATTAGAAAAATATGATTCTTTACGATATTTAGATTACAATTTACTTAAAACCACTAGACGAATTGTCACTAAAATTTTACTGTTGGATAGCTTGAAGGCCGATTACAACCTTTTTTTTTTCTTTTTTTTTTTTTATACCACTGAGGTGGCTAAGAAGCTTACGGTCCGCCTGATGTTAAGCGGTCACCGTAGCCTATGGACGCTTGTAACTCCAGGGTCATCACATGGGCATCACTCGGGCGTTGCCGACCCTTCAAAAATCCAATAATTTCTTTCTTAAAGAACATTATACTGTAGTCCTTAGAGAAAACCTTGGCCGGGAGCTCATTCCACAACCCAAGCGTTCGCGGGAGGAAGTTTCTTTAAAACATACATATAGGTTACAATGTACTCGAAAACGAGTAAGTACCGACATATATCTAAGAGGTCCTTGTTTAATATTATTCACTGGCTTCATACTAATAAAAATTTTGTTAAAGTTAACTAGAATATAAGATTAAATCATAAACTAATATAATTTTAATATTTTGCAATTAAAGTCATTCAGCGAAACGCATCGAAAGGGCTAGCTTAAAATTGAAAGGATTTGAAGAAATGCTTCCTGCTGCCAATACTTCTACGATAGAAGATTTGAAAGAAAATGAAGAATTAAAGAATTAGATATCCAAAAATGATGACTCAACCCGTCAACCGTAGATTCGTTAGAAGTTATTACGGAAACGCGAAATTTAACAAATGTAAATGTTAAATATCATATTTAATGTGGTGCTGCTTTTCCAGGCAGGACAACGTCTGCCGGGTCCGCTATATTATAAATGCGATAGTAACTCTGTCTGTCTGTTACCTCTTCACGCTTAAGGAGTTGCCGTTGAAACCCTATACCTATAACCGAATTTAGGGCGGGTGGAACCGCGGGCAAATTTGGTACGGAGATAGTTCGAGTGCCGGGAAAGGGCATAGGCTACTTGAAAACGTCAAGTGTGAATCGGTTTTATTTCTATAATTGAGGAGTTGCCGTTGAAATCCTACACCGATAAGTTAGTTAATATTATGAATTGTCTCCTTCTGGTTAACTAGCTGACCCACTGAACGTTGTTTGTCTTAGGCCCCCGCCCTTGTTATCATTATATAGGTATAGGCTATGCCCACCTAGAATAATAAATCTTTCAAATAGTGCAATAATTTTTGACAGTGCAGTGGTTCCGGAGATAACCCTCCATATATAAACAAACTGACAAAATGCTTTATCTCTCTCTCTTTATATAACCTTATTAGAATAGATGAAATCGTAACTAAATTGGTTCTATACCTTAGAAGAAATGAAGTTTTGGACTTATTAACTTCAGTATATTGTTTACTAGCTTTTAGCTCCATCTGCCCTAAATTTGGTTATCGGCATGGGATTCTTACGTCAACTCTTTAAATTATAGTAATGACGTTTGCTATAGCAAGCTGTAGATGAAGCTAAAGTACATATAAGCTCGCCGAAAATATATTTCTGCGGGAACTTTTGAATTATTCAGAATAAAAATTATCCTATGTCCTTTCCCGGGACTTAAACTATCTCAATACCAAATATCTAATTCGGTACAGCAGTTTAAGCGTGAAGAGTTAACAGACGGACAGATAGAGAGAGTTACTTTCCGGGTTAAAACTCCGGGTCCAAAGTATGACAACTATACCAAATATGTGCTTACAAAATTTTTAAACTAAAAACATAAAAATAAAAATGAATACAATATAATTCTGTACAATATGGCCGCCTTTCTAAAACCTTTATATACTTTACTAACTGTTTCTCGCGGCTGCACTCGCATGATGTGTAGCATCTGTGTTATAGCAATCGAAAAAGTACAAACTACACTTAGTTTACTTACTAAGTAAATTTCGAATAGCTAAACCAGTTTTGTTATCCATTTTTTTCAGTGTATCCTCGAACCTACGTTAAGGTTTCAGATCAATCCGTTCACACATTCTTGGGTTCTATAGCAACAAAAAACAAAGTTCTCTCTGTATAATAGGTATCAATAACATTATTTTAACAGCTTTGCTCGTTTTCAACAACGCCATCTATTTTCTAGTAGCTTTAGTGTTGCTTAACAACGCTATCTATTGTCGAGTGGCTTAAGTGTTGATGTGTCGGTAAAAAAATAGTATTACTACTCGCCAATAGTTGTCAAGAAGAGTCATATTATTCAGTTTATCATTGTCTTAAAAACACGGATAAAACGACGTTTTCTAAAAATGTAACATAGCTAGATCGATTTATCGCCCCCGAAACCGCATAATAATTCGTTTGAGCCATTTCCGCGTTTCAGAATATATATTTATATATAAGAATTGCTCGTTAAAAGGACAGGTGTAAGATACTCAAACAAATATATATGTACCCACATTGCCTTTTGTTTGTTGTATTTAGAATTGAAAAATCGTGTATGAACTACATATTGCTTAATGAAATTATAATAATACTGTACAAACTAACAAACAAATCTTTAATTATTCCATTTTCATGAGAAAAGTACTTCAAACCCGTTAAAGCCAACAATTTTAGGCCTAACTAAACTGTAAAGGAGTTTCTTGATGTAACGGAATTTCCCGTAATAGGCTTACCTAATAAAATTACTTACGCTCTGTCAACGTTACAAGGTACTAATTATTGTAATTTTATGCCTTGCTTTGAATACAAAATTGCTGCCATAGAGTCGAGGGATGGAAAGAGAAAATGACGAGTCTTCAAGAGGAAATCGCTACTTAGATACAATGGGGCACAATGTTACAAGGAAGCCAAAGATCATTAAGCCAAGACGCTTTTAATTTAAAGGTGTCGATATCTGTAGTATTTCTTTTTCCGACTTGGTCACATCGTTTTAATATGCTGACCTTTTTTTAATTAAAAAGAAAAAATGAAGAGAGTTAGAAGTTTATTGTTTGAGATTTCATTAAAGATTTCATTTCAAATGTTTTTAATGACTAGATTAAACGTCGTGATATAACAAATTTAAAATGTAAATGCTTTTTATATAATGATACTGTCTGCGCTTCTGTACCTAACGATTACAGGTCTAATAATATTTTTTAGTACATTATGATACAAGTGAGCAAGGCTAGGTTGTGCGTAAAGCGTAGTTCCTCCGCATGTGTACTGAGCAAAGCTCACGAGTGTCATACGAATGTTTCAACAACACTTGAAGGACAGTAAAAGCTTAAATTAGTGTTAAAATGTTGTAAAAAGCGGATATTTAATGGAACCCAATAGTTTCGAATTGTTTTTAAGAAACACGTTGGATTTATTTTTCAAAACTAAGAAATTAGTTCATAGGCATAATTATCTTCCTGCTAAAAGTGAAAAAAACAAAACTGTAAAGTAAAAGGCACAAGTTCGCAATGGACGCTATTAAGATGCTGAAAACGGTGCAGTAAAAGCTGTTTTAAAAGCAAGTGTGTTGAAAAGTATTATTATTGTTTATCATTTGTTTTTCACTGACAATGATAATGTAAAGGTTTCAGAAAACTGTTAGATGTGCAATTGTTTGAAGCTTTGCAATATGTCCATGTACTTATTTGGTAATAAAATTGAAGGAATATATATTAAATTATCTTAAACAATATTGTAGTTAAATTGTAACAATATATTAGGTATAATCACGGACAATATCTTAAAATTAAGTATATTTTTTAAACCTGCCCAGTGTTTTATCTAATGTAGTCTTTACATTGAATTCTGGCGGATACAAATTTAGTTGATTAATATTTGGTGATTCTGAATTTAGCTCTCCTCTAATCTGTAATATATCTGTAACTACCTTTGTGACGTCACAGTAGGTAACTAATACATATTAATATGATAAACAAGATCTGTTTATTTCATCTCATCACGCGCAGTGTGTAAGTTCTTTCCAGTTAAAATTCGTCACTGACCTGACTCCCATAGCTCTTCATGATTTCCCGAGTTAATAGGAAATAACGTATTTTAACTTCTTATCATGTCTTAACATATCGCCTGAGTTATTAATTTAGATCTGTAGCGTAGCGATACCCGTTGGGCCCTGACAACGGAAATTGAACTCTATTTATCCAATTTAAAACCAAAATTCTGTAGTGAACCAAAAAGTCTCTAAATATTACAATCTTCAACCGGTCAAAGCTGTGAAATTTAACTAGTTTCTCATAAATTTGCAATAAAATTCAATGCTTCAAATTCGTAATCAATGCCTTAGGGGTTTATAACGAGAAATTGCCATCTGGCAGCATTATTAGATATTACGTCGCATTTGTTCGAGTAAATGCCTGAAGAAAGAGAATTTATGCTTTATTTGTATTATGTTATCGATATAATATCTCTAGTGCATTTTATATATTACAAAAACTTTTAAGAATTTTACCTTGTAGAAATCGAAACAATCATTTTTTTTATATTCATGTAGCAAAGACTTCATGTTAATAGTTCCATCTTGTTCAATTGTATGATGTTAGACCGACACTTGCAAGACATAGGTGTGAAATATAATTATATGTTTAATTAAGCCAAACGTTCGGTTTAAACATGTACTGAAGTCGAAATTTGGCCAAAGTTCAGCTTCTCATTAATAATATTGTTTTTTTCCGATTTTTCGTGTCGCGTTACCAAAATCGTCGTCAAAGACATTTTTATGTAATCTTCACAACTAAATAAACATTAGACCGGCTGCCTTATTAACAATGAGTAAGCAAGAAATTGCTAACGCGCGGTGCCCGCGCAAGCAGTTCGCGGTATTGCTCTAGACATCGAATTATGTACGGAAATCGCGTACTGACGCTACGAAAACGCTCAGCGATCAGCTTTGTTCAAAAATTGACAATATTTTGTTGAAGTATAGCACTATCTCTTTCTGTCGTACACAAAATCGTATTTCCCATCTCTACTGTAACGTTACATATCTGTACATCATATTAAATGTTTGAACACAGGTTGAAAGTGCATTTTCAAAGTACAAAACTATCATACATAACACCCTCTATTAGGCAGTAGCGGTATTAACTAAAAATGTTGTCAGCGTTGCTTCTTTTTGATTTTGCCCTTTAATGTTGGAATTTGTAAACTGTTATGATCGTTTTACACAAGTTTTTTTTTAATTGAACTAAAAGAACTTCATATTTTGAGAAACTTGATATGTAATGTCCTTTTTTAAATGACTGTCATAAACAAACAATATTACATATTAATATTGTAGATAGTGTTTAGAAACAATAAATTTTATATTTGACATTTTGGGGTATTATGAAATTTTAGATATGTAACACTGCTTTCTTTACATTGAAACTGAAATTTTTAAAATTAGGTTATTTAGAAATTCAAAAAGTAATTTCCTGCAACTGTGCCGTAAAATAAAAAAGGTACATTGATTTGTCGTCTTGTGTTACTTTTTCTTTACCTAGTACCTACAAAGTAAACAATTACGAAATCCACGAGGAAGGTTGGTGTTATAGTAGATGTAGAAGGTGTTATTCTATCAATTTCAAAATGTAATCTTTGTGGCATCTTCCAAAACCACGTCGTACCGGAAGGCTTAGGTACTTTGGACAACAATTCAAATTCCAATCGAAGGTATGTAAACAAATCTTATTATTTATTGTCACGCTTTAAAGCCAATACCTACTCTAGATCCATACATTGCAAATACAAGTGATAAATAGATAATATAATGATTTTGTGGAATTAAAATAAGCCTGTCTCTAAACTGCTGTTTATCTAATTGCAGTTTTATACTGAAATTGTATACCTACTTTGCAATGAGAGCTACTCATCTGTAGAACTCACATAACATGATTCTTCGTACAGGGACTGACCTACTAAATATGATGCCAAAATAGCTATAAGTTTAAGTGTGATCAAACCTAATATATGTATAGTTGCACTTATTTGATTCACAAGTCTTGAGAAAACAGCACTGAATAATAAGTATTAAAATTGTATCTTTTAATATCTTGCCCACACTTAAAAATACTTCATTACGTAATATATGCAGTAAAGAATAGTTTTTGTTGCTGAGTATGATGTGTAATGCATATTTTAGGTCTGTGCTGTGCACAATAAGTCAGTACTTAGGAATTCTTAAAAAATTAATTCACCTATATCTTATAATTTTTCTTGTTTCAGTATTAAAGAGATGATGTTGATGTTTTATTTCAGGTTGTCTGTCACTTTCATAACCAGTGAAGTAATGTTTTTATATTGTTTCAGTTATCTTGGAAATGCAAGTTTAAGAAAGTGAACTGTAGATGCACTATTAGCAAATGTCTTACAAAATTCAAGTACTGAAAACATCAACAAAGGATCATTGCTGCTTTAAATGGATCGAATATTGTAGCGGCATACCACAGTAGAATTAGATTAAGTACAAGAATTGAAATAATGTAACAAAAATTTTAATTAAAATTCTTCTCAATTTATTTTGTGCTATTATTTAACTTAAACCTATCATTTCATAACTGTTCTATCATTAACAAAATGTCTTATGCATATCATTTAAGTAAACTGCTGAACGATTTGATGATTTCCTTAACATATCAGCCTTACAAACACTGCTAGATATAGGCATATCCCATGTATTTCTTAAACAAATCGGTCTCTACCACTTAAATTCATCTAGGACTACCCTCTAGGTTGTCAGTCCACCTGGTCCTACCACATTCAGTTGGAATTGATGGTAGCATGATAATGAAGAAGATTTCATTATTCTTATGACTATGGTCATAAGAATAATGAAATCTTCAAGAACCTTCTTTTTCCTTTGTTAATCAGTTCTACGAGCACTCTTGATACTCTGTAAAGGATCTCCAAGCGTTGCACTTTCTATTGCCTGAAGAGCAGTTTTGAGCTTATGAGGTGAACAGTCCTGAGCACTAGTCCCAATTTTATAAAATCTCCAATTATGAACGTTTGTTGTAAATAAGTTGTTGGTAAGTGATAGGTCAATAGTTTGTTCATACACTCTTTAACTCATCATCAACCAACAATTATGAACTTTTGTTTGTAAATAAGTTGTTGGTAAGTGATAGGTCAATAGTTTTATTACAAGTGATGCCCTAGTTGTTTCACGTGTCCATATTCTGCGGTGACCGTTTACCATCAGGCGAACTGCAAGCTTGTTTGGCACCTTAGTGGTATAACTAAAAGTTTAGTATTAGTAGTTTTTATAGTTTATTGTTTTATGTTGTATTATGGTAACAATTATATTTCATTCCATGTCTGCTTGTTGTGTATATATTTCATTTATTCCTTAGTAACATTTATTTATTAATATATAGATAGTACTGCTGACTACACTTTGTCCTTTTTTATTTGCAGAAAAGTTGTAGTATTCACAAATTCAGGTGTTAATTCCATTTTGCTATCATGACAGCATAGGTATATCAACCTTGTAACATATCTTCATCATATTATCTGCAAAATAATTTAGAAAATTAGCTATAAACAATATGGTATCAAGGTAAACAGTATATAGCAGCATATTCTAGGGTTTGAAAAGAGTAATGGAAGAAATCCTACTAATGCTTTATACAATATGTTTAAGTTAGTGACAATGATGAAATGAAATTTTGCACACACAGATTATTATTAGAATTGACCAACAAATATTTTATAATGATTATTCTGTTGAGTAATAATCGGCTGATTAAGTTTTTTCCAAAACTACTTTTTAATTGCAATATTGTGTTTAAGAACACCTGTAGGCTATGCTGTAGGACAGCATTTGCTCTCTGCCTTATAGAAATATATAAATTGGTAGGTTTCTTCTAATTCACTTTGATTACCTATGTTTACGGTATAATTCTTAAAGTTGTTTTTTTAATTGAGTTGCCCTAATGATTAAATACTATTGTTGTGAGCGTTGGGTAGGTATACTTGCAGAAACTAACCAAACATATAAGAAAGGGTAGTTAGGTATCGCAATTCAAACAAATACCACTTCAATTGTTTAGTATATTTAAGGTTATAGGTTTTAACTGCGAGTTTTCCGACTTCATTTATGGTGTAATGAATAAGTAGGTCCCAGTATCTTGCCGTTAAATACAAACAATTTTCTTCGATTTTAGTAATCTTATGTTGTCCACTGCCTAGATTCCTTTATTAGTAGGTAACAGTATTTTATAGGAAATTTTGGGTTTTAAATCAGCACAGACAGTTTCTCTGGTATTCTTTTCATTATTATCAGCGAGTTAAAATTCACAAACACACACAAAATTAACCAAAACACTTGTTTAAACAGAAAATAGTATTAGGTACGACAAAGCGTATTCTGACCTCGCACACTGGTTTCTGTTGTGTTACTTAACTTTGATTCATTTCTTGCGGATATCTGCTTTAACAATCAATGTTTTGAAAATGTCTAAAGTCTTTAATTAATTTGATATTAGCTTTGCAATCAGAAAGCGATCAGTTTGCAGCCATTAAAATGGTAAACTCAAATTTGACAGTTCATATGGCTTGCTAACCGCTCGCTAATCGTGACTGTTGTCATTCATAATTCCGATTTTGGAGCTTTCTATGACGCGTAGCGATTGAAAATGCATTTTTAACTCCTAAATCGCCTGATAGAGGCGCTAGCGTCGACTTATTGCTACTTGCATCGCGACCGCTGCTTCATAATTCGAAATTGGTGTTTGAAATATTAGGCTCTTGCTCTGCTCCCGCAAGATGGTGATAACCCCGCGGGATCTAATGAATCTTCAGAAAAGAGCTGATTTTATCTTGAAACAGGCTTCGAACAAAAAGGGGGATAGGCTGTGTCGGCGGCATGGCCGCTTAAATTAGAATTCGTAAATTTGATGCCGTGATTAAATGAATGTTAAAAAAGAAATTGGCTAAGCGTGAATTCGACTCGTGCACCGAGGGTTTCGTACCACCACATAATGCACGAGCCTGACTCGCACTAGGCATAGTAAATCTATAATACTTTTAAGTTTAAAGCTTGTACCGTTTGACGATTAAGCAAAATCAACAAAAACATGTCCAACTTGGAGAAGGAGTCTTAGAGTTCACTACTCTGTTGGGGTTGGCGGACTAGTTGACTGTCAGAGTTTTTATGTTACCCACAAGGCCTCAGACGTTGTCATATAACAAACAACTAAGCAAAAAGCACGTGGCCCTGTGACCTACTTCTATCGGAAACTAATTGCGAAGTAAAGCAACGTCAGATGTGGTTACTTCTTGGATGGGTGACCGCCTAGTGGCACATTTTTTTGAGCATGTAAAACCGTCGATACTGGCTGTTAGTCATGTCCTTATTAAGCGAGGTTAAATCCTAGTTTTCTTTGTCCAGAAATCCATGCAAAGTAAGACTTAGGAGGGAGAAAGGGTTTTTTATTTTAGTGTTAATATATACTCACCGAGTCGTGCACCTTCGGAGCACGAAGAAAACCTTTTTACTCTGACTGCAAAATTGTATTGTCTGGACAGAATCTTATTGTCTGTGCCAACGTTAGATCTTTTCCAGTTGGCTGCTTACGTCGTAAACAATATTGACGGGTTGGAATACATAAAGTTTATTTTTTTGGGCAAGAATTGATTCTTTTTTTCCTAATGTTGGCGATAGCATTTTCCTTCTTTGAATACAATATCCATGTATGGATATAAATCTACATACTTTTTTACTATCATATTATATTATATACATATAATGTAAAATCAACAAAATTATATTTATGTGCTGAGGCAGGCTTATCGCATAATGCTTTTTCTTCCAGCAAAACTTTGCACTCAGCAAAAATTTTGGCTTTGATTTTTTGAGGTATTAAGAAATAGGGTAGAAATTTACTTAAAGCGGGCAACAGACTCTTGCGTGGGTTACAATGTAAGATCAGGCTCGGAATTTGACGCAAAGAACACGTGCAGAAAAGTCCCTACCTACTCTAACGTCCTTACTATAAAGCTATTTATGGGATATACCCCCCGCGAAGATTATACAAAGCCATTGTAGTCCCGATACTCAAAAGCTACCACCTATCACCCAGGACTGAAGTAATTAGACTAAAGTCTAAAAAATACCTTTTTTACAAACCCTATATTTTGAGTAGGTGCGATGTATTCACGGGGAAAAAAATTGTTAACGGGGAATTAAAACCGTGAAGTTATATTGCACATACCTACATATATACTCTAAACTACGATTCATGGTTTATTTAGCAGTGAGCCAAACTTAAAAATCCTATAAACTACGAAATCGTTGGTGTGCGACTCGCCCTTAAGCGGTTTTGTTCGATAAAATTGAATTTCGCTCCTACGACTATATAATGGCATTTATTTTCAGGAAAATATTCCAAATTTATTATAGGTACTTTTTGGGCACCATTTAAAAAGGAAGTTTAAGATAAATTCAATTTCTTTTACCTGGCTTTATTGTGTGACAGTTTTCAATTAAAAGTTTTTTAAAGATTAAAACGAACAAAAAATATACAGATTAAATAACTTTTGACAAGTATCTATTCCTCAAAATTATTATTTCGAGCCACATTTCAAATCAGATTTTTAAAATACTTACCTCATAGCAAAGTGTATTTTTTTTTTTTTATACCACTAAGGTGGCAAACAAGTTTACGGTCCGCCTGATGGTAAGCGGTCACCGTAGCCTATGGATGCTTGCAACACCTGGGGAGGGGTATCATTCTGCTTTGCTTTCAATTTCTCGCGCTCGCCATGGTGTTTAATATATAAGAATAATAAATATTATTGGACATTCCACACAGTGCCGTCTAGCCGCAAAGTAAGCAAAGCTCGTGTTATGGATACCAGACAATGGATACATATATATTATTTTTTTTTCTAAATACATACATATCATATATAAAGACACCCAGACTCAAGACAAACACAAATGTTTATCATATAAATGCTTGTCCAGTGCAGGAATAGAACCCACACCCCCTGCAAAGCAGCCGGCCACTACCAACTAGGCTGCGAGGGATAAATAGAAAAATCTATAAAAACTAGGTAATTTAAGATTTTACTTACCACCGTTTTCGAAATACTATAGTTCAAAGTAGCGTTGCGAATCTACTGATGTTTTTAAATAATCATTCATGTGAGCACCCATAGGTTTTGATACAAACTTTTGCTATTTTAAGAGAATTTAGTCGTTAGAACCATCAAATGTTTTAGGTATGGCTGACTTTCATTCTTCAAAATCGCCAACAAGGAACGTGAAGCGTTACAAATGAGGTCGTAAATCAAATACTTATATACTCAAGGTAGGTAACGGCAGTGGTTTCGGGTTACAGTCTGCGGTCGAGTGGCCGGGGCGCCGAGCTGGCAATCGGTTCGTTTCTACTCCACTGGCTCGGCCAGTAGGTGCCAGCTGAGGAACGAACGGTGGCTAAGCGACGAGGCGAATACACGGCTACCGACACGGAAACTGTTTCACCAGACCTTTTTGACGCTTAGAAAATACTTTCCTTTTTTTTTAACCTTATTGATACATTTAAGCTGCGTTTTGCTGACAGCATTAAGGGGTATGACATCGCATGGGCATTGAAGCGTTTAGTACGGATTGTAACTGGGTGATTTTTTGTATGTAGGAGATATTTAAGAAAATATAATATAAAGGGTATTTATAAGAGCAATAGATGCTTGAATTTGTAATTGATTAAAAACAAATTGAAGGATTTAAATTCAATGCCTATGCCGCCTAGAGGCTGAATAATCAAAGGGTTGCCGTGGGAATCCCCCGCCGTTAACCGAATACAGGGCGGGCGGAACCGTGGGCAGATGCTAGTAAGGTGATAAAAATAATAGAAAAAATAGTATACTTAGTTACAGTGTTAATAAACAAAAAGGCATAATGCATATGTTTACTACTATGTCTGTAGCAAAATTTAATGAAAGCCATTTCAATATGATATATATTAAGTTTTGATCACTCGCTTACAACTTTGAATCGATTCTGCACACTTTTATGATCAATTATTCATCAATATCAAATTACTTTAAAATTGAAATCCTATTAAAATAATTACAAAATTAATTAAAGTTGATTCATTCTATTAAACTGCCAATCATTGTTAATTTATAGTACTTTTTTAATTACTTAACTTAAATAAAGTCGTAGATATTTACTTATAATTATTACTTTCAGGAAAATTTACTGTTTTTTGGTATTTTATGATTATTTGGTTTATTTTTTACTAGAATAAAAAAGAGGAATAGTTCCCTTTTATATTTTAAAACAAATAGTAGTAAATCAAAATCAAACAATATTTATTCAAATATGTTTCCGGGAACACTTTTGGATCAAAAATTCAATCTGTTATAATTCGCGCCACGTAAGTTGAACTAAAATGGTTGCCGTCTGAGCAGGTTCAGTACGGACAAATATACTAACGAACCAAAACTGTGTTACTGCGCAGGTTCAACTTATGCTATTTTATAACAACGCTTACTTTTGCCCAAAAGAGATTTACAATACTTTGTAAATGAACTAATAGGTATACATCCTGTATGATGTTGATTTCTGCCGAAAACAGCCGGCAACTCAAGTGTATAAAATACCTAACAATAAGATACTTAGGAACTCAACTTATACGTTTACGATATAAATAATAAATCTTCTACTACTTTAGGAGCTCGAGGCCTAGTGGCATTCGCCTATCGGAAACCATAGGCGAAGTAAAGCAACGTCGGCCGTAGTCACTAGTTAGATGGGTGATGGGTTTTTCTTAACTTTTCCGTGTTTCGGATGGCACGTAAACCCGTCGGGCCTGGCAGTTTGTCATATGACAGCAGTCGTTATGCCAAGTCAGAGTCCACCTATCCGCACTAGGCCAGCTTGGTACTACGGCCTAAGCGTCCTAAGAGCGCCGAAGAGGCTTGTCCCCTGCAGTGTATAACGCCTGAGGGTAAACCTACTAAATACAAAGTGTTATTAGGCTAGGAGTAGAGGAAATTATTCACGTAGGTCCGATAGCACTCAATTGAATAAATTTTTTTGCATTCACTTCATTTAAAAAAATATGAAAAATGCCACATTTTCAATTTTCCGTAAACTATCCTTGCTCACTTGGTGGTAAATTTCACCCTGTTGTTATCTTGCTCCAAATTAACATCTTGGAGTTTTTAGGTTCGCTATTTGCGAATCTAATGACAATATTATACAACACTATAGATTTTGGTTAACTCATGTCCTTTTAGGGGTCTATTCTATCCTTATTTGTCCTAAAATTGATATCTTCGAGACCTTCGGATAATAGTCATGTATATATTTTGCATTTTATGTGTAAAGGTATTTAAATTTCATGTTTTAACTCTCTTTAACTACGTATCTTATTATAACTTAAGATTGTACACATTTTTATTTGTAATTTTATCTATACAATTTTCTCATTTTCAGATTGCATAATGCATTTTTATATTTCCTTCCACCATTTTGTAGCAGTGTGTTAAATTTTTTAATCGGACTTAAAATATATGACCTCGAAAACCTATTCGATTTCAAGCCATTTTACTGACGTACCATTACGAATACGGGTGGAAATAACCCCTTAAGAGGATGAGTAAAGGGATTTTTTTTATATGTATTAATATTTTAGTGTAAATATTTTAGCATTCGTAATTAGCGACCCCAAAAACCCAAATAATATCGATTTCAAGTAATTTGATTTACGTATTTTTGAGAAATTAATAGATTGGCAAAACAGATAAAGGCTGCAATTAAGCTCCGTATCGAGTGTAGGGGTGTGCAATGAAAATCTAATATATATAATAGAATTATCTCATCGTATTCGTAATCAGCTATCCCAATAATTCCCAAGAAATGGATTTCAAGCGAGGTAACAACAAGGTAAAATGAACGTCTTTTCCGCAAATGGGGGGTGGAAGGGGGTGTTTTCCAAAACACTTAAAACGGTGGCATTTGGTAATTTGAAAAAATATAGAGAATGCAAAAGGTTTTATATAATTTGGTACTATCCACATACCTAGGATTTTTACGTACTATCGATCAAATGCCTTTTTTTCGTTATTTCCACTACTATAGGTCTGTCAAAGTGCATATTATATACATACATGATATGATAATTTTTAATTTTTGTTTATAAATAGCATAACATTCCATTTCGCGAATTACTTATGTCTAGTCATTTAGGACTTATCTTCAAAACAATTCCATCTACAGTCCACGTAAACGAATCCGCGGGTATAGCTTATAGTTAATGTCAAGATATGACATTGAGTCACCCAAATAAAAGTGTTGACAAACGGACTAATACACAGTGCATAAAACAAATATATTTTGTTTACAACGCTTGGTTACTAAAAAACATTAGTTTGCAATCAAAAAATCAATTTAACAAAATAGGAAATGTATATTGCTCGTGCGGAAACTGTACAAAAGATAATAGTGAAGTTCAAACGCTTAGCAATCAATAACGGGGAAGAGACAGTCGTGTACGGAAACAAACCGCTTCCTTCTAGCTCCGTCATTCCGGAACCATCGTATCACTCAGTGCCACTGTCTATTCTATTGCTTGTACAAATCATTGTGACTTATTACTTACTAGCTTTTGCCCGCGGTTCCCCCCACCCTTAATCGGTTAAACGTGTAGGATTTAAACGGCAACTCCGTAATTATAGTAAAAAACCCGACTCACACTTTACTTTCTCATGTAGCCTGTGTCCTTTCGCGGGATTCAAACTATAATCGGTACATCGGTTTCAGCGTGAAGAGGTAACAGACAGATACACAGACTTTCGCATTTATAATATTAGTATATGGATTAGTATGGATTATCGACATTGATAAATATTTATATTTATTTGTATGTATTTTATATAATTAGATATATGCCCTTATAGTATCTACACGTATCATATACCATAACACTATAACTATAAAGAAAAAAAGGGCAAGGGCAATAGCAATATTGTTGACCTCCCAAGAGTTATTGCTTTTGTGTTTTGTTTATTTTACATTTTTTTAAATCGACATAAATCAGTAATTATTAATGACTTAATTAAATACCTACCTGTATAAATAAGAATGATATTAACGAATTTGAAAAGGTAAAAAATCTTTAACATTAGGCACAAAAAAGAAACATATAAAGTTATATTTCAACAAGCCACTATGGAACGAAGCTGTATAAGCCCTAAGCCTAATGTTTATATAAGCCCTAAGCCTAATGTTTTAAAGAAGAGTTTTGTGACATATATCCCACAGGGTTTTTTCAAAGCTTCTTTGGAGAATATTGCTATGAAAACTTGTATGGTAAGGATTTATAAACTTATATTTAAAGGGTAGAAAGTGGCAAGTCGACCGAAATAAATCTACGTTATGGCTTTACATTTACTTAATACGAGTAAAAGCAAAGATTTTGAAGGAGAAGTTGAGTATTATTGGTTTTATTACCTATATGTAAGATAGCTGAAGTAGCGTAGAGGCAGGTAATTTCACTTAGACCTTTGCTCCCAGGTATGCTTTATGCAACATTGACTATTGGTTCATCGAATTGTAGTATTTTTATATATATTTCAGGCAAAATGTCCGTCCAAATAATCGAATACACAAAACCGATTTGATTGCAGAAAAATGTGAGACGGAAAGCCGTAATTGGGTTCAAACTGTCCTCGACTACGCTGGAAGACTTCCTGAAGCTTATGAAATGGAAAAGACAAAATATTATCATCAATACCAAATAAATCACTAGTAAAGATATGGAAGATCTTAGCGCAACGCATGTATGCCTTAATATAGAATCCCAACATGTCAGTTTTAATGTCCGTCCAAATAATCAAATACACAAAACCGATTTGATTGCCGAAAAATGTGAGACGGAAAGCCGTGATTGGTTCGAAACTGTCCTCGACTGCGCTGGAAGATTTCCTGAAGCTTATGAAATGGAAAAGACAAAATATAATCATCAATGCCAAATAAATCACTCGTAAAGATATGGAAGATCTTAGCGCAACGCATGTATGCCTTAATATAGAATCCCAACATGTCAGTTTTGATTTGAACATGCACAAGGTCAACATTGTACCTTCATCTGTTCTCGGTGGGTACACTTCCTGAGAAGTTATTGACGAATATGCATGATTCCTGTCTGACTAATCATTTAGTAAGGCAGTTTTGAACACAGAGAAAAAGGGAAATTGATAAATCCAACTTCTATAGGCATTCGGGGAACTAAAAAATGTTATTATCTAAATACCTCATTGCCTTGAGACAAAAATCTTCAACCTCTGTGTATTGCCTGTGATGACATACTGAACAAAGACCTGGTCCACAATTAGCCTAATACCTACAATGGGCTCAAAGTGCTCATTACAAGAGCTAAAAACAGCATCAGCATTTCGAGACCCTTTAAGTAATTTTTAAGGTAACATACGTCCAAGAGAAAAAACGGAACCCATCCGTCCGTCTGTCACAGTAAATTTTCTGATTAGCTAGATTTTTGGTATCTCTAGGTACCTACACAAGAATTTCTGTGAGCCAAGAAAAAAATAGTTTTAATAAACAAGCTGAGCCTGCAAACGTTGTTCGCTTTGCCCCTCTGCCTTTTCCCCATCCACCGTTTTCGTCCCTCTTCCCCTATCCCGACTTTCCCTCCTACTTATTCACTCCGAACTAGGATTGCCATCCGTCCGGGTTTTCCCGGATTTGTCCTAGTTTAGCTAGGAATCCTGGCTTCCCGGACGGAAGCGTCCAGACAGGGTTTCATTTATAGTCCCGGTATAAAAGTTCGTTATAATTTTAAGAACCTTTTATTTTGATTACAGAGTAAAAATGTAAGACTGCAAACAGTTTCTTAAAACGTTTTGTTTCTTCAAAAGACTAAATTTAGTTTTTATTAAGTAAATTTTAAAAAGAATGTCCGGGTTTTAAGCTCCAAAATCCGGGGCTTTTACGCTTCTTGTCCTAATTGCCAGATTTAAAGATAACAACCCTACTCCGAACACATAACCTTTTGCTAGTTCATTTTTATTAATATAAATTCACAGCTCGACCACAGCGCAGCGCTATCCCTCGGCTCCACCTATTGTCAAATGGTTGTACTAATTCAAAAATCTTGCCTGGAGTGTGCACAACAAAAATTACATTACATTACAACATTCCAATCGGATAAATAGTTTACCCTTAGTGCGAGAGTCCAACCCTTCTAGACCGGATTTTTGTCTTTGATGCACACCAAAAAAGAAATCATTTAAATCGGTCGGGCCGTTCCCAAGTGCAATGATGCTTCGTCATACATGTGGTAATTGATTTTTTTTATATAAAACTTAAGCTGTTGTTGCGTAATAACTTGCCCTAAGTTTTATTAACAATACAGCTTAGAGTATCATTTAATTAAAATAATTTAATTATAAGCATAGTTAGGTTACAACGGGCTTCGCAGTCGCATGGGTCCTCAGAATAGTTTGTGACCATTATTACCCTCTAGTTGGAATATAAGACAAGAATACTTATACAATATTGTTCCGTACTTTTTAAAACACATTTTCACACAATCGGTAGGCAGGTTTTAGTTATCAATTTATGTTAGGGTTATATTTCTACGATTAAGTGTGTGCAGTATTTATAAGACAAACGTTGAAATTATCGAGTAAATGCCAATAAAGCAGTAGGTAACAGCCAGTAATAGATATAATAGATTGGCTTTCCTCCAGTATTTCCAAAACTACATGTCTAAAATTTAAAAAAATAATTATAAGAAGTAGATGGTCTTTAAATAACTTTGTTAAATCATATCATTTTTTTGTATAAGAATTAATATTTGTGTGGTCGTACGGAACCTCTAGAGCACGAGTTCGAATCACACTTGACCCGTTTTTTTCTTTTTATTCGGATAAGGAAAGGAAAATTAATGACAGCTAAAAGGATTTACATGTAAATGAAACCCCTTTATTGCTCAAGTCTCTTCTCGCACTTGGCTAATTGTTTAATATTATAATATATATATATATATAATTTATTTAATTCAACTTGAATTAAGACTCAAATTCTAACATTATAATTATGACAAAAGATACAATTGTAAATAATAATAATAATATATTGTCCGTCCAATCCTGTACCGAGTATACAAGCAGTCTATCCTGCCAGCAGTCATTGTCATGACTAGGGTTGCCAAGTCTTCAAACCAAAAAGCCGGACAGACTAGTCAATTTACCCAGACATTTGGGTAAAAAGGCCAGACATCTTTAATTGTTTAGTCTTAGAATAACAAGAATTTCTTTTAAAGTAAAATAACGTTTCTTATTGTTTACCACAAAATCTTAAATTCTATTGAAACAACAATAAAATTGAATGAATCAGTCTTCTTCACTGTTAATCATTCAACACACATATATTAATCAACTACACCAAGCGAAGCGATTAGAGTGGGGTAAAGAAGAAGATCGGCGAGGGCAAATTTAAATTTAAAAAGCTTAACAAAAACCAGACAGGCCGGACACTGTCTAATTTGGCCGGACACTGTCTAATTTGGCTGGACACTGTCTAATTTGGCCGGACACTGTCTAATTTGGCCGGACACTGTCTAATTTGGCCGCAGACACAACCAAAAAGCCTGACTGTGTCCGGCTTTATCCGGACGCCTGGCAACCCTAGTCATGTTGGAGCATGCGCGCACTCTGCGTACCAAAGATGCACCCTTGCTTGCTTGTTTAAGGTATTTAAGCCTGTCCCTTAGCGACGTTCTTATTTCGAAATAACTAACCCCAGTTATCTAATGTTTTAAAGATGAGCGTACTGACTTTTATCCCGTAGTGTTTTCTAAAAGCCACGTAGGGACAACATCGCTGGAAAACTTTTACGAAGAGGATTTGCAAACTTTAATCGAAAGGCCAGACAGGGACAAGAAGGGTTAGAGTATCCAACGCCATTATGTTCGTCACAGTTTCTAAACTTTTACCTAAATGAAAATACGGGTCTAAACTAATGATTACAATCACAAAATTACGTAATAAATTTGAAAGCTATGGAACTTTTGGGAAAATAAAACAAAATATTTAATTAGATTTTGTTTCAAAAACATCGCTAACAGGGGTTTCTAAGCTACAGTTTGTTTTTAAAAAAGATAATAGTATTCTTCGTCAAAAACAAAATACACAAATTATTAAGGTATAGTAAAACAAACTGTTTTGACCCGCTGTTCAAAAATTAAAACTACAGTCGCCATATTGAAATTGTGTGAACTTACAACAACACTAACACTAGCGACCAAACTTCCAAGCTTAGAGTTTTAACGTCATCAGCCAATATAATAATTATTAAAGCATATATTTATTTTATTTAAGCGGATAACGCCATCAAAATGATTTTATTTATTATAATTTATTACTATTATAACCAAAACTAAAATGAAATTAGTGAATTATCTGAAAATAGTGTTTAATGTTATGAAATTAAATAGCACAATATTGGACGGATATAACGGATGGATTCATGATCGTTGAGGATCAAAATAATCAGTTAAAATGACATTGAGTAAGGTAAGGATACATTGTAGTAATAACTAGAAACCTACTGATATACATTCAGTAGCAGATACCAATAAGGTAAGATGATTATTAAAATAATGACGACAGACATAATTTTGTGCCGTATATTCGTCCATTTAGATATTAATAAAATGTATTAGAATTTTTGACTTTTTTATTAAACAATTGCTAACTTTTAATTAATAAATATAAATATTGAAACTTACCTCCAGACCGGTCCCATTCAGTTTCGGTAAAGATTAGACCAGGAAACCACGTTTAGGCTAGAAAATGTTTTCAATTCCATTATTTGAAACTGTATAGCTACGTAAATGATCTGATAATGTACATATAGTCAGTATTGCATAAAAGAACTAAAAGGTTTTTCGGTTAAAATTTCATTCATTTATGATAGTAATCATTGTTGAAAAGGACCGCGTTTACCGAGTAAAAAATATAATGATTTATAAACATGACGCCTTCATAACTGGACGGGCAGGCAATATTGAGAAAAATATGCATTGTTGAGGTCTTTAAAAATAACACCTTAGATATTCTCGCCCCCCACCCCACCCAACTCGTTGATTTAAATCGGCTTCGTGGCTCAGTGGGTAATGACCCGACTGCTGAATCAAGGGATGAGGGTTTGGTTCCCACTTAAGACAAATATTTATGTGATAAACATTTGTGTTTGTCTTGAGACTGGATGTTTCATATGTTTAATACGTATTTACAAAGAAAAAGTATATATGTACAAGTTGAGGCGTTGCTTAGTTTGGGACCTAGTTAAATGGTGATGACCTTATAGTTAAATGGCGCTGTGTGTGATCTAAAAGTATTTATATCTTATTCAATATTTGTCAATACTTCACAGATGTACAGTCTGGAAAATATTATAAGATAACTTTAATTTAATTAGGTTGTACAATGCAAAATTTGGGATGGCTAATTTGGTTTTATAGATTTCGCAAATACATGGACAACCGTATTAAATTGATTGTCATTACACTCACGTCTTTAATTTTACATGTAACAATTCAATAAAAAATATTATTACTGAGATAACTTAAAAATAAAAATAGATTAGATTAGATTCGGTACTGTGTTTTATGATTCGTTACGTCGTTTTTGTTACACAGAAACTATATTACCTATTTTTGTTACCCCGGCAATATTGAAGTAAACTCGGTATCATATTTAATATTTAATTGTTTATTACAATCTTTTGATACTTTTTAATTATTTTTTGTTTTTTATTTAATTATTTTGTCAATATTATCGTAAATGTTTTCTTCGTTCATAAAATATACTGTATCATGCCTAATATACCAACACCAAAAAAAAAGTACCACGATTTTTAAGTAGAACAGAATCAATATTGTAACAACTTTTGATTCTGTGTTGTGTTTTGTATATATAAGCAATAAGAGAACTAAGTATAAACAATTAAGCAATTAAGGATTTATAACTCTCTTTCTACATGTATGTTCACAGTATCCACGTATGTTCGAAACTTCTTGCATTTCATACATTTCTCACAGTTATCTTTACATTTCTCACAGTTATCTTTACATTTCTCACAGTTATCTTTACATTTCTCACATTTATCTTTACATTTCTCACAGTTATCTTTATATTTACTTCCTCGCAGCCTAGTTGGTAGTGCGGCCGGCTGCTGTGAAGAGTGTGTAGGTTTAGATACCCACACTGGACAGACATTTATGTGATAAACATTTGTATTTGTCTTGAGTCTGGGTGTATTTATGTATGATATTTATGTATTTACAAAACAAAAAGTAATTTACTCGTATACCTGGCAATTGTACCAAGCTGGTTCTAATTTTCTTGTGTTCCTAAAATCATAGAAATCTGTAAATTTTTTCTTTTTTGATTCAAAAGCATACCTACTTAGGTGTTAAACCATTGGTCGTCTGCCAGTCCGCGCGGGCTAGCGTGAAGGACTATGGTCTAATCCTCCTTTTTCATAGGAGAACCTTGTGCCACTGCAATGGTGACTTACAACAGCTGAGCCAATTTTACTATTTTGAATGGGTAACTTCTTTGTAGTAGACGTTTTTACTACTATCCTAGTATACCTAATTTTTTTTATACCACTAAGGTGTCAAACAGGCTTACGGTCCGCCTTATGGTGAGCGGTCACAGTAGCCTATGGACGCTTGCAACACCAGGGGTATCACTCGCGCGTTGCCGACCCTTCAGAAATCTTGACGAACTCCATACTGTTGTTCTTGGAGAAAACCTTGGCAGGGAGCTCATTCCACAACGCAAGCGTTCGCGGGAGGAAGTTTCTCTGAAACCGCACTGTTAGCGACCATTTCGGTTCTAAAGTTAGAGAATGAATGTCCTGCCGATGGCGAGCGGTGCGATGGTAGAAAGGTGGGCATCATTTCGAACAATTCCTCAGAACACAACCCATTGTACAAGCGGTAGAACACATACAGGGAGGTCACCCGCGTAACGGGGAACTCCCCTCCTGGCGGTAAGAAAAAAAAAAACAAAACAGGGAGGCAAAGTCTCTCCTCAGGCAAAGGCTCGATACCGCAAGTGAGTTTGGAATCGTCAACAATTCTCACAGCCCATCGTTGAACCGAGTCAAAAGGGCCAAGTTGGTATCCGGGTGCACCCGCCCAGAGATGGCAGCAGTACTCCATATGGGGCCGAACTTGCGACTTGTAAATTAACAACCTTTGTCCCGACGTGATGTTCTGTTGAATACACCAAGTATTTTGGACGCCAGCTTCACCTTATCCTGCAGATGATCCCGGAACTGAACATCGCTGGAGATGTCAACACCAAGGAACTTGGAGATGGAGAAGGGAGTGTTCTGGAATTGTGGGACCACAGTGAATGGGGTTTTCTTAGCGGTGAACACGCAGACTTGTATCTTTGTAGGATTGAATCGGACCAAGTTTATCCGTCCCCAGTAAGAGACCTTAGACAGAATGGTCTCCATTTCAGACACAAGTCCTTCGCTGTTTTCCTCCACAACGGAACGAGGGATGTTTGCACGACCTGTGTACTAGGCGTCTCCAGTACTGTTATCTGCATAGCAATGCATGTTGTTGATGTCCAACATGTCATTGATATGCAGTAGAAACGGCGTAGGAGACAGCCCAGAGCCCAGAGCATTAATGTCCATGCCATCAGAGCAACTACCGTCAACTACGGTTCGTATGCGTCTGCCGGACCAAAAGCTAGCCACCCATTTGCACAAACCCTCGGGCACTCCGTAAGATGGCAACTTCGATAGAAGACCCCGGTGCCAGACCCGATCGAACGTCTTCGCTATGTCCAGGCTTCATGCCAATGCCTCCCCTTGACTCTCAATGGCTAGTGTCCATCGGTGTGTGAGATACACTAGAAGGTCACCAGTCAAGCGACCGTGGCGAAAGCCATACTGACGGTCACTGACCAGGTCGTGTTCTTCTAGGTATCTTAAAAGCTGTGTGTTGATCACACACTCCATCACCTTGAAGAGGAGAGAGGTAACAGCGATAGACCTGTAATTCGATGGATCTGATCTATCGCCCTTTTTGGGCACCGGGTGCACATTCGCAGTCTTCCATGAAGACGGAAATTGCCTAGTGTGGTAGGAAAGCCTTAAGACCCGGTATTCCGACTAGAAATTTCAGGATTTACCCGCCCACTTCATATGACAGTTTAAAACACAGCTATCTCTAATATAAACGTGCACTTGAGCGAAACAAAAGATCACAGCGCCTTTCAGTATAAGTAAACGTGAGCGTCAAATCGGTTTTTAGGTATTTACTTAAAAACTAACTCAATTTTTTAGATTTCAGTAGAAACAGCCACGAACTTTCTAGTTAACTAGCCATAAATATGAATTTTAATCTTATATGTTAAAGAATAGCGCTTAAAAACCAAAAAAATAAAAAACTTACAGGTCTTTTCTAGATTTTTTTCTATCGAGGCAAATTAATGCTATCGTGTTTTTGGTAGAAGAAGAAGATATTAGGTATATGTTCTTTTATATAGGGTTAAATTTTTTAACCTAAAATATTTACTACAAGTATTGATGTTTTCCATTTTAAAAAGTGTCACTTGGCATTGGTCAGCTTCTTTAGATGCTCGTGAGTACAGGACATAACTCTGGAGCACATTGCTTAACGATGGGTGGAACCGCGGGCAAATTTGACATGAAGATTGTTTGCGTCCTGGGGAAGGACATGGGCTACTTGACAACGTTAAGTGTGAGACTGGTTTTTTTAATAATTGAGGAGTTTCCGTTGAAATCCTACACCGATCACTGAATTTTGGGCGGGTGAAACCGTGGGCAATAGCTATTTTAAAATAATTTGAGCGGCTAGAAATCTATATCTGTATTTTACATTATAAATTTTCAAATTAAAGTATTTCCAAAATGAAAAAAAAAAAAATTCTTTTTAAAATTTTGCTGCCCAAAATTGAACGTTTCAAATTACAGTATTTCAAAAATTAAAAAAACTTACAGTTTCTTTTAAATTTTGGCTGCCCAAAAAAAATTAGAAGCCAGACTTGCACTTGCTCTTTTTTTAACAGATAAATAAAAATAACGAGATTTTGAAGAAAAGGACTTTATGTAAAACATAAAAAGCTTGCATTGGCTTCGGAAATCGGCTTAGGAAGAGATATCCCTTCAAAAAATTCTTTATATGAAAAATAAAATCTTTACATTCTTTGAAGATGTATATAAATAAATCTCGTATTGCGAAACTGTTTAGAAAAGCGCACACGTATCGGCTATATGGTGATTTACTGGAGAGGGCACTACAATGGCGGAGCTTTTATCGGTATGACATTTGGAGACCACTTTCCTCTCTTGAAATTCAGCACGAAGTAGATTAGTATTTATGAGGTTAGCTTTATTTCATACGTATATATTTTCTTTTTTGCTTATATATTTGCTTATAGATTTTTTTTATGTATAAATTCATTGAATTGTTAATAACTAGATTATGCCAGCGGCTCTACTTCTACTAAATTAGGTGGTTATGTAATAATACTAATAAAGTTTGCTTTATTATAGTAGCTACATCTTTACGCTCGGTTATGGTTATTCCCGAGGGAACAATTGATTTTTTTTTAAATAGAAACTATCCTATATTCTTCCCAACTAAACTAACTCCGTAACAAATTTCATCTAAATCGGTTTAGCGGTTTAAGCGTAAAGAGTAGCAGACAGACATACAGGGTAACTCTCACATTTATTGGATATCTGGTTTATTAGGTTAGGAAGTAACTCGACATTTCACGCACGAAGTTTGACGACTGACAAAATTCTAGATCAATATCCTACAGCAGAACTAGTTATTTTGGGAGACTTTAACGCCCACCATCGTGAGTGGCTTAGTTCTTGAACCAATAACTATGCAAGGATATCTGCTCATTAAATTACTATGACCTATGGATTCTCTCAGCTGGTACTTTCTCCAACGAGAAACCATACGAGGTTCTTACTAGACCTTCTGCTGACTACTCGTCCACTACTCGTTCTGACTCAAATGTCATGCACACAACCCGATTCATCTGGGCCAATCAATGGGCGTCGTGTGTGGCACTATAAGTTGGCAAACTGGGATGTATTGCGAGAATTTTATGCATCGTACCCGTAGAGGCAGATCTGCTTTAACTCAGAAGATCCTGACGTCTGCGCAGCCGCAGTCACTGAGAAAATCCTCGCTGGCATGGAATGTTATATTCCTAACCCGCGAGTAGCTGCCGGCGTCAAAAAACGACCGTGGTTTAATAGGTCTTGCAGAAAAGCTAAAATTTTTAAGCAAACTGCGTATGAGGCTTGGACCATGGCTCGTAATAATAAGGATCTGAATATTTCTGAGTCAAATGCAAATTAAATGCTACCTCGAGGTTCAGTAAGCAAGCAACTGCCAGAGCCAAATTCCAATTCATCGGCAAAATAGGTGGGCGACTTTCAAGCTATCCTTCTGGGAGACGTGCTTTCTGGTCGCTTGCCAAAGCTGCCAAAGGGAACTTTTGCCAATCGTCGTTACCACCACTGCGTAGAATTTCTACGACAGCTCCTTACTTATATAAAAAAAAACCGACTCACACTAGTCGTTTTCAAATAGCCTTGGGCTTTCCCGGAACTCAAACTATCTAAACTATCGGTACTGCGGTTTAAACGTGAAGAGGTAACAGACAGAGTTACTTTCGCATTCGTAATATTAGTATGGATTTTTGTCGGTGATTGCAAGTATATAAATAGTCTTCAACTGACGCAAATTTATTTGTTCAATACACTTATGCAGCAAATAAGTGCCAAAACCGTGAAATTTAATACTGCATACTATTTATATAGGATAACAAGGATAGAATGTTTTTAAATGTTCATACATATCGTGACAATACAAAAAAGTTTATGTATGGGCGAACTCGTTTGATAATTCTGTACTCAGATTCAAATAAAATCATTATGATCTACATTGCTTATTTACTTAACCTTTTTTAGCATTGAAGTATAAACTGCTATTGTAAAGCACCAATGTAGATTATTGTAATTATCTAAGAACTAAATGATTATTATATTATCTCATTCTATTACCTTAAAGGCACCATTTTTCACGGTGAGCGCTTCCTCAGAAAACATTCAGAAATCATGACAAAACAGTTATCTATCTATCTATATATATAAGAGTATACTGAATGACTTATTTGACTGACTGACTGATATATCAACCCACAGCTTAAGCTTCTGGGTTAAGAGACTTGAAATTTTGCACACATGTTGCTGTTCTCATGAAGGCGAGCACTAGGAAAGAATTTTGCAAAATTCATCCCCTAAGGGAGTAAAATGGGGTTTGTGAATTTGTGTTGAAATCCGTAATTTTTAAGCTATATGCATAATAATTGGTAATTAATCATAAGTTTTAAAACTACAACTGACATATTACACCTTTTTTTAAAAATTATCCTCGCAGGAATGAGCTAGGACTTTATATAAATAAAATCAATTGCCACATGTAGTAGAAGATCATCACTGTTTTCAAGTCTTGATCGATTTGGCCGGATTTTTTCGTCTGGACATAGTTTGTATGCGAAAATTTTAAAAATTAAAATAATCACGAGCAGCTACTAATATATTCAGGTCACCAGAATCAACAGTATCGGTACCGACAACGTGTTGCACATTTTCAGGTGTCAGTAGTCAAACAAGAATACCTTAGAGACTACAAGAAAGTCGTAAGTAAGTATACGTTAAATTCATATCGGTAAAAACCATTTGAATCCGAGATGATGAAATTTTGCCTATATTTTTATTTGTGGTCAACATCTTAAGTTGTAATGGTGTAATTTAAATTGAGGTCAATAGAGAAATAGAAGCGTCACAAAAAGTGAAACAAAAAGTGTACAAACTTTCCATTTATCTAACTATTAAGCTATACCTTCTTCTTAACACACGTGCTAAAACTTTAATGTTTAATTTAAAACTTTAATTTATAGAGTAAAAGCGGCGAGGATATACCTTTTTTAAGATTGACCATCTAAAGCCCTATCCATTCAATTGTATATTAGTCGTACAGTGTTCTGTTACTCTAATATAATAAGGGTTATATTTGGTAACGTAATAAGTTACTTTAGGTTATTTTTGTCGTTTATAACTGCCTACCACGACCAAACCCGGGCAAAATCTTATCCTGTATAAGAAATCCAAAACATGCTGTTTCTAATTCAATGTTACAGAGATAAATTATAAAGGCCTTACATACCAACAAGTTTTGTTTAGTTTAAAAGGTTTGCTAGTTGTGACATCAAGTCACTTTAAGTTACGGTAGTGTCTACGCCAAGTCGCTTCATATTACTCGCAGCGTGAAACCTCCCTCGACCCCAACCCTGTCTTTTACCCCCTGAACCTAATCGCCTATATTTATTTCTAACACAAAAATAATTCAAGGTTAAATCCTTGTCATTCTCAGTAGCTAATCTTATTATATAATCTAATCTTCATAGTTTATTTACATTATATTTTACGTACAACATATATTTTTCTTATACTAGCTATGGTCCCTGGTTTTACTTGAGAAAAGCTCCAAAAATACAATATTCGTAAGCATTTTTTTATTAGGGTTATGGCTGTAGGTTTATATATGTAACTTCCTAAGAAAAATATAATATTCTCTGTAGGATTTTTCAATTTTTGGTATTCATAGTTTTTTATGGTTTCTTTACATCTTACCTCGTAGCAGAAAACAGCCGCCCTCTTGTCATATATGGCACCGACAAGTCCAGTAGTTGAGAGAGACAGATAATATTAAGATAGTATTTATATACTAGGGTTGCCAACTTTTTTCCAAAATAAAATAGAGTAAAATAAGATCAGATGATTAAATTGAAGAGTATCTATGGGAAAACAGTGATGTATTGTTTAAGTGTTTATAATACATATTGTAGAGCTTTTTGTTAAACTTATTAGTTAAGCCGCGGCCGATTTAAAATTTTAAAATGTATATGGAAAGGTTTTATAGAGCATTTGTTCCTGTAGTCCCGCCACTTTGCATTTATCTTTCCTGATGAATACCAACGTAGCAGAAATAGACAAAAGATGAAATAGAAACATTTACTATACAAAACAGCATATATACTATAAAAATTCATTGAAATATTTATTTTTATTATTTCATTAATTATAACATGCTTTTTCTACATGGCTGCTTTTTCAACAGTATTTTGGATACTTTATTTTTGTTGTACACATTAATAAAGTATAATACTGTTTTAACAGTACGGTTGGCAACCCTTGTATAGTCTCTTACAAGGAATGCTTTTAAGTACTAACCATTTGTTTATTCTCAATTTACTTTGCTGATATTGTTAGTAAATTACGCGTAGGTAATGGATTCTGAGTGTGTCTTCGAATTAACAAATAACAACTAATAGTAAGACAATTACTAACCTTTTAGCATTGTATATTAGCTTACATTAAACCTAGTGGAATATTGTGTGATATACCGAATTGTTTACTTGCCAGCTTATTTAGTACCTAAGTTTTGTTTTGCGCGCTGTGAGTAATTGTGAATAACTTTACCAGTATATCGAGACATTAAAATTTTAGTTTCGTAGTATGCATTCTCTACCGTAAAACACTATAATGCCATAGTACAAAGAAGGGCAGTAAATGATGTTTATACCTACCCCCACACAAACACGCGCTCTGTACGTAAACTTGCCTCCCACAAATAAATCTTACTGTGCTCTGTAGTGGTAGTAGCTGAGGATCTACTAAGCTGTAGGTATGTGGCGCGGAGATCCTGAGTAATCTTAAAAATTTTACGAATTTGTGTTATCTCACAGAAATGGCGGTATTTTGGTAACTCTACTACGGCACTAAAAAAAAATCTGCCAACATAACATAAAATATAGAATATTAAACGTTATTGTTACCTTCGTTTTTAATGTCCGATTATGTGTGACATTAAACCAGTAAATATATTTGACTTTCGGTGAAAAATTATTTTATGTAAAAAATATATGTTCTTTGTATTATTAAAATATAACACTAATCCTGAATAAAATTAAAGTTGTAAGTAAGATATTACATGAAAAACATCTAATTACAAGCAGTTACGAAATTTTATCACTGAGATTGGAATCACCCAGGTATTCTTTTTCCCTGTCATTCATTCTAAAAACATTTATTTATTTATGAACTCTTTATTGCACAAATTAAAAAAAAAATAATGTACAATTGATGGATTTAATTTTATACAAGTCAACCTAGAACATTGTGTAAAAAAAAAATTATGCGAGTAGGTTCTTTTCAAAGTATCAACATACTGAGTAACATACCTACTCTTAAAGAGTAATTTAAATATTGAGAAATATCCGTTCGTTATAAAATTTCAACAAAAAACATGATCGAAACAAGATATTTGTGAAAATAAAACTGTTTATTTCAAGATTTTAAGTGACCAAATATCAAACTCATGGCAAATGACAATGAAACACGTGGTCTCTTGAGTCGTTTTGTAGGTATTAGCTATGGAAAAGACACAGGTGTACAAAATATAAATTCTTTACGCACGCATACTTTAATTTGATCGAAAACTATTCGTGCAACTTGAAATGCCACACCACTCGTTCGATAATAACGCCTCGAAGCATATGAACGTACAATTAAAACTATTACAACATGTTATTAAGTTTGTTTTTTACGCAATCTGTAAACAGTTTACGTTTATTGTCAGATAGTGAGATTTAACGATCACATCTTGAGGCGCTGAAATCAGTTCAAAGCACATTTGAGATAAACCAATATCTATTCTGTGTATATCGCGTTTAAGAGATATTTATGATGTTCCAATTGTTAAAGATATCTTAAGATGTTCTTATGATTTCGCCATATTTTTCATGTTTACGTTTAAATTGTATATTTTCTTTCACATTATATATCTTAATTTTTAAAATATATTTTCTATCACTTTTTAAGTCTCACCATTTCTGACTTCTGTACGTTAGATATGACAGAAGACAAGAGTTACCCTTGTTCCAAAGAGGTGTCAAAAGTTAATTAGGTAATTATGATGATGTTTTTAGTTCGTCTAATCACGACAGACAAAGATGCCAAAAAGGCACCAAGCCATGCATCCTTTCCAATTTACGTGAATAGAGTATTTTAGCGTACTCTATTAGCGTTATAAATTATAAAGTTCACGTACATAAAATAGATTACAAATTCCAGTACTCTATTTTAGAGTACGGTTGGCAACCCTATGCCATCTGAGGCACAGAGGAGTCAAAAACATGTGTCAGTAGGTGGTCACCCATCAAATGACCACACAGTCGATGCTTAACTTTCGATAGACAAGTGTTACCCGGCCACGTGCTTATTCACTCAATTTGTATTTTTTCATATCTTCAACAAATTCATTGATAAATGACCAAATTTATTTCTATTTTAAGAAAAGACGTCCATGCAATACAAGCGCCATCTAATTCATTAGTGCCGGTATGAATACAAGAGAAACAGACGCACAAATTAAACTTAATCGACTGAAGCGAACCAATTTAAGCTTAGCTTCACGGTCTAGACTTCTAGATACTACAGAATAGATGTCGTCAGCTTGCTAATAAATATAAAATTCGAATAACCAAGTGAATAAAGTCGTTAAATTTATGAATAATCAATGAATTATAATGTCGGTTCTGCTAAAATGAAAATAGCTTTGTTTATGAATTGGTTCGTCAGTCATATTTATTACCTACTAGTTTCGGTTACGATTTTATTCGGGTGGAGATTTAAAATTTTCCATTAATGAAAAACTTCCTCATGTGAACGCTTAGGTTGTTGAATGAGCTCCCTGCCAAGGTTTTCTTCAAGGAATTTAGTACGAGGTTCTTCAAGAAAAAAGTTATTAGATTTTTGAAGGTTCGGCAACGCGCAACTAATGCCCAAGGTGACCGCTTCCCATCAGGTGAACCACAAGCTAGTTTGCCACCTCAGTGGTGTTTTAAAAAAAAATTGACGGACCTTTTTCTCAAATCAGACTTACTCGGCCGTTTTTGCACGAGACATGACGAAATGCAGGACGACTCTGAGCTCCATACATTTCTATAATCCCATACATTTTGCGGTGACGACTTAGCCGCTGTACAAAACCTAATATATGAACTGTCTTACTACGCACCGCACGATAAGACACGACATATTTCCTTACGTTGTAGTTATATAATTGCTAGTGTAATTGCGAACGTACTTACTTGAAAACATCGAACGGCGACTGTCGTGTCATGGCTGAAATCTTTGTCCAAGAAAAAACGTACAACCGGTAGATCGTGTGTTGTTTGGGGCGCCTATCGTGTCGTGCGATAGCTCGTGAAAAAACGGCCTTTGTGATGCTCGATTACACATAATAAATGATTTTGATTCAGATGTGGTCGCAATTATACTGACAAACGTATCGTTTGTTTACGATAAAAATCCCGTACAAACAACCCGAATATCAAAGTACTAATTGCTAGTAAAAAAAAATCAATGGTACCTACAGCGACCACTTTTTCCCCAGTAAATTGGTTTAGACGTAGATAAGTTATAAATAATTTACAACATTTTACGGTATATTTTTTTGTTCCAGATTGAAACGGAGCAGTAAAATCAAATAAACGATGGCGAATCGAGTTCGGAGCCTCCAATTCAGAAAATTCAACAAACGAAGTAAGTTCTGAAGATTGTTACTAATTTCGTTTATCTTTCCTTCAAATCATGACAGAAGACAATTCTCTTAGTTTCCGAGGTCTCGGATACACGGAGAAAAAACTTTACTAGCCACAAGTAAATAATACTAATAATCACTAAAATATTAGTAAATCCGAGGACAAGTAAATTACACTGACGGTTACCAATAAGTATTACTTATTGTGTTTACTAACAGGAATAAAACTAGTCTTGTTGGAATAACAGTATCGTTTACTAAAAACAAGTAAAAAATATGGAATGAAATAACGCTTACGGTAAGCGTTTACACCAATAGGTCCTGATAAACATCTCTGATGCGAAGCGTACAGTTGAATAATTGGTTATTGTACCTGGTAGATGAAGGGCTGCGGCGGAAAGTGCGTATTTGATCAGCTCATGGTCACCATTAAGGGAACCTACAGTAAACTGGAGTTCCCCGCCAGGTGAGGAGTTATTCCTGGAGAACGCCTTAGTCTACTTCAGTTGCTATTCGGTTTGTATATATGCGAACTATAGAAGAAACTTCAATATTGCGATGTAGGACGCGTGACGTCAACCTTGATTCGTAGCGGTACGATATGATGTTTGTTATTAGTAAACTTTACTAATTCTTAGAAAGTTGTTTGTAAACGTTAATTAGCCTTCACTGTAATGACAAGTAGTGTTTTATTTTCCCACTATAATAAAACTTTTTGTAATCTTTAGTAAGCTTTATATGTTGATATTAATACCCTACGTATAAATTCGAGGAAAGTTTAATAGGATTTGAAAAAATCTGTAATCCGAAGTACAATTTATTATTTTAGGAAAGTAATAAAACTATGTTGTAGATATTAGTTTATGAAATTAATAAAATGTACTTAAAATTATATTTTTTTGTAATTGCCAGAGAAAAGAATTAATAAAATTTATTATTAACGCATTTTAATAAACAGATTTTTAATTCGAACAACATTTTTCTCTCAGTGTAATAGCTATTTATAGATAACTAGCTTTTGAGCGAGGTTCCATCCGCCCTAAATTCGGTTATTGGTGTAGGATTTCAACGGCAACTCCTCAATTAACAATAGAAAATAAACCGACTCACATTTTCGAGTAGCATTTGTCTTTACCCGGGACTAAAACTATGCCAAAGAGAGACAGAGTTAATTTTGCATTTATCATATTTGTATAGATAGATGGGATATCCTATAAATCCATGTTTAGTAAGCATGACATTAGGTTAGACGGTATTTTACACCACCCGGGGCGGGTCTATCACCAGTGGTACGACTAGGGGTACCACGGATAACAAACGATCAAACTAGACATATTAGTAATTTCAACTTCTGTGCGTTGTCTGAAAGTTGGTCAGGGTACTAGTATAGTATTATATAATCTGTGGTCAGGGTAAGAGTTTTAGGAGGTAGTAGATTATCAACAAAGTACTTATGACATTTTTAACCATAATAGATCTGAATTATTTTACTTTAAAAGAAATAAAGACATTTGTTTGACACTCAAATTAAAAGTCATAATGTTACTTAGGCTAGTGTTATTAATCTACATATATTAGTTATGAAAACAAAACAATACCAAACTAGTTTATTAAGTGACAGAATGTGTGAAAATATGTGTTTGTTGCCCCTCTAACGTAATTATAAGTGCCCAGTATTTTTATCCAAGAGTCGTCGAAATGAGGGACCGCTAAGGATGCAATTTATATTATTGTTGAATAACAACAAACTTTTGAAATAATTGTTACAACTGTACTGAAATTTTATTTTATTTAATAGGCATTCCCCCGACGTGACGACTGTTGGATCAAAATACAGGGCAGGATACTTATAATAAAGTTAGGGGGCCAACAAACACATATAAGGTATTAGTTTACCCACTTTTTAATTTTATTTTTTAATTTTTTTTTATTATTTATAAGGTTATCCGCCATTATAACACATATTCTCTAAAAAATAAGGTTTTGCTTACTTCGGTCTAAAAGATAGAGCCCTTTGATGGTCGGACAGACATAAAGACAGACAGCGTATGGTTAGTAAATCCGTTGGCACCCTCTAAAAAAAGCCCATCAGGTACAACTTTTTCTGCTGCTATAAATAAAATCATTGTTTATTTGATGAATTCTCGTATAAGTACCTATAGGGTAGAAAATTATTTAGGTATATATGGAGGTAGATAACGTGTCGTCGTAATTTGATTGTCACTTGTCACTTTCTAAATATAGCTATCTCCTCCTGTTTCACACGTTCCGTATTATGTATTGCATTCGTTGTTAAAACCTAGTGTAGGTAGTAGTCCAGCAGCTGTCGCCCTATTTTTTCAGTGATTAATAACAGGTTGAATCTTCCCCCCGTCTTTCCTCTGTGAAAATTGACAATAGCGGTAGCTAATGAAGTGCGCGGGTGTAAAACATGTCAATTTGTTGTGGTGGTAAAATTGTTTGACTAACATTAAGTTTTTATTGAAATGCTAAGATAATACCTACTATTATAGTAATTATTACTATTCCAACATTTTTTTTTATTTTTATATGAAAAGATTTTTTCAAACCTTAAATTTTGATGCCAATTACATTATGATACAGTAAAAACTGACAAAGTTAGAGCAGTTTAAGGTTCGGAAAAAACATCTATTATGGTGCCTTAATACTTAAATGTTAGAAAAAAATGGGTCAGCCATGAGAAGGGATGAGCTCTCTACAAAAACAAGAGCATATTGCTGTGAATACCATTTTGACGTAAGTGTTTATTTAGATACCTACCAAATAAGTAATACTTATATTTTCTACGCTGTACCTACCTTCTTTTTGTATCGGGTTAATCTTCTAAAGATGGGGTAAGAAATCAGAATATATTACACAAAAGTGTACTTACTGATGATGATTGAAATGTGATTGATTACACCTATGTACATTGGCAAGACCTTTTTGTTACTACTTGCTTTGGGCTCCGTTGAAATACCTACAGTAGGTAGTTTAGTGTGTGGCAAAAGGCGGCAAACAAATAGATATACATTCACGCAAAATGTTTTGTATTCGTTTCATTATTAAAATTAACAAATCAGATAATGACATGGAATGGAATATACACCTCCAAACATTACAAACAGTTGGTAGTGTGGCCGTTGTTGGTTGTGGGTTCAGTTCCTGCACTGGACAATCATTTATGTGATAAATATTTGTCTTTGTCTTGAGTCTGGGGATATTCATGTTTTATATGTATTTACAAAAAAAAAGCTTAGTGGAGTAGTCTATTGGAAAATAAACTCGGAACAATAATTGTCCTACAAAATGGATAGTTTGACTGCAGCGTCCTCCACTCCGAATATGTATAACGAGATCATAAAAAATATTAATAACGTGCTGATTTTTTGTATGTAGCTTAAGTAAATATATGTATAATGAAATGGCCATGTAGTCCTACAAACTTAGTGGTACGTTTTTCCAGTCCTATGCTTGGATACAACTTGTCGATTACACGATAACACTTTTTTCATGAATAACAACCTAGTTTTAACTTTTTCCTGTCAGTAATAAAGTGTAAAACACAAATTAACGACTGTCCTACACAAAAATGGTATGTATTTCCTGGAAAAGATACTTTTTGTACCCATTTTGTTCCCAAATTTATAACTTTATTTTGATGTAAAGTTAAATGCGTAAATAATCCTGAGTAAATTACGTTGTCGTTACACATTGTAAAAAGCGCAAACACAATTCTCTACTCCGTACTCATTTTCCACCAATAAGATTGTAAATGCGTTTATGGCGGATGTGTTCAATCTAGATTTGCAACCCAAAAGTCCAGTGAAAAAACTCTCCCTGATAAATATTTTTTAATAACATAACGAATACTTAAGAATCAATCAATATTAAGCGAATAATTGAAATCCTTAAATTATTAAAGTGGTTGAATATTATTAATTTATTAACTAATAAATTATTATCAATTGCTAATTTTTTTAATATTTTTAATTAAGTCAATGATATGCATAACTGTTTCAATGCAATCTTCTCAAAAAAAAGTTGTTTGTATCCTTTACTTTAGCGCGGTCGCTGATTACAACATATACTTTGGGTGACTTCGCTCGTTTGTACCAATCAATGGGGCCATTCATTAACCATTCGCACTTCGTATAGCACAAGTAAAGTTGATTCCTGTTTTTTACCTAAATAAGGTATATGTAAGGTGGATATTTAATTAGTATTAGTTACTAGAATCAAGTGTGAGTAGGAATAGTTAGGAATAGGAAGTCATTGGGCATAATTTCCGAGATGTTCGTTGATTTTAAAAGGCGAATCCATTTTAATAATATAAATGAGAAAGTTACTCTGCCTGTCTGTTACAAAAATTTAAAACGCCGAACCGAGTTAGATGAAATTTGGCATGGTGATAGTTTGAGCTCCGGGAAAGGTCAAAGGCTACTTGAAAACATCAAGTGCGAGTCGGTTTTTTTATATAATTGAGGAGGTGCCGTTGAAATCCCCGATGACCGAATTAAGGGTGTATGGAACCGCGGGCACAAGCTAGTTAGATTTATATTAGACTTAAACAGATAAAATACATAAAGGTAATGGTTATATTTTGTGATTTTATTGATATGCTGATTTAATTAAGAGAAATGACTCCTTCCGAAATAATAGTTATTGTTAACAGTATATTTTTTTGTTCGTTAGCAAAGGAAAAAAAAACTTGTAAAAGGAATGGAACGTGTAAATTAACTGTTTATTTTCTTATAATTGTATTACATGTAAAGTAGAGGTTTTATAATTTAAAAATATGCGCGATAGGATATGCGTTGTATATTGTATATATAGAAATTATGAGGTTTTTAAAGGCTAAGGCAAACCGAAAGTAGGAGTTTTTGATTTATTGCAAGATAGTAGCTTAAGTTAGGTAGGTATTGCACTTCAAGTATGGTATTGTGCTACCAAGTCTAGCGAAGATGAGTATCTTAACATTGTTTTTATTTTGAATTATTGATCAAAAAGTAAAAACGAGTATGAAGGACCGTTGTATTTATAGAAAATTTATTAATCTTTTGTGGGCCTTCCCGTTTAGGAAAAAGGTGATGCAGAGTTGGTAGTGTTTGTTAGTCTGATATGGGTAGGTTCAATAACGCGATTTTATTTTCGAATCACATGAACATTGGTTTGCGCGAATTGTTTACAATGCTAAATTACATTTTTTGATTTTTATTAAACGCAATAAATGTAAATGGAAGTTAGGAGGACGAGAGATTTTATATGGTAACTAAAAGATGATAAAAGTAAGATAGAGGTTTGATTGTTAATAAAGAAGCTTTTGTTTTGCAACAATTAATTGATTAAAAATTAATTAACGTAGTAAGTAATTAACGTAGTATATCAGGGTTTCATCTTCTGTAATATTTTTTGAGATTTGAATTTAAAAGTCAAAAGTATTAAACTGTTTTGTGTTGGTTTGAGTAATGAATTAATTTGAAGGAAGTTAACGCAACATTTAGTTTTCCATAGGTAAGTAGGTAGTGCCATGTCTCACGGATTTTTTCCTGTGTTTATCCGAAAGAAAATTAACAAACATCTAAAGAGGATTCTTAATTAGTTAATTTATCATTTTGCATATGGTTTGGCATCGCGTTTTCCCACCATTGATATCGATGAGTAGTTTATAGGTAGCAAATAGAAAATTATACGCAATGAGTTGTTATAATTTTATGGCCGATTGGTTGGAAATATGTAGAGGTTACGACCTCTCGGTAGGTTATAAGGAAGTAGGAAGACTAGCGAACATTATATCGCAGTAAATACATCATCGCGATATGACGAAGCTATAAGGGACAGTGTCAGAAATTTTGAATAAAAACAATCGGAACGCTGCGTTGTTATTTTTTTTTTACTACTTTGACATTCATGTGTTCAATATAGACCTGGAAAGTCTTGCTTATTTAGACGGACGATACCTGAATTTATCATGTAATGAAGGATGGGTCTGTGTTGTCATTAGAGGATTAAATGACCGACATTCCTGTGTCATAATTTTGCACATCCCATTACGGAGTTAACTATTTGTAGAATCCAAAATTTGTTGCCAAAAAAGCATGTTACAAAGAGATGTCCTAGAGTTCCCAGGATACCAAAAAATCATCAAGAGTTAAGTTATGCTTGTATTTAATACTTACGCATAGTTTAGGAGCAATAAACGTTCAAATTCTTATATTGATCCACCTAGTTTCAATCAGAAAGATCCCGTACCTAGAGGTATATAGATAAAGCAGCATTATGCCCCTATTTGCTTATGGTAAGGGAGGCCAATAAGCTCGCTGTAGTACCTATCAACGTTTATTATGATAGTAAAAATTGACAATATATGACATTCCTGTTCAATATTCTTGTAGAACTAGTGATACATGCCCATTTTTTGGTAGGACAGTGTTTGATTTACGCAAAGAATGCATTATTTTACCATATGTTTTTGTTTGTTCTACAATTATTATTAAAAAAAAAAAAAGTGTTACTGTGGAATCGACAACTTCCAAGTGTAGGACTGGGAAAATGTACCACTAAATTTATAAGACTACATGGCCATTTCATTGTACAAATATTTACTAAGCTGCACACAAAAAATCAGCTACGCTCCAGTGAAACCATTCATTTTGTAGAACGATTGTTTTTCCGAGTTTAACATTTCAATAAAAAACTAACTGTTAGTCAGACACCTCACCAACTTTTATGTCAAATTGACATATTTGACTCCTAGTGACTAGCTACCTCTATTGAGAATTTCACACAAGAAAAAGTGGGCGTCTCATCAAACCGAACCTACTTACGAAGATTCAGCAACATATGGTGGCTGCTGGACTATAACAGCGGATCAAATTTATATTTCGAACAATATGATAAAGTAAACGAGAGGTGGCGAACAGCAGCCGGCTGTTGCGTTCAGAATTCAAAATTGAATAAATGTTTGTAAAGTACAATTGGATAGACTTCGACAGCTGATTTATTTGACTGCTTCAATTAAATGTTCATTTTACACTGGCAGGCAACTGATGTAGAAAAAAAGACCATTTTGGCTTATAATTTGCATGGTAACTGGATAAAGCGAAAATGATTAATTGTTTACATCTGCACGTGTAGACTTTTTATATTTTACGGAAGAAGTTTGCTCAAGGACTCCGCCCGTAGATCACTTATCGCGTCAGAATCGATTTTTTCAGTTTTTTTTTAATTTGCAATCTATCAATCGTAACATTTTGACAAAAAACACCACGAAAAATTTTACGGAAATGAAAATATATTATATTTTGTTATTAACAAACAAGCCTTGGCCATATAATTAATATTTTTATAACAAACTAATGTTAATCATATTTTATCTTTTGGCCCATGAAAAGTGTACTCCCAATATATTTGCACATTTATCAAAGTTAACATATTATTCAGCTAGACACGCATGTCATAATCTTTAACTTACTTTAGTAATGCACCTATTAACGGAGTGCCCAAGGGTTTGTGCAAATATGGGTGGCTAGCTTTTTGTCCGGCAGACGCTTACGAACCGTAGTTGACGGTAGTTGCTCTGATAGCATGGACATTATTGCAGGTGTCCCGCAAGTGCTGTCTTCTACGCTGGTTCAACTGCATATTAATGACATATTTGACATCAACAACATATATTGCTAAGTAGAAGACAGTACGGGAGACGCTTATTATAGGGCCGTGCTAACATTCCTCGTTGCGTTGTGGAGGAAAAGCGTGAAAAACTTGTGTCTCAAATCGAGAACACTTTGTTCATTCTCACATTTTAGAACCGAAAGGGTCGCGTACAGTGCGGTTTCCGACAAACTTGCGAACTTGCGAACGCTTGGGTTGTCATTCCATTCTCATTCCACAAAATTCTTCTCTTCTCGAAGGACTACAGTATGGGGTTCTTCAAGAAAGACGTTATTAGATTTTTCAAGGGTCGGCAACGCGCGATACCCCTGGTGTTGCAAGCGTCCGTAGGCTACGGTGACCGCTTACCATCAGGTGGACCGTAAGCTTGTTTGCCACATTAGTGCCGCGTCCATCAGCTTCCTGTGGCGCTAACCAGGTCGTCTTTCCATCTTTTAGGACGCCTTCCCGTGCTGCGTCTTTCGGTCCGTGGTCGCCACTCGAGAACCTTTCTTCCATATCGGTTATGGGTTCGACGAGCGATGTGGCCCATTGCTACTTCAGCTTACTGACTATTTGAGCTATGACGGTAACTTTGGTTCTTCGGCGAGTTTCTTCATTTCAGATTTTACCGCACAAAGAAACACCAAGCATTGCTCTTTTCATAGTTCACTGAGCGTCTCTGGGCTTATTTAAGAGGCCAACAGTAAAAGACCACGTTTCTGTACCATAAGTCATCACTGGCAACACACATTAATGATTAGACTTTCATCTTTAGGCACTGAGGTATTTTGGACGAAAAGATGTAGCAGAGTTTCCCGAACGGTGCCCAACCGAGCTGGATTCTTCGGTTAACCTCTTTCTCAAAGTTGGACCTACCTAACTAGATTACTTGCCCTAGTTATGTGTATTCGTCGACAACTTCGAAATTAGCATTCCCAACAACAATCGGTATTGGCGCGACATGGACATTGAACAATACTTGTGTTTTATCCGTATTTATTTTAAGGCCAAGCCAAGAGCAGCGTGCCCAGGTCTTCCAGCGATTCTGCCATGATGTCGTCGGCAAATCGAAGGTGAGTGATGAACCTACCCGCCATTCATGTTGGCGCCATATTCTTTCGCCATAAGCTTAAACACATCTTCCAGCGCAGTTGTGAACAGTTTCTGAGAAATTGCGTCTCCCTGTCTCACACCTTTCTGCAGATGTATTGGTTTCGTGTTCTGGTTTTGTAGTCGGACAGACATCGTGGCTCTGTTATACAAACACTTCAGCACTTCGATGTACCGATAGTCAATGTGGCACCACTGAAGAGACTGTAGCACCGCCCAGGTCTCGATAATATCGAAGGCTTTTTCGAGGCCGGTTATACTCCTCTGTCTTCTCTATAATCTGGCGGAGCGTATGTATGTAGTCCATGGTACTCAAAATTTTTCGGAAACCGGCTTGTACAGGAGGCTGGAATTCGTCAAACCTGTAGGTTAATATATTCTTATTAAAAGTTGTGCAATTTTATATGACTTCAGGCGTTCCAACATTTTCAATGTTGTAGGAGTCACTTCTGTTTACTTGAGCTTGAGGTTATAGCAACAACGCCTAAGTCATACAAAATTCCACAACATATACTACAAATATGTTTTCTCAAACCTGCTACGATAGGCGACCATAATTTGCACATGCTTCTTTGGGATAAATTGAAATTGCAAGACAGTATCAGAAAGCGACCCGCAATATTTAATCCGTCCGCTCGAGCGATCAGTTATGAAATTTGAAAATGGAACAAACTGTTTTATACCTGCACATGCAGGGTAGTGCCCCTGCGTATTATATTATTGTATATACAAGCATATTATATTAATAGTTTTATAGTTTTGCCAGGTGTAATTGTGTTTTTACAAAAAAATATATTATATAATATAGTAACAAAAAAAAGGAGGAGGTTCTCAATTCGTCTGTTTTTTTTTCCACAAATATTTTTGCCTGTCAATTGTTAACACAGAGTTTGACGATTTTTACTTAATGGAAGGTTTCGCCTCAGGATTGGTCTGATTTTAATTTGATAAGGATCAGATCAGGGTAACCAGACTAGCCAGATTTAGGTTAATAAATGTTTACAACTCCACTATTTGTAGCTAGTTGTAAAAAAAATGGAATATGTTTGTTACACTGCGCGCAATGTAAAGTGGGTGACAGACCTACTACCTTAAAGACTGCAGTTTTAAAGTACGACAAAGTTACGAGGCTCGCAGCCATACGTTAATACAAGCTCATTATGTTGTCAACCTAGGAGGCATTGTGTTGTGTGGGACTTATTTTATTCTATGTTTTGAATAACGATTAAAAGTGATTTTAATAATTTAATAGGTATGTATGAACACGTAAATGACTTTGAACCAAACCATCTGGGTGTAAATACCTAAACAACACATGAGACGATGAGATGCGACGAACCGTCACTGCTACCGCAATAAAATGGCGGCTCGCCGGCTTGCAGGCAACTTACTCAGCGGATTTTCGTTCGCGTACTTAGGTTGATACTCTGTCGAAAAACGACGTGAAACCGTGAGTACTCCTTACTCGAACGACTGTCACCCACATAAGCTTTTGCGTTGGAGAGACGCCACTGTGAACAAGATAAACAAAGAAAAATACTGACTTATATTTTTTTACCACGCGCAAACTTATATGGCGCGTACCCTAGTAGTACACCGCAGACACCGCGTTACAAAATTGGGATAGTAAGCCAGATGAACCCTAGCGGTGATTTTAGGGTAGTTACATCCTTTAATTTTACAAAACGTTTATGTTTGTGATGATTTAATCATAGCCCTATTCTAAGTGCTAAGGCTGGGACTTCATGCTCCCGGAGTTTTCTAGCATTGACTACATAGCGTACGGAATTATTTAATCCCAAATTTTACCCGGAAGCAAACAGATCATGCTTCTGTTCAGTTCGGTCCATTTCCTGGCGGCACGAAAGAGCAGAGACTTTTAATAACGTATGTAGTTGTATGAAATTGATCACACAACAACTCATTCCAGGCGCTACTTCCAACTGAGATAGAGCTTTGAAATTAGGCACACAGATAATATTTAAGGTGACAATAACGAGAAAAATCAAAAATGGCTAAGACCTTTCGGTTCGGGTTACGCTACTTATGCGAGCTAAAACTGTAGTACCGAAATTAGGTAAGAGTTTTGAAACATGGAACATAGACAGTACTGTAGATGACAATAACGTGAAAATTCAAAATTGGCCAACATAGAATAGGGTCATGCTATAAAGTACCACGTTATGTTAAAGTAATGCGCGTTATAGTAAGTATCACACAAATAGTATTGAAGGTATAACGAGAAAAATCAAAAATTGGTATGAATTTATATCGGGTTATGCTTCCCTAACAACACTATGACGAGTGTTACGAATATTTCCTGTTAGTACCTATAATGCCAACACCTACTATTTATCAACGTATACGTATCACTATGCAACGCATGATTTGATGCAACGAACCACTGAGCTAACTAACGAATTCCTAGAAACAACATGGCACGTTGTCATTAAAATGTTGTCGATATTTTTTTATTTGTCCTAAAAATAATTACAAAACCGCTTTGGCTACAAAATATTCTAGATATTATTAGATTACATTTATTGGTGGGGGCAGAAGCCCAAACTACGATAAACCTGTGTAATGGTATGTTGATGATACAAAAACATTGTGTTTAGTTATTAAGATAGACATTAAACTTGGCACAGGTTTCTAATTCTAACGTTTTTGTAATTTTTCAAGGTTATAAATCAAAATTTATAACGTCCTGTTTTTTTATAAATGTATTTTTTTGATTTTTCTCGGACTGAAGAGATTCCGAAAGATTGAAATCCGAGCCTAACATTGATGATTAATTGCTTAGTACCTGCCCCTATTATGTTACACGCTGTATAGTGCAAGAAAAAAATAAAAATATATTTTGAAATGACGCTTTTAATTTTTAGGATTTCTTGTATTAGCCAAAACCGATTTTTTTATTAACATAGGTATAGGTATTTTACATTCGTCATACCTGTCCGTCTATCTGTTTGACAAATATGTATTAGGGTAGCGGAAAACGCGAAACCCAACATGACGATTTAACTTTTCAGTAGCCAATGGTAAAATCTGGACGCTTACTGTTTAGTCATGTCTATTCGTCCGTCTATTTTAAAATTACAAGGTTTCGTAGTCAATTGGTAAAAACCAAAGCTTATTCTAACATCATATCTGTCGATCTGTCTAATTGACAAATGGTGATAAGTAGATCAAACAACTTTCGTTATGTTTGTTCATTCATCCGTTTTTAGGGTTTTGTAACCATGGGTAAAAACCGCACTATTGCTTGCAGTTTCTTCCTTTGTAACCATTCGCCCGTTTAAGTAGTCTAGGATTCCGTAGGCTAATGTAAGAAAATGTAGGGAGTTCTAAGTTTCTTTAACTATTAACTTTGATAATCAACTGAAAATTGTTTAGTAGTTTAAGTGAAAACTATAGTTTAAAAAAAACCAATGAAATTAATCCGGCTTTACGATATCTAATACAAAGTAAAAATAAATAAGCAGACAAAAACATGAAAAAAAGCTGTCAATTGGTATCTGATTCCGAAGCAAATTTTTTTGTTGACTTGACTCTTACAAAAATTAGCACTATAATGCTTAATATTTTGCAAACGGATCTCTAAAACGAAAATTGATTTTCATCCACTCGTAACCTATTCAACGATAGCCTTAGCCATGGGATAGACGAGAAAAAAGCATCATTACCTATGTTTACCTATGTTAACATAGGTGGTATGTTTATTTGCCACCTTCGTCGTAAAAACAACAATATTTAGCGTCCGGTACTTAACACATACGTCAGGTAGTAAACGAAGGGTTAGTTTTAACAGCGCTTATGATAAATTTTGAGGTATTGCACTTGTAGTTCGCATTTGTACTGCGACAGAATATAAGATTTTTGTCAAAATATTGCAATTAATCAAAATGGGTCCGATACTTTACGACCTTCCCCTAGACATGATCGTCATAATCAAAATGTATCTTTATATTCTGAATTCAGAAAAATAAATTTACAAATCTACCCAACGTAACAAAAAATTTCTTTTAGATAAGAAAATAGAGCGAAACAAATCGTAGAAGCAAAAAATAAACCATAAATACAAAGCTATCGGTGGTTTTCCTGAATTGAAATAGAAAAAGATTTCAGTCAATAAGAGTAATGAAAAAACAATCTCTTGTAATATTTTTACAAACTAATTCAAAGACTAATGAATCTAAAAATTTTGGCAACACATAGAATACCACCCGCTGCTTCGTTCGTGTACCTACTTTTAAACAGTTTTTAAAGCATGTTACGTAATTTTTTTCATATATAAATTTGTTTGTGGTTTATCTAGTATTTCTATTTTAAAACCAAATAAATGCGTGCAGATATGCATAGGTATGCAAGATAGAATTTATGATATGTTTAATGCCTTACAGTTAAGGTTATTTGGCCAAGTATAATGCAACAAACTTTTCTGACTCAGTGGTCAAAAATCAAAACTATAATCGTCATATTGAAACGGTGTAACCTTGCAACGTTACTAGCGACTAAACAACCAAGGCCAGAGGGTACGAAAAGTTTGTTACACTTACATAGACATATTTTGATGTAGGTACTCAAACTCAAATACAAAAACAATATATATACCTATATTAAAACATTATATTTAAAAAAATAATTAACTTAAATAAAAATAAACTACTATTCCTAACAAAAGTAGTTTCTTTTTATAAGAACGCGATTAGCAAAAAGTTGCTCTTACCTCATCAAACGTTTTTAGTATTTAATGTAATTTTGAAAAAAGAATACTATAAAGTTAATTATTTTTTTAAATATACTGTTTTAATATAGGTATATATATTGTTTAATACATATTTTTGTAACATTTAATTTTGATTTTCATACAAATTTTAATCCCCTATTTTGCCCTAAGAAAATGATTTTCGAAAAACGGTGAAAAACACCAATCTTAATTATCAGTACAAATTTTCATGCCATCGACTTCAAAATTGACAGATGTCCACACAAACTTCGAACCCCGAGAGATAAATTTTGTGTGATCATTCCTTAGTGGAGCCCTTTGTCACATAATACAATCGCATGGCAAATTTCAAGTTTCTAAACCCAACGGTTTGGGCTGCGCGTTGATATGTCATTGAATCAGTCATTCAGTAATTCACTTTCTTCTTTAATATACATGTATAGATTTTGTATTGCAATACATTTTCGAGTACAGTCAAACTGTCTGTCACTGATTTACCAGTAAAGCTCAAACGGATAGGTATATTGATGGATTCAATCTCAAATTGACTACTTACCGAGAAAACTAAAAGCTATACAGTTTAAAATACATCATTTTATAAACAATAAAACAGAAATAATAAAAGATGGCTGCTTTGTTCTGTAACTCAGCAGACAGGTCAGGTCAGCTAAAAAACTAACACTATACAGTTTTCTAAATAATAGGGATTTAAGATAAATGTTTACAGGAAATCTTATATTTTAAATGGTATTATTAGTCATAATTACGCTCATTGTTTGTTATGGATAATACATTTAAAACTAACAATTTACATTTGTTGTTGTAAGAGTTAAGAATCGATTACTTATATTTTATTCAAGAATTGAATTATAATAACAAGGTTAATGGCTGTGTTTCTGTTTTGGTTATTTATTACACACGCGCTAAGGTTGCAACTCTCTTAACACCCCACGGTATTTTGAACTACTTTTCATACATGAAAGGATATTATAGTTGTGTTCTATTGACGGAATTGAGAGCTATGAAGTAAAATCCTACGGCAATCGCAGGATTTTGCTACTACTGAAATTGCTTTCTTGAACGCTAATGCAAGGTCATATATTAAAATAATCTATTTCAGTAGATGAACTGGTGTCTCGGTGAAGGGCATGGAGGGCGTGGACGTTCATGATGAACTACTGGACTGGGAGACGCTGTACTGGCGCTGGCCGGTGCAGAACATCACGTGGAACACGACGGAGTGGGGTCACAGTGGGTTCAACGCCACCGCGGCACCAAACGCCACCTGGTGGGAAGTGTCCGCGCCCTTCGACACACCGGCCGCCCTGGTCCGCGCCGCTGCCAAGGCCTTCGTACTTGGCTTGCTGATTCTGGCTACTGTCGTTGGTAAGATTATCGTTATTTATTTATTTATTTATTGATGCAATTGTACAGTTTTGTACAAAAGGCGAGCTTAATGCCTCAGGCATTATCTCCCAGCCAACCTTTAAGTAATACAGAGAAGCAAAGTGGGTCAATAATAATGATGACGTAAAGAAAATCATATAAACTAAAATTATATTTATACACATACTTAAATAAAAACACATATAACAACATATACATATGGAAATATGAATATATATACATACATTAACAAATAAGAAAAAAATACATAGATACGATGTATTCAAGATCATGAAATTATTACCATAGTTGGTAACAATTTCATTTAAGTTTTGCTTAAATAATATTGATAAAGTTTCTTTTTTAATAAGAAGCGGTTTAAAGATTTTCTGAGCTCATCAGGAAGATCATTCCAGAGAAGTGCAGACTGAATCTGAAAGGAGTTAGAAATGGAACCCGAGCGAAAAGGGATATGTAGTTTTAGACTGCCAGAAGCACGAAGGGATCTGTTATAGGGTATGTAAACGAAAAGGGATATGTAGTTTTAGACTGCCAGAAGCACGAAGGGATCTGTTATAGGGTATGTAAACGAAAAATGACTTTAAGTAGCTAGGCGTAAGAGGTTCTTTAACAATGGAAAAGAGAGCTGAGAATATTCTGAAGTTTTTACGTTGGCGTATTGAATTAACTGGCGGCGAAAAGAAGAAATATGGTGAAATTTACGAATTTATTATGTGGACTATAAATAGAACAATAAACAACCAAAGTATAGCATAGTCCTCTGATCCTAAGTTGGCTTCTCGGTAGGAGCAACAACAAGTTATTTTCAATAAATTTTTAGGGTATCGTACAAGTCGTGTCGAGTCTGAGATGTGCCCGGTAAAAGTAGATATAGGCTCATCTACTATCATGCTTGGACTATACTTAGATGTAAAGTTGGTTTTAAATAAATTCAACCGGTCAGCTTAAAACCTATTTCTTTGGTTTAAAACCATCACCGAAGTTCAAAATAGCTTGTTACAATTTTATAATCAGAGTCCCTTGTTTATTACGACAATGAAATCTCCATCTCATGATGTAGCATAATATTTTTCGTTAGATTTCTTAAAATAAATACCAACCATATTCCCAAATAAATTTAACATTTCACCATTTCAAAGTCTTCTCTTTCTTCTCTCTTTCTCAAGTTTTTGATAGTTTATGGCCGCCGTATTTATTTTATGCTATCATAATGTATACATTTGAAATGTGCTCATTTACACCTTTCATTTGATACCATACTCGATGCATTTTTTAAATTTTTCGGTGTTTTTGACACCATGGCCATACGGTTTATGGTCGCCATGTTGGTTTTGTGCCGACGTTATGTAGCATTAGCATTTAGCACTTCCGAAAATAAGACGAATCCAACGACACCTCATTCATGAAATCGCAAAACACACAGAGAGCGGCAGCGGATCGGATGATGCGCGCGACATGAAGGCTCGTCTGGACAGCCCGTAGAAACTAGACACATAATCTAATGCCTTTACTCGAGCAATTCTTGTGTATTTGTATATATTAAATCTGAATCTAAGAAACGACTTCAACGATTTTTATGACATTTGGTGTGCAGGGTGTTTCGGGGGCGATAAATTGATCTACCGAGGTTTCATTTTTAGAAAACGTCGTTTTATCCGTGTTTCCAGGCAACAATAAACTGAAAAACGTGACTCCTCCTGACATCTATTGGCAAATTGTATCACTATTATTTTTACTAACAAAGCAACACTAAAGTTACTTGACAATAGATGGCGTTGTTAAAAAAAAAGCAAAGTTCGGTCTTCCAGGCACTGTTCTTAAATTTAAAATATTGATGATTCGGACTCGGACGAAAGAAAGAACGTAAGTTTATGAAATAAAAAGATTTATTTGAAGACTGAATTGAAAATTTGAGAACTAGATACAAATTGAAATATATGTAAGTATATTTAAGTTTCAGTTTTTTTAACTCCTTCGGCCACAGTTTTTTTACCCATTTTGACAAATATTTTTTTACAGACTTCCTTATTATTATGTTTTTAGTTTTTCCTTTTTTTCTGTTAATAGGTACATATTTTAAAAAAAAATCACAAAAAAAACACTTTTATTTTATACCACTAAGGTGGCAGACAAGCCTGATGGTAACTAAGTAAGTCGCCACTACATTGAAAGTTCGAGTAATATCATTGACCACCCCATCTCGTACAAGTGTCGTGTTAGTTTTTTAAATTATATACCAATTAAAAGGTTATTCTGAGACTTCACTTAAAGTTTTTTTAACTGATGACTGTTGGAAAGAAGCGGTTCATAAGCGTGGATATCATTATCAAAAGCGAATTACTGGACGGTTCCCTAGTAAGTGGCATCGTGGGAATTTACAATGGCCATTATATGACGCGCTTTAGCTTTATTTATTATTATTTTTATTATAATTACTAGTGTTCGGCGGCCAGCACAAACCTCATTCTAGGTGCCAGGATGCAATATGGAAATTAATAGCATACATATTGTTACAGGCAATGTGTTCGTCATAGCAGCGATACTTCTAGAGCGGCACCTACGTAGCGCCGCTAATCAGCTGATCCTGTCATTGGCCGTGGCAGACCTTCTTGTGGCATGCTTGGTGATGCCGCTGGGTGCTGTTTACGAAGTAGCTCAGCGCTGGACGCTGGGTCCTGAGCTGTGTGACATGTGGACCTCGGGCGACGTTCTTTGCTGCACAGCTTCCATCCTGCATCTTGTCGCGATTGCTTTGGATAGGTAGGCACTTTATCTCGTTTTTGTTGAATGGGTAGAAGGATTTTTTTAATTAGAAATAACTATCTCCAGAAGAAAATCCTGTGATCCTTAAGTCTCTACACATATCTATTTTTTTGTCTCAACCGTTAAATACCCCACGTCAAGGTCACATACATGGCTCTTCTTGGATAAAAAGGCTTAAGCATTCAGAAACTGGGTAAAATCTGCTAAAACCTGCTTAATGCTTTAAAGAAAATGCTTACTCATAAGTTGTGTTAGCATTTTCGTGGTCTGGGCTAGGTTTTTAAAGAATCAGTGAGTGGTAATATATTGGCAGGAAAAATAGAAAATGTTACATATGAATAAAAGAATTCCTTGTAATGTATCAAACTTTTGTAGTAAAAGTTGTTCCTGAGGTAGTTACCTGTTAAAGTATCGGTGCCTTCAATTTTTATGATTGCTTAGTATAAGTAGAATCAAAATCTAATTCTCCTCAGTGTAGATTTTTTCCTCGCCTGATTTTCGTTGAGAAATAGTTTAGATTGGACTAATGACATTAAGTACTATTTGAGCCATTTTCAACTTTTTAGTAAAGATTTAGAGTTCGTTTATTTTTTTACAAACGCTTTTGACCAAAATTATATTCGCACTTATTTTTTCTTTGTTTTAGGTACTGGGCTGTAACTAATATTGACTACATACACGCTCGAACGACTCGACGGGTGAGCCTCATGATAGCAGTGGTATGGATCGTCAGCTTTTTCGTGTGCATTGCACCACTTCTGGGTTGGAAGGACCCTGATTGGCACCGTCGTGTTTCCGAGGACCTACGCTGCGTTGTCAGTCAAGACGTAGGATACCAAATATTTGCGACAGCCTCGTCGTTTTATGTACCAGTATTAGTAATCTTAATATTGTACTGGAGGATATATCAGACTGCTAGGAAGAGGATTCGAAGGCGACGAGGAGCAACTGCTCGTGGGGGGGCCGGACCCCCACCAGTGCCCGCGGGCGGAGCACTGGTGGCAGCAGGTGGAAGCGGTGGCATTGCAGCTGCAGTTGTCGCAGTCATTGGAAGACCTCTTCCAACAATTTCAGAAACCACAACAACTGGCTTTACAAATGTGTCATCTAATAACACGAGCCCAGAAAAACAGTCCTGTGCCAACGGCGTGGACGCAGATCCGCCTACAACGGGATACGGAGCAGTAGCTGCCGCCTACTATCCGACACTCATTAAACGGAAGCCCAAGGAGGCTGCTGATTCTAAGAGAGAGAGAAAAGCTGCAAAAACTTTGGCAATAATAACCGGTGCATTCGTAGCGTGCTGGCTTCCTTTTTTCGTGCTAGCTATCCTTGTCCCTACGTGTGATTGTGAAGTGAGTCCTGTATTGACTTCTTTTTCCCTTTGGCTGGGCTACTTTAATTCTACTTTGAATCCTGTGATCTACACCGTGTTCAGCCCGGAGTTCAGGCACGCGTTTCAGCGCTTACTGTGCGGACGGCGAGTTCGCAGGCGCAGGGCACCCCCGCCGTAGCTCCCTACTTCCTTGACTGATCTCGCCTAACTCAATACACCTTATGTTACCTTGTTACATTTTCAGAGATATATTTACACCCCTTTATTTTTTGTACGTGACATGTGATAAGATATCTGTCTAGTAATTAAATTACGAATTCTTTTACTTGTGGTGTTATTTCTTTTGCCTGCATGTGATAAATGAGATTGATTGACATTATGTGTCAGTATCTACCTAGTTAAAAGTTTAAAAATAATTAAAATTATAATAAATATACGTAAGTAAGATATAAAACAGTATATTTGCAGTCTTCAAGAAATTTAAAGTTCACTAATCAATAACTCAATAATTTTCAAACTTAATATTAGTAAGAAATCTAAAGAATACAATAAATGCCCAGACAAAATGCTGACAAGCAAAAAATCTATTTAATTACATAAATAGCTTATAATAGCTCTATGAAGTCATAGGAATATTGAAGCTTATTTAATCACTTATTTAGTTATTTATGTGTAAAATAAAACCATGAAGCTACGTATCTTTCTAGTTCATGTAACATCGTCGTTTATGTAAGTGACTACTTAATTTTGCTCGACAGTGTAGTACAAGAGAGATTTTTTGACGTGACAACGTCTTATAAATTGGTTTGCCGGGTGACACTTCAAGAAACTGCGTTACGCTCCGCTCACGTTATGCGCTCACAATGAGAGCGAGTGAGAGGCACGCGCCCGCCTAAGAGCGAGAGAGACAGACATAAAATCATTGTCACGTAAAACTTTCGCCCGTATACCGACTTTACAGGCAACCAGTTTTTTTTTTATTATATACCACTTAGGTGGCAAACAAGCTTACGGTCCACCTGATGGTAAGCGGTCACCGTCGCCTATGGCCGCTTGCAACACCATAGGGGTATCACTTGCGTGTTGCCGAGCCTTCTAAAATCTAATAACTTCTTTCTTAAAAAACCCCATATTTAAGTCCTTAGAGAAAACCTTGGCACGGAGCTTTTTCATTGGCAGAAATTAGGCGACTAACTCAAAAGAGAGCCTTAACTTTCTGAATAAACGTGACAAACTTTTATTTCTCCACAAATACGCTTTCAATCATGGCTCCTGAATTCAGGGTTGCCAACTTTTTTTCTAAAATAAAAACTCAACATGGTCTGAGAAAGAAAATGAACAGTATTTGTAAGAAAAATAAACAGTATTTTTTTGTATTTTGTATACATATTCTAGAGCTGTTAGCGAAACTCAGTAGTTTATTTTATTATTTTTAGGGTTCCGTAGCTAAATGGCATAAACCATTAGATCGTCTCTGTCCGTATATCACAGCTTCATTATTATGCCTTTTTTTCATCGATGCTGAATAATATTTCAGACAGACGTTTTTACGATCGTGAATCACCAAACAGAATGTTAATGAAAATAAGAGAAAATACCATAGAAATGAGAAATGATGTTAATGTGCATTCCATTGTTTAGGCTTTTGTATAAGCCTTAAAAATAAATAAAAGGTATGTTCAATGCTATAAGGTTGTGTTTTGTTTGTACGTGTGACAATTAATAAAACGACGGTATGAGGATTTAGTTTGTGATAATTAAAATTATGAACACAATTTTCGTCAGCTAAGTTCAGTAATGGCTCCCCAATCAAAAAATGACCCGGTGTCAGCGGTAGTGGGTCGTTTGAAAAACATTGTATTTACATCAGCAGCGCTACCCCACAATAAGATACCATATGTCATTAAACTCTGGAAATAGATAAAATAAACTATTTTTGCGGTGTCGACAACGGTTAATTGTCTTATTTTCTTGATCGCATACATAGCAGAGCTAAGTTTTTGGCTAGGTTATGAATATGATGACCCCATTGAGGTTTAGACTCCAGCGTTATGCAAAGAAAGACTGTTGAATTAACAAGTTGATTGCTCGCCATTAATATTAATACATGTCTGTATCTAACATTTTCTAATGTAAATTCAAAACTCTATTATTATTCTATTATTCTTATATAATTCATACAGTTTACGCCTACTTTTATAAATTCCTGGGGTAGCCCATTCCCTAAAACTAACAGACTGGAAATAAGTTTCTTTTATGCAGTCAATATTTTATTAAACACTGTAGTTATAGTGTCAAGAACAGTATTGTACATATCATTTGGGTTGCCATCATAAATTAAATCTGCAGGTTCATGCAATAAGTTAGATTTAAATGATTCAATCCGTTTAGATATTATTGGAATAAATTTAATTTCCTTTTTAGTTATACTATTCCTACGTATATAGCAGCTAACTAGCGCCGCCATTAGATATCCTCAATTTTCTCTTCGTAGAAAACTAATTTCTAAACCGGCCACTTTGAGCAAAAATGCCAACTACAACTCACAGATATTATTTAGAAACTATATAAAACCTTCTAAAAATAGCTTATGACTAGCTTTATATTTGCGACATTTGGATTTTAGATATTCGTTTTCTACGAAGAGAAAATTGAGGATGTCTAATGGCGGCGCTAGTGGGGTGTAAGAGGGCCCTAAAGGGTAAACGAAGTAGATTGATTCTCATACAAAATTGATTTGCCATAATTCCGTGAATCACTCTTTGTATTTTAATTTTTAAGAAAAGAACAAAATATTCAGAGCTCGCAATTTTTGGTTTCATGGGGTCTGATAAACTATTTTTTTTTTATATTTAATTGAAGTTACTCCATACAAGAAATATGCAAAAATATTAAAATATAATGGCCTATCAGAATCTCATGAGAACCAAAAGCAGCGAGCTCTTAAATTTTTGTATCTTTTTTTGAAATCAAAATGTAAAGTAAAATTTAGGGAATTTTGGAGGTTTTGGTAAAATTCATTTTGTATGTAAACAAACTGTGGCATTTACCCTTAAATACTCCTGACGGGCTGAGCGTATTGATTCGAAACCTTTACAGACCTGCACAGTATAATATAGTCTGTGCCTACATGCAATACAGTGCAACAAACTTTTTGACTGGGTGTATGGTCGCTACCTCGCTAGTACCATGTTACTGACGACTGTAGTTTTGATTATTGATCACCGGGTCAGAAAAATTTGGTATACTGTATACAGGTTACAGGTTTTTTATTTTTACTGATAGCCTCCAACTCGAGTGGTTTTAGTGAATTTTGAGGCCAAATCAATCTGTACCATTAAAATTTAAAGCAAGCACCAAATCTGACGCGTTACAATATTGAATACACACCGCAACACGACGCGCCGCAGAGCACCTAGCCTTAGAATGTCGAGTTGACAACTAGAGTGCACGTCATACATATATGTTCGCACGTAATAAAATGCGGAGCGCTAGTTCTATCGTATATTGTTTTGTTTCCGCCACGTAGGAACATGGCCAGTGTAGACGTAAAAACCGGGAGAAGTTCGTCTTAATAATTAAAATGATACAACTTGATTGAGAACCACCTCTTTTGATTTGGTTAAAAAAGGCCTTGTGTGGCCGCCTTGTTATCTTATTTAATACTACCTATCCTAAGAGAAAATTTGGCCTGTTAATAAACAATATCTATGCAGATATTTGAATGATATAAGGGAATAAATACCTAATACGACATATCGACATATCTACATATACAGATACGCGGGTAAAATACCCTATAATACTCTATTATACCTCTCTATTAAAAATAAAGAGCCTAATTATAAAATATCCAATCTTGTCCATAACTGATACATATAAATTTGACCTAGATATAAACAAACTCTACCTATACTTAATAGACTAAGTAAACTAAATAATATTATTTCCTGGCAACTATTAACTTCAATATTATATAACGTTCTTGCAATATATGTTTTTTATATATCTATACAAAGAAATATTTTAACATGTCCGCAAATAGATTTTAAGACTTACATAAAACCGACACTTAACATAAAAGGATATTACACTATTAAGAAATAACCTACCTTAATAATGCCTGGGGTAAGTAATGGCGGAAAATTCTGTTCCTTTTTTGTTCGCTCTTATAATGTTGCCTGTTAAGTCTACCTTTTTTTTCTAGTTTAGCATTACGTGCCTCCAAAGGGAAAAAAGCCGAGCCTCAACCTTAAACTTCGTTGTCAGTCTGTATTAATTAATAATAATTTAATTAAGGAAGTATCAATTTTCAACGAAAGTGAAGTGTGTTATAAACTTTAGCTACAAAGGCACCAACTTCAAACTGTAGTTCAGATCAGATTTAGTAAGTTTCGGCGTGGCGGAAATAAAACAATATACGATAGAACTAGCGCTCCGCATTTTAATGCGTGCAAACTTATATGACGTCCACTCTAGTTGTCAACTCGACATTCTAAGGCTAAGTGCACTGCGGCGCGGCAAATTGCGGTGCGTATTCAAAATTGTAACGCAGCCGATTTGGTGCGCGCTTTTAATTTCAATTGTACAGAATTTGATAGGGATTATTGGCCTCAAAATTCATTAAAACCATTCGAGTTGGGGGCTATGTAATTATTTTTTTAGTGCACCTTTTTGAAGCCGGTTGTTTTTTTTTTTGGTAAAATCTTTTTATTTTTTAATTTTGAGTGACGAATTTTTTTTTTTTCTCATACACTTTAATACACACAACATCGATACTCGTAACAAAATTTTATACAATCATCAAAATAAAAAGCGTTTTACCAGATCCAAATTGGCACCGATTATTTTTACCAAAATTATAAGTTATAAATTCACTACATTCATATGGGACCACCTCGGAAGTATATATACACTTTTGAATAAAAAAGAATTTTGAAAACCGTCTATATATGACCGAGTTTTACCAGAACATACATAAAAAATACAAACATCCGAATTGAGAACCTCCTTTATTTTTGAAGACAGTTAAAAAAAATTGCTTTTACAAGTAAGTATAGTTACAATCTATACATATAATATAATATAGGTTTGCACGACTTTGACTTACACTAATCCGGTTTTTTCATTTTGTTGATTTCCCTCTTACAGACATACATATTTTTGTATTTTATTTATTTAATAAAAATCATAGTATGGTGTTCTTTAGAACGCTGTGCTGCCCTCCGACATGGCAGCCCTGGGTTCAATTCCCAGTATGGGCAACAAATATTGTTACAATTTTTAAATTTTAGTTTGTGTCCGGTATTGCACGTTTGTGGGACGGAATAACATTGGTGAAACGTGGATTATACAAGCATACGTCCGCCATTTCTCTGACCACTTTTATGGGTATAAATGGTGTGTTGGTTTTTTTGATAATATTATACAAATATTAAAAAGAGATAAAATATATATATTTAAAAGGTCTTTGAATCTTTTATCTTCGATTTAATATTTTTGAGTCATATATATGTTTATTAATCTAGTTTCTGCCCGCGACTTCATTCAGGTGGGATTTTAAAAAATAAACAGCTTTTGACTTTGACGGTTCTACCTACAATATCGGAATTCTCATATGAATTTTTATTGCCTATTGTGCCGTCTATGGGAAGATTTTCCAAAAACAGTGAGACATGTCAATCTTAATTTTATTCATTTAGTAATTTTAATACAAATTTTTAACCCCCCTTGCTAAGGGGATGAAATTTGTAAGATCCTTCTTCATTGCTCGGTCACGTCACAATAGACTGTACAATGTTTCAAGTCTCTAGACACAAAACTACCGGAATTCTCATACATTTTTTACATATTCTGCCCCCCTATTCCCCTATTCTGCGCTCCACGGGATGATTTTTTAAAGACAGTAAAACACTTGCGTGAACTTTTGAGACAAAAAAAAGCATTTCACTGTTTGGTAATTCTCATATAAATTTTCATTACCTATTTTGACCTCAACTTTCCAAAAACGATGAAACACTCAAAAATCATGAACAATCAATTTAAGGCATTTAGCTTTAAAAATAACAAATGTCCATACAAAATCCTAACCCCTATTTCACAACCTTAGCGGATGAATTTTGGAAAAATCCTTTTTTATTCCTTACCTTCATTATTATAACAAAAACCTCTGTACAAAATTTCAAGTCTAGACACAAAAATGTCAAAATTTTCATACAAATTTTCAATTAGGGGGTTATTATCCACAAACAGTGATTTATGCCATTTTTTGTTTTAATCTTCGTCAAAATTCCAAGTTTTATGTTATTTACTTTAAAAGTGACGGATTTATATACAAACTTTTAACCTCTATTTCAACCTCTTAAGTGATTAATTTAGCAAAATCTGTTTTAAGTGTTTCCGTAGGTCATTACGGAACCTCTGCGCTAAATTTCAAGCCTCTCTATACACAAAAACATCGAAATTCTTATACCAATGTTCATCCCCTATTTTTCACTTTAAGGGATGATTTTCCAAAAGGTGAGAAACACGGTCATCTCAATTTTCAATGATAAGGCCAAATACCACGTTTATTGCATTTAACTTTAAAAATGCCGGCGTTCCATACAAACTTCCAACCCCTAATTTACCATTAGGGGATGATTTTTGCAAAATTTATGTTCACCTAAGTAGTAACAGGAACTTTTGTGCAAAAGTCTCTAAACCCAGTAGGTTGGGCTGTCGGTTAATATATCAGTCAGTCTGTTTACTCCTTTATATATTATAGATGAATATATTATATGAAATAAACACTATTCCTTTACGTTGCTATGAAGCAACAAGTTTGCTTACGCATAATATATCTTGATTTTTAGAGTCGGCATAGCTGGAGGGACTAAAAGGAATATGTAATTACATTAGATCCTGATAAAGAGTACCCACAGGTACCAATCATTTTTCGGTGCGTCACTATTCATCTCATGCAACTCTCTTAATCAATTATTATTAGCACATAGACAGTTTTAGGGCCAAATAAGGACAAATAACACTGTTATCCTGATCGAAAGTTCCCACGGAAATACGTTTCTCGGGGGGGGAAAATTGCTTTGCACATCTATTTTAATATAATATTATAGTATTTTAAATTTCAGCCGAAAAGTTATATTAAAATTGATTGTGTGTGGAAGACACACATTCGGCCACAGAAAAGGACAGTCGAGTGACTTTATAAGGGTTTTGTCATTTATTCTATCAGAACGCATTTTTTACAGACAAACAGAGCTTCACAGTCACCCAAGCAACAGGTTACAGTGATTGATGGGTTGACCGTCGAGTGTCGACTGAAAGTAAGCCAGTAGTCAGCTTTTTAGTGAACTGACCCATTATGACGCGGCACGTAATGCGAAGATTCCTGTTTGATATTAATCTTAACCTAGTATAATATAATAATCTATATTAAACAATATTCTAAAGCGTTTGTTTTCAAGAATTTTTGCATATAATAGCCTAGTTTTTGAGGTAGGTTTCAGGATATTTAACATCGCGCTAGGACCCTTAGGAACGCCGCCAAAAATTTGAGAAATAACGCTAAGCGAAAACGAAGTAATAGTATGTACTACTATTTCTTACTCTGTGGTAATAGCGCAGGGAAGCTATGCAACGTGGTGAGTCGGGGAATGAAATAAACAGGAATGGGGCATCTAGTAAGGTAATTTAATAAGAAAATATTGAAAAACTATACTAATATATTACTCTTTTCTAAATTACATGTTTTTTTACTTACATAATCTACAAGAAAGTGAGCAGGAAAAGTTGTTTGTAATCATCAAAGCCTACGACTACTGCAGCACAAAACTAAAACACGAATCCAAAAAAAAAATCAGAATCGGTGGAAGGAAACTAATGAAAATTTTAAGGGTATGAAGATATCTATAAGGCTTCCGTCTTTGCGTTTTGGCTACGGAACCCCAAAACCTACAGATTTGATCAAGATTGTTATTAGGGTAGAATTTAAAATAATCGGCTATTGGTATAAATCCTATCTCCTCAACCTTTTTTTCATTATATGAAGGTATTTCAGGCAGTCAACGGTTTTCAATTCTAGGTTTTTTTGTTGTGAAAATTAATTTTAAGGGATTAATTTCATATTTTTATCCTGCAAATAATATTAACAACTCAACGTAAATTGTTACACAGACGATGTTATTATTAATACAAGCTTTTATTGCACCTACGCCTACGACTACTGCAGCACAAAACTAAAACACGAATCCAAAAAAAAAATCAGAATCGGTGGAAGGAAACTAATGAAAATTTTAAGGGTATGAAGATATCTATAAGGCTTCCGTCTTTGCGTTTTGGCTACGGAACCCCAAAACCTACAGATTTGATCAAGATTTTTATTAGGGTAGAATTTAAAATAATCGGCTATTGGTATAAATCCTATCTCCTCAACCTTTTTTTCATTATATGAAGGTATTTCAGGCAGTCAACGGTTTTCAATTCTAGGTTTTTTTGTTGTGAAAATTAATTTTAAGGGATTAATTTCATATTTTTATCCTGCAAATAACATTAACAACTCAACGTAAATTGTTACACAGACGATGTTATTATTATTACAAGCTTTTATTTAGTTTCACCTGTCTCGATGTTTGTCATCAAAACTTGCAAATTAAATTTGATCTGAAATTGATTGATTGAGCCGAAATTTTGCATACATGTGTAAATCGCGTGACAATACAATATTATGATGACATTGTTCTGATCTGATGTTGGAACTGGAGGGTGGCCATAGGAACTTCGCAATGTAACGACACAACATCATCGAACTCGATGGGCTCGTTTCAAACTTCTTGACCAGTAGTTTGTCTTTCAATGGTGACCAGGGTCTGATGATGGAGCTGAAAGTTGGTCACAGGAAGTCTGGAATCAAACAACGTAACCCTATCGAGTTTCAGCTCGTTTGATTGTAACCAGGGTCTGATCTGATGATGGACCTGGAAGTTGGTCATGGGAACTCAGTTGAGAAACGACGCAACCCCATCGAGTCTCGGCTCGTTTGATTCGACTTGACGATAACAATGGTGCTAGATTACCACCAGGGTCTGATGATGGAAATGGAAGATGGCAATAGGAATTGAGTAATTAAACGAGTTTGAACTGGATAGACATGAGAAAGGCACTTTTGATTGCTGACGGGAGACCAGATAAAGATCCTATCAGACTTTATATAATGACGTACAGAAATTAATTGAATTATATCCAGTCATTGTAAGCCGGCATTTAATGGTACGAGTTCAAGCACTTTTAACGTTTATAACACACAATGACGAAGTACTCTGCGAACAAATGAAAGATTTCTGGTGGCGAATTAAATGTCAGAATCCCGGAAACCCACATTTACATGGTGATTTGGATCGAAAATCACCTATCTTTTGAAAGTGAAGAAGGCATTCGTCTCCTTGGCCAAGTTGTATCCTGTCAATTGCCACCAGAAAAAACTGATCTTTATGAATTGATAAAAAAAATCAAGTTGACTTCAAAGAAACCTTGTAATCAGAATTGTTACAAACAACTAACCAGTAACTACATAACTAATTTATATGTAAAGTTATTAAAAATAAAATTAAAAGAAATAAAAACTTTTTAAAAACAAGCTTATATTATGTTCTTGTTAATAAAACGAACTAAAAATTTAAAAATAATTATTTATACATAATAAGAAAAATATCATTATATAGGTACTTACATTGCAACCTTTAACGATAATGAACCATATTCGTATAGCATAATTACACCTTCATTATTTTTCTTTTGCAATTACAATGTAACACGCTTAAATTTATAAAAATTGGGTATGTGATAATAAAGGCAAGGTGTAAAGTTTCAGGGTTTAGTAAAAATGCCTAATTTACCTACGCTCGATATGGGATTATTGTGTGTCACATATCTAAATATCTATATATTTATAGTCACAAATATCGTTCTCCCTATAAATCAATGGACATGCACACACGCGGCGGATAATATATATTTCATCTTCTAACATCCGCGTCTGCTGAGCGATATTAACAGACTGTATCAGTTTTTCGCAAACCAATACAGGTTGACGCATCATTAATTTTACTATTTGGGGGCACGGTAGTGCTCCCGACAAGACGAGTCAATGGAAGCGCACTGGCACTACCACTTTTCTCGAAGTGCTACGTTGTTTTTTTTAACCCTTATAACTTGGGTTTGGATTATAACAGATAAACAAAATTCTCGGGATATAATGGCAATAGTAGACTTATTAAACATAAAAAGTTTCAATTGCATAGCTCTTACACTTAAGATTTTAAAATAATTAAAAAATAATAATGATATAACATACGAAAGCCTTACCTAATTGCTCCATTTACATATTTTCACCCAGAAAGTGTTTTTTTTGGTGCTCTAATTAGAGAAAAAAAAAAGGTTTTCATAAAATTTTATTACTGATATACCTAAACGTTTCTTGTAATTCTACGTTGCACACACTACAGTGCCACGTCAGTTTTCTGAATTTGTAAGATATGTGACTTTAGTTCTCTTCGGGATGTAATTATTTCGGATCCATCTCGCGCTATACGACTTTGAACTTGGGGACCAGCCCCGCTGTATTGTCTACGTTTCGGCAGCGAAAGCCATGACAGGTAAGACGCACTGATCTAAGACATCTGTCTTCAGACTCTGCGGTAAAGGCGACATGAAGAAGACTTAACGAAGCTTGGCAAATGCTGCCCACCCTAGCTGAATCCTGCTGTCGGCTTCCTTCTTAAAGTGGTTCCAGCCCAGTCAGATTTTTTGTCCAAGGTACACATAATCCTGGGCTACCTCAAGTAAGGTATTGGTTAATATTAGGTACTGACATTGGTATGACGGATTGTTTTAACATGGCTTTTTTCTAATCCAAATTAATGCTAAGTTTTTATCTAGGGAGTACAAGAGTAAAACATTTCGCTCAGTTCTTCCAGTGACTGCCACAATGACCAAATGCCAATATGTCACCTAAGTTGCCACGCTGTACACGTATAGGTCAATAATAGTGTAGGGTACGCATTTAAACGAATTGTTCCCAATTAATATTAATAAATAATAATAATAAATAAATATTTTTGGACATTAAACACAGCGGCGTCTGCCCCAAAAGTAAGCAAAGCTTGTGTTATGGGTACCAGACAAAGACAATGGATCTACTGAGAATAATCGACTAATACAAATACAAATACTTTTTTTTTGTAGATACATACATAAATACGACCAGACTCAAGACAAACACAAATATTTATGTTATGACATAAATGTTTGTCCAGTGCGGGAATCGAACCCACACTCTCTGCATAGCAGCTTGCCACGCCACCAACTAGGCTGCGAGGGAGTAATTGACAAAGTAGTCAAGCTTTGTAGTTCGTTTTAGTGAGAATTCTGTAGTAGTTACTCTTCTTTATTCTGTGCATTGTTAAGTCAAGAAATTATATATAATACCAGTAATATATTTTTAATACTACTAATACTGAAATAATTACAGTTCATGACTTATACTTATACCAGGAAACAACACTAAATGAGAGTCGTAAATAAAGCTCAAAGCGAAAAATCTCAGAAACGTTACAGGTCATAAATTTCCAATGTAATCTCGTCACGTAATAGTATTGCGTGGTTCAAATATAAATGCCATTGAATAACATCAGAAGTTAAAAGGGATAAGTCGTGAAAAAGTAAAAGTGACGGAATAAATGAAGACAAATTGGAATATGTGGAATTTCTTATGTACCTACTGACTTATCTTTTTTATTAAAAGTGACAGGAAAAAATCAAAAAAGTCAAAAATAATAATATATCAGAATCAGATCCAGAATATACCAAATCAGAAATAATAATAATAATGATCTCCGTTTGAGGGTTTCGTAGCCAAATGGTAAAACGGGAATTTTATAGTTTCGCCCCATGTCAGTATGTATGCCTTATACTTAATTCCGCCATCTTCGCATCAATGCAGATAATATAAATCTTTGTTAAGGGCAAATATGAAGCTGCTTTTCCCCATACAATACGTTTGCCAACATTTTCCCAGTCGTCGTTACCACAACTGCGAAAGACCGATTGTGACTTGGCCCACAGTGCTAAAGAGAAAGCCGATCTACTGGGCTGCCCCTTGCTTAAACTCGAATATGAACGACGAAGGCGCTGTACCACCTACTATACCGTAGTGTGGTAGGACCATGCCGGAAATCTGCATAACACAGCGGGAGGTCCGGGCGGGCTTTGGTTGCGTTCGATCGGGTCTTGCACCGGGGTCTTCTATCGAAGTTGCCATCTTACGAAGTGCCCGAGGGTCTGTGCAAATGGGTGGCTAGCTTTTTGTCCAGCAGACGCATACGAGCCGTAGTTGACAATAGTTGGTCTGATAGCATGGACATTAATGCTGGTGTCCCACAAGGCTCTGTGCTGTCTCCTACGCTGTTTCTACTGCATAGCAATGACATGTTGGACATCAACAACATACATTACTATGCAGATGACAGTACTGGAGACGCTTATTACACGGGCCATGCTAATCCCTCGTTCCACTGTGGAAGAAAGGCGTGGAGAGCTTGTGTCTCAAATCAGACCACTGTGTCCAAGGTCTCTGACGGGGGGGGGGGGGGGGACTTGGTTCGATTCAACGCTACAAAGACGAGTCTGCACGTTAAGAAACTTTAGAAAACCCCATTCACTGAAGTCCCACATTTCCAACACACAAGATTCGGCCCCAGATGAAGTACTGCTACCATCTGTGGGCGGGTGCACCCGGATACCAGTTTAGCCCCTTTTGACTCGGTTCAACGACGGGCGTGTGAGAATGGTCGACGATCCCAAACTCACAAGCCGTATCGAGCCCTTAAGTCTGAGGAGTGACTTTGCCTTCCTACTTTATTCCATCGCACCACTCGTCATTGGCAGGGAATTCATTTATACACTTTAAAACCGAAATGGTCGCGTACAGTGCGGTTTCAGATAACCTTCCTCCCGCGAACGATTGGTTTGTTTAATGAGCTCCCTGCCAAGGTTTTTCTTTAAGGTATGGGATTCTTCAAGAAAGAAGTTATTAGATTTTTGAAGGGTCGGCAACGCGCGAGTGATACTATTGGTGTTGGAAGCGTCCATAGGCTACGTTGACCACGCTTACCATCTGGATTTTGGCATTACACCTTTATTTTTTTATATAAAGTATAGACTTACACAGTCACTATGTTTTTTTTTTAAATGCCAATTCTTTAAATTACTGGGGCCCTGCAAACACCGATTTTGATGATTGTGTCCTAGGTATTATTTGTCTAAGGCACAGTTGTCGCTATTGCACATCGGTCTCTTAGGTCGGGTCTTAGCGCGACAACATTTTTTTTTCGCAATACCTTTGTGTGTATTCGCTTGGGTCTGATATTTCTTTTTAACGCCATTTCTACCTTTATATTAGTATGTACAATTAATTTTACCTATTGATGGATGACTACGTCTTCAAAAATCCATTTACAGTTTTTAAGTAATATTTTCCTTTGATGCATATATAAGATTGTTTTTGTCCTTTTTGTATTTCTTAAAAGTATATTTTAAATTATGACAAAAAGTGTCTTCATCTAAGAATAGAAGCAGCACAACTAAAAAATCTAAAAATCTTTATACAACCAAGTTTACAAAATTTATCCTTAGATTAGAACACGAAAAAAATATTCAATAAAAACACCCAACTGTAAAAATATTAAGAACTAAACAGAAATTGAAAAATACCAAATATTAAACTATAAACAGACGGAACTCATTTAAAGGTAACTACTTTACGAGCAGTTTGAGCAATCTGTACAATTGTCTGTCTGTAACAATCTGTAAAGTATTTGTACTTGCACTGAAATTAGTTCTGCCTGCTTATGTACCTATGAGTAGGTAAATATTTACTTTTTGTTGACTCGCGCTTGACTATTTTATGTGCCCTATGGCACTCGGGAGATGAACACTTCTCATTTGAGACCTCATTCATCGGAATCGGTTCAGCCGCTTCGACTGCAGGAGCTCACAACTGAACAGACATACATGCATCCTACTAATATAATATATGTGAAAGTTTGGATGTTTAAAAGTTTGGATGTTTGTAACTCAATCACGCTTCAACCACTGGTCGGATAAGAATGAAACTTGTTACACATAAAAGGGTGGATCCAGAACAAAAGTTTAGAGGGGGCGATCATAAGATCTGAAGGTATTTTTTGAACTTTGAAACTGCAAACGTAAGTTACCCAATCGACCCAGCTCGTGAAGTTTTTGAATAATTAAATATACAAACCCAAGTAACCCCAAGTATTTTTTATATGTAATAAAAGTTATATATTTTAAATAATGTTACAATTAATTTCTCTCTCGGCCGTCCTTAGGAGGGGCGATCGCCCCGATCGCCCTCCGCTGGATCCGCCCCTGTACACGTATAGGTTAGGTCCTGGAATAGGTTCCCGCAGGAATATCTATAACCGAGCCTAAACGAACTATAGCTACAGCTATAGCTTGATATAGCAAACTACATTAGTATAATGAAAGAGTTGACGTAGAAATAACACGCCGATAAAATCAAATTAAGGGCGGATGAAGCCGCTGGCAAAATGTAGTACAATCTAACATACGTGCGAGAAACTTCCCTCCTTCTTGCTAACTCTGGTGAAAACGGAACCCTTATGATTTCCATCCACCTGTACTTATGTCACAGGCATTGTGTAGTATAGTAGGTAATAGGAAGCGCGTAATAGTACATTATGATACAAGTGAGCTAGACTGCTCATTACAGACGAGGTTTTGGGTTGCAGCCCAAGCTGAAGAGCTTCCGAGTGTCATAGGACTGTTTTTAACACAATTGGAGGATTGTTAAAATGTAAAAGTGCGTAATGGACGCTATTAAGATGCTGAAAACGGTGCAGTAAATGCTGCTTTATGAGCAAGTGTGTCAAAAAAAAATTTACGTGCTTACTCACGCTTGTGTGTGATATCATTGTATACGCCTTTGAAAGTCCTTTCTTTTGAACGATGTATTCTGGAAATAAAAAGAAAACAAAAATACAACAACAAAGCTTTAAAAATACTTCAAAAAAGAATTATTTTGCACAAAACCGGTTCACAAGTTTGTCAAATATCCGCAATTATTCTGTGTCAACGAAACCCTAACTTTATGTGTGGTTGTCACGCACTTCGCCGGTTTTTATTAGGCTATAGCAAAATATCCTCGCACTGAAATTATTTTAAAGAGTTTCCTGGAATTAATAATTTTCAAACGAATCTTGAATCTTCACTGTTGTCTGACACTGATAAATTGTGTCTACGTTGACACGAAAGAGAAAGAGAGCTGAAAACTTATTTTTAGATTTATTTTAGATAGATTTCGAGCGTAGTGCTACGTTGCGGGGGTAACTCATTCAAATATTCGCTGACGCATGATTTGCTGACCGAGCAATGTTCAGTCCCTTTCCTATGATTTATCTATAGCCAAACGTTGTACATGTAGGGTGGGTAGGTAGCCTGATATGCGGTCTACTGTACGTACAAATTTAAACGTATACCTCGAAAAAACCATCTGATTTAGTATTAGGCTCGACTTGTGTATTCTATACCAAATTTCAAGTTTGACACTTAAAAAATTAATGTTTTACATTCATAAAGTAATCCTTTAAGACCGTTTAGTCGGACACATCCATTTGACTTCTCTAGCTCTGGGATCGGTATTAAACTATTTGCATACTAACAGCAATGTATCAGTAAATTATCGGACTGAAATTCTATACTGGACGAATTTCTATACCGATATATTCCATTTCTACACTTATTTGGCCCTTATAAGCGTTCATGTTTGCATATATGTATGTATGTATTATGTTTGTTTCTTTATTTTATTTCTGTACTGTAATGTTGTGCACTAAGGTCCGCGCGGCGTGAGGGCCGAGGTTCCGAAAGGTTGAGCGGGAAAACTTTAAGTAAACTTTTAAATTTATTTGCACACAAATTAACTATTTCTTCAGGTATTTTATAATACATTCTGAAGACGACATTTTGGAACTACCAACTTATCTTTGTACCTGGTATGAACATAATGTTAGTCAATTTTTTCAGTAAATAAATGCAAATTTAATATTTAAATTAAGTTTACAATACATACATACAATAATCTTGGGATGGATCAGTTTGGACCTGAATTTCCCTAAATACTTCTTAAATGGAGAATTAGGCCTCTTATTTGGCTTTACAACTGATGCCCTGTAAAAATCCCTTCAATGTAAATTAAAATTAAAAGTTTTGATTGAAAGATTGAAGGAAGAAACGGATATAAAAAATATGAGATGTGCAAGCATGATTTGAAAAGAAATGGGGTGCATGGATCAGATATTTTCCTTGCGGAACGTAGGAGACAAATGTTTGGAAAAAAGTCAAAGATTCTGCTAAAAAGCCTATAACAAAATGGTGGGGAATGAGTTGTGGTGCACATTTTCCGTATATGGTGTGAACGAAGACTTGATCCGAGCACTGAAGAATCTGTATCAGAATTCCAGTGCTTGTGTAAGGATCAATGATGCACACAGAGATAGTTAACATCGAACAATGTGTGAAATAGGGATGTGTCGCCTTGGTTGTTAAATCTATTCATGGATAATTTGACTGAGATTTAAAAGAAAAATACTGTGGTTTAAGAATGAGTGAGTTACCTGTCTATCGAGTGCTTCCTTTATGCCGATGACCAGTTCATTCTTGCATCAGAAGCAGCAGAGGAGCTACAGGAAATAGTAACAATAAAATTAAAAGCTCAGAATTTTGCAACTTTGTGTTGTGTTTGTTGTAACAAAAGCCTTTGCGCAAAATTTTAAAGTTCTAGCTAGATAAATTAGATTCTGCCAAAATAAACTCTATAAAAGTAGTAGTTTTAACATAAACTAAGTGAGTGAGTGACTGACTAATAGAATAAACAGACAGTCTAGGCACTTGAAATTTTGCACAGACGTTCCTGTTGTAATGTCAGCAAGCACTAGCAAAGGATTTTGCAAAGTTGCTCTCCTAAGGGCATAAAATGGGGGTGTGACGTTTGAATGTAAGTCCGTCGTTTTTAAAGCTAAATTTTATGCATAAATAGTATTGTATTTGACCTTAGGTTGAAAATAACGTATTTGACCGTTTTTAAAAAGATATCCCCTAGAGATGGAAAAAAGGATGGAAATTCGTATTAGAATTTCGATATTTTTGCATATTGGCTATATTTCAAATCTAGCGGGTTTTACCGTCATATTTGTATGCTAAGCGCACGCCTCAATGGTCTATTAGTGAACTGGCAAAATACTGTTGTGGTTAGTTGAGCCATTTTTTCTCAGTCCCTGTGAACATATTTTCGACCATTAGAGTTTTTTTGCTGCAACGAGTTTTTTAAGATATAGTAAGTCATTTGCTTAAACCTTACGTATTATTTCTATTCCTTAACATTTTGCCTCTAGTATTGTGTTTTGTGTTGATGAAAAACTCTTGTGTTAAATTATTTGTGGACTTTTAGATATTTAAAAGTTCGTATGGACAAAATGGCATAGGTGTACTATGTACAAAACGGCATACGTCGATTGCAAAAGGAAATAAAGAATAAGGCCATTAAAAATTCCATCCAATAAGGTTAAAATACAGATCACGCAGATCCAATTTGAATCATAAAGTGACGAAAAACCTTTTGAGACCCAGATATAAGATGAAAATTATTACTGTGCGTGTACTTATTGCATAGAACTGTTTTCGCGCTCAAAACCCGGAGAAGACTGGCTACGCTGCCTGAATTATTTATTCTCTTTGGGGTCATTCTGAATTATTAGCCCAAAAAAATGAAAAAAAAAATACTTGTGCAATATGCTAAAAACGCATATTGCACAAGTATTTTTTTTAAATTTTAAAGAGAATAAATAATTCAGGCAGCGTAGCCAGCCTTCTCCGGGTTTTGAGTATACCATTTTGTCCATTACGACTATTCGCATTAAAAAATAATAAGTCTTAAACAGAGATCAATAAAAAACCATTTCGTCCATACAATACGGACACATTGGTTTTTAATTCATCTCTGTTTAAGACTTATTATTTTGTAAATTACTTGTTATAATTATTGAGTTTTCAGGTTTATGCTATAGATAAATGATTAAAGTTTTTTTTTTACAATTTTACGGTTCTAGATATATAAATAAGGAAATTATAAAAGAAATAGAAAACGGTATGCCGTTTTGCACGTACTTCTCCTAGGTAGGTTATATTAGTTAAAATCATTAAAAGTTAGCCAGTCCTCGTGGATGATGACATCAAAAATAATAAGGACACTGAGCATGTATCTCGCAAGAATATTTGATTATTAAAAAAACTCGTGGACAAGGGCGAATCTGACAATGGATGTACAAAAAAAAGTCATGGCTTGGGCGACATTTCTAAATATCAATACATGCATTAGCGAACCCAAAATCCTGAACTCTTAATTCAAGACTCCTAGGGACATTTTACTAGCTCTCTCGGTTCCATTTGCGTAATTAGAGATTTCCTATTCGTTTTTGATGCCTTTCATATTTCGTAATCGACCGTAGAATGTAGTCTCTATTATTTTATAAAAGTTTAGTTTATAAGATGGCATTATTAGACCGCTACATAAATGTTATATGAGGATGGCAATAAAAGGGCTCGGTGGCGCTCCGCCATTAGCACAACATGTTTTAGTAATAAACGCTTGAAGCGTCGAAAGATGTCTGTTGTTTGATAGTTATTATTGCAGCGATAAAGGTTTACGTAAGAAAGTGCTGAATATTATGATTTTCCTTAAGTGCTTTGGAATAAAAATTTGTATGGGAATTTCGATATTATTGTGGCCAAAACCATAAATAGTTAAATGCTGTCTTTTATTTTTCACAAGTCCACACGGACTACTATACTATACTAGTTTTAATAAGCGATAACTTTTAGTGTATTTACCTCAGAATTTAAATTATTTCGATCGAATGATCAGCCTCTCAGAGTATATATTCGCAGTAATTTGAAATTGTCATGAAAAATAAATATTTGCGCCCTGAAACAAAAATTAAAAAATAAAATTCTCATTAACGAGGATCTTAACGAATATCTTAGTCGATATTAGTGTTTTATAGAGACCATATATTTATTAAGCGTGTTTGTTTTGTGATCCTCTATTACTGCCAATACTCATATTTAAAAGATAGGTGCTAGCTAGACAGTGACCAATGTCGTCGGTTTCTTTTCATACAAAATAAATTTTGCCAAAATCTTCAACGTTAACTAAATTTTACTAAACATTTTTATTTCAAAACATACAAAAATATGAGCTCGCATTTTTTAATTTTATTATTTTTTTATATTTTTGCAAAAGTGCCAGAATTTCTTGTATGGAACAACATCAAAAAAATATAAAAAAACAGCTTTTTCCCGCGGTTTTACCCGCGCTAAATTCGGTTATCAGTGTAGGCTTTCAACGGCAACTCCTCAATCATAAAAAAAACGACTCACACTTAACCTTTTCAAGCCACCTGTGTCCTTCCCCGGGACTTAACTATATCAATGCCAAATTTCATCTTAATCGTCACAGCAGTTTAAGCATGAAGAGGTAACAGACCCGGCAGACGTTGTCCTGCCCCACATTAAATATGATATTTTAAATTTTAAATTTACATTTTTTTAAATTTCGTGATTCCATAATTACTTCCAAAAAATCTACGGTTGAGTCATCATTATTGGACATCTCACTGTTTACTATCCTCTATATGTCTAAATTATTTAATTCTTCATTTTCTTCCAAATCTTCTATCGCAGAAGTATTGGCGGGAAGCCTTTTTTTAAAATCCTGCTGATTTTAAGCTAGCTCTTTCGATGCGTTTTTTACGTTCTATGTAATGTGTCGTTTTCAAACCATAAATTTTACAATAATTGAAGTTGTGGGATATGACAATAATGGAGTAATTCAATGCAGCGAATATTGAAATCATTGTCGTACATTCAATCTTTGCCGTTTAGGAGAATATCAGTAACACACCGACTGCAGCGCCATCTACCATGTCCAATTGTGTTTTCAAAACTTGCAGGGACCCACTCGAACGTATACAAAAAAATATCATTAAAATCGACCCTACTGTTTAGGAGATCAGTGACACACCGACTGCCGCCTACCTACTTACCGTGTCCAATTGCGTTTTAAAACCATCCAGAAACCCATTTAAATATTTAGACAAAATTTTACCCCAATTGTTCCAGCCATTTAGGAGGAGTTAGGTGACAAACACACGTACAGAAAAATTATACGTAGCTAAAAAAACCGACTCACACTTTCAGGTAGCCTACTTGTTTGTCCTTTCCCGGGACTCTGACTATCTACATGCCAAATTTTATCCTAATCCGTCCCGTGTTTTAAGCCTGAAGAGGTAACAGACATACAGAGTTACTTTCGCATTTATAATATTAGGCTGGGTTGCATTAAGTAACTTTGACGTTAACCAGCCGTCATAATTGGAGATTCTCTGAAAATTTGCATTATCGGCTATTATTAAATTAAACTGGCCCATTAAAGTTCACTACCTTCAACCTAAGTATGGATTTTGGCTTAGCAGAATCACATATGTAAACCAAAAACCGCGAGCACTTAAGTTTTTTTTTCTTTTTTTAAAATTGGACTTTAACTGATTATGGCAACTTTATTTTGTATGAATATCAATCTAGGCCGTTTAGCCCTTAAAGAACTGCCCAGTTTTAAAGAACCTATGCTAGGTAAATCCTCCATTTCCAGCTAATCTTAGAACAATAGTCATAAATAACAAATCATAAAGAAATAATAATTAAGTCTGTGCGTTCAGTTTAACTATGTTTATATATTTAGAACTATAGTTGATACTGCATGTAATTCAAAGAAGTAAGTTGTTTTGTTAGAAAGAGAATATATTGCCATTAAGTATGAAACACAATTTTATTTAAATAACTTTTACGTCTGGCTTTTACAGTATTCTATTCTGTCAACCCAATTTTTGTCAAGAATTTTCGATTGTATGGGCTCGTATCTCATTAATGGCAACTTAATTAACTTAATGCTTGTGTCCCGCAAGGCTCTGTGCTGTCTTCTACGTTATTTCTACTGCATAGCAATGACATGTTGGACATCAACAACATACACTGCTATGCAGATGACAGTACTGAAGACGCTTAATCCACGGGTCGTGCAAGGATCCCTCGTTCCATTGTGAAGGAAAAACGTGTCTTGTATGAATTTTCGAAGATCCCAAAAACACTTGTCTTATCGAGCCCATAAAACGGAGGAGAGACTATGCCTCCCTGTGTGCGTTCTACACGGACAAAAAACGCTCCAAAGATAAAAAATCTGTTTTATATTCAAAGAAAAAAGTCAATTTTACTCATTTAAAATAAAAGCTTTGCTACATTTGCAATCATTACTATTTTTTGTGATGTGATGTGATATATAAATGTAATGTGAATGTAATTTTCACAGTTCAATTTTAGTATATAAAAATAATACATATATTAATTATTACATTAAATCATACTTAGTAGGTATATTATTAAAACGTCATTCGTAATTTCATGAAATCGTAATAATAACGGAAACATTACGAATTTAGTCATGTTCAATTTGAATATATTTGAGTTTGCAAGCGCTTTACTTGAAATTACTTAAATAATTCTTAAAATAATTAAACTAACTGCTGTTGTAATTTCAAGTAACGTTTCTTATCCTAAGTGTGAATTTTGTAAAATACAGAAGCTTTAGGCTAGTCATCTGCCATTTCAAAATAATTTGCGTCAGTGGCACGTTGAGTTGAAAGAATACCTCTAATTTATGGAGGGATCCAAATTAATCCCTCCATAGTAATATCTTTTCGATTGTGTGGTTTTCATTAGTGTACTTTAGAAAAGAAATGGACCATAGACCAGAAATCTTCTATCTATGAAAATATTTAGTAATAATTGCTAAAATTTAGGATATGCCTATGACGTCATCATTTCGGATATTACTATTGCACTCTTGGAGTAACAAAACCGTTCTTTGTAATATTTACAAACTGCTTTAACAAAAATAAATTCATAACTATTGCAAAGCATCTTTTGTCCTCGGAGTTATAAATATTTTAGTAAAAATTAATATTATTTTTTAATTTTTGTCTCCGGTAACTGCTTGTACATTGGGATGTGTTCTGAGGAATCATCATTACACCGTCCGCCATCGGCAGGGAATTCATTCTCACACTTTAGAACCAAAGTGGTCGCGGTTTCAGAGAAACTTCCTCCCGCGAACGATTGGGTTGTGAAATGAGCTTGGCAGGTGCCAAGGTTTTCTCAAAGGACTACAGTATGGGGTTTTTCAAGAAGGAAGTTATTAGATTTCTGAAGGGTCGGCAACACACGACTGATACACCTGGTATTGCAAGCGTCTATATGCTACGGTGACCGCTTGCCGTCGGGCAGACAGTAAGTTTATATGCCACCTTAGTGATATAAAAAAAAAAACAAAAGACCTTTCAAGTCTTGGATAGTCTGTGGATGATTAGAGTGACACTTATCCTTAACGACTCCCCACATAAAAAAGGTCAACGGAATCAAATCGCAGCGGCGGCGTGGTGGCCAATCCCTTATGGCTGATTATTCGCTCCCTAAAGAAAGTGTGCAAAAGACCGATAGCTTCGTTTGCTGTGCAGCTTAATGCTCCATCCTATTGCGACCAAATGTCATTTGTGTCCTCCTCTTCAATTCTAGGTAGCAAAATGTCATTTACCATAGCTCGATAACGCTCCCAATTGTAAGGGCGGCATATTTTCGAAAAAAAAAATGGGCCAATGATGCCGCCGCCATTGCAGATGCAATGCATCGGTTTCTGATCTCCAAGGTTACATGTGGATTTTCTGAGCCCCAAATTTGTTTGTTGACATAGCTTTCGGTGTGAAAATGATTGAAGATGATTTTTTGGTAAAATCCTCATTTTCTTTCAAGCGTTCTACTTTCCAGTTAACGAACCGAAAACGTTGCGGATGGTCACTTCGCTTCAGCTCCTGCACTAATTGAACTTTGTATGCCTTCATACTGAGGACTTTATGCAAAATTCTCATTAAAGAACTACGTTAGAAGTTCAATTCTTGTGAACAATGGCCAGTTGATGTTGATGGATGCACAGATACATTCAAAGCAACAGTTGCATAAGTGTGCATGTTGGTTTATCCAATAACGATCCAATTCCACGAACTCGTGTCACAAATTAATCCATAATTTGCCTTGAAGACACTTCATCTATACTGAATTTTCCACGTTAATTCCTTACAGTTTCGCTAGAAGACTCACCACATTCCAAGTAAGTTTTATTATTTCCTAGTTTTGTTCAAGCGTAAAGCGGCCCATTTTGTAAATTTCAAACATTTAACTAATTTTCTATAATAACACGAATAACATAAGTGTTGCTACACACTCGAAATAACCGTTAGTTGAAATTGCAAACAGTAGATAAACCCCCCTTGACATAGTACTAGAAATGTCAAAAGCTTAAATAACTTTTATATTAGTAGTGATTCTAAATATTAGAAAATTTTGTAGAATTTACATTGTCCTGCCTTTATATAAATTTTCTTTAGCAAATAAAATGATTTATGGCGACAACATGATCCTGATTAATGGCTATATGGCTTTTCCATTGGACAAAAGGGCTTATCATTCTTTTTGAAACAAGTCCGAGGATTATTATACATAATTCATGTGGCAGACACGTTGACGAGGAGCACTCTACAAAAGCTCGTTGTGGATTGTGGCTGCTTCCTGTCCCGCGTGAGCTTTCAACCGTAATTTTTTTACTTTCATCAAAGCTGAACACGCATTTCTAAAACTCACGCGAGAATGTGTGTTAATTACCCTAACAACATTTTTTAAGTCACTCAGTCAGGTTAGGTTACAGTAATCTGTGCACTCTAGTGCGTGTCATACACTTATTAACTTAGGATTTCTTAGTAAATCTATTTAATGAAAGTAAAAGTAAAAATGGTAGAATATCGATAAATATAGTGATACGGACAGACATGTCAAAATTATAAATAGCCAATGTCGAAAACGGAGCCCAAAAATAGCAATACAAGTTAGATAGCTTCCCAATGGATTGAATCGAATGATATTTCCAATGACAACAACGATACAAAAAACTAATTACTAGTTATTAACAACTAGTTTTTAGCTGTTACTCCGTCCGCATTCAATTCGGTTATTGGCGTGGGATTCTTACGGCAACTCTTTTATTGGTAAGGAATGACAAACAAAAAAAAACAAATAAACAAATGCATTTTCGCATTTATTTCTAACATAAGTACGCGATAAGCTACAGATGTATCGTTTGATTCAAAATATATATAACTTGACTATTTACGATAAATTAAAATAAACGCTATATCTTTGTTTAGATTTACAAAAATTGAACATATTTCTTGTAAATGACTGCGACTATGACTAACAAACATATCTCGCAATTTAATTTCCAATGCTGGCTGATAGCAATGCAATAGCCGTCTGCCCCTTTATTTTAATAACAAGAATATCACTACAAAGTAATGCCGCTGAAAGTTTTTCGTTATGTTACCGATAAGATAATTTTCGATGCATTGAAGTGGAATACCGATTTTTAGGATATCTCCATGGTGCCAACGTCCATTTTATAAAGTGCAACAAAATTTTCTGATCCTCCGACCTTGGGTGTTTGGTCGCTAATGTCGTTTTAAATTCACACCATTTCGAAATGGCGACTTTAGTTTTAATTTTTTACCACCAGGTCAGAAAAGTTTGTTGATCTATACTCGCGACATTATTTATAATATACTAGCTGTCCCGGCGAACGTTGTTCCGCTGCCGTCCCTCTCTACCCGGCGAAAGTTGGTTTTTACCTATAGTGCCCGAGTCCGGCTCGCACTTGACATATCGAGATAAAAACTATCCTATCTTTTAAGTTGGATCAAATAACAGATATTTACGAAGTTTGATCAAAATTGGTTCAGTAGTTTAGGAGTCCATTGAGGACAAACATTGTGACACGAGATTTATATATATTAAGATTAAACTTTACTATGTTATATCATCGTGTGCCAAAATGGACGATGTATTACTTACTGAATACCTACTTTTTTTTGTGGCAGCGCGTATCGCGCGGGCCACAAACGAAACCTAGATCTTAGTTTTAAAAATTTTTTACACACGAAATAAAATTATATGTGTGGATGGGTTCTAAAAAAGTCACTCCAGCAAATAAGTTATATTAGGATCCTTAAACCTGTTTTAAGAAATGAAAAAAGTTATTAGCTTTCAAATATTGTTGAATGAAACAGGTACATAATCAGTTATAAATAATACTGATTGCAATAAATTTTGGAGCAAATTCCGCATACAGTACTTAGACAGCAAAAAACGCCACCACTATTAATAATTTTGAAATGGCATAACAAGACATCTATAACTAGGATAAAATAGTTTTAAAGCATATTTGTAATAATAGTGATATATTAAAAAGCAACTAAAATATAAAAATGTAATTTTTTTAACAATATGGAGATTATAAAGCTATATGAAAAAGAACCTGATTCAACGATTGCAATCAAAATTAAGAATAAATTATTATGAAATTTAATAAAACTCTGTATGTGTGCTTCATTTTGTCTGTAGGTGTTATATTCTAACTTTTTAAGAATTTACAGGGTAATGGGCACAATGTCAGGATTTTTTTAGTCTTAAGTTCTACTTTTTTGGAATTCTTAATGGCAACCCTAAGCGGAGATCACAATATGCAAAACTGATGGAACATACATAACATAGGTACCTGCTAAAAACATATACACCCCCCCTTTTTTTGACTTTGCTGTAGTCGGGTAAAAATCTATAGTAAGTTAAAAAATGTGAAAATTTTTAGACAAGTAGTTAATAAATCACTTAGTATATTTAAACTATGAAGAATAAACATGCTTAAAATAATTCATTTTTTCATAAACATAAAAAATGCATCGAGTATGGTATGAATCGAAAGATGTTAATCAGCACATTACAATTATATAAAACCTACCCGACATATAAGTTTTATTAAACTAGCAAGCAAAACATTGACAGCAAATTTATTATAGTATACAATGAAAGTTATTCATTAATAAATACTTGATTACATTACAATATCTTAAATAAAACAAATGGTACCAATACATTTTTCATAAGATATATCCGATGAAAGGTCTTTAGGAAACGACTTATGACATAATAAAGAAGAAATAATAAACACACACACACACACAACTGTACAATTAATTAAAACTTATTCCATAAATCAATGAAAATAGCTGCCTTAATAAAAAATTAAGACCCTTAATAGCACAATAGCGCCGCCACTACATATATATAAATATTATTTATTCTTCGTACAAAGCGTACTTCAAAACAGTAAAAAAAATAAAAACGAAGTGTCATAAACTTTTTAAAACGTTTTGTATTATTTGTAGAATGTGCCGTGTGAATGTGTAAGTTTTAATTCGGTTATTAGAAAAAAGCGGCCACATTTAGCAGTTAAAGTTTTTAATTTGAACGAAGAAGAAATAAAAATTTCTAATAGCGACCTAGAGTTGCAGTATATGGAGAATTAAAAACAAAAAAATATATAAACAGCTATCTCGTGATATAATAACCCGAAATGACACACTTTATATGGTAACAGAAAACTTACTTTGCCCATTCTTCAAATTCTTACACACATGAACCCATAGTACCTACATCAAAACTTGCAATACGACCCGATAACTATAATATTTCCGTTTCTTTTTTTTCTCGATGACAGCTCCTGTGGAAACTTGAGCGAGCGTCTTTTTACATTATGTATACATTATTTAATAAAAATATGACGCTTACGCACGTACAAGGTCATAGCAGAGTCGGAGAAACTGATAGGGATGGAGCTATCGATAAACATAACACGATAACTGACCCGATATTTTTTCACAAAATGCAAGAAACTAAAGTATTGCCGGATAATTTTGTAATATTACATTTCATTACAAGATGTAATTATATTATGTTGATTCTTTATTTATTTATTTTAATCAAAATCTGATGAATCGTCACTGTCACTCGATGAGCTGTCCCCAACATTTATTATAAGTTCCTGCACTTCTATATTATCGAATGCCACATGAATTTCCCAATCCGACGCTATAATGTTTTGGGTTCTTCTTACAATTTTTTCCCAGTGTTCGGCAGTTACTTCCGCACATGCATTTTTTAATAAATCTAATAAGTTGTTTGCCGTAAAAGGGGGATTTGTATTGTTTCGAGCGGCATGTCCTTTGATCTGTGCCTATAGCATTGTATAGCATTGTACTGGTAATGATACGGCGGAGCTCGAAGGACCCAATGACCACATTCGGCAGCTATTTTTAAATATTTACTAATTGTACTTTTAATAAAGTAATATCCACATTTTCGCCATCTTTTGTTTTTTATTGGCCTGCGTCGGCATTTTATCAATTTTTCTGGAGTGACGCTACATGCGTTGTCCATAATTTATTATCGACGGTTCTTCCAGAGATTGCACCATTTCCTTAAACCGTCCTTCGTTAATCTCTAACATTTTCGTGGTAGCCCATGTTTTCTTGGATTTAAAGGCATCAGTAAAACATCTGACACGAATCCTTTCGTAGACCCTATATGGCATATAATAAGGCGTTCACCTTTTCCCATTGGCACTGAACTAGTGGAAGCGACAATGTCGTCAGTCCAGTTCTTAGATACTGTGTGGTTCGCATTTTTATTAAGTCGCGTCAGTGAAAACAACATTTGACTAATCTGATATATTTTTGGCTTCGCTCAAAAATTCGCAGCGAGCCATAGCAATGTCGTGGCGCTCCATCAATATTTTGACGTTTGTCCGATTTTCTATAAGAAAATCACATTTCTTTCAAAACCAAGCTTAATGCCGATTTTTGGCCATGGAACAAACCACATTCACGCAAAGAAGCAACAAGTTTTTTAAGTGTTGGAATTTCTTAGTAGTAATAGTCATATATATGACGGCGAATAGCGTCAGCGTCGAAGTTGTCAACCGATGTCACACGACGTGGTTGGTGTTTTTTATTCGGCGAACGAAGCTTATTTTCCTGCATCCCGCTTGTACTACAAACTTCGGTAGTAATTTTTGAAACAGTAGGTCCACTAATTTGCAATGCGGCCGCAACACGCACTCTGCACTCTCGCGCTTGCGCCAGTGGTAATAGCGGGCCACCATTTTGTTACTCTGCTTCAAAGTAATTACGAACCTTGATCACCAGTTCTCTCGCCTGCCGTTTCAGAACAGATCCTTTAGGCATTTGATATTTGACAGCTGGGCAGCAATCAACACGGAGGAACACAAAATACACAACGTAACGTATGGATAATGTGAAAAAACTCAGCGAACAGAAATATAGTGACTATACAGCACGACCGTCTTGTTGCGACAGACAGATTAAAACAAATACCACATGGCGGTGGGCCATTAAGTGTTCCCACCTTGAAAAAATATATTTAAAGGGTTTTTTTTGTATTTGTCTTTGTTCAAAACATAATAAATATATGGGATCGATATCATTACTTATTTGGTCACAACACTAAAACTATCAAATTAGAACTGTCATCGAGAAAATAAAGAAATGGAAATAGCATAAAAACTAAACTAATAGGATTCAATAACGAAACAGTGGATGTAGCAGTTAGGAAGGTAATAATATTAAGCACTTTCTTGCATAAACCATTATCGCTGCAATAATAACTAACACAAATGACGGACACGGTTAGACGCTCCGCGCGTTTATTACTAAAACATGTTGTGCTAATGGCGGAACGCCGCCCCGAGCCCTTTTATTGCCATTCTCATATAACATTTATGTGGCGGTCTCATAATGCCGTCTTATAAACTGAACTATGATAAAGTAATGAAGACTGCGGTCACGAAGAAAACTTCCTTTATAGCATCGTTTCACAACCTGTGGGTCCTTACGTAATGAAATATCAAAGGGATCGTTGTTGAATATAAAATAACTAAGCCCACGTCTCTTAAAACATTGTGACACAGGTACATATATGATTGGGAGTCTTGAGGTATTTTTTTTCTTCTTGAGAGTTTCAGAGTATTAATAAATCGCTACACTTACAATCAGTGTACAGGTTATATCCAAATATAATAGGAATATACATGTTAGCACCCGCCGATCAGGAAGCTAAATCAAAAAAGAGCGAGGCCTTGTGATTGTTCCTACATGTAGAGATACTACAGATTTCATCTTTAATTGTATAATTAATGATATAATATTATTAAATTAAATATTAATATACTATTTTGATCATGTAATGAAACGGTGAACCCATGTCAAATTCCTTTGTAGCTTTCCAAAGAAAAGGTGCATTAGGGAAAGTTCCATAAATTGGTGAAATTAAATATAGACCACCGAATAAAGAATATGCTCCAAACTCTAAATTTTCCAACTTTTAACTGTTCACAATCTTCAGTACATACCTACCCACCATTGCAATGAAGTCTCTTACCGCGACGTTGAAGCTTGAACTGTAACTGGTTCCACATAAATTCTAACATGAATATAACTTCTAAATTAAACTGTTCCAATTCCTTTCACTTTTACATCAATATCAATATATATTTTAACACAGATTTTTTAACGAAATGTAGTCGACCATGCAGGTAAATAAAAATACTTTGGAACGTAAATACCCTTTATTTGCCAAACCTAAGCAGATTGTAAAATATTGACCATATCAAATTTGCCAGCGCCAATGTCCGTCCGTGTAGATATATTTAAAGGACAATAGGCAAAATTCAAGGCAAGTTGGCGTCTTTTTTTAAAAAAAAAAAGTTGCTGCGCACGAAGTGCAAAGAAAAGTTATTATTTTGACCGTAACAATTTTGAATAACATGTAAGCAATTTTAGGTTATAGATGTTTTGTGCATAATGACAAATTATTCAAGTTACGCTTAAAATGTGTAGTTTAAGCACAGCATACAATAATGCAGGACTTTTAACTATCACTGTTTCATTAATAATTGTTTTAAACATGTTAATATGTACCTATTTTAAGACTTGTTGATACTTATTTGCGAGTTACGCGGAGAATTATGTGTCTGTAATCAGCGAAAATGTTTAAATTCGGTACAATATTTTAATTATAAACGCATTAGACTTTTTTTTTCTGTATGACTAGTGCAGTGTTGCTGATGCAGCCATTACTGCTCCACCTGACTTTTGGGGCGAGACTCTGAAGGAGAAATTCGATTAAGAATCCCTTTCAATTTCTTGTACTGATTTCAAAGACCAAAGTCACCTCTTTTCTTCGGGCTATTGGCTGCAGGTGATTCCTTCGACAAATATTGGGACTTTTATGGATAATTAATGTTTTTCTATCGCAATGATCTACGTTTCGGCATAGCCAGAACTGAGCCTCATAAATGTCATTGTGGGGGTTAAAATGCAGTATAAGAAAATATTGTAGTAAAAAGTTCAATAATGGCATGGAACTTAAGCCACGGCGCTGGGGGATGGTGGCACGGAGGCGCTCTTCGATTCTTGGAATCCAAGTTATTATTTGTTAGCTAATCTACCTATTTCCATCTAAAAGATAAAATCTTTTAATGGTTGGACAGACGGACAGTCAGACAGACAGCGTAGGCTCAGTAATAGGGCTCCGTTGGGACCCTCTGGGTACGGAACCCTAAGAAATGTTTACGGTTCTGATCTTAGTTACCATAATAACTTTTGTTTGCACTTGAGTCCTCTACACAACTGATCAAGTTTTGTTTATACGCAGCAATTTAAAAAAAAAACGCCAATAACGCCAATCGGTTTTTGACCATTATATTAATTTGCACTTAAAGTTATTTATATTTCAAAAAAAATTTCTCCGTTTTTGGATAATTATATACTTAAAACTAAAGCTAAAAAAATTGTATCATAAATGGAAATTTCTAAAGTACGAAATTCTATGGGGAAAATTCCTATTCGTACAGTTTTCTGATTTCAGTGACTATTATAGAGTAATACCGTCTTTCCATCGTCGTTTATATCAATAAAGTTCATACTGGGACACGCCAGTATGTTCGTCTTTCATTTGAAACCAGCGTCTTATAGGACAGACGTCACTTGAATTCGAAATAAGCCGCACGGGTACCATTACAGCATCTTTTATTTTTCGTAAATCTTTGACTTTACTTTATATTATGTGACATTCTGGTACGAGAAACTTCATAACAAAATGACAGGCGAAGAAATAGTCCTCGATGTCGACAGACACTTTGTGTGCTTGTGTACATTATTTTGATCATACTATAATATTAATTTCTGTATCATACTTATTATATATTTTTAGGCTAGATTGAACCTTAATTGACCTATGTAAATACAGGGTGGCTGGTTAAGTGACGACTAAACGAAATATTTTGGTGCATAGCCTTATAATATGCGTTCAATGTACAATTTCAGTCATAATGGGCTAAGAAAATCATATTTTTTGAGGTGGAATCACATATTATGGTAATAATTTACAATTATCAACCTTTTGCAAATAGCGAATAAAAAACAAAAAAATATAAAAACCAATGTCAGGTTTTTGTCATATTTCTCATAATTTGCAAAAATCTAAGAAAATTTATCTATCTACTAAAAAACACTACTAATAAAAAATATAGGGCATGTTAATTTTATTTTTAGACGTCACTTTATTTACCGGACACATGCTGTATTAAGCTTAAATTTTCAGTTTGATTTACACTGCAAGACTATAATTTTAAGTATAAGACATATTCATTATGAAATCTATTTTTTAAGTAAATACTTTCTTAGAAAATATACACAGTCAAGACAGAATACAAATCACATAGGTACATGTTTATTACATAAGTGTTTAGTTTCAACAGAAATATTTGATACCTGCGCTATTCAAACCCACGCCATCAGGCGGCGTCACTCATACTCATACTGAGCCACCTAAGGCAGTCAAATTTCAACATTATTTGTACAGTTTATTCACTTGATTTTTCTAGAAACAGATTTAATCTAGTAAATCTACCCCTGATAACATAATAGTTTCAAATATTTCATTGCAACCTTCAATAACTAATAAAAAAAAAGGTTCATCAACGACTTTCGCAAGAGTAACTTGTCTTTGTTTGTCTTAAAATCAAAGAATTTTAGCAAAAAAAGCGCGCCATATTAAATCCGCCATCTTTACTTCGAAACACTGATAAAAATTTGAATTCAGCGGCCTTAAAATACCCAATAAAGTTGAAACATGCGACTTCAGTTAGAAAACAACGCTTACTCGTAGCCTTAATGTTTCAACTACGGGAGGTTTATACTTTTAAGTGGGGGTTTTGAAATCGGTGTAATTGTTTTGCAAGTGGTTGTTATTGCTCGTATGTCTTCAGAAAAGAAATGGGTATGGTCTTTATATTACATGGTACAAAAAAAACACAAAATTGAAAACTGAATCAGTAAATGGAAAACCTTTTTGCATGAAGTGAGCAATAGTTATCATAAGATTCACCTGTTTGAATATTATTTATCGTAGCTGGGAGGACAGCTCTTTTTTGTCATGTTCAGAGATAAATTTTGATTTCAGCTGTTTCTTTCGTATATTTCCTTTCTCCTAGAAAATGTGTTGCTTTTTATACAAATGTCAAATACTGCCATTATGTGGAGTCACACTTTTACGGTCTATTAACATACTTTTTAGTTGAATTTGGTAAATGCATTATTAAGATACACTCCGCGCATACGATTCCGCCTAAGTAACAAAACTCTTTCTAAACTGACTAATAAAAAAATGAAACGAGACCAACGATTACAATTTAATAAAAAACAGTATCCTTAGGAAGAAATAAAAATAATACTTTATAAATCAGAAAAAAATCTTTAAAAGTCCGTCTTTTGTTCCGAAAGAAATTGGAGCGTGTTTCAAGTTTTTAGTAAAATGATGTTGACAGCACCATTGCCAGTGGCTGCGACACAAACACAAACGTCAGTGGCAGGAGATAGCGGTGAAACTCTGGCACAAACTTAGCCGCAACATAGATAAGCCGAAGAGGCAAAACCTTATCGCGGCAAGTAAACGTTTTATTCGAGTCCCGTTGTGAATGAAGCCCCGCTTTTATCGTATCGTTTAGGAAATTCAGATTGAGGAAATTAAATATTTCTGCTGATCTGGGTAAAATTAAATGCCGTAAATTAAATTTAAGTCAAAAACCCATGTAAAGCGAACAATTTGTTGTATAAAATAAGTGAGAATCTTTTGATTATAATTGTGTTTGGGTCTTGACGCGACGATAAAAAAATAATACCAAACCTGGCCAAGTGCGTTTCGTACAAGCATTCAACTAGGGTTCCGTAGAATAAGATTTTTTTTTTAATTGAGTTTTTACAAAGGTTGTCCACCGATTTTGTCCGATTTTTTTTTATTGAAAGCATGTATTAAGTTTTTTTATCGTATTTTGTTCCAGATTCCAAGAACACGCGGTTTAAAAGTTTAAACGAAACACTTCCAGTTTTCAAATCGCTTTGTTGTCTATTTGTTTTAGCTTTTTTCAGAATGCCATAAGATGATGAATATACTTGTAAAGTGTGATTGGATGTACAAAACCGCTTCGTCAGTTCCAGGCGATCGCTTGGTTCATGGCCAGCTGGTGATAATTAACGATGCTCCTCTAAGACTGACGAAGCGACGAAGACCCCAAGTGTTAATACTTACATGAACAAACATACTTACAGACTTCGTAATAATGTGTCTCTCGCCGTTTTTTTTTTATTTGTGATATTTAGTGATGACTATAATGATACCAAAATAAAATAAAGAAAATATATCATCAAAAATGAATGCATTTAAAAACCATACATTAGATTTGAATACCAAAACAATGAATAAAATTTCATCCCAGTAGTTGTTTATTTGTAATTAATTTTCGATCATGTTTCCTACGATGATCAAACTAAGCTAACAAAATTCAATATCAAAACAGTGGATGTAGCAGTTAGAAAAGTTATAATATTGAGCACTTTCTTGCGTAAACCATTATCGCTGCAATAATAACTAACACAAACGACAGACACAGTTCGACGCTCCGCGCGTTTATTACTAAAACATATTGTGCTAATGGCGAAGCGCCGCAGAGCCCTTTTATTGCCTTTTATCCATATTACATCTTTATACCAATATTTTACTGACGTCTTGTGAAGATTTAAACCATAATAAAATAATATCTAAATATGTATCTTTAGGTATATTTTTGTTGAAAAAAGATTGTTTTTGACTCTTTTTCCTAATAATATTTTTTTCCTTAGACTTGTCCTTATTTAACATTTGAATTTGAACTAATTGACCACAGTGGTCGCAAGCTTATTAATAAAACACTTATTTGTGACAGTAATACAGAAATCTGCAAAAATGTTATCTATACATGTTGCCGTACTGGCTGTTATCTTGGTCAGCTCTTGAAATATATTTTTGCAATTTGCAGATAATTGGAACAGACTTTTCAATTTAATGCATCGGATTCCATACAATCTTCCAACCAATCCAAACACATCCAAGTCGGTGGTGGTCGAGGAGTTTCGAATTCACCTTGTGTCCTGATTGGCAGAGGTTTGAGCCCAGCGTGTACTAATAAATCTTTTTCTTATTTTTCTAAAAAACATTGATTATTCACATATTTAGGTAAACATCGTGAGCTGTTACATCAAAAAACCTATGTGAAATCCACAATCTGCACTGGGCCCGCGTGTGGATTATGGTCCCAAATCACCCTCGGTAAGGGTAGGCCGTGCCCCTACAGTGGGAACGTATTAGGCTGATAAGAATACTATATTCCAACCCCCATTTTACCCTCTTAAGAAATGAATTTTGCAAATTTATTTTATAGTGCTCTCTTACATTTAAGAGAAACCTATGTGCACGTATGAGACAGTATATACATATAAATGTAAACGAGTAAACTGGTAAGGTGGCATTCATAGGGCTTATTAATGGCGATGATGACATAAAATCTTAATATACGTTCCTGTGTTGCTCCGTTACGGAGAGACAAACAGTCTATTATTACTCAAGCCATGTTCACATATTATTTATTTATTTTAAAAATTGTAAACTAACAGGAGACCCAAACCGTATATAATCAAGTTTAAGTTAAATTAATTAATTTACTTACTTACTAATTACATTAAATTAAAAAAAACCTGCTAAACTTAGGTTTACACAATATGAGCTTACCTAATAACAATAGTAAACAATAACAAATAGAGAAATCAATAGTCGTCATTATTGTAGGGAATTGCAATTAGTAAGGTGGACACGCGTTTCAGATATTATTTGTCCTATGCTATCTGCGAATAAATTCACATCCCTTGAGGATATTATCGAGTTGAGAAGCGAGAAAATACGTTGTTTTACGACACTATTTACATGAACAGTTTCACAATGCAAACATTCCCAACTAGCAAAAACCAGTTTTATAGACTACTTTTTTTCAGTCTTATATCAGTCTAGTATCATCGTATAAGCCTGGATTTGGGCACAATTATAAGCACGTTTATTTTTATATCGTTCTAATATCAGTCTAGGTGAATGTCGTTCTTACTTATATCGGTCTTCCAAAACGAATTGTAAGACTAAATAGGCTAATATTGATCTTACTCTAGTAGCTTATTAGCCCGTTTAGTCTAATATTGATCTACGTGCTTTATATTATTAGCCTAATCAAGCTTATGTTGTTTTACATAAGATCAAACGCGCGTACTACGTCCTTTGAAATAACGCTGTGCTTAAACAACGATCGAAATAATAACATTATAATTATAAATGATATTATATCGATTCTAAGGTTATAAAAAGAATTAAATATTAAGATAATGTCGGTTTGGTAATAATTTTTGGTAATATATTGAAGGTTTTAACTGCATTCGTATGGGGAATTATTATTTACTGTAAAGGGAACCCGGTTTTTGGTTGGAAAATTAATGCCCCTCGCGAAATATAAGTATTCTGTAATCATGGTAAATAATATATTTGTTACTTTGTTATCATCTTGCCATTGTTCAAAATATGTATTGTTCAAGCGCATTCTTAGACTATTGTAAAAACGTTTGTTTTATATTAGTCTTCGGATAGATTACTGTATAAACATTTGTCTTATATCATTCTTCGGCTAGATTACTGTGAAAACTTTTGTCTTATGTCTTTGGCTAGACTAAGGAAAGGCCATGATAAAATAAAATTAGAGTTCCGCGCAATTTCTCATTAAACCTTTTATCTGATGCTATCATTGCATCGCCTAACTCCAATAGGGCTAAGTAATAAATCCTAAAGTTGTAAGTTGGCTATTACTTTATGAATAAATATATTATACTTTTCTAACTAAAATAAATTTTTTGAACAATTGACGAAAAAAGACTTCTAGTAGGTAGGTCTGATATTTGTATAAAATAATGCTTAATGATAAGGCATAGGTTATTATTTATGAATCTAGGCTTGTGAATAAATAAAACGAAGCAGAGTAGAAAACTAACAAGGTAAAGAATGATAAGTACAATATTGTGTAATGGCCTACGCAGTCTTACAAATGTATTCCCAAAATCGATATAAGATCAGACGATCTTATACCGATCTAACCTATGCTGTTGATCTTATATCTGTTTTGATTAAGAGCAAAAAACCTTGTTTTTAAAGTGCTCTAACGCAAATATGATATAAAGATTACCAAGTTTACATTTTTTTTTCATTTAGTAAGTATATTATGAATTCAAACGGGCTTAGAAAATGTGGATATAAGAGCACAGTTTTTCTTAAAAGTGATTAGTCTAAGTAAATGTTATTTTAAGACACGTGGCTAATAATAGTCTTACAAAATAATTTTATATACATATATAAGACTATATAATAAGTCTAAACGTTTTTGAGACTATTCTGGCTTATCTGAGACTAAAATAAGAGCGTTGGCATGTTCCAAAACAATTGTGAGAGTGATATCAGACTACCATTCTTATAAGGTGCGCACTGTAAGACTACTTTGCTAGTTGGGTTATTCACGACACCAAAATATTTAAGTGCTTGCTAGATTATTATAAAACACAATGCATCACAAAATAAAACTCCAGATCCTGACAGGGTCGGGATCTATACGGTACTGTGGATTTCAATTTCAAAAGTATTTAAGTAAAATTAATTTTATTATGCATGACACGTTTCGATATGTAATGTAGGCTTTATATAGGATAGCTGCTGCTTAAATCGTGATAAGCCACGTCTCGTCCACGCACACATGCTATTTTAATAACTTGACCCAATTGCAATCCACTAAAGCTAACACAAATATAGTCTTCAAACAAAACGCAATTTCCTTTCGCTTTCGGAACGATATTGATAAGTAAATCTCTTATTTACATACATAAGCCAACGGTTGACGATATTCAGCCAAACGTATATGTTTTGGCAGGTAAATTTGCTTTATTTGTCAATTCTAATATGCAGAATGCGAGATAAAATATTCCGCCAGCGTAATACATGTCTACCCTTTTCAAACAGAGAAGCTCTCACATCTATGTACATACACTGCCATGGATAGACTAAACAAATATTTACGTAAGCTGTCATACTTGTTACCTGTAGCCCGTATCCAAATTTAGTGTTAAACATTTAAAAACACTTTCTTGTGTTTTAAATCATTTTAAATTCTGAGACTTCATGAATACGTACTTAGAAGTACTTACGTACGAAGAAATACAATTTGCAATTTTTAAATTATCTACTGGCGGTGCTAGATAACTAAATGCGCCTTTAGTGTAAGTATTCCATCATGTCCGGCTAATTTCACTTAGGTACGTGCGCATATAAAATTATATTCCAATCCTTAAGACGAGTGGGCCTTGAAAAGGCTGGGCTGGGCTTGAATTTGGAACACACAAAAATCAGGCTCAACCTATTGTCGTGCCAAAGCCAGTATACGTCGCTGATCCAAGGTGGTCCTGTACCTCGGACAGACGATCCAACTTGGCTGAAACAACTTTTAGATAGAAGCCAGTGGTAGGTTCCAGCTAGGGTGACCAGCATTTAGTAGGCCTTGTCAAGTCTCCTCATCGCCGTATAACGCAGATTATAAAGACAAAGGTCTTCAACCAGTGCGGCCTGCCCGTCATGATTTATGCTGCCAAAACGTGGACACTTAGTCCACAAGTTAATAGTTAATCAGCGCGCCATGGAAAAAGATATGCATGGCCGCATATCTATGGTATCGAATCCGAAATAAAGACGACCGGAAAAGAACCGACATAGCTCATAGAATCAGCTAATTGAAGTAGGGGTGGGTGAAGGGCCGACTGCTGTTAGAGCAGACGTAGAGTAGATATAGAGTAGAGTAATGGCCCAGCAGTGGACCAAAATAAACTAATGTAATGTACTCATAAGTATGATGACGCTCTATTCAGGCATTTCGATTCTAAGAAGAACTACGTATGTAAAAATATAATATAATCGTTAATATTTTTTCTGACAAAAACTTTCGGTGAACTTTATAATTTATTACTAAACTTTGGATAAATGTCACGAGGATTTGGGAGAGTACAGGAAAACGTCGTAGGCGGTATTTTAATTTAACGAAAGCTCTACAAATATTATGTAGGTATTGTTAAACACCTAATTGAAGTTATTTTGATTCTCAGATAAAAAATATTATTAGCCACATTGCTCATTTGCTATTTTTAGCGGCAATACAAATTAAATTAGCAATCGGTAAGTCAAAAATGGAAAGTCGAAAATCAATCTTAGAACCAGCAGATAATTTATAGTTACTGAATTTACTGTAAATAATAAGCAAATCCATTTTGTTTATGCAAAAACATGGTCGTAATATCTAAACTACTTGTCAGAACAATGTTATATAAAGGAAATTTTTATCTACATAATTTTTTTTCTAGCTCTAAGCCAATTTATTGAGTTAAGAATTTACTTTAATTTACCTTAATTACCCTCGACAGAATAAAATTAATAATAGGTAAATATGCCTTTAAGTCATATTTTATCCATATCTCAATTAATTTTAACATATAGATAAATGTCATCGCGGGTTATGGATGCTTTTTTGAGTTCTAAAACTTTTTTTAGAAAGCATTAAAAATCATTTTTAAAAAAACACATTTACTCGATAATTTTTTTGTTACCTGCCTTAATTACCCCCGGCAGATTAAAATTAATAATAGGTAAATATATCTTTTAGTCATATTTTATCAATTTCGAAATTAATTTTAACATATAGATATATGTCAATATATGTCATCGCGGGTTTTTTATGCCTTTTTGAGTTCTACAACTTTTTCTAGGAAGCATTAAAAAATCATTTATAAAAAACACATTTACTCGATAATTTTTCATTGATTTTAGTAGAAAAACTGGTCGCCAGTGGTTTAGTTAAACGCAATAATATATAGCCTACTAGCTTTTGCCCGCAGTTTCACCCGCTCTCAATTCAATTATCAGTGTAGGATTTCAACGGATACTCCTCAGTTATAGAAAAAAAAAACAACTTACAGTTGACGTTTTCAGCCTATGTCCTTTCCCGGGACTCAAACTGTCTCCGCGCCAAATTTTATCCTAATCGGTATGGCGGTTTAAGCACGAAGAGGTAACAGAGAGACAGAGCTACTTTTGCATTTATAATATTTACTAGCTTTTGCCAGCGGTTTCACCCGCCCTAAATTCGGTTACGGGTGTAAGATTTCAACGGAAACTCCTCAATTATAGAAAAAAAACCAACTCACGCTTGTCGTTTTCAAGTAGCCTTCCTATCTTGGGACTCAAACTATCTCCATGCCAAATTTCTTTTTAATCGGCAGACTGGTTTATGCGTGAAAAGGTAACAGACAGAGTTTTTGCATCTATAACATTAGTATGGATAATATATAGATGGCGACCCTGAAAGTAAACTCTTAATATCGGTACAAGATTTTGGCAATCGGATGAGTAGTTTCCTATGTCCAAACTTACAAATTCTTCCTATTTATAATACTCGTATTATGTATCTCTTACCGTAACGCATTCACTTGATCTATTATTCTTCGACTTTTAATGGCATAATCGCCACGAAAAACGCTTTTATTTTAACGGGACGATGTACATTGTCCGCGAAAGACCATTAAGACAGTAAAAGATTTTTCGAAATCGGATGAGTAGTTTCGGAGGTTACCAAACTTACAAACTTTATTTCTTTATAATATTAGTGTAGAAAAAACTGTTATTACTTTCGAAAAACGAACAGCAAAACTAAATCCATTGCTGGAGTGGTCTTTGAGTTCGGAACAAAAAACGCATCGGAAGTTTGTCTAGAAATTAATTAAGTGTTTAACGCGCTAGATATTAGCACAGCTGACGGCGCCGCGTTTAAATTTATGACTATCTGCTAGCCATATGTGATGATAGTGAGTATTTGGGTGTGCTAGCCCCCCGTCTCGCCGCGCACCGCACCTCACTCTTGCCCTGTCTAGACACCTTCGATGACTGAGTGAATAAATTATTGCTTAGGCTTTGATATTAGTAGATAGTTACATAACAATCAACCAGAAGTGAATAAATTGAGTAGTAGTTGTAGGCGCTTATCTGCTACGAAACGATAACCTCACTACTAAGTGCTACGAAGCTACAATACAGAGTGCTACGAAAGTGCTACATGCAACGGTGTAAGAGAATCAATGTGCATTTGACTTGTAAACTTCGTTCGTGCTGTAATTTTAGCGGAATAAATAATTCAAAATTACTTTTTGAATTACGCTCAGAAACTAATCTCAATTAAAATGACGTGAAAATATTTTCGTATAAGGTTATAAAACCATTTGTTCATTCATAACAATAAAATGGCTAATGCCGTAAACAAATAAAAGTTGAAATAAAATTCCTATTTGCTGTTTTTATGCGAAAAAGTTTAGTTCAGTAGAAAGCTCTTCTCTGTGCATATTACGACGAGAGAAGCGTGAAAAGATTGCTGCAACTGGGTCACAGTGAGATGGTTTTGGTTGGATATTGAAGCAGGCAAGCTATTAGAAGTTTTCGTTTACATCTTCTTCGATATAAAGAAATATTTTTATTTTCGTAGCAAATATACTGTCAAAAGATTAACCTAGTGCCGGGACTTGAACATGCAACCCCTTAAGAGATAATATCAGTCCCAGTACACAGGTAGGTATTTGAAAATACAATTGCTGTCCTGCTATGACCCAGAACAAAATACTGGTGTTCGATAGGGACCAGTGCACCTTGGGCTAATTATACTTATAGTCATCAAAAACAAATCATCAAAATCGGTGTTTTGTATTCCCCAATTTCTTCCTCTAAATCTCAATCGAAATGTATAGAACTGACTTATCCTGGAAGTTAATAAATTATTCTTTGTTTGTATGTTTTGTTCTCTTAAAAATTAGTTTACATATTTATACAGAGCACGCCTGAAAATGTCATAAAAAAGAGGCAATTGCTTGGACTTTAGCAGGGTTTTAAAAGAACAAATATAAAAAAAATATGTTTGTATGGGGAAAAGTAGTCTGATATTTTCGTGTTAATACCTGGTTTGAGGTTAATCTTTTGATTGCATCTTTTTTTTTATAATTATTGGAGATAACCAACAGTTGTCACAATGAAACCTAATTAACACACATTTTACATAGTTAAATAAATTATTGTGCAACCCACACCGCAATCCACGGATTTGTAAATCGCGTCACTCGAAATACTAACAAAATTATATTTATAATAACATTTAAAAATCTAATACCTTTAAACGACCAATTCTATTCAAATTCAAATCAACTCTAATATTTATATATATATATATATATATATATATAATCTGAATCTCGGAAATGGCTACAACGATTTTCATGTACGCAGGGGGTTTCGGGGGCGATAGATCGATCTAGCTAGGTTTCATTTTTAGAAAACGTTGTTTTATCCAAATTTCAGGCAATGATAAACTGAAAAATATGACTCTTCCTGACATCTATTAGCGAGTAGTAATACTATTATTTTAACCGACACAGTAACACTAAAGCTACTTGACAATAGATGGCGTTGTTAAAAAAAAAGAACAAAGCTCGGCCCCCAGGTACTCAAACAAAAACATGTTACATAGTATTGATACAAAATGACTTAAGTACATAACAAATAGATCTTTGCTATATAAATAAAAATATTTGTCTAAATTATTGATCTAGCCATATCTACCTTCAGGGAGTACCGAAAGAAGATAAATATTTCAATGTACGTATATTTATTATATTATTTTGAGTTCTATGAGGAATTGGTAATTTGTAAGATTTATATACTAGGAGCACATAAACTGCCTATATAGTAGTCGTTTAATTACATCTTCGCCATAATCGATATTAACATAATTTATGTGACTGTATTTAGTTATGTCAAATATGTAGAAGTATCATATTCTACAATGTGTATGTGCACAGAGTACTTATCTATAATCTGTGCGTCATTTTTTTAGGTTATTTCTTTACGCAATCTTCAAATGCGTTTTTTTTATGTTAATTTTTTGTGGGATTTAAATACCTCTGTTCGTTTACCCTTCAGTTCATCGGTAAGTTTTTCTGTCTGTCCGTCCACACCTCAGTTCGTCCATTGAGTCTCCTGGTTGGAACTATGAAAAACCGTCCATGATTAGTAGAAGGTGTGATGTCCTTATCTAGCGTCAGCATTGAGGTCTGCTAGGGATACTGAGGAAAACGGCATCGGCCACCGGAGTCATGCTTATTGTGTTACGTATAGAGTAAGACTGCGCCGTGAATTACTTAACATTGCGCTCTGCTTATGCAGGTATAAGCTATATCATTATGCTTACTAAGTACACAGATTTTAGCTTATGCTTGTGAATGATTTTCAACCGACATCCAAAAAAGGAAGAAGTTCTTAATTAGTCGGTATGTTTTTTTATATGTGTGTTACGTGATATCTTTACGGATGGAGAAGAGACTTTATATTTTTTTACATACATATATGGAAAAGTTAACCCGCGGGTTGGTACCATTTCAATTTGGTAAGGATCGGTCCAAGAAAACCAAAGTTAGGTGAGAAAGTGCCTTAAGTTTTATCATTTTAGACGATCTTATCTTAGATGTACCTTACATTCCGCACCACGTAACTTTCTGCATGGGGGAGGCACCACTGTGAATTAGACAAAAACAAAACAAAATACATTAAAATCATCGTTCCGCATTTCAATATATGCAAACTTATATGACGCGCACCCTTGTTGACAATCCATCATTCCGAGGCTAAGGGTGCATTGCACTAGATTTGGTTCACGATTTGCATTTGAATTGTAAAGGATTTGATGGAAATTATTAGCCTTAAAATTTACTAAAAGCAAACCTTCATATTTAAATGGTATGAACTTACAACGGCACTAGCGACACCCATGGGCAGGGGGTCAGAAAAGTTTGTAGCACTGTAGATCACAACAATTTCTTAATCTTTTTAACAATTTTTAGTTATTTTCTAAATGTTGCAAGCCGTTAAATAAAAACACAATGGCACACTAAATTAACGCAACTAGGAATATTTTAGACAAGCTTAACTCAAACGTTTTTATTCAAATAGACTTTTAAACAGCACTTTTGAATTCGGTTCAGTTCAATTATTAATTTTAGAAAATTACCACCGGTTCGGAATTATTAACTACCGAGAAGAACCGACATAAAATTCAGCAGTTAATCTTTTATATTTTTTCAACTTCATATTAAAATACAATATAGCCTTACACTAGGTAATAACATAACATACAATGTTTTAATTAAAAATATTACAAATGCACCAATGCCAATACAAATCAATTAGTTCTAATTTTTCGAAGCATTTTATCATTTATGTATTAGCATCAACTCTGTAATAGTTTTTTTTTTCATTAAACTATCTTTGACGTATATTTAAAATTTATTTGGAGGTAGTTTAACCACATGTTTTGCGTGCGTTTTTTTGTTGCGAAAAAGCTATATACCTTCTGAAGACGACATTTTGGAACTACCAATTTATCCTTATATTAACACTGTGTAGGTCAGCATTTTTAGCAAATAAGTGCCAATGGAATATAAAAGGGTAACCTTGGAATTATTCTTACGTTAAGTGTAAACTTTTGCGGCTTTTCATAGTTAAAAATAGATACATATAAATTATAATAAATATAAAATTATAATAACAAGAGTTTAGTTTATTACCACAGCTCCACGAAGATCAAATTGAATTGAACAATACCTACACGTCCTAAATTCACATTTCGTCTAGTTTACTCTGCATGATTTATGAGATATCCCTCAGCCGAGCGACAGACTTTGTAGGAAGGAGCTACATTATAAACATTGTGAAGCACTCGAATAAATATGTATATATTTGTATCGTACGTATTTTGGGATGTTTTCTTATTTTGTAATATAAGACATATTTCAAGGGAATATTTGATATTTGAAATATATTAAGGGAATGTCTTATTTTTATTGGCACTTTGAGAACTGAAGAAATAATTTACTTTCTTTAACCACAATATTTGTATTCAGATACAAATATCTGCGATTTTTTCGAATAGGCCCGTAAAAATAGTCATCTTATTTGTCTTACTGGGCCAATTAGGAAATCAACATTTTTTTGGTTTTTTCGGTTATGACAAATTCTGTAAAAAATTTAGTTAAAATATATTTGTATATACGACTACCTAGATCGATTGTTGTAACATTTTACAGGAAAGTGTCTTACACCTCTATTAACCGGCATACAGTTTTATAATGCAATAAAGGAAAAAACACGAAATTTAGGAAAAAAGAAAGAATAATAATAAGTAATTCAGGAGAAAATATTTTTAATAAAATCAGGTCATAATTTTTTCAGATATCTGCAATAATCCCCAACTGACCTACGGAACACTGACTTATTAGTGTGTACGACACGCACTGACTGGTTTATTTGGCTGATCGGGTAGAGGAGTACTTTTAGGCCAGTTACATTCGTTTATTTGAAACGACATGCAAAGTTAAGCAACGTTAGGCGTGGCCTTAGATGGGTAAGCACCTACTGGTTTCCTAAGTTCCTCCGTGTTTAGGAGGGCTCGATAAAGGTCCTTTCTGGTCTTCAAGTTTGTTTTTCTTAAATGTTAATGTATTTTTTATGCATGTGCATGTGTATATATGGTAGACTTATTAGTTAATTTACTTTTAAAGTATTGTAAGAAGGTTTAATCTCCGTAATCTGTAATCCAGATGAACTTTTACGTAAATGGATATTTTTATTGTAATAAGCTCTTTTTATACTTTGTTGTAATGCCCGTGGTCATAGCCGGCGAATGTTGATGTCAAGTCGAACTGAGTTTTGGCCAATGCCTAAAATTTGCAGTGGTTAAGATAATGTTTATTAGGTACTTACTTTTTACCTAACTAAGGTAACTCACATTATTTCCTTTTGAGCGTTTCTGCTATTTTAAATAATAATTAGCAGTTTTTTATATTTTTTAGAATTATGCAGATTCTTCTCCATATAAAATACAGTGCCTCTAACGTAACATGCTGAATAAAAAGGAAACTTTTAAAGATTTTTGTTTAATTAGCAATATTTATGTTAAGACATCAAACTAACTAACAGTCGTCCAAAAAAATTATGTATGTTATATTGAATTGGGAAAAATTATAATTTTATGATCGTGTCCCAGGATTTGGACAAGTAGTTACACGGGGATATGTACCGCAGTTCTGACCCATTGAAATGTGCATTTCTGAAGTAAGTGCAATTCATATTGTTCTGGCCTCACCGAGCACTAGCAGAAAGAAATAAACTAAAAAATAGGTCTTTTTTAATAATTAATCCACGTCATTATGATTGATTGTTCATTTCGAACATTTAACATTTACCTAACCAGATTTTTATCGATAAAAATTATCAGATTTTTGTACAAACTGTAATCGTCTAGTTTAAACCCTTTCAAACGCTTTGACAAGCTTAAAAACAATAACCATTAAGTTGAGGCTGATGCGCTACAGCGAAACAAGACTTATTCAGAAAAAAAAACCGGCCAAGTGCGAGTTGATCTCGCGCACCGAGGGTTCCATACCTACCACCATTTACGTAATTTACAAACACAAATAAAAAAAATGTGCCACCCATCCAAGTACTAACCAAGCCCGACGTTGCTTAACTTTGAATTTCCAACAAACAAATTTGTTACTGTTTCTCTTAATGAAAAGCTGGACGGCTCACACTTGGCAGGTTTTTATTATTTTTTGTTATACTTTAGAGTTCACACTATTTTCACTGCCAGTTTGAAGTTTGTGTCTTTTTGTTTTTACGATAGAGCAAAAACACCGAAAATGTTTTTCTTGTATGGGGCCCCCCTTAAGTTTTATTTTTACCATGTTTTTTTTTGTTAGATAATCCCCACATGTTATAACACATATTCCTTGAAAAATTCAGGCTTTACCTATTTCGGTCTAAAAGATAGAGCCTTTTAATGGTCGGACAGACGGACAGACAGCGTAGTCTTAGTAATAGGGCTCCATTGGCACCCTCTGGGTTTGAAACCCTAAAAACAGTTAAACACACTATTATATATACCACCACTATATGGCTACAATATGATTATGATTGTGACGATAATGAATAGAATCCTATCAGTCCGCACCTGGCTGGAGTATCAGAAGTAAATGTAATCTTTGCTATGAAAATATTTAGTTATATTGATGAAATAGCTTCAACTATGGCCTTTGAGATATGATTTCTTCGAAAACTCCAACCTTCAGGAAGTCTCAAACAAAGGAATATTATTTGTATGTAAGTAAATTAATCATGTATTTCTAAATTTTATGAATATTTTTGTATTTAATCTATGAGATTGATGTAGTAGGACTTCATTAGTTCCTAGTAGTTGTGTTGTTATAATATTCATAGCAACTAATAAATAGTGTTAAGGCAGTAAGTAACAATATTATATTTCAAATATATTAAAAAAATGTAGGCAGATATAAGTATTTTTTTTCGGCTAATATTTATTTTAATTATGGTCTATTTTCTGTTTTCCTTTTATAATAAATATACCTACTTATACAGAACGGTCATCTAAATAACTATTCCGTATAATTCAAAATCCCTTGTGCACGAACAATGATTTTATTTAAGCAAAAAGCCATTTCAATCCATTCAAAATACTTAAATATTTAACAGTTACGCAGCTTTTCCACAGCTGCTGTATAAAAGCTTTCTGAACTTTGGTCGTAAATCACCGATGAGTTCAATTAAATACCCATTTCCTTCTTTTCAGACGCCTTCTTTAATAATATTAGAAAGGAACTACCTAAATAATAAATTAGTATTTTGTTTTGTAAAAGTTATAGATTAATGACAAATAGACTACACATTTAAAAGTTCAAAAATGGTAAATAGTTCATTTTATAGTTTGAACGCATATAACTTGGCAGTAAAGTTTCGGCTTCCTAATTTATTACATCGCAGTAAAATTAACAAATTGTAATAATATTGGTTGCCGCTTACCGGGAATCAAACCTAGGACCTCTGACATGGCAGTTATACCACTGCACTACTCAGTTTTTAATATTAGAGTATAAAAAGTTTAAACATGACCGACGACGATATTTTATGTTTTGTGTATAGGTTTTAAGTCAATATTCCAGGATTTCTGAGATCATTATGGTTATGGCAAGATAATCGGTCTGAGCTTATCTTCAGCTTTAGCTTCGGCAAAAGCTTATAAAAGCTGACCTTCGTTCGGACACAAGTTAATACCTTTTGGTCTTATAAATACCTAGTAAATGCAGAGCTAAAGTTTTCATGCAAATAGCTTAATTTATTCAGTATTAGCTTTTGCTCGCGGTGCATACGCTGAACTCTGTAATTGCATTAGGTTGGTTGGTTCTTTCGATATATCTTTTTTCATCCTTGTACCAAAAATGTTTGCATTGATCTGTTGCGACGCGAATCAAAGTAATATGCGAGGAATTTATCATAAGAAGTTAGGTTTTAACATTACAATCAATTTAGTAAAACAAAAAAGAAATAGGTAGAATGAAATATTAATTATATATAAAGTCCCTCGCAGACTAGTTGGTAGTGTGGCCAGCTGCTGTGCAGAGAGAGTGGGTTCGATTCCCGCACTAGATAAATATTTATGTCGTAATATAAACATTTGTGTTTGTCTTGCGTCTGGGTGTTTTAATGTATGATATGTATGTATTTACAAAAAAAGTAACATTTATGTATTTGTATCCGTTGTCTGGTACCCATATCACAAGCTTTGCTTACTTTGGGGATAGACGGCGCTGTGTGTAATGTCCAAAAATATTTATTTATATTTATAATTTAATATCATGTACGTAAGAGAATTTATATTATATAATTTATATTATAGGTGAGAGATTATGAAACCAGGCCAAGTTTGTATTTTGCCTCCATCATCTATTTGGGCAGCCATTAACTAATGGCAGAATCTAATAGTCAGCTGTGCTTACACAGCGCTCCGTCTAGTAGCCAATTTAGCATCTTCCTAGCTAATGTAGTTACCTACCCATTGTACTAGTACCTTTAGTAGTATTTAATCAACTTCTATTTTTCTATCAGTTGGTGTATGATAAAATAACAGTTATTGTGATATATGACCGGGATGTTTACATTCTCTATTCTATATTTATGTAATCTGTGGACCTAAATTGGGCAAAACTCGTTGATGGATATAAACCAAACTCACAAAATTAATTAATTGAATTCATTAAAGAGTTTTCGACACTTTTTCTGTACAAAATTTCAAATAAAACAAGCCAAAAAAACCGGCCAAGTGCGAGATGGAATCGTGCATTCGCGATTGAAGAAAAACAAAGTCTGTCCCTAGGGTTGAGGCATAGTGCAGTTGGAGGAGTAGTATAAAAACTTTATGCAAAAAGTGTACATATCATCAAGTATATAAAGTTCCTAAAAACAAACATATCTGCTACCATCCGCCATTAGGCACATGTATATTGTTTAATAATTTTAAAATACTGCTTTAATCAAAAGAAAAATCAAGAGGTTGTCATTATTATTTGTAAGCTCAATGAAAACAATAAAAATTTCAAGTATAAGTAGGTAAACATAAAAATAAATTTATGATCGTCAAAATGTAAAACAATCTTATCTTTATGACAGATACATATACATACGTAATAACGCAACCCTCTTACATTTTTATCTTCTTTGTAAATCATAAGAAATGTGGGAGCCATTCATTTGAATACTCCAAATAAGCACAATGTTTTGCGTTTTTTTTTAGAAATTTAACTGTCGTATTAAGTGATATCCCTAGTGTTACAAGCGTCCATAGGTTACGGTGACCGCTTATCCGGACCGTATGCTGGTTTGCCACCTTACCTAAAAAAAAAAAAAAAGTTTTGTAGTCTAGTTTTTTTGGTTAGTTAATATGAGCAAGCGGTGCCCTACAGTTTTCTTATTCTACAATTAAGGGCTTTTGAACCACACTCCTAAATTTTTTAGAATAAAAAACCTGAAACATGTATTGGCTTTAAGAAAGTCGACGTACTAATTTTCAAACAACTATATCATTCATAGTGCTCGAGATTTGACGTGTCTACTTTTTTTCACTTCTCATCTCTACTCTACCTGCTGGTAATAATGGTGGCTCAGTGGGAAATAACCTGCCTGCTTAACCGAGGGCGTGGGTTCGATTCCTTCATAGGACAACGAGGCTGTGATAAACGTTTGTTATTGTGTTTCCTATGTAAGGTACGTATGTAATTACCAAAAAAAAATATACAGATATATATATAGATATCCATTGTCTGGTATTCATCTGTCTGCTTTGTTTGGGATCGAATGGCACTGTGTGTAGTTTTAGACAAATTGATATAGGAGATTCAGTAGTACTAATGGTACTTTAATTATTAAGCAAAAAATATATCATTTTTCCTGTTTATATATTTTTTAGTTTTCTTGCAAAAAAGATAGTATTCAATTATGAATCAAGGCAATTTTAAAATAAAAAAGTCGAAAAAGGTTTCTTGCAGATATTTGTTGCATTTCTGCGATTAATATAAAAAATCTGTCAACCTCATAAAGGGGGTATCCATTTAGGATGTACTAGTAATATCACCATATATAATGTATATAATATACCGTATAATTAATGCTTCTACATACGTTTACATACGTTGATTGTCAGGCACTCAGTCGATCCTCTACACGACATGTTTTGTGTAATAAGAAGGTACTTAGTAATAAATAACCTAAAGTAAAAATAAAAACGTTTCGTTATCTAATAAATAGCTTGTTATAAAAAAGAAATAAATTACTAGTGCTATCAAAAAACGCACGCTTATTTTCATAATTTAAACAACTATTGCCACTATGCTTTACCAAAGTTGTAAAATAGCACGTAAACCTTTGGAGATTCTTTGTCGAAAAAGTTTAATAAGGAGTGAAAAAGGGTTGAAGCAGGATATATAGGATATTTTCATACAAAACTACCTTAAATATGTTATCACTTTTGTTAGGGTTTAAAGTAGGTATATATATATATATATATATATATATATATATGTGTGCCACTATTGAATTTCAGTCGGAGCAGATCCAAAGAAAACCTTGCGAAGAAAAATTTAATTTAGGGCTTTTAGATTTATTGGTTGAATGTTACTGGAGACTCATTTATGTATTTTTTATGAAATTTGTTCAATCTGAAGCACGTTTTTAATCATTATTTATAGCCAATAATCCTGCAAATTGCACCAATCATAAGTTATGTGTTCGATCGTAAAATAAAACCGATAATAATTTGTCTTACTCAAGTAAATAGAGCATTGATTTTTATTACATTTTCTTTTTAAAAATTAGAGTAAAATAATATTCCACACTTTTGTTAAGGTCACTGTGATAGTATAAGAACTTTTTTGCAAAATACAGGTGATAAAAGTGTGGTAAGGCGGGGTGGGGAAGTGGACGATTCCCATGTTACAAACCCAACTGAACCTACAGTGCAAACAAATTTTAAATCCGGTTGTCAGAATTTCTACTTGCCATATTGAAATGATGAGAACTTACAACGACACTAGCGACAAACACCGAAGGGCAAAAGGTCAGAAAAGTTTGTTGCACTGTATAAGCATGGTGATATATTGTTTTTATTGAAGATTGGCTGGTTACCCGCGCGATTTCACTTTTTAAAATTACGTTTGTTGTGTGGGAGCCATTTATTTTATTCTGTTAGTATTTGCTGTAAGAGTGGCAACAGAAATATATATTCTATGAAAATTTCAACTGTCTATCTATCACGGTTGATGAGATACAGCGTGGTGACAGACGGACGGACGGACGGACGGACAACGGAGTCTTAATAATAGGGTTCCGCTAATTACTCTTTGGGTACGGAACCGTAAAAATGTTGACATGAATTTAATTAAAATGTGAAATATAAGAGCTATGGAATTGAAACTTTATATGTTTTATAAGTCCACTATCGGAATCATTTCCCGAGAATTTTGTTTATCTGGTATAATCCAAACCCAGGTTATGAGGGTTCGAAAAAACGACGAAGCGCTTCGAGAAAAGGTAGATAAGTAGTGCCCTTGCGCTTCGCTTGGCTCGTCTTGGCTGCGACACTACCCCCAGATACTTGTTTGTTATAAACTGCCATTAAAAATCGGCCGAGTGCGAGTAGGACTCGCGCACGAAGGGTACCGTACCATTGTCTTTAATAACGGCAAAAAAACACGTTTGTTGTATGGGAGCAGCCTAAAATATTTATTTTATTATTTTTGGCTGGAAAGCCAAACTAATTTTTGTGGTTTTATAATGAATGGTAGGTACCGCAACTAATATTTGATAACAAAAAAAAATGCTGTTTCAGGTCTTTCGGTAGTGAGATTGATTCGCTATTCAGAAATGTTTGTACAGTTAAACCACAGTGTAGCTACTAGTATTCGATGATGGCTTAAATATAAAGCTAGCAGGATTAACGATAATCCTGTTCAACTGAGCAATTGTGTTTTTCCATTAAACTTAGACCTACCTTGTTACTATATATACATATATGCATTTATTTCTTTGTGACGTGTTTTTGTTGTTGTGTTACACTCAAAGAGCAAAATTCGTGAAACCTGAGAATTGCTATAAGAAAACGGCCCAGAATTTGCCCGGATCGAATCGGTCGCTCAAACAAACATTTGACTTTACCCTACATTGACTACGCAGGATCCGGAATCATTCATTCTGAATTTTACCTGGAAGCAACCAGAGCATGCTCGTGTTTCTCCAGACGCCCGGACAGTAATTTTTAGCATGAATGGGCGGAGCCTATCAATCACGTATGCAGTTGTATGAAGCTGACCACACGACACTTCGTTCCAGGCGCTTCCGTACTAACTAAACTTGTCTATTCCGAACATTTGATAACCGTAATTGAAAATTACCAGTGCATCTGGACACAAATCTCAACCAAATATAATGTTTTCATTCAGCAAAAAGCGTCTCGACAAATATCCAACGGTCGCAATAGCCATTTCAACCGAAGCCGAGCCATTTTTTTTCGGATGGAGAGATTCCGGATGCAAGTAGTTCGAGCCTAAGATTCGGAACACCACCTAAAAAATCTATACAGTGACATCTACTGCAATATGGATACTACTTGAACCATGTCGGCCACCAAACAAAAAAAAACATGTATGGAGTTAAATGCGCCTGCATTATATCAAATTATTTTACTTAGAAGCGAGTGTCCGCGCTTGTTAGCTTTTTCCCGCTTCAAAACACTGATTTTGAGCCACACTTTTTGATAAAATATCTAAAAATGAATAGAAAATTTATTTACTATTATTATAATGATCTTTCGCAATTGCTTTTAGAAAAATTCAATAACCTCTTAAGGTCATTGAAAAAATTAATCAAACACTAAAATCATTATATTACTGAGACATTTTATCATTATGAACAGTTTATGTTTATTAAATCATTAGCAAACTGTTATTACGATAAGTACCTTACTTAATCTGACCCACATCAAAGTACATACTTACATCCAAAGTTACAGTTAATGTTAACATTTCCGAACTGTTATTACTTATATTTACCACAGAATTTCTGTATATATTATACTTACAAGTGGAAGTCTGAGAAGGCACGGCCAACCGCTAAAAGAGGAAAATATCGTAAATATACCGGATATCCTAATGGATTGCGTCATTATGACGGGCCTCACATATAAGTATGAACATTTCACACCTCTTAATGCCACATTGGATCGTACGTAGCATAATAACTTCGCACGCAAAGACAGCATTAGTAGAGAAAAATACTCAATATATGTACAAATATATGTTCATGAACCAATAGTTGTCAGGTTTATCCAATACTGATGTTTTGTAGTTGCTGGTATTGATATGATGTTTTACAGAACTCTTATTTTAGGGTTTTCATAGCAAAATGGCAAAATGAGTACCTCGGTTTCGTTGTGCAATCCGAATCGATTTTGATACAGACGTTCTTACAGGCAGGCAGGTGTTTTGCCTTTCTTTAGAACGTCCAAACAAATTTATTTATTAAGATAATAGTACATTCCATTATAGCGGGTATGTGCGGGAAATTTGTTATGTCGAAATGAGTTGGAGTGACAGTCCCAAGACCTTATGGGAACAGTCTCAAGCTATTCGAACTCTGGAATTCGAGAGAAAAATGTATGCAAGTACATTTACGGGTTTCGAGAGTTAAGTCAGACTTCCATACATTTTTGTCTTTGACTCCACAGTCCAAATAGGTTGAGACTGCTCCAATAAGGTCCCAGAGCGAGTCGGACTCGCAGGTCACGGGTTCCGTACCACGATTATAACAAAAATTGTGCCATTAAATGGTTACCCATCTAATAAATTACCAATCGCGACGGTGCTTAACTTTGAAAATCATTCACAGTAGACCAATGTAAAAATGTTACTCTAAATAATCTAGGCTAACTTCGGTAGATATTGTTGATACGGTAATTTTAGATGGTAATGGTTTTAATTCTTCTCACACGGAACCCCAAAAAGGACCGCAACACGTACCAGTGTACACGCTCTCTAGAACAGTCACGATATATTATGTCCATGTATTACAAAACAACCATGATTACATATTCACCCTTTCAAATTGGAGTGTTATTTGAAAAACACGCTATTCAGTCGTTTGTCTTGCAAGCCGTATCTACAGTATAATGCCAAAATAATATTGGGAAATTGTAGAAAGCTATGGTATAGTAGCGATACAGTGAAAGTTTTAAATGCTATTGCCTATACTGTGGTGAAAGTGTTTCAGCTGCTTTCACCATTTTGGTTTTTTCCTATTGTCAACACGCTGGGTAGGCGTGTTGGTGATTATAGAAACTATATTAACAGCACATTTACCTAACAGAATTTTGATATAACAAATATGCATATTTTTATTCAAAGTGTCGACTATTTAATTCATAGAAATAGGGGCTGTAATAAAGCCCGGATATCAAATCGAAAACCAAGCAATCACGGATAGTCACGCATTCAAACGCATCTACGTCTCTACGAGCCGCCTAGAGCAAGCAAGTGCAACAAGTTGTTAATTTGTCGAAAGCTGAAAAACTGCCAGTTTTCACGATATATACAGAGTATACTTATATTCTTATATAACAGTATATTCACAGTAATATACAGTCTGTATGTAACTGTTTACGAAGCACTTGCATAACAAAATGTAGGCCTGACCTAAAAAAAATTTTAAATTAAACATCATGGAAGAATTGCCAAACTGATCTTAAAAATTTTCTTCTTTAATTTAAGATAAAAAAATTACAAATTTAAAAACACGCATTCCAGAACTCATAGAAAAATACAAATTGTGTCAGGTGTTGAAGATGAAAACGATTGCTAAAGAATTTTTTTTCATTGAAACGAATGCGCAATTTAAAAAGGAAAAAATATTTTTGGGCAGCGTTGTTAAAAAAAACAAAAAACAAATAAATAAATTAAAAAAATATGAAAATCAATAAATCGGTAGTTATTTATATAAAATATATAAAATATAAACCATATTTTAATTGCTATTTTTAAATTTTTTGCTTCACTAGTTTGGTTACATTTTGGGTAAAGTAGGTTGAGGGAAAGTTTACTTACGTCACTAATACTTCTCCTTATAGTATGAAACTACTAGTTTAGACCTAAATTAAGCTACACACAACATAGTTTCCGCAACCACTGCGCTTATAGCAGATTAGAAACTTGTTCGTATCTCGTAGCACGTTAGTTGCAGTATGCAACGTACAAGTATTTCGAGTTAGGAAATTCAATATTATTCATAGCCCATCTATGTACTACATAGCTTATTGAGCTATACTTGCTTAAGAAGCATATTAAGCTTGCTACCATATAACCTGCATAGATTTTTGTTTACAAATTTAAACAATTGTGTGTCCTAAGGAAAATTCGCTAGGTATAATATTTCAAAATTATTATTAACGCGTCTGTCATACAAACGTGCCAACTATTTATGAGTTTTTAATATTTTTATAGCTATGATAATTACAAAGTACATTGTGTATTAAGGGTGGTAATGAGAAAATTACCAACAAGAGGCTATTTAGAATCCTCAGGCCGAAGGCTTTAATGACTCGTGTTCGTAATTTCTGTACCACCCGTGTTACACACACTGTTTTCATCACATTTGCGAGTAAATAAAAAAAATATAAGGTGAAGAAATAAATAAACTCACCAAAAAGTATTGAACTGGCGGGAATATAATTATAGACAAAGCCACCTTTAGAGAATTTACGATTTCAAAATTTTTAACTAAAGTCAAAACTTGTAATTGCTCGCTTGTCATCGCTGGCTTTTATATATATATGGCTTTTATATATATTTTTATATGTATGTTGGGACCCAAAGCCAGTATAATGTAGGTAACAGCTTTTCGAACCAATAAATACATATAATAAAGATACAGACAAATAAGAAACGATTATCTACTAAACCGTACTTTTTTTTTTCTTATGAGTAGCTAGTTTTCCGTGGTGTTAAATAACTCACTACTAACCTTTAAATATGACTGATTTTTATACAAACTTTTACTCTGTTTTAACCCTTGAAGCGGCAAATTTCGCATTATTTTACCCTATGTCATATTTTTTGCAAAATAAATATAATATATTGTTATATTCATACAATGATTTATGATATTAATCAAGTTATTAACTAACTCCAGCAGTTTTGGTCCATTGATCAGTTAGTCAGGACAATATATAGGACAATGTATACATATTAGTTGTTTATGTATAAATTATACAAGAACAATTCTTTAGTAAGTGTACATAGATAATAGATATACACAATACTCAACGTTTCTCTTCTCAGTTCTAGTGCCCTAATTCGAAATTCTCGAACAATTTCAAATCGCTTTCTGCAAATGTGGATAAATCTCTAAATAAATTAACCTCGAATTACCTAATACATTTTGTTTAATACATTGTTTTTTACCAAAATGTAGTAAAGGTATTGTTCTAGCCCTTGCAAGGAAACCGCTTGAAACGGTCGTTTTAAGCAGTTTTTATTTTATTTTATACCACTCAGGTGGCAAACAAGCTTGCGGTCCTCCTGATGGTAAGCGGTCATCGAAGCCTATATGGACGCTTGCATCACCTGGGCATCAATCGCGCGTTGCCAACCCTTCATAAAGCTAATAACTTCTTCCTTAAAGAACCCCATAGTCCGAAGAGAAAACCTTGGCAGGGAGCTCATTCGACAAGAAGGAAGTTTCTCTAAAACGTGTGGGAGCGGTGCGACGGTAGAAAGTAGTCGTGGGCATAAATTATGACAACTCCTCAGAACACATCCCATTATACAAGCGGTAGAACACACACAGGGAGGCAAAGTCTCCTCTGACTTAAGGGTTTAATACGGGATAATTTAATAAGTGAGTTTGGCATCGTCTATTACAAACAATAGTTAAAGAATAACTTTTAATATTTAGATTTTCAAATTCGTTTTCTATGAAGAGTCAACCAAACACTATAAATTATAAATTTATCTATTTTCGATATCTCTTTTACTTCCACCCCCATTTGTTTAAATTCAGTAAAAATGCTTTAAATGATAATAAAAGATTCAAATTGTCTAAAGTGTGTATGTGATGCTACAAAACTCTAACTTTGATCCGTTACGTGCACACCAAATTACTCACCGTACAGACTATATATTTTGATTCTATATCTTTAAATCCCATTCCAGCAAAAGAAAACACCACCGATTTTAAGGATAAAAATTACAATTGTTAGTGTACTATACTCCTAACGAACTTCCTATTCCTCTATCTAGAACGAATAAAAAAATCCGCTTCTCTTACACAGCGGTATGCCAACGCCTAATGTCAATATATTTCTCACCACAAAAGCCTCATTTATATTTTTCAAACTCTGTGTAAATGTTTTGGTTAAAGAGAAAGGCAACGTTTGCTTCGGGCCCAAAGTAATTTCCCAACTGTCAGCCGTCTACAAAGTAGAGACAACTTCGCAGGCTGTGCCGCTGATCAACCACAACAAAAACAAACTTTATTGAGCTCGAAAGTTGCCAGAATATATATATTATTTTTTTTCGCAAAGAAAAATTTATTGAAATATTATTGAGTAATAACAATAATATAATAAATAAATATTCCTTGGCATTACACACAGCGCCATCTGGTCCCAAGACTAAGCACATTCTGTTTATAGTGTTGTGATTTCGATAGGAAATTTTATTACTGTGAAATGTATATTTATTCACATGTCTGTAAATAAATAACTTTTATATTTCGACTATCCAAGTTAACTTTACATGATTTTGTAAATAATAATTATAACTTAAACACCGGCCAATTGCGAGTCGAATTCGCACACCAATATGCACAGAGTGCACGACTTACGCTTGACCGGTTTTTATTATTTATTATTTTACTATATTATTTACCCTTAAATCGTTTAAATGTTAAAGCTTGCGTGTATTACTATTTTCACGATAAAGCAAATCACAAAATAAATTCTTGTATGGAGACCTCTGACCTATTTATGATTTATTAGGAAATCTGCCATAACACATATTCTGTGAAAATTTCAGGCTTTTACCTATAGAACCCATCCCACACATCCCATAGTGCTGGAATTCAATAATTACATCTGCCATATACCGTACATACAATAGCAACATTACATCTGGAGCATAAGATAAACGAGCGCATCTTTCTTTTTTTATAATTCTTTATTGAACACCAAAATAAAGTGTATAATTGATTTAATACTAGAAGCATTTATTATTTATTTTACTACTAGCTTTTTCCCGCGTCTCCGCCCGTTCTAAATTCGGTTATCGACGTGGGATTCCTACGAATCTATAGCTGTAGATACAGTTCGTACACGTGGAATTCAGTTATTTAATATGTGTTATGCCTATTGCATCCAAAGGTTTCCGACCTTTGAATTTTTCAGGACAAAATGTAGACTTAGTCCTTCTCTGTCCTTTTTAACCTTGCTATCTCTATGTCAATTTCAGCTCAATTGGATGCTCCGCTATGACGACAAACCAACAAAAAAATAAATTCATTTTCTTATTTATAATATTAGTATGGATTAAGAACACCGCTTATTTATTGGTTTATAACAATCACCAGAACTACAAGAAATATTTGTGCTCATAAATATTCATCACTGAAGACTGTTACTATGAATAGGTTCATTACAGGTTCGCTTTTACTAATTTATTTAGTGAATAGCGTGATACAAAGATACGTGCTTGCTCTGTAACCTGTTTTCTCCACGTATAAATACGACTACCTAATATTAATTCACACGAAGAATCATAGTCAATTCAGCCACGCATCTTTGTAAATATAATGAAGCCTTCTTTAGTCGAGGCCATTTTTCGGCCTATTCCAATAAAAATTCTCTTCAGAGGCCAAATTCTTGATGGGACTTGATAAGTGTTAAAGGAAATAAGCGTATTAATAGAGAGTCATTTGGAAAATTAATAAAGAGACTCTAAAAAGCAAGCCGTAAAAAATAAAATTTTGCAAACAAGAAATGAAAAAATATCACTCAAATTAAATCTTTCTTAAATATCGTAAGTTGATTTACGCTCACCTTTTACCTACCCAGGTCATCGGGGTCATCGGGGTCGACCGGGCAAAGTCGATGGGTTCACAAAGGGGCAACTTTTCCCTGATTCTTAAGTAAATATAGTTACCGCCTACGCGCGTTAAGCGAGTTAACTTCTGCCAATTCGTTAAGTTCGGTGAAAACAATTTTCGTTGAACATTGATTGATGTCCGACAAACTTTTTGGAGAGATCTGATTTGTTTGCCAATATTGGTAGGATATAAGAATAAACTCTAGATATCTATTTTAGTCAGTTATTATTTCTATATTATTCATTGAATTACTTATTCTAGTTTGTACTTAGTCAAAAATGGCGAAGGTGGCATATATTCTATCCCTTGTCTTTCATTTTACCGCTTATTACTCTAAAATAAGACTAATTTATATGAATATGAATATTTTTATAGCAAAGATGCAGTCAAAAGATTAACCTCGAGCTGAACCTGCAACTTCTTACATGCCGTGTATATAAGTGCTCTACCAACTGAGCTATCGAGGCACCAGTCTGGCTGATAAAAAACCCAACTACATCTTTGCTCATATGTATGTATATTTATATTGTATTTCCTATTTCTATGAAGATTTTGTGTGTTTGTAAGATTGATGTACTAGGACTTTATAAGTCACTAGGAGTTGTATTTTTATGAAAAAATTTTGCTAAACTACGTCCGAATATTTTCATTATTGTGGGTTTGATTTCAAGATAGCAAGTTTCAAAAACTATATATAACTTTTTTTCCGTAATAAAGGTAGGTACCCACATAATGATATTGAAATTGTTCTAACTAAAAACCTTCTGAATAAACTTACTTCTGTGTTATCTAATGTCTTTTAAAACGAACTATTCAAGTTAGGTTGCACTAGAAAATGGAATAAAACTTAAAAATTAAAGAATGCAAAAACTTAAACCTAACGAAGCCCTATTTTACAAAACTATTACAATACCTATTTTACAAAATAACACAAGACACAACCAAATGAAGCCCATTTGCTTTCAGTGATTACAAGCAAAACAATTTACAATAAACCACAAATTAACCTAACAAGTCACAAAAGTAAAACGTATCAACAAACTTAACAGAAAAATGAAATAAGAAACGTAACAATAACAATCAAAACTGACACTGAGATAACAAAACAGTAAAATTGAAAGGAACGTGAATATTTTTGTTAGCCATCTTGCTTAGTGTTAATAATTGCCAACTTTAATTTTTGATTTTCCCATAAGTATAATTCATTGATCATGAAATTTGTCAGATTTGTAGAATGTTTTTATGACATGATTTTGAAATAGGAAGTTATTTCAAAATCGTATGGACACTAAACACTTAGGAGGTTTTCATGGTTGTTGAGAATTTTATGAAATAAATTTATAGATTGGCAGTTGTAAAGTAAGTAGAGAATTTGAAGGTTGTTGGTTGTTGAAATTAGGTGTTCAATTTTATAGACGTCATTTGGACATTTTGTTTACACTCTTTGATTTAATTATTTAAATAATGAAACTTTATTTCATTTTTTTTGGCACAAAAAAGCTAAAATATGCGTTACAGTGTACAATGCAGCAAGAAATATTATGTTACGTAAAATATTATAAACAAAACTTTAAAAGCCGGTTGTTCGGTTTACTTTTGAGCACGCTTGCGCTCGTCTGATTTGAAAACATCTCTTTCGATTGTATGAGTGAATTTCAATTTGGTCTACGCATAAAAGCGCGTCAAGCGCAATGCAGAAGATCATTTTGTGTTGACCCCAGATATTATTATATAAGATTTTTTTTATCGGAATTAAAATACAAATTTGTTAGTAACGTCGTTAGATAAGAGATATAACATACAGTATTATTTTAATTTAAAATTAAAATACTTATATACTAATAAAATATATACTTATTAAAATATTTTTTTTTTATATTTAATGTAGAAAGATTTGATTTTTCGGCAACACTACTCTAGAAAACGAAAAATCTAATATTTACACAGTAGCGGTTTTGATGTACTTTGTAGCTAATGGTATATTTTATTCATGTATAAGATGACACTACTTTCCATATAACTAGGTCTGCAGTTTTGAGTGAGCCCCCACTGGGTCACACACACATACATTATAAGGTCACTAAAAAAAAGAGGAATTGCTTAAATGCTAATTGTATTTATCACTAAAATTTATTCGACTATTTAGATTTGCGGATGTTTTCGTGCCACATTTTTGTGACCCTTTGTCTTATTGAAATAAAGTAAAGTGTAGTTGAATTACTAAAAAATCCTAGGTCTGTGGTTTACTAACATCGCAATAATCAAATTTTATTTTGCTGTAGTTACTTATTTAGATTATTAACAAACAAACTGTTTATGTACGTTAATTTGTTAACCAAATACTCCCGCGTACAAACTAAAACATGTATTGTGATAAGAGCGGCAACAGCGCGCCGGTCGGACCGAAGGCGGAGGTCAAGCCGGCAGTATTTATCTTGTAGCCCAGGGAGCGGCGCTTCACATTTTGCTAATTTTTCATACAAAATCATCTGTTTCACGTGTGAGACTGTGTCAAACTTTCTCTTTCACACTCGTTGATTTTAGCCCTAAGTCTCGGTACTGAAATTCGTTTCATAGGAGCGCAATTGCTAGCGCTCCACTTAGTGACTTAGTTTCCTCAATGCAATTCCATACTAAATCTTTTGTTAACTGTGTAATTAACGAAATATTTTTAGTAAAATGCTATTTTAACATAAGGAGTAATCAAAGCATAATAATAATTTTTTTTAAGTAAAATCTAAAAACATATTGTTTTTTGGAAGATAATTATTTATGGGAGTGCGCTGCACCAGCGCTCCTTAGAACGAGCCATCTCTGAGGTGGGTGTGTGACCAGACACTTATTACCCCCTTCCGGGAATTAAGACCGTAAAGATACACGTAATTTGACATTCTAGTGTTACGTACATACTGAAAAAAACTCTATTACTACGTCTACTCTGTCTGACTGTCTGTCCGACCTTAAGGGGGCTCTACCCTTTAAACAGTTATATACTAAAACTTATAACTGTTTAATATTCTAAAATGGCCACAGAATATATGTATCATCGAGGATTACTCCTCTCGATTAAACTTTGGTGAGGAATTACTACGATTACAAATTACAATTTACAATATGTGGTACGTGAGTCACAGTTAGTGTATTTTATATAGTTTAGTTGTATTTCGTGTTTTCGGGGTTAATTAAGAGAGTAGGAAGGAGAGGGAAATACGGCCAAGGGGACTGTAGCGAAAAACCGTTCGCCCCACAGACCTAGGATTTTTACGTATGGTTCGCCCCGCCCGGGTCAGCTAGTCTATCACACTTTCACTTAGCTCTGTAACTTTGTCCAACTTGCTTTTACTTAGAACAGAAGTTCCCTATATGTATGTTAGTAGAATCTTCAACTTAGTCTTACTTTGTTAGAGAAAGATAATTGGAACATTTCTAGAGTTTGAAGTTGTTAATCATGCTGGAGAGTTCATCAAGCATTGTTAGTGAAACAACTGTTTGTCGGAGTACAATCTCTCCTGGAATAAGATTATCTATTTGCTGTCCGTTTATCTAAATATTTATTACGTATAGGTACCTACTAGGTACGTAAATTCAAAAAGTTTTAATTATCAAAACAATATTCATGCATTTCTCGCGGTTTATACGTTGTGGAATGAGCTTCCTGCTAAGGTTTTCTCTAAGGACTACAGTATGAGGTACATCAAGAAAGAAGTTATTAGATTTTTTGAAGGGTCAACAATGCGCATACCCCAGGTGTTGGAAGCGTCCATAGGCTGCGGTGACGGTTACCGTCAAGCAGACTGCAAGCTTGTTTGCCACTTTAGTGGTATTAAAAAAAAATTACTAGGTACAACTATTTTAAATTCCAGACCTTTGTTGTTAAAGTGCATTAGGGTTTAGTTTAGGCCTTTCTTTATAATAGTTTTTAATGTGACGTCGAGGGGCTTCGAACACATATTAGGTTAGGGGGTTATCGGATTCCTAAGAAAATATATTTTGATTGGTGCAAAACTAAATCATAACATATTTTTTCAGGAAAACTTACATATTTAGTGTTAATTAAATTTATTCAATATTAAAATTTAGTGAGTAAGATATTTCCTTTCTGAAATTTTAGGGGATCAGGATGTAGGTGAATTTTTGAAAAACAATGTCGTTGCTAATGTACATTGAACTTTATTATAATGTTCATGGACTATACTCAGGGTTGCGTTCAAAAACGAGTAACTTGAGCAGAAAATGACATCATAGGTTTCCTAACCCTACCCTAAAGTTTTTAGCGGCTAACCAAGTTACATCAGTCAAGTTGAATCAATGTTTCCACTTCTAGGAATTTTTAAGGGCTATATTTTAATTTGAAGTACGTAAGGCCTACGGAACACTAAAATTCAATTGAAGTTTTAGGCTTTTTATTGACAAAATTTGATTGAGAACAAAATAATAAATACCATTTTGCTCTTTGCAATTAAGTTTTCAGTAATTAGGTAAGTGCTTGGTGAATTCTTACTATAATATAACTTACTATTATACTTATATTATTATTCTATTATTTATCATTCATAACATTGATTACCTTTTTGTAGTTGTAACATTGTGTTTCCATTCTAATAATTCGAATCGCTTTTTATTTTATTTTATTGTTTGATTACAAGCTATTTTATTGTTTGATTAAACAGCTTAACTGTACTAAAATCAATATATTTTTAAAACTCTTTTAAGGCATTTAGGGTAATTTACTACAGAAACTAAGATAAAACTAAATCCTAGTAGTGGAGTGGAAACACTAAAAATCATTTTGTTGTTTAAAACATTCCAAATATTTGTGTAGCTGTACTAAAATCAATATATTTTTAAAACTCTTTTGAGGCAATAAGGGTAATTTACTACGTAAACTAAGATAAAACTTAATCCTAGCAGTGGAGTGGAAACACTAAAAATCATTTTGTTGTTTAAAACATTCCAAATACTTGTGTCATAGAAAAATATTGAAATACAAAAACTAACAACATAATAATTTACTTATTTTTTTATTCGGAAACATTGGTTTGAGATTTTTAATCAAACATGGACACCAACTACGTCGAACCCGCGTCGAGTTCGGTTTACTTAAGTCAACCCTAGGTTAACAACTCTACACGTTTTTGTACGGCATCGAGTTAGATGGAACTCATTTACCTTTTGAACGGTTCGACTCATAACTCTACTCGACTTAGTCGGTTTTTGAACGGCCCCCAGTAGTGGTTCTGTTGGTAGTAGCACACAATACTATACTGTAGTAGTGACTGCCTGCCAAACCGAGGCTGATTTGTTTCAATGTCGAGACAATTCAATGGCAGCACAGAACAAAAATGTATGTAAATGTTCAATTTGTGTTTTTTTTTATTCTGGGTGTTTTCTGTGTATATTTCATGTATAAATTTCCAAAAAAAGTGTACAGGTACCCATAATACAAGTCTTCTGTCCACGGTTATATTAATATTTATTTTTATTTCTTATATCTTTAGCGTTTAATATTAGCAACACTCTTGGAACCAAAGAGATTGACAAAATTCTCCACAATAATAGTTTCATTTTGTTAAAAATGTAGCCTGTTGGTAGCTAGTGCTGGTGCTGTCTTAAACCTTAAATGTTGTATATATTCGACTTGTAGCAACAAGTTTATGACAAGCTTAATAAGTTTGAAAAAACTTGAAGTGTATTTAACATATTATTTAACTTATATTATCACTAGATTTTGCCCGCGGTTCCACCAGCCCTAAATTCAGTTATTGGTGTAAGATTTTAACGACAACTCCTCGATTATAGAAAAAAACCGACTTACACTTGACGTTTTCCCGGGGACTCAAAGAATTTTCATGCAAAATTTCATCTAAATCGGTGAAGCGGCGTAAGCGTGAAGAGGCAACAGTCAGACAGACAGACTTACTTTCGCATTTATAAGATTTATATGGATATAGATTTCCAAGTGGCTTTTGTCATATAATGATAGCGCTAGAACAAAATCAGATAATTTTTTTTTTGATGATAGATAATTTATTAAAAAGTTTTGTTTGGACCTAAAAGTTGTTTCTACAAATTCCATAGATTTCTAGCGCCATCTGGCGGTAACAATGTTTTCTCTACTTCTCTTCTCGCTATTTCGCAACTGTAGCTCAAAGCGGACGCAAAATAAAACGCGTGATAGCGTTCCCTGTTTCATGCCATACAAATTTATACCTCTCTTTAATAACTCCGTAGCACCACCTATCCAAATTCTGCGATTTACTACTTCAGCAATAAACCACCATTCATATATTATAAAAACAGATTATTTTGTTTAGAAATACATATTTATTGGTAACTTGACCGCAGTGCTACCTACCGCGTCCAACTGGAAATTTAAACCATCTAGGGACCTACTCCAACACATACAAAAAAATCATCAAAATCAGTCCAGCTGTTTGGGAGGAGTTCAGTGACGTACAGACGTACAGAAGGGTTATATAATGTACAATATATAAAGAAGATTTGATCTGTCTGCTAATATTTGTGCTCTGCTTTAAGTTTGACAGATGGTTAATGACACGCGTAAACTGGAACATTTATAACTAACGACCCCTACAACGACGTCGGTCTCATCAATCAAATGCCAGTTTCTGAACACTGAATAGGTATAATAATCATTTGTTTCGCATCTAACTACCTTATGGAATCGCTTTACGAACGTAAGATGTTACCTACATTAACGTCACTTGGGGGTTTGGTTTGGATAAGGTCTACATAGCTCTTTGCTTAAAGACTTATCCAACGACACTAAACAAGTGGAACACCGCTTTGTGTGCGTGGCTTTTTCTTTAAATTTCAAAAATCTTGCAAGTGCAGCAAGAAATTCTGTGTAATCTACACTGACATTTTTGATAAACTTTTCGATGATAGAATGCATATATCTACTTTTAAAAAATATTCGGTTCATTTTTTTTAACCGATGTGTAACTTTTTTAGAAGCAATTTCATTTTTATCTTATGTCTGAAATTATTTTTCGCATTCGCATATTTGCTATCTACAAGCTGGATTTAAGGTAAGGTAAGGTCACCAAATAAGGCCTACCGTAATTTTTTTATTTCCTTACTAGCAGGTTTATAATAAAAATGCACTGGTATTTAAAATACTTATATTTATTTATTAAACTTTGTAATAAATGAAACAAAATTGCTTTAGAAACAAAAATCACACTTTTGTGAACACAAATAACTAAAATGTCACTTTGGCCTTACTGGGAACCCTGTGTCTTAATAAAGCCTTAATAAAAGCAAGTAAGTATTCAACTTCTTAATAAATACAAAACGTTGTCAAAACTAATGAGATACTATAAATTACTTTTGCTCATTTTAGATCAGACTTAACTAGTTTCTCATCATGAAAAAGTACTATATTAATCAGCCTTTATGATCTTTTTTTTTAAATCTCCTGAACAGTAAAATATTTTATCAGCGGGTGTGAGTCCAACACACAGCTCATGATACCAAACGCCACAAGTAAGACATTGTCGCATATCATCAACTCGATTTTCCTTACAAGCTGGACAGTACCAAGAAGGTTCATTATCGTGACGTTTTGGCTTAGATCCCGTAAACTTATCTGCCGTCGAAGAAGCAGTCTTTAATGAGGTTAGCTTTCGCGTTGCAGCAACTGCAGGTTGTGCAGATGTACAGCCAGTAACTGACGCTGATTTTGGTGTCTTTGTGTTAATCTTTATCATGGAAGAAGTGCCAGGAACATCTTCTACTCTTGACGATATAACAGTAATCTGTGATGAGGAATTCGTAGCATTGCCACTAAACAAATCTTTTCTTACCTCTTGAGCCCTGTAATTCAGAGACTTCTTGCGTGGAGCAGTCGCTATAACTTTCAACTTAGGAGTTGGTAAAAAATCATGAATCTCACACGTGGTTGATTGATTGTCTTTCTTATGTGGAGTTCCAGCATTTGGATTAATTTTTGAGAGCAAGGATAGTGGCAAATTCTTAGTATCTGTGCCTGAGCCATCTGAATCTTCCACATGGACAGTTGAAATTTCTTGTTCCCCCGATTCAATATTCTCACTGTTTGTAGGATTTGGAAGTTCTGACATCGCAGAGGGCGCAAATGCCTCTTCAGGAATAGCATCTGGGTTATATTGATACAACCCTGTGGCGCGAAACCCATTTGAGATGTTGGTAATCGTCATACATTTCGGCCACACTTGTGAGAGAATGACATTGAAGCTTGTCTTGTTAAGTGTTCGTTCGGGATGCTGACTGACGTATTTAATCAACTCTTGGTCCCAATGGTGCTCAAAAGAACGATAAACAGATTTATCCATGGGCTGTAATTCGTGCGTGGTATTTGACGGAAGACAATATAAAGTAATACCACATTTCTCAGCTTCCTCGACAATAGTAAAGTCCAGGTGGCATTTTGCACCATCAAATATGAGGAGACATGGCCCTGATGTTCTGTATTTATGCAAATGGTTAATAAACTCTTTGAAAATTTCTGTCGTCAAACTTCCTTTTGGCGTCATCTTCACCAGAGAGCCTGGAAGTAAATTATGTTGGAATTCCGGCTTTAGTCTCTTGCCTTTGAACAGTATCATTGGCGGAATAGCTGATCCTATAGCATTTCCGCAGCCTACCACAGTCACACTTTCAGCATGCTCATTCACTATTTGATGAACTCTCTTTCTTCCTTTGGCTGTCAGAACTTCCTGCTGGTAGTGCAAAGATATGCGACAATTTTTTTCATCGATGTTGTATCGCTTTCAGGTTTATGTTCAATTCCAAGTCTATCCATCACGCGTTTGTATTTGGAAAAGTGATCGCCAACAATATCTTTATTTAATTTTTGAGCACGAGCTGGATTCATCATCTGTGCTTTACGACGTGCTAATTCAGGGTGTCGCTTGAGAAATAACCTCAACCATTTCTTCCCCGCGGCATTTTTGGCATCATTGAAAGTGTTCGGAATTTTCTTAATTTCACAGAATGAAAAAGCCTGTACGCGCAACATCTTTGAAGTCATCGGCACTCCAACATCAGTTAAACGTTTGATTCTTCTGACAAGTCCAGCTTCTTGTTCTGTAGTCAATATAGTCTACCTACCTAGCTTTCGTGTAGTCAAACCACTTTCTAGATAGTTGCGTAGGGTTCTTCTTGGGATGTTGTATCTGGGTGCAGCAGCATATGTAGATAATATACCCTTTTCTACCATTTTAACAGCGTTTTCCATCTGTTGCGAATTCCATTGAGCCCTTTTTTTCCTTGTGGTAAAAGCTGGTGATCCGTTTTCCATGAATTTACTGAAAACAAGGGTTTACTATTTTATTGTGATACTTTTGTAACTGACTTAAAACATTGTCCTAATAAGGCCTGTACCTGTGTCTTTATAAGGCCTATACATTTTTTTATAGGCTTTATTAGAGCATGGCACATGAGTAAACAAAACAACAATTATATGGAATACACCGATATTACAGCTTTTTCACTTATGCGAGGAGATGGCTAAACGTATAAATATCCTATAGACAAAACACATCACATCGTGTACGAATAAAAATACTTACTCGGCCAGAATTTTATAAAAACAAGCGTGCGCTCCGCGTCGTGGTTGTTTTTGACTACAAGTTCCAACACGCTCGCGGCACGGGCCGCTTGCTGTGCTCGTGTGTGTTAGTTACTGTGCACGCACACTTCTACAAACATTGGCGGCCATTTAAAATCGTGAAGCGGGAAATTTAAAAAATAGGCCTTATTAGGACATAGGCTTTATTACACTAGGCCTTATATTACCGTTGGTGCGTATGATACAAAAAATAAATACGAGTATTCCTTTCTATGCCTAGACACTAGACACTAGATAGGTATTTTAATCATAATTTACATTAATATATACGCATATTTGCTATCTACAAGCTGGATTTATATTACACTAGACCTTATATTACCATTGGTGCGTATCATACAAACAATAATACGAGTATTCCTTTCCATGCCTAGACACTAGACACTAGATGGGTATTTTAATCATAATTTACATTAATAAATACGCATATTTGCTATCTACATAAGCTGGATTTATATTACGCTAGGCCTTATATTACCGTTGGTACGTATCATACAAACAATAATACGAGTATTCCTTTCTATGCCTAGACACTAGATAGGTATTTTAATCATAATTTACATTAATAAATACTATTAACTTATTACATTTTCATCAAACAGATTTCATAACTAGATTCACAAAAACCCAAACTCAAAAGTTTAAATTGCGTAAGCAGATTTTCGGTTGCTAAAAACTGTTCAGAATATAATTTTATCTAATCTACCGAGATTTGTATATATGTCGTAGTGAAGAGGCTTTTACTCAAAGCAATTATCCCTTTACGAAGAGTGATGTCGTTTTCCCAACTGTATCACAGATGTGGATGCCTTTCATAAATTTGCATAAAATATTCGGGTCGTCAGGAACAAGAGGCACTTGTTTAATTAGAAATATTTAATCAAATTTACTGTACGGGTTTTTATATTAACAAGCTAAATTTCAATTCATTTGCATGTTGAATAATTTTTTTTTTTTTTTTTCAAAAGTATACGATGCTATTCCAATTGTTTTTTATTAACAGATTTTATTCAGCTTACTCACAGTAACCGGTTTTAACTTTGCTTGTTTTTCTAATCTGTGGTTGGGAAAATACTTTAATTATATTATAAAGCCTTTTTTAATGTGTTCTCGCTTGGTGTTGAATAAAATTTAATTAATGATAATTAATCTGCTTCGATCGGAAAAACCTAAGTATATCTAACGTGCAAAAGTAGGAACGGTCCAAATAAATCAAAAGTTTATCGTTAATTCGCGATTGCGCTTAAATTATTCCCTAAATTTTTATAAGCTTAAATTTTACTATACATATATTAAGTTACACAATGTTTTAATGTAAAAAGATTGCGAAATCGTGTTGACATGTTTCTACAAAGCTGTAATTTTTGTAGGATTTTTTATATTTTCTACTTCAGTTATATCAAACTAGCGGCCCGCAACTGCATGAGGCCCTCTATATATCTGACTGCGGCCCGCGTTAGTTTAAAGAATGTCTTATATATATTAGGTTTTTGCGGAAAAAGGCATAAAATACGTCCACTAAGGGCACTGTTTAGTTTTAATGCATTTATTTAATATGTATCTGGTTAAAAATCCGCACTCGGTATGAGAAAAAGTAAAGAAAAAATCACGATGGTTGGAATTAGTTTTTTTATGAGCTTTGCGGCCCGGCCCGCTGATGCTCCGATTTTTATCCATATGGATCAACATGCCTTTGACTTTGACATGCCTGTACAACATGAACTTATTATATATAGGCGATATTGGCCAGAACGCTTATTTCTGTAATACTAACGATGTGCTTGTAAATGCACTTAAAATCATTAAACAAGGTCATATACATTCCTATGACATATATTCCTTATATACTTCTTAAGTAATTTATGTTATAATGACATCTTGAAACTTATTTTTTTTTATATGGAATTAAACAGTAAAAAACCGTTTTGTATTTTTTTGATTTTTTGAAACTATTGTTAGGCGGCCTTGGCACGTCCTAACGGCCCCAGACGACGATCTGGCTATCCGGGTAGCGAGATTAGTCTCAACGACCTCCCCTAAAAGGGCATTCCCCCTCAAACGACGCCAACGTCCCCAGGTTCGTCGGCGAACAGGCGAGGTAAATAGAAAATGACCGCATAAAAACAAAATTAAAGGTTAAAAACAAATGAGGCATTTTATTAGAAAAGTTCACAGCAAAGAAACAAAACTCTGACGTCAGTAGGGTCAGAGTGCTGCCTTTTGGCATTATAATTCGCCGAGGAACCCATTAAAACTAATGGCGGAACGTAAAAGTATAGTGCTTCGCTAACTCTGCGCCTTTCATATATATGCTAAGGTCGTTTGTACAGAGACTTCACTATCTATCATGTAGTTCAGGAGACAGGCACTAGAGGTGCAACTGCTATCAGTACCGATATAACGAAGTATCGGTATCTTTGCCGATATATCGGTATCGAGGAAAGATTGGTCGATACCTCAAGATATATATATATAAGCAACTGCCAGAGCAAAATTCCAATTCATCGGCAAAATAGGTGGGCGACTTGCGAGCTATCCTTCTGGGAGTCGTGCTTTCTGGTCGCTTGCCAAAGCTGCCGAAGGGAACTTCTGCCAGTCGTCGTTACCACCACTGCGAAAGACCGATGGTGACTTGGCCCATAGTGCTAAAGAGAAAGCCGATCTACTGGGCAGTCTCTTTGCCTCGAACTCGAATATGAACGATGAAGGCGCTGTACCACCTACTATACCGTGGTGCGGTAAGTCCATGCCGGAAATCTCCATAACGCAGCGGGAGGTCAGGCGGGCGTTGCTTTCTCTAGACGTTCATAAGTCGAGTGGGCCAGACGGTATACCAGCAGTGGTGCTTAAGCAGTGTGCTCCTGAGTTATGTCCTGTACTCACGCGCCTCTTCGCGCTTTCCTACCACACTAGGCAATTTCCGTCTACATGGAAGACTGCGAATGTGCACCCGGTGCCCAAAAAGGGCGATAGATCAGATCCATCGAATTACAGGCCTATCGCTATTACCTCTCTCCTCTCTAAGGTGATGGAGCGTGTGTTCAACACACAGCTTCTAAGATACCTAGAAGTACACGATCTGGTCAGTGACCGTAAATATGGCTTTCGCCACGGTCGCTCGACTGGTGACCTTCTAGTGTATCTCACACACCGATGGGCACTAGCCATTGAGAGTCAGGGGGAGGCATTGGCATGTAGCCTGGACATAGCGAAGGCGTTCGATCGGGTCTGGCACCGCGGTCTTCTATCGAAGTTGCCATCTTACGGAGTGCCCGAGGGTTTGTGCAAATGGGTGGCTAGCTTTTTGTCCGGCAAGACGCATACGAACCGTAGTTGACGGTAGTTGCTCTGGTAGCATGAACATTGATGCTGGTTTCCCGCAAGGCTCTGTGCTGTCTCCTTCGCTGTTTCTACTGCATATCAATGAAGTGTTGGACATCAACAATATGCATTGCTATGCAGATGACAGTTCTCAAATCGAGACCACACTGTCCAAGGTCTTTGACTGAGTCTTGGTCCGATTCAACCCTACAAAGACACAAGTGTGCGCGTTCACCGCTAAGAAAACTCCATTCACTGTGGTCCCACAATTCCAGAACACTCCCCTCTCCATCTCCAAGAGCATTGGGATCCTTGGTGTCGACATCTCCAGCGATGTTCAGTTCCGAGATCATTTACAAGATAAGGTAAAGCTGGCGTCCAAAAAACTTGGTGTACTCAACAGAGCGAAGCAGTGCTTCACGTCGGGGCAAAGGTTGTTACTTTACAAGTCGCAAGTTCGGCCCCATATGGAGTACTGCTGCCATCTCTGGGCAGGTGCACCCGGATACCAGCTTGACCCTTTTGACTCGGTTCAACGACGGGCTGTGAGAATTGTCGACGATCCCAAACTCACTTGCGGTATCGAGCCCTTAAGTCTGAGGAGAGACTTTGCCTCACTGTGTGTGTTCTACCGCTTGTACAATGGGTTGTGTTCTGAGGAATTGTTCGAAATGATGCCCACGGCTACTTTCTACCATCGCACCGCTCGCCATCGGCAGGGAATTCATTCTCACACTTTAGAACCTAAATGGTCGCGTACAGTGCGGTTTCAGAGAAACTTCCTCCCGCGAACGCTTAAGTTGTGGAATGAGCTCCCTGCCAAGGTTTTCTGCAAGGACTACAGTATGGAGTTCTTCAAGAAAGAAGTTATTAGATTTCTGAAGGGTCGGCAACGCGCAAGTGATACCCCTGGTGTTGCAAGCGTCCATAGGCTACGGTGACCGCTTACCATCAGGCGGGCCGTAAGCTTGTTTGCCACCTTAGTGGTATAAAAAAAAAAAAAAAAAAAAAAAAAAAAAAAAAAAAAAAAAAAAAAAAAAAAAAAAAATAACTTTGGATTTGGTACTCGTTTTCCGTTTGTTTATTGTTGCTTTCACACAACACTCTTTGATCTGAAACTAGTCACTCCGATAGCTGACATTTTGGATCCTAAGGAGTATGTTACATAGCTTACTATTAAATCATCCTGATGTGTCAAAACCTAACCAGTTTATCAATGTCATTTCTCTTCATACACTACTAGCGCCCCCCCACCTGACTTTTTCCGGGTTGAACAATAAATTATTGACTCGACAAACGTTGAAACGACTGACGCGCTATCTACTGTCATAGGATTATACTAATTCGGAAACATCAACCTTAGTGTACGATTCCGACTCCCACTTGATCGTTTTTATTATTGCATACAAACCTTGTCTTAACACGAACACACAAAAACTAAATCAGCCAAATGATGATTATTACATGTGGCACTTTAGATAGACAATAATAATTGAAATTTTTAACAAAATATGTAAGCCAAAATACAGGCGCGAACTTCAAAATTTGTTTTTTTTTTGCAACTCTGTAAATGTAGTATTTCTTCTGCAATATAATAGTATATTACTGTTGAGGCCGTGATAATAGTACAATACTCTCGAGGCCGTGAAAGTAAGTCTTTGCTTTCTTTGAATCTGTCAATATACGAATTTAGCAATGGGGCAAGGCCGAGACTTATATAGAGCTTTGTTAAAAAACTCAATTCACGAAAAAGAAATTTAATTATAGATGACTTTTAAAGTATCACATGGTGCCCCAAAATGCAATTCCAAGATTTTATTTATTATTAGCAATCAGAATCGATGTCCTTCTTGTGTTATTTTTTTAATACACCGTAATTTTGACTTTTTATAGCATTTGTCTAAGCAAAGTCATCGCTGTTTTGAAGATATGTTCTAGTAATAAATATCTAGGTCTGCAGTGTGCCAGTTTTCTATTAAATATTATATTTCAAAAGTTATATAGGATTCTAAATTTTTATACAAATTGATTCATAAAGGTACAAAAAGCTACTTAATAACAACATTTCACAAGATTTTGGAAAACCACAGACATAGGTATTGGCCTTAGGATTATGACTAGAAATTTCAAGTGATTGATTAGTAAATGTCAAAAACAAATGAGAAATTCGTTTGTTTGAAGCCCGCTGCGTGGCGCCGCAAATCGTATCCTCCTAAAATCTGATTGAATCTGCGGTAAAAAGTCTACTTTATCCGCTTGCGCGCTTAATTCTACAAAAACAAACATACTGTCAACCGTTCACAACCGTCCGAAATGCGATTCGTCCTTACTACTTTATATATTAGTGATCCGATAATAACACTTTAGTTTAATTTTTGATACTATTGCATTAGAGATAATGTTTTGTTTAATGTTATTTAATAGATAATTTATTGATGTTTGTTAAATTTTTACATAAGTACAAAAGTAATAAATAAGTTCAAAGTATAATTTTTGTTCTAAGAATTTAAAAATTGGCACAAAAATTCGGAACGCACCTTAAAGAAACGAAAAAAAACATTGGAATTATTTATATTTGGAATAACGTAGTAGGTACATCATTGTGATTTGTGGTTGTTTTCACTTCAAACATATCACTTTTACTAAATAAACTTAAAGTTAATAATGACACGAGTTCACGTCACTCCACCAGTGACGTAAATTAGCTAGGTTTACCCGCGAAAAATAGGTAAGTACCTCTCTTAGAGTGCGATTCGTTAACTACATGCAGACATACTAAAGGCGCTCAACCAATTTCAGGGACTATATATCTTATATTGTTATCATGTTATCAATACTTAAATAAACTATTTAAAATAAGTATACTTGTTCCATTCATAAGTAATTAAACATTAATTTTTATTTTTCTTGTATCTTCTATATATTTTCCTCGCTGCAGTGAGATAAAAAATTGTGTGTTTTCCACGGCTGGATTTTTTTTTGGGTTATTTTTAAACCGCTCGCTTCGCTTATGAGTGCAATCTATGGATCCTTCGCTTACTCGGTACTCAATATAGACACCCACGCCAAAAAGCAACTTTCCACCCTTGCATAACAAGTATTATATTAAAATATTGTTAGCTGCCTAATTTTTTTTTAATTACCTACCTATTTGTTACATGTTAACTTTTTTCAGAAAATAACGTTCTAATGGAACCATGAATTTCAAGGCTATTGCTTGCGGAAATTACTTTATCAGCTTTCTTACATCTATAAAAAGGTATAACAGGAAAAGTAATCATTCAAAACACACACGCAAACTAGCGTTTTTGCTATCAAGTTGCATTTAAAGTGAGGTAATTTTCCTCCTATTTTGGTTTGATTACCAATCCTGTAGATATAAATAAACAATCACAGTAAGTATCTACCTACTCACGCAGTTATTTGAAACTGCAAGCCACATCAGCGCTACTGTCATATAGCGAAGGCCTTCTACTTCTTAGATTAGATCGTGTTTTGTTCATCAACATTATATTCAATTATAGAGATGATTTAAGATTTGTATGGCCTACTATGTAAACCTAAGTACTTTGCCTATACATATGATTGTAATTGTTCCTTTTCCCTATGGGATATCTCAACGGTTCCCTTTTCCATTTCTTACTTAGCTACTTCTTATAGTTCACCGAAAACTGGCAATAAGGGGTCTTATATCTCTTTCTGGTTTTATATTTCATGACTTACTTTTGTAAAGATGGTGGTATACGACACGTGAAAATCCACCTTTATCTAGATGGCGGCGATAGGCTCACCACCTGTCACGCAGGACTAAAGTGGTTGGTGAAATAGGCTGTCCACCAAATTATTACATTGAATTACATAACTAGAATTACATCGACTTCAGCTACATGTTTAGATAATATTTTCTATAACGTTAAAGTAAAAGATAAATCTATTATTAACAATTCGCCAACCGATCACTGTGGTCAAATATTTAAAATTCTACACAACTATAAAAAAAAAACTCAACTAGTAACTTGTAGACCTGTGACCCCTGCTCTATTAGACAATTTTAAAGCACATATTGAAAAGAAAATTTCATTTTTACATTTCATGCATGATAATGTCAAAAAAATAAGTCATTATAATTATTTTTTTGATTTCTTAAGTAATGAGTTCGAGCAAGTGTTTAAGGCGAAATGATAAAATTAAATTCAAGGACTGAGCTACTGTTAACTGTTACTAGGTTACATGAGTTGTATGAAATGAAACAATATAACTACAGTCCCACATTCACCAACTATGTCAAAATGTATTCACCAATATTTAAAAAAGTATGTAGGGTTGCAAAATAAATACTTTAAGTAATAAAATTAAAAATTCTGATAATGAAGTAAAGGCCATGAAATGTAATAAATAGTAAAACAGGAATAATTAAACTGCGTGACAATCATTACAGTAGACAGTTCACTTACAGTAGATTCAAAAATAATTGATTCAGTTCTTGATGTCGCTAACTTTTTTAAGAAACATTTTACTGAAATGCCTACAATTATAACTAATGCATTCATTTCCTCTCCATTAGAATCCAAGTTACTTTTAAAATGTAACGTAAATAAATGAAAGTCTATATTTAAATTTGAGCATGTTACCCCTGAAGACATTATAAAGATATTTAAATAACTAAATCAGAAAAAACTGGTTACCTATGGGATATATCAGTTAAAGTCCTTAGCGAAATTCTTAATATCATTCTTAATCCATAATATCAGCACTAATCTTAGCCATTATATTTAATAAGTGTGTTGTTGAAGGGATATTCTCAGACTTAATGAAATATAGTAAAATAATACCACTTTTTAAAAATAGAAGCAAAGATGATCCTAATAATTTTAAACCTATCTCAATACTGCCTGCTTTACGCAAATTTTTTGAAAAACTTATGTTCAATCGGATGCTTAAACATTTTAACGTAAATGGATTACTTCATCCTCAACTGTTTGGTTTTACAACGCGCGTTCCACAACTGACGCAGGTGTTGCCATTAAACAACATATATTTTATGCTTGGGAATAGTCTCAAAATTCCATTGGTATCTTCTGTGTTCTATCAAACACATTCGAGTGCTTGCAACATGAAACTTTTATACGAAAACTGAGTCATTATGGTACTGCAAATTTGGCTCTTAAGCTTATCCGCTCGTGCAATTCATATTAACATGCGGTAGTAGATAGTAGTAGAATGCTTTTGCATCAAATCAATGAAGTAAAATCCAATGGCTCAAAAGTAAAATTAGGAGTTCCTCAAGGTTCTATTTTAGGTCCTCGTCTATTTTTAATTGACATAAATGACTGGCCTTTCTTTACAGAGAACCTGTGCAAGATTGTACTATTTGCAGATGACACTTCTCTTTTATTTAAAGTTGACAAAAACAAAACCAATTTTGACGACGTTAGTAGTGCACTTTCTCAGGTTCTTCAGTGGGTTACGGCAAATTACTAACTTCTTAATGCAAAAAATACTAATTGTTTTAAATTCATGATGCCAAATGTCAGAAACATAAGTAAAAAATTATCTTTTAACAAAGAAGACATAGAACTATTAGACTCAACAGTGTTTCGAGGTATTACAGTAGGCAATAGGCTGCAATGGAACCCTCACATCGCAGTTCTTGCAGGGAAACTTAGTTAAGCTGCTTAGTTATACAGTTTAAAAAGTTACAGATGTTTTCATTGCCATTCCATTCCGTCATGTCTTATGGCAGTTTGTTTTGGGATAAGGCAGCTGATATTGATACAGTCTTTATTTTGTAAAAGAGGGCAGTACGGTCAATCTATAAATTAGGGCCTTGAATTTCTCTTAGGAATTGATTGGAATTTAGGGAAATTGATATTTCAACTGTTCCTTGCCAATATATATAAAAAAATAAATATAATCATCATCCACGAAAAAATCATGGTAACTCTCAAACGGGATAAATATTATTATTTCCCACCAGAAATTTTTGCACCAAAATGAATTCTCCCCGTTACTCTGCTGTATCGTGAAGCAATAGTGCACCCAAAAAAATACCATGGAAACTCTAGACCAGAATAAAAGAAATCTAATGTCCTTCTCGGTCCTTCCAGCTATCCCTTGGCTGTACATCTATTGGTTACATTATTACGACACAACAAACAGACAGGTTTTTACTGTTATAAGTATATGAGATAGGATTAGTATGAGGATTTATCAAAACATGGTATACAGTTGTGGCCTTATTAACATTATAATTTATACGTCTTTCATTGATGAAACTAAGATTTACTAAATCATGTTGGTGTGTGTTAACATGCAGCGATAAATGTTCAATTAAGTCAAAAGATCTAAAATATTTTGGACATACACCAACAAAATTGGTGCATTATAAGATACACAGGTCCAAATTCGGACTTTCACAGTAACATACAAACATATCTTTAATGGCACGGACACTACTATTGTCTCTCTTGCAAGTCTGTTTTGCTTGGACTATCTACTAAACTGAACTGGACCGATGTTGCCGCTTTAGAGCCTGTTCGTTTATTTTTCCACTTTTTACTCTTAAGTTAGTAATTTACGATTTGTGGGACATAAATCGTAAATTACTAACTTAAGAGTAAAAAGTGGAAAAATAGCGTAAAGTTACGGCGATGTGCTCACTGTCTGTCGTGCAGCACTTAAGTAGTTGGGTGTATGTCTTACGATGGAGCAACCAGATTAAGTTTGTATCCTGTACCGCCAAGCACCGCGCCCGAATTTAAACGAAAATATTGTTATTAATTTTATCTATATTAGTATTCAGAATGTTATAATTTTTTTTTTCTGTAGTGTTACATGATTTTAGCTTATATTTAATACGTTTTTTACACAAGTATCAACTTCATTTAAGTACCTTTTAATGCAATTTGTACGAAATTTTTACTTTTCGACTACATTTTGTTGAAGTTGATCGATTATTACTCATTAAGTTGTAACCTACTTAGTTATGATAGTTTTCCTTTCAATTTCGTTATATGCTACAGCCATGATTTTTTACCCACCCATTTAGCTAGCATATGGGGGCACGACACTGGGCTCTAATAAAAAATAGGCGCTTTAATGCTCAATATTTCGCAAACGCATCGCCAAATCGAAAAATGGTTTTAACACACCCTGAATATTTTTAAACGAGCTATTAAACGACACCCCACATTATGGGGTACACGGAGAAAAATATTGTTGGAATTAAAAAACTGTTTATTTAAAGCGTTAATACTGAATTTTATTAATTTCAAAAAAAAAACTGGAAATTACAAAGCAATATAAATTTTAGTACATTTCATTAATTCCATAAAAAAATAACAACAAAATAGTTTCATTCATTTCCGTTATTAATTTGTACTTCGGATTACAGAATTTTGCAAATCCTATAAAACTGTCCTCGAATTTATGAGTAGGGTAATTAATATCAACATCTAAAGCTTACTAAAGATTACAAAAAGTTTATTAAAGTGGGCAGATAAAACACTACTTGTCATAACAGTAAAGGCCAATTAACGTTTACAAACACCTTTCTAAGAATTAGTGAAATTTACTAATAACAAACATCATATCGTATTGCTACGAATTAAGGTTGAAATCACGCGTCTTACATCGCGCTATCGAAGTTTTTTCGATAGTTCGGATATATACCGACATTCCGAAATGCAAGTGTGACAGATATAAGTCCTCTCATGGCGGGGGGATTTCCCTTTACCTAGAGCTGAACAGATTTGAAACGCCTTATCCGCCGCAACCCTTCCTTCATCTACCAGGTACATTGACCAGTTAATATCAACCGTACGCTTCGCATCACAGAGCTTCATCAGGACTACCTACTCGTATCGGTGTAATTAAACGCTGATTGTTGTAAACGTGTTATAGTTTTTTTGCATTCCATTAAATTTTACTTGTTTTTTGTAAACAGCACTGTTATTCCAACAAGCCTAGTTTTATTTCTGTTAATAAATACAATAAGTAAAACTCATTGGTAACCGTCAGAGTAATTTACTTGTCCTCAGAATTACTAATATTTTTGTGGTTATTACTATTATTTACTTGTAGCTACTAAAGTTTTTTTTCCGTGTAGATGAGAAAAAAATTCATCCCCACTTTACGTGTAGGGGAGGTAATCTAAAAATTTTTTTTTTATTTTATTTTACCACTTTGTTGGCCTAATCAATATGTCAACCCATACAAAATTACTGTTTTTTAGAACTAATGTTCTCTGAGCTAAGCCGCAGACAGACACACGAACAGACGGACAGACTTGGTGAGACTTTAAGTGTTCCTTGTTGACTACAAAACCCTAAAAATACTATAAAAGACATTTAAAAACCTTTTGTAAGTTTTACTTCATTTTTTATAAGCGTGGTTCTTAAATGTTTTTTATAATATTTTATACTTTTTAATCTTGATGGGTATAACTTTCACATATCTAATACCTTTAAACGAGCAATTCTTGTATATATATATATATATATATATATATATATATATATATTTATAATCTGAATCTCGGAAACGGCTCCAACGATTTTTATGAAATTTAGTGTGCTGGGGATTTCGGCGGTGATAAATCGATCTAGCTAGATATTATTTTTAAAAAACCGCATTTTATCCGTGTTTGCAGGCAAAGATAAACTGAAAAATATGACTTTTCCTGACATCTATTGTTCTATCTATTATTTTTACCGACACAGCAACACACAAGCTACTTGACAATAGATGGCGTTATTAAAAAAAAAGGACTTCCAGGTACTTAAAATCAATTGTAAACTCATCACTCCACCTAGCGACAACATTAAGTTATTAATTAAGTTCTTGCTTAAGAACGTTAAGGAAGCAAGCAATGTAAAATCATACTGATTTTTATCGAGTAAGTATATAAAATTATTGAAATTGTCCCGCCAGGGTACTAACTTTTTTTAACTATCCCGGTGAGTAATAATATTTTAACAACATCCTATTATGTTACCTTGTAGCACGGATTGTATATTACTATACTAGTACAGATGCCTAATACCATACAAAGAAATTTAACCGCCGTAACTCGGACAATTTTTCGAGCTATTCTGTTACAGATAATGCCATCTATAAATATATTTTTGAGGGTCAGTTTTTTGTCTATGAAATTAGATCCCATGCCTGTAGGCTCTATTATTTTAACGATGAGCGCTTAGACCAATGCGCCTAGTGGGTCCCTAGGCAATTGTTTCAAAGTAAGAATCGTTGCGAAAGTGGGGACGCGACCTAAGAGTTCCATTTTTGCCTTCGGCTTCGTAATCCTAAAAAAAGAGTTTAAAGTTTGTGTTGTCATACTTGCCTAGTTCATATATATATTAATCAAAAAATCTTTTTCTAACATATCTTATTTATTTAATTTTGGCATCAAAATCGTCTTCATTTTTTCATGCTACAAGATTATTTTTGGTGATAAATTTTGTACGCGTAACATGCCCTCAGTAAATAAACCATTGACGTCAAGATCCCCACAACCTGAAAACAAAGTAAAACATTGATCAGTAAGTAAAACACTATACCTACTCATTTAAGGGTTCCGTACCAAAATGGTTAAAAAGGAATCCTTATGGTGAGACTTTGATATCCATATGAATGTGCATGTTACTCTCAGTTACAAATGCCATTAACCTAAAATTTAGTACAGGTGAAGAACTTGCTATTAAAACCAGATAAGAAAGTAAAACACTGATCAGTAAGTAAAACACTATACCTACTCATTTAAGGGTTCCGTACCAAAATGGTAAAAAGGAATCCTTATGATAAGACTTTGATATCCATATGTATGTGCATGTTTGTCTCAGTTACAAATGCCATTAACCTAAAATTTAGTACAGGTGCAGAACTTGCTATTAAAAGATAAGTCATATCTTGCGAAATTTGAAGATACGGCTTCTGATTTCTAAATCTGCAAGCTGCAAAATATGAAATGAATCAAAGTAATATAAAATTAATGACATAACTGTACGTAATCTATACTAATATAGTAAAGCTAAAGAATTCGTTTTTTCTTTGTTAAAACGCGCTAATCCTTGAAACTATCAGTCAGATTTAAAATTTATTTTTGCATGTGATAACCACTTTGAGTATATTCAAAGATTCCCATAAAAATAAACATGACTGAATTTTTCCCAAATTTTACATTTTTTTTCGGGCAACTTTTCCTTAAAAACCATATTCGAACTATTATGAAATATAAAAAAAAACAAATAATAACCAATTCGGTCCAGCCGTTCTCAAGTGATATGCCTACGACTGAACATCACTTAATTTCTATTTATATACATGTATATATGAGAATGAAAAATTAACTAACTATTATTTTTCTTTTTATTCTTGTAGCTGAGTTAATTAAACAAAATAGGAACAATTGAGTAAATTTGAGACTTGTTGAGTGAGACCTATAGACCTATAGTGAGTCGGTGCCAGCTGCAGAAAGTTTATAAAACTACAGTCATTTTGATTTAGGTATATGGTTCTCATAAAAATGTAGTGGTAATTGTAGCTTGTGAGTATTTTGTACGGAAATGCCTTCTAGATGCGCTGTTCAGCTGAGTGAGACAGCGACGTTCGAAGGAAACTAGTGACGAAAGTAATTATTGTTTTTTTTAAAAAAATAGACAAAACATGCAATAAATATTTAGAACTAGAGTAGTGAGCATATAAAATCAAAATCATCAAAATCTTTTTATTCAAATGGGTTACTAAGAACACTTTCGAATCGTCAAGTAAATTAACTACATCTAGCTTTACAAACTAATTACAATACTGTTTTATTGCGTGCGTCCAATAGGAAATCTTTGTAAAATCACAAACGGAACATAATATTATAGTGTATCAACTAATAAATACATGTTTTGTATTGAAACACTTAATAAACAAGATTTACAATGTAAATAGTTTGATTTAAAAAACAATCAAAATTTAGGTACTATTTTAATTGCCTATTGTTTTTTATATATATAAAAAAAACTCGGCTGAATGCAAGCTCAATTTATGTACGTTTGTCTAACGAATTTAAAGAGCTACGTTCTCGTCGACTCACTTTGATATACAAATGTTTATCAAAGTTAACAGAAGAGCTACGTTCACGTCGACTCGCTTTGATATACGAACGTTTGTCAAACTCGAAGCTACTACGGGCGCGAAATTTTTATATAGCAGTAACGCAAATTGAAAAACAAAGTTTACTTATATTAATATTAATTGACTGTTTCTTGAACGTTTATTGATGAGGCTAACTCTGGATGTATTTGACAATAAGAATGATAAGGAACATCGACTTCCTCTATTCTCCGTATCCTCGAATCTAGCTATTATTATTAGGAGAAACGATAAGCTAAGCAACGTCAGGACCGGTCAGTTTTTTTTTTATACCAATTAGGTGGCAAACAAGCTTACAGTCCGCCTGATGGTAAGCGGTCACCGTAGCCTATAGACGCTTGCAAAACCAGGGGTACTACTCGCGCGTTGCTGACCTTTCAGAAACTTCTTTTTTGAAGAACCCCATACCTTAGAGAAAACCTTTGCAGGGAGTTCATTCCACAACTTAAGCGTTACTAGATATGTGACCAAAAATGAGTTAGTAGCAATCAAATGAATGCGCCGGTCGTCGAGTTGCCCTGGCATTTAGCACGTGACGTCACTGTGACTGTCGCCGTCATCCATAAAACGATCTACTGAACAGTCTCTTTGCTTCAAACTCGAATATGAACGATGAAGGTGCTGTACCACCATAGTAGGTGGCCACCGCGGTGAAGACTACAATATGTAGTCAGATAAATAAGGAGAACCTTTGTAGTTGCCAACCACGGATTTTAGCGCTGGTAAACTTAGAATGATTACCTAGGTAATCAAATACCATAAAATAATCCACTTTTGGAGGTTATCTGGTTGCACTTGTACAAAACAGCTTCTACTTTATTAGTACTCATAATGGGTAGGTACCAGTTTTTTTTTTTATACCACTAAGGTGGCAAACAAGCACACGGTCCGCCTAATGTTAAGCGGTCACGGTGAACGCTTGCAACACCAGAAGTATCACCCGCGCGTTGCCGACCCTTCAAAAATCCAATAACTTCTTTCTTGAAGTTTACACGTAATTACCACAAAATCACACTCTTTGACTAACAAATTTTAATAGAATTTATTTTTTATTTTAATAGAACGGACTATGCTGTTAGCTCATGCAGCCATTTCTGCTGCACAGGACTTTTGATGCGAGACTTTGAAGGAGTCTCACCCCATATAGTTCCCAACAATCAAGGGCTTCCTGCGGGGTGAGCCTCGGCTTGGGTTGTCGCTCTTGGGGTCGTCCCTTCGGCTAGCGTGAGCCTCGAACCCGAAGGTGAGTCAGCGGCAGGTGGGGAGTTCCCCGTTACGCAGCTGTGATTGCGAGTGAGTGTAGGCGAGAAGCGCCCTGGCACCTTTGATACCTCGTGTATCCGTGCGGTCGCCGACAAACCCGTGACTTCGGCGTTGTGTTAGGGGGGAGGTCCTATTAGGGAAGGTCGTTGAGACTAGTTTAGCTATCCGGTTAGCGAGATCGTCGTCTGGGGCCGTTATTACGTGCCGAGGCCGCCTAACAATAGTTTTTCGACCGTGCCGAGGTCGGTCGTGGTAGATTTAATAGGTTGTGGATTGCACAACTAACCGGTTCGGGTGATTTTGTGTATGCTCGAAAACGCGGACTGCCAGATCATTAAGTGTTGGGAAGCTCGAAGTTCCCGTGTAGCTCCGCATTCCGGACGAACCAGGTGGCTTCAGATGCCGCTCTCTGGAAGCGGTTTTGGAGGGTCTGGAGTCTATAGAGGTTGCATTAAGACAACGCAAAGATGACGCTAGCGTATGCTAGTATGGGGCCGATGGAAGTGGTGTAAAGAGTCAGCTTATTTCTAAACGACATCTTACTGTACTTGCCTATCATGGGATATAGACGACCGAGGACAAAAGCGGCTCCGTCTTTCACTATTTTGGTGTGATCGCGGAAGTTTAGACGCCTATCGGGTACTGGAGCTGGCTATGCCCGCTCTAAATAGGTCATATTGAATATATAATACAAAACCGATCGTAAATAAGGTTTGATATTCGTGTAGGGACAACAATTAAGAAAAATAAAATATATTTAATTTAGAAGGAAGTGTCTGAAGCCGTCCCGTAGCCACACAATGGGACTAGTACATATGCTGACAAGCGTTGAGGCTGACGCTGAGTTTCAAGAACTCCATTCAGTGTAGTACGCGGAGTTGTGCTCAATACATGGCCGCTCAGTCAAGCAAGGAGATACCTATACAGTTGATGGCCATCAGAGGACCAGGAAATCCACCCAAGAATAAAGTTAAGTTGAACATGTAAATTATTTAGATATAAGTAATGAAACTTATTTTTATAACCGCTAGCATATAAGAGTAAAGGAAAAATATACATATTATTTGAACGTCTCGGCGTATCCTTCAAATACCGTTTTGTAGTCGCATTTTTTGACTTTTTACTGCAACTTACCGTTTTAACCCGTTTGGGGATTAAATTTCGCAAAATACGTTTTCGTAAATAGAGCCTTCAGTAAATAGGTAGTATAAAACAAAGTCGCTTCCCACCGTCTGTAGCGATGTATACTTAGATCTTTTTAACTAATACGCAACAGATTTTAATCAATATATATTTAGAGTGATTCAAGGGGATGGTTTAAATGTATAGTTTAATATTGTTTTGTGTTAATTAAATGAAATATGACGATAATTGTTCAAGATGTCGGAAAAATCATCCCGACTGGGATTAACATGGCGTGCGCTGACTGAGAGTTCTATGAATTTGTAACAGATGTCGGTATAAGTTAATTTAATGACATAAATATAATAAATTTTTTTGGAATAATTTCTGGGCCGTCTGGCCCCAAAGTAAGCAGAGCTTGTGTTATGGGTACCAGACAACGGATACAAATACATATATATTTTCTTTTTGTAAATACATACATATCATCCATAAATACAAACAGACTCAATACAAACACAAATGTTTATCACATAAATGTTTGTCCAGTGCGGGAATCAAACCCACACCCTATGCACAGCAATCAGCCACACTACTACCATTGAAAATCGTAAAAACACCTCTGCCATACCATCTAACATGTATTTCAAAACATTAAAATCTAATAGTCAAATTGAAATATGTAACATGTTCTCATCTTATTTTAATTCTGTATATGAACCGACATCTTTAGACTCTAAGACGTGGATACCATCTGATAATACTTGTATTTCTGACATATTTTAATACTTCTTAAGGACCGAGGCCTGATGGTCTTCCTGTTCTCTTTCTCAAAGCGACGGCTGATAACTTGTGTAAGCCACTATGTCTTATTTGTAATAAGTGTTTGCAGGAAGGAGTGTTGTGACTCCTGTTTACAAACATGGAGACAAGCATAGTATAGAAAATTATCGCCCAATATCAATTTTATCCATCTTGTAGAAGCTTTTCGAAAGCCTGGTACATAGTGCAATATATCCGGATATCCACTCTTTCATAATACCGGAACAGCATGGATTTGTCCAACGACGTTCGACCTCTACTAATCTAACTTTATTTACGAATTTTCTGTTTGAAAATATGGATCATAAATTGCAATCTGATGCTGTGTATACGGACTTTTGTAAGGCTTTTGATAAGGTGGATCAAAAATTACTTTTAAACAAGCTCGCCTACAATGGCATCCGTGGAAATTTACTGAGATGGTTTGTGTCTTATATTTCCAACAGAACTTAAACTGTAGTCATCAATGGCTATGAGTCCAGCACTGTACAAGTTACGTCTGGTGTCCCACAGGGTTCAATTATTGGCCCATTACTCTTTGTTATCTATATTAATGATATTAAAGAATGTTTTATTCATTCCAATTTTCTACTATACGCTAATGATTTAAAAATTTATCGCACATGCTCTGATGTCAAAGACTGCGAACTGCTTCAAGAAGATCTAAATAGACTTTCCACATTCTGTGTTACAAAAAAAGTACGGTTAAGTTTGCCTTAATGCAATGTTATATTTTTTACTAAAAAATAAAACAACAGTACAATTTGACTATAAATTGCACAATCATTTTTTAACCCCTGTGAAAGCCATTCGTGATCTTGGAATAGTGCTGGATTCTAAGCTACATTTAGACCAACACATACAAACCATAATAGACAAAGCCTTCCGCATGTATGGGTTTATTTTCCGTAGCTCTAAAAATTTTAAACGTGTCTCCACATTATTATTTCTATACAAAACCCTAGTGAGATCGCAACTCGAATATGCAGTTGTGGTTTAGAACCCCCTTTATATCAAATATATAGATTCTTTAGAAAATGTGCAACGTAAATTCCTTCGTAACATGCATTACAAGTGTTATCATGCACGTATTTCGTACATTGATCTGTTGAGTGGATATGATATTCTGAATTTAGAATCAAGACGTGTTCATCTTTCTACTATGTTTTTGTACCGTATTTGCACTAATCAGTTTGATTGTACTGAATTGAGTATTCAATTATATTATATTGCGCCTCGTACTGTACACCGGCGGAAGGTGCGTGTGCGCCGTTTGTTCTACACAGGAAAGTGTAGGACCAATGCCGGGTTACGCGCATCTCTGCGCCGTATCGTTGAAACTTACAAAACTATTTTTAATGATCTTGGTATATTTATTTATTCTCCATTTATTTTAAGTAAGTAAGGTTATTGCTGTTTTAAAAGATAAAAAATAGTTATATTACTTATACACCTCTTTGTCACCTTATGAAATGACTTTTTGGAAGTAATATTTAAAATATAATTTATTTAAATTAATCTGTTAGTAGATATATAAATATTGTTTTTTCTTTCTCTTACTCTTATACTTGTAAAAACACTGTCTGTATAGCAAACTGTGGATAACGGTGTTGGTAATACAATTAATTAATTATCTTCTCATTTTATTGTATAAGCTAAAATATATTGTATTACTGTTTGTTGTCCCAAATAAAGCGAAATAAAATAAAAAAATAAAAATTACCAACTAGGCTGCGAGAACATGTCAGCATTCCATATATTTCTAACAGATGGCGGTGTAAGTAAGATTATCTTCATAAACAGATTAGGTATGTATCTCATAGAAATCCGCGCGGTTGATCCATGGGTAATAACTACTCCTGTATTGCAACAGATGGCGCTACAGTGCATCAACTTTAAGGGTAGAATAAAGTGTATGTGATTGTTGGAGACATACAATTCATTCTTAGTTTTGAAAATGACAAACTTTTATAAAAACTTCCAACTACTATATTTCACATCCACATGGATTGAATTTCGAAAAACCCCTTCTAATACGACGCCTCTAGTATAAAACAACCCTGTATAACAAAAAAACTTTGTCGACCCCTTTCTCCCCTTTAGGGCCTGATTCTTGGAAACACTGAAGAACTTGTGTCATTAATTTTGTGTTGAAGAATATTTATACCCAGCTATAACTAAATTTTATATCAAAAATGTAACTTTTTATTAAAACTTTGAAGCCACTTTTCTGTCTTAGGTCCTAAGTTTTACAAGAACATCTATACACAGTTGTAATTAATTTTGACATTAAAAATAAATATTCCTGAAAAAAACTTTGCCACGCCCTTTCTTTCCGTTAGAATTAAAAGACCGCTAAAATGTGTATTCTGTTAACTGCACTGAAGAGCATTCATACCTAGTTTCAAGTTTATTTGCTAATAACCATTATTTGTGAGGGAGCACAAACTTTTCCACGCTTTTTCACCCTCTAACGGGTTGAAATTCTAAAAATAATCGTCATTCGTTATTTGCTACCTTATATGTATATACTATTTTTTATGGCTGTATTTAGAAAAATAACCAAATTCCCATGTAAAATTTCATCCCCTATTTTACCCCCCGTGGGATGATTATTCAAAAACAGGGTAAGGTATATTACATTATATATTATATATATAAGTATAAAATATATATTATAAGTAGGTAAATACACTAGTTTTCATCGGACTGACATTCAGGGGTAGAAATTAAATACCTTTGGTTTTCTTATTATTTAACAATAAATTGTTTACAATGAACCAGTGGACAATTTTAACATTATCTAAGATAGTTTCGCTTTGCTTAACTTTTAATAAAAGTGATGTGTCATCCGCAAACAACGGTATAAGAATAATTTATGATAAAATATGCTTAACAACCTTCGGCAGAACATTAATATACTCGTATATACAAGACATAGGAACGGCCTAATTTAATGTTTTACCCATGGGCACGCTAACCTTTTTAACTGACTACAAAAAAGGAGTAGGTTCTCAATTTGGATGTTTAAATTTTTCTTTAATATATGTTCGGGTATAACTCGTCGACACCCTGCTCGCTGCATACATCACCAGTCTTACCAAGCTCGCCGATGCGACAAGTGATACCCCGCCCGCCGAAAGCGACATCCGCTCAGCGCACCGTGACGGCGCGCGTATAATAATATAGACATTTGTGAACTACATTGCCATCGCCACTACACCGCTCCGCTAACTTCCGAATATACCTAATACTAATATTACTCCACCGCTCCTGTTTTATTTTATGTGTGTGTGTGTGTTAGCAATCTGGACGCTAAATCCAGCCATCCAGCCATCCGAGCAAGGACGTGTTACCACCGACGAGCACTTCATCCCGAAGACAGAAAAGCCAATCCCGCTGATCTACCGCTACTGCAACCGCCTACAATCTTCTACCTGTTTCCGACACTTTTGCGGAGTCAATTTATTATCTACGCCTATACACTTTTCAGAAACAGGAGGAAACTACAAACTGCAAATAAATAATAAAACAAAAGAAATTGTTTGATCTCTGCTGAAGTAAAGAAAACAAAAGAAGGAAATATTTTTTTTTGCATTGGCTATGTCTATTAACGAACTACGAGTACTATGGTAGGTATATCTAAGAATAATAACCGAAGCTCAGGAAACCAGACAATGAAAATAAACACTGCCACTGGGGGAAAATAAAACACAAGTGTTAGAACACTGCTACAGAAAAACATTCATTCATTGAATATTTAAATTTATGCTTAACCTACTGATAGCGGAAACTAATCGAAAATGCCGTATTAAGGATGTAAACTAAATACCATTACAAGACAATAAAACGCATAAGTTGGAACGCCAGTCAAGCCTTGAGCTGTGTGTTATGAAGGAGGATCATTAAACACTCCTGAAATCTTTTTGCGTCTATTTCCAAGTGGTATTTCTTTGTGTTTTGTAGAGTATGTAGTATATGTCTGCGGACCAATGCTGCGGACCCATTACTTTTCTGTGGCAGGCAACCTTGCCTACGGTGTGCTTGCAAATTCCTATAGTGCTTCACCGACATGCTACTGTAATTGTTGTGCAGTTTTGTGACTCACGTTTAATTTATTCATGTTGTGAAGTGGCGGGAAAGGGGAAATCACCCGCTAGGCATGGTATAAGTATAATTTTGTTCGGTTTGTGTAGTGGACATTGACCGAAGAAACTTTCATAGCGTAATGTAGGACGCATGACGTCAGCCTTGCTTGTAGAGCGGTACGATATAATCCGCTACATAATTCTTTCCCGGACCGAAGGTCAATACTTCTTGCAGCAATGCTTGCGTACGATCTTGAGGTGCGGAGTTTTAATACGCTGTCCACAGAGTTAGAAGGGCGTAAAGTGTATGTCGAATATCAACAGTCTGCCTGTGGGTCGAGACTGGTACGTTGCTGGCTGTGTGTCTGCAGTGAGTCAAGACGGTGGAGTTGTGTATGGGCACAGTGAGTTGAGTCCATAGAATAGTTGGCTGTGTGTCCCCTTGGATCGAGATACTAGCCTTAGTTAGCCACAGAAGCGACGAACAGAGAATGCCTCGCTGCAGTGTGAGTCCTCGACAGGGTGTAGGATAATGTTGTACAGTGAAAGTACTCGTCGGACTGGACAGAAAAAAGAGACCATAGGTTTGCTTTGTCTCTTTCTAAAAGACGGTCAATTTTGTGAGGCTATTGCGCCGTCCATAGAAAAGATTATAAAACTTGAAGTCTATTGTTTATTAGAAACAGACAAAAGACCGCAGGTACGCTTCGTCTCTGCCACACTTCTGCGACTACATTTATTTTTCAAAGCCTGCTAGGAAACGCGCTGGCCAGTTCCCTATATCTATTAGTAAGCCTTTAAGAATTATAATCGGAAGCTACATTTATCATCGATTATACCATGGCCGAACAAAACATAGCCTGTTTACTCTTGCTAAATAACCTGAAAATAAGTCACATAACCTATCAGGACAAAAAATACGCATTTCTGTAGAATTGTTTAAAAAGCTATAGCAGTATTGTTGATATATGCCACACCAACAGATTTCATGTAAAATAAAGTGATCATTTTCGAAAAAAAATATTTAAAAACATAATGTGCAATCGTGTGCATGCATGGGACACTTTGCCGCCATGTGCCATGGCTAATATAATACCTAGTGATTTGAAGATTAAACCTATACTTTAGTAAGTATACTCGCGTGCACTGTTTTAACAATAGCAACGGCAGACGGAGTTGAAATAACACTGGATGTTAACATACAGAAGGAAACTAGAAAAAATTTTATGGATATTGACATAAAGAACAGTTTTGTATGTTGTACCCCGGTAAACTCTTTGAACTGAACATCTTCGACATTGTTGGAGACGCTTGCTACCACAGCTATGCATACCAGTCCCAGCACCAGTAAAGTAGGATTATTATGTTGTTATGCAAGGCTGCAAAGTTGTTATTCAGCGCGACGCGAGTGCCTGAATTAAATACCGCGCAAGCGAAGGATTCTAAGGTTGAACCCACGAGGGAAAAGAATGAAATATACTACAACGAACTACGATTCATTAATTTTTTTATGCCACTAAGGTGGCAAACAAGCTAACGGTCTGTCCGATTGTAAGCGGTCACCGCAGCCTATCGACATTTTAAAAATCTGATAATTTCTTTCTTGAAAAATATTGTATTCCTTTTGAGAAAGCTTTTTTGTGGATAGTTTAATAAAGTATGATAACATTAGTCTTCGAAAAAGTTTACGCATCATTTGAATTTCTGCATCAACACACTGAGTTATTTTAACCAGAAAAATAGAGATACAGTAAAAATAAAAATAAGAAGTAAAATAATATTAATATCCTTAAAATCTTGGTTATAAATAACATAGTGTCACCGACAACCCTAACCGATTTTTGCGTTAAAATTCTGTGATCTGAGGTTTGTATGGAAGTTGACCTACTTACTGGCGCGCCCTATACATACTTTGGTTATAGGTTATATTTAACAACACGCTACGATCCTTAGGAGCCCAGCACAATAAAAAAAAAGGCTACCTAAATTTTTTTTGACCTTAACTCGAATATGAACGACGAAGGCGTTGTACCACCTACTATACCGTGGTGCGGTAAGACCATGCCGAAAATCTCCAAGACACAGCGGGAGGTCAGGCAGTGGTGCTTAAATAATGTGCTCCTGATTACTTCCTGTACTCGCACGCCTCTATGCGCGAGAATTCGCACCTGGTGCCCAAAAAGGGCGATAGATCTGATCCACCGAAAACCTAGAAAAACACGACCTGGTCCGTGACCGTCAATATGACTTTCGCCACGGTCACTTAAAGTCAGGGGGCATTTGCTTGTAGCCTGGAAATGGCGAAGGCGATCGATCGGGTCCGGCGGGTCGGTGCCCACTGCACAAACCAGTGTGTGTCTAGTTTTTGGTCCGGCAGACGCATACGAGCCGTAGTTGACGGTGAACATTAATGTTGGTGTCCCACAAGGCTCTGTGCTGTCTTCTACGCTGTTTCTACTGCATATCAATGACATGTTAGATATCAACAACATACATTGCTAAGCAGATGACAAGCCGTGCGAACATCCCTCGTTCCAATTCCATCCACAATTAAAAAAAAAAGACACCAAAACGCGGTTCAGAAGTGAAACCTATTCTATCCGACTGCATGAATTCTAGATGTCAAGTTGATTTAATCGAAATGCAGTCTGAACCAGATAAAGATTATAAATTTATTATGAATTATCAAGATCACTTGACTAAATTTACTATTCTAAGACCAATCAAAATGAAGACTGCTGAAGAAGTAGCATATCAACTTTAAGATATATTTTGTTTGTTCGGCGCTCCATGTATACTGCAAAGCGACAACGGTCGTGAATTTTCAAATAAAGTCATCAAAAATTTAGCTGAAATGTGGCCAGGGATGAAACTTGTTCATGGAAAATCTCGACATTCTCAAAGTCAAGGTTCGGTAGAGAAGGCAAATCAAGACGTTCGTGACATGTTAATAACTTGGATGGCTGATAATAATTCACAAAATTGGTCAGAAGGATTGCGATTTATTCAGAGTAAAAAAAATCGTGCTCTTCATCATGCGCTTAAGAGAAGTCCTTACGAAGCTATGTTTGGATCAGCACAAAAAAAAGGTCTTGCTGATTCATCTATTCCTGGTGCTGCTTCGATAGAATCTTCCATTAAAAATGATGTTCAAAACAACGAGAAGAATATAGAAAATAACGAACAGTTAAACAAATTACAGAGTTTATACGTAAAAGTTATTACTGACGGTATAGATATTGATTTAGGAAAAGCTGAAAGTTTGAAGTTATGTGCTGTTTGTAAAAATGAGACGTCAAGAGCTCACAAGTGCTGAGACTGTCATGAAAATATACACGTTATCTGCGGAGAGAGCAATGAGAATGAAGGATTTGGAGCAAATGTAACTTGTAAGCTCTGTTTCAGAAAGAACAGCATAAATGTTGAAAGAGAATGTGCTAAATCAGGTCTACAGGAACAGGCAAACAAAATGGTTTCACTGTCTAATTCAAAATTTCCCTGTGTTGAAATTGGTTCTAACGTTTTAGTTAGAGTTCCTGAAGTTGATAGAGGACGTGCAGCACCCAGGAATGTTATGTGTGTTGTTATGAGTATTAATCCATCAGGTCTCTACCAGTTAGGAAACAAGGAAGGTACATTCTATAGACTTTATGCACGTAATGAGTTTACACTTTCTTAGACCAACTTTATTAACATTTGTGATGTGCCCTCAACTTCGTCGTTAACACTTCGCTCAGCATCTATGTTATCATCTGAAAGTAAGCAGGGGTTTATAATGTGCCACTGCAAAAGATACTGTATTGAAAAAAAAGTGCAAGTGTCACACTTTATTTATTATATAGTTCCTGTAAAAATAAATAGCAATCAAATACTTATTTTTCACAATAATAGTAATTTCTAATATAAGTAATTAATTTAAGTACATTGTTGTTGTTTATTGGTGATCAATAAACATTTATGTTTGTGTTAAATATTTTTGTTACTTGAAACAATTTTAAATTGTCATAAAAAAATTAAAATCCCTTATTATTTTAAGTGAAAGTTGTTATAAATGAGCAAAGCTCGGTCCCCAGGTACTAAATAGTTAAATGTGGTGTTAACGTAAAGCAAACTGTAAATAAACCCGAAACGTGTAGCAATGATTCTTTTTTTTATTTCTCAAGGTACACTTTTCATAGGTTTTTGGTAAAGAAAAAGATCGTGAGGACACCTGCATACGTCAAAAAGCGCATGTTAATTTCACTATCCGCACTAATCGCGTGTGATGGATGCCCAAATAGTAGGCACGTATGAGCCTGGTAAGGAAGGATGTATATGTACTCACCAGCTGTACTAGCTTGAGTCAACCAGTTAATGTACGAAGATAATCCAGATTGAAATAGCAACACGGCACAATTAGAAATACACAAAGAGAAATGCTAAGAATAATTTCTTAACAATATACAGAGAGCAAGCAGGCAACTTAACTGCCTCCGAAAATATATAGGTACTTTTGTAAACAAATATTTCAAACTACACTTTTGCTAATATGATTTGTGAAATAAGTATGTGAATTTTTTTTTATTAGTTTTACGGTGCGTAGTGTGTTACATGGCTCGCAACTGTTAAGTTCTGAATTTTCCTTAATAAAAGTAAGGAAAAATAAATTCAACTAAATAGGTATGTACTTGTTACCTCGTTCATATTTAATGATAAGAATAAATATTGGCTTAATATTATAATTAAATTTATATTATAATTTAAGTACCCTTATTGATGCTAATGCGTTACGATTGCAATTTTAGAACCATCTGGCATGTTAAGAGACAATGGAAGAAGGCCAGATGGCGCAGCACTAATTCCGTCGAGTTTGGGACGTACTCTGGTGTGATATGCTACGTGTGCTGCGGAAACTTCTTTAAAAACTTTTACACATGTCATTAAATCTTGTTATTCAAACAATTTTGAAACTGTTGTGATGAGGTATAGTCGATATTTCATGATCAAGATTGCAATTCGAGTCACCTGCCTGACTTCTTAAACGTTTCTAGTGATATATTTTTCCATATTTCTGGGATTATTTTAGGGTTCCGTAGACAAAAAAGAAATACTTATACATTTCTTTGTAGTCCACTAGTATGACAGGGCTACTACACAAACCGATCGATTGTATTGTTACTCTTACTAATTTCATTGATAAACGTTTATACAGCTGGTGAATGAACCCAGTGTATGCCTATGGGAACTTAGATATTGGTTTTACTTGTATTATGCGTCCAATGATGTACATAGGCAGTGTAGTCATGCATATTATGGGTAATACAACTTAAGTAACTTTAAGAATCGCCTTTTCTCAGATATGGGGTGAATCTTAGGAGTGTGAGGACATTTTTAGTAGTTATTTTTAAGTGAATATGATTTAAAAATATGGAATTATATTTTGAGTGCAGTCTTTTGTTTTGTTTGTTTAAATCAACGTTGTAATGTTTTGTTTTCATTACATTTGCATTAGCGTAGAAAATAGTAGCTACATTTGAGCCAAATTGGTGAAAAAGTTTGAAAAAATAAATGTCACAAAAACTGAACGCTCGCCAGCGCAACGTACCTACGCGTTGAGGCATACCTTGGCCTTGCGTTGCTCAGCAGACACAGAAACCAAAGGATTTTGATCCAGATTGCCACTTCCGAATAAAAATAGTTTTTTTTTTGAAAATCCTAAGCGCTCATCATGTTGGCTGGACCCTGGTTCAGTCCCTAGGTAATGCCATAATCGAAAACTTCTCCTAAAAAAGTGATGGTCACTGTTAGGTTGTCTAGTGCTCTGGATTCATCACAGCGACTTACCAAATGGCACGATCATTACTGCAGATGTGTACTGCCTAAGGACTGAACCCAATGATGCTGGCAAATCTTCAGCCAACTCTGCTCAATCGCTGGTCCCCGCTGAATCTGAACGACGACTCACCGAACAAGAGACAGTCTCCAAGCTACAAGAACTAAGGTTTAGAGCTCTCCGTTATCCACCCTTCTTACCAGACCTTGCGTCCACGGACTTCTACATTTCCCACAATGTGTACAACTTTTTGTTGCAGGAAAAAAAATTAATACACCAAAAGGCGTACCGCAATGATTACGAAAATGATTTTCAAAAGATCGATGCCTCGCGTCCAGCTGACTTCTTCATAATAGGCATCGATAGCATGGGTGACTATTGCGATTAATAGAAATAAAAAGATATTAAAAAAATTGTCTAATGTTTCATAGGTAATTAATGACCTAATAAAATAAAATAAAAGAAACAAGAACTCTAATAATTATTGTATTATTAATCATCACAGGTACTGACTACAAAACATTTTGACAATTTAAAACGAACAACGAGGATATCATTAATCACCAAGACTAAGGAAATAAACACGAACGCAATTCCAAGCAATTTCCCGAAACTCTATTTTTGGTGCTGCTGAAAATCTCTTTCAAATTGTAGAACTGTCTCCACTTTTTAGTTAGAGCGGCTGACAGTTCCGTAATTAGTTTTAAAGCCAAAGTAAACACTCGCTCAAATTCTTTGCATGCACAATTTACTAGAACATTAATGGACTTTTCTATTTTTGTACCTAATAAAAGTTTAGTCGTTTGCCAAAATTTACGAGTAGATACCTACGTCGGCATAGTCAATTTCATATGTAAGGACCTAATATATACATACATAGAAATAATCTTTCCTTGTTTTTGAAGGTTAGAGTCTTAGAAGGAAATATATTAGGATACATTTAGAGGAACACAAAAAACGGCTAAGTGTGTGTAGTACGTAGACACATATAGTAATGTTTGTAGAATGGGAACTATTTCGGAGATCTGAAACACTTGTTAACCTGTTTTTGAACCAAATTTCGATTAATTGAGATTATCCAACCGACAGTTGAAAAGTTAGAGGGAGGGGGACATAAAAATTTTAACTTTAGAAATTAATAACTTACATAGTATGCATCTGAGAGAAAAAAAACTCTAGCCAAAACGTTTTTTTCTTGTATACAAGACATTCTAAAAGTAGCTACTATTTATCGAACTATTGTATTAAACCCTTTTTTTAAATATTTTTTTTACTGAGTCGAAATCACAAACTAGCGAGTTAGCGTCTAATATAGTCTTGTCCAAAAGTAAGAACTCATCTCAATTATTGATAATTTTAACGCTAAATTTATCGCTAAAAATTGGGCTTCGCGCGACCGTTATAGCTTAGGCAAGCCGCGTCTTAACAGAGAACACACTTAACATGTTTATTTATAGGAATAAATATCAATTTAAAAAGAATAACTAACGATGTATTCTTTGTACTAGCTGAAACTCACTTGTTCACACACACAACATCCAAGCCTTGTATACGTTCAACCTTAATATTAAACAGGAACAACATTAGCACCCAGCCGCGACTTTATCTTCTTATCCCACAGAATTCTAAATTTTAAGAACTTATCATAGCCTTTTTCCATTTATTATATCGTAACTTTGTAACAGGGAAATTTTAAATATCAGCAAAGTACTTTTTAAGTTCAGTATTAAATAAACAAACTAGTAAACGATAAAACCACGTTCACATTAGAATATTATATTAGTATATTAGTTTATAAACATGCACTCATAAATTTATAACATTCTACTACACTTAGTTGTTACAACGTATAAAAGTTGTCACATTCATAACATTTCCACATAATTAGACCTTTAGCATGTATGCACACCCCTACACTGCGCCTTTATGGAAATTTACATAATTTATTCGAGTCGCTTTATACTGCTCCTCACTCCATTAATTAAAAATTTTCACTTGGGGTGTTACCGAGTAGGCCGGGCAACTCAGCGGCGCCGCGACGAGGCGATTATCCCGCAAGGTTGAGCGATGTCGTCGTACCGCACTCGTTTGCCCGTAACTTCTTTCTTATATTGCATTTGCCCCTTGCGTTTTACGTGATAATAGGTAATAGAGTGGCTTAACGAGATTTTACTTACTCTTGGTTCTTTATAAAAATAGGGCAAGCAAAACCTTGTAAGCAAAACTAAACTAACTTTTTGTAAAAAAACTGAAAATGAACGCGTCGTACACAGATTAACAAACACATTAACTGCCAGAGTAACAATGAGAAATATGACAAAAAAAAATTTGCCAATGGATTTAATTGCTCTATATATGTTAGGGTTAATATGAATCAGGGTTCCGCTGTTATTTAAAAACAAATCATGAGGTTACGTTCTGAAGTAAATAAGTCGATTTTCGTTACGAATGCGCGCCGGCGGGGGTCACAGGTCCGGGCACCCGCGTCCGTCAGTCGCCTGCGCACGCTAGCACGGTACATTTTTCGGAAAAAAAAGGGCAAAGTTCAAAACTTCAGACGTTTCTGTTTAGAATGCTACAAAAACTGTGTTTCAACACATGGTTAATGACTTACCTAAAGCAAGACCAAAAAAGTGTTAACCTATTGTCGTGAATGTCCTTGACTATCGATTGCAATTTTTCAATAAGTGCCATCATTATTTTTAGGTCGTGTTAAATATTATTTTTTGTTTATGTTTCTTAGCCATTTGTTTTTTTTTAACTACATATAAATTAATACAAAAACTCGTTTAATTATTTTATTTATTAATATTATAACCAATTTACCCTCATTTATTATTCACTTGGATTGGAGACTTAATTCTCACACAAATTTTCATTCCTTTATTTGCCACTACCATGAAAACGGTGAATTTTTTAAAAGGGTTAGTACCAATTTCCATACATTTAGCTTCATAAAATTCCATAAATAAAGATAATAATTTAACATTTTCACATATATGACATAGTAACACATATTGATAACATACTACCTATTTCATGATTCATTACCGCTTGGCATTTGTTTTGCGATGGTTTTTTAGGGTTCCGTACTTAGTTACTTACTTAGGGTAATTAGTGGAACCCAATCACTAAGACTCCGCTGTCCGTCCGTCCGTCCGTCCATCTGTCACCAGGTAGTATCTCAAACTGTGATAGTTAGACAGTTGAAATGTTCACAGAAGATATATTTCTGTCGCCGCTATAACAACAAATACTAAAAAACAGGAAAAAATAATTAAGAGGGCTCCCATACAACAAACGTGATTTTTTTGCTCATTTTTGCTCAATATTGATAACGGCTGTTGCCGTTAAAAACAAAAATAAATAATTAAATTAAAATAAAACAAATATTTAAGAGGTGCTCGCACTTGGCCGATTTTTTTACATTTATTTTTTTGTTTTGTTATTATAAAAATTACGGTTCCGGTATTTTGGTGGTATAAACATGAAATTTTTTCCTTTTTTTAAAATCTACGCGGAAAAAGCCTTGTTAAACATTAGGTTCGTTATACGTTATTCCTTACCTAGAATTTTATGTTAATAGTCGATTGATGGCGCGCTGCTGGATTATGCATTTACATTTTACCGTACGTTAAAGGAAAAAAACGAAATATGAACAACACATTAATTAATAAGGTATGCTGTATTTTACCCTGATATCATATTTTCTCAACAGGCGTAGTATCTAATTTGTGATTACGAATTTGAAATGACATTAATTAAAATGTACATTAAAATACACATATCGTAAAACGAAATTTACATAAATTTATTGTTGTATGAAGAAATAAAAAGTATTTATGTTAATTTGCTATTTGCTCAAATTATTCCATAGACATAGATAATTTGACAGCGCAATCCTTAGCCAGCTGTGAAAAAGAGTAACAGAGACGAAGCAAAACAAAGGTATCTTGTCTCTTTCTAACTCGTTTAAATAAACACAAACAAACAAAATGGCGCACGTTGATAGAAAGAGAAAATAGACCACAGGTTTGCTTTTTCTCTTTCTAAAAGATGGTCAATTTTGTAAGTCTATTGCACAATCTATAAATTACAAATCTCGAAGTCTATAAATTTTTCGACAGCGCGTTCTTCTGGGTCGTATTTTAACTGATATGAAACTAACCGAAAATGACTCCTTTGAAGCCAAATGTTTTTATTACTTGACTATAATATAATGTTTTGTTTGTAGTTTAACTATGGCAATAAACCAGTTGGTATTGTAATTCGTTTTAAAAGCAAATTCTTGTTTATTTCTCTAGACGATTTAAAAGTGTTCTTAAAAACCTATTTGAATAAAAAGATTTTGAATTCGAAAACAATTTATGCATTAAGTTTAAAAAAATACGGATTTGCAACTTTCAACTCCCATTTACGGAATGATTTTGTAAAATCCTTTCTCAGTGCTCGCCTACGTTATAACTGGATCCTTGTTGCAAATTTCAAGTCTCTACCAACAAAACTATCGAAATTCTTACAAATGATCATTCCCTATTTTACCCTCTAGGCGATGATTATCCATGAACGGTAAAATATACCATTTTAATTTTAATCTTAAGGCGAAACACCGAGTGATTTTTACACAAACCTTTAACCCCATTTCCCCGTGTTAGGGGATTAATTTTGCAAAATTGGTTCTTTTTACTGGCAAACGTTATAACATAACCTCTACGCAAAATTTCAAGTCTCCAGACACAAAAATATCTGAACTCTCATACAAATTTTCATCCCCTATTTTGACCCTTAGGGGATGATTTTCCAAAAACGGCAAAACACATAAATCTTACTTTTCAACTTGAAGGCTAAGTACCGAGTTCAATGCATTTAACTTCAAAAATGACGGATTTACATACAAACTTCCAATCCCTATGTTACCCCCTCAAGGGGTAATTTTTGCGAAATCCTTTCTTTGCTCGCCTAAGTAATAACAAAAATCTTCGTGCGAAATTTCAAGTCTCTAGATCAGAATCAGTCAGTTTTCCTTTTTTAATATACCTAACCAATGTATTCCTTATTTAAAATTGATGCATATTTTACAAGTATATTTATCTAAACGTGTACCGAATTTTTGAATTTCCAGCACTGAAGTCTCCGAATTTGAGCTTAATGTTATTTTCTCCTTAATGTTGAATGCCAAAAATTTGTTGCGAAAATAAAATATTGTTCATAAATAACAAACACATTTTGGTGTAAACTTAATTAATGCAAATGGACAAGCTGCACACATAGGTACACGATCAAAATTATCTGAGCGTAAATCAATCGAACTCTTTTCATGTTTACTGAGATGTATAATATGATTTGACAGAATTTCTACATCAATTACTTATTTATGTATGTTGGGCTTTTGTGTCAATAAATGTTACTAGCATAAGTTTCTAGATAAAAATGGAGAGTCTTGATTCTGTTTTACTTATATAAAGTTACTAGCATTTTCCTGAGATATCGTCGGCGTGGATTTTTAAAAAGGGAAGTTGTTTTGTAGCGTCTAGAAAGAAGAAAAGGTTTTACCTAATTATGGTTTTACCTACAAAAATAAAGGATTTCCCATTTAAATATTCGTCCCCTGTTTTGCCCCCTAGAGGTTTATTTTCAACCTAAAAACCTAAAGGCTAAATACAATTTTTTTTGATGCCGTGTTGGTTATTAAATTAAAGGGCTTATTAAGTGAATTTCAAAAAAATAGGTATATATTGTTAGCTGCTGCTTGCGTATTTGCTTGTATGCACCCGATGGTTGGAAATAATTTCTAAAATAACGCCTCACTCCAAACCAACCCAAAATACGTATTTTGTTAATTGTCCATTCCATTTAATGACCATGGTCATAGCCTACAGTCTTATGTTGTGTATTAAATAGTAAATAGGTACTTTTTGGTATTTTTTTTTATATTACTAAGGTGGCAAACAAGCTTACAGTCCGCCTGATGGTAAGCGGTCACCGTAGCCTATGGACGCTTGCAACACCAGGGGCATCACTCACGCGTTGCCGACCCTTCAGAAATCTAATAAATTTTTTCTTGAAGAACTCCATACTGTAGTCCTTGGAGAAAACCTTGGCCGGGACCTCATTCCACAACCCAAGCGTTTGCGGGAGAAAGTTTCTCTGAAACCGCACTGTACGCGGCCATTTAGCGTCTAAAGTGTGAGAATGAATTCCCTGCCGATACCGAGCGGTGCGATGGTAGAAAGTAGCTGTGGGCATCATTATAAACAATTCCCCAGAACACATCCCATTATACAAGCGGTAGAACACACACAGGAAGGTCTCATCTCAGACATAAGGGTTCGATACGGCTTGTGATTTTGTCAACGATTCTCACATCCCGTCGTTGAACTGAGGACCAAGCCGGTTACCGGGTGCTCAGATATGGCAGCAGTACTCCATATTGGGCCGGACTTGCGACTCATAAAGCAGCTACCTTTGCCCCGAGGTGAAGTACTGCTTCGCTCTGTTTAGTACACCAAGTTTTTTGGACGCCAGCTTTACCTTGTATAAGACAAGGTAAAGCTGGCACAGATGATTTCGGAGCTAAACAGCACTGGAGATGTCAACACCAAGAGATGGTGAGGGGAATGTTCTGGAATTGTGGGACCTCAGTGAATGGGGTTTTCTTAGCGTTAACGCGCAGACTTGTGTCTTTGTAGGTGGTTGCACCGCAATGCTTATAGTATAAGTAATGCCCTCTGGTGCTAACATCTCACTAAATTATTGTGTCGCTGATTCGTGGAGTCCATATGTCCCCTTGAAGGCGGCTCGTGATTGGCTGCACATCAAGAGACGCCTAAAGACCATAATGTTCGTTATATGAACTCGCTGTGAACACACGCTTTTCGCATTTTTGTGACAAATTGCTCTGAACATACTACGCGCAGCCCACATACATATATGTGCTTGAACTTTATTTTAGTGTATACATTTTAACTATTTTGTGATATAGACGCTTTATGTGCTCATTTTGGAGTTTGAACTGACAGTGCTGGAGGGAAATCTGGATTGCATAGGAGAAATCGGTGCATAAGGATTTGGTGAATAAATTGCATAGGTTTACTTTATCTAGAGGTAGTGCGTAACAGCCATATATACAACCCAAATTTCAAAATCACTTTCTATGGTGTGGTACCGCACGCCACACTAGTAGGGTTGAATGAGACCAAATTTACCCGTCCCCAGTCAGAACCCTGGGTCAGAGTGGTCTCGGTTCGACAGATTTTTTTTGCGATTTTCCTCCACAACAGCACAGAGCCTTGCGGGATACCAGTATTAATGTCCATGCTATCGGAGCAACCACCGTCAACTACGGCTCGTATGCTCCTACCGGACACAAAGGTAGCCACCCATTTGCACAAACCCTTTGGAATTCCGTAAGATGATAACTTTGATAAAAGACCCCGGTGCCAGACCCGATCGAACGCCTTCGCTGTATCCAAGCTACATGCAAATGCCTCTCCCTAAATCTCAATGTCTGTGTGAGATACACTAGAAGGTCGCTGACCAAGTCGTGTTTTACTAGGTATCTTAAAATCTGTGTGTTGCTCACACGGTCCATCACCTTGGAGAGGAGAGAGGCAATAGCAATAGGCTTTTAATTCGATGAATCTGATCTATTGCTCTTTTTGGGCACCGGGTGCACATTCGAAGTCTTCCATGAAGACGAAAATTGCCTAGTGTGGTAGGAAAGCGCGAAGAGGCACGTGAGTACAGGACTTAGATCAGGAGCACACTGTTTAAGCACCACTACCGGTATACCGTCTGGCCCACTCGACTTATGAACGTCTGGAGAAAGCAACACCTGACCTGCCGCTGTGTTATGGAGATTTCCAGCATGGAGTTACCGCAACACGGTATATTAGGTGGAACAGCGCCTTCGTCGTTCATATTCGAGTTTGTGGCAAAGTGGCTCTCCAGTAGATCGGCTTTCTGTTTAGCAATGGGGCCAAGTGAGGGCCATTCCGCAGTGGTGGTAATGACGACTGGCGAAAGTTCCCTTCGGCTGTTTTAACAAGCGAGCAAAAAGCACGACTCACAGAAGGATAGCTCGCTAGCAGCCCACCCATATTGCCGATTAATTAGAATTTAGTTCTGGCAGCTACTTGGTTGTGTCGGGACCTACTCCTAGTGAATTTGACGGATTAATAGGATCGGGAAAAATTTAACGCAAAATCTTATCGTTAATCCTTACTTAGGTAGTTACTGTGCACAAGTTGCAAGGATGCAAATCAAATCACGTCAAAACAATATTTATTCAAGAACACTTCTGAATCCTCAAAACAATCTAATCAATGTTAATATCTGCCAAAAAGAGCTGGCAAGAAACTAACGACAAGAGGTAGAATCTGTATTGAAACCCTAAGGAATATACATCTATATAAAGCAGTATTTGATTTAGGGATGTCACTATTCACGTAAAGACAGACCTATGTGGAGCCTAAGCAGAATTTTTTCGATGGATTATATATTTGTTTGTTAATAAATTATTGAAAAATCCTCATGACTCACGATCTTTTGAGGAATTGGAGAGTTTAAACAGTTTGGTAAATATACAGGTTAAATATACCTATCTAGGTACATGAATAACAATAAAACCTAAACAAAAAAAAGAAAGCGGCTCTGCAAATAATTGATGACGAAATAATAGCCCTAAAAAAATTTAAAAATAAAAAAATAAGTTCAAAAACTAAAACCCGATTACTGAAAAATCACGCACTAAAAAGTATAAAACAAGAAAATATTGTAATCTGAAATTGTTATGTACAAACGTTACACGTTATATATTTTTCATCTCACTAGCTCGGAAAGGCTCACTTTGTCGTTTAAAATCTGATTAAATATGCGTCGAAAAGCCTATTTTATCCTTTTTTTTTTAATTCTACAAAAATAAACAAAATGAAACCGTCCGAAATGCGGTTAGTCCTTAGTACTTTATATATTAATTAACACTTTTGTTTATTTTTTGATACTATTGCATTAAAAATGTATATAAATAAATTAATAATGTTATTTAATAGATTATTTATTTTAGTTTCTTAAATTATTAAATACAACAAGAATAAATAAGTTTTAAGTATAATTTTTGATCTAAGGATTTTAAAATTGGCATGGTGCAAATTCGGAACGCACCTTAAAACAAAGAAAAAAAAACATTGATTTAAGTGGCGTTCTGTTGACCGACATAATGTACATAATGCGGTAATCCTACCAAAGAGAATTAACCAAGATTTGTACTGTGTTATACAGAATTTATGTCTTTTTAACTTGGCAGGATTATGACATTAAACGCATTGAAGCATTCAATAAAACGCACCTTTAGAATAAGAGTTACTAACACATTCGAATATTGCAATAAAATAGCCGTACATTACGTACGTTACATCAGTCATTATTTCACGAAAATCTATGGAGTATTACTAAAACAATATAGGTTAGGTACGTAGTACCTAACGACCTAACCAAGTGACACTTTATACTTATAAGTACTTCGGTACTCATGTAGGTAATTTACCACATCATGCCAGATGCCAGAAGCACGTAATACTTTTCACTTCGCACGATCCTTATGTCGAGGGCATAACTTTAATTTAAACTATGCTTTAATCAACGTTGAGATTTTTCGATTACAGTTGCTTATCAAAATCAGGGATAATAAAGTTACGGGCCATAAATACTTCGTTTTCAGATGGTTATGTAGGATGTACGTAAAGAAATCAGAAGTAACCAATTTACGGCCCGCATATAATCATTAGTTTGAGTTTTTTTAACGTACTACTTCACTTTATTTATTTTAATATTTATAATAATGAAAAAGTATGTTCGTGAAAGTTTCAAAATATAAAAAAAAACACGGAATGAAAAGCCTGTTTTACTGATAGTGCGACTTTATTCATAAATTTATTTCTGTAACTTTATTTTTAATGCCATTAAAAATAAGACCAAACGGCAGAGAGTACACTCTGAGAATGAATCTTCGAAAGTGTTAACGATATTTCTAGTACCTATGTTGTGGTTAAAATTAAAGCCGAAAGTTTAATATTTCTGCCAAAATGTTTCTAAAATTTTATTCACTATCTCCAAGTTGGTATACTTATGTAAATAGGTACGGCCCGCTAACAACTGTAGGTTGATTAGCACTATCTTTCTGAAACTTACTACACTTATAAACAACACACCTACCTATTGTTACTTATCAAGTATAAGTGGTTAAAGGTCATATTATAGGTAGATAATAATCCTACTAATATTATAAACGTGAAAGTTTGTTTGGATGAATTTTAATGAAACTTTGCCATCATGTTGCTTATACATCAGAATAACATATAGGCTATAATTTATGCGCAGACGAAGTCGCGGGCAGCAGCTATTACGGAATATTATACGTCCAATACGTATCATTTTTTTTTTCAAATACCTATCTACTTATCGCGTGGTTATTCTAGGTCAGTAGTAGGTACTAGGTAATCGGTAATAATCACGGGAAAAGGATAAATTAAATAGTTACTTTCTTCGAAATGATCTTCACAACAAAATGCATTAGTCTTCGGTCCTGTTCAATCCTGTCACCGTATTGCGGTCATCCATTTCTTCCTTATTATAGGATTTTTAGGTATATGAAAAAACATATTTTCGGGTGTTTTAACATTAGAATTAAAACATTTAGCCACTGCACAGTATTTGATATTTATTTTTTCTTAATAAAACCGCAAGTACGAGCGACCCCATCGGTGATTGAAAGAATAAAGCGCAAAACACACAGAAGGGGCATAAGGCGCGGGCGTGGTGCGGGCGCGGCGCAGGCGTGGCACGGGTAAGGCATGGACGCGACATTAAATTACACAGAAGAGGCGACGATATGCCCGGTTCTGTCAGTATACAAGCTGATGTTATTGCGACAGCATGTATTCCTCTTCAGAAGTTGAAGATGCGCTTGCTTTGCTGCAACTCATTAATTTGCAGAGACAAAGAAGATATTGGATGCACCCTGTTTGGAAATTAGCACAAGAGCATAAATATTTTAAGATAATGGAAAAATTATATGAATAACTTGCACACTTCTATTACAGTACTCCGACTTAGGGTGGCATAGAGAGCAGGATATTGATCAACTATCTGGCAGAATACTATATTGTATTCAATATCGTCACGCATGTTTGTAAAAAATGTTCGTACAAGCGACGTGCCCCAGGCGTGCCGCTCCGGTCGCAACTGCTAGCGGCGCTTGAGTATAATTCAAAATGCGTCGATTTCATACGTTTTGTATCAAAAAGTTTTGAAGCGGCACCGTGCATGCGCCACACCCGCAGCACGCCCGCGCCGTATGCCGTTTCTGTGTGTTTTGCGCCTAAGTATGCCCGCTCTCCGGACCGGCGCGCTTCGTTGTCGCGTTGACAAGAATCGTGAAGTCAAAGCGACGCGTTAATTATGGGACGCGTGAAAATGCGCACTTTGATTGCTATTATCTCGGCCATCTTTGCGGATATAAAAAAAAAATACAGATGTTCTTGTATTTTCGTCTAGAATACTTTGGCATATCTAGAATAAAACATTGGCCAGGTTAATTACGTAGTAAGTATATTATCATCTTTGTTTTTTTATACTATAAACATATTACTTTTACTAAATAAACTTTAAGTTAATATTTAAAAAATATGAGTTACTCCACTAGTGACGTAAAATACCTAAGTTTACCCGCGAAAAATAGGTTAGTACCTACCTCTGAGCGTGCGATTTGTTTATGCCGACATACAAAAGGCGCGCAACTTATTAAGAGACTTGTCTTATAATATTGTTCTCATGTTATCAATACTTAATTAAACTATTCACAATAAGTATACTTATTCCATTCATAAGTATTTAACAAATAATTGTTTTTCTTGTATCTGGTATATATTTTCCTAGCTGTAGTGATATGAAAAATTATGTGCTTCGCACGGCTGTATTTTTTTTGGGTTTCGTGCCTTAGAATCCCTTGCTTTGCTCAGGATTCAATATTTAAACCACTCGCTTTGCTCGCGGGTTCAATCTTTAAATCCTTCGCTTGCTCAGTATTCAATATAGGCACTCACGCCTAAAAGCAACTTACTAAAAAAACAATACATTCTAACAGTAGTAAGCGATCATAAGCTGTATGTATTGTTTGGCAAAATACATTTAGGTATACGGAATTAGGATACAATAGTATCTAACCACATTTTGTATGAGAAAAGGCCTTTGAATGCGGAACTAAATTGAAGATGTCACTGCAATGCCATTATTGTGTACAAATTGTGATACTAAGTATAATAACAAACCACCGAATATCAAATATTCGGTCCGGTCGTGGGCCGAATAATAACGCAATATTACTTTATTCAGTCGACCGCAAGAAGGTATTTCTTTTTCACGATCCATTTTGCACTGATATTTGTTTCTTTGTGGATCCCAATAGATTCACGTCCAGAAAACTTTAAATGCGTAAACTAAAAGGGTAAATTATGTTAATGTATAATATCCAAAGTTTTTTTTTGTAGACGTGTGATAAGTAGATTGAGATACTTTGAAGGTTTTCCCTAATTGTGTGATCTATCACATTATATTATATTATGTGAGCAAATAACAGTAATAGATTCAAATGAACTAATTCATAGCAAATCAGGCTTGCTCAATAAGGGTTTCGTACTAAATCAACAAAAAGTTGATAATTGGCTCTTGCCGTATAACCGTCGCACGGCGTAAGTTTATATCTACTTTGATTATTATTATTTTTCTGTGTGGCTTCTATTGCGGACTAAGATCTACATAAATTTCGCCAGTGTCAGTGGTGATCTACTTTTTGCAACTATTACATAGTCGAGAAAAATTGTAGTTTTTTTGCATTCTATAGCTAAATGTTTACTAACATTATATACATATTGAATTCAAAATTTAAAATTTAAAAACCCATGAATAGTTTTTTACCCATTTCAACTAGATTAAGTTATACGAAGACCACTAAACTTAATTCTTTTGAATAAACCCCTGTGTTTGTACACGTTACGTTGATTTAAACTTTTTTTGGCACCAGAAGGACCTAAGCCTTCGCATTAGTGTTTTTTATATACTAACAAGAAGTGAGTAGAGTAAGATATACGTACACCACAAAATTTAGTAATGCATGAAAAATGATGCTGAGATGAATTAATGTGTAGTTAACTAATGACTTAAATTATTTAAGAGATACTGGCACTAAATGAAGGTTATATTAAATAATTAATCATAGAGCTCAACAACAAAATTCACAGATTTTATAAAATTAAAATAAATAAATAAATGACGTTTAATCTATATTAGATTCTCGCCACAGATTATATATCTATCAGTTTTCTGCATAGACGTAAAGAACTGGACAGCGCATTTCCTAGCCAGTGTGAAAACAAAAACTGAGGTCTCTTGAGCTGTGAGGCTATTGCATAGTATAATATCCTATGGGTCAGATTATAGAACTCGAAGTCTATGGTTATATGGCATCCAGATTCTCAAGTTTTTACCACGTTTTTATTACTTGTTTATCGGTCCGGTATAAATGTTGCCATGAATTTTTAACCAAGTTCCCGATGAGCTTGAACTTTAAATAAAGCTCAAAACTCCGATGACAATGGAATGTTTGATGAAGTGAACAAAAAAGTTTCAGGTTGAAACAAAAAACTCGAAGAATAACATAATTTTATTTAATACATTACCTGCTTGATTTTTTATATAGGTCATTAATGACCTTGAGTTTGACAAGACCGAAACGAAAAAATATTTTTTTTTTTTTATAAATGGACTAAAAAGTTTTTTTTTTGCCTTCACATACCTAAACGTGAAGCGCATCAAAACTGAAAAGTCTTAAATACACTCCACTAAAAAAAGGTGTTCTCTTACTTTTTAATTCATATTCTAAAAACGTGGTGCTTATATTTTAAAAAGATTTTATTTCTTTAGGTTTAAAAAGTGAACTTGGCACGTTCTTCGGACACTAATGAAAAAATAAATTTGTTATTAAATTTAATAACTGTAAATGAAAATTCAGAGCTTATACGTAGGTTTAGTCGACCTACAAAATTTTATTCCAGGCCGTTGCCTAGATTTCGAATAAAGAGCCAAAAACCAAAAAATCATTTATTTACAGGAATTTAGTATCTATTTAATTAATCCCGAAATAATAACCCTAGTAGGTTACGTACTTATAAACTGCATCGTGTTTGTACATTGAATATATTACCAAAAACAACAATTAAGTTAGGTTGGATTAACATAATTCTGAAACACAAATTTACAGGAGCACGCTGACAAATTCATTGATATCGTTGGCTATATATATATATATATATATATATGTATATATATGTAAATATATATATATATAAGCTTCTTGGCAAAGACGGGAAAACTACTACCCTACATTTTTCTATATACATAATTCCAGAGTCTTGAGTTCTGCAAACATATTACGGTAGTATTCGTGACCTACTTTGAAATAAACGTTTGTAAAGTTTGACGCTGTCTACTACGGTGCTTAAAAATTCGTCGAGTTTTGTTAGAGAAACAAACGTTCGTCAGAGACGAAACTCTTCTAGAATTAATTTAACTTGCGCTATCAGAGGGCAAAGTAGGCAAAAGCTTTCTAATGAAAACTTTCAAGAGTGTTCGATAATATAGACACAAGTAGGTGGCCGTCATATATTCGTAATTCTGTAGTATAAAAAAAAATGCAAAAACCGCACGAGCAACTTCTCTTGAGAATATTTTTTTTTTAATTTGAGAATTTATACATAAAGATTATTATTGCGTCTGTAAAAAAATATTTTTTTAGCGATAGAAGAAAAACCGCTGGACCGATTTTGCTCACACTCTTTTCAAATCTAAGTAATAACGTGGCGTATCGATTGATACAGAGCAATTTGTTCCTTTGGTTTTTGAGATATAGAAATAATTTTGAAGGTATCACGATATTTTTAAATTTATTGGGGGGGCGAGCCGGTTGGTTCTTTGTGAGAAAAGAAGTTAAAGTTTGTAAGAATTGAGCTTTGACAAGTCAATCCTCAGGTTTGACGGATTTTGCCATTTGACTGTAACATTTATACATAGGTACATATGTATGAACCATTGGATAATATACCAAAATAATTTTGTTAAGATGCTGATAAACTTGAGAAATCACTTGTTATGAGCATTCTAGCGAGTTTATTACAGAAAAAGAATAGTTTTTTACGAGCATTGACTAGAGCAGAATTCATTGGAATTCATTCTCACACTTAAGAACCTAAATGGTCGCGTACAGTGCGGTTTCAGAGAAACTTCCTCCCGCGAAAGCTGAAGTTGTGGAATGAGCTCCCTGCCAAGGTTTTCTGCAAGGACTACAGTATGGAGTTCTTCAAGAAAGAAGTTATTAGATTTCTGAAGGGTCGGCAACGCGCAAGTGATACCCCTGGTGTTGCAAGCGTCCATAGGCTACGGTGTCCGCTTACCATCAGGCGGACCATAAGCTTGTTTGCCACCTTAGTGGTATAAAAAAAAAAAAAAAAATAGCGTTCGCTAAAATGATCGCGAAGATGTTGAAAATGTTCGTAGCGTTTATATTTAGTTCTATGCTTAGTTCGTTTTCAGTTCGACAATTTAAAAACAGCAAAGACTCGATGTTCTGTAACAAGTAAATGCTCAAGTCTATGAGCACCTTTAATCAACTCTCAAGAAAAATTAATTGGTTTTGCTTTTAATAGGTTATAAAACTTTGTTTACTTCTTTGGCAGCTACACAAGGTTGGCTTTAGTGACGGTATTTGCCATTAATACGTTCATGTTTAAAGGTAAGGAACTCTTTTAACCAAACTTAACCTAATACTTAACCTTAATCCTTGGTTAGGTACATTATTAATATATAACTTGATAGAAGAAATGGCAACATCATTGCCCTAGTTTCGGGAACATTTACTTATTTGTCCGCCTTACGAAAGCTTAATTTACTATCATATCTTGGTACGTGACGAAACTCGCCACAAAAGAATAGGCGAAAAGTACCTAAGTAAACAATTCGATTCGGTTGCTTAATATAATGTACAAAAGGAAACAAATTTCAACCTTATATGTCTTCACGTTTTCTTTCAGCATCTTTCATAATTCGTTTCATTGTTTTTTTGTAAGTATGTATCTTTTGAACTGTAAAGTAGTTTTTTTATTTCAAAACAAATAAATATGGAATAGAAACAAGCCCTTTATCCGTACTGCTATTAACGTTTTTGTGTTGCTTTTTACCACGTAATGAAGTTTGTAATATAAAAGAGTTAAAAATAAATAAGTTATAAAACAATTTCCAAAATTTCACCAACTTTAAAATTCAAAAGATAAACCTTACGCACGCACATGGAAGGAGCTAAGTGTTTTATCCTCTTTGAAATTTTATGGCAAAAATTTTAAGAGAACAATTTTTGGCACTCGACTTTAAAGAGAGAAAAACACTGGCTTAATATTTCATCTTTGTAAAGTTTAATTTTAACTTTTTAGTGGGGTTTTAAAATCAGTGTGATAATTTAACGACTTTTTTTTTTGTTTTACTTTTAGTCGGACCAAATATCAGTAGGTAGGAGATGCTGAGTTATCGTCTTGGGGCTTATTGGGATATTCTTAATAAATACATAGGTGATCGATAGAGGGTGATCAGGGCTTGATGAGGTATTTTCACTCGTTTAATCGATATGCATTTTGTTTTGGGTCCGCCTGATGGCAAGCGGTCACCGCAGCCTATGGACGCTTGCATCACTTGGGCATAACTCGCGCGTTGCAGACCCTTCAAATATCTAATTACTTTTTCTTGAAGAACCCTATACTGTAGTACTTAGAGAAAATCTTCGCAGGGAGCTCATTCCATAACCTAAGCGTTCGCGAGACGAAGTTTCCCTGAAACTGAACTGTACGTGACCATTTAGGTTCTAAGGTGTGAGAATGAATGGAAATTGAGCCGATGGCGAGCGGTGCGATAGTAGAAAGTAGCCGTGGGCATAATTAAGAACAACTCCTCAGAACACATCCCATTATAGAAGCGGGAGAACACACACAGGGAGGCAAAGTCCCTCCTCAGACTTAATGGTTCGATACGGCTTGTGAGTTTGGGATCATCGATGATTCTCTCAGCCCGTAGTTGAACTGAGTCACAAAAAATTAAGATGATTTCACTTGTTTTACAGTATGTATATCAGTATGTATGGTCGCGGTTAGAAAACAACCTTAAGGATCACAACTGCATGCACACATTTAAGTCACAAGTTCTAAATGTCTATTTCATAATAATTTGATTGACCATAGATTATCTTTTTTCTAATATGACAATCAATCGCTCTAGGACAGGGATGGCGAACCTTTATTAATGAATGTGCCATTTTCTATGAAAAAACAATACTGTACCTATGACGTGCCGTCAAAAAATCTGGGTTACTTAATAATAATGGAGAAAAATTAAACGAATTGCTTTTAACTTAAAGCTATTTAGAAACTTGCAGCTCGAAATGTTTATAGCAATCGAAATGTTTAATATTTATATTCAAATTAAAAAAAAAAATTAGTGTGATTTCTGCTGTTGCAAATTAGGTGCTAAAAATCTTACATTAGGGCAGGCTCGAACTTTGTTACTAAGCAGTATGGAAGCTAAACTATAGTTCATTTCTAAAAATGACTTGCAAGCATACGTAGGTGAAAATAGAAATTTCATAAATGATTGGCGTGCCCGAATTGCCATGGGTTCGCCATCTCTGCTCTAGGAGATGGACTGACTACTATCAAGTTTTAATATATAGAAAACCTTCTTTGAAAAAACTAATATTTTACTTTTTTAAATAAGAATATGAAGAAATTATAAAATAGACACTTCGAAAATCTTTATTTAATATCTAGTATAACCTCCCTCTGCAGCTATGACGGCACGTAGTCGATCTCGCATAGATGCAACAAGACGCGTGCATAGATCAGTACCTCTGATATCATCCCAAACTTGAGCACAGTGTGATCTAACAGCTTGAGGGTTTCTTTCATTTTGACAGTCCCAGCGTTGAACCATAAGCCCCCATTAATTTTCAATACGATTTAAATCAGCAGACCGAGCGGGCCATTGAATGGGACGAATGTCACAGTGCAGGTTAAACCACGCCATAGTAGCACGGGCTGTGTGTATCCGTGCATTATCTTGAACGTAAGTAATGTGTGGGAATTCCGTTACAGGATACACTACGCGCACAGTAGGCAGCATCACTTCGAACATGAAAACTATAGCGCAAAGTTAAGCGGAGCACATGAAAACTAGCGCGCGAAGCCGAGCGGAGCGTGCCGCGGCAGAGGCCGGCGAGCGCCAGGGCCAACTGTACTTATTTAGTGTAGAGAAGGCGACTCACTTGGGAACATGAAAACTAGCGCGCGAAGGCGAGCGGAGCGTGCGCAGCGGCAGCTGGCGACCACCAGAGTTAAGTATCATTCATCGTAAATTTAAACAATCGATCTTATAATCGATTATTAGTCTGTATTTCAAATCTTGTTTTACCATTACAATAAATAAATTGTGTTCACCTTGGTTTTTTGGTAGAAATGAATTTTAGTATTTTTTTTATTTATTACTGTTTGTTTTTGTTTGATTTAAATTTATTTAAAAACAACTTAGTTTATTTTACTTATTTTTTGGAATATATGTGTATATTAGATTATAAACACGTAGGAAGTGTTTGAATGTAAAATTTAGTAGTAAGTGATACAAAAAAATTATAAAAGTTATTTTCCCATCAGTATTTTTTAAACAAATCGCAATAATTCTTGTTGTTTTTCTCGATGCGTCATTTTGCATAATAGCTTTTGAAAGGTAATAAGTAACTTGATATGGCATTTTAGACTTAGTGAAAAATATCTAATTTCAAAACTGGTAAACATTTTCTGACCGCGACCGTATATGGCCTCTTACTGCTCTTTCGTTGTTTCGTTGTAAGTTATGCAATATTTTAACAATGTTTACGAACAAAAGGACAATACATAATAATGGCAATACATGACAAATAAAATGTTGACAGGATTTCTCATATATAAATCCACCAAAGACTCACCCACTGACTAACATACGTCGTAAAACTGATAAACATAACTGGCAATAGGCAGACGATATATATTTATTATTAAGAATCGGTAACAACTAGACGAAATGATTTCTGGACAAAAGCCTATTGTTGAGTATATCCTACCTCAAAACATAATTCGCACACATCGTATAAACAGCAATAGTACCATCTATACATCTATATTCAGATTCAGATGTAGTAAACGAGATTGAATAAAAAGCGTGTCCGAAACAATTTCTACCGTCATCTTGGTATCAAACTGAAATTAATTTGCGATTCAAATTTCTCTCTCGCAACGACACATTGACACTCTCGCACAATTTCCGAGTGTGTCATATTGCGTTGAGATATCGTTTTTTTATGAAATACTGCTCTCTTTTTTTTTATCTTAAGCGCATGTGTTGGAAAGATGACATTTTATTATATTTTTTGGGTAATATAATAATTGAAATTCATATTTTTTGTAAAGAATGAAATAAAAGGTATGATTGAAATAAAAATTAAAAATAAAATTAACTCGGGCGACGCCAGGTACGAACTACTAGTAATTAATAAAAATAGGAAAGTTTTTGTTTTTAGTATCTTTTTAACAGACTACAATTAGTGACACTAAAAATATTTCGAAGCTTAAATATAATTCAAGAACAACAATTTTTATACGCCGTACTTAATAAAAGTCATTATGAAGTATATTCATGGATTGAAAACAGATTTTTCATACCATTCCAAGATCAATTTTTAGTTTTACAAAAATCAGGACTTTTTACTTTACCTACCTACTCTTCTACAATTTTGACATGTATACCCAGTATGTAAGATAATTATGGTGACTGAAGAATTATTATCTTAGCTATTGCTATCAACCTGATAGAATTGATATTTGTTGGTTTAAGTGTATTAAATTAAAATTTATTACACTCTCTTATTGATAAAATCCAACTGTTAACTACAATTACCTCAGCCATTACTGGTACTCATTATTCCACAAAATTTTAAAACCAATATTAATATTTAAACGTAATTTCTTTGATTTTCGACAGTTTTATTCATCAACAGAAAATCTAGTTTGTCTAAGACACGCCTTACGAGGCCGAGCACGTGAATGTGTTGCCACCCTACTACTATATGCCTCTGATAGACCGGAAGAGGTGATGCAAATGCTGGAACGGACATTTGCACGCCCCGAGGCGATTGTCCAACAGGAAGCATCCTGCATACGAAACTTACGTAGATTTTCTAACGATCTTAGGGATCTCTCATTTGCCATCCGCGTAAGTGTTTCAACCATAAAAATGTTAGATCAACAACAATATCTTAATTCACTACGCAGTAAGTGGATAGATTATGCGTACATCAACAAAAATAAGTTGTCTAAACTTCAACTTTAGTCCAAATTTCTTAGTTTTGAAGCTGACAAATTCAACTAATTCGGAGTAATTTACTATAAATCACTGCACAGCATCAACAACCAACAATTCACCGCGAAAATATTAACAATACAATAGCAATTAAAACCAACAAAAAATTACTTTGTACATACTGTAATAAAATTCATGACATAAGTAATTGTAAGGAATTTAAATCCATTTCGGTTCATGACAGATAGAGGATTATTATTATTGGATACATGAAATTAAGCTTTATTTTCGGTTTTTAAAAGGCAACAAATATACTTGGAATTAATGTAAGGTTAAGTCATGTGGGATGGATCCCCGTCTTGATCATCCCTTACTTAGTCCATCTGAACTTGCAAAAAAAGTTTCTGAAAAATTCTTTATGATTACGTATAAAACAACTCCAGTCGATCGAAACGAACGGACGATCAGTCAAATAAAATGTAGTTAAAGCTCTGTCATTAATAATAATAATAATAATATACTTTATTGCACATAATATAACAAAAACAATAGATACATAGAAAAAAAATTCAAATGGCGATCTTATCGCTATGAAGCGATCTCTCCCAGATAACTTTGGGTGAAGGATTTAAAATAAAAACATAATAAAAGGTAATTTGTGCATTTAAATAAAGTAGATAATAATAATAATCAATTGTTAATACATCTTTAACAAAATTTATAACAAAAGATAATATTAAATACAAACTATATATTAGATACAATTACATAATACTATACATAAATAAATAATTATTCAAGAATATATATAAATATATACAAACTAATACATACATAAAATTTACATACATATTCATCATACATTAGAAATATGGCTATGGATGTGATATATCAGCTTTTATTTATTATAGTGTGTAATAACAAGTTTTTAAATATTTTCAAGGACTACCTTCGTTTTATATCTAGAGGTAATGTGTTTCACAATCTGATTGCTTTCACACTAAATGAGTTATTATACATTTGTATAGTGCTTTGGAGTTTTTAACAACAGGTTTGTAGAATCACGTAGAAAAGGAGAACCAATGAACTCGAAACATTCTTTTAAATATGAATGTGTTTTTGGATTGAACAGGACATTATAAAGAAATAGGATATGAGTATTCCGGTGAAGACGAATTGGGAGCCACTTAAGCTTTGTTCGTAATTCGGATATGTGATCATACTTTCGCAGACCAAATATAAATCTTATGCATAAATTTTGAAGACGCTCAAGTTTCAGATCAGATATCAATCTCAATCTTGAAACTACGCAACCAACTGATGTAGAGGTAGGCCCAGAAATTGTTTGCTTACCCTAGATTTAATATGGTATCCTATAACTGTCACATTAAGGTTAAAAAAAAAGGTTTAAAGCAAACAGCTAACGAAGATCAGACTTTAAATTTAACTCAGTTACAACACGCAATCCGTGGTCGTATACCTTTTTAAGAAACATGGAGAACTAACGTCGATTGGGATTTGAAACTTCTAGTAAGCACTATTAATATATGGTTAAATTGGTACGAATATCTGAATAAAATAATTCGTTGGTACCGTGGTTGGTCGAAGTTACAAGGAGCTCTAATTGCTGTTCGTTTTGCACGATACATTTGTGTTGGACATAGGTGTGTAGCTACTAGGCATTATTTTTGGACAGATTTACTTACTGCTCTGAACTGGTTGCGGAACAATGCGAGAACATTCAAACGTTTTCTAGACCACAGAAATGGAGAAATACTTGAGCACACACATATTTAAAATTGGCGATATGTTCCAACTGGTTTAAATGTTGCTGACAACGCAACTCGTTTATCAAACTCTAAATTAATTTTGGATACATTGTCTAGATTCTAGATGTTTTACCGATCCAAAACTTCTTCTTTCGACAACAGACAAATGGCTGCTAGAACCATCTAACTCAAATATCTCACACAACACTTTTGGATTTAAAAAGCTTTCCAATGAAATTGGTGGGACTAATTTCTCTTAACTCTTTACCTTAACCGGTAACAAGATTTATTGTATTTGGCTTTATGTAGTTGGCTAAGATATGTTCGTGCTACAGCACGTTCATATCAATGTATAACAAAATTTAAATTATCTATCAATGATTTGCCGCACCTTTTAGCAATAGACTTAGAAAAAGCCGGAAGAACTATTTTTAAATGTTCACCAAGAGATTGTTCTAGTCAAGAAATAGCAAGTATTTCTGCCTCACAACCTCTGCCACGGCACAGTGCATTCTACAGAATGTCGCCGATTTACATAAGGATAGATTTCTTTACCTGAAAAGCCGAATAACTGCTGCTCAGGGTATTAAAAAAAGGCACAAAAAAAACCAATAGTATTAGATGGAAAACACAGCGCAGTATGACTTCTCATTAAAAGTATCCACGAGAAGACAAAACACTACTATGAGAGCAATTTTGGATATTGCGGAGTCGAAATACAATCCGAGCAATAGCTAGAGTATGCCAGATATGTATAAACAACAAAATGAAAACTCTAATTCCACCACTAGGTAATCTTGCACCTTGGCAGGAGACACGAAAAAAGGCATGTAGCGGTATTTAAGTGCCTTACTTGCAGAACTAAACATCTTGAAATTGTGGTTCACTTACCCTCGGATTCTGCATTATTGGCTTTAAGACGATTCATCGCTAGAAGGGATGGCGCACGTAATAATTTTTTTTCCGAGATTGTTACAGCATTAGTGGGAGCAAATAGATTATTGTCTTCATTTTTCGGCAAAGACCATTGAAGATTTTGCTGCTTAAAATTACCTACAGTAGCACTTCATTTCACCAGCTTCTCCATTTACGGGTGGATGTTGAAAGCGATTAGTTACAAGCGTTCAGCTTCAATCAGCTTTATATACCACCATAAAAGCAAAATATCTTAAAGAAGTCCTAACTACCTTACTTACTGAAGCTGAAGACCTTGGTTAATGCAAGATCGCTAAACTCACGTACCTGTTGACCCAGATAACCCTATGGCTCTCACTTTGTTTCATTTAATAATCGGTACTTCGTCAAGTCAAACATTACCTGCGCCATTAGATGACAAAAACTTATGTAAAAGGTGTGCATGGAAACAGACTTTACGATTGGCAGATCATTGCTGGATTAGTTATTTAAAGGAATATCTCCCAACTCTTATCCCTAGAAGACAACAATTTAAAAAACGTAAGAACTTGCAGATCAACGATCTTTCATCAAGTTCGTTGTTTTAATTCGGCTAATAGGTAAAATAACTGCTATACACCCTGGTGCAGACGGAATTGTGAGAGTGGTAGATGTGGCTAGTAAATGAGGCACATTACGATGACCAACAAAGAAGTTGATTTAACTATTTTCGTCGCACTTATTGCGACGACTCTTCTTAAGCATAAATCTTCTTCATCAGCACTGACTAAGAGTGTGACAGTCTGAGTGTCAATACACTATGGGGGCTATGTTGCCAACGGAGAAGGTGACATGTAAAGTTAAGTATCTGTATTAGCTGCGTAAGATTTAACATGTAGAATAAAAAAAGGAGAACAAAATATATGATCGCAAACAAAGCGGACTTTGATGATTTAATATGTATGTTGCTCATTTTTAGGGTTCCGTATTCAAACATATACCAGAGACAACAACCAAAATCATATTAGAATCATGTTTGCAAGTTTTTTTTTTATACCACTAAGGTGGCAAACAAGCTTACGGTACGCCTCATGGTAAGCAGTCACCGAAGCCTATGGACGCGTGCAAAACCAGGGGTATCACTCGCGCGTTGCAGACCCTCCAAAAATCTAATAACTTCTTTCTTGAAGAACCCCATACTGTAGTATTGAATGTTCACTGTACTTCATGAGACTGTGTAGTCTAAATAAACGAACTGTAACTGTATGGTTTCGTAATATTAGCACAGTTTATTATTTACTAACAAATTTAAATGAAAATTTTACACACACACTTGTTTCACTAGTCTCTACCAACATGTCCTTATCCGAATCTCTTCGAATGTTACTGTCTACAGTGTCCATCGTGCCCATCTAGTCGGGTTCAGTAGGTATGACCTAATCTACGAATTTTATATAATTTTGGCTGTAAAATGATGATAGGTACATGATTTAGGTCGCGGTTTCTGGTCTTAAAGGGGGCCAACAGGACCACGGAATACATAACGTTCTCAAAACAGCTTAGTTTAACAAGTATTTTTTTTAAAAAAACATATTCAAAATTAATACTAACGCTTTCTACGAAAAGGAAAGTCAACATTAGCTGGCTCTTATTTTTAGGAGAATAAATTAAAAGTTATCAAGTAAATTTTATTTGAAGAGGAACTTCCGATATTTGTATTTATTTCGTGTTCCAATTTAATTATGAAACTCCCAAACAGAAAGTAAAATATAAGTCCAATCGACCAGCAGATGGCTAATTGTAGCAAATTGAATTTTCTGAGTTTTGTCATAAGCCAGTTTTGTCCTATTTTCGTAGACGTTGATTAATGATTTTGTAAAGTTTTGTTTGGCTCGTTTTTTAGAGTCCTCTGGGTATATGAATTATCAATAAGTAAATTAACAGCCTTCAAAAAAGGGAACTAACATCTACTAGGGAGCTTATGTGCACCTAGTACATAAATCTTACAAATAACCAATAATATAGTAAATAAACCTAAGTTTATGTATTATTGTATAACCTCATGGTTTTTATTTCCCAAAGAGGCTAACCAGTGGCTGGACGCACCTATACCACAATATGGGGGACAGCGTCATTTGACCAATCACGCCAGTGCTGACTGACAAGTGTTGAATGAATCCATCGCGGCAACACTGCTTCTAATAGCAGTGTTTCTAGCTTAAAGTGGCTTTGAGTATGTAAGTCATAAATATCATCTGATTCTGTCACCAGGGACAGAGTAATACCAATTTACCAATTCTATACAAAATACTATGCAGGATTGGACATGGGGGATATATGTATACATAAAATTATCAATAATTAGGAATTGTACGAACTGCCCGGTAATGAAAAAATAATCACACTAATATTACAAAGGGGAAAGTTTGTGTGTGTTTGTATGTTTGTTACTTCTTCACGCTCAAACGGCTGGACTGATTTTGATGAAATTTAGTATGGAGGTAGCCAACACCCTGGATTAACACATAGGCTACATTTTATCCCGAAAAATTCAAAAGTTCCCGCGGGAATAACTATGTCCGAGCGTTTACTACGTTTACCAGCCGCACTACTGGTAGTGCTGTTTATAAAATGATGACTCTACCATAGCACCGTTCAAATGGTTTATGGTACAATCGAGAGCAATACTACAAAAAAAAACCGGCCTAGTGCGAGTAGGAGTTCCGTACGATCGAACAAGATTTACGCCGAAAAGATCGTTTGTCCACTCCGACCAACTGAACGGCACAACTAGTTCTATCTCGAGCGTCTAAAGTCCCTCGTTTTAATTTTTTTTATTTATTTTTATTAGTAAAATTATCGATATCATCAAGATCCTATTTTGGATGACAGTTGTGAAACGACGAAGGCCTATATCTACGTAACTATCGATCTTGGACTAGAAGTTTTCTATGGAAATGTTAGATCTCATCAAGATCTTTATTTCTGATGACACCTGTCAAACTATAAAGGGTAATACCTCCGTAACTATTGATCTTAGACTAGCAGTTTCCTTACAGAAACGATAAATCTCATTAAGATCTTTATTTCGGATGACAGCTGTCAAACTAGAAAGAGCTATATCTCTATAACTATTGATCTGGGACTAGCAATTTACTTCCAGAAGTGATAGATCTCATCAAGATCTTTATTTCGGATGACAGCTGTCAAACTAGTAAGGGTTATATCTCCATAAACATTGGTCTGAGACTAGCAATTTCCTTACAGAAATGATAGATCTCATCAAGATCTTTATTTCGGATGACAACTGTCAAACTAATAAGGACTACATCTCCATAACTATTAATCTTAGAAGAGCAGTTTCCTTACAGAAATGATGGATATCATCACGATCTTGATTTCGCATGACAGCTGTCAAACTAGAAAGCGCTTTGTCTTCGAAACATCATTTCTCTAAGGAAACTGCTAGACTTAGATTATTAGTTACGGAGATAAAGCCCTTTCTAGTTTGACAGCTGTCATCCGAAAAAAAGATCTCGATGATATCTATCACTTCTGTAAAGAAACTACTAGTCTACGAGCAATATTTACCGAGATATAGCTCTTCCTAATATGACATCTATTATTCGAAATAAAGATCTTAATGTCATTTATCATTTCTGTAAAGATACTATTTGTTTACGATCATTAGTAACAGAAACATAGCCCTTTCTAGTTTGACAAGTAACAATCTAAATAAAAAAAAAATCTTAGTAAATAACTTCGGTAACGAGACATTTTTTTATTATAGATAACCGTTTAGTCCAAGAACCATCAAAAGACTAAAACAAACAAAAGACAAACAAAAGACAAATCAAGCCTGGCACAATTCGTATGCTAAGTATTTTTGTTTACGATTGTACTATAAAATATTTGAATTTCTCGTAGTGCCGTTTCTTGTAAACAGCACTACCAGTAGTGCAGCTGGTAGTGCTGTTTATAATAAAGGTAACCGAGCTTCAACAAACTATAGCTGCAGCTATAGTAAACTTTATAAAAGTATAATAAAGGAGTTCCACGTCGATAACCGAATTTAGGGCATCCGGAGCTGCTGACAAAAACTAGTCTAAAATAATTTATAATGTAATTTGTAAGATTTATACGTTTATATCCTAGGATAAGACTATACAGAAGCTCTCTAGTGCTTGTGTGTTAACGTTCGTATTTTGAGAACAAAGATTGTAGCTTGATCGCTTAAATGGTACAGCACATTTTTGTTTATTTCTAATTACATCTGTATTTTTAAGGTTCCATTTCAATTTTGAAAATAAACCCTTATGATTCAACTGTCTGACTGTCTTTCTGTCTGTAACAGCTATTTTGTAACTACAAATGCAATATGGAATATGCAGATATCTTTTAAAAGGAGTCATAAAAAATATTAGATAAAAAAATATCGCTTATAGTAAACTTTGCTTCGATAGCTACTTTTTAAGAAAGTTTGTCGCTTTTTAAGTTCTCTAAGCCGCTGCGGCGGCGCTGATACTGGCCAGATCGAGTACGAAATAAATTTTCAATCAATTTCTCGTAGTGACCTGTGAGTCATTCCGAGACGGGGTCCCCAAAGTTCGAATATCAAAACTTATTTCGAGTATGTAATGGTACTTTTTATTGAATGTAGTAGAACAATATCTGTTTACACTTGTAATAAAATCTTATTATATTTTTATTTAAATTTTATTAAACGAATAAAAATTGTATATCTAGTTTCTACTAAAGTTTCGACAAATACATACTACTTAATAAATGTAGAATTAAGTAAGTGTGAGCATCTGCGAGTGCTGCGTTATGTGCATGCGTCCCTGTCGCGCGGCAGGCTCGGTGCGCGTGCGCAGCTTGCACCGCAGGAGTCGCAGTGCACCATCCCACAGTCGCGTCTGCTCCTCAACAGCTCCCTGGCGAGCGCTGATACTACACTGTTCCTAAAAAACAAGATAACGATAAGCGCAATATTAGTTAATTACACCAATGACACTCCGTGTAGGTAGAGGTTACTCGGCGATGATCTTCCGCGGGTGCGTTTAATTAAATACATATCGAACACACTATTGATCATTGGTGACCACTCTAAAAAGTGGTTTTTCCACACAAAGTATGCTCTCCAATACGCACAATCATTAAAATATGATCAATGTTGCCCAAGTGGTCTTGGCGTCCCTCATCTTCTAACTCTTTTTCTGTAAAAATATTACGAGGAAACCTGCACAGGACAAAAAGACGTAACTGAAGTTTACAATCTGCACTAGGCCCTACTATTGTCCAAATTGTCCTCGCCCAAGGTGAAGGTGTCCTCTCCCAACACTCGAGTCGTATGAAGGCTAATCCCTAAGATCTCTGAAACGTATACTAGCGTAGCGACAAAGGTATGTATGTAAAATGCAATCATTTTAAAGTGTCAAAGTAGTCGCTTAAACTATTTTTAAAAATACACAAACACAGCACAACAAATAAGATTTTTTTAAAACAAAAGCTAGTACCTACAAAAACGCTCAATACGATAAAGTGGATTGCATTTTCTATTAATTAATTTACAACACTTTGATCATTCTTACCTCCTCCAAATTTTTAACATTCCTTTCTAATTCAAACACCTTGTTTTTCAAAGTTTCCATTTTGGAAGGTTTTCTCGGAGATTGCATTGAATTTTTCATTTCTGAAGCTACGAGCTCTTGCATACTTTCTGCTTTGGAAATCTTTTGCCTCATATTCTTCCACTCAAGTTCTTTTGCACTCAACTGTTCGGTTAAATCCTTGACTTGGTTTTTCAGGGGTTCCATTTGAGACGCTATATTGATAGAAGTCGCTTCATATACTCTTCGCTTTTGTTCATATTGTTGCTGAACTGCTTGGAAATCCTCTTTTATGGGTTTAATTTGATCAGCTAAAGGTTGAATCTCTTGACGCACTTGTGACACCTTTTGAGCAGTTTGGGCCACCAACTAAAGGAATAGAAAAAATATTTAAAGGAAAATAAATTGCCTTTTTTGATATCCAACACAAATGAGAGCAAAGCTTCTATTTCTTGACATGTAAAAAAATTTGCAAATGCAAACCGAATTTTAGAATTGTATGTCTGTCTGTATTATCATAGAAAACAATAATACCATTGACTAATTGATTTTTATGACGCAAATCTTTGTATAATTGATAAGACTAAAGATATCTAAAACAATAAACTTAGAAACACGAGTAGTTTTTATTGTGTGCGATTTTTGCTAAATTTAAAAGCAAATATAAAGTAATGAAGACACGTGATTGATAGTAATAGTAACAAGTAAATTGCCATATTTCGGTAAAAAATTCTTCAACTGATGTACTTATGTGTTGTTTTATTATATAAACTCATATAAAGAATATCTTCACTGCAATATGGCATTCATTATACAACAAAACAATTAAAACATACCACATCTACGCCGTGTATATTTTAAAAGTATAGCATTAAAATGTTTAAAAAAAGATATGAATATTATTATCTTATATTAAAAAACCGACCAAGTGCAAGTCGGACTCGCGCACCGAGCGCACAATTCACGTAATTTACAAACACAAACAAAAGCAATAAGCGTGACGCTAAGCGATCACCCTTCCAATCACTGACCGAGCCCGACGCCGCTTAACTTTGAATATCGTTTCTAACAAACAAATATGTTACTATTTCGCTTAATAATAAACAGATGGCACTGTTACGGTGATTGAAAATGGTAATGGCTCAGGCCCGTTTCACACTTGGCTTGACTTTTCTATTATTTTACGTGAGGCAATTTTGGCGATTTTTGCACCCCCTTCGCCTTTGGTGAGATGTCGTGGGATTTGGCTCGAATTTATCGTATCGTTAGTGTAAAGATGTTAATCTATACTTGATTTCATTGAATATATATAAAGAAAATTACTTGCTACTTTGTGACGTTCGCATAGCTGATATAGTTATTGTCGTGTAGAATTTCGCGATATTTAACACAGCCTCACGTAATTTATTATTTGAAGCTTACACACACTATGATTACTGTAAGATTAATTGTGTTACTGTTGTTTTTACGATAGAGTAACTAAATTTAGTATAAGTTTGTAACCTGTACCGCCAAGCGCCGCGCCTGAATTCGAACGTAAATATTGTTATTTATTAAAATATTGTTATTGTAAATATGGTTAGTAGTAGTATTTACAATGCTAAAAATAATTTTATTTTTCTGTAATGTCATATGGCTCATAAACCATAAACATAAACTTAATACCTGTTTCACACAAGAACCAAGTCATTCATCTTAGTACCTTTTGATGGAATTCGTACGAAATTTCACTTATCCGTCTCCGAGCTAAGCCGCGGACACACAGACAGACAGATGGACAGACGGATGGACATGGCGAAACTATAAGGGTTCCTTGTGGACTACGATACCCTAGAAACTTAATCTGAAACATTTTTCATACAAATTAGGTTAAAGGTTCATAGTTAAAAAATTCACCTGAGATAGGTCATGGAAAGATTGCTTTGCTAAATCCTTAGTTTTGTCCTTTTCAGTTACATCTTCGTCGTCGATTTTGAGCTTTTTATGGTTCACAAGTGCCATTTCAACTGTAGGATCAGCTGTGCTTATAATATGAAGTGTCCGCGCCAAAATTCCAGCTTCAACCTGATTTCAAGAAGTCGAATGTAGTGCAAAAAAACATATGCGACATTATATTATTACGAATTACAGTTTTTTTCTTTTTTTTCTTATTATAATTTCAGTTTTAAGAAGTTTTGATATTCTTGGACGCAACGTTCAAATAAGAAAATACTGTCGGAATGTATAATTTTGTGTATGTAATTAGGTGTGTATACATATATATATATAAATAAGACTTAACTTACTTTAATTGATGAAAAAGTAGCTCTTTGTCGTTTATAGATAGTGCTTTTTGTTCTTAAAGAGCTGACGTATTTCTTTAACTCTTCTCCTCTCAGTACATTATCTCCAAGTAGCTGGCGGACCTGGAAGATCAGACTAATATTAATTCTTATTGTTAATTTAAATAAACTGCGTCTGCAAAATCTTGTCACGTCCTACAATCCACTAAAATGTATACTAGTGTGTGTTAGTGAGTACAGAAAAAAAATTACATTTAGTAATTACCAGATTTTGCCAGCGGCTCCGCGCGCCCTAAATTCGGTTATCGGCGTGGAACTCCTTAATTAACTCCTTAATTATACTTAAAAATAGCGAGCTACTAATAAGCTGTAGCTTAGGGTCCGTTTAAGCTCAGTTATAGTATACAGCAGGTATATTGTGCCTTTAAATATTGTTCCTGCACTTAACTTAGGCAAAAAAAAAAACTACGAATTTTATGGACCTGAATCCAATGATGCTATCTTTTATACTTATGTTCTGCACATAACCCTTTTAACGAGGCCAAGATGTTTGTCTATCCGTTACCAATTTCAACAAGAGTTTTTACTAATATTTTTACAGTAAAAAGATTTTCAACTTCCTAAAATCTAACCAATTAAAATTTATAAAAGGCCTCTTCAATCGTACTTGCGACTGTAAATCAGCCAAAGTGCCTTCGTAGTCCTTGAGGGTGGCAGAGAGCTCGTGGACATGACTCGCAGCGGCCTCCTTATTACGCCTGATGACCGCGGCTTGCTGTCGGAACGGAGCCAGCTTGTCTTCGTGCGGGCCCGCAGTAGCCAGCCGCCGCTGCACTAGCTGCTCCATCTCACTGTTCACTGTTGCTATCTACGACAATATTGCGAACACAGTGTAAGTACATCTATCATAACATGACCATAACAGCTAAGCTCAGGTCTGGAATAGAATTGTTTTGAAATTGGTTATACAAAGAATCCGCCAAAGAAACGTGACGTGATACAAAAATGTAGGTACTTTTGCACCAGTCCCTTTTCTGTGTTACGAATGTAATGGCCGGAGCGTGCTCTTGGTGCTTTAGCAATAGATTGCATTAGGTATAGCACGGACGCTAAGCAGGAAGAATTTCGTTCAATGACCGGTCACTATTTGTCTCTATTGCACGTGCATAATTATTATTTGCCGTTGCGCTCCTCTATGATGGAGGTCATCGCATGTGTGCGAGTGCGGCGGCAAATAATTATGCGCGTGCAACAGAGACAAAATGTGACCGGTCATTGAACGAAATTCTTCCTGCTTAGCGTCCGTGCTATAGCTACAAAATCACGCACGTAATACAAAATATGCAAACCGAATGATCAATAGTCATTTATTGTTATCGCTAGCCTAGCAGTAAAACGACAAATGTATTGCGATTATTTATACGCAAATTTAGTAACGCCTGCCTCGATAATTTGGCTTTCTTCATAATTAGTAAGATATGTTCACACAACCTTGTCCTGTATGATCGCCAAATCAGATCGGGAGGGATGCTGTTCAGCAGCAATATTCTGCATAATATTCAGTTCCTTTTGCAATTGATTTGTCTCTTGAGGCAATTTCTCTTTCGCGAGATACCTATTCAGCTGAAATACAATATAATTTCACCTTAATTTATCAATTAGTATTCGGAGACAACACCAAAGTAATCGAGTACTCCATTAATTACCTGAATTTCCTCTTGCAAACGTTTAATGACGTCGTTAGCTGTTTTAGGAGCAGCGCTCTGGCCATGTATTACGTTCAAGTACCGCTTCAGTTGATCCGACGTAGTTTTTAATTGAGACTGTTGTGTCTCGTACTGGAAATTGGAAAATAAATTAATGGATCATTCCAAGTCATAAACTTTTAACAATAAAGTGACTAAACTTTTAATCACTTAATTCACTAAACTACAAGCTTAAGTTTATTGGAAAATATTATCTAGTTATTTAAAAAGATACTTCTTTAGCGTAAGTAATGGATTTTAGTACTAATATTACATATAAACACGTAGTCGGTGGTGGCCGAGGGGTTTTAATTTCACTTCACGTCGTAAGTGGCGGAGGTTCGAACCGCGAGGTCGGTGTGTACCAATGAGTCTTTTCTTAATTTCTCAAGTACACTGATTTATTTTGACGTGACAACGTCTTATAAATTGGTTTGCCGGGTGACACTTCAAGAAACTGCGTTACGCTCCGCTCACGTTATGCGCTCACAATGAGAGCGAGTGAGAGGCACGCGGCATGGTTAGCCCGCCTAAGAGCGAGAGAGACAGACATAAAAAGTGAAAGGCACAAGTTGTCACGATTCCGGACGGTTGTCCGACACTAATTTTTTTTCCCACCACTGGCTTTTCGGTGAAAAAAAACATCCTAAGGAAACCTGCATACGTCAAGAAAAAAAAGACAAAGTCCACAATCCGCACTGGGCCCGCGTGTGGACTATGGCCCAAATCACCCTTGCTTATGAGGGTAGGCCGTGCCCCAACAGTGGAGACGTATGAAGGCTGGCAAGATATAAACATGGTCAAATGCTGCTGCCGAAAGGTGAACGTAGGCCTCCCCCTTATGTCTCCACATCGGCCGGTCCTGATCCGCCCGCGCCCATCCGCATCCTGTGGCTCTGACCAGATCGTCTGTCTACCTGGTAGGAGGCCGACCCACGCTGCATCTTGCGATCCTTGGTCGCCACTCGAGAACCTTTCTTCCCCATCGGTTATCGGTTCGACGAGCGATGTGGCCTGCCCATTGCCACTTCAGCTTGCTAACTGTTTGAGCTATTTCGGTAACCTAAGTTCTTCGGCGAATTTCCTCGTTTCGGATTCTATCGCGCAAAGAAACACCAAGCATAGCTCTTTACATAGCTCGCTGAGCGACTCTGAGCTTACTTAAGAGGCCAACAGTAAGAGACTGTACTGACTTCGGCTGAAACGAAATGCTGCTGTGGTATTTCAACAGTATCATCGAAGAGTATTTTTCAAAAGCCGTAGTATTGAAATTCGTTTCAAAAGTAATTACTTAAGCTTCTAGATGGCTGGCATCAAATGGGCCCTTTACACAAAGTAGCACACTTACAAAAATCACTTGGAAAATACGTATTACTTACCTGGTGGTCTAACTCTTTTGCCCTTTCTTGTTGAAGTCGCAAACCTTTGCTCACATTTAACAAGTCCTCCTTATCAGCCACGTCGATCAAGTTAACTTGCACACTTTCTAATCTTTTAATCACTGAAAAATCAATAAAAATACTGTCGAGATACTTCACCACTGAAAGGTTAACCTTCAATATAACATCCTTAATGCTCTAAACTTACCAATATCTCGTTCTATTGCCATTTCTTTGATATCATTAATGATTTCCGATGCATTTTCCTTTTCCAGCATTCTTGTTCTCTTATGAACGTCTTTGAATTCATCAATAAGATTTCTATACAGATCTAAGATATCTTGAATTGTATTATTTTGAGCAATGTCACTGGGTATGTCTGGTATCCTAAGGTACCTTGACCCACAAATCGTTAGAATTAATTAACAAAAATAGGAATTAGAGTAGATTAGATCTGTGCAGTAACTATTTGAGGTTCAAAATAAGAGCTGACCAGTATAATGATCATAATAAAAACCTGAGCTCCTGATTCGTAATCTATAATATTACCAAATGGAAAGATGATAAAAATGTCTGAACAATAAACCGCAAGGTTCCTCATCCAAAAAACAATCAAATGTTGGATAAGGAACTCTTGGTTCAGTATCATTCGTCTATCGGGAACGACATCAGGCGTAATCATCATTTGGTGAAACATTGTTTATTTTTCTTATCTCCTTCGTGCGTTGTTTGGACACGTCGGCGTTGTTTAATCATCAGTCCTAGTTGTTGCCATATAACAGTAGTCGTTTAGCCAATTCAAAGGCCTTATGGGCGGCTTGAAAGTACTGACAATCGAGTGGCCACCTGCTCGGTAACGTCTGCTAATTCACATTGGGCCAGCGCGGTAAACAATGGCCTAAGTCTTCTTTCCCTAAGTAAAGGCCTGTGTCCTTGCGCTAGGGATAAACAACGCCCATGCATGTTATTGTTCGGTTAGCATTTAAGAGACTTCTAGAGTTACTCATTTTAAATCCACGTTTTTAAAAAAAAAGGATTTTCTATTGAAAGTCCTTTTCTATGTATGAACTGTAAACTTTTTCCTAAAAAACATATATATCTTTATATATATAATTCTACTGTACGTGTGTATGTCACTGTAATCCTCCTAAACGGCTGGACCGATTTGAATGATATTTTTTTTTATGCGTTTGGGTGGCGCACTGGATGGTTTAGATTCACAAATATATATATAACTCACAGGAAACTTGTTATATGCATGAATATATATAATATGAATATTATAAGCTAGGAAATTTCCTTAAATCTATTAGGAAAGATGTAATTCAAAAATCCGTTTGACAACGTCCGTCCGTAACCTGAATACGCCTACAATTCAGGTACAACATACTTAGCAAGATAAGCAGTATTTTTCACTTGATCTTTGTTCGTTAAAAGCCAGAAGAGTACGTGGTGGACAGTCCTGGCATCTCCTGCCAGTAACTGGACCCTGAATTTCGCTGCCTCTACTCCTAACGGGGGGCAGTACTTGACACTGCTCAGCATTTCGAGGAGGCGCACTGACCCAGTCTCTGGGTCATCTTCACGGACGTCAAACTAAAACATATATTAAAATCTAAGTCGTTTATTCTATAGGTAGACCTGTATTTTATGCACCACATTGTAATTTTTTATCTTTAGGTGCATAATTAATTGTATTCCAAAGCTACGTTGATTTTTACACTCTTCTAACATTTTAAAATGTTGTCGCTTCTAAAATTTTGGTCGATTACCAAATAATATCTACACTCTGTTTTTTTTAATTTGTCTTATCTTATAAACTTAAAATCAAGAAAACTATGAATTAGGTTCAAAGAAGAAAAGCCAGTAGGCATAATATATTTCATTCTTTCTGTTATTATCTGTTTAAGTCATCTTTGGTTTGTGCATTTTGCTTCTTTTATATTTTGAGCCTTAATCATAGTTTTCTTGATCTTAAGTTTACAAAATAAGACAAGTAAGAAAAAACAGAGTGTAGATCCTACGCTGCATTTAGCCAAGACCAAGATATATGGAACCACGTGACTCGGACACGTGAACCTACTTTCATACATTGTACTCCTGTATTCACAAGTCTGGCGCATTCGAGGTCAAGACTTCTCCAAATAATCTCCAAGGGCTGGTTTCAAATCTACAGTGTAGTAATAGAGGTTCTGTCCTTACGACTTTTTTTTACTAACACACAATATGTTTACAAACTTTTCCTCTATGATACAACTTTGATTCGGAGGCTGCTAGAAGCAACCTTGCTCGATGCATCCTAAATACCTACCTAGATTGATTTCCGTCACAGTTTCTTGGGAAATCTTAATCATGGGGAAACATTAAAGGATAATATTTGCTAGGTAAATTTAAGGTAAAATATATATTCCGTCTAGTGCATGACACGAACGGTTTTTTGACATAATTAGTAAGGATACCAATAGGAAAAGATTAGAAGAAATAACCCTGTATCTGGAACACTTTATTACAGAGTAAGGGGCACGTTGTTACAATTCTAAAACCAAAGAGATCTTTACTTATGCATTTTTTTAAGTATGTAGCTCTGCAGACATCTTTTTGGGTTTTTTGTACATATTTTTCGAACATTAATGTAGTCCGCTCCGAGGCTCGGTAGGTAAAGACCCGGCTACCGAGGCCCATAAATGTTTGTGATGAACAGTTTTGTTTGTTTTGAGAATGGTAGTCCAGTCACTGAGGGGGTTGGACCCTGACAGTAACGACTGCCTGCATACAGAACCCCGAATATTTTCAGCTCGAACTTTAAAATAGCTTTTAGTGCCTGGCAGATTTTGATTGTAAAAATTTTGGTGATATAAATGACAGGCTGGTAAAAATAGTCCAAAGCGGTTGGATGAGTTCTCAAAAGTACGCCGTAAAAATAGGACACACGAAATGAAATTACAGTCTTTATATAATTCGAATTCAAAAATCTAATAAGTCATACGACACGATATGGGTACGCCACTTTAACACAGCACCTGTAAAGGTAGCTGTAGAGCGAAAGGTATTTTTTAAAGTGTTTAAAGAGATTTGTCTATTGGAAAACGACAGTTGAAAAAGCTGAAGATCGAAACTAGCATAATCGTTTCGTTCAATACCGAAATATTGATAGAGATTGAAAACTTCTACAGGCAGTTGAACACTTCAACTCGTGATCCTATCAACATTACGGCGAAAAAACTCAAAGCTAAAATAACTCGACACTATACCAAAGATGACCCAGACGTCAGCCCGTAAGAGATTGGATTGGAATAGCTTAAGAACAAAAAGGCGGCGGGTGCTGATGACATTAAGTCGGAGCTTCAGAAAGCGGGTGGAACGCCGATACTAACTTAAAGTCCTACAGAGACTCTTTAAATCTGTTATCTTCGAAGGTCCTTACCAGGAACTTTTTTTTTATACAAACAGGAGACCTCCTCTTAACTACGCGTCGCCAAATTATACAAAAGACAGAGAAGTATAATCGGCCTCTTCGCGTAGCATTCGTGGACTATAAAAAAGCCTTTGATTCTATCGAGACCTGGGCAGTGTTACAGTATCGGTACATCGAAGAGCTGAAGTGTTTTATACAAACCACCATGTCTGTCCAACAGCGAGATGATATTTCTCCGAAACTATTTACCAATCCGTTGGAAGATGTGTTTAAACTTCTGGTGTGGAAAGGATATGGCATCAACATAAATGGCGAGTAGGTCACTCACCTTCACTATGTCGACGACATAGTGGTCCTAGCAGAATCGCTGGAAGACATAGGCGCGACGTTTAGAGACCTCAGTAGAGTTTTCCAATAGGTGGGCCTTAAAATGAAGATGGATAAAACGAAGATAATGTTCAATGTCCGTTAGTTGGTCGGGAATGGCTGCATGGGGTGTACCAATAATCCTTTTTCGTAATTTATCAAGTATATTGCTTATTCACACAGGAAGGAAACCTGCATACGTCCAAAAAAGGCGTCCGCAATTCGCAATAGGCCTCCGTGTGGACTATGACCCAAATTGACCTCGGTGTGGGTAGGCTGCGCCCTAACAGCGGGGGCGGTAGGAGACTGGTAAGGAATTTTCAATATCTATGTCGCGCCTTTACCGGTTGTTGTTTAGAACATAAGAAGTCGAGTTAGATAGGTCCAACTTTGAGAAAGAGGTTAACCAAACAACCAAACTCGGCTGGGTAACGTTTAAGAAACTGCTTTTAATATAACTGAAACTGCGAACCGATAACTGACGGAGGAAAAAGATAATAGAGTGGCGATCACGTATCGGATGATGTAGGAAGGCCTACTTCCATGTAGACAGACAACATGGTTAAAGCCGCAGGAAGCCGATGGGCGCGGGCCGCGGCTCAGGACCGGCCATTGTGGAGACATATTGGGGAGTGCAGCAGTATATACATTTAGCAACGGACGCCTTCCGGCTGAAACGACGAAACAATAAGACATACTCTGGAATATCTATCGCACCTAAAACATTTTTATGTAAAATGTTGATAAGACGAGACCATGTGGTTCTCACTGTCAAAAGTTATTAGATCTCATGTAGAGCCAAGCTTCTAACTCTACACGCCCTTACTCTACAAGCTCTAACTTCACAAACTCCTTACTTACCTTATTTAGTCAAAAAATGTGGCTTGGCCATTTCGTTACTACAAGAACTATTGTAAAACAGAAAAGTAATGAACAGTGAATACATTTTCACCTAACGCCCATATGACGGTATTACTAAATATCCTGAAATATGTATCTAATTGTTTATATTTAAGGAGTCCCTATATCAATTTTCAGACCTCCAGCATCTATATTTGCGGAAGTCTCATTCAAACTTCCATTCCTTAGTCAAGAAGTAGTACCTTAAGAATTTTGATGATTAGTGAGTCAGTGACGAAATCGGGGTTTTTTTAGATATCAATAAAATCTAAACAATAAGAGCTATGCAATTAAACTTTATATGTGTAATAAGTCCACTATTGAATTTTATTTATCTGGTAAAAACCAAACCCAAGTTATGATGGTTCAAAATATCGACGAAGCACTTCGACAAAAGGTAGGTAGTGCCCTTGCGCTTTGCTAGGCTAGTCTTGACGGGGCCAAAAATGGATTTTAGTTATTATAAGATCGATTAACTCCGTTACCGGTTTCAATCATCAAGTTGACTCATCTACGTTTTTTAATAAAGAAAGTTTTTACCTCCTTTACCTGTTGTAACTCACCACTAGGTAGCGCTAGAGCGCATGACCTTCTATAAAACAACGGAAGGGACTGGCAGTAGGTACTGTCTAAAATACAATATCTATACTTACTTACATCGATATAAACAACCAGATAAGCCCGTGATCGAGATTTTGTGTCTTGCGTTTTGAAATTCGGATAATTTCATTCAGAAAGATCAAAAACGTCAAAAAAAATGTCAACTATTTGTTCGTAGTGCAATCTTCACTGACATCCATATATAAGCTTCTTGGTAACTACCTTAGAATGCATTGCTCTATTTCTAACAAACCTTACGTTGTATGCAAAGACATATCACTTAGTTTGTAATGAGTCCTTCAAGGTTATTTCGATGTGTTTTGGTGCCGCGACGGTATGGAACGGGCATATCTTGTTATTTATATATATTTATAGCATCAATATGCTAACTTAAATAAATGTCAATAAATAGTCAAATTCACCTTATCTCCAGCGCCGAAAGACACAAGTAAATCAACAAGTAACTGTAAGAGTTGTTTCTCATCTAATGCATCAAATTTTATCAAGTCGTAGTTCCTACTCAGCGTTGCATTTAATTCTTTTACAATAAACTTCATTTGTTCAGTCATCTTTATAACTCACTGAAAACACTTTTAACAATTATTCCAAGATGCTTCAATTTTTGTCGTCAGTTTTGTTGGTGTTTTAGGTAACCATGGAAATGAGTTATGAGTAGACGAAGAAACTTCCACATATGTAGGTATATACGCCAAATGTTTCCTCATAACACATTCGAACAAACAGTTTAAGGTTGTTTTTATTTACTTACAGCTATAATAAACAATACCTATTTCGTTTTTAAATCTGCCAAAATAATGCTATTGGCCAATATATAATTTTGTAGGTAATTTTAGGTATTAACATTTTTTGTCCCCTGTGACAAACGTGTCACAAACCAGTGAATGAGACACCTCGTGTCTTAATGAAAGATCAATCAGTCGCACTTACTGAGGCGCTTGTATTTGCTTATAGCTTCTTTACACGTATTAAGTAGCCAAGCCATTAACTAAATTTTAAGTCAATTGTTGCGTGTAAAGTAAACACTAAATTTAATTTTAAGTTGCAAGTTAACGATTAAAGATTCAGTAGAAAGTTTTTAGATTTGTTCTAATTTTTCGGTTTAGTAACAGCGTCCTCCACCCTGCGCGCGTCCTTCATGCGCCTTTTTCCTGCGCTTTTTTTGCCGGCGGCGTTTGCAACCAAGCAAATTCATAATAAATCATCTCCGTGTAAATATTTGTTGATAAATTACTATGAAATGACAAAATGCACAGAAAATATACCTAACAATTAAATTTGTGGAACTATAATTAAGAGATTCTTCCTACATCCGCAGGGCAGAGAAATATTCTTTTTGGTTTTCCCCTGACAATAACTTAATTAGGATTGCACTATAGCATAGGCGCGAAGCACAAAGAATTTCGTACATTGACCTTTTACTTTGAAGTCTGTCAGTTGTCAAAATAGTGGACAAATAGTGACCGGTCATTGAACGAAATTCTTCCTGCATCGCGTCCGTGCTATTGCACCAAAATTGTCTCTTCTGCTTATCTACTGTCGTTTCCAGTCGTATTTTCCTATTATTTTTCTTTCATTATTTCATCATTGAAAATGCAACTTATGACGGAATTTAATACGATGCGTAGGTATCGTATTTGCGTCGTCCATTTTGTGCGGTTAACTAAATCCTAAATAAATTCACGTGCGAACGCTAAAGTACTCATTATTTAGTTAAGATTAAGTTAAAATTTACTTATCTACTTAATCACTCAATGCATGTAATACCAGCCATTACATGCAACAAACTTTTCTGACCCAGTAATCAAAAATCAAATTGCAGTCGCCATATTAAAATTAAGTGAACTTACAACGACACTAGCGACCAACACTCAATGTCAGAAAAGTTTGTTATTGTGGTTGTGAACGACTGGGAACGCGCCAACAAACGTTTGGACCATTGGACCATAAAAATGGAACGCCATGATAGGGCGTCTGCTAGCAAGTGTCAAAAGTCCTGAAACTGGGTTCGATTCTTAGCTAGGACAACAAAAAGGTGTGTAAAAGTGATAAACTCTGATTGAATAGTTAATTCTTCAAGGACTACCGTTCTATTATACCCCAGTATTGTAAATCCCTATCAGCATTAATTCCCTTTAATCATGTCAGCATATTTGGGAGGCCCGTGATGCAATGGCACCGGCTCGCCAGTTGGGATACGAGGCCCGTGATGCTATAGCACCAGCTCGCCAATTCGGATACGAGGCCCGTGATGCTATGGCACCGGCTCGCCAGTTCGGATACGAGGCCCGTGATGCTATGACGTATAATTATCAGACTTTAAATTAAATCCCAAACTTGTAAACCTCTCTTACTATTTTTAATAATCATAAACAAACAAAATGGCGGATGTTGATTAAGAGAAAAGCGACCACGTCTCTTTCCAAAGGATAGTCAATTTTGTGAGGCTATTGCATGTATAAATGACAGATTACAGACCTCAAAGTCTATGTGAGTATCCACTAGTCAGATGTCTAAAGGAACGAATAGCAAAACAGATGAAAACTAATGCTTAGCTTTGTTAAACCTAACATTTTGTTAGGTGGGTAATATAAAAACATAAAATATTTGCCATGTTGATCAAAGCATTTTTTATTTAAGTAACACTCGCCATCATGACGTTGAGTAAATACGAGCGGACATAGTAATAGACATATATACATATTGGTCAAATACATAACCTTCCTTTTGGGCTTCGCCGCAATCGGGTAAAAAGGAAAACTTGGTTTGGAGTGCAGGCCAAGCATATGTTTTTAGAAAACATGTAAAATGTTCGGTTTTTTTGGAAGAAAAAAGTCCAAAATTATACTGAATAAATTATATTTTCGTGTAATACAATTCACTTTTACTTGATAGTAATTGTCAAATCTTAACAACATTTTTTCTCACTACAGTTTGTGCCTAATCACTGCAATAAGTAAGATCTCACATTTCGGAAACACACTCTGATTTACAACGCTCTCGATATCCTCACAGCCATACATGTTTACTAATGCTGCTTTTTGATTGATAACTAAACTAAAAGTCTTTTCTAATTAAAACAAATATTAAGGATACGAAAATCAACATTATATGTTTTTCTCCAAAACCACTAGTTCACTTTCGATTTACAACCAAGTGTTCACTTTTTTATAAATCAATACAATTATTTTTATATTAATAAGTTTTATGTTTGCTTCTAACATTGTACCGTATTACAAGTTGAATTATTTTCATTAAAAAAATAATAACTTCGATATGCCTTTCAAAAAAATGTATACCTACGATTTTTTATCAGTGAATCAGTTTACAAAAGAAACCCTAAATCGAAAACATTTATAAGTTAGGACAGGAGCTAATGAATAAATGTTAAGATAAAAAATATCAATCAAAATATCATAAACAAAAATTTCCGAATACTTCGACATCAGAGAAAAAAATACGTTTTCAAGCAACCTTCGATCGAATGCCAATTCTTTTAAACTGTATAAACGGTGTTTTATATTTGGTTTAAATATTAACTTAGGTTTTCAGAAAACACCGCATTAATTAGACAAATAATTGGTATTATAAATCGAAAATAAACTATGTTCATGCAGCAGGTAGCCTTAAAAGACGTTCAACCACGTCAAACAAAAAAAAAACTTCACTGGCATTAAACTAACGTAGCACCGATTTGTAACAACCTAAAATTTTCTAATTAATTGGTTGCATACAAGGAAACTAAAGAAACAATAGCCAAAATTGTTTATATAGGCGTTTTGTTGACAATTATACGCATTGAATGCGCTCTATGCTCCCTATGCGCACATTCGATCTTTCTGTTGACCAAAAATGTATGCGCTATGACGTCACTTCCAGTCCGCATTCAACGCATTAGCTGCAAGTCCTCGGGAGATAAAGTAGTGAATGCGCTGTCAAATAGTAAGCGGCCGTAGTGTTTGTTTACTTTCGGTGAACAAATTTATATGCAAATGCGATGTCATAGCTCTTAATACGGTCAACAAAACGCAGTTATTATATTCCTTTTCCCCTTCCATATTTCCATAATTCAAAACTACTTACTCTATGGCATGCACCATTAATTTTATTCGTAACAAATACAAAAATGTTAGGAAAAATCGGATTAACTAAAATTTTACAGCGACTTCTCGTCGTAAATTGTCTGATCAATATAATCATTTGAATTTTTAATAAATGAATAGTTCAATACTGAATTAAATTCCACAATCGTAATAATAACACTAAACTAATATATACACAAATAATTTGTACTGTTCTAAATTAATAGGGATTGTATTATTTACATACATACAATGTGACTGACTAATCATAAGTAACCCAACAATATATTGTAATTACAATTTGCCCTTAAAATTATTCATAGAAGCAGTCTAAACTAAGTTAAGTCCCGCTATTTGCTTACTATAAAATAAATAATACATAAGATTATTAAAATATTACAGACTGTTTAATGACGAAACATTTTTATTCTACAACTAACTTTAAATAAAAATTGAGAATACAGATATCAAAATTTACAAAATGAGATAATTGCCTTTACAAATTGCGCACCATGCGTGTAGAAAAACGATTAGTAATTGTAAATTGTTCTCTCTGAGAGATCACAATATAGTATTGAGCACAAATAGAGTAACTTCAATAGGAATGTTTTGGGAGTAAAAATAAAATGCTGTCATAACGGCAATCTACATTTCAAAGGCCAATGCAAATATTTTACGTGTTCCCAATCATTCGTCACGTAAATGCAATGATTTTCTAATTATATTGCTAAAACAAAAAAAAAATTAAGTCAAAAGATATTAAAATCAGTTGTTCAGAATCAATAAACGCATATAAACGACTCATAAATGACGTTGCTTACATATCTACGGTAAAGTAAACTGTTGAAGAAGAAACTAAGAACGAAAGCCTACTATCTAAATCACAAATAGAAAAATAGCTCTAAACGCAATCGACTATGTTCGATGAACGATCTAACCCCGAAACATACAGTCTCATAGTAAGCCTCCTTTTCGGCCGAACAGTATGGTACTTAGAGTTCCTAATGGAGACGAGTGAGTGACCGGGGAGGCGGCAGGCGGGGATGAACCCACCGTGCCCAAATCGGTGCGAGGTCTCGGGGCGCGAGGGCGCGGTCGTCGACCTAACGTAGACATGTCCAAAGCGCCTTCTCCAGGATGCGCTGGAACCCCTAAAGGAGCGTCCACAGACTCGCGTCGCTCAATCGGAGGCGCCGCAGGTGACCGTAGCGTCCTCTTTAAGCACGTCAACTGTTCCATTGGGCTACGGTTCACAAGACCCATATATAGCGACCCGGGGGTTTGCATCGAAATGGGTGCAGGAGAACTGTCTGCGGCAGGGGAGGTGAGGTATCGACGCCGCAATATAGACGTACCACTGGCGATGAGGGCGTGGAGTGATGGTGCTTCGCCTGGGCGAGGGGTCGACGGGGGTGACCCGTCGGGGGATAGTAGGGGGCTATTCGCGGGAGTAGCTGTGGGTGTGAACTTCGGTCGGGCGGGTGGGGGAGGGACGTGTATGGAGTCCCGACGGGAGCGGTCAGGCGAGACTGCAGCGGAAGAGCGGCGAGAACTGCGTCGCGAAGACCACGCGCTGCCGAGCACGGAGCTCGATAGACTACTCATTCCGCTGCTGCACACACTACTCACGCTGCTACCGCACACGCTGCCGTCGTTAGGGTGCAGCACCGTACTGGAACAAACATAAAATATTGTTATTGACCAATCTTAGTTTATTGAAAACTCGTATTCTAATCGTTACTTAGTAGTTAAGTTTCCTTGCATCATTGGATATAAGTTTTCACTGAAGTAAACAATCAAGTCAAGTCTTATGCATATCCATTTAACTAAATTCTTCATAACGACTTATGTTGAGCAGTTATCATAATTATATTACTATATGAACACTTGGAACACCAAAAGCAAAACTAGCACATTGCCGACCCTTTAGAAACTTATCACTTCCTTCTTGAAGAACTCCATACTACAGTCCCTAAGAAAAACTTCAGCAGGCTCAGTCTAGCAAAATTGTTAGAAAATTTTGATTACAGCACTTGTGTGTAGTGTGAACAACCTGTTAGTGAAGGTGTAGACATGTGTGGATGAAGGAAGCCGCGGCATATCGTCATCCTCTTCGACGTCAGAGAGCCTGTACAGCCGCATCCCGTGCGCAGCCGATGGTCTAGACCCCCGCACGCATACGCCCTCTTGATCTTCTAATAGACCTACACAGCGAAATTACAGTTGGATTGCTTGATTTTAATGGCCTAATCAATGCGCAGCCAATTATAATTTTGCAAAAAGATTGTGTTTGAATATTGGAGTACACGTAGATTTCAATTTATCTTTTTGTCTTCGAAAAAAATACTAAACGGTTCTCATATTTATTAATTACAGTACCTCTAGTCGATAAATATCTAGACCAACATTCAATTTTTCAATAGTTACCTGACATAGTTGGCTTTGCAAGTTGTGCCCAAGTGTGCAGCGTTAATGAACCTTCCATAGGCTTGACTATTTGCAGTTTGTGTGGCACGCGAAACCGTGCTAGGCCGCCAGCTGCCCCTGCGCCCCAAACAGCGCTTTCCTCACTCGCATCCCTATCTGCAAAACCACATACAAAATGAATTCGTAAATAATCCTCATAAACTGTGAGTCGAGTAGCCTATAGCTCGACAAGGTCCATCAATTAACGGCATTTGGCCAACCTAGTGAACGATGGCCTAGTCCTCGTTCTTAGACGACATGCCTATGCTCCTGCGGTATAACGGCTGAGACAAAATGCCTAGAAGTAAAGAACTAATTCCCTTACTCGATCGGGATGAACAATATTTATCTTAATTCAGACCACGGTCTATTTCTGTACCAATATCATCTATCAAGAGAGGCAGGGCACTGCAAGTACTCGCTCGAATAAGCCACCCGAACAACTAAAGCAGGGCATAGCGAGTACTTGCTCGAATGAGCGGCCCGAACTGGGGAAGTACCTCCACCTTACAGAAAACCGCGACCATAATAACACTAATATTGAGTAGTGTTGTGATCCTGACGGTGAATAAGGTTGCCAGAGCTCTTTGAGGATTCGCTGCGCGAACAGCAGAGGACCGGCGGTGCTTGTTGCTGTCATGCTCGGCGTAGATGCGGCGTGCTGGTTCGGCGATCAGGGAGACCTGATGAAACGGCTTGACCGCTGGCCGCCCGCAGGTTGAACGGGATCCCGAACCCAGGGATCACTTAATCTCCGCCCTGGGAGGCTGACCCGCCAGCCTGTGTAAAGTATCTGAAGTGGTAGTCGTGCCGGAGAAGGAGACCGGAGTGGACCCGGCTACTACAACAGAGGGGGATCAGGGGCCCTTCCGCCCGCCGTGCCAGCAACCGTATCATCTGTGGCGAGCTTCGCCAGTCTTAGAACCGCACCTTTTGTCCTCTTAGCTGTCTGTGCTTATTTCCTCATCCTTAGTCTTAGTAACTTTTTTTTTTTATATATTATGGCCATGAGAACGAAAAAGAAAAGAGTTTGTACAGCGGCTACTCCATCTACATATAATGTGGATTTTTGCAACATCAGGGGTATTCACGCATATCTTAACGCAGTCCACCACCATCTCGAAACTGCGCAGCCGACCATTCTTTTTCTAACGGAGACGCAGATATCCTGCCCGGCCGACACTATCCCGGCTACAAACTCGAACACAATTTTATGAGTCGTGCCGGTGTATGTATGTTCGTCCGGGAGGATATCTGCTGTCGCCGCCTTCATAGCCTTGAAGACAGGGACCTGTCGATATTGTGGGTGCGCGTAGATTACGGCAGCCACACTCGTATCTATGCGTGCCTATTCAGGTCTCATAGCGGTGATACGGACGTAACTTGACTCTTCACGCACCTGAGTTTGACGACTGACAAAGTTCTAGAGCAATATTCCACAGCAGAGCTAGATATTTTGGGAGACTTTAACGCCCACCATCGCGAGTTGCTCAGTTCTCGAACCAATAACTATGCTGGGATATCTGCTCATGAATTTGCTCTGACCTATGGATTCTCTCAGCTGGTGCTTTCTCCAACGAGAATACCAGATATAGAGGAACATACGAGCTCCTTACTGGACCATCTGCTGACTACTCGTCCGGACGGATACTGCGTCTCAGTGGATGCGCCTCTTGGCTCCTCGGACCACTGTCTCGTTCGGACTCAAGTGTCATGCACACAACCCGATCCTTCTGGGCCAACTAATTGGCGTCGTGTGCGGCACTATAAGTCGGTAGACTGGGATGGATTGCGAGAATTTTACGCATTGTACCCGTGGAGGCAGATCTGCTTTAACTCAGAAGATCCTGACGTCTGCGCAGCCGCAGTCACTGAGACAATCCTTGCTGGTATGGAATGCTATATTCCTAACCCGCGAGTAGCTGCCGGCGTCAAAAAACGACCGTGGTTTAATAGGTCTTGCAGAAAAGCTAAAATTCATAAGCAAAATGCATATGAGGCTTAGACCACGGCTCGTTATAATAAGGATCCGAATATTTCTGAGTTAAAACGCAAATTAAATGCTGCCTCGAGGTTCAGTAAGAAAGCAACTGCCAGAGCAAAATTCCAATTCATCGGAAAATAGGTGGGCGACTTGCGAGCTATCCGTCTGGGAGTCGTGCTTTCTGGTCGCTTGCCAAAGCTGCCGAAGGGAACTTTTGCCAGTCTTCGTTTCCACCACTGCGAAAGACCGATGGTGACTTGGCTCATAGTGCTAAAGAGAAAGCCGATCTACTGAGCAGTCTCTTTGCCTCGAACTCGAACATGAACGATGAAGGCGCTGTTCCACCTACTATACCGTGGTGCGGTAAGACCATGCCGGAAATCTCCATAACGCAGCGGGGGGTCAGGCGGGCGTTGCTTTCTCTAGACGTTCATAAGTCGAGTGGGCCAGACGGTATAACAGCAGTGGTGCTTAAGCAGTGTGCTCCTGAGTTATCTCCTGTACTCACGCGCCTCTTCGCGCTTCCCTACCACACTAGGCAATTTCCGTCTTCATGGAAGACTGCGAATGTGCTCCCGGTGCCCAAAAAGGGCGATAGTTCAGATCCATCGAATTACAGGCCTATCGCTATTACCTCTCTCCTCTCTAAGGTGATGGAGCGTGTGATGAACACACAGCTTCTAAGATACCTAGAAGTACACGATCTGGTCAGTGACCGTCAATATGGCTTTCGCCACGGTCGCTCGACTGGTGACCTCCTAGTGTATCTCACACACCGATGGGCACTAGCCATTGAGAGTCAGGGGGAGGCATTGGCATGTAGTCTGGACATAGCGAAGGCGTTCGATCGGGTCTGGCACCGGGGTCTTCTATCGAAGTTGCCATCTTACGGAGTGCCCGAGAGTTTGTGCAAATGGGTGGCTAGCTTTTTGTCCGGCAGACGCATACGAACCGTAGTTGACGGTAGTCCCGCAAGGCTCTGTGCTGTCTCCTACTGCATATCAATGACATGTTAGACATCAACAACATACATTGCATGTATGTGATACCCCTGGTGTTGCAAGCGTCCATACGCTACGGTGACCGCTTACCATTAGGCGGACCGTAAGCTTGTTTGCCACCTTAGTGGTATAAAAAAAAAAAAAAAAAAAAACTATTTATGTTTAACCTGTCTAATTTATATTTTACTTGTTTGCTATAGTCATAAAGGAAACAAATACTACGTAAGACTGTTTATAGTTGTACTTCGTATACGTAAAATTCGGTTATAATTATTCCTGTATGAACTTTTTAATTTTACGGGCCAAAAACCTATGTCTTCTCCGCCTCTTCAAATCTCTCAATTGGATGCTCAGTTGCGATATAAAGGAAGTATAAACAAATTCACTTCCATCTTTGGTGTGGACTTATCAACATAAATCTATACAAATATAAAGAGACAGTACCGGTATATCGGTAACGTCTGAGAACGTGCGAGGCGGTGAGCGAGGCGCGTCGCGAGTCGATCTCCTGCGGAGTGAGGCGACGCAACGCTGCCGCCAATTCAGCGGCTCCAGGAGCACCTGGCACCCCTACGCCAGCACCTCCACTGTAAATTATTTAAAATACACATAAGAATTATTTTAAATCAATATAGTGTATCTATATGGCGTGCAGTAAATTGTATATTTTTCCTTTTTTTCCAGGGTTGTTTCTTGGAGAAATTTAAAATTGTGATACAGAAATTCGTATTAAAATTAAGTTGCTAATAGGTAGGCGAATACGAGTGAATAAGCAAGCAAGTAAGAATGAGATGAGTCAGTCAGTGAGTTAGCTGAAGAAGTAATAAATGTATTCGCATTTAAAACTTTGAGGAATATAGTGTTTTTATTTTTTGCAGAATGAAGAACGACTCCTGATTTCACATATTGATGAACTAATGTAGAACTAATTGTAGAATTCTGTAAAACAAATGTATTGTTAAACAAATTAATATACTCTTTCCCCATCATACCTTAATGTAGATGCAATTAAAAACAAAATAAAAAGTCTTTAATAATCATACCTACATTACCTGTACCTTGTTACCAATATTTTTTCAATGCACTCGCAGCGCAATCATTTTCACATTATGTTCTTATTTAAATTTTTATTATCTTTTCGCGGTTAAAGGCCACAGTAAAAGAAAAAAATCGGGCCAATTTCGAGTCGAATTCGCGCACCGTACCTACCACCATTTACGTAATTTACAAACATGAACAAAAAAATTACAGCTAATCGTTCACCCATCCAGTTGCTGACCAATGAAGGTAACCTAAGAAAAATAAAAAAGTAATTTGTTAAAAATCTAAAAGTTTCCTGTATGTCAATACTTCCCAGAATTCGTTCCTTATTAGCGACACTACCTGATGGTGTGTCATTACAGTGTGTTATTTTCAGTCAACTGGTTTGATTCCTGACTAGGAATAATTATTTTTAGAAAATCGATTATGCAGTTTAAGTTTTCATCAAAATCAGGTGCGAGACTCCTTTGAGTACTTTTCGCTATTCCTCATAATTTCGGATTTGGCCAAGCACGCCCGCTTCAAAACTTTATTGTCTTTAGTTAAGGCACATTTTGTGATGGATGTGTAACACTTACGGGTATAGATCTTCTGACTCCACGTCGGAGTTTTCGTCAAGGACGGAATCGTGAGATGGCGGCTTCGGCGGCTTCAGCGAGGAAAGTATCGGTCCATCCGCAGCATCCGAGCCGGACAAGGACGCTCCGGACCATCGGGACGCGCACTGCACCGTCTCAAACACTTTCTGCATGCTTGAGCTTTAATAACCAAGTTCAATGTTACAACTCCTTTAACAGTTTTGTAAACAGCTGCGGGCCTAGGTAAGGTTTTACAATCTTATAAAGGTTTGAACCTTACAATATGGCACAACCAATTAAACAATTACAGTTACAAATAATTTATAATGAAATCAGAAACAAATAAAAATGTCCTAACACTACACACAGCGGTATCTGGTACCAAACTAAGGCTTGATATATGGATACCAGACAACAGTTAAATATATATTTGTAAATGCATACATACTATACATAGAAAACATCTGGATGTTCATTACATAAATGTTTGTCATGTGTGGGTGTCAAAGTCGCACTCCCCGAAACAGCCAGAGATAACCATAAGTCTTCGAATGTTACGTACTGTGCCAGCGGGTCGCCAATGCCGGAGTCAAGACTGAGCTCGGAGTAGACAGATGAGTGCATCTCACGATGCAGGCTGGCGGGTAGCAGGCCTGCCGCAGCCGCCACGCTCGGCATCAGCCCGCGGACCGGCTCGCCGCGCTTGCGCAACTGACGGAGCTGCTCCTGCGCTTCCGCGAGATGCGCTGCCACTTCAGCATACCGCTCCTAGTTCCAACAATGATAACCTATCATTAAAGATACATAAATAGCATCATGCCTTTATCCCGAAGGGGTAGGCAGATACCAAACTTGATACTATCCTAGCACACTCCTTTTTCTTCATCCACTCGCACACATATCAATGTTTGGATGACCTCGCCTTTCCTGAGAACGGACACAATTTGATCTACTTACATACGTTCTATCGGCTATAGATGTTAGTTTTTTTTATAAACCACTTAGGTGGCAAACAAGCTTGCGGCCCGCCTGATGGTAAGCGATCACCGCAGCATATGGACGCTTGCAACACCAATCACTCGCGCGTTGCCGACCCTTAACCGGTCATATACAAAAAAAAAAGTAAAAAAAGATTTTTTTAAAAACTTGCTTTTCTTGAAACATTAGAATCATATAAAAATTCAATCTAACCGAAAATTGTACTAAAAAGTAAAAAAAATAATCTTCAAAATGAATATAAAAGCAAGTAATAACAATAGTTGATGCCTCGTGGTTTTAGTTTTTCTCATAAATTATATTTCCCGTGATTACTCATTCTTAAAACGGTATTTATAATTGTTTCACACATCTATATCACACTATAATTATAAATCCGAACTTTATACAACTATAGTTAATAATGTATAAAGTAGGTTATTATTATAACATAGGTAAGAAACAAAAATATTTTTTATTCAGCGACTAAAATGATACAAGGGACGTAGAAGTTTTTATGGGACGAAAACTGTTAACACCATAAGGCAGAAACTAGTGAAGTAACGCTAACAAATCTCACTATACAAGCAAGCGATTAACAGAGACATGACAATAATTTTAGCACAAAAAGTACAAATTACAATTTACTAGAATACTAGCTGTGTATACATGTATTTTTAACTGCGCATTCTTTAAGATTACCCTTAGAAAGGCAAAAGGGAGTCTGTGTATTATTTATTATACTATGGCAAAAAGTTTTAAAATGCACTTAGTAAAGATACCTGTTAGCAGTAACGGTAAGCTTAACTCGTTAATATTATCCGCATGATTCGCGAACAACATTTTTTTAAAAAAAAAAACTAATTCAATACTTCATACTTTTTACAAAAACAAAATACTCAACGTATATACCTAGTGGGTTATACTGTCACTGGCACAAAATTTTGTATTTCGAACAGGAACAAAAAATATAAAAACGGCGTCCGATTTTCGATTGTTTTCTAAGAAATAAAAAGCAATAATAATTTAGTAAACATTTATTTTCCCGATGGAGTGGACGCTTAAAGAGGATCGTGTAGCAGTTATTGCATTACACCGTTGTGGCCACTCGCCTAACACAACTTTTGAAGTGCTTAAATTTTTTTTAAATCTCAGAGGTTTGTGTATCGTACCATAAAGAGGTATAATGAATACTCAAGTATCGAAGACAAGAAAAGATCAGGCGAACCTCGCACTGTTAGGACTCTAGCAGTCATTACAGCGATCAAGGCACGCTTTGCAAGAAATCCTGTCCACTAAAATGGATGGCTTTGCAAATGGGTTTAAGTACTAAGACTGTTAAAGAGGTACTCAATAGAGACATGAGTTTACGGGCTTACAGAAAAAAAAGTAGACACCTCCTTAATGCGTTTTTGATAGCAATGAGAGTAAAAAGGTCCAGAGTTTTGCTAAAGCAGTATGCGACTAAGAAGCACCAAAATATCCTGTTCACCAATGAAATAAAATTTAACATCGAGGAGAAGTATAACAAACAAAACGATAGGTTGTACGCAACAAGTTCTGCAGAAGCTGATGAAGCCATTCCCCGAGTCCAGCATGGGCATCATCCATCGTCATTGATGATTTGGTTAGGTGTCTCGTATTTTGGCCCAACGAAGTTCACTTTTGAGACAAGGGAGTCAAAACCAGTGCAAAAGTTTACCAAGACACTGTTTTGAAAAAGACCTGCCTCAGACACTGTTTATTGGCCGGCCATGGGTGTTTCAACAGGACTCCGCATCGGCCCACAAAGTTAAAACCACCCAGGCGTGGTTTGAGCTCAACAATATCGACTTAATTAAGCATAATGAATGGCCCTGCTACAGCCTTTCTTTGGATTATAAAATATTGTAGGTTTGAGAGGAGAAAGTCTGTGCTAAACCTCATACTAATTTGGAGAGCTTGAAGTCATCATTGAGAAAAGCAGTGGCAGAAATTGGTATGAATATTCGACGAAGACTCGAGGCCTTTTTGGCAAATGGCGGCGGGCATATTGAATAAATTTTATTGCATTTTATCTTAAATTACTTAAATTTCCAATAAAAGAAGTATTTTTTTATAGCACCGCGTTTTATTTTATTTTACGACCTATAATAACTATGACAGTATTTAGGGACCGACTAGGTATATATAAGTCTGCGTCACGATTTTATTATAAGTACACACCTTAAGATAATACGTAATCGAACATAAGTGTGAAAACATGAAAAACCTATTTACTCCCACTCAACTACATATCTACAGCGGCGCGTTCTAAATTTAACATACACAAATGGTTTCACACCTACATATAAATAGATATATTCATTACTCGAAAATTTTACACTTAGCTTTCAGCTCCAAATATATACAATCCGCTCTCATATTCAATTTTTTTATTACGGCTTACAAATTATGACTTATGATTTAAAGTGTTGTCTACACTTTTTTTTACTGACAGATTTATTTGTCAATGAGTATTTTCATTCTTAGATCGCACCACCATTATACTTGGAGGTATATGGAAAATATTTCACTCGTTTTCAAACTTACGAATACAATTCTGTTTTTAGTCAAGCTCTGAGAGATGTGTATATTTCTATTTCCTCTATATAATCCCCTCGAAAACCCGATTTCTACAACTGTGTCTTTAAAATAACACAGCTTTTCATGTCTGCACCTTAATGGATCTAACATACGAAGGGATCTTTTTGTTTTTAGGGTTCCGTACCTCGAAAGGAAAAAAAGGAACCCGTATAGGATCACTTTGTTGTCCGTCCGTCTGTCAAGACCCTTTTTCTCAGGAACGCGTGGAGGTATCAAGTTAAAATTTCAAATACTCAGGTCTACTGTCCCTCGGCGCTGTGAAAAAATCAAACTTCTAAGACAACGCATTCGAAAGATAGAGCCGTTTATGGCGCAAATTTTCGAAACTCGCAAGGGAATCAAAACCTGCAGGGTACATCCCGTGAACTCAAAATCTTGAAATTTGGTACGAAGCAACGTCTTATAGCACAGATAAAGAAAAAATTGCGAAAACCGTACATTTTTAGTTACATCATATAATAAAAAATATTTTTAATAATATACAACAAATCATAAGTTTGCATGGAACCCCCGGTGCGCGAGTCAGACTCGCACTTGGCCGTTTTTTTTTTTTAATCTTACAACGCCAAATATTTCCCATAAGATTCTTGTATTCTAATTATGATCCCATTCTATATTCTCATTCTCATATCATAACTGTAACGAATATAATCGAATATAACTTCTGTAACGGATATTTAAAAATAATTGCACATAGATAAAATGTCGTGACTGAAAACGATTTTCAAGTCAAAGTCCAAAGTGATTAACAATCAAACAGAATTGATTAATGTACTGCCCTGCGCGTGCCTAAATGTTACAAAGAAAACTAGATCCTAGAGTATGACACGGTTCATATTGATCTAGATATATCTTTTTTTCCGACACTTCAGACAGCATATCGCAAATAAGTTTTCGTTCAGATAAAACTACTTAATTGTGTCATTTTCAGTAGAAACACGCAGGCAAACCCTTTTAGTTTGCAAAACTTCCAAAAGCATTGCCATGGCAGTTTACATTTAGTCCACGGACACTAATTTTGAACATATTTACAAGCCATATTTATCTTTACAGTTTAATTATACGTAGATATTTCAACTTTTTTTCTGTACCAACTTAATATTTTTTAAATATTACTGACGTGTCAACAAATGATCTTACTACCACACCGCTCTACGCCCGAGTATCTTTCAATATTGTATTCAACTGTTTGTTACTTACTTTAACGTCGGCCAATTCAGCTGCAAGCGCATTTTGGTTCTCTTTCGTGATCTCTAATATTCGCACCGTCTGTTCGTGTTGCACATTTAACTGAAAGCAAACAATACACGCATAAATCTAAGCACTAATTAAGTCACGCTACTTAGATAAGTAACTCTGTTGTTCACTTGGACATGTATTTTAAATAGAATTATAAGAGGTATTCGGCGTTCTAGTTTTATAGAATAATTACAATTGAAATTAGATGTAATTAAATATAAAGATTATAGAAAAGAACATTGTGTTTTAATGTTACTTATTTAAAGTCGTTTGGTATTTTAATTTAACATGTCTTTATTTTAGTTAACAAACTGATCCGGCGATAGTTTAAGATATCCAAAATACTATATACCTAAACCTTTGTATTAAAATACTCTCTTTATTAATGAAACATATAAAATCAATTAAATATCTACGGAGAAAATTATGCAAACACAGACAGAATGTCGGGAAACTTTATCTAGTAGTATCCCCTGCCCATTTCTAACTTACTTATAGGTCATAAGGCACGGGCAATCGGGATATATTATTCTGTGCCTGGGCCTTTTATTTTGCCGTTCAATACTTTTCTTATCAACCTAAATCGTCCCACCCGCACCGAAGGTAATGTGGGCCATAGTCTACACGCGGTACCAGTGCGGATTGTGAACTTCACATACGTCTATTTAACGTAGCCAGGTTTCCTTGCGAAATTAAGAAAAAGACCCATTAGTACACGTCGGGTTCGAATCTCCGCCAAAGCAAGGTGAAATCAAGACCCTCGGCCCCCACCGACTGTTATTTTTTTAATTAAATCTGGTTATAAACGACATATATAAAGCCACCTCAATCCTGATACACAGCATCATAAGCAGTTTTGCAGTGATAGGCTCAGCTCCTGTCACACAGGACTGAAATTGTTATATATATAGTAGGTGTGTATCCAGCCACTGGTTTACTTCCTTCTGGGGATAAAGGCCGCGAAAATTTACATACATGAATACATTTAAAAGTGATGAAATGAATAGTAAAACCATTGATATTATCAAAATTAAAACAAGCGGTCTGTACAGCAAAAATCGCCGAAAGGGGTAAACGCTATAGCAAATCACAATGTAAGAAACATACTTTTCACCAACTACTTTAGCCCTACGTAACAGGTTTAACACCATCGAAGCAACACTATTTCTGATAAATCTAAACTGGCTTTATATAAGTTCTATAAATAAGTTGTTTTGTAGTAAATAAAAGACCAGAGACAAATTAATTTCCACATTCTTAAAGAACTAGAAGAAATAAGATCAAACAATGAGGATACTGTGGAATTGATAACCTAATTATTTTTATTAAGTTGCCCATGAAAAATCTTAACTAAATTCCTACTAAAAGTCGGTATCTACAAAAAAAATATAAATACCTATAGGTAAATAAAAAACGTTTCAAGAGAAGAAGATTGTGATGCTGAAAGAAACAATAATATTATTTTTTATTTCACGGAGCACATTGAGTACCGGGGAAAAGTAGTCACCTTTTGGTTAAAATCGAGATCTCACATTTTGTATTCTTACTAGAAATTTTTACTTATATAAATAAAACATATTAGTTTAAAAAAAAGATTTAATTAATTTAGAATAACTATAGGTATACGATGCATAATTTGCAATATGTTTCATATTGAAAGGATTGCAATATGAACTTATCTATATCAGACATTAAAATAATATCTGCAGCCTGATCAAGATAAAATCATAAACCTTAAAATCAGTCATTAATTACGTCATTACGTATATAAACTGATTAAAATCCAAGAATATTTAAATGCACTGTGTGAGAATAGTAGCGAGTAAAATTTTGTAAACATTTTTTTACTGAATTTTAAACGATATAAGAAACGCAAACGATTAACCGCACAACATACTTTGGTTTCTGACCCCTGTGAAATCGCTAGATTATTGTGCCATATGCAAAATTTACATACATTTGCTAAACCTAAACTCAGTGAAATAAATTCATCTCCTACGTAATACGCAAAAAATGCTTACGTTTTACATGAACAGTTATAACTTTTTCCGTACTCGTCAGTAGTGTGGAAAGACTGTCACTTCCGCCATTTCTACCATTTTCCCACTCTTTGATCATAACAGTCCTTTTGAAATGTGCCTCAGAGACACCATATGTATAGATCAGAATATAGTGCAAAACTATATTGGTCATTTATTTATTTATTTAAAAACTCTTTATTGCACAAATTAGACAAAATAATCTACAATTGGCGGACTTAATGTCATATACAGTACTGGAGACGCTTATTACACCGGCCGTGCAAGCATCCCTAGTTCTGTTGAACAGGAAAAACGTGAAGAACTTGTGTCTCAAATCGAGATCGGTCTGTCCAAGGTCTCTGACTGGGGACGGGAAAACTTGGTCCGATTCAACCCTTCAAAGACACAAGTCTGCGCGTTCACCGCTAAGAAAACCCCATTCACTGTAGTCCCACAATTCCAGAAACTTCCTCTCGCGAACGCTTAGGTTGTGGAATGAGCTCCCTGCCAAGGTTTTCTCTAAGGACTACAGTATTGGGTTCTTCAAAAAAGAAGTTATTAGATTTCTGAAGGGTCGGCAACGCGCGAGTGATGCCCTTGGTGTTGCAAGCGTCCATAGGCTACGGTGACCGCTTACCATCAGGCGGACCGTAGGCTTGTTTGCCACCTTAGTGGTATTTAAAAAAAAAAAAACATTTTCTAACAGTTAACCAAGAACATGGTGTAGAAAAAATTTAAAATTATGCGAGTAGGTCATTTTATGTTTTATTTTGACAAACTAACCACATAAATACATTATAAAGGAACTATTTGAAGTCAAAAGTTGGAATTTGAACTAGTTATAGTGAAGATTGTATTTTCAACAGACTTTAAAAAGGAAAAGGTTGTCGATTCGTGGGCTCATTTTTAATACTGAAAGCAGCAAAGTTCCAAAGTTCATAAAAGATTCCAATTTCTTATTTTACGGTATGGGAAAAGACTGAAAAAATTCAATCAGCTAACAATTATTTTTATGTACACAAGTTTGAACTAACTTAACTTAGGTTGTATCTTTCGTTAGATAATAACAAAAATAGAAAACAAATTTTGTTAAGTAAAACAACGACTTAGTGTAAAGAGAACTTAAAGTAAGGTACGTAAGTAAGTAAGGTTAAGTATAACCAGCAAGCCGAACAAAACACTGATTACTCAAGTTCGACATTTACTTGGCCGGTTTTCTTTATATATTAATAAGGCCTATTACATTATCTCGATTAAGTAAGAGAATAAAACGAGCATTACATAAGCATTCACTACAAACACGTAGCACGCAGGGTCGCCTGCACGCAACTAGGCACTGGTCAATCGATAATTTATTTGAATCGATAGGTATTTCCTTGTTGCAAAAGTAGCGATGTAATTGTTATTGAACTAAGTAAACATTATTGAAAGTTTATTGTATCAACAGAGTATCGATCAGCTCTGCGGCAAAGCAGTTTTTATTTCCTTATAAAAAAAATAAGAAAAATTTATTTTTTTAATTGCATACTTAAAGTAGGTATACAGAAAAACAAAAGTGCTTGAAAAAGAGGTTTCCCACTCAGCATTGTAATTCTTAGTGGGAAAACCTGTGTCAAAATAATCGCTTTTTTAATTCTATTAATTTAAATCCGAAATTTGGATATTTCGTATAGAATTTTGAACAAGGACCGGATATTGAAACAGAAATTCAACTAAATTCTTTTTGAGGCGTATAGTCCTAAGCAAGAAGGTAAGAAATAAAATTTCTTGCATGTGGTGTGTCATTTATTATAGTACAATTATTATTTTAATATTTAAAAATAAAGAAATTGGGCACCACCAACCGCGCCAAATAGCTTTGTGACCCATTCCGCTGCCCGCACGCTATAGGAGTCGTGAGTGAACTAGCTGTAACCCAGCTTATTAAGTTACGCTGGTAATGATGACATAAACTTACTTTTTGGTAATTCTTCTCCGAAGCAGTTAGCCTTGAGGTGGTAGACTCAAGCTGGTACTGCACCTCTGCAGCGCGCAGCCGCTCATCTGAGAGTTCCGATGCCAATGCACTCGCCTCCGTGTTCGCACTCGCTGTTATAAGAACAAAAATACATTAGGTACTATACCGGCTAACTATGCAATAATTCAAATTGTTTTGTTTTCGATTATATATTTCGATTAAAATTATTAAGGTAATGCAATAAAGATTATAATTGTTATTATATGGTACAGAAACGTGGTCTCTAACTGTTGGTCTCTTAAATAACTATAACAATCATATACATACTGACACACATAATACAGAAATAGTCACATGAAATTCCGGCTATCTACATACCTTTAATTCGTTCTTTGGAGATTACTAATAGATTTATAACTTAAAAATGACAGTCAAACTTATTCTAAATGATCTTCAAAGAGTACAAGATAAAATAAAAGGCTTTTTTTATCTACTGTAAAGTTGCACGATTTCGTACAAAATGCGTTAACGTTTTTCTCTTAATAAACCGCATCCGATTTTCAGGATTTTTGAAACTGTAGGTATAAAAAAGGGTTTCTACGTTTTAATTTAAATATATTTTTTTTATTTGTCTATTTGTAAATCAACATTTGTATTGGAATGAATACGTTCAGCCTGCAGCCTCACAATCCTCTTAAGGCACAGACTACTGTTTTAACTATAGAATCCGCCGATAGAAATTTTAGCATTTTATATACTTTTTGACTGGTCCTTTTTCCTTATGAAATATGCTTTAAAAAATGAGAAATTCAAAAATATTTATGGCAGCGCCAGTTGGCAATCGTCTGCACCTTAACACCACTGCTTAACAAAAGTTATTTTTCTTATATAAGTGAATTGTGTAAAATATTTTATAAAAATATTTTTTTTTATAATAATACACATTGTTTATTCTTAGTATTCATTAAAATTAAAGGGAAAATTCAAATAACAAACCTCGTTTAATTTTTTAAAATAATATTTAGTACAGTTAAGAAAAAGACCTAATTGTTTAATTACAACTAATCCACAGACAGTTATTAAAACTGTGAATTAGTTCTAGTCTCTTTAGTTTAGAAGTGCAATAATGGCTTTTACTACATTTTAACCCCAAGAGGCAATTTCCTATTATTTCCTAAAACAGTGAGATCAAAAGTTGTTTTCCATAAATTCAGAAAAAAAAACACTTATAATTAGCTCACCAGGTTGCGGATCTTCGTTTTCTGACACGGCGTAAGATAAGCGCCTCATTCTATGCCAAGTCAAAAACAAACATTTTTGACTTGGCATAAAATGAAACGTCCTCATGGAGATACGGAAAAAACATCTAAGACACAAATACAGTAATAAAGAATCTCTATACTATGAATATATATATATATATATATATATATATATATATATATATATATATGTATATATTCATAGTTTTTGGTAAGTTCTTACTTAGTCATGACACAATTGTTTTTGTTGTTATTGTACCAACCCTAAAATATTGTATTAATTCAAATTCTGACGTTTGTTGCGTAAGTTCATAGTATTTTTAATATGGCGATTGTAGTTTTACTGTTTGACCAGCGAGTCAGAGAAGTTAGCAACCAGTCAACAAGCGCTCTCCCACCATATCGTTTTGTGAGCGACACGGATCTTATTCGAGACCATTGTGCGTCGCATCGGCATGTGCAATCAGAATGTAAGAACTAACCACGCATTTAAACGAAATTGGTGCCTATTATTATAAGTCCAGTTTGATTTTTTTAGGGTTCCGTAGGCATTGGCAAAAAAAACCCTTATAAATTCGTCATGTGCGTCCGTCCGTCCGTAGTCTGTATGTCACAGCCTTATAATTCCGCCGCCGCCCTGGGGTAGATCCTAATAAAATTTATTTTACAGATTGTTTTCTTTTATGAACCGCCACACACATTACATTACAAATTCAAAAAAATATTACGTCCCTCATCATCAAAATCCATTTAAAGTTTTTAAGAAGCTTCTCTAAGATTTACATTTTGCGAGGTATTGTTTTCCAAAGTTGAAAAATTAGTGTACCTCTAAGCAGGGCCACATAGGGGGGGTGGGTTTCCCCCGGGCCCGCAGTTTTAAGAAGGGCCCGCGATTTTCCGAAAAATCATCACTTTAATGACGATTTTGACTGTTTGCATAGAATCAATCCTTTCAAATTTTCGCGCCCGAATAGCAACGACCAATGAGAACGCTCTATTGGTTTGTGGAGCTGAATGCACCGAAATAAACTGATGCACATAGATACCTCCGGGCCCTGATTTTCTCTCTGCGGCACATACTGGCAACGAAATTTGTTTTGAAAAAATTAGTTCCATATTTTTTTTAGAAATCCACAATAATTTTCATTCAACGAACCCATAACGTAATGCGTCTACTTGGCTGGTTTGTTGGTTTTGGATACATGTATATTCATCCCAGTTCTGTCAAAATACTCAACTAAAAAAAAGACGAAAGTTAAATTCTGTATCGTAACCATGCATTAAGCCTTATTCGGGATAAACAGTTTCCTCCAAATCTTCACCGTGATCTTCATCTTCTACTGATTGCTTGATTCTTCTTAGTGAGGCAAAGGAGCTTATTGAAACAAGTATGGTCTGACAGGGTGCAAACCTAAGAGAAAACACGCTGCTAGGCCACCTTGCCCCAACAAGCTCATATTCTTCAATTCATATGCATTCACAAGTCCACGCGTCCACTTGATGTGCTTAACTTTATCACATTCAAGTGTTAAATGATAGTGATAAAATATTTCTATCAGAAGGATTAAGTTAACACAACATTTTAGCTCTTTATCGCAAATAAATAAATGTATGATTACACGAAGCTATTAAAGATAAACAACTTTTGAGCGAACTAAGCAAACGGCACCTCATTTGTCACAACATATTAAGTTAAAATTTAATTTATATTAAGTCATTGCTAAAGCATCCATCATAGTCCTTAGTACCTTTAGAATTTAATGATAAAAAGAAAAATTGGTTGCCATTTTATTACGACTTCGTATGAACCTGTATTTTGATTAATTCGTTGTAGTTGCTCAGCGTTGTTTTTTTGGGTTTGTTTATAATTACTTACGCCCGGTGCCCGGCGGCACGGTGTGTTTGTTTTCAGCTTATCTATCTCCTGGTATTGTTACATACATCCTTTGCGAAATGTAAGTTTAATAAAATATCTCTTTTTTATTTTTAACTATTCATTTGCCGTCCGCCTATATTAAGGAATCACTTTCTTGTTAGTCTGTCTGTCGTTCCGGGTGGAATCTTGCACCGGTTTTTTAATACTTCCTGTAATCCTATCTTGCTGAAATTTTGCAAACAGCTTTGATGACAACAAAATAAAATATATTCAATATCACGGTGGATACAATATGGCCGCCGCCGCAAAATGGCGGACTACCTGTTTCTTTAGATACCCCTCAACATGGATATCAAATGAAATTGAGTGTTACGTTTGTTTACAATAGTCAGTATCTAGAAGGAGTGAAATAAGGTGCGCTAAAACTGCTTTTGTTGGTTATATTTATTTATTTAAGGAAATCAATGTATCCACCAAGGAGATCAATGTATTAACCAAGGAAAACAATGTATTAACCTTACCATATCAGTTAATTATAGAAAATTTGATATATGTTCATAAGAATAAGTGTCTAGAAGGATTGAAATCAGATCCGCTAAAACTGCTTTATCTGGTTATATTTGTTTATTTAAGGAGATCAATGTATTACCTTACGTTACCATATCAGTTAATTTTAGAAAATTTGATATATGTTCATAAGAATAAGTGTCTAGAAGGAGTGAAATCAGGTCCGCTAAAACTGCTTTATCTGGTTATATTTGTTTATTTAACTCCTATATCTCCATCAATGTTAGTATTAATCAATGTATTAACCAATGTACCCAATCAGTGTATTTACCTGAGTATTAGTTATGATTATTATTGTAGATTTAAACCCCTAATCCAGCCGGGAGGCATATTCTTGGTATGTATATTTAAACAACTTAAAAAAAACTTCTTTTTCTCTTTCCTCTTTTTTATGATGGATTTTTGCGATTTTCTTAGCTCACTGCAGGTAAAAAATCGGCCTAGTGCGAGTCGGACTCGCGAACGAAGGGTTCCGTACCATTATCTATAAAAACGGCAAAAAAATCACGTTTGTTGTATGGGAGCCTCCTTAAATATTTATTTAATTTTGGTTTTTAGTATTTGTTGTGTGTAGCGGCATCAGAAATACATCTTCTGTAAAAATTTCAACTGTCTAACTATCACGGTTCATGAGATACAGCCTGGTGACAGACGGACGGACGGACGCACGGGCAGCGAAGTCTAAGTAATAGGGTTCCGCTAATTACCCTTTAGGTACGGAACCCTAAAAACTACCATATTCGCAGTTTCACTCGCTTTTTATTTTTTATATTAGGTTAGTAATTCCCGTTGATCTAGAATCACGAAATTTGGCATGAAGCAAGAAAAAACCGACAAAACTGATAGTCAAGGCATAAACCTGTGAGACTTGATCTCATGAGGGAAGAACTATCCACTTATAAAAGTTTGTACGGAACCCTCGGTGCGCGAGTCAAACTCGCACTTGGCCGGTTCTTACCTTTAAAACTTTCTTAGCTATACACATTGTAATATGCTTTTATATCTACAAACTTTTTATATGTAGACAATTCTTCTATTATTAGTTCAAGTCTCACAGGTTGATGTTTTAATTTTCAGTTTTTGGATATTTTTCTATATTTGCAATGTAACTTCCTTGATTCTATGTCAACAGAATTTACCCCATAGGTTTTGATTTATTTGTGTCACAATATGCGAGAAAAAATTACCGTCTATTTGACATTTTTTTTTATTGAATTTATTTAAAAGTTTGATTGACCCTTAGTATTTGATATTATTTTCATAATAAAAATTCGTTTCTGTCTGCCTCAGTAAAATAATCCTCCGGGTGTCTCGGTAACACAAGAGGTCATTGTGTAATAAACACATAATAATGTTTTTAATCTACATGAAATATTTCGTTCTTTTATGTTTTCTTATGTACCTTCCTGTCTGTCTGTCCGTTTGTTATAGTCGGATCTAGCAACGAACCAAGTCTCTGTACTTTGAATTCGTCTTGGAGTTCTGTATTATACACATATTTTCAATACCACTTGGAAACGATATTCAAAGTTAAGCAACGTCGAGCTTGGTCAGTGATTGAATAGGTGATCGCTTAGCGGCACACTTTTTGTTTTTGTTTGTAAATTGCTTAAATGGTGGTACGGAATCCACGGTTTGCGAGGCCAACTGAATATTGGTAATATTGAACTGAAACTCGCACTTTATCGATTTTTGTCAATGCCGCCCTTGGGTTCTATAAATTCCCACTTATTGTTTTCTGCTCATCATATCCATTCATTTGATACCCATGTCGCCGTGGCGGCTGATAATCCGCGATATTGTATTTAGAATAGCATCACATATCTTACCGTATCCTGCTAGTCATAATCTGTCATTTGATACCCATGTCGCGAGGGTTGTGAAGAAGCGAGTGTTCCGCCATTTTGGTATATCCACAATTTTAGATATTTAAATAAAATTACAATTCTTATTGTTTTCTACTCTTTATACCCTTTCATTTGATATCCATGTTGAGGGGTATCTAAAGAAACAGGTAGTCCGCCATTTTGCGGCGGCGGCCATATTGTATCCACCGTGATATTGAATATATTTTATTTTGTTGTCATCAAAGCTGTTTGCAAAATTTCAGCAAGATAGGATTACAGGAAGTATTAAAAAACCGGTGCAAGATTCCACCCGGAACGACAGACAGACTAACAAGAAAGTGATTATTTTAGACAGGATGTTTATTATGAATAGAAACACGTCAGATTTATAGACTCTAAAATCTAATACCTTCAAACGAGCAATTCTTTATATATATATATATATATATATATATATATATATATATATAATCTGTATCGGCTCCAACGATTTTCATAAGATAAAGTCTGCAGAGGGTTTCATAAATCAGTCTAGCTACGTTTCATGTTTAGAAAACGTCATTTTATCCGTGTTTTCAGGCTATGAAGAACTGAAAAATATGACTCGTCCTGGCTCTATTGGCGAGTAGTAAAACTTTTATTTTTACAGCCGCAGCAACCCTTAAGCTACTTGACAACAGATGGCGTTGTTAAAAAAAACGGTCTTCCAGATACTTAGACAATAAATCGCCTAAAAAAATCTAAACTCAAACAAAACAATAACTGCATTAATTATTAATATAATGAAATAATAATTTTGTCACTATCGGACATCAATATTCACACTAATATTATAAATGCGAAAGTGAGTGCGTGTTTGTTTGTGTGTTTGTACTTTCTTCACGTCGGAACATAGCATCTAATTGAGCTGTAATTTAGCACAGAGATAGGTGAAGGGATTAAGAAGGACATAGGGTAGACTTTTTATCCTGAAAAATTAAAATGTTTCTGCAGCAATAACTAAAACTGAATTGCTCGTGGCCGATCCAAAGCTACAGAATTAGCTAGCTATGACAAACTTGCTATGCTATAATCAAGAAGTTTCCATGGAAATCCCATGCTGATAACCAAATTGAGCGCGGGCGGAGCCGCTGGCAAAACCTAGTATATAATAAAACTAATTAAATTTTGGCTCTTGCAATATACCCTGTTTTGCATGTATTTTATATTTTTCCACAACACAACAGTGTTAGAATACTATACAGACCATGAAAATTCCCATCAAGTGAACTTTTCGAAATAAGTAGATTTTTTTTTTTTTTTATTTGACTGTATTTAGGGTTTTGTACTTTAAGAGTGCCAACATAACCCTATTCCTAAGCCTACGGTGTCTGACTATCTGTCCGATCTTTACAGTTTTGTTTCGAACTCCAACAGGATAACTTTTCACAAAATATGTGTACTAAAAACCCGGCGGATTACGTAACCCGTAATAAAGAAATCAAAAAGTAAAAATTGAATTGCCCCATACAAGAAACACGTTTTTGTTGTGTTTGCTCTATACTAACAATAGTTTTAATTACGAGCTACAAACATGCAGAAATTATAGTATTAGCTCTAAAGTATAACAACAAATAACAAAAACCGGCCAAATGTAAGGAAAACTCGCGTCATTAAAATTATAAATTACTATACAGGCGCCATCTTGCAAAAATAGTCCAGATTATTAAGAAAAACATATTCGTGGCTCAGCAACATTCGATTATTGGCAAGATGTGGGAGTCATTGGATGAGTGAGCACCTAAAGGGTATGTAATTTGTTATTGTCAATTGTAAATTATATGGTGTTACGGAACCCATGGTGCGTGAGTCCGATCGTGTTTTAAAGATCATTGGCCTAAAATACTTTGTCGATATGTAGGACAAAAGCCGAAACGTCCTATATTAACATCACTTAAAAATACTTGTATTCAGATTTGTTATTTAAAAATAGAAACAAAAACAGCTAGATTTAAGTGCTCCATTTTATTAATGCCAACAACTAGCGACACGAGTTCAAACGCTCTAATCGCACACACACGAAGTCCATGCTCGGCAAGTTGCTTTTCGAAAGCTTGATGCAGCACCTGTGCTATTTTGGCACCACATTTTGTACGTAGAAGTCGCTAAAACACGCGATTTTTACAACACGCGATTTTTAAAACACGCGATTTTTAAACCACGATCAAAATGCATCGATGCTAGAAGTATCAAGACTGCTATGGCCGTTCCCACATCAAACTCGTTGGTTATTATGACAGTGAATTGTTTAGATTTTTCTTGTCGTCTCGTTGTTAAAGCGTAATATCAAAAAAATTTTACTTGAACACATGTATATAACCGTGATGTGTGACTTACATTAGTTAACATATATATTTATATTCGACTGGATTTTATATTCAATAAGATACCCAGTACAATTGTACTTACGGCAACGCAGCCCGTGCGACCGATATCGAACAAAACTTTCGATATTTTATGTACAAATTTATTGCACAAAAAAATAATTAAAAGTAGTAAATACAGTTGATTGGTGGAATACAACTGAGGCGGTCTTAAAGCTATTTAGCGCTTTCTTCCAGACAACCTGTGGGTAGAGGAAATCTAGTAGAATAAGATTTAAGAGTAGGTGCAACTTGGAACTAGAAAGTTATATAAATAAAAACAAACAAGTGTGTTATTATAATAGTAGACATGAATAAGACATAATACACGTTACAAAATATTAAATATAGTATGAAAAACTTTACTTACAGAGCTGGGCGGCGATATCCCGTAACAGCTGCCGTTCAGCCAGCTCGGCTGAGTCAGCGCCGGCGGCGAGGCGTGAGGCCTCGTCGCGCAACGCCCTGTTCTCTCGCTCCAGAGCGCCGGTGCGCTTCCGCAACGCCGCCGCCAGGGGCGACTCCTCCTCCGTTGGAGATTCTTCTGTATCATTTGTTAGCACCTAAACAAAAAAAAATATGTGAAATCAGGCAATATTTATTCCTAATAAGTATTTTTTTTCTTTTATTTAAATATCTACCTACCTGTACATACAGGTACCTGTACGTACCTGTACGTACATACATTCATTTAATTATAATTGAATTTATTTAATTAGATTGTTGTACATTTGGGAACTGGTAGGGACCCAATATTTATATAAAAAGTATAGTACGACTCTACTCTTTACTTTTGTAAATAGACCAGCCGAGTATAGTTTGTTTAATTTATTGTTGTTGATTTGTTAATTAATAAGTGAAATTTTTGGTATCTAAAAATTTACCATTTGATATCATCTATCAGTCTAATATATAATATTGTGCTGATTTAACGGACTCCTGTCAGTTGTTGGCCCAGCCCTATCTTTGCCGGAAGTTGCAATATGACGTGCTTAATTCACTATGTAGTGCCGGGAAGCAAACCAAAGGTCCTATGGTTAATTACTTTCAATCCTAATGTTTCTGTAACAATATATTACCATCACACTCTTGTAAAACTCGCTTAATTCAAGAGCATTGTAACGATATTCGAGATGCCCACATTCACTAAGGTTAAGAAGCTCTTTCTCAATGCAAACCTAAAATATAATATTCAGTTGCATTCAAATAAAAGGGTGGTTAAAGTAACAAAGAGTTTCTTAACGATCAATGAACTTCCCCTTGTAAGGCCCTCAAATATTCTTTTAACGACACAATCCAATACAGCGGTCGAAGTTCCTGATTAACTGGTCAGCAGCGTCTCTCCCTTGACGCATCATCGGTTGGAACCGACTAAACATACGCGACCGAAAATACGATAACTTATGTTGCGTCAAATGAGATGCAACCCTAACTTTGACAAACCGTACCGTTGTTACCGTAAAAAAAAGATACGAAGTTACCTGTAGTAAATCAGTTTTCGCGTTGAGATCGTGTCTGAGCTGTGTAATGTGGTCCCGAGCCGAGCGCAGTTCACTTTCGAGAGCAGTGACTCGAGCTTCGAGACGCCCGTTAGCAGTAAGGAGTTCCTTACCGATGCGAGCCGTCAACTCCAAATCTTTTTCTTTCTATAAGCAAATATTTTCGATATTGTAGGTTTTAAATTATCTATATATATAGAAAAAAATAATTAAAAATAATAGAAAAAAAATCGAATCACACTTAACGTTTTCAAGTAGCCTATGTCCTTTCCCGGGACTCAAACTTTCTCCATGGCTAATGTCATCTTAATTGGTACAGCGGTTTAAGCGTAAAGAGATAACAGACAGACAGAGTTACTTTCCCATTTATAATATTAGTATGGATATAATTATTTATATATGTTTCTTTGTATGTTTATCCTCTTTGCGGTCCACCATTCTATGGTGGTGAATACTTGGTAAGTTGTTATTACAGTGTATTGTTTTGTCTCAACCTTTTAGTAATATGTTATGTATCGACTATGTTAAATATCGACTATTGGGCATCTTTTTACCGATCCGCAATATGTTTATTTTAAATATTTTAAGATTCAATATTTTAACTTTTTTTAAATATTTTAAGATTTAATATTTTAACTTTTTTTGCATTAGCCAACCAACACACATAAGATAAACCTTGATTACTTATCGAAGCCACTTCTGTTCAATTCAATTACGATAATCAATAAAATAGACTTTATAAATTCGATGGGTATGCAACATTTGCCAATTTTGTCGATACCTAGATCCTGAACTTACTATTAAATGAAGAGACATTGCATTTCTTCTTAAAGATAAGTGATAAACCCTTCAATCAAATTTCACATTTTGCAGTTTTTATTTGTTGCTTGTTCCACCCCATAGGTGCAGGTGTCCCCTTGTATTCGGTAAAACTTGTATTCGGCCCATACTCACATATGCGAGCGTAGCGTTTGGTCACACCAACACTACTTTCTTGAAAGTCATACAAAATCGCTTTATGCGAGGCGCAGTCGGCGCCCCGTACTATATGCGTAACATCGATCTCCATAGTGATTTCGAGCTTCCGACCATAAAAGCCTTCATCAAAGATGCGTCTAAACGCTACTTTGAGTCGGCAGCCCTCCACCCCAATCCCCTAATTAGGCAATCTATTAACTACGCCCCCAATAGAGGGGCCTTATGACCTTTTAGATACCCGAGGCACGTACTGATAGGTTCAGATGATGAGATCACCAGTAGGCTCAGAGCTCAAGCGCCTTCTGCGCCCGCGTCCGCGAACACAGTTTACTCAAATATATACAGAATACGGTACACTAGACAGTTTAGTTTTCACACACACACACACTCGAGCGCGCGGGTATACTAGGTTCACTAATATACCCGGGCGCTTCGACTAGTTAGATTTAAATAATAATAGGTGAGGGCTGAAGAGTTTCTTGCCGTTTCTTCTCTTCAGAACACCTTTGCTATTTTCCGAAACGGCGGTAAATTTTAGTCAGATACAAATTTAGTTTTTAAGAGCGGTTGCCCAAGCCGTGGTTCGTGTCCAGGACATCCTTGCGCAAACCGCCCCAACTTTTCGCTGAAGAGTGCAAGCAGCACCGCAGCAAAAGTTAGTCCGCGTGTAGTTGTAAAGGCCATCTGCGGCCAACAACAGTAGACAGTAGTTAGAAAACAAAAAAATTGTTGCTTGTTATATTATCTCAAGAAAATATTGCAGAATAGACTTTTCAACTCAAGTCCAATGTACAAATTATTCTGCAAATGTTCTTAAGAATCAAGGTTCCTATTTAATGGTTAAATCTCTAATGGACAGTAAGGCTTAGAAGGTATTGAAACGATTTAACTTTACTTATAAAAAAAGTTAAACAAAAATCAATAAAAAAACCACTTACTTCCTCTAAGAGCCGTGTTACCGCTTCGATGTCATTGTAGGTTTTTGTCATTTGGCTCACCCTGTTGCTGCATAGAACTGTGGACAAAACAACTTTTATTTAAAAAAAAGATACTTCATTTACATACGTGTGTCATTAAACACGAGCGACACGACTAAATGTCTGAATGCAATCAAATGTTCTTGTAAAGACGTAGTGCGTCTTTTAAGTAGTTTTAGGTCATAAGAATACAATGCCGTGTGTAACCTTCAATATAACGAAGTAGACACAGATGCAAATACAACATTTAATATGTGCACGATACTATAAGTATGGAGGTAAGAGAAGCGAGTAAACATATACGCTTGAGGCAGAACTAGATAAGAAAGAAATATAATTTAATCAGCCAACAAAATAATATATACAAAAAGAAGAAAATCATTCATACCTATATATTTTTTTTTATCATGTAAGACCAAAAATTTATTTCTGGGCGCGTTTAGGAAAATGCTCGAAATTTTAAAGAAGAAAAAAATTATTTATATATTAGATGACTTAAAGAATCTAGTAAGCCAGTAAAAGGAAAATAAAAAATGATTTACAGAAAAAATCACAGCAATGTTACCAATTAAGAGAGGGTATAAAGGTCAAATTACTTTAGTAGAATTGAAGTTTAAATGAGAAAGTCCAAATAAATAATAATAAAACATAGATACTTCTTTATTCCAAGGTCTGATATTAGCAAACGCATAATGCAATACAAAATATCGGTAGAAAAAAATCACAGTCACATACAGCTTTTAGCCAATTTTCGATTATTTTTAAATAGTACATATAATAATAGCTGACATTTCAATATAATATCACTTAATACAAAACCTAGAGCTGTTATTGGCAAATTTTGCAATACAAGTGATAATATTCGAGTTTGCTTTTCGCCCGTACTACGTTCATGGAATATGCGTTGTATGCTAATTGTGTCCCCTCTTATTGTATAACCATATTAATGTTTCAGCTTAACTAGTCATTTACTGCGGCATATTTAAATTTAACTGTATATTAGCAAAAACCGGACTTTTAAACAGCATATAAGAGTAAGTATAGCCTAATACCTACATATATTTTTATTAGCGCTTAGCAATTTGATTATAAAATGAGATGAATATTAACCTAAAGGTAAATGCGCCAAGACTTGTTTTTTTTTATCTTGGCAACATACGTACATAAATATTCATAAAATCACTGTTGTGCTAACTTCAAGGTGCATGCAAGATAAATTCGTTAGCATTTTTAATGTACTTGAAGAAGAGGAAAAGGATATAATGTGACGCGTGTTATTTGTATATATCTGCATATATATCGTTAAATCGGAAACACTATTTTGTTTGTTAAATACTATTTTTAACACATACTATATTTGGGACAAATGTATTGAGACTACGAAAACAAATGGGACACGATGACAACGTGTTTAAAAAAACTTAAAAGTAACATACATACTAATATAAGTACCTAAGGAACCGAGGTTTGCTCATTTTTACAACAACGCCATCTATTGTCAAGTAGCTTTTGTGTTGCTGTGTCGATAAAAATAATAGTATTACTACTCGCCAACAGATGTCAGGAAGAGTCATATTTATCAGTTTATCATTGCCTGAAACCTAGCTAGATCGATTTATCACCCCCGAAACCCCTTGCATACTAAATCTCATGAATATTAGATAAATTAGATATATATACATATATGTATACGGGAATTGCTTGTTTAAAGGTATTAGATAAAGTTCAGATTTGTAAATTTGGATTTTGTCGCTTTATAACGCTATAATGACTGAACTAATTCATTTTTATGAACTATATTAAACCAGATGACTAAGTTTTAATATTTAAATTTAAGGGTTCCGTAGAAAAAGTACTGTTATGAAGTTTTATGGCACAGTACTAGTATGACATAGGTAAATTACATTTATACACATGTGTTATCCAAATTGATATCACATTAGGTGATATCGTTTGAAACTGAACCTGCCTGCTATTTCTAATAAGACGCCTAAGTCACTGTAGGAACAAACCACAGCTGAAATCCGTATCATAATACGGAATTAAATGCTACTTAATTCACTGTATGAAATATGTGATACATAAAATAATTGTGATACGCCAAAAATCTTCATTATTTACGCATCTCGCTTTTTGAGCAGCCATTAGCTAAGGCTTGTTAAGCAAGAATAAAAAGTTTAAGTAAACAAGACAAAACATTTAAGCAAACTATTTTCGAAAGTTTTACACAGGAACTTGTCTGCAGCAGCAAGCAGCGGATTATTAGGTTCGAAATGAAATCGAGACAAGAAAGCAGAGTTATACTTTGAGAACGGAGGACGAGCAAAAATGTACAAAAGCTGGTACCACCTCCAATATAGGAACTTGTTTTTTTCATAATTATCTGGTAAATATTTTTTATTGTATTTCATTTCATTTTTTTTTTTTTGTGTGGTATTATATGAAATGTGTATAATCCTTTCAGAACGATTGAAGTGAGAAATGTGAGTGAGAGAGCAATCATGAAACCTTCGTACTGCACACGCGATGGCCTAGCTTTCTAGCTGGCGGAAAGGTTAGAACCAAAATGCTCAATCTCCTTGCGTATATACGTAAAGTTACAGGTATATAATATATGTATATACTTAGGTATATATGTATCGTAACTTAGTATTAATTTACAGAAGTATTAATATAAATTCTTATACATGGTATTTTGCTTTTGGTCTATAAAATTTCGAACCCACCTATATTGCAGGTGCTTTTATTGTAATATAATATGTATAATTAAAAAACATTTATTTTTGTATTATTATTTTATCATTTCTTTTTTAAGACTCGTTTAAATATTTAAACACAACAGTGCTTATTTGCCTGGTATACAATACTAATTAAATTATTATTATTAAAATATTTACTAAATGTGCACAGAAGTATCTTGAACAGTCAGAAGTATCCATAAAGTAAGCAAAAGAAGGAAATCCTACAAACTTTAGAAAATCACTTTTGTTCAAACCAAAACAATGTTAAATAAGATTTTTTTTATCAAATTTTGTTAGGAAATACTAACACAGTTAGTAAATTTCATTATATATATATATATATATGTATATATATTAATATCGTACCTCAAAATTAGTTCGTCTAGTTTAAACACTAATAAAAACTAAACACTATAATCTCGTGTCCAAATATTTATAAAATAATTCGTTTCACAATACAACAAACAGTCCAAACGCGACAACTAGTAAAAACGTAAACTCTCACGCTCTCACAACCCGCGCACCGCTATAGAAGGACGAAGCACAATGGGTAGTAATTCAATAACTAGATAAATAGCCACACAAATCACTGTGGCAAAAACACCGTACCCAAAGCGAGAAGCACTCGACTGTGAAGAGACTGAAGCATGTCGTCCGCGATTTGCCGGCATCTACAAACACTGATAAGATACTGTAATCTAAGTCATCGGCATTATTCGAAAATCATCGACAATTACATGATTAGAACGAGTACTACTAACCGGGTAGAATGTTGCCAGTGTCTGGACTATCAACGTCCATTGAACTTCTCTCGGTTTACATTCTATGCGGAATCAATATTTCGTAGAACAATAATGTTCGCTCGGTTATTATGTCAATAAACAGAGCCGAGGTCCATGGCGACAAGTCAACGCGAACAAACCGAGTAAATTATTGACTGCATTCGCAGCAGCAAAGGTGTACCTCCCTACCGCTCCATTAGAACAATGCACATAGGGCAAAACAGAACTGTCCTATTGTATACTTGCGTGTGGGAAAATATGTCGTAAATATATCTTTTATCGACGACAAACGTGTATCTTTCGATCTTCAGAAAAACTTGAAACTGTTAAGTGTTCGTGTATTGTTTGTAAAATACAAGTTCGATAACAATATTATTGAGTACAATGAGCGATAAGTTTAAAGTAACTATTGATTTAATGAGAATCAGTCCTTTAAATTCTTGTATCAAATAATAAGTTATGTACTTAGCGTAGGCAGATAGCACAACGACTTTTTTTAGGGTTCCGTAGTCAACAAGGAAGACTGATGGAAGGCGAGAGCCGCGTAATGGCCGGCCCACGTGACTTTATTTATGAAATGTATTTTTTTTTTGCTACAAAATAACACTCTTTCTCAATAAAATAAAACCAAAATCGTCTACAGTATTTATTATTGAACACGTAGAAAAATTTCATTGAAAAAAGTTAAATAACTAGCAAATAAAACTGTTTTCCCCGTTCTAAAAATGGAGATTTAGAGGAAACTTTGCAATTGTATTGTATCGAGTCAAGTTTATTCAATCATGTTTCGACCCTCATAACCTACTAATAAAACTTCTAAACTTATTTAACCATAGGGTTACATAAAGCGTCTCAACTATATATTTTTTTAAATGCCCTTAAGTAGTCTTTCTCTAATATGTTGTTTTATTTCTCAGTTTTGGAAACTAATAACTCGCAATATATAAATTAAGGAGAAAAAGTTGCTTAAGATCTTCAAACGCATTTTTAAAGCCCTATCCAATGATATCCCACATGATGAGATGCGCGAAATAAAAGTTCATCCCTTGGTTTAATGTGAAAGAGAGATACTGCAAAATTTCATTAGAATACCTAAATGTAAATATAGCGAAACTAAAAGGCTATGACATACGGACGGTCAAGACGAATTTAAAGGGTACGTTTTTGCCATTTCTCTACGGAACACTAAAAATATATAAACTAAGATCATGGCCGTAAATGTGGCAATTAATATAATTTAACTAAAGAATCAAAATAATTTAATTCTTATTTCCAAAAAAAAATTAATACCGTTCTCAAACATCTTGCTCAAAACTTACTTGCTTATATTATTAATAAAAGGTAACAAAACCAGGTCCAGTTACTTTTCAACAATGCAAAAACCGCTCAAACCGTTTAAATAAGAGCTTTGAGCATAGTGGGAATAGTGGGAATACGTAACTCAAAGTACTTTGTACAATGATAATGACTGCGATTTTTCCCATTACCCAACATGTAACAGTGATTGGAACGGATATCGATTGTCTCAGCGGTTACGTCTCTCACATCAAGTCAAATCACTTTCACGGTTTTTGTTAAGCGCGTTTCCCGTATATATGTGAAGATATTTCATCTACGTCATCACTTATTACATTTCTATCCGCGTATATATATATATATATATATAAAATATTACAGTGTAACAAATATCCACCTATTGTGTTACAATGAAACGCTCTTCAAAATAATTGATATGTCATATTTTTGATGGATATGTATAATCATAATGAAAAAAATGTCGAAAAAAAAAAAGAAAAGTAGTTTTATTACATTCAAAATTGACATTGTAAATACATGTCGTGATATGTACTCAAAAACCGTAAATATCTTAAGACCAACTATTATAAAATTCAAGCAAGCCAAGTATACAGCGAGTGTTTTCAAAAATCTTTCGGTTGCCCCTTTATGTAATGGGAGTACCGGCGGCGGCGTGAACTGTGCAGTTTTGTACGCACAAGGCTAAGCTATACTTAAAATGTACATTAAACTTATTACCAAAGAGACGTATGTATGTTGGAGAGCGAGAACTATTTTATTTATTCATATTTATCGTCGAGACAGAACAGAACAGTGGGCCAAGGTTAGAAAAATAATTGTGTCCCTTGATAAGCGGTCGCTTAGTATGTATTTAACGTGATAGCGAAGTTGATAATTTTAAGACGATACATCAAGCATGTTTCAAGCAGAATTATTAATGATAGGCAATGATTATGTAAACAAATGATCTGAAGCTAAAATCACCAAAAGACTTGCAACCAGTGATATGTGCCCAATGACAGAAGGTGTTAGTTATGCCGTACCTTGGATCAACGAAATAGCGTAGTTAATAATTGTTGATAGCGGAATTATTAATGATAGACAATGGTTATTATACAAACAGATGAGCTGGAGCAAACGGAATTGGCTATTCACTTGAGAAGGTGGTGAGCCCTATGACAGACTAAGACATGAAAGTATGTGACTAATGATACGTGTTAGTAATAATTATGTTAAAATGCCATAACTGAATTAAGTAGATAGCGAGATTGTCATTTTTTAGACAGTAAATTTAAGCATTTTGCAAGTAAAATGGTTATGCCAACAGATAAGTGACTGTAAGTGACAGAAAATGGAATAGACTAGGAGTTTGAGGTGCCGAACCAATGACAGAAAATGTCAGCAATGCCATACCCCTATTAACAAATATTATTAATTTTAGACGATGAAAGCATGTTTTTAAAGTAAAATGGTTGTGTTAACAGATGAGCTAAAGCTAAATGGAACAGACTTGCAAGCAGTCGAATGTGGCCAGATGATGATTGTGACAGAAGAAATATGTCATACCTCGATTAAGGTGATAGAGAAATCGATATTTTTCAAGCACGTTTTAGGTAAATTGGTTAAACGCTAAAGCTAAATGTAACAGACTTGCAAATAATGAGATGTGCCCAATGACAGAAGATGTTAGTAATGCCATACCTCGATCAAGGAGTAAGGTGCGGATGACGCGAAAATATAGACGTCCAAATCTGTCACGAGCAACGTGGTACAGGAAATCGGGGTACTCGCCGAGGCACTCCCGTAGTTCTTCGTCGGGGAGGAAGCTCAGCTCTTGGAAGAGCTCGTGGTCGAAGCCCGGCGGCGGCGAGGCGCGCGACTCTTCCGCGCACCCCGCGCCACTTCCCGAACACCCCTCCGCCGTGACGTACCCGACCCGCGACCATCGGCCTTACGCCGATCGACACTGTCCCCAACACACGTTGCTACACCGCGACTTACTCCTTATTCAGTAAGTATTGACTGACACTTCACTCCCGATCCCTGTGTAGATATAGTGTCCGTATCTCCAATGTCTTTCGATAGCGGGAATGCAATAACATTTTTAACACTTCCCAGGCACCGGTTAGCAGCAAACAACACATTTAGTTGAATTATTTGCAGTTTAAATACTTTGAAGGTAGATACGAATCCTTCAGACTTAAACAACTACCTCCTAATTTTATGCACTGGTCAATAATGTACTATTTGCAGTTTAAATACTTTGAAGGTAGATACGAATCCTTCAGACTTAAACAACTACCTCCTAATTTTATGCCATGGTCAATAATGTTAAAGGATATAATTCGAAGTAGGTACTAATAGATAAAATCTAAAATTTTGCTATTTGAATATATAGAAACTCGATAACGGGTTTTGTTGTGTTCGTTATTGTTAGAGCAGTGTTAAGAAAGGGTCGAATGCGAGTCGGACTCGCACAATAAGGGTAAACCGATTGTAATAAAATTTTGGTAAATTGTTGTGTCCACGCCGGGGAAGATTTTTTTTTTCTGAACTGACAATGCACTTGGCTGTTGCAGCCATTACTGCTTCATCGGGTTTTTGGGGCGAGACTTTGAAGGAGCTTTTATCGGGATACCGGGGAAGGTAAGAAAACCTGAAAAAGTGCGAGTCGGAATCTGTTGTGCACATACGCCGGGAAAGGTTTCTGAGAAGAAGAAAAATTGGTCAAGTGCGAGTCGGACTCGCGTACTGATGGTAAGCTGATTGTAATTAAATCTTGTAAATTGTTGTGCACAGGCCGGGGAAGGTTTCTGAATTATTACAACCCATACAAAATAGGTGAAGCGCCAGTTGTTTTAAAAATAGAAACAAAGTTTGCCGGGTCAGCTATTCAAAATATAAATTGATAGATTGATTGATATCACAGTCCACTGCTGGACACAGGTCTTTCCTAATGAACCCCACCACACCCGGTCCTCTGCCTTTCTTATCCTGGATAGAGACCCTTTTTTAATTTAATTAAAATGTTACAGAACCACAAAAATACTAGTTATACATGAAGTAATAAAAAGAGAGGTATGCGTCAGTTTTACTTTATCAAGTTATCTTTAGTGATATAGTTAAGCTTTTGTATTGTTTAAACGCGCAAATCTCTGGAACTGCCAGTCGTTTTGAAAAATTCAATTGATAGCCCGATGAAGGTATATCCAGGAAGGTTATTAAAGGCCCTCTGTCATCACGCTATGTCCCTTGGAAGCCTCAAAAGCATCAAGAAAAAAAGTCTGAGAGAACCCTAAGCGAAAACGAAGTAAATCAGCTAATTACAAATGAAACTATGTTTTTCAGATGTCATATTTTATAATTTAATTTTAATATAGCCGTAATCATGTAGGCACAGGAGCGTATGTATATACCATATTTATTACGTACGAAAAATTACGTCCCATTTATTATTGTGCCAAAAGTGTCGAAAAACAAAACTTGAATCCGCAACATTTATTTTGAAATCGAAACGTTATTAAATGTACTTACCAAGAGTGTCAACACGGACACTTTAACTGATTGCGCAATTAGTGTACAAAAGGGTGTGCCATGACACTCCCAAATCCCAACCCCAAATGTAAATAACTCGTAAATTATAGATTACTAGTTTTTGCCCGCGGTTCCACGCGCCCTAAATTCGGTTATCGGTGTAGGATTAAATGACCACTCCTCAATTATAGAAAAAAAACCGAATCACAATTGACGTTTTCAAGTAGCCTGTGTTCTTCCCCGAGATTTAAATAATCTTCATACCCAATTCGCACGCGGTTCCACTCACCCTTAATTCGGTTATCGACGTAGAATTTCAATGGCAACACCTCAATTATAGAAAATAACCGATTCACACTTGACTCTTTTCAAATATCTATAATTCAATATTCAAAAGCCCTTGCTTAAAATTGGCGCTTTATTTTTTTGGCAGCGAATACGAATGATTTTTTTTTAATAGTAGGTATATATTTTAGAAAACAAACGTTGCTATAGCACCTCAGCTGTATCTACATCTGTAGATAGAGATCATTTTTGTGGGTCACTTTTTGTAAAACATTTTATTCAAATTCGATAAAATAATGAACTATAATATCACAATTAAATTATAATTAAATTAATAAAAAATAATGTATTTTGTTACATATATTAGTAAATACGTTTTTTTGTATACCCCTAAGGTGGAAAACAAGCTAACGGTCCGCCTGATGGTAAGCGGTGACCGCAGCCTATGTATGCTTGTAACACACGGGGCATCACTAGCGCGTTGCCGACCGCTCAAAAATATAACTTCTTGAAGAACCCCATCCTTAGAGAGAACCTTGACAAGGAGCGTATTTTACAACCTAAGCGTTACGGGAGAAAATTCTTCTGAGACCGCACTTTAAGTGACCATTTAGGTTCTTAGATGTGAGGATAATTCCCTTGCAATGGCGAGAGGTGTGATGATAGGAAAAAGCCGTAGCCGTCATTTCGAACAATTCCACAGAACACGTCCCATTATACTAGCGGTAGAACACAGACAGGGAGGCAAAGTCTCTTCTGAAACTTAAGGGATCGATACGACAAGTTAGTTTGTGACCCTCAACGATTCTCACAACCAGTCGTTGAACCGAGTCAAAAGGGACCAAGCTGGTATCCGGGTGCACCCTCCTAGAGTTAGGAGAGTCATACCAACTGCAATAATTTAAAATTCAGAATTTCTGTAAAAAGAGATATTTTACCTTGTGGTATAACTCAGATAAATAACATTCGTTACACACTACAAAGGTACGGGACATGTACTAAAATAATAAAATCACAAACGAAAGCCAGCACAATAACTAGCCTTAAAAAAAATATTAAATCTTTACATGCTATATTAACGTTTACCGAGCTCTATTTTTTCCGGTTAATCATAAAATTAAATTAAAAAACCACACGCGACGAGTGTAAAATGAATAGTAGGTATTAAAGCGGATGTAGGTTAACCATTTCCAAGTGAAAACAAATTAACGCCATATGCATGAAATGACATTGGCACTTTTTTTTACAAAAATATTGTTACACTTTAATTATATGTTAAACATTATAAATGCGAGATATACTTACTATCTGTCGGTCTGTTTATCTGTATGTTACCTTTTCAAGGTAATTTCAATTCGTTTTAAGTTACCGTGGGAATTGATTTCAGTAAAATATCGAGTATCATTTGCTATAAATCGTGTATCTGATAAACTTTTATACTACTTAAACCGATAATATATCAATGTGTTTTTGTAATAGATATTTTTCAATTACAAAATAACAAAAAACAATAAAGACAGAGGTTAAATACATACAGTAAAGTACCTACCTAGTAAACTCAGCATGATGCCACACAGTCAAGAGTTTTTTAGCCAGATACCAAAATGTGGTCGTTTGCTGGTCAAAGAAATAAAATAAAAAAATCTCCAGAGATTATACAGGTATAGATTTATGTATATTTTCGTACTAAAGAAATCCCTATAAGAACTAAAGTAACAGAGATAACTCGCAAAATCAGCAAGTTAAAATGACCTTAGACAGGCCAAGTAGCTCATAACCAGTTTCCGCTGAAAAGGAAAGGTTATCGAATGGCGGCCACGACTTAAACCCTCGACAAACGTATACTAAGGAGCTATTTGGATGGAATGGCGAAAAGTATCTAAATACGACTCATAAAATCCTTAAGAAAAAGGATTTTCATCAGCAAATCCTATGATGTGACCCGGCTCAAAATGTTTGTATAAGAATACTAAAAAAAAATCATTTTTATGAGTACTGAAGTTTTGTTTAGTTCCCTTTACCTTTAACGTTAAGCAGCAGAAAATTTTAAGACATAAAAAAGGGGTTAAGGTCTTTTCCGGCTTTATTTGCTCAACAAATTAGGCAGCAGTAGACATTAAATAAAAAAAGGAGATGATTTAAAATAAAAATATAAGCCTTTACTCAAAAACCCATGAAATTACTATATTACCTAAGAAGGCTTCAACCAGTCACAATGAAAATACATATATACGTCATTACCGATTTTGTCGTGCTTAACGAATTACAGTAATTAACTGTAATATGCTAAACACATGCGAAGGTTTTTTTTTTAACTTGAATTCATAATATCTTCATTCTAATTAACACTGAATTTAAAAGATTAAATTAAAAATAACTTAAAAAAAAGAAAGTAACTGTTAAATATGATAATATGAATAGGTCTAGAAAATAGAATTTTGATACTATAAATAAAATATGTGGATCTTTTTAAAGTGCATTTTGTGTTCATTTACGTTGTTGCAATTTACATGTTATGTAAAGATAAGATTGCGCATTTTGCGTTCATTCATTCATGTTATGATAAACGTGAAGATAAGATGGCGCATTTTGTTTTTATTCATTTTATTGTAATTTTCATGTAATGTAAAACGTAGAGATAAGTTTGCGCACTTTGTGTTCATTAATGCTATTGCAATATTCATGTTTTGAAAAACGTTGAGTTAAATTTGTGCATTTTGTGTTTATTAATGTTATTGGAATTTTCATGTTATGAAAAACGTAGAAATAGGATAACGTTATAATAATCTACATTACTTTCATAAGTTTCAATCGAAACGATCATGTCGAAAACAATAATTCTATAGGCATTGTTAGGCACTTTGTTATTCGATTACCTTACCGTTACGCATAATTATGTCACCTATAGGTACATACCCATGTTTTAATCCCTGTAGTATCTACAGAATATCAGCTATAGCATTGGGTAACTCCGGACATAACTATATCTTTGGATATATATCCGAGGCCGGATATGTTACAACTCCTTCACTTTGCGTGAAATAAACATATCCTATATCCAGGGACTGAGTGAACGAACTAATCCAAATAAACAGCGGAGCGTGTTGCCCGTGTCGGTGGCGCGGAGGGACCGAATAGCGATGCACGCAAATCACTGAAAGTGAGAGAAAAAGAGAGAGAGCTAGAGTTGAAAGCGAAATAGTAACGTAGTCGTGTCTTGCTTTTAAATAATCGATCTCAGCACGCCTGCTAAACCCAATGTATATGCATTGGCACATGAATTTTTGTGCAATACGCTTTAAAGCACGTAAATCATTAAGTTATTTGATTGATAGTCCTAAGCCTATTAAGTATGAAGAGATATCAAATAGTATCTATCTATAACAAACGAGGGATACACTAACGATTTGTACACTCGTGATTGAAAAGTACGAAATCGATCCAAGGATTCGTTTAACCGCGGTGTGTTAGAAAATTGCATATTTCCGCGGATATATTAAGCGGATATGGATATGCGAAGCGGATATATATCTTTAATCGGAATGATATGCGACATATCCAATCTTTGTCCGGAGATACATAGCCCATGGCTAATCAGCTAACATGAATATATAACGACTACGAGTCCCTCTATGAGTATATAAAAAATGGCGTTTGCAAATTACACAATTTCTATCGTAAATTTATTACCTACAACTAATACCTACAGAATTCACTTGTACCAAACAGATAATTGAATTTAAATCACGATTCACGACAATGGCATTATAATAAATGAAAGTTACCACAAGATAAAAAAAAATCGTGTTCTGAAACTATGCTTCACTCTTTTGACATTTAACTCCAAACGCTACATGTGCCCCTGGTCCACTTAGGCTATTAGTACGCAACCGCACACCGCCAACTGTAGCAGTCTTGCGGTCGATGCAATTTCATATGGAACTAAAATCGAATACAAAACTGAACTTGTTCACCGGAGAAAGTAATTGCTATCAATGAAACCTTTGTTGCGTCAAAGAAACGACTTTTTTACTAAAATTGTGTATAGTTTAAAAATAAAAAAAAATATCACGATTCATAGACAATGCCTATACAACTAGTTTTTGTTACCTTGATATAGAACGTCATGGTGACTACGCACATTGACCGCTACATTTTTTATATGTAGAATAATACAATTTCGGCAATTGTTCAATGCTAAAACAATCTTTTGTGGAGGAAAATTAACAGTGTATGTTAAGTTAGCCAAGACGTAAATTATATGTAAAATAAAGAAATATTTAAAAAACCATAACTTCTCTGGAACTTAAGAGTGACAACGATGTATGGCGTATATTTAGGATAAACAACGGATTTTCCACATTAAGAAAACCAAAAAAAAACGGTTTAAAACATTGATTAATTTGGACAACGTTTCCTTAATTGGAAGGTTTATAAAAAAAAAAAATTTGTCTATAGTCAACTTGTTTTTGCCGTAAAAAAAATATCATACAAGAAGAATCATCGTGGATTTCCCAGCATGCATTTAGATTTGGAACTAAGTTTTATCAAACAAGAAAAAAAAAGTAGGTATAGGTGTTGCATGTAAGCTTTAAACAGCCTCGAACCCTACATATTACCAGAACTAAAACAACGCTTGTTTACATCACTTGTATAAGATAATTAATACAATAGGCTTTATTTATGCTTTTATTATGCAAGTAGTTTGTTTTTTATATGTTTAATAATTTGCTTTTTAACAATAAACAAATAAATAATTGAGCTATTTGCATCAATCAATAATTAAGATGATGCACAGTTGTAAGCAAAAACACACAAATTATTTTGGGCAGTTCCACCTGTTCCACACAGGTTCGAGGACAACTCGCGATTAAATTGAAAGAAATAAACATAAGCCCGCTATCGCTCCCGCGTCTTTGATCTGACATTATTTGCCGCTTAGTTAGTTTTCTTCTTTACTGATCGATGGTTTTTTGGTATAAAAATGAATGTTTAGAACGTCAAAATTACTTATTTAGATAGGTTTAAACGGACGTGACATTAAAGTCCATGAACACATTGCATACCACCTGAGCTTTAGTCATTTACTCATTTTGTATAGAAATCCATAAGTTTGTCCAGCGCATGCGCGGAATCACCCACCTGTGATTGGCTATCGCTGTCGAACTGTGATTGGACATTTGTCTTGTGTGTCGCTGTCGTAGACTTTTACGTCACTCTCCGTTTTACTGTTTTAAATTTCATTATATTTTTCTGCACTATTTAATAATTAAAATTTGTAATTTAAAATGGGTTAAACAATAAATGACATCGTAGGTATAATATGCCTATAGCAATAAAGATTGTAAATACCAGTAGGGCGTTCCATTTAACTACTTCGAAGCAGTTGCGTTTCATTAGCTTATAGTAGCAAATTCTAATGCGAAGCGGTTTTGCTACGAAATATTGCTACCAAAACCCCATGGCGGAAGGTGGTTATTTTGCGCTACTTTTTGACAGCTGTCAAACGCGTTTCGTTTAAACAATAATAGCGCCGCTAAAATTGTTAGATGCGCTTAGACGGAACGGGTATTTTGAGCTAAGATGAGTTTTTACTATTAAATTGCAAGCCGCTCAGAGGAAACGCGCCTACTATTTCGACACATTCATGACTGGGTACTTTAATAAAAAACGGATTGAAAGTCAACGTATACGATTTTAGATTTCCATGGTGTTCATTGTATCCAACAATAACAACCATTCAACTGAAGTCCTTTACAATTAACCCTAGCATCAGAGATGTTGCACGTGATTTTTCATCCGACATTACAACCTTGACGACTCAAGTTCATTTTCCTTCAATAAGCTTCTCTTTCGTCTACTTCTTTAAACAATATAACTAAAGTAGGCTGCACACTTAATGTTTTTCTCCCGTAACTAAGTGGTCAACAACTGATGTTCATCGAAAACAAGTCCAAATACTACCTACAGTTAAATTTTATGGCGTGCTGCAATTGTTACATTTTAAACAAAGAAGATATAATCACAACGTATTTTAAATTCATCTTATTTTTAAGTGTTACATTTTGAATTTATTCTAATTTTAATAACTCAAAGATTAACATATCACTTTACATTTCACGCGCATAAGAAACTCAGTTTGATTATTTAATAAGTATACACCAATACTCTCTGATAATATCATGAACGGTCTTACAGACTAAATTAGACTAGAGTAAATGAAAGCAGTCACAAACGCTTAACGGTCCAGCGTTTAAGGCCAGTGCCTAAACGTAGCAATCCAACTTTCATGATCAAGTGCAGACGGTATTTTCAGCGAGTAATGTACAGTGACGTTCATACCAAAAATCAGCTGCTTAAAATTAACACAGATCTAGATATACCACAACATAAGTAATTAGTATCACACTCGATTATGAGTTTCTATTATCCACTTTCTGTTTAAAAAAAAAAAGAAAAAAAAAATTATCAATTCCTCATATACACTGGTAGCACGAGATCTAAGCCAGTACAAATAACAGTTATGACGGACTCGTTATATCGCTGTTAGTTTAAAAAAATAATTGAGACCGCATTATCACACAGTGCACGTATTGCACAGTCACGAACAACGGTACCAGTTACACATGTACAGACAGGTTTGATAAATCTGCATGTCTACTTTTAATTTCATTGTTTTAACTTTCTGGTAGCATTGAAATTAAATAAAATGTTTTCTTTATCGAAACTAGATCCTCAAATCACTTTTTTGAAGTTTCTAAACTATTAAGCATATGTGGTTTGTTATACATTTTCTGTAAGAATGTACCGCTTTGGAATCCTAATGGCGGTCTGGCTAGCAGAAAAGGCAAAAGAAAATCACCAGCAGTTACTATTTTTAACCGACTCCAAAACAAGGAGGTGCTTCTCAATTCGGATGTTTATATATATATATATATATATATATATATATATATTATGTATGTTCGGACATGACTCTATCATATATAGATATATTATTTATTTAGATATTATTTATATAGACGGATTTGCAAAATTATTTTTTTTTATTTTAAAGGGTATACATACTTACAAGGTATTATATAGATATTAATGTAGTGCATTTAAAACTTAAACTTTTAGTTTAGACGTGGTGCAACGCCTTTTATGTTAATGATTGAATAACATTTTTTTTACTAGTATGGATGTTTTTAGTTTACGAAAAAGCAATTCGTCTATAAAAGTAAAAGAAAAAAATCCTTTAACAAAAAAACAACCGGCTTCAAAAAGATAGTGCATCTTAGGTACATAGAAACCAACTTCAAACTGTAATTCAGGTCAGATTTTTAAGAATAAGTAATTATTTTTACCTTTCTAGTGCATCTTTTTGAAGCCGGTTTTTTCTTTTTTTGTTAAAAAGTTATTTAATTTCATATTTTTAGACTAATAACAGAAATATTTTAAATTTGATACAAGTTTCTGTTATCTAAACAAATACATTTGGTTCTTTTAAATTTAATTTACATGAGTAAGTAAGTAAACTGCAGGTATTTGATTTTAGAACCGAACACTTCTTTTTAATAATTTATTTATTTTTTAAACCTTGTGTGGATCAGGGCACGTTTGTGTCTAATGCTTGTACTTATTACGATTATGAATTTCACAATTATTTTTTTAAAGCAATCGACAATCTCATGAACCTAAATTTATTTATTAATTACGTACTGAGACAGTAAAGTTAATACCTTGATTTATCTCTCAAATAACGTTTGCGGGACCAATTGTAAATTGCTCATTACAATGGTAGTTAACTTAGTCAAGGTAAAAAGATGCAGTAAATCAATCATTCGGTAATCAAAATAGTGTGTAGGTAATAATAGAAATAGTAAATTAAATTCGATATGCACCGACCTTGACACTAACACTAACGCAAGTGAATAACAGAAATCGTAACACCGTTAAAACCCTAGTAACATTGACATCGTTATAGAGATAATAAATATTTCTGGAAATATTACACAGTTATCGGCTATATGGGAACCAGACAAGTGATATAAATACTGATATTCTTCCTTTATACATATAAAAAACATGCAGACGCAAGACAAACACAAATGTTCATCAATCAAATATTCGTACTATGCGGAGATCACACCCGCGCTCCTCGGTTAGTTAGGGTTGCCATTCGGCCAGACTTTTCCAGAAAAGTCTGGGACTTTGGTTTATTGTCCGGGATGCGGGGGGAATTTAAAAACGTCCGGAATTTTGAAAGATGAGACAACTTCACTTACGTTTACAAAGGCATGACGTGAGCTGTATTTTTGCATCATAATACTATTACTTACATTACCAACACACTGCAATATTCATATATTGTTGTTACATGTTATGCTTAATTAACAAAAAATCTGTTATGTACACTGCTTCTTTATGCTACAAACGACAAAATAATGATTAGCCGCATAAGTAAAATTTGGGAAGCAAAGTCCGGATTTTTGTACTAATATTATAAATTTCCTCGGTAAAGCTGTCTGTTATATTAATCTGGTAAACCTACTAAACCGTAATCAGTAACACTAGCTAAGATCTAGCTAGACTAAACCGTCGAGTGATCCTAGAGACTGCATTACCGAGTGTCCTGCTTTGTAGTAAAATATACTACTCAAAGTATCACTTAATAATGTGTACGAAGTTATAATGGAACAATGTTTTGCGTATAACTATATAGATGTTCGTCAAGGTTTGTCAAGGGTATAAATTATTAGTTTGTAGCCTTTTCAGATCTTAAAACTCTGCAATACAGTTTAATGGTATATTTGTTACCTACAGTTTTACAAGTCTCTCATTATGAAAGCTCGCGTCCAGCCATATACACCAAATTTAAGTATAGTACACTAATTTGGGAACTACAACATATCACTTTGTGAAAGTGTTATGCCAACCTAATGAGCAGTTTTTGCAATAAACAAATATACCATTCCACTGTAAATTTTGATTAAATTTGGTTGAGATTGGAAGAGGAAAGTGGGGAATACGACACCCCAATTTTGATGATTACGATTACGTAAAACAGCCCGAGGCGCAGTTGTCCCTATCGCACATCCGTATCTTGGACCGTGTCCTAGCGCGACAGCAAATGTTTTTCAAATACCTATTTCTGCATTTGCTAGGTTGTGATGTTTCCTTACAAATAGTAAGCTGAAAGAGGCAATGAGCAGACCATATCGCTCTTCAAACCGACAACCGATGAAAGACGCAGCGTGGGACAGGTGGACAGATGACCTGGTCAGAGCCAGTGGAAGCAGGTGGCTCAAAATCAGATGTTGTGGATGCATATGAGGACATTTTTTCGACTGAGACGACAAAGACAACGATATGGGTATTAATTGTACATCAAAAGTATAAAACTAGATACAACTGTACAGTTATCTGCAGTAACAAAGCAAAGTAATTTTAAAATGTTAAGTATCAATTTAATTTGCATATCCAGGATGTGTATAAAGAAATAAAGGTAAAATTAGCTTGCGCACGTTAGTTCACACTCCTAAGACAAATTCCAGAAGAACACACTAGTTTCAGAATTAAGAGTATCTTAACATAGTTACTTAGCTATTTGAATTAAGTAACAGGTTCTACTTGAATTTAAAGACTATTTCCGTAATACACCAATACATTGAATTGCATTAAAAAGTGAAAACCTAAAAGATTCGTTATCAACAATTAATATCATTAATTCTTTGTTATTTCTACGATACGACAGTGCAAGGAAAATGTTTGTCTTGATAACTGCCAACTAATCAGTTGCTGTGAGCTGTAGTTGATGTGTAAATAATCAGCAGAACAGAACGATTGCGAATAACTAAACATGTATTGACTTTAGATAGTGGTATAACTACTTTTCCAACAATGCATAAGTAGTAAGTCACGTGCAAATTCAATGTCAATATGTAAATGTTTTTATTTTGAAGGCCACTGACCTTTTGTCTTGGACTATACCAGTTGAAAAACTTTAATTTAGTTTCATTAGTTTTAAGAATAATTTAAGCTATATTTTCTTTTACTCATTACACAGGCAAACCAAGCTTTATTCATATGATTCCATTCCTTGCATAGTTAGTAGGTGTATTCATTACATACTGATATAAGATTATAGAATTCCTTATTCCCACAGTCAAGCTGAGATACCTATTAGGTCTGGCTCACAGCTGTTGCGCAGTGTGAAGCTGTCAGGACGTATCCCTCCAAAGCACCCTCAATCGATGGCACATCACAATATATAATGTAGATAAGTACACACTAAGTACAGACCCGAGGGTTGCTAAACCGCTTCTTGACGTCCGAACTCCTTGACAGGACAATATAACAATGACTCACAGTCAATAAAACACTTAATATCGTACACAAATGGGATACAAAAAGTAGGTGTAAGGGGAAGGCACGTGAAAACGGGTGCGGTATTTGAGTGGGTGCAGCGTTGCACCTCGCCTCTGTCTATGTTTAACCGGTGCCTTGGGGGTCGGTGCGCAGTGTGAGCGAGGGGAAGACGCGACGCGGCGCGGTATCGATCGGTGGGCAAGCTAGCACGCGTGCCGCGTGACTACCGGCGCGAGCAGCACTGTGGCAGCGCCACTAACCAACAGCCGCGCAGTCGCACCGACCAAAAAGATACTCGCTACATTACGTAAGTGGTTTATGCGTGCGTACTTTTTTAACGATATCGCATAGAAACCAGAGTCTGATCTGGTAAATTATGAAATGGACTTGTTAAAGAGCAATTTTTTACATAATGAGTCTGAAAAGCTATAAAAATTGAAGAGCTCCGTGTGTTAGGTAATAACTAGGTGCTAATTAATATGAATAAAATTACTCATAACTTATATTCTATATAATGATTAGGTATTTAACAAACTAAAACAAAAGCAATACATAATACTAGGTGTGTACGAGTAATTGCAAAATGTTACCAACTCAAATTTTGTAATATTTCATTAAATATGTTTAAGGAAATTAACTAATAATGAAAAGGAATTGTTAATGGGTTCCTAATATCATCAAAACTACGTTAAATGTACTGTAATTTTTATCATATACACTTACATAAATACTTAGAAAGTTTATTTGTTGTTCTCAAAAGAAATCAATTGTCACAATCCTTCGGCTGCTGTCACTGAATCCTTATAACTCAGTTCTATGAGAAGAGTGTTACTACTTACCACATATTAAGTGGAATAAAATAAAAATTACATACGAATAGATTTTTTCAGAGCTGTTTGCTTCAAGGTAATTTATACAGAATGTAAGTTTAAAAAAAATAGTTAAAATAATCAAATTGATTTTATTTAGTTACTTTTTTCATCACTATCTAACATAGACCACCTACTTTTACTTGACGTCAAATTATTATATCTCCGTTCGCATGGTAATAAATATTCTGATCAACTTTTACTTTATTGCAGGTGCAACGAAGTAAGAAAAAAGGAAAAAAATTGAAAGCGACCATGTATTTTTGATGAAGATCTAAATTTAATAAGGTTAGACGCAACTGCAATAATAATGTATAATGTCTTACTAAATAATTTACAATAACTAACGACAGATTGCTTTTAAATAATTGAATACGTGATGTCATTACAATTCGGAGACGATTTTCGTCGTTTTAAAAATTTTATACGTGGTCTTCGGGGTTATATTCGGGTTTATCAGATAATCCGTTGTTAAGCCTGTGTTCTTTTTAAAATAAAATTTAAAAAAACCGGTCAAGAGGTACTAGTCCCAGTGCTTCTACAAATTTAAAAATCTTTTGACCACATTTGAAATTGTAAAAGGATTGGAAACCGGTAAAGTATTTTTTCCACCAAACGGAGAAGAACCATCTCGATGATACCAGCCAGCAAACAAAAAAGAACAGCATTGAGATAGGTTAATCCTTATGGGTAATGCCACAGACAAACACATTCACAAAGAGAGGCTTCACACTTATAATACCCCTTCGATTTTGCTTTAGGGTTTAGAAAGGCTGTAAATGAGACTTAGATAAACTTCATAATATTGAAGATTCTTGTTATTAGGATTTACATGATATTCAAGAAGACAGTCGTATTGTCTTCAGACAAAGTAGACCTATAATTAACGAATGTCCTAACTATGATATAGAAGTTTTACCAACGTCACATGTTACTGAGCAAGTGGAATTTTCATACACTTACGTCGATAATTAAAGCACATCTCGCAAAGGCTAAACCTGGTATATCTAATATTATTAGAAAAGCTAAGACATGGGGATTTTAATTCGACTTTGCCTATCAGGAAAATAAATTTGATTGGTACAGAAATGCAGACATACATTCTCCATTTGTTGACCAAGCAATTACCAAATAAAACCACGGTATAGGTCAATTCAGCAATGATTGTTTGGTTTCTAAATATATAATTCATTTTAAAGGTTAGAAATGTAGAAATATTTAGATATTTAATTTATTTTTCATAATTCAGGTAATGAAGAAATGATATTGGCCACTACACTACATTATCATCTTCATCTCAGCCTGTTGATGATTGTTGAATGTAGGCCTGTGGGCATACTCCTTGCTGCGGCTTCCAGTCGTGGTAGCCACACGAGAAGCTTTCTTCTTTATGGGCTATCTATTCAGCAAACGTAGAGATCCTGGATATGGACTGCCTTGTGATTTAAGCCAAGTTAGGTAAAAAGTTAGTAATTTTTAAACAATTCTTCAAGTGAATGGCAAATTAACTGGAGTTAATGGATTTATTTGCCATCTCATTTCTCCAGGGACTTCTGCGGCTCTTTTGCAACGTATTGAGAACTGAGTTGCTTTTACCTGCATCTTCACCCCCGCTAATTCGGTTATCGAAACGGAATTTTTACAGCAACTCCTTGATAATACTAAGATAGTTTCTTACAGCAAGCTATAGCTGTACCTATAGTTAGTCCACGTAAAATTCTGTCAAAGGCATTCCTGTGGGAACTTTTGAATTTTTCGGAATTTTCCATTTTTGTCCCGGAACCACATCAACTACCCGAGACAAAAAAAAACATATTCATGAACGAATAGAAATTACATTCATGTGTCATTTCGGTCGACTATCGCAATATTTAACCAAGGCCTGTCAGTTGGCTGCAACTGAGAATTAATCTGTCACGTTAAACTTATTTGAACTTTGATAATTAAACTGAATCGTCTATTTCCATTGAATTCTGTTTATAGAACAAAACGACATTTCGAGGGTTACTTAAATAAATACGGTCAAGTACGAGTCAGGTAGTTATGATTTGATTGGCGACGTTCTTCTGGCCTCCAGTCGTTGGTCGAACTGGACAAGGGTAGCCTAGGCAACCCAAATTTTATAGCATGCATTTTTTTTAACTTGTGCTTTACCTTCAAAATTAGCTTTTTAGGGTCCCATAATCAAAAAGCGAGAAAGGAACCCTTTTAGTTTCGTCATTTCTATCCGTCAGTACAAATCTTATAACCAAATCTGGTTTCTATATTCAGATCCCTGTGAAATTGAAATAGGTCGGGAGGTTTTTTTTTTTTTTTATACCACTAAGGGGGCAACAAGCTTACGGTCCGCCTGATGGTTAGCAGTCACCGTAGCCTAAGGTCGCTGGTAACACCACGCGTTGCCGACCCTTCTAAATCTAATAACTTCTTGAAGAACCCCATACTGTAGTCTTTAGAGAAATCATTCCACGACCCAAGCGTTCCCGGGAAGAAGTTTCTTTGGAACTGCACTATACGCGAGCATTTCGGTTCTAAAGTGTAAGAATGAATTCCCTGCAGATGGCGAGCGGTGCGATGGTAGAAAGTAGCCGTGGGCATCATTTCGAACAATTCCTCGGAATACATCCCATTGTACAAGCGGTAAAACACACAGGAAGGCAAAATCTCTCCTCAGACTCAAGGTCTAGATACGGCAAGTGAGTTTTTTAAGTAAAACATAACATTAGTGAAGAAATGTGAACATTATTTTTTCCTGAGAGAGGTAAATGATTTAGTGATGGTTGAGTATTTTTTACGGTCTTCGGCAACAACCTATTAATCAATTTTTTTTTTATTTTCATCTGTTGTAAAAATAATTTTGTAGTGAAGAACAAGTTTGAGATGCTCTTATCCACTTCCAGCATAATTTGTGACATATTTTTCTTAACTTTGGGAAGGAAATTGGCATACTCTAACGGCTACGGAAGTACGGACTAATCAGCTACCAAAGTGCGACTATTCATGTAAATCTTGTCTACTTTTGCCCAGGTTCCTCTTAATTTTTTGAAACAGGCCAACTGCAAAAGACGTACATCATAAAACGATTAATACCAATATGGAACTAGTGCCACTAAGACATTAAACATAACGTCCTTCCAAGACTAACACTATCAACAACTCACAAAGGCAAACCAAACCAACTAAATCGTTATTATATGAACAGCTATCGCCCTTACTTGTGCTTTTTTATTCCATCACTAATTTTTTATGCTAATGGTGAGAAAAGTGCCTTAAAACTAATAAACTAACCTTTTGAAGACTATCATGGTAATAAACCGGACTCAGAATCTGTTTGCAATTCGTGTAAACAAAAATGACCTTGACGCGCGTCTTTCGCTTTGTTAGTCTATGCAACATATACATAAATACGTATAATATTTATCATTGTAAATTTGAAATTTTGTAGATTTTAGGTTTAATCAATGTCGTGATTTGAAAACCCGTTAAAGAATGTGACAATAAAGGTAATCATGTAAGTATTTTAATGATTTATGATTAAATAACCAGAAAAAGTTAACATTAAGTAAAGTGAGGTTATGTTTACAAGATTTGCATAGAGATTTTGAGTCAGGTTTAGAAGAATTACTAAGGTACCTTATTTAACCACTAGCAACAAGAAGAGAGCGTTAAATATAAATGTGATGACAATGAAAACACTCTTTTTGTCACTTTAAAACTTCTTAAATAAATGTTCTGTACAACATGTTTATTTATTTTTTCTTGTAAAACCGGAAACGTAAATTTTTGATAAAATATTCAGTTATTCTATGCTCATGCCTGCAATTATTTTCTCAGCAAATGCTACCGCAAGATTATTTGCTAACAACTAATCCAATTTTTAATTTTAAAAGTCCAAGACAAGTAAAAATTTTATAATATTTTCGTTTGCCTGCCTACCAGCCCTGCCGAGGTATTCTTTTAAATCTTAATCATTTAAACCACAACACAACCTTTATATAGTAAATTTTAATCATTTAAACCACAACACAAACCTTTTGGCCGAATCTTTAACCTAATCGGTGCATGTAACCAAAATGTTACAAAATGTATGAACAATATATACAGACATTTTCTTTATTGGTTTAAACGCTTTTAAAAAAGTTACCAACATTTGCTTGTGGCAAAAAAAATTACTCAGGATTCCTCTGCCGATGACTTGATTGAACTAAACAAGTGTAAGTACATAAGATATAGTATTCTTAATTGAAAGAAAAGGACCACATGCGTATTTAACTCATCACATACTCTTGTACAGCTTTGTAATCGAATTATTTAAACCTTTATAAATATTATTAAGTTCAACAAACCATGACCAGAATCCATACCTATTAGTAATACAAATGCGAAAGTCTCTGTCTGTCTGTCTCTGTTTGTTACTTTTTCACGCTAAACCGCTGTACCGATAAGGATGAAATTTGGCATGGAGATAGTTTGAGTCCCGGGTAAGGACATAGGCAACTTGAAAACGTCAACTGAAACGGACGTTTACCGCCCTCTTTTAGTCCAGGTGAGACACTTCACAATTTGTCGATAATCAAGTACAAGATAAGAGTATCTAGGGGCACGGCAGTGCCCCCGTCAAAACGAGTCAAGCGAACAGCAGGGCACTACCTGAGTTTTCTTGAAGTACTTCGTCGTCTTTATGAACCCTCATAAATTGGGTTTCGATTATACCAGATAAACCAATTTCTCAGGATATGATGCTGCTATAAGATTTACGATTATACAAGTACCCAGATTGCAAATTTGAAAATACGTGTTTCAGGTTCCTTACCCTTTATCAACAATGAAAAACACAGTGGGCTATGAAAAATGGCACCTCGGATGTGCAAGAAATACACCCCAAAAATAGATAGAAAAAATTAACAAAATAAAAAAATACTGTTGTAGGCAACATACAAAAAGAAGTGAAATCCCACCAAAAACATAACCAAAAGCCACATATTTTGACTAAGGTGTAGAGTTTGTAAAGTTAGGGCTTATAGTAAGGCCGAGTAGAGTGAGAAGCTTGGCTCTACATGAGATCTGATAACTTTTTAACAGTGTCAGCCAAATGGTTTCGTCTTGAAAACATTTTAAATGGAAACGTTTTTGGTGGGATAACAATACAAAGAAAACTAAACAGTTTCTTGAAGTATTTTTAAAACTTCCGTCATCGGAGCAACGCAACTTTTTGGCTAAAAACTCAGCTCGTAAGCCAAAACTTCCGCTTCGTTTTAACACTGCCAGTGACAATCCAAATACTGTTGACAGCCGTTGAATATATGCTTACGAGTGTAGAAAATATGCACACGAAAGTTTCTTTAAAATTAATTTTGGACAACAAATATAGAGGCATAAATTCTTTAAATTTTACCTTGCTACTTTAGAATCTTAATGGTTACGCTCTGTGCGGTTTCAGAGGTACTTCCTCTGGAATGAGCTTCCTGCCTAGTGTTCCCTGGCGACTATACAAGGGTTTCTTCAAGAAGGGGGTGAAATAATTGGACATTTTAAGGGGCGGCAACATAGCAACGTCCCGGTTGTTGGATCCGCACATGGGCAACAGTGACAGCTTAACATCAGGCGGACCGTAAGTCGTTTACCACCTTGGTGTTGCAAAAACAAATAACAAATCGTTGTTAATTATAATAATTTATCACCATAATAATATATCACTTTGTAACTAAAATATAATAGACTAATATGATGGCAGATTTATCTATGTCTTTTATTAATTAATAAGACGGACCAAGCGCGAATCAATAAACCTGAGTGTACGTTCAAAAGCAAAACCTATAATCAGCTGATCAAACACGACGTTTCCCAACGTTTTTACAACTACTAAGTTTTTCTTTAACACTTGTTTTTAAACAAAAAACGCAACACAAGCTTAAGTGGATCCATTGGGGCATAAAAACTATTCAGCGAAAATATTTCACGTGTTCATTGATTAGTCGTCAATCAGGAAACTATTATTATAAAACTATCTTTTAGTAAAGAAAAACTTTTTCAGAGCTGTCTTATCTCGTAGACTACTTAGAAATAATTTATTTTAAACTGCCTTATGGCAATAGCAATGTGCAATGTCATTATCCAACACATATTATAAAATGCAACGTTTCTGTCTATAGTGATGTTATAACTCGATAACCACTTATCCAATTTACATGGTGAGTTACCCGGCTTTAGTATAGTAGTCAAAGCGACTAATAAGGTAATTCTATTCATTTAACCCAATTTCTGTTAACATAATAATCATCATTTACTTTACGGAACCAATTTATTTGAAGTCTAAAAACCTATCTGGCCACCGAGCTTATTGCTCGCCTTATGTTGTGCGGTAACCGAAGCCTATAGACGCTTTGGGCATTAGTCGCGTGTGGCCAACCCTTAAAAACTTAATTAGGCACTTCCTTTTTGAAGAACGCCATCCTTTAGTTTCTAGGGAAAACCTCTACAGTGAGCTCATTCCGTAGCTTGCAAGTCACGAAATAATTCTGCTTAATAATTACGCGGGGTTATGTAAAAGAGTTTTTTAAATTCTGTTACTGTAAAAGGAGATGGAACTTTTAAAATATTTTGATGCTTAATTTTAACTTACCTTTTCTCTAAGGTTACCACACGATCCAGAAAGTATGTTTATCAGTCAATTTTTCCCTATGGATTCAAAAAGGACGCGTAAACTTTTTCATTAATTTAGGTCAGCGGTTCTTAAACTTTTTGACGATGGAACCCTTTGAAAACTCATTAAATAATCTTTGTTGTATAGTTGTACATGTATACCTACATGTTGTACGATTCTTATTTAAAGTAGCTATTTTAGTATGATGAAATAGCTACCTTGAATAACACTGTATCAACTCAATAGTAAGAGGTATTGTTTTATTTGATGGGAACGCTGTTTTTCCAATTTATTACTAAAAGTTTTATGGAAAACTAAGGTTGTTATTATAACCGCCCTCGGGGATTATTTTTTACTCAAGCTTCTTTCACAAATGACACATGAAATATAGTTTAAGGTAACCAGTAGTAAATTATAAGGTGAAGTCCGTGTTAACAAGCATCAAGGATATCCGCAACCTTTTACTAACTAATCGCAATACTTTTGATATATTTATTATTCGTGTTTTAATTTCGTACGTTTACAGACTGTCTATTTCTGTTTTCTTGTATTAGGTAGTCAGAGTATGTAATGTTTGTTTACCAATATTTCTCAGGGTTCTGTAAGGGATAAGGAGCCCTTACTGTTTCGCCAATTCCGTCCTTTGGCCATTTTGAAAATAAAACGGGTGCGCCTTCTATTCGTATAAAAAACAATTTTATAATCCCATCAAGTGTTTTATAATAAAATATGGAATTTTAAATCATTTTTATGGTTCTTTAGACAATTTTTCAAAACTATGCTTTGATTTTGTAATATTTAGTATTTAGTACACCAAATAGCCCATTTTGATAGATTTATGTCGGTGAAGACGCCGCCCATAACGCATTGATAGAAAAACCAAACTTTTTGTAAAGCGTTCCTACATTGACAACATTACTTGACTTACTATTCATTCACTATTCAGTCACTAGGCAAATAGTTTCCGATTTAACCGCCAAAGTTAAGCTGTTTTAAGAGTAAAACAATGTAGTAATGGCTACGGAATCCTACACTAAGCATGGCGCGACATGCTCTTGTCCGGTGTTCATTTCCTCATTCTTACCTCAGTCTAAATTCTTATAGGAAAACATATTCCCTTAATAAGGAAATGTCATCAAATGACTGCCATATTCTTTTAACTTTCAACACTTTGAGGATCAAGTCTCTCAATTCTATTTCAATCTATTTATATGCCATATACAGATAGTTTAAAAAGTAGGTATATGCCCGCAAGAACAACTCATTGATCTTAAATCAATAAATATACAAAGTAGATACCAAATTAATTTTCTTACTTTTCAGTAGAGGACGGGAATACGAACACTAAACACGTATCTAATAAAAACATTTTTATTCATAACAAAATACACTATGCTCACCAAATTGAGTCCAACCACAAGATGACCAATAAAAACTCAACGTTACATGTTTACTGAGTAGCTAATCAGTTAAAAGCGACGATGATGTCACCACTTACCTTATGACTGTCATACTTCAGCACATTACTTCACTTACTATGATCCGAGCGAGATCAGTGAACTACGTACTATTAAAAAATTTAAAAGTTGAAAAAAATGGGTTACCTTTAGGACGTGATCTTACGGCCTCCTCGTTAACATGGATTCTAGTTTAAGAAGAATTTATTCAATCTCTAAGAGATTAGAGAATAGGACATTTCAAGCGTAATTGCTTGAAAATATTTAGTAAAAACTAAACAGTATTAACATTAGAAATAGTTTATTTTATGTAAGTTTAATGTTCTTTGACAAGATATAGTTTTAGGATTTTGGATAATGACAGACACATGGTTAATGGGTTAAAATCATGTCTAACAAATTCCACAGTTTTTGATCAGCAATTGTCAAAAATAAATGAGAAATTCGTTCTTATGAAGCACGCTGCGAGAGGGCGCAAATGGTATTATCTTAAGTGTCTGATAGATGGAGCTAGGCTCTAGTTTGTATGTTTTGAAGTAATGCTAGCTTTATCCATCTAAGCCGCATTGAATAAATTAGTAATGCCTGTTTAACTAATAAAAAAATCGACATTTAATTCGCTTACAAAATAAATTATCACAAGCCCTTTTTTGTTTGTAGATTATGTTACTACATTTTTATGAAATAGAAGAAAACTGGGATTCGTTGTTGTTTGAGTTAAATAAACTATAAGTACTTACGAAAATAATTGAGAGTTTCCCTGATCTGATCAGGGGTAAGCGCTAGATCACCAGGGCTAACAGGCAGTGCTGGTGATGGAATAAACCAGTCTTGATTCTCGTAACCTGGAAAAATATTAACATTTTAATACACAAAAATGCCATGCCTTTCAAATACTAATTTTAGTACTTTTGTTAGGCTGATGAATCTAAATTATTCGCTATGCAGATTCATTTAGATTAATTAGATTAGGTTACCTAAGTAAATCATCATCGCCCAGTGCAAACCGTCCATCCTTGGGGTAGAAATTTGAAATTTGGAATAGGGGTCTATTGCTCATTGTATGTTACCTACCTACTTTGCCTTTAGGAATAAAAACTTTTTTTTTTAATTAATACCTAAGAAGGTGTAAGAGCACTTGCGTTCCCATACAATAATATATCTATTGACAAAACTTAAAACTTGATTCACATGGTATTTAATACTACTTACAATTCACACGTATTTCATCATTTGAATTTTCAAATTTTACTTTTTCCATAATAGGGCTTTTTGGTTGTTTCCCAGTATTACGTAACAGGGCAACAGAGCAACCTTTTTTGTTTTTTGTATAATATTAAAATCCTCGTATGAACAATCAGTCAAATCATTGCGTAAGAATGAATTATTCATTGACAACGTTGCCCAACTCTGACCAAAAAGGATAATAAAACATCAATAACTTATAAATACTTATTATCGTTATTAAATAAGGGTAGAAATATCACGACGATGATCGAATTCTGCGCGGGCGAATCTTACTTACTTGAAGACTCTGTCTTGCGTGTGTACACTTCACCTACTGGCCAAATCACCTATATCTTTGAAGAATTTTCGTATAAAGCTATTTTGCCCTTCCCTTAAACCCAAAAGTTGCCTTTGCCTGTAACTAATGCAATTTGGGAATAAAGCGTTTCAACATCAATTCTTTGACAACAAGATCCCTCATAGTTAACGCCTAAAACTTTCAACACGCTTAAAATGGAAAATAATGAAAATAAATCACGGTGAAAACCCACTAAAATAAAACTGTGATAACAACTTCCTTATTTAAAGAAACTAATGAGCTTGCTTGGAGCTGACCTAAAAAAATATACGAATTATTTTTATTATGGACCGGAACTAATTAGTCACTCTAAGATGTTGTGTTGCCAGGTTTAAAAACATCCCAAAAAATAAGAAAACATTTTTTCATAAAATTCAATCGAAGCAAATTTTAAAGTTTGTAAATCACAGATTCGATAAACAATATTGCATTCAATATTAAATTTTTTGTACCAATAAGGTCACCATACAACACACGTGATTTTTTTTGCCTGAAGTAGCCTCTAAAGGAGTCTCAGCCCATAAAGCGCCCAACGCTCTAGGGCTCCCCGTGGGAGGAGCCTCGGCTTGGTTTGTCGCTCTTGGAGCCATCCCTTCGACTGGCGTGAGCTTCGAACCCGAAGGTGAGTCAGCGTCAGGAGGGGAGTGCCCCGTTACGCGGTTGCAGTTGGGAGCGAGAAGCGCCCCGGCACTTTTTGACCCTCGTATATGAAGTGAGCGTGCGGGTTGTAGGTGATAGTTTGTGGATTGCACAATTAATCGGTTCGAGTGATTGGGCATACGTTTGAAAAAAAAAGGACTGCCAGGTCTTTGAAGTATTGGGGAATCGTACAGAGCTCGAAGTCCTTGTGTAGGTCTGCATTCCGAACGAACCTGGGACCTCCGGTGGCCACTCTGAGAAAGCAGATTTGATAGGTCTGGAGTCTATGGAGGTTGCAGTTAGACAACGCAAAGTAGACACTAGCGTAAGCTAGTATAGGGCGGATGCAAGTGGTGTAAAGAGTCAGCATATTTCTAAGCGAAATCTTACTGGACTTATGATAAAATATTATTACCTAAACTAAAAGATGATAGACAGCTTAATCAAAAAGAAACACTATTCCACTATACCCTGCAAGGGAAAAAAATACAAAGGTAGTTTAACTTATTATGGAAAAAATTCTGAAAAAATAGCTAAAACATTGCGTCGATTTATGTTTCCTACCATACAAATAATACATTAAAAAAGACATTGTGCAATGCGAAAGAACACACAGAACATTCAAAAAAGTCTGGTATATACAAGCTTACTTGCGGCGACTGCGATCACGTTTATATAGGTCAGACGGGTCGCAGTTTTGATACAAGATATAAAGAACACATTTCAGCCTACAATAATCAACACCCAGATCGATCAAACTTAGTGAAACATCTTTTAGATTCAGGACATTCACTACCCGACAACCACACTTTCGATATTTTACATATATTTCAAAAAAGTTTAAAACTTTGCGTTTTGGAGCAGATGGAGATAGTTAGGTACAGGGATAGAGGTGTAATAATTAACGAACAACTAAATGTTTCCTATTCTCCATTGTTACGTATGTTTTCAAATAATAACAACAACCTATCAGGTGATTAGGACGGTTGGGGGGAGTAGTAGGGGTTTTTTATATAAGGGCAAAAACAGCTGTTTTAGATCATTTGGTGAAGGTATAGCGCACGACCAACTTGCGTCTCCTGAAGATGTCTCGTGTCGAGGCGAAACACGTGTCGAGTTTCATATGACTCTTTCCATGAGGAAAATGTAGAGGGAGAATGCTCAGTAATTTATACTTCGGCACTTGTATGATGTGTGTGACTCATCCTTTGAGTACAATTTGTAAATCCCTTAATAACATATTATTAAGAAGTTCTTTAAATGCATAAACAGCAACTCTGTAGATACTTACTCATTTTATTTTACAATTGTAAAAATGAAAAAAAATATGTAATTTATTGATCCCACTAATAGGCCAAAGGAGGTTTAGGCCATAGTCCACTGCAAAAGTCACGCTAGGGAAACACGACACTAAGAATTTTCAAGCCAGGCAACAGCCACGCCCTCCGAAACACGAAGGAGCTAGTAAAATAGTACCCATCAACCTACTGACCACACTTAACGTTGTCACGTTCGTAAAAAAGTAATATTAGAATTTGGATAAGACACGATGATGCCACAAACAGACAAACTTATAACACCTTCAAAAGCATCAATCATAATAACACATCCGAATTGATGCAACAATCGAGATGTGATAGAAAACAAAAATACAGTTCCAACCATTTACAAATTGGACTCTACAAAATAAATTACTTCAATGTTGAATCACTTCGCAAAATCGTAGTAATTTTATTGCTTCGCTGTATTTGACAGACGACACGCAGCCCGCATGGGACAGGTCAACGCTGATCCGGAATGCATATTGCACGACGGGCGATGACTCGTCCCAGGTTATTTGTATTTATAGTATCGGGAGCGATGCCGCTGGCGCCGCCGGAAGCCGCTCTTCAGCCACGGTGACGGAACAAGGTACATTTCAATACAACAATGGAAATAACCGTGCCTTGTTACTCTCCTTTTTATTATTTAACACACAATAATATTTTTTTACTCTTACATACACACACACACACACTTACTCTTAAACAGTGTCATTATATGCAGGTAAAGCGGGTACTAAGACTTTAATTACTCCCACGGGCTTTTCGTTTGTAAATTTTACTTTTCTCTAAGCAAAGCGCGCGTTCATAGAACCCATGGGTGGTTATGATGAGCCTATTCTATTAAATATGTATAAAAGCTGTACTGTGGTTCTACATAAGCCTTGTTTGTTTATCTATAAAAAATTTTAAGTAGGTATATTTTAACTTCAGCCAAAACTTTTTGATTCGTAAATTCTCTAGATATATTATTACTATTCCCGCTACTATTACTATTATGATTGTGTTTTGGTGAGTTTATTTATTTATTCATCTTATATTTTTATTAATTTATTCGCAAATGTGATAAAAAACATTGTGGGTGTATAACACGGGCGATACGGAAATTACAAACTCGAGTCATTAAAGCCTTCAGACTTAGGCTACTTTATTGCCTCTCATTAGAATTTCCTCCTTACCACCCTTAATACACAATGTACTATTACCATTCCAGCTATCGATATAACTACATTCCCCCTACCTAATCTAGACTTGCTTTCTATAGTTCATCAAAAACTGGCAAAGAGAGGTATATTATCCAGTCCCTGTTCTTTAATTTTACCACTTATTACTAAAAAAAATCATCATCAATTTATGACTTATAGGCATTTCGATGCTTATAGGAAATACATAAAGCTACTTAAGTCATCGAACACTGCATAAAGTGCAGTGTTGCAGCTATGGGCTCATCACCTGTCAAGCAGGACTGAAGTAGTCAGTAAAGGAGGCTATCATAATGTGGGAACATTATGATAGTGTGTGTGTCTGTCCAGTGATTATTTACCCTCGTCTGGGAAAATAAAAAAGTGAAGATAAACATAAAATTCATTGTTCTTCTATTATCTATTGCTTTTAACAGTCTCGTTGTTAATATTAAATTAAATTCCAAACCCATATTTTTAAGGAGGAGTAAGGAAATGTTTAGTTTCAAGGTGATCATTTTATTCTATTGTAATTGGGTTTACGAAAATGTCCCAAAAGAACAACTATATATTAGGATTTATATCGCACCAGAAACATGCACTTTGTTTGCATTGCTCTACAGGTACCAATATCTTCCAATGACGTTACAATAACAATGTAGTTGATTGCAGTCGCTGCTCCGATAAGGTTGATGGGGAGCAAGGTTATCTAATCTATAACGCTATTTCCGAATATCCTAAAATCTGTTTATATTACTTTTTAGGGTTCCGTAGCCAAATGGCAAAAAACGGAACCCTTATGGATTCGTCATGTCTGTCTGTCCGTCCGTATGTCACAGCCACTTTTTTCCGAAACTATAAGAACTATTCTATTGAAACTTTGTAATTAGATGTATTCTGTGAACCGCATTAGGATTTTCACACAAAAATAAAAAAAAACAATAAATTTTGGGGGTTCCCCATACTTAGAACTGAAACTCAAAATTTTTTTTTCATCAAACCATACGTGTGGCTTATCTATGAATAGGTCTTCAAAAATGATATTGAGGTTTCAAATATCATTTTTTTCTAAACTGAATAGTTTGCGCGAGAGACACTTCCAAAGTGGTAAAATGTGTGTCCCCCCCTCCCAATGTAACTTCTAAAATAAGAGAATGATAAAACTAAAAATATGATAAGAATATGATAAAAAAAATGCACACTTCCAACGAAAATTGGTTTGAACGAGATCTAGTAGGTAAGTAGTTTTTTTGACGTGACAACGTCTTATAAATTGGTTTGCCGGGTGACACTTCAAGAAACTGCGTTACGCTCCGCTCACGTTATGCGCTCACAATGAGAGCGAGTGAGAGGCACGCGGCATGGTTAGCCCGCCTAAGAGCGAGAGAGACAGACATAAAAAGTGAAAGGCACAAGTTGTCACGATTCCGGACGGTTGTCCGACACTAATTTTTTTTAATACGTCATAAATCGTAAGCGCGATTTACCTTTCATGTTATCAACTCAAATATAAAAATATTTTTGTTAGTATTTGTAAATTACATATATGGTGGTAGGTACGGAACCCTCGGTGCGCGAGTCCAACTCGCACTTGGCCGGTTTTTTTAACTCAGACATTTGATGCCCCACTGCAGGGCCTTAGAGAAAGAGGCTTTTTCGAACTAATGTCTACTCGATTGTCAGAGTTTTCAAGCCGCCGATAAGGCTTAATTAGCTTAACGACTGCTATTATAATATGACAACAGCCAAAACCGACGGTCCCCCCAAAGCAAGGAGTCCAGAAGCACAGCAAATGCCAACAGGCGGTCTCATTAGCGTACTGAGCAATCCCAACGTCGGATAACTACGCTTCTCGTTTCCGATAGACAAATGCGACTGGGCCACGAGCTCCTCCATTTTACGTACGAGTATGTCATATTATTTATAACTTAACTGTTATTTAATAGTGTTCATTGCGAGTCCTTTTACGTTTATAATAAAGTTTAAACAAGGTCACAGCCTGGCCTAGCCTTCTTCATTAATACAAACACCGCATAAATACTTGAACTATAAAAAGAAATGGTGTATGAATACGCGGAAGTATGTGTTCGTTAAGTACGAGCGGTCACAGAAGGGTCACAAATAGGTAACGACTTCGGTTGTAGATAGCTGCGGAGAGTAGAGAGCGTACTGCATGAATGGCCTTCTATTATGTATAATGTGACAAAGGGGCATAAAGTTAAAATACAAAGTTAAATTCGGAGGAACTTCTGAGTTTATGGCATAATTATAGTTTGGAATGGAAAACTTTTAACCTTAAGGAAATTTCGTACTCTATTTTTATCTTATTTGTCAATATGTTTTTATCTCCGTGCTTGGTAAACTCCTTTTTATTAATTCTATCTTTTGTCACAGTAGTATCAATGTCCTCTACCAGAGTAGTAGTTAGAACTTAAGGTAGAAAAGGTATGTACAAGTTACAATGTATATATATCTCTACGGGTTTATTCCTCAGAAGGGATAACCAGTTGCTGGGATAAGGGTACCCTCTTTTCACTAACCATTACAGTCCTGCGTGACAGATAATGAGCCCATTGTCGGACAAGACTTGTAATGTAGTGTATCCAGACTAAAGTGGCCTTATATATAAATTTAATTAATGCAACATATAGTAAAATGACAGAATGGTGCCCTAGATATAAAAAGAGAAATAAAGGTAGGCAGCATCGAAGATGGGAAGATGATATTAAGAAGGTGGCAGGAGCGACTTGGATGAGGAAAGCAAAGGATAGATCTTTGTGAAGAACACTGTGGGAGGCCTATGCTGGAAAGCAAAACAATCAAGAAACCGGTGCCTAGCACGTTAATTATGATATACTTTTATTTGCCGAAACAAAGTACAACACTTAATAGATCTAATTAAAGTTAAGAGGAAATTTAACTTTACTTAATGATTGTCAATAAAGGCTATTATTATTATTAATATGGTAAAATGAAAGACCAGGGATAATATACTCCCTTTGCCAGTTTATGACAAACTGTAACTGGGCAAAGTTCAAAATGAGTCATTAATGTCTTCCATTCAATGATGGGGCGTGCAATAGTCTTTTACATTTGTTCTACAGTTAGTACCGAAAATCACATTTACCTCCAAACTCCGTGAGGCTGTCAGCTCGCAGACGATATTTCGGGATATGTTCTTTCAAGAGGCTCACTATCTCCACCTCGGGCACCTCCTCGCTGCTGCACACCTCTGTTGACAACACAATATTAAATTATAACATAAGTAGCACGACAACATAGCCAACAGCATTATAAGATAATCTATACTAATATTATAAACAGGTAAAATTTGTTTTCAACACATTTGCTCAAAAAAATTCATTTACGAATCTTGTATACATTGTTCGAAAGTTCAAAATTACGCAACATACAACGGAACGTGCGGTAAAATAGGTACTCTCACATAAGTACCTGTTTTACCGCACGCTCCGTTGTACGGTGCTGTGCGGTAAAATATGTACTGTCACATTTACATTACAACCAACTTACCGCACTAATATCATAAATAACTATTGTATGTAAGTACTTAAGGGATATATTCTACAACTGCTAAACCAATTCTTCAAATTCTTGACCACAGATAAAAAGATAGACTATTCCTTAGTATGTATGTATAAATAACGTCACGACTTTTATTTTCCGAAGGGGTTAACAAGTGGCTGTTAATATACCCAAATCATAATGTGGTAGACAGCCTCTTTTCTCCAACCACTTAAGTCCTGCGTGACAAGTAGTGAGCTCATTGCTGCAACACTACTCCTAATAGACAAAGGCACATTTTCTTATGATTAAAAAAAATTTTTTTTTTTCTCATCAACATTTGTGAGGTTGAAAGAAAAAAAAGGGCATTTTTCCTTCACATTGCAACTAAGCAACAAAGTCGGGATAGTTGTAGGGATTGAAAAGGATATAAAATACTTTATCCCAATCTAGAGTTCCCACAGGAATAGTATTTTCTACGGATAAAACCGCGGTGCATATCTAGTATTTGAGAAAGCGACTAGTAATTTCCAATAACGTGACTAGATAATGAACTTGATAATATAAATACCGTCGGATGCAAAAGGGCATCCATCTACTTCCCGTATTTAACATGCAAAGCTAGGGTTGACAATTTCTAATCGACAAGTACCTACACGTAATTATTTTGTGTAGCCTTCACGGATAAACATTAAGGCTCGATTGAACCAAAAGAATTGTTGAAGTAATTGTTAAAAGTAATTTTGACAATTACTTTTAATTTTTTTTTCATACCACTAACGTGGCAAACAAGCACACGGTCCGCCTGATAGTAAGCGGTAACCGTGGCCTATGGACGCTTGCAACATCAGAAGTATCACTCGCGCGTTGCCGACCCTTCTAAAATCCAATAACTTCTTTCTTAAAGAACGCCATACTGTATTCCTTAGAGAAAACCTTGGCAGGGAGCTCATTCCACAACCCAAGCGTTCGCGGGAGAAAGTTTCTCTGAAACCACACTGTACGCGACCATTTCGGCTCTAAAAGGTGAGAATGAATTTCCTGCCAATGGCAAGCGGTGCGATGGTAGAAAGTAGCCGTTTAATTTTAATTTATTAACTTTAACCGTTACTATTCGCCAATTTGGGTTGCACTGCCCTACAATTTGTTAATGTTATTATTACGTGTTTTACTAGGGTAAAGTACTTGAACCCATGTCTTTCACAATGAATAAAACAAATATTATGCAAAGCTGCCAAAGCATGGCCGGAAAAAAACAATCCTTAAGGTGTGTTGTTTATGAGCCAATGTAGCTTGGCAGTGACCTTGAGTAAGAAAGGATGACGCGATATGTATCTTAGCGTGCACGAGTAGTGCAGCTATATTGTAACTATGTTGATGTTTTCATTGGAAAACAAGAAATAAATAAATATGGATAATTCTGTTTGAGTGCAATGAAAAAAATATTTTTGTGAAGGTTTGAATAACTATTACGACTAGACTTTACGTTTTAAGTAATAAAAGCAAGTAGAACTTGCAGTAACTCTATTATATATAATTATATATTAAATATTCTATGAGATTCATAGTTAAAAACCTACCAACCTACATATATTCAAAACCAGGTAATTCAAATTTTTTGTATCTTGCATTTATAACTTCATTTTATGATCGATCATTTATTTTAACAATGGCAGATAAAAACTCTAGGCAGCAATACCTTGTAACATCTGAACTAAACATATGTATATAATGAGAGTTTTCGATAGGCGTTCGAGTAGTCAAAAAGGAAAACTATTAAGATGTAAGCAAATCATAGAGTGATTTACTGCTGCAACTAAACCAATATAGATTTTATAATCATGATTACGAAAAAACAATAATTTACTAAGATACGAGATAGCATATTGATATAGAAATATCAACATAATAATAGAGAGTAATATGACGACAAAACTACAACCTTTTTAAAGTTTTTGCTTTTCAGACCTAAATACATAGATATAATAAAAAACTTTTCTTTTTCTTACCTTTTTTCTAAATAATACAATCATTTAAAATTTTATCCACTTGTGAAACAGTATGGACACTAGACAGAGAATAAATGAATTCTAGAATGAACTCGTAAGAGATGAGGTGACAGCCCTGTGAGCAAGCTAGACAAATCGATAGCGTTCCAGGCAGGAGGCTTTGACCGCTTCGTCGCGTAGGCGCCAGACGGCACATGCACCCCTGCATCTGACACTACGTTTGTGCAAGGAATCTCGCAATGTAGTCATGTACAATTTTAATACTATATATCGCACTGCTGACTATTTCTTAAGGCGTAGCGTAGGTACATTTAAAACTTGTTAACTTTATGTGAATTCCTTCTCACAAATAGAAAAGGAGTATAGATTTAAATCTCTATTTTGCCGTACCAATTATGTTATACTAGCTTTAGGCAGTTCTCTGGCGCTCAATTTGGTCATCGGCGGTAGATTCTTACGGGGACTCCTTAATTATAGTAAATAAGTTTGCTATGAGCCAGCTAAAGCTGTCTCTATACTAGAGGATTCCGTGTATAGTTATTGCTGCGGGAACATTCAATTTTCCAGGATAAAGACTGCCGTGAGTTCACGACTCACTACTTTTTTATTCAATGACTATATATATAAAATACTTGGGAGGGCAGTAACAAGCATTGTTCAAATCTGGCCTGGCGTAAACATTTTATTAAAAAAACAAGTAGATGTACAGATAATTTAATTTTATGCAATAGATAAATGTTCAAAGTGTTTCGTAGTATCAGTATTTTTAGAATTATTGAGTATATTAAGGTTAATGGTTATAGGGCTGCCATTCAACATATTGTACACGAATATGTATCGCATTTGCTATCATCAGCATTTTTTTTTACTTTCCCTGACTTTAAAGGTAAATTCAGTCACTCAAGGAATGTTTGTTTCATTACGATGGCATAAACAAATAGTAAAGGCAAGAAAGTGAACTGACCATGTGCAAGCAAATTACTCACTTTGAGGTAAATCCAATATAAAATTCATTCAGCGTTCATTTATACTTTTCCTCAAGAATTTGTATGAGACTGTTAATTACCAAGTGTAGTAGAGAATGGCTGGCTTTCATCAAGTGCCATGCAAAATCGTCTTGCCCTATCATTAGCGTGGCGTTCCACATGCTAATTAAGTATGGAGAAAGCTACATACCGGTGTAAAATCATTAAGAAAATTCTTTCGGATCGCTAAATAATTATCGTTATTTTAATGCTTATTTTCTTAATGCTTTACAATGATTGTTGTGATTCCAGTTGCTATTGTTGAAATTGAATATTTTAGTTAAGTAAGCAATATATGTACTCACTTATATAAAACACAATAAATTGACTGACTAACTGATATATCAACGCACAGCCCAATTTACTAGGTCTAGAAAATTGAAATATCAAACAGATGTTCCTGTTATAACGTAGGCAGACACAAAAAGGTTTTAGTGAAATTCAAAAGAGGTTATATAGAAATTAGAATTGATTTAAGCTTTGCGATATTCAAAATGGGTAATAAAGGCATATAAAAATGCATGAAATTAAGATTCACGCGTTTCACCGTTTTAGGAAAATGGGGAATAATATTTTGTATCAGAATGCCGATATTTTGCAGGTAAAACCTTAAACAGTGAAATGCTTTCTTTTTGCAAAAAAAATACGAAGCCGTTATCAGAAGATCATTTATTTTAATAACCAGATCAAAATAAATTTATTTGATAACGTTGAAAAATACTATAGGAAATCATCTAAATGGGAGTCTGACTTTCGCGATATTTATCTGAGAATTATATTATGTTTTAAGCAACCTCATAAGTTTTAACTTGTTTTGCCCGCCCTAAATGATGTTTTACATAATGTCCTTTCCCCGAGACTCAACTTATCTCCACGTCATATTTCATCTTAATCGATACAGAGGTTTAAGCGTGAAGAGGTTACAGAGAGACCGAGTTACCTACTTTTTTCGCATTTATAATATTTATATGGATATGGATAATGAAAAAGGTCTATGTGCCAGTCTGATTTACGCGATAAGATAAATGAAATATATTACATAAAGGTAATAAATAAAAATCTCATTGGCATAACTGGGATAAATGAAGCAAATGCAAATCTCGCAAATGCAGCCGACCACGTTGGCGCCGCAGCCGTTTCAACATCATCGACAACAGTTTTCCGACAACCGAAGATGTCATGCTGGCGACAGGCACGGGGCGGGACAGCAGCGCGAACGCTCCTGTCACCACCGTCGCTCCCATCAGCCACGCCACGTGCATGTCCAGAAGGACACATGGCAAACGAATTTTAATCGATAGAGTGCTAAGGTGAGTACTAAAGTACTAATTTTGTCAGTCGCTCTGTAGCTTAAGTTACCGGTCTTTTAGCACGTTCTAAGAATTCGTTTTCAGAGGCCAAATAAAAACCCTATAGTTACTTTTATTTCAGTGAATTAAGGACAGTTTTATATGATAAGAACAGTGGCGGAGTCGATAATTTTAAATTTGCATTATGTACCTACTAGTAGCTCAGTCAAAATCATCCAACATCGTAAACGTTTATTTTTTATATATTGTTAGGTCCCTTAAGGGTAGTTTATATAAGTTTGCAACCCTGAAAACCCTGTGCTACTCCCACGATGATGGAAAAACTGCGAAATTCTAGCACTCGTTTCAGTTTTTGTTTTAAATACCTCAAGAGGATACGATTCGCGGCGTCTCGCAGCATGCTTCATATAAACGAATCACCACTTATTTTTGACATTTACGGATCAAACACCGTGATATTTTGTTAACATGATCTCAATCCTGAAAACATGCTTTTACTGACTTGTAATCTTAATTCGGACCATTTATATGAAAATCTAGAATCCTCTATAACTTCTAACCTATGCAATTTAATATAAAATTAGCACACTGCAGACCTATATTTATTCCTAGAACATGTCTTTAAACATAATGATGTTTGATTAGGAAGTTATAAAAATAAGTGGAAAATTCGTTTGTATGAATCACGCTGCGAGGCGATTCGAAACGTATTCTCCCAAGTCTTTGTTACATATTTTTGTTAAGGAAACTACATTTGCTAAATTCACGCTCAATTTGAGTACTCTAGGACCATTGAACGTAAGATAGAGCTGGTCAAAGATGGATTCAATGGATGGATGACATTTTTGCCAAGACACGTACCAGCTAAAATAATAGTCTTAGAGACCTACCATTAGATGCAAAAATGGTTAGAGGTTTGATGTGTAAAGGGACGGCCCAGCCCGCTCCTCAGACCCAGCTTGGCATGGTGGCTTGCAAATGCAAGAAAAGATGCTTAGGGTCGTGCACTTGCAGAAACCTGCACCTACCTCACCTTTGCAAAAGAGTGAAAGACTAAATTGTGTTTATTCTTGACCGTGTAAATAGTATTTTATAGTTTATATCTATATTTACGTTGTTAATTTGATTTTTAGGTTTATTTATTTAGTTAAGAGTATGTTTATTTGAAGCCATGTTACATCTTAAATCTCAAATTCACATTTTACAGGTTTTTTTTAACAGAAATATATGCTTACATCATTCATAGATTTTTTTTATTATTTACCCGAACATTAATTCATCCGGTACGTGTCGTGGCAAATTAAACTACATTTAGGAAATAATTGCCCATCTGTGACTATCTGTATCTCCGCAAATAATTAATCAACCTAGACTGCTCAGATTAAGTTAAAATTGTAGCAAATTAATTTTGCTTCACAAAATTACAGAACAAAGTTGCCAGAAAAACGCTTCATTATGGTATTTCTTTCAAGAAAATTTAAAAAAGCGCCAAAATTTCTCAATTCTTAGAGCACCATTGTAGTAGCGCATGGTTTTTAGGGTTGGAAACTTGGGTATTAACTACCCTCAGGGAACCTAACATATAAAAAAAAATCGTTGTTACATGCGCGTATGCGATGCTTGCCTTTTTTGTGTTGATATTGACTAGGTTATTTAGTAATTTAATGTATTTTGCCCACACATGCCTTCCTGTAGACATCGTGATTTAAACATTTAGGTATGGAATATTTTGCTTTTTCATCTCAAAATCTAAGGTTAGTCAGTTATGGGTATGTAATAAAAACTATAAAGTCCGTTACACACGAAGCTTTAATATAAATTAATATAAATCATAGCGGGGCATATTACGATATATTTTCTTTAGTAATACTTGTGTGACCGACACGAATCTATGAATATATTTTAGTTTTGTATGGATATATTTTGGTATATTAATAGATATATATAAAAGCTACGTGTGTGACGTGCTTAACCCAGAGGCGGATTATCCAGGTTAAAAGGGGCGGGATTTTTTTTTAAATAAACAAAAGCCTGGTGAAACGCAATGACGAAAAGAAATGATGCACGCTATTAAGTAGACGGTGAGCGAGAGCATACGTTTAACTTAACGACAGTGGCGTCACGAAATTGAGGCGGAAATGGCTCAAAATCACAACCACGCTACCCGGAGGGTACAACCCGGAAAGGACCCCAATGGTAGATAAAATCTTCAATTAATATTTTTTAATTTTCTTGAAATATTTCATTCTTCATTTACAGTTTGGGGTAAAAATATTTGATAAAGCATAACATTGTGTTAACACTCACATATTGTAATGAAATGTTTTATTTCTCAAAAATTGTTTTTCATAGTTTCACTTGTTTAAATTAATCTAATTACCTTAGTTTCGAAATCAAAATGGCGTTCTAGAGGGAAGAAACGGGTAATATTACTCTGCAGTCGCTCTTTTAATTTTAGTTACAATTATCAAGTAAGTACTAAAATTATTTTAACAACAATTTATTTATTCTCATGCATTTTTATCATCAAGGTAGTCTTTAATCTATACTCTATACTAATATTATAAAGAAGAAAGATTTCATTGTTTGTTTGTATTGAATAGGCTTTATCCCTGAAGAACATAGGCTACTTTTTACCGCGGAAAAATGCTTCATTCCTACGGGCAAACAGATAATAGGACAACGGGTAGTAAGAATTATCCTTTCTTACATTCCTAATTACTTAATTACGTAATTATTTCCTTTTTCACATAACTTTTAAACGGCTGAACCGATTGGGTTGAAATTTTATATAGGTATTTCGATGGTTTTCTGGATGATTTAAAAATACAATTGGACCCGGTAGGTGGCGCTGCTGTTGGTATGTTAACTATTAAACGGCTTGACCGATTGGGTTGAAATTTTGTATGTGCATGATTTCACAGACATGAATGTATTATGCCATTAAAGAGGAAAAATTTGATTGTTTGTTTTTTTTTCTATAATTGAGGAGTTGCCGTAAGAACCTACGCCGTTAACGAAATTTAGGGCGGGCGAAGCCGCTGGCAGAAGCTACTTGTATAAATAAACTTAGAAAAGATACTGTTTCACAAATATGTCTAAACTTTTTTAAATTTAGTTTACATTTGTACTTCTGCAATGATTTTCTTTTAAAAAGCGACAAATTGTCCTTTAAATGATTAATCTATTGAAGAACCGCTTACTGTAGTCCGTAGGAAAAACCTCAACAGGATGCTTATTGATTTTATTTATTCAGGTTCCAGGAAGTTCCTAGTGTGAGGAAGCACACTAAGCCAATGGCAATCAATGCGAACGAAAATTAAATCCATCCAACTCACACCAGACACAAGTACTAAAATAGTTTTAATAGGATTTCCTTCATAAATGACAATGAAACTCACCTTCACTCCAAGCTAGTAGCAAATCCTGTCGCTTTTCCAGCAGTTCATCGCGTCTAGAACGCGGCCGTGGTCTCACTCTTGTAGTCTGGCTACTCATAATTGTTTCACAACACTAGTATTTCTTTCCCGTTTTGGCCACACAACTACCAATAAGTCACATCACAACACAGTAAATAAATAAACAACACCACTTGGAATACAGTTGCTGTCTACGTGCACAGTCAAACGATCTCTTTCATAATCAAGATAAGTAATGAGCTATACATAGATAGTATACAATCTGGCAGAACGTCATAAGGTTCGATAACAAATAGTCACTAGCCAGAAGCCAAGAAATGAAGATTAACATCAAGACAATGATTATATTTGCAAACTTGCGTTAGAAGCGGCTTGAAAAATTTCTATGTTTTAATAGGTCACGGTATGTAGTCCAGTCTTGAAGAGATATATATTGTGTTTGACTATAGAATGTAAACCAGTTCAAAATTGTTTTTCTTTGCGTTTCAATTCATATTTTATTTCTTGAAAAATAAAAATAGGTCAAGATTACATTCGCTTCATGTAGATGAGCGTCTTTATTTGCTAGCAAACAAAAATTAAATAAACGAATGGCCGTGCAACTCAGATAACATCAGTTACTTAAACCAGTCCAATGCAGCTGATTAAATAATACGCATGTGAAAAACCTTTTACAAAACCGTTTAATATAAAATGCTTTTAAACGAAAATGAATTGTATTTATAGGTAATATTTATATGACTGCGATTATTTTACGTAATTTGTATACAGCATGTACATAAATTCAATCGTCAAATACTACAAACACGATCGAAAAACACCTATACCGGCTTCCGATGATATGCGTAATTAGGGTTTCTGCTCGAGAATTCTCGAACTCGAGAAGATTCGAGAAATCCACCTCGGTTCGAGACGAGAAAAATAATCCCGTGCCTCGAGAATTCTCGAGGCACTAATTCAAAGTATTCGAAGTAGGTTTTTCCGCGTAAAATTGTCCGCGCTCACTGCGACTACTGCGAACAAGTTGTAACACTTACACATACATCAAACACGCCAGTATTAGAATTTTTGACTTATGATCTCAATCACTGCTGAAGCTATTAAAATAGTTTTGAACGACTGATATTCAATTTGTTATAGATAGAATCAAATTCAAACTGTTAGTGATCTGTGACTATTAATTTTTTAAGATTAATTTATTGTAATGTTTATTTAAGGAGCTTTCGATGTTTTGTTATCGATCAAATGTAAAGCTGCGAAATACCAAGGACTCATCAAAGAATTACTTGCCGTTTGTTACTTACTACTGTTACCTACTACTAACAAATAAGTAGAGCCTAATCATTTTCTTCGGGAAGTGTTTCTTGCTATTTCAAGAAGATAACGTATCTTCGGGAAGTGTTTCTTGTTATTTCTAGAAGATAACGTATTATATGTAGATTGACGCAATTTTTAAATATAAACTCTTAGGGTTGTTGTGGTACCGTACCCCCTTAGTTATCTGTTTCCATTAATTATTAAAGATTTTTTTTATTGTGATATTTTTGTAAGGAAGATTTTTATTTTTGTTTTCAATGGTTTAAAAGTTAGAGCTTATGAGTACCAATATTATATTATTATTTAGATTAATAGTAGAGCAATAGCTTGATACTAAAGTTTTTTGTTTCTAGATAATTATGACGCAAGCAGATTTTTATTGTTCCTTATTCTTATAATATAAGTATTAAGATTTGTTGATTTTGTGTTAGAAGATATTCATGTTTCATTTCTTTTAAGTGCAGTTGGGGAAAATAAAAATATGTTCCTTTCGTGATTATTTTGAGTTTTTTCTATAAATTTTATTACGAATCATAAGTCTTCTTTAAAAGCCTCGAGACTCGAGAAGACTCGAGTATTTGGCCTCGAGAATTCCCGTGCCTCGAGAACGAAATTAGTTCGAGCAATCAGAAACCCTATGCGTAATGCGTACTTATCTCTCGATTACCGATTTTGCGATTGAAAATCGATCGAGACTAATGCATTTTGGTAATATTGATATAACATATTTTGTGTTGTCCGATTGAGACTAAAATTGGTTTTAAGAGTGAGCCTACTCAACAGTTTCTTAGGTTCTTATTCAATGTGCTCAGCAACTAAAATCAATTTATCTAGGTTTCATTTTCGACAAATTACCAAAGATGCTTGGTTTGATGAGACGCCTTGTTGTGGATTGTTGTATGTACGGATGCTTCAATGCAAAAAGAAATAAAAACCTAAAAAATAATTTAATCTTGAATCTACTTCATGCCATTGCAATCCATATAACATCCAATTCATAACTTTAAAGGATAGAGAGCAATAATCGACAAGCCGTACTGAGCAAAAATCTTTATGAAAAACTTACATTCAAGCTACTAATGCTTGTGTTTGCTTAATAGATTTAGATCAAACTACTACACAAAAACATATTTTGCAGCGACCAATGCGTGGCCTTTGAACAAGTGTTAATACGACGTGCAATCATGCATATACATGAACTATAGATCCTATCTCTAAAGATCTCTTTCTAGCATTTACGTTAACCTCTGCAAACAATATAGTTGTAGACCGAATGCACATATTGCACCATCTATTTGTACAGTAGTTTTTAAATACTTGAAATACACGCAAGTAGCAACAAAAACTTGTGAACCACACAGTGAAATTCTTTTCCACCGACTTCAAAAACGGAGGAGGTTCTCAATTCGACTGTTTTTTTTTATGTTTGTTACCTCAGAACTTTCGATTGGGTGAAAACCGATTTTAATGATTCTTTTCTTATTTGGAAGCTGGTGCTTCCCGTGTGGTCCCATTTCAATTTGGTCCAGTTCTAACAATGGCATCCATGAGAAAACTATATATAAGTCTTAAATTTTTTATGTTGATGATTGTATAAAATTTTGTTACGAGTATGGATGTTTTTAGTGTGCGTCTTTTAATTCGTCACTCAAAATAAAAAACAAAAATTTTTTAACAAAAAAAACAACCGGCTTCAAAAAGATGCACTAAAAAGGTAAAAATAATATATTAAATTGAATTGAATTTAATTTAACTACTATATTAACTTGAACATAGGTCAACATAAACCTATTTAGAGTTTTTACTACCTGTTGTACTTGATAATACATAATAGGTAGAGAGAAATGACAAAGTATAAAACAATAGGTAAAAAATATTAGTTTTTTTAAATCAATGTGCATCGCGTGTGTATTAGTTACCGAATCTACGTTAAATGAAACTAAAAAAAAAAACATGCGTATTGTATAAAGAACCCTGCATTTTTCAGCATCAATCATATTTGAAGTTTGTCATGGTTCGACCCATATCCCGGAGCCACAACACGTTCATTAAATTTGGATTTTGTTAATTTAAAAATAATAAAACGGGATTAAACGCGTCATTTGGCAAAATACCTTTTTCCCGACGTTTCGGCTGGGTTACACCAGCCTTGGTCACGGGTAGACTGGCGGTGCGCGGCGTCATCGGCTTCGAGTGGAGGCGTCCTGTTGAACTACCCTCACCTTGTCTTTATAATTGTTAAAATCACTACACACAACACTAACGGTGTCCTCGGGTGCGTTTGTTGGTAAAACTCGAGAGCTGTATTTTCCTATGACTGGATTCCATGCAGGCGACAGTTTTTATCCATCCTCACGATTGAAGTTCTTATGCTTTTTTATTTCAATCGCTTCGCGTACCAATCTACGGTAATATTGTCGATCGGTGGATAAAACCTTAGACTGGTGGAGCTCAATCCAGTGGTTGGAATTTGAGTTAATTAAATGTTCTGCTATAGCTGATTTTGTCGTCTGGCAATTCTTTACAGCAGCAATATGTTCTTTGACCCTGTCCGCAATTATGCGTTTGGTCTGGCCAATGTAAGAACTGCCGCAGCTTGTAGACACCTGGTGTTTGGTACGGGAACACGTCCTTTGGCGTGCGCACCTGCTGTTCAATTTGCTGTCGGAACGGAACATATACCGTCTTAATGGAGAATTTATTTAAAAGCGATCCAATTTTATCCGTTACTCCTTTGATAGAGGGCATGAACGCTGGCTGTCTGCTCACTCATACTTCGTACGTGTGTTACGGCGACCTGAACTTCTTCTACTCGTTTTGTACCCGTTTTTCTTAAGTGCCTCCTGAACGTGTGCCAGCTCAGTATCTAAATGTTCAGGGTCACAAAGGTAATGAGCTCGGTTAGTCAAAGACGTCACAACCGATTGTAGGTGACGTGGGGACGTGATGCGAGGAGGCGTTCAGGTATCTGTCCGTGTGTGTGGGCTTCCGATATTCAGTATGCCCCAGAGAGCCATCTTCCCTTACATTCAATTTAACATCAAAAATCAATCGCGAGGATAGATACAAACTGTCGCCTGCATGGAATCCAGTCATAGGAAAATACAGCTCTCGAGTTTTACCAACGAACGCACCCGAGGACACCGTTAGTGATGTGTGTAGTGATTTTGACAATTATAAAGACAAGGTGAGGGTAGTTCAACAGGACGCCTCCACTCGAAGCCGACGACGCCGCGCACCGCCAGTCTACCCGTGACCAAGGCTGGTGTAACCCAGCCGAAACATCGGGAAAAAGGTATTTTGCCAAATGACGCGTTTAATCCCGTTTTATTATTTTTAAATTAGTAATGGAACGCGTAAATTTAAAAACTTATTTGGCTTCTGTTGTCTTTCTTTGTGAACGGAAACATAGAAACCCGTAGATTTGACTTTTGACTAAGCCAAATTTCATTATATTACTATGACAACAGTTGTTTATTAATCATGTCTTCGAACGACATCAAAAAGCAGAAATATCAAGCTTAAAGTGTCAAAATCTTCGCAAAAATAGAATCAGCACGAGGCCACACGCACAGCTGGGCGGTGGAGGCGGTACGGTCGACGCACTCACGCTACCGACCAATAAAAATATGGATGTCGTCAATAAGTTGGCATCGCGGCTTCGGCGGGGTCACCTCCGCAGCTCCGACACGGGTTGCCCCGCTTATGTGACATCACTTCTGCGACCTTGTGAGCATATCATAAAAGGCCACAAAAACTACAATGATGATTACATTGTTCTCTATCAAAATCCTAGGATTTATCTTATTTGGTTCGATAATAAAAAGTTAAAAACACAGAACAGCAGTATTAGCCCTAGCCCAAACAAAAACAGATTCCTTCAGAGTGCAGATTTGGCAATTTTTCAATTATATATTTTTGTAACTGTCACCAATTTAAGCTGACATAAATGTGGAAATTCTAACGCTTATTCTTTCTGGAAAACTTTGATCTAGCTTTCTTCAAAAAATATATCCTATATATCTTTGATGAAAATTTATTTCACGAAAACGGCTCTACCGGTTCCCAAATTAATTTAATTACTACTTACTTACTAAAATATAAGAATCCTACTTAATAATTATCGCGATTATGTAAACGCCACAAAATAGCAAATTAGGTTTTTTTTAAATAAATCCGACGCCATTTAGCAGAGATATACGTATTAACACTAAAAATACGCATTATAAGTAAGTGAGATTAGGGGTGTCGAAAAATCGCCAAAATAGCCTCACGTAATTAATAAAGGCCCCTTAGGTTTGGCAATTAAAATTAGAATTTGGAAAATTAATTGTTTATGCCGGAATAATAATTGTTTTACATGTATCATACTACACACTGTGAATGCTTGTAAGTCCAACTGTCTAAAACTATTTCTGCACGAGTATCTTTCAATAATCATACGTAATTAGTACAATTGGGGCCGTTTAAGATAACATTTTGTTGACTTTGTAATGCGTGCATTATTAGACTAAGCCGCCAAATTCTCTAAGCTTAATTAACTTTAGCACGTCGATAAAGGTAATATTTTATGGACATGATTTTTAAGACCATACCGGCTGTAACAATTTGGGTTTTTTTTTTTTTTTTAATTTATGTTGTACTTTCTAAGATGCGTGTCTGAAATTTAATGAGATACATTACAGATAAGCAAAAAAAATTTTAACTGCGGCATCGAAACACTGATTATATAACCATTAAATATATCTTCATGAAATCACAGAAAAACCGATAAATATCTCCTTGACTTTCCGACAGTTTTCATGGTCATCGTTCGCTATAGAGGTCAAATGAAATCGATTCATGATGTTCTGGCACCGTTTAGTAGGGCAGGGCAGCTAAGAATATAATAAATCAGTTATTGAACTACTAAACAACAAGAAACACTAGAATTTTCGTACGCTTTTGATCTTTTAGAGCTAGAAATGTTTGGAAAAAAGAAAATGTAAAAAAAAAATCTATTCTAATTAAGTAGTTCTTAATATTTTACCATATTTTTACCTTAATCACAGAGAACAAAAAACTGATATGGACACATTAGAATTCTCCCTTATTATGCATGAACTAATGCAATACTTGGTAAGGTTCTTAAAATAAGTGACATTTTTTTATTTCAGTGAACTAAATTACTTTATTCTCACGTCGTCGTGTCTCGTCAAGTGGTTTGTAAATAGGGTTGCCAAACCCAAAAATAGAAAAGCCAGACTCTATCTTATATTTAGCCGGACATTTTGCACTAAAAACCGGACTACACCTTATTTTAAACCGAAATAAATCATTTGAATTTATTTTAATCGTTTATTAATAAAAAAAACAGTCAGTGTTTGCAAGATCAAATTCAAGCCCTATAATTTGGCAATAACCCGTTTCAAGCTAACGCTTCACGCTAATAGCTTAAAACGGGTTTTAGTTGTAAGATATTTACTCTATCGCTAAAAAGCATGAAAACACATGTATGCATTTAACCGGATACCGTTAAAAGACAGACATGACCGGCCTTTTACGGTAAGTGCCTACTGACAACCCTGTTTGTAAATTAAATGACTCAACTTTATCAATGACTTAAATATAATAATTTATTCGATTTTCCATATAATTTTTAGCCGACTTCAAAACAAAAAAAGTAATTTTATGTTTGACGCGTCTATGTATTAACATTATCTACAATTGTTTTTTTTTTGTGTGTGTTACGGAACATCTGCGGCGATTGCGGAAAGTTTTTTACGGACCATTTGAATTAATTAAGGAAATGATCATATTTGGTAGATAATTTTTTCAGATTTAATTATAGATGGTTAAGAAAAACACCAATTTCAAAGCCACACTGAAAAGTAATAACTTAACTAAGCTGATGAACTGAGAGAAAAAACTAAGCTGATGACACTTAGCCTAAAGTTCCATTTCAGAACCCCAACAGTGGGGACCTATGAGATACTGTTATCAATAAGGCAATAGCGAAAGTGCTGTGTAGCACCGTTTTGGCCAGTTTATGTGAAAAAGGTTATAATAGGTTTGAAGATGCCGCTTTTAAAATTAGTTTCAGCTTTGAGAATTAAGGGGTAACTAACAAGAACGCAAACTAAGGGCAAAAAAGGGCTCAAATTTATTCGTCTACTTATTCCATATATTTCTAATATTTAAGAAGCATTAGGCTTTAAATAAAAAAAGAGAAAATTAAATACAATTCACTTTCTGACATCACATAGAAAATAGCGAGAGGAGACAGAATTCCAAGTCAAACCATCAACTGCAATTAGCATGGAGTTGCAATTAATTTCTGCAACCTTTCTAATTTATTTCTTCGCATAAATGCTGCCTTCGAGAAATACATACATAATGTCTTTACTTGTTTCTAATATAAATAAAACTTTTGTATTACGTATAGGTACAGGTGAAAGAGATTACTTATTTTGTTTCTTAAATTGGTTTCTACCTTTATACGAGGTGTCTTTAATAGTCCGAGGAAATACTCATACAAATACAATGACCTTTCAAAAGAGGTAATAACACAAAAATGGCGCCATTATTTATTTTTTCGCAATTGATATGAACATCATTAGGAAGACCAAAGAGACACCAGATATGAACATTTTACTTTGAACTGTCAATTATTTACGGCATTTCATTCAGCACTAAAAACGATCATCACTCAATCACTATCACGAAAGCAGAATAGAACGAATGATTCTCTTGTCACTTGTAATAAACTTGTGTGCCGACTAAATTCCAACCCTTGAGAATATTGTTGGAAGCAATACAAAGTAGTTAGTCAGCGACCGTGACGAGTAATTGTGGTTAATGGAAAGTTTTTTTGTTAATTACGACGTCTATAATACTTAATTTGCAAAAAAATAACAATTATTTTAAAATAATTTTCTTTTAATTAAATAGTACACAAACCATAATATAAATATACTAGTCTGTATATAAAAGGCTTAAGAGAGAAAGAGAGATGCAGGAAAAAATGGGATCTCCACATTATTTTTTTTGGATTTTAAACTTCAACCAGAAACGTGAATTTTGTTTTCCGGATGTACATTCATATTCCGGTGGTAACTCTTGATCTGGGTTTAAAGTTTACTAAGTAGGTGTACTTATGTATGTTATGCAGTACATTGTCCTTCTGCTGAATCCTTTAGAAGAACCTACCTACGGTGAAATTTTTACTGTATCACCTATAATCCAATTGTTGGGACAGTTAGAGAGCACTTTGAGTGCACAAATACCAAAACCTTAAAACTACAAACTGCAAACCTTAAAAGTAACTTGGTTACTTTATTAAATTACTACCCAAAATAATTAAATAATTTCAATTACACAAACACATACACACAGCAAAACTGATCTGTAAAATCAAAAATAAACATTATGACTAAAGAAGATAATTCTAATAGTAAAAAGCTAAGAACTCTAAAATATATTTTGTACACATATTATAGTTTGATTGTAATTTTAATTCTTAGTATTCACATTATCCGGTTAGCCAAAGTCAAGTATCCAAATTATTCGAATACTACATTCCGGCGGATAATTTGGGCATTTTTGATTATTTTTGACCTCAGCAGCAATAAGTACAAACAAGAAGCTGATTGTTTTGCTATTGTGTCGTCGTAAGCAATATCCAACTAGGTATTCCCAGAGATAATGATCCATTCTATATATAACGTAACAAAACTATCAAACAATCATAAAAATAAAGTATACACTTTTTTTGTATCTAATTAGTTGGAAGAAGAGGTCCTTAAATGATCATTTCATTCTACTGTATGGATTAAGGCCCTGGTTAATATGAAAGGGCATGAAACTTGTTTACCATGGTAGTCTAGAGTAGATTGATAGACTACAAACGGTCTTTTCTAGCATGTACAAAATTAAGTTACATTACAATTTTGCCTTCTAAGTGTCAGTAACAATATTCATACTTAAACTGTAACAGATAGGTACAAATCCCGACCTTCTCTTGGAACTTTTATGGTCAAGTATAGAAGACACGACTAGAAAGCGTACTCGTCAAATATTAAAGAAGATAGAAAATTAATAAAAAATAACTGTTAGTACTTTGTTAATATACTAGTAGCGTGCTAATTCATTTAGCACGTATTTAAAGAATTATCATAAATCATATGTCAGGTTACAAAGTACTTGATTAAGCAGAGTTTAAACAACTTGTCGTTAAATGCACTTGCATCACACGTTATATTCATGTTTGTGCAGCGAGTTAATTGTTACAAAACCGGCTAAAAACTTCAATAACCTTTCATTTCTATTCGATATGCGAAACCCACTTATAAAAATAATTTTCAGAACGAAATCATTCAGTAACATGGGACATGTTACATAAATATATGTTAGTCGAACCAAGACTTATTGCCAAACTACGTATTTAAAAAAAAACAATGAGTAACAATAATAATAAAATAAGCAACAAAAAACTATGATGAAAAATCATAAAAAAGGTAAAACCTTAATCAAGCTACAGTCAAAACAAATTTGGACAGATCTAAAACAAAACTATATATGTATATGGCCACAAAGTAAAAATAAAAGGGGCGCGAACTGGTCCGCTGAAGCGCGGCGCGTCGCGTCAATGGCGAGCGCACAAATCTCGTTTGTCGCGGTTTAGAGCGGCTCGCTCAGCGGACCGCGCGAAGCTACTGAACGCGCGCTCATGACTCCTGCCTGCCCAGAATAGAGTCAAATTGGCTCACAGCCAACACATGCTACACTACATTTCACAATATCTTTCTCATTCATAACTTACAGACCCCATTATACAAAGAATTAAGTTTGAAGTGACAACATTGTAACAATCTCATTATAATCTTGATGGATAAGACGTGAGCAACATATAATTACCTGTGTTGTACGCTCAACTCTCGTCAATAAATAGTCAAAATTCAGAAAACATTTGTAACTTAACCACCAAACCAGTAAACCTATTTAAAGCAAAGCTACATAAATGATAGACATGACACATTGTTAAATGTCTTAATTGTCCACACAGAAGATTTTTTGATTTGATTACCTAACCAAATAATTTACATCATGTTTATAGTTATTATCGGTATCGCCGGTGTACTACTACACTTAGCTTAAAAAGTAAATTCTACCCGTTTCCCCCTAGTTATGGCCTAGTACATTCGGTGCCTGCTTCGCCTTGTGAGGGGTGAAGGTTCAAGCTCGGCATGTATATGTATAGATACCAAAAAGGCTTTCTCTTAATTACTCGACTACGTTATTTGTGCATAACCCTGGCTTTTAGGTAAAGAAAAACATCGTGAAAAAACCTGCATACGTCCTTTGACGTATGTGAAGTTCACAATCTGCACTGAGCCAACGTAATGGACTCTGGTCCAAATCGCTGTCCAAAGCGGCTGTTCTCCACGTTAGGGACGGATGAAGCTGGTAAGGAATAAGATTCAGCTTTACAAGAAAATCAGTTCAATGGTCAATATTACTTAAAATGTATTAGCTTATTTACCTGTTAATGTGGAAGCGTTCCTTGTTGTGCGCAGGGCAAGCGAGGGCGCACAAGCCACATCCTGAAGGGCCGCCAGTTTGACTAACTTCCCTGGACAAAGAATATGTAAACATTATTTACACTTATATATTTCTTGATCAAATTTGATCAAGTTCACGAATAAGTTGTAGACTACGATGCATCCCTGCAAACGGATGAACTAACCTATCTTACAAAGGTACCTAATAATAATACGAAAGGCTAAAAAAATTAATGTTTAAATACCTACTTAAAAATAACATAAATTAAGCCTTACAATATAAGCAAATAACAAAAATCCCACATATATTGTACAGACTGGAATTTTTAAAAGGGTCAGAAAGGCCAGCTACCTTAAGACTGCAGTCTCGTGTTTTCGTCGTTTAATTTTAGTGATGTTTTTAGATAGTTTTTAAGAATTACTAATAAAAGATTATAAATGTATTTTTTATTACATCATAGAACACTTCTAGTTTACCGTGTTTTGTAGTTCACTTTCAGTTGCAATTTAGTAAAACATAAAAAACAAGTTTTCTTCTGATGAAAATAACAAAAAAAAGCAACAAATGAAGCATCTTAATTAAAAAAAATCTCAAACTTTTTAACAAAAAACACTGAAATCACATATAAGCCTTAGATAAATGGGATCTGAACCAATATCTGGATTATGTTCACCGTTTCTCTGTAGAAAATGTAGCAGTCTTAAGAGAATACGATTCTCGGCGCCTCACAGCGTGTTTCAAACGAATTTCCTACTTGTTTTGGACATTTACTGATCAAATACTGTGAAATTTTGTAGGCATGATCTCAAGCCGAATATCTACGAGAGTGTCTGTGGTTTTCCAAAATTCAAATAAAAGTTTTTATTAACTTCTAATCTTATTTCAGATAATTTTAATGAAAAACTAGGATCATGCATAGCTTTTAAACTTTATGATTTAATACAAAATTGGCACACTGCAGACCTATTAATCCTAGAGAACGTCCACAAAAATTTCATGGTGTTTGATGTGTTAGTGTTAAAAATAAGAAGGAAATTCGTTTGTATGAAGCGCTGCAAGACGTCGCGTATCGTATTCTCTTAACTGCTACACCGTTTGCTAATCCATTTAAACATTACGGCCAGCAGAAAAAGCAACTATGGGTACTCCGTTTCACATAGATTGGTGCGTGAGATACCAGTTTTTACTAAATTGCAACACCTGGTGACCACAATGAAGCTAACGAGTACGTAGTTTTGAAGATATAAATTATGACTTATATAATACTATTATACATATTACAGAATACTATGTATCATGCTATGTGAACTGAACTATAATGGAATATAGTAAGAATCAGGACAAGTGCTATAATTATCTCAGTTCAAAAAACATTATCGATTACCAGTGTCCTAAAGAAACATTGCGTGACCCACTAAGATAACTACTAAGAGTGTCTAGGCCAATGTTTCTTAGTCTTTCAATTCAATATATCAAAATCCAAAACTCCCTAATATTAAAATGTTTTTTTTTTCAATACTAACATGACAAATAAGTAGTTTTTCTCATCTGACAATACGATACACCTAAAACTGGTACCGTAAACAATTTTGTAATGAAAAATTAAGGCTGCCCCCTACCCGAATTTGCAGTTATCTGTTCATTGTTAAAAACGATCCCACTGTCCTATTGCAAGTTTCAGACTGGGAAAAAATAACATGGCTTTCTACATTCTTTAACTAGAAAGTTACTGTATTTGTTTTAAGATATCTGTTAAAACATCGCTTTAAAAAAAATTGCCGCCGAATCTGTCGTTTTTCTATTATTAATTCATAACATAATTTATTTCATGCAATGTTAAGTAAGTTGAAATCTAGAAAATTACTGTAATAGAATTTTGTGATTTAATTGTCATTCATTATTTTCCACTTTTAACGCTAAGCTGTTCGCCCATCTATAATATATTTTTGCTACAGAGAAATGAGCTCTATTCGAGATCAACATTGTCGATTTCAGCTTAACACCCATAAAGCAAATGTATATGCGCATTGTAGGCCCACTAAATATTTTGCTGTGGGCATTGACTTCTAGTTCTGTTATCTGTTGTATGGTCTGCGCAATAACCTCACAAAATGGACCAATACCCGTCTTGTTTCTGTAAAATAAAAAAACGTTAGAAAGAGGAACTACTTGTCGCGAATTTGCTTTATTCGACCGTTTTTACTTCAAAACAATTTCGTATGAAAAAGATAGTTCTACCTGTGGTTTTACTTACGCCTACAAATGACGCCGTTCATTTTAAAAAGCAAGGGGGTATATAAAACTCTATTTCCTAAAAGTAAAAATAAAAGTTCTGCAATATACCCATATCTTAACAAAGAGCTAAGTCGGTGGTAGCTAAGGGGTTTCGATTTTACTTTGCGTCCTGAGTGGCGGAAGTTCGAGACACGGTGTGTGCCAATGAGATTTTTTTTAATTCCTCAAGTACATTTATTATTTACACCACTGGCTATTCGGTGAAGAAAATTATCCTTAGGAAACCTGCATACGTCAAAAAAAAAAAGTCGTACCTATGTGAAGTCTACAATCCGCACTGGGCCAGCGTGTGGACTATCGCCCAAACCGCCCTCTGCCCCAACAATGGGGACGTATGAGGTTAATGATAATGATACCAAAGGGCTGGTATTATGTTCCATAATTTTAGTAAATGCTAGATTTTGTTTTTAACTTTCATTTGATTGTTTTAGATATTATTATATTCCAGATACTTAGAATTATTTCAACAAAATAAATAATCGAAGCACCTAATGGCTAGGATACTATTGTTTACTGCTGCATTGACATAAAATGACAAGAATATAAATAAGATTCACACTTACTGATTCAGCTTTGTAGTCTGCCAACTGGAAACAATGCATCCTGGAAAAAAAAAACAAAATATAAATGATTGTTAAAGGCAGAGGCTTCTGTAATATTAAAAAGATTTTGGCATGCCTCTTATGCTTCTACTGACTAACGAAGATGTATATAAAATCTTTCTTTACGCTTTTATTTCATCACTTATTACTGATATAAGATAGTTAGTTGGACTTATGTTTTCCGCACTTAGCCTCATAATAGGGCCATTGTACGTAGGTAACCAATACCTGTCATTGGTTGCTCATACCATCCCAGCTCCATCCAAAAGTTAAGGAAGCATCTGATGTTATTCAACGCCTCTCTCATGGTTTGTGGATTCTTAAGGAGCTTTGTCCGTTGGTCGCTCACGCTTTTGCAAAGAAGAACCACGTGAGACGGTGTCTCCTCAGCTTCCATACAGCCCCTGCATAGAGGACTATCAGTAACGCTGATATTGAAAAAGTGCCTGTTTAGCGGGCAGTGACCTGTTATTATGCCAACTATGTAGCGTAGGTTTTTCCTGCTAAGTTTTTACAGTTTGTGCGACAGATTTGCGTCCAAGGATTTAAGAACATTCTTGGTTTATTTGCAGTCTGTCTGTTCTGCCCACTGTTTTTGTGTTGTTGTAAGGTTCTGTCACGTATCCATGTTTTGAGTTGGATGAATGGTATCGGTACAATTGGTTCACGTCCCATCATTTTAGTGCCCGATCCTCTTTTTGCCAACTCATCTGCCGCATCATTGCCTAGAGACCCACTATGACCACGTATCCATTGAAGAGTAACCCGGTTCTTCAATGCAATTTTTTGCAGTTCACTCTAGGATTAGTCCACTGTTGATGCGGTTGTTGTTGAGAACTTGTAGCACAATGGCACTGTCGGAGATGATGCGTATCGATGCATTGCTTATGCCTTTAGACAAGACCGCTGTTGCAGCTCGGGTAATCCCAACACATTCTGCTTGGAAGATAGTGTTGAGTGCACCCAAGCTCGTTGATATGTTGATGTTCAGGTCATGGGAGAATACTCCTGCGCCCGTTCCTGATTCCGTTTTGGAATGATGTCACATGTTGCCTCTATCATCGGAAGCTCGTTTCCCACCGCCTCCTTGAGCCGTGCATGAGTGATTCTGCCGTCCCGTTTCCAGAGCCCTACTTTCTCAAGTCGTATGGCTGCAGCGGCAGCTTCTTGTTGTATAACAAGATGAAGGGGTCTGAGGTTGAGAATGACTTCTAATGCTGTCATGGGAGTCGTTTTCATACTGCCTGTGTTTGCTAGGCAGGCAAGACGCTGCAGGTTTTGTAGTTTGTTTTTTACTGTGCTTAACTGAGTTCGGGGCCACAAAACTACTGCACCATATGTTATCATGGGTCGTATTATGGCTGTATAAAGCCATAGGGTTATGGATGGCTTAAGGCCCCATTTCTTGCCTATTAGTCTTCTGCATTGCCAGAAGGTTGTACATGCCCTGGTTATTTTTGTGCTTAGATGCTTACTCCGATTTAGTTTGTTGTCTAAGATTCTCTAGAGTCTTCAGCATGAAGGAGGTTAGACTAATTGGCCTGTAAGATTTCGCTTGTGTGTAGTCAGATTTACCCGGTTTTGGTAAAAATATGACCTTGACTTCTCTAAGATTTATGAGGCTTTAAAGAATGTTTTGATTTAACTTAACCAAACGTGGGCTTTTTTTGGATCAAACTGACCAGTTCTATAAAACATTAATTTCATATCTAAGGCCCTAATATTTATTTTGAGATAGTAAAATACTATCTTATTTATAGCAAATTTGCAGCTCAAGCAAAACACACTATTCTTAGTGGAGCTACTCAAACTTTCAATTATTGATAAGTAATCAAAACCACAGAATTGTCAAAACTGCAAAACGCAATGACGCCACCTCGTTTGATCTTTATAATAACCCTGTCTCCAGTTCAAAATTATGGTTACTATATTGTGTTTCTTATTTAACCCAACTGATTTTTTTATAGCTTCCTTCCTTTTGACGTGACAACGTCTTATAAATTGGTTTGCCGGGTGACACTTCAAGAAACTGCGTTACGCTCCGCTCACGTTATGCGCTCACAATGAGAGCGAGTGAGAGGCACGCGCCCGCCTAAGAGCGAGAGAGACAGACATAAAATCATTGTCACGTAAAACTTTCGCCCGTATACCGACTTTACAGGCAACCAGTTTTTTTTTTGATTTCGAAAACAAATAGCTAAGCTACAACCTTAATTATAACTTAGGTAGTTGTTTTATTGTTACAAATGTAATATTGTTAACAGAGTTAATAGTAAAACTAAATCACTTAAATATTGTACAAGAAATAAAAAAACAATTTTTAAAAACAAAAGTTGTTCATCTGTAACCAGAAATACTTATTTTTTATAGAACACATTTATGCATTATATGAGACACATTATTATAAAATAAAAACAAAACAAATTTACAACAAACAACTTGCCCTGACAAATTGAGCTAGCGATCCATGGATTACATGGCTGAAATATCGATTTTCTTCTTGGACTTATCGCTGTGGGAATTTAATTGTGCCTTTGGTACATGTAGATACTGCTGAATATTTTCTAGCCAAGGATATTTACAAACCCCATATGTCACTCCTCTCAAAGACAATCTATATTCAGAATCCTCAGCATACACAACCTTAGCTGAGTTTAATACATGACAATATAGATACATAGATATGTATATTAGTACATGACTAGAATATATACTAATTATGTTGTTAACTAGGTAAATGATTTTTTTTTAAAAGAATAACTATTGTGTTTCTTGGCGGATTCTTCTTAGTAGAAATCAACATTTGTGAACAGGATGTTGGGTGGGAGGTTTTAAGAAATATTATTTCATAACTTTGATGATTTAAAAGTGTTTGTAAAAACCTAATTTGAATAAAAAAAAATTTGACCTAGTAATGTTCTTTTGACATTGACTAAAATCTATGCTGAAAGAACAATACTTAGACCTGGCAGAGATTTAATACTTTTTCTGGTGATTTTTAATATGGATTTTTCAAAAATTTTTTTTTTTTTTCTATATTTATTGATATGTAAATTGGATTAACATCCTGCTCCTGCGTGCTGTCCTCACTCCAAAAAAAACCATAACCCTAACCTAACATTAGTATTTCAATGTAGACTTTTTCATTTTCAATATTTTTAGATTCCAAAAACCATTATTTTCCGCCAACTTTTTTATTTCATTTGTGTATTAGTATTGTGCCACTCTATTGATTTAGATTTTTACTCAAAAATTACAGGGTGCAGAGAAGTAAATATTTACCAAACAATATTCAGAATAGGGTAGGATTTACAATTGGGGCGTAGGATTCATGTGTTCCTATGGGTTAAATTATAAAGGGGTTGATGCTACACTTCTAAACATACATCCCCCACCCCGCAGACACATGGTTTCTTCTACAATATTTTTAAATGTACATAAAATGTAATGCAAATTTGCAATTTGAGTGGTTTTTTCTTTTGGTTATTATCGTAAGTATGTGATTACCATGTGGTAATTATCATAAAAAGAAACATATTTCGCCACTTTGATTATTATATTGTTAGATATCTACTATCATGCATCATTCAAGATGCGGCTGTACAGCCTAGTCCTTGGCTTGCGAGGAATGTAGCAACAAGCCATTAGGTTGTAATTTTCAAACAGTGAAGCGTGCTGCAGCAGCAGTAGGCGAAGTGCTGGGAATTAATTGCACTTGTGTCATTAAGCTTTTATTACTTTACCTCTAATATTTCAAAATGTAAGCATCTCCACCAGGGTGAATGGTACCAGGGGATAGCTTTCCTCCTCCCCTTGCTCCCTCTCCCGTGCGCCCCAATAATATTGTCACTTCATATTACCCACTTATTACTGTAGTCCTTTATAATGCCATGAATTCAGCATCAAATTCATAAGTCACTTGATGAGCCAAAATGTACAATTCTAACAAGTATTTCATAGATATCAATCCAGTCCAGTCCAGTCCAGTCAGATGCAATGCCTAGGATTGAACCCTCAAGGTTTTATTTTTTATGAAGGACAACCCCTTACTTTTGATTTGAAAATTTTAATCATCAGTTGATCTTTTATTGAGTGTTCAAACAATAAATAGCAAATAGTGCTAAAATTTGTGTGTAGTGCGGTGCCTTAACAATACTCACAATCATATTTTACACCATTTCGGGGAAGCCTTTTCAGCTGTAAGCGACCTTGCTCCAAGTCCATGAGCCCTGAATCCTTTGAATAAAATAGTTGCCAGTTCGTAAGGAATCAGGATGCCCAATGTTATGTAAACACACCATGCCAGCAACACTTTTAAATTCGATGAAATTCAGTTACAAAAACGTAACATTTCTAAATTTTTCACTTATTGAAGAAAACCCATACATTCATCATACACTAAAAAAAAAAAGTTACTACTATGTTGCCATATGTAAAAACAAAGAATAACATCAATGCTGCTACATTAGTAGGGCGTTCCATCTGGTTTCTTTTTAGCAGAAATTGTTAGCGGTTTGAGTTTCATGCTTTTGGTAGCAAAATCTAATGTTGACTTTTAGCGTTTCGTCTGAGCGATTTTGCTACGAAATGTTGCTACCAAAAACCCATGTCGCAGGGTACCCATTTTGCGCTACTTTTTCACAGCTGTCAAATGTGCAAGTGAATCCTTTGAGAAAAATAGGTATGACGTTGTTTTTTTAAATAAATGAATTATATTTATGTTATAAGCAACAAAAAAATCAAAATAAAATACATATATACACACGAAACTGTCAAAAAATCACGCGAAACGCGTTTCGTTCGAACAATAATAGCGCCGATGAAAGTATTAAATGCGCTTAGACGGAACGGGTAGTTGGTACTAAAATGAGGTTTTACTAATAAATTGCAACGCGGCTCAGAAATAACACACTGTTTGTTAATTTACCAGACCAATAGACACAAAATACCTGCTTTTGCCCAGCAACAGCCAACCAACAGTACACCCGAAAATCATGTATGTTTAAGTAAATTAATTAATTAAATTTATTTTTTTAGTTTATAGGTCATTGATAGAATCAGGCGTCACTTTGCGAAAATTCATTATTATGATAAAATATTATTACCTTACAAATTCCCTAAAAACAATTCAGTAGCACTCACGTGCAGAAGTACACCATCCACATATGTGGGAGTGCACCTCCCTCCCTCCCTCTTTATGTGGACGATGCCAACTTCACTATAACATTACACCTAAAATTGCTTACTCACACACACATTACACCTAAAACTCGACACTTGTTTCGGCTCAACACGAAACATCTTCAGGAGACAGAAGTTGTTTGTGCGCTATATTCCTTCACTAAATGACGTAAAACAGCTGTTGTTGCCCTTATATAAACAACTCCTAAAACTCCTACTACTCTCATCAACCGGCCTAATCATCTGATCGGTTGTTGTAATTATTTAAAGTAATACGTAACAACGGTAAATTGGAAATATTTAGTTGTTCGTTAATTATTATACCACTATCCCTATACCTAACTATTTCCATCTGCTCCAAAACAAAAAGTTTTAAATTTTTTTTCATATATGTAAAATATCAAAAGTGTGGTTGTCAGGTAGTGAATGTCCAGAATCTAAAACATGATTCGCAAAGTTTGATCGATCTAGCTATTGATTATTGTACGCTGAAATGTATTCTTTGCATCTTGTATTAAAACTGCGACTCGTCTGGCCTATATAAACGTGATCGCAATCGCCGCAAGTAAGCTTGTATGTATCAGAATTTTTTGGATATTTTGTGCGTTCTTTCGCATTATATAATTTCCCATTCCCTCGAATGGGGAATTACCTACATCTCACAGAAAACCGAGGCTAAATAGCTTTAACATGAATTAGTGTTGTGTTCCTGGCGATAAATAAGAGCTAGTGAGGATTCACTGTGCGGACATCAGAGCACTGGCAGTGCTTGGTGTAGACGCGGCGTTCTAGTACGGCGGTCAGGGAGACTCGGTGAAACAGCTGACCTGTGGCAGCAATCAACACTGAAAAAACCTAATAACTGAACAAAATATTAATGGTCTTAATAAATCTATGAGCTCGTTTGGTAACGACTTTAGTAATCTCCATAACTAACAAGCAATCATCAGTGGCCCCGAAAGATCAATCGAAAAGTCACAATGTCAATCAAATGAACTTCTTGACGAAATTTTACACTGTTTCTGAAGTATAAATATTTTGTTTCCCCTCAAGACAATATTATCATAGAAACATAATTCATTTTCGAATATCTTGTAGTTGTAGAGTTATCCTATTTGTAACGATAGTTGTTTATTTTTTACGATTAAAGTTCTAAATCATTTTCTGAATGTTTAAATCTCTTTTTCATTGGGATACCATGGAGCAAAGAGTAGAATAATATTAAAAAGGAACATGGAGTCTAGTTGATTTTATTATTTCATGAACATATTAATTTAATATTTTGTTATTTTAAATTTTCAAGCCTCATTCGATATTCGATTTATTTTGCATACCGAACCGATTTATTTTGAATACTCAAAATATCTAAATAAAATAAATGTCTAATTTTGTACCTCCTATGTTATATACTATTTTTGCCTCATTTATATATATATAAAAATTTCTCCTCGTTATCAAAAAAATCTTAAATCTCCTTCCCTCGGTCTATTATTTAGGTATAGTTAGTATTATTGTCATTGTTGCGCTTCTAGTTTTGTTAGTAGCTTTTCATCTAATGATACGCCGCTTCTAGTGCATTTGCTTGCTTAGTATAACGTCATCCCTCACCATCAAGATTAGTATTAATAATAATACATCTCAAAGGAGAAATACACTGTCACTATTTAGCTGATTATATGATCATCCGGTTCATCAAATTTGCATTAGTCAATATTAATATAATATAATAGTCACAGAAAGATGGTATATAATAAAAAAAACTCCTAATTTTAAGTTTATCTCATGTTTCATTTAGATAATTATTGAAATAAAGTATACCTATACACACAGTCACATACCTAAATCCAAGTGTAGTGCAATCTACATAATATAATATATTATTTAACTTGCAATCTTAATTTGCTTAGATTAAATTTAGTTGAAAAATGTATTTGCGATCCTGCTGTCAGTGTGACACGATTGCAAAATTTGCGAGAAATTGCAAGCTAAAAACACAGGCCCAATATGAGGAAAGGTTTCTGACCTGGCGCTGGCAAAAATATGCTTACAGCATAATTGATTACCATTTAATAAAAAAAATAAACAAAGAAAGAAAAAGCAAATATTGGCGGGCAGCTGGCAATTATTTGGATAATTTGTTATTTGTGTTTATTACTCGATTTGTACGAATTTTCAAAACATACAGTTTGTCCGAGCAATTGTGCATCCGTCAGAGTAAGGAAACAAATACTATTTAAGCCCTTCGTGTTCTCCTGTAGTAATATTGAAAATGGTAAGTAAGCGATTTATTATTTATTAACTCCTGGTAGGATAAACTAAAACGGGGCGCAAGAGTTTAGTAAAAAGGTAGAGATTTTAAAACATTACTTGAATTATTCGTAGTATTCGGCCAGAAAGCTAAATTTTTATGCTAGCCTGTGTGCCAAAAACGAGGAAGTCAATAAAAGTTGAGATAAGTGGTTTTAGAACACCCGGCTCCGGGTTGTTATTCAACTGTCTTCCAATTAACTTTTACTCTTTGTGTAGTCATTATCGCCTGGTAATGTTGATTTTCAAAAGTTTTGGAACTTAGTTAATATTTTCTTGCTCCCTTTCTTATAACTACCATCTTTATATTCATAAAAATCTGATTTCGATCAAACTGTGTTTCACAGTATCTAAGCTAGAAGCTAATCTTGAAGTACGGATCCTTTTGTCCTCTTTGTTCAATTGGACAAGTGAAAATGTACCAATAAGATAGTGCAAGATAAAAAGCATATTTCTTTCAATTGATCAAATGACAGTAGTGGCCACAGTGTAGGCAAAAACAGTTTAAAAATTGACTTACCAAAAAATGTGGTGTTGTTGTGTATATTGTAAATGTTAATTGTGGTATGCCATACCAAACCCATATATTGTTCCATTCAAATTATTATTATTTGTATTGCTTTTCAGCCTTCATACGTCCCCACTGTTGGCATACGGCCTACCCTGATAAGCAAGGGTATTATTTGTATATTTACACGAAATTAGCCACTGAAAGTTACCTATTGTTTAAAAATGTTTTTTTTGAGTACATATCTTGTTTTTTTCCTTGTGACCTTTTCGTGAATCTTATCAGATCAGAATCTGCAATACAATAGTCACTGACTATAATGACCTAGTATCTACATTTTGTCACCAAAAAAATACTTAATTTGTGTACAAACAAAATATTACACATATTGCCTATACTACTTTCATAGTTCATGTTTTCTTTCATAACCTGCATGCACTCACTTATTATTTTAAGAACAAATTTGGTAAATCTATAATTTAATCTATGTTTTCTTAAATGTCCACAAACAAAAACAATGGTGATGTTTTTAATCAACTTAGGTAAGTAGCTATGTAATATAATAATAATAATAAAGCCTTGATTACAGTTAACATTTGCAGTATATGCAGTATCTATTGTTTCTTTTCCACATCTTCTCTTTTTTGTCAGCAGTTTGTCAAAGGCCTCCTCCAAGGCTCTCCACTCAATTTATAATTTGCCTTCCTCTTTTCGTCTTGTGTACTTGGGAGTACCACTCTGTAAGTGTTTTTGTCCACTTGGATGTTTCCTTTCTCATCATGTGGCCTGTCCATTTCTTGGTGTTGTGGAAGTAGCTATGATAAGTAGAAATGAAACAAAAGAAAAAAATGCTGATTTCCAAAAAAGTCAAATAATTGCAGCCATTGTCATATCCCAGTATTATTGTAAAACTATGTTGATTTTCCGTCATGTTCAACAGGTGTCATACTGACATCTATAAACATTGTAATAATGCAAGCTGTTCACGGAATATTGTTTGGATACTCATCGGAGATATCAACAGTTTTTCTGTAATTGTGCATCAATTGCTGACTTTTGATATAAGGCATTAACTTTAAGTTGTGAAAACCATGCAAATGTAGAACTAATGTTTATATAGAGAGTTGTAATATTTTTTCTTGTTAGATTATAGATGGTAGTGACACTGCCTGTGCAAAGATATATTTGATTGTCAGCTTGTTTCTTTGTGCATGTGAGAGTGTGTTTGATAGATCATATAAGAACACATTATTTTGTGTCTGCAACGAAAAAAAGTATCTAAGCCTTCTGCTTTTGTCACTGCCGTCTACGCCTAAATAGGTTTATAAGAATTGTTAGTCCAATATCTCCTGGAAAGTCTGTATATATGTAATGTACAAAATAAAAACATTAGACTGCATTAATTAGCCTAATATTTTATACTTACTATTATGTAAAATTGTTATAAGTTAATTGCTCAAGGTTAAGCTGTGCGTTTCTGCCTATATGGAGTGCACACCACTGTCAAAGGCTATAGTTTTAAAATTTGAAAAATATATTTCCACATTTATTTTATTTAATCATATTTACTTAATTTGGCTTATACCTGCTACTTTATTATATCTCTGTTACAGGTCGATAAAAATGATGACAGTCTACTCTCAGAAATGTTACCAATCTATTATTCTAGGTTATTTCCGCAGAATGTATTCTGCCGGTGGCTTTCATGTGGAAATAGTCCTCAGCCTCTATCACACAGAGAATTATCATTTACTTTAGCTGATGACGTTTATTTGCGATATTTATCAATTTGTAATCAAAAAGATCTACAGACTCTATTACAGAAGAAATGCCCTCATAAGTTAGATATAGGTGCTGTGTATAACACTAAGTAAGTACTTATATACAATTTATTATGAATTTGGTCATACCATAATGCCATTTGCAATTTGAATATGATACCAATGATGTGCATTCCATGGAGTTTAATAAGATCATAGAACACTAAAAATAGCAATAATGTAATCTTTTATCCATAAGACAAGAAGTAAATGACAACTACAGAGTGCATGTAATCATTGATGATTGTCTTATGACGCTTTACACAGACGTCACTTTGAAGATGAAACACTAGCTACTACTACATCACATGCCATATGCAGGAAGACATGTTGACCAGCTCATACACTGCATTTATTTCAAAGCCAAAATTTTTTATTCAAATTAGGACACTTTGGATTTGTCAAAATTATGAAATGCGTTTTTTTGAAATCCGGTTCACAATGTTGTTGATTTCTACCGAGAAGAATCCGGCAAGAAACTCAATGGTTTCTCTTTTTTTAAAAAAATAATATAAACTACAAATACAATCAATGTTTAAAATAAAAAATATAAGCCATACAATTTTATATTATTTCCATTTTAATTTGGTTAACCTATGCATCCTGTAATTGAACATCTTCACTTCAGTCCCATGGATTTTGAGATATACATAGTCTAAAATATTGTAGTATGCTTTTTAATTTTATTTAAGATAGCAGTCTCAAATGCTATGTCTAGTATGTAGTACAAACTTAGAAATTTAAAGTGTATTTAAGCCTAAGTCGTTATTGGAAAATGTGTATCAAAATAGTAGTTGTTAACATATATTACATATTCAACCCTGTAGAAAAAAATATAATTCAAGAATTCAAATTAAACCAATAAAATGGAAAAATAAAAATTACACCTTACAGTCAAAGATTTTATAAATGGTACTTAAATCAATTCACAACTCAATTATAATATTTACTAGTTCAGGATGGCCATAGTTTTGTATAACAATTAACATTTTTCATTTCAGGCCATCTATTGGTCGTCATGATTCAGTGGTGCTTGCAAGAGAACTTGTGTTTGATATTGATCTTACTGACTATGATGAGGTCAGAACGTGTTGCCAAGAAGCTAAAGTATGTGAAAAATGCTGGAAATTTATGGTTATTGCCTGTGAAATCATTGATAAAGCTTTAAAAGGTAATTAAAAACATGTGGTCTCTTTTGATGCCTATTGCTTACTTTTTATCAAAAGCTATATCCATTAAAAAAAGCTAGGACCAAGATAAACATTATATCCATTGCTAAACGATTAGCTTGTCGCATCTTTCATCGGAAACGATATGCAAAGTTAAGCAACCATCGGGCATGCTTGGTTCCATTGGTCCTAGCTGTTGTCATACCTATGACAGCAGTCATTAAAGTAAGATGGTCACTAGTTCGACAATAAACGTCCGCCAATCCGCACTAGACCAGCGTAGTGGACAATCTTCTAAGCCATTTTTCTCTGAGAAGAGGCATGTGTCTCTGTTCAACTGGAAAATCAATATAGTTTTAAAAGCCAATTCACATCAAAGAAATTCATATTTAGGTATATGTTTTTAACTAAAAGATGCTTGCGATTTGCTGGAAATATAACCACGAAGTTTAGTACAAACATTTTTCTTAAACTAATACTGATCTTCTTCAGATAAAAAAACCCATACATAGTTATGTCAAAAATACACAGCATCAAGCTCATACCTTGCAAAAAGGATCTCTGTTTCGATACTGAACCTATTCCCCTGATATTACTGTTTGCATAAAATAAAGGTTTACTTTTTTTCCACACTGAATTTCTTCACTTTAGTACAGTCTGCGCCAAAAATTAAGTCAGCTGTGGCACAATTGCCATGTGAATAGTGCACCTTAGCATCACCCTCAAAAAAATTTATTCCAGTGGGTACTCTCGATCGGGATGAAAAGAAGGTACTTTTTGTCCGTATTCTTTTCTTCAACTATCCCTGTGCCATAAATCAGCTTACCTCTGCGCCGTGAGAGAATAGTGTACCGCGAAAAATCAATTGCCGTGGATAGTATCACTAAGGTGTGTCGATGGTAAGCAGTCACCGCAAGAATGTAGCAGCTTGCAACATTAGGATTCACTCGCGCGTTGCCGACCCTGCATCACTCGCTTCTATTACCCTTTGTCCTTCTCGATCCCTGTGACAGAAATCAGGTCAATTATTGGAAGCTCCGTTGGTACGTTAACAAATTTTAACACACAAACTTTCGCGTCGATGTATAATCTAAGAAGAACATACAAGTATGGTACTGCAACAAATGGGGACGGAGATTAAATACAATTGATTTTCTAATTCCTATGCAGAATATTTATTGCATTAAGATCATATAAAAATTCAGTTATTTTATATCACGAAGTGTGTGGGAGGTAATGCAAGCGACTAGCTACACAAAATATACAAATTCAGTTTTGCTGTCACTCATTACATTTTTGCCACAGCTTAAACAATAATTTTATTTAATCGTGTGGGATACTTCTCTTACACCCTGTGGGTGTTGTGGTGCGGGTGTCGGGGAAGGTGATTTTGCTTCCTACCATTTAGTCGGCCATGGAAAGCATCTGTACAGAGCAATCGTGAGATATGGTGCGTGGCGAGACGGGGGGCGAGCGCACCAGACCAACCTGTCACTATTTGTCTCTGTTGCACGCGCATAATTATTTGCCGTTGCGCTCCTCTATGACAGCGGTCATCGCATCTGTGCGACAAATAATTAGACGCGTGCAACAGGGACAAATAGTGACTGGTCATTGAAATGAATTGTTCCTGCTTAGCGTCCGTGCTATAGTCCAGCCAGTCATACATTTTATCGCGGTGCCATGACTGTTTCGACGTTGTTAAATTTATCAAAGGCGATGACTGACTAAGAATGAATTGAATTTTACTTTGTGTTTTTGTGTTACAGAGGATTTTGGATTTCAAAACATATTATGGGTATTTTCTGGTAGACGAGGTATTCATTGCTGGGTATCAGATTACGAAGCTAGGACATTAGACAGTCCAGGTAGATCAGCAGTTGCAGACTACTTATGTTTAATAGTTGGTGGGGATAACCAACACAAGAAAGTACATTTGGGAAATGATAATCTTCATTCCAGTATCAGGTAAATCTGTGCATTATAAGTTAACTCTGTATTCCTAGTCAACCTCATTTTGAACTCCAATAGTTGGGGCTAGGAGTATTTCCAACCTTTATATATAAATAGCTTTATTTTACTATTAAAATATAAATGTATCATTTACATATACAGTAGGGCCTCGTTAATCCGGAGAGGCAAAAACAAGACCCTTTCCGGATTATCGAGGCGTCCGGATTATAGTTTGCCATATTAAATGTTAATAAAACACATGTTTAACCTTAGTGTCTTTTTAATCAATTTTTAAGTTATAGCATAAAGACAAAATGTACATGTTCAAAATTACAACTATGTAAGGAAATCAGTAAGTTAAAATAAAACATTAGTTAATTCTTCTTGAAAAATGTCGAATGTTTACGTGGCGGCGCCATGATGTTAGCGAGCGCACTTAATTGACACTACGTATTACACGAAAGACGATAAACAAAAGACTGACGGCGCATTGGCTCATGACAACCCCGCACCTACACCCCGCCGGGCCTCCGGCCGGATTACAGCGGTCACCGAACAAGCGGGAGTCCGGATTACCGAGGCCCTACTGTACATATATATAAAAATAGAAATATTTCGCCTTATTAGTCAAATTTTGGTCAAATATATGAATAAACATAGTTAAATAAATTTCATAAGTGGTTTTATATCAACAGTACATAAATAGCGATTTCGAGTTTTCTCAGCGATGGCATATATCTAGATGAATTAAAATCTTTAGAACAAAACATAAAATCTGATACAACATATATAACAAAACATACAATACAGGCACACCGAGTTTGTTGCAAGCGTGAAAACACGAACCTTCTAAGAACCTACCTAACCTAGCTAGATCGATTTCCGCCCCAGTGAACCGCCGCTTTGTTTATTTTACTAAAATAGTGTTAAACCCGTTTTTACGAACGCTATTACAAACGTTAATTATATTAGGATAGGATAAAGCTGCTGAAAACTAAACTTTACTCTTAGTGTAGGTAATAAACTTAACGCTTAACATAGGATAAGGAAGGTTAGAGACACAAAATACAGCAGTGTGTGAGTAAGAGAGAAATGGCGAATCGACTGCTGACACCGCCTTATTAGCATTTAAGAAACTCGTTATTTGAGAGTTCTCTTATTCTCTGTACTCTGCACTTAGGTAATGAAATTCTGTCTAAATATTTATATACCAATTTTAGAAATATGTCAAAAGATTTTAAGACCGTCTGCTTTCTGAAAAAAAAATAGTATTTCATTATCTGTAGTACCTTCTCCATTGATGTAGTTAAATAAAAAAAATGGTGATACTGGACTGTACTAATGTAACCTGCATTTCTGATTTTTAGAGAACTTTTGTGTCTATATTAAGTTAAAATTTAATACTATCTTTTACAGGAGAGCTCTTGGTGTGATAGATAGATACTTCTGTGAAATCTTGGAAGATCAAGAGTTCTTGTCAACTACAGAAAGGTTAATTAAATTTCTGACACTGATCCCCGATGAAGTATTAAGAAGTCAAGTAGAGAAGAGTTTTGAAAACACAAATGGATCATCTTTAGAGCGGTGGAAGATTTTCGTACACTCTTACGAAACCTACTGTCGAGAAGTATGCATGTTTTTAGCTGAGTTTTGATGACGACATTGAGAACTATGATATTGCATAAGCATTGAAATAGCTTTGTAAACCAAATGTAAATAAACAAAATGGTCGTTAAGAGGAAATATCCTGCTGTTTTTCCCCATACAAAACGTATTCTCATGTTTCCTCCCTGGATTCTGGCATCAGAGCTGTAATTTTTTATGTATGATAGATATACACAATCACTATGTCTGTATGTTTTGATTGTTTTGATTGGCCATTCCTATAAAAAACGGGCCCTGCAAAAGTCCAGAAAAAAATCCTCTTTTTTATGACATTTTTAGAAGTGTGCTATACAAATATGAAAACTATTTTTTAAGAAAACTAAACATACAGTCACGGACTTATCCATTTACTTTAAGGTGAAGCAATTTTATTAAATTTGGTTGAGATTTGGAAGAGGAAAGTGAGGAATACGTTACCCCAATTTTGATGATTACGACTACGTAAAACAGCCCGAGGCGCAGTTGTCCCTATCGCACACCCGATTCTTGGACCTGGTCCTAGCGCGACAACAAGTGTTTTTCAAATACCTATTTCTGCATTCGCTAGGTTGTGATGTTTCCTCTTAACTGTTTTAACAGCTCATCTACTCTATCTCCAAAAGATATGCAGCCTATGTTTTGAATGCGTACCTGGAGTGCCGCTATATTGAGAGTGGAGCGCATTCACTTTTGGTCAACAGAACGATCGAATGCTTGCATAGAGAACATAAAGCGCATTCAATGCGTATAATGCTTTTATAGAAAACGTCCCTTCAATTTCTAGTCTTACACTGATGCACACACTTATATCACAGCTGAAACATTAATTTCATTCATACAGGTCATCGTGTCTGGAAGGTATGCCGCGATAAACCCGACTAACCATATGTGACGACATAGGCTAGTTGGGTGGGCTCCCATCGCACCTCACGATTGCTTTATCTTTTATTTTTTGAACTACAATGTATGAACAAAAGAGAGAAGTAGTTAATAGTGTGCCATCAGTACTACTGGGCGATAACCAAAATCTTCTACCGCTTATTCATGCTTCTTTATTTTATGTTAATTGCCATCAAGAAAAAATGCGTATAACACTGCAGTGACTTAATCGTTGTCATTTTGGATAGATATGTTAACCGTAGATCTTAAAACAAACTACGGAACCCTAAAAATAAATTATAACTGAAGTTTGGGATAAAAATCGTAGCCAATGCTATGCTGCATTTCATCTTAAATAACAATTTTAAAATATATAGAGTTTCTCTAGTTATCTGTCGTTGTTTGTGTTCTCAGTATAAGGCTACAGACCTCTCCTAATAGAAAAGAGGCTAAGGCCATAGTCCGCCGTGCTGGCGAATAACAAAAAGTTATCTAGCTAATGTTCACTTGACCGTCAGATTTTTTAAGCTATCCATTAGGCTTCTTACTTTGATTAATGACTGCTGTCATATGATATCAGCAAGGAACGACGTTGTGACACTGTTTACGAGTGAGTGTAATGAGAAAATAGTATTTTTATCGCATCTTTTCAAAAAGAGCTGGTAAGTTCCTCGTAAACAGGGTTTAAAGTTGCACTTTGAATCCCTAGGGACGCAAAATGATTTCAATTTGTCGATTATAGAGATCGATCAAGGATATTGTATGAACAAGTAACTAGCTGTATAATAAGACTGGCAGGCTACGCGCGGACCAATTAAAATAATTGTGAAAAGTAAAAACTGAAATGTATTCCGCCTTTGTAATTGTTTACTCAAATTCGTATTTATGATGATACTTTTATAAAAAATAGTGCGTTTTCCTCAATTAGTGATAATAACATAAATAAATGTACTATTCTTATTTATAAGTTACACTTATCTCTTTTCTCATAGAGGGTAATAAAAAGTAGAGTGTATCACTCGACCGCAAAATTCGTTTACCTCGTGCGCCGGTCTTTTAATCCCTCGCTGCGCTCTGGATTCAGAATAGTGCCATCGCCGTAAAAATATTATTTTGAACTCTTGTGATACAATCTACTATTAGTGCGGTTGCTAATGAATCATAACATAAAGCATCTCTAACAAATTCTTAACTTACAAGCTCACAAAGTGTTTCATTAAACTTATTCCATAACCTATTCATACTAGATCTATTTTATATATCTATTTTGTATTTCTTTTACAGAATGTGAATGTTGCAAGGAAAATAAAGTATTTAGTAGAAGAAATTAAAATACAATATTGTTACCCTAGATTGGACGTAAATGTAACTAAAGGTTTCAACCACTTACTCAAGTCTCCATTCAGTATACATCCGAAGACAGGGAAAGTTTCCATAGTCTTCAAACCCAGCATGGCCAGAAGTATGAAATTAGAAGATGTACCTAGTATTCACACCTTGCTTGACGATAGTTCCACAGATAATGCGCAGCATCAAGCTAATATGCGGACAGCTGTGAAAAATTTCCAAGAAGTTGTATTTTCTCTCGAAAAGACAGAGGCTATGAGAAGAAAAACTGATGCTAGTGAGTTATTACATCTTATAGGCTATTAATATGGACGAAAAATCACACTTTTAAAATGAAACTGATTTTTTTCTAGGAATTTAAAGTATTAGTTATATATAAGTTCACGATTTTAATCCTCAACAGGTGTGACATGACCAGTTGCTGGATACACACCTACATTATAGTGTAGAAGATAACCTCTTTTCTCTAACTACTTAAGTCCCGTATGACAGGTGGTGAGCCCCTCCCGCAATACTGTATAATGTATCTGTACTAAAATGGCTTTATATACTGAAGCCGATAATTCCTTCCTGACAACGGTAATATTAACCATTAAGGCTATATACAGTAAATAACTCAACAAAACCTGTTCCTCAAAAATGTTATACTTCCTGCATTATGCATATTGATTAGGAAATTTGACTTTCATGGTTTAATAATAAAGAAGATTTACATGTATTTTTTTAACATGGTCATTTAAGTTTTGAACTGATCCACTTACTAATTTTCATTAATTTTAATCAGTTTTTCTAGCTGCGTAATAATTTTATTGTTGTTATAACAAATATTTTTTTTTAACATGGTCATTGAAGTTTTCAACTCATAGTCCAATTACTAATTTTCATTAATTTAAATTGAAAAATAACGGATTTTAATATGTTATATTCTTAAATCCTCAATTAAATTCCTTAGTTTTTCTAGCTGCGTAATATTTTTTTTTTTTTTATATAATTATAATTATTGTTTTGATTAGATTAATTCTACAACTTGCAGGGATTTTAGCAGTGGTGCATCTGCCATGATGACATGACTAACCAGAAAAAGTATTCTATGTCCTTCTGCATCTCTTTAGCTTTTTCTATGCCTGAGATCATGTCAATTGGATGCTCCGTTACAAAATGCAGAAATTACTAATCAACTTGCTGTTATAACACAATTAGCTTTTACTCGCGGCTTCACCTGCGCAAATTTCGATTATCGTCACGTGATTTCTGCAGCAAATTGATTATAGTAAGAAAAATTATAGCAAGCTACAGTTGTAGATATTGTTCGTCCACGTGGCATTCGGTTAGTTATAAATTTGCCTATGTCCTTTCAACAATCTATGTGCTAAAAATCAGCTTAATTGATTGCTCCATTGCGAAGTCAAGCAATAACAAACAAACACTCTTTGAAATATTTTTTAGTTAGGATATATTAAATTTTATAAATTTCTGCAGGTAAGTGCTTGGAAATAATATTATAGTAATCTTAATTTTGTATAATATAATATATACATTGTTTCAGATATTTCATTAGAATTTTAATTGATATTGGGGAAACTTTTGAAGAAATAAATGAATTTGAAAGAATAAAGCAAGTTTTATTTAATTACTGAAAATAATAAAAAATATAAATTAACATTTGTGAATATCAGTAGAATCAGTGGGAAGAATATAAGCTTAAAAAGATCATTTGAGATACAAAATAAAGATTCTAGATTGTGTTTAAATAGAGCAGCTCAGTGCAACATTCAGGAAATCTTCAAATCCTATAGTGACAGTGCCATTTTGCTGAGTGTCTCTCTTTCGAAATGCTTCAGTGAATCGTTGTATTTGCACGCATAATACTATAAAGTTGTCCACTGAAATTTTACCTTCCTTAGAATCACACCTTTTTGATAAAAAGGTAACGAATTCTGGAGTAAATCGGAATCCCATTTGCGATAATGCTGGAATAAGAACAAAGATAAATTAATTGAAAACAAACTAATATACAGGTTGAGATTTTTTAGGTGGGCGTGGATGGCCAAATTCGAAACTATAAAGAATAGCGAAAACTACTCAAAGGAGTCTCGAGGGGCCGAATTTTGATTGAAACTTAAACTGCATCAATAATCGAAACTCAATATTCCTAGCCAGAATTTGAACCTGTTGGTTTTGATGAATAAAAAAAATTACAACATGTATTATTACACCATCCATAGTGTCGCTAATAGGAATCAAATTCTAGGAAGAATAGCAAACTTTAAGAAAATGTTAAAAATAAAATAATTATTCTGAAAAACCTACTAATGGAAATGGAGCCCATGTTTTCATTAAGGTTTCAGAATCCCAAAATTATGTTGATCTTGGAAGAGCTAATAATAGAGCTAATGGTCGATATTTAGATGCCAACATAGTAATTAGTAAATCCGCAATAATGTTGCTAGCAAACAGCATCGAAATATCAGATGCTCAAAACCTTCAATCATAAAAGTATCTGTAGAGAAGAACCCCGTAAGATCTATTTGTAATTTACTTAGTATTTTCTGTCTTCTGACAGTCCGCGTTACTCAGTTGATAGTGTTCCTATCTGCTGAACCGAGGAACGTGGGTTCGAACCCTGCACAAGGCAAATATTGGCGTTCGGATTCAAGTGTTTTCTATGCGTATGTATTTACAAACAAAAAAAGTATCATTTGTTTTGTATCATTATCACTTAAAGTATAACCATTGCTTAATTTGCGCTGTGTAATATATGTAATATAAAGGAATATTTAATGAATATTAGTAATTTTTTTGGACATTACACACAGCGCCATCTGGTCCTAAACTAAGCAAAGCTTGTCCTGTGGATACCAGACAACAGATACAAATACATTTAGACATTTTTTGTTAATAAATACATATACTATATAAGACAAATAAATGTTTATCCTTGCGGCTATCGAACCTAGGCCCCTTTATTCAGCAGGCAGGTCATTACCCACAGGGCCACGAACTTCGAACAATTGAAAGATAAATTAAAATACAGCCAAAAACCTTAGGTGCCTACTTATACAGTTTGTCTGATATGCCATACCTTTAGAAAGTTCCTCGCCGTCGATACTTCCTGATTGGTCTAAGTCATAAGTCTTAAAAACTGCCAGCCACTGATTAATATAAGTGTAAAGTTTCTCGAATTCTTCAACGCTGATGTGCCCCGAACGATCTTTGTCAAACATTCCTGGAACAGAAATCTCTTATATGTGAACAGACCAATCGCGTTCCTCCTCCTTTTTTTGAAGTTGGTTCATTTTTATTTTTGATTTAATCTCTTATATTATAAGTAGTTGAGCCGCGGGGAAATAAAAACGCTCTCAATTCCCGACCACAATTATTTAGTCCGTGGCTACTAACTTCACAACAATCCATTAGTCAATTAGCCTACAGGAGCTCATATTGTTGGACATAGGCCTTTGGATTGGCCAACCATGTTCAAGGAAATTGTAAAGTATGCACATATATTGCTGTAGCCCCAAATTCAAGAGATATTTTGGTGACCACAATTAACGACTGCAAATACAGAGAAAAACATCTATGTTAGTTTCGGGATTCGAACCCAGGACTCTTGCGTTGGTACTTAAATACGAACGCTCTAACTTCCATGCCAATAACCACCAAAGTGCTGAGTGAGAGTAGCTATCGTTTACGAACGAATTAAATATGATATTACGTATTTTGATTTTAAGGGGTTCCGTACCCAAAGGGTACAAAGCATGACCCTATTACTAAGACTTGGCTGTCCGTCCGTCTGTCACCAGGCCGTATCTCATGAACCGTGATAGTAAGACAGTTGAAATTTTCACAGATGATGTATATCTGCCGCTATAACAACAAATACTAAAAAACAGAATAAAATAAATATTTAAGGGGGCTCCCATACAACAAAAGTGATTTTTTTGCTCGATATTGATAACGGCCACAGGTAGACGCTTGAAATATTCACTTAAAAAATAAATAATTAAATTAAAATGAAACAAATATTTAAGGGAATGTTTTTTTATATATAATGGTAGGGAACCCTTCGTGCTCGAGTCTGACTCGCACTTAGCCGAGTTCTTCTCTTATAGGACTTGAATCGAATACGCGAACGCGACAGTAGAGTTTAAAAACTCTACTACTAGGCACACAAGTAGATTGAAAGTGTTGTAAAGTTGCACGACAAATGTTTGATTATGTAGATACTTAATAGTTACGATGCGAAACACCTATTGAGTGGAAGTGAATCTCGCATATCAGTCTGCATTGATTACCTATACAGCCACGACCACGCGAGCAGTGAGCGGCGCGTCTTCCTATTCAAACGCATCGTAAGCAAGCGCGCAACGAAAGTACCTATATGCAAGACGAGGTTGGGTACGGTACGATTGCAATGGGTTGCCGTCGCAGTTTTTAGGTCGAGTCTCGACATTCCTTCCTCATCTTCCATCGGTTTTGCAAGCTACTTCAGAAAACTAATTGTATGCTATATGTTTGTCACTCTAGTTCTACGTCTCTCACGTATTTACAATAGATAGATAGGTATCTATATTAATAAATAGAGAGTGGCTTTTGTAAGTTTGTTTATATGTGGAGGGTAATCTCTGGAACTACTGCATCTATTTAAAAAAATTTCACTATTTGACCTTATTAATACCTTAGGTATACTGCGTCTACAAAATCAATACGTGCGTGTGTCTGTGTGTGTGTATGTGTACCTACAGAGCAAAACTGACCTGAAGTAGCTATAAGTCATGTAGAAACGACAAACTATGCTAATATTATGTACACATTAAGTACATACAAAATAGTTGCTTATTTACACAGTCTGGCGCGATGCATTATATCAGATAGACACCTATATAATATATATTAATAGGTATTAATATATATAACGTTCGCCGGGTCAGCTAGTGCAGGACAGGATAGGAAATTGATTGATTGATTTATATAGATTTGCCATGAAAGGGGCTAAGATAACACGAATATTCTGCGACAAAATTATAACTAGCTTTCTTAGGCCTCTTGTGGACGTCTGTTCTCTCACCGGACGCCGCCGGACCTATGAATAAACGTACCGCGCGCAGTATTGTATAGGTAACAATTTAAGCGTGCCGGATAAATAACCGCCGAAATATGCTACCAGAAGTTCTCTGCCGGTCCGTGTTAAAATAAAACGGACGTCTACGGTTAAAGATTCAGTCCTGTGACAGTCAGACAGCGTAAATAGTAATTGGGTCGTGTTAGCATCCCGTTTAGGTCAGAACTCTTAATATTATCCTCTACTTTTAACGCTTGTAACAATGAATATTTTCTGCTTATCTAATATCTAATAATTCTTATCTTACTATAATTTATTGCAGATATAAACAGCAGACTGAAAAATATTTGCTGTCTCGTGATGATGATCATCATTAAACAAATTTTTATGCAACAGCGTAGATTTTTGTTTTATTACTTGCTGTGCCCCACGATTACGCCTTTTTTAATTTTCTATCAGCAATAGGTCATAATCAGCTAGTAGACAAATCATCCTGATGTAGTGCAGCGTTGTCATAATAGACCGGGACACTTTACGAGAAGACAGATAAGCATTTAAAGCGATTTTGATTTGATTTTTGATTTAGCCAAGCTTTGCCAATAGTCCACCTACAGTACTATAGTGAACATACACTATAAAACTTACTGCGAAAATTTGAAGGAATCAGCTCAAGGTGCTTAACTGTCTCCGATTCTCTTTGAACCAGAAAAACCAATAAAGTGGCAAACAAGCTTACGGTCCGCCTGATGGGAAGCGGTCACTGTAGCCTATGGGCGCTTGCAACACCAGAAGTATAACTCGCGCGTTGCCGACCCTTTAAAAATCTAATAACTTCTTTCTTGAAGTAATACTGTAGTCCTTAGAGAAAACCTTGGCAGCTCGCTTAGGAGCTTGGGAACTTATTCCACAACCCAAGCGTTTGCAGAGAAAGTTTCTATGAAACCACACTGTACGCGACCATTTCGGTTCTAAAGTGTGAGAATGAATTTCCTGCCGATGGCGAGTGGTGCGATGGTAAAAAGTAGCCGTAGGTATCATTTCGAACAATTCCTCAGAACACATTCCATTGTACAAGCGGTAGAACACACAGGGAGGCAAAGTATCTCTTCAAGGGTTCGATACAGCAAGTGAGTTTGGAATCGTCGACAATTCTCACAGCCCGTCGTTGAAGCGAGTCAAATGGGCCAAGCTGATATCCGGGTTGGATCATCAACTTTATTAGGTTGATTTAAGTTCACCCACCCCGCACAATCTACGCTTCCGCTGCATCGCGTTTACATGGTTATTTATAATGTTTATGTCCTAACATCCAAAACTATTTGTGTACCGGGACAATCAGGACTTCAATTCGGAACCGGTAACATTACCCGGTATCAGGACGATGAGTTACTAATAGTGGAATTTATAGTTAATATTAGTCACAGTTAGTCACAACAAGGGGAACAGGTAAAATGGGACGCATCCCTCAGCAGTGGCCGATGCCACATTTACCTACTCTAAACTGTGCACGCTAATGGCGTGACCTATCTGGACGTCGCAGAGAAATGTGGCTCGTTGAATGACTTCGTCAGCCGCAGATATCCCCCGACAACCGTACAGACTTTTCAATCGCTGCTGATAGACGCGTCCCATAATATGTTCATAGCTTAAAAAAACTGGTGAATACCTATCATCAAATTGCAAGCAGTTTCTGAAAATGTTTGTCCTTGCGCATTAACCAGTGCTGCTTTTAATTCCGGGGCAGTTATGAATCCAGATTGGTCTTTGTCAACAGCACGGAACCATTGTTGAACTTGCTGTGAGACACCACCTCCTGGACCTATGGAAGGGTATGGTCCGTGACCGATTTCCAATCCACCTGGTGCTGCTCCACCATAGGCCGGTTGACCCATACCTTGTCCTGGTTGTCCATAACCTGGTCCTTGTTGTCCGTAACCTTGTCCAGGCTGTCCATAACCCGGTTGCCCTTGACCTGGCTGTCCATAACCAGGCTGAAACAAAAAAAAAGTACATGACTATATAAGTATGTATTGTATTTTATTATTTTGTTTCATTGATTGGGTAGGTACTAATTATACCATGGTACCCAAAGAAGACTGCTGACGTGCTACGACCATATAATTATAACTTCGAAATAGTTTAAGACTTAGATTTTTTATTTCACGGTCATTGTTTTGGCCTAATCAATGATGAAAAGTCAGAGCAGGAATCGAGCATAGTAGGAGCTTTGTCCATACAAATCCCAAAAAACTTGCGCCTCTTAGGTAAAGCTATCTTTCTTATATCACAAAGGTAGTAACTACACGTAACTCTAAGTATTTCAAATTTTCCAGTTTGTAATGTAGGGTCCAACTTTTATGAAAACAGTAACTATTCAATTAAACAAATAGTTGTAGCACGAAAATCTACAACCAGTGTATGTTACAAGTGATGAAATATGGTATAAAAACGTGGTCTTTAACTGATGCTATATTAGAACATATTTTATGTTACCTGCTGCTTTGCGCGTTAAATTCAATATCAGAAAATTATTCAGATTAGAAAAAAAAAAAAAAAAATTGTATCGATTTTTTGATTTTTTTTTTGTCTGGATTTTTAAAAAATGTTTGCTTGGTATGTATTAAACACACCCCTCTGTGGGCTACCCTCGCTCCGGGGAAAAAAACATATCCGAACCCAACCTAGTACTAGTATTTACAATATAGCTGCACTACTCATGCACGCTTAGTTATATATCGCGCCACCCTTGTCTTTTCTCACGGTTACTGCCAATCTGTATGACAAACATTAAGGACTGTTTTATTCTGGCTATGCTTTGGCAGCTTCGCACAATATTTTTTTGTTCATTGTGAAAGGCATGGATTCAAGTCCTGTATTTTAGCAAAACACGTAACAATAGCATTGACAACTTGTAGGACGATGCAACCCAAATTGTTGAATTGTAACAATTATAGTAATAGTAATTGTTAAAGTTATTTTTGACAATTAACTGGTGTTTTGAATATTATGTAGCATTGCGGTAATTTTTTCCTTCTCTGCACCACGTAATTTTTGCGTAAAAATGATTTTATTGGATGGAGATGCATCCCCTTATACCTAAATGGAATGCAGAAGTCAGCGGGCAAATTATTTTTGGTATGGATTTTCGGATAAAAAAAATTATACTTATGGATTTTTGAAAAAAAAACTTTTTTTATATTTTTTGTTCGGATTTTTTGAAAAATATATTTTATTGTATAGATTTCTGAAAAAAAGTGTTTATGGATTTTTTAAATAAAAAAAATTTTTTGTACTGGATTTTTTATAAATTGTTGCTTGATATGTATTAAACACACCCCTCTGTGGGCTGCCCTTGCTCCGCTCGGAGAAAAAAAGGCACGACCGAACCCAACCTAGCACTTTTTTTACAATATAGCTGCACTACTCATGTACGCTTAGTTACATATCGCGCCATCCTTGTCTTTTCTCACAGTTACTGCCAATCTACATTGACTCATAAATAACAGATATGAAGGACTGTTTTGTTCTGGCTATGCTTTGGCAGCTTCGCACAATATTTTTTTATTCATTGCGAAAGGCATGGATGTACTTGCATACATTTTTCAAGTCGTTTATCCTAGCAAAACACGTAACAATAGCAGCAGCATTGACAACTTGTAAGACGGTGCAACCCAAATTGTTGAATTGTAACGGTTATAGTAATAGTACCTAATTGTTAAAGTTATTTTTAACAATTACTTTAACAGACGTTTTAGTGCAATCCACCACACACCACAATATATAGCTTTGTTAAGCAACACTTAAGCTGCCTACTTGACAATAGATGGCGTTGTTAAAAAAACGAGCAAAGCTCGGTCCCCAGGTACCTAATTACTGTATTTACGATAGAGCAAATAAAATTACTACAAAGCAAGTAAGGACAAAATTTACTTTGTAGTTGAAGAAATGTTCTCCCATACACCGGTCTACATAACGGTTTATGCTCCAATTGCAAATGTAATTCGTGATTGCAAAAAAATACTTTTTAAATGGTTTAACTTAAAATTAAAAATATTCAGATTTTTCCATTTACTTGTGAGATTGATATCGTCATATTAAACCAAGCTTCGTCACTTTGCTGTCTGTTCATTTTTTCCTTTTTTCTTACTAGTGGTAGAAATTTCAAGTTAATAAAAATGATCGTGATCCTATTCACTTTACATTTCCGTTCCTTACTATTACAGTAAAAGCTCCTTATTCGCGGGGAATACGTTCTGTAAAATATGCCGCGAATACAGAAATACCGTACATACGCAATGCTGATTTGTATAGGATTATAATGGATAATATATAATGATGCGGTAAGACCATGCCGGAAATCTCCATAACACAGCGGGAGATCCGGCGGGCTTTGCTTTCTCTAGACGTTCATAAGTCGATTGGGCCAGACGGTATACCAGCAGTGGTGCTTAAGCACTGTGCTCCTGAGTTATGTCCTGTACTCACGCGCCTCTTCGCGCTTTCCTACCACACTAGGCAATTTCCGTCTTCATCGAAGTTGCAATCTTACGGAGTGCCCGAGGGTTTGTGCAAATGTGTGGCTAGCTTTTTGTCCGGCAGACGCATACGAACCGTTGTTGACGGTAGTTGCTCTGATAGCAGGGAAATTAATGCTGGTGTCCCGCAAGGCTCTGTGCTGTCTCCTACTCTGTTTCTACTGCGTATCAATGACATGCTGGACATCAACAACATACATTGCTATGCAGATGACAGTACTGGAGACGCTTATTACACGGGTCGTGCAAAAATCCCTCGTTCCGTTGTGGAGGAAAACCGCGGAGAACTTGTGTCTCAAATCGAGACCACACTGTCCAAGGTCTCTGACTGGGGACGGGTAAACTTGGTCCGATTCAACCCTACAAAGACACAAGTGTGCGCGTTCACTGCTAAGAAAACCGCATTCACTGTAGTCCCACAATTCCACAACACTCTGCATCTCCAAGAGCATTGGGATCCTTGGTGTTGACATCTCCAGCGATGTTCAGTTACGAGATCATTTACAAGATAAGGTGAAGCTGGCATCCAAAAAACTTGGTGTACTTAACAAGGCGAAGCGTCGGGGCAAAGGTTGTTACTTTACAAGTCGCAAGTTCGGCCCCATATGGGCGGGTGCACCCAGATACCAGCTTGGCCTCTACTTTTCTTTTTTTTTATTCATTTCAACAATATCACAGATGGTATTCAGTATTGTGTGTACCTACGTAGGGATGGCGGGTTGGGTCATGTGGGTATAGTTTAGCAATTTTTTAAGTATAGATGTACTACTATCACTTGTTACCGCTGAGTAAACAGTAGGTGTACAATACACAAGTGATGAGTACAGATACCGTTAAATACATAAAATAAGTTATTTACCTGATTAGTTTGTTGGTTAAGAAACTTGTTTTCAGATGATATGAGGATGTAATCTAGTTGTGTTAGTATAGCCATTGTGTAAGTACTATTACTAATGTGTGTGTGTGTGTGTGTGTGTGTGTGGCAAGAGGCAAACAAGCATACGGCCCGCCTAATGCTAAGCGACAATTTTTTGTCTTATAGTACCTACCTACTCGTGTATCGCCGACCCTTTAATAATCTTATCATCTTTGCAAGAGTAGACATTTGTGTATGTTATTACAGGACAAAAAGACATTAACCTCAAAATAAATAACCTAATTTTTGGCCTTAGTGATCCTAAGATCCTTAGAAATATTCCCTCATAAGTCCCTACCCCCTGATGCCGGCTACCCCTCTCGCCCCTTCAAATATCTCCCCGGATGTTTATTTTTGGCACAAGTAGTCCTAGGGTCCATAGAAGTATCCCCTCAAAAGTCCCCACCTACGAGATGCCTGATTTTCTCCTCCCCTCTTCAAATATTTCCTCAGACGGCCAAATTTGCCCACTTTTTTTGTATTTTCGCAGTTTTCTTCACTTTTTTATTAGGAATGGCACAGTGAAATTACTTTATAACGATATATACTAGATGAATAACAAATCGAGTAAATACTAACGTTCCTTCCTTTTGCTTATTTACTTAGAAACGATTTAAGGGCTGGGCTAAATTATCTATAAATGTAGCCAACTCAGCCCACTGCTTCCAAATTGTCTAATTTAAACTCTATTGGTTTAGAAATAAAAGTCATGCAACCTAAATGGGCAACATTGTCATATGTACTCAAATCGAATCGAAATTTTTACTTGTTTTCCAAATAAATGCCTGGGCAAATATGGCTTTAAAATTATTGATTTTCTCATACAATAAGGTTAGGGTTACCACTTATATTGGGTTTCAATGGGTATATAAGTAATTAAATAAGACTGCTGATAATTGTTAACAACAAATGTTGTTTTTATTAAAAGAATACAAAGCTTCAGCTTCCAAAAATTAAGTGAAAAATAAAATAAAAAAAAAACAGACAAAAACATAAGTAGTAGAAAACACTAAAGAAAACACATCTGGTACATTTTTAAGTAAAAAACCTAAATTGGAATGAGATCTTTCTTTTAACTAAACTAAAATATAATAAATATCAAATTGACGTTCAGCATCTCTTGACGAAAGACATCCTTTAGAAACAAGATCGACAGCTACATTGAGCATATCGGCAGAATAATTCTGTATATCTTGGCACCTGCTTTACGTCGTACCCTTTGCTTTCTAGTCCGAGGTTTCCCTATTCTGAAAATAAATATTTACCAAAGATATTTTTACAGGAATTAATTATTTAGATATTAATACCGCGAAGGAGCAACGGTATAACATCATTATGGCACAGATATAGCTGGAGCGATAGAAAGAAATGTAGGATATTTTTGACTGTTGAGAACATGAGGAAAGAGATGAGAACAGGAGTCACGACAGCTCTAAATCACAATCACACACAATCTATGTCACTGAGACCAGGAGGGGGTCGCTTTATCCCGCACGAACGGCAAGATTGCTCTCTGTCCGTAGTAATCTCGCGCTATTGATAAATTTTGCACACGCGAAGCCTCCGGTGAATGCTCGTAGATGGCTCGTAGTATAACCATGTCATTTTAGATTTAATAAATTACCTTATATGTTTCAATAGGTGGATTACCTAATTGTTCTGAAAAAAAAATAGTGCTTTCTTAATTTAATGTTAACAACTATCTAACGTAACTTCTCTTTATACCTACCTATATAATGAGTTTATCAATAATAACAACAGAGTTTTTACCTGATCGATTTTTAAAACATATCTTTGAAAAAGTAAATTGATTAAGCAGCAACCCTAGATCTGGGCAAATATGGCAATTTCAGTTGCCTAAAACTATTGATTACTTTGCCCAGTCAAAAATTTTTTGATAATTGTGGAGTTAACAGCTTAGGAAACATTTCGATGCTAATCATTTCATGTAAACATCAAAATATATAAGTATCACTTACCTGACTATAACTCAAATTCAAATTCAATATAATTTAATCAGTTTAGGCTACAATAATTGAGCACTTATGAATGTCACTACGCCATCGGTTCGTAAGTCTATGGGGCGGGAGACCTTGTACTGAGAAGAACCGGCAAGAAACTTAGCAAGGGCATTTCTTTTCTCCCTTTCTCTTACAGCGTCCAATTAAAATATTGGGAAATGCCCTCCCTATCATAAAAGGACACTTTCCATTACAAACATAAAAAAAAACATGAAATATAAAGCACAAGCACAACATAAAAAAGTATCTAATATAAAAAAAGACAGTTTATGTATTCATCACTAAGAAATAATCAATTTCTTACAGTATTAATAGACAAAACAAAAAGTAAGACTAAATACTAAGAATACAAAGAAGTTTGCAAGAGCAGACTAGCCTTCACAGGCGGCACCCGTTCACAAGTATGACACATGAATCAGCCATCGCTTCGCTCAACCATGTTTTAGGGAACGTAACGACCCGACACACACGCCACCACCGCAGAGACACTTTGAGAGAGCATGACACACTCAAGCAACTCCAATAAAACTTCGATTGTACTAGTTACAATGTGTGTAGTAAAGGAACAAAATATAAGAGGAGAAGATTGGAAGGTTCGTAATGCTTTACTACCGAGAAGAACCGGCAATAAACTCAGCAGTTAATCTTTTATACATCATATAAAAATACAATATAGCCTAACACTAGGTAATAACATAATATACAATGTTTTAATTAAAAAAATATTTCAAATGCCCCAATACAAATCAATTAAGTTATAATTTTTCCAAGCATTTTTATCATTTATGTATTTGACAGTAGTGTTTTGGAATTACCACACAACTCATTAGAGCTATTATAACAGGATGCTACCTGGAACGAGGCATTGACGGGCTGAGTAGCAATTTAACTACCTTATATATTTTACTACCCTTTTTTGTTTTTTTGTTTCATCTAGCGTGCAAAGGCAAGGGAAGACACGAACATCAAGGTTACACCCGCCATCAGCCACAACACCAGACGTAACTCTCAGTAGTTTAGAGTTCAATAGTCGGTTCCGTGGTGATGACACGCCTATATATGAACAGGGTTGATGAGGGAGAGAAGAATCCTAAATTGGAAGACAGTTAGACCCATTTTTAAAGTGACAAATATATAGGTATCTCTTTTTTGCTTCAACAACATATAGTACCTATATGCGTAGCGAATAAAGTAAGAGATATTTCATACGGTGCGAACAGGCGTGAAGTAAACTAACGTTGACAATGCTCATAAATTCCTTTCAAAAATGAAAAAGAAGTAGGTATTATTAATCCAATTTTTATTAATAATAAGTATTTATATTTATTTCGGACACAAAAAAATTATATAATACAATAGACGACATAATTAAATAAAAATGCAATGAAAAAGTAAATTAGCTAAGGATTTCTTTATACCTACATATACTTATATATATATTAAGTGGCTGTCTTTACCCATCGTCCGTACCAGTTAGCATCAGTCTATCTGCCAAACCCATAATAATTTTATTGTTACAACAGTCAACTCTAGACATGAACGACGCTATTTTGTTTCGTTGAATGGCGTTAAAAAAATTAACTCTTGCCTCAGCGAACATATTGGAGGCGCTGCAATAGCGCTTCAGACCCATCAGCTGTCTGAAAATATTATTGAAGGCTACTCTTATACCATCGTGTTCCTTTTTAGAATAGTCAGTCCAGAGTTGACACGTGTAAAACGTCTGGCAAAAGGACTTTTCACGTCAGGAGCTGCCCTGAAGATTTTCCGTGCCGTTTCATATTGCCCACTACGCACAGTGCTCTACGCTGTCGTTCAACATCTGCATGATCCCTCAAGACAGAAGTGACAATGTGGCCAAGGTACTTAAAATTGTCAACAACCTTAATGGACTTCCCATTTAAATAGACAGCAGGCAGGTTTTGTAGTGTTCCGAATCAGACGCGTCGTAACCTACCTTCCTTCTTATACCTACGATAACAAATATTTAATTCAACTAAAGGGCGTCGAAATGCAATCTAGCTTTACCCTGATAAAGTATAAGGTCCGTTACTGCTGTATGCATATTTATTTTAGTTAAGGATCCCATATCCGCCGGAAGCGAGGTCACATACCCAGCTATGAGTAAGTTCTTAAAAAATGATAAAGATAAGAACTATGCGAAGTGTTTGTTTTGCAGGTTCATTGGTCCGCAACGGTCACAAAATGCCGGTTAATACAGTGGGATTAGCACGAGACTACAAGTTCACATATTGTTATGTTACCGACAACGCAAAGCAATTTTAATAAAAACATTGACAAATAACATCACTGGGCCTAAGTAGAAGTATCTTTTTCGTATAAAATACTGGTTGACATTCCTTCACGTAGGTAAACGATTGGTTAACGATAGTAAACTTATGCTATGCCCTCTGTACTACAGGCAAAGGGTAAAGTTATTAGGATAAATTAAAAAATAAAAACAAAAATTTAGTAATCTTAAATAGAAATTTTATTCTACCAAGTATAAATAGTTAGTACATAGTACTTTCATACAGTCTATAAACAAGCTATACAAAATTCCAGTTTCAACTCACTCTACTACGACGTACCAACCCCCGCAGAGCAACAATATGATTTATAAAATATAGGCACTAATTATTATACATATTGTCAACGGTTAAAGAGAATAGGTGCCTCTCAGAGTTCTTCATACAAACGAAATTCCTACTTATTTTTGACACTTACTAATCAAACACCGTGAAACCCACTGTTGGGTAGATCTGTGGGTGCACGGGTCGTGGGGGAAATAAATGTCTAAATCTGAAGTATGCCAGTTTTCTTATTAATTGTATAGTTTAAAAGTTATACTTACAAGATTCTAGTTTTTCATACAAAAGTTCATAAATAAGGTTAATGTTAATAAAAACATTTTTTTAGGATTTTGATAAACCACAGCGATATATCAGAGATATTTGGCTTCTGATCATGTCTACCCAATTTCGTAGTGTTTGATCAGTAAGTAAATGTCAAAAACAAATGGGAAATTTATTTGCATGAAGCACGCTGCGAGGAGCCATGAATCGTTCTCTTACTAGTCCTGGGGGCAATTTATTATATAACACCATATACACCTGCGTAAAGCTAAATTCTGTTATAGTTTTTATGAAAATTAGATTCTGGCTAAATTATCTATACTGAAAAAACATATAAATGTGGATTTACACTGGGATCTTTAGTTAACTTGGCATTACAACTATAAAAGTCACATTTCAGAACTTAATATTCATTTAAAATCACAATCCAAATTCTACCTTGTTTCCTAAGATGTTAAGTCAGTCTCAGATTATATGTCAATCACTAAGGACTCCGGAGAAAGGCGAAGGTCCGCTAGCGACGGCCAACATTTGTGGAATTTCATTACGCGCAAATTAAGTTTTGTATTGCGCTACCAAATTCTGCATTTTTATTCAAAGCGCTTCGCGACTTTTTCGAATAGTTCCATTAAGAAGCTTAGCAGTTACTAGACCCCTTTATAGGGTAGGTTTTAAGTAAGAAAATGTGTAAAATTCAATTTATTTGAATAGAATCTTAATTTTTAAGTAAATTTTGCAACAAAATCCTTTTACTAGTTACTTTTTACGGCTAAAATTTTCAAGAAAAACTTAAACTTAGTTAATCTAAATGAAACATTAAATTTCCAGTAAATGTGTAAGAAAACCATTTCAAAAACAAATTAAAAAAGTATAAAAACCATAACAAATACCAATTAACTTCAACTACAGATTGCATACAGGTATGTTAAGATAGGAGTAGGTACATGTTAATGTTAAAAAGGAAAGTAAATATTAAAAACTGAAACAAATTACTGACACAATTAACGAGTTTAAAAATAGCTACAATACTTAGGTTTTCATTTTAAGTATATTAACTTATTTGTGCCACAAAATTAATGAGCATTAAATATGCACACAATATGAGGTTCAATGATTGATCTTAAAATCAAATAATCTATATTCTTGATTATGTACAATTTAATTGGTGGCCTAGATAGTACATACCTATATTAAACTTAACTATCTTGTTCTGAGTGAATTTGCAATGACCATGTTAAAGGCACTACTGGCGAGCAAAAATTAAGATTTAAAAAAATTTAGAGCTTCTATAGATGTAAATATGAATAAAACAATATAAACACAATATTTCTGTCATCATAAATTCTAGAGCAATATACCATAGATGAAGACTCCATGGTAGGCACATTTTTCATGAATAACTTATCTTAAAAGGGATAATAATATACATTCTCTTAATCTATAAGACATTTGACAAAAATGATAAACAAATGAATATTGAGTATGAAGATAACTTTGAAATAAAATATATAGCTTACTTTAATAAGGGGGCTGAAAGAACAAATTTTGAAAACTTAACAGTTTATTTTCTTGAAAATATTTCCATTTAATTTTTTATTAAGTAACAAATCAGATTTTTAATAAACACAAAAAAAAAACAAGGCAGTGTTACCCATAATTTTACGCAGGAACTAATTAATTACCTCAGAGTGTAGTTATTTCTGCCTTTGATGAATTCTTACTTACAGCATAGAGGAATATTTTAAGTAGCTTGTTTAACATATTTTTCGGTATATAGTTAGGTACAATAATATTATAACTTTATTTATCACCTGTACACACAAGCATTTCAATGTTAGTGTCATTGAATAATTAGTCACTTTTTAAAAGCTACAGTTATACCAAGTTTTTATAGGTTACAGATGAACTGCATTATAGACTTACTTTACAAAACAGTGCCAACTATTGACCATTCGGGATTTCTATTGTTACAGCACTAAAATTCATAGCTTCGATTTGTCAATCGTTTGTAAGCGAAATAAAACATAAGCTGCGCTATAATCAATATTGCACCATTTACAACAAAAAAAAAGGCTAATTATGCTTTTGAATACTTTTGGGCAGCATATTTCTGTCTGCCGTACGAAGTATTTTAATTGAGTTCCTGAATTCACACAATTTTATTGATTCAATTAAATTATTTTCATTTAGAAAAATTGTTGCATTTTATGAATGTATGCTTTTTTGAGCCTATGGTTAATAGCAATAACAAATTTTGAGACACAAAATGTACAGATATTTAATTTAATGAAGTTTATATGAAACCTGTTTCTGATTTTTAAAAAGTAGTTATTACAAAAAAAAATTACTATTTGTGGTATTATGTAGGGTAAAGCAGGGTACAATGTTACAACACAAATATCACAATATCTGTCTATTATTTTATTATGTGACATAATTTTGACAAGCATACAAGCCGCAATTATAAAACAGAAATAAATAGGTCAACAACAGTGATTTTTGACAACACATAGGTATTTTGATGCTCTAACGAAATAAACACCACAAATGACTAACTCTAACGAAATGCTTAAGTAGATAACACATTCTACTTCCTTCTGGATAAGATATTTATAGAGTAATATAATACGACAGATAACTCATGATTAGTGTTCTAATTAGTGCAAGAAAGACAATATGCCAAGCAGATATCTAGAAATGTACTTAGTCAATCTCTTTAAAAAAATTGCAAAAATAATTAAAAACTAAACATTTCTTATGTCCCAGAATTGTAATTGTGACAAACGCAAGATCTTATAAAAATGTAATTTTGATTAATGTATGACTCAAGTTTAATAATTTAATATCAAGAGGAATAATAAAAGATAATATTTTTGCCACTTTAAAGTTGATTAAAATAATTTTGTGTATTTTGTAACATTGTGCCTGAACTTACCCTATATACAATGTACATGTATGATGCACATATAAGCAGTCAAAATGACTTCATTGTGTCCTCTATAAGGATAAAAAATAAATAGGTATTACCATCTCTGAGAAATAAGTAATTAACTTAGGATTACCAAAATCTAACATAAAAATAACTTATCTGTTCATGAACAGATGATATTGGAGTTTATTTATAGTTCATCTGATGCATTATCACTATTTAAATCATACTGTCTACATATTTACATTTTTTTAAATTATTAATAAAAATAAATAATTCTAACATAAAAAATACATAAACTATAGTTCCAGCTACCTGAATTAAATCACATTATTTACTACAGTCGTTAGCTTAACCTTGGTAGTAACAAACATTAAATAAAAAAAAATATATTACAATCTCCTACAATAGGTAGTAGTTACTTATGGTCTACATTTTACAAAAACATGGATTAAATGTCAGATTCAGTCTTTTATATCAAAACCAATACTGGCAAGATTGTTACATTTTGTACTAAGTAATGAAATCATTAGCTGCCTATTAATTTACAATGCTTTTCACTAATTAATTTTCAAATTCAAATCTTAAGTTATTTCCGTACATTAATTAAGTTAATTTCTTCAAATTAACTAATCAAATTATATTATATGATTCAACTACATTTGAAGCAATAAATAGAAAATCAATGTTTGTCAATGTTACTGTACAGTACACAAAAATGTGATCATGGGTAGTTATCAAACATTAAAAATCACAACTTAGTGACTTTTACAAGCCCATTTTGTCACACTTTACTTGCATAAAATATTTTATAAGTTTTACTTGTTTGCAAAATATGTAATGTGTAATTAGTGAAAATTCATTGTAAAAAATATTAAAACTATAATTATTACAATTTATCTTAATCATTACTACTGTGACTAGAAAAACTATAAGTAGCTGGTGTAACAGATTTATTTACACATACTTGAATAGACGGCTTAAAAGAAGAAGGAAGAAGCTTATGTGCTTCTGGAACTGAAGAATAATTACTACACACAACAGTTTCAAAATGCACTGGATCACTTCGATCTGTGGGTACACCATCAAAGCTTGTTTGTTTAGCCGAATCACCTGTGCCACTGTCCTTACATGACGAATGTTCAGAAACATTGTCTGTAAATAAATGAGGTGAATCACTGCTATCACATTGAACAACTTGAGTCATTTTTATACTCTCAGCAGGAAAACTAGGCACAGAACGAGCCATACGCCTACGTGTGTGATAAATAATCACTACCCAAATAATAGATGTCCCCACTGCACAACAAACAACAGTTATAATAATAATACCCGTCATGTCTTTTTCATTTACCTTAATAGCAACTGGTGGCAGTACTCGTAGCTCAGTCATATCTTTTTTTGTTCCTAATTTGTTCTTAATCTCACATTCATATCTGCCAGCATCACTTGATTCTGCACCTATTATTATAAGAAATTGATCATCAGCAGCAAAATAGTAACGTTCTTTGTGATCTATAGGTGTACCATCCTTGGACCACTTTAGGATTGGCTTAGGAGACCCACTAACCATACATGTTGTTAAGACCACTGATTCTCCACTTGTAACATCTTTATTTTCCATCCTTCTCACAAAGGACGGCTCTTCCAAAACAGTTAAAGTAGCATTGGCTATAATGGTACCAGCTGGATTTTTAGCCGCACAACTGTAAATACCCATATCTGTAGTCTTAGCATTCACTATAAAAAATAAATGGTCAGTTGGCATAACATTCATCCGCCTTTCTCTTGCTGCAGGGAAGTCATTGCCACCATCCTTTTTCCAAGAGATCTCTGGTGTTGGATCTCCTGTAGCTGCACAATTTAACTTTACAGTCTCTCCAGTCTTGACTGTGACATTTGTTGGTGTTTTAATAAATCGAGGAAATGTGACAATGTTTACTTTCGCTTTCGTTGAATATGTTGTACCAAAATTGTTACTGACAACACACTGATATTTACCAGAATCTGAATGGGTTACATTTGGTATTACTAATGTTGAAGTAGCATGAGGCTGTCCACTTGACATTAGCGTAATATTTTCATATACTTGTGGATCACTTACATTTCCATTGTTTTTTCTCCATAAAAATGTCATATTACTAAAAGGATTAGATGTTGCTGAGCAAATTAAATTTGCAGATCTCCCTTTTATTGCTAGATGTGTTTTTGGATGCTCAACTACTTTAGGCTTAGGTGAATCGCGACAGTTATCTTCCTTTAGCTTAGAGATAAAAATGCCTTTTACTTGTGATGGATAAGCACAGGTGGCAGTAACATACTTTTGACCAGACTTACTTTTTATCCACTTCACCATCCACAATATATTACAATCACATAGTAATGATGAAGAGTTCAAGTATAACTTCCTCAATTTAGACATGGATTCAAAAGCATGATGTTGTATAGAACTAATATCATTCCCATTTAAATTTAATTCAACAAGACTATTTAATCCTTCAAAAGCCCTTGAATTTATAGACTTAATATGATTGTTTGCCAAACTAAAGGTCACTAAGTTTTGCAGCTTTGAAAATGGTCCCGACATATCTTCTACTGTCCAAGATATTTTATTATTGCTTAAAAGAAGTACTTGCAACTTAGCCATATCGCTAAATGCTTCTTGTGATATAGAGGAAATGTTGTTGAAGCTCAAGTTTAAGTTCCGAAGTGTCACTAAGTGTTGAAATGTTCTGCCTTCTATTTCATGCAAATTATTGTGAGACAAATCTAATACTTCTAAATTTGCACAGAGTTCCCAGCTACCAGAGTCAATACTAGATATTTGATTGTGAGACATAGATAATGTTTCTAATGATTCTAAGCCATATGTCCAACCTTTAGAGATTGTTTTAATGCCATTGTGATCTAAGTGTAGTTTATTGATAGATTCAAATCCATAGAATGCACCATCCATTATATTCACAATGCTGTTGTACTTCATAGTCAAAATCTCTAAATTAGCTAAACCTTGAAAAACAAGAGCATTTATAATATGCAGTTGATTGTGGTTGAGTTGCAGACTTCTGAGTTTAGACATATTTAGAAATAAATGATTAGGCAATGCCTTAACTTCATTTTTGTTTAATTTTAAAGAAATTAAATTAGTTAAGTTATTCAAAGCTCCATCTTCAATATTTCTTATGTGATTGTTGTTTAAATTCAATGTCTTTATAGAACAATTTGCAGGAAAATGACCATTACTAATAATTACAATACTATTTCTACTAAGGTTTACTTCCTCTAATTGCTTATGATGCTGAAAATCAGGAATATATCCTAATATGTTTTTATCTAATCTCAAAACTTTTAAATTTACGTATTTCTCTAAACCAATTGTTATATTTTCATTTAGTTTATTGAAACTAAGATCCAATTGTTCCACCCACACAGGAATATTTGGCACAGATGTAGAGTTCTTTCTTGAACAGTCGACATATTGTTGTAAGCAATCACATTTTGCAGGACATTCATTAACATCTGCTTGCAGTGAGAATCGTATAAACAAGATCACAAACAAAAGCAATTCTTTCATTTTTGTAAGTAGCTGCCAAACAGAGTGGAAGAAGCAACTTTTCTTCGTTGCAATTACATAATTTCGGCTATGAATGCAATCAGGTCAATTATTAAGAATTCTTCACTTATCTAATAAACACTCGTATAACAATTAGTAAACATGTTTTAGAAAAGTATGAAAGACGAAATCTACCAAACGCATAGGCTTCTTCTCGTCAGCCATTTTAACAATATTGCTTTTTTTTTATTCTTTTCTTGAGTAGGCATGGATACGAACGAGGCCTTATGGCCGACCGCAGCGTTGCCAGTAGGCACTGGTCTAAAGCACTGACCTTTAATACTAGAGGTCAGTGGGACAAAAGTAACAGTTCTTAGAGAAAAGTAACTTTATAAAATATTTAACACCTTTTTTTTAATTAATTATTTTAAGTAAAATAATAAAAAAAAACACTCGTGACATGGTCGGTTCCGTACCTACCTAATAAAAAACTTTTTGACAAAAAAACAACCGGCTTGGCATAATTGGTGTCTATGTATATGTATAACACACTTTGCTTGCATGACACCAAATTCAAACTGTAATTCAGATCTGATTTTGGAAATTAGTAATTATTTTTACCTTTTTAGTGCATCTTTTTGAAACCGGTTGTTTTTTTTGTTCAGTGACGAATTGCTTTTTTTTTCTCGTACACTAAAAACATCCATACTCGAAATAAAGTTTTATACAATCATCAACATAAAAGGCGTTTCACCAGTTCCAAATTAATATTAATATTTTTTTTCTCCAAAAGTTTTAAATTCACTTTAATAATATGGGACCACCTGGAAAATATAACCTTTTAAATAAAAAAAGAATTTCTCAAATCGGTCCAGGCGTCTTCGAGAAATCAGGTAACTGAGATTTGAGAACCACCTCCTTTTTTGATGTCGGTTAAAAATCTTTATTAAACTAGGCATTCAAAAACCAGAACAAAAATTTTATTTTGTTTTTCCTATCCTCACACTATTCCCAGTTGTTTTACTCGCAAACATCAGAAATAGTACATAAGTGTATAACATCAAGAATAACCAAGCGATTGATCTCCACTTCAAAAAATCAGAAAGCTAATATATAAGCGTTGCCATCTGACAGCAACATTTCACATTTATTTTAATTGAATTATTTATACTATTAAAAAAAATTTTATCATAGGTATATCAATATAAATTAATTGAATCCATAAGGTACATTTCCTGATATCTTAACGTCTTATTGCTTAGGATGGCTGCTGGCACTGACATCAAAAATAAATAAATCGGGGTGTGGCTGCTTCGTGGCGTAGATACGGTCGTGTGTTCTACATGACGTAGGTATGTCATAATCATTTTTGAACACCAAGATGTCTTTCGGATTTCTATGTTTTATTTGTGACGAGCGTTTTAATGTGCAACATTTTTCTTTTGACGGATTCAGGAAAGAAATCAATTAAACAAATAATTACTGTGTTATAACTTTATTAATTCTATGACCGTCTCCTGCTTCAATTACTGTTTTATGGTTGCCACTCAAAATCCTTTTTCCTCATCAGTTATCGGCTCTAAGAGCGATGTGCCCCTTTGCTACTTTAGCTTAATCCCTTAGCTTTAGAATGTGTTGAGATATACCCCTTTTGTTAATCAGCTTGATGAGACTAGTGAGAAGCACATTTTAATCGATATTACCGGTTCACCGATTTTCGATGATTGCGATGAAGTATTATAAATCGATTCAATAGTAATCCATAACATTAAAAAATGCGCCACCTTACATACCTACATACCTGAAAACATTATCCTTAATGTACAACAAACCGTAAAAACTTTGTAAGAGTTGTACTCTCATAAAAAAATATGACCATCAGAAAAACAAGAAACTTCTTTTTATTATCGCTACGGGTCTATAAAAATATACTAAGGCTGTAAGATGGCAACTTCGATAGAAGACCCGATCGAACGTCTTCACTATGTCCAGGCTATGAGTGAGATACACTAGGTCACCAGTCAAGTTTCTGTGGCGAAAACCATATCGGTCGCTGATCAGGTCGTGTTGAACACTCGCTCAAGACGCAGCTTCTAAGACTCCTAGAGAGGGGTTATAGTAATTCGCCTTGTATTTCGATAGATCTGATATTCTAGATTTACGGTTACAATTTTTCAGCACTAAGCACCGCCTTTTTACCCAAAAAAATTACATATTTGCCAGTAATTCGGGTGAAAAAATTTAAGGTCTTAAGGTTGAATCCTTTTTTTGTAAAAGTAGTGATTGTAATGTGACAGATTGAACTGTCATGTGCCACAAAGTGATAAAAATTTAGCACAATTAGAAGCGTAAGTATTTTGCTTATTATTCAGCTTGCCATTAATTTTATCATAAAAATGAAAATTAGTCTTGTGACTGTAAAAAATATGAAAACTTGTAAATAAGCATTTGTTTTATAACTCCCTAACAACATCATTATGACACCATAACCCGAGCATATCGCAGCCCATTTTCACTTACTTTTTAGGTTTTTTAATAATATATAGTAATTGGAAACTAAACTTTAGTACATCGTAGAACAATTTTTGTTATAGAAAAAATTGAAGGCAATTAACTTGAACTCTTGAACGATTTCCGATGAAATATGTATTTTTTTAAACTATGGTAGTGAAATCTAAACACATAATTGAGGCATTAACACTTCACATGGTGTGCCCCCTATACAAATATGAAAAACAATAGGCAATTAAATTACTGCTTGGGTTTTTTTTTTACTATTTACATTGTAAAACGTTTTTTTAAGTGTTTCAATACAATATATACAATATGTAACGGAATACCCCCAAATCCCTTGAAGGGGTTATAGGGTGTCCGGTACACAAGCATGTAGTAATGGACCCAAGGGTGAAATCATAAAATGAAAAACCCACAGCTTTCAGAAGTTTGGTGAAAGCTCGGGGAGAACTTCTCCTTAAACTCAGCTGTGTGGGGGTCGATAACCGGTCTTTTTGTCAAAATTTGGTATGAAATATCTTAATCGTTTTTTCTATTTTTACCTACAGGCGATTTCTCTGTGAGGCTTATTTAATAAAAAAAATAAAAAAACGTTTAAGGCCTTTTGCTTGTTCCTTTAATTGTTTATTTTTAAATTTATGAGTGAAATTACAAGAAAATTATTTACAAATTATTTATTCATCGTAAAATGTTCTTTATCGCTAATAAAGATACATGTTTTGTTATTTTAATTTATTAATATGCATGTTCAATTCAGAATATTAGTGCAGACCGGTCTAGTAGTTACTAGCTACGTGACATCCAACATGTTAAGATTGTGTATTAATAAATTTTAATTACAATAAAAACTTAGTCAATGTCGCTACTGCGATCCGTTGTTCTTTGAAGAACCCGGACATCAGAAATTGTACAGATTGAGAGGGAGAATTTTCTCTTTCCTACACATATTTTATCTAAAGGGTTCTTTATAAATAATTACATATTTACGAAATCCACGAAAAATTGGTTTAAATCTTGCAAATAACAAAAGTAAAAGGATTCCATCAGAGAATATTAATAAAAATAAAGTAATTAAAATTTTAATAAAAAATTATAAGGAGGCTCAGCACTCGTATAACGTTTTGAGTGAAATAATAAAATAATTTCTACTAAATCATATCTCATAATTTTGTACCCTTTTTTACATTTTTAAATCACACCTAAGCTATTAGGGCAATTGAGTTCATTAAAATTGTCATAGCAGTCACTTTTAATGTGAGCTTCTAAATTCCATGTACCAGGATTTCATGGAACACTGTTAGCATTTCGGACAAAATTGATAAAAGAACAAAACGGTACCCCAATTTTCGGAATGTAGAATTCGCGCTAGTAATTTGCACGACGACGATTGGTCAACATGGTCAACGGCCACCTGGGGCCTGGGTTGTTTGGGAATTCTCGGCAAAATTACCATAAAATTGGGAATTAAGATCACTATTAGTATTCACAAGAATTTCACTTTGTTATTTTTGCTAAATAAGTAATAGCTACTTCTTAGTTCTTAATAGTCGTATTACAAAAACTGAAACAACAATAATGTCACGTTCCCGCTTACGGTTGTATTCACACATGCATTTTCAGGTAAATCTTATTAAATAACTTTTGCCTGTCGATCATAACCATGATTTGTAAAAATGAATAGATGGAGATAAAGAAAACAAACTTAAGCCCCTTGGAGAACCTAGGTTAGGATTTTGTTACCAGTGTAGAGTCGGCACAGATTACAGGATATCTACCGACTAACCGCGCCACAAAAAAAAACATACCTACTTTCAGTAACATATCCAGGGATCAAATCAAATACCTAATATTTATTTAATTTTAGTAGGTTGCTGAAAACACTTTTGAATCGTCGATACAATCTATTTAACAACGTGAATTTGTGCCGAAAGGAGCTGGAAAGAATCTTAATTATTAAAGGTACCTGATTAAACAATACTTTGCTAATCAACTAACAAGTAGGTATACAATCTGTATTGAAGCACATCAGGATGATACTAATTCTAATGATGATACTAATTCGCAATGTCTACAGATGGTACAAAAGAAACTCGGTATTCACTTTTTAGTTTAAAACGTAATAATAGCACAATCTGCACAATAGGTCCTGTACCTACATAGGTACTATATTCACTTTATCTATCGACCGATCAAAATCTTCAGTCAAAAGCCGACGGCCGGCACGCGAATTGACGCGAAGCCATTGTTTTGTTTGCATAAAATATGCGTGAAATACGTTAATTAAGTGGTTTTTTTAATAAAATTGGTAAATTATTCATTAACAAATACAACAAGATGATTCTGTGTGTAGGAGTCTTTGAAAATAACGATTTGAGTTGTGGGCAAGACATGTATTTAGAGCGTTTTGTCAACGGGAGACCATCGCACTAGCAAGCAACAAAGGTTTTCGTCATATGATGCCTGCATAAGCATATCACTGGCACATGCTACTTTTACGGTGTGAAGAAGGGGCGTCTTAGCTGAAGAAGCTGGGAGAGGATAACAGTCGCGTTCAACTTCATAACAGTGGAAATGCTACGAAATGCACCCATCATTATGTGTTGCGGCGCGTCTCTTTGTTTACAACAATGGAGGCAACTTTAAATCATTTTGTAAATGTTACCTTACCTACTTCCACAGCAAATGTTTGAAATAGAAGTTAAAATACTCAAAAGTTGTTTTTTTTGTTTAGTGTTCAGTTCACTTTAAATCACTTTTGTGAAAACGTACGTGCGTACCTACCTAGCTAATTTTTAAAATAGGAAGTTTAAAATGGTTTTAATTCAGTGTTTTAGTAAATGAAGGTTACTTTGAACCATTTTTGTGAATTAAGATACTGCATAGGTAGTTAATGTTTGAAAACAGTGTTACGTAGTACAGTGTTAGTGAATGTACCTATGTCATTGAACCATTTTTGTTAAAACTGAAAATGTTTAATGCAGTGCTAAGTAAAAAAGATTTGTGAATTAAAGAAGTAAGCTGCTGCTGAAGTTTTTTAGTTTAATAGGTAGCTTTTAGCCATCCTACTTTATTTTTGCGTAGCGTCGCACAAATTTGCGTTTCTACGCCGAAAAAAAGTACCAGGAACACATAAACGACAAGACGTCGAACGCGTTGTAGGTAATTATTGTGTAACTGGAGTCGTACGAATTCAAAAGTACTAGATTCTCATAAATTAGCTTATGGCATATTCTAAAGTTTATTAAACTTTGTGGTCAAGTCAGAACGTAAAATTATTTTATGAAATTAGTATGAAAACTGAAATGCCGATTTTCAGCGTGAAACTTTGGATAGTGATTGCTGAGTAGGTGCACTCTTGCCCCCTTCAGGGATTTGGGGCATTTCCGTTACACTCTGTATATATTTAGTAGTTGACTATAATATTATGTTTTATTAGAAGTTTTACAAATAATCGACAACTATTGGATGCTGGCAATAAACCAGTTGGTATTGTATTTAGTTTTTAAAGCAAATTCTTCTTTGTTTCTCTTGACGATTCAAAAGTGGTCTTAGAAACCCATTTGAATTAAAAGATTTTGAATTTCGAATTGTGACACAGTTGTTTTTACGACACAGAAGCCGGTGCTAACTTCTGAAAACCAACTTTGGCTCGTGAAAATAGCACCTTTACAATTTTCTTGATCTGCACTACATCACATCACAGTAAAGAATCTGTTTTTTATTAAAACAAAATTAAATTAGTGCTAACTTCTTAAGAAATATTTTGACGACCATAAAAATCTAAAATCTAGTTAAGTCATATAGCATCACAAAATGACTTTATCCTTAAGTTTGAGGTGCATCTGTATGTATGCCCTACAGCTTGTCTCATAAGAAATGTTTGGAATGATGCCATAGCACAACCCAAAGACAACACATGACTATACTTGTTTTATTAGCGAATAAAGGCGATGGATGCTTCTGGAAGAATTCTTTAGAATAATAAAATTTATGAGCGTAAAATTCTTAAATACACATTTTTTTTTATTCTCTCTACGGTATATAGTAGTACAACCCAAACACATCGCAACACAATATTTAGCGGCGCCACATTATCTTAGAAAAACAAAAGAGCACCGCCCTATGAAATTCATGCCCTTAGACAGAACGATATTTTTACAATTTCGCACATAGCAGTAATTTCAAAAATTGCAGTGCTGCTACCTCTTTTGGTTGCAATCGTGCTGTTCTTAATATAGTGAAGTATCGCCCGTACACAATCAATAGAAAGAGCAGTGCTCGCTGCGTATTCTAAATAATCACGATTTTTTTATTTGTAATTTTAGTATGGTAACTGATTAAGAATAACATTAATATTACGAATAATAATATTACGCACATGTTAATTTTGTCTAGGCGCGTGGCGCGCGAAGCCCTTAGCATTTGCTACCTCCTGCTATATAGGTACTCCGTCACTGCTTAGGGGCCAAGCCCCCGCTGGAGAATAACTCTAGGTACGCCAATGCTTCAGCGATACGGCTTATTAACGCAAGAGTTGTCACTTCAGTTGTGGGTAAAATAATAGCTGTATTATTTTATCGTACGACGTGATCATGGTAATGATCACAAACGTGATAATGCAAAGTATTTATCCAAATTAATCCGCATACGTACATACAATTCAAGTAAGAAATTTATAGGAAAACATAGACAAGGTTGTGAACTAAAAGGTAATTTACGAGTATATAAACTATAGCAAGTCATACAACGATATTTTTACTATAGTAAATTATTATTTACCATACACGCAGTTATAAATATATTTCAGTTTTGTATAGTTGTATCATTAGATATACACAGGTAAGCTACGTGTGGAATATAGTTTTTATCCCCCCGACCGACCTCGGTAACTATCGTTAGGCTGCCTCGGCACGTACTATGGCCCCAGACAACGATCTCGCTATCTAGATAGCAAGATTAGTCTCAACGACCTCCCCTAATAGGGCCTCCCCCCTAACATGACACCGCCGTCCTCTGTTTCGTCGGCGAACGAACGGATACACGAGGTATCAAAGGGTGCCGGGGCGCTTCTCGCCCCACTCTCTCGCGTAATGGGGAACTCCCCTCCTGGCGCTGACTCGACTTTGGGTTACAGACTCACACTGGTCGAAGGGGCGACCCCAAGAGTGATAACCCAAGCCGAGAATCCCCCCGCGGGGAGCCCTGAGTGTTGGGCGCTATATGGGCTGAGACTCCTTCAGAGTCTCGCCCCAAAAGCCCGGTGGAGCAGCAATGGCTGCATCAGCCAACTGCAGTCAGTCAGAAAAAAAAGGAAAATAGTGTTTCGTAAGAATCCAAAAAAAATTGAATTTTAATTGATATCCGTTAATAACTGGCAGATTTTTTATAACAAGGTGTTCAAAACAATTCAGAGGATTCCGTACTAACAATTTTGAAAAAACCAGCGGGCTAAGTTACGTGTTGTATACGCATTTCATTCGTTCGTAGGGATCCGTGGAATTAAAATTATTGCTTAAATCTGAAAAGCTCGTAGATCGATTATGTTTAAAACCGTTTTTAATAAACGGTTGTGATAAAAAGTTCCCACGTTTTATACTTTTCACACCTTTGATAACGTCAGTTTTGCGACCGACACCTATCGTTCGTGTAGCTTTGAAATGTCACTAATAAAATTTTTGGTTGCAAAACGAACGGTTGACGTACTTACATACACACACTACCGTAAACAATAAATATGTGTGGACAGATTAACACTAAAACCGCATCTCCAGGCAGCGGTCTAAAGTTTAATTTTTTAGTGGCCAGTGACAAAAATAACAAAAATATCGTAAAGGAAAGCTTGACAGAGTGTTACAGCTGATACTAAAATTTTGATACCAATGTTTAATGAACGGATGACAAGTGACAAAACTTTACGAAAATAATGATTCTCCATCCCAAAACGAACATGTTCATTAAACATTGGTATCAAAATTTTCTGTGAAATTTTTGTAGCAAAACGAACGCACCTATTTACTAGGTTACTTAGGTACCTACATAAGGTTTATAAGCAAATAAGTTTCAAAGTGTAGGATTTTATAAACATTGACCTTTTTATAATATATAGATAAGAAACACAAGAAAACTTACGTTGTATGCCATTTTTGGATAACTTTTAACCTGCAATAAAAGTTCTTTGTAAAATAAGAAAGTAGTAAGTTATTTAAACACAAAATTAATTCAAGAAAAATCAAAACCAAATTATAGAAGTTTCAAAGTAGATTAGACATAAAATTAACAGAAGCAGTTTGTTTATTTATTATTACACACACACATAGGTACACCAAAGCGAGCCCTAAAGTGTGTGTCTTTTTTTCCAACTATTATTGATATTGGATACAAGTCTTTTGTGTCTTCTTATGAATTTCTGTAGTTTTGCAGAAGAGTACCTAACAAATAAAACTACAACATAAGATATAAAATGTTAATGTTATATTATATAAAAGACTAGCGGCCCGTCCTGGCTGCGCATGGGTGAAAACATATTTTTTAAACATTTTTGGGTAAACATACAGTAGTTGTATTATTAAATTCGTAATATCTTTGAATGAAATGTCCGATTACCGTAAAAGTAATCTACAGGTATTGAAACAGTCTTGGATACGACGTTTTTTTTTGGTTAGGATTTATACAAAGGTATAGAGAACATGGTCTAATTTTGATCGGCATTTCTATCAACTTTTAAAATGTAAAAAAGTAGGTATAGTGGAATAACTATAATAGTTAGATATACGGCATCGCGAAGTTATCTGTAGATATTGATATGATCTTTTATATTGTAGAATTCTTTTTGGTTTTTCATCAATAGTTTCCACAGCGCATGCGATAAAAAACATTTAACGGCTAATTTCTTTCCACCTTGGGTTACATTATTGAAATATTAGTAGGGATCCTTAATTATCAAAATCGGTCAATTTGTTTTTATGTTTATTCATTACAAAAATTTAAAAAAAAATACGAAGTTTTCCTCTTTATAATATTAGTGTAGATAGAATAAATAGAATAGATATAAAAAGAAAAAAGAAATAGAATAGTTTCTAAGTGGGTCGGAACATTAATGTGTCGAATTACTCGAAGAATATAAAATAATTATTATAGGATTAAATAGTCTAGGAATAAAAATATGTGCATATTCCAAAATTCAAATTATTGCAATATATTAATTTGTCTGAAATAAATCGCATTTCTGATAAAGTACTTCATTCACAGGAAATAAACTATTTTAGATCTTATACTGTGTAAAACAAGCACATACTGCAAAAACATGTCGCGCCAGTAGAGATAATTAACCAAATTCTTATTTCGTACTCGGATTGTGCATCTCTAAATTATGAGTAAATGTATTTGCTAGCATTTTTAAACCTTGATTAATATCTTGGAATTCTTATATGCTATTACAATATCATCAACATAAGTAGCGAAAATAACTATGCTATCTCCTTCTGTTGACATTTTATTAATACAAGGGTCAGTTGAGGGCAGTAGAAAGTACAACTCTATGCTTTCCATCTAACTTCTTGTACCTCTGTCATCCAGAATACTTTAAAGCATATAATTTGTTTATTTTACTTTTATTCAGCTTGCAAACTGTTTCCTTTCCCTAACTAATAGCATTTCTCAGGTTAATTAAACCACTAAGATGGCAAACAAGCTTGTGGTCCGCCTGATGTTAAGTGGTTACCGCAGCCTATGGACGCTTGCAACACCGACCCTTCAGAAATCTAATAACTTCTTTTTTGAAGAACCCCATACTGTAGTCCTTAGAGAAAACCTTGGCAGGGAGCTTATTTCACAACCTAAGCGCTCGCAGGAGGAAGTTTCTCTGAAACCGCACTGTACGTGACCATTTAGGTTCTAAGGTGTGAGGATGAATTTCCTACCGATGGCAAGCTGTGCGATGGTAGAAAGTAGCCGTGAGCATCATTACGAATAATTCCTCAGAACACACCCTCATTGTAAAAGCGGTAGAACACACACAGGGCTCAAAATCACTCCCCAGACGATTCTCACAGCCCGTCGTTAAACCGAGTTAAACGGGCCAAGCTGGTATCCGGGTGCATTCGCCCAGAGATGGCTGCAGTACTCTATATGAGGCTGGACTTGTGACTTCTAAAGCAGCAACCCTTGGCCCGAGGTGAAGTACTGCTTCGCTCTGTTAACTATACTAAGTTTTTTGGCCGCCAGCTTCACCTTGTCCTGCAAATGATCTCGGAACTGAACATCACTAGTGTTGTCAACATCAAGGATCCCAATGCTCTTGGAGGGGTGTGTTTTGCAATTGTAGGACTTCAATGAATAAGGTTTACTTTGCGGTGAACGCGTAGACTTGTGTCTTTGTAGAGTTGAAAATGACCAAGTTTTTTCGTCCCAGTCAGAGAACTTGGACATATAGAGTCGATTCGAGACACAATTTCTTCAGGTTTTTCATCCACAACGAAACGAGTACTGTTAGCACGATCCATGTAATAAGCGCATTCAGTATCATCTACATAGCAATGTATGTTGTTGATGTTCAACAAGTCATTGATATGCAGTAGAAACAGCGTAATAGACAGTACAGAGCCTTGCGGGACACCAGCATTAATTTGCATGCTATCAGAGCAACTACTGTCAACTATGGCTCGTATGCGTCTGCCGGGCCAAAAGCTAGCCACCTATTTGCACAAACCCTGAGCACTCCGTAAGATGGCAACTTCGACAGGAGACCCCGGTGCCAGACCTGATTGAACGCCTCCGCTATGTCCAAGCTAAATACCAATGCCTACCCCTGATTCTCAATGGCTAGTGCCCATCGGTGTGTGAGATACAAAGACTAGAAGGTAACCAGTCGAGCGACCATGGCGAAAGCCATATTGACGGTCGCTGACCAGGCCGTGTTTTTCTAGATATCTTAGAAGCTGTGTGTTGATCACATGCTCCACCACCTTGGAGAGGCGAGAGGTAAAAGCGACAGGCCTGAAATGCAAAGGATCTGATCTTTCGCCCGTTTTGGGTACCGGGTGCACATTCGCAGTTTTCATGAAGACGGAAATTGCCTAGTGCAGTAGGAAAGCACGAAGAACCGCGTGACTACAGGACATAACTCAGGAGCACACTGTAGCACCCCCTACTGGTGTAACGTCTGGCCCACTCGACTTATGAAAGTCTAGATAAAGCAACGCCTGCCGTACCTCCCGCTGTGTTGTTGAGATTTCCGGCATGGTCTTACCGCACCACGGTATTACGGTACGTAACACAGTAGGTGGTACACCGCCTTCGTCGTTCATATTCGAGTTAGAGGCAAAGAGACTGCACAGTAGATCGGCTTTCTCTTGGGCCAGGTCACCATCGGTCTTTCGCAGTCGTGTTAACGACGACTGGCAAAAGTTACCTTCGGCAGATTTAGCAAGCGACCAGAAAGCACGACTCCCAGAAGGATAGGTCGCAGGTCGCCCCCCTATTTTGCCGATGAGTAGGAATTTAGCTCTGGCAGTTGCTTTCTTACTGAACCTCGAGACAGCATTTAATTTGCGTTTTAACTAAGAAATATTCGGATCCTTATAATTACTAGCCTTGGTCCAAGCCTCATACACAGTTTGCTTTAGAATTTTAGCTTCTCTCCAAGACCTATTAAATCACGGTCGTTTTTTAACGCCCTGGCAGCTACTCGTGGGTAAGGAATAAAACATTCCATACCAGCGAGGATTGTCTTAGTGACTGCAGCTGCGCAGACATCAGGATCTTCTGAGCTGAAGCAGAGCTGCCTCCATTGATAAGATGCATAAAAAGACTTGAGAAAAGACTTCTCAATATTATGCTATCGGGATTATATTGTTATCCATTTCTAATACTTTAGTGTTCACCATAAAAAAATATATATTTTAAGTATGATTTTACAACTTACATTTTACTCATACAATATTTTATTCAAAGACAGTTTCTGACAATACAAATGAAAAGACTGAAAAGACAATAATTTCTGTATTTTTGTTTATATTTTCGTTGCTTTTACTCTTTTAGCTCATACATTTGTTCAAGAACTCACACATCACTTGTTTCTAAGGAATGGTTGTCAGGAATCTAGATTCTATAAGCTTCAGAAATTGCTGCATATCCTACAAATATGCCTTAATTTGTTTTGTTGACAAATTTTCCTCCTTTTTTCATTTCATTATTTTATGCTTAAAATTTTCCGATGTTGTTGTATTTAGCATTCCAAGTACTTTGATAGTTTAAAGAAATACATTCTGAACCATTCGAAGCAGCTTGGTTCTTTATAGCCACTTAAAATTAGAATTTAGAACGTATTAATTTTCTTTTATTGCCCAGCATTTAGTGACTTTTTCTCAGAGTTAACACTAGAAATACACAAAACTTAATCAATTTAAGAATATCAATCTTTATTTATACACACACACACATAAAAAATATGTACCGTCAAAAAGGGTTTGACAAAATAAAGATATGGCTGTATGTCTAATTTCTTGGTCTTTCCGTAAGGATAAACTAAATGATACACGTAATTTTTTGGTGTTTCTTTGCATTTTTATTGTAATATTATGCGAATGGAAAAAAAAGCGAAATAAATAAAAGCCATGGAATCATATGAAAGTGTAATTCTTGTTAAAAACGAGGTTTTTGTATTTAAAATACCGCCCAGAACTTCTAACAGAGGGTACAGGTATGAACCATGGTTTACTTAGAATATTTCTTAATATTGAAAAATGTTACATAGTGCAAGTTTTAATTTCTAGAGCTGCGGATTGGAATTTACAAGAACCCCAATGGACAGGCCGTATGAGACTTGTTGCGAAAGGCGAAGAATTGGTTATAAAATTGGAGGACAAAACTACCGGAGAATTATTTGCTAAATGTCCAATAGATAAATATCCAGGTGTTGCCCTTGAATCCGTAACTGATAGCTCGCGATATTTTGTTGTCAGGATTCAGGATGATAATGGTATTTATTGTTTATATAAACAATTTATATTGTATGTTACCTATGTGTCATTCCACCGTGATAGGTATTTTACTCTGTTACTCAATTACACTTTAATTCATAAATTGAACATAAAAACTTTTAGCTTCAAGGCAATATCAAGTACCTACTATAATTGAGAATTTAAATTAATTTAAGGTGCATTCTATTGACATCATTGAGAACGATGACATCTCACAGACATTGAAATTGTTCTGTTCACCAAATGTAAACAAACAATATGGCCATTTACTATTTGACATTGTATCCACTGCTCTACCTCCCGAACATGTGCAGTCAATGCCTTGAATGCGGTCTGGAAGTGATCTTATAGCACATTCATTTTGAAACAATCAAATGTGCGCATAGAAAGCATTCAATGTGTATAATGCTTGTCAGCAAAATGCCCCTTTAATAAGCCCCTTAAGTTTAGGTCTGTTTTTTTCTTATAAAAGTATTAATCTTTTGTTAAATGCATATATATATATATATATATATATTTATACTAATATAAATGCGAGAGTGTTTGTTTGTTCCCTTTTTTTTTTTACAAAAATAGTTTTTCTCACCTGTGAATAGCGTGTTGTATAGAACAATTTTTGAAATTAGTGCCTAGGTTGTGAATGTGATATTAGTCAAAGAACTTGATTTGAATTCAGAAGTCTTTCTGATGCTATGTCACATACATTGAGCTGAGTGGTTAGGTTTTCAAAACTAACTTTTATTTTTCAAAGCTTACGGTCCACCTGATGGTAAGCGGGCACCATAGTCTATGGATATATTCTTCCTCTTTTAAAATTCATTTCATTTTTCCACTTTAAAATATGCAAATCATGTAAATCTTTCAACAAAAATATTGTTTCAGACAAAATTGGTGTACTTAGTCAGTTTTTTAAAGTGTATGAATTGTTAACAATAAAGATAAAACTTTTGCAAAATGTTTTAGATGTCAGCTGTGGCAAATTCTGTCCTAGAACTATTTAATTTATCTCAGTTGTGATGTATTTATACATATGTAAAGCTAAGTAATACGAGTGAAAATGTCCAAGATTTTTATGTTATTTACAATATTTGTGATTGCAGGTAGAACTGCATATATTGGGCTTGGTTTTGGAGATAGATCAGATTCTTTTGACTTAAATGTTGCTTTGCAAGACCATTTCAAGTGGTTAAGAAAAGAACAGGAAGGTGAACAGGCTCCACACCAACAACTTGACCTTGGTTTCAAGGAAGGTGAAACAATAAAAATCAACATGAAAATAACTGTGAGTTGTGTTATTTAAGTTTAACCTTATTTAGAAGTTGAGTTATTGTTATTGTACATTATGACCAAGTGAAGAGTGTGGCAAAATTATTTGATGGTGTCTTTATAAAAACAAAAAGCATCACAATTTCATAACACTTATTAACTATTTATCCACTCACGGCCACAACCACGGCCGTAACCAAAACCAGTGGACATTTTGATGGATGAAGAAAATGCACACATTCAGCTTAGAACTTTTAATTTAATTTGAAGTTTATTTTTATAGTTAAGTTGTTTTTGTGTTTATTTTTATAAATATACAAACATTTAAAACCAATAGGTGTAGATTGTTGATCACATGTCCATGGTATAGAGTGCTATGATATTGCATTGTATTAAAATTATTCTATTATGCAAATGTGAGCAGACATGATGGCCAATAATAATATTGAAGGGGCATTTATTACTCTTCATCCCAAGATTGTGCAGTCAATGTGTTAATTGTACTTTGGAAGTGCCATATGCTGCATATGTAGACCAGATTTATTTACTTTTTAGAAGAACAATAAAATATGCGCATATGAAGCATAGACAGCATTCCAAGCATTCAATGCTTGCTTCTTAAGTTGTAACTAGCATGGTTTTTGTTGATGAACAATTTTCAGAGCAGAGATGTACTCAGGATTTTAATCAGCCAGAACTGTACCTTGATAGCTCAGTGGTAGATCACTAAGATGGATTCTTAGGGTCACAGGAAAATATTTTTTAATATTAATGATATAGCCATAAAAAAATATTTCTATAAAAATTTATTTATTTCTGAATTCTATTAAGGTTTTTTTGTTTTTGTAAGATTAATGTAGTAGGACTTCATAAGTTTGTGTCTAATGTTTTTTTTTCAGTAGTACTAATTAAACAATAAATAATTTTAGAAAAAAGATGGTAGTGAAGGCAGCAGACAGCGCCGCGGAGTTGGGGTCGGTAGTGGTGGGCTACTGCCACCACCACCAGGTGGATCTAAATTGCCACCACCACCATCTCCACAGCATATACCATCTCCTTCAGCCTCTCTACCAACTGCCAACAACTCTGAGTGGGGTGATTTTAATTCTGCCAGGTGGGTATATTTTTTTTTGTTTCTCTATCAGTATAATAGTAGTAATAATAATATTAATAATAGTATAACTAATAGTAAAACATGAACGTACCTGGGGCTTATTCTACGATACAAAGAGTGGTAGGAGAAAAAAGCATTCTTGATTCTTCATAAAAATGAAGTGCAAAGTAAAGAGTAGGTAACAAAATACTGATTAAACAGAAAAGAGCTTTGTGAAGTATACACATATATATATATATATATAGGTATAAACAGCTATATATAGTCCTAGTTACTAAATTTAGCTAAGTGGATAAAATGCTATATTTAACATAGGTTTGTAAAAATAACGACTTTCCCATTAACACCAATATACTTTGGTTATGTATATAGTTTAGACAGAGTTACTTTCGCATTTATAATACTAGTATGGATTCTTAAAATTGAATTAGGTCACAGCCAGATACATGGAGGTCCGCGAGTTTGACATACCTTTTATTGCAATGAAATTACAATAGATGGATTTAATACCATTAGAAATAACTAACAGCCGACCTTTGGGTAATGCAGAAAGCCTGTAGAGCAGGCATGTCAAACTCAAAAGTCATTGCTGAACTAAATAAATAAAGATCGTAGCATCAGCGGGTCGCAAAGCTCTTTTTTTAATACTATTTCGTAATAGTACATATACGAAATATCGCTCCTGAGAGCGACAACCCAAGCCGAAGCTCCCCCTGCGGGGAGCCCTTGAGCGTTGGGCGCTATACGGGCTGAGGCTCCTTCAGAGTCTCGCCCAAAAAAGCCTGGTGAAGAAGTAATGGCTGCAACAGCCAACTGCATAGTCAGTTCAGAGAAAAAAAAATACGAAATAAATTTATAAACACTAAACAATGCCTAAAAATTTACAGCATTTTCTCAAAGGACTGTTATATATAATCCATTCTTAAAATTGATGGTGGGCCACCACCAGATGCAAGGAGGGCCGCGAGCTTGACATACCTGCTGTAGAAAGTATTTAAATGGGTCATAATTGATGCTTTAACTAAAAATTACATAAACTTAATATATTGTATTTAAAAATAATAGAAAAATAAATACTATCACGAAACCTCAGTGAGTATTAAGAACGTATGCCCATAACATCTACGTTTCACCGATGGGCCGACCTACAAACGTGATAGGCCTATCGCCCGTGCCGGGAAAAGAACCATATTATACCATTTTAAAGCATCTTTAAAAGTGCTTGTTTGCCATCTTAGTGGTATAAAAAAAAGGTTTTGTTCCTTTCAAAGTTATTTACAGAAGAATGATTTGCCATCAAATCAGGCATAAAATACCTAAAGGGTAAGGAAAATTGTATGGCTATTAGTAATTTATAAATTGCATTTTTAAATTTTCAGTGCTTCGAGTCAGAATACTACGACGACGCCAGCTAACCAGCAGAATTGGGTGCAATTTTGAACTTAAAGTGTAAAGGTACCGTGGTTCCAGTTGGCAGCGTTTTAATAGGCCTCATAATACTTATATACTTAATGGAATAGTTTTATCATATCATATATGTGTAGAGTAGTGGTGAATATAAAAATGCAGCTCAGATTTGTTAATAATTGTCATGAAGCATGTGATCACATGCAACGGACTATGTATTGCAGCTGACAATGTTTATTGTATAATCTTGTTGTGTAAGAAAAGCAATAGGTACACATCAATAGATACCACAGAATAATTATCACTGGAATCAGTGTATATTTTATCTGTGGAATCAATGCTATCGTCTGTCTGTTGTTAAATTTAATAGTGCGAAAAAGCGGTGATGTCGTCTAGCTAGTGGAAATGTCCTATGTTTCAAGCTTTGGGGTGCGAAAAGAGAGGTATAATTTACATGACGCTTTATGCAATTTTATGAAAGAGTTAACATCTTAGTAATATTAATAAATAACATTTTAGACATTGAACATTAAATTTAATGTAGGCTGTGTCACCACAAGAAAATAAATTACCTTATAATAACTATACCTTTGTTCGCGTGAGTTTAACAATTTATTTTATCCATTGTAATCCACTTTTTCCTAGGTACTTAATTTAACAGAAACATATTTCTGATGCGTCCATTATTTATAGATAGATAAACATTTAAAACGTTTCCAATAAATTGATCAGTAACCCAAGATACTCAAACTAAAATCAGCCAACTTTTCCAATACTCAAAAGTTATATTTGCTCGCTTTGCGTCACAACCTAGTAGACGAGAGAATTAGGTACATTTCGATCAGCTAAATTTTTTTGTTAATTTTCAGTTTAAGTTCAGTTTGCTACATTTAATGTTTGAGGTGGTCAGAGATAGCTTAAATATCTCGCTTAAGTATTGAATAAACTGATTAATTAAGGGTGTAAAGAAGTTATGACATTGATTATAAATTGTGAGACTAATTTGATCGGTTTATTTAGTGCTATAAGTTTTCCATGCTATAAGATACAAGCTTTATGTTACGTACATGGCCATGAGTGGTACAAATTTACAATATAGATTACATTAAATATTACCATTTATTTTTTACAATATAAATGTAATAAATAAATAATGATATACGACAGTAATAAAATGTAATAGAGGGTATTTCTGCAGCTTTAAATACCAACAATTTTGTATTATCGATGCTCCTGAGTGTTAAAGTACCCGCGCAATCAGACCGGTGATAGTGCTAAACAATTGTGCGGCACGCGGTCGGTCGGTTCGGGACATTAACAGTTCTCCGGCTGCGGCTCCTGTAATTGTACCTAAACCTGACTCAAAATCTCTATGCAAATCTTGTAAACATAACCTAACTTTACTTAATGTTAACTTTTTCTGGTAATTTAATCATAATTCATTAAAATACTTACATGATTACCTTTATTGTCACATTCTTTAACTGGTTTTCAAATCACGACACTGATTAAACCTAAAATCTGCAAAATTTCAAATTTACAATGAGAAATATTATACGTATTTACGTATATGTAGCATAGACTAACAAAGCGAAAGACGCGTGTCAAGGTCATTTTTGTTTACACGAATTGCAAACAGATTCTGAGTCCGGTTTACGTCTGTATCGGTAGGGCAGTACTGCAAACGCGCGCAAGATGCAAACCCTGAACCGCATTACACAATTACTGGCCTAGGGATGCCGAGCCGGCACGTTGCTGCTTCACTGTAGATCATCAGTTGACTCACTATTCCTTATGTAAGATGATACATGCTTGGTTTTAGTAAAATGCATTCGATTAGGCTTAATTTTTACCAATAACGTAAAAAAAATTTCATCAAAAAGTGACTTCACTGTAGACGAGAAATTTCATTAGTAAAAGTTTTAAAATAATATTTTTTGCTAATATTGTGTTAGTTTTGCTTTTAACCAAACGGTGTTACAATATTCATAATTATTGTTTGAGAGGTCAGCGCTCGTTTTTTGTCGTGGATTAAATTAGTACTATAAATACAAATAAGTGTAGAACCTACCTATGTATGTTCCGAATTATCGTATTTATCTGTATATGTTGGAAAACTTTATATCATACATTACTGAGTTTAAGCTACGTATAATGGCTCATTGTTATCAAATCTTATATTGTTATAGCGTTACATGTTGTACATAATATCCAATGTAAATATTTATTATGAAGACTAAACATCTTTTGTTAGTTTCGGATGTTTAGTTGAAATAAAAATGTAAATATTCAAAATGTGTGTCTAAAAAAATGCTGCATGTCTGTCCCTGTCTGCTATTACAATTTTAGTTTGCAATGTATGTACAACCATTATTTTACCGTTTGTTTTGATACACAGAAATATGCCTCGCTATGTTTTATACAAGTATGTGTTTGGAATGTGTGAAACTGTTGGTAAGTAAAACTATAGTCCTATAGCAATATTAACTGGCTCAGAGGAGACTGACAAATTCGTACGTGACACTCCCATGGTCTGCGGTCGACGGGGAACGAAAAGATGCGGGGTCAGGGGCGTTTTGCACATTATAAAAACGCACACGGTATATAATTCAAAGATGAGTCCGCCGATAGTTATCAGTCAGGACAAACAAATTGTTTATCGTGTATAACCAATATTATAATTATGATTAGGTTTATTTTTATGCAAATAAATATAATACAAATATAAAAACATGTTTTATGATGCTTAATTACACGTGTAATTATGTTTTTATAGTATAATTTATATTTCATAATAAAGTGTCATTTAAAATAAAAGATCAAATTAAAAATATACAAGTATATCTTCTATATGTATTTACAAATAAAATTATTCTAACATTAAACAGTTTGGTACCTACACATAATATCAAATTATGGCATTCGTATTATCCCTATATGGATATCTGCATATATATCCGTGCAGTAATTTACACCGTGTGCCGCGGTCCGTCCCTTCCCCCGTCGCTTGCAGACCATGGGAGTGTCACGTACGAATTTTTCAGACTATAATTAGTGAAATTATAAAGCGCGTCTAACGGAGTATGAACGGTAGGCATAGGTGTAAAGATGCCGTTATTAAGATCGCTTAGAAATTTAATGATAAAACAAAAATCGATTGCTAGAATTTGCTTAGAGTCCCTGTATTGATTTTATTTTATTAGATTAACGGTTAGAATGCTATAACTTTTGATTCAAATTAAAATGCGTTGGCCGATATTCAGACGCCAAAGTGCAAAACGTATATCAAAAGTTTATTTTATATATCGACTATGCACAGATAAACAACCATAGCGATAATTAAAAAAAAATGCTAGAGTCTATATTGGCATAGTCCAAATAGAATAGTAAATGATCCTTATTGTACACACACTTACATAAATTTTACTCCAATCTCGCAGCATCACTTACTGTGCTTTTTCACATTGACACGCGGACGCGGTGGCGGGAGCAGTCATAAAATATCAAACACATCATGATACTAAGTACTGACATAAGAAACGCACGTGCGGTGTGAAGGTGCGGTTTTTAGGTAGCCGTCAAGCTCGCGATGCGCAAGCGGCGCGCCCTTGGTAGTATCAAATGTGTGAAGATGTTTTTGTGTATTCAAATCGATAGCACTATGTGTACTTATGTAATTGTTATCAAGGACGAGCTGAGTTAAAATACTTTTCTAATTGTACTATGGCAATTTTAAAACACATAATTTTTAGTTGTTAAAGAGAACTAGGTAAATATTTTAATAACATTTTAGTCGTAGGCACCTACCTACGAGTATGTATTTTTTTTGTTTAATATTGGTATTTTCACAATTTGTTTTTGTCATTGTTTAAAATTATTTATTTTCATGCAGTTTTATGTACTTATTACGTTTTTTTTGTTATCATACCTAAAATTTACATTCCATTTTAATAAATATATACTAGGACAATAATCTAAGTAAAACTAATTAACTCACATAAATGGTTCGAACAGATATATGCGGCCAATACGGCGGTCGAGCACAAACGATAACAAAACAACAGTTCATGTATTTTCATAACATTAATATTAACTAATATTTGCAATATCTCTGCTGGGTGTGATATATGTGTTACCTGTTTTGAAATGCGAGATTATAATTTGTAGGTATGACTTGGCTATTTTTTTTTTATTAATTTCATTCCAGTCTTAAGAGGATACAATTCGCGGCGCCTTGCAGCGTGCTTCATACAAAAGAATTTCTCATTTATTTTTGACATTTACTGATCAAAAACTGTAAAATTTTGTAGACATAATCTCGAGCCGAATATTTATGTCTATGGTTTTCTAAAATCCTGAAAAATGTTTCTACTAACTAAAAATCTTAATTAAGACCATTTGTATGAAAAACTAGAATCCTCTTTAACTATTAACGCAAAAATTTAATAGAAAACTGGCACACTGCAGACCTCGATATTTATTACTAGAACATGTCTTCAAAACTTCGTGGTGTTTGATCAGCAAGTGTCAAAAATAAGTGAGAAATTCGTTTGTATAAAGCACGCTGCGAGACGCCGCGAATCGTATTCTCTTAACGCGCCTAGATACGCTATTAGCGCTCCCATCGCATGTTTTTGATTTGCAAAAAGGTCTTCATTCAAAAAGTTTGTTATTTTTAGAAAGTTTTGCATGCAAGATATTATATTGTACACGTTTAGGATAGAATTTACATTTATGCTGAAATTGGCTACAAAAAGCATTAATGAAAATTTTAGCAAACAGTGTATAAATTCTTCCACACAAACTTCCAAAAATATCTATACTTCAAACTTTTTAATGGAACACTTTTTTTGTTGGTTTTGTAATCGAAATCATTGCGCTAATAAGCGTGCACCGTTTGTACTTACACATTTATTAACAGGGAACTTAAAAGATAAAATTGTGTAATATATTTATGTAAATTATGATTTTTAAGTGTTCCTATTAACTGTAGACCAAATCTGTGGTAGTAACCTTTCATAATAAAAACTTGGATATAGCTGGAATGCGGATACTGAGCCGAATATTAAAGTAGTCGTATATATAAAGGTCTTTGCATTTTCTTTATTTATTTATTTTGAACCACTGGTTCGTGGACTACGCGATCTGAAGCGGCACATGAAGTGGTCCGCCATGTTCTGATTTAAAGCAGCGCGAAAAGAAAACTTTAAAAAGTTATACCGCAAAATACAGGAAGGTTTTTGTGTTCAAAGGTTCCAGACAAAAAGGTTTAAAACCCCCAGTTAGCTGATTAAATTAATTTATGTTACTAACGTTTTGACTAACATAAATTAAAATGTTAAATTGATTAGGTATTAAGATAATATGCTATATTGTTATCAGTAGTTATGGATGTTGATGTATAGCCATAGAATGTCGAATTCCTAAACATTGTTATTGGATATCTTGTTACCAGCCTCTGTATTCATTATAACATGTTCAGGGTAGAAATGTAATTATAATAATATTTTTGGCTAAGTAATAGATCTGTACTTTGTAACGTACAAATAAAAAAAACGCAAGCAGTACAATAACGCATTTTTATTTCAGAAGTTTTTATCCGTTGTTAGGTCGGTGGTGGCCTAGTGGTTTCGGTGTTTGGCTCGCGTTCTGAGAGGTGATAGTTCAAGTACGGCATGTACCATTGAGTTTTATTTCTTAATTTCTCAGGTACATTGTTCACACCAATGGCTTTTTGTTGAGCAAAACATCGCGGAGGAAACGAAAATCAGAAGATACATAAAACCAAATTAACTTAATTTAAATTTAGCTTATTATGCTATGAAATTATTTTTATTCTTCGTTTTTTTTTGACCTTAAAATTAAAACAATATTAGTTTTTAACCGACTTAAAAAAAGGAGGATATCGATTCGAGTCGTATGTATGAATTTTAAGTTAGAATTGCAGAATAAGTATAACATATATACGGATGTGCTGAATTTCATAAGTGTATGTATGTATGTTTATCCACGTATTTCTCAGTAACTTACTGACACAACTTACCAACTAAAAATTTAAAAATGAAGTTTTATACAGCCGCCGTACCTGGAACATTGATCTAAGTGTTTTCTTCTTGGAGTCGCAAATCTTTGGCATTCGATTTTAAGTGCGGATAGGTGGGCGTTGTCAAGCTAGTGGCTACTCGACTATCACAGTTTCACCGTTTCACCGTCTTTGAGCGCGTTCGTTCTGGGATGCAGAATCATTATTTTTATTACTTTTGCCACCTGTCATCCGTTCGTTTAGCATTGGTATCAAAAGTATCAAAATTTAAGTATCATCTGTGGCAAACTGTCATGCGTTCGTTTACGATATTTTTGTTATTTTTGTCACTTTTGCCACCGAAAAATGAAACTTTAGACCCATGTCTGGAGGTGGGGTTTTTGTGTTAATCTGTCAAACTGCCTATACATATTCATTGTTTATGGTAGTGTGTGTGTGTTTTATCGTTTTGTGTGTACGTCAAGCGTTCGTTTTGCAGGTTTTGTAACCAAAAATTATGTTAGTAACGTTTCAAAGCTAAACGAACGGTAGGTGTCGGTGGCAAAACTGTCGTTATCAAAAGTATGAAAAGTATCATTCGTGGGAACTCTTAATCCCAGAACGAACGCGCTCTTTAAGGCCTCTGACTTGACTTACGGACTGCTGTAATACCACAAACAGCCAAGACCGACGGTTTACCGTGCTCTCCAAAAAACTTAGATGTGTTATTATAGTCCATCACGTGCAGTGTTGCCTGAAAATCTGGAAAAATATGAGATCTGGCTACTGCGTGTGATGGACTATACTGATACGCCTTAGGCTCGAGTTTAAAAAATAATACGCTGACCGTTCAAGGTGCGGATAGTCGTGCTCCAACTACACCCACTATAAAGTCGGAGTTTTATCACAATCGGATAAACGTTGCGGATATGCATAATTTTACGCCAAATTTTCCATAAAAACTTTAATACCATTAGTAACATTTCGCTTCTCAAAATGCTTTATAATAAATAAAATATATACCTATATAATATAATTATACGTACCTATACTTTTTATGGCAAGCTAGCCATTGATAATTAGTAGTAGGAGGTATTATATTGAAGTAGTGAAATGTTTATGATTATATTATTATAATAATAATAATTTTGGTCGAATCACACAGCGCCATCTGGTCCTAAACTAAGCAAAGTAGGGATTATAAGAAAACCAGGCAACGGATAGAAATGCTTAAATACTTTTGTAATTTTGTAAATACATATACATAAATACACCCAGGCTTAAGACAAACAAACGTTTATCACATAAATGTTAGCCCAGTGCGGGAATCGAACCTTCACCCTCTGCACAGCAATCGGCCACTCTACCAACTAGGCTGCGAGGGAGGTTATATTATATGGATATTTAATTTAAAATTAATAAAGATGATGTAGATAAAATCCGATTCGATTCCACCTTAAGGTGAATTCGAATCAGACTGTTCCCATATAACTTTCGGTGCGCTAATATATACATTTAGCTGCTATAAATGCGTTATTATTATATACCAGCTTGTGCTTGCGGTTCCACTCGCCCTAAATTCGGTTTTCGGTCTAGGATTTCAACGACAACTTCTCAATTATAGAAAAAAACCGACCTACACTTGAAGTATTAAATATCCTATGTCCTTGCCCGGGACTCAAACTATACCTCATGCCAAATTTCATCTTAATCAGTACAGCGCAGCGGTTTAAGCGTGAGGAGGTAATAGACAGACAAACAGAGTTACCTTCGCATTAATAATATTAGTATGGATTGCTTTTATCATAGTTGAAAAATGCATATTCATTTATAAAATGTCAGTGAATTTTGATATATCTTTTTTTTTTTTTCAAACATTTTTGTAATTCAATTTTTATATTAATAATTCACTGACATTTTATGAATGAACGTGCGTTTTGTGACTATTGTATAATAATAATATGTAAATGTTAACAATAAATTCATTATGATAATAACACGTTTTACATTAAAAGAAGTTGGTTTATAGCTTTAGGATACCAGTGGTGAAAAGAATTTTCGATTTTTAAACCGTGCAATAGTGATGTCTATGTCCTGCAATGGACGCGGATAGGTTTTTGATATGTTTAGAAGTTAATAGTCTAGATCTCTCGACACGAACGTTTCTTAACCCTTACTATTTTATGGGTTAAATCGGAATTAAGGAATCCAATTCTTCTCCGCAATTAAATCTTGGTACAGCCAAGATTTAATTCTGGCTGGGAGTAGTAAATAAATTAATTCTGCTTAAGTAGGTAAGCCTTTTCCTGTATTTTTCCTGTCTAGAAGCGTTATTGGTATCCCTATATAATGTCAAGATAAATAGGAAAATTGGGTTCATTTACTTTTCTATGTCATGTATATATTTTCCCAGTTTGTTAAAGTAACTGGTGTATTATAGAACAGCAAGTAATTTGCTTCATTCATAGGCGTAATAATGGGAGTGTTTTAGGTGTTCAACTGTAACCTGTAATATTGTCATTACAGGTATTGGTTCTCGTATGGCGGGAAAATAGCTGGTAAAGTAGTAATCTTTCAAATGGCTTCGGATCCAACGTATGGGTACACTTTTGACAGTAAATTGTTAGAGTCATTGAGATGGAAACAGGTGATCCATCAATTTCGGAAGGCACGAGTCGGTGATTTAATTTAATCAATCATGAATATCGTTGAAGAGGTGTTATGGGAAAATATCATTTTGCGTCGTCAGTGATATAGGTATGTAGGTACCTAAGTATACAAAATTTGCAAACTGACTCTTACAACTTCGTTCGTGAAGGTGAGGGGTTTGTGATCAGATTTAAAGTGTTTTCTAGTGTATAATATTGGTACCTAGCCTTTACTTGCCTACCTTTTTAGTACCTAAGTTTATTTTTCTCATTTAACGTTCGATTCCTTGCAGGAATTCATAAAATACTATTAAAAGAAAAACACAAATAAAAGAAATATTTTGTTTAATTTTATTGTTAGTACCTGAAGGACCGAGCGTTGCTCGTTTTTTTTTCAAACAACTCCATCTATTGTCAAATAGCTTTAATGTTGCTTAATACTACTCGCCAATAGATGTCAGAAAGAGTCATATTTTTCAGTTTATTACTGCCTAAAAACACGGATAAAACGACGTTTTCTAAAAATGAAACCTAGCTAGATCGATTTATCGTTCCCGAAACCCGCTGCATACTAAATTTCATGAAAATTTTTGGAGCCGTTTCCGAGGTTCAGATAATATATATATATATATATACATATATACAAGAATTGCTCGTTTATAGGTATTTGTTATTTAACTCTAGAATAGAAAATGTGTACTACCTACCTAAATAACAATTTTTTTTGGCAAGGATTCCTCTAGATTCACTTGGTAGACTATAATTTAATGTCCTTCGGGAATTTAAATTTATTAACACCAGATTCTGGATCCATATTATTGTTAGTTCCTAAATCTTAAAAACTATGTTAAAATTGTTTGGTTCGAACTGTGACAAAGTAAAAGATGATTAATTAACTTTTGTTTGATTTAGAAAATTCTAACTTGACACCTTTTCACTATTTTTAATGATTTGGCAAGGCGTTTGGTATTCGAAGTATTTGCTATTATTTCACAATTTTAGTAAAGAATAGCAGTAATAATGTAAAGCATAACAAAATTAAAAAAAAACCCAGCCAAGTGCAAATCGTTCCGTACCACCACATTATGGACGAGCACGGCTGGCGGTTTTTCTTATTTATTTATTATAATCTATACTAATATTATAAAGAGGAAAGATTTGATTGTTTGTTTGTATTGAATAGGCTCCGAAACTACTGGACCGATTTGAAAAATTCTTTTACCATTAGAAGCCGACATTATCCCTGATACTTTTTACCGCGTGAAAATGCTTCATTCTTACGGGAAAACGGGTAATAGAACAACGGGTAGTAAGAATTATCCTTCTGTACTTATCTTTTTAACATAATTTCTAAACTAACCCGATTGGATTGAAATATTTCAATAGTTTCCTGGTTGATTTAAAAATACATTTGGACCCGGTAGGTGCCGCTGCTGTCGGTATGTCAACCACTAAACGGCTTGACCGATAGGGTTGAAATTTTTAATGTGTATTTCCATGGTTTCACAGACAAGAATGTATTATGCCATTAAAGAGGGAAGATTTGATTGTTTGTTTTTTTTCTATTATTGAGGAGTTGCTGTAAGAACCTACGCCGATAACGAAATTTAGGGCGGGCGAAGCCGCTGGCAGAAGCTTTAACACATATTTTCTGAAAATGTCAAGCTTCTACCTAAAAAGTAGGCTTAGTAATAGGACTCCGTTGGCCGACTTTATATTTCGTTAAAGCAAATTTATTGGTTTTTATTGGCACTAAAAAAAAGTGAATACATATATAAAAAATAAATTTCTTGAGATAGTAAATAAAACTTACGACATACAAATAAACGTAAAAAACCTTTAATAGATGAAGAATAATAATTTTATGAATGACCTCAAAATGTCTAAAATTTAATTTACGGCGCCTAAAACATTTACTTTACGGGCTATAAAATTATTTTGAAAAGGTATAAAGGATTATAAAAGATGAACTTTTATCAGCCAATTTTTTAAGGCTTTAAGTGTCAGCACGAAAAAGTTTGCGGAAAACGCTTTGTCAGTTTTAAATTATAAATCAAATAAATTGAGTTCATATAAAATGTCTGATCAAATTAAATTTCTCTCTCGTCATACAGTTGTTGATACATTGTAAAGCTGCGAACAAATTATAGAACGCGTCCGTCAGAAAATGCTGCCGATGGCGACTACACTAAACAGTGTGCACGGTTGTCGGGATGTTCTCGAGCCAAACGTCGTGTGGAAATCCCAATACTGAAGGTCACTTTCGCGTCTTAGGACCTATATTTACAGTTTCAAGTAAATGTACTATGCAGATCTCCAAGGTCAACTACGCTTTAGGAACTTGTCCAATGACAGAGAAAACAAATTGTTTGGCAACGGTGACATTTTCTCTGTCATTGGACAAGTTCCTAAAGCGTAGTTGACCTTGGAGATCTGCATAGTACATTTACTTGAAACTGTAAATATAGGTCCTAAGACGCGAAAGTGACCTTCAGTATTGGGATTTCCACACGACGTTTGGCTCGAGAACATCCCGACAACCGTGCACACTGTTTAGTGTAGTCGCCATCGGCAGCATTTTCTGACGGACGCGTTCTATAATTTGTTCGCAGCTTTACAATGTATCAACAACTGTATGACGAGAGAGAAATTTAATTTGATCAGACATTTTATATGAACTCAATTTATTTGATTTATAATTTAAAACTGACAAAGCGTTTTCCGCAAACTTTTTCGTGCTGACACTTAAAGCCTTAAAAAATTGGCTGATAAAAGTTCATCTTTTATAATCCTTTATACCTTTTCAAAATAATTTTATAGCCCGTAAAGTAAATGTTTTAGGCGCCGTAAATTAAATTTTAGACATTTTGAGGTCATTCATAAAATTATTATTCTTCATCTATTAAAGGTTTTTTACGTTTATTTGTATGTCGTAAGTTTTATTTACTATCTCAAGAAATTTATTTTTTATATATGTATTCACTTTTTTTTAGTGCCAATAAAAACCAATAAATTTGCTTTAACGAAATATAAAGTCGGCCAACGGAGTCCTATTACTAAGCCTACTTTTTAGGTAGAAGCTTGACATTTTCAGAAAATATGTGTTAAAGCTTCTGCCAGCGGCTTCGCCCGCCCTAAATTTCGTTATCGGCGTAGGTTCTTACAGCAACTCCTCAATAATAGAAAAAAAACAAACAATCAAATCTTCCCTCTTTAATGGCATAATACATTCTTGTCTGTGAAACCATGGAAATACACATTAAAAATTTCAACCCTATCGGTCAAGCCGTTTAGTGGTTGACATACCGACAGCAGCGGCACCTACCGGGTCCAAATGTATTTTTAAATCAACCAGGAAACTATTGAAATATTTCAATCCAATCGGGTTAGTTTAGAAATTATGTTAAAAAGATAAGTACAGAAGGATAATTCTTACTACCCGTTGTTCTATTACCCGTTTTCCCGTAAGAATGAAGCATTTTCACGCGGTAAAAAGTATCAGGGATAATGTCGGCTTCTAATGGTAAAAGAATTTTTCAAATCGGTCCAGTAGTTTCGGAGCCTATTCAATACAAACAAACAATCAAATCTTTCCTCTTTATAATATTAGTATAGATTATAATAAATAAATAAGAAAAACCGCCAGCCGTGCTCGTCCATAATGTGGTGGTACGGAACGATTTGCACTTGGCTGGGTTTTTTTTTAATTTTGTTATGCTTTACATTATTACTGCTATTCTTTACTAAAATTGTGAAATAATAGCAAATACTTCGAATACCAAACGCCTTGCCAAATCATTAAAAATAGTGAAAAGGTGTCAAGTTAGAATTTTCTAAATCAAACAAAAGTTAATTAATCATCTTTTACTTTGTCACAGTTCGAACCAAACAATTTTAACATAGTTTTTAAGATTTAGGAACTAACAATAATATGGATCCAGAATCTGGTGTTAATAAATTTAAATTCCCGAAGGACATTAAATTATAGTCTACCAAGTGAATCTAGAGGAATCCTTGCCAAAAAAAATTGTTATTTAGGTAGGTAGTACACATTTTCTATTCTAGAGTTAAATAACAAATACCTATAAACGAGCAATTCTTGTATATATGTATATATATATATGTCCGCATTATTCGGGAGACGAACCGAGCAAATAGCTTTCTGTGCAAACTCATGGTCGGTGTAAAAACCTTTTTTTTTATCCATGATCATGCTATGCTTAAGTACCTACATGTTGTCACAAGAACGAAAATGAAAAAAAAATACCTATTTTTTGGGGCAGTCGGGTGTTGTCAAACATTATTTTGTCAAATGAGGATTTGTTTATTTTTTTCTTGTAAAGTCTATAAGGGATCTACAAATTAGCATAAACTAAGGACAGCTTACAAAATATCTTCCTTAATCTTGATGTTTTTGTTCTCGACAAATCTTTTTAATTCAGATAAACACGAGGAAAAGTAAAAGCTAGAGTTTATTTACTCTTGGATGTTTTTTGTTGCAGTAAGACCGAGTGGCGTAGTAGTAGAGCTTGTGACCGCCATATCTAAGGTCCCGGGTTCGATTCTCGGAGGTCTTTGAAGTTAGCATACCATTTTTAGTCAAATGCAAAATAAAGTAGGGTTAACGGGTAAACGGTGAGTCAGTTGGGTACTGCAGCGTGCGGGAGCGTAAAGAAGCTGCTTCTACCTATTACTTTTTAGGTATTGGGAATCTCTGCTAATAAAAATACGGTGTCGGGAGATCTTTTCTAATTATTCATATGCTCTTTTATACTGCCACAAGAATTACCATCATTTAGATTATTTACCTAAACTAGGAGAATTATTATATTGAGTTTACTGGCAATGTTAAACCATGCTACATATTCTAGGGCTCCCGGATAGATACAGGAATCGGCCCTCCAAACCTATATAGACTTGTCCGATCTATATCTTACACTCGAATGTCAATCAATATAAAAATAATGACAAACTCTATTTTCCGATTGTTTTTATTTAAAAACACACTGACACCATCTATTATATTTTCATAAAAACACTACGAAGTATTAGCTGCGTATTTACGTTCGCTAGCCCTTCTACTTCCTTTATACTTAACAAGAGGTCGTAACCTCTACTGTACATTGGGTCACGCTCACATTGACGAAAGTAATATAGATAGCACTGCCGTTTATTCACTCACAGAAGCCTTTCCGCAATCAATGCCCTCTCGGCTCGGAAAATTTTAAACTGTATCAGATTATCAGCCTTGCATGTCACATTTTGCATAGGTCAAGGTTAAAGTTAGCCGACCATGGCTTTTTTTCCAAAAATAGCTCAACGGCAAATTTTTGAATAAAATTGGACTAGTGCGAGTCTGGCACGCGCAACGTACAAACTTATTATATGTAGATAGTTCTTCCATCATCAAGTCTCACAGGTTTATTATGCCATTTTTGCCGAGTGTGTTTTATGTTTTAACCTAAAATTAGTCCCTGAAACGTATAACTAAAACAATGGTAGGTACTAAACGTAATAATAGTTATGCGAGACTGATTGGGTATTTAGAGGATTATTGTACCTACTATTTGTACTCCGAACTATCATTACCTATACTGTGACTCCGTCTTCATCAGGTGAAATTGCGTCCGAACGCAGACTTAGTAGAAGTTTATATAAAAATTGGAAACTAAAGTTATTATTTATAAGTAAGTACTTATTAAATCTGAACAATATTTGTAAGTGATGCCGGCATTAAAACCGTATTTTGGCGGTATTTTTGATTGCGCTGACTTAGAAGTCTAATTTTTCTTTTACTTTGAGAAACTTTAGACCTTTATATTTCATTTAAATTTCATACGCTACACGCTTTATTAAAAAATAAAGGTCTTGACAGACCGACATTTTTTATGCAATACCTATAACAATATCAGCTTTATCATTTGAAGAAACTTTCTGATAACAAAATACAGAGAAAGCTTTTGCTAGCTTTCATGATGTCTTAACCCTGTTTTATAACTTAAGTTTGGACAACTGTTCTCCCAATACATCCAGGTCGCGGTTAGTTTATCTACTATCTGCAAATAAATTTATAAAAAAATATTTTTTTGTGATGTAACAATTTACGGATTTCAGATTTTTTCCTTTATGTGTGCTACATAGCATCGCTTCTATAGGCGGATTTCATGATTCTAGTTCAACGGGAAGTGCCCCATAGGTTTTGATTTATATGTGTCACAATATGCGACAAAAATAAACTTATTTTGGGCATATTTTTTTATTGCATTAACTTAAAAGCTTGATTTTTTTACAACTTTAAGTGACAGTAGACTTTCGTATTTAATATTAATTTTAACTTGATACCTACACGCGTTCTTGAGTAAAAGGGTTTGTCAGACAGACAGACAAATTTAGTGAAATGATTAATAATTAAAATATGTACATATCGCCAGTCGCTTTCATTGATAAATTGGAATATATTGCTTCGTACCAAATTTCAAGATTCTGAGTTCACGGGAAAAACCCTGTTTTGATTCCCTTGCAAGAGAAAATTTGCGGCATAAACGGCGTATCTTTTGATTGCGTTGGCTTAGAAGTTTGATTTTTTCACAGCTCCAAAGGACAGTAGACCTGATTATTTGATATAAATTATGGCTTGATACCTCCACGCGTTCCTGAGAAAAAGGGTCTTGACAGACGGACGGAATGACGGACGAACGGACGGGTAACAAAGTGATCCTATAAGGGTTCCGTTTTTCCTTTCGAGGTACAGAACCATAAAAACAGTCAATGTGATTCGGACTCGCGCACCGAACAAACTTGTAGGTCTGTATTAAATAGTTCGTTCATCACGGGAATTATATTTTAATTGATGACAAATACCGTAAAATAATAATAATAATAAGTGCGTATAACAGTGTAAGCAGTTACGTAATGTACAGCTACATTCATCAAAATAATTGTTAGGTAACTAATGAAAATACCGAACATTGCTCTAACGAAAAGATAAACTGTATTAAGGGACAAACTTAACTTTTTCGTTGTCCCCATACGTCGACATAGGTCATGGTTAGTTAACCAACTGCAAATAAGTTTATAATCGATTTTTTTTTTGTAATGAAACAGTTTACGATTTTCGGATTTTTTTTTTACATAAATTGTGATAAATGGCATTGCTTCTTGCCAAATTTCTATATTAAAGGTCAACGGGAAGTACAGTTCTAGCGCATCTTGCCTACTTCTTTCAGTTCAACAATCTTTTAGTCATTTCTCAAAGTGCGTGCATTGGACATTGCCAGGGCCAGTTGTCGTCGTTTGTGATAGCCAGATCTCTGCTGGGGATTCTTCAAACCCCCTATTCATTTTCCGTTATCTTGACCGCTATCATAGTTAGAACTTTCGGGGCTGGATCCTTGTGCCAATAATCGCCACACTTGGCAATCGGGTTGGCGATCGCAGATTGAAGTTAAATATTTCTTTAGTATGGTGCTGCTGCCCACCATCTGGTATGTCCCTTTGTCGCCTCGTACGACACCCACGGGAAGATTTGGGGTGGTGTTTTTCTACTCTGACTGGACACCACACGACCTGAGCATTTGATATTAATTTTAGCTTGATACCTCCACGAGTTCCTGAGAAAAAGGATCTTGACAGAGGGACGGACGGACAACAAAGTGATCTTATAAGGGTTCCGTTTTTTTCTTTTGAGATACGGAACCCTAAAAATGAACAGAAATGTGTCCCTTTATAAAACGCCATACAGTTAAGTAACAAAATGAATTACATAAAAATAAATTTTAAGGAATTTGGCCCTCCATAGCAGCATAGCTTAACAATAAACATTTTATAAGTTTTATAAATTTCTCGTTCCATTACTATATTTAATTTACCATTGCCAATTTAACGATGCTTTTAATCCCGTTGTATTATTTTTAAAATAAACTTTTTAGTCTACATACCTACCTTGAAAAGCAATGAAAACAAACAAAATGATTTACCAACCGTAAGATCCAATCTTTCATCACTATGCATTGCGTAAAATATAGGCTTTATATCTTTCTGTTCCGGGGACAGTGTTCCACTCCATTGGTCGTTATCACGACGGACTAACGTCGACACCGCTTAACGCTCGATCAACTCCTCGTTATTGTCATCAACAGGAGTATCGGAATCCAAAGGTCCTATTTCGAGCTATTTGTCATCCAAACTCGATAAACTTTGAGCTATAGACGAATTCAGTAAATATAATGCTGTAACTATTAGGTACTTATAAATTGATACTACGGTATAATTATTTTATAGTAAAGCATCACTAAATAGTCATCTGCAAAATTTAATCTTAACCTGAATGATAACAATTTTTGATAGAAAAGGTGATATCATTGTTTTTGTATGTAGGTCATCGTTACATACTCAAGAGTATATGAAGAAGTAGGAAGAACTCTGAAAAGAGCGGTACTGACATTACTTTTTCTTTTGATATATTATATCTTACCCATGAATAATAGATATTTAAAAGAGCAATAACGTTAGTAGGTACTATCTGATTTGATAATGGCATAGCCAGAGCCTAATGTTAGGCTTCTGATAATCACAATAGAGCTTTTTCAAGTTTACAAGTTCTTAAATGTCCGGAATCATTCTCATACAACGAAACTCCAAATGAAAAAAAAAAACAAAAAAAACTTTACAATCTCATTTACATATTCGATAACATTCTTATGAGAAAAAAAAACGGGTTTCACTCCGGGAGTGCCGGCAGAAGTGAAAACATACTAGCTATTTACTTCCCATCACTTCGTATACATATTTTTTTACTATAAATAAAACACAACTTATGACTCGTACGTCATATTTAATTGTAGGGGACCAAAGTCCTTTACACACGATTAACGCTTAACATTCAAATATGTTACAAGACAACTCATACGTCATATTTAATTGTACAGAATCAATGTCCTTAACACACAATTCGCGCTTAACACTCAAATATGTCACATAACATATTTGTCGATTGATTTTATTTGCAAAATCGATAACTAATACTTTATATTTAAGACTGTGGTATAGGCTAGACCGCGTAAATACGCCGTTTTTGTGCAAATTTTGTGGCTGAACTATAGCACCTAAAGGATTGGAAAAAATATATGTTATAAAACTTGCTTTTTTTATTTATTTTATAGAATGCAATAAAAAATCTGGAAGTAACCATTGTTTCAACACTTGAACAAATTTTTAAAGCGTGTAATTTTATTGTAATGAAAGTTGATTAAATTATTAGAATTTTTTATTAGAATTAGACCGGACTTTTTTGGCGTGAACCCGAAGGTGAGTCACCGCCAGGAGGGGAGTTCCCCGTTACGCGGGTGCGGTTGCGATTGATACCTCGTGTATCCGTTTGGGCGCCTGTGTTGGGACAATACTGTATCTACGACCTGCCGTCAAAAAATCTGGGTTACTTAATAATAATGGAGAAAAATTAAACGAATTGCTGTTAACTTAAAGCTATTTAGATACTTGCAGCTCGAAATGTTTACAGCAATCGAAATGTTTAATATTTATATTCAAATTAAAAAAAAATATTAGTGTGTTTTCTGCTGTTGTAAATTAGGTGCTAAAGATCTCACATTAGGGCAGGCTCGTGCTTTGTTACCAAGCAGTATGGAAGCTAAACTAGAGTTCATTTCTAAAAATGACTTGCAAGCATACGTAGGTGAAAATAGTAATTTCATAAATTATTGGCGTGCCCGAATTGCCATGGGTTCGCCATCTCTGCTCTAGGAGATGGACTGACTACTATCAAGTTTTAATATATAGAAAACTTTCTTTGAAAAAACTAATATTTTAGTTTTTTTAATAAGAATATGAAGAAGTAATAAAATAGACACTTCGAAAATTTTTATTTAATATCTAGTATAACCTACCTCTGCAGCTATGACGGCACGTAGTCTATCTCGCATAGATGCAACAAGACGCGTGCATAGATCAGTACCTCTGATATCATGAGCTTAGTTTGATCTAAGAGCTTGAGGGTTTCTTTCATTTTAATAGTCCCAGCGTTGAACCATAAGCCCCCATAAATTTTCAATAGGGTTTAAATCAGCAGACCGAGCGGGCCATTGAATGGGACGAATGTCACGGTGCAGGTTGAACCACGCCATAGTAGCACGGGCTGTGTGTATCCGTGCATTATCTTGAACGTAAGTAATGTGTGGGAATTCCGTTACAGGATACACTACGCGCACAGTAGGCAGCATCACTTCTTCCAACAGCGACACATAATTAATGGTCGTAGCCCTATTCTCTAACGACGCCAGTTCTCCGACGCCGTCAAGGCTCATCCACCCCCATAAGTTTACTATAATGCGACCTGACTCGTTTTGAGGCACAATATGACTTTCATCATACTGAGTTCGATTGTAGCGCCATAAAGTTAATCTTCCGATTTGGCTTGATTTAAAAGTTTTTTCATCGGTAAATATAGTATTCGACCAATCAAAATCGAGATGTCGTCGCGCGAAGTTAAGCCGGGCTGTTTGTGCTGGGGTTTCAGCTCCACTTTATTAGCATGGTGTCTGTAGTGTAGTCCAACATTGTGCAAAGCTCGTCGGATCGTCTGAGCACACACACCATATAAAGCAGCAAAATAACTAGTTGGTGTGAAACCATTTTCATTTTTCTGTTATTTGCGCGGCGGTTAGTATCGGTCGTCGTCCTGAATTATTTCTATGATCTGTTATTTGCCCTTCTTCGCCGTGACGCCTAATCCAAAACCTCACAGTGAATCGCGATATTTTGAGTTCTCGTGATATAGCACTAATACTATGCCCATCTTCGAAGAGAAATATTATTTCAGCCTTTTGCTCCAGGGTTAAACTTACCATTTTATTTCGTTATGAAAAAATCTTTTGTAAAATTTTACTCTTGTCAAAACGACGTTCAAACAATATTTTTTGATTAATGTCATTTCAACAAATAACGATATTAGTTCCATCATCAAAGAGTGATCAATAATTCTTGTTGTTTTTCTCGATGCGTCATTTTGCATAATTGCTTTTGAAAGGTAATAAGTAACTTGATATGGCATTTTAGACTTAGTGAAAAAAGTGTGATATAGAATCTAATTTCAAAACTGGTAAACATTTTCTGACCGCGACCGTATATGACATTATGTAATAATTTTTAGTACATTTACATACACAACGTTAGTATTACAGAAATTGGCTCGCCTTCTTTAGACAATCCGAGGAACGTCTCTCTTTTCGTGCACACAACAATGTAGGTAGTATGGCATTGTCACGTATACATTGAACCGTCTGAAAATAAAAAAACTTGATAGTCGTGATTTCAATGACAGCTGTCACGGAGCTCATACTATATTTTAAGAACTATAGTAAGTTAATGCACTATACTATAAAAGAAATTTTTATAATATATAATTTTTGTTGACCGTCAGATGCTATAATTTTATGATGCTATAAACCAGCCAACACATTAGTCTAAATAACAAATACATCTCACTGTAATGTATATGACATTGTGAACATAATGATTTTTAGTACCTAAATTTACATGCAAATCGTTGGTATTACAGAAATTAGCTGTCTGGACTATATCGATGTTTTAATTATGAGGCTTTTGTTCACGTTTACCGATACCGTTGAATGGATTTCAATGGTACAAACGCTTTTCTTAATTTACGAAAAGCGTTTTGTTCTGATTTGCCTGCCGTAATTATAAACAAATAAACAAGAGTTAATAAATCTAATCGAACCTCGAATATTTCAGAAGTAACAAGATATTTGGAGAACAAAAGATTAAGTTAAGATTTATCGAAGAAATTGTGTAAGCTGTCCTTTGTTTATGCTAATTTGTAGATCACTTAGTAGTACTAACAAGGAAAGAGATAATAAATTATCTTTTACTAGTTTGTATAAGTTGTATGAAACGGATGTATATATAATATATATAATATACTATACTATATATATAGAAACTCAAAGACAGAATGAGATTATGAGATTATCAAAACTATTTGTTTTAACTAGAGTTAGAGTTTAAACAGATAGTTAAACAGAGCTAAACACACTAGAGCTGAGGCTGAATTATATAAAGGATAATTCTGGAATTCTGGTGGTGCTTCTGTGATAACATCAACTTCACCAATGAAGCAACTTAGAGTGAAAAAGAACCGAACTCTGTGCGCCATTAAAAGACAAGACGGCTATGTCTTACGCATGCGGATTCGTAAAAACATACAGACCAATCAGCTTGACCTCCTTCGTGTTGAAGACTTTGGAGAGGTTAAGTAATAGATATAAAAGTAAGAGAAGTCGCATTAACACGTATGCCATTGCACCGGCCGCCTACAACATAACTACTGGAATTGCAGATCAATAGAATCGGTCAGACAGGCATCGTGGCTAAAGGCTGCCCACAGGATGGCGTGCTTTTGACACTGCTCTGGAACATTGTGGTGGACGTCCTGTTTAATGTTTAGTTATGCAGATGACATTACTATTCTGATCAAAGTTAACCCAGAAAATATAATTTGCAATTGTATGCAATCAGCCCTTATTTTCATGAAAAAACAAATGAACAAATCGAAATTAATCCATTTCACCAATTAAAGGAAAATTCTAATGCCAAAACATTTTGCCGGTTTGGAAACTACAGGCTGTATGAAAACGACCCTTACGGCAGCACTAGTGGTCGCAATAACAAAAGTCGTAAAAATACCGCACGATGTCATACAACACAGCTTCTTGTTTGCAGACATACGACTTCAGAAAGTAGGGCTCGGGAAGCGGGATAACAAAATCACTCATGCACATTTAGATAGCTTGTAACGAACTCCCAATGATAGTTGCAACATGTGACATTATCCCAAAAACACTTGTCTTTGACATAAGGTACTGCATTAAACTTCATGAAGAAAGAACGACAGCTCCGAGATGCATGAAGTAAGGATCTATAGTGATGGCTCTAAAACGAAGTCTGGAACAGGACCAGGAGTGTTCTCCCGTAACTAGTACATCAACATATCATGACCTAAGGTCTTGTTTAAAAATGTAACCTTTCCAACAGCGCCGCTATGCTACAATTTTTTTATGGCATCAATAGCAGACAAACCCTGAAGTGTCACTGTGAGGCGCAAAAAATTGTACTGTAACTCTTCAATAGACGCAGAGTCACAGTGGCTCTCAGGTCAATGATGCTGCAGTTCAACTAGCAATGAGAGGATCAGACACAAAAATTATGAGACCCAAACTAATTATACCCATACCCTTTAGACAACTTAAAACGTGGTCACCTCATAGCGACAAATCCTTATAACTGTACAAAAAACAATGGGCAGAACAAAGGAATTGCTGACAAGTCTGCTCTTACATCCCTGGACGAGCATTTGTAGCTTAACTATTTAAACTAAGTAGATAAAATCTCCACTACATATCCTGGTTAATAACAGTTCACTGCTAACTAAATAAACATCTTTTTAATATTGGTATTACTAAGATATGTTGAGGCTGCATGGGAACCCAGTAGACCTGTACTGCAGAAGCGTGAACAATCAACGGACATAGTTTCTGAACAGCATCTGACACTTCCTGGTTTTTTGGACAGAGCTGAAATTGTATAAGTAACCAATGATAGGAAATTTGTTACCTAGATGTACGTACAATGGTCCAATTAAGAAGCTAAGTGCGGAAAACATACGTCCAATTAACTATTTGATTTATACCTAATTTAGTTAATTTTGTTATTAATCTGTAGTAATATTTGAATATTTGCAGAAAACTGAACTCGAGGAATGAAGAAATATTTATAAAAGAGCTGAGCAGTGCTGTTCTTTGCATATTCTGTGTAAGACTTCACTTTAAATATTTTGGTATTCGAGCTGATATTTCAGGATCATACCTTCATAGTTTTTCCATTCAAAAACACTGTTTTGATAAATAAAAGCAAGTTTCCATTTATAAAACTTCGGACAGGAAAATATTTATACATTGGGGTATTTTATATAGTTAGGTTCAAGGGAGTATATAAGTGCATCATTCATTTTTATTTTGTCGACGACACCGTGATCATAGCAGAATCCCTGAAACATTGCGCTTTATGCGATATGTATGGCGGAACTTCCAGAACCTATACGTTCAACACATTGAACGCTATGTGGTCAGAAGGTAGAGCAGTAAATGCGCTGTTAAAATAGTAATCGTGCATCTTGTATGCGATGTCACAGTGTGTGGACTCAACGGCGTCTGCTCAACAATACGTCTCTATTTTAATTTAATATTTGTAATGTGTGGAGAAGTTTTTCGTTTTGTGAAACTTAGAGTAATAGCCAAAGTTCAGTATGTATTATTCATGTTTATATCAAAAGCTAACTTTGGGGTTAGTAACAAAGTTGGACGACATTTTGGCAAGTTAGCTTAGATCAGAAGGTGAAAGTCACGTAGGCCAAATAATTGTCAGTCAATGGAACTTTGGTTATTATTTTCGTTCTAACTTAGGTAATAGTCTTTCGCTAACTGTCAAAGTATAAAACTTTTTAACAAAAAAAAAAAAAACAACCGGCTTCAAAAAAGGTAAAAATTATTACTAAACTGTTAGGTACATAGACACGAACTTTAAACTGTAATTTAGATCAGATTTTTGGAAATAAGTAATTATTTTTACCTTTTTAGTGCATCTTTTTGAAGCCGGTTGTTTATTTTTAACTCTTTTAATGACGAATTACTTTTTTTTCTCGTACACTAAAAATATCAATACTCCTAACAAAATTTTATACAATCATGGATATAAAATTCGTTTCACCAGTTCCAAATTAATACCAATAATTTTTTTGATTAGAAATTTTAGTTTTAAATTCACAAAATAAATATGGGATCACCTCGGAAGTATACACTTTTAAATAAACAAAGAATTTTGAAAATCCGTCGATATATGACGGAGTTATGTCCGAACATACATAAAAAAAATACAAACATTCGAATTGAAAACCTCCTCCTTTTTTAAAGTCGATTAAAAATATCAAGTTGGCGATATTTCTTAACAAATAGCTGCAATGAACCTGCAAGTCAAGTCTTATAATTAATTTCATCTGAATACACGCAGTCAGGATTAAGGGTAGTTTGGGGCAGGCATTTAGGGTTGCCAAATCATTCAATGGAAATAATCTGTACTTACTAAGGGTTCGTTCGTTTTGGTTTAAAAAGACGCCAGTTTTGCTACTTAGTCCGGTCAATTTAGACATTCGAAGCAACCTAAATTCCCACCAAGCTGAAAATCAGTAAGATTGTTTAAAATATGATAAAAAATAAAATTTAAAAGTTCCCCATCTTTCCCATGTATGGAACATTTTTTATTCAAGGTCAAAAGTTAAAAAAATGAGTTTTTCGCGATTTTCACCAAAACGGTGAGTTTGATCATAAAAATACTTCAACAATAATTGTAGATCATAAAATTATCTACAAAAAATATATCAATACTTTTTTTTTCTACGAGCCACCGTTTTTGAGATATAACGATTCAAAAAGTTGTAATCGTCATATTCACACGTTTCCACGCCACCTATGAGGTAGTGTACTTAGCGCTTTTTTTTTGAATCGCTATATCTTAGAGAGATTAACTAGATTAACACTAAAACCCCACCTCCAGACATGGGTTCTGATTTTGTGATATTATCGGCAAAATAGGTGGGCGACTGGCAAGCTATCCCTCTGACCAGTGGTTTCTTTTTCGGCTGCAGAAGTGACAAAAATATTGTAAATAAACGCCTGGGTTTGTTGATTTTTATGAAATTCAGTATTTAATGGTACTTTTTTTATTTTTTAAAATAATTCTGATTTTGTAAATTTTTTGGCAAAATAGGTAGGCTACTGGCAAGCTATTCCACTGAGTCGTGTTTTCTGGTCGCTCGCTAAAGCTGCCGAAAGGAAATTTTGCCAGTCGTCGCTACCCCCACTACGAAAGACTGATTGTATCTGGCCCATAGTGCTAAAGTTCTGTTGTATTTCACATACCGATGGGCACTAGTTATTACAAGTCAAGGCCGTCTTTTATCGAATTTTCCATCTTACGGAATGCCCGAGGGTTTATGCAAATAGGTGGCTAGCTTTTTGTCCGGCAGACACATGCGAGCCGTAGTTGACGGTAGTTGGTCTTTTACAAGGACATTCGAGTGTCCCGCAAAGCTCTGTGTAGTGTACTCCAGTCTACCCTAGAACAAAATTATGTCTAACTACCTATATAGCGTACCATTATGTGGGAATATAATACCTAATATATTCATAGATATGTAGCTATAGTTCTAATTATCTGTTGGATATACAAAAATAAGATAGTCAAACATTATAAATAGATAAACATAAATTAAGGTTCGAAATAATTGCGCGGTAAAAGATAAGACAGCGCTGCATTGGATATATGTCTATTGTAGATTTTATTTCGTTGCATGGTACAGTAGCTTAAAACAGTACAGCGGTGTTAAAATAATAATAATACTTTGCGCTCGAATCGTACGATCGTCACGTGACCATGTCATGCGATGACGTCACAAAACCTGTTTGAAGACGAAATAAAAAAATACAGGAAATAGGGATATTTCCTTATTAGTGCGTGTAAAAGAGATAAAAAAGAAATCGTTCGCTCGCTTGATTTTGGCGCCACGGCGCTGGAGACTGTCGTGACAGAGTCCTCTCTCTCCCATTCGAAATTCAAAATTCGTGAGTGACGCGCGCGGTTTTGCATAATGGTGTGTTTCCCGCCTTTTTTGAGTCGAGTAATATTAAAAGCGTCCCACCACCCACATTCTTCATTAGAATTTTGACTGTGCTTCCCCTGCTTTTTCTTAGTCAATAGTGTTTGCAATTACAAAGTGCAAATGTGAATAAATAATAAAACTTTAAGTGGTTATTTACATTGAATTAACATCGAACCGTGTACCCGTGTGTAACCGTGAAGTTGTTAGGAGTGGTCGAGCTTGGCGTCGTCGTCGCTGTCGGCGTCTTCCCGCCCATCGATAATTTTTCTGAGTTAGTAGATTAGTTTTATTTTTCAGAGGAAATAATTAAAGCATTAAAATTCCTTCTGAGTACAGCTATTTATCTAGAAATTCATTTGAAGAGTTTCTATATGAATTGTTGTTGGGTAGGTAAACTATTAATTATAACCATTGTTTTACTTTTCTTGTGTGATCCCAAAATATGTTTCGTATGTGAAAATTGTAAATTAATACCTAGAGATGAGAGACAGGTTATGTGCTGATGGTTTAGGTACACAAATCACATACTGATGTTGTGGCAAACCGTACATAGGATATCTAGAGTTTCACTATCTCATTTTAAGAATTTTATTTAATCAATAGATTTAATAGATAACTACTTGAATTACTTAAAAGGTTGATTAAATGTGCATAAAACGATACGAAACGTTGACGATTTTAAAAACATGGTTTAATTATTATTCTCGAATTTTACCTAACCGTGATAATTGTAAATTACCATTTTGTACGATTTTCTGGGCACTCAATTTAGTACTTTACAGATTGAGTAAAGATTTTCCTTTATAGAGTTATAACCTACTATACGGTTTTGGTAATTCTTTACTTTCCAAGAACGCTTGGTTTTTACGTAACGATGGTTTTAACTGATAGAACAGTACATTTATACACACGGATGAAATTTAAAAACTCTCGGAGGACACTAGATTTTCACGAAAACAACTAAATTAATTTCATACAAAACCCGCCATTACACACCAACATTTAAAAATACAAAATTTTTTTTATCAAAAAAAAAAAACTGGTTGCCTGTAAAGTCGGTATACGGGCGAAAGTTTTACGTGACAATGATTTTATGTCTGTCTCTCTCGCTCTTAGGCGGGCGCGTGCCTCTCACTCGCTCTCATTGTGAGCGCATAACGTGAGCGGAGCGTAACGCAGTTTCTTGAAGTGTCACCCGGCAAACCAATTTATAAGACGTTGTCACGTCAATAATTGCCAGCCTTAGGAAAAAAATAAACACAAGATTCAATCGATTTTACTTTTCTCTAATTTTAATCGATAGAAAAGCATATTTATATGTATACTCAATTAAAATCAAAAAACTGGCAGCGAATCCATGCCAAACCGAACCGACGAGCCGTTAGGTTACATGGTGAACACCGCACTAGCCGAGCGAAGCGTGCCGCGGCAGCGGCTGGCGAAGTGCCAGAAACAAATTGTTCTAATTTAAAATCGTTTGACAGGGTTAGGGGGGCAGGGTAGACACCGGTTTATTGATCTAAGTGACACAGGTACAATTTGTTTCTGGCGGCCCACTTTGGAACATGAAAACTTGTGCGCGAAACCAAGCGGAGCACATGAAAGTTAGCGCGCGAAGCCGAGCGGAGCGTGCCGCGGCAGCGGTCGGCGAGCGCCAGAACCAATTTCTACTTATTTAGTATAGTCACGGCAACCAATTTCTACTTATTTAGTATAGTCACGGCTCCGCTCGGCTTCGCGCGCTAACTTTCATGTGCTCCGCTTGGTTTCGCGCGCAAGGTTTCATGTTCCAAAGTGGGTTGCCGTATGGGTATTTTTCTTTAGGCTGGTAAGTATTGTCAACGTTGTTTTTTTTAATATGAAACAATTCTAAATTAGAACAATTTGTTTCTGGCACTTCGCCGGCCTATTTTTTATCGATTATTACTGTTCAGAGTAAGTACTCGATTGTTAAATACTGACAACATTGCTTTTTTTTAAAAAAAACTTGTTATTTTATTTTCTAATGTGTTTTGTTTTTGTAGATATTTATTGTTGTATAATGGCTGTTTTTATATGAAATTTATTTATTTTTTTCCGGAAAAACTAGTGTCCTCCGAGAGTTTCTGAATTTCATCTTCGTATATAAATGTGGTATTCTATCAATAGAAATTTTTATTCCGTAAAAACCAAGCGTTCTTGGAAAGTAAAGAATTACCACGGTTTTTTATGACAAATATGTATTAGGTTACCGATATTTGAATATTCGGATTTGTGACTGACATATCGTTCGATATGAAGGAAAATCAGGTCCGGAAGGCTATATCCAGGAATCAGTGGTGCATCTGAGGCATGGACAGGTTCTGAACCTGGGCAGACATGTTTCAGATTGAGGGAAAGTAAAAGCATCATGTAGAAAACACTTAATACATTACCATAGGGTTGGGGAAGGAAGTAGGAAAAAAAAATATATATTTATGTATTTGATATTTAATTTTAGCGTAGGTCTGTTTGAAAAGGCTTCAGGCGGCTTTGTTTGGTCCAGGGTAAGATGCTTGTGTTAGGGGCAGTATCACGTTATTTAGTTTGTAAGGTCAGGGACCTGGATCAACAGAGTGAAAAATTTATGGGGAATGATTATTAAATTCAGGGGGGTGAAATGTTTCGGAAAATAAGCCTGAAGAGAATGTAAGAGTGGAAAGAACATATTTTGGGACATTTTCAGCTAGATTTATTTAGTTAATAAGGGGAGGGAGCTTTAGGCATAGTAGGTATAGGACAGAGAGTACGGCCATAAGATTCCTTATACATGAAGTGTTTTAGTTTAATATGCTTGTTGATTAAAGGATATTTTTGTTTTCCTTCAGGGAAAAAAATATAAAATAGAATTGAAATAAAACTAAAAATTTAGAGGGAAAAAAAAAAGAGTTTGGTGGACCGACGGTGCCGGGTTCGTCTAATGAACCTTGCAACGCAGGGCCCTAAGTCCATCCTTAGATGACTTTTGGCCTAATTGGAGAGTCCAGAATTGCCAGTTTATTATTTTATTTTCTTGTCAAGGAATCTTGGCCTAATAGAGACTTAATAATCAATTAATGGGTACTCCTTTAGGGCTTGAGAAGGGTTATACACACGGCTCTATCTCATTGTCTCATTCAGTGTGTTAAAAATCGTTTCCACCAGCAATTGAAAGGACGTTAGTGATGGCAGGTTAAAAAGGGGCCGTTGTCTGTTTAGGTTGGGGGTAGGCATTGTTAGTACACACACACTAATTATACATTAGCTAAAAGGCCCCTCGACCGCTGTCACTGCTTTTATTTGCAGGTATACATCCCTAGTGAAAAGATAAATCATTTCTGTTGAGAAGAACGCTTTGATAGAGGGTTTAGAATAGTTGTAGGTCTGTTCCCATATAAGAACACAGAACTAGGTGCAGTGTAAAAAAAAGACAAATAGATTAATTAAAAGCAGAAGAGTGTATGAGTGAGTTTAAGTGTTTCTTTCGAAAGTAGTTAATGGGACTGTAAGGTCACAACCCTTTGATGATAACGCTTCGTCAACAGACCTAGGGATGTCGCGGTTATAGTAAGATCTCTCCATTTTTAATATCAGTATTAGAACAGGAATGGGTAGTAAATAAGTAGAGCAGGTCTTCGTGTGACGGCGAGGCTCGGGTGCTAGGGTGTGAGTGGAGCTGGTTTACTTTTAGGTCTTACTAGCTCAGCTCCACCCTACTCCAAGAAAGTTAAAGAGGTAGTTTAAATTTTATGAGTTCTAATCCGGATCAGAGGATATAAATGATAAAGAAGAAATTTTAATTTTGGTGTGTCTAGTAGGTAGTTGTATGAGATACCTATTCAATACTTACCTATCTAAACTGTTAGCATTAATTGGTCCAGATTAGTTTTCGTCAAAGTAATGAGTGATAAGTTGTCGGGATACAGATTACTCCTTTATTTTGGGAAGTTCGTTTTATTAATAAATAAATCACTCATTATGGAGACGAATAGAATAAGAATTATATATCTTTAGATTTTTGAATTTACTTCTTTATATTTTACTACGTCTATTTTTAAAATGCAACAATTAAGATATGCCAAACAATGATAATAAGAAAAAAATATACTTTAGTATTGCTTTCTTCTTTTGATATAAAAAAAGAAGGAAAAGATTTACGGTACCTAACCTTAAGGAAACAATGACTGAACCGGGGTACGACATAAGTTAAACTTTGACCGAACATATTAAACATGGATTTGTTTAAGGTGACATTAGTTGGTCTAGGATCTGTCCAATTCTTCTTCATAGAAAATCCTATTGTCATAGCGTATTATTATCCAGGTAGGGCCCCCCTTAATAACTGATGAGCCGGGGGGGGGGGGGACCCCGACCTACCGGCGAAACGCGAAGGTTCTAATCACTCAAAATGCCTATTGTTGATCTGACTAAAGTGTTAGATTTTTGAGTGAGCAATGCGTTCTTTACTGACTGAATAGTAGGAAAGTACCTACTAAGACGGGTTACCTACCCATGTAAATTGGCGTTCTGTCGTCATAATTATCTTAATTGACTGTGACAAATTATTAAAAGAAACTCTATTTAATCTTTATGTTATTTGCAATTTGTTCCATATTTATTAATATTATTTTAATATCTCAAGTTCGTAAGAGAAAGGTTGCACATGATGTCTCCTTTATAAGTTCTTGTACCTACGCAAAGAACGGAATTATTCACTGTTATCTGTAAGATGTCTAAATACTGAAAATTCCACGTTTACTAAGAGATTTTGGTTTGTAAGAAGAACTACCATGAAGACTAAATATTACCTTGTGTGAAATATCTTATTATAGGGCCGTATGGTTGTTTACCACCTTTACAGCAAACAAAGGGAATTATCTTCAGGGTGCAGAAATATTAGGTTAAATTCAATCGATCATTTATCGATCAATTGGTGTAGAGGTTATAACGTTTGATAAGCATACGAAGGGCCGCGGTTCGATCCCAACAGTAGTCCCATATGTTTTTTGTTTATTGTCGCGAACTGTAAAGGAAATCTTAATTTCTTATTTTCGTTTTACTGGCATATTGTAAGGTTAAATGAATAAATAAAGTAATAGAAACTAAATTATGAAAGGCTTACTCTTTGACAGGATTTAAATAGCTATTAATTGAAAGTAAATAAGGGTAGTTATGAGGAAGGTTATTGTGTTAGGAATCTACTTATTCAAGGTCAGTGTGACGATAATTTAAATCATTATCAGGACGTATTATAATAGCTATCTTAGTTTGGTACATCACTCGTGTGCGACAAGTTAGTTGAGATAAATGGTTAGGGCTTAGATAGTTATATTATGTAGAATTTAATCTTAAAATCAAAGTTCACTCGCCATGCTAGTGACTGACTAAACTCATACCTTTTTAGAATCAGGGTTACTTAGGTTCACAATGTAGCGGTCCTCATCACGCCATTAGACGATCATTGCCAAATTAAAATTCTATTATTAGGTTTCCGCGGTAGTAGCGTTAAGTAGGTAGGGGTAGGTTAAACGCGATTTGTAGGGGGGGGGGGGTTTCTACATCTGTGCCGTCTCCTGTGCTGTTTCTACTGTATATCAATGGCATGTTGGACATCAACAACATACAGTGCTATGAAGATGAAAGTACTGGAGACGCCTATTACATGGGTGCAAACATCCCTGGTTCCGTTGTAGAGGAAAACCGCGGAGAACTTGTGTCTCAAATCGAGATCACACTGTCCAAGGTCTCTGACTGGGGATGGGTAAACTTGGTCCGATTCAACCCTACAAAGACACAAGTCGCGTTCAACGCTACCAAAACCCCATTCACTGTGGTCCTACAATTTCAGAACACTCCTATCTCCGTCTACAAGAGCATTGGGATCTTTGGTGTTGACATCTCCAGCGATGTTCAGTTCCCAGATAATTTGCAGGACAAGGTGGAGCTCGCTTCTAAAAAACTTGAAGTACTCGCTTTACAAATTGCAAGTTCATGGCAGACATGGAGTACTGCTTCCATCTCTGGGCACCTGGATACCAGCTTGGCCCTTTTGACTCGTTTAAACGACGGCTGAGAGGATTGTCGACGACTCACTTGCCTTGCCTTAAGTCTGAGGAGAGACTTTGCCTTCTTGTGTGTGTTCTACCGCTTGTACAACGGGATGTGTTTTAAGGAATTGTTCGAAATGATGCCTATGGCTACTTTCTACCATCGTACTGCTCGCCATCATCAGCAGGGAATTCATTCTTACACTTTAGAACCGAAATTGTCGCGTACAGTGCGGTTTTAGAGAAACTTCCTCCTGCGAAAGCTTGGGTTGTAGAATGAGCTCCCTGCCAAGGTTTTCTCTAAGGACTACAGTATGGAGTTCTTCAAGAAAGAAGTTATTGGATTTTTGAAGGGTCGGTAACGCGCGAGTGATTCCCCTGGTGTTACAAGCGTCCATAGGCCACGGTGACCACTTACCATCAGGCGGCCCGTAAGCTTGTTTGCCACCTTAGTAATACACAACAATAAATTGATTGTGCAGAGAAATCATTTTATTGTATGTAATTTCAAAATTACAGAAAAGTTCAAATACAATAGAATTTAAAAGTATAACGTAATTACAAATAATAACCTCCTCAAGAACTCATGTGGCATAGCGGTGCCCAGAATGCTGGCAGCGTTACCTCTTTGGATCGCTAAACTGATCCTTTGGCATAGGAAGCTGCCAGCCCTTCGGTCAACTGACGCCTCGACCAGTCGCGCGGAGAGCTCACGAACAAAGTGCTTTGCTTCTTGTCTCCACGTTCGACCCCCGTCTCGACTTGAGAGAGCACATTATGACTGTCACAAAAACAGCAAATAAAACACTAGGCTTTATCAAGCGCCAAACATGCAAGTTCCAAGATTGCACACCGGCTATTATGTTATATAATGCCTACGTTCGTAGCCGCTTGGAATACAATGCCCTTATTTGGGACCCAAGTGAAACCAAATATACAACCCTGATAGAAAAAGTGCATAAAAAGTTCTGTCGTTACTTGTACAAAAAGAAGTATGGCTATTATCCACATTTATATCCATCGCTTTTTGTAACAGGCATGATGGGTCTCGACACTCTGCTATTACGTCGGAGGGTACAGGCAGTTGTACACTTTTACCTTTTTCTCCACAATCAAGTAGACAACCCGTCTACACTATCAAATATCAACCTGTAAGCTCCTAGTAGAGCAACCCGTGGAGCAGGAGGAGAGTCTGGCCCGCGTCGCAACCTTTATTATCTCTGCCAGGCACACACCTACGCCGCTAGGAACGCACCCACGTAGCGCACTCTCACGGTCCTAAACTCATTAATATCCACACAAGATATAGATTTGTTCTCAAATAATGTACAGCAAATCTTATCTGCAGCCCATGTCCACATTACATTTTTCCCGGACAATTAAGGTCTATGAAGATTAGTCATTAGATTGTTTTATTATTGTGTTATTATGACATTATTATTATTAACTTATTATTTATCTAAATCTTTCTCTAATTATTGATTTATAAATTCTAATACTGACATTATGGCTTATTGAATAGTCCTGTTATTATAATGTTAAATTATTCTCCTTATAATTATTGACTTATTAAACTATAAGATCACTGACATTATGTAATTAGTGAATTTATGTGTTATTATTGTTCTGTAAATTATTATTATTGGATTGTTAACTTTTAAATTATTATAATGAATACTAAATGTCATATATGCTATCCACTGTAACCATTTAATGTTTAATTGTATATAAGTAATTAGTATTTTAACTTGTTTGTTATCGTTTTAAACCTGTTAGTTTACAAATGTTTGAATAAATAAAATAAATAAATTAAAAAAATAAAATTGCCCCAGGGTTTCGACCCCAAACGGTATAAATATGTAACCAGCCTTAAGGCTGGCGTATTTGAGCCGCTTCAGGCCTTAAGCTGCCGCACCGGCACCCTTTGAGGTCGTTGGTTATTAGGACGCCGCCAGCGTGTCAACGCAGGTGGCATCCCACAACATGGGCTTACCAAGCTTCCATGGCCCTAAAGTAAAACCAACAGGCCTCTTTCCATCATTACGGAAAATTCCATTTGGTTCTAAAATGGATGGCAGCCGAGGCGAGGTTTGGGCACGACGGATAATGTCATTAAGAGCGGATTGTCACGAAAGGCGCCGGCATTTTTCCTACAGGAAAGGCCGTGGTAGCCAAGCTGGTCGACCCTTTCACTGCAAAGACAAGTGTGTGACTGCACTGAACGGAGCCCAAAGCGAAGCACACAGCCAGTGATAGAGTCTGCCTGTCGAGGAGGGTGCCTACAGTCGTGGAAGGTATCACTCGGAGCCAGGGGCCTGACCTTCTTTCTGACACGGCAAGTAAGCGTGTACGATCACATGATTCTGCAGCGGCTGATATAAGGCAGCAGCTGACTTTTTGGCACAGAGGTTCATCCAGTAGACGTTGCGATGTACTTACCGATATTGAATTTACGTCAGAGCATGCCGACTGCCGGGCTAGTACCAAATACGGGACCTCGGGGGACGGGAGATGTTACACGTACTGTTAGCGCAGGACAGGAAAGTTAGCAATGCGACAGCAGAGATGCTCCGAATCCCCAAACCACCGTGTCTGATTAGTAGTGACGCCTGAGACCAGGCACGTTTATCTAAAGGGCAAATCAAAATTTTTGTGAGCATATTTCTAATCAAAGAATCTAGAGGTAGAAGCAAAGTTTGATGGTTCCAAAAAGGGGAGCTAATAAGTTAATTTAGGTACAAATAAGCATGATCGAATTGTGAGAGCTATATGAGGGTTGATTTAACCTAATTTATCTTCCAATGTCGTAAAATTTTGGCTTTGATCGTCCAGGTAGGTCGGGAGTGCTTCATCCAAGATTGGATCACCGAGGAGCAAAAGTGATGTCTTTTAGAGAACTTGTATATTTTTTTTTATGTTTTAAGAGAGGTAAAGTGGAACGCAACCTCCCCATGCTTTACAAAGTTTGCCAGTGTCGAATAGAGGTTGTGACGCTGGTAAAAAGAAATTGGATTTGAAAGCAGAAATTATTTGCACAGGTGATGGTATAGGTCGAGGCTGGGAACACAGGTCGTAGAGAACCATATTTGAGAAACGTTGGCAAGTAACGACGACGGGGTAGGTAACGAAAGGGACATGGTACAGTTATATTAATTGTTTTGTTTTTGGGTAAAAGTTATATTTAATTGTTTTTTTTGGGTTCAATTTTTTATAAAATGTTGTCTCATTACACAACAGTTTAGCTTATAGGTAGGTAAGTTAAATAGCTTCCAAGAATTCTAATCGAAAAAATTATAAGCCGCAATAAAACAGCTAAACTAACTTTATTGACTTAACCAATTTAATAACTCTATAAATGATAAATTTATAGACATATACCTAGATAGGACAAAATGTGTTTCGTGCACTGTTAATTTCCTACTTGTACACATGTTCGTTTTTTATGAAAAAACCTTAACTTGGATATTATAAGTATTTTGTTTAATTCATAGTCATGTTTTAACTCAAGGTACATAGCACGTAGCATGATGTAAAAATGAATACCTAATGCTAAAACATATTAAGCAACGCTCGGTGGCAATCCTATTTAAGCAGCTTTTCATCTAGATTCTAGCCGTTCTAGCACAAGAGAAACTTTGATATTGTGCTCATTTTACTGTTTTTGGTTTAATCAGTCTAGTGATCATACAACAATTATGACTTCGATTCAGCGTTTCCTTTGTGTGTTTATATAATTTTACCTAAAGGGGTAACCTAATTTACGAGGAGGGATCAAAAAGTTTCCGCTATTCGATATTTGAAATTGTTATTTGACGTTCATTTTTACGTCATTTGGACTGTCTTTGGTAGTTGTAACCATAAAGTGTAACATTGCAATTGCTTTCTGCGCTTCACAATATTTTTCTAAGTGAATCGTCGTTCTAAGTCAAAAATAGAAAGATCTGAAATACGCGCCTTGATACAATATTTCGTACTGAAAAAAATGACTACCAAAAATATTTTTGAAGTGAAAACTTTTTTGTGATGGCTAAAAAATAATAAACTCGCGGCAGGCTGATCGAAAATTCGTAAGAAGGACCATAATGCCACGCCATAATAGGATGAACAGCAAAATAAAAAGATTGATTTTAAAGTGAAAACTTCTTTAGCGGCGTTGTGCACTTTTTTGTGATGGGTAAAAAATTATAAACTCTATAGGACGGATAAAAAGTAAGAGGAAATTGGGTTGATGAAAAGATGAAAGTGCGGATTACACATTGTACATTGTTTTGATTGTATTAATTTTATACATAGTAAATAAGTACGTCACACAGAGACACTCAAACATACAAAAACAGAAACACAATACACCACATATTACACAAACCGTGAACTATAATATAATATAATAAAATCTGACGCCAAAATTTGGGTAAGTCCATGCAATTTTATTAAGGCCTACGTTGGCCCAGTTTTTACGATCCACACATGTTAAAATGTTATATATCCAGGTTGTATGTTTTCACTTCTGCCAAAACTCCCGGAGTGCAACCCGTTTTTTTTAATGAAATTTCAAGTACTTTAGAAGAAAATGCTCCATCATACTACGTGGTTAAATTTTGGTGTTCCGAATTCAAACGTGGAAGAACAAGCTGCAAAGATGAAGATCGTTGTTAAAGACCATCCACATCTGTAACCGTAGAAAATGTAAAAAAGTCGAGGAGTAAGTACTTAACGATAGACGAGTAACCATTCGTTACATAGCCTAAAGTCTAAAGATTTCTTTTGGGAGTGTTCAGTTAATACTTTCTGACTACTTAAACTTCAGAAAGGTCTTCGTTGACGGAAGTGCAGGGGTGCTCTTGAGAAGTCGGTGTTACGAACCCCGGTGTTGGTGTTACCACACTAACTCGGTGTTGGTGTTACCACACTAACTCGGTGTTGGTGTTACCACACTAACTCGGTGTTGGTGTTACCACACTAACTCGTTCGGAATTAACCCCTATTTATTATTATTATTTCAATTTACATCAGACAATGATCATATTTGTTAGTAACAATTTGTGATCAAAACTATGTTAAAATATTTTCTCTCGGGTTCTGAGGGGCGAAGGTTCGAGCCCGACTTGTACAAATAAGTCTTTTTTTTAATTTCTTAAGTACATTGTTCTCTCACACCACTGGCTTTTCGATTAAGGAAAATATTATGAGGCAAACTGCATACGTCAAGAAGACGTTTACAACGATGTGACTTACTGGATCCAGTTTGGATATGTCCGCTCTACTTACAACTACTTTGGCTATAAATAACTAAAAAGTTTTGCTGTGCCATGTTCAGTTAGAAAATTAACAAAACTGAATTTGGTTAGGTATTGCATTAGTTATGTAGTCACTTTTTTTTAAATGGGGTCTTGACTGACAGCCTTAGGCTTCTAAATAGCCTCTCGTATAAGTTTTTAAGGAATCATAAAATGGTACATTATGATAGTCAAGTCATAAGTTAGTAAGTCAAATAATAATAGCTTTTAAACCTTACTGCATCAATATTATATAAGCAATTAAAATACCTCACCTAAATATTTATGAAAAAAATAAAAATAAAAAAATTTACATATAAATAACTTTTTAACAAATAAAAACTACCGGCTCAAAACCGGCTACTTATTTCCAAAAATCTGATCTGAATTACAGTTTAAAGCTTCTGTCTATGTACTTCAAGTTTATAACACACTTCACTTGCATCACACTAACTTCAAGCTGTAATTTCGGCCGGTTTATTAAAGCCGGTTGTTTTTTTTTTTTTTTGGTAAAATGTATTTATTTTTTACTTTTGAGTGACGAATTTTTTTTTTCTCATACACTTTAATACACACAACATCGATACTTGTAACAAAATTTTATACAATCATCAACATAAAAGGCGTTTCACCAGTTCCAAATTGACACCAATTATTTTTTTTTGTACAAAAATTTAAGTTTTAAATTCACAATATGAATATAGGACCACCTTGGAAGTATACCTTTAAAATAAAAATACGTCTATATATGACGGAGTTATGCCTGAACATACATAAAATATCCAAACATCCGAATTAAGAACCTCTTCCTTTTTTAAATTCGGTTAAAAATATAAATTCTAATCTTTCATAACTCACTTATATTATGATATTTATCTTTATGTTTAATGGTAGGCGGAAGTCCCGTAACGCCGGACGGCACCTACCGCCGGACACTCGTACTATCTAAGTGAGTATAAACCAGTTCGATTCAAACAACAAGTAAAAGGGACGCAGGGGTTACACAGGCACAGGTTCACGCGCCGCGGCTCGCCAGTTACGCGCAAGGCCACGGCGTTACGTAAAATTGATGTAAGTAATTCTGGCACATTTATGCATTTACATTTTAATAGCAGTACATAGTAAAACTAGTATTTGTTTGTTCTTTGTAATCTGTTAGAAATTTGTTCGTTTTTGTAAACAATTTTCGCAGGTGCCACCTAATGTACGATATTGTCTGTCCCTTAGTACCGGATACTAAGTCATTCCGTAGCACCGGACAGTAAACAGGTTGATATTTCTTGTAACCAATCACGTTATTTTTTCTAATTATTTAATTTTGTTAAAAAGTATAGACGAACGAAGAGAAACCAAATGGAAGAGAAGAAAAAAAAAGGATCGTGGGAGCCATGAAGTCTAAAGGAAATAATGGAGATAAAGCTAAAAAAGTAGAACCATTAACTAAAACATCTAACACAGACACAACAATTTGATTAGAATCGTATTTTGCTTAGAAAACACTATCGAAGACTGGATTAAGTGTTCATCCTGTCTTGGGTGGGCACATGAAGCATGTGCAGACGTTCCAGAGTGTGGATATGGCTACATATGTGATCGATGCAGGCTTTTCTGAAATGTCCGCTGCCTCTATTATGCCCCTGCATACCCCTAGTATGGCTCAAATATCCGTCCGGTACTAGGTGCCACTTTTATAAATTACTTTTTTTGTTACCAAAGTTTGATTGATGGTATTAATTATTTTAAAAGCAGAGGTTGTGTTTTTTTATTTTAATTTGATTTCTTACTTTGTTATACAATGTAAGTCATAAAAAAATAAACATTTCTTAAAATATTTTTTATTTTATTTATAGAAAAACCTTACGTGTCCGCCACTAGGAGACTTCCCCCTACACCTACTTCCAATTTCTATTCTACTTGTGAAGTTATACTGCGCAAACCCCTATTCTTGTTCTCGTAACTAAAGGTTAACTGGAAGAAAATGCCTATTTTTTGGTGGCTTTAATTAAGTCAGTAGACTTAACTATTGGCCAATGTCAGTTAACATTAAACACAAAATTATAAAGAGACTGGTGAACGGTTTCTATAAAATGCCTTTAGGCATTAAGTTCGTATGTGTATGCATATAGTGCAATAAAGAGTTTTTTATTATTATTGAAGTGAAAACTTCTTTAGCGGCGTTGTGCACTTTTTTTGGTATGGGTAAAAAATGATACACTCGCGTCAGGTCACGTGTCCTAATCGTGGAAATTCGTAAGACGGAAACCGTAATGCCACGCCTATTATAATTTTAATTTTCAGTATTCGCGATTATGAGTAGTACAGGGAGGTTGGATATGGAATTTTAATTCTATGACAGATTGCGATGTCAAATATACTACGTCAAAAAAGTAAATAAACAAACATTATTATTTCTTGACAATGTCAAAGACATGTCTTGTGACATATTTGAGTGTTAAGCGCGAATCGTGTGTAAAGGTTTTCACTTCTGCCGGCACTCCCAGAGTGCAACTCGTTTTTTTATACAAGTGAGCTAGGCTGCTCTTTACAGACGAGGTTGCGGTGTAGGAAGTTAAATACCAGCTCGTTATAATAAAAATATTAAAAGCTACCCGTAATATATCGACAACGTTATATTCTTTACCTACTGCGATAAAAAATAGCGCCACTTGCCGAGCGAAATCGCTGACCCAGTTTCAACTATAAAATTAATAGAACGACTTCGTACGTGCTCGTGATATATTTTATGAAATAATTGAACTATTTAATTTTATTAAAGCACTAATTAGTAGTTCGCAGCAGGTTTCAAACAATTCATAGTACTTGAAGTCGGGAAATATGGATATTTTTGATTATTTTATTGTTGGTGTATCTTTTTTTGTTGGTTTTAGAAAAATATAAACCTGTTTTAGTTAAATGTATGTTTGACATGCCGTTTTAAATATAATATATATATTTTTTATTTAACTGGGTATTCTTTAATTTATTGGTGAAAGATTTAAAAAACATATTTAAGATTGCACTGTTTATTAAGTGACAAGGCGTTTTGCACCAGTTTCAAATTAACATCAATATTTTTTTCTCTAAAAGTTTTAGTTTTTAATCCACTTTATTAATATGAGATCATCTAGGGAGCATAATCTTTCGAATAAAACAATAATTTTAGGTAAAAAATAGAGTAAAATACGTTAAAAATTAAAGTATAAAAAAAAACAACCGGCTTCAAATTGATGCACTAAAAGGTAAAAATATTTTAGTTTCTATGTACCTAACAATTTATAATACACTTCACTTGCATCACACCAACTTCAAACGGTAATTCAGATCAGATTTTTGGCAATAAGTAATTATTTTTTACATTTTTAGTGCATCATTTTGGAGCTGGTTGTTTTCTTTATACTTTGATTTTTAACGAAACCAGTACAGGTAAAGTCAAAATAAATTTCTTTTTATTCAAATTACGTTTTTACAAACTCTTTTGTATCTTCAAAGGTATAGAATTCTATAAGAAGCATCCGGAAAGAAACTCGATAATTACTCTTTTGATTCATTTCGTTAACAACGTAACCAGTCATAAAAAAATACAAATAAAATCGTTGAAAATAAAGAAAAATACTTAAGTGTGTACACTACAGTCACTGCAAGTTTGAAGATTGTATGGACTTTAAGTAGATATAACCGTTTTAAGTATTAGAGCAAAAATAAAAAAAAAATTAGTACTGTACCTACTTATAATGCTTCAAAAGATTTGCCCTTTCAAATTCGGACAGACAGAGAGACAGCGTGGGCTTAGTAATAGGGTGCAGTTTAAACCCTTGGGGTGCGGAACCCTAAAAAGCATCACCACTAAATGTAGCAGAATTTATAAAAACTTTAGAAATTTAATTTTAACACATAAAAAGATTGCATTATTATAAGTAATGTTTGAATTAACTTCTGACAAGTAAAGTTACCTTCTTTCACAGAAACCTTCAATCTTAAGAAGTTGAATTTAAAGCAAAATTTGAAATTTACTCGAAACTTAAGCAATTATGCTTTATAAATTACTCATTAAAGTTTTTTAATTTCTTTTGACAATTCAATATTAACAACAATATATATATATATATATATTTAAGGAATAGTACTCTTAATTCTATGCTCTACCTACTTATGTTATTTATAAAATTGTCGCATTAGAAAAAAATAACAATAAAAACGATTAAAATTCAAACAGAAAATCCTTCTTTCTAAATAAAGTCAAATCACATGAAGAAGCGAATGTATATATCTATACTAGGAAACGAAATAAGAAATTATGCCTATGAACTAAGTTCTAATTTTTAGAAGAATACATCCAACGTGTTTGTTAAAACATATCAAAACTATCAGTTAAATATCAACTTTAAAAACATTTTGACACTAATATAAGTATTTACTGTCCTTCAAGTGTGTTGAAAAAAGTCGTATGACACTCGTGAGCCTGCCCTCGCCTTCGTTTGTAATGAGCACACTAGCTCACTTGTATCATTCATAATACATACTATTAAAGCCGCAATAAATAAAACATTGTAACTGAAGCAGTTTTTAGGGTCCCGTACCCAAAGGGTAAAGAACAGGACCCTATTACTAAGACTCCGCTGTTCATCCATCCGTCCGTCCGTCTGTCACCAGGCTCTATCTCATGAACCGTGGTGGTTAGACAGCTGAGACTTTCACAGATGATGTATATCTGTTGCCGCTATAACAACAAATACTTAAAAACAGAATAATAAATATTTAAGGAGGCTTAAACTTGCACCGACTCGTACTTGGCTGATTTTTTATACACACTATTAATTTTATTAGGGTCTAATAATAACAAAGTTACTTCATGCATGTAGTGTTATTTATTAATCATATTATTCTGCGCCAAACGCCGGCCGCCAGCCGCCAACACGCCAAGTTTCCGTAAACACGTTGCAAAATGTCCCTTTTGCCGCTACATGATGCTTACGTTGCAAATAGCTTCATAGCTTCAGGTTTGCGTAAATACCTTAATCTGTGTCATTTTGCTACCTACATAAATATTATATGCACTAGCTGCTGCCCGCGACGTCGTTTGCGTGAACGCTATACAGCATCAAAAATACCTATGATTATGCCTATTAAAATAAAATTCATTTACCCGTTTCTTCTTTACATTTCATATCTACAGGAAGTGCAGTAACAGAGGGAGACTGTCTTTTGTAAAATTGATCTTCAAAAAGTGCTGATTTTCAGCCTGCTTTGAATAAACGACTCTATGGTGATTCTGCTGAATTAAGTCATAAGTTTGTCACTGAAGCAGATGGAAAAAAAAAAGAATAAAGAATACAGAATAGGGTAAAAATACATACTTATAGGACTTCTCGATATACAACATTAGTGGTTTGGCTCTCCGCAGCCAAAATGTAAAGTTTTCTAGGCATTTTGATTATTTTAAGTTTGAAAGATAACAGAAAATAATTTACACACTGAGAATTTAATAATGATAGCTAAGCAGTAGTCCGATAGAAGTTTATTTAAGTCTATATTTATTTATTTTACAGGAAAATGTTTTCACGTTAAATTCGACCAAGCACACGATAACTTATAGCAACGTAGGTAACTCCAGTTACTGTAATTCAGATCAGATTTTTGGAAATTAGTAATTATTTTTATCTTTTTAGTGCATCTTTTTGAAGCCGGTTGTTTTTTTTTTGATAAAAAGTTTTTATTTTTTTTCTTTTGAGTGACGAATTGCTTTTTATTTCTTGTACACTAAAAATATCCATACTCGTAACAAAGTTTTATACAATCATCAACATAAAAGGCGTTTCACCAGTTCCAAATTAACATTAATTTTTTTTTTTCTACAAAAGTTTTAGTTTTAAATTCAACATAATAATATCGGACCACCTGGAAAGTATAACCTTTAAAATAAAAAAAGAATTGCTCGAATCGGTCCAGGCGTCTTCGAGAAATCGGGTAACATACATAAAAAAAAAGATTCCGACGAATTGAGAATCTCCTCCTTTTTTTGAAGTCGGTTAATAAATGTGTGAGTGGAAAAAATCTAGCTAGTTCCACATCTTGCGACATGAAATTAGATTACACGTTGTTAGAGAATGCGTTGCAGACATAAAGGTTTAATGCTCGTTCCCCGTAGGTGATAGCGTGATAATATGTAGCCTTTATGTTGACCCGACTTCTAAATAATATTCGTTCCCAATTTGAAGTAAATCCATGCAGTACTTTTTGAGTTTATCCCGGTCATACATACAGACAAAAATTCTAAAAACTATATTTTTGGCTTCGGTATCGATTGTAGATCACACCCCAAGTATTCTTTTAAAAAAATATTCAATGTACAGTTTTGACTTTCCTACCATTTTATTATATGTATAGATTACGATATCCACACACTGTGTATTTACCGGTGTCGGGAAAGCCCAGTAAATGAAATAAATTATTGTGCCTAGTTGATAATATAACATATTAGTATTTTCAAATTATTGGCAAGCTGTACGAAATATTATATCTTCGGGCAAGGTTGGCGGCCAAAGATAATTTAATTTGTAGTGGGCGAGCCGTACCAACCATTGATGAGATAGGATGGGATGAGAAATCATTTGCTGTCCCTAGGCAGACCTTGCCTCACACAATATCATAAATTGGTTGTTGTCAAAAAAACAAACTCTTCTCGAGAATTTGCTAGAGTTTGTTTTTTTTTGGCTTATCAAAGTAAGAAACATGGAAATCTATATTTTCTTCAATTATCGTGTAGGTGTACAATCTATCAAAATACCACAGAAATATCTTTAGTACTTTTAAGATGTTCTAGCCAGGTAACATCCTAAGCACCATTTTTTTAGTTGTAAGTCTTTAAAGTTATCATTTCATCTTAATATGAGCATGTTATATTCACTTTTAATAAATACTTGTTTTTTTCTGTGTATATATATGTCACAAATAAATAAATAGATATTCTTGAACATAACACACAGCGCCGTTTGGTCCCAAAGTAAGCAAAGCTTGTGTTATGGATACCAGACAGAAGATACAAATACATACAAATATTCTTTTTTGTGTTAATACATATATAATACACATAGGATACACCCTCTCAAGAAAAACACAAATATAAATGTTTGTCTTGTGCGGAAATCGAACACACGCCCCTTGATTTAGCAGTCGGGTCATTATCCACTGAGCCACGGAGTCGACTTGACAACCGACATGAATGTGGCATACAAGGCATAATATATATATATTATATATGCATTTGTATCTGTTGTATGGTATACAAAAAAACCAAAGATGTGGGCACACTAAAACAATTTAAGTATAGGAAATCATTTTAAGCCAGTAAAAAATATTTACCCACGACATAACTTATCTTAAAATTTACCCTGAAGACAAAACTTTAAGTCTAAGTTAAGTAGATAGTGAAGTGTATACCGAAATTCACGTCTCTTCATCCCAAGTATGTAAAAGCTTCGTAAAGTTAGATGATTTATGACATCAACATGTGACATTAGAGTGAAGGTACCGGCCATTAGCCCTAATGATGACGGTACGGCTTCAAAAAACGGCTACCTGGAAAATTAATCGTTTATCAAAGACAACCTTCGCATTTTTAGTATATAGGTGCACGTTTCAAAATTTACTTTTACTATTAGGTCTATAGCTAGCATCACTATAATGTTCGCTTGAAAATGAAACCTTACATTTATCCATCATCATCACCAGAAACTATACTTCGCTACAGCCTTTATACGCCCCACTGCAGGGCATAGGACTCGCCTTGAAGAAGGAGGCCTAGGCCATAGTCTACCATGCTGCCCTAGGGCGAGTCGGCGGAACGAGCTATATAGTTTTTAAGCCGCCTATAAGGCCTTGTCATATAACGACAGCCAACTAAACTACACTTACAAACATATAACTTACTTTTACCAAATATTAAAAGTGTAGATATCTACTTATCGATTTTAGAACACCCAGATAGTATACTTAAATATCGATAAACGATTGGATATAAAAATAACCCGTGTTTATGAAATATCTTGAAGTAACTAAATATGTTCCATAAACTGCGATATTGCTGGCGCTTTTATACAGCGGGCCGTAATATCGTTTATTTTAATATTCTATAGACGGAAGAACAATAAGGTATGAGTGGAGCTCCGAAATAAAGCCCCTTATAATTCTTTATTCTCGGCTATTGATTACTGACGATCATAGTTTTATGATTTACGGCGTCAGAAAACATTGGAAAGATGCTTAAGTAGGTACTATATTTGTTTAATATTTTAATACCCCTAACCCAGTTATTACAGATTTATCCTCGGCTAGATCGTTACCTTTTTTTGGGTTATTTATATGAATAAAAATAAAAATATTTTCGATAAAAGGAACACTAGTAATATGTTAGTATATATAATAAATATTTTCTGACAATACACACAGCGCTGTCTAGCCCAAAAGTAAGCAAAGCTTGTGTTAAGGATACTAGATAACGGATTTATTACTTTTTTTTGTAAATACATTCATATCATACATAAATACATCCAGACTTAAGACACACACATATGTCTATATATAGGGAGTCAAAAAGTATAAAGAAGTATAAAGAAAATACCTACAATACAATATAAACAGTAGAGTTGGTAAAAAGTAAGGGCATCAATTCGAACAATTCCTTAGAACATATCGCATTGTACATATTCTTAGATACATTTGCCTCCCTCGCAGCCTAGTTGGAAGTATGGCCAGCTGCTGTGCAGAGGGCGTGGGTTCGATTCCCGCACTGGACAAACATTTATGTCATAAAATAAACATTTGTGTTTGTCTTGAGTCGGTTGTTTTTATGTATGATATGTATGTATTTACAAAAAAAAAAAAAAGTAATATTTATGTATTCGTATCCGTTGTCCGGTATCCATAACACAAGCTTTGCTTACTTTGGGGCCAGACGGCGCTGTGTGTAATGTCCAAAAATATTTATTATTATTTGCCATGTTAATTATTTATTGAAGATATTAGAAACAAAAATCGGTTGAGTACGACGTTAGTATACGTCCTTGTTGTTATTAATTCGCAATAATATTAAAAAAAGTTATCTAAAAATCTGTGACGTCACGTTTATTGATTGCGTTTCCTCTAGCTAGTGTAAACATAGCTCAATGACCTGACCACCCTAATCATATTTTTTATTTTTATTGAGTTTTTTGCTTCCTTTTCGACTCGCGCTTGACTATTTCACGTACACTATAACGATCGGGACATGTAAAACTTTTATTTGAGATCCTATTTGTCGAAATCGGTGCAGCAGTTTAGGCTACAGGAGGTCATAATGGAACGGACATACCCACATACATACATACATACATACGCGTGAAAAACATTGCCCTTCTTCGGGATCAGTCGGGTAATAGGTAATCCATATAATTCCATGTGGGATAAGTAGGTATGAAAGCAACAAGAAGATATTTTTTGCGTAAACCAATATTCTATGTCGTTTTTCGCCAATATTGAAAGGGAGTGTATTATACCGGTAGAATATTAATGATTAATAGGAGCTTCATGACTCTCAGGGCATTATTTTCGTATAAAATAGGAATATGGACGTAATATAAGGCTTACAAAGGTCTTCCTATTTTGTGTTATAAATGTGAGGGTCTGGCTTTATTCAGAGGTTTTACTTTGTTTAGTGGTCGTGACAAATACTGTTGCCTTAAAATTAGAACTTGTACTTTACTTGAAATATAATTGCCATAGGCAGTCAAATATTCGATATATATGGGTAGGTACGTAGAAACTCTGATGTGCCTATGTTATTTTAAACATTATTACTAACCTTATACAAAACAATATGTTATTTTAGATATGTCTTTGAAAATGCATTTGGGGTTCCTTGGGACTAGGTCATCTAGGTACGGGGTTACTCAGGTCAATTGACCTATGTTTTGGAAATCACGCTGGAATAAAATCTTCTTTTGTTTCTAGAATACAATTGTTTCTGAGATAATTGTTTGATATTTTAAGAAGTATTTCGTGACTCTTCCGCATATTGGTGATAGAGGGACAGTGTTAGCTTCAATTTTTTTAAAGTTTATTGACACAATTTTTTTTATTATCTTTTTACCTCTACGCGCTATATAGTTTATAAAGTACGATTAAATTAATTTTTATACAATATTAGCATTTTTATTATTAAAAAAAAAATCAATCAAAGTTTTAAATTGTCTCAAGTTTGCATGCACTTACGGTAACTTTTTTCTTAAGATGCGTAGGTATTTTGCGAGTTATTGGCTTCCAAAATTAACAAATTTGTCCTCCCCCCTTTAATAACGTTTTATTAAAATGAAAAAAATCAAAGTGATTTATTTTAGTACTTTTAATCGAATTTACTGGGCAGATCAGCATGGTTAACGTTTGATGCGTAATAACAACTCATATAAGTGGATGAAATGTAAACAGATGGTGGGTGTTTGCTTGTATTTTTTCGTGTTATCGCAGAGATATGTCATCTTGATAAAACATTTGGTTCTACCTATAAAGGTACCACATTTGACAAGTAGGTTAACAGGGGCTTAATGGCATGGCTGTAAATTACATCATTATTTGATTTGATCTATACATATAGCAGAGATAGCAGTGTAACTTTGTTGAATATGCATAGGTATTAAATTTTTAAATTTATGTTAGGTACTTTTTAATTGCTATATTTTGTTCTCACAGCAAAATTTATCTTTTGAAATAAGGTTACATTGAAGATCGCGATACTGAACATATTTTATATCTAATTAGTACTTTATTTAGTAAACTATTAACTTTTACTAGTTTCGTACTTACCACGTACCCGCTTACGTTGAACACGACATTTTTTTTTGTTTTATTAAACATTTCAAATACGCTTTGTTACCTACGAAAATAAAGTTATAAATAACCCATTGGCAGCGCTGGTGGACCGGACCTAGGTAGGGAATATAATCCCTGGGTCTCGGAATACGAGATGCTTTTCTGGTCCCATCATCTCGGGATAGAAAAACCATAAATCCTTGATTTTCAAATATTTTCCAAATAGAATGGCACCCTGTCAATCCTAAAATGACCATAATGTACTAGTAGGGTCTTGTTTTACTTACACCCTTGACATAAGTCTAGCTCTAGCTACTCCAATACCGATTCAAGCCATTTCTAACGAAATCAATAAAAATAAAAATTTGGTGCCAAAATCAAAGAGTCCAATCCAATAATACCAATACCAAATACCAATACCAATAATACCAATCTATAGCTTTCTCGATTTTGCCATTGAAATCGGTTTCAAAAGTTAGCATGCAGTGTTGTTAAGTAGTTAATTAACCATAGATAATTATCCATAAGTAGTTCTACACAAAATATATTTTATACCAAACTTAAACAAGGATAATCCGAGGCCAAAACTACAGCAAAGTCGTTGAGCAGATTGGCAGATGAAAAGTTTGGCAACTTAGACTTCCTTACCCATTTCATGATGTCAATTAGAAACTTGACTACTCGTATTTTCAAGAAACATTAGAATAAATTGCTAGGATAGGTAGGTAGGCTACATAATGAAATCAGACTTCTGCTTTGAAAAACTTTCACTCATTTTAGTTTTCTAAGCAACAATGGAGCTATTAGTGATGAGTGTTATTGAATTGTTGGGCAAATTGTTAGGAAAGAAATTCTTGCAGGGTTTAAATAACCTAGCGATTAATGACGCCCGTTAAAGAGATATCATGACATATAATCCAAATAATAGATATTAGCATAATGCGATTTTACTTTAGCAACATACACAAGAATGATTATAAGTATGTTTAATGACATCGCCATATCCGGGCACAGTATTCGTGCCACACTAATTTTGAAATAAGTACACAAATAATTGTACCAAGAACTGGCGCTGGCTTTAGAGTTGCAAAGATTGAACTTTACTAAGCAATACTGCAAATTGACCTTTGAAATCGATTGCTTAAAATAAAGACAAGTAAAGATAGGTAAAATGTTTCTGTTGGCATCCGACATTAAGGCAAAGAAACTGTAGCTAAATGTTCTGTCAGTATGTCGGCTGTGGCAATCGATTTCAAGGCGAATAAAACATGTGGCTGAATGTTCCGTGAATAAGTCTGCTTTAGGGGCTTGTTTTTAGGGTTCCGTACCCCAATGCACGTCTCGTTTTATGCTACGTGACTAGTTTTTTCATGTTTTTAATTTTTTTTTTAAAAACTAGCCTTTAGATAGTAATTCTAGCCATTTTTTTTTATATAAAACAGCACCTAATTAATAAATTGAAAAAAAAATTGGCTTCTTAGATCTAATAAGATAAGATCTAAGACAAGTAAACTTAATTTTCAGCACTTTTTTGTGATTATTAAGGTATTATTTTTTGAATATAGAACATTTTATCAAAATTCTGTTCGATTTTTATTTTAAAGTAGTTATTTCCGTAACCTCTATATTTTTCTGTGATTTATGGCATGTACCACTGCTTCAATCTCGAACAAGTAAGATAGACAGTTAAGTGCTCTAAACGCGGTGAAGAAATTTGGTCAGTAAGCGTTTTACAGAAGAAAGGTTTTTTTTTCTAGTGATATGATTATTATTCAAGTATTAGTTTCTTAATTTACTAACATTTTATTAAAATTCTGTTAAATTTTTCTCTCTAATTAGTTACTTCCCTAACCTCTGTATTTTTCTGTGATTCGTAGTATGTACCACTTCTTTAATCTCGAACAAGTAAGATACACTGTTTTGGAATATAAGGGTGTGTCCTTGTCTTTAGTAGGTATATTAAGCCCCACGCACTACGCAAAAACATCCGCAGATATATTATCCGCAATAGTGCTCGAAACGCGGTTAAGAAATGTGGTCACGAAGCGTTTTACAGATGAAGGGTTTTTTTTTATTTTTACTGATAGCCTTCAACTCGTATGATTTTAGTAAATTTAAAGGCCAATGAAATTAAGAAATATTTGTTTATCTCCACTACTCAGGAATGATTTTTTCCTCCGCACACTACATTGTATGGGTTAATGTTTGAATGGTCTTAGTAACTTTTTTCTAAAATGTGCATTTTGAGAGTGAAAGTTACTAAAAAAAATAGCCTACCTTTACAAAAAAAAAATGAAAGAAATCCCGATAATAGGACTTCATAAATAACTTTAACGAAAATATATTTTTTTTTTTTTTAACTTTCTATGTACACTGACCCAAAATATTTAGAATGCAGTAAACGTTACTAAACGTAAGGTAAAGCTTACAAAAAATATTACAAATAAACAATTTGCGATACATCTTATTTTCGCCTCGCGAGAACAAGTAAAGCACTTGATTTCAGATCATTATAGCCAATCTAGTAAGCTTTAGTTACCTGTTTACTTAAAAGGTAACTAGAGCTAACTAGATCGGTTATGGCAACTATGTAAATTAGTAAAATAAAACTGAGGTAAAAAGTTCCTAAATGAGGCAGCCAATTTTTAGGTCTCAAATTCAACTAAGTTACTGCTACTATTAATCAAGGAGGTTTTACAGTCTTGACATTGTTATTTTAGCAACGAATACTGAGGGAAAGTAAAGCCACAGCAGTTTATACAAAAGATTTATTTATATTTAACTTTCTTGTTTTGTGATAGTATGGCATTCATCATAAAAGAGCTGATTTATTTTAATCATCATCATATCTCTGCGTTCTTCTGGAAGTTTACTCAGTTTCTTTGCTATAAGTTTCCCAAAGATACAACATTCATCATCATTTTCGTCATTGCGCTGCATGGAAACACTATTAAGGATATTTAATGCTTGATCCATTTGTTTTTTTGCCTGATGATGCTTTGGTGGTGTTTGAAGTCTTCTTTTAAATGTTTTTACTGAACTTTGTTGTGAGGCGGATGTTCTGTAGTGTTGCGAAGATCCGTAAGAGAGTTCCTCTTCTTGGTTAGAGTCATCAGATGCAGCATTTGCATATTGGTCAGTATTTGATTCTTCTGTATGCTGCTTGGTTTGTTCATCCTAAAGTAGATGTGTTAAAACTGTATTAATATTTATTCACAATCAGGTTTTAAAAAATTTCATTGTATTAATCTTTTAGTTTTGTTACTAGAATTGGAACTTAGGTATAATTTATCTCTCTTGTTTGAACTGTAGTGACAGTTTAGTTAAATTAAAAACGAACTTATATTATATTACCGCATAAACAATAAACATACAGACTAATTGAGAACCTCCTCGTTTTTTCCGGTTAAAAACGGCAGATTTTAGCGGAAATGTTATTTACAACTCACAAATTGTAGAATCCACAACCAAGATACATTAATAAACGAGAGAGAATGAGACAGGGAGAGTGTGCATGTGGCGCATGCGCGGTTCAGATAATAGATATTGACATTTTTTGTAAGGATTAACTACATTGCTGTTTTTTGCTGTTTTATATCGACGTTCTTTGAACGAATATATTTTATTGTGAATCAAAAGAGCAATGTAAATTGAAGTTTTACTTTTGTCACAACACTTAGGTGAACGCGATTTTCTTGTTACAATAAAAATATGCACTCCGGTTCTGTGGTCGGTTTAACATTACCTTATTAATGTAAACAAGTCAAGTAATTGTTTATTATTATTCAAATAACTAAATTATTATTTTTACATACCTCAGAATATGAAGATAAGTTGCAATTATAAATTCGATCCAAAAAACTGTCCATTAATGTGAAGGCAAACCAAGTCGGTTGGTAGACACTACCAGCTCCTGATATTTCCGATTTCTTGATTTTGATCTTGTATGCCCTGTAGGCAGACATTAAGGACTCTTTTTTCCTTTTAATATCTTTTACAGAGCATGCAACTCCTAACTTCTCTTTTATGTCATTCCATTCTTCGATGACACGATTCCTATTTTTGTACCCTTCGTGTTTCGGGTCCCAAATACATGGACGCTTTCGATATAAATCAAGAAATTTCAAAATCAATTCATCGGTCCAATTCATTGCTTCAAGTAACGTCCAATACTTAAAACTTGTCCGTATATGTTGATGGCGCACGCTGTCTGAACATTGCTCTGTGTGGAGCGAGTGTGGGGCGACTAAGGCAAATATTTGCCTTTGGCTCCGGCATGCTCCGGTGACGCACAACACACACACACACTACTTCGCGCCACACCGACGACAACCGACAACGAATGAGCGTGGCGTGTTTGCTATTTGTTATACAACTATGTCAAATAAGACAAAATACGAATTCAGTTTTGTCGACCGAGACATATGTGCAAATATTTGTACATACTGCCATGTGTTGGTATTGCCACATATAAATAGTTCAGACGGCTTTAGCAAGAGTTTACTTTCGTATTCGAATTAAAATAATTTATTGACGTAAAGCAACAATTTTGTGTAAAAAAAGATTTTTCACCTCTCCAGCACCAAAAGGGTGGTTTTGCTGTTCAAACACAGTGGGCAAAAAAACCAAATGGCGCGAAACTAATTAGTTATTTTAACCTTAGATTTTTTATATACGTATATATTGTTTATTTTTTACTAAAAATTAGTGACTCATATTACGAAGATATTTATTTAACACCAGAACAGGTAAGACAACAAATATTTATAATGCTGAACTAAGCTTTTACCAGAGAAGTCACGTGAAAAATATCTTAGCATACGAATTGTTCAATAATTGGTGACTTTCAAAAAGTGCAAATGTTAAAAAGAATACTTAGTATGAATTGTTTATTTTTTGATAGGAGCAGAGTATAGTATCCAACGTTATATTTATAGGGTTGGGTAAGTTGGTTTTCTGCCCTTTGTACTCGAGAATGAACCCAATAAGCTCTAAGAATTCAGGCACCCTTCTGATTTTTCATTTCTTTTCCTTGTCATTTTATTATTATTTGTAAGCAGATAGATTTATAATTACTTTTAAAAATTAAACGACTTAGTTACTAAAGTCAAACATTTGCCGAGACGGAGGTAGCCTATATACTTTTGTAGCTGTATTATTTTGTAACGTCTTTGTGTTGGCTTCATTACTTAATGAACTTTCAGCGATGTTAATTAATAAATTTATTGCAATAAAATTCTGAGCTAAAATATTAAAGCTTCTGAAGCTTCAACAAGGCGGCCGAGAACGGCTCGCGTCGAGGAAGAAGGTAAATAAAGCAGAAATAATAGCCCTTAGAATTACGCCTCGATGCAAGATAGAGTTCCTGCAGAATTTCTGCAAAGTGCAATATACGGTGCTGGTTTAATACCTCGTTAATTTATATTTTCTAGTTATATTACTAAATGAAGTTATCTATAAGTAACATGAGTAACATCTTGATTTATTTATCTATTTTTTAGTGCCGGCAAGCTATTCACGTCTGACTTTAATTACATAGCGTTGCAAAGAGTGGCTTTGAGATTTTGTCGGACTTATAATATTTTTACGTTTTTGTTAGAGTGTACAAATGGGGGTGCGGAAAAATTTTTTTTTTTCAAAATTTTGTAAAAAAAATTGTGATGGTTTTGGACCATATATTTTGATTATGAGAATCGATCGAGTACATCGTCAGCAGCAACGTTTGTATCGAGCTCTTTTGTCTGTGACCTGCACTGCTAAAATATTTTGTTGATATTTTGTTTAAAATTTGCTAACTTACAATAGATTGTTGTTAAGACGATACACATGCGGTTCTACTAAGATTACCTAAACGTAATTTACTACATACAGGAACTAGAAACAATTTATTAAAAAAAATAAAAAAAAATATAGAATTTTTGTTTCAGAATGGGCGGAAATATAGCTGTGATGATTATTTATTTTGCTAAATAACTAAAAAAAAAAATTTAAATAGTACAAGGATGAAAACGACAAGATGTTAGTACAAACAAATTAAGTCTGTTTTCTCTGATAAAAAAGTGCAACAACAACTGATCTCCTGTTAGTTATTTCTCAGAAGTAGGTAATTTTTTGATTGTGTCTGTCAGTCAGAGGACTTTTTTAAAAAAAAAACATATCTATCTATCCGTCACAACTGTGCCCTCAAAACTATTAGTGTTACAATACTTATGTAAATCTTTTTTTTATTATTATTATGATATGACACGGAAAAACAGTTATAAATATTTTGGTTTCTAATTAAGAGTGGACTTAATGTTTATTTTGTTTTTAAATAAGTAAATATACAATTTCATAATTAAATGCCATTAATTATCTATACTAATATATAAAGCTGAAGATTTTGTTTGAACGCGCTAATCTCAGGAACTATTGGTCGGATTTTAAAAATTCTTTCAGTGATGGCTAGCCCATTTATCGAGGAAGGCTATAGGCCATATATCATCACGCTTACAGAAATAAGAGCGGAGCACTAATGAAAAATGTTTCAAAATCGGGTTTTTTTTATCCTTTTGAGAGCTTCCGCTGCGTGCGCTGCGTAAACGGTAAAAGTTTCGCAAAAATCATGTATGATAGAATTGTTCCCCTATAAAAGTTCTAAAAAAGTCCGTGACAGCATATGTCTATATTTTAAGGTTGGCTCACTATGACCTTTTTTATGCTAACCATATTTGTTCTAAAATAATTCATTATTTGAGAAGGTGTTTTTATAAACATGATATTAATCTTTATCCAAATAAATACGTTATTCATAAATACGTTAAGCATTTAATTTAAAACAAAATTGCCCCGTTCATCATTCGATTTCAATGAATACCTTAGGAGATATCGCATTTTTAAAATAACATAAATATGATTTGCGAGGCCGGCGGGCAGTCATGAGGGGGAAGGGCGGTACGTATTATTTAAAAATATTTTACCTTCTGTGTTTTTTTTTATAATTGAGGAGGAGTTTAAGGAGTTGCCGTAAGAATCCTATACCGATAACCAAATTTAGGACGGGCGAAGCCGCTGGCAAAAGCTAGTCTTTTATTATACTCTTAGACCCATTGTCAACTAGGGGGTGATTGATTGTTCATCACCCGGTGTACAGTGGGTCGATTCTGCTTTTTAAAAAAAACCTTTATTATTCTGCTCTCTGGTAATAGAAATCAATGATTTAGTTATATTCTGAAAGCTGATATAATATGAAATACATCAAACCAAATTTTAAGCCAATCCGACTGATGTGTTTTGAGATATAAGCAGTCAAAAAAGGTGACCCAGTGCTTACCAGGTGACCCTACTTGAATCACCTTTTTAAAAAAAATGTGACAGCTTAACAAATTCTCTCACTCATTGCAGTAACTGATGAGCGATTTAGAATAAGGCTGACTATTTACGAACAAAAATCAAAAAAGAATCGACACTACCTTTCATCGATTATCTCTATAGCACTATAGAGCGTTTTTCGCATTTGTGCGCACGTTTTAAACGTCGTCGAATGATGATAAATAGCAATCCTACACAAGTTCTTATAAGAGGACTACAGTGTATCAGCCAAGTTACGAGGAAATAAATAAATAGATATAAAGATAGATCCAGTTGGTTTTTTGAGTCAATTTCGGTTCCGGTTTCGCCCTGGCCATAACACTAGTTCAGCGCTTTTTACACCTAAGACATAAGTTTGAGCATGGAAGACACTAATGTGTTACAACACTATAGATTATGATATTGTTCTCTCTATTCTGACTAAAATTAATGATTGTCCCAACGCTATAAACCGGTTTAAATCCTTTGTTCATGGCCGCCATGTGTGTTCGTATAGACCAATCTTTTACCATCTATACGCCGATGACTTTCAAATTTACAAGAACACTCATATTGCCAACATCTCTGATGCCATTGATGAAATACATGTTAAACTCAGGTAATTAATATATTTAATTGGTCACGCAGATTTGGAGTGAGTGTAAATATTTTAAAGTGCCAAGCGATCATCACAGGCAACTCTAGACTCAGTATGATTGATTTATTACCGGTATACTATAATCCCAGAATTTTACGTTTTATTTCAAGTGTCAAAGATCTTCGACTATGCATTGACAATACTCTTAGTTGGACTGTTCAAGTTGTAGAAGTAAGTCGAAAACTGTTTAAAGACCTGCGGTCGCTTTATCGGTTAAATATTTCCTTGACCTGACACGAAATCTTCTCGATAAACTTGGTCGTCTTTTAAAATCTTGTATAAGATTTATTTTCAATAAGCGTAAATTTGACCACATTTCCCAAAACCGTACTCAGCTAAACTGGCAACCTATATGTAAACGCAAATATGACAGAGTTTTATGTTTTCTTTATAATCTTTTGAATATTCTTACTTCCCTCCTCATTTAAAGAGATTATTTTATTATCTTCAATTTTTTCACGACAGAGAGCTTCGTTCTTCCACTATACTGCTCTGAATACCTTCATATCATTTTAGCTTTATATCTTATTCTTTTACCGTTCAAGTGGCTCTACTTTGATAGCGGTCCATCAGCACGACCTTAAGAAACCAGGGCTTAAGATGGTTTAAGTTTGTTTTTACCGTATTAAATCAAATGGACCGGACATTGACAGCTGACGTACAACTAGGAAAAAAACAAAATACCTTGTAATACCTTGCAAAAAATAAATTACCTGTGGTTGTTTGTAGTTTAGATTGAAGTTCATGGACCGTATTTGTGACGTCATTTGGTTATCTGTGGTCGAAAGAGATCGTTGTTTATCGTACCGGGCCCGCACTTTTTAAGACTTTATATTGCACTACTTATGTAAAACACTTTCCCAAAATAAGTTTAATAATTTGATACACAATTATTATTTAAGATCATCTTAATCAGTCAATTGACATCTTTTACTTTTTAATGTATTAAGCAGTATTATGCCTGTCTTTATGTATGTACTTATCTATTAATATGTATTATATGTATTTATTTATATTATGTACGTTTATGTTTATGTAAAAACCGGTACTACAATTTTAACCGTTTTGAATTGTACACCTCATTCAAGATTTATGAATGACCTAGTCCCTGTTGTGATTTCATTGCAATAAAGTGTATACTAAAAAGGGGCCAAGTTCACTTTAGGTAATTGTTGTAATGGAAAAAGTATTGAATCAATTTATTATTCAGTAGTTCAAAGAACTTTTCTATACGCTCAGATCAAAATACAGAAAATAACACAAATTAGGTTAAAAGTCCAACGACAGACGATATAACCTAACTCAATTTAGCAATTAGTATAAATAGGTACGAAATATAATGAAATTGTGATGTGACTACATCAATAACAGGTAGAATTGAGGATTTATTAATCTTTTCATTTCAAAATTTAATGCGAATAAAGCTTGCCCCGTGTCGTAATTGAGGGAATGCCAAAAATAACTGATTTTTAAAGTCCATAATACAAAATTTGTTAATGATTTTTAAAATGTAGCTGAATTATTGCTAAAATCATGGTTTTTTTTATTCCTTTAAGGTGGAAAACAAGGTTGCGGCCCGCCTGATGGTAAGCGGTTACTACAGCTTGAAACACCTGGGGCAGCACTCGCGCGTTGCCGATCCATGAAAACTCTGATAACTTCTTTCTGCAAGAAACCCATACTGTATGTAGTTCTTAGTGAAAACCTTGGCAAGGAGCTCATTCCACAACGTAAGATTTCGCGAGAGTAAGTTACTCTGAAACCGCACTGAACGTGTAGGTACAATGTGCCTGTAGCTCTTAAATAGATTAAGGTAGTTCGAATCAAATGTAGTTCGAAATGGATCGTACCTACTTAATCGTATAAATTGAGAACGTGGCCGCAGTACTGCCGTGCACTTCATTTGTAAATCTATCAATATTCGGTGGTTACACATTTTCATTTCCGCACGTGTGCCACGTGTATTAGTTCCGTGGAAATTCATCCATATGCACACACATTTTCTCAGTTATACAACTAATATCCTCACTACAGAGGCACGTTTTTACGAAATAGCAATGCAAGAAGTATTTTATTTAATGATTGAGATTGAAACAACGTCTTTATATGCCCATATAGCAGCTAACTAGCGCCGCCATTAGATATCCTTAATTTGCTCTTCGTAGAAAACGAATTTATAAAATCCAAATGCTGGAAACATAAAACTAGTCATAAGCTATTTTTAGATTTATTTATATAGTTCCTAAATAATATCTGTGAGTTGTAGTTGGCATTTCTGCTAAAAATGGCCGTTTTTACTCTTCTACAAAGAGAAAGATGAGGATATTAATGGCGGCGCTAGTGGGCTGTAAGAGGGCCCTTAAGGTAAATCGACCACGCTGAATACGAACGTCTCTTGCCAAAGCAAAAATTGGATCGGGATTCCGGTATCCAAGATGGCGGCCAAAATTCTTGTTCGCCTGTAGGTATCTCCCTTGTCCGTTGGCTTGAAATATTGATTAAACGCCTGCTTAGGAGCTTTCTCGTATAACACATTTCCATGCTCAAAGTTTACTTAACTTAATATTTCAATAATAAAATATAATTTCATAATTGCGCCCAGAATAAACGCCAAAACTTTGTGGCTCGCAAGTAAGCCAGGAAGATGAGAACACGACCATTTCAGACTTTAAACATTTTGCTGCTTGAAATTGCTTCATTTTTAAAGTCCTTTTTTATTGGAGTGGCCTCAGTGGTTGTCTGCAGTGTATCCCACTTCTAATTATTTTTATACCAAGCTTATGGTCATGTTAAGCGTTTACCATAGCCTATGCACGCTTTCAACACTTCTTTTTTATTAGGGAGCTCTTTTCACAATCTAGGCTATAGCGGTATATAGGAAGTTCCTTAGAAACCTCACTGTGCGTGCCATTCTTTCTTTTTTTATGAGCATCTATGGTGTAAGGATGAATCCACCCATGGCGAGTGTTACGATAGCAGAAAGTAGACGTGGGTATTACTTTGAACAATTTCTCAGAAAACAGCGGTACAAGCGGTAGAACACACTCAGGGATTCAAAATTTCTCGTCAGTCACCCTTTAGGTCCGATACCGCTTGTGAGTTTGGGATCGTCGACAATTCTCTCAGAAAGTAGTAGTATTTACTAGTTTTTCATTACTGTTTACTAAAGCTTGGCCATCTATAATCTGCTGTGAAGTATTCCGACTAATTCAACTGAGTTAATTCCGAGATATGTCCTTAACTTTAAAGAGGTCTGAGAAGATCATCGCAGAGTCGTTTATTATGGTAGCATCAAAACTTTCGACAGGTTTACCAGATGATTCTTTAAGAATAGTCGCTGATTCAAAAACTTCATGACCAGATATGGGCCGTGCTTCTTTGCTTCAAATAGCGATGCCAGAATCTTTTTGGTTGCCCGGTCTTTTGTTGTACCGTTGCAGACACTTGAGCTGTACGCTGTAAAGTCTATCAACAGTAAGCGAGCTGATGACGATGGCGCACGCTGTACTCGTATAAGCACGATTGCTAAGAATTCATGCCATGCACAGAATTAACAGCGTCTTACCAGCCAGCGTTGCACTGCAAGGACTCAAGTAACGGGTCACATAGGAAAAAACGGTCAATGGCGGGGTTCTGTAGGGTGCTCAAAACTATGGGCTGGAAACAGCGCAAGCGTTTCAAAAGGTGGTAATTGAAGAAGCGGAGGGTCCACAACCACAGGTAGGTATGTAGCTTTTCCAGTCCGCATCAGTCACTACTAAAATCACTCGATTCTAGTAGTGACCCGTCCATCTCACGATATTCCCATGTGTGCCTATTACCTCTGTCCAAGATACCAGTAAGACGGCGTAGATAGGACAGGTAGTGTAGGACTTCGCAGTCTAGGATGTGGAGTGGGAGGGATAGAGCCTACCGTTACCAGCACCCTTAAGCTAGAAGGAGGATAAATATATAAAAGTGTGAATATGTACAAGAAAGGAAAAGTGACTGCTTTGCCGTTTGTGGTCTGCGAGCTGCCTTCTAAACTCTTCTGTGTTCGGCCACTCGTAGATTTATTAAAATACTTATGTTGGAATTAAAATAATATTTCAGCTTTTCGAAAATAGCTTAAATAAATTACTAGCTATAGCTGGAACTACTAAAGCTAGAAACATAAAATTTCGACTGTAGTTTTCGTTTGTGACGTAATGAAGATCATTAAAGTATATATCGATGCACTAGATAGAGGTTTTTTGGATTTTAACCCCTAAGGAGATTAAAAGAGTAGCAAAGTTCGTGTAGGAAATTATATTTTATAATCAAATGTACTTCAATGTATTTAGGAATGTTTTTACAGATTTAACCCTGAGTAGAACAGTGGCTCACCCACATCATAATGTGAGAGACGGCCGTTTTCCACAAACCACTTAATAAGGGTGCGTGGCAGGTCATAAGACCATCACTGCAGCAGGACTGCTTCAGATACAGTGTTCATAATATATATGTCCCAACCATAAATCGGGAATTTACTAAACAGATTCATGATAATAAAGTACAATAAAAGTTCGGCAAAGTCTGCCAGGGATAGAATAATATACTCTCTTGGCTAAACAACTCAATAAATGTAATACAAATTCCGGGATTTTTCAAGAATACAGTTTGAAGGTATGTGATATAATATTTTTAAGGTCTTTTTATTAAAAAGTTGGTACTTATATACTTTTCAACACAATTCATAGAACATGAAAATGAATGGGCGCTTTTCAAAAAACGACACCTAAGGAAAGAAAACGGGTTCACTATCAAACAACTAAAGGGCATCTGCGGAGCGCGAGAATTTTCATACTTACTCACCATATTTATTAAAAATTCGGACCCCTATTTTACCCCCTTAGAGAATAAATTTCATCCTTCTAGTTTAAGTAATTTCAGCTGCTTATATAGGCAATGATGAAACAGTTAGTCAGTCAGGACCTTGGATTATATTAGATAGTAGTTTTAAACTTCCTGTTACAGACTACCTGAAAATACTTTTATTTTCATATATATCTTCAGTCGTGTTATGATGTAGTAATCGGCTTTAGTAACATTACCTCTGTTATCGCGGCACATTGAGTCCATTAGGCGCAGTGTTTCCATTATGGAAATCGATATGCTTACAATCTGGTCGAGAGCTTTTATCGACATAAAGGCTCAAAGCAAATACTTTATTCATATTGATGTGTCTCTTGAGAATAGAGTATCCTCTCTGAATTGACGTAAAATTTTACAAAAATGTGTTCACAGCTGTTGAACTGAGTAGTCTGTCTGTAGCGAGACGGAGGGTCTTTTCATTTTTGTATATCTTTTTCATGTCACCCTATACTTATACTGAATACTTCGCTGAGTGGTTATTTTTATAATCTAAAAAAAATTGATCAGCACAATTCAAAGTGTAAATGCATCAATGTAATGTTTCGTTTTAAAAATATGTATATCTGCATTATTAAAATCATTACAAAAATATCATATAATAGTTTTGACGATATTTGGTATTACTAGTATTTTAGGCTAGCACTTGGAGGACCGAGCTTTGCTTGTTTTTTGAACAACGCCATCTATTGTCAAGTAGCTTTAGTGTTGCTGTGTCCGTAAAAACAATAGTATTACCACTTGCCAATAGATGTCAGGAGAAGTCATATTTCTCAGTTTATCATTGCCTGAAAACACGGATAAAACGACGTTTTCTAAAAATGTAACCTTGCTAGATCGATTTAACGCCCCCGAAACCCCCGGCATACTAAATTTCATGAAAATCGTTGGAGATGTTTCCGAGATTCACATTATAAATATATAAACACAAGACACATATACATACATATATACAAGAAATGCTCGTTTAAAGGTATTAGATAGATTATTAGTTTAGACTTTAATCAAAGTAAGTACGTATAGCGCGCCAGTTTCTAAGTACTTTGCTTTAACTGTCAATTACAGCTTATTTAGTTTATATTGAACACAGGCTTTTGCGCATGTTGTGCTACACGATACTGAACGTTCATCGGAATGACGTCGAAAAAAACCATACTTATAAATGTGTTTTGACTTTGACGTAGAATTGCCAGTTACATCACCTAAAAATTAACTATTTACAGATGAAGCAAAAAATAAACCTTATCCAGAACTTTTATTATAATTTTATTTGATCCATGAATGACATTTAGATGACAGGGACCTGGTCCCAAAGAAAATTAAGGTGCGTGTAGTTTTTTAAGGAAAAAACAGAACAATAATCTCTAATAAAATAAACATGCGTGAAATGGAAGAACGTTGTTTCGCTTTAACCAATTAATCTCATGATCTACTACACAATTCTACTAAGTGTTCTTACTTGTTTATTATATTTTCATAGTTTATACGATGCTCATAAATAGAGCAGATGTTTATTAAATAATAATAACGGTCAAGTGCGAGTTGGAGTCGCGATTTTTGTAATGTTACCTATTCAGTAGTGTATTGAGGGCACCGTGCTTTAGAGGAATTTTAAATATGTTTTTGGGTCACAGATTATAAACCACAATATCAATCAGTGATTTCAGTATTCGTTTAAATACAGCACCTATATCAGAGAATAAGATATAGTCAGTAATATACTATCTATCTATATATAAAAGGTATAGTCATCCCTAACTAGCTTAGTTTTTGAGTTAGAGTCTCTAAAAATGGTAAATAAAATATGGGGAAGGGGAAAGGATGTCAAAGTTGTCATTTAAGACCCTTGACATACTTGGACAGAGAGCGAGGTTTTCCGTGGTTATGGGTTCTCGGTGCCTTTAACTCCACCTACCTCATAGGCATAGAGAACTAGACAGCACAGGTAATATACCAGATATGAAAAAGGAATAGTCGCAAAAGTGTGAGATAGACGAAGCGAAACTGTGGTATCCTGTCTCTTTCTTACTTGTTTTAATAAACACAAACAAACAAAATGTCGGATGTTAATAGAAAGACAAAAGAGACTGTTGGTTCACTTTGTTTCTGTCTAAAGGATGGTCAGTTTTGTGAGGCTATTGCACCATTAGATATTGTCCATAGGACAGATTACGGAACTAGAAATCTATGACCCACCTGAATGCTTGCAATGGTCCAGCTTGTAGGAGTATTTAACATTCTACCTACAGAACTCCTGCGTCAACAATTTTTTTTCTTCCTAATCCGTTTCTGGAGTCCTTCCCGTGAAACCATAGCTGGAAAAAGGAAAGAAACGAAAAAACCCATTTTTATTTTGTTGCATTGTAAGATCCTGGGCCTGACTCCCGACGACAATCCAAATTTTAATCGTACGGCAACTTTAAAATATCTCCTATGAAAGCTAACCATTTTGAAATTATATTTAATGGTGTGGAATCTTGATTATACTTTTTGATTTTGTGGTATAAAAAATGTTATGAGTGCTTTATTCGATGCAAGTAATATTGAAAATGAGCGTCGAGAGTTACTCCACTGGCCTAAATCGATGACATTTGAGATTTCTTTTTACGGGACAACGGACAGGGAGTACCTAAAACAGAAACAAAAATTTATTGCAAAAAAAGTATTCTCTTTACCTATGTATTTCATCAGAAACAAAACTTAGTAAATGTAAGGGACGAGATACCTACTTCCTAATTTATTAAAGAAGCAAAAGTTTCGCACTGGTGTGGCGTGGCGGAGAAAATTGATGGAAAAAAAATATTTAAAGATAAATCTTTGCTGAGTGCTAGAGGGTTCTTGTACTGTATTTATCAAATGATTTGATCATTTCTTATTTCCCTACCGCGACTGATTCAAGGTCCTTGAGACTTACGCAATGGCGTTTGAAGTTCTTATAAAAATAACCAGGTTTTATTCCGACTCTAAACAACTTTAATTGGTTACAGATAAAGAAATACAAAAGTTCATTTATTATCAAATCACTATTATATTTATGACATTTGTTATTTGTTATTGAAGTATATTAAATATAATTATTTATTTTTTAAAATAATTATATTAACTAACAATGTTTGTATGTTTGTATGAATTTGCAATCAAAGATTTGATTATTTAGAACAATTAACATGTTCAGACACGCGGAAATCGCATGGTTTGAACCGCAAAATATTATATTAATATTGTCAGTATGCGTTTGGGTTCAGAGGTGGTGTGTGAATGTTTGCTTGACTTATTACTTACCGAGGTAAGCGGTACCGAGTTTTTTTTAGGTAAAGCGAAATAATTGCGTTCGTTTGATCTCCAGCTGTAGGTATCGTTATTGCTAAAGATTTAGTTATGCAATTAATATGATACTTAAGGATTCACTTTGTAAATCATACAAATTAGAAACACGATTACCTTTACTTTCCTCGATAGAAAAAATCGAAAGTTATCGCTTACAAAAATAAACCGTCAGTACGGCGTAAATACTTCACTAAGGTCATTAGATTTTGAATAATAATAAAACTACATGTTTTCTATAACATATACATTTTACAAAATGTGTATTTGTTTAAATAATATGAAGGAAATACATAAATTTTACCCACGCTGCCCCCTCTCCGCTTTAGAAGCGCATGGAATAAATTTGCGCCAGAAGCTCGGTTCCCCCTTAAGGTATACCTGAGCAAAAGCGTGCCGTTTCGACCAGTGAACAAAGACATATTACACTATTGAAGCATACAAAGAGCCACAGTTCCACAAATGATAGGCGTGACCGCACGTTGAAAATCTCGATGTTGTCGGTATAAAATTCATATATTTATTTAGAACTTTAAAATTAGCAAATTCCTTTGGTCATATTAATATGTATATTATGAAATAAGAATAAAGAGATATCACTCTTAGTTTTCCAAACAGTTTCAATTAAAGCCCAAAAATAGAGTGTCAGAATTAATTATTTTTCTAAATATTTTACTATGCAAATTATTATAATATTAAGAAAATTCACTTAATTAAGGTTTAAACTATAAAATATATTTTTTCACGATAAAGTGTACTCAGGACGATAAAAAACAAACAAATTTCCATTAAAAACAGTGCGAAATTTCGTAGACATGATGTCAAGCCGAATATGTTTGTGAAACAACAATTAATGTTTTTATTAACTTTTCATCACAATTAAGACTTTTTGTATGAAAAGCTAGTATCATGTACAAGGTCATTGTGTAACTTTTACACTACAGCATTGAGTTGAAAACTGCTGGAGCCCTGCAGCTATAGATATTTATTCCGAGAAAGCGTCTTCAAAATTTCATGGTATTTCATTAGTAAGTGTCAAAAACCTTTTCCCTTTTTTACTATAAAAAAACATGCTTTGTCTGAATTATCTATCGCTATGTTACGTCTCCTCCCAAAGAGTGTGGATGGCCCTCTTATACTATCCCCCTTTAGTTTAACTATAGAGGTACAACATTTATATTCTACATTGATTAAGCCGTACAACAAAATTAAATCTCATTCTTAAACCTCTTAGTTCTATTCATAAAATTGCCATAAAAAAAACTATAACTCCCAAAACTTTTGTGACCTTATATGGTTTTTATAACATCTTTAATCGTTTACTTACGGATTGGAGAAAATTCATATAAAGCATTTTTTTGAATCCTGCGTGACTGCTATTGATGGGAAAAATGGTAATTTTTACCACGTCATTATTCAATTTTCGTAACACTTTGTACGATACATAATATCATAGACCTAATTCTTTACAGAGTTAACCTTGACTTACTGTTCGTCTATGCGTGCCTCCGTTGGTCGAGTATCATGGTTTAAGTACATCTCATAAAGGGCCCGGCATAATTTTCGGTGCTCCTTTTTCCACACATATTGGTTTCTTTAAAAAATAAATAACTGTAGGTTGTCTCCACCAGTTTTGTCAGCCGAAAAAAAATAAAGATATCCTATTGCCGTATTCGGCCTCACAATTTATAGGTAACAGTTTTGAGAACCAAAAATATCGTCTTAAGTACAATCGATCTGGCATTTGTGATTCTTGAAAAATATATAAAATGTTTGCCTAATATTAAACCTCCACTTTCTATAATGGTACTCGCTTGTATTGAGGTACCTAAAAATTATTATCTACTATTTTATAACGAACAATTTATTTCCGTAAGCACTTATGTGACTTTGACCGTCACATTTGTTGTTACGCTGATATGTGCTGAATCGTCGTACCGCGCGTCGTCGCTGCTGATCGTCGACCTTGCTGCTTTCCATTTTTTATTCCTGACTTGTATATTCACTATCGGTACTTAATGATTGAATGTATATCTATATTACAAAATAGGTCTCCTGATATACTAATTATTATATCTGCTACAACTTAACTATAAATATTGGTACGTGAGGGATAAGGGATGCTAGCAAACCACGTTCTGTGATATTAATTGCGATGTGGCGATTAGCCGCGGACAGATATTGAATTATTCATCGCTATGTTACAAACTACTAAATGTATTTTAGCCCAATCCTGCATTGGCCGAAAACTTATAACTTACATTTACACTCTAAAGTAACAATAAAAACTTTTTAATAAAAAAAACAACCGGCTTCAAAAGATGCACTAAAAAGGTAAAAATAATTACTTATTTCTAAAAAATCTGATCTGAATTACAGTTTGAAGTTGGTTTCTATTTAATTTACCTAACAGTTAATAACACGCTTCACTTGCATGAAACCAACTTCAAACTTTAATTCAGATCAGATTTTTTAGAAATAGCAACATGGATCAATAAGTCCCAAGACTAACCCAGAGATGGCGCTCGTAGTAAACCAGTAACCAGGTCTTTCTAGAGTACTAACCTTTGCTTGAAACGTGTCAAAAATTTAAGTCGATCGGACCAGAAACAGTTGAGTTATCGAGATTGGAGTAAAGTCGTTTTGTAGTTTGTTTAAAAAATGGAAAAAACCGAGTTTCGTGTTCTGATAAAACATTGTTTTTTAATGGGTAAAAACACCGTGCAAGCGAAACAATGGATTGAAAAATGTTACCCGGACTCTTGTCCATCAAAAGCAACGATTTGTCGGTGGTTTTCCGAGTTTAAACGTGGTCGTACCGACACAAATGACGCGGACCTGTGGAAGCCGTTACACCGGAAAATGTGAGTGAAGTGACAAAAATTATAATGAAAGATCGTAAAGTGAAGCTCCGTGAGATTGCTGAGATGACACAGATATCATATGGAAGTGTATTTACTATCCTTCATGAAAAATTGAGCATGAAAAAGGTTTTTTCCAAGTGGGTGCCGCTATTGCTTTCGATGGAACAAAAACAGCAACGAGTCGATGATTCAGAAAGCTGTTTATCGCTATTTACTCGCAACAAAAAAGATTTCTTGCGTCGTTACGTGACCATGGACGAAACATGGATACATCACTACACTCCAGAGTCGAAGCGGCAGTCATCTGAGTGGCGCACAGCTGGCGAAAGCCGTCCGAAGCGTCCGAAAACGCAGCAGTCAGCTGGCAAAGTCATGGCGTCAGTTATTTGGGATACGCATGGCGTGATTTTCATTGACTACCTCGAAAAAGGTAAATCGATCAACAGTGATTATTATATTGACTTGTTGGTGCGTTTGAAGGAGGAAATTGCAAAAAAACATGGTATTGAAAAATTGGAAAATCGTTGGAACGATTGTATCACCCTAAAAGGTGATTATGTTGATGAATAAATAAAAATTTTGCAAAAAAAAATGTTGTTTTCATTGTTAGTCTCGGGACTTATTGATCCATGTTAAGTAATTATTTTTACCTTTTAAATGCATTTTTTTGAAGCCAGTTGTTTTTTTTATTAAAAAGTTTTTATTTTTTACTTTTGAGTGACGAAGTGCGTTTTTCAAGGGAAAGTTATTTGGAATTGTCTAAAAACTAAACTACTGAATCGATTTCGATAAAATTTCTATGGGACCAACTCGCAAGTACCTATATAAAAGCTCACGTAAATCGGTCCATAAACAAAAAAGTTATGGCTGAACACCCATAAAAATATAATATATATATATATATATATATATATATACAGTCGAATTGAGAACCTCCTCCTTTTTTTGAAGTCGGTTAAAAAATAGGATTAGTTAATAAAGCAAAGGTAACAAAATAAAAGCTAGCAACATTAAATAAAAGTTTAAGTTGTTCATATTAGAACTTAAAACAGACATATGTTTCTACAATATTCTTTACGATTGTCATTAAAAATCAAAATTATAAGACCTCTGGTAACTGACTAAAAGACTGACATCCAGTCTTACAGTCAGTAGAATGAAATATATTATGCCCGGCTTTGTTATTTGTGTTGCTCTATTTTGCCTGATTCTGTGGAAGACCTCAAACAGCGAGCTTTGGCTGTCCCACACGGGTCACCAAGCTTTAGTTTTAATTAGCAGGACGTTTCGTCTAAATCAGGACGTCTGTTGTCTCTTCCTTGTTACTATGATTTTAAAAGTCCTGGACAGAATACTTGATATTTAATTTCATCGCCAAATGTACCTAAATAATGAAATTTTAAAAAAAATATTTTAAGGCCGGGCATAATAAAATATTATTTATCTACATAGTACGACGCCAGTTTCGACTGTTTTGAAGACTTGATAAAGCCTTGTTTAAATATTGGTATTATCACCAAACCAAATGTAGTAAGATAACCAGTCTCAATGCCACTGTCAGATATGCACAGTATGGACTGTTGGGTATATGTATAAGACAGAGAGGATATTATTGCCCAGGTTTTTCAAACTGCACCTGAACTAAATGATTAATGGATGGATGGACTGGACAGCGCCGCTGTTGGCTGCTAAGTTGATAGAAAATTTGTTATCAATGTCAGGTTATGCGGATGACATAGTGCTGATAAACCCATCGAAATGTCAGTGCTATGACTGATTTAGTACAGGTCCGCGTAAAGTATACTGAAGCCCATGGTTAAAAATATTGTTGCAGATATAATTTCATAGCAATACAAAATGTTTATATGTATTCGTTATGTATATTTTTTCGTCGAGCGTGGAAAGCAAAACATTGTTTTCATCAACAAAAATGTGTAGCAATAACAATGTTTTTGTGTAATGTTTCAGCTAAACACGCGCAGGATTTTTATTGCGTTCCGCTTTGTAAAACTGCCTGCTTGTTGCAAGCCTCGTAGGTGTATGCCGCCGCCAACTGAACTTTTTGTTTCTTTCTAAGGTGGAAAAAAAAACACTTATACTAGTTTTGGCCCGTGGCTCCGCCATGGCTAAATTCGGTTATCAGATAATCCCTTGATTATAGCAGTGCCAGTGCAGTTTGTTATAGTAAGCTATTGTTGTAGATGTAGGTCGTCCACGTGGGACTCGGTTACAGTGGGAACTTTTAAATTTTAGGGATAAAAATTGCCTAAACTATCCCTGGGCCAAATATCAATTAGATGCTTCCGTTGCGACGCGAAGAAAGGACAAACAAACAAACTCACTTAATGTACATAATGTAGTATAGATTAAAATTATACGATTATATTTATCTACTTATATTGTAATTTATTGAAAATTGTTACTGACAAAATATGTAAATGACACTCAATAAATAAAAATAATAGTATATTATTCACCAAAGGGATAAACCAGTGTCTTACGTCACGTATGTGAAATCAAATCAAACAATATTTATTCAAATAGGTTTCTAAAAACACTTTTGAATCGTCAATACAATCCAAAAATTTTAATTTCTGCCAAAAAGAGCTGGCAAGAAGTTCTATTTAAAGTAATAATACAATACTTTGATAATAAGCTAAAGAGTATATATGTACCGAAATACTTATTAGGTAATAATAATAAAAATAAGTTAGTAAGGTACTAAATACAAAGTCAAAAATGTCAATTTTTATTTTTTTTGTTTTTATGTAGCATAGGGGGCGCACCATATGAAGCGTCATTATTTAATTGTCATGAATTGTATCTCGAGCGTAACGAAGATTTCCCAGGGTTAACACCCCAGCATTGCCAGTACTAAAAAGGACTTATTCTGACTAAGACTTGATACCTTTGGTAGTTTTTCTCTTTGTGGAAATCGTCGCAAGTTTTGTTGCGTTGCTTTGAACCTTTGTGAAAGTACGTTGCTTACAATGTTAATTCAGATTAAATGAACTATGGTGTCAAATCACTACATTCACTCGATATTTTTTTTAAAAATTTGGTTAAGAATGTATTAAATAATACACATCGGCACGGATATTTGCAGTATTCGCGCCGATTAACACTTTTTTGTTTTTGGTTTTTACTCGTGGTGGCCGGCCAGTTCGATTCTCTAATAAGCTGTTTTCAGTGGTGAAAGTTTATAAATACAAAATTTTAGTTGTTGTTGAGGATCTTAATTCAAATCACAGTAAACCACGAGGAATTTAATTCAGTACAATATTATATCTTAGGGACTGGTGACAGACAATGACTTGGTTCGCATGACACATGCTAAATGATAGTTTAAGATAAATATGTGAAAAAATTCACGGCAGTGCTATCACAGATAAGTTATATGATGCTTACATAGTCAACTTATGATGAAAATGTACTTGTGACGGGCTACAACGGTACCAGACGTTATGTGTACGAAAGCCTAAAGAGGAACGAAGGGTTCTAAAATGCTTCTAATTTTGAACTATTTTAAAAAATCTGGCCTGGTTCACACCCAGGGTTCCATAATCAATAGGACTTTTAAAAGATTACTTAAAAGCTGTTAAATTTGTATTAAAAAAATATTATTCCTGTAAGATAGTCTGTCTTTCTATCAGTGGAAATTAATTTAGAGAGCTTCGGAGATAAGAGATCGGAAATTTTTGTTTCGCGCCCATCGTCGCAAACGCCTGACAGAGACGAAGCAAAACTAAGATCTCTGGTCTTTTAATTGGCGGACGTTGATAGAAAAAGAAAAAAATACTACACGTTCGCTAAGTCTCTTTCCAAAGAACGGTCAATTTTGTAAGGATATTGCACAGTTCAAAAATTCGAAGTCAAACTACTTACCTTATAATATTTAAAATTACTTGCGCAGTATACCTATTCAACTAAATACAACACAAACAACAAATTTTAGTATAAAATAAATTTTAGTTCTTTCCTGGTTATTGCTAGAATTAATATATTCAATAAAATTTAGATATATACAATAGTTCATTAATTATAATAATAATAGATTAAGAAAATTACAAATAAAAAAAAGTCTTCAATCGTGGGAAAGGCCGGCATCGTTGCCACGATTGAAGCAGCGTTCCCCCGCTGAATGGCCAGGCTGATCTTTTGATTGAAGAAACTAGAAGTACGTAGGTCAGCGGACACATCAATATGCATCTTGCCGATTTCCTTACCAAAAGATTATATTATATAGTTTTTTTCCAACCTTAAGAGAATACGATTCGGATCGGCTCTCCGCGTGCTTCATACATACAAACGAATTTCTCACTTATTTTTGGCACTTGCTGATCAAACACTACGAATTTTTTAAGACATGTTCTAATAAAAAATATCTAGGTCTGCAGTGTGCTAGTTTTCTATGAAATTTTATAGTTCAAAAGTTATACAGAATTCTAGTTTTTCATACAAATTTTTAAGTTAATAAAAACATTTTACAAGATTTTGGGAAACCAAAGACATAGGTATTCGGCTTCGAATTGTGAATAAGAAATTTCACAGTGATTGATCAATAAATGTCAAAAACAAATGAGAAATTCGTTTGTATGAAGCCAGCTGCGAGGAACCGCGAATCGTTTCCTCTTAATCCCCTATATCAGATTCCATTTTACATGAACTTTAAATTTTTTATTTATCTGTACAGATGCGGCCAAGTAATTTCTACAACTGTACCACATTACAAGTCCAGAGAATATTTAGTTGCTGAGTACAGTATATTGAGAAAACTATACTGTATTATTTTTAATGTGAAATAAAAATATATATATTTATTTCCATATACATTTCCGGTTTCTTACCGGTTCTTCTCGGTTGTAAAATCATTCCGAACTGGTGGTAGAGTTTATAAAATTAATAATTAAACTTAAGATTCAAAAGTGCTATTTAAAGGTCTACTTGAATAAAAAAGTTTGAGTTTGAGTTTGGGTGACCAAAAGCTCATCATAACGACAGCAAAGCTTCAAATCAACAATTTTTACACACGAGTAAAGTAAAATAAAGGAACGTAATTGTTTTGTCATATCATATTTAGAGTGCGAGATTCGAGAAATAAATTCTTATTGAGAAATTCCTTAAGGTTGTCTTCTAATATCGCAATTTTCTTCAGTTTGAAATAAAAGTTGCTTACTATCAGTATAGTAAATGTGGATAATTTTTAGCGACATAACATTATATGAAACTAGCTGACCCCGTGAACGTTGTTTTTTTTTTTTTAGGGTTCCGTACCTGAAAGGTAATTAGGAACCCTATTACTAAGGCTTCACTGTCCGTCCGTCTGTCACCAGGCTGTATCTCATGAACCGTTATAGTTAGACAGTTGAAATTTTCACAGAAGATGTATTTCTGTTGCCACTATAACAAAAAATACTAAAAACAGAAAAAAAATATATTTAAGTGGGCTCCCATACAACATACGTGATTTTTTTGCCCTTTTTTGTAGATAATGGTACGGAACTTCGTGCGCAAGTCCGACTCGCACTTGGCCGATTTTTAAGACAACCGGCGCGACACCTATTCTGAAAGGGTTTTACTAATCCAGAAATCTTCTTTGCCGAAAACTGACTAGTTTTTCCTTTCTTAGAAATTTCCCCGGCGTGTGCACAACAACTAAGCAAAATTTTGATTACAATCGTTTTACCCTTAGTGCGCGGGCCCGACTCGCACTTGATCCTTTTTTCTTGCATAATAACCTTGCCCTAATAATAGAAAACATAACAATAAAGAATTATCCAATTTGGTGCAGTCGTTCGGAAGTTATGGCGTGACCAAGGGAAAGAGAGATTCATCTTTATATATATAAGATATCGGATATTTTTTATATCGTTATATATCGTTTTGAGTAGCGAAAGATTTCCTATTGTGATTGAACCATGATGGAACGCTTAGTGCTCGATGCCGACTTGCATTTTGCTTTTTTTATCGATATATATTGAAAAGTATTGATCTTTAACACTTAGCAATACGCCAAAAAATCTAACTCAAATAATGTAATAAAATACTAAGTTATCTCAATTACTGAACGTTGCGTTATTTTATATGAAAAACATTCCTGTTTCGGGTCTTAGAAACGAAACGGCTACCCAAAATCGGATTAAGTCTATTTGGTCACTTGAACAGGAAAAGCTCAAATTTTGTTAGGGAAACTTTTCCTGCTACAGCTCCTTCGTAAATCAGGCTTCGAAGTTCTTACGTAGCAAGCAAACACTCAGAAACTTGCCATCGATCTAATAAATCTAAAAGAGAGTTGATGTATTCAGGAACGCTCCGTAAAATTATTTGGTATAAATGAATGCCAAAGCTCTTTATAGAAACCATTAAAAAGTTGATTGAATTTTGAAACTGAATTGAAAATGAATTTCAACTGGGGAATTAAGGGAAAAGGGTTTGTGGATAAAAGTATTTGATTAGATTTGACGATATTTTCGTGTTAGACGAAAAAAATTTGCCATATAAAAAGAATTCATTAATCAATTCTGACTGTTGTTCGATGAAATAGAAGATGTATTTCCTTAAAATATAAATCCGTGTTCTTATATGCCACCATGTAATCTCGGTTATACAAATATGTATGTTTGCATAGGTACGTAAGTTAGCATTATATACTTAACCTTGTGAAAGGCACGGATTCCATTTAATAAAAATACTTTTGACGGAATCTTTCGAAGAAACCGTGTTATATTATTGATACTTAAAAAGCTGGATATATTTCAGCAGTAAAGCAGATAAAAAAGAGATGTTTAGCCGAATGATATAGAATTGAGTATGAATGGGTCTTAGTCCCGAGGTAAACACAGTTCTTTTTACTTTGAGTGCGAGAAAATACAATAAATAGGTAAAAAATTAGAAACAAGTATATTCTATGATAATTTATAAGTACTTACAGGGAGAACAATTTTGAATATTCAACTTGATCCGTGTTGTTTGTATTTGTAGATTAGAAGAATATTTATATTCAATTAGTGATATTCTTAAGTAAATGGTCACTTTATCTTCATATTAATTTGCATTACATGCAGCAAAAATTTCGCGGCTATAGAAATTATTTTTGTTTATTCTTGTTGACAAAAGTATTGAGCCTCCTGATATTGATATCTAATGATCGCCAAGAAACGCCAGTCCACCAGGTCATTTTCAGTTCTATTTAAAAAAAAATGATGTTAGAAGAAATTAATCATAACAAGCTTCTTGCCGCGACTTTGAAACAAATAATATATGTCTGTCTTGTGCGGGAATAGAACCCATAACCTCCGAATCAGCAGTCAGGTAATTACCCACTGAGCCACGGATCTAACTATTAGGAGCCAGGTTAGAGTTAGTTCGGTTACTAGATAACGTTATTCCTGCGAGGATATTGCCGGGATAAAGAGTAGCCTATGTCCTTCTCCGTCCCTTCAACAATATACTTTAACCCCTAGTGGCTAAACTACAACTTATGATGCATTTTAGTCCGCCTTCGCTGTGCTATAATGACACACTTTTCGAGCATGAGTAGTGAAAACGTTCTTTTCACCCCAGAATAAGTTTTCTCTAACCTATTTAGTCTGCGTTTTCGGTATATTGATTCTCTTAGCTATTGGTCAGCAGTAAATCTTCTGAACTGAAGAACTAAATCTTCTGAAGCCAAATTTTCTGAACTTGGCTTAATTCTTCTCTTTGACACATTTTTGTCATTGCTTCTACATAAACTTATTATCTGTTTCAGCACACTCTTCCACAACCTTAAAACATCGAGGTTATGTGTTCGAGAGCTATGTGAAAATTAAACATGACATTCACATTGTCTTCTTCCATCTTATGACCAAATGCTTAATCCTCTGCCATTATCCCAACAATACAATATTGTTTGTTTGTTTGTTCGTTGGTATTCCTAACCATCGCAAGAAGGCATCCCATGGAGCTGAAATTTTGAAGAGAAGGAGAAGGATCGGCTTTTTAAAATCTTGACAAGTTTCTGCAGTTTTGCTGCAGTAACTATAGCCTGAATTCTACGTGGAAGAACTATGGCTTGCTATAGCAAACTTTCTAACATTCCAAAGAGTTGCCCTGGAAATCCTTCGCTAATAATGAAATTTAGCATTAGCAACATTAGCATTAAGCAACATCCGCTGCAGTACAGTAGTATCTTGACTATTATATCCATTTACTTTGCTAGGACTCAAATTCCAGGTGTGTTATGACATTTGGAATATTTCTTTTCTTAAAGTGTTCTCCTTTTTAAAGCTTGATTTGATAAAAAGCTCTTGGTAACTATAATAGTAAAAAATAATGAATAATAAAAAACAATAAAAATAATAATGAATATTAATATTATACTTGGACGCTGTTAAGAATTCGTGTGCTAACCCACACCGACTTAGTTTTAAGTAATCAGCTGTTAAATTTTTTTGAGCACAATCTTCTTTTTCCGCTTATGTTAAGCAAAAAAATATTGTTATGCGGTATCATTTGTATTGTTGAAATTCATAGATTAATAAAAAAAATGTATATATTATAGTAAATTCATTATTAAATAGAGCATAAAAATGGTCGATTCTTAAATTGCTTAAGGGCTTATTACATTTAGCATTAATGTGATATGTGCCTTAACACATTAATGCAAAATTCTGATTTTTTGTTTTGAAATGAATATCAGTACTCATTTTTAGAAAATGTAATAAAATAAACTACTATATTAAAATTTTAATGTATTTATTTATTTAAAGTTTTAATTGCTATAACATGTTTTGAATTACATTATAAGTTTTGTTTAAAATGAGAAATATACAAGTTAACACTCATATTATTTCAATTATTTAAAAATCTAACCAAACATTTTAAGCTTATTTTTTTATTATTATTATTTTAATCATATTTAATAAAACCAACATATATTTTTTTTTATAAAAGTAAATGCGTAGCTGTAGATTTTAACTTTTTCTTTCATACCACTAAGGTGGCAAACAAGTACACGATCCACCTGATGGTAAGCGGTCACCTCGCCTATGGACGCTTGTAACACCAGGGGCATCACTCGCGCGTCGCCAACCCTTCAAAAATCCAATAACTTCCTTTTTGAAAAACCCTATACAGTAGTCCTTAGAAAAAACCTTGGCAGGGAGCTCATTCCACATCCCAAGCGTTAGCGGAAGGACCATTTCGGTTCTAAAGTGCGAGAATGAATTCCCTGCCGATGGCGAGCGGCGCAATGGTTAAAAGAAGCCGTGGGTATCATTTCGAACAATTCCTCAGAACTCATCCCATTTTAGAAGCGGAAGACAACACACAGCCTCCCTGTGTCTCTCTTCAGACTTAAGGGTTCGATACGGCAAGTGAGTTAGGGATCGTCGACAATTTTCACAGCCCGTCGTTGAACCGATTCAAAAGGGCCAAGCTGGTATCCGGGTGCACCCGCCCAGAGATGGCAGCAGTACTCCATATGGGGCGAAGCTTGCGACTCGTAAAGCAACAACATTGCCCCGACGTGAAGTATTGCCTCACTCTGTTGAGTACACCAAGTTTTTTGGACGCCAGCTTCACCTTATCTTGTAAATGATCTCGGAACTGAACATCACTGGAGATGTCAACACCAAGGATCCCAATGCTCTTGGAGATGGAGAGGGAAGTGTTCTGGAATTGTGGGACTACAGTAAATGGAGTTTTCTTAGCGGTGAACGCGCACACTTGTGTCTTTGTAGGGTTGAATCCTTGGACAGTGTGGTCTCGATTTGAGACACAAGATCTCCGCGGTTTTCCTCCACAACGGAACGAGGAATGTTTGCACGGCCCGTGTAATAAGCGACTCCTGTACTGTCATCAGCATAACAATGTATGTTGTTGTTGTTGTCCAACATGTCATTGAGCGTAGGAGACAGCACAAAGCCTTGCAGGACACCAGCATTAATGTCTATGCTATCAGAGCAACTACCGTCAACTGCGGTTCGTATGCGTCTGCCGGACAAAAACCTAGCCAACCATTTGCACAAACACTCGGGCACTCCGAAAGACGGCAACTTCGATAGAAGACCCCGGTGCAAGACCCGATCGAACACCTTCGCTATGTCCAGGCTACATGCCAATGCCTCCCCCTGACTCTCAATGGCTAGTGCCCATCGGTGTGTGAGATACACTAGAAGGTCACCAGTCGAGCGACCGTGGCGAAAGCCATATTGACGGTCACTGACCAGGTCGTGTACTTCTAGGTAGCTTAGAAGCTGGGTGTTGATCACACGCTCCATTACCTTGGAGAGGACAGAGGTAATAGCGATAGGCCTGTAATTCTATGGATCTGATCTATCGCCCTTTTTGGGCACCAGGTGCACATTCACAGTCTTCCGTGAAGACGAAAATTGCCTAGTGTGGTAGGAAAGCGCAAAGAGGCGCGTGGGTACAGGACATAACTCAGAAGCACACTGTTTAAGCACCACTGCTGGTATACCGTCTGGCCCACTCGACTTATGAACGTCTAGAGAGAGCAACGCCCGTCGGACCTCCCGCTGTATTATGGAGATTTCCGGCGTGGTCTTACCGCGGTATAGTAGGTGGTAGAGCGCCTTCATCTTCATATTCGAGTTTGAGACTGCCCTATAGATCGGCTTTCTCGTTAGCACTATGGGCTAAGTCACTGGTCTTTCGCAGTGGTGGTAATGACGACTAGCAAAAGTTCCCTTCGGCAGCTTTGGCAAGCGACCAGAAAGCACGACTCCCAGAAGCATGGCTCGCAAGTCGCCCACCTATTTTGCCGATGAATTGAAATTAACTTTGGCAGTTGCTTTCTTACTGAACCTCGAGACAGCATTTAATTTGCGTTTTACCTCAGAAATATTCGGATCCTTATTATTTAATGCCGTCGTCCAAGCCTCATATGCAGTTTGCTAAAAATTTTTAGCTTCTCTGCAATACCGATTAAACCACGGTCGTTTTTTGACGTGGGCAGCTACTCGCGAGTTAGGAATATAACATTCCATACCAGCGAGGCTTGTCTCAGTGACTGCGGCTGCGCAGACATTATGATCTTCTGAGCTAAAGCAGATCTGCCTCCATCTCCATCTCCAATTCTCGCAATCCATTCCATTCTGCCGACTTATAATGCCACACACGTCGCCAGTTAGTTCGCCCAGATGACAATTGTTTGCATGACACTTGATTCCGAACGAGTCAGTGGTTCGAGAAGCCTAGAGGTGCATCCACTAAGACGGAATATCCGTCCGGACGTGTAGTCAGCAGAAGGTCCAGTAAGGAGCTCGTATGGTCCTCTATATCTGGTATTCTCATTGGAGAAAGTACCAGCTGAGAGAATCCATAGGTCAGAGCAAATTCATGAGCAGAAATCCCTGCGTAGTTATTGGTTCGAGAACTGAGCCACTCACGATGGAGGGCGTTGGAGTCTCCCAAAATAACTAGTTCTGCTGTGGGACATTGCTCTGGATCTTTGTCAGTTAATTTCAAAACTTTACTTTCTACTACATCGTTTCGTCATTATTATCAGAATTTAATGAATTTCTTAACATATCTAATTAGATTTATGTCAAAAATTACTAAAAAAACTTACAAGTCGGTGTGGGCAACAAGTCTGCGCATTCCTTACCGCCCCACCACCGTCCCAAAACTACCCGGGCTCGCCCAATATTGCATTTATGTTCTAACCCACAATCCGATATACGCATTTTTATATTAACCGCAGTAGAACACATTATTGCTTTTTGTTGTAGTCCAATTAGATTTTGGTATTAATAATGTAAGGAACTTATGACATAAATGCTAAAAATAAACCTTAACCTTAGGAAATAAGCAATAACAATTTTTGTACTCTAGAATATTCTGCGATGTTTTTTTCAATAAAATAGTACGCACTATCGTAAACCTTATGATCTAAAGAATAAGACTGCATTCATAACTCAATACCCGATTATCTGGGGGGTTACCACACGAATGCTTGTAGTGTATCCAAGCCGTTAATAGAGAATTGTAGTAATCTGGACCCCACCACCCGGTGTTGACATGCTAATTTAAGTTTTAAGAGAGCAGGTAAATTAAAAATCAAGTTTATCAATAATAAATATAAATAAGATTAATCACCTTCATACTTCATACCAATCGAATACTCCTGATAAGTAGATAGAAGTGAGGTTCTTGGAGTATGAAGTTAGTGAGTGGTTCGGATATCCTCAGTCTTCTATTGATGTGTTTAGATCAACGTGATGAGGCGTAAATCGCGGTAGAATCCTAAAACCATCAACACAAAAAATAATTACGCGTTAAATCTGACCGATTCGTAAAGTAGCAGATACCAGGTAGTTAAACTATATGAAGAGTATCGATTATTCTCAGTTAATTGATATAAACGTTGTAGGGTGCGAGAGGGATAGTAGAGTAGGCTCCGCGCCGCTTACGACGAGCCTTCAATGTGTGAACTAATCGAAGCTGTATAATCGAGCCACGAAAAAGCGGAGAAGCTAGTTTAACAGATAAAGAATTTATTAGAATCGGTTTGCGCTAACTGGTCACTAAGTGCGAAGCACGTGTGTACACGTGGAAATAAATAAAGAAGAAATTAACTGGCGCCACGGTTTCTAGACACGCTACATGTTCAGGCCGCGTCTATCGGGGGGGAGGGGAAAACGTTTATAAGCGATTGGCGTCAGTTGCGGCACCCTTTTTCACTGACATCGCGGCGTGTGCAAGTGTGTGGTTCCTAATTTGAAGAAATCTAATACCGTCGCCGTGTTTAACCTTGGAACCGCTTCGCAGAGATAAATTACAGTAAGTGTCTTTTTGTGAGAACTGAGGCAAGCAATGTCAGTTTATAATTGATGGTTTTGTACTATGGGGCTTTGTGAGGGATTTTCTTTATGCGATTATGTAAGGACTGTGTAAGGGACCGTGTAGGATGCCACCTTGGTTAAAGTGAAGGATTGGTAGGGGGGGATTTAAAATGATTGACTTTTGGATTGGGGTTTCGTCCGGGATCTTAGTTGTAAATTTGGGGTAGTAAAATTTTTTTACATATTAAAAGTGCAGAGGCAATTTGCTGACATTGTTGGCTATGTACTCTCTAATGAAAGGGGACTGCCGATTTTTGTGAAGAATCTAGTGGAGTAAAAGGTTCCTACAGGGATCGGTGTCTTTTAACCTGATCTGATTAGATAGGAAATCAATTAAGCTTAGGGTTAAGGCTAGGGTATAAAGTTGTGGAGGGGCGATGAATTGTTATAAGGCCAACGGAGATAGGTTGAAGTCCAGCGGAGTAGCCTGATAGCTGAGTAGAAGAGCTGATGGTACAGGTTAGGTTGATTACGATTTTTGAGATTTTTCGGTAGGTAAATGCTTGTGTAGACCTTGCCCTGTGTATTATATATATATTATTATAAAAGAAAACCCTACACGAGCCCTGAGTAGAAACTCCGCGCACTGATCTGAGTCGGAGGTGAAGGGGTTTATTCATACGGCTTGGTAGGTAAATCCTTGTGTAGACCTTGTCCTGTGTATTATATTTATATTATTATTAAAGAAAACCCTACACGAGCGCTGAGTTACTCCGCGCACTGATCTGAGTCGGAGGTGAAGGGGTTTATTCATACAGCTCGGTAGGTAAATCCTTGTGTAGACCTTGTCCTGTGTATTACATATATATTATTATTAAAGCAAAACCCTACACGAGCCCTGAGTAAAAAACTCAGCGCACTGATCTGAGTCGGAGGTGAAGGGGTTTATTCATAGGGCTCGGTAAGTAAATCCTTGTGTAGACCTTGTCCTGTGTATTACATATATATTAAAGAAAACCCTACACGAGCCCTGAGTAGTAACTCCGCGCACTGATCTGAGTCGGCGGTGAAGGGGTTTATTCATACGGCTCGGTAGGTAAATCCTTCTGTAGACCTTGTCCTGTGTATTATATATATATTATTATTAAAGAAAACCCTACACGAGCCCTGAGTAGAAACTCCGCGCACTGATCTGAGTCGGATGTGAAGGGGTTTATTCATACGGCTTGGTAGGTAAATCCTTGTGTAGACCTTGTCCTGTATTCCTATTAAAGAAAACCCTACCCGTTTTGGTAGGTGCCCATTAAAGTTATACGATTCTGTTGCAAGGATGTGCTATTGTGTTAAAGATATCTCTATAATTGTTATCTACTATCGTAATAATTTTATTCCGAATTCCTGCTGCTTTGCAGTATGATGACCCCCAAAAGCAAGCAGAGACCCTTGGTAGGTAGAGGTCGGCGAGGGTGTGCAGCCTCAGTAGGGGTTCTTCAAGCGGGGTCTGATTTGTTATAAGATTAGTAAAGATCGGGGCTTAATAGACCATGTTAACTGCAGGCATCGAGAATCTAAGAGGGTGTGAGGAGGGGCTGACTAAACCTAGGTCTAAGTTGGCTCCATTTCCACCCTTCACCAGTGACTACCGGGGAAGCCGAACTTGTAGGAAAATCTAACCCGGATCTAAAAGAATATATATATATATATATATATATATATATATATATATATCCTCCACCTCCACTCCACCCATTGCGGCGACGGATAGATTTAGAAACTTAATTATTATTGTGTCCACATTTAAATATTTGTTTCCTGTGTAAAGATAAGCGTAAACCGTATTACTTTAATGAACAATTTACCACATACATATATATGTAACTGCCCACCTATTTTAAAATTTCTTTATGAACCTAGCTTACACGGGGTACGTTTCGAGTGAGTATAGCCTTCCAGAACTAGCGGTGGCTTAAACCTGAGGGGTCTCGGGTTCGGATTGCCCCGATCGTAGTTTGTATTCAAATAATAAAGAAATGTTCCCCTTAGTTACGTAGTTAGTCACAGTAGTAAGGTTAAATATTTGGTCGTCTGTTTGTTTGCCACCTCCGCAGTGTTATAAATGTAGGAGTTGGTGGCGAGCCCCACTTACCTATCCTAAAGAACAGTTTAGGCACAATGTACGAAAGGCCAATGTTCATTCTCCTACTCAATTACTAAACGACAGGAAAGGGCGAAGCCACAAGGTAAGCTAGTCTGACTAAACCTATCTACGAGTCTGTCCAGAGTTGGTTGTTATATACCTTCCTTGTTAAAGCTTCTGAGGCGTTAGCTAGATAATAGGTACGATACATTTGATAGCCGCTTAAGGCCGGACGGTACCCAAGGTCTTTAGGGCTGTTCAAAACCAAATTATAAATAATTAAGTTTCAATATTCATTTTGGCGATAAGGTAGGAACAGTCTAGTAAAGTTAGGCGAACTTTAGACTTCGTCTCGATTTTATAGTATTGATTTTCATAAACTCTTACATCCGGATGTAAATAATGCCCTTAGTTTGTAAACATTAACCCAGTTCTAGACCTAGTAGTGAAATTCGTATCGACCGGGTTGCGAGATACTAAAACAAACCCGAACCAACGTAAATTAGTCGAAGGATGGTCGAGTAACGCGATTAGACTCTGTATCGGCACAGAAGGCTAATATGTGAACTTGGCGCACCCACGTGACCACGAGACGCCAGCTGGGCACTCCGATGCACAGGCAAATGAATGAAAAGTCTGACCGTTTAGTCATTAATCGGCCGAAGGGATAATTCGGTGGCGGGCCCAACAATTCTGGATAGAACAACTTACGAACCATTAAGGAATGGTTGTATATGTGATTTTTTCTGGACGATTCCCAGTTAGGGTTACACGTAGACGACCTGGAAACTAAGATTACTAGATTTAGATAGAATTCCATACTAAAATGTCTGTCAACAGCGCCCTCTATAAGGCCTTCTCAATATCTCCAAGATTATTAGGCTGCTAGCTAAGATATCGATCAACCGAGTAATTCTATGATTATTACACAGATGGCGTGGGCTACAGTGGTAAAATAATAATCATGAATGTATGAGAATTGCACTTTCAAGGGTCATTATGAGTGTTTTGTAATTCACTAAAGGGGTCGATAGCGAATCTGCTAATAATTTATTTAAGTACTTAATAGGTCCGTCTGTCTCTTTAATGATTTCTATATACTGTTATAAGTTCATACCTTTCGTTAAGGGGAAGCCAGTGAGTTTATTAGTGGTTAGTACTTTCATATGTCTAAGGGTTCTTTTAAGGCGGTTTTCATACATTACTACAAGGTTACAATTTTAATTAAGGGGAAACTAGTGAGTTTGTTGGTAGATTATTTACATTTCTAAGGATTCTTCCTAGGGTTAGCTTCATAAATTACTATGAGGTTACAATTTTACTTAAGGGGAAGTTAGCGAGTTTATTGATGGATAACTTACCGTTTAAGAGTTCTTCCTTAAGGCGATTCTCATACATTACTATAAGATTACGACTTCACTTAAGGAGTATGCGGTCTTGGGGTTTCATCTTTATAGTGAGATTTCATGTACTATCATATAGTTATAACTTTATAACCTGTCGTGTTCAAGGGGTAACCGCGATATCACGAGGTAGGTTCGGAGTTATGAGGAGGTAGCTAGACTAGTGAGTAGGGCGGCTCAGTCTTAGGTACTCTAACCACGGGTCTACGTTAGGATAACAAACCACACATATATTTAATTAGGAACTCAATTTTAGTAATTTAAATTCCAGTCCGACGCTAAATTAGGACGTAGGGACTCAGCGGTCAAGGATGAATTATTGACCAATGTCTATGGTAGGCATAAAGTAAGATTAGGGTTTTGATTTTATTCTTTCATACCTAGGACTGACTGAATCCATACCTCTTAGGATCTGGGGTTATTATCGGTCAGAACGAGGGGTCCGAATTGACGATCACGCCACTAGATGATCACAGCCAAATAATAATATTAACTTTCCCTTATTAATATTTTCATTAATAATAACAAATATCATTAATATCTTTAATAATAATAAAGGCAAATAATAATATGTTAGGATTACGTAAGTCCATTGCGTGTTCAAGTTGACGTTCACGCCACTACCCTTCCACAAGGTTCTTTTTTGTAGGGGGGGGTCACTACATGCTTAACAGCGTCCACTTATTTATTATAATACGAAATTTTTAAGAGCCGAAAATAAAAAAAAAAACAATAATTTGTTATTCAAGATATTAATTACATTACCGATTTTTAATAAAGGAAGTTAAGGAAAAAATATTTTTATTTAATTGTGTTATATTATAAAAAGCTAAAAAGGAGCCTAAACATACAGTATCAGGTTGTAAAGCAACTTATTAAAAAAAGAAAACGATTCAGCTCCAAATTGGCGAATTACGTTTGCATTGGAAACTAACCGTTGAGGCTAATATTAACTTCAACAGTGAAGTTTGAAGTGAATTGAAGTTATTGATAATACATACTTTAACAGGCAACTAAATTAATTAGCCGCGGTTAATCACAATTTGATTTCCAAGTTTCTATAGGAAGCTATTTTATTAAATGATTCTAATAATTCAGCGATACCACAATAAATAACAATGGAAGAATTCAGGTATGAAAATTTAAATTGATTTACAATGAAAGTAATCCGTAAACATAAACTAGAGTTTCAGTTTATTAATTTCAGTTTCGTTGAAATACTCTAAGTTTATTATTATTAAATACCTCCCAATATATTATTTACGTATCAGAATGCCCTGAGACCCCTGTACGAGAATCGAACCCGCCCCCCTCCCTTCAGCTGGCAGTCACTACCAACTTCGCCTCTTAGCAGAGATGAATCTGATATGTGAGTATTATAATAGGAGGTATTTAACAAAACACGTAAGAGGGCTTGAGTATTTCGATCTTGAATTAATAAACTGAAACTCTAGTTTATGATTACGGATTACTTTCATTGTTAATCAATTTTGATTTTCATACCTAAATTCCGCCATTGTTATTTATTGTGGTATCGCTGAATTATTTTAAACACTTAATTAAGTAGGTACCTGTAGAAACTTGGAAATTATATTGAGATTAACCATCGTTAATTAAGTAAGTTCCCTGTTAAAGTATTTATCAATAACTTTACTTCAAACTTTACTGCTGAAGTTAATATTAGCCTTAAGTTAAGATTTGAAACAGCAATGCAAACGTAGTCACATCATCATCATCATCACAGCCGCAAGAAGTTCACTGCTGAACATAGGCCTCCCCCATAGATTTCCAAAGGAAACGGTTGGAAGCGGCCTGCATCCAGCGTCTTCCTGCGGCCTTCGCAATGTCGTCTGATCGTCTGGGCGGTCTTCCGACGCTGCGTTTGCCAGTCCGTGGCCTCCATCCGAGAACCTTTCGGCCCCATCAACCATCAGTTCAACGTACTACGTGCCCTGCCCACTGCCACTTCAACTTGCTAATGCACTGGGCTATGTCGGTGACTTTCGTTCGTCTACGGGTCTCCTCATTTCTTATTCGATCTCGCAGAGAAACCCCGAGCATAGCCCTCTCCAAAGCTCGTTGTGTGACTTTGAGCTTACTTATAAGGCCCATAGTTAGAGGCCACGTTTCAGAGCTATATGTCATCACTGGTAATGCACACAGGTCATAGACTTTCTTCGTCTTGAGGCACCGATGTATTTTGGACGAGAAGACGTTGCGGAGTTTTCCGAACGCTGCCCAGCCGAGTTGGATTAGACGATTAACCTCTTTCCCAAAGTTGGACCTACCTAGTTGGACCGTTTGTCCCAAGTAGACGTATTCGTCAACAACTTCGAGCCTCGAGTTCCCGACTGATATTTGGGTGGGTACAGCATAGACATTTGACATGATTTTTATCTTGTCCATGTTCATTTTAAGGCTCACCTGCTGGGAAACTCGACTGAGATCTTCGAGCATTGTGCTAAGGTCTTCCATCGATTCTGCCATGACCACAATATCGTCGGCAAATCGAAGGTGAGTAATGTACTCGCCGTTGATATTGATGCGGAGTCCTTTCCACTCCAGAGTTTTGTAGGCATCTTCCAATGCAGCTGTAAACAGTTTCGAAGAAACTACGTTTCCCTGTCTCACACCTCATTGTGATGGAATTGCCCTCGAACTCTGCTCCTGTATTTGGACCGACATGGTGGCTTTATTGTACAAACTCTTCAGCACTTCGATATACCGATAGTCAATCCGGCATCGCTGGAGAGACTTAAGCACCGCCCATGTTTCGACCGAATCAAAGACTTTTTCATAGTCCACAAACGCTAAGCAAGTTGTAATCCTTAGTCTTTTGTATAACTTGCCGCAGCGTATAAATGTGGTCTATGGTACTATAGCCTTTCCGGAAACCGGCTTGTTCGGGAGGCTGGAAGTCATCAAACCTGCGACTGAGACGGTTCGTGATTACCCTGGAGAACAGCTTGTAAACATGGCGCTAAAGCGTGATGGGTCTGTAGTTCTTCAGCAAAGTTTTATCGCTTTTCTTGAAAAACAGCACCACCACGCCTCTGCTTCGTGCCTCTGGCGTTGTACCTTCATGCAGGATGAAATTAAAGAGCTTCTGGAAGACTTTGAGTACTGGTGTCCCACCCGCTCTCAGAAGGTCAGCTGTGATTCCGTCATCACCCGGCGCCTTCTTGCCTTTTAGCTGTTTATCTCAAACAGGTTGATGTCCGGGATATCTTCGGTGTAGTGTCGGGTCAGCTTGGCTCTTGGGTCTTTGGCCAAGGTTGCAACGGGTTTAGTGACCGACTTATAGAGCTGTCCATAGAATTCCCCTCAACACCTCTGGTTTAGTCGACGCTACACTGCCGTCTTCTCTCTTCAGCCTTGTCAGCCGGCTTTGCCAAATAGACATGTCTCTTGCGAACACTTTGGAGCCTTGGATCCGCTCTATCGTCTCCCTAATATTTTTGGTATTAAAGGAGCGGATGTCGTGACGCAAGGATTTCGAGATTTGTTTATTGAGCTGCCCATATGACTTAGCGTCATCAGAAGACTGCAGTGGTAGAGAGCGTCGTTTCTCCATAAGGTCTTGAGTTTGGCTCGAGAGTTTCTGAGGTTTATCTTTGCAGTGGGGTCTAAAGAATTTACAACCCACCGTTTGGACAGTTTCTACTAAACCGTTACAAATCTCATCCACCGAAGCTACATTCTCTAGGCAAGCCATCCGATTACTAATCTCGAGTTAAATATTTTTGGGGTTTCGGATATGTGCGCGAGTAGGTCGGAGCGTAGACTTGATATCCAACATAACATTGATATCCAATGTGCCTCTTACCATTCGGTGATCACTACCGGTTTTTTTAATTGAATATTCGTCTCTTGGAGGTCAAATGAAGTCTATCTCATTTCGAGAAATGACACCATCGGGACTCAACCAGGTCCATTTCCTGTGAGGTGGCTTCTGGAAGAAGGAGTTCATCATAAAGAGTTCCTCTTTCTCCAGAAAGTCGGCAACCTCTGTCCCCTAGGATTCCGTTACCCATATCCAAATTGCCCCATTCTCATCTCTTCATCGCTCCGCTTGCCGAGCTTCGCGTTGAAGTCCCCCATAACAACATTGAAATAGGTTTAATCGGTATGTAACGGTACGAAACATAATCACCTATACAAATTTCAGAGCCAAATTTTTTATCTAATACCTTTGAACGAGCAATCCTTGGATATATGTATGTATATTTATAATCTGAATCTCGGAAACGGCTCCATCGATTTTCATGAAATTTAGTATGTTTATAGGTTTTCGGGGTCGATAAATTGATCTAGCTAGGTTTCATTTTTAGAAAACGTCGTTTTATCCGTGTTTGCAGTCCGGCAGTGATAAACTGAAAAGTATGACTCTTCCTGACATCTATTGGCGAGTAGTAATAAGCAACACTAAAGCTATTTGACAATAGGTGGCGTTATAAAGCAACGCTTAAGCTACTTGACAATAGATAGCGCTGTTTAAAAAAAACCAAGCATTTACTCGGTCCTCCCGGTACTATATATTTAAGCTCATATGTAGTTTTTTTTTAATAAATCATAATTAAATCAAAATAATTATAAATTAAAGTTTTCAGGAAAACTGAGAATCAAATGACATCTTTATTAATAATCGTTAAAACAATTAATATCCTAAATAACAAAACATTTAAATTTCTATATTCTAAAAATTTTAATTTAATTTTTATCAATTTTTACTATAGTTACTAAGAGATTTTTATCAAGTCAAGCTTTAACGAGGGAAATAAAAGCCTGGCAAAAAGTGAGACAAATTCTTCATACAACGTGAAACATAATCGTAGTATGCGCGAAAAATATTAAAATATGAATAACTCGAATAATATTATTTGTATTGAAAATTTGCTGATTGTTTTTACGAGAAACATTTATTGATAACAATTATGTATTATAAACTATTCATTTACGTCATGTATTTTAATGAAAATCTTAGTTAATTCAGATGTAGCGTCATCTTTGTTGTTACTCATGTTTTCTGTCACGTAGTACTGTCTCTTAAAACATTGTGCTCAGTATTAAAAACTTGATAAGATCTGTTCAGTATTTACGGAGAAAATGTGAAGCAGTGATTACGAAAGTGAAAATTAAATCACCCACTGAATACGAAAAGCAAGTTACTAGGCAAATTTTACACAGCGTGTTTTAAGATTTTTATACTAGATTAAGGAAATGGCTCATATGACGATGTAGGCCGTTGCTGATGCTGAGTTAAGAGACGATAATGAGGATGTAAATTGGTGTATGAGGTGTGCAAGGGAGTTAGGGGGGATGAGGGGTATAGGGTGGCCCGGGCCGCCCAACCTGTGGCGTATCTGTTGCGCCCGCCTGAAGCTCCGGCCCGCGGCCCAGTCGTCGCCCACAGGCCACAGTCTGTTCACCGCACTCCTGAAAACACGTTTCGTGCGTTCTTATTTAATCTCGTTTTGAATACGAAAATCGTGTTATTTTTAAAAAAATGCACACGTGATTTGACAAGTAGCTGGTACTTAGATGGAACTTTAAAAAGTGATAAGTGTTATAGTTTTTGCTATAAATAGAAGAAAATTAAGTTTTCAGTAAGACTGTTCCGAAAAGTTTTTTAATTAGTGCCCTAAGTGTGAAAATATTGGAAATTTATGACGGCCTGCTATAAGCATAGCGAGTTAACGGTTTTTAGAAAGTTTTTCATTAATTTTATGACATAATCTTTAAATATTAGTTTTAAGCATTAGTAGTATCACTTGCATGTTTTTTATGAATTTTATAATTTTATTGATATCAAATATTAGTTATCCCTTGACTGCTTTAAATATTTTATGTTGTAACAATAAAAGCATAATAATATTTAACTTTAATAGTGAAAATTTGCTTTAAAGTTTTAAGAACTCTAAGTAAAAATATTTATTAAATATTATTAATGAAAAGGTATATACCAACTCCTCCAGTAAGGAATCTACAGGGTTATTATTCTTCCAAAAAAAAGGCTGCTCGTAATTATTGCTATTTAAGCTTCAGTATAATTATATAATATGATATATTATACTACTTATTTACTAGAAAAATAGTATTGCTATAAAATATGCATCAGCACATTGTACATTTTTTGTCAATTCATAATAGACTTATAATTATTTTTTTACTTAATTTTACACCATTACTTATAAATAAAATATTGTGACTCTTTAAGACGTACAATTTAATATGCGGTCACCGTAGCCTAAAGCTTTTAGGTACATTAATTTATTAGCAATTTCTCTAAAGTAGAATTTTACAAGTTGAAAAATTAAACAATTTGGAATATTTTACCATTCCGGTCCCAACACTACTTAAATTTAATAACGAGGAATTACTAGAGAACAGCTTTTGTATCATTTTATGTCACGTGATGGTCAGAAAGACTAAAAAAATTTCAATATGCTTTTTCTTTCCAATTTCTTGTATCTATTTTAAATAGACAGTTGTATGCCGTACAAAGGCACAAAATTTTATTTCTTAAATTTAAAATATTACTACCAGGGTGACCGAGATAATAAGATAAGTTAAAAGTATGTTAATTTTACACATCTAAGTACAAAAGTTCTTAAGAGGTGTAAAACAATTTTTTTTTATCACTGGCATGTGGCAATCAAGCTTACGGTTCGCCTGATGGTAAACGGTCACGGACGCTTGTAACACCAGGGGTATCACTCGTGCGTTGCCGACCCTTCGAAAATCCAATAACTTCGTTCTTGAAGATCCCCATACTGTAGTCCTTAGAGAAAACCTTGGCATAAATTAAATTAGGTCTGTCAACACAAAATAATTCAATCTAAATGTAAAGCAGACATTTATATTATTAGCTTTCCATTAGAAGTATTCGCTTTAAAACTCGTTGACATATCCAATTAAATATTTCACAAGTTTAGTGTAATTCAAAATTTATGTGACAAGTGAGAAGTATCAAATTTTAGTCCCTAAAATTAAAATAAAATTATATCAGAGACACGTTTTTAATGTAATTAATATTTAATTTAACTTGCTTTTTTCTGTGTCTTTGCTTGAATGAATAACTTACCTCCGAATGTTTAACTTATGTAACTTATCAACGAATATAATAGAATAGAATAGAAAAATAACGAAACATAACAGAAAAATAAAATTGTTCAAATCTTCGATTTTACGCTTAAGTTGTAGGAAAAAAAGGTGATAGGTAGTCTCTTCGTAAAAAAACCGCGAATCAACATATAAATGGATTTTTGGCTACTTTTCAAAAAAGACTTTTTGCTTTAAGATGATAAAAAGTAAATCTATTTGCTTAAGAACAGTTTTTTAGATATACGACAGTATTTTAAAGCACAAATCAACAGTTTTAAATTAAAAAAAGAAAGTATAATAACATCCAGTCGAGAAATATCAAGATATTTGAAGACAGCTACACTTACGCTTTTAATATCGGATTCTTATTTCAAGGGTGTGTACGCGGAGTAACTAGTCAGACGAATTTGGCATTAAAATCTTAAGTTTAGCCGTTTTTAATTAATAATACTTACGTAAGTTTTCACTGATTGATATTTTTTATTCAAGGCTCTATTTCGCTAGAGAAGTTGTTACACTTACCGTTGTCTTAATTACATAATTTAATATGAAGGTCATATGTTGTAAGCATTTGCATATCCGTATAATCCGCAATCATAGTTTTGATACGAACAATCACCCCAATCTCCTTCCATTAAGGCCCTAAGCTTATCAACAGATAAAGGCCATTATCAAAGGCCATATCTTTATATCTACGTACTTCACTAGCTAGATCGATATGATATATATAATATAGTACCATAGATACAACCTTTATTTATTAAGGCACTAATTCCTAAAACAAGTGTTTCATAAATCAGTTTTGACATATTAGTACTTACAATTTACATTTGTGTGTACTTAGTTTAGTACATAATTCTATACAAATGTAAACTGGTTTTAGGGGGCTGACTCAAGAACACAATCAAACAAACCAATTTCAATCTCACGCACGGCAATCATAAATTATCTCGTGTAAAAGGTAATAATTTGTAATTGTTGATTGTGATTACATTAAGTAGTGTGTAATCTATTTGATTTTGTTGCATAAAATATGTTATAAGTGATTTTTTTGATACCAAAAACACTTGAAATGGAAATTGAGCATCGGGAGTTACCCGACTGGATTTAATAAACAATTTTAATTTCAATTATATTTATAATTACCTTTCACATTTTAAAGTCAATATTTTCGCAGGCCTCTGATATGTTGGGATAACAAAGCAGATAAATCTAAATTACCTAGTCAGATTCAAAATAAACAACCTCAGGGAATCAACTGTAAGATTGAAAATAAACAATTTTGTAATATTCAATAGAAACAGTCAGTGTTGTGTATGAATTAAACTTCGTACAATTAGATAAGTGTTGTGTTGTGCAGTGTTTTGAGAGGAATAGCAAAGATGGCCGTTGCATCTCGGCCTCGCTAGATCGAGCACGCCACACCGACCGGCGCGCCTCACGTTCCGTAAGTACAAACATACCAACATATGCTCAGTTTTAAGAGGGTACACCAAAGACTATTTATTCTACCTTTTGTTGGCAAGGATTTCTCCGGAGCCTCTCAGTAGATTTGATTAAGAGGGGCAATAAAGCTGTTTTTCAGCAGGAAGTTTTCTAAAACGAATCCCTCGCAGCCTAGTTGATAGTGTGGCCAGCTGCTGTGCAGAGGGTGTAGGTTCGATTCCCGCACTGGACAAACATTTGTGTTTGTCTTGAGTCTGGGTGTATTTATGTACGGTATCTATGTTTTTACAAAAAAACAAGTAATTTATATATATTTATATCCGTTGTCTGGTATCTAGATTTATTTTGAGACTGGCTGATATCTATGTATAATATGTATGTTTTTACAAATAGTATATATTTTTGTATTTGTATCCGTTGTCTGGTATCCATAGCACAAGCTTTGCTTAGTTTGGTATCAGACGGCGCTGTGTGTAATGTCCAAAAGTATTTAAAAAAATATATCTGCCTAAAAAATACACATTATAATATAACTGGAGGGTGTGACAGACCCCTAACATGATTGTATGTATAAACAATTGCAATGGCTTCTATTTTTGAATAGTAGGTTGCTGCTTTACAACCTATATAAAGTTTATTTAGCAGGTTTTTCTCTAAACCTATATCAGTTTATAGGGTTTAAATTATTAGGCGTCCGCCGAGGTTGTAGCAAGGAGATATTTATAAAAAAATATTATTAATATTTAAAAAAATTATTTGTGGAAACTTTTTCATTATAGTTTGAATAGGAAAAGCCCTTTGCCCATTCCTTGTGCACTCGATTTTTTATTTATTCATCATGCTTCTTAAGTTATGCAGTGGCACACTCTTAAGTTCTTCGGGATATAGTTTTAATCCTGACAAACATAATAACATAATTAATAAGCTTTTGGGTCTATAAAATAAATTCCTACTGACCCCTTTTCACTCTTTTTTAAGTTTTAGGTGCTATTTATTTACAACTTATAGTCGTGATAGTGTTTTCATCATTTAAAAAATAATTTTTTTGATAACAGATATGTATTAAAATAATAAATTTCTTGTATTTCAATGAGTTCAGGATCAGTTCAGATCAGGTCTTTCTCACTCACGCACGCTTAGTTACATATCGCGTCATCCTTGTTATACTCAAGTTTCCTGTCACGTGGCTACGGCCTCTTATCTGATAGATTACATTTTACAGTCGGATCAATGGGGTAACTTTGACGCTTAATTTCAATTTTACTCATCTTATCAAATTAATCAATTACTAGCTTCTGCCAGCGGCTTCGTCCGTCCTAAATTTTGTTATTGGCGTAGGTTCTTACAACAACTCCCTAATTACAGAAAAAAAACAAACAATCAAATCTTTCCTCTTTAATGGCGTAATACATTCGTGTCTGTGAAACCATGGAAATACACATACAAAATTTCAACATAATCGGTCAAGCAGTTTAGTAGTTGACATACCGACAGCAGCGCCACCTACCGGGTCCAATTGTATTTTTAAATCATCCGGGAAACCATCAAAATACCCATATGAAATTTCAACCTAATCGGTTCAGCCGCGGTAAAAATCAGTGTTACCAACTCTCAAAAATATTTATCCCTACAGTTAGTGTCAAAAACCCCTAAAATCGCCTTAATTATTGAGATGTCCCCCTAAAAAATATATAAATATAAATTTATAATAATTAAGAAATAATATGCTGTAAAATGTTTCAAAAGTATTTTTATTATACGTTATTTAATATATAAAATATTTCATCTTCTTCTAAAGATTCAGATTTTTTGAAATCATACATGTTGACATTGAATAAATTTAACATTTTATTGGATGGATTAAATGGTGTAGATCCACCATTTCGATTTAGACTTATACACAACAATAACCGCCATATGCACAGACAATAAAATAACCGCCAGTGGCGCCAGTATTGCCGCCAGTCACCACAGAGTCGTTGTAATTACGTACTAGATGTCGTTATAAGTCGCTAGGTCAAGAAATAAATATTAATATTATCAATTTAAAAATATTTAAGAGTCAAAATATCCCTGAAAATACCCCTAAAAATTTCAGTCCCCTAAAAAAATCCCATCTCACTTATTTACCCCCTAAATCTGGGGGGAAAACCCCTAAGTTGGGAACCGTGGTAAAAAGTAGCCTATGTTCATCAGGGATAATGTCGGCTTCTAATGGTAAAATTTTTTTTCAAATCGGTCTAGATGTTTATTCAATACAAATATACTTACATACAAATCTTCTCTTTTTATAATATTAGCATAGATAACACCTTTTTTATACAACTAAATCAAATACTATATAAAGATGATATATCACTAAATGAAATTTTAATAAAAGCAAATAATTTTAAATAGGTATTAAAATTATTTGCTTTTGTACAAGATAATGTAAGATTGCCGTACGATTGAAATTAAGATTGTCTTCGTGAATCAGCTCTCAGTGGGGAACTCTCGAATCTCGACCCTCAATTTAAATTTCGGCGCGATTTTGGCATGAAATTTATTTTTATGCTACAAAATCAAAAGTTAACTTATAAATATTACGATAAGATACGAGTAATTTAATATTGGAATTGGAATTGTCGTCGAATCAGCCCCCAGATCGGTTTAAATTAAACGTGTTCGTTATTATGTTATTGTTTTAATTTACACACGTGTTTGAGAAAAGCACTATACATATTATACAAGCCTTGGCCAAAACCGACCATAACTGGACTCAGTGATTTGTGTCTCGGGTTCGCCTCAGCCTGCATACTCTCGATAGCTTGGTTACGCTGCATTTGCGGGCCGCAGCAGTAATGTGCTATATTAACATCACACGCCTATACCTGAATTTTAGCGCTAGGAAAGCTGCGGGCAGAAGATAGTAGTGATAAAACAAACTATAATTAATTATACATATCATAATGGGTCTTTAATTTTTGAATAACAATACTAACGGTCTGTGGTACCTGCTTATATCATATATGTTAATAAAGTATTTGTGTCTAAGTATTAATTTGTTGAAGAGGGGTGGGTCCTTCCTGCCGATGTTTTGGAATAGCGCACATGATTTTAACACTAATCTCGAGTTTCCACCGGACTATTTTTTTCCTCGGGTAAAACCTGTGAAACCTTTAATATTATTAATTACCATAAACTAAACTTGTAAAATATAAATGAAGTAAGTAGAAAAGACAGTAAGAAATGTTTTATTATGCCATCGATATGAACATTGTACATTACGAATAAAAATAACTAGACACCACACCTGGAATTTGTGATGACTGTTCTCCGATACTTCAAGCGAATGGCCCTGTTGGTCAGAAAGAAAGGCAGATTTGCTCGTGTGAACACTCTTAAAATTAATTAACAATTAATAAGAAGATTTAATATGATTGGCCACCTAATTAAAAACTAAATCGAGTGCTGTTCAGCTGGTTCAAGAGTAATTTTATGCGTATTTCTCGATTGCAGTTTAATATTGTGTGAGTGAAATTGGTTTCAAGTGTAGATACCCAAGCGTGCAGATGATCTTCGTAAACGTCAGTCGTCTGCTTAACAATAATTTATTAAAAACCGCACCAGATATATTAACAACACATTTTTTTGAAAACTTTCAATTGTATTAATTTTTTTTCAGTCAGTAAGTGAGTGAAGATTTTTCTCGATATAAAAATGTACTACTATATTTTGATATTCTTACTAATTTTATAAACGCAAACGTAACTATTTGACTGTCTGCCACACCTTTTCACGCTCAAACCGCTAAATCGATTTAGATGAAATGTGTTATGGAGATAGTTTGAGTCCCGGAGAAGGACATAGGATAGTTTAAGGTCCGGAAAAATTTAAAATTTCCCGTGGGAATAACTATAGCGGAGCTTAAACGAACTATAGCTAGAGCTTGCTATAGCAAACTTCATTAGTTTAAATAAGGACTTGTCTTCAGAATTTAAGGCTAATAAATTAGTTATATAAATATTTTTAAATATTTTATAATAAATAAATAATAAATATTTTTGGACACTACACACAGCGCCGTCTGGCCCCAAAGTAAGGAAAGTTTGTGTTATGGGTACCAGACAACGGATAAAAATACATAAATATTACTTTTTTTTTAAAATACATATATCATACATAACTACACCCAGACTCAAGACAAACACAAATGGTTATATTAAGACATTAATGCTTGTCCAGTGCGGAAATGGAACCCACACCCTATGTACGGCAGCTGGCCACACTACCAATTAGGCTGTGAGGGAGATTATTATAAAAATCGTATATTTTTCCTGCTATATAAAGTTAATCACCCTCACGTTATCAGAACGTGTTGCAATTTTGCCTGCAATTGCAGTAACCACCTATCAGTAGGTAATTAACCTATCGACACCCTGTCGGTAATCGACCTCTTATCACAAGGAGCCTCAAGAAACACATCCCTTGCGACAGTCTACTTAGTTACTCAATGCGCCTACATAAATCAAATCTTAAGTTATAAAAAAGTAACGTCTCAGTGTCTGGTCTGTCCGTTGTTGCATTTATAGCTTAAGTAAAAACCATAATCTTGGATAACATACATATATTTATCTGTTCAATAGTCACGCGCCGCGAGCGATCCATTATTTGTGTCACATACATATACCTAGTAGTCTGGTTCCATCGGTTTTTAGGGTTCCGTACCTCAAAAGAAAACCAACACTCTAACGGGATCTCTTTGTTGTCCGTCCGTCTGTCAAGGCCCTCTTTCTCAGGAACTCCTGAAATTATTACCAAATACTTTGCAATCCCTTGGAGAAGTCAAAAAATAAAACTTTTAAATCAACGCATTTAAAAATTATGGCCGATTATGCCGCATATTTTAACGCTCCCAAGGAAATCAAAACCTATAGGGTACTTTCTGTTCACCTAGAATAATAAAATTTGGCAAAAAGCAATGCCAAGAAGCACAAGTAATGGCAAACATCCGTAAAACTGTAAAGTAGTAACATCAAAAAAAAAAATTTTTTTTGCCGTTGGTAAACTAACCGCGACCTGTGTCGATGCATGGAGACAACAGTTTTCCAAGGGGAAAAGTTTAGTTAGTCCTAAATACAGTTTATCTTTTACAGAACCTTCGGTGCGTCAGTCCGACTCGCAATTAACCAGTTTTTTATTTGTTTACATTACTTATAGACTAATAAACTGTAGCTAGGAATGCCTCTAGACCTGAATTTCGGTAAGAGGGTCTAAGCATTAACTTATTTTTACATATTAATTTTGCATCACCCTTATTAGTAAACAGTGTCATTACGTGTAGGTAAAGCGGATGTTGACCTTAAATACTCCCACGGGCTTTTTATTTGTAAATTACTTTTCTCAAAGCAAAGCGCGCCTTTATAGAACTTACGGAATTGACGCGACTATTCTATCAAGTAGACTTGCATAAAACCGTCTGTTTAAAACATGAACTACAAGCGAGCAATTACAATTTCAACATGGTTGCTTTCTCCATTTTTTCCCGCCATTTCAATTGTGTTTTGGTGAGTTTATTTATTTATTCACCTTCTATTTTTATTTATATATCCGCAAATGTGATGAAAAACATTGTGTGTAATACTGTATGGACATTACAAACTCGAATCATTAAAGCCTTGGGCTTCCAAATAGCCACTAGTTACTAATTTTCTTCTTACCACCCTACGTAAGTGCAGGCAAAGCGGATGCTAATAAACCTTAAAATTACTCCCACGGCTTTTTTTTTGTAAATTTTTTTACGTATCTAAAATAAATTTGCCTGTCTTTGAGCTTGACTAAATTAACAATTAAGTTAATTTGACTTCTTGACAAACTTGAGTCAACAAAACTGAACAGTCGTAAATTTGCTAGAAAACAAATTGAATATTATATATTACGAATCAGGACAATGTCTGTTTGTCTATAATTCGACAAAAAGGTAAACACAAGAAGGTCGTACAGTAATGAATAATATAGTATCTAATACTACAACACTTTACTGAGAGCGTTGTAATCCTTCCCGAGATAAGACAAGACATGGGTAAATATTCTTTTGCTTGTTGTGATAAATTACGCGTGTTATTAGTGACGAGGACGATATTTTAATTGCTATCCGTTGTATAATATTCGTGTTTGAAGGTTATATGTACTTTGTAACAAAAAGGGGCCTTCTTTAGTTTTTAAGTTTTTGGCTGCCTAGATCTCAACATACTGCTACGCCATTAGTTTAATATTCAGACACAATATAAGACTACATAGTTAATAAAAGGTCTTTAAAATGGAAGGCTATTTCGCAATGTTTTCAATAAAAAAGAAATATAAAATGAACTCAAAACTTTTATATCACTAAGGTGGCAAACGAGCGAACGGTCTACCAGGTGGTAAGCGGTCACCGCAGCCTATGGACGCTTGCAACGCCTGGGGCATCACTCGCGCGTTGCCGACTCTTTAAAAATCGAATTATTTAGTTTTTGACGAACCACATATTGTAGTCCTGAGAGAAAATTGCACTATACGTGACCATTTAGGTTTAAGGCAGCGCCGATGGCGAGCGGACCGATAGTCGAAATTATTCGTACGCATTATTTTGAACAACAAAATTCCTCAGACAGAACACATCCCAATACAAGCCGAAGATTGCACATATATAAACAGGGACATAAACTCTTTCCTTAGACTTAAGGGTTCGATACAGTTTGTGAATTTGGTATCGTCGACGATTTTCGCAGTCCGTCGTTGAACCGAGTCAAAAGGGCCAAGCTAGTGTTTGGATGCACCCACCTAGAGATGGCAGCTGTACCCGATATGGGGCCGGACTTGCGATTATTGTAGTTTTGTTATAACATTTTTCTGATTGTTTTAGAAGATTTACACGTTGGAAGTCGCTGTCACACTAAAATGCTATTTTATAGCGCTGTCTTGAACCCACAATATCAAGCAGGAACGTCCATATTGCAAATGTCTGTCATGGGCTTCTTAATTTCAGTGGTATCTTGAAGTGGTTTTTAAGAGGTGAGGAAAAGAAATACTTAATTATAACTTACTCCAGATTTAGAATTTGTAAGAAATAAAGTCTCTAATCTCGTTTATACGTCACTTACTGAAGAATATATCCCACGAAAAACATCTTTATGTAAAATGGTGCCAAGATGAGACCATAATATAGTCCTCACTGTCAAAAAGTTATCAGATCTCATGTAGAGCCAAGCTCCTCTTCAATCAATCTTGCTTATTAAGTTTTTCAATACAAAATATGTATTTATTAGTTGATACACTATATATAATATTATGTTTCGTTTGTGATTTTACAAAGAGGAACTATTGGACGCACGCAATAAAACATGATATTGTAATTAGTTTCTAAAGCTAATTGTAGTTAATTCACTTGACGATTCGAAAGTGTTCTTGGTAACCCATTTGAATTAAAAATATTTGAATTTTGACGAAGCGCTTCAAGAGAAGGTAGGTAGTGCCCTTGCACTTAGCTTGGCTCGTCTCGGCCAATATAGTAGGAAATTTTAAATGTTATATGTACTCGAAAATACTTTTTTGGATACCAATGAAGAAGTAAATCTGTAATAATCTGAAAATTGTTAGGTAGAAACAAAGACAAAGAAACGTAGTACATATACAAAAATAAGTGCCGTACAAAAATGGTTTAGGATGACAACTTATTTATAAACAACTCCTAGTGACTTATAAAGTCCTAGTACATCAATCTTATAAAAATACAAAATCTTCATTGAAGTAAGAAATACAATATAAATATACATACATAGAAATAATCTCTCTTCGTTTATGACTCCCTGAAGGTTAGAGTCTTAGAAGAAAATATATTATACATGCCATATCCATGTATCAATATAAATAGATACTTTCATATCAAAGATGCAGTCAAAAGATTAACCTCGAGCCAGGACTTGAACCTGCGAACCTTACATTCCGTGTAAGTGCTCTACCACTGAGCTACCAAGGTACAAGTCTGACTCATGAAAATATATGAAAAAAACTTATTTATAAAAGTAGGTATATGTGTGAAAATTCATGAAATAAAATTGATTTTTAATTTAGGATCATATTGTTGTATAGTTAATATATTTCCCTTTTTTCTTTTTTTTTTTCATTTAATTTAATTTTTATAATAAACAGGATAGGTTTGTAAGTTTGTTTGTCGCTTCATATCTCTAATACCTATGATTTAATATTAATTTGCAAGTTTCTCCTATAATGTTATATAAGTATACACACGAAAGGTTATAATCTAACTTCCTGAAAACTATACATATATCACGCATGTAAAATCGCGGGGTTCAAACTCCTGTCATGAAACAATAAAACAAATAGGTACTTTCAAACCCTACTATACAGATATTTATTCTTCATTTTATATTTTGTAATATTTAAACATCGAGAAAACTATTTCAGAATTTAATCTTAAGTTAAATTCCAACAAAAGTTACATGTTTACTCTAAAATCGATTACACCCGTCGGTTTAGAAGCAAAACACTATTTAAATCAACACCTTATAAAATTCAACCTTTAGAAATTTACTTTTAAACTGTTCTGGTTTACAGGTACTTAGCTACGTTTTTTAAATAATGAAGCCAATATGTTTGGCGGGAGTGGATGCCGAAACAAAAATACTTTCACCAAAATACCACAATCATAAACCCATGGCCAGCTAACGATATATTTATTTACCTAATGCTGCAAGTTCGGTAGAAATATTTATGGTAGGACTGCGTGGAGTTAGTAAATCATATTTTAAACGGTTTAAGGGTTTGAGGCGGCGATTAGATGTTGTTCACCGCTGAAAGGAATTTATATGTGTAGGTAGATCTAATTTATTTTCGTCTAGTCTTTAGTTCAGAAGTATAATTATAAAGAAACTAGCTTGTGTTCGGGGGATTACCAGCGTTGAGTTCTGTTATTATCACGGTGGGATCCTACGGGAACCCCTTGAGTAACCGAGATAAACGGTATTCTTTTTAAATCTCTGTCTATCAAACTACCTCTGAGTTATCTTGTTACACATGTGGTTTCTGCCGCTGGTATAGTACATGCCTCGGCCTGCGTACTCACGATCCGGGCGGTTATGCTCAGTTGTGGCCAAGGCTTTTATAGTTCTTTTCTCAACCATGCGTGTAAAAAAAAACTTATTATATTGACAACCTGTATTGACAATAAAAATAAAAGTTAATTTTGCCGCGTTCAAATGTCGATTTCTATTTTACTTTTTTAAATTAATTTAATGGCGCATTTCTTCTGTTGTGTCAGTCCTAAATTAAAATAAAATTTTATGAGTTACTTGTTTTTGTTTCATTTTGAAATTTCATATTTGACCGGTAGAGCGCCCGAGCGGACGGATAAACATTGCGGGTCGCTCTCCGATACTGTACTGCAAGTACAATTAATCCCAAAATAGCTGCAAGATATGGTCGCATATCTGAGCATGTTTGAGAAAATCTATATGTTTCTCTGTGTATCCTCCTCATTTTTAGGTATTCGATAAATATCTAATATTAGGGCCCTTGAACACGGAGAAAAAAAAAAATTGTCGAATTAAAAAACTGTTTATTAAAATGCGTTAATACTAAATTTTATTAATTTCAAAAAAAAAAATTCTGGCAATTACAAAACAATATAATTTTAAGTACATTTTATTAATTTCGTAAACTAATAACTACAACATAGTTTTACTACTTTCCGAAAATAATAATTTGTACTTCGGATTTCAGAATTTTACAAATCCTATAAAACTTTTCTCGAATTTATGAGTGAGGTAATTAATATCAACATAGCTTACTAAAGATTACAAAAAGTTTTATTAAAGTGGGCAGATAAAACAATCCTTGTCATTACAATGAAGGCTAATTAACGTTTACAAACATCTTTCTAAGAATTAGTGAAGTTTACTTATAACAAAAATCATATCGTACTGCTCGCGTTCTACATCGCACTATCGAAATTTTTTCGACAGTTTGCATATATACCGACATACCGAAATGCAAGTCAAGGCGTTCACCAGGTATAACTTCTCACCTGGCTGAGGATTACCTCAGTATAGTAAGCCTGAGCTGAACAGATTTGACGCACTATTCGCGTCGACGCGACGCACTTCCTTCATCTACCAGGTGCAGTGACCAGTTTTTATCAACTGTACCCTTCGCATCAGAGCTTCATCAGAACACCTACTCGTATCGGTGTAATTAAAACGCTGACTGTAAGCGTGTTTGTATACTTTATTTGCATTCCATTAATTTTTACTTGTTTTTAGTAAACAACACTGTTAATCCAACGAGACTAGTTTTATTCCTGTTAGTAATATTAACTTTATACTTTATTTGCATTCCATTAAATTTTACTTGTTTTAGTAAACAACACTGTTAATCCAACAAGACTAGTTTTATTATATAGTAAATAAAATAAGTAAAACTCATTGGTAACCGTCAGTGTAATTTACTTGTCCTCGGAATTACTAATATGTAGTAGTTATTAGTATTATTTACTTGTAGCTACTAAAGTTTTTTCTCCGTGAAGACGCCCGTTTTTTTACCAAAAACCATACCAATATAATTAAAGGAACCGCGCGGTGTTCGCCTGCGCGGTTCGTTGATCGCGCGAAAAACGGGCGCCTACAACTCCTACAGTGTACAAGTAGATTAAACGTTATGATGCTCTTAAGTATAGCTTACCAGTAGTTTCAGTTTAAATTGGGGTTTCAACTTTCACTTACTGTTCTGTCCATTTTCAACAAAACTGCATATATGTACCTCTAACTACGTATTTTTGTTACGCTTTTGCTTTGTTAACAGACTCAATATGTGTATAGAACTGATTAAAAAGCGGATATATAGAAGAATAGATACATTGGCAAAAACAAGTCAGTCTGAACAAGCACTAAAAAAAAAAAAATGTAGACGAAGCTAGTACTTATATTGATATTAATATGTATTAAGAATGCTGAAAGGTTTACTCCTCATACTTATACTCTTTATTCATAAATTCAAATTTACATGTAAATTTTTATACATTAAATATGCTAAATTGGTACTATTAAATAAGTTATGGATATTTATTTTATTACAAATTGAAATACATTAATTTATTATGAGTTATTACAAATGTTTAATGTCAAAAATTCATTTATGTCATATAAAGCGTGTTCTGTCTAAAATTTTTACTGAGCGTCTGAAATTTGGGACCATTGAATATCTGGTCACGTTAGAAACGTACGACGAACTGTAAACCGAACGTGACTTACTCTTAGGTATCTATTGATGCAGAATTATTGAAATCGTTAAATGGAACCCAAAATAACATTTTACAAGCGCTATTTCTATTCTTTCATACATATTATTTTTCGTACAATTAATACAAATCATTTCAATTTTAACTGAAAAATATTGTGCTTGGTAGATAAGTTTTTCTGACTTCGGTAGAAAAATTATTTGGAAAAAACTAATGTGTCTGCTTATTTGTATTAACAGTGAAATTTAAAGAGGATCTTGGTTTAGTACCAATAAGGTGGCCATCAAGCTTACGGCCCGCCTCATGTCAATCGGTCACCTAGCCTATGTACGCTTGCAACATTACTCGCATGTTTCCGACCCTTTGAAAATCTAAGCTCTCTATTCTTGAAGAAGCCCATACTGTAGTCCCTAAAGAAAACTCGCCAAGGAGCTCATGCCACAGTCTAGGACTCTGAAGAAGAAGAACCCCTGAAACTGCAGTTTGGATAATTGACAATTCTCTTTGCTTGTCTGTGAACCAAGTCAATCCCCCGGGTTCGTCGGTGAATGCACAGACTTACCTCATATACGAGGTATCAAAGAGTGCCGGGGCGCTTCTCGCCCCCACTCAATTGCAATCGCAAACCTCAACCGCGTAACGGGGAACTTCCCTCCTGGCGCTGACTCACCTTCGGTTTCGAAGCTCACGCTGGTCGAAGGGAGGAGGACAACCCAAGCCGAGGCTCCCCCCGCGGGGAGCCCTTGAGCGTTGGGCGCTATATTGGCTGAGACTCCCTCAGAGTCTCGCTCCAAAAGTCCGGTAAAGCAGTAATGGCTGCATCAGCTAACTGCATAGTCAGATCAGAGAGAGAAAAAAAACTTACGAAGACCCCTATGGTGACACATTATTTAGAGATAAAACGTAAGCCTTTGCTACGAAGGTAGCAATCTGTTGAACATGGCATGTTCTAAATATTGCATACTATAGTGCTAAAATATAGATGGGTGCTCAAAATAAAATCCGTCCTTCTCTACCATGGCATCCTGCGCGTCGTGTACGTTATTCATAGGTCCCGCCATTTGACAACAGCTGTGTTTTATTGACAAGATTTTTTTTTTTTTAACATGGAAAGCTATCGCATCACGGAGCCATTGAAATCGAAATGTCAACAAACAAAAAATTTGATCACTATTTTAAAACACCCACTGTTCTACCTCCCAGGCATGTGCAGCCAATGCGTTAAATGCGGACTGTAAGTGACGCCAAATTTAACATAGAGCGCATTCATTTAAAGTCAACAGAAAGATGAAATGCGCGCATAGAGATCATAGAGCACATTCAATGCCTAAATATTAGAATTCTTAAATTTCTTTTGCGAAAGCGATATCGCTGATATTGTTAGTGCAGCCCGCAGGAACAGGATCACAATGCTATTTTTTTAAATGTGTACAATTTTCTCAATTAACATTTATTATGAATTTCATACTCATCAGTTTTGTAAGTTACAGTGTCATTTAATTATTACTGGAACTACGGCGCCTATTCTAAAAAGCCTTCTTAATTTTTTAGTTTTTGCTTTTATATTTTTATTATAAGTTAGGAAACTCGCATATACAGTGTTCCTGGATAAAATGCAACCACTAAAGGCGGTAAAAATAGGTCAAAAATTATCGACATAAAAAATAGTGTTTTAAAAAAAAATCCAATGATCTCTAAAAATATTTTTATGACTTATCATTATTCTCTATAATAATAGATTTAAAACAAAAAAAAACTGCGTCTTAATACACAAAGTACGCTGGCTATCTAGTTTCACCCCCTTTTATGGTTGCAATTTATCCAGGAATACACTGTATAACACATATTCTGAAAAAACTTCAGGCTTTTGCCTAGTTCGAGCTTTAGAGGTTAGGACCCTTCGGGTAAGGAGACAATTAGAAGTTTAATCAATAAACTATAGAGTATTTTAATCTCAATTTACATAGGAACTGTAACGATTATATATAACATGTTATTTAAAAATTAGTCAAAAAAATTAAAAGATTTTAGTATAAAATTTTATTAATTTTCTAAAAGAAAATCTTTATAAGTACTTTATATTTGTTTTTCTTAAGACCTAATAAGTCTATCGTTGTAATTGAATAAATTATATTACTGATTGACGTCTCAGAATATTACTCAAACAATGCAAATTATACTCACCCTATAATTTTACACAACCCATTGCGCGTGTGCGTACACCGACTTGCTAATAAAGTACCTAGTATTAGGTAACTAAAGTTAAATTTTATATAAAGAGTCCAAAGCGTGACGTTAAAGTTACCTACAGTTCGTTGTAAAAAAGCTATTTTTAAACTATTTATGTATTTTAAGATACGGTAATTCATTAATTTTGTAGTTCATAAAATACATGATGAGTACTACTTTTTCTATTGATATTGACATCTAACTGTTTTTTTTTTTATTTAAGCATTGCAGAGGTCCGGGGTAAAGGTTTATGTTCTATAGATACAATGTGTCACAGAAGTCATCAATATATAAATACTTTATCAACCTGAAATAGTGTACAGAGTCCGGTTATGCTAAGTTGTGGCCAAGGCTTGTGAAGTGTTTTTTTCCAACATGTGTGTAAAAAAACTGATCACATCAACTGTATTGACAATAATAAAAATAGTTTAGGTAATTTTCCCGCCAATGCGCCGCGTTCAAATGGCGATTTTTTTTTACTTTTTTAAATAAATTTAATGGAGCATTCTTTTTGTTGTGCCAGTTCGAATAAAAATAAAACTTGATGACTTGATCTCCTTACTTATCAATGTTTGGGTTAAAAAAAGGACGTTCCATTTTCAAATTTCATATTCGACCGCTCGAGCGCTTTGAGTACGATTTATCCCAAAGAAGCTTTTGCCAAATATGGTCGCATATCGTAGCATGTTAAAGAAAAATATGAGCTATGAATGTATGTAATATGAGATAATGTTAAATGTACGCTTATTTCCTTCACATAAAGTAATAAATTCGTACATATAAAATTAGATAAAAATAGTCAAATATATTTTTTTAACATTTTTATATTCTACTGATCGTCTCGAATTTGAGACCATTGAAAATCTGATCACGTATCAAGTGTATGACGGACTGTTTGACAATCGTGACATATTTATTGATTCGGAATTTGGAATCGTAAAATTTTATTGTTGTAATTTGTAATAAGCTTTATTAAATTTTCTTGGCATTAGAAATGACTAGAAATCAGTTAAATTTTACTGTGATACCTAATAATATTCTAGGCAATTCGTTTTATTGATGAATTGAAAATTTAAATTTGTATAGTGCTCTGAAATAATTTTTTTACACATTTTTTGGTTTGGTATTTTACGGTAGCGTACCAAAAGGGTTTCAATTGGAGTCCATTTAGTAAGCCTACTCTGTCTGTAGCTATAATGCTCAAATTGCCACAGATTATATTGTGTATATTATTACAGCGTTAATTTGCTTTAGTGTTAAAATGGTATTTTTACATACAAGCTTCTAACTTATTAGACATAGAATAAATTTATTGCATAAGATTAAGTATTGTGTGGTGATACGAAATCAGTTTTTTCAACACTTACTTTTCACTAAAATCAACTTCAATATAAACAAAATAAAACAATAATAAACCATCACACCCAAATTTATACTATACCTAATAGGCCAAAATATATCCATACAAAACTAAAATATATCTAAAGCTGCGTGTGTGGTAATTCAAAGTTTACTATTTAAAAAAAAAAAATTTTATATAGCCCCGTGTGTGATGGGCTTTATGTTTATTTCAATCGTAATATTGTAGTAAATAAACATAAATTTGGAAGCAAACAATTCTAAATTATTAAGGATTAATTTCTCGTACCTACCTGATCAAGTTGTAATTAAGGCAGTGGAAACGACGTCATCCATCTTAGTCCAAAGTCGTGACAATGCGTTTTTGGTATTAGGTACGTCATAAACGATGTTATCGATACCTAAATTCATATGTACAGTGAAGAAGGCAAATAAATAACCCAATAATAAAACAACTAAAATAAATATACACAAAAGTAAAAAATTGTCGGCAAAGAAATACACATACTTTTGTAACAAAGAAGGAATAAGTTAAAACTCAATATTTTTAGTTTGAATAATTGAGTTTGGTTAAGTTAATCGGATTCATTTAATGTTTCTTTGCCATCATCAGATATCATCGTAGCTTCAGGTATCCTAGTACGAAATTTTTGACTTTCACATATATATATATAAAATATATTTTATTATAAATGTAATCAGAAATTGAAACAAAATTAAAATAAACTTTAGCCAAAAAAATAAACAATTCAAAATTTTGCTCCACCTTTAAATCCTAAAAGGCTTCCAGTCCTACATTTCTTTCTTTTCCCACGAATGCACACTGATGAAGCTCTAATTACTGCGAAATCTATTTGTAGGTTTTGTCATCAATCTGATAGGACTTCACATAAGTTTTTTTATAAAAGAGCTTGTATAGGAGCTGAAAACCCCATCAACTGATATCACAATAGGAATGTAGCATTCACTCTTTCTACAATATAAGTGTATTGTTGTTTCTTCTCCTCTGTAGCCGATTTGAAAACAGAAGTAACAGTTCGTACAAGACAAATATGACTATCACATATTAATTAGTGTCGATATCACTAACTAAATATTTGTTCCCCTTCCTAGGTATGTACGTAAATTTTTCCTATGGGTCGTACAATATAATTGTAAAAAAAAGGATTTAAAAAATTATTTATACTTTATATGTCTTGTTACGCGAGTGGACAAATGTTTGTTATATGTTATATTTTTAAAACTTATACAAGTCCAAAAAATAAGAATTTGTACGTTAACTTACGAATATGAAATAATAAAAAATAACCCCGAGAGCGACAACCCAAGCTGAGGCTCCCCCGGCGGGGAGCTCTTGAGCGTTAGACGCTATATGGGCTGAGACTCCTTCAGAGTCTCGCCCCAAAAGTCCGGTGAAGCAGTATTGGCTGCAACAGCCAACTGCATAGTCAGTTCAGAAAAAATAAAATAAATCCACCGTCTCGAAAGAGGCCAACATGTTCTAAAATGGCTGGAGTATTAGTACTAACGAGTACGACAGATGGTAGCACTTTTAGTTTTATATTCATATTTTTATTTTATTCATCGACTGAAAGGAATCTTAATGCTATGGTGCTTTTATATTTTTTTTAGGACTTTATTAGAATTAGAGAAACTTTTTACACAAAATTTACTTTCTTTTGTACTTCATTTTTATTACCTATTTATATAAGGTACACTTTTTATATTTAGTTAGAAGATGGAGAAATAAAATGACAAAAGCATCTGTGTAAGATTACCCATATCATTTTACTGTGCTCATATTTGAGAAAAATGAGTTTTCTCTTTAGAAAATTGTTATGTTATGGCGAAATCTTGTGCCCGTGACAGCTGACGGTACCTAGCTTTAAAAGCGAACCTATATCATATCTATTTGCGAATGTTGATCTAGATATTAATATACATCTTATATGAATATTAATTTGTTGCCAAATAGATGTAAATATTTGATATTTTCTAGCTTGTCGGCGAGCTTTTGCAGGTCTTTTAAAACAAAAGACAATAGTAATACAATTATGGTTTGACTTTATTGTCTGTCTGTTGTCCTAGTTGATGATATAATACAAATAACAAATAGACGAGATTATATATACCTATATAGGATACTATGATAATAGCGCTATTAAATATCGGACTACTCTTAAATATCTGAATTCCATCAAACAATTGACGATATTTGACCATCTGTGAAAATTTCAACTATCTAATTATCACGGTTCATGAGATACAGCCTGGTGTCAGATGGACAGACGGACGAACAGCGAAATCTCAGTAATAGGGTCCCGTTTTGTACTTTTTGGGTATGAAACCCTAAAAAGATTGATAAAAGAACATACCTGTCAAAGGTGACCATTTCCTCTCGCGCGCACTATAGAAAAACTTTGCCAAGTGCGAGTCTTGCTCGCGTACCGAGGGTTCCGTACAAACTTATTATATGTTGATAGCTCTTCTATCATGAGGTCAAGTCTCCTAGGTCAAGGGGAGTTATAGGTTTTAATTTATTGGTGTCACAATATGCAAAAAAAGTTACCGTCTTTTGGCCATATTTTTTTACACGTTGACTTAGAAGATTAATTTTTTTACAATATTTAGTGCCCGAGACTTATTATTTGATATTTATTTCAACTTGATGCCTCCACGCGTTCTTGAGTAAAAGGGTCTTGACAGACAACAGACAAACTTTTTTTTAAATGTGTTACAACTACAAAACAACAAATTTCAGATTTTTCCCTATATTTGTGATTTAACGCCTTGCATCGTGTCAAATTTCATGATTCTAGGACAACAGAAAGTACCCTATAGGTTTTGATTTATTTGTGAATAACTGAATACCTAATTATGCGTCAAAAATGGCCGTATTATTTTTTATTGCGTTGACATAGAAGATTGACTTTTTAACAGCTTGAAGGGACCATAGATCTTTGTATTTGATGTTAATTTTGACTTGATAACTCTTCTTAAGTAAAAGAGTCTTGACAGATAGACAGACAGATAGATGGACAGACAGACGGATAACAAAGTGTACTATAAGGGTTCCGTTTTACCTTTTGTGGTACGGAACCCTAAAAATACACCAAAAGTATTGTTTTTTAAGTAGGTGTATGTTAAGCAAAGATAGATAAAAGAACAAAGCTGTCAGAGATGACATTTTCCTCACTCGGGCACTATAGAAAAAAAACACAAAGTATTTTGTTCTAAGTAGGTATGTTAGCAAATAACGAAATATTCTGAATCGTTCTGTAAATATTATCAAGATACTTACTGACTATCTATCTCACTACTATGTCAATACTCAATTAAGAACTGTTTGATTTCTTTTCACAGAATATTCATTGAAATGTCTGCTTGTTTGAAGTTCATTAGTTTGGAATTATTTATTTTTCTTATTTTCAGCTTGTATCTTTGAAAAATAAATAATTTACAATTTGTTTAATTTTTATAAAAATTGTAAGTTCCGCCTACGTGTCTACTAAATGTTTACCGTGAATATTTTTTCTACGCTAATGTTAGGTATTTTTTTTTTTATTTGTAATACTTATACTAATATAATAAAAAGGAAAAGTTTGTATGTTTGTTTCTTCGTGTTTTGTAATTTAAAAATGGCTAAATGTATTGATTTAAAACATTTACCAACATAGGAATAGCCTATTTTTTTGGGATTAATAGCCTATAGTATATACTAACTTTTACCTATAAATTCACTCTTGTTAGACTCCTACGGCAACCCCTTGATTATATCACAAATAGCAAGGAAGTTGCCTTTAGCAAGCTATAGCTCTATTTATAGTTCGTTCACGTGGAATCCTGTTAAACTTATGCATGCGGGAATTTTTGGATTTTCCGGCATAAAAAGTGGCCTATGTCCTAATCCGTCTATTCGTCTATTCAACTGTCCCTATGCCAAGTTCCGAAGTGAACGAACTACAAAGAAATAAAATCACTTACGCAATTATAATGTTACTAGCTTTTGCCTGGGGCTCCACCCTGAATTCGTGAAATAAAGAATTTATAAAAAACAATATAGATAAATAAAAGATCCATATTCTTGGAGTATACCGTTTTGTTTTTTTAGGTATTTTTTGAACATGGCGTATAGTGTGTGTGGCTAAATGAGATAGGTAGAAAATTGTTTTTGACCCTACCTTCCCCCTTGGTGAGATGTCGTGTAATTTGGCCATACCCCTCCCCCTCTTCTAATCTCACGCATGAGATTTACCGAAATGCGTATTTTGTGTGTAAAACGTTAATTGCGTTACACTGTTTCTTAGGATATCCTCTCCCATAAACGCTCCACGTTATTAATGGACGCCCCTTTAGGTCGACATTAGAGAGCGGCAGACAGTGTTCATAAAAAAAAAAACTTCATGAAGGTTTATTACCCAAGTCCTATCATCTACCTATCTTTGGTTATTGTATAAATCATTAGCTCCAAGCATATAATTTCATGTCATTTTTCTTTTTTTTTATGTAATATAAATGAGCTTTGGGAATTTCAGGGTAAGAATATTACTCATGATGAAAATAAAAACCAGTTTTTGTTACGTCTTCAGTTCCTAAGAAAAATGTAATTCCTTACACTTGTTGCCCTCGCGATGAGCGAGCTGTGAGAAGGTTATTATTGTGAAAGCGTACAAGATGATTGATGGTGGACTACAATGCCCAAAGGAACACGTGAGAGAATCCCTTAAATGGAAGATCTGCTTTCATCTGACACGTACATAACAAATACTTTAACTTTGTTTCATGTTTGATACTAGAGAATTCGTAGAATTAGAGCGATTTTGACTTGCTTTTTTTTGTTTTGATTTGTATAACAAAAAAGTTATTCGACTTCAAAGTTATTAGACAACTAAGTGATCCCATAATGGTTCCTTTTTTTCCTATTAAGGCATGGAAACCGAAAAGCAGTTAAAAATCATCATAATCTATACTTATATTATAAAGAGGAAAGATTTGATTGTTTGTATTGAATAGGCTCCGAAACTACTGGACCGATTTGAAAAATTCTTTTACCATTAGAAGCCGACATTATCGCTGATGAACATAGACTACCTTTTACCACGGGAAAATGCTTCATTCCTACGGGAAAACGGGAAATAGGACAACGGGTAGTAAGAATTATCCTATCGTTCCTAATTACTTGATTACTTTCTTTTTCACATAACTTCTAAGCGGCTGAACCGATTGGGTTGAAATTTTATATGGGTATTTCGATGGTTTTCTGGATGATTCAAAAATACAATTGGACTCGGTAGGTGGCGCTGATGTTGGTATGTCAACTATTAAACGGCTTGACCAAATGGGAATAAAATTTTGTATGTGTATTTCCATGGTTTCACAGACACAATGTATTATGTCATTAAAGAGGAAAGATTTGATTGTTTTTATTCTATAATACCTACGCCGATAACGAAATTTAAGGCGGGCGAAGCTGCTGGCAGAAGCTAGTATTAAAATAAAATACAATAAACATTATTCCAAAAAAATGTCAAACAAATTTCTTGGAGGTGTAATACACACAATGGGTACACTGAAATTTTATATTCCAAATACCCTCTGAAGATATTCAAGTAAAATTGGATGAATTCGTCATACAAATATTTAACGGTGTCAGCGACAGAGAATTTCGGGTGACCGTAACAGGATTACAAGTGATCCCTTTGCAATAAAGGACCTATATATTTCTACTAAAAAGGTGTCACTCAACAAATGATGTCCTTTGCCACAAATCTGGTATTCATATTACACGGCAAATTCTCACTTCCGCCCAATGTGGAGTTTTATATTAAAGAATATTTTTTTTACTTTATCCATAAGCTATTTTGTCTTTTCTGAACAATCTTGTCTATTCTATTAACACTCAAAAATCTAAATAAACTATACACTTAAGCTTTAAGTTACTTAAGCTGTAACAATCATTTGTCTTATGTTACTTTTTTATACTTTAGTTCCTTGAAAATATAAATAGTATTTTTCTGTTAAAGTCAAAGCCTAGACACCATTTGTGAAAGAACAAAATATTTGATGAGAATATAATAACTATTGACATGACTGTTTGTATCTATTTTAATGACGCATTTCATATTAAATATAGGTTAACCTATTTCAATATTAATAAGTATGCTCCTATTTTAAACATAAAGAAGAATAATGTATCTCCTCTAATCTATTCTACCAGCATTCCAAAATCCTTTAAACAATGGAGTTGTAGCAACCTATTGGGTTATGTAACTATTATCTAGGAAATTATACAAATATTTTCTGTTGGAGTCAAAGCCTAGGCAGCAATTAAAGAATTTAAAAGTTAATAAGCATAATTATAGTAATTTTTGATAAGGATAAAATAACCATTTTCTGGATTGTCGGTATCTCCCCATCACGTATTTCTTGTTTATTATACGTTATCCATTTCAATTTCAGAAATCCGCAATCTAATTAACGTGCTGAATCTTTAAAGGAAAAGATTAATCTAGGATCTCCTCTATCATATCAATCCTCTAATCTATCATCCTTTTTGTAATAAAATTGTAGTATCTTTTCTATTATGTAGATAACTTGCTTGCTTGCCAGCCTTTATACTGTTGGGGCACGGCCATAGTCCACACGCGAGCCCAGTGCGGATTGTGGACATCACATATATCTTTTTTTATTTTCTTGACGTATGCAGGTAACCTCGCGATGTTTTCCTTCACCGAAAAGCCAGTGGTGTGAATAAATAAATCAGTGTGCTTGAGAAAATAAGAAAAGACTAATTGGTACACGCTGATTCCGGGGTTCGAACCTCCTCTACTTGGGACGTGAAGTGAAATTTAAATACATAAACTGTCTTTTGTTTATATTAGATACTTTTTTATTTTGTGCTTGTGCTTTATATTTCATGTTTTTTTATGTTTGTAATGAAAAGTGTCCTTTTATGATAGGGAGGACATTTTCCAATATTTTAATTGGACGCTGTAAGAGAAAGGGAGAAAAGAAATGCCCTTGCTGAGTTTCTTGCCGGTTCTTCTCAGTACAAGGTCTCCCGCCCTGTAGACTTACGAACCGATGGCGTAGTGACATTCATAAGTGCTTAATTATTGTAGCCTAAACTGAATAAATTAAATTGAATTTGAATTTGAATTTAAACCCCTCGGCAAACTAGAAGTAGGTAACTATTTTCAAAAAAATTATGTATTAGTTTCTTGAAAAGATAGGATTTTTCTGTTGAAGTCAAAACCTCGGCACCAAATGCGAAAAAAAATACAGACAAATGAGTTTAATACAGTATTATCGTTAAAATTTAGACAACTTTTGTCTGCATTGTCTGTATTTTCCTGTAACGTATTTTGTGTTTATTATAAATCTATTTCAAACTGGAAAAACCGCAATCTTAATGAGCATGCTCCATCTTTAAACATAAAACAAAGAAAAGGCCGAGTAAACACCACAAAATTCTTAAAGATGAATATCGCAATAAAGCATAATTTATTAGCGCGGAGCTCTCATTTTTCATAAATTGCTGAAACGCGGCAAACAGTGTAGCCTTTTTTCTCCAGTTGGTGTAAGTATCTATAGATCAGTGAGTTAGTAGTATCTAATTTGAAACCATTTTTTATTGCCTTCCAAAAAGTAAACTAATTAATGACGAATGAGTCAAGGTGGTGGTAGACGCTATTGTTTTTCAGTAATAAAATTGGCAATTTGCCCAACCACGTTCGTAGATGCTTTCTTACCTAACGAGTTCAATTGTTACTTACTTGGAATTGTATTACTTATTCTTTGATTAATTATTTATCGTGTACCATGCCGTGGGTTGGTCGGTAATTGTTGTCTAGTCTATGACGAATGTATGTACAAGAAATTTTAATGAAAACCACATCATTGGGATTGTTTATTGTAGCAGTAGGTATTTAATACAAATTAAAAAAAAATGTTTGGCCCCAAAGTAATCAAATCTTGTGTTATGGATATCAGACAACGGATACAAATATTGTGAATACATACATAAATAAATACACCCAGACTCAAGACAAACACAAATGTTTTATCCCATAAATGTTTTTCCGGTGCGGAAATCGTACCCACATTACCAACTAGGCTGCGAGGGAAACACATTACCACTGTAACATTCTTAGGTGTTAAGCTCGTGTTTATCTATTTACTAGATTATGCCAGCGGTTACGCCTGTCCTAAATTTGGTTATCGCCGCGGATCTCCTTAATTATACTAATTAAGTTTGCTATAGCAAGCTATAGCTGTAACTATAGTTCGTTTAAGCTCGGTTATAGTGATTCCCGGTGGAACTTTTAATTTTACGGGATAAAAAGTAGCCTATGTGTTAATCCAGGGTGTCAGATACCTCCATACCAAATTAAATGAAAATTGGTCTAGTTCGAACGTGAAGAAGTAACAAACATAAAAACACACTAACAAACTTCCGCCTAATATTAGTGTGATTCATCTATTTACATCTATACTATTTAAAATTCTATTTTTAATTATTATAATTATTACAAATATATTATTATTTTTTTTAATTTACTAGGGTCGACAATAGAAGACACTCAACCCAAAACATGTTTTTTGAATATTTGTTTGTCAGACTCTTTTTATGGCGTCACGCAAAAATTACAAAACGGATTCTAAAGCAGTTTTCACATTTTTTTTTCAATTTAAAATATAAGTAATATTTTATCTAAATCCTTTTAATATAACCGCAGTTACCTATGGTGCAAAGTGCAATACACGTAGACAAAGTCTCCTGCATAGCTAGTGTAAATAATATTCGTAATAGTGGTAAACAATGGAATTTAATGCGTTTTTTGTTTGTACGCAAATTACTTTTTCTCAAACATGCTACGATATGCGACCATATTATCTTGCACTTGGGATAAATTGTACTTGCACTTTGCACTACAGTATCAGAGAGTGACCAGTAATGTTTGAACCAACAAGTCGACCGCTCGAGCAATCCAATATGAAATTTGAAATGGAACGCTTTTATTTAAACCCGTAAAGTGTTAACTTTAATTTTAATTTAATTTCGGTCTGGCACGACAAGAAGAATGCGCTTTTAAATTAATTAAAAAAGGTAAAAAAAGAAATCGACATTTGAACGCGGCGAATTGGCAGTAAATTTACGTGAACTTTTTTTATTATTTTCAATAAAGTTGTCAATATAATTAGTTTTTGTACACGCATGTTTGAGATAAGCACTATACAATAATTGTGCACAACTGTGCATAAACGTAATCTGTGATGCGTGCTTCAGCTACACCTTGGCCCGTATACTGATGATCGCTCGAATATGCTGCATTTGCTGGCCGCGGCAGTAATGTTCTATAACGACTGAAGGAACCACAATAAGATTTTGACTATAACTTAGTGCCACAGATAATATATTATATACAAGTACACTATGTATATAAAATTTTTTGTTATCTTTTTTTGTAGCTTCCACGGAAATCTTGATATTTTGTATTGTTAAAAATGAAAACGAATGAAGCTGGTGGAATCAGCTAGTCACGAAATAAATAATAGTTTAATTTAATGGTATACATAAAAGAATTTAACGAGTAGAGTGTAAACAAATTTATTTTATACCTACTCCAAACGATGAGTACCTTCAAATGCTTGTTCGACTCTGTACCAACTTTTAGTGCAATAAACAGTTACCGATTAGGGTTGCCAATTTTTTTTGATGATATACTCTTATATTAGGTTTAGCGAGGTTAAACAAAGAGTACAGATTCATAAAAAAAGAGTATTTAAAATATAATACAATAAAAAAAGTTTATTTCGAAGACGTTGTTAGTTTGCTTGATTTCGAGAGGTAAATGTACGAGGGTATTAGTGTATTCTTGCGAACTCTATGTATTATAGAGATTATATTATTATAGATGATAAAGTACACGTACACCCTTACAGTACGGTTGGCAACACTATTTTTTAACTACACACTGCGAAACCCGACGCCACTTAGGGTGCTTCATACAAACGAAGCTTGACCCTATTTCTCACATTTACTAATTAAACATTATAATATTTTGTAGGGATCTTTTAAAAATAAATATATAAAACCTAGGTTTGCAGTAAGCCAGTTTTCCATTAAATTGTATAGGTAGTTTTAATGTTACGTTGCGTTCTAGTTTTACATACAAATGGTCTCAAAAAATCATATCAGCCTATTCTGGTCAACTGCTGCACATAAGGCTCATCCACGGTTCTCCACTCCCTCTTTAGGTCATGGGGCCATCGAGCTAGGTGGCATCTCACGCTCCACTTTTCGCTTTGCGGTGTTCACTCTAGGACACGACTGCTCCAAAAGCTGTCAGTCCTCCAACAGACGTGGCGAGGCCACTGCCACTTCAGCTTGCCGATTCTATGAGTTATGTTAGTGAATTTCTCTCAGGATGCTCCTTATTTGATTGTATTCCCCTAAGGCCCGCTTAAACAGTGCGAGCTGCCTTTGCTCTTTGCCTTAACCGGTTACAGTCAAAGTAGCTGTCATAAGACTGAAAAGTTGCTACTGCTCGAAAGATCAGAAAAGAGTGCTTTTTGCACATCAGCTACTGAACGACTTGCACATGATAAGTTCTCGCATGATGTGGTGAAGCGGTACGAGTAGTAGCTCACACGGCCAACTCACTGCAGAAACTCCAAGCATATAGCTTGTACCATCGCGCGCTGAGTGTCTTTAAGGTTGGGACACCGTAAGTGTCCACGTTTCGGCAGCGTAAGTCATGACAGGTAGCAGGCATTGTTCTGAAATCTTTGTCTTTAGTCTATGCGGTACCCATAGACAAGAAGACTATCCACTCCAAGGTGATGGAGCGTGTGATCAACACACAGCTTCTAAGATACCTAGAAGTATACGACCTGGTCAGTGACCGTCAATATGGCTTTCGCCACGGTCGCTCGACTGGTGACCTTCTAGTGTATCTCACACACCGATGGGCACTAGCCATTGAGAGTCAGGGGGAGGCATTGGCATGTAGCCAGGACATAGCGAAGGCGTTCGATCGGGTCTGGCACCGGGGTCTTCTATCGTAGTTGCCATCTTACGTAGTGCCCGAGGGTTTGTGCAAATGGGTAGCTAGCTTTTTGTCCGGCAGACGCATGCGAACCGTATGTATCCAATCCGTAGTTGTCGGTAGTTGCTCTGATAGCATGGACATTAATGCTGGTGTCCCGCAAGGCTCTGTGCTGTCTCCTACGCTGTTTCTACTGCATATCAATGACATGTTGGACATCAACAACATACATTTCTATGCAGATGACAGTACTGGAGACGCTTATTACACGGGTCGTGCAAACATCCCTCGTTCCGTTGTGGAGGAAAACCGCGGAGAACTTGTGTCTCAAATAGAGACCACACTGTCCAAGGTCTCTGACTGGGGACGGGTAAACTTGGTCCGATTCAACCCTACAAAGTCACAAGTTTGCGCGTTCACCGCTAAGAAAACTCCATTCACTGTTGTCCCACAATTCCAGAACACTCCCCTCTCCATCTCCAAGAGCATTGGGATCCTTGGTGTCGACATCTTCAGCGATGTTAAGGTGAAGCTGGCGTCCAAAAAACTTGGTGTACTCAACAGAGCGAGGCAATACTTTACGTCGGGGCAAAGGTTGTTGCTTTACAAGTCGCAAGTTTGGCCCCATATGGAGTACTGCTGCCATCTCTGGGCGGGTGCACCCCAGCTTGACCCTTTTGACACGGTTCAACGACGGGCTGTGAGAATTGTCGACGATTCCAAACTCACTTGCGGTATCGAGCCCTTAAGTCTGAGGAGAGACCTTGCCTCCCTGTGTGTGTTCTACCGCTTGTACAATGGGTTGTGTTCTGAGGAATTGTTCGAAATGATGCCCACGGCTACTTTCTACCATCGCACCGCTCGCCATCGGCAGGGAATTCATTCTCACACTTTAGAACCGAAATAGTCGCGTACAGTGCGGTTTCAGAGAAACTTTCTCCCGCGAACGCTTAGGTTCTGGAATGAGCTCCCTGCCAAGGTTTTCTCCAAGGACTACAGTATGGAGTTCTTCAAGAAAGAAGTTACTAGATTTCTGAAGGGTCTGCAACGTGCGAGTGATACCCCTGGTGTTGCAAGTGTCCATAGGCTACGGTGACCGCTTGCCATCAGGCGGACTGTAAGCTAGTTTGCCACCTTAGTAGTATAAAAAAAAAGACTTGAAAAAGCTCGCCAAATGCTGCCTATCCGAGCTTGATCCATCTAACGGCTTGTTTCTCATAATGGTTCCAGCAAAGTTAGATTGTCTTTATAAAGTAGTCATAATCCTGGACCTACCTAAGCTAAGGTGTCAGCGGTTTTGGAACGACTTGTTGGTTGAACATGACTTGCCCAAATTTTTCACAAAAAGGTAAGGTTTCTAGAGAGCAGGGGTGTCTTTTTTAAATAAAATAATATTAATGACATCACTATGGTTTAGAAAGCAGTTAAGGTCCCTGGGAAGCAACGGAAAAAAGCTGCTCCTGTATGCATTTAGCTTTAATTAAAACTATATCCAAATTCGTAAATTTAGCGGAAGAAAATCACGTTGATTAATTTAAGTTTTATTTTAAATGACTATTAAACACAAATTAAAACATTTTCACTTAGTGTTGTAGTTATATTTTCAAATAAAAAAGTTTTGTAGGTACAAGCGTCGATCTCCCAGTCATAAATTTTTGATAGGTGATCTATCTATATTTCATAGAAAAAAGTATGGGTACCACTGATAGCGTAGGATATGCAACATTGCTGTCAGTTTTTCATCTTTTACTTACAGTTCGCCATGTCCAGTCCATTGTTTTGAAGATATTTTCCAGTGCGTTGGTAAACAGTTTCTAATTTAATAATTTTCTTTAGGATTTCATATGATGTCAAACATAGGTACGAACTTCCTCTGTATAAAGCACGCTACGAAGCTCCGCGGACGTATTTTCACCAAATGATAAACTAGACAAGACTTTAACGATTTTTTTTGATATATAGATATGTAAAAGAAAACACAGAGACAGAGGAAGGTAAAGATATTATTAGAACTTTATTTTTGTGATCAACCGATATTTGACTGAAGGTCACGGTGCGACTCCCAGATGTTAATGTCGGAGATGCGATCAGCGATCGACGCGACTAGTGGCCTAAATTATATATGACCTTTTTAGGGATCCGTAACAAAATGGTATGTCTATCTGTATGTCACAGCTGTTTTTCTCATAAACTACTAATGCTATCAACTTGAAATTTGACACATCTGTAGAACCTAATCATTAGGTAAATTACGTAGTATTATATATATATGCCTGGTACTGAATCGTAAACTTCACTCGTTTCCAACTGTACTATTTTTGTAGGAAAATTAATTTAAAACTAAACCGTAATTTTAAAAACTACTAACCAGCTATAAAATAATATTACGGAGTTTTAAAATGTAAATTCTTAAATCACTGACGGCGATTGTTAGCGATTAGTGATTTCTATTTTTAAACAAATATCAGGTGGATTTTTGTAGTAAGAGATTAATGGCTTATACTAGCTGAGAAACAGCGTAAAAATACGTAATAGTGTTATCGGTACAATAAATAAATAACTAAGCATGCCTAATACTTGGTTCTGTTAGTATTTTTACACATATAATTGCCCCAACAATGGTATTCTACTTCTAATAAATGATACTAGTAATCAGTATCTATAATGCTATATAGATGTTGTATGCCGTCAAGATGGCAAACAAGCTTGCGGCCCACCTGATACTAAGCGATCATTCATCAGACTATAGACGCTTGCAACACCCAGTGGTATTAGGTATACTCATTCGCGCAATGTAGTCCTTTTAAAGATCACAAGTTGAAGAGCCCAATTCAAATGTCCCTAAAGAAAAACTCTGCAGGCAGCTCAGTCCATAACCTAAGTCAGTACGTAAACATTAAGGCTCTAAGGTGTGAGGATAAATTCTTTGCCCATATGGTGAGCGGCATCAGAACTATATTTATTAAAATTAAACAAACAAAAAGAGTAAATATAATTATGCTAACGTAATATTTACCAGCAACAAACCTAATAAGACTGGTTTTTATTTTACTGACACGGTTTGATTACAGTCATACAATATGTCAGTCTGTTTAAGTTATAATCTCGGGATCCATTTTAGGAACTAAATATTTGAAAAAAGTATATTAACTGTTCCGTTTAAATATTTAACTTTTTTAAGAACCATGTATCATAACTAAATATAAACTAACCTTAGCATGAAAAAAAACGTAAAATAAATCTTAATTACTTAATTTGAATACTCTTGAAATTCTTTTCCATAAATAAATTTTTGATACTTTTAAATTCGATCAAAAAACTCTTACAAAATTTAGAAATATGAATGTAATAAGAATTAAAACAATGAGAAGAAGTCGATCTAACTTACCTCAATTATGAATATATACTCGGTTACGGCGCAGCTAAGAGGAGGAGGGTATATGTTTTTAGCAGGTTCTTACTGTTTCTGTTTTTTCATATCTTCTTAACTACCTATCATAATTTGACAAATGAGGTATTATTAAAAACGTCTTGATAGTTTGCTAGTTATAGTCTATCGTCGTACTAAGTTCAATATCACGTCCTCTGGAGGACATAAAGCCCTGTATTAAAAAAAATGTGCCGTGTTATATATCAAGTAAAAGAATTTATTCGCACTAGCTGTTGCTCAATACTTTTTTTAATTAACTTGATATATAAAATAATCTTGCATGGTTGCAATCATATTTCGTAGGTAGAACTTGACTTAACGACTGCTTTCACATAACCTATTATAACAGCCATAGATACATATATTAAGAGGTATATATGTTACAAAATAAGGCAACAGCAGGTAACTCTTAAGAAGAAAGCGCAGCGAATGATAAGTAGAGATTAAAAAACTATGCCATTAAATACAGGGTGAGCGAGCTTTTTTAATGGCGGAAGGAAGAAAATTATAAAAATTTAATGAATTTTTTTTTTAGATAAGGTAAGAAATATTTTAGATAAAGTGGGTCGATGTATTGAACAATACAAAATACAAAAAATATATACTCAAATTTGCCTTAGTTTAAAAATTGTAGCTATTATATATAGTTATTCTTTTAAATAGACTCTTTTTGTTCACAATGATTTTACATGTAACATAGTTTTAACGTCGTCGAAGAGTATTACAAATTTCTTAAGGGTAATATTTAAGAGGGGGCATAAAGTCAGAGGAATTCTGCATACAACGTGGAATATAAGCGTAGAATGAGTGGATAACATTTAATATTAAAAACTCGAATATAATTATTTTTATTTGAAATTTGCTAGTAACAGCCCTAGGTTTTGTATTAAGCACTATTATAATAAAATTTTACCTAAATAATATGTATGTAATAATATGTAAATGTTTTTAAAAATGTTTCAAAAATTGGAGAAATCTAGAGGTAACAATGAGATTTTGTCTTTTAAGAAAATTTTATTGTATTAGGTATTTTTTTTATTTGAAATTAATTTTCAATTTACGTTTATGCCCCTCTTAACAGTAAAAGGCATCTAAAGATGTAGTATACAACTTTTTCCTCCGTATTTTAAGACAAAAAAGTGCAAAACAATATTTTAAATACTGATACGTACCATAGACTAAATAAAACTTTACTAGTAGTAGTACTTAGTCCACAATTAATGCCACCCGGTAAAAGTTTAAGGAATTCTATTGGATCTGTGCCAAAATGACACGACAATTCCTTATGAAATACTTTGTCTATTTGTCATCATTCCAGTTTGCATTTATTTATGAGTGCATTACCCTGCAGTGTTACAACGATACCTATGCAATGACGCAAGCGAAGTGACAGCGCGGTATAATTACTACCTAGTGTGCCAGCAGCAGTGACAGCAAGCGCGTAAATCTTGCGGAAAATCAGGAAAACGTTGTCTATAATAAAACTATTAAAAAACTGTTGAGTCAAAAGAGATATTGTTTCTGCTTATAAATTGTATTTAAAAACTTTGCGAAATAGTATTAACTTTTTAAGAAGAAAGTGACTAAAAAAGTCTTTTGACAAAAAAATAATCGAAAGGTCTTACTAGTATAAAAAGACATTGTGTATTACGGATGGTAAAGTAAAAATTACTAACGAGATGCTATTTAGAAGCGTAAGGCCTAAGGCCGAATGCTCTAATGACTTGGGGTTGTCATTACCGTATCGCCTGTATTACACACAATGTTTTTCATCACAGTTGCGAGTAAGTAAATAAAAATATACGGTAAATATAAAAATAAACTCACCAAAACACAATTGAAATGGCGGTAATAAAAGTTGGGAAAACTACACATCCGCCAAATCTAGAGAATTTATGAATTAAAAAGTTTTGTTCAAAGTTAAAACTTGTAGGTAATATAGTATATAAAGGTTCAAAATTGCTCACTTGTAGTGTGCACGTAGTTCGTGTTTTAAACAACGATACCGCTCTTAAACATACTTGATAGAATAGACGCGTTATTACCGCCCGTGGATTCTAAGAACGCGCACTTTGCTTAGAGAAAATAAAATTTACAAAGAAAAATCCCGTGGGAGTAATTGAATCGATTTTTAACAAGGCACATATCCATCTGACATAATTTTACAGGAGACACAAAAAAACCTGTTGAAAAAAAAATCGATTGCAAAAAAGTGTAAAATTTTTAATTAGGAAGTTATAGATCTATCTAATAAAATAGTGTGTGTGTTTCATTTTAAGAAAACGTCGTTTTATCCGTGTTTTCAGGCAATGATAAACTAAAAATATGACATCAATTGGCGAGTAGTATAATAGTATTACTATTATTTTTACCGACACAGCAACACTGGAGCTACTCGACAACAAATGGCATTTTAAAAAGAAAACGAGCAGAGCTCGGTCTTCCAGCTACTTAAGTTTTTAAAAGCTCTACTTTTTTTTCGGAGCGCGTCTTCTATAGTTTTCATATTTTTGATGGGCTAGTTCGTAATCTGATTATAAAATGCCTAATATTTTGATGAAATGTGATCAGTAATTTTTTTATTTTATAATCTATAAGTACCTGGAGGGCCGAGCTTCGCTCGTTTTTTTAGCAACGCCATCTATTGTCAAGTAGCTTTATCGTTGCTGTTTCGGTAAAAATAATAGTATTACTACTCGCCAATAGATGTCAGAAAGAGTCATATTTTTCAGTTTATCATTGCCTAAAAACACGGATAAAACGACGTTATCTGAAAATGAAACCTAGCTAGATCGATTTATCGCCCCCGAAACCCCCCAGATGCTAAATTTCATGAAAATCGTTGGATCCGCTCCCGAGATTCAGATTATATATATACATATACAAGAATTGCTCGTTTAAAGGTATTAGATTAGATATCATCTGTGGTTACTTTGTACAAAGAAAACTTGTTTATGTTGGTGCTTTAGGTTATCATTTCTTTGAATTGATAAGGCAAGTAGACACGATCATGTCCTTTTTATCATGCACTCGTTGTTCTAGTGCTCTTCTAAAAAAAAACATAGAAAATGACAGTAGCTTATTTCAATACATATTGGTTGGACTAAAGCTGTTCTTGTTGAAAACATGCGTTTCCTATAGTACAGTATTGCTACATACTTAACTCTATTACGCAAAAATGTGGACTAGTGCCCTTCCCAAAATAAACGATTCAATTAAGGTGCTAAGACCCGCTTTACCTGCACATGATGACACTGTTTACAAGTATTAAAATAAATATAAATATTTAAGCTTTTAATTGTAAGTGTCTAAACATCAAACTCATGGCGTACTTGTGTGCTGAGATATAGAAAGCCAAAAAACTTAAATTAATATAGGTCCTTTCATAGAAAAACACACTTACAACCGTCGCTGTTTGCAGCGTTCTTGGCACTGTCTGTATAAGCGTGCGGACTGATTTCCGATGTCAATAAATTTCTTTTTCTAGGTAAACCAATATATGTCTATTACCTACATCTGTTTCAAAACAGATGTTCCTTGTTCAAGATCGTCTAAAAATAGGTTAAGCGTTAGAAAAGTACGTAATAAAGAATAGTTTTTCTGTGTTTTCGGAATAAAATGTAGACTACAAAAGATATTTTTTAATATTTTTGATGCAACTGTATCATAAATCAGAACCCTATTATTTTCTTCTGTAATTTTTCATTAAGTATGCCGATGGCTTGCTTTCGGTCGCCTGAATATTTAGGTCGTACGTAAATTTGGTTTAATGACCTTCTATATAAAGAGACGGATGAAATTTACCCTCCGTGTGAGCTCAAAGGAGCGTATTGAAATTTAACAATTTATTAGCTGTGTGTATCAAGTAATCTTTATTAGATATAAAAAAGCATGCAGTTGCGTGTTGTACCTATATGTACATTGCACATATCTAAAAACTTGTAGACTGATTTTGTTTATATTTTCGTTGGAGGTCTTAATAAACTACTTTGATTATTTGATATTTTTTTGAACTTGTAGAACCCACAATTTACAAGTTCCTTTGTTTCCAGTGTAGCACCAATATTAGATGGGGGTTGAACATATTATTTCTATTTTTGGGGGCTAATAAGTCGTACATTGTGGACCTGAGAGAAAAACTTACATCTGTATACATGCCGGCACCTAAGTTTAGCGCTGACCTTGACTGCGCAGAATTCATCTTTTAGATGTGTTTGATTTAGGGACGCGGGGTGCGAGGGGTGCACTTTCTTTCAAATCATCACCACTAGGGGTCACAAAACTGGTTTTACCGAAATTGAAAAAGTGGGTAAACCGGGTTTACACACATTTTTCTTTTTATTTCTTTTATTTTGAATCATTTATTATGTTTCAGATTTGTCAGAATCGTATTTTATTATATCGTAAATTACATTCCAAATTTTTTTTTACATGTAGGTATTTAAAAATGTATTTTATTTGTTTGTTTTACAATACTTATCTAACTGCCCTGAAACATTGGTGAGTTTTAGTGTAGGTATATGACAAAATTTCCAAGGAAACTAAATCCTGATTCACTGCATTAAAAATCGTAAAACCGATTTTTAACGTACCGCCGGTTTTATGACCTCTAGTTATGACGCGTTATAGACCTCATCTTTATGTGTACTGTCGCGGAAACAAATTCTTTCACATAAAATTATCCAGAGAATTGTAGTCTTAATATTTTATTTAGTATTGTTAGTTTAGAGAAAGCGTTCGTGATCAAATGGTCTATGTAGCCTTGAAATGGGGAAATACTTACGATAAAAATGCGTTTAGTTGTTTATATGTACTATTACAATAAATTAAATTAAATACTGTACTATTGTATCATAAACAAAATTTGTATTCGTTCGTTTGACACGAAGTCAAATGTCATGTTGAATTTAATGAGAAATATAGTATTTATGTTATGTTAATTCATTAGCTACACTTTGTCAAGGTTACGTCTATTAACAATTTTACTAGATATGTGGTAAAAATACTAGGTAATTGTTTCATTTACGTTACTGACGCATTTGTATTTGCCTGGTATTTTCCGCACCATGCGAAATTGTACATATCCAGTAAAAACATCATATAACTTCTATGTAAATACATAGATTATTAGGTTGTATGGTTACTTTCCATTCGTTGTATTATATACGTTTACAACGAATTGAGTATTTAAGTAAAATAAAAAAATATTGACAAGAGGGAAAACCTATTGTATCATATCTGCTTATATTGGTCCACTGCTGGACATAAGACTCCTCTATGGCGCGCCATTTCTACCGGTCCTCTGTCTTCCTCATCCAGCCACCACCAGCCACCTTTTTAAGGTCGTCGGTCCACCGGGATGGAGGACGTCCCACGCTTCGCCGTCCCATACGCGGTCTCCACTCTAGGACACGTCTGCTCCATCTGCCATCGGTCCTCCGACAGCCCACTGCCACTTCAGCTTGCTAATTCTGCGAGCTATGTCGGTAACTTTGGTTCTCTTCCGGATGTCCTTATTTCGGATTCGATCCCTTAGAGACACTCCGAGCATAGCTCGCTGCGTTGCGCGCTTTGCGACTTTGAACTTGTGGAGCAGCCCTGCTGTAAGTGTCCACGTTTCGGTGGCTTAAGTCATGACTGGTAAGACGCACTGGTCAAAGACTTTCGTCTTTAGACTTTGCGGTATAGGCGACGTAAAGACTTGACGAAGTTTACCAAATGCTGCCCACCCCAGCTGGATCCTCCTGTTGACTTCCTTCTCAAAATTGTTCCGGCCCAGTTGGATTTTTTGTCCAAGGTACACATAATCCTGGACAACTTCGAGTAAGGTACCCGCGACGTATACTGGCATTGGCACGACGTGTTGGTTGAACATGACTTTTGTCTTATCCAAATTCATGCTAAGGCCCACTCGTCGAGAGGATTCATCTAGGGAGTGTAAGTTTGTAGTTCTTGCAATGACTCTGCTATAAAAACAATGTCGTCGGCAAATCTTAGGTGTGCGATGTTTATGTTTATGCCCCGCCTAGTCCAGTCCAAGGTTTTGAAGATATCTTCTAGCGCAGTAGTAAACAGTTTCGGGGATATAACGTCCCCCTGTCTTACACCTCTACGCAGCGGGATGACACTTGTTCTATGGTCCTGGAACTCACACAGCACTTCAATAAGTCGCCAGTCTATACGACATCGCTGCAGATAATCTAGCACAGCCCAGGTTTTGATGGAGACAAACGCTTTCTCGTAATCCACAAATGCCATACACAGCGGCTGATTATACTCTTGAGTTTTTCGTTTAATCTGCCGTACAGTATGAATGTGATCTACGGTACTGAAGCCTTTCCGATATCCAGCCTGTTCTGGTGGCTGAAACTCGTCAAGTCTTTCAGCGAGACGATTCGTGACGACTCTAGAGAACAGCTTATATACGTGAATTAGAAGGGATACTGGTCGGTAGTTCTTTAGTAGAGTTTTATTTTCCTTTTTAAAGAATTATACCACCACGTTTCTGCGCCACGCCTCTGTTCAGTTATGGATGACAACATTAAAAAACTTTGCTAACTCTTTAAGGTCTGGTCCCTAAGTGCCGCAGATTTTAAGAAGCTCAGTCGTAATGCCGTCATCGCCCGGAGCTTTGTTGTTTCTAAGCTGTTCCAGAGCCGCCCTAATCTCACTTTGGTCTACATCCGGGATACCCTCGGTAAAGTGACGCGTCAGTTTGGCTTTTGGATCTTCGGTTATGAGGGATGTGGGCCTAGCCGCATGTGACATGTAGAGTTGTCCACAAAACCATTCGGCTTCTGCTGAGATATCTGGTTTGGAGGTGACTATTTTGCCATCTGCAGTTTTTACTCTCGTCAGATTTTTTGCAAGCTGACGCGCAAAAACGTTCGACCCTTTATTCTGCTCAATCACAAGCTCAATGCTGCGTGTGCTGGAGCGTCGAGGGTCACGTCTATTCATTTTACGTATCAGCCCGTTTAGAGATCTTGCGTCTGACAAAAACCTTTGGGTTGATGGTATCTCTCGTCTTTTCCTGATAAGTTCCAGAGTCTGAGGCAAAAGTTTGGACCCTCTTGTTTTGTTCTGCGGTGGGTAATATTGCATCCCATTTCTTGTACCGTCTTCACCAACTTGTGGGTGATTATGTCAACGTCGCCTGTGGTTCCCAGCGAATCGAATCTATTTTGAAGTTCCAGGTGAAACTTGTTGGATCCTACCGTTGGGGACTGTAAAGGTCTAAGAGTAGACTTTATTAGACGATTTCTTCCGGACTTGTATTTTATATTTAGAGTGCCTTTAACAAGTCTATGATCACTACCGGTATTGAACCTTTTGATCACTGAGAAACACTACTGATTTCCACAACGTTGTTTATGAGCGATTTGTTGACCAGAAAACCAACACCGCCTTGGGATTGGTCATCACCTTCTCGAAAGTAGAATAAGTTTCCTGACTCCAGTGTCAGCGTGTTCTCACCCAGTCTACGGACTTCTGATAAACCCAGTACATGCCAGTTTATGAGTCTTAGTTCTTCTTCGAGTTCTACGAGGTAATGATCCAACCTCATCGTGCGTCCATTGTAAGTGCGCCAAATGTAGTCGGCGTTTATGGTAGCCGTTTGTAATAACCCGGAGATTCCTAGCACCCTCTACCCCACCGTTATACCGACCGCTACCGTAACCGGGAACAGTGTGGCTGCCGGGAACTGAGGGCCGTTTTTTTCCTGACTTCGCCATATTGGGGTTTGCTCATAATCACCACGCTGGACAGACGGGTTGGTGACCGCAGTTAATTTATACTACTACTGAATGTTGCTGCTGCCCAACATCAGTCTGTGTTTGGGGTTGAGAAATAAGACCCCTTTTACCTCTAAGTCGCCTTTTACGACCTCCCAGGAAGATAGGGAGTGGTCCAGTTCTGTTCTGCCGGAACCACACGGCTTCTGTTGTATACACCGATGAATCCTACGTAGATTCTTCGCACTCTACTCCAAAAGCCTGGACTGATGGGACCACTGAGGGCATAAAAAAACTATTCCAAAGGGCCAACAAATTGACATTGTTCACACAGGATCTGAAAATGGTTTTATAACCTCAAATTTCTCTTAGGGAACTATTAAGGGAAATTGATATTTTAACTGTTCCTTGCCAATATATCTTAACTTGTTTAATGTACGTACGCAAAAGTTATCATTTATTTGCTAAAAATAGTGACCTACACAGTGTTAATACAAGGAATTAGGATAAATTGGTATTTCCAAAATGTCGTCTTCAGAAAGTGCATAGCCCTTTTGCAATACAATTTTAATATTTTTACAATAAATTCCAGATCATGTAGTTAATTTATCTCCAAATAAATTTAAAATATATGTCAAAGAAAGTTTAATGAAAAAAGCTATTACAACGTTGATGAAAACATTAACGATTAATATGCTTGGGAGAATTAGAACTTATTAATTTGTATTGGTATTGGTGCATTTAATTTTTTTTTTTTTAATTAAAACATTGTATATTATATTATGTTATAAGGCTATATTGTATTTTAGTATGAAGTTGAAAAAATATACAAGATTAACTGCCGAGTTTCTTGCCAGTTCTTCTCGATAGTAAATCATTCCGAACCGGTGGTTTTTTTTATTGCACATATTCTCAATGAGCTGTCGTATGAGGTGATTAACATACAAATAGGGTGAAAGGTCATCTAGGAGTAAACACTAAAAATAGTATTATCATCGATATTATGCTAAAATATGGGTAGTATTTTGATAAAGATACCAATTTCTATAAACATTGTTGGTTTTGCCCCCAGAAAACCTATTCTCATAGGAAAAATCGATCGGAATAAGAAGTAAGTATTTTGTGTCAATCGAGGCCATAAAATACCTATGCACCAAATTTGATTCACGATCGACTGCTTATGCGTGACAATTAATTACTTACTCACTACACATAAATGTAGTTCAACATTTAACGAGAATTTTGAAAGAGATTTTGAGAGAAAGAAAAGATTTTTAAAACTTCTCGGTCCTATGCTATACGAAGATCTCTGCAGCTTCATAAAATAGGTCCCAGATTGCATTGCTTGATAAGGACTTAAATGAAAAAAGACCATAACACATAAAATCCGAAACTTTTCGTAACCAAAGTATCTAGTTGCTTATAAAAATCAATAGTGATGTTATGTGGTTTACCAACGTCCTTTGTTATTCTCCATTTCCTATTGATGTTAAGTGGCGGATGTGAGTCTCACGAAGACGCTCAAATCTCGCGTTCTCGCTTTGTTTGCACATTTTTATTACTGTTAGACACGTATGAAAGGACACTTTGCACATTTTTATTACTGTTAGACACGTATGAAAGGACACTTTGCACATTTTTATTACTGTTAGACACGTATGAAAGGACACTTTGCACATTTTTATTACTGTTAGACACGTATGAAGGACACTTGGTTTATCCATTTTATACGTTTTTTTGTTACCCATGTCTGTGTCTTTTCTTTTATTTGTAGTCACTTTGTGATGATATTATTAAGAAATTTAGGTGCTTTTGTAGCACTCAGTGCACATAATTGCCGTGTTTTGAATTGATTTGTGAAGTATTATGTCTGTATTATGTATGTAAAAAACCTGTTTTTATGACGTCACTGGTAGGTCACAACATTGACCAGCCAACAGACTATACTACTATGTAAATAGGTACTATAATCAAAATCTTATCTAATCTGTCACAAATTTCTGTCCTGTGACGTAGATTAGAATAGAATTAGTATGGGCAGTGACAGATTTCTTATACAAATTAATTTGCAGTGGTTGAAAGTAAAATTACCTGTACTGTTGAACTAAAGCCGGGTCCTGGTCGTGTTTCGCCAAAATATTACACAAAATCTACACAAAACATGTTTTGTTTAATGCACGTAATGTCTCCTTGACCTTTGGTATTGTTGTTTGATGTTTTCAAAAACATTTACCGTCAAAATGACTTCAAACGTAGAAGACGTATTTAAAAAAGGTAGATTTAGTAAATAAAAAAGACCGCCACAGAGCACATTTGATTACCACAGAAATTAATTATTGTCCCCCCCACCCTACCCTCGGGGTAAAGGTTTAGATATTTTCCGTCGAGCGTGGAAAGCAAAAACATTGTTTCCATCAACAATAACAAAGTTTCAATCAACACACATGTGTAGTGATGTTTTGTGTACATCTTTTAGTATAATGACGAGAAATCAACGATTGAAATTATCAAAAAATAACTCAAAGACGTAATACATAAAGTTATATTTCTCAAACGTATACCTAAGCAAAATATGTTTATTTGCCATATTCAAATATATTTAAATATATTAGTTTCTATATTTAGTATATTTATAGCTTTTTCTATTTAAAATTTAATAGTTATATTTATAACGATCCATTATAATTTTTCATAACGTTTATTATTTATGGTTTAATTTTTAATGGTGTGCTATTAATTATATTATTATAATTATTATTATATCGGTACAGATATTTGTCCGGTGTAGAATTTCAGTATCGATATTTTTACTGGTACTACCGATATACACATACAGTCACTGCCCTAACAGAAAGTCTCTGAACTCAAGCGGCTCAGATGAAGAGCATAGGTTACATCCTATTTAAATCCACGTAACTATTTTACGTGAACTAACGTAAAACAAACAGGTTTATTTGATTTGCGGATGTCAGGCTGTAGAACTACCTTTGCCTTACGTCGCTTTACTTTAACTATTCTAAATCTTTAGGAACAACAAGGGACCTTATTGGAAACAGTCTCGAGCTATTCGGACTCTGGAGTTCGAGAGAAAAATGTAGGTAGGTGTTTACGGGTCTCGAGGCATCGGTGACCGCTTACCATCAGGCGGAGCGTAAGCTTATTTGCCACCTTAGTGGTATAAAAAAAAAAGGTCCAAGAGCTAAGCCCTCGGATCCGTATGTTTAAGTCTAAGCTAAGGAGAAGTAAAGCTATATAAATTAAAATTTTTATCAGCATTTATTTATAAATAAACATTTCATCTCTTGCTTCCAAAAAAACCCTTAAAGCTTATTTTAATTATCTTGAATTAAATTATTTTCACTTGACTCAAATACCTTCTTTCAATTAAACATAACATTTTGAAATTAATTAATATAATTATTAAAACATTTCTAAATTACTACAATTTGTTTCGAACTAAGTTACTCCTAAGTAATGCGACATAAATGTTCACTTTGAGGCAGTACGTAAGTAGTTGCAAAAGCAAGTAAATATAGACAAAGAATACATAAGGATTATTTTCATACATAAGTACAGACTTATCTAAACAATTTTCTGAACCAAACTATATAGTACTGATGATTCATATAGGTAGATATACTAAGAAATATAAGTGTATTTTACGCTTTTAAGCTCGTCCCATGACTTTGTAAATCGGTTCGCTCAAATGGACCGAAGGACCATTGACACGAAGAGCGGACAAAAGAGGGTCGCTAATGGTATTTCCGCTTTTAGTAACAAACGTTGAAACAAAATAGCATGGATTTTGCATTTAAACATCATCATTTATACAATTTATTGGATACAGATACACAAATCCTGAATCAACGTTAAAATGGGCCAAGGTTTTTACATTTTCGTCATTGGTTTTTAAAGCCAAAACAAATAACATGATACTAAACCCCTTAGCGTTAAAATTTTGTGTCGGTTTTTTCATGAAGTTAATGTTTTTAACAATTTGTTTTACTGACAACCGTATAAAATGATTATTAACATGTTTTTGAACTCAATTTATAGTAAAAATAATTTCGTTTTGTGATATTTAGAGTAACACACCGTTATTGAGATATTTCTTTAAGATGAGCTCCATAATTTTTAACACTCGAGGTGGTGCCATATTAATGTTGTGTATTTAAAACTTAAATTTTTGGTCAAAAAGAAATAATTGGTGTTAATTTGGAACTGTTGAAGCGCCTTTTATGTTGATGATTCTATAGTTTTTAGTGTACGAGAAATAAAAGCAGTTCGTCACTCAAAAGTAAAAAATAAAAACTTTTTACCCAAAACTAATATTTTCGTTTGTATGTGAAAACAATAATCATTACAATAAAATTTTACAAAAAATGATAAGGAAAAAAATATATTAAGAAGGTAACTGCTAATAATAATAATAATATGACTGTTTTGCACTACAACAAAACAGGTATTATGTATTGAATAAAACACACACAGCGTTGTGTTGAAGTAAGCTGTTGTGAATAAGTCCTTTAAACTTCCTAGTCTATGTAAAACTTACCAAATTCGCACGGTTGACTTATCTATGCTCCTTTAATCACTTGCAGGCGTCATCTTCTGGCAAGAAAGAAGCATCCTTTGACTGTTTATAGAGTCTTCAGCTCACCAGCAAGGACATTGCTGCAACGCTGTGTGTTTTATTCAACACATAATACCTGTTTTGTTGAAGTGCAAAACAGTCATATTATGTGCCTTTCTAAAACACACAGCGTTGAGTTAAATATCTGTTTGGTATGTGCTGGTGATTAAAACAAACGCTATGATGACAGACGATTTAACTAATTGTATTATCACAAAACACAGAATTTTAATAAGGTAACTCAAATTAAAAACATAAATTGTACTTCTTTCTAAATAACTGATGGATAAAATATTTAAATTATTGAACATTAACTTTAACTTTTTTAAGATGATCATAACAAAATCATTTAACTACATTCAACTTGAATTTCTAAGACAAAAAATAAGGATAAAATAATAATTAAATATTAGAAAAACGTGAGCGCAATAAACCAACATAATTGCTTTTTTAATAAAACTGTCAACAGGGCGGCAGTAGTATTTTCTTAATGTTTCATTGCCCTTCCAATTGCCCCTAGAAAGTATTTCCGCTACTTCCAACCAACTTCTAGATGCTACAGCTGATCTTATACTGCCTGGTGGGGCTGTTATATTTGTGTCTTTAAATATAGTTCTAATCCAACTCGCTATGTTGGTTCTTGATGCTGGCTTCGATTTTCCTGTTAAAGAAATGAACAAACTAGTAACACTCTTGTCTGAGTTACGTCTCCTCTCAGAAACTTGAAGAAAGTTTAAAATGTGTCTAAGAGGACAAATTCGATCATCCGGATGTTTCCGTGATATCCAACCTGACTGTTGGTGTTTACTAGAATCAGTTTTTGAGCCAAACTTTACTTTAACTTTTAAAAATTACTATTTTACTGTTGTATATGCTAGTTTGTCCTCCAAACATAATTTAGATAAAAACCTTGCAACCTCCTGGACGTCAGGTGTTTTAGGGTTAACTTTGTTTTGAAAACACCAAGTCCACCACCTTTTGATTGGAGCTCTGTATGTTGTTAAGGTAGATGTCCGCCAACTACTCTTTAACAAATCTTGCTCCTCTGCAGTCTAGTGAGAGACTTGATCGGCCCACCCCCAATCTTCCAAACCTGAAGGACTAAATTGTCTACTTGTTGATGGCAATAACACGTAGCCCAATCTCTTAGATCTTCCTGCAGGTCTGTTATTAGAATTGGCTCCGTTAGGGCTCTGGCTTTGAGGTCGGGTAGCCAAAAGCATTGGTCTATCTTGGTGCAATCAAAATGTACTTGCCCCCTTGCCCTGATGTTCATGTGAGTTAGTACTCTTGGTATTAAGTTGGGTGGAGGGAAAATTTTGGCTGAAAGTGTCGCAAAAAATTGCGGAACCATCTCTGCAATCTAATGTTACGTAGTTTGGCACGACAGCTGTCCGTTTTAATGCAAACAAATCTACATCTGGCACGCCCCATATTTTGAATATGGCTTCCGTGGCTGGGGGTAGAGGATGCCACTCGGGTAGATTGTGACCCCTTGATAGGCGATCTGCAATTCCGGTCAACCTCCCCGGGAGGTAAGTGGCTGAGAGAGTTATATTTAGCTTTGCTGTGAGCTTTAGGAGTCTGGTTGTTAGTCCCAGCAGTGCAAGGGACTGGGTCCCCCCTTCGTTTCTGATATAAGCAGCCAGAGTCCTGTTGTCGGACTGTATTAGGATGTGTGCATTCTTTAGAGTCATCTATTGACTGATTACCGCTGTAAATACAGCATTTATCTCTTTTACATTAGAATGCCACTGTTTTGGTGAGGGAGCCATTTTCCTGATAGGTGAGTGCTGTTTAGTTGAGCCTCCCAGCCTGTGTCTGCTGCATCTGTAGTCAGGAAGTGTGTGATACTCTTTTTTATTATTGGTACCCAGCTGTTGGTTACTGTGTTTAACCACCAATGTATATCCATCTGAACAGGTAGAGGTAAAATTATTTTTTCTCTTAGTCTGTGTTGCTTGAACGCCTTTAAGAAAATTTGCATTCTGCGACAATGCAGTCGACCTTTGGAAGTTGTGTAGTTTGCAAAGTTCAGCAATCCTAATAAACTCTTCATTTCTTTCAGAAAACTGTTTCCAGCCGTCGACATCTTTATTTATTTTTTGTATCTTTTTGATCGATAATTTTACCTTGTTCTGATGAGTGTTTCATACTAGCCCAAGATATTCCACTTCTTGAGTTGGTCTGAGAACTGATTTCTGATAATTTACATGCCATCCCAAGGTTTCTAAAGTTCTCAGTGTTTCTGCAACCTGAGAAACTAGAACTGTTCGGTCCTGGTGTGCAAGGAGGTAATCGTCTAGAAACACCAATATACAGAAACCTTGGGCTCGAAGGATTTCCGCAATCCAATTCGAGACTGTGGCAAATGTTTTTGGAGCTGATGATAGTGGCCCATCGGTAGGGCTGTTAGCTGTAGGACTTCTTCGTTGTATACTACTCTTAGGAATCTCCTGTGTGACTCCATAATTGGTAAATTAATGATAGGCCTGATGAATGTCTATTTTCACTTACCAATCGTTTTCCTAGAAGAATTCTGCTGCATCTGTCTGAGAAATTAAATGGAAATGTTTCACTGCCACAAAAGTGTTCAAACCCCTGAGGCCAAATATTGGACGCTGTCCTCCATATGACTTCTTTACCAGAAACATCCGACAAAGAAATCCTGGACTCAGGACTGGCGGTGTCTCTAAAATATTTTTTTTTGTTTTAATTGGGCGATCATGTCTGACATGTCCTTGGTTACTTTTGTTTCAAATTGTTTTTAATACTTGCCTGCTTGGATATTGCAAAGGTGGTTTCTTTACAAATGGTATGCGGCCCCCTGTTATTAATATTATTATGTGGTTATTGGCTCCAATTTGTTGCCACATATGAGCATAGTTCTTTAGAAGCCAACCCCCCCCCCCTTGAAGCTCCTGGTATGCAGGTCACATTTGTTTACGGTTGGTCTCTGAATGGTTATTGTCAGTGGAATAGTTGCGACGAAACGGCTGGTTCTTTCTGGTTTTTGAGTCTTGAAAGATGATCTATGTTGCTTCTTATTATTATGACTGAAGACTGTTTGATTTTGATTATAGGAAGCACTCACAATTTTTTATCCTTAAGGTAAGTTGGAGTATTATGCCATACTTGTGATCCACCTAAGGATGTAATAACTGGTTGTAAAGCTTCTCGGCTAAAGAAATATTCTTGGCTGGTCGGAATATTTTGCGAGATTGCTCGCACATTTGAATTGCCAATCTCTTTCAATACACGGCCCCGTCTGATTTTTATACACTCTGCTATTTTACCACATATAATCTGCATAGGAGTTTCTGATTTTTTAAATGAAGGTGAACCTGGCCCAAATATGGAAGATTTTTTTTCAAATAAGTTATTACAATTCAGATTATTTGTATTTTGTAAAGCCCAATCAATGATGTCTTGTAAACCAGTTTTAAGTAGCTGTCGCTGTTCTAATATGTTATTAGAACCTGCTAGCAAATTTTCGGTTGATGCTAAGTAATCCTTGCTTTAATTGAAATGGCAAAGTTCTTCATTCACTTTGAGACCTATAAAACGCGGTTGGGATATGCATGTTTGTAATGCTTTTTTATATCTAATAGCCTTTCAAGCTGGTGATTCAAATTGTTCGAGATGAACAAGTTTATTTAACCTGTCTTTATCTGATGGTGGAATAATTGTTTTTTGATCAAATTTAGTACCTATTTCGTCTAAGGAAAGTTGTCTATGAGTCAAGGCTGTTGATGGCATAGTCAGAAACAGTTGCTGGGAATGGGATGGCGTTGAATCACCGCTTTGTACATAAGAATTAGTTTGTACAGGTTGATTGGTATTACTCAATACGTATTGAAGTAAGCTTGCGACATATTGGGATATAAATCTTAACTGTTGCATAAGTGAATCTAAACGTGAATCTGAGCATGTTTGGACTTGTTTATACTTACGCTATCACGTCTTTTGTTGGGCGGATGTGATACGATGTCCTCCTCATCCTCCAAGGATGAAGAGAAAGACGAGCTACGAGAACTCTTCCTGTTCCAGCACTGGTCATCGTCCGAAGCACTAGGTTTCGAATGAATTTCACCTTCAATACTCACTTGTTCCCAATCACCTGAATTTATTGTGAAAACTTAAAACTAACTCACAAATATATGATAATCATAAAAAGAAAATACACTGCGTGATAATTAAATTTTTATCTCTTTTCACTATTTAAAGAAAATTTTGCCGGCAAAATTCACAAACGCTATGAACTGTCAAAGGATGCCTTTTTATTGCCAGAAGATAGCGCCTGCAAGTGATTAAAGGAGCATAGATAAGTAAACCGTGAGAATTTGGTAAGTTTTACATAGTAACACAGTTACTAGAAAGTTTAAAGGGTTAATTCAGAACAGCTTTCTTCAACTCAACGATGTGTGTTTTAGAAAGGCATAAAAGAAGGATTACATGTTTGTTTCTAAAGTGTCAACTAACAGTTTTTTAGGGTTCCGTAGCCTAGAGATATGATAAGTAGTTTTTTTTTAATACGTCATTAATCGTTAGCCGCAATTTACCTTTCTTTCAATAAACTTAAATAAAAAATATTTTTGTTTGTTTCTGTAGAATACATAAATAGTGGTAGGTACGGAACCCTCGCACTTGGCCGGTCTTTTTTTTAAGTGGTGTGGAGGCAAATATATCCAGATCAGGGAACTGTTCATTATACAATCAATTAAACGGCACAGAGGCGCTCGTACACCGGCGTACGTCCGGTGCGGTGGCGCGTGGAACAGTTTGCACACGTGCACCTAGCATCGCTGCACGGTCCATGGGACTACGTAACACAACTTGTTGCTCAGCCCTGTACATTCGAATATGTTGCAAATTTTAAATAGTATCATCATAACAGGACAGGTTAAAGCAGTAGTGCCCTGTTACCGAATGCACCGGCTAGGTGCTCAGAAGGAGGAGAAAAGATAGAGGGAGTTCAAAGGCGAGTAAAGAAACACTTTTCAAGGGTAAGGCAGGTTATATTAGTATACTCTTTCATTATATAGTAACAGCTTTTAATGCACAATATCCTAATAATATAGGGTGATTCTTAACACTTAAATATCTAGATCACAGCTACCTAATTCACAATCATATAGGACTACCTAAATAAATAGAAAGATAGCCAAAGCCAAGCCTGCCTACACAGATTTTAAGTGTAGTTTTTAAAGCTTTTATTAGGGAACTAGTAAATTCAGGTCTCTTCGGCCTAGAGCCCGATTCGATGTCTTGCTCGCTGTAGGCACCCCTCAGGTCAGCACCGCCGTAGAAAGAAGACGCGGACGGGACTGATTTTACGTAGCCTAACAGCGTGTGGTGAGTAGTGAATATGCCGCACGTGGCTAGCACAGTGCAAGACCGCACGTTAACGTAGCTCGCCAGTAGCTTCGGCGCAGAGTAGGTCGCCCCGTAACCTTCGTGTGTAGCGGTGTTCAAGATAGCACCCCTACTGCACAGGCCGAAGGTTTGGAGTCAAGGAGACTCCAGGCAGGCCGAGGATTTGGAGGTTAGTAGACTCCGGCCTTCCCCAGTAAAAGAACAGCAAAGCAGCTGCCGTGCGCCATCGTTAGACAACAAATGTGCACCCGCATACAAAGACGTCTTCTCACGGACCTCAGTTTAGGCGTAGAGCCGTAGTAAAGCAATATATATACGTAGTATATATATACTAAGAACCGTACTGTCAAGAAGAAAGAGAAATGGATTAGCGACTTACCAATAACTCACAAAACACAGAACGAGAGAAAATAAATGTACAAAATTACCGAGGACGGTTTTCTTTTATAGCATAGAAGTAGATATGCAGCAATTTGTAATTTAATAATAGAATCCGTGAAAATAATTATCAACAGAATTTTTCACGACTACGTCAAGTATCTACGTAAAGTGAACTGTTTTGACTTAGCGATGTCAAACATCTATAGATTGTTTGATCTCTAAATTTAAATTACCACAGTGGTGATGGACCTAAGAGCGAATGCCCAGAAACTTCTATCGTTTTCTACATCATTCGGTCCTTTATATCATGACGCTCAATTGTTTCAAACTATGAAGGTTATATCTTTCCAGTAGTTGTGCGTATGAGTGGTTCCTTTTAAACCTTAAATCAATTCAACGCAAGAATTTTCGTTGTATTTTTTCCAATGCATCTATATATTTATGAAATATTGGGTTCCAGACTGAGATTTAGTTTTAAGTTAACAATAAAAGTGGGATGGTTTATGGTAATTGAACCATTTAAAATTAACAGCCGATATAATTTCTAGGTTCCATCCAGATCATTGGAGCTAAATCGAAACTTTCTTTTTTTCCTTAGACCACGGACCACTCAGTTCCTCTAAGAAAGTATACCACTTTGGTATGAGGTTCATGGCTTGTCCTTAGTAGTACCTTTGCAGTAGTAGTGTAGTACTAAAATAAGAACAATATCTTCAAAATCTTAAAGGTGGGCACCACGAGCAGTGAGTGCCTGCAAGTCTTGAGAGAGAGCTGCCAGAGAGTACTATTGCGTTAAAGTCTAATTTAAAAAACTTAAAACGGTGATACTTTTGTAAACATATTTATTGCTACCAAGCAGTTTTGGTAGCAATAAAGTTGTTTATGAAAACATCTTTATGTTTGATTTCATGTGAAAGGAGTTTCAGTAAACAATAATTAATGGTAAATTACCTATTTGCGGACAAACATGACTCAGATGATTATTTGCAAGATAAAAGTGTTTTAGAACATTTTATAACTCGTCCAGCTTAGTTCACTATTTTCAACAGAAGATCTAGTTCAAACACATATATTTGTTTCCAAATTCGATAAAAAATATTGACTAGCACCTCCTGAAGAATGGAATTGTTAAGCGATAAATGCTTGGTACCATTTAAAGTGACGCAACCTGAAGCACGTGACAACATTTTAAAAATCTTATTTTGCTATTGAAAAACAGGATAGATTCTTACGGATCAGAAGAAGTAGACAGTTCTTCTATATGTGGACATACGCCCTGCGGGCAATTCAAGTTAATAAAACCCATCTGGGTCCGAGATGGCTGTGAAATGCATTGTCAGTTTTCTTGTGTTTTAATGAGAAAATGTGTAGAAGAATTTGATGGTTATGACCTACATTGGTGATAAAATCGTTATTCTACACATTTTTTTATAAAAACGTTTTAAATTGACAATGCAATGCAATCGGATCCAGATGGTTTTTACTGACCAGCTGTTCCTTATTTAGCATCGCCGTGTGGGATATTTGTTTTTTTAGAGCACATTGTTAATCTATTTAGATTTTTATTTCTAAGATAATGAAATCCCCCTAAACTAACGATTATGTTGTCACTCATTATTGTCAATTTAATAAAGATTTAATGAAAATAAAATCATATTATCGTCTATTTGAGTATATACGATTTGAGTATAAAACAAAATCTTAAAAGATAAAAATTTAGATTACGTGATTCAAAAGGAAGAGTTATACAATATCAATTTGTTTATTTGTAATTAAAATGATGGTAGGTACGGAACCCTCGGTGCGCGAGTCCAACTTGCACTTGGCCGGTTTTTATTATCTTATCAAAAGTGTGACGAAAAGATTTTTACTTAATAAAGTAGTTTACTTGGAAAGCTATTTTAATTATTATAGTATCGATCCTTATATATATCTTTAATAAGTTAGTTACCTTAATCATTTCATGTAGAACTAAATTTTCCTTGACTGCATATAATTCTATATTCTATCATTACACGCAACAAAAAAAATGGATTTTTGACCCAGTTAAACATTACGTTTAGCTTTTATTGAATAAAGGTTACAAATTGTTATATGCATTATTTTTTGCAGCTAGGTGGTGGCATACTAATTTCTTTCATTTTTGAGTCTTGCCTGTGGTAGGTAGGTAATCAGATAGTATAGTGCAACAAACTTTTCTGACACGGTGGTCAAACATCAAATTAACAGTCGCCATAATTAAAATGCTGCTCCCAGCAAGACCTCACAGACGGATGAGGAAGATAAATAGGACATTTCATTCCATTTCATTCATGCAAAACAGTTGTAATTCAAACTTTAATTTAAGAACTTTAAAGGTGTAGTAAAGAAAGGTGTACGATTTATCACGATAACTGGTCTAGAAGCTGAGTTAGTTATATGTAGACTGTAGTTTTTTTTAACTAAGGCTGGGCTTGCACCAACTTACTTCGACGTTAACCAGCGGTCAAAAATGGAAGATGGTATAAAAATTTGCAAAGGCACCTTTTTAAACGTAACCGGCCTGTCAAAGTTAGTTGGTGCAACCCAGCCTAAGTCTTGCAGTAATAGGATTTGAACACCACCAGATGATCATCGTTCTTTATTTAACTTACTTATTCATATAAATGCTAATTTACGAGAATAAAGTGAGTGGCTCAGCGAAGTTTTACTTTTTTTCGGAATCTTAAAAGATTGCCTGCCATAGATAGATTCAATCAGCTAATAGCAAATGAAACGAAAACAATGATCAAGCAATGCAGCTTTGTAATACTTCAAACCAACATTATTGTTTAGTAAAGCAAGGTAATGACAAGATAATGACAGTGAATTAGTGAACATACTTGTTTGGATACGAGCCCTTTTGAATGTTAGTCATTTCCAAACCTTTGATCGCAGTATTTAAAACCATGATAAAAACAATAAAATTGTTTCTTTGTGCACTTGCCAATGTAATGATGATACATATCTACTTGTACCTTTGACACATATCCACCAAACGACCTTCTGACGATCACTGAAACGGCAATCTAAACCAAACAAAATGTAATTAACGTCAACGTCAGGGTAATTTACGTGGGTCTGATCCCAGCCATCGCTCCTACGCTTTAGGGATAGATAAATTTATTATTGTAATTGATTTAGATTCTACTTATAGGTATTTAGGTTAAGGAAGTAGTCGAGGTAATCCTGGTCTTATATGAATTTGTGTAAACTACTTGTAAGGGTTCCGTACCCAAAGGGTAATTAGTGGAACCCTATTACTAAGACTTCGCTGTCCCTCCGTCGGTCCGTCCATGCGTCTGTCACCAGGCTGTATCTCACGAACCATGATCATTAGACAGTTAAAATTTTCACAGAAGAAGTATTTCTTTTCCCGCTATAACAACAAATACTACAGAATAAAATAAATATTTAAGGGGGCTCCCATACAAGAAACGTGATTTTTTTGCTCTATATTGATAACGGCAACAGATAGACGCTTAAAATATTCACAGAATATTTAGTTATATAGTCACTTTAATAACAAATGATTAAATTAAAATAAAAAAAAATATGTCATTGTCCTATACAACAAACGTGATTTTTTGGCGGTTTTTATATATAATGGTACGGAACCCTTCGTGCGCGAGTCTGACTCGCATTTGGCCGATTTTTATTATATTTAACTCTCGTAAAGAAAAAACTGACACAACTTGTTTTTTTATTTATTTGTATAAATAAAAAAACTTTTTTATTTATTTAATTATTTGTATTTATAATACTAATCACAAATGTTTGCTATTTTATTAAGGGAGGTAATTGAAAGTCTGTATTTAAGTAGATCTAGTAGATACAAGAGGAGAAACAGCAGCGATCATTTTAGAATAAAACACTTTTAGAACCATGTATTCCGTAATTATTTCTCAACCTCTCCAGGACATAGTTTGATGACGCCGGACTTCAGATGGAGTACAGCTAGATGGAATACTAGTTTCGACCTTTTGCCTTGATTCAGAGAAGACCTGTGAGAATAGTTCACAATCTAAAAATCATAAACCTTTAGTCTAAGGAATGTCTTTGCTTTCGTGTGTGTGTTTTACTTGTCGTTTAATGGCTGTGATCTGAAGAATTTAATGTTTTTAAATGAAATATTCTTACATATTAAATCGCCATCTGGAACCAAAAGAAAAGCTTGTTTTATGAATTCTAGACAACGGATACCAATTCCTACTTAAATACTTTTTTTTTGTAAAAACATACGTATTATACGTAGCAAAGAGTCAGACTCAAAACAAACACAAATGTTCATCACATAAATATAAAACCCACGCTCCACCACCTGGTTAGTTGGTTAAAGCTTTGAGGTTTAAGGAGTTTTAAATATTGCTAAGATCTGCAGTATGGAAATATTTAAAAGTGATTAGTTTTTAAGGGTTGGCAACATGTGCGTAGTGCCCCTGATGTTGCAAGCCACCATATATAGGCTATGGTTACCTACAGCCCAACATCAGAACGGGAAGACCGAGCTTTGCTCGTTTATTTAACAACGCCATCTATTGTCATGCAGCTTTAGTGTTGCTGTGTCGCTAAAATAATAGTATTACTATTCGCCAAAAGATATCAGGAAGAGTCATATTTTTCAGTTTATCATTACCTGAAAATACGGATAAAACGACGTTTTCTAAATCTGAAACCTAGCTAGATCGATTTAACGCCCCCAAAAGCCCCTGCATACTAAGTTTTATGAAAATCGTTGTAGCCGCTTCCGAAATTCACTACATTTACAAGAATTGCTCGTTCAAAGGTATTAGATTATTACATATAAATTCAAATATTATTTCCAAAAACTTTATTTTTCAGCTTAGTCTTATTACGTAATACTAGCTTTAAGTCTGCCAAAGTAACTTACAGTATAGTAATATATATCTACTTTCTCATTTTCGTGATATACAGGTGAGTGGGGCTCGATGTGAGCGTAAACAAAAGAGTTCGTTTGGCTTACATTACATGTGTTTACTTAACAACTTCACTTAAGCTCGGGTTTAGGTTAACGATCACTATCCACAAACCTTTACACAAAACTTGACCATTCTATGTCCCTTTCTATTGGATTGCGTTAAGTATTATTGGTCATTTAATTTCGGTGCTTAATGTGTGAGTAAATTATTTAAATTTGTTCATTTGATTTTATCCTTTGAGAAATATTTTAAATGTATTCTTAACTAAATTACAATATTATTATAAATGAGCTTATTTCCAGCTTTTGAAAAAAAAAATATTTCACCTAAAAATAGTTTCGGAATCACAAATCATTCAAATTAGAAAAATTTATGCAAAAAAAATCTGAAAATTCTCTTGTAGATGATTTTCCAAAAACGGTGAATACTAATATTTATGCATTAAGTGAAACAGAATTTAGGAATTTCCATTCAAACTTTCAACCGCTATTTTACCACCTTAGGGGGTTCAAACTTCAAACTACTTTAGAAGGTGAAAAATCCGTTATGTAACTTATCAAGTTCTTAGATGCAGCAGCGGTTTGGGCTGTTCAATGACAATCAGTCAGGCAGTTAATTTAATTAAAAAAGTTTAATGAATAACGCGGGATTTCCCGTATAAACGTTTCTAATAGAACTCCAAAATACATTTTCATAAACCCTTTAAGGAGTAATGTTTCAAAAACGTTGAATTACGTTCTTATTTAATTTGTACCAAAAACTCCAAACACCAATCTTCATTTCTGTTTCAACACTTAAAGAGATATTTTACATACAAAAACATTCCGTAGTTTACCCGCTAAGCAAATTATTAAAAAAAAAACAATTTTTAATAAGCGTTTGTATCACAAAAGAAACCTATTGTTTTGTTCTAGCTCTGTCTTGATAAATCGACCCACATTTTTTAGGTAGATATAGACAAGTTATATAATATTCCTGTTTAAAAGCAAAATAAGCTGCTAGGACACTTAGAGCTCCAGTTAAATCAATGTCACTGCTCGTATTTTTGACGGAAGAAGGATTCAGACAAAATTCTACATCAGGATGGGATTCCATACCAATGAGAATCTTAAGACTAAATATTGACACTATCAGACCCAGACCCAATCATATTGCAGTTACAGAACTTGGCAGGTGCTTGGCAGAGTACCTAGGTTACATAACGAATTTTTTTTATTCACCTACTAAGGTAAAGTTTGAATGAGATGGGAAAAATTTGTTGTGGTTAAGATCGTGGGGAAAATCTATTATACTTATATTTTATATCAATGCAAAGTCCAAAAACTACTTGGTCTAGACCCTTAAAATTTTGCACAGAGGTTCCTTATATTCCATTTTAATGTTTATAGGTGATCATTAAGGATTTTCAAAAATTCATCCTCTAATCATAGATAAAAGTCATCTTCGTAAAATAGCGGTTGAAAGTTTGAATGGAAATTCGTTAATTCCACTTCACTAAATGCATAAATATTAGTATTCACCGTTTTTGGAAAATCATCTCCTAGAGAATTTTGAATTATTTTTTTGCATAATTTTTTGTGATTTGTATGATTTTTATTCAAAAGCTGGAAATAAGCTTATTAGCTAATTAGCTAATTCCAAGTCTTTGGACAAAAAGTTATCGGAGTTCTCATACAAGTTTTTATCTCCCATTTCGCCCCCTAGGGGATAGTTATCCAAGAAAGAAAAACACGTCAATCATAATTTTGAAATTCAATATAACCAATTTTTATGCAGTTAGCTCAATTACGGATTACCATCCAAACTTTCAACCCCATTTTGGGTAATCAAGAAAATGATTTTATAAAATCTTTTCTCAGTGCTCTACAGGTAACTGGATCGTTGTTGCAAAATTTTAAGTCTCTAGGTATACACAAAACTATCGAAATTCTTACAAATTTTAATCCCCTATTTAATCTTAAGGCGAAACACCAAGTTTTATGCATTTAACTTCAAAGGTGACGGATTTCCATACAAACTTTCAACCTATATTTTAGCTTCTTAGGGGATGAAATTCTGCAAAATACTTTCAAGTATCTAGACACAAAAAAAATAATTTCTCATACAAATGTTCGTCCCCTATTTTGCACGTTAGGGGATGATTTCATAGTCAGTCAGTCAGTCAGTCAATTTATTCTTTTTATATATAGAAGATAAGCAGTCACCATGGGTATACTTGCTTTAATCGTCTATGTCAGTCTGACTAACCCACCATTTTAATAATCATCATTTATCAGTATCTTTGTTATAATGCACAATTTAAAATAATAAAATATCTAATTATTATACTTATTAATCTAAAAAAATTATTAAAAATGTTTTTAAGCAAGAATTAATTTACATAATAAACCTATTACAGAACTTACTTTGATGTGCCCTATTACACATATACTGCAACAGTATAATTGTAAATAATAAAAGCGAGACCGAGGCGCAAAAACGAAAAAAAATCAATATTCAAGGTAGAACTAACATGGAATAGGTCGGAAAATCAATATAGCCCGCCTTTTTTCCCGGCGAGCGATCTCGGTCCGGATTATCATTCACCAAAATTTGTCAACGAGGAAATCTCTTAGGATTTGAACACAAAACCCTCATTTCCTTTATGCCTTCAGTGAGTTTTATATTATACATAAATATTTGACTTATCATTTTATACGTTTTAGTTACTTACCCGACTACTTGCTTTGTTGTTTTTTTTTTGGGTTCCGTAGTTTAGTGGGAAAACTTTTACAATTTTGTTATGTCCGTCCGCTCATCTGTATCTATGTCACGATCTTATTAATACTGCCATCTTTCGATCGATTTTGATGAAAGATATAAAAAATTAACGGTGTCTTGACAGCCTCTGTGGCTCAGTGGGTAATGCCTCCCTGCTGATCCCTGGTCTTAGGTTCGATTCCCTAACATGAAACACATTTATATGATCGAACATTGGTGTTTGTCTTGAGTCTGTGTGGTTTCTGTGTATAAAAGGTATGTATTACAGCCAAACTATTAGAGATATCGAAATGCCACCGAAGTAAAAAATATTTAATCTGATGAGCGTTTTCTAACATCAAAATTAAAGATTGACTAGAATACCTTACGACCCTGATGTAAATTCTAAGAGCCTAGCCAAACTGTTGAGATATCAAAATGCTGCTTTGATAAAAGCTAATGGTCCATTCAAATAAAAGATCTAGATTACCTGATGTAGAACCCAAAAAACGCAACAAACTGTAAAAGATTTATATTTGCTCCCCTGTTTTTTAGTGTGGGCAAGCCTATTTAGCACTTTCTATTGTATGGTTCATCTTATGATCCTTAACCACAGTAGCATCTAAGCTTAAGGATCTGCTATAAGAGAATATTACCGACTTAGAGTTAATTGCCTCCTCAACCTTTCTAAGATTGAAATTTCTAAACCACGAAGAAGAAATAACAAAGATCGAGTGTGGCCAATATGAAAAACTGTAGCCAGGGTACAAGAAATATAACAAGAAAAAATGAAAAATATTGTCCACCCAAAACAGTCGTACAAGAAATAAGAATAAAAGTACCTATAAACAGAAGTGAAATCCTTACAAAAACTTGCTGTTTAAACGCGCCAAATCTCGATTGAGATGATTTGTCTATAAAAAGTAGTGAAATCTCTTAAACAGCCGAATCTAGAAGGTATAAGAAAACCCAGGAATTTTGACTAAAATCTGCCTAACAATTAAGTTGTAGAATTTTATATAACTTGGCCGTTGTTGCTATACACTCAAGTCCAAGAAAACAGAATTGTACAACATTTTCATAAAATTCTACTAAATATAATAGAAATGTATTAACCTTGTTATGTTGTCAGTACCGACCGACGGAGATTTGCTTTTAAATATATAAAATTAATTAAAATATTTTGGGGCCCATATAATTTGAGTAATAGGATTTTGCATCTTTAATATTGATCACGTAGCGTCATTCAAGCTTCAAGTGTAAGCGAGAAATTAGTAATGGCTCAGTTCATTTGAGGTTTTGATCATAGAACCACATTTATATAAATCAAAAAATGTCTAGTGACGATGATTATGTGGTATACAATGAAGACAAACATAGTACTGGCTCAAGCCAAACATCCAAAGGAACATCAACTATAGATTATTCGCTGCAGCAAGAGAGCTTTCTGATGATGGCTCCGTGTTCTTGCTAAAATTAATCCTCTATTGTTGGAAAATTGAGACTAAAACAAAATACAGATGCGAGACACGAGAGAGTGTTAGCCCAGAAGAAAAGATACTTGTAACTTGCCCGTAACTTAATACCTGATACAAATCGATACCTACTTGTTTATTTTGATTATTATTACATATTATACATTAAAAACACTCAGTGTCAAGATATACAGAAACGTTTAACACAAAAATTTTTGTCCTGTACAGATATAGACTCACACCCCTCAGTTTAGCAGGCAAGATTACTCCCATTGCCATAACTGAGCAACTAAGGCAGTCAAAGTTTATAAAATGTTTATGATGCGTCGGCAGGAGCATGGTTATCTGTTTGCATATAAGTAATTTGATTAGTTTCACTTAGGTGACTCTTACTCAGGTAAAATCTCCTCTTTATTTATAGATTTCAATAGTACTTAAATATTTTAACACGATTTTTACCGTGGTTGTTTCAACATTTTGTCTAATATTACAATTTTTTTGCACGACTATCGAAGCAGTTATTATAGTTCTGTGTATAGAAAAACCTTTAAACATTTCATAAAAAGATTGATTAATACCGTCGTTTCGTTATGGAACAGCCTAGGGTGATATTCTCTTTCTGCCGAATGAGTTTTGCCACGTAATCTGTTGCTTTGATTTAAAATTTTATTAAAATTACTGATTTTAACACGGAAACCATTGAAGAAAATGTCCCTTTTCCAGTATCAGCGGTCAAAATAAATCCTTTTATTACGGTTTCATTGCTCCGTACTGCAAAAGGTGTAACTATAAATTAAAAGGTACGTAATCGAGTAGTTTTTACGCAATTAGTATTCAGTAAAGCGAGCTAAATTCGCGTCCGATTTAATTTAGTATTCAGGCAACGATGTTTTCCGTCTTGATTTACTATCGGTTACGAATAAGAGGTAAATAATTAATTTCCATAGAAAAACCGAAGGTCTCATAGAAATATTTAGTTTTACAAATGTTTTATTGGTTTGAATTTAATTTTAATTTATTAATAAGTTTATTTGCATATCTATAAATAAATAAAAAATAAAAACTTTTTAATAAAAAAAAACAACCGGCTTCAAAAAGATGCACTAAAAACGTAAAAATAATGATCAAAAAATCTGATCTGAATTACAGTTTGAAGTTGGTTTCTATTTAATTTACCTAACAGTTAATAACGCGCTTCACTTTCATGAAACCAATTTCAAACTGTAATTCAGATCAGATTTTTTAGAAATAAGTAATTATTTTTACCTTTTTAGTGCATTTTTTTGAAGCCGGTTGTTTTTTTTTTATTAAAAAGTTTTTATTTTTTACTTTTGAGTGACGAAGTGCTTTTTTCAAGGGAAAGTTATTTGGATGACATTTTTCAAGGGAAAGTTATTTGGTATTGTCTAAAAACGAAACTACTGAATCGATTTCGATAAAATTTCTATGGGACCAACTCGCAAGTATATCTGTCGAGTAAAAAAAAATCACGTAAATCGGTTCTTAAACAAAATAGTTATGGCTGAACACCCATAAAAAAAAATTATATATTTACAGTCGAATTGAGAACCTCCTCCTCTTTTTGAAGTCGGTTAAAAAATAGATGATGTTCCCTAGCAAGCGCATCATTTGGGGCGTCTGAAGCGATTCGGTTCAATAAGGTTTTGAAGGAAACAAAATTGGAAAAGTTGCCAGGAAAATTGAGAAAGTCAGGAAAGAATTTGAAAGTGATGTTTTTTCTATGGGAAATGGAGGGTTAGAAGTTGGTATGCAAATCCATTATTTCTTAAGTTAAATCCATGAATATTAGTATTTGGCCTTTTTGTTGAAAACTAATAATAACGGAAACCTTTTTTTTGGAAATAAGGGGATAAATAGGGGTTGAAACATTGTTTCGGATTATTTTTGTAGGTTAATCCATGAAAATTGGTAAACATATACTTAGTTGTATATAAAGTTGTACCAAAGAGGGTAAAATATGGTCAGAAAGTTTGTAAACGTCCCACCATTTTAAAAAACGGGAAAAATTGAAATCTTGCATGTAACACCGCGGAAAACCAGCTAGTTAATTATATTTAATTGAAATTCTTGTGTCTCGCATTTTGCTCGCTGTAGTGAGATGGAAAATTTTGTGGTTTCGCAAGGCTGCAAAATGATTAGATTTTCGTCGCTAAAAATCCATCGCTTTGCTCGCTTCGCTCGTGGGTTGAATTTCATGATTCTTCGCAAGCCCGGTATTTAATATACAGTACCGTCACTCGATGTCACAGCGAGTAGTTAACTCTTACGTAGACATAAATAATAATTCATCGGCAAGAACATATAACATTCTTATCCTCAAATTATTAAGAAGGACCTAATTAATAATATTCATACACGATTTTACAGATGAAATATGTATTATATTATGTTGATTGCATCTATGTCTACCTTTGTATTTTATTGTATTCTTTTTATTTATTTATGCATATTGTTTTATTATAAATATTTATATTAGTTTATTCATAATGTTAAGATTAGCATCAGTTAAATAAGTTACATTTATCTATAGAATTTAAACAATTTTTTTACTTAACTTGTCTCGAAATTAAATTTTTTAATATTTCTTAACCAATTCTAAGTGAACGATAATATGTATAATAAATACTTACCTTAGTTAATTAGTGGATAACGTTGTTGGTTATTCAATTACGAATAAATGTTGATGTACCTAACATAAGTTAGTAATCGTAAAACCGTTTGTTGTTCCAAATTAAAAAAATAAAAAACGATTTAAAGAAATCCGATTTCTAAGGCAATGCCATACGGACGGATAGACCAGTAGTTCCCAAAGCGTTTCAGGTGGACCCTCAGGGATCTACTTTGGCGTGACAAATAGTGTTAGTGCTAACTAGCTAGCTTTCGATAGTGAAGCACTAAAATGTTGACTTGACTTCACCTATCAACGAAGGCAGATAATATTTTAAGAAGCTCAGCGACTGTTACTTGTAAAAACTTGCATGTTCCATATTTAGATATAGAACAAATTTACAAAGTTCGATCTAATCTTCACATTTATTGTCGTGTTTTGGGAATATGGTAGAAATGTAGCTGAAGGGGTCCACCGGAACCAGCTAAATTTTGAAAGTGGTCTATGAGAAAATAAGGCTGGGAATCTCTGAGATAGGCGAACGGATGGACTGAAATGTCGAAACTATAAGGCTTGCATATTTGGCTAGTAAACCGTGCTATCAAAAATATCACGTTTAATTTTTTCTTATAACTTGTATAATTTTTTTGGTATATATATATTTTCAAAGTTGTCTGAACATATTTTTTTTTTATTTTTAATTGCTTAAGCTCTATTCTAATAAAAGAAATAGACCTTTGTTTATGTAGATAAGTATACATAAAAATAAAATTGGACAAGTTGCAGTAGAGCGCCAGACCTGCGGTCTATAGTTTGACTCACATCCAAGAAATAATAAAATACATTCTGGTCCTTATTCCGACTACCACCTCCTGGCGACGGTTCCCGCTTGAACCATAGGTAAAAGTAGGTAATTTACACAACTTTTAAAAACCTACGAAACCCATGGAGCGCATGACCAAAAGTTCAACAAATCAACGTCTTACTAATTTTTTAGCATAAAAATATGGTCATTATTAGTTCGAAAATGTAAGGATACCATATTCTGGACCAAGAGTATTTCAAACTGTTTGTTACGTTATTGAATGCAGTTTCTAAACTTAGCCAGTGTACCTGTTTAGTGTAGTCGAACGCCCACGCTGTCATGGTACGACACAGTAACGGCGCCCGGTGGCGCTATTAAGTATATACAAAAGCGGCAGACGAAATATTTACAAGAGTACAATGAATAGCTTTTACCTCAGATTATTGAATTCAACTTTATTGTTTATTATTTTGTGTATTTGTACACTGAACAGCAAAAACAACTAGATGTATAAACGACGATATTTGTTAAACAAGTAAAGAATAGATAGCTTCATGGAACAAAAAGCATATTAAAATAGTTTTATTTTATACATAAATAATGAAATAAGTGATTACATACGCTTTAATGTTCTTTGACTTCATAGAGCTTTTATGAGTTGTTTAGGAAATATTGTCGTTTATGTAAGTGAATATAGTTATTTTTGCTCGTTTTTTTTTTTGGGTTTTGAAAAAGGCTATTTTCAATGCTGTTAGGTAAGTAAGTACCTACTATTAGTTAAGCATATTGTTTTTCTTGCATATTGTGCTTTTTCCCTCTAATTATAGTCGGGTACAATTAAAGTTCACAAACGGGATCAAAAGTAAATATCTTTGATTGTAGCATCTCAAGTTTCAATGCAGTCATGGCAAAAAATATGTAGAAGTATCTAACCCGTGCCGATTTACGACTTTTTGTTGACACATCCAGATTGACAACTCTTTGTGTCTCCACTAGGTAAGTATTCACCCTGTCACGTTTTTTAGGGTTCCGTACCTAAAGGATGTCAACGGAGCCTTTATACTAAGACTACGCTGTCTGTCTGTGTTCATATGAAAAAAAAGTGTCATGCGAATTTAAATTGGTGTTAGCTTTGATACTGAATAAATCTATCCACTTATCTTATTTAGCATTAAATCGTAAGTATCAAGGTATTATTGTATTGATTTTACAATGAACGAATTATATTTTTATAATAATATAACAGGTTATAGGTATTTAATCAATTTTAAGTATGCATAGTATCGACGATACAGATAAAACAAAAAAAGTAATAAGGTACAGTATATCTCCTAGTGACTTATAAAGTCCTAGCACATCAATCATATCTACAAACACATAAAATCTTCATAGAATTAAGAAATACAATATAAATTATTATGTACGCATAAAAATATTTTTTCTTCGCTTATGACTCCCTGAAGGTTGTGGCCATATCATTAATGTAAATAAATATTTTTAATGTCCTGAAATAACTTTATATATATATAATCATTCATATACTGTACCTATATCATCAATGTAAATAAATATTTTCATAACAAAGTTGCAGTCAAAAGTTTAACCTCGAGCCAGGACTTGATCCCGCAACTTCTTACATTCTGTGTAAGTGCTCTACCAATTGAGCTATCGAGGCATAAATCTGGCTGATGAAAACAAAGAAAGATTTTTTCTATGTATGTATTTATATTGTATTTCTTTATTCTATGAAGATTTTGTGGGTTTGTAAGATTGATGTACTAGGACTTTATAAGTCACTAGGAGTTGTATGTGACTTCGTAACCAGCGTATTTCCAGAGCAAAGATGTAGTTGAAATTTTCATCACCCGGACTTGTGCCTCGATAGCTCAATTGGTAGAGCACTTGCACGGCATGTAAGGAGTTGCTGGTTCAAGGGTTCAAGTCCTGGCTTAAGGCTAATCTTTTGACTGCATCTTTGTTATGAAAATATTTATTTAGATTGATGATATATATAAATGGATAAATATCCGAAACACCTGTTGGAAGTTTCGATGAGTATAAAGAAAATCCTATAAAATATTATAGGACATGAGTCAGTCAGTGTGTCACATCAAATTTAAATTCGCTTAGGTTTTTATGCATCTTAACAAACTTAAACACTACAGTTATAAGTTTTAATCTTTTTTTTGCACATCCCTTCATAGAGGGATACAACTGAAGGAAAATAAATTTAATATATATAACTAAAAATTAAAATATTATGTTAGTCCCAAATTCCTAAACGGACTTTCAGTTCACAAAGCCACCCAATGAATTACAGAACACTTGTTGAACTAAGACCTGAAGGAATAGCAAAACGTTTGTTATTCTCGCCTCCACATTCCCACAAAGGACATTTAATACAAATGTCTCGGACCGTTAAGTAGTCGCAGTCCCTTTTATCCTCCTAGCGCAAGAATGTCACGCATTATTTCCTCAAATCTCTCTTTCTATTCAGATTGAACGTAAGTGTTCAAGAAATAAATGTACTTGCACAATTGCTTTTAGACTTTTTTCCATTAGCAATTGTACAGAAGATAAAAAGAAAAGATCGGCCAAGTGCGAGTTGGACTCGCGCACCGAGGGTTCCGTACCTACCACCATTTATGTAATCTTCAAACACAAACAAAAATATTTTTAAATTTGATTTGATTGAATGAAAGGTAAATTGCGGTTTACGATTTATGAAAAAAAAACTACTTACTAGATCTCGTCTAAACCAATGTTCGGTGGAAGTTTGCATAGTAATGTACATCATATATTTTTTTAGTTTTATCTTTTTCTTATTTTAGAAGTTAAAGGGGGACGGGACGGGGGATGGGACAAATTTTACCACGTTTAGAAAAAAATAATATTAGAAACCTCAATATCACTTTTTAAGGCCTATAGATACAACCCACGTATGGTTTTGATTAAAAAAAAATTTTTGAGTTTCAGTTCTAAGTATGGGGAACCCCAAAAATTTATTGTTTTTTCTATTTTAGTGTGAAAATCTTAATGCGGTTTACAGAATACATCTACTTACCAAGTTCCAACAGTATAGTTCTTATAGTTTCGGAAAAAAGTGGCTGTGACATGCGGACGGACAGACAGACAGACATGACGAATCTATAAGGGTTCCGTTTTTTGCCATTTGGCTACGGAACCCTTAAAATGGGTACATGATTAGTATTGCGTAACAAAATTATCTAATCATAACACTTCTAAAACCATCTTGATGTCTAGTGTATTACCGAGCCGTATATCAGCCGAATCACTGTCTACAACAGAATTCTTAGCTGCACTAGCCTGCTGAATAAGAGCATTAGCAACACTGTTTCAGCTGATATAACTCTAATTGGGCACAAATTAAACAGCTATGAGCTGAGTACCTGTATCTAACTGCATTACGTTAGCATTATTTGAGCATTAGTAAGGGTAACTGTCGGCCCAAGAGCTGAACATTGGCCGATTATTGGAATGGGCGTTATCTATTATGCAGCGTAATGGCTGATTATTAGAGTGGGTGTAACCTATTTAGCAGCATTAACTACAGACTGGGATCTTATTAACGCTTCTTTGATGTTGAAAATTCACAAGTGGCAAAATTGTAACTAATTTTGACAGCTCCGACTCACACAATGGTATTGTTTGGTGCAATCCATTTTTCATTTAACAAATATTAATTTTCTGAAGTAATTAATATCTTGATTTTAACCTTACTCTTCCGTAAAATTTAACTGGGAAAGTTTATTGTCAAATACCACATGAAATAGACCAAAGTTTTCACGCGCTTTCAAATATGACTGCTTACTTAAAAAATATAGATTAAAATAGGTTGATAATATTTTTACAAGTAGCTCTTTATATCGGATATATAATTTGTCAATAAGCTGTTAACTTATAAAAAATTTGGTGTCATATTTAAATCTAGATTTTGTTTTCGTTGAATAAATAAAAATAGATTGTAAATATAATATATTACATATGTTAGATTCTCAGAAACGGTGGACAACCAATGTGCACTGCATTAATCATAATTAAATACCAAAAATCACTAGTGGTACATAAATCAGTTACGAGCTGACACGAGTAGTTGTTGGGTTATACAAGTCAGCCACAGATCCATGTAAAGTTGAATAGTGGGTAACATATAACAAAAATGTTATAGCCAATGAACCGCTACCACTCTATAGGATTTGGTTTATAGGGTTCGTGGAAACAGCCTATAATCCTGTCTTGCTACAAAATCTAACGTCCGAGTATATCTTATGATAGCGACGTATGGGACATTAAAACTTCTTTTAGGATCTTATATAACTTCATCAGTAGATTAATAGTCTATGCTAGTACAAGCATTCAGCTCCAACCAGGATCAAAGGTTACATGCGATCTAATTTTTAGCAGTTTGCTGTAATTTAGCATCATATAAATTCACCCGCTGTAATTGTATGGGCTGGATAAGTACTTTTTTTTTTTTTTATACCACTAAGGTGGCAAACAAGACTACGGTCCGCCTGATGGTAAGCGGTCACCGTAGCCTATGGACGCTTGCAACACCAGGGGCATCACTCGCGCGTTGCCGACCCTTCAGAAATCTAATAACTTCTTTTTTGAGGAACCCCATACTGTAGTCCTTAGAGAAAACCTTGGCAGGGAGATCATTCCACAACCCAAGCGTATTATAAGATTGAGTGTAACAAGCTCATCAATACTGTAAAAGTTTAACTATGTGCAGCAAGACGCTGTTTAGTTCCACAAAATTCTATATTGTAGCGGACAGTATGTACTATTAATTAATAAATGCTGAAAAACACCGACCTGTACATCTATATTAACACTCGCAACATTATAATCTGATCTCCGGGGTGCCGAATTGAGTCAATATACAGGTGAAAGAATAATTGCCAGATTTTGTAGTTTGAGTGTACTCTAATAAGTTTTTATAAATGCTAGTAAGTGACCGATGTAGACCTTATGTGACAAGTAATAACGCGGTTTCGTGCTTTTTGGGCCTCTCTGTATATCTGTCACACGCGTGTTTTACACAGACACCGTAGAGCTATAGCTTTTATTGGCCCAATTAATATATGCTTCATGTGATACATATTCTGCAGATTATGTATAATATATACCTAAATATGAATCGTTATCCTATTTCAATAGTATTTCAGCTCCTTCAGTTTTTATTTATATAAAAAAATCTTATAATTTGGCTCAAAATTTTTTGAGGCAAGTTTTATAACACTGATCTTATTTAATTATATTATATCCTTATTGAATAATAATAACTCTTATCAACACATATGCATAGTACAATTCTAAATCAACAAAAACCTTATATATACCGGCGGCCTTAAAAAAAGTCAGAGGTTATCAATTAATTGGCATGTTTCTTTATGTTGGTTACCGCATAACTTCGTTGTTTGTGAACCGATTTCTACAAATACACAAAGAACTACCTCTGGGATGGTCCCATTCAAATTTGGTAAGGATAGGACCAGGATAACTAGAGTTAGCCTAGAGAATGTTAATTGCATCTTGTAGCTGCATAGCTACTAGACGATTTGCAGACCAAATAATAGTAAGTATTGCGTAAAAAAAACAATTTTGACAGTTCCGTTATTAGGGTTCGATAGCCAAAACCAAACTTCTATTGTTTTTAGGGTTCAGCAGCTTAATGGTACAAACTTCGAATCCTTATTGTATCGTTGCGTCTGTTCATCTATCTGATTGACGTTATGTGACGGTTCCGTAGCCGGAAAACCAAACCATTATATTATTATTATTTATTCTGAACTATTTTGGTACAAGTGATACACTTATGGATGTCATTATAACACTGCTGTAAAGGGGCATTGTCATTAAATAACTAACAAATTTTTATAATGGATTTTTCAGCTGTGCAGAAACATCGTAAAAAGTTTGACTTTATAAATCTGGAACAAATAATGATGAATTATAAAAATATATTGATGCTGTACAGAGGCAAAAAAATATTTAAAAATTAAATAACCTTATCAAAGTTACATATCTGACAAATTTAAAAAGATAAAGTTCTCAGTTGTGATTTTAAGCAGCGTCAAAGTATAGAATAATATAGTTATGTCCGTTACTTAGACAATTTTATGGTTTTCTAAAATTTTTTTTTTATATTAGAAAATATCGGCAAGATAGGATGCCGACCCTTTGTAGATTGGTAGTTGAAAGTAACTTTTTGCATAAATTATGTCCATGAGAAATCCTCCTGCTTGGTAGCAGGGACTTTCCCGAATGAGAATTTAGACTTTAATTACTGACTTAACTCTTTGTTTTTGAAGTAAAGTTTAAGTTCTGCTGTTTTAACAATCGCTGGTATTAAAACTTTCCAAGTTAAAGCTTGAGAAATTGGGTAAGTTATTACTTTAATTTCAATGTTTTGATCTTTTTGTGCTTTACAAAGTAAATTTAAACTGTTACTGGAATTGTGTGAAAAGTAATAGCATTGTAGATTGTTGTACTAAATCTGAGAGATATAATTGTGGTAAAGGCTTTGACGTTTTTTCTAAAACATCTCTGAAAATATTTGTACATATTATTTATATAGTAACTGGAAGACCGAGCTTCGCTCGTTTTTTTTTTAACAACACCATCTATTGTCAAGTAGCTATAGTGTTGCTGTATCAGTAAAAATAATAGTGTGAAATTATTACTCTCCAATAGATACCCTGAAAACACGGATAAAACGATTTATCGCCCCCAAAACCCCCTGCATAATAACTTTCATGAAAATGGTTGGAGCCGTTTCCGAGATTCAGATTATATATGTTACTGTAGATGCACGAATTACGGCAAATCCTAAGATTTAAGAGTAAAACCTAAGATTTATCAACTCTTAATGGTAAAAGCCCGAATGATTTTGCGATTCGCACTTTTACCATCATTGTTTTGGTAAGTCTTAAAGACATGTTATAATGTGTTCGATGTCGTGCTTGTGGATGGTCTGCAGCCGCGCCCCCCGCACTGTCTCCGCTCGCCGCAGTCGATTGTTTTACACGTTTGAACACGCACCTTAATTTGATATCTGTTTGTGTTTTTGATGTCTAAAAGTAATTTGTGAATCAAAATGAGTGTATAACATAGATTTTATGAAATAATGGACGAGCTCGTGGCAAACAAGAAAGACAATAACTTTTATCTCGATAAGAAATAAAAGAGGAAGTAAAAACTGCAAAGAACGTGAAAAAAAGGAGCTGTTCATTACAGGCGTATAAAGTGCTATGATATTTTGACGAAGAAAAGCTAATAGCGCTGATGAAGGAAGAAAATGGGAGAATTAAGGCCAAATATAGAGCACATCCCGAGGGAATTAAATGCCCCCCTTACGAATCAATGTTTGGTAGTATAATGAAAATGGGCATTGCGACGTCAGCAATTGTACTTCAAAAATCTGAAGAAGATTTAGAAAATTTGTTGCATTCCAAAAAAAATACGGAACAAAATATAATTGAACAGGACAAGGAAGACAATGTTGTTGAAAATAAGTCTGAAACTGTGACAATGAAAGAAATGAAACACAAGAAAACGAAATGATTTTAATCGAGAAGATGAAGGACAAGCAAATTAATAATAATACTAATGTACCCATTCAGAGACAGAAAACGCAAATCATGCTCAAGAATATCCAATAACAAAGAAAATAGAAGCTGTGCAGACAATAAGAACAAAAGCAAAATTAAGTTTGGAACAGCAAGCTGAAATAGTGAAAGGCGTATCGGCTGATAAATATTCAAGTGTGAAAGTTGGCCAAAATGTAACTGACATTGACAGAGCTAAAACTGACCCTAAAAGCATTATTGCAGTTGTGATAGATGTAAAGAACAGTGAGTTTTACCAATTTAGTACCAAAATTGGAGTATTAAAGCAGCTTTACACACAGAATCAGTTTGCCTCATGCTCTGAAGATTTTATAAAAATAGAAGTTGTTTAAGATAAAGAAGTGAGGATTTACCGTAGTTCGAGCTTTGACAGTAACATATATACAAGAATTGCTCGTTTAAAGTTGTTAGATGTTATAAGCCAGTATATTTTAAAGCTATCAATAAAAAGAGTTTCTATTTCAATTTTATGTTAATAACTGGAATCCTAAGTCAGTCGTTTAGGTAATTTTTAAGAGGTCTTATGTTATATGGTTGTTAGTTGGGTTTTTCTAACAATTACAGCATTTTATGAGAACTTTGCCGCCTTCTTTTCTATAATTTTTTTTCTACAATATATCTACACCAATATTATAAAGAGGATAGATTTGTATTTTTGTATGTTAGTAACGAAACTTTTTTTTTTATACCACTAAGGTGACAAACAGGCACACGGTCCGCCTGATGGTAAGCGGTCACCGTGGCCTATGGACGCTGGTAACACCAGGGGTATCACTCGCGTATTGCCGACCCTTTAAAAATCCAATAACTTCTTTCTTGAAAAACCCCATACTGTAGTCCTAGGAGAAAACCTTGGCTCCCTGCTAACCAAGGGTTCGTGGGAGGAAGTTTCTCTGAAACCGCACTGTACGCGACCATTTCGTTTCTAACGTGTGAGAATGAATTCCCTGCCGATGGTAGAAAGTAGCCGTGGGCATCATTTCGAGCAATACCTCAGAACACATTCCATTGTACAAGCGGTAGAACACACACAGGGAGGCAAAGTCTCTCCTCAGACTTAAGGGTTCGATACGGCAAGTGAGTTTGGAACCGTCTACAATTCTCACAGCCCGTCGTTGAACCGAGTCAAGAGATGGCAGCAGTAATCCATATCCATATGGGGCCGAACTTGCGACTTGCAAAGCATTTTTATGAAATTTCGAGTTTCGAGGGCAACAAATCTAGATTTCATTTTTAGAAAACGTCGTTTTATCCGTGTTTTCAGGCAATGATAAACTGAAAAATGTGACTCTTCTTGACATCTATTGGCGAGTAAGAAGTAATTCTATTATTTTACCGACACATCAGCACTAAAGCTACTTGATAATAGATGGCGTTGTTAAAAAAAAAACGAGCAAATCCCGGTCCTCCAGGTACTTTAATAAATATGTCTTAACTCTTACCTTAAAGCAGCATCATAGTAAATAACAGTTGGTTTCCCAGCTACATAGAAAAGTGAAATACCCTAGAGCGACGTTAAATGTCACAGTGTACCTACTATTCTTTGTTTTGTGACGTAACTTTAATATTTTTCAATAAAGGAAAAGCGCGGAGCTTTTATCTTCTTTTATCAAGCTTTGTAGCTACTCATATTTTCTACTCTCTTTGTAACTAAGATACTTTTCAAGCATCTTACAGGTGACTTATTTTTCTGATGGACTAAGATTTCAGATTGTTTACAGTTGAATAATTTTTTACTGTTATGGACATAAATACTTTATGGTAAGTTATTTGGTTTATAGTTTATTGGCAAAGCTGGAGTTGGATTAATAAGCCATGACATCAAAAGGCATGAATAACCTCGTCATGTCTCAATATCTGTCTTGAACGACGCGTAGACAATAAACGTAAAAAGTATTCATTTTATGGTGGCCTTTTTTTAACACACGCAAAAAAAGAGTTTTTCATTTAAATTCAATACAATATATATTTTCAAAAGAGTGAATACTCCAAAAGTAATGAAGAATAGAAAATTCTTAAAAAATTCTTTTAAATTTGTGATTAACAGATAACAATAATAAGATTGAATTTCAAAACCCATTCGGCAAAACGTTAAAACCACCCTAGGCTTTTCCGTAACACTGCGAGAACTTTTACCGAAAAAGTCAACTGTATCGGGCGATTATTACTCGACAGAGACGTGTTTTCGAACAAAATATAACTGGTTCGATGAAAAAAAATAACAGAAATGCCTTCCTTCCTTCTTAGATTTGGAGACCAGATTTCGCATTATTGCATATCATTTCTCCAGAGTCATGTTTAAATATAGTCCTGTGCTTATATCTAAGTTTGGCGAAGCGCCATATTCAAGTTTTATCGCGGCGGTATCGCGCGTCCTCGTTTACATGTCCCAATATAGGGCGGGAGTTTTGGTGTGCTTCCTTCAGAAATTGCACGTCATGTCCTGCTTATTTCTTTATAATTCACTATGCATGAGCTTTCGATGCACAATTCTCAACACGCTTTCGTAAAATATTGCTAAAATATACACATCGAAACACACTCCTTCTTAAGATTCGCGCCAAAACTCAAAATGCAAATTTAATAAAAAAAAAATGATATTAAAATAGCTAACGCTGTTTGTAGTTTGGTGTGTGTGTTTTATTTAGACTGCGTATTTTATGGTGCAATAAACTATTGTTGTTCATGTGATACTCTTATCGTTATCTAGCGGTGAATATCAAAATAAAACGTAAGAAGAGAAATTATTATTTTCTCATAGTGCTGGTCGTAAAAAACAGTGCACCTTTGAATTGCTCGCTCCGTTCAGGATTCTACTTTAAATTAAGAATACTCACTCAGTTCCTCACATGAAATTTGCCTTTTTTCATTTGTTGTGCAATTATTGCCTTAGCCAATGTATGATACTATGTTTTTTATTGAATAGATATTAATTTGATATTTCTAACACTGAACCTCATTTAAGTTTGATTAGGTACAAAAGACAAACATTCAACTAGAACGTTCAATTCGCTTTTAGAACACAAATTAGCTGCAATTTACGTCTGTGTAATAAACAATTTGAAAGTTTAAAAAAATTTACTTACTTCATGAAATAAATTTCTAAATTAAAAATACGTAAAGATTTTATTTTAAATTAAACTTGCGGACATGCAAGCTAGACACAAAGTGAATCAGAAGGATCTTATAGTTTCATAACAATATAAAAGCAATGTAACGCAGTAAGTGCCAGCAAATTCAAATTTAACTTTTGAGGGAAGCTGCCAGTCAGTAATAAGAACTAAGAGATAAAAAATGTTGTATAGGTATTTTAAAAATGCATTATTTATTGGAAGATTTCATATAGCTCTTTATGTCGTAAATTTTTTGTCTCCCTTTCTCAAATTCTCCTACCACGTAAATCAAAATTTAAAAAAATAAAAAATAATAGAGCATTATGAATTCTTGGAACGAAAATCAATTACGGAATTTTAACATCAAAAGCCAGCAAATGTAGCAAAAACCGCTAGCAAATTTTGCAATTTCGTTATTATCTGGAACGTCCTATGTCTTCGATTTCGTACAATATGTCTCAAATTGCGTTCACTTGTGATTTTACAGCAATCTATCAAAAGCTCCGTTACTACCCACCTACCTATAAGAACGCGGCCAACTTATCAATCCACCTACGTATTACAAAAACTATAATGTTTTTATACGTACATATTTGGTTTTTTTTACAATACAATACAATAAATTTTATTTGTGTAAACATCCATACTAATATTTTAAATGCGAAAGTAACTTTTTGTCTGCCTGTCGTTCTGTCTGTATGTCTGCCTGTCTGTCTGTGTGTTTCCTTTTCACACTTAAACGACTGTGCCGATTAAGGAGGAGGATTGAGGAGTTGCCTTTTAAATCCTACACCGATAACCGAATTTAGAGCGGGTGAAACCGCGGGCAGAAGCTAGTAGGTAATAACATACAGATCTATATACTGTTTACGACTCCTATGCTTTGTCGATGTTGGCGGCTTACAAATATTTGAAAATGTTCGTGCATTTAAAATCAATATTTTCAAAAAGAAGTTTATAAATGACTACATGTCAATAAAACATATTCTAAACGTTGAAACATTTGAATTTTATTTACAATGTGAAATTATTTAAGAAGTCGTTAAGAGTGTAATTACATTTGTCTATACATGAGAACTGTAGTTAATTTCTTTTAAAAAATAATAATAGTGGAAGTGGAAGTCCTTTATCTTATCGAGATATTTATGGGCAATAAGTTTTCCATAGAAGCTTTTAATCATTAGTGCTGTTTTACATTGTTTAACACTTACTTAACTTAAATAAATGTTGATTTCGTGTAGGTTTGAAACGTTTTTGAGACCATTTAACAGACACGGACTGATAACATTGCACAAAGATACAAACTTCTAAAATATACAGTGAGTAAAGTGGCAGTTTTTTAAATGCTTTGAAAAACCATATATTGCTCTAAAACATAATTTTTGTGCTTTAAATACTGATTTCCCTTTTTTCAACGCTAAAGTTGTCGAATGAGCTCCCTGCCAAGGTTTTCTCTAAGGACTATAGTATGAGGTTCATCAAGAAATAAGTTATTCGTTTTGTTAAGGGTCAGCAACGCGTGGCCGCAAGCTTGTTTGCCACCTTGATATATACAACAAAAATTGAATTACCCCAGAAAATTACTCCATATCTAAATATTTAAGCTAAACCATGGTAGAGTGCGAGATCTGCCTTCAGGACTTTTTTTGGACAAATTATAAAGTGAATAGGTACATGTGGATTTTCTTACTTTTTTACATATTTCTTCTATTTGAGGCTCTACGTCAACTGACTATAAATCAAGATTCTTAAGAACTAGTTCTTTGAATATGTCGTTTGATATCCTCGGAGCTTACCTCACTATTGGGTTGGTTTAGGCTTTGGTGAAAATACATTGCTTTTAGGCAAGTCTTGCCGTGCGCCTTACCTCACGAATCTCACGATTACCATGTCGGAATGAAAGACTCAGTCGGCCAGACTTTGCAGAAAAATTATAGTAAACTGAAAGTGTTTTTCAAGACAAACTTGAAGTTTATTTCAAATGCACAGATAAAGGTATTTATAAGTCCTTAAGAAAATCATTTTAAAGAGGTTGTGATCCTTTCCGAAATCAAGCTAGACTGACTTGGTTTGACAATTTTTTTGTGTTTTAGCCCAAAATCATTGAAATTCAAATATTTATAACATTAAGAGTTAATATATTTGAGAGCAGGTTATTAAGGCATATGTTACATAAATAAGGTTATACTAGTTTAATTATGTTTCATATTTAATTTAAAATGCAATACGTTTAATTCCTTTCCAATATCGAAAATAAATAAAATAAACTTTAAACGGAAGTCAACCCCATCCAATGTGGGTCATTATCTTAATGCAATTGCTGGGTATATGGCTGCGAGAGTACAAGTACAAAGGGTGACCCAGTTTCCAGTTGAAATTACTCTGGAGCTACCGGAACTGTGCACATTATTGGTGATAGAGAGTGTTTGCTGAAATCCATCATTATGCCTTTATCTTTTACATTATTTTTGAGAAACTCTGATGATAGTACATTCATAGATAATATAGGTATAGGAAATGAGTTCAATCCCCGCACAGAATAAAAATTTATGTTATGGACATTTGTGTTTGTTTTGAGTATGGGTGTTAATGTATATCTGGTGTTAATGTATATATAGTGTTCGCTAAAATTCGCCCCTCGAATTTGCTCGCATATATTTTCTTATTTTCCTTTATTTTACCTATATTATAAATAAATAAATTCCCTATACCGACTACCGACCGTACGTTATTTATAACTGACATAATTCTACGGGACCCAATGTACAAGACTACGTGACCATACCGACACCGACACCTACGATGGAAAGGTACCCAAGGCCGCCAGCGCCTTGCAAGCCGCCCGCTGCATCGACACACAGTTGTACCAAGCTAGCCGTCACGAACGCACCGCGCGCACTGAAGCGCCCCCCGCCCCGCTTGCCGAAGACGCACCGCGACACCGCGTGTGTTATTATAATACAGACCATATAAAATTATAGAAGATTAAATACCGATACCGCAATCCGCTGTTTTTATTGAATCTGTGTGTGTTAGCTCCATCATCAAGACCTATCTCCGAAACAGAACCGACACAGCCAACCGCCATCCGCTACAGCAACCGCTGCACCTCTCTCTCCGCATTTGAATTGAACTGACGCCCGATTCCGCGCACATTTTTGGAGGTCCCACAGAGATCGTGGGATCGTCCTGGAAGAGAAGCCAAGAGGGCCACCATCACTGGACCATCCGCATCCGCATCTGCTATCCGACTACGTGCGCATCAGCAGCACCCGCTCCCTAAAGGCCACGCCGTTGCCGCCAAACTACGCCGCCGCCGAGACCACACGGCCCCGCAAAACCACGCCGTTGCCGCCGAAATCACGCGGTCCGCAAAACCACGCCGCTGATACCACGCGGCCCCGCCAAACCACGCCGCTGCCGCCGAACCCACGTGGTCCCACTAAACCACGCCATTGCCGCCGAAACCACGCGGCCACCCAAACCGTTGCCGCCGAAACTACGCCGCCGTTGCCGCCGAAACCACGCGGTCCCGCCACACCACGTTGCCGCCGATAAAACCACGAGGCGTCCCGCTAAGGTCACGCCGACACCGCACGTCGCTTTCAAGCGCGACAGCCGCTGAGCCGCTGAGTCGCTGAACGCTGTGAGGCATAGCGACAGAAACCCGACCGCTGATTACGCTGAATCGACTAACTGGACGCTACGACCGTAACGGTAACATTGACGTACTTACCTACCCCCCGTTTTATTTTATTCCGCTCAATTAACTTTTATCCGGGTTATCTATATTTATTAATTCATATTCTTTGTTTGTCCATAATTTGACTTTTTAAAATGTTGAAGTGCGTAGCCACGTTTAACATAAGGCACGATCTTCTAAGTGAAGTCCGTGACGAGATCCGAGCCGCCAAAACCGCAACCGCGATTGCCTTTGCGGAAAGGATTTTCTTTAGGCATTTTACCAAATTAGAGGCCGCCTACACGGACCTGATTTGTAATCTCGGGGATACCGACCTCGGCATCTACCGTACCCGGTTTTCAAACATGCATAGTTTCATGTTGGATATGGAGATAAGGAATGCGATGCATTCAAATGAAGTTGTCCTGAAACCCACCGACCAAATTACGGTTTCCGTCGAACCTGTCCGTCCTACCGACCCATCTCCGCTATCGCCGACCGAGACTCCTCCTCCGCGAGACCACGAGCATATCGCGCATATAGCACCACCGTTGTCCGACGATAAACCGAAGACAACCGATCCCGTCAGTCTTACTGAACCCGTATCCGATCGTCCGTCTGTCACGCGATCCGCCCGTCAGTCCGATCGTCCATCCGTCACGCCGATCCGTCACCCGTCAGATTTGTACCGCCCGTCAGCAGCACGAATGCAACCAAGACACGGTTGCAACTTTTGCAACTCAACGTTGCACACATTACGTGGGTGCAACCAGTACTCCGATTTAAATCCCGCTCGACACCCCGATCTAGTCCGACAAGCCGCACCGAGCTGTACTTACACAGCATACCAAACCGTTCCGTCCGCAGTACGCTCGCAACACACGAGCTGTTGCAACCATTGCGACTCCGCGTTGCACATGTCCCCCGGCTCCAAGCAATTAGCTATGACTATGAGTACCACGCAACGCCCCTCATGGGCTCCGATAGCCGAAATTTATAGATGGTGTTCTTCAAAACACCCTATTCGCCAAACTCACCGCAGTTTAATTATATCGCAGTACCCGTCTGCGTGGAGGTCCCACACCAAAAATAGGTCCGATCCGCGAGCTAGCACTCATCACCACATATTCGTTACGCATAGTAGGTAATCCGCCGATAGTTCATATTTAATTTAAGCCGCCTTCGATTTCGTACTAACTATAAGTTTTATTTAAGTAAACATTGCACTTGACAATGTATGTACCAGCCGTAGGGTTCCGTAAACATATAGTGCAATTTAAAGCACATACCGCTCCTTCGATAAGGGTTTCTTATCACCGCGGACTTTGTTGAGATGCTAGCCGCCTCTTCAACTCCATATCCGGGTTGTGCCGATGTCTGTTCTTGGAGATCAGACATGTCTTACTCTGTTTGATAAACCCTTTGTGTTTGGTTTATCAACGTTTATATAAAATTAAGGCGTCTAAACAAGGCTACCGCTTCAACATTTGTAAACAAATTTTTTGTGTGTATTTAATTGACCCTCCGAAGGATCCACTGTTTATTCCCGATCAAACCATAGTTTTGATCCCTTTCCGGCCGCCGCGAGTTATGTTCGCTAAAATTCGCCCCTCGAATTTGCTCGCATATATTTTCTTATTTTCCTTTATTTTACCTATATTATAAATAAATAAATTCCCTATACCGACTACCGACCGTACGTTATTTATAACTGACATAATTCTACGGGACCCAATGTACAAGACTACGTGACCATACCGACACCGACACCTACGATGGAAAGGTACCCAAGGCCGCCAGCGCCTTGCAAGCCGCCCGCTGCATCGACACACAGTTGTACCAAGCTAGCCGTCACGAACGCACCGCGCGCACTGAAGCGCCCCCCGCCCCGCTTGCCGAAGACGCACCGCGACACCGCGTGTGTTATTATAATACAGACCATATAAAATTATAGAAGATTAAATACCGATACCGCAATCCGCTGTTTTTATTGAATCTGTGTGTGTTAGCTCCATCATCAAGACCTATCTCCGAAACAGAACCGACACAGCCAACCGCCATCCGCTACAGCAACCGCTGCACCTCTCTCTCCGCATTTGAATTGAACTGACGCCCGATTCCGCGCACATATAGTATTATCCAAAAAAAATATGAATCCATATTATTGTATGATGAAGATAATAACGTTTGTAAGAGAATTGGTCAAAGTTTAAGTCACCAGAAATTTCCTCTGAAAATACGTCATTGTCCAGTTTTGTTTTATAGGCGCCAGCCACGTGGTATAAAATTTCATTGCTGGGGAATTTTAGCCACAAGCAATTTTCTTTGAAAAAAAACAGTAAAGAAATATTTGAAAATATAATGTTATTTTAGGAAAATATGACTTTGTTTAGAAAAAATAGTGATCATCATAATGTAAATACATGGAATAAAGATAAACTTACAAATCATGTGAACAGAATTTATGGTTACAAAAACGTTTTAAGGCCAATGTATACACTTCTACAATAAGTAACCTGTAGACGTTCAAAATTTATATTTGAAACCCTTTAAAACTATTATAAAACAAAAATTGACTAAAAGAGGGTATTACAAAATATCCAAATATATGTAGAATATATGTAATATCCTTGGGTATGACCCGTTCAGTAACTTTGCAGGCTGCTCCATATAATTGTATAATTAAACATTAAATCAGAAAGATGATGAAATTCCTATATTTTAGTAGTGTAAGGGTATTATTATTAATATTTTGAAAAGAGTTGAGTTTATTGCCGGTATTAAGAGTATTTTTATGTTGATACACCAGAGAAAGTACGTGAACTCAAGTGTTCTACTTTGTATACTAAATTATAACTTCTTTCCTACTCTCGTCGTACTTGCAATAACAGTTTTCCTCTTTTCTTTTTTTTTTTTTGTTTTGAGATCGGTATATTATCTTTTTAATATTTTCTAAAAGTTTTTACGTAAAATCTCCTCTTTGAACTCGGTTGACTTATTCAATATATGTTAATTTCTGTAAAAATTTAAATTGCTGCTGTTTTAAAACCCGTTACGTCTCGATTGTCGTGGAAATTGTAGAGAATGAGCTTGCTATTGATACTATTCTTGAAGTTCCCAACGATACTCCAAAATGACTATTTTACCCAACAAGACTTTTTCTTTATTTACTCGGTGCGGTTATATATATTCCCGCGTATTTCCATACTATCATGCTACTAAGAATGATATGTCCACTTAGTAATGTCAATCTTAAATTAAAATCAAATAGAAATATCTAATTCGTACCGGGACGTAATTGGAAAAAGTTTGGAGTACGAATAAGGCGCACAATACGAAGGTAGGTATTTTAAATTAGCCGTCTAAAAAAATTACAGCTAGCTGGATTCTAGATTATATTTAATTAGATTCTAGATTAGGAACAAGTACACTGTAGACAAAAATCGGCCAAGTGCGAGTCGGACTCGCGCACGAAGGGTTTCGTACCATTATCTGTAAAAACGGCAAAAAAATCACGTTTGTTGAATGAGAGCCCCCTTACATATTCATTTTATTCTATTTTTTAAATACATCTATGAAAATTTCAACTGGCTTAGGTACTATCACGGTTCATGAGATACAGCCTGGTGACAGACGGACTGACGGACAGCGGGGTCTTAGTAATAGGGTTCCGCTAATTACTTTTTGGGTACGGAACCCTAAAAACAAGGATTGATAGAATTGTATGCGTGTTTTAAAGTGTGACATATTAAATTAGTAGATAAAGTTTGTAGACCTTACATATAGTCCAATAATTATAGTTATTTACTGCCGAAAAACCTGTAACAGCATTTTCTTCCTTAAATAGTAGTTGTTGTACCATACATCACAAAACTACAAAAAACAGCTTTTTCTCGGCATCAAGTAGTCGAATTGGCTACTTTTTTATACCGGAAGTACAAAGTTTTCCAAGGAATAACTGTTACTGAATTCCATGTGGAAAAACTATAATTATAGCTTGCAAGAGCAAACTTCTTTGCTATAGGTAATCTAGGAGTTGTGAAGGAAGCCTACGCCGATAACCAAATTTAGCGCGAGTGGAGCCGCTGGAAAAAGGTAGTAAGAAATAAAAGCAGACCTTTATCTGTTTGTAGGTCAGTGGGAGTGTTACCGAAATTTATTATTTTTTCAATACTGCTCAAATTGGGGCTAAAAATTCTACAAAAAGTGAGATTAATTTTATGTAATTTTAAAAGAATGAATGGATACATTTTCTTTCCTTCCTCTGTTTGCAATAGGTTCACTTTTCATTCATTTTGTTACTGAAATGCTAATGAGGGTTGTAATAGCTATAGATTATTATAATTACACAGACCTTAAACCGAGTCAGTCCCCCGTTTCACAGCTAATTTGATGTTTGTAGCCGTAAACTGGATAACTAAGCGTCTTAAACCTGGCTTTATACAACAAACAATATCCTGGGGGAAGTCGTGAGCCAGTCATTAAACAACGGTCTTCTGTCTAAAGTCTGCTTAAGAATAAGAAATTTACATTTCAACAATCTGTTTAAGGTTTTGTCTTTCTTTTTGAAGTAGGTTCAGATGTAAACAGTTGGCTTTATTTTATTTTCGTGCGAAATTTAATAATTGGTTTGAATAGTGCCTTTTTATTTAGGTACCTTACTTTAACCTTAAAAGCAACTTAATTTTTACTCGCGACAACGGAGCAAACGTCGACTTATCCATAAGGATAATCTTATCCTTCCAAATTTGCATAAAACTGAGCAAGTTTGTAACCGTATTTTCCCAGTTAAATATGACATTTATAAAAAAAAAAATACATAGTAATATACAAGTAATACCGATTAACTTCTATTTAAAATCATTTTTAATATACAGAACCGAATGGAAAAACCTCAAAACCATTTTCCAGTTATAACCTTATTACTTCTACATTTTTTGTCAAAACACTACAAAAATATTTTTTCGTACCTTCAAAATCAATTTTCGATTATTTTTTTAAAATATGTTTTTATTATCTACACTATATAAGATTTTATTGCTTGTTTGTTTGTATTGAATAGGCTCCGACACTACTGAACCGATTTGAAAAATTCTTTTACCATTAGACGCCGAAATTATCCCTGATGCACATAGGCTACTTTCTACCGCGGTAAAATGCTTCATACCTACGGGAAACCGGGTAAGGATAACGGGTAGTAAGAATTATCCTTCCGTACTTATCTTTTTCACATAACTTCTAAACGGCAGAACCGATTGGGTTAAAATTTTATATGGGTATTTCGATCGTTTCCTGGATGATTTAAAAATAAAAATGGACCCGGTAGGTGGCATTGTTGTCGTTATGTCAACTACTAAACGGCTTGACCGATTGGGTTGAAATTTTGTATGTGTAATGCCATGGTTTCACTGACACGAATGTATTATGCCATTAAAGAGGAAAGATTTGATTGTTTTTTTTTTCTATAATTGATGAGTTGCCGTGAGAACCTACGCCGATAACGAAAATTAGGGCGGCCGAACCCGCTGGCAGAAGCTAGTTTACTATAAATGAGCAAAGTATCTTTTTCGAGGCGTGATGTTTACGTACTGGTGATGCGGCTCATAGAAAAGAGCTCTGAAGGTCGTAAGCGATTGGACAAAAAATATGCGTTTTTGTGCAGGTGGAGGGTGGAGTGAGCGCGCGAGGGGATGCCGGTGCGCAAGGGGCTGCTGGCGCCCCAGAACACCTTCCTCGATACCATCGCCACGCGCTTCGATGGCACACGTAAGTTACCTATAATATCTTAATTAATATATATTTGTGAAGTCTATATGTTTCTTTGTAAGTTTTTTTTCGCAACGAAGCTACAAAATACACATTGAGAGAACAAAAGTTTTCAAACCGCAAGGGTACAGGAGGTATCAAAAAGTGCCGGGGCGCTTCTCGCCCCTACTCAATCGCAACCGTACCCGCGTAACGGGGAACTCCACTCCTGGCGGTGACTCACCTTCGGGTTCGAGAATCACGCCGATCGAAGGGACGCCCTTGAGCGTTGGGCGCTATATGGGCTGCGGCTCCTTCAGAGTCTCGCCCCAAAAAGCCCGGTGAAGCAGTAATGGCTGCAACAGCCAACTGCATACTCAGTCAGAAAAAAAAACTTCATTAAAATAATCCAGCACTTGTCACAGATATACCACGCTGATAATTGAATTTAGCACAAGTAAGTACAATAAAATAAAACTATATCTATTCTCGTCACTACAACACGTGTCAAATCATTCAGACTCGTGTATGATTTCTGACCAAGACAATAAAAAAGCAAAATATAAAAATAATAGTAACCCCATAACACGATGCAGCTAACGCCTTTAACCGGATTCAAGAAAGGAGGAGGTTCTCAATTCAGTTGTTTGTATTTTTTTATGAATGTTCGGTCATAACTCCGACGACTATAGAGACGGAATTTCAAAATTCTTTTTTATGTTATCTTCCGAGGTTGTCCATATTAATGTAGTGAATTTAAAATTTTTGGTCAAAAAAATAATTGGTGTTAATTTGGAACTGGTGAAACGCCTTTTATGTTGATGATTGTGTAGAATTTTGTTAAGAGTATCAATGTCAATTTTGTTTTTAGTGTACGAGAAACAAAAGTAATTCGTCACTCAAAAGTATAAAAATAAAAACTTTTTAACAGAAAAAAACAACCGGCTACAAAAAGATGCCCCCTGTCTCACACCTTTCTGCAGATGGATTGGTTTCGTGTTCTGCTCTTGTAGTCGGACAAACATCTTGGCTCTGTTATACAAACACTTCAGCCGTCGATGTACCGAAAGGTCAATGTGGCACCGCTGAACTGCGTTCGAGACGATACGTAATGACCCGGGGAAACAGCTTATAGATATGGCTCTGAAAGGTAATAGTTCTACTGTAAAGTGAAGTCTAATTTTTTTAAGAAAAATATGACCGTGCTTCTGCTCCAAGCTTTTGGCGTGGTGCCTTCGAGGATAACAGAATTAAAGAGCCCCTGAAAGACTTTAAGCATCTCTTATGTAATTTCTTCATCGCCCGCCCTCTTATTGTTATTAAGTTGTTTCAAATCCATTCTAATCTCATGTAAGCTGACCTCCGGGATATCTTCGGTATAGTGTTGAGTTAATTTGGCTCTGGGTTCTTTGGCCGTGATGTTGACAGGATCAGGAGGTGTATAACTGCCTAAAGAAGTTCTCTATCTCTTAATATTTTATGTTAAGACGAAATGAGTATGCCATTTTCGGTCTTCAGCTTTGACAATTCGTGATATGTTCAAGTGGCGTATATCGCGCCGTATAGATTTTCAGATTTGTCTATTGAGTCGCGTGTATTCGAACCTATCAGATGAAGACTGCAATTTCATTTGGCGCCGCACCTTCATAAGATCGAGAGTTTGATCAGAGAGTTTTTGTGTTCTATTTTTGCGGTGAGCTTTTAAGAACTTAACTTCAACCGCTTGAACAGTTTCCAGCAGGCATTTAAATCATCCACATTTTCGCAATCTACTAGGCACTGAAAGCGATTTCAAAGTTCGAGCTAAAAAAAACCGGGGTTCTGTTTGTAGGCAATCGTTGGATAGAGCGTAGACTTTATGACATTACATAAAGAATTTTATGACAAATTGACGGAGAGACAGACGTGAAGACGGCGCGTGCACTCAGTGATGTATGTATGTATAACGTGACGGCTATTATTCCCCGAAGGGTTTAACCACTCTCTTTTCACCAAACACAATAGTCCTGCGTGGCAGGTGGTGGCCCCATCACCGCAACGCTGCTTCTAATACAGTGTAAATTTTTTTTTCCGTACCACTAAGGTAGCAAACAAACACACGGTCCGCCTGATGGTAAGCAGTCACCGTAGCCTATGGATGCTTAAAACACCAGGGGTATCACTAGCGCGTTGCCGACCATTCAAACTTCTAATAACTTCTTTCTTGAAGAACCTCATACTGTAGTCCTTACAGAAAATATTGGCAGGAAGCTCATTCCACGACCCAAGCGTTCGCGGGAGGAAGTTAATCTGAAACCGCACTGTATGCGACCATTTCGGTTCTAAAGTCTGAGAATGAATTCCCTGCCGATGGCGAGCGGTGCGATGGTAGAAAGTAGCTTTAGGACAGCTTCACCTTGTCTTGCAAATGATCTCGGAATTAAACCAAAGTGGTTTTATCTGTGTCCCATAAGTCATAAATAGCAGCTCCAAGTAATAAAATTACAATCATCTACGGAACCTTAAAAATGCTTAATATTAACGCCATATGTCTTAATGGGTATAACAAAAGATTTTCAGATGCAGAAAAACAGCATGCACAATAGTTTAATTGTATATCCGAATGAATTGAGGCCGGATTTATTAAAAGCCACGCTTGTTATTTCTGTTCCACTAGAAACGCAAGCGCATTGACCGAGCGGGCTGACGCAGTAAAATTAGCCACAAATTCGCAAACGTGCACCGCATTGCAGCCATGATGAATGCAATAAAATTATTCCAATTATAAGTACGGAAATAGATCTTACAATTGCAATACTCTCCTGCGTAGGAAATTTTTAGAGTTCATCGAAAAACGGTACAGGGAATCTACGGGAAACAATCTCGATATGATTCTGGGATTCGAGAAAAAAATTATGGAAGAAGGTCTGACCTCTCGAGACCCGAGAATGTGCTTGCATACATTTTTCTCTCGAATTCTTGAGTCTGGAGCGTTCTATAGTGTTCACAATAAGGTCCCTGGAAGGACCCAAATATGGAATACCATTTTGTTTTTGTGCAAAAATTTTTTTATTATGAATTAAAAACATTTATTCGTAACTAAAATTAGTTATACATTTGCGCTCAACTTACTAACAGTTTCCTTTTACATCTATTAAAAAAAGTATGTACAAAATAACTATTTCAAAAATAAATCCAACATCGTACAACCAGTATCTAATTATGGTATCGGTACCAAATTTGAAAAACTACAACAAAACTATGGCCAATTAATTCAATAAGTCAATAGGACTTACATCTACACTATAGGTACTACAAATAACAAGTGCACTTGTTCACGTGGAAAACAGTGATCCAAATGCACAGGATCTATCTAACCATACGACTGACCTGCCGAAAAAGCAAACAAAGGTTTTATTTATGATGTATTTCTTTCGGTTTCGAGTTATGGCCGATGGTGGATTGCAGCGGGTTATTAATACTATATTTATTGTATTATTATACTTGTACCTATGTAAGTTTAAAAATATATGTATATTTTTCCTAGTAGTATCAATTTTTGATACACCGTGTTTTAATATAAATCAGTTTTAAGTTCAGAGTACGTGTGTTCGCCCTGCAATGTAAACTTGTGTGTGTAAATCTCAATATGAATCGGATTTATATTTTGTTCCTTTACTACACACATTGTAACTAATACAATCGACGTTTTATTGGAGTTGCTTGAGTGTGTCATGCTCTCTCAAAGTCTCTGCGGTGGTGGCATGTGCGTCGGGTCGTTACGTTCCCTAAACATGGTTGAGCGAAGCGATGGCTGATTAACGTGTCATACTTGTGAACGGGTGCTGCTGTGGAGGCTGGTCCGCTCTTGCAAACTTCTTTGTATTCTTAGTATTCGGTCATCGGTGTAGGATTTCAACGGCAACTCCTCAATTACTAAACGAATAATACTTGACGTTTTCAAGTAGCTTATGTCCTTTTCCGGGACTCAAAACTATCTGCATGCCAAATTTCATCTTGATCGGTACAGTGGTTTCACCGTGAAAAGGTAACAGACAGATTTACTTTCGCATTTATAATATTTATTATTATATTATATTCATGGATAGTATGGATAATTTTAAGTATATGTAAATATATGTATGTACATATGATTGTGCAAAAATATTATTATGATGGCGCTAATGCCACTAGTACTATTAAATCTCGGAATTCTCTTAAATATCTAAATTCCTTCACTCGATTAACGATACTTGACGCTACACATCGTGCGTCCCATCTGCTACATAAAAACAAAAAAAAATCATATGTTTGACTTTGTTTTTAGTAGCTTACTTACTTATTTTTTATTACCTATTGTATTGGTACATATTGTATACTCTTTAGCTAATTATCAAAGTATTATATTACTACTTTAAATGGAACTTCTTGCCAGCTCTTTTTGGCAGAAATTAACATTGTTTACATTGTATTGACGATTCATAATTGTTTTTAGAAACCTACTTGAATAAAGTTTGATTTTGAGTTTGAGTTTGATAGAAAAAGAAATCTAAATGTGCAAACAAAGCACGTTGGCATGTCATCCGTGACACTTGCCGTGGATTGCCGTTCAGATTTCAACTTGCCCATTTCAGAACCTATTTTCTATAACTTGCATAGCAAGTAAAAAGGCAAATTTGACATCTGAGAAGGCCTACGTTGTCTTCCGAGACAAGGAATTCTATTGTTGGTTTAAGAATCGAAGCCTAAGGGCAGCGAGGAATTCTAAGGTGAGAGATGAATTTTATTTTTCACGAGTTATGCACTCTGATTTTTACCACTGATTTTAAGAAATAACTTGCTTTATTTGATACGGTTCGTAAGATGTATTAATAGGTTTACTAATTATTTTATAATTATACTAGCTGAAAGGGCAGACGTTGTCCTGCATGATAGCGCCAGCTGATTTGTGAACCTAAATCATCCAAGGTAACGCAACAACCCAAACACATACAAAAAAATCATTCAAATCGGTTCAGCCGTTCTCGAGTTTTTGTTAAAAACCACTAGTCTGATTTTAAACATATTATTTGTTTTTAATAGCCTAATTCTTTAAAAGGGCTTAGGAGTCGATTAAAACTAAAGAAAACAAAATGAAACCCAAGTAAGATAGCGATGGCATGGGGGCTGTCAAACATGGAAAAGGCAGAACAACGTCTGCCAGGACACCTAGTTTTGATATCTGTCGACAGCTTACACTCGCAAATTGAATGTGACGTTGCTTTATGATGTCAAATTGTCGGAGTTGCTCTTAAAAGTCCAGAAAAAAGTCAAGGCTTTTGTATAAACTCGTTAAAAATATGAAAATCCAGAAATGAATAAGTGAAGTATTAATTTGGCCAGAATACGCTGTTCATTATTAATTGCTTACAATTTTTTAAAACAATCTATGAAAGGAAAAAGAGAGGAAAAAAGGTTTTTTATTTTATCACGAGATTTTTTGGGGTTTATGAAATTTTACTATTGTAAATTTTCCAGGTACCTATTGTTCATTACAAGAATGAAATTTTTATAATGCATTACTAAATCAGAAAGAACTAGCTTCTACCCGCGACTTCGTCCGCGTGACTGTTGCAAAAAAAAGAAACTTAACTTTTTATAGTTTGACCTTGACAAAAATATCGGAATTATTATACAAAAACCTTATAATACAATACAATTTGGCTTGAAGGCACAGACATAAATCTAAATAAATGACGCAAGTGGATCACCAAAGGGAGAGCAGTGGTCTTCCTTTGACGCTGTTTAATTTAGTCTGCGCTCTACCTCTACCGTTATCGGCACCGGTACACTTGTTATCGATTTTTGAAACAGAGGAATGATAATGTTGGGTATAAGGTATATTTCATTAGTTTGTTTGTTTGGATACGTATTTTTTTTATTGACATAACTTTTCTGTTCAGTGATACTGTTCAGAATAACAATAAATGAAATTACAGGTTCCCAAGTGTACCCAACGTTAAAGAGAAATAAATCGAAGCGACGGGGTATATACATTTGTTTCCAACAAAACATTGTCGAATTTGTTCTGTTCATTTTAATGATGGCAGCTTTACGGAAACAAAAAAGTGTCGACGTCTGACTACAAAAGCAATATGACTATTGAAGTACTCAAAATGTCAACTTATGATGAACTTTAACAAAAATAAACAATTAAATAATTAATAAAACCCGACTGCAGAAACATTAGGAACCCTACAGAAATTAAAACATAGCAAATATTTTAGTATAATAAGTAATAATAATAAATATTTCTGGACATTACACACAGCGCCATCTGCTCCCAAACATAGCAAGCTTGGACTATGGATACCAGACAGCGGTTACAACTAAATAGAATATACTTTTTTTTTGTAAATACCTACATACATATTATACGTAGAAAACACCCAGCCTCAAGACAAATACAAATATTAAATGTTTGTCTTGTGCTCTTGCCTCTCGATTCAGCAGTCGGCAATATTTATTTTATTATTATACACTGAGCCACGGAGCCGTCAAAACAAAAATAAAAAAAGTATAAGCAGACGGAATTCATTTTAAGGTAACTAGCTACTATACAAGTACTTTGAGCAATTTGTACTACTATTGGAACTTGCATTAAAATGAGTCCCGTCTGCTTATAGTTAAATATTTACTAAGTTTCAATATCTGTTTAGTTCTTTATGATTCTGTAGTCGGTTTTTTTTTATTTATTTTAATTTTTTTTTTATTCACATCTTAGTGTAATATATTTTCGTACTTGCTTTTTAAGGCTCTCAATTCTTATACCCACCTCGATGGTCTTAAAAAAAAGTTTTTAACCTTAACATTAAAGCGCATCAAAACAGCAATTTTTGATTTTTTTTAATTTTATTGAACCCAGTTAAGTCACGCAATTAAGACAAATCTAACGACAGCTCTTAAGTTAAAATCCATCAAGCCGTTACAGATCGTTCCAAAGAAATTTACATATATATGTGGGACACTCGAAAAGTTTTAAAAAACTAAATAACTTACTTCTATGGATAAAATATTTGAATTAAATCTTTTTAAAGAACTCTCCACCAACCTGTATACAAAGTTTTCTGCGTCTGAACCAATTTTCGAAACATTTTTCCAGTCCGCCGCAGACACCTCTTCCACGGCCTTCTCAAACGCTGCTAGCTTTCCGGCGATGAAAACTGTATCTCTTTCAGCTGATTTTTTATTTAACGTGGACATCTTCTTTTACCCCTGTCGGGTAAAAAGAGGTACGGGTGTCGGGGTAAGAACTAATGTTTTACCCCATGACCCGGGCGAGTCTCGAGGGTGAGCGCACCCTCGGTGATTGTTTAAAGAGGGCCTACTTTTCAGGCCCTCTTTCGGCATTATAGTGGCCACTTAGAAAGCGGCGAAGAGAGAAATAAACAAAAAGACCAAAATAAAATAAGACCAGGGAATAAATAAAACAAAAATAAAAAGAAATGTGAAAAAATTTCGAGAAAGTACGAAAAATCTAAAGAGCAAAATGATAATAGTAAAAACAATTTGAGCAATTTGACAATACAAAAAACTAAGCAAGAGGCTTAGTTTTTTAGTGGAATTAGCTCCCTAGGGAGAGGTCGGCCCTCCGGTGGACGGGCATGTAATGGCGCAATGCCCCTTAGGTGAGGATGCGCACTGTTGTCCGCCATGTCAAACAGCCGGGCGGCCAGTCTGGCGATAAACACACCTATCGGCTCTGCCTTAGTGTCCCTAGCAATTGTGTCGTTGCGGACGTAACGCGGAGCGCCCGTTACTATCCTTAGCGACTTGTTTTGCACAACTTGGATCTTTTTCTTTTTAGTGGCGGATAGCAATGCGTACCAAGCCGGCGCGGCGTACGTCAAACGGGACCTAACATAGAGCTTGTATAGCCGGACTTTGGTTTTAAGCGGCAGGTCAGATGAAAATAGTGGCCTTAAGGCCGCCCTGGCGCCGACCGCTCTGGCTGTCGCATGCTCGACCATTTTGGTCATGCGCAACCTGCGGTCGATAAAGCAGCCAAGGTATTTCACACTGCTCTGCCACTCAATTACCTGTCCGCGGAATACAAGCTCTTTAGGTAATAGTCTCTGTTGGCCGGTTAAGATGGCTGCCGTTTTTGAGGCGTTTACTGCTATCCTCCACTTGTCGAGCCAGCACGGGAGGATATCCAATAATCGCTGCATTTTAGCGGCGGCTAAGTGGGACTTACGGGATGAGCTCATGTACGCGCTGTCGTCAGCATACAATGCTAAGGTGACGTCCTGTGTGCCTGGCGATAGACCGCTATCGCTAAGCGTAGGAATGTCATTGGTGAAAAGTGCATACAACAGAGGGGAAAGGCAACTGCCTTGTGGGACCCCCGCTGTAATGGTCTTAATAGGGGAGTTTTTATTGTCAACCGAAACATAGAAACTCCGCCCCTCCAGAAAGGAGGCTATTATACGCCCGAACATGGGGGGTAAATTGGTCTCAGAGAGTTTGAACAATAAGCCGGCGTGCCATACACGATCAAAGGCCTTCTCTATATCGAGAAAGACCCCAACCGTGTACCTGCCCTTGTTCATTTCAAAGGCCAAATGGTGTAAGACGCGAGTAAGCTGAAGAGTGGTGCTATGATTACTTCTAAAGCCAAACTGTTCTGGCCTTAGACTGATAAAAGGTGATATCCTTTTCAATAAAAGACGTTCGAACAGTTTGGCTATGTTAGAAAGTAAAGTGATCGGGCGATAATGCTCTGGTTTCAGGCGGCTCTTGCCAGGCTTCGGTATGACAATAATTTTGCCTGTCCTCCAGGCCGTGGGAAAGAAACCTGTGCGCAGGATTCCGTTGAAAATACGGGTTAAGGCCACAAGACCTTTCCTGGGCAACATTAATAGGGCCGTGTTCGGAATTCCGTCAGGGCCGGGGGATTTCTTTTTATTTAAAAAAGATATGAATTTTTTGACCTCCTTAGGGGAGATAAAATCATCGCCTCTAAGTGGGTCAATATGACTGGTAAGGATCTGTTGTATACGCTCCTCAACCAATGTTGTGTGGGCGTGGTCGACAATGGGATTGGGCCTAAATTGGTCCTCGAAATGGTCCGCCAGTAAGCCCGCGCGTTCCTCAGCTGAGTACAGACGGTTACCTAGCGTGTCTACAAGGGGGTGTATGGGTGCAGGGGTGTTGGTCATACAGCGAGCTAAACGATATAGAGCGGTATCGTTGTCGCTGGCCTTTGAGATTGTGTTATCCCAAGACCATTTCCGATAAGTTGAAATTTGGTTCGATAGCTCAGTACCTAACTTATTTAACTCTTTTTTAATTGTTGGGCAACGAGTTCGGCACCACAGTCTACGAAGCTCTCGCTTTTGGGTAAGTTTACTACGGAGATGTGCCGGTAATAAACTTTTCCCCGAGGTTGACTTGGCAGACGTGGTGCACTGAGCAAGTGCGGAGGAGATAGCAAAAGTAAGTGCCTGAGTGGCTGTTTCCACTTCCTGTGGGGTAGACAGGCCACCGGGAGGGAGTTTGAATGAGTTCAGTAATTCTTGATATTTTGTCCAGTCCGTGAAGTTTTTCATTGGTGGTAAAGGTTTATCCCTAATAGAAACTCCGAGGACCAGTAAGATGGGAAGGTGTTGCGAATCGATATCATGGAGTGTTTCTAAAGAGATGGGCCAATTGATATTACGGGCTAGTGCTATGTCTAGTACGTCTGGTTGAAATAAGTCCTGAGAGGGATAATGAGTGGGGGAGCCGGGACCAATTACAACGTAATTGTGCGCCGCAGCATCGATTTTCAAATCTCTACCTTCATTGGATGAAATTCTTGACCCCCATTGTCGGTGTTTGGCGTTGAGATCGCCGAGTATAAGTGTGGGCGTGTCATCGGACATAATATTTTTTATATCGCCGGAAATGAAAGGCACCTTAGGTGGTTTGTAGGCGGCAAAAACCTTAAGTTCGGTGTTACCGACTTTAAGTTTAATGCCTATCGCTCTGGTTGAAACAAAGCTAGGCAGGGGTAAACTTTCGTGGACAATGTCTCTACGAATCAGCACTGCTGTGCCCCTGTAAGCGATGTTATTTATGATATTTATTTCGTCCCGCCTGTAGACGAAATAGTTAGGTAGACAAAAATGTTGCTCAGGTCGCAACTTGGTTTCGCCCAGCAGCACAATATGTATATCATGCTGTTGGACTAGCAACCTGAGATCATCGGTCTTACCTCTTACCCCCCCTGGATTCCAGTATACAATCCTTAGATTGAAGAGAATTCCTGGACCAGGAGGTGGGTAAGCTGCTGAAGGCCGCGCAGTAGTGCGGGCAGCGGATTTTGTCCGTCCGCGATGGCCTCGATAGCTGCATTAAGTGCGGCGATGGACGCTCTGGCAATGTTAAGAGACAATGGCGAGACACAGTGAGCTGGCGCAACATAAGGTGCGCGACCCCTGGGGGGTAGTGCGGGGGTGGTAGCAGCTGAAGGAAAGCTTACCTTACGCTGAAAAACTGTGGACGGGGCTAGCGTACGTGCGGGGATGAGGGGTTGAGGGGGTGGGGGGGGTTTAAATTGGATGGGCGGGGCTTGCGTTTGGTCGGGAGGGGCGGCAGCAACGATGGGGGGGGCAACAAACGGCGGTGGCGCCAACTGTGCCTCGACTGAGGGAACTAAAGCAGGCGTACCTTCTTGTTGTTGCGTTAGCGACTTCCCTCTACCTTTGCGACCTCTCTTCGTTCGTTTTTTGCGAGGGGGTTGTGTTCTGTCCGACGGGGGGTTGGCGGGGGGCATAAGGGTTGGACCCTGATTACGATCGTACTCTTGTGTCCCCAGTACTGGCAGGGGTAACGGTGCTTCTTTCCGTGGGGGTGGTTGTTTCGGGGCGGCGGGGGCACTTTTCACCCCCATCTTACGCGCCTCCCTCTTATATATTGGGCACGACTTGTCATTTGCCGCATGCTCTCTTTTGCAGTTAGCACACGTTGGGGTGGCTTCTCTGTCGCGCTTGCAGTCCGCCGTGGGGTGGCCCTCTCCGCAGCGCACGCATCGGATCGGACGATGACAATTGGCCGATGAGTGGCCGAAGGCTTGGCACCTGTGGCACTGCGCCGGCCCGGGCTTCGCTTTCCACGCAGTGATTGTTACACCGGACATACATAGGAGCTCCGTTATGTTATAAATATTTTGGAGCTCTTTTGGGTCATACCTTTCTAGTAGTTGACCGAAGTAAATGCAGACGGGGCGGCCTCTCGCCCCCGGGATTTGTCGTATGTGCGACAGAGGGAAGCCAAGTGCTGCCATTTCTTCAGTTAATTCCCCCAACGGTGCGTCTATGGGGAGGCCTTTTATGGCTATTTTCTGTGGCCTCTCGTTGTCAAGGCTGTAACAGTACCATGACACTGTACTGTCTGTCTTGGAGAGCTCGTCGATATAGGCCGCCACCACCCTATATTCGTCCGGCGATTGTGGTATAAATCGCACGCCTTTGCCAAACGGGCGTGCGTGCGGCGCGTGCTTTAAGAGGGAGCGCAGCTTTTTTAAATGAACCGACCATTGCGGCAAATTCTCAACAATGATCGGTGGGTACCTGGCTTTCTCCTTAGGCTTTTCGGGCTGGGCAGGTGTAGGCTGGGCCGGAGTGGCCGACACTTGCGCGTAGGACTGGCCGGTAGTTTGCGGTGAATTAGTGTCCATATCCATTTGAGCGACAACATCGGTCGCTGCTGCTTGCGGCGGTGTCGGTGCTGCGGCGGGTACAATCGTGTCTTGGCTAAGGCTGTTGGGGGCGGTTATCATCTCTCTGGCTGCCGCGCGGGCTTGCTCAGCGGGGTTTTTAGTTGGGCTTAGTGAGAAGGGACGTACCTCACGACCCGTTGTCCTACGTGGGTCGCTTGTTGATGATTTAATGGCGATCGACGGCGGGTGGGCACGCGGTGGCGGATTGAATGGCGTCGATGGTGACATCAAAGAGGCGTCGCGGGATGCCGATGCCGGTGGGGCGTGTAAAACTATATCTGCGTTAGCCGCAGGGCCGGCTGTTACCTTACGTGGCGTGACGCCGTCCGATGGAGGAGAGGCCTGGATGGGAGACAGTATGGCGGGGAGTTCCTCATCTTGAAAATACTCATACTCGTCACCTGTCTCCGAAGTGGCGTAGCTCGTGGTGCCCGAGCGGGCTGAGACCATAGACGCAGCCGACGGCGGGCGCGACGGTGGAAAGGCTGCGGCGAAAGTGCCGTCGGCGGCAGTAACCTGTCCCGTAAAAAGATTACGGGCCACTATAGCCGGTGGCTGAGAACGCGACCATACCTGTCGCTTCCTTACTCCCCGACCCCTATTGGGGGGTTGGCGGAACGGTGGGGGTGGCATCTATAGGGATGACGACGGCAACGCTAACATTCCTCGAATAGGCACGCACGGAGGCGGCCGGACCCAGAGCAAGTAAGAAAAAACACTTACTCAATCCAAACTGCCTACCGAGGGAGAGCGAGACAGCAGTCTGAAGCCTTCTTGCTCGCACACGCTGAGCGATGACGCTTCGGCTCGAACGAGCACCCGCAACACACAAAACGCACACAACGCAAACCGTCTACAAACAAAAGGCAGAATGAACAGTTCTTAGGAGCAAATACAGAAAGAAACGGAAAGAAACAAGAAACTCCAAGCGAACGGTCAGTCTGTATGTATAGTATAGGAATAAAAAGAAGTCACACGGTGCCAGATCAGGACTTTAAGGAGGATGAAACCGGTGTGGTGTCCAGGAAGTCCTTCCTTTTGCGCGCTGAGTGCGCGGGCGCGTTGTCATGGTGAAGCAGTACCCCGCGGAGCCCGGTGTTCGGTCGCTTGTTGATCATTGCAGACAAAACTTCTGACAGCCAGTTTGTGGTATACCATTCGGCGTTGATAGAGCTTTGGTCTTGTAATGGAATTGAAACCAGATACCCCGTCAAAGTGAAGAAACTAGCGATCAAAATTTTTGCTTGCGCTTCTCGATCGCTTCACTTTCGTAGGCGTTGTTTCGTTTTGAAACAGCCAAACTGTCGACTGACGCTTTGTTTCTGGATCTTATTGATAAATCCAGGTTCCGTCACCTGTCATAATGTCGTAAACGCACCGAGACGAGCCTGCTTCAAATTTTTGAATCATATCACGGCACCACGTCACACGAGCCTGCTTCTGACCTTCGGTGAGGTTGTGCGGCACCTAGTGTGAAACTATTCTCCTCATGCGAAGGTGCACGTGTGGAATCTTGTGAATGCTTCCCGAACCTATCTGCGGTGTATGCTGAATCTCTTCGTATGTAATTCGCATATTTTCTTGAATAATTTTTGTCTTCCTGCCAGCACACTTTCTATCGTGACAGCCGTCGTAGGACGACCACTCCTTTGTTCCTCGCCCAAAGTAAGGCGACCGCGCTTGAACTCTCTATGCCAACGGCAGATGGTTGCTCTTGAAGGTCCTTCATCCATAAAAGACATTTGAAGTCGATCAAATGACTCATCATGTTTTAGGCCACATTTAAAATCGCACCAAAATGTTCTCTATGCATGAGCCATGATACATTTTTAAATGAGACACGATTATTTAATTTGGCTCTCAACAAAATGTGGAGGGAAATTCGAACAATGTTTTTTTTACTTTTAAACAACCGAATTTTTCAAAATAATTACAAGTGGCCAGTGCCTTATACATAAAAACTTTACAGTGACGTAAAGTAAAATACCTAAGTTTACCCTCGAAAAATAGGTAAGTACCTCTGAGCGTGCGATTTGTAGACTACATGCGGACATATAAAATACGCCAAACCTATTTCAGAGACTAAAATTTTGATATCATGTTATTAATACTTTATGAAACTATTTTAAAAAAGTATACTTGTTCCATTCATAATTATTGTGTTTCTTGTATTTTTTTTTCGCTGTAGTGATATGAAATATTGAGTGTTACGCAAGGCTGGAATTTCTTTTTTCGTTTCATGCCTTTGAATCTTTCGCTTGCTCGGTATTCAATATAGGAACTCACGCCAAAAAGTAATTTTCCAGTCTTTCATAATAAATAACTAATTTAAATTAAAGGCAAAAACATTTTTATACATATAGCTAAATTTACGATCATAAATAATGCCCACTTTGAGTCTTCACCATTTATAAAGTCAGTACAAAAACACCTAAACAAAGCAAATACTCAAATATCAGAACTAAAGACACAGGTACAAAAGAGTTATATGATTTTTCCGTCATCATTATGCAAAGGAACTTGCTACTTCCACATTTAAAAGTAAAATCCATCCCTTTCGTAGAGTGGGAATTAGGTAGCTAAGTGTTCAGGACTTGTGACCTGAAGGTAGGTTTATGGGGCGCTCCCTTACATCAACGCTCACCTACACGAGCTAACTGGTCAAAATAGTAAAACCCTACTAATTAAGTATTAATAGTATTAATATATAGTATTAAGTAATTACTGTATCTCTTGGCAGACCTAGTTTTTTAGTGGGCAATACAATTATGGCTGGTATAATTTTAGTACCCACTTCTACTTTTAATGTAGCTGAAAATGTCCCAGAACAAGGTTAATATATTTCTTTCTATTGAGGTAATTAAAATTTCTTTAGACCATACATTTCTATCCGACAGAAAAGGGGAACTCGTCATTACGATGTTTTAACGTTAGATTAGACATGTACAATTGAAATAACCCCTCACAGACCCCCGGAAATAAATTATCTGAAGCCACGTGGTGGTTGACCCGTCTGCAACTTTCAAAGAACCCCACGTAGGAAAACACAACCTAAGGGATTTCACAACAAACATACAATATAATTACTTCTAATATACTATATTTAAACGACGGAAATAGAATGTTCTGTATGTATGGGACCACGAACTTTTATCACCATGTAACTAACCCCCCAAAGAACAAACATAAACTACCTAGCCTTAACGTACCTACCTAACTAACCAGCATGGACAGAAAAGATTATAAGAGATAATATGAACACGAAACTTGAAAATTGAAGTATAAATTTATCGAAGGTTTGGCTATGTGATCGTCTGAGTGGTAGGACCTTATTGTGTAACGTAGACCGCAGGTTCTTTAAGAGAAAGACTGAAACACCGTTCTAGTAATGAAAATAGTATCCTCTACTCCTATGCGCTTTTTATTTTTCTAAAAAAATAAAAAGGCGGAAAGCTCCACCCAGCGCTTCCCACGGTACGTGTCCATACCGAGGCTAACTTAGCGCACATCCCCCGTAGGAGTAGAGATGTGAAATCATAAATGGTATAACCATTAAACCGTCGTTGCAGCCGAAGCTGAAGACCGAAGTCTTAATATGTAGTTTCAGGAACAAATCCTTGTGCGTGCATAGCACAAACACTCAGCCTTAGGCCAAAGAGTGTGACATCCGTTCGCACAGACACAGCCATGACATTGTCAAGAGAGCACGTCTCGTGTTAAGCACACTCCGAAGAGCAGGACGCAATAAACCCCACTGAACCATTTGTGTAGTAGGTAATAATTATTATGTACCAATGGAACAGCCATGGAATTCACCAAGAGGGCACGCCCCATGCTTAACACACTCCGAAGAGCAAGACGCAATAAGCCCCACTGCATCCATGTAACTTCAGTCGTAGATTATAAATGATATATTTCGGTTTATAAGCCGGCGTCCACACCATACATGATCAAGGATTCATAAACAGGTTAAATGTATAGGTATATTATCAGTTCAAGTACGAAGAAATATAGTTTATAGTTTATTTGATCGATTAACGATAGAATAAGTGTGAGTTATATTATTTATGTAATATTCAGTATCGCAGCTTTTCAGGAATTTAGTCGCGAACCAAATATGATTCCATGAGTTGTTACCAGTCGCGTAGGTGAAGTATCACTGTCGCCTTCGCGTAATCAGCGTCCGACTCCCCACAACTTGGCAACGGTTTACGTGTCTATTTAAATAAAGCAACAATTGCCTTCTTTCGCAGTTTTTCGGCTCTGACAGACAGCTCGGGGCAAGGACCTTTACCCTTCTACACTGTGTGGTCTGTTGTCGTCGTTCAAGTCTCTCGGCACTGAACTCACATTCGTATTTGACCCAAACAAACGGATCGAAACGTTAGGCGAGAGATGTTCAAACCGTCTGTGAGCTCAGCCGATGTAACTTGAAGCCACTAACGAATGTTAACGATAAACATTCTGAGAGATCAGTAGGTTTTAAGCTTCCGATCCCCGGGCATGCCTCCATCATCACCTTATCTCCTCTTTACTTTACTCAGGTGAGGCCTTTTTACCTGTGTATTATAGAAGCATTATAAACGATCAAACCTCAGAAGCAACATCCATCACTATTACAAGCAAAGAGTCGCATTCCAATATTCAAACCGCTACAAGACTTCTCCCTATTTGGTGTCACCAGTCGCGTAGGTGAAGTATCACTGTCGCCTTCGCGTAATCAGCGTCCGACTCCCCGCAACATGGCAACGGTTTACGTGTCAATTTAAATAAAACAACAATTGCCTTCTTTCGCAGTTTTTCGACTCTGACAGACAGTTCGGGGCAAGGACCTTTACCCTTCTACACTGTGTAATCTGTTGTCGTCGTTCAAGTCGCTCGGCACTGAACTCACCTCCGTATTTGACCCAAACAAACGGATCGAAACGTTAGGCGAGAGATATTCAAACCGTCTGTGAGCTCAGCCGATGTAACTTGAAGCCACTAACGAATGTTAACGATAAACATTCTGAGAGATCAGAAGGTTTTATAGGCTTCCGATCCCCGGGCATGCCTCCATTTCATCTCCTTGTCTCCACTTTACTTTACTCAGGCGAGGTCTTTTTACCTGTAGTGTATAGCAGCAGTATAAGCAATCAAACATTAGAAGCAACATCCATCGCTAAATCAAGCAAAAGAGTCGCATTCCAATATTCAGGTCACTACAACACTACCACCTTTTATTAGCCATCAAAAAGGTACATAATTCCTCTCATATTACAATGTATCCACTCAATAATACATTGCATTTTATATCAATTTATCGCATTTTGCATATGCCCACCTCATACGCTTTCTTTATATATTGTGGCCACGCGACGCTCGCCGCTGCCTATGTATGTCTACGTAAACTTATGCTGTCCCGGGTGTTCTAGTAATGAAATTTATTTTATTTTCGAATTTAGGTTTTTAACTACATAAATGTGTTAAGCCCGTCTTTAGAAAGTCTACAAAAATATTAAAGACCTCCACCGCCACGATCCTGGCTAACTTTTTCTAAGTCCTCGATCTTCCACGATTGCATTAAATTATTATTATGATCATTATGTTAGTTTTATATAACAATTTTATTTTATATATATATTTTTTTTCTTTTTTTTTTTTTTTTTTTATTATTAAATTTTATTTTTATAAAATTTAATATTATAAAGGACGAAGATGGCTTGGTAGACGGGTAGGCTTGGCAGATGGGTACAACCACTTACCCCTCTCTAACAACCTTCGCACCCCACGTTTTAACCTAAACGACTTACTTAGACAAGTCTCGCGGGTGTTTTTAATATCATAGAAATTCTCAATAACTTACACCTTCACGGTTATATTCAACATTATAAAACTCCCAATAACAGTAGCATAGCTATTTAACTTAAGGCATTATAATTAATAAGAAAATAAAACCGCAGATTACAAAACAACTTTATTTTGTGTATTTATCCTACATTTAATTTTTGTTGAATTTATTCGAGTAAAAGTTATGAAACTACCTTTGAAGGGCATAATAGGTGATGCCATTTCTATATCGCTTAAACAACCGCCAATCATCGTTTATCTTAAAACGTCCTCCGATCAATATTCGCTTCGAACAAACATCCAACAACATTCGTTTTAAAACATTCATTCTCGTGCCGCTGGTTCAAACTTCATTTTTTCTAGAGTCCGAATCAATGATTTGAGAGTAAGATTACTATCTACATTAAAATTGATAATTCTTTACTAATGCAAATCTTCGCGCTGAAACTTGAATAAAAACGTTACATTACATAAATGTTCAGGCATAAATATTGTATTCTAATTATTTAATCAATTTTCATTACAATAAAATGCAATACACGTGTTGAAATAATGGTTACTTTCAGATTTTTTATTGCATTTAATAGAATGAATGAAAATCACTCATTAACGTAATGCACTAGACAAAAGCAAGTTTTAAAACATATATTTTTTTTTTCAATGCTTTAGGTCTATAGTTCAGCTAAAAAATTTGAACAAAAAACGGCGTATTTACGCGGACTTAATTTTATTTTTTAACTTAAAGGCCATAACACTGTACATACATGTTTATGCTTTTAGCTTTTCAAAATAAATAAATATGTTTAAATTATTTTATTAATTATAAATTATCCTTATCCTTTCTTATAAACATAAAATAATAAAAATAAACTAAATAAAGTAAACAGGATCTATTTTGCAAAATATCGGAAATTTTTTATTCCCTCTTTTACGCTCTTAGGGGATGATTTTCGCAAAAGCCTTTTTTCTTAGTGCTCGCCTACGTTATAATAGGATCCTCTGTGCAAAATTATAATTTTCTATACCTAGTACTTTGGGCTTTGCGTTGATATATCATTATAGTTATAAAAGTTCTTCTTGTGATAATAAGACAGCTAGCTAGCTAGGTAAGTGTATTTTTTTTTTTTTTTTTTTTACACCACTGAGGTGGCAAACAAGCTTACGGTCCGCCTGATGGAAAGTGGTCACAGTATACACCGCCTATGGACGCTTGCAACACCTGGGGCATCACTTGCGCGTTTTCGACCCTTCAAAATTCTTTCATGAAGAACCCCTTACAGTAGTGCTTTGAGACTTAAGTATATATATGAGTATTTATAATCTTAGCTCTCTTTGGTTCGTTTACACATTCCTATTCCGCTGCTAAGTTATATAAGTTACACGAGTACCTATTTCAAAACAAGCATCACCAAATATTTTTTTGCTGGAATCTTTAATTAAAATCTAAATATATATTTATTTTAGTCTAATAAAACTTCATTACAATTTAGATGAATTCTGTCGCACCGAATTAACGACCTCGTAACTTTGTCTCAAGTTATTAACTCGCAAAACATGCACCTCACAACTAAAAACACACTTAAGAAGTCAATGCATTATAAAGACATATATTATTCAACACCACTTCACACAATGGGTAGCGTGTAAAAAGAATTTTTCACCCTTATTAAATTAAAATTGTAAAACATAGAATAGAGGAAAATGTAAAAAAGACGTCAATAATTATAGACCAGTTGCACTGATATCCATTTTTTCAAAAATTTCCAAAAAATGTATGCATGACCAAATAAATAAATTTCTATTTATTTATTTATATATATATATATAAATAAATATATATAGGAATATATATAGGTATATGCGCTTCATAATGTGTAGCTATAGTACAAGCCAAGTAAAAAAGTAAGTAGAAAAAGTATAACTTAAAACAGGTGGGTTCGATCCCCACACATTTATGTGATAAACATTTGTGTTTGTCTTAAATCTGGGTGTTTTATGTATAATATGTATGTATTTACAAAAAATAATTCAAATGTACTTGTCCGTCTCCTAGTATTCATAGTACAAGCTTTGCTTAGTTTAAGACCAGGTAGCGCTGTGTTTAATGTCCAAAAAGATTTGTTTATTCTATTTATTAAATTGGAATCAAAACCCGAGAAAGTTTAAACTAAGAAAGCTTCGAGCACACCATACATGATCAAGGATTCATAAACAGGTTAAATGTATAGGTATATTATCAGTTCAAGTACGAAGAAATATAGTTTATAGTTTATTTGATCGATTAACGATAGAATAAGTGTGAGTTATATTATTTATGTAATATTCAGTATCGCAGCTTTTCAGGAATTTAGTCGCGAACCAAATATGATTCCATGAGTTGTTACCAGTCGCGTAGGTGAAGTATCACTGTCGCCTTCGCGTAATCAGCGTCCGACTCCCCACAACTTGGCAACGGTTTACGTGTCTATTTAAATAAAGCAACAATTGCCTTCTTTCGCAGTTTTTCGACTCTGACAGACAGCTCGGGGCAAGGACCTTTACCCTTCTACACTGTGTGGTCTGTTGTCGTCGTTCAAGTCTCTCGGCACTGAACTCACATTCGTATTTGACCCAAACAAACGGATCGAAACGTTAGGCGAGAGATGTTCAAACCGTCTGTGAGCTCAGCCGATGTAACTTGAAGCCACTAACGAATGTTAACGATAAACATTCTGAGAGATCAGTAGGTTTTAAGCTTCCGATCCCCGGGCATGCCTCCATCATCACCTTATCTCCTCTTTACTTTACTCAGGTGAGGCCTTTTTACCTGTGTATTATAGAAGCATTATAAACGATCAAACCTCAGAAGCAACATCCATCACTATTACAAGCAAAGAGTCGCATTCCAATATTCAAACCGCTACAAGACTTCTCCCTATTTGGTGTCACCAGTCGCGTAGGTGAAGTATCACTGTCGCCTTCGCGTAATCAGCGTCCGACTCCCCGCAACATGGCAACGGTTTACGTGTCAATTTAAATAAAACAACAATTGCCTTCTTTCGCAGTTTTTCGACTCTGACAGACAGCTCGGGGCAAGGACCTTTACCCTTCTACACTGTGTAATCTGTTGTCGTCGTTCAAGTCGCTCGGCACTGAACTCACCTCCGTATTTGACCCAAACAAACGGATCGAAACGTTAGGCGAGAGATGTTCAAACCGTCTGTGAGCTCAGCCGATGTAACTTGAAGCCACTAACGAATGTTAACGATAAACATTCTGAGAGATCAGAAGGTTTTATAGGCTTCCGATCCCCGGGCATGCCTCCATTTCATCTCCTTGTCTCCACTTTACTTTACTCAGGCGAGGTCTTTTTACCTGTAGTGTATAGCAGCAGTATAAGCAATCAAACATTAGAAGCAACATCCATCGCTAAATCAAGCAAAAGAGTCGCATTCCAATATTCAGGTCACTACAACACTACCACCTTTTATTAGCCATCAAAAAGGTACATAATTCCTCTCATATTACAATGTATCCACTCAATAATACATTGCATTTTATATCAATTTATCGCATTTTGCATATGCCCACCTCATACGCTTTCTTTATATATTGTGGCCACGCGACGCTCGCCGCTGCCTATGTATGTCTACGTAAACTTATGCTGTCCCGGGTGTTCTAGTAATGAAATTTATTTTATTTTCGAATTTAGGTTTTTAACTACATAAATGTGTTAAGCCCGTCTTTAGAAAGTCTACAAAAATATTAAAGACCTCCACCGCCACGATCCTGGCTAACTTTTTCTAAGTCCTCGATCTTCCACGATTGCATTAAATTATTATTATGATCATTATGTTAGTTTTATATAACAATTTTATTTTATATATATATATTTTTTTTTTTTTTTTTTTTTTTTTTATTATTAAATTTTATTTTTATAAAATTTAATATTATAAAGGACGAAGATGGCTTGGTAGACGGGTAGGCTTGGCAGATGGGTACAACCACTTACCCCTCTCTAACAACCTTCGCACCCCACGTTTTAACCTAAACGACTTACTTAGACAAGTCTCGCGGGTGTTTTTAATATCATAGAAATTCTCAATAACTTACACCTTCACGGTTATATTCAACATTATAAAACTCCCAATAACAGTAGCATAGCTATTTAACTTAAGGCATTATAATTAATAAGAAAATAAAACCGCAGATTACAAAACAACTTTATTTTGTGTATTTATCCTACATTTAATTTTTGTTGAATTTATTCGAGTAAAAGTTATGAAACTACCTTTGAAGGGCATAATAGGTGATGCCATTTCTATATCGCTTAAACAACCGCCAATCATCGTTTATCTTAAAACGTCCTCCGATCAATATTCGCTTCGAACAAACATCCAACAACATTCGTTTTAAAACATTCATTCTCGTGCCGCTGGTTCAAACTTCATTTTTTCTAGAGTCCGAATCAATGATTTGAGAGTAAGATTACTATCTACATTAAAATTGATAATTCTTTACTAATGCAAATCTTCGCGCTGAAACTTGAATAAAAACGTTACATTACATAAATGTTAAGGCATAAATATTGTATTCTAATTATTTAATCAATTTTCATTACAATAAAATGCAATACACGTGTTGAAATAATGGTTACTTTCAGATTTTTTATTGCATTTAATAGAATGAATGAAAATCACTCATTAACGTAATGCACTAGACAAAAGCAAGTTTTAAAACATATATTTTTTTTTTCAATGCTTTAGGTCTATAGTTCAGCTAAAAAATTTGAACAAAAAACGGCGTATTTACGCGGACTTAATTTTATTTTTTAACTTAAAGGCCATAACACTGTACATACATGTTTATGCTTTTAGCTTTTCAAAATAAATAAATATGTTTAAATTATTTTTTTAATTATAAATTATCCTTATCCTTTCTTATAAACATAAAATAATAAAAATAAACTAAATAAAGTAAACAGGATCTATTTTGCAAAATATCGGAAATTTTTTATTCCCTCTTTTACGCTCTTAGGGGATGATTTTCGCAAAAGCCTTTTTTCTTAGTGCTCGCCTACGTTATAATAGGATCCTCTGTGCAAAATTATAATTTTCTATACCTAGTACTTTGGGCTTTGCGTTGATATATCATTATAGTTATAAAAGTTCTTCTTGTGATAATAAGACAGCTAGCTAGCTAGGTAAGTGTATTTTTTTTTATTTTTTTTTTTACACCACTGAGGTGGCAAACAAGCTTACGGTCCGCCTGATGGAAAGTGGTCACAGTATACACCGCCTATGGACGCTTGCAACACCTGGGGCATCACTTGCGCGTTTTCGACCCTTCAAAATTCTTTCATGAAGAACCCCTTACAGTAGTGCTTTGAGACTTAAGTATATATATGAGTATTTATAATCTTAGCTCTCTTTGGTTCGTTTACACATTCCTATTCCGCTGCTAAGTTATATAAGTTACACGAGTACCTATTTCAAAACAAGCATCACCAAATATTTTTTTGCTGGAATCTTTAATTAAAATCTAAATATATATTTATTTTAGTCTAATAAAACTTCATTACAATTTAGATGAATTCTGTCGCACCGAATTAACGACCTCGTAACTTTGTCTCAAGTTATTAACTCGCAAAACATGCACCTCACAACTAAAAACACACTTAAGAAGTCAATGCATTATAAAGACATATATTATTCAACACCACTTCACACAATGGGTAGCGTGTAAAAAGAATTTTTCACCCTTATTAAATTAAAATTGTAAAACATAGAATAGAGGAAAATGTAAAAAAGACGTCAATAATTATAGACCAGTTGCACTGATATCCATTTTTTCAAAAATTTCCAAAAAATGTATGCATGACCAAATAAATAAATTTCTATTTATTTATTTATATATATATATATAAATAAATATATATAGGAATATATATAGGTATATGCGCTTCATAATGTGTAGCTATAGTACAAGCCAAGTAAAAAAGTAAGTAGAAAAAGTATAACTTAAAACAGGTGGGTTCGATCCCCACACATTTATGTGATAAACATTTGTGTTTGTCTTAAATCTGGGTGTTTTATGTATAATATGTATGTATTTACAAAAAATAATTCAAATGTACTTGTCCGTCTCCTAGTATCCATAGTACAAGCTTTGCTTAGTTTAAGACCAGGTAGCGCTGTGTTTAATGTCCAAAAAGATTTGTTTATTCTATTTATTAAATTGGAATCAAAACCCGAGAAAGTTTAAACTAAGAAAGCTTCGAGCAACTTAGCATTAGGTATGCTGAGTTTATTCTATTATACATACACTACCTATAGGTACTTCATGTTTCCGAAGGAGTTAATTTTTATGCGTATTCACATCAGACACCTTCTAGTGAAATTTCATCAGAATCAAAGCAAATATGGTGGAAATATAAGGCTGTGATAGATTTCAATAACGAAACTATCAGGGTTACCTATACATATCTGTAAATAATAAACGAATGGGCATACAAATTATTTAGATCTTGTACAATTTGGGTGTTATAGTAAAGTACTTACAAGTGCATCCATTCTAATTACTTCGGTTGCGCAAAGAATGCGCCAGTGTCAGTGTAAAAACACGATAGTACAAGATGTTCACGAAAAAAGGGTTAATTATAACCCGTTACAGCTCTGTGGTACACGCCTTTATAAAAATACCTTACGATATTAATGTCTTTCAATTGTTGACAGATAGCAACTTCGTGCTGGGTAACGCTCAAGTGCCGTCATACCCGATCGTGTACTGCTCGGACGGGTTCTGCGAGCTGACGGGGTGGGCGCGCGCGCACATCATGCAGAAGGGCTGCGCGTGCAAATTTCTCCACGGGCCCGACACGCGCGATGATCACCGACAGGAGATCGACGCTGCGCTCGATTCCAAACATGAGCTCAAACTGGAACTTATCTTTTATAAAAAGAGTGGTATACATTTCTGTTTTTCGTATAGATGTTATAGCTTTAAGGCTGCACTATGCAATCGTTTAACAATCAAACAGTTCGTCCAGCTTCCCACGTGAACTTAGTTTATAAGTTGATAACGTCGTTGGTCGTGTTGGACTGTCTTGGCGCGTGCGCGTCAATTACTCCTGTGTCGTTAAATGTGCCTATAGTCGTATTTTTAATTAGATAATATCAACTGACGTTTATTTTGTTGTCAGTTTTTGATGAAACAGTACTAGCTACTGTCAGTTGGCTTCGTCTAATTAAAAATACGACTATAGATCTGAGGAGTCGGCCAACTCGCTTTTAGATTGTTGGACTATTGGAAGATTGTGTACAGAGTTCGTTTGCTATCTATCGAGAATTGGAAAATGTTTATGTTGATTGAAGTGTTGTATAGTTAGACGATCTATTGTTTTTGGTGACTAGTAAAGATATAGTTCTATGTTCTATTAATATGTTACCGTTTACAATAAAAAACTTACTGTTTACTGTGAAATTACTGTGATATTCTGCAATGAACCAATTGTCATCTGACGTTTGCAGCAGGGTAAACTAAAAATATTTTAGGCTGAGGCTTTAGAATTTAATTGTCCACTTACTTTAAAAAGCTAGTCACTATTAATTTAGTAACTTACGTGGCTATAAGTTTTTTAGCCTTCCTCAGGTTTTTAAAAACCTTAGTGACTTGTCATACGACTAACTCAATGTGGCAAAATCATGAAACACATGCCCTTATCGGTAGGAATTATTAAATAGTTTCTGATTGCAACAAGCCTATTTCTTACTACAAAATTCTCTTGATGTAATATTTTTCTAAGTGCCAAATTGTATGCTTAAGAATATGGTAAAAGAAAAGAATATTAAAACATACCTATTTCAATCATTACTTTTACCGGTGCGGTTTGTAATCTGCACTCACATAAAGAAAAAGGTTCATAATTTGTTTAGTCGTCTCAACTTACCTTAAAAAAATGTACCTCATTATATTGCAAAGTTATACTGTTAATCTTGAAGCTTTATGTCGGTTCACCTTTCAAATTAATATAAATTCAAGTAAAATTTACATTCATTTCAAATTTCAGGTTCTCCATTTTGGTGTTTACTCGACATTGTTCCAATTAAGAATGAGAAACGAGAAGTGGTATTATTTCTTGCTTCATTCAAGGACATCACTAACACAAAGATGGCCGCCATGAACAGTAATGAGGATTTCGACAGCGGTGAGTGTCTCCTGATGGCACTTATAACTTTTATAAAGAAAAACGCAAGCTAGATGATTTGTTACGTTTTGAGAGTACTTTAACCTTTATCGCCGTTCTAAGTTGTGACAACGTGACTTTTTTCCTGAATAAAACTGCGTATTTATTAATGATATTGTGTTCAGCACGTTGATTTAATGCTTTAGGTGCCTCTCTAAGGTTGATTAGAGTTAGATTGAACACCTCATAGCCAACAGTCGGAAGTAAATAGTGAGTCTGAAAACATCAACGCACGGTAAAATTTCGTCTATTTTTCTTGCTGTTTTTTGTCTTGTAGTGTCATATTTGAAAGTATTTTTTAGACACTTCATTAGAAATTAAAGTGCTGTAGTTACTTTTGTAGTTATTCTCTTTCTCTATACTGTATTTATTTACCTGGTAGTTTAAAAATATATTTAACGAAACATATTTAATCACTAGTTAAGTACATATTTTTATATATCAGAAAAAGAAAACATTTGTTATAAATTTAAGTACCAAATTAAAAATATCAGCCCCAAGTCACAGCCCTTATTAAAGACATATTTTTCATTTAAAAGTTATTCCGAAGCACTTACAATTCATCTCATTACCTTAATGTAGATACTTAATTAGTAAATAAAAGAAAGTAATAAAATAAAAAATCTTTCCTAATCTAACTATACCTATGACTACTTTTGTACCACCTTATTTGTAAATTGATAAAAGATACAGTCTTAATTCGTCGTATTGTAAAAATATGCTTTTCCTTCTTTATTGGATATAAGGATATTACTGCATGTATACAATTACTTTGGAACAGTAATAGTTATTCCTGTGTTTTACTTTGCATTTCACGACATACATACATACATATTAACATGTTATATCTATCTAAGAGTTTTTTTTTTACTGAAACCAACTTTGTATTATTTGTACTATACAAAGATATTAATACATTTAAAATTACTTCCTGAAACGTTTTCTGTCAGCAATTTTACTAAGCTCACGTCATAGCTAACATCAGTTATCAAACAATAGTAAATCTCTATCAAATCAATATTCACAAATTAGGGGTCATCTGCTCTTGTTATACGCGCTGATTTTAAACGGATATTATTTTGTTCATATTCTTTATTAGATTTGATAAGAAAATAATGCGAAAGCTCTTCATTTTTTTTGGAATTCTGCCCCCTCTTAAAATTGGGTTTATAAATATCTTTTCCTCTTCCGCTTTCTCATATCCGCTTCCTTTTCCTCATTACTGCTTCCTGATTAACCCTGATCCTTATTTTTATGACGTTAAAGAATATTTTATGACGGTGGACGCTGAGTGGAAGCGTGTATATAAGATAAACGATGATCTGCCTGATTTGTAATAGCTTCAATGAAACTATTATCTTAAAGTTTGTCACACACGAGACACTTATTTTTTAAGATATCTTTATCATACCGCATATTTCATACCGATCAACCGGCGTATATAATATACGAGTCGCTGAGTAAAAAAAGTAAATATGCTAAAACTTAATGGTTGTAAGCTGCCATTTCCTTCGTTTTGTTTCTAAACCAATAGAAAAATCTATTTCGAAAAGCCTTTACTAGATTTTTAAGCCCCTTTTATATATTCCGCTGTATCTGTAACTTAAAGTACCTACCTGGAAGACCGAGCTTTGCTCGTTTTTTTAACAACGCCATCAAGTCAAGTAACTTTAGTGTTGCTTAACAACGCCATCTCTTGTCAAGTGGTAATAATAATAGTATTACTACTCGCCAATAGATGTCAGGAAGAATCATATTTTTCAGTTTATCATTGCCTGAAAACACGAATAAAACGACGTTTTCTAAATATGAAACCTATCTAGAACGATGTATCGCCCCCGAAAACCCCTGCACACTAAATGTCATGCAAGTAGTTGAAGCCGTTTCAGAGATTCAGATTATATACTTATATATATAAATAATTTGCTCGTTTAAAGGTATTAGATATGTTTTATTGTAAATTTAGACTTTTATAGAGAAATTTAATGAATATTATGATTAAACATATATCCGAAAGACACTAGTCGGCTGAAAATACATTTCTAAAGAACGACCTTAGAAACAGTTTTTGGTCAATAGCTCCTTTCGGGTCAAATGGATAAGATGCACTTAGGAATTCATTTACGTTCTCTCTAAAAAACCTTACATTATCTGTCTCGTGTGTGGTAGCTTTAATACACTGCTTTAAACGTTAACTAGCTATGTTTAAATAGTAGTTAGTGCCAGAAGAGGTCCGACACCGAGGTGTAACAGAGAGGTTTATGCAAACAGGAGCCGCGGTGCGGCCTTCAGCTGGCGTGGTCACTCTAGCGTTATCCCCATTTGTACCCGCAGCGGCACTCTTGGGCGCCCGGTTTCGAGCTGAATCTAGTTGCCTACTTCCAGACCCCAATGGCAACTTGGACCCCGAAGCGCCTTCGCCCGCCAACATGGGCAGGCGGCGTTCTAGGGCAGTACTATACCAGCTTTCAGGACATTACAAACCGGATAAAATGAAGAGCAAATTGAAATTGAACAACGTTAGTAAGCCTACTTACCAACTTAATATAGACGTGTAATAACTTTTTAAGAATAATTGAACATTATTTTTCAGAATCTTCTTCACTCATCAGATCCACCCTTACCTGAATACAAAACTTCGGCATTAAAGAGATCTAGGTTTATAATTTCACATTACGGAGTTTTCAAAACATTTTGGGATTGGCTGATTCTTATAGCTACGTTTTACGTTGCTGTTGTGGTGCCGTACAATGCCAGTTTCGTTGACGAGGGTCATCCGAGGATCAGTGTCACCAGTGACGTCGTGGTCGAAGCCCTCTTCATTGTTGGTGCGTTGTGATAAGCCAAAGATTTTCTTTGTTAACTGAAATATTATTGTGGCATTACATACCTCCTTGTATGCCTAATGTGCTCAAATAAACTATATTTTGACTAGAAAATAAATTAAAATCATTGAAATAGTAAATTAAGAAAATCGTTTTAATTTAACATTTTAATTTGCATACACAGCATATTGAACTCTTCATTCTAATATCGGGTTTATGAAAGATGAAAGATATATAACAAGTAAAAAACAAGCGTATATAAAAAAATGTCGTAAATACTCCCATCTTAGATTTTTTTGTGGATATATATATGTAGGTGTTACGACAAACTTTAGATTGCCATAATTTTATTATACTCAATGTCTGGTTAGTAGAGTCGCGTCAGTTAACAAAATTTTAATATGAAGCTGTAATTTAAATTTTTGTCTACTGTCAGTTTTTTTTTGTTCTTTACGGTACGTCAGCTATCAGTTTAAGATAATAATATTTGATTTATTTTGTTACAATCCTGAGTTTTTGACGTTAAAAAAATATGTTATTGTTTAAAACTTAATTAAGTGGATTTGCTTAATATCATAATAATTTGGCTAACAAAACAGTGAGAAAAAAAATCCGGCACTCTATTTTTGGGTTTTAATTCAAATTGTAAGAAACCTAAGAGTGATATTCTCTTGATCCTTATTTCATAAAATATATATTTATATGACCAAGTGAATTTTCTAATTTCATGATAACAATAATCCGTGGAAATCGAGATTTTCAACGTGCGGTCACGCGTTAGCGCCTACTGTGTGTCTTTGTATACTTCAATAGTGTAGTATGTCTTTGTACACTGACCGAAAGGGCACGCTTTTGGTAAGGTATGCCATAACCTTAAAGATCAAAATGGAGATTCAGATTCTTTTCTAAATGTTTTAATGGCTTAAGGTTCAGTTTGTACTTTGGGTATACCATACACTTAAAACAATAAAGTTACGTAGGTATTTATTAATTTTTACGCGTGATAAAACTGTTTTGCATGCGCAAACTCCCTGTCTTATTCGTCGAACTTTTCTTTCTTTTCTCTCTCCAGCCTTTTTGTGTAAGAAGCCTTTCATCAACTTCTTTCCAATAATTTCTATGTTTTACTTGCTACGCCCAAAGAAGTTTCATTACAAAAATATCTCTCGTTTTTATTATGTTAATAGACAAATTACTCTTTCATAGGTATTTGCTCAAATGATTGCGTTAACAATTAAAAAACAATTTCGGTATCTTGATTAGAGTGGCTGTATCTACAAGACACTTCAATAGATAAAAGGGATTTCGGGAAAGTGGATTTCTGTTTTACTGTTTAATCCTTCTAATGGATTTATTTTGGAGAAAACCCTACAGCCTTATTACCTAAATTTGGCTTTGACTTGGAAAAATATAAAAAGATTGTAACATTAATTGTTAAAGAGTTAAGGAAATTTATACAGAAATAAATATGACTTTATAATATTTGAACTGACTTAAAAATAATATAATATTAAGTATACAAAAAAAATACAAAAAAAATTTTGTTATGTGAAAGAACTAATACAATACGTAAACGCCAAAAAAAACAGTAGAGGAAAAGGTGGTAATGTGGCCCCCTACTTTGTTTTTGAGAGTTTATTTCTAAAATAAAGGACTTCAAAATGTGGAAAATATATTATTGGGTTCCATATTTATTTTTGTGATCATATCGTACTATCAAATAAAATAAATTTGCTTAATATAATCAAAAATATTTTTTATTCTTAAGTAATTAAATTTGGCATCTCAAGATCAACTGATGGTTATGTGTTTGAAATCTAACGGCAAAACACTCTGGCACAGTATCCATTGCTCTCCAGGTCTGTCATTAGTAAAGGTGGTTTCGCAGAACATGGCGGGTACATTTGTGTGGTCAGGCACCCTATTTGGATATGAGTCGTCAAAGTCAGTGTCTGCTTCGGTATTTGCTTCGCCACTGTCGGAACTACTGCTAGGTGTCGCAACTCTTCGACGCCGAACAGCGACTCTACTAGTACTCCCTCCATCATGATTACGCTTGTCCACGTCCACGTCCCCGTCCATGCCCTCTTTTACGAGTCTCTGCTAAGTGCAATGATTCAGTTAATTGGTTTTTGTATGGTGATAATGTGATCACGTTTGCTCTAGTAGCCTTTCTTCCACGATTAGAAGTCCTAGTCTTGGCCTTAGGGATTGGTTGAATGTCTTCTGGGAGAATCACAGGATTTTGCGGCTCTTGTACGTCTGGGCTCACTCCTGGAGTACTCTGGTCAGCAACAAGACCTATATCTTGATTATCTGTACTATACTCTAAAGAATGTTGAGGATCCTTCACTAACCGTTTCAGTGTAGATCTGGGCATTGAAAACAGTTTTGCAGCTTCTTTATACCCCATGACCTTATGTCTCACTGCATCGTTTCCTTTTTTATTTGTTCAGGGTCCCACGTCTTTGTTTTCTTCCTCGAAGATGGAGATAGTATGCTCTGTCTAGGCATCTGAAACCGCAAAATAAAATTATGTAAATGATAAACAAGTCTTACATGTTATGATACAACCAATGTCAGGGGGCCAAATTACAATTATTAAAAATATTTTGATAAACAACCTTGAATATTTGAAAAATGTTCAAATTTTATAATTACCTTACAAATTCCTGTAAAAGTGTAAAAGAAGACTGTTCCACGAATACAATGTTGAAACATAACAGCAAAAACGATAATATTTTAGGAATTATCGAACAAAACTCACTATTGATAAATAAGTTTTGCAGGTACGACTTTCGACTTGTTCAAATGACGAACGAACGTAACCACCTCTAGTGGATTGGTAGAGTACTAAATCAATTGTGTACTTCATTGTTCCCGTTGCGCCAAAATGATATTAGATGACGTTGTGCTAACTTACTAATATCCAAGGGGGCCAATATACGTGCGGGGGTCACATTAACACCTTTTCCTCTAGTAATGAAAATTAAGTAAAAAAATACCGAGATAAGGGTTTGAGGGTCCCGTATGAATTCAGTCCAACTCCATAAAAACAGTCAAACTGTTCTTTAGGTTAAACCGTAGTGTTCATGAGTGAGATTGTATTGGCGCGAAGTCGCTTTGGTCGTAAACAACTCCCACAAATAAAAAAAAAATACTGTACAAAAAGTAAAAAAAGAAATCGACATTTAAAAGCGGCGGCAGCAAAAAAACCTAAATTATTTTTATAATCAATACAGTACAGTTGACCATAAAATTCGTTTTTTACATGCATGTCTGAAAAACGCACTATACATACCTTGGTCACAACTGTGCTTAACCGGACTTTGTGATGCGTGGCTCAGTTATGCCTCTTCCCGCATACTCACGATCGCCCGGTTATGCTGCGTTTGCGGGCTGCGGCAGTTATGTACTATAATGCTACAAATCTTAGATACATATGTCCTAGATGATGAATAAATTGTTAATTGCATTACAGATATTGTTCTTAATTTTCGGACTACATTTGTGAGTAAAAAAGGAGAAGTCGTTTCCGACTCGAAGGCGATAGCTCTTAATTACATCCGGTCATGGTTCGTAGTGGATCTCCTTGCAGCGTTACCTTTCGACCTACTTTACGCCTCAGATGTATACAGCGGTGCCGTAAGTACGATTCTCTGCCAAAAAATTAAATTTAAACACACTGTTATTTCCATTAATTAAATGTTCTTGCCTTTCATACAAGCAATTTTTCACTTTAATTTACGTTTACCTAATATATTCCTGGAATTCAACAATAAATTTGGTGTTAATCAACAAACTGGAGTTTATTTTATTTATACACAACATCAAAAGAGAAAAATATTTACAGTTTGCGTTAGTTTAGTTTAATTGTACATTTAATTCATACTACGAGTATTATTTATTACTTGCATTTGGCATTTCTTTTATCGTTTTAAAGAAATACATATAACAGGTCGAAACCGCGTAATTAGTGTAAAAGTTATTAATACCTTTTTACAATTGCCACTGCCAAAAGGACATTTTATTTATCGATAACAGTAAATGAAAGTTACTTTTTCTCACTGAGTGAATATAAACAACAGTTAATAAAACTTACTTTTACTCACTGAGTAAATAAAAAACATTTTTTCAAATTGTTTTAATTGTTATTGTGTCATTGTTCTCTTATCACCCGGTAATAATTACCGAGTATATACCAAAATGTGATAATAGTACTATTTATTTTCTCGCAATCAATGGTAAAAATTCGATTAAACAAACAACGTGTGACAAAAAAAATCATCTCGGTCCTTTGTAACCCTCACTCTGCTCAGGATTCAACTCTAGAATCCCTCGCTACGCTCGGGAATCTACTCTAGCATCCTTTGCTGCTCTCGGGATCCAACTTATTCCCTTAAATTAAATTCCCTTTTTTTCACTTGTTGTATAATCTACTATTTTTACACATTACGCGATTTCCACTCGTTAAGTTAACATGTATTTATTTAAAATGTGTAAAAGTTGCGAAAGTTTAAAATCATTGATATCTATTATCGGCTTTTAAATGATAATTATTATTTTAACGTTATACATATACCTACGTATTAACTGAACATAGTTATTTCAGCTATTTTACTTTTGAATGATAAATTTTCGGTATGACATTCGATTAAGTCTGTAACCATATTGCTTTAATCATAATTATGAAAACCAAATCAATGTACATAGGAATCAACGCATGGAAATGTCCATTTGGTAAAACTGACGAGGTTGCTCCGACTGGCGCGTCTGCTGCAGAAAATGGATCGGTACTCACAATACTCTGCGCTGATCCTCACACTGCTGATGCTGTCCTTCTCTCTGGTGGCCCACTGGCTAGCGTGCATCTGGTTCATAATAGCTGAGAAAGAGATAGAAAATCACAAGAATGAAAGCTGGGACTTAGGTATGGCAAACTAATATTAAAACTGATATTATAGGCATAGAATAGAAAGTTATTGGTCAAAATAATCTTAAATAGCACCGAAATGATATCGGCATGAGGAACTTAAGGGACAGACTGAGGAAAACTTAAGTTTGTAGACAAATTTTATAGCGAACCTACATAAATCAATTACTCAGTCTAGATAGCGATCCAGTTTTAGAGTAAAAACGTTTATAGATCCATGATATTCACTCTTACGGTTACGGTTCTGCTAAAAATATGCCTACAAACTACCCATTGCCCTTCCAACTGCACAGCTGCCACTTCAGCTTGCTTTATCTGTAGGCTTTGTCGATAACTTTAGACCTTCGTCTTATCTTCTAATTTAATATCATATACTTCAAAGAAATGCGGATACATTAAATACCTTTGCCATCTTTAAGCAATGAGGTATATAGGCGATGTCTAAACCTAACGGAAAACAAAAGCATTTAAAGAAAAAAAAATTAGGTAATTAGGTAAAATCGGTTTATTTTCATTTACTGTGTTAGTGTTAAAAAATCTTACAATGAATTGCACATTACAGGATACTATATGTGCAATGAGGGTACAATTACTGTATTTCGTTTTGTTTATCTCGTCCCCTTAAGTATTAAAACTAAATTATCTAATGAAAAACTTATGAAAGTTGAAGTATTTATATCAGTCAATAATTTATGTTTTTATAACAATTATTTGTAAATTAATCATAATATAATATTACACTCACAACTACGAAAAGTGAAGTATACGCTTGTTGTTTTGAGTTTTGATGTAAATATTCACTTATAGTTAATTTTGTGAGATTCAAGTTTCTGATTAATTTCTTATCTCACTCACTTCGTATTTCGTCTACCGTCTGCTTCAAGTTTGAAGATTAATTAAGTTAATAAGTATGCTGAAACTTAGGAATATAATAGATTGTTTGCGCTTCAACTTCGTCGCTAACTGATTCACAGCATTAATAAAATCCATTAATTCCGTCAATCAATCAAGAATAAAACCGAAGATTATGAACGCAGTAACAGAAAAAAATATCGAGCATAAAGAATTACCAAGGTGGCAAACAAGGTTACGGTACGCCTGATGGTATAAGCGGTGACCGTAGCCTATGGACGCTCTCAACGAACCCCATATTGTAGTCCTTAGAGAAGAAGCGTTTGTGGGAGGAAGTTTCTCTGAAACTTCGTTATTTATTCTTGGCTTTGTTTAAAGTAATATAAATATCGTTTCCCAATTAATTGATATTTTATTTGAAATCTATTATTGTTCCAAGGTTGATTGATTGTGATATTTTTAGGTTGGATCAACAATCTGGCGGACCGACTAAAGGTACCTGTGCTAAATATATCCCACAGTGAGAGCTACGTTACGGCACTTTACTTCACATGTTCATCGTTAACCAGCGTGGGCTTCGGCAATGTTTCTGCCAACACTTTGCCGGAAAAAATCTTTAGTATTCTTACTATGTTAGTTGGAGGTAAATCGCAGTACTTACTACACATAAACACTATAAGTTGTAACAAAATAAGAACTATTAATATCAAACATGTTTGATACAATATTTTTTATTAGACTTTTGTAACTAAATCATATATATCATTTGTATTTTAACACCTGTGTTTCTATTTGAACATATATTATAGCTGATTCTGAGATGAAATAGAATTTGTTTATTTCCCTTAGCGCTAATGCACGCTGTAGTGTTCGGAAATGTAACGGCGATCATACAAAGGATGTATTCACGACGTTCCATGTATCAATGCAAATGGCGAGATCTAAAAGACTTCCTGATAATCAATCAAGTTCCAAAAGAGCTCAAACAGCGCATGCAAGATTACTTCCAAACCATGTGGTCATTAAACCATGGTATCGATATTCATGAGGTATTTGAATTATATTAATCGATAGCAATAATAAGTAATACGCCAAATTAACCTTAGTTTATTACCCAGTGCTTATGATACACTCAGATGTGATACTAAAATTTAGTAAAATTAAGAAAAGGAAAAGAAATTTCAACGTTCGATTTCAAATTCGATGTTTCTAACTTTACTCTCACCAAAATTCAGTTGATGTTCCACTGTTTACCAATGTATAGTCGGAACATGGATTATCTCGAGTAATGGGACGTCTTATGACCTTTCTATTATTTATATTTTATTTACACCACTAAGGTGGCAAACAAGCTTATGGGCCGCCTGATGTGAAGCGGTCACCGTAGCCTACTGTTGTTTTAAGTTTCTTTTGTTATCATCACACATATTTAGTTCAGATTACCTTAGTTATCTTTAAACCCTTAAATTTCAAAATACGGATTTTTTTCAAAACCACAAAGTCTACTTATTTTTCCTATCTGTTATTAATGCCTAATATGCGGTTAAATCTTAAACTAATAATATGCTCACAACCGTAAATCGACCCCTACAGTAGGCGTATCACTAAGTTGTAGTAGCACATAACATTATTGTAAATGTTTTTTAGACTTTGAAGGAGTTTCCAGAAGAATTACGTGGAGACGTGTCACTACATCTACACCGAGAAATATTATCATTACCAATATTTGAAGCTGCATCGCAAGGATGTTTGAAATTGCTTTCTTTGCATATTCGTAACAATTTTTGTGCTCCTGGCGAATATCTTGTCCACAAGGGAGACGCTCTGACATACATTTATTACATTTGTAACGGCTCAATGGAAGTTATGCAAAATGACATGGTTGTTGCTATATTAGGTAAGTTTTGCTAATATATAGTATGTATTTTTTATCTTTAATGAATCCAACGATGAATAATTGAAATGTTATTAAATTAGTTATAAAGTTTCCTGGCAGGTTTCATAAAACAACTCCGTCAAAGTTTGTTTTGGCAAGAAGTCGAATTAAAAACTAACAATTTGAGAAGGCTAAGTACTTTTCTAGGACTATTCGACTATTTTCGGAATCGGATTTTTTTTTAAAGCATTGTTTTGTTAAGAAATAACGGTCACACTGATGTGGACTATTATGATTAACTTGCATATATGTCAATAAAAAAATCTATAAAAGTATGTCATAAATTATAATAAATGAAACAATTTATTAATTTCCTGAACCAATATAAAGGAAATGGAAACCAACTACTATTTCTTATAGAACATATTATATTAACGTACAGTTCGCTAAATTAGTTATAACTGATATATAGTGTTAAAGGTATAAATCGCGCCACGTAAGTTGAACCTGCGCAGTAACACATTTTTGGTGCGTTAGTACGTTTGTCCGTACTTTACCTACGCAGACAGCCGCCATTTTAGTTCAACTTATGTGGCGCGAATTATACAATATCCGCGTTAAAGATGCATTGGTGCTCTACTCCCCACAATAGGATCCCCTGTGTCGCGGGATCTAGATCCGCTTAAGCTACTTAGTAGTGTGTATAAATGTGTGTGCGCGCGTGTGTGAATGTGTATCTCTGTGTGTGTGTGTGTGTGTGTGTGTGTGTTTTTCAAAAAAACACACAAAAAATCATTACCATATTTAAATAATACTCTTTTACTTCTTCTACTTACTTCTTCTTCTACTTCTATTAACTATTATTATTTAGACAGAGTATGTCAGCATTTATAATACCCAGCTTAAATTTTAAATACAGGTAAAGGCGATTTAGTGGGTTGCGACATGAATACTCATTCCCAGGCTTACAACGGGAATAATGCGTCCCAAAATAACAATCCCGATGTTATCGTCAAGTCAAGCAGTGACGTAAAGGTAAACCCTATTTTAGGACGATTAAAATTAAATTATACTTGATTGACTTAATTGAGATTTCAAATAATTGTTTATTATACAGTAGCTTTTGCCCGCGGTTCCGCCCACCCTAAAATCGGTTATCGGTGTAGGATTTTAACGGCAACACCTCAATTATAGAAAAAATCGGCTCACATTTGAAGTTTTCAAATAGCTTTTGTCCTTTCCCGGGACACAAACTATCTTCATGCCAAATTTGCCCGCGGTTCCGCCCGTCCTAAATTTGATTACCGGAGTAGGATTTTAACGCTAACACGTCAATTATAGAAACAAAACCGACTTTTGAACACTAAACGTTTTCAAGTAGCCTATGTACTTTCCCGTGACTCAAACTATCTCCACGCCAAATTTAATCTGTACAGTGGTTTAAGCGTGAAGATAACAGACAGACAGACAGGCAGAGTTACTTTTGCATGTATAATATTAGTTTGTTTCAGCTGCAAGGCGTCCAATGCTGAATGTCATATGTCACCACAACGGTCGGTCCTGACCGGCTTTCTACGGCTCTAACCAGGTCATCTGTCCACCTGGTAGGGGACCTTCCCACGTTGCGTCTTCCGATCCGTGGTCGCCATCCGGGAACCTTTCTTTCCCATCGGTTATAGTTTCAACGAGCGATGTGACCTGCCCATTGCTATGTCAGTAGCTTTGGTTATTCGGCGAATTTCCTCTATTCGAATTTTATGGCGCAAAGAAATACTAAGCATAGCTCTTTCCATAGCTCGCTGAGCGACTCTGGGCTTATTTAAAAGGCCAACAGTCAGAGACCACGTTTCTGTAGCGTAAGTCATCACTGGCAACACACATTGATTATAGACTTTCGTCTTTAGGCACTGAGGTATTTTGGACGAAAAGATGTTGCGTAGTTTCCCGAATGTTGCCCAACCAAGCTGGATTCTTCGGTTAACCTCTTTCTCAAAGTTGGACCTAACTAGCTGGACTACTTGCCCTAGGTATGTGTATTCGTCGACTACTCCCAACAACAACCGGTATTGGCGCGACTTTACTTTCGTTTCATCCATATTCATTTTAAGGTCAACCTGTTGGGAAACTCTGCTATGGTCGCTGAGCATCGTGCCTAGGTCTTTTACGATTATGCCATGACCACTATGTTTTCGGCAAATTGAGTGTGAGTGATGGTCTTGCCATTTATGTTGACGCCATATCCTTTCCACTCCAGAAGCTTAAACACATCTTCAAACGCAATAGTGAACTGTTTCGGAGAATTGACGTCTCCTTGTCTGACACCTTTCTGCAGATGGATTGGTTTCGTGTTCTGGTCTTGTAGTTGGACAGACATCGTAGCTCTGTTATACAAATACTTCAGCGATTCGATGTACCGATAGTTAATGTGACACCGCTGAAGAGACTGTAGCAGCGCTCAGGTCTCGATATAATCGAAGGCTTTTTCATAGTCCAAGAACGCTACGCAAAGAAGCCGATTATACTCCTCTGCCTTTGTATAATCTGGCGGACCGTATGTATGTGGTCCTTGGTACTAAAGCCTTTTCGGAAACCGGCTTGTTCGGGAGTCTGGAATTGGTCAAACCTGCTTTCGTATTAACCCTGGAAAACAGCTTATAGGTATGGCTCAGAAGCTAATTCTTAAGCTAAGGTCTATAGTTCTTCAGTACGGTGAAGTCTCTATTTTTAAAGGAAAAGTATGACCACGCTCCTGCTTCCAGATTCTGGCATGGTGCTTTCGAGGATAACAGAAATAAATCACTTCTGAACGACTTTAAGCATCGGTGTTCCACCTGCTTTCAGAAGCTCTGATGTAATTCCGTCATCGCCCGCCGCCTTATTGTTCTTAAGCTGTTTTAAGGCCATTCTAATCACATATAAGCCGACGTCCGGGATACCTTCGGAAGTGTGTCGAGTTAATTGGGCTCTGGGTTCTTTGGCCGTGATGTTGACAGGATCACGAGTTGAGGTGTATAACTGTCTATAGAAGTTCTCAATATTGAAATATTTGTTTGGACGAAACCAATTGGCCATTTTCAGCTTTGTCAAATGTCGTTGCCCAATACACAGATCCCTGGAAAACACTTTCGAGCCTCTATTTCGCTCTGTAGCATCTTCTACATATGATGTGTTAATATATCGCATAGTATGGCCCTTAAGATTTGTTTATTGAGCCCCGTGTATTCGGGTAACTATCAGATATAGACTGCAAAAGGACTACGCTCCAATCGCTTGGACAGTTTCCACCAACCTGTAATTTAAATCATTCACCATTTTTGAAACCTCCTAGGCACTGAAAGCGATTTTGAGGTTCGAGCTAAAAATCAAGCTCCATTTTCTGTAAAGTGGTGTAATTCATCATAAAGAGCTCTTGTTTCTCCATAAAGTCAACCAATTGCTGGTCTCTACGGTTTTGTTGTCCTACTCCAAAGTTCCTCATTTTCTTCATAATATTAATATGGATGGATATTAATTTTATAATTGGATCGATCTAATGCATTTAAAATCAATTTTATCATCGGTTAACAATTAACAGTCCGTATAATATTAAAATTTAATCTTTTAGTATAGCGTTCGATTCGTCATGAAAGTTTTAAATGAAATGATGATAAATGATTGCAACTACTATACTCATTGTTTTTTGGGGTCAGTCCATAGAGCAATTTTATAAAGTTCTTTCTTTGCGATTCTCTTCGTTTGGCATATTTTTGAATTCGAAAGATATGTGAAATGAAAGTTTATACTTTGTTTCAGGCTTTGACTTACTGTGACTTAAAATGTATACACATGGGTGGTCTAGCAGAAGTACTACGCCTTTATCCTGAATATCAGCAAGAATTTATCCACGATATTCATCATGACCTAACATATAATTTGAGAGAAGGATACGAAGCAGAAATTGAATCTGATGGAAACGGTCATCCTTCTCTTACTCTACCATCAATTTCTGAAGATGATGAAAATGCCGCTGAAGAACATACAGTATCACCGAAAAAACCTGTATCGAACACAAACAGTCCACGTCACGCAAAATTCAGGTTAGTTATTGACATTACAATACTATAAGCAAGTTCCGTTGTCCCCCCAGCCTAGGGGAGACAACAGTACTTTTAAAATCCTGATGTCTCCCCCAGGGGAACCATCAGGGGGGACACGAGACCGACACCGTAAAATAATGATCAATCAGCTCTTTGTTTTGTTTCTCTCTTAAGCTTGTTCAAACTGTGACTTTTTTGACTTGACAGTTGCTTTTCTTTTTCTAGCTGTCTCAAGGGGTACTTATCAGAAAGGCTTTTTACACTGAGAAAAATTTAGTCGTTCAACACTGAGTAAATTAAGGCGTAAAGATCTATCTAATGGGTAAACGGCCCATTTTGTACGTTGCTTGTTGATTTTTTCTATCTTTTTAGTTTTTGGAATGTTTCAGAATAACATAGTATGTATCGCACAACTTCTATCATTGACGTATACATAACATAACACAAGAGTTGGACCTATTCTTTCCTTTAAGTTTATCCTAAGACCCAAGTTTAAAACTTAGGACCTCTATTGTTACAGGCTAGATGGACAAAGATTAACACACAGGGAATTACGTGAAAGGATAGAAAGACAACGTTCTGTAGCTACTCCCAAAATTACTAGGGCTGATTCGTTGGAAGGCCTTAATTTGGAAGTTCACAATACACGTTCATCAGTAGAAAGACTTGACACACAAGTTTCTAGTCTTCACCATGATGTTGCTGCGCTCAGTATGGAGGTTAATTGAGATTTCATAGTGTTTATTTATATTGTTTGTTCTTTTATACTATATATGTTACAACTATAGCATTTGTAGTTGTTAGTGAGTTTTGTTGTTCGTTACAACTGAAATCTGACACAGTTACAACTTATTTTTTCGCTAATCTAAAAGTAGCTTTGCCTTATTCAAGTCTTACATATTTCATTTTATAAATCAATGTTTTACTGAACACGTCTGAGTTCTGAGTTTCTGAATTTGAATTATGACCGACAACGGGTTTTTTTTTATCCTGAGACATAATGTATTTTATAAACATGTAATGCATTTATGTAGGTATATAATATATCTATGATAAATATTGGACTTAAATGACGCGATAGCTGAGGTCCTAACACCAACATTAATTAATATAGATACTTCCATATTGTAATTTTTTTTGTGGAATCAAGGAGAATGCTTATTTTTTCTTCGAATACTATGGAAAATATTGTTTCACTAGCTAAATTTCCAAATATTAGACATTTATCAATGATTATGAAAGTGAAGTCCGTTCCTTTTACTTCCCAGTTACCTTTTTTCCATGACAAATATTGAAATTTTGCCTTACTGGTCAAACTATGGACACCTATATCTTTGTTATTTGTGGTCTTTACTTTAATTATAAGTTTGTACATTATATACAGGTACGCAACGCAATTCAAGCTCTGCAAGAAATGACTGGGCCCGCAGGATGGCATGCAGCTCACTCTAATCCAAACCTCCAATGGAACACTCCTCCTAATCAGCTGGCACGCAGCTGCAGCCATCCACCTGATGTCTTCTGTTGGGATCAGGTACTTTTTCACGTTCGTTGATCTAGTAAAAAAACATAGTTATTAAATTTCAATTTATTTTTACAGCAAGAAAGACCAGCCACTCCGGAGCGGCCAAAGATAAGCCGCAGCACGCAGACAGAACCTTTCCTACATTCTGTCACTCAATATATAATGGAACATCCAGCTACAGTAATGTTACTACTAGGACTAGATCCAATGGCTAGTCTGGCACCTAGTATTCCAGCATCTGTAGATTATTATGACACCCGTGGTCGAAGGCCGAGTGTTTTAGAACAAATAGTGGAAAATGAGAATGGAAGTCAAACTCCTTCGAGTACCACTAGTGAAAGGATTGATTTAAATAGAAGTCTTAGTGGAAGTGCTAGAGAACTTGATACTCAAACGGACGCTAGGAAATTGTTAGATAAAGAAACTAAAATTGCGATTAAAAGGAACAGATACTCGGCTAGTGATTTGTGTGAGGAATCGGAACGACTACTGTCGATGAAAACTTCTCTACCAAGCACAAGGAGTCTTAAGTTTAATATCAATAGTTAGATTGGTGGAGTACATAACACTATATGTATAATGTTGTTCCGTTTGACTGTTACGTACTAATTACCAACCATTCTGCTCATTGTTTGTAAAAATTGTAATAAGTGTTTAGTTTTAATTAAGTCATTGTTTAAAACATTGATATTACAATATTTAGTCAATTTAGGAGTATCTCCTACCGATCTATTTACTTTTATTGTAATTTTATTACAAATGAATTAAATTTTATTTTAGGTATAATTATGATTATATCATACTAATGATGACGCATATTTTTGAATGTGAATTTTGACAATCATTCAAAAATTTTACAACATATTTATCATTATTACGACATATTCCTTAAAATACGTATTCTGCATTTTTTAACTGTCAACTATTTTCCTTACATTGGTAGCTATCTAAAAAGTTCATATATACACACCGGCACAATTAGCGGAACAGAAAAAAAAGTGAGACTATGAGATAATAACGCATATATTTGACGAAAATGTAATTAGACACAAAATAACAAATTGATTAACATCTTTTAACAACGACTTTGAAAAGTCTTCGTTATTTTTTATTGAAAAATAAAGAAATTTGAAATAAGTGAAATTTTTAGATGATTATGAACCATCACAAAAAATAAAAAAAAGTAAGCATTAAATGATTTAACAATAAAATTAAAGCAAAATTAATAACGAGTGTTTCCCCCTCTTGCTCTGATTACGGTTTCCATTCGTCTGGGCATGCTACAGATTATGTTATCGATGATTTCTTGAGGCAACCGCTCCCACTCCTCAAGTAATGCGTTTCCAAGTTCATTCAGATTGTTGGGGGGTGGCATTCTGGATTTAACCCTTCTTTTTAGCAAGTCCCAGACATGCTCTATCGGATTCATATCGGGGCAATTTGCTGGCCACTGCATCACCGGTATACCTACGTGGCTCAGATATGCCTGTACCGATTGTGCACTATGAGCACGAGCATTATCTTGCATTAGAATAAAGTCGTCACCAATAAATGGGGCAAATGGTACAACATGTTCTTCTAAAATGTCTCTGATGTATCGATCTGCTGTCATGGTCCCTCCTGTGACTATCACTAACTCTGTGCGAGCTCCCAAACATATCCCTCCCCAAACCATAATCGAGCCGCCACCATAAGCCACTGTGTGTTCAAAATTAGACTGTATGTGGCGTTCTCCTTTGAGTCTCCATATTCGCTGTCTCCCATCGATCTGTTTTAAAAGAACTCTGCACTCATCAGTAAAGAGAACCTGCTGCCATTCGTTCAAATCCTTTTTTTGTGTTCCGCTAATTGTGCCGGTGTGTATAGATATTTATATATTTTTAAGCCAGGATTAGTGAAGACTTTAAGTTTAAAAATTGATATTTACATATTGTATCTATTCTATATCTATTATAGTAAGTCATTACCTACTTTTAATAATTTCATCATATTTGATTTTATGTTATTTTAACGAGGATATAATTCTTCCATTCGAAATGTAGGACGCATTTGTATGCGTTATACACGCGTAGGATAATAGACATGTATCTGGTAAACTATTTTTCTTGCATTTTCAATGCGTTATACACGTTTAGGACAATAGATGGTGTCTAAAAGCCTATATTTCCTTGCATTTTCAATGTATTATACAGAAGAAGTACAATAGATGTGTCTGTTGGCCTATTTTCCTTGCATTTTTAATGCGTTATACACGTTTAGGACAATAGATGGTGTCTGAAAGGTTATATTTTACTTTCATTTTCCATGCGTATTATAGAAGGTCAATAGATGTGTATGGTAGCCTTTTTTTCTTGCATTTTCCATACGTTATACACGTGTAGAACAATATATGTACGTGTCTAAAAGCCTATATTTTCTTGCATTTGCAATAAGTTGTACTGCACGCGTCAGACAGATGTGTTATAGCGGCGGTAATAGGCAATATTTACTCAAAAATTATTATATATTTACTTTCAAAGTGAAGACAATTGTTAATCTGTAACATTGAACAACTTACATATTTTTATTATTCTATTGCTTGTTAATGTTGCATATTCAACTTTAGGTAACGAGCAATAATTATACGAGAAAGCTATATATAATGTTTTTACACGACAAAAATTTAAATGATATACAACCATGTGTTTTAAAAAATCTATATGCAAAATTAAATTATACATTAAAGAATACCAGTACCAGATTACAATTATTCACTTGAATAAATATATCAATTTTACATATTGACCTAACTTGCACGCAAAAACGTTCAATAAAGAGACGACGCCTCCACAATAATCTGTACATAATAACCAACACGTTAACTATTGTAACAATTGTTATTAGGGAAAAAACTAGTCAAAACCTGTGATGAGAATACATATACCTAAAAGAGGAAAAAATTTATCTACGATTAGTTATAACTGAATGCTTCAAATTATTTATTGGTACATAGTATCAAAGTTATAATTGAAATAAAGGAGAAGATAATTGTTTTCGTACCTACATTTATTATATCTAATTTTAGGAGAGGATTATCATATCAATTATCGATTTTCACGATTTTATTTTTAGGTGTGCTCATAATATTTTTATTAACAATTCAATTTATAGGTTATGTACACTATATATGCATCTTGCCAGTCTAAATTAATACGACGTAAAAATTACAAGAACGACAACATTATAAATAAATAACAATACTTAAAATTTATATAAACTAATTTACTAAAAATATTTTGTGGATTACAAGACTTTTTTCGCCATGTAGTTTGGAGATCCAATTTGATAAATGACCGCCGCTAAATGTACCTCACCAAGACACCTCAGCTCGGGTATATTTAGGAGCACCATTTAAAAAAACCGGCCAAGTGTGAGTCGGACTCGCACACGAAAGGTTCCGTACCATTATCTATAAAAACGGCAAAAAAATCACGTATGTTGTATGGGAGCCCCCCTTAAGTGTTTGATTTATTTTAAATTAATGATTTATATTAATAGTGAATATATAACTAAATATTCTGTGAATATTTCAAGCGTCTACCTGTTATCGTTATCAATATCAAGCAAAACCAGATATTTATTTTATTCAGTTTTTTAGTATTTGTAGTTATTGTGTATGTAGCAGCAACAGAAATACATCATCTGTGAGATTTAAAGTGTCAAACTATCACTGTTCATGAGATACAGCCTAGTGACAGACGGACGGACAGCGAAGTCTTAGTAATAGGGTCCCATTTTATACCCCTTTGGGTACGGAACCCTTAAAGCGCTACTATATTTCGACACAATAACTTGCTTAACCGAAATCGGTTATACTTAGGAGCTGATTAACAAATTAATGCAGTACTAAGTTTACACAGTTAAGTAAATTATAGAGTGAGTATCCTTGACCTTTTAATATGAAGGCAATACAAAAATTATCAGGCTTCATAAAAAATATAAATACAACATCTGAAGCACAACAATGTATCTTTCAAAGAATAAAGTCTAATAATTGTTCGCAAAAAATACCAGTTTAGCCTACGTCAGTCAGTCGTTGTCCGTCGAGAGGTCTGGTGAAAATTAAAAGCCAAATCCAATCCGGCCGTCCCTCAAAATTAGACGAAACAAAAAAATTAAAAGGCAACATTGTCTCACTGTTTATATTAATATGAATTAGCGCTTGCTAAAAAAAATTAAAGGTTTATTCCAAAAACACTAACATTGATTTCTGATCTCAATAACTACTTCTATTTTAAATTTACTGTTTTTTATTATTATGTCGTAGCATTATAAAGATAACGCCTGCTAAAATTGTTATTTTCCAGTGATAGTAGTTTAGGACGATGATAAATAGGTCAGTTGACGCCCTGTGGTAGTAAGTAATAATAAAACCTTAAGTCCTAAATATACCCGATTATGTCACCCCAAATAAGGAATATTTAGTAGTCAGTTTTCTTTAAAGTTTAATCCTAACTATGCCCGACCAAAACCCTATCGGGAGTCACTACAAGGTACATTTAGTAAAGACGCTTCTAGGAGACAATCATGCTCGAGGAGTTTGGACAAAGTAAAGGAAAAATGGTGTATAAATAATATTTAAAGGAAAGTTTATTGCCTAGTAACTTTAAGCCGATAATCCGTAATTCAGTAGTCTTATACAATTGGATCTTAAAACTTTAATTTTAGACGAGCCTTACTTATCTGTGTGTAGTTGATTGACGAAATTTTATAAAGCAAATGTGTAATTCAAATTCAAAATCCAAGCCCCCTTCGCCTTGGTGTTACGAAATAACGGACAATGAACTTCTATGTGTATCCCAATTAAAAATTTTAATTCAATTTTCTGTTTGCTAATACAAACTCTTAAAATCTTCAAACTCCAAATTGTTATTTAACAATTCAATTTTGTTATTATCACCTGTTCTTACTTACACCCATCAAAGTGGTTTAATATTTTTTTGTATAAGTTTTTAAACAATTGTGTAGGTACCTGCTTATTTTTAAGAATATGTCCTGTAATAATAATAATAAGCAATAAGTGAGTACTATTACTTCTCGTTAATCCTATTTTTTCACTATTAGTCGTTATTAGTCAAATGACTATGCTCCTCGTGTTTCCTTTTAAAACCAGCAAAAAAGTTGTACAGTATCATAATAAAATTTAAACTAAGTGTCTAGTGATAAAAGGTATAAATAATGGCCACATTTATAAGGGAAAGGACTCAATACAAACATGTAATTTTTTTGGGAAATCGCATTGTTTTCGAACTGAGATGGGCCCAATTTTTTTCGAGAATGAGGACGGCCGTGTTCTTACCTGTATATAATGGTTCTCGTATTAGAAAAAAGTAGATAATTTTTTAAATGTAGAAACATTTATGCTAATCTATACTTGTTTCTGACTGCTTCAAATAGCAATGGGTAACTCAGTTGTTACCGAGCTTAAATATGCAGCTCCGAACCAATGAGCCCTAGCTCCTATGCAAAATAGCAGCTTTGGTCCAAAATAATTCAACGTGACAGGTCCAAATAAACTGTCAATCTCGTATTTGAGTTCAATCCCAAAAGTTTTTATTCTTAGGTTGCAAACAGGCTAACGGTCCGCCTGATGGTTATCGGTTGGATGCTTGCAATACCAGCAGCGTTGCCAGATATTTTTTTTTCCAAGTCGGGATTTAGGAACTTTTTGAGTGAAAAAAGCGGGATTCTTTCGTCGAAAGCGGGACATAGTAAAAAAACGTATATAATCAAAAGTTTTTGAATATTTATCTTTTTATTTGTGTTCAAATTACGTTTACGTGACAAAAGATAGATACCTAGTAAAAATATCGACAAGAAAATGTATTTAGATTTACCCTAAAGTTAAATAGTTAAGCCAGTACCCTGCACACGCGGTCGAGTTATTCCCGAAAAGCGGCATTGAGCCTGTCCGGGACATTTAATTTTGATTTAAAAATCGGGACGTCCCGCTAAAATCTGGACGTCTGGCAACGCTGAATACCAGGGACATCAAACGCGTATTGCCGACCCTTTAAATATCTAATAACTTCTTTCGTAATCGTTCCCGGGAGGAAGTTTCTCTGAAACCGCACTGCACATGACCATTTAGGTTCAAAGGTGTAAGTATGAATTTCCTGTCGATGGTTATTGTAGACTCAACTGAGTTGCGGAGTCAATAAACTGTCAGCCAAGATTTTGTGATAATCCTGCGTTGAAAAATAAAGTATGAGCGCAATCGCAAATTTGTAACCTAATTCACGGTACACCTTGTGCTGAGCTGTCAGCCGTTTTGCAGCTCTGCCTCAAGTTCTTGAGCTGCGATCCTACGTGCAGCTCACCCATATTTGTTGATAGTTGACCCATGTCTAGTTAAAAACTCTTAGTATGAATTTAGGTTTCTTTTATGACGTTATAGCAACCACGCAAAATGGAATTTGCTAGATTCATCACCTAAGGGAGAGAGATTAAAGCTAAGCAATTTATTTTCAAATCATATTAGTTCACTGACCTTTTGATTATTTGACAGGTTCTCTGTACTTCTGGTTGAAAATTAAGAATGACCCTTATTAACCATTTTTGAAAAATCATATTTTTGGCAAAAAAATGTAAAGGAATCCGGTTATTATCATAAATAAAAACCATAAAAGTTAGCATATTATATTATATTATAGAGATCATACTAGAGACTATTATTTACGAATTTAAGGAGTGACGTAGGTGTTTCACCATTTTTGGAAAATCCTTGCTAAGTGTAATAGCGGATGAAAGTGTGTATGAGATGGGAAAAGTTCAATCACGTGGGTTACACCATATATAATGTACTCTGTGGTTACACCTATAGCGCAACACGGCACGGCCCCTAAGACCGCGTCAGGATGCCATGTTGCTATGTGGTTACAAAGCTACGGAGAACAATATAGTCACAATATTATTTTAATTTTTTGAAGTTGAGTCGTTTTCGTCCCTAAGGTGTGAATTTCATCAATGTTATTTATTAGATAGTCGTCGGTTTATTATTATTTTTTTAGCACAACAAATTCTTTTAATAGAAATCATAATTAAATTTTATAAATGTAAGAAATTGTAAAGTAACATAAGAAGTTCTACATCTGATAGTCATTTTTTATATTCATATAATTTTTTTGTAGTATTTATTTCAGATAACTTGATTTTGAGTACCACTCTCACTATTCTTAATGAAATCGATGTTTAAAACATATAAAGACAGAACAGTTGTACAGTTAGAATAAAAAGGTTAATCTTACAGTGTCTAGTGACAAAAAAATTGTTTTTTTGATATTAGTGTTGTTTAATATTTAGTTGTCAGCCGTTAATTAACCGTTATTTTAATACACTTATTATAATTGTTATACTAATAATTTTTTTGTCTTATAATAAATAAAATAATTGTTGTTATATCTGTTACTTCAATAAAATAAAACAATTGTTGATTGATTTATTATTTGATTATAATCGATGGGTGTTTACGTAAAAATAATGTAACAACTTTTAATTAATTTATTAAGATAACTAGTAATTATTAAGTGTTAATTAAGCTTTAAGCCACACATATGTACCTAGATACTTTCTTATCTCAAACTGCCAAATCGAGCAAAGATCTTGAAATGTTTTTAATATTTGTGGGTTCTACCTAGAGTTATTATAATAATGATTGTTGTAAGAACGGAAACGCTTATTAGTGTATTAGACTTTATAAAATCGTGGTGTATCAATATGGTACGAAGCCCGTGAATGTGATATAATTATGAAAAAAAACACGTGCAGTGCCTAAATTCTCATTTATTTACATAAACTTTACTATATATTTATTTATCTTCTACTAAAATATTTTACTACACATATTTGATATGTGACTTTTTTGTAGATCATACATTAGTACATACCTATCTACATAAGTAGTTCAATATCATAGTTTTTTTCCATGTAGTACAAAAGTATTAGTTATAAATGAAAGATAATAAAGACGAATCGATGTTAAAAGTTTATTTTATTCAATATCAACAAATTCTTACCAGCCTTCGTGGGCATTGGGCACGCCATTGTTGGGGCACGGCCTACCCTCACCTCGGGCGAGGGCGATTTTAGCTACAGTTCATCACACGGGCCCGATGTGGATTTTGGACACAGGAGTTCCGTACGATGTTTTCCTTCACTGAAGAGCCAGTGGTGTCAACAAAGAATATACTTGAGGAATTAAATAAAACCGGCCAAGTGCGAGTTAGACTCTCGCACCGAGGGTTCTGTACCTACCACATAGAGGCTATTAATAGCTTTAGGAGCTCGTATTACCCAAAATATTCATGCACCTAAGGAAAAGGTAATTTACAAACACAAAAAAAAGGTTGCTGACCAAGTACTGACCAAGCTCGACGTTGCTTAACTTTGAATATTGTGACTGTTACTTACGTTAGCCCGACGTTACTTAAGGCGCATATAGGCAAGCTAACTAGCCCTGCCATTATATATCCTCAATTTTCTCTTCGTAGAAAACGAATTTCTAAAATCCAAATGTCGCAAATATAAAGCTAGTCATAAGCTATTTTTAGAAGGTTTTATATAGTTTCTAAATAATATCTGTGAGTTGTAGTTGGCATTTCTGCTAAAAACGTCCACTTTCAGCAAAATACCTTGTCTCTTTGAGTATTGTTAAAAAATGTGTCATCTACCGCCTTAAATTACCGTTACAGCGCCATCTAGCTAATTACTTGCTTTTACAATATTATTTATATTTATACAATGTTTCCTTTTTTTTAACAATAACTTTTTCAACAATAATTGGAACCCTAAAAAGACTCATAGACCGGGTTAGAACCTCCACCCCTCAGAACGCGAGGCAGACACTAAAACTATTGGGCTACGTCTGACGTATCAAAAATAAATATCTACACTAAATTAGCTAAAGCTGGCAATAATGCACAAACAAGGTGCCACTGTAACTTCAGAAACGAACTGGATCGTTAAAAAAGAGAAAAAGAAAATATTATTATGCATATGACCTACATGCCAATTAGTACATAATATTTCGTCTTCAATTTTCCTCGTTCCGGGTTCTGGCTTCCTGATTGAATGTATTGTGTACAACTTTTTGAAGCCTCGTATATAATTCCTTCGCAGGTACACAAGCAGGAAACTACTACATTAACTTCTACAAACTTATCGTTCGCGGGAGGAAGCACCTGTGAAACCGCAAAGTGCGGATATAGGTTCTAAGGTGTCAGGATAAAGTCCCTGCCGATTGGCGAGCAGTTTTATGTTAGATAATAGCCGTGCGAGAGCATAACAAACAGTTCCTCATTTCCACCGACACAATTTTGTAAGGATAGGATTAAAGACCGGTTTCAATAAAAAAAACAGGTTAAGTATCGTTGCCATTTTTTAGACTCTTAATTTGGGATTCCGTAGCGAGAAAGGTTTTTATTCTTATGTCAGAAGATTGCTATTGATATTAATAGCTGAAAAATCTGGATATCAGTGAGTATTTTGTTCAAAATATTTTCGTTGAAAGTATTGGCAAAGTGCGTCTTTATTTTGATTGTTTATTAGTTAGTTGTGTAGGTTGGAGAGTTATAGATGCTATTAATAGCTTAAGGATAGCTTGTATTTCCCGAAATTAATAAAATTTAGCATTTTAATAAACAGGGTTTTAATTCGAACAAATTTTTTTGAAGTGAAAACTTCTTTAGCGGCGTTGTGCACTTTTTTTGGTATGGGTAAAAAATGATAAACTCGCGTCAGGTCACGTGTCCTGATCGTGAAAATTCGTAAGACGGATGGAGAGTAGACAGCTGGCGCGGCGTAGGAGAGGGAGTATCCCCCTCTCTTTCTACGGCGCGGCGAAGATGTAAGCCTGCGCCTGCTGTTTCGTTCAGACGGCGCAGGGCGCTTGCGCGAATGGTCGTGTGTGTTTATGTTATAGCGTGCTACGCGCATCCATGGATGGTGACAGCTGATAGCTCGACCGTCTGTGTAGTGGCCATACTGCTGTGTATTCGTAAAAATCGTGTATATAAAGTGTTTAAAATATGGAAATTGAACAAAGTGCATCTTTTTCTTTGTAAAATACGGAAACCGTAATGCCACGCCTATTATAATTTTCATTTTTAGTATTCGCGATTATGAGTAGAACAGGGAGGTTGGATATAGAATTTTAATTCTATGACAGATTGCGATGTCAAATATATTACGTCAAAAAAGTAAATAAACAAACATTATTATTTCTTGACAATGTCAAAGACATGTCTTGTGACATATTTGAGTGTTAAGCGCGAACCGTGTGTAAAGGTTTTCACTTCTGCCGGCACTCCCGGAGTGCAACTCCTTTTTTTTTCTCCGTGCGGTAGGTATTTTTATGAGATTAATGTACTCGGAGCGCATAAGTTTGTTTAAAACAAAACCATTACACGCTGAGTAGTAATTTTACTTTTTTACTGCCTTTGAGGATAACGATTGTCAGTAAGACAATAAACACAGAGTTCTAAAACGACATAATTCAAAAGTTACATCTGCGCCCTTAGTAATGACGCATAAACATTTTATTGAACAGCTTTCGATTTGGGACAAAGCTTTTTATTCGTATAACTTAATAAAATATATACTTAACTTGAGCTTATTCCACTGTACACTTGTAACCTCGTCTGAGTTATTTTTTGGACGGTATTGTATTTAATTTAGTTGCAAGTACAGGTAATTTTAATAGCGGGATTTTCTGGGAAAAAATCTTCAAAAATCAATGCGAAGATGGCGGAATATAAAAGTTCCGTTATGTCTTTTAACTACGAAACCCTAACAAGCAATAATCCAAGGAAAGTTTTGGACGTTGTTTCATGCTCTTCTTCAGAAAATTTCCGAAATGTTTGTTGCGATAGCATTTACTTGGTTATTTATCTTTAGATTTGTATTTATGTTAAAGTCTAAATAATTACCTAAGTTCATAATATTATAATTTCTCGACACAGTATTTAATGAGGCTGGATGTGGTAGTCCGAAAGAGATAGTTTTTGGGCTTACTTTTGCCATTGTTTAAATATTTTATTACATTACAAAAATAAGTCATAATTTGTTAAAGCCTTTAACTTTATTATACCCGGGTGCGCGTCGAAAGCATGTAGAAAGTCGCGTTTGCCAGAAACATATCAAGCATAGACTCAGAAAATTCAACATAATCCATACAGGGTATTGTATCTACTCTATATATGACTAATACTTTTGATAGAAGTCATAATTCCACACGCTAGAGAGTATTGATTAAGCAAACATATGGTTAGTGGACATTTTATATTAATTAGCTTAGTTTCCCGGTAAGACTAGACAAATGTTTGACTTGCCCTTAGAAATTATGTAACGTTTTAAATTCCGGTGAATCTGTCTCCTATACCAGACAATTCTCATACCCTAAGAAATTGTTTCCTATCGTCACCAAAGTTAATTTATGCACATTGCTTTAACTGTTATTTTTTACTTATACCTTTAAACGAGCAATTCTTTTATATATGTATATTATATATATATATATATAGATATAATATATATAATTTAAATTTCGGAAACGGCTCCCACGATTTTTACAAAATTTAGTGTGCAGGGTGTTTCGGGGGCGATAAATCGATCTAGCTAGGTTTTATTTTTAAAAAAACGTCGTTTTATCCGTGTTATCAGGCAAAAGCAGCTACTCAACAATAGATGGCGCTCTTAAGCAACACTGAAGCCACTTGACAATGGATGGTGTTGTTAAAAAAAATCGGCCAAGTGTTAGTAGGACTCGCCACGCAGGGTTACTATTATCTAAAAACGGCAAAAAATCACGTTTGTAGTATGGGAGCCCGTCTTAAATATTTGATTTATTTTAATTTAATTATTTATTTTACAAATGACTATATAACTAAATATTCTGAGAATATTTTAAGCGTCGCCCTGTTGCCGTTGTCAATATCGAGCAAAATAGAAAAAAAAAATCACGTTTGTTGTATGGGAGCCCGTCTTAAATATTTGATTTATTTTAATTTAATTATTTATTTTACAAATGACTATATAACTAAATATTCTGAGAATATTTTAAGCGTCGCCCTGTTGCCGTTGTCAATATCGAGCAAAATAGAGAATAAAAATCACGTTTATTGTATGGGAGCCCCTGAAAAATTTATTTTATTCTGTTTTTAGTATTTTTTATTATAGCGGCAATAGAAATACGTCTTCTGTAAAAATTTTAACTGTCTAACTATCAAGGATCATGAGATACAGCCTGGTGACAGACGGACGGACGGACAGCGGAGTCTTAGTAATAGGATTCTGCTAATTACCCTTTGGGTACGGAATCCTAAAACGAGCAAGACTTGTTACCCAGGTACTAATTAATTAAGCAGGAAAGATGACGATTTGAAAGTATTTTTAAAAAATCTACTTCAATTAATAGCTATTAGATTAGATTTGAAAAGCAAAGTTCTTGTTAAGTGTATCGTCGCTTTAAAGACTACTTTATTCAGAGATATTATAATAATAATTAGCTTTACGTTCGGTACTCAGAAAGTTTATTGGTATACTGGAGCTTAGCTGGATGGATAAATGCTTGCTTGGAGTTGGAAAACATAAAGTGGACGCAGCATTGAACAAGTTTAAGTAATCAAAACTTTATCCTGAGAACATGTTTGCAGCGTAGGTACGCTATCACGTAGGAACCGTTATTTATTATATTATTAAATAATAACACTCATAAATAAATTTCGAAGATATATTGATGTAATTTAATAGGAGCCGTTTTAAATATTTTATTTACTAGTTATACATATACTAGGGTAATAATACAAATGACCGCAAATAAATATAAAAAAAAACTAGAAAACTACCTAAAAGTCAGACTACATAACATTTTTTCTTGTTATTTAGGTATGGACCATTTAATATAAAATATTGTAATCGTTATAACGATTAAAATCCGTACTAATAAGTATTATAAATGCAAAAGTGAGTCTGTTTGTCCTTTCTTTACTTCGCAATAGATCATCCGGTAAGCTGAAATTTGGCACAGCGATAAATTGATTATGAGACGAAAGAGATAAGGCCTTTTTTTGTACTTGCAGATATAACTTTAAGATAACCTTAAGTGGACGCACTTTAGCTACACACTATAAATTAATAATTATCCATAATAATAATTATCGACGACAAACACAAACCTAAATTGCATCAAAATACGGGATTACTCCTTAACATTTTTTTTTTAACATTGAAGTAGTAAGAAACATGTAAGTATTTGTATAATTCCATGAATCATGTTATGCTGATAAAACTGATGGAGAATGACGCAACTGGTGTGTTTATGATCCATGCAAATTAGCGCTTAATCTAATCAAAGCATAAGCATTGAATCATTTCAGGTGCTAAAATTATTCTGACGGTAACCTGTTTCTAGATCATCAAGTGTAGTTTATTAGGTAATCTATATGCCCATTGTTATAGAATTGCAAAAAAGCTGCATCTTGCATCAAAAATATTTAAAAAAAAGGTTGGGTTGGTAAGGTAGGTAAATTTCGAAGCGAAACAAATGACTCGTAATTTTTTGATAACGGTTTAAAAAGGATTATTTATGAGGTAAAAAGTGTGGTCCCTTGGTTAATACATATATCAAGGTCAAGGTCTAGGCAATTCAGCTATGTTCCAAGTTTAATTAATAAAAACAAGATTTTATTTAATCTCAGAATACAACGTAGTTAACCTAAAAAAGAAAAAAATACGTGAACTAAAAAGAAAAAAATAAATTTAAGTGACATTTTTCATATAATCACATTATTATTTTTTATCACATTTGTGAGTAAATAAATAAAAAGGGTAAGGTGAATGGATAAATAAAGTCACAAAACATAATTTAAATGGCGGCGGATATTTAGCAAGTTTGAATCAAAAAGTTTCGGATGAAGTTGTAATCGCTTTCTTGTAGTTATAGTCGTATAATTTTTATACCTACTTAATGAAATAGGTGCGTCATTACCGCCCGTGAGTTCTATAAACGCGCGCTGCGTTTTGATAAAAGTAAAATTTACAAAGAAAAAGCCCGTCGAAGTAATTTAGGTCTAAGCACCCGCTTTGTATGCACGTCAACTCACTGTTACAAGTAAGTGTGATGAAAAATCTTATGAATAAATTTAAAAAGGTTGCATATTAAACAAAAATAATTTGAAATGGTCTCGGAGTTAAGCATGCTGAAAATCTTAACACCAAGGATTCCAATTTTTGATGAAGTCTCACATCAATGATAAGAGTTTAAAAATTTCTAGTGTGTTGTACTTACTATGTGGAACAACAGTAAACAGAGTTTAGCAGTGAACGCGCAGACTTGTGTTTGCCTTGTAGCTATCGGAGTTATAAGAAAATCGGCCAAGTGCGAGTCGGACTCGCGCACGAAGGTTTCCGTACCATTATATATAAACATTAAATGTTTTTTTTTATTTTTATATTTGAGTTGATTGCATGAAAGGTAAATTGCGGTTGACGATTTATGACGTATTAAAAAAAAAGTACTTACTAGATCTCATTCAAACCAATTTTCGGTGGAAGTTTGCATGGTAATGTACATCATATATTAATTTTAGTTTTATCATTCTCTTATTTTAGAAGTTACGGGGGACACACATTTTACCACTTTGGAAGTGTCTCTTGCACAAACTCTACAGTTTAGAAAAAAATGATATTAGAAACCTCAATATCATTATTTAAGATCTATCCATAAATAACACACACGGATTGGATGTGATGAAAAAAAAATTTAGAGTTTCAGTTCTAAGTACGGGAAACCCTCAAAATTTATTGTTTTTTTTTTATTTTTGTGTGAAAATCTTAATTACCACAGAATACATGTACTTACTAAGTTTTAACAGTATAGTTCCTATAGTTTCTGAAAAAAGTGGCCGTGACATACGGACGCACAGACAGACAGACAGTCATGACAAAGCCATAAAAGATCCATGAGAACCTAATTTTTTTAAAGTCGATTTAAAAAATAGAAATAAAGAAGGAAAACCGCATCAAAATCGGTTTAGCCAAACGCGAGATAATCGCGGACATAAATAAATACATACGTACAAATATACATTCATACAAACATACATTCATTTATACATACAGGTCAATCTGAGACCCTCCTCTTTTTTTAAGTAGGTTAAAAAGTAGAAAGAAAGAAAGAAAACACATGTATTTATCGATACATACAACATGCAAAAGATCAGTGGTACCAGGGTTAGAAAAAACTAACCGTGGTACCACTGGTGTACCACGGTTAAGAAAAGTATCCGTAGTACCATTGGTGGTACTACTGGGTGTACCACGGTTAACAAACGGGACGGACCGATTGGTTCCCAGCCTTAGAATGTAGAGTTGAGAACTAGAATGCGCGTCATATAAATTTGCACGTATTAAAATGCAGAGCGATAATATCATATATTGTTTTGTTAATCTCATTCATAGGGGTGCCTCTGTCACGCAGAAACTCACATGGCCAGTCTAGACGTAAGAGAGACTGTGCAGAGAGGTAATGCCGCCAGTGTCAATGGTACTATACCACAGGGGTTTACTTTAGATGAAATATTCTTTTTATGAGTCTGGGGTTTTTAAATTTAAATTATGATTTATTTATATACTTATTTATTTTTTAGGTTTTTAGTTAAGATAATTTTAGTTTTGTTACTTAATTATGTTAATGATATTTTATTTAAACATATTTTTTTATGAGATATTTATGATAATAAAACTAGATTTATTTAAATTGTCTAGACGTATATACCCGTTGAAGCTTGTATATAAAGTTTATAAATGACAGAGTTCTGAGGTAACAAACATTAAAAAAACAAAACAGTTTTTTAGCTATAAAAGTCAAACTGGACTGATTTTGCTGATGTAAAGAAAACGAAATTTTGCCGATTTTGATTTTCGGACCTATTATAATTACTTCCCTTAAGAGAAGTAAACAAGAAAAACATTAATTTTTATACGTGTATAGATTATTTTAATATAGTTATCCAAAGTCTGTATATTGTCTTGTATATCTTCATTCATTATTTTAAGAACAAATTTAATTATAATAACAGTCAGTGATCATTGAAAAGCTTTGCGATGTCAAAGTTAAATATTGAACAACTAAGAGCATTTACCTGTTAAACGTAACAAAGAAGCTCAGTTAATTAAATTAATGAACTTACTAACTATGAGCCTGCTCAGGAATATTCTACTTGTGACCAGTTATCAGTGGATGGAATATTTTATATTAAGCTGCTGTGATCTTACAAAGAGTACATATTGAACGCACGCAATAAAACAGTATTGTAATTAGTTTGTAAAGCTAGTTGCAGTTAATTTACTTGACGATTCGAAAGGGAGCGTTCAAGTATTACGTAACGAAGTTGGGGGGAGGGGGGTCTTGTAAAACGTTATGATGCGTTACAGGGGCGGGAGGAGGGTTGTTTGAACTACGCGTTACGTAACATTGTTTTTAAACCCTTTAGAACGGTCGCGTAAAGAGATTCTCTGACGCATTCTTTAAAACGTTTTTTTTTCAAAATTTCAGATGGAATGACCACCTAAAATTTTAGTCTAGAGTCCCGGTTTCGAATCCCGGTAAGGGCGTTTATTTGTGTGATGAGCACGATTATTTGTTCCTGAGGAATGGATGTTTTCTATGTATTTAAGTATTTATATCTATTACATATTATATCGTCGTCTAGTAACCATAACACAAGCCGTTATTGAGCTTACTCTGGGGCAAGTTCGATTTGTGTAAGATTGACCCCTAATAGTTTTTTATTTATATATTTATATTTATATATTCAAATTACACTGTTGTATTGTGTAATGTTTTCTATTTGTGAAATTTTCTCTCATTACAACTGTAATGATTGTGGTACGAAAAACGATTGGTCTGAAGGGTTTATTAAAAAACTAAGGAATTAAAATCTCCCAAGTGGCAAACCTTTTCGTTTATTTTTTACGGGGGATTTCCCGAGTGCTTCAAGCACTCGACCGACTGTATTGTTTTATTGTCTGTCTGATAGACAAAGGATCATGAAAGTTTTCGCCACTTCTTGTGATTCTTGTGTTTGTCTGTGGATTTGTCGCCTTCTCTAGAAGGGTTTAAGCAGATGCCTTACGATTTTAAAAACAAGACATTTCAAATGTTAATCAATAATATTAACGCGATTAATACAATAACAAAGGTATTTTAACGACTTTCTGGTACTTTATGCTACATAATTGTGGCCTTTAGGTAAAAAAATGGTCACTTGGTGGTTACCACGGAGCAAATACAGATACGGTTACGTAACGTTTTACTAGGGGGAGGGGGGAGTACAGAAAAACGTTACGGCGCGTTACATGGGGGGAGGGGGAACAAAAATGTCCAAAAATTGCGTTACGTAATACTTGCACGCTCCCAAACTGTTCTTAGTAACCCATTTGAATAAAAATATTTTGATTTTGATTTTTATCTTATTATAGAAGTCTAGTTTAGACTTTTGATGATACTAAGTTTCATAGAAAAAGTTATTGACCCTAGCCAAGACTTGAATTTTCGACCCTTAGGTGCTCTGCCAATAGAGATTTCGTTGTATAATATCGGCTAGGGAAAGTCCCTAACCGTATAAATACGCACGTTACGAACAAACACAACAAATTCTAGGCTAGCTATTTACCTTTCTCCATTTTATGAAGAACTGTGTGTTGTTTTTTAAAGGATTCTGTTTCTAAAATAGCTTGTAAATTTATTTGTAATAGACAGAAAATGTCTGCGTCAACAAAAGTAAACTATACTGTTTAACTTGCTGCTCATTGTAAATACTGATAGGGATAATTTTGTTAAATTAGCTGAAATGACATTTAGTATGTGTATTTGATTTTCGTAGTACATTATTTGTACATTGAAGTCCTTTGTTAATCTGGAACTTGTAAAACATAATTATAACTTTAAAAAGTAATATCTGGAACAAAATAGGACAACTTTGTTTTAAAGCGGAATAAATAACTGCGAAGCCATTATTCAGGTTTATTAACACAGATTTTTAAACGAAAATTACCCGAAAGACGTTGTACTGCCTGAAATATGACTTGCTTGAAAATCATCAAAATCCGTTAAAAAATTATAAAAAACCCGATTGCAGTACCACTTATCGGGTCCAAATTTTGCGAGTTATTTTGCTCCATGAATGAAAAAAAATATTTATAACTCGAGCGCCGCACCACCTACCCTAGTCAAAGCCCACGCTATGTGTATATCTCTCTCCAACCACCCTTTTACTGGTTCGATTTTCAAGAGAGTGGTAGGTGGAAGCCTGAAATTTTTACAAAGTGGAGAGTGGAGTGGATTTTTGCCTGGCCTTGTCGTGAACATCTGCAATAAAATCATGTTGTGTCGCAACGGTAAATTTTAAAAGCGTCGATTATGTGTTAATGTCGGAGATTCTAACAAATAACAATGAAAAACAAAAAAGTAAAAATTTAAAGGTGCTCCATACAAACAAGAAATACTTTTGTTTTTTTTTTTTGCTCTATCGCAAAAGACTGTAATTCTGGCAAGCTACAAACTTTTAAAGAATAAAGTATTAGTGCAAGTCGGGGTCGTGCATTTTGTGGTGCTACGGAATCTTCGGTGTGAGAGTACCACTCCCACTTGTCCGGTTTTTTTATGAATATTGCGAAATAACCGACTCCTTTAATAGACCACATAGAAAACACCAGAAGTTGCGAGAGATAAGTAATTGAAGTAAATAGTTAAAGACAGATAAAACACAGTTTAATCAATAAATCAAAAATTAACAAATAACATTTATACCAAATCAAAACCACTAAATTAATTAAAAGAATAATAGATTAAAATGCTAAATATGCTAAATTATAATTATTGGTAACGTATACGTACGTACAATAAGACCACAATTTTGATTTAATTGTATTTAATTTTGAATGCTTGGCAAATATTAACCTTTAAACATGTACGTGGGTAGGGTTGCCAGGCGTCCGGATAAAGCCGGACACAGTCAGGCTTTTTGGTTGCATGTCCGGCCAAATTAGACGGTTACCGGCCTGTCAGGATTTTGTTAGGATTACAATTTTATCTTTTTTTTATATTTGGCATGTTCCTATTGGTTGGTTTCCGCTTCGCACGCCTGTACATTAAATGATTATGTAATAATAAAGAAGACTGATTCATTTTATTTTATTGTTGTTTCATTAGAAATTAAGATTTTTTGGTGAATAAAGAAAATTCCTTCTTTTACTTTAAAAAGAAAATTGTCGTGTTACACTTTGACTAAAAAACTAAAGATGTCCGGCCTTTTTACCTAAATGTCCGGCTAAACTGACTGGTTTGTTGGGCTTTTCAGTTTTAAGACCTGGCAACCCTAGACGTGGGGTCACACAGACACCATTGGGCGACTCAGTAGCTTCAGTTTTAGTTGTGACAGAGAGGTAGGTTCAGTCCTCCGATGCCTTATACGCAAGTAATATCTATCGAAATATTGACCGGAGCCTGTGAGGCTACACTTCCATTGTTACCATACAAAATATTTTATAAAAGTGATTACGTTTGATTTAGGTTTTGTATTGCAAAATGGCAGAAAGTAGTAAACATTGTTAAAATAGAAAGCAATAATCCAGAAATCCTAAACAGGCTCCTGCAAGCAAAATTTTACTAACAGCAGACCATCTTTTGAAGAAAAAATGGATTAGTTGTAAGCTTCAGATCTCTCCGACAATGAAGAAGCTATCAAACTTTTTTTGATGTCTGAACCGGAATTTATGCTTAACCATGACAGGGGCCATCCATTTAATACGTCACACACGTTTCCGTAAGTTTAGGCCCACAGCTTTTTTCACAATTTTAGTGTGAAATATTTGCCTTTGTCATACTTTGCAAATACACAAACGCGTGACGTATTAAATGGATGGATTTTTTTTTTCGTCACTGGACGAGGATGAAAATAAAATCCAGGCCAAGTCACCAAAGAGAAATCTGACAGTTATAGTTCAGGCAACATTCCTCTTTCAGAAAATTTAACTATTTCTATGGAAAAAATAAATACAAATAGGCAAAGACGCCACCTGCCACTACAGTACGTGCACCAACAAATAGATATTATATCACCGTTCTTCGAAGTTTACTCCAAGTGTGCCTGTAATGTTCCTGCCCTTTGAGCGTTGACTGCCCATAAATTCACACTATTCAACTGTGACAGTTTTTTTGTATTTCTTACGAGAATAGATTTTATGTTTTTTACTTCTTTATATCGTGACATGAAAAAAACAAAAGTTATTTTCTTATGTTAATTAGTTCAGAAGTTTCAAAGTGCTCAAAGTTAAATCTTAGTAAACTTTTACTTAAAAGTGTCGTAATGTTAGATTTTTCACATTTTTTATTTTTGTAATAAAAGTTCATTGAATATTTACGTTGCTAAAAGATACCATAATCTTTTATGTTCGTTTGGTTTTACACCTATTTATTATACTTTTTTCATAAAAACCATGCTTGTGAATATTAGGAGCCTGAGGGCTGAGTATTGTTAACAAAAAATGACGTCCATACTTAAAGGTTAATATTGCATGTGTTGGTTCTACTTGTCATACCGTACACAATGTTTACAAGACAAGACTACATTTCATTATCATTACCAGCCTTCATACATCATTACCGTTGGGCCACGACCTACCCACCACGGGGCAATTCAAACCAGAGTAATGCAAGCGAGCCCAGCACGGATTGTAGACTTCACATACATCTCTTTACCTTATTCAAATTACCTCACATTGTTTACCTTTACTGAAAAGCCAGTAGGAGACAACCGCTCACTATCTACGGGACGTCGAAATCCAAATCTGGACTCGTCAGAAAATAAAATTTTATGCCGTCGCTCTTGCGGCCACAGTTCGCGACCTCGATTTCCATGGTGGACAGGTGGGCGGGCAACTTATAGGGCATCGTGCACGTAGGTCATACTCATGCAGTCTATTTCGTACAAATTGGGGGCTAATAACCATGCCAGTTGAGTTCTGGAGTCTTAACCCTATTGACGACTTGCCAGGATTCTTGACCAGAATGCTGTAACCGTACTGCTGTAACGGTGCCAGAGACGATTAATTACACAAGTTACTAGACCTTGTAGTTCAGGCTGTGCGTTGAGATATCAGTCGGTGATTTAGTTTGCTCTTTTATATAAATATATGTATACATATATATAGGTTAGGTATACTACAAAATTGGATTACTTTGACGTTGTTTAATTGCTTAACATTTATGGCATTTTTATGGTTCCAAATGCCAAAAACGTAGCCTTTACAGTTTCGTCATACGTCCGTCCATTTTTCACTGCTCTATATTTTCGTGGTTTTCACTGAATTTAGTGAAAGTTTATAGAAAAGTGACTTATAGTTTAGTAACTAAATCATTGAATTGATGGATGACTTTTTTTTTGCGCACCTTTTGATTGTGTGGTTATTAGATAGATTTTTTTTTCTAATATACAATTTTATGAGTTATTCCTTCCTTTCCTATCAGCTTCATAAGTGAGGAGCCGCAGAACAAAACCGTCTTAATCCACTTCGAGCACAAATGGTTTTTTTTTTAATTCGTAATTATCAACGATTGCCAGACGGATCTAATAAACCTTGTGGTTCGCAAACAGCTAAATCCCCGTCAAAACCCCTTTTTAAATGACATCTCAGATCGTAAACGGATTAATCCAATAGAAAAATTATAAAAAATATTTGTATCATTTTATCGCAACAAAATCGACTAATTCCTTTGAAAAATATATATACTTTAAATATTTTTGCGAAACACTACCGGATAAATACATATTTTTGTGATGTATTTTTTTAGTAATCGATTTAATCGATATTTCGGACTAAAATACAGGTGTTCAAAGCCACAAAAAAAAAAAACACTGAGTTGTCCTGTCAAAACTTCAGAGTTTTATACTTACGACTTAAATGAAATAGACTGGGTCACGTTGCCAAAAACAAATAAAAATCCTAGAGGAATTTTACGTCAGTTACCTTTAGGCAATGATTTGACCAGTCAGTAGAAATCAGATGTTATAACGTTGCTTGTTAAGCAATTTGGTGACAATTGGCAAAAAAAGGTGGATCTGATATGGTACAAGAACATACTCGGAAATGTGGAAAATGTGGAGAATTTGGAGAATCTGGAAGATGAAAACGAAGACGAATCATGTAATTGTTGCGAGGAAGAAATTCAGTTGTTTATTTAAATACCAATAAAACGTGTGTAAAAAAAAAAATTATTTGACATTATTAAATAATGTAAAATTTTGCAATAAATATTTTTCATTTACGGCTTTTTGTTTTTGTAGCAACTTTCAACATGGGACCAAATGGGGATAAATCCAACCAATCGCGGAACAAAACCGGATAAATTCGATGTCACGGATCAAAACCGGATATCTAGTTTGTTTAAAGTACTGTGTAATCGATTACCTAGTACGACGCTTTTCCAAAATTTAAGATATTTTAATTAACCCCCAATGCAGATATATAACCATTTTCAAAACTGAAAGAATTCGCTCATAAATAGGGTATTTACGTTTTGCGTTCTACTGGAAAATTTGCAAAAATGGATTTAACTGGTTTTGTTCTGCGACTCCTCAAGTCTCTTATCAGACGATGCGATGGTCGACTACCAAAAGTTAGAGCTGCGGAAAGCCAGATGACACAAGCGCCCGAAAACCGGCCCTTTTGTGAACATTCGAGAAAGGCCTACATTCTACTATAGACGTCTACTAATAAATAAAAATATGACATATCATTTTTTTTAACCGGTTGGAAACTAATACAGTTTTTAGACCCTGATCCTAAACTTAATATTTCCGTGCCAAACCACACCCAAAACCACCCACATAAATATATCCTTACACATATGCCTGGAATACTTTCAAGTTAACAGCTATAACAATCGATAGACAAGTAAGGGTATTATGTTTAATAGTCAGTAAGAAAGAAACGGATAAAGACGTAACCTCGGAAACCCATTAATTCATATAGCGTTCACGCATTTATGAAACATTAAAGTTTACGAGGTGTGGAGATATGCTAGCAGAACTGGTTTTATGAGGCTTTGCCGGCTGATATTTAATTACAAAGCGAGATTTACAACATCTGTCTACAGATTAGATATAATGAAAGAATATTTTCTTTACCAACAACTAAGTGATCTAGCGAAATAATTTTCAGTGATCTGTGGAAATGCCATAGTAGTCCACCGGAATATGTATGTAAAAAATTGCTAAAATGAGCAATGAAATGCACCCTTCGTTAAATTATAGGTTTTGCTATGGAGAATTTAAATTTAGATTTTCAAGTTCAGAGATTGGCTGGGTTGTTTGTGTAATATTCGCACATAAAAAAAAGTCTAAGCAACACCAACTTATATTTGACTCGACAATAAAATATTAATAAATTCAAAACAATAAAGCTTTTGTCAGTAATTTATTGAAAAAAAAAACAAATTACAGTTACAAAAAATTACAGTATTTATGGACAGAACAAGAATGGACGAGTAGGTTATGTATAATGGTACCCCAAAAAAATATTAAAACAGAAAAAATGTGATTATAATGTATTATTTATAAAAAAAATGCATGAATGATATTGTTTTTAATAACGAGTATGGCCACGAGAACCTGAAAACATCGGCAGTTCATTGAATTAATGAGGTTATTGATCTTCTCCCGTGACAATCGCTCCGAATAGAATTTCAGTAGGTCCTGCAGCGTTGTGCGGTGGATAGACTGTCCAGGTCTCTCAAAACACGCTTCTGGAAAGTTCCAGATAAGTATCCCTGACGTGCTCAATAGGGTTTAATCCGGAAAAAAAGCAGACAACGGCAGAACTTGAGGGTTCTGCAACACTAATTTGGGTCCTCCTGGCTGTATGACAACAAGCATTGGGAACATGGAAAAACATGAAATCACACAATGTTTTCGACGTATGAAACAGCATCTTAATTTCCAAAATAAGCTAAGTTTGTTTGTCCTTCATAAATCCTGCCCTAACCATAACTGTTGACCCACTTTAGGGATAAAAATCCTGAACACACCACAGTGGCTTGCTATCTATGGAACGTCGATATACCCTCACTCTTCTCGAATCCGGTCCAAATCCAAATCTGGACTCGTCACAAAATAGGTTTTTTATTTCATCGCTCTTGCGGCCAATACAGCACTCACTGCACCATGCGTCTTGGCGATCTCGATTCCCACGGCGAATAGGTAGGCACCTTATAAATAGGGCGTCGTGCATGTAGGCCATACTTATGCAGTCTTTTGGTACATTTTGTGGGCTAACAACCATACCAGCCGAATGCTGGAGCCTTAACCCTATCTCTCGGGCGGTCATAATCGGTTGACGTCTTGCCGGGATGCTTGACCAGGATGCTGGTCCGCGGGGTCCACTGTATTGGTGTAAGTGGGTGTAACGGTGCCAAAGATGTTTAATTACACAAGTGTTTAGGTCTAGAAGTTTAGGCTGTCCGTTGATATATCAGTTAGTCATTCAGTTTTCTTTTTTGTATACATAGATGTATGCATATGGGTTATGTATACTACGAAATTGGATAACTAAGCGTTGTTTAATTGTTTAACAATTTTGATATTATTATGGTTCCAAATGCTAAAAACGTAACGTCATGTCCGTCGGTCCGTTTGTCACAACCCTATTATTTTTGTGGTTTTTGCATTGAATTTACTTAACCTTTATAGAATAAGTGTCTAATTTAAACCGCCACATAATTTAGTAATGAAATCATTGAACTGATAGATGACAATTTGCTCCCCATTATATTGTTTTAGGCCATAGTCTACACGCTGGCCCATCGCGCATTGCGGACTTCACACACTTTTTTTTGACGTATGCAGGTTTCCTTGCGATGTTTCTCTTTACCGAAAATAAATGAGAATAATCATTGTACGTAAAAATTAAAAATAAAGACTCATTGATTCCGCCCCTCAGGATGCTAGGTGAAATTAAAGCGACTCAATTTATCGGCTTCCAAAATTTGAAAAAATGTGCTAACCTTTAAATCGTGTTACTTTGAAAAAAAAAAAAAAATTATTATCATTTTGAAGATAATCGTGCTAGGGGTTTTTTAGACAGATAGACAACAATCTCATTTTACGAAACCTTAAATTAATGCATATTCAACACTCACTTGGTCGGTTTTATCATATCTGACACCCTCACCCAATTTTTTAACCTACAACGAGTTTTGAAAACAACACACTAAATGCTGAAAATGTGGCGTGAAGAAATCCTGAAAATGCTGACTCAAGTGGCTGTATTTTTAATTCTATTTTTCATTGAAAGTTAATTATTCGCTAACCCCTTGAAGTCTGAGATTTTTTCCGAAGATCCAAGAGCCAAACTAACGCACTACTTCATTGAGGATATCCCGGACATTGAACAAAGTGAGATTAGGGCGGCTCTGGAACAACGTAGTAACAATAAAACTCCGGGCGATGACGAAATTACGACTGAGCTTCTAGAAGTCTGCGGCACTCCAGTCCTTAAAGAGTTAGCAAAGCTTTTTAATGTTATCATATCATCCATAACGGAACTACACCGTAGGCGTTGCGCTGAAACTTGGTGGTATTATTCTTCAAAAAGGGTGATAAAACTCTACTTAAGTACTACCGGCCGATATCGCTTCTAGCCACGTGTATAAGCTGTTCCCTAGAGTCGTCACGAATCGTCTCGCTAGAAGTCTTGACGAGTTTCAGCCACCAGAACAGGCTGGGTTTCAGAAAGGCTTCAGTACCGTAGATTACATTCATACTGTACGGCAGATTATACAAAAAACTCAAAGAGTATAATCAGCCGCTGTGTATGGCGTTTGTGGACTGCGAGAAAGCCTTTGACTCCATCCAGACCTGGGCTGTGCTAGATTCTCTGCAGCGATGTCGTAGAGACTGGCGATATATTGAGGTGCTGCGATATCTTTACTACGCTGCTACAATGTCCGTCCAGTTCCAGGACCATAGGACAAGTGCCATCCCGATGCGTAGTGGTGTAAGACAGGGGGACGTCATGTCCCCGAAACTGCCCACCAACGCGCTTGAAGATGTCTTCAAAACCTTGGACTGGGCTAGGCGGGGCATAAATATAATTTGAATTAGACAAAAGTCATGTTCAACGAACACGTTACTCGAAGTAGTCCAGGATTATGTGTACCTCGGACAGAAAATTCAACTAGGCCGAAACACTTTTGAGAAGGAAACCGATAGAAGGATCCAGCTGGGGTAGGTAACATTTGGTAAACTTCGTCAAGTTTTCACGTCGCCTATACCGCAAAGTCTTTGACCAATCCACGACCAACGCCGCTGAAACGTGGACACTTACACACAGCGCGCAATGGAGCGATATATGCTCGGAGTGTCTTTAAGAGATCTAATCCGAAATGAGGACATCCAGAAGAGAACCAAAGTTACCGACATAGCTTGCAGAATTTGCAAGCTGAAGTGGCAGAAGGCTGACCACGTTTGTCGGAGGACCGATGGCCGATGGAGCAGACGCGTCCTAGAGGGGAGACTGCGTGTGGGTATGGGAAAGCGAAGCGTGGGACGCCCTCTAGCCCGGTGGACCGACGACCTTAAGCAGGTGGCTGGAAGCGGAAGGCAGACGACTGGGAGAAATGGCGCGCCATAGAAGAGGCTTATGTCCAGCAGTGGACCAATATGAGCTTATATGATGATGATGGCATTTTGACCGCATTATTTTATAGTAGTATTTAAATTAGTTTAACATACAATATTTTGAAATAAAGCTGACCTCATTTCCATTTACTGTGGGACAAAATGTCGAGAATCACGAGCTGGTTATTAATCATAACACATTGTAGCAATATTACTAGCGCTTTCAGCAAGGATTTATCTCAGGGTAAAGCTTACGTAAAATTAATTTCTTTATTCCAGTCAGTTATACGTATTTTTACATAACATTGTTTTGTTAAATTATATTTTGGTGAAAATACCTTTTTACTTTCCTAAGAATGAGGCAGAATGTAGGTATGTTATTAATGTCATGGAAAGAAGCGAAGAAACCTTACCCCTTTTTCTTTCTGCCGGGAAAAAGTGAATACTTTTACCGCCGCTTGTTATGAATGATAGGAATGGAAAAAATAGCTTGAGCCTAAAAAAGACTATTTGCTTAGCTTAGCTTAGATCAGTTTTTTTTTTATAAGTCATATTAGACTGATCTTACACCCACTTTTCTTATCAAAGCACTTAAATCAATTAAACACTCTTAGGACATGATTTTCCAAAAATTGTAAAACACGTCTTTTCTTACTTTTAACTGAAACTTTATTTATAACAATTTTCATGGTTTTATGTCCAAAACAAAATTTTTGGATCTAACTTCAATTATGACAACATTTCATATAATTTCAGAACTTAAATTTTAGTGTACCCCTATGCCCTAAGCATAGCTGTGCTTTGATGTATCAGTCCATCGGTTGGGAGCAGTCGTTTTATATGAATAGATTAATTTTATTATTCTTAACGTTGCAAAGATTCTGGAAATATAATTACAAAAAAGAAGCTGGATGAAAATCTTGCGTTTTACCTTGGATTATGAATTCTAGACGAAATAAGGTTTTGAGGGTATTTCATAAGTGTAACAATACCAAAGCAGGAGACAACACGTACATTAAACAAAACATGTTTTGTGTAACTATAACAGGATAATTATCCTGTACTAGTTTTAGCTGTTGAAAGATGGACCAGTAGTGATACGAGCGACCCTAGAAGTTTCTAGACACCCAGACATACTGCCATGGTCGTCTTCATGCGTTTGAAAATCGAACCCTAAAAAGTAAATTTGCAACTGACACCTAACAATACTTTACGTTCTGAAAGCTGCCCGAGGAGACGCAATCGTAATAATATGTGCTAAAATATGCTATATGCTCTGATGCATGTCTACAATTAACTAATCTAGGTTCAAAAACACAATAGGTATAGCTTCTTATCTAGTATTTGTGTTGTAAAAGTAATTTATAATAATATTATGTAAGTAATACTATTTTTCCTATGTTTTAGTCTGTGGAGATTTTGGGTCTCAAAGTCGGGTTTTTCCCTGGTGGAAAACGTCAGCATTTGGTAGCAATTTTGACGACCTCTCGACTACTGCGAAGACGTCTGGTGCCGGTTTGGTGCGTTTGCAGTTGAAACGGACCATTCCTTACCGACTGCTTACTGCACGCTTTTGCGTGGCTTACTGCACGCTACTTGTTTTGTGTGACCTCAGCACGTGACAGCAGCTGCGTACACCACGGGCGAGGCTAGTGCACGGGAGTGTGCTGACTCCACTCCAAATCCTTGGCCCAGCCTGCACTGCTCACCATTATCTTGGGGCGAGCTGCAGCCACAACACCGAGCCTCAGAGCAAACGCATAGACTCGGCGGGTCGCCGGTGTTCCTCGTTACCTACGATTATACACCACATATCTTCTCGTAGGCTCGTATTTCCGATGGCTGCCTGATACAGCAGCCAACTTGTGAAAGGACAGCGTGCATAACTTTGCCATACTTCATATGATAAATCTATGTGTACATGATCGAGGTATTCAGCGCTGTTAGGGGAATGGGATTCGAACCCACACCACGTCGAAGTACCCAAGTAACTGATGCCGCAATCAACAGCAAACAAAAGTAAATGTGTTACTCAAAAAAAACCTTATAACCGCCAGGCACAATCCTTATCCGTCTATCGAAATGGTAATGACTCCACCTATTCACCAAAAGATGTGAAATATTTTACTTTTTCAATTCACAAAAAAATCTCGAGACTATGGAAAATATAAAATACGATTGAACTTAGATGTCTGTGAACCTCGAGCCTTGTCGCTTTCATGTCACTTCTTTTTAATATTTCAATTTTATATTATCATTATTCAGTCATAACTCATAACGATGGAATTTGCGGCGCGCTGCACACCACAAAATTCTGGGCAGCGGCGGGCGGCACTGTTTAACACGAAAGTACCTACAAATTGTCAATATTTTGTTAGAAAAATTAATACCAGCGATTTGAAACATACAATGTACAAAGTTATACATTATAATATTTTCAGGGGTCAGCAGCCTCAAAAATATAAAAACTCTACTCACTGCAAAGGGCTCATTTGAACTTACACCCCTCAGAATGCGAGGCACCCACCGATACCAAGGCTACCACCTTAAAGCCATACATAATCCCTTTTCGAACTTCCAAAATTGTTCCACATGTATTAACGATATAGTTTTATGTAGCGCAGAATTGCTTGAACATGGTATCCTGATAAATGCCAAAACAGACTTTATTTCTGAAGAATATGACAAAATCCTAGTATTAACGAGTAAAGAAAAAACCGGCCAAGTGCGAGTCGGACTCGCGCACGAAGGTTTCCGTACCATTATCTAAAAAAATTAAATGTTTTTTTTTATTTTTATATTTGAGTTGATTGAATAAAAGGTAAATTGCGGTTTACGATTTATGACGTATTAAAAAAACCACTTACTAGATCTCGTTCAAACCAATTTTTGGTGGAATTTTGCATGGTAATGTACATCATATATTTTTTAGTTTTATCATTCTCTTATTTTAGAAGTTACTGGGGGGGGAGGACATTTTACCACTTTGTAAGTGTCTCTCGCGCAAACTATTCAGTTCAGAAAAAAATAATATTAGAAACCTCAATATCATTTTTGAAGACCTATCCATAGATACCCCACACGTATGGGTTTAATGAAAAAAAAATTTTGAGTTTCAGTTTTAAGTATGGGGAACCCCAAAAATTTTTTGTTTTTTTTCTGTTTCTGTGTGAAAATTTTAATGCGGTTCACAGAATACATCTACTTACCAAGTTTCAACAGTATAGTTCTTATAGTTTCGGAAAAAAGTGGCTGTGACATACGGCCGGACAGACAGACAGACATGACGAATTCATAATGGTTCCGTTCTTTCCCATTTGGCTACGGAACCCTAAAAAGGATTTTTTTCTAAACGTTGATTATTTTGTATCCAGAGGTGACGCAGAATAAATTCAGTGAAATCAATAATTTGTTCAAGAGATTTCCATAAAAGATAGGCAGGGTTACTCAGTTAGATAGGCAGGGTTACTCAGTTAGATAGGCAGGGTTACTCAGTTAGATAGGTAGGGTTACTCAGTTAGATAGGCAGGGTTACTCAGTTAGATAGGTAGGGTTACTCAGTTACATAGGCAGGGTTACTCAGTTAGATATGCAGGGTAACTCAGTTAGATAGGCAGGGTTACTCAGTTAGATCAGTTAGATTTAGAACAATATGAAGGTACCGTATCTTCACTTAAATATCATTGGTCACATCATACATTGCTGTAGGTAAGTACTAAATAAATAAAGCAGATGTTCGATAAATACCTACTTCCTCCAAATGAAATACTTAGACTATACATTTACAAGCAAGAAATTGGAAGCTCCTAAGGAAGGCAGCACCGAATCCGATTCGCTGCCATTCAGTGAAATAATCATTTTCCTTATTTCCCGTAAGATAGAGGATTAACTTGGTTCAAAAGAGAGCAGCTAAGGTCGATATTGGAAAGAAAATAAAAGTAAGCGTGTAAACCAATAAATAATTAAACTTAGAACAGTACAATACGAGCGTATGATGGGAAGGAAGAAAGTACCGTTCCGGGAATAAATAAGGTAGGCTGTGCGTTCAATCAGTAATTGAACTAGGTACTACTCAAAGTTGGTTGATAGCAATGATTTATCTCTATGTTTGGCTGTCCAAACTTCAACGAATTTGATACTATATTATTTGAAATAGGACTGATCTTAGATTTTTTTGGGAATTTTCGACATCTTCGTCTCTTTAGTTATATTGGTGCATAATATAAAGGTCTAATATTTAGACCTTTATAACTATAACTAAAACTATAAATAAGTTTCGATAATATTATTTGATATATCATAACTTTGTAACAAAAGTAAGTAAATATTAGTGTACATGTACACACATATACATATGTAAAAAAGTGTAGAAGCAATGATTACGTACGTAGATTAATAATGTATGTAACAACAATAAAATTGTTTCATTTATACCACTAAGGCGGCAAACGAACTAACGGTCCGTCTTACGGAAAGCGGTCACTGTAGCAGTAGATAGGTAAAAACTCTCATAATAAAAATTAACGAAGGAAGGTCCATCAGCGAAGGATTCCCAGGGAATCTGTGCCAAATTTCAGCTCATTGATGCTCCGTGGCTACGTGAAGAAAGTATACGAACAAACTAACTCACTTTCGCATTAATAATATTAGTATAGATACCTACATATACCTAGCACTTGAGAATGGCTCAACCGATTTGGCTGATTTTTTTATGAAAGATTTCTTTTAATTCAGAAGCGAAAAAATCACCCGGGCAATGCGGGGCACTAACAGCAGCTTTTAGATAAATTTAAATAAACACTAAGGAGCTGGAAACTTCCAAGCTTGAAAGTTTAAATTGTTACACTTTGTATTCTTTTTTCAACGAGAAAGTTTCACTGTCACTTCGTAAATCATTTTGTCAATTTGATAAATTGTGTCATCATACTCAACTTTCTCCATATTATGTCTTTCTATGTTTTTTTCGTATTCTATGGACCAATATTAATTAAACAAATAAGTCGAATATAGTAATATAATAGTAAATATACTTAAATAACTAGCCAAGATACCAAACTAAAAATGGTCGCAGTTAAATCTCTGTACAATGTGTGCAAACAATTGCATATGTACTTACATACATACATATACGTCTGTTTCCTAGTTGGCAGCACCAACGATTTATTCTTGCTACGATCATGACTCATTTCTTTTGTCTCATCCACTCACATCAATGCTTTCATACACGTTCGACGATTTAGAATACCTACTCTTAATTTGATATTAGTTGCCTATACCGACCCTTCTATTTAATTTTACCACATAAATTTATTTTGTACAGGTTCCTTCCTTTACGTTCTCAACATAATTAAACCACCTAAAATTACTTTTCCCACTCTTGACACACACACACTTGTCTTTGTCACTACAACTTCTTTTACTCTACATCGGTTGCGTTTTCACAGTATACCTTTTTCTGTCATTTAATGTAACGCCAATCAATCATACTTCTCAATGCTCTGATTTCCACAATATTAATTCTTATTTCAAGATTTTTTTTTTTTAATTGCACCAAGGTGGCAAACAAGCTTACGGTCCACCTGGTGGTAAGCAGTCGCCGCAGCATATGGACGTTTGGCAGGAAGCTCATCCCACAACCCAAGCGTTCGCGGGAGGAAGTTTTTCTAAAACCGCTCTGTACGCAACCGTTTAGGTGCCATTGAGGCTGCCGAGCAGTGCGATGGTAGAAAGTAGCCGCGGGCATCATTCGATATATTTTTTATCATAAAAATCATTCCCTTCCTTGCATTAGTGTTGGAACCAAAACATCTTTAGTACACCAAATGAGCCTTTTAAGACAACTTTTGGCTGCCAAAAAAGGTATCGAAACACCTGATTTCCCGCATTACTCTTCTTTCAATATGGTCCTCACATGTCCAATCTCTTGTGATAAAAAATTCTTAGTATTCAAATTCTCTGCTCTCTTGCATTCTGCAACATTATCGCTTCTTTCATAAACCATTCCTTACCATATCATTACTTTTCAGTTCATTATACATAATAGATTACATTTCTTGGAAGCCCTTTGCTCTCATCTGCCTCTGGGACAATATTTTTTTAGGTCTTTTTCAGATATTTTACGATTTTTGTCAAATACCTCTTTTGTCATATGCCAAGTTTCTACTACAGCAAATGTTATAAGGTTTCTACATTGCTCTGTAATGATGGCGAAGTTCTTCGCAAAATCTATCACGCCATTCTAACATTGCTCTCTGCAGCTTTTCTGGCAATGTTATCCTAGCCTCTCTTGTCTTTTCTCCCAGCGTATGTTTTTAGAACTGTTTCCTTTGTACTGAGCACCCAGGCCGGCCACTGATTCGCTCTGAATTGTATGGTCGTAAAGGTAGGACAATTGATCTTATTTTTTGTGTGCCGGCCATTGCTTTGGGTCACCATAGTTTCTTAATTTGGGGCCAGTGTAATTTATGTGTATGTACGTGTTATTTTTGACTATTATTTTCACTATTTATGACTCAATGACTTAAAGTTAGAATGACCCACAACATGACATACATATTTAGGTATATTATATTAGGTATATTACGTCCCTTATTGTATCTTTTTCGTTAAAATCAGGCTTTTAATGTACTCAAATGTTTACACATACATTTCGGTTTAACATCTGTGACTTCGATCAGTCATGCCATATTGAGTGTCTGCCTGCTAACACGTCTATTCTTATGGAAATGGTGCGTAAAACATTTTATTGAAGTGCCTTTCGATATCAAACGAAGGATTTTATTGGAAGGTTTTTATTTAAAGTTGTCGTTAAAAAGGCTATCAAATTCTCACTCGAGTTCGCAATTTTATTGTTCATAATGAAATGGTGTTCAACCAATGTAGATTCGCTTAAAGCCATGTCGGAATTCTCATATTAGAATGTTTATTTGCGCTCGGATAAACACCGCGTTTTCATAAATTTTTGCCACGTTCTTGTTATTGATAAAAGTCAAGTATGTTTTTTTGTCAATGTAACTATTATATGTCAATTTTATATCTAAATTGAAGATCTATTAAATTGTCAAATTTGATTACAAGCGGGTAGCCATGTACATTATATACTCATACAACAAAGACAAAAGTCTAACTATTATAATATCGACACAGAGCCATAACTGTTCAATTTGGACAGTGTAGGGAAATAAAGAATGTCGTGTTTACCTGTTTTTGGAAAGTAAGGTAACACCGCCGAGAACCAGCTTGTAATCTATGATTATGATATGATTTCTATATTCAAATTGAACTACCAACTTAAAAAATTTATAAAAGGTAGAGTGAAGGTCCGATCATTGTACCGTGAATTTCTATCTATCTAGATATCTATATTTCGAGAACTAAACGTTTGAGTAACTTTAGAATTAACCCTTACGTTAGCCCACCCGATGCTACAACCTCTACACACTCGCGACTGCCTCTGACAAAGCCGTTCTAGATTAACAAGTGTCATTATGTGCTGTGCCCCCATGTTAGTATTTCGCGGCAACAAAAAAAAATAGAATTGTACTTACTATTTTCATAATCAAAGCATCATGAATTCATTATGCTGTGTATTTTTTTGCTAGAGTTTATTGAGGTTATCAAAATTAAATTTCCCTAAATCATGTTAGTATACCTTTCATTTTAACATTTTTGTTACCTAACATTAGATCAGTCCAATCATGGAATTTTCTTTAAATAAACTATTTAACTTTTATTCAAAACGTCAAAAGAGCCTATTATTACGAATTAAATGCACAGAGTAGGTATTAAAGCACAATGAAATTAACTGTATCATAAAAACCATTTGGAATTGGCTTAAAATGCAAGAACAGTAGAACCAGATTTGAAAAGAATGATACCAATATACAAAAAAAGTTTAACGTATGTGAGAAAAATAAAGGGAAAGAGAACAAGTCTGGTGTGAAATCAAGAGACATTTCGCCCTGTGGTGGAGTTCGTATGGAGTGGAGCCTCTGAGGCCAGACCGCTCCGATGAGCAGCTCCGAATGGACTCTGCTATCAGAGTCCATCAGCGGATTCAAAAGTAGGCGGGCTCGGTGGGCACTTTACAGTGCAACCGGGCAGGCACTTTGTGCCACAGTCGTAAATTGTAACCGCCTACGCTAGGCTGCGACTTGCTAGTTCGTAGACCAAGTTAGGCCTAGTCACACGAGAGCAATGGCCTTGGATTGCATGCCCGGGCTGCAAGGGCAAAAACCTCTATAGAAAACTACCGGTAGGGGAGGGTTTTCAGGCGTATGGGAATCTTCCACTCCATGACGGCTTCGGGCGGTGAAGGCACTGTAAAAATAGTATATTCTAGCTAGTTCCATAGTTTAATAACATATGGTAAATACAATGTTTGTGTCCCAAAAACGGTCAATGCGTGCTATTTACAAAAAAAAATCTAGGATATCTCTGAGGCATAGGTTTAGGGAAGTAAATAATTTAACTTAAGCGTCGCAGTACATACATGAAAATCTTGTATATGTTTATAAAAACTATTATATGTTTCAGCAAAAAAAAGCGACGTTCACAAAGTAAATGCTAGAAGTAAAAATAAGCTGTTGGTACATGATACACGTCTACACAAAATTAGTTTTATGGGACAATGTATTATACACAAACAACAAAGTTCCTAATAATATTCAAAAGCTATTAATTAGTAAATATAAATCTTTTATCAAACAACAACTTTGTAAAAAAGCATACTACAAAATTTTAGACTACATTAATGACTAGCTTATTCCCGCAACTTCGTCTGCGTAAACTTTTTAAAAAAACGGCTTTTGACTGTTTACTGTTTTAGATACAATAACATCGGAATTCTCATTCACATTTTCATCCCCTATTTTGCCGTCTAGAGAAAATTTTTCAAAAACAGTGAATCACGTGAATCTTAATTTTTACGCTTAAACCAAGTTTTAGCCATTTCCATGCAAACTGCCAACCCATATTTTACACCCTTAGGGGAATAATTTCTAAAAATCCCTTCTTAGTGCACACTAACGTCATTTAAGGAACGTTTGTGCAAAATGTCATGCTTCTAGACACAGCGGTTTCAGCTGTTCATTGGTCGATTATTCAGTCAGCCAGTCAATTTCTTCTTTTATATAAAAATAGCTGCACCGGCGAACGTTGTTTCTTTTTTTAAAACAACCTAATAGGGTTGTACTAATTCAGAAACCTTGCCCGGCGTGTGCATAACAACTTACCAAAATATCAATAAAATTGATTTACCCTTATTGCGCGAGTCCGACTCGCACTTGACCATTTTTTTTTCTTTCTCAGAAACATTCCCCGGTGTATGCATAAAAACTTACCAAAATTTCATTACAATCGGTTTGCCCTTATTACGCGAGGCCGACTCGCACTTGACCCTGTCTTTCTGGCACTTGACCCTTTTTTTGTTTTTCAGAAACATTCTCCGGTGTGTGTATAACAACTTACCAAAATTTCATTACAATCGGTTTACCCTTATTGCGTGAATCCTTAATGTAAACCTTATGTTATCGGATGCCTACGTCATACAAAGAACACACCCTCCAAGTTTCAGGTCTCTACGATCAGCGGTTTAGGCTGTGCGTTGATCCATCAGTCATTCAGGACAAAGCCTTTTATATGTATAGAAGATAAAAATCTATGACACTAAAGATGCTCAATTACAGGACGAATAGGTAAACCAAATCAAAATGAAAATAATATAAAATTGTATGGCCTAAATTTTTTAATTAAAACACTGATAATTGTATGCGTATTTTTTAAGCTATTGCATAGCTTTTATCGCGGGCTCTGAGTATCGCGGGCTGTGAGCGCGGCGACCTAATCAAGAAATTCCGTAGCGTAATCTGAGAATTACGAAAAAAACCTAACAATCGTCTAACGTCGTTTCAGTTCGGCAGACTTCGGCACGGTGTTTGTTTTTTTAGTATATGGCGATTATGAGTAGTACAGGGAGGTTGGATATGTGATTTTAATTCTATGACAGATTGAGATGTCAAATATACTACGTCAAAAAAGTAAATATATATTTACTTTTTACTTTTTTGTCAAAAATTATAATAATTAAAATATAATAAAAATATAATATAATTTTGTAGTATGCTTTTTTACAAAGTTGTTGTTTGATAAAAGATTTATATTAATATGTATATAATTCTTTTTTTTTTTGCGTTTGTTATTGTTAAGGCAAGGTTTAAAAGGTTAGAAAAAGGGTCAAGTGCGAGTCGGACTCTTGGGCACGCCATCACGCGTGAACGGCTAGACCGATTTCGCAAATGCTTTTTCTGTTGTGTTTGTGCGAGTCGGGCTCGCGCACTAAGGGTAAACCGATTTTAATGAAATTTTGGTAAGTTGTTATGCAAACGCCGGGGAAGGTTTCTGAGAAAGAAAAAAAAAGTCAAGTACGAGTCGGACAGGATCAAGTGCGAGTCGGACAGGGTCAGGTGCGAGTCGTACAGGGTCAAGTGCAAGTCGGACAGGGTCTAAGTAGTAGTGGCATAGTAATATATTACGTTTAATATAGCTTATTACATTATTAAGAAATATAGGTATGATATTGCCCAAAAAAAAAATTATACAAAGCTGCTAACTGCTCATAACTGATTCTATCTATTTTAGACACGATTCTAGGTGAGACAGTGTGCTTTTTGGCCCGTCCACGAGTGAGTTCGAGCCCGCGACTAGTTGAACCTTAACGTGTATATAACCTGTGACTAAACGAGCCACGTAGACTGCAGTTTCTTGGAAACTTGAGGAAAAATAGCAATATCAACAATGTAGATAGAAATTTTATTTTCGACTTATATGCAAACAGTGTTGCTTAGATACGCATATCTACATTGTCAAAACCATAGACCTAAGAGATGACATAGAAGTAAAAATTACATAATAGTGCCATGGCTAACAATCGTTTCTATTGACGTTGCATATCCAATTCCACGTGTTGAGGACATTTTTCAAAGTTTGCAGGGGGTCAAATACTTTTGCGAGTTAGACTTAAATTCAGGATATTTTCAACTTGAATAAGATAAAAGCGATAAACATAAAACCGCGTTCATATGTTCAAGAGGTAGCAATTCTAATGTTTGGGAATTTAATGTATTACCGTTCGGCATGAAGTCGAGCCAATTTTTCTTTCAAAAGACCATGAATACGGTATTGAAGGAATTCTTAGGTAAGGGTGTATTAGTTTACGTGGACAATATTATTATCTACCACGAAAATCTTGTGGGTTTGTCACAATTATTAAATAAAACGCTTCGATGCAATAGCTTTACAGCGGCAGGCCCCGGGTGCCACCGGAAGAATATTTAATAATACCAAAGACTAAATCTTTTACCCTAAATGAAAAGACAGAGAGAATGGTATTAACGAAAATTATCGGAAAAGGGACGCTAAATTTTTAAAAACAACAAATAAAAGTACAAAAATAAAAGATCTGTGGTGTGTGGTGCGGTAAATATGACGCATACTATAAATCTGTCAATTAAGAAAATAGACACATTCAAACGCTGTTAAAACAAGCATTTTGCATTGCTCTTATTAATAAATATTTCAACATGTGTAATACCTCTTCCATTTAAAAAAAATGTTAAAGGAAATTTAACCATGTGATACATATCAGCTAAAAAGGTAACACTTAGTGACGCATATCAAATTTAGCCTCTTTAAACCAGAAATAATATAAAGTATTCAAATCACTTCTATCTCGGGGTAAATAAACTGTGAGTAAAATGGTTAGCGGTGTAAAAGTTATTTTCTTTCAAAATTTCAAACACACCATAAACCTAGTAAGAAAGAAAAAAGACTCAAATAAAGAGCGTTAAAACAAGCAATTGTATTGCTCTTATTAATAAATATTTCAAATTGTGTAATAACTCTTCAATTTTAATAAAAAGAAAATAAAAGTAAAAGAAAATTTTACAATGTGATACTTATCGGCCTACAAGGTTATCATGAAAATGCGGTAACACTTAGTGACGCATATCAAATTGAGCCTCTTTAAACCAGAATCCATATGAAGTTTTGAAATCATACCTATCTCGGGGTTAACTGTGAGAAAAATGGTAAGCGGCCTAAAAATTAATTGTTTTCAAAATTTCAAACACACCGTTAATCTGTTAGTTAAGGAAAAAGTTACAATCAAAGGCTGTTGAAACAAACACTTTGTATTGCTCTTATTAATAAATAATACTATATGTGTATTAATACCTCTTCAATTTAAATAATAAAAAAATAAAAGTTTAAGAAAATTTCAAAATGTGATACTAATCGGCTTAAAAGGTTATCATAAAAATGCGGTTACACTTAGGGTTTCAAGAGCCTTTGATGGTGTCTATTTTCTTCCTGAACAGGTTTATGGTGTGTTCTAACCATTTTACCTACTGTTAACCCCAAAATAGATGTGATTTGAATACTTTATATTATAGTTATTACACAATTTGAAATATTTATTAATAAGAGCGATACAAAATGCTTGTTTCAACAGCGTTTAATTGTGTGTATTTTCTTTTATTTATTTTTGTACTTTTATTTGTTGTTTTTAAAACTTTAGCGTCCCTTTTCCGATAATTTTCGTTAATACCATTCTCTCTGTCTTTTCATTTAGGGTTAAAGATTAAGTCTTTGGTATTATTCAATATTTTAAGATTTGTAGGTGTATTTTAAAGAGAAAAATATTTTTTACCCATATTATTTTCTATATATTTGTTTAAGTTTTGAAGTTTCTCATTATTTTGGTCTATTTATTGTTATTCCGTTTAATTCAGTAAATTCTGTCATTAAAATCCTTTAGTTTTTAATTTGGTCGGATTTAACTTAGGCCGCTAACTTCACATTGGTCCGGGTGCCACTGATCTTTTTTATGATAATATGTACTAGTTTTGTTGTTAACTTAATGATTTTTTTTAAAAGAGTAACTATCGAGTTTCTTGCCGTATTCTTTTCGGTAGAAATCAACAACAACAAGACATTAAATCTCGATTTAAAAATCATATTTTTTTTTCATGCACCCCCTCGTGTGGGCATAGGAAAATTACGATTCATTTAATAATGATTTTAAGTTATAAGTAACTTACTGTAACTGTCTCTCAGGTGCTTGTTAATTTTAAAAAAAAGTGTTGCCCAAGTCCTTATTAAGAAAATCGGTTCACAAGTTTTCCAGATATCCTACTGATGTATAATCCTGAAAATTTGTAAGTTTGTTTGTATGTTACATAATTACCAATTCCATTTAAGCTAAAGTTTGGGACGGAGAAGGACATAGTCTACTTTTTATCCCGGACAATTTAATTAATAACTAACCAAATTCCACTTTTACTAACTATAGCTATAGCTACTTGCTTGCTATAGCTATAGCTACTTGTTTGATATAATTCCTTTTTTAGTTTAGGTAATCAATGAGTCGCCTATATCCTACGCTGATAACAAAATTTAGGTTGGGCAGAGCCGCTGGCAAAAAAAACTCCGCAATAATTCTGCAAATTGGTATTACGCCCCTTTTTTAAAAATTAAAAATATTGTTTCACCACTTTTTCAATAAGGATAAAAGTCTTTATGAGAATAATAAAATTGTTGTTAGTAGAGCCATAAACTTGTTTCAGCTTTTTAGAAAATATCCCTTTAAGTATTTTGGGTGTTTACGTAAAAAATGATTTTGGATTTATTGGATCCCACATGGACAAAGTCGCGGGTAAAATATACACATTATGAATGTCTAATACACACTTACTTTTATTACTCGAGTACATATTCTTGAAAACATATGAAAACATTCGTTAATCAACTTTGCAGTATGTCAAAGCTCACTTTTACTCAAAGAGCAATCTTTTGTCGCCAGTTTGTGCGGCTGGATGCTTGAAAAGGCTTTAACAGACTTCTTGAAAATTAAGCAAGTAATTAATTAAACATGTCTGAAACTCATCAGCCAATTTTAATCAATTAAGTATGTTGTTGTTACCTACGTACGAGTGTGTGCGAATTTAACGAACATGACATTGTTTTATTAGAGACCGTAAGATATTTATAAAACAGTTGGTAACAAAATAAAACCTACCTATATATATATATATACAGGTGGAATTGTGGAATGAGCTCCCTGCCAAGGTTCTTCTCTTAGGACTACAGTATGTGGTTCTTCAAGAAAGAAGTTACTAGAGTTTTGAAGGGTCGGCAACGCGCGAGTGATAACCCTGGTTTTGCAAGCGTCCATAGGATATGGTGACCTTCCTTGCCACTTTATTGGTATAAAAAATAAAGTATATTGCTAAAATTTGCTATATAGGTATTTAACATTATAACAATGTGTATTTATATACAATTTTTGTTGGACATTATTTATAAAGCCCTATTTTATCGTATTCTTTTTAAGGTTTTTTTAAAAGGCTTGGTATAAAAGAGAGGGGACATAAATCTTTTATATTATTTTATAACTGGCGATTTTAAGTTTTAGGTTCGTACCCAAAATACTAATTATAAATGCGGAAGTAAGTTGTTTGTTTCTTTGCCCTTCACCTCGCAACGGAGCAACCAACTGTGTTAAAATTTAGCACAGGGATAGTGAGAGAGACAGAAACGGTCAACACTACTTTTCATCCCGGAACAACAACTTAGTACCATAGTTTAATATGTCATACAAAATTCAAAGTTTTAAATCTAGCATACTAATATGGTGGCACTTTTTTTTTCCGTCGCATAGAATCTGTTTTCATAGCACGCTATATAGCATATTATTTATTTTGGCGCATCTTTATAAACTCGTCAGCGACAGTCAATTTCTGGCTTTGTCAATCTATAACAGTTTAAAGACAGGGTATACCTTACGTATTTTCATTGTCTTCATTTTCAATTCCAAGCTTTGAATGTTAACTTTATAAACAAAACTTTTCCATTTAGAGATTTACGCGTAAACTTTCTATATAAGACAGAATACGGATATTCAGTCTATTCTAAATGTACATACTTGAGCAAGTTGGAAACAAGATGCTCGCAAGTATTCAGTCTTCATGTAGATGTTGTTTATATATAATTGTATATCTTATATTTCTATATTTAAACTAGTCAATTTGTACATATGGGTTCATTTATATAGTTTAGCGGCGTTTTGGTGGATTGAGAGGTAAAAGGAAGGAAGAGGGAGAAAGAGAGACAGGAGAGAAGCCCCTAAAAGCTAGTTAGTTGTTCAATCACAGAACATCATAACTCCTCATAAAACGTTCTATGTTTAATAAATTTAACAGCAGTTTATTTAGCTACGTATTGAAAGATATTATATATGTATTAACAAGGAGATGTGTCCCACATTCTTTTTGTTTCGGAGGCTCTACAAGCCTGGACTGCTATAAATCGCGATCAACCGCCCAATCTTAAAAGCCAAAGAGAATTGGATGACTTCAATTGTTTATGTTTATATAAACACCTAGTCAGTAAAACAACGGGGACAGACTTAGCCGGAATAAAAGCGGTTGCTAAACCTGAGTCTGGTGCTTGGTTGCAAGCAATAACTTTCCCGTATATTGGTACTTTTAGACAACAGTTCTCTGATAATTGTAATAGCTTTGCGGCTTGGCTGTGATATTTGTAAGCCTCACAAGTGTATTTGTAGTTCCCTGGTTAAGTCAAATGGTCACCATGGTCTAAGCTGTATAAGATGTGCGGGTAGGTTTTTACGTCACCATACACTGAATGACATCCTAAAACTGGCGTTACATTTAGCGAACATTTCGAGACTTCTTGAGCCTCCTGGCCTCAGCCGCAACGACGGGAAACGACCAGATGATCTGACTCTGGTACTGTGGCATAGAGGCCACTGTATGCTGTGGGATGCAATAAATCAATACTTTTGCTACTTATTAATTACTTAATACCATGAAGACTGCGGGATCAGCCGCTACAGAAGCAGCCCACCTTATAGATACAATAAATATTCAAATTTATTGACATCCTACATCTTCATAAAATTCATGTTCCTTTTGCCACTGAAACAGCCGGTCCTTGGTGCTTTGAGGCTAAGGCCTTAATTTACTAGATCATGGTCGCTGTCTCAGGGAAAAGAGCCAAGACCCTCTGGTCAGTTAGTATCTCACTCAACAGGTATTGCAGCAAGTGTGATGGGCACTTTTAAGGCTTGTTTACCAAATAATCAAAATTTATAATTTAGATTTAGGTTTGTAATTTTGCTTTCTTTATTTATTTGTGTTATGTGTTATTCTTTATTTATGTATTTGTTTATTTTTAGTAATAATTAGGTTTTTTTTTGTTTCATTCATTCATCCAATTTTATTCAATTTAAATTAAATGTTGATAAATGTACATACAGACATACCGAACACGTTACCACGACGTATATGTACTACATATATTTTTAATTTTAGCTTCACCACACTTGTTAATTTCAAACAGAAAGCCTGCACATATTGTTATTCAGAATCGAAAAGACCAATGCAAATATAGAGCAAACGTACAAATTCACAAAAACAAACATTTTATTAGTATGTAATGGACACAATAAAACAAAACACTACTCACTCTGAATCCCAATGAAATGGCTGAAGTTCTCCATCTTCTATTACGTGTTCCGTTTTGTAGCGTAGGGCGGGAAATAACTCAGGGAATTTACGGTTACATTAGCATTTAACGTTCCATTATACGCAAACGCGACACGTTATCTACACATGTGTCCTCACCAGATAATATATCATGTATACTAGATTTATATAGATACTTTCCTATTGTATGTACCATACGTATCAACAGTTTCGGTGTTACAGTTTAAAAATAATAGATTGTTGCAACGAGCGCAAAGTTAGTTATTAATGCACGAGCGTTATTTTTGTACAAGCAAGCGAAGCAAGCGAGGGCACTAAATTAACACGCATTATTTACTCACTTTAGCCAAGTGCGTACTAATCTACTTTTCAAAGTCAAAGTCAAAGTCAAAATGGTTTATTCAAATAAGGATTTTACAATCACTTTTGAATCGTCAAAGTTATAAAATATTATTTTTTGAACCTTCCCGCCGGTTCGCAATGTTGTTGATTTCTACCGAGAAGAATCCGGCAAGAAACTCGATAGTTACTCTTTTAAAAACACTATCAATAATACATGTTTTATATAAAAAAAATTTTAGTCGTACAATTTTATGTTTTTTCCATTTTAATTTGGTTTACCTATGCATCCTGTAATCGAGCATCATCAGTCCCAAGGATTTTTATCATTTACATAGTCTGAAATATTGTAGTATGCCTTTTTACAAAGTACCTGCTTGATAAAAGATTTAAATTTACTTATTGATAGATTTTGAATTTTATTGGGAACTTTGTTGTAAAAGTGTATACATTGCCCCATAAAAGAGTTACTTATTTTGTGTAGACGTGTATCATGCACCAACAGCTTATTTTTACTTCTAGTATTTACTTTGTGAACGTCACTTTTCTTGCTGAAACTATTGATATTTTTATGTACATATAAAAGATTTTCATATATGTACTGCGACACTAAAGTTAAAATTTTTACTTCCCTAAACCTATCCCTCAGAGATATCCTAGATCCTAATTTATAAATAGCACGAATTGCCCTTTTTTGTAACAAAAATATTGTATTTACATCAGCAGCGCTACCCCACAATAGGATACCATATGTCATTAAACTATGGAAATAGCTAAAATATACTATTTTTGCAGTGTCGACATCGGTCAATTGTCTTATTTTCTTGATCGCATACACAGCAGAGCTAAGTTTTTTGGCTAGGTTATGAATATGAGGACCCCATTGAAGTTTGGAGTCCAGCGTTATGCCAAGAAAGACTGTTGAATTAACAAGTTCTAATTGCTCGCCATTAATATTAATACATGTCTGTCTCTGACTAACATTTGGTAATGTAAATTTAACACATTTGGTTTTTTTTTCATTAAGTAATAAATTATTAGCGTTAAACCAATTTACAATTTTAGAAAGGGCATTATTTAATTCATTATAACATGTCTGTCGTCTCTTAACTTTAAAAAGCAAAGAGGTGTCATCAGCAAATAAGACAATGTCATAGTTTTTTACATTATATGGGAGATCATTAATGTAAATAAGAAATAGAAAAGGACCTAAAATTGAGCCCTGAGGGACTCCTATAGTGACTGCTGATCCCGGAGATCTTTCACCGTTGACATCCATTTTCTCTACTCTCCTACTCATATAGGATGACAAAAAGTCGAGAGCTTTACCTCTAATACCATAGTGATGTAGCTTCCTGATGAGATTTTCATGTTGAACACAGTCAAATGCCTTAGATAAATCACAAAACACTCCAAGGGCGTCATGCGAATCCTCCCAGGCGTTATATATATTTTTTAATAGTGCCACTCCTGCATCGGTTGTGGAACGGCCTTTCATAAAGCCAAACTGTTTACTACTAAGTAACTCATTAATACAGAAATGGCTTAACATTTGACAAAGTATGATTTTTTCAAAAACTTTACTGAGTATAGGTAGTATTGAAATAGGCCGAAAATTATTAGGATCTGTTGAACTACCTGATTTAAAAAGAGGTATAACTTTGCTAAGTTTCATCTCATCAGGAAACACACCACTATCAACACAACTATTAAATATAATGGCTAAGGGTTGTGCTATAACATGAATAATTGAATTTATAGTTTTTACAGAAAGTCCCCAAAGGTCTGTGATGTTTTTAATTTCTAATGTTTTAAATGTATTAATGATATCCGTAGGACTAATGTTTTTAAATACAAAGGGAACGTTACATTCAGGAACACTAGTTTTTAATAATTTTTCTGCTAAGATTGGACTTGAGTTTAGAGTTCAGTTGTTTTGAATGGGATATTCCTAAAAAACTGTTCAAAGGCAACTGCTACCTCAGAATTTGTTTTAAAACTAGCATCATCTACAATCAACTCAAAGTCCTGACAAGAATTCCTAGCTTTACCAGTTTCATTATTTATTATGTTCCATGTAGTTTTTATTTTATTTGTTGAATTTTTTACTTTATGTCTGAGGTGAATTGCTTTTGCAACAAGACAGACCTTTTTAAAGGTTTTTGAGTATTTTTTTAAATATTCCCTAAATATTTGGCTATTATTATATGTTTTTTCTTTATATAATTCATACAGTTTACGCCTACTTTTATGAATACCTGGGGTAGCCCATTCACTAAAACTAAAGCGACTGGAAATAAGTTTCTTATTAATTTAAGGAAATAATTGATTTTTGAATTGGTTTTATGTCAGTAAATATATTGTCGATGCAAGTGGCACTGGATACAGCAATTCTAGTTGGTTCACAAAACAAATTATTTAAATTAAAAGACTGAAATAAGGCAAGCAATCTGGTGCTTACTGAGCTATTTTCCAAAATGTTTATATTGAAGTCTCCACAAACAATGATTTGTTTATTGGAATTGCTGATTTTATTCAGCACTTCTTTCATAACTAATTCAAAATTATCATAAATTGCACAAGGCGGCTTGTATACACTCACAACAATGAGATGCTCAACTTCTATACAGGACAGCTCGGCAGTTCGCTCAACTGAGAGGCTCACAATGTCTTTACGTTCCTTAAACTTTAGCTGTTTATTAACTAAAATTAAAGAGCCACCATGCATAGCAATTACTCGGCTGAACGAACTTTTCTTTCAGCTATCACTCTAACTGCCGTGATAAAATAAACCTACTCGAAATAAAAACTCAAGTAATTAATATTATATTAGTGGCCGGTATCAGCGTTGCCAGATATTTTTTTTGCCAAGTCGGGATTTAGGAACTTCTTGAGTAAAAAAAGCGAGATTCTTTCACATAGTAAAAAAAACGTATATAATAAAAAGTTTTTATTTTTCCTCTTTTTATTTGAGTTCAAATTACGTTTACGTGACAATAAATAGACACCTAGTAAAAATATCCATAGAAAATGTATTTTAATAAAAATATGATATTTAAAATCAGATTTACCCTATCGTTAAATAGTGGAGTCAATACGCTGCACGCACGTTCGAGTTATTCCCGAAAAGCGGGATTGAGCCTGTCCCGCGCGGGATATTTAATTTTGATTTAAAAATCAGGACGTTCCGCCAAAATCAGGTATATATAAGAAAAAAAATACTGAGCCGTCTTCCACCTGGAAGGGCCCAAACTTAGTATGTTTTAAAAATACTTTGTGGATTTTAAGAAACAAAGTAGCCCAAAGGTAATAGTGTGGTATGTTTTTAGAACCGGCTCACCAAGCCCTTTCATTTGATAACCCACACGATGGGTTTCTGGAAAAAAATATTTAAATACCGTACAAAAAATTGATGACATCATAACCCCCCCCCCCCCCCCCCCTTAGGGAAATATTTTGAGGAACTGCGGCTCAAAATGATTATTTTGCGCCTAAAGCACCTGTGTGCCAAACGGCTAAACTCTACATCGATTTGCAGTTTTTTTTTGCGTAGGTACACCTACGACTATAACTTTCACTGCTCGTTCCCCGTAAGTGATAGAGTGATAATATGTAGCCTATATGTTGACCCGACTTCTTAATAATATTCGTGCCAAATTTGAATTAAATCCATGCAGTACTTTTTGAGTTTATCCCGAACATACAAACAGACAAAAATTCTAAAAACTATATTTTTGGCTTCGGTATCGATTGTAGATCTCACCACTAGTATTCTTTTAATAAAATATTCAATGTACAGTTTTGACTTTCCTACCATTTTATTATATGTATATAGATGGTACGGAACCCTTCGTGCGCGAGTCCGACTCGCACTTGGCCGATTTTTATTTTCAGCTAGTCTCTTTTTGATCTTATGAATACATTTTATAATAACTATAATGGAAGACATTAAACATCTATGGTAAATTTATATCAAAATAAAAAATAAAAAACAGTGCATTAACGAAAAACTGTGCAACCATGAAATTTCATATAACATTTCTGCACTGTTTTGGTTCTAAGCAAAAAATACATCCTTTGTAATCGGTCTAGTTAGCACCAACTAACGAGCTTTCACGTTTATGCCATATGTTTTCTAATAACAAGACACACAGCTGCTAAGAAAAACGTAAGCCTTAGATGAATTCTGTACTTTTTGCCTAACTTGATTGCCTATGTCCATTTCAAATAGTAAAAGATTTTTAAATTTTTTTTTATTTTTATTTCGCACGTTTAATCAAACAAACGTACACTTTTTGTATAATATTAGAATAGATCTATGTTTGTCAAAGGTATCCATTCAGTAATGCAGACATTTGAATTCATAAAATCATATTCCTCTAAGATTCTAAGCATAAAACAGAAGGTATCTACTTACTTTGGGGACAGTAAGTATATTTACCAATGCTAAAGATTTAATTAAACATAAGCTGGAGGAAACTCTCCTTAAATTGCGCTGTTTCAAATATTTATTTAATATGTATTTGGAATAGTATTCATAAAACATGTTAGCCCTTTCCTTGCCTTATAAGATTCGCAGTATATTTTTTTCTGCATTTTGTGCTGCGTTTAGCACAAAATAGATAGAACACATAGAGAAAACGTAAGCTATTAAATATATCAATTCTAATATAATTATCTTAAACAGTGGAGTAATCTGTGCCTGGAGGTATATTTTATCTTACTTATCAGAAGATGGTGCGATAAAAGAAAATCTTATAACACAAAAGAGTGATATCAAAGTCATATAGAATTACCGCTTGTGACTGCTGGTCACATATATATGTATTTCTTAATGCGTTGTAGCTGTATAAGGCTTTACAGCAAAATTGTGACATTAACCTATCATATAAACGTTTACTCTGCCACTTTGTATAACGCCTATAGCACTGTTGTAAATAGGCACTCACAACAGTCTTCATCGAGCTACTATGTATGTATATAGGGCTTTCATGGTACAGTTATGAAGCGAAGCCATACTATTATGGCTCCTAAATAACTAATATAACATTGGTATTTAAATAGTCACTATCACTGCTAAACCGTGGTACAGCAGCACCTGTTGTAATAAATTTACAACAAAATTACGTTAAATCCGCTCCCAAGTGATATTGAGCTATTTATTACAATAGAGTCGCTCGTTACAGAATACAGAAGCATTAACATTAAACAAATATTAACTAATCAATTATTTTTGTCACCAAACTTTGAAATTTATAGATGGTCGACACAACAGTAATTGAATTTGTGATAGGAAGGAATAGCAATCACTACGATAACACTCAATGGTTGTATATTAGTGTTCGCGTGGCCGTTTTATCACTTCATAGTGATACCAGTGTTTAAATTCCCTAATATATTACCGAAAAGTCACAAAGAACAACGCATATATGACAAATATGCATCTAATTAGCCCCAAGCGGAGCTGCCATACAATAACTTTATCAGTTAAACGTTCTAAATCAGGGGCCCTCTTCGCGTTGTAGAAACGTTTTTAATATTCTAATATGACCAATCATGAACACCATTTTGCATCCCGGAAACGTTCCTATAACCGATATACAGCTAAGATTTGCTAGTTGGGGGTTAACGACAAGGGTCACATATTAAGCCACCTCAGCATATAAACAGTCGAAAAGCATGAGAAACAGTCTTGCGGCCATAGGGTCGCCCCCTGTCACGCAAGACAAAAGTTGTTGGTAAAAAAGGGCTGTCCCCCACATTATGGTGTGGGTGTGTGTTTAGCCTCTAGCTACCCTCTTTAGGGGACTTAATCTGTGTGACAATATACATACATACGTACATGATTTTTTTTTTGCATTTTGGTTGTATTTGTCTAGAGCTCCACATTTGAGTAGAGTACAAATATTTTCTTTTTTATCTTAAGGAATAAAATCATGAGGGGCCGTAGATCATTTTTGTTACTCAAAATCGAAACTAGTTAGGACTTACATTTTTTTAATGTATTTTTTACCATACACATATTCATTTAACCAACAAATACTGAAAACTGATTCATATGTAAGCTGCGAACCAAAAAAGTTTTAAAATTCTCGGTGGGTGAATCCGATTCGCACTAAACTTTCTCGTTATACAAACAACTGTACCACTGCTAGTTAAATGCCATTTAAAACCATTTTTTAATCAACTTCATATAAAGGAGGTTCTAAGTTTGACCCGTAAGTTTGTATGTGTGTTTGTCCGCGATTATCTCGCGTTTGGCTGAACCGCTTTTGATTTGGTTTTCAGGTAAGAATTTGTTACATTCATTGTAGGTGGTATACAACAAATGGATACCCATGGTCCCATGTCATTAGGTCAGGAAAAATTTGATGGGATCCTAGAGAAATCACGAGAACTCTTAAAATTTTTAAAGGCACACTTGAGCCGATTTGGGTATTTTTTTTATGGCACTTAGGTGGCAAACAAACTTGCGGTCCGCCTGATGGCAAGCGGTTACTGCAGCCTATGGACGCTTGCAACACCTGGGGCAACCTTTCAAAAATTTAAAAACTTCTTGAAGAACTCCATACTGAAGTCCTCAGAGAAAAAAAACCTAGGCAGGGAGCTCATTCCTCAACCTAAGCGTTCGTGGGAGGAGGTTGTTCAAAATCCACACTGCACGTGACCATTTAGGTACCAAGGTGTGAGGATGAATTCCCTGCCGATGGCGAGCGGTGCGTGGTAGAAAGTAGCCATGGGCCAGTTTTTAGCCGTATTTTCACCCTTCTGGAAAAATTATAAATATTGGTCCCACAGTTCCGGGAGTCGAGACTTTTTGTACTCTTTTCGAATTTTTTTTTTGGCTTTCAAAAAGGTTGATTAGTTTTTTAGATATTAGCAAAAAACCAAACCACCTCTTTTTTCAGTAAATTGTTTATATTTTTTGCAATTTTTTTGAACAGATTTTTTTTTTCAAAATCATCTAGACGCGATTCTGAATCGAATGACACCTCATTCATGTTTTTCCGAAACTGCTGAAAAAAGCTGAACAAAAAAGCACTTGTTGACTAGACTATTAAGACCCGGTATTCCGATTAGAAATTTAAGGATTTACCCGCCCACTTCATATGACAGATTGAAACACAGCTATCTTATATCACGTGCACTTGAGCGAGACAAAAGACCACAGCGCTTTTCAGTATAAGTAAACGTGAGCGTCAAATCGGTTTCTAGGTATTTACTAGAAAACTAACTCGATTTTTTAGATTTCAGTAGAAGCAGCCATGGACTTTCTAGTTAGCTAGCCATTAATATGAATTTTAATGTTATATGTTAAAGAATAGCGGTTAAAAACCAAAATAAAAAAAATTTAGAGGTCTTTTCCAAGTTTTTTTTCTATCGAGGCAAATTAATGCTATCGTGTTTTTGGTAGAACAAGACATTAGGTATATGTTTACTACAAGTATAGATTTTTTCCATTTTAAAAAGTGTGACTTGGCGTTCGTCAGCTTAAGGATTCATAACGACTTGTGAATTTGGTATCTTCTACGATTTTTTTTAGTGTATGAAAAAATAAACCAGGTGCCCAGGTCACTAAAAAGTAAAAAATAAAAACTTATTTTTAACAAAAACAAGAACCGACTTCAAAAAAATGCACTAAAAAGGTAAAACTGATCAAAATTACAGTTGTAGTTGGTGTCGTGCAAGTGAAGCGTATTAAAAACTGTTAGAGAGATAGACACCAACTTCAACTGTAATTTTAATCAGATTTTTTGAAATTATTATTTTTAATAGTGCAGTGCAGTGCAAAGTCGGTTCTAGTTTTTGTTAAAAAAGTTTTAAAAACATTTTTAACGTGCTATATTACACTAAAGTTTAGATGTAAATATGTATAGATATTGTAATGAGTAATGTTATGTACAGGTTGATTTTATTTTCTTTCTCTATTCAAGATATAAGTATCTAATATTTTCTTATTATGTCAATATTTTATTTTCAATTAAATAAATATTCGTAAATAGTAAAGAAAACTATTATTGAACGTTGTGTAATTGTTGTACCAAGTATTATGCTAAAATAATGCGAATTATAGTAAGCACACCATCTCTACTCATGTTCTTAGACAAATGAAGCATGAACAATAAAATTCTGAAGATGTGGGATCCTAGATTCATACGCCTTAAGAATTTGATCCTATTTTTGTAAAGCGGGCGATGCAGTGAATCTGTGTACGCTGATCGAAAGAGAGTTCAAATTAAAATAGTTGGCTGTCAATTTCGGAGTGTAAAACAAATGATAAGATGTCTTCAAAAATGGATTTTTATGTAATACTAGCTGTCCCGGCGAACGTTGTTCCGCTGCCGTCCCTCTGTACCCGGCGAAAGTTGGTTTTTACCTATAGTGCCCGAGTCCGACTCGCACTTAACATATCGAGATAAAAACTATCCTATCTTTTAAGTTGGATCAAATAACAGATATTTACGAAGTTTGATCAAAATCGGTTCAGTAGTCTAGGAGTCCATTGAGGACAAACATTTTGACACGAGATTTATATATATTAAGATGAGTAATAAAATTTACGGAAAGAAAATAAAATTATTTTAATGTGATACGTGTGTAAATATTTCAGGTATGTCATATGTTTAGAAGGGACAGTTTTGGGATTTATTTTTGATGAAGATACTGTACAATTTGATTTATTCGTCCCTTTGATTCAGTCGGAAGACATCTAATGCTAAGCGTAGGCCTCTCCTATATGTCACCACAGCTTCTTGCGGCTCTAACCTCGCGTCTTTCGGTCGGTGGTGGTCGTCACACGATAACCCGTTACTAGGCCGTTATTTTATTATCATATGATTATTTGAAGTATCAAAGTCAAACCAACACAGCTCAAACAGTTAGCAAGCTGAAATAGCAATGGACTAGACAGTGAAATTGATATCGGCTCGGTGGCTAATGAATCGAGAGTCCTGGTTTCGATTCCCGCACAAGACGAACACTTATGTGGTGAACAATTGAGTTTGTCTTGAGACTATGTGTTCTCTATGTATAATATCTATGTATTTACAACAGACTATATAAGTATATGTATTTGTATCCGTTGTCTGGTATCCATAGTACAAGCTTTGCTTAGTTTGGAACAAGATGGCGCTGTGTGTAATATTCAAAAATTATTGTAAACTACTCTTTTCAGCACCCAGCATGTAAGTTGCAGAGTATATACGCTAGCTGATACGACGAATAAAATATATATACATTAATAATATAATTACCCTTGTATATTATATACTTGGATACAGCACAATTCCTACCACATTATTATTTGTGCTACCTTAAGACGTAAGTTTCTTGTAGGTATACTCGCACACAAATTTTCACATAGTATGATAATCCCAAACGCCAAACAGCGTAGCCACTTTGGCGAACGTTTGTTTTAACAAGAGAAAGGTGCCTACTTGCGAAAGTTGTTTCATGAATAGTGATGAAGTTTCTCCCGACAGAAATAAGATGTTATTCTACGATGCTAGTCACTTCCACACAATATGCTTATCATTAATAATTAAACAAATTTTACGGAAGAAAATCTTGTTTTGCATCGGTAGATTTATTTTATTTAGCAAGCTTAAAGAAGCCGATTTCATGTTCTGATCGACACTCAGAACATGTTTTGGTGTGAAGACAATATAAGTCGAGTGTTATGAAAAAAAAATGTTTGATAAACATTTGTCTTTAATAAGTATAAAAGTATTAATTAGCCTTGATTAATTTATAGTCAGATGACCGTGTATGGTTTCTTGAAGATACTGTACTACTCTATTATATATGCTTTTATTTAAAAAATAATATTTTGAAAAGGATGTAACTGTCAGCCATCAGCCAATGACCTATAACTTACTACAAACATCCATCATCCTGTGACGCCGACGTTGTGCCATAAATCGTACAATTACTTTACATATCTATATTGGTACTTCAGTATAGACTTTATTCTTCATACTACAATTTAGGTTCTTGTGGTTTTTATACCAAGAATTTTGTAAAGATATAGGTAACATAATTGTCCGAAGTGTATATGTCGCAGGCAAATCGTATAATTCGCCGTTTTACAATATTCCTAGACAGATCGTTAAGTATGGAATAGAATTTATCATATAACTGAACAGATTATTATATGAAGCTTGGCTGGAACACTCCGCGCTTCGCTCTCTCCGCATCTGCGTTTATAAAAGAGAAACTGAACCCAACCTAACGTACAAGACTTATACAGTTCGATTTCTGTTCCTTTCGTTCCCATGCGCTGCTGCTGTTCCCCATAGCTCGAGTTCATGAGAGATTTCTGAATGGAATAATAAAAAATAGCAGGAACGAAGAGCAGTATAGAAGGTAGAATGGTAACTTTTTTTTTTTTTTTTTTTATACCTCTAAGGTGGCAAACAAGCTTACGGCCCGCCTGATGGTAAGCGGTCACCGTAGCCTATGGACGCTTGCAACACCAGGGGTATCACTTGCGCGTTGCCGACCCTTCAGAAATCTAATAACTTCTTTCTTGAAGAACTCCATACTGTAGTCCTTGCAGAAAACCTTGGCAGGGAGCTCATTCCACAACTTAAGCGTTCGCGGGAGGAAGCGCACTGTACGCGACCATTTAGGTTCTAAAGTGTGAGAATGAATTCCCTGCCGATGGCGAGCGGTGTGATGGTAGAAAGTAGCCGTGGGCATCATTTCGAACAATTCCTCAGAACACAACCCATTGTACAAGCGGTAGAACACACACAGTGAGGCAAAGTCTCTCCTCAGACTTAAGGGCTCGATACCGCAAGTGAGTTTGGAATCGTCGACAATTCTCACAGCCCGTCGTTGAACCGAGTCAAAAGGGCCAAGCTGGTATCCGGGTGCACCTGCCCAGAGATGGCAGCAGTACTCCATATGGGGCCGAACTTGCGACTTGTAAAGTAACAACCTTTGCCCCGACGTGAAGTACTGCTTCGCTCTGTTGAGTACACCAAGTTTTTTGGACGCCAGCTTCACCTTATCTTGTAAATGATCTCGGAACTGAACATCGCTGGAGATGTCGACACCAAGGATCCCAATGCTCTTGGAGATGGAGAGGGGAGTGTTCTGGAATTGTGGGACCACAGTGAATGGAGTTTTCTTAGCGGTGAACGCGCACACTTGTGTCTTTGTAGGGTTGAATCGGACCAAGTTTACCCGTCCCCACTCAGAGACCTGGGACAGTGTGGTCTCGATTTGAGACACAAGTTCTCCGCGGTTTTCCTCTACATCGGAACGAGGGATGTTTGCACGACCCGTGTAAAAAGCGTCTCCAGTACTATCATCTGCATAGCAATGTATGTTGTTGATGTCCAACATGTCATTGATATGCAGTAGAAACAGCGTAGGAGACAGCACAGAGCCTTGCGGGACACCAGCATTAATGTCCATGCTATCAGAGCAACTACCGTCAACTACGGTTCGTATGCGTCTGCCGGACAAAAAGCTATCCACCCATTTGCACAAACCCTCGGGCACTCCATAAGATGGCAACTTCGATAGAAGACCGCGGTGCCAGACCCGATCGAACGCCTTCGCTATGTCCAGGCTACATGCCAATGCCTCCCCCTGACTCTCAATGGCTAGTGCCCATCGGTGTGTGAGATACACTAGAAGGTCACCAGTCGAGCGACCGTGGCGAAAGCCATATTGACGGTCACTGACCAGATCGTGTACTTCTAGGTATCTTAGAAGCTGTGTGTTGATCACACGCTCCATCACCTTAGAGAGGAGAGAGGTAATAGCGATAGGCCTGTAATTCGATGGATCTGATCTATCGCCCTTTTTGGGCACCGGGTGCACATTCGCAGTCTTCCATGAAGACGGAAATTGCCTAGTGTGGTAGGAAAGCGCGAAGAGGCGCGTGAGTACAGGACATAACTCAGGAGCACACTGCTTAAGCACCACTGCTGGTATACCGTCTGGCCCACTCGTCTACTGAGAACAAAACATGATTAGTACACAGTGAATTTTAAGGCTGAATCTTAGCTGATTCTTAGACTTTAGTATAAGATGTTTGCTGTATAGGTTCATTATTTATAAACGCAGATAATGCAGGAGGTGGTCTACCCCGAATGTTAAATTGTAATATTTAAGTTTTTGAAGGTTTAACACTAGGCTATTTGCGACAATTCATTTCTTCAGGTTTAATATATTCAATTTTTTTCATGCACACGTTACCATTGACAACATTAGGCAATTCATTTACCTCGGCTAGGAAGCATACATTAGCTAGGGAAGAAGAAGTCACGTTTTATAATCTAAAACTTATATGTAGGGCCCTCGTCTACCGATTGTACGTTTTATTTTATTCTATTTTCTATTCTGTCATATTTATTCTATGATCAAACAGCATTGGTAAAACTGTTCGTCGGAAATCTAAGTATACTTCAGCTTATGTTTGTTTGAAGTAGCTTCTGCAAAACGATCGAACCTTTGCTTATTTAACGAAGAAAACCATATGCTATTATTGAAATATGTTACTCAAAGGCTGCGTATATAAAGTCAAGACAAAAGTTTAGTAAGTAGGAGTAACGTACCTATAATTTTTTTATTTGTAGCGTAGGGACCATTATCGACCGAAATTTATGACAAAAACACGTAATTCATCGATGCCAACATTTATATTATAAATAAAATTTAGTGAAAATTTGAGTATTTCATTTTTATTTTATTCATAAAATATACTTTTAGACTTTTGTTACATGATTGCGTACCTCAGAAGTACATACAAAAGCATTATGATTCTGTTCAGTCCGTTCGTCCATCCCAGGGTCATTACATTTACATTTACTTGCAAAAATACATGACATTTAATATATATGACAATACATTTCGTATACTCCTTATTGTTATTTAACACATCCATATAGTGATCATTGGTATGGAACTACTGGAGTGTCAGCAAATATTTATTATAGGCAAAAGGGTTAACTATACATTATCAGTATATTTACTTGAAACTATTGCGGTACAATCAAAAATATATAAAATCGATGGACGGCAAAACGGCAATTTGTGAAACTTCCCAAAAATAAAATTTATTATGGAAACATAGAAAATCGTGATATATAATTGTGAAAAGTGGTAGCATATAAACTTTAATAAATTTTATTAACGGACCTTCCTGGGCAGAAGATTCTGACAAAATGGCGCCCCACGTGGGGCCTACTAAAATCTTTTATTTTTAATTTTCACTGAGAAAAAGATTCTGACAACACACTTAACACACTTTAGTTCCACTTTTCGAGAGTAATATCTTCGTGAATGGCTTTGAACAACAGTATATAAGAACTAGTTTTCTTAAAGCTTTCATTACTTACAAGTCTCATACTTCCTGACTATTGGGGCACGGCCTACCTTAAGACGAAGTTGATTTGGGTCACGATCATGTGGACTCAGAACGTCCTTTTGACACTTGCAAGTATCCTCACGATGGCTTCAGGCTTGAACCTGCGCCCCTCAACGCGCGGGAGACTTTAATACCAATAAGCCTACGTCGATCTTTCACTAAAATCGTACATCCGGATTGTTATATCCGGAATAATACAGTACCTATAGTGATTACTACTGTCCGTACCTATACTAATATAATAACCCTTTAATTATTTATTTTATAAAAGTAATATTTATCTACAATTCTATGTCATATTTTTCAATACCATGTCATCAAAGAGTACCTGCTTGTAAAACTTTTAAGAAATCTAAAACTCTTCAAGTTATTCGTTTAAAATTGCTTGCATATTGAGGTAACTTGCTTCGACTTATTGAACAATTTAGACTTATTTATTGGATTTTGCCTCAAAGGTTGTACCTGTTCAAAGACTAAAGTTTTGAAGGTTTCTTGACTGGTAGATGTACTGATCTTTCGATTATACTTCTATTGACGACCTTTACTAGACAGGTATCTTCGTTAGTCTATAATTTAATTCTGTCTCTATAATTTTGAGATCAGTAAAGTACGTGACAGCAGCAGTTAAAGTTATTTTGGTTTGAAGTTATTTGAGTTAATCTTAATGTTTTTAGTATTTTTACTATACTTAAACCCTGTCAGAATTACCGCGTATTAACGTTCAGATCGACGATCGATCGATTTAACGCCTTCCAGTAATCTTTTTGAAATTTATTATTTTTAACGTCTGGTTGAAGTTGTACAATTTTACAAATATTTGTAAGTCCGTAGACATGTAAAAGCTGGGTAAGGTAGCTGATATTGATACATTCTTTATTATTATTTTTAAAAGAGAGTACAGTAGGTAGGTACGATCAACCTTTAAATTGGGACCTCGAAATTCTTTTAGAGAACTATTTAGTGAATCGATATGTTAACTGTTCCTTTTAAATATATTTACACTTTTATAATTTATATATTAATTTAATAATTTTCTAAAATTATTAACCAGGAAGTTTCTGATGATTTTGGAAAATTATTTGCAGATAACCCAGTATCATAATTCAGCATCCACTTTTGCTGAATCTTTTAATAAAATATTGTGAATAAATGCAAAATAGAAAATAAATTTATTTCTGTTGATCATAATGATATTGTAAAGGCATTCAGATCATTAAAAATGAAAAACACTTCTGATATTCATGGTCTCAGCCGAAATACTAAATTCCATAGTTGATTGTATTGTTAGATACTTGGCAGTAATACTCAATGTATGTGTTGAAAGAGGTGTGTTTCCTGACCTGACGAAGCAGAGTAAAGTCATTCCGTTCTTTAAGCCGGTACCAATTTAGACCCTACTTACTTAAGACTTATATCCATACTATCAATACTAAATAAAATGGGATGGATTGCGTGAATTTTATACATCGTAACCGTGGAGGCAGCTCTGCTTTAGCTCACAAGATGCTGACTGAGACAATCCTCGCTGGCATGAAATGTTTTATTCATAATCCGCGAGTAGCTGCTGGTGTCAAAAAACAACCCTGGATCAATAGGTCTTGCAGAGAAGCTAAAATAAGCGTATGAGGCTTGGACTACGACTTCTAATAATAATTTTCCTAATCTTTATTTTTGAGTTAAAACTTAAATTAAATGCTTCCTCGAGGTTCAGTAAAAAAATGGGAGGGCAACCAGCTAGATATCCCTCTGGGAGTCGTACTTTCTGGTCGCTTGCTAAAGCTGTCGAAGGGAACTTTTGCCAGTCGTCGTTACCACCAATGAGAAAGACCGATAGTGACTTGGCCCATAGCACTAAAGAGAAAGTCTACTGGGTCGTCTCTGCCTCAAACTCTAATATGAACGACGAAGGGGCTGTACCACCTACTATATCGTGGTGTGATAAGACCATGCCGGAAATCTCCATTACACAGCGGGTCTGGCGGGCGTTGCTTTCTCTTGACGTTTAAAAGTTAAAGGGCCAGACGGTATACCAGCAGTGCAGGGTCACCAGATAGAGATTTTTTCCTCATTATGGGGATTTTAGGGGAAAGGAAAACCTTGGGGAATTTTTTGGGGAAGAGAATTTTATTACAGGGAGAATTGGGGAAATCATTATTTCAGCCGTACTATATTTACTTAGTAACACTTAAACTAAATTTTCGAAGAAAGCTTAGTTAGTAAATGAAACTATTATATATATTTATATATATATTTAATAAAAATATCAATTGTAGAGCATAGTATTTATTTATATTATTGTATTTTCTATTAATAACAGTCAATCACGTACTCTCGCGCTCCTCAACTCTCTTATATCATCACAAGACGTGGACCTGTTCCAATTTACACCTCGGCAAATTGTATTCGCCACAAATGCCTATCTATCGGCTATTAAAAGTTAATTTGTCTCTCATTTATGTTTGCTCAACATTATATTTATGCTGTCTTTTTTTATTAAATAATAGTTTGTGTTTTTTTTTTATATATAGGATATATAATTGATATTTGGTAGTTTAAGTGTATTAAATTTAAATTTAGGTTAATCTTAGTTTGTAAACGTTTGGGTGCAAACCCGTTAGTTTATAAATGTATTCAAACAGTAAATAAATAAATCAACAAGATCCGATCACTAGGAAACCAGAAAAGTGTGAAACTAATCTTTAGTGGCCAGTATATAACACCTCCCCGTCAAATCTACAAGACATCAGCTGATCTACATGCCTTCGCCACAGCTGACCATTGTTCATCTTGACTCTATAGTGCATCAATCCAATTCGGCGCTCAATATTACCAAAAGCCCATTTATTACAGCCACTATAATAACGTGATTGAACTCTGTCTCCAACTTCAAATACTCGAATATTTCTCAAAGATTTTTCTTTTCTTTGACTCGCGTTAGCTTTTAACGATGAGAAAATAACGTCCAATTTAGTTCTTACGTCGTGACCAAACATCAGATTGTAAGGAGTTTAGCCGTGTTCATTTGGAGAAATTATTTGGTGATATTTAATTTGCGTCAATTTATCTGTAATATCACCTCGCTCACCCCTTAATGTTTTAAGTGCATTCTTTATTGTTTGGACATATCTTTCTGCTTGGCCATTTGTAGCGAGGTGAAAAGGTGCAGAGGTTGTATGAATAATTCCAGACTTTGAAAAAAAATCTTGAAATTGTGTCGATTTGAACTGTGGGCAATTATCTGATACTAAATCTAATGGTATACCAAAAGTAACAAACATTTTTACAAGTTGCTTAATATACCATTCTGAAGTGGAACTCTTGGTTTGAATAACTTCCACCCATTTACTGTATGCATCTACAATTATGAAAGGGAAATACCCTAATATTGGGCCAGCAAAGTCTATGTGTATTCGCTGCCATAGACCCTGAGGTAACTCCCAAGGATGGATTATAGCTTTCTTTGGTTCATTTCTCTTTAAGCAACATAATTCGCAAGAAGTTACGAAGTTTTCAAAATCCTTGTCCATATTTTTCCAATAACAGTAACTTCGAGCTAACAGTTTCATTTTTGTTATACCCAAATGACATAAGTAAAGTTCTTTTAAAGCACTTGTTTGTAAGAGTACTGGTATCATAACTCTCATACATTTTCGCTAACAACCTTCATTAATTGTAACTTCTCCATTATTGTACCCATACTTTTTAATACTTTCGCCTTTTTAAGTGCATCCAAAAGTTGTTTTAGCTCTAAATCATTGATTGTTTCTTTCTCTACTGGAAATCTAGACAAATAATCCGCATTGGCATTTTCAGTTGATCGTCTATATTCTATTCTGTAATCAAACCCTGAAAGAAAATGAGCGTAATGAAAAAGTCAGTGCTCATAACCGGTAATGTTCTATGTGGATTGAATATTGTTACTAAAGGCTTGTGATCTGTTATTCATATAAATTTTCTTCCATAAAAATATTGGAAAAATTTCTTTAGTGCCCAATAAATTGCAGTTGCCTCTTTATCTATTTGACTTTAATTCATTTCAGCTTTTGTAAGTGATCTTAAAGCAAACGCTATAGGTCTGTCATAGCTGTCTTTATATCTATGAGAGGACTGCACCTAAACCTACAGGTGATGCATCACTGGCAATTACAATAAGCAATTCATTATTATAATGAACAAGAACTCTGTTAATTACAATTTCAAATTTTACTCTTTGAAAACTATTTTCACAGTCAATAGTCCATTTATAAGGTACATTTTTACGTAAAAGGTTATTTAATGGATGTAATATTGTAGCCAGATTAGGAATAAACTTGTTATAATAATTTGCTATTCCTAGAAATGTACGTAATTCGTTTTAATTTGTTGGTGCTTTTGCTTTTTGTATAGCATCTGTTTTTTCTTCACTTTTATGTAAAGCATTCTCGTCAATATCATGTCCAAGGTACTTAATACTTTTCTGTTTACATTATTATACTTAATATTTACATTTTTCTTTATTTAATTTTAAGTTATTGTTTTTCATTCTTAAAAATACTTCTTCTAATCTATTTAGTATCTCTTCTTTATCTTTTCCTCCAATTATTATATCGTCAAAAAACATTGGACGCCTTCAATCTCATGTAATAGTTTATCCATGATTTTTTGCCACAAAGCTGAAACTGAAACTTTAACTCCAAACATTAATCTATTAACAGCATATTTGCCTTTATGTGTACTCAAAGGTTGAAGCATTGAACTCTCGGCATCCATTTGCATATATTAATAAGCTTGACTCAGATCAAGTGTGCAAAATAATTTGCACCACTTAGTTTTGCAAATATGTCTTCTATGCGTGGCATTGGATAGTTCTCGTCTTTTAGGTATTTATTAAGTGTTACTTTATAATCAGCACAAATCCTAATTGAACCATTAGGTTTAACAATTGGAACTATTGGTATACCCCATTCTGAATTTTCAATTTTAGTTATAATACCATTTGATTCTAATCTTTTTAGTTTGTCTTCTACTTTTTTTAAAAGCGCATATGGTTATCTTCTTGGTTTGGCATTGTGTTATCTATTTGCAAATGTCCTTTAATATCTGGAATAGGCGTTAAATTATTTCCGTCGAAGATTTCTGTATATTTAGTCATCAGTTCTTCAAATGTATCATTATTTCCTTCAATTATTCGAATACCTGCCCAGTCTAAGTTGATTTCTCTCATCCATTCTCTACCAAATATTGGATCCACATTTTTATTTATAAGATACAATTTTCCACAAAATCTTTGAAACTTATAGGTACAGCTTACGTAAGTAACTCCTTTCGGATTTATTATTTCTCCATTGTATGTTCTTATATTCTGCCTGCTTTGTTTCTTCTCCTTTCATATTGTTATGCATGCAAACCTTAGCCAAATGCCCATTTTTTTTTGCATTTATAACATATTTCAATTAAAGCTTGGCATTTATTTGCTCGATGCCGTTCATCACCACAGCGGTAACATTTTCCATAATTTTTTTTGAAGTGAAAACTTCTTTAGCGGCGTTTTGCACTTTTTTTGGTATGGGTAAAAAATGATAAACTCGCGTCAGGTCACGTGTCCTGATCGTGAAAATTCGTAAGACGGATGGAGAGTATCCCCCTCTCTTTCTACGGCGCGGCGAAAATGTATGCCTGCGCCTGCTGTTCTGCAGGGCGCTTGCGCGAATGGTCGTGTGTGTTTATGTTACAGCGTGCTACGCACATCCATGGATGGTGACAGCTGATGGCTCGACCGTCTGTGTAGTGGCCATACTGCTGTGTATTCGTAAAATTCGTGTATATAAAGTGTTTAAAATATGGAAATTGAACAAAGTGCATCTTTGTCTTTGTAAAACCACGCCTATTATAATAATTTTTATTTTTAGTATTCACGATATGAGTAGTGCAGGGAGGTTGGATATGGAATTTTAATTCTATGACAGATTGCGATGTCAAATATACTACGTCAAAAAAGTAAATAAACAAACATTATTATTTCTTGACAATGTCAAAGACATGTCTTGTGACATATTTGAGTGTTAAGCGCGAATCGTGTGTAAAGGTTTTCACTTCTGCCGGCACTCCCGGAGTGCAACTTTTTTTAAATGTTTTCTTTCCTTGGTTTAAATTTATATTTAGTGTTTAAATTCTGTGACGTTATATTATAGTTTTCTGAATGAGGAGATGGCATATGATTTGAAATTAAAGCGTTCTCTGTTGTAGACATTTCAAACGTAGAAACAATCTGAAGTATTATATATAAGTATATCGTCAAATGTCATTTTGTTCCTTTCTTGTAATATTTTAGTTCTTCTTTCTGCATCTCGAACGCCGCGCATAAATTTTAATGCCAAAAAATTTCTATAGATCTTTTACACTCACATTTAAATTCACAATATTTTGTCAGCTTCTTTAAAGCTGTTGCAAAATCAATCACTTTTTCGTTAGGTTCCTGTATACGACTTATAAATGTATGTTGCGCAGCCCATATGCTAGGTTTTGGCTTGATAACATTCGAAATTATATCTACCAACTCTTGGTATGTACTGTTTACAGGTTCTTTTGGTGAGTACACATCATACAGTTTTTGATGCATTGTTGGTGACAAATTACTTAACAAAATGTAATTTTTTGTCTTTTCGGCAGTATAATTCATTAACTCTAAATACATTGCTAACTTTATTGTGAAATTTTCAAAATGTTCATCTTCTTGGAGAGTTGTGAATTTCAAAATTGCAGAATTCCTCGCATTACCCAAAATATTTAGGTTACCTGTATTTGAACATTGAGGAACAGTTTCCGAATATTTTTTTAAAATTGCTTCAACACTAACAACTTTTCTTCATTCTTTTTTTAACTCCCAGGTACTTATCAATTCTTCATCATTATTTTCAGTAATTTCTTCAATTTGAAGTTGTATTTCTTCAAATTTAGTTTTGTATGTTCGTAAACTGTTTAATCTCATGCTAACATCGCTCGATGATGGTGGGTTGTTTTCAATAGCGTTTTTCATTTTAGTCACCAGACCTTTAATTGCACCCCTTTTTCTATGTAAATCTTGTAAACTATCTACCATTTTAAGTGAACTCGTCGCCATTATTATATACTTTAATAAAAATATCAATTGTAGAGCATAGTATTTTTTTATATTATTGTATTTTCTATTAATGACAGTCAACAAGATCCGATCACTAGAAACCTGAAAAATGTCAAACTCATCTTTAGTGACCAGTATATAACAGATACCATTTCTGATAACTTAGCTTAACAACACATAGTTAGTTTTCAATATAGTCTCCGTACCTCAAAGGCAAAATAAAACACTAATAAGATCACTCCTGGCTACGTCCATACGCCTGTGACAGGTTTTTTTCTCAAATTAGTTTAATATCATGGTTTAGTTTAGTACCAATATTAAAAAGAAAAGTAAAAAATATTCAAATCGAGTAATATACGTGTCATTTTTAAGAGGTAACAGCAAGGTTTTTACATTTTCAAGTACCTAATATGTTAATTACTTAATTTAAAAATGTGCAAAAAATTCGCCCCATTACCCTCACTTTTCTTTGCCTAAGTTTCGATGGCTAAAATTAAAATTTTAGCATGGGTAGTAGATATTAATTATTTACATAAATTACCCACTAACCGTAGGTTCTTTTTAAAGATTTCATAGTTAGAGGAAAAAATGTTTTTCGGTAGTTGATAGAAGCTTGCGATGGCATCTGGCATAGCGAAAGTAGCTCTTTATGTGTTTAGCGAAATAAATGCGGATTGTATCGACGTTTGATTATAATTTCAATCTAAAAGCAAAGTTTTGCTAACAGGGTTGTGTAGTTAAAAAAAATATTTGGGAAAAGTTACCGAAAAAGTATCATTTTGGAGAATTTGTGAACTTTATGGGGAAATTACGAAAACTTCATCTGGAGACCCTGCAGCAGTGGTGCTTAAACAGTGTGCTCCTGAGTTTTGTCCTATACTAACGCGCATTTTGACGCCTTCTTACCACTCTAGGCAATTTCCGTCTTCATGGAAGACTGCGAATGTCCAGGTGCCCAAAAAGGCCGATAGATCATATTTCGTTATTACCACTCTCCTCTCCAAGGTGGTAGAGCGTGTGGTTAACACAAAGCTTCTAAGATACCTAGAAAAACACGACCTGGTCAGCTACCGTCAATATGGTTTAAAATGCAGTAACAGTAACTTATATACTACTGTTTAATTAGCATTCGGTTATTTCTCAGCTTAGGAACAACACGGGCTATACTGCAGTAAATAATAAACGTACTGCATTTACTTAATAGTTAGTGTTTAAATTGCAGTACGTTTATGTTAATTATAAAAGTGATATAACAATTAAAATAAAATAAAGCTGATTTGATTTTGTCTCTCTTTAGTTGGGTTCACTATATAAACCTACTTGACTTATACTAAATAAAACACCACATTCAAGTACTTTGCTGCATTTTAATCTGTATTTTATATGAAACAAATTACCGGACAAACGTTGTAGTATTAAGATTTTTGGTACAAAAACTACTAACTGCGGTATATGTTATGTGCCTAACCTTTTTTTTTTGGTAAAAGATTACGGATTTTTTGTGTTAATAAAGATATTTACTGCGTCTAATTTGGTAAAGCAACGGACATTTTCAGACGTAACTGATATGACTGTATTTAAGTTAGTATTACAAGGTATTAAGACATGCAATTTTGAGTTCCTGCTTTCACAAATTTGGTTTATTCATCGTGTAAATCATCAAATTTTAAACTTCAGTGGGATTACTGTTTTGTTAAAATGCAATATTGAACTAAAAACTTAAAAAAATCTTTTACTGCGTTTTAGGACCTGCACGGCAGAATTATAAACCTGTATTTCATTTCGATATTCCCTCTTAATGACAACAATCCATGAACATCATCGACATTCAGAACTGGGAAGTGCATTTCCTAGCCATCTGTGAAATAAAATAGGCGTAAAAACGTGACAGAGACAAAGTAAACCTACTGTCTCTTATCTCTTTATAACCTGTTTTAATAAACTGGCGGACGTTAACATAAAGAGAGAAGAGACCGGCGGGTTCGCTTTGTCTTTTTTAAAGGATGGCCAATTTTGTGAGGTTATTGGTTATTGAATTAGAAACGAAAAGGTATTTTTATACACGAGGGTTTTCCATTTATATAACTTCTAATAAATAAAATAGCGAGTGGTTAAGTTATAGAAAAACTTAAAGTAACCCTCGTAAATTCCTTAACCTGACCTTTTACTGCAGCTCCCGGGTATAATAAAACGTCTCTTATATTCATTTTATTCACTAAACTTAGTTATAATTTTGTATATCATATTGCCGCGGCAGTAGGTACATCGAGAAATACGTAAAGGAGAGTTTCATTATTTAATAACGTACGAGAATTTACCATAGTTATTTGACCAAAATGACTTGCACAGTACTGACATCTCATCAAGTCTTAAGAAAGAGAGTCTTTTCGCTTGGCGAAAAAAAGCAATTTCGGTAATGAAGGATTGGCGAAGCACTTGAATAAGAAGAGTCACCTTTTGGTAGTATAACGTATTATTTGTTACACTATGACAGTGCCTTGTAGCTTGTGTATGAAATAATTTAGGATCCACTAGCTATTTATTTGACCATTAATTACAAATGAAGACCAAGTGGAAAAAAACATGGTAGTCATAAAAACACATCTTGGAAAAAAATGATTTGTTTGTTAATTTTAAAACTATGAGATTTCAGATATGCTTTAAGAATTAAAAAACAATCAACTTAAGTATGTAGGTTACGAATGAGAGAGACCTTTTCCCTTATGTATAATGTAGTCTTTGCGAGGCGCAACCGATAACTAAACTATTATAGTGTTGTCCCTTTTTGACACTTGACTAAGGTATATAAATATCAGTAACTCACTGCGGAATCTCATGTTTACCGTTTTTCAGCGTGACATCTATGATTTTTCCCTGTATATAATTAATTCTTTTTTCAATATCTGTGGACTGCATTGGTTTCTATCCTGCTTCAATTGACTGTTTAATAGGCATTGAAAGTTAGTACAAATCGGCATTAAAATTTCAAAATATGTAAAAATGGACGACCATGTTTTTAGTTGTGTTCGTCAAATATAATAAAAAAAATCCAGATTTAAGTTGAACTTTTCATACTATCACACAATTAGGATTGACTGACATGATTAAATAAGTGTGTAACGCAGTTTGCAAATATTTAAGGCTGCGCCCTACTTGAATGTGCAGTTTTCTGCTAGTTTGTAAAATCGATTCCACTGTGCTATTGCAAGTTTTAGACTGAAATAAAATAACATTGCTTTCTACATTCTTTAACTAGCAAATTAATGTATTTATTTTAAGATATCTGTTAAATCATCGCTTTAAAAATAACGGCCGAACCTCTCGTTTTTTAGGGTTCCGTAGCCAAATGCCAAAAAACGGAACCCTTATAGATTCGTCATGTCTGTCAGTCTGTCCGTCCGTATGTCACAGTTACTTTTTTCCGAAACTATAAGAACTATACTGTTGAAACTAGGTAAGTAGATGTATTCTGTGAACGGAATTAAGATTTTTACACAAAAATAGAAAAAACAATAAATTTTTGAGGTTCCCCATACATAGAACTGAAACTCAAAAATTTTTTCTTCATCAAACCCATGCTTGTGGGGTGTCTATGGATAGGTGTTCAAAAATGATATTAAGGTTTCTAATATAATTTTTTTCTAAACTGAATAGTTTGCGGGAGAGACACTTCCAAAGTGGTAAAATGAGTCCCCCCCCCCGTAACTTCTAAAATAAGAGAATGATAAATCTAAAAAAAATTAATGATGTACATTAACATGCAAACTTCCACCGATAATTGGTTTGAACGAGATCTAGTAAGTAGTTTTTTTTAATACATCATAAATCGTAAACCGCAATTTACTTTTCATTCAATCAACTCAAATATAAAAATATTTTTGTTTGTGTTTGAAGATTATATAAATGGTAATGGGTACGGAACCCTCGGTGCGCAGTCCAACTCGCACTCGGCCGGTTTTTCTATTTTTAATTCATAACTCATTATCAACTAGTGCCTAGCGGAAACATAATTTTTTTTCATGAAATGTTAAGTAACTAAAAAAGCTAGAAAATTACTGTAATAGAATTTATATATCTAATGTGATGTAACTCTAATTATTTATTTTTCACTTTTTACGCTAAGTTAATATACAATATCCATCTATAATATATTTTTGCCACTGAGAAATTAGCTCTATTTGAGATAAACATGCAAAGCAAACGTATATACGCGTTGGGGGCCCTCTTTATATGCGTTTAATTTATAAAATCGTACTCAAATAATAATAAAATAACTTTACTGTTGTTAATTAACAATAAATATTTTACCGCTTACCGCTCTGCCAAGTCATTCCATTTAAAAAAAATTAAGGTGTAAAATAGATACAAGATCCTACAATCATGTATGAAATGATCTAGAATTCTTGTCGTCTTGAATACAATTTACAAAATTCATAGTAAAATATACGTTTGTTATCGAGATAGTTGAATAAATATGCTGAATAATCGATTCTGATCGATGATTAGATCTCACAACTTTTTGCGTAAGTACGCACTATGCGTTGCGTGACTTGCGTGTTTGTGCGGTAATTCAATATTATTAGAGGTAAATGTATTAAATATTGCAGGGAATCGTCATAATCTAAATAGCTTTCAGCCAGTTATGATCTCTTCGTGTAATTTGCCGCAACCTGAGGTGGAGGAAAAATAAATTGAGTAAGGATAGCACGGCCGGTGCCGCAAGCACCCCATTGCCCATTAGTTCGTATTTACTACCTTCGCGTTTATTAAATGTTAAGGTTAATGAGGAGAAGGAAAGGGAGGAATACTCTGAAGGTACGTATTCTATTATTTAAGAAATTTATTAGGATATACCTCACTAACGGTTTTGAGCTTACAATAACCATTACTCAGTAGACAAGGAAAAACAAGTGCCCTTATTTCTGGCAGTTGTTTAAGTGGCAACAAAAGACTAGGCATGGAACTTTTTTATTGGTTTTATGAGTAGTATGCCAGTCAATATGAGTAGTATGCCAGTCAATATCGACACAAAAAAGGCAAACGCGCATGTAACTAAGATATTTTTGGGTGCTCGAAAAACTGCGAAATTTTGGTACTTTTTTCAGTTTTCTTGAAAAAAATCTCAAGGAAGCGTTTTTTAGGTATCTTTTTTCTGTGCTTTTGTAAAGAAAACTAAATTTGTAACCATTTTAGCCAAATTTGAGCACTTAAGGTCTATTAGTTAAAGATGGGTTTTTTTTCCATAAAAGTGAAAAATTATCGGTATGGTCATTTCCTACAACCCGTACCCGCTGAACTAATGTCATATAGTAAAATTCAAATTTGTAGAAAATTGAATCTGCTTTACTTTAATTCCAAAGTTATGCCTCATAGTTTCCTTAAAACTATGACAATATTAAATATCGGATAATCGGCTAAGCGATAAAGATATTCTACTAATAATGTTGGCATCTTTTCTTTTAAAAACGTGCAAGAATGTAAATTCAACATTTTAAATGTAAATTGGCATCAAATAAACCATTTAGGCGGCATACACTACACAAATATAATACGTAAACATAAAATAAACAAAACAAAAAAGAAGTTATTAGATTTTTGAAGGGTCGGCAATGCGCGAGTTCCCCTGGAGCGTCCTTATGCTACTCCAACCGTTTACTATCAGGCGGACCCTAAGCCTGTTTGCTACCTTAGTGGTATAAAAAAAATGAAATGCTTACTATAAAATACTATTCACACCGTCAAGCACAAACACAGTTTAGGCTTTGGGAGGACCTTTTGGGAGGGCTGGGTAAAGGGTATTCTGGAGGTGGGTCGTCATATGGTGTTTAATAGTCCATATTTTCGTCCTCGGCGTCCAGGACGATAGGGCTGACGTTGACGCAATTTCGCCCTTCGCAAAAGGAGCATACGATAGAACACTTGAGGCTTACCTTTCTGCAAGTGCACGACCCTAAGCACCTTGGATTAGCAAGCCACCATTCTAAGCAGGGTATGAGGAGCAGGCTCATTGTGTCGGGCATGAGACCATGATTGCTGGTGTTCGAACTTTAGTAATACAGCTTTTTGTCAACCCCTACCATTTATGCACTTCATAATAGGTCATTTACACATAAATCAATGATTAGTCGCTTCCTCCGTTTATTAGTTAGGATTTTATATTTAAGGCTTTACCATAACTGCTTCATCGAAACGGAAATTCGTAGATCCTGCTGCTAATACCATCGCCTCTAGCGGTGACTCTCAGAACTACTTGAAATACGTCAAAGATTAAAAGAATAAAGAGGAAACACTGTTGATTTCGTAAATAAAAGTGGCGAAGTTTTCTGTAGCGTTATTTATTGAAGGATTTCAATCAAATTTGATTGAAAAATGCCACAAACAAGTATTTATATACAACCAAGGTAGCAAACAAGCTTACGGCCCACCTGAAGTCAAGCGGTTACCGCAGCCTGTGGACGCTTGCGATACTAGGAACATTACTCACGCGTTGTCGACCCTTTAAAAATATATCACCCCTTCTGCGAAAAAAAAAAACTCTACACTACAGGTCACAGAGCCACTAGTTTTATTCTTTATACATGATCTTTATCCGTGATTATTAAGTAGGTATATAATTTGTTGTTTTAGTACCTATATGTTTTATTATTCTATATATAGTACCTAAATAGTAAATCAGATCAGTTGCAGTAGGCCTTGATAACGCCAGACTTTAATTTTTTTTCTTTTTAGGGTTCCGTAGTCCATATTATTTATCTATCGGTAAATAATTTCACAATGTTTATCAACAGGGGGCCAAGGTAAACTGAAATTTTTTAGCATATATTTTTACTCTTTTCAAATATATCTAAGCACCTATGGTATGATTTGAATACAATTCTATAAAATTCTATAATTGAAGTTTTATTTTTACAAGCCACCCGGCCGGTAGGTAGGTACTGGAGGACCATTTTGTAAAAAATTATTCGATATTGTTTTTATTTTATGTTATGTTATATTATTTTAGTTTCTACCCTTGACAGTGAAATTCCGATTAAATTGGTTTATTTTTCATGAAGTCAGACAGAACACTCATACATCATAAAGCTATGGCAAATGGGAGGAGCCACTGGGATGAAGACAGGGACAAAAACAAGTACATATTGTTTAATTTAGGTAGGTACTTACGTTTTAACATTTTATAAAATCCTAGATATGAAGTCCTAAACATTGATAGAAATATGAAGTAGCGAGAAACACGTAGCGATCAGCCGCCGCCGACTCAGTGAGTAGCCGCTAAACCGCCGCGCCTTTTCGTATACCTACCTACCTAGTATAATATGTATGAACTGTGTTGCTGCGTGCTTTACACGCTCGCACACCAAGCGAAGCGTATCGTGGTGGCGCGGCGCAATAAGTAGGTACCCGCGGCGCGCCAAGTTTTATACTTATATTATGTACCTACTCAAAAATATTAAAATACAAAACTTTATTTTTGTATTAAAAATTTTTGTTATCTATCAGTTCGATTTGCTTAAGATTTTTTAGTTTGAAATCTTTACAGGAGATATGGTTATTTTTTATAATTATAAAAAATTGTACCTACTAAGAAACCTATACCTTTTTTGACCTTTAACGACATCCCACAAAAATTGTGCCCGTCAGTTAAATGTATGAAGAGCTGTAAAAAAGTCCTGATTTTATTGCAAAACTAGGTGAGTAGGTATTGCCAGTTTACATAAGTCACCATCACAATAAGGCGTATATAAAGTCATATGTTGATTAAGATAATAAAAAAAAACCACCCAAGTACGTGTCACGCATTAAGTTAGGGTTCCGTAGCCGTAGTAACGCAACTATTGCAGATTTCTCAAAAACCTATAAACCGATTTAGTTTAAAACAATTTGCATGGAATTATTTATAAAGTTCTATAACTATTTTTTTTTTCTTATTTTTTATAATTCATTTTTGTAGCAGTTTACTAGAAACACCTTTAGAATCGGAGCAAAGACGACGGAACTAAATAAGGTTGTGTGTGACATACGGACGGACCGACGGATATGACAAATTAATAAAAGTTCCGTTTTTGCGATTTGACTACGGAACCCTAGAAGTGTTTAATGCATAGCTAAATATCCTAAATATAATATAATAGGCAGTAATATTAATTGCTCATCAAGCAACTCGTATCTATTCTATGAGTCCGTCATAAAAGAAAATATTTAAAAAAAAAATTGCTCAGTATTTTTGAATACTCAATTCACAAATTAAGAATTTACAATATTACATATATTTTTAATTGACTGCTAAAAATAAAGGGCTCAAATCGAAGTTTCGGTTTTTGAAAGACCTTTTTTACGTATAAACAGAAACTAAAACGTTTATACTATTCTCGAGAGTTTTTCCAAAGAGTCTAAAATCAGATACTCACTGCGATTTTTTTTTTTAAGAAAATCAAAATAAAAAAAAAATTCTTAACGAGGCTCTAAGATATCAATTGATAATTTTTGTTAACGTATTAGACTAACAGTGTCTTGGGCTTTTTGACTTGAATCAGCACGAAAATTAGGATTTGAGTTTACTTAGCCCCGATTTTTTTTTATCAAAAAAGCCTATTATCACATAAGCTACTTTGAGGTTAGCAAGTAAAACAAAGTTTGTTCTACAAAAACGCCAAAGAGATCAAGTAGTTGTCAGATTGAAACTATATATCTATTAGCGTACGATAGAACAAAGACATGTTACTTGTATTTAGTATTTAGACCTTCTGAAATGTTTACTTTCTTTCTTTTTCAGTAATGGTTATGAAATCCGCAATAAAATATTTTCTGTAAAAATTTTACGCTGCTAACTACTTCAGTCAAAAAGATAAGTCTGTCACAGGTCGGACAGACAGTCAGATCAGTACAGCGTAGGCTTAGTTATGAGAGTCCGTAAGCACGCTGTGGGTGCGGAACCCTAAAAACCTTCGACCATGTAGATGGCACAGCTACAATTGTGTAACACAGCCCACATCACTTCATAAGGGTTCCGTATCCAGAGGGTGCCAACGGATCCCTATTACTAAGACTACGCTGTTTGTCTATCTGCCCGTCTGTCCGACCATTAAAAGGCTCTATGTTTTAGACCGATATAGGTAGAAGCATGATTTTTTCACAGAATATGTGTTATAATGAGGGATTATTTAACAAATAAAAATGTCAAAATTTAAGGAGGGTCCCCATAAAAGAAACACATTTTGTTGTTTTTGCTCTATCGTAAAAACAGAAAGACATACAAACTTCAAACTTGCAGTGAAAAATAGTTTGAACTCTAAAGTATAACAAAAAATAATAAAAACCGGTCAAGTATGAGACGGGCCCAAGCCATTACTATTTTAAATTACCGATACAGCGCCATCTAGCTTATCATTAAGTGAAACAGTAACACATTTCTGTGTTAAAACAATATTCAAAGTTAAGCAACGTCGGGCTTGGTCAGTACTTGGATGGGTGACCGCTTAGCGGCACACATGTTTTTGTTTGTGTTTGTAAATTACGTTAATAGTGGTTGGTACGGAACCCTCGGTGCGCGAGTTCAACTCGCACTTGGCCGGTTATTTTTTCTAGTCATCTAGATAATGAGTTCGAAGCACCTTTCATGGAGCCGCATGTCGGTACTCTTTGATGTCACGTGCCGGTTTCATAAATCACCGAACTTAACGAAACTTTCTTTTCTCGGAAAAATGACTCGAATAACACTATTCTTTTCACAACTTTGAAAGATAACTTATTGCCTATTCTTACTATAAGGGTAGGGATTTGTTATGCCTACCTATAAGTCATAACTTAACTAAAACATTTATTACTTAAATCTTAAAAATACCCGCTTTTCTTGTTTTTGTTAGGTTAAAAATTCCACACAGATTTTTTTTTATATACCTCTAAGGTGGCAAACAAGCTTACGGTCTGCCTGATGGTAAGCGGTCACCGCAGCCTATGGCCGTTTGCAACACCTGGGTTGTCGCGCATTGCCGAACGTCCCTTCCAAAATCTAATAACTTCTTTCTTCAAGAAAGATGTAACGTCCCATTATATAAAATATCCCTAGACTCTTTTAATGAATGTATTTGATAAAAATGGACGTTTTATATTGTATTGTCCAAAATCGAGAAGTTGTTGAAAATTTACTTTATAGATTTGATACACACTGAAAAAGAAAAAACGTAAGAAAAAACGAAGCCCTATTACTGTCACTCACGTTGTCCGTCCGTCGTCTGTCACAAGGGCTTTTTTTAACAAGCTACAGTTTTTACAGTATAAGCATCTTGTTGACCCAAAGCCATACAAATTGTCAAAAATATTTTTAAATGTTTTTTAGGAGGGTTGCCTGTTTGGTTGATACACAGATGGTGGGCAATAAAAAATGTTGGCCTACTCCCTTTTACCTTCCCTATAAAATTGAAATTTGGTAAAAATATTTATTATTACGTATATTTTAATAACAAATACCAATATATTGATGATTCAGATTTTCCTTTTAAAATTTTCTCATTTATCCTATTACAACAAACTTGATATTGCGGTCAAATGCGTAGCGCAGAAGGGACTCACTCAACTACTACTTATGAATATTTCTGCCATTCGGACGGCTAATATTCTACATTTGGTACGGATACCTAAAAGTTGTAAAGTTTGACACGCCCTTGGCCGGTTTTTAAATTTCACTAGTTGGCCCAGAAGGCGTTGTTGCAGCGCTATCTTATTAAGAGTTTCACCAAAAGGAGACTGCATAAAAAAACCTTGGTGAATAAGATGCGCGATGTGCCTACTTTTATAGTGATCGGTCAAACATTTTATTTTTATCAATCTAAGATTAGTAATAGTTCTTTGTAATGCAAAGCTGGTAAGTTGCTTTTTGGCGTGAGTGCATAGGTATATTGAATTCTGAGCAAAGCGAGAAATTCAAAGATTTAACCCACAAGCGTAGCTAGTGATTAAAAAATTAAAACCTGAGCAAAGCGAGGGATTCTAAGGCACAAAACCAAAAAAAAATTGCAGCCGTGCGAAATACACAATTTTTCATCTCACTACAGCGAGGAAAATATATACAAGATACAAGAAAAACAATAATTAGTGTTATATTACTTATAAATGCAGCAAGTATAGTTTGTTTAAGTATGATAACACCATTATAAGTCTCAGAAATAAGTTGAGCGCTTTTTGTATGTCTGCCTGCATGTAGTCAACAAATCGCACGCTCAGAGGTGCTTACCTATTTTTCGCGGGTAAACTTAGGTATTTTACTGGTGGAGTGATGTTTGGTATTGAGATGATTGGATGAGAGGGAATTTAGTAAAAGCAATATGTTTATAGTAAAAACAACCAATATGATGTACCTTCTACGTAATTCCAAATGAATGATTTTTAATTTTTTTTCTTTTTTTTATAAGGTGCGTTCCAAATTTGCACTTGTTTTCTTTTTGTAGAGCTTAAAAAAAACCGCAAGCGGATAAAGTAGGCTTTTCCACGCAGATTTAATGATATTTTAAACAACAAAATTAGCCTTTCCGAGTCAGTAAGATGAAAAATATATTTGTGTACAAAGAGAGGTTGGTTAAATAACATTAAAACAATTTTGAAAATTTACAATGTTTAGAAATTTTACCTAGTTATTTGCCAAAATATTTTTCAATCGGATACCAAACTTTATTACTCGATATATGTAGTAGGTATGCCAAGGGCAAGTATTAGTTGTGGATACACTATAATGTAAAAGGTCTCTGTTACTGTTCGTTATTAGACTGTGACAACAAATAATACGTAGGCTTTCTGACGTCAACTTTAATTAATTAAAAGCAACATGCATAAATTAATTCAGACGTGATATGCATCTGCTTTGTGTCTGTGCTCTGTTACCGCTTTGTTCAGCGCAATACGTCACTGTTTTAGCGCTTGCAAATTAATTAATTAATTGATAAACGTGCATATTTTCAAAAAATATATTTAAACCAAAACACGTCTACGCAAAAGACGAAAGCAAGTTTAAAACGAAGGTATAAGTTTGTTGTCCGTGAGTTTTTCCTCTAAAATTTAACATATTCCATAGTTTACAATGTCTCAATCACTATTGACGAAGTTGCAAATATATCTTCTACTATAAAGCCTATCGTCTTTGTCTGAATATCTGTTTATGTTGTTTTTGTAAAAAATAACACGCAGACCTTTTTAATCTGTATATTTAATCGTATTGTTATACTGTTTGCGGAAACTGCGAAGAGTATTGTAGACTTTTTAGTATATTTGAGTTAGGCAATAACAAACAAACATACAAACACACTACACCATAAAAGGTCATGTTCCTTGTTAGGCCTATTGATTGCGTATACGGTTTACTTACAGAGAGGTCCATCAAATTCAAGGACATATACGGGATGCCGAGTCGCTTAGAGTCAACACGGTCCCTTATTTCAAGGTACGAGCACAGAGTATATAATACTATACTAGTATGGGTATGTTGCCGACGTTGTAATTCTAATTCCCGCACACGGCAATACCTAAGTTCTCCAGCAATGCTTCTTAGATTTTATTTTGCATTAATATATAGAAATTCTGCTTTGCTATTGAAGAAGAAAGTTGTATTAGTACTTACCTGATTCCTTAATTACTAATCCCATCTATTCCATCCATTCATTACTTTTTGTACATAAATTATTAGTAGGTAGGTACTTATTTATAACAAAATTAATACCAATTGGTTTTTGTTAAACTACTGTATTTTCCTACGTTTACGGGGTACAATTGTCTTTTTTGTGTTACCCTACTAATATAATAAAAAGTTTTTATGTCTGGATGGATGTTTGTTACTCAATCACGCTTCAACCACTGGACGTTTCGAGATAAAACTTGGCATACATATAGGTTAGGTCCTGGAATTTTACTCCTAAAAATTCAAAAGTTCTTGCGGGAATAACTATAACAGAATTAAACGAACTATTGCTGCACCTATGGCATGCTATAGCAATTCATTAGTATTACTAATTAATTAATTAATTAATTAATTAATTGGAGTTAATTAAGGAGTTCCACGCCGATAACCGAATCTAGGGCGGGCGGAGCCGCTGGCAAAGTCTAGTTTTCTGTTTTTTCTTGTACATTTGCGCTTTGTAGGATATCCTTCTTCGCTGAACAAACCTAGTAGAGCACCATCCTGATGATATACTTCGATTTTAATATTATGCAAATTTATTGTAGCCTTTAATTCAGAAGCAGCTCCATAAGCTGTCAATCTAAGCGTGCTTGCTCGATACTCTTCTTAAGAGCAATAAAGATCCCCGTTTGGAGCGCTAGTGTACATACTTAAATCATCCCAGTTACGACATACATACTCTACTATAGTCTCACGCAACCTATTTGTTTGTTGTATATTACTATACTCAAACAAAGAATATGCCATCGAATGGAATAGGCAGCTTCCATCGGGAGGCATTGGAATAATTCTGTGTAAGGTAAGTGTGTTACCCACCCGTAATTCTGTTGTACGACTCATTGTACAATATACGTAATAAAAAGATAATTATTTAAGACGATTACGTAACAAATTACCTGTTATCTATTGAATTCTCAAGAAAAACATTTTGTTACCAATAAGTTGTCATTCTCAAACTCATTCAGAGTTAAGTATACATTCCTACTTATAACTACACTAAAATAATTATTATAAATTTTTGATTTTAAAGTGCCCTGTTTCTTGCAAGGCCATTTGGAAGAGTTTAGTAAACCTCAATTTTAATAAAGATTTATTAGGCTTCAATTACATATGGGCAAATAAATATTAAAATTAAAAAAAATATATATTGACAATTTCAAGTTTTTGGTCAAAAATACTTTGAAACTTAATAAATCACAACATTGTGTTTTCAATATTAAAATATTTTCACTTCATACTTGAAATTTTCAAACACAAAATGAAATTTTTCCAAAAAAAATTCAATGGTTCAAAAATCTTATTGAAATTACCAATCCCTAGCTCGAATTTATTCATTGTTGTAATTATGATATAAAGAGATAGAGGTGGGCAATTCAATGGAATTTTTTAACCATTAAAGTTCTTCGGAAAAAAATTATTAGTGTTTATATGTAATTGGAGCTGATAAGTCGTCATCAAAATTGAGGTTTGCAAAACTCTTAAAACTGACCTTGCAAGAAACAGGGCTCGTTTTCAGACCAATCTAATAAATAAGACATATTAATCAAAGACTAATACATCTAAAATACATTTATTAAAATAAAACAATATACGCCATAGAAAACATTTTAACATAAAAAAATATTTACTGAACATCAGTAGAACACGATAGTATAGGTAAGAAAAAAGCAAATGTTTTGAGAAAACGTTTGGCTGAGTATTATATTGAATTCAAAGAAGAAACAAATAACTTTTATAATTAAACTACAAACTTTGAAATAAATTAAATCAGCCTTTTTAGGGGTTTGTTTCTTGCAGGAATCAGTTGTCGCACGATGAAAACGCGTCGCATAATCGTACGACCAATCGCCAATTAGGACAATTAGAAAAAGTAAAAAGAATTTGCAAATCATTCTCATATGTATCCAAACACTTAACAATACAGAAAAAAGAAAAAAAATACACATCTTGTTGGAACATATTTTAAATCAAGCCACGCTGAAAACGGTGAACGTCCAAAAAAGAAGTTAACAAATTAACATTTCACATACAAAACAAAACAGAAAGCAGGAAAATATATTGTGGAGATAAGAGTTAACAAAATGTGGAAAACCTACGCAGCGTAATTGGATGACGTTTAGGGTTACCATTTGTCAGGATTTCGGTGAACATGTTATGTCAGGCATTTTTTAGTTATTTATATAAGGTTCAGGGAGCGCTTTATTCGATTCAGGCTATTTCATCATAAGTTATATTTTTTTGTCTAAATCAAACGAATCACATAGGAACATTGTAACTTGCTTTATATGTCCCATATGTATTATGTATAATTATGTAACCTTGTTATATTAAGTCTAAAATAATAATCGAATATACTAAGATACTATATATTTTTTTTTTATCTCATTTAGATTTGTTTACTTCTCTTTGTGCCATTGTTTATTGTGCGTAATAATTTCAAAAGACATTACATAAATAGACAAGATTTAATAGGATGATATTAGTAAAAGTTAAATAATTTGATTAGGCATTGTAAAATTTGGGTGTCCTTGACTTTTTGAGTCCTGGAGAATCATTTGCGACTATTTAAAGGGGGATTCCTGCGTTATTCTTAAAAAAACTAATTTGGTTTTGGAGCGTTTGGAATTTAAACTTAGTAATTTCAGGAATTCGAAATGGAGGATCCAAATGGCGTCTATTTTTGCAGGATCTCTTAGGTCATAGCTTTAAAACTTAATATCCAAAATCATTTATTTTTTACATCGATTCAAAAGGGGGATGCTTCGATTTCGGGAAGTATTTTTAAATGGTTAAAAGTATTAAAAATGATTTTACCCGTTAGGCTTTCAAATCTTAAATCAGGCATTTCATAGTGAATATCTGCAAACAGATATACTAATATGGTAGCCCTACGCCATCCAAGCTTCTGATGCACGACATGTGACATGACTGACTCGTACCGTACCACAGAATAAATAACGTAACTCGTATCTAAAAAGAAACCAGGAGTAGATGTTAATCAGTAAGCTTACCATGAACACTTATAGCTATCTTCTTTTAAGCATTAAATATATTCGTTGTAAATCGCTGTGTGTATCTAGAAGGGTGTTCAAATTGTTGCTTTTACTCTCTTCGTTAAATTTTAATAATAATTATAATTTTAAATCTATAGATATCTATAGAAAATTAGCGTTCACTGAATCTAGGTACCAATATTAAAAAGAGAGGATGTGAGTTTTAATTGTACTTATACTTTTGAACCAATGTAAAAAACCACGACATTGTCTTATTTGCTGACGTCACCTCTTTACCTTTTAAAGTTAAGAGACGACAAACATGTTATAATAAATTAAATAATGCCCTTTTTGAGATTGTAAATTGGTTTAACGCTAATAATTTATTACTTAATGATAAAATATTTTTTTTATTAGATCCACACCAGTATTAATATTAATGGAGAGCAATTGTAACTCGTTGATTTAACAGTCTTTCTTGGATTCCAAACTTCAATAGGGGTCCTCATATTTATAACCTAGCCAAAAAAACTTACCTCTGCTGTGTAAGCGATTAAGAAAATAGGACAATTGACCGTTGAATGTTGACATTGCAAAAGTAAGTAGTATATTTCAGCTATTTTCACAGTTAAATGACATATGGTAGCTTATTGTAGAGTAGCGCTGCTGATGGAAATACAATATTTGTGTTAAAAGCGCAATTCGTGCTAAAGCACAGACGCGCAGCATGGAGAATTACGTACAATGATCGGTCATTATTTGTCTCTGTTGCAGACGAATAATTCAGAAATTGTGAACCTTTGAACCATGGTATAAAGCTTGAACATTTTTCTTGCACATAACGCAAATTTTACAGATAAAATCAAAATGTTGCTGCTATGTTTATTGGACTCAGTAGCGTATATTGAGGTTTTATTACATACTATTTACAGTTTTATTTTCTTTCACAACAACTTCGCTATTTATAAATTCATACTTTATCAAAAATGTGAACTGAACACAAACTAAAAGGTCAATGTACGAAATGCTTCGTGCATCGCGTCCGTGCTTTATTTACAAAGTAGGATCCAGGATATCTCTGAGAAAGAGGTTTTAGGAAGTAAATATTTAAACACTAACGTCACAGTATCTACATATATAAAAATGTTCATAAAAATATTGATTGTTTCAGCAAAAAAGTGACGTTTACAAAGTAAAAATTAGAAGTAAAAATAAGCTGTTCTTACATGATACACGTCTACACAAAATTAGTAACTCGTTTATGGGGCAATGTATACACTTTTACAACAAAGTTCCAAATAATATTAAGAAGCTATCAATAATTAAATTTAAATCTACCATCAAACAAAACTTTGTAAAAAGGGCTACTACAAAATTTCAGACTATATAAATAATAAACATCCGAGATACGATCTGCCTAGGCATATAATAAATTGGCTACGGAACCCTAAAAATGCGCCATTAAAACAATTTAAAAAAATTAATAAAAGAAATCGACATTGGACAGCGGCGAATTGGCGGCAAAACAGAAGGAACCATATTTTACACTCTAGGATATTGCTGTAACAATTTTTATCTGCTATTTATATCTAAAAATAATATTTACAAATAAAAAACGTAGACAAAAACCTATCAATATCTTCAACCACTTTATTCAGACAAAGTAGAGTTAATCTACGGACGATTGGAAATGGGAGCTTTAGCGACCTACGGGATAATACATAAATAAATAATTGTAGGTAGGTACTTCTTTTTTTAATAGCCTTTTTTAGCTTAATTTTGAAAATCGAATATGAATAACTTACAGTTATCCTTTAAATTCAAAACTTTAGCAATGCATCTAATCGATGACATTACAAAACAATGATTTGGTTCCATCCAACTGATTTGTACCTTTATAAACATGTCCTGGAAGTCTTATATAAATTACTAATAATAATTATAATATAACTAACTTATAAGCCAACCGATTTGAAAGTCAAACTCAAAGAATATTAATTCCAGTACCCTTTTTTGTTTACTATTATTGTTTACAATATGAAAAATAAATCAAACACAATATTCTGGTACTAAACATAAACCTTGCAGATTTTCCGAACACCTTTTTGACTTTGACGACATTGAAATTCTATTCTAATTCTATTCTAAGCGTAACGCAGCCCACCGAAGACGCGATCGCGCTCCCTTTGCCGAAAGCTCGCTTAACGACTTACACCGCCGTGTAAGATCCGCTGTAACTGTGCCTCGCGCCCAACGTTTCGGTGATCTTATGGAAAATATTTCTACTTCTCATCAAGCTTATTGGAGCCTAGTGAGAGCGTTGAAATCACACATATTCAACTCAACCCACAACACTGAAAAAAAAAGATAATAGCTAACAATAACACAAATTTTATCTACTCGTAACATAACTGAGGGTCTGCTAAACTAAATTGCTAATGTAGATAAAGTGTTGAGTTATGTGCAGCAAATCAGTTGTTTAATTATAACCAAAGTTTTGTTATTATTAAGTAAATTTCGAATAGCTACACCAGTTTTGGTATCCTTTTTTTTCAGTGAACGTTCCCGCGTTCGATGACGAATAAAAGCGGACTGCCTTGCGTCTAGCCTCCAAGCCCAATGTGCCTTAAGCACACAACCATTCGATCCCGATCACGCACGGTCGACGATGTCGAACAGGTCATCCAAGACCTACGCCCCCGCAAAGCCCCCGACGCGGACGGTATCTCGAAAGAAATCCTAAAGCACCTTAGTTAGCCCCTTCTTTGTCTTCCGCAGCCATCTTCAACGCTGCTATAGATAATTGCATTTTTCCTTCTCAATGGAAAGATGGAATTGTTTAAGGCACCTACAAGCCAGGGAAAGCTCGTACCGAGCCTTCCTCTTACCGCCCTATAGGTTTACTAAAGTAAAGTATCTTAATCGACGAGCAATTTCGCTTTCGCGCCCAACACACGTGCGTCCACTAAGTCCTCCGTATCAAATTCTCACTGGCTTCCAACCAGTATCAGGTAAGGCCCGTCACACGAGCGCTGTCTTTTTCGACGTAGCGAAAGCCTTCGACAAAGACTGGCACAACGGTTTAATTTATAAACTGTACATCTATCAGTTGCCAGACCACCTCGTACTCATCATACGAGACTATTTGTCAAACCGCAGCTTTCGCTATAGAGTCGAAGGCACCCTCTCTTCCCCTCGCCCTTTACAAGCAGGAGTCCCGAAAGGGTCCGTGCTTTGCCCTATCTTGTAGTTTCTGTACAACAACGACATCCCTTAAACGTTAGGTACCCAACTAGCCCTCTTCGCCACCGACCGACAGGCAAGTGAGTCGAATCACTTACAGACTCCCATCCGCAATCACCACCCTAGGCGAATGGTTTCGGAAATGGAGAATCGAAGTGAATCCCGACAAAAGCTCTGCCGTTCTTTTCACCACTGGCCGCCCTCCACGACCATCTTCCCTTTCATTTTTCGGCCTTACCATTCCTTGACATAACAAGACCTCCGGAGGCCTTTGATTCGTCCGGAATGCGAACCTACACAGGGACTTTGAGCTCCCAATAATTCAAAGAACTGGCAGTCCGCTTTTTCGAGCGTACACCCAATCACCCGGAACGATTAATTGTGCAATCCACAAACTACCATCCCCCCGACCGACCACGGTCGTATACACTTCTACTGCACAATTTTTATAACCTATTTGGACAATACGTATGTCACAAAAAAAAGATTTGTAATCACTCAGACAAATCGGGCGAATGTGTAGCCGAGCGGCGTCCTCGCCCGCAATTACCCGCAATAGCCATACAGTCAGGGACCCGCGGTCGCCCCGCCCAACCTCAGCACCTTAACTCACCCTTGCTCTGTTCAAGTACATGAGTTTAACCACTGTATATTATTACATTGTTGTAGAACTCTTCAATGCTTACTAGTAACCTTGAGTTTGGGCTCTTTAGGTTTGTTTTTTAACGAGTCGAATAAATTAATCAATCTTAGTGAAAGTTAGTATTCACACGAGTAGGTTATGTGAATAATCACGCTTAGACTAGTTGATACGCACATTTTTTTTTTGGCTTACGAATACCAATTAAAAATGCTTTTATCGCCCACTTCCAGATGGAGATGATCGAGGATCTTGTTCTCTGGAACATTACAAGGAACATTTTCCCAGTGGTCGTTAATGCCTGCCAAATATCCTAACCTAGCTTATCTGTCGTAGATTAACCCTACTATAATTAATGTAATGGAAAGTACGTACAAACTGTGAGTTTCAAGAATTGACACATAAAAAAAGCCAGACAAATTTGGATTGCCACCAATCCTGTAACAAAGCTCATGAATTCCCTTTACCAATATAAAACCACACAATACCGTACTATTAAAACATTTTTCAATTGTATCAAACTCAATTTACTCCTAGGTGGCGGAACATTTATCGAGTTTTTTTTTTTATATTTTATACTACTAAGGTGGCAAACAAGCCTACGGTCCGCCTGATGGTAAGCGGTCACCATAGCCTATGGACGCTTGCAACACCAGGGGCATCACTCGCGCGTTGCCGACCCTTCAGAAATCTAAGAACTTCTTTTTTGAAGAACCCCATACTGTAGTCCTTAGAGAAAACCTTGGCAGGGAGCTCATTCCACAACCCAAGCGTTCGCGGGAGACTGTACGCGACCATTTTGGTTCCAAGGTGTGAGAATGAATGCCCTGTCGATGGCGAGCGGTGCGATGGTAGAAAGTAGCCACAACGGAACGTGGGATGCTTGCACGGCCCGTGTAATAAGCGTCTCCAGTATTGTCATCTGCATAGCAATGTATGTTGTTGATGTCCAACATATCATTGATGTGCAGTAGAAACAGCGTAGGAACCAGCACAGAGCCTTGCGGGACACCAGCATTAATGTCCATGCTATCAGAGCAACTACCGTCAACTACGGCTCGTATGCGTCTGCCGGACAAAAAGCTAGCCACCCATTTGCACAAACTCTCGGGCACTCCGTAAGATGGCAACTTCGATAGAAGACCCCGGTGCCAGACCCGATCGAACGCCTTCGCTATGTCTAGGCTATATGCCAATACCTCCCCCTGACTCTCAATGGCTAGTGCCCATCGGTGTGTGAGATAGACTAGAAGGTCACCAGTTGAGCGACCGCGGCGAAAGCCATATTGACGGTCACTGGTCAGGTCGTGTTTTTCTAGGTATCTCAAAAGCTGTGTGTTGATCACACGCTCCATCACCTTGGAGAGGAGAGAGGTTATAGCGATAAGCCCTATAATTCGATGGATCTGATCTATCGCCCTTTTTGGGCACCGGGTGCGCATTCGCAGTCTTCCATGAAGACGGAAATTGCCTAGTGTGGTAGGAAAGAGTGAAGAGGCGCGTGAGTACAGGACATAACTCAGGAGCACACTGCTTAAGCACCACTGCTGGTATGCCGTCTGGCCCACTCGACTTATGAACGTCTAGGGGAAGCAACGTCTGCCGGACATCGCGCTGTGTTATAGAGATTTCCGGCATGGTCTTACCTCACCACGGTAAAGTAGGTGGTACAGCGCCTTCGTCGTTCACATTCAAGTTAGAGGCAAAGAGACTGCCCAATAGATCGGCTTTCTCTTTTGCTCTGTGGGCCAAGTCACCATCGGTCTTTCGCAGTGGTGGTAACGACGACTGGCAGAAATTCCCCTCGGCAGCTTTAGCAAGCGACCAGAAAGCACGACTCCCAGAAGGATAGCTCGCAAGTCACCCACCTATCTTGCCGATGAATTGGAATTTTCCTCTGGCAGTTGCTTTCTTACTGAACCTCGAGGCAGCATTTAATTTGCAAATTCATGAGCAGATATCCCTGCATAGTTATTGGTTCGAGAACTGAGCCACTCACGATGCTGGGCGTTAAAGTCTCCCAAAATAACTAATTCTGCTGTGGGATATTGCTCTAGAACTTTGTCAGTCGTCAAACTCAGGTGCGTGAAGAGTCGAGTTACGTCCGTGTCACCGCTATGAGACCTGTATAGGCACGCATAGATACGAGTGTGGCCGCCATAATCTACGTGCACCCACAATATCGACAGGTCCCTGTCTTCAAGGCTATGAATTAGGCGACAGCAGATATCCTCCCGGACGAATATACATACACCGGCACGTCTCAAAAAATTGTGCTCGAGTTTGTAGCCGGGATAACGAAGGTATGATGTGTCGGCCGGGCAGGATATCTGCGTCTCCGTTAGAAAAAGAATGGTTGGCTGCGCAGTCTCGAGATGCTGATGGACTGCTTTAAGATTTGCGTGAATACCCCTTATGTTGCAAAAATCCACATTATATGTGGATGGAGTAGACGCTGTAAGAACTCTTTTCTTTTTTCTTTTTCTGGCCATTTTGTATGAAGTTACTTAGACTAAGGATGAGGATTCACTGCACAGACAGCTTAGAAGACAAAAAGTTGCGGTACTAAGACTGCCGAAGCTCAACACAGATGATACGGTTGCTGGCACGGCGGGCGTATATTCGTGTCTGTCATTGACACAGTAAAAATTAACATCGTTCCTGAATCGCAATGTCATTAACAACTTTTCAATAGCAGACACGCAATTCAAAGCTCTTTGTTTCAATCCCTTATTCAACTTTTGAGTTTTTATTCCATTATCTCTAACTCGGGTTGTTAATTGTTTTTATTGTTCCGTGATTTTTGAAGGGAAATAAAAGATTAAATTTGGCACATACCTTTTGGGGTCGCACGTTGCTTTACCGATTCGTCAGGTTTCTAACCCTTTTATTGCTCCCGTTATCTAATTGCTCAATACCCACATCCGTTGTGCAGAATATGAAAGTATTATTTTTGCAAGACTATGATCTAACCCTAGCTTGCAAGGCTTTTGCGCATAACATTCTTGTAAGGACCTAATTAGGTATACGAACGCCACCATCTTGATCTTCACACACTGCACGCGTCAATGTGTCCAATAAAAGAATATAGTCTTAATACGTCTGCATATAACTTCGTTGTTTTCAGTTTTACGATTTTTAAAAGTAAGTAGCGGTGTTCGGATTGGTCCCGAGTAAGGTAGCCCCTTACCAATCATGAACCACTCCGATATAGAAACCTACCTACCTTAAATTGTAAGATTTATTTAATTACTTGAATGATATTCTCTGAAATAGTAGCAATTACAATTTGATAATTTGTTTAGAAAAGGCATTAAATCAACTTTGGAATCCCAAATTAAGTAAGTATAATAAATAACTAGTAAAATTATATAAAATTTAAAAAACCTTCAAACACAAAGCAAAATTGAACGAATGATAAATCCGTCACCAATTCTTCCTTATTTCTCTTTCCGGCGTCAATATCAATACACCCTTATCACCGCCTGTGCATTGAACCATTCCAATAAACCGAAACAAGATACGTCTGCTGCAAGGTGGTAAGGAGTTGGGTATGCTGCAGATTCCAGATGATGCTGCGGCATCAGTTTTTTTTTTTTTTTTTTTTTTTTATACCACTAAGGTGGCAAACAAGCTTACGGCCCGCCTGATGGTAAGCGGTCACCGTAGCCTATGGACGCTTGCAACACCAGGGGTATCACTTGCGCGTTGCCGACCCTTCAGAAATCTAATAACTTCTTTCTTGAAGAAAAAGCTTAAGATACCATTATGTTCTTGGAATATTATTGAAGTAATAGGATACTAATGAAAATTAGTTTATCCGTTTTGACGCTACGAAGCCACCCCTCTATTTTCGTCGGGGGTTAAAAAGCCACTAACAGCAGCCAAAACACTAAGCTTAAATGTTTCTTAGCCTTGCAGTCGTATGCTAGAAATCACCACAGATGGAAAACTGCTTTATGAGATAATGTATAAAAAAGGACGTATTTGATATTTAATGCAGAAATCATATCAATAGAACAAAATAAGATCAATAAAATGGTAAACATGCGTAAAAAAAAACGGGCGAAGAGCGAGTCGGGATCGCGCACTAAGAGTTCCGTACAAACTTATGATATTTAGATAGCTCTTCCATCATAAAATCAAGTCTCCTTATATGTCAACGGGAAGTACCCCATGGGTTTTGATTTATTTATGTCAAAAATATCCGAATTTTGGGCATAATTTTTTTTTACATTGACTTAGAAGATTAATTTTTTAAAACATTAAGTGCCCATGGACTTTACTATTTGATATTAATTTTAACTTAATACCTTCACGCGTTCTTGATTAAAAGGGTCTTGACAGACAGACAAACAAACTTTATTTTTCAATTAAGACCTTGCTTCGTGGCAAATTTCATGATTCTAGGACAACAACGGGAAGTACCTAAATATGCGCCAAAAAATGGCCGTACTTTTATAGCGTTGACATAGATTTGATAACATAGAAATGTGTTTTCACTACAAATTAACAAATGTCGGTTTTTGTCCTATACTTGTAATGGAAGACCTTAATTCGTGTCAATGTCGTGCCAATGTTTTGATTTGTTTGTGAATGCCAAAACAAAAATGGTCGTTTTTCGCCGTATTTTTTACTGAGTTGACTTAGAAGCTTGATTTTTTTACAGCTTTAAGGGACTTTAGACCTTAGTTATTGATATTAATTTCAACGTGATACCTGTACGTGTTCCTTAGAAAAAGGGTCTTGACAGATAGACGTCAACAAAGTGAGCCTAAAAGGGTTCCTTTTTTCCTTTGAAGGTACGGAACCCTAAAAAGGAGGAGTTTTGCACAAATTAATTAAAATCATTGGTCGCCTCTTGCAAACAACCATCATTAGATTTTATAAATATCCCGTTGTATATGTCACCGTAATATTGTGAATACTGTTAGATTATAATCAATCTAGTAAGATTGTATACTATGAAACAACAAATATTATAAAGTATATTTTTTAGATTATATGAAACTTGATTCGATCGCTCCGCATTTACGTGATCACATGAGAGACTGAACCTAACCCACCCAAAAGGATTTATACGGTGCGATTTCTGCCTCATTTTTTTTCATAGATTGTATAATCTCACTAGATAATTATAACCTAACGTTATTTACAATATTACGGTGACATATATAAATTATAACACCTGGTATACATCTGAGTTCAAAATTTAGCAGTTCTTCTTAAAGTGGCCGTGGTTTAGCAGAAGCAGTGTCTGAATATAGCTTATGACTAGTGTTAATATTTCTATGTTATGTTAGTATATTTTAAACCGACTTCAAAAAAGGAGAAGGTTCTCAATTCGGATGTATATATTTTTTTTTATGTATGTTCGGGCATAACTCCGTCATATGTAGACGGATTTCCAAAATTATTTGATTATATAAAAGAGTATACTGCATATAGATGGACCCATAATAATGTTGTGAATTTAAAACTTAAATTTTTGGTAAAACAAATTATTGGTATTAATTTGTAACTGGTGAAATACCTTTTATGTTGATGATTGTATAAAATTTTGTTATGTATTGATGTTTTTAGTGTTCGAAAAAAGCAATTCGTCACTCAAAAGTAAAAAATACAAACTTTTTACCAAAAAAGAAAAACCACCGGCTTCAAAAAGATGCCCTAAAAAGGTACAAATAAATTACTTATTTCCAAAAATCTGATCTGAATTACAGTTTGAAAATGGTTTCTATGTACCTAACAGTTTATAACACACATTCATAGGAGATGAATTACCTATGCTTTGTACGAAAAGAGAATTAAAAGTATCTAATGGCGGGGCTAATTAGGGCTATTTATATATAGGCCCCTAAATGACACTTTTAAGTTATCCTATGCTATATAACGAAGAAAAACTGTTAAAACGAGTTAACCTATACTTCTAAATATTTAAGATTTATTACGATTTTTATTATAATAAATATTTAAGAAGTATTAATAAGACAAAAAACTTACATGTTAATTATATCTTTTTGAACTTTAACAGGGTATCAATACAATTTTTTTCTGTAGGTTTCATCGATGTTTTGTAATGATAAAATAAGTAGGTAGATCCTTTTTCAATGTCTCGCTTGCATATAATGAATGCCGCATTTTTACCAAAATGATTTCAAAATCCCGCTTTTACTGAAAAAAAGACTGGCAACGCTGTTATACAGTAGATTATCAGACATTGAATGCAAACAGTCAAACACGTTTTGGAATTAATTATATATTCAAAAGATTTAAGTATATGGATGGAACAGCCGAAAATGTAATACCATAAATAGACTAAATCTTTCCTAAGAAAACGTTTCCTTTCGCGTAACTAAAGTTGTAACGTAGAAATATTAATATTATTCCGAGCTTACTCTAGCCGCAGGGTTTTTCATTTTACAGATGGGTCGGATATCGCCCTTGGCCGTGCAGTTATTTAATCTAAACTTGTGCTGCCAATTTCACACAAATTGCATCTCCGTAACGTTATTTTCTTTTTCCTGATTTAACCTAATTTTTTAACCTTGTAGCGTGGAATATTTATGAAAATTCTTAGAAATTCGCAGCAAAGTTGCCGGAAAAGTTTCAGGATTTTTGTAAACTATTTCAAAAATTCAAAATTCAAAACCTTTTTATTTAAATGAGTTTCTAAGAACACTTTTGAATCGTCAAGTGGATTAACTACAATTAGCTTTACAAACTAATTACAATACTGTTTTATTACGTGCGTCCATTAATTACACTTTGTAAAATCACAAACGAAACATAATATTATAGTGAATCAATTAATAAATACATGTTTTGTATTGAAACACTTAATTAACAAGATTTACAACGTAAATAGTTTGATTTAAAAAAAAAAAAACGGGTTGCACCCCGGTAGTGCCGGCAGCTATTTGCTTCCCATCACTTCGTATACATATTTATTAATTATAAATAAAACACAACTTACGACTCATACGTCGTATTTAATTGTAGGGAACCAATGTCCTTTACACACGATTCGCGCTTAACATTCAAGTAGGTATGTTGCAGGACAACTCATCCGTCATATTTGATTGTGCAGAACAATTGTCCTTAACACACAATTCGCGCTTTACTCTCAAATATGTCACAAGAAATGTCTTGACCCATTGTATATTTCTGAGCAATATCCAACCTATATTTCTCAATAATGTTATAAGCTATATTAAACGATATATATTTCTACGCCATTACTACTATGGAACTGGCTCTCTATCCTATCACACGTCTTTAACTCCTCTAACTTTCGAATATTTTCTTTGACACAACCTTACATAATAAATAAAGATTGTTTATTTATTTTCCTATAAAATTACCTATTGACACGTCAACACATAGATATACCTTCTATCCAGTGTAACGTAAGCTATGCTCTACAATTACTTTTATCTCACCTCGTATCGTATCACATTTTAACATGTGTAATCCGCACTTTCATTATTATTTATCATCACATCTCAATCTGTCATAGAATTAAAATCCCATATCCAACCTCCCTCTACTACTCATAATCGCCATATACTAAAAATAAAAAACTAACCTAATGTAAATAAATCTGACGCGAGTTCCGACTTACGAATCTTCTATGAATTGTCCTTTTGTGAAGTTTTCTCTTCAAAAACATACAACCTGAATATAACACTTTAACATATGTAATCCGCACTTTCATCTTTTCATCAACCTAATTTCCTCTTACTTTTTATTCGTCCTATAGAGTTTAACATTTTTTACACATCACAAAAAAAGTGCACAACGCCGCTAAAGACGTTTTCACTTCAAAATGTAATAGGGGTGGCATTATGGTTTACGTCTTGCGAATTTTTATGGCGTGGCATTATGGTTTCCGTCTAACGATCAGTCTGACGCGAGTTTATTTTTTTTTACCCATCACAAAAACTAACCTAATGTAAATAAATCTGATGCGAGTTTCGTCTTACGAATTTTATATGAATTTTCGATTAGGACACGTGATCTGACGCGAGTTTAACATTTATTACCCATACCAAAAAAAGTGCACAACGCCGCTAAAGAAGTTTTCACTTCAGAAACCAATTTACGCAATATTTTTTCAGATTGCATAGGGGTGGCATTATGTGATACTTTAAAAGTCTTCAATAATTCTGCGTCAGGATTTAAAGTAACTCCCGAAGAAAGCAAAAGGAGAAAACTATATTCATATATCATATATCACTACACAGCAGACTTACATATATACAGACATAGACATTTACTTTTTACAAACATGTCAATAAATAAATAGGTATTCATAAACATATTAAAGATATTATAAAATACACATACATCCACATATTCATATATCAAATACAGACATACATTAATACATAGATATATATAAATATACAAATACATATATAAGATTTATACAATAAAACTATACGTAAATTAACTTAGATAAGTCCTATCTGATGCAATCTTCGTTTGGCCGCCCGATACTGGCAGGATCCGAACGCGGGCGGGTGCATCACACAAACACGTACATATACATATATGCACACACACATTCAAACAGACATCGCACACCCGAAAGTGGCCCAGCTTCCTCACAACAGCCTGGCAGCAAATGCATATCATTCTACTACCATCACTTCGGAAACTCGCCTAAGGGTAAGAGAGAAGAAGTGACAAGAAACACCCGCATGTACACCTGTTAACAATCAGCCATGCAGGAACCAAGCCATCAAGTACACAACATCTATCCAAATATGTATATACACAAATACACGTACGTACTCGTGCGCCACACCCGCACACATCTAAACCCCCCCCCCCCACCATGCAACCGTGTGCACATGGTGCATCCCCTGGTAGCTCGCCACCGACCACTATAAAGTTTACAAAAAAGTCATAGGATTACTACTTGACTTGGTCACTAGGCCATACAATTCAAATATTCATCTACATTATAATATGCTTTCTTACATAGCAGATGTTTATTATAAAATTTGACACCGCTTTCCATAAATGATTTGTTTGGCTTTAGTAAGCTCAAACTTTGGCGTAGCAAATTTATGTTTATTTCTAGTACAGAAGTCGTGCTTATCACTGTTCCTCGGAAATTGGGATATATTTTTACGGACATACATAATATTTTCATAGATATATTGACACGGTACCATTGGAATATTTATCTCTTTAAAAACATCCCTGAGACAATCTCGGCTTCCTAGCTTATAAATGCTTCCTACGATAAAAACGAAAACTACATAAATAAATATTTTTGGACATTACACACAGCGCCATCTGGCCCCAGAGTAAGCAGAGCTTGTGTTATGGGTACCGGACAACGGATACAAATAAATATATAATACTTTTTTTGTAAATACTTACATATCATACATAAATACACCTAGACTCAAGACAAACACAAATGTTTATCACATTAATGTTTGTCCAGTGGGCGAATCGAACCCACACCCTCTGCACAGTAGTCGGCCACACTGCCAAGTAGGCTGCGAGGGAATCATAAACAATGTTGTTCATTCGTTTGATTCAGCTACAATTTACTACTTACTTTAAATGATTTAATATATTGAAATAAGAAATTAAAAACTCCCCAAAGTACGTGTCGTGCTCGCATTAAGTTAGGGCCCCGTTCCGTAGAATAAGAATTATTACAGATATCAGGCAACTTCACCGATTTTGTTAAGCAAAAATTTGGTTGGAAGTATTTATAAAGCTTTTTTATTGTGATTTTCATAGAGTTGGGAGGGGAACAAATTATTCTGAATTCTAAATTCTGAAGCTAATAAGTAATAACTTGCATAATAACCGCACCTTTGAAAAAGACAAAGCATTTTTTAAGACAAAACCGAACTATCCACATAACGGAGTAGGACTACGTAAAAAAATTCATGCCTACCTCAATGTGTGAAATTGTAAAAAATCAAGCTCGAACGCAATAAAAAACTACGGCCGAAATACGGTCATTTTTTTGCATATTTTGGCATTTACAAATAAATCAAAACCTATGGGGTACTTTTTATTTACTTAAAGTTGTAAAAGAATCAAGCTTCTAAGACAATGCAATAAAAAAAAAAGAGTTGTCGGCAGAAGTGAAAACCTTTACACACGATTCGCGCTTATCATTCAAATATGTTACAAGACAACTCATACGTCATATTTAATTATACAAAACCAATGTCCTTAACACACAATTCGCGCCTAACACTCAAATATGTCACAAGAAATGTCTTTGACATTGTCAAGAGATAATAATGTTTGTTTATTTACTTTTTTGACGTAGTATATTTGACATCTCAATCTGTCATAGAATTAAAATCCCATATCCAACCTCCCTGTACTTACTCATAATCGCATTATACTAAAAATAAAAATTATAATAGGCGTGGCATTATGGTTTCCGTCTTGCGATTTTTTATGGCGTGGCATTATGGTTTCCGTTTCGACGATCAGTCTGACGCGAATTTATTATTTTTTTACCCATCACCAAAACCAACCTAATGTAAATAAATCTGACTTTTATATGAATTTTCGATCAGGACACGTGTTTTTACCCCTACAAAAAAAAGTGCACAACGCCGTTAAAGAAGTTTTCACTTCAAAAATATGCCCGAAATACGGTCCTTTCCGGCGCATATAACACACACAACACACAAATAAATCAAAACCTATCGGGTACTTCCCGTTGACCTAGAATCAAGAAAATTAAGCTAGAAGCAAGATCACAAATATCCTAAAACTGATAATTAAGGCATAAAACTGTGGGATTGGATCTCACGATGGAAGAATTATCTACATATAATAAGTTTGTACGGAAACCCTCGGTGCGCGAGCCAGACTCGCACTTGGCTGGTTTTTTATTTTTTTATAGTATATTTTAAATGGAATTAATATACCTACTGTTTTTATTAGTTAATACTTAATTGAACAATGATTTCAGAGTCAAGATACTATTAGAAAAACTAATATTACAAATCTTGTGTGTGCCCAATAAATAAAAATTGTGTCAAACTAAGTAATTTTTTGATTTTAAAATTTCGTACGTAGTGTTTTATATTCTGTGCGAAAAAAGAGTTGTTTTTTTTTGGTTTCATAAGCATACTTTTACATTTCATTCAGATTAGTTCCTCCTTTCGAACCTTTTTTATCTTATCATATGTGAATATTATAAAATTGTCTTGCAAAATCTCATTTCAAAAGTCCATAACAATGCCAAATCCGGGAAATATGTCGTTTTGCAAAGCTTTAGCGAATGTGGCGTCAGGAATAATCTGAGAAAAGAGGGTTCCGACTCTGTGCTCAGCTTTTGTACGCAGTCCTTGATGCGGACTCAACGTAACAAAGGCATGATTAATAGCCAGGCGTGAAAACATCATATTTGTATAAATGTGTTTACTCTGTGGATTTTACTAGACTTAACTGGTATTTTCAACTAAAATATTCTCAGATAGAACTTATTGTCTCGTATTTATAAATATTCTCAGACAGAATTTAGTGTCTCGTATTTTTTACATTGGTAGGTGTATGTTTCTAATCCAAAATATAATAACGCAAAAAACTTCAAACAAACAGAATTTTACAAGGTCCTCCAGAACCTAGACTAGAGATACTATTCTTAAACTTTAATATACGTCGTACATTTTATAGCCTTTATTTTTACGCGACTTCTACTAAACGGAGAGTTATGTTATTAGCAGTCTATGTATGTATGCATAATCATCTGTTGTAGCTTTTGAACTACTAACCATATAATATCAGACGAGGTATCGTTAGCTTTGTCTCTGTGGCCCGCATGTCATAGACTATGTGACGTCTCATCAAATCTAATATTGGGCATAAAAACATAAATCAAGCAATTCGAAAAAAATTTGTTAAACATGTGTTTGCTATCGAAAGAAAGGTGTCGATGAGCACATTGGATAGTCGGGTTTTGATTTTTCAACTTCTACTTGCATAATTTGGAAAAGAACAGTAAAAATTGCCATACCTTTGATTTGAGCTGTTGGACTTGAATGCACTTCTTAAATTTATCTAAAGAACCACTCCCAGTGTTACTACTGCAGATCGCACATCAGTAGTTGAGGCATCCGAAAATATTTACTATGGAAAATTCATCTTTAAGTTTTGACGTGAATTTGATGAAACGTCTTTAGCAGACAGAAGGTTATGTATTTTTGGCGCCTTAGATATTACAAACTAAAAGAGATACAGCAAGGTGAGACATATCAGCTTTAACTATATTCTACCGACTTGCCAAAACATCCCAAAAATCTTTGTTTTCAACAAAAGATACCGTATCCAGCTGCATGAGCAAGAAAGGAGCTCTGGCATGCATGAAGTTAGGATCTACACCAATCTCTAAAACAGACTAGGACATGAAATGAGACATGAACATACGCATCATTTGTGGCAGCGCCGCTGTAGTACAAGCTCTTAACAACAACTGCATCAACAGTAAAGGATAAGTATCCTGGAGTGTCACTGAACTGAAAAAAATATAAATATTTGTCTCTAGGCAATGGTGCGGCAAAGAGAGGATCCGACATTAAAATAATGGAACCAGAACCAATTTTCTTTTTACCGCTACGAGACTGCAGTAGAAACTGCATCTATAGATGCATTTACCTTTTTATAATGTTTCTCGAAATCATGTACGTTAATATAAAGTTATACATTAACATAATAAAAATCTCTTCCTAATATGAACTAGCTTTAGAATTAAACAATGTAATTATAATAAGTTAGGTAAAAGTACTATTTGTTGATATAGGATACAGTATTGTGTGAGTACCGACATGTTGTCGATTTTGTACGAACAACTTTCCCGGAATTTTCCAACTTGAAATACGTATATGTCATTTGTTGTGCAAAAACATATATTGAACTCACGTACAAAGTTTTATATAAACCGCATGAACGGTTACTAAGTTATAGGAAAAAATAGGTAACTTGTTAATTGATGTACGTTCTTTCTCCCTCACTCCTGCAAAGTTCTCTGCAGGCTGATTAACATACTCAAATTTATCATTATAGCTATAAAGACAGCTACTCTCTTTAACCTTAATGATAGCCATAGGCTGGAAGTACTTGACAGCGCTTTTACAGAACACAAACCTAAGTTTCTGTATCTGGCTAGACGGATTTTGTTTTAACCTTCTTACCGTTATTATGTCCCTATAAATCCTATCCGACAAAGACCATGTGGGAAGTCTTGTAACTCGGACAAATTCAAGAAAGCTTATCAGCTTACAGCAACTACATCTCATCATTTATATCTCATCCATCGAATCTCTTACCAGTCACTAAGCTATCAGCGAGTGCTCTAAACAGGCGTTCACCGGTGCCCGAGTAACTCTGTGTGAGTTACTAATAAGAGAGCACGCACGGCGACAACGTAACAATTATTCCTCTACCGAAGAATAGACTCCTTCTATAAAAGTGTCTACAAGTGTACTTTGTCAAGCAGTCAAGAGAACCTAGTGGAAGGGACTAGCCCGACCTCCAGGCTAACTGGAGCTATAAAGCTATGGAAGTCGACACCCTAAGCGCCATGCCTCGCTTCAAACGTCTTAATTAATCACTGCGTTTGACGACTACTAAAAGCAGATTGCTTAAAACTTGTAATGCTTGCTTAGTCCTAAACCAGCAGACACCAATCATGTCCGCGAGGTACACAGTGAGGTCAAAAGGAGATGCGCTCTCCCGCCGCTTGCCTCTCTACCTCCAGTCATTGTAGGCAAAGTTCCGCAGGCTATCAAAATTAAGGTTACCCCTGATTATTATATTAATAGGTATTTTTAATGGGGCGATGTCGAACTATATTTTTTTACGGCTAAGGGTAAAAACGTTCTGAGCCCTCGTGATAATAGGTCATTTAGTTAACTAAACGCTTTCAGTAAACTTTATTGACGGTTACTAATACCACGGTAACGTAATTTCATAGACACTGACCTATTCCCCAGTCATTTCGGTTTTTGGGCAACAGGGGCACTGCATCACGGATTTCACGGAGCACTTCTATACCTAAAGGAGCGTCATTTTTCGACATGGCAAAAGCGTTCAATGAATACCCCGTTAGATTTATAAGCTGTTCCACTAAACACTGAGATCGCTCTTAACTGGTTTCTATTTTAAGCACTTGCTAATAGTACCTTGCGAGTGACTTGGGTGACAGATTCGATGACCACATCAATATTAGGGATCTAATGAGAGCAGGGATGAGATCTAGTTGTGGTAAGCTGATTATTTTAAAAGCTTTCTTGAATTAGGCCCAGTTTGTCACTGTCTTTGTCGCAGTGGCTTCGTAGTCCTGGGGCTCAAGGGACAACATCTCTATCGGTCTTTCTATTTCTTGGTTGTGCCTGAATAATTTTTTAAAGATATATATGAATGATTTAGGAGTAAATAGCAACAAAACGGTATATCGATAGCAAAAATATAAAAAAAAATATTTTTCGATGTCAGATTACAGCTAAAGTATTAGAGATACATAAATATTATATCTTAGCTTTTTTATTTGCATACATGATTTTTTCGTTTCAATAATTATTTCCGAGATCTAAGCAAAAAACTAAAAAAGGTTACCTTTTTTCCAAGATGGCGGCGCGAGCGCAAAAGATATCGATGAGGAATTTTAGTATGTTTAATGAGAAGTTGTAATGAACATGCACACAAAAATTCAAAACTCGACTAATTAATGTTTTTTCATTTTCTAATTTGATTGGACTATTATTAAATTTTACAACATCTAAAACAATGTCCTAAAGTTTCAAGTCAATCAGAGAAATTGTTTCGGAGATACAGAAGACAATTGGTAAGATTTCTCGAGAACTACTCAACCGATCTTGATGAAGGTCTCCGAGATACAATTTACAAGGACTTGGACGAAGGATTTTTTTTTTTCAATTACATCTATTAAAAAAAAATAGCGCGAAATTTTAGCCAAATTTCTAATTTTTTCATAAAAACTTCTGCCAAAAATCCAATTTGATTTTTTTTCTTGGTTCAATTTCTTGTATAAAGTCTTAACTAAAACACTTATTTTTTTTCACTTCAAATGATCCTGCTGTCAGGAGTTCTGCTGTCAACGTGGACGCGCCTTCTTTTCCGAGGGCATGCCGGAAATGCCGTCACAAGTTTTTAATGTCAGTAAGTTATCCGTTAATAAATGTGTATTTTTTAGACAGTAAAAAGTTCGAATTAAATATTTCATTTTTTATACTAAAAAAAAATATTAGAGATAGGCCGTTTTATTCAGAGGAAACCCATGTAACCCCTTAAGTAAAAAAAAATCGGTCCGTTGTGTGCAATTGCGGTTTCCTTATTTTTCTCCCTACATAATACGCCTACGAAGAAACACAGACAATCGAATCTGCTGATAGCGCTTTAGGTCTCTGTAGTGGGGGGTGGGGGGCGCACGATTCTTAGTTACAACATTGCCAACTATCTTGTATATACTTGGCCCTCTGGGCTGGGTTCCAGCTAGTCATGCCAACGACACGTCTCTTGGCACTTCTTATAAACACAAAATAAATAAAACACCAATATCAGTGACGTACCATATTAAACTACTTTAATTAATCATTCTTCAATTAAATTAAAAATTATTTATATAAGAACATCGTGCATAATAATCAATGATTCATCGAAATTCACATAATAAGTAGTTTCTTTCTGCAGGAATCACACAGTTAGCCTGCCCAGAGCATATACAAAATTACAAATTACATTAAAATACATAAAACATTAAAATCGTAGCCAGTACGATGTTTTAAGACAATGTTCCTTCAAGGAATTTTATCTTTAATGTAAATGTTTAGATGCTATTTTGAAATAAAAAAACATAGTTTATGACAACAGTAATTACAAAGATGCTTAATTTTAACTGGAAAGGGTTGATATACATGGAACAGGTGAAACAGATAACGAATGAATACAGAACACAGTTGATATCAGACAGCCAATAACAAAAAACATGTCTTCTAAAAATATTATACCTGTAACCTACCTAAAATTTGAAAATGTATATAGCCATATATTGTACAGAGTTTTATCGTAACAAACTGCAATGCAATGCGGCCCGACACAGAAGCACTATAAACTTACAACTTAAGCAAGTTATAAATATTACAAGTCAGAATGTTGTATTTGACAATTTACGAAAAAGCGTCTCTTACCACTTTTTTTTAAGTCTAGCGAATAGGCCTTTATAAACTTTATACTACTTTTATAGCGTTACATTTTAGTGCCTGATAATACGCTTAGTGGTATTTCTATCGTGCATTGAAGAATATTTCAACTATCTCCTTAAAATTTACCTTTTACGTATGTGTTGCCTTGTCATTTTTAAAGATTTGCTAACCTTTTATTGTGTTAAACAAATGTTAGATATAGTAAATTTTTATGCTATCATATTTTTTATAATGTAATATTTATTATATTAAATGAGTGCACATGGCAAATTTTATTATCATCTGATTTATTTGTCTTATACCTACCCTAATTTACTTCTAAATTTACTTTATGATCTATTTAAATTATTTTTTTGAAGTATTGTAACCTAAAATCATAATTAAGTTTGAAGTCAATCTGTGATGGACTAAATATAGAACGGGCGTACACCAAGAAACTAAAATTGTCTGCCGTCTTTGCTTAACAAACCATATCATAGTCGTCCGCATCACATTTTTGTCGTACACCATAATAGAAATCGGCCAAATGCGAGTCTGGCCCGCACCGAGGGTTCTGTACAAACTTATTATATGTAGATAGACCTTCCATCATGAGATCAGGTATTACAGGTTTATGCCTTAATTATCAGTTATATGTAACATCTTCTATCATTTCATTGTTATTCATCTAAATTTTATGATTCTAGGTCAACGGTAAGTACCCCATAGGTTTTGATTTATTTGTGTGACAATATGCGACAAAAATAACCACATGATGCGCATTTTTTACATGCATTGACTTTTGATAATAATATTAGTTTATTAAATGTGTTTTAACTACAAATTTATGAATTTTGGATTTTTTCCTATATTTGTGATGTAAGACATTGCTTGCTTCGTGTCAAATTTCATGATTCTAGAACGAAGTGAAGTATTATTATATATCATATTCCATAGGTTTTGATTTATATGTTAAATCCAAAATATGCGAGAAAAACGGCCGTATTTATTTATTGCGTTGACTTACAGCTTCAAGGGACCTTTAGTATTTAATAACAATTTCAACTTGATACCTTCACGTGTTCCTGAGAAAAAGGGTCCTAACAAACAGACAGACAGATAGATAACAAAGTGACCCTTAAAGTGTTATTTTTTTCTCCTTTAGGAACGAAACCCTAAAAATGGCTAGCATGCTCTTTGGACAGTCCGAAAACAAATTAATCTTTGGTGTGCGACCATCCCATAAGCAGATAAGCAGTCGACTAAAAGGAACATTCGCATACAATGGTTTTTATTAATACGATTAGTTATTAGACCCGAACGCCAAGTAATGAATACCACCCATGATTATAAGAAAAACTCTACTTTTCACTCGTGTTCATCAATCAGAAAGCTGAAATCGGAACGCATCACTATGATTGTGGGCCGTACATGCCTTTTACATTATTTAATTTTATATCTTATTTGATTATTATTTTGTCGAAAAGTTACAAATTCCATTAATATCGACATTGATTAGTAAAAGTAGATGTTATTGAAAATGTTACTTAAAAGTAAAAAACAAAAGGTACTTCTGCGTAATAAACAACACAAGCACATTAGGTTTTATTAGCGTTGTGACAATATAAAGTGAAGTAGAACTGCAGTATGGAGTTTAAAGAATCAGATTTTAAGAGTTTTAGAAGGTTAACAACACGCTAGTGTTACAAGCAACCATGGGCAATGGTGACCGCTCAACATCATGCAGACCATAAGCAAGTTTGCCACCTTAGTGGTATACATAAAAAAAGAAATTTAAGTTGAACAACTTTAGCCCATTCTTGCTACAATACTTGATTAAAATCCCTTGCACTCTATTGACGGCGCCATATTGCATTACAATAGCCATAACCTAATCCATCCGAATTTATTTATTACTTTATGCCATATTCATTTTCATTTTTTACAAGTTTCTCCTTGGCTTTTACTAATAAATGTCAATTTTACCAAAACATGTATAAAATAAAAACTGGGAATCAACTCATTTATCCTCAAAAGATTAGACATAGTTACATTTTAAATAGAAAACGGTTGAATTAATAGTTTTTGTGATGATTTCTCTTTTCTTACAACATGAAACATATGACACAATGACGAAACCAGTCCCATATTATATATATTATTTGTCGTTAGGTAAAGTGATAATACTCACTCAGACATTGAAATTATATTGATATAATACGAGTATATGACCAAAATATATAATTGACAACTGTTTGCATTTAGGTAAAAGAAAATGGTATGGAAAATTTAAAATTACAAGTATAGTCTATTAAGTATACTAGACACACAACTGTGCGATTATGATAACATATAAATAGTACATATGTATGTGTCAAACTGTTAGATTAGTTGTCTAAATCTACTCACATTTTATTCAATATAATGTTAATAATCTAATTTGTACCTTTTAAATGCATTTTAAACATGATATTGTCAAATATGAGCATACAAATTTAGCACACTACATTCTATCATTTCATGAAAAAATCATTTTACAAACTAATTGATATCAGTTTAAACATTGTATTTATGCAACAGCATATAGTGGGAAATTTCTATAAGAAATATCCAAAACAGAATGGATAATTATAAAACTAAATATGATAAGGTATTTTATCTGTTTTTAATAGGGTATAGGAAATTAAAAACTTGGGGAACCAACATTGCTAACTAAACTAAACTAAATAATTTAGTTACTAATGAAACATACATAATACATTCAAAAACCTTAAAAATCTACTCACTAGGTAAGTTATCTAAAACAATAAGAGCTATTCTACTGACAAAATCAAAATAGAGAGGTATGTATTAACTGGTCAAATAAACCGATAATAAATAAGGAACTAAGGACCAGTCTCACATATCCAAATCAAATATGAGGTCATTTTTAAACGTGACCTCCAAATATTGGCCTTTGTTTAACTTTTCTGGATTATAGAGATCAGTATTATGTTTTATATTATCACAGGTTATGGATTTATCTTTTTGATTTTTTTTACTGTATTTCATATCTATAGGTTTACTACTACCAGAGTTCCAGATAGCAGGTTGTGATGAAGGATCAGGGATACTATTATCAACAATATTTAAAACAGATGTTTCGCCTTTTTCAGAAAGGGCTGTTTTACTAGTATTTCCATTACTATGTTCATCTAACTGAGCATAGGATTTTGTATCTGTAAATACAGCATCATCAGAGATTTTTGAAGCTGAGTTTGTATCCTCATTACTATTGATAATATTTAATACTGATCTAACACCACTTTCATTACCATTCATACATTTATTAGGGTAAGTAATTTTTACTTCAGAGTCTGTAGTTCTGTTTTCCGCCTCAGCATCAGATGTGTCAGCTAGACCACTATCACGTCTCTGTTTCATGGCCGGCTTCAGTTTCAGTTTGGTGGGCTGCAAATCATTAAAAGAATTGCATATAAAATCAATATCAATAAAAAACACTTATATACTTTACTAGCTTTTGCCCACGGCTCTGCTCGCGTTAAATTCAGTTATTGGTGTGGTATTTAAACAGCAACTCTTTGATTTTTCAAGTTGGAATTCAGTCATAGTTATTCCAGTGGAAACTTCAAAATTTTCCAGGATTAAAAATAGCCTATCCTTCTCCATTAATTATACAAAAAAACGGTACAGCGACCTTCGTGTCATTCATTTAGGATTGTGTTGTCCCGATTCTGCAGCGCCTCTGGCATGTCTGCAGGCGCACGCATCGATTGCTTCCATACGACTATGCGAAAGCGATGCGCGTCCTTGGTACGCAAAGTTCGTGCCAGTTCCAATTCTGTCCTAATATGAATGCTGAAAGGTTAGACTGTCCTTTCCTTAGGCATTGCTGTAACAGACATGAGGCGGTGCCAATGCCGGAAAGGAAGTACTAAATGACTGCATGAATATAATTATGTATAATATAAATATATTTTATTTCATATAATGTTCGTAAATTTTTATTTTTATTTGATTAGATTAATTTATTTAATTACGTATTATTTATTTATTTCTAATTTTATTTCAAAATTTCCTTATGTTATTTTATTTCATTAATTTAAATATCTAATTATCAATGTATAATATGGGTTTCTTGTTTACCTGATATAAATGAATTTTGAATTTGAATTAACCTCTTGGGGATATCTAAACCAATTTATTATCCCTCAAACCATTTATTATTACAGTAATTTTTAAGAATGTGTAATCTATTGTCAAATAGCATTATAGAAAAATACTTATTTCAATAAAAGTGTAAATACGAAAAGTCAAGACAGGTGCAAAACAGCAAAACACATCCTAAAATCAGCAGATAAAGTCTCCAAAAATGCTTTGTATAACTTTGTAAATTAATTGTAAATTTGTGTTTGCACTTCTTCTCAAAGCTAATGCATGTATGACACACAATTTAACAGTGTTTTTAGTATGACATGTAGGTGATAAACCTACTGGGTCGATAAATTTGTGGTTATTACACATTACACAGGCCTTACATATTCAAAAGGGAACTTATACATATATCCTTGTGAGTCAAATATATATGCCCAAAATCTTACCATTGCTAAGTTTGTAGCCTCATCTTCAGCCTCACTTTCACTTTTTCGCCTTTCTTGGTTACGCCTTTTACTTTTCTTTCTCTGATTCTTTTTTTTCTGGCCTTCTATTGAGGAATTATATCTGTAAAGTGAATATAGCATTCATAAAGACATGTTTATAAGAATAGGAATTATCAGAAATATGGATCATAAAAATACCCAAATACCCAACCCATAGAATCAGATTTATTGCACTGAGATAATTACTGACAAAAATAAAATACACACTGATATTTTGTATTAATTTACTTTTACAATATTAATTTACAATAAAGTAAATTAGTACAAAAAATATGAGTGCGTATTTTCGAAACCAACAGATAGTCCTACTAGTCACAAATTGAAATTGGTGATCCCACTGGTATAACTTGGTATTACCTATGTATACACGAAAAATTGCAATCTCAAAAAGCATACAGAGATGTAATTATCTTTACAAAAAATGAAAATACAATATTTTTGTATTAATTTACTTTATCTATATAGATATAAAAATTACGTGTCACATTGTTTTTCTGCGATGGACTACTGAACTGATTTTAATCAAACTTTCTAACTATCTGTTATTTGATCCATCTTAAAAGATAGGATAGTATTTATCTCGATCGGTCAAGTGCTAGCCGGACTTGGGCACTTTAGGTAAAAACCAATGTTTGCCAGGACCAATGTTTTGTTTTGGGACCGCTAGTTATATATAAAGTAAGAAAGCTTTTTCAGGTACTATATTGTTAGAGCTAATGAGTTCTCAGAGTGTAGACCACAATTTATATCTATTTTATGCATTTGGTAGGCATTTCAATGGTAGGTAGCCTACATAGACACAACTAATTAATTTAATTTGTATGCAAACCTAGGACAAATTTTACTTTCCTTTACATTATTTGATCAACTTTTGGGTTTGGATTCAGTAGAACTGAACTCATACTAAGATAACCAATATTGTAATTAGTTTGTAAAGTAAAGAAATTGTTAATTCTCTTGACAATTCGAATGTGTTCCTAGAAAGGATTTAAAATAGATTTTTCATAATGATAAGTTAGCAACAAATAGCAAGTAGGTAAGCAATTTTTATGTTTTTTTACAAAAAAAAAAGTGCAGGTCATCAAATGATTATTGCTATAACTTACGCATACTGCATAATTGTAGAACAACAACTGTGGTCCAGATATGTATAATACAGTCTATTTAACTGAGCTAAATAATAGAATTGAAAAACTTACCTATAAAATTGCTTAGCTATAACATCATTAAACCTTACAGTCTTTTTTAAACTAGATTCTTCTGGGATACAATCAGAACTAATATAATCCATAGATGAAGCTACATCTCCATAACTAGATTCTGAGAAACTCCTCATCATGGCAATGGGTTTGCGCAGTATACTCTTTGTACTATTTTCACAATTAGCAGAATCTGTCCCTATGAATCCCTTCTCATCACATGTTGGAAATTCCACATCATCTTCATCGTAATCACTGTGGTTAGATGATACAACAATGCTAGTTTCCATTCCAAGGTTAGTTACTTCAACTGAAGGCAAAGTTGAATCATCCATTGATTCGAAACTAACAACCTTGCTCTCAGAAGTTTTTTTAACCGGAGAGATTTCAAAATATTCAAATTTCATGGAATTTTCTTGCAAACCAATCTGTACTTTAAGAGGAATATCTCCATCAAGTTCCAGCTGTAAAATCACATTATTGTCCCAAGCTTCACCTGTGGCATTAACAAAATGTATATTTTCATCAAAAACAAGTACAGCAGCATAATGTACTGGTACAAAGCCAGATCCCACAGTTGTAAATTTAATGTAAATTTTGTTACCATCCTTTTTTACTTTAACAGAATCAGGTTCTGTATTTTTAACATGAAAAGTAAAAGCCACAATATCATCTAAGACATTATATGTATAAGGTGGTAAAATGTAACAAAGGTTGGATTCCAAAAAAGATTGCTTGTTTAGATCTTTCTCTGAAAGCTCACTAGGCTGTGGTGTGTAAGTTGTTGTATTTTTTGTAGAAGATAGTTCAACAATTAGGTTTTCTCTTGTGTTATCTTCATCACTTTGAGAGCCAGAATTTTCTTCACTATCTACCCCACTGTCAAGTTTGGAAGATTTAAAACTGGGATTTGAATTGTTTTTTTTTAGCACAGGTAATGTAACAATTAACATATGTTTTGATTTATCAAATTTGGCATTACCACACTCCTCACTAACCAAGTATGGAAATGTCACATTTAGTTTATATTTTGCAGGCTTCTCAGATATTAAGCTTAATGACTTCTCATGAACATCCAAGATGCAATCCTTAGTTGATGATAAAAGTGGTAAATTTACTTCAACCACAATGTGACTTGGAATTGCAGTGTACTGTTTACTATCCTTAGAGTAAGTGAAATCTTGTAAATCAACATTTTTTTGTTGTTTAATTACATACTTTGGTGTGGTATAACCATTATCAAAAGAATGTGTATATTCTCTCCCTTTTTGAGGTTTATTATGTTGCTTCTGTGACTCAATTTCTTTTAAGGGTTCGGGTTCTTTATATGACTGCTGAGGATATAATTTTTCTAATATTTCAGGAGCCAATTCCTCATTCTCTTGATTAATCAATTGTTTATAATTAGGATCTTCTTTACGAATGACAGCTGGTGTAGTGATTCCTTTATAGTATGATTTTGGAAAACGTATATTATTATTATCCAAATGTATATCATATGACTTTTGTAATCCATCTATAGCAGTCTGGTTCACGATTTCGCGAAACTTTTTATTTACCTCAGCCATTCTCATTGTATCTGGGTGAAAAACAACATCATATATAACAGCACGTTGTCTTTTAAGATCGAAGTCTTCTCGAGGCGGTATTAACGTGTATGGAATTTTCCAGTTCATACCTCTCTTGCCATTCATTTCTTGTATAGTGTAGGTGGGTTTGCCGACATTTTCATTACTGCAAATGTTGATAAAAGCTTTACGGTCGCCTGCAACGCTAGTTTTGATAACATAACCAGCTTTTGGATTGATAAAAGTTATATCATAGCCACGTTCCTTCTCCAATTGGGTCATTTCTTTCTGATAAAGTTCTTGGTTCGCCGGGTCACGTACTTCATCGCAATATTCACTTAGCAATTCTCGAAATTTCTTACTCTTCATAGCGTCCTGGATAGCCTCAAGATCATTGCGTGTAAGATGAGCATCCTCGTCTCGTGGTTTTACACCGGTTGCCATTTTATGTAATTGTATTACTTATAAATAAACACCAGACAATTGCGCATGTGAACCACGTATTTTTAAGTATTTTAAAGTATTTTTCAGCTGACAAATTAAGTGTTGCCAATCCAACGAAATAATCCACAATAAAGATCCACAAACAAGATCTGCCTCATAGAGCAAAGAAATACCTACGGCAACCGTGAGTTTTGGTTTTAACAAACGATCGATCGATCGATCCTTAATGCATGGAGACGATTCTCATTCGTACTTTGAGACCCTCGACGACGAGTGACGATGATGGATGACAGATGATTGAACGACCGACGAGTCACACAATCGACTTAAGAGCTGCGATGCTCCGCTTATATGGGGTGTTAGTCGTTTGGAATTGTTTTATGACGAAATATTTAATATTAATGGCATATTTCGATCCGATTTATGTGGTAAATTAAAATAAATTAGTGTTTAGTGGCGTTATGTTGACCGACATAATGTACAGTATGCGCTTAACGTTAATAATCCAACCAAAGAGAATGATCCAAGATTTGTACAGGTGTCACGCAGAATTTATGACTTTTATTTGTTTTTGTACAATGAAATATTCAATAATTAGAATCTAATATTGTTTGTAAAATGGTATTGTTAGTCCCGGCTGTAACACAACTTCATTTAATAACGGAGTTTGTGTACAAGACAGAAGTTTGTGAATTGATGGCCTATAATTGTTGATGAAATAAAATCAAAGAATTTGATAAACTAAAGTTTCGTTGGTTAGGTACCTACCTACTTATATCTTTCATCGTGAACCTTACATTTTAAGGATTTAAGGTCCTATGCACACTCATAAAAGGAGACTGAAATCAAAAGTAAGTTAGACTTTTCAATTAAAAGTCCTTAATGAAAACACAACGCAAAAGTAACGTAGTAGGTATTTGGAAAGGTCATCGCAGTGATTATTAACCTGCTAGGTTTACTAAAGTACACCTTTGTATAGTTGATGACGCTGATATACTGGGGCTACATCCCAATGCACTGATACTTTTACTCTGTTTAGCGATTATCAACCCTGTAAAATCGATTTTCCACCTATTTCGGAATGAAAATTAGACCGCTAATTTTTATACAAAAAAAGAGGTATAGGTTTTTAAATACAAGAAGTTTTCCTACTTAAGGTTTTTAAAGTGTTGATAATAGAATGGCCTAAAATTGCATTATTTGAAAGGAAATACAACTTATAGTACGTTAGTATGTATAAAAGGTATTTAAGGAAATTAATGTATTTCTATGTAAACCTTTGCTACACAAACATAGCGAAATCTAATAAAAATCTATGAGGATAATGTGGATATCGCAAATAAGGTCTTGCTTAAACAGAAGTCAGGACAAAAGTATTCTATCTCATTTTCAGACAGCAATGTATGTCCCTTGGCCATGATGTTTTCTTAGTTTTCTAATAAACTAAGCTTCATAAGCAGCCACCATTTTAAGTATTCTCATTACGTCGCTACTCGCGGCTATGCAAGTATCGGGGTCCGCGCGGCCATTACGATACCAGTTACGTAAGTTTTTTTGCATAGCTATTTTTATAGGTATGTTTGTTATTTAGAGATTATAAAACGTTATTTGTTTTTTAGTTTACGTATAGTAGATTAAGTAAAATAAAGTTATTTTTTATTTCAACTTTGTATACTATAATTTTCATTGATATTTGTAACGTAGAAATAAATATTACCAAAATGTTGATACTATTTTGTATTCTCTTTTAGTATTGAAGTAAGAAGATTTATACTAATAAAATCTTTTTGATTCCATAAAACAAGCCTATGATTTATTATTTCTAAAACTTACTTGCTAGAAGCAAACATACTATGGGGGCCGCACGGCCCCCACGATACCAGTTACGTGTGTCAAATTTACGATACCAGTTAAGGGTTAAAACTATAAGTGAGAATAGTGCACTGCACAGAAATTATTTCCACTGAAGCTCTCAATTGGGAAAAAAAGGTATTCTTTTCCCTGTACCAAAAATTAGGTCACCCCATTGCTTTATTGAAATATGTATAATTTCCTTTTTCCAACGTTATTATCAAATGTTATTGTATTGTAGAAAGGTTCTAAGCACAGAGCTGCACGCTGAGAAGAAGTTTTACAGTACTGTATTATTCAAAGAAAATTAGTTTAGATATTGCATATAAATCAAACAAGCAAATTTCGCCTTTTTGTTATGTTATTAAAGTTTCGTGATATTTTATACATTTGGTTGAAAAGCTTATATCTCTTCATAAAATATTTACTTTAGCAATAGATTAAGCAAAGCCTTTTTAACAACATTTCCAAAGACCTGACTAATGATACCTCAGGCAATAGAGTACTACAAGTACCCCTATTTTTTTACACGGCCTTCCTGTAAAATCACTATAAAATGGTTATAAGGCTGTTTTTGCCATAACCATTGTTACCATTTAGATATGGAACGTCTGAAAACTGACCAAATGCAATTTTTATTTGCTGTCAGGAAATTTGCTTGACATAATTTTTCAAGTGTTTGTCAAAAAATATGACTTGATTTGTAACTTGAGCAGCAAAGGCTTGTACCCATGTAGTTCCATTAGGGCCCAATACAAAGTAATGTGGGTATTTTAGAAATAATCATTTCATTTTGGAAATAAATAAGGCCCTATGGAAATTGCTGGTGGTGAAACTCATTATAACAAAGATATATGACCTACAATTTTTATACCTATTATTTAAGAATTTTACATAATAATTCCAGGTGTTTAGGCGGAGCTACTTGAGCACCTTATAGCGCGCTGTTTCCGCTTTTCACACCTGTACCAGCAACTCAGTTATTGAGACTGTGCAATTATGTCCTGAGTTATTAGTCTTCTGTATAAATAAAAATAAATTGCAGTAATGTATTTGCGTGCAAAGCTTCCGAACGACTGCACTAGATTGGAAATCACTATAAATTAATTTAATTAAATAATAAAATTTACATTACAATTCCAGGTGCTCGAGCTTTACGTAGTGCGTTACCGCTTTTCGCAGCATGATGGTCCTGCTTTTCGCAGCCAGGTGTTCCCGCATTTCGGTTAGCGGTTTTTGAAACTGCACTGCATTTGCCCTGGCTTATTTATACTGTCCAATGAGATAGCCACAATCAATAAATAGTATTTCACACAAGTAACTGAAGTTACAGTGGGCAGGGCGTATTGCACGCAGAAGAGTCGATGTGGAGGGAAAAAATCTCGAGTGGGGACTATTTACCAGAAAGGTCAGCGTGGAAGAGCCCCTGCCAGATAGATGGATACCCTTGTGAAGGGTTGCAGAGAACTATTGGTTACAGGCAGCACAAAGCCGCATGCTGGTGGATGAAGGTTAGGTGAAGCCTATGGCCAGCAGTGGACGTCATTACGTACGTGTAATGATCATCAGACATTATTACTGTAACTTCTAACTGCATAAGAATGCCTAAAATTTTAAGTAGCACGACATGGAAAATATGTAAACAAAATGTCACACATAAATATCGACTTGAACTTTTTCAAGGAAAACATTATGCTATTTTGACTTCTAGAATAATCTTTACAAGAAGAAATATGCATATTATATCAGGAGATACTACCACAGTTCTTTCTCTACTGCGCATTAGACTTTTATCACACTGACACATGGAATAGAAGGCCTTTATGCAGTAGATCATTAACTTTTAAGCGTGGAAGACAACAAAGACAAGCACAGCCTTTATGGCGGCTTCGTGGCTCAGTGGGTCACGAGGGTTCGATACAACCCGAACAAGATAAATATTTAATATTTGTGTGTCTTGAGACGGAGTGTTTTCTATGTATATGTATGTATTTACAAAAATAAGCATATATACGTATGTGCATCCGTTGTCTGGTATTCATAGCACAAGCTTTGCCTAGTTTGGGACAATTTAATGTGGACGGCGCTGTATGTGATGTCCAAAAATATTTATTTATTTATAATTTTTTCTACATCTCTAAAAACATTTAATGTCAAATATCACCCTACCCATGCTTTTTGAAAAAGATTAAAATTTATTTATGTAGCTTAAGAATGTACCCCTGTCATTTAATATTATTAAGCTTACATATTATGTAGTACACAACAATAATAAATCGTCTCTCACATTTCAGATTGCTGTGACACTCACTTGCTGCCTCGTCTCATTCATCTACGCATCATCTGTTTATAATTTAAGTGAAAATAAGTGAAATTTATTTAACAAATAGAAGAACATAATTATGAAATATTATTACATATAATAAAAGTAGTATTCTTTACTACTCTGGCGCAATAAGAAGCAATACCTAAGCATATGGGCTGAAAAGTGCTGTGGCGTGAAGGAATGAAGTTTTAACTATAGTTTAATTTTTATTTTGGCTAAAAAATAAATGAATTTAAATCTGTTCCTTGTTTTTTTAAGACAACGTAGTGATAAAATTACTACAGAGATCTTACTTATAATTCGTATAACTCTGGGAGGGGGTTGTTGGTCTAAGTAACTGTGGAATATTGTATTGTCATCCTAGCTTAGTAAGTATGCAAAATTTCATCGAAGGGTGATAACAGGAAGTATGTTAAATTAAGCTTGCAAGATTACACCACAAGATGGAAGAACAAAAAAAAAGGAAACATTGTGAGTTAAATAAAAGTAAGTAAAACTATGCGAAAATACGGGCCACGCACGAAACATTCGTCAGTACTGTTGTCCATAACTGTACCTTCGCGGACGACCGCCTTTTTGGTACACCTTACGTGCCACGATCTATGCCTACTTAAACCATAAACATTTCAATATTCTATACAATAAATACCTATATTCTTAATTTTAAACCGAACGATGAGTAAGTAGAATAAAAATCAATGTAATAATAGCATATTAGACATTAATAAAGAAGAAACACGACACTACTATCTGCTATCTAAAATAGCTATAAGCTATTTTCGATAATTGGCACAGATAATGAAGAGTTAAAGTATTCTAGCCGACGATACATGAGAACATAATTGTTTCGAAAACGATCTCTCTAGCGATACTGCGATATGTGTATGAAAATGACGTCAACATTCTCCGGATGTGATAAAAATATTACTGACTTGGCTGTGTGGGGAAATCCTTTGCCTTTCCTGAAAAGGAAAAAATAAACCAAAACACAACAAGAAATAATATATAAACAAAAATAAATTAATTTTGAAATTTGAAAATATATTGTTCAGAAAACTAGTACATATTGTAATTAATTCATTTATTTATCATTTGCATATAATATGTTTGTCAGTAGGCGTTCGATATTGAACACACTAAAACAACCTTTTGCACCATGTTTCGTGAGGTTATATGGCCGATGGATGCATAGAAATCCTGCCAAAATTTTGCTACCTTTAGAGCCGGACCTTAAGGTTAGCTTAAAAAAAGAAGAGGTAATAGGTTTAGAAAAGAATTGCGGAAGAAAGCATAATAAAGAAGAAATTAGTAGTAACAGAAATGATCAAAAGAAAAAAAAAACAACAAGTTTTGAAGGTACCCCCAAAGAAACTAGGAATAATAAGACAGAAATAAAGAAAAGAAATTTTTACCTCAGTCAGAAAAAGGTTTTTGATGACAATGGGGAAATCATATATGAGAAATTAAAGGAAAATGATGGCCGATTAAGGTAAAGAATCAGAGAATTACCATAGTAGGACTGTTCTACTTACCATAATATAGCTGGTAAAAATATACAATATCCCCCGCGTATTTAAGGGTTGAAAGTGATGGGGGGAGGGGGGGAGTGGGGGTAGGAGGTACCCCAGAAAAGGAGGGGGCCCGGAACCCCCCCTTTTTTATATAAATTTTTAAAAATTTAACCTCAAAATGTAGGAACCAACTTCTATCAGGGTATCCAATTTTCCCTGCGTAATTTAGGGTTGATAGTGAGGGGGGAAGAGGTAGGTACCCCCGAAAACTAGAGGGCCCGGAACCCCCCCTTTTTTATATATTTTTTTTTAAATTTAACCTCAAAATGTAGAAACCAACTTTCTTTAGACTATTGAATGGTTAATTAATATACAATTTCCCCTGCGTATTTAAGGGTTGACAAAATTAGCCCTCTCTCCTCCGCAAACTCAATGCATTGAGCTTCTGTGCCCAACTGAGAGCAAATCATTCTCCAGTTCCACATAGATCTGAAACAGCAAAAAGTAAGGTATTAGTTTTAAACTAAGATGAACTATGACAAATGACTGCTTTTGTGGTTCAGTTGGTAGTGCTCCTGCCTACTGAACCGAGGGGTGTGGGTTCGATTCCAGCCCAAACAAACACGGGTAGAAATAAAAAGCTTGCTTCGCTGCACTCCTGCCTCAACCTTCTAACCTAACTCGACTGTCGTTGGGGTGCCCTAACAAGATTTCTGGGTAGAAATAAAAAAAAAAACCACAAACGTTAAGGCAGGAGCTTGCTTCGCTACGCTCCTGCCTTAACCTTCTAACCTAACTCCACTGTCGTTGGGGTGCCCTAAAAAGATTTCTGGGTAGAAATAAAAAAAATAACCACGAACGTTAAGGCAGGAGCTTGCTTCGCTACGCTCCTGCCTTAACCTTCTAACCTAACTCGACTGTCGTTGGGGTGCCCTAACAAGATTTCTGGGTAGAAATAAAAAAAAAAACCACAAACGTTAAGGCAGGAGCTTGCTTCGCTACGCTCCTGCCTTAACCTTCTAACCTAACTCCACTGTCGTTGGGGTGCCCTAAAAAGATTTCTGGGTAGAAATAAAAAAAATAACCACGAACGTTAAGGCAGGAGCTTGCTTCGCTACGCTCCTGCCTTAACCTTCTAACCTAACTCGACTGTCGTTGGGGTGCCCTAACAAGATTTCTGGGTAGAAATAAAAAAAAATAACCAAGAACGTTAAGGCAGGAGCTTGCTTCGCTACGCTCCTGCCTTAACCTTCTAACCTAACTCGACTGTCGTTGGGGTGCCCTAACAAGATTTCTGGGTAGAAATAAAAAAAAATAACCACCAACGTTAGGGCAGGAGCTTGCTTCGCTACGCTCCTGCCTTAACCTTCTAACCTAACTCGACTGTCGTTAGGGTGCCCTAACAAGATTTCTGGGTAGAAAAAAAAAAAAAACCACGAACGTTAAGGCAGGAGCTTGCTTCGCTACGCTCCTGCCTTAACCTTCTAACCTAACTCCACTGTCGTTGGGGTGCCCTAAAAAGATTTCTGGGTAGAAATAAAAAAAATAACCACGAACATTAAGGCAGGAGCTTGCTTCGCTACGCTCCTGCCTTAACCTTCTAACCTAACTCGACTGTCGTTGGGGTGCCCTAACAAGATTTCTGGGTAGAAATTAACCAAAGTGACTAGCCCAAAAGTTTAAAAAAGTAACTTACCTCAATTCATCCACATATAGATTGGTACGTCTCCCAGATGAACCCAAAGTCCTCCCCTGATTTTCTTCTTCCAAGAAAGAAGGCATAAATGTGTTAGCCATGCAACTAGGACCAGCTCTCCAGCTAGGACCAGCTCCTCCACTAGGACGAGCACTAGAATCAGCCGCTGGGGCAGAAGACGAGGATGCGGGCTCAAGTGGCTCATTAGAGTCCAACACTTGCACTCGCGAAACGTTAGTCACAAGCGGCTCACTCGAGTCTATCACTTGCACACTACGCGTAGGCACTGAAGAGGAGACCGTAACAAGCGGCTCAATTGAGTCCAACACTTGCACTACACTCAACTCTTCAGGCGATGCTGCAGAACTCGACGCCATGGTAGTCACACAATTTGTTTTCGACAGGAGTACGTAAAAACGATCTCAACTAAAAATGGCGGCGTTTTGAGTATTGTTTTACCAAACGCGCGCTATGTTTACTCTCAATCGCAACCGCACCCGCGTAACGGGGAACTCCCCTCCTGGCGGTGACTCACCTTCGGGTTCGAGACTCACGCCGGTCGAAGGGACGCCCCCGAGAGCGACAACCCAAGCCGAGGCTTCCCCCGCGGGGAGCCCTTGAGCGTTGGGCGCTATATGGGCTGAGGCTCCTTCAGAGTCTCGCCCCAAAAGTCCGGTGAAGCAGTAATGGCTGCAACAGCCAACTGCACAGTCAGCTCAGAAAAAAAAAAAAAAATATATTTACTGGTCAATGCGTTTAATGCGGTAATTGCGTGAAAAAACGCGACTAAAAACTAGCATCGCATCACTTATAAAAAACAAAAGCAAACATACTGTAATAAAATACCTATATAATTTCAATATGCATTTTTCAACAAAAATTAAACCTTATTTTGCCCTATAAGCAAAAAAAAAGCCAAAGGGATTTCATACTTCCGACTGATGCAGTCAGACCAAAAAAAAATTTGCAATTTTGCAATTAATTATCAATTTTCATAATTTTATTTCTGAAAAACTACATAATTCCGGGCTCTGAAACTTCGCACAGTTAATATTGAAAACTAGATCTATTAGCCAAAAAATTACGAACACCCAACTCGACGGGGGATATTGTATATTTTATCCGTGAGAGGTGCGGGAGGGGGGAGGAGGAGGAGCCCCCTGCAAAGCCCCCCTGAGGAAACTTATATTTTTGAGATATTCAAATTTCAAAATTTTGAGGTTTTGTGCACAAAAATTTCTACAGCAACTACCATATCAAAAACTATTTATAAACACAACTTAACATATCCTCCTTGCCACCTAACTTGGTTTTGTGCTCAAAATTATCTTTAGTCATTAATTTAATTGTTTATGTTGTTTTAACACAGTTGAAAAAGACAACCCAACGGCTTGTAGAAAACAGCTAGAGTAATCTTGTATTAATTTTATAGTTTATTTGAATGATTTCCAAGAAAGATTGCCTCAACAGAGGGGGAGAAGGGGAGAAGGGGAAGTGGGTTTTTATAAAAGACAACCTGAAGCTTCTGACATTAGTCTGCTGCCACTGGAAAGATTATTTTAACAAACTTCACTTCTGCCTTATCTCTGGCACTGCGGGAATAGCAGCCCCTCCACCCCTACGTAACAAAGGCATAGGTACTCTCACTGTCCAGTGGGGGGCGGCTGCTCTCCCTCTGCGCCTCTGGGCTCTAAAAAACACTAGGGGTAGGGCAGACCAAGACCATGGCGTATCGGGCTTGACAGAGTCAGTTTTTAATTCGTTTTTTTTCCAAAAATCTAAGATTTTTTACTACTTTTGGATTTGTGCTCAAAATTGTCTTCAGTGAATATACTCTTAATTGTGAGGTAAACAAACGATAGCTAAATGACAAATAAAAAAAAAACTTTTTTGTTTTTTTTTAAAGCGTCCATAGACCCAACTCAGGTAACATTGAGAGCAGGATAGCAAACACATTTTTCCATAGTACAGAAAGAGACAGCATGAAACTAAGCAATTAATTTAAAAGAAAAAAATCAGCCAAGTGTGAGTCGGACTCCCGCACGAAGGGTTCCACACCATTATCTATAAAAATGGCAAAAAAATCACATTTGTTGTATGGGACCTTCCCTTAAATATTTGTTTTATTTTAATTTAATGATTTATGTTTAAAGTAACTATATAAATAAATTTTCATCTTGATTGGTACAGCAGTTTAAGTGTGAAGAGGTTAACAGACAGACAGAGTTTTTGCAGAGAGCATGCATGCTCTGCAGAGGGGGCTGTTGGTGGCACCTAAAAGAAATAGATGTCAGTTATGTTAAAAACAAACCTTCTCGGTATCCTGCCAGGTTTGAGTAGGAATATTACCTTGACTTCCCTCCATGCCTCAGGAATGTATTTGTGTGCGAGGCAAGCTGCAGTAGGGCTGGGAACATGCCATCCCAACCCACTGATTTGAAGGGGAGGGAGGGGATTGGATTGCCGAAACTGTTTTTCCTTATCTACTACGTCTTGGGCGGTCCTCCAGTCATCTTCCGATGGTTCTTTTGCTTGGTGGGGTTCCCAGTCTGCATCCATGATTGTGCACCCGGGAGAGTGGTTTGCAGGTTCTGTACCCAATGGGTAATTAGCGGAACCCTATTACTAAGACTTTGCTGTCCGTCCATCCGTCCGTCCGTCCATCTATCACCAGGCTGTATCTCATGAACCGTGATAGCTAGACAGTTGAAATTTTCACAGAAGATGTATTTCTGTTGCCGCTGTAACAGCAAATTCTTAAAACAGAAAAAAGAAATATTTAAGGGGGCTGCCATACAACAAACGTGATTGTTTTGCTCATTTTTGCTTGATATTGATTATGGCAACTGCTAGACGCTTGAAATATTCACAGAACATTTATTTATATATTGAATTTAAAAATAAATAATTATATTAAAATAAAACAAATATTTAAGGGGGGCTCTCATGCAACAGTGATTCTTTAGCCGATTTTATAGATAATACTATGGAACCCTTCGTGCGCGAGTACGACTCGCACTTGGCCGTTTTTTTTAAAAGTAGTGTGCATGCTTTCTCGTCTGATGTAAGTGTCATCGAGCTTTAGCGAGCATAGGTTGCGATGGTTTCCGTTGCTGAGGATTACCTTCCTTATCCTTGCAGCTTCGTTTTAAGATTCGATAGTATTACAAAAACGTCGCCAGCATTCCCTTTTACGAGTTCCGATGCGTTTCTTGTATTTGCACTGATTGCGAGATTTGTGCTGTTTTGTAGGTTTCCTAGCCTTGTTCTGATCTTGTGTTTTTTGGCCCTATTGAAGTGTCTTTTAGGAGTTTGCCTTGCCCTCTCTAGCTGTGGACACCACCATTGATTGGTGTTGTGTTTTTGGTCCTTTGGCTTGGAGAGAGGGCATGACCGATGGTAGACTGTGTGTCACCTTTGCAAGGCTTTGTACGATCAGGTCTGTATTTACAAGTGTTTCCCCTATGTTTGCATTGGTTGTGTCTAGGTTAAGTTTTAATGCAGCCTTGAATTCTGTTATTTTGGTTTGTCTTCTGTAGTTGGATGTTATAACAGATCCTTCTGTGGTCCGAGCACAAAAAATCGTAAGAGAGATTTCTTCTGCTGAACCTGTTGCCAATGTAATGTCTACAATGGTTTGGTATCTTGAGGTTACAAACGTTGGTACAGATCCTCTGTTGAGAAAATTGAGATAAGTTGAAAATAGAAATAAGACAAGATCCTCACCTCTTTTGTTTGTTGATGCACCCTCAGAGTGCGTGGTGGGCGTTGGAGTCTGGAGCTAGGATCAAATCTGCTTTGTTTTGTTCGCAGTACCTCACCAGTTTAACTAGTTCATGTGACGGAATGTCTCCGTTAATCGGAATATACACTGATGCGATAACTAGCGAGGTTGGTCCTGCGTTATTGTCCTCTCAACTTGTGGTTATTCAGTGTAGTTAGGGAGACGAACTTGTACTGGTTTATTTCCATATGGTTATAGTTATTAATTACGGAGTAAGCTAGTTCATAAAATGTTTCCCAAAGTCTACTGTGGCAATAACCCCAAATGGTAGAATTAAAATAGACAATTTAAATTTCAGTACACTTCTAGTAAGACTAAAATCCAAGAAGGAGAGACTGCGCACTGGTCAAATACTTGTAGAAGGTTGGCGTCTAATAGTTGATGGATTACAAGCAAAATGCTCTTTAACACATGTTATATTTAGTCGTATTGAAGATGTGCATAATTTGCGGCCATTTCTACCCAAGACAGGTGTTACATTCTATAAAATACCATATAAAGAAATAGAAATGTGGTCGGATGTTGAGACTTCCCCAGGGATATTTGGTATGTTCATATACTTTTTTCTTCTACTAGACTACACTATTCACCAAAAAATTTTGTTGAAGTGAAAAAAACTGACACATTTAATATTTTGTTAAACATATTGAAGTATTGATACATCTATTTAATTACATATACATCCCAAAATTTAATATTTTGTTAAACATACAACAAGTATTGATACATCTATTTAATTACATATACATCCCAAAATTAGAGTTCATAACTTTACTGTAACATGTAATTCAAAAGGTATAAGTCAGGTGGCACTTTATAATAATGTGTTGTTACCCAACTGCTAAACCCAGAAGGTGGGTAATGTTTTTCGCCTGTATGTATGCATGTCCATCTGCTTATTTTATTTGTTGTTTTAAGTGCACTTGTTTATTGCTTTTTAGTTCTTTATGTTTTTGCACTCGGGTTTTCTATTTATCTAATTAATTATTTTCATTACAGACATCATAATGTAATTTCCATAAAACACTGTGAAAATTAAAGTTAAATGCAACAGCAACTTTATTTCTGTTGCTTTTTGTCATTGACATAAAGATATGGCCAAGTGAATGTTTGCCATTTCTTTTTTCATATTACTTTACATAATCGGGGAAACAATACTTTTTAAACATCGCGCTTTGAAAACATTATTTTTATATATTTCGGGTCTTACACGCGAAACAACATTTACCTTTTTTGGTTCTCGACGTTTCGGCCAGGTTATACTGGTCATGGTCACAAGTAAACTATTTACAGCGAGGTGTTGTGAGTCGATGGGGGCGATCAGTATTAAAACTAACCACATATCCGATGTTGTTAAGAATAAAAAGTCATAGTATCTGAAAAATTGATGTCACAGCACACGACACTAACGGTATCTGAACTTCTATAATTGTCCTGTGTTAAATGACTTGGCTTTATAGTTTACTGGGTTCCATGCCAAAGATAACTTAAAACCGTCTTCCCGATTGAAATTTTTGTGTTTCTTAATCTAAATAAATGAAACCTCGAGAACCAAAAAAGGTAAATTTTTGTTTCGCGTGTAAGACCCGAAATATATAAAAATATTAATTAAAATAATGTTTACAATAAAATTATGAACTTTTATGAAACAAATTGTGAGTTACTATCTACCTTTTTTTAAATTTTTATCGTAATTCCCCCTTTTACAATTAAATTTATTGACGTTAAAAATAAAATAAAAACTGGGCCTTACGAAGTGGAATCTATACTTTACTAATATATAAAGCTGAAGAGTTTGTTTGTTTGAACGCGTTAATCTCAGGAACTACTGGTCGGATTATAAAAAATCATTCAGTGTTAGATAGCCCATTTATCGAGGAAGGCTATAGGCTATATATCATCACGCTTACACAAATAGGAGCGGAGCACTAATGAAAAATGTTTTAAAATCGGGGTTTTTTATCCTTTTGAGAGCTTTCGCTGCGTGCGCTGCGTAAACGGTTATAGTTTCGCAAAAATCATGTATGACAGAATTGTTCCCCTATAAAAGTTCAAAAAAAAAGTTCGCGACAGCATATGTCTATATTTTAAGGTTGGCTCACTATAACCTTTTTTATAAACATGATATTAATCTTTATCCAAATAAATACGTTATTCATCACAAGCATTTAATTTAAAACAAAATAGCCCTGTTCATCATTCGATTTCAATGAATATCTTAGGTGATATCGCTGTTTTAAAATAACGTGGCAGCAAAATAATTATCAAGTCTTGCGCGCATTTATGATGTTCGAGGCCGGCGGGCAGTCATGAGGGGGAAGGGCGGTACGTATTATTTAAAAATATTTTACCTTCTATGTTTTTTTTTATAATTGTGGAGTTGCCGTAAGAATCCTATACCGATAACCAAATTTAGGGCGTGCGAAGCCGCTGGCAAAAGCTGGTATATAATATATGTATATATTTGGTTCATGGCATTAGCTCATTATTAGAAGACCACTATCAATCCTTCTACTAATGTCTAAACTGTATAACTGTACATAGTCGAAAAAACATGTATGCATGCAAATTGGATTCATACATTAAGGAAGCCTACACTACACTAGTACAAACACTATATCTTATGCAACAAAATTAATATAATTTTACCATATGTTTTTAGAACTTTAAGACTTCCTATAGGTTTTCCCATATTTAAAGATATATTTTCTGTAATTATTTTTCAAAATTTTAGGTTTAGAAGTTTTGGTTATAAATGGCGAGGGAAGAAGGGGTGAATAACTTTGAAACTGTGAATTTAAAAAATAAATGTAACATATTGACATAGGAAGAAACATTTTCTTCTAGATTGCGTATACTACTTCGATGTGTAGCAGTTTTCTATTCAAAATAAAAGCAATGATGCGGCAGATCAATTGGCAAAGAGAGGATCAGGCACTAAAATAATGGGACTCGAACCAATTGTACCGATACCATTCACCCAACTCAAAGCGTGGTTACGTGACAGAACCTTACAACTACACAACAAACAGTGGGCAGAACAAACGGACTGCTAACAAACCAAGAATGTTCTTACATCCTTGGACACAAACTGTTAAAACTTAGTAGGAAAAATTTACGCTACGTAGTTGGCATAATAATAGGTCACTGCTCCCTAAACAAACACTTTTTCAATATCGGCGTTACCGACAGTCCTCTATGAAGACACCGTCTCACGTGGTTCTTCATTGCAATAGCGTGAGCGGCCAACGGACAAAGCTCCTTAAGAATCCACAAACCATGAGAGAGGCGCTGAATACCATCAGATGCCTCCTTAATGTCCGGATAGAGCTGGGATGGTATGAGTAACCAATGACAGGTATTGGTTACCTATACGTAAAATGGCCCTATCATGAGGCTAAGTGCGGAGAACTGGGTCCAACTACGCTACTAACTTGCCTATTTTTAACAAAATCACTAGGTTTTAAAATAATTAAGTAAAAAACTGTTTAAACTTCACTTTCAAATTTGCTTGATCTTGTAGTCTAGAGCCCTGATGACAAAGATTATCTGCACATGGATTTACACTCCGTACTTTGTGTTTACAGGAGTATTTCAAACACCTACACCAGAAAACATTAAAATGCTTGCAAAACCTTTGCCAATTCGTTTCGTCTGTGATAACATTCGAGTGCCAGGAAATTTGGGTGCAATACTAAGAGCAGCCGTTGGAGTGGGATGCGATAAAGTATTACTAACAAAAGGTATGTATTATTTAGGCTTGTGTAAACAATACATTTTCTGAGCGTTTTTAATGTTAATCTTCAGCGAAGGATATCTTGAGCGTGGGGGTTCCATTATCCAAAAACTAGAATCTGACCAATCTACACAAAACCAAAGTGTACAAGGCCGCTAGTACAATCTCTGTAGTCACAGATTTCATGCAATACTGGCTTTTATTGAACTTTATATTAAACACTAACTATGTTAGGTCTTACATTTCTATTTCTGGCATCACAATAATTTGTTATGATCTAGTCACTAGGCAAAAATAAATATCAGCGAACGCACGATCTTACGTCACTACAACAATATGCATATGCAAAGATATCGAGATGTGACCCTCACTGTTTAGATATTCGCTGCGTCCGCGAACCCTTATTACACACCTTATTAGTATCTACCTACATTATTTGTAACTTACAAACCACACAGGTTTTCTCCTAAGACTATAGTATGGGGTTCTTCAAGAAAGAAGTTATTAGATTTCTGAAGGGTCGGCAACGCGCTAGTGATATCCCTGGTGTTCTGGTGTTGCATAGGCTCCATAGGCTACGGTGACCGCTTACCATCAGGCGGACCGTAAGCTTGTTTGCTGTACTCAATAGAGTGACTTGTATACCTATACTAATATTATAAAGAGGAAAGATTTGATTGTTTGTTTGTTTGTATCGAATAGGCTCCGAAACTACTGGACCTTTGAAAAAATTCTATTACCATTAGAGGCCGACATTATACATGATGAACATAGGCTACTTTTTACCGCGGGAAAATGCTTCATTCCTACGGGAAAACGGGTAATAGGACAACGGGTAGTAAGAATTATCCTTCCGTACTTATCTTTTTCATATATCTTCTAAACGACTGAACCGATTGGGTTAAAATTTTATAGGGGTATTCCGTTGGTTTCCTGGATGATTTAAAAATACAATTGGACCAGGTACGTAGCGCTGCTGTCGGTATGCCAACTTCTTATCGGCTTGAAAGATTGGGTTAAAATTTTGTAGGTGTATTTCCATGGTTTCACAGACACGAATGTATTATGCTATTAAGGAGGAAAGATTTGATTGATTTTTTTAATATAATTGAGCAGTTGCCGTAAGACCCTACGCCAATAACGAAATTTAGGGCGGGCGAAGCCGCTGGCAGAAGCTAGTTGTATATATTTATTTAAATTTCCACTTAAAGAAAGACTCTCTTGTTCGTGAGTCATTGATAAGGGTTTAAGCTGAAAACAAGCGCCACAGCTAAGTGCGGTTTAGTGCATTCAACGATGCACCGCAAGACTGAACCGCAGCCAGAAAAGTTAGCTAACTTAAAATAATATTAAGTTTTGTCAGTGTCGCTGTAAATCGTCAAATGAAGCTTTTTTTAAAAATCACTTAGTAGTTTTTTGCCATCTCTTCTCAATAGAGGTTAGCCAACTTGCCAATCGTAAAAAATAAAAGCGAATATTGGATGTAATGGATGATTTAAAAGTTTAACATATTAATAACAAGCGCTTTTGATATTGGCGGATGCGTAAAATGAATTGTAGTTAGTTAAAATTGTAAATTTACTATTCATGAACTATTTTAACGATGTTTTGTACTGTTTGTAGAACATGTCTCTGAGTTTTGATTCGGGTCTTGGCTACAGGCGGCTACTTTTAGCAATTTCAATTCAAAACCTGAAGTCTAAACTAACAGATAATACATATAAAAACATATAATCTACAAACAATACAAAACGTTCTAAAATAGTTTATAACTAGTTAGTATTTTTAATTTTTTAACATTAAGCTTTGTGCGGCGCTTGTGTGCCGTATATGCAGCCTTCAGTATCTTACTAAAAAGATACATATTGTCTATATAAAACGTTTGTTTAGTAATTACAACTCGTTTATTAACTGCGAATTGGCTACTTACATTCCTGCTATTTGCTTTTACTTTTAAAATAATTTCTTTTTAAATTCATTTCAGGATGTGTTGACGTTTGGGACCCAAAGGTTATAAGGAGTGCTGCTGGCGCACATTTCAGAGTGCCTATTCACTACTCAATAGAATGGGATAAAATATCTAAACATTTAGAAGAAGACACATCTGTATTCATAGCTGACAGTAATTCGAAAATTTCCGATGATGACGAAAGTAAAGACACAAGTGAAGGCATGAGAATTCCAGTATTGTCGTACTATAGCGTTGAATATGCAACAATGAAGAATATAACTCTAATATTAGGAGGTGAAACAGAAGGAATCAGTGAAGATAGCTATAGGTATGAATAAGTTGTTTCTAGAAATTAGTACTTATGTGCTTCCCGAGATCTTTGGTCCATTTAGTTGTGATTCTTTGCACTCAGCGCTTTCTGTACGTTGTTGCCATTCGAGGTCATCTTTTAGCCGACGATTATCGGTGCTTTAGGTTACATTGGCCTGCTTAATTATCACTGCAGTATACTAATTTATTGCGCTTTGTCAATTAATTGGCTGCTTGTACGAATCTCCTGTTTTAGATTGTATCACTGACCAGCAGTTTAAGAGAAATTGTCCCTGGTCTTTGATAAAGTGAAAATCTTAAGTGACCTTGACTTAAGTAGGTCCTTCCTATCTTGGGCTGGTAGTTTTTGTACTACAACCTAAGCTCGCTTATTAAAATATATTTTTATTACCCTTAGCCAATTTTTGATTTTCCTCGTTATTTTCACCTTAAGGCGGAGTGGGGTTATCTTGAATAAGAAGATTAGTACTATAACCGCTAAATTACGTGTTATAACGCGAAATTGCGTACGAAAGTAATATGACTTCCGTGGCCACAAGAGAAACTGGCCGAGCGTCACAAATTTTATTAAAACATTTGCAGATTTTTAATTGCTACGGAAAATTTAGAAACAAAATTAACTATCTGTCTTTGACAATTTCTTATAAATTGAAAATCCCTTTATTATATTATATATTTTTTTTATAAAATATTTAAAATGTCTATTCTAAAACCGAAGTTCTTTCTATCAAATTTCAAAAAGTTCTATCAAAATCAAGATTTTTTTCTATCAAACAAAATTATACTTCTCGTGTTTTGGGCTTTGTCAGTTTCTAGACTCTATTTTTATTATGTTAATTTTTAGGCGTTAATATTCTATAGTTATGCCTAAAAAGGATATTTGAAAACACCCGAAACCAGCATAATCTCGCCCTAAGTGCTATCTATATGCCAATTTTTTTTCTGGCTCTATTGGCAGTATCCTAGACATTTGCTGATCTATAAGTCCAGTGTTTAAGTGCCTGAAATCGTAATATTTAGCCTCTTATATCCTGCTATATAAGCAGCAACCTTTTCAGTAGGTATACTAAAGAAGTTTGTTATAGCAAACTATAGTTCCTTTAAGTGGTCGGTTGTAGTTTCTATCTTAAATTTTCCGGGGTAAAAAGTAGCCTTTGTGCTATTCCAGACTATGGTTTCTGTGTCAAAGGCCCTTGTCTAAAAATGGCCCCTTTTTTTTGGTCGCGAATATGAATGCGACTATTTTATCTTAATACATATTTCTAGTATACAATAGTTGTTATCGCACCTCATCTCCAAAGTGTATCCATCTTGAGATAGAGATGATTTTTGTGGGTCACTTTTTGTTACATTTTATTCCAATTCGATAAATTTATTTATTGCATAAAAATATAAGGTATATACATATATTATAATGTATATATACAACAAAAAAACACAATATGCATATTTATAATTTTTTATACGTAATATACATTGGAGTGATTGTTTATGGTGTAACTTCTGAACGACTAGACCAATTAGGGTCATATTTACACAGTAAATTTCTTTCTCTAGACGTCCATAAGTCGAGTGGGCCAGACGGTTTACCAGCAGTAGTGCTTAAACAGTGTGCTTCTGAGTTATGTCCTGTACTCACGCTTCCCACTAGACAATTTCAGTCATGGAAAACTGCGAATGTGCACACGGTGCCTAAAAATGGCAATAGATTAGATCCATCAAAATATATGTTAATCGTTTTTATCTCTCTCCTCTCCAAGGTGATGAAGCGTGTGATAAACACACAGTTTTAAGATAATATATTATGCATATGATTATATATTAACATGACATAATCATAAACCATTGCGATTATAAAAGAAAAAAAAAAATCTGTGTAAATATGACCTTAATCGACCTTGTTTATCGAGGTATGTAACTTCAATAAACAAGGTTTATATTTTATATTGTATGTATGTATATATGTTATACTTTGTGTATGTACCAAAAACGTTCAATTGTAATATTACACTGTATTATTTTATCGAACTTAAATAAAATGTTACTAACAGAGACACACAAAAAAATCTCTATCTCAAGATGGACAGTTTGGAGCTTTGTTTGAGCACTTTATACACTAAAATATGTAGCATTAAAATAAAAAAAAGCCAACCTTGAAAGAATTTACGCATTCCCCTTTCATTTAGGGATCTAAATGATCAGCCGTTGTGGCGTGATTGAGTAACAAACGTCCATCCATCCAAACTTTCGCATTTATTATATATATTATATATGTATGTGGACGCGGTAGCATAGAGACCGGCGGAAAGAGACCATATTCCATGAAAATCTATTTATTATGTACACTATAGTATTTCACCTGCCTAACTTTTAACTATATAATATAGTGTGTTTCCAATATGACTTTATAATAAAGTTTTAAGACTAAACATGATTTGCAATAATGTAATAGGTTTCACTAAAAATAATAGCTTTACAGACTTCTTTCTTGAGGTTTACTGGATGTTCTTATGTGGACCGTGTCTACCGTCAGTGATGTTAAGTTAACACTGATGTATAGTCACTCTTCTCTTTTTAATTGGTTATTGATGTTACCACTCTTGTTAAATGTTGCCACTAAAGTTTTTGTATATTTTTTACAGGTTAGCCGTGGTCCGGAACGGCCTAAGGCTAAATATTCCACTACAAAGGGGCGTAGACAGCTTAAATACAGGCATGGCTGCTGCAGTAATCGCCTTTGAAATTAGGAAGCAACTCATTCAGACGTGGGCGAGGAATAAAATGGAAAGACAAATGCAGCACGTTACTTGAGGTTTTAAATATTAGTTTTTTATAGTAGAATTGGTAATTACCATAAAGTAATATGTAAATAAAGTTGATATACAGCATGTTGAGTTGAAGTTATTTCAGTAAGAACCCTTAGCTATCAACAAATAATAAGGTAATATACGAGTAGTAGTAGTAGTAGTAGTAGAGAAAAATTAAACTTAAAAATATTAATAAAAGTAAATGTTTATATTCTGTTACTCTAAACCTACAATTTAAGAAATGCTTAATTTCATTGGAACCTAGTTATACGCTTTTTCGTAATACTGGTGGAGTAATAGTAGTTTTGAAATCGTGGTTGTAATTTTTTTTATACCACTAAGGTGGCAAACAAACTTGCGGTCCGCCTGATGGTAAGCGGTTACCGCAGCTTATATCGCTAGCAACACCAGGGGTATCACTCGCGCGTTGCCGACTCTTCAAAAATCTAATAACTTCTTTCTTGAAGAACCCCATACTGTGGTCGTTGGAAAAAACCCTGGCAGGGAGCTCATTCCACAACCCAAGCGTTTACGGGAGGAAGTTTCTCTAAAACCGCACTGACGGTCACGCCATTTAGGTTCTAAAGTGTAAGGATGAGTTCCCTGCCGATGGTGCGATGGAGTAAGTAGCCGCGGGCATTATTTCGAACAATTCCTCAGAACATACCCTATTATACAAGCGGTAGAACACACATAGAAAGGCAGTCTCCTTAGACTTAAGGGTTCGATACGGCTTGCGAGTTTGGGTTCGTCGTCGATTTTTACAGCCCGTCTTTGAACCGAGTCAAATAGGCCAAGCTACACCTAATGTCGTTATATTCTTGTTTTTATTACCTTTTAAGTAATGCTTCTGGTGTCCTAAGCGTCTATAGGCTACGGTGGTCGGTTAACATCAGGCAGACCGTAACTTTTTTTGCCACCCTTATATAATATCTTATCTTAGTATAAAAAAATTGTTAGAGTCTCGGTGTACGAAAGTAGCCAAACGGCACGTTGCAGGCGCGGGGAAAGGAAGATGCGGCAGTCCTCCATACCTTATCCCATAGCTGTTCTGTCGAGTGACTGAGCTGACTCAGTATTTGAATTTATTATACATAATAGTAGCATAATGTTACCTCGTCATATCTAGTTTACCTTTGTTCATATCACTGAACGATGGATCGATAAATAAGGTCATGTCGGCAACGGTGCTTGGAAAGGTGGTCGATACAAGTCAATCCTTCTTACAAAATGCGAGTTCTATTTTAAGTTATCGCGTTCCCCAGCGCAGAAAAGTATTTTGGAAAGATGTCCAAATCTCGAGACCTCCTATGGCATCAAGTAGCGTTCACTAAATAATATTTACAGGGGCACGTTCGCTGCAACCGTCACATAGCCGCCATCTGGCACAAACGAACCAATTTTTACGGGCTCCAAGGAAACCGGTCCAACAGTTCTTACCGACGCTCTCCTAGTTCTTGCAGGAGTGTTCTTGATTGACTTGGAGGTGAGCCATGCGGAAACGTTGACTTCATGGAAATTGACGCTGACAGCAAGCATGAGAGCACGATTGACGAAAAAATAATCGATTCGACGTATGGAAGAATGGCGTCGATTTTTACCGGACGTATACCTTTAGTTCCGATTCAAATGTAATTGGCGTGAACCAGATTATTGGAATCGGACGTCCCAGATCCTCAAGGGACACGGATCTGCTGGGTGACCTTTGCATTAGATGAAACTGTGCGAGACTCGCATATGTGAACGTGGTATGGAGGGGGACAGCATGTGTTTTGGGTCTAACCCCTCTACAGTGATTTTTGCGAGGAAATGATAAATATAAAGTTTTCTTTGTATATTTACTCGTTAGCTGTGTTGACTGACGCTATAGGTAGAGGGCGTTTGAGCCACGAAAGTGGCAGTCAACGAGGTACGTAGAGGGACATTAGCCAACCTAATGGGAGAGTATTACTTATCACTTTGAGATTTTGGGTGGGGTGGGCTACTGTGTCGAAGTAGCGGTTAGACGCATCATGATTAATGCTGTTATAGTTTCAAGCTCGACACTCTTCACATGTAGTTCAGAGCTCCTACTGCGCTTAAAACTGATATGTAAACGTTGCAAGGAGATAATGTTCGTCTACGTTAGTATAGGCCTTATTAAATTTTTGCTAAGCGTCACCTTATAGTCCAAAAAATAACACGAAAATAATGAAAGATTAGCGTCTTGTCCGCGAGTAGTTTAAACAAATTAGTGTATTTCAAAAAGATAAGCAGCAGTTTTTGGTTTGAACTGAGATGCTGTGAAGAAAGTACGGGTATATAAGAGACACAAGTGTGCGCGTTCACCGCTAAGAAAACTCCATTCACTGTGGTCCCACAATTCCAGAACACTCCCCTCTCCATCTCCAAGAGCATTGGGATCCTTGGTGTCGACATCTCCAGCGATGTTCAGTTCCGAGATCATTTACAAGATAAGGTGAAGCTGGCGTCCAAAAAACTTGGTGTACTCAACAGAGCGAAGCAGTACTTCACGTCGGGGCAAAGGTTGTTACTTTACAAGTCGCAAGTTCGGCCCCATATGGAGTGCTGCTGCCATCTCTGGGCAGGTGCACCCGGATACCAGCTTGGCCCTTTTGACTCGGTTCAACGACGGGCTGTGAGAATTGTCGACGATTCCAAACTCACTTGAGGTATCGAGCCCTTAAGTCTGAGGAGAGACTTTGCCTCACTGTGTGTGTTCTACCGCTTGTACAATGGGTTGTGTTCTGAGGAATTGTTCGAAATGATGTCCTCGGCTACTTTCTACCATCGCTCCGCTCGCCATCGGCAGGGAATTCATTCTCACACTTTAGAACCTAAATGGTCGCGTACAGTGCGGTTTCAGAGAAACTTCCTCCCGCGAACGCTTAAGTTGTGGAGCGAGCTCCCTGCCAAGGTTTTCTGCAAGGACTACAGTATGGAGTTCTTCAAGAAAGAAGTTATTAGATTTCTGAAGGGTCGGCAACGCGCAAGTGATACCCCTGGTGTTGCAAGCGTCTATAGGCTACGGTGACCGCTTACCATCAGGCGGCCCGTAAGCTTGTTTGCCACCTTAGTGGTATAAAAAAAAAAAAAAAGAGAGTGAGTTATAGCGAAACAACTTTCGCCGGTTACGCTTGTTTAAAAAAAATATGAACGAGAGAAGAGTGTTTGATAGCACTGACTATGGCGGCATGCTCAATTGCAACCGTAAGGTTGACTTTCTAGCAGAATTTCATTGTAAAGCATAAAAAAATATTCTAGCTTGATAACGTCAAGGAGTTCCAGCGGAAAGTTTAAATCAAATTCAAATGCTATTTATTATTTATTAAAAATATATCATATCACTTTTTTGATGTTGATAAACTACGCCTTAGTACGTCGCCGGCTAATTAATAAGTAAAGTGAATAGCGTGAAGTTATAAATCCCGAAGGTGGTATGTTGGGCGTGTGGTAGTGCTCTATAGCGCAAGAGGGTCTCTGGTAATTCTTCGCTCAGGGGGCGGTTTGGCTTCAACACTAGTGTTGGTGTTGTGATGCATCTACCGCACTATTACTCAATAACTTTAATAATACCAAGCTAGAGCAGGCTTTATACTGTTTGACATGACAATGCGGAAGTAACGTTCGCTTCTATGATATAAAAGCTGCTCTAATAATAATCGGCAGTAACACGAAAGTCTTAAATGCACCTCAGGAAGGCTAAAAAAGGTTTTATAGGATGTAGCTTATATTACTCTCTCGTAGCGCGACCAGCAGCTAGTGCAGAGGTTGTGGGTTCGATTCGAATAGTATATTCGAATACTCCAGAATAAGACATATTACGGCGGGTTTTTCGAAAAAAAATATAAAGTTAAATAGCCTACTACTTCCGACTTTTGAAGGGCTCCATCTTTTATACATCAGAAGGAAGAAGGATGAAATTTTCACAGAATATGTGTTATGGTGGCAGAATTTAAGAAAACACAAGTTAGGTCAAAACAAAAGTAAAAGTTTTAGTCCGGTCAAATTAGACCATAAAATAAGAGTGAAGATACAAAAATTCCCAAAAAGCTGGAAGTTGGTAAAATTGTTCAAAAAATAATTATAATTAAAATTTAAAAAGTTCTCATCGACCAGGAAAAAAACGAAACGGTAAGTATTATCATAAAAATAGCTCAGACAAAATTAAAAATTATCTATAAAAATGTATTAATACTTTTTCCTAAGAGCCACCGTTTCTGAGATATAATGATATTGTAAACGTAACAATAATAAGCGGTCACCGTGGCCTATGGACGCTTGCAACACCAGAAGTATCACTCGCGCGTTTCAAAAATTTCGTCGTTATTGTACGCGGGAACGTTTTGGGACGAGTTAGCGGAGGGAGGGTGTTGAAGGTGTCTGATTTCAACGCTCTGGATAGGCCTCAATAAACTAGATGAGAAGGAGAGATATTCTTCTTCAGATCACCGAAACGTTGGGTGTGAAGCTCAGCTACAGCTGATTTTACACGGTGGTGTAAGTCGTTTAAGCGACTTGTGTTTTTGGCAGGCTGCGTTACCCTCTGTCATTAGCGAGGGTAAGGTGGTAGTAGTCACCAACCGGCACTTATCTTGAGCACTCGCCAACATTGGCGGTCAGGTCAGGATATAGTGAGTCAGTAGCCACATTTATGTCGTTTGCGGAAGAGATATTATCGGGACCGCGATCTAGATGTGGCGGGCTGGGGTTTTCGAGTAATGTCTCGAATTTATCCTAGTCCGTCACGGTTCTAGTGTTGGGGGAAGTGTCATATGGGGAATCTTATCGGCGGAGGACAGGGCGGTGGTCCGAGTCAAGTTCGTCAAGCACCTCTATAGAGCGAAAGCTTAGCCTTACACTCTTAAGAAGTGCTATGTCGAGCACGTCAGGGCTGCAGCAGGCGTTACGGGGAAAGTGGGTGGGCGTCATGCGAGCGACGATTTCAAAGTTTAGTCTGTCAACTAATTGGTCGAGGAGTCTGCCTCTCCTTGAAGTGACTGAAGAGTTCCATCGACGGTGCTTGCAATTTAGGTCGTCGGAAAGGATGACGGCATCGCCTAAATTTAAGAGCAACTTTAGGTCGCTTTCGATTTAGACTGAGTGTTTTCTGTATATATATTACTAGCTTTTGCCAGCGGCTTCGTCCGCCCTAAATTTGGTTGACGGCATAGGATTCTAACGGCAACTCCTCAATTATAAAAAAAAACACAGAAGGTAAAATATTTTTAAATAAAACGTACCGCCCTTCATGACTGCCCGCCGGCCTCGCACACAATACTTGATAATTATTTTGCTGCCACGTTATTTTAAAACTGCGATATCTCCTATGATATTCATTGAAATCGAATGATGAACGGGGCAATTTTGTTTTAAATTAAATGCTTGTGATGAATAACGTATTTATTTGGATAAAGATTAATATCATGTTTATATAAACACATTCACAAATAATGCATTATTTTAGAACAAATATGGTTAGCATAAAGAAGGTTATAGTGAGCCAACCTTAAAATATAGACATATGCTGTCGCGGACTTTTTTTTAGAACTTACAAAGAGAAACAATTCTGTCATACATGATTTTTGCGAAACTTTAACAGTTTACGTAGCGCACGCAGCGGAAGCTCTCAAAAGGATAAAAAAAAACCTATTTTGAAACATTTTTCATTAGTGCTCCGCTCCTATTTGTGTTAGCGTGATGATATTTATATCCTATAGCCTTCCTCGATAAATGGGCTGAAAGAATTTTATAAATCCGACCAGTAAGTAGTTCCTGAGATTAGCGCGTTAGATAAATATAGATAAAGGTAAATAAATATAGATGTATTTACAAAAAGCACACACTTACATTATATATATTTGTATATGTTGTCTGGTTTCTATAGTACAAGCCTTCTTTAGTTTGGGACCAGACGGCGCTGTGAGATTTGTCCCAAATTATTATTTTTAATTATATTTCGCCACTCAAAATGCGTTATTATTATCATACATCGCTGTTTTTAGGGTTCCGTAGTCAACAAGGAACCCTTATAGTTTCGCCATGTCCGTCCGTCTGTCTGTCCGGGGCTTAGTTCAAAAACTAGTAATACGAGAAAGCTGCAATTTGGCAGGAATATAGACATTGGTCAAGCCGACAAAGAAGAAGGTAGAATAAAATCTTTGAAAAAAAAATTTTTTTATGGTACCTCCCCTACACGTGAAGTGGGGACGTAATTTTTGTTTTCTCGTCTACCTCATCGTGTGGGGTATCGTTGGATAGGAATTTCAAAAACATTGCCGGTATGCGTAGATCATTTTTTGATTTAGGGTTCCGTTTGCGAAACATTTAGCTTTAAAGTACTAATTTTTGTTAGAGTCAAGAGTCCCCCCCTCTTTTTGGAAATGAAAAAAAAATTACGGTGGTAGTGCATATAATGAATTTAAAAAGAAAATTATCACGGGTAAGTACACTTTACAGGCTAATGAATAATAGTCGACCATTTTACGTCGTTACGTTCCCTAAAACATGGTTGAGCGAAGCGATGGCTGATTAATGTGTTATACTTGTGAACGGGTGCCGCCTGTGGAGGCTGGTCTGCTCCTGCAAACTTCTTGCAAACTCCTTTGTATTCTTAGTATATATTTATATGTATATGTACGTCTTCTCTGTAATATCATATGTTAAATGAATATATTTTTTCTCGGGAGTTACTTTAAATCCCGTCACAGAGTAATTGAAGACTTATAACGTATCACATGGTGCCCCCTCTATGAAAAACAATAGGCAATTAAAATAGTACCTAAATTTTGATTGTTTTTTAAATCAAACTATTTACATTGTAAATCTTGTTTATTAAGTGTTTTAATACAAAACATGTATTTATTAGTTGATACACTATTATATTATGTTTCGTTTGTGATTTTACAAAGATTACCTATTGAACGCACGCAATAAAACAGTATTGTAATTAGTTTGTAAAGCTAGTCATAGTTAATTTACTTGACGATTCAAGAGTGTTCTTAGTAACCCATTTGAATAAAAAGATTTTGATTTGATTTAAAGTTATAAAATGTACTTGGAAAAGTAAAATTTTCGTACAATTTACATTAAAAGTTACTTATATGAAGTAGGACCATCTGTAAAACAGGTATAAAATATAAGTAAATGAACGATGCATAATTATAGAAAAATAAAATAATAACATTCTAAAGACTATTCTTCTTAAATTGATAACAATAGTTACATTCAAATGACGCATAGGACTAGCCGGCGCGCTTGGCGCAACATCGAATCGAGCTTGTGACAGGCAGCTGCGGTCATAAGCGCGTATGTTGTTTGGATGTCTCGAAGATGAAGAACGCATAGATAAGTTTGCAGTTTTCGCTTTGAAAGTTTAGTTTTTAATGATTTAATTTGATTATCATTTAAAAAACTTTAATTTCAATACTACTACAACTTGGCCCTTATTAATAAATTTTAATTAATTATTCTTTAAAAGGTTAAAATTTTATTTTGCAATTTTAAAGTCGAATTTATTTAATTAAACATTTTAAACGTACGTACTCATAACGTACCTACATGGGTACCTAACTCAACTCCCTACCGATTCGCTTACTTCAAGTAGGTTCTAAGCGTGGGTCTTATATCAGCAGCGGAGCGATCAAATCTGTTAATACTACGTACCTAAACATTATGTCCCCTCTCAGCAAAACTGTTGTATTTGGCAATATTTAAACAATCTTTAAAATGTTGGTTAATGAGGCTACTACGAAACCCTATATTGCGCGTGGACCGACACGCACTTGGCTGGTTTTTTTTTAAATAACTATCGTAAGAACAAATTAAAAATTCATATTATATACAATCTACAACAACAAGACAAGGTCACGGGGGGTCAGGACAAGGTGCATCCAGCCTGAAACATTAAAGCTTGACTTCGTCCTCCCTTTAATTCGTATTCAAAGAGGAGACTTCAAAAATTTATTGTCATTCATCATCAAAGTAATTTTTTTTATTTTTGAAAAGATTCTTTGATTAGGTTAATATCTAATCAAAAAGCTTTATTGGGGATATGCACATCAACATCTTTTACATCAAATCGGGGATTTGTACATCCTAACCGAAGTACAGGAAGTAAAGAAACGCGAGATATAATTTATCTTACTTTTAAGCACGAGGGGGCAACCCCTTTAATTTATATTTTTAAAGAGGAGACGGAGAGAAATAGATTTAAGATAAATAAGATTATCTGTTACATTAACTTGAGATCTCATGTCACCCCTTTGGTTTTATGTGCGTCTTGTGTTATGTTATTAAAATTTTTCTTTCTATCTCACAGGAACTACATTTCTTCGTGACTAAAGTATAGAGATGTAAATAAATATCCTATATTTCCCTCCGGTCCTCTAACTGTCGCTTCACAAAAATTACGCGAATCCATTACTTCCTTTTAACGTATAGGCAAGTGTTAAAAAAATACTATAGCTCATGCTATATTTTGTTGTTTTGTGTAATGGGGTATAGTTATTGATATTTCCGCAAGAACTTTTGAATTTTTTGAGATAAAAAGTACCCTTTGTGTCCTATTCCAGGATATAAACTAATTAAATATATGAACGAATTCGATAAAAATACGTAGACAGGAGCTGAGTAGTAACGAACATACACACAAACTTTCATTCAAAATGTTAGTCGGTTTTCATGAATCCAAAATATTTTATTAAGTAGGTTTCCACACTATTAAATGGTTAGAAATCTGTTCACAATGCTGTTATTTACCTGAAAGGTTCGGCGAAAAACTTCACTTTACTTTAAAGTGACTTTAAATTTATTGAAATATATTATAATAAATATGATTCAATTGCGTGCTCGGCCTCTAAAGGTATTATGAAATAAGGCTAAGCGCGAGCGCTAAAAAAGGTGTCAATTTCTAAAAAGGATGACAAATTCAGAAAGAATAGAAAGCTAGAGTTCATTGTGACAATACTGTTGCCTAGTCAGAACCTGAAACAAAGGGGAGGGGACAGTCTTTGAAATGGGCTGTCAAAATCTAATTGTAGGGTTGGCATAGCAATTGCTGTTTTATATGAAAGGGCTTCGTTTGCAAATACCAAAAATATGTTTTTTTTTCAATTTTACCAAGTATAGTTTTTGACTTATTGCCAAAAATGTTTTAAAATCGCCGATCCCATTATCTTCAAAATTTCTGAATCGAATAATCTAAAATAATTTAGGCGGATAGATAATTAGCCATATTTTACAAGAAAAAAAGTTCAAATCCCCTCTCCCCCCATTCCTCCCCCTGTTTCAGGTTCTAATTAGGCAATTCTAGCGAGACTTTATTATTGTCATGATGAATCCTAGATTTTCTGAAAATGTAATTTTTTTGGAAATTGTCAGCGTATTTGCGGCCGGTGCTTAGCCTATAAATGTGTACCTACCCAAGATCGAAAACACCATCTTGATAACCCTCATCCATAAAGCATTACCTATCTTTCATCGCATTACAGACTTTATATCGGCAGTCATAATGTTTAACTAAGTAAATCCATAGAAAAGATATGACAGCTCTTTGATGAACATAATACGTGGTCTATCTTAATCTTAGGGAAGGAATTAGGGTATTTTTCAAAGGAGAATTCGATGTAAGTAGGTACCTTGTTAAGGATATGAAATGTAGGAAAGGAGGCGTCGTTGGTCGATACCGGAGGTGGTGCGGAGAGACCGGTGCGCAGGCGTACCCCCCACACTCCAGGCCCCCCCTCTAGGCCCTTACGTGCTACGTCCCACTCACGCATCAAACTCGCGAGCCGGCCACCGTGCGCTCCGACCGCACGCCAGAGCTTTCGTTTCTCGGGCCATGTGTGATGTTTTCATCACAGAAATGTCAACTGGTTTTCATATTGGTTGACACGCGCGTTTAATAAATAAAATTCTAAATTCAAGCGATTATTAAACGTCAATCCAATTTAATTAATTATATAAGGACAGCTTTCGCCGAGTGTCAAGTTTTTCTCGTAAGCTCGTGGTCGCCGACTACGGATTCCGCAGTGTGCGACAGTGTGTTTAATTGGCTAATATAGGACCGGATAGATCAGCTGATATAAGCTAACGCTAAGGAACTAAGGGAGATGGCATTTGCACAGTTAACCGTTTAAAGTGCTGCATTCCTGCATAAAAAATCCAATATGCGGCAGATCTTTTTGCTGCTCCTAACAGGTAACATTTTAATGTTTCCATAAGCTTTCGGCGTGTTTTTTAGTTTGAATAGTTTATTATTTTTTGCCTTTTTCAGATTGTTAAGTTTAGTTGTAATCCAAAGTTGTTTTCAGCTTAGTTACAGCCGATTCTTGCATTTTGTATTTGTAAGCAGCACTTTACTTTTGAACCAATCTTACCATACGTTGCCAAAAATACCTTCTTAATTAAGTTTTGAAAATCGCAAAGGATATTGTCTCATCGCTTGCTTAAACCTAGGCTTACGAGATATTCCTAGGCTTACGAGATATTCCTAGGCTTACGAGATATTCCTAGATATCAACAAGACACGCTTCGCAACACCCAATCTAATAGAAGATACATAAATAATTAGTTATTTATTTTAATGTAGTCTCACAAGAATTCAAGCAGTAGGTAGGTGTTACTTTTTTTTGTAGGAAAAAAAAATACCATTTCCCTGACTTTAATATACATACCCTCTAATATATATATTAAGCTATAACCCTTAGGAGCGGAGCAGTAAATTAACGCGAGTGAAACCACTGGAAACAATTCTTTATTCAATATTTCTCTTCTCGAGATAATATAACAAGCTGATAATTAATTAGCTGCCCCTAACGATTTCTATGTAGGTATGACATAAAAAGTCGTTGTCCGCCCCTTTAGTAATCTTAACACAGAATATCCATTTTCGTCCTTTATAAAACCGCCGCTGCCTCCCTTATCAGTTATCTGAGGGTTACTAATGATAGCCTCACTTCAATGTCAAAAGCAATCAATATAACATAACGTAACGCTAACTTAAAGTTAGGGCGTTGAAAACAATTTTGTATAAGTAAGGTAATCGGAGAGTATTTAAAATTTGCTTATAAATGCAGGCAGGTATTTAAATGCTGGCTGTTATGCCGTAATTATACTTTCAAGTAAAATTTATCGACCCGCTTAACGTCGGCCTTAGCAAGTGCTAAGAATAAGAAATTAGTTTGCTCTGAAAGAACCCGAATAATGCTACCCTTTCTGGAGTAATAAAGGGAAATAAATGGCTTTTTAAAAGGAAATTGCTGTATTTCCTTTTGTTTTTCCGACAGTATCCTACTAATATAACAAATGCGAATGTTTGAGGCTTAGTTTTGTAACTCTTTAACGCTTCAAAAACTGAAGCGATTTGGCTGGGAACGGGGATAGCTTATGCCAGGAATTAACACAGGTTATTGCAGGAATACTATACTCGAATTCCGATAGCTAGTGCTACACAAACTTAATTACTATAATCAAGGAGTTGCCTGAGGAATCCCAAGCCGATTACTGAATTTAGCGCGGATGGTGCCGATGGTAGGAGTTTGGTTTGGTTGTAAAGGTTGATGAGTTTGTGTAATATGATCAAATGACAAAACTTGTATAAACAACTTGTATTGGTTGATCCGGTATCATGATCTGAGAAATGAAGACTCGAACCGATTAATTAGAAGAGGCACAAAATAGTTTAAACATAACATAAACTTAATAAAAATAATAGTTCGAGCAAAAATAGATAGAAAGGAAAGCAACTATCAACACGGCACAGTGGAGTATTCGGTCCCCCAATTTCTATTTATTAAGAAATGGATTCTCAGAATATCAGCAGCTATTGAGTGCAGCTGCTCACTGTTAAGTGTCAAAGTAATCAGGGTCTTATGCTTATATATTTTAAGTATATTGTAGATAGATGCAGCTTCGCTACCCTGTATTTCACCAAATGAGAATAATGTGTTCTGTTTTTTTCGTTTTTTTTTGTTTAAAAATTTTTTGGTACACTAAAAGTAAAAAAAGAGCTCCTACGTACAAGTCTTATAACTGTATAAATAATAGTATAAATTTTAAATTATGCTTAAAATTTCTTAACAAAATTAAAATATATTTCGCCATATTCTTTTAAATAAAATAAATAAATATTTTTAGACATTACACACAGCGCACGCAGCTTGTCCTATGGATACCAGACAACGGATACAAATACATATAAATGCTTTTTTTGTAAATACACACATATTGTACATGCATCCAGTCGCAGGACAAACAAATAATAAATATTTGTCTTGTGTGGGAATCGAACTCACGCCCCTAGATTCAGCATTTGGGTGTTGAGTTAAGTAAATTGCGTGAAATAAAATTAAAACTTAACCTCACACTGTATACAATTTTTCTTAAGACGGCACCCTAACGTGGAATGGCTAAGCTTGGTCATTCATGCAAGACTTTCTTTACTAGTGTACCTAGACTTCTATGCGAGTTTTCAAGTTCCTAGTTTGCCATTCATTTTGTTCCTCCTTTGCATTGATATTATATTTTGTCTTTGCCTTAGGCACCCCTATCAAATGTGTAGAAAAAAACCTTTTTGTCTGTTTATAGCGTTTTACCTCGTGAATGATTCATCAAAACTTGTATTTTATGCATTAAATTTATAATTTTAGATTGTCCTCGTTTTATATATAACTCTCAAACAGGAAGGTAGGTACTTATAGCAAATTTCATATTGTATATACCTACTAAGTATGCATTTGTAAGTACGTTCACAAAAAGGCCTGCAAATAAAGAAATAAAACCTTACATCGGTTTGTCCAGGGGCGAGGTTGTGCTCTTTATTTTTTATGGCGATTGCCGACAGGTGTTCAATGCAGGTAGACGCTGACATAGACTTTGAGTGACCGAGAGCAAAGCTCAAAAGATTTTGTTATAAAAGCTCAGCCGCAACTGTACAATACGAAAGTAAAGCTATACATTAACATACACGACACACATATTCGTAGTAGTGGTTGTACCTACCTACATTTTAGGTAGGTAGATATTAAGAATATATAATAATTAAATAACTATTGTTAACAAATTTTATTGACAAGTAACAAAATAAACATAAATTAAGACTTGTTAAAGAATTTAACACTGACGTCGTCTACGGCAATAGTACATTGAGGTCTCTCTTCTTCAGAGCTGGGAGGTCTGTTCTTATGGGTGAATATTTAAATCGATCTAGCAGTTTATGAGTTTATTTTTCCAAATACACGAACTGACAGTACTGGATCTCTATATATATTTGTCAGTCTTGATTTAGACACTATTTAGCCCTTAAAGAGTAAGTATAATATTAGCATACCTTCCTTGATACCTGATCAAGTAACGGAATCCGTCTAAGACATTGTTACATAGTCATTCCAAAAGGCAGTTTGAAAACTAAGAAAGATTTTTGTAAGTCGAAAAGATTGTTGGCTCACTTTCTTGAACGTTATTATTTTTCTCTAACCAAATACCTATGCCAGTTCAAAAACATTTTTTTTTTCATTAAATTGAATTATTTATTGCTAGCTGTGCTTAGCGTTTATTCTATTCTCGCGAAAACTGTCAACCGCGTTTAATATTATGCTATATCTTAATGCAGATCACCGCACCTATAGTATATGTCGTACCCTATATGCATAGTAATTTGACAGCTTTAAAATTAGTCAGTGGGTTGCCTGCAAAATAATGCCAGTATTTCATACACTACATGAGTTTTATCCGCTGAATGTATTTATATATATTATCAATTCGATGAAGATTTGTGTATTTGTAGGAGTGATGTACTTACTAGGACTTTATTTGTCACTAGGAGTTGAATGAAAATATATTATTTACAGGAACTTATTACAAAAATTAGTTTTAAAATGTTCATTTTCGGTGTTGGAGTCAAAATGTTTCGATACGCACTTTATTTCAGGCAGCGCTTGCACACGTTTTTCTACCGATGACGGATATGCACTGCACCTGGCGTTTTCTTTCTGAAGTTTTTGTGAACACAGACTCTGCGTGAGATATTTCGGGCTGTAGCACGTTTTTTAATTTGTAACGCCCGGTTAAATGGAGTTAAAGTACAAATTATTAATTTTTGGATAAAAATATGTCAAAAAAGATTTCATACATTTAATGTTAAGCAAATTCTTTGGCTTATATTTAGAAGAGACATGATTCGATGTACATATACTGTGACATAGGTATCCCTGAACTGATCATGTAATGAATGAACAATATTTATTTTTAAATGTCCACATATGTATAACTTCTAAGTCATGGTTTAATTAACTTCTAGTTTGTAGGTTTTATTAATAAAATCTGACTTTTTGTCGGAAACATTTCATATTTTAGCTTTAGTTACAACTTGTGAATATTAATGGTGTTGCCCGTGCCGTTATACGTCACAGCTTACACTCCTTTTTACCCTAGAGGGTCAATTATGAATAGGACCGTCGAATAAGGATACACTTGCTTACCTGCCAAGTTTCATATGCCTAAGCCCAGTGATTACATCGGTGCTATAAGAAGATAAGTCAGTGTTAGTTAATTCATAGAAATGGCGGAACTTTCATCTAATCTTTTACATCATATGCACCTTACGGGATTAAAAAAAAACAACTGAAACAACTCCATTTCGTTCCAGCGTGCCACTGCTCACTCGATCTAAGGATATATCACAAAGGTTAAAAGGAGGGCCCTCACCAACCGGATGCCGCAGAGTTCTCTAACTTGCGAGCTGAAACACCGCAACCACCACCATCTTCAATAGACGGTAGTGGTATACGGAGAGCCCTCACTAACCGGACGCCGCAAAGTACTCTTACTTGCGAGCTGGAACACCGCAACCACCACCCTCTTCATTAGAAGTTGGTGATTGACGGAGAACCCCTTACCAAACGGGCGAAGGCATGTAGCAGTTTTACTGCGCACTTTAAGTAACCATAAATAACCCGTCTGTCTCACTAATGCCTTGGACGTGTTGATAGGACAGGCAGTGAGGTCTTTGCTATGTTTTGTCGGTCTCAGAGGTGTAGTAGGAAGAATAGTGTCAAACCAAAAACGTTGATATACCTATATCAATTTTAATTTTGAATTGTTACCTCGTTTCATATTTTTGAAATGGTCGTCCTCATGGATCTTATGAGCATTATTACCTATTTGTTGCAACAGTCAACGTTTGTAATACCTCTCACTTTCCCCACGGGGATAGGTGTCGTGATAATACAACTGGGGGTTAAACAAATATTGGCAGTTTTGACGAACTCAAGTCATATGTCGAAAATGAACTCAGAACGCTCTGTGGACGACCGTTACACAAATGTGTTGTGTAAGTTCCCACAGACGCTACTGGTGTGAATGAATCCCAAGCAGAGGTATTCCGTATTTATGTCTATTTCGGGGTGATGACAGGGAGCGCGTAATCGAGGCCGGGTGCAGTGCAGGCGCACAGCCGATAAGTGGCTGGCGGCTCCAGCTTTCATCTCATTCATTTGTGTGTTTACAACCCGTCGCGCCGGCCTGCGTCGGCGCTTGCCCGCACGAGGAATTTGCCCTGCGCAAGCGTACACAAACACAACACAACATTGCCATACAGAGAATGTGAGAATACAACTCGGCGACGATCGTGTGGGAATCTTACTGGGATTTTATACTAGCATGTTTATCTTTAGGTTTGACCTCGGCGCAAGATCTTGTCTGACCATGGTATATATATATATATATATATATACTTAACCTATAGACTTTGCAGTTCTATACGGCAATTTTGACTAATGGTAATACGAATAATATAGACAGTCTTTTCGCTGTCAAGCAAGTTCTTCTAGAGTAACTGGGACGACCCACCTATCTGCACAGTTTAAAGTTTCTAAGCCCAGATGTTCGGATACGTTTGTACAACCCAACTCATGGCTTTTTATTAGAATATTTGTTGTTTATTGATTATTTATTTTATCATAGTAGATTTCCTATTTCTTTAGCACTTATCCGGTTTTTTTTTCAGGACGCCTTCCTATTTACATATTTGTTTTTACAGGAATATATCATTTGGTCTGCACATCCCATAATAATCTCTATATCCCGTGGCTAATTAGCTGACAAAGCCTTTTACCACACTTAAGAGCAATGTCTAAAAGACTAAGAAAGAAAGAGATTTAAAGCTCATGAAGACACCAAAAATTGTCGGTCTAATGTAACTTCCGAAGGACGCAGCTCAAGCACATATAGTACCAATGGGAGCACATTCAACTTACTGGCCACACCTGACTTTTCCTTCGATCAACTTCGCAGATCTTATCCTATTGCCAAACGGAGCTAGGAGACGAGTTTTTTAGTACCATTTTCAGCAATGATACGAAAAGCTCGTACCATACCAAAAAAAACATAAGTTAAACCACTGATTAAGAACGAATTAGGAACATCATTAAAACTCTACAGATATCACTTATGTGTAACCTGGCTAGAGTTAACTGTAGTTTATAAATGAATATAATAGCTATTCAACATTTGTTAGCCTCATATTTCAAGGTAAATTCGAAGAAAGAACGAGGTTTACACGAGTCAATGCGTGGAGAACAATAACAAAGAGCTTGTGTCAAGATGAATATTTACTGGTAGAGTCACTCAGAAACGGTAGTTTAGTAGCAGTATATGTAAACAAAACAAGTTTACATTACGAAGATGGTAAACGAAAGGGCGTCGAGTGGGTAGGAACAAAAGACTGCACACGGTCTATAATTATCGACCTTGAAGAGCATGGGGTTGTCCAACAAGGCACGTGCAGCGACTGAAATGATAAAGTGGCCAGAGGGGAGGCATAATCAACTGAATAACTAATTCAAGTCATTGCGTTTTACTCTACTAATGGGCCTTTTGTGGCACTGTATGCCCCCAATGCAGAGTTGATATTCATGTTGGTAAATATTAACATTAAGGGCAAGGACATTTTTACGCGATGTAAATGAATGTATCGAATTTATAGTCGAAAATTTTTAGGCGAAATAAATAAATACATGGATATTACTTTTGTAAAAAGCTTTACCAGACCTTGGACATCACCTAGGGCTTTCGTACTTGTCTTAAGTCGCTTTAGTTATCCTTGTGGTGAGTAGGTGTATTATCTTTGAAATATAAACTGTTTATGGTTGAGTGGCACACTAGAAGTGGAATTTCTTACGCTTTTCTATTCCTCTCTCTCTCGCTCTCTCTTATAATATAAATTTCTCTTTTAAACACACATCCTACGACAGGTATTATAGGTGGTATAAGAATTCGTGGCCGCATCAATGGACCTCCGCTGCTAGGAACGTTATTCTATGTTATTCACTATTTATAAGCCTGCGTTAAGATACTTCTTTAACAAATATTATTTTTAATTAGGCAGTAAGTAACTATAGCTAACACGAGAAGTGGTTATTAAAAGCACCCCACCATTTTATTTTTAACTCAAGAATGCCCCTACTTAAATGCCACAGTACGATATAAGGTAGCACAAAGTTCATTACGTCACGAACACTTAATCAAGATTAAAAGGATCGGTAATTGGTTTAAGCGTAGCTTGCGCCATTTTAACTTTATTTAAGCATTCTCAAAGACCACTGTCGAATTAATTAGGAGTCGCTCTAAAAAATCTGTCTCGTTCGTAAGAATCTTTATATAGGTATTCAACTTGTACCTATAAAATACTATCTGTGCGGTTTTGGCGATATTCCTAAAGTAACTCTTTGATTATGGTAAGCTAGATTGTTATAGCAAGCGATCTGTAGCTATAGGCAATTTTGTTTCCGTGATAAAATGTAGCCTATGTGTTAATATAGGGTGTAAGCTATCTTCATTCCAAATTTCAGCCAAATCGGTGCAGTTATTGCGTAGAGGTGTAAACTAAACTCACAAACTTTCGCATTTATTATATTAATACGATAACCATCGAATTTCCAAGTGTAACTAATAATAAATTAAATTTTAATAAGATAAATTTTAATTAGTCCAAAGAAACGAGCATATTCGTTTCTGTCACTAATATAGAAATAGGTAAAAGTTTATCCAGGTTTTACAGAAAAACTATTGATAACTAATTTCGGTTTTCTTTATCTCATTGGTACAGAATTACAGCTAGAGTGATAGCATTAAGACAATACTGTAATCTGATGAGAGAAATTGAATATTTCATTTGCTCACTGAGCAACTCAGCTTTAATCAACTTTAACTCAGAATCCGCAGATAGGTATATCATTCAATAACTCTTCACAAACTCTGTATTTGAAATGCAATTCCTTTATAGTATGTCATTTTTAACTCAATTTGGATTTGGTTATTTATGGCCCATAAATTTTATGCGAATACGTTATTTGATCGATTAGAGACACGTATTTATGGCTAGAATGCCTAGCAAAGGCATCGGTAACATTTAATTACCCCACAGCCCATAAATCGCCCGTTTAGGGGACATTTCAAGAAATTATCAAACCAATTAATTACTGAATGTATTCTTACCATGCAATCTTAAACATTCCGGAAGCACTTTGGCCTAAAATGTAAACCGCACAATTAGGTGAGAGATATAAAGCATAAATAACTGTGGGGTTGAATATAACGTGAAAATTACGTTCCTTTATTCCACATCACTGTACGAATGGTTATATTGCCAGAGTTATTACAATTCACAACTCTACAATGTGTATAGTTAAATGTAAATGCGTCTCGTGACCCTTTTGGCATCAAAAGCTGGCTCATATTTTACTTAAGTGCATAGCTATACGATATCATTTTGTTTTATTCTGTCTACTATTTTGTACCAGTGGCTTTAACAAAACCTTTTAAGTTGTAAATATTTATTCTAAACGATGTTTAACTGAACTCTTGCATATTTATGATACTTTCAACAGTTTGTTGAACGCTTTGATCTGCCGGTCAACTGACGGGCAGTTTAATCGCTTTATGGTTTGTCTGAATATTCAGAGTGGGTGTGCGAAAACATTTACTATTTATTTTTAGTGTGCCGCAACTAAAATGAAAAATGGTACGTTATGAGATTACTTTAGTGTTTTCTGTTCGGTTTAGTGTAAATTGTCTGAAAGTTGATTTTGTTCTTCAGTAGTTTTTGGAAATGGTGCACCAATTGAAGGCGTGAAGCTTCAAATGATATTAAAAAATAAATAAGCTGAAAAAGCCTATTACAAACTGGATAATTTTTTAAAGGATCGGGAATTCTGATAGCACAGAATAATTTCTGAATCGTAATGTTTTTTTTTTTTTTTATTAAATTATTATCATAAAAAAATTATGCTAGGACTTTTTACTTTTTTTTTTTCGACTGCCAGCGTGATGATGTGAGCGAATGGATTGATTTCATTTTATAAGTTGACATTTCTTTTTTTTAAATCATTATTGTTATTTGTCTACTGTGCGTTATTTATTTATGTGCGTGAATTTATATTATAATTTGACATTTACAAATTTGCCTGCATTTAATAATAATTTATAATCAATAATCTATGTTTTTATTGTATTAAAGGGTAGTGAGTCTTGTGTACCTATTGTGAATAATGTAAAATAAGAACTCACTAATAAATTGTACAGTGTAATCATATATTTGCATGCTGTCTGTCCGAATTATGTTTGAACTTGAACTATATTACCATCTTTAATGTAACTACCATATTTCTTGCAAATAAAATATTTCTGACTCTGATTCTGATGTGCTTTGGGTATTAGTTGGAGTCAAAGGGCCTAGCTAGAGTAGGAGTACGGGCGCATGATCGGAGTGATTAGAATTTTTTTTAAATTACATCGCTTTGTGCATTTTATGCTGTCATTATACTATCGTCCAATGTTAGTTCATTGTTCACCCAACCTTTTAAGGCAGTTCGTGAGTTGAAGCGCTGTCCAACAATGGCATTCGTCTAACCTTCCACGTGAGTACGTTACTACGTCATTTTAGCCGGGAGACGTCTTATATTAGACGTATAGGCTTCACCCATATATCTTCTCAACATCCAGTTTTGGAGCCATCTGCTTCTACTGGCTTCCTGCAGCTCTAAACCAGGTTGTCTATCTACGTGGTAGGAGGCCGTCCAACATTGCGTCTTCTGATCTTTGGTCGCCACTCAAGAATCTTTTTTTTCTATCGGTTATCGGTTCGATGAGCGATGTGGTCTGCCCATTACTATCCGTTTCAGCTATGTCGGTAACTTTAGTTCACCGGCAAATTTCCTCGTTCTGGATATCTTTAAGCTCTTAGCCATAATCCATAGCTTTATGCCACTGTGAGCTTATTAAAGAAGGCAACAGTTAGATACCACGTTTATGTACTGTACTGTAAGTCATCACTGACAAAACACCGGTTATAGACTTTTGACTTAAGGGACTGAGGTATTTTGGACGAAAGTATATTGAACAATTCTCCGAACGCTGCCCAGCCGAACTGGATTATTAAATAAATTTCTTTAATAAAGTTGAACCTACCTAACTGGAATACTTGCCGTACTTAGAGAATTGCATTTTCAACAGAAACCGGTATGGGCGCGACATACCAAATTAATCATTACCTTCGTTTTATCCATGTTCATATGAAGGCCCGTGTTAGGGCTGCTGAGATCTCTGACCACCGAGCCTATGTCTTTCAGCGATTCTTCCATGACTACTATGTCGTCAGGATATCGAAGGTGAGTAATGTACGTATGTTGATGCCATGTCTTCTTTACCCTAGAAGCCTTCAACACGTCTTTTAACGCGGTGGTGAATAATTTCCGAAAAATAACGTCTCACTGTCTCAGACCTCACTGCACTTGGATTGGATTGGTTTCGTGCCCTGATCTTGTAGTCGGACGGACTGGTGGCTTTATTATACAAACACTTTAGGACTTTGATGTCAATGTGGCACCGCTGGAGAGACTAACACTGCCCTGGTATCGAATGTATCGGAAGCTTTTTTATAGTTCACAAACGCTACGCAAAGAGGTCCATTATACTCCTATGCCTTCTGGCGCAGCTTGTTCGCCATTCTAACAATAGTTAAGACATGGCTTTAAAGTGTTGTCCATGGGTCTATACCTAGTTCTTTAGTTAGTCGAGATCTTGTATTTTGCGCTACTGTTCCAGACCTCTGGTGTGTTACCTTCAAGGACTAATACTGTCAGTACATGATCGTCCAACAGTCCAACGTTTAACTTACGTGTAAAGAGATTGTTTGTAAATGTTTCGATATTGGGTCGTGTTTTTGTGCAATTACTCCAGTAGCGGTAAATTGTGCTGCCATCAATACACGACTGATCAATAGTCACACTGTTCGTCTAACCTTTCACGTGTTGACAAGAACTTAGTTCATAAATGTTGGGTAATGTTTGGGTGCCATCACTGTAGTAGCGGTAAATAGTGCTGCCGCCTCTATACGATCGTCCGCTAGTCCCACTGTTCCTTCCACGTGAAAAGGAACAAATGATGTTGGGTATTGTAAGTTGTTTCCAGATCAAAGTAGTTAGGAAATTTAAAACATAACCTCTTATTAATGAGTAGTATTGCGACCTTATCTATTCTGTCAAAATATGTAGCGGATATGAGGAAATCAAAAAAGCTGCCTCACTCTGGACTGGCCAAATTGCCTATAATGTCATTTTTACCATATGAAAACCATATTTTCTATCAGGCCAGCCCCTCGTTTTTCAAATCCCTTCACATCCCTAATAATATGAAATAGAAATTTTAATAATTCAATATACTCCTATACTAAACATACCTATTTATATTTAAAACTGGCTAATAAATAAATGCACAGCCCAAAATACTGATTCCACAAAATTGATATTTTCTTTAGAAGTTTCTCTTATAACTTAGGTGAGCACTTAGAAAGGATTTTGCAAAATTTACTCCCTAATGTATATTACATACCATAAAAATTGGTAGGACCTTCAGCTTGAAAATGAAGATACACGACGACCTTTTTTGGAAAAACCGTCCCTTAGAGCTTTTAAACAAAAAAAAACAACCGACTTCAAAAAGATGCACTAAAAAGGTAAAAATAATTACTTATTTCCAAAACTCTGATCTGTATTACAGTTTGAAGTTGGTTTCATGCAAGCGAAGTCTGTTAGGTACACGGAAAAAAAAAGATTAGCTAACAATAACACAAATTTTATCTACTGGTAACATAACTGGGGGACTGCTAAACTAAATTGCTAATAGTAGATTAGGTGTTGAGCTATATGCAGCGAATTCGTTGTTTGATTGTAACAAAAGTTTGGTTTTTAATAAGTAAATTTCAAATAGCTAAACCAGTTTTGTTATCCTTTTTTTTTCAGTGTACATAGACACCAACTTCAAACTGTAATACAGATCAGAGTTTTGGAAAGAACACTGAAAAAAAAGGATAACAAAACTAGTTTAGCTATTCGAAATTTTCTTAGTAATAACCAACTTTTGTTATAATTAAACAACTGATTAGCTGCACATAACTTGACACTTTATGTACTATTAGCAATTTAGTTTAGCAGTCCCCAAGTTATGTTACCAAAAGATAAAATTTGTGTTACTGTTAGCAAATCTGTTTTTTCACTGAAGTCATTATTTTTACCTTTTTAGTGCATCTTTTTGAAGCCTCTGTTGAATCCTGTCGAATATCCTATAGTATATCCTGAACATCCAGAAAAAAAAATATACAGTCGAATTGAGAACCTCCTTCTTTTTTGAAGTCGGTTAAAATTTTTGTAGAAGAATTCCGATATTTTTATATGGTTTTTACCATGAGTACCTAAAATGCTTACTTTAAAACGCACGAATAAGCTAGTTTACTAAAAAATAAAATACAATATCATTTGAAGTACTTATGTAGGTCGCACGATAAGCATCCTTTTTCTTGCCATGTATATTTCTAGCTGATAATTATTGTGAGAAATTAAGGGAATTTTATTTCAATTAAAAAACAACCGTAGATTGATACACAGCCACACGGTCTGACATATGTAAAGTTTGTTTAGGGTTTTTTTTAACATCTAACTAAAAGAATCTTTAATAGAAATATGTAACAAAAAGATTATCTTTATAATAAAATGCGTTACGTCTACAGTATAATGGCACAAGGGATCGTATGGCCGGCAGTAAAATTTGATTAGAGTTGATCATAAATTTTTTTTTCATTATCTGCCGTCGCGCCGCCTGTGCCGCCGCTCGGTCCGAGTGACAGCGCCCAAATCCCCTATGTTTTGACACACATACCCGCCGTATTTATGACACACACGCTCTCGACAATCTGACATGAGATTTATGAAGTCCGCGTGTGTGCAGCTTAGGAAATTGAATTGCTTTCATGCAATGGGAACCCATGTTATTCGCTTTGTTACAAGTATCGTTTTGTCGTTTAAACTGACATACGTCACGTATATGATCCATGAGGATTACACCATGTATCTAAACTTAAGTATTTACGCTGTTATTGCTATCCCATCAAACATTAATGTGGTAAAATTGCAAAGTTCGGTGTAAATTACTAAATATTTTTAATAGGTGCAAAGTTCTACAGAACTTTATTGAATCAACAGAAAAAAAAAACGGGTTGCACTCCGGGAGTGCCGGCAGAAGTGAAAACATACTCACTATTTACTTCCCATCACTTCTTATCCATATTTATTTATTAAAAATAATAACTTTTGTTTATTTACTTTTTTGACGTTGTATATTTGACAGCTGAATCTGTCATAGAATTAAAATCCATATACTTAAAATAAAAACTAACCTAATGTAAATAAAGGTCACGTGTCCTAACGCGAGTGACATCTTACGAATTTTCGATCAGGACACGTGACCTGACGCGAGTTTAACAGTTTTTACCCATCACAAAAAAAGTGCACAGCGCCGCTAAAGAAGTTTTCACTTCAAAAACCGCATATGACTTGCTTATGCAGAAGCAATTTGTATTTTACGTCCACATCGTAAATTATCGAAATCGGTGCTATTGACAAATTGTGACTGCCCATGTCCATTGTTTAATCCGGTCATATCTACCTAAATTCCCACCAAGTTGAAAATCAGTATGATTGTTTAAAATATAATTAAAAATAAATTTGGATCTTTCCCCTATATGAAATTTTTTTTGTTCAAGGTTTGACCTTGAAAAAATGAGTTTTTTGCGATTTTTACCAAAACGGTAAGTTTTATCATAAAAATACTTCAGACAAAATGAATTTTATGTTTTATCATAAAAATTATAAAATTATCTACAAAAAATGTATCAATACTTTTTTTTTACGAGCCACCCTTTTTGAGAGATAACGATTCAAAAAGTTATAAAAGTTGTAATCGTCATAATATGTATAAGTACGACACGTATATACATCTCTATAGTTGTAATATATGTTTAAATATTTTCTATCGCTCATTGTAACTTACACTAATAATATAAAATATACATAAGTTATAACTATAACAATTCATTAGAACCAGTCCAAACTTTACTTCCACCTGCGCCGGAAAAACTGCTGAACACAATTTTTGCAACTGCAAAAAGGGGTGCAGTGCTAAATGTGGTTGCAAAAAAGTTGGACTGTTTTGTTGTCTGGCATGTACACATTGTCAAGGCCGGTCGTGCTCTAATATTAAATCACCAACAGTTGAGGATCCGTTTGATTCCAACGAGGCGACTTGCGATACATCGCTATTAACGCAGTTTTCATGCACTCTGGATGAAGATGAAGTAGAAGAAGATCAAGACGAGCAAGAACAAGAAGATCAAAAAGGAGAATTTGAAAGTTACGACTCGGATGATTAAATTTTACTTCTTTTTTTTAAACTTATATTGCTTTTGTCTTTTCAATCTCTGCTACTATCCATTATTTTGCAATAGTTTCAAACTAAACAGGATCACAACTAACCCGTGGAATGGGCCAACTGGGGTAACCATGTTAAAAAAAACGCGCTAAGTACACTTCATCATAGGTGGCGTAGAAACGTGTGCATATTATGACGATTACAACTTTTTGAATCGTTATATCTCAAAAATCTAGATCAGACGTGAGGTGACCCAAAAACTACACTGAGCTACGAAATGGGCCACCACTTACGTCTGTGTGTGCCACATTTGAAAGGTTAATTAGAACAAAATCATTAATAACAGTTTAACTCAAATATTGTTTGTACATCTCGTAAATTATGTTTAAGTAATCCATATCTTAAACTAAGAAGGGACATAAAGGTAAATTGCCCATGGCTAAGTTGCATTTTCTGTGTGTAAAGCAAGCCCAAATAAATAATAAAAAAACACATAGATACTACATTATAATTCCAATGTCTAATATCAGCATAATGCAATAAAAATTTCTGGATAAAAAAAATCCCTAAGTCACCTCCAGTTTTTGTCAATTTTCTATTATTTTTAAAACGGAACATACAAATTACTTGAAATTTCATCATAATATTTCCTAGGGCTATTATTAGGAAATTTTCAATACAAATAATAAATTCCAAGCCATTAATATTTAATGATTTTCACCCTTCTGGCTTTATGCGCTCTTAATACACTTAAAGTGTAAGTTTTCGTTTTAGAGAAGCCTTTTTAGTATTAGGAAAAGTGTTTGTCATATGACATGTCATTTATCAGTGTATATTGCGCAAGTAATAAAATCACGTTGGGGCTAACGCGACATGTGGGCTTCGGAAATCATATTTGCTTTTGAGAGATCCATTAGCGATATATTTTGTCGACTCACGCTTACTTTGAAAGCGTAGGTAGTTTTTGTTTCAGTGTATTGTAGCTTTTAGAGAGGATTATATATATTTAATAGCTATTCTTCTCTTTTTTTGTTACGAACTAGACTTATTGTACGAATTCAAAATCTAGGGGCACCCTAGTAGCCCCCGCCAAGACGAGCAACACCAAACCAAAAGGGAGGTAGGGCACTGCTAGTACTCGCTCGAATAAGACACCCGAACAATTAAAGCAGGGCATAGCGAGTATTTGCTCGAATGAGGAACTGGGGAAGTACCTCCACCTTACAGAAAACCGTGGCCATAATAACACTAACATTGAGTAGTGTTGTTTTCCTGGCGGTGAGTAAGGTTGCACGAGCTCTTTGAGGATTCGCTGCGCGGACAGCGGAGGACCGGCGGTGCTTGTTGCTGTCATGCTCGGCGTAGACGCGGCGTGCTGGATCGGCGGTCAGGGAGATCTGATGAAACGGCTGACCGCTGGCTGCCCGCAGGTTGAACGGGATCCCGAACCCAGGGATCACTTAATCTCCGCCCTGGGAGGCTGATCCGCCAGCCTGTGTAAAGTATCTGAAGTGGTAGTCGTGCCGGAGAAGGAGACCGGAGTGGACCCGGCTACTACAACAGAGGGGGATCAGGGGCCCTTCCGCCCGCCGTGCCAGCAACCGTATCATCTGTGGCGAGCTTCGGCAGTCTTAGAACCGCACCTTTTGTCCTCTAAGCTGTCTGTGCAGTAAATCCTCATCCTTAGTCTAAGTAACTTTTTTTATATATTATGGCAATGAGAACGAAAAAGAAAAGAGTTTGTACAGCGGCTACTCCATCCACATATAATGTGGATTTTTGCAACATCAGGGGTATTCACGCAAATCTTAACGCAGTCCACCACCATCTCGAAACTGCGCAGCAGACCATTCTTTTTCTAACGGAGACGCAGATATCCTGCCCGGCCGACACATCATACCTTCACTATCCCGGCTACAAACTCGAACATAATTTTATGAGTCGTGCCGGTGTATGTATGTTCGTCCAGGAGGATATCTGCTGTCACCGCCTTCATAGCCTTGAACAGGACCTGTCGATATTGTGGGTGCGCGTAGATTACGGCGCCACACTCGTATCTATGCGTGCCTATACAGGTCTCATAGCGGTGACACGGACGTAACTCGACTCTTCACGCACCTGAGTTTGACGACTGACAAAGTTCTAGAGCAATATCCCACAGCAGAACTAGTTATTTTGGGAGACTTTAACGCCCACCATCGCGAGTGGCTCAGTTCTTGAACCAATAACTATGCTGGGATATCTGCTCATGAATTTGCTCTGACCTATGGATTCTCTAAGCTGGTACTTTCTCCAACTAGAATACCAGATATAGAGGAACATACGAGCTCCTTACTGGACCTTCTGCTGACTACTCGTCTGGACGGATACTCCGTCTCAGTGGATGCGCCTCTTGCCAACTAATTGGCGTCGTGTGTGGCACTATAAGTCGGCAGACTGGGATTGCGAGAATTTTACACATCGTACCCGTGGAGGCAGATCTGCTTTAACTCAGAAGATCCTGACGTTTGCGCAGCTGCAGTCACTAAGACAATACTTGCTGGTATGTAATGCTATATTCCTAACCCGCAAGTAGCTGCCGGCGTCAAAAAACGACCGTGGTTTAATAGGTCTTGCAGAGAAGCTAAAATTCTTAAGCAAAATGCATATGAGGCTTGGACCACGGCTCGTTATAATAAGGATCCGAATATTTCTGAGTTAAAACGCAAATTAAATGCTGCCTCGAGGTTCAGTAAGAAAGCAACTACCAGAGCTAAATTCCAATTCATCGGCAAAATAGGTGGGCGACTTGCGAGCTATCCTTCTGGGAGTCGTGCTTTCTGGTCGCTTGCCAAAGCTGCCGAAGGGAACTTTTGCCAGTCGTCGTTACCACCACTGCAAAAGACCGATGGTGACTTGGCCCATAGTGCCAAAGAGAAAGCCGATCTACTGGGCAGTCTCGAACTCGAAAATGAACGATGAAGGCGCTGTACCACCTACTATACCGTGGTGCGGTAAGACCATGGCGGAAATCTCCATAACGCAGCGGGAGGTCAGGCGGGCGTTGCTTTCTCTAAACGTTCATAAGTCGAGTGGGCCAGACGGTATATCAGCAGTGGTACTTAAGCTGTGTGCTCCTGAGTTATGTCCTGTACTCACGCGCCTCTTCGCGCTTTCCTACCACACTAGGCAATTTCCGTCTTCATGGAAGACTGCGAATGTGCACCCGGTGTCCAAAAAGGGCGATAGATCAGACCCATCGGATTACAGGCCTATCGCTATTACCTCTCTCCTCTCTAAGGTGATGGAGCGTGTGATCAAGACACAGCTTCTAAGATACCTAGAAGTACACGATCTGGTCAGTGACCATCAATATGGCTTTCGCCACGGTCGCTCGACTGGTGACCTTCTAGTGTTTCTCACACACCGATGGGCACTAGCCATTGAGAGTCAGGGGAAGGCATTGGTATGTAGCCTGGACATAGCGAAGGCGTTCGATCGGGTCTGGCACCGGGGTCTTCTATCGAAGTTGCCATCTTACGGAGAACCCGAGTGTTTGTGCAAATGGGTAGCTAGCTTTTTGTCCGGCAGACGCATACGAACCGTAGTTGACGGTAGTTGCTCTGATAGCATGGACATTAATGCTGGTGTCTCGCAAGGCTCTGTGCTGTCTCCTACGCTGTTTCTACTGCATATCAATGACATGTTGGACATCAACAACCTTCATTGCCTATGCAGATGACAGTACTGAAGACGCTTTTTACACGGGTCGTGCAAACATCCCTCGTTCCGTTGTGGACGAAAACCGCGGAGAACTTGTGTCTCAAATCGAGACCACACTGTTCCAGGTCTCTGACTGGGGACGGGTAAACTTGGTCTGATTCAACCCTACAAAGACACAAGTGTGCGCGTTCACCGCTAAGAAAACTCCATTAACTGTAGTCCCACAATTCCAGAACACTCCCCTCTCCATCTCCAAGAGCATTGGGATCCTTGGTGTCGACATTTCCAGCGATGTTCAGTTCCGAGATCATTTACAAGATAAGGTGAAGCTTGCGTTCAAAAAACTTGGTGTACTGAACAGAGCAAAGCATTACTTCACGTCGGGGCAAAGGTTGTTACTTTACAAGTCGCAAGTTCGGCCCCATATGGAGTACTGCTGCCATCTCTGGACAGGTGCACCCGAAAACCAGCTTGGCCCTTTTGACTCGGTTCAACGACGGGCTGTGAGAATTGTCGACGATTCCAAACTCACTTGCGGTATCGAGCCCTTAAGTCTGAGGAGAGACTTTGCCTCACTGTGTGTGTTCTACCGCTTGCACAATGGGTTGTGTTCTGAGGAATTGTTCGAAATGATGCCCACGGCTACTTTCTACCATCGCACCGCTCGCTATCGGCAGAGAATTCATTCTCACACTTTAGAACCTAAATGGTCGCGTACAGTGCGGTTTCAGAGAAACTTCCTCCCGCGAACGCTTAAGTTGTGGAATGAGCTCCCTGCCAAGGTTTTCTGCAAGGACTACAGTATGGAGTTCTTCAAGAAAGAAGTTATTAGATTCCTGAAGGGTTGGCAATGCGCAAGTGATACCCCTGGTGTTGCAAGCGTCCATAGGCTACCGTAACCGCTTACCATCAGGCGGACCGTAAGCTTGTTTGCCACCTTAGTGGTATAAAAAAAAAAAAAAAGCGCGGCACTTTCTCACACCTTTTCTGGAAGCGTTTCGTCGTATTTTTGAACTGCCTTAACTTCGGTCCGGATGATGCTAGAAAGCTAAAATGTATCTTATCAAACATACCAAGTACCAATTATTGTTCTAAAAACTATTACGTGACAACTTCAAGTCCATAAGGAATACTTAGTTTGTGCGACAATCACAAAACAGTCATGTTATACGTTTTTACCAAGACTACTGAGTTTGTAGTGTCAGAGCTTATAGGTTTTTTGTTATTAATGTTATAAATGTGGAACTGTCAAGAGCACTTAGAGCTACGAGTAGGTATATACTTTGAACTTGGGATAGGCTCCGTAGGCTATGATGTACAGCACAAATCGCAGATCAGCTACGGGCTTGGCTCTACTAGAGATCTGATGACTTTTAACCGTGAAAGCATTATGAATTTGTGAGTCTTGGCATCAACTTTACATGAAATTATTTTAGTGGGATTTAACATTAATGGACGCATACAACTGACGTGTTTTTTGTCGCGAAACAGAGAAGGAAGTCGGTTAAGATACAAGTATAGGATCTTAAAAAAATATTTTACCATCTTTCAGTTGTTCACAACGCATTAACTCTGTCAATATACTTTATTAATTCTTACAGTAAGTGTTGTTAAATTTCTAACAAACATGAGTCTGCAAATTTAAACAACGGTACTTTGCTAACACAATAACTTATGACCTGCTACAGTAATCAATTTCTAACTGTCAACGAAACAGTCGGCTCTGCTGCAGCAGCTAATTTACTGTATCAATAAAACAAACTCTGCTCTGCTACTGCAGCTTATTAAGTCAGTTATTGATACTTACTCTGCCCTGCTACGGTAGCTAATGTAGCCTTAAAGTATAAGTATTAAACCAGGAGAAAAAGTCTCAGTTACCGTTTCGACAGAGACACTGGACTATCATTTGGGCTTGCTTATTTAACGTAAGAAATATGTTTGAAGAGCTTGAACTACACACACTCGTAATTTTTTTTTTTCTGATTGACTACTACAGTTTGGCATGTGATGTAGACAGATGACAGATGCAGCCATTACTGCTCCACAGGGCTTTTGGGGTGAGTCGCTGAAGGTGTCTTAGCCTATAAAGCGCCCAACGCTCAAGGCCCGCGGAGGGAGCCTTGGAGTGAGTGGGGGCGTAAAGCGCCCCAGCACGCTTTGATACCTCGTATATGAGGTGAGCGTGCGGGCTGAAGGTCCGACACTAGTATCGCTACCTGGATAGCGAGATTAAGGGGACTCCTACTTATTTTTTTGAACTGAATATGCAGTTGGCTGATGCAGTCATTACTGCTCCACCGGGCTTTTGGGGCACTCTCAGCCAATATAGCGCCCAACGCTCAAGGGCTCCCCGCGGGGGGACCTCTGCTTGGGTTGTCGCTCTTAAGGTCGTCCCTTCGACCGGCGTGAGCTTCGAACCCGAAGGTGAGTCAGCGCCAGGAGGGGAGTTCTCCGTTATGCGGTGGCGGTTGCGAGTAAGTGGGGGCAAGAAGCGTCCCGGCAGTCTTTGATACCTCGTATATGAGCGTGTGAGCGTGTGGTCTGAAGGTTCGTGCGTTCGCCAACGAACCCGGGGACATCGACGTCGTGTGAGGGGGGGAGAGATTACTAGGGAAGGTCGACGAGACTAGTATCGGTACCTGGATAGCTTATCGTCGTCAGGGGCTGTCAGTACGTGCCGAGGCCGTCTAACAATGGAGACTCGTACAATATAAAACGTCCTATATTACTGCATTTCTGCCACTAAGCGTGTTTTAAAATACAAGTAGCGCCCTCTAGTGACATTGCTAATTTAGTTTGTCAATAAAAAAAGCTCTGTTCTGTTACTGTAGGTGTTAGTTAACATCAAATGTTTACTTTAAACAACGGTCAAATCTGTTCATTTCATTGTTTGGAATCTGATTACATCACCTACGTGATTGTCTAAATTATTATTATCCCGATTAAAAGTTCCCGTGAAATATATTTTTTTTCCTACAAAATAAAAAGGCTGAAAAGAAAGTGCTAACAACATTAAACTAATAAAAACCTTATCTTTTCAAGAGGTTAGAGAACATACTAAGATGTATTTCGTTTATATTTTTACGCTATAACCACTTCGAAAAATACAATTCCTAGTATCTGCATCCGTATCTTATCCACTTGATTATTATTAATAGCATTTTAAGTAACTTAAAATATTTGGTTGTAGATAAGCTTTAGTCAAGTGATTAAAGTTTTGTGCTTACTTCCGGACCGGGTCTGCACAGTGCGGGCAGAAATCGGTCAAGCCGGATGCGTCGCGACATGGAAAGCATTTTAAAGCTGTCTATATAATGTCCTGTCGAAGTGCCCAATACCCGGTATATTTCGAGCGCGATTTATTGATTCTCTGCTTGAATAAAGGTAAAAAAAAAATTATAGGTTTTTTTAACCGGTTACCGGCAAATGTTTCGGCTATAAAAATAGAATAGAATGAATAACACGAGAAGTCCATTATAAAATACTTTTATGAATATTAAGAAGTCTAATATTCTATAAAGGCCTTTACCGTAAAATAGTTAACTATATTATATGATACACAACCAGTAGCATGCGGCAGATTTAGCTTTGCTGCGGCTTTGCGAAGCCGCAAGAGTGAGATATCTGATACAAAGCTCAAAATGTAATACGAAGCTTTGTGGGGATCTTGTGGAGGTTCTTTTATGATTATATTCTAATACTTTTTTTTTTTCATTCTTCTGAGGTCTAATTGAAATATATAATCTTTTTCCGAGCAGATGCCAACTTTAATATCCGCTAAAAAACTGGTTGCCTGTAAAGTCGGTATACGGGCGAAAGTTTTACGTGACAATGATTTTATGTCTGTCTCTCTCGCTCTTAGGCGGGCGCGTGCCTCTCACTCGCTCTCATTGTGAGCGCATAACGTGAGCGGAGCGTAACACAGTTTCTTGAAGTGTCACCCGGCAAACCAATTTATAAGACGTTGTCACGTCAAAAGTTACTAGACTTTGCGTTTAAATAATTTTCTATATAGGTACTTGTATAACATGAAAAAATCAAACTCTTATGTGTATGTGGTACTTATATTAGTTTCAATGCTGGAATATCGTGTTATGGACATTTTTTTGTTGTTTGTTCTTATTCAAATCTTTGAAGTCAATTTTACCTAATTTAAAAGTGTACTTTAATTTTTTTTCTGGTGCTTTTTTTATCATGCTTTGAATTGTGAACTAGAGATATTATAGACGTACCTAGAAGTTTAATCCCTAGCTAAAGTCCACAGTTTTAGGAAAAAGGTCCTAGATATAAAGGATTGTTAACATAAAACCACCACTGTATACGAAAGATTTTTTTACCTGGGATGGGATGTGATCAAATCGTACCTAAAAATTTATGAAATCAATATATAACATATGTTTATTTTAGAATATATTTTAGGAAATTGTTATATAATCGAATCTTATTAAAAACGTCGTAAACTTTAATTTTAAAACTAGATTATTTAATTTGCGGACAAAGGCTCCAAGATAAAAAGGTCAATGTAGCTAACATGTCATAAATAGTTTTTACTCAGTGAACAAGTCTTGGATAGATTACATATACCAAGGGGTATTAAAGATTTGTATTCTTAAAGAACCCATTCAAATTCCAACAAAGAAAAAAACATGATTAGTGATTTGGCTCAATTCACCCTCGGTAGAGTTGTGACGCAAGACCATGCAAGTCAGCCGCCTCGAAGGCTGCCGGGTGCCCCACTTTGTCGCGACGACTGAACTCTCCCCGACACGCATGGCGCCGCGCCATGGGGGATTATCCCTAAATTATGCCCTGAATGTATAAAATACTCTCTTACGTTTTTAATTCGTTTCTTTTGTTATGTTTGACGATAAAAAACAAGATTTTTATGTCACGAATATGTGGTTTACAATATTTTGATGGGTAACAATGTTTCCAATACTAATAAAAGCGTATGTGCCTACGTCTCGTACCTTATCAATTATCATGGAGATACAATTTTTGGAATAAGTAATCTGAACAGTAGTTTTAATTTTAATTAGAGGATGTCGCTAAGTCATTGGTTAAAAATGTTGCTTAGATCTGTGAATTATTTGACTTCAAAAAGTTTTAAAGGAGTATCTAGTAACATGATTTTGACTTGGCTTCGGTTTTCGACACGAATTCTTATTTTTACCGAAGTAAGTAAAATTTCTTTTCTTGAAAACGACTTCTATTGGGCATCGACCGTTTACCCTTCCAAGAACCTTCGTTCGACATGTATTTTCTTTATCGGCAACTACCCGTGTCGACGTGACTAGCATGTTCATTGTATTTTCTTCGTAGAATCTTACCAGACGGAGTATTAAAACTCGGGCTCGACAAATATTCATAAATGAGAGCGGCCAATTTACCCAGTCTTGAGCCCGACATTCAGGGGCAAATTGTCGTAATGCCATGTATGGGCATCGTTGTCTCCGGACGTACGTCTATGAGGGGTCGCGAACACCCTATCTATTCAGTATTATTTATTTTGTTATCGATTCGACGAAGTCAGTGCCAATAAGCTGTAACAAATCCGCGTATTGTGACACAGTGTGTGCTTATAAAATTGGTATAAGATTTAAAACTAGCAAGGTTAGGTTGGTAGGTAAGTCAAAGCGAGATATAGATAGTATCTACACGTATTATTTGAATTATATATCTATATTTGTGTTAATAAAAACTATTTAAGACGTTAAAAAATTGAGCAACAGGTGGAGCCGCTAAAGCCGCCGAAAAAATATTGTGATTGCTAAATTTCTCCAGTTTCCCGAGGAGCAAGTAATCTAGGAAGGTTGTAAGGGTCCGACCATAGGTTATGCCATGGGGAGGTTTATGCATGGATTATCTTTTTAGAGGGGCTTTGTCCACAATTTTAGGAAAAGTTTATGATTATAAAAGGCCTATTTATGAAAAAAACTACTGTTTATTAGGATTAATAAAAAAATTAATAAAAGGAAATTAATAAATACAGAAACAATTATAAAAAAAGACAAGTATGACTCAAAAATATCTAGGCTGAGAATCCTTCAGAGTCTCGCCCTAGAAGCCCGGTGGAGCAGTAATGGCTGCAAAAGCCAACTGCATAGTCAGTGAGAAAAAAAAGACGTTTTGGAGAAAAGTGGTTATTTGTGAGACACTAACAGATGTAGAATCATCGCAGTGACTTTATAAACTCTATTCTGGAATTTGGCACGGAAGTCCACGGAACAGTAAAAATATTTTAAATGTGTAAATAATACCCTTTCATATTGATATCTACTTGACTTCCGGACTCAGGTTACGACCTCCACGAAAACATGGACATGAACTTTGTCATTATGTCACAGTCATCATTCATACAATTGTTATCATAGTATGCAATAGACATGCATTATGTAATATTGTAGATATACAAGTAATTACAACTACATTGTGCTCTCATGACATTATCAAACTGGGTCGCTACGTATAATTTTCTTGATAGCCATGTGTCAATTTAATCACATATTGGTCATAAAATTTAATAGCAAGTAGTTACTTGTGTATTTATTTTGGTACTTACTATGGACTAGACGGCAATTCATCAAAGTGACGTCGCCATGGAAATTATGTATCCATCACATGTATGTTGAGTGCAAAGAAAGTATGAAATTTAATACGATGCATTTATTTTCAATAATTTATTTTTCAATGTATACACAACAAATAATAAGACAAAATACTCAAATTAGTCTCGGGCCCGATTTTAATAAATACTAAACCTGATATTACACTATTCAATAGTGTCGCTAATAAGGAACGAATTCTGGGAAGTAATGGCATACGGCAAATGACGTACACTTAAAAAATTCACTTTGTTCAATATATTGAACACACAGAACGCTGTAACTGTAGTTATAGTTAGTCTTCGTTAAAATTGGCTATGGCTATTCCTGCGGAAACGTTTCCGGAATAAAAAGTAGCCTATGTCTTCTGTCCCCCAACAATGTGATGTGCTAAAAATGTACTTACTACGTGGCGACGCTTAGCAATAACAAACAGACCAACAGTTTTTCTCAATAATATATTAGTTAGGATAATGCTAAATTTTGCAGCGGAATTAAAATTGAGCATAAAGAGTATCATTTCCTTTACAACAAAGACGATTTTCCGAACCTAATAATCGCGTGACCACGCGACAGTTATCGTTTTCACAAGATTTTATTGCTGTTTCGACAGCAGTAGCCTTCGCTGGAGGCATTTTAATTAGCTAAAGGGTCAGCGGTTGCGTCTGTAAAACGTTTCGAAAGTAATTTTATTAAGTGCGGCTGACTACAGACTTCATGATATGATTTTAAATTGTTCAGCCACTTAGTTTTATTAGAAACAATTGTTCCAGCAATTACAGGTATGAACATACTGTTCTTAATTGTTATTGCTGATTAAATTAATGTAACGAAATTTTCAGATAGTACCTTCTCTTTAGATGTTAGTTACTGGCAAAGAGCAATATGGCGTCATGATGTGACCAGGAGGGGACTGTGTTGCTCTTTGCTTCAGGGTTCCTGACTGATACATTCATAGATTGATTCCGTTAACCATTCACAAACATCAGATAGGAAGTTGCATAAAAGTTATGGTGGTTACGGTATGTTAGGCTAAAGTTTAAAAGTCCCCTGAATTACATATAGGTATTTAGGATTCAGAACAGACTAAAAGCAAACAGCTAGATTACTAAGAACGAGGTCAGTTCAACAGTTTTAAAAATTCATCTGCTTTTAAATCCAACAGGGAGCGTTCGTGATGCATTCGTGTGTGGCGATAAAACACTGCATTCGCTAGTCGCTCGACTCTTTTGGATTTTATTGCATTACGCTGCGATGCAATTTTAAGTCCATTAATCTTGCTACCGACCTCTGCGACTGCAAAATACAATTTCGTAACACAGAATGCTTTACTTTATAGATAGGTAGATAGAAAATTGTTGTTTTACTGTACGTTGGTACTTGTTAGTGACTGCTACTAGGCGTAGGCTGCGGTGACCGCTCCAATTCAGGCGGACCGCAAGTTTGTTTGCCAACATGGTAGTATTTAAAAAAATGAGCCAAGTGCGAGTCGGACTCGCGCACGAAGGTTTCCGTACCATTATCTATAAAAACGGCAAAAAAATCACGTTTGTTGTATTGGAGCCTCTTAAATATTTATTTTATTCTGTTTTTTTAGTATTTGTTGTTATAGCAGCAAAAGAAATACATCTTCTGTGAAAATTTCAACTGTCTTACTATCACGGTTCATGAGATACAGTCTGGTGACAGACGGACCGTCAGACATCGGAGTTCCGCTAATTAATCTTTGGGTACGGAGCCCAAAAAGGACAAACCTATTAAAGTTTGCCCCCACGTCTTGCGTGCAAAATGATGTTATTCACTGTGGCCTAGCAGACTTTTCAGAGACGACTTTTATAATCTGTGAAAATTTTAGATTTGAATAATTATTAATGAAAATAATAATGTGTTAGTATAACCACCTTGGGCATACCGTAAAGTATAATTGCTTTTGATAATGACGGATATTAACCACATATAATTTTTTTTAAGGAATTTCATGCATGTTTGGTGCGGGTTCCTGCAGTCCTTCAAATGCTAAAAACTTTTCCGGAGAACTTTTATACAAAAAGAAAAGAAAACATTTATTTAGCAATAAGCGCAACACCACAGAAACAAATAAAGTACCTACATACCTATTTATCTAAGTTACCACGCATTTGTTGCGCCAAGACAAAAAGTCCGCCTGATGCTAAGCGGTCATCGCAGCCTATGGACGCCTATGGACGCCTGGGGCATCACTTGCTTGCCGACCCTTCAAAAATCGCATAACTTCTTGAAGAATAATCAAAGGCTTAGAGAGAACTTTGGCAGGGTGCTAGAGAAAGTTTCTCTGAAACAGTGCGTACGCGACCATTTAGGTTCTAAAGTGTGAGAATGATTTCCCTGCTGATGGCGAGCGGTGCGATGGTAGAAAGTAGTCGTGGGCATGATTTTGAATAATTCCTCAGAACACATCCCATTGTACAAGCAGTAGAACACACACTGGGAGTCTCTTCTCAGACTTAAGGGTTCGATACGGCTTGTGAGTTTGGGATTGTCGACTATTCTCACAGCCTGTCGTTGAACCGAGTCAAGAGGGCCGAGCTGGTATCCCAGCTCAGAGGTGGCAGCAGTACGCCATATGGGGCCGAACATGCGACTTATACTTTATTGAATTCTTCTTTAACTTAATTTTTAGTCATTGATAGCTTTTCATTGTTTTTATGACTTATCTCTTTTATTTAATGAAAATAACTTTTCGTAAATTCAAGCTGAAAGCTGAAAACAAGTAGGTACCTAAAGTAAACATTATTCCTTTAAAGTATAAAAAAATTAGACGAATTTAATTCTTAAAATCAACTCGTTTTTAGGCGAAAAATTAACGTGAAACTTCTTTGAACAGCTGACTTTAAAAGCTTTCAAAGATTTATGTCCAAAGAGAATCTTTGTGAAAACGTTTATCTTTACAATCATGATTTAAGGGTTCTGTACCTCGAAAGAAAAAAACGGAAACCTTATAGGATCACTTTGTTGTCCGTCCGTCTGTCCGTCTGTCAAGACCCTTTTTCTCAGGAACGCGTATCAAGCTAAAATTTATATCAATACTCAGGCCTACTGTCTCTTGGAACTGTGAAAAAATCAAACTTTAGAGCCAACGCAATCAAAAGATACAGCCGTTTATGCCCTCGCAAGAGAATCAAAACTTACAGGGTACTTCCCGTGAACTTAGAATCTTGAAATTTGGTACGAAGCAACGTCTTATAGCACAGATAAAGGAAAAATTGCGAAAACCGTAAATTTTTAGTTACATCATATAATAAAATATTTTTAATAATATACAACAACACATAATAAGTTTGCACGGAAACCTCGGTGCTCGAGCCAGACTTGCACTTGGCCGGTTTTTTTCTTCTTTGTCTAGCTTTGGAAAAAAAATTCTAATCTCAACAACGATGAAACAGATAAATTATTGTTGCTTATAATATGGGAAAAAAAATATAAATGATGTTAAAGCGAAATGGCCAACACTTTACACTAACATTTAGTTTCAAAAAATGCACAAAAAAAATATTTCAAAAAAGTTGGTGTTTAGTACCTAACCACCAAGACTAAAAGATTCTAACGTGGAACTTATTGTGTATATGTTACTCGCGATTTTTGCCGATTGTGAGCCGAATTTATACCACTAAGGTAGCAAACAAGCAGACGGTCCGTCTGATGTTATGCGGTTACCGTAGCATATGTGCGCCTGCAACGCCATCCAGGGATGGCTAACACAGGCATTGGCGACTCCCTTCTAGAAGAAACCCATACTTTTAATTAATAAGATCGCCTACCGACATAATTGTCGTCGGTGTGCAGTGGAGACCTCGTAAAGCACAACCATCGCCTATACAATACAAGCACGAGATTTTCATTGCTCACCGACGATGCATGCATTTTATTGCAAATAAAAATTAATTATAAAAAAATTACAGCATCTACAAAACTCTACTAACAAGTAAAATATAAACTTTACTCACGCACAAGGATTATTGAGTAAGTGTTTTCTTCTTCTTGAAGTCGAATTTTTGCTGCACATTTTTGGCATTCGAGAAGACTTGGCTCTATGTTCTTTGTGCGTGCGTTGTAGAAACTAAGTAGAAGGTCATTTTACTTTTTACTTTTTAGTAAGAGTTTAAAGGCGGTGTGATTACTTTTTTTTAAAATTTTTGTTTGTAACTAATAGACATTTAGTCTTATTGCCAAACTTTCTTTTTCAGGTATGTAATCTAGCTCAAATGGCGATTTGTGGGGTTCGGTAAGTTCTGTTTTGTTTTAATCTGAATTAATGTAGGCAATGCTATTATTATATCCACTGCCTTTACACTTTGAGCTGTCAGGATCCTAATTGGCCTGGTGTACAGTACCTATATGTATACCATCAGAGAAAGTACTCAGCATATTTTTTTGTCACACAATGGAATAGGGAATGCATGCATGAATATGATATAGTGCACATAAAACAAGTTAAATACAATACACAAGTAAATTTTAAAATATAGGTACAAAATCGCTGAACTGTGATCTCTACCAGGCAAACCTTTGGATAGAGGAAATTGAATGAATATTATAGATTACTCAACATCAAACGCAATTGTAATGTGTTGGCCTAAATTTTAAATTTTTATAGTGGTAAAAAAAAACGCATGGGGTCAACCCAATTTCAAATTGAAAGAAAAATATGTGTTACTGTGTTCGGAGTGCGCCAGCGCTCCTTTTAGCATCCTCAGGGGTTCGCAAATTAATCGCGACCTAATTTAATTTATTTATTATTTTTTTTAATTTATTTATATATATATTTTATAATAAATAAGTAGTTTGTTTTATTTATTTCTTATTACGAGTATATCATAATTTTATTTTGTTTGGGTCAAAAAGACCCCATGCGACTAATTGTGTGATTTGCTTAATGCGCCTAATTACGGGTTAATAAAAGTTGTAACTCGGAGTGAAATAAGGTGGCGGTAAAGCTGGACTCCGGGGCGAACAACGCTTTGAAATTTATTCATTTTTGTTTGGTCATTCATATTATGTTGCAGTTCGGTGAGTCCAGTAATTTAAAAAGTTATATGGTACGTATTTAACTAAATAAACAAGGGAGCTAAAAAAAATTATAAAAAATGGACAAAAATATTAGGAGTTAACTTTCTATGGAATATCTGAAAATAAAATATGACAAAAATTGGTTAGTGAATGAATGAATGAGTATTCTTTCTGTACACCAAAAGTACAAGTTAAATAGTTATTTGTTCAATAATTGAGCAAAGTTGTTTTTTGTGAGGAGTGCCAACTTTATATCCTAGCGAGCTAGCGATATAGCCCGACTAATATCGACTACTGAGCACATGCAGCGAGGGATTTAAAGACACGAGACCTTAAATAATTTGCTCTCGTGTGAAACGTACAATTTTTTACTTCTACCAGTGCGAAAAAATAGGTCTTAGGCAAGAAACACATACTGAATTCCATATTAAGCAATAAGTTTATGCTAATTTACAAATACTACCTACTTTACTCTGCTCCTATTGAAAAAAAACAATAGGTACCTAGGTACTAACTTTTTTTTAACATTAGCACCTTTTGAAAGTCGCCAATTATTGAACAATTCGTATGCTTTAAGATATTTTTCAAGTATAACTTTTCGGGTAAAAAGCTTAGTTCAGTATTATATACTTGTTGTCTTAGTTCTTCTGATGTAAAAGAAATATCTTTGTAACTCGAGTCACTAATTTAAAAAAAAAAAAAAAAAAACGTTATATACGTAAATAAACAATCTAAGGTTAAAAAAACGAATTAGTTTCGTGCCATTTCGCTTCCTTTTTAGGGTTCCGTAGCCAACTGGCAAAAAACGGAACCGTTATAGATTCGTCATGTCTGTCTGTCTGTCTGTCACTTTTTTCCGAAACTATAAGAACTATACTGATGAAATTCGGTAAGTAGATGTATTCTGTGAAACGCATTAAGATTTTCACACCAAAGTAAAAAAAAAAAATTTTAGGGGTTCCCCATACTTAGAACTGAAACTCAAATTTTTTTTTTCATCAAACTCATACGTGTATCTTTATATAGGTCTTCAAAAATGATATTGAGGTTTCTAATATATTTTTTTTCTAAACTGAATAGTTTGCGCCGGAGACACTTCCAAAGTGGTAAAATGTGTGTCCCCCCCCTTGTGACTTCTAAAATAAGAGAATGATAAAACAAAAAAAATATATGATGTACATTACCATGCAAACTTCCACTGAAAATTGGTTTGAACAAGATCTAGTGAGTTGTTTTTTTTTAATACGTCATAAACCGTAAACCGCAATATACCTTTCATTCAATGAACTCAAATATAAAAATATTTTTGTAGGTAGGTACGGAACCCTCCGTGCGCAAGTCCAACTCGCACCTGGCCGGAAATTTCCTCTAGGACACTTTTTTCGAAAACAAAACGCTTTTCTTTTAAAAAAAAAAACGCTTTTAATTATTAGTAGGTATTTTTAATCATAAATATTAGGTACAATGAAAAAACATTGAAAAATCAATGTAGTTATGGTTTTCATGAAAATAAATTTGTTTCTAAACCAATCATCGCGTTCTTTTTTTTTAGTATGGCAAAATTCCAAAAGGTAATATTCGAACGTAGTAATACTTTGTCTCATGCTCGCAGCAAAAATTGATTTCGCCTACGGTTTTTGAACAGCAAAACCACCTTTTTAGTGCTAGAGAGGTGAAAATAGTTATTTGTTATACAAGTGAGTAAAAGCTTTTTTTGGTAGAAGTGCCGACTTTAAATCCTGAGCTAGCGAATTAGGCTGGAATTAAATCACGAGTGTAGCAAGTGATTTAAATATTGAGTACTGAGCATAGCGAGAGATTTAAAGGCACGAGACCTAAAAAATTAGCTCACACGTCCACCATACAACTTTTCACCTCTACCAGCGAGAAAAATATTTTCACGTGACTTTTCTGGTAAAATTAAGTTCGGCATTGAAGAATTGTTGTCTTAATTCTTCTGCTGTCAGGGAAATATCTTCGTAGCTTGTATCGCTCATTTTTCAAACAAGTCAGAATTATTAAATAAACAATCTTATGTTCAAAAAACTAGCTTGCCGCCATTTTGCTTTATGTTTTTCTTTTTTTTTAATTGAGGTTGCGTTCTGAATTGTACCTACTACAACCTCTGCCATTGCTATCAAAACAACGTATGATATTTTTTAAGTTAGCTGTATAAACTTTTAATAATACTAATAATTTATAGAAACTCACTTAAAAACGAAAAAATGCTATGTAGCTATATTCTTAATTAAAATGAACAAGGTTAAGTATTTGTCCCGAAATTTGTTTCTGACCATTGAGTCATTGTATTGTTTTTGAAGTGAAAACTTCTTTAGCGGCGCTGTGCACTTTTTTGTGATGGGTAAAAACTGTTAAACTCGCGTCAGGTCACGTGTCCTGCTCGAAAATTCGTAAGATGTCACTCGCGTTAGGACAGGTGATCTTTATTTACATTAGGTTAGTTTTTATTTTTAGTATAGTGCGATTATGAGTAGTACAGGGAGGTTGGATATGGGATTTTAATTATATGACAGATTGAGCTGTCAAATATACAACGTCAAAAAAGTAAATAAACAAAAGTTATTATTTTTAATAAATAAATAACTCCCGGAGTGCAACCCGTTTTTTTTTTCATCATCGGGTTAATTCCAAAAGTCAATGTTCGAACACTGAATTACTTTGCCTCACTAGTGAGCAAAATTCGATTTTGCTCACTGAATTTGGACAGCAAAACTATCCTCTTCGTGTTGGTGAGGTGACAATACTTATTACATATCTGATACTGCTATGTAAGCAGAAAACCAATTAAATTTTGTAGTTTTTTGAGTATGACAACAGATCTTTTTGGGCCTTACTTTTCAAAAGATGCTATTTATCATAATTTTAATTAGTGACATTTTACGGAAAACATAGCCACACAGGTAGGAGGAGTATTGTTAATTTACACACAAAGAAGATATAAATTAAAACAATGGAAAGACATTATCCGTTACTATCCGAAAATTAGGTGAACACGTTAGTGTTGAAAAAACTAAACGTTGAGCCTACTCTAAATGCCGGAATCAGAAAAAAATTAGTGTCGGACAACCGTCCGGAATCGTGACAACTTGTGCCTTTCACTTTTTATGTCTGTCTCTCTCGCTCTTAGGCGGGCTAACCATGCCGCGTGCCTCTCACTCGCTCTCATTGTGAGCGCATAACGTGAGCGGAGCGTAACGCAGTTTCTTGAAGTGTCACCCGGCAAACCAATTTATAAGACGTTGTCACGTCAAAAGTATAGAGGTGATAGAAAGGTTTTGTATTGAATATCGGAATGACCACAGCCTAAACAGTCTTTCATTCAGTCGGCCATCGAAGGCGTCTCTTTAAAATTGTGAGGTAAGGTACGCGGCGAGACGGAGGGCGAGCGCAACCAACTAGCCTATCAAATCATTACATATGGCTAGTCGGCTGCCGTCCTGATAGTCACACATTTTGTCACGGTATCGTTTGTCGTTTTTATCAAAGGCAATGACAAACTGTATAAATTAAATTAATCTTTCGACTGTGGTACGACCCTATCTATATGCATATGTACTATGCTATGCTATATATCGATGTGTAGAGAAGGAATATAATACAAAAATAAGTTTTATATTAGATGTTTCGCAAAAGGAGGGCTTATTGGGAACGGCCTCGAGTACTCACTCGCGACTCGTGGATTTGGGAGTAAAATATATGTAAGTACTTTCACGGGTCTTGGAAGATAAGACCTACTTGCATACATTTTTTATTCGAATTCCAAATTTTGGCGTATATACCTATCCGAGACTGTTCCCCAATAAGCTTCAAGGTTTGAATCATATCCAACGTGAAGCTAGAGTATTAGAAATAAATATGCAACCGTAATTATTATTAGGATTCAGGAGAGAAATCGGACCCTTGTTTATATGAATTAATATTTGTTCGTTTGGATATTTATTTTTTTGTTTCTAAATAATTTATACCATTGCGATAAGGCTTTGTGGCTTCAGTAAGTTATGCGTGGGCGTGATAATAAGTAGTACAGCCATTCTACAATAGGTGGTGCTTAAGCTGTCTTAACAAATAAGTATGTATATTTCATATAGTAGGTATAGCGGGAAAGTTAAGGAAAGAAATATAATTTATAGTTTGAAAACAAAGGCTGTTATAGCGAAAATGACGTTAAACTGGTTAACTTGTTTCTATAGCTAAAATTTATATGCTTTTCGTTGATAAGCGCATTAGTTGAGATCGCAAATACAAAACAACATCTGTCAGGTCAGCTTGTTTCTTATAAAACATAAATAAAGGCTGCTCCCTACTTAAATGTGAATTTTTCTGCTCGTTTTTAAAATCGATTTCAAAGTTCTATTGTCAGTTTTAGAATGGAAAAAAATAACATAGCTTTCTACAGTCTTTAACTAGCTGAATAACTGTATTTGTTTTAAGATATCTATTAAAACGTTGTTATTCAAAAATAACGGCCGATCCCCTCGTTTTTTTAATTCATAACTTCTTATCAAGCCGCTACGGCAACATAATTTATTTCATGAAATGTTAAGTAACTATAAAGCTAGTAAATTACTGTTATAGAATTTTTATATCTTATATGATATAACTGTAATTAATTATTTTCCATTTTTTTACGCTAAGCTATCTATCTATAAATATTATTGCCACTGAAAAATGAGCTCTATTTGAGATTAACATTGTCGATTTCACCTTAACGCCCATAACGCAAATGTATACGCGCATTGGGGGCCCTCTAAATTTAAACTAAAATACTGATAACTGCTTTGTATGTGTATTTGTTTTGTATGTGGGCGATAGAAGCATGTCCGGCAAATGTTGGGAATGGATTAGATTTTATTTTCTGTATTGAAGAACTAAAGCCCATGCCAAAGAAGCGTGCCTCAGCATTAAACAATTTCTTTTGTTAAACAATTTCTTTCGTTAAACACTGATGAACATCTCGGTCTGTTATTGTGGGCGATTGTTGTTCGCTGGAAAGCTTTAAGCGTTTAATGGCTTTATTGATTTTTTCTGTTTTAACAATGTCGGGGATTTTAAAATATCTTTGTTACAGTTTTTTAAGAAATGTTAGCGGACGTGTGAGTTTGACTTGCGCGTCGCGGGTTCCATATAACATTAAATATGAAAACCGTGAAATACTATTTATTCGAATTTTCTCGGCTTAGCGCTTGCCGACGCTGTCGTGTGATTGATTGAGTGACGAAAATTTGGTGTGATTGGACCCCACGTCACTTAGTCCACTGGCTGGAACAAGCATTACATACAGCGTGTTTGTTTAGTTTAAAGAGCAAACACCTCTAGTGTACACATAAATGCCTATGTTCTTGACATCGTTAAATAAAGTTTAAATGACCCTAAACTAAATTATTTCAGTTTTTTTATAAAATTTTATAATTAAAAAGTTATACAAGATTCAAGTTTTTCATACAAATTGTTTCAAAACAGATTTCTAGTTTATAAAAACCTTTTACAGGATTTTGGAAAACCACAGACACACAGATGTTCGGCTTGGGATTATGACTAAGAAATTTTACAGTGATCGATCACTAAATTTTAAAAACAAATGAGCAATTCGTTTCTATGAAGCCCGCTGCGGGGCGCCGCGAATCGTATCCTCTTAAATATGACAAACATAATATTTAAAACCCCACGAAGCGTGAAAATAATACAACAATAATAATTCGTAAAAAGAAAATAGCAGGAGTAAAATTCATGGAACAACGACACCGCAGTCGTAATGACCTCCCCATACGGATACCTACACCTCTCCCCCCTTAGTCTTCCACGCGTCAGTGAATGACCAGACGGCGCGGCACCGACTCTGAAACTTTTCGTCTCATTTCTAATGTTCAATTTTTGCGTCTAGTCTAGGCTGACGTATTTCTGATAAGTCTAAAGATATTAGCATAAAAACGTTTATTAAGAGGCGCCCATTTATTACTAGAGGGGGGGGGGGTTGGTCGATCCGAATCTCATTTAATCTCACGCGGGGGTGAAGAGGGGTTTCGAAAAATATCACGTAATTTTTTTCTTTTTAAAAAATGCGAGAAAAATGGGTTCAATTAAGTAAAATTTGTTTGGTTGTTAAATCTGAAGGTTATGCGAACGCCACAAAGTAGCAAGTGTCAAAAATAAGTGACCAATTCGTTTGTAGGAAACACGCTGAGATGCGCTCCGAATCGTATTCTCATAAGATGGGTTGGTAAGGAATTTTGATTCTATAATTTGTAGATACTTAAACGATTTACTGTATTGTGATATTTATGTCACAGCTTAATAAGAAGTATACAGCTGGCTCACTCCATGTAATTTTTTTACGATAGCCTGATGATCGTATTGTTCGACCCTTCTCATTAAGATGCGATTATGTATCAGTAAAGTAACCTAATTAAGATTTATAAAGTGGGAAATTCAAAAACACATTTAAGATAAATAAAGTTACTTCAATTGCATTTGTTAAGACTTATCTGACAACCGCGACACCACACACAACAGGATCCTCGAAAAAAACAATTTAAATCTCAGTTCAATGTCTGAACTGCCCTTAAAAAAATCTCAATTCTTTCATTATAAAATTAAATAGCGGCTTAGATTCTGAATATCTATTATTGATGCCTGACTCCCACTAGCGCCGCCGGTGGTAGTTGTTGATTTCCTATTTGAACAAAACGAATTTTGAAAATGTGCTTCTACAGAAATATAAAACTAGTTATAAGCTATTTTCGGAAAATTTTGTTTTGTTTCTAGGATAAATCGCGAGTTGCAGATAGCAAATTTGTTAAAAACGGTTTTCGTTTCATTACTTTTAATCAGTTAGTGTTATAATATAAAATATAACCATAATCATAACCCACGGTAATCGGTTAATTAATGACCTATAATGTTCATATTAAAAACAATTGCAGATAACTGTTTTTTAAAAGCTTTGTATCAACTTTATTTGCAATTTTCTTTGTAGGTATGTCGTTTTAAAATTTGCAAACTATTTTTCGAGCACTTGCTGGTTCGTATCAAGCTTAAATTTGCATACTTATGCAAGCTCGGTGATAATGCAATAATATGGTACAATAGAACGGTTCGGATGATAGAGTGAAGGTGGACTTAGGAACTTCTCAATTACACAACTTGGGGTCGTTTTTGTCTTGACAAATACTGTTGTCCAAAGTGCTATATAGGGTCTGTTGATAAAGCCGAAAGGTAGGCTTGGCAACTAAGTACTTAACTGACCAAGATTGGGCCCTTAGGTTTTTATCTAGACAAATAAAGCCTAGGTGTCCTGAGTCTGATAAAGTTTTTTTTTTCTGAATAATCTTTAGGTTTAAGTTTTTTTATCTCTTATATGAATGGGTACCCAAAGACAGCCAGTGAGTAAGTACGTGCGGCCCATGCACTGCACCAATGTTACACAAGTTTATCTTTGTATTATATGCATTCTAATTCAAAGATTTATTGAGGCCACACAACATTTTATTAAAGCCAATGAAACTGATACATAGCTAGTTTTTGTCGATCTACTTGGGTGTTTTATTGGTGTTATAAAATAGGTGTACTTATGAGTATAGTTACCGAAGGTTTTTTTAATCATGATAATTTTAATGTTAGGTTCGGTTATTAAAAGTACGCACTTATAAAGCTGGTTGTACAAAATTTAAACCAGGTTACAGATTCAGGCTGTGTGATTAGATAAGTTGGTAATAGAAGTTGCATTTTGCGACTTTTTTTTACCAAAATAGTAATAAAAAACGGTAAGTGATTTATTTTTACTAGATAATTGAGCTAAGTCAGTCATTTTTTACATTGTCAGTAAAACAAATCAAAATTAAATAAAATAAAACAAGTAAAAAATTAAATTTTAATATTATAAAATGAATATATTATAATAATAATAACAAAAAGGCCCCCAATATTCAACTACGTATTTTTTCGCCTTTCCGTCGAATGTGTTGGCTTTTTTACCTATTTTTAAAAATGTGAAACTAACGGACGGACCAAAAAAATTAAACGATGAAGGGTTCCGTTTCTGGTGTTTGGCAACGGAACCCTAAAATCGTCAATCGGAAGAATGGACAGGTATGAGAAATTACATTGGTTAGTATTTACAATTCGACGACTTCCAGCCTCCCGAACAAGCCGGTTTCCACATACACCACCACATACATACGCTGCGGCAGATTATACAGAAGTCAGAAGAGTATAATCGGCCCCTTTGCTTAGCGTTTCTGGACTATGAGAAAGCCTTCGATTCGGTGGGAACATGGGCAGTGCAACAGGCTCTACAGAGATGCCGTATTGATCATCGGTATATCAAGGTGCTAAAATGCTTGTACGATAACGCCACCATGTCAGTCCGTCTCCAGGAACAGAACTCGAAACCGATCCAACTGCAGAGAGGTGTGAGACAGGGAGATGTCATATCTCCGAAATTGTTCACAAATGCGTTGGAAGATGTCTTTAAGCTTCTGGACTGGGACGGTTTTGGCATCAATGTTAATGGCAAGAACATTACCCACCTTCGGTTTGCCGACGATATTGTGGTCATGGCAAAATCAATGGAGGACCTTAAGACAATGCTCGAAAGCCTCAGTAGAGCTTCTCAACGAGTGGGCCTCAAGATGAACATGGACAAGACGAAAATCATGTCAAATGGCCATGTAGCACCCACTCCAATAACTGTTGGGAACTCTACAATCGAAGTTGTTGACGAATACGTATACCTGGGACAAACTGTTCGATTAGGTAGAATATGTTCCAATTTCGAGAAAGAGGTTAATCGCCGAATCCAATTCGGTTGGACAGCGTTCGGAGAACTGCGTACTATTTTCTCATCCTTAATACCCCAGTGCTTGAAGACAAAAGTCTTCAACCAGTGTGTGTTGCCAGTGATGAATTACGGCACTGAGACGTGGCCACTTACTATGGGCTTGAGCTATGCTCGGAGCTCTGCTCGGAGTTCCTACGTGATCGAATCACGAATGAGGAAATCCGTAGGAGAACTAAAGTCGCCGACAAAGCTCACCGAATCGCAAAACTGAAGTGGCAATGGGCAGGGCACATAGCTCGAAGAATCTATGGCCGATGGGGAAGGTTCTCGAGTGGCGACCACGAACCGGAAAGTGCAGCGTGGGATGGCCCCCCGTAAGATGGACATATGACCTTGTAAAGGTAGCGGGGAGCCGTTGGTTACAGGCAGCACAGTATCGGACATTGTGGAGAAAGTGAGGTGAGGCCTATGTCCAGCAGTGGACGTCAATGGGCTGATATGATGATGATGATGAGTGTTTACAATCTGGCTGCGGAACCCTGAAAACCATCAAACGGACGGACGAACAGACATGACCAAACTAAGGCTTTTGGTTAAACCCTAAAATTTTCTAAGTAACGGAAATTACGATACTATAAGGGTTTGGTTCTCACAACCCAGCTAACCCTACATAACGCCAAACGGATGATTGGACAGACATGACGAAATAATAAGGATTAAGTTTTTGTCATTTAGCTGCTGAACCCTAGAATCACCAATCGGACAAGCGGCGATACAATAGGAGTTCAGTTTTGGCTACGGAACTCTAGATATGGAACTGTTTTTCAGAAAAATCAGTTTTTTCATCTTCATCATCTACAACTACAAATGATGGAATTGAAAACATATCCTAGCCTAACTCTGGTTTTCCAGGGCCTATCTTTAACCTGAAATATGAATGAGACCATTCTAAGAGTAGCCCTCTCCATATATGTAAAACTCGTCCAAATCGGTTCACAAGCAACGAAGGGAATATACATAAAAAACATGCCGACTAATTAATAGGTTATATAGAGGTTTCTTCCTCTTTGAAGTAAGTAAAAAAATGAATTTATCTAATAAAAAAAACCGAGGAACAATTTCAACGCTAATAGATTCAGGATGGTGAAAATTTTTAAATTTAGAGTAAAATATTAAATTTAACATAACGCTTTCCCGAGAATTTTAAATGAAATAGTTCTGTAAAGAACTTCTGCCATTATTTTCCCTAAACTAGACTTCGTTGAGTCCCAGGACTTCGTAGTTTGTTGTACGAACTAATCTTCAAGTCTTCATCAACTAATTTGAATATTACGAGACTAACGAATGAATATTTTAAACTTAGTGTTTATTTTTTTGGTGTAACTTTTACAAAATGGCTGTTACTAAAAGTTTTGTTTAATATTATAATGACCTACTATCAGCGAACGACAATTGTCGTCAAGTCAATTTAAATTTTCGGTACGTAACTATGCAATATAAAAAACATTGTACCAATGTCTGCGGCAAATCTTCAAAGTCAATTTTGACCAACTTCTATATTCATAATTTTAGATAATGCACTTTGGGTTTACATAACTATGCAATAAAAAACATTGTAGGTACAAATGTCTTGTAAGTGTGTGTTCAGCCACTAGTTATCCTCTTCTTGGAATAAAAACCACGAAGATATACATAACATATCTTCATACATACATTATATGTGGGCGATAAATCTTTAAAGTGAATTTCTATCCAATAAAGAAGCTTTTACTTAAATACCTTTCTTAACTTAGGTATACTTGTTTAGACAGGTATCTAGAACTACTAATTTATTATTCAGCAGCGAAGTTTCTCCATAACTTGTTTCTGTCAGTAGAAGAAGCGGCAAATGCGTCTTAGCGCAACATGAAGTTTGAAACTAGTTAGGCACTAGTACAGCTTGCTCGTATTCTTTATGAACTTCTGAGAGTAGCCTGTTTTCTCTGCTAAGTACTTTTATAATAGTCGCAGAAAGCAAATTTGATCGAAATTAGATGTAAGCGAATATTACGTTTATAGAATCTAAAGGTGCATTTTTTATTATTTTGCAAGTATCATTTCTTATCTAACTAACTAACTTCAAAAAAAGAGGAGGTTCTATGTTATGTGTAAAGTATACTAATATTAAAAAAAACTGGTTGCCTGTAAAGTCGGTATACGGGCGAAAGTTTTACGTGACAATGATTTTATGTCTGTCTCTCTCGCTCTTAGGCGGGCGCGTGCCTCTCACTCGCTCTCATTGTGAGCGCATAACGTGAGCGGAGCGTAACGCAGTTTCTTGAAGTGTCACCCGGCAAACCAATTTATAAGACGTTGTCACGTCAAAAATTATGAGATACAAGTACTACGCATTCAGCTTAAAAAAATTAAAGACTTTAAAAATCCGCATCGATTCTCTTGACCGAAATAGGCGTATAGTCGGCAACGCGCGAGTGATACACCTGGTGTTTCAAGCGTCCATAGGCTACGGTGACCGCTTACCATCAGGCGGACCGTAAGCTTGTTTGCCACCTTAGTGGTATAGAAAAAATAAATAAAATATATTGTTACAACATACAAAAGCAACAACACATCACTGCAACGAGTTAAAATCAAACGCTCTCTTCCTGTAAAACTTTCCGGGAAAATTTTAAGTTTTCTTTTCAAAGGTTATTTGCATTGTCGTAGGATGGTTCTTGCATACATACAAGTAACATATACAATGTTGTCTCCAGCTCTATTCAGCTCCTTTGCAAAACTTCTCACGTTATTTTCTGTAAACTTTCCTTGATTAGCTTCAGGAAATTTTCAGTCTCTCGCATAACTTAGTTATGAAGTTTTGATTTATATTTAAATAAATATGGAGTTGCTAGCTGAATTGTGGTGCCTTGTACAAACTATTATAATAAACTCGGTCTCTTCCAATGACACTGAAAATAGATCGGCACTCGGAAGATTACACACTTATTCCTTTTTCCAATCATTCGGTCGTTTGCAAATATCCTAGGATTTTTGGAATGATTCTTTTTTTTCCGAATATCCTACCCACGATATAAATGTATATAGCATGTTTTATCGACTGACTTTGCCCAAGTGCAAGTCAAACTTAGGTTTTATTCTTTTAGTTTTACATTTAATGTATGAAGATATACAATCTTCATGATTTAAATCCCTAGAGAACACACATACCCAGGAAGACAGCATATTTTCACCCATCACCTTGGTTATGCTGCAACCGAAAGGTTGTGTTCATAACACACACACACAATACATTGCATCTGGACTAAGATGACTTTATATATGCCTTACAAGTCAGAAATCTAGTGTATTAAATAATAATTCAGAGAAACTTCCTACCGCGAACGCTTGAGTTGCGGAATGAGCTCCCAGATGATAAGTTTTTCTCTAGGACTACAGTATGGGGTTCTTCAAGAAAGTAGTTATTAGATTTCTGAAGGGTCGGCAACGCGCAAGTGATTCCCCTGGTGTTGCAAGCGTCCACAGGCTACGGTCACATGACTAAATAACCAACAGACCGATAGCTTAGAACAACGATTCAAAAATCATACATAAACTGGTAGGGTTGTCAACTGACACATTTAGTAAATTAAATCAATAGATAGCTGATATCGATATAGTCCTCAGTTCAATGTATGGGGTGATCGCCCCCCCTAAGGACGGCCGAGGAAGAAATTAATTGTAACATTTTTTTTAAATATATAACTTTTATTACATATAAAAGATACTTGAGGTTACTTGGGTTTGTATATCTAATTATTCAAAAAGTGCATTACTTACGTTTGCAGATTCGAAGTTTAAAAAAATACTTTAGATCTTATGATCGCCCCCCCCTAAACTTTTGTTCTGGATCCGCCCTTGATTTTATTATACACATCTGTTTGGCGGTTCACATAAGACTTTCCTGTAAAATTTCATCACAATCTACATATGCAAAGATAGCGGAATTATAACGCTGTGACAAACGGATAGACGGACGGCCATGATGGATTAATAAGGGATTCATTTGGCTATGGAACCCTAACAAAGATCTCTGATTTTATTTGTATTCAGTAAGGAGGTACTAATTTTATAATTATGCATATTTATGCGTATAAATTAATATACGCATGTTTATATGTATCATTATTATCGTAGGTACCTACCTACGTGCCTACGTTTTTTAAGATTCACCTTCCTATTGTAATTATTGAGCCAACTTAGAATAAAAAAATATAGGTATATACCTGTCAAGATCTTTTAGGTATGTAAAAAAGAAAATTTCCTTATTATTATTAGAATTGTTCATACACACAGTACATGTATTTGGCAATACTAAAAGGCTTTGCACTAATCGATAGCAAACACTAAAAGAACTATAATTTTAATCCGGTTTTTACTCTAGCGGGCGCCAGTCCTCGCCCCGCGCGCCGTGTCAATGACAGGCCACGCACACATACCCGTGTTTGTAGTAGTGCTCTCGCTAGCACCGGTTGTTTGAAGCTATCAGTCTGTAGGTTATTTAGTCTTGTGCTACGGTGACTGCTTACAGATATGTGCAATATTTAACCTATATTTTATTGAAAACTGTAACATGATGAAAAATTTCAAGGCTTGATCCTTATTTAAAATGTAAAATTGTACAAAAATCTAATAAATCGATTTACTTTGCCTGTGAATTATCGTTCTATTTTTTGCTATAGCCATATAGTTCAACAATGTTATAGGCTTCTAAGGCTTCTGTTATGCACAAAAAAAAACGGACAAATACAGTAGTCCGCGACTAGTTATCTTTTTTTTTTTTAAGTTAATAGGTAGCTAATACTTGTCAGCAAGTATTTCTTCCTTCAAGAAATATTACAGACTAAAGACTTAATTAAGCGACACGTACATAACAATATTAACGTCTGGCGGCGCGGCGCCATTATAACTTGGAGCAGCTAGGAGCGCGTTTAACATTAGATGCCTTCATTACGAGCATGGGATGCGTCCATAATGGGCAACGTGGCCTAATGACGCACGGCCCTCCAGGTAAAAGCTCCTTAACTCGATATAACAATAAAAAGGGTCCTTCGTTTATATAGGACAGCATACAAGTAATTGGCCAATTAAAGTCCGATAAGGTATAAATGATTTATGATACCTATTTTAGATTTTGTGTATTGAAGACTATAGATTATTTTGAGAGAAGACATTCTTCTCTTGACTATGGCTGGCTATTGTAACCTGGCCAAAACATTGCGAACCAAAAGATAAACGTTTTCTTTTGGTGTAAGACACGAATAATATGAAATACACAAATAATATAAAGTAGTATAAAGGTACCAACCAAATAGATAGATAGCCTGGGATGTGGGATCGAAAAGTCACGCCGCGCTGGCGGCGCGCCGTCACCGCCATGTGTTCTTTTGGTGGTAGTCCGTTCTCCATACTGCAAACTACCATCAATTGGTTTGTGATTGTATTTTGTTGTTACCTCAAACTACTGTAGTAAATGACTATGTTGGTACACCTATATGTATATGTCCATATATATGTAATATTATAATGAGGTATAATTTGTTTGTTTGTATGTATTTGGGCTATGACCGGAAGGACTAGCTAGAGGAATTGAATGGAATATACATAATGTTCTATTCCGAGTTCCCAAGGTAATACGTTAATCCATGTTTGTTCCCGTCGCGATGTTGACACCAAAACCGATAGACATACAGAGAAGTGCGATACTCGTTTAATTATGATTATAATTTAATACATTTGATTGCCTTATACAACTACAGAAATTCAACTTTTTTACACCACCCTTTTATTGACTTCAAACTCTATAGCTGATTACGAGAATGTATAGATTGTGATGCATGAAAAACTCCAGATTAAAACTTATTAGTTTATAGGCGCCTGTACGTGCACTAACATACAACAGCGGGCACGCGGTGCGGGCACAACAGAGCAGGGCCTAAAAACCGTGAGCATGATTAGTACAACTACTAAAAAAAGCCTTCTAAGTCCGGATATAATATGCGGGCAACTACGGAACTATACACTACGCGTGGCCCAACACGCACTGAGCCGGGTTTGATTGGAGTTGTCACATAATTACATGAACGTCTTCATGTCCGTCTGAACACGTGGTGAACCCTCGTAAAAAGTTTTTAACCACTCTGGCACAGATTATATAATACTATACTACACTGGAGACAAACAGTTCGGTACAAAAAGTAACAATCGTCCAAATGGGTATAAAAATTATCGATTTATGAGGTAACAAGTTCTGAAGTCAATTTTTTATTTCAATATTTTAAAAGTCCTGACAAGAAGGCTGACATTTCAAGAAAAAGTCCGGACACTGTCACATTATCAAATAAATTACTAAATCCTATTTTATGTTGTTAAGTTAAAACTATAACTTAAATGGTTTAAGTTGAGATGAATCATAATTGAGACTGATTAACTAGTCGAATTTTTTTCATTTGTTAAAATGCTGCATGAGTCAAAAGTCCAGACAAACGTCAACTCCGGACAAAATCCGGACATAAGGCCAAATCCGGACGGATGGTAACCCTAGGTACATACTAATGCTTATTGAATTCCATCCATATTTCGAGTTCGTCACTCACTTAATACGCATTCCTCACTTGAATCAAGTTGACGGGTGCAGTGCTAAGAAGGGTTGCCAGCCTTTAAGGGCTTTATCACTGAATTTGTTTTCTGACTTCCTTGTCGCTAAGTTGGTAGAGAAGCTGCTTGTCGTGCAGCGGGCGCGGTTTTAATTCCCCACAGTACAAAAAATTATGGAAAATATTACCTATAGTATTATTGGGATAGCTGGTAATTAAAGAATTTTGCCAGCGGCTCCACCAGCCCTAAATTTGGTTATAGGGCCGAGTTAATTACGTCAACTCCTTAATTATACTAATGAAGGTTGCTATAGCAAGCTAAAGTTCGTTTTAGCTCGGTTATAATTATTCCCGTGGGAACTTTTGAATTATTAGGCATAAAAACTATCCTATGTCCTTTCCCGGGACTCAAGCTATCTCCAAACCAAATTTCATGTAAATTAGTTCAACGTTTGACGCGTGAGAAGGTAACAGACAGACAAACAGGGCTACTTTCGCATTTCTAATAATCCATACGGATTGTCAACGTTATACGGATTAAAAAAAAACTGTATTTTTTTTAATTTTTATACTACATTTTTTTTAAGTACCTATAGCCTAACGAGTGGGGTCTTTAAACTTTATTTAAGGTGCATCAATACTAAGTAGTTGGCAACACTGCTCGTATGAGTGACTGTCACAGTGAATACCGATATTAATTCAGAGCATTTTGAGCTGGAGCATTGCCCGCACTGACATTTAATTAAACCCACTCTGTCGCTCTGAAATCGCTGACCCGTTAAGACCACCTCCGCTGTGAACACAGTTTTATTGTAGTTATGAATGTTATGATGGATGTTGGGTAACATTTTGTACTTTTGACATTTATAATCGAGTTTCTTTTAATTGGCTTGAAGTTCAATCGACCTGTCCGTACTACAAAACAGATTTTCGATAAAAATTGCTTTTTTGCATTAAAACTGAAAATGAATTTTACAGGGTTTCTCTAATTACAAATAATTTTTTCACTCTGTTATTTACCACATAGCATAGATCGTACTCGGTGATTTCCATGACATACCTACCTACACTCAGATTTCCCGTGGGAATACAATAATACAGAGTATTTTATAGAAGTAAACGATCTTCTGTTACCTTGGTCATCACGCATGACTCATAATAAGATGACATCCATTTTGGGAGGGCCTTCTAACTAAGATAACTTTACTTTGAAAGTACTAAAACATTAATAAGATGTATAGTTTACTTGCCTTTCTAGCCTCATCCAAGCTGCCCCATTGTTGGGGCACGGCCATCACGCGGGCCTAGTGCGGATTGTGGACTTCACATACATCTTTTTTTGACGTATGCAGGTTTGACTGACGATGTTATCCTTCACCGAAAAGCTACTGGAGTGAATCATTAATGTATGTACTTGAGTATTTAAGTAAAAGACTCATTGGTATGGTACAAGCCGGGCTCGAACCTCCTCCCCTCAGGATGCGAAGTGAAATCAACAATCCTAGGCCACCACCGACACCGAAGTTCACCCATAGGCTGATAATAGGGGACTACATACTTTAGTGGACTTCGGCCAGCCCACTACTTATATCAACAAGGGTAAGGTGTCACATGACTGGTCAGTGAAGTCGGTAAAATCTAAGGGTACAAGTAGACGTTACTCATCAGATTATTTGTACACTCCATGGCTATGAACACAGGTCTTGATCTGTGAGATTCAGGGTCAATGATCTCCCTGGCCTACGCCTGGGAACCAACCATTAATATTTGAATTTCAACACGTCATACAATATATGCTTAGCAAATTCATTACGACATGTTCTGAAGTGGAGGGGTGTCTTTAGTAGCGCGTCGAGTGGGCTTCGAGTGGTATCATTGCATGATCCATAATAGATATGTTTATATAAAAAGCACGAGACAGATGAAGCTTTTTTAATTTAAAAAAAAAAATTAGGTATGTTCTTATTGACTTATTGATTAAAATCGCGAAAATATTTAAAATTTCGAAGCATTATTGATACTTTACTATTTTTGAAACTCTTTAAACTATCTGGCGATACCTAGGTAGGTAGTTTATTGTTTAAATTAAGCCAATATTTTTAAATTAATAGTTATTCTAATTTTTGAGATAGACCCCATAACAAAAGCGGTTTAAAATCCCTTTTTCTACTAAAATTACACTAACTCAATCTCAAACACTTCCTCTTTTTGACTACGCCGATGTATGTTACTTGGACGCCACCGAGGAGCTATTAAACAAACTTAAGCGTCTTCAAAACTTATGCATTCATTCTATATACGGTTTATGTAAATATGATCATATCTCCAATTTCAGAACTGAAAGTTACTGACTTTTTTAATAATTCATTTTCTGTTCAGGCAGTTGTTCTGTGGAATGCTCTTCCGCAGACGCGTAGAGATAGTTAACCGACTATTTTTTTTAAATACGCTTAAAAATACGATTTATTTTATTACCATGAACCGCTATATCAGTTATTTATTTACAGTCATACCTACTTATTTTATTAATAATTTATTTTTTATCTAGTATATAATTATGTGATTATTTTATTTGTATTTGAATGTATGTTTATATGTAATTACATTGTTATTAAATTTCATATGTTGTCAATTTACAATTATGTAGATAAAACTTAGTTATACAAGCCCTTGCCACCTTTTTTTGTATATTTATTCTTTCTCTGGGTCTGCTTGAAGAAATCTCTGGCAGAGATACGTACGCCCTTTGTTTTTTTTTTCTAGAATTATAATTTCTTATTATGTGTTTTTTTTGTACAATTAAAGATTAAAATAAATAAACAAAAAAGTTCATGCTTAATGCCTACAGTAATCTACATACTCAACTTACTTATTTGAAATTGTATATACTTATGTATGAGTATAAGTAGGTATGTTTATCATACATTGCCTAGATACGTTGTATAAACTCATTATAATGTCACATTTTTATGAATAAAACGAAGGCAAACGGTCCAGTCACGTTCGGAAGAAACGTTTTAAAAATAATTGCTGGTTATAAAATAATAATGGGACACTCCTCGAAAACCATTTGATTTTAGGGGCCACCATTACGATACGCTTACGTACCTACGCTTTATTTTATAGCGTACAAGTTTTACGCTACGCATGAATAAAATGGACTTTGTTCGCTGTCAGGGATAAAGTATTATCTAACAAGAAGTTAAAATTAAGTACCTGTTTGTGTTTAATTTAACGGTACATTAAATAATTGGTCATTTATTTTTTTGTGACATTAACAAGAATTTTATGATTATAATGGTCTTGTTCTATGGCGGCATAATTTTGTCAAGAAGCATTTAGTTACTTAATATTATGTGTTAGTTATTATACTTATTATAATTATGTTAATCGGATGTTTTTCTCATAAAGTCAAAATTACTTGACGCTCAAAGCTCTCTGTTTACGTTAATTCGATATTCTTGAAGTTGGACTTACCAGACTTAACTAACTGTACGACTTGCCTTACGTAGGTACTTATTGTATACCTATTTCTTAACGGCTTTGAGACCATTATCAACAACAACCGGTAGGGGCGCAACATGGACTACATACAGTATAGGGTTCTTCAAGAAAGAAGTTATTGGGTCTGCAACGCGCGATTGATTCCCCTGGTGCTACAAGCGTCCATAAGCTAAGGTGACCGCTCACCATCAGGCGGACCGTAAGCTTGTTTGCGACCTTAGTGGTATAAAAAAAATGGACGCTAAACAAGATCTTCGTTCTAATGTTCTTTTTCAGGCTCTGCTTTGGTCTCTGAGCTGTCTTTCGGAAATTCTGCCATAACCACACACATCGTAGGGAATCCATCCTCACACCTTAGAACCTTAATGGTCATGTACAGTGCGATTTCAGAGAAACTTTCTCACGAACGCTTAGCTTGTGGAATGAGCTCCCTGCCAAGGTTTTCTCTAAGGACTACAGTATAGGGCCCTTCAAGAGAGAAGTTATTCGATATTTGAAGGGTCGGCAACGTCCGAGTGATGCCCCTGGTGTTGCAATAGGCTGCGGTTACTGCTTACCATTAGGCGGACCGCAAGCTTGTTTGCCACCTTAGTGGTATCAAAAAAAAAAAAATATTCGAAGGTATTGACTTTTATACGACAAAATTAAATATTGCCGTTCGATTGGATTGTCGTCAAGAATCAGCCGCCTGAGCAATGTATTTATTTATTGTGTGCTTGTTTATATTGTGTGTTTATTATTAAACAGGTAATCTTCACTTTTCTTGCCGGAGGTCGTAGCAAAGGCTATAGTTGCGTGGTAGTTGCGAAGCGTGCGCTTTCGTTGTTTAAGCAGGATGCTTCTCAGCCGTTATATTTGTACACTGTAGTGTTCAAACACAATCGCACTTGTGTAGTAGCACCCGGAGTCTAACCATCACAAAATTGTTGTGCATGCAGATAGTAGTTTTACAGTCTTGGCATAAGTAAGATAATTTCCTTTGGCGATTGCATACTGATTTGGTTTATTTGGGACTTGTAGATAAATATCCAAAATATATATATCATAGTTTGACTCCTTAACAAACATACCTGGGAGTCTGTGGTCTCGACTCCATGTTAAATTATGAAAATTGAAGCTGAATGCACACTGTTTGATGTGAGCGACATAAATGTAATTATATAGACTATGTTGTTGACGTTTCTGGGGGTTAACCGGGTTAACCTGTATTTTAAGCACAAATACCAATTTTTTGTAGTTTACTCACAGTTTCTAATAGACGTTTAAATAAGTAGAATACAATGGTTTGCTTCTTTTATCTGTCCTGATGGCCGAGGGAGCAGACGAAGTGGAGATCACGTATGGGAAGGCGAAACGTGGGACGTCTTCCAGCCCGGTGGACTGACTGCCGACCAGTAGTGGTTTGATACGGAAGGCAGAGGACCGGGAGAAATTGAGCGCCATAGAGGAGGCTTGTGTCCAGCATTGGATCAATATATCCTGATTTAAAAATGTATCTTTTACTTGAAACTCTGAAAGTTAAAAAATGTAGGTAGTTCCAGTCACAAATTGTATGGCGTGCGGTGAAACTTCGCACCTACCTACGTGCCTACGAACAAACCGTGCCCGAAATTAACACTAAATTTTAATCAACCTTATACAGAACTATAAAAGATAGAGCGCAATTCATTCCTGCCTTGCTAACGTCTCATTTCATACTACTTTAATTGACAAATAGCAACAAAGATTTTCAGCGCTGATAGTACGCAATATGAACAATCTCGATTGGTCAATAGTTTGGGCGTCGCTTGTAAAATATACATACAGGAAATAGTCGGGTAACTGTTTCTAGAATCACTGCTGTGGTACTAGGTACTGTCTTCAGCCTTCTGCCATAGTATAGGTAATAGAAGGTACTGCGGCTGGTGGACATGATAGGTTTTATCGTATCAACATACTATCGATCCCTAAAATTGCTTCACACGACGTAAACGACTTTCCATTTCAAATTAGCAAAGTAATTTTAAAATTTCGTCACGTCACGAAAACTGTTTACTTTACGTGGTGTTGAAGTGCTATGGAAATATTGACAGAAGTGAGGTGGTCGCCTCCGATCCCAACATCAGTCTCTAAAATATTCAATATAAACAAGAGTCTCTCGGCGAATCATTAATGCTTTTTCGAGCACCTCTCCGGAAAATAGCGCCCACGGCCATTATGTCCAACGACTTAATTCCTTCTACTACTCAAATATTGATTTCATTAAAAATTTGCAGGAATAGATAAGTTTTTTTAAAAATTTAAAAGTGTAATTTTAATTGTTCCATAATGAGTCTGGGTGGGTTTTTCAAGGGTTTTATTATACTACTTAGGTGGCAAGGTTTTCTATACAACTAACAGTCCGCTGGTCCAGTGATCACATTTGCACATTTATAAGCCTCTAAATTTAAATAAAAACAAAAACAGAAATTCTATCACAAAAAATTGAGATGCGCTCACTTGACCCACGCTGCTGGTCATATAGGTAAGTCAGCGCATTGTTTGCTTAAATCAAAGAAAATACAATAACCAAGAATTAAAGAGTCTTGGTTATTGAATTAAAGCACAATTTTTAAAATATACTTTATTAGTTATTAGTCTTAGGGAAACTTAACAACATGCAAACACACATTTAACCGCGCACACTTACCCACGATTGAACACAAAATAGCAATTCATGCTCATAGAACAATTATTCAAAGCAAATCAAAAACTGTAGGATAAATACTGAAAGTAAAATTATATTCACATCATTCCGTCTTTTTTACTGAACTGACTGTGTTTACTGAAGCACTTATTTGTATCACAATAATTTAGGAGGTATTCGCAATATTTGTAAACGCACTATACAATTGGACTCGCATTACTAAGGTGTGACACAGCTACATGGGTTGATTTTTTTATGAAGTGGTTTCGCTCAGTTTTATACAGCAGGGACACACTTGTAAGTAGGTATTTAAAATACTGTGAGCTTTTTGCATTGCTTTCCATGTATTTATAGCATAAATATCTACATATTTTTTTTAATTCGAATCAGACTACCACGTAGGTACCTACGTAATTTACGTTTTATCTGCGTAATCTTAAACGACCTTCATCTCCGCTTGATGCCATACAAGAAAATCTAATATGTTTTCAAATAACTAGCCAACTCTTTTTCGGTATCTATAAAGTGGAAGCTGACTAGAATCTTACTTCAAAGTTACGGAGGCACAAATTGGCTAAACTTAGTTAATGGATATCAAATTGTTAGGAGACATTTCCAATTAAACTTTGTCGCGTCTTTTTGTGCTCATTTAATAATCCTTTTAAACTAAACCGACTAGTCCGACTACGGCAAAGGCAAAAATATATTATGATTTTTGTTACTTATTGCCTTCATTATAAAATTTTTTATAGGACTTTTATATGTTAACACTGTCATTACGTGCAGGCAAAGCGGGTGCTTAAACCTTAATTACTCCCACGGGCTATTTCTTTGTAAATCTTACTTTTCTCAAAGCAAAGCTGGAGTTCATAGAACGGGCGTTAATAACGCGCCTATTCTATCAAGTATGTAAAAGAGTTGTATCGTTGTTCTAAACACGAACTACGCGCACACTTCAAGCGAGCAGTTACCAACAAGTTAACTTCAAACAAAGCTTATTTTAATTTATAATTTCTCTCAATGTGGCGGCTGCATTGTTTTTTCTACTTCTATTCCCGTCATTTAAATTGTGTTTTGGTAAGTTAATTTATTGATTCATCTTATGCTCGGCTATGTCTAGCACGATCGCCCGGTCAAGCTGCGTTTGAAGGCCGCGGCAGTAATTAACTATTACTCAAAAACGCTATTATTTTAATTACATTCAAAAAGAGGAAAATCGTCTCACCTCGTATGAACTTCTATGTTTTACTTATCTCAGGCTAGGTCCATTTTTTTTTCTATACGCTTTAATTTAGCCGTCTAATTAGGTGTTCTTATTATCCTGCTTCTAATAAATATAGCCTAAATTATATTCGCCAATAGCTAATCGTGACTCTGGCACTTATTTTTACGGCCTGATAATTTAATATGCCTCCTGAGTATTCGACATTTTGTGTCCTATCGATTGCCGTCGCCCTACTTACATAATAAGATTTTTCTTTCTCCTTAGTAGAAATTTAAGAGTTTTTTTTGTTATGTGGAGGAAAAACCTTAGATTTGTGGTATTAAACCCTCGATGCGAAAACGATGGAGTTTTCATGTTCAGGGTCTCTCTGTGAGTTTGTGTGTGTGTCTTTCTATGATATTGCACAGCCAGATGGTTGAACCTATTTCCATGCGGTTTTTGCTTGTCTAATCGAAATGGTTCTTACCTATGTTGGAAATCCATTCAGTGGTTTCCAAGATACTCAGATTTTTTCTAATAGATCAACAGATCCTCGCTTACAAGGACTTAACATTGTTAGTTCCACCAGCTCGATCAACTAGAAATTTATGCGCTTACAAACGTAAACTAATATGACAACCTGAAACCAGAAAAGTCTGCTGATAACCTAACTTCTGGACACCTTCCGGCTGTTATACATGTAAAGTGAGAATCCAAAGCTAACTTAAATATACCTATACGTATCCATATACTAATATTATAAATGCGAAATTTGTTTGTTAAAGTGAACATGGATAGTTGAAGAGATGGAGGAGGACATAGGCTATTTTTATCCCGGAAAAGTTCCTACAGGAATGTCTATAACCAAAGTCCCCATATAGCAAACTTATTTGACATAATCAAGGGTTTACCATAGGAATTAGCCGATTTTAGCGCGAGTAAAGTCCTAGCAATGGCTAAAATATATAGCGCGCATCCGTAGAAACTTGTATGTAACTAGTTCTTTCAACACGAATATCAGGTCCTGAAGACTTGTGACCGTTTTTAGAGTTCCGTAGCCAAATGGCAAAAAACGGAAACCTTATAGATTCGTCATGTCTGTCTGTCTGTCCGTCCGTATGTCACAGCCGCTTTTTTTCGTAACTATAAGAACTATACTGTCAAAACTTGGAGTAGATGTATTCTGTGAACCGCATTAAGATTTTCACCCAAAAATAGAAAAAAAACAATGAATTTTTGGGGTTCCCCATACTTAGAACTGAAACTCAAAAATTTTTTTTTCATTAAACCCATATTGAGGTTTCTCATATAATTTTTTTCTAAACTGAATAGTTTGCGCGAGAGACACTTCCAAAGTCAGTTTCAAAATGTATGTCCCCCCCCCCTGTAACTTCTAAAATAAGAGAATGATAAGGACTAAAAAAAATATATGATGTACATTACCATGCAAACTTCCACCGAAAATTGGTTTGAACGAGATCTAGTGAGGAGTTTTTTTTAATACGTCATAAACCGTAAACCGCAATTTACCTTTCATTCAATCAACTCAAATATAAAAATATTTTTGTTTGTGTTTGAAGATTACATAAATGGTGGTAGGTACGGAACCCTCGGTGCGCGAGTCCAACTCGCACTTGGCCGGTTTTTTTGATTATGGTTTTGCCAAAAAAAAATTGAACCGAACTTTATAGTTGAAAAAATCTTCAAGTTTGTTCAAAGATTTTTTTAGGATGTAACTAGAAATTAACGACCTCTGGGTATTTTCCTAATGTGTGCTCTTTTATTTCTTTTTATTCTAGGTCAATAGGATATAGATTTTGACTTATTTAGATGTGTCAAAATATGCAAATGACCATATTTCTTATTGCGTTGACTTGGAAGCTTGTCTTTTGTACAGCTCTAAGGGTCGTAACTAAATCTAAATATTTGATATTATATTCAACATGATACCTCTACCACGGGTTCCTGAGAAAAATCGTCTTGCTTGACAGACCGAAAGACAGACAGACAGACAGACACACTGAAAAAAAGGATAACTAAACTAGTTTCGCTATTCGAAATTAACTTAGTAATAAACAAACTTTTGTTATAATTAAACAACTGATTCGCTGCACATAACTTATATTTAATCTACTATTAGCGATTTAGTTAATAGTCACAAAATTATGTTATGTTTTCAGTGCAGACAGACAGGCAGACAGACGGACAGCAAAGTGTTAGTGTTAGAGTTATTTAGGCGGTCTTAAGCCGTGTCTCCTGCTAGTTGTTTTTGTTAAATTTTACATCTAACACCTAACCTCTTACAGAAATGTTAATGATTTTGACATTTAAAGTTAAAAAAACATGTTAACACGTTATCCGAGGCGGATGGAAAACATCACCCGCGTTCGCCTGCAGGGGGGGGTGATTCATTCATTTTGTGTTAAGTATTCGTTGCGTGTTGTCTGATCTGTGGTTCGCTTTGCGCGCTCGCCCGCCATCTTTGCATTAGCTTGCTACTAATGCAAATCTGTGCTTCTTTATTTAAGTTAATTAGGTATATTCTCTTTGCTGTGCTTTGGATTTTGTAAAATTTTACATTTGTAGATTCTACATTTTTGTCTAACACTTCGCCTCTGGACTAAAACCAAGATAGCTACAACTGCTAACCGGCTTCCTCGTCAGAGCTCATCTTGCACACTGAGAAACTAACAAAACAAAAACGATACAAAAAAAATGACGAGGAGACAGTTTGTTAAAGAAAAGTGTTAATGTTAACATGTTAAGTTAGATGTTTTGTTAGAATTTAACAAAAACAACTAGCAGGAGACACGGCTTTAATCTTAACCCAGCCACAAAATGTTTACTATAACACCAATTGTCAGCCCCCACCTCATTTACCCATATTTCATTTGCATAACAACAACTAAACCATTTATCGAATTACCGTAGATGTGTAGACATAATATAATAACAGAAAATTGAACATATAACGTAGTTTCCAGAGATAATTACCATATTTACCTCAGGTCCGACGTAACAGATTTACCGTGGACATTGTCCCTACCCTCGTGACCGTAATATTGGCCTTTGTCCAGTACAGTCCCCGGAGCCACGTGCCTCGGGCCTTTGAATAAATTATGCCATATTCTCGTCCCGTTGTGGCTATACTGACTGGTAGCCTGGAACAAAATTACACCTTTTAGGTTGAATAAAAACAGGACTGCCTGTACTTTCGTGTTAGTACACTGTAAAATATACTGAGTATGTCAAATAATAGCTTGCTATGTGAAATGTACTTCGTGTTCAGCATTTGTTTTTCCGAATACCGAAATCATTATCATAAAAACTATCAACAATTAATGATAATTCTGCAAAGTTTGAAAAAAATCGGACGACGCAATAAAAAGATTCATACAAAGTTTACCCCTCCCCTCGACCCACCTCCTTTAAGTTTTTAGCGAGGAAAATTAAACTATAATCGTCTTCAAGGTCCCACCCATATTTACACCAAAGTAAATCATAATCAATTCAGCCGATTTGTTGTCAAATCGTAACAAACTCACTTTTGCATTTATAATATTATTAATAGTTTTTATTATATAATATTATTTATAAGTATTAATAGTTTGTTATTTGTTTAATCTAAGCTGGTCTAATCAACATGATTCTTAAGCTATGTGAGGTAGAAATGCATTCTGTGTAGAGGTTACCAAGATAATCAGCTGGGTCGTTCTTCGGATAGCGCAGAGCTGCGTGATTTCGATGGCGTAATTTTTAAAATATCTCCTAAACAATTTTATGTTTTAAAAGAGAAACTTTGTCGGAGTGTACAAAAAAATTAAGTATCTACAAATAGCGTGAATAGGACATGAAAAAGAATCGCGCTACAGAAGAACGACCCAGCAGTTTACTAATGGGGTTAAATAGGGGTCTTAGTGTATAGGTAATCAAAGTCTCAGTAATTTAATAACTGATATATAAATATAGTTTGATGATATCAGTTTTTTTTAATTAAAAATCTTAATGAATAAATCATCTTTGGATCATTAAATAAATTTAGAATTTGATTATTTTATATGTGTTGACTACAATAAATCTATGCCTGTATTGCCGACCTAAAATACTTTTCCGTGGTCAAGGCTCAATCTATATAGGATACTAGCTTATGCCCGCTATTTAATCTGCGTAAACTATTGAAAAAAATAAGCCTTTAACTGTTTTTGGTTTTATCTACAAAAATAATCGTTAACAAATTTTTAAACTCTATTTTCATCAAGTCAATGTCAATTTTTAACCTATAGGCCGAATATCAAAGTTTATGCATTTAGTTCCAAAAATGACGAAACAAAATTTTAAACTCTTAGGGGTTGAATGTTAAGTAAAGTTACAGACATAGCTCACAGAATAGTGGGCTGGCCACGGCTGTCGGAGGACCGATGACCGATAAAGCAGACGTGTCCTAGAGTGGAGACCGCGTATGAGAAGGCGAAGCGTGGTACGCCTTCCAGCCCAGTGGACCGACGACATAAAAAGGTGGCCGGTGGTGGCTGGATGCGGAAGGCAGAGGACCGGGAGAAATGGCGCGCCATAGAGGAGGCTTATGTCCAGCAGTGGACCAATATAAGCTACGTTATAGGTAACAGGAACCTCTCTTCAAAATATTAAGCCTTTAAACCCAGTAGTTTAGGGTTGTGCGTTTTTTTATTATCGCGGCCATAATTCAAAAAGTTATTTACAGGTATTTTTTTTCTGAACTGACTTTGTTGTGTTGGCTGATGCAGCCATTACTGCTCCACCGGGTTCTTGGGGAGCGACTCTAAAGGAGTCTCAGCCCATATAGCGCCCAACGCTCAAGGGCTCCCCGCGGGGGGAGCCTCGCCTTGGGTTGTCGCTCTTGGGGTCGTACCTTCAACCAGCGTGAGCCTCGAACCCAAAGGTGAGTCAGCGCCAGGAGGGGAGTTCCTCGTTACGCGGTTGCGATTGCGAGTGAGGGGGGGCGAGAAGCGCCCCGGCACTTTTTGATACCTTGTGGAGGTGGGTCCATGCAGAAATTGAAACAGTCTTGAATACGAAATGATTTATTTGGTTAAGGATTAATATAAAGGTTTGTATAACATGGTCTGATTTTGGTCGGCATCAACTTTTTAAACGTAAAAAAGTAGTTATAGTGATATAACTACAATAGTTGGTACATATGGTATCGCGAAGTTTTTTATAGATATTGATATGTTCTTTAATATTGTAGTGTATTGTAGAACATTTTTTTTTTTTGTTCTATCATCAATAGTTTCCGCAACGCATGTGATAAAAGACATTTAATGGCAATTTTTTATACACCTTGGATTACATTATTAGAGATTTAGTAGGGATCTCTAACTTTTCCTAGTAACAAATATAGCCTATGTTACTCATGGATATTGCAGCATACTAATGGTGAAAGAATTTTTGAAATCGGTTCAGTAGTTTTTGAGTTTATTTGTTACAAATATACAAAAATATAAATCTTTCCTCTTTATAATATAATTATGTAGATAAATCAGTTTACGTGGTTTTTCTGTAGGATACTTGTGGTCCAATTTTCAAGTTAATTTTCCGTAATAAACATCGATGACTATACTTTTAATCCGTTTCTATCATTAATTGTCAAATCGTCAGTACTCTATTAGATATAATAGAGATAACAACTTATCAATAGTATAAAGATGAATGTTCTGCGTAGCCAGCTTTGATTACTATTGTAGGTACCTACCTACCTACAAAGTTTCAATATGCAGCAATGAACTCACATATGATTATGTTATGTGTGTTTGCTTACATTTAAAACATCCGGGGAAGGGTAGCGTGGGAAGAATGGCGTTTCCACAAAACTTATAGGGGTAATTTGGCCGGTATTACCGTATTACGTTGTAGACAGTCTGAAAGGAAGCAAAGTAAAAAGCAAACTAGCTTTATCCTTTTAATCCTTGGACACAAAAATGAGATAGTTTAAATATTAAGGTTTATTTACTTGTTTTTTGTTTGTGATTTTTAATTTCAGCAGTTAGATATATTCTGCCACAGTTATTAAGGGCACTGAATTGATAGCAATTATTATTGCACAGAATAACACGTAAATATAAAAGAAGCAGGGTAGTGTAGCATGAGCTAGTTACAAAATTCAGTCATTTCTCGACATCAAACTTCACGATGCACTCGTCGTTTACCAAATAATGACAGAGTTCTTAGACAACTCAGTAAAGAAAGTAGTAAATAGGAAATGAGCAGGGGTATGGCGGTAAAGCAGATGATTTCTCGTTTTGTGACTTAGCGAGAATTACCACTTGTTTTTGGACTCGCCTTTCCCGGCAATTATTTCATATTTTTTGTATGGCCAAATTCGGAGATAAGTTGTTTTTTGCTCAATTTTACTCTATTAGAAAACAATTAAATACACATTTAGCTTTTATGAGCTACCCAACGTGCCCCTATTTATTATTCATGTATTAGAAAAAAAATCGACCACCTTACCCTAAAAATTTTTATACATTAGTTTTGAGTAAAATTTGTGTCTTTCAGCAAAGACTTAACATTGTTAGTTCCACCAGCTCGATCAACTAGAAATTTATGCGCTTACAAACGTAAACTAATATGACAACCTGAAACCAGAAAAGTCTGCTGATAACCTAACTTCTGGACACCTTCCGGCTGTTATACATGTAAAGTGAGAATCCAAAGCTAACTTAAATATACCTATACGTATCCATATACTAATATTATAAATGCGAAATTTGTTTGTTAAAGTGAACATGGATAGTTGAAGAGATGGAGAAGGACATAGGCTATTTTTATCCCGGAAAAGTTCCTACAGGAATGTCTATAACCAAAGTCCCCATATAGCAAACTTATTTGACATAATCAAGGGTTTACCATAGGAATTAGCCGATTTTAGCGCGAGTAAAGTCCTAGCAATGGCTAAAATATATAGCGCGCATCCGTAGAAACTTGTATGTAACTAGTTCTTTCAACACGAATATCAGGTCCTGAAGACTTGTGACCGTTTTTAGAGTTCCGTAGCCAAATGGCAAAAAACGGAAACCTTATAGATTCGTCATGTCTGTCTGTCTGTCCGTCCGTATGTCACAGCCGCTTTTTTTCGTAACTATAAGAACTATACTGTCAAAACTTGGAGTAGATGTATTCTGTGAACCGCATTAAGATTTTCACCCAAAAATAGAAAAAAAACAATGAATTTTTGGGGTTCCCCATACTTAGAACTGAAACTCAAAAATTTTTTTTTCATTAAACCCATATTGAGGTTTCTCATATAATTTTTTTCTAAACTGAATAGTTTGCGCGAGAGACACTTCCAAAGTCAGTTTTAAAATGTATGTCCCCCCCCTGTAACTTCTAAAATAAGAGAATGATAAGGACTAAAAAAAATATATGATGTACATTACCATGCAAACTTCCACCGAAAATTGGTTTGAACGAGATCTAGTGAGGAGTTTTTTTTAATACGTCATAAACCGTAAACCGCAATTTACCTTTCATTCAATCAACTCAAATATAAAAATATTTTTGTTTGTGTTTGAAGATTACATAAATGGTGGTAGGTACGGAACCCTCGGTGCGCGAGTCCAACTCGCACTTGGCCGGTTTTTTTGATTATGGTTTTGCCAAAAAAAAATTGAACCGAACTTTATAGTTGAAAAAATCTTCAAGTTTGTTCAAAGATTTTTTTAGGATGTAACTAGAAATTAACGACCTCTGGGTATTTTCCTAATGTGTGCTCTTTTATTTCTTTTTATTCTAGGTCAATAGGATATAGATTTTGACTTATTTAGATGTGTCAAAATATGCAAATGACCATATTTCTTATTGCGTTGACTTGGAAGCTTGTCTTTTGTACAGCTCTAAGGGTCGTAACTAAATCTAAATATTTGATATTATATTCAACATGATACCTCTACCACGGGTTCCTGAGAAAAATCGTCTTGCTTGACAGACCGAAAGACAGACAGACAGACAGACACACTGAAAAAAAGGATAACTAAACTAGTTTCGCTATTCGAAATTAACTTAGTAATAAACAAACTTTTGTTATAATTAAACAACTGATTCGCTGCACATAACTTATATTTAATCTACTATTAGCGATTTAGTTAATAGTCACAAAATTATGTTATGTTTTCAGTGCAGACAGACAGGCAGACAGACGGACAGCAAAGTGTTAGTGTTAGAGTTATTTAGGCGGTCTTAATCTTAACCCAGCCACAAAATGTTTACTATAACACCAATTGTCAGCCCCCACCTCATTTACCCATATTTCATTTGCATAACAACAACTAAACCATTTATCGAATTACCGTAGATGTGTAGACATAATATAATAACAGAAAATTGAACATATAACGTAGTTTCCAGAGATAATTACCATATTTACCTCAGGTCCGACGTAACAGATTTACCGTGGACATTGTCCCTACCCTCGTGACCGTAATATTGGCCTTTGTCCAGTACAGTCCCCGGAGCCACGTGCCTCGGGCCTTTGAATAAATTATGCCATATTCTCGTCCCGTTGTGGCTATACTGACTGGTAGCCTGGAACAAAATTACACCTTTTAGGTTGAATAAAAACAGGACTGCCTGTACTTTCGTGTTAGTACACTGTAAAATATACTGAGTATGTCAAATAATAGCTTGCTATGTGAAATGTACTTCGTGTTCAGCATTTGTTTTTCCGAATACCGAAATCATTATCATAAAAACTATCAACAATTAATGATAATTCTGCAAAGTTTGAAAAAAATCGGACGACGCAATAAAAAGATTCATACAAAGTTTACCCCTCCCCTCGACCCACCTCCTTTAAGTTTTTAGCGAGGAAAATTAAACTATAATCGTCTTCAAGGTCCCACCCATATTTACACCAAAGTAAATCATAATCAATTCAGCCGATTTGTTGTCAAATCGTAACAAACTCACTTTTGCATTTATAATATTATTAATAGTTTTTATTATATAATATTATTTATAAGTATTAATAGTTTGTTATTTGTTTAATCTAAGCTGGTCTAATCAACATGATTCTTAAGCTATGTGAGGTAGAAATGCATTCTGTGTAGAGGTTACCAAGATAATCAGCTGGGTCGTTCTTCGGATAGCGCAGAGCTGCGTGATTTCGATGGCGTAATTTTTAAAATATCTCCTAAACAATTTTATGTTTTAAAAGAGAAACTTTGTCGGAGTGTACAAAAAAATTAAGTATCTACAAATAGCGTGAATAGGACATGAAAAAGAATCGCGCTACAGAAGAACGACCCAGCAGTTTACTAATGGGGTTAAATAGGGGTCTTAGTGTATAGGTAATCAAAGTCTCAGTAATTTAATAACTGATATATAAATATAGTTTGATGATATCAGTTTTTTTTAATTAAAAATCTTAATGAATAAATCATCTTTGGATCATTAAATAAATTTAGAATTTGATTATTTTATATGTGTTGACTACAATAAATCTATGCCTGTATTGCCGACCTAAAATACTTTTCCGTGGTCAAGGCTCAATCTATATAGGATACTAGCTTATGCCCGCTATTTAATCTGCGTAAACTATTGAAAAAAATAAGCCTTTAACTGTTTTTGGTTTTATCTACAAAAATAATCGTTAACAAATTTTTAAACTCTATTTTCATCAAGTCAATGTCAATTTTTAACCTATAGGCCGAATATCAAAGTTTATGCATTAAGTTCCAAAAATGACGAAACAAAATTTTAAACTCTTAGGGGTTGAATGTTAAGTAAAGTTACAGACATAGCTCACAGAATAGTGGGCTGGCCACGGCTGTCGGAGGACCGATGACCGATAAAGCAGACGTGTCCTAGAGTGGAGACCGCGTATGAGAAGGCGAAGCGTGGTACGCCTTCCAGCCCAGTGGACCGACGACATAAAAAGGTGGCCGGTGGTGGCTGGATGCGGAAGGCAGAGGACCGGGAGAAATGGCGCGCCATAGAGGAGGCTTATGTCCAGCAGTGGACCAATATAAGCTACGTTATAGGTAACAGGAACCTCTCTTCAAAATATTAAGCCTTTAAACCCAGTAGTTTAGGGTTGTGCGTTTTTTTATTATCGCGGCCATAATTCAAAAAGTTATCTACAGGTATTTTTTTTCTGAACTGACTTTGTTGTGTTGGCTGATGCAGCCATTACTGCTCCACCGGGTTCTTGGGGAGCGACTCTAAAGGAGTCTCAGCCCATATAGCGCCCAACGCTCAAGGGCTCCCCGCGGGGGGAGCCTCGCCTTGGGTTGTCGCTCTTGGGGTCGTACCTTCAACCAGCGTGAGCCTCGAACCCAAAGGTGAGTCAGCGCCAGGAGGGGAGTTCCTCGTTACGCGGTTGCGATTGCGAGTGAGGGGGGGCGAGAAGCGCCCCGGCACTTTTTGATACCTTGTGGAGGTGGGTCCATGCAGAAATTGAAACAGTCTTGAATACGAAATGATTTATTTGGTTAAGGATTAATATAAAGGTTTGTATAACATGGTCTGATTTTGGTCGGCATCAACTTTTTAAACGTAAAAAAGTAGTTATAGTGATATAACTACAATAGTTGGTACATATGGTATCGCGAAGTTTTTTATAGATATTGATATGTTCTTTAATATTGTAGTGTATTGTAGAACATTTTTTTTTTTGTTCTATCATCAATAGTTTCCGCAACGCATGTGATAAAAGACATTTAATGGCAATTTTTTATACACCTTGGATTACATTATTAGAGATTTAGTAGGGATCTCTAACTTTTCCTAGTAACAAATATAGCCTATGTTACTCATGGATATTGCAGCATACTAATGGTGAAAGAATTTTTGAAATCGGTTCAGTAGTTTTTGAGTTTATTTGTTACAAATATACAAAAATATAAATCTTTCCTCTTTATAATATAATTATGTAGATAAATCAGTTTACGTGGTTTTTCTGTAGGATACTTGTGGTCCAATTTTCAAGTTAATTTTCCGTAATAAACATCGATGACTATACTTTTAATCCGTTTCTATCATTAATTGTCAAATCGTCAGTACTCTATTAGATATAATAGAGATAACAACTTATCAATAGTATAAAGATGAATGTTCTGCGTAGCCAGCTTTGATTACTATTGTAGGTACCTACCTACCTACAAAGTTTCAATATGCAGCAATGAACTCACATATGATTATGTTATGTGTGTTTGCTTACATTTAAAACATCCGGGGAAGGGTAGCGTGGGAAGAATGGCGTTTCCACAAAACTTATAGGGGTAATTTGGCCGGTATTACCGTATTACGTTGTAGACAGTCTGAAAGGAAGCAAAGTAAAAAGCAAACTAGCTTTATCCTTTTAATCCTTGGACACAAAAATGAGATAGTTTAAATATTAAGGTTTATTTACTTGTTTTTTGTTTGTGATTTTTAATTTCAGCAGTTAGATATATTCTGCCACAGTTATTAAGGGCACTGAATTGATAGCAATTATTATTGCACAGAATAACACGTAAATATAAAAGAAGCAGGGTAGTGTAGCATGAGCTAGTTACAAAATTCAGTCATTTCTCGACATCAAACTTCACGATGCACTCGTCGTTTACCAAATAATGACAGAGTTCTTAGACAACTCAGTAAAGAAAGTAGTAAATAGGAAATGAGCAGGGGTATGGCGGTAAAGCAGATGATTTCTCGTTTTGTGACTTAGCGAGAATTACCACTTGTTTTTGGACTCGCCTTTCCCGGCAATTATTTCATATTTTTTGTATGGCCAAATTCGGAGATAAGTTGTTTTTTGCTCAATTTTACTCTATTAGAAAACAATTAAATACACATTTAGCTTTTATGAGCTACCCAACGTGCCCCTATTTATTATTCATGTATTAGAAAAAAAATCGACCACCTTACCCTAAAAATTTTTATACATTAGTTTTGAGTAAAATTTGTGTCTTTCAGCAAAGTCAACATCATGTTTATTATGCAAAAGGTTTTGCGCCAGTTTCAGTTCCAGCATGTTTTGTTTCTGAGTACGTAAGTACGTGTTACCGACAGACTGACAGACATATGAGAAGTCCGGTAAGATAAATTTTTGTATAAAAATCAAAATGAAAAACACGAACCTTGTAATATAATGTTGGTTCCTACAGATATAGTAAGGCCAGATTGTGATGGACATATCGATTATGTGGTCATTACGAGCGATAGCATCAACACGTTGCCGCTCAGCCCTGGTTTCGAGAACAGGCATGCGACAGGCGCGCCAGGGGAACGCACATCAGCGCCTTTTGTACGCCAGGTCGACGGGGATGTTATTATTCGACCGATGTTTGTTTAGTAAATAATATGTTATTTTAGGTTAAGAAAACACAAAAATAAAGCAAATACGAATTAAAAGAAAATATATAATACATTTTACATTTTAAGCAAGTGTAGGGCGTCATCTGCCCATATATATAAAACTATGTGCTTTTGCCCACGGTTCCACCCGCTCTTAATTCGGTTATCGGTGTAGGATTTCAACGGCAACTCAATTATTTCAATTCTCAATTATAGAAAAAAACCGACTAACGCTTGACGTTTTTAAGTAGCCTTTGTCCGTTCTCGGGACTTAAACTATCTTTATGCTAAATTTCATCTTAATCCCTACAGCGGTTAGAGCGTGAAAAGGTAACAGACGGATAGATAGAGTTACTTTCACATTTATAATATTAGTATGGATTTATTTTTTTGCGTACTCTATCTTATTGCACAATGCGTACATCGTTAGATAGCTTGAAAAATGCATTTGAGGTTCTCAAGTTTTATTTTCTTACGTGTATATTTTGTCGCCTTTTAACTATACATTGTTAAACTGTTTTCAAAAAATCTTAAGAAAAATCACAATAGTAGAGGTTTGTAACTACGTACCTACTTAACAAAATTATTTTGAATAAGTTTTTATTAGTTAACCGCGAGTTGTTGTCGAACTACAAAACCTTGTCACGCAATTGGTCGCTATTTCAAATTCGTGTTTTTTTTTTTTTTGCTAATGTAACTATGTTATACAATACAATTTACGTGACTTTAGCACCCTATATCGACCGACGGAAACAAAGCAAAAGGGTATCGTGACCTTTCAAAACTATTTACCATTTCTAAACACGAATATAAACTTTGTTTCTACATCGGGGAACTGAAAGACACGAAAGCCAGATCGGTCCTTCTGGTGCCTTTTGTCAGGTCACGCGACGGAGTGACCGATTTCAAATTAACCCAGTTTTGAGCTTCAGGCTCGTGATGTTCGACCGGAGAGCGGAACTCAAAAGGCTCTTGTGAATAAGTAATGAGGTTTGACTAAAGGCAGAAGGCATCAGTAGCTTATATTGTGTTATTCTTTTTCGAGCGTCCATTATCGATGTCGTGGGTAAATAATGATTTATTTTGATGGATTTAAGTCGTTTGATATTGTTTTTTTTTTTATTTTTATTATATGGTCGAAAATAGGTGTTGGTAATGATATGATTCTAAATTTTTTAACTTAAAAAGATTGGTCCACTTGAACTTAGTTTCCCAAATCTAAACGGCTTAAATCCAAATGGACTTATTAATTGACTTAAAAAGACTTCAAAATGTCAATAAAATTATTTGAAAACTTCATTGAATCGAATAGGGTAAAATTTCAACTTGTGATGCCTTTTAAGGCACAGGTGCGTGATGCCTTTTAAGGCACAGGTGCTCATGGCTCAGGAACATTCGTCTATCGTTAACGACATGCGAAGTTAATCAATTTCGGGCGAGGGCAAATGATTGAATGTGTGGCACAATTGTTTGAGCTTTTCTTTGCTTTAGAGAAAACGTTGGTCCTGGCTGTAGTCGTGCGATAGTAGTCACTAAGCCAAGTCAGAGGTCTTGTGGGCTGCTTTAAATTTTGACAGTCAAGTTTCACAACGTCAGCCAATTCACACTAAGCCAGCGCGGTGGAATATGGCCTAAGCCTTTTTTCTCTAATCAGAGGCCTGTGCCTCTGTAGTGTTAAACAAACAGCAAAGGCAACATTCAAGACACGCCATAGGACAGATCAACCGCGCAGACCTTTATTTACTCTCTAATGAGCGCGTTCGTTCTGGAATGCAGAATCATTATTTTCATTACTTTTGCCACCTGTCATCCGTTCGTTTAGCATTGGTATCAAAAGTATCAAAATTTTAGTATCATCTGTGACAAACTGTCATCCGTTCGTTTACGATATTTTTGTTATTTTTGTCACTTTTGCCACCGAAAAATGAAACCTTAGACCCATGTCTGGAGGTGGGGTTTTTGTGTTAATCTGTCAAATTGCCTATACATATTCATTGTTTATGGTAGTGTGTGTGTGTTTTATCGCAGTGTGTGTACGTCAAGCGTTCGTTTTGCAGGTTTTGTAACCAAAAATTTTGTTAGTAACGTTTCAAAGCTAAACGAACGATTCGAAATCTCACTCTAAAAGTCCGCCGTGCAAAGTCTACCTAAAATAACAGTCGTTAAGAAAGTTCATTTTAGAATTTATTTAGGAAATATCAACCATCTGATTTGCATGGTTCGATGCGCGTTCAGGAAATGCGTGGTGGATTCCGTCGTGTCTAAACTGAGCTTAAAACCGTTACATTATAAATAAAAACAGGCAGACTTTTATTAACACATATTTATTTTTGTTTCAGGTAAAAAATGCAGTAAAATTTTCCTCTATATTACACGACCAAACGACGATGAAGTAACATACCTACTTGTGTACGAACAATACGCGCGATGCCTACAAATTACTTTGCTTTCGTTCGATGCAGCTATCAAAGTCCCCGTGTTTGACTAAAGGTGAAGTTCCATTTCTTTCACATCAGCCAACCAAAATCTGCGGTGTTTATCGCTGATGCTACCCTCATTACCAAACGCGCCCCGTGTCGACAATATACTTTTATCGACGTGTCAATGTTTCCTGGGGTCTTACTACGATAAGTATAGCTAAAGAAATAGCTTACATTGGTGATAACCACTGTACGGAAATTCTTATATTTTTTTGCATTTACCTGTGAAGCGATATTCCCATTTGGCGTTGCTAGGTATGGAAATGGGTGAGTACTCCGCAAAAATGTGCGATCTGATGAACCTTATTAAAAAATAACACGTGGTGACAACCATACTAAAATTGACTCAGAATCTTTTTGCAAATCTTGTAAACATAACCTACCTTTACCTAATGTTCACTTTTTCTGGTAATTCAATCATAAATCATTAAAATACTTACATGATTACCTTTATTGTTACATTCTTTAACTGGTTTTCGAATTACGACACTGATTAAACCTGAAATCTACAAAATTCCAAATTTACGATGAGAAATATTCCACATATTTATGTATATGTTGCATAGACTAACAAGGCGAAAGACGCGGGTCAAGGTCATTTTTGGTTACCCGAATTGCAAATAGATTCCGAATCCGGTTAACAGACAATCATTGCCTACAGGCTAATATTAGGAATATTTAGAAATTGACCATAAGTTATTGGGTTCAAAATAAGCTGTTTTAAGGTTTGTACCTTAATAAATGCCGTCTGGCGAGATATGAGAGCTATTTCGTTGTTGTATTGGTCGTATGTACTTACGTGTCAAAAACACAATTTCGGGATCTCTCCCTTAACGTCTGTGAAACGTTTACCTTAAATAACAGTCGTAACGCAGTTCATTTAAAAATGTATTAATTTATTAATAGTAATTGTTTTTTCTCTCAAGGATGTCATTAATAAATAGATATTGTATCTGCGATGGTTACTATGGTAAGGCAACTGATAAACACACGCGCATCGTTTAAAAGTCATAAAACACCAACCGGCTTTACTTTCCTCCGAAACTGAGGAATTTTATCACCTTACGTTTTCCATTGCTCGCTCTATTGGTACAAAATGTTTAAAATTGTTCAGTTACTATAGGTAACTAAAGTTTATTTTCCTTCATTGTGATTTCTATAAATTTAACGACTCTGCCGTTGAAAGGAAATATAAACTATATGATGAATGATATTCGCCACCAACATGATGCTTCTGCGCCTCGGTTTTCAACAGAATTTGTTTTATAAGCAAACAATATTAAATAGCACGTGCGTTAGTTGTGCAAGGCGAAGATAAAAAATAATTTAGTAGCTTGTAGAAAAAGGTAGGTTGTCTTCCTGCAAGGGAGTCGACTGATCTGAATTTGTTTACTCGGCGGGTACGCTCAAAACAGGGCAATATATCATGTTGTCGCGGGTTGTCGGGCCACTCCTTAGTAAATAGCGACATGTTGCTACACGGATCGCCATTTGTCAAGTTACAACGAGACATTGCGATGCGAGGCGTAGAATTTTGTAGGCTCTAAAAAATACGTAAAATATAATTTAGGTAGACACTTTTTACGTGGCTCATATACGTATGTGCTTCTGTACTAGTTATATTTATGTAGTCAAAGACCACAAGGAGGTTACAATCGACCGTTAAAAATATAAACTTTATTTCGCCAAATTCTGAAGAGAAAATATCCGACCCAAGCGAATATTTGAAAATACAGTTGCTGTCGCGCTAAGATCCGGCCCAAGACACCGATTTGCGATAGGGACAATCGACATAATCGATTTTTGTGTTTCCCACTTTCTCACTTATCCTGGAATTAAATAAATTATTGTATATGTTTTGTTTTTTTTTAAACGAGTACATATTCGTGCAGAGCACATCTAAAAATATCATCAATAAAAACTTTTTAACAAACTTTTTGGCAATAAGTAATTATTTTTACCTTTTTTGTGCATCTTTTTGAAGCCGGATGTTTTTTTTTATAAAAAGTTTTTATATATAAATATAGCTGAACCGGCGAACGTTGTTTCTTTTTTTAAAATATCCTAATATGGTTGTACTCATTCAGAAACCTTCCCCGGCGTGTGCATAACAACTTACCAAAATTTCATTACAATCGGTTTACCCTTATTACGCGAGTCCGACTCGCACTTGACCCTGTCTCACTCGCACTGGACCCTTTTTTTCTTACTCAGTAGCATTCCCCGGCGTGTGTATAATAATTCACCAAAATTTCATTACAATCGGTTTACCCATATTGCGTGAATCCGACTCGCACTTCACCCTTTCAGTAAAACCTTATCTTATCGAATGCCTACGTCATACAAAGAACACACCCTCCGAGTTTCAGGTCTCTACGATCAGCGGTTAAGGCTGTGCGTTGATCCGTCAGTCATTCAGGACAAAGCATTTTATATGTATAAGATAGGTAGAGAAAGAAAACTTTAAGTATTATTGTACACAAAAAATCAAATACCAAAAAAACGCATAACTTCTTTGAGCTTAGAAACCCCTTAAATGAAGTACTAATATAGTCCGGTGACATTCGAGACATTCCAATTTTAAAGGGTATTGAAGTTGTTTATGTTTTTAAGTAAGTTCAACCTTTTTTGAATAAAATCGGATTGAGTTTTCAAAAATGTGTCAAAATAAAATGTAATTTAAATCAAAAGCACTAAGGAGTATTGATACCAACTTCGAAGCAAATAATCGCCAAATAACTTTCTACCCCTTTTTAAGGGATTTAGGGGATGAATTTCATCAAAATACGAAACACGACTTCCATCAATTCTGTTAAAAAAGATTTATGCAAAATTTGAAGTAGATTGGACCAAGGAATCACGTTGTCCCATACAAACTTTGCTTCCCTTTTTCACCCCCTTAGGGGTAGAATTCCGGAAAATCCTTTCTTATCGGATGCCTACGTCATACAAAGAACACACCCCCCAAGTTTCAGGTCTCTACGATCAGCGGTTTAGGCTGTGCGTTGATCCATCAGTCATTCAGGACTAAGCCTTTTATATGTATAGATATAAATGATTGGTCTAATGCCAACATCCAGGGAGGAAACAGGGAAAAAGCAGCCTAATATTTCCTCTTAAGCTAAATTCTTTCTTCTCACTGATGAGTTTTACAGAAATAGATTTCTGATGTAAACTTTTTGAACATTAAGATTAACTTAGCTACTACGTAATGGAGTAAGAAAACAAAATAGGTCATGTCCACCGCTCGAATAGTTCCGCACTCGATTAGTTTTTCTTTCACATTTCCTTACTTCAGACAAGACAATTTTTCACTCAAAATATCTTTGTCAGCGGTTCGGACTTATCCAGATAAAACAAAGCAGATTCGAAGAATTAAAACCAACGATTCGTTTTATTTGTCACTTTTCTTTAAAAATAAGTCCTGCCTAAGAACTCCGTAATCATTAATACTGAAGATAGAAATCGTAACACGGTGTACCGCCGTAACATAGGGCAAGCTTTCTTTCAGTAGATTTATATCGCAACGCAACAAATCCAATGCGATATCGCAGCTTGTTTCGACGTCGATTCTACCGGGAGTGGAAATGAAATGAACGTGCAGAAATCACGCGTGAAATTGAGTTTGGTCCCGATTCATTGTTAAGTTCAGGAAAGCCATTTTACTTCTTACCTTTATATATGAAAGGTTTCTTTTTTGCCAGGAAGTTAAGGTAGAGCAGCGTTTTTTATTGCAAAATTGACCTATTGGGTGTTATTGAGTGCAATTTATTTAAAAAAAAAATCCATTTTTCATTCCATACCGTTTACCATCAGGCGGACCGTGAGCTTGTTTGCCAGTGGTACAAAAATAACATATTGTAGAGCTTAATAAGCATGACTGAGACTAATAAAGAATTAAGATACACTAAGAAAGGATTTCGCAGGGGTAAAATAGGAGTTGCAAGTTTGTGTGGAAATCTATATTATGTATTTGACCTTACAGTTAAAAATTGCACTTTACATGTTTCATTGTTTTTGAAAAATTATACCCTAAAGGGCAAAATAGGGGATGAAAGTTTGTATGACGATTTCAATATTTTGAGTTTCGAAACTTGAAATTTAGCACAGAGGTTAGCTGCACTTCTTCTTTGCAAAAGATATGGCAGAATTCATCTCCTAAAGGAGTTACCATTAAGGTGCTGGTTAGAAGTTTGTAGGAGAATCCGACATTATTAAAGCTAAATGCAAAAAAATTGTATTTGGCTTAAGATTAAAAAAGATTGAATAATAATAATAATACAGGGCAAAATAAGGGATGAATAGGTATTTGTATAACAGTTCCGATATATTTGTAGGTAAAACCATAGACAGTTAAAAATATTTTTTTTCAAAAGTTGATGCGAACGAAGTCGCTGTTATAAGCTAGTTATTAATGAGGCAATTATATACTATTAAAATGACAACATAAATTCGCAATTCTTTAATGTCCCCAATAAGGCTCGTGTGCCCGACCAAGGCCAAACGTACATTTTTTATCGGCCTCACAAGGAGCCATTGGCTTTTCTAGGAACAACAGTTATAAATACCTTCTTCAACAGCACCATAATGATTATATATTAACGCAAAATAAAAATCTAAAAGGCAATACTAGTATTACTCGAAAATCTTAGGTTTTGCTCTGCGCGGATATAAGAATTCAAATGTCCACCATAGACTCAACTAAAGAAGGGACCGGGTGACAAAGTTTTTAGTCAAGCAACTTGGCCATAGATTATTTATATTTAATAGAAAACTTGGCTTGTCCAGGAGTTAACGGATCTTTTTGCGATTAGAACGTGTGCACTATGATTAAAGCGAATTTTGAACAATAGACCTTACAAAGAACATGGCCTTACATGGTGCACCCACCTTATATTATTTTACGACAACACTTTCTTCAATGTAGCCGTCAAACTATAGAAATGTAATATTTAATATTGCTTGATTAAAAACCGTGTATTAAGCCTCAAAAGTGTAAGACAACCTAGTTACAAAAACTAATATACGAAATTCTTAATCGAAATGTTGATTAGCCTTATTTTACTTTCTCTGTTTACCCAGAAGTTTTCCGAAAACGTTCTCCAAAGGATACATAATTCAAGAGTGGGGAACATTTGGCAGGCGGAGTATTGCCGCAAAGTTTGTGTTTTTAGCCCTGGCGGTAAGGGCGCGCCCCCGGGCCTCATTTGTCTGCCAGCGTGAGGAAGAGATAATTAATTGAAATTATGCTGTCATATTACGTTCCTTGGTACCATCTCGCGTGCCAACTGTAATTATTTGATGCTATTGTAAAGGTTGCCATGTCTTCCATCTGCTTTGTTTCAGGATCAAATGATTTTCACATGCAATTAGTTAAATATGTAATCTTTGGTGCAATTAAAATGAATGGCTCCAAAGTCAGTAATTTTTTTTTATTCAAATTAGGATTTTACAAACACCTTTGAATCGTCAAAGTTATTAAATACAATATTTTTTGGAATCTTGTAAAAAGAATCATTTAAAGGTTTGTTCAGTGCGTCCGTCTGTTCGTATGTTACAGTCTGTGACAGCAGCATAGTATATATAAATTTGACGCATAGGTATAGGTAAGTATTTATTCCTGTTAAAGATTTGAATATAATTTCATATTAGGATTCGACATAATTTTTAATGTCGTACACAATGTTTACGATTTATCGCAACTGTATTACACCAAAGTGGAGTATAAATCGAAACTGTTACCTGCAGTTCCATGTGTAGTTGCAAGTGCAATGTGAATGCCGTGCACCACCGCTCCCTGTGGAATGTCAGCTATTTGCATTTTATTCGGAACACGTCCGGTTATGCTAATGGTATCGCTTCATTCCCGTCTGTGACTATTGACTTCACACGATATACCGTTTCTTCGCTTCCGCGGTATTACCAACACGTAGACACCGGTTATTGGACTAAAGTTTGGTACCCGAACTACTTATGTTTCCTTTTGGAACTACCTATAAGTCTGATTCTAACTATAACAATACACAGTTAAAAGGATCTCTAGAAAAGGTGAGACAAGATTTGAGTCGTGCGTAGGTAATGGAGAAACGGAGAGACAGACGGACAACATAAAATATTAAGGGTTCCATTTTTAGCTATGTTACCCTAAAATACAATCAAGAATACGTGTCTACCAGTTAAAAACTCAATTTAAAAAAATTTAAGAAAATTTCAATACTTGCAATAATTTGATGTTAATCAAATAATATATTTTAATGAATTCATGTGTTAGAATACCAAATTAACAACGAAGAAGAATAAACTCATTTCTTTAATATAATAATCATACTGCATACAAAAAAAAAATAGTACAATAAATTTTGTATATATAGAACAAACAAAAATATCTCAAATCCACACGTTATAAATACAATAGTAATTATAAGCCATATAACTTACCATTCGACTAAATCCAAATAGGTTAGATTAAGTTAGAATACGAACTTTGCACCGTGTGTAGATACGGGTAAGTAGACACAGGAGCATCGCATTGTACACCGTTATTACACAACAACGTCAGGCTAACGACTTTGAAGCCGCCGTTGCTAATTAGTTCGGAAGCCGGCGGCTAGCTTACACCTTCTAGCACGACATACGAATTACGAACGTTGTATACGAGAAGTTACTTGTATTTTGTACAATCTTTAGCCACTCGGACATAATATGTATACTAATATTCTAAATGTGAAAATGGTATGTATGTCTGTCTATCTGTTAGTCTGTAACCTTTTCATGGCTAAACCGTTGCACTGTTCTGGATGAAAATTTAGGAAGATAGCTTCTCGTAGCGCAACTTCTAGCTACGACTTCTTTAAATTTAGATCGCATTTTCTTCTAAGTACCCTTTTTAGACTAATGTATTATATGATATGTATTTTTTATAAAACTGACCAAATGTTGTTTTACTACATTTCGAAACTAGTTCACCTATTGGCTTTATACATACCCTTTTTAAAATGTTTGGTCTGAAAACGAATTAAAGAGGCAAAAAACATATTTCGCTATTTGTGTGGGTAATAAACAAAAAACTGATGTTGTATACAGCATGAGCCTACCACTTCTCTTAAAGAATTTACTTAGGGATGGGCTTTTATGAAATTTTTTAACCATGAATGTTTATTAAAAAAAATATCATGTATTTTAAAATTTCAAGTTTAAACTGAAAACATATTTTGGTTGCTACTAAATAACACAGGGTAATGATTTATCAAGGTACTTAAACATATTTCACCTCAAACTTTAAATTGTCAACACAAAATTAAATATTTTGTAGATGATTTTTATAAAATTTACCTGTTAACGAGTATTTATAAGCTTCATTTATTTATGTATTTACTTTTTCTTTTAGTTCCGCTCCTAGACAAACACGTATAGATGTTCTTCCCCACGCACCATTAGGAAAGAAGCCAGGACACGTCGATTCGGTCCAGGGCCTAGTGAATGAACAATAACATATCTCCCGCTTAGGGTGGGTAATTCGTCGGTTCCAGATATTTTGTAACAGTACTACAAGAGAAATGAGATTGATATTTCATTCTCGTACTTAAGTGCTAACTATTTTCAAATCCAATTAAATAGATCGGATTCCGCGTAATATGCCCCAGTGTAGTTAGTAGGTAACCGACAACTTAGTAATATGAATGAAATTATTTTAGGGACCAACTACGCGGCACAATTAAGTGAAAGGATTACATAGATTTATTAGGTAGTTATACTAATAAATGGTTACTTCATACACTCAGAATGATAATTAATTTTTTTTTAATTAATCGCTCAGGGCTACTTAAATTAAACACACTGTAGCTTTGTATATCAATACGAAAAATAACATTATAAATTTGTAACCGTGATTATTTATTAACACGACCCAGATTATTTATTGTTTACTATAACAAAACGTAAGTAATAAAAAACCGGCCAAGTGCGAGTCGGACTCACGCACCGAGGATTGCACCATTTAAGTTTTTTACAAATACAAACTAAAACAAAAAGCGGCCACCCATCCAATTGCTGACCAAGCCAGACATTGCTTAACTTTGAATATCGATTCCAAAAAACAAGTTTGTTACTATTTATTAATAATAACTAGACGGCGCCATTAAAATGGTAATGGCTTTCCGGTTTTCATAATTTGTTGTTATACTTTAGACAGAGTTCACACTTATTCATAGAGCAATAACAACGAAAATGTATTTGTTATTAGTATTATAAAGATTTCTCCATCATTTCATCCAAAAGCAAACACTGCATAACACCAAACAACTGCAGCAAATTAACTCTAGCTTCGCTTTCGCAGCAAGAGATTTCAAAATTACGTGGCAAAACTTTTATTTACTTCTTTGGCATCTGTAATGCGCACTTCGTTTAATTAAATCAGTGCTGACGAGAGTCGAGCAATAGAGATGTGGAACGTGAAAGTTCATGGAACTAACTCACTGAGTTTGCTCAACGTTATTTAAAAATCACAGATTAGTGTCTGCTTAGACTCGCTTTACAGCTTAAATAAGAAGATAAAACGAGTAAATTGCTCTTACCATCTTAAGCACTACTATTACGAATGATTCTTGAATTTACTAAACTATTTACAAACCAAACCTAAATTTTTGCAATTTATGTAAACAACTTATTTACTATTTTGCTAGGATAATATTTTATTTCAATTTTTCAGTATTGGTTACCTATATAGATATATTGCGTTGTACGACTTGTGTACTTGTACAACAAATATGTAAAGCATGACAAGATTCTAAAAGTGTATAGTAGTAAATAAGACAATGATGTTCGGAGCATCTAAAGCTTTGTTTTTGACCTCACATTTTCTTCAAAACTTCAATCAGGAAAATGGCGCTGCTGCAAAAACACCTGCAGTGCATGTCATTTTCTTTTTTTTCGAAATGCGACCTATTATCTAGATACCGCGCTGCCACTGTGTTGACGTTCCTATTTCAGATATTTTTCAGACGAACCCATCAGTTTTCGTTTCTAATCACATGGACACGGTGCATGAATAGACATGTTATTTCTAGTTAAAGCCACAAAATCCTTTACCTACAATTTTTCACATAAAGGTTCTTAGCTCTTAGAACCTTGACGAGTTTAAGTACAGCAGTGTGGAAGGATATTTTCGGGGATTTCACGCTGCTGTTAAATCTACCGTATTTTAATAAATTGCTCGTTCCGTTTGTTAGCACATTTGTTTTCAGACACTTTTTGTAAGCCCACCAATATCTTTCAAAGCGTTAAAGCGCAGTAATAAACGCTTTTGTTCGCCACACAAACGATTTGTTAGATTGCTTTTGAGGTTATGGACACTTATTTTATTTGCGTTAGTTTAGTGATGATTTATTGAATTAATAAAAAGCAGTCAAAGCGACTGCTTTTAATGATATTATAGTTTTTCAACGACTTACTAAGTTTATTTTATTAATTTTTTTTTAGAAAATTACTTATTATATAACACTGAGGTCCAATTTGTAATTAAATTGTCATGCGGTTGATAAAGATTATACATAATTATATAAGATTATCTGCAAATATAAGATATATGCCTATTATAGTCCACCTACAAAATCTTGGCACATCCTTAAAACATTGTACCTAATGCATAAAAGTGTGTGAATTAGTTATTACAGATCAAAACTGTCGCCTGTTCCAAAAATCAAAACAACAGTACCCATATTAAAATTAAAATTTACACGACACTAGCGACGATAGACCGGGTCAGAAAAGTTTGTTGCACTTTTAGTAATGTGTTAGCAAGCAACAAACTATGCGAATATAACCTCCAAGACAAACAGCGGGTATCAAGATTTTGTTAGCACTTAATGTTGTAGGAAAAATATAATAGGTAAATATATAAACACTTTCTATAAATATAATATACCGTTAAACATTTGTATTTATCAATACATCAAAATTCCAAATGACATAACTCATTCTCCTGTGTAAATAGTAAAAAGCCGTGACTTAAGTCTCAGCACGCACGTCCGTTTTTGTGGGCAACCTGCGGCATCCAATGCTACCCATGTTTCTGGGATACGTGATTGTGGTCTTTCGGTGTCCCTATCTAGATCATGTTATAACATTTGTGATATTTCCATACACAGCTTACTCGGACTCGGAATGTTTTTTCAATTCGGGTAAACAAAAATGACCTTGACCAGTGTCCATAGGTTAGATACATTCAAGGTTCTCAAAATATTTTCATCAATTATCATTCAATTAATGAAAACATTAATTATTTATTATTATATTATATTATAATTTGAATATTTTCAGTCACTTTTTTATTCAATTCAGTGTTATAATGTATTTCATACGATTTGACTTTGCGATTCGCACATTGAGTATTATCTTGATTGTAGATTTAATGTTGTCTTTATAAGTGTTTCGTTACAATGTTTAGTATACTTTTGAGTATTTTGACATGTAAAGTTTGGCAAAAAGTACACATTTAATTTAAATAGTATGTTGGTGAATCATATATGATAAGATTGCACGAATTAGTGGCCCGTATTGCGTATCTTGTGGTATAATACATCATTGCTGTAGATGACCAAATGTTGTTATTTAGGGTAACTAAAGTTAGCAGTCTGGCAACACTACACACAAATCAAAAATGTAACTCACTGAGCTCATTCTTTACATGTGTTTCATACTTTGTAGATTTATTGACGGTTTTGGCCTGTTTTACGATTTTCTGTAAAGTTTTTTTGGTAACATTCTGATGCGAAAGCTGTACGCTACTATACGTTGCCAAAAGATTAGAGCACGCCATATAACACACTCTGCTTGCTTTGTAGTTTAACCAGCGCGGCGGACACAGTTTGCGAATGGTTAAGAAGGAGTCGTTTATTATTAATGTAAGACAACCAACCATTTTTTGACTCCCTCCTTGTTCTACGTAACAAAAACAGAAACTGTCAACTGTGTTTGATTTATTGCTCCGAATACTGTGTACGTAATCGACTTGATATGAACATTAACAAATGTCAGGTAATAACGTTTACTAGAAAATGTAATCGAATAACCTATAATTATAATTTTAATGGCACTATTATTCCTAGAGCAGAGCTTGTTCGAGATCTTGGCGTTATGCTAGATCGCAAACTTTTGTACACTTCTCACTTTGAGTATATATGTAACAGAGCTCACAAAATGCTGGGATTCTTATATAGAGCTACTAAATCTTTTAAAAAGGTAGAATCTTTAATGACGCTGTATTTCGCATATATTCGAAGTATCATGGAATATGCATCGCCGATCTGGTCCCCTACTTATATAACACATATTGCCCAACTAGAATCCGTTCAGCGCAATTTTACACGCCGTTTAAACTATCGCTTAGGTAGGCGGGGTGATTACGCCGACAGGCTCAATTTTTTCCATCTGGTCTCTCTCGAGGATAGACGGTTACTTACAGATATGAAACTATTGTTCGACGTAGTGAATGCAGTCCTAGACTGTCCTGAGCTTACAGAACGCATTGGTGTACGGGCATACTCAATCCGCACCAGACGCATGCGCTCTCTGGACGTTGGGTCGGCACGCACAAATTACGCCAAACACTCTGTTTTGCAAAGAATCGTCCAAGCATACGAAAGCAAATTCAGAGGCGCTGACATATTTTTTCTCCATCGAAATACTTTTATTAACTTTGTTAACAAGGCTTTTTTAACGGAAATACATAAATAAACAGGACTGAACAGGCACACACGCATACACAAACACACCCTAACACACCCTCTCACACATACACATACACACAGTTACTCTTCTATTGATCCCTCGTCCCTTTTTTGTTTCTTTTTCTCTTTTTAAATCCTTTTATAAAAAAATATATTATAGAACAATAATTATTTGCCTACTTTCTTTTTAAAACATAACGGTACGTCGTCATCGATTTGTATATATAGAATTGTAAAGGTCAAACTTTGTAATAGGCTTTATAAGAATTGATTAGTAAAATTGTATTTTTAGATTTAAGAAGCTGTAAAGTTTGCAAAACATTAAATAAATAAATAAATAAATAAATAAATTGCTCCTACATAAAAATTTTTTTTTTACTGTGGAAAACTCGCATTTTTTTTACCTTAGATTGCCTGCAAGCATTTTTCTCCAAAAGATGCTAAGAAAGACTTACTGAAAGGGTTTGTTTAAACTATTTTGGTGCGGAATATTAAAAAGCAACTACAGGGCAGCAACCAATTGCAAATACTATATACATTATATAATAACCCCGCCGAGCGTGCGTGCTTACGTTCAAGCAAGTAACGCTTGTACCGCTGCGCTGCTGGTTGATGAACCACAGGGGTCCCACAGGGGGCTATAAGTATCTAATCAAAAGGCGGTGACGTCTGTTTAAGTACAAAAGGTTAAATGGACTTTTTGGACGTCATTGATGCTTCTATACTTATTTATTCAAAAGCAATACATATCGTATAATTTATTTTTCTTAGTCCTTTTATCACTTAACGTCCCAAGTGGCGGAGGTTCGAACCCCGGAGTCATGTTTACTAATGAGTCTTTCCTAATTTCTCAAGTTCACTGCTTACATCACTACTGGCTTTTCGGTGAAGAAAAACATCGTGAGGAAACCTGCATACGTCGAAAAAAAGACCTATGTGAAGTCCACAATCCGCACTGAGCCCGCGTGTGGACAATGGCCCAAATCACCCTCGCTTAGGAGGGTAGGCCGTGTCCCAACAGTAGGGACGTACGAAAGCTGGCAAGCATTTATCTTAGTAAAGTTAGAGAAATTTTAAAGGATCATGATAATAAAATGGGTAAATAATTAAAAGTTTATTTTGCTAGTAAGCCTGTACCAGAGTTATCAATACCTGATGTTGCTCGTTGTTGTAACGCAACACGCAACACAGAATTATTAATGTACCAAGGTTATTTAAAAATCAATTTCTAATTATTATTTTTTCATTTCATTATTCATACACAGTGTAATTATGTGCCGACAAAACGGATGCTTTACCTACCTATATATTGTACCTTAATAAATCCCAGGGGCTTTTTCTTTGTAAATTTTATTTTTCTCTTAGCAAAGCGCGCGTTCTAAGAACCCACGGGCAGTAATGACGCGCACACTACAAACGAGCTATTACCTACAAGTTTTAACTTCAAACAAAACTTTTTAATTCATAAATTCTCTAGATATGGCGGATGCGTTGTTTTGACTTTCACGCCATTTAAATTGTGTTTTGGTGAGTTTATTTATTTATTTACGTTATATTTTTATTTGTCAACTCGCAAATGTGATAAAAAACATTGTATGTAACACGGGCTTTACAGAAATTACAAACTCAAGTCAATAAAGCCTTCGTTTTCTTAATAGAATCTTGTAAGTAATTTTATAATCAGTAGTAATATTTTGTTATAAAACAGCTTGAATAGGTAAGTAAAGACATACCCATACTGTAGTTAGTGAGATACATGCGAAGTTCTTACGTGTTGAAGTCTATATGTTTGCTAGTATTGCTGTATCCTTTGTCTTTATAATAACAAAACATAGCTACAAATCCCTTTAAATTGCTGACTTAAAAGTAAGCATTCCTACAGAATCTTTTCTAGAATACCGCAGCTGCTGACCCAAGACCTCGTTATTTGAATTTACATTTTCTTCCTACTAAGGGATCAGTGCGGTCAAACCGTAATCCCTTATGTTGCTGGCTCACCCATACCATAACACTAATCAATTGTCGGTTAGAAACTTAAAACCATTTCAGGTTATTGAGTTCTGGAAGTGGTTGTTATTTATCTGTCTATTTGTGATGTTTATATTTTCATACATACATCCTAATCTGCGTTTGCTAATCGATTGTTTTTTTTAAAACACATCTTGCTTAACTAAACGCTATCTCCTTATTTCAATGACATGGTGTTCTGCCTCAGTTTTTTTTAAAACACTTTGCTTTCTTGATAAGTTAACGAAGAATTAAAAGGCTGTCTTGTGGCCTAAAAGTCTTGTTTTAATCTTAGTTGTACGCTACTACCATAGCCTAAACAATCATTTTATTAAATCAGCATCTAGCTCTAGACGGAGCAATCGTGAGGTAAGGTGCGCGGCGTGAAAGGGGTGAGCGTACCTACCCGACTGGCCTATGTCGTCACATATGGCTAGTCGGGTACTGTTAAGCCAGGTATACATTTTGTCGCGGCGTCAAGACGGTTGGACGTTGTTGACGGGAAAAAAATAAACCATACATTTTAATGTGGCACACTGTAAAAAAAGCGCCAACTATTTAAATCTGTTACTTTAAATAAATCAATGATAAAATTAACTAGTCATAAAAAGTAGCTTAAACGCAGAAATAGTAGTAGTAATAGTTGTTTTCATCATTATGTAATTTATTAAAAGTAAGTGATTAACACAGTTGGTGCATGTGGCACCATTATAATATTATAATAAATCATTGCGTAGTTCTAAATGGAATTTGACTGTTATGTTGCGTCGCGCATCATCGTGCATTGGTAAACAAAGACCCAGTCTTAAATGGGCAGAAAAATATAGATATTTAAAATAAAAAGGCAATTTCCTTAAGAAGTCAGGTTTTAACTTTTACTTAGATTATGTAAAACAAGATAGTAAAGCACGATTTACAAATCCTCGCTTCTCAAGTCGACAAATGAAGTACGATCTATAACAAAGAACAGGGCGCCTCAATTGTTTGTATTTTGCATATAGATGAGAGTATGAAAGCGACAAGTCGTATTGTGGGAGACAACTACGGTTGGGGAGGATACAAGAACAAGACACCCTTGTCGTTAAGGCCACTTCTATTACTTCGAGCTCTGTCAAGTAGAGATCCACTAATTATCATTTTTTACCCATCCGGCTGTTGTCATAAGTTATATGTGGCTTGAAACATCTGACAGTCAAGTGGCCACTAGCTTGATAACGTCTGCCAATTCCCAATGGACCAGCGCAGCGCAGTGAACTATAGCCTCAGCCTCCTTTCTCTAAGGAGAGGTCAGTACCCCTGTGTTGAAGCAACAACCCAGCTGTCCATAGGCAAGCGTTGTTTTACGCAATGAATTCAAGTGAGCGTAGTTTCTGATGATTGGAGCATTCAGGATCCATCATCGGAACATAACTAAACTTGCGGATAATTAACTTACTGACTGGTTATTTAAATTCTTCCGTCATGATCGCTTACAAGGAATATAATCCGTTTTGCGTGATCTGTACATTTTAACACAGAAATTTAACCTGGAATTAAAGTAGGTACTAAATTCTAAATAATTATAATCTTTAATGCATTTTAAGTGTCGGGGATTTTTTTTCAAAGCTAATGCACCTCTATAAGCAAAAAAAAAACTAAATTTAAAACCATTCGCCACCACTAAATATTTTGTTCAAACAAAATGGAAAGAACTTCATAATTGAATTCTCAAACAAATTCGTGCGTGTGTCACACCCTGTCCAAACACGTGTAATAAATCTTCGTTGAAACAACAAACAATCGGAGAGTATACCGTTATGTGAAGACAAGTGTGTCCGCGTAGCTACCCACGTGCGTCCGATGCGAAAGAAAAGCGCATACAGACGTCCGGCCTAGAGATGGGAAGGCCTGTCCGAATGGATATACGTGTCTCCGAATCTGGGTTGTGGGCAGTATGTAAAATCCGAGTGCATGAGCCATGTTTGTCAGTATTTCTGTCTTTTTTACAATTTTGTTTCAATATTTTATTCGGGATTTTATGAATAAATATAGCGTAAAAAGGGTAACGTTTAAATAAGTGCGATATATAAGGTTTTTGAATTTAAATTTTGGCTATAGATAAACAACATTCATTGGATCAGCTAGTAAAAAAATAAACAATATTTTTTATATATTTAATTAAGTTTTAGATTAGATTAGATTTTAAATAAAGTCGCTAGAAATAATTTAATTTTAATTTAAAGTAGACATCGAAGCATTCCTTAAGATTTTTTCATATAGAAGAGAGTGTTATTGAAAATGGTAAGCAAGAAACCCGCTGCCCACGATCAACTAGGTTTTAAAAAGTTAGGCGGCATTTTCAAAATTCCAATGAGGATTTAAGTGACTCGGCTATCCCTATGGATTAACATCCGCAGAACTGGATATGTAAACTCAATTAAAATCTTATTCATTACCATCTCTATTCCGGCCGGTGTCGCAGTACGGCTCTTCCAGTAATACAGGACGGATTTAAACGTGTAAATAAATTGAGAATGTGCGGGGGCGACGTCTAAGAAGGATGGCACTGATTAGGAACCTACGCTATTACTAAAGAGGAAATAGGAAAGTTCCTCTTAGTTTATGAAATTAAATTATTATTTTATTAGGTTGAATAAATAAAGAAAAAAAAAATTATTACTAAGCTGATTACCGGGATCATTTTGGACATGAGGGTACAAAACTTAACTTTTTAACGAACTCGAAAAACATGTAAAACTTCAAAAATTCATTATGCTTTTACAACTTATTATAAGAGACTCCTTTAATTTTACATTTTAATATATTATTCCTAGTTAAATATAACCGTTTCTTTTACATATAGGTACCTAGCTACCTAGCTAGAGCAGTTACAAACAACCTTGGAATCAAAATTATAATTGACATTAATAACATAAAATTGAACTAAAATTATATAAATCTAAACAAATCTAAATCATACATTCGAATAATTGTTGCCCGCGTGGTACGTCTTTTATGATGATATTTCTTACTATGTTCGGTCTATTTAGATTTTCCCTCACTACTCAATCCCAAAGATCTTCGCAGCAAAAACGGCTTCTGACGCGTGACGTGGAAACTTGTCAAAATGACACATTTGTCCAATTGAAACATAAGTCTGATTGTCAAATTGTAACATCGTGTGATTTATTCCTTCTATATAGTACTGGTAGTATTCGTTCAATCATTATACTGAGTGAATTATGAGACGAATATTTTTTCCCACATTTACCGACAAATCGTAAATTCTGTAGTGGTGCGTTACTAATGTATAAGCACTCATCACGCAGAAGCTCCAGCGCGAGTGCTCTCGAGTCGAGTACTTCGCGACGAGAGGCTGATGTCTGTTATTGAGTATCTGACGCTCGAGCGATGATTACTCTGCGACAAAGTAAACAGTTCCTCCAACACGACTGTAAAAATAAATCTGTCTTCTGGTTAAACTAGTGTTTGATAGAGAGCTGGAGCTATATCTTTTTTTATATATAATTGCGATTGTTGCCTAGAGGCCTTTCCTTATTTGAGTAAGGAGGCTTGGGTCATCACGCTGGCCTAGGACAGATAGGCGGAAGTTTTTCGAGATAGTGGATACGGATATGGACTACCAGAGTTTTCTTTTAAAAAGGCTCACAGCCACTCAGAGAGCTATAGCAGGTGTTTCTTTGTGCGTTCAAATACGGAAAAATAGTGGTCGTCTTTCAGCTTAGATGACCACGATGTTCTTTTGCTTATGTGTCGGAAACTATCACGAAGCATGTATAATTCGCGCCACATAAGTTGAACTAAAATGGCGGCCCTCTGCGCAGATACAGTACGGACAAATGTACTAACGAACCAAAAATGTGTTACTCAGGTTCAACTTACGTGGCGCGATTTATACAATTTAATGAGGTTAATAGCTGATTTAAAAAGATAATTCTCTACATAAAAAGTAAGATAAATGAATCAAGGTCGTTTTTCAAAATCATCTTTAATATAATGAACGTCATTTCCTTTTCACAATTTTCTATTAGTGAATGTTTGAATACTTGGAAATTAAAAAATCCATAAAGTCAAATATTTTAATTTCGTATGAGCCGCAAAATATCATGTTATTGAATTTGTGTTCAAAACTCGGAAAATACTTTTACCATAGTTGTGTGGCGAAGCAGGTGAAATTCCGCTTCGTGGGCGTGGAAAAATTGTTTTTATTTTCACAGCCCACGTAAACGACTGGCCTGTCGTAAAATTGACATAAAACTTGTGAGTTATGATGGGAATAGATATATACAGCACAATACGTAACCAACCTTGATTAGTTTCGTGACTTTGGGAAATAATGATAATTTTTTAAACGATTTCTATACAATACTAGCTGTCCCGGCGAACGTTGTTCCGCTGCCGTCCCTCTGTACCCGGCGAAAGTTGGTTTTTACCTATAGTGCCCGAGTCCGGCTCGCACTTGACATATCGAGATAAAAACTATCCTATCTTTTAAGTTGGATCAAATAACAGATATTTACGAAGTTTGATCAAAATCGGTTCAGTAGTTTAGGAGTCCATTGAGGACAAAAATTGTGACACGAGATTTATATATATTAAGATTGTGGACTTGATTGTTTGTATATAGGTATGATCACCATTGTTGACTTTTTGTTATCTATAGTAAACTCAGTTAGCTTCGGTCTTGTCCTTCTCAGACACGGCGAACTTCGTTTCTCTTTTGTTGAAACGAGTGGAGCACTAAATTTTATCAAAGGCTTGTACTAATTTAGAAACCTTCCCTGGTGTCTGAACTACAGTTCATTACAATCGGAAGAATGGTTCACCCTTAGTGCGCGGTTTAGACTTGCTCTGAAAATCACGAACAGAATAGAATAGAAATCATCCAAATCGGTCGAGCCGTTCTCAAGTGAATTAATTTTTATTTTTATAGAAAGATAGATTCTACTAGAACTACCAATAACAGTGTGTAAATACTTTTATACTTACCTACACATTTTCCTTATGTAAGCTCTGATTATGTAGGCTTAGATTAACATACTTGTATAGACTACAAAATATAGTGTTGATCGCTTTTTAAGGTTCCGTAGCCAAATGGCAACAACAGACCCCTTATGGTTTTGCCATGTTCGTCGTCCGTATGTCACAGCACTTACTGCCGTATAATTTCGTCGTCTTCGCATCGATTCTTTATAGGAAGGTGTGTTTTGTGAACGGTCATAAAGTCTAATAATGAAATTGAAGAAAAGAATTTTAAGGGTAGTTTTCTCCACACAATGAACTTAGGAATGAAACAACTTTATTTCGCGTTTTTTTGTATGAATAATATATGAGCTTTGAAAGCTTTTAGGCCCGCTTTAGTTTGTTTTAGCAGATCACCAAGAATGCGTTGTCTGAAAAATCTAAAAAAAATATTAATAAAAGCGCATTATATAAACTGACATTACTTTACGGAACCCTACACCAAGCATAGCCAAACATGCTCTTGACCAGTTTTTTTTCAAAAAGGAATGCAAAGGTATACTATATGCATAGGTATAAGTATATACTATTTTCAGTTCGTAAACAATACGATAATGTGCATGACGAACTTAGGGTTGATTGTCCTTACGTATATAGAACGTTTGTATATAAAATACCTGTGTTGGCTATAAGTGTATGTTCTATAACGAACTCTCAACGATGCATATTATAAGTTCTATTTTTGGAGTTAGTAAATTACTGTTCATACCAGGGCGACAGCGACCGACGTCTGGGCGTCGGTTCTCGTCCTTTACATCGTCTTTTGTCGGACACGGGATGTGATTCCGAGAAGCAATGCGTTATGGGCAATGCCGACATTCTGCGCATACTTGAAGAATTGCACTTAATCACTATGTCTCATTTACTTTTCATTTAATTGACTCCCTCGCAGCTTAGTTGGTAGTGTTGTTGACTTCTGTGCAGAGTGTGTGGGTTCGATTCCCGCACTGGATAAACATTCATGTGATAAACATTTGTGTTTGTCTTAGGTCTGGGTGTATTTATGTATGATATGTATAGGTTAACAAAAAATATATTATATATATGTATTTGTATCTTTTGTCTGGTCTTTCTTTGGGGCCAGACGGCGCTGTGTGTAATATCCAAAAATATTTATTTATTCATTATTATAGAATTTATACTTGTAATTCTTTAAACTTTACTTAGAATTAAATCATTTATGTACATCGATAAATAAATTTGCACTCTTAGTTATTCAAAATTCGAGGCAAGTCAGCAAGAAATATTGAGTTTCTATAAAACTATAAACGATATTAATAATGGTCTGGTGCGTAGATTGCCATAAAGAAATATTTTTTGCATTTTTAATATTCCAACACATCGAAAAGGCGTGGCGGCACGATAGGCACAACAGACTGACTTGACTTTTGGCATAGGGGTAACTGGAGGGACTAGGAGGGACACTAGATAGATAGACCTAACCTAACTAATCGAGTTGGGGTTAGATTTACTAAATTTATGGAAAAAAAAATTTCAAAACAATATACAACATTTAAAAACTATTTCTGTGGTCTTCCTGCCACAATCAAAGGCACCAAACTGGCAAAGGTGGAGGCGGGGTGGCTATATACCTTCGTGCAGACATACAACATACAGTCGTTTCTGTCTCTTCATCAAAATACTTTGGTACTGCAGAACACCTCTTTATTGAGATTTTGGTCAATAATAAAAAAGTTTTACAGCCCTTTATATAAATTACTTTTCATCCCTTGAAAACCTTTTTGATGAAATATATCCTTGGTATGACGATGTTATTCTTTTAGGTGACTTAAACACCTGTTTTATAAAAAAATAATCACGCACCATCCAACTTTTTTTCTTCTTTCTTCATATAACTAGCACTGTCTTTCACTTTCACCAACTCATTACGCTCCTAACGCCTACTTCTTGCTTCTCTTCTCAGTCCATCCACCTAAACGTAATCCCAAGTAGATGATCCTTGAGCAACACCGGTCTAGGTCAGTAATTGAATGGGTACGTTTTTTGTTTTTGTTTGTGTGGTAGTAGGAACGGGACCTTCGCAATGCGAGTCCGACTCACACTTGGCCGGTTATTATTGGTTTAACACGTCATCTTCCGTATTAGTTGTAATTCTATCGTATACTTTAGGTATACTTTAGAGACCAAAAACGACGAGAGAAAAACATCTAACCGAAATTTCCCGGGATTCACTATCAGAAGGCAACACTTATGTGCCCTTATTTTATGAATATAAATAAAAATAAAAATCACGTCAATAAAAAACCTAGACTGTATTAAAGACAAAGCCTGATAAAAGTTACGAGTCCTTTATAATCAAAAATCAGCTATCTGTCAAAAAACGAATTAAAATTTAATTGTAAGTGCTTATTGTATGAAACCGATTTTCCACTTGAGTGCCTTTCAATAGACCCTCAAAGTTCCGGTTCGGCTTCCAGATTGATTAATGACTGGACCGCCCATCAGCTGGCCGGTACTTTTTTTTCTACGGGCTCAGATGGACAGGCTCCGTAACGAGGATAACCAGCTATTAATTATAACTGTTCAACTTTTCAAAATCGATTTCGTGCCATGCCTACATTTTTACAATGAACCGCAAATAAATAAAGGCATATAGATGCTTACTTTTAAAATATTTTAAATATAAGGAACTTAAGGTGATGGCAAACCCAAACAAGTTAAGTTTGCAAACATTTGATTAATTTTGTTACAGTCCCGAGTACACTTTTTCACGTCAAAAAAAATATGTTATAGTTCGAACTTTAATTAAGTGGATTTGCTAATATTATAATAATTTGTCTATTGAAACAGTTAGTAAAATTATAACAACAAGAGGTAAACGCTTAAAATATTCACAGAATTTTTAGTTATAAAGTCACTTTAAAAATAAATAATAAAATTTAAATAAAACAAATATTTAAGGGGGGCTCCCATACAGCAAACGTGATTTATTTGCCGTTTTTATAGATAATGGTACGGAACCCTTCGTGCGCGAGTCCGACTCGCACTTGGCCGATTTTTATTGATCCAATTTGCACAAACAAAATGGACCGATAGAGTCGTAACCACAGAGTAATCTCCTTACTACCGAGGTGATTTGTAGTAAGTTCAGCTATAAATTAAATTCAGAAGCGCAAAAACACCACCCCGTCTCGTCGCAAAGCTCTTAAATCCGACAGCAAGCTCATCTGGGGAGATGTTGTCATTCTTATGAGGAGACATCGTTACTCCTGCCGAGAACGTAACGAGTGTCACCGAGGTGAATTACTTGGCAGCCGATAATGAAATCGTTAGGTGAATCAGGTTTTAGATGGTGCTAATTCCACCTCGTCTTGTGTGTAGGTTGTAGGTATCTACTTTACATTTGTACTTACATAAACTTTCTGGCTAGATTTTAACTTAATGTTTTTGTAATGAAAGTTGTAAGGTCTTGCATGATGAGTTATGTAAATATTCATTTATTTATTTTTAATTTTCAATATTATTTCGTTGTTCTAAAAAAAATATTTAAAAATTAAGCTAACTTTAAAACCTAAAAAGTAAAAATAAACTCCTTAAGCAGCTGGTAAGGTAACCTTAGCTTCCCACTAGACCACTGGGTCTGCCTGCCCTCACCGAAGGCGAGTCCATCTCGCGGGTCCAGTGTGGATTGTGGAATTTTTTTTTTCTCTCTTGATTACTGTAACCTGGCAATCTGTGGGTATCACAATGATCCAGTATATTGTTTGAATTGATTCTGACTTTATTCCAGCGAGAAAAGCTCTATTGAGTCTTCTCAATCACATGTTGACATTTGTCAATTTGGTGCAAGTCTGTTATTTAAAGTAGGTATACTGAATCTCTTGAGACGCGAGTGGGTTACACTTCCAGGTCTTTTCAGTTTTGATGCTAGTACGTTAATGTGGTTCGACAATCCAGTCTGGCATCTTTCACTATACTGAGAAATTACCTGCTTGATGGTATTGATTTTCAAATCCATATGTATGTTTTTTTTTTCAATGAAGTATTATATGTTAGTCATTGAAATTGTGGACTACAAATACGTTTTTTTTGACGTAAGTATACAACTTCGTCTCTATGATGTTTAAGTTCTCCGAACAGCCAGTTTAGTTCACTTAAAGTTCAAATAATAAATGTACTTAAGAAATCAAATAAAGACATGTAAAATTTAAACCGCTAGGCCACCACTGACAAATAAGGTGAAAATCGGCCAAGTGCGAGTCGAACTCGCGCATGAAGGGTTCCGTCCCATTATCTATAAAAACGGCAAAAATATCACGTTTGTTGTATGGGAAATAAATATTTGTTTTATTTTAATTTAATTATTTATTTTTAAAGTAAATATACAACGTAATAGTCTGTTTTTACCTTTTGGGTACGGAACCCTAAAAATCGGTGAGAGAAAAAATGCCTAGTCTCAGTAGTGTTGGATTCCTCGTATTGTGTTACAGTGAAAAAAAATATTATTAAAATGATTTTGAAACTAATATATATTATTATTTGTTTGTATACTCATTGTTGAGTAGGAAAAAAAATCATAGCAAAATTACCACAGTAGTGCTATAGTGCATTAAAATACCTTCGACGCAATAGTACATGGTCGCAAAAACTATTGATATCATAACCGACTATCTCCAATCAGTCAACAAGTACCTAAAACACAAGAAAAAGTAATAATTAGGTATATGGAGGAAAAAGCAAAATGACCTTTGGAGAAAAAGGTTTTCGCAGAGGAAACATTCCCCAAAAATCAACAAATTATCTTTGTGTATTCGGACTGCGTACACTGACTTCTGTTACTACAGAATTCCTCAATTACAGAGAGCATTGAGTAGAAACATTCGAGGCTTGTACAGCCGGAGGCTCTCGCCGCCGCTGCGGTGTGAAATTGAAAAAGAAAAACGATTTATTTAGAAGTTACCCTTTGGTGCGAGGGACGAGTCATTATTTTTTATGTCCTATTCTTTTTCCTCAGTTTCTCCCTAGCCAGTTGTCGTTATACAAATTTTAGAAGCCTCAATTCGACGTAGTTAAGGTTATGAAGGCTTTTCAAAGAAATTGAGAAAATATTTATTCTTTCCTAAACAAAAAAGTTAGGAGTTCTATGATTTATATGGAGTTTACTTTATTATTTAGATGACGATGAAGCAAATCTATTAGTTGTTAAGAAACACATCCTTACATACGCTTTTACCCCGTTTTTCCTTACTTGTTTTATTTTGTAAACTTAAAATATAAAATAACTATGACAGGCTTAAAATATGAAAAAAGTAAATGCACACTCACATAAAAACAGAAAGGTTGAACTATATTCTACCAGTGGATATTCTTATATGCGCCTAAATCATAGTTTTCTTGATTTTAAGTTTACAAAATAAGACAAGTAAAAAAAACAGGGTAAAAACATATGTATTATATGTATAAAGAAAACGCTTAGTCTCTAGACAAACACAAAATTACATCACATAATTTTTTTGTCTTGTGCGGAAATCTTGAACTCACGCCCCTCTATTCAGCAGTCGTGTCATTTCCCACTGAGCCACGGTGTAATAATTATCAAATCAACAAGTAAAAACTTTAGGTATATTTATCACTCAGTAAATAGAAGCATATAATTGTTAAAAGGAAAAGTTAAATCTGTTACTTTACCAATCAGGCAATAAATGTCCAATAGTCAATGATTTTTACTGAAGTAGGTAATAATAATGTGGCTGAAACCGATCATAGTCCCTGATTTCTTCGCTACACTTTAATTTCCTTCGCAGCCTTCGTAGGCGTTACAAAAAGAGAAGTTCACGAATTGATATCGCGATTTTCGATCAGTCCCCCACACGTATTGGAGGGGGAATGGGGTGGGTAATAGGGTTGAATGTGGGGAATAGGGGTGCAATATCCACGACTGCCACAAAACAAAACTAATCCTTAGATACGGAACAGACGTGGCCTCTGCCATAAGCTTGGCTATCTAAGTGACCTTTATTTAAGTAAAAAGCTCGCTCTTTATAGAAGAATTTTGTTGATAAAATAGGAATTGATTTATTATTTAGTTAAGTTGATTGCCTATTGATGGTGTTGCGAAAAAAAAGGTGTTGCGGTTTGTTTTATTAAAGAGTGGTTCTTATTGTATCAAAGTTACTTTATATGGAAGTGACATCTTTGTATATAGTTTTATACTTATACAAGTCAAAGTGTAAGATAGTTTATCGTCATAATTGATGGAAAAAAATTTGTACAGTATCTAATAGAAATCCGCGCGGGTGTAGCCGTGGGTAATTGGTACCCCTCGCTACAGCGCATTAAGTTTAAGGGCAGAAAAACGTCTGCCGGGCCAGCTAGTATATTATAAGTACAGAGTGTTAATGTTGATGATTGATTTATAATAGATATCTTTGGCAAGCTATTGAGGTTCAGTCATAGACATAGAGACTGGAAAGCGCATTTCCTGACAGCTGTGAAGTAAAAACCGTAGCAAAAGCGGGAAAAAGGCAATGTGAATCTACGGTCTCTTGTCTCTTTCTAACGTTTTGTTTTTATATTACAGAAAAGAGACAGATAATTGCAACACTTTATGTCTTACTAAAGTAAATAGCAATTTTATACATATTAACTTTACATATATACCTATTTATGATTTGGGAATTTAATAGAGTAAATTCGTCAAAAGGCCCGACTGAACTGCGCCAACAATGAACAAATATTTGTCAATTTGACAGTTTGCTGCGAAATTGATTGCCTCTGACGTCACTAGTGACCACTGAAATTACTAACGAAGCTTAACGCTGTAATGTGGATGATATATCATCACATATTTTTTCGTATATAAACATTTTATGAACGAAATAAGTAATGGTTGCACAAGACTTTAAAGTTGTGTTTTGAGGCTCCAAACACTCACATATTTACACACTTACATTTGGTTTTTTTTTATTTATTTATTAAAAAGTGTCAGATTTTTAACACTTACGAACAAAGTAACACAGTACAAATAAACACACACTACCAAAAGCTTATTGAGATCTGTTTGGAGTATGTACTTGCATACATTTTTTCTCGAATTACAGAATCTCGCGTACTCGAGACAGTTTCCAATAAGCTCCAAGTAGTGTGTTTTTATTTGTACTGTGTAAATGAAGTAATGGTAGTTCTTTTTAATTTTCTAGGTAGGTTCCTTTTTTTTAGGTTCCCAATAAGCTCCCTGAAGCTCGCGATGTATTTTTATGTATGGAAAAGTCTATAATATACTTTGAACTTACTACATATATTCGTATATGTAGGTTGGTACTATCACGAAAACTCGATTATCGGCGTTAGGAAAAGCCATATGCAAGGAAAATTAAGTCACGTTTCCGAATCGCTCCGTTCAGTGGAGCAGGGAACGAGGTAGCTGAGCTGACTAAGCCGAGTTTCTAAACTATCTATCAAGGCCATTCAGAACGTTGCTTAGTGGCTAATAAATAACGTTAATACAATATTCTCAAACATGCTACTGTATGCGACCATATCTTCCACAAGCTTCTTTGGGATAAATCGTACTTGCAGTACAGTATCAGATGTTTTATCCGTCCGCTCGAGCGGTCAAATATGAAATTGAAAATAGAACGAACTGTTTTAAACCCGAAGAACATTGCGAACTAAAGAGATAACTCATCAAGTTTTATTTAAATTTTGGACTGGCACAACAAAAAGAATGCGCCATTTAATTTATTTAAAAAGGTAAAAAAAGAAATTGACATTTGAACGCGGTCAATTAGCGGCAAAATGACCTAAACTATTTTTATTATTTCCAATACAGTTGTCAATATACTTAGTTTTTTTACACGCGTGTTTGAAAAAAGCACTATACAAGCTTTGACCACAAATGAGCATGACTGGACTCCGTTATGCCTCGTTCCGCATACTCACGATCGCCCGGTTATGCTGAGTTTGGGGGCAGCGGCAGTAATGTGCTAAATCGATTCCGATAGCTACTTGCTAATTTAATAAATTTATAAGTTTAAATAAATAATAATTTTATTATATTTCAATTTAAAATTTTACATTATTCAAGATGAAATTAATTTAAGCACGGTATTCTAATTATTTTTGTTAGGAAAATGCATAAATGTCGTAATAAATGTGCATGTTTAATGTTATAATCCAGCCAACTTTAGAAAACATAAATTAGTATTATACCTAGTGCTACAAAAATCTGGACCTATAACTTTATATAGTATTATTTTATTGAGTACATATGTTCATTGTGTAAGTTCACTGTGTTGTTGTTTTTATTGATTGAAAGCTTATAGGTATAATATTATATTATAGCTCTGAGACGACTATTAATTAAGTAATATGTATTTGACTATGTAATTAAAATAAATAAAAAAGAAAAAAAATATCACAAAAACATTTTGTAACATCATAAATAACGATTCTGGTAAACGCTCCTTTTTTTAAAACATTTCAGAACCGTTTAGAAATTAGTATACTTTTCACCGGAAACGCCCACGGAAAATAACATTTTTATATAGAGTTGAAAGCTTTACAGTAACGGCGTCACGTGCTAAAGTTTTTTTTATTATTCGGAGCTTAAAGCTCTCGTATTCCAAGCTCGTGACTCCTGCCGTTAGCGAAGCTTTGCGTCCCTCCTTGCAAATGAAGTAATGACTCAACTTGTCTTAGCTTCCTTGTTGAGTGCAAAAAACCAGAACATTTATTCATTTATACATATGTTTGTTTATCAGTCAATTTTATAACTTTATATTCAATTATAACTTTATTTATTTTACTTTACTTATCAAATGTTTATAATAAGTTTTCTAGTTCTTCTTTTTACAAATCATATCATTGAACAATTGATTATTTGTATGTTACGAGAAGATTAAAAACAAAAACTAAATTTCTAAAAAAAAATTAAGTTTCGAAAGTTGGGCTCGAACCTCCAGAGTACAGAATCCTAAAAATCAAATCGCAAGACACCAAAAAAAGAGAATTGCATATAAATGTCCACTCAACGAATCATCTGAGGATATACCACGTGTAAAACGTCATTGAAAGAAAACGTGACATAATCCTGACTCAATAAACGTGACGAGGTCTCGACTCGCGTTGTTTAGTAACAGGACGCGACGTGCCGCCGGAAGATACATTCGTCATTGTAATAAGTACTCTCCGTTCTTTTCCGATCCTCTTTAAGGACAAATAAATGATGGCTCAGTTTTGTTTGTGTTTGTACAAAAAGCTTTTATTTACTTTGCCTCGTTTTCAGAATTTTTGCTTCTCGTGCTTTAATTCTCGTTATTGTGCTGCAATTTTGCAAACACTTTGGGCTATCGAGACAATAAGATATTGAAAGTGGAAGATTAAAAACTAAAACCCGACTCCCCAAATTATATGAAAAACGGTTTTCTTTTAAGTTTAACATAGCTTGTAAAATACTTTTATATTTTTGATATATAAGGCGACCCAGTACAAAGGCCGTTCGGTCTCGTACTCTTTTAATGTGGGCTCTAAAATTAAGATGAGAGTCCAAAGTGACTCGTAGATATTTGACCTTTTTTGCCTTGTGGCCTTTTTCGATTTTTTACCTCGGGCAAAATGTATTGCTGCACTTTTGTCGGGGTTAATCTCGATTCTCCACTTCCGTAACCAATCGCCTAGGGCATTGGCTGCGGACTGGATGGCCAGGCTTATGCGACGGACGTGTCGGTGCGAACAGTAAAGCGAAACTCTCGAGACCCATACAAGTACTTGCTTACATTTTACTCACTTACAAGGCCGGCGCACTTGAGACTATTCCCAACTAGCTCCAAGGCCTATTTTGAGAAAATAATAAATATAATAAAATAATTATATATACAATAATAAATATCATAAAATATGTAATAATATATAAAATAATAAATATCATAAAATAATAAATAACGTCTTATCCTAAAAAAACGAACCGACTTAAATAAATTAAAAGAAAATTGTCGCTTTATTTGGTGTATTCTTTCAGTAAATGTAATATTAACGAAGTTCGTGACTGAACTTTGAATAGTGTCATCAAATATTGGATATTTAACGTTTTGAACCTGTTTGTTTATCAGTACCTAATTGTTTTTCTTTTATATTAATCTTAAAAGTTGACAAAAATATATTCGTAAATATAATATTGTCTTGTTAGTAAACAGAGTGTAGACATTTGACTAGACGAAATACGAATGCCAACTGCATTTATTGGAACAGTGCCAGAGTGACACTTCTGCACCCTTTTATTTTTCATCACCTCAAAATAAAACTGTCGTTTAACTTTTAACACTTGCCTATGACAACCATAAATATATAACTGTTGGCTATCTTTATACCTCACTTATACTTTTTGTTTTCTTTTCAGGAGCAGCAATTGGTGTCGAAGTACACTTCGAGAACAAGGACAGCGGTTTTTTTCTGAAACACACGGCAAGATGGAATGGCGCGGGTCCACCTCCCGAGCCATTAGGCACAGCTCTCCCTGGCGCCCTTCTATCACTGGACAGGTTCACAGTACTCCAAGGAACAGCCCCGGCATCGGTTCGAGCCACATACGGACCATTTTCCACCAAACAAACTGTACCTGCTAGATACGCAGTACCTGATCCTTTAGAGCCTCCAAAAAGAAATGCCACGTTATTGGATCTACAAGAAGCGACTGCTCACAGATTGGACGTCTCTGCACATCTTGTGTTTCGAGAGCTTCCTCGAGATGCGCCCGTTCTGCGGGTTCTCTTTCACACCGGAGGAGAAGGAGGCGCAAGACGTGCAGCTGCACGGCCAAGACGGGTGTGCATTACTGTTCACGCGAGTCTCGGAACACGGACCCTGACGGCTACATGTGGGCCTGAAGGAGAAGAAGGTGCCTGTTTAGCGGAGTTGACTATACCAGCCGCTTGGTGGCCAGCAGATGGTAAAGGCAAACGACCGCCCCGTACCGTTCGACTGGCGTATAGTGCGTCGGAAGCCAGCAGCAGTGACAGTGCTGACGGGGCATGCGGTAGAGTCTCCGTCCAGCCGGCTTGGCCACTCGGCTCGGTAACTCTTGCTGGCGCACGTGCTGGGTACAGAGAAGCGCGAGCTGGTGACTCTGCTCTCCTGCTGCCCCGAGCGCCACTCTATCCACATTCCAGACTACATCTACCATTTGTCGTCCGCCGAGATGCAAGCCATAATATTGGACATGCCGTTATTAAGTAAGTCAAAAAGATTTTATAAATCACATTATTGTTAAGCCAAAGAATAATTTCTATTATCACATACTAGCTGTTGCCCGCACCTTGGTTTGCGTAGATGACATTTTAAGGTTTGCTTTGCCATCTTAATCTCTTCCGTTATATAACTAACACAATAAGTTGAGAGATAAATATACAATAAATCTTTCATAATGTTTCTACTTAAACTTAAAACAACGCAACTTTGGAACTCCTGTTTAATCTCATTTGGCAGTATTTACGTGATTAGATGGCAAATTTTCAGACAGACAGGCGAAAATTTTAGACAGATATTTTTATCTTCTCTTACTGTTAGGTGTAGGTAAGACCTGTCGTATATTTTTTTTAAATTTCTCGTCTGGGTCATATAGATAACAGATTTTTGCGCAAAAAATCGGCTTCTAACAGTATCTATATGTTTTAATCTATAAGCAACAACCTACACAGCATTCGCCTTTCGGCCCACGCCTAACAAAACGATCCCGCTAGCAGTCATATGACGAAACAACTTGTTGGTGCATATTTCTATTATGTCCGGCAGACATTTATTTAGTTGTTACTCATCCGCCTGGACTGGTTTATTGAACGGTCAACTGCGTGCCACGTACGAACCTACGTACACATTGTCAAATAGTATTGAAACTTTTGCGTGGGAAGCTTGATTTAGGATAAACAAGTTCATTGATGCAATGTGGATAAGGATATATGGACAAAAAATCATTAGAAATAGTTTTCTTTTTATAGATCTGTAAAAAAAAACTAAACTTTGACTTTGCCAGCTGCTCCGCCCGCCCCAAATTCGGTTATCGGCGTGGAACTCCTTAATTAACTCCAATTAATCAATTATGAGTTATACCAATGAATTGCTATAGCATGCTATAGGTGCAGCACTAGTTCGTTTAACTCTGTTATAGTTATTCCTGCAGGAAATTTTGAATTTTTAGGGATAAAAAGTAGCCTATATGGTATTCCAGGACCTAACCTATATGTATGCCAAGTTTTATCCCGATCCGTCAAGTGGTTGAATTGTGATTGAGTAACAAACATCCATCCAGACATACAAACTTTCACATTTAAAATATTAGTAGGATGTTCATTTTAACTTATTAACGTACTATTACAGTGTCTGGAATTAAAAAGACCAGACGTCTATAGTAATCCAAACTCTGTTGTGCAGTCATTGGAAGTAAGAATTAGTAGGTAAGCAATGAACGAACATGACTGAAACAAAGCATCTAGGGGCCACCGCGCCGCGCTCTACGTACTTTGCCTGAAAGCTGACCCGTCATGTGTCTAGATCCACCAGCAGACAATGACAAACGTATTTTCTAAACTTACCTAGGTATTTAAAACAAAAAAAAAACTACTAAGTTACTAAATATAAGATTCATTAGGCTGTCTATAAATATAATTATGATAATTAAATATAGATAAGGGAGTAAGAATAAAACCTCAAAGAAAAAGAAAAACAACAAAATGGAATCCTTATTCACTAAAAATCACAAAAAAATTGCGATTTTAGTTATAGATATTCTTACAGTTATAGAAGTTTCCTTTGCTTAGAGCTCTTCTCGTTCCAGAGTGGAAACTGTCCACCCCAAAGTACCCATTAAAAGTTTTGCCACACAAGTTGCTCCCTGACCCATAATTTAAAAGCGTAGTAGCTTTTCAAACTTCTTCTGTTTCAATATTTTCAGTTAAAGGGTAATATTCATTTATGGCAAAACAATATAGGTACTTTAATCCAGTAAACTTCATAATTTACAAATTGTAAGAATATTGTTTGCCCCCACTAGGAATAGATCCCAGGACCTTTGGCATGGCAAACCAACGTTCTACAACTCCGCCACTTGTTCCTCCGTATCCGAATATTTAGGAACCAATAATTGTATAGGAAATTTTAAAATAAACAGTTTGTCTTTTTTGTATTAGTGACAGGTAAAGCTAAACCCAAATTAAAAACTGCAAGGCGATTACTCACCTCAAGTTGGTACTGTTGTATCTATATTGACCACGTCTGTCTGTCCTAGCGTCCTCTAACGGGACCTAAAGTGGCGCTTTAAAAATGAAAATGTTAAATTTAAAATATCATATTGAATGTGGCGCTGCTTTTCCGGGTAGGACAACGTCTGCCGGGTCCGCTATATTATAAATAAGCTTTGCCAGCGGCTCGGCCCGCCCTGAATTTGGTTATCGGCGCGGTATTCTAACGGCACCTCCTTGATTATACTTATGAAGTTTTTATAGCAAGCTATAGCTGCTGCTATGGTTCGTTCGTGTAATTCGATTATAGTTAATCCCGCGGAAACTTTTGAATTTTCCGGAATAAAAAGCAGCCTTTGTCCTTTTCCGTATCTTTAACTTATATCAATACAAAATTTCTGCTCAATTGCGGCAGCCTTGAATAACTTTTGAATTTTCCGGGATGACAAATAGCCTATGTACATCTACCCTATATGTGTGCCAAGTTCCATCCGGATCCATTCAGTGGTTAAATAGTCATTTAGTAACAGACAACCAAACATCCAAACTTTCGCATTTATAAAATTTATGGGATAGCTGGTAATTAAAGAATTTTGCCAGCGGCTCTACCTGCCCTAAATTCGTTTTAGCACTGTTATAGTTATTCCCGCGGTAATTTTTTTAATTTTTCGAGATAAAAGCTATCATATGTCCTTCCTCGGGACTCAAACTATCTCCATACCAAATTTCATCCAAATCGGTTCTGCGGTTCAAGCGTGAAGAGGTAACAGACAGATAAACAGATGGACAGAGCTACTTTCGCATTTATAATATTCGAATTTATATTATTAGTATATAAGTATGTGGATGCGATAGTAACTCTGTATGTCTGTTACCTCTTCACGCTTAAACTACTAAAAACGCTACTTGAAAACATCAAGTGTGAGTCGGTTTTTTTTATATAATTGAGAAGTTGCCGTTGAAATCCTACACCGATAACCAAATTTAGTGCGGGTGAAACCGCGGGCAAAAGCTAGTAGAAACATAAAAAGAAAACAATATTTACGTTCGAATAACGCATTGGACTAACTGGCGGCGGGACAGCGGCGCGCGGCGGAGCGCGTCGCTTGGCCGTACAGGGCATAACTTAATAACCCAGTTGTTCTATCGTAAATGACCGGTTAGTGTTAGGTAGTTAGTTAGTTACGTAAATGGTGGTAGGTACGGAACCCTCGGTGCACGAGTCCATTTCTCAATTGGCCGTTGTTTTTTTTTTTTTTTTTTAGCGCACAGCAAAGAATATCTTAAATACATTTATATTAAAATTATTAAAATGATACACACACAGACGTGAATTGAGAGCAAATTGTGTTATAACATGCACAAGCGTCTAATGAGCGGCGCTCTGAAATTGTATCTCTCACTAATTAATGTGGGAAGCCAACACCTCTCATGTACATATGAAGTACTATGAAGGTACGTACGTAGTTACTGCTGCTACATATCTGTATAGACAGGTATGAGAGCTGTAAAATTTTTCTCGCCCATAGAAGCTAGCAAATATTATCTTGTTTGCAATTCGTTTCCGAATTGAATAAGAATAAACCACTGAGCCATCTTATATTTTTAGCTATTACTGCATTTACTAGCCTGCCTTAATGAAAACTGTCGCAAATATGTGACAGAGGCGAAGTGAAGCAAAGATATGTTGTCTCTTTCTAACTTGCTTTAATAAACATCAACAAACAAAATGGCGGTCGTTGATAGAAAGAGAAAAAAGACCGTAGGTTCGCTTTGTCTCTGGTGCGGCCAATTTTCTGAGTCTATTGCGTAGTCTATAGGACAGATAACTAGTCTATGCTCATACCCTAGTAGTTTTTGAAATTTTAAATTGTTAAAATTTGCGTTGCGCAACTCATTTGTTTAACTTATTTACTGTTAAAGGTTTCAGGCATTTGCAACGTAATACCTTTATAGCCTTATGCGTATTATTTCTCATACTACGGTCCTATCCATTTCCCTTTGCTATTTCTTAGCAAAATTATAAAAGAATCCGGAAATAATCAATCACTAAAAGTTTTTTTACTTCTCACCACTCGAGAATACTTGAATTTTGAATGCACTGTTTAAAATATATAAAATTATTGTCAAATAGCATCTATAATACCCTTGATTGCGCTGACCGCTTACCATCAGGCGGACCGTTAGCTTGTTTGCCTCCTTAGTGGTATAAATTACAATGTAAACTTTAAGGTTATAGAGGTCAATGTTTCGGGCAGGAAATCGATAGCCAACCCGGTGCCTAGAAAGGGCGATAGATCAGATTTCTTGAAGTACAGGCCTATTGCCATTGCCATCTCTCTTCTCCAAGGTAATTAAAAATTAAAGGTAATTGGAGGTAAATTTGTGATCAACACAAAGCTTTTAGAATACCATCTCCAAGAGCATTGGGATCCTTGGTGTTAACATCTCCAGTGATGTTTAGTTCCGAGATAATTTGCAAGACAACGTGAAGCTGACGACCAAAAAACTTGGTGTATACTCAACAGAGCGAAGCGGTACTTCACGTCGGGGCAAAGGTTGCTGTTTTATAACTCGCAAGTTCTGCCCCATATGGAGTTCTACTGCCATCTCTGGGCAGGTGCACTCGGTTACCAGCTTGTTACCATTTGACTCGGTACAACGACGGGCTGTGAGAATTGTCGACGATCCCAAACTCTCTTGCCGTATCGAGCCCTTAAGTCTGTAAGGGGGCAGGGAGGCAATTCATTCTCAAACTTTAGAACCGAAGTTGTTTCAGAGAAACTTCATCCCGCGAACGCTGGGGTTGTGGAATGAGCTCCCTGCCAAGGTTTTGTCTAAGGACTACAGTATGGGGTTCTTTAAGAAAGAACTTATTAGATTTTTGAAGGGTCGACAACGCGCGAGTGATAGCCCTGGTGTTGCAAGCGTTTATATTCTACGGTGACCGCTTACCATCAGGCGGACTGTAAGCTTGTTTGCTTTTATCTTAGTGGTATAAAAAAAGCTAATATTTTTTATGGCTAATTGAATTTAAGTCGCACTTAAAATAAAAATTTTTTGAATCAAAAAAGCATAAATTAAATAATAATTGATCAATATCTAAAAAAAATTTAATTAATTGCGATTTGTCTAAATTTCTCATTCGTATTCCTAGACTAGGCACCTGTTCCTAAACTTTATACATTCGTTCGACCGTGAGTTACGATCTTACGGGCACTGAGCAGAATGAGGGATCTAATGTAACAGTTTAATGGTTCCCTAAATTGGAATTTACAACCTCTTCGGACGAGATCGTAGAGATTATTACTGGCAACAATAAAGTTTGAGTGAAATACTTACAATAAAATATTTTTAAATCTAAATAATTCCATAAAGGAGAATTAAAGTATCTTTGGAACTTTATTGTAACTTTAACTAGGTACTTACATGCTTTGGCTATGAGAACATTTCACAAACATTTTACAATGTAACCAATTTCAATAGAATATCAAATTTCGCAGATCAATGTCCTAGTATTTCCAAATAAGCTATACTACTAAAGTTTTTTTTAGTAGGTTGATATGTAAAGGCATTCAGTTTTTTTTTGTTTTAAATGAAACTAAATGTTTATTTCATGTCATTTTCCTAACTTAGATTTGAGGTTCATTAATTTATGGTATCATTAGGTATGGACTTCAGATCCAGGAAATGTGAAGGAATATACTTATTGCGTATAAAAAGTGGAAGATATATCAAAGACGAAATCTCAATGTTTTTAACAGTTGAGATATCAACTTATAAAGTATTCATACATTATGAATGTCCTGGTCAAGGGCTTACATCGACTTCTAAAATTATAACCCTTCCTTTTGCTTTTGCCGTAATCAGGGAAAAAGCGGCATACTTGAAATATAATCTATATAAATATAATAAAGAGGAAACTGACTGTCTGACTGACAATTTTATCAACGTACAGCTCAAACTACTGGGTAGAGGCTTAAAATTTTGCACAAAGGTTTCTGTTATTACTTACCTATAGGCGAGCACTTTGAAAGTATTTTGCAAAACTCATCTCCCTAAGGAGGTAAAATAGGTGTTAGGGTTTTTTATATCGAGATACGTCATTTTTGACGATAAATGCATAAAACTTGGTGTTTAACGTTACAGTTAAAAATTAAGATATACGTGTTTTACCGCTTTTTTCCCCTGAAGGGCAAAAAGGGGATGAAAATCTGTATGAGATTAAATACATGTTTATCTTAAGGACCTACTGTGTTTTATCTTAATAATAAGAAGCACTGATTCTCGCACCGAATCGCAAAAAAAAAGTGGTGGTGAGCAGTGCACATAGCTCGAAAAAGTGATCACCATGGGACAACCCTTACCAAATAACGAATGACTTTAATAAGATTGCGAGTTGGTCACAGAGGGCACAAGTCGCACGCTGTGGGAAAAGTAAGACCAGGCCTATATCCGGTATTATGACCCTTTTTGCAACATTTTGTAGAAATGGAAAAAAAAGAGTGAACGACATAAATTTTAATTGGATTTTGTACCTACATGTTATTTTTATATTAAAACCCTTAGATAAAGCTATTACATACCAGTTAAGTGTATTAATTAAATGTAAATTAAACCGTCACCCTACATTAGAACCTTGTAATAGGTATTTGTAATAGCATTCAAAGTTATTATCCGGGTACAAACTTCGGGGCTTAAACCTTTGCCTTTAGGAAGCCTATAATTTAAATCAAGTCCTTTGAACGGACATGTTTTAGCGGAACAACCTCCTACCGCAACATCTGTCCTTTGACAACATTATTTGGGTGAGTCTGCCACTGACGTAATACTGCCGTCAATAGGGTTATCCGTATTTATATGAGCGTTACGGGTTTTCGTTTGATGCTACAAAAGGGCAAGGTTATGTTATAAGTTTCGAGAGTCTAAGTAAACAAACTCTGGGAGCTTGTTGCGAAAATGTCTGGGATACTCAGGTATCTTCTCTCTCGGGGGCAAAATGTATAAAATAAAATAATAAAATACCTCGACTTAATGTTTTTAAAATACCAATTACAAATTACATTTTCAGGTAGTAATTGAAATACAAATTTCAAATACGTATTTCAATTACAAGTAAAATCAAATACTGCCGAGCCCTTTCTAACACATACTTGTCTACCTCTTGTTACGTACGAATCTTTACTATATAGGTACTATAAAACTGTAGTGGACTCATGTGTATCCGTTAAAAGAAACTGTTTAGTATTTACAACACGTATGCCTAACTATTTAATAGCACGAATGTTATTTTCAGTAGTTTACAATATAGTTACCTATAATATTTTTTCTTCACTTCAAGAATTCACATAAAAGTAAAAAAAATAGGCCCCTAAAGTAACGATATATGAAAAAAAAATCAATTGGCATACGACCACGACGGCACGGCCACAGATTATAAAAGCAAAGCGGTAACGATAGATGAAAAAAAAATCAATTGGCATAGGACCACGACGGCACGGCCACAGATTATATAGGAAATACTAGTATACTAGCATGGCGAAGAAAGCGTGTCGCATCAACGTTCTGTCTGTTTGTCTGCTATAGGGACATTTTTTTACTTTTATGAGATTTATTTAAGTCGGATTAAATTTTTTGTATGGAATGAAAATAGCCCATTTCCTTACCCGGGACTTAAACTGTTTTTCTTAACCAAATCGGTTCAGCGGTTTAAGCGTGAAAAGGTAACAGGCAGACAGACAGAGTTACTTTCGTATTTATAATATTAGTAGGGATAATTTAACGACTGATATAATATAAAAGATCTAATATTATACTATATACATATTAATTAATACACTTATCAGACCAAGGAAAAAAGGAATTATGTATGTCAAACTTGATTTATGTTTTATGTTTAAAATAAGTATAAAGATAAGGTAATAACGTAAGTACATAAAAAAAAACTACGAAACTTTTAATGTAAAACTAATTGTCTGTGTATTTATTGTTACTGCCTTTTATTCCTATGAATAACATTTTTTTTCAAGTTAGTAACGTTATCTAGCCGGAATACTCGTGAGTTATGGTCGATTATTTTGACTTCTAACCATATGGGTATTCGCGGATATTAATTTATATATGTTTTGTTAAGGTTGAAAGTGAAGTCAGGGCTGAAGCTGGTGAGCGTAGCAGCGGCGAACTCCCGTTGGGCTGTGACGTCAGAGGTAAAGTCTCGCGCTGCCACCGTCACTGCCACCCGCCTAGAACAACCACTGCGTGATGATGACGGATTTGACTTGTAAGTACCATACCTGAGTTTCATATAAAAGCAAATTAAATTATGATTATTGACACCTTGTCCGATAAGTTAGTTGCACTGTATTAAGAGTCTGTTTGCTTGATTGTTTGTTTGTTTGTTTTTCCTTTATATCGTAAAAGAGCAGAAACCTGATCTTTGGCATAGACAAAGCTGAAGGGACATTTATTCCGATCTAGTGTTTCTACTAATTATTTCACGTCGTAACAGAGTAACAGAAGAAGGACATAGAAGGGCAAAGGATTTATTTCAATCGAGACTCCCGTACAAACCCTACTGCTATAACAGAATTCCGCGCAGACGGACTCGTAAGCATAACAGATAGTAGTTCATTAGATAGTATGTTTTTTTAACTTTGTATAATTTGTTCGTTCCAAATCTTTTCCCCGATTCGCGTAACATTTCGTACAATATTTATTATCATCCTGTTACACTAAAATTTATGTATGTATTCGAATAGATATATGTATAATATTTTATATGTGTATGTTTATGTATCTGTATGTATGTTTGTATGTATGTATGAATTTATGTAGTTAAGTATATAATGTACATAACACGTAGGTATATATGTAAATATCTTTTTTCGTTTGCACCTACCGACACTTTTTCTTGAACATTTGTAGGTTGACTGGTAAAAAGTGATGTTAGCATTAAGTCCACCTTATAGACCACCAATAAAGAATATAAATAAATAATTAAAGTTCATATTTTTGATGTATATGTTATGCATTTATGTTAGTTGTAGTTTAAGTAATTATAGTTGTGAATTTTGTTACTATCGCAAATTAAATAATACAGGAATAAATGTCATAGAAATAGTATGTTGTTGCTGTTTAGGAAAACAGCAAAAAAAATTGCCATGAGCTTAGCTAACAGAGTTATAGTACGTACAGCAACAATCTCCAGACCAATCTCTTTACTGCATCTGATTTAAAGGATTCAATTCCGTTCCTATTTTCTCAAGTCCGCCTTAGCGTTCCTCAAGAGTATTGTAAGTAAATAGGTCGAGCTCCTCGCAAAACGACGAACTCGTCTCTGCAGGGAATACGATCCAAAAAGGACGACTGAATGAACTCGTGCTGCCACCAAAGCAAAACAAGATTGAACGGGGAACACAGAGAAAATACACCCATTAATTAGGAATTTCCCACTGCACAGCCACAAATGTCGGTAACTAACTGGGAAGTTAGCTGTTTGTTTGCTAACCAACACAGAAATGTAGAAGGTAGGATATATTTGCAACCGACTTATAGAAGTTGTGATGTTGGTGTCGGCATAGACTATAGAGCCCAGCACACATGGAGCTAATATATATGAATATGTTGCGCTATAATATAGTATATTATATAGCTAGGCGTGCTACATACGGTTAATTTAGTATAAGTAGTTATATTATAAGTAGTTAATTAAGTAAGTATTAAAATATAGGTTTTTGCCTCTATAGCATTGGATTTTTTTCTGTCTAGTGCACGTACGTTTTCACTGTACCCTATTGACGCTTGAACCACTAGAGGCGTTAGTCGCGATTTTATAAAGCTAATAATTTCTTTCTTGAAGAACTTCACACTGTAGTCTTTATAGAAAATCTGAGCAGGGAGCTCATTTCACAACCTTAGCGTAAGATTCGCTGAAACCTAACAGTGCGTGATGAATTCCCTGCTGAAGGCGAGTGGTACTGATAAAATGTTAATTACGCGCTATTTCCAAGCGCCATTTTCTTTGATCAACAATTCTAAAAATGTAAAACAAATAGGTATATAAATAAATACATAAGGAAAAAGATACGATACTTTTCTTGAAGTTGATAACGAACGACCTTACACTTTTGTTAAACAAATTTCGCACAGAAATGAGAACATATTTTTTATTCAGAGTGTTTTGTAATGAAATAAAGTCGCGCTCCTATTTCCGGATTTGTTCACAATTTCGCTCACGAATACGACCTGAGATGCATGCATTCTTGGGGTCGTAAATTTACGGGCCGCTTTGGCTGCTTAATGAAATTGGATGTCACGACTTTTGAAATTATTATTACTTTTGCCAATTCAAACAAAAGTTTCTATTACGCGTGTTACTTTGTTTTAGCTTTATATAACTCCCACCTTTTGTGCTTGAGTTTGTACAGTTAAATTATTAAAAATAAAATTATATTTGGGACAAGTTAAAGACTGTAACCTGGGGGGCAATTCTCAACCTTATTCGCTATGTGATTATCGTCATCAGAACGATATCATTTTATCGTCGGTTCCCACAAACATTTATTAAATGATCTAGAATTTTTGCCTTCTTGAATGCCATTTGCGAAATTCATATAATAGTAGTACTCCAAAAAATACGTTTGTTATTGAGATACTTAATAACGAGTTTAATAAGGGACAGTGATTCGTAAGTAAGTATTTAATGTAGTAGGTGTGATATCTATTATTCAATGATATTACTTCTATACCTAGACGAGTCACCTTGATATTGGAATATCTAAAGGTGACTTTCGCTCGAAAAGTCGACGGATAAATTTGTCTACAGGACGTAAAGGATCAAACAGAAAGTTAAAGAGAAAATGTTTTATTAAGTCTTTACTAAGTCTTCAAACGTTTAAGTAAAAGTAAATGTTTCACATATTTTGACGTTATTGAGAGTATTTTATGTTTTTATTACGAAATTGAAAAGAGGAGAGCGAAATAGTTAATCATTGTATGTGGGTTGTATACATCGTATGCTCTACGTAGTCCTATCTTAATAGAAAAATGGAAATTTAGTATACCATATCTATTTAACTTTCTAAAAACGCGTACCTTTGTTTTTCTTAATTTTCCTAAACATTCTACACCACGATGCGCTGGGTGACCTAGGGGTTTCGATTTTGCCTTGCGTCCTTAGTGACGGAGGTGCGAGCTCGAGACGTGCAGCAATTAGGTTTTTTTTCTTAATTTCTCAAGTCCATTGATTATTCACTCCACTGGTTTTCGGTGAAGGAAAATATCGTGAGGAAACCTGCATACCTATCTAAAAAAGACGTTTGTGAAGTCCACAATCCGCGGCTTAGCCTGCGTGTGGACTATATAGCCCAAATAAGTATTATAAATTATGTTTTTAGGGTTCCGTACCTTAAAAGAAAAAAGGAATTCTTATTGATTACTTTGTTGTCCGTCTGTCTGTCTGTCTTTCTCAGGAACGCGTGAAGGTATCAAGTTGAAAGTTATATCAAATACTAAGGTTACGGTCCCTTAAAGTTGTAAAAAGCAAGCTTCTAAGACAATGCAATAAAAAAAAATTGCCCCTAAATTCGATTATTTTTGTTGCATACTGTGACACAAATGAATCAAAATCTATTGGGTACTTCCCGTTGACCTAGAATCAGAGGCAGTGCCATGTAGTACACATAAAGGATGTAAACTGAAAACCGTTAATTTCTTGTTACATCACATTTTTTTTTCGAGTATAAACTTATTTACAGTTGGTTGGTTGGTTGGTTAGGTTTGTCCCTCAATACATGTTTACCTTTAACTGAACCCTCGGTGCGCGATACCGACTCGTACTAGACCAGTTTTTTTTTTTAAATGTCTCAATTTTGATTCAAGTTTAACGTAAACATTATACGCATCATTCAAAATCAGGTAAGGATCCATACAAAAAAATGTTTTTTTTATATTCCGAATAGTGCCCTCCTTCCAGAGTTTTCAAGCTACCACTAAGGCCTCTAACTTGGTTTAACCTGCTGCGATATGACAACAGCCGGGATCGAAACGGTCAGCCCTCTGAAATTGCTCAAAAAATTTGCCACTTACTTGGCGGTCGCTGACCATGTTGCTTTACTGCTTTATATAATGCCCGGCTCGCATATCGTTTTCAATTGCGAATGTAATTGCGAGCCACAAAGAGGTAAGTATATATTACCTATTAATGTTAAAAAAAATCAATAAATAAATTCATTTCGAGCAAACATGCGTTTTTCTATTCGACCTGCAATAGTCGTTGCCGTTAGTAAACGCGTGGACAGGACACGGACAGAATTAGCCGACTTACACACTTCCGAACTTATAAATTTACTATTTCATATTACTTAGTTAAATATTATGTTGATTTATTACTATACAGAGAATTTGAAGACAGTGGTGCCGGTGGACCCGGCTGGGAAGAAATCCTGACATGGCTAGTGGAAGTGGGAGCTGAAGGTGAAGGGGACTCGGAGGGCCTAGAAGGAGATTCAGGCCGTGGGACAGCACGGCTGAGCTGGTCAGCCAAGCTGTCTGCTGTCGCTGCTGAACCTGGGACTACTGAGGAGACGCCGCATGAACATCGCGTTAACACCCGACTTGACATCGAAAAGGACGACATTCAGGCTGTGCTGCCTATATCCAAGGTATAAGATTCTTTCCGCGACGTTTCATTTTTGCCATTTATTACCTAAGTACTTCAAAAAACATTAATTTATGATTTATCGGAATTTTCAAAGCCATCTTATTAGAAGCAGTGTTGCTGCAATGGATTTACAACCTTCCACGCTTATGAAAAGTAGAAGACTGGGGCCACAATCAACAGAATTTAGATTTTTTGTTATTACATCTAAAATATAAAACAATTAAATATATATTTAATCATATTTGATAGTTCCACTATTTAGATATAACATAATGGGTCACAATCTAAAAAAAAAAAATTACTTTTTATACGACATGCATTCTTCTGAAAAAAAAATCGGTTCAGCAGCTCTGAGGTATGTTTCAACAGTATTAGGCAAGGTTTAACAGTATATGTTTAGAAAAAGTAATTACTATGGTAGGTAATTTGTTTTTACTATCTTATAACACCTAGGTTACTTTCCACAAATCGGAAATAAATTAACATAATAAATTATGTAACAATCTTTAAAAAAAACGCCAAATAGTTTTTGGTGTTTTCTAGTTCTAGTACCTTTTAAATAATAGTCAGTCTTTTATATATTAGGAACCATAATTAGTTATAATTCAGACTAGTATATGTACCATCTAAATTAATACAAAAATATGACATTAAAGCGAAATGGTTTTACTTTCGTTTTTGTATTTTAATTTAAAATTTTCAAAGCTCTTTTCCCGTAACTTTACTCCCTTACCTTGTTATTATTCTTGTCTTTTTTGTCCTTACTATTTTCCCCTTATAACAGGTTAATACTCGAACTAACCCCAACAAATTGTTAATTTTTGACATCTAAAAATTGTTGCTTCATTGTTACCTCTAAACACGAATCTTATTCAACTCCCTCACTCAAGGCGCTGAGCGCAACCGACCAATCATAAAGTATTGTTTAGTATTACGGATATTCACTTGTTAATACTTACCTCTGTTAATTGTAGCCTCGGTTTCCCTATAAATAAGTACAAAAACTACGGTGATCAACATATAGCTAAAAGTAAATTAAAGTTGCAACGTGGTGTGCAGGCCATACGCATAGTTGGTAGAACCAACGAATGACGGAGAAGAAAGTCCGAGAGTGAAGAGCATTACTTTCCAGGAAAACGTAGTTTAAGACGACGGCATTCTACACCGCATGACGACCTAGTTGCAAATGGCTCAAACTAATCCGTTTGTTTTTAAGGAGCAGGCGTGTACGTACATCTGGCGGCTAGTAACAGTAGCAGGCCTGTTAGAAAACTGCTACTAGAAATGTCACTAGAGACAAAAAAAAAATAGTCCACTTACGTCATTGCAAATTGGGCGTGGCATGATTTACCACAGCTTTATCGTGCGACGTGTGTGGTCTTAATGACGTAACAGAATATTTATTAAGCAATTAGTTTATCTTATACTAACGTAAGTGCAGTTAACCTGCGCCCGGGGCTGTAGTCGGCCGGTCTATCGGCTGAATGACGGATGGCCGGCATACGCCTTGTATATGCCTCTTGTATACCGCTCAACTACATGATTGATTTAATTGTCCCGCTTGTACTTACATGTATATGAATGTACGTTTACGATGATAGGCAATCGTCTGTGCTGTCAATGATTGATTGTCTTCTTATAGCTCTGTAAATAGGTGAACATAAACACATAATACATTCATACTAATATTATAAATGCAAAAGTAATTATGTCTGTTTGTTTCTTACCTCTTCACGCTTAAACTGCTCAACCGATTTGGATGAAATTTCGTATGGAGATAGTTTGAGTCCCGGTGAAGGACATAGAATAGATTTTATCCCGACAAAGTTCCCGCAGGAATAACTATAACCGAGCTTTAACGAACGAACAAAACAAACTCCATTAGTATAATTAAGGAGTTACCGTAGAAATTCCACGCCGATAACCGAATTTAGGGCAGGTGGAGTCGCTGCAAAAATCTAGTACTAAATAAACTTAATTCTCGTTTTAAAATTACTCAGGTATTTTATAACGTATAAGCACATTCTATCAGTCATGGGCCTCTAATAAAACCGACAACGTCGAGACAGTCATGGCGTCGCGACAAAATGTATAACTGGCTGGACAGAAATTTTGGTAGTCGGATTCGCTCGCCCCACGTCTGGCCACCTTAGTACCGCAAGTTAATGCTAGACAGAGCCTTTAATGGCTGACTGTATAAATGAAATTAATGTTAAGGCTGTGGTATAAGGCTGCGATTTATACCTATATTACTAAGGTGGCAAACAAGCTAACGGTCCGCCTGATGTTAAGCGGACACCGCAGCATTTCTTTGAAACTATTTAACGATTTACAAATAATTGAAAAGTTTATAATCCAAGTATCGATAAATATCACTAACTGTCTAGATAACTAAGTGTTTTATAAGTAATCAAAATAATTTATGAGATATGTGATTACTAAATTGGCTTTTCCCTTGAAAACGAAGCGAAGCCGGCGAGACTCGATATTGAAACAAAAATTAAGGCCAATTAGCTACTTGGCTAACTGTAACAGTAACTGCTGTTCAAAGGCAATTAAAAATTAGGCGATCCTATCTCGTACAGTGCTTTTGCACTCACGCTTAATATGTGAGTTCCTACTTACTTAGCTGGGGCTCTACTACAGAACTTGACGTGATGTCCATAAAAAGCATGACTTTATATCAAATCTTGGACGCCCTTCCTGAAAATAGTCCAGACCACAAATCAGATTCGATTCTCTTTAAGAATTTGTTTTGCTTTTCAAATAGATCAAATTATGAAATGATGATATTTACTTTTCCGCTGCTCACTTTAAAATCTATAAGTACTTCATAGAAATCCTGAACTAAGCTAGCGAGTATCGGCGCTGCAAGTTCGTGATAGTATAGGCTATGATTTTAATGCAAATATATTTAGCAGAAAAATGCTTTTTACGTCGTCTTTCACACGATCTTATTATCTTTCAAATTGCTTTTATGAAATGAAATGATTTTTTTAAGTTTTTAACATTTTTATGATATTACTTTTTTTAATTACTAAGTAGTTACTATCGTTTCGAAATCAAAATAGCGAGAAGCAACTGTAAAAGAAACTCTCCAGCAGTCGGTCTTTTAAATTTTAATTATTGCACCATTTATCAAGTAAGTTTATATTGTGTTAACAACAATTTGTTCAGTCCATATTCCTTTATCATCAAGGTAGTCTTCAATTACTTATATAATAAACTGGCTGTCCCGGCGAAAGTTGTTTTGCCATAACTTACCCCTGAAAAATTACTGTAAATTGTATACAACTTTTACTGCCTATCTGCCCTCTCCTCCTTCTCTCACTTTTACCACCTCTCCCCTATTCCCCCTGTCCCCCTATTCCAACTATCCGTACTCAATTCACACCGAAAACACACAATCTGCACCTTAACTATAAAAAAAAAACAAATTTTAATTAGTAATTTATTGGTACTCTCCCATCCCATATTATATACTCTCTTTTTAATAACACGACCGCTGCGCCACCTATCGGATCCAAATTCTGCGATTTACATTTTCGAAAGTAAATATACACACCGGCACAATTAGCGGAACAGAAAAAAAGTGAGACTATGGGATAATAACGCATATATTTGGCGAAAATGTAATTAGACACAAAATAACAAATTGATTAACATCTTTTAACAACGACTTTGAAAAGTCTTCGTTATTTTTTATTGAAAAATAGAGAAATTTGAAATAAGTGAAATTTTTAGATGATTATGAACCATCACAAAAAATAAAAAAAAGTAAGCATTAAATGATTTAACAATAAAATTAAAGCAAAATTAATAACGAGTGTTTCCCCCTCTTGCTCTGATTACGGTTTCCATTCGTCTGGGCATGCTACAGATTATGTTATCGATGATTTCTTGAGGCAACCGCTCCCACTCCTCAAGTAATGCGTTTCCAAGTTCATTCAGATTGTTGGGGGGTGGCATTCTGGATTTAACCCTTGTTTTTAGCAAGTCCCAGACATGCTCTATCGGATTCATATCGGGGGAATTTGCTGGCCACTGCATCACCGGTATACCTACGTGGCTCAGATATGCCTGTACCGATTGTGCACTATGAGCACGAGCATTATCTTGCATTAGAATAAAGTCGTCACCAATAAATGGGGCAAATGGTACAACATGTTCTTCTAAAATGTCTCTGATGTATCGATCTGCTGTCATGGTCCCTCCTGTGACTATCACTAACTCCGTGCGAGCTCCCAAACATATCCCTCTCCAAACCATAATCGAGCCGCCACCATAAGCCACTGTGTGTTCAAAATTAGACTGTATGTGGCGTTCTCCTTTGCGTCTCCATATTCGCTGTCTCCCATCGATCTGCTTTAAAAGAACTCTGCACTCATTAGTAAAGAGAACCTGCTGCCATTCGTTCAAATCCTTTTTTTGTGTTCCGCTAATTGTGCCGGTGTGTATATAAGCTGGTATGCTCCATAAATATAAATGTATTAATAACTCAACCGAAGAGCTACCTACCGGGTCTAAAAGTACATAAATCTAAAGCATCCAGGGACCTACTTAAACACACACAAAAAATGGTCAAAATCGGTGCAGCTGTTTTGGGGGAGTTCAGTGACTTACAGACGCACTGAAGAATATTACGAGTAAATATGTCGCAGCCATCTGGTTAAATTAGCCAGTTAATTGGGCGCCTAGACAGATCGTTAAGTATGGAAAAGAAAATATCATATAACTGAACAGATTGTTATATGAAACTTGACTGGAATGATCTACGTTGACACGAGAGAAACTGAACCTAACTCACAGACATTACTTTAGACTTATACGGTGCGATTTCTGTTCCTTTCTTTTCCATACTTGACAATTTGCGTAGGCGTCCCATTAACTGGGTAATTTAACCAGATGGCTGCGACATATATAATATAAAAATAAGCTCTGCTTTTTTGACACATTTCTGTTTCGAACATTTTCAAATATCATTTTCATACTTTCGCAGGGATTTGATTTATTTTATTCTATAATTTATAAATTGTGCATTAATCTTAACTGTTTATAGAACTGGGAGGTGCTAAACACTGCGGTGCTGACTGGTAGACAAGTTTCGCAAGCGATGAAAGTGCTCATAGTGTCTCAGGCTGGCCAAATTGCCGACGTCACGCTGCAAAGCTCTTGCCACTCTGAAGACGAAAGTGTGCTGAAAGTGAGTTAATTTTTTCATTCGCTTTGTCTGTGTTTTACTTTTCAACTGTAATCTCATATGTATACATACATATGCATAAGTTTGATATATACCGTATAAATAAACCTATGCTTTGAAAAATATATCTGAGTATAATATTTGGGGGCTCCGTGACTCTGTTGGTTTCTGCTGATCTGAGCGGCGCGGGTTTTTTCCCTGCACAGGACAAACAGTTATGTGATAAACATTTGTAATTGTCTTATTTCTGGGTTTTTTCTATGTAGAAATATTACAAAAAATTTTAAGTTTTTTTATTCATTGACTGGTAAACTTTGGTATCAAAAGTACATGCTTTACTTAGTTTGGGATCAGATGGCGCTGTGTGTAGTGACCAGATTTTTTTTCCATCAAAAGGTATCGTCATCGTGCAGCTCAGTATACGTAGATGGTTCAGAGATCCGCGGTTCGTCGAACGCGTCCGTGATTGTAAAGTATGGCACATACACGGGTCTAGCACGCTTCACCGTCTGGATGCCGGAGTTCCCTCTTGAAATCGATGTTGACGACAGCCGACTTTCGCAGGTCAAAGGTAAATAGTTCAACTACATTCAGAAAGCGATTATCACTACTAAAACTTGGTATACACTAATTCCTAAAGAGAGCTACTCTTCAGCAATCAGCTGACCATTTTCATGTTTAGAGTGTACGGATTTTAATATGTACAAAAAAATTAATGCTGATTCTTCGTTTCAGGTTGGAAAGTAGCAGACGATTCTGCGACAAAGGATAGACTAAAGCGATCTCTATCATCTCGAGGATGGGGAGGCGGCAGATCTGATGCTGTCAACGCACTTACGGAACAGCGTGCTTGTCGACTTCGGTACCAACAGAGCAACGTTGAGGTATTTAATAAATGATTTTATCGTATCATTTCCTTTACTGATTTGTACCAACTCATTTGAATAGTTATGAGGCCTAGAACAGTAAGATATATTTGACTTCTCTATCGTATACCATTCACCTGATTGTAAAGAAACTTCGTTGAATTATTAGGCATACGGCTGGGAAGGTTTATAAATCGGCACAGCCATTTTACAATGTGTGCCGTGCGACTCTTTTCAACAATTAGATAAGAGGATGCTATAGTTCAATGGTAGTTCGTGTGTTTTCGGTGTATTAGAGAAGTAGGAGATGGTTGCAGCAGTAGAACTTTGCCGGCTTAGCTAGTGTTATCGAATTTAATATCTTTTGTGACTATGTCCACAACATTTTCTTTAGGTGTAGGTAAGTATTCCTTTATCTGAATAATACGCGATGTAAATATACGAGTCATTATCTTTAGAAAACGCACAATGTAAAGCTGATCACTATGAAGGTAACGTGCGCTGTATAGTCTGTACTTTTGTGCAGGGTGGAATCAAAGTATCAAGTTCACATTTAATATCAATAAGAGGACAATGCTATTACAAATGTATTAATTTTAATGAACACTTAACGTCTCTGAACCTGAACTGCAGTGCTTCGGCTCAGCCAACTTTCGACCCGCGATTAACGCGCCTTTCACTAGAACGGCTACAGCCGAGGTGGTGGCAGCGTGTGTGCTAACATTAATACCTTTATAGCCTTTGCTCTGCTGTAAAAGATGATAAACATTGATCATGGCATAAATGAGAGTGAACTCTCTGTGGTTTGTTTATGAAAGCTGCATAGTAACTTAAATAGGTGTTCTATTCTTAAATTAAATACTTAGGTGAAAATAAAATATGTATATTTGTACTACCATTACAGGTTTTTGCTCGATTCCTGGCGAAAGACCACGACTCAGGTCGCGTAACCTACCTAGTATCTCGTCGTACGTGGCTAAAGGTGACAGAGCTGGTGTTATCACTGATGCGGGTCTCTGACACGCGCATTGCGTCACTCACCGGTCGCGTGCTGCAAGGCCGCAGCACCGGCCGCACTGAGGTCCAAGTGCTTTCACCTATTACTGGTAAGATAACACATGCTGGACAATATTATAATGAGTTGTGTTATAAATAACTGTTTGGAATTATGACCCATGACTACTTTCTACCGTCGCGCCACTCGCCACCGGCGGGAAGTTCATCCACACACCTTACAATCTAAATGTTCACAATCAGCGCGGTTTCAGAGGTGATTCTTCCCACGAAAGCTTAAGTTGTGGAATTAACTCCCTGGAGAGGTTTTTCCTTGGAATTGCAGTGTTAGCCCAGTCATATTAGGTACAAAAGGGGATCAACCTCGGAATGAAAGAAAATAAGCTGCAAATTTGCATAAACCTTTGTTTTATCGTTCTAAATGTTGTCTCAAAAGTGACAAGTGCTATTGTGTCCGCGTCTTAAGATATTGAAGGTCAAAGGTTGTAAAAATCGGTTTTTCGTGAATAACTCGCTTTCTATTGCTTAAATGATATTTGCACCTATTATGAAAGATGTAGAGTATAAAATTCTCTACAACGTTTGTTTGAACTTTTTTTTCATACGATCAACCGTTTTTGCGGTAGACCGCGAAGAGTGTGCCGCATGCAGTCATATATGGCCTAATGCAAGGTCAAGCGTGAGTTACGGTTATCAGTACGTTGTATTAAGTTAATTATTTACTAAAAAAATATAATTATTAAACAATGCCCATTATTTATGTACTAATTAATAATTATAAATCGAGATATTAACGAAAAACCGATTTTTACGACCTTTGACCTTCAATATCTTAAGACGCGGACACGATAGCACTTGTGACTTTTGAGACAACATTTAGAACGATATAAAAAAGGTTTATACCAATTTACAGCTTACTATCTTTCATTCCAAGGTGAATCCCCTAATATGACTGGTCTATGCAATCGGTAACACGGGAGTATACTAGCGTCCATAAATGTTCACGCTCAGTGCGGTTTCAGAGGTGATTCTTCCCACGAAAGTTGTGGAATTAACTCCCTGGAGAGGTTTTTCCTTGGAATTACAGTGTAATCGGTAACACGGGAGTATACTAGCATCCATAGGCTACGGTGGTTCAGGCGAACCTAAGCTTGCTTTGCCATCCTGTATGTTATCAAAAGACGTAGCAGGGCTTCAGGTGTTACAGTTAAAGTGGATTGAGCTGGTCATTTTAACTAAAAAGCACTAATTAGGTAGGTATGTGTGTAGTTATGCCAATTAGCATGATTGAAGTTAAAGAATATCATGAAGTTAAAGATATAGGAAATCGGTGACAATACAATTTTCTGGGTCCTACGGATTCGGTGATTTAAACTAGTAGTACATAATGGAAGATTTCCTTGCTCGTTACAGTAGCCCCAGCTAACGCTTTAAAGTTCGGAATACTTAAATTATGTATAATACGTTTGGCAAGTAGTAATAACCTCACTCCTACATTTCTGTTTTTGGTTTGAGGTTGCCAAATAAGTGAAGTTCCTACTTATAATAGGTATGTTCTGTTTTTGCCAGGTCGCGTGATAGGTCTGCGTGAGGTTCGTGTGGTGAACGACAAGGTATCGATATCTCGACTACTCGTGCGCGTTATCTCGGGGCTGCAGCTGAACATCTCGCCGGACTCCGCCATCGATAACGGATACATTTCGGAGACCACCGTTACCCGGCGGCTTACTGCACAGTACCAGGTGAGTACATAATTTATATACACATACAAGTATTGTTCTTGCATTACTGGGTATTGGTCTCGAAGTCTGCTTTGCGTGGTGAGGGCCGGGCGTTCGAACTCCGCTGCATATCAATGAGTCTTTTCGCTCAAGTACATTGTTTGTTCACACCAGTGGCTTTTCGGTGAAGGAAAACTTTCTGAAGAAATCTGCGCACGTCAAAAAGACATTAGTGCAACCCTCAAACCCTACTATGCCCGCGTCATGAACTGCTGCTTAAATTGCCCTCTCCCAAGGTATGGGTAGGTTGTGCCTAAACAGTGGAGACGTTTTCTAAACTAAGATATTCTTATGCACGCGTAATAGAACTTTCTATACTTTCCATGATCAGACAAGAAGATAACAATTAGTAATTTTTATAATTACATATACAAACTTTTTAATACCTTTCCTTACATCACGTGTGACTATAAAATATAAAGTATGAGTATGGTTTCCCGTTCTAGGAAGGACTTCTCGACATCGATATAGAATTTTCGGACGGCACCCGCACAGCGCTACGCGACGTGGCTGTGACGGACTATTATCTGCTGGTAGAGAGCCTTGACCCGGAGGTTGTGGCCTTCGCTCCCATGCTAGCCTCCAAGCACCCAAGAGTCATCGCCGTCGGGGAGGGTAAGCAAAAAATTTAAAAGTTATATCGCTATCTGACACAGAAATTTGTTTGGGTAATCAGTGCTTTTAAAATAGAATTTATATGGGATTCCACATGCCCAATCCTAACTTAATTTTAATAGTATACTAGAAAACTGAAAACAGGGGTATATTATTCTTTCCCAAGTCTTATTTTGCCGCCTTTTAGTTTAAGGTTGGTGGACATATATAAAGCCACCATAGACCAGATACACTACAAAAAAAGTGTGGCGGTGATGGGCTAACATGTTTATGTCACGCAAGACTAAAGCATTACGATCTGGGTGTGAATAGAGCCGCTGATTACCAGCCCCATTCTAGAGATTGAAACCGTGAAGATATATATACATATACACCCTCACTGGCTGCCTCCTTATAGGTATAAAAACCGTGAAGATGTACCTACATACATAGATAAATACTACATTTAAAAATGTATTTAGGTAGTGGCGAGCTCTTAAGAGTAACATTGCTGACACCGGAACAATGCCGGTCTGGCCCGCTGCGTCGCGTGCCGTTACCGGGAAAAGGCGACGCGAAAACGCCAGTGAACCTCCGCGGAGTGCCGGGTGCACTGGCAGCCGCCGCAGCCGCCGTCGACGTCGACTTCAGCGGCGCCGACCCGCCGCAGCGACCAGACACGCCGCAAAACGATGACATCATGGCGCGCGGCGGTATGCGCTCTGGCTTGGCGGATCTTAGCGACGTGCTTAAAGGTATGTATCGACATGTATAGCTGTCATTTTGTACTTTATTTTGGTCGTCAGATTTTCTCACGATGACTACCTTCGACAAAACACCAGTGGTATGAACGAACTATGTACTACAGAAATAAAAAAAAAGACTAAATCGTATACACTGGGTTCGAACGCCCGCCCTTCAAAACGCAAGCCAGGCGTCGAAACCTCTGAGCCACCATTGACTCTACCGTAGGACCATAGTTAATTTAATTTGCATTTGATTTTATTACATTTGATTATTGGTTGTCTAACAGTGCAAACTTTTTCAGGGTTCTCTCCGTTCAAGGACGAGAATAACCACGAGCCGACAGTACAAGCTCAGCAGTACGGATCCATCTTCCACACCAACGCCGCGGTATCACCTCGACATTCTACTGCACATTTGACTTCTGTTGAAATCGGTAAGTTGATATTAAAGTCAGTGACACATAAAGTTACCTCCAAGGTGAAACGCAGCGAAAAAGACGTGCAAAAGGGATAGGTGTAGTTTACTATTTACCGTAAATCTAATACCTTAAGACGAGCAATTTATTTAGTTATAGAATCTGAATCTCGGAAACGGCTCCAACGATTTTTATGAAATTTAGTATGCAGGAGGTTTTGGGGGCTATAAATCGATCTAGCCAGGTTTAATTTTCAGAAAACGTCGTTTTATCCGTGTTTTCAGGCAATGATAAACTGAATATGACTCTTAATTATATATTTTTACCGACACAGCAACACTAAAGCTACTTGACAATAGATGGCGTTGGTAAAAAAAACGAGCAAAGCTCGGTCCTCCAGTTACTTATGAATTAATGCGTAAACGTGCGTGCGATAGGTTTATGTTCTGTCTTACTTTACTTAATATGTTACAAATACATATCGTAATGAGTATATATATATGCACAGAGCAACGCGGCTTCTTGACTTTGTGAGTATGACATTTTATAGGTATTAATTTTTAATATACTTTTGTTGGCATTACCTGTAACTGTAACCAGCTATGGATGATTGAGGTCATGGACTGCCTTAAAGAGCGTCCACTATAACTAACGCACCTCGTCCAAAAGTGCTCAGCCCGCGCGGTATTTAAAATGTAGATATTATGTATGGCGCTTACCGATGATAGTTCATTCATGCTGCACCACCTATACGCATATCTATTTATTTACGGACGCTATTGGCGGGCCGAGCAATGTTCAGTATTTTTCCTACGATTAACTATAGCTAAACGTTGTAGTTATAGGTATGTTGGGTGGGTAGGTTGATGTATCGATTAGTGTACAAAAAAAAGAAATATTAATTTTTTTGCTAACCCTACTTTCATTTTATAAACCCACAAGGTTCCAAGCCATTTTGAACGCGCGAGGATTATACATAAAAACTAGAACCTGGTTGAAGTAATTTTATTTACTATCGTGCAGCCGGTCGCATTATTATTAATGGTAAATAGGCAGAAAGCATGTTATGACAACATTTAGTGCCATCCATAAACTACTTACGCATTATAGTTCGGGTTTGAGCATTGAACCACACCATGCTGAGTGGCACAGACAGTTTTTTATACCAAAATGCGTGATAACGGCTTAGCGGGTCTTATGTTGGAAAAAATGTAGATGATCCTTAATGTGATGTCACAATTGACTTCTGCAAATCTAAGTACCTTTACTTTAACAAATTTCATCAAATTGGTCCAGCCGTTTGAGCGTGAACAAGTAACAAACATACAAACACACTCACAAACTTTCACCTCTATAATATTAGTGTGATTAATATAATTCGTGTCACAGGTAAATTAATAATTTTATTGTTTTTCAGGGATGTATGTTCTACTTGGAGCTTTCTGTTTCGCGATTGTGGTAAGAATACTGACTTCGTACGTACTTATTTAATAAGTATTGATATAGTAAAAGGATATACTTTATTATCTGTAATGATCTTTATTAAATTCTTCATATAATTTAATGTTTAAAAAAAATCTATTAAACTATCCCAGTAAAGAAGGAATCGAGTAATTTGATTAATATAACAACGCTGTTTGTTTGTTGAGTTATACTTAGAAACCAAAGAATAATTTCATTATTTTTTTATAATACATTTTTAGATATTCGTCGTATCGTGTGTGGTATACGCGTCTCGACTGAAAGCGAGTGGAGAAGGGACGGGATTGGGGGCTGCGAGAGCAGGAGGAGGAAGTTCGCTGCCAGCTGCGGTGGAGGGGGGGCGGCTCCAGGTTGCTGGCCTAGTTGGAGCTACGTTAGGCCTATCGCGGGATAAGCAGTCTGGAGAGTCCACTACTAATGCCCATGATTGGGTCTGGCTAGGTATGTCTTAACATAATTATTATTGTCATATTTTTTTATGGTCACATTCAACATGTGCCAAGCATCAATCTAGCGCCTTTTAAATATGTCTTCTTCTTCTTTGCTCATTCTCACTTTATGTGGGGTCGGCTCCCCGAATACGCTTGTGCCATAACATTATGTCCTGGGTTGTCTGTTCGGGTAGATTATTTTTACTTAGGGTCTTAGTCACACTGGTCTACCAGGTGAATGTGGTCGCCCTCGTCCTCTTTTGTTTTCCACGAGTGTATTCATTCCGAATCTTATCTTACTTTGTTGCCCCCCTGATCATCGTAATATCTTCATTTCCGTCGTATGCAGTTTTTGTATGTATGTTATATGTATTCATGTCCTGTGTGTCTTTTACGTAAATTATCTAGTCATTTTCATTTTAGTCTTTTTTGACCGAATCGCCTCGCCATCTAAATGCGGAAAACAAAGCATTTAGACAGGAAAATTCCTGTAACTTGAAATGAACTGGGTTTTCATTACCAATCCGGATATTTCTTATCAAGGAGTTATTTCCTGTGACTTATCTGGCAGACAATTCATAATATCCAGCAGATTATAACTTAAAATAATATTATCTACCTATATGTTGAAACACACTTTACAGTGCAACAAACTATTCTGGCCCGGTGTATGGTCGTTAGTGTCATCTAAGTTCACACCATATTAATATGGCGACTGTCGTTTAAATGATTGACCACCCGGTCAGAAAATTTTGTTACACTGTACAATTGTTATAAATATTTAAATAATCAAAGATTATGTTCTTGATGTGGCGGAATTTAAAAATAAACATTTACTTCAAGGTCGCGCAACTATGGAAAGAAACGGGAATCGTCATCTCACTAACCGCAACTTAACGCAACCCGTCGACAATGGTAACCACGAAATGAGGATAACAAACAATCCCCTTAACTATAACTACGCAGACCCTGATGACGCAATACGTGACAATGGAAACGTAATGGTGACCAGCTTCGACAATCCTAACTCCATCGAACTGCCGTCTCAGAGCGAAAGGCGAGAGAGGGCCATCGATTCGACGACGTACTGCAAGAAACCCGCAAGGCATGTCAGACACTACTCTGGGGATGGAAACTGGCAGTAAGTTTTATTCATAGATATAAAAATGGTTGCAAAAGTGTGACAGAGACAAAGCGAAACAGAGTTCTCTATACAAAGAGAAAAAAGACTACAGATTCGCTTTGTCTCTATCTGAAGGAGTCAATTTTGTGAGGAGAACTTACCCGATAAAGCAGCTTTTACTGAACAAGATTGATCAGATTCTTATAACAGCTGACGCAGCACCAAGACAATTAAAAAAATTTATGTGACTTAACACTTCCTTACAATTATTCTCTACTCCTACTAGATATAAAAGGAGTAGGCAATATAAACTTTGTGTACATTGCAGTAGTGGAAGTGTTTATTTAATTACATTTGTTGTTTAATATTTTCAGTACGGACCCCAGTCAAGACGACTATCGCCCTCCGGTTCCACCTCACAGGAACACTGCAACGCCGCAACCTCACGTACAACTTCGTAACCCGCAAAAGGTGACACAGCATTTATTAATTATTTTTTTTCTTCAAATACAAAATAGAGCAAGCAATGTTATTTTTTAGGGAATCTTAAAATGTTCTGTTTAGTAATAATTTCTTCGCATTTCCAGAATGTTTCTTTTTCCTTATCGAATTATTTTACTACTTATTTGTTTGGTTTAATTGTAATTAATTCACAAATCTATATAAAAAAAAAAAATTGACCGGTTTCAACTATGATTATGAGGTTTAAAGGTTTGGTTAGAAGGCAACTTCTAAAAAGTGTTGAAAACAAAACTGAAAGGTCTACTCCCGTCAAAGTACAACAAGCTAATAACTTTAACATTGATTGTCTATGGTTCAATCACAAGAATGAGACGTAATTGTTAAGGACTATAAAGAATGTTGTTTTTTTATTTGTGTACTATAGATACCTACATAGTTTTTGTATTATTTGTGAAGTTCAAACAGATCAGTTTGTGAACGAATTGGAAATTCAGTTGGATCATACATTTTTATATACCGAACTAAAAATATTTTATTGTCTGTTCCTTTCCGAACTGTTAATACCTATAAACATTTTTTTTTCTTAGCTAAAGATTTGACCTCAAGCCAAGAATGATTTTATAATATGTTTTTACAGATACTGCAAGACACTGTAATGCCGCCGAACAGACGAAGTCACTCTAGAAACCATCACAAAAGACACGACCGAGACGAACCCTCCAAAAGATCTCCAGAAAACCGCCGCGCAGACAGGTAACGTAGCTTAAAAAATCTTTTTTTAGATATGTTAGATACCTACTAACTTTTGCCCGCGAGTCCGTCCGCGCTAAATCCGGTTATCGGCTTACGGCAAGTCCTTGATTATTTAGAAAGTTTGCAGTAGTAAGTTATAGCTATAATTCGTTTATTTAATTTTTATCTCCAAACTTCGAAATTCATAGATGGTCGACACAACAGTTATTGAATTTGTAATAGGAAGGAATAGCAACCACTACATTAACACTCAATGGTTGTATATCAATGTTCGCGTGGCCGTTTTATCACTTCATAGTGATACCAGTGTTTAAAATTCCCTAATATATTACCGAAAAGTCACAAAGAACAACGCATATATGACAAATATGTATCTTAATTGCCCCAAGCGGAGCTGCAATACAATAACTATATCACTTAAACGTTCCGCGTTGTAGAAACGTTTCTAATATTCTAATACGACCAATCATGAACACCATTTTGCATCCAGGAAACGTTCCTATAACCGATATACAGCTAAGATTGGCTAGTTGTCCTTCTCCGTCTCTTCTTCAACTATCCCAGAGCCAATTTTTTTCCGTCTCTTCGACTAACCATGTGCCAAATTTTTTCGTCTCTTCAACTATCCATGTGCCAAATTTTAGATGAAATTGAATTTTCCGTTGTGACATAAGGAAAGGACAAACAAACAAACTCACTTTCGCATTTATAACAGTATGAATGGATAATTTAATCTAATTATAATAGAATTAGGTTACAAACTCTTTATACTTGGCTGCTTCCTGATACTAAACATTTTATCATTCATACCATGCCATTCATATTAAAATTTATTATATCCATACTAATATTATAAATGCGAAAGTAACTCTATCTGTCTGTTACCTATTGACGCTTAAACCGCTGTACCAATGAAGATGAATTTTGGCATGGAGATAGTTTGAATTCCGAGGAAGGACATAGGCTACTTGAAAACGTCAAGTGTAGGTCGTTTTTTGAAATCCTACACCGATAACCGAGTTTAGGTCGGGTGAAACCGCGGGCAAAAGCTAGAAGAAAATAAATCCCAATACTCGTTATGCCTACCCTAATAGGTGAGGGCGATTTGGGCCATGTCCCACACGCGGGCCCAGTGCGGATTGTGGACTTCACATACGTCTTTTATTTTGGAGTATGTAGGATTCCTCACGATGTTTTCTTTCACCGAAAAGCCAGTGGTGTGAATAAAGAAATCACTGTACTAGAGAAATTAAGTAGACTCATTGGTACACGCCGATTCCGGGGTTCAAACCTCCGCCACTTGGGACGTGAAGTGAAATATAAACCCTTCGGCCACCAACGACTTTTTAGAATGAATCTATACTCGTTATGAGTGTAGATTTATTTTCAACTCTTATACGAAATTAATAAGTCGACATTCCAGAATTATCGATCTGAACAATCCGGACGCACCTTACGTATCGAGCAGAGATCACAAGGAACAGCGACTCGAAGACAATGCAGTGGAGAAATTAACGAACAAGGAGGATTGCGCGAAACTGTTTGAATTCGACAACGACGCTCCTCTGGTTATGGACAACAAGGACTACCGAGAGATTGTGGGACTTAACAGAGGCACGGATGATTCACGGCGCACCTTCGCAAAGCCAGAGAGCCCTGATTACATGCACGACTCTGGAATAGGTAAGCTATCTAAAATATTTTAACGTACATAGGTACCGCAGGCTTTTTTATACAAGAAAAAAACACTCATTCACAATATCTTTAATTTAGAATAAAAATTTTCTTGGATGGTAGATAGGTTCGATTTGACTTTGCCTAGATATCCAGATAGTCATTTGTGTTCCGTTTGTTTATTACAGGTTTACCAGAAGTACAGATGAGGCACAAAAACAGACCTAAAGGCGATTTCGTGGAAGCTGCAAACCTTAACAAAGGTAAACCATATTGTATGAACTGTAAGATAAATCAATTAAAACATAACTGGGTCATGTCAAACTCCGACTCGAGGGATCCGTATTTGAGGGTGAGATGTAGGCATTTTTACGTAAATACACCGTTTTTCTGCAAATTTTTAGGTAAAATTTTAGCATCACATTTGAAGGATTCAAAGATTTATTTTTTTGGGGCAGATTGAGCAATTTATCATTTAATCGACCATAACTATTAACCAAATAGTTAAAAAGATCTAAGAAAGTTGTTTCTAATAAGTTCATGAGCTACAGTCTTTTCAATGAAAAAGTCACATATGCTCAACCTTATTAGCTCATAGGTGAGGTAAATTGAGCGAGGATAAGGGGCAAATTTAGCAATATAAAAATAGGCCATGTAATGACGTGAATGTTTACTAGAGAGTTCATTTAGTTCTTCCTTATAATCTCTTTTTGACATAGTAGAGAAACAGACACTTTTTATTGTTTTTCAAATACAATTAAGATATAACCAACATAATCAAAACATTACCTACGATTTAAATCATATTTTATTAGTTATGCTACTTTTGCTTTTTTTTCTTTAAATGAAGACAAGACATTAATGTTATTTTGAATATTTAATTATCGTTGTAGCATTGCCCAACTAGCCAACCAACCAACCAAAATAACAATATAACAGTAACTAAAATAACAGTAACAAAAGTAAAAAAGTACATGAAAAATGGTTTGGATAAGAACCAAATCCTTTTCAGATACCATAAATATTACTGAAGGTATAATACTTATTTGATTGAAAATGATTAATATTTGACGTGTACAGGTGAAATATAGGCCTACACATTTTTTTACTTTTGCAAAACAAAGCTTTACTGCACTTTACTCGATCGACAACATATCACTGGCGGTCGCGCGCATTTAAAGAGATATTTCGATTGCCGAGGTTACCTCTATGCTCAACTCGAGGCTAGTTGAGCATAGAGGTAAGCTCGGCAATCTACCGAGTCCTTACCCTACCTTACTGAGTCATATTCCATTATTGTATGCATTGCTAAAAAAAAAATGAAGGAGAAAGTGACTACTGTTTCAACACTTGAGTTTATTTTAACACCGTGTATATTGGTTGTTATAATATGTTAGTCACATCATTATAATTTGGTATTATTCAGTGCATTGACTTACGGCTATTCAGAAAAAAAAAACAAAAAATGTGAATACAAAACTTTAAAAACGCCAAATTTCATACAAAACATCATTATCATTGCTTAATTCGTCATTAATTACTTAAGTATATGAAAAAAAAAGAACAGTGGCACTCGGGGCCTGCCACTGTAAAGCTGTTGCATAAACAACTTTTTTTCTTTTATTGAATGAATGAGAAGTTAATACCGTTTAAAAAAAATTTGTTGGCGGCAGCGGGGTGGGCGCAACAAAGTTGTACGCAGGTGATCTCGACGAGGCGCTGCGGCCGACTGATGGAAGGCGAGAGCCGCGTAATGGCCGGCCCACGCGTCGTTATTTATGAAATGTATTTTTTTTGCTACAAAATAACACTCTATCGCAATAAAATAAAACCATAATCGTCTAAAGTATTTATTATGGACGAAATTTCATTGAGAAACTAACGAACGAACTATCAAATAAAACTGTTTTCGCCGTAGAAGTATCGCTCTAAAAATGAAGATTACGAGGAAACTTTGCGAATTTATTGTATCGAGTCAAGTTTATTCAATCGTGTTTCGACTGTCATAACCTACTAATAAAACTCCTAAACTTATGATTGCCATGTAAAAATATATATAAAAATAATTTTTTTTTCGCCTTTACACTGATTTTCCGTACAGTCAAGTTTGCCGTTGTTAGGTTTTTTTCGTTACGAAATTTCTTGATTCGGTCGCCGCGCTCTGAGTCCGAGATAAAAGCTATGCAATAGCTTAAATAAAAAAACATCTCATAGTATATTTATGGTTGACTGGCAGAAAATGCCCTTAGGCATTAAGTTTACCATTTTTGTACACATGGTGTGCTATAAAGATTGTTAAATAAATAAATAAAATATGACATTGTATAACGATTTTTCTTACATGCACAGTATTACAGTAATAAGCTTGCTAGCCTATATCGCCCTCTTAATGAAAATTTTAAGTTTTAAAAAAACTGTTAATACGTAGAATCCCAAACTTCTTATCAGCCATAGTAAACCTGCTTTTTAATTTCGACCTCTCCATTTCAAAACCAATTTCTAATAACTATAAAATTACTGTCTTTTTTTTAATAGATTTCTTCTAATTCTACAACTGTACCAAACTTCAAGTCAATAGCACCTTGAGGTACAAGGTTGAAATAAAAACGTGGTAAAATAAAAATTGCTTTGTGCCATTTGGTATGAAACCCAAAATATAATAAGTTCATACAAAATCATTTTTTGGAAAAGATTACCTGCTGTTGCCGAAATTACATCATTGCAGTGCTAACTTTTGTGATCAGTGACCACACAGAGCGTTCTGTGTAGTACCTCCATTTGCGCATGTTTCAGATTAGTTTCATTCCATGACTGTTATAGATAATGAAATTAAATAATACTCGTAATTTTATATTTTGACGTAGGTATCTGGTTTTAATTGTTTTTTTTTTTTAAATTGTTCGTGTAGGAGGAAACTCATCAGAAGTGAAGCGTGCCACGATAGTCGGAAACCCGATGTATTCCCGCGAAGAGTGCGAGGGACGATCCGACGGCGAGCCACTCCCACTCGACGAACTGCACATGGACTACGATCAGATCATGCACTATTTCCACAACCTCAAGGTATAAACAGTCTACACCGTCCAGCACGCTTCGTCACAGCAAATATACTACCATACAGTGTTTTAAGTTTAGTGAAACGATAACAATCTCATTTTAGGTTAATTTTCATTGGCGAACTCCATTTGAGTATTACATACTCGAACATAACTCACTGAGAAACTGTTAAGATATAAAATACCTACAATGTAAACCCATCATCATGTCTCAGGCTGGAGGTCGACCCTCCTTGCCCTTTTTTCCAATGGGAACTATCTTGTAAAGATTTTTTTTCTTTTTGGGGCTTTTCCACCCAATTGAAAGGGGGTCTTCCGCGACCTCGCTTCAACGTTGGCCGGCTAAGCACATATAAACCAGGGGGTGAGCTGGGCGTCTCATAACGTATCCATACCTACCACCTTAGTTTGTTCTCAATTAGTACAGTACCTACTGAGTAAAATTCAGTGCAAAAATTAAAATCTGGATGCTCTCTTGCCGTATAAGTTATCGGCTTTAGCAGGCATACCATGCACTGAGCCTTTTGTATCTATGTTTGTGGTCTAAACTATAGTTTTTTGAAGATAGACATTTGGAGCTCGTAAAAACAACCTAATACCTATGTGAAATAATAAACATCTGTATCGTAGTATATAATCGAGCTGTGCCTTCTAGAGTAGATGTTGCTGTCGCTTGCATCTATACCTGCTCGGTCATGGTGCGGTTTTATAAAATTTATTCTAAATCGATGTTTGATGTAACTAATCTATACTCTTATGAACGATAGCGCCTACATTTTGATGCATTTAAAAATGAATTATTATAGTGTAGTGTTTTATATAAATTTTATATCAATATACATGTGCCGTGCAGTATTAAGTATTATAAGTCTAGCCACCTAATTAGTTATTTTGTGTTATAAATTGGTTTTCATATTCATATCGTCACAGCCCTGCAGCAATTTCAAGATTTCTAGCCTTTGCAATATCACTTCACTTTGTCTAATATAATCAAACCATTTAATATAATAACATCAAAAGTAGAAAATTGCACATTTAATAACAATAGCTATTTTTACCACTTGCCTTTAAAGTAGAATGTGTCAAATTTGTTTTTTAAACATTTGCTGCAGATATATGACTGTTGTGTCTTAAAATTTTTCGCAGGAATCGAACGCCTGAGTAGAGCAGATCATTGCAAAGATCCGGCAGATATTGTCAACGTTTAACTATCAGCATATCACCAAAGCTCCTACATTCGACGTTTACAATTCACCAAACGATACATGCGTGAATGGGGATACTACTTCCGACATCAAAAACATAAACGAACATATTTATGAGAATATTCAGAAAGGAAACATAGTCGCTCCAACTAAAATGCTGTGCGACTCGATTGCTCATAAGAATAATTTCATGAAATCTCAGCTGAAATTCTTACTTGAACACCTGAGCGAATCCTATGAATAAATCAAAGTTGTCAATATGTCGAAGTAATATCCTCACAATACAATATGTGTCCCAAAAAGGATCCTTGCAGTGATCGAAATCGGAAAAAAAAAATGTTTTGTACTAATTGTTAAAACGTATATACTCTAGTCATCTTACAAAATCTGCACATATATAAGTACCTAAATAGTTATAATATATTTGTGTGCATATAAGTAATACTCTATTAAGTGGATCATTACCTACACATGTAGATGCCTTGCTATTAAACTTTGTTTACTACCTTTCATCCTATATTACAGGCATATTTAAAGAAATAATACACCTAGCCAAAAGCCATAGCAGCTTTGAACAATCTACTGTTGATTCCATACCAAATAACGGCCAATCCAGACAGTGCATTTTATCTAAATCTGTACATATTTTTCCATTAGATGTTAATAATGCTACCTCACTTATATCTAACAGCTTAAACTTAAATAATAATATCAATGCATTTGTTAATTAATTAATTAACTATCAATTTATTTCGTTATAATTAGATCTCAAAAATTCTTTCGTTTGTCAATTTTGGCATTTTTGTAAGATTAAATGTAATAGCATAATTTTAAGACTGCAAATTGCCAGTGTTACTGTATAGGGAATTATTTGTTAGTTTAGAGCGTAATGTATGTAAGTCACAAAACTAGTCAAGTATTTATATTTGTGAGCTATATATGCGCAAGCCTATATACTGTTTCCGACGAAACTGCTCGGCTTGATGAAGTTCCTTTATAACCACCGTGTAAATGTAAGTGTAAATTGGTACTAAGATTTTGCAACATTCTAATATTATTAATTTACAATATTTATTGAAATGTCTTTAATAATTGATAGGTATAAGGCATATTTATTTTTTATTTTGGCAGGTAAATATGCTAATATAAATATGAAAAATAAAGTCAGAATTACAAGTTTGTAATACGTCTGCCATATTACCTTAGATCTGTAGATTTTGTTTAGCGAACGAGTTTATATATAACATAAAAAAGCCATATCATATTATATGAATTCTAGTGCTTGTATAATATTGTAAACACTATATTTATTGAAATGTAAATTGCATTTACTTGTAAGTTAGATCCTTAGGCTTTGTAAATATTGTTATGACGTTATATAATTTATAGGTACCTATTTACGTTGAGAAAATAATTCAAAAATAGATATTGATGTGGTAGAAAAGCTTAACGTATGAATGAAGTAGTGGTGCACATAAGTAAGGAGTTAGGATTGAATAATTTTATTTATTTCCTATCTTTGACAATTTATTTAATACCCAAGCTGGAACATGCATTATATATTTTTTTTATATTCTTTGGAAACAGTTCGTGTATTTAAAAAAATATAATTAATATTTACAAATGAGAATTGGTTTCAGATATTAGACAATTTAATAGCTCGAATCATAAAAGTTATTTCATTTTATTTAACTATGACACAATATCGTCACATCCTTGCTTGGATAGGTACAAAAAACTCCTCTTTGACTGTGTTTCAAAGCTATATCTTGTTAAAAACTGTAAAAACGTAAAAGTTTAGTGTAAATTATCTCTTTTATTAAAACATAATACTCTTGAATGCTGATAGTGGCTTTCGTCGTTAGATTAGAAGTCACAAAATACATACTCTCGTATTTGTTAATAGTATAACACTTGTTTTTGTTGAGATTTTGTCGCGATGTATGAAATAGATTTGCAAATGTAAATTATGATAATGTATGCAAAACTGACGCTTGTCATTTACAAGAATTCTTTATTGAAATGTCAAATTTAATAAACCCTACTTGAATAATATTGCAGTTTTATTAAGAACTTACCAATAATATATGTATGTATATAAAGTTTTGACAACAAATTCTAATGATTGCAATAGCAGGTTTTAAAACATACTAGTGAACCCGACCGATGCTGTCCATTCCCAACGTTGACTTGCTAGTTACATTACGTTACAAGCTTTGCTTAGTTAGGGACCAGATGGTGCAACATGTAATGTCCAAAAGTAATATTATTTTATTATAATTTTTTTTTTAAAAAAGTCCAATTGTAAATCTAGGCCATCCTTTAACACAGAAAAATCATCAAAATCGGTCCAGCAGTTGGGGAGTTCAGTGATTTACACATGTACAGAAGAATTATCACACGTAAGTATACATATATTTTTTTCAACCATAAGATGCTATAGTATTGGTACAAAATTTGCACAAAAACTGCGTATTTCCACGATCTTGCCTTCATCTTATAATACCTCATACACTTGAAATTAATAAAAAAAACAGGTTTACCTACAAATAGCATGTTTATTTCTATTACTTAAATACCTATTTACACTCGTTTGTTGTCTACAATTTATAAATATTTCCCATGCCACCGATGGTCTACAGGGGAAAGCATCTTGTGACAACCTCCCATATTGTTTTGTATAATATACTTCATAGTGTAGGGATTCTGATTGTTTTCTTCCTCCCATTTTTCAGTAGCTGCTTTCTTCTCCATTATCTCTTGTGACACAGCTTCTGCCTTAAAAGGTAATCTTTCTGCTACAATTCTTAGCATACGATGAACCTAAAATAAAAATAATCTTTTAAATTTCCTCAAAAAGACACAATAATCATAGTAAGAATCCGGTTTCAATAAGTTATATGAGGAAGCAGAGAGAGGAAATGTGGGAAATCGATAAAGAAGACGAGAAAGAGGGAGAGATGGGAAAGATGGATTACTTTATCTTAATCCGTAACTAATGCAAAATAATTGATTGCCTATTCTACTAATAGATATATATATATATATAAATATATATATAAATGTGAAAATCTGTCTGGATGGATGTTTGTAACTCAATCATGCTTCAACCACTAGACGGATCGGGATGACACTTGGTATACATACCATATAGGCTACTTTTTATCCCGAAAAATTCAAAAGTTTCCGCGGGAATAACTATAACAGAGTTGAACGAACTATTGCTTCACCTATATCCTGCTATAGTAAACTTTATCAATATAATTAAGGAGTTCCACGCCGATAGCCCAATTTAGGGTGGGCCGAGCCGCTGGCAAAGTCTAGTTTTCTATAAATACGCTTTCTGCACAAGAGGAAAAGGCTGGAAAGGAGCGAGAGAAATGTTAGGAACGGCACGCTTTATAACTCGTATATCATAAACTCTGAGGTATACCAATCTGTAAGATGTTACTGCCTCTAGTAAAAATGTACTATACCTGGGTATGCGTGCATACCTGGGCCATGACTACAAACTTGTAAAAAGTATTCTACAGTGGTATTTGATAATAGTGCATTATTATATAAGTGAGCATGGCTGCTCAATACAGACAAGGTTGTAAGTTGCAGCCGAGTTTGTGTTGAGCATAGCTCACGAGTGTCATATGTTAGTTTTTAACACACTTGAAGGGCAGTAAATACTTATATTGATGTTAAAATGTAAAAACATATTGGATTTATTTTTCCAAAAATAAGAACTTAGTTCATGGGCTTAATTTCTTTTTGCTAAAAATTAAATAAAATCTGTAAATTAAAGGCACTCGTCATTTTCGCACAAGTGCGTAATGGACACTATTAAGATGCTGAAAACGGTGAAGTAAAGGTTGGTTCATGAGCAAGTGTGTTTAAAAAACTATGTGACGAGAGACGATAAATTATTGACGCGGCTATTTTATATAATCCCTAAATTAATGTTTAAAAAAACATATTCAGTTACCTCAGCATATTCACATTTTCCTCCAACTTCCAAAATTACTCTGCCTGCTTTGATAGGTGTAACATAGTGGTCAATAGCACCTTTTCCACCACCCATTCGTTGACCTTGTCCTTTCTTAGTGACTGGCTGCCAAGGGGGGTCTATGCGCCATATGGCAAACATAGTCTTCAAGTTAAGATGACGCGCCACTACTAGACGAGCCATTTCGAAATGTTCATGCCGCATTCTACCACCACCAGTAGCCTGTAGGCAAGAACTCAAATAATTATGTAATCAGACATATATAGGCTCAAATTAGCTCAGTAGGCTATGGAGAGAGCTATGTTTGGAGTTTTATATAATTTATTAAATTGTTAAAAACTTAAATTGTTAACCAAAATCGTGCTATGATTTGTAAAATCAAATTAAAAACAAATCTATATAGTATGAAAAAAAAAATGTTTCATAATACTTACAATGACTCCATATTGTTTTAACTGTAGCGTGTTGTGTAAAGTTTCAGGTCCTCTCATATATCGCAGTCGTTTCTGCATTTTAGGGGGTTTTAAATTTGCAGGATATGTTGGAACTTTTTCATATACACGGAGCCTTTGACGTTCAGGTATCACGATATCTAAGTATAAAAAATTACTGTAAATGTTGTAGCATACTAGCAATTAAGCTGTATCACGATAGCTAGTATAATGCTTTCGCGACAGTTGCAATTTTATGCCATTGTCACGAAATGAAGGTAATATCAATAATAGCGTCGTTTTGCGAAATAGCTGTTGCATACCTACAAGATTTTATCTAAGACAGAGATGATTAAACATATATTCAGAAAACTTAGTTCATTTAGAAAAACTAATATTTTGGTCAATTCTTTGCATAACGGGACCATAACCTAGATTCGTTCGTATCAGCCGGAAGACGTCCAGTGCTGAAAGTAGGCCTCCCCCGTATGTTTCCCCAACGGCTTGTCCTGAGACGTCCGCATCAATACGCTTCCTGCGGCTCTGACCAGGTCGTCTGTCCACCTGGTAGGGAGTCATCCCACGCTGCGTCTTCCAATCCATGGTCACCACTCAAGAACCTTTCTTCCGATGCGTGCAATGTGTGGTCTGCCTATTGCCACTTCAGCTTGCTAACTGTTTTAGCTATGTCAGTAACCTTGGTTCTTTGATGAATTTCCTCGTTTCGGATTTTATCGCGCATAGCTCTTTCCATAGCTCGCTGAGCGACTCTGAGCTTATTTAAAAGGCCAACAGTAAGAGACCAAGTTTCTATACCGTAAGTCATGATCTAGATGGTTAAGGTTAATTGCACACGCACATTCTTTAAAAAAAAAAAGTGCCCGTGAATAATTTTTTGGCACAATGTTCTAATTTTCTTAGGTCTTCGTAGCATTTTTCATATAAATTCATGGACTTTACGGCCAGCCGATAATTATTTGGTATGGTATGATAGCTCTCTCCGTAATATTAAGATGTTTACATTCCATGTTATTATCTGTCGTGGACATTTTAAATAAATTAACATAAAAATAATTCTGCGTAAATGTGTACCAATGTATTTTTTGCTACTTTTAGCAGCGCACTGAAAATTATACTTTTTTTTGAGAAAGCATGCAAGTGGAAGCTGGTATTTTGTGTCTACCGTAACTTTATTTATTTCCTTTCTGTAAAATTTTAATAGACTCGAGGCACTGACGGTATGGAATTATAAAGCAGTGACATACGGACGGATGGACATGACGAAACTTTAAGCATTCTGTTTTTGCTATTAGGCTGTGTCCGGAATCTTAAAATATGTGCTACATTTATAAACAATTTTTTAAGCAAAATACGAATAGTGTGCCAATGAATGAATGATGAAGCGAGATAACTAAGCGTAGGGAATCCTCAAATATCTGCTACATTTATATACAATTTTTGGACTAAGAGGATAGTTTTTAAAAAAAATACGAAGTTGTGCCAATGAATGAATGAAGAAGCGAGATAATGAGTACACTCATTATAAGGCTGTGTCATACGGACGCATATAGAAGCTAGGTTATATTATACTAGGTAAATAAAGGTTCCCATTCTGCAAGCATACAAGTGTAAATCCTGTCACATAGATATAGATATTTGCCTACACTCTTCCGCATCAACGGATATAGCTAAAGTTACAGTAGTCTCCTGATGGCTATCTTCAATGCTTTTTTAAGGATTATCGATGTATCCTCAGTGGAATATAGCACAGGTAATCATAATTGTTAAATAAGGTAAGCAACCGAATGAAGCAGGTATCTACACCCTTATCTGACGGTAAACTCTTTGAAAGAGTACTGCTCAACAGAATAAGGCCTTCATGAAATAACCCCGTCACACCAGTTTGTATTCTGTGAGCAGCATCAAACCATAGAGCAAATCACATATATAATTAGTAGGGCCATTGACAATAAACAGTAGTATTTCACTGTTTTCCCGGATATTAGTTAGGCATTTGATGTGGTGTAGCATCTGGGCTTGTTATATATATAAGATAAAAAAGATAGTACCTCACTCTTTTTTCAATATTTTGAAGTCCTACCTAGGGCAAATAAGAAACTTCTGAACTTTGCAAGGTATACTTAGGTGTATCTTATTCTCAAGGAAGCATCTTGGGCAACACAAACTCGAATAAATAAAGCTTTGGCTTTAGACTTCTATAAAGCCTCTCGTTGGTAATCTTCTCCTCACCAACCTTAATACACAATGAGCTATTGCTGTCGGATGTTATTTAACATTTGGAAAGGCAATATGATCTTGCTTTTCTTATTTCAAAATTCACTTTCATTATTAAAAAAAAATACTACTTACCATCATAGTTTTTTGGAGGAGGAAAATATTTTATTCCAGAAACTAATGTCAGTCGAACACAATTCGATTTTAAGAGGCCTGAAAGAACAAAGAAAATACTTTAAATTTATGTATTTCCAAAAACACACAACATAATATAGTGAGTATACTACAAATATAGTCCTGACAGCAAAAAGGGGCTCACATTGGAAAATAGGGGTAAGTGAAAAGAGAACATGACAATGTGGGTGTATATCCTACTTATTTTACTTTTGACTTGATTTGATGTACTTTTGAGGAAAATACCTTGAAGATATACATGCATACATAGTACCCATACAGTTGCAGACAGACAACTTGTCTGTACCAAATGTTGTTGCTTGTGCTGTTTTACATCTGCAAATTGGAAGACGAAGCTTATGACGACATCCTACCAGTCACACAGACAGACACAGGAAACAACTGGATTCAGACAGTGCCATGGTAACAAACGTTGCCAACAACAAGGACTATGTTCAGTAGTAGAAGCCAGCATACCGAGATGATATTGATAATGTTACTTAATGTTTAGGTAACTTAACAAAGAATATCAGGCTTTGATTGGGTACACCGTCAGAAATCTAAGTAACAAATACATAAGGTTAAATGTCCAGTCTGACTGATTTATTATAAGCCTGGAGTGTCACTGTGTTCTGCAAAAAATTGCATTGAAGAACCGGGTTACTCTTCAATGGATACGTGGTCATAGTGTGTCTCTAGGCAATGATGCGGCAGATCATATGAAAATGAGACGATCGGGCACTAAAATAATGGGACCCGAACCAATCGTACCGATACCATTTACACAACTCAAATCGTGGTTATATGACAGAACCTGCCAACTACACAACAAACAGTGGGCAGAACAAACGGACTGCAGACAAACCAAGAATGTACTTACATCGCTGGACACAAATCAGTCGCACAAGCTGTTACAACTTAGTAGGAAAAACCTACGCTACATAGTTGGCTTAATAACAGGTCTCTAAAAAAAAAAAAAACTTTTTCAATATCGGCGTTTCCGACAGTCCCATATGCAGGGGCTGCATGGAAGCCGAGGAAACACCTTCTCACGTGGTTCTACATTGCAAAAGCGTGAGCGACCAATGGACAAAGCTCCTTAAGAAATCAAAACCCATGGAAAGGCGCTGAATAACATCAGATACCTCCTTGATTTCTGGGCGGAGCTGGGATGGTATGAGTAACCCTATTATGCCCTATTATGAGGCTAAGTGCGGAAAACATAAGTCCAACTAACTACGTCCAGTCTGACTGACCGGGTTTTTTCACTTGCGCACGTTTGGTTACACGGACTAGAAATCTATCCCCGCACCCGGCGTAAAACAAGGAAAACAACAGCCACACACTGCAAGACTCAAATACGACCAAATACTGGCCGTAACGCTGTTAAGGAAGGTTCTAGACTATATAACTTTACACCAGAGACATGAGTGTAGCATAGACTGCTAATGATTCGGAAAATGTATGAAAACCACATCAACCAGTTTATGGGGAAGCAGAGTACATATAGAACTGAAAGTTATACCATTAGTGAATATTTAATAGTGAACTAGTTTTGTTATTTATGTATTCAAAGTTTTACTGTTACACTGGTTTTTGAAAACCGAAAAAGGTTTGTATAGAATATCAGTTCTGTGGCTATATACACCTTCAACTTAAACTAAATAAGAGGTTTTACTAGCACTTACTAAACGAGTTTTGTATTGTTTATTGTTAAGTAACTTATATGTAGATTAATAATACTACTCTAATTTACTTCATTGCTTTTTAGTTCATAGTTTAAGAGCCAAACAAATGTTTTTACATCTTTAATATTTAAATATTTTTGCTCTATTTTGGCTGAAAATGACAGTACTTTGTTAATAATCTGCTACTTCATAGAACTTTTACGCTGACTGAATGACAGATAACGCATTGTGCGATGGGTAAGCATAAAATCACAGGAATAGGAAATTTAAAGTTAGTAATATGCCAAGTTCAATCATAGTAGAGTAAAAACATGTAAGATAAAAATTAGTGATATTGTTTTTCTATATAAACATAGATTTATAGATATCCTGACTATAAAAGCTATTCTCCATGACAATGAGCTATTGCGTCAAGGCAACCTCGGAAACATAATGACCAAACAAAAAAAAAATCCTGTTATTCTGCCATCAAACATACTTATATACCTACTTACTCTTAAGAATCACAATATTTGTTTTCCTCATTATTTATGGGTAAAATATATGCTGATTTTAGTACACCCTTTTTTTAAAAATTTTCTATGCAAAATAAAAAAAATATCTAAAAACGTTTAATGCGGAAAATAGACTAATTTTTGTTGTCATAAGCTCCTAAATCTATGTTCAAGTTTAACTAATTTAATAATAATAGAGAGAGAAATAACAAGAATAACTTTAAAATTGTTGCATTGTCTATCACATGTGCTCAAAGTGCATACAAATCTTAAAAAATTGTAAGTATTATAATCCTGTGAATATAACAGTTATATTATATTAGTATCTACCTGAATAGAAAGCAGAAAAATTGATTTTGAATTGAAATTGAAAAAATGTTTTACACAAAGTCTTATGTTTTCAAAAGTAACCTCTGAACTGATAAAATACATACATAAGATGAATCCTAATTTGCACAATCCAAATATTTTTAATTTTATGTTTTAAATGCATAGGCGTAGGTATAGAAAGTGAAACCCTAACTTTCCAAGTTCTATAGAACATTAAACTCGGCTGTATAATATGATTCCTTTGCCTTAATTAATTATAGGTAAGGGTCCATTATAAGTTAAGAGGTACTTTCCATGGCCAGACCAAAAAAATATTTTTTTTATACTAACTTCCTAATTAACCTATTTATTACCTAAAACTAAATGTTTTCTTCATGCTCACTTAAATTTATTACAAAAATGTAAGTAGTTTAGTCACAATAAGTTCTAATATAAGAAAAAAGACTCTTCCCTGGTCTGTCCCCAAACCGACTTTATATGTAAACCAGTTATTATGAATGTATTAATAATTACTTTATCATTATTAATTTTATGCAGAACAATAACTTAGTCACAGTGTCTTATAAGTAAAATAACTTATATTCCAATTTTTCATAAATAATATCAACGCCGAAATTTGTCCTCCGTGTTTCGTGTCTCGTCCCCTGGCTTTTTGTTTTCGTTTAAAAATCAGTTTAATTTTACATCCTATGACCTTAGGTGCATAGGATGTAACATGAAGCTAGCAGCAAGCGGCGCATAAGTCGACTGCGCTGCTATTTTAACGGCCATTTCAGTCACGCCGCTCGCTGGGTGTATAATAAGTGTTGAGTGAATGCAGTCTTTCCTCTGGTTAGTTTTATGTAGCAATTATTTGTTAAAATACTAATATAGACTTAAATATTCACTATGAATTGCGTACGAGAAACACTCTTACGGCTATTTTAGATATCAATCGAAAATGTATCTCCCCTGGCGTATTTCCACTGGCTCTTTTGATGACAGGGGAGATGCTTAATGTCCAGGGAAGATACATTTGTATGCGTTTTCATGAATACTTCTACATTTTTCTCTGAACCTTTACTTGGCATTATGTATATCTTAGCTTTACAATTTAATATGACTTTTCTACAGAAAAAATGGCACCTAGAAAAAAAATGACGCGCGAAGAACGGCTCGAAAAAAAAAGGATAGCAAAATGATTAAGATACCAAAGAATTAAAAATGACAAAGATAAGTACGCTCAACAAAAAATCAAGGAAAGGGTAAAATATGAAAAGAAGAAAGAAAAAGGAGTTATTAAGACAGTTCAGCAAATGACTCCCAGAGAGCAGCGGAAGGTTAGAAAATTATGGAGAGAAAAAGGCAAAATTCGTAGACGTCGTTTAGCACTCCAAGATAGAAGCAATGCTCCTGAAACACCACCATGTTCGGATTATGAAAACTTAAGAAGATTAGGTTCTACTGAAGGTATAGACTTTTTCAAGCACACTAAAGGTTCACCAAGTTACCGGTTGCGTATTATTGCCTGACATTAAAAAGTTTGAGCTGCTTATGTGACTCAGAGCTATGTCGTCATTTTCAATTGGGTACTTTGGATTATCCACAAACACATCGTAAATTTGCTGATGATATATACGGAACTAGCGATTCAGAAGATGAACCACTAATCAATTTCACATCTCAAGAATACAGGAAGAAGCCTCAAGAAACACTACAGCATTCCGTACCTACCAGTATTAAAACCAAACTGCACAAAGATGATTCAAAGCCCTCAACATCTGGAAAGAAAACATTCTGCAACGTTGACTTTGTGCTGGTTAAACTTCAAGATACAAAAACAGAATATCGCTATGTTGCAATGTGCACAGGTATTGAAGAAGATGATGAACTTCAAGTTATATTTTGTAAAATCTGATGAAACTAGAAAAATGTTCAGAATTAATGATGACGATATTTCTTTCATCACATAGGATCAGGTTTTAAAAAAACTATCCTCCCCTAACTTAAAACTGAGAGGGCAGCGTATTTTTTATGCATTTAATGAATCTATTGATGTTTTTGAACGCGGGTTTTAGAAAAAGAAATATTTTTTTAGTCACCTTTTAATTAAAATGTTTTTAGAGTTTAAGTACAAGGAAAATTTAATATTGTTACTCAGAGAAGTTATTGGTTCTTTTTATTTCATTATTGACCTTGATAGTAAAGTTATAGATATTTTTGTTGTGATGGAAAGGAAAGGTAAGAACCTTTTTTTGTTTTGTACTAGGTACAAGTAGCTTAAGAAACATTTAATTTCATAAACAAAGATTGCTAAGGTCATATCTTAGCAGTCTGATTATAAATAATTCATAATAAAAATAATTAAATATGTCTATCTCTCCTCCCTATCCGTAAAGTATCCTCCCCTGTGCATTTCGTCTCTACCCTGTACTGAGTATTTACCCTGGTTGCTTATAAAACGAGATAAAACTAACAAATTGACTGGCCACTTTGTACACGTTTTCAACTTAAAAGTTTCCATAAAAAAAATGTATACTTAAGTAACAATAATTAAAAAAATGCCATGCCGTCACTTCATACAACATATTACCTCTTAACTTATAATGGCCCGTTGTCAGGGCCACACGGGTGTACCTAAATAAATTTCAATTAATAGACAAATTAGTTATAACTTGGAGTTTTTAAAATATTTAAAACTTTGCCTGGAATGCGTAGGTCAGGTACAATATTTTTTGTTACATTTGAACCTTTTGAGACGAGCGGACTTTCTTAGAAATGATTAATTAACAGATGGTCGGTTCTGAGATGTTGTCGCTATGGCTTGCGGCGTGATGCATCAACGCGCCAAAATTCAAGAGTGAGAAAGACGTACAAATGCGTACGAGATAGGTGATTCGCGTAAGGGATGGTTTTCGCTTGGTCATAAAAATAAAAGATTTACGGGCTTATTGCAAAGGCGATAAGGCCGAATAACACTAACGTATTATTGAGAGTTACAGCTTTACTCCGACACAAGGGTGCGCCAGCGCATTGCAGAAGGAATGCGGGAATCGAGGGAGTCAAAGTTGACTTAACCAAGGATAACACGCGTGGCAGTCGAGATTTTACGCACAGAGGAGTAACACTCGAAAGGTGAATTTAACAACGGAGTGAAGTGTGAGAGTGTTACGTGTTAACGTACGGAGACCTTTGTTCAAAGCTAAGTATAACTGCATAATCAATTTTCAGCAAAACTGTTAATATTCTAGCAAACTAGTTTAATATGTACTCATTCCTTAATTGTTTCTAATCAAGATTTCAAATAATAACGTAGATTTCGTTCCCGTATCCATAAAATCGGCAAAAAATCACGTTTGTTGTATGGGAGCCCCCTCCCCTTAAATATATGTATAATATGTTTTATTTTAAGTCAAGTTCTGAAATGACACATCTACTCATAGTCCTAGGGCTAATTGCCAATTTTATGAAATCACAAAAAAAAAAATTTTTTTTTAAATAAAATAAAATTTAAAGTGAATATATTACTAGGTAAATATTCTGTGTATATTTCACTTGTGTACCTGTTGCCGTTATCAATATCAAGCAAATTAAGCAAAAAAATGATTGTTGTGTGGGATTTATTTTATTCTGTTTTTAGTATTTGATGTCATAACAGCAACAGAAATAAATCTTCTGTGAAAATTACAACTGTCTAAACACCACGATTCATGAGATACGGCTTGGTGACAGATTGACAGACGTATAACGGAGTTTTAGTAATAGGGTTTTTTAATTTTTTCATCAAGTTTCCGAGGTTGCCTCAACTCAATAGCTTGAATGACAACACAAACATCGTCTCGGAGAATAGCTTTAATAAATAATAGCTAGGATATCTATAAATCCATGTTTATAGAGAATAACAATATCAGTAATTTTTATCTTACATGTTTTTACTCCACACTGATTCCCTGTGTTTTTTAAATAATTTTTTAAACATAATTACTTAAATGTATTTCAGAAGCAAAACGAATTTTATTTATTTTACCTATGCCATGAAAATTATAGCAGACATTGTATTTTTCTTATGTTTTTGATTATTTACTGTGTATTTTAATTTGTGCAATAAAGTATATTACTACTACTACCATTAGTAAAAAAAAACAGAGATCTTGAAGCGAGAACAAATTCTCTACTCTGAATACTTACAGGTTATCAGAATAGGTACCAATATGAATCACTTAATTATTTTATACTTACAAATATTCTATGACATAATGAAAAACTGAATGATAACAGTAATATAGGAAATGTTTTATCAATATGTTTTTCTCAATACACAAAACTATGAATTTCGTAAATGAAACCGTCGTGAAACCTAAATAAAAATAATACCACTGACATCAAAAACATATGTATGTTTGTGTTTTTTGAACATCCAAAACATTTTTCCACCAGAAAATACTACAGGAAGGGATTTGGTTATTAAAAACTTGAGAACAATATTAGTCGAACGCACGATAAGAAATGCTGCATTTAATTGCCTGATTTGCTGGGATTCCGCGAGGGCGCCATGCCTTTACTTCACACTATAACTCTAAGTAGCAGAACAGTTACTTTACCCAGGTAAAACTGCTGGGAACAACTTGTGACTTACATTTTACTATTTCTGACAATTTTAGTATTCCTGACACAAGAGAAAAATTCCTGTCATCTGGGAAGCGTACATACATACAGGTACTATTTGTAATTAGCCATTGGATGCAAAGCTTGAAGCTTTTGTTCACCTATCCCTGCTTTCGACTGGTAGAACATAATAAAACAAAGTTAAAATTCAAAGGACCTTCGTTTTAAAATGCATCTTACAGCGTAGTTTGGGTACATAATTTATTGTGTTGTTCTTAATTTCTACGTACTCATTGTTGATTGCAGCATTGTTCCACTCAAAGACTATTATATATAGTAGTTGCACTTTCTTTAAAAATACCAATTCAATATTTTAGTACAAAATATAACTTTGTTTATATGCTTTAAGGTTATTTTTGATTTTTTCTTCTGGGGGCCGTTCGAAATTCTCCCTCTCTATATTCGGAGTGTTATAAACTTGAAAGATTGAACACTTTTAATACTCTTTGGATTGAACGATGATTTTTTTGTGCTTCCACCATTGCTTCCACTGCACTATTAAGTTTTAGTTTTTCTTTAGATTCTTATGTAAATCATCTTAAATTCCTTAAAATTCAGGACGTAAAGTTTAGTTGTTTAGAAACCGAAATTCTATATTATTATTTTTTAGTTAAGAGCGCAGTATTTGTTTCCTCTATGGTTAAGAGCGCTTAAAATTAGAGCACTCAATGTTACTACTCTAAAAAGGAATACATTGTTATATATTTAAAATGAATTAATGGAATGAATAAATAAATAACAGAATAATAACAATAGGTTTTATAAAAAGAAAACTTAATTGAAAAAATTAAGATGATATCTTGTTCGTACTCAAATATTGTCAAGAAAAAACTAAAACTTCAATTGAAATTTAGTGTTCTCTTGGCCCTACATTGGTACTTCAAATTAAAATATGGCCCTGAAAATGGGCAAAATTCCTAAAAGTAGAAACATTGATTTAACTTTACAGATGCAACTCGGTTAGCCGTTCAAAAACTTTAGGGTAGAGTTAGGAACCCGGTGACGGCATTTTTAACTAAAGTTACTCGTTTTTGAACGCAACCCTGTGTGATTTTAGTTGACTCAGTACTGTATAGGAGAAATCCCGACGTATGGTAACATTGGTAACCCTAGCAACAGAACTGTTGTCAACTTTTCATCCCTTGTCTTACGTAGCAAAGAGAATATAACGTAGTATATTATATTCTCTTTGATCCCTTGTTTAAGTTCATCACAATAATTTATATTGATTGACCTAATTTGTCTGTATCTATTTGATGTGTACTGATAAACCTGAATGGAAACTGGTTTTCATTTATTGTTAAAGTGTGTAAAATGCATTACAAGACGACACTTAATTTGCAGAAGTGTTTGTATTTCAATGTTTACCTTTTATTTGTTTGGGTCTTAGTTATTCCATTTTTTCTCTATGTGAAGGTTGGTAAAACTACTAATAAAATAATTTCTCTGATTTTCGAAAGAACACCTTATGGCAAGCATAGGGTTGCCATCCGTCCGGGATTCCCCGGACTTGTTCCAGTTTAGAGTGCGTCCGGGCGGGGTTTCATTTATAGTCCGGGTTTAAAAGTTCCTAAAGAACCTTTTGTTTTGATAACAGAGTAAAACATGTAAGACTGCAAAAAGTTTCTTAAAACGTTTTATTTCTAAAGAAGACTTAATTTAGTTTATTTTTTGGATTTTTCTGAGAAACTTTTAAAAAGAATCTATTAAGCTCCAAAATCCGGTGCTTTTACGCTTCTTGTCCTAGTTGCTAGATTTTAGAAATGGCAACCCTAGGCAAGCGCCAAAACTTCGTTGCTAGAACTAGAAGGAGATTAAGCACCGTGTAACAGTTTCCGCGCTAATTCTTTGCGACGTGCCAGCGCTAGCACGGAATAGAGCAGTTTTGGCGTCAGTAACTTCCGCTCGTGTCCCTCGCATCTTCCATACTAATTTTCTGGACTCGTGTAAACACGTCACGCCAGTCGCTCGCTGGCACGCCTCCGGGAAGTGGACTAGGTTGTCTGTATGAACTGAATATAGGTATAATTCTAACATCTAAATCTGACCTACGTTACTACAGAACGTTCTCCGCGTAACATGAAACTCAGTGAAAACAAAGTGTTAAAGTTTGTACAGCTGGTGAGAGCAGTTGAGCGCTCAAGAATACGACCGCTCGAGAGTCGAATCGGGAATGCCCAGGGCTACACGGGAAGGTCACTTATTATAAGTATATACATGTAGGATAGGGTGTGACGGTTGGGAGGGGTAGGGAGTAAGCTAGGAACGCCCTTCGGAATGCATAGTTCTTCTTTTACAAATTTAAAAAAAAATTAAAAATTGTATGAAAATAAGCCTATAGAATGGTATGCAATTTTTTTATATTTTACCTGATATGTATGAAGCACACCGCTCTGCGGGCTGCTCTCGCTTCGTTCAGGAAAAAAACATAACCTAACCCAACCTAACACTAGAAATCAAGCATGGACATTAATGCTCACCAGTATTCCCGCAACACTCTGTGCCGTGTGCTTAGCTGTTTCTACTCCTATCTACATGACTCTCTTGCAGGCTAGTTGGTAGTATGGCCAGCTGCTGTGCAGAGGGTGTGGGTTAGATTCCCGCACGGGACAAACATTTATGTCATAATATAAGCATTTGTGTTTGTATTGAATGTACTTAATGGAGTACTTAACAGAGCGAAGCAGTACTTCTCCTTGTGGCAAACGTTGCTGCTTTGCAAGTCCGGCCCCACATGGGCTACTGCTGCAATCTATGGGCGGGTGCACCCGGATGCCAGCAAGGCCCTTTTCACTCGGTTCAACGACGGGCTGAGAAAATCGTCACCGATTCCAAACGCACAAGCCGTATCGAAACTTTTAGTCTGAGGAGAGACGCCTCCTTGCGTGAGTTCCCGCTTGTATTACTTTCTACCATCGCACCGAATTCATCCTCAGAACCTGAATGGTCACGTACAGTGCTGTTTCAGAGGAACCTCCTCCCACGAACGCTTAGGTTGTGGAATGAGCTCACTGCCAAGGATATCTCTAAATACTACACTACTACAATTTTTTTAAGGGTTGGCAACGCGCGAGTGACGTCCCTGGTGTTGTAAGCGTCCATAGGTTGCGATGACCGCTTATCATCAGGCGTTCCTAGCTTCCCCCCCACTTCCCCTTCCAACCCTCATCCCCCTTCCTTCATACACTTATATAAGTGACCTTCCATTCTTTTAAACAAAATTGATTTACAAGTTTTTCAAATATTTGCAATAATTATTATTGTAGGGAAATGTGTGTATAACGCTTAGGTTGTAGAATGAGCTACTTGCCAAGGTTTTCTCTAAGGGCTACAGTATGGGGTTCTTCAAGAAAGAAGTAACTGGATTTTTGAAGGGTCGGCAACGCGCTAGTGATACCCCTGGTGTTAAGCGTCCATAGGCCACGGTGACCGCTTACTATCAGGCGGACCGTGTGCTTGTTTGCCACCTTAGTGGTATTAAAAAAAAAAAAACATTATATTCAGGTTTTTTGTTCGTTTTTGTCTTAGAATCGGACATGCTCATTGTATTTCATAATTCAATACTACCTGTAGGTACTTGTACTTTTCAGATTGATATGCTTGGGCAGTTATCAAAATACTTATCTGTTACTGTGTTTACATTGCTAATTATTATTGAAACAACAAGGCTCTACTTGGGTCATAATGGGAATTTGTCTTGTCGGGTGAGTAAAATAAAAAAAACACACCAAAGCACCAATTCCCCAAGAGTCGGTCAGAGATGATACGAACATATGCCTGTTCAATCCAAGAGCGGAAGTGAAGCTACTGGTTAATTATCACCAGCACCTAGTCCTAGTTAAATACCTCAGTAATAGAGGTTCTCAATTCGTCGGAACCTTTTTTTTATTTAAATTACTTTCAAAGTATTACTCATAAAGTAATGCAATATCACATAGTCGTATAATAAAAAAAAAAATCATTATCAGCTGTTCGCCGCAGGGATTGGTGTCTGTCTATGTCTAGTCTCTCGGTGCAAGCAAAATTTAGCCCAAGGTGGCAAACCTTTTCTATTCCCTAATTGTATATTGCTAACTCACATTGCTCATTTATACTAGCATAATATAATCCTAGTATACTAATATTATAAATGTGAAAGTTTGTTTGTATGGATGTTTGTTACTCAATATCTCTTTAGCCACTCGACGGATCGGGATGAAACTTGGCACACCTATAGATTAGGTCCTGGAATAGCACATAGGCTACTTTTGCCCCGAATAATTCAAATTTTCCCACGGGAATAACTATAACCGAGCTTAAACGAATTATAGCTATAGCTACAGCTTGCTATAACAAACGTCTTTAGTATTATAATTAATAAGTGAATTAAGGAGTTCCACGCCGATAACCAAATTTAGGGCGGGCGGAGCCGCTGGCAAAATCTAGTAGGTTCTAGTTATCTTAATTTTTGGTTTCAGGTACCAGAATTGGCGGGATTTCTGATGCTTACAGTGTTGATGCAATTACCATTATTGAGTTTCTTTCTATTTAATCCTTATCTGTTAAGCACTCCAACAGAAGTTACCTTACACACTCTGTTATTTTTGTTAACAATTGTTGAAATAATATTCGGTTTTATTGCTTTGAAACAAGCTTCAACATTTGCTAAAAACATTTATTTAGCTAAGAAAGGGTGATGGATGCTCTTAAACTTTGAAAAAGTTTTTAATGAGTACCTACCTAGGTGTATATTACTAATGTACCTATATAACTGTAGCTATACAAGCTAAGAATGTAATTTCTGTCGGAAAGTAAAAGAATTTTATGCTTATAATCTTTTTTTTATTGTGTAAGGCAACAAACCGCTTTAAGCTAAGCCAGAGTGATGAGCGCCTTGTAAACTTCTAGCTCTATAACGCCATTCCGCACTCGTTTGATAACCGTGGTACACCCAGTGGTACCACGGTTACTTTTTCCTAACCGTGGTACACCATTGGTACCACGGTTAGTTTTTTCTAACCCTGGTACACCAGTGGTTGCATGTATGCGATAAATACACGGGTTTTCTTTCTACTTTTTATCTGACTTCAAAAAAAGAGGAGGTTCTCAGTTTTACCTGTATGTATGAATGAATGTATGTTTGTATGAACACGACTTTACTGTGCAATACCCATCAATGCCTCTCAATTGTAAATTACTTTTCAAATATATCTTTAACAATTACTTACGTTACAATTCACTAATTTGGATTGCACCATCCTACAAGTTGTAAATGCTATTGTTATGTGTTTTGCTAGGATAAAGGACTTAAATCCATGCCTTTCACAATGAATAAAAAATATTGGCAGTAACCGTGAGAAAAGACAAGGATGGCGCGATATGTAACTAAGCGTGCATGAATAGTGCAGCTGTATTGTATTTTTATTGTAAAACAATAAATAAATAAATGTATACTTTCTATTTTAGTGCTATCAAAAACTGATTTTTGTAAATGTTTAAATAACTATACGACTAGGCTTTACCGAATTTATAAGTAATAATAGCAAGTAGAACTTGCAGTAACGTAGTAATATACAATTATATTGGTAAATATTTACTTCCCTGCACAAAGTTATTTTTTCCATACAAAATTTTAATTAATTAAAAAAAATAATTTAACAATTGTCAGATGGTGCAGTCCATTTTTTGCTTAACCAAGTATTTGACAAGCCGTTGGCCTTTTGTTATCGTTATAATTAGTTGGTGAAACCCAGCCTTTATGTTATTTAATTAACTTTGAATATCGTTTCCAACAAACAAATATGTTACTGTTTCTTTTAATAATGTCTAGATGGCGTTGTTGTAATTTATGATGGTAATGGCTCGGGCTCGACTTATTTTTGAATCTAAATGCATGAAAATTATTTACTGGCCTTTAGGTTAAGAATTAAAATTGACGTTTTACCGTTTTTGGGAAATCATCTTCTTGGGTCAAAATAGGGGATAAAAATGTGTACCTATGAGAAAAGCTTTCCCTTTTTTTCTAGGTCCACGCGGACGAAGTCGCAGCAAAATGCTTGTTATTAATATAGACGGAACAATTTTGTTCACAAACCCAATCTAAATACCTATACATTTTAGTTAATTATGTATTTTGTTGGATTTCACAAAAACAAAAAATATATCTATAATGCTACTAAAAAAATCAACAGTAGGAATGCAAGATCATTAACAGCCGTGTTAGTTTTACAGTTTAGTGCAGTTTTACAGCTGTTAATATTTCGTACGTACATTCCTCTTAATACGTAATCCTAGTCCATAAAGAAATCTACACCTAGTCACTTATTTAATATACAGACATAAAGATTTGATTTTAGTCCGGAAAATTTTAAAATAAAGGTAATGATCAATAACTTCGTTTACCATGCTGCATATTGAACGTTTCATCTTTGAGTATGTATCAAATCAAACAAAAATATATAAATTTTACTTAATTTTTATTATACTCATATATTTTATTATTATTGCATTGTCATACTCAAAAATACATTTATATCACTCATATACATATATATGAACATTAAAAAAATGAGTACATTCTCATTATTATATTGTAATCATAGCCAAAAATAAATAATATCTAGGTATATACATTTGACAGGCAACAATTATACATGTCGTATCACATAAAGATTTTTATAATGGTCGCTGGCTGCGGTGCTTGATTATCATTAGCATCACACAACATTTAAATACCTTTAAAATTTTTATCAAGTTTCTGATGGACATAAACTAATCTATACATTATAAATTTCCATGGGATTGCTGTAAGCAGTGTGACCAGTTAAAAATAAAATTAAACACTTTATTTTATAAAGTATACCTATGTATTAAATATAAAGTTCTAATAAATTATCATATTAATAGGTAGCTGTACCTACAATACCTGTCAATATATGTTACACATTAAGCCTGAGAAAGATTAGAACTGTTAAAATAATGGCGTTTTTTTTTTTCAATGAATAAGAAAAACCTATATAACCTGAATAAGAAAAAAAAAACTAGTCCTTATAATTTTTTTTATTAGATATGTAAAAAAAATACTTATGAACTTTGATATAATTAATTATATTTGTTATCGAGATATGGGAACAAAATTATTTATTAAATATTTTTTAATAAAATAAATAAACATACATAATATTTTTTTTTCAATTACATTTTAAAAGAAAGAAATCATAAAGAACAGTTTTATTTTTAGGTGTTCAATTTAATGACAAAAAAATGCTAGTGTTTTAGCAGGTCTATTAACCATACTGTCAGTATTTCGGGCGACTGAGACGACACTCTACAAAGCCGAAGCTAGTGGATTCTTTTTCCCAAGCTCGATGTGTAATATATTTGACTGGTACTGTAAAAACAATTAACGTCATTAAATCAAATACACAACCTCTTAAACGTCTGTGGTACCAACTACGTACCAAACAGGTTTGCTAAACATTTCGCTAACTATAGACTTTAAAACCATAAAGGCTCCAGCAGACGATCGATAGTCATGGGATAGCTTAAGTCAATTTTAATGTTCTTACTTGTAATAAAAATATATTAAATTGCTTTACCTAAAATCCAATCCAGTAAGGAGCCATTTATTTATCTAATACGCCACGCAAATTGCCGGAATATTAGCTCTTCCGGAAGGGGAAGGGGGGTTCTAATCTCGCTATTAGTATTAAAGGTTTGCCTTTGTCACACTATGTCGGTCCTCCCTCTTTCCCCCTTAATGCGTGACGTATTAAATAGATGGCACCTTAGCGTTGTCTACGGATGTTGAACAAATGTAAATTGTGTACGAAAATTCTCTTACGCTCTATTACGTGAACATAAAAGAACCTTGCCGGTAATTTGTCACTAAGAAACTTCCAAATAAATCGTAAAATTTAATTTTAGAAGTCTCTTAAATGAACAATAATGTTTTTATTAAACTAAGTGCTTAACTGTAATAATCTTTTATCCTATTGCTTAAGAATATTGTCATAGTTTTAATCAATTTTTTTTTTTATTGTAGGTACTTAATATTTGGTGTTTAGAATTTGTCCTAATATAAATTTAGCTTATCTAAAAAAATAGAGGTACCTATTGTTAGAATGTCAAAACTTACAATACCCTTTAAAAAATATTAATCTTATACAGATTTAAATTATAACTAGAGTGCAGACTAAGCATAAATATAACGAAATCGACTACTCATTAGAAAAAGACAAAGTAACTGTGATGTAAATACTTGTCAAGAGACAACTACTGGTTCGAGCGTTCTGGGAACTTGAAACACTGTTCTTAAGAGACGTTTAGCCATAGACCTCGAGTTCTATTCTATTCTTTGGACTGCGCAGTAGCATCACAAAATTGACCACAGATTAGAAAGAGACAATGCAATACATCGCCAAGTACTTGCATACTGTCAAGGCACTTTCGTCTCTTTCACTTAGATCAGCCATATTTACATCACAGATGGCTAGGAAATGCGCTGTTCAGTTCTCTATGTGTATGCGTTTAGCTCACTAGGAAGCCAAGCTCTCTGTACGACAGCAAGGCGTTCAGGCCACAGGGATCCCAGAACTTCTGTACGAGAGCACATTTAGGTTACTAGGAACCTCGGCTGTCTGCACGAAAAGCCAGATTTTTAGTATACTGGTCTGTCACAATTTTATTTGTATGTGGCAATGTAGACAAAATTATTTTTCTCTTATGGTGGTCCTTGGCAAAACCCTTGTTATTACTAGTATTGAGGAAAACGTGTTGTCCACCTTTTTAGAGGTAGGTACCTTTTTTGTTTTAAGAGTAGAAAAATAAGTTTACAATGACTTAGCTATAGTGATTCTCCAAATAAATTAATTTCTTTGAAAAAGTCGTCAACTTTACATCTAACTATATGTAGGCCTACATTGAACTTGGTTAAATTTGTTTCTAGCTCTTTCACATCTTCAACTTCCAAAGACTTCATTATTTGCGGAAGAGTAGGAGACATCTTGCAGATGAACTGAAACAAGTACAAATTTTATTTAGGTTCAGATGATATAATAAATTAAATAATATTTTTAGTAAAGACCGTACAAACCCGAGTCGGTCTAGTGCACTAAGGGCTACACACTTAAGGAGCAGTGAATACCCGATTAGTGCCGTCAGTTAAAGTTAGTTTTTTTAAATTTATTTGGGTCGCAGCTTACAAACTACATTATTCAAGAGAGACACTTAGAAACACACACTTATAATATTATTACGACAGCGTTTTCAGTGCTTATTATTTCACTACAGTATTTGGTACTTACATCACACAATACACAATAGCAAATTCCTAACAGTTTTTAAGATAAGATCTTGTAACAAAAATGATCTAAAATTGACAACTTGACAGCTGTCCATATCTTTTTGAAGACATGAGTTAAGGAGTACATGAGCTATGAGATTCATGGCATACTTGGTCCGACAACAGTGAAAAATAAAAGCAATAGGGCAACATTTTGAGGTCCCACAGGAGCTTTGTTACAACTTTATTCATAGCTTGCAACACCAGGGACATCACTAGCGCGTTGCTGACCTTTCAAAAATCTAAAAGAAATCCTCCGAACACATCCCATTGTACATGCGGCAGGACATACACAGGGAGACAAAGTCCCTGCTCAGACTTAAGGGTTCGATACGGCTTGCGAGTTTGGGATGGTCGACGATTCTCATAGTCCGTCGTTGAACCAAGTCAAACCATTATAGAGAGCCAATCCTGATAATAGCCCTTATTACGCAATTCTGGCTTACTTTTTTCACATCTGCTTCATACATCTTTAACTGGCCTTTCACTGAAGTTCAACTACTCTCGCCCTGATTAACATCAATGCAGCATTTTGGGACAGAATCATATCTAAAGTAAATTTAAACTGTCTTAGCATAGTGTCACATATAGTGTAACAGTGTTATTTACACACGTACAGCCCTTCCTTTTGTTACAATATATAATAATGTTATCTCTTAAGAGCCTTTAATAAAAAAAATATTTAAAATTTAAATAATTTCTTTATATATGTATTTGTATCCATTGTACCTACTAGCTTTTTGTGAGTAGTGTCCAAAAATGCATATTTAAATATTATTTAGCTAAGCTACAACGGGTTTAGTCAGTACCTCGATGGCTGACAGCTTATTGGCATATTTTTCTGAGTTCATAGTTCTCTGGGTGCTTTGGAGAGCACACTTAAACATCGGTCCTGGGCATGACAGCTGTCGTCAAGCCGCCAATCGAGAGGTTTAAGGGTAGCTTGAAAACTTTTGTAGTGGGGCAAACTACAGCTGAGGCATCATACTTACCTTAAATAATTGTTGTGCCGCCCAATTGTGGTACTTCTTAATTGATCCCTCATATGCCTCAGTGTAGATTTTTTTCATGTTAGCATCCGAGCAGCTGTCTGACTGTAAGCACCTCAATAAACCTTGGAATATAAGCTCGAAGAACATCAGTGCTCTGAAAGTAATAAAGTTTTAGCTTTAAGTGACATAATTTTCACTTCAAAAAAGAAGGAGGTTCTCAATTCAGATGTGTATATTATTTTTTTATGTATGGTTGGGCATAACTCCGTATATACATAGATGGATATACTATTATTTAAAAGGGTATGCTGCCGAGGTGGTCCCATATTAATGTAGTGAATTTAAAACTTAAAATTTTGGTAAAAAAAAATAATTGGTGTTAATTTGGAATTGGTGTAACGCCTTTTATGTCGATGATTGTATAAAATTTTGTTACGAGTGTACGAGGGAGAGATGTTTTTAGTGTACTCTTAACTCAAAAGTAAAAACCAAAAACTTTTTAAGAAAAAAAAAAAACAACCGGCTTCAAAAAGATGCACTAAAATGGTAAAAATAATTACTTATTTCCAAAAATCTGATCTGAATTACAGTTTGAAGTTGGTGTCTATGTACCTAACAGTTTAAAACACACTTCAATTGCATGAAACCAACTTAATTATTAGTAATTCAAATCAGATTTTTGGAAATAAGTATATGTATTTACTTTTTCAGTGCATTTTTTTGAAGCTGGTTATTTTTTTGTTCAAAAGTATTTTAGTAACTTTACCTACAGAAAGAATACAGCTAAATTTATTTAAAAACCTTTATGATCTATCTCTCTGTTTTTCAAATTAACCTTGCTTAAATCAAAATATATTGTATTGCAACACCAACACTAATAACTCATTTTATTAATCACCAGCCTTTTACAACACCAATTATTTTTCATGGACCATTTAAAAAAAAAAAACTTTTTAGGGGCTAACAACAGCTTTTTATTGAATATATTTGGTATTTTTTTCGAATAAAGAAGCATGGTGATAGTGCTGTTTTAGTGCTTTGTATGCTATTTATGTGTACTAAAACCGTGGCGCAGTCGACTATCTGGCCTTCTACTGTATCCTCTTTGAGATATATATATACGAAGATTAACATGTGACCAGACTCCAGAGTTACCCAAACACCAGAAGGCCTGTAGCAATGTGGGTCACTTGTTGTCATTCGGTAAGGAACTGGGTTGGCAGTAATAGCCGGCCATCTAATACGCACAAAGCCACAATCTATGTGTGGGAAGTGCGGAAATCAGCCTGCCACAAGAACAAGAAGATACATTTGTGAAAGTTGGTTTGTTTATTTGTTATTGTTTAGCGTCGCTGTACCAATACAGCTGCTATTTGACACTGATTGTTTAAAATCTAGTTGAATAAAGATACATACAGTGTAAACTCTTTATAACGAAAATCCAAGGGACCAAGGGTTTTTTTATTGTTATGGAGTGATGAAAGAAAAAGTACCAAATTCACAATAATTTTTAATATGTGTCTTTTACTGGCCATGTTAACAGTTTCAAAGTTTATGTACGACTGATAATACAATAGGTACCTGGTGTGTTTAGTTCGCGACCATAATTTTCAAGGAAACCAAGCATAACGATGCACGTGTAAGGCAATTAACAATAACAAATACAAGGCGGCTGTTTACGACCTCAGAAGTTTCGGGGCCTCAAAGGTTCAGTTGGCGTCTGATAAGATAACATAAACCATAATACCGATAATGAATATTTTCTGTGTCGAAATATGAACACATTTCTTCGTAATAAAGAATGGCTGCTGCGCTATAAAGAATGCACCAATGTGTGGGTTCTAAGGTAAACCAACCAAATTGTGCTCTTTTCTACGTTATATAGAGTTTATGGTTATAAAGAGTTTACACTGTATTGAAATTGAACAATTTATTTATGCTGAAGAGATTTTATTTACGTGGAAAACAACTTTGATAAAAAAAATTAACATCTGACTTATTTTACTAAGAAAGATCTTATGAAAGAAATATTTCAGGGATCTATTTACATATTATTATTTCAATATCAATTAGTTACCTGTTGAGCCATAGAACACCTTCTGCACTTTTATTTTCACCTTTGCTAATTTCATCAAGCATTAATTCAAGCAGGCAGGATTTACTATCATACTCATACAAGTTTATTTTCTGAAAGATAATTTGTATTATTAGATAATTAGGGTGTTGACTACTTTTTAGCAGAAATTGTTAGCGATAGGCTTTGCCCGCCCTAAATTTCGTTATCGGCGTAGGTTCTTACGCCAACTCCTCAATTATAGAAAAAAAACAATCTTTCCTCCTTAATGGCATAATACATTCGTGTCTATGAAACCATGGAAATACACATACAAAATTTTAACCCAATCGGTCAAGCCGTTTAGTAGTTGACATACCGACGGCAGCGCCACCTACCAGGTCCAATTCTATTTTTGAATCATTCAGGAAACCATCGAAATACCCATATAACATTTCAACCCAATCGGTTCAGTCATTTAGAAGTTTTGTGAAAAAGATAAGTACAGAAGGATAATTCTTACTACCCATTGCACTATTACCCATTTTCCCGTAGGAATGAAGCATTTTCCCTCGGTAAATAGCCTATGTTTATCAGGGATAATGTCGGCTTCTAATGGTAAAAGAATTTTTCAAATCGGTCCAGTAGTATCAGACCTATTCAATACTAACAAACAAACAATCAAATCTTTCCTCTTTATAATATTAGTAAAGATTTAAAATCAATGTTGACTTTTAGCGTTTTGGTTAAGCGATTTTGCAACGAAATGTTGCTACCAAAACCCCATGTTGGGAAGTGGGTACTTTGCACTACAATTTAGTGCTTCCAAATATAGTTAAATATCTCAGTAAAATACGTAATAGTAAACAAAATTCTATAATAACATGAAACACTGGTTAAAGATAAAAGTGCATAATTTGTAAGCACTGTAACAAATAATAAAAAAAGTGTGTAAATTAGTATTAGTGTTTTAAAACTTATAAGAAATACAGAATAACAAAGTATTATGCATACCTAGAGAACCATTTTTTTATTGATTATCCTTATCCGTCTCATACTCTCCATTGTTGGGGCACGGCCTACCCTCATTGAGCGTGATTTGGCCCATAGTCTACACAGGGGCACAGTGCATATTGTGGACTTCACAAATGTCTTTTTGACATATGCAGGTTTCCTCACGATGTTTTGGTACATGCCAGGTTCGAACCTCCACCACTCAGGACACTAGGTGAAAATGAGGTCACTTCCGATTTATTGATAAGACTACATAAAGACCTATTTACATTGTAAAACAGTTTATAAATATACCTAATTTTAATGTATTTTTAAATTCTAAAAAGACATTTATGTCAGTGATTGCTTTTGGAAGTGCATTATATGTTATTGTAGCCCTGCCAAGTACACATTTTGGAGTTTTAAAAATTTTGAGGGATGGAACAGTTAATTTGAAAGTTATATAAAATAAGGCTTATAATTGCCAGTTGATTGCAATCTTCAGATCAAACTCATTTTTTTTGGATCTTAAATGCTCTATCTCTGCCCCTAAATGTGATGTCTAATCCAAGTGTGGAGTACACATAACCCTTGTAGACTACTAATACTGGCGATTGATCTAATATTTAAAATAATCCTTATAACACTTTAGAAAAGTGGTTTGAATTTTCGCCTTTCCATGTTAGTTTTTAGGGTAACCGGGTCCGGAGTTTTAAGAAGGGCCTGCGATTTTCCGATAAACCATCACTTTAATGACGATTTTGATTGTTTCCATCGAATCAATTCTTTCAAATTTTTGCGCCGACCAATGAGAACATGCTATTGGTTTGTGGAGCTTTTTGCCGATTTTGGTGTTAATACAATGTAGACTGTGTTATATTGGAATCAGTGCTGAGATCTTACAAGGATAATGATTTTGAGGTAAAATGAGTAAGTAAAGGCTTAAACAGGTCCTAAAATAGATATATTTCAGAAAATGTACTAGTAGTATGGTGTAATTAAAGGAGAAAAAAACAAATCTCCAGGTATGTGTAGGTTTTAGGACAACAATATTTCTTTTTTTATTTTGTCACCATTCCTTTAGAATTGGTATCAAAATAATGTAATTTAAGTATCTACTTATTTGTTATTTTTGTCACTAAAAAATAAAACTTTAAGCGATAGAGCATGAAAAGTCCAGTTTTTTTCCCTTGTCATTTGTATTTTTACGAATGAACGAAGGTGATGTTTTGGTGTAAATCTGTCAAATTGCCAGGTGCAATTCATTATTGATTGAAGTCCATCTGTGATTAGCATTTGCATTTGAATCCCCCATTTTGATTTTTGTTAATTAAATATTATGTCGCAACAAAGGCTTTAAAGACATTCACTTTGCAAATCTATTAAATTTATTAATGACATTTAAAAACTACCCAAATAGATGATAATGGTGGAATAAGTAGCGTTTTCTAGTGTCAAAAGTTATAAATGTGGAAACTTTTTTAAGTATACGAAAATGAATGAACCTCAGCTCAGCAAATGGACATTTGAAATACTATTATCTAAAACATACTTATACTTGAAATACTATTATCTAAAACATACTTATACTTACATTTATATTTCCTTGCATGTCATTTTTGACCGGGGCAAAAATTTTTCCTAGACGTTCTGCAAGAGCCACAATTTGATACATGTTTATTATTAGTATAGGTATTGAAGTGTTGAAGTAAACTATCTCATGACTTTTTCATTGTAAAGATGGTTTTACGTACCCACCAAAGCCACTAAATCAGATGTTGCATTCAAGAACGCCGTAACATTGATCCTTCCATCAATAACCTCAGGATAATGCCGGATCGTAAACAGAAAACCTTGTTTCTTTCCTTCAGTTGAGTTATTTGCCATATTAAGATGTTCTTTCTTTCATAAAAATCTACAAAGTGTGACTACTATCGACACGTTTTAAACAATGAAATCGAACTTTTATCGATGCAAATGATAACGCATGATAATGCATAATTAGGTAAGTAATAAAAATGTTATTGTACCTAATAAAACATTTGATAATTCAATCAATTGACATATTCGGCATTGCCGTTTTTTGTTTTTTGACGAAGCAGTGTTACCTATTACACTATTAAGTATTTACCATTTTTGGTTTGTTTGTTTTTAAAAAACCTGAAAATCAAATGCACTTTTACACTAGAATAAAAAAATATTTTAATTTATTGTCAGTTTTATGATCACAAGAGTTCAGATATATACTAATAAGAAAATGTTTGTTTAAGTACATTTCCTAAATCATCCTCTACCACTATTGTTAAAACTTTGCTTTTGGGTGAGAACGTAAAAGGCACTAAAAACCTTTTTTCGGGTAGTAGATCAGTAAATTCATATGAATCCAACACCAACCCATTGGAGTCATCTCTTACTTCCACTATCCTTATCCCAGCAGTGGAAATTATCATCATTTTGTTTTTATCAAATTTTAAATATCTCGTTATAGCTTGTCTTTCTCTTCCATATTCATTATTGAACCATCTATGGTATGATAATAAAACAGCACAGTTTCTTGTCCAGTAAACTGCGTCATTCCCATTTGCCCGGTTAATATTTTTCTTAGAGTCAGACAATCTGTTCGTTATGTTTGAGTAAACACTTGATGGTCTTGTAATCGGGGTGACATTTGGACTTCTTCTTATAACAATGTCTGATTTCGACATTGAAGCGAAGTTACCCAATGTAGTTTTACTTCTAGGTCCTAAAATTCTTAGTGGTTCTGCAACATTCATTGTAACACTGATATTTCGCTGGAGTGAAATAGTGGAATGTTGTACTGGTTTTCCATTATAATTGTTCATATTATCTTTTGCTATAATAGATCTTTTCTCACCTACTAGAAATACACGGTCAACGTTATCAAAACCTCTTCCCATTATGCCCTCTTTGGTATGTCCCAAGTCAAAAGTATGGCCTAATTCGTGTAAAACCGATCCTAATGTTGTAGCAAAACAACCCCCCAAAGTGCCACGATAACCACTGTCATCCATAAACCTCTTTGAATTCACTGGCGAAGAATTTAAAAAACTACCGATTATCATATCTACGTTTGGTGGCCAGGTGTATAAACATGCCGTGCCAAACAATGCTAAGCCGCCACCACCTAAAGCTGCATAGGCCTCTGTGAGAAAAACTGTTTCTTCATGGGTCATTGGTTTATCAACGTCAGTGCCCTTAAATCTTGTACAAGACAAAAAGCCCAAAAACTTTCTTTCATTGCTCCCTAAGTCAGATAGCATAAGTTCACGACCAAAATGTGCCCATAATTCAGTTTGCTTCATTTTTCGGGCTTTATTTACATTTAAACTACTTCTAAATACAATACATTCTGGCTTTCTTGGATTGACTTCATGTTCTAGTTGAAATGTTTTTCTCCCATATCCGCTTTCAAAAAGTTTTTCAGCTGTTATGCTTTGAATAAGCTTACATCCAATAGCTATTCTTGCACAAGCACTCTCAACTGAATTGTTAATATCAGATGGACTTTGAAAACATCCATCGTGACCTTGACATATTATGTATACGGGAGTTACTCGGAGGTTAGTTTTTCTTGGTGTGTATTCTAATGAAAAGGTCTTCGATTGCTGTTCTGTGTATATCAAACTAATTATGTTTTCTCCTCTTTTTAATTCAATTATTACCTTAAATTCTCTGTTATATACATCCCATTGTGATTTGTTTTGAATTCCATTGTTTGTGACAGTACATAGTAATCTGTCTTCATTGTTTGAATTACCTCTTGTGATAATTCCTTTGATCAAAACAATAGAATAGCTTACACAATCTTTATTTTGAAAATTTGTTATAAATATTGAAGATGCGTCTTCGTTTTTATTTTCTTCGTGTCTCTGGTTATCCATTCCCTGAAATCAATTTTTGTCTTGTGTAACTAAATATATTTTTACCCGACTGCAGTGCAACAAAGGAAAAAGTTATGAATTTATAAGTCTATGTTTGTATGGATTTTTGGTGAAAAGTACTAGGGTCAAATATAGCAAATAGTATATAGTTTTGTCGATTTGAAAGTGATTTTAAAAAACATTATTAAATAGATATGTTTTGACTTAGACTAAACCGATTTCAATGTCTACAATATCGTAATAAGATTCGCTTTAATTATCATTAAACTTACCATACGCTATAAAATTGTTTTGATAAATCTTAAAGGCTTAAGACCAAAGTCGGGCACAAAATATAAAATTGATTACATTCGATTGGCGGTCCGCCTGATGGTAAGCGGTCACCGCAGCCTATGGACGCTTGCAACACCTGGCTGCAGACCCTTCAAAAATCTAATAATAATAAAATTATTTATTTAAAATATATGACTGACGTAAGTAAGTAGGTACATGTAAATTATTACAATCTTGTCAATTAAAACATAAATGTAATATAGTTTATAGTAACCTATATCTACTAAATTCACTGAACCTAATTGTATTAGATGTCTATTGAACAAAATAATGTTATTAGATTTGCGATTCATGATATAAGTAGATATAAGCGATATTATCTAATTAGAATGACACATCTACATTTATACAATAAGAGTTATCAAAACTAGATCTCAGTGAGAATAAACTTTAAAGGTTGTCTTAAATGCATACTTTGGCACGTAATTGCAATGACTCACCATGATGCGGTTAGCGTTGTGCGAGCGGAGCCGGCGCGGCGGGAGGACTGCGGACGAGGGGGCACGATGTGGGGAGGTAGTCCACCGACGTCATTCCTTCTCACTTATTTCGCTTCCCACTAACTGGCAAAATTGTTTGTATCTTCGTTCGTATACTCGATCTGCGCATGTCTAGCGATGCAGACCGACGTGCCAGTAACGATTGCTGTGTCTGACGGTAGCGGACGCAGACAGTACTTCAGCTAAGTACTTATCTGCTAGGTACGTGTCTAGGCGACTAGGTGTCACTACTTGTTCGAAAATAAATAGATGCTGATACAAAACTTATATAGGTATGATACGATACTTTTGCCACAACACAATAGTTTGTGGATAGGTGACACACTTTAGAAACTACACAGACATTCAAGCATATCGGGCCATGCTAAGTGTAGGGTTCTGGTACCTGTTACTACAATTGTTCTTGGAGTCCGCAAACGAACTTAACTTAATTAGCCATATAATATGTAGGTATTGCATAAATAAATTTAATGACTCGTGTAATTCTTTTCAGTTTAGGTATGTGTTTTAATAATAATAATAATAATAATACCGAAAATAGTCTTTTTGTAGCCGAATATTTAAAAAAAGGGGGGCGTGTTGCGAGACGTTATTTTGTGTGTAGTATGTAGTAGGGAAAATTCATAGTCACCTAAGCCAGGTGACTGTGACGCACGGATTGCTCCGTGTCTTTTTCAGATTGTACTCCCAGTTGCCGAGTGCTGAACGATTCTATAAAAGCTTTGCTTTGAAATACAGAACGCAAACCCTGTTATCCTCCATACATTATTGGCAAAATCTGTTTAAAACACCTCACAGAAAAATAAATTAAGAATTCTGTTAAGAAAAATATTTTATTTAATAGCATTTTATTTCTTTAAATAAAAAATAATACCTATTTACACAAAACGGATAACTTATGATACGGTTTTGGGCTTTTCTTTATTGTTTGCTAGCAACACTGGCTCAATAAATGTATCATTATTAGCAGGGCCTAGGCAGGTACTCTCAGATTTACATTCTTTAAATTTTAAATGCATAGCATAATATGACGGAGTTGTGAGGTCACAATCATTAAAAGAAACATAAGTCAACCGAATTACCAAACTCCTGCTTTTTTAATGTTGGTGTAAACAGCCTTTGTTAATGCGGGTAACATGTGCTAGCAATGCCATATTGCCAAATGCCTTTATAATCCCTTAAAACAATACTGTAGCCCTTAGTTTGCAGCATTGTAAAGCATGCATAAATTCTTAAAAACAGTATTTTAGTCAATTTAAATTTCTGACATTCGTAAGTGGGTATGTGACGACAAACAAGAAGCTTATAATATAAGCTTTTTGGACGACGTCACTATTGACAACTTGTGATCTGAGCAAATGTCTCACTGTGAATGCTACATAGATCCATCCAGATACAAATTTTTTTGTCCATACCACATACTAAGTGACCATACCTACGACGGCATTGGTTTACTTACCTACTTAGTAGCAATTGGCATGAAATTAATAACTCTTATCGAGCAAGGTTAAAACCAAGCTTCAACTATGAAAGTATAATAAACGGTGCCCAAGAAGACAATTTACCTTGGCTCTCAGTGTGCACTCCAGAACAATTATTTCGCCATAATGAAATAGTGAGAACTTACAACCCCCGTGGTCAAATGCAGAAATCTATTTATGGCAACAGTTCTTCTGCGAACTCACCATCAACATGCGTCAGAGTAGCGATGTGGATTTTTTTGATTTCATTTATTAAATAACTTGCGGTTTAGTGACCTACAACTTTTGTGTGAAAGACGGCGAGTTGAACATGTTGGTGAATTGGCAGATGTGTAGGTGTTACAGTTAGATTTTTTTTTATTTAATTTTTTTTAATATTTTTCCAACTGTCAAATTGGTAGATGAGCAAAGATAAATGACTATAACTCCTAAAATTACGGATCAAATGCTTCAGTCAGTATTACGTGCTATCGATGAGTCACGAGAGGCAGCAACCTACGGAAAACGACCACCAACTAACGTTATTCCTATGCCGATGTAAAAATTTGTGGTGGTTTAATGCACACCCTGAAACAGGGCATAGGCTCTTGAGCTATGCATTTCTGTTACGGAGGGCCTGGTCGAGGGGGCAATAGGGATCATGTCCAAGTTTAAGTGCCCTGTACTTTGCAGTGATCAAATTGAATCAGACGAGTTACCCGATTCTGATTTATAAAATTTCATGACGACACTATTGGCACAAAACTAAAAGATAGTGACAGGTTAGTGGCCATAGCGCTCGTATTAAAAACATATCAGGCAACTAATGGGTATGGTGATGTTGAACGGGGAATGCTGCCGCTAATCCTCAGTTGGGCAGCAACAATGCATAAAATCCAGGGCACCACTTGAATCAGTCATTCAAGCAAGAAAAAATTTGCTAAAGACCAAGTTATGTTGGGTAAAGACATTGGATATTATTCTTCTTTACGACTTGAAGCCAGACAAATTACTTAAGAAACCGCATCATGACAAATTGGAACGATTCAGACTGCTATAATAATAAATACCTTTAAATATAATAAATTGCCAGGCCAATTCCACATTACACCTATATTCACTATACTTTCAGTTCTTATTTTTTCAATTTTTAGTTTTTTGAACAATGACGTTAAACCCAATCACCCATTCGCCAATAGGATATCATCAAATCATAATGAATGTGTTTCATTAACGGATACACAGTCCCTTGGCTTTTATCATCATCTGAGATGAGCAAGAAATGATGACTTCCAGACGCAATCACCCAAAAAGTAATTTGAAAGTGCCTAAGAAACGGTATTTTTTCCTCGTTTTTCCTAGGATTCAATCATCAGATCCTGACTTGGCGACAATAGGACTCAGAAGTATACTCTTTCGTATGAAAATAGAATTTTTAAAATCGGTCCACAATTGACGGAGTAATCGGTTGACATAAATAAAAAAAATATACAGTCGAACATAGAACCTCCACCTTTTTTGAAGCCGGTAAAATAAAAGACGCCACACTAAAGAAGGCAGTTGTGAATCACTAAAAAAAAACGTTTGCCGCATTAATTTACGTACGTACCGGTTATAACCAGCTAATATAAGTCAATATGAATGAACAGCACGCGATATTAGAGAAACTTTAATCAAAACACAAGCTGCAACTCAATTTGCTTCTGCGATTATTTAGCATGCCAAATGTGTAGCCAAAACCAAACGGCTCTGATGGTGTAACTGCGTGAGCAAAGTAGTAATGCGTTGGGTTCGTTTGCCCATAAAAACGAAAGTGGTGCGTTCACTGGGACAACGACCGACTCCTACGGACGCTGGCGCGGGCCCGCCCTGGTGCCTTCCAGCACGTGAATATGTTGCTAACCGCTCGGTTTGTTCACGTTTCTTGGCTCATCTTGAGACATTATGTCGCTATTTACATTTTATTAGCGCTGAGCTATTACACAAAACAAGTCCTTGTGTCTTACACACGTTCAGTTTTATCTTACGTACAGATGTTTACATAGAGAATTTAATCGTCAGTAGTTGAGTTTTGCCTACAGGTGTAACGATTTGACTGAATAGTCCAAATTAACAGTTAAAAACTAAACTTCTGTAGCCTGCTTTATTGCCTTGCGAGTTTGCAATGTTTGCACTATTCAATTTTCAGCGTCATCTCATTATTATCAACTACTTTTTTTCCGTAGTTCTTCTCGCGTTAGATTTTAGGCGTAGGATTTCCACGGAAACTCCTTGATTCTATAAGCAAACAAACCTGGATACCACGTAAACGAACAATACGGATAATACGGAAACTCCTTGATTCTATAAGCAAGGAGTTTCCGTGGAATTATAAGAGAATGTTTACAATAGCAAGCTTTAGCTAAAGTTATAGTTCGTTCACGTGGAATCCAGTTTTGTCAGATTTAACTATATTGATATACATAGTGGTTTGTTTTTTTATAATTTTGTACACTTTATTTAGATAGTAACCCTCTGTAAAGCCAGATATTACCCTTTTATTTCATTTAAGAAAAGTTGGCAATACAAGCTGTATCATCTAAACAGATGAACCGTTTGCTATGAAACTTGCTGTTTGGATCTATTTTTTTAAAAACCCTTGATTTACATTTTTTTTTGATAAAATTTAATAACGACGGTTCCCGCCAAAAAGGACATAAAAACTATAAAATATGAAAATTACGCAAAATAACTTTTCGAACTTTCTTTCACTTTTCTTCTAAATATTTATTTTTCAGCACTTACCGAATTTTAATGTTATCTGATCCGAGGGTTTCGTATCAGCACACAATTTTTCAAACTGAAACCACAATCAACTATAGGCTATGTTTTTGATGTTACTATTTTTTAACTTTAGTTATAGCATTCTCTGTTAGCATTTTAAGCTTCAAGGTTTTTTGTATTATCTTTTTACAATACAATAAAGAAAAAATAAAAAATAACTTACAACACTTAGTTATCTTTTAAAACTGAACCTTAAATAAACAATATCACATTTCACTTGAAATAGAACCTCTTGCCAGCTCTTTTCGCAGAACTTAATATTGTTTATATTGTATTGACTATTCAAAAGTGTTTTGATAGTTTAGAAACCTATTTGAATAAATATTATATGATTTGACGTAAGAAAGGACACATGGAAGTAACTGATACCATAGTATAAAAAATAAATACGCAGACTATTTTTCGTCAGATGGTAATTTTCAAAACACTATGCCGGTTTGTTGTTTTACTAAAAATCTTAGACAATTTTAGTTTTAAGTTAAAAGCTTGTATATATCGTAATTTTTTACGATAGAGCAAAAACAATGAAAAAATGTTTTCTTGATTGGAGAAATTGAAATGAATTTTTAAAGAGATATTTTATAGTACAGTCAAAGCTCCTTATTCACCATTCCATTACACACATTTTCAGTTAACGCGGTTTAAAAAATAAGAAAAATAAGAAGTATATATTATGGACCAAGTGATTAATTAGGGCATTATTTACAATGCCCGAGCACTATGAATATTGTCATGTCAAATCGGGCCATGTAATTAACAATCATTAAACCTTCATTATTTACCACATTTTCTGGTCATTATGAATAATGCTACGTGACTGATGTGCAATTTGATAATTTAGGTACGTTTGACAGGGCGCGGGGAGCAGGAACAAACATGTGACACGCTCTAACCAATCAGGGCCCGCTAAAGTAGGAATATACAGTGTGAAGAACTGGTGAGGAAACAAATTAGGATGTTAACAAATTAGGAAGAAATGTTAAGCCATTTCTGTATTAATGAGCTACTTAGTAGTAAACAGCAGATGTATCTAACGCTGCATTTCCTGTGGCTAAAATATAATTTAAACGCGCCGATTAGGATGCCCAGCCAAAGCAAGGCAGTCAGCAAGTTGTGACCTTTGCATACGATCCTCGTGCATCAAAAAAGGCTCGTCGTCAGCGCATTAAAAATCGTCGTGGGTAAATGCCATAAGAGTTTGCGTTCCAGGTTTTGCTCGAGCTCGAAGCAATGGAAAACATATATTTGCTACTTTTATTGTCCTAACAGGCTCAAACCTTTATAAATTGGGAAAAACACACGGTATTCTAAATCAATTCTAAATAAAAATCAATTTTTAGAAAGGTTAAAAATATTTCGGAGTCAGAAATTTCCAAAATGCCATCAGTGACTATTTTTCTAATAAATAGAAAAGAAATTTGAATTCCTAAAACCTTCTTAGTTCATATTATTACTAAAAACATTAAGGCACATATCCCCAAACACATAGTATCACATAGAAACATCAATACTTTACCGATGGTATTCCGTCCAACAAACGTGATAGGTACCCTTTCGCCGTGTCGGGCACAAAACAGTCTTGAGACAACTTTACAATTAACAAATTGTAACAATATTGGTTGCCCCTTACTGGGAATCAAACCCGGGAACTTTGACATGGCAGCCGCACGATCTACCACTGCTCCACTCAGTTCTCAGATTATTTAATTTATATTGGTTATAATTCGGATACCCTTAAAACTAAGAGTCGTTTTATATTTTTAACTAGCTTTTGCCTGCTGTTTTACCCACCCTAAATATGGTTATAGGTGTAGGATATCAACGGCAACTTCTCAATTATAGAAGAAAACCGACTCACGCTTGACGTTTTGAAGTAGCTTATGTTCTTTCTCGGGACTCAAACTATCTCCATGCCAAATTTCATCTTAATCGCTATACTGCGGTTTAGGCGTGAAGAGGCAACAGACAGAGTTACATTCTCATTTATAATATTAGTATGAATTAAATATTTAAGTCCTGCTTGTTTTCAGCATACTGATTTTATAACAATACTAGCTGCCCGTCCCGGCTTCGCATTATTTTTAAACATTTTGGGATAAACTGAGAGTAAATCCTACTAATATTATAAATGTGAAAGTTTGTATGTCTGAATGGATGTTTGTTACTCAATAACGCTTCAACCACTGGACGGATCGGAATAAAACTTGGCATAAATATAGGTTAGGTCCTGGAACAGCAAATAGGTTCCTGCGGGAATAACTATAACAGAGTTAAACGAACTATTGCTGCACCAGCAGCATGCTATAGCAATTCATTGTTATAACTAATTAATTAATTAATTGGAGTTAATTAAGGAGTTCCACGCCGCTAAACGAATTAAGGGCGGGCGGAGCCGCTGACAAAGTCTAATGTATCTTTATATGAGTTGTTTATTTTTACAATATATATTTATATTTTTATCCATAAACCTATTTTTATTCTCAAAGTTTTTTCCTTGAAAAAAGTCAAAATATTTACGGCTGCGCGGCGCGGTTTTCTATTAGTATTTTGTTTAGATTGTCATTTTTAAATTCGTAATATCTTTTGAATGGAATGTCCGATTTGAATACGAAATGATTTATTTGGATAAGGACTTTAAGGTATGCATAACATAACATGGTCTGATTGTGGTCGGCATTTCTATCAACTTTTTAAATGTAAAAAAGTAGTTATAGTGATATGATTACAATAGTTCGACATATGGTATCGGGAAGTTGTTTATAGAGTGTGTAGATATGTTATTTAATTTTGTAGACCATTTTTTTTCTATCTTCAATAGTTTTCGCAGTGCATTCGATGAAAGACATTTTATGGTAAATTTTTTACACATTGAAGTTTAAGTAGGGATCCCTAATTTTTCCTAGTAATAATAAATATAGCCTATGTTATTCAGTAATAATTTTTGAAATTGGTCTTGTAGTTTATGGTTTATTTTTTACAAACATACAAATCTTTCCTCTTTATAATATTAGTGTAGATTGGCAAAAAATATGTCACACATAAAATATTTCAATAAAACATATATTTTTATTAATCTGCCCAATAGGTCATGGGCATTATTGATAATGCCAGGTTAATGTAATTATTTCATTAGTTTTTATCATATTGCCTCCTTATATTGGTCATTTAATAAACAGCCCGGGCATTATAAATAATGTCCTATTAATCACTTGGTCCACAACATATATATAAAAAAAAATGACTGATTGGCTGATTCAATGACATCAACGCACAGCCCAAACCGGTACGGGCTCAACTAAACAAGGATTTTGTAAAATCCACCCCCAAGGAATAAATGGGGTTCGAAGTTTCCCGTCACTTTTGTAGCTGAATGCATGAAAATTGGTACTTGGCATTTAGCTTGAAAATTGAGATTGACGTGTTTCATCCTTTTTGGAAAATCATCTCCTAGGGGCGAAATGGATAAAATTTTTTATGTGAATTAAAGGTTTATTTTTTTCGACTTTTCCGGACGAAGTCGCTGGAAAACTCTGGTACATTATAATCCTAAAAAAATTATTCTCGGTATTACAGTATTCGCGGATATTCTGTATACGGAAAATACACACCCTATATATAATAAGGGGCTCTTACTGTGATTCGAATTTAATATCCGATTTTGGGTTAGCATCAACATAGAATGTCCTAATTACAGGTCTGATATTTATTGACGAACTGAAGGAGATCCTTGGTTTTAGAACTGACAACCGAGTAACAGCAAAAGGGCTCGATTTCGAGTACGAAATCCTAATAACCAGCTCAACAATGTGTCAGTTAATGTCTTCAATTAAAGAAAATCATTTATTCCACAAGTTTTATTAAAATTAGTTAGTTATTTAAATTCCTCGAAAATCTTATTGCGTTGAATTTCGCGGATGTCGTACTCGACCGCAGTAAAGGGCTCCGTACATGCCCTCCGACTTAGTTACGAGTTTCGATGTTTCGTAACTCTCAACTTCTTTGTTAATAATATTGAAGATCTGCGTAGTTTCATCATGCTGTGCTCGTTGAATAATAAATTTCGGTTGAATGAACCATTGCATTGTGTCCTTGTTTCTGTGATTTTCCATGGCGGAGAAGCTTGGCACGTGCCTAGCTCTAGTCTTAGTTTACCGGCCACCTCACGTGCCGGCTGTGACTGCCGTCAACACGATCTCATTCCTCATGCACCATAATAAGTAATAGGTACTAACTATCTGTTATAAATTGACACATGATTGAACGCGACTTGCCTTGCCTTCTTTGCAGTAATGATAAGACGTTTGTTTTATTTACCTTATCAATAGCTCCGCGACTTGTCCGTGTGAAATTTAAAACAAGAAATCCAAGATAAACAGTAACCTAGATCATTGATTGCAAGGTCCGACTGTTTTGAATTAACAAACATACAGACAGAGAGAAATTTAAATAACCATATTCACATATATGTACCTTTACCTAACGGTTTTTCCCCGCGACTTTTTAAAAAACCTTCGTGGTTCTTAAAAAAACTACAAAATCATCGGTATAATTTTACTACAAATTTTCATCCCCTACCTATTTTGCTTCCTAGTGGATGGTTTTCCAAAATCGTTGGTACACGTCAATCTTGATTTTCATCATAAGGGCCAAATACAAATTTTTAAGCATTTAGCTTCAAAATGACAGATTTCCTTGTAAACTTTACATTTACATCTTCAGGAGACGAATTATGCGAAATTCTTTTTAGTGCTCGTCTATGTCCTACAGGAACTTTGTGCAAAATTTAAAGTGTCCAACCAGTTCTGACTGATATATATATATATATAGATAGATAGATATAGTCATTCAGTAACTCTTTCATATGTAAAAATAAAAAAAGTAAGGTGGCAAAAACATATAACCTATAAAAAAGCAAATTATTGTTAATTATAAAATAAGTAATATCTGCGCTATTGCTATTGCCATTGCTATTTTATAAACTGTTATTTACATTTATTGATTGGTATTCGTAAATAAATATTTTATTATAAATATATATTTTTATAGTTAAAAACTATATTTTCGAACTTGTTTCTCAAACAGTAGCGCTACTCGTGTGTTATAAAGGTATAGGTCATAAATATAATGTTATCTATCCATTTTATGTAAAATTGGGAAATAGTCATATCTGGTTAAATAATCTGTTATTAGGAAGTAGGTAGTAACTGTTATTTTATCCAACTACTACCTACAAAATAATATAAAGTCTATATATTTTTTAATTAAGATTAAGCAGCGGTATTTTAAATAAAAAAAAAATAGGTATATTCTTTTAGTCTTTTGAATAATAAATAATAGGTAACTACATTTAGAAGATTACAAATTGTTAACTGTTTCATAATAAAATTGTATTTTATAAATCATATTTAGTTTATCTATGAGACTTGTATGAATTGTGTCAATATGATTTACGTTCCACACATGTTTTTTTTTGCGGCTCCGCCCACGCTAAATTAACTTATTGCTGCAACTCTTTGATGAAAGTAAGAAACCGGCCAATTGCTGTCGGACTTCGCACAGTTAGGGTTCCGTACCAAATGTGGAATGTAAAACCGTCCGAATGGCAGAATTATTCATAAGCAGTAGGTGTGCCCCCCCCCCAATCCCTTCTGTGATACGCATTTGACCGAAAAATCAAGTTAGTTGTAATAGGAAATATGAGAAATTTATAGAAAAAAAATCTAATTTTTCAATATTTTGACATTTAAACCCATTTGATTTCAATTTAGAATCACTACATAAAAATAACAAATAAAAATGTGTATGGAAACTTTAACCATTATTAGAGAATCGAACTGGCCACCACGAGTAGAAACGAAAAAAGGCGCGAATACTGCAAAGTTTCCTGCCGTTTGATGTAGGAACATTACAAACTACACATTTTTATAAAAGTGATAGTGATTTGACTCCAGGGTTCAGTATCTAAATCTGATTTTTTATCAGTAAAAGTACTTTTTCTTGTATTTTTGCATTTTATTGTCTCGCAGAGTATTCTCCTCAGGAATTGAGGTGTTTCGTCTTGGGAGATCCCATTAATATTATAAAGGCAATAGTGTGTGAGTGTGTGACTGTGTGAGTGTGTATGTTTGTTACTTCTTCACGCTTCAACCACTGGACGGATCGGGATGAAAGTTGGCATACATAAAGGTTAGGTCCTGGAATAGCATATCGGCTACTTTTTATCCCGAAATTCCCGCGGGAATAACTATAACCGAGCTTAAACGAACTATAGCTATAGCTATAGCAAACTTCATTAGTGTAATTAAGGAGTAAATCTCAGTCGCCGATAACAGAATTTAGCGCATGGTAATTAAGGAGTATCAAACAGTATCAATACTGAGATTAAATAAAGGAGTCCCACGTCGATAACCAAATTTAGAGCAGGGCGGACGCTTCAACCACTGAATGGATCGGGAACCGCTCAACTGATTTAGATGAAATTTTTCTGAGTCCCAGGGAAGGACATAGGCTATTTTTCATCCCGGAAAATTCAAAAGTTCCCGCAGGAAAAACTATAACGTTTGTTACTTAATCCTGCTGCACTGGGAGCATTTAAATGAGCTGAAATTTTACAAACAGAGATAGTTACAGATACGGAAAAGGACAAAGGCTACTTTTTATCCCGGGAAATTCAAAAGTTCCCGCGGGAGTAACGAAAATCAAATTCCACTAACGAACCATAGCTGCAGCTATAGCTTGCTATCACAAACTTCTTTAGTATAATCAAGGAGTTGCCGAAAGAATCCTACGCCGTTAACCAAATTTAGGGCGGGCAAAGTCTAGTAACATTATAAACCCAATTTATAAAAAAATCCTTTTGTCATCCAGAAACTAGCCCTCAGATTTAATCTACTAGAAATGTACAAGAACCCGATCAATATTCTCCACTCTGTAAATGTTTTTTTTTTACTTCGGTGGCAGACAAGCCACCTGATGGTAAGCCGTCAAGTACTGTTGAAAATGTCTGGAATAAAATGACAGACAGATAGATTCAACTGTGTTTATTTTAACAAAATAAATAGTAAATTAATATTTAGAAGATGGCTCCACGCCTTTATTAGAAAAGCAACCCCAAATCTAAATGTTTCCACCGCTATGTTTCATCGTCTTTTTTGTGTATCAAATATCTTTTTTTAAAATCGACGTACGTATTGCCAGCAGATAATACTCTATCTATCTTAGTCCGAAAAAAATGCATACTGCCACTTCTGACCAGTCCCATTGCCCTAAAGGGCTGGCTGAGGGTTGTTCCCTCCACGCATGACCACGTAGATTTATTATTTTCTATTGTTATTGAATAAAATATCTATGCAGAAAATGAATTATAACATAATAACAGTGTGAAAGTGCAGTAAAAGTAGTACCTAGATAATAATAGTGCATTGATAGAAGTAAGCAAAGCTGTTCATTACAGACGAGGCATTGTCATTACAACACTAGTACGTAATAGACGCTATAAAATGCTGAAAACGGTGCAGTACCTGTAACCGTTCTAGTAACTGTGTTGAAAAGAACTTTTTAGTAGTAGATAACATTCAAAACGTAACATTCTATTTTTAAATTTATTTTCAAGAAGTCAATAGTAAATTGTTATTTAGTAACAGGCCTTTGACTGGAGATAACTTCATTACAGTGGTGCATTGGTGACGCATTCTATTAAAATAAAGTTCCACTCGTCTATTACACTATTTTGACAAGATGAAATAAAATAGGTCAGTTATAACAATATTGTACGTACAATTATCAAAGTATGGTTAAAATCTTACTATACCAGAATTCTGATGGAGTACAAAATTATGGTGGCTCTATATTTTTTATAGTTCTTAATTCTATGTACCACTGTGGTCATATATATACATATTATTTAAATGGATCTTAGATCACGCGGTTTAAAAGTTAGAGTAAGGGGGGGCTCAAATGATTACCCTACCATGTGGGGTGTCATTGTATAGTCTAATATCTTTAAACGAGCAATTCTTGTATAAATGTATATATAACTATGTATATATATATATAATCTGAATCATCCTGCATAGGATTTCGGGGACGATAATTCGATCTAGCTAGGTTTCATTATTAGAAAACGTTGTTTCATCCGTGTTTTCAGGCAGTGATAAAATAAAAAAAATGATTTTTTCTGACATCTATTGGTGAGTAGTAATAAGCAACACTAAAGCTTTTTGACAATAGATGGCGTTATTAAGCAACGCTTAAGCTACTTGACAATAGTTGGTGCTGTTTAAAAAAAACGAGCAAAGCTCGGTCCTCCAGGTACTGCTCATTAAGCAGAGTAAGTACATATATATTTTTTTTATATTTTTACCTTAAAAAAAATAAAATAGGGCATCGTCGATATTTTGAGTATTAGACCATGTTTGTTAATCCTAAAATTTCTATCTTAAAAACTATACTAGTTAATAACATGAAATTTCTGTATTTTAAGGTATATGCATATACTGTAATTAAACAGCAAATACAGTAAACAAGCTTTAATCCAGAGGAAGTGTTTAAATTACTATTAAATAGTAAGTTTAATAACTACCGATTTCTGACAGTTTAATTAAAATTAACTAAATAATAAAACAAAAATAGTTCTGTTGAAATGGTACTGGGAACTGGGAAGAATCACTTGAATACAAAGGAAAGTGGTGTAAAGAAATTAATCAGAATATTAGTAGCAAGTGGTTTCTACAAAGCGAATATTTTAGCAGAAATTAACAATCGCTCGCTTAAGATTCGCTCGCTTGGTCAAGGTGACTATAATGCTCACCTTTACAAAAAACTCAATAGATTCAACCATATGTAGTTACTCCAGTTTTAACACACCACAAACTTTAGACGACATATTTTTTGATTGCCCTGAATTTGCTCTTTAAGGCTGCGGTATATGCTAGAGCGCGAAAATATGTCGTTTTTGTGCAAATTTTGTGGCTAAACTATTGCATCTAAAGGATTGAAAAAAATATTTGTTATAAAACTGGATTTTGTCTAGTGCATTACCTTACTGAATGATTTATTGTATTTAATGCAATAAAAAATCTGGAAGTGACCATTGTTTCAACACTTGTGCAAATTTTTAAAGCGTGTTTTGCATTAGTTTGTTATGAAAGTTGGTTAAATAATTAGAATAGATAGAACTAGATAATAATATCTAGTGCCTGGACTCTAAGTTGTAGCAAAAAGTCAATAAATGTGACTACAAAACGGTAATAACGTTAATTTCCATACAAAAAATTAAAAAGTTTCAAGGCGTCATTACGGTATTAATTACTTAAGAAGTATATAACATATATATCTCATAGTTATGTATATGACATTATCTAATGATTTATAGTGCATTTACATACACAACGTAAGAATTACAGAAATTAGCTTTCTGGCCTATATCGCCCTCTTAACATCGGTACTGTGCTGTGCCTTAGGGTGGCGTTGCTGCCACATGCTCAGTCATCACAGATAGGCTCTCTTGCTCAATATCTCAAGCCCACGCTGGGCACGATTTTCACCAGCCATCACTGTCAATTGCGTGGTCGTTCTTATCCATTATCACTCCAGATTGCTAACTATCATAAAGAGCTATTTCGGTAACTTTGGTTCTTCCGCGAATCTTCTCATTCCGGATTGTATCGCGCAAAGAAACATCCAGCATAGCCCTCTTTATAGTTCGCTGAGCGACTCTGAGCTTATCTAATAGTCCAACAGTCAGAGACCACGTTACTTTACCGTATCATCATTGGCAACACACACACTGGTTGTAGACTTTTTTAGTGTGTCTTTAGGCACTGAGATATTTTTGGGCCTTAAACCAAACGGTTTCGGTGTGACGAATGGTACAAGACCGATTTTGATTATATATACCTAAAACTAACCTCATAAAAACCACCGTCACCGATAAAGAAGCCATACTTGAAAGAAAAAATGTATTCGAGAAGCCGTAGAATAACTTATACGTATAAAATAAATTTGCCTTCTATTTTAGAAAATAGAACTAACAACAATAGATGACGCTTAAAACAAGGTCGCTCCATCAATATAAAGTTATTGTGAACGGGCACAAAGAACTGAAAAAATTAATACCGTCACAGTTAGTGTATAATGCGGAAAGGTTTCGTTGTTTGTTTGTTGGTTTCAAACAAAAGTGTTTGTATATTTATATCTATGAGTTGTATTCGTAATAAAAGTATCGATAGCTGTATCGGCATAGGATAAAAACCTAGTATGTAAACTGTGAGTCGGACTCACGCACCGAGAGTTCTGTACCACCACAGAATGCACGAGCCATAAGCGCAGCACTAATCAGAGTTATAAACTTAAACAGTTGAAAAATTAAAACCGTGTTTTGCGAAATTGTGAATTTCCATGCGAATGCTTCCATGGGCAGCCGCAGGCAACAGCAAGTATACAGTAATTCGACACAGCCTCCGATCACGTTCAAGTTGCCATGAGCTTATTGGATTAGTAGAACACTTGGACTTTTAATACGGTTTTATTTTACTGATGCCCCTGATACACAGCACAAGCCTTTTTTGTTATGAGTTTATTTATGTTTGAAGTAACTTTCTAGTGTTGAACCCTGACGTAATTTGGTGACGTATATAATAAAGATTATGAATTTTAAATTTAAGATCCTCAATAATATTCTAGACAATGGCCAATTTTATCTGTCATGCAAACCTAACCAAAAGTAAGTCATTAGATCTAGGGATCTATATTTTTAATGTTTGTGTGCGTGCGACTAGACGTATGCGTGTAGACTAGCTGCTAACTGCTCATAATTATTTCTAGTATATGGCGAATATCGGAAAAAGTCGGTGGTGGCCGAGGGGTTTAAATTTCATTTCACGTTCCAAGTGGCGGAGGTTCGAACCCCGGGGTAATGAGTCTTTTCTTAATTTCTCAAGTACACTGATTTATTTATTCACGCCACTGGCTTTTCGGTGAAGGAAAACATCGTGAGGAAACCTGCATACGTCAAAAAAAAAAAAGACGTATGTGAAGTCCACAATCCGCACTGGGACTATGACCCATGTGGACTATGACCTAAATCACCCTCGTTGAGGGTAGGCCGTGCCCCAGTAGTGGGGACGTATGAAGGCTGACAATGACATATGGCGATTATGAGTAGTACAGGGAGGTTGGATATGGGATTTTAATTCTATGACAGATTGAGATATCAAATATACTACGTCAAAAAAGTAAATAAACCAACATTATTATTTTTTGACAATCTCAAAGACATGTCTTGTGACATATTTGAGTGTTAAGCGCGAATTGTGTGCTAAGGACATTGGTTCTGTACAATTAAATATGACGTATATGAGTTGTCTTGTAACATATTTGAATGTTAAGCGCGAATCGTGTGTAAAGGTTTTCACTTCTGCCGGCACTCCCGGAGTGCAACTCGTTTTTTTTGGCCCAGGTGGGTCGGGTTGTGTGCATGAGTCCGAACGAGACAGTGGTCCGAGGAGCCAAGAGGCTCATCCACTGAGACGGAATATCTGTCTGGACGTGTAGTTGGCAGAAGGTCCAGTAAGGACTTTTGTATGATCTTTTGTATCTGGTATTCTTGTTGGTGAACGTATTAGCTGAAAGAATCCATAGGTCAGAGCAAGTTCATGAGCAGATATCCCTTTGTAGTTATTGGTTCAACAACTGAGAGCGAAATCGAACGAATACGTAAGCAGCTGTTTTTATAATTGCATAAATGCAATAGCTTTACTGCGGCAGGCCCCAAGTGCGGATGCTAAGACCTTAATTATTTCCACGGGATTCTTTTTGTAATTTTTATTTTTCTCAAGGCAAAGCGCGCGTTCATAAAACTCACGGGCTCTAATGACGCGGCTATTTTATCAAGTACTAGCTGACGCGGCGAACGTTGTTTCTTTTTTAAAATAAGTGCCGCACCAACCTATTGTGAAAGGGTTGTTTGTACTAATTCAGAAACCTTCCCCGGCGTGTGAATAACAACTTACCATAACTTCATTACAATCGGTTTATCCTTATTGCGTGAGTCCGACTCGCTCTTGACCCTGTCTTACTCGCACTTGACCCTTTTTTCTTTCTCATAAAACCTTCCCCGGCGTATGCATAACAACTAACCAGAATTTCATTGTAATCGGTTTACCCTTATTGCGCAAGTCTGACTCGCACTTGACCCTGTCTCACTCGCACTTGACCCTTTTTTCTTTATCAGAATCATTCCCGGCGTGTGTATAACAACTTACAAGCGCGAGTCGGATTCGCACTTGACCCTTTCGGAAAATCCTTTCTTAACGCAGCCTACGTCATACAAAGACCGCACCCTCCAAGTTTCATGTCTTAAGATCAGCAGTTTAGGCTATCTATCAGTCAGTCATTCAGGACAAAGCATTTAATATGTATATAGGTAGAAAAAAAAACCATAAGTATTTTTATACACAAAAAATCGAACACGTAAAACACGTTTAAGCTTAGAAACCTTCAAAGAGGTACTAATATTGTACGGTGACTTTGGAGTCATACCAATTTTAAACAGTATTTGCTTATGTTTTTAAATGAGCTCAACATTTTTTGAATAAAATCGGATTGAGTTTTCAAACATGTGTCAAGATAAAATGTAATTTGCATCAAAAGCACTAGTATCAAGTAGAAGGAAGTAGAAGTAGTAGTCAAGGAGTATTGATATCAACTTCGGAGCAAATCACCGCCAAAATAACTTTTTAACCCCGTTAGGGGATGAATTTCAGTAGAATACGAAACATGTCTGCCATCAATTCTGTTTAAAACGGTTTATGCATAATTTAAAGTAGATGGGACCAAGAAATCACGTTGTCCCAAACAAAATTTGCCCCCTTTTTCACCCCCTTAGGGGTGGAATTTTGGAAAATCCTTTCTTATCGGATGCCTACGTCATACAAAGAACATACCCTCCAAATTTCAGGTCTTTACGATCAGCGGACTAGGCTGTGCGTTGATCAGTCAAGCATTTTATATGTATAAACCTGACTCAAAATCTATTTGCAATTCGGGTAAACAAAAATTACCTTGATGCGCGTCTTTCGCCTTGTTAGTCTATGCAACATATACATAAATATGTATATTATTTCTCGTCGTAAATTTTGGATATTGGTAGATTTTAGGTTTAATCAGTGTCGTGATTTGAAAACCAGTTAAAGAATGTGACAATAAAGGTAATCATGTAAGTATTTTAATGATTTATGATTAAATTACCAGAAAAAGTGAAAATTAAGTAAAGTTAGGTTATATTTACAAGATTTGCAAATAGATTTTGAGTCAGGTTTAGATAGATTATATTTTGATGTGCAAAAGTTGTTTGTTCAAAATATAAACTACACGCACACTACAAGCGAGCAATTACAAGTTTTAACTTCAACCAAAACTTTTTAATTCATAAATTATCTAAATATATAGCGCCATCTAGTGGTGGCGTTGTTTTCTATTTATATTTCCGCCATTTTATTTATTAATTAACCTTATATTTTTATTTATTTACTCGCAAATGCGATAAAAAACATAGTGTGTAGCAAAAATTTACAAACTCGAGCCATTAATGCCTGCGGCCTTAGGCTTCTAAGTAGCCTCTCGTTAGTAATTTTCTAGTTACCACCCATGTGATTTTAATTTAGATTCTCTACATAAAAATAACAAATACAAATGTGTACGAAAACTTTCACCGTTATTAGAGAATCGAACTGGGCACCACGAGTAGAAAAGAAAAAAAGGCGCGAATACTGCAAACTTTTGACAAAAGTTTCACAAAAGTGAAAGTAATTTGACTCCAGGGTTCAATATCTAAATCTGAAGCCGATAATATTGTTAACAATCTTCTTCGAAAAGTCCAAGGAAACGTTTATGTAAAACTTAGGCCGTTACCACAAATGGAAAGTTATAAAGGCGTTAAGTCTTTATCAGTAAAAGTACTATTTTCTGGTATTATGACTTTTTATTGCCTCGCAGATGGTATAAAGAATAGAGTATTCCACTCAGGGACTGAAGTGTTTCGTCTTGGGTGAACTTGAATCCTTCGTTGCAGTTTCGCCAGCTTATCTTAAGTTTATATTCAAACTTTTAGCCCGTAACATTCCCAAGATCTATTTACAAATTGTATTTTAAGTAAATTTACAGAGTGTAGGTACTGTAAATTAGGTACAGAGAATATAGGTCTCTTAAATACTTAAACGAAAATATTGTATTTTTGCCTCTGCACTTTTACACAATAGAGACCGAAACTGTAGACGGGACAGGCAAACTTCTTTTTTAAACAAGCTTATGGTCCGCTCGATGGTAAGCGGTCACCGTAGCCTATGGACGCTTACAACACCAGGGGTAATCACACGTGCGTTGCCGACCCTTGAAAAATCTAGAAACTTCTTTCTTGAAGAAGCCCATTAGAGAAAACCTTGGAATGGAGCTCATTCCACAACCCAAGCGTTCGCGGGAGGAAGTTTCTCTAAAACCGCACTTTACGCGACCATTTCAGTCCTAAACTGTGAGAATGAATTCCCTGCCGATGGCGAGCGGTACGATGGTAGAAACGATGGCATCATTTCGAACAATTATTTAGAACACATCCCATTTTACAAACGGTAGAACACACACAGGGAGGCAAAGACTCTCCTCAACTTTGGGATCGTGGATAATTCTCACAGCCCGTCGTTGAACCAAGTCAAATGGGCCCAGCTGGTATCTGGGTGTACTCGCCTAGAGATAGCAGCAGTACTCTACATGGGGCCGAACTTACAGTTCTAGTACTAAAATTAACACCTACAGTAACTAGCTAAGACCTACAGTAATAGAACTGAACCATCGGTCAAGTAGCCTATTTATTGCGTGTTGCAGATACTTAAATCATAGGAAAAAAGAGAAGTATATTCGTATAAGATGCGTAAATCGGCTTGAAGGTATTATGCGCACCATGTTTACACGCACACAATTACCAATGGCCTGAAAATGTTGCTAGCACCGTTAGATATAAGGAGTGCAGAATAGTGCACATATTACAAGCCACATTACGCACCTTGTGTGAATCTACTTCTCTATTTTTACTATGGCTATAGGAAACAGGAAAATGACGGTACGTACGCCGCCGGGGCGGTAGATCTAATCACATAAGCTGTTGGGACATCCGTTCACAAAACTGATCACACTTTGTGAATATGAAATGCACGCAGTTACTGTGTTACTTTTTGCCAGCAACAATTTTCGGGTTCGGTCGTTGACCCCTAGCGTTTCGTAGGCCATCTACTTTCTCTTATGTTGTAGTAGAGCCTGGTGAAAAAGGGTTCTGCCAAATTAAGTGTGCGAAAGGCCAACAGCAGCAGGGTGTTAATCCCTAGACCTTGGAGCCTAAATGGTAATACACAGTGTGATTTTAGAAGATCTTTCTTTCAAGAATGCTTAAGTTAAGGACTGAGCTTCCTGCCGAGGTTTTCGCTAGGGACTAATGAACGTGAAAAACGTGAGTTAATGATGTCTCTGATGTTGCAAGCGTCATAGGCTACGGTGACATCGAGCGGGTCGTAAGCTTGTTTGTCACCTATTATCACCACGTTAAAGATGTAGCGCAGTGCCATTCTTAGGTTTTCCGTAGCTAACTGGCAAAAATAGAACCCTTATATTTTCTGTAAAGTCCGTCCATCCGTCTCTCCGTTCGTATATCACAGCCGTAGGTATAAAATCGTCTTAACATTTATTGTATTACCATACAGATTTGTAATAAAATTGTCATTTTTTAAGCTCTACATAACTAATATATTGAACTGAGCATTTGTTTTGCACTATTGTGTGGAGTCTTACAGTTCTTTAAAAGTGCATTTTAGAGTTTTAGTAATGATTTTCTAAGATATACCTATATTTTTCAGGGTGTTTGCTTATTTCCCCCTGCCTCCCCTCATTAGTTTTAAGGATATCCGCAATAAGGCTTATATATTCTACGGAACGCTAGCTTGTTGCATGTACGGCACGTTTTTTGGAGGTTTTACATTTTGTTTAGTCATGTTATATAATATCTATTTGTAGTAGTAGAGTAGTAGTAGGTAGTAGTAATATAATATTTTTTACCACTGCCGATAGAAAAAGAACATTTGCTTCACCGATTAGCTTGTAAAAAACACTTCTCTTTTAATGAAATTTAAATATTGATCCGATGGAAGAAGAAAGAAGAAGTTGTATTCCAAAACCCATTCAGCAGAAAGTGCAAATCAACTGAAAAGTCAATACCAAGGCGATTATTACTCGACCGAGAATGCAAACTACAGTAATGCCTTTAATTCAAATAAAAAAATCATTATGGAATGTGCAATCTTACCTACTTAGTACTGTCGATGTTATATCAATACAGGAAAGACCTAGTTTCTGTCTTATTATGTATAATTTTTACTGTAAGTTTTTATAAGTAGAAGTATAATTTTGTGAGCAAAATAACAATTATTGTTATTGTGTTTCCATTGTTTTACTTATAAATATTGTTAGTAGCTAATAGTGAAGTAAAATGATATTATTTTCTGAAAGTTACTCGTAAAAATAAAAGTGCAGAACTTGTAAAAAATAAAACTATCACGCACCTAAGAATAAGAATAACAAACATTAACTTAAAGAAATAAAACAATATGGGTTGTCTTACGGATGTCAAGGAGAAAATAATGAGACAGGAAAGAAGAAGAGAAGGTATGATAACAAATGCTAATAGTTGGTTGGAAATAAAGGGGACTACGTGTGGGGATAGATGACAGGGAAAAGATATTTGGAGAATGACTTAGTTTATGACAAGAGCAATAAGAAGAAAAGACAACACCATCCTTAAGGACTCCTCCGGCCGGTTGCGTGGCTCAACACAAACATATATTATTTATGTTTGTCTTGAAACTGGGTGTTTTCTATATATAATATGTATTAACAAAAAAAAAGTATATGTATTTGTATCCGTTGTCTGGTATTAATAATATATAATATAATATAATATAATATAATATAATATAATATAATATAATATAATATAATATAATATAATATAATATAATATAATATAATATAATATAATATAATATAATATAATATAATATAATATAATATAATATAATATAATATAATATAATATAATATAATATAATATAATATAATATAATATAATATAATATAATATAATATAATATAATATAATATAATATAATATAATGCTCAACAAAGCCATACTAGAAGACGCCCATCTATACCAAAAAAACCTCAGTGTGGGATGGATTGACTACCAAAAGGCATTTGATAGTGTATCACATGAATGGCTTATTACTGTACTTGAATTATATAAATGTCATGTTGCCATCAAGCGTTTCTTACATTCAGTTATACCATTCTGGAGGGTTGTAATGACGGCTTTTGGCTCCGAACGATTTATCACTACTGAACCAATTTACATCAAACGAGGGATATTTCAAGGCGACTCCATATCTCCATTGTTATTTTGTATGGCACTAAATCCTATATCACACATATAATACAAATATGAACTTAAAGGTTATAAATTAAGAAATTATGCTCGCATAAACCATTTATTATACATGGATGATTTAAAATTTTATTCAAACAGTAAAGAAAATTTGAAAATTTTATTAGATAGTGTGGAAGTTTTTACGTCTGATGTAAGTATGCAATTTGGCAAAAATAAATGCTACACATAACTTCTGGATTTAGAACAACTACAAAAGGTGAAAGACATGTATTATTATCGGGGGAAAACTTCAAACACTTTAAAGCAGACCAAAATTACAAATATCTAGGCATTCACGAATCTGGCAAAATTAACCACAGCGAAATTAAAGATCATTTAAGAAATGAATACTTTGACAGAATAAAAAAACTGAGCAATACATATTTGAACTCAAGAAATTTAATTAAAGGAATAAACACATATGCGGTCCCTGTATTATTATATTCATTTGGAGTAGTAAACTACAAAAATAGTGATCTTTAACAAATAGACATTAAAACCAGAAAAATTTTGACAGCAAGTAAAGCACATCGTAGAAAGTCTGACATACATAGGCTTTATTTACCAATCTCTGAAGGTGGAAGAGGTTTGATTAATATCGAAAATATGTTTAAAATTCAAATATTAAAATATGAACAATATCTAAAAACTGAAAGCGATTACTTAATCAAATCAATATTACAACATGACAGAAGCCGACTCAAATATTCAATAAGTAAAGATGCTATACAAATAACAAAAGAAATTCGACTTCAACAAGAAAATATCTACTCAAATACAGATTATAAAAAGCAATTTTGAAAAAGCAAAATGAAATTTGGCGAACTAAAAATCTACATGGACAGTTTCCGAAATCAGTTTTAGACCAAAATAATACTGACAAGGAATTTTCTTTTAAGTGGCTAAAAAAACATCCTATCTCACCAATCTTAGAGTCATTTTTATTTGCAAAACAAGACCAAGCAATAGTAACACGGCAATATGAAAGAGATATTTTGAGACATGAACTTGATGGTAAATGCAGATTGTGTGGGAATAAAGATGAAACTGTCCAACATCTCATATCAGGATGCAAAAAATTGGCAGGTACATATTACGCAAACCGACACAACAACCTAGTCCAATACATTCACTGGTGCCTTGCTAAAAAACATGAAATAATAGTCTCAAACCTATGGTGGGAAGAACATCTTAAGCAACCTCAAGTGTCTGAAAATGATACAACTAAAATTATGTGGGAAATTCCTGTGCAGACTGATGTTACTATTACTCATAATAGACCAGACATAATTTATATAGATAAAATTTCTAATAAAACCTATCTAATTGATGTCACGGTACCCTCCGATTACAATATAGGAGCAAAAGAAATTGAAAAAATGAGCAAGTACCATTTACTAAAAACAGAAATTACTCGCTTATGGAATACACACGCATTCATTATTCCCATTGTAATTGGTGCTACTGGAATTGTTGCCAAAAATATTAGAAGACACTGTGAAAAACTAACCGCTAAAATAGATATAGGAATATTACAAAAACAAGCAGCAGTGCACACGTCTATGATACTAACTAAAATTTTAGGAGATTCCATATTTGTTACAAATATTAGAGAGGAAGATGTATGATGGATAATTTAATGAATTGAATGGATATCTCTCTTCCTGAGAGTTTTAGGACGAGATATCTATAGAGACCAACTGTTGTTTAGAGCAAAAGAAATAATATAATATAATATAATATAATATAATATAATATAATATAATATAATATAATATAATATAATATAATATAATATAATATAATATAATATAATATAATATAATATAATATAATATAATATAATATAATATAATATATTTTATTATAATATAATATAATATAATATAATACAATACAATACAATACAATACAATACAATACAATACAATACAATATAATATAATATAATTTAATATAATAGCACAAAATTTGCTTAGTTTGGGACCAGACTTCGCTGTCCGCAACCAAAAATATTATAAAAAATTATCACACCAAGCAGGAACATTATCAAATCTAATTAGACGCGTCGCCGACGCTAGCTCCGGTGACTACGAAACCAGTCAACAGCCGTTGGAGATAAGATATTTGTGATCGTAGAAGGTTCAGTACTACTGTGTTGAAAACGTTACTAAAATATTGGAGAGATAATGTAAGCGTTTTATGGTTCTTGAAGCTCAATAAATTTTATGTTACTAAAGGTCTGAAAACATGATAATATTTATTGCCAAAAACGTCTATGATTGTCAATTGTTCCAGATTTCTTATAAAAAGACTTTTGAAAAAAAAATCATAAAGGCCTATGTAGTTTAGACGGCAGGTAAATAAAATGGCTGCCTAATCAAATATTCTTTCATTATGGTCAAGTAATTATTAAGCGTCGAAGATATCAAAGACCTTTGATGGCGGTTTTAACATTTGATAGCTGCCATTAAAATGTTATGAAAGTCGACAAAATGATGGCGGGATCAGAGGCTATGAAAATTAACGGATAAACATGATGAAACTATAGGGACCGTTTTTGCATTTGGCCGCAACAATTTTTTTGTTTTTAAGTGTGACCAATTGTCTTACCTAAAATAGTTTTTAATTAATTTCCCGGTAGGGGCAGCCGATAATGTTATAATTTGTTCCTTCGAGTCTTGTTTGTTTTCATGTTCCCTGTACAGCGATGGGCTCAATTCAATTCAATTCATTTCAATTCAATTAATTTATTTCATAATTATGGGTAATACAATGTCAAGATGTTACAGAAAATATGAAACAGCCATAATTTGCTCTTTCGAGCATACGGAACTCAACAATAAAAATTAAGCAAATATGATAACAATTTGCTTACTTTAAAATACAGCTTTTACGTAATGTTGACATTATATAAAGCACATGCATAATTACAATGTCAAAATAAAAGTTAAATTAAAAATAATAATAAAAAATTTAAAATGTTTTACAAAATACAGAATTGCGAAATTAAAAAAACAGTACAAAATTAAAAATACGTGAATACGTCATACGTGGAGTGTCGACATTATATAAAGCACATGCATAATTACAATGTCAAAATAAAAGTTAAATTAAAAATAATAATTAAAAACTGAAAATGTTTTACTAAATAGAGAATTGCGAAATTAAAAAAAAAGTACAAAATTAAAAATACGTGAATATGTCATACGTGGAGCAGTAGATCTTAAATGTCGTAAAAACATTTTTCGATGAGCCAATTATATAAATAGTAGGTAATGCAGCTATATCATCTGGTATGCTATTGTATATTTTTGTGGACATAAAGATAACACTGTTTTCACTTATTTTAAGCGTGAAAGTTTGGTTTTATAAATCTGTTTTTTTTATATTTTTAAAATACACATCTCATAAATGTACAAAGAACACAATGTGAGAATTCGCAGCTCTTTAAAAAAAGGTTTACATGATACAGATTGGTCTGATATTCCGCACAAGGCTCTTACACATTTTTTTTGAGTAACAAATACATTGCATGTATCAGGTGAATTACCCCATACCTTAAATTAGAGCTTACATATGCATGATAAGCTGTTAATCCTGAATGTTTACACACTGACTATTCTTCTCAATGCAAAAATATACTTGTGTGATTTCTCACAAATTCCTGAGCAATGATATCTCCAACTTAAATGTTAGTCAAGTCTTATACCGAGAAAATTCATTACATTTAACTCTTCAATTTTGTTATTTTCGTAATAGATACTCAAATGAGATGAGATGCTTTGAGGTGTGTGGAATTGTATAAATTTTGTTTTTTCTGCATTTAGCAGTAAATTATTATGTTTCATCCATGTTCCCAGGTTGTGTAGAGTGTCATTTACAAGTTTTTGATAACCCTCTTTACAATGGCCTTGTATTATTGCTACCCCATCATCCGCAAATAAAATCATTTGTTGGGATACGCAGTCTATAATATCATTTATATAAACGTTAAATAATAGGGGACCAAGACTACCTTGAGGCACTCCGCTCGTTTTTAGCCGGTAGGGAGATCTACTAGCGGCTAGTGTGTGAGTTTTATTACAACGATACATAATTTCAGTACACTGTAATCTATTTGTCGAAAATGATCTTATCCAGTCATTAGCAATTCCACGCACACCCTATTCTTCTAATTTGCAATAAGTATAGTGTGAGATACACAGTCAAAAGCTTTTGTCATGTCCATAAATAATGTAGTTACTGGAATTTTCATGTCAATTGATTTAATAGGTCGTTTTATCAAGTTGCAATACCATAAGTGCTACGTGGATGTTACAAGCATTGTTATCTAAGCGTCCACCGCACCAATTGATCATAGTATTATATCTCTGACAACCCCTTCGGGGATAAATATCGTAATGGTGTATTATCTGCGAGTCCTGCCGCCCAGTTAGATAATATCACAAAAAATACTCACTTGCTTTTCTCTTTGATTTTTCTGTGCCAGGCCAAAATGCCACATGGCAACAGTAGATATACACGCAATCAGCGGGTGGGTGCTGCGCGTTTCGGTGTCGGCACGTCTCATAACGCAGCGGGAATACCAATCGGGTTAAATTCGGCTGCCCACAAAGGTCGGAGGCAAATATATTTATAAAAATTGCGAAACGTAAACATAAAAACGGAGTTAGCACATTGGACGTGCTCAACCCAGCCACGTTCTCTCTTCTGAAGGCTATGCTGCGTTGTGCGTGTACCGTTAAAATAATATTGTCATCTGTATGAGATCTAGTTTAATTTTTTTATTGTAACTGTTTCGTGTAAGAACACCTGCTCGATCTGCAGTGTCCGTTATGTGATATTGAACACATTTCCTAAGTGAACTATATCCTTAATAGCGCGCTTTTTACTGTTTCAGTAGCTGTAAAAACCCACTGCAGGGGCACAGGTCTCTACCTGAAGGAAGGAGGCCTAGGCCATAATCTACAACGCTGACCCATCGGTGGATAATATCAACTATATTTTGTATCTCCGCTGGGGATCTTATCGGTTTCAAATTCTATTACTGCTGGCGTTGGTATTGGATGCTACACAGTACAAATATAAGCGGCAATGGAAACGCACTGGACTTAAAACCTTAGACTATCTTTATGTAAACCAACAGAATTGATTTATTTTATTTATTTATGGGGTTTATTTATTTATTTTTAAGCAACTAATTATAAAAGAATTATATCACACTTACAATCAAACATTTATTAACTCAGCTTTTTTCTACGTATGAATTTTAGATCGTCATTAAAGGCCACCTTTCGACTTCATCATTAGACCCTGGATATCATACATCAGACTACTCATCCAGACAATCCAGTCCGTATACGGTGGGGGTTGCATTCTTTGTGGCCACCATGAGATTTGGTCTAGTGTAGGATTTTGGGTCGCTGATCACGAAAATCGGGTTTTTGCTTTCAGGAAATACACCTACTACACCCTTAAAATTGCAAAAACTACCCCTATTTTTTCTATGTATTTGCACTTTAATTGTTAATATATGCCCTAAATCAACGTTTTTTCCTGTTTTTTTGGAGTACAAAAGTACTTGAAAAATTTTGAGACATTCGGGTTAAATATAGGGGGCAGAAACTACCCCTACGGGTACTTATTTTATCCTTAAATTAGGTGAAAATATTTTCCTTGTACTCGTTTTTACCCAACGGTTAATTGAGGGGATAAAATTACCCCTAAAGTGGTGTTTTTGCTGTACTAACAGATTTAGCCTTGAAATTAGCGAAAAAAATTATGCTTGGACTCGTAGTTCAAATACTTGATATACTTTATAAAAATTTGTACCCGAGGGTTAATTGGGTGGTTAAAACCCCTAAAGGGGTGTTCTTGCTTACTGACAGTCTTAGCCTTAAATTTTGCGAAAAAAATTTTGCTTGGACACGTAGTTCAAATATGTACTTGATTTATGAAAACATTGACAATAATGAATACAAACACGGGTAGTTTTTAACCCCGCCATTAACCCTTGGGTAAAAATGTTCATAAAATATATCAAAAATTTGAACAATCAAATATTTGAACAAGTACAAGGAAAATATTTTTCGCCTAATTTAAGGATAAAACTGAAAATATAGCAAAAACACCCACTTTAGGGGTAGTTTTCACCCTTATAACTAACCCGAATGTTTCAAAATTTTTCAAGTACTTTTGTAATCCGAAAATAACGGTAAAAAACGTTGATTTAGGGCATATATTAACAATTAAAGTGCAAATACATAGAACAAACCCCTATTTTGGGTAGTTTATGCTAATCTAAGGGTGTAGCCCCAATTTTCTTAAAGCGAAACCCCGATTTTCGTGATCAGCGACCCAAAAAACCTATACTAGCCCAAATCTCATGGTGGCCACAAAGAATACAACCAAACCCGTTGGACATCCAAACCAAACTGACTAGATTATCCAGAGTATGGCCACCTTCCGGCTTCATCATCAGACCTGCTCTATGACATTATTACATTGCATTGACATCCGATTTACATGCTTATGCATAATATAATTCAGCTTAATAATTCATTATAAGTGTTATAAAACATTAAGTTCTGATTCGAACTAGAAACTCTGAAAAATGTCGATAAAAGTAATAAAATATCGTAGAACATCACTACCAGAAAGGCACGCATCGATCATATCACTCTGTTGCTCACGTCATTTATACGTGGCTTTCTAGACACGGTCCTTGTTGCGACTCCGAGGAACATTGACAGTAATGTATATCGCTTGTATTTTGATACTTTAAGATATTGTTTATCAATGTCAATTTTGATTAAAGGGTAATTTTTCTTATAATTATGTAAAAGCTTATAATTATGTTTTCTTCTACTCACCAATGAAAAGATATTCCTTCCTTTGTCAAATTTAATACCTGCCTTCTGCAAGAAGTTACTGCACAGGAAGACATTTTGAATATTTTTGCGCAGCTACACACAGCGATGTAGTCCGCGACCAACTAAATGACAGTTTCGGAGTGAATTGAGCGTCTGCTCAAGACCGTGGCGCACTCGCCGTGCTTACTTCGCATTTCTACTGGGTAGTCTAATAATGTTCGGTGGGTGAAACTAAATAAAAGCTTGTAAAATATATATAGCTTTATGTAACCAAAAGGATAAAACGCAAACTGATTTACAGTGCAACACATGACCCGGCGTATGGTCGCTAGTGTCGTGTAAATTTGCACCATGTTAAAATGGCGACTGTAGTTGACCACCGGAAAAAGTTTGTTTCACTGTTTGAGGCCGCTGCGGTAGTGACGAAAATGTTTATTTCAACAACCTGATCTTAAATATCATCAATATAAATAAATATTTTCATGGAAAAGATGCTATCAATAGATCAACCCCAAGCCAGGACTTGAACCTGCGACCTCAAAATTTTGTCTAAGTGCTCTACCACTTGACTACAATATACATCCATGCCCTAAGAATACACTCGTTAAGAACGTCATAAACACATTGATGTACTAGGACTTCATAAGTTCCTATTATTTCAGTGTTTTGAACCTTATCAATAATATAATTATTTAAGTTTACATACACAACTATTTTCAAAAATAATAAAACTCAAAAATTCAATCTGAAAATAAAGTCTATACGTATTCACCTTAAATAAAAGTAACTAACAAACAAAATTTTCAAATAAAAATCACAACAGCTGATTATAAAAAGACTACCTCGTCCAAAGTGGCTCTTTGCGGCATAGTTCCTTAAACAAAGGTTACATTATCTTATTCTGTGATTGTAATGAAATAAATCGTAGTAAGAGACCAAAACTAATTGTTAAAGTACTGTGCTGTAAAATATAAGAATCCAATAATATAATAGTCCAGTCACTGAGGGGTTTGACTCTGACGTAAACACTTCTGTCGCTAAATTTTGCAAGGAGATAAAGTCAAATATGAAGTTTTTCATTATAAATAATAAATAAATAAATATTTTTGTGCATTACACACAGCGCCGTCTGGCCCCAAAGTAAGCAGAGCTTGTGTTATGGGTGTCAGACAACGGATACGGATACATATATATTACTTTTTTTTTGTAAATACATACATATTATACATAAATACACCCAGACTTAAGGCAAACACAAATGTTATTTATCACATAAATGTTTGTCCAATGCGGGAATCGAACCCACATCCTATTATCTGCGCAGCAGTCGACAACACTATCAACTAGGCTGCGAGGGAGTCGTTTTATTACATTAAACATTATACTTTATTACACACAATAAAAAAAAGTTATTTAATCATTCCTACTCAGAGTATTATCTAAAGTCAAGCCAAGATCTTGCACTTCCGCTTTACAATGTATAACAGTTTTATTGACTAATAACGGCGGAAGTAAAGTAGTATCTAACTTAACAAGCTGGCGAGAACTTCCTATGATTATCGATTAACATTTAGCACAGTTCACAAGTACGCCATAGTTTTCTGACCATGTATGCGAGACCATCGTCAGTGCTATGAATTACCTTATTTAAGTTATATATCAGTTTATTTTATTTTGGTTTAAAGCTGTTAATCATCTCCTAATAGATGGTAAGATCGTGGTAATAAGATTTATAATATTAAAAACAAAATGGAGATAGAATTCCGCCTTTTAGAACGCTTATTGAGTCGCACCAATGTAACAAATTTCAATCGGCGCGGGCTACCTGCTGGTGATCAAGATGATAATTAGAAAACCAACTAAGAGCCGACGAGAAAAAATTTAATTAGATCGACAGTGTTGAATGCGTTGAACAGTCAATTAAAACTAATATAGTTACTAGCGACTATTCTATCCCTTTTTTCCCGGGTTCCTTACCTCAAAAAGAAAATAAAGGAACATTTGCAGGATCACTTTGTCGTCCGTCTGTCGGTCTGTCACGACCCGTGAGGAACGCGTTGAGGTATCAAGCTGAAATTAACATCAAAAACTCAGGTTTGCAATCCTGCAGTAAAAAAAACAAACTTCTAAGTCAACGAAATCATAAGATACCTACAGCAGTTTATGTCGCATATTTTGATGCTCGCAAGGGAATCAAAACCTGTAGGGTACTTCCCGTTTGGCAATTTAGCAATAAGCCATGCCTTGTTGCCATGCAAGTAAATTTGCTTATTTGCAGTTGGTCAACAAACCGCGACCTATGACGATGTATGAGGACAACAGTTTTCTAACGAAAAAGTTAAGATTGTCCCTCAATACAGTTTATCTTTCCTTTAGAGCAATGTTAGGTACTTTCATTGTTATTTTTATTTCATATATTATTTGTTATGTCAGTTTTTCATTGATTTCGGCTTTTTTCGAAACTCGATTTCCGTGATGAACGAACTATTTACATACCTACAACTTTGTACGAAACCTTCGGTGCGCGAGTCCAACTCGCACTTGACCGCTTTTTTAAGTGGAAATATCTTGCTGTTTTTCCCCATACAAACTTATTCCCCTGTTTTCTATCTGGATTTTATCACAAGAACTGTTATTTTCTTATGTATGATAGATATATACAATCACTATGTCTGTATGTTTTTCTTTTTTTTTGATATGACATTCCTTAAAAAAACTGGGGCCCTGCAAATGTCAAAAAAAAATCTCTTTATTATGATATCTTTAGACGTGTATATAAATATGAAAACAAATTTTTAAGAAAACAAAACATACGCAATAATCATTACATTTATGGGAAGTAATTTTTATTTAATCTGGTTGAGATTTGGAATAGGAAAGTGGGGAATATGATACCCTGATTACGACGTAAACCAGCCCGAGGCGCAGTTGTCCCTATCGCACATCCATATCATGGACTGGGCCCTAGTGCGACAGCAAGTGTTTTTTAAATACCTATTTCTGCATTGGCCAGGTTGTTATGTTTCCTCTTAATTTCCTCAGTAACTTTTGATAAAACATGTGGGTGAGTTATGGCCAGGGCCATAATCTGATTGGCATTGTTTTAATTAGATGTTTAAATGGTTAAAAGCATAAAATTTGTCTCTGTTCTGTTGCCTCAACTATTTAAGATGACTATGGAAAAATAGAAATAGGACGAAAGTGATTAAAAAGACAAGTATGAGAAATTTTGGGAAGGGACAGGACAAATGATTTGCGTCAGAGTAAAGGAAATACACTACTATATAAGAACAAATAATAATAATGTGGGCAAACATATGCATTTCATTATCCAATATTACCATAGCACGACCCACCTCACCACAACCTACCACGTTTTGTTTTGATTGACTTAACAACTATGTCAATCTCGTCCTCAGTAACTGAGACACATAAAAAGATATCAGTGACTGAACTAGAGTGAAATAGATTAAGAGAAACTCAACAATCCTGCTCAGTTTTGCTTATATTTTGAATAACGCTCATATTTTTTATTGTTTTTGTAAGGCTCAACAGAGCTGTCTAGCGCCGCTATTTGATATTTTGTATTATGTTTTTCAAAATTTCAACCAAGAAATTAAAAAAAATTTCGAACGTTATATAATTTTTTGTAGATTATATCTGCGAGATTTGAAAACGGCTGTTTTTAGCATATATGCAATATACAACTTACAAATATTTTTTGGAATCATTATATAACGCTCCAGCTTTAGTTTCTTGATTATTGACATTTTAAAAACAAAAAGAAAAAAAGAATATTTAAAATATGAAATGGCAGCGTGTGTAAGTCCGGTCAGACCTTTAATAAATTTTTGAAAGCATACAAATACCAAAAGCCAGACAAATACGTGTAGTTTACGCACTAAGAAGTTTTGTCGAACGAGATTTACTGTGGATATTTAAAAAAACTTATGAATCTATTGTGTCCTAAACACTTTTTATTGGTAGTATCTATAAAGCCCTATTACCGTAATTCTTTTCAGATGTTACGCGTGTTTAAAAGTTAGTATTAGAATTTAACTGTGGAAGCCAACAACTCGCAAAATATAAATCACATAGAAATAGTCTCTCAAGAACTTCAAATGATTTTTTAAAACCCCATCATTTCAAAGAGAACGCAAAAAAAAATAATTATACGATTTTCCTAAACTGTGTAAGACGACAAAATTTGTTCAGTTCCTAAATATTGTCTGCTGTCTTTAACCTTCACCGCCTATATTGTTAAGGGGCCGACATAAGGAAAAATAGGTGAAAATATAGAATTATTGTACACATTTAATACTATGTCATTTTAAAGATGGAAAACAAAAAATACAAACTCCAACCTTCTTTCTTTAAAGTTGCTTCAAATATATGTTCCGTTGGCACTAGGTCATTACTTTTGTCTTAATTAGCTTAACGGTTTATCTAAATTTATTGCATTTGCCTCTGAAATTAAAATCTTAAAAGTGATTTTAATCTAAATTAATGTATATAGCACTAAGTCTTAATGAAATTCACTATACCATAAGAATTTTCTGTTATCTTTTGCATTAACTCTAACCAAAAGATATGGCTACAAAACGGCATACAACGTTTGTTACAAATAATGGTAAGTTTTCAGGAATAATTTTGATGTAAATTACTTATAAAGTTTGAAGCAAATATATATAATCATAATGTATAATAATATAGTTTATTACTTGTACATTATTAGTAGTACAAAATTAAGCTTTTGACCATATTTCCCTCTTAAAAACTGGTTGCCTGTAAAGTCGGTATACGGGCGAAAGTTTTACGTGACAATGATTTTATGTCTGTCTCTCTCGCTCTTAGGCGGGCGCGTGCCTCTCACTCGCTCTCATTGTGAGCGCATAACGTGAGCGGAGCGTAACGCAGTTTCTTGAAGTGTCACCCGGCAAACCAATTTATAAGACGTTGTCACGTCAAAATATCAACTACAACTAACAATGTACGTGTTGCATTCACATACTAGGTCTACGAAGCGTAGAGGTTTTACGCGCGTAAGCACAGCGTAACTTGTATAGGCGTAGTGCACCTGGGTGCGTTAGGTACGCGTGCTGGCAACGAGATGAAGGAGGGGCCACCGAGCGCGCGTGCACCTCGCGGTCTCGGGGTCGGATGTCGTATTTCTAGAGCATTGAACCTCTGCAACCTTGTGCGTTGAGCCCGGCCGCTCTCCTAGAGGCTCACTGACGCAACCATCCACCTTCTACTCGGCCATACCCATATCGCATAGGTAATTACTCCTTTAGGGCATATCTATTCTTGTAAACAGGCACAATGAACAATTTTGTTTGATGTTGGCGCTAATCGATCTTAAAAGGTTGAAATTAATAGGAGCTTTGTTTGGGTTTGCGCAACGTATCAGCGCTTGCAAAGAATATGAACCAAAATTTTAATGTTCAAGAAATAAGGTTTTATCATGGGTCGATTTAAGCAAAAATTTAAATGATGACTTAGGTTTTAAAATCCTGTGTAATGCGAGTTGGATTCCATGTTTAATACAACTTTAATGGGAGTTAATAAAAACTAAATTTTTTTTTAGATAGAGGTTTTTTTAATATTTAGAGGATTATACAAATTTTTGAGGCGACTTTTAACTTAGTTTAAATAATGATAAATCAAACTAAATAGGGTATAGGCCAATCAAAATTTATTTTCAATTATGATAAATTTAAGGTCTTACTTTTTCTGGTTATTACAAAATCATTAATTTATGATCATAGTCATCGTATCGTGTAATAACACGTCATACTGCAAAAATAAAGCATTACATTATAATATCGCAATACCTTCAATCAATTACGATGGAAAACCCGTAAAAATAATAGATATTAGAAGCGAAGTTATAAGACAATTTTTAAAAATGCCAGCGTGGGAAATGTACTATCTATGTCCCGACAAATATTTGTATACAATTTTATTAATAGACAGAGCTAGGGTCTACATACATGGTACTCATACATATATAAGATGTACATAAATAATAAAAAGTGTGAATAATTTAAATAGTTATTCCATGACTATTTACGTGGCTAACGAATAATTAACTACTGATTTACATGAAGGATTTAGTTAAGTTATCTAATTAACTGAGCCCCTAATATATTTATAGTTACTTTCCAATTTTACTATAATGACTTTGATTTCGTAATACAAAAATTCTGTAAATATTTATACAATTATATATTTTTGTTTTACGAAATTTTATTATTTTTCATAATGTTGATGTTGCTCCTCTAGAGCACAGCTAGATAAAAGAACAGTTTTAAATTCAGGGTTATTTTGTTACGTCACAAGAACCGGAAATTTCCGCCACTTTCTATGCCAGCATATTCCGGTTCTGAACCATTGTACACACAATAAACATAAATATACATTATTAAAATAAAAAAAATTACGATAAATCATTTCATGACTATTCATGTGGCTGACGAATAATTAACAACTGATTTATTTGAAGGATTAAGTTAAGTTATCTAATTAACTGGGCTCCTAATATGTTTGTAGTATACTTTCCAATTTTGCTACAACGATTTTGATTTCATTATGCAAATAATTACATAATTTAAAGGTTGCAGAGATAAAGAACCCGAAAGATTGCACGTGTGTATATGCGTTAGTATAGAATCTATGCGTAACAACCGTGCGTGACCCTCGTACTAATAGATATATATTAGAACTGTGGAGGCTATACATGTATCACTTGAATTTGCCCTCATTTTAAATATTTCTGCTGATTAATACTTATCAAGGACTCATCAGTGGTATTGATTGTCCTTACCAGCCTTCATACTTTTCCAATGTTGGCGCACGGTCTACTCATCGTCTTGGGCGAGGGCTATTTGGGCCACATTCTGCCGTGGTGCAGATTGTGGACTTTACGCATACGCCTTTTTGACGTATGCGGGTCTCCACACTCACACCTCCTTTATTTTAACGACAAGCCAGTGGTGTGAACAAACAATTTGCATACTCGAAAATTGAAGGAAAGCTTATTGGTATACGCCGGGGTGGAACCTCCACCCCTTAGAACGCGAGGCCACCACCGACTCATTGAATTAAAAATAAAAATATTAACTCCAATTTTTTATGTGTGCCAACAATAAAAACATTTTTCATCTCACTGGCTCGGAAAAGCTCACTTTATCGTTTAAAATCTGCGTGGAAAAACCTATTTTATCCGCTTCGGCGGAAAAGGTTTTTTTTTAAATTCTACAAAAACTAACATAATGAAACCGTCCGAAATGTGGTTCGTCCTTATTACTTTATACATTAGTCATCCGTTAATAACACTTTAGTTTAATTTTTGATACTATTACATTAAAGATAATGTTTTGTTTAAAGTTATTTAATATCTATTAATCTATAATCTATTATATTATCTAATAATTTATTGTGGTTTGTTAAATGATTACTTACAGCAAGAATAAATAAGTGTAAAGTATAATTTTTGTTCTAAGAGTTTTAAAATTGGCATGGTGCAAATTCGGAACGCACGTAGTAGTTACATCATTTTGGTTGTTTTTACTATAAACATTTTACAAAACAAACTTAATGTTAATAATTAAAATACATGATTAACTCCACCAGTGACGTAAACTATCTAAGTTTACCCGCGAAAAATAGGTCCATACCTCTGAACGTGCGATTTGTTGATTTCATACAGACATACTAAAGGCACTCAACCTATTTCAGAGACTTATAATGTTGTTATCATGTATCATACTTAATTTTTTTATTAAGTATACTTGTTTCATCCATAAGTAATTAAACACTAATTATTGTTTTTCTTGTATCTTGTAGGTATATATTTTCCTAGCTGTAGTAATAATTGTCTGCTTCGCACGGCTGAAAATTGTTTTGGGTTTCATGCCTCGCTTTGCTCGTGGGTTCAATCTTTGAATCCTTTGCTTGCTTGGTATTCAATATAGACACCAACGCCAAAAAGCAACTTTCCAGCCTTGCATAACAAATAACAACTGAATGTCTGTATTGCTTTTTTTTGGCATTAATGTAACTTTAAGTATTGAGATGGCTGAGATTTATGTTATTTCGGCTATACAAGCTTATTTTTGCTTTTAAGTTTTATACATTTGTTTCATGATATTTTCGCATTCTCTAGAAAAAAGGAACACTACTTTGCCCTTTCTTGTGCACTCGATTCTATATTTATTTTTTTGTATTTACAAACCTGTAATATTGTGATTATTCCCAGATTTTTCAAACTCACGATTTAAAAGTTGTAGGGTGGGGCAGCATTTTCAACTTTTAATGCTGATAATAATTAGCAAAGTATGGCCTTCAAAAAAAAGTTAAAATAAAGACTTATCCAACTCCAAAAAATAGGGGGCGCGAGAAATATGTTTAAACTGTTTTCAGTTCAGAGTATGCAGACACTATCCTCACGCGTTTTTGCCGTATGCCTGCGAAATTCTCTTTTCAGTTCATATAAAAATATTACAATAGAATAATCGTCTGAATTGCCACCTTCGCTTACTGTGAAAGGTCATCCATCAAGCAGAAGGCCTATCTTCTGGTAATATGCTTTAAATTTTTTTCATTACACTTACGCGTAAACAGTGTCATAACGTGCAGGCAAAGCGGGCGCTAAGACTTTAACTACTTCCACTGGCTTTTCCATTATAAATTTTACTATACTTAAGGCGAAGCTTGCGTTGATAGAACCCACGGGCGATATGACATATGAAACCTGTCCTATAGCGTACCGCTCGCGCTCTACGTACTTTGTCTATTCTATCAACCATGTATAAAAGCGCTATCTGTGGTTCAAGATATAAACTACGTGTACGCAATTACAAATTTTTACTTCAGCCGAAACTTTTTAATTTATAAATTCTGGTGCTAGGTGGCGTTGTTTTCTATACTTCTGTACCATCCTTAATATACAATGTACTTCGTATACTCATAAGCTTTAAGCTTTTAAGAATATGCGCGTGGGTTTTTAGAATAACTTAAACAATATTACTAGCTTCTGATAATTAGACCCATATGGCCTGGCTATAAAAATAGTATGATCTTAGACATAGAGAACTAGGCAGTGCATTTCCTAGTCAGTTGTGAAAAACAAATAGTCGCAAAAGGTGTGACAGAGACGAAACGAACGTGTCACCACACGTATCCATAAGAAAAATACCACAGGGTAACTTTGTCTCTTTCTAAGGTGTGGTTAATTTCTTGAGTCTTTTCCGTAGTCCTTAGGACAGAGTACAGAATTCGAAGTATATGAGTTGATTGTAATGGCTGGCTACTCTTTATCCCGGAAAACGCAAAAGTTCCCGCAATAATAACTTTACTAGTTGACCGGGCAGACGTTGTCCTGCATGGCATCGACTGCAGCACCGTCTGCAGGGCTGATTTGTGAATCTAAACCATCCAGGGCGCCACCCAAACGCATACAAAAAAAAAACATTCAAATCGGTCCAGCCGTTTAGGAGGAGTACAGTGACATACACACGTACAGTAGAATTATATATATATAAAGATTAATTAAAATGAAGGTTTCGGCTATGGTGTAACCTTGCATTGCCAATTCGAAAAAGTTTCAAGTTTAACTTTAGGTATTGTTTAGCTTTAGTAACCATTAGCTTTTTTTATTGATTTTTAGTACTACTTGTACTTTCTACTATATCCCGTAGTAACGTAATTTTAATTTAAATAAGGAATGCATTAGGAAATACCAAAGAAGACAAATGTTGTTTAGTGGTATTTGCAACGAGTGTACTTTTTGCAATCAGTGTATATTTACTAATAAAGTTGGTTAGCACTTTGGCACATTGGATCTACAGAACAGGGCTGTCGACGTATCGACTAAAATGCACAAAATTTTTTCCTAGTTTTTTGTTCTGCTGTTTTATAATTAAGATATTTCATACGATTAAAAATGTTTGTTAGTGTATCTCAGATTTGGATTCTAGACGACAGTGAAAAGAATACCGTTTTTGATTCCTAGGCTGGGTTGCACCAACTGACTTTGACGGGCCGGTAAAGTTTAAAAAAAGGTGCCTATGCAAATTTTCATACAAACTTCTTTTTTTCACGGCTGGTTAACGTCAAAGTTAGTTGGTGTAACCCAGCCTTAAGATTCTATTTAGACCATGAGGCAGTAGATACCTCTGTGCGACTACATTGAATGAAGATAAATTTTTTTTTTCAATATTTACCTATTGCATTGATAACAACTTAGAATGATTAAAAATTTAAGTATTAGATAATTGAAAAATATATATGCAGAGTTATACGTTTTTGGTCTATTAAGCTGTAGAAGACTTTAATCAAACTCAACAAATCAGTGAGTAAACTATTTTGACTCTCGAAATATGTCTGCTATGCTTGTTCTATAATTTATCCCTAAGGCAATCACGATCGAGAGCGACATTTAATAGCGATTAACATCAACAAAAAATAATTGCACGTAATAAGTCTCATACTATTATGAACCTCATTTAATTGTTAACTACCAATGTCTTAAAATAATCATGATGATATGGCTCATAGCAATATAACCTTGGTATAACTGTGTACAAATATATATATATATTAAACAATCTATGACAGCTATCAGTTATATTTAAAACTGTTTCTACATATGCTTCCCTATGTAAATTATGTTTTAGAAATAATAAACGTTTATTTATTATGAAAAGAGGATTGTATTCTTCTGAAAAATAAATGTCTTAATTCGTAAAGGAATGTAAGTCGTGTTAGGTCTGAGTCGCTGCAAATTAATTTTATATACCTTTCTTATGTCGGGTATAGTACACGGCCAGCTAGAAAAAAGCGGCAAAAGACTGCCCCGCTCTTACAATACAATATTAGTAATCGTTTTCATAAATATGTATTGCGCAGTTTGGTCCTACAAACATACGCCAGCCCTAAAACAACAATGCACCAAGTGTTAAGCAGCGCATTTGGCACGGCTGCGCGGAGTGCTAACAAGTGCCTGTCCGCAAATAGTCCGCTTGAAGTGCGAAACGATCGCGGGCCACAATCGGCGCCTTCAGCGAGTTGCGAGGTGACTCTTACGTAAACCGCTGACATAACCGAGTCGATGACCGCCGCTTGCGCAACCGACGACAAACCTGCAACCCCACGCACCGCACACCTCTCTCACCCCCCGCTACCCACCCCACCCATCACAAAAATTACCTAATTGTACCCAAAACGCACCAAAAGGACACTCAGGTCCATCGCCCGAGTTACAACATCGGAAATCTTAAGTGCAATAACCTTTCGTGCCTAGGTGTAGTGGGTGACGGACTCTGACTCGGCGCTCAGGGTGCGTCCAATACGATTAACATTCGATATGCAAAACGACTGTAAAATATTGCAAATTTGCAATTTTAAACGGTGCTCTGTCAGAATTACTATGCTTATGAAGAAACCGAAAAAAAAAACCGAAATAGGGAATAGGTATTTCGGTCAATGAATTGGGTAAATAAGCAGGTTCTTTGGTGATGTACTCTACCTAAAAAATAAGGTAGGTAGAGTCGTTTCTATTATGTATTCTGTGCGTAGTCACGGAACTGTGCCGAATCGGTGTCTGATTTGTACGTAGTGAACGTGACGTACGTTGTAAATTATCCTTTGCGAATGAAAGTGAAAACCATACGCTGGCTCGGTCAACGACCCCACTTGGGTCGTCGACCGCGCCAAACTGCAAAGGCCGTTCGAGTGCGGAGGCCGCGCGACATTTACGAGAACCTGCCTTGCGGACCAAGCGGCCCAGCCCAGCGACAACGCAGCGCGGCCGCACCGCACCGCAAAGTAACCAAAATTCACTTTATTTATTTATTTGTATTTTGAATTGTTTGCATACATTTCACATAATTAACTTACTATAATAAATTATTTTGCTGGCGTTCCGCAAGGCGGCGTTTTATCAACACTTCTCTTTGCAATTTTCATTAATCTAATTACATCTCACATATCTTCTCTCTACCGTCTCTTTGCAGACGATCTTTAAATATTCACGCAAGCTTGTATTAATGAGTTGTCAAATGTTTTGAAAATCATTAATAGGGACCTGTATTGCATTGTAGACTCGAGTGAGTCACATGGTCTTGTTGTCAATCCGAATAAATCACAAGTCATTATCTTGGGTAGTAAAAGATTAATTTCCAAGATTGATAGGTAACAAATTTCACCAGGCTAAGTCAATAAAGTCCCTGTTCCATCCATATTATATAGATGAAAATAGTATTCTTATAGATGAAACTCTATCATGAGGTTCACAGATTAAAGAAGTAAGTCAGATTAGGCAATTTTCTACCTATCGCCATCCCCACCAAAAATTGCTCTTGCTCAGTCACTTTTTCTTCCTATTCTCGACTATGCAGATGCTAGCTATCTTAGTGTCACCGAGAAGCAGCTTGATAATTTATACATTAGATTTATATTTCGTCTGTGAAAGTATGATAACATATCCGATATCTTAACGCAAAGACTATCCTGAAACTTTTAACTTATTTGAAATTCCTTCACCCAAAGGTTATCTGGGAGAGGTCGCTCCAAAGCGATAAGATCGCCATTTGTACTTTTATAATAAATACTGTTTTTATGTTTGATTTTGTGCAACAAATAGTTTTTATTATATATTATCAAATTAATTGATATTTAATTAAATAAATAAGTATAATTAATAGTATAAGTAATAATTTTTAAAAAGAAAATACGATACTTAAAATATACGTATGCATTTCTCATAAAAATACCATAGGTAGGTACTTAATTTTATTGCTAATCACACAAAGTGATTATTTATGATACTGAATTTAAATTTTATACTTAAATATTTATTTAAGTAAGTTAAAATAAGTGTATGATGTCCGATTTTATATTGTGATAGGGTAAGTTGTAAAATAATTCAATTTGCATATTATTAACAACATTTATTTACAACAATGATAAACATTCTAATTCAGATGTTTCGTGTCTATGTTCCATTCTCCGCAGTCATATTATATGAATACGAGGCTTATATAAAGTATTATATATACATACATATAATATATACATAATGCTCGTTATTATTTTGTGATGACGAGAAATAATTGGGAAGTTGTTAAAAGATTTCAGGCACACCGCGCACAAGTAAACTTATGTAAGGGAAGCGTGCAAAATTGAATTTTCTGGCACTGTAAACTTATTTTCCCAGCCTCATACGTCCCACTATTGGGACACTGGCCTACTCTAACTTTAGGTGAGGGCGATTTGGGCCATTATTGTGGACTTCAAATACAACTTGTTTTTCGAGGCATGCAGGTTTCTTTACGATGTTTTCCTTCACCGAAAAGCCGGTAGCAGGAATGGGCAATGTACTTGAGAAACTACGAAAAAGATTCATTTATACCCGCTGGGCTCGATTCTCTGCCCCATAGAACGGAAGGCAAAATCGAAACACTTGGGCCACCACTGACCTCCAACTGATAATGTATTTATAATGTAACTAATGAAGTAATAATGACGCTCAAATATACCAAAGTTTTTTGAAACCTTCAATATACATATAATCATACACCGAATTTGCTGAACCGATCTTATAAATGTTTTTATGGAAATTTTTGGAAACTAAACTCAATCGAAAGATATACCTAAAATATAATATATGTTTTTGGTCGTGATCTTACCTAGAGTTATAATTATATACCATCAGGACACTTATACCAATAGAAGTGGTCAGAGATATCACGAACATCAACTTTTGCTGTAAATGTAAAATTTACGTTTCACTGTTGGTATTACGTCTCACAAACATGATTTGCGTACTGTGCACAAACTAGAGTATTGATAACTTTACAACTCACAGTGATGTTTGCCCTAACTGAGAATCAATCCCCGGACCTTCTACATGGCAGTCCAACGTACTATCACGCCACTTGGTACTTACTTGGTAATTATACCGTATAAAGTTTTTATTTAGGAGAGGATAGGTACCTGATGCTGTAGTATGTACAATTACAGGCATTTAAACTTCAAATCGTCATAGTCCAAAGTGTCTGAAGCTGCGGGCAACGACTAACATTAAAGAGTATGGTATATTCTAAATGTGATAGAGTGTGTTGCCGGCCTTAGAACAATCCAACTAACTAAATTTATTAAGAATACATATTAATATACGTATCATATACAACGTCACAAATATATAAAACAAACATTTTTAGCCTTGAAATATTTCTCTTTATTTAAATTATTCATGACGAAGATGCTTTAAGTAAAGCGAAATATTTCAAGGCTAAAAGTGTTTTGTTTTATAAGTATATAATATATTTCTAAATATGTATTCTTAAAAATAATTTGCAAAAGCGATCTTATAATATTTTTTATAAATACATATAATATAGTGCACTAGCTATGTCCTATGCAGTTTCCTAATCTGTTACAATGGGAACTTCCGAATGAGATAAAAGAACGTTGAGTACTAACAAACATTCTTTCGCATATAATATACCTTTTATGATATACTATCTTAACTGTAACGGGGTATGATAATCTAACTTAACTTTATATCATCGTAATCTAAAATTACGTGTGTGCAACCACGGGAATAAATAAGCATATTGTTGTAGTCAATGTGTGGGATATTCCAAATGTGAAAGAATGTGTTACCGGCCTTAGAACAATTCAACTAATAAAATTTTAAAAGATGTAACTGTAAAGATAAAATGTAGGTAAATCGAATGGACGAGCACATAAAATTTTTATAGTAGGATTAAGACAAATTAATGGACATTAAAAGTGTTGATATTCGCGATTTCTCTAATTGAGTGTGACCTTTTACGATTTTGTGGCGATTTAAGAATCTTTTGATTATATTAAGAACTTGACGTGGAGTGGTGACGTACTTTCTTATACATGGTTCCATTTGATTTCTTCACTTTGATAGTCTCTATTCCCTTGAGAAGCCAGCTTCATGATAGATTTACTTTAATTAGGCCTAGTTATCAAATTATAAGATGGGGTATTATCGGATTATTATGAAAAGAAATATTGCATAGTTAATTTGAATCTGAGATTTTCTCTTTTTTTCACTTATGCGAAGTTACCAACAAATGTACAAAGTCCAGTCGCGTGTGCGACTTTGCGCGGAACGGTCGTTTTGTGTAGTTATTCAAGATGGACTAAGGGAATAAAAGCGTTCTTGAATTTATTCAACCATTGCAAAGGGAGCTTAGTATATGGAACCCAAAGAGTAGAAGTCATTGATTTTTTATTTATTTGCACATGCATTAAGCAATTACATAGATATCTATGTAATAGTTATAATAATTTTCTTATAATATTTTTTTCTTACACTTATTTTTATAATGATTGTCTGTATATTGATGTTGATAACAGTAAACACAAACGTTTGCAAAGTATGTCTGGCAGGCATACTCGTTGGCGACAACATTTGTACAAACATTTGCGCCGGCACTAAAATGCGAAGCAATAATTCGCTCGTGTATTTTTTGTCACTCATTCACTGATATGCCTTCGCCACACAGAAACTAACGTACATACATAGCGCGCAATGTAACATCTGAAATAAGGTCGTCAAAAAAAGTACAATGAGGACATTCTCTGCTCACTAAGCTAACTCTGATTTCCTAGGACCAATCTTTACCAAAAAAAGGGACCATTCCGCGGGTTAATCCTTTTATATACGTAAATATTGTTCCACTTTTTCAACGGATTGATAAATCCGTAAAGATAATGTGGATCCATACATACACATACAAAAAAACATGAAAACTTATCATTACAAATCAACGATGAACACAAGTAAAGCTTCTAAAAAGCTGTATTTACATTGCTTAGCTTAATTTAAAGTGTTAGTTTTAAAGATTGTAAAAATAAAACAGTAGTAAAACTTTAAAAATTGGTAAGTAGGTACCTACTTCCAACGAAAATAGTTTTTAAGAAATCGGTTCCCAAGCTGGTCACTTTAGAGCCGAATATGTTGAAAACGGGGCATAGTTGAAAAAAAAAATTTAAGAAAATTTGAAAAGATTTTAGATTGCTTGTTCAACCATTAATCTGTACTGTGTGTATAATCTGTACGTGTACCAAATCGCTGTGTGTGACATACGGACATATAGACGGACGAAGCAGACATAGCGAAACTATAAGGGAATTTTGTTTGACTACGGAACCCTAACAATAACCATAACTTCATGACAATCCGTTTGACAGTCCGTAATCCGTATGTCAAAGATTAATAACTTAAAAATCATATTTTTTAAAAGGAAGACGTCATTTTTTTTTTATACCACTAAGGTGGCAAACAAGCTTACGTTCTTTTATAAGAACTAGCACCGCCCCACAATTTGGTTCCAAATTGTTTAGCTACGATAGCTTCTGTTTTATTTAATACTTTTACATTCACTCTATTCTATTATGCAGATGCTATTATAAGTTACATATATTTTATGAAATCTTGAAAGCACCTACCGATATCATGCATGCATAATTTCGACTTGTATGGATTGAAATGGCGATTGAATAAAGAAACTTTAAGATTAATGATTTAAAATAAAAAAAAAATAGACACCTATCTATATGTAGACGCTTCTAACTTCACCTTTAAAGCCAGAAAATTTTAGTTTACAAAATGCGTGATTTGTTAACATAATATATTCACTGACATTTTGTATAAAACTTAGATTTTGCAAAAAAAATTCTTAGGTGTGTGCCTCAGCCAAGAGAAAATTTTCCTACGATAATTTTTCACAAATTTATATTTGGAAGTGTAGTGTCTTTTAAAAGGAGCACTGTTTAAACTTAGGTCTTGTATATGGGCATCTTGTTAAATGCTGTCAAATCACATAGTGATGGAAGACACAGAGTGGCATTTACGAGCTTACTAATCCATACTAATATTATAAATATGAAAGTAGCTCTGTCAGTCTGTTTGTTACCTTTTCAAGGCTAAACCAATAAACCAATTTTAAACTTTAAAATTGTAAATAGGTAAACTTACAAAAAACCGAAGCATTTTTTTGTAATTAGATTTTGCAAAAAAAAAGTCTGGAAGAACACGTTTTTCAGGTTTAATAAAAAAAAATATTGACTAAAAAAGTTAAGTTAATTAAAGGACATAATTTAGACATCTTAAATTTCTCGTTTATCCAATGTAATACAAAAGTGAATGGGCTTGTAATATAAACAAATATAGCTATAAGTACAGTGACCTGCATAACAAAATTTTACGGCTAAATATACTAAAGCTTTAATAAAACCAGTTGCTAAGTCAAAAATATTTCGTACCTAGTAGTATATCCGTTGTAATCATTACCTCCCAAGTTACGGTATACATACTGGTACTCTGCAGCAATACCACAGAGTAAGTGATAGTTCTAACGTACAGAAGACTCACTTTCGAAACGAGTAAATACTTACAGAAATATACCTATAATGGTAAAAGTTATTCAGTCCAAACTAATTTGTCTCCTAAATACCTACGTCTACAGTATGTCGTATCGTGTTGTTTAGTAGCCCACCAGAGTTGCGGAAGCCCCGAAAAGAGTAAAAGAGTGATGGTGCACATTATTATGTTGATTATGTCTTAGTCGGTCAGTAGGTGCACGCTACACGGGAGCTATAATTTTCTGTATTTTAAAGACGCTTTTTGTTGTCAATCTTTGCTAAACCACATATAAAATAGAAAAAAATCTTCATTTAGTTTTTGAAACTGCTGACTACTGTTGCAGCTTATGATATTGTTTAACCCGTCAAGTGTCCCCATACAAAGGAAATTATCCGCCCTTGCCGCGTACAAACGGACATACACCTAACTTTATTATGTTTATTCCTCTTTATTTATTTTTAGGTATGTTCCCTAATATATACAGTATAAAAAAAAGTAATAAGAATAAGTTTATGATAAATATAATAAGTAATAATAAATTTATTTACTAAAAAAATACATAGTTTTTTATATAAAGCACATTACCAGGGGTCAAAATGAACTTTATGCTACTGTTAATAAAATCCAAAATCCAACTCAAAATGGCGCAATATAAATGGCGGCCGGATCAAATTACCAAAACAATTTCTGATAAAAAAATATTAAACGCACAAAATATTGTCCACCCAAAAAAAACTAGAACGTAGGACAGGCCATTGACTTCACTTCTGAATACTTATAATTAGCCTGTCTGATGAAAGCCGTCCTGAAAAAATCCCCCGCGACACAAAACGCTTAGAGACCACTGTGGTCACAGCTACCGTTCGTGTAACTTTGAGGGTTACTTACAAAATAATTAGTTGACGTATGTACACACACTAAAGTGACAAAATATAATAATCGAACGCTTGACACTTTGTTACAGACGATAGTAAAATTTTGATATGTTTGACACAAATGTTAAACGAAGGGATGTCGAGTGACAAAATAAACAAAAACAATTATTATTCATCCCAAATAGTAACACAACCTTCATGTCTCTACAAGTTATTATTTATTAACACGCGCCTATTATGCCTGGTTTTAAGAAATGGTTAAAAGATATTTGTCGTGGCGTAAAACTGTAGTACCTAATATTTTTATAATTGCAATATTTTTATTCAATCTTCGTTTTCATTACATCAACTAGTAAACCCCTCGCTTCATTTGCAAAGTTAAATTTTAAACATATATCTTTTTTTTTTTTTTTTTCTTCCAGTTCTTTTTTCAAAAGTTTAATAATTCTGCTTGAGAATGTAAAACTAATCGCTGTCGTGTCTATCGAAACAGATACAAAGATTACAATACATATTTTTCTGTAATAGGTTCTTTTACCACCTAAGATAGCATCGAAGTAAACAGTTGTACTGTTGTTGTTCTATCATTGTAGAACACTTTTATTTTGTCCTCAATTGAATTAGCACCTAAGTGGAAAGTACTATATTTTGGTTTGGTTTGTTTAAGTGGTAGGGCGCGGGAATGTCGGCGCATCTAGGCCGCGCTGCTACCGAACGGGTCTCGACTTTTTGTCAATGATGATGCGGAACAGAAGAGAGAAATTCGGCGAGATGAAACAGCACTCGCAAAGGAGGACGCGGTCACAAGCAGTCAACGGTTCGGCTCGCAGAATGTGGAGCGAGACGAGTGTTTCGTCAAGTTTCGTGGTACGATGCCTTTGTTGAACTCCAAAAATATAAATAAATAGATAAGATCAAATAGTGATCTGTCAAAATCTCTATCGGCATAAATACGTCCGTCCGTAGATTGCTTTCACTCTGGTTCGATCTGGAGGACTAGGCAGGCACCAGTCCAATATGAAAAGATATTTTTGCGTTAAAAGACCATTTGCTGAGGAGGGTTATATATAGGCACAGGATGGCCAGTAAATTTACATACGGAGGAAAAATTTAGATGCTCTATATTGAGGGGTACCTAAATCAACCCCATGTATGTTTCGCGGTTGTTGATAGTTTAGGGATAGATTTTTTTTAAGATTTTTGTGATAATTTTCATCATATATTGATTTTTTTTTTCTGTTTCTCTTCGACGTTTATCAATTTTTCTTTTTCTATTCTGTTGCGAAAGAGCATGACTATAGGAATCTGTAGTTCCATCTCAAAAAATATGATTTACCTTAGCCTGATTGAAACTGAGTCGAAAGTTCACTTATTGTTCGAGAATAAAATTTACAAAAGTTCCACTCATAAAATAAAAATAACAAATAGTGCCAGTAGCTTCTAAATATTTCTAAAACCTACTATGGAAAATTAGAAATTAAAAACATTAAAAAAAAACTACACCTCAATAGGAGTTTATTTTAAAGCAAAAGGGAGCAATTTTAATTTTTCCTTTCTTTTTAAAATTTTTAGCAAAGCAAAAGGTTTTAAAATTGCATTTTTATCCTTAATTATGATCTGATTAATAATGAAAAATGAAAATAATTTAGGATTTAAATACGTTTTTATTTTGAATATTCTTTGCAGACTTCCAAGAAATGGAAAGAAACGAAGAGTTTGTGACCCAGTAAAATTTTGCTATTGGAAATGAGATACAAAGTTGAGCGACGACAGACATGGTCAATACTTGGATGGGGCACCACCTAGTGGCACATTTTTATTAAACTTTTCCGTGTATGGGAGGGCATACTAAGCCATCGGCTATTTTTGTAATTTTGTGGTATAAAAACATGAAATCTTACATTATTAGAAAAAGAGAAATAAAAAAACCGGCAAGTGTATGTATTAATGTTTTCACGATATAACAAAAACAACGAAAATGTGTTTTTTGTATGGGGACCCCCATAAATTTTATCTTTTTAACTTTTTATTATTTATTATTATTACACATATTCCGTGAAAAATTCAGGCTTCTGTCTATTTCGGTCTTAAAGATAGACCCTTTTATGGTCGGACATAAGCGTAGGCTTAGTACCTAATAGGCCTCCATTGGCACCCCCTGGGTACGGAACCCTATGTAAGTATGCTCTTTTACAAAAACTATGTTTGGACAATCACAATTTTGAGAATTTAGGTGTAGGCAAGAGTGAGTGTGGGCCGCGATGGTGGGGTTGTGATAAATTTTTTTGTGCATGGAATGGATATGCGTGGCTTGTGTTTTGTCTGCGTTGATCCCTAGTCCAACATCGTGGGTTTATTTACAGAGTAAGTCAAAATTGGCTTGTAGCATGTTTTGTGCTGATTAACATTTTTATCCGCAACTACAATATATGCATCATCAGCGAATTGCAATACCCTTTACGTTTATAGTATCGCAAATATCGTTCACATAAAGTAGGTATTCTGTCGGTCCAATAATAGAACCCTGTGCTGTGTCCATCTAGGTCGGGATCTTATATTATTTTGTTGCAGGTATTCATTTATTTTATTAGCAAAGTACCTTTCGATTACTTTGTCTATAGATAAAAGGTTAGTTATTGGATGATAATTGTTATATTTAGTATGGGAGCCTTTTTTATGAATTGGGCGCACAAGACGCAGTTGAAGCTTATCAACTAACTTAATTACACTTACTAAAAGCCGAATGTTACCTATTAAAAATACTCATGAGTTAACGTAGAAATCTCACGATAACTGAATTTAGCGCGGACAGAACCGCGGGCAAAAGCTAGTACACAAATAAACCGTTTTCTAAATGGCTTTGGATTTTAGTAAAGGTCAATTTGGCTCAATTTTAGTTTTCCGTGATAAAAAAAAAACGGAAACATACCTATAAAATTACTTCTGTGTCCGTCCGTCCATCCGTTCAGTTGTCACAGATTTTTTCGAACTATTTGACACACACTTTATAAGAAGTCAGTGCAAAGACAAAAGCAGTGGTTCAACTACAGACGTAAACTTTACATATATTTAGTATTAGTGTTATAGTATAATAAATAAATAGTTATAATAAATAGTGTTAAGTAGTAACGAAATAGTTATTTATGATATTAGTGCAGTAAGTTGGTTATTACAAACAAGTTGACGAATGTTACCATAGTCACGAGTTGTAAATAACAATTCCGCACGAATGGCATACAACGTTAAAATAACGTTTCCACGTTTAAAACTTTACGTATTATTAAACAAATAATTGCTTAAGCAAAAAAAAACCTTACACAGAAACACACGAACACACACACACACACACACTCACACTCACACACACACACACACACACACACACACACACACATACCTACACACACACACACACACACACACACGGTTCAAGTCCTGGCTCGGGTTAATCTTTTGACTGCATCTTTGTTGTGAAAGTATTAATTTATATTGATAATTATTGTATTTGGTTTACGTTTATTTTCCTCATATACGAAATGAAAAGTAGAATGTTTAATTCGGGTGAAAGACCCATTTCAGCCTCGAATTATTAGCCAAAATTTCTCGTCAGAAGCCTTAGGGTGCCTTTCATTCATTAGTTAACAATCTACTATTTCAACATACTTGCTCATAATACAGCCTTTACTGCAGCGTTTTAAGCATCTCAATAGCGTCCATTACGCACAAGTGCCATTTTCTTAACAATTTTTTTTTTAATCTATAGCCAGAAGAAAGCTTATGGTGGAAACTTCTTATTTTCAGGAAATAAATCCAATTTGTTTGTTAAAAACATGTGAAAACTATTAGTTTCTCTTAAATATCAATATATATTTATTATATGTATTTACTGTCGTTCAAGTATGTTGAAAACAGTCGTGTGATACTCGTGAGCTCTATATAAAATATCCGGTGACATAGTAGTAACATTTATAAAGCACAGATTTTGATAAAACAGAGATTTTGATAGTAGGAAAAAAAAGAGTTTTATGTACCAAAGGGCATAAAATTTTTTTTTCGCAATTAATGCTCCTAGCGGCTAGCTAGTTAACGCTATGGCATAGCAACTTAACACCAAATACAAATTGCGTAAGCTTCACTTGCATTATACCGGTTTTAAGTCGACGTCTGATTTCATACAAAATACACGTCGCCCAAAAACAATTAAAATAATAGTGAGCTGTAAATATAAATAAAGAAGGAAAATGAAAATATAAAGCTGGTGTCAGGTCTTTGTACAAATTTGTGCACTTATATTGAAGACAAAGTGTGACGCAGGCATTTGAGTAAGAAAGAATTTCATTTGCACAATACAAAAGATACGCATGCAATACCTAAATATTTGTGCAAATGTATGAAGCAATGTCAAGCATCGTCTTGAGGTGCAAGTACAAGTTTGTAATATCCGCACGTGAGTTCCATTACTCAGGCGTAAAAAAAAAACAAAAAAAAAACTGGCGGCGTTTCAACCAATGGTATGGGTCAGCAGCGCACGTTTTTTTTTTTACAGGATTAAATGTAGGAATTACATTAAGTTACCTATTTATAAGTATAGTCTAGCCCATATCTCATCATAAGGTATTATAGCCATCTAAAAATATGAGTTAGGTACTAAACATATGGAAAGGGAAAAACATGTAAGCATAATTATAAAAAAAAACAATACAACGAATTTAGTTGCATAGCTAAATTTATATCTATTGTTAAACAGTTTATTAGTTGAATTGGCAGGTCTTGCTATATTTTCTACCTTTAAATCAAAGCTGTATTGAGAAAAAACAATTAGTGCCGAGAAAGAAAAAAAAAACACTAGTAAGATGATAAGTTAAAGTTAGAGTATGCAGGTATGAATAAAAATAACAAAGAAAAGAATATATCAGTACATTTAACAATCTCTTTTCGATTCTCTAGAGGTATATCTTAAGATATCGATATTCCTGAATAGACTTATTAATTTTACAAGACACAATAAATATTAGGCGACATTTTTAGTGCTATTCAACCTGTACTTTAACATCTAAAATGGTCTTAGTAACTATATATAAGCATGCGTAACAAACAATTAACTTTCTTCTTCCATCTCGGACGACAAAGGCATAGTTTAGTAAAGAGCTATTACTTATACTGTGTTTCGGTCGAGAAATGGCAAAAATAGTCGAGTAAATTTTCGAAAGCACTTCTCTTCCTTACATAAGAGTTCAATGTGACACTTTGAGTGGTGCTGCGGGCTCGCCGGTTCACCGCGCCACTTTCCTTGGTACTCAATATTTGGTCAGCTTTCTGTAGTACATACTTGCCGGTGTTTTGTCAAGCACATTGCTTGGTGTTGCTAGGGGCACATGTGCAATTTACGTGTAGGCTGTTGAATTGTATTATGTAACTATTTTTTTTTACAGGCCATTTTATGAGGTAGTAGTAGTGTCAACCGCAGTGGCGCAGTAGTAATGCATTTATTTGCCTTTCTGGGAATTTGCAAAAGTGTCGACAGAAAGTCATAATTTGTAAATTTTGAAAAATCGTCTACGGTCCGATTCTTTACTTAAAATGATGTAACTGTCTTACGGAACATCGAATGTAAAAAATTGGCTTACATTTACACTGTTTACATTTTTTAAATTTGCTGTGCACACAATATTTCAGACAGACTTTTTCGGGAATAAAGAAGATATATGAGTGGGTACTCGGTTCTTATGTTGGCCTTGCAGACAGTTATTTTAAGGTATTATCTGGGAAAATATTATATTCAAATTCGAAAACATGTATAAGTTAGGGTCTATCGATTGAAGGTGGATTATCACAAGTCAACACGAATTCACTGCCTGAGTTTTGTGTACCCGATTTTGATTTCTTTTACTTACCTAATTTATAAAAGAAATGATATTTTTATCTCATAAAGTAAAAGTAAAATTCCATCGATTCCAACTGCAATAATTCTCGTGACTACTATGAAAGTTAACGCCTTCTTAACATTAATATACATTTCCGTGCTGCAAAGAGACTATTGATACAAAAAAAAAAAAACAGTGGCGACAAAATAAAAAAAAAAACCATCACAGCCTTACAATTTTTTTCTCGTGTTAAAAATATTTTTATATTTTCTTCAACGGTGATATCACTGTGACTTGTATTTGAAGTAAAAACTTCTTTAGCGGCGTTGTGCACTTTTTTTGGTATGGGTAAAAAATGATAAACTCGCGCAGGCTGATCGAAAATTCGTAAGATGGAAACCATAATGCCACACCATATTTTAGTATATGGGGATTATGAGTAGTACAGGGCGGTTCGATATGGGATTTTAATTCAATTACAGATTGAGATGTCAAATGTACTACGACAAAAAAGTAAATAAACAAACATTATTATTTATAATAAATAAATATGTATAAAAAGTGATAGGAAGTAAATATGTTAGCTAGTATGTTTTCACTTCTGCCGTGACCCCCGGACCGTAAACCCGTTTTTTTTTGTAGAAGCGTGCCACATCTATCGCGATTGCTAGAACCTTATTGGGAACAGTCTCGAGCTATTCGGACTGTAATTCGAGAGGAAACATATCCAAGTACTATTCACGGGTCTGTAGAGATAAGGCTGACTTCCATACATTTTTCTTTCAAATTCTAGAGTCCGAATAGCTCCAAACTGTTCTCAAAAACCTCCTTGTTGCTTTCACCAGAGCTTGCAGCAGCATACAGCTTTTTTTGTTTGGAATGTCCTACAGTTACGGATATACCTAGTCGATAATAATGTATGAATGTATGCATATCTTTACGGTTTTAATAACCAGATAGGGGTTACCAGTGGCTGGACACACACCAACGTCATATTGTGGGGCGCCTTTTTACCTTCACAAACAACATTAGTTTTCGTGCTAGGTGGTGAGCCTATCGCTACGACACTGCTTATTATGTAGTGTATCTAGACTAAGGTGGTTTCTTATGTCCTTTTTCCTCCTCCTTTCTTACCAGCTCCACTTCTCCTCCACCTTACGTCCCCACTGTTCAGGCACTCCTACTCTCTCTACGCCTACTCTCACCGAGGGTGAAATGAAATCATTATTTTGATTGTTATAATCAAAACCCCTAGACCAACACCGACTATTGATGTCTAATACATCGAAAATTACCAACTTTAGAGTTAGAAGTGGTAAAATTAAAGACCAGGGAAAGAAAACCTATTTGCTAGTCGTTGACAAAGTTTATGAAGTAAGTCAGAATTGGGCACGGGTAGTATTAATTTTTCTGTGGCACGTGGATGATCCCCCGTTAATTAACGCCAAAAGATAGCTGTTTAAGGACTTTTACATACTTTATTCCCAGATGATTTTGCCGTTAGTCGTCGATAAATAAAAAAGTTAAAAGCGAATTATACGGAGTATCAGTTTCTACTCAAGATAACATGAGCTTTTAAATACCTTCGGCTATTCAATAATACATGTGAAATCGGATAACTAAAAGGAACGTAGTTTCCTATGCCAGTCCAGTGTTGCTTTATTTAAACAAAAACAAAATTTTCTAAGAAGTGTACACCTACTACTATATGTACAATAATATTATTAATAAACTAAGTTACAGATCATCCATTCGAGTATGTATTTTGCTTCAACAACGTTTCTTCAACATACGCTAGTATGTTTAATTGTTTATGTCGACGTCTAGCAAATGTGAGTATAGTGCTGATGGCGTCGAGTGTCGTTCGAGGAAGAATCCCGCGTTGACAGAACAGCACACCATCTACAGGGTCAACGACCTCAGGCTATGCTTTACATTTGGCGAACAATGATTTGGTGTGGCGAGGTGAATGGCCGCGCTGGAGGGGCTGAGCGTGGGCAGTTATTGACCCATATTGGAGGTGAAATGTAGATCAGTGGGCGAGAGCGGCGAAATTCGCTGCGGAGTCGAAAGTCAGCGTGCGGCAGCGGATCGAAGCCGGTATCTCGCGCAGCGCAGCGGTTGCACGTAGGCACTTCTTATAAGTATGCATTGGCGTTGTGACGTGCTTCCCAGGCGAGAGCTGATGAAGCATTTACAAATAAAAGTTGTATACGTAAATATGTACGACCGAAGAAGCTTAGCGGTACTGCGTTGGACTATTGAGTCACAAGGTTCGAGTCCCGGTAGAGTAAACTAAAAAAAATGTGTATTGTAAAAGTATTTTAGAGTCTGATTTGTGCCCAATGAACGCCAGTAGGTTCATCCCATATCACATTTGGAATACCATCGGTTTAAGGTGGACAGTACGAATTGACAACTGTCACGTTTATAAGTTTTTATTGCAAAACGGGGAAGTTTTTTTTTTCTTTTTTGTCGTAATGCAACATTCTGCATGATCATACTGCAGGCATAGCAATGTCAAACCGGTACGAGTCACAAGAGCCTGTGGTCGGGATAGGAGTTAGGTATCAACTTCTCTTGAGGGAAGTTACCTCAGAACACCGTCATTTATAAACCGATTTGGAAAATTTTCACGTAAAGGGTACGAATAACCTACAGATTGGTCCCATTTTAATTTAGTAAGGGTTAGTACAAGAAAATATAAGTATAGGTAAACTATATGCATAAAATACGAAAATTTATAAAAAAACAGGCAAATAGTAAATGCGAATATATTTAATACTGTGTTACCACGGTTCGGTAGAAGCTCGTCTAAATAATCAAAATGATACAACTTGTAAACATTTTGTCACATAACTCTGGATGTGTTACAGATTAAATATATTCGCATTTACTATTTGCCTGTTTTTTAATATATTTTCGTATTATATGCATATAGTTTACCTATACTTATATACAAATATAGTTTACCTATATTTAAATAAAAATTATTTTTTATTTTAATGGTTTAGAAAAGTTTAGTTTTATTGTTTACCTATTATGAATTTATATTATTTCAAATTTAGTTAAGTGATTTGCCAGATCAAATGAAAAAGTAAAAGTTTCCATAAGGCAGTCTCCACTTTTTGTACTCTGTTCTAAATTTGTCACCCAATTCCGATCTCTGGTACTTACATTCTTTCATTACAAAAAAGATTATTTCAAACTTTCTATCAAAATATCTGTGAATCCTTGGGTGCTCGGATTATCGAGGCCCTGTAGCTTACTTAGGGTCGACTTAGGGTCGAAACATGCGGATCGCTTCGCGAAAAGAAGTTAAGATGCTTTTTAACAAGTTCACATGTCTTGTCACTATTTTATGCTAAGTAATTCAAAATGTAGTTTCCTATTAGGTGAGCCGACCCTGCCCAATCCTGACTTACTTCTTACTGTCAAAAATAGAAAAAGTAGGAGTCAAAGGTAGCAAGTACCACACGAGCAACTTCTCTTGAGAATATTTTTTTTTATATTTAAGAATTTATACATGAAGATTATTATTGCGTCCTCCGGTCTTCTTTCCAATCCTTACTAAATAAAAAATGGGACCAATCTGTAGGTTATTCCTTCCCTATTTGAGAAAATTTTCCAAATTGGTTTATAAATGACGGAGTCCTGATGTAACAAACATTATAAAAAAATCAGTTTTTTAGCGATTAAAAACTAACCGCTGTACCGATTTTGCTGACACTCTTTTCAGATCTGTCATGACGTGGCGTATCGATTGAAATGGTTAAGAGACAAATTGGTCCATTGGTTCTTGAGATATTGAGAAGCAAAAAAGCTGACCTACATACCTACACATACAAAGACACTCACTCACACACACTCTAAAAATAATGGCAAACGATTATCCAGGTCTTAAAACGTGAATAAAACGCAAATTTAGCGACTTCGATTTTCGGACCCATCTCAATAGAAGTTAAAAAAATCAATTCGTCTAAAACTGGCAAAAGGGTAAATTATTCTGTACCTGGTCTTTTATTTTACCAATTATCTCTGTAAAGTTGGTGATTCACGACTCGCGAGACATAAAAATCCTAGTCTAAATACACTCTAAGGACTACAGTATGGAGTTCTTCAAGAAAGAATTTATTGGAATTTTGAAGGGTTGGCAACGCGCGAGTGATACTTCTGGTGTTGCAAGCGTCCATAGGCCACGGTGAACGCTTACCATCAGGCGGACCGTGTGCTTGTTTGCCACCTCAGTGGTATAAAAAAAAAAAAAAAAAACTGTATGAGAGACAGTAATCAGTCGATGGGTTCACTACAAACTACAAGTTTCCTACTTGATAAGCCGGAAGTCCGGCCACACAGCAGTACTGCCACTACCTCTGGGCTATTGCGCCTGGTTAATAGCTGAATCCTTAAACTGTGAGATAATCGGTCCCAAACTCCCAAGCGGTACTGAGCGATAAGTGTTCTAAGGAATTGTTTGAAATGATGCCAACTGTTACTTTCTAATATCATACCGCTCGTCATTGTCACACAGCTCATAATTTTCAGGGATGCAATTTTTTTTGATGTAAATCTAGTCTTTTGAACATCTTAGGGCGTTACCCATAATGGATGACCTAGATAAAACTCTAGACGCCAAGGAAAGTTGGAAAAGCCTTGATCAACTTGCTAGAACAACTTTATAGGTCTGGCCATCCGGTATTTAGAACCAAGCATTACATTAATCCCATACATTGCCCTTATCGACAAGTAAAACTGACGCATATTTCGAATTAACAATTTGGTTTTCGTCTAAAATTGTGTTTTATTTTGGTGCACCATCTTATTGATAGATGTCGTGTTAGGACCACACGATATGGGTATTGTAACTTTTTTTATTGGTACCAAACTAAGTTTATTAATCCATACTAATATTATGAATGCTAAAGTGTTTGTCCTTTCTGTAATCCTTGCTGAAATTTAAGAAGGGCACAGGGTATTTATCCCGTAAAATTAAAAAGTTTCCACGTGAAAAACTATACACGAATTTCACGTAGATGGACTATAGCTTTAGCATTCTACCTTAGTGTAATCAAGGAGAATTCCACGCCGATAACCGCATTCAGTGCGGGAAAGTCACTAGCACGCATATATTTGGTGTGCGCATCAGAAAGATATCGATATATCAGTATGCCAAATCTCAAGTCGCTACGTAACATAGTTTTTGTGAAAATTCTCTGTGACAGACGAACGGACAGGGGGGAATTATATTAGTATCATTTTTACTTTTAAGGAATAGAATTCTAAAAAATAAATAAGCAATACTGATCAAAATATTTTAATCATTTTACTTCAGATACGTGTTAAAAAACTGAGATATGATGTAGGCGTAAAATAAAATTTAACGTGTGTGGTGATTATTAAATACGCAGCAGGATGGAAAGCCTACGGGATGGAAAGATTGGCGGCAAGCTGTGACTGAGCATGGACCGCCTAGCGTGGAAACTGTGCCACGTTGCGCTGTCTCCTAGTAAAAGTACTTTCTTCAGGCTGCTTTCGGAAACTTGTGCACAGTGAATTTCCTAACTGCTCCGTAGCCTTGCACGATGTGACATAAGTTGCTTGTATACGTTAGCACTATAATTGGAATTTAATTGTCGTTCTGCGAATTAGCAATTGATACTAGGCGCTGACACACCTCTCACCGTGAGAAACATTCACTATTAAAGTACATATAAATACTAAATATTTATTTAACATAAATAGCATTAGATGTCTTATCGTAGAGGACTTATGAATAACTAACTTCTAATAATAATATTATAAGGTGGTAATGTCATGAAGAAAATGCCAAGGTTTTCTCTAAGGACTACAGTATGGGGTTCTTCAAGAAAGAAGTTATTGGATTTTTAAAGGGTCAGCAACGCGCGATTAAAACCCCTGGTGTTGCAAGCGTTGTCGATAGGCTACGGTGACCGCTTGCCATCAGGCGGACCGTAAGCTTGTTTGCCACCTCGGTGGTATAAAAAAAAACCAAAAATAGAATTTTATATCACTATTTTGAAGTCAATTAACTATAAGTTGCTTGTTATTACCGTTTTTGGCGTTCTGGCGAGAAGAAACGGCGAAAGAAATTCTCCAGCAGCCGCTCTTTTAAACTTTGATTATGATGACAATTGTTATTGAGTGAATTATATTTTATCATCAAGTTAGTCTTAAGGTAATTAATTGTATGTAAGATTTTTTGACATATTTCTGTTTTACAAAATTTTTAAAATTCTAATTTACACACCTTTGCAAGATAGGGTGTTTTCTACACTAATATCATAAAGATAAAAGATTTGATTGTTTGTTTGTATTGAATAGGCTCCGAAACTACCAAACCGATTGGAAAAAAATTTTTGCGAAATGAAAATTGTGCGAATAGCCCTCTTCAGCACAAAGATTATTTGAACATCGGCTGCGTGAACCCATAATAAAACACCGTCAGCCATCACGCTATAAGCACCTATTGTAGACTATCTGATCTGTATCTTCGTCCGTGAGTTGACTAATCTTTATAACCGAACTATGTGTTGATCCCATAAAAGCTTTGCGTCTAAAGCAATATCTAGGAATACTGTGTTATCAACAAGATGTAAATGGTCCCCGATTATAAGTATATATTTGTGGTAAATTATTTTAATTTTCTTACTATTTTACAACAAATTGGTCACATTGAATTGAATCGGCATACAATTTAAGACAGGCATTGCTAACACTATCTAAAATAGTTGCAGTTCGTTTTACTTTGAATATAAGCGATGTTTTATCCTCAAACAACACTATTTCTAGATTATTTATAACAACCTTCGGCAGATCAGCAGTACACTTGTTTGTTTTACAAATTAGGGGCTGGAAGTTGGCAAAGTTGGCAAATTTTAATACTGGAGGACTGAAAATTAATGTAGGGACTCCTTGTTATAAATAATAAAATACATATTTCAGGAATTTTAGTATATCAGCCCCCACCCTTTAAATAAGAGGATGGAAGTTTGTATGGCTTTTCTCCCATACAATCTTAATTTCATGCTAGAGATATAAAAATTATACAAGTACACAGACTTCTCATTACAAATTAAAAAATACGAGTTTCAGGGATTACTGTGTATATGGGGCTTTCGTAAGGTTTCAGAATATTAATTACTACATTATATACTTATACGAATAATATGACTATACTTAGGTACTTCATTAAAAATTTAAATGTGGTGACAAGTATTTACAAAATAAATTTCTATGGTTATAGGAAATCACAATGATTGTCTGTGTGTGATTGTGTGTTGTAAGATAAAAGTCGTAGTAAGCTGTATCAAAGGTCGGAAACCGAAAAAAGAAAGAAAATATGAACAAAATAAAAACATATTGTCAGCTCCCAATATGAGTTTTCACGTAGTCATACACTGTCATCCTAGTATAATTATGCTTGTATGTAACAGCATCGAAGTATTGGAAGTTAAAGCCCGTCTTTCAACGGTAAAAGAAACTCTATAGGTACCTAAAAAGATTTTTTTTTTATATTTTCATAGACATTTAAATTATATAATATAAAAAAAACAACACTTCAACAGGTTATCAAAAACGCAGTTACCTCCTGACAGTGCGGTGTTGAGATCAAATCACATGGCACGTGAACCATGCTTTGTAGCCACTGAAGTATCACGACATTTAAATATGAACCAATATTAAAATCATATAAAATTAATTGAATTACGATTTTCATAATGAAAAGTGGTTCTCTTCTAATACTGGTTGTATAAACTTGGGAGTAAATTAATAATAATATAATAATATATTTTTATTTCAGACATTTCTGTCCATAAAAAGCACTTATTTTACTAATTTACAATAAATAAAAGTTACATTAATTATTTATACATTACAAAATAATAATTAATAATAATAATTGAAGTTTAAATAATAATAATAACGTTATAATTAAAATACACTTAAACTATTTATATCTGACTCTTCTGTCTATGCACCCTTGTCCAGTGCTCCATAAAAACACAGTCGGAGTCCACCCTGTGTGAAATCAATTGCAAGTACATATTAGGGCTGCCTCGCAATCTGCTCATTATAGACTCTGTTCTCTTGCGCATTATTGTTGCGAAATCGTCTATTCTCGCTTCCGCAAACATTTGCGAAGCGCTACAGAATCGAGGCAGCCCCAACAGCATCCTATAAAAATTGTTATAATGCACACGAAGGGCGCTGTATGTCTTTAGCATATAATTTACCCAAAGGCTCCATGTATAGAAAGTTTGGTAGTATGCTCTAAATAATATGTTTTTGACATGCCTACTGCACCGTGCGAACCTTCGACCAACCATGTTTGCTCTGACCGACAGCGCCCTTCGTTCCCTTTCTATGCCCACATCATTTTTTAGTGTCTCGGTGACCCAGTGGCCCAGGTATTTCACTGTCAGTACTCGTTTTAAAGTGCTACCATTTAGCCTCACAGGTGGGACATCAGCATAGCACTTTGAGCCAGCTTTGAAAATCATAATTTCACTTTTTTTGCGATATACCGCATATTTTTCACAAATTTGGATCAGCTTTCTAAGGGCACTGACAGATGGGCTCAGCAACACCATAGCTAATATTATTGACAAAGACTCCGTCAATAGAACATCCAACTCCGGCGTTGCTGAGCTCACCTAACAGTCGATTCATGTATAGGCTGAAGAGCTTTGGCGACGTAATGCCACCCTGTCTCACACCGCACTCCAACCTATAAACCTCCGACAATTTTCCCGCCCATCTGACATAATTGTGCTGGCTACCATACCAATATTTCAAAAGCGATGTAAGCTCCCACGGCATTAAGGGCCTGTTTTTTGTAGCTTGCAATGTCTCGCAAATTTAGCAAATTTCGCAACTGACAGCAGGATAGCAAACAGATTTTTCAACAAAACAGTAAGAGACAGCACGAAAGTAAATGCAATCGTAGCAGCTAAAAAATCACGCCCTAGGGGTTCATTACCTACCTTGTGCAAATTTACAACTTTAATCTCACCAACCTAAGTTCGTGAAGATGTTTACTCAAAGACTAATATCTATGTTCATGGAAAAGGACAAAGATTACTTTTTATCTCGATGTCGAGAGTTTCCGCAAGAATAGATTTTTTCACGAACTAAACCATTGCGCCGGACACGGCCATGCAGTGTGGAACATAAAGTTTGGCATAAGTAAAAGAAATAATACACAGTCCTTTGTCTTTTAGCTGGATATCAAAGGTATTTTATACCAGGTTTCTTTGTAAATTTACTATACAAAATTCAAATTGTAACACGTGTGTTTACTAAAATAATAGTCGTAACCGTTATATAATGGTTTTTTTTTGCGAACCGCGACCGTTAAAAAGGAAATTATTCAAGGATTTATAAACTCTGGATATTTCGGACCTTTTATGGGTCTGAGTACGGAGTCGCCTTTGAGCCGGATGAATAGCTGTTCAACGGTTTTATGAAGCAATATACAAAAAAAAAAACAGTTTGCACGTGGTAAAATAGGTCAAGTGAGATTATATTTCATACCTTCACCTTTTTGACCATGCGTATGCTGTTACCATGTTACAGTGTTTTTTCTCCATCTTCTTGAGTTGAATTTGTAATAAGCATTACCTATATTATTGTGATACCTTTTTTTTATACAAAGAATACGGAGTTATAAGGCAACAAACTTTTCTGATTCGGTGGTCGAAAATCAACACTACAGTTGCCATATTGGAACAGTGTGAAATTTCAACGACACTAGCGACCAAACACCCAAGGTCAGAAGGTCAGAAAAGTTTGTCGCACTGTATATATCTACGGTGCTTGGTTAATTTATTAGTTTCGTTCCGTTAGCAAGTAAGCTCTAATTAAAACACCTAAATCGTCGTGTTAATATTTTTCAACACATTTACTTAAAAAAAACCTTTTTAACAATAAAAAAACATAACCACCAACTTCAAACTAAGGTGGCAAACAAGCTTACGGTCCGCCTGATGGCCTTGTCAGGGAGCTCATTCCACAACTTAAGTGTTCGCGGGAGGAAATTTCTCTGAAACCGCACTGTACGCGACCATTTATGTTCTAAAGTGTGAGAATGAATTCCCTGCCGATGGCGAGCGGTGCGATGGTAGAAAGTAGCCGTGGGCATCGGTTCGAACAATTCCTCAGTACACAACCCATTGTACAAGCGGTAGACACAGGAAGGCAAAGTCTCTCCTCAGACTTAAGGGCTCGATATCGCAAGTGAGTTTGGAATCGTCGACAATTCTCACAGCCCGTCGTTGAACCGAGTCAAAAGGGCCAAGCTGGTATCCGGGTGCACCCGCCCAGAGATGGCAGCAGTACTCCATATGGGGGTAAACTACTGCTTTTTTTTATTAGAGCATCTTCTTGAAGCCGGTTTGTTTTTTGGTAAACAGTTTATATTTTTGAGTGACGAATTGCTTTTTTCGTACACTAAAAACGTCCATATTTGTAACAAAATTTTATACAATCATCAACATTAAAGGCTTCCACCTGTTCCAAATTAACACCAATTGTTTTTTCTGACCAAAACTTTAACATTAATATGGGACCACCTCGGAAGTATACCCATCTAAATAAAAAAAGAATTTTGCAAATCCGTCTATATATGACGGAGTAATGCCCGAACATACATAAAAAAAATATATAAACATCCGAATTGAGAACCTCCTCCTTTTTTGAAGTCGGCTAAAAATGCATTTACGAAGCTAATATACACATTGTTCGAAAGTTCAAAATTACGTACCATACAGCGGAACGGTGCGGTAAAACATATAAGTACATTTTTTACCGCACGCTCCGTTGTATGGCGCCGTGCGTTTCCTTTACGGTTTTTTAGGGTTCCGAACACAAAGGGTAAAAAACAGGACCCTATTACTAAGACTCCGCTGTCTGTCCGTCTGTCCGTATCTCATGGTCCGTGATACTTAGACATTTGAAATTTTCACAGATGTACATGCCATGACTGTTGCCGCTATAATAAATACTAAAAAACAGAATAAAATAAATATTTAAGGGGGCTCCTATACAAGAAACGTGATATTTTTGCTCGATATTGCTATCGGTAACAGGTAGACGCTTGAAATATTCACATAATATTTAATTATATATTCAGTTTAAAAATAAATAATAAAATTAAAATAAAACAAATATTTAAACATACAACAAGCGTTATGTTTTTGCCGTTTTTATAGATAATGGTACGGAACCCTTCGTGCGCGAGACCGACTCTCATTTGGATTTTTTGTTGTTTTTTTTTTTATTTCGATCGAACCTTCTTGGAAGCGCTTTTGATCCATACTAGACGTTTGACCCACTTTAATCCTACAAGAAAAAAAGTGACGAAAGGTGTAGTTTTTTACACTTCATTCTCCTGTTCACCATAATATATGTGAAATTAAAAATGTCAGCCAGTCAGTTATGCTTCCAAAGCAGCAAATTCCACTGAATTTCAATAGTTCTTCAAATTTTACAATTAATTTCTAAAAGTAATGATTTATCTGTATAATTTTTTTTTTGCTATTAAAAACAGTTGAATGAAAAAGTTCATTAATTTAACTATAAATTTTAATATTTTCTCGTAAATGTGTTGAAAAACATTGTATGACATTCATGCGGCATTGGCATTTACAAAACTCGTAAGTATGGTAACTTCTTCGTCTACTTGTTTGTAATAATAACCAACTAACTGCACTTATATCAAACATAAGTATACTAGATTTCTTATTTGACAGATATTATAATCAAGACAAACTCAATATTAGAAGGTAATATTATGAGATTTTAGTTTACAACTTGTTTCAAAAATAAATAATACTTTATTTAAAATATTTTCAAATCTCTGTAGTACCTAAGTAAACAGATAGAAATACTCTCAATATCTATCCACATAATGCACTTACGAACAAATATAACATCATATACATATAACATAACTAGACAACAATATTTCCTAAACAACTCATTTTAGCTCTGTGAAGACTTCCTATTTAATTGTTCATGTGAAAAATAAAACTGTTCATAATATACTTTATCGTATTCATCACAATTACTCGTAAACAGTGCCATTATGTGCAGGTGAAGCGGGTGCTAAGACTTTAACTACTCCGACGGGCTTTTTGTTTTAAATTTTACTTTCCTCAGAGTTTGCTCGAGCGCGCGTTAATGTAACCCACGGGCGGTTTTTGACACACCTTTTCTATCAACGAACTACACGTACACTACAAGCGAGCGATTATCTACAATTTTTTAACTTCAAAAAAAAACGTTTTTATTTATGAATTCTCTGGATATGGTGGATACGTTGTTTTCTCTACTTCTATTCCCGCCATTGGAATAGTGTTTTGGTGAGTTTATTTATTTATTCACCTTATATTTTTATTTATATAAATAAACGCAAGGTACGGTAATAACAAACTCGAGTCATTAAAGTGGTGACGGCTTCGGCCTTGTACTATTTATTATCTTTACTAGTTTATGAAATATCATCGTTTATGTAAGTCCTGGTGTTGCAAGCGTCCATAGGCAACGGTGACCGCTTACCATCAGGCGGACCGTAAGCTTGTTTGCCACCTTAGTGGTATTAAAAAAACTTAGTCGGCTTTCGTCATCAAAACACATATTTGTGGGAATAGAAAATAAAACGCATATAAATATTCTGCGAATTACTGTGTCAAATATTAGTATTAAATTTTACGCTTTCCTCATGCGTAGTGAGTAAAAATAAAAAAAAAACAAATGCAAAAGCAAATTAATGTGTGTATTTTAATAGTGGTCCAGGAAAAGTTAACGATGTGGTCTGTTGCCACGAGAGACAGCCTTACGTGGAACCGGCTATAAATAAAGCCTGACTCACGCGTGCCTAGCCCCTGACGTAGCCTGTCTGTAGCCTTATTACGAGTTTAAACTGTGGGATATTTATTTTTACTTTATTTTATTTACTTTAGATAATTAAATAAAATAAAGTAAAAATAAATATCCCAAATAACTCCCTCGCAGCCTAGTTGGTAGTGTGGCCAGCTGCTATGCACAGGGTGTGGGTTCGATTGCCGCACTGGAAAAACATTTGTGTTTGTCTTGAGTCTGGGTGTGTTTATGTATGAGATTTAGGTATTAACAAAAAAAGTAATATTTATGTATTTGTATCTGTTGTCTGGTCAACCCATAATACAAGTTTTGCTTACTTTGGGACCAGACGGCGCTGTGTGTATTGTCCAAAAATATTTAGAAAAAAAAATTAGATAATTATTTATGATACGACATTTATTTTTTAAAATTGTAATAACTCCCGGTTGGCGAAATTCCATCGACTCTCCGACAGTAAATTATATAAGCTTACATCTTGAATTGAACCTATATGGTGGTGATAATTTTGTACAAGGGACACCTAGTGTAAGTTATCTTTTGTAAATGTCATTTTTTTATTTTTTCAGGCTTATTATTTTTCCTGTGTAAGCAATTATAATAATAAATAATGTACATTTTGTTTGGTTACTTTAAGACTTATTGCAAGAATTAGGAATAATACTATATTATAGGTACTATTTAATTTGATTAAAAGTAATCTGATGCGATTGTATCATATCATTTGAACAAATCACAAAAAAATCATATTAGGCCATGGAATTAAATAATCTCGTATCATAAAATTACAATGCTGTCCATGTTTCGGACTTGACCTATTTACGTTATCGAATCGCAATCTTAACTTGATAGTGTTTTACAAGTTTTTATTTTGATACAGAATTTAAGTACCTACGCAAAGAAACATCTCTTTTTCATCATTGCCGTAATTGAGATAGTAGGTAAGGTGTTTTTTTTAAGGTGATATGAGGCGTAAAGTGAGTTAAAATCAGGTTCAAAAATTAACGTTTAGATATGTGGGTCTGTGAAACTTTTAAAAATATATAAACTACTAGCTTATGCCAGCGGCTTCGCCCGCCCTAAATTTGGTTATCGGCGTAGGATTCTTACGACAACTCCTCAATTATAGAAAAAAAAACAAAAAATCAAATTCTCCTCTTTATAATATTAGTAAGATAGATTAGATAGGCATAATATATTCGTATCTGTGAAACCATGGAAATACACATACAAAATTTCAACCCAATCGGTCAAACCGTTTAGTAGTTGACATACCGACAGCAGCGCCACCTACTGGGTCCCGTTGAAAAGTTATGTGAAAAAGATGTACGGAAGGATAAATCTTACTACCCGTTTTCCAATTTCCCGTTTTCCCGTAGGAATGATGCATTTTCGTCGGTAAAAAGTAGCCTATGGTCATCAGAGATAATGTGGGCTTCAAATCGGTCCAGTAGTTTCGGAGCCTATTTAATACAAACAAACAAACAATCAAAAAATCAAATCTTTTCTCTTTATAATATTAGTATAGACATGCCTTAGTTATGAAATAAATAGTTACGGACCTAAGTTGGCTTTTATCATGTGGTACAGATCGCCTGGGTTTCAACTTGCCCTAATTTTATAAATTAGATTTATTGGTATGCTTTTTGCTGAACCTCTTCAAGACTACGTGTTCGATCAACTGTAACCAACCCATTTTAAAACGAATTGGTTTTTTTAAATTATTATATGGCTACACATAATTTTTGATTGCCTTTATATTATTATTATATATAATTTGTCGGAATATTGATTTAGTACTATGAAATTAGCAAATTCACTTGGTCACATCAAAATATATTATATGAAATAAGAATCTAAATTATCTCGGTTTTTTGTCGGTATAAAATTCAAATATTTATTTGGTACTATGAAATTAGCGAATTCGCTTGGTCATATCAATATATATTTTATGAGAGAATATCATATTAGTTTTAAATCCACTTATTTAAGTTTGAACTATAACACACATTTTTTGTGTACTTAAGTCTGTAACGAAATAAATTTAATTCTTGCAAACTTAACTTCTTTGGGTATGTATTTTAATATCGTTTGAATCTACCCGAACGAGCAAATAGGCTGGTGTGTCATATCAGTGAAAAATTTGTAAGTAAACTTTTTACCCTGAAACTAACGAACACTTTATCTGCCATTTAAATGATATTGCCTTAAATTCATTATTATATTAGCTATGGTAACACTATTATTATTAAGAACTAGCTTTTGCCAGCAGCTCCGCTCGCCCTTCATTTGGTTATCGACGTGGAACTTCTTAATTAAGTCCTTAATTTTTGTTTGCTATAGCGAGCTATATAGTGCGTTTATGCTCGGTTATAGTTATTCCCACAGAATCTTTTGAATTGTTTATATCAAAAATAGCCTACGTGTTAGGTTATTCAGGGTGTCAGCTACCTCCGTACCAAATTTCATCAAAATTGGTTCAACCGTTTGAGCGTGAAGAAGTAACAAACATAAAAAGACACTTACAAACTTTCGCCTTTATAATATTAGTGTGATAAAATTTATCACGAAGTAACTCGGTATTGGGTTACAGAGGATGAATGAAAGACAAGTTTTTTGTTTTTCTTCAATGCTACATACCAAAATATCGTTTATTTTTCTCCTTTTAGTAACCATACTTTACACTGTAGTGGTGGCGTCATTAGACCAGAAATCTGTTTTTGATTTTTATTTATTAGGGTAAGGGTCTGTTTCCAAATTTTCGAGGAAAGGTACGGTTGCCTTAGGGTTCGAAATTTATAAAATCAATGAATAGGTATGCCTCTCCAAAATTATTACGATAATTATAATCAACCAGCTGAATCTCTTTTTAACTTTTCCCGTCGTCGTGTCAAACCTATGCAAACTTCCTTCTCCTATGTAAAATCTTTGGGGGATGCTTTCCAAAAATGCTAAAACACGTATATCTTTATTTTATTTTAATTTTTTTATTTTTTTTATACCACTAAGGTGGCAAACAAGCCTACGGTCCGCCTGATGTTAAGCGGTCACCGTAGCCTATGGACGCTTGCAACACCAGGGGCATCACTCGCGCGTCGCCGACCCTTCAGAAATCTAATAACTTCTTTTTTGAACTACCCCATACTGTAGTCCTTTGAGAAAACCTTGGCAGGAAGCTCATTCCACAACCTAAGCGTTCGCGGGAGGAAGTTATTCTGAAACCGCAATGTACGCGACCATTTCGGTTCTGAAGTGTGAGAATGAATTCCCTGCTGATAGCGAGCGGTGCGTTGATAGAAAGTAGCCGTGGGCATCATTTCGAACAATTCCTCAGAACACAACCCATTGTACAAGCGGTAGAACACACACAGGGAGGCAAAGTCTTTCCTCAGACTTAAGGGCTCGATACCGCAAGTGAGTTTGGGATCGTCGACAAGAGAACTAAATGAATTTATTCATGAGAGAATGTATTCCAATTATCAGAATTTATCTACAAAATAACTGGATTTATACCCTAGGACCCCTATTTATACCCTAGGACATGATTTTCCAAAAACGGTGAATCACATCATTATAAGTTTTCGAACAAAAGGCCAAATACCATTTTTATATGGATTTACCTTAAAGGGATGGATTCTTATACTGATTTATAACTGCCATTTCCCCCCTACGTTTGCTGTTGTTAAGTAAGTAATAAATTATACACATTTAACAATCACAGTAAGCTTTTACCTTTCTTTTAGCTACAATTTGGTAATAAAAAAATTCTAAAACAAAAAAAAATTCATCAAAAACAAAACATCTTGTTCAAATTAAATCTCATTAGAGATTTTAGATTTAGATAATAAAAGTATGTATTTTTTTCAAGGATGTAAATTTACCTTTTTGAAAGAAATACTTACAGTATACATATTTATTTGTAAGATAAAAAGTTTAAAATTAAAAAAAAATTTATCAGAAATCGGTCCGTTCTTAGTTTCCCGTGGGAACTTACGAGTATAAACTGTCAAAAAAAAATTTGCTTGGCATGTACTTAACACATCCCTCTGTGGGCCGCCCTCGCTCCACTCGGGAAAAAAAGACGAATTCTAACCTAGCACGAGTATTTCAGTGCTTATAGACTTTTAATTTTGAATTTTTTTTTTAAACTTAAAATATTCTTCTCCGTCGATTTTTGTATTTCATTTGTGTATAAGGAGATGCTTCTATATCGATTAGAAATTTTTTTAAGCAAAATATGGTGCCCAATAGTCAAGTTTTAATGTAAATATTTGTCATATAAACTTAATTCAGACTTAATTATTTGTGATAAAGTTTTCCTAATTTGGATACTTAGGTAGTCCATATTTCACACACGAAACCCTAAAAAAATTACTCCAACTCCACTTAATTAACAACACGAATTCCACATAAAATACGATGATTAAAAATACACAAAAGTTCGTAAATTCTCAGAACTGCACTCAAATAAATTCCACAGAGTAAATTCCATGATCCCGAGTGACGTCACCCAGCTATGCACAAGATGCATCTCGTTGTCTATGGACAAGCAAAACTGGTTCTTGGAACGGATCGAGCTTCTAAGAATCGCTTTTTTATCCACCTGCTGACATTCGGAGTTCCATTTAACTGTGCCCATATATCGCTTACGTCGATCAATTACAATGACGGACTGCTTTTTGTATCAGTCGGCTGAGATTAATGACAGCATGCGCCGGCGTCTGATGGAACATGCAGCAACTGAGTCATTCACTGTGTTTTAGTATGATACAAATCTATGATACATTGTGTGTACGACATATACATATATAAATAACTATATGTATCAAAAAACTAACAAAGAGCTATAAAACATTAGGATTAATCCCTTGATTAGGCAAATAAAAAAACATTTAATTAGTAGCATGGAGTTTCTAGGGATCCCAAATAGAATAAAAATATAATATATCAAAAAATAAATAAAACAAACATTTTTTTTTGTTCTGACTGACTATGCAGTTGGTTGATGCAGCCATTACTGCTCCACCGGGCTTCTGGGGCGAGACTCTGAAGGGTTGTGACGGGGGAAACCAAGATCGCAAGGTTAGTCCATTAGTTAATTAGTTTTTAATAGTTAATTACTTATTTACAAGTGTGAGTAGGGTTTTTTGTCTATAATTGTGGAGTTGCTGTAAGAATCCTACGCCGATAACTAAATTAAGGGCAGGCGAAGCAGCTGGCAGAGTATCTAAAAATATATACACAGAAGTATGCGATTTTTGTGTTACTTTTGTACATACTACCTACAAATTGTAGGATTTTTATATTTTTTACTATCTTATTATTATAGTTAATGTAATCAAAGATTTAGCTACGAGCTTGTGGTATCGAAGTATATTCAACCCCTGGATTTCTTTGATCCAAGATATGTTTGGACAGTAGAATTAGATGGTGTAAGTCCACACAGTTCTGCCTTTAATTCAAAAAATAATTATTCAGTAAAACTTTATTTTACCTTATAGTTTATACATGTACATACATACATAGCATCACGCTTGTTTTCTAGAGGGGTAGGCAGAGACAAAAAACTGCCACTTGTAGTTTATCGACTTTAATAAAGTTATATATAATGTCCTAATTCTTAAAAGTAAAACATTTAATTTTTTCATTTCTATATCTATAATACAAAAAATAAACATCTTGCAATTTCACAGCAAAGTTTTTCATTCATATATTAATACACGTCAATTGCATGTTCTTACAGTGCAAAAAAATTCTGACCTTCTTCTTACCTTGGATGTTTGGTCGCTAGTGTCGTTGTAAGTTCACAGCATTTCGATATGGCGACTCGAGTGTAGATTTTTGACCACCGGGTCAGAAAACTTTGTTGCCTAAGCTAATATAGGCACAAAGTGTCATAATACACAACAGTGACGTCATAGCATAGGACCAACAGTAATCACAAAGGTCGCGCTATCACTCGAAGACTGTCGAGACCTTGCTCCAGATCAGCCAGACCTTGTTCTCTCACCAGCTATTGAATAACAAACGCTTATCATATCTACACCGGTATATATACTTACTCATTGGTTGTATGATACTCTATCATGCAAGATCAATGTGACAAAGATTTATCAATGTAGCTTCACGAATAGTGAAAAGCATTTTAGAGTGGAACCGATTTTACTGAAGTCGATATCATTTTATCATTTTGATATCAACTTCAGTAAAACGAATATCATTTTATCAATTGAGGTATTGATCGAGTGATAATTTCATTAAATTACTACCTACAGCTAGATTTTGTTGTTTATCACCCTTTGGGTCTACGGATTCTACGGAACCCTAAATACGTTGTCTGTCTACTCTCAAGCCGTCTGTCTGCATGTCTCAATTCTTCGAAGTTAATTATGACCGAATTCTTATGGAGCAATTTTGTATGCACTTGTGCACCTGACAAAACAGACGAGTCCAAGTCGGACTTGCACACCGAGGGTTCCGTATCACCACAGAGTCTGACTTGCACTTGACCGGTTTTTATACTATTATCATTTTAAATTTAAAGTTTGTATGTATTACCATTTTCAGGATAGAGCTAAAACGAAAAAACGTGTTTCTTGTGCGGGAAAATTGTGTGTGAAATCCGCCACAATACCATATTCTGTAAAATTTTTAGGATTATACCTACTTTAGTCTAATAGATAGAGCCCTTTAAAAGCCGAACGGACAGACAGGCAGCTTCGGCTTGGTAATAGGGTTCCGTTGGCACCCTTTAGGTACGAAACCCTAAAAACGTTGTCTGACTGTCCGTCCGTCCAAGTCAAACGTTCAAAGTAGTTTTAAAGTCAATTTCTATTTTGGAACTAATTGATCGAGCGAACCGGCTTCAGTTCGGGTAAAAATGCTTTCGTATGTCTGTACGGGTTTTCTCCACTACAGGTCGCATTCTCTATGGTCGCATTTCTAAATCGATTCTCGTAAAATTATATTATTTTACGTTTAATTCATATTTTAGCCATTTCGAATAATGCTTGTAAATGTTTCCTTTTTGTTACTCTTATTAAGACGTAACATTTTTATCCGATAAACTTCTAGGATCGGGTGTGTAAGGGGGTGGAAAAATTGGAAAAAAAAACGCAAATTTCTGATATTCACTGCGTTTTAGTTTAAAGGTGCGCCGTGAACTTTTATTCAGTTTAAGGCGCATGTAGCAGCTAACTAGCGCCGCCATTAGATATCCTCAATTTTCTCTACGTAGAAAACAAATTTCTAAAATACAAATGTTGCAAATATAAAGCTATTCATAAGCAATTGTTAGAAGGTCTGAAGGAAAGTGGCTGTTTTTAGCAAAAATGCCAACTAAGAAAGAAGAAAAGAAAGAAAATACTTTTATTTAGCAAATAAGCAACACATTATAGGTACAACAAAACTACAACTCACAGATATGATTTAGAAACTATATAAAACCTTCTGAAAATAGCTTAGTAATAGCTTTATATTTGCAACATTTGGATTTTAGAAATTCGTTTTCTACGAAGAGAAAATTGAGGATATCTAATGGCGGCGCTAGTGGGCTGTAAGAGGGCCCTTAAAGCTATGCAAAGACAGACTCGCGAGGACTACAGCTCACGAAGCCACTAGTATTTCCGTCTGTCCGTATATTACAGCCTTATAAATCTTTCTATCGATTCTGATTACATTTTTACACTTGGTCTTGGCCTTACAATTTTGTTGTAAAATTAAACTGAGAAAGATTTTAAAGGGTTGTTGGCATGCCGGTCCGTTCTCCACGATTTTATTTCTATTGGTTAAATTACTCTTTTTAGATAATTTTATTGGCTTGAGAATAGTTGATACTTGATGGCGTTTACTTGAAGTTTGTATTGTGAATTATTAGTTATTAGGGTTCCGTACCCAGAACGTGCCAACGGGAACTATCACTAAGCCTACGCTGTCTGTCTGTCTGTCGGTCCGACCATTAAAACTAGTATCTTGAATAATACTATCTTTTAGACCGAAATAGGTAGAAACCTGAATTTTTCAGATAACATGGTGTGTGTTAAAATGGTGGATTATCTTACAAATAATAAAGAGTCAAAAAAAAAAAAAATTTCATAGAAATTACCATTTTAATTACTGGTACAACGCCATCTAGCAATAGCATTAAGGGAAACAGTGACACATTTGTTTGGGGAGTCCCCATAAAAGAAACACATTTTCGTTGTTTTTGCTCTATCGTAAAACAGTAAAACATACAAACTTCAAACTAGCACTGAAAAAAGTGTAAACCTTAAAATATAATAACAAATAACAAAAATCGGCCAAGTGTGAGACGGACCGAAGCTATTGCCATTTTAACATTGGTACAGCGTCATCTAGCTTATTATTGAGAGCAACAGTAACACATTTGTATGTTCAAAAACGATATTCAAAAACGTCGGGCTTGGTCAGTACTTGAATGGGTGACCGCTTAGCGACACACTCTTTTCTATGTTTGTAAATTACGTGAATTGTGATAGGTAAGGAACCCAACTCGCACTAGGCTGGTTTTTTATTTTGTTTCCTTTGAAGTTTACTTTAAAAATTTTAAAATATTTTTTGACGAACATTATTTTATATTTTTAGTTTTAAAAAGTATGATTATACAGCACGCATTTACCGCGTTTTAGTTTCTATGGTTCCTGCAATAACAGTGGCGTTTTGTTGACCGACAAAATGTACATTATGCGCTAATCCAACTAAAGAGAATGAGCCAAGATTAAACGCATTGAAGTAGTGAATAAAACGCACCTAAAATAACAGAACAGCGTTTAGTTACCATTTTTATGGCAAAACTTCGCATGGAAATGCATTTCACGTGATTTCTTAACATTAAATAAATCTAGAAAAATAAAAATCGGCTAAGTGAGTTTGGGCGACGCATACAGAAATAGGCTCGAAAGTATTTTTATTTGGTATTCCTATTTTGTTGGGTATGTGCTACGGTGGGTTTATTTGTCTCGGTTCCGGTTATTATTTATATTGGGAGTAAATACAAAACCTCAAAAAGAAAATAGTTTTAGTTTTTATTTTATTTGTAAATGATCTACACTTTAAAGCTTGATATTCCGCCAAAAAATCTTATATGAAAGGGTTTATGAAACCATCAACTTCACATACCTACATGAACGGGCGAACAGCTTTTTATAAAAGTTCCTTTTTTTTTCTACGAAATCCTAAAAAAACGTATATCAATATGTTAAATGTGAAAGTTACTCTGTAGGTCTGGTACCTCTTCACGCTTAAACCACTGTACCAATTAAGATGAAACTTGGCATGGAAATAGTTTTAATCCCAAGGAAGGACATAGGCTACTTGGAAATATCAAGTCTGAGTCGGTTTTTTCTATAATCGAAAAGCTGCTTTTGTAACCGAATAAATGGCAAGTGAAACCGTGGGCAACAGCTAGTTTTATGACATATGACGTTAGTGATATAGGTACATAATGAACACGAAATTTAAGGTAGAGAAACGACGGCTGTACTTTAAAAATGTAAATACACATAACCTATCCGTAAAGTAAGAAAGCGGTGGTACGTGAAAGCGTTGGACTAGTCATGGCTTTCTGTAAAAACCGTACCTGCAGTTTACCCCCACCCTCATCTGCGGCCCGTGGCGGGGGGCTGCATGAGGTGTGAAAGCACTGCGGACATTTGAGAGGGCAAAAAGTGTGTCACGCGGGTCGATGACCGCCGGCCTAGACCCACATCCCACAATTGGGCCACAATCAGCGACAGTACCGCGAGCGCGTTGACCCCGCGCGGTGAAATGCACATCTCTCTCCTTCACACTCTTTCTCTCAACATGTCGCGTCATTCGCCGGTGGCTTTCCCGTCGTATCGTTATCGTATCTGCGGTGTACGTGTACTTACGTACGCGCTGTACAAAGCGATCAAGAGCTTCTGAGGGCCTAGCATGAGTTAACTATCATACGATATCGTATTTAAAAAGTTAAGTAGGTATATACATTAAGTGAAACAATTTGGTATGAAAACAATGAACAGCGACTGTTGGCGTCAGAAGAACTATATTTTTTGTGAAATTCAGGTTTTACCACAAACAACGAGATAAATTACCATGACAATGTTCCGTTGTAAAAAATGTTGACTGTAGTTGTGGTTTCTCGTATATTGGCCAGACAAAGAGTTCTATTGCTACGCGTACCAAATAACACATCATTGAAGTTAAAACTTACGATCGCAAGAAGTAAGCAATACCGTAACATTTACTTGATTCCGGTCTCAATCGATGGATAGTACTACACTACCCCAAAGTAATTTCTACAGAGAAACACAATACATATATCGAGAATGAGGCGAGCGAATCGCTATATTTCGCAAAATCCTTTTATCGGTCCTGTCATAAAATAAATGTACTTAAAAATTAAAGTTATTATGTGCGTTGGTATATCTGTCAGTCATGACCAGTTTTTTTATGTGGTTAGTTAGATAGATAAATTGGCAGCCAAAAAAAAAAACCGGAATGAGTTAAAAATCAAATTGCTGTAATTTATGACTATTGCTGGAATCATTCGGAAATAAATAGTAATAATGAATGTCAATGAAATACATGACAAACGAATCAAAAAAGTATAGTGGCTTGCAGACATTAACTATTTTGTCTTAGCTATATTAACCCCAAAGCCATTTGTTTGCAATATCTGCAGCGAAATTCACATTGTAATTTAGAATAAAAATCGCCAAAATGAGAGATGAAGGTAACTCGAAAATACACTTCTGAAACCTAACCCGCTTATAACTGTCCACTAGAATGTTCTTTACTTCGTTCTTCGTGAAGACAACACGTTCATGGTCGAGAATAGAAGGGTCGTGAGCGAGGTTGAAGAAATAGGTTGAATCTAAGCATCATCCTTATAACGCAGATTTTAGTATCATATAAATAAGATAATCAATATAATAAAACAAATATTTCAAAGGTTACTTGGTATGTTGTGCAGTTGCCCCTTAACAGTTTTACACCATGATGTCTGCCGATCACTGTAAATTTCACTTTTTTAATCTATATAGGCAACGCATGCTCTATTGTCACATTTAAAATAGAAAACAAAAAAAAATTAGGATGACAAGGGACGAATATTTTTAATTTATAGCCCCCGGTACGAAAATTTTATGGTTAGTTTAATCGAATTATGTTTAAAGCCTAACGCAAAAAATATTTTAAATTTAAAGTAAGTAATTATGATTTATTTGTGAATGCAAAAATATGCGGCTAAAATGGCCGTGTTTCTGCCGCATTTTTATTAATGCGTTGACTTAGAAGCTTGATTGATATTTACAGCTTCAAAACACCGTAGAACTTAATTTTAACTTGATACCTTCACGCAATCTTGAGTAAAAGTGTCTTGACAGACAGACGGCCCACTAAAAGGGTTCCCTTTTTCCTTTAGAGGTAAGGAAAGATTTGTTTTTATGCGTTATGTTTTTTATACCTTAATGAATTTATTTAGTATAAATAATTTTATACAGCTCAATTAGATACAGCTTAATTCAACCATCATTAAAGCTTAGATGATTAATTAAAGCTCAATTCATTAAAAAAAATCATGCATGAATTAATTAATTTATTAGTTAATAAATAGCTTAATTTATCAATTAAGAAAATAATTTATTACCTAATTAAAGCCTAATCGGTTTATTATTATAAACTACTTGATTAAAGCTTAAAAATCAATTAAGCTTCAATTACTCAATTAATTAAAACTTATAATTTATTTAGTTTTTATTTAACTTCATATCAATAAATTGTTAAGTCAAGCCTTATTAATGAATGATGCTTAAATATAATCATTTAATCTAAGTTTCATTAACGCTATAAAAATATATATAAAATTTTATTTAAATTAATTTTTAATTAAAAAAATAATAATATAATTCTTTGAAGGTTAATTAAAGTTTCGTTAATTGATTATTAAGTAATATCTATAAAATAACACATAATAAATAATTAAATTTTAATTAATTGATCACTTGATTTTATAAAATTAATTCCTTATCTCTTCCTTCCTCTCATTTCCTTACCAGCCTTATACGTGCCCGCTGTTGGGGCACGGCCTACCCTCATTGAGGGTGGTCGTGCTCCACCGTAGGATTAATTTATATTGTTATATTAAATAATAGTATATGTTAATAAATTATTCAAGCTTTAATTAATGAATCAAAGCCTCATTTATTATCTTTAATTAGTGAATCAATTGAAGCTTTATCAAAGAATTTAATTGAGCAATGAATTAAGTTGTAATTGGTTAATTATTTTTTAAATTTACTAACGTTTAATTGTTTTTTTAATGATTTATAATATTTAATTTAATTTTTTTATTTTTATAATTTAATCAATTAACTCTCGTGCGCCGGAACTGACACGCACGCTTTTTAATATGTAGCTACTTGCATGCAAACACTACTATAGCAAAAATATAAATAAAAAACTCTTTATTGCACTAAATGTGTTCACAGGCGAACTTAATGCCTGAACTTAAATTAACAAGGACAGAAAAAGGGAGGTTGAAGTATAGCATTACTAGTAGAAAAAAATTGAGTTATATACCATTTAACATGAAAATAAATACTATACTATATAAATATACGATAGTTATTATTAATAGCAGGTAAAAAAATAGGTTAACGAAGACGACTGAGTGATCTAGTAAATTAAAGCCGGTCCAGTGCGTATTACACGTGTTGCGTTTCGTAAAATGAGAATAAAAAGATTTGGTTTTAAACCATTTTAATTGAGATTATTTATAAATTTTTAGTATCGTAATTAAGACATTAACCTGTAAAATTTCATCAGAATCGGAGTTACAGGTCTGTAACATACCGACAGATGGACAAATTACAAGGGGCTTGTTTTTGCAATTTCGCTACAGGACCCTAAAGAGTAAAAATAAGTATTTTTAGAACCTGAAGCAACAATGACATAAATTGAAGTCCTGTCTATCTACTATCTGGGTCTTTACCTATGAAATAGTCGTGGGACATTTTGTTTATATAATCAAAATATTAATAAAATCAAATGCCATTTTTGTGCCCTGCCACTGTTTTATCGAAATTGAATTATTAACCTAAAATCTGTTCAAATTATAAATTATATTACTTATCCTCAAATTAAAAACATGAAAGTTATCAAAACTCAGAAATAAAGGAAGGCTACCACTCGGTGCAAGGTCTAGGAAATTGAAAGAGAAAAGTGTCCAGCGTCATGCCCACCGCTCCATATTTTGTCGGTTTTTTGGGCGCGAGTCAAAGGATGTATTGCGGTGCGTCGCGATTATTTGTACGACTAGAGCCGTGTGGACAAAAAGGGAGCGAGCGCGAGGAATAGAGCGATAAGAAGCGCGAGAAGCATAGTTTGGCAGAGAGGTTACAGTATGTTTATTTGAATCCATCATAGCAAGTATAACGGTATCACAGGAATAACAAACAGTTAAGATTATATGTATGACTTTGTAAGGTCCGAGACAACAGCAAGATTGGTGATGGAATACGTACGTTTAACCGTAGACTTCTTCCGGGTGAGAAAAAGAAGTAACAAAAAAAGAGATAACAACAGCTCGTTGGTCCTAGATTAGCGTGGCGAACGTAATTTTAATACAAGAAGTTCACATTTAGATTTTATGTTTCACAACTAGCGCTCGTTGTTTTTAGTTCGACCATTTACTGACATTTTCAAATCAATAATCAAGACAAATTAAGAATTGGAGTCAAAAGGGATTCAAAAAAAGTTTGAACAAGGTGTTACCTAAAGATAATACAGTCACAAAAAACACAGTTTCATAGGTAGATACCTAATTTGTGGTTGTGCGTATTATATTCCAGCACGTGCTGTTCTCTGTTAGGACAATGTTCTTAATTGCGCCGCCGCTGCACTGATAAAAGCACAACTTAAATACTAATAATAATGCATAATAATTATCGGGTCGTTACTTAACATTATCAATTAGGTCTAGTTTTTCCTCCATCAGTAGATACAAGTACTTACACTACGCTACTTGGATACCAGGCAATAATATCGAATAAAGAGAAGTCGTGTTGGATCGTTAATATTGCGTTTTCTCTCAGAAATTGTACTCGCATGTGACAATTCGAACTATTCAACGGAACTGACATTTAAGAATTTGATTAAAATATTAAGTAAGCACCGGAATGTTCTGGTCGATGTCTTACAGTTGTCAAAATCAGGAGTTCTCAGGAGGAAATCTTAAACGGTCACTACGGATGAAAATAAAGTCTAGTGCATTTCTCTTTCATATTGTTTTACTGTTATAGCTGACCTCATAATCACATTATTGTCTATTTTGTAATGGGAAAATAAGAAGTTTAATTTCGTTTTATACGTGTTGTATGTTTTATGGTAGCTGAATGTTGAGTGGCCACTAGATCTTTAACGTCTGCTAACCCGCACTGGGCCAACGTTTGTTAAAAGCGTGTACCAAATCAACTTTTTCTTAATATCTCAAGTAAATATAATTACCACCACTTTTAGTGAAGCTAAATATCGTGAGGAGATCTGCATACATCAAAAAATGCAAGTGAAGCCCACAATCCGCACTGGACCTGCGTGATGGATAATGGCCCGAATCACCCTCAGTAAGGGTGGGCCATGCTCCGAGAATGGGGACGTATAAGGCTGGTGAGAATCTTAAAAGCCTTTTTTAAAAGTCTCTTCCAGACGCATCATTTCTCCCAGTTAAAATTAAAGGTTTTTATATTTATTTTTTATGAAACTTTTATTTATTATCAAATTGGATAACTATACTTAAATAAAACTGTAAGCCAAAAAAAATAAGATAACTCTTGATTTCTTACGAATGAGATGATATCAAATCACTTTAAATCGTGGTGAAAATCTAATTAATCCTATCCACTACAAACCAAGGCTCGACAGAATACGAAACTACGCTTGGTTATTTTTCATACCTATTTAACCAGTCATTTAACTGCATACAGTTTATTTTCTACTTTCAAACAATGACATCGAAATATTCCAGAGAGTTTTAAAACTTCACCACTTTCCATGAGCTCTATTGAATGTACGTGCTCACTTTTTTCTAATGCTAGATTATTACTTTTCATAACGTGCTCACATAGGAACAAGTAAGAGCGAAAAGAAAAGAAAGTAAAATGAGGCACATTAGTTATGTACTAGGCGAGTATAATCATGTTAGAGTGTCGAGAAAAGTGTACAAGTGAATGCAGCAATTTCATCTAGGGAGAAAAAGTGACGGTGATAAACTGGAAATGGGGTTTTATGGCAAGTATTGTCTCAAGATGGCGCCGCCGATGCTACCGCATCTCCACGCACATTTTCCCCTTTCTTCACTTTCTTTTAACGAACACTTTCTAGACTTCATGGTGAAATATATCTACACTTTCAAATGCAACAGTAGTGTAGTGCAAGTTTTTATCGTCATCCAGTGTTTGTATTGAAAACGAGTTTGGATATACATATATATTAGTTCTTTATTTATCTGCGTTTGACACAATCATTTCTGAACTACTTACATTGCTCAGTAAAAGGATAAAAGTGCATTAAGAGCTTTGTAATGTAAACCAGGTTACGAGAGATGAAAGATATCACCGACATTGAAAATAAACAGCCTCTCTCCATCTGTTGGTCGCATTGTAGCGTTCGTATTTGGGTCGCGATCTCTGCAGATGTTGTTCTGGAAATCTGCATAGACGGATGTTGGTACTATTAAATACAAAGTTTCTCTAGTGAAACCTTCGGAGTGAGCGAAGTGTGTCGGGCCAGGCTCGTGCACCCACGGAAATGGGTTTGCGACAATAAACTATAAACTATGTCTATGTGGGCCATCAGCCATAGCGCCACTGCTGGTAGGTTAGACGCACCACCGCTTGTCGCTGCCAAGCGCTATGCAAATCGGTAGGAACTTTCTTCCGGCAAGGTTCAGAGCGGACATTGTATCAATTTCACCGTTGCAGACGTTCGCTGCGATTTGGTCAATTTAAAGCTTTGATGAATAGTTAACATATTACAAATTAAGTAGCGAGCATATCGGTTCTTTGAATGAATAGACTTACGAACTGAATCTCTCTGAAATGTTCGTGCTGAAGAATTTTCAGTTACAGCTTTCACTAAAATATGGGTTATGATTTTTCTTATATGATAAATGAATGGTGAAAAGAATTTGTTATCATAAGGAATACTCCTTAATACGGAAAGATAGTTTTTTTTAAATCAAAATAAAAAAAATCTAAAGGAATTCAAATTGGGATTGCGGTCGAGTTACAAAACTTCATGAACAATGAAGTTAGCCATAATGTTCTGATTACAACCAATTGGTTTTACAAGTATATGTAAATATTCCATTAAAGTATCATCGATCAATGGTTTTGATAGTTCTATTTTAGGCTCGATTCCGATGACCTCAAAATAGCTTGAAAGTAAGTCCGTGAAGAGTATGTATCGATTTAAGTATTTTTTAACGCATTTTAGTTCCGAAAATCAGCCACCGAATTTCATTCTGGACTGAGTGCTAATATACTGTTCAAATACTTGCCGTATTTGTAGATTTTTCGATCGCCGCCGGATTTTGCTAATAGTTTTTGTATAAGTGTAGATATGGTTAGATAAATATATTACAAAAAATAATTTAATTAATTGCAAATATTCTGAAAGTGATTTCAGTGTATTTATAAGAGAGACTTCTATTTTTTTAAATAAGTTCTAATAGTTTAATATCTGCAGCTACGTTATTTAATATTCGAATTGTAATAAGGACTTTGTGTCTCGAGATCAAAGTGTATTTTAACTAGAAACATGCTGCATACATGTGAGTCCGTGTGTAGCTGTTAAGGCTATCTGTGGCCAATAACAGTAGACAGTAGTTAGAAAAAAAAACTCAGACACATTTTCGCATTGAAAAGTATGATAACTAGTTATTAATTACGACAGTCAATAACACAATATCTAGAAAACCTGTGCAACACTAGTTCATAAATCTTATAAACAATAAATAAAAATTTTGACCCAGTGGTCAAAAATCAAAACTACAGTCGCCATATTAATAGTTTAAAAGTAGACAACACTAGCGACAATCCGTCGGATTAGAAAAGTTTGTTGCACTGTATAATAAATAAATAGAAATAGTATATCTGTGTTCAGACTCCTTAAAGGTGAGGAATTTTTGTAAAAGAGCAAGAGCTAAAGGTCTATTAAATTATCCATACTATTAGTATTATAAATAGGAAAGTGAATTTGTTTGTCTGTTTGTCCTTCTTTCAGGTCACAACGGAACGTCTAAATGAACTGAAATTTGGCACAGACAGAACGAGACGGCGAAAGACATAGTCTACTTTTAATTCCGGAAAATTCTAGAGTTCCCACAGGAATAACTATAACCAAACACGTGAACAAACTATAGCTTTAACTATAGCAAATTTCTTTAGTATAATCAAGGAGTTGCCGTAGAAATCCAAACTAGTAAAGAAATAAACGCTACAAATAATAGATTTCTGTTGCCTAATTTAAATGCAAATGATATATATTAAATGTAGAGGATCTAATTTAAATACGTTAGATATAGTATACTTATAATTATTATATTTAGTTTGGGAGTGAGCGTAGTGGCTCGACAACCACGACCCGCGCAACGCAACACGGCGCGCGCGCATCTAACCCACTTGCCGAGCGTTGATCTTTTTGTTTGTAAACATGGCGCTGCCCATTACCACTCGCTCAAGATACTATGTGTGCTCCGCCTGAGATTAGCCGGTATTGTAACCTTTCCTCGTCTATATCTATAAATATCACGAGTAAATATCACATCATCTGCTTATTTACCTACAGAATGCATTTAATTGAATGCAATTTAAGTATGACAATTCTAACCGGCAACTTTCTCTAGTTGAATTGAATTTTAGGTGTGTTTTGTTTGCCGCTGAGTGTCTTCGTTCAATGTCATAATCCAGCCAAGTTAAAAAGTAATAATTCTGTATGCCATATGAACAAATTTTGGCTCATCTCCATATTTGGATTATTGACATTACGCGCATAGTGTAGTCACTGGGGACCGAGCTTTACTCGTTTTTTTTTACAACGCCATCTATTATTTATAAAGTAGCTTTAGTGTTGCTGTGTCGGTTAAAATAATAGTATTTCTACTCGCCAATAGAGTTACTTCAGTAATTGGAAATGGTTAGTTATTACAAGTAGAAACCATTGACGTGGGGCTTCAATTCTGTGAAGTAAATCCTTTTTGTATCGCGAAAGGTAAATCAACACTGAACTGAATGAGTACCTATTGATAAGTAGAAAGCTATGTAGACTGTCAAGCCGTGGTAGATGATATTGCTGTATCGATTCAAATCATATCAATCATCAAAAAAACACCATACTTAAGATGTGTGCCAAAAACTCAATTACACAATTAGGTCTACGCGATGGACTATGAACCAAATTGCCCTCTCCCAAGGCGAGGGTAGGCCATGCTTATCAGTGAGGATAATTACAGGTTGGGGATTAATTTCGGGAGGCAGCTGGCCTTTTTTAATATTTAAGAATTCTATTTTAAAGGGTCAATGACACGAGAGTAGTAGCTGTAGCTACTATACAGGCTACCAAGTAAATTTCTAAAAAATTAATAAAAAAAAAATGTATTAATAGTAATATGCCTTAGCTTGCAGTATTTAAAATATTCATAGTTCGTCAGACATTTTATTTGAAACGTTACAACGACATTTTCAGATAACTGACATATATTTTTTCTTAGTATATGGCTTTTATTGCAAAGACAACACCCTCCCTAAATAAAAGACACGTTAAAAAATAGTTATAGGTAATGAAAATTAAAGTCAAACATAAATCTTTTCCTAAGAAGAACAAGTTAAAATATGTCTCACTTCTTAACAGAAGACAAATGCCGTCTGGACTTATACCTATATTATAATTTATTTTTATTTTTTTATTATTACGGCATAGCAATTGTTTCTACAAGTAATAAAAATATAATCCATTACCTAAATTAAAAAAATATGATAAACAACAAAAAAACAGAAAACAAAGTAATATGACCTATGCGTATTTTTTTTATTGCATATGTAACTACTTATTCTTATTTTTTCTTAGTATATGGCTTCTATTGCAAAGACGAGTGTATTATGAAAGAGTTACAGTTATTACATATAGTTACAGTTACAGCTTACTGTTTGAAAATGCACTCCCATCATTCGGATCATCGTTGTCAATAGCGATTTATATAAAAAAAAAAAACCTTCACGACGCTGTTTCCAAAATGGGTGATCACTGATGTAACTTACGAACGTATATCCATAACATACACGTTTCATCGATGGTATTGTATCCCACAAACGTGGGTGGTTAGCCTTTCGCCGTGTCGAGCACAAAATAGAGTCAGGGGCAACTTTATAATCAATAAATTGTAAAATATTGGTTGACTCTTACCGGGAAACGAACCCGGGACCTTTGATATGGCAGCTACACACTGTACTACTGCGCCACATGGTACTTTATTAATTTATTTAGGCGTATAATATACTCGTCTATAACTAAATACTGTGATTATGTTTTATCTTTCAATATTTACAACATCCTTAAAATTAAATATTAGGAATGTTTAAAGAAATAAACCAAAAGAAGATTTGGACGGTTAATTAATTTGCAACCAGATTTCCAGTGGTGGAAGTTAAGTTAGCAGACCTCGTTTCACCAACATCTTTGAATTTGAGACAAAATATTGACAAAAATAATGGCTTGCAAAATATGTGTATGTCCAATGTCCAAGTAAGGACATTTTGCTGTTTAAACATTGACACCTCATTGTTTTAGCATCTCAACGTTCGTGCGAACGCACGACCTGACCCAGATAAGTCAACTGTTTGTTCTCACGACTACCATGGTCCATCACCTATTAAACACCTTTATTAACACTTTGCTTGCGTCTATAACTTCTACGTCGCTTGAAGAGTATGCATCTATCCAACTTTCATCTACCTATCAATTCATCTATTTGTCTATTCGTTAATTGGTACATCCGTCTATCCGTCCGTCCATTTATCCACCCATCCATCTCTACATCTATTTATGGTTTTCTACATTCATATATCTATTATTCTGTCTATTTTCCTGTATAACTACATATCCATCTGTCCCCGTATCTATCTACTTATCCATCTATCCATTTGTCTACCTAGCCATCTTTTGATCTACTTATTATTCATCTATCATTATCACAACAACTAGTTTTAATTATATTTCTACTATTTAAAACTATCACTGAAGCTATTCATTAATTTACCGTTTTTGTTAAGGAACTGCAATAGGGTATGTAATTTTTTATTAATTGCTGACTTGTTTTTGTAACAATAAACAAATAAATCCCTATAAATAATCGTGTTGTTTAGTATTTTAATATTTATATATTTAGACGTCGAAAATATTTAGGCGGTTAAAACGTAAGTGACGTTAAAGTCTATGTACACATTAAATTCAACCTGAGTTCTAGGCATTTTATATTAAAATATAAAAATTCATTAGTCTATGTATTTGCATGCGCGAACTCATCCGACTGTGATTTTGCGCTGACGAACTGGTATTGGACATTTTTCTTTTAGGTTTTGACTTTTACATCACTTTCCGTTCTACTGTTTTGAATTGCGGTCATGTTTTTTGCATTCCTTAATAATTAAGATTTCTTATTCAAAATGGACTAAATTAAAAAAATATCATTGTAGATAAAAAAAATATAGAATTACATGCATAGGTATACCCTATTACACCAAGAAGCTGTGTGTAATATCTGTCACAGAAATGAAAAAAACCACACGAGAGAAGCCATGGGAAATATTGAAGCTTTAGAATAAATATTAATTGAACTCGACAGCTCTTAAAGCTGTTTGAAAGGATACATTAAAGTGACCGTCGAGCGGTCTCGGTCCGGAATTGTTACGTAAAGTCACCATGCCTACAGCCTGGTCTGTAAATCCATTCACATTGTAAAAGGCTATTGAACTGAGCCGTTTTGCTATTCCTTTTAAGGAATGCAAGGACATCGATGGACCGGCCTGCCAGTTTTGGCCCTGCAATCATTCAAGTCTCAGGAGACTAAACTGTGACCGCTGTTTAAGATAACACAAACCCGCCAGGTTGCGCGACATGTTTGCCATGCGATATTCCTAAATATTATGAAACAACCTTTTAAACGTTACTTAACTATCATACATTGTAAAAACCAGCAAAGTACTTAAAATTTTAACGTCCACAACTTTGTGTAAGCAACAACATACAACATCTGCAAATATCTGCTTGTGTATATAACTCAACTTAACTCTATATAACTTAACTGCTTGTGGGTTGACGGTTTTTCATTTAATTTCATTATATTTAAATATAACTCGTATACATCAAAATATAGGTTAATCATACAAATGTGCTAGTCTAATGTGTAACCTAAGATTTAAATAATGTTTCGAATATATAGATCGAAAGTTCGAGAACGGCAACCATCAACTAAATTAAAAACCGTTTAAACCTAAATGAAGATTGCAAATAAATACATGAAAGAAACCTACAAAAATGTTAGTTGGTAATACTTAGATACTTAAAATCTTAACATTCTTTTTAAAATTACAAGTAGCTGGCGAAAATTGACAGCGTTATCTAAAGAGTTCATAATTTGCTTGGTGCGTCCCCGATGCTAAGTCACGTCTCCGGTGCCTGCACATAATAAAGTCACTCACTTTAAGTGCAAAGTCTCCGCAATCGCTTCATTAGTAAGCTAATAATATTCCATAAAAAATAGTTCAATTACACATTTATTAATAATTCCAGGAATCTTGTCCGTTGTTGTGCAACAGCTGCACGCCGCCGGGGGTAAAGCCCTGGATGCATTGACCTACGTCGAGTAGACTGTTCGACCACCTTTTTCACACGAACTAAAAATAAAAAAGGAAGACACAGGCATACACGGAATACTTGCATTCTAGAGTATAGACGTGAGTGTACAAAACCAAAAAGAATCGAACCAGTTCACTGCCCGGTGCGGAGTGCACGACCGTTCGGCGCCGGCCGGCGACTTTTGTCCTCCCCGTCCACGGCTGAAGGTAAAGAACACGGACTTTAAGATTGAAATCTCGCTCGTCGCATTTATTGACAAGGGACCCTCATTAGAGATTACATACCAAGATTCAGATGAGTCATATTATCGGTCTGATCTTTAAGTTATATTTTAATAAATTGTTTTTATCCTTACTTTTGTATGAATACGTTATTCTTAACTTTTGTGTGATTGTATTTATTTTTTTAGGATATAGATATAGATCAGCTGTATAATTTTTAATTACTAATTATTTTACCCGACCTACGTTATGAAAAGGCAACGAGAAGGTCTTTTTCCACCAGAGGTTGCTTAGGGGTATTTATATGATAATAAGATTTAAACTTCGTTGTGTTACGAAAAGCTTATATTTAGATCTACTCTCGAAAATTGATTTTTGCTACCGAAAATTCTGAAATTATTCTATTTCGATTCGAATAATTCGATGAGTTTCCGACTTAAGTTAGATCCTTTCGTCTTCCACGAATTGTCATCATCTTGTATTGTTATGTCTGATAGTCTGGCTTTTTTAAGATTATGACTGACAGATGCTTTTTGTTAAATTTTACATAGGTAGATATTATTGAATTTTATAATATTAAAAATACCAACTCTTTACAAAAAAAGGGAGTAATTTAAAGTAAATTTAAATTCCTATAAAAAAGGTTCGTTATCTGACTGTCCGCATGTCTGTGTGTCACTTTTGTGTTTCCAATATTTTGAAGACGTCCAAGTTAAAATTGTGAAAAAGTATGTGGAGGGGATAGAAGAGATATATGAGTATGTAGTAATATACATAATTATCTCAGGAGTTACTACCGATATTTAAATCCAAGGGGGATTTAAAACGCCCCTTGCAATCTAAAAAACAATAGGCAAATAAAATATTTCTTTATTTTTATTCCTTAATATATTAACAAATTAAAGCTTGTTTGTTAAGTGTTTAAATACAATATATATAATCTAACAATTAGTTATTTCAGAAAAAATAGATTGATTCCGTTTTTTACCAATTCGTAAAAAAAAAGTAAATTGAAAACGAATAAAAAAAAATCGGTTGTATATCGTAAGCAAAAATAAGAAAAAAATACCCCCTCACCCCGATAACTGATTCCATACAGATAGCTTCATTAACAATTAACTTGCTTTTCTTCATAAATTGGTATACAAAAATGGAATTTTATTTATTTTTATAAAACCTGAATAAATTGTCTTTCCAACGATGCTTTATAGTTATACCTCTACATTTCAAGTGGTGCGATTTCTATGACACTCACTGTAAAGTAACTTTTGAATGCTGGCAATACAATTAGCTTTACAAAGTGATAACAATACTGGTTAGTATTTTAATTGATTTGTTAAACAAATTCTAGATAATTCTCTTGACGATTCGAAAGTGTTCCTAGAAATCTATTTAAATTTGAATTTAAATATAAACGTAGATTTAAAGAATAACATACCTAAGTTAGGTACCTACTCCACATATTTTTCCCATACATTAAATCAGTATATTAATAAGTAAACGTTAAATATTTACGATAAGCGAAACAAACGATCACAGTCCTTTAGTCGTAATTAAGTATTAATTATTATTGTTAATTAAAATCACGAAATGTTACTATTGCGTTGTTGTGTCCAAAAGTCATTGCACCAAATTGTTAACCTATGACCATGCATGACCATGTTAAATAATTCTTAGTATTAATTATTTCGCACGCAGTTTTTGTTTATTGAGTAAACATAGCGGTATATTATTAATTGTTCAGCGCGGCAGATCTAAGCATAGTCTAACCTAATTAAATTTTATTTACGAAGCTACTGTTTGAGCGTAGTGCGTGATAAGTTTTTTTTTGAATACCACTATGTTGGCAAACAAGCTTACGGTCCGCCTGATAGTTACCGCAACCTATGGATGAAAAATCTAATAACTTCTTTCTTGAAGAAACCCGAACTGTAGTGATGCCCTTGGTGTTGCAAGCGTCCATGGGCTACGGTGACCGCTTACCATCAGGCGGACCGTAGGCTTGTTTGCCACCTTAGTGGTATAAAAAAAAAAACGTTGACAGGGAGCTTTTTCCACAACCCAAGCGTTCGCTGGAAGTGATGTACGTAAAGTTAGCAGAACAACTATCGCAAATCGAAATGAAATAAATTGCGTAATTTGCAGCTAATTAGCAGTAATTAATCCGTGAAAAAATAAAATTTGCCGCATTTATATTTCTTGAGCTACAGAGTTTTCTGCTATATTTACGTAAAGTTAGCAGAACACTTACGCAAAAAATGGGATTTAGAGACAACGAAATACATAAGAATTTGCCGTGATTTATCCGTGAAAGAATAAAATTTGCCGCTTTTATATTTTTTGAGTTACAAAGTTTTCTGCTAACTTTACGTACAGTTAGCAAAACACTAACAGAAAAAATGGGATTTAGAGTCAACCAAATACATAGGAATTTGCCGCTAATTTGCCGTGATTTATCCGTGAAAAAATAAAATTTGCCGCTTTTATATTTCTTGAGTTACAGAGTTTTCTGCTAAGTTTACGTAAAGTAAGCCGAGAAGTAACTAAAAATTGGAAGTTAGAGAAAACCAAATACATAGGAATTTGCCGTGATTTCTTCGTGAATGAATAAAATTTGCCACCGTTATATTTTTTACTTACAGAGTTTTCTGCTAACTTTACGTCAAGTAACGTGCTGCATAAGTAGTGAGAATACAACCAACGGAAAATTGGTTTTGTCGGAAGCCGATCGCATAGTTATTTGCCGCTTATATGTTGTGAAGAAATGAAAGAAGTTCTTTAATCTCTCTGTCTTAATTTTTAAGTATTTTGTCTCGTTTTCGTGTACGAAATAGAATTTTCAACACTGACATCATTAACATCATAATTCAAATACGTTTAATCTGTGATCAGCTCGGTGAAGCGTTCGAAAAGCAACTTAGTACGGTAGAGTTACCACTTTAACCATTTAAACCGAGTTTCAACCTGGATGGCCGTTCAAAAAGTTGTGCAGATTTTTTTAGCCTAGGCTAAGTTTTTAGATAAATAACGGCAAATTCCTATGTATTTAGTTTTCTCTAAATTCCATTTTTTTCCTCGGTGTTCTGCTAACTTTATGTAAAGTAAGCAGAAAACTCTGTAACTCATGAAATATAAAAGCGGCAAATTATATTTTTTCACGGATTAATCACGGCAAATAAGCGGCAAATTCATATGTATTTGGTTTTCTCTAAATTCCATTTTTTCGTCAGTGTTCTGCTAACTTTACGTAAAGTAAGCAGGAAACTCTGTAACTCAAGAAATATAAAAGCGGTAAATTATATTTTTTCACGGATAAATATACGCAACTTATTTCATTTCGATTTTCAATAGTTGTTCTGCTAACTTTACTTACATGCACGAGGAAGTGTCTCTGAAACCGCACTGTACGTGGCCATTCTAAGGTATGAGGACGAATATTTCCTGCTGATAGCAAGCGAAGCGATGGTAGAAGTCTTGACATGATATAAGAAGTTTGAACTCGAATCAATTAAGTGAAGGGACACGGTTCATTTTTAAGTCGACATTGTAAAAGAAAAGTATAAGGTATTTTATTTGCAGGTATATTTGCTATATAGTCTGGTCAACATGTACCTTTTTGGGTGAACTATTGTATAGTCTCCGAAAATTACGATCAACGTGTCATTCGATTCGGAATATTATGTAGAAAGTTTAAGAAAAAGTTCCAAAAGGGGCCGATGAAAATTGCAAAAGTTATAAAAAATTAAAAAAAAAAAAAGTAGGGGTTTGGTTTTTTTTGAATATCTCAAAAACTATCAAAGATATTCAAAATTTGAAAAAAGATCTGAAAAGAGGAGGAAATTTCCTAAAAAAAAATCCTACCTCCCGGAACTGTATCTTTAATATTTATAATTTTTACGGAGCCCTGAAAATAGCGCTAAAAGCGGGTAGTCTTGCTTCCGCTCGCGATTTGTCATTCGGACACGGTAACAATAAAAATCATTTTAACATATTAAATATGAATATTAAAGAAGAAAAAAATTTTAGTACTATTGGGATATATAAATGAACACTAATCCGTAGGCGAAAAATTTTTATCCCCATTTTTCCATTAGCGATGCATTAGTTAATTAACTACTTTTTCTGAATAGAATGTGAACAGAAAAAAGCTGATTATTATTAAACTACAACCCTAGGATTTTTTTCACTTCGTGGAGTTATTCTTATAAGGCATTAAAATAGATCCCCGTTGGAAAAATTTAAAAATGTTAATTTTCCACTTTTTTATTAACAATCGAAAACATTAAAAAATTAAAAACTGCATAAAAGTTATTAAAAAAATTTTGTTTTTCAAATATTTCAAATTTTATGATTTCTAACGGTTAAAAGTTACATGAAAATATTTTTTTTTAATTTTTTACCGCGATTGTTTAAATAATTGTTATAAACAAATGCATTGTTTATAAGATAATCAACAATTTTTTTTTCCTAATCTACTTGTCGACATAAATTATGATTTTTTAAGAAAAAAATTATTCCTTAAAAAAAATTATTTATTGCTATAAAATGCATTTCTTAATTAACAATCGTTTTTTACAACTAAATAAAAATATTAAGGAACCATTTTTTCTCTAAAAATCATAAATTCTATTGTTCTTAAATATTCGGGTTTTTTTTTTTTTTTTTAATTTTTTATTTGTTTATTCAATAAACAATTTGTTATAAACAAATGGATTTTCTTACTTTATTTTTTATTTAATTTGTAATTTAATTATAAAAACAGCTATGTATTATTTTTTATGAAAAATTTTTTATCTATTTTTTATATAACTTTTAATATTTTTATGTCCTAAAATTTGCCTTTTTATCTCGCTCTTTTTCTTTTATAATTGGTATAACTTTTAAACTATTATATATACGACAATTATACTTCAAGTCGTTTTTATTCACTATAAATTAATGAACAATTTAAGCTTTTAACTTCAGCTCTAGCTCTATTATTTATGTTAATTATTGACAATTGTTTATAAAAAATAAACCGAAAATTTTTTTTTTCATGTTTTCTATTTCAAAACATGGTTAAATGTTCATAAATACTTATCGTAAAATTTTGTAACATCTTTTTATTATTTTCTTTTTTGGCAATTAAAATGAACTTTTTGTTAGAAATTAAATCAATTTGGTCTTATCATATGGCAGGAATGAAAACATGAAAAAAAAAATTTTCGGTTTATTTTTTATAAACAATTGTCAATAATTAACATAAATAATAGAGCTAGAGCTGAAGTTAAAAGCTTAAATTGTTCATTAATTTATAGTGAATAAAAACGACTTGAAGTATAATAGTCGTATATATAATAGTTTAAAAGTATACCAATTATAAAAGAGAAAGAGCGAGATAAAAAGGCAAATTTTAGGACATAAAAATATTAAAAGTTATATAAAAAATAGATAAAAAAAATTTTCATAAAAAATAATACATAGCTGTTTTTATAATTAAATTACAAATTAAATAAAAAATAAAGTAAGAAAATCCATTTGTTTATAACAAATTGTTTATTGAATAAACAAATAAAAAATTAAAAAAAAAAAAAAAAAATTCCAGAATATTTAAGAACAATAGAATTTATGATTTTTAGAGAAAAAATGGTTCCTTAATATTTTTATTTAGTGGTAAAAAACGATTGTTAATTAAGAAATGCATTTTATAGCAATAAATATTTTTTTTTAAGGAATAATTTTTTTCTTAAAAAATCATAATTTATATCGACAAGTAGATTAGGAAAAAAAAATTGTTGATTATCTTATAAACAATGCATTTGTTTATAACAATTATTTAAACAATCGCGGTAAAAAATTAAAAAAAAATATTTTCATGTAACTTTTAACCGTTAGAAATCATAAAATTTGAAATATTTGAAAAACAAAATTTTTTTAATAACTTTTATGCAGTTTTTAATTTTTTAATGTTTTCGATTGTTAATAAAAAAGTGGAAAATTAACATTTTTAAATTTTTCCAACGGGGATCTATTTTAATGCCTTATAAGAATAACTCCACGAAGTGAAAAAAATCCTAGGGTTGTAGTTTAATAATAATCAGCTTTTTTCTGTTAACATTCTATTCAGAAAAAGTAGTTAATTAACTAATGCATCGCTAATGGAAAAATGGGGATAAAAATTTTTCGCCTACGGATTAGTGTTCATTTATATATCCCAATAGTACTAAAATTTTTTTCTTCTTTAATATTCATATTTAATATGTTAAAATGATTTTTATTGTTACCGTGTCCGAATGACAAATCGCGAGCGGAAGCAAGACTTTTAGGGCTATTTTCAGGGCTCCGTAAAAATTATAAATATTAAAGATACAGTTCCGGGAGGTAGGATTTTTTTTTAGGAAATTTCCTCCTCTTTTCAGATCTTTTTTCAAATTTCGAATATCTTTGATAGTTTTTGAGATATTAAAAAAAAACCCAACCCCCTTTTTTTTTTTTTTTTTTTTAGTTTTTTATAACTTTTGCAATTTTCATCGGCCCCTTTTGGAACTTTTTCTTAAACTTTCTACATAATATTCCGAATCGAATGACACCTTGATCGTAATTTTCGGAGACTATACAAAAATTTCAACCAAAAAGTAATGTTGACCAGACTAATAGGATTTGTTGCCAAAACATATGTGCCTAGTAACTAAATGTTAAAGTCGAATTCCAAACAAATAATTATCTCGTATAATTGCTGTAAATTTTTGGCATTCGACTTCAAGGGGAAGAAAACACTTAGCTTAATGTTTCATGAACGTGCGTTAGGTTTTTTTCTACAGTTTATGTTAGTTGTTAGTGGATTTTTGAAGACGAAGTTTTTTTTTTTATTAAATACAAATTAATTTTAAATTTTTACTTGTACCTGCACAGATATATCACCTACTTATATAATTATATAAAAAAATGGGTTTGTTCAAGTTCAGTTTTAAAAGGTTGCCAATGCACACTTATGGCTTAACCGCTGAATGGCAATTGCAAACGTCAATAGGATACGGTCATAGCTTAACATCAGCAGAACGTCTGCTTGTTTGCCACCTTAGTAATATAAAATCGGCCCACAATCGGTGAAGATTTTGGGTAACATACTCGCAATAAGTTCCTTTAACCCGATCTCACTGAAAAAGACGTAGACATACATACATATTCATAAACCTCTCCTAGTGACTTATACAATCCTAGTACATATCGTTCTAACTAATGCAAAATTATATATATAGGAATGTACGTACATAGAAATAACCTTTTTCGTTTATGAGTCTGTAGCGAACCATATCGTACCGCTACAAGCAAGGCTGACGTCACGCGTCCTACATCGCGCTATCCAAGTTTCCTTCACAGTTCAGTATATAAAGAGACCGAAGTACAAGTTAAGTGTCCCCCTCTCCCCCCGACACTAGAACCGTGACGGACTGGGATAAATTTGGGCAATTGCTCGAAAATCCCAGCTCGCCACATCTAGATCGCGTTCCCAACGTTATCTCATCCGCGACCGATCTTAACGTAGCTATCGACTCACTCACTAGCCACCTGACCGCCACCGTTGGCGAGTGCTCACGACAGGTGCCGGTTGGTGATTATCACCACCTAATCCTGCCTCAGCACATCAGGTCGCTAATGACTGAGCGTAACGCGGCCTGCCGCGCTCGCGACCGCGCTCCCACTATCGAAAATAAAGCTCGCTTCAACGACTTACACCGCCGTGTAAGAACCGCTGTAGCTGAGCTCCGCGCCCAACGTTTCGGTGATCTTATGGAGAACATTTCTCCTTCTCACCAAGCTTATTGGCACTTAGCCAGAGCTCTAAAATCCGAAACCGCAAACTCTCTCCCTCCGTTAACTCGTCCCAAAATAGCGTTCCCGCGTTCAATGACGACGAAAAAGCGGATTGCCTAGCATCCAGCCTCCAAGCCCAATGTGCCTTAAGCACACAGCCTTTCGATCCCGATCATGTGCGCGAGGTAGACGGCGAAGTGGAGCGCAGAACTTCTCTGCCTCCACAAGACCCCCTGCCCCCTGTCACTGTCGACGAAGTCATACAGGTCATCAAAGACCTACGCCCCCGTAAGTCCCCCGGCGCAGACGGTATCTCTAACGATATCCTAAAGCGCCTCACTCTTCCCCTTATCTGCCTCCTAGTAGCGATCTTTAACGCTGCTATGGAACATTGCATCTTTCCATCTCAATGGAAAGATGCAATCGTTATAGGCATCCATAAGCCCGGCAAAGCTCGTACCGAGCCGTCCTCCTATCGCCCTATAAGTTTACTAAAGGCCCTTGGTAAACTCTATGAACGCCTCCTTCTCGCCCGCCTACGGAACTCTATAGTCTCCAGAGGCATTTTAATAGACGAGCAGTTTGGCTTTCGTGCCAAACACTCATGCGTCCATCAAGTCCTCCGCATAACGGAACATATTCTTACTGGCTTCCAGCCAGCATTAGGTAAGACCCGTCACACGGGCGCTGTCTTCTTCGATGTAGCGAAAGCTTTCGACAAAGTCTGGCACAACGGTTTAATTTTTAAACTGTACAACTTTCAGTTGCCAGATCGTCTCGTGCTCATCATACGAGACTATTTGTCGAATCGTAGCTTTCGCTACAGAGTTGAAGGCACTCTCTCCTCCCCCCGCCCCATAGAAGCAGGAGTCCCGCAAGGGTCCGTGCTCGCCCCCGTCTTGTACCTTCTGTACACTAACGATATCCCAAAAACGATAGGTACCCAATTAGCCCTCTATGCGGACGATACCGCTCTCTATACTACCGATAGGCAAGTGAGTCGAATCACTGAGAGACTCCAATCCGCTATCACCGCCCTAGGCGAGTGGTTTCGGAAATGGAGAATCGAGGTGAATCCCGACAAAAGCTCTGCCGTCCTTTTCACCACAGGCAGCCCTCCGCGGCCAACTTCCCTCTCTCTCTTCGGTCGTGCCATTCCCTGGCAAAATAAGACCAAATATCTCGGTGTGACCATGGATAGACGTTTGAACTTCCACGCTCACACCAAAATAGTCAGAGACCGAGCCGCTTTTGTCCTCGGTCGTCTCTATCCCATGATAGGCAAGTATAGTAAGATGTCGCTTAGAAATAAGCTAAATCTATACACAACTTGCATCCGCCCCATACTAGCTTATGCTAGCGTAGTCTTTGCTCTGTCCAAGCGCAATCTCCACAAACTCCAGACCCTCCAAAACCGCTTTCTCAGAGCGGCCTCTGGAGCCTCTTGGTACGTTCGCAATGCGGACCTACACAGAGACTTCGAACTTCCCACGATTCCCCAGTACTTTAAAGACTTGGCAGTCCGCTTTTTCGAGCGTACGCAAAATCACCCTAATAGATTAGTTGTGCAATCCACGACGTACATTCCCCCCGATCGTCCCCGTCGCGGTCGTAAAACTATACTCAGGCGGCCTCGGCACGTACTAACGTCCCCAGATGACGATCTCGCTGTCCGGATAGCGAGATTAGTCTCTACTACGTCGACCCCGAATAGGGCCTCCCTCCAAACACGACGCCGACGTCCCCGGGTTCGTCGGCGCCCACAAGGATACACTAGGTATCAAAGAGTGCCGGGGCGCTTCTCGCCCCCACTCAATCGCAACCGCACCCGCGTAACGGGGAACTCCCCTCCTGGCGGTGACTCACCTTCGGGTTCGAGACTCACGCCGGTCGAAGGGACGCCCCCGAGAGCGACAACCCAAGCCGAGGCTTCCCCCGCGGGAAGCCCTTGAGCGTTGGGCGCTATATGGGCTGAGGCTCCTTCAGAGTCTCGCCCCAAAAGTCCGGTGAAGCAGTAATGGCTGCAACAGCCAACTGCATAGTCAGCTCAGAAAAAAAAAAAAAAAAAAAAAAAAAAAATAAGTGTCCCCGATCGACCCGGTCACGGTCGTAAAACTATTGTTAGGCGGCCTCGGCACGTACTTACGTCCCCAGATGACGATCTCGCTGTCCGGATAGCGAGATTAGTCTCTACGACCTCCCCGAATCCTCCCTCCAAACACGACGCCGACGTCCCCGGGTTCGTCGGCGCCCACAAGGATACACTAGGTATCAAAGAGTGCCGGGGCGCTTCTCGCCCCCACTCTATCGCAACCGCACCCGCGTTACGGGGAACTCCCCTCCTGGCGGTGACTCACCTTCGGGTTCGAGACTCACGCCGGTCGAAGGGACGCCCCCGAGACCGACAAACCCAGCCGAGGCTCCCCCCGCGGGAAGCCCTTGAGCGTTGGGCGCTACATGGGCTGAGGCTCCTTCAGAGTCTCGCCCCAAAAGTCCGGTGAAGCAGTAATGGCTGCAGCAGCCAACTGCATAGGCAGCTCAGAAAAAAAAAAAAAAAAAGTTAAGTGTCCCCACGGCGGTCCCCAGGTATAACATCTCGCCTGGCAGGAAATCTCCTCTTTGCCGCCGCCCCTCAAGTCCCTGAAGCTTAGAAAGATAAAAAGAAAATATATCATACATAATCATCATCAACATATGGTTGAAGCCCTGGCTCCTGTTAATCTTTTGACTGCATCTATGCTATGAAAATATTTATTTACATTAATTACATACATACATAGATATATTCATACATACATATATACATATACTTATGTAACTTGACACATCTGTTCAAAGCCTACTTACTATTTCGAAGCCATAATAAATAACCCCTTAGTTTATGCTGATTACTTCTTAATGATAAAATAAAATATGATTAATTTTGATGATTTAAAAAACTCTAAAAATAAATCAATAATAAGGTTTAGTTTTCCAGAAAATATATCATAATATCTTGCTAACTACGGAACCGATTTTAATTGATCAAATTCTAAAATGCAAGTTTCATTAAAATGATTATTTTAAATTAAATTAATCCAACAAATAAAAAACTTACAATCCTATTGAGAACCACCACCTTTTTTGAAGTAATTTAAAAAGAAGAATGATTGCAATCTGATTTCTAGGTTCTGAGAAATGAGTGGACAAACTTAAATACAGACATACCTACAAACATACCTACAAACGTTCATATAACACAAATTTGGCACATCTGACACACAACCACAAACCCTCATAATCTCAAACTTATATTTTTTTCAAATTAGGTTTTTACAAATACTTTTGAATCTCCAAAGTTATTAAATACTTTTTTTTTTGGCTAACATAGACTAACATGTACGAATATTGTGCAATATCAATATTATGATATACGGGTCAAATTGTTTCAACTTTTTGTAAAGTCGTGAACGTAAAGAGTTAAGAATAATTTGTATTTAAAAAATTTAAATTCTACATCTATATCAGTCTCTTTGTCTGCGAAACAAGCTAACAAACTATTTACTAAATCAAGTCATGCGGCCAATATGACAATGCATTTTTAAGATTGCATGTCGCAGCGCGTGCGCATATCGATTCAACAAACTTCAAATAATTGCTCTTAGTATCTAATCAGACGGCAGCGGCACGTGGACAGGCTTACGTTATTCGGTACTTGGAGTAGTTCTTATGATTGGTCCGATAACCAGCTCGGCCGATGACCGACCTTCACACTTCAGCCCCTATATTATGTAATGACCAACTACAAATAGCTTAAGATCATATTGCTCTTAAATGTTTTACATTGCTCTTGTATTAATTGGGTATAGATGCTAACTTGGTGCAAAACAACCGATGTATATAAATACCTAAAAACATAATGTCTACGTCTGTTTTGGTGCGAGGCTGGATAGAGTTGCACTTACGCATGACCTCGCCCCTTCGTCTCGCACTTCGTCCAACAGTTTTTTGCATACAAAGTAAAAACATTATCTTTATATTAAATTAGGTTCGTAAATATAATTGTGTTTATGATTTTTCAATTTTCCCACACTCTAAACTAGCTTATTCATGACATGCGTTTGGCGAGTTAGCTGTTTATACTCGTGTGTTTGCGCACATGAGCTGCAACGTGATTCAAGGCACCTTGGACCTGAGATTTAATACAAGTTAGTGAAAGTCGTCTGGTTACAATTTGACTATTATATGCATTGCCTGCTTTTCATGGTTTTAGTTTTTATTTATAGTGAGAATCGTTAAGAATACTTGCAATGGAATTTCAATAATCTCGAAATCTTTGAGAACCTTACTTTTATATTAGCGCTCTCCCTCAGCGTCCATTATTCAAGAACGTGCTCTAACAAGGTATATGCATGTAGAATTTCTATTTTTTTAATGAATTTCAAACATTGCTAAATTATGATTAAAAATGAAATCACTAGGAAAAACAGTAATATTTTTCGTCCCCTATTTTGTCCCCTAGGACGAATTTGCTTAAACGGTAAAGTATCTCAATCTTAATTTTCAATCCATAGGCCGGCCAAATACCAATTTTTGCATTTCGCTTTAACTATAACGGATTTCTATACAAACTTCCAACCTCAATTTCACCCCTTTAGGGGATGAATTTCGCAAAATCCTTTCTTAGTGCTCGCCTACTTTCCAACAAACCTTTGTGCAAAATTACAAGTCTGGACGAATATATATATATATATATATATATATATATATATATATATATATATATATATATTATTATATATATAATAAAAAGCTTTAGCAAAAATTCCAAGTTTCTAGGCACAAAAAATTCAGATATCTCAAATGTATTATCATCCCGTATTTTACCGCTAGGGGAGGATTTTCCAAAAGCGGTGATACACGTTAAATTTAATTTTAACTCAAAGGCAAAATATTTTTTTTTATACATTTGGCTTCAAAAATTTCCGATTTTTGTAATTGTATTGGGGGCGGAAATAAAGGCTAGCTCTATTTTAAACTCCTAATAGGATGAATCTTACAAAACCCTTTCTTAGTGTTCGCCTACGTTAATATGAACCTCTGAAAAAAACTTCAAGTCTTTAGATCCAGTAGTTTGGGCTGAGCTTCAGATTATATATGTAATTATTAACTAGCTTAGCTGGCAGACTTTGTTTTCCCCTTTCCCGTGCTTTTGCGCTGTAGCGCCATCTTCCGGGCAATAGAGTGGCATCGCTCACCCGCGCTTTCACTTCGTTTCGCTTTGAGTTCCTTTTGACTTTTTTTCTTTTTATTCAGCTCCTACGGGTCATAGCGTTATTTTAAATATTTCAATCCTTTTATAATTTGTATTATACAATATTTTTTTCAAATCCGACTAGAACTAGAAAAGATAAGGCAGTACAAATAAAATACTATATAACCAACAAACTTTTTAGATTTAATTTAATAGTATAGATTGTTTAAAATAAATTGACTACTGAAAACTGTAACAAGGTCAAACCTAAGTAGGCTTCATTATAAAGTAGGCCTTATACGTTACGGAGTCTAAGTTGGTAGTTGGTGGTCGTAACCTATCCTATACTATTATACTAGCAATATTATGTATTTGTTTGTGATCGAGTTCTTAAGAATTCGATAAAAGAAAGAAGAAGATTTCGATAAAATATACTACGCAGGCGAAAATTCGATCGAACTAGGTCTCATATCAGGGGCTCATTTAGCCACAGAGATCACACCTTACAATGGATTAGTGGCTTTAAAGAGCGAAGGTTAATCACACCGCCGCCGCCGGAGTGCCACGATGTGATTAGATTAGTTATTATTTTTTTTTTAAACAATTTGGATGAAATTTTTGTATTTAGATAATGTATTACTTTTAAAGTTTATCTATATATATATATATATATATATATATATATATATATATATATATATATATATATATAAATTTGTATATTTATAAATAAGTATGCTCCATAATTTCTCACACAGAATCAATCTTAATTTTTACTCGACTGCCGAAGAAATGTTATCCATTGTTTTCAAGCTTATGTTGCCTGTGTACAATTTTTTGGTTCGCTCTGTAGTCTAAAGAGTTTGACAGATTTCAACATATGAAAGACGTGTCATCAGATTCGTCCTAATTGTTGGAGTGACATATACAATTTAAATATGGCGACCGCAAAAAATTATTAATTAGGTACTAGCCTTAGCCCGCGACATCGTCTACGTGGAATTTAAAAAAAAAAAACATTTTCTGATTATGGTTCTACTTCAAAAATTATTAGAGTTTCCACAGTTTTTCCTTATTTTGGCCTCTAATTTACAACTTAAGGCTATGGCATACCCTAGCAAAAGCATGCCGTATCGACCAGTCTAAAAAGACATATTACACTATTGAGGCATACAAAGAGACACAGTTCCACGTACAGTAGGCACTAGCACGTGACCGCATGTTGAAATACTTGATTTTCTCGGTTTTTTCTTTACGTTTAGGTGCTATTTGTAATGTCCCTCTTCACTACCAATGTCGTGTCACAGTTGATCAGTTGGACCACCATGGACTCTCTTGTAGGAGAAGTGCTGGAAGATTTTTGTGACGTGCCAGCATAAACAATATTATTCGACGGACTCTTGTAAGCGCCAATATCCCGGCTATATTGGAACCACCTATAGTTTTGTAATTGTTTTTGTTTTTGATTATATTAGATATAAGATAGTCGAGTTTATTTACATATGCAATAAAGAAGTCATACAAGGGCTAAATATCAATATTTATGCACTTAGCTTCAAAAGGGACGGATTTCTATACAAACTTCCAATCTCCAAGTTAACCCCGTTAGGGGATGGATTTTGCAATATCCTTTGTTAGTGCTCACCTACGATATAACTAAAACCTATGTGCAAAATTTCAAGTATATCATTATACAATCAATATAAAAAAATATCGGAACTCAAAAATAAAATTTTCGACCCCTATTTTGCCCTCTAGGCGATAATTTTCCTAAAATGGTAAATCACAACAGTTTTAATTATGAACAAATACTAAAACTTAAAAATTTGGCTTCAAAGTTAACGGAAGTCCAAACGTTAACTTTCAAACCCCTATATTTTAACTCAGTTGGGGATGTATTTTGCAAAATCCTTAGTGCTCGCCCACGTTATAACAGAAACCTTGTGCAATTTTCAAGTACAATGTAAATAAAAAAATATCGGAACTTATACAAATTGTCATCCCTTACTTTACCCTCTAAGGTCTAGGGGATGATTTTCCTAAAATTGTGAATCACGGCAAAATTAATTTTTAACTCAAAAGCCAAATACTAATATTTATGCAATCAGCTTCAAAAGTGATGAATTCTCATAAAAAAAATTCTACCCCAATTTTACCCCCTTCCTCAAATTTATATTTCCTATTTTTCCCTTTATTTATGACTTTTCGAAAACGGTAAAACTCGTAAGTCTTAATTTTCAAACTAAATCTCTTCTCAGACGTATGCTTGCTGGTTTCTTTAGGAAAATCTTCTACACCGAAAAACCAGTGGTATAAACAATGTCTTTGAGAATTCTCAGAGATAAGTCAGATAGACTGATTTGGTACAAGCTGATTTCGTGTGCCCGCCTCTTAAGGCACAGTGACTACTTAATTAGTGCCGCCAGAAGATATTTTTTATTTCCTCTTTGTACAAACCACATTTAAAAAATGTTACAAACTAATTATTTAGAACTAGTTATAAGCTATTTTAAAAACGTTATATATTGGATCCGGAATAAACCTGTGAGCTGTAGAAACGGCCACTTTTAGCAGAAATACTATCTACAACTCACTGGTATATTCTAGAAAGGACGTATAACGTTCTAAAAATATCTTTTCACTAGTCCTTAATAATTGGTTTGTATCATTTTTGTAATTTGTTTTGTACAAAGAGAAGCAGTGAGGCAGACTCACTTTAGACATAATTGCGTAAAGCATCGGAACTTTAATTTCGATATCTCATCCACCCCTATGAAGTTATAATACACCAAAAAAATTTCACTAATTGCTTATTTCATACATATACCGTCTATTTGAGATTCTAGAGAGATAATAGTATGCCACATAACTAACCTAAAAAAATACGTTACGTACCAAATAAGTATCTATGAAGAAAATTACTTGCTATTGTTCAAGATGTCGCTTAGTCCAAATAGCCTTTCACTCGTTGATCATGAAATGTTAGCCACGACCAATAAAATAAAAATAACTAGGTACCTACTAGTCCAATGATCCGCAAATAGATAGCATTGAAAGAGATACGACGGTAATATAGGGCATTTACAGAGACTTTTTCAGAACTAAATACTAAAGAGTTTGCATCTTTCTTACCCTAACACCAGGACATATGGGTCGGTAAGGGCTTAATCTAATTGCCTATTGCAAAGTCCAAGTGGAGTTAACTAGTTTTGAAATACGGTACAATTGAACATCTATTGTATCTTACGTAACACCTCTATAAATTAAAATACTGATTATTTTGTAGGTAGGTATTGTTAGCTACGGAGATAAAAATAAAATAGGACTTGCTTACGTAGATGCACTAAGACAGAGTAAGAATGGCATGTGTGTGCGTGAACAAATGTCCGCACTTGACCCGTTTTTTGCTATAAAATATTTTTATCTAATGTAAATAAACCTTGTTAATATCTTTATTTGGTTATATCTATCTATATTGTTTAAATCATTTTAAGGTTGATTAGATTCTATATTTACATTCTACGCGCCTTCGTCATTTACGCCTAGGTACTTTAATTTATTCGCGTAGTATCGCGCAAATAGCAAAATTGTAAATAAAATTTACTTTAGCAAACCTTTCTTGTGGATCATATTCTTTTGTCTAGCTATCTGTTCGTAGATAGTCAAATGCGCTGATGCTATATTTTTGAAAATTTCATCAGTTTAATCCTATCCTAATTCCTACTTAACCTACTAATTTTAAAAATGTGAAAGTATGTCTGGATGGATGTTCGATACTTGATCACGTTTCAACTACTGGACGGATCGAGATGAATTTTGGCACACATATAAGTTAGGTCTTGGAATAGTATATACCTAGGCTAAGTATTATATTAAAAATTCACAATTAATATCACTATTAAACATAATGTTTAACGGGGCTCTTACCGTGATAAGCCGAGGAGATGAGCTCTTAATATTTCGGTACTGTTGCAAGCACCATGATCGCGTGATGACTGGTTCTTGCGAGTTTGTACAAAGTCTATGGGCAAACATATCTATCTACCCTCTTTCTTTTTCGTTTTGTTACGGAACTACTAGAACCCACTCGAAAATCACCATGACAGTATATACTCACTGTGTCACTGCGCTATTCGAAACGTACTAATTTATTACTGTTTTTTATTAAAACTGACACTGGATTCCACGTATTCGACTATTTTAACCCATCTTCCCTAATGAAATTTCAATATTTATAAATTTAATTGCCTTTTTAACTAGTCTAGGTACATAGTGGCGTTCTGTCGACAGTTTTTGTGGATTGTGGAATTCGATCCAATGGTTAGTGCCCGACTCCAGTAAATGTTCAGCAATGGTCGACGTTTGTTTGTCATTGTTCTTAACAATCGTTATAATATGTTTGTTCATGCGGCACGCGATGGATCTCTTTGATTGTCCAATCCAATCCAATACATTGCAAATTATAGTAAACTAGCTTCTGCCAGCGGCTTCGCCCGTTATCGGCATAGCTTCTTACGGCAACTCCTCAATTATAGAAAAAATAACAAACAGTCAAATCTTTCCCCTTTAATGGCATAATACATTCTTGTCTGTGAAACCATGGAAATGCAAATACAAAATTTCAACCCAATCGGGCAAGCCGTTTAATAGTTGACATACCAACAGCAGCGCCACCTAGCAGGTCCAATTGTATTTTAAAATCATCCAGAAAACCATCGAAATATCCATATAAAATTTCAACTCAATCGGTTTAGCCGTTCAGAAGTTATTTGAAAAAGGAAATAATTACGTTATTAAGTAATTAGAAATGTACGGAAGGATAATTCTTTCTACCCGTTGTCCTATTACCCGTTTTCTTATTTATTTTGTTTATTAAGCATTTTCCCGCGGTAAAAAGTAGCCTATGTTCATCAGGGATAATGTCGGCTTCTTATGGTAAAAGAATTTTTCAAATCGGTCCAGTAATTACGGAGCCTATTCAATACCAACAAGCAAACAATCAAATCTTTCCTCTTTATAATATTAGTATAGATAAGAAATAAATAAGATCAGTAAAGATACTGTTACAGAAACGGTGTTACAGTAGTTACACGTTTTAAGTAATAGGTAAGAAAGTCATTTGCTTCATAGGTGATTCAACGTCATAGGCGAGTAAGATTATAAATACATAGCAAGAACTGTGTATTCATAATCTGTAGATAATACTAAGTTACTAACAGTTTAATTCTGGTCGAAGAGGAATCCATTGAAATGTCGATTAAGCAAATCAGATCATTGGTTCCCAAGATATACGGTAAATACGACTTACATACAAACACATACATCTGAGACATAACTCTGTAAATAGTCGCAAATGGTCTCTAAACTTAAGAAAACACAAATTCAGCAATTTCATTATTTAAACCCATTTTAATTAACTTCTCATCTACTTTTTCGGTAATCGGACATTTCATTCAAAGATATTACGAATTTAATAATACAACTACTGTATGTTTACCCAAAAATGTTTAAAAAATATGTGTTAACCCATGCGCAGCCAGGACGGGCCGCTAGTCTTTTATATAATATAACATTAACATTTTATATCTTATGTTGTAGTTTTATTTGTTAGGTACTCTTCTGCAAAACTACAGAAATTCATAAGAAGACACCAAAGACTTGTATCCAATATCAATAATAGTTGGAAAAAAAGACACACACTTTTGGGCTCGCTTTGGTGTACCTATGTGTGTGTGTAATAATAAATAAACAAACTGCTTCTGTTAATTTTATGTCTAATCTAATTTGAAAATTCTATAATTTGGTTTTGATTTTTCTTGAATTAATTTTGTGTTTAAATAACTTACTACTTTCTTATTTTACAAAGAACTTTTATTGCAGGTTAAAAGTTATCCAAAAATAGCATACAACGTAAGTTTTTCTTGTGTTTCTTATCTATATATTATAAAAAGGTCCATGTTTATAAAATCCTACACTTTGAAACTTATTTGCTTATAAACCTTATACCTAAGTAACCTAGTAAATAGGTGCGTTCGTTTTGCTACAAAAATTTCCACGTTTGATACCAAAGAGAAAATTTTGATACCAATGTTTAATGAACATGTTCGTTTTGGGATGGAGAATCATTATTTTCGTAAAGTTTTGTCACTTTTCATCCGTTCATTAAACATTGGTATCAAAATTTTAGTATCACCTGTAACACTCTGTCAAGCTTTCCTTTACGATATTTTTGTTATTTTTGTCACTGGCCACTAAAAAATTAAACTTTAGACCGCTGCCTGGAGATGCGGTTTTAGTGTTAATCTGTCCACACATATTTATTGTTTATGGTAGTGTGTGTATGTAAGTACGTCAACCGTTCGTTTTGCAACCAAAATCACCTGTAACACTCTGTCAAGCTTTCCTTTACGATATTTTTGTTATTTTTGTCACTGGCCACTAAAAAATTAAACTTTAGACCGCTGCCTGGAGATGCGGTTTTAGTGTTAATCTGTCCACACATATTTATTGTTTATGGTAGTGTGTGTATGTAAGTACGTCAACCGTTCGTTTTGCAACCAAAAATTTTGTTAGCCACATTTCAAAGCTACACGAACGATAGGTGTCGGTCGCAAAACTGACGTTATCAAAGGTGTGAAAAGTATAAAACGTGGGAACTTTTTATCACAACCGTTTATTAAAAACGGTTTTAAACATAATCGATCTACGAGCTTTTCAGATTTAAGCAATAATTTTAATTCCACGGAACCCTACGAACGAATGAAATGCGTATACAACACGTAACTTAGCCCGCTGGTTTTTTCAAAATTGTAAGTACGGAATCCTCTGAATTGTTTTGAACACCTTGTTATAAAAAATCTGCCAGTTATTAACGGATATCAATTAAAATTCAAATTTTTTTGGATTCTTACGAAACACTCCTATATTCCTTTTTTTTCTGACTGACTGCAGTTGGCTGATGCAGCCATTGCTGCTCCACCGGGCTTTTGGGGCGAGACTCTGAAGGAGTCTCAGCCCATATAGCGCCCAACACTCAGGGCTCCCCGCGGGGGGATTCTCGGCTTGGGTTATCACTCTTGGGGTCGCCCCTTCGACCAGTGTGAGTCTGTAACCCAAAGTCGAGTCAGCGCCAGGAGGGGAGTTCCCCATTACGCGAGAGAGTGGGGCGAGAAGCGCCCCGGCACCCTTTGATACCTCGTGTATCCGTTCGTTCGCCGACGAAACAGAGGACGGCGGTGTCATGTTAGGGGGGAGGTCCTATTAGGGGAGGTCGTTGAGACTAATCTTGCTATCCGGATAGCGAGATCGTCGTCTGGGGCCATAGTACGTGCCGAGGCAGCCTAACGATAGTTACCGAGGTCGGTCGGGGGGATGAAAACTATATTCCACACGTAGCTTACCTGTGTATATCTAATGATACAACTATACAAAACTGAAATATATTTATAACTGCGTGTATGGTAAACAAAAATATTGTTGTATGACTTGCTATTGTTTATATACTCGTAAATTACCTTTTAGTTCACAACCTTGTCTATGTTTTCCTATACATTTCTTACTTGAATTGTATGTACGTATGCGGATTAATTTGGATAAATACTTTGCATTATCACATTTGTGATCATTAACCATGATCACGTCGTACGATAAAATAATACAGCTATTATTTTACCCACAACTTAAGTGACAACTCTTGCGTTAATAAGCCGTATCGCTGAAGCATTGGCGTACCTAGAGTTATTCTCCAGCGGGGGCTTGGCCCCTAAGCAGTGACGGAGTACCTATATAGCAGGAGGTAGCAAATGCTAAGGGCTTCGCGCGCCACGCGCCTAGACAAAATTAACATGTGTGTTATATTATTATTCGTAATATTAATGTTATTCTTAATCAGTTACCATACTAAAATTACAAATAAAAAAATCGTGATTATTTAGAATACGCAGCGAGCACTGCTCTCTCTATTGATTGTGTACGGGCGATACTTCACTATATTAAGAACAGCACGATTGCAACCAAAAGAGTTAGCAGCACTGCAATTTTTGAAATTACTGCTATGTGCGAAATTGTAAAAATATCGTTCTGTCTAAGGGCATGAATTTCATAGGGCGGTGCTCTTGTGTTTTTCTAAGATAATGTGGCGCCGCTAAATATTGTGTTGCGATGTGTTTGGGTTGTACTACTATATACCGTAGAGAGAATAAAAAAAAATGTGTATTTAAGAATTTTACGCTCATAAATTTTATTATTCTAAAGAATTCTTCCAGAAGCATCCATCGCCTTTATTCGCTAATAAAACAAGTATACTCATGTGTTGTCTTTGGGTTGTGCTATGGCATCATTCCAAACATTTCTAATGAGACAAGCTGTAGGGCATACATACAGATGCACCTCAAACTTAAGGATAAAGTCATTTTGTGATGCTATATGACTTAACTAGATTTTAGATTTTTATGGTCGTCAAAATATTTCTTAAGAAGTTAGCACTAATTTAATTTTGTTTTAATAAAAAACAGATTCTTTACTGTAATGTGATGTAGTGCAGATCAAGAAAATTGTAAAGGTGCTATTTTCACGAGCCAAAGTTGGTTTTCAGAAGTTAGCACCGGCTTCTGTGTCGTAAAAACAACTGTGTCACAATTCGAAATTCAAAATCTTTTAATTCAAATGGGTTTCTAAGAACACTTTTGAATCGTCAAGAGAAACAAAGAAGAATTTGCTTTAAAAACTAAATACAATACCAAATGGTTTATTGCCAGCATCCAATAGTTGTCGATTATTTGTAAAACTTCTAATAAAACATAATATCATAGTCAACTTCTAAATATACACAGAGTGTAACGGAAATGCCCCAAATCCCTGAAGGGGGCAAGAGTGCACCCACTCAGCAATCACTATCCAAAGTTTCACGCTGAAAATCGGCATTTCAGTTTTCATACTAATTTCATAAAATAATTTTACGTTCTGACTTGACCACAAAGTTTAATAAACTTTAGAATATGCCACCAGCTAATTTATGAGAATCTAGTACTTTTGAATTCGTACGACTCCAGTTACACAATAATTACCTACAACGCGTTCGACGTCTTGTCGTATAACCTTGATCATTATGTTGCAAATATTATAACAGGACAGGTTAAGGCAGTAGTGCCCTGTTACCGAATGCACCGGCTAGGTGCTCAGAAGGAGGAGAAAAGATAGAGGGAGTTCAAAGGCGAGTAAAGAAACACTTTTCAAGGGTAAGGCAGGTTATATTAGTATACTCTTTCATTATATAGTAACAGCTTTTAATGCACAGTATTCCAATCATATAGGGTGATTCTTAACACTTAAATATCTAGATCACAGCTACCTAATTCGCAATCATATAGGACTACCTAAATAAATAGAAAGATAGCCAAACGCAAGCCTGCCTACACAGATTTTAAGTGTAGTTTTTAAAGCTTTTATTAGGGAACTAGTACACTCAGGTCCTTTCGGCCTAGAGCCCGATTCGATGTCTTGCTCGCTGTAGGCCCCTTCAGGTCAGCACCGCCGTAGAAAGAAGATGCGGATGGGACTGATTTTACGTGGCCTAACAGCGTGTGGTGAGTAGTGAATATGCCGCCAGGCCAGGCACAAGGTAAGGCCGCACGTGGTTAGCACAGTGCAAGACCGCACGTGAACGTAACTCGCCAGTAGCTTCGGCGTAGAGCAGGTCGCCCCGTAATCTTCGTGTGTAGCGGTGTTCAAGATAGCACCCCTACTGCACAGGCCGAAGGTTTGGAGTCAAGGAGACTCCGGGCAGGCCGAGGATTTGGAGTTTAGTAGACTCCGGCCTTCCCCACTAAAAGAACAGCAAAGCAGCTGCCGTGCGCCGTCGTTAGACAACAAATGTGCACCCGCATACAAAGACGTCTTCTCACGGACCTCAGTTTAGGCGTAGAGCCGTAGTAAAGCAATATATATACGTAGTATATATATATATACTAAGAACCGTACGAGGACGGTTTTCTTTTATAGCATAGAAGTAGATATGCAGCAATTTGTAATTTAATAACAGAATCCGTGAAAATAATTATCAACAGATTTTTTTCACAACTACGTCAAGTATCTACGTAAAGTGAACTATTTTGACTTAGCGATGTCAAACATCTAGAGATTCTTTGATCTCTAAATTTAAATTACCTCAGTGGTAATGGACCTAAGAGCGAATGCCCAGAAACTTCTATCGTTTCCTACATCATCCGGTCCTTTACCGGAGACGGACCACCGGAAACGGTCGTTCCGTTATAATATCAATAGCAAATTATTATTCAATTAATTTTATAAGTATGCTTTCTATAATTTGCCTGTTGTGGAAAACGTCCTGCGTAACGAAAGCTTGCTAGTTACTGGCAGCCCACGAACTATTTGCATGCAATTACGACTTGTAAATGTAACGTCATTGTGCGACGTCTCTTAACGACAAAGCTCACCAGCTAGAAACTATACGCAAAGATTTACAAACTTCATCCTTAAGATGCAACATCATAAAGGTTGCGAGTATGTATTAAAATCCGTCTTTTTAAGGGTTTTGTAGCATTTTGGTCCGTCCATGTAGGTCGTCACAGCCTTATGATTTCGCTGTCTTTGCATCGATTTTAATGTAATTTTACAGAAGTGTCTCATTGACCCAGCGAGCGCTTTTTTTTCTGAACTATCTACTGCAGTTGGCTGATGCAGCTATTACTGCTTCATCGGACTTTTGGGGCAACCCATATAGCGCCCAACGCTCAAGGGCTTCGTGTTTTGCTTCGGCTTGAGTTGCCGCTCTTGGGGACCCCGAGCGAACGCAAAGCACGATCGCGAATAACGGAGATATTGGGGTTGAGAGCGTAAATACGATGTCACAAAACTTTTTTGTCTCCCGTATAAAAACGCAACGTTTTTATCTAATAAACTTCAAGGGGTCGGGGGTATGAAGGAGTGGGAAATAATGACAAAGAATCGCGAATTTCAGATATTCACTTCGTTATTTTGACCTTTATGGTGTGTGGTGAATATTTATTCAGTTTTAAGCTATCCAAAGACAGACTCGTCGACAGAATCGCCATTTTTGTAATAAATTGGGCTCAAGAAACAAATTCTCAAATCAAATTGAACAAAGAGTACAAAAATCCCTCAGACTTAAGGGCTCGATACGGCAAGTGAGTTTGGGATCATCGACAATTCTTACAGCTCGTCGTTTAGCCGCGTCAAAAAGGCCAAGCTGGTATCCAGGCACACGTGAAGTACTGCCCGACAGACTTACAGAACATTTACCGTTACAGTTTCTTAGTCTTAGTTTCAGATGCCAACAGAGCCCTTTAACCTATCTTTTACTCGTCTTTATTTTAGCAATCGATTTCAAGGGCAATAAAACATGTAGATGATTGTTATGTGAATAAGTCTGCTTTAGGGTCTTGTTTTTTACCGTTTAGTGGATCTGAAGTCGATTTATGTTTATGTGAAAAAAAAAAAAATTTTTAGGCCAAAACTATTTTTTTAGGATTTAGCTTTAAAAATGCCGGGTTTCAATACAAACTTTCAATCCCCACTTAACCCTCTTGGGGAATGAATTTTGCAAAATGCTGTCTAAGCTCTCCCTTGCGTGAAAAAACAGGAACTTTGCAAAATTTTGGGTTTCTTAACACAAAAATTTTAAGGTTGACATACAAATTTCATCTCCTATTTTGCCGCCTATGATTTTCCAAAAAAAGAAAACACACTAATTATATTTTTTTACCTTAAAGGCCAAAATGCATTTAACTTCAAAAATGACGGATTATACAAACCTTCGACCCTCATTTGACCCTCTTAAGAGATAAATTTTGCAAAATCTCTTCTTAGTGCTCGCGTACGTTATAACAGGAATCTCTGTACTATTAGTCTCTAGACCCAAAAATATCGAAATCCACATACAAATTTGCATCTCCTATTTGGCCTGTAGGTGATGGTTTTCCAAAAACGGTAAAACACGTGTACAAGTCACTCATATATACAATACAAGTTTTATGCATTTAATTGAATTAGTTTTTAGCACACAAACTTCCAACCCCTAGTTTACCCCCTTGATTGATGATTTCCGCAAAATCCTTTCTTAGTGCTCGCCTACGTAATAACAAAAACCTTTGTGCAAAATTTCAAGTGTTCAGACCTAGTCAGTTGTTTGGTCTGTGCGTTGATATATCAGTTAGACATTTTACTCTTTTATGTTTATATAAATATATTTTTAAAATGTGCTACTAAATTAAGCCCTTTTATTTGATATATCACATTTTAAAATTATTTTCAAAACAGAACTTTATATTCTCTAGAGGGCGCCATAAACTAAGTGTTACGCCACATATCTTGTAACCAGCGGTTCGTCAAGACGCTTCTGACGATATCTCATTTGTTATGTTGTGATAGGTGATTTAAAAGATATGCGGAATTAGATGAAAATACATACATACGTGCTAAAAAAACATAGAAAACCTCCTTCTTTTGACTTTGTCCTAATAGGTAAAGTGTCTGCCGTTGTATAGATTTTAATATTCGTAAGTATTCATTCGTTTGTATCTAAAATACTTATTCTCAGTTTTACGTCACTGCGCCGAGGGTCCGACTTCACTTTTGAAATATTTACCATAAATCAAACTTATTTGAAAAACAAAACAGATAAGGAATAAGGGGCTAACAAAATTAAAATTTCAATTTCGTGTTGTTTTGATACGTGCAAAGCCAAGGCAGTACGCTCACGTCTGGACACGTGAGTGGCGGTCTCTCATTTTACACGCAGTTTATTTCTGTCTTTGATACTTGTAGGTGGCGCTACTTACCGAAGTTATATCACATCAATATCACCGGAAAACTGGTCGGAATTATCAGGTGAGTACATTGATATAAAAATTATCTTTTTATCTTTATATAACTCATGTGCATTACAAGGCTAGCGATGCGTCATGCGTATATCCAGTTTATGTCGTCGGCAGCGTTGTTAGCCTATGATTTTGCATATCTAATGAGTTATATCATAGTGTTAAATAATCTGTTGTGTGTATTATATTTGATTTTATATTTTACACTTTTTTGGATTAGTATACTTTTATCCATCATTTGTAGTCTCATAAGCTGTCAAGTTAATACTACTTAGATAACTTAAAAAAGGAATTGTTACGTCACTGGCTAGTAGGTATGCAGATTCCTTTCCATTCTTCTAATGTAAATTATGAATTCTTGGTCATTACATAATGCCTTTGCTTATGATGATGTTGAAAAGCTAAAAGTAAGTATTCATTTTCACTTGCATTTGAGAAGCTCTGTGCTTAATTTGTGCCATGTTAATAGTTGTCAATAAATATAAATATAAATTATTTATCAAAGGCAAGATAACTTTGTTTATTTGGCTTCGATCTTTAGCCATATTTAAACCGGTTTCTGTAATATGGTGTATCAGAAAAACCTATCAATTTCTCTAAAAAATCTTTGGTTATAATGAATATATGCTGATTTTCAGATTTCGTGTTTGTAGTGGCTTAAAAGATTATTTTAGTAAAATAATCTTTTTTATAACGCCTTTGAGCCCTCCTTTGCTAATCATGCCTGACGTATTAAAGTAGCGTATCTAATAGGACTAGAAAAATCTACTTAACTTTTATGATAGTTGTAACACTTTTTATACAGGGTCAATTAGGTTACGACTCCTTAGAGCTTAGGAGGTCTCTAACACTGACAAAATTTGCTCTTGGTATCATGAGAAACAAAATAGACTGTCCGGCACTCGTCGAAGCGTTTCTAAGACTTGTTGTGCCCAATGCTCATACAACAGGTAGACTACGCGAAAGAACCCACTGCGTGGTAGGTCCTGCATTGGGGCGTACGGTGCAACGCAGGCAGAGCCCGGCGGAGCGCGCGCGCGCCCTTCTCAGCTCGGTTCTCGCCACAGCACCACAGTGTGATCTATTTGCGAGTGGAATAGCAAGCCTGATGAGTGAGTGCAAGAGAATATACGAGATGGATGCTAGAGAAACTAGCGTAAATATAAACTAAGATTATGATTGAAATAAATACATGTATTATTATTGGATTTTTTAAATTAATTTGATGAATTGTTTAATTATGAAAATAATAATGTTGTATTTATTTTTAAGCGATGATTTACTAATTTTAATTTAACATTTGTAACGCTTTGGTATAATTGTATGCTGTCATGTTATAAATTGGAAATAAATAAATAAATAAATAAATAAATAAACACATCAGCAGAGATCTGCCAAAATGTTTATAAACTTGAATTGAGCAGGGATTGGTTCTTATTTGTATTCAGAAAAAAATATCCGAAGTAACCTCCATAGTAAATGTTCATTCGTATTTTATTAGTTTTTGTATTTTTACCGTAACTTAGTAAAACGGATCAGGAATTCACAAATAGTTTTTTGTAGGCAAAGAGAGCACGTTCACTATTTGTCTTGTATTTAAACATCATAATATATATATTTGACTTTTCAGATAGTATAGTATCAAATATTATCTACAATCAATCGATAACTTCTCACGTACAGTTGCTGAATTCCAATGTGTATATCGATGAATTTACATTTATACTTCTTTTCTATATTCGATAGCTAGCCTAGTATTTCAAAAAGTAAAAAAAAGTAATAAGTTAGATTTATCTTGTTTACAATCATGGTTCAATCCAATCCAAATTTGTTTAAGTCTGTTTGTATGTCATTGCTTAACTTTGCAACGGACCCACCAATTGAGTTGATTTTTGGTACAGAGATTGTTCAAAGGACGGCGAAGTACATAGGTGTGTGACGAGGAGGATTCTATATAAAAACGTATTTATACCAAAAACTCCGCGAATAAAAATCATTTATCAATCAAGTAAATTATCTCCTAAGTACATCCGATGTACTATTGTTAAAAAAAATTAGTCATTAGTCTATGCTCTAGTTGATGTAACAGGCATTAAGGTAGATGGTATATTAAAGATTTAAAACCTCTGTAAGATTAGAAGATTACCAAAGATGCACTACAGATTAGTATATCCTAAAATCTCTTTTATACACTCTTCTCTTTTTCCCGGAAATTCAGATTCCCTCAGGGCAAAAGCAACCTTCTTTATTATGAAGAAAGAGTTGCTATAGGAAACCCACGACAATAACAGAATTAAGCAAAAGGGGCAAAAGCTAGATGATTTGATTAAATATATTAATGCATAATGACATACTCGCGGCTGACTTTAATGTCATATTATTATTGTTTTTAGTGAAAGTTTTTCATGCGTTGGTTTGTTTCGTTTAAATCTCGTTTCTTTTCAAAACGCTGCGCTGGACATGTCACGGTTCTAGTTCCAACACGAGCCTTATCTTTTTGATGAACTTTAGCGTGTTTTCAAACTAGGAATTCAAAGGGAAACAATCTGAATTGAATACTAACCGATTTTAATATGTAGGTAAATCACATATGCTGTTAATTTAGCTAAGAGTTCGATGTTAACCTTATGGAATTTTCCTACACATGATATGTACCACCAAGTCGATTTATTATTGCAGTTCATAGCTTTTCACTTTTGCATGTTTTAAGCTGAATAAGTTAAATTATAGTTATTTGAATTAGCTATTCGACTCCGTACACATTGTTTTCTAGTGTCGATAATTATTTTATTTGTATCCCGACACTATATTTAGACTTTCGCGGCTCTTATCCTAATACTTAATTTCTTTGCTCCGGTTATATGTTTGTACGATGCAATTTAGGTCTACGCGTAACTATTATTTCGAATATGATTGCCAAAGAAATAAGAAATGAGGTCTAAGAATCTTTCGAATTAATATTTTGTCATCCTAGTCCCCGCCTGAAGATGTCTACTGTTAGCGAGCTTTCTCGTATGTCTGCACAACTCAATTCAATTCAATTCAATATTATTTTATTCAGATTAGGCTACAATAATTGAGCACTTATGAATGTCACTACGCCATCGGTTCGTAAGTCTACAGGGCGGGAGACCTTGTACTGAGAAGAACCGGCAAGAAACTCAGCAAGGGCATTTCTTTTCTCCCTTTCTTTTACAGCGTCCAATTAAAATATTGGAAAATGCCTTCCCTATCATAAAAAGACACTTTCCATTACAACGGCCTGTTTTATCCGCCTACTTCTACTTTGCGGCTCTAACGGTCGTCTGTCCACTTGGTAGGAGGCTGTCCTACACTGCGTCTTCCGATCTATAGTCACTACCTGTTCCCCCAACGGTTGCTTGTTCGACAAGCGATGTGGCCTGCCCATTGCCACTTCAGCTTGCTAACCGTTTCAGATAAGCCAGTAACTTTAGTTCTTTGGCAAATTTCCTCGTTCGCGGAAAGAATCAATAAACATAGCTCTCTTTATAGCTCGCTGACCAACTCTGATCTTATTTAAGAGGCCAACAGTTAGAGACTACGTTTCTATACCGTTAGTAATCACTGGCAACACATGTTGGTTGTGGTCTTTAGTCTTTGGTACTAAGGTGGTACTTCAGACGACAACATGTTGCGCAGTTTCCCAAACGCTGCCCAGCCGAACTGTATTCTTCAATTAACCTCTTTCTCGAAGTTACATCCACCAGACCTATATAACTGGACAACTAAACATAGGTATGTGTATTCTTCAACAGTTTCGAAAATGGCATTCCCAACAACAACCAGTTGATTGATTTTCGGTTTCATATTAAACTTAATGATGTCGTAGTCTTTTAAATTCTTATTAATATTTATTTTTTTGAGTTTTTTTATGACAATTTGTTTTGTTTTAGGAAAATATGGACTTTCTTTTCGTGTGGGTCACTTCATTCGTCCTAGGATTTTGGATATTCAAGAAGCTGGGAGATTGGCAAAACTTGCCGCCAGGTCCCTGGGGCTTGCCAATTCTTGGGTATTTGCCATTCTTGGATCGCAATCAGCCTCATTTGACATTGACCAAGTTATCTAAAAAGTATGGCCCTATATATGGAATAGGAATGGGAAGTGTGTACGCTGTGGTACTTTCGGACCATAAATTAATAAGGGATGCTTTTGCAAAAGACAATTTTTCAGGACGAGCCCCTTTATTTTTGACACATGGTATTATGAGAGGGAATGGTAAGTTATTGTTATCATTATTTCAATTTTTTTTTTAAAAGTTTTTCACTGCAAAAGCATTTAAAATATAGGAGCCACGAATTTGTTTGCTTTTTTTTATTCAGCCATCGAGGCTTGGCTTTTTGAATGGTAGCTATTTAATAAGCCAGTTAAAGTCAAACAGTTTTTATTTAAGTTAGGTTTTTTACAAATACTTTTGAATCGTCAAAATTATTATATGATATTTTTTTAATATTGCCCTATGCATAATTGGGTATGATGATTTAACACCACTAATTATCTAAAAACAAGGTTTCAATTGGTTGGTTAAGTGGGTAATAGGATTAGTTAGTATTTACCTCAAAATAAATGTGCAGTGAGCCATCGCTGGGAACATTTATCCACAAACAAAACGGAACATTCTCTATAGAGTCTTGTTGTAATTTATATGTATATTCATCGAACACATAGCTACATATGCTAGCGAGTGTCGATTGAGCAAACGGATGAATAGTGGGCGTTTCACTTAATATCTCAGTTTTCCTGTTAGCCTAAACGAATGTTTGTTTTTCCTTGTATTTAAAAAAGCATTAATTATAAAATGAAATATTATTCATTTTTGATGAAGTTTCGAATTCAGGTAAACTGTCTCTCATGCATAAAGAAATCTTCTTTTTACTTAGTAGCGTTACTAGTGAAACGTTTGGTGTAACTTGTTTTAAAATCTTATCAAGCCAAGTTTTAGTTCCGATTTTGACTACTGAACAAATAAGTTGTTGACCATGTTGCAGGTATAATTTGTGCTGAAGGTCCTTTATGGAAAGATCAAAGAAAATTAGTAACGACTTGGCTAAAAAATTTTGGGATGGCTAAGTATAGTGCGTCACGGGAGAAACTTGAAAAACGCATAGCTTCGGGAGTGTATGAACTACTTGAAGTAAGTAGTCTTCCAAAGCTCGAACATAGTACAGTAGTAAGACTACAGTCAATACAAGACAAAAATAAAAACCAAAAATTTTACAGTATCTACTGGTAATCTTTTTGATAATTAAAAACATAAGAATTACTTTACTTATTACCCATAAATCAATCAATCAACTAAATAATATTTATTTAAAAAGATTTCAAAGAAAACAATTTTAATCGTCAATACAATCTATAAACAATGTAATTTTTTGCCAAAAAAGCCGACAAGAAAGCCAACTATTTAAAGTAATAATACAATACTTTGTTAACCAACTAACAAATATGCAATCTGTATTAAAGGTGTTTTAATAATAATATAAATAATTTAGTTATATTATATGCGTATGGCGAGGCAAGAGAGGTATGCCAGGATCGTAGCAAGTGGCAGACTTTGGTCTCTGCCTACCCCTCTGGGAAACAGGCTTGATGTTATGTATGTATGTATGTATAATATAAATAAAAGATATTATAAATATAAATAGTAAAGCTACTAAATAAATGTCAATTGTTATTTTTTTTGATTTAAGTAGCATAATACGGGGCGCACCATGTGAACCGTCAAATATCTCTAATCGTGTAAGGAATTCAGATATTTAAAAGCTCTCCGATACCTATTTAATTAAGTATATTACTAGTAGGTTGATTATTCTTGCACAATCATAAGTGTGTAGTACATACACATACAAACACACTGAAATATATCCGTACTTAATATTAAAATGCGCACCTGAGTTTGTACTAACTACACAGAGAAAATACCTTTTTGTAGCCTGGCAAAGCAACAAACACGATTTTGGCTAACTATTTTTTTCTAAGAGGTTCAATACCAAAATTGTTTAAGTCTGAATGTAGTAATGTCATTCAAAAGTTTTCGACAAAAAAAACAAATACACGACACAAAAGATGGGCAGCTGTCACGCAAAAATATTCATGTCCATAGAAATAAATGATTCCAGGTGGGTTTTAAATTCCCCGATGACCTCGTGATCTCGTACTTATGATGCTTTTTCATCTCCAATATTTGATTTGTGATATTTCTTTACAATTTAAGCATTGGCTTCATTCACATCTATTCAAACCACACGTCTGGGAATTTAAGTAATTATAAATCTATTCAATATTTGCTACTAACTTTTGCCAGCGGATCCACCCGCTCTAAATTCGGTTTTTGGTGTAGGATTTCAATGGCAACTCACCGACTCACACTTGACAAGTAGCTTTAGCTTTTTCAAGTAGCTTATGTCCTTTCTCGGGACTCAAATGATCTCCATGCCAAAATTCATCTTAATCCATACAGTGGTTTAAGCGTGAAAGGGTAACAGACAGACAGAGTTACTTTCGTATCTATAATATTAGTATAGTTATGGATTATGATTTTTGTTCTGACCATATAAATATATCAAATGAAATAATCATGCATATCCATGTAAGTAAGTTGTGTGTTTGGATTTTAGAAACACAATAAATACTTAGAGTAGTCTAATCCAAAGTGCATCTTGTCCACTTTCAGAGAAAAAACTTTATTGTAGAACGGTTTATCGTTTTGTTCGACATTATTGTACCAATCTATGATTTATTTGATTTTTATACGAATTGCTTATTTGTTTTTGACATGTACTTACCAAACACTGTGAAATTCTGTAAACATGATTTCTAGCCAAATATCTAAATTGTTTTTATTAACTTGAAACTTATTTGAGATTATTTGTATGAACAACTAGAATCCTGTATAACTTTTAACCGCACAACAAACTAGTAAACAATTGGCACACTGCAGACCTAGATATTTATTTCTTAAACATGTCATTAAAATTTCGTGGTGTTTGATTAGTTTTTTCTTAAACAAAAGTGAGACAGCATGTGTATATGAAGCACGCTGCGAGGCGTATTCGTATTCGTATTCCCTAAAGTTTCTAACACCCTGCTGTCCATTATGTTTCCGAAACTCCTGTTGTCCAGACGGAAATATCCCTTAAATTTAAAACCGTTTTTGTTCAATGACATTAAAATACCATTGTTGGGCTATTTACTTTTTGTTATATATTTATGTTTAAATATCGTTATAGGAATATGTTACAATCAATTTGTAAACCGTTATTTTTTTAAACCTAATTTTGGCTTTAAGTGAATTAAATGATTTTTTGGAATAAGATGACCTTGTATTTTTGTATTCACAGAAGATTGTGTATAGGGAGATGTTAGGATTAGTATAGAATGCAATGTATTATATATATCAACAAATATTTTACGATTCTGCAGATTTTATTATGTTTAAAAAATATTATTATGTAAACATGCAAGATTTTTTACCTTTCAAATTTCTTGATTTTCTATACATGTTAATACAAACCTCATTCTAATCGAATTAATTATGAATTGGATAATTTTAGGGAATTGAAAAGTCTTCTGGATCTGCCATGGATTTATCTCAAATGCTGTCGAATTCTTTAGGCAACGTTGTCAATGAAATTATTTTTGGGTTTAAATTTCCACCGGAAGACAAAACATGGAACTGGTTCCGTAAAATACAGGAGGAAGGATGCCATGAAATGGGCGTCGCAGGGGTAGTAAATTTTTTACCTTTTGTAAGGTTAGTTTAAACTTAATTTACTTATCTTAAAAGTTACTTTGTATATAGTCAAACGAGTTAACAGTGTAAAATATTTCTTTTCCATTTTATAGATTCTTTTCTATGTCAACTAGAAAAACTATTCGCGTGATAGAAAGTGGACAAGCGCAAACACATAGATTATATGCTTCAATTATAGCAAGACGACGCAAAATATTGAAATTAAGAGTACCAAAAGGTGCTGAATATCCTTTACATGCTAATATATTCAATGAACATCCAGATGGACATATAAAGTGTATTAAATACAGCAAATATGAGTCTAACATCGAAGAGCATTATTTTGACCCAGAAATATTAATACCATCAGAAGATGAATGTATCTTAGATAATTTTTTATTGGAGCAGAAAAGACGATTTGAGAATAATGAAGAATCTGCCATTTATGCCACTGATGAGCAATTACTGTTCCTTCTTGCGGATATGTTTGGTGCGGGTCTTGATACCACATCCATTACTCTTGCATGGTTTTTGTTGTATATGGCGCTTTATCCCGATGAACAGGTGAGGGTAAAATTCATAAAAAATATTGCTATTGTCCTCATGCATGAAGTAAAGAGAAAGCAACTGCTAAATACAATGTTTGGATTTTTCAGGCGTAAGCGTCAAATCAATAAAATATTAATAAATGATTAATTTTAACACCGAAATGGGCACGTACAGTGAGGTTTCAGATAAACTTCCTACCGCGAACGCTTGGGGTGTGGAATGAGCGAGGTTTTCTTTAAGGACTACAGTATGGGGTTCTTCAAGAAAAAAGTTATTAGATTTTTGAAGGATCGGCAGCACGCGAGTGATACCCCTGGTGTTACAGGGCTACGGTGACCGCTTACTATCAGGCGGGTCGTAAGCTTGTTTGCCACCTTAGTGGTATTAAAACAAAAAAAAACTCGACTACCAGAACTTTTAAATACTCTACTACTACTTTATACTATATTTTTTATGAAACATTAATTTCTTGTTAAGAAGTTGACGTTTATCAATGCCAACGGAAGGTGTAAATAATCACAGGCTACTTTGAAATAAAATGTGTTTTGGTAATAAATTAGGAATATTCATTACATAATCAACATACATATAATTCAAGATTAAATTAGTGGTATCTTTAGGTACAAATCATGTAGGAACAATCATAAAATCACCTTTTTTTCGAACTACGATTCCAAGTGTCGTATGGTTCTGAACTAGAGGAATAAAACTTTCCGTTATCAGAACTCAACAACTTAAAATCACTATAAACTAAATGATATTCAATATAATTGTATATTATGAACGTATCACCAACAAGTCTATTAATTCTTACAAATATGTTTAACAGGAACTGGTGCGCAAAGAAATTCAGTACGTGTGTCCTGAACAAGATGAAGTAGACTATAGCAGATTACCTCATCTTATGGCAGCGATATGTGAAACACAAAGGATTCGATCCATTGTACCTATTGGAATCCCTCATGGATGCGTAAAAGTAAATTTTTATGCTATTGGCAGGCAGTGCTATACTGCTACTGAATAATTTCAGAACCTTTTTTTTGCTTAAGATAGTTAAGTATATCCTATTAAAATCCTAAGCAAGTCAACACCAAATTTTCCTGACTAGGTTACTGGTAAATAAAACTATGGCTTCGGATAAGGACTAAAGGCTAACACGCACTTACCGAAACTACTTGCGGTACCGAATGAACTGCATTTAACATTCTTTGTATGAAATTTTATGAAACCTCGCACATCTATCTGCACTGAAACATGCTTACTGCCAGAAAATTAAGGTTCGGTGTCGGTGTGGTGTGTCGGCAACCTTAATTAAAACTTTAAGTAGTAGATAGGGACGTAAAAAAAAGTCAAACGACAGTAATCAAATGGTTTTCTGTAACAGACTATTTTACAGACTAGTCTTACGTTTTTTTTTATTTATTATTTCGCAATGAAACTTGACGGTGCATTACAGGATACCTATTTGGGCAATTATAAGATTCCAAAAGGAACAATGGTAGTGCCCTTCCAGTGGGCCATACATATGGACCCTGACGTATGGAAAGATCCGGAGCAATTCAGACCCAGTCGATTTTTGTCAGCAGACGGCACTTTGCTGAAGCCTCAGGAATTCATTCCTTTCCAAACTGGTAACTTATTTAGAATTTTCTATTTTGGTTTTAGTCTGTTTGCGATTGTGTATTATTGCTTATCCTATGGTTTACAATTTTATTTTTTTCTCTTAAAGTTAAAAATACTCGCTGTTTTTTTTAATACAACTTTGGTTGCAAGGTGCACTTCAGTATAGAATATTAATCCATACTAATATTATAAATGCGAAAGTTACTCTGTCTGTCTGTTACCTCTTCACGCTTCAACAGCTGTACCAATTAAGATGAAATTTGGAATGGAGAAAGTATGAATCCCGAAAAAGGACATGCGCAACTTGAAAACGTAAAGCATAATTCGGTTTTTTCTATAATTGAAGAGTTGCTGTTGAAATAAATTCTACACCGATAAACCAGTTTAGGGTGGGCGGAACCGCGAGCAAATTTGGCATGGAAATAGTTTGAGTCCCGGGGAACGACATAGGCTACTTGAAAACGTCAAGTGTGAGTCAGTTTTTTTTCTATAGATGAGGAGTTGCTGTTGAAATCTTACTCCGATAAACCAGTTTAGGGTGGGTAGAACCGTGAGCAAATTTGGCATATAAATAGTTTGAGTCCCGGGGAAGGACATAGGCTACTTGAAAACGTCAAAAGTGAGTCAGTTTTTTTCTATATTTGGGGAGTTGCCCTTGAAATTCTACACCGATAACCGAATTTAGTACGTTATAAAATTTTTAAAATAAAATTTAATTTATCACAAAATATTTAATCTGTTGTTTACATCAACAGGTAAACGTATGTGCCCTGGAGACGAGCTTTCTCGAATGTTGGCAAGTGGTTTAATAGTCCGATTGTTTCGTCGCAAGTGTATAAGATTGGCTTCGCAGCAACCGTCGGCTACAGAGATGCAGGGGACGGTAGGGTTGACGCTCTCTCCCCCTCATGTACTGTTCTATTGTGATCCTGTGTAAACCTGGTGCCAGATCTTTGTACAAATATTTGTGCAAATGTTTGAAGACATAGTGCTGAGTGTTTGTAGAAGTGAACAAATGGTCAAATATTTATGACATATGTCTTCAAATATGTGTACAAATGTTTGAAGCTATGTCAAGCGCTGGCTTAATAATAAAATATACAGGTTGTATTTTTAGTTAAGCCGTTGATTTATCCGGTACTTTTAGTTGTTGGCATTTTGGCAGTTCTAAATAAAGTCCATTATGCTCTATCCTTATTATGTAGGTATGTATTGCTTCTTTAGTTTTTGTGATAATATTATATTAGTTTTAATTAATGTGGTGCACATAGACGTATTCAAGATTTCACAGCTGTGTAGATTGTAATTAAATATGCATTTAAACATATCATTGTTTCACTCTCAAAAATAATAGACACAACATTCTTCTCTTCTTTTAATAAAATTAACGCATGGCTTACTTTGAAGCTATAAATCTTTTTTGTTTAAAAAAAAGCGTTTTTACAAAAGAATAATTATATAGGTGAGCTTAAAGAGCAAAACCCTATTAAAATACAAAATTTAATCCAAATTGTTAGTTGTAGAGGAATACAAGCGTAGCCTACCTAACTTTAATTTCATTCATACAGTCAGGCATTGCCTTTAATAAATCCGACATCCGAAAACGTCATAGCGCCGTGACAAAATGTATGCCTGGCTGGAAAGCACCCTACTAGTCATATGTGACGACAAAGGTTAGTCGGGTGTGCTCGCCTCCCATCTCATCAGCAATCCTTAGCCCGCGATTGCTCTGTCTAGATCAGAGGTTAGTAATAGTTAGTAGCGCAAAAAGTATTGTGTACTATAAGTCAGACCAACAAGGATTCTGATGCCCTCAAAATATGTCTCATTTTGCATGTATTGTAGTCTATATTTTACATTCACCAAAAAAAGTTATCGTCAGCTCATACTTTTAAGATAAATGGAATCTACTTGTTAAAAATTGACGATTTTGGCCATTTTTAATATTTTGTTATTGTCAATAAAAAATTATGTCTATTTCTGATAATATGATACTAGGGAAAGTAGACTCTTATATTTTTAAATGTGTTAAATTGGTACAATTTCTTTTATTTTTACCGAAGTTATCAACTTTTAGACAATATGAAATGCATATAACTAAGCAATGAAAAATCGTAGAAGTCTGTTATAAAAATCATTTTCAAGCACTAAATTTAAATTTTATATTGTCGGATATGTTTTGAAAAGAAAAAAGGAACCTAGTTCCAAAGTAAATATGACTAAAGTCGTGTTTTTGCACTATTTAACACGATGAAAAAATTTAATGCTGGATCATTATTTAACATGTATGATTGTACAAGAATGAATGAAATGTAACATTGAAACTGCGTGCCAGTGCCGGATTTAAGTTTTTCCCGCCCTTATTTTTTTTATGGTAAGCTTTATTTCATTAACTTTCAACATTCATAGTTCTTAATTGAATCCTATTTTAAATCTTATTTCAAACTCGACTTAACATAAATTTGATGCGGTTATAAATAATAGTTTGCAAAAGTAAAATTTTTGAGTACAGTAAAAAAGAAAATGTTGTGAGCACGACAAAGCAATGACCTTGTGTTTTGTCAAAGAAATAGCTGAAGAGTTGAAAAAGGAAACATAATTCTTTTTATCCTGATAATGTGTATTAAACGGACATAGATTTTCTGAGAGTCAAACAACGGGCTAGTTTTCCTTCACATTGCAACTATATATAGCTGGATAGCTGGAGGAACGAAGAATAAATAGTGAGTCTCAACGGGCCACTATACGTTCTATTGCTTCATAGTTGCGGGGTGTCCTGTGCTTAGCACAAAGATAGCCAAAGGGATGTAGTATTCCTAACATATAATATTTTTTGTCTAGGTTAATCAAGTAGTTCCTAAATCTCACGTCGTTGACGGAATTCGTTTATGGCAAATCCATGGGTAAAAAATATTTATCTATGTATATAAGAATATGTTTTGAGTGGCGTATCAACGCTGATATAAAACATTTTTTGAACAAATTTTGACAAGAATTTGAACAAAGGATCCTTATATAACGTAGGGTTTTATAAGTAAAGGATTGTGTCGTATCCATCTTTCAATGGTATAAAAGATGGGTGGTTCAAGGTTTGAAAAAAACCCATAATTGTTTTAGTTTTAATTTAGCTGTGATAATGGATATTTGGCCTTTTTTTTAAAATCATACCCCTATATATATGAAAAACACGGTATAGTTTCTATGGGAATCCATTTTTAATTGTTAATAAAATTGGTATATAGTCTGTCAGTTGAAAATATTATGACTTTTATAAGCATTTTTAAGAAGTCATTCTCTAAGGGGGTGAAGTAGGGGTTATTATTTTGTATGGAAATGTTACTTTTTTAAAAGTAGTATTATTAAATTTGGCATTTATCGTTTTGGTTAGCAAATTATGATAACATGTTTCAGTGGTCACCGTTTTCAGAAAATCATCCACAACAAGGTAAAACATGATAGATATTTGCATGGAAATCCGGCGATTTTTCTTAATTTAAACATAAAAATAGGTAGAGATATTATATTACAAATATCTAGAATGACGTATTGCAGAATTTGTGTCACTTTATCCCCTAAGCAGTAAAATTTGGGGAGTTCATATGGGAGCTTTGCAGCTTAATACGACGGGAAAAGTATATCGCTCGTATACCCACGTATATACCTATATAGGTATATAAACCTAACTGTGATTAACTAACCAACAGTTAATTACACGTTAGTAGCTAACTTACAGCTTAAAAAAGAGTAGAGAGTCTGTAATTTTCAGGCCTTTGGAAGTATAGCAATAAGAAAGGAATTTTGAAAATTCAAACTCTCTGAGTGGATCAAAATTGGGATTGAAGTTCAGTAAAAATGTTGAATATTTCGCAAATTTCAAATAAAAGGCGATTGGATATTGTTACGTAGATTTTCCTATAGAAATAAGCTAACACGGCCGTTTTAGTTTAATTTATATTTTTATAATGAGGTATGAAACGCAACAAGGGATAACGGAGTGACTTTACTTTGGACACAGGGGTATCTGGAGAAACATAAAATACTTTTCATCCCGATTAATCAAGGAGTGTCAGTAGGCAACCCCCAGCTAATAAGCTAGTTCGCTACATTGAAGTATTTTCATATTTAAGAAATGAAATTAGTTTGAGAGGGTGCGATGAAAATTAAAGAATATATTTAAATAATAAAATTGTATTTTTCCTTTTATTTTTTAACGAAGATTTGTATCGTTTATGCTATATTTACAAAGCTTTATGGTAAATAGTATACTAATTTAACGGTGAGTTGTGAGTTACAAGACAATTCAATACAAACAACTTGGTTGCAAACAAATTGAAAAAAAAGTAACTTCAGGTCTCTCTAAGGTACAAATATAACAAAAACAACGATCTATGTCGTTCTTAGACTAGCAGCTCAATACACTACAACATTGGAATGTTACATTAAGGTACTTCATTACATCTTAAGATTTAAATAAGATAATGTTAACTTATCTCAAGTAACATGACATGAGATCTCATACAAAACAAAACACTCTCACACGTGACTAATAAATAATGATCTAGAAAATTACTATTATTTTGGTATACTATAGCTTAACGGTAATCTATTTGTATCCATTTAAATAATCCATAATGTGTGATTTGAATGTTTTCTTAATAACATATAATACTAATAAAGAAAACACATGTAAAACAAAAAATAATCTCGACGATGGGATTTCTTGATAACACTATTGTAATTAGTTCAGTGTATTACTAAATTGAACACGATATGCACAGCCTCAACCATCGCTTCAGCGATGTTATCACTTATATTATAAAAGTCTTAAATACATAAATGGTCATCGATGCGCTCTAAAACGAGTGATCTGTGAATACTGGTGGGTATGAAATAGCGTCTTAGCGAAGAAACTAGTGCGCTCCGACATGCCTCAAGAGAGTGTGATCTGGCACGGGAATGACTGGCAACAGGGCCGGCGCTCGTGGTACGAATTTCACCAAGAAGGACTGCGGTGCTATAGTTGCACCCACTGTCCCCTCCAGCGTCGGTGGCGCCACCCCATCCGGCATCTCCACGTCAAATTGATGCATGATACACGAAAAGAACATGAACATCTCCATCCGTGCGAGCACGTCTCCCAGACACATACGCCGTCCCACCCCAAAAGGCATGAAGAATTCCGGTCGCTTAACCTTGCCAGTTGCATCGATGAATCTACTGGGATTGAAATCATTGGGTTTGTCCCATAAATTGGGATCCATGTGCACGCAGTTGATAAGTGGCACGACTTGCGATCCCGCTGGAATCTTGTATCCATTCAAATGTACATCTCTGTAAAGATAAGGGTTTTGTTAGTTTCATACCGATTAATACCTTACTTGTTTTACTTATTTCTTTGTGTGAACGGAAACTTACTTAGTTGGTGAATGTGTGGTGGCCAAAGGTACGATGCTTGACATCCGAAGAGTTTCCAAAATAGTACTCTCAGTGTAGGGTAGGTTTGGCATGTCTTCAATAGTCGGCAACCTTTCGCGTCCGATGATGGCGTCCAATTCTTCTTGAACTTGTCTTCTGACATCGGGGTTCCTCAGCATAAAAACAATCATCCACAACAGTGAAGATTTAATAGTTTCCATACCAGCTGAGAAAAGGTCTCCAAGTATTTGTTTTAACTGTAGTTCTGTAAATAATAAATGTTGTTATTATCTATCCCAAAACGTGGTTTTAGTAATAAATTTAACTACATCAATTATTGAACAAAAATAAATCTGAAACAGAACTTACCATGGTCTCTACCTTCAAATAGTTCACCTTCTCTGCCTTCAAGCTTGGCTTTCTCAATTTCAACTAGGTAAACATCTATAAGGTCCCTTGGGTTGTCAATATCGAGTGTTTCACGATGCTCTTCTATTAATGTCTGGTAAAACTCAAACATTTCTTCGCGATTCTTCATTATTTTAATCTGTGCTTGCGCTTTGCCGGGAAGATACTGTACAAAAAAACACTTCAGTTAGACCTGGATAAATTTAAAGTTTTTGTTGTTTGTAATTTTATAGTAGGTAATTTTTTTTCTAGCAAGTGTGTAGGTACTAACATTGTAAAGAGGAATGTATTCTCCGTAATGGATCTCTCCAAATAGCCGCATTCCTTCTTCAATCAAATGGTTTAGTCTTGCAAATCGTGCGTCTCCATGACTAAAGCGCACAGACATTGTGATTCCGCAAATGACGTTAGACACTCCTAGTGCTAACAAGGGATTAGCGTCTATAGGATTTCCCTCTGCTCGACGAAGATTAGCAATTAATTCATGCACTTCGTTCTGTAAACATAAAAATATTACTTGTTAGTTTTTTTACTGATGCAAAAGTAAAAATCTGTCAAATATATACAATTTTAATTCTACCTTAATGCGTCCTTCCATGATTCTTTTTCCGTTTCCCATGTAAGTCATGCCAAACTCCCTTAGTTTTTCATGCAGGAACCGACGCTGATTTTTCCAAAGCCGGCCTTCGCTGTTGATGATGCCTGCAACAGAAGGAGGCGGTTAGGAACGTTTGACGCCAGTAGGCGGTGCAGCCCCCGGCAGGAGGGCCGGGTATCGATGCACCGCCCACAAACTCATGTGCGCCGGTAAAATGCATTGCTATACTGAGTTCGTAAGTAAATCAATATTTTTTTTTCTGTACGTACTAAAAGCTAATTATTAGTTTAAATAGATTACGTATATTTGTTTCTTAATAATTTTATAGCTACTAAACCAAAGATTACTGGTAAAAACTTTACAAACCTAGAGTTTGTCTGTGAAATATAACGAATGCAGAAAAAAAATTAAATTGCTTGCAGAATATTGTGAATGCAGAAGAAAACAAATTAAATTGCTTGCAGAATTTTGTGAATGCAAAAGAAAAAAAATTAAATAAAGAATATAGCAAATGCAGAAAAAAAAGAATGCAGTAAATGCAAAAAAAAATTATTTTATTATTCTGAATTTACTATATTAAATACATAATAAAAAATTTTATATCAGTGGATGTAGGAAGTTGAAAACCTATTACTTACCAAGACCATCTAAAGTAAGCATCAACGGTGTGTTGGGTCGCCCTGTGAACTCTTCACGGCGAAAAGCTTCCCTGATGAGCTTGTAATCGCAGATCACTATTGTCAGCTGATTCCCGATACGAACGCAGAAAACAGGACCGTAGATTCGTGACAAGATCAAGAACGTTATGTGTCGAATGCCGAGAAAGGGCAAGTAGCCCACGACCGGAGGCGCCCAGGGCCCGGGCGGCAGCTTCCGAAGATCACGAACCAACGACATCAGCTTCACTGCTAGTATGGCAGCACATGTCACCAGCACTAAGGGCAAAGAAGTGTGACTCACACAGTAGCTCAACACTTGCCACAACCCCCACAACAGTTTAGAATTTGAAAGCATTGTTATCATTTTTATTTTGTTAAATAAATGTCTGTTTAAGATTTAACTGAACATTAGTGCACGGACCGCAGATCGTGGTACGTGCGTGTCGCGACACCGGACTTGTATGTATATCGTGTGCGACCGACGTCTGCGCACTGGCGCGGCGGCTGGCGTGGCCTTGCAATAAATAGGTGGCGCTCGAGTAGGCTCGTCCCATGAGGCGCCCCTCTCGCCGCAGCTTTTCCGCGCGCCGGCTCTGGACTGCTACGACTGCGTAGCACTAACGGCGTAGACCGCTTTCATTTTCGAATTATCTTTCCAACGAACCGTTGTGTACGCGTAGTAAGTTTGTTCTTTCATGAACTCTTATCTCAAAGTACTATACATCATAAAAAATGCCACGTACCGTTATCGTGCATGTATATGAATTATGATAACAAATAAATAATTAAGATTTTTTAACATGTATTGTATTTGTTGATGACCTTAGTTATTTTTTACCCAGAGATTTTAATGCATGTGCAGGCGTCGATTTTCGGCGAATGGTTGCCGAGGTCACACGATTGTGCATGTAGACGATAAGATTAAGTTATTGCGTAACCGCGAGGCAAGGTGACGGCGGGTCGTCGACTCGCGGCGCCCAGCCTTGGTCGATGCTGAGCACTGCCCGCCCGACCTCTAACCGACACCGAAATATCGCACAAAAAGTACCGCGGTGACTAGCTGCACCGCACCTACTGTTTATTATGCGCAGACGCACAATAGAGCTTAAAACGTCATTAACTTTAATGAGAATGGAAACTTTAAATACATATATAATATTTTGTTTTGTATGTTGCAATGTCCTTAACATTAGCACAAAGTAAGTATTGACTCAGCGTAATATTCTTTAAGATTATTCTGAGGGTAAAGATGTAAAAATTATATATATTTAGTAGGCACCTACTACATACATTTTAAAATTTATTTTAAAACCAACTTTCTGAAAACATTAACTTATGATTTCGTGGTATTCATTAGGATTATTGCATATTCGTAAAAAATCGGGACAAGTGCAAGTTGGACTGGCCTTACGATGAAGTATACCATTTTTTTAAAAATCTGACCCACACATTTTGACTGTGGTAACTAAACCATGTGTGTACGAAGTACAATGTAGAGAGTTTTACTATGTTTTTATTTTAAATCATTGGCTTTTAATAGGTTTTTCTATAATCTATAAATAACTAAATAACTTTCTTACGTACTAAGATTTTGTTTTAGATAAATAGTTAAATTATTTATATGACACTTTCATCATTTTTGTTTCTGATTTTTAGAACACATGGTTGAAGTTTCAGGGAGGAGGGGAAGTAGAGATTTTAAAAGACAATAACTTGTTAAATAACAAACAGACATAAAAACACTTAAGGCAAGGCAATTTTAAAGTCCTAACTAACGACACCCCACACAATAAGGTGCGTTAAAAATTTTTACCTCTCAGCTCTACGTATTGAGGTACCAACAGTTATTTTTCATTTTACATTATCTTATTATAAAACTTACATTAAACATCCGCATGTATAATTTCATCATATTCGATCGACGGAAAGATGCTAAAATATATTTATGTTCATATTTTCCAGTTTTTTTTGCATAAAAAATAGTATTTATAATTAACTTTATTTTAATATTATAAATTAAAGTTACACATTTAACACCAAAAGCGATTAATATTACTTGTTTCTTATATTGTTTACTAAAGATTTAATAACCCATGCGCTGTTTGAAAGTTCATAACTAAGCCAATTCTTAAACAGCAAATCCATCCATTAATGTAATAATAATAATAAATAATAATAAATATTTGTTGGATAATCATTAACAGCGCCATCTAGTTCCGAACTAAGCAAAGCTTGTATTATGGATACCAGACAATGGATACAAATACGTATATTTACTTTTTTTCGTAAAGACATACATATTACACAGAGAAAACACCCAGTGTCAAAACAAACAATCTTCAATCACGTAAATGTTTGTCTTGTGCAGGAATCGAACCCACGCCCCTCTATTTAGCAGTCAGGTCATTACCCACTCAGCCACGGAGCCGACTTTGGTTTATTTTGTTACTCAGTAAAACTAAGGTTACAATTCAAAACAATTCCTTTAATTTGTTGTTACACACTTGCAAGAATCACGATGTATTACTAACAGATGCGCTGACAGTTTTACAATAATTAATAGTTTTTTTATCTAAAAAGCATTTTTATAAGGAAAAAACATTCAGTGCTTTGCAATCTACAAGAGAGTTATGCCTACGTTTGACTTAATATTGTATAATAATATACAACATTCACTTTTTGTGACGTTTTTGGGTTTCCCAAACAAAATTTAAATTTTACGATAGCCTTAAGTTTTTTTTTTAAATCTAACCGATTAAACAATGCATAATTTAGAAAATAAGACCGGTCGACTGTGAGTTTTATTAATGAAAAAAAAATAGATGGTGCTGCTAAAAAAACGAGCAAAGCTCGGTCTTCCAGGTACTTGGTTTTCATTAGTTTATTTATTTTAGTTTAGTTAAATCAATTATTGAGTTTAGTTTATTTAATTATGAACTTTTTGTGCAAAGTCTTATGAATTTCTTCTTCTAATTATGAATCACGTATTCGATACACTTAGATGTAACTTAAAAGAGCATACTACCAGAATTTCATTTTTACGCAAAGGATTGTTTTGCATCTGCTCAGTAAGTGCAACTGAAATTTGAATGATTATAAGAAACTTTCCAAGTTCTATATACGTGCTATTACTTAACAATCTCTTATCAATCAATAAAGAGTTCAGTTTAATCCCTTATTTAAAAGCATTTTCGAATTTGATAGCAGAAAATTACAGTAGGTAAACAAAAATTTATTTCTTGTATTTTAATGAAAACTTAATTGAGTTGAGATATAGCCACCATTGCTCACGTATGCTAAATTACATATCACTCGCCTTTACTTATCGTAATCTTAACTTAAGTTTACTTTGAACTTATTTATCATATTTATTCTTTTCATTATATAATTATCATATAAAGTTCAATTCAAGTAAATAATTTGTAAAAAATTAAAATGAAATATAGATAATTACTTACTTAGAAATTATTAACATATTATACAAATTATACAAAATTCAAATATTGAAGAATAAAATAAATACTACACTCTCAAATATTAAGTAAGTTTTCAAATGTTAGGGACTACATACAATATGAGGTTCTTCAAAAAAGAAGTTATTAGATTTTTAAAGGGTCGGCAACACGTGAGTGATACCCCTGGTGTTGCAAGCGTCCATAGGTTACGGTGACCGCTTACCATCAGGCGTAAGCTTGTTTGTCACCTTAGTGGTATTAAAAATAATATTATAAAAAATATTTAAAAAATACGCTTTTAAAACATGAACTAAAAAGTAAAAAATAAGCGTCCATACATCACGGAGCTGAAGCAAAAAAGCGTGGCCACTTTTTTAACTGTAGGTATATTGTTGCTGCTTTGATAGCTAAAAAGTTCCTAAGCTTATTTGATTCGTAATGTATAAAGGCTTATTTCATACTTTTTAGTTATTTTTAAATGTGTTTTATAATTATTATTTTTTTTTGTTTGTTAAAAAAGAGCAGCACAAACAAAAACTCTCAAATAGTATCCACACATACAAAGAAAGGAAATAAAAACAACTTGTCCCTGTCGCCTATTAACTTAGATTACTTATCCTACTTACATGCCTCCAAGGTAATATAAAAAGAAGATCAGTATTACTTAATTTATTAAAATAATTGCAGTTTATTCCATAGTAAACTCTACGATATTGGTAACACATTGCGATTTAGCGTGAAACTGCACTGTAAATGTCGCCAGTGCTGGACTTATCCATAGAATTTTAATAGCAGAACTGCTATTATGCTTTAAAGTTACCTAACATTATATTATGTGGTGCTAATATGATTAAAGAACTGAGTTGTTTATATTATGAGAACACAAGAACTTAGCACGTGTTATCTGAATGCCGTGTGTAAGTTTTTTACTTTATTATCTTATTTGCGTATTCTATAACACTTTGATGAGAAAAATGTCTCAGAATACGCTCGCTAGGGGCGCTGTTTCGTTTCTATACATTAACGTAAATTTTCTTTGAAGACTTAAACCTTAAGTGGTCATTAACGAAGACGGATTATTTCTATGTATGTCACATCAATTTCAGACCTCTAGCATCAAAATTTGCGGAAGTCTCATACAAACTTCCATACCCTAGTTTAAGGGGTTGGGGGTAAAAGTTCCAAGTTTAAGAAATTTCTTGTTGTTTGTGTAAGCTTATATAACAAATTTCAGCTTTCTAGGACTTCAAGAACTACCTACCCTAAGAATTTTGATGATCATCAGTGAGTGAGTCAGTGACGTAAGTTTATAAGTCCACTATTGACATCATATCCCAAGAATTTTGTTTATCTGGTATAATTCAAACCCAAGTTATGAGGGTTCAAAAAAACGACGAAGCGCTTCGAGAAAAGGTAGTGCCCTTGCGCTGCGCTTGGCTCGACTTGGCGGGGGCACTACCGTGCCCCCAGATACCTTATTGAACTCCCTCAGTACTTGCCGAGAAACTTACTTAAGCTGCTTATGCAGTTAAGAAAGTAAGACAGCTTATATACATATGAGGAGTGCCTGTTGAAAAAGGACTATTTCACTGTTATACAAAACTTTGAAAAATCTCATTTTGTTCATATTGTATTTTTTAATATTATTTCACAGTGTTTTAGTTTAATCTAAAGTGGATATAATATAGTATTAGTAAATATTATGAATGACTGGCTTCCCGCGGTGTTTCCAGCGCAATCAAACTTTTCCCTTATACCTAGTTAATGTTGTTTCTCCTCTGTTGAAACGACTGGCGCGCCACCTATTGTCAACCTGGCCCGGCGCGTGCATAATAACATATCAAAATTTCATTTTACTTAGTGCGCGAATTTGACTCGCACTTGACCTGTTTTTTTTATCTTATCCTGACAATTATGTGGCGATTGATGATTTTTATTTATGTAGAAGATTAAATGTTGATATATTTAAAGATTAACATTTAGTTTTTTGTAAATAATCCCTTTTGTCGAGGAAACAAAAAATAGTCCTTTCATTATATTTTGTTTATTTATTTATTTTATACTAAAATTTGAATAATTTATTCAATTGTCCAAATCTTACAAAAGGCCGCGAAAAAGATTAAAAATTTAGAAGAAAATTTAGGCAAGTTTAGAAAATAGGCCATTTTAAAAATAATTAAATTTGCTTTCTTATAGACTCAAAATAGTCCTTTTTGAATTAAAACTGAAAATTTATGTATAAATATACTGTTTGTCAGTTTTTATTTAAATCAATCAAAGAGATTTAATACAAAAAACATGAAATGAAAAAAACAGAATTTTATATTAAATTTTTAATTTTATTTTAGAAATAGTCGCTTTTGAACAGACACTCTTTTAATTAAATTGTTAATCACTGGACGCTTTTTTCTATTCAAGCAATTTTTATTCCTTCATGTCTTATCGACAATCTCCGTGCCAAAAATTTACTCAATTGAATGTTCTGTAGCGACGCTAAGCAATAACAAACAAGCTAACACTTTTACAAATATATATATATATATATATATTATACATCATTACTTAAACAGCACTCTAATTTGAACCCTACTCACGTGTTATCGACACTCAAAAATCTGTAGTATCTCTTTCGAACAATATTTTCATAATAATTCTTTATTTTCCTTGAACTCTTCAAGTAAATTATAAATTAGTACTACCAAACAAATACGTATGCAAAAAGGTTGTTTTCGAAAAGTTGGATAAAATGTATTGTGACGAATCTGAAAATACTTAAACATCAATACTATAATTAATAATGTAAAGTTTATGATCTAATATAAATACCTAAAAATAATATAACAGGTCTATACTAAACATCAATTTTCTATGCGGAAATTTACAACTACACAACAATACGTAAACACATAAAAACACATAAACTCACCAGCACACGCTCTCACTCATGATTGCCAAAATCAAACTATGTAACTAAATGTTTTCCCAATTTTTTATGTGAAATTTTGCATTGCATTTGGTAGCAAAAGGGATTTTTAATCCGACTGGTAGTTCCAAAAATCAGCGTGTTTAGCTTATTAAACTGTTTAGCTTTATTATATAATTATATCAGTATAGATAGATATATATAGTAATAGGTTTTCAAATGTCAAACTTAGATATAGTAATTCTGGATATAATATTTCTGGCAAATTATATAGGGGTAAAATGGATTGAATGAACGCCTCATGCGTTGCCGGTTTATGTAAAAAAATATCTGGATGATAAAAAGCACTGTTAACAGTTTTCAGATAAAAGTATTTAACGTCGAAAGGATACCGTTTTAACACCGAAAAAACTGTCTTTATTCAGAAGAAATCAACATAATTATGTTATATGTCTACATAATAAGGGCGGAGCAGACCAAATGCGTGGCGTAATGGCCAATTTATTTCTAATTGACATAAAATTTTTATTTATGATTTTAATTTAAAGGAGGCTTTTAATATAATAATTATCTCGAAAAAACTTACTCCTACTAATCCGTATAAATATTATATGTAAATGCGAAAGTTAAATCCACTCCACACTTAAATCGCTGTACCAATTAATATAAAATTTGGCATGGAGATCGTTTAAGTCCGGGAAAAGGATATAGGCTACTCGAAAACGTCAAGTGTGAGTCGGTTTTTTCTCTATAACGGAAGAGTTGCCGTTGAAACACTACTCCGATAACCGAACTTAGGGTGGGTAGTCGTTACTTAGTCACGCCGCAACGGAGCATCCAATGGAGCTAACATTTGGCACAGAGATAGCTGAAGAGACGGAAATAAACCTTTCACCTCAGAAAATTCGAAAGTGTTCCTGCGAGAATAACTATAACCAAATAAATCTTAAACGAACTAGAACTACAGTTATTGTTTGCAATAGGAATCTCAGAGGTTTCTGTAAAAATCCCAGGTTGATAACTATTTTGGGGCGGGCGGGGCCGGTAGCAGAAGCTAGTTTCAAATATTCGACAATAAAAGTCACATTCATATCTCTTCGGCTCATACCTCGTTTTTGTTTAACCTTGTATACATGTGAACGCTCGTGAACCTGCAAAAGAACGTGTCATATAAATTGTTTTCGGTGAAAAAGTTTAAATCTTTGCGAATTTCTATGGTCGAATAAATACCACAACATTATTCGAATATTAATACATCAAAAATCAACTTTTATTATTGCTTAGTAACTTAGTCAAGTAGTATCAACTTACTTAATAGATAGGCAGTGGCGCCGCAAGGCATATTATGTATAACTAAAACTAGTAGAAATGCAAAAAATTGTTTGTAATACCTGGTATTTTGTATTTCAGTAATTATTATTACAAACTTGAAATCCGGTAGTACTCACTTATATTTAAGTTAAATCAATCCAAATATTTTCGTGCGGGATGCAACTCCGTAGCTTTATGTAGCTTTTAATTTTTCGTGGCTTTTGAAAGATAGTTATAGTTTATATACCGTACAGTTTCCCGTTGAATAACAAAGGGACGATATCGTGTAATAAATTAAATTGTAAGTTCACGGCAAATATAAAGGATCAGTAACAATTTTTTTTACCTATAAATTCTTGAAATATAACAAAACTAAATCCTACTAATATTATAAACGTGAAAGTTTGCGTTTATTGTAAACAGCACTACCAGACATTTAAATATTTTAAAGTACAATCGTAAACAAAAATTCTTATTATACGTATTGTGCCAGGCTTGATTTGTTTGGTTTTTCTCATGGTTCTTGGATTAGGTGGTTATCGATGATGAAAAATTTGTCTCGTTACCGCAAAGTTCGCTTTCTTTTTTAACTAAATTTTTAATCATTATTTATTTCGATTGTCAGCTTTCAAACTAGAAAAGGATATATCTCCATACCTATCGATCTTAGACTAGCAGTTTCCTTGCAGAAATGATAGATCTTTTTTGATGACAGCTGTTAAACTAGAAAGAGCTATATCTTCCTAACTATTGATCTTAGGCTAGCAGTTTCCTTGCATAAGTGATTGATCTCATAAAGATCTTTATTTCAAATGACAGCTGTCAAACTTAAAACGGCATTATCTCCGAAACTTGAATGTATAACAGTAGTTTCTTTACAGAAGTGATATATCTCAGCAATATTCATTTTGTATGACAAATTTCGGAGTTGCGGAGATTATGCCGTTTTTAGTTTGACAGCTGTCATCTGAAATAAAGATCTTAATGAGATCTATCACTCATGCCAAGAAACTACTAGTCTACAATTATAAGATTCGGAGATAATTCCGTTTTTTTAGTTTGACAGCTGTCGTCAAAAAGATCATTATCTTGATGAGATCTATCATTTCTACAAAGAAACGGCTAGTCTAAGATCAATAGTTAAGTAGATATAACTCTTTCTCGTTTGACAGCTGTCATCAAATATAAAGATCTGGATGAGATCTATTATTTATACTAGGAAACTACTAGTCTAAGATCAAAATTTAGGGAGATATAACTCTTTCTAGTTTGACAGTTGTCATCAAAAATAAAGATCTTGATGAGATCTATCATTTCTACAAGGAAACTGCTAGTCTAAGATCAATAGTTAGGGAGATAAAACTCTTTCTAGTTAAACAGGCGCATCAGAAATAAAGATGTTGATAAGATCTACCATTTCTGCAAGGAAATTACTAGTCTAAGATCAATAGTTAGGGATATACTACTCTTTCTAGTTTGACAGCTGTCATTAAAAATAAAGATCTTGAAGACATCTATTGTTTTTCTAATTTGACAGCTTTCATTCGCATTAATATTAACAATAAAAAATTAAAATGACTATAAACTCCCGACATATCCCACCGACAGCACTAGTTTTGCCATTCAGTTGGTCATTGGGAAAAACGACCTTTTCCTCGTCAATCCATCGTAATACAAACATACGTCAATCTTGTTGGATTGTACGGAACTCCTACTCGCACTTGGCCGGTTTCTTCGAGTATTTTGTTTTCGATTGTACTATTAAACATTTGAACGGTGCCCCGGTAGTGCTATCATTTGTAAACAGCACTACCAGTAGTGGCTTCCGACACATTATAGTGCTGCTGGTAGTGCTGGTTACAATAAAGGAAAGTTTGTATGTATGTCTGGATGTTTGATACTCAATCACGCTTCAACCATTAGACGGATCGGGATAAAACTTGGCATACATATAGGTTAGCTCCTGCAATAGCATATATTTTTATCCCGAAATTCCCGCGGGAATAACTATAACAGAGTTAAACGAACTATAGCTGCACCTACAGCATGCTATAGCAATTCATTAGTATAACAAATAATTTATTTATTCATTGGAGTTAATTAAGGAGTTCTACGCCGATAGCTGAATTTAGGGTGGGTGGAGCCGCCGGCAAAAGCTTATAAATTAACTTTACGCTTTAACCACTCGACGGATCGGGATGAAATTTGGCTGACATATAGGTTTAGTCTCGGATTAGGACATAGGCTACTCTTCATCCCGTAAAACTCAAAAGTTTCCTCAGGAGTAACAACTTGAACAAACTAAAGCTACAGCTATAGCTTGCTATAACAAACTTCTTTAGTATAAGAAGTTGCCGGAAGAATCTTATGCCGGTAACCAAATTTAGGGCGGGCGGAGCCGCTGGCAAAGTCTAGTTTATTAATACACAACGAGTTGCACTCCGGGAGTGCCGGCAGAAGTGTAAATTTGAATATTAACTATTTATTTTTTCCTATACTTGCTATTGACTTTCCATCACTTCGTATATTTATATTTTTATAATAAATAATAATGTTTGTTTATTTACTTTTTTGACGAAGTATGTTTGACATCTCAATCTGTCATAGAATTAAAATTCCATTTCCAACCTAACTGTACTACTCATAATCGCCATAAACTAAAAATAAAAAACATACAACCTGGATATAACAGTTTAACATGTGTAATCCGCACTTTCATCTTTTGATCAACCCAATTTCGTCTTACTTTTTATTCGTCCTATAGAGTTTAACATTTTTTACCCATCACAAAAAAAACTGGTTGCCTGTAAAGTCGGTATACGGGCGAAAGTTTTACGTGACAATGATTTTATGTCTGTCTCTCTCGCTCTTAGGCGGGCGCGTGCCTCTCACTCGCTCTCATTGTGAGCGCATAACGTGAGCGGAGCGTAACGCAGTTTCTTGAAGTGTCACCCGGCAAACCAATTTATAAGACGTTGTCACGTCAAAAAGTGCACAACGCCGCTAAAGAAGTTTTTACTTCAAAATCAATCTTTTTATTTTTTCCAATCATTCTATTATGGCGTAGCATTATGGTTTCTGTGTTGCGAATTTTTATAGCGTGGCATTATGGTTTCCTTTTTACGAATTTTCGATCAGCCTGCGCGAGTTTATCATTTTTACTCATTACAAAAAATGTGCACAACGCCGCTAAAGAAGTTTTCACTTCATAAATAATTTGAACCTTTTTCAATTTTGTCTTACGTTTGGATATGATATTATTTCACACTTATGAAAGAAAATTACAACGATAAGGGATATTACCATACATTTTCTTTGATATTTGAGGACTGCACCAGAATTATGACTATGCAATTATAAGTTAGGGACTAGACAACAAAAAAACAGCAAGAATAAATAGTAGGTGTGACACTTTCTACAGCCCAAATACGTTTGGTCTACATTTATACATAATCACAGAAAAAAAAGCGGTATTTTCAATGTAGGTACTTTAGTAATATCACCCGCACGCCGCTTCTCGTTTTCTGGATGATTCATTCGAGTTTGTCGGGGCTAGTCACTGCATTTGTCGAGAATGCTCGAGAAATCTCGGGAAGACTGACTACTCGTTTTATGTCTCATATTTATTTAATTTGTATGTTACACAGTTTAGATAAGGTTCAAAATGTTATGAACGGTTCCGCTCGAGTCCCAAGGCAATGTGAATGAACGAATGAATGAATTAATGTCTGAGTGGAAGAATACGAGATCTCTTTTTTTATTTTTTATTTCACACAACAGATGCGATACGATACATGAAGCATGTAACATAAATTATAGACCAAGCAGCGGCCGCAAAAAAACTGTCAATTTTTGAAAGCATTAAATTTTCAGGAATGCTTCAGTTTATCGTGACAATGAAAAGAGGGTTAGGGTGCTGTAGAATCAGAATTATTGAGGTTCTCTTAATTACTTATGAACCGATTTTGTTATTGTCGTGATGAAGTTTAGCTTTTTTAAGGCTGAGTTGCACCAACTAACCAACGAAATAGGAAGATTGTATGAAAATTTGCATAGTCAGCTATTTTTAGACTTGACCGGCGCGTCAAACGTTAGTGATTACTAGCTGGATTTACTAGCTTGTGATATCATTCGTGATAGTTCATCGATTGCTATCTTCTAGCAGCGCATAAATTAACATTTTCTATCTTTTTCGTAAAAGAATTTCTGATCCAGTCACTATACAACTATATACTCATCATTATATCCTACTTTTATTATAAATGTGAAAGTTCGTAAAAATGTCTGGATGGATGTTTGTTACTCAATAACGTTTCAGCCACTGGACGGTTTGGGATGAAATTTGGCACACCTATAGATGAGGTCCTGGAATAGCACATAGGCTACTTTTTATCCTGAAAAATTTAAAAGGCGGGAATAACTATAACCGAGCTTAAATGAACTATAGCTATAGCTTGCTAATTAATGAGTTTATTAAGATTTCCCACACCGATAACCAAATTTAGGCCGGGCGGAGCCACTGGCAAAGTCTAGTATATATTATACCTATATATATATATATATATATATCTATTTACATATGTATTTTACTTAAATATAATGTAATATGTATTCATGTGTAATAATGTTATTGTATATGTGTTACTTCTTGTATTAATCTAATTTAATTTATTTTTAGGTTTGCATATTTACTTTTAATCCAATCGAAATACACTTTCTGTGGAAAGTATTTTCGGCCTTTTTTTTCGTTCGTCCTAAACTAAGTGTTTTATGTGTACTATGTCACAAAGTTTTAGAATATTGAATTTACTTCAATTTTCACTAGTCAAACGTATGTTTTATTCAACACTAATATAACAGATTAAAGTTAAAGTTAGTGAGTAAAATTTCGTCTTGAGCAAAGAGAGTACAAAACGCAAAATATTTTTTTTTAGTATTAAATATCAATAAAAATTATTTATGCTTTTTTCTAAGGAAGCAAAATTAAATCAACTTGAAGGAATTTTTAAAAAGGGGTTTTATTGTTTTTAATGTGTAGAATATACTAGAATTAACTCAAATTTGTAAATCCATTTAATATAAAAATAAATATAAAAAATAAAAGTAAGTAAAATCAGGGTATACTTACACACTTTGTAGCGTTTCACTTAGTATAAGGGCGTAAGACTTTTAGTTATTTATATTGATGAGTAACTAACATGATTTGCCTGATAGGGTTAAAATAAAGAGGTAAGGGGGAAGCACCCTCAATTTTCTGCTGATTTATTTACATTTTGTGTTTTTTTTGTCTTATTTTAACACGCTGTATCTCGGTTAATATTGGGTTAAAAATAATTATTAGTGCAACTGAAAGCAAATTAAATGTTCTACAACTTTGTAACAACAATTGGTACGTAAAAACCTCTTAGTTTGGAAGATAAATGCAAAAAACTAAAAAAAAGCCCAAAAATGTCGAGGTTTTTTGCCCCCCACCTTTAGACAATTTGTGGAATCCAGGTCCTCAGAGGTTTATCGAAAAGGTTTAAATAATTAGATTGTAAAAATGTTTAGAAAAGGAGGGTTGATATCTTAAGTAAATGAATATATTTCATCCTGCAAAAATAATAATATACAAGTAAAAAAAAAGGGAATTTCATTCGAGGGACTAAGTTGGATCCCGAGAGCAGCAAAGGATTTTAGAGTAGAATCCTGAGCGAAGCGAGGGTAACAAAGGACCGAGATGCATATCTTTCAAGTGTAGTATACTCTATTTTTTGCCATTTAGTGCAAGAAAATAAAATATATATATATAATAATAAACTCATTTATAAAAACCCGGAGTAGCCGCTGCCTGCTAAATAAATCCATTACGTGCTATAGAAAAAAAACAACAGTAGGTATGAAGAGAATAAAAACGAAAAACATATTAGTAAGAAACATAATTTTTAGTATGTTTGAACGTTCCCCACCCTATGTAACACAAAGAAGCACGGTGAATCTCTATATTTCAAGACTATGAGCGATTTATGGCCTCCAGTGAAGTTGATTCAGTCTTTTTATAGCAAGCTTCGCCGTATAAGGGATTTGCTGCAATACACCGGGTGTGACATTTTAAACATATTGCCTCAAATGAGGTAATAATTGCCAAACATATAATGTTGAATAGACATTATGCAACGGTTCACTGACTTATCCAAATCTGTGCTTTTTGTTAATACAGTTTTACGTAATATCTTTATCAAGATGGTATTTATATCTTTCCTGTTTTAATATATTTTTTGCAGATGATTTTGTATGCTATTGAGTGCTATTGACGATCTTGATATATTTTTTTTATACCACTAAGATTGCAAACAAGTTTACAGTCCGCCTGATGGTAAGCGGTCACCTCCGTAGCTCAACGACGCTTGCAACACCAGGGGTAACACTCGCGCGTTGCCGACGCTTCAAAAATACAATAACTTTTTTCTTGAAGATCCCTATACTGTAGTCCTTAGAGAAAACCTTGGCAGGGAGCTCATTTCACAACCCAAGTGTTCGCGGGAGGAAGTTTCGCTGAAACTGCACTGTACGCGACCATTTCAGTTCTAAAGTGTGAGAATGAATTCCCTGCCGATGGCGAGCGGTGCGATGGTAGAAAGTAGCCGTGGGCATCATTTTGAACAATTGCTCAGAACACATCCCATTGTACAAGCGGTAGAACACACATAGGGAATCAAAGTCTCTCTCAGACCTAAGGGCGCGATACGGCAAGTGAGTTTGGGATCGTCGACAATTCACAGCCAGTCGTTGAGCTCCACCATAAATTGTCGCAACCCGAGAGTAATGATACCCCTGGAGTTACAAGTTCTAGAACTCTGGAACCTGGTATGACCGCTAATGAAGGCACCGGAAAGTGATCAACACACCAGGTGGGCCGTTTTGCCACGTTATTGAAAAGTAAAGTATTGAAGACCTACTGAACTACTGTCGCTATTCAAATAAGTTTAAGGCTATGGCATACCCTAGCAAAAGCGTGCCGTTTCGATCAGTGTACAAAGACATATTACACTACTGAAGCATACATAGAGACGTACGATAGGCGCTAGCCCGTGACCGCACATTGAAAATCTCGCTTTTGTCGGTTTTTTGTCTGTAAAAAATATTTATTTAGAACTATGAAATTAGCAAACTCACTTGGTCATATTAATATTTATTTTATGATATAAGAATAAAGAGAATATCACTCTTAGTTTTCCATACAATTTAAATTAAAGTCTAAAATATAAAGTGTCAGTTTTTTTTTATTGCTTTAATACGCAAATTATTATAATATTAGCAAATTCACTTAATTAAGATTTGAACTACGACATATATTTGTGTCACATCAAAAAGTGTACTCTCTGTACAACATGTGTCTGTAAAACATTTAATCAAATTCTTGCAAACTTAACTCGTTTGGGTATGCCATCACCTTAACATATTTGATTCTAAGACTATATAAGTACAACGAACACAGCTGCTCTTAGAACCGGTGGTGCTCATTAGATAAACAAACTCCTAATCAGAGTGGCTGAACTGTTCGACACTCGGCCAAAAGTTCAATGACCGTCCCTTTTCTCGTATATCTCGTTTGCAACGACGTTTATCTATTTGGATTGAAATAAGCTTTGATACCAAAATAACTATCGTCTAGGCAACACTTGGTTTTTTTCAATGAAGAGGCGGTACCACAACCATGTGACAGAAAACTGTTATTGTAATTTTAAAAACACAAATAACGATTCGCAGTTGTTCAAAAGTAGTAGAGTCAAGATACAATTTTTTTATTTATGAAAAATCTACTACAATTCAGGGCGATATCGGCAAATATCTGTCAAAATAGATTAGCTATGGGAAAATATTTGTAATTTATATATTTATATTACATTATTTACCGCAAAACCAAATTTCGTGGCCTTGGGGCATCAAAAACATAGTAGTTGTACATAAAATGTTTACCAAATTTTAGCCCCCTTAATCCGTCCCTGTCGTAAACTCCTTTATTAGGATAGCTTCATTCGATAGGGAAACATTTCGCTAAATTTTATCAAAGTAGTTTAAGAGGTTTTTGAGATTTTGTGATTGGTATTTTATATTTATGTATATACTCTTAGGCACAAAGTAAATGGCTACAGAAATGCCTAATTCAAAAATTATACTTATTTTAGACTTTATAGAATCATCTTTAAAACTGCCCAAATATGGGATATTTGCGAAGTGATTTAGACAATAGTTATAGCAGTTTGCAAATTTATTAAAAATTTTAGCTTAGAATACGATAAGAATATAAAAATGGCTACCGCGACTTTGTCTGGAATTTAAAGAAAAAAGATAAAAGATTTTTAACTGTTTAACCAACAAAATATTGGAATTCTAATACAAATTTAAATTCGGCATTTCTATAGACATTTAGGTATAGATACATACAAAATGCCCATCACGAAATCATGATTTTCAACCTAAAGGCCAACCAAGTTACACGTATGCCTGCAGCTTGAAGTATGACAGATTTCCATAATAACTGCTAGGGTTGGGCGTGATTGACAAATTTTAGTGGATGATTTTGCCAAATATTTTTCAAATGCTTGTCTATCTTATAACATAAAGCTCTGTACAAAATATAACGCCAGTTTTGCCAACGACACCTATCGTTCGTTTAGTTTTAAAACGTTACTAACAAAATTTTTGGTCGCCAAACGAACGGTTGACGTACACACACTAGGATAATAACACGCACACTACCTTTAATAATGAAAACGTATAGGCAGTTTGACAGATTAACACCAAAACCCCACCTCAAGACGCTTATGTGTCTAAAGTTTCATTTTTCAGTGGCAAAAGTGACAAAAACAACAAAAAATCGTAAACGAGCTGACAGTTTGTTACAGATGATACATAAAATTTAAATATTTTTGACGCCAATACTAAACTAACGGATGACTGTGAGAAAATTGATTAAAATAACTATTACCAATCCCAAAACGAACACACCTTATATAAGATGGTATGGTGGTGAGAGTGAATTTTCTTTTAACCGTGACAAAACGATTATTGTGTATTTATTTTTCTTCATTTCCTAAATAAATAGTTTTTTTTTTATCATATTCTTTCAAATGACTTTCGCTTACAGTGTTTTTATCTGCTCTTGTGTTTTAAGAGCCTTGCTGACGCTTAGGATTCATTCCAACATTTGGTGCATCAAAAAGTCGCTTTCCGCTTGGTGCAACAATACTGAGTGGAATTTTCTGTACAAAATGCGTTTTGTAATTATAGCATTGTAATAAAGGCTTTTATAATCAAAGTGTTAAATGAAATCTTTACGCTTTGTTACACGTTATTAGCACAGTATTAATCATTTGTTCATACATTTGCTACGGTTTGCCGCTTATCTATTTAAAATAGATATTCATTGGAATACATCGACCGCTTTGAAACAATAAGTTTAATTTTTTAACCCCACAGAAAATAAGGCTTTCGTGACTAATGCCACAGCCTGAACATTTTTTTCATTACATACAGCAGTCGGTTATTGCTGTTGATAAATCCGACAATGTAGAGCCAACAATGGCAACAATATAAAACATATGACTGGCTGGACAGCACCTTACTAGCCATATATGACGACATAGGTCTTGATTGCTCTGTCTAGACGTCTTCGATGGTTGACAGTTGAAATGAAATCATTGTTTTGGCTGTGCTTATGCCAGGTGTATATAAAATTTATCACGTATGCTATGAAGTTAGGTATGACATCATAATATTGATATGGAATACTGAATTTCTTTTCTGTCAATTTCTCAAGTTCGTAATTGTCTTCTCATTTACATAATAAAGCGAATATGTGTTATCAAACTAAGTATGTGTTATCAAACTAAATATGTGTATATGAAACTAAACTATTTATGTATCAATCAAGAAATAAATAAAATGGAAACCGTTGAAGTGTAGTTCTGACTCGCGAACCGAGGGTTTCGTACCCCTATAGAATGCAAGAGCCCAACTCGCACTTGACCGGTTTATATTATGTGTCATTTATCTGAAGAGCTTACATTATAATTGAAGCTTGCATGTTTTACAGTTTTCGCGATTAAAAACTTATTTCGTGTATGGTGTCCATACACCCCACTTAATTTTTTATTGTCAAAGGCGGCTTAATTCACGGGCATGTTGATAATTGTACCCTTCCATTGACATAGTCATATGCATTGATTCTGAAATTACTTATAAATTTTTAGCAAACGGCAAATTTCATTAAAATTTTCTTTCTAATTAGTCCAGTCATTAGTAAGAATAAATCTAATTTGATTTGATTTATTATAAAAAAATTAAAATTAAAAAATCTTTCTTAATAAAATGTATATAACGGGTTATATGTAACTTTAAATATCTATACAAGTCGCAACAGTTTAAAATCATTAACAGTAGCCTATCTTTTCCCAAAAACCACCCCTTTGATGAAAAAAGCCCTCTCTCGTTAACCATCATAAAATGTCTAAGTAGATGTGATTTTCAAAAAACAGGAACCTTGAAGTTATTATATTTATTTATTTATAGCAAATCGCTGTCAAAAAAGTTGCATAATTCGCAATGCAATCGCATAAATGTTTATTTGAATTTGCTTAAGAAAACTAACCTAGCTATGATGTAACAATGATATGGTTACTAATAAATATTGTTAGCTAATTAACAAGGTATCAATTTATGACAAAGTGGTTGGATAGCTGCTCCCATAGATAGGAAGGTACTGAATTAGCCGACTTGGTTTACATTCGATTAATATATGTATACTGGAAACATTCGATTTCATAACTTTCTATGGCAGAAGAACTGCGTTGCAAGACTTGTGAATTTTCGTAAATGTTATGTTTTTGATGGGATGGAGAAAGTGTCTGAAAAATCTAGTTATTTATTTATTATTTTTTGTTATGCTGTATCATTTGTAATTTATCGAAACTTTTTAGTTAAAAATGTCAAGTTTTTCAGGTCATTGTAAGCACCATCACTTTTTGACTGGAAAATTATTAATAAACCAAGCACCTGTGTGTGTTTTATCGGTTGTATAATGGGATGTGTTCTAAAGAATGGTTGGAAATGATGCCCATGGCTACTTTCTACCATCGCACCGCTCGCCATCGGCAGAGAAGTCATCCTCACACCTTAGAACCTAAATGGTCACGTACAGTGCGATGTTGATGTGTGATGAGCTCTCTGCCAAGGTTTTCTCTAAGGACCACAGTATGGGGTTCTTCAAGAAAGAAGTTATTAGATTTTTGAAGGGTCCATAGGCTGCGGTAACCGCATACGATCAGGCGGACCGCAAGTTAATTTGCCACCTTAATAGTATTAAAAAATTTATACAGCATTTGATGATTTTTCAACAAATAAGGCGTTTCACCAGTTCCAAATTAACAGCAATAATTTTTTTGACCAAAAAGTTAAGCTTTAGATTCACAACATTACTATCGGACCACCTCGGAAGTATACCCTTTTAAATAAAAAAATAATTAAAATCCGTCTATATATGACGGAGCTATGTCCGAACATACATTAAAAAAAAATACAAACATACGAATTGTGAACTACCTCCTTTTTTGGTCGGTTAAGGACTGAGGTTCTCAAATCGATTGTATAATATATAGTTAAATATATATTTTCAGACACAACTTAGCAATTACAATTATATTTTAATATATCTAACAAAAAAAAGTGACTCTGACACATGTGTGCTCATAAAAATCGCTCATGGCGTGCGTGTTGGGAGCGGGGGTCGCGCGCAACGCGCGTCTTATTAGGGCACTGCTAAGATCGGCCGCGCGAACCGACACGGTTCAATTTTGCTTACACGCGCCCGCTGAAGGTCGTCGGCGGTCGACCTACACAGTGCAGTAGGTCGCACACTGCACGTACAGTGAAACATTTTTTACACCACACCAGCTCGGAAAGAATGTTCATGTATATCCAAAAGTACAGTTGAAAATCGTTGCGGAGATGTTTCAATACTGACCTGCCAGGCGGGGAGAAAACTAAACACAGAACGGAAAATCAATAGGTTTAACGCGTTCTAATATTGAACAGCACCATCTGTGGTTATATATTTTTTAATAAGTGTTCCAAAAATATTACTGGCCACTATTTCAATTTTTATTTAGAATAAATTTTGATGTTAAAGCTATATAGAGCAAAACGTGGTGAAACATCCTTTTAAAATTGTATTAATTTTAATTAAACAGCATACATTTAAATTTATTATCTTTTATTTTCATCGTAGGTGTGGTATAAAGCACTATATTATCACTCGGGGTAAAATGCGATTCCTTCCTACTAATTTTGATAAACTATTCCGTCGTAAGTAATCGGTCACTTTTACCCCTCGGTGAACAATGTACTATTTCTGACCAGGTGGACAAAAATAAACCTACAGTCGCCATATTAAATTGTGTGAACTTACACGACCATACACCAAGCCAAAAAAGTTTGTTGCACTGTACGCGGATTGTCACCGTTGTGATAATAATCTATTTAAGCTCCCAACTCCCAAATTGTAACTACGTGGATTTATGACGCTGGATTGGCCTTATTTGGTTTAGTCCTTGATAATCTGTTAAGCAATTAATAAGGCTGAGTCATAATATTAATTGACATCACCAAACCAACAATTATTTCTATTCACAATATGAAATTAATTGATGTTTCATATATGAACAAACAAAACAAAATCATAGAAAAACGTGTTTTTTATTGACATAAACAAACGTCATAGCCCACTCATAACAACACTTTAACTATGCAAGAAATGTTTTGCCCGATTTGGTTCATCGCTCTGGGTAAACATTATATGTACTTATGTACCTGCTACGTGACCTAATACTACAAATGCTCTGCAGACGACAGTAGACGTCAAAGCGCAGGTGTACTGTGCTCCTTATTTAACTACCCTAGATCAGACATCCCTTGACATCGATTGATATTAATTAGAAAAAAAAAACTGACGACTTACTTGCTGAGGGTCCAGTAAATATCTGCTAATAAACAATAAATCCTATAGATACCACTAATATAATAAATGCTTAAGTTTGTGTGTTAGTATTTTTTTTTACTTCTACACACTACAAATGAAACGATTTGGTTGAAATTTGAAATGAGGATAGCTTTTTTCTAGATAATAAATATTAAACGGAATATTAGCAGATCTTACTCAGATTTTTAGGCATTGTTTTCAAAAATTAAATATAATACCATTACAACAGTAATCCTCGAAGGGGTCGTTAAAGAGGTAACAGATACAAGCTTGTTAAATCCACGTTTCACCGATGGTATTCCGTCCTACAAACGTGATAGGTGTTGAAGCTATCGCCCCATGCCGGGCACAAACCAGGGTCGAGACAATTTTACAATTAACAAATTGTAACAATATGGTTGCCCCTTACCGGGAATCGAATCAGGGGGGATATATTTTAAACACACAGGGAAAATAATAACTGAATTTCTATAGCTACAGCTTTAGCTTATAGTTCTTTAAATATAGAACAAGCTCTGTGACAGCTGTCATTGGAATCACGTCTATCAAGTTTCTTATTTTCAGACCAATAACTGTATACGTGACAGTGCCATACTTTATTGTTTTGTGCACAAAAAGAGAGACTTTCCTCGGAAAATAATAACTATAAAGATTGGATTAGTTGCCGAATCGAAACAATAGTTACTTTATATATTTAAATATAGAATTTACGCTTTATTATCAATATCTTTATGTAAATATATATATATTTATGCATGTGGCTTGTTTTTTTATATTCTTTCCATTGTGTTGAATCTTCGAAAGATTGCAAAAAAGTTAATAAGTATTTGACCATAGGAAGAAGGCCATATTCAATTTAGGGATGCATAAAAGCCTCGCTATTCTTTTATATTAAATCTTATTACTACATTTATTATTGGATCTCATTTCTATGATATTTGTTTATTATCTCGCCAGCCTTCATACGTCCCCACTGTTGGGGCACGGCCTACCCTCATAAGCGAGGGTGATTAGGGCCATAGTCCACACGCAGGCCTAGTGCGGATTGTGGACTTCACATACATCTTTTATTTTTTCTTGACAAGTATGCAGGTTTCCTCACGATGTTTTCCTTCACCGAAAAGCCAGTGGTGTGAATAAATAACTCAGTGTACATGAGAAATTAAGAAAATACTCATTGGTACACACCGACCCGGGGTTCGAACCTCCGCCACTTAGACGTAAAGTGAAATTTAAACTCCTCGACCACCAACGACTTTTAAAGAAAATAATAAAGATTATATTGAATAAATATTTTAGGCTGTATTATCATACAGCATACGAGTATGATAAGTCACGGGACTTATGAGCGGCATGTAAACTTTGAAATTGAGTGGAAATTCACTAATCCGCACCGGAGCGGAAATAGATTATTGCCTGACATCTTCCGTCCAAGATAAGGCCGGTATTCCAAAATCAGCGCTGCAGCAGCTGTGTTTGCAGCTGAGTCGGCGCCTATATCAGCATCGCAGCGCTCACGACGTGCCCATATCATATTTGTTTTATGAAAATTAATTTGTGCTAATTTTTTTTTTGTATTTTTATTATAAATGTATTTATTGTGAGCGTCATGATGTTGATTAAATGTCTGTCTATGTCTATGTCTACTACAACGTTCAAGGCAAATAAAACATTTTATTCAAACTATTACAATACAGAAATCGAAAATACATTACAAAAAAGTCATGAACAACTGCTAATCTACTTTTATTAAGAACTGAAACTAAAGCAAAATTGTAATTAATAATAACTTGAAACAGGTTGATTTGCGGACTTTTCCGGTTTGCAATAAGTAATTTGTTTATACTTCCAACTAACTATTTTTAGCATATAGTGATTTAATTTGTTCTACATTGTTAAATTAGTTAAAACGCGTGTGTATCTCCGTTACTGCAGACGCACATATTACAAGACTCATAGCTCAGCATTTATGTGGCGCCGATGAGGCGGTCGAGAACGACCATTATATTTCTGTACGGTAGAGTGGGCCTAGGTAGTTACTGTTTAAAAAGCACTCAGAAATATATTTTTTTTAAATTCGCTTTCTAAGTTTCAAAATTGGGCTCAGAACAGAATATTAAATATCTCGAAAAACTATGTATCTGATAGGTGCTTGAAAATCGGTAGATACATCAATAAAGAGTTTGAAGGAATCTGCGGCAATAATCTAAATTTGCACAGGCAAAGCCATCGGTAATGCTAGTGTTTTATTACGGAACTCATATATGCATCATTATAACTAATAAAAAGGCTAATGGTATTGAACAATATTAAAAACCCCTACGCATAAAGGCAATAATGAATCACCGTCAACAACTATTCATTCTTTGTATTGACGGCATGAGAAATACTATTACGCAAAGGTAATATTTTTTTTTACTTTATTGACGTAAAAACGGTAATCTTGACAGACTGGAGCAACATGTTAAGCGTGCGTTATGTATGACACACGGCAAAGGTGGATTGATATTACGTTGACCTGCAAACTCGACGCAAGATAGTAAATATGTACTCAACAAATAAATATATTTGTTCACACTCTTTATTAAATACTTGCATATATTTGTCATAATATTTAATAATATTAAATTATTTTATGAAGTAAGTGATTGCTATTTACTCATATTTTCTTGTTCATATGCAAAATTTGAATAATTTTTTTGAATAGGATAAGAGTCTACTAAATATTTTGTCTACAGAAATCTAAATTACACTTACGATTCTATAATATGTCTAAAATTACTGATTTACCAGTGAGTTTATTCGCATAGATTTCAGAATTAAACCAGCCAAGTGCGTGTCGTAAACGCATTGAATCAGGGTTTCATAGTATCCGATTTTTTTACAAATAATAAATATTTGTATAAAGTCTTTTATGTATATCCATATCAGCTGCCAGACGCAGCGCTGACTTTTAAGAGGATATCTGATAAACTTGAATACAGATTTTATTTTAAACAATTCTCGTTAAGAGTATTAGCAAACATAGTTGATAAGTTATAGAGGGGAGAGACACAAGGTGGAGGACATGAAAAGTACTTAAACTTGCAAAATAAACATCTAAGTGCATAGTGACTTATAAATACCTATCAAACAAATGTCACACACAATGTAGTGCGCCAAAAATGTGCTTATATATATATATATATATATATATATATCAGTTATATATCAGTTATATAGAAATGGATGGAGTCTTCGACTTCGCTTAATATTTTTTACAAAACTAATAAGACGCTTGTCCCTGTAGATTTTACCTGAATTGATAAAAAGGTTTACATTTTTAGGATTCCGTACAAAAAAAACAAAATGGAGCCCTAGAGCTGTCACTGATATGTTCTGTTTGTTCGAGTACGTCACGGGTCTCTAGCTATAAAGGGAATAAGGGACAGACTTGAAATCCCTGATTAAAAAAGACTTATTTTTAAATGCACAGCAAAAAACTTATCACTTGTCAATTTATTTACATCAATTTAATATTTTTTACATCAAAACAAATTATTGTATTGCAAACAAACCTAACCTTTAACAAAACTAGTACTAAACAAAAAAAAACGGAAAAATGCATCAAATGCGCGACAAAAAGTTGTCCAATGTACAAAAATATTATTTTCATATCAAATATACTGATTGCACGTATTTTTGCAACACGTTCTCTATTTAACATCTCAAAACTCGCTTAGCAAATTGGATAATTATCGTAGCAAAATCACTTTGCCGCTGAAAAAACATTGGTACAGCTTACATTGACAAGTCTTGCTTAGAAATTGTGATTATGGTGTTGGCAAAAAAATATGTTGTATAAAGCACTTTATTAAAACGACATCATTGGGTCAATGGTTAAAATTATTGATGTGATCCGATGCTCGTAGGAGTTATGTTATATGTACGTATGACAGATCATCTCCCTGGATGATCCTACCAGTAGTTATATGCTTGTCTCAAAGATTAAGCAATGCCAGTCTCATTGCAAGCCGTATTAAAGCGATACCGCGAATCCATACTAATATTATAAATGCGAAAGTAACTGTCTGTCGGTTACCTCGCGCTTAAACCACTGTACCGATTAAGATGAAATTGGACATAGAGATAGTTTGAGTCCCAAAGAAGTACATAGGCTACAAGAAAACGTTAAGTGTGCGTTGTTTTTGATTTTTTTCTATAACTGCGGAGTTGCCGTTGAAATCCTACACCGATAACCGAATTTAGGGCAGGTGGAATCGCAGGAAAATTGGGCATGGAGATAGTTTGAGTCCCAGGGAAAGACATAGGCTACTTGAAAACGTCAAGTGTAAGTCGGTTTTTTTTTCTATAATTGAGGATTTGCCGTTGAATCCTACATTGATGACTGAATGAAAAAAATATAACGGATGAAACTGCAGGCAAAAGTTAGTGGCTCGATCAATATATCAGTTCTGATTCCTAAGATCTTACTCAGTTGTAGCCATTAAATTGCCTTATGCGTTAAAAAAATAAAAGCTACGTTTTAACAAAATTGAATAATAAAATTTATTGTGCGCTAGACATTATTGGGTAAGCGTTCATAAAAAATCTCCGCTTTTCAATTAATAGCGATACTTGACGCACTCAAATAGTTGCTAAAATAATAATATTTTGAGGTAACTATTTTTCTGTGCAATCAGTATTTTTAATTAGGATTGTTTTTTGTATAAAAATGAAAGATTTTCGATTTACAGTTAAAACAGATAATTTCTTCTCGCTCATTTTATACTGTAGGCTCCGTGAATCAGTGGATACTGACCCAATTTCTGAATTGAGGAGCATGGGTTACTACCATTACTATGATAAACAAAATAAAATATAGTCAATTAAAATTAATAAATATTGATAGTTAATCTGTGTTGTGTTTATCCCCAACCTACTCAAAATACCTACCTGCTCAGTTTCTATTGAGATGACAATGCACATCAGATCAGATCGATATGTTGTAAAATTAACAGTTTATTTTCTAAAACAATGTAGATATGCAGTTAAAATCACGTTTGTAAATGATTATTATGCAATATTGCATTTTTATTTGAAATATGTTTTGATTATTTGTAAATCATCGTTTCAGCCTTCTCTACCGATGACGTAATTGGACAAATTAGTTACTCTAAATTTTTTTATCATTATCACGATAAAAATACTATCAATAATAAAGCTTAATTAATGATAAAAAAAACCACTTTAAGGGGTTCCGCAGTTAAACGGCAAAAAAAAACCGTTTCATTACGTATATTCATTTAATTTCGTATGGATTTTGATGAAATTTTACAAAGAACTACCGTACAGCTTTGCTATTAAATAATGAATAAATTGGAAAGTAACATTGAATTGAGGGATGTAATGATTGGTCTATGAAAATATGTTTAAGGAGAAAGTAACTTTCTCTCTTATTGTCCTGATTACTCGGCTTTTCTTATTGGAATTCTAAAGCGATAACCAAATTTTATAGTGTAATTGAAAATTATATTAAATTTGAACATTTAAGAGAACGAGGAAGTCGTATGTTTAATTCTCTAAATCGCAGTTGCAATAAAATCTTCAAATTATAATGAGAATTATTGAAGTAAGCATCATGCGTCATTTATTTTATTAGTCATATAATAAACTATAAATAAGTCTTTTTCCAAAATAACCTTTAAAAAGCTTGGTCCGACAGTCTGTTTCTAATATATGTAATAATGTCCTCACACAAGGAAAATACTCTCATGTTTTATTGTGGACAAAGTTATATTAAAAAAGCCTTAACTAACTGTGAACTTTTCTAAATAAAATTTGTGGTATATGATTTTGGCAATCGTGTGTCAAACACGTCTCGAGACAGTTAGATTGAAAGGTCCCGGGACTTCGAGACAATAGACGTCGTGGGACCCAAACCCTAACTTCCAATAAATTATTAACTTCCAAAGTTATACATTTTGTCTCCCCGATTATTAATTTTAAACAATTATTTAAGTACAATTTGTTGTCATAAGCTTTTTAGACATCCGCAACAATGTGCCTTATTTAACGGAACGTTGGCAGATATCTTCCTTTCAAATTTCAAATAGTTTTATTCAAAATTCAAAAATCTTTTTATTCAAATGGGTTTCTAAGAACACTTTAGAATCGTTAAGTGAATTAACTACAACTAGCTTTACAAACTAATTACAATACTGTTTTATTGCGTGCGTCCAATAGTTACTCTTTGTTTTATCAGAAACAAAACATAATATATATAAATATATAAAAGATATATAAAATAAAACGATACATAAATTAACTAAGATAGGTCCTATCTGATGCAATCCTCGTTCGGCCTTATCAGTTCAGCGGGCATATACATATATTCACACACATTCAAACAGACATCGTACACCCGAAAGTAGCCCAGCTCCCACTCAACAGCCTGGCAATAAATGCACATAATTTAAACTACCATCACTTAGAAAACTAGCCTAAAGGGAGAAGAAGTGACAAGAAACTCCCAGATGTACACCTGTTACTAATCAGCCATGCAGGAACCAAGCCATCAAGTACACAAGATCTATCCAAATATATGTGTATGTACCACATACACGTACGTACTCGTGCGCCACACCAAACCCCCACCAAAACCAGGCAACCGAAGGCGGATTGCACATGGTGCATCCCCTGGTAGCACGCCACCAATCACTATAAAGTTAACAAACTAGTCATAACATTACTACTTAGCTTGGTCTTTAGAGTGCTCCTTTAACTTATCAAACGTAAGTTATTTAATTTTATATAGAAAATCTAACATTAATTTTGTGTGATACTAGCCCATACAATTTTGTCATTCTAATATTCATCTACATTATAATGTGCTTTCTAACATAGCAGATGTTTAATATAATATTGAAACTGTTCGTCACCAAAGTTGAGATTTCTACAGATAACTTGTTTGTTGGTTTCAGTAAGCCTAAACTTTGGAATGCCAAGTTTATATTTCTTTCTAGACTTAAGTTGTGTTTATCACTGTTCCTCGGAAATTGGGATATTTTTTTACGGACAAACATAATATTTTCATAGATATATTGACACAGTTTTTTTTTAAAAAACATCCCTGAGAGAATCTCGGCTACGTTTCGTACAGCCCTTTTTTGTAATATAAATATGGTTTGAATATCAGCAGCAGAAATCCATAGCAAAATACCATATGACATGACACTGTGGAAATAAGCAAAGTAAACAAGTCTTGCTGTGGTTATGTCAGTCGATTTGCCTCACCGCAAAAGCAGCAGAACTAAGTTTACCTGCTGGTACTGCAATTTATGGATCCTACTGCAATTTTGAGTCAATAGTTATACCTAAAAAGACCGTTTTATTAACTAATTCTAATTTTCCATTATTTAATACAAGATTTCTATTAATTTGGATTGCATTAGGCAGCGAATACTTGTGGTACACCTAATTTCACTAGAGATCCCTAAGATTTAGCACCATTTTTTAAATTCTGTTGCTTAAATATGATTCTACTAGTTCAAGAGATTTTTATTTTAACACCATAATATTTTAATTTGACTAACAACCTATGATGATAGACACAATCAAACGCCTTCGATAAGTCGCAAAAAACGCCAACTACTGCATTTTGGGAACTCTCCCATGCCAAGCTAGCACTTTGAGCACAATGATCCGATTTCAGACAACTTATAATGTTTTTTTCTAAATATTCACAGTTACAGAATATGTTATCTAAACATGTTGCAGTTGTTTCAGTTATTCTTGTGACTCTAGAAAGAGATTTTTCAAGTTAAATGACTGAAATAGACTAATTAAGCGTGTACTTAAGGAGGAGTCAATAAGTAAATTTACATTAAAATCACCACATATAACCCTTTTTTTGCTTCTAGTGACTAGCTTCAGAACAATCTTCATTACTTTTTCAAACTCACAGTAAATTGTAAAAGGGCCTATTAACTGTTACTTCTGCTTTTATATAATAAATATTCAGTTTACCCATACATACCCATTAACTTTTTAAAGATCTTGAGAACCGACACCAATCGAGACATTCGATTCAAAAGGTCCGACTCACATTTGATTATTCTTTTATATTTCGAAACAATTAAGCGGGCGATAGAGGCCAGAAAGCTAATTTCTGTAATTCTAACGTAGTGTATGTAAATATACTATAAATCATTAGATAATGTCATATACATTACTATGATATATATAGTTACTACTACTATATTACTATGATAATATACATTACTATGATATATACTTCTTAAGTAATTTATACCGTAATGACGCCTTGAAACTTTAAATTTTTTGTATGGAATTTAACCTTATTACCGTTTTGTAGTCACATTTTTTGACTTTCCGCTACAACTTAGAGTCTATGCACAAGATAACAACCTATTCTAATTATTATTTAACCAACTTTCATTACAAAAACACGCTTTGAAATTTTGCACAAGTGTTAAAACAACGGTCACTTCCAGATTTTTTCTTGCATTAAATACAATAAATGAAAATCATTCAGTAAGGTAATGCACTAGACAAAAGCAAGTTTTATAACATATATTTTTTTCAAAGCTTTAGATGCTATAGTTTAGCCACAAAATTTGCACAAAAATGGCGTATTTTCGCGGTCTAGCCTATACCCTAGCCTTAAGTGATATCTTCACACTGTTATCAAATTGTCATTGACATAACGCTATCATTAAGTAGGGTCATTTACGTTTGACTTAAAACATCGTGATTGATGTGAATTCATGATTGGTGGATTTAATTTATATAGTGTCATACAATATACATTATGTCCTTGAAACTTCATTGTGTATCTTTGACCTTGAGTGTGCAAAATGTAGGTGACACAATTTTTGCCTCAGTATCTTTATAAGTGCATGATAACTGTTGCTCAGTGTTTATTTAGACCCTACAAGCTTTAAAGATAAATTAACTCGCACGATGTTTTAAATATAAGTTCTCATAAGTTATAATTATTTTAATACCTATATAAAATCCTCCGATTCGTAATGCAGCTAGTAAGAGTATTTTTAAGAGTCATGGCAAAATAAATATGACATAGGTATATATGTTTTTAGGTGATTTATCTCTATATTATAGGTTCACAAGTTGTAGTGTACATTTTAGGGTTCCGTACCCAAAGGGTAAAAAACGGGTCCGTCCATCCGTCCGTCTGTCTGTCACCAGGCTGTATTTTATGAATCGTGATAGTTAGACAGTTGAAATTTTCACAGAAGATGTATTTCTGTTGCTGCTATAACAACAAAAAATAGATGCTTGAAATATTCACAGAATATTTAGCTATATATTCACTTTATACTTAAATTAAAATAAAACAAATATTTAAGGGGGGCTCCCATACAACAAACGTGATTTTTTTTGCCGTTTTTTTTATATTTAATGGTACGGAATCCTTCATTTGGCCGATTTTTAGTTTTATTTTACTGATTTTATTCAGAAATCTCTCAGTTTTATTGCAAAAAACTTTTCATCACACTTACTCGTAAACAGTGTCATTACGTGCAGGTAAAGCGGGTGCTAGGACCTTAATTACTCCCACGGGCCTTTATTTCTGTAAATGTTACTTTTCTCAAAGCAAAGCGCGCAGTTATAGAACTCACGGGCGGTAATGTCGCGCGTATTCTATGAAGTATGTATAAAAGCTCTCTGTTTAAAAAATGCACTACGCTCACACTACAGGGGAGCTATTACAAGTTTTGACTTAAGCCAAAACTTTTAATTCATAAATTCTCTTAATATCTGTTTCTCTGTTGCTGTTTTCTCAACTTCTATTCCCGCCATTTGAATGATGTTTTGGTGAATTTATTTATTTATTTACCTTATATATTTATTAATTTACTTGCAAATAATGTAATGAAAAACATTGTGTGTAAGATCAGCGATACGACAATTACATATTCGAGTCATGAAAGCCCGAAGGTATGGTAGGTAGCTTCGGTATGTTAATTTTTAATTTTTTTTAATAATTCATTGTTATCATTAGATAATATGTAGCTGTAACTTACAATATGTAGGTTAGCATGTATGTTTTACGTTTTTCATGTTTTTTCTCTCTCTTGTTTTGTTTCTGTACAAATTCTGTACAATAATCTTGTGTTATGCTCGTGGGAATTGTATAGACTTTAAGTGTAGCCCTAACTGCAAATGAGTTTGTGAGTTTTAGGGTCACATAAATGCCCTATTCACATTCTCTAGTTTTGTTCATTTATGTACTTGTCAGATATCTTTTTTCAATTTGCGTTAAATTTTTATTTTTATTTATATATTAACGACACAATGTTTTTATTTCTTTCTATAATCATTGTGTCGCTAATTAACCATCACCTAACACCAGAAGCTATGCAGACGTAAAAATTTCAGAGTACCTATATTTTTTTGATACAACTACTAGGGACTTATGCAAAAAAAACATAAAAAAAATCATACAGTTAAGAAATAAATATACATATATAGGAATAATCTTTCTTCGTTAATGACTCCTCGAAGGTTGGAAAATTAAAGAAAAACATATCATAAATGCCATATCTGTGGCTACCCCATTAATGTAAATAAATATTTTAATAGCAAAGGTTAATTTCGAGCCCTGGCTCAAGACTAAATTTTTAAATGCATTTTTGCTATAAAAATATTTATTGGCATTGACAATAAAAAAAAATATAGTGTATGTGAGCCATTCCGTAAAAAATTAATGAAAATGAAAAAAATCGTGGTACGGCACCCACGATGTTAATAACACGCATGTAAATATACGTAATTTACGAAAAAAGACAAAAACAAAAAGTTAGCCGGTAAGCGGTCACCCATCCAAGTACCGACCAAACCAGCGTTGCTTAACTTTGAATATAGTTTTCAACAAACAAATGTGTTGCTGTTTCTCATAACTATAAGCTAGAGGGCGCTGTACCGGTAATTAGGAATTCTGGGTAAACAACCTAAAAAAAGGACATTTGAGCATGTCACAGTCTATTTGTGAAGTTTAAAAACGAAATTTAATTCAAGCGTGAAATGAAAACAAACTTATTGCCGAAAACGCAAATAATGTCGTTTGTTTAAGTAAATGTAATTAGTAAATCAGGAGTTTGTCACGACAATTATTTAGTGATGTGACATATTAGCGGTACTAATTTAGTGACGAAATGGACACACAGGAGTGTGTAGCTTACGTCGCAGTATTTAACCACCATCAACTTTGATAGGTTTGAAGGTAGATGAAAACAACATTTTAAATAGTGTTAAATGAACATAAAAAATTACATTAACTTCTCCCATAAACTTAATAGTGTCAGACCATGATTTTAAAAATAAGGCAATCTAGAGTCTAAATTTTTCTATCATAGCACCACCTCTTTAATCGTTTAATAATTTACATTTACCCCAATACATTTTGCAGTTGTATTTTTAATTTAAAATCAAAGGACTATATTAGGTCGGAGAAAAAAAATTAAAAAGCAAAAGTTTCAAAAATCTTTTAGTTTTTCAGTTTTGAAGTATTTTTTACCTCATAAAGTCTGATAATAAAGATAAATAAAGATAAAAAGACTAATAGAAACATTATTAGGAAAATAAAATCAAAATATAAAACACCCAGAAAAATAAAATAGTTTTTATACTATTTTAACATGGTGACCAAAAAAATATTATATTTATTAAGTCATTAATTTAGTATCAATATTTTTTTAGATTTTAAAACAAACATATTATACATTGTATTGAATGTGAAAGATGTTTATATTTACATTTCGTCACAAAAGTATGTCCTATTGAGTCACAGTAACAAATTTTTGACACAAGTATCTGAGTATAGAAAGAAGTTTAAAGTTGGACCATACCCTATCAAATATTTAGTATCTTTAATAGTTTATGGTCCCAAATTAAGTTTAAAATATATTGAATTTCGGTTAGTATAACAAGTGGCGATTGAGTAGTAAAATAAAATTAGTTCCGAAGTCTATTTTTCTATAATAGCCTATATATTTCCATGTTATACAGATAATAATATTTTTACGCGTAAAACTTTTTGTTTACTCAGCAGTTGAACGTCCAACGGCAGGGGCATAGACCTGTCCTTGAAGAAAGGAGGTTTAGTATGACCTCAGGCTGGCCCTGGCAGATTGGCGGACATTATCGAGTTAGTGGCTTGATTGTCAAAGAGGCTCATAAGTCATCTGACTTAACTTAACGAATGCATATAACAATAACGAAGATAGGTCTCATGCGAAGCTCGAGGACGCTCGAAACAATATGCCACTATCGGTCACACATCCAATGATTGACAACGCCCTATGCTGCTTAACTTCGCATATAGTTTAAAATAAATAAGTCTGTTGTAAAATTTACAATAATGTTTTGCGATCTATTGAATTACATATAGCATTTTCCCGAACTTCAGGTAGGTAGAAAAATATGGTCCAATCAAGGCCATGTTATGTGAACATATTGACAATCGTGCTGTGTATTTGACACGACAATCATAATGCAGAGGCAATGATAATATACTCAATTTGATATGGATGGCGTTTGTCTGTCGATAAGGTTAGTCGTGTGAGCGGCATTTTCCATTTCCTCACATTTTTTTATATTTTCAAACTAACTTAAATTAAATATATATCGCAAAAATAATGTAAGTGTTTTAAACCCATTCTTTTATTAACTTTACTATTGTTCACCTACCAAATTTTAGCCATCGTTTTGTACCTAGATGAATTATAAGTTGTTTTTAAATTGCAGGGTAAAACCCTTTATCCATTAGGGAACTAAACTAAAACAGCCTTCTTTTTACCATTTATACTTTGTATCGGCCCAGTGTGAGTTGACTCGTTTGAAGCGACACCCAATATTAAGAGATGTGCCATGTTCTTTTTAAACCACAGACGTGTCATAGAATATTTTTTGATAATAATTGGGTCTTAACGCGACGATAGGTTCACGGAAACGTATTCATTATCGAAATTAAGTGAAAAACACGAAGGTTTAAAATTAACTGTCTCATAGGTTTTCCTATAATCTAACACACGGTACAGTTAGCGAAACCTTTTTTTTAAAAATTTTCTTATTTACTTTGCAAAAGTGACCCTTATATTCAAAATTAATTTTTACGTTACGTTAAATTTTAACAAAAATATCGGTATAATAATACAGTTTCATAATATATATATTTACTTGTTTTTTTTTATGTTACTGCATGGTATGGTGTGAAATACAAATTGGTTGATCGTTTCAACTAGTTTTGTGGAATTTACACGTCAAATTGTGACCAGCAAAATTCATAGTATGTCTCATAGTCTAAACTCATTTTAATTATGTTTAAAAGATGGTCGCGAACTGATCAGTTGACGACCATTAATTATGTTTCATACAAAAATATTTATTTTTGACGGTCGTGAACTGATTAGTTAACAAACACAGCAATTTTTGATTTTATTTGCTAGATTTAAGTGGTCAAGAACTCGCTATTTTCCGTCCATGGCAATTGAAATTTTTATTTCATTAGACATATCCGAGCGCAACATAAACGCTGAAGTAATATTAGAATAAATAAGGCTAAAGAAAAAAGTCTTGCAACTCGCCGTTCTAAATCTAAAACACCACGAACTTCCGCAACTTCCAACCAAAGTGCTAGTTTTTTCTTGCCGAAGAAGTTGTATTGGACTGTAATGATGTAATAATTCTTAGCAATGAGCATGAGCCCCTCGAGCCACATAGTTCCATATCTCTCTCTGAACAAAACCTTAACATTCTTACCACTGAAATAATTACTGATGCCAGTATTCATTCTGTTAAGGGAATTCCTGAAAATATAAGTTTTTCTGATCGCGAGTCATATATATCGCTCAACAATATAGCATTGATGATGTTTGATGAATTAGAAGTGTCACAAAATAATAATAAATCACACAGTGACCAGTCTGGGTCTGAAAATCAGTGCAGATCATTTACAGTATCAGCCGAAATCCATCATGTGCAGTAAGAAAAAGCAGATGCGCCTACTACAGTTGTGTTAAGTGAATCATCAACCCCATTTAACAAAATATAATCATGAAAAAAACTAATAAAACATAAAGATCTTCAGATGGATGAGATCTCTTTTAATGAAATAGTAATAATTGAGTCAATCACTTAAGGCCCCATTTTCAGTGGCTCCAAAGTGGTCGAAAAATGACGAAAAATATGGGCGTAAACTGGCGGTAGGTGTCCGAGAACTAAAAAAAAGACATTTTAAGATTATTAACCTTTTTTTATTAATGGAGTGAAAACTAATATTATTCATGAGATATCGTTAATTTAAAGTATACTGTATAACAAATTATTTATAATTTCACAAAAATAGACTCCTAGCTATGGAAAATATAAGTTTAAACAATACAAGTCCACTAACTGGTCGTGAACTAACATATTCACCCTTTATGTTTCATATTTGGACTTCGCAAATATAACCGTGTTTCGCCAAGAGCTCAAGTGGCCTCCGATCCGCATTCGCCGCAATAAACATGTTCTTACATTTCTGTACAGCATATTGTTCAATCCGTCGGCGCCAGCATACCTTGCCAATTTATAGGCAGTTGTAATTCTAACCGTCTCCTCCACCCTCCACTCATCTTCTCTTAAAAACACCTGCTCATTCCACTAACTTTTACAACATATCTTTTACTGTACAAGCCATCAAACTTTGGAATTCACTGCCTTTATTAATTAAAAAGCCCAATCTCTTAATACTTTTAAACGCCCTGTAAAATCACATTTTACTGATATTAGCGGATCACTATTTTTATTATAGATATTTATATATGACTTGATAGTGTCTGTTTTTTTTAATAATATCTACTATTTAAAAACATATGAAAGTGTTGTTAAAGATATTTCTTTACTTGTAAATATTACATCTTTATTTTGGTTTATCTATCTCTGATTATTTTTGTTATTATCCACTACCCTAAGGTTGTGTGGTAGAAATCATTTTTAAGCGATAAGATCGCCTAATTGTATACTCTTATCTACTTTTATTCTCTTTATGTAAATGAAAACATGTTGGTGTAAAATAAAGTATTTATCTATCTATCAATGATTTGCGATTTTTCTTAAGCATAGAGATTGAGAGATAAGCTAATTTTTTTTAAAACATGAAAGTTTCAAATGCGAACAACCCAAGTGGCAACATCTACTATGTGAGGATTCATATTATTTTACCTGGAAGTCCGGTAGTGTTTGGCCATGAATGTTTGAACCGTCTCCTTCATGAGCATAAAAACAATAATACGTTCCTGGGATCGCGCGCGACGCAACCCGAGCTACTTCTCTTGTTACGAATCACCATATTTCGTGTAAGTATTCTACACGGGTCACACTACAATGAAGAGCTGGTCGAATATTAGAGTAAACCAAACGATTATTTATTACGTAAGCTATTATAACTTCAACTTTGTTAAAATGTTAATGTAAACAAAAAGAGTGGAGATATTAGTTATTTATTAGTTCTTACGTTCTTTCGTAACTTAGTTTCCAAGCAAACGAAGCTAGAAAAGTACCTTAGATTATGTGGTTAAAAAATAAACTTGAGGGATAGGGACCGTTTAAGTATTACGTAATACTCCTTTCCCCTTCTCAGAGAAAATAAGCACAGCTCTTACTTAACTGCCTAAGTATTGCTATCTACAAAATATTTATTAGGTAGTAAACGACATCTGAGGACGCTGTAGGTACTTGATGTTCTACGGCTATAGGGCACAAAAGGTACTGTACTATAATTCTAGTACAGTAAAGCCAGTAGGTATTGTGTTGTTGTGTTTGCTGTTTAAGTAATAATTTTATCAATTGTTGTAATTTATTCATCGTCCATGATTATCAATTCATACATTTATACATCTTACTAATACATTTGGGTTTCTTAGGGGGTTCTTATGAGTTCTTGGGACGTCCAGTGCGATAGGACATTTTAATATCCATGTTCTTCGGTAGCCTTGAAAAAAAAAGTAATGTTGCTGATGAGTAGCAAATCAATTAGCTGGTATGACCGGCTCGGTACAAAACTGTACATGTCCAGTGTAAACGAACAAAGCAATAACAGTTATATTATATCTATGCCTGTAACATTTTATTAGCCTACATGGTAGAGGTGACAGAAAACCTCAATCTCTGCAGGTTTGTGCTGATCTTCTACATTCTGGAGAAAGATCCACGCGTTGTATTGGAGTCGCGGTAGAAGCATCCAAGATCTGAGACATGACCCTTCTAGGTTTTGTTAGAAATGATATAGTATTGCGTAGACATCAGGAGTGTAACGACAGCGCCGACAGACGAGAAAAAAGCCGCTGCAACGTTAGTTGTTTATAACCCTGCTAGGGAAAAGAGGGGGCAATCATCGTGGGCAACGACTATGCATCTCGTACTTGCCTACACCCAGATCTGTTGTGTTCTTCTTTTCTGAAGTAGATAACATGCAGATCTAAAATTAAAAAAAATTTGGAAAATCCAAAAGTGCACACCTCATAGCGGTCATTCACATTTAAAAAAAAAAATCTAAAACAAAAACTCAAGTTTTTTAAAATAAAATAACAAATAAGGTGAGGAAAAAATATACTATAAAATAAAAATAAAAAATATATATATAGATATACAGTATACAGTGGTATATTAGTTTTTTATAAATTATAATTAAACGACAGTACTTAGAACGCTAATATTAACTAGGAATCAGCACAGTGTAATACTTTATATATTAAAAACAAAAGTATTCCGGTAAGATGAATTTTTCGACCAATTTCACTGCCACATACATGGTCACATAAACACAGACTCACGGACGTCCAAGAATGATTAGTTTTAATGTTATTTATTATATTAAACAAATTAATTGTTTATAAAATGTACCATATGTGCTAGACAGATTATTTAACTTCATATTAGTGCACTCATATTATCCTGTAAGTGTTATATTAAAAAAAAAAACGTCATTTAAGTTTCGAAAGACTGGGTTTTTTGACATGTCGAGAGTAGAGCACTACCTCACCGCTCCGCTTATGAGGCGTGCAATAAACTATAATTTCATTTTTCATTAAGTATTTCAAATCTTAGGCGTAATGTATCTCGCACTGTCGGAAGTAATTTTTGTATTAAGTATCTCTTACCTAACATCAATAACATCTAACTAATATTTTAAAACTATAATGAAACAGATAGGTACATAGCATCAACAATCACATTAAAGTCAAATTAAACTGTACCCGTGTCAGATTACGTAAGTATCAATAATTTATTTGTAATACAAATTCATATCAGTAGCTCATTTGGTCGCTCTATATTACTCCAATTGAAATTGACGTATTTTGCGTGAATGGCTGGGTCCTGGGGTGAACGACCCGTTTGGCGCGAACTGAGTGTTACGCAGCCGCAACCAATCGATAAGAATACTTGCGTAAGCGTCTTGTCCGCCTTAAGATTATGAGAAGTCTTCGTCTCCATACAAATTTTTCTCACTCTTCTTACACGTTTCTTTTTGCGGCTAGTTTCTACCATCGCATCGCTCGGCATCGAAAAGGAATTCATTCCTACATATTATTAGAATCCAAATCGTCCCGCACTGTGCGGTTTCAGGGAAACTTCCTCCCGCGAACGTTTAGGTTGCAGTATGAGCTCCCTGCCAAGGTTTTTTCTTGAAACTGCAGTAATGCCTCTGGTGGTGCTAGCTTCCATAGGCTACAGAGACTGCTTTACACCAGGCGGACTATAATATATATCACCTTGTAGCTTAAATAAAAACCTTCCCGGTAATCTTGTATAACCCGATTTTTATATTTTTACCATCGGTAATTTTGGTTAGCGTATTATCGTAGGTGGGGTTTAATTAATAAGTACGAACTGGTTCTTTGACAACCACGGGTTTTGGAAAATCCTGTATTACTTGACACACTGATTTTCTTAAAACAAACTTATGAATAGGCAACAAATACTAATTTTCTAAAACTAGTAGTAGTTGAATAAGCAGAAATCCGGTCTATGACTATTGGATATACATTTGTTTAAGAGGAAATATCTCGCTATTTTTCCCATTCAAACGTGGTTTCTGGTTCCTCCCTGAATTTTGGCATTAGAGCTTTTATTTTTTTATGTATGATAGATGTACACATTCACTATGTCTGTATGTTTTGTTTTCTTGATATGCCATTCCTGTAAAAAATAGGGTATTTTTTTTTTAATACCATAGAGCTCTTACTTTCAATATTATAGCGCAAAATACTTTTCTGACCTGGTCAGGTCTTGGGTGTTTGGTCGCTAGTGTGGTTGTTAGTTAACACCATTTCAATATGCCAAATGTAGTTTTGATTTTCGACCACCGGTCAGAAAAGTTTGTGGCACTACTGTAACATAGTATGGCCTGTGAAACGTATTTGTATGATCAATTTATAAACCCAGACTTGTTTATGGAAATACCAAATCATACGTTATAACATAGGGTTACCTCGGATCGTGTCGTAAAGTTTGTACAGTATTAAAATAAAATCAATTAAAAGATTTAGCTTGTAGTATTATTTGTGAGTATGAACGTTACCTAACGTTTGGTTCTTTATCTTAAAAACTTCTTGCAAAACAATATTATATTTCGGGTTATCTGGGATATATTTTATCTGGAACAGAAAAATTTGATATCGAATTTGTTGTTCACAGACGTTTTGGAATATTCTGTTTTTTATCACTTATTGACCTGAAATAGCAGGAAAGATCCCAAAAACTTTACCACTACAGAATTTATTATTAGGTTATTTGGTTAGTATAGGGAGCTATAAAATGACGCTAGCAACTTTTTTTTGCTGGAGAAGCCGGCCTCACTAGAGTGATGTTTGTTTTTAGACAGAGTCTTTCAATTTCATAAAACTAATTCTGAAGGGGCGTTTTGTTGACAAGTATGATAAGCATTTAATGAATCTATTATCTTATCTAATAAAATGAAATGAAATTGAATGCACTCTATGCTCTCTATGCGCACAAATCGCATAAATTTGATCTAGTTTAAAAAAATCTAGGTTCGCTATATTTAAAAATGCAGCTGCCAAGGGTTTATTTTATGATTTTCCATACATCCACTGGCCGCTCCAAATTTTTTTTCCCTAATCTATAGCGGCGACGCAGTCTTTTTTATCGAAATCTATCATTGATTTTTGTGTTTATGTTATTAATGGTATTTATAAATATTTTAGTATTTTATTAATTAATTATAGGGGCAAGCCTCCTCTATCGTTTAAAACTTATTTCGAGTCGATCAAACCGACTTCTACTTCCAGAATGTTAAGACGACGATTTACCCTAATATCCCAAAATAGTCTATCTTACTTGTTCTAGGTTAAAGAAGTAGTACATACTAAAAAGCACAGAAAAATACAGAAGTTAGGGAAAGAACTAATTCAAAAGAAAAATCGAACAAAATTTATAAAAAATGTTCATTAATTAAGAACATGGTTCTTAAATGAGAATTAAGTTTACTTGCCTTAGATCTTGATATTTTGTCAGGGAACCCATTTTTTTTTCATTTCATTAATTAGGTATTGTTTCATATTAAAAGTAAAATCAACTAGAATTTGTGTACAAAGGCTAGTTTTTTTAATAAATTTATAAACATGAAAAACCAGCCAGACTTGAAGTACCGATACGAAAAACTGGATAATAATGACTCGCCTTTCTGTATCTCTTCTAGTTTTCCAAATATGAAACGCCCGAAGTACCTGCATAATTTTCGTGTTTTGTAAAATAATCTCCTTCTGAGCTTTAAGACGTTTAATGAATTTAGCTTAAAAAACAAAATCGAAATTAAAAATTTAAAAATGCACGGCAGTCATTTTTTTTAAGACGGATTGATTGGTGTACCTATTATTATTAGTAGGTATTCTATTTCGCCTTAAGAATAACATGTGAATAAATGTGCCACAAGTTTCTAACATCTTACTTCTACACTGTAATGACTAGTAGCGTATGTCTTCAAATTGCGACGCAATTCGCGGGTCAGCTGATAACCTCAGTGCGGCTAAATACTTACATATACTGCGCTGCAAAAAAATTTATAATGGAAAAATATTTTTATCGATTTTTTCCATTAAAAATGTAATTTGTAAAAAAAGATTATTCTTTAAAAAACTTCTTTAAACAAAATGGCAATAGAACCAAGGTACAAAAGGATGTATTGGCTACTTGGAAGGCATTCTCCTCTGGCCGTACACAACAAAATATTATTATACAAACAAGTCCTAATGCCAGTATGGACCTGTGGTATACAGCTGTGGGGCTGTCCCAAAATGCGTAACATTCTAATTTTTTAAACATTTTAAAGGTACTCAGGGGAATAGCTCATGCACCCTGGTACATAAAAAACGATAATCTCCACCGGGACCTTAACGTAGATTTTGTCAACATAGTTATCAAAAAGTATGCAGAAGTTCAGACTTCATCATCATGTGAACGTCGAGGCAATCCAGCTCCTTGACAACACATAGTGAGAAGGCTCAAAAGAACTAAACTTTTTGAGTTAGTGTAGTGCTACTATAGTACTACCAATATAGAACACAAGAACAAAGTGTCTTCCCTTAAACTAGAGCCTTAAGAAAAGTGCCATGGGGCACATTCTTAGATATGAATTTTCTTCTGTAAATCTAGGTCAGAAACAGATTACTCATTAGCCTTCTAGGATCTAGATCTAGGTTGTAATAATATTAGGGTACAATGTTTGAAAATTGTAAACTATGAAAAAATGGCGAAGGCGTATGGAGCCTATACTGTATAATAAATGAATGATCGCAGCTCACATGTGTCATACGAAACTTTTTAAAACACTTCCGCAAAAAATAATTAAAACAACACAACACAACTCAATTTTTTTTCAGAAATATTTTGGTAGATGGCGCGTAGATTTCTTTTTTTACACGCTGCGCTTGTGGAAGTAAACACACAATCATTGAAGTAAACACCATGGTCAGCTAAGGTGCCAACATCCTATATTTGGTTGAGATTAAAAAAAATATGTAATATGCCAAGTTGGCACTAGTATTTTATAACCTAAATATGATACAATAATGGCTGGTTTACATGCATTTAGTTATTAAGTAGATAAGTAAATTTTAACTTAATCTTAACTAAATAATGAGGGCTTAAGCGTTCGCACGTGAATTTAGTTAGGATGTAGTAAACCGCATAAAATAGACGACTAAATACGCATCGTATTAAATTCCGTCATAAGTTGCACTTTAAATAAGGTACATGATGACCCTTCTTCAACATGAGGTAGATATAATCACCTTTAAAGATATGACCAACAGCACTGAAAACAAAGAACACAACATAGACACACTAACCAAGTATATCCAACACAGCTATCAGCAGGCCTGCACCCCTACAACACCAATCATAGGGGGAAAGTCTCACTGTGGGGGCCAGAACTAGAGGGGCTTAAACTCAATCTAAAAAGACTCTTCAATCGAGCCAAAAACACTAGAGCTGAAGAAGACTGGGAACGTTACAAACAAGCCAGTATTATTACAAGAAGCGCATAAGATATCGCAAAGGTGAATCCTGGCGGCGGTTCTGTGACAACATCAATGCCACCAATGAAGCAGCTAGAGTGAAAAAGATATTATCACATAATAACAGAACTCTGGGCTCAATAAAAATAAGTATGGTACATATGCGACCTCTGATAGCGAATAGCGAATTGTGGGTGCGCGTAGATTACGGCGGCCACACTCGTATCTATGCGTGCCTATACAGGTCTCATAGCGGTGACACGGACGTAACTCGACTCTTCACGCACCTGAGTTTGACGACTGACAAAGTTCTAGAGCAATATCCCACAGCAGAACTAGTTATTTTGGGAGACTTTAACGCCCACCATCGCGAGTGGCTCAGTTCTCGAACCAATAACTATGCTGGGATATCTGCTCACGAATTTGCTCTGACCTATGGATTCTCTCAGCTGGTACTTTCTCCAACGAGAATACCAGATATAGAGGAACATACGAGCTCCTTATTGGACCTTCTGCTGACTACTCGTCCGGACGGATACTCCGTCTCAGTGGATGCGCCTCTTGGCTCCTCGGACCACTGTCTCGTCCGGACTCAAGTGTCATGCACACAACCCGATCCTTCTGGGCCAACTAATTGGCGTCGTGTGTGGCACTATAAGTCGGCAGACTGGGATGGATTGCGAGAATTTTACGCATCGTACCCGTGGAGGCAGATCTGCTTTAACTCAGAAGATCCTGACGTCTGCGCAGCCGCAGTCACTGAGACAATCCTTGCTGGTATGGAATGTTTCATTTCTAACCTGCGAGTAGCTGCCGGCGTCAAAAAACGGCCGTGGTTTAATAGGTCTTGCAGAAAAGCTAAAATTCTTAAGCAAAATGCATATGAGGCTTGGACCACGGCTCGTAATAATAAGGATCCGAATATTTCTGAGTTAAAACGCAAATTAAATGCTGCCTCGAGGTTCAGTAAGAAAGCAACTGCCAGAGCAAAATTCCAATTCATCGGCAAAATAGGTGGGCGACTTGCGAGCTATCCTTCTGGGAGTCGTGCTTTCTGGTCGCTTGCCAAAGCTGCCGAAGGGAACTTCTGCCAGTCGTCGTTACCACCACTGCGAAAGACCGATGGTGACTTGGCCCATAGTGCTAAAGAGAAAGCCGATCTACTGGGCAGTCTCTTTGCCTCCAACTCGAATATGAACGATGAAGACGCTGTACCACCTACTATACCGTGGTGCGGTAAGACCATGCCGGAAATCTCCATAACGCAGCGGGAGGTCAGGCGGGCGTTGCTCTCTCTAGACGTTCATAAGTCGAGTGGGCCAGACGGTATACCAGCAGTGGTGCTTAAGCAGTGTGCTCCTGAGTTATGTCCTGTACTCACGCGCCTCTTCGCGCTTTCCTACCACACTAGGCAATTTCCGTCTTCATGGAAGACTGCGAATGTGCACCCGGTGCCCAAAAAGGGCGATAGATCAGATCCATCGAATTACAGGCCTATCGCTATTACCTCTCTCCTCTCTAAGGTGATGGAGCGTGTGATCAACACACAGCTTCTAAGATACCTAGAAGTACACGATCTGGTCAGTGACCGTCAATATGGCTTTCGCCACGGTCGCTCGACTGGTGACCTTCTAGTGTATCTCACACACCGATGGGCACTAGCCATTGAGAGTCAGGGGGAGGCATTGGCATGTAGCCTGGACATAGCGAAGGCGTTCGATCGGGTCTGGCACCGCGGTCTTCTATCGAAGTTGCCATCTTACGGAGTGCCCGAGGGTTTGTGCAAATGGGTGGCTAGCTTTTTGTCCGGCAGACGCATACGAACCGTAGTTGACGGTAGTTGCTCTGATAGCATGGACATTAATGCTGGTGTCCCGCAAGGCTCTGTGCTGTCTCCTACGCTGTTTCTACTGCATATCAATGACATGTTGGACATCAACAACATACATTGCTATGCAGATGACAGTACTGGAGACGCTTTTTACACGGGTCGTGCAAACATCCCTCGTTCCGTTGTGGAGGAAAACCGCGGAGAACTTGTGTCTCAAATCGAGACCACACTGTCCCAGGTGTCTGATTGGGGACGGATAAACTTGGTCCGATTCAACCCTACAAAGACACAAGTGTGCGCGTTCACCGCTAAGAAAACTCCATTCACTGTAGTCCCACAATTCCAGAACACTCCCCTCTCCATCTCCAAGAGCATTGGGATCCTTGGTGTCGACATCTCCAGCGATGTTCAGTTCCGAGATCATTTACAAGATAAGGTGAAGCTGGCGTCCAAAAAACTTGGTGTACTCAACAGAGCGAAGCAGTACTTCACGTCGGGGCAAAGGTTGTTACTTTACAAGTCGCAGGTTCGGCCTCATATGGAGTACTGCTGCCATCTCTGGGCAGGTGCACCCGGATACCAGCTTGGCCCTTTTGACTCGGTTCATCGACGGGCTGTGAGAATTGTCGACGATTCCAAACTCACTTGCGGTATCGAGCCCTTAAGTCTGAGGAGAGACTTTGCCTCACTATGTGTGTTCTACCGCTTGTACAATGGGTTGTGTTCTGAGGAATTGTTCGAAATGATGCCCACGGCTACTTTCTACCATCGCACCGCTCGCCATCGGCAGGGAATTCATTCTCACACTTTAGAACCTAAATGGTCGCGTACAGTGCGGTTTCAGAGAAACTTCCTCCCGCGAACGCTTAAGTTGTGGAATGAGCTCCCTGCCAAGGTTTTCTGCAAGGACTACAGTATGGAGTTCTTCAAGAAAGAAGTTATTAGATTTCTGAAGGGTCGGCAACGCGCAAGTGATACCCCTGGTGTTGCAAGCGTCCATAGGCTACGGTGACCGCTTACCATCAGGCGGGCCGTAAGCTTGTTTGCCACCTTAGTGGTATAAAAAAAAAAAAAAAAAAAAAAAAGAATAAGAGAAGTGCTTATGGAAACACACTTTCCAGGATGTGTTGTCACTGACAACCCAAACTGGGAAAATATAGAACACAAAGAACCAACCCCTACAGACTGGAATATAGCCGAATACATTTTTTTTTATACCACTAAGATGGCAAACAAGCATACGGTCCGCCGGATAGTAAGCGGTCACCGTAGCCTATGGACGCTTGCAACACCAAGGGCATCACTCGCGCGTTGCCGACCCTTCAGAAATCTAATAACTTCTTTTTTGAAGAACCCCATACTGTAGTCCTTAGAGAAAACCTTGGCAGGGAGCTCATTCCACAACCTAAGCGTTCGCGGGAGGAAGTTTCTCTTAAAGCGCACTGTACGCGACCATTTCGGTTCTAAAGTGTGAGAATGAATTCCCTGCCGATGGTGAGCGGTGCGATGGTAGAAAGTAGCCGTGGGCATCATTTCGAACAATTCCTCAGAACACATCCCATTGTACAAGCGGTAGAACACACACAGGGAGGCAAAGTCTCTCCTCAGACTTAGGGGCTCGATACCGCAAGTGAGTTTGGGATCTTCGACAATTCTCACAGCCCGTCGTTGAAACGAGTCAAAAGGGCCAAGCTGGTATCCGGGTGCACCCGCCCAGAGATGGCAGCAGTACTCCATATGGGGCCGGACTTGCGACTTGTAAAGCAGCAACCTTTGCCCCGACGTGAAGTACTGCTTCGCTCTGTTGAGTACACCAAGTTTTTTGGACGCCTGCTTTACCTTGTCTAGCATGTGATCAAGGAACTGAACATCGCTGGAGATGTGAACACCAAGGATCCCAATGCTCTTGGAGATTGAGAGGGGAGTGTTCTGGAATTGTGGGACTACAGTGAATGGGGTTCTCTTAGCGGTGAACGCGCAGACTTGTGTCTTTGAAGGGTTGAATCGGACCAAGTTTTCCCGTCCCCAGTCAGAGACCTTGGACAGACCGATCTCGATTTGAGACACAAGTTCTTCACGTTTTTCCTCCACAACAGAACGAGGGATGCTTGCACGGCCCGTGTAATTGATCTCCAACATATCATTGATGTGCAGTAGAAACAGCATAGGAGACAGCACAGAGCCTTGCGGGACACCAGCATTAATGTCCATACTATCAGAGCAACTACCGTCAACTACGGCTCTTATGCGTCTGCCGGACAAAAAGCTAGCCACCCATTTGCACAAACCCTCGGGCACTCCGTAAGATGGCAACTTCGATAGAAGACCCCGGAGCCAGACCTAATCGAACGCCTTCGCTATGTCTAGGCTACATGACAATGCCTCCCCCTGACTCTCAATGGCTAGTGCCCATCGGTGTGTGAGATACATTAGAAGGTCACCAGTGGAGCGACCGTGGTGAAAGCCATATTGACGGTCGCTGATCAGGTCATGTTTTTCTAGGTATCTCAAAAGATGTGTGTTGATCACACGCTCCATCACCTTGGAGAGGAGAGAGGTAATAGCGATAGGCCTGTAATTCGATGGATCTGATCTATCGCCTTTTTTGGGCACCGGGTGGACATTCGCAGTCTTCCATGAAGACGATTATTAGGCAATTTCCCTAATATGGTAGGAAAGCGCGAAGAGGCGCGTGAGTACAGGACATAACTCTGGAGCACACTGCTTAAGCACCACTGCTTGTATACCGTCTGGCCCACTCGACTTATGAACGTCTAGGGAAAACAACGCCCGCCGGACCTCTCGCTGTGTTATAGAGATTTCCGGCATGGTCTTACCGCACCACGGTAAAGTAGGAGGTACAGCGCCTTCGTCGTTCATATTCGAGTTGGAGGCAAAGATACTGCCCAATAGATCGGCTTTCTCTTTTGCACTATGGGCCAAGTCACCATCGGTCTTTCGCAGAGGTGGTAACGACGACTGGCTTTAGCAAGCGACCAGAAAGCACGACTCCCAGAAGGATAGCTCGCAAGTCGCAAGCAGTTGCTTTCTTACTGAACCTCGAGGCAGCATTTAATTTGCGTTTTAACTCAGAAATATTCGGATCCTTATTATTACGAGCCGTGGTTCAAGCCTCATACGCAGTTTGCTTAAGAATTTTAGCTTCTCTGCAAGACCTATTAAACCACGGTCGTTTTTTGACGCCGGCAGCTACTCGCAGGTTAGGAATGAAACATTCCATACCAGTGAGGATTGTCTCAGTGACTGCGGCTGCGCAGGCGTCAGGATCATCTGAGCTAAAGCAGAGCTGCCTCCACGGGTACGATGCATAAAATTCTCGCAATTCGTCCCAGTCTGCCGACTTATAGTGCCACACACGACGCCAATTAGTTGGCCCAGAAGGATCGGGTTGTGTGCATGACATTTGAGTCCGAACGAGACAGTGGTCCGAGGAGCCAAGAGGCGCATCCACTGATACGGAGTATCCGTCCGGATGTGTGGTCAGCAGAAGGTCCAGTAAGGAGCTCGTATGGTCCTCTATATCTGGTATTCTCGTTGGAGAAAGTACCAGCTGAGAGAATCCATAGGTCAGAGCAAATTCATGAGCAGATATCCCTGCATAGTTATTAGTTCGAGAACTGAGCCACTCACGATGGTGGGCGTTAAAGTCTCCCAAAATAACTAGTTCTGCTGTGGGATATTGCTCTAGAACTTTGTAAGTCGTCAAACTCAGGTGCGTGAAGAGTCGAGTTACGTCCGTGTCACCGCTATGAGACCTGTATAGGCACGCATAGATACGAGTGTAGCCGCCGTGATCTACGCGCACCCACAATATCGACAGGTCCCTGTCTTCAAGGCTATGAAGTCGGCGACAGCAGATATTCTCCCGGACGAACATACATACACCGGCACGACTCAAAAAATTGTGCACGAGTTTGTTGCCGGGATAGTGAAGGTATGATATGTCGGCCGGGCAGGATATCTGCGTCTCCGTTAGAAAGAGGATGGTCGGCTGCGCAGTCTCGAGGTGATGGTGGACTGCATTAAAATTTGCGTGAATACCCCTGATATTGCAAAAATCCACATTGTATGTGGATGGAGTAGCCGCTGTAAAAACTCTTTACCTTTTTCTATTTCTGGCCATTGTATATAAAGTTACTTAGACTAGGTATGAGGATTTACTGCACAGACAGCTTAGAAGACAAAAAGGTGCGGTACTAAATCTGCCGAAGCTCACCACAGATGATACGGTTGCTGGCACGGCGGGCGGAAGGGCCCCTGATCCCCCTCTATTGTAGTAGCCGGGTCCACTCCGGTCTCCTTCTCCGGCACGACTACTACTTCAGAGACTTTACACGGGTTCGCGGATCAGCCTCCCAGGGCGGAGATTAAGTGATCCCTGGGTTCGGGAACCCGTTCAACCTGCGGGCGGCCAGCGGTCAGCCGTTTCATCAGGTCTCCCTGACCGCCGAACCAGCACGCCGCGTCTACGCCGAGCAATGACAGCAACAAACACCGTCGGTCCTCCGCTGTCCGCGCAGCGAATCCTCAAAGAGAGCTCTAGCAACCTTACTCACCGCCAGGAACACAACACTACTCAATGTAAGTGTTATTGTGGCCGCGGTTTTCTGTAAGGTGGAGGTACTTCCCCAGTTCGGGCCGCTCATTCGAGCAAGTACTCGCTATACCCCGCTTTATTTGTTCGGGCAACTTATTCGAGCGAGTACTTGCAGTGCCCTACCTCTCTTTATACATGGTCACTGCAGACCGAGTTGTGTGGGCAATTGAAAGCTTTCAACCCTTCAAATCTGCTGGCCTGGACAACATATTCCCAGCACTTTCGAAATGGGGACAAACAACACTTGTGCCACATCTAGTAGATTATACACCACCTCCTTCTCTCTCTCTCCAGTGGAGAGATTTCAAGGTTATATTCTTATCAAAACCTGGTAAATCTGACGACACACAGGCGAAATCATACCTCCCAATTAGTCTGACCTCCTTCATGCTGAAGACTTTAGAGAGGCTAACCGATAGGTATCTAAGGGAAGGCGCACTAACGCGCATGCCATTGCACCGCCAACAACATGCTTATAGGAAGAGCAGATCAACAGAATCAGCCCTACACGCTGTGGTAGGAGCTAAAGAAGCTGCCCTCTCTGATAAGTTAATGACACTAGGCGCTTTCATCGACATAGAAGGAGCGTTCGACAAAACGAAATTCAACAGCATCAGCCGCTCTCTTAGTAGATTTGGAGTTGAAAAAACCACCAGTGGGTGGATTGATCAACTACTGAACAGTGCCGCCGTGCTACAAGCTCTCAATAACAACCGCATCAACAGTGGACTAATCCTGGAGTGTCACTGTGAACTGCAGAAAATTGCATTGAAAAAGTGGGTCTCTAGGCAATGATGCGGCAGATCAGTTGGCAAAGAGAGGATCGGTCACTAAAATTTTGGGACCCGAACCAATTGTACCGATATCTTTTACACAACTCAAAACGTGGTTAGGTGACAGAACCTTACAACTACATAACAAACAGTGGGCAGAGCAAACGACTGCAGACAAACCAAGAATGTTGTCATTTATCGTTAACTTGTAACTTAAAATTAAATTTGGTGTTTACACGTGACATTTGACTAAAAATTAAGTCAAAATTTATTTAATTACTTAATACGTGTAAACAAGCCATAAGAGCGTATTAAGCAAGTTTTTTGAAAAAAAAATGTAGTATAGTTTATAAAAATAAAAACAGTCACTTATTTAAGAAATAACAATTTGGTTAACGTAACCAATATGTCGTCGGTAAATAAAAAATATAATGTTATGATTTACGTACGAATTGGTTCACGTAACTAATCTGTCTTCAGTAAATAAACAAGTATAATAGTTAAACCAACTATCACCAATTTAACAAATAATAGTATGGTTCACGTAACCAATGTGTCTTTGGTAAATAAACAAAAAGATATGTTACACCTACGCAACATATTTTTTTTGATTAACAGGAAATTTGTTAATTTAATTACTATTCGGGCTAATTAAAGTAATTGGTTCTGTTACTTTAAATAATGGGTCTTGGTTAGGGAAACAAATTTCTCAGTTCACGCTATATTAACTGTAAGGTGTTACGAACACGCACAGCGGCGACGGGCGTAGGCTAGCTTCCTCGGTTGCTAAAACGAAGCTACGACAACGAAGCGCCGTAGAAATTAGACAACCGTACGGTAGCTAGCTACTAGACTAGGCCACTGACGTGTTTCTAGTGGACTGTATGTTGTGGGCGACCGTATTGCGGGCCGGACGGGTGAAGCCGGGTGTCGCACTTGTGAACCGCTGACCACGAAGATTTCTTAAGCGCAAAATAAAATAGCCGAAGTGAAGCTGAGTCTTCTTGTGAAGAATGTATTTACACTAGAGCACTTATTTTACACTTAATTTCTAGCAGAGTTTCTTCCTTTTTCCTAGCAGCGTTTCTTGCTTGAACCTTCACTCTACAATTGAGCAATTATTTTCTTGCAGAGTTTCTTTCTTGATTGTTGGTTCTTCCTTTCTTGGTTTCTTGCTGCGAACTGCGACTGCGAACTGACGATGACCGCTGGATCGCTCGAGTTTTAAACAATTTCGAACAAAGCGGCAGGCCATAAAATTACCGTTACGGTTGTAAACTATAGCTAGACTACTCTTACAATTCTTGCTGTCCTTGTCTACAACTCGTTTGTATGGAGGTACATGTTTTTGTTATTTTAAAATATAAAAATGAATTTTCTCTACATTACAATTACTTCCTACAGATAGATATTAATTTTACAAACATTATGAAATAGAATTCATACAAATATCTCACAAACTGTGGCTTTAAGAGCCAAAAAATGCAAAGGGCGTCTCGCAAGCGTATTGCTTATAATTCCAAAATTCACGCCCGGCCTAGTAGCTCCATCTCATCTCATCATCATACATCCATCATCATCACATCATCATCATCCTTGTGTATAATACTCTCCAAGTTAAAATTATATCTCAAGTGAAAAAAGTGTATGTGCTTCAAGACAACAATTCCTGTAGACGGCGGACGTGCGTGCACAGACGAGACTAGGTGTTTGTTGTGTTCTGCGTGTTTGCGCCTACAAAAGCAGCGCTTGAAGGTAGACGGTTTCCGCTTTTTCAGCGGTCTTGAGGAGGATTTAGCGGTAAGCGATTTTATTGTATTTTCTCGGCATTTATTGCCACGGATCGCCGTCGTTTGTCGCTCTTCCAAGGGCGGCCCTTTTTGGGCCTCCCCTTCAGACCCAGCTGCAGCCGGACTCGCATCAAGGGATGCTGGTAGCAGCCATCTAGCGGAATGCCGCCACCCCCAGGACCCCCACCACCGGTACGTAGAGGAGGCGTACGTAAACGGGGCGTATGGTTACGCTCCCAGCCCTCAGCCGCCGTCGTGGCGCGTAATTTATTTACCGGCGAAATTTCTGCCGCGGACCGGCCCTTTTCGGTCGCGTTCCCACCCTCTCGCCCTCCGTCTAGGACTTCTATGGCCTCGGCCATATCACAGTCGTCGATATACTCGGCGTCAGACACCGGCGACGAAATGTTTAGGGATGAAGATCTCCCCACCCTCCCAACGATGCTCTCTCCAATTGAGGACACCCCGCCCCGGCCAAACCCGAACCCGTCATCATCCAAACAGGGCAGTACAAACAAGGTAACGCCCCCTTTGTCAACCCCGCGGAACTTCAACCCGCCCTCAATCCCACTGCCGCAGAGAGACCCTAGGGTACGCAGCAGAGATACAAGGCCGAGACCTTTTTCTCTCAGCCCATCCAAGGACCCCGCCGAGCGTGCCCGACTTGAGGCAAGAGAAGCCACTGCCGATCGGCAAAAGGCTCTCGCCACTCAGCCATCGACTTCAAAAGCCGCTGTAGAGGTGCCCCATGACCCCATCCCTGTTGAAGGGATGGAAATTGCCGAAGTCACCCCCCCCAGCCTGCCGCACCCCCAGCGCCAGCGCCGCCAAGCGGTCGCTCCTATGCCCAGGCAATTAGCGCCCAAACCGCTATACCCCCACCATCGCAATCTGTCGCTCAGCCGACTCGCGTTAATGTCAGTGCCAACGACAAAAAAGTCAAAAATAGCCACCCCCCCATAGTCGTAGAGTCCCTCCCCCAGTGGTCGACGCATCTAAAAAAGATGCACGCTATATTAGGCCACGCACCCAACGCCCGGCCGTTTGGCAAAGGGGTACGATTTTTCCCTAAATCGCCTCTAGAGTATCGTACGGTAGTGGCCTATATAGACGAGCTGTCTAAGTTGGATCACGCAGTATCTTGGTACTGCTACAGCTTAGACAGCGATCGACCACACAAAATTGCCATCAAGGGGCTCCCGCAGGACACCTCGCTTGACGAACTAGCAGAGGACCTCGCTCTCGCCAGCTTTCCTGTGTCGCATGTGCGGCAAATCCCAGCAGTTAGGGGCCGACCTAACTGTATTTACTATGCACAACTGCAGCATAGGCACACACATGCCGAGCTGCAAGTCCTATATGCAGTAAACGAGTTACTCAGCATGCCTGGCATATCTATTGAAGCCTGGCGTTCTCGCCCAGGCCCAGCGCAATGCCATAGATGCCAGGCATTCGGTCACGCCTCCACAACCTGCCACCGGCCAATAAAGTGTGTACGCTGCGGCGGCGATCATCCGGCGTCCGAATGCGACCGACAAAAGGTCGCATTAAAATGCGCCAACTGTAGCAAGGCGCACACGGCCAACAACCGCTCTTGCCCGGTTTTCAGGCGTGAAGCGAGGCGTAGGGGGGTGTCTATCAATCCCCCGTTACCTCGTAAGAATGCCCAACGGGCAACAAATCTACCCCCGCCATCGCCCACTCCTTTGCCACAATTACAGCGGCAGGAGTACGAACTAACTGCAGGCGCAAACTTAATGCCCCCCTCCAACCCTCCAACAGATAGAACCCAAGCTCTCGGGAAAAAAAGGAGGCCACGGCGTAAAAAATCCGCACCTCAACCCACCACAACCGTTCCGGTAGCACAGGACACATACTCTTTTATACCCAATATTTTTATGCCACCCCCCCAATTCGCAGACCCCCCACAACCCTCCAAATCATCTCAGCCACCCATTAAATCGCAACCACGTGCAGTCGCTGCACAGCAGTCTCAGCCGCCCGCGACTAGCCACCACAGTGGCATCCATCATACTCAGGGCCCACCTCGTATGCAAGCTGGTGCCCTTAATGTAGCCAGAGCCGCAATAGCGGCACTTAACGCGGCCATAGAGGCCATAGCTGCCGGCCAAAACCCGCTGCCTGCCCTTTTCAATGGACTGGCACAACTCACCACAATTCTCACGTGGGAATTTAATGGGGCCTCATCGGGGCCTTAAATTGAGAATTGTGTACTGGAACCCTGGGGGCATAATTGGCAAGACAGCCGCCCTCAGAACGTTAGTCCAGGAACACGATGTTCACATTGTGTTACTGGGCGAAACGAAACTCCGAGGTGAGAATGAGCTCCGCATTCCAAATTTCTTCACCTATAGACGTGACGAAATTTCTCCCGCTAATATGGCCTTCAGGGGTACGGCTGTATTAATTAGACGTGACCTTATTCACGAATTACTACCCCTTCCCCTTTTTACATACATTCGGTCTATAGGTGTAAAACTAAAGGTCGGCAATGCGGAGCTTAAAGTCTTCGCCGCATATAAGCCACCATCAACCCCCTTCGATCCAAGTGACATCGACAATATCTTTTGCGATGCCACCCCCACACTTATTTTAGGTGACCTTAATACCAAACACCAACACTGGGGTTCACGAATTTCATCCAAATCGGGTCGTGAACTAAAAGCAGATGCTGAGAGCAAAAACTATTTAGTCATCGGTCCAGGATCACCAACACACTATCCCTCTGCTGTCAATCACGCACCGGACGTACTGGACATCGCCTTAGCGCATAAGATCGGCTGGTCAATGTCGTTAGAGGTCCTCCACGACACTGACACTCAGCATCTGCCAATCTTATTGGTCCTTGAAGTGTCCGTAACTGGTAAACCGCTCCCCAATCCCCGCCGAACTACAGACTGGGCTTTATTTCACCATGCCATGCTGAGCTACCAACTTCCGGCTGGTGGCATTTCCACTCCCTTAGAAGTCGAAGAGGCAGTTGACACCTTCACAACTGCCATTGCACAGGCTCTAAGGGAGTCTACTAAAATCTCAGCCACAGCTTCCGGTAAGCAGCTGCTACCGGCGCATCTCCGCGCTAAACTTAAAACCAAGAGGGACCTCCGTAAACTCTGGTGCGACACCCGTTGCCCAGTGGTAAAGAGGGACCTCAATAAGATTAGCGCGGAACTATCTGCTGAACTTGCAATTTTTAGGCAACATTCATGGGACCAGGCAATATCTAAAGCAAGCGAGAACGACACGGCTCTCTATCGCCTGGCCCGTCAATTAACAAAAACACCTGCCCCTATCTGTCCACTTATCGACCCCACTGGTATTCGCCGCTACCACGCCGCGGAACGCGCGGAACTTTTTGCGGACCACTTTGAGGACCAATTTAAGCCGAACCCCATTATCGACCCTGACCACACGTTAGGAGTTACAGAACGCGTAGAGCAGTTTCTCGCGGCCCCAGCCCCACCACTTAAAGGTGATTATTTTATTTCGCCTAAAGAGGTTAGGAAGGAGGCCTCTAAACTTAACAAGCGCAAATCACCCGGTCCCGACGAGATTCCAAACACAGCGATCATCATGCTGCCTAGGAAGGGTCTGGTGGCACTCACCCGTATCTTTAATGGGATACTGCGTACTGGACATTTCCCATCTTCGTGGAAGATCGGCAAAATTATTGTTCTCCCGAAACCAGGGAAAGATCGTCATCGCCCAGAACATTACCGACCGATTACACTGCTGTCCAATCTAGCCAAGTTGTTCGAACGTCTACTACTACTTAGGATATCCCCGCATATCCAGCTCAGGCCTGAACAGTTTGGCTTCAGAGACAGCCACAGTACCACTCTTCAGCTTGTACGAGTGCTCCATCACATGGCCTTCGAGCTAAACAAGGGCAGACGCACAGTCGGAGTCTTTCTCGATATGGAGAAGGCTTTCGATCGAGTTTGGCACGAAGGCTTAATACACAAGCTGTTAGAGACGGACATCCCACCGATGCTCGGGCGAGTAATAGCCTCGTTTCTGGACAAACGAAGCTTCTATGTCTCGGTCGAGAACAAACAGTCAGCATGTAAACCCATTAGAGCAGGGGTACCTCAAGGCAGCTGCCTATCGCCACTGCTCTATGCGTTATTCACCAACGACATCCCCACTCTCAGTGACTCCGGTCTAGCTGAAGGTGTTGAAGACGTCATCCTAGCCCTATACGCGGACGACAGCGCCTATATGTCCTCCTCCCGCAAAGCTAGCTTAGCAGCCAAAAAAATGCAGCGACTATTGGACACTTTGCCTGGCTGGCTGGACAAGTGGAGAATAGCCGTTAATGCCAGCAAGACAGCAGCAATACTGACCGGCCTGCAAAAGTTTCTCCCACCGAAACTTGTGTTTCGAGGTCAAGTCATTGAGTGGCAACCCAGCGTAAAGTACCTAGGTTGTATTATAGACCGCCCCTTGCGCATGCGCAAAATGCTAGACCATGTGTCAGCAGGCGCGGTCGCGTCACGGGCGTGCCTTAGACCGGTACTTTCCTCTGACTTGCCACTCAGAACCAAAATTCGCCTGTACAAATTGTACATACGGTCGAGACTGACCTATGCAGCCCCTGCTTGGTACGGTCTTCTATCTTCTACCAACAAACTTAAGCTCCAGGCAGTCCAAAATAAGTCGCTGAGATTAATCACCGGCGCGGGACGCTACGTCCGCAACTCCACCATTGCTAGAGACACCAAAACCGAGCCACTCGCAGAGTTCATATCTGGTTTGTCGAAACGATTATTCACCCGCGCTGACAACAGTCATCATACACATCTCAGGGGCATAGCACCCCTACACGCCCGCCCGCCGGAAGGCAGGGCTCTCCCCCGAGAGCTTATTCCTGCGGGTGAATAAGTTTACTTTACTCCTTTCGTTCATTCCTCCCTTTACTTCATTTCGTTTCATTCCATTTTTATCGCCCATCTCGCCTCTATTTTATTTTTTGCTTTTATTTCGCTTTTATTTTATTTTATTTTCATTTTTTGCTTTGTTTTTTGCTTCGCTTTTATTTTACTTTAATTTCGCTCTTTTTCTTTTCTTTTGCTTTGTTTTTATTTTGTTTTTATTTGTTTTATTTTTTCTGTTTTTATTCTGGCGCCTACATAGCACCTACTGTTTTTCTTATCGCTTACGGCGATAATATATTAGCCACAAAGGGGCCTGATAAGTAGGCCGCCTTTTCAAATTTCACCGGGGGTGTTCAGCACCCCTGAGCTTCTGCCCGGGTCATGGTGGGAGGTAAATTCCCCTCCCCCGACACCCGCACCTCAACACCCAGTAGGGTGTAAGAGAAGATACCCGCAATAGCTCCATGGCAAAGTGCGCGGGAGTTTGTAGAACTAAGCAAAAGGTTAAGAGCGTAATCCACAACGTATTGCTTATTTTGTAAAAATTCACGCTCTTACTTTTCATACAAATAGATTTTTAACTAAATTTTAACTAAACATTATTGATTTCTTTATACAATTATCGAGAATTATTAAGAATTTAACTCAACTCTTAATAATTCAAGAAATTACCTATAGTTGCTTAGTCACAATATTATATACGATCCTAGAACACTATGCGCTAACATTAACTTATTTCTACGTAATTCCTAATACATTTTACTATTTACTTATTTTACTTAACCTTTTCACTTGAAATGTACGTAGTTGAGCAAACCTTACATACTCTATCTTACATTGCAACGACATACTTCTAACCTAGTTGTTGTGACTTTATTTTTTGTCACTTACAACTTACTATTTTATGTCTATTTATTTATTAGCTTACTTACAAAAATCTTTCAAATAACTAACAAGTTGCTATATACGCTGTTTTAGCGTTACCTTTTGTGTCAAATTGAGACTTTATTTAATAAAAATCCTTATTCTAAATTATTTACATTTTTGTCCTATGTGTGATGGATCTATTTAGGTATTTCGTGTGGTCCGTCGCTAACATTCTCCCCCGCAGTGCGAAGCACTCCATCCTGTTGCGGCGACGATGTAGCTGGAACCAACACGACGACACGGCGACTCGGGCGGCGCAGCACTCCTCCACTCGTCTGGATGTCCAGGATCCTCACTCTTCCGTCTGGTCCTGGGTACGCCTTCAGCACTTTGCCTCGTGGCCATGAGTTTCGTGGCAGGTTTGCGTCCACGATGAGTACCACGTCACCTTCTTCTGGGTCGCTCGTAGCCCTTCCGCTGATCTTTCTTGGCATCAGCGTCGGCAGGTACTCCTTGATCCACCTTCTCCAGAAGTGATCGGTGAGTCGCTGTGCAGTCCTCCAACTGGCTTTTCCGACTAGTTCGTGATCGGTGAACTCGCCAGGTGCCATCATTCCACAGGACCTTCCAATCAGAAAGTGGTTAGGCGTCAGACTTTCTTCATCGTCCGGCTCCATGCTGAGTTCGGTGAGCGGACGCGAGTTGACGACGTGTTCCACCTCTGTCATCAGTGTGTGCAGTACCTCTTCTGGCGGACTTCTTTCGTGCAGTACCGCGGCCAGCGACGTCTTCACGGAGCGTACCATCCTTTCCCATGCGCCCCCCATATTTGGACTTCCTGGTGGTATGAACTTCCACCTTATACCTTTCTCTAGGGCTGCTTCTTCCAATTCTCGGTTGGCTCCGACGAAGTTTGTCCCGTTGTCGCTGAAGATGACCTTTGGCATTCCTCTTCTCGCTGCCATTCTTCGCAGCGCCATGATCATGGAGCTAGTGCTTAGTGATGGCACTAGCTCTAAATGTACTGCCCTTTTCGTTAGGCAGGTGAAGAGCGCTCCCCAACGCTTCTCTGTTCTCCTGCCGATGGTGACCTGCATTGGCCCGAAGTAGTCCACGGCTGCATTGGAGAAAGGATACGCGTGATGTTGTAGCCTTTCCCCGGGCAGGTCTCCAGTGGGCGGGATCTGCGGCGAACCTTTCCTGACTTTGCACCATTGACATTGGTAAATGACTGCTTTTACCGCTGTCCTTAGGCCCAAAATCCAATACTTCTGCCGCAGCTCATTCATTACGGTTGCAGTGTTACCGTGTAAAAACCTTCTGTGATAGTACTGAATTATCAGTTGTACTATCTTATGTTTCCCATCTATTACGGGTGGGTTATTTACTGCGTTTTTAAACGTGAACTTTCTTGTTCGACTGCGCAGTTTTATCTTTTCGTTGCTGCCTAGATAAACGTCGATTTTTCGTAGGCGGCTTGCGTTTTCCAATGGCTTGTTTTCTTTTAAGCATTTCTTTTCCTTTGTAAAGCTTTCACTTTGGCTTCTTTTAATTAAATATTCTTCTGCCTTTTTTTGGAAAGCCTCTTCAATTTTTATAAAATTGTGTTCCTTCTTTCTTTCAATCACCGGCTTGGCTTGTGCTTTCTTCTTATTTTTATTGTGCGGCTTCCATGTGACGTCCTTGTCTCGCGCTGTGTTGACCCTCTCGACTTTCTTTTTCAGGACATCGATAAACTGAAACACCCTTGCCATGGTGTTAACCAGTTTCCTCCAGTTCGAGAATCTTTCTAAGTCTGGTGTTTCCTTTTCTACTGCCTTAATGGTGGTGACCTTGTGACTTGCCTTCTCTTCCAGGTCTTCACTCTTGGCCAAACCAAACTTTTTGGCGGGCCACTCTTCTTCGCCTCGCCTTAGGAATTCTGGGCCCTTGAACCACCTAGCGGTGTGATTGAAGTCGCTAGGCGTATTCCGTGTAGCGTCATCAGCCGGATTCATCTTCGTTGGAACCCATCTCCACTCCTGTGGCTTTGTTAGTTCTTCTATTTCTGCCAATCGATGAGCCACGAACGTCTTGAATCTTCTTGGGTCAGCTTGCACCCACTGAAGTACTGTGCTTGAGTCGGTCCAGTACGTCTTTTGAGTGACCATGAGGTTGAGCTCTTTCTCCACGGTGGCTGCTAGTCTGCTTCCCAATAAAGCCGCCTGTAGCTCCAGCCTCGGGATTGAGACTGGTTTTGTCGGCGAGACCCTTGCCTTTCCAGCCACCAGCACGACTTGTGTTAAACCCTCTGGTCCTCTGGTCCTCCAATATACAGACGCCGCGTATGCCTCTTCGCTAGCGTCTGTGAAGGTGTGCAGCTGCCCTTCTCTCTGGCATGGCGAAATGCACCTTGGTATCCTCAACTTGTCCAAGGTAGCGACTTCCTTTATGTACCTTTGCCAGGCTTCTTGTTGGCCTTCTTGTATTTTCTCATCCCAGCCAATCTGTGTTCGCCAAATTTCTTGAATCAACTTCTTCCCTTGGATCAGGACTGGCGTAGCGAAGCCCATGGGATCGAATGTAGACATCACGGCGCTCGTGACTTCTCTTTTTGTGGGAACCCTTCTGCCATCTAATATTTCTGTTGGCGTATTACGTAGCCCAATGTTAAAGGCTAAAGCATCTTCTTCTGTGAGCCACCTCAGGCCCAGTGTCTTTTCTTCTTTGGTAAGCTCAAGGTTGGCGCTTTCATTTTTCTCTCGGAAACCCTTGAGCACTTCTGGGTTATTGCTTGCCCATCCCTTCAAGTGGAAACTCGCCCGCTCATGGATATCCTTAACTTCTGCCGATACTCTTCTTGCTTCCTCAACAGACTGGAAGCTTTGCAGATAGTCATCCATGTAATGATTCTCTTTTATTGCCTGGACTGCTGCTGGGCGGGTCTCCTGGTACTCTTCAGCATTCTTGTTCATGACGTAGATTGCTGTGGCTAGTGATGAGGCAGCACCAAAAATGACAGAAGTCATTCTATACTCCTCTGGCTTCTCTTTTCTTTCTTCTCCGCGCCAAAGGAACCTCAGACTGTCCCTGTCTTCTTGTCTTATTTTAATGCGGAGGAACATGTCTTGGATGTCGGCCATTATTGCAATTGGCCCCTCTCTAAAGCGCAGCAATACTCCAAATAGTGATTGGAGTAGATCTGGACCGGGCAGGAGAGCATCATTTAAGCTCTTTCCCTGGAACTTGGCTGCTGCATCGAAGACGATTCTGGGCTTCTTTTTTACTGGGTGTTCGACAGCGAAGTGTGGAAGATAGAATGTTCTTCCATCAGTGCCGTTACACGGTGCCTTCTCTGCGTACCCCTTTGCGAGGAGATTGGTCATTTGGATCTCATATTCCTTTTTCAACTCTTTGTTTTGATCCAGCTTCTTTTCAACGATTTCCAATCTCCTGAAGGCTTGCTTGCAGTTGTTTGGAAGAACTTCATCTTCTTTCTTCCACAGAAGCCCAGTTTTGTATTGCCCATGAGGCAATTTCTTTGTTGTCTTCTCCAGGACTTCCAGGGCTCTTCTGTCGCTATCATGGCTCGGCAGCTTGGCTTCGATCCCCAGGGACTCTAATTTGAAGAAGTCTCGAACGATCTCATTGATCTCCTCTTCGTTCGAGATGCGACAGTGGTTGACAAAATGCACTGCTACTGTTGAAGCAGCGTCACAGCCATGTAGCACCCACCCGAGACTGGTGAGTGAGGCTACGGGCTCAGTCTTCTTTCCCTTCTTCAATCTTCTTGTCACTATGAGTCCCCAGTTGTCTTGCCCGATTAGAAGCTTGGGCTCTTCTTTATCGTAGACCAGCTGATCTTTAATGGCGCTTAAATGCTGGCAGTTACGGATGTCCTCTATTGCCACCTTCTGTTGCGACAGCTTAAGGTCCTCCATTGTTCGGAGCTCTATTGCCCTCTTGTCTCTTCTGTAGGCCCCTTTAATTTTAATTTTCAGACGTTCGGAGCTATTTTTCTTAATTATTTTTCCGCCAACGGTTTCTATTGTCAGAGTCTCTTTCTTCCCATTGACTCCGATTTGTTCAGCAACCTTTGAGTCCAATAGTGACACCGTTGAGCCCTCGTCCAGAAGCGCCAAGACCCTGGCATGCCCCTTCTGTCCATATACGTCTACTGGCATTATTTTTAAGTAGACCTTTTCGTTACTTATTGTTGTATGGATTGATGCGATTTTTTCTTCAGCTTCTTCTCCTTCTTGCTGGACCAGTTGGTAACACTGACTGGTGCCTGGTGCTTCCGCTCTGTTTGGCGGCTTCTCTGAATGGAGGGACGTGTGATGCCATCTGCCGCACTTCTTGCATACCGGCGCTTTGCAATTCAGTCTTGAGTGCCGGAAGCGTAGGCATTTGAAGCATGTCCTTGTTTTCTTCGCTATGTCCCATTTTCCATTCAGGTCAGCCTCTTTAAAAGTTTTGCAGTCAAGCAAGTAATGATCGCCTTCGCATCCCGTACAGGCAATTTTCTTTCTTTCTTGAGGCGGCTCCCGTACGTTGTTTATTGGTTTGTGCTCTGGTTCCCAATTTCTCTTCGGTACGCTTGTGGGTTCCCAGGGCTTCCTTGGTTGTGGTGGAACCGCCTTGTAAGTCCTCCTCAGCTCTTCAGGTGGAGCAAAGTCCCCACAGATGTCGGCTTCTAGTCCGAGGAATGCGTCCAGTAGGATGAGCTCAGGCATTTCTTCATCCCTTCTTTCTCGATGGTACGCAAACCAACGGAACTTCATAGAAGATGGCATCTTTTCAGTTAGGCTCTTCAATGTTTCAGGAGAGCTGAGGTATTGACTCTTCTTCAGTGCTTTGATGCTTGCTACTGCATTTCGGACCCGGCTTGCAAATTGGCAGATGTCGCTTGGGTTTTCATTGACCCTTGGTAGACTCTTCATCTTCTCTAGCTCAGCTAAGGCCAGGGCTCCAGGTCTTCCGAATCTTGCTTCCAGTCCCGTCATAACTTCCTTCGGATCTTCGGCGGTGAATAGCAGGCTTTGTACAGCTTCCCTTGCCTTTCCTTGGACTGCCCTTCGTAAACGTGCCAGATTCTGCACGTTGGACAAGGATGGAGCTGTATCCTCAAATGACCTTCTAAAAGCCAGCCATTCTTCACAATTGCCATTGAAGTATGGAAGTTCGGTGAATCTGGATGCTGCTGCTGTGTCTGGAGCCTTTTCGGTGAGCTTAGCGATAGCTTGGGCCAGCTCTTGGATGTCGCTCTTCTTTTCTTTGGTTGGAGCTGGCCTTTCGTGATGATGTCTTCGCTTGTCTTGCCTCTCTTCAGTTTGGACAAGCCATTCCTCCACTTCATGGGTCCTTTCGAAGATCTCTATTTCTTCTTCTTCTTCGGACTCGGCTTCCACTTCTGCTAGCTTTAGTTTGGCTTGAGCCAGCTCAACTTCTTTACGAGCCAGCTCCATTCTAGCACGAGCCTCCGCTTGTCTTCTCTTATTTGAGCGGACGGACTGCGTTTCGATGTCACGGTTCCTCCTTTGGACTTGACCATTCGTTGTACCCTTTTCTTTGGGCAGCGGTGCAGGCGGTGGCAATGCAGGCCTGGCTGGTACTGCGTTGTTGGTGTCAGCTACGATATTCAGCTCCCCGGACTCTTCTGCACTGGTGCTGGGGGGGGCTGTCCTTATTGTCTTCGTAGACTGACTGGTGACGTCAGTACTAGTTTCGGTCGGCGTGCACTGGCTCCAATCTCTCGATGTACCGCTGCTCTCTCCAGTAGTCTTCGTCTGGGTTGACTCGGTCGTCTTGGAACGCGATGAATCGGATCTTGTGGTCGGCATGTTGACGGCTTCTTTTTTCCCAAATCCGGCTCGAAGGACCAGAAAATTGTTACGAACACGCACAGCGGCGACGGGCGTAGGCTAGCTTCCTCGGTTGCTAAAACGAAGCTACGACAACGAAGCGCCGTAGAAATTAGACAACCGTACGGTAGCTAGCTACTAGACTAGGCCACTGACGTGTTTATAGTGGACTGTATGTTGTGGGCGACCGTATTGCGGGCCGGACGGGTGAAGCCGGGTGTCGCACTTGTGAACCGCTGACCACGAAGATTTCTTAAGCGCAAAATAAAATAGCCGAAGTGAAGCTGAGTCTTCTTGTGAAGAATTTATTTACACTAGAGCACTTATTTTACACTTAATTTCTAGCAGAGTTTCTTCCTTTTTCCTAGCAGCGTTTCTTGCTTGAACCTTCACTCTACAATTGAGCACTTATTTTCTTGCAGAGTTTCTTTCTTGATTGTTGGTTCTTCCTTTCTTGGTTTCTTGCTGCGAACTGCGACTGCGAACTGACGATGACCGCTGGATCGCTCGAGTTTTAAATAATTTCGAACAAAGCGGCAGGCCATAAAATTACCGTTACGGTTGTAAACTATAGCTAGACTACTCTTACAATTCTTGCTGTCCTTGTCTACAACTCGTTTGTATGGAGGTACATGTTTTTGTTATTTTAAAATATAAAAATGAATTTTCTCTACATTACAATTACTTCCTACAGATAGATATTAATTTTACAAACATTATGAAATAGAATTCATACAAATATCTCACAAACTGTGGCTTTAAGAGCCAAAAAATGCAAAGGGCGTCTCGCAAGCGTATTGCTTATAATTCCAAAATTCACGCCCGGCCTAGTAGCTCCATCTCATCTCATCATCATACATCCATCATCATCACATCATCATCATCCTTGTGTATAATACTCTCCAAGTTAAAATTATATCTCAAGTGAAAAAAGTGTATGTGCTTCAAGACAACAATTCCTGTAGACGGCGGACGTGCGTGCACAGACGAGACTAGGTGTTTGTTGTGTTCTGCGTGTTTGCGCCTACAAAAGCAGCGCTTGAAGGTAGACGGTTTCCGCTTTTTCAGCGGTCTTGAGGAGGATTTAGCGGTAAGCGATTTTATTGTATTTTCTCGGCATTTATTGCCACGGATCGCCGTCGTTTGTCGCTCTTCCAAGGGCGGCCCTTTTTGGGCCTCCCCTTCAGACCCAGCTGCAGCCGGACTCGCATCAAGGGATGCTGGTAGCAGCCATCTAGCGGAATGCCGCCACCCCCAGGACCCCCACCACCGGTACGTAGAGGAGGCGTACGTAAACGGGGCGTATGGTTACGCTCCCAGCCCTCAGCCGCCGTCGTGGCGCGTAATTTATTTACCGGCGAAATTTCTGCCGCGGACCGGCCCTTTTCGGTCGCGTTCCCACCCTCTCGCCCTCCGTCTAGGACTTCTATGGCCTCGGCCATATCACAGTCGTCGATATACTCGGCGTCAGACACCGGCGACGAAATGTTTAGGGATGAAGATCTCCCCACCCTCCCAACGATGCTCTCTCCAATTGAGGACACCCCGCCCCGGCCAAACCCGAACCCGTCATCATCCAAACAGGGCAGTACAAACAAGGTAACGCCCCCTTTGTCAACCCCGCGGAACTTCAACCCGCCCTCAATCCCACTGCCGCAGAGAGACCCTAGGGTACGCAGCAGAGATACAAGGCCGAGACCTTTTTCTCTCAGCCCATCCAAGGACCCCGCCGAGCGTGCCCGACTTGAGGCAAGAGAAGCCATTGCCGATCGGCAAAAGGCTCTCGCCACTCAGCCATCGACTTCAAAAGCCGCTGTAGAGGTGCCCCATGACCCCATCCCTGTTGAAGGGATGGAAATTGCCGAAGTCACCCCCCCCAGCCTGCCGCACCCCCAGCGCCAGCGCCGCCAAGCGGTCGCTCCTATGCCCAGGCAATTAGCGCCCAAACCGCTATACCCCCACCATCGCAATCTGTCGCTCAGCCGACTCGCGTTAATGTCAGTGCCAACGACAAAAAAGTCAAAAATAGCCACCCCCCCATAGTCGTAGAGTCCCTCCCCCAGTGGTCGACGCATCTAAAAAAGATGCACGCTATATTAGGCCACGCACCCAACGCCCGGCCGTTTGGCAAAGGGGTACGATTTTTCCCTAAATCGCCTCTAGAGTATCGTACGGTAGTGGCCTATATAGACGAGCTGTCTAAGTTGGATCACGCAGTATCTTGGTACTGCTACAGCTTAGACAGCGATCGACCACACAAAATTGCCATCAAGGGGCTCCCGCAGGACACCTCGCTTGACGAACTAGCAGAGGACCTCGCTCTCGCCAGCTTTCCTGTGTCGCATGTGCGGCAAATCCCAGCAGTTAGGGGCCGACCTAACTGTATTTACTATGCACAACTGCAGCATAGGCACACACATGCCGAGCTGCAAGTCCTATATGCAGTAAACGAGTTACTCAGCATGCCTGGCATATCTATTGAAGCCTGGCGTTCTCGCCCAGGCCCAGCGCAATGCCATAGATGCCAGGCATTCGGTCACGCCTCCACAAACTGCCACCGGCCAATAAAGTGTGTACGCTGCGGCGGCGATCATCCGGCGTCCGAATGCGACCGACAAAAGGTCGCATTAAAATGCGCCAACTGTAGCAAGGCGCACACGGCCAACAACCGCTCTTGCCCGGTTTTCAGGCGTGAAGCGAGGCGTAGGGGGGTGTCTATCAATCCCCCGTTACCTCGTAAGAATGCCCAACGGGCAACAAATCTACCCCCGCCATCGCCCACTCCTTTGCCACAATTACAGCGGCAGGAGTACGAACTAACTGCAGGCGCAAACTTAATGCCCCCCTCCAACCCTCCAACAGATAGAACCCAAGCTCTCGGGAAAAAAAGGAGGCCACGGCGTAAAAAATCCGCACCTCAACCCACCACAACCGTTCCGGTAGCACAGGACACATACTCTTTTATACCCAATATTTTTATGCCACCCCCCCAATTCGCAGACCCCCCACAACCCTCCAAATCATCTCAGCCACCCATTAAATCGCAACCACGTGCAGTCGCTGCACAGCAGTCTCAGCCGCCCGCGACTAGCCACCACAGTGGCATCCATCATACTCAGGGCCCACCTCGTATGCAAGCTGGTGCCCTTAATGTAGCCAGAGCCGCAATAGCGGCACTTAACGCGGCCATAGAGGCCATAGCTGCCGGCCAAAACCCGCTGCCTGCCCTTTTCAATGGACTGGCACAACTCACCACAATTCTCACGTGGGAATTTAATGGGGCCTCATCGGGGCCTTAAATTGAGAATTGTGTACTGGAACCCTGGGGGCATAATTGGCAAGACAGCCGCCCTCAGAACGTTAGTCCAGGAACACGATGTTCACATTGTGTTACTGGGCGAAACGAAACTCCGAGGTGAGAATGAGCTCCGCATTCCAAATTTCTTCACCTATAGACGTGACGAAATTTCTCCCGCTAATATGGCCTTCAGGGGTACGGCTGTATTAATTAGACGTGACCTTATTCACGAATTACTACCCCTTCCCCTTTTTACATACATTCGGTCTATAGGTGTAAAACTAAAGGTCGGCAATGCGGAGCTTAAAGTCTTCGCCGCATATAAACCACCATCAACCCCCTTCGATCCAAGTGACATCGACAATATCTTTTGCGATGCCACCCCCACACTTATTTTAGGTGACCTTAATACCAAACACCAACACTGGGGTTCACGAATTTCATCCAAATCGGGTCGTGAACTAAAAGCAGATGCTGAGAGCAAAAACTATTTAGTCATCGGTCCAGGATCACCAACACACTATCCCTCTGCTGTCAATCACGCACCGGACGTACTGGACATCGCCTTAGCACATAAGATCGGCTGGTCAATGTCGTTAGAGGTCCTCCACGACACTGACACTCAGCATCTGCCAATCTTATTGGTCCTTGAAGTGTCCGTAACTGGTAAACCGCTCCCCAATCCCCGCCGAACTACAGACTGGGCTTTATTTCACCATGCCATGCTGAGCTACCAACTTCCGGCTGGTGGCATTTCCACTCCCTTAGAAGTCGAAGAGGCAGTTGACACCTTCACAACTGCCATTGCACAGGCTCTAAGGGAGTCTACTAAAATCTCAGCCACAGCTTCCGGTAAGCAGCTGCTACCGGCGCATCTCCGCGCTAAACTTAAAACCAAGAGGGACCTCCGTAAACTCTGGTGCGACACCCGTTGCCCAGTGGTAAAGAGGGACCTCAATAAGATTAGCGCGGAACTATCTGCTGAACTTGCAATTTTTAGGCAACATTCATGGGACCAGGCAATATCTAAAGCAAGCGAGAACGACACGGCTCTCTATCGCCTGGCCCGTCAATTAACAAAAACACCTGCCCCTATCTGTCCACTTATCGACCCCACTGGTATTCGCCGCTACCACGCCGCGGAACGCGCGGAACTTTTTGCGGACCACTTTGAGGACCAATTTAAGCCGAACCCCATTATCGACCCTGACCACACGTTAGGAGTTACAGAACGCGTAGAGCAGTTTCTCGCGGCCCCAGCCCCACCACTTAGAGGTGATTATTTTATTTCGCCTAAAGAGGTTAGGAAGGAGGCCTCTAAACTTAACAAGCGCAAATCACCCGGTCCCGACGAGATTCCAAACACAGCGATCATCATGTTGCCTAGGAAGGGTCTGGTGGCACTCACCCGTATCTTTAATGGGATACTGCGTACTGGACATTTCCCATCTTCGTGGAAGATCGGCAAAATTATTGTTCTCCCGAAACCAGGGAAAGATCGTCATCGCCCAGAACATTACCGACCGATTACACTGCTGTCCAATCTAGCCAAGTTGTTCGAACGTCTACTACTACTTAGGATATCCCCGCATATCCAGCTCAGGCCTGAACAGTTTGGCTTCAGAGACAGCCACAGTACCACTCTTCAGCTTGTACGAGTGCTCCATCACATGGCCTTCGAGCTAAACAAGGGCAGACGCACAGTCGGAGTCTTTCTCGATATGGAGAAGGCTTTCGATCGAATTTGGCACGAAGGCTTAATACACAAGCTGTTAGAGACGGACATCCCACCGATGCTCGGGCGAGTAATAGCCTCGTTTCTGGACAAACGAAGCTTCTATGTCTCGGTCGAGAACAAACAGTCAGCATGTAAACCCATTAGAGCAGGGGTACCTCAAGGCAGCTGCCTATCGCCACTGCTCTATGCGTTATTCACCAACGACATCCTCAAAGCTGTCTCATCAACACTGTTTATTCATCTATATCATTTAAGATGTATGTAGTTTGTGTATTTATTTATTTTTATTTTTGTTATGTATTTGATATATATATATATATATATTTATTTTGTTTAGATGTTTGTACGTATTAGTATTATTTATTATTCATATGTATATAAATTTAGCTATTGCTATAAATGTATATATTATTTTAAGTTTCAGTTAGCACATTCTACTCAATAATTTTATAAAGTCTCCTCTACCCAAAGGTTGTCTGGAAGAGATCGCTCATTAGCGATAAGACCGCCAATTTGTTATTACTTTAATTGTTTAATTGTTTTTGTATTCTTTATGCGCAATAAAGTATAATATAAGTTATATAAGACATCCCCACTCTCAGTGACTCCGGTCTAGCTGAAGGTGTTGAAGACGTCATCCTAGCCCTATACGCGGACGACAGCGCCTATATGTCCTCCTCCCGCAAAGCTAGCTTAGCAGCCAAAAAAATGCAGCGACTATTGGACACTTTGCCTGGCTGGCTGGACAAGTGGAGAATAGCCGTTAATGCCAGCAAGACAGCAGCAATACTGACCGGCCTGCAAAAGTTTCTCCCACCGAAACTTGTGTTTCGAGGTCAAGTCATTGAGTGGCAACCCAGCGTAAAGTACCTAGGTTGTATTATAGACCGCCCCTTGCGCATGCGCAAAATGCTAGACCATGTGTCAGCAGGGGCGGTCGCGTCACGGGCGTGCCTTAGACCGGTACTTTCCTCTGACTTGCCACTCAGAACCAAAATTCGCCTGTACAAATTGTACATACGGTCGAGACTGACCTATGCAGCCCCTGCTTGGTACGGTCTTCTATCTTCTACCAACAAACTTAAGCTCCAGGCAGTCCAAAATAAGTCGCTGAGATTTATCACCGGCGCGGGACGCTACGTCCGCAACTCCACCATTGGACACCAAAACCGAGCCACTCGCAGAGTTCATATCTGGTTTGTCGAAACGATTATTCACCCGCGCTGACAACAGTCATCATACACATCTCAGGGGCATAGCACCCCTACACGCCCACCCGGCGGAAGGCAGGGCTCTCCCCCGAGAGCTTATTCCTGCGGGTGAATAAGTTTACTTATTCACCCTCCTACCTCCCTACCCTCCTCCCTTTACTTCATTTCGTTTCATTCCATTTTTATCGCCCATCTCGCCTCTATTTTATTTTTTGCTTTTATTTCGCTTTTATTTTATTTTATTTTCGCTCTTTTTCTTTTCTTTTGCTTTGTTTTTATTTTGTTTTTATTTGTTTTATTTTTTCTGTTTTTATTCTGGCGCCTACATAGCACCTACTGTTTTTCTTATCGCTTACGGCGATAATATATTAGCCACAAAGGGGCCTGATAAGTAGGCCGCCTTTTCAAATTTCACCGGGGGTGTTCAGCACCCCTGAGCTTCTGCCCGGGTCATGGTGGGAGGTAAATTCCCCTCCCCCGACACCCGCACCTCAACACCCAGTAGGGTGTAAGAGAAGATACCCGCAATAGCTCCATGGCAAAGTGCGCGGGAGTTTGTAGAACTAAGCAAAAGGTTAAGAGCGTAATCCACAACGTATTGCTTATTTTGTAAAAATTCACGCTCTTACTTTTCATACAAATAGATTTTTAACTAAATTTTAACTAAACATTATTGATTTCTTTATACAATTATCGAGAATTATTAAGAATTTAACTCAACTCTGCTTGAGTACACGACTTACATAAAATCATAACATTTTATTTTACAAATTATTTACCTAAGCTATTTTATGAAATCTTACACATTAAATCTTAACAGAAATTACCTATAGTTGCTTAGTCACAATATTATATACGATCCTAGAACACTATGCGCTAACATTAACTTATTTCTACGTAATTCCTAATACATTTTACTATTTACTTATTTTACTTAACCTTTTCACTTGAAATGTACGTAGTTGAGCAAACCTTACATACTCTATCTTACATTGCAACGACATACTTCTAACCTAGTTGTTGTGACTTTATTTTTTGTCACTTACAACTTACTATTTTATGTCTATTTATTTATTAGCTTACTTACAAAAATCTTTCAAATAACTAACAAGTTGCTATATACGCTGTTTTAGCGTTACCTTTTGTGTCAAATTGAGACTTTATTTAATAAAAATCCTTATTCTAAATTATTTACATTTTTGTCCTATGTGTGATGGATCTATTTAGGTATTTCGTGTGGTCCGTCGCTAACAGTAAGGTTTTGTCAAAATTACCATTTTTTTTTAATAAATTTAACACAATTTTTTTCTGCGTGTAGGTACCTATTGACAAAAAAAAAACTACAGGTGTGTACAGTCTGGTTACACGTTTGCTTAAGTATTTTACATTTACGAAACTCTTTCTTACCACTGAATTAATATTTCATATTTCAGAATTCAATTTTCCGAAGGTCACAAAACGGCATTGTTTTCATGTGTACCTAATGTATTGTTTTTTTCAAACTGTCAATTTTTTGTAATTTTGTCTTGCTTTTTGAAATAAAAAATTTGGAAAGAGAAAAATTCTTCTTTTCTTTCTACAAGTATCTATTATTGGGCAAAAGTTCAAACTCAATATATAAATTTTCCGGTTAAACGTGACTAATGTTTTTTTGGCCTTTTTTCTACAAGGCACGAACTTCAAAATGAAGTATTATTCATCTTAGTACTTTTAAAATTAAGATAAAACGGTCTTCCATACCCATAGAAATCGTCTCCTTTGGACAAGACGTATGTCAGCCTCAGAACACAATAACAAATTGTACAAGCGCTAGAGGTAACAACACACCTAGGGCGACAGTCCCTTTATCGCTTTTAGATATGGAATCGTGATTCTTACAGCTCTTCTCAGACATAATCAAGTCAAAAGGCTAGTAATAAGGTGCACCTGCTCTAAAATGGCAGCAGTACTCCATCTGGGTCCGGACTAGCAACCTACAGACTAGCAATCTTTGCCCCGATTTTACTAATTCACTCTGTTCATTTTACTGTCAACGTAGTAGGAGCATCAGCAGTAGTAGTATAAAAATAGTACTAGTATAGTGACTTTGCTAGTAAAAAAAACAAGATATCGCAATAAGAATAAATTCCCGATAATACTCTCGACGTATCGCTCAATTCACAAACTATATTATACAATAAACGAGAGCATAGTCTGTAGGTATTAATATACATATATTTTAGCCTCAACATATTTATCGTAACATTCTTTATGTCATTTAAATAATCATTAAGTCATCATGAAGGGCACCTTAAACTGATTTGAGTGTTGTTTAATGCTAGGTCACCTTGTTGATAATTTGATAACCGATACATGTAGTTACGTCAGTGCGTAGATATTCTTTAAAGTTGATGTAATTGTACTCTTTGTACTATGTAATATTAGGTATTAATAAAATTGACATTAGCTTGTTGATAGTGAAATGTATACATATGTTAAAAGTTATTTATAAATATTTACAAGTACACACATATATCGGGTGATGTTGATTTATTAGTGTTAAGAATATAATTAATGATTGTAAAAAGAATGATTGTAAATTATAAGTTTTTGTGTGACATAGATGTAAATCAGATTATTTTATATGTTGATTTATATTGGATGACAATATATAAATAGCACTACGATATAAATATTCTAACGTAGGTAAGAGGTGGTCAGAAATAAATATTCTATAGTCAATTTGTCGTAATAGTTTTCATTTTAACAGTATCGGTACAAATACCAATTAAGATGGGCCCCCAATGATATATTTTCCTTATAGGCGTTAAGCTGAAATCGACGATGTTCATCTTTAATAGAGTTAACTTTTCAGTTACATAATTATTTTAGAAATTGGCGAATAACTTAGCGTAAAAAGAAGAAATTAAAAAGAAATTATATTATAGTAATTCCCTAGCTGTTTGGTAACTTTGACATTTTATGAAATAGATTACGTTATGCTACTTGTTGATAAGAGACGTTATTGGCAACAGTATCGAGCTATTCGAACTCTGCAATTTGAGAGAAAAATATATGCAAGTACATTCACGGGTTTCGAGAGGTAAGTCAGACTTCCATACATGTTTGTCCCGAGTTCCAGAGTCTGAACAGCTCAAGACTGTTCCCAATAAGGTCCAAGGAGTTAAGTCTCGAGTATTCCAAACTTAAAAGGTTAAGTAATGCTTAGATTGAGATTTAACATTTTTTTTTGTGATCTGTGAAAGTTCTTACATATATTTTGCCCTGGAATTATCAAGTCTGTTGTACCTGCTCGAGGTTTACGTCTTGTATATTCGCTTGCTTATACTGGCTGAGTTAAACATTTCGAAATCAAGTCACAGGCTCTTATTATCTAATCACATGATTTAAGGGGTCACTGAACCGACGCCGACGTACAAATTGCTTTATATTCAAGGTCAAATAGATAGATAGTATTTGTATATGGAAATAAAAAGTACGTACGCTATAAGTATCACATAAATAATTAATGGATCTAACTCGTATTCTAATATAACTCTGATTTTCACTTTATTTATCTTCAATTTAAAAGCTGAATTTAAAAACAGTTGTAAGATGAACTGCAAGTGTTATGTCTTAATTAAGAATGTTATAGGTTTCGTTTGAAAAAAGTTCCACACGGATGACCTTCTAAATTTAAAGTGCTAGTTTTTTTTTAATTGATGTATTCTTAAAAAATATAGTCATTTTTGGTGCATATGTATTTAAGCGGTCTATTACATCATCTAGCAGCAGAAGGCGAGGAGCCAGCAGCCGGGCCGGTTTCATATTTATATTTGATGGTATATTATTACTTTTCTAACATTTCAACTGTAAGTAATACGTGAAGCATAAAAAACCCACGTTAAAATATTTCAGCGTCAATCCAAGACGTTTCAAGGCAGGAAAACCTACGGTTTTAACTAATTTTACATTTATAAACTGTGCATACTTAATGGGTATTACATTATTGGCCCATTGTGATTAATTGCCTTTTAACCACAAAAAAGCGTGGAAAGAAAATGTTACGCAATTTTTATTGCGTGAAACCGGACTTTACCTTTTGTTATTTTCGCATGCGAAAACCTAACATTGCGTAAATCATTGACTTTGTAATATTTTTTTTCCAATAACATTTACGACCTTATAATTTGATTGTCTGTCTATTCAAATACTGATTAAAATTGTAACTTATTTATGTATATATACAAATACATTGATTTGAATAATCCCTCAATTTTATTCTACTAACTTTAGGTAAGTGCGAGTTAGTTTTATATAGCTGTGTTACAATAACATATAATAATGTTATTATAGGTAAATACTAAATACGTACATATTTTAAAAGTTCATGAGCCCAAACACGATATATAAACTTTACGTTGTTTAAGAATAAGGTAGTCTGCATAGTGTACTGGGACCTTATTGGGAACAATCTCGAGCTATTCGGACTCTGGAATTCGAAGTCTGACTTACCTCTCGAAACCCGTGAATGTACTTGCATACATTTTGCCCTCGAATTCCAGAGTTCGAATAACTCGAGACTGTTCCCAATAAGGTCCCCGGTTGCTGTATTAGCTCAAGGTTGTCAAATACATATATCCATTGTACGGCTGAGCTGAAACCTTCAAAGGAAAAAGCTGATTATCTTGAAGATCGCTAAATAGATTTCCGCCAAATGTTTTACAAAAAGAATCGCAATGAAATCGGATGATACGTCTGGCTTTTCGATGCCACAACAGACATTCACACAGAGACACACAAACAGACAGATAGAGGTTTGAAATTTACCCCATTTCGTTTTTGCCTCGGGAGTTAAAAATAATATCTTTTAAAATTGAAGTAGGTAGTTAAAAATTGCTTTAATTTTAACAATTGATAGAATTTTTTTTTTTGTAATTTCTATTCCATTTTTGACTTCTCCTATTACTTACTATTTAGTAAATAAACCTCGGAAATCGAATTTTATTAACAACTAACTGCCGTTTCGATTATACATATGGTTGCATGAGGAGAGATTTTGTCTCCGTGTGTGTTCTACCCCTTGTACAATGGAATGTGTTCTGAGGAATGTTCGAAATGATGCCCACGGCTACTTTCTATCATCGCACCGCTGGCCATCAGCAGGGATTCATTCTAACAATTTAGAACCTAAGGACTACAATATGGGGTTCTTTAAGAAAGAGGTTATTAGATTTTTGAAGAGTTGGCAATGCGAGAGTGATGCCACAGGTGTTTCAAGCGTCTGTAAGCTGCGGTGACCGCTTACCATCAGACGGACTGTAGGCCTAAAGAAAAAGGCTTATGATGGATAAAATCAAAAAAAAATATGGAATTAGTAAACCCCTCGAGTCTGGGCTCATTTGGTTTGCTTTAACTAACATATTACTATACATACACAAAAGCACGTTTGTTATACTACTATTATTTAAAAAAACATTATGACATTGGATAAATTTTACATGAAATGTAAATTTTAATTTTAAATTTATTTTTTTGCTTCACATGTTTTATTTACTACTTAATATTTTAGGTATCATGCATATACGTTAATTCAGAAAACAAATTATTCAAATTAGAATTTATTATTTGATTACGTAAAAAGATCTGAGACTTCCGGAAGCATCTTCACGAGGACATCTACTTCTAGCGTCGGAGCATTTTTTCCTAAATCACGTTTATAAATACATAATATACTAAAATGCTAATAAAAATGCATCATCAATCTATTTTAAGTGATGAACGTAAAACTTGGTTTTTTACCCACGTTAGTCGTAAACATTATTATTAATAAACATAAGCTAAATGTATTATTAATGTTCTTTTTTTTATATACCACTAAGGTGGCACATAAGCTTACGGCTCGCCTTATGGTAAGCCACCAAGTCAAGTCACCGTAACCAATGGACGCCTGCAACACCAGGGGTATCACTCGAGCGTTGTCGACCCTTCAAAAATCTAATAACTTTTTTCTTGACGACCCCATACTGTTATCTTTAAAAGAAACCTTGACAGTGAGCTCATTCCACAACCCAAGCGTTCGCGCGAGGAAGTTTCTCTGAAACCGTACTTTAAAGGCCTTGCTATCAGACGATTAAAAATATATTGATATAAAACCTGATTCAAATAGGTTCCCAATATGTATGTTAATGCTACTTTTAAATTGTTATTTTAGCCATTAAATTTAATTTATAGATTTTACTGTATAGACTTAATATTCTTCAAATATTACTGAGGTCAACAATATTGTGTCTCTCTATTAAATCCTTTTTTCTTTAAAATCGTCTGACATAGAAAAAAAAGTATTTACTATTTAAAAAATAATAGGAATTTAGAAGAGTAAGCGGCAAGTCATGTACCTTAGAATTGTAAAAGGAACTCAATTTTTTTATTAGTAGATCTATAGTATTCATAGTAAGACATTGTGCTTACGCACTAGGGCAGTAAAACTTAAGGAATTTCCCGTTTGTTGTATGTATATTTAGTTTTTTTTTCAAGAAATTACGGAAGATAATCACACATTATTTTAAAATTATATAAATTTGAATGCATACTTTTGAGTCAATTCGCATTGAATGGTCCAATTTCTATTGTCTGATATATATTATTTATTTAAAAGATGTTTAACCAAAAATATTTATTTATATGCATCATAGTCAAAATGCAATTTTTATAGTGTCTTTATACCTACTGAGTTCGATATATCTTATGATTAATATTTTCTTTAAGTCATCAAATTGAATGGATAATGAGGTTTTGTGTAAACATATAACGAAATTTTTTAGTAAAATTGTAATTTTTTTCTACCGAAATGTAATTTTTGTACCCAGATAATGTTATACATCATATGACAAAATAATAATAATCAGGGGTGTAGGTATCTATGCTCTCGTACCTTAGAACATGCTGGCCACTGCAATGATAACATAGAGTGCAACTTTGTAGGTACCATGCCGGTAGTAGTTCGCTGAACGACAATAATAGTCATTACCAATCATAATAAAATGTCTATTTCTAGAGCAAATTGACCCGGTAGTGACTGGGACTTAAGGCAAATTGATCATAACCACCGGCAGCTCGCAAGGTCTAAGAGTTCAAGGCTGTGGCTTCATCATTGATTTGTATGTTGCTTGCGTCTAACAACATACATCACATGGTTACACTAGACAGTTTAAGTGACTCTTTAAGGTAATCAAATAAAAATAATCTTTTAATACACATGAAATGATAAAGTTGTAAGTGAAAAGTAGTGAGCTATAAATTTATTGGATACTAGACTTTGCCAGCGGCTTTGCCCGCCCTAAATTCGGTTATCGGCGTGGAACTCCTTAATTAACTCCAATTATTTAATTGATTAGTTATACTAATGAATTACTTTAGCATGCTATAGGTTCATCAATAGTTCGTTTAACTCTGTTATAGTTATTCCCGCAGGAACTTTTGAATTTTTAGGGATAAAAAGTAGCCTATATGCTATTCCAGGATCTAATCTGTATCCCGATCTGTCCAGTGGTTGAAGCGTGATTGAGTTACAAACATCCATCCTGACAAACGATACAAACTTTTACATAATATTAGTAGGATTACCGGATTATTCATTCGTTTCACATATGATTCATAATTATACCTACATGGTAAACTTTGCTAGATATTTCTGCAAATCCTCACTAAAAAAGTCAATAAAATTCTAAAAATTTTTTCAACTAAAAAGTCCTTTTTGAAATTCTAAAAACCAAATTTTAATTTTAAATTCTGTTTACTATGCCGGTGTTGTAACTTTATTATCTGATAATTAAAGGTACGTGCGTCACAAAAATGAAATAAATATAGTTTTCGTATAAATATTAATTAACTGGGTAGTGGAAATTTAATCTACCTCTCATGGCCATTGACTTAATTCCTAATATTTGTAAAATAATATTAATAGTAGTATATTTTACTAGTAGTTGTATATGTTTATATTGAAATCGGTCAAGTGCGAGTAAAATATTGCATATAAATAACACTGTTATTGTACGATTTTTTATTAGAGTTTATTTTGCGATTACTTTTGTTAGTTTTTCGGCAAGTGATAATACTTTTTTTATCAAAAGTTATTTTTGTGTTGTGCACATTTAAGCCATTTTATCGTAAAATGTCAGCAGTTTTGTCATTGCTAGTGATAGCAGAGTGCGTTGTGTTATCTGTGTTCGTGTGCACAGAGTATTTGTTTTGTTTTTTTGCAACTATTATATAAAGTGCAAACTTCAAAAGTTGCATAATTCCTGTAACTGCATCATGATAATGTTGTAAATTTTAATGATATTTTTGTCACCAATAATTAGTTAATTTTTGACATGATTAACTTTTTTATTTTAATTTTTCTTTTTTCTTACATTTAGCCAAATACATCTTCGTTCGTACATGTAAAAGGCCAAACATACAGAATACCGAAGTAATATAACCCAAGCTTTTCCAAAATATTTCTACTTAGTATACAAATACACTAACAATTATATCAATATTTTGCCATAATAACCAATATGTATGTTTTAATTAGTTGTTTAGTAGACAGATGCTTCATATGATTTTTGTTTATAATTTTTAAATGACATCGATTTACATTTTTTTATTCTATTAGAGGTTTGTGAAGGGTTTTTTTTTGCAAAGGGATTGTTGCAATCGCAAAAGCGGAAACATACTGTGACTTTTTCAAGCCAACCTTAGGGTGCTTTAATGGTTTTAAGTATTTTTTCGTTGTTTTTTTTTGCTTTGTTTGAAATTAATTATTGAAAATAAGTTTACAAATGAGTACAATTTTTGAAAATTGCATTTGTCTCGCTTTATCCTAAAATTTTATTCGTATTCAAGGGTTTTAAAATTAATATGAATGTTTTCGTTTTTGTTTCGAATGTTCTTAGAAATAATTACTACAATTTATCACGTTTTTCTACGTTCTGCTACTGAGGATATTAGACATTGGGTATGGTTCAAAATAAAAAGATGCTAAACGGCTTGTGTTCTAGTGTATCGCGTGGGTTTTTGATCGCCCAATTAATTACTCCACAAAATGTTGTTGAAAAAAAAGGTCCAAGATCCTCTTGCTTATTTCTTAACATGTTTTAGCAAAAAATCATACCTCAATTTGGCTGCTTTTCAGTATAAGAAATTACAGAGTTCGTGGAGCATTAAACGGTTGCTAGTTTTAAGAACTGTTAGAAATTTGGCTTTCTCGAAAACATATAATAGTATAGAAATCGAAAAATTTTTAAACTAAATATGAGCAAAAAAAAAAAGTGATTCACCAGGTCTCAAAACGAAAAAAAAAAAACCCACACAAATTTAGCAATTTCGAACCTAATTTCTTATCTTAATGAGGTAATATTTATTTATTTACACTCATTGCTGTTATAAAGAAAGTACCTCATTCGTAGGAAAGATTTGCAAAAAGTCCGAATTTTGAGATTTTAAAATATTAAAATTGCATTATGTACAAGATGTTTTGGTTCAACTTTATTATTACAAGATGTTTTTGAAAATTTCAGAAAATTTTAAAATTTTACCTTGCGTCCAAAGTGGTGGAGGTTCGAGCTCCGCGTGTACCAATGAGCCTTTTCTTATTTAAGTCAAGGGTGCGTTCCAAATCGCAACGATAAGCCCGGGGCAGAGTAATTTTCCAACTGTGAAGTTAAATTCTTTACACTGCCATAGAAATGGTTGAATTTCACTCCAGTGTGAAAATTAACTGCCAAACTCCCGTTCAAAAAACGGGTTGATTTTTAGGGTTCCGTACCCAAAGGGTAAAAAACGGGATTTTTTAGTAAGACTCCGCTGATGCAGCTGATAAGGGAAAAGGAGAATCTAATTCCTTTAAACGAGCAATTCTTGTGTATACTTATATATATATATAATCTGAATCTCGGAAACAGCTCCAACGATTTTCATGAAATTTAGTATGCAGGGGGATTTATTATATAAATTTAGATTTATGGGGGACGATAAATCGATCTAGCTAGGTTTCATTTTAAGAAACCGTCGTTTTATCCATGTTTGTAGGCAGTGATAAACTACAACTACAGTAGTAATAAGCAACATTAAAGCTTTTTGACAATAGATGGCGTTATAAGTAACGCTTAAGCTACTTGACAATAGATGGCGTTGTTTAAAAAAAACGAGCAACGCTCGGTCCTCCATGTACTTTTTATAAAGCAATAGCCGCTTGCCTGCCAGATTTTATTTTCTAACCTTACTATATGATTTTAGAAATTATCCTTGTGCCAACAAGTTATTAGAGTCGCCTGGTAGCCTAAATCTAATAACAGCTATCAATAATGTTTAATATGGGGTCTTGGCAAATCCCAACTGATAAACCTATGCTCTGAACCAAAGTCTGAACTTATGATATAATACCAATAAGAAAGCAGAAAGGAAAGTGTGATTCACATGTTTATCTGGGAAGTTCAAGTGCAGCTTATGTTTGAATACGTACCTTGTACGTACTGCCACAACAATGTACGTTCGTTCGCAACACACTACTGACGTACGTCACACGCACATTGTGACATATTGTGACAAAAGTGTAACGATTTAACAATGTGATTAATAAACTTATTGTTACTACTGGCTGTGACTAATAGGTTATTTACCTATTTGTTGAACGTGCATAACAAAAAGGGGTTATCGATGCTTTCATTTTATTCATGTATCCTGTTGAAGAAACTAGTAGACTATACCTAACTCATTGACGTAAAATTTTCTGTTTTTTTTGTTGGCAGATTGTTGACCTGTTTCTCGGAATAAAGTCAACCCATTTATGTTTCTGTTTTCCAAACTGTAGATAGGAATCTCTGCGTATATTTAAATTTATTTTAACAATACCTATAAGTAGTTAAACATAAGGTTTTTAAAATGAAAATACATTGAATTCACCCATTTTGAGAATATGATACGAGATATTGACCTTTTTTCATCAATGTATTTCGTTTACATTTTAGAGCTAAAAATACGAATACGTCCCGGGCTTGTAAACTTTTTCTGTTTTTATATTCTAGAATAGAACGGTATATTATTAAGAAATCGCATGATATATCTGCTTTGTTTCCATACTTTTATATTGCTGATGCAACCGAGATACTAAATAGTTAAAAATCACACTTGGCACTGTCTTCAAAGATAATTTTTTATTAGTTTCAATTAGGTACATGATTTTTTTTAGCTCTCAGTTTCTATTTAGCTACTGAAGGGCCCGATGTAGTAATATTTTTTTTTAATTATTACTTTTTTGACAGAAAATACATATTTTAATTTACCTAAAACTTTCAATTTAGGTTTTTATTTTAATTTATGCCCTATATTTTTTTTTCGTTTTGTTTTTTTTTTGCAACCCTGGTTTCAAGGGAAACTAAAAAATATACAAAAACTCATTTTAACTCCCGATGCACGTAGTGAGTTAATATATGGTCGAGGCAATTCTTAGGGAATTGGCTGTTTTCGATTTCGGAAAATTCATTTCGAGAAAAAGCGAGAAGGTCAGAATTTTGTTTGCGCACAACAAAGTTTGAAAAAATAATATCATTTGTGAGAAGAGCTGACACGGCTATTAATGCCTTAGTTTATTTAACAGCATATTTTATTAGACTAATTAAGTTGACTTTATATGCGACTAAATAACCCTAAAGGTGACTTAAACTTAAATATGGCAAAATAGTAAATGTTTTTAGAAAGATTTGATTTGTTTTTTTAAGTTTCTTTTAAAATATTCCAAATTTTCCTATTTACTTTTGGTTTACATAAAAGTTAAATTTTAGACGATATTGATTGTTTTTTTTTGGGAAACTCTTACTTTGAGTCCATCTTCAATAATGTATAGTTCTTATACAAGTTGATTCTAATATAATAAATGTGAAAGGTTGAGAATTAATATAAGGTATTTTCGCAACTCTTTCACGGCGCAACAACCAAATCAACTTGGCTCAAATTTGAAAGGGTAATAGACACACACCTTCCTCACAATAATCAAAATATATTTACGTATTATTTATTATTCTTATGCTAAAATCATGGAATTATACTTCTCAGAAAGTATAAGCCGGAGAACTAATCAAAAACCCTATAGTTTCAGCAAATCATAGCTGACTAACGGGTATATATACCTATGTAGTCCATAGTGGTGTGGCAATTTTTCATAACAAAAAATATAGCTGGTAGACATTCCTTGGCTATGTCATGTAGTGATATCAATACCTACTGTGTTATGTCTTAGTATTGTATATCAATAATAAATTTAATTGAATCATATTGTCAAAAGCTAAAAACGTCTGGTTTTAAAGATTTAAGAAGATGTTTCTGTGCTCTTAATGAAATGAATGATAATAGCTAAAACCTCTTAATTTGGACTCAAAAATACAGATGTCTGTGAAACATCTATGTTTCTACAGCATAACCTGAGAAACTCCTAACATGGTCAGGATAATGTTTCCCTTATGGAATAGTAACTAATAAAATCCTCAACAGTAGTATTTAGCCTCAAACCTCCAGCCATAGTTATGGTAAGCAGATGCTAATATGACGCTATAAAAACTTGGCCCGCTTTAACCCAACTAAGGCGCGATCTTGGCGTATATGACTGAGAAAGTACCATTTTCTGATCTTTTACAATCCTAGGACATTTCCCTAATCCATCTTTGGGATTCCTAGTGCCCCAATCTCCAACTAGACGTCGTAGTTTAGGAGCTAGGGTCGAACCGGTGTTGAAGACACTTACTGTAAGTAGATGCTCAACAAAACTAACAGCCCTTAACTGGTCGTACTAGTACATAGACTAAGGAAACAACTAAATTTTGCCAAGATAAAATGTACGCAGTTAAATATACAGCAAAAAAAAATGTAATTTCCTATTGAATAATTCGTATTTCCAATTGTATTTTGTAAAAAGACATTTATTTTTTATTGGATATTATTTGCTTTATCACTGACTACTGCAGGAAATACCTATGAAAGAAAAACAAAGCAAAACACTGAATGATTTTAAAAACATAAGTAAAATTTCAAATATTTACGTTCAGTTGTTAATGGGAAGTCATCATAAACGATTATTTAAATAAACATAAAACATCATTATTATCTAACTACCATTAAAACAATTCGAAATATCATATTTATTCTGCTTAAACACTGAAGCTCGGTGAATGATCCCGGTAGCATATTGTTATGATACTTATGATGATACGACAAATATTATCACTAGTGTATCAGTTACGGAGATGTTTTCAAGGTCTTCCTCAAACAGCACACCTTTACCAAGAAGTTTTGTTATTCAAATGACTAACTTGGTGGATAAGTTTTTCAGTAAATTAATATTAAATTTTATAAAACTCAATATGAAAAAAATCTAGAACTGTTTGTTATTGCGTAAATCAATATATATATTGTTATTATAAAACAGTTTTTATAATTAAACACGTTGACAAACCAAAGCTTATGTCCAGTTTTACCTTCTACCACTTTCCCTCTTGGCGCTGACTCACCTGGTTTCGAGGCTCTAGCTGGTCGAAGGGACGACCCCCTCGCGGGGAGCCCTTGAGCGTTGGGCGCTATATGGGCTGAGGCTCCTTCAGAGTCTCGCCCCAAAAGCCCGGTGAAGCAGTAGTGTCTGCATCAGCCAACTGCACGGTCCGGTGAGAACAAAAAAAACTACCTCACCAAACCTGGTGCCGTGACAAAATGAATGAGTGGCTGCCCTTCACCCAGCTAGCCATATGTAATGACATAGGTTAAACCGACTGAATGAAATGATTATATAGTGCTCGTCTTGTGTCTTGCGTCTTGTCTCGTCCTTTCCGGAAAATAAAGGATTCGGAAAAAAGACGTTCCGTCATAACCTTTATAGTAAATGTATGACCGCTCGTGCACTGACTCGTTTTCGTATTTTTCACGTTATTTAAATTCACGTATAGAATTTTGTAGGCAGAGAGCGTGGTCAAAATGTAACCAGCATTAAATAATCGATGTATCGCTTACTCTTTATAGTTGATTGATCAAAAACTGACAAAATGATATAATACTATTCTTAATATATAGAATTAATACCTATTACTTTAAAGTTGGTTATTCACGATTTACGAAGCAAAATATTTGATATTTACAATATATGTTGGTTCAGTGACGCAAAATTTGGATCCGATCGCTGGCGCTGAGGTCCAGGTATTAAAAGGTAGTGTTTAAATTTGTATTGGATAGGACTGAGAAGTTATCCCGCGTTATTTTATGCGTTTGCTCACTTGCGACGTTAACTGAGGGAAAGATGCGCACGGCACGGATTCTCCTGGAGGCATACAAAGTAATTTCGTCTCATTTCATAATAATCACTAGACGCTCCCTTTGTTTAACTAGTTAGTAACAGAGGATGTACCCAGAACTTTTACATTCTGCGACGCCTTCAAATGTATATTGACAGACCGAGAAGCTGCACGAAGAAAAAACTTTAGCACAAGTAAATAATACTAATAATCACTAAAATATTAGTAATTCCGATGAGTTTAAGTAATTGTATTTACTATCAGGAATAATATTACTATAGTTGAAATAACAGTGTTGTTTACTAAATTTATTGGAATGCAAATAACGTAATATGCTTACATAAGCCTTAATTACACTGATAAGTCCTGATGAAGCTCTGTGATGCAGAGCGTACGGTTGATAACTGGTCCGTGTACTTGGTAGATGAAGGGCTGCGGCGGAAGGTGCGTCAAATTTGTTCAGCTCAGGGTCACCCAATGTGGAATTTGTGGAGCGGTCGTAAAAGGGAATTCCCCGCTAGGTGAGGAGTTATGCCTAGAGAACGCCTTAGTCTACTTTCATATTTTCTTACTACTGGCTACTGTTGTTGGCCGCAGATGGCCTTAACAACTACACACGGACTAACTTTTGCTGGGGTGCTCCTTGCACTCTGCTGCGAAAGTCTGTCTTGAACATGAAACTCACCTTGGGCGACCGCTCTTAAAAACTAAATCTGACTAAAATTTACCGCCGTTTCGGAAAAGCAAAGGCATTCTGAAGAGAAGAAACGGCAAGGAACTCTTCAGCCCTCGTCTATTATTATTTAAATCTAACTAGTCAAAGCGCCCGGGTATATTAGTGAACCTAGTATACCCGGTGTGTCGCGGTTGAGTGTGTGTGTGATAAACTGTCTAGTGTTCCAAGGCGATTGAGCTGTGAGCCTGTTGGCAATCTCATCGTCTGTATCTGTTATACCGTGCCTATGAGGCGTATTGATGCCATCTCTGGGCGGGTGCACCCGGATACCAGCTTGGCCCTTTTGACTCGGTTCAACGACGGGCTGTGAGAATTGTCGACGATCCCAAACTCACTTGCCGTATCGAACCCTTAAGTCTGAGGAGAGACTTTGCCTCCCTGTGTGTGTTCTACCGCTTGTACAATGGGATGTGTTCTAAGGAATTGTTCGAAATGATGCATGGCCACGGCTACTTTCTACCATCGCACCGCTCGCCATCGACAGGGAATTCATTCTCACACTCTAGAACCGAAATGTTCGCGTACAGTGCGGTTTCAGAGAAACTTCCTCCCGCGAACGCTTGGGTTGTGGAATGAGCTCCCTGCTAAGGTTATCTCTAAGGACTACAGTATGAGGATCTTCAAGAAAGAAGTTATTGAATTTTTGAAGGGTCGACAACGCGCGAGTGATACCCCTAGTGTTACAAGCGTCCATAGGCCACGGTGACCGCTTACCATCAGGCGGACCGTGTGCTTGTTTGCCACCTTAGTGGTATAAATAAAAAAAATATCTAAAAGGTCCTAAGGCCCCTCTATTGGGGGCATAGTTACTAGCTTGCCTAATTAGAGCATTGGGGTGGAGGGCTGCCGAATAAAAGTAGCATTTTGTCGCATCTTTGATAAAGGCTTTTATGGTCGATAGCTCGAAATCACTATGGATATTACTCATATAGTACAGGGCGCCGACTGTACCTCGCATAAAGCGATTTTGAATGACTTGCAGGGAAGTAGTGTTGGTGTGACCAAACGCTACGCTCGCAAATGTGAGAATGGGCAGTGTATACGAGTTTTGTAAAGCGTCACCTTATTTCTAAGAGACATTTTACTGTACTTGTTTAACATCGGCTTGAGACGACCGAGTACGAAGGCCGCTCGGTCTCTTACTCTTTTAATGTGGGCTCTTAAATTAAGACGAGAGTCTAAAGTGACTCCTAGATATTTGACCTTTTTTACCCAGGGAATGGGTTGGCCGTAAAGGTGGACTGGGTTGCGTTGCTTCGTGGCCTTTATCGATTTTTTAGCCCGGACAAAGTGCACTGCTGCACTTTTCTCGGGGTTAACTTCGATTCTCCACTTCTGGAACCAATCGCCTAAGGCGTTGGCTGCAGACTGAAGGGCCAGGCTAATTCGACGGACGTGTTGGTAAGAACAGTAGAGCGCCGTATCGTCCGCGAAGTGCGCCACATTGACGTTCGAGTGACGAGGGATATCGTTTGTAAATAATGAATAGAGAAGAGGGGAGAGCACGGAGCCCTGGGGAACACCTGCACCAATTGGGTGGGGAAACGATGACTTCGTTTTACGCGATAGTGAAACCTTCGTTCCCTAAGGAAGTCTTATAAGATGAGCACGAGACGGTCTGGGACACCGAGATTGTACAGCTTGTAGATCAAGCCGTAGTGCCAGACTTTATCGAAAGAATTTTGAGGAGCCAGAAGCTTATTGAGATTTGAGATCCCATCAGCACCTGGGGCCTTTTTGGGTTGTAAGTTTTGTTGATCTTTTAGACCTCAGAGACTGTTACGGGCGGAAGGCAATCAAGTGGGGGAAGGGCAGCTCTCCGCTCTGCTTCCGTGTCCACTTCATCAACGTGAGCTTGGTCAGCGGCTAGTTCGCTGACCGAACACTGACTCTCTAGCGATTTAGCCAGGCATTCGGCTTTTTCCTCGTCGTCAAATGCGACGCTCTAGCCACTTGATAGTACGCTACGTGGGAAGGCGATATCTCTTTCATGAGACTGTCCAACTTTTCGTTCCTAACAGCGGCTATTTTTGTCTTTACAGCGCGCTGTAGAGATCTGAGCAAGGCCCTCGGACGGATAGTTGTCGTACCGCCGAGTAGCCTCACGTCCTCTGGCAGATTCCAGCGGAGATTAATCTCCACTGTAGTCCGCTTAGAGCAATCCGCTACAGCGGACTGGAGGTGGCTAGCAAGTGCTTCGACCACTAAACTAACATCGTCAGTTGTGACAGTATTGGGGATTGTCCGGGATCCTATTGAGATGGGGAGAAATATTTTTTTCTAGGTTTTTATTTAGTCTCCGCCAGTCGACCGCGTCCTTAACGGATGGGTGACCGTCGGTTGGGACCTCTAGTCGTAAGAGAACCGGCCTATGGTCAGATGTGAGCTCGTGTAACACTTCTATAGAATGTAGCCTTGAGGTTACGTTATTAAGAAGTGCAATGTTTAGTACGTCAGGTCTATGTGTCACTCTATCCGGAAAGTGGGTGGGAGACATGGGTGCAATAATATAGAAACCTAACGGGTCGTGTAGGGCCTCTAGTCGTTTGCCATTTGGCGATGTTGAATGCGAATTCCATCGCTTATGTTTACAGTTTAGGTCGCCTGCAACAGCATTACCTAAATCAAACAACGTTTTAAGTCGCTTTGTAGTACCTCCTTTGTTGGTGATGGATACACTGAGGCCAGTACTATGGGAATGTGCCCTGTCATCGCCAAACGGATAACCGTCGCTTCTAAATTCGCTAATAGAGGAGTGTCGAGACGTACGCAGAGATCTTTTATAGTAAATGAGCGTCCCTTCCTTTTGGGTGAGCCGATATTTCTAACCATTGCGTAATTAGCGATCCTAGGACCCTTACGCTTAGGTTTAAGAAAAGTCTCTTGCACAATAGTACATCGATTTGGTGCGTCTTAAGAAATTCTGAAATGTCATCGCGCTTAGCCTGTAGGCCATTTGCGTTCTAAAACGCTATCGAAATAAAGCGCGGTTTTATTCTACTTGGGGCTACTAAAAGCACCATCAAAAAAAAAAAATAATTGTGGTAGGGCTGCGTGCTCGAGCACGGCCGAAACTCTTTGCGTCGCCGACGACACATTGCGAATAATAGGGATTTTCCTCAATGTAATTAACATTCTAGCACCACAATCGGGTCTGCTAGAACATCTGCGGACGCTAGCGACGGGCTAGGTACCGCTTTATTCATTTTTGACGCGGGTAGGGACAACGGGGCCAATTTCCGCGCCGGGGAGACAGGAGTCGCCTTAAGGGTCTACTTTCCTAGCGATTCGGTTTGTATATATACGAAATACCGAAGGAATTCCAAAGCGCGATGTAGGATGCATAACGTCAATCTTTATTCGTAGCGGTACGATATGATGTTTTTCATTTGTAAACTCCACTAATTCTTATAAAGGTATGTAAACGTTGATTGGCCTTCACTGTTTTGACAAGTAGTGTTTTATCTTCCCACTTTAATAAAACTTTTTGTTATCTTTAGTAAGCTTTATATGTTGATATTAAGAACTGCAACCAGCTGGGGTGGTAACTACAGTGGGCTGCTTGAGGTATTTAATACTTATCCGGGGATCCTACCAGGAGATATGAAGGATACGTCGAGAGGTTCAAATAAAATGTATATTTTCTTATAAATGATGTTCATCTTAACTTTATTCTTGGGCGGAGTTCCTGGTCCTCTCATGGTCATCACATTTGTGTTGGTCTCTCCTTGCTCATTCGTGAGCATACATTTCTAATACTATAAATTGAAACAAAGCAACTATTCGACTGAGCGACTATTTACTGATCACAACTCCGCAGACTACACTGACTGGAGTTCCTGAAACTGAAAGCGATGCATTTTTGTTTGTTTCTATTTCAATCTAAATTTAAACATATTATTTTTCTTAATTGTTTCCTTACGCGAATATCAAACCTTATTAACGATCGGTTTGTATTCTATATTCAATATGACCTATTTAGTGACACGAGCGGACATATCCTGCTCCAGTAGGGTTACTTATAAATTCGGTTTTATAGGATTTGTGAAGCTCTGTAATCCGAAGTACAAATTATTATTAACGGAAAAGAATAAAACTACTTGTTATTATTATTTTATGAAATTCATAAAATATACTTAAATTAACATTGTTTTGTAATTTTCAGAAAAAAAATTTGAAATTAATAAAATTTAGTATTAACGCATTTTAATAAACAGGTTTGTAATTCGAACACTATTTTTTTTTCTCCGTGTAACAACGACTTATTTCAGGACATATAGTAGACGCGCTCTCTACCTACAAAATATGAACGACAAAATCACGAATAACGGAGGTAGTGTACAAGGAGCATTCGTGATTTTTCTAATCGTTTTTTACGTCCATCAGAATCACGAAACCGAATCCAAGACACTAAAGCTGCGTTTTGTTGACGGCATTGAGAGATACGACACGGCATAAGCATTGAAATGGTTCTGTTCACCAAATGTTGACTACTGTTAGCCACGGTTGAATGCGGTCCTAAAGTGACGATATAGCGCATTTATTTTAGGTCGACAGAACGATCGAAAGTGCTAATTGTGCAATCCACAACGTATCATCCCCCCAACCGACCTCGGCATGGTCGTAAAACTATAATTAGGCGGCCTCGGCACGTTCTAACGGCCCCAGATGACGATCTCGCTGTCCGGATAGCGAGATTAGTCTCTACGACCTCCCCTAGCAGGGCCTCCCCTTTAACATGACGCCGACGTCCCCGGGTTCGTCGGCGCCCGCAAGGATACACGAGATATCAAAGAGTGCCGAGGCGCTTCTCGCCCCAACCTAGTCGCAACCGCAGTCGCGTAACTGGAAACTGGCGGTGACTCACCTTCGGGTTCGAGGCTTACGCCGGTCGAAGGGACGCCCCTGAGAGCAACAATCCAAGCCAAGCCTCCCCCCAAAGAGCCCGGTGAAGCAGTAATGGCTGCATCAGCCAACTGTATTGTCAGTTCAGAAAAAAACAAAACGCCCCTTATAGCAACGATTCGCAATTTCTGAGGAACAGTGATAAGCACAACTTAAATACTAGAAATAAACATTAAATTGCTATGAAAAAGTTTAGCCTTACTAAAGCCAACAAATCATTTATGCAAAACAGTGTAAAATTTAATATTAAGTTATTTGTATAAATTTTCAACTAAGGTGACAAACAGTTACATTTTTTTATTTAACTACTGCTATGTAAGAAATCATGTAACAATTATTGTAGATAAATATTTAAATGACAAATAGTATGGCCTAGTATAACAAAAAATAATTGTTAGATTTTCATTTCAAACTAACCTCCTCTCTGACAACATTGAAAATTTATGGTAATTAATAATCAATTTTCGTTTTAAAATTAAAAAGAGCACTTTAAATATATTGAAATCGCGTCACAGAATAAATGGCTTTTTATGCTTCGCATGGTGTGTCCCCCAAAAAAAACAATAGGCAATGCAAATATGACTTGAATTTTGTTTTTTCTTTTTAAATCAAACTATTTACTATGAAAAGCTTGTTTGTTGAGTGTTTCAATACAAAATTTGTATTACTTAGCCGATTTTCTATAATATTTCATTTATTTAAACTTTAGTGTGTTTTTTTACAAGTAATAACTATTAGATGCTGGCAATAAACCGGTTGTATAATTAGTTTGCTGAGCAAACTGTCATTTATTCTTTTCTCTCTCTTAAAGTGTTTCTAGAAACCCATTCGAATAAAAAGATTTTGAATTTGACTATTTTTTATAGTACAAATTAACAAATAATAGAAAGTTAAAATTTAATAGGGGTACATAAAAGAAAAAGAATTTTTGTTGTTTTTGCTCTATAGTAAAAACAGTAATACATTTAAGCTTCAAACTTGTCGTGATAATAAAAACCAGCCAAGTGTAAGACGGGCCCGTGCCATAACCATCTTAAATGACCGTATCAGCGCGATCTAGCGATTATTCAGAGAAACAGTAACACACTATTTTGTTAAGAACAACGTTCAAAGTGAAGCAATATCGGGCTTGGTCAGTCATTTTGATGGTCACCCATCTTAGCGACACACTTTTTGTTTTTTTTTGTGTTCGTAAATTACGTAAATGGTGCTGCGGAACCCACAGTCGGGCCGGACTTGCACTTGACCGTTTTTTTTTAAGATCTAGTTATCTCTATTTTTAATGAATATGTTTAAAAAAAATGTATACTATAATTATTAATATTAATATTAAAAGCATTATTAGGTTAAATAATTGAAAATAGAATTATTAAAATAAATTATAATTTATTTAAAAACATATGCAACACTGCGTTATCAGTGACCAATCTTCAGAGTGCCAGTTCGTTTATGACTTTGTGTGCATGCCGAAAAAGGCGATCAACATGTACAACACTAATGTCAGTGAAAACATTTGTTCCAAGATACTAATACATTGTACATTGCCAGATTATATAAGGTTTTAAACCCTTAAAAGTATAGACTTACGATATAAATCAGCAATGTAGATCATGAGATAGTTTGAAACGACACTAATTGTAGGCCATGGCTAAAATCAATACTAGTACATAAACAATTTTTTTTTCTAAAAGACTGCACTTTTAAAAAGCAAAAAAAACTAACTAAATTGCAAATTCCAATAAGAAATAAAAATTATTCAAATAAAGGGAAACTACAAACTCGACTTGCAGAGCCCTACAGCTAAGAATACCTATAAAATTAAAAACATGTGTTTATTTTAATGTTGTTTTTATTGTAATGTCTGCTATTTTGTATTTTTTTCTTTTTCATACGTTTTTAATTCAAAACAGAGTAATTATTATTAACTATTTAGTTTTGTATTTGTATTTGTCCTCGGAATCTTCCTCCCCCGAAGCTACAATGCTACGCCAATAATGGTATACCTGTTAATTAACAACAAAATTCTTTAGAAAATAAGCACGAAATTAAAATGAAATATAAAATGTTAATTTAATTTCAGTAGTGGTTCATTATACACAACTGTTTCAGATGAGTTTTTCTTAATAACAGGTATTGAAATTTAAAGTTTAATTTACATCGAAAAACGATTATGCGTAGGTAAAGTAACTATATTGCCAAAATTGAGTGCGGGCGGCGCCTTATGTTCCTTGACCTACATTCGGTTGTGTAACCGGCAGTTCCAGACGCCGAAGGTGTTCTGCACACGCACCAAGGCAGTCGCTAACCGATCATCATGTTTCCTTGCTGTAATTTAATTTGCCTAATTTATATGCTGACAAAAGTCATTGGCAAAAAAACCCAGTCTGTTGTTGAAATTAAAGACGTGTATTAAGAACTTCGATCACCTATGTTTGAATATTTGTATTAGACATTAGTTTGATTTGTATATTTTACCACCTAAATAACTCGTTATATAATTATCGTATTATTAATGGAATCTATTTGTTAGTGACGTCATTATTTCCAGGGTTCCGTATACGAACAGTTAAATCCTACAGTTTCGCCTTTTCCGCCTGTCTGTCCGTCCGTCCGTCCATCCATATGTATTTTTTTTTTTAATTTAGAAAAGATTAAAACTACAGCGCTGACAGTCAATAATTATAACCTCTACAAAATATGTATCAACATTTACAAATAATTTGGGATACCTCCCATATGTACGTGAAGTGGGGGAGATTTTTTTTTAGATATTACTTTTCATTTTCAACTTCTCTTTATTATTAATTGTAATAGGTCCGAACATCGAAATCTGCGTTTTTTTTTTACGTTTTGAGACCTGGAGAATCGTTTGCCATCATTTTTACAGTGATGTCTGTTCCTGTGTTTGTATTTGTGTGTGTGTGTGTGTGTGTGTGTGTGTGTGTGTGTGTGTGTGTGTGTGTGTGTGTGTGTGTGTGTGTGTGTGCGCGTGTGTGTGTGTGCGTGTGTGTGTGTGCGTGCGTGTGTGTGTGTGCGTGTGTGTGTGTGTATGTGTGTGTGTGTGTGTGTGTGTGTGTGTTTGTGTGTGTGTGCGTGTGTGTATGTGTGTGTATAATATAAATAAATATTATAGAAATTGCTCGTGCGGTACGCGCTACCGAACATACTTGCCAGACTTTGCACCATCCGACTATTGCCTTAGATGGCAAAAATGTATTGACTAGGAGGGTAGAACATTTAATGAAATTAATATATTTCATCATAAAAGAAAACATTACGAAACGGCAATTTCATACTGTCCCTAATATTTTTTTTAATAATATATATATATATGACTGAAAAAATAATATGTAAAAGTTACGAGAGATTTTTTCAGTACGTTTTTTGGAACTGGTTAGGCAATAACGACAAATTTTCACTTTTGATTATTAGCAGTATTCCTACGCCTTTTTATTCTGCTAACAGTTACGATAACAGTATAGGGGGTGAGTATAATGATTTCTTGTTTTAATAATAAGTAGATATATATGTCGTAATAGAACCTTAAGAAGTTCATCACTTTACCAAGAAAGAATTTTAAAAAGGTTGACCCGTTTGCGTCGTGGGCCAATGCCAAATGTCACGTATCTTAGAACTCGAACCTTTATTGGAATTAATATCAGTCTATATATTTTATATATATTTCAATATATTCAAATATTTTATATATATTTCAAATATTTTTAAAGATTCATTCTTAATTGAGTGCGAAAAATAATGATAATGGAACCATTTTTTTTACCACACCACTAATTACCACTGATCACTAATTACCACAGCACTTCCCTTATGCAGGACTAAGTAAGTAAGTAGTAGTGAAAATTGAGTTTCACCACATTATGATCTAGGTGTATATGCAGCCACTGGTAACCCCTATTGGGGATTAAAACTATGTAGCTATAAATAAATGCAATTAAATTTTCATTGTTAAATTATAGTTAAATTTAATAAGCTAGCATTCAAAGAGTATAATTTATAGGCACCAAACACTTTTAAACTAACATTTTCGTCATTGGATAAAATTATCTAAATCTATGGAAAGATGGAGGTATAAAATCACAAGGGAGTGGCGTACGGATGGATAGACGGACAAACGAAACTATTTTTTGCCACTTGCACACGGTACCCTAGAAAAGGTAAACCCTTATAACTATAACTTACGTATTGTAATGTATAAGATGTGACATCTACAAATTTTTTAACTTTGGAAGCCTAGCAAAAAAAAACTACGCAGGATATATAAAGAATGAATGGAAAACACAGTTTTCCTTCCATCAGCAGAGTGTAAGTTATAAATTTTTTACCTAACATGAAAGATAGTTTTAATAACCTATTCTTTACTTATTACCGTATTAGTAGGTATATGTGATGTCCCTCGTTCAGTTTTACAAATAATACAAAAATATTTTATATAAGTAACTATTTATATTAAAGGGCCGAAAGGCGCTAGTAATAAAAGTCTGAATTTTATTATGGTGTAACAATAGATAAAACCAAGAGGAATATTGATTCGATTTCGCTGGCGCCGAACGACTTTTTGCATAAATACGTCACCTTGACACCCCTTTTAGCCTTCTGCAGTACTCTAGTAAAAGCTTTTAACGAATTGCCTTTTTTCTATTAGTTGGTACTTTTTTACAGTGTTAAAATGTTGAGTATAGCATCGGAAAAAATAGACAAAAAAACCTTGATATAATGTAGCCTTTATATGAAACTACTAGCTTTTCGCCAGCTGCTCCGCCCGCGCTAAATTCGGTTATCGGCGCGAAATCCCCACGACAACTACTTTATATCATAAAGAAATTATAGTTTCTCACACTTTGGAACCAAAATGGTCGCGTACAGTGCGGTTTCAGAGAAACTTCCTCCCGCGAACCCTTGGGTTGTGGAATGAGCTCCCTGCCAAGGTTTTCTCTCAGGACTACAGTATGGGGTTCTTCAAAAAAGAAGTAATTAGATTTCTGAAGGGTCGGCAACGCGCAAGTGATGCCCCTAGTGTTGCAAGCGTTCATAGGCTACGGTGACCGCTTACCATCAGGCGGACCGTAGGCTTGTTTGCCACCTTAGTGGAATAAAAAAAAAAAATTTTGGCTAACTAAGAATTATTAGTTGTAGTTATTCCTGCGGAAACTATTAAATTTGTTACAAGCATCCATAGGCTACGGTGACCACTCACCATCAGGCGGACCGTAAGCTTATTTGCCACCTTAGTGGTATAAAAAAAAAAACTGAGATAAAAAGTAGCCTATGCCGTTTTCAGTATCTTCTACTATCCCTGTGCCAAATCTCAGCTCAATTGTTTTGATGGTTTGATGTTTAAAATCGTCATACGTAGATTTCTGAGGCATTTATTGGTATACAAATCGAAAACATAAATGTTAAATTAGGAGCCAAGTTTATTAGGAGCAATATGCGTGGTTGTAGACTTTACGACAAAAGAATTGAGAGCTAAATAGGTCGCAAGTTCTGTAGATATTCCTAAAATTTATTTATAAGAAAACACAACATTCTAAAGAAAATTTTAAACACGATTTCTTGTTTATTCTTCTTCAACAACGATTGCTATTTCAAAATATAATTTAGATAGAACTTAAATTCACACACTCAATATATTTACACAAAGCGGATAACTTAGGATAAATTGAAGCAAGATTTGACTTGGTTAATTTTCACATATAAATTATCAAGTCGATTTCTTCTTTATGTCATACGTAAGTTACTGTTTTTATATTGTAGGGTCAACATATTAACATTATGTTATATCTTGTCTTCAAATTTGGGTTGCTGGTAAAAACCATTTTTGCTAGATATCTTAGTTATCTTTTTCAGATTTATAAAACACGCGGATTAAAAGTTAGGGGGGAAAGGGACACAAATTTATGAACTTTAGAAGCCAACGTAGTAGAAATTCAATGTATACCTGTCTTCCTTCTAAAAAAACCCTCTTCTTAATTTATTTAAGAAATCTGTATAGTGGTGGATAAATGACGGACGGACATGAATACCATAAGGCTATTTTTGAATTTAAAATTCCGTAAGTTTAGAGGGCGAAGTCGCAGCGGAGTGGTTGGTATTACTAATAAAAGCGTGTTTTTAAACTATATTTTCCTTTTCTAGCTTACAAGTTTATTTTGTGCAAAGAAGAGTTGACAATTTTTACTTTTCATTAATTAAGTTACCCGTAAATAAATATTCAGAATTTATAATATCATACCTAGACAAAAATTTTAATACAAATTTACCAAACAATGTGCAAAAAACCTTGAAAAGAGATAAAGCTTGAATTTGAATTATCTTGAACTCACAGTCACAGCGTAAATTTTGAATGTAGCAGATAGGTATAGGTACCGAAGGTAATGAGTATTTTCCCACAGCCTTCAAAGAGCACCTGGAATTTTGAAATAAATTTATTAATATGACCTGAATTTTAAACCTCAAACTTAAAATACCTACCTGAAATAACACTATATGTAATTTCCACGATTCATCGATCACCGATGCAAATTCTTTGTTATATATACACTTTAGCATTAGCACACAGAGATGCAAGTTTTTAAAATTATTTTTCTGTGTTCTCTTAATCTTCTTTTATCGATGCCTAATCTCAGCAGACACGCGGATTATACGTGTAGCAATATCTACACATATAAGAAAAAAAAAACCCGCGTGTCTTTCACAAGACGAAGCAGTTATAACTTATAAGAATGAAACTCTTTGAAGTTGCAACGGAGTATCCATTTGATCTGAATTTTTAGTGAGTAGTTTAAGGGAAAGTAAGTATCTATGTAATTTTTAATTTTTATATCTTAACAAGTACAAGTAATGTAACCATAATTCTGAACAAATATATTTTGTACTACTTATATGATTTTTATTTCAACTCTTCATAAAAATAAAAAAAAAAATATACACAATAATACATTTTTTTTATATTTATGCACTTTTGCACATACGCTGTTAAAACATTTCTCATTTTTCTAAAATTTTAAAAATTGTTAATTTTTTTAGCTTTTAAATAACGACGAGAAATGCTATATTTACGACATTTCCTTCAGATGAACAGACAAAATAACCCAAAAATTTATAGAAGTATGGAAAACATGTAAATAACCTCATATTTACTTTAGTGAAGAGAAATGATCCATTTATTTATTTTTTTCCCATAAAATGAAACAAAACACGTCAGCTATAACGAGAACAAATTGTGCGTCATCTTAAAAAAACTTGACATAACCTATAATATTATTTTATGACTACTTCCGAAAATACATTTAAGTATGAAGTTTCAAGTAAAGAGATAGGTATTATTAACATTTAACACACAATCATGGTATCCACGCACGATGTAGAGGTTTTCTAAATAATATGTAATTTACAAATTGGCATTTTAAGTACCACTAAATATAGCTATTTACTTTTCGCGAGCTGTCTTATGGATTAATATTTTTGGGTAAAGAAAAATTTGAAGTAATTTCTTTGTTGTTTTTAAATTCCAACGCAACTACTTAAATAGCTATTATAATATTTGACAATAAAATATTGTTGTGTTTTTTTAATTTTTTGTAACGTTTGCTTTAGGGTGGGGAATCAACACGAAGAATGCCCAACCGTAGCAATACAGAAGTGATGTATCCACCCCACCCACGTTTCCCACCAGCAGCGCAGGCGCATTAATACGACCATGTATGTACGCCTCTGTCTGTCATTCTGACTAATGTATATGCAAAAATAATGTATATGCATATATATCTTCACAGTTTTTATTCCCAGAACAGGTAACCAACCAGCGGCTGGACAACCCCCCACATCATCATATAGTAGACAGCCTCTTTTCACCAACCACTTCAGGCCTGAGTGACAGGAGATGAGCCCTATCGCCGAAATATCTGCCTTTGATGTAGTGTCAGATACACTGCGGTGGCTTCTTAAGGTTACTAGTATATTACCAGATTTAAATAAAAGCGGTAAAATAAAAACCAGGGACTGAATTAATTTACCCTCATCGCTATTTCTAAATGAATAAAAAGAAGTAAATTAGGATTGGGCTGGGGAAACCTGAGAATGTGACAAAAATTATTCGATATTTTATTTATTATGCGCCCAAGCCTCGAAAATGGGCTAATCAGAATGACGTTTCATAACCTACACTTTGTGCCTGAACCAAAAGTGCTACAGAAACCTAAACAGGGTGGAAAAGAAAGGCCGCTGATTGAAAAAAAAGTACCATACATATTGATTATACTCAATTTCAATACGAAAGCACATTCTTTTTTTAAAATTTTAGTAAAATCAGATGTTTGAATCAGGAATCAAACCTGTAAAGTATGCAAAAAATAACCTACATTTTAAGATATTGGTTTCTTCAAAATAGCATAGTACAGTGCGACAAACTTTTCTGCTCGGTGGTCAAAAACGTCGTGGACGTCAATGAAACAATAAATGGTCCACAAATATTAAAATCAGACTTTTAAAAGGCTATAAGAGCTTGGAACAAGGGAAGCCTTAGTAAAGATACAGGTACTGAAACAAAAATGCCTGAAACACCAGAAGAATGTATTCGTCTGCTTCATTGACTTTAGGAAGGCGTTCGTTAACGGAAAATACGAAGACTTGATAGAAATCCTAGACACCGTTGATCTAGACAGCAAAGACAGAATAATACTATGTAACCTGTATTGGAACCACAGCAGATGGAAGTCTCTCAAAGGGAGTTCGCCGGGCCAGCGAGTACTTCTTATCACCGTTACTATTCAATCTATACTCCATAACTATATTGAAGGAAGCTTTCGATAACGTAGAAATAGGTATTGAAGTAAATAGCTTAGTAATAAACAATTTATGATATGTAGATGATACTGCCCTCTACAAGTGCAGACATTCGGATATTTATCGCTTTAACACTCAGGCCGAAAGTTATGGCCTAAATATGAAAATTACCAAAATCAAGTTAATAGTCATTAGTTAGAATGATGTAATATTCAACCCAGTACGTGTTTAACAACAAATTTAAAGAGTTAAGTTTTATTTTAAGGTTCAAATTTATAGACAAGGGTTGCCAGGTCGAATGACCCTATTGTCAGGAGAAAAAACTAATTTTTCGGGATTTTGGGACTTTGGTCGGGAAAAACAGAAATAAAATCAAATTAAAGTAAATATATTAAAAACAATAACATTTAAAATTATTGTTACAACGTCTGCAGCCGATAGATAGATATAAAGATAGGTATGTCTTAATAAATAGATACTAACAAAAAAAACATAAAATGGATTTCTCATATTATCAATAATCAACAAAATTATTAGAAATAATAAAGTAATTATTTTTTTAGCACATGTATTTTGTGTTACTTTTCGCAGATTTAACCATTTTTTGAACTTTTTCACCATGTAAAAGAAGACTTGAAATTCAAAACCTTACCGTATGCCCCGCGCGCTCGAAGCGGGTCGTAAAAAAAATCTACGAGCGTCGGAGCGACAATGTTTTGCTTACCGTAAATCCGAAACTTAAAATTATTGTTTTATAAAATAAAGTTGTTTTTCGTGAGATTTTTTACTTTGTCTAGAGACGGGAGGACACAAAAATTCGGGTGAATCCCGCCAAATCCCGACCATCTGGCGACCCTAGGCAACAGTACATATATTTAGGAGGCTGGCTAAATGAGAAATGGGATCAATAAAAGAAAATTTGCATACGACTTGAAATAGCGAGAAGTACTTTCATGAAGATGAACAAACTATTCACCAATAAAGGCATACATTTAAAACTAAGATGGCGACTTGTGAAGTGCTACGTTCTGTCTGTACTGTTGTACAGAGCAGTGGGCTGGACATTAACTCAGTATACTGAGTCACTGCAAAAATAGTATATTTTAGCTATTTCCATAGTTTAATGACATATGGTATCCTATTGTGGGGTAGCGCTGCTGATGTAAATACAATATTTTTGTTACAAAAAAGGGCAATTCGTGCTATTTATAAATTAGGATCTAGAATATCTCTGAGGGATAGGTTTAGGGAAGTAAAAATTTTAACTGTAGTTTCGCAGTACATGTATGAAAATCTTTTATATGTACTTACATAAAAATATCAATAGTTTCAGCAAGAAAAGTGACGTTCACAAAGTAAATACGAGAAGTAAAAATAAGCTGTTGGTGCATGATACACGTCTACACAAAATAAGTAACTCTTTTATGGGGCAATGTATACACTTTTACAACAAAGTTCCCAATAAAATTCAAAATCTATCAATATGTAAATTTAAATCTTTTATCAAGCAGGTACTTTGTAAAAAGGCATACAACAATATTTCAGACTATGTAAATGATAAAAATCCTTGGGACTGATGATGCTCAATTACAGGATGCATAGGTAAACCAAATTAAAATGGAAATAACATAAAATTGTACGACTAAAAATCTTTTATTTAAAACATTAATTGTATTTTAGTTTATTTAAGTGTTTTTAAAAGAGTAACTATCGAGTTTCTTGCCGGATTCTTCTCGGTAGAAATCAACAACATTGTGAACCGGCGGGAAGGTGGGAGGGTTCAAAAAATAATATTTTATAACTTTGACGATTCAAAAGTGATTGTAAAATCCTTATTTGAATAAACCATTTTGACTTTTTTGACTTTTGACTTTTTTATACCATAAAAACTTAACACTTTTGAGATGTGGTTGTAAACCGGACACAGAATCTATTTGCAATTTGTGTAAACAAAAATTACCTTGACCCGCGTCTTTCGCTTTGTTAGTCTATGCAACATATACATAAATATGTATAATATTTCTCATCGTAAATTGTCGTGATTTGAAAACTAGCTAAAGAATGTGACAATAAAAGTAATCATGTAAGTATTTCAATGATTGATGATTAAATTACCAGAAAAAATTAACATTAAGTAAAGTTAGGTTATGTTTACAAGATTTGCATATAGATTTTGAGTCAGGTTTACAGGCGCATGCTAAAAATATCATGGAAAGACAAAATAAAAAAAAGGGGGTCCTCAACGGAATAAAATAACACCTAGAGTGAACAATAAAGACAAGAAGCAAAAAGTACAGTATAATTAAGAAAAGGAAAATAGGGGGTAAGAGATGTAGAGGCCGAAGACGTACAACATGGTATGATAACCTCAAGGCATGATCAGGTGTCAAAAAGGCTGCTTAACTGAAAAGACAAACAGAAGACAGACAACTATTCAGACAGATGATCACCAACATCCGTTTGGATCCGGCACAAACAAATTATATCTTAAACAAAGATAAAATAAAAAAAGCATCAACAAAAATAAAGTATAATTAATACTATTTTTCTGATAAAATTAGTAAAGTTTGATACCATAGGCAATAAATAATTAATTATTTATCTTTGTCTTTATGTTAATCTAAAATATTATGATATTTCGAAGCAGTTGATCCTTCTGAATGATTATTTCGACTTATGTTTAAAAAAACAGAATATTTTTTTCTTCATATAATTCTTCAAGTTCGATTCTCGTCTGAAATAGGTGATATAGGTAACCATAAATATTTCAATAAGGGCTTCCTTACAGTAAAATTGGTCAAAATCAATATTTCGGGTAATTGCCCTTCAACCACGGCATTTATTTTCCACCCGTACATTTTGAGACAATTTTTGTTTAAGAATCAAAAAAATTGCTATGACGGTGCAAAAAATAACTATAAAACAAAACATTTTTATGTGAATACGAAACGTAAAAGAAAGATATCTTTAAAAGTACCTACTGAGGAAATGCAACACCCCAAAATATTAATGTATTTCCCATTTACGATAAAGACTTCACGAGTCCATTACGTGATCGTGTTGTATTGGTTATGTAACGTGGAACGGAAGGCGGCGCGCGCGCTACTCAGTCTGCAGTCGCGTCGGCACACACTTGACACAACCCAAGGTCAAGGCCAAGATATTTTATTGTCCTAGTGACGTCATGGAGTTGTGCAACATGTACATACAATGGATACTAACACTAGCTGCTCGTCACATTGTTACTACTGCACGAAAACACACCAGACTCCATTGTCTATCTATATATACCTACTATAACTCGCTCATTATGACTATGGCATACCCTAGCAAAGCCCAAAAATCGAGTGTCAGATTTTTTTTTTCTAATTGTTTCAATAGACAACTTATTAAAATATTAGCAAATTCACTTAATCAGGTTTGAGCTATAACACATAGGTATTTTTTCCAAATCAAAATGTGTACTCATGAATATACGAAATCTAATCAAATTCTTGCAAACTTAATTCGTTTGGGTATGCCATAACCTTTTATGTTTTTACATCTATTTACTTCTTATGCCGCCCTTGTTTGAGGACACAACATCTATAATCATATGTAATTAGTAGTACTAACGTATTGTGAGCTGACAAAAAAGCTAAAACGTTGCCTAGATTCACTATTTCACTAATATTATAAATGCGAAACTTTGGATGTTCGTTACTCAATTAACTGGACGGATTATCATCCCGGAAAATTTAAATGTTCCCGCGGGGGTAACTAAAACCTAATTCCAGTTGAATAAACTATAGCTACTGCTATAGCTTTTTATAATAAACTTCGTTAGTATAATCAAGAAGTTGCCATAAGTATCCTACGCCGATAACCAAATTTAGGGCGTGCAAAAACTAGTGTTCCTACTGAAATTCTTGCTGAAATTCATTTTTACTTCACTTTTGAATCAAATAACTAAAAGACTTTATTACACTTTAAGCGACATCTTGGGCAATAGTTATTTCTGTGTTCATTTGGAATCTTTATTTTTTTGCGTTGTATTAAGTTTCACATAATATGTCAGTCTTTTAGCTTAAATGCTTTTTTACTAAATCAACAAATAAGTGCCTACGCCTTTGTTAAATTGAATAAATGACGCTTAAGCCAATTAGCCTTTCATCTGTCAATTCTATTTACCTACAGATATGATACGACTCTTTACGTACCAACTCGTATGAGATATAATTATCCCAAAACTGAGATTTCAATCCCTATTCTGTATTAAAATCATTTAAGCCATTTTCGAGGTTGTTAATACATATATGTTACCTAACATGTATACGGGCACGATTATATAAGAATTAGTCGCTTTATATTATACAATTTTGAATACGAGGGCAAAGTAGATACTTCCAATGTGTATGACCTCCCTTATTATCTACCTACTTTTGTGATTTTAAATTAGTTTATAAATATATTCAACTACGTCTACAATCTGTAGGTATGCTGTATTGGATTTAGATTATTTTTTACTAAACACAAGGTTTTCTAATTTAAAATTTTGATTTTATCCCATTTCAAAAAAATAGATATAATAGAGGATACCTATCAATTTTTTTTTTATACCATTAAGGTGGTAAACAAGCTCACGGCCTGATTGTAAGCGGTCACTAAAGCCTACGGACGCTTGTCCATGGGGCATCACTCACGCGTTGCCGACCCTTAAAAAATCCAATAACTTCTTTCTTGCCTTCTTGAACTACCATACTGTAGTCTTAGAGAAAACCTTGGCAGGAAGCTCATTCCACAACCCAAGCGTTCTAAAAATACTTATTGTATCTTGCATAAAGTCAGTTATAGTTTATTCTTTTATACAGTCACTATTATCCTGAGGAAGTTAAGTATTTTAGGCATTTAGGTTAGTATTTTATTTTATTTTATTATGATTACAGTATTTTATTTATAGAGGTAATTTTATTATTGCGGACTTTTCGCCAAATTGTTGTACGTGTTTTATTGTAAACAAAAACAAATGGTATTGTTTTGGAAATGTCCCAATTTTCTTTTTGAACTCCGCATTGTCGTTACCTAAATCCCTCAAATACGTTTCCTGAGAAATTTACTGGTATTAGACCTAGTTTACCTAATCTTTAGAGTAATTCCTGTTTTAATGACGATTCCCGAAATCGTCAACAAAAATATGCGGTCACAAAATGAACTATGTCCAATGCATTTAAGGCAATGACCAACAAGATTTATCAATACGTAGGTAATCGTCACATCATGCATAGGTATTCTTATACCTTACCTGCACTATACTATACTATATACCTATACCTAATCCAATCATATAATTAATCATGAATAAATAAAAAATAAATACGTTAATATATAATAGGTCAATGTAAGTATATAAATGATTTCAGTAGCGTATAATCGTTGTGCTACTCTTAGGGTTTAAGGGAGACCTAAGTGCCTGGGGTGCATTTATGTACCTATACCATCTATGAGGTATCTTCAGTGACCTTTCGTAATAGCCCATAAAACGGATTTTCAAAATTAAGCCCCGCTTTAATACCTAGTTACTCCAAAGGTGTCCATATCCTTATGAACTCACAATCGTAAGCAATGTAAAAAAATGTTTTAGGTTCTTTTTAGTTTTAAAATACCACAAATAACTGAATTCAAATACTCTATGAGATATAGCTGACCTAATTAGGGTTATTTTCAGACCTAAACAACTATCGTACGTATAATATAATTAAGGCAAACAGCTAAGGAACCCTACAAAAAACATAGTCATACTCTTGTCCATTATATGATTATAGGTATGGGATATGAAAGACACTTAATAAATATCAAACATTAACACAATAGTTATTTGTTATGCGAGGCTGGAATAGCAAGCGAAGGATTTAAAGATCAAACCCACAAGCAAAGAGAGTGGTTCAAAAATCGAATCCTGAGCAAAGCGAAGGATTCTAAGGCACGAAACCCAAAAAAAATTCCAATGCGATACACTTTTTTCATCTCACTACAGCAAGGAAAATATATACAAGATGCAAGAAAAATAATAATTAGTGTTAAATTTCTTATGAATGCAACAAATATATTTATTTTAAATAGTTCAATTAGGTATTGACAAGATGATAACATCATAAGCCTCTGAATGAGCGCATTTTGTATGTCTGCATGTAGTCAACAAATCGCACACTCAGAGGTCCTTACCTATTTTTCGCTACGTTCTACATTACTCATGTTATTATATTAACTTTAAGTTTATTTAGTAAAAGTAACATTCCAAATTAATGTTTTATAAGGTGCGTTCCGAATTTGCACCATGCTAATTTTAAAATTCTTAGAACAAAAGTTATACTTAAAACTTATTTATTTTTGTTGTAAGTATTTAATAATTTAACAAAGTACAGGCGTGCGAGAATAGTTGTTGTTATTCCTTATAATACACGTAAAATTGCATAAGAATGATACATATGATAAGTCAAGATCCTAAATCCTAATCCATCTATTTTCGACTGAAACGAAATGAACACAGATTCTCGTTCATAGACATTTTTGACTCTTCCGGTTAAAGTTTCCGAAATAAAATAAAAATTCACATCGATGAAATTTTTGAACATTAAACAATTTTTTGTTAAAACAATTATAAGAATTATAATAATAATTATCATAACAATTATTTATTAAATAACATAAAACAAAACAGTATCTTAAATGCAAAAGTATCAAAAATTAAGCTAAAGTAATATTAATGGGTCACTAATGTATAAAGTAGTAAGGACGGTTTCATTATGTTTGTTTTTGTAGAATTAAAAAAAAAGCCTTTTGCGCGAATACGGCTAAAGTAGGCTTTTCCACGCTGATTTAATAATATTTCAAACAACAAAAGTGAGCTTTGCCGAGCCAGTGAGATAAAAGTATTTTACAAACCACATTAACATTTCCTATGTTGGTATATATGAGGTAAGCATGACAAATGTTAAACAACCTCATACATTTCGATGTTGTATAAAAACATTCATACATTTAATGCGACCCCGGCATTGAGTGAAGTGATAAGGAAAACTATGCATACTGCTAGCGTTGCCGTGTTACATCACTACTGCAATCATATCGGCAGGCTAGCAATCGGAAAGTTTTGCACATCATAAATAGTTTTCGGCTAATCTGTTTTTACGCGATCACCTTTTAGGTCAAATGCTCGTATATATGTCAGCGGCCGATCGTAAAATCCAGCAGATCACGAAATTCCTAGGCAGATCGTAATCAGCATACTGGCCGGTACGGTGTGACGTCATTATCTAACGTTATACTGCTAAATCCGAAATATGACGTCACACCGTACTGGCCAGTATGCTGGTTCGAATTTAGGAACACGTGCTTAATAAGTAATAATTCAAATAGATTTGTTAAATTTCCACGGTAATGATACCTCGTATGTTAAAATCCGTCAAACCATTTGGATTACAAAGCGTGCCAAAGAAATAAACAATTACATACCTAAGAAAACAGGCTTTAAAAACAATACCTGCCTTCGGTCGTTGGGTAAAAACGGAACACTTACAAGTGAATTAAATTGGTATCTATCCGTCCATCCATTGAAAATGTTGAAAAATAAGTACAAATATTATAAGAAGAGTGGTGCTCTTTTAAAATTTGTTAACTCTGAATTTAAATTTTTTTTTTATGAAATCGTATGAGATAGGTATTAAAGAAAGCCACAAGAAGGAGTGCGACAGCTTTCAACCAACAAGTTAATTGTTTATGTTCCTTCAGGCAATTGGATTTCCGGTTTAAAAATATGCCTGAACGCATGAGAGATATTGAAATGAAACGGTGAATATTTTAAAAAGCAATAAACAAATGCTATGAAACATATTAACACGGATTGTAACTACGCGATCGTAATGCTTGTAACACCTCCAAAATATCAAAACATCTTAGTAAATGTCTCATAGTAATATGAACCGTGAATTAAATACCTACATTATTTAATATATTCGTTTTGGCAAGTTTAAGTAAATAACGCAAAACTTTCTGTGTGTCGCGCATACATGTGACTTTGAGTGCCGCATGCGTATTTATACATACAATATGTATGTTTGAATTGCAATAAGAAGGTTATTATCAAGTACGAATTCTACAACTTGTTTTCATATTCGATATCAAGATAACCTTGCTCTACGCAGAATAGTTTACATTTCCTAAAAACAAACATTTTGCAGTAATATACATATACTTACAATGTTTTCTCTTACAAACAAATATATATTTTTGGACATTACATATAGCGCCGACTTGGCACAAAGTAAGCAAAGCTTGTGTTATGCGTACCAGACAACGGATATAAATACATATATATTACTTTTTTTTATGTAAATACATATATAAATACACCCAGACTCTGTATTTTATTTACCCGTAAGAGAAAGTTAAAAAAAAATTGGAAATGTTCAAAACGTGTTTTTGTATAATGTGTTTATCTTTGGAATAGCCCTCATATTTTATGCCCTTACACTAGAAAATAAACTTGTTTAGAACCATTGTATACAATGTATAATGTTTGTTTATTATGTATACAACTCACAATGGTGTCAATGGCGTATACATTCATTTGTCATTACCAAGATCCTCGCGTGTGGCCCCGTTCAGGGTTTACATCTCTTCGAGACAGTGTATCGCTATATTTATTTGCAAAACGCATGGTTTGTCTGTCCGCATCTATGCTCGCTCATGGAGATTTTTTAATACATTAAATTCATAAAATAAATTGTATACGTATCAATATGTATATATACAGGTATTAATCCTAACTAATATTGTAAATGTGCCTGTTTTTTATTTGTTTGTCATTTCTTCACATCACAGCCCAACGCCACGGAGACAAGGATCTTTTGAGATTGTGTAACGACCGAAGGAGTACGTAGGATATCTTTTATACCAATTAAAAGTTCTAACAGGAACAGACTTTTATGTGGGTCACAAACGGGCCACTTATTCCTTGCAATGGACTAAGTTTTGTTTATTATATTATTTACCGCGATAAAGAACAATAAAACCGTTTTTATTTAATACATGGAGCGTTAATCTTTTATAAACGGACTAAGTTAAATAAATTTATTTAGCATACACAAAATACACACATAAAAATATCCGTTAAAAAAATTGAGCGTTTTAGCTATAGTCGGGAAGTGATCGAAATTACGATTGCATGATTTAACCCAAACATGTTTTAACACAAACAAACAGGTGAAACTAATATAAGCGTTGTAAAAAGTACCTAGTACCTACTTAACTAAATTCCTCATAGTAGTCTTATTTCTAAACGAATGTCCGTCATAACATAAATTGAGGCCTGTGTGCCATGAAGGTGTGCCAAAACGCCCATAGATCAGCACAAATTGCGTATCACATAAACACACAAGGTTCGTTTTCAGCTGGAGTCCAGATTGAGTCACGGTCGAAGGAACTTACTGTTTGTGACATTCAAAAGAATACGAAGGTGAAGTCGTGGGATTATACTAGTGCATGATAAATATAAATATGTATTAATTTCCTACTTAGTATTCCTCATACATTGGTTAGGCTATTAATCAACTGCCGGGGTTTTATTCACATGTCGCAGGCAAGTTGTAAATATCGATAATAATGAATTTCCTCAACATAGCAATGAAGCTGCACATTTTTATACAAAAAGACGAAAACGTCCCCTATCTGCCTAAACTTGGTCCAACTTTCACGAATTTTGAAATGTTGTTGATATGGAATTATGAAAAAAAAGGCCTGTTTTACAAAGAAAATTTGCCACTTTACAAAATAGCATGTGTAAAATGCTTAAAAGCTATATCTTGTTTTAATTCTTGCCACATATTTGTTTTGCAAACGAAAGAACAACCACAAAACGTAATAAAATAAATGATAATAACTTTTACCAAAAATGTGGAATATAAGTTTACTACCAAGCAACCCCCCTTTTTATGTAGGTACATACAAAATGGAAGCTAATTAATTACGAATTTACTGACTAAAGACCTACCGTTATTTCAGACTCCTAAAATCACAATACTCATGCACAACTGGTTTCACTGAGTCACTTCAGATCAATTACTAGCATCCGGTTTAAAACTTTCAAAACCAGTCAATATACATTTCTTTAATATTAACTGGCTACGGCCTTGTAAGTGCAGTATCGTCCGCAGAAACATCTGAATGTATTGAGTATTAAGACACTATTTGGAACTGCGCACATTTTTATGTACAAGTCACTAGATAATTTGTGAATATCGTTAGTGTATAATAAATCTAGTGTGAACTGACAAAAGTTTGTGCATGGACCTTCACTTACAACCATGCCCACAGTCGTTAATGTGTGAACAACTGACGTCGCGTGTATTTGTCACTTGACTTAGTACTTAGTAAAAAAAGTTATAATAGTAATAAATTATTGTAGAGTGAACTATATTTTAAACACTTTGACTCAGCCTACACGCACGTTCATTCAATTGAACTGTACATGAAGAGATTTTTTTTCTGCTAACAAATAAACATTTCTATTATCTTTTCCTATTTATTAATAAACAAAAAAAATTATTGTAAACGCTGTTTTTAATGTCTTTTATTGAATTACATTTAGATTGTTTGCATTATACTGCATAATGTTTGCTGATGACATTACGGTGATATTTGAATGTAGAAATCCCGATGAATCCAATAATGATATTAATTACACAATAAACACAGTAATTGACTGGTTAAAAGCAATTAACCTTAAATTAATTTTGAAAAAAATAAATACACTAAATTTTTTCACAGACAAACCAATGCCGCATTATGTAAAAATCGGCCAAGTGCGAGTCGGACTCGCGCACGAAGAGTTCCGTATCATTATCTAAAAAAATTAAATGTTTTTTTTTTATTTTTATATTTGAGTTGATTGAATGGAAGGTAAATTGCGGTTTACGATTCATGATGTTTTAAAAACTGCTTACTAGATCTCGTTCAAACCAATTTTCGGTGGAAGTTTGCATGGTAATGTACATCATATATTTTTTTTAGTTTTATCATTCTATTATTTTAGAAGGGGACACATTTTACCACTTCGTTAGAAGTTAAGGAAAATGATATTAGAAACCTCAATATGATTTTTGAACACCTATCCATATATACCCCACACGTATGGGTTTGATGAAAAATAAATATTTGAGTTTCAGTTCTAAGTATACCCCCAAACTTTATTGTTTCTTTTCTCTTTTTGTGTGAAAATCTTAATGCGGTTCACAGAATTAATCTACTTACCAAGTTTCAACAGTATAGTTCTTATAGTTTCGGAAAAAAGTGGCTGTGACGGAAAAAAGATAGACATAACGAATCCATAAGGGTTCCGTTTTTTGCCATTTGGCAACGGAACTCTTAAAATTATGTATAAAAAAGTATTGAAGAAGTTGACAAAACAAATTTTTTAGGACTGATACTAGATAAACATTGTAATTGGAAGGCCCATATTGATAATGTGTGCGGTAAAATTGACAAATTTGTATTTGCGTTACGAAACTAACGAAGAATAGCTTCTGAAGAAACTGCACTAACCGCCTACCAAGGCAACGTGGCATCTATTCTGAGATTCTAGACATAGAAATTTACAGGCCAAAAAAATTGGATTAGAGTCATTTGCTCACACTTCAGACAGTTGCAGAGAGAATAGTGTTTGTAGTAGTGTCTGTGTGTGTAAATGTCCCCCCCCCCCCCTCCCCTGTAACTTCTAAAATAAGAGAATGATAAATAATGGTACGGAACCCTTCATGCGAGAGTCCGACTCGCACTTGGCCGATTTTTTTAATTTTGCTTCCCTTAGGGTTAACTGAAATTTTCACAAAATATGAGTTATAATGGCGGATTATCGAATAAATAATAAAAAGCTAAACAAGATAAAATTCTAGAATACAAGAAACACGTTTTTGTTGTTTTTGCTCTATTGTCAAACTTAATATTACGTACATTCATAGTACCACGATGCGCTAATCTTACTTGCACTTGGCCAATTTTGATTTAGTGAGTGTTGTGTGTCAGTCGTCATTTTAAGTAGTTACATTCTCTTAGGTAATCCTACTAGACGTTTTTATATAAATATATATATATATATATATATATATACCCACTTCACGCTGGAAACCTTGGTGATAAGATATCGAAAGCCTTACCGTCCTTCCCTTGGTGCGATATCATTTATCATTATGGTAAATTTTAATGTCTCAAATCAGATAAAGTATGGAAAAAATTTCACATTCAAATTTTTTGTACGGAAAGTTTTGACGTATATCCACATCCAAACTTGAGAAAGTCTGTTCGTTTGTGACTGCGGTATAGGCTAGACCGCATAAATATGCCGTTTTTGTGCAAATTTAGTGGCTAAGGATTGAAAAAAATAAATGTTAATTTATCTATATAAATATAAAAAATATATAAAAAATATCGCCCTCTTAATGCTTAATTCTCCGTGGAAGCACAGAATGGTAGAAGCAGCCAATTGAGCTATTTATTTAGAAATAGAAAATTTTAATAGGCTTGCAACTTCTTCAGAAGCGAATTTCTCGTTAACTATTTATTATCCTACTAATATTATAAATGTGAAAGTTTACTTCAACGGACGGATCGGGATGAAACTTGGCACACCTATAGACTGAGCCTGGAATAGCACATAGGCTACTTTGTATCCCGAAAAATTCAAAAGTTCCCGCGGGAATAACTATAACCGAGCTTAAACGAACTAAAGCTATAGCTACAGCTTGCTATACCAAACGTCATAAGTATAATAATTAATGAGTTAATTAAGGAGTTCTACGCCGATAACCGATTTAGGGCGGGCGGAGCCGCTGGCAAAATCTAGTCTATACTAATATTATAAAGAGGAAAGGTTTGTATGAAAGTATGTTTGTATTGAATAGGCACCGAAACTACTGGACCGATTTGAAAAACTCTTTTACCGTTAGAAGCCGACATTATATCTGATGAACATAGGCTTTTTTTCATTCCTACGGGAAAACGGGTAATAGGACAACGGGTAGTAAGAATTGTCCTTCCGTAATTATCTTTTTCACATAACTTCTAAATGGCTTGACAGATTGGGTTGGGTATTTCGATGATTTCACAGACACGAATGTATTATGCCATTAAGGAGGAAATATTTGATAGTTTTTTTTTTTCTATAATTGAGGAGCTGCCGTAAGAACCTACGCCGATAGCAAAATTTAGTGCGGGCGAAGCCGCTGGCAGAAGCTATTATACAATAAAATTACAAAATAACTTTTTATTAGAAAATTAATAATCTTGCTTTTAGTAACAGAAATATTTTTGATAGCTTCAGCTATATAATAAGCCTTTTTACCCCCCAAAAACAGATTTTTCCAATTTCTTTTTATGATCCTGTTACCAATAGTTTTAAGTATTCGGCAAAAATTATGTTTTAAGTATTCGGCAGTACATAAATATAATAAATATACCGCAGTCATATAAAAAACTGACTATTTAGGAAAAACTTATGCAGGAAAATCAAGTTTGCACGTAAAGTAACACACACGTTAGATACACGTGTTTCTGAATCAAAGAAACCTCGTGACTACGTGCAGTAGACCTTGATAATGGTAACTTATAAATATAAAATTTACGTTGTTGAACTCAGTATTAGTTTTGATAGATACCTACTCATGAGAGCGTATTAGTTGTGTTATCGATAATACAGGATTTCAGGTATAAATAGATTTGCCTAGGATAAAACAGTTTGACCGAACGGTGTTGTGACAAATCCGTGTAGCCTCTAAGACAAAATAGTCAAGCTTAAAATAGAATCTAAATTTTGCTGGCCAAGTTTTTTTTGTTTAGATTTTCAGTCCTTAATACAGTACACGTAACCCTTACCTTACTTAGCTTAAGGACCCTCTTACAGTACACTAGCGCCGCCATTAGATATCCTTAATTTTTAAAAAAGTTTAAAAAACGGCTACTTTTAGCAGAAATGCCAACTACAACTCACAGATATTATCTAGAAACTATATAAAACCTTCTAAAAATAGCTTATGAGTACTTTTATATTTGCAACATTTGGATTTTAGAAATTCGTTTTTTACGAAGAGAAAATTAAGGAAATCTAATGGCGGCGCTAGTTAGCTGCTATATGCGCCTTAAGCTAAGCTAATGTTGTAAGAAACAAATAAAAAAACTCATGGCACATCTGTGAGAAATTGTTTCACTATCTCTTTATTTCAATGCAAAGGTTTTTGGATGCAAAGGGGTCCAACCTTTAAATGGTTGAATCTTTCCTACCAGCTATAAGCTGCAGCTAATATGTTTTAAAGATATATGTGTAAAAGACTTATTATGGCGTATTTCTTGATAAACAGTAATCATATATGAATTCTATTTGTAACGTCGTTGTATTACGCATAGTTTCATAGCAATGAAGATTGTAGAAGAAAAATGTCTGGTCTATATTTGAATTAATAACATGCATTTTATTATTGGCCTATGTCCTTCCCCGGGTCTTAAACTATCTATATGCCAAATTTGCTCGCGGTTCCACCCGCCCTGAATTCGGTTATCGGTGTAGGATTTCAACGGCAATTTCTCAATTATAGAAAAAAAAACGAATCAAACTTGACGTTTTCAAGTAGCCTACGTCCTTTCTTGGGGCTCAAATTATCTCCATGCCGAATATCATCTTAATCGGTACAGCGGTTTAAGTGTGAAAGTAACGGACAGAGTTACTTTCGCATTTATAATGTTAGTATGGATTTTACCTTATTGCCTTGCGATGTGATCTTTACTGTGTTTGACTCCGCAGTACCTAAACATTAAACAAATATCTTTGTTGCCTACACATTTTTATAGTTTCAAAAGCCTTATAGTTCTAAAATGAATATTACTTATTTTCCTTAATATTCAAAATCGAAATATAGATAAAAAAAAAAAACCCTGAATTTAAAAAGTCAAATTAACTGGTTTCAACTAGGGAGCAAAAGCTATGTACAACATTAAAATAAAACATGATTTGGTTAAATAAAGTAGTTATAAGGACAATACAGTGAGTTCTCTGTGTGTTAATAAAATATTCTATCCTCATGAGTCGTAATCGAGGTGTTACTAAACTACCAAAGTACAAGCAGTTATGTTGATAAATTGTGTAATGGCACAATAATGAACACTTTAAATGCTGGAATTGCTTTATAGACTACGTGAGGATTACACATTTTGTGCTATTCGTGGGAAGACCCTGCTGGTTTTTTTTTATTTGAATTAGCTTGATTTCATATTTGTCTTGTGGTGGACGGAATCCAGGACACGGGCTAACTCGTAAAATCATTATGGCTAATTTGTGACAGATTGAGATATTATGTGGTGCCACGAACGCTCTGTCTAATGCTTGAAGGCTAGATGTGCATCAAACTTTATTTTATTTTGTTACACCACTAAGGTGGCAAACAAGCTCACGGTCCGCCTGATGGTAAGCGTGGCCTTTGGACGTTTGTATCACCAGGGGTATATGACTCGCGCGTTGCCGACTCTTCAAAAATCTAATAACTTCTTTCTTGATATTTCCCGATTGATTCTTTATAGGCTTTATTAAGTATACAATTATTGGTAAATAACATATGTAATTTTTTTTGGACCACTAAAATGTCAAACAAGGATATGGCTCACGTGATGTAGAGTGGTTATCGTAGCTGTTTGAAACACCAGGGAGCTTATTGGGAACAGCCTCAAGCTATTCGGACTCTGGAATTCGATAGAAAAAGTATGCAAGTAAATTTACGAGTTTCGAGAGGTAAGTCAGCCTTCTATACATTTTGGTCATGAATTCCAGAGTCCGAATGGCTCGAGACTGTTCCCAATAACCTCCCTAGGGTTTAAACGTACCTCGCTAACGTGTTGTCGTCTTAAATAATCTTGAAGTAGGTACCTCCTATATCGATCAATATGGTAGTCCCTAAGAAAAACAACATTGCTCGTTCCACAGCATAAGAATGTTCACAGCAGAAATCTCATCTAAATCTGCTCTGTGCGTGACCATTTAGGTTCTAAGGAGTGAGGATGGAATCCCGGCCGATGACGAGTGGTGCGACTTTTAAATCCCCCCTTTAATAAAAAAAAAACCTTTTTGAAAGGGGGCATGTAAAGAAGGGTTGCAATAACAGGTGCTATTTTAACGACATATAGTTTTTTTGACTTATTTTCAAAACCCTATCTCTCAAGTTTTGTTAACCAAAAAATCTAAAATAATTCAGTCTTAAAGATAATAATTAGTTAAATTTTACAGAAAAATAAAAACATTTTTAGATCGTTAACGCACATAGTTAATTTCTAAAAACCTTACAAAATTAATACTCATAACATGATGTATATTGTAATTACAAACAAAAGGGTATTGAACAAATAAAAAGATAACTATAGTAAAAAGGTATGCGATATCTATTTATAATTAGTATAAATGGCACCATTATAGTTCCCTGACAGTGTTTAAATGACTACATAATATATCTATATCTATTATTACAGATATTCCAAAAATAATATAGAAAAAAAAGTAAGTACCGCACTCTAAGAGTACCTTTTGTTTGAGACCAACACTGTTATATGCAGAGTTTTATTATGGGAATGATTAAACTAAATTCTTACAACGACGGTTATGTAATGATTCCAAAACGATTACAGCATTGTATTCAATTCTGAATACTCACTGGGTCACAATAGTGAATAGCTTTATTCATGCGATGTTCACTTAATGGGCCGTAGCCTTGGAGCTTTGGTACTCGTCCTTGATAAGCTTACACGTGGATGCTTAAGGGTTGGTTTTAAGAGCCAGACAATAAATAAATTAAGTTTCGACATGTGTTGAATCATATAAGTTGATAAATTTAAGTAAATCAAGCTTGTGATCGATAAACAACAACTTAACTAATTTTTTCCTTGCAGTAGGTATATGGGTACCGCTATCTGATATTCTAAGATCTATGGACAAAAATAAAAGAGTTCTATGTCCATTTTTGTCCCTAAGCCTATCCTGTATCAAAATACAAGTCCTGTCCTGTCGAAGTGCAAGAGTGAAGGAATAGTGGCTCGCGATTTCACCTGCAAAAAAAATTCCTCTGCCAAAAATCACGACAACGCGTTGATTTCTTTCTAATACTAAAACGCAAAGTGACTAGGGATATTACCCACAGAAAAAAATGTTGCCGGGGGAACTCCTGATCGGAATAAAAAGTGTTAGTTTTTTTAGTTTTTTACGACCCAAATTTAGTTTTTTTACAACCAATGTTCAGTTTGCTTACGACCCATGTTTGGGTTATATATAATTTATAGGTTATAAAGCCTACTATCGATGTTTTGCATGATCACGTTCCTTGACAGTGTTTTTTTTTTGAAAAGCAAAAACATTTAATTTCGTCGGTATACCCATATACATACACCCTAAAGGATTAAATTAAGAATAAGTCTTGCAAATCTCCATATTCATTTTAAAGTGCGTTTTCTTAACTAGTTTTTAGTTCACTTATATAAGACGGGGCTTATTTAGTATCATTTTAGGTTTTTCGAAAATATAGGAAATAGGAATAGGAATTCTAATGAAAATAAAACGTTTTTATTATTAAAACAGTATTTTTAATCATATTTCGTTGTTTTCGCGATGTTGGTGGCAGACTTAAATATGATCATCTCGTCAGCTATGGGTCAAACTTTTTCGGCAAAATGTTTTAAATAAAAACTTACTTTTTAATTTTTTTTATGTGTTTATCAAAATACTCATGTGTAAAAAAAAATCAGTCACCGATGTCACGTAAAATGGCCTAACTTGCAAGAATACCCATATATCCTTTTCCAGTCTCCGTCTCTTTAGCAATTATTTGTACTAAAAATGAACTCGCCCTGTTTATGTTACACTATAGGCAAAATTTCGACCTATCAATCTAATTCCATTATCTAAGCTTTCGCAGAAGAAACCTCCTATAAAGCCACACTATGCGTATGTGTCTAAGTATGTGGAAAGATCGGAAGCCTAACCTGTGAATTAAACGGTTTGCTTCATATAGGTATAATGCTCTTTGAGCCTTGGCCAGCTAAGTCTAGTATTTGAAGATCCTTTAGACGTTTAATTTCAGGGCACACAAGGTCAGAAAAGGTCAACATATTGTAAAAAGAGATATCTAGTTACTTACTATATACATTTGTAGGTCGCAGTGAAACTCACACTTTAGACCTTGAACTTGCCACGTTTTGTCAAGTTACGTTACACAAATCTGAAATGGGTTCTCTCTGGCCTTTGAACACTTTGAAATCACAAGGCCAGTGTAATAAAACGACAGCGAGTTTTATTAACTCAGTCATGGGTGTGTGATATAATTGATTCCAAGTTACGTAACTGACATGGAAGGGGACCAGAGGGTTCAGATTTGATTGTCGCTGGGGTCTTGCTAGGGGGCCATTTTTGACGTTTCTTTGGTTAATGAGTTCGAAGGGTAAAAGAAATATTATATTTTACCAAAGTTTCAAAGAGCTAACTTCCAGGACTATTGTATCTTTGCCAAAAAATTTGGATAGGGGTTTCAAAGTACGTTTTTTTAGCGAATAAACACATTAATCGTGTTGTAAACTTTCTTAAGGTTTCAATTAAGACCTCCAAAATACTATATATTTATTTTAGTCGAATACTCTCCCCAGATGCAGAGAAATCCTTGCCAAAAATTTTGTAATTCACCTAAAACTGCCTCTTAAGGTTGGTCCATACTTGTGCTACAATAAATACTAGTGAATAATTAATAATTAAAAAATAATTAATGCTCATAGTTGACTTGACAAATCTTCCTGCCTATATGACAAGTGTCATGAAGTTATAAAATAGTTTTGTAAAGATAAATCTGAGATCATTTACTTTGTAGGGTACTGTAGCCAAATGTGTTCCCTTTATAGTTTTGTAGGTCGGTCCGTTTGTCGATTATGATTTCGCTTAATGGCATCGTTTCTTAATTGCAAATTTCATAGAAAGGTGTCTTATCTGAACCTGACCGTTTTTATTGAGGTTGGATAAAAAAGGTGTGGTGTAAAATTCACCATGCATTTAACAACAAACAAACAATATTGCATTGCATTTCCGATATATTAAATTTGATAAGTACTTTTATAATATTAAGAGCCTTAGCCTCAAATTACTTCTTTTTTCAGTACCTACCTCTGTTGTTTTCTAAAAATACATGTATATCAGAGAGCAATATCAATTAAAATTAGAGAATCATTGATTTCCATTTATACCTTTATAGGTTACTAGACTTTGCTAGCGGCTCCACCCGCCCTAAATTCGGTTATCGGCGTGGAACTCCTTAATTAACTCTTTAATTAATTAATTTGTTATACCAATGAAGTGCTGTAAGTGCAGCATTAGTTCGTTAACCTCTGTTGTAGTTATTCCCGCAGGAACTTTTGCATTTTTAGGGATAAAAAGTAGCGATATTCTATTCCAAGACCTAACCTATACGCTCATCCCCCTGATCGACCTCGGCATGGTCGTAAAACTATAGTTAGGCGGCCTCGGCACGTCTTAACGGCCCCAGATGACGATCTCGCTATCCGGATAGCGAGATTAGTCTCAACCGCCTCCTCCAATAGGGCCTTTCTCCAAACACGACGCCGACGTCCCCGGGTTCGTCGGCACCCAAACGGATACACGAGGTATCAAAGAGTGCCCCTCCTGGCGGTGACTCACCTTCGGGTTCGAGGCTCACGCCGGTCGAAGGGACGCCCCCGAGAGCGACAACCCTAGCCGAGGCTCCCCCCGCGGGGAGCCCTTGAGCGTTGGGTGCTATATGGGTTGAGGCTCCTTCAGAGTCTCGCCCCAAAAAAGCCCGGTGAAGCAGTAATGGCTGCCACAGCCAACTGCATTGTCAGATCAGAAAAAAAAAAAACCTATATGTATACCAAGTTTTATCCCGATCCGTCCCGTGATTGAAGCGTGATTGAGTAGGATATCAGTCTTCGATCATTAACAATTGATAACGAAACCTTTTCTGGTCAATAATAACCTTTACCAAAATTATGTAAACAGAAACTTAGGAAATTTGAAGTGTTATTTAGTTTCATATCGTTTTTATACCACTAAGGGGGCAATAACCACAGTAACTTATGGACGCTTGTTCAGGGGGACATCAGGGGCATTACGTGGGTAATGAGAATGTGAATTCTTTCAAAAACGAATCAGTTCTTTCATACTGAAAATTAAGAACCTTATATTGATCTTCTGAAACCGCACCACCGCACATTCTATAACGTAACTTAAAATTATGTGAATGTCATAAAATGTCTGTATCGATTTAAATATGGTGTATATTATAGGTCCATATAGGTTTTACAATGCAGCTAACTAAGTCCGAAAAAGTAAAAGGTTTTTATGTAAAAAAATATTTAAGGCGCAGTACATACCTACGTGACTAGCGCCGCCAAAAGATATTCTTTATTTCCTCTTTTTATAAAGCATATTAAAAAATGTTAGAAATCAATTATTTTTTAGGCATAATAAATAGCTGTTTACCCTCTGCGCGCGATCGGAACCGTTAATAAAATACTTACATACAATTTTAGTTATCATTGAATATTATTTGGCGCATCTTCGCCAGGGTAATGATATTGACTGATAGAAAACAGATTAATGAACGATATTCGAGATCATCATTAGCACTAGGCTTATTTTGTATATTATCGGTGTTTGATAGAAATTGGTGATAAGAAACATGACCTTCGAGGTTATTGCTCCATGCAGAAAAGTTAATAAGATGTCATTACCTTTTTGTCCTACATTGATGGCAAAATAAACAAAACATTTATGTGTTGTGTAAATTGTTGTCTATATTTAACAAAATAACATTAGACTACTGCTATCAGTACAGTACCCTGTATTAAAAGAATCGGCCAAGTGCGAGTCGGACTCGCGCACGAAGGGAATTTAATTATTTATTTATATTTTATTTATAAAGTGACTATATAACTAAATATTCTGAGGATATTGCAAGCGTCTACCTGTTGCCGTTATAAATATCGAGCAAAAAAAACACGTTTGTTGCATGAGAGTCCCCCTTAAATATTTATTTTATTCTGTTTTTTACTGTTATAGCGGCAACAGAAATACATCATCTGTGGAAATTTCAACTGTATACCTATTACGGTTCATGAAATACAGCCTGGTGACACACGGACGGACGGACGGACGGACAGCGGAGCCTTAGTAATAGGGTTAAAAACGGTAAAAAAAAAGTAGGAAGCATTCATTAATTACGTGAGGTATTTTTTTTAATAATTTGGCAAGATGTTGCAAAAGATGTGGCAGACATCACGTTTAATTCACGCAATAATTTTAAAGCAAAATATACTACATAATACTAATTTACTATATACCCATCAATGTACTGATAATATTATAACACTTTTAAATTAATAAAACGGGATTAAACGCATTATTTGGCAAAATAAATTTTTCCCGTCCCGTTTTAAATTAGTAATGGAACGCGTAAATTTAAAAACTTATATATAATAATACTGATTCAGGGACAGGAAAATGGTTAGGTTTTGCTATAATGAATTGACTCATACTGGGATACCACCTTCTCTAACTTAAAATCCGCTCTAGGGATATTCATGTAGCTCTTCTATCGTAACGATAGGGACACATGACGAAATCGACTTGAAAATTTATAATAATTTTTATATATATTTTATTTAATTTTGTACCTTTTAGTTTTTATTTTCTCACACTTCTAGTAAAAACAGAGTGTTTACCTCAAGACTAAAACCTATGTATCAAAACTACTTATGGATAATTTTAGTCCCTTGGTATTAGTATTTAGCTTTTATTAGTTATTTTAGTTTAGTTTTTAGACCCGGCGAACGTTGTTTCTTTTTTTAAAACAAATGCCGCACCAACATTTTGTGAAAGGGGTGTACTAATTCAGAAACCTTTCCCGGCGTGTGCATAACAATTTACCAAAATTTCATTACAATCGGTTTATGCTTATTGCGGGAGTCCGACTCGCACTTAGTCCTTTCGGAAAATCCTTTCTTATCGGATGCCTACGTCATACAAAGAACACACCCTTCAAGTTTCAGTCAGTCATTCAGAACAAAGCATTTTATATGCATAATAGAAGATAAAACCGTTTAAGATAAAACCGAATCAGATTTTTCTACGTTACACTGTTAAAATCATACGTGTCTATAGTCGATAGTCGCAAAAAGCATATTTCGTTCGTAAAGCCAGTGAATAATTAAGTAACCAAATTCTTTATTAATTAAATGTATGAATCGAATAAAAATTATTTTATAATTCCATAAGCCACTGGATGTCATCTACCACCAGACTACTACCAGGGTACTGATCGAGACGAACCTCATGAGCCCAAACTAATCGCTAGTTGGTAGGACTACGTCTACTAAAACTGAGATCCTGAAGCTATCTTTCGTCTTCATCACCAGATCAACAGGATATCTGTCGACGCTACAATGAACAGTCTCGGGAACGCTAGTCTCGTGAGTTTGGTAGTCAAATGTATGGAAGTACATTCACAGGTCTCAAGAGGTAAGAACTACTTGCATACATCTTTCTCCCGAATTCACGACTCCAGCGTGCACGAGTCTGTAAATTAAACGTCGGGATATCCTGTTGGTCTGATGCTGAAGCCGGCAGATGGCCTCAGGGTCTCGGAGTCTGGCGTAGGGACTATTCCCAATAAGCTTCCCGCGAATCTCGGCATTGAATAAACAACTTATGACATCTTATTATGATACAAAATAAAATAGTCGATATTATTAATATTACTAAATGTAATTTGTAATGTAATATTTAAAAGATTTGGCTCTTTGGGGATGCGTTCCAAACTACAACGAGGAATTTAAAAAAGTGGTTTTGGGACGCCCGGGGTAGAGTAATTTACAACAGTCAAGTTGAATTGTTTACTCTACCATAGAAACGGTTGAAATTAACTTCTGTTAGTGTAAAAATTAACTGTCAAATTTTCGTTCAAAAACGTGTTAATTTTGAACTTTATCGGGCGATAATTACTCGGCGGGTTTTGGAACATAGCCTAGAAAATATAATTTAAGAGTTCCGTACGATTAGAATTAGGATTGTGGACAAGAGTCAGCATGCAGTGCTTCAGTTTATTAGTAGGTACCATAATAATGCATTGTCATCGGCTTTACATATATGTATGTGTAATTAAGTGATCTTAGCTATATCCGAATAATTGTTAAAAGATAAAATTCGATTCGATACAATCGAACGATTGTAATAAACAAAGAAATATACGGAGTAGAACTAAAAATAGTTTCAAATAACCGACGTCTAGTTGTTAATAAATGACTAGACATTATAAGATTTAACAGATTTATTTGTGTATTTTTAAATTAATACTAACAAATACAACTTTAGGTGTGTTTTTTGTGCGGTTGCAATTTAACTTTTAAATATTACACGTGTGTTGATGTAAATATTGTTATTATCTATTCTTAATCACGTGTTGCGTGAGACTTAATGAATTCAAGATTTACATAAACTATTTTTTTACAAATAACTTTTTAAAATTTGCCTACGTAAGTAGGTATATCTACAATATATATGTTGCAGTCAAAATTCTTAATCGGTCTTAAGTACTTTTGATTGCAAAATACAGTCAAAAAGATGATATGGTCAAAAGTGCTTATGACTGAAATATCGGTCAAAACTGCTTTTAACTATATCGTCAAAAGTACTTTTGACTAACTATTAGTTGATAATTTCTGTCAAAATGCTTTAAGTAGGTTATTGAAAATTCTGAAGTGCTATTTTCTTAGAAACATTATACAAATATTTTCACGATGCTAATACTATTAACTGTAAAAACGAATATTTTAACAATGCTAGAAGTATCAACTGCAAGAAAAGTTGCAGTATTACGTACAAAATTAAATTTATTAGGTAAGAAAATATATGGTCTATACAAAAACAAAAACAAATGTATTTTATTCGGGTTCCATAGTCAAATGGCAAAAAAAGGAACGCTTACAGATTCGTCATGTCGTTCTGTCCGTCCGTCCGTATGTCACAGCCACTTTTTTCCGAAACTATAAGCGCTATATACTATATATATATACTATATACTGGTGAAACTTGGTAAGTAGATGTATTCTGTGAACCGCATTAAGTTTTTTACACAAAAATAGAAAAAAATAATAACATTTTTTTTCATCAAACCCATACGGGTATCTATGGATAGGTCTTCAAAAATGATATTGAGGTTTCTCATATATTTTTTTCTAAACTGAATAGTTTGCGCGAGAGACACTTCCAAAGTGGTAAAATGTGTTTTTAATACATCATATATCGTTAACTGCAATTTACCTTTCATTCAATCAACTCAAATATAAAATAAAAAAAAAAACATATTTTTTGTTGGTGTTTGTAAAGTACGTAAATGGTGGTAGGTACGGAACCCTCTGTGAGTGAGTCAAATTCGCACTTGGCCGCTTTTTTTACTATTTGCATTCTATTATTGATCGAGCAAGCAGAGCGAATAAATTCTAAGTAGTGAGAAACTGAAGCCTACCTATGTATCATTGTAACTTTGTATGTTTGTTAGACGATAACTTTACTCTAGTTATCGTCCTCCGATCTTCATGATGTACACGAGTTGTTGAGGCCAACAGATTCTTTAAATTCGAACATGAGCAGGATTGATCGAGGGGCTACGGAGATGTAGGGTGCAAGATGGATAAAAACTGTACGGTAAGCAAATATGGCCTAGAGGACATAACTTCAGTGACAACAATTGAGTACCATGAAACTAATCTAATGATATTTCAGTGACAACAATTGAGTACCATGGAACTGATCAAATGATATTTCAGTGACAACAATTGAGTACCATGGAACTGATCTAATGATATTTCAGTGACAACAATTGAGTACCATGGAACTGATCTAATGATATTTCAGTGACAACAATTGAGTACCATGGAACTGATCTAATGATATTTCTGTGACAACAATTGAGTACCATGGAACTGATCTAGTGATATTTATGCCAGTCAGATGTCTTTTTGGTTGAAAATTAATTAGATATGTAGGTACTTTTAGTTTGTAATAATAGGATAAATAAAAAATTACGAGGTTTCATTTTCCTGCGATTACTAGTTTAAAAGGATGTATGAGTTTAGAAATCAGTGATACTTATTTGTGATAGACAAATAAAATTCTACCATGTATTTGTATGCTTTTGTTTGCAATTTATTAGCCTCGTACAATATACGATTTTTGTATAAATGTGGTCGAACATTACACTTTTACCTGACAAAACAAATTTTAGGAAAATGAGTTAAATAAGAGATAAACTTTAATTGTACACGCATTCATACATAAACCTACCCAGAATGATACTTGTTGTCATAACCGATTTTCTTTGAAAGTATTTAGATATTTAGTTTGTTAATGTATTTTTTTACAGTTTTAAGAATACGTTGTTTTAAAGTTAGATGGAGTGAGATCCAAATTTATCTACATTGGAAGCTAATCAATAGCAAAATGTTAATCTTAGCCAAAAAATAACTTAAAACCTTTAAATGCATTTCATGCAATTGCATGCATGATCTAAGTATGTGGGATATAAAAAAATAATGTAAGCAAAAAAGTTGTTTCTCTCAGTAAATGTATAGAGATCTATACATGTTGATTCAATATTTTTTTCTCATTGGTTGAGTAATCACATTCTATGATTTCAGTATTATACCTAATACGTTTCAAAGAGCTTTTTAAAGGTAGGACAGAAAGACAGACAGCGTGGGCTTAGTAATGAGATCGGAACCCTAACAAAACAAATTAAAACAAAATTTATAACCATGACAAAAATGCAAACACTTATCGAACACTTTTATTAAATATAAAACTTACTTAAAAAGTGATTTTGACTAACACTCTCGGTCACAACCCCTTTTATCCAATATGTTTTAGTCAAAAGCACTATTAACCAATACCTTTTAATCAAAACTACTTTTGATCAACGCGTCCTCAGTCAAAAGTTTTGGCAGTCAAAAGTACTTTTGACTGGTTAAGAGTTTTGACTGTAACATATACACTATCAATGCCTACCGCTTAAGAACTGACGGAGAGATATGATGAAACTGTAAAATGGCTTATGTTTTAATCCTAAAATTGAAAAATAGAAGAACGAATGGACATGACGAAATTTGTTTCTGCCATGTGAATGTGGAACCCTCATATTTGACAAACAGATAGACACAGATATATGACAAAGCTAAAGATTAACTTCATAACATTCGGTTTGAAAACATAGGGTTCCGCCCTATTAAAATTAAAACGTCAAACTCAGTTTTTTCTTGCAATTACAATATGGTCATCGAATTTGTTAAGCCTGCACTTCAATAATATGAGGTGCGTTAAATTTGTAAGGTCTGAATGACATTAGGAAATTGCGCACACTGCGAGATAGAAGCGCATGCGTTTGCTACAGATTTTTGCGGCTTATTTACGCTCGGTAATTTTGCACACATACATGCATGAACTTTTTTGTGACTAAGTATTATTTTCTTAATTTATGAACATTTTTTTAAATAGTCGATAATTCGATTTTTATTTTAAATTATTTCTTTCCCTAATCTCTGTATTTTTCTGTGTTGTTAATGTTGTCACTAAGCGTTTTACAGGTAAATGATTTTTTATTTTTACTAATAGTGAAGGCTATGGTTTTAGTGAATTTTAAGGCCAATAATCCCTATCAGCACTTCCGAAAACCAAACCAAACTTAGTTTAATCGAAATAGAAGAATAGTATATCTAAATAAAATAGGAAATGTTTCTGAAAGGCTTATCAGGCCAATTCTTGGAGAAGGCAAATCGATGAGTGAAAGGAATTCGGTTTATTAGTTATCAAGATATCCGACCATAAAAAAACTCATGTAAATTTATACATACTTAATGAATAAAAAATAATTCCCCTGATCTCAAAATTAAAGAAACACAATGTAATTTAAATTTTTAAGACCCCTTTATGTTACTTCTCATCTCAAAGTTAGCAAATTAAAAGTGATATAACTGCATAATACCCTCGCCATGCCTTCACATGCATGCGCCTTTTTTTAAGTATGCGAGTTTCCTTACGTTGTTTTCCAATACCGAAGAGATAATGTTAAGCATTAACAATGTACTTGAGAAATTAAGGAAAACACTCATTGATACACGCCGGAAACGCAAACAAGCCTTAAATTATTTAAAAACATAGTTTAGACGTCAGTCGAAAACGTGACGTAGAGATATTTATGATATTGCTATTAATTTTTAAACAATTATTTTTCGATATTTTCGTATTATGGAAATAGGAACTATCCTTGTCCCTTCCTTTTGCACTCGATTCTGAATTTATTAATTTCGTTTCCTCAGTCATGCATAAACACACTATTGCACCGGCATAGTTGAGGTGATAGACTCCTGAATTCATGAACTCCGTACACCACTATCACCAAGTGAACTAAGCTGCACGTCCAGGTGATATAAGTAAAAAACCTTTGAATGTATCGTAGGTATCATTCTTTACATAATAGCTACTGAACGGTATCTACGGCAACTACAAAAGATTGCATAGTCACTGCGCAAATAATGCATACAAGTGCATTACAAGTGCACACAGCTGTAGAAAATAGCTCTACACGAGAAGTCATTAGCTTATTCACAGGGCAATAACCGCGAAGGTCATTTTACTATCGATTATCAAGGACTTACATAATTAGATATGGAATCAGCAATAGTGATTCCAGCTCGGGTCATTGAACTTTATCGGGGCACTATGTCACTTATGCTGCCGTACTCACGACTTACACTCTGTTTCGTTACTCGTAAGCACCTACGTCTATTCCGGGTTCAACGCTCTGACAAGGACGTTGTGCATACAGTACAATACGAATGGCGATATTTGATGGTTTTTTTTTCACTGAAAGAAACTGCTTGTTACGTTGCTGAAGACAATGTACAGCATTACCTTACCCTGGACTTACGCGACAGGAGGGAAACGTGGAGGGACCGGCCGATAAGGGCCTGGTCAGACGCGGTTTTTCGTACTTACTTAATTTACTCTTCATACAAAAATGTCAGTCCTCCGCGGACAAAAATAGTAAGCGAAAAAGTCGAATTCGCGAAGTCTGAGTACAATTTCACACATATATACGCACATAAAAATCACAGTTTTTTTCTGGTATAGAACTGACTAATAACAATAATTTAGAGGAATTTTTATTTTATACATGTTAGTTATATTACAATAAATTACTTTATTATGTTGATTATATTAAGATATTTTTGAGGTAAAAGGTTTTATAAAATCTAACAAATGTCGTTTGACAAGTCAATTTTTTTCTTCTCACGCATTTTTTTACGTAGCGTGCTAATATTTTTAGTAGGTCTTTTTGCGTCTTATTTGCAAACGGAGTAGCATAGCGTGAATTAAGATGTTTCTGTATATTTAAATGTTTTAAAAGTAATAAGAGGAAGACGTTATTTCAGACAAAAAGATACAAAGAAAAAACAAGATCCATAAAATTTATTGAACACAATAGACAGCAAAAAAAACAATATATAATTAAAAAATTATATAATGAATTCAAATCAAATAAAGAAAAAACTTAGACCAAAATAGCCGATTTCATAGTATAGTTGACAGAAGATCACGATGAGCAAAACCATTGCGAAACAGAGCTTTGCGTAATGTAAATACAAATGCGAGAATGCGTGCTATGTTTGATGTATTGTAAAATGCTGACGACTGTACCTTTGGAATGTCATTGGTTCCTACTTATAATTTCACACATATTTAATAACGTCCTTTAGTTCTTTCAACACACTATATATTCCATAAGTAATTAATAATTAACTAAAGACCTATACACATAGAGCTCATTGCATACGCATATAAATTTAAAGTAGTCAAAATACAATAGTTAGCTAATAAATATAAAACCAGAGATACTAATGCAAAGATGGATGGATAGGATAGTTAAATAAAAAAAACTTTTTATCCTTGCTAAACTTAAATTATTAAAATATTTATAATATATCTTATAGTAAAATACTTGGCCCCTTGACTTGGTTCAACTACGCACTGGAAAAATGCCGACGATACTTAACTCACAAGCCCTATCGAACTTTTAAGTCTGAGGAGAGACTTTGCCTCCCTGTATGTGTTCTACCGCTTTTATAGTTTATTATTATTTTATTTATAATGGTGTGTGTTATGAGGAATTGTTTAAAATGATGGCTACGGCAACTTACATCGCACCGCTCGTCATTGGCAGGAAATTCATTCGCACACCGTATAACCTAAATGGTCACATACAGTGAGGTTTCAGAGAAATTTCCTCTCGCGAACGCTTAGGTTGTGGAGTGAGCTCCCTGCCAAGGTTTTCTCTAGGGACTAAGTATGAGGTTCTCCAAGAAAAAAAGTTATTTGATTTTTGAAGGGTCGGTGACGGCTTCCCATCAGGCGGGCCGTTAGGTTGTTTGTCATCTTAGTAGTAATAAAAAAAAAACTTCAGGAAAACGTTCCAAAATATAGTTTATAGGAAAAGTTGAATTTGTTCGATTCTTTGTTAAATGTTTAGACTGCCTTATAGCAGTGTTGTGTCAAAAGGCGAAATCCGCCAAATCTGAGGGTTAACTTGTCAAAGTCCGGTTCATACAAACTTTAACTTCTCACAAAAAATGTGCTCATTACGATACAATAGTGTTTCTTATTAGGTAAGTCAATTCGTTTGAATTAAATAAATAAATAACACAACCTAACTTAACCCAAATCAAAGCACTGAACATCGAATTTTAGTTTCAACCTTTTTTGAAGTCGATTAAAAAGTTGCTTAACTTTCAATACAAATATGTATATATCATATCATGAACCGGTGGTAGACCAATTCATTTTTAATTTATTTTCATTTCATTTAATTCAAATTAGTATCATCAAAGAATACGTGTTTAAAACAAATGTTAATGTGAAATCAGCTAACTTCATAACTTCAAGAATTACCAAGCGAGACTGAAAATTCGTCCAAATATTTTACACAAGAATTACCGAGCGAGACTGAAAATTCGTCCAAATATTTTACACTAGAATTCCAGTCTAGGACATTTCGGTATAAGCTTCCTGCTGAGCTGTATGTAAGAATCATGGAAAACCACTACTAGCATATACATTAACATATTTAAAGCAGTTAACATTTAGCTTATACGTAATTAATGTGCCAACACAACGTAAGAGGTCATTGACTCTCGTTACAAAGTGTGACGTCAACATTCGTATCGACTTGATCTAGATCCGCAACAAGGCAAGCTGTTCGCTACGACTGCTCACGCCTGACCTCGCGGAGTACTGATTGCGCCGTCGGACAATGTATTTAAATTTTAATAGGTATCATAAATATGTTGCGAAATAAAATCAATTTGTTTTAATGATTTAATTATGCGCATATTTCGTTAACTATTTTATATTATAAACCTTACAAGTAACACTTTTGTACGCGTTTCGCTATAGTTTTTCTGTTAGCCTTTCTGATAGCCTAATCAGTATCACACAGAAGACTTTCGGATTCAAAATGAGAACAACTTTACATTGCCAGAATCTGTGCAAAGCTACATCCTTTTGCACCAATTCTGAGAAACAGTTTTTTAATTCCAAACTTCCAAACAAAAAAAGTATTACTTAATTATAATAATAAAAAAATTAATTATTCTTTAAACCAGGGGTTCTCAAATCTCTTCTCTCCCTCGGCGCAGCAAATGGCAAGTGTACTTGCCACGCATTGTAAAATACAATAATGGTAATATATTTTTTTAAATGTTTATTTAAAAAAAATGTTTTCTCACAATTGTTCAATGAAGAGTCAATGTGACGGAGCGTGTTTTTGTCATGATTCCAAATTCTATTTTCAATAGAAAAAAGTGCCTGCGCCCCCTTTTGGATATCGTCACACCTCAATAGGGGGGGGGGGGGGCGCCCCCCACTTTGAAAATCAATGCTGAATAGAGCGTCTTTTGCTAGTGAAAACCTTCCTTTCCTTGTTTTATTTTTATTTTTAATTCTAAGTATCAGGAGAATGTTGCATGGGGTCAAGTCCAATTATTTTTTCAACAATACTGTAGGAAGAGTAACCCGAAACATTAATATTAATCAATGGAAGTTTGGTTTAAAGCGCATTTTAATGTCGTGAGTTAAAGGTTTCTGTAGTAATTTATCGGAAAAGATTCTTGATATCTAGATTTAGTACGTATACCAATATAATATTTTATCAAGACATTCTTATGTAATGTATAACGTTTTCTTAAACTTTCACTCTTTTTAGGGTTCCGTCCCTTAAGAGGAAAAAACGAACCCTTATAGGATCACTTTGTTGTCAGTCTGTCTGTCTGTCAAGACCCTTTTTCTCAGAAACGCGTGAAGGTATCAAGTTAAAATTAAAACCAAATACTAAAGTCTAAGGTCCCTTGAAGCTGTAAAAAACTCAAGCTTCTAAGTCGATGCAATAAAAAATACGGCAGAAGTACGGCCATTTTTGTCGCATTTTTTGGAATTTACAAATAAATCAAAACCTATGGGGTGTAACACAATTAACAAAATTAATTAATTTGTAGTTATAACATATTAAAAGATAAGTTTGTCTGTCTGTAAAGTCTTTATTACTCAAGAACGCTAGAGGTTTCGAGTTAAAATTATTATATCAAATACTAAAATTCTACGGTCACTTAAAGCTTAAAAAAATCAAGCTTATACGTCAATACAATAAAAAAAAGCCCAAAATATGGTAATTTTTGTCGCATTTTGTGACATAAATAAATCAAAACGGATAGGGTACTCGCCGTTGACCTAGAATCATGAAATTTTACAAGAAGCAAGATGTTACATCACAAAAACAGTATGGTAGAAGAACTATCTACATGTCATAAGTTTCTACAGAACCTTCGGTGCGTGAGCAAGACTCGCACTTGGCCATTTTTTATTTTCGTAACTGGCAACTATTTCTTTCTTCATCAACCAAACTAAGCCAACTAAGCCTAGTTTGAATTCAATGAATCAATGTATGGTTAGTACGGTTTCTGCAGAAAGGCACTTGCTTGAAGCTTATTATAATAGTCTACAGACTGTAATTAAACACTTTGTCGTAAATACCTTTTTCAGTAACGCACGATTTGAATTTAAATTTAGCGGATTTAAAGTAAAACTGACGGAGATATAGATGTTTTTTATGCTTCCTGTTATAAGTAGTAAAAGAAATAAAATAAAAATTCACATCGATGAAATTTTTGAACATTAAACAATTTTTTGTTAAAACAATTATAAGAATTATAATAATAATTATCATAACAATTATTTATTAAATAACATAAAACAAAACAGTATCTTAAATGCAAAAGTATCAAAAATTAAGCTAAAGTAATATTAATGGGTCACTAATGTATAAAGTAGTAAGGACGGTTTCATTATGTTTGTTTTTGTAGAATTAAAAAAAAAGCCTTTTGCGCGAATACGGCTAAAGTAGGCTTTTCCACGCTGATTTAATAATATTTCAAACAACAAAAGTGAGCTTTGCCGAGCCAGTGAGATAAAAGTATTTTACAAACCACATTAACATTTCCTATGTTGGTATATATGAGGTAAGCATGACAAATGTTAAACAACCTCATACATTTCGATGTTGTATAAAAACATTCATACATTTAATGCGACCCCGGCATTGAGTGAAGTGATAAGGAAAACTATGCATACTGCTAGCGTTGCCGTGTTACATCACTACTGCAATCATATCGGCAGGCTAGCAATCGGAAAGTTTTGCACATCATAAATAGTTTTCGGCTAATCTGTTTTTACGCGATCACCTTTTAGGTCAAATGCTCGTATATATGTCAGCGGCCGATCGTAAAATCCAGCAGATCACGAAATTCCTAGGCAGATCGTAATCAGCATACTGGCCGGTACGGTGTGACGTCATTATCTAACGTTATACTGCTAAATCCGAAATATGACGTCACACCGTACTGGCCAGTATGCTGGTTCGAATTTAGGAACACGTGCTTAATAAGTAATAATTCAAATAGATTTGTTAAATTTCCACGGTAATGATACCTCGTATGTTAAAATCCGTCAAACCATTTGGATTACAAAGCGTGCCAAAGAAATAAACAATTACATACCTAAGAAAACAGGCTTTAAAAACAATACCTGCCTTCGGTCGTTGGGTAAAAACGGAACACTTACAAGTGAATTAAATTGGTATCTATCCGTCCATCCATTGAAAATGTTGAAAAATAAGTACAAATATTATAAGAAAAGTGGTGCTCTTTTAAAATTTGTTAACTCTGAATTTAAATTTTTTTTTTATGAAATCGTATGAGATAGGTATTAAAGAAAGCCACAAGAAGGAGTGCGACAGCTTTCAACCAACAAGTTAATTGTTTATGTTCCTTCAGGCAATTGGATTTCCGGTTTAAAAATATGCCTGAACGCATGAGAGATATTGAAATGAAACGGTGAATATTTTAAAAAGCAATAAACAAATGCTATGAAACATATTAACACGGATTGTAACTACGCGATCGTAATGCTTGTAACACCTCCAAAATATCAAAACATCTTAGTAAATGTCTCATAGTAATATGAACCGTGAATTAAATACCTACATTATTTAATATATTCGTTTTGGCAAGTTTAAGTAAATAACGCAAAACTTTCTGTGTGTCGCGCATACATGTGACTTTGAGTGCCGCATGCGTATTTATACATACAATATGTATGTTTGAATTGCAATAAGAAGGTTATTATCAAGTACGAATTCTACAACTTGTTTTCATATTCGATATCAAGATAACCTTGCTCTACGCAGAATAGTTTACATTTCCTAAAAACAAACATTTTGCAGTAATATACATATACTTACAATGTTTTCTCTTACAAACAAATATATATTTTTGGACATTACATATAGCGCCGACTTGGCACAAAGTAAGCAAAGCTTGTGTTATGCGTACCAGACAACGGATATAAATACATATATATTACTTTTTTTTATGTAAATACATATATAAATACACCCAGACTCTGTATTTTATTTACCCGTAAGAGAAAGTTAAAAAAAAATTGGAAATGTTCAAAACGTGTTTTTGTATAATGTGTTTATCTTTGGAATAGCCCTCATATTTTATGCCCTTACACTAGAAAATAAACTTGTTTAGAACCATTGTATACAATGTATAATGTTTGTTTATTATGTATACAACTCACAATGGTGTCAATGGCGTATACATTCATTTGTCATTACCAAGATCCTCGCGTGTGGCCCCGTTCAGGGTTTACATCTCTTCGAGACAGTGTATCGCTATATTTATTTGCAAAACGCATGGTTTGTCTGTCCGCATCTATGCTCGCTCATGGAGATTTTTTAATACATTAAATTCATAAAATAAATTGTATACGTATCAATATGTATATATACAGGTATTAATCCTAACTAATATTGTAAATGTGCCTGTTTTTTATTTGTTTGTCATTTCTTCACATCACAGCCCAACGCCACGGAGACAAGGATCTTTTGAGATTGTGTAACGACCGAAGGAGTACGTAGGATATCTTTTATACCAATTAAAAGTTCTAACAGGAACAGACTTTTATGTGGGTCACAAACGGGCCACTTATTCCTTGCAATGGACTAAGTTTTGTTTATTATATTATTTACCGCGATAAAGAACAATAAAACCGTTTTTATTTAATACATGGAGCGTTAATCTTTTATAAACGGACTAAGTTAAATAAATTTATTTAGCATACACAAAATACACACATAAAAATATCCGTTAAAAAAATTGAGCGTTTTAGCTATAGTCGGGAAGTGATCGAAATTACGATTGCATGATTTAACCCAAACATGTTTTAACACAAACAAACAGGTGAAACTAATATAAGCGTTGTAAAAAGTACCTAGTACCTACTTAACTAAATTCCTCATAGTAGTCTTATTTCTAAACGAATGTCCGTCATAACATAAATTGAGGCCTGTGTGCCATGAAGGTGTGCCAAAACGCCCATAGATCAGCACAAATTGCGTATCACATAAACACACAAGGTTCGTTTTCAGCTGGAGTCCAGATTGAGTCACGGTCGAAGGAACTTACTGTTTGTGACATTCAAAAGAATACGAAGGTGAAGTCGTGGGATTATACTAGTGCATGATAAATATAAATATGTATTAATTTCCTACTTAGTATTCCTCATACATTGGTTAGGCTATTAATCAACTGCCGGGGTTTTATTCACATGTCGCAGGCAAGTTGTAAATATCGATAATAATGAATTTCCTCAACATAGCAATGAAGCTGCACATTTTTATACAAAAAGACGAAAACGTCCCCTATCTGCCTAAACTTGGTCCAACTTTCACGAATTTTGAAATGTTGTTGATATGGAATTATGAAAAAAAAGGCCTGTTTTACAAAGAAAATTTGCCACTTTACAAAATAGCATGTGTAAAATGCTTAAAAGCTATATCTTGTTTTAATTCTTGCCACATATTTGTTTTGCAAACGAAAGAACAACCACAAAACGTAATAAAATAAATGATAATAACTTTTACCAAAAATGTGGAATATAAGTTTACTACCAAGCAACCCCCCTTTTTATGTAGGTACATACAAAATGGAAGCTAATTAATTACGAATTTACTGACTAAAGACCTACCGTTATTTCAGACTCCTAAAATCACAATACTCATGCACAACTGGTTTCACTGAGTCACTTCAGATCAATTACTAGCATCCGGTTTAAAACTTTCAAAACCAGTCAATATACATTTCTTTAATATTAACTGGCTACGGCCTTGTAAGTGCAGTATCGTCCGCAGAAACATCTGAATGTATTGAGTATTAAGACACTATTTGGAACTGCGCACATTTTTATGTACAAGTCACTAGATAATTTGTGAATATCGTTAGTGTATAATAAATCTAGTGTGAACTGACAAAAGTTTGTGCATGGACCTTCACTTACAACCATGCCCACAGTCGTTAATGTGTGAACAACTGACGTCGCGTGTATTTGTCACTTGACTTAGTACTTAGTAAAAAAAGTTATAATAGTAATAAATTATTGTAGAGTGAACTATATTTTAAACACTTTGACTCAGCCTACACGCACGTTCATTCAATTGAACTGTACATGAAGAGATTTTTTTTCTGCTAACAAATAAACATTTCTATTATCTTTTCCTATTTATTAATAAACAAAAAAAATAATTGTAAACGCTGTTTTTAATGTCTTTTATTGAATTACATTTAGATTGTTTGCATTATACTGCATAATGTTTGCTGATGACATTACGGTGATATTTGAATGTAGAAATCCCGATGAATCCAATAATGATATTAATTACACAATAAACACAGTAATTGACTGGTTAAAAGCAATTAACCTTAAATTAATTTTGAAAAAAATAAATACACTAAATTTTTTCACAGACAAACCAATGCCGCATTATGTAAAAATCGGCCAAGTGCGAGTCGGACTCGCGCACGAAGAGTTCCGTATCATTATCTAAAAAAATTAAATGTTTTTTTTTTATTTTTATATTTGAGTTGATTGAATGGAAGGTAAATTGCGGTTTACGATTCATGATGTTTTAAAAACTGCTTACTAGATCTCGTTCAAACCAATTTTCGGTGGAAGTTTGCATGGTAATGTACATCATATATTTTTTTTAGTTTTATCATTCTATTATTTTAGAAGGGGACACATTTTACCACTTCGTTAGAAGTTAAGGAAAATGATATTAGAAACCTCAATATGATTTTTGAACACCTATCCATATATACCCCACACGTATGGGTTTGATGAAAAATAAATATTTGAGTTTCAGTTCTAAGTATACCCCCAAACTTTATTGTTTCTTTTCTCTTTTTGTGTGAAAATCTTAATGCGGTTCACAGAATTAATCTACTTACCAAGTTTCAACAGTATAGTTCTTATAGTTTCGGAAAAAAGTGGCTGTGACGGAAAAAAGATAGACATAACGAATCCATAAGGGTTCCGTTTTTTGCCATTTGGCAACGGAACTCTTAAAATTATGTATAAAAAAGTATTGAAGAAGTTGACAAAACAAATTTTTTAGGACTGATACTAGATAAACATTGTAATTGGAAGGCCCATATTGATAATGTGTGCGGTAAAATTGACAAATTTGTATTTGCGTTACGAAACTAACGAAGAATAGCTTCTGAAGAAACTGCACTAACCGCCTACCAAGGCAACGTGGCATCTATTCTGAGATTCTAGACATAGAAATTTACAGGCCAAAAAAATTGGATTAGAGTCATTTGCTCACACTTCAGACAGTTGCAGAGAGAATAGTGTTTGTAGTAGTGTCTGTGTGTGTAAATGTCCCCCCCCCCCCCTCCCCTGTAACTTCTAAAATAAGAGAATGATAAATAATGGTACGGAACCCTTCATGCGAGAGTCCGACTCGCACTTGGCCGATTTTTTTAATTTTGCTTCCCTTAGGGTTAACTGAAATTTTCACAAAATATGAGTTATAATGGCGGATTATCGAATAAATAATAAAAAGCTAAACAAGATAAAATTCTAGAATACAAGAAACACGTTTTTGTTGTTTTTGCTCTATTGTCAAACTTAATATTACGTACATTCATAGTACCACGATGCGCTAATCTTACTTGCACTTGGCCAATTTTGATTTAGTGAGTGTTGTGTGTCAGTCGTCATTTTAAGTAGTTACATTCTCTTAGGTAATCCTACTAGACGTTTTTATATAAATATATATATATATATATATATATATACCCACTTCACGCTGGAAACCTTGGTGATAAGATATCGAAAGCCTTACCGTCCTTCCCTTGGTGCGATATCATTTATCATTATGGTAAATTTTAATGTCTCAAATCAGATAAAGTATGGAAAAAATTTCACATTCAAATTTTTTGTACGGAAAGTTTTGACGTATATCCACATCCAAACTTGAGAAAGTCTGTTCGTTTGTGACTGCGGTATAGGCTAGACCGCATAAATATGCCGTTTTTGTGCAAATTTAGTGGCTAAGGATTGAAAAAAATAAATGTTAATTTATCTATATAAATATAAAAAATATATAAAAAATATCGCCCTCTTAATGCTTAATTCTCCGTGGAAGCACAGAATGGTAGAAGCAGCCAATTGAGCTATTTATTTAGAAATAGAAAATTTTAATAGGCTTGCAACTTCTTCAGAAGCGAATTTCTCGTTAACTATTTATTATCCTACTAATATTATAAATGTGAAAGTTTACTTCAACGGACGGATCGGGATGAAACTTGGCACACCTATAGACTGAGCCTGGAATAGCACATAGGCTACTTTGTATCCCGAAAAATTCAAAAGTTCCCGCGGGAATAACTATAACCGAGCTTAAACGAACTAAAGCTATAGCTACAGCTTGCTATACCAAACGTCATAAGTATAATAATTAATGAGTTAATTAAGGAGTTCTACGCCGATAACCGATTTAGGGCGGGCGGAGCCGCTGGCAAAATCTAGTCTATACTAATATTATAAAGAGGAAAGGTTTGTATGAAAGTATGTTTGTATTGAATAGGCACCGAAACTACTGGACCGATTTGAAAAACTCTTTTACCGTTAGAAGCCGACATTATATCTGATGAACATAGGCTTTTTTTCATTCCTACGGGAAAACGGGTAATAGGACAACGGGTAGTAAGAATTGTCCTTCCGTAATTATCTTTTTCACATAACTTCTAAATGGCTTGACAGATTGGGTTGGGTATTTCGATGATTTCACAGACACGAATGTATTATGCCATTAAGGAGGAAATATTTGATAGTTTTTTTTTTTCTATAATTGAGGAGCTGCCGTAAGAACCTACGCCGATAGCAAAATTTAGTGCGGGCGAAGCCGCTGGCAGAAGCTATTATACAATAAAATTACAAAATAACTTTTTATTAGAAAATTAATAATCTTGCTTTTAGTAACAGAAATATTTTTGATAGCTTCAGCTATATAATAAGCCTTTTTACCCCCCAAAAACAGATTTTTCCAATTTCTTTTTATGATCCTGTTACCAATAGTTTTAAGTATTCGGCAAAAATTATGTTTTAAGTATTCGGCAGTACATAAATATAATAAATATACCGCAGTCATATAAAAAACTGACTATTTAGGAAAAACTTATGCAGGAAAATCAAGTTTGCACGTAAAGTAACACACACGTTAGATACACGTGTTTCTGAATCAAAGAAACCTCGTGACTACGTGCAGTAGACCTTGATAATGGTAACTTATAAATATAAAATTTACGTTGTTGAACTCAGTATTAGTTTTGATAGATACCTACTCATGAGAGCGTATTAGTTGTGTTATCGATAATACAGGATTTCAGGTATAAATAGATTTGCCTAGGATAAAACAGTTTGACCGAACGGTGTTGTGACAAATCCGTGTAGCCTCTAAGACAAAATAGTCAAGCTTAAAATAGAATCTAAATTTTGCTGGCCAAGTTTTTTTTGTTTAGATTTTCAGTCCTTAATACAGTACACGTAACCCTTACCTTACTTAGCTTAAGGACCCTCTTACAGTACACTAGCGCCGCCATTAGATATCCTTAATTTTTAAAAAAGTTTAAAAAACGGCTACTTTTAGCAGAAATGCCAACTACAACTCACAGATATTATCTAGAAACTATATAAAACCTTCTAAAAATAGCTTATGAGTACTTTTATATTTGCAACATTTGGATTTTAGAAATTCGTTTTTTACGAAGAGAAAATTAAGGAAATCTAATGGCGGCGCTAGTTAGCTGCTATATGCGCCTTAAGCTAAGCTAATGTTGTAAGAAACAAATAAAAAAACTCATGGCACATCTGTGAGAAATTGTTTCACTATCTCTTTATTTCAATGCAAAGGTTTTTGGATGCAAAGGGGTCCAACCTTTAAATGGTTGAATCTTTCCTACCAGCTATAAGCTGCAGCTAATATGTTTTAAAGATATATGTGTAAAAGACTTATTATGGCGTATTTCTTGATAAACAGTAATCATATATGAATTCTATTTGTAACGTCGTTGTATTACGCATAGTTTCATAGCAATGAAGATTGTAGAAGAAAAATGTCTGGTCTATATTTGAATTAATAACATGCATTTTATTATTGGCCTATGTCCTTCCCCGGGTCTTAAACTATCTATATGCCAAATTTGCTCGCGGTTCCACCCGCCCTGAATTCGGTTATCGGTGTAGGATTTCAACGGCAATTTCTCAATTATAGAAAAAAAAACGAATCAAACTTGACGTTTTCAAGTAGCCTACGTCCTTTCTTGGGGCTCAAATTATCTCCATGCCGAATATCATCTTAATCGGTACAGCGGTTTAAGTGTGAAAGTAACGGACAGAGTTACTTTCGCATTTATAATGTTAGTATGGATTTTACCTTATTGCCTTGCGATGTGATCTTTACTGTGTTTGACTCCGCAGTACCTAAACATTAAACAAATATCTTTGTTGCCTACACATTTTTATAGTTTCAAAAGCCTTATAGTTCTAAAATGAATATTACTTATTTTCCTTAATATTCAAAATCGAAATATAGATAAAAAAAAAAAACCCTGAATTTAAAAAGTCAAATTAACTGGTTTCAACTAGGGAGCAAAAGCTATGTACAACATTAAAATAAAACATGATTTGGTTAAATAAAGTAGTTATAAGGACAATACAGTGAGTTCTCTGTGTGTTAATAAAATATTCTATCCTCATGAGTCGTAATCGAGGTGTTACTAAACTACCAAAGTACAAGCAGTTATGTTGATAAATTGTGTAATGGCACAATAATGAACACTTTAAATGCTGGAATTGCTTTATAGACTACGTGAGGATTACACATTTTGTGCTATTCGTGGGAAGACCCTGCTGGTTTTTTTTTATTTGAATTAGCTTGATTTCATATTTGTCTTGTGGTGGACGGAATCCAGGACACGGGCTAACTCGTAAAATCATTATGGCTAATTTGTGACAGATTGAGATATTATGTGGTGCCACGAACGCTCTGTCTAATGCTTGAAGGCTAGATGTGCATCAAACTTTATTTTATTTTGTTACACCACTAAGGTGGCAAACAAGCTCACGGTCCGCCTGATGGTAAGCGTGGCCTTTGGACGTTTGTATCACCAGGGGTATATGACTCGCGCGTTGCCGACTCTTCAAAAATCTAATAACTTCTTTCTTGATATTTCCCGATTGATTCTTTATAGGCTTTATTAAGTATACAATTATTGGTAAATAACATATGTAATTTTTTTTGGACCACTAAAATGTCAAACAAGGATATGGCTCACGTGATGTAGAGTGGTTATCGTAGCTGTTTGAAACACCAGGGAGCTTATTGGGAACAGCCTCAAGCTATTCGGACTCTGGAATTCGATAGAAAAAGTATGCAAGTAAATTTACGAGTTTCGAGAGGTAAGTCAGCCTTCTATACATTTTGGTCATGAATTCCAGAGTCCGAATGGCTCGAGACTGTTCCCAATAACCTCCCTAGGGTTTAAACGTACCTCGCTAACGTGTTGTCGTCTTAAATAATCTTGAAGTAGGTACCTCCTATATCGATCAATATGGTAGTCCCTAAGAAAAACAACATTGCTCGTTCCACAGCATAAGAATGTTCACAGCAGAAATCTCATCTAAATCTGCTCTGTGCGTGACCATTTAGGTTCTAAGGAGTGAGGATGGAATCCCGGCCGATGACGAGTGGTGCGACTTTTAAATCCCCCCTTTAATAAAAAAAAAACCTTTTTGAAAGGGGGCATGTAAAGAAGGGTTGCAATAACAGGTGCTATTTTAACGACATATAGTTTTTTTGACTTATTTTCAAAACCCTATCTCTCAAGTTTTGTTAACCAAAAAATCTAAAATAATTCAGTCTTAAAGATAATAATTAGTTAAATTTTACAGAAAAATAAAAACATTTTTAGATCGTTAACGCACATAGTTAATTTCTAAAAACCTTACAAAATTAATACTCATAACATGATGTATATTGTAATTACAAACAAAAGGGTATTGAACAAATAAAAAGATAACTATAGTAAAAAGGTATGCGATATCTATTTATAATTAGTATAAATGGCACCATTATAGTTCCCTGACAGTGTTTAAATGACTACATAATATATCTATATCTATTATTACAGATATTCCAAAAATAATATAGAAAAAAAAGTAAGTACCGCACTCTAAGAGTACCTTTTGTTTGAGACCAACACTGTTATATGCAGAGTTTTATTATGGGAATGATTAAACTAAATTCTTACAACGACGGTTATGTAATGATTCCAAAACGATTACAGCATTGTATTCAATTCTGAATACTCACTGGGTCACAATAGTGAATAGCTTTATTCATGCGATGTTCACTTAATGGGCCGTAGCCTTGGAGCTTTGGTACTCGTCCTTGATAAGCTTACACGTGGATGCTTAAGGGTTGGTTTTAAGAGCCAGACAATAAATAAATTAAGTTTCGACATGTGTTGAATCATATAAGTTGATAAATTTAAGTAAATCAAGCTTGTGATCGATAAACAACAACTTAACTAATTTTTTCCTTGCAGTAGGTATATGGGTACCGCTATCTGATATTCTAAGATCTATGGACAAAAATAAAAGAGTTCTATGTCCATTTTTGTCCCTAAGCCTATCCTGTATCAAAATACAAGTCCTGTCCTGTCGAAGTGCAAGAGTGAAGGAATAGTGGCTCGCGATTTCACCTGCAAAAAAAATTCCTCTGCCAAAAATCACGACAACGCGTTGATTTCTTTCTAATACTAAAACGCAAAGTGACTAGGGATATTACCCACAGAAAAAAATGTTGCCGGGGGAACTCCTGATCGGAATAAAAAGTGTTAGTTTTTTTAGTTTTTTACGACCCAAATTTAGTTTTTTTACAACCAATGTTCAGTTTGCTTACGACCCATGTTTGGGTTATATATAATTTATAGGTTATAAAGCCTACTATCGATGTTTTGCATGATCACGTTCCTTGACAGTGTTTTTTTTTTGAAAAGCAAAAACATTTAATTTCGTCGGTATACCCATATACATACACCCTAAAGGATTAAATTAAGAATAAGTCTTGCAAATCTCCATATTCATTTTAAAGTGCGTTTTCTTAACTAGTTTTTAGTTCACTTATATAAGACGGGGCTTATTTAGTATCATTTTAGGTTTTTCGAAAATATAGGAAATAGGAATAGGAATTCTAATGAAAATAAAACGTTTTTATTATTAAAACAGTATTTTTAATCATATTTCGTTGTTTTCGCGATGTTGGTGGCAGACTTAAATATGATCATCTCGTCAGCTATGGGTCAAACTTTTTCGGCAAAATGTTTTAAATAAAAACTTACTTTTTAATTTTTTTTATGTGTTTATCAAAATACTCATGTGTAAAAAAAAATCAGTCACCGATGTCACGTAAAATGGCCTAACTTGCAAGAATACCCATATATCCTTTTCCAGTCTCCGTCTCTTTAGCAATTATTTGTACTAAAAATGAACTCGCCCTGTTTATGTTACACTATAGGCAAAATTTCGACCTATCAATCTAATTCCATTATCTAAGCTTTCGCAGAAGAAACCTCCTATAAAGCCACACTATGCGTATGTGTCTAAGTATGTGGAAAGATCGGAAGCCTAACCTGTGAATTAAACGGTTTGCTTCATATAGGTATAATGCTCTTTGAGCCTTGGCCAGCTAAGTCTAGTATTTGAAGATCCTTTAGACGTTTAATTTCAGGGCACACAAGGTCAGAAAAGGTCAACATATTGTAAAAAGAGATATCTAGTTACTTACTATATACATTTGTAGGTCGCAGTGAAACTCACACTTTAGACCTTGAACTTGCCACGTTTTGTCAAGTTACGTTACACAAATCTGAAATGGGTTCTCTCTGGCCTTTGAACACTTTGAAATCACAAGGCCAGTGTAATAAAACGACAGCGAGTTTTATTAACTCAGTCATGGGTGTGTGATATAATTGATTCCAAGTTACGTAACTGACATGGAAGGGGACCAGAGGGTTCAGATTTGATTGTCGCTGGGGTCTTGCTAGGGGGCCATTTTTGACGTTTCTTTGGTTAATGAGTTCGAAGGGTAAAAGAAATATTATATTTTACCAAAGTTTCAAAGAGCTAACTTCCAGGACTATTGTATCTTTGCCAAAAAATTTGGATAGGGGTTTCAAAGTACGTTTTTTTAGCGAATAAACACATTAATCGTGTTGTAAACTTTCTTAAGGTTTCAATTAAGACCTCCAAAATACTATATATTTATTTTAGTCGAATACTCTCCCCAGATGCAGAGAAATCCTTGCCAAAAATTTTGTAATTCACCTAAAACTGCCTCTTAAGGTTGGTCCATACTTGTGCTACAATAAATACTAGTGAATAATTAATAATTAAAAAATAATTAATGCTCATAGTTGACTTGACAAATCTTCCTGCCTATATGACAAGTGTCATGAAGTTATAAAATAGTTTTGTAAAGATAAATCTGAGATCATTTACTTTGTAGGGTACTGTAGCCAAATGTGTTCCCTTTATAGTTTTGTAGGTCGGTCCGTTTGTCGATTATGATTTCGCTTAATGGCATCGTTTCTTAATTGCAAATTTCATAGAAAGGTGTCTTATCTGAACCTGACCGTTTTTATTGAGGTTGGATAAAAAAGGTGTGGTGTAAAATTCACCATGCATTTAACAACAAACAAACAATATTGCATTGCATTTCCGATATATTAAATTTGATAAGTACTTTTATAATATTAAGAGCCTTAGCCTCAAATTACTTCTTTTTTCAGTACCTACCTCTGTTGTTTTCTAAAAATACATGTATATCAGAGAGCAATATCAATTAAAATTAGAGAATCATTGATTTCCATTTATACCTTTATAGGTTACTAGACTTTGCTAGCGGCTCCACCCGCCCTAAATTCGGTTATCGGCGTGGAACTCCTTAATTAACTCTTTAATTAATTAATTTGTTATACCAATGAAGTGCTGTAAGTGCAGCATTAGTTCGTTAACCTCTGTTGTAGTTATTCCCGCAGGAACTTTTGCATTTTTAGGGATAAAAAGTAGCGATATTCTATTCCAAGACCTAACCTATACGCTCATCCCCCTGATCGACCTCGGCATGGTCGTAAAACTATAGTTAGGCGGCCTCGGCACGTCTTAACGGCCCCAGATGACGATCTCGCTATCCGGATAGCGAGATTAGTCTCAACCGCCTCCTCCAATAGGGCCTTTCTCCAAACACGACGCCGACGTCCCCGGGTTCGTCGGCACCCAAACGGATACACGAGGTATCAAAGAGTGCCCCTCCTGGCGGTGACTCACCTTCGGGTTCGAGGCTCACGCCGGTCGAAGGGACGCCCCCGAGAGCGACAACCCTAGCCGAGGCTCCCCCCGCGGGGAGCCCTTGAGCGTTGGGTGCTATATGGGTTGAGGCTCCTTCAGAGTCTCGCCCCAAAAAAGCCCGGTGAAGCAGTAATGGCTGCCACAGCCAACTGCATTGTCAGATCAGAAAAAAAAAAAACCTATATGTATACCAAGTTTTATCCCGATCCGTCCCGTGATTGAAGCGTGATTGAGTAGGATATCAGTCTTCGATCATTAACAATTGATAACGAAACCTTTTCTGGTCAATAATAACCTTTACCAAAATTATGTAAACAGAAACTTAGGAAATTTGAAGTGTTATTTAGTTTCATATCGTTTTTATACCACTAAGGGGGCAATAACCACAGTAACTTATGGACGCTTGTTCAGGGGGACATCAGGGGCATTACGTGGGTAATGAGAATGTGAATTCTTTCAAAAACGAATCAGTTCTTTCATACTGAAAATTAAGAACCTTATATTGATCTTCTGAAACCGCACCACCGCACATTCTATAACGTAACTTAAAATTATGTGAATGTCATAAAATGTCTGTATCGATTTAAATATGGTGTATATTATAGGTCCATATAGGTTTTACAATGCAGCTAACTAAGTCCGAAAAAGTAAAAGGTTTTTATGTAAAAAAATATTTAAGGCGCAGTACATACCTACGTGACTAGCGCCGCCAAAAGATATTCTTTATTTCCTCTTTTTATAAAGCATATTAAAAAATGTTAGAAATCAATTATTTTTTAGGCATAATAAATAGCTGTTTACCCTCTGCGCGTGATCGGAACCGTTAATAAAATACTTACATACAATTTTAGTTATCATTGAATATTATTTGGCGCATCTTCGCCAGGGTAATGATATTGACTGATAGAAAACAGATTAATGAACGATATTCGAGATCATCATTAGCACTAGGCTTATTTTGTATATTATCGGTGTTTGATAGAAATTGGTGATAAGAAACATGACCTTCGAGGTTATTGCTCCATGCAGAAAAGTTAATAAGATGTCATTACCTTTTTGTCCTACATTGATGGCAAAATAAACAAAACATTTATGTGTTGTGTAAATTGTTGTCTATATTTAACAAAATAACATTAGACTACTGCTATCAGTACAGTACCCTGTATTAAAAGAATCGGCCAAGTGCGAGTCGGACTCGCGCACGAAGGGAATTTAATTATTTATTTATATTTTATTTATAAAGTGACTATATAACTAAATATTCTGAGGATATTGCAAGCGTCTACCTGTTGCCGTTATAAATATCGAGCAAAAAAAACACGTTTGTTGCATGAGAGTCCCCCTTAAATATTTATTTTATTCTGTTTTTTACTGTTATAGCGGCAACAGAAATACATCATCTGTGGAAATTTCAACTGTATACCTATTACGGTTCATGAAATACAGCCTGGTGACACACGGACGGACGGACGGACGGACAGCGGAGCCTTAGTAATAGGGTTAAAAACGGTAAAAAAAAAGTAGGAAGCATTCATTAATTACGTGAGGTATTTTTTTTAATAATTTGGCAAGATGTTGCAAAAGATGTGGCAGACATCACGTTTAATTCACGCAATAATTTTAAAGCAAAATATACTACATAATACTAATTTACTATATACCCATCAATGTACTGATAATATTATAACACTTTTAAATTAATAAAACGGGATTAAACGCATTATTTGGCAAAATAAATTTTTCCCGTCCCGTTTTAAATTAGTAATGGAACGCGTAAATTTAAAAACTTATATATAATAATACTGATTCAGGGACAGGAAAATGGTTAGGTTTTGCTATAATGAATTGACTCATACTGGGATACCACCTTCTCTAACTTAAAATCCGCTCTAGGGATATTCATGTAGCTCTTCTATCGTAACGATAGGGACACATGACGAAATCGACTTGAAAATTTATAATAATTTTTATATATATTTTATTTAATTTTGTACCTTTTAGTTTTTATTTTCTCACACTTCTAGTAAAAACAGAGTGTTTACCTCAAGACTAAAACCTATGTATCAAAACTACTTATGGATAATTTTAGTCCCTTGGTATTAGTATTTAGCTTTTATTAGTTATTTTAGTTTAGTTTTTAGACCCGGCGAACGTTGTTTCTTTTTTTAAAACAAATGCCGCACCAACATTTTGTGAAAGGGGTGTACTAATTCAGAAACCTTTCCCGGCGTGTGCATAACAATTTACCAAAATTTCATTACAATCGGTTTATGCTTATTGCGGGAGTCCGACTCGCACTTAGTCCTTTCGGAAAATCCTTTCTTATCGGATGCCTACGTCATACAAAGAACACACCCTTCAAGTTTCAGTCAGTCATTCAGAACAAAGCATTTTATATGCATAATAGAAGATAAAACCGTTTAAGATAAAACCGAATCAGATTTTTCTACGTTACACTGTTAAAATCATACGTGTCTATAGTCGATAGTCGCAAAAAGCATATTTCGTTCGTAAAGCCAGTGAATAATTAAGTAACCAAATTCTTTATTAATTAAATGTATGAATCGAATAAAAATTATTTTATAATTCCATAAGCCACTGGATGTCATCTACCACCAGACTACTACCAGGGTACTGATCGAGACGAACCTCATGAGCCCAAACTAATCGCTAGTTGGTAGGACTACGTCTACTAAAACTGAGATCCTGAAGCTATCTTTCGTCTTCATCACCAGATCAACAGGATATCTGTCGACGCTACAATGAACAGTCTCGGGAACGCTAGTCTCGTGAGTTTGGTAGTCAAATGTATGGAAGTACATTCACAGGTCTCAAGAGGTAAGAACTACTTGCATACATCTTTCTCCCGAATTCACGACTCCAGCGTGCACGAGTCTGTAAATTAAACGTCGGGATATCCTGTTGGTCTGATGCTGAAGCCGGCAGATGGCCTCAGGGTCTCGGAGTCTGGCGTAGGGACTATTCCCAATAAGCTTCCCGCGAATCTCGGCATTGAATAAACAACTTATGACATCTTATTATGATACAAAATAAAATAGTCGATATTATTAATATTACTAAATGTAATTTGTAATGTAATATTTAAAAGATTTGGCTCTTTGGGGATGCGTTCCAAACTACAACGAGGAATTTAAAAAAGTGGTTTTGGGACGCCCGGGGTAGAGTAATTTACAACAGTCAAGTTGAATTGTTTACTCTACCATAGAAACGGTTGAAATTAACTTCTGTTAGTGTAAAAATTAACTGTCAAATTTTCGTTCAAAAACGTGTTAATTTTGAACTTTATCGGGCGATAATTACTCGGCGGGTTTTGGAACATAGCCTAGAAAATATAATTTAAGAGTTCCGTACGATTAGAATTAGGATTGTGGACAAGAGTCAGCATGCAGTGCTTCAGTTTATTAGTAGGTACCATAATAATGCATTGTCATCGGCTTTACATATATGTATGTGTAATTAAGTGATCTTAGCTATATCCGAATAATTGTTAAAAGATAAAATTCGATTCGATACAATCGAACGATTGTAATAAACAAAGAAATATACGGAGTAGAACTAAAAATAGTTTCAAATAACCGACGTCTAGTTGTTAATAAATGACTAGACATTATAAGATTTAACAGATTTATTTGTGTATTTTTAAATTAATACTAACAAATACAACTTTAGGTGTGTTTTTTGTGCGGTTGCAATTTAACTTTTAAATATTACACGTGTGTTGATGTAAATATTGTTATTATCTATTCTTAATCACGTGTTGCGTGAGACTTAATGAATTCAAGATTTACATAAACTATTTTTTTACAAATAACTTTTTAAAATTTGCCTACGTAAGTAGGTATATCTACAATATATATGTTGCAGTCAAAATTCTTAATCGGTCTTAAGTACTTTTGATTGCAAAATACAGTCAAAAAGATGATATGGTCAAAAGTGCTTATGACTGAAATATCGGTCAAAACTGCTTTTAACTATATCGTCAAAAGTACTTTTGACTAACTATTAGTTGATAATTTCTGTCAAAATGCTTTAAGTAGGTTATTGAAAATTCTGAAGTGCTATTTTCTTAGAAACATTATACAAATATTTTCACGATGCTAATACTATTAACTGTAAAAACGAATATTTTAACAATGCTAGAAGTATCAACTGCAAGAAAAGTTGCAGTATTACGTACAAAATTAAATTTATTAGGTAAGAAAATATATGGTCTATACAAAAACAAAAACAAATGTATTTTATTCGGGTTCCATAGTCAAATGGCAAAAAAAGGAACGCTTACAGATTCGTCATGTCGTTCTGTCCGTCCGTCCGTATGTCACAGCCACTTTTTTCCGAAACTATAAGCGCTATATACTATATATATATACTATATACTGGTGAAACTTGGTAAGTAGATGTATTCTGTGAACCGCATTAAGTTTTTTACACAAAAATAGAAAAAAATAATAACATTTTTTTTCATCAAACCCATACGGGTATCTATGGATAGGTCTTCAAAAATGATATTGAGGTTTCTCATATATTTTTTTCTAAACTGAATAGTTTGCGCGAGAGACACTTCCAAAGTGGTAAAATGTGTTTTTAATACATCATATATCGTTAACTGCAATTTACCTTTCATTCAATCAACTCAAATATAAAATAAAAAAAAAAACATATTTTTTGTTGGTGTTTGTAAAGTACGTAAATGGTGGTAGGTACGGAACCCTCTGTGAGTGAGTCAAATTCGCACTTGGCCGCTTTTTTTACTATTTGCATTCTATTATTGATCGAGCAAGCAGAGCGAATAAATTCTAAGTAGTGAGAAACTGAAGCCTACCTATGTATCATTGTAACTTTGTATGTTTGTTAGACGATAACTTTACTCTAGTTATCGTCCTCCGATCTTCATGATGTACACGAGTTGTTGAGGCCAACAGATTCTTTAAATTCGAACATGAGCAGGATTGATCGAGGGGCTACGGAGATGTAGGGTGCAAGATGGATAAAAACTGTACGGTAAGCAAATATGGCCTAGAGGACGTAACTTCAGTGACAACAATTGAGTACCATGAAACTAATCTAATGATATTTCAGTGACAACAATTGAGTACCATGGAACTGATCAAATGATATTTCAGTGACAACAATTGAGTACCATGGAACTGATCTAATGATATTTCAGTGACAACAATTGAGTACCATGGAACTGATCTAATGATATTTCAGTGACAACAATTGAGTACCATGGAACTGATCTAATGATATTTCTGTGACAACAATTGAGTACCATGGAACTGATCTAGTGATATTTATGCCAGTCAGATGTCTTTTTGGTTGAAAATTAATTAGATATGTAGGTACTTTTAGTTTGTAATAATAGGATAAATAAAAAATTACGAGGTTTCATTTTCCTGCGATTACTAGTTTAAAAGGATGTATGAGTTTAGAAATCAGTGATACTTATTTGTGATAGACAAATAAAATTCTACCATGTATTTGTATGCTTTTGTTTGCAATTTATTAGCCTCGTACAATATACGATTTTTGTATAAATGTGGTCGAACATTACACTTTTACCTGACAAAACAAATTTTAGGAAAATGAGTTAAATAAGAGATAAACTTTAATTGTACACGCATTCATACATAAACCTACCCAGAATGATACTTGTTGTCATAACCGATTTTCTTTGAAAGTATTTAGATATTTAGTTTGTTAATGTATTTTTTTACAGTTTTAAGAATACGTTGTTTTAAAGTTAGATGGAGTGAGATCCAAATTTATCTACATTGGAAGCTAATCAATAGCAAAATGTTAATCTTAGCCAAAAAATAACTTAAAACCTTTAAATGCATTTCATGCAATTGCATGCATGATCTAAGTATGTGGGATATAAAAAAATAATGTAAGCAAAAAAGTTGTTTCTCTCAGTAAATGTATAGAGATCTATACATGTTGATTCAATATTTTTTTCTCATTGGTTGAGTAATCACATTCTATGATTTCAGTATTATACCTAACGTTTCAAAGAGCTTTTTAAAGGTAGGACAGAAAGACAGACAGCGTGGGCTTAGTAATGAGATCGGAACCCTAACAAAACAAATTAAAACAAAATTTATAACCATGACAAAAATGCAAACACTTATCGAACACTTTTATTAAATATAAAACTTACTTAAAAAGTGATTTTGACTAACACTCTCGGTCACAACCCCTTTTATCCAATATGTTTTAGTCAAAAGCACTATTAACCAATACCTTTTAATCAAAACTACTTTTGATCAACGCGTCCTCAGTCAAAAGTTTTGGCAGTCAAAAGTACTTTTGACTGGTTAAGAGTTTTGACTGTAACATATACACTATCAATGCCTACCGCTTAAGAACTGACGGAGAGATATGATGAAACTGTAAAATGGCTTATGTTTTAATCCTAAAATTGAAAAATAGAAGAACGAATGGACATGACGAAATTTGTTTCTGCCATGTGAATGTGGAACCCTCATATTTGACAAACAGATAGACACAGATATATGACAAAGCTAAAGATTAACTTCATAACATTCGGTTTGAAAACATAGGGTTCCGCCCTATTAAAATTAAAACGTCAAACTCAGTTTTTTCTTGCAATTACAATATGGTCATCGAATTTGTTAAGCCTGCACTTCAATAATATGAGGTGCGTTAAATTTGTAAGGTCTGAATGACATTAGGAAATTGCGCACACTGCGAGATAGAAGCGCATGCGTTTGCTACAGATTTTTGCGGCTTATTTACGCTCGGTAATTTTGCACACATACATGCATGAACTTTTTTGTGACTAAGTATTATTTTCTTAATTTATGAACATTTTTTTAAATAGTCGATAATTCGATTTTTATTTTAAATTATTTCTTTCCCTAATCTCTGTATTTTTCTGTGTTGTTAATGTTGTCACTAAGCGTTTTACAGGTAAATGATTTTTTATTTTTACTAATAGTGAAGGCTATGGTTTTAGTGAATTTTAAGGCCAATAATCCCTATCAGCACTTCCGAAAACCAAACCAAACTTAGTTTAATCGAAATAGAAGAATAGTATATCTAAATAAAATAGGAAATGTTTCTGAAAGGCTTATCAGGCCAATTCTTGGAGAAGGCAAATCGATGAGTGAAAGGAATTCGGTTTATTAGTTATCAAGATATCCGACCATAAAAAAACTCATGTAAATTTATACATACTTAATGAATAAAAAATAATTCCCCTGATCTCAAAATTAAAGAAACACAATGTAATTTAAATTTTTAAGACCCCTTTATGTTACTTCTCATCTCAAAGTTAGCAAATTAAAAGTGATATAACTGCATAATACCCTCGCCATGCCTTCACATGCATGCGCCTTTTTTTAAGTATGCGAGTTTCCTTACGTTGTTTTCCAATACCGAAGAGATAATGTTAAGCATTAACAATGTACTTGAGAAATTAAGGAAAACACTCATTGATACACGCCGGAAACGCAAACAAGCCTTAAATTATTTAAAAACATAGTTTAGACGTCAGTCGAAAACGTGACGTAGAGATATTTATGATATTGCTATTAATTTTTAAACAATTATTTTTCGATATTTTCGTATTATGGAAATAGGAACTATCCTTGTCCCTTCCTTTTGCACTCGATTCTGAATTTATTAATTTCGTTTCCTCAGTCATGCATAAACACACTATTGCACCGGCATAGTTGAGGTGATAGACTCCTGAATTCATGAACTCCGTACACCACTATCACCAAGTGAACTAAGCTGCACGTCCAGGTGATATAAGTAAAAAACCTTTGAATGTATCGTAGGTATCATTCTTTACATAATAGCTACTGAACGGTATCTACGGCAACTACAAAAGATTGCATAGTCACTGCGCAAATAATGCATACAAGTGCATTACAAGTGCACACAGCTGTAGAAAATAGCTCTACACGAGAAGTCATTAGCTTATTCACAGGGCAATAACCGCGAAGGTCATTTTACTATCGATTATCAAGGACTTACATAATTAGATATGGAATCAGCAATAGTGATTCCAGCTCGGGTCATTGAACTTTATCGGGGCACTATGTCACTTATGCTGCCGTACTCACGACTTACACTCTGTTTCGTTACTCGTAAGCACCTACGTCTATTCCGGGTTCAACGCTCTGACAAGGACGTTGTGCATACAGTACAATACGAATGGCGATATTTGATGGTTTTTTTTTCACTGAAAGAAACTGCTTGTTACGTTGCTGAAGACAATGTACAGCATTACCTTACCCTGGACTTACGCGACAGGAGGGAAACGTGGAGGGACCGGCCGATAAGGGCCTGGTCAGACGCGGTTTTTCGTACTTACTTAATTTACTCTTCATACAAAAATGTCAGTCCTCCACGGACAAAAATAGTAAGCGAAAAAGTCGAATTCGCGAAGTCTGAGTACAATTTCACACATATATACGCACATAAAAATCACAGTTTTTTTCTGGTATAGAACTGACTAATAACAATAATTTAGAGGAATTTTTATTTTATACATGTTAGTTATATTACAATAAATTACTTTATTATGTTGATTATATTAAGATATTTTTGAGGTAAAAGGTTTTATAAAATCTAACAAATGTCGTTTGACAAGTCAATTTTTTTCTTCTCACGCATTTTTTTACGTAGCGTGCTAATATTTTTAGTAGGTCTTTTTGCGTCTTATTTGCAAACGGAGTAGCATAGCGTGAATTAAGATGTTTCTGTATATTTAAATGTTTTAAAAGTAATAAGAGGAAGACGTTATTTCAGACAAAAAGATACAAAGAAAAAACAAGATCCATAAAATTTATTGAACACAATAGACAGCAAAAAAAACAATATATAATTAAAAAATTATATAATGAATTCAAATCAAATAAAGAAAAAACTTAGACCAAAATAGCCGATTTCATAGTATAGTTGACAGAAGATCACGATGAGCAAAACCATTGCGAAACAGAGCTTTGCGTAATGTAAATACAAATGCGAGAATGCGTGCTATGTTTGATGTATTGTAAAATGCTGACGACTGTACCTTTGGAATGTCATTGGTTCCTACTTATAATTTCACACATATTTAATAACGTCCTTTAGTTCTTTCAACACACTATATATTCCATAAGTAATTAATAATTAACTAAAGACCTATACACATAGAGCTCATTGCATACGCATATAAATTTAAAGTAGTCAAAATACAATAGTTAGCTAATAAATATAAAACCAGAGATACTAATGCAAAGATGGATGGATAGGATAGTTAAATAAAAAAAACTTTTTATCCTTGCTAAACTTAAATTATTAAAATATTTATAATATATCTTATAGTAAAATACTTGGCCCCTTGACTTGGTTCAACTACGCACTGGAAAAATGCCGACGATACTTAACTCACAAGCCCTATCGAACTTTTAAGTCTGAGGAGAGACTTTGCCTCCCTGTATGTGTTCTACCGCTTTTATAGTTTATTATTATTTTATTTATAATGGTGTGTGTTATGAGGAATTGTTTAAAATGATGGCTACGGCAACTTACATCGCACCGCTCGTCATTGGCAGGAAATTCATTCGCACACCGTATAACCTAAATGGTCACATACAGTGAGGTTTCAGAGAAATTTCCTCTCGCGAACGCTTAGGTTGTGGAGTGAGCTCCCTGCCAAGGTTTTCTCTAGGGACTAAGTATGAGGTTCTCCAAGAAAAAAAGTTATTTGATTTTTGAAGGGTCGGTGACGGCTTCCCATCAGGCGGGCCGTTAGGTTGTTTGTCATCTTAGTAGTAATAAAAAAAAAACTTCAGGAAAACGTTCCAAAATATAGTTTATAGGAAAAGTTGAATTTGTTCGATTCTTTGTTAAATGTTTAGACTGCCTTATAGCAGTGTTGTGTCAAAAGGCGAAATCCGCCAAATCTGAGGGTTAACTTGTCAAAGTCCGGTTCATACAAACTTTAACTTCTCACAAAAAATGTGCTCATTACGATACAATAGTGTTTCTTATTAGGTAAGTCAATTCGTTTGAATTAAATAAATAAATAACACAACCTAACTTAACCCAAATCAAAGCACTGAACATCGAATTTTAGTTTCAACCTTTTTTGAAGTCGATTAAAAAGTTGCTTAACTTTCAATACAAATATGTATATATCATATCATGAACCGGTGGTAGACCAATTCATTTTTAATTTATTTTCATTTCATTTAATTCAAATTAGTATCATCAAAGAATACGTGTTTAAAACAAATGTTAATGTGAAATCAGCTAACTTCATAACTTCAAGAATTACCAAGCGAGACTGAAAATTCGTCCAAATATTTTACACAAGAATTACCGAGCGAGACTGAAAATTCGTCCAAATATTTTACACTAGAATTCCAGTCTAGGTCATTTCGGTATAAGCTTCCTGCTGAGCTGTATGTAAGAATCATGGAAAACCACTACTAGCATATACATTAACATATTTAAAGCAGTTAACATTTAGCTTATACGTAATTAATGTGCCAACACAACGTAAGAGGTCATTGACTCTCGTTACAAAGTGTGACGTCAACATTCGTATCGACTTGATCTAGATCCGCAACAAGGCAAGCTGTTCGCTACGACTGCTCACGCCTGACCTCGCGGAGTACTGATTGCGCCGTCGGACAATGTATTTAAATTTTAATAGGTATCATAAATATGTTGCGAAATAAAATCAATTTGTTTTAATGATTTAATTATGCGCATATTTCGTTAACTATTTTATATTATAAACCTTACAAGTAACACTTTTGTACGCGTTTCGCTATAGTTTTTCTGTTAGCCTTTCTGATAGCCTAATCAGTATCACACAGAAGACTTTCGGATTCAAAATGAGAACAACTTTACATTGCCAGAATCTGTGCAAAGCTACATCCTTTTGCACCAATTCTGAGAAACAGTTTTTTAATTCCAAACTTCCAAACAAAAAAAGTATTACTTAATTATAATAATAAAAAAATTAATTATTCTTTAAACCAGGGGTTCTCAAATCTCTTCTCTCCCTCGGCGCAGCAAATGGCAAGTGTACTTGCCACGCATTGTAAAATACAATAATGGTAATATATTTTTTTAAATGTTTATTTAAAAAAAATGTTTTCTCACAATTGTTCAATGAAGAGTCAATGTGACGGAGCGTGTTTTTGTCATGATTCCAAATTCTATTTTCAATAGAAAAAAGTGCCTGCGCCCCCTTTTGGATATCGTCACACCTCAATAGGGGGGGGGGGGGGGCGCCCCCCACTTTGAAAATCAATGCTGAATAGAGCGTCTTTTGCTAGTGAAAACCTTCCTTTCCTTGTTTTATTTTTATTTTTAATTCTAAGTATCAGGAGAATGTTGCATGGGGTCAAGTCCAATTATTTTTTCAACAATACTGTAGGAAGAGTAACCCGAAACATTAATATTAATCAATGGAAGTTTGGTTTAAAGCGCATTTTAATGTCGTGAGTTAAAGGTTTCTGTAGTAATTTATCGGAAAAGATTCTTGATATCTAGATTTAGTACGTATACCAATATAATATTTTATCAAGACATTCTTATGTAATGTATAACGTTTTCTTAAACTTTCACTCTTTTTAGGGTTCCGTCCCTTAAGAGGAAAAAACGAACCCTTATAGGATCACTTTGTTGTCAGTCTGTCTGTCTGTCAAGACCCTTTTTCTCAGAAACGCGTGAAGGTATCAAGTTAAAATTAAAACCAAATACTAAAGTCTAAGGTCCCTTGAAGCTGTAAAAAACTCAAGCTTCTAAGTCGATGCAATAAAAAATACGGCAGAAGTACGGCCATTTTTGTCGCATTTTTTGGAATTTACAAATAAATCAAAACCTATGGGGTGTAACACAATTAACAAAATTAATTAATTTGTAGTTATAACATATTAAAAGATAAGTTTGTCTGTCTGTAAAGTCTTTATTACTCAAGAACGCTAGAGGTTTCGAGTTAAAATTATTATATCAAATACTAAAATTCTACGGTCACTTAAAGCTTAAAAAAATCAAGCTTATACGTCAATACAATAAAAAAAAGCCCAAAATATGGTAATTTTTGTCGCATTTTGTGACATAAATAAATCAAAACGGATAGGGTACTCGCCGTTGACCTAGAATCATGAAATTTTACAAGAAGCAAGATGTTACATCACAAAAACAGTATGGTAGAAGAACTATCTACATGTCATAAGTTTCTACAGAACCTTCGGTGCGTGAGCAAGACTCGCACTTGGCCATTTTTTATTTTCGTAACTGGCAACTATTTCTTTCTTCATCAACCAAACTAAGCCAACTAAGCCTAGTTTGAATTCAATGAATCAATGTATGGTTAGTACGGTTTCTGCAGAAAGGCACTTGCTTGAAGCTTATTATAATAGTCTACAGACTGTAATTAAACACTTTGTCGTAAATACCTTTTTCAGTAACGCACGATTTGAATTTAAATTTAGCGGATTTAAAGTAAAACTGACGGAGATATAGATGTTTTTTATGCTTCCTGTTATAAGTAGTAAAAGAAATAAAATAAAAATTCACATCGATGAAATTTTTGAACATTAAACAATTTTTTGTTAAAACAATTATAAGAATTATAATAATAATTATCATAACAATTATTTATTAAATAACATAAAACAAAACAGTATCTTAAATGCAAAAGTATCAAAAATTAAGCTAAAGTAATATTAATGGGTCACTAATGTATAAAGTAGTAAGGACGGTTTCATTATGTTTGTTTTTGTAGAATTAAAAAAAAAGCCTTTTGCGCGAATACGGCTAAAGTAGGCTTTTCCACGCTGATTTAATAATATTTCAAACAACAAAAGTGAGCTTTGCCGAGCCAGTGAGATAAAAGTATTTTACAAACCACATTAACATTTCCTATGTTGGTATATATGAGGTAAGCATGACAAATGTTAAACAACCTCATACATTTCGATGTTGTATAAAAACATTCATACATTTAATGCGACCCCGGCATTGAGTGAAGTGATAAGGAAAACTATGCATACTGCTAGCGTTGCCGTGTTACATCACTACTGCAATCATATCGGCAGGCTAGCAATCGGAAAGTTTTGCACATCATTAATAGTTTTCGGCTAATCTGTTTTTACGCGATCACCTTTTAGGTCAAATGCTCGTATATATGTCAGCGGCCGATCGTAAAATCCAGCAGATCACGAAATTCCTAGGCAGATCGTAATCAGCATACTGGCCGGTACGGTGTGACGTCATTATCTAACGTTATACTGCTAAATCCGAAATATGACGTCACACCGTACTGGCCAGTATGCTGGTTCGAATTTAGGAACACGTGCTTAATAAGTAATAATTCAAATAGATTTGTTAAATTTCCACGGTAATGATACCTCGTATGTTAAAATCCGTCAAACCATTTGGATTACAAAGCGTGCCAAAGAAATAAACAATTACATACCTAAGAAAACAGGCTTTAAAAACAATACCTGCCTTCGGTCGTTGGGTAAAAACGGAACACTTACAAGTGAATTAAATTGGTATCTATCCGTCCATCCATTGAAAATGTTGAAAAATAAGTACAAATATTATAAGAAAAGTGGTGCTCTTTTAAAATTTGTTAACTCTGAATTTAAATTTTTTTTTTATGAAATCGTATGAGATAGGTATTAAAGAAAGCCACAAGAAGGAGTGCGACAGCTTTCAACCAACAAGTTAATTGTTTATGTTCCTTCAGGCAATTGGATTTCCGGTTTAAAAATATGCCTGAACGCATGAGAGATATTGAAATGAAACGGTGAATATTTTAAAAAGCAATAAACAAATGCTATGAAACATATTAACACGGATTGTAACTACGCGATCGTAATGCTTGTAACACCTCCAAAATATCAAAACATCTTAGTAAATGTCTCATAGTAATATGAACCGTGAATTAAATACCTACATTATTTAATATATTCGTTTTGGCAAGTTTAAGTAAATAACGCAAAACTTTCTGTGTGTCGCGCATACATGTGACTTTGAGTGCCGCATGCGTATTTATACATACAATATGTATGTTTGAATTGCAATAAGAAGGTTATTATCAAGTACGAATTCTACAACTTGTTTTCATATTCGATATCAAGATAACCTTGCTCTACGCAGAATAGTTTACATTTCCTAAAAACAAACATTTTGCAGTAATATACATATACTTACAATGTTTTCTCTTACAAACAAATATATATTTTTGGACATTACATATAGCGCCGACTTGGCACAAAGTAAGCAAAGCTTGTGTTATGCGTACCAGACAACGGATATAAATACATATATATTACTTTTTTTTATGTAAATACATATATAAATACACCCAGACTCTGTATTTTATTTACCCGTAAGAGAAAGTTAAAAAAAAATTGGAAATGTTCAAAACGTGTTTTTGTATAATGTGTTTATCTTTGGAATAGCCCTCATATTTTATGCCCTTACACTAGAAAATAAACTTGTTTAGAACCATTGTATACAATGTATAATGTTTGTTTATTATGTATACAACTCACAATGGTGTCAATGGCGTATACATTCATTTGTCATTACCAAGATCCTCGCGTGTGGCCCCGTTCAGGGTTTACATCTCTTCGAGACAGTGTATCGCTATATTTATTTGCAAAACGCATGGTTTGTCTGTCCGCATCTATGCTCGCTCATGGAGATTTTTTAATACATTAAATTCATAAAATAAATTGTATACGTATCAATATGTATATATACAGGTATTAATCCTAACTAATATTGTAAATGTGCCTGTTTTTTATTTGTTTGTCATTTCTTCACATCACAGCCCAACGCCACGGAGACAAGGATCTTTTGAGATTGTGTAACGACCGAAGGAGTACGTAGGATATCTTTTATACCAATTAAAAGTTCTAACAGGAACAGACTTTTATGTGGGTCACAAACGGGCCACTTATTCCTTGCAATGGACTAAGTTTTGTTTATTATATTATTTACCGCGATAAAGAACAATAAAACCGTTTTTATTTAATACATGGAGCGTTAATCTTTTATAAACGGACTAAGTTAAATAAATTTATTTAGCATACACAAAATACACACATAAAAATATCCGTTAAAAAAATTGAGCGTTTTAGCTATAGTCGGGAAGTGATCGAAATTACGATTGCATGATTTAACCCAAACATGTTTTAACACAAACAAACAGGTGAAACTAATATAAGCGTTGTAAAAAGTACCTAGTACCTACTTAACTAAATTCCTCATAGTAGTCTTATTTCTAAACGAATGTCCGTCATAACATAAATTGAGGCCTGTGTGCCATGAAGGTGTGCCAAAACGCCCATAGATCAGCACAAATTGCGTATCACATAAACACACAAGGTTCGTTTTCAGCTGGAGTCCAGATTGAGTCACGGTCGAAGGAACTTACTGTTTGTGACATTCAAAAGAATACGAAGGTGAAGTCGTGGGATTATACTAGTGCATGATAAATATAAATATGTATTAATTTCCTACTTAGTATTCCTCATACATTGGTTAGGCTATTAATCAACTGCCGGGGTTTTATTCACATGTCGCAGGCAAGTTGTAAATATCGATAATAATGAATTTCCTCAACATAGCAATGAAGCTGCACATTTTTATACAAAAAGACGAAAACGTCCCCTATCTGCCTAAACTTGGTCCAACTTTCACGAATTTTGAAATGTTGTTGATATGGAATTATGAAAAAAAAGGCCTGTTTTACAAAGAAAATTTGCCACTTTACAAAATAGCATGTGTAAAATGCTTAAAAGCTATATCTTGTTTTAATTCTTGCCACATATTTGTTTTGCAAACGAAAGAACAACCACAAAACGTAATAAAATAAATGATAATAACTTTTACCAAAAATGTGGAATATAAGTTTACTACCAAGCAACCCCCCTTTTTATGTAGGTACATACAAAATGGAAGCTAATTAATTACGAATTTACTGACTAAAGACCTACCGTTATTTCAGACTCCTAAAATCACAATACTCATGCACAACTGGTTTCACTGAGTCACTTCAGATCAATTACTAGCATCCGGTTTAAAACTTTCAAAACCAGTCAATATACATTTCTTTAATATTAACTGGCTACGGCCTTGTAAGTGCAGTATCGTCCGCAGAAACATCTGAATGTATTGAGTATTAAGACACTATTTGGAACTGCGCACATTTTTATGTACAAGTCACTAGATAATTTGTGAATATCGTTAGTGTATAATAAATCTAGTGTGAACTGACAAAAGTTTGTGCATGGACCTTCACTTACAACCATGCCCACAGTCGTTAATGTGTGAACAACTGACGTCGCGTGTATTTGTCACTTGACTTAGTACTTAGTAAAAAAAGTTATAATAGTAATAAATTATTGTAGAGTGAACTATATTTTAAACACTTTGACTCAGCCTACACGCACGTTCATTCAATTGAACTGTACATGAAGAGATTTTTTTTCTGCTAACAAATAAACATTTCTATTATCTTTTCCTATTTATTAATAAACAAAAAAAATAATTGTAAACGCTGTTTTTAATGTCTTTTATTGAATTACATTTAGATTGTTTGCATTATACTGCATAATGTTTGCTGATGACATTACGGTGATATTTGAATGTAGAAATCCCGATGAATCCAATAATGATATTAATTACACAATAAACACAGTAATTGACTGGTTAAAAGCAATTAACCTTAAATTAATTTTGAAAAAAATAAATACACTAAATTTTTTCACAGACAAACCAATGCCGCATTATGTAAAAATCGGCCAAGTGCGAGTCGGACTCGCGCACGAAGAGTTCCGTATCATTATCTAAAAAAATTAAATGTTTTTTTTTTATTTTTATATTTGAGTTGATTGAATGGAAGGTAAATTGCGGTTTACGATTCATGATGTTTTAAAAACTGCTTACTAGATCTCGTTCAAACCAATTTTCGGTGGAAGTTTGCATGGTAATGTACATCATATATTTTTTTTAGTTTTATCATTCTATTATTTTAGAAGGGGACACATTTTACCACTTCGTTAGAAGTTAAGGAAAATGATATTAGAAACCTCAATATGATTTTTGAACACCTATCCATATATACCCCACACGTATGGGTTTGATGAAAAATAAATATTTGAGTTTCAGTTCTAAGTATACCCCCAAACTTTATTGTTTCTTTTCTCTTTTTGTGTGAAAATCTTAATGCGGTTCACAGAATTAATCTACTTACCAAGTTTCAACAGTATAGTTCTTATAGTTTCGGAAAAAAGTGGCTGTGACGGAAAAAAGATAGACATAACGAATCCATAAGGGTTCCGTTTTTTGCCATTTGGCAACGGAACTCTTAAAATTATGTATAAAAAAGTATTGAAGAAGTTGACAAAACAAATTTTTTAGGACTGATACTAGATAAACATTGTAATTGGAAGGCCCATATTGATAATGTGTGCGGTAAAATTGACAAATTTGTATTTGCGTTACGAAACTAACGAAGAATAGCTTCTGAAGAAACTGCACTAACCGCCTACCAAGGCAACGTGGCATCTATTCTGAGATTCTAGACATAGAAATTTACAGGCCAAAAAAATTGGATTAGAGTCATTTGCTCACACTTCAGACAGTTGCAGAGAGAATAGTGTTTGTAGTAGTGTCTGTGTGTGTAAATGTCCCCCCCCCCCCCTCCCCTGTAACTTCTAAAATAAGAGAATGATAAATAATGGTACGGAACCCTTCATGCGAGAGTCCGACTCGCACTTGGCCGATTTTTTTAATTTTGCTTCCCTTAGGGTTAACTGAAATTTTCACAAAATATGAGTTATAATGGCGGATTATCGAATAAATAATAAAAAGCTAAACAAGATAAAATTCTAGAATACAAGAAACACGTTTTTGTTGTTTTTGCTCTATTGTCAAACTTAATATTACGTACATTCATAGTACCACGATGCGCTAATCTTACTTGCACTTGGCCAATTTTGATTTAGTGAGTGTTGTGTGTCAGTCGTCATTTTAAGTAGTTACATTCTCTTAGGTAATCCTACTAGACGTTTTTATATAAATATATATATATATATATATATATATACCCACTTCACGCTGGAAACCTTGGTGATAAGATATCGAAAGCCTTACCGTCCTTCCCTTGGTGCGATATCATTTATCATTATGGTAAATTTTAATGTCTCAAATCAGATAAAGTATGGAAAAAATTTCACATTCAAATTTTTTGTACGGAAAGTTTTGACGTATATCCACATCCAAACTTGAGAAAGTCTGTTCGTTTGTGACTGCGGTATAGGCTAGACCGCATAAATATGCCGTTTTTGTGCAAATTTAGTGGCTAAGGATTGAAAAAAATAAATGTTAATTTATCTATATAAATATAAAAAATATATAAAAAATATCGCCCTCTTAATGCTTAATTCTCCGTGGAAGCACAGAATGGTAGAAGCAGCCAATTGAGCTATTTATTTAGAAATAGAAAATTTTAATAGGCTTGCAACTTCTTCAGAAGCGAATTTCTCGTTAACTATTTATTATCCTACTAATATTATAAATGTGAAAGTTTACTTCAACGGACGGATCGGGATGAAACTTGGCACACCTATAGACTGAGCCTGGAATAGCACATAGGCTACTTTGTATCCCGAAAAATTCAAAAGTTCCCGCGGGAATAACTATAACCGAGCTTAAACGAACTAAAGCTATAGCTACAGCTTGCTATACCAAACGTCATAAGTATAATAATTAATGAGTTAATTAAGGAGTTCTACGCCGATAACCGATTTAGGGCGGGCGGAGCCGCTGGCAAAATCTAGTCTATACTAATATTATAAAGAGGAAAGGTTTGTATGAAAGTATGTTTGTATTGAATAGGCACCGAAACTACTGGACCGATTTGAAAAACTCTTTTACCGTTAGAAGCCGACATTATATCTGATGAACATAGGCTTTTTTTCATTCCTACGGGAAAACGGGTAATAGGACAACGGGTAGTAAGAATTGTCCTTCCGTAATTATCTTTTTCACATAACTTCTAAATGGCTTGACAGATTGGGTTGGGTATTTCGATGATTTCACAGACACGAATGTATTATGCCATTAAGGAGGAAATATTTGATAGTTTTTTTTTTTCTATAATTGAGGAGCTGCCGTAAGAACCTACGCCGATAGCAAAATTTAGTGCGGGCGAAGCCGCTGGCAGAAGCTATTATACAATAAAATTACAAAATAACTTTTTATTAGAAAATTAATAATCTTGCTTTTAGTAACAGAAATATTTTTGATAGCTTCAGCTATATAATAAGCCTTTTTACCCCCCAAAAACAGATTTTTCCAATTTCTTTTTATGATCCTGTTACCAATAGTTTTAAGTATTCGGCAAAAATTATGTTTTAAGTATTCGGCAGTACATAAATATAATAAATATACCGCAGTCATATAAAAAACTGACTATTTAGGAAAAACTTATGCAGGAAAATCAAGTTTGCACGTAAAGTAACACACACGTTAGATACACGTGTTTCTGAATCAAAGAAACCTCGTGACTACGTGCAGTAGACCTTGATAATGGTAACTTATAAATATAAAATTTACGTTGTTGAACTCAGTATTAGTTTTGATAGATACCTACTCATGAGAGCGTATTAGTTGTGTTATCGATAATACAGGATTTCAGGTATAAATAGATTTGCCTAGGATAAAACAGTTTGACCGAACGGTGTTGTGACAAATCCGTGTAGCCTCTAAGACAAAATAGTCAAGCTTAAAATAGAATCTAAATTTTGCTGGCCAAGTTTTTTTTGTTTAGATTTTCAGTCCTTAATACAGTACACGTAACCCTTACCTTACTTAGCTTAAGGACCCTCTTACAGTACACTAGCGCCGCCATTAGATATCCTTAATTTTTAAAAAAGTTTAAAAAACGGCTACTTTTAGCAGAAATGCCAACTACAACTCACAGATATTATCTAGAAACTATATAAAACCTTCTAAAAATAGCTTATGAGTACTTTTATATTTGCAACATTTGGATTTTAGAAATTCGTTTTTTACGAAGAGAAAATTAAGGAAATCTAATGGCGGCGCTAGTTAGCTGCTATATGCGCCTTAAGCTAAGCTAATGTTGTAAGAAACAAATAAAAAAACTCATGGCACATCTGTGAGAAATTGTTTCACTATCTCTTTATTTCAATGCAAAGGTTTTTGGATGCAAAGGGGTCCAACCTTTAAATGGTTGAATCTTTCCTACCAGCTATAAGCTGCAGCTAATATGTTTTAAAGATATATGTGTAAAAGACTTATTATGGCGTATTTCTTGATAAACAGTAATCATATATGAATTCTATTTGTAACGTCGTTGTATTACGCATAGTTTCATAGCAATGAAGATTGTAGAAGAAAAATGTCTGGTCTATATTTGAATTAATAACATGCATTTTATTATTGGCCTATGTCCTTCCCCGGGTCTTAAACTATCTATATGCCAAATTTGCTCGCGGTTCCACCCGCCCTGAATTCGGTTATCGGTGTAGGATTTCAACGGCAATTTCTCAATTATAGAAAAAAAAACGAATCAAACTTGACGTTTTCAAGTAGCCTACGTCCTTTCTTGGGGCTCAAATTATCTCCATGCCGAATATCATCTTAATCGGTACAGCGGTTTAAGTGTGAAAGTAACGGACAGAGTTACTTTCGCATTTATAATGTTAGTATGGATTTTACCTTATTGCCTTGCGATGTGATCTTTACTGTGTTTGACTCCGCAGTACCTAAACATTAAACAAATATCTTTGTTGCCTACACATTTTTATAGTTTCAAAAGCCTTATAGTTCTAAAATGAATATTACTTATTTTCCTTAATATTCAAAATCGAAATATAGATAAAAAAAAAAAACCCTGAATTTAAAAAGTCAAATTAACTGGTTTCAACTAGGGAGCAAAAGCTATGTACAACATTAAAATAAAACATGATTTGGTTAAATAAAGTAGTTATAAGGACAATACAGTGAGTTCTCTGTGTGTTAATAAAATATTCTATCCTCATGAGTCGTAATCGAGGTGTTACTAAACTACCAAAGTACAAGCAGTTATGTTGATAAATTGTGTAATGGCACAATAATGAACACTTTAAATGCTGGAATTGCTTTATAGACTACGTGAGGATTACACATTTTGTGCTATTCGTGGGAAGACCCTGCTGGTTTTTTTTTATTTGAATTAGCTTGATTTCATATTTGTCTTGTGGTGGACGGAATCCAGGACACGGGCTAACTCGTAAAATCATTATGGCTAATTTGTGACAGATTGAGATATTATGTGGTGCCACGAACGCTCTGTCTAATGCTTGAAGGCTAGATGTGCATCAAACTTTATTTTATTTTGTTACACCACTAAGGTGGCAAACAAGCTCACGGTCCGCCTGATGGTAAGCGTGGCCTTTGGACGTTTGTATCACCAGGGGTATATGACTCGCGCGTTGCCGACTCTTCAAAAATCTAATAACTTCTTTCTTGATATTTCCCGATTGATTCTTTATAGGCTTTATTAAGTATACAATTATTGGTAAATAACATATGTAATTTTTTTTGGACCACTAAAATGTCAAACAAGGATATGGCTCACGTGATGTAGAGTGGTTATCGTAGCTGTTTGAAACACCAGGGAGCTTATTGGGAACAGCCTCAAGCTATTCGGACTCTGGAATTCGATAGAAAAAGTATGCAAGTAAATTTACGAGTTTCGAGAGGTAAGTCAGCCTTCTATACATTTTGGTCATGAATTCCAGAGTCCGAATGGCTCGAGACTGTTCCCAATAACCTCCCTAGGGTTTAAACGTACCTCGCTAACGTGTTGTCGTCTTAAATAATCTTGAAGAAGGTACCTCCTATATCGATCAATATGGTAGTCCCTAAGAAAAACAACATTGCTCGTTCCACAGCATAAGAATGTTCACAGCAGAAATCTCATCTAAATCTGCTCTGTGCGTGACCATTTAGGTTCTAAGGAGTGAGGATGGAATCCCGGCCGATGACGAGTGGTGCGACTTTTAAATCCCCCCTTTAATAAAAAAAAAACCTTTTTGAAAGGGGGCATGTAAAGAAGGGTTGCAATAACAGGTGCTATTTTAACGACATATAGTTTTTTTGACTTATTTTCAAAACCCTATCTCTCAAGTTTTGTTAACCAAAAAATCTAAAATAATTCAGTCTTAAAGATAATAATTAGTTAAATTTTACAGAAAAATAAAAACATTTTTAGATCGTTAACGCACATAGTTAATTTCTAAAAACCTTACAAAATTAATACTCATAACATGATGTATATTGTAATTACAAACAAAAGGGTATTGAACAAATAAAAAGATAACTATAGTAAAAAGGTATGCGATATCTATTTATAATTAGTATAAATGGCACCATTATAGTTCCCTGACAGTGTTTAAATGACTACATAATATATCTATATCTATTATTACAGATATTCCAAAAATAATATAGAAAAAAAAGTAAGTACCGCACTCTAAGAGTACCTTTTGTTTGAGACCAACACTGTTATATGCAGAGTTTTATTATGGGAATGATTAAACTAAATTCTTACAACGACGGTTATGTAATGATTCCAAAACGATTACAGCATTGTATTCAATTCTGAATACTCACTGGGTCACAATAGTGAATAGCTTTATTCATGCGATGTTCACTTAATGGGCCGTAGCCTTGGAGCTTTGGTACTCGTCCTTGATAAGCTTACACGTGGATGCTTAAGGGTTGGTTTTAAGAGCCAGACAATAAATAAATTAAGTTTCGACATGTGTTGAATCATATAAGTTGATAAATTTAAGTAAATCAAGCTTGTGATCGATAAACAACAACTTAACTAATTTTTTCCTTGCAGTAGGTATATGGGTACCGCTATCTGATATTCTAAGATCTATGGACAAAAATAAAAGAGTTCTATGTCCATTTTTGTCCCTAAGCCTATCCTGTATCAAAATACAAGTCCTGTCCTGTCGAAGTGCAAGAGTGAAGGAATAGTGGCTCGCGATTTCACCTGCAAAAAAAATTCCTCTGCCAAAAATCACGACAACGCGTTGATTTCTTTCTAATACTAAAACGCAAAGTGACTAGGGATATTACCCACAGAAAAAAATGTTGCCGGGGGAACTCCTGATCGGAATAAAAAGTGTTAGTTTTTTTAGTTTTTTACGACCCAAATTTAGTTTTTTTACAACCAATGTTCAGTTTGCTTACGACCCATGTTTGGGTTATATATAATTTATAGGTTATAAAGCCTACTATCGATGTTTTGCATGATCACGTTCCTTGACAGTGTTTTTTTTTTGAAAAGCAAAAACATTTAATTTCGTCGGTATACCCATATACATACACCCTAAAGGATTAAATTAAGAATAAGTCTTGCAAATCTCCATATTCATTTTAAAGTGCGTTTTCTTAACTAGTTTTTAGTTCACTTATATAAGACGGGGCTTATTTAGTATCATTTTAGGTTTTTCGAAAATATAGGAAATAGGAATAGGAATTCTAATGAAAATAAAACGTTTTTATTATTAAAACAGTATTTTTAATCATATTTCGTTGTTTTCGCGATGTTGGTGGCAGACTTAAATATGATCATCTCGTCAGCTATGGGTCAAACTTTTTCGGCAAAATGTTTTAAATAAAAACTTACTTTTTAATTTTTTTTATGTGTTTATCAAAATACTCATGTGTAAAAAAAAATCAGTCACCGATGTCACGTAAAATGGCCTAACTTGCAAGAATACCCATATATCCTTTTCCAGTCTCCGTCTCTTTAGCAATTATTTGTACTAAAAATGAACTCGCCCTGTTTATGTTACACTATAGGCAAAATTTCGACCTATCAATCTAATTCCATTATCTAAGCTTTCGCAGAAGAAACCTCCTATAAAGCCACACTATGCGTATGTGTCTAAGTATGTGGAAAGATCGGAAGCCTAACCTGTGAATTAAACGGTTTGCTTCATATAGGTATAATGCTCTTTGAGCCTTGGCCAGCTAAGTCTAGTATTTGAAGATCCTTTAGACGTTTAATTTCAGGGCACACAAGGTCAGAAAAGGTCAACATATTGTAAAAAGAGATATCTAGTTACTTACTATATACATTTGTAGGTCGCAGTGAAACTCACACTTTAGACCTTGAACTTGCCACGTTTTGTCAAGTTACGTTACACAAATCTGAAATGGGTTCTCTCTGGCCTTTGAACACTTTGAAATCACAAGGCCAGTGTAATAAAACGACAGCGAGTTTTATTAACTCAGTCATGGGTGTGTGATATAATTGATTCCAAGTTACGTAACTGACATGGAAGGGGACCAGAGGGTTCAGATTTGATTGTCGCTGGGGTCTTGCTAGGGGGCCATTTTTGACGTTTCTTTGGTTAATGAGTTCGAAGGGTAAAAGAAATATTATATTTTACCAAAGTTTCAAAGAGCTAACTTCCAGGACTATTGTATCTTTGCCAAAAAATTTGGATAGGGGTTTCAAAGTACGTTTTTTTAGCGAATAAACACATTAATCGTGTTGTAAACTTTCTTAAGGTTTCAATTAAGACCTCCAAAATACTATATATTTATTTTAGTCGAATACTCTCCCCAGATGCAGAGAAATCCTTGCCAAAAATTTTGTAATTCACCTAAAACTGCCTCTTAAGGTTGGTCCATACTTGTGCTACAATAAATACTAGTGAATAATTAATAATTAAAAAATAATTAATGCTCATAGTTGACTTGACAAATCTTCCTGCCTATATGACAAGTGTCATGAAGTTATAAAATAGTTTTGTAAAGATAAATCTGAGATCATTTACTTTGTAGGGTACTGTAGCCAAATGTGTTCCCTTTATAGTTTTGTAGGTCGGTCCGTTTGTCGATTATGATTTCGCTTAATGGCATCGTTTCTTAATTGCAAATTTCATAGAAAGGTGTCTTATCTGAACCTGACCGTTTTTATTGAGGTTGGATAAAAAAGGTGTGGTGTAAAATTCACCATGCATTTAACAACAAACAAACAATATTGCATTGCATTTCCGATATATTAAATTTGATAAGTACTTTTATAATATTAAGAGCCTTAGCCTCAAATTACTTCTTTTTTCAGTACCTACCTCTGTTGTTTTCTAAAAATACATGTATATCAGAGAGCAATATCAATTAAAATTAGAGAATCATTGATTTCCATTTATACCTTTATAGGTTACTAGACTTTGCTAGCGGCTCCACCCGCCCTAAATTCGGTTATCGGCGTGGAACTCCTTAATTAACTCTTTAATTAATTAATTTGTTATACCAATGAAGTGCTGTAAGTGCAGCATTAGTTCGTTAACCTCTGTTGTAGTTATTCCCGCAGGAACTTTTGCATTTTTAGGGATAAAAAGTAGCGATATTCTATTCCAAGACCTAACCTATACGCTCATCCCCCTGATCGACCTCGGCATGGTCGTAAAACTATAGTTAGGCGGCCTCGGCACGTCTTAACGGCCCCAGATGACGATCTCGCTATCCGGATAGCGAGATTAGTCTCAACCGCCTCCTCCAATAGGGCCTTTCTCCAAACACGACGCCGACGTCCCCGGGTTCGTCGGCACCCAAACGGATACACGAGGTATCAAAGAGTGCCCCTCCTGGCGGTGACTCACCTTCGGGTTCGAGGCTCACGCCGGTCGAAGGGACGCCCCCGAGAGCGACAACCCTAGCCGAGGCTCCCCCCGCGGGGAGCCCTTGAGCGTTGGGTGCTATATGGGTTGAGGCTCCTTCAGAGTCTCGCCCCAAAAAAGCCCGGTGAAGCAGTAATGGCTGCCACAGCCAACTGCATTGTCAGATCAGAAAAAAAAAAAACCTATATGTATACCAAGTTTTATCCCGATCCGTCCCGTGATTGAAGCGTGATTGAGTAGGATATCAGTCTTCGATCATTAACAATTGATAACGAAACCTTTTCTGGTCAATAATAACCTTTACCAAAATTATGTAAACAGAAACTTAGGAAATTTGAAGTGTTATTTAGTTTCATATCGTTTTTATACCACTAAGGGGGCAATAACCACAGTAACTTATGGACGCTTGTTCAGGGGGACATCAGGGGCATTACGTGGGTAATGAGAATGTGAATTCTTTCAAAAACGAATCAGTTCTTTCATACTGAAAATTAAGAACCTTATATTGATCTTCTGAAACCGCACCACCGCACATTCTATAACGTAACTTAAAATTATGTGAATGTCATAAAATGTCTGTATCGATTTAAATATGGTGTATATTATAGGTCCATATAGGTTTTACAATGCAGCTAACTAAGTCCGAAAAAGTAAAAGGTTTTTATGTAAAAAAATATTTAAGGCGCAGTACATACCTACGTGACTAGCGCCGCCAAAAGATATTCTTTATTTCCTCTTTTTATAAAGCATATTAAAAAATGTTAGAAATCAATTATTTTTTAGGCATAATAAATAGCTGTTTACCCTCTGCGCGCGATCGGAACCGTTAATAAAATACTTACATACAATTTTAGTTATCATTGAATATTATTTGGCGCATCTTCGCCAGGGTAATGATATTGACTGATAGAAAACAGATTAATGAACGATATTCGAGATCATCATTAGCACTAGGCTTATTTTGTATATTATCGGTGTTTGATAGAAATTGGTGATAAGAAACATGACCTTCGAGGTTATTGCTCCATGCAGAAAAGTTAATAAGATGTCATTACCTTTTTGTCCTACATTGATGGCAAAATAAACAAAACATTTATGTGTTGTGTAAATTGTTGTCTATATTTAACAAAATAACATTAGACTACTGCTATCAGTACAGTACCCTGTATTAAAAGAATCGGCCAAGTGCGAGTCGGACTCGCGCACGAAGGGAATTTAATTATTTATTTATATTTTATTTATAAAGTGACTATATAACTAAATATTCTGAGGATATTGCAAGCGTCTACCTGTTGCCGTTATAAATATCGAGCAAAAAAAACACGTTTGTTGCATGAGAGTCCCCCTTAAATATTTATTTTATTCTGTTTTTTACTGTTATAGCGGCAACAGAAATACATCATCTGTGGAAATTTCAACTGTATACCTATTACGGTTCATGAAATACAGCCTGGTGACACACGGACGGACGGACGGACGGACAGCGGAGCCTTAGTAATAGGGTTAAAAACGGTAAAAAAAAAGTAGGAAGCATTCATTAATTACGTGAGGTATTTTTTTTAATAATTTGGCAAGATGTTGCAAAAGATGTGGCAGACATCACGTTTAATTCACGCAATAATTTTAAAGCAAAATATACTACATAATACTAATTTACTATATACCCATCAATGTACTGATAATATTATAACACTTTTAAATTAATAAAACGGGATTAAACGCATTATTTGGCAAAATAAATTTTTCCCGTCCCGTTTTAAATTAGTAATGGAACGCGTAAATTTAAAAACTTATATATAATAATACTGATTCAGGGACAGGAAAATGGTTAGGTTTTGCTATAATGAATTGACTCATACTGGGATACCACCTTCTCTAACTTAAAATCCGCTCTAGGGATATTCATGTAGCTCTTCTATCGTAACGATAGGGACACATGACGAAATCGACTTGAAAATTTATAATAATTTTTATATATATTTTATTTAATTTTGTACCTTTTAGTTTTTATTTTCTCACACTTCTAGTAAAAACAGAGTGTTTACCTCAAGACTAAAACCTATGTATCAAAACTACTTATGGATAATTTTAGTCCCTTGGTATTAGTATTTAGCTTTTATTAGTTATTTTAGTTTAGTTTTTAGACCCGGCGAACGTTGTTTCTTTTTTTAAAACAAATGCCGCACCAACATTTTGTGAAAGGGGTGTACTAATTCAGAAACCTTTCCCGGCGTGTGCATAACAATTTACCAAAATTTCATTACAATCGGTTTATGCTTATTGCGGGAGTCCGACTCGCACTTAGTCCTTTCGGAAAATCCTTTCTTATCGGATGCCTACGTCATACAAAGAACACACCCTTCAAGTTTCAGTCAGTCATTCAGAACAAAGCATTTTATATGCATAATAGAAGATAAAACCGTTTAAGATAAAACCGAATCAGATTTTTCTACGTTACACTGTTAAAATCATACGTGTCTATAGTCGATAGTCGCAAAAAGCATATTTCGTTCGTAAAGCCAGTGAATAATTAAGTAACCAAATTCTTTATTAATTAAATGTATGAATCGAATAAAAATTATTTTATAATTCCATAAGCCACTGGATGTCATCTACCACCAGACTACTACCAGGGTACTGATCGAGACGAACCTCATGAGCCCAAACTAATCGCTAGTTGGTAGGACTACGTCTACTAAAACTGAGATCCTGAAGCTATCTTTCGTCTTCATCACCAGATCAACAGGATATCTGTCGACGCTACAATGAACAGTCTCGGGAACGCTAGTCTCGTGAGTTTGGTAGTCAAATGTATGGAAGTACATTCACAGGTCTCAAGAGGTAAGAACTACTTGCATACATCTTTCTCCCGAATTCACGACTCCAGCGTGCACGAGTCTGTAAATTAAACGTCGGGATATCCTGTTGGTCTGATGCTGAAGCCGGCAGATGGCCTCAGGGTCTCGGAGTCTGGCGTAGGGACTATTCCCAATAAGCTTCCCGCGAATCTCGGCATTGAATAAACAACTTATGACATCTTATTATGATACAAAATAAAATAGTCGATATTATTAATATTACTAAATGTAATTTGTAATGTAATATTTAAAAGATTTGGCTCTTTGGGGATGCGTTCCAAACTACAACGAGGAATTTAAAAAAGTGGTTTTGGGACGCCCGGGGTAGAGTAATTTACAACAGTCAAGTTGAATTGTTTACTCTACCATAGAAACGGTTGAAATTAACTTCTGTTAGTGTAAAAATTAACTGTCAAATTTTCGTTCAAAAACGTGTTAATTTTGAACTTTATCGGGCGATAATTACTCGGCGGGTTTTGGAACATAGCCTAGAAAATATAATTTAAGAGTTCCGTACGATTAGAATTAGGATTGTGGACAAGAGTCAGCATGCAGTGCTTCAGTTTATTAGTAGGTACCATAATAATGCATTGTCATCGGCTTTACATATATGTATGTGTAATTAAGTGATCTTAGCTATATCCGAATAATTGTTAAAAGATAAAATTCGATTCGATACAATCGAACGATTGTAATAAACAAAGAAATATACGGAGTAGAACTAAAAATAGTTTCAAATAACCGACGTCTAGTTGTTAATAAATGACTAGACATTATAAGATTTAACAGATTTATTTGTGTATTTTTAAATTAATACTAACAAATACAACTTTAGGTGTGTTTTTTGTGCGGTTGCAATTTAACTTTTAAATATTACACGTGTGTTGATGTAAATATTGTTATTATCTATTCTTAATCACGTGTTGCGTGAGACTTAATGAATTCAAGATTTACATAAACTATTTTTTTACAAATAACTTTTTAAAATTTGCCTACGTAAGTAGGTATATCTACAATATATATGTTGCAGTCAAAATTCTTAATCGGTCTTAAGTACTTTTGATTGCAAAATACAGTCAAAAAGATGATATGGTCAAAAGTGCTTATGACTGAAATATCGGTCAAAACTGCTTTTAACTATATCGTCAAAAGTACTTTTGACTAACTATTAGTTGATAATTTCTGTCAAAATGCTTTAAGTAGGTTATTGAAAATTCTGAAGTGCTATTTTCTTAGAAACATTATACAAATATTTTCACGATGCTAATACTATTAACTGTAAAAACGAATATTTTAACAATGCTAGAAGTATCAACTGCAAGAAAAGTTGCAGTATTACGTACAAAATTAAATTTATTAGGTAAGAAAATATATGGTCTATACAAAAACAAAAACAAATGTATTTTATTCGGGTTCCATAGTCAAATGGCAAAAAAAGGAACGCTTACAGATTCGTCATGTCGTTCTGTCCGTCCGTCCGTATGTCACAGCCACTTTTTTCCGAAACTATAAGCGCTATATACTATATATATATACTATATACTGGTGAAACTTGGTAAGTAGATGTATTCTGTGAACCGCATTAAGTTTTTTACACAAAAATAGAAAAAAATAATAACATTTTTTTTCATCAAACCCATACGGGTATCTATGGATAGGTCTTCAAAAATGATATTGAGGTTTCTCATATATTTTTTTCTAAACTGAATAGTTTGCGCGAGAGACACTTCCAAAGTGGTAAAATGTGTTTTTAATACATCATATATCGTTAACTGCAATTTACCTTTCATTCAATCAACTCAAATATAAAATAAAAAAAAAAACATATTTTTTGTTGGTGTTTGTAAAGTACGTAAATGGTGGTAGGTACGGAACCCTCTGTGAGTGAGTCAAATTCGCACTTGGCCGCTTTTTTTACTATTTGCATTCTATTATTGATCGAGCAAGCAGAGCGAATAAATTCTAAGTAGTGAGAAACTGAAGCCTACCTATGTATCATTGTAACTTTGTATGTTTGTTAGACGATAACTTTACTCTAGTTATCGTCCTCCGATCTTCATGATGTACACGAGTTGTTGAGGCCAACAGATTCTTTAAATTCGAACATGAGCAGGATTGATCGAGGGGCTACGGAGATGTAGGGTGCAAGATGGATAAAAACTGTACGGTAAGCAAATATGGCCTAGAGGACGTAACTTCAGTGACAACAATTGAGTACCATGAAACTAATCTAATGATATTTCAGTGACAACAATTGAGTACCATGGAACTGATCAAATGATATTTCAGTGACAACAATTGAGTACCATGGAACTGATCTAATGATATTTCAGTGACAACAATTGAGTACCATGGAACTGATCTAATGATATTTCAGTGACAACAATTGAGTACCATGGAACTGATCTAATGATATTTCTGTGACAACAATTGAGTACCATGGAACTGATCTAGTGATATTTATGCCAGTCAGATGTCTTTTTGGTTGAAAATTAATTAGATATGTAGGTACTTTTAGTTTGTAATAATAGGATAAATAAAAAATTACGAGGTTTCATTTTCCTGCGATTACTAGTTTAAAAGGATGTATGAGTTTAGAAATCAGTGATACTTATTTGTGATAGACAAATAAAATTCTACCATGTATTTGTATGCTTTTGTTTGCAATTTATTAGCCTCGTACAATATACGATTTTTGTATAAATGTGGTCGAACATTACACTTTTACCTGACAAAACAAATTTTAGGAAAATGAGTTAAATAAGAGATAAACTTTAATTGTACACGCATTCATACATAAACCTACCCAGAATGATACTTGTTGTCATAACCGATTTTCTTTGAAAGTATTTAGATATTTAGTTTGTTAATGTATTTTTTTACAGTTTTAAGAATACGTTGTTTTAAAGTTAGATGGAGTGAGATCCAAATTTATCTACATTGGAAGCTAATCAATAGCAAAATGTTAATCTTAGCCAAAAAATAACTTAAAACCTTTAAATGCATTTCATGCAATTGCATGCATGATCTAAGTATGTGGGATATAAAAAAATAATGTAAGCAAAAAAGTTGTTTCTCTCAGTAAATGTATAGAGATCTATACATGTTGATTCAATATTTTTTTCTCATTGGTTGAGTAATCACATTCTATGATTTCAGTATTATACCTAATACGTTTCAAAGAGCTTTTTAAAGGTAGGACAGAAAGACAGACAGCGTGGGCTTAGTAATGAGATCGGAACCCTAACAAAACAAATTAAAACAAAATTTATAACCATGACAAAAATGCAAACACTTATCGAACACTTTTATTAAATATAAAACTTACTTAAAAAGTGATTTTGACTAACACTCTCGGTCACAACCCCTTTTATCCAATATGTTTTAGTCAAAAGCACTATTAACCAATACCTTTTAATCAAAACTACTTTTGATCAACGCGTCCTCAGTCAAAAGTTTTGGCAGTCAAAAGTACTTTTGACTGGTTAAGAGTTTTGACTGTAACATATACACTATCAATGCCTACCGCTTAAGAACTGACGGAGAGATATGATGAAACTGTAAAATGGCTTATGTTTTAATCCTAAAATTGAAAAATAGAAGAACGAATGGACATGACGAAATTTGTTTCTGCCATGTGAATGTGGAACCCTCATATTTGACAAACAGATAGACACAGATATATGACAAAGCTAAAGATTAACTTCATAACATTCGGTTTGAAAACATAGGGTTCCGCCCTATTAAAATTAAAACGTCAAACTCAGTTTTTTCTTGCAATTACAATATGGTCATCGAATTTGTTAAGCCTGCACTTCAATAATATGAGGTGCGTTAAATTTGTAAGGTCTGAATGACATTAGGAAATTGCGCACACTGCGAGATAGAAGCGCATGCGTTTGCTACAGATTTTTGCGGCTTATTTACGCTCGGTAATTTTGCACACATACATGCATGAACTTTTTTGTGACTAAGTATTATTTTCTTAATTTATGAACATTTTTTTAAATAGTCGATAATTCGATTTTTATTTTAAATTATTTCTTTCCCTAATCTCTGTATTTTTCTGTGTTGTTAATGTTGTCACTAAGCGTTTTACAGGTAAATGATTTTTTATTTTTACTAATAGTGAAGGCTATGGTTTTAGTGAATTTTAAGGCCAATAATCCCTATCAGCACTTCCGAAAACCAAACCAAACTTAGTTTAATCGAAATAGAAGAATAGTATATCTAAATAAAATAGGAAATGTTTCTGAAAGGCTTATCAGGCCAATTCTTGGAGAAGGCAAATCGATGAGTGAAAGGAATTCGGTTTATTAGTTATCAAGATATCCGACCATAAAAAAACTCATGTAAATTTATACATACTTAATGAATAAAAAATAATTCCCCTGATCTCAAAATTAAAGAAACACAATGTAATTTAAATTTTTAAGACCCCTTTATGTTACTTCTCATCTCAAAGTTAGCAAATTAAAAGTGATATAACTGCATAATACCCTCGCCATGCCTTCACATGCATGCGCCTTTTTTTAAGTATGCGAGTTTCCTTACGTTGTTTTCCAATACCGAAGAGATAATGTTAAGCATTAACAATGTACTTGAGAAATTAAGGAAAACACTCATTGATACACGCCGGAAACGCAAACAAGCCTTAAATTATTTAAAAACATAGTTTAGACGTCAGTCGAAAACGTGACGTAGAGATATTTATGATATTGCTATTAATTTTTAAACAATTATTTTTCGATATTTTCGTATTATGGAAATAGGAACTATCCTTGTCCCTTCCTTTTGCACTCGATTCTGAATTTATTAATTTCGTTTCCTCAGTCATGCATAAACACACTATTGCACCGGCATAGTTGAGGTGATAGACTCCTGAATTCATGAACTCCGTACACCACTATCACCAAGTGAACTAAGCTGCACGTCCAGGTGATATAAGTAAAAAACCTTTGAATGTATCGTAGGTATCATTCTTTACATAATAGCTACTGAACGGTATCTACGGCAACTACAAAAGATTGCATAGTCACTGCGCAAATAATGCATACAAGTGCATTACAAGTGCACACAGCTGTAGAAAATAGCTCTACACGAGAAGTCATTAGCTTATTCACAGGGCAATAACCGCGAAGGTCATTTTACTATCGATTATCAAGGACTTACATAATTAGATATGGAATCAGCAATAGTGATTCCAGCTCGGGTCATTGAACTTTATCGGGGCACTATGTCACTTATGCTGCCGTACTCACGACTTACACTCTGTTTCGTTACTCGTAAGCACCTACGTCTATTCCGGGTTCAACGCTCTGACAAGGACGTTGTGCATACAGTACAATACGAATGGCGATATTTGATGGTTTTTTTTTCACTGAAAGAAACTGCTTGTTACGTTGCTGAAGACAATGTACAGCATTACCTTACCCTGGACTTACGCGACAGGAGGGAAACGTGGAGGGACCGGCCGATAAGGGCCTGGTCAGACGCGGTTTTTCGTACTTACTTAATTTACTCTTCATACAAAAATGTCAGTCCTCCGCGGACAAAAATAGTAAGCGAAAAAGTCGAATTCGCGAAGTCTGAGTACAATTTCACACATATATACGCACATAAAAATCACAGTTTTTTTCTGGTATAGAACTGACTAATAACAATAATTTAGAGGAATTTTTATTTTATACATGTTAGTTATATTACAATAAATTACTTTATTATGTTGATTATATTAAGATATTTTTGAGGTAAAAGGTTTTATAAAATCTAACAAATGTCGTTTGACAAGTCAATTTTTTTCTTCTCACGCATTTTTTTACGTAGCGTGCTAATATTTTTAGTAGGTCTTTTTGCGTCTTATTTGCAAACGGAGTAGCATAGCGTGAATTAAGATGTTTCTGTATATTTAAATGTTTTAAAAGTAATAAGAGGAAGACGTTATTTCAGACAAAAAGATACAAAGAAAAAACAAGATCCATAAAATTTATTGAACACAATAGACAGCAAAAAAAACAATATATAATTAAAAAATTATATAATGAATTCAAATCAAATAAAGAAAAAACTTAGACCAAAATAGCCGATTTCATAGTATAGTTGACAGAAGATCACGATGAGCAAAACCATTGCGAAACAGAGCTTTGCGTAATGTAAATACAAATGCGAGAATGCGTGCTATGTTTGATGTATTGTAAAATGCTGACGACTGTACCTTTGGAATGTCATTGGTTCCTACTTATAATTTCACACATATTTAATAACGTCCTTTAGTTCTTTCAACACACTATATATTCCATAAGTAATTAATAATTAACTAAAGACCTATACACATAGAGCTCATTGCATACGCATATAAATTTAAAGTAGTCAAAATACAATAGTTAGCTAATAAATATAAAACCAGAGATACTAATGCAAAGATGGATGGATAGGATAGTTAAATAAAAAAAACTTTTTATCCTTGCTAAACTTAAATTATTAAAATATTTATAATATATCTTATAGTAAAATACTTGGCCCCTTGACTTGGTTCAACTACGCACTGGAAAAATGCCGACGATACTTAACTCACAAGCCCTATCGAACTTTTAAGTCTGAGGAGAGACTTTGCCTCCCTGTATGTGTTCTACCGCTTTTATAGTTTATTATTATTTTATTTATAATGGTGTGTGTTATGAGGAATTGTTTAAAATGATGGCTACGGCAACTTACATCGCACCGCTCGTCATTGGCAGGAAATTCATTCGCACACCGTATAACCTAAATGGTCACATACAGTGAGGTTTCAGAGAAATTTCCTCTCGCGAACGCTTAGGTTGTGGAGTGAGCTCCCTGCCAAGGTTTTCTCTAGGGACTAAGTATGAGGTTCTCCAAGAAAAAAAGTTATTTGATTTTTGAAGGGTCGGTGACGGCTTCCCATCAGGCGGGCCGTTAGGTTGTTTGTCATCTTAGTAGTAATAAAAAAAAAACTTCAGGAAAACGTTCCAAAATATAGTTTATAGGAAAAGTTGAATTTGTTCGATTCTTTGTTAAATGTTTAGACTGCCTTATAGCAGTGTTGTGTCAAAAGGCGAAATCCGCCAAATCTGAGGGTTAACTTGTCAAAGTCCGGTTCATACAAACTTTAACTTCTCACAAAAAATGTGCTCATTACGATACAATAGTGTTTCTTATTAGGTAAGTCAATTCGTTTGAATTAAATAAATAAATAACACAACCTAACTTAACCCAAATCAAAGCACTGAACATCGAATTTTAGTTTCAACCTTTTTTGAAGTCGATTAAAAAGTTGCTTAACTTTCAATACAAATATGTATATATCATATCATGAACCGGTGGTAGACCAATTCATTTTTAATTTATTTTCATTTCATTTAATTCAAATTAGTATCATCAAAGAATACGTGTTTAAAACAAATGTTAATGTGAAATCAGCTAACTTCATAACTTCAAGAATTACCAAGCGAGACTGAAAATTCGTCCAAATATTTTACACAAGAATTACCGAGCGAGACTGAAAATTCGTCCAAATATTTTACACTAGAATTCCAGTCTAGGACATTTCGGTATAAGCTTCCTGCTGAGCTGTATGTAAGAATCATGGAAAACCACTACTAGCATATACATTAACATATTTAAAGCAGTTAACATTTAGCTTATACGTAATTAATGTGCCAACACAACGTAAGAGGTCATTGACTCTCGTTACAAAGTGTGACGTCAACATTCGTATCGACTTGATCTAGATCCGCAACAAGGCAAGCTGTTCGCTACGACTGCTCACGCCTGACCTCGCGGAGTACTGATTGCGCCGTCGGACAATGTATTTAAATTTTAATAGGTATCATAAATATGTTGCGAAATAAAATCAATTTGTTTTAATGATTTAATTATGCGCATATTTCGTTAACTATTTTATATTATAAACCTTACAAGTAACACTTTTGTACGCGTTTCGCTATAGTTTTTCTGTTAGCCTTTCTGATAGCCTAATCAGTATCACACAGAAGACTTTCGGATTCAAAATGAGAACAACTTTACATTGCCAGAATCTGTGCAAAGCTACATCCTTTTGCACCAATTCTGAGAAACAGTTTTTTAATTCCAAACTTCCAAACAAAAAAAGTATTACTTAATTATAATAATAAAAAAATTAATTATTCTTTAAACCAGGGGTTCTCAAATCTCTTCTCTCCCTCGGCGCAGCAAATGGCAAGTGTACTTGCCACGCATTGTAAAATACAATAATGGTAATATATTTTTTTAAATGTTTATTTAAAAAAAATGTTTTCTCACAATTGTTCAATGAAGAGTCAATGTGACGGAGCGTGTTTTTGTCATGATTCCAAATTCTATTTTCAATAGAAAAAAGTGCCTGCGCCCCCTTTTGGATATCGTCACACCTCAATAGGGGGGGGGGGGGGCGCCCCCCACTTTGAAAATCAATGCTGAATAGAGCGTCTTTTGCTAGTGAAAACCTTCCTTTCCTTGTTTTATTTTTATTTTTAATTCTAAGTATCAGGAGAATGTTGCATGGGGTCAAGTCCAATTATTTTTTCAACAATACTGTAGGAAGAGTAACCCGAAACATTAATATTAATCAATGGAAGTTTGGTTTAAAGCGCATTTTAATGTCGTGAGTTAAAGGTTTCTGTAGTAATTTATCGGAAAAGATTCTTGATATCTAGATTTAGTACGTATACCAATATAATATTTTATCAAGACATTCTTATGTAATGTATAACGTTTTCTTAAACTTTCACTCTTTTTAGGGTTCCGTCCCTTAAGAGGAAAAAACGAACCCTTATAGGATCACTTTGTTGTCAGTCTGTCTGTCTGTCAAGACCCTTTTTCTCAGAAACGCGTGAAGGTATCAAGTTAAAATTAAAACCAAATACTAAAGTCTAAGGTCCCTTGAAGCTGTAAAAAACTCAAGCTTCTAAGTCGATGCAATAAAAAATACGGCAGAAGTACGGCCATTTTTGTCGCATTTTTTGGAATTTACAAATAAATCAAAACCTATGGGGTGTAACACAATTAACAAAATTAATTAATTTGTAGTTATAACATATTAAAAGATAAGTTTGTCTGTCTGTAAAGTCTTTATTACTCAAGAACGCTAGAGGTTTCGAGTTAAAATTATTATATCAAATACTAAAATTCTACGGTCACTTAAAGCTTAAAAAAATCAAGCTTATACGTCAATACAATAAAAAAAAGCCCAAAATATGGTAATTTTTGTCGCATTTTGTGACATAAATAAATCAAAACGGATAGGGTACTCGCCGTTGACCTAGAATCATGAAATTTTACAAGAAGCAAGATGTTACATCACAAAAACAGTATGGTAGAAGAACTATCTACATGTCATAAGTTTCTACAGAACCTTCGGTGCGTGAGCAAGACTCGCACTTGGCCATTTTTTATTTTCGTAACTGGCAACTATTTCTTTCTTCATCAACCAAACTAAGCCAACTAAGCCTAGTTTGAATTCAATGAATCAATGTATGGTTAGTACGGTTTCTGCAGAAAGGCACTTGCTTGAAGCTTATTATAATAGTCTACAGACTGTAATTAAACACTTTGTCGTAAATACCTTTTTCAGTAACGCACGATTTGAATTTAAATTTAGCGGATTTAAAGTAAAACTGACGGAGATATAGATGTTTTTTATGCTTCCTGTTATAAGTAGTGAAACCTTGTCTATCAGGGATTCCGTTCTGTTTCAGCATCTTAACAGCCGCGTTCCACTGCAAGATCTCAAGAAACAATTCTCATAAGATAAAAAAACTCATGTTTAGTAATTGGCTCTCCTCAAGACACAGGTACGATTACGAACTTAGGACAAAGGACAGGTAGTGATGGACTTCGCATTCTAGGATATTAAGAGAAAATACCCCGCCTTGTTTTCCATTCAAAGGTGTTCTTCTGTTTCCTTCCTGGATTTTACTATTCACAACCACTATGTCTGTTTGTTGGTTTTTAATACGCAATTCCTATGAAAAACTTGACGTTACAAGAGTCCAAAAAAATTGCCTCTTTCTTTTGACATCTTTAGACGTGAATTATACAAATATATAAATTAGTTTTAAGAAAGAAAAACAAACAGACACAGATCAATTCATTGCCTTTCAGGTAAAGTATTTTTTCTTATATTAGTTTAGTTGAGATTAGGGAGAGAAAAGTGGGGAATATGATAGGAACACCAACTTAGATCCGATACTTCGAGACTAAAGAAACACTTGATGTCGAATAGAAACTATCACTGTCAAGTTTTTTGTAATTTTGTTATGTATTTTTCTTTTCAACAATTCATTCATTCATTTTGATCAATGATTTTCGCTCTACCTCAAAATCTCAACTCAAAAAGCTATTTTTCAAATATCTTTTTCATGACATGGGACCCCAACAGCTATGTAGTCCGATACTAAAACTTGGACCAAACCAGCACAAACATAAAATCTATCTTAAGCGGATATATTAGTGGTCAGTTAGCAACTGTTGTATAGTCCACTCCCACCTTTATTTGGCATTTCACTTTCATCTTGCCAGTGCAAGCACCGCCAACAATCCAACGGTCTAGGGTCGTTAACCCCACGTCCTCGCATCGCGTGCCGATTAGATAATTTTCTGCGCGTTGTCAAAATACTCATGACCCAATGGTACAGTGAATACATGAGGTCGATGAACGCGGTGCAATCGAACAAACTCGTACGCGATCTGCGTAACAAGTTTATCGAAATTCGAATCGATATCGGACGAAAATACCGTATCCTCTGAAAGTTTATCGAATTTCAAAACGATATTGGACGAAAATACCGTAGCCTCTGATATGGTAAACTGTTTTTTTTTTAAAGAATTATTTAATAATATTTAATAATATTTTTGATACATGATCAAAAATATGGCACAAAATCAGAAGTTTGTTATTTTGTAGTTTTAAACATAAAAAAAAGTTTGTCTGTCTGTCTGTTATGATCCTTTTACTCAAGAAAGAGTGGAGTTATCAAGCTGAAATTAATATCAAATACTTAAGGACTGTCACTTAAATTTGTAAAAAAATCAAGATTTTTAGTCAATACAATAAAAAATTTGCCCAAAATACGATCATTTTTGTCGTATATTGTAACACAAATTCATCAAAAGCTATGGGGTAGTACCCGTTGATCTAGAATCATAAAATTTGGTGAGAAGCAAGATAATACACAATAGAGGAAATAACCCAAAAACTGATCATAAAACTGTGAGACTTGTGAGATCAGCTCGCGCCAGACTCGCATTTGGCCGGTCTTTTTTTAAAGTTTTGACAAAGAAATCTTTAAAGTTTTAGAATAGAATTGTTCTATTAGTTTACAACTTTGCTAAAGCATAGCCGTGATAGTGCTAACCCTGAGAAAAACCCATTTTTTCATAACAATACTAAATAATGATCAAATTACTAATTTATTTCATATATTTAATTAAAATGCTCAGTAAGTTAAAATGTAGTAGCACTACACACAGTCTACAAGGCTTATCTAATAAATTTTTGCATAATACTATCAACATCCCTTTTTTGTTAGAAGCTACAGAAGAGTAGAAGAGTGGAAGACTCTATCCCGGTGGAGATATTCCAAAGGAACCAAATGAGCAAAGACTTTGGGACACTCCACTGGTACAAAGTGCTTATACTCTTTTACAGCTAAATTCGTGAATATGTGTGAGGAAAAAGGTGTCCATCCCGAAAAACTTAAAAGAACACGATTCGGAACGCCTCTCAGCGTGCTTCATACAAACGAATTTAAAAAAGAATAATAAGAAACATACAAATGGTTTTAAAAAAGATTTCTAGTTAATAAAAACGTTTAACAAGATTATGAAAAATTAGACACAGGTAATTAGCTTCGGATTATGACTACGAAATTCCACAGTGTATATTTAGTAATTGTCAAAAACAAATGAGAAATTCATTTGTATGAAGTTAGCTGCGAGGCGCCGCGAATCGTATCCTCTTAAGTTATCTTTGATTCGGCCAATATTTAAGCAAGGCAGTCACTGTCGATAAATTAATAAAATAACTGAAAAATTCTGAAGAAAGCAAATCACATATTTTCTAGAAAACTATAGCATATTTTTTAACGCACAACGTGGTTTTCGAAGCGACCGGAGCACTTCAACTGCCTTAGCACAATTCACAGATGATGTTTTTGTAGATTTTTGTAGATTTCGACACTCTGGGTCATGAACAGTTATTTCAAGACATGACAGAGTGTGGTATTAGAGGACCCCTAAATATGTGGTTCAGTGCCTATCTGAAAAACATAAAAAGGAAGACTGTTGTTGACGGCATCTCTGGAGAAACAGCGGAGGTGAAATGCGGTGTTCCGACAGGCTCCGTGTTTATTTATGTAATACAAATACAAATACAAAAAACAGTTATTTGTGAATATGGGTACATAAAAGATGTCAACATTAAGCATAAAAGGAATCACCATATCCTACCTCATAGAAGGCATACAAATACAATTTATAATATAATGAAATAACTAATTATATAATGACAACTAATTATATATTATTATGTTAACACACAGTTCTACTTAAACATATAAGTACAATATTCTTTTTTTTCTGCAACCGATCATTCAAGTACTCTCTGATTGTGTAGTAAGTTTTCTCTACTAGGAAATTTGGCAATCTATTTTTAAACTCTTTAATATTACTAACGACACGAATAATTTTGGGCAGCTTATTATAGATCATTGGATTGGATATAAAAAACACTGTTTTGTAAAAAACTAGTTGTATCTTGTGGTAATTTCAATTTACCCGGAAATCTATTATTTGTACCAGACTTGAATACAACATTGTAGAATATACATGTATGCGAATGACACATGTCTGTTTTACGAGGATATTGACTTAAATGATACCGAAACTAAAATCCAAACACATATTAACAATATTACTAAGTGAGCTCACGACAACAAGATAATAAAAAACACGAGTTCGCCTTATAATAATAAATTTAAGGAAATAAATATAAGTTTAATCGGTAATACCTACTCATGTTTGCATGATAAATTCAATAAGTGCCCAAAGATCACCATGGTAGACAAATTTAAATACCTGGGGCTCAATGTGGATTGCCACATGTCGTGGAAACACCACATTAACGATGTATACGTACGAAATTGCGTGAAGTATTTGCGAAATTTTATCTTTTGCACAGGGTAGTTAACCGAGCAACACAATATTCTGTTTATCACGCACTTGCTGAATCCATATCATCATACTGCTTGAGTAGCTATGACCGAACATTTCCCTCTTACTTGGATAAAAAAAAATCTACAAGAAAGGCTATTAAAACGTATAATTGGAAAACAATAAATGTAAAGGACACTGATAAACTATTTAAAATTTGCAAGATATTATCTGACGAAAAATTCAAACTTATTGTGTTAATTGAACACTGTATAATAACGAACATAAAAAACATGTTTCCCATAGAATTACAACCAGGAAAATAACAAATAATAGACTAACTGTGCCTAATTCATGCAACAATTATGGTAAATGAACTTCATTGTACCTCATATATTAAATGATGGGATGATGATATGATGAAATGTTCCAATCCCCTACTATCAATCAGACTACATGTAAAATTAAATGTAAAAATATCTTATAAATAAATTAGGTTAGGTAGGTAGTAATATTGTTGTAGTTTTAGTTATACACCTAGGTAATACTGATGTTTTTAATTATTATAATTAGCATTTAATTTTCTAAGTAAGTATATTTATGCAATTAATTATTTTTTTTTTATAAATGAATTATAATATTAAAAAAAGTTACGTATATATATGTATAAAAATGGATCGCCGAAATGTGTGTAAGCGCTGATCTTCCGCACCACCGTTCTTTATTGTCAGGACAATTTGTATGAAAAAAAAAACCGGTCAAGTGAACTCGCGCACTAAGAGCAATTGTTTTAAACAGGGAACGTTTTTGAATAATTTGTACAACCTATTGACAATAGATGAAAAAGACTAGTGAAGTGCGAGTCGCAATTGCGAACTAAAGATAAATTTGTAAATTGTAATAACTAAAGATAAATTTTGGCAAGTTGTTGTGAAAAAGGCGGGGAAGGTTTCCTAATTTGTTGAACCCCTTTGACTGTACGTGGACACGATAGTTGGCACTATGGTTATGAAATGAAGCTAGTCAACTTATAAATCATAGCTGTAATGCTATGTCTTTAATGGCAAATGCAGCTTCTATTGAAAGAACAAAGCAAAGAAGTCATAGCAATGAGTAACTGTGTAAGGCATCTAGGTGCCTTTTAAAATGCAATTTAAAGCAGCGTGTTTACACATCACTTTTGTTTTAATGGGTAAAAACGGAAAATCAAGGAATTTCAGTTCAGGGCAAACGAATAGTTAGTAGTAAGAGCATGAATATACTGCAGTTATAGTTTAAATTACACAAAGCATGAAAACATTTAAAATAGGCAAATACAAGTATTATAAATATCATGATTTCAGGTTCGATAACATCTGTATTCTGCAACTGGAATAAACACCACAGTGAAAATACGATTTCAAATAGTAATGTTACCCCCCCGATGGCCATTTGGACTCATACTTTTACAGAAACTACTTATGGCTTCTCCCCCCTATATGGGGGCCGCGGTGCTCTATGATAAAAACATAACTAGGATCTAAGATAAACATTCTTATTTGGGATAGCGATTCTTCCCGAAAAAGATCTGATACTCAAACAAAAATCAAGGTCTAAAAGTCGATTTTTAAAAAAATAACTCTGGTTGAGCTCGTCAAGGGACCAATCTCGAAATTATTAGTGTGGCGCTTTCGATTTTGCTGTGCTAGCTTACTTTTGACCGGATTTTTTTTCCAATTTCTATAAAAATACTTAACTCTGGATGATCTCGAAATTATCTAGTTGTAGCTCGTAAAAAGCTCGAAGTTTGGTGCCCAGTTTTAAAGGTGTTAGTGCAGCACTTTCGGTTTTGCTGTGTGTACTTCTTACCGAAGATTGGTTTACTATATTTTTTTTAGAAAACCATTAAACTCTGGACGATCTCGAGATTACCTAGTTGCAGATCGTAAAAAGCTCGAAATTTCGAGACCAATCTCAAAATTATTAGTGCGCTGCTTTCGGTTTTGCTGTGCTAACTTATGACCGGAGATTGGTTTTATTTTAATTTCTAGAGAAACTACCTAACTTAGTTTTCTGGAAAAAAGCTTGAAATTTGGATACTAATTAAGAAATTATTAGTTCGGTGCTTTCAATTTTGCTGTGCTTACTTCCGACCGGAATCCGGTTCTCTTCCGATTTCTAGAAAAGTACTTAACTCTGGATGATCTCGAAATTACCTAGTTGCAGCTCGTTATCTCGGAATTTGAGGACCAATCTCAAAATTATAAGTGCGGTTATTTCGAGTTTCCTGTGCTAACTTCTAATCAGAAATCGGCTTTCTTTTAATTTCTAGAAAACTATATACTCTATATAATATTATACTCTGGATAATCTCCAAATTACCTAGTTGCAGCTCGTAAAAGGCTCGAAATTAGGAGGCTAATCTCGATATTATGAGTAAAATGATGTCGATCTGTTATGCTTACTTCTTCACATTAACTATTACATTACATAACATAACATACTAGGCAGGTCGTTTTTCTTGGTTTTCCGGCTTTCCTTTTGGTTCTGGAATAGCTCGAAATTACTTTTGGAGAGCTCAAAAATGCTCGAAAACGTATGCTAGGTGAGATTTTCCATTCCGGACCCAAGGCAACCCTGGAGGAAACCCCTGGGGGTGCCACGGGAACTTGAATTTGGACACGTGGCACCTCCAGGACATTTAGTGCTGTGCCTTTGAATGGATGGTATATGTTAAAGCTGAAAATTCTAATCAAAAGCAACAGTCGACGTACCTACACGTATCTCTATTGTATTTTAAAATATGTAATCAGCAATCAAATTGAAGAATGTCGTAGCATTCTAATATTAACAAATAATATATCAGTATATTATGTTGCAATGAATATAGTAAGGAAAGCGGTGGATCTAAATTTTATCAAGATACACGGAGGAACAATTCTGCTGCACAAAAAACACAGACTTAAGAAAAGATTACAAGGAAAATTCGTCTGCGTAGCGTTGTTCAACCTATAAGAAATCATAATGTCCCTGGTCTTTAACCATAGATAAGGTAAGGTTACACTTATTAAGTAAATGTGTGTGTGTGTGTCATGGACACACCCAGGATACTACTACCATTGGACGCGAAATACATATATGGCGAAAAGCAAACTCTTTAGAGTAGGTACACTTAAATAAAGGCTGAAAGAAGAATTGTGGGCCTAACAGCAGTTTTACCACTTCCTCCATCTGATACCATTCGGGAGGCTTTTGAATTTTGATATATTGTATCCGATGTATGTATGATATACTGTACTGTCGATATGGAAAAAATCATCAATTACATAGAATGATTTTGGCTCAGTGCACATTCAGCTGACATTTTTAGCATCTTTGGAGAGCGTCATAGGACGAATAACATTTTAGAAGTGGTACTCCGAATTAAACTAATTGATTAATAAAAATACGGTTTCTGCACGAAAAAAAAAGAGTTTCCAAGTTCTATTCCACCAAAATAATTTGCATTCAGTCAAGAAATCCAACTATTTTGGACATATTTTGTTCACAGAAGGCAATATTATTTCCCAGAAAAAAAATCATTTTATCAATCGAAATTGATAAACTTCTTTTCGTATGAATAAATTTTTTTTAACCACTTAAATGTACGTTTTAGATCAACCAAACTTAAATTAATTACCCTAAGACTGTTAATGTTCTTGTATTAAATAAATACATTTTTATATGCAACATTTTATTTTTCTTCGTTTGAAACAAAAAATAATTTTGCTTTGATATAATTTATTTTGCGCCAAAATCATGGTTTTCTTAAATCTGCGACGTCACTTATTAAAAACTATTTTTTCGATGAAAATAATTGTATCTTTAATCAAAGCCAGTGAAATGTTCACTTAAGATAATATTGTTTTGAATTAGAGAAAATAATAATTTTAACAGAATTTGTTAGATTCTAGACTCAAAATCTGATATTTTAAGCTGAAACTCTTGTTTTAGTCGAAACAAATAAAATACCTGCTTTAAAATATTAAACATTTTCGTTGAAATTAATCAGCTAGTATCGCTTTGAACGAATTTTCTTTTCGTTTAAGTAAATACCTGCATTTTTAAAACTGAATGAATCTCATCATTGTCCTTCAAAGGATTTCGTGTTGGCTTTTAATTTTAAATAATTGTTTATTGTAGGGTTTTGTGCGTCAAATTAGTATCAGTTTATGCGAGAAACCTACAGTTAATTATTTTCTGAGAATTGAAAAGCTTGTGGCCCAGTCGCATTCGTCTATCTGAAACGATAAGCGAAGTTAAGCAACGTCGACCGTGGTCAGTACTTGGATGGGTGACCGCTTTTTCATTCATGTTTAAGAAGGATCGTTAAATAGTCATAACAATTATAATTAAACATAACGCTGTATAATCAGCTAAAGGCGAGACTAGCTACTAAGCTCGACAAAGTCCATATCAAAGCAGTGCGGAAGACTGCCTAAATGGCCCAATCCTCCAAAAAAGAGGCCTGTGCCTCTGCAGTAGGGCACTACTAGCTCGACAAACGTGCGCTAAGACACACACTAGGTCGTCAGTGCGGTAGACTGACTCTATATGGCCCAAGCCTCCAGAAAAGAGGCGTAGGGCTTTTTAAAAAACTTTATTTAATCTTGACGGATAACTATGTCATTTTGGACCGAAACATTTTTTGTTTTAAACTAAAATATAATGTTATTAATTTAAGAGCTGCCGTAGTCAAGTTAAGAGCACTATTCTCTTGTGTGAACTAGAAATTTCTTCCGTGCAATAACGCACGAAGTTTTACGCCCAAGAAAACTAAGTGTTTCAAATAAAGAAGCATATTTTTCTTCAATGAATTAAATATTGTTTCAAATTGATAGAGTTTTATTTACTGGTTCAAAGAAATTTGATCTTGTGATAACTTCATATTATTTTAAATATTTAAGAGAAATAATATCTTAGATGAAGTAAATATTCGTTGGTGCATATATGAAACGATATTCTCTTGGCTCAACTAATTCTTTTTTACCGTGTGTGATGCGTTTACTAAACATATTGCACAATATTTACAAATTGAATGCAGTACCTAAAACCGAAAACAAGCATACATCAATAATGACCATTTCATAGTGCACATTCAATTGCAATTTTTGTACAGAAAAATAACACTAGGCCACGCATTGAAAAAATTGCGTTAAATAAATATTAAAATTAGACTATAAAATTATTTTGTTACTATTCATCTGTCCCATCACTATTCGATTGGGGGTTTCATGGAAACTAGTAGATAGAACTGGTACACCGTTGTATGAATTTCAGTACCTGGGGGTGCCACAGGTCCAAATTCAAGTTCCTGTGGCACCGCCAGGGATATCCTCCAGGGGCGCCATGGGTCCGGAATGTGATTTTCAATGATCAATTTCGACTAGCCTATTTTTGGGACATGAAAAAGGGGGGGATGTAAAATTATGACTTTTTCTGTAAATTATTACTAATTATAATTTTCTATCAGTCAGAAATATTTTACATTTTTCGGCTCATAAAGTATAGTTCCTAAGGCTGAATTGCACCAACTAACTTTAACGATAACAAAAGGCTTGTCAAATACTCGGTTTAGCAAAAAATACGTCATAACTTTATAGTTAACAATTACCAGCCAAAAATTATTGATTATGGTTAAAGTTACAATTGACAATCCGCTAAATGTTTATAAAATTAGGTTATTAATGTACAATACAACAAATTTGAATTACCTGGTGTTTTGAATATTATGTAAGTAGCATTGCTGATTAAATAAATTTATTTAAATAGTATTTTTTTTACTTTGTAGGTATCGCACAGAATTTGTAATACATAATTAAAGATAATAACGTTACTGCAAGTTCTACTTGCTATGATTACTTAAAAATTAGGTAAAACCTAGTCGTAATAGTAATTTAAACCTTAACAAAAACATTTTTGACAGAGAACAGAGAGTATTTCCAATATTTTATTATTTATACTAATATTATAAAGAGGAAAGATTCGATTGTTTGTTTGTTTGTTTGTATTGAATAGGCTCCGAAACTACTGGACCAATTTAAAAAATTCTTTTACCATAAGAAGCCGACATTATCCCTGATGAACATAGGCTACTTTTTACCGCGGAAAATGCTTCAATCCTACGGGAAAACGGGTAATAGGACAACGGGTAGTAAGAATTATCCTTCCGTACTTATCTTTTTCACATATCTTCTAAACGGCTGAACCGATTGGATTGAAATTTTATATGGGTATTTTGATGGTTTTCTAGACAATTGGATCCGGTAGGTGCTGCTGCTGTCGGTATGTCAACTACTGAACGGCTTGACCGATTGGGTCGAAATTTTGTATGTGTATTTCCATGGTTTCACAGATACGAATGTATTATGCCATTAAAGAGGAAAGATTTGTGTGTTTGTTTTTTTTTTCTATAATTGAGGAGTTGCCGTAAGAACCTACGCCGATAACGAAATTTAGGGCGGGCGAAGCCGCTGGCAGAGGCTAGTCTAATATATTTTGCAATGAAATCATCAACACAGTTACAATATAGCATTACGCATGCACACTTAGTTACATATCGCGTCATCCTTGTCTTTACTCACAAGCTACATTGGCTCATAACCAATACAGATTAAGGACTGTTTGGTTCTCGCAATGTTTTGGCAGCTTCGCACAATATGATACTGACTACGGGCCTGACAACAGCATCTTCGTATTAAAGTTTTGGTGCAAAGCAGGTGTAATCGGTGCAGATGCACTTTGTCACGTCATACTTTTTTTTTTCTGAACGGCCTATGCAGTTGGCTGATGCAGCCATTACTGCTCCAACGGACTTTTGGGGCGAGACTCAAACAAGGTCTCCCCTTCGACCAGCGTGAGCCTCGAACCCGAAGGTGAGTCAGCGCCAGGAGGGAAGTTCCCCGTTGCGCAGTTGCGATTGCGACTAAGTGGGGGCGAGAAGCGCCCCGGCACGCTTTGGTACTTCGTGTATGATGTGGGTCCGTGCGTTTGGCGACGAACCCGGGGAAAGAATCGTCGTCTGGGGCCGTTAGTACGTGCCGAGGCCGCCTAACAACAGTTTTTCGACCGTTCTGTGGTCGGTCGGGGGATAGTAGGTTGTGGATCGCACAATTAATCGGTCGAAAAAAAAAGGGGGAGTCTATGGAGGTTGCGTTTAGACAACGCATAGACGACACTAGCGTATGCTTGTACGTAAAGAGTGCAAGTGGTGTAAAGAGTCAGCTTATTTCTAAGCGATATCTTACTGTACTTGCCTATCATGGGATATAGACGACCCAGGACAAAAGCGGCTCGGTCTCTCACTATTTTGGTGTAATCGCGGAAGTTCAGACGTCTATCCATGGTCACACCGAGATATTTGGCCTTATTTTGCCAAGGGATGGCACGGCCGAAGAGTGAGCGGGAAGATGGTCGCTGAGAGCGGCCAACGGTGAAGAGAACGGCAGAGCTTTTGTCATAGAACCATTCGCCTAGGGCGGTGATTACGGATTGGAGTCACTTAGTAATGTCGCGTCATACATGCGCTCGGTGCACTATGGCGTGACATAACCTGTCGCGCGTAACACGCAAGTGCAGTGTAAGACATGGTAGTGGTTACATTCTCTTTGGTGCAGTGCTTAAACGCTACGCTACCACAGAATAAATAATACCCTACATTGTGAACAATATCAGTTCAACGATCGATCTGCAGTCAGCGTACTCGTAATTTTTGTTTCTTCGGGAACTATTTATTTATGATGTCCTCAGGGCCATATTCACAAACTGACTCCGCCTGTATAAAGTTTCGTGCTGTCTCTTTCGGTTTTGTAGAAAAATAAATGAGCTATCCTGCAGTCAGTGCTACTCGGGCGAGTTACCCCGAGTCGCGTTTATGAACGCGTCTCAGAAAAATACAGTTTAAATGAATGTTGATGTCAAGTTATAAAATAGTTGGTAAAAAGGACGACAGCGGCGTAATTTTTTAGAGTTCCGCACTCAAAATGTGCCAACGGAGCCCTATTATTAAGTCTACGCTGTCTGTCTGTCTTTACGACCATTTAAGGGTTCTTTTAAACCAAAATAAAAAAAAGGCTTAATGTTTTACAGAATATGTAACTAACACGTTTTTGTTTTTGATCTATCGTAAAAAACAGTAGTACAAACAAACTTCAAACTTGCATTGAAAATAGTTTGATCTCTAAAATATAACAACAAATAATAAAAACTGCCAAGTGGGAGTCGGTCTCACGCACGAAGAGTTCACTTTATCTATAAAAACGGCGAAAAAATCACGTTTAATTTAATAATTTATTTTTAAAGTCACCTTCTGTATATATTTCAAGCGTCTTCCTGTTGCCGTAATCAATATCGAGCAAAAACAAGCAAAAAGGTCACGTTTGTTGTATGGGAGCCCCCTTAAATATTTATTTTATTCTGTTGTTTAGTGTTTGTTGTTAAAGAGGCAACAGAAATCCATCATCTGTAAAAATTTCAACTGTCTAACTGGTGACAGACGGACAGCCGGACGGACAGCGATGTCTTAGTAATAGGATCCCATTTTTTACCCTTTCGGTACGAAACCCTAAAAACTGGCCAAGTATAAGACTGGCTCGAGCCATTACCATCTTAAATTACAATATCAGCGCTCTATAGTGATTATTGAGATGAATTCGTTCATTGTAAACGATATTCAAAGTTAAGCATCGTCAGGCTTGGTCAGTCATTGGATGGGTGTTCGCTTATTGGTACACTTTTTGTTTTTGTTGGTGTTACTAAATTATATAAATGGTTACCCACGTTGCGCGAATCCGACTCGCACTTGACATTTTATTACCTGTAAAACAAACACAGTTTATAGTAAAAAAAGTTTTTTCTTTCATTAGAAGGATGCTGAAGGAACACTAATACCTTACGGAACTAGGTACGTTATACTCCCTAGAAACTCCGTTATCTGTTTTGCTATTTATAAATACGTGACGTGTTTGGGTTTGCTGTAGAGCATCACCCAAGCAACCCCAAATTGAAATTAAGAGAAATTTTACAAAAATACTTGCTTTTCCAGGAAACGCTGTAGTTTAGCATGACATCACCAGGTTACTAACTTTTCGTATTTTTTACATTTTGTTTGTTACATGTATCATATCAATAAGGTGTAAAGGTCATAAGTAAAAGCTTAGTCAACAAAAATAACATACTGTTACTCAAGAACATTGTATAAGTTCATTACTCATTTCTTCGATAGCTATTTATAGTTTATCTTTTGTACCAAATTAATGAGTTATTTTTATATATTTATACTTTTATCAGAGCCGAACAACACGGCATCCTGATGTGGTTGGGTTCCGCGTTTGTAGATGAAGTAAAATTCCTTCTCTTCATTATTATGATATGGAAATTTCTAGATCCGACTTCTAGGCAGATCATTTCGTCCGGAGTCGGTGCGTTTTGTAATAAATTATTATCTTATACCTTTAAAGGAACAATTCTTGTATATATGTATATATATAGATATATAATCTGAATCTCGGACACGCCTGCAACGATTTTCATGAAATTTATTACGCTAGGAGTTTCGGGGGCGATAAATCTATCTAGAAATCTAATAAGCTAGGTTTCATTTTTAGAAAACGTCGTTTTATCCGTGTTTTCAGGCAATAATAAACTAAAAAATACAACTCTTCCTGACATTTTTTGGTGAGTAGTAATACTATTTATTTTACCAACACAGTAACACTCAAGCTACTTGACAATAGGTGGCGTTGTTATAAAAAAGAGCAAAGCTTGATCCCCAGGTACTACTATTTTATCAGAGCAGAGCAACACGGCATCTTCACGCGGTTGGGTTCCGCGTTTGTAGATGAAGTAGAATTCCTACCCTTCCTTATTTAGATATATGGAATTTTCTAGATCCAACTTATAGGCAGATGATTTCGTCCAGAGTCCGTGCGTTTTGTAATAAATTATTATCAAATGATTTTTTCTATATTAAGAATGTTATTCTAAATTTGGAATATTATAAATTCTAAAGTAACTCCGTCCGTATGCCTGAAAGTCTGTTACCTCTTCACGCTTAAACCGCTGTACGATTTAGATGAAATTTAATAGGAAGAAAGTTTGAGTCCCCTGGGAGAGGAAATAGACTAATTAAAGACGTCTGTTTTTTTTTCAATAATTGAGCAGTTACGACAACTTCAACGACTGAAATCCTACACCGACAGCCGAATTTAAAGCGAGTGGAATCGAGGGCAAAAGCTAGTCACATATATATTAGCAGCTAGTAAAAAATGAGAATTCAGTAACTATCGGATAAGTGGAGATAATTATAGAGATTTTTTTTGCTTTTCTGTTTTTGTAAACTTAAAATCATAAAATATAATTTAAAATAACCATTACAAGGATAGCTATTAGGCAGAACAATCAAAAGTTCAATCTCTCCTCTAATTTTGCATCTCTCCTTGCTCTTATTTATAGCCAAAATCATAGTTTTCTTGATTATAAGTTTACTTAATAAGATGAGTAATAAAAAACCGGTCAAGTGCTAGTCGGACTCATGCACCGAAGGGTTTCGTACCTACAACCATTAAGGTAAATTCACAAACAAAAACAAAAAGTGTGCCGTTAAGCGGTCACCCATCCAATTTCTGACCAAGCCCGACGTTGCTTAACTTTCTATATCGTATATCCATGCTAAATTACAGCTTTGAGTCACAGACACAGACAGAACGACTGACAGACGCACGTACATGGCGAGACAATAAGGGTTCCTTGTACGCACAAACATAAACAGCCGTTATAAACATTTACTTTAATATAATTGGATTTTTCTTTCGGCGAAATTAATTAAAAATGAAATCCCAAAAGTATATGTCCTTAATTTTTTTTAAATAACATCACAAATTCACTTTAGCATATACCCTGCTTTTGGGTTTCCATATTTAGCATATACCCTGCTTTTGGGTTTCCATACTATATGGAAACCCAAAAGCAAGGTATACGCTAAAGTGAATTTGTGATGTTATTTAAAAAAAATTAAGGACATATACTTTTGGGAATTCATTTTTAATTAATTAGTTATTTAAAAAAAATTAAGGACATATACTTTTGGGATTTCATTTTTAATTAATTTCGCCGAAAGAAAAATCCAATTATATTAAAGTAAATGTTTATAACGGCTGTTTATGTTTGTGCTAATTTTATATTTTGTAAATTCTGTTTGTAGTCAGCTGGTATAATACAGGTGTAATGTGAAGGGAGTCTGTAAGAAAATATTGAATATTCATACATAGGTACCCTAGATACGTGTTTTCACAATTTGTAATAAAATAGTCAAATAAGATAAAATAGGTAAATAACCTAGCGCCCAGTTACAACTCAATTAAGAAAAGTTACAAACTTCCGAACTGCTGCTACCAAATTTTGGCGCAATTTATACTAAAACTGCAATCTAATCTTACTAATGTCGGCTCCTTTAGGTGAATCCGAAATATTGTGATATACTAAATATTTTTAAATACTAACATTTCGTCACTCAAAACGCGTTGGTTATGGGTACATTATTATTTACTTTATTATTTTTTCAATAGTGGCAAAGAGCATTCATTCGTAAAATGCCAGTGAATTTTGAATTAACCAAAGTGTTATTGAATCTATAAATTTAACTAAAACTTCACTGGCATATCATAAATGTATTTTTTTTTTATTTTTTAGTAACTTTCCGCTACAGTATATACGGTATATTCATGCTAGCAACACGATAAATAAAATCCATTTTATTTTTTAGGCCAATAAAAAACAACAATAATCCTTCAAAAATTAGGTAAGAAGGTAAATAATGCAATATTTGTCGATGACAATACTAATACTATTATCTGCTATATTCATTATGAAATCAAAAATACTGGAATAATATATTATATATTAATTATTATACATGTTGTCATAATGTTTACATCTTTGAGAAATTTATTTACCTACAGCGCCACCAGCCACTATAAACAACATATGGGTCATTCACCACCTGTCACGCACACGTTACTATTTTTACACTCAGACCAGACACAAACAGTCAAACAAATCATTTATTTATATAAGATATCATTGTTGCTCGTTTATTCATTTTTAACCAACGTAAAAAAAGTAGGTAGTAGGTTCCCAGGACGTCGTCGGTCTAAGTTCATAAACAAACGTGATTATTCTCAAAAATATAATTCTAAGTATATCTTTGCTTATTCTAAACTTAAAAAATAAATCTTTTAGAGTTGTATAAGTCAACCAGTCAGTCGGCCACTAGGCCGAGGGGTTTCGATCTCACTTTGCGTTCTGAGTGGTGGAGGTTCGAGCCCGGCGTGTTCCAATGAGCCTTCTTCTTAATTTCTCAGGCTTTTCGGTGAAGGAAAACATCGTGAGGAAACCTGCATACGTCAAGAAAAAAAAAACTTATGTGCAGTCCACAAGTGTTTTGATGTGATATAATATACGGTCTATAGCGTCAAATATATATAAGATGGTTCTCATGATTTTCAGGATTTTAAGTATATTTCAGAGAAAGGTGGAATTTATCATTTTATAATGCGAACGGTGTGCCAGTTATTAAGTTTTTGTTATCATGGCGACTATGTATCTATTGGTTCAGGTAAAATATTGTTGGTGATGGAATCGGTGGTCTTTCTTGAGCCTATTATATAGAGGGTTTGGGGCTATATCAGAGACATAGAGAAGAGACGCGTTTTGAGACGGGTTTTTCTCATAGGACTGAATGAATATGCGAACGCGATAGTAGAGTTACAAACCCGCAAAACCTCACACTAGGTACACCGGTTTGCTTTGTCTCTTTCTAAAGGATGTTCAATTTTGTGAGGCTACTGCATAGTTCATAGGACAGATCACAGATTATATAAAATGCAGGACAAAATTGGCATTCTGATATGGCAAAAAGAGGTTGCAAAATGTAAAACCATAACCCATAACGATAACCTAACATCGCATTTCTTTGCTACCCCATATAGAAGTCCGTCCCGCGGAACGCTTATTTTCCGAACGGAGAAATACAACCATCGAATAGTATGTTCCAAGGTTAATAAAATGTTGTTCTTATTTTAGTATATCTAAGAATGAAGATAGGGGATTCCTGTAGTAAAAATAAATTAAATGCTAAGCAATATTATCATATTCAACAGAGAAATAAATTTAAATTTATTTTTGGTGTTTAAGTTTAAATTGAATTGAAAAGTAATCGATGACTGAGCAACTCAATAATACTTTTGTTTTGATGTCGAAACCAATATCGATAATTTTGATAGGAATACCAAGATAGGAATACTTACAGTATCGATGCCACAGATATATCGATGCTTTTGATACGATAGCATAATATCTACGTACAGATTTTAATTTAAAAAAGCGCCTGTGAACGTTTGTATAGCAATAGTACACATATGCATGTAAGTAATTCAAATATTTTTACTAAAATCTATATTGCTATTAAATTATACCTACAATATTTTTCTATTTAACCCGTTTATACTCCATACTTATATTATATAAGAAAAAGTGTGTTTGTCTGTCTTCTTGTTTGTTACCTTTTTACGGCTAAAACACGCAACCGATTTCGATGAAATTTGGCAAAGTAAAAGCTTGCGTCTTGGAAAAGGACATAGGCTTCTTTAATTTTCTTCCTAAAAATACTTGTTATTAATAATTTATTGTAAAGCGAAAAACATTTAAGTGAAATCAAAACAACGGTCAGTTAGGTTGGGACCATTGGGACATCATAGTCTGCGATAACCAACACATTACCATGGACAATTCTTATTTTATTATTTTTACACTTAGGTACAAAACAGAACTACACAGTAGTTTTTGATCTTTTAACATGGTTTATTTAAAATAGTAACAATTAGAAAATTAGGAAACGTAAAATAAAATAAATAAGACTGTCACACTCACAATACAAAAAGCCTCATAGTGGCGGGTTTTGAGCCACCACGATCAGTTTGAGTCTTTTAATTTTTTTTTATCGTTATATTGCAATGTTGCCAACATTGATTTAAAACATAAAAATAATACATATATATTACATATTGGTAGTATTAGTTAGTAATTACCTATAGATAAATTACATAAATGCCAGTCTCTATCAAATCTACGGTTCTGTATAGTATCTATAGACATAAAGAACTGACAGCGCATTTCCTAGCCAGTTGTGAAAAATGGTCGCAAAATGTGATAGAGACGAAGGGAACCTCCGGTCTCTTATTTCTTTCTAACTTCGTTGCATAAACATAATCAAACAAAATGATGGTCGTTGATCGAAAGAGAAAAGAGACTGCAGGTTCGCTTTGTCTCTTTCTTAAGGATAGTCGATTTCGTGAGGCTATTGCGTAGTCCACAGGACAGATTATCGAACTCACAGTTTATGATGGTAGTATCCAAACTGAAATAAAACTTAAGATTGACTGACTGCATTTGACTGCCTTGGTGAATTGACGGAGTATACTATTCCTTATTCCGTGCCGGTATGGGTTCGATACACACGCACAAGACAAATGTTTGTGTCACGAACATTTCTATTTATCTTGAGTCTCGATGTACGTGTGTATGTATATACGTGATAACAAACAAGAGTAGATGAGTATATGTCTCATACCCATTATCTGATACCCATTTTTTTGCGTTTAAAATCCTCTTCCTGCGAGGACGGTGCACAGGTTATGCCGGACTCTTACCGAATAAAACCAACCCACCATCTAAGCAGGTAACAAAAGGAGAGCATTATTATTTCCTATCGGGTCCCTTATTTTGGTGACTGATCCAACCAATTGAGCTGATACCATTCAGATAACTCGAAACGTAATTATACAACAGAACCTAACAACAAACAGTGGGTATTTCAAATGGCCTTCAGACAAACTGAGACTGCTCTTGCATCCCTGGACGTTAACCTGTCGCACTAGCTATTACAACTCAGTAGGGAAAAACCTACGCTACGCAACTATCAAGTTGGCATAATAACAGGTCACTGTCCGCTAAACAAACACGTTTTCAATATCGACGTTACCGACATTCCCCTGTGTAGGGGCTGCATGGAGGCCGAGGAGACATCATCTCACGTGATCCTACACTGCAAAAGCATAAGCGACCAACGGACAAGGGTCCTTAAGAATCTACAAACCATGAGAGAGGTACTGAATAATATCAGATACCTCCTAGATTTCTGGACAGAGCTGAAGTGGTATGAGTAATCAATGACATGTGAATTGGTTACCTACGCACAATGCCCCATTAAAGATAAGTCCAACTAACTAACCATAACTATTTCCTACTATTTGAAATACTAATAAAAATATAGAGAAATCTGATTTTTTTACAAACTTGATAGAATTGCAAAGATTAAACAAAAACGTAGGTCTATTTATTTAGTTACATTCTAAACGCCTTATAAGCATGATTTTTATGGGGACTTTAAATGAAATGCTGGTGGTGGTCAAGGGGTTTCGATTTCTTTCTACTCCCTAAGTGGCGGAGGATCGAATCAGGCGAGTGTCTTTTCTTATTTTTTTAAGTAACCTAATTATTCAAAGCCACTAGCTTTTCGGTGAAGAAAAACATCGTAAGGAAACCGCATACAAAAAAAAGACGTATGTGAAGTCCACAATCCGCAGTGGGCCCGCGTGTAGACTATGGCCGAAACCGACCTTGGATGGTAGGACGTGCTCAAATGAGTTGTGGACACATAAGGTTGACAAGAGAGGAAATAAAATTTGACCCGAGTTCATACAAATATGGCTCCTTTTTCTAAAGTTGATTAAAAAAGAGAATTAATCATACACTTGTTATTAAAAGTCAATAAATTAGACATTACCATTGTCTTACGGCATTCCTTCGAGGTCTGCTATTTATTTACCCTTTCTTATATAACCTTTATTTCTGCCATAAAGTGCAACGACAAGTTTCTCAAATAAAATTGTAAACAAGACATGCTGTTGACATGACTACGGTCTTAATGTTAATGAACTATTACTTTTCATTTAATTAATATTTTTAATTGCATTACACTATGTTGTTGTACTGTAGGTTAATGATATGGAAGTAGAGAGTGTAAGAACTCTTTAGAAGTAAACATGTCATTACAGGATTTATGTAAATGTTCGAAGGAGATTTCGTATTTATATCAGGTGGACCGTAAGCTTGTTTGACAACTTGTGACCGTGGTATTTAAAAAAATTTAAATATTATGGTGTCGCGATGGTTATTTTAGTAAGCTAATGGATAGGTACTGACATAGGTACTGTCTGACTGGTTGGTTAACAATTTACCTGTCGGATGTTGTGTTCTACTGATCTACGGTCCTGTTGAAACAAGTCCATACTAAGCTCTTGTACTCCGCCTCTTTGTGGTACCTGCTCTATACAAAAAAATGACAGCTTTTCCAATTTATAAACTTTAGGCTAAAACTTTCTGTGAAAAAAAAACTAAATCCTTATAAAAAACCATCGACAGGTCTCCGATCTTGACGTGAATGCACCTACCGGTCATTAGTGGTGTACATATACGAGTATTCCTATGTATATATGTGCCTACTAGAGATGCAACTATCCGTTAATTTGCCGATTTTTTTTGATACCGATTATAAAAAATAAAATTTTGACACGGATGCGACAAACCTATACAATAAAGCTAAACTGTAAGAACGATTTACATATCCGAGTATTTCATACTTAGTAGAGATTTTTAGTTTTTATTAATGATTAGAAACCGGTTACATTTCAAAAAAATTACTTAATTACTATATACATACCTTTTTGAAATATTCTAGACTTTTAGGTTCCATTTAAATTGCGAATATTCTTGAACCTATTAATTTGCATATTTTTTGCATTTCTCAAAAAAACACACAAGCTTATGGTACTTACATTTATCTGTACGGCCAGCAACGATCGTTAAAAGCAGTTTTTAATGCTATGACTACAAAAACAACACATACACCTGAAGGCCTTAGTGAAGTATTGTTAGACAATAATTTGAAAATATTCGCAAATCATAAACTAGTAACTGGCCGAAGTCTGTACATAGTAGCAAAAGAAGCCAAAACAACGAACTTAAATTTTTTATTTTGTCTGTTGTACTCGCATCACACAAAAGCTACTGCACGAAATTGGATGCGATGTTCACAGTTGCATACTGCTGGAGGTCTTTCTTATTCTGATGCCTGTTTCATTTTGACTACCGCCGCCTAAAGGGTGAATAATCGATTGTATTTATTGTCAACTTTGAAGGCAGAACAACGTCTGTTGGGCCAGCTACTCTGTTAATAGCTTTCTGGTTTGCATTTTGTTTGCGACTAATATTTCTTCGATATCTATAATTATATCGACAACAATACCGATATGTCAGAATCGGTAGCACCCCTATTCGTAATACCTATACATTAACCTTAAGTCGTTGCCCTTTGGATATTTTTAGGTAAACATTTTAGGTCGTTACCCAAGAATTTTTATAAGTTAATAAATATTAACCATCTGCTTATTTACAATGACCAAACTTTTAAGGGCAGTCCAAAGCTTTAGGTTTGATTCTTTATACTACTAAGATGGCAAACAAGCTTACGATCCGCCTGATGATAAATGGTAACTGTAGTCTATGGGCGCTAGCAAGGTCTGGCGTTATTCGCGAGTTGCTTTTTTAAGAAACCCATACCGTAGTCCCTAGATACAGTAAACCTCAGCAGTAAACCTTATTCTACAACCTAAACGTTTAAGAGAGGTATTTCTTCTTAAGTCGCACTGTGCATTTACATGCTTAGGTGTGAGGATGAATTCCCTGCCGATGGCAAGCGGTATGATGGTAGACTGGACCCAATGTGGATCCCATCTGATGGTCATTGTGTGTTTCAGGTTACTTTGGTAACTAACTGCTTTTTGTGTCTCGCTTACAATAATTTTTTATCTATTGATGTAAGTTTAAATCACAAAATTGAATAATTTCCATAACTCGTGTCAGTATTACAAGATTTATCAAAAAAAAAATATCATTGAAAAATATTTTTTTAACAAAATCTTCCAAAATCCACTTAATTTTAAAAAAATAAGCCCATAAAGCAGGCATACTGATAACACATTGAGCAACATGTTTTCTTCGCTTTAAAGTCGAATACCAAAAATTTGCAGTAGGCAGCTAAAAATTGTTTATTGGCATCCAACATTAGTCAATGTTATGACTTTGCTCGTTTTTCACTTTTTAGTATATATTTCGGATTAAAATGTCTTGTTTAAAAAAATATTTTACACTAGCTTTTGCCCGCGGTTCCACCCACCCTAATTTCGGTTATTGACGTAGGATTTCAGCGGCAACTCCTCAATAGGGAAATTACCGACTCACACTTGACTTTTCAAGTAGCCTATGTCCTACCCCGGGACAATCCATGTCAAATTTTCTCACAGTTCCACCCATGCGCCCTAAATTCGGCTATCGGTATAGGATTTTGAAGGCCACTCCTCAGTTATAGAAAAAAAAAACCCGACTTACACATGACATTTATAAGTAGCCTACGTCCTTTCTCGGGAATAAACTAACTCCATGCCAGCTTACATCTTAATCGGTACAGCATTTTAAGCGTGAAGAGGTAAGAGAGATAGTTTTGCATTTATAATTTTAGTATGGATTGACAATTTCTTGTTAATAAATCTTACAATATCAACTAAAAACTTGAATTATAGAAATAAATTAGTTTTGAGATTTGAAATGTAAATAGATGAATTGATTCCATAACCAACCAGTTTTGATATTATTTTAGACGATACAGTTAATATTTTAAATAGTTTTTACTTACTTAAAGCAGAAAATAATACTAACACACCTTACATGAGTATGTAAGGGAAAGTCTACAACTTCCAAAGATAAATAAAAAAACCACACAAGCAAAGGGAAATCCTCAACTTAAGATAAAGTACAACGGCCAAACAAGCAAATAAAGATTAAATTGTTATAGACAGGTCTTTGTACTATATGCTGTTGCACTTATTGATCACACTGGGCGGAAAATAAATGATATGAGAATATAATGAAAGGTCTAGGGAAGAAGGTACTTATACCTTACTACGTGTTCTTTAACACATAGATACCCAATGTTATTATAATATTAGAAGAGTAGGGTTTAAACTACTGTTTAGTGATACGGTTATTCTAATCCCCATACCACACAGTATAAGTAATATATCACTACACGCAGTCCCTCTGTGACGATGCAGTGACCGCTTGCAGGGAACACGCACTCATTTAAATTGTTTTTGTAGTGTTATTAGCCACGAATCAAGAGATTTTCGTACGAAGTGTCTATGGTGTGCCTCCATCACAATTGTGTACATTTTTTTTGTAGTGTTATTGGTTTCGATTACGGGGTTTGTGTATGAAGTGTCCAGGGTGCACTCATACACAAAAGGTTGTGTATGAGTTCACCCACAAATCACAATTGTTTTTTACAAATTTTGCATATTTTGTAAGTACTTAGATTATTGATTGATGTAAGAAAAGCAATTGCAAAGCATAATGCGAATAATTTTCCAACCAAATTAAGAATTACACATATAAAAACCTAAAAACAAAATAATCTTTTTTATATATTTTTCATTTTGCATTTTTAAAAGGTTTTTTCTAAAGTTACATTATAGCTAAAGTGTGCTGTAAAATTTTCGTTAGGTGTTTTACAAAAAAAAAACTGCGTGTCGTACTCTTTTTTTATATACCACTACTAAGGTGGCAAACAAGCTTACGGCCCGCCTGATTTGGTTCAAAAACCCCTTTCCGCCAATAGTTATTTTAAAATATAGTCACAAATCGCATTTTATGTTCTAGTGTACACTTCATTGAATAAAACAAATCCGACCATAAGCATAAGCAGCAGATGAGTGAATCCCTTCTGTGCTACGCATTTGACCGCAATATCAAATTAGTTATAATAGGATAAATGAGTAAATTTCAAAGAGAAAATCAGATTTGTTAGTAAATATATATGTAATTATAAACATTATCACCAAATTTTAAGTTCATAGGTCAATGGGAAGTTAAAAAATTCTTTGGAACAAAACTTTGTACAAAAAGCTGACTTTGTTTTTCAATATATTTTAAAACGAATACTATTTTTAAAACTGACAAACCCTAATAGCCCCCCTGATTTGGTTCAAACACTCCGTTCCGCTAAAAGTAATTTTTTAGTATAGTCACAGATTGTATTTTATGTTTATAAGTACACTTCATTGTATAAAAAAACGGAATTTCACTTTAGAAATTGAAAAACTATATACAAAAAACCGGCCAAGTGCGAATCGGACTCGTGCACCGAGTGTTCTGTACCTACCACCATTTACGTAAGTTACAAACACAAGCTAAGCGGTCACCCATCCAATTACTGACCAAGCCTTTTGACGTTGCTTAACTTTGAATAACGTTTCCAACAAACAACAATATGTTACTGTTTCGCCTAATAATGACTAGATGGCGCTGTAACGGTGATTTAAGATGGAGATAAATGGCTCGGGTCCGTCTCACACTTGGCCGGTTTTTATTATTTTTTGTTATACTTTAGAGCTTACACACACTAGATTACTACAATTTCTGTACCACCTGTGTTACACACAATATCTTTCATCACATTTGCCAGTAAATAAATAAAAAAATGAGGCAATAAAACAAATACCTACTTAAAAATTTACTTTTAAAAAATACAATCAACATTTTTTAATTTACCTTAGTATGTAATTATTTATCGTCAGGAGCTTCATTAATAAGTTTTTCTACATTTTCTCCCGTAAGTCCTTTCGATTTTTTTACTAACATACACATCTGACTTCCTTTTCAAAAATTCTATTTATTTATTTATTTTATATATTGATGTTCAATATTGATGGAATTTGATACTTGAGAATAATATTTAACTTAGAGTAAATTGCCTATATGGAAAACGGTTTGCATTTTTGTATTATGCAAATTCCCCAAAGTAAGCTAAGTAAGACATTCCCTGAAAACGAATTCGTTTTGTTCTTGTTTCTCTAGGTAAATAAAACTGGCGTAGGTATGCAGTTAAAGTATCTACTTGTCTTTAGGCATTGGTGGTAACAAGTTTAAATTTATTTCTTGAGCCGCAATAACAATATCTGGCGGTGTCGCATTTATCTGACTACGAAGTTGAAAGTTTTGTAAATCAACACCATAAAGAAACTCACCGTAATAAAAATGGTGGGAACAGAACTGTAGCCATCTAGCGGTATCTAGATTTTTTTTTTAAATATAAAGAGTTTTGACTAAAATTAAAACTTTTTAGTAACTAGTGTCGTTGTAAGTTCACACCATTTCAATATGGCGACTGCAGTTGTGATTTTTGACGACTGGATCAGAAACATTTGTTGCACTTCAATTGCTCGCGTGGTGCGTACTTCATATCTTGTACTACAGATGGCGCTTTTGTAGATACCTGATAGAATAGATAAAACAGTACGTATAGTCCACATTTTGTTATATTTTACAAGTAGATCGCATCGTACAACGACATAATTAATCATATCGCCATTAACATAAAACAGTCATTTTGAGCCGCAGTTCCTCAAAATATTTAAAAATTAAAAAAAAATATTAAATTTTAATATTTTCAAATTGCATTCAGGTGGTTAATAATGAGGATATAAACTATCATTTAAAGAATATATTAGAGAAAAAAACTGAGCCGTCTTCTACCTGCAAGGGCCCAAAAAATACTTTTAACTCCCATACAAAAAATTGATGACATCATAAACCCCCCGCTAAGGAAAATATTTTGAGGAACTGCGGGTCAAAATTATTTTTTTGCTCTAAAGTACCTGTGTGCCAAACGGTTAAACTCTACATCGATTTGCAGTTTTCGAGCGAAATTGCCGTTGTACGCCTGCCACTATTATTTCTTCAACGCATTCTGTAACAACGTGTAATCTAACGACGCATGTTTGACTTGCTTCTTAATTATTAATTATTCTACTAACACATAGCCATTGCATAATAAAAATCGTGTAAAGTCATAACTTAGATGTGTTATAATTTTTCACCATATAAAAAATGTTTCCTATTTGCTAACTAGATGGCGTTGGCGTCGAATTAGATCGCGCTATGGTTTCTTCCCAAAAAGTGATGTTATAGTATAGCGTTCACGCAAACGACGTCGCGGGCAGCAGCTAGTAATATATATATCCATGCCAAATTACAGCTTTCTAGTACTGATCTTCTCTGACCTAAGCCGCGGACAGACAGACAGACGGGCGGACGTTGCAAAACCATTCCTTGTTGATAACGGAACTAAAAACAGGCTTATCACTATGAGGGATTTCTTCCAGTCTGGCTTTGAGTATTTAGAACTAATAGCGACTGATTGGGCTAGTGGCTAGTTTACATGCATGTGTTGATTAAGTAGATAAGTAAATTTTATCTTAATCTTAACAAAATAATGAGGACTTGAACGTTTGCATGTGAATTTAGTTAGGATTTAGTAAACCGCACAAAATGAACGACCAAATACGCATCGTATTAAATTCCGTCATAAGTAGCATTTTCAAATGAGGTAAATAATGAAATTATGAAAGAAAACAATAAAGATAAGCAGAACAGACAATTTTGATGCTAGTGCAATTTTATTTAAGGAATTGTCAGGGGAAGACCAAAAAGAATATTTCCACAAACAGTCATGCTCATAGCGTAGGGGAAGTCAGGGGGAGAGTTACTACTCCTACTTGCTCAGGTAGGAGAGTTGAACTACCTTTTAAAACTCAACTTAAATTTCGCGCTAACGAACCTTCAAGACGGTCATTGGTAGAGCGCGGAAGGCCGGTTTGTTTGGGTCTGAGGTTCAGAAGTTTTTGTTACGGCTGAGTCAATTTTATTAATGTATGTAGTTTTGAGATTTCGATCGTGTTTATAGAGGTACGTATTGTTTGTTATTACTATTGTTCTGCCTGATTATTGCAGTTTGACGTGTGCTAAGTGTTTTTTCGCTAAGATTGATTGTTTTTCTGTTGGTAAAATTTTATGTCAAAGTCCATGGTGGGTGTGGGAGGTATGCTCAGTGGTTCATGTCTCTCTATAGTGTTTGTATGAGGATATTTGGAGTTCTATTTTATAGATGAAGATATATAAAACTTTTTGACAAATTTAAAAACAATTCGAAAACTTTAACACGCCAGTCCTATTTGTATTTTGTTTGTTTTTTTAATGTTTAATCTTATTTTCTCTCACAGGTTAATCGCATGAAAAATGTCTTTTCGATACAAGCCTTCTGATACAACACGCAAATGAAAAAACCTTCCATCACAGAATTAGAAAATGCTAAACGTGAGGTAAAGGAGGGTGCATCTCTAAGAAATAGGTACGTCTAATAAGTATGGCATCGATAGAAGTACACTAAGACCATGCTACTATGTCGCAGATCTGTCCACGAGACATGTGTAGGGCTAACACAAGATATTGATGATTTCATTTGTCATTAATGTGACCAGAATTAGATTTTTAGCTTACCAGCTGACTGAAAGTAATTATTAGGGCTGATTGATGGTACTAAATGCCTAGAATAAGTATATAATTTAAACAAAAGGTTAAGAAAGACCAACAAGTTTGCTAAAAGACACGTTAAATGTTTAATTTTGCTAACAAGATGTTTAATAATTATGTTGATTGTGAGATGTTAAAGAATATGTTGAAGTTGTGTTTTTTTTTTCTTTATAAGAAGAGCACTAACTGTGTTTTCTATAATTTATTTTCATTTTGTGATGTTTTGTTTAATATGTCTATAATTTAAGCTTCAAAATATTTTTATTTCCCCTTTAAAAAGCAATGTTCAACACTCCCCAGACCCCGGTTCAAGTGTCCCTAAGGAGAGTTGACTCATATCCCATCTTTCATTCTAATATATATTTATAACGTATTTCAGTACTGTAATATCGAAAAAGTTAATATGCATAAGTAAACCTTAAAATAATAAATAATTGAATCACTAAGCCTCATTCATAAGAAAATACGATACTTTAAATAAAAAGTGGTTCAACCCTCCCGGACTTCCCCTATATATAGTCCTGCAAATTCAACTGTCGTATTTTCTGTCCATTTCATCATTTTCTAATAATTTACCAAAAAATATTAAGACGGAGAACTAAAAGATTGTTAAGTATGAATTTGCTGGGCTTCAAACGCCAGCGAAAAAAGTGCGAGAAAAAGGCGCGCGAAATTATAGACAAGTGAGTTAGTGAGTGTGTAGGTATTTCAAGCGCCGATAAGCCTTCTACTTATAGTTAGATTTTAGTACACCATTAGTACACGTGGCTTTTTTATACCACCAATTTTATACAGTCCGCCTGTAGTAAAATGGAGTCTATGGACGCTTGCAACACCGGGGGCAATACTCGCAAGTTGCCGCCCCTTTAAAAATCAAATAATTAAAAACATATTTATAGTAACATAACAATAATTGTTATTTCTCTTTTCCTGGCAAAGCTGCAAATCCACGAGGCTACAATAATCTTGAATAAAGTAAAAATAGCTATAATGTCAATAACATGCACGTAAACAATTATTTTTAAAATTATCACAAGCAACAGTGAACTTAAAATTACATAGTTCTATTACTAATTACATGTTAATTATGTCAGAGATATAATGCAATAATAAAAGATAATGAAACAACAAGTACCTTCATTATCTTAATATGCAAAGAAAACAAAATGTGGTAAAATTTTAAGTACTCCAAAATGAATCTTATGTTGTGGTAAGTTACTAAAACTAATGTGAATTGTGATATTTTATTTGAAATGTTTTATAAAAAAACCTAAAATAATAGAAGGTTAATTAATTAAAAAGTTACGGAATTAGGTACGTAAAATAAATGTCAAATAGAGGTCACTAAGGTGGCAAATAAGCCTACGGTCCACCTGATGGTAAACGGTCACCGTAGCCTATGGACGCTTGCAGCACCAGGGGTATCTTCGCGCGATACCGACTTTTCAAAAATCTAAGTGCCTAAACAAACACAAAGCGGGCGCATAGTAGAGAAGCCAGGCCGTCGAGACCGAAGTCCCGTCGGACCAAAGAGTCCTCTACCGACAACTGGTATCAATGGGTTCAGCATGATGTCTTGGACAAGAATAGACCAATTGTCGCGTTCTTAAGTGGTGGAGGGGGGAGGGAGGGGAGGGGAAAGATGCGGAAACCGGCTATCGGGGTTTGGTTAATTTCTCAACAGCCACTTATCCGATTTCAACAAATAAGGTTTCATACGATAGGTGATAAAATGTTTAACATAATATGTCTTACAATGGTTTCTGCATATACCATACTTTATTAAATATTTAGAAAAAAAGCGAATTTTTGACAAAAAACTTTTATAATTTTATTGAATTGAAGCAGTAAATTACATTAAACTAAAATGTATGACTAAAAATTGGGTGATTAATACAGCTATATAAAAGTTTTTATTTTTTAAATTTGGTTAAAAAATGATAAAACTGTGACTGAATTTATACATTAGAATAACGTGACTTGTGCTGCGCATTATCCTATACCGGGTTTAATTTATAGATTATTTCAATATAACTACAAGTAACAAGACTAATTTCATATAAGTAATTTAATTTATTTCTGTAATCAATTGTAAAAATAAATAAAATATAAGGTAAAAACTAATATGTCATATTATCATTTACGGTTTACAAATATTTTGAATAACAAAACTCTGTACCTAGTTAATGTTAATCTCAATTTTTTTCAACTTCATATTACAAATAAAACAATACAGCCTTACACTAGGTAATAACATAATAAACAATGTTTTAGTTTAAAAAAATGTCATAAATATCTCCCAATTTATAAAATTCTAATTCTTCCCATCATTTTTATCATCAATGTAATCAACTTTAGCTATTTTCATTAAACTATCTTTGTCATATATTTTTATTCAATTTAATTTATTTGGAGCTAAAATAATCACACATTTTGGAATTTTATTGTAGAAATATAAACTTTGTATTGCAAAAGAGCTAGGTAAGTAGTTTTTCAGGACAACATTTGGAACTACCAACTTATCCTTATACTACCTTGTATTCACACTGTGTAGGTCACTATTTAAAGCAAATAAATTTTCAAATTTTGCGTATATACATTATACAGGCATTATGAAGGGTTCGATTCGACGGATTGCGAGCTTGGGATCAGCGACGATTCTCACAGCCTGTCGTTGAACCGAGTCAAAAGGGCCAAGCTGGTATCCGGGCGCACCCGCCCTGAGATGGCAGCAGTACTCTATATGGGGTCGGACTTGCGACTTGTAAAGTAGCAGCCATTGCCCCGACGTGAAGTATTGCTTCGCTCGGTTGAGTACACCAAGTTTTTTGGACGCCAGCTTCAACTTATCTTGCAAATGATCTTGGAATTAACCATCGCTGGAGATGTCATCTCGACGGATCCCAATGGTCTTGGAGATGGAGATGGAGAGGGGAGTGTTCTGGAATCGTGGAACCACAATAAATAGGGTTTTCTTAGCGGTGAACGCGCCGACTTGTGTCTTCTTAGGGTTGAATCAGCCAAGTTTTCCCGTCTCCAGTCAGAGACCTTGGTCGGAGTGATCTCGATTTGAGACACAAGTTCTTCGGGCTTTTCCTTCACATCGGAACGAGAGATGTTTGCACGGCCCGTGTAATAAGTGTCTCCAGTGCTGTCTCTGCATAGTATTGTTGATGTTTAACATTTCATTGATATACATTAGAAACAACGTAGGAGACAGCACAAAACCTTGCGGGACACCAACATTAATATCCATGGTATCAGAACAACTACCGTCAACTACTACAACTACTACGTATGCGTCTGCTGGACAAAAAGGTAGCCACCCATTTGCACAAACCCCTTAACTCTGTAAGCTGGCAACTTCGATAGAAGACCTCGGTGCCAGACCCGGTCGAACGCCTTCACTATGTCCAGGCTACATGCCAATGCCTTCTTCTGACTCTCAATGTGTAGTGCCCATCGGTGTGTGAGATACGGCGAAAGCCATATTGATGGTCGCTGACCAGGTCGTGTTTTTCTAGATATCTTGGAGAGGAGAGAGGTAATAGTGATTGGCATGTCATTCGGTGGATCTGATCTATCGCCCTTTTTGAGCACCGGGTGCACATTCGCAGTCTTCCATAAAGAAAGAAATTGCCTAGTGTAGTACAGGACACAACTGTTTAAGCACTACTGCTGGTATACCGTCTGGCCCACTCGACTTCTAGAGAAAGCAATGACTGCCAGACCTCCCGTTGTATTATGGAGATTTCCGACATGGTCTTACCGCACCACGGTATAGTCGTTTATACAGCGTCTTCGTCGTTTAATTCGAGTTTGAGGTAAAGACACTACCAGGTAGATCAGCTTTCTCTTTGGCACTATCGGCCAAATAACCACCGGTCTTTCGCAGTGGAAGATGGTCATAAAAAAGGATCATTAATAATAGGACATCGGTGTCAAGGCTATGCACTACCAACTTTTTAAATCCCAAATTTTTTTAAATCTATACCATGAAGAACAAGAAGTGGTCAGTATTTCGATGGAGGTTCGTGCTCACGACTTTGGCTTCAGGAACACCTCCAGTCAGTAGTTCGTAATTGGCGTCAAGCTTCAAGGCTTGTTTTGTAATTCCCATGGACATAAATATTGCAAGGCTTGCTATATTTGAAACCGAGTGAATGAAACGGTCCCACTTCCTGGGAAGAAGCGTCTCTCGACCTGAAATTTTGTGGTCAATGGAATCTATCATATGCCGTCGTTTTGAACGTGTTCTAGCTTTGAAAGATGCCATTTTATACTGATCGAATAGGATAAAATTACTTCTACATTCCATTATATTGGAATCCTAAGGTAAATGCTCGTAAAAATACGTCACTGAAATCATCAAAAGTCTTTGTACTTTTTTGTTTTCCAATAGCTTGTATTAAAACAAATCCATGTAAAGTTTACACAAGGCAAACGCCTCCTTGAATTGCTGGATACAATTTTCTGTTGCTTTTCTGACATTTGTGCTATCTTCAGACTTGCAAATAAGCAAAGATTCCAGTTTATTCCGGCCTTTTCTTTTCACTTAAGTAAACTAACCGGCCCGACAGCACCTATCTCCATGGTTACTTGCTAACTGCCATATACATAGGGATGTAACTTAAAGTGTGGAATAAGTATGTAGTATTTATTAAGTTTCTAATTCAACCAAATAAAACTAATAAGGTACATACACAGCCACTACGGTGCACAGACAGAGCGAGAGACATCGTCATTGAGCTGGCCATTCGGCCAATCTCCGTCTCGATCGTCGCGAGCTCGCCCGTGATATCGTTGATAACTTTGTTATTTTCTGATTGAATTTCAAAATTGGATAAAAACAGCAAGCTAATAAATGTGACAATTTTATGTTGTAGTTGGTTTTAAACCTGTCTATGTCATTTACTGCTTCAATTCAAAAAACTAAAAATATTTTTGTTGGAAATTTCTATTTTTTCTGAATATTAAATAAACTATGGTATTTACAGAAATTATTGTAAAACATGTTATGTTAAGCATTTTATCACCACTATGATATGACACCTTATTTGATGAAAGCGGATCAGTGGTTATTGAGAAATTAACAACACACCCTGATACCCGGTTTCCGCGTATTTTCTCTCCCTCCCTCCCCCCTCCACCACTTTAGAACGCGTCAACCGGACTATTCTTGATCAGGAGATCATGCCGAACACAACGATACCAGTTGTTGGTAGAGGACTCTTGAGTCAGACGGGAATCGTTATTTGACGACTTTCTTAAAAGCGCCTTCTCTACTAGCAGGCGTCTAAATAAAAAATGGTTTATCTCAACCGCTATTTACGAGCGACTAAACAGTTTGCACGCACCGTCCGGTGTGGCCGTGACAGATTGGACGGGAGAAACCTTTCGACTCGTTTCAACGACGGGCTGTGAAAATTGTCGACGATTCCAAACGCACCCAGTTTTGCCCCAGGTGTTGCAAGCGTCCATAAGCTGCGGTAACCGGTTACCATCAGGCAAACCACGAGCTTGTTTGCCATCTCACTAGTATAAAAAAAACTTATATTTTGACGTCTCTTTACAACTTTACCAAACATAGATGCTGAAATAGGTATATTTCGAGGTATTTTTCTCGTGAAACATTCTCTACGTTCTCGTTTCCTATACAAGAGCGTTCAGAATGTGAAACGATTTTGCAGAATGACTAGAAAAACCTGAGCGTACAATTTCGATATAAAAGTTTCCGAGGCATATTTCATTATGTTATCTGGTATAGCACGGACGCTAAGCAGAAAGAATTGCGTTCAATGCACTCGCACAGATGCCATGACCGCTGTCATAGAGGAGCGCAACGGCAAATAATTAAGCGCGTGCAACAGGGACAAATAGTGACCGGTCATTAAACGAAATTCTTCCTGCTTAGCGGTTGTGCTATAAGTCCGGTTGAGAAATATTCTTACTATAATATTTCTCACTGCATGCATGTAACATCCGAATACTTTTTATGGCGTATTTCGTTTTGTTTTAAATTTTTTATGCCTCGCAAGCTCAAATTTCTTAATTTTGGTTTTTATTAACCTAGTCAAGGGTCTTTTAATATTATGCGATATATAGTAGCCGAGCATCGAGCTCGATAGAACTGGCGTATGGCGTAGAGAAAATTTTAAATTGAGGAACGTAGTAGAGTAATTCCACAATGCTATGGAATTGCTCTACTACGTTGCTATCAACGTCGTAATTCGTGAACGAGGCGACATGCATGAAACGCAACGTTAGCAATAAGTCTGAATCTTTTGATCTTTAATATTATCTGAATTTTTATTTATAGCCCCAAGGCGTGTAAGAGGGCAATGCTTTTATGTCATTATATATAAACCTTGTACTTTTTGTCTCTGGTGGTGGTCTGGTGGTTCTCAGAGATATTGTTATATTTCGCTGCCATACATATAACCTTTCCCATGGATAAGATTGAACGTCAAAGAGTTGACTCTCACGCCCTCAAATTCATCTCGAATTCGAAATAAAGTACGAATTCTAACTTTTCTCGAACGGAAATAAAGTTAAGCTGTTCTGGTAATGTCGAATCCGACAGTTTTCGAACGCAAACTCCTCGAACTGCTTGGACTGGTTGGGATCTTACATTCAAATCATAACATTTTTTGTTAAAAATTATTGGGTTCTAAATATTAATTCTACTCTAAGCGTGAACTATATTATTATGTTCTAAAATCTAAATGAATTGTCAATTCAATGTCAAAAAATAAGAAAATTTGTCTACCTCTGTTCCTCATAATTCATTCCGTCATAAGAACATATGGTTACACAACATACACTGATAAAAATGACTTAGGTCTAGCAATGCCATCTTTAGCGCTGCGTAGTTTTGAAACTAGGGTCATAGTGGCAACATTTCACCGCTTCCGCTGTCCGGGGACAGGGTTTCATTTATAGTCCGGGTTTAAAAGTTCCTAAAAACTTTAAGAACCTTTTGTTTTGATAACAGAGTAAAAAATGTAAGACTGCAAACAGTTTCTTAAAACGTTTTGTTCCTTAAGAAGGCAAAATTTAGTTTATTGTTTTGATTATTCTAATTATTTTTTTAAAAGAAACTGTTGACATGTCCGGGTTCTAAGCTCCAAAATCCGGGGCATTTACGCTTCTTGTCCTAGTTGCTAGATTTTACAGATGGCAACCCTATTTAAAAGCCGAAGGCCATAGTTTGCAATTTCTGTACCACCCAATCAAAACAAATGATTTTCATCACATTTGCGACTAAATAAATAAAAAATTCAGGAGAAAGAATTAATAAACTCCCCAAAACACAAATAAAATGGCGGACAGAAGTATAGAAAACAACGCCATCAAGGGATAGGTATCTAGAGAATTTATGAATCAAAAAGTTTTGGCTGAAGTTAAAACTTGTAATTGCTCGCTTGGCGCATTATATTAATATGTATACCCATGCCATGACAATTAGTACTAGAAATTACAACTTACTAGTACTAATTGTCTCTGAACTAAACCGTGGACAGACAGACGGGCAGACGGATAGATAGACATGGCGAAACCCTAAGGGGTACGGACCCTAAAAATTGGTATACAGACTCTTAATTGGTAATAACGAACAACATGTTACAGCATTTTTGGAAAAGTCCCACCGCTTGGTGGGACGGGAATAGTGAAATCGCGCGGGTAAGTCCCATCGATATCTTCATATCGATGGTAACACCGTGAGGAACCACATTAGTATGATGACGGAGCGTTTAAACGCGTTATGACAATCTGTGTATTTTCTGTCTGACAGAAAAAATCGATAGTGGTAATAAAATGAGAAAGTGCAAGGCAGTGTTTGTTTGTTTGTAAATCCTTTACGTCACAATGCAGAATCCAATTGAGCTGAATTTAGCACAGGGATAGTTGACGAGATGGAAAAGGATATAAGCTACTTTATACCTATCCAGGAAATTTAAAATTTCCCGCATGAATACCTATAGGTAAGTGACTGAATTCCACGTAGACAAACTATAGCTGCAGCTGTATGTAGGTTGCTATAGCAAACTTTTGTACAATTACCAACTAGTTGCCTAAGCTCACGGCAATCACATCGTAGCGGGCGCAAAAACTAATAAATAATTAAATCACGAAAGTACATTTATTTATATATCTTGTATGGAGGCAGGTAGATTTTTCTTATTAAATCTTCATTACAGTTTATTATTGGTACAGCGGCGGGTGCGGGAGCAAACAGGCGGCTCGTCTCATTTTGAACACAAGTTGCTCATTCGTACAAAATGAAACGTCTGTAAGTTGAAAAAAATATTTTTAAGTTATTAAAATATAGAAAAACAAAATAAGATTTTAAGGATTATATTTTCACTAGCTGATCCAGCGAACGTTGTTTCTCTTTTTAAAACAACTTTTGCGCCACCTATCGGGAAAGGGTTATTCTAATTGAGAAACCTTCCCTGGCGTGTGCATAACAACTTACCATAATTTCATTATAATCGGTTTGCCCTTAGTGGGCAAGTCCGACTCGCACATAACTCTTTTTATTTATATAAAGCTTGCTCTAACAATAAAGAACACAACATAAAATAAAGAATTATCCAAATCGGTCCAGCTGTTCTCGAGTTTTTGTGAGAATTACAAACGTCAATTGATTTTAATATTTTTTTAGTTGGCAAGAAAGAAATATTTTATGCAAATTACCTCTTGCGTCGCTACTCGTGGTTTTCATCGTCGAGTTCTTTTTTTTTACCAAATATTTTGGCGGCGGTGATACCGGCGGCGATGTTACCCACGTTACCTAAGAAGCCGGGGCTCCGTTTTTCCACTAGAGGGTGTAACCAAATTAAAATGTTAGATGCTGTTCAGGGAAAATATGCTAAAATTCTTTACTTATAATTTTATTTTTTAATACTAAAAATCTATCTCAGAAAAACAGCAGTAAGATATTTATTTCCGTACCTAGATACCTACCTAATACAGTTCTATTATTTATCTTTAAGCCCGTCACACACACACACATCTATACACAACTTAAATATATATTATTTATAGCTGCGTGTGTGGTCGTTAAAATATACCGTAATATGCCTTGCTATAATCTATATTAATATATAGGTATTATAGCTCTAAGCTCTCTTTTAGTTTTTAAAAATATAAATTACATGTAGGAAAATATAATTACTAGGTAATTATTATTATTATTATTATTGTTCTGTAAGAGTTCCTTGCATAGTTTTGTAATCACATTTAATTGACCGCATGTTTGTTTGACATGGAAATTCGTAGAAACTAAAACTTCAGCTTATTCAATGATCTCTCTGGTTGACGCTCATCTATTAGCTGTGAAACAAAAGAAAGTAGAAGAAATGATTCATCATGAAAAGTCCTTCTTTTTCACAAAGTCGGCCAATCATATCAAAGTTTTTAATTGTATCTATCACTTAAATTCAAATGTCTATGAATATATAATACAATATGAAAGACCTCTAGGTATTTAGGTAAAAAATTAGTTCAATTAAGGATATGTTGTATATATATTTTTATAGATAGGTATTTAATTATTGTAATTTATATTTTAAACTAGGATAGGTACTTACTGATGTGAGTGGCGACATAACCAGGTCGATCCGTAGAGGTATCGTCTGTAAAAATACGATGTAAAATTATTTAGAATTTTTAAGAATTTGGATTGCAGCAAATAATTTATAACTAAAAAAACAGTCAACTATTTATTGTTGGTAAGCACCACTTTACTGCCATTAACAAAAATAACAGAAATAAAAAGTAAAATTAGTAAAACACTTAGTTTTTTTTTTATTTCTTGGTATATTGATACTATTTTTAAAAGGTTTTCCATTAAATAAGAACAAAAAGAACTTACAGCGACCGGGAAAGGATGATGAGCACAGTGCGGTTCCAACCTGTAAATTTAAAACAACATGATAATCGTGGTATATACTTATTGTAACTTTCCACTCTCCGACTATGTATATTTTTTATTACTTGCCATCGTAAATGATGTAGGTAAGTAATATAAATTGGCTGCTGATTTTCGTTACGAATGTTTTCGTTTGTACTACGATAACTTAACTAAAAATATAATTTACTACCTAAATTTAATAAAAAAAAATTTTTTTTTATTGACTTAGAAGTTTGATTTTTTTACAACTCAATAATAATAAATAATATTGTTTGTCCAGTACGGGAATCGAACCCACACCCATACTAAGAAATTTAAGTAGACTTAAGTATTTGATATTAATTTCAACTTGATACCTCCACGCGTTCTTGAGTAAAAGGGTTTTGACATACAGACAAACACTTTTTGATGTGTTTTAGCTACATATTAATGAATTTCGGGTTTTTTTTTATGTAAGTCCTTGCTTCGTGTCAAATTTCATGATTCTAGGACAACTGGAAGTAACCATAGATCTTGATTTATTTTCGAATGCCGAAATATGCGAAAAAAGCGGCCGTATTTTTTATTACCTTATTTAGAAGGTTGATTTTCTTACAGCTTCAAGGTTAGACGTTAGTATTTTATATTTATTAAGGCATTCCTTAAATAGTTGGGACCTTACTTCGTGTTACTTGTTTTGGAATTATCCTGCACTTAAGTTTATTTATTATGATTAGAAAATGTCTATAAACTATTCAGTACACGATGTGCAACAACAATATCCATAAATAAAACAATAAATTCGAATAAAAGTAAAATTACCATATCAACATAAATCCAAATTCAGGGTCATTTCAAACTCGTTTAGTATAAAATACAATAAGAAAAAACTGGTTGCCTGTAAAGTCGGTATACGGGCGAAAGTTTTACGTGACAATGATTTTATGTCTGTCTCTCTCGCTCTTAGGCGGGCGCGTGCCTCTCACTCGCTCTCATTGTGAGCGCATAACGTGAGCGGAGCGTAACGCAGTTTCTTGAAGTGTCACCCGGCAAACCAATTTATAAGACGTTGTCACGTCAAAAGGACATAACGGACTAAGGTCATAATAAACTGCATTTTTACCTTATTTAATTTGATAATTACATTTGAATTATTTTGTTTACTTTGAAATTGCAAAAGGAAAATAACTTTACTTCGTGAATAACACGAACTAGGGGACGTTCGTAAAACATAAAGGCCTCTATTACGTGAGTCAGTTTATCTTAACTTTTATGAATTCTATGCTAATAAATAACATAAAATATATTCCAAATTAATTGTCAAGCATAATAAAAAATTCAAGTCCATAAGATTCATTTAAAAAAACTTGCCTTTGCCGTTCAGTAAGCTTAAGATGTTCGGTGCTTGAACTTACGGTTTTAAGGAACACGAAGGTCTCTTACAGCTCTTTGTTGCCGAATAAGAGTATCAGGCGTCATGTTAATTGCACTATATTTATATATTATCATTAAATTATATACAGTTATATATCATCATAATATTTAATAGTTGGTTTTTAGGCAGGTTATATAATTAAGATTTTTTAGAAATGTATCATTTTGAAAAAAAAAATGAGATGCTTATTTTAACGCCAGAAACAAATACTTACGAAATAATGTACTACCACGAACTTAGAGCCCTTTACTTTACCAATAATAACAAAAAGTGTAACGTACCAGTAATAACAAAAGGAGACAAATTGTTGATTTCATTTTGAATTTGTGTTGTATCCACAGTCGAACTCTGAATATATTGTAACAATTCACAGCTTACCTTATATACTTAATGCATAATTTACATCTAATGATGACAGCCGTCCCTAAATAGTTTTAAATTGCCTTATTCATTTTAATGCAATAAAGATATGCTTTCTAAATTAATATAGTGATTAAGTTGGTTAAGTTGCATCAATTTATGGCCATTACATGTTTTTAATTTTCCTGTTGGAGGCGTAATCGCAAGCCTGCCTATAGCTAGGGGACGGAGGGTCGAAATGTCGCTCGTAGAATGGTGATCCTACTGCGCTTGACATACAGAAATTTACATACGTTGCAAGGCAGTATAGTTTGTGTGGCAAAAAACTTCGCTCTGTACTTACTCATAGACCGTAGGTGTACAAGTTTTGTAAAGCGTCACCTTAATGCTGAGAGACATTGTACTTTTCTTATTTAGCATCGGCTTAAGACGACCAAGTGCAAAGGAAGCTTGGTCTTGTATTCTTTTTATCGGGGCTCTGAAGTTAATTCCAAGAAGACTTTTCTCGCGGTTGACTTCGATTCTCCATTCCCGTAACCAATCGCCTAGGGCATAGGCTGCGCACTGGAGGGCCAAGCTTATTCGACAGACGTGACGGAGCGAACAGTAAAGCGACGTATCGTCCGCGAAGAAAGTCACATTGTCGTTGGTGGGACGAGGTTTGTCATTGGTAATCTGAGTAGCGCAGTTGGGAAAACACGAAACCCCAGGGGGACAATACGCGACGGTTACGAGACTTCGAAATCTGTTCAAATGCAAGTTTCTTCAAATGGTTGCCATGTACGATGGAAGCGACGTTATTTATATTGGGTCTATCTATATACCAAAGTTATACCTACTACGAGCGTTCAAAAACCTAGTCGTAGGTACTCAACAGAGCGAAGCAGTAATTCACCTCGGGCACAGACTTTACTCGTATAATACTTTACTAGAACCCAAGAAGCTTATATATTAGTGCCACATAGGTTTCTTGAGTAGTACCAGAGTATTATATAGTGGCATATAACTTCTTATAAATACTTCTATTTTTTGTTAGTAAGTGGAAAAATAAAGTCGATGTAGGGAAAATTCAAATGTTTGAGCAACGGATTCGATCTGGGCTAATCCGGAGAAGTTTGGATCCCGAGAAAAATCAACTCAGTCGGCTGGCAGCCCTAGCAGTGTATAGTTATCGACACACTGTTTGTTAAAAATGGAAACTTTATCTTTTGTTGAGATTTTGTGTGTAGTCCACACCACAGACGTTAAAGTTTTATTATGGTATTCCGCTATATCAGTGTTTCAGAAGTATTTGTAATTCTCATTGGAATTGGAATTCATTGCAATGGAATCGACCATTTTAGTTTCTTGTAGATGCGCACACACATAGCACACATCCTATCAGAAACGACTCTGTCCTAAAATTGGCGCAAAATTTGTTCGAACGAGGTGTCGTGTGGTCAGCTTCATACAACTGCATACGTTATTCATGCTGAAAATAACAGATTGGACGTCCGGAGAAACAAGGGCATGCTCCGGTTGCTTCCGGGTAAAAGGAGAATGGGCAAAAATGTATGTATCGTGGTACCCGCTCCAATAGTCATAATTCATATATCATTAAAAATACAGTTTAATGAAAAAAACATCTGCAATAGCGCCTGTCCCACTTCGCATTTGGAAAGCTATAATTCCATTATGTGTTATAAATGAGAATTTACTAAAAACTACTTATTTAAGTAAAAGAAATCTAGAATAGGATAGTATTAGGCGTTGAATTGATACACTTAAGGTCGTCTGCTGCTGCTGCATGCGATCGGTTATTAACTTGTACCTTTAGGATCCCATTATTGAAAGAAGAAAACAAGATTTCTTTAAATAAAAATCATATATTTCATAATAGGTTATATCAGTGCACTTTAGATTTAAAACATTACATATCGTATCAATAATAACAGCTTTGAGGAAAGATTCTGCAGCAGAAAACCCCACATGCCTCGCATAACCTTAGGTGCTATACGATGGACACCATGTACCCATCGTTCGTCGCCCGGGTTAACATGTGCAATGATTTTGGACAATATCATTGTTTATTCAGTTTATTAATACATAATAATATGATTTTGATCGGACATGTCGCAACTGGATCCGTCCCCGCAAAAGCCAAGCATCTTCGTGTATGCCATAGTCTGGTAGATCTTCAAGTGCTTCTACTCTGTAGGTTTCAGTTATATAGGTACAGACCATTTGCTAAATGCTAGGCGCGCAGTGGGATCTTGCCAGTTTGAGTTGGTATGTACCTAGCGCTAGTAGAATTATATCTTCCTCCGTGATTGATCTATCCTCTGAAAATCTACTCTTCTGTGATTCAGCCGATTTCTTTCTACATACGTATGGAGAAGATTCGGGGTGTCTATTGTTTGCCGTATGATATTGATGAAGTCGTCTGCGTGTACGCGATCCACGATGGGTTGGTGGAAGTGATTCGTGATAGCTGCGGCAATTTTAAAATCGACGAGCATATAGAGCAGTGACTTATTAAAATACTTTTGCCGCAAGAGCTTAAAATCGCGTTTAAATCGGCCGTTAACAACTTCCACCACCCACGCGGCATAGCGTCACCAATCGAGTTCGTTAGATTGGTCAGTGGTCAGCTGTGTCTCTTGACAGTCCTCTGTTGGTGGGACATAGGATTCCCTGAGCTGTCACTGAAACCTAGATCATGTATGAAAGCATCGTTTGCTAGTAGTAAGCAAGTAGTGGATACTCTTCATTATTCATAATATCGCCCATTATTTGCGCATCTGGTTTTGTTGCAGCGTATGGGTGCCTTACATCTAATATGTACCCATCAGTGCCCACAAGGAAAGGTTTCAGTAGATTCTGAAACTTGTGTAAACTGTAGGACAGTCTTTGGATCAAAAAAATCGCTTTTAATTATGTAAATGTAAGTCCCATCGTTAATTAGTAATAACTTATTATTTTAATTTCCAAATAATGCTCGTGGTATGGTAAGATTTTTTTCTAATAATTACTACCAAATGCACCCCGACATAATCGTTATTGAGACACTCCCTCACAATAACCAACAAACGTTCCAGCTTTTGTCGTTAAAGTGCAGGGCAGTGTTTGTTTGTTTGTAAATCCTTTACGTCACAACGCAGAATCCAATTGAACTGAATTTAGCACAGGGATAGTTGAGGAGATGGAAAAGGATATAAGCTACTTTATACCTGTCCAGGAAATTTAAAATTTCCAGCAGGAATACCTATAAGTGACTGAATTCCACGTAGACAAAATATATAGCTGCAGCTGTATGTAGGTTGCTATAGCAAACTTTTGTACAATTACCAACTAGTTGCCTAAGCTCACGGCAATCACATCGTAGCGGGCGCAAAAACTAATAAATAATTAAATCACGAAAGTACATTTATTTATATATCTTGTATGGAGGCAGGTAGATTTTTGTTGTTAAATCTTCATTACAGTTTATTATTGGTATAGCGGCGGGTGCGGGTGCAAACAGGCGGCTCGTCTCATTTTGAACACAAGTTGCTCATTCGTACAAAATGAAACGTCTGTAAGTTGAAAAAAATATTTTTAAGTTATTAAAATATAGAAAAACAAAATAAGATTTTAAGGATTATATTTTTACAAGCTGATCCAGCGAACGTTGTTTCTCTTTTTATAACAACTTTTGAGCCACCTATCGTGAAAGGGTTATTCTAATTCAGAAACCTTCCTTGGCGTGTGCATAACAACTTACCATAATTTCATTATAATCGGTTTGCCCTTAGTGGGCAAGTCCGACTAGCACATAACCCTTTTTTCTTACATATAAAGCTTGCTCTAACAATAAAGAACACAACAAAAAATAAAGAATTATCCAAATCGGTCCAGCTGTTCTCGAGTTTTTGTGAGAATTACAAACGTCAATTGATTTTTATATTTTTTTATTTGTCAAGAAAGAAATATTTTATGCCAATTACCTCTTGCGTCGCTACTCGTGGTTTTCATCGTCGTGTGTTTCGTCATCGCTTTCTTTTTTTTTGGCGGCGGTGATACCGGCGGCGATGGCACCCGTGTTACGCACTATGAAGCCGGGGCTCCGTTTTTCCACTAGAGGGAAAAATTAAAATGTTAGATGCTGCTAGTGTTTAGGGAAAATATTCTTTACTTATAATTTTTTTTTTAATACTAAACATCTATCTCAGCAAAACAGCAGTAAGATATTTTTTTCCGTACCTAGGTACCTACCTAATACAGTTCTATTATTTATCTTTAAGCCCGTCACACACACACACATCTATACAAAACTTAAATATATATTATAGCTGCGTGTGTGGTCGTTAAAATATACCGTAATATGCCTTGCTATAATCTATATTAATATATAGGTATTATAGCTCTAAGCTCGCTTTTAGTTTTTAAAAATATAAATTACATGTAGGAAAATATAATTACTAGGTAATTATTATTATTATTATTATTGTTCTGTAAGAGTTCCTTGCATAGTTTTGTAATCACATTTAATTGACTGCATGTTTGTTTGACATGGAAATTAATAGAAACTAAAACTTCAGTTTATTAAATGATCTCTCTGGTTGACATTCATCTATTAGCTGTGAAACAAAAGAAAGAAGAAGAAATGATTCATCATGAAAAGTCCTTCTTTTTCACAAAGTCGGCCAATCATATCAAAGTTTTTAATTATATCTATCAATCAAATTCAAATGTCTAGACAATATGAAAGACCTCAAGGTATTTAGGTAAAAAATTAGTTCAATTAAGGATATGTTATACATATATTTTTATAGATAGATATCTAATTATTGTTATTTATATTTTAAACTAGGATAGGTACTTACTGATGTGAGTGGCGACATAAATAGGTCGATCCTCAGAGATACCGTCTGTAAAAATACGATGTAAAAAATATTTAGAATTTTTAAGAATTTAGATTGCAGCAAATAATTTACTATTATAATTTAAATTTAAATATATAATTTAAATTATTAAATTAATTTAAACTAAAAAAACAGTCAACTACCTATTTATTGTTGGTAAGCACCACTTTACTGCCATTAACAAAAAGAACAGAAATAAAAAGTAAAATTAGTAAAACACGTAGTTTTTTTTTTTTTATTTCTTGGTGGATTGATACTATTTTTAAAAGGTTTTCCATTAAATAAGAACAAAAAGAACTTACGCGTAACGCGTAAGAATGGTGAGCACAGTGCGGTTCCAACCTGTAAATTTAAAACAACATAATAATCGTGGTATCTACTTATTGTAACTCTCCACTCTCCGACTATGTATATTTTTTATTATTTGCCATCGTAAATGATGTAGGTAAGTAATATAAATTGGCTGCTGATTTTCGTTACGAATGTACCAACTCAGATCCCTAGTAAAGGAGTGTCATAGTGACGTCATGTATTGAAGAGTTGTATTCGTTTGTACTGCGATAACTTAACAAAAAATATAATTTACTACCTAAATTTAATAATAAAAAAAAAAAAAATTTTTAATTCATTGACTTAGAAGTTAGATTTTTTACAACTCAAAAATAATAAATAATATTTTTTGTCCAGTACGGGAATCGAACCCACACCCATACTAAGAAATTTAAGTAGACTTAGGTATTTGATATTAATTTCAACTTGATACCTCCACGCATTCTTGAGTAAAAGGGTTTTGACATACAGACAAACACTTTTTAATGTGTTATAGCTACATATTAATGAATTTCGGGTTTTTTTTATGCTTCGTGTCAAATTTCATGATTCTAGGACAACTGGAAGTAACCATAGATCTTGATTTATTTTCGAATGCCGAAGTATGCGAAAAAAGCGGCCGTATTTTTTATTGCGTTTATTTAGAAGGTTGATTTTCTTACAGCTTCAAGGTTAGACGTTAGTATTTTATATATAATTAACTTGATAGGTACCTTAAGGCATTCCTTAAATAGTTGAAACCTTAATTCGTGTTACTTGTTTTGGAATTATCCTGCACTTAAGTTTATTTATTATAATTAGAAAATGTCTATAAACTATTCAGTACACGATGTATATCCATAAATAAAACAATAAATTCGAATAAAAGTTAAATTACCATATCAACATAAATCCAAATTCAGGGTCACTTCAAAATCGTTTACCTTATTTAATTTGATAATAACATTTGAATTATTTTGTTTATTTTGAAATTGCAAAAGGAAAATAACTTTACTTCGGGAATAACACGAACTGGGGGACGTACGTAAAACATAAAGGCTTCTATTACGTGAGTTAGTTTATCTTAACTTTTATGAATTCTATGCTAATAAATAACATAAAATATATTTCAAATGAATTGTCAAGCATAATAAAAAATGCAAGTCCATAAGATTCATTTAAAAAGACTTGCCTTTGCCGTTCAGTAAGCTTAAGATGTTCGGTGCTTGAACTTACGGTTTTAAGGAACACGAAGGTCTCTTACAGCTCTTTGTTGCCGAATAAGAGTATCAGGCGTCATGTTAATTGCACTATATTTATATATTATCATTAAATTATATACAGTTATATATCATCATAATATTTAATAGTTGGTTTTTAGGCAGGTTATATAATTAAGATTTTTTAGAAATGTATCATTTTGAAAAAAAAAATGAGATGCTTATTTTAACGCCAGAAACAAATACTTACGAAATAATGTACTACCACGAACTTAGAGCCCTTTACTTTACCAATAATAACAAAAAGTGTAACGTACCAGTAATAACAAAAGGAGACAAATTGTTGATTTCATTTTGAATTTGTGTTGTATCCACAGTCGAACTCTGAATGTATTGTAACAATTCACAGCTTACCTTATATACTTAATGCATAATTTACATCTAATGATGACAGCCGTCCCTAAATAGTTTTAAATTGCCTTATTCATTTTAATGCAATAAAGATATGCTGTCTAAATTATTATAGTGATTAAGTTGGTTAAGATGCATCAAGTTACGAGACTTCGAAATCTGTTCAAATGCAAGTTTCTTCAAATGGTTGCCATGTACGATGGAAGCGACGTTATTTATATTGGGTCTATCTATATACCAAAGTTATACCTACTCCGAGCGTTCAAAAAACTTGTCGTAGGTACTCAACAGAGCGAAGCAGTACTTCACCTCGGGCACAGACTTTACTCGTATAATACTTTACTAGAACCCAAGAAGCTTAAATGTTAGTACCACATAGGTTTCTTGAGTAGTACCAGAGTATTATATAGTGGCATATAACTTCTTATAAATACTTCTATTTCTTGTGTGTAAGTGAAAAAAAAAATGATCTAATGATTCCAGATCTTATGTAGTCGATGTAGGGAAAATTCAAATGTTTGAGCGACGGATTCGATCTGGGCTAATCCGGAGAAGTTTGGATCCCGAGAAAAATCAACTCAGTCGGCTGGCAGCCCTAGCGGTGTATAGTTATCGAGACACTGTTTCCATACATTTTTGCCCATTCTCCTTTTACCCGGAAGCAACCGGAGCATGCTCTTGTTTCTCCGGACGTCCAATCTGTTATTTTCAGCATGAATTTTGTTAAAAATGGAAACTTTATCTTTTGTTGCAAAATTTGCTAGTAGAATTATATCGTCCTCCGTCATTGATCTATCCTCTGAAAATCTACTCTTCTGTGATTCAGCCGATTTCTTTCCTCATACGTATGGAGAAGATTCGGGGTGTCTATTGTTTGCCGTATGATATTGATGAAGTCGCCTGCGTGTACGCCATCCACGATGGGTTGGTGGAAGTGATTCGTGATAGCTGCGGCAATTTTAAATACGTGCATATAGAGCAGTGACTTATTAAAATACTTTTGCCGCAAGAGCTTAAAATCGCGTTTAAATCGGACGTTAACAACTTCCACCACCCACACGGCATAGCGTCACCGATCGAGTTCGTTAGATTGTTCAGTGGTCAGCTGTGTCTCTTGACGGTCCTTTGTTGGTGGGACATAGGATTCCCTGAGCTGTCTTAGCTGTCTCTGAAACCTAGATCATGTATGAAAGCATCGTTTGCTAGGAGTAAGCAAGTAGTGGATACTCTTCATTATTCATAATATCGCCCATTATTTGCGCATCTGGTTTTGTTGCAGCGTATGGGCGCCTTACATCTAATATGTACCCATCAGTGCCCACAAGTAGGAAAGGTTTCAGTACATTCTGAAACGTGTGTAAACTGTAGGACAGTCTTTGGATCAAAAAAATCGAGCTTTTACTTATGTAAATATAAGTCTCATCGTTAATTAGTAATAACTTATTATTTTAATTTCCAAATAATGCTCTTGGTATGGTTAGATTTTTTTCTAATAATTGATTTCTGTCAATGTGATCTACTTCCAAATGCACCCCGACATAATCGTTATTGAGACACTCCCTCACAATAACCAACAAACGTTCCAGCTTTTGTCCATACTTGTTAAATAATGTCGCAAGTCTTTTATCTGGCTCCCCGGTACGCAGTTTTGTCAGATATACACCTAATGCAGTTCTCGACTCACTACAATTTTCATTTAGTGCAGGTGTTTGTTCTAATACAGAATCAAACTCTTCGCACTTCCGTCCTGTCCAAAAGTGCATCTACTCATTGGTCAAAGCGCCTCTGCGTCGTGTTGAAGTCTAGCCGAGGTCCACGTTGTAAAGCGACTGACAGACTGAAGTTACTGATGCGAACGCAGACCACGACGCTCCCCCGTACCGCTCTCTACTCGCCGCCGTGCCGCGGGCGCAGATGGGTTAAAGGTAGAAGAGCATAGCATAATCTTACTTAAAAATCTTATTAAAATGAAAATATTAACAGAAATATGAAAATACTCATTTTCATACACAGATAAGTGGTAATATAGATGTATGTTTATCTCCAAACGCATTCAGATCTGAGACTGGCGGCCTTAGTAAATATTGTTCCTCTCGGTCAGACCTTTAAAACGACAATACAACCATATCTATTGGAGCTGGGTACCATTCTGCCCATTGTCCTTTAGAATAAAATGATTCCGGATCCTATGTAGTCGGTGTAGGGAAAATCAAATATTTGTTTAAGCGACGGATTCGATCCGAGCTGTCTGCCAGCGGCTTCACTCAGAAACCAATATTCATCATATCAGCCCATTGACGTCCACTGCTGGACATAGGCCTCACCTAACTTTCTTCACAGCGTGCGACTCTGTGCCGCCTGCAACCAACGGCTTACCGCTACCTTTACAAGGTCATCTGTCGATCTAGCGGGGGGCCGTCCCACGCTGCGCTTTCCAGTTGCGACCACGCCACTCGAGAACCTTCTTCCCCCATCGGCCATCGGTTCTTCGAGCTATGTGCCCTGCCCATTGCCACTTCAGCTTTGCGATTCGGTGAGCTATGTCGGCGACTTTAGTTCTCCTACGGATTTCCTCATTCCTGATTCGATCACGTAGGGAAACTCCGAGCATAGCTCTTTCCATCGCCCGCTGAGCTACCTTGAGCTTTCGTATAAGGCCCATAGTTAGCGGCCACGTCTCAGTGCCGTAAGTCATCACTGGCAACACACACTGGTTGAAGACATTTGTCTTCAAGCACTGGGGTATTAAGGACGAAAAAAAAGTACGCAGTTTTCCGAACGCTGCCCAACAGAGTTGGATTCGGCGATTAACCTCTTTCTCAAAATTGGACCAACCTAATCGAACACTTTGTCCCAGGTATACTTATTTGTCAACAACTTCGAGTGTAGAGTTCCCAACAGTTATTGGAGTGGGTGCTACATGGCCATTCGACATGATTTTTGTCTTGTCCATGTTCATCTTGAGGCCCACTCGTTGGGAAGCTCTACTGAGGCTTTCCAGCATAAGGTCAAGTCGTCGGCAAACCGAAGGTGGGTAATGTACTCGCCATTAACATTGATGCCAAAACCGTCCCAGTCCAGAAGCTTAAAGACATTTTGTATCGCATTTGTGAACAGTTTCGGAGATATAACATCTCCCTGTCTCACACCTCTCTGCAGTTGGACTGGTTTCGAGTTCTGATCCTGGAGACGGACTGACATGGTGGTGTTATCGTACAAGCATTTTAGCACCTCGATATACCAATGATCAATACGGCATCTCTGTAGAGCCTGTAGCACTGCCCATGTTTCCACCGAATCGAAGGCTTTCTCATAGTCCACAAACGCTAAGCAAAGGGGCCGATTATACTCTTCTGACTTCTGTATAAGCTGCCGTAGCATATGTATGTGGTCTACGGTACTACAGCCTCTTCGGAAACCGGCTTGTTCGGGAGGCTGGAAGTCGTCGAACTTGCGAGCGAGACGGTTCGTAATTACTCTTGAAAACAGCTTATAAACATGGCTCAGAAACGTGATAGGTCTGTAATTCTTAAGAAGGGTATTGTCACCTTTTTTGAAAAAAGCACCACCACGCCCCCGTGCCATGCTTGTGGCGAATTTCCTTGGAGTATGACGGTGTTAAAGAGCTTTTGAAGGACTTTTAGTACCGGTTTTCCACCCGCTTTCAGAAGCTCAGTCGTAACTCCATCATCACCCGGTGCCTTATTGTTCTTATAAGTTTATGAACCATGTAACATTAAAAAGAAATAAAATTATAACATTCTGAATAATAATACTAACTAAATTATTAACAATATTAACGTTCGAATTCGGGTGCGGCGACGATATTCTAAGTTTAGAAACGTCGGACTTGTTCAGTAATTGTATGGGTGACCGCTTAGCGGCACACTTTTTGTTTGTGTTTGTAAATTACCTACGTTAATGCCGCAGGTAGGTACGGAACCCTGGGTGCGCAAGTCCGACACGCACTTGGCCTGTTTTAAATACTTGTTTTCTATCGATGCAAAGATTACCCTATCATATCATGTCTGTCAGCTTAGCTGAGAAGGCACGTGATTCTATTACAATATTTTTACAACACATTCATTCTATAAACATTTTAACATAATTTTATTGTCCATAGAGGTCAACTTATTTTTCTTATGTCTGACATTAGCTTTTTAGACACTAGGTTTCACCCTCGACATTTTCAAGTAGCCTATGTCCTTCTTCGGGACTCAAACTATCTCCATGCCAATTTTTATCTTAATCGGTACAACGATTTAAGCGTGAAGAGCTAACAGACAGACAGACGGAGCTACTTTAGCTTTTATATTAGTACTAGCTTTTGCCAGGGGCTCCGCCCACCCTAAATTTGGTTATCGGCATGGATTTCGCACGGCAATTCCTTGATTATACTAAAGAAGTTTTTTATAGCAAGCTTTAGCTGCAGCTATGGTTCCTTCGTAGAATTTGGTTATATATAATCCCACGGGAACTTTTAAATTTTCCGGGATCAAACTTAGCCTTTGTCCTTCTCCGTATCTTCAAGTGCCTCCGTTCAGAATTTCAGCTCAATTGGATGCTACGTTGCGGCAGGATTGAGTTACAAAGGTTATAGTTATTCCCGAGGGATATTTCCGGTATGAAAAAGGGACTCAAACTATCTCTATACCAATTTTCAATGAAATCGGTTCAACAGTTTCCGTCCATGCAGTGGGTGAAGCGTGATTAAGTAACAAACAACCAAACATCCAAACTTACGCATTTATAATATTAATGGAATAGCTGGTAATTTTGCCAGCGGCTCTTCCGGCCTTAAATTACCCACTAATCCAAGGAAACTAGTTGCGATAGAGGAATTCTGCTCCTCTATTTTATTGTAACCAGATATCATACAAGAATTTATTTTCTGTATACGCTTACACTTACTTCGAAAAGACCCAACACATTATTATACAACTTTAGTTGTATAAAGAAATTAACTCTAAAGCTAACGTAGTTAGAATACTTATGATGATAGTGGTGCCCAAGAAGCAAAAAAATATTCAATAAAGCTGACAGTATTCGTACTATACCCATATTCAAGTAATAAAAAAAACATTATAAAACTAACATTTTATTTAAGCCAAGTGTACTTAAAAGTCTATAATCAACAAATAAATCGTTTTTGAACTTACATTCAGTCTTTTTAAGAAAATTTCAAAAATAAACCTTGGATTTGCCAAGTGAATATAATCGCTCCTTAAACATATTAAAAAAAATATCACAGTTTTCATTCCCAAAAATAAACAAAGTACAATGATGAAAAATAGTTTGTAAAGAAGCGAACAAAATATTATTAAATCTAAAGGCAGATTTAAATGTTTACAACTTTTTTATAAATATAAACAGATAAAATTCTTAAATCATTAAGTGGCCTAAAAACGGAACATAATTGGCCTTATAAAAAAAATAGTATTTTTGCGTAAACTAACAAATCAAGTAATGTAAAATGGCATATTATTAAGCTCTTTAGTTGCTAAACGAGCTGCCCTATTTAAAGCAACATTACAATGGACATGCAATGCCTCCAGCCTCTCACTGTCGCTCTTACTCCACTTAGACTCCATAGCCGCAGTGAAGGCTGTACACGAGAAAGTACATAATAAACTTATTAAAATACAGACTCTCATTCTAAGAGCATCGGCGGATTGTTCTAAAAGATACAAGAAATTAAATTCGGGTTGGCCGAAAAGAATTTTATTAACCACATCCGCATGTTCGGGCAAATCTTGAAGAATGGTGATTAGTAAACCGACTATGTTTAAAACTATACGTGGCGTTTTCTTATCTGAAAATAAATAAAATAGTGTATTAAAAAAATAAAAAAAAAGATTTATATATAAAAACAAGTATTTTGGGTCCTAGAGTGGAGACCGCGTATAAGAAGGCGAAGCGTGGGACGCCTTTCAGCCCGGTGGACCGACGACCTTAAAAAGGTAGCTGGTGGTGGCTGGATGCGGAAGGCAGAGGATCGGGAGAAAAGGCGCACCATAGAGGAGGCTTATGTCCAGCAGTGGACCAGTATGAGCTGATATTATGATTTTGGGTGCAGCAGCGGGCCGCAAGCGGTCCGCGGGGAGTTTTTTTTTGATTTTGTTGTATACGTAGACATTTATATATTTATGATAAGCAATATTATTACAAAGAAAATGAATTTTGCTTCAGACAGATCTGTGTTTTTATGTGCAACCTTATTTTGATGAAAAAATAAAAACCCAACTGCTAAAAAACTAAAAACCAAACAACAAATCCTAAAATCTAGAATTTTGTTCAGCAATATTGAAGACACTTTGTAAAATGGTTGCTAATATGGAATATTTAGCGATCGACAGTCGCAATGCAGCATACAAACTATTATAGGTTAATTGGTATTCCGGAGTAATCATATTAGAATTCCATATGGACGAACAATAATCAAGGATTTTCCGTAGTAATTCCACGCTTTTAACCAAATTTTCCGTAGTAATTCCACGCTTTTAACCAAATTTTCCGTAGTAATTCCACGCTTTTAACAAAGCCGGAGACAAAAGCTAGTTTTTTAATATAAATGATATTTCCACTGTGAAGGTCTATTATAAAGATTGATGAAATTTTTTAGCCTATTCATTTGGAAGATACATCCTTTTTATCCAAGGGAAGCAAGACTAAGTATAAAAATTAAGTGTTTGATTGAGATTATAGGTATGCGCAGACGGATTTGCCTAGCTGCTGTTTATGACACGTTAAGTCTATTCCGCCGACAAGTGGTGTATACATATGTGCAATATAATTATCAATTAAATCAAATTTACCTATAGAAGATGGCACTTTAAATATTTTACAATAAAAAAAAATCTTTTACTTAAGAATAAGTAAAAATTTAAGTGTCTAAATGTCTTTTATTTCATTGATTACTTCATAAATTCATGAGCATAACTACAAAGAACAAAAAGTATGTTTTTTTTGCAATCTTGCAAAACCCGCGGATCCGCGGCATTGATGACCTCGGTCCCTATTCCCTAATTGTGAGAGATCACACAGATCACAGAGTCCAGTTATGTTGAGCTGTGGCCAAGGTTTGTATAGTACTTTTCGGAAATGTTAAATGTTTGGGAAATATCAGATTTTTTTTTACAGGTCCCTATGAGGCATTAAACATTTTACCCATACATCACTTTCTTCTCCGGGGATCACCGCCGCCATCTTAGATTTTGGGAAATATCAGATTTTTTCCCAGGTCAGGAAATATAAATTAACTTACACATACAAAGCAGCCTAGTAAAGACCGGGTAGGCGTGATAAGTAGTCAAAGCGGTAGCAAGTTGACGCACGCCGCGACAAGAACGCACACATAACCACGCACATACTTCCACCATACGACTTATCCCTTGTATTCTGTAATCAAAAACATAGTTATCAAATTAGATTCGCGAACAAAAAAAAAGGGCGCTTTTCGGGCCAGTCTATCATTATCACGGCTCTCGTACAAGAGATAAGACAGTTACTGAATGCGCTGTAGGTATGGAACTTTTACCTGAGAGCCGGCAAAGAATACGATTTGCTCTTAAAACTTCTTCTTCTGAATTTTGAATAGATCGCATAGAAAAATAAAGTAGCTCTCTCCATCGCCCGCTGAGCGACCTTGCGCTTTGATATGAGGTCGATAAAAAGCGGTCATGTCTTAATGCAGAAATCACAACTGGCAACACGCACGGGTAATTTTTTTTACTTTAAGCACTTGTGTATCAAAGATGTGAAAACAGTACTCAATTTCTGAACGCTGCTCAACCAAATTGGATTCGGCTTTCAACGTCTTTCTAGAAATTGGACCTACCAAGCCGGACAGTTGTCCCGAAGTACACGTATTTTCCAACAGTTTCCAACAGTTATTGAGCTTTTGTGTTTTCCATGTTCATCTTAGGCCCACCCCACCCGTTAAGAAGGTCTACTTTGTGAGGCTGTCAAGGTGTCTATCATGTAATTTCATCAGCAGATCGCAGGTACAGGTGGTAAACTAAGTTAACTAACTTACATTTAAACGAAGAAGCTTGAACACCTAACGCAATTATGAACGGTTTTGGAGATATGACATCTCCCTATCTTACACCTCTCTGCAGTTAGATCGGTTTTGAGCTCTAATCCTGACAACAACCTGTATACCTACGTTGTTAAAAATTTTAACCTCAAAAATACACACTTACAATACACAACTCACTATTATTTTCTTATGACTAATTAGTTCAACTATTACATTAGTTACTATTGGTTAAACTAGTAACTAGAAGCATTTTAGAAGTGTCATAATACAATAGTACATAACTGCCGAGGTCTGTAATGTCTGCATTGCTGGCTGCCAAAAGCAAAGCTACGCTGAACTTGAGGTCATCATAGCGTAGCCAGCAGCGCAGTCATTGCTTAAAAAAGCTTGTTTAGTGCTTTACTCAAACAAGTAGACTTTGCTGAATTTTTAGGGTACCGTACCTAAAGAATAAAAAAAGGGACCCTATTACTAAGACTCCTGTCCATCCGTCCGTCAGTCACTAGGCTGTATCTCTTGAACCGTGATAGTTCGACAGTTGAAATTTACACAGATGATGTATTTCTGTTGCCGCTTTAAAAACAAATACTATAAAACAGAATAAAATAAATATTAAAGGGGGCTACCATACATAAACCTTATTTTTCTGCTCGTTTTTGCTCGATATTGATAACGGCAACAGGTAGACGCTTGAAATATTCACAAAATATTTAGTTATATAGTCAATTTAAGAATAAATAATTAAATTAAAACAAATATTAAAATTTAATTAAATAAAATTAATATTCCCATTCAACAAACGTCATTTATATTCATTCAAAAATAAATATTTAAATTAAAGTAAAACAAAATAAAATAAAAAATTTAGCCAAAAAACTTGATTATTTGCCGTTTTTATTGATAATGGTACGGAACTCTTCTTGCGCGAGTCCTACTCGCACTTGGCCGGTTTTTTAAACTAAACTCGACAATAAGGGATTGTTAAAGGAAATTGCTGGTGACTAAACTCACCAGCAATTAATTTTATATAACTTCGCTTACGCCCAATTAAACAAGACGGCAATAATGGATTTTCAAAGGAAAACCACATACAACTTTTCTGGCGCCTATTCGAATAGCAAGGAAGACCTTTCCTTACTTTGCTTAATTTTTCTTAAGTTAAATTTTTCGCCGAGGTTTTTTAAATAATGATCATATCATAGAGTTACCTATTTCCCGACTTGTATGTCATTGTATTTACGTAAGTACGCAATTATAAAATATAAAATAGCAAGACTTGATTCTTACCTATCTTCTAGCCCGCTCTCAGTATCTTCACAATCTTTCAGAAGGGTGTTTATCGCAGCCACGAAATTGAAAACAACTTTTGCTTCAAGGTAAACCTGAAAACATTGGGTACTGAATTAAAATCAAACCTATTTAAATGAGTCTCAATTATTTAATTTAATATCTAGCATCCATTTTAAACATAACCTACACCGGTGTGCAGGTTGTGAAATGAACTCCCTGAATTATAGAATGAGGTTCTTCAAGAAGGTAGTAATTAGATTTTTAAGAGACCCTAATGTGCAAGCTACCGTGACCGTTTAAGGGGCTGAACAATGCCAAGTAACACTTTTCAAAATGAAAAAAGTATTTTAGGTTAAAAATTTCAATACTAATTTCATAGCTTTACTTTGCCTAGATAGATTTTTCTTAAGACAACCTCGAAATTTTCTGTTCTTTCTGTTCTGTTCTCCATCTGTTAACGTTAATACTAAAATTTATAGTAACGGGTAGATGACCAGAACCAGAAATTCTATAAAATCGAGTTAGTTTTTGAGTAAATACCTAAAAACCTGCTGCCACGTTGACTTATTCTGAAAAGGGCTGTGGTCCCTGGTCTCGCTTGCATGCGCTTTCTAATGACAGCTATGTTTTAAGACAGTGGGGTACGGGCAAATCCTGTAATTTGAAGTCTGGGTATAAGGTTTAATTTCATGCACACTAACTAAAAAGGTTCTGAGCTAGTTGCATCTAGACTTAAACTGACCCCAACTTTTCCGGTTTGATATCTAAACTTTAAAACCTTTCTTTTACATCATTTATCACTTCTGCGAGGTATGCATCCTGCCAAGTGTCACTTTACTGCACTAATTTTTTAAGCTATTTCGGCCACTTTAGTTCTTCGGATTTCCTTATATCGCGAATGGAATCTTATTTATTTAATATAACAGTTTAGTGTCACAACATAAGAGATTTGTTTCTTAAAAGAATTGCGTAATTTCTCAAATTAAAATCAAAATCATTTATTCAATTTAGGCTACAATAATTGAGCACTTATGAATGTCACTACGCCATCGGTTCTTAAGTCTATACGGCGGGAGACCTTGTACTGAAAAGAAGTTTCTCCCTTTCTCTTACAGCGTCCACTTAAAATATTGGAAAATTCCCTTCCTATCAAAGAAGGACACTTTCCATTACAAACATAAAAAACACAAAATACACAAGCACAACATAAAAAGTATCTTATTGCAAAATATTGAAAAAAGACAGTTTATGTACCTATTCATGACTTAGAAATAATCAAAAAAAATGACTAAATACAGGGATACAAAGAAGTTTGCAAGAGCAGACCAGTCTCCACAGGCGGCACATGGCGCGAATTTGACACATGAATCAGCCATCGCTTCGCTCAACCATGTTTCAGGGAACGTAACGACCCGACACACGTAACCACCCGACACACGCCACTACCGCAGAGACACTTTGAGAATTGAGAATGAAGGCCGCAATCGTAAGTTTACCTCTTTTTTTAAGTCGGATCTTCAGTAAGGTAACTTAACAGTTTGTGCTAGGTATATATTAGTACGAAAGTAAAGTGAGATCTCAGGCTTTGATACCTTTTTTTAAATACCTCGTGGCACAGTTGCTAGAATAAACTGCCTACTGCGCAGGTCACGCAAGCCATTTTCTATCCTATATCACTACATTTGAAAGCAGGAGTGAAAAAGAGATGGTCACACCTACCGGCTTCATTTTCAAATTCTAGATATCATCTAAGGCCAGACTATTTGTCACGACAAATTAACGATCCCAAACTTCTTACTTGACCTGGATCACCATCTGTCAGCGAACTAATCATCGAGAAAAATCTACAGCTCTATCGTTAAATCAACTCCAAGATAATATATCATTGCATTGCCACCGAAATTACATAAGTATACTAAATTACTTTTACTTTCCACCGGGAAGTAGGTCAAATCTAGCAAGCATACAAACTGTCCTAAACATACATACATACACATAAATGTAGATTTAAATAAAAGCTTGTTATTTATATAAGTTCGAACAGCTTTTGGCCTAGTGTCATTCGTTTATCGAAAAAGATATGCGAAATTAAGCAACGTCGGGCGTAGTCACTACTAGGATGGGTGACCGCCTTCTGGCACATTTTTCTGAGCTCCTCTGTGTTTCGAAGACATAAAACCGTCGTTAATCCAAGTCAAAGGCCTTATAGGCGGCTTGAAAACTCTGACAGTTGAGTGCCCACTATCTCGGCAACGTTGACTGTGGCCTAAGCCTCCCTTTTCAAGGAGAAGATTGTGCCCCTGCAGTGGGGTGTATAATGTCTAAGGTGAATATGTAAGCATTTCTATCAGTTGTTTTGTAACATGTTTAAACTATTTAGGTTATCCCTTTTTTAAATTGACTTGATATTTATTAGACGACGACTTCGACTAGACGGTAAAATCTAGCAGTCTGGTAACCATAGCAAAAGTTTTGCCTGGTTTGGGTATAGAGGGCGCTGTGTGAGATGTCTAGGACAATTTATTTATTTGTTTAACCAGGCGGATAAAACATTTAACTCACATCCTGTATGTTGAGCAGCGTGTGACGCGGCAGGGCAGGGGAGACGGCGGGCAGCGCTAGTAGTGCTGCTACTGCGCCACACACCTTCGCACCGCGACCTCGGCCCCCGCGTGCCGCACTCCCCACCACACCTATTACCATGCTCACCTATAAATTCGAATAATTACCATTTTAATAACTTTACTCACAAACCCTATAAAAAATCAAATTACATTATCGAAACGCAGGAAGGTCATCGATTATGGATTTATAATAATAACCTAATAAAAAAATCTAGTACGAAAAGGTGACAGTAAATTTCTATGTGTAATATCCTACTACGGCGTTGGATTTTTTAAAAAAGTAAAGTCGGAGGATATCATGTTTTTCAACTCTTTAGTTTCAATTTAATTCTGTGATTAACTTTTTCGAGTAAAACAAATCTCAGCTGTGGGGCCATTGCTGGATTCATATTATTGACGGACTTAGCTCACGGTGCGTCCTTCAAACTCTATTCATCCAGCAAAGGCTTATTTCCACGGCCTCGACAGTACTTTAGTTTGAGCAATCTGTACTACTTTTTGAACTTGCATTGAAATAGGTTCCTTCTGCTTATAGTTAAATATTTCGTATGTTTTAATTGCGTTTTAGATCTTTTTTTAAAATTATTTTCATATAAACCTACTTGAATAACAATATTTTAACTTTCACTCTAGGGAAATTCTTCTATATAACAAAAAATATACCTAGATTTAAAAAAAAAACTGTTGACTTTTACACATACCATGTTTAGTTGTGTGAGAAATTCTATGTCACCATCCATTACTTCACTAATATTTGAGTTAAGGAAAGCTTCCCATTCTTCTAGCTCAATTGTAGATGGTTCTTGTGCTGTAAAAACCATTTAAGCAGTTAATATTTATGTAGTTGAACTATACCAGCTTAGTTATATGCTGTCAATTATTATCGTCAAATACGTTTCTTATTTAAAAAAAATACTTTACCATCAAGCTTTTCTTCGGGCTTTAAAAGATGATCGTTATTAGCAATATCCTTTTCATCTGATGTTTCTTCTATAACTTCACATTTTTCAGTGTCTTGGTCTTTATGTTCTTTTGAACATATTTCTATTTTTGGTTCATTGCTAGATGTTTCAACAGCAGGTTCACTTGTGCGTCTCTGACTGTCAGACTTATTCTTATCCCAACTTCTACTAAAGTGGAACGATCTTTTTAAACTTCTCGTTAGTCTATTCCCTCCACTGCCAAATCTAAGTTTATCTTTAGAGAATTGTAACAGTTTTTGTTTATAGGAAGGTGGAACACTTTTACTTAGACCTGAACTTATCTCACTGCTACATTTAGTAGAACTTTTAGGATTTTCTAAGCTATGTGATGCAGTATCTACTGATTTCACTTTATGCTTGGCATCTGAGCCCTCTTGTCTTTTAATCTCATTATCTTCCGGTGTATTAGTAACAGTATTATCAACTTTAAGTTTTTCTTCAACAATCTTGTCCATTTCGATAACATTTATGACATTACGTTTCTTGTTTGCAGCCATTAGTTGAGCCATATTATTTTCAAGATTACATACAACAAGATTAGAATTATTCATAACATTGTACTCATGTCGTAGTAATTTTGCATTCGCAGCTGATATTGGTTGCGATTGATCCTCATCGTCAGTTTTAAGACTGTCTCTAACACTGAATGCACTAGTAGCTCTAACACTATCATCATCTGACAGTGGAACACATTCCATGGCTTGCACTATACCACAAACATTTCGCAGATCATGCTCTCTTTTATTAGATTTGATTTCTTCACCATCTATTTTAAAATTTCTAAAACAGAAATTAAAAACTAATTGAAGCATTAAAATTAAGAATATAGATAAAAATGTAAAAAATAAATTATGCATTTACTTTATGTTACTGCTGATTTTATCCCTCTGTAGTTGTTTTGCTTCTTGCTGACTGTGAGTTAATGGTTTTGTGAAAGGGGATTCACTTTGGTCTGGCAGTATAAGTATATGCCCAACTACAAATGGATGTTCTAATATCTCAGGCCAGCTCATTCTTCTCATTGGATCTTTATGAAGCAAGCCCTAAAAAATATTAAAACAGCTGTAGCAGCCAGAGGGCAAAATTTTAATATGTAAGGAATTTTTCAATATGGAGATAACATTTTTGTATTTTAATAAAACATGGAATGATTAGAGATATTGGCCTGAAATTTGGTCCAGATGTAGTACGCATGTTAAAGTTAAGGGTAAACGCTGCAGATTGTTTTCATATAAAATGAATTTTGCTATAATCTCTGAAGTTCCCTAAATTCCACTTTACATTTTGATTTCAAAAAAAGAACAAAAATTTATGAGATTATATTTATGATTTATTATTTTCTTTTTTGGTTTTACGAGATTCTGATGAGCCATTATTTTATAATATTTTTGCAAAGGTGCCGGAATTTCTTGAACTTAAAAAAACAATAATGGCTTATCAAAATCTCATGAAACCAAAAACTGCGAGCACTTAACTTTTTGTTCTTTTTTTCAAATCAAAATACAAAGTGTAATTTACAGAACTTCAAACACGACAAATCAATTTTGTATAAACAACAATCTACGGCGTTTACTCTTAATTATAGAATTCGATCTTGTAATCATCCACCGGAACACGATTCTTTGGAGCCAATTTTCCACCACTCTAACACACATATCGACCGGAACATTGGTAATTTCGTGTTCGATATCTTTCCTTGGTTCCTGTAACATTGTCGCCTGGTTTAAAATTTTAGAATTTATCCGACCACCGCATATGACAGTTTGAAACAAAGCTATTTAATATCACGTGTACTTCAGCGGGACAAGAGACCTGACAGCGCTTTATATCTTTTTAATTTAAAAAGGCAAATTAATGCTATCGCGTTTTTCGTGGTTAAAGCCATTAGGTATATGTTCTTCTATATAGGGTTAAACTATAGGGCTGTTAGTGCAACCTAAAATACTGACAACAAGTATTGATTTTTGCCATTTAAAAAAGTTCACTTGGCATCGGTTAGCAACTTAACATGACCCCATAAAAAAACGTTGTTAAACTACATGAGCAAGCCATATGACCGGACCATTTCTCGACCGATACTTGGAGTAAGCGCTCTTAAAGTTGCGATTGCCAATACTCTGAATAGTGATGTTTACCATGGTAAAAATGTAAGCCTTAACTGACGTATTAACATTAACAGATCAAAAAAAATTTAAGAGGGCATTCCATACTTAAATAGAAAATCATTATGGTCCTTTTGAAAAATCCCTTATAATAAGGTGTTGCACACAAAATGTAACAATTTTAAAATAGTATAGTTACCTGTAAAAATGATCGAGCATCAGCGCTGATGAAACTTGGCCACTGAACTGGTTTAAGACGAATCATCCGCACCAGCTGCCATATTGATAAAGTACAAAATGGAGGCTGTCCTGCCATTAGCTCATATACTATACATCCCAATGACCATAGGTCAGCCTGTAAAAGATATTAAAAAAGTAAAATGAACTTCTCCCAATTCCCAATGAGGGAAAAATATATTTAGCTTTTTAAAAGATAGGCCTATCTCCTCTCCCCACTCAAGTAAAATGTTAAATACGATAAATAATTTCCTAAATTAAATCAGTATCATTGATTTGATAGGTTCGGAAAGGCAAATATATCTGAGCAAATGTGAAATATAGTCTGATGTTTTTTTATTATTAATTGTCGTTGCGTTTTTCATACTGTACATGATTGCGTTCTAAACAAAAATTATTAATTTATATACAAGGATAGTAAAGTATGTCATACCTGATGATCATATGGTTTTTCATCAATTAATTCCGGCGCCATATACAGAGGCGTTCCCTTAATTGATGTGAGGATGTGTGTAGCGTTGGTCATTATTCGGGCAAGTCCAAAATCACACAGCTTAGCTCGTCCACTACTATCTAACAGGACATTTTGGGGTTTTAGATCTCTGCAATTAAAATGTACAATGATAAATAATAACAATATTTTAGCGCGCTATCTAGGTACGCGGCGGCGTGCCAAGCCAAGTTAAGTCAAGAGACAGGAACTGGCGATGCAGCAGCTGTGTGTTTCACAAACCATCTAAAGTGGCGACTTTTTACCCCTTAATAAATTAAGATCTTTTTAAAATATACACATGAAATTTAATTTATTTATCAAAACCCTTAGATTAACTAGAATCCTACATTTTATCAATACCGCTTAATCAGTTATTGAGATGTTAAGGTCTAAAAATCGTCATTTATATCACTGATTGAGTGACTGCTTTAATATAGATCAGTAACCTTACCCACTTACAGATGACCTAAAAAGTTGGAATTAAACAGTGAATTTGAAATATTTTCTAAGCAATCAATTTCTAATAAGGTTGCACCCGGTTCAAATGAGCAGCTTTCAGCTTGTTTTTAAAATAGATTCCACTGTAAGCTTAAGACTGGAAAAAATAAAACGCCTTCAACTTACTGTATTCGTTTCAAGACATTGAAACGCGTCCTTAAAAAAATAACGACAGGCCCTCTCGTTTTCCTATTTTTGATCCATAGTTCCTTATCAACTAACAGCCCTATAGTTTACTTCATGAAATAATAAGTAACTATAAAGCTAGAGAATTACTGTAAAATTATTTCTATAGCTTATGTGATATAATTCTAATTAATTAATTTCCACTTTTTCCGCTCATCTGTTCCCCAATTTGTTTCGAATTTGTTTGAATTGTCCCTACGACTATCTGCGCCTCGCACGGTGCGGGGAGCGCGGGGCGAGCAACAAGAGTGTGGAGAAAAATGTAGAAAATAGCAAAAAAAAAACTATACAGAGCACACGCAGGAAAAAAGATTAATTTTACAAATTACTTTTGACTGAATATTAATTTTTTTTAAGCTTTAAACTCAAGTTTTGACTTGGCTATTTTTACCAGCAAACCAAATTTAGATCTCAATTCTTTTGGCGGCGAAGTCGAGAACCACACATATTCTTCAAATTGAACTTGGCTCCCATTTTCACATTTATGTTTTTGATGAAAATTATTTACATAACCTAGTAGATAAGGGACTCCTCATCTATCCAATGGTAAGTAAGCATTATTTAAATATATTGAATTATATATATAACAACAATTATATGACATACATTCCTTAGCAGATTCTATAAGTCCCCCACTATTGAGGCACAGCCTACAAAAAAATGAAATCTACCTTCAACTTAAGCAAGGGTGTTTTGGTCAAAAATCCAGGTGCAGGACTTGTGCAGATTTACATGTTTTTATCACATATCATATTCACTGAGAAGCTACTGTCCTTAGAACAGGAGGCAGACTGGCTGACCACTGGCTTTTCTACAAATACCTAATATTAATTAAATTAAATTGTTGTTTAATAGAATAAAAAATAATTAATTTTCTCAAGGTGTTTTTTTAAATAGAGATGGTTTTATTATTGTCCACATATACAACTATTAAAACTACTAAAGGGTGCTATAGCACATAGGGCAGAATAACATCTGTCAGGCCAGCTAGTACAGTATAAAAATAGAAAGATTGGTGTTTTAATATAATTTCAGATATTCTCATAGGAACTTTCAATCCAAATTTTAATCTCTGATGCTCAATTGTGATGCTAAGCAATAGCAAACAACTAGACTTTCAAATTAATATATTAGTCAGGATAACATAAACTTGACATTAACTATTACCAGTTTAGTAAAGTACAACTTACCTATGAAGAACTCTATAAGAATGTAAGTAGTAGAGTGCTGAAACTAGATCCCAAGTTATTTTCTTTACTTGTTCTTCATTTAGACAACCTTCTTTAGCAAGAATGCTGTGTAATTCCTTTTCAGCATATTCTGTAACCACTACTAATTCTGTTTCAGTATCAAAACTATCCACCATCCGTATTATATTGGGATGATTCAGCTGCCTTTGGATGTCACATTCTTGTCTGAGGCTTTTTAGGTCTTTAGAAGATCTACCTTTCTGTAATTGGAATACAAATGTAATTTATTAGATTTAAAGAAACCATTTTTCAAAATTTCAAATTTTTTACTTAAATGGTTTAGGATGTGTTGGACATTTTATTTTATTAATAGATTCTACTGTATCTAGGTTTACCTGGATTGTATTTCAGACTTGATAATATTAATTGGATTAGATTGTTATGGTACAATTGGTGGTATTACCATCTCAGCTAGAAGATGTACACTATTAAATTAAATTAATATATGGGCGATATATGGCTTATATTGGAAAACTGCCCTACACAAGCTCCAAATGGACAACAATTTGTGTTGCCTTGAAAACCAAATAATAAATGTTTTGGAAATATCTATTACTGACATTATATATTTTCGTTTTAAAAGGCTTTATTAGATGCCTTATTCAAAGAGAGTACAATTACTGAACTGCTTACTGTCACTTTTTTTTTCAAAATCAATCTATTAACTTTAATTGTCATACTAAATATCTGTATCGTGTATTTACTTACAATGGCTACACCAAGAATAAAAAAATTAAAATTCATTTAATGCCTCAGGAACATAAATTTTGTCTTTGATACCAGTAATTTTCTTTTATGCATGCTAAAAGGATTATGCATACCAATGACATAAGATAATGGTTAAATTATCAACCTCAAGGACAACATAACCCGGGGGCTAAATTCAAGTTGGTAAAATCTGCTCAAAAACATTGCTGCTTTATATCATTATAGTCAAAGTCTTCATGTGTAAATCAGATATATTCATGGATAAAACAGAAAGGTTAAGCTAAATAGCAATGTAAATCAAATTCATGCTTAGCTTAGCTAACAACATCGCTCATGTTGTTTTGACTTATTTTAGGAGAGTAAAGTACTTTTTGTTGATCCATAAAAATTAAAAAGTAAACACAGCCAATTTGTTTAATTTGAGCACTTGTGTTTGCTAGGCTAAAAAATAATCTATTGTAACTTCTTTTGTTAAGGTGGACAAATGTTATTTCTGCAATAATCTGATCTATCACATCTCAATAAATTTAACTGTTGGTTTACAATAACCTGCATTTAAGGTCATAGATAACTGGTCAATTCATGACGTAATGTGACATAGTTACATTATTTATTATTTTGGACATTTCTTTTGTGTAGACAACTCAGTTAAAAAAACAAAGAATAGCTCAGCTTCATGTTTATATACATTTTTACTAATCTCATAATATTATAATTTACCTATTAAATTAACACATTAGAATTTTTAATTTAATTTAATACAAAAATATAAAATAAAATTAGTCATTAAATTAAATTTATTAAATTAAATTTATTTACAATTAAATGTTACTGCAAAATTAAAAATGTTAATATTTGAATAACAGCTTAATTAATTAGTTGAGAATTGCGATTAGGTATGTAGTTTTTCTATTTTACATGTTGTTAACTGGCATGTAGCTTGGTTGCACTGGATTAATTTCCTCCCAAACGAAATTTCACTTGCGAGTTTTGGGAAAACAAAAAGGCCTGTCCCTACATTATTAGAAATTAATATATAAGAGACTAGCAGCAAAATAGTCAGGATTAATAACACTAAAAGTTACTATTTTAATATACATAAAAAATCACATAGTCAGAGTAACTAACTAGACAGTGGCATAAAGGAAAAAAACAAACAGAATATTTTCATGTTCTTTAAAACTTTCCTTAGCACCCACTTTTGTATGGAAAGATATATTTAGGCATTTGATTATAATTATACCTACATAATCTCTCAATGATGCTATACTAGACTTACCGCCCACCCTTAATTCAGTAATTGTCATGGAACTCCTTAATTAGACTTATAAAGTTTGCTATAGCTGTAGCTATTGTTAGTTTAAGCTTGGTTATAGTTATTCACGTAGGAACTTTTGAATTTTTCAGGATAAAAAGAAGCCTATGTTCTATTCCAGGATGTAACCTCTGTGTATGTGTGCCAGGTTTAATCCTGATTCATCCAGTGGTTGTAGCATGATTGGGTAACAAACGTCCATCCATCCATCCAGACATACTTTTACATTTATAATGTTAGTAGGATTCAAAAACTGATTTTCAAGGTATAAGTAACATACAGTTTTAGTCCATAATGATTTTGGTTTAATGGTTTAGTAAAAATGAGGGTGGGAGTGGTGGTAGAGGGTGAAGGAGGAGCAGGGGAACATCCTAGGAGGAGGGGGAAAAGGGGGGATTCTGCACCATATCCTTAACAGAGAGTGTTCCCTTATTGCCTGCTGCTCAACACCCTACATTCCTATGGTCCTGAATGTTTTACCATTTTACTAAAGTTTTCAATGAGATGTCCATTTAACGTGTGTCCATACAATATTTAACGGTGTTCAAACATCCAAGTGAATTGAAACTCACTGAGTAGTGCACATTAATTAGTGGTTTTTTTGTCATCTTACCTTTCTTATAACCTTTAAAGCTACTGTTGCATCAGTATCCTTGTGCGTCGCTTTGAAAACTCGGCCAAAAGATCCTTCGCCAATGAAGGACAGTACCACATAATCATCCATGTCTTCTAAGATATTTTCATGTGTAACAATAAAATTTGAAACTAAACATCACTTTTTTTTTAATTCATATTTTTAAACGATATTACTCGTCCCGGTAAATCGAATCGTATTTATGTAAAAATTGGTAAAAATAAACAAACAAAACAGCGAGCAAAGAGTAAAACATGAGAAACCAGCAAACCAAAGAGTATTATAATTATACCAAAAGGAAAAGAGTGACCTCTCGCGGCGATAAAATGCATGTATGGAAAGTAGCTCTATCTGTCGTATTAAATCAGAACAAATATTATGTATGTGTGAGTACTGTGAAAGTACGTACTTACACTCACATGCAAATGGCCTGTTGTTATTTTACCTCTAGTTAAATCCATTGATAAGCTATTTTAATTCATTTTTGGCATGATTAAAAAAAAATATCATCAATGTGATATATTAATAATGCCAAAAGTAAATTAAAACAGCTTACCAATTGATTTAACCAGAGGTAAAATAACTGAACGGTTGTCAGTCTTATACTGGGCTTGATAAAAAAACTAACTTTGAAAAACTAGACAAAACCCTAGTTAAATAAAAACATCTATTGAAAAATTAGATCAATTCATAATTACTTCTGAAAAATTATAAATGTTCAATCGCCATTCAAAGTTAGTTGTTATATTTTTTGTTTACTTTAAAGTTTACGTTTTGCAGAAAAATAGAGTAAATAAAATTAAAAACGAAATTAAATTATAGTCATTTATTCATGTTAGGTGTTAATGATGACATGTACTAAAAATTATTCGAGTTTTCGCAGTTGTTTTTTCTTACTACAAACAAATAAATTTATAAACATGAATATACTTTTGCAGGTCGGGTAAGTGAGGGTATATTTGAAATAAACAAGAGCAAGAACTTTGGAAGCTCATATGTTTTGATTGGGAAAAATTGCAGAATAAGTACAAGGTTTTATATTATTATTAGTAAATTTATATGTAGACATCTTTTATCGTTATTTCTAGTGTTAATACCTTTTTTTAGTTACGTTAATAATGCACAGCTGTTTTATCAACTATACGCTCACACCGTATTATTTTAGCGGAGAATATCAAGCTTTCAAATGGTCCTTAAAAACATATTACTCTGCCAAAAAAATCTTTAATACAAAGCTAGAAATTACTCCAATTACGTTTTGACAAATTGTTTCAGGAGGGCGATAAAGGCTAGATCGCGCAATCACGAAATGTTTGTGAAAATTTTATAGCATTTAAAAACTTTAAAAGTATAAGTGCCAAGATTTACTTTAATATGTTAGCTCTTTGAGTTATGTTAGTTTATTGTATTAGTTAAAAAGTTAACCCAATACAAGCATTCGGTTTTAATTATCGTCAGTAAAATCATTAGACATATAACATTACAAACATATGTAACTACAAAGCTTAACGCAATTACAATACAGAAAACCAAGTTTATTATTAGTATATAAAGTATGAAACTCATCATAATGTGCACGACATTGTGTATTGATTTTAAGTATATGTGTTATGACTAATATCCGAGTGCGGCTATAAGATACCTTGATCTGGGTGTTTCTTACATAACACAAGCCTAGCCTTACCTAACTTTAGCCGGCTTAAATTAAAATTTAAAGCTGCACTTCGGACATAAGCTGTAACACATATTCATGCAAATCGTTAGTAATACAGAATCTAGCTCTCTCTGGCCCACCTTACCATCTTTATATAAACCATTAAAAAGTTGATATATCTTTAAAAACTGATCTGATATCTTGAAAAAGCTTAAAACTTACAATAATTAAATAGAAACATATGTTTTCAAAAAACATTTTGGAAGTGTATAGAGTGCAGCTAGCACTAAACTGTATCGCTTTCAGTTAAGGAACCGTAGGTTCTGAGGCCTAATAGTTGCGCTTCCTAGTTTGCCGTAAAAGATATGGATACTGGTCTTCTCTTAATATACCACTTGGTGAAAGGCAGTGATCGGAGTAGGCAAAGCTGTTTTGGTACTTGCATCATGCTTTCATAACATGGTTATGCAGTTCTTTAAAACCGGTTTTGATAAATTTCGGATTACTTGGGAATGGACTAAATATAATGAAGTTAATGATATAAGTACATTTACATAAGACTGATTCAATTGTTTGTATGTATACCTATACAGTTAACGTACGTCCGAAATTAACAATTTTTGACAAGTACTAACATATAATCGTTTTTTATCAGATAAACAAATTTTTACATACACAGAAATCATTACTAAATAAATTTTCTAAAATATGCTAAAGTAGCTTTCTTTTAAAATCAGTACGTATGTCCATCTCGATATTTACATATATTTCAGATCATTGTCCCTAAACAGTTCTACCTACTCCAATCTCTGGTGACATGATGGTGCCTCTCTAGTCTCAAGCTCAGAAATGCTCATCTTCTCTCGTACTTATTATAGCTGTAGGGATAGAGAAGGATAAAGAATACTTTATCTCGATAAAACTCGTAAAGTTGCAACTGTGCAAAGGGGTGACTTTATTTTTAGCTGGGGATAGCTAGAAAGACAGAATATCCTGATCCACCAATAATTTCCTGTAGGAACACAATGTGATACGGTGCTTACACCGCCCAAAGTCTATGACAAATCTAATTTCAGCAAAGTATACTTAACAATATTACAATTAAAGATATTACAAATTACATCGCAATACATTTCGAAAGATACTACATTACAGTATTTTAAACGATCATGTTATTTTGCCATAAACACCGTGCAAACTAGATGGCGCCACTACTATGACGCGTAGGCTACGGTTCTTCCCAAATTGATAGCTATACATTGTCCTTAGCGGCACTCTATACACTTCCACTTTTTTACTTATTTATGTTTATGTTTGAGATAATATTTTTGGGCAGCTATTTTCACCTTATCATCACCATTTCCATATGTAATTTTTCCAGACAATATTCTGTTGACTGACCTGCACCAACTGTTTATAATTATATTTATTGTTACATCAATCATGTAGTTCTGAAGTCTTTCTTTGTGTACAACACATTGCAAAAAATTAAAATCGTTAAATATATTCACAAATATTTTAATTCTATCTCTGATTCCTGGCACATGGCAGTCTTTCTTTAAAAAAGAAATTATTAAGTTTTGACTTTCGCGGAAACAACTCGCCATTCTTTCCGAAGGATAACTCAACCACTTTTTATTTTTATTATATTCCTTCAATGCTATGTAAGCATTATCTTTTGATTTTGCATCCCCACATAGCGCCTTTCGACAAACTTTGCAATTTTTGACAACGTTTTTTAAACATTTTGATAGTATCCAGCCACAAACATAATTGCCTTTTTGGATGCCATCCGTAGACAAATCTGCATTAGAATTAACAATATCTATTGGATTGTCAATTGCATGGGGTGACGAAGGAACATTATTATATTTCATTTTATTTTCAATAAAAAATAAATAGCTGTGTAGACAGTTATTAAAGTCTTCTTCGCAATTTGCATTAAATGAATGTGTTGAACTAAAATTATTTAATAAGAGAGTCTTAAACGCTCCTTCAAACCCCATACAATTTGGACTTACATTTCTAGCACCAATACTCCTAATGCTTCCAAAAAAATTCTCTAGTGGGTCCTGATTAAAATTTCTAGTGAGAATGCAATCAAAAAGATATTTGTTATGCAATAATTTCCAAAGTGATTGAAATCCCTCAATGGTTCTTACAAAATTTTTTACAGTTGGAACAGATTTTTCAACAGACTCTCCATTAGATTTTTTTTGTATAAACTTGATTGACTTTAAGAGTTTCAAAGCATTTTGCCAAAGAGTGTGGTGTGGAGAGTTACGTCGTACAGGTCCTTTATAGATTTTACCATTTGGTATATGGAATGATGAACTATTCAAGCTGTCAAAGAGTTTATCTATTGTTAAAACAAAAGGAATCAAATCTTTGCAATCATTTTCAATATCCCCTCTAGATACCAAGTGATCAGTGGCTACGGCCATACTGTGACTAAAAAGTTGAGTAGCATTTTTCACTCTCATTTTTTTTATTTTTGATGGGTCTATGTGTTCATTTGTTATTTTATATAGGTACCGCAACTCTCCTAAATTCACATCAGCTTCATAAACTTTTTGAAAATAATCCCACTTCAAAATCCTTTTAACCCCTTTGTCATCAACATAATGCAAATCTTTATTTAGTAAATTATTCCTTAATCCTTTTATCAAATGTGGGACATCGAAAAGTGGGATTATTTCCTTTTTATTAACCAAAAAAAATTATTTGCGCCATTCTTTTCCTTCTTTTAAATATTGTTCTTTGGTGTCATTGACAAGTCCATTTATGGTACTCACATTTAATGTACTTTGATCACAAACCGTAGCAACAATTTCAAGATTTGCTTTTTGAACTTTTGCAATAACTGTTTTGACTATATCTTTTAGTTGGGTATGCTTCATATTCTGGGTAAAATAGTAAGCAACTGGTTGTTTAAAGTTGGCCTTAATACCCTTTACCATAAAAACTAACACATGGTCAGCCAATTTGCAACTTTTTTGCATTCCATCATTTTCAAATCCAACTAATTCATCCAAATTAGAATTGTAATGAACATTAGGTGTCAAAGACATTTCGTCGAACACAAGGGTTACTAATCTTTCTTCTTTGCTCATATTTTCAACATTGTTCCGAAGCTCATCAAAAATAGCATCATTTATGCCAGCCTTTAATTTTATTTGTGCCAACAATGCCTTTAATGATTTTTTTGATGGCAGTGTAAATAATTTGTGAAGCAACTTATATGTTTTAGGACTTTTTTTAAAAAGGGACAAGGCCAAAATTTTTTCGTCAATTGTATATCTTCTTCCTTTCGCTTTTTTCTTAGTTTCTTGCACCTGTATACGGGTGAATAGTTTAGCAGGGTCAGTCATATTTTTGACCAATTTATGAGTAGTGAAGTTATTGGCAATTTTCTCAGCATTTTTTAATCTGTCTTTGAAAATTTTGCCTTTTGCCCTCAATCTGCATATTTCATTTTGCAAGTGTCTTATGCTTCTCTTCGTTTGGCAGTGAACGCGTTTTTTCCCTGAAAGCATTATAAATAAAAAATTAATACTTTTACTTTTTTGAATATTTTGTTTTATTGCAATATATAACTAACTGCGCGCCCCGCGGTTGTACCTACAAAAAAATAACCAATAAATAATGTAACTCTTAGGTCCCTAAAACATATGTCTATACAACAAATCACAACGATTAGGTACAGAGTCAAAGAAACTAATAAACAAACTTTTACATAAGACTTGGCAATATCTAAATCCTTTGGCTGTTTTATGATATATGTTTTCGATGGCCATCCACAACACACACAGACAGTCATTACTGTGATAAGAGAGAGTTTTATTGAGTTATTAATTCTATGATCAAGTTTAAGTCAGCAAAATAAATGTATGGAAATGAAGCAGCTCGTTTTAAGAACATTTTTTCTGAATAAGCAGATGATCAGTCCTGACTGTTGTTGTTGAGCACCAATAGGTGCCATCGGAGCCCTATTACTAAGCCTACACTGTCTGTCTGACCATTAGAGAGCTCTATCTTTTAGAATGTAACAGGTAGAAGCACAAATTGTCACAGAATATGTGTCATAATGGGGAATTATTTAACAAATAATAAAAATATTAAAAAGTAAAAATTTAAGGGGATCCCTATACAAGAAACAGATTTGCGTTGTTTTTGCTCTGTTGTAAAAAAACTATTTAACAAAAGAAACAACCGGCTTCAAAAAGTTCTCTTTGAAAGTGCATCTTTTTGAAGCCGGTTGTTTTTTTTGTTAAAAAGTTTTTATTTTTTGCTTTTGAGTGACGAATTGCTTTTTTCGTACTCCATAAACATCAAAGTCAAAATAGTTTATTCAAATTAGGATTTTACAATCACTTTTGAATCGTCAAAGTTATGAAATACTATTTTTTGAACCCCCTTCCACCCTTTCTCCGGTTGACAATGTTGTTGATTTCTACCGAGAAGAATCCGGCAAGAAACTCGATAGTTACTCTTTTAAAAAACATTATAAAAACTAAAAATACAATCAATGTTTTAAATAAAAAATTTAAGCCGTACAATTTTATATTATTTCCATTTTAATTTGGTTTACCTATGCATCCTGTAATTGAGCATCTTCAGTCCCAAGGATTTTTATCATTTACATAGTCTGAAATATTGTAGTATGCTTTTTTACAAAGTACTTGTTTCATAAATTTTATATTATATTATAAAAAAGATTTAAATTTACTTATTGATAGCTTTTGAATATTATTGGGAACTTTGTTGTAAAAGTGTATACATTGCCCCATAAAAGAGTTACTTAGTTTGTGTAGACGTGTTTCATGCACCAACAGCTTATTTTTACTTCTAGTATTTACTTTGTGAACGTCACTTTTCTTGCTGAAACTAATGATATTTTTATGTACATATAAAAGATTTTCATATATGTACTGCGACTCTAAAGTCAAAATTTTTACTTCCCTAAACCTATCCCTCAGAGATATCCTAGATCCTAATTTATAAATCAATTGTCTTATTTTCTTGATTGCATACACAGCAGAGCTTTTTTTGGCTAGGTTATGAATATGAGGACCCCACTGAAGTTTGGAGTCCAGCATTATGCCAAGAAAGACTGTTGACTTAACAAGTTCTAATTGCTCGCCATTAATATTAATACATTTCTGTATCTGACTAACATTTGGTAATGTAATTTAACACATTTGGTTTATTTTTTATTAAGTAACAAATTATTAGCGTTAATCCAATTTAGGGCATTATTTAATTCATCATAACATGTCTGTCGTCTCTCAACTTTAGAAAGCAAAGAGGTGTCATAAGCAAATAAGACAATGTCATGTTTTTTTACATGACATGAGAGATCATTAATGTAAATAAGAGATAGAAACGGACCTAAAATTGAGCCCTGAGGGACTCCCATAGTGACTGCTGATCCCGGAGATCTTTCACCGATGACATCTATTTTCTGTGGTCTCCTACTCATATAGGAGGTCAAAAGGTCGAGAGCTTTGCCTCTAATACCATATTGATGTAGCCATCCATACTCGTAACAAAATTTTATACAATCATCAACATAAAAGGCGTTTCACCAGTTCTAAATTAATACATATTATTTTTTTTAAGTTTTAAATTCACTACATTAATACGCCCACCACCTCAGAAGTCTACCCTTTTAAAAAAAAAAAATATTTTGCAAATCTGTCTGTATATGAAGGATTTATGCCCGAACTAAGTCAGATAAAAACAGTAATACATACAAACTCCAAACTAGCAGTGATAAATAGTGTGAGTTCTAAACTATAACAACAAATTATAAAAACCGGCTAAGTGTAAGACCAGGCTGAGTCATTTACCATTTAAAATTACAGATACAACGCCATCTATCAATTATTGTCATAAGGGAGCATTGGGTCCAATAGTAAATGGTCAAGTTAATGTTGGGAATGGCAAACAAAGCATGTGAGTAGAATATATGCTGTGGAAATAAGAGCATTGAGAAGTATGTGTGGTGTCTCCTCAATGACAAAATAAGAAATAGTGAGATACAGAAGCATTGTGAAGTAAAAACATTGAGAAAAATATGTTAAGATGGTTTGGACATGTTGAGAGGATAGTGAAAAAAATGCTTAATATAAATTTATGAGGAAAAAGTATACAGATGAGTTGGTATTGTATCTTGAACAAATTGAATCCATCTCAAAAAAGGCCAGGTCAAGGGAGTTCTAAGCCAGCAAACATGTATGAAGGCATTGATGATGTGAATAGATGAAGCAAAATAGTTATGTCAGGATTGTAGTGATTTTAATTCTCCAGTATCTGCCTATCCCTTCTGGCAACACATGTGATGTTATATATGTATAGTTGTATTGCATAATTAGGAATCATTGAAAGCTAAACAATTTTTTTTCAATAGCAATGTAGCAAGTACCTTTAGAGATAGAAGCCTTTTTTGAATGAATTATAACTTCTGTAGATTCTTGAAGACACAATGTTGTTGGTTGTGAAACAATTGGAAGTATGTGTTCTGCAGGGACCGGAGGAACTTGACTTTCAACAACTGCAGCAGAGGTGCTGTCTGTAATAGAAAACATACTTTTAACTTTGGCCATTTTTTTAACGAAATTATTATGCGAATGCAGCAGTTGGCAAATAATATTTTAGCTTGTATAATAGTATTTTTTTAACAAGATTGTCCTCTTATATTTACCAAACTTTAATTTAATTACTTACACACCTGAAAAAGCCGTTGAACATGTTGCATCGCTTGATGTCCCAGACATTCTCGGCACACAATAATTATGCTCTAATTGAATCATGGCCAATCCAGACTTAAACATACCTAAAACATTTTACAATATAATTATTTAATACTTTATAATTATTTCTTAAACATATCATGATTTCTTAAATTTTTTATGATTTTGTACATACAATAATAAATGTGAAACAGAGGGAAGAAAGGAGGCATTTACTTTACAGCCAACTAAGTAAAAGCGTTTAAAAAGAAGAAGACTTATGTAGGAGTAACTTAGGTTATAGATCTGAGCAAGGGTTCTGAACAAGTTTAAGTTCCAAATATACCGATTTTACTGGTTTAGACATTAAAAATAGTAGTCAAGTTGACTGACCTTGCAGGTAAAGTTTTGGGATAGCAGAAACAGCCAGGCGATGACCACTTGTCTTATCCACGGGTTCAAAATGATAGTCACAAACACGTTTTAGTCTGTAAATCTTAACAGGATCCCTTTCTTTTAATTTGTCACCTACAATAGACACCCATGTAGAAAACAACTCAGGTTTCTTTTCCGGGTTTGGAAAAGTATGCAGATACACACCTGCAACATCCAGAAATAAAGTAAATCCTTACAAATATTATAGATAAAGAAGTGTGTTAGTACAGATTATATATAGATAGATTGAAGAGACTCTGGAACTATCAGTCAGATTTGAAAAATTCTTTGATAGACCAATCCTTGAGGAATGCTATAGGCCATATAACTTGAAATAACAGTATTTAGCAGTAGAGCAGAAAATTATTGTGGGTAAAACCACTGGTAAGCTAGGCATAGTTATAAAATTAATGATATCACTTTCAAGTTCTTTCAAGGGCTGTTCGAGAATCAACCTTGAGATAAGTACAGTTTGAAGCAGTCTTAAAAGTAAAGAAAATTTTTGAATAACAACTCTTGTAACTATAAGTATATTATATATTTTTGTGAAATACCGGCTAGATTTACGTTTTCATGTAGGTTCTAGGGTGAATTTCTAATTGCAACGAAGAACTTAGGCGTCTTGACATGGCATATATCAATATAACGACGTAATAGTTAAATAATAGTTTACTTACCAAGATCAGAGCAACCGAAAACACAAGGCTTATTTCGGTAACTCATGGTGACTCAAACGTAACGAAAACAAGTAAAATAATAACGAAAACAATATGTAAGAAAAACGAAGTAACAACTAATACATATAACAAAACAGAAAGAACTCAAAAATATAACAAAACCGTAACAACCAAAAAATATAACAAAACGAGTAGGTAACAAAATAACTAAAACAGAAGCACTTCAAATTCAACGGACATTGAAACGAAATTGAAGGAAAACAAAACGTTTTCTACCATAGCCATTTTCAAATATAAGGGTTGCCAATTTTTTTATACGATTAATCGATCGTTGGTAATACCTGTCATGGTATAGCAGAACTTAAGGATGTATATGTGTTTAATATTCAAAAGATGAGTATTACGAGAAGTGGTGTAAGGAGTCTGCTGTGCTGCAGATACTCGTATAACCGAATATCAAACTCATTCAATATAAGTCCATAGGCTACGGTGACCGCTTACCATCAGGTGGACCGTAAGCTTGTTTACCTTAGTGGTATAAAAAAAAACCGCTTTCACCTTCTTGTTTTTTGCAATTTTTCATAAACATTAGACACAAATAACAAGAAAGAACATCGATATAGTTATGGAACATCGACAAAAGAGATGAGTGCGCGATCCATATCCAGCTGTAAAGTAAAAATGGCCGATACTTGCCACATTATTGCTTTATCTCTTCCTAAGCAGTGGTGAATTTTGTGAGGCTATTGCGCAGGCTATGGGATGGATTACAGTAATCAAAGTATGTGGTGGTACAGAATATTAGTCGGCATTAGAATAACATGATGAAGTTATACCAAGTTCGTTTGTTTAAAAGGCAGGTAACTAAAATAATTTGTTAATATATATTTTATTTACTAAAAAATATTATTTCGAAATGGATTAAATTGGTATGTTTGATGTGGCAAACAGATTTACAATTTACGCCGTAGGTTATCACTGCGACATGTCTTTTTATTATTATTATTTAAAAGCTTGGTCAATGAAAGCAGAAAATCACCTAAAGTATTATATGGTCTGTGAAATCGGTAAACTTCTTAATTCTCTAAAACAGTTCTGATTTCAATATTTTTAAAAATTCTTCTTTGAATATGTTGGGTATTTTAAATCGGAAATATTTTGGTTGGGGTACATAAATATTTATATATTAAAAATAGAGCCTATAAAAAAGAGTGAAAGATTTTTTTTTCACACCCATAATGTGGATGTGGGATTATCCTCATCAGAGATTCTTATATGAATTTTAATAAGAGATGGACGAAGGATTTATCCTCATACTATGAGTTCTTAAAATTGAAAAAAAATCCCAGTAATAGAATGAAACAAAATCTGTTGAAAAGTTTTTCAAATATTCTTTTATAAAGCACGCCCTGTTTAAATTTTAAACCGACTCAGGTGCGATACCAAATGATACCAAGGTACTTGAAAAATTTAAGGACAATTTTTATTTTAAATTATTTTTCTTCAAAATATAAAGTTCTATTACCAAATTTTTTTTGAATTATATTTTTTGATAAATATTTATTTATTATATTGATATTTTTAGAGCTCATGGTTGAAAAGTTAAGTCTCACATTATCATAAATATTTTGCTTAAATTACGACGACATTTTCTATCTAAATAACTTCCAAAATATATTACAATTACAAAATATATTTAACAATGCAATTTACAATTTACCTTTAAAAATGTATAAGAATAAGTGCTATTTTAAGTGTTCTGTAGACAAACTGTGTCTACAATTGCATACATTTGTGTGAGGAGTTCATAAAAGGAATTTTCTTCGTGAGCTGAATTGATCAACGCCAATCTATGAGTTTCAAGCGTTTTAAGCGGCGTGCTTAGCGCTCGGAATTTCTGTTGTCACTGTGTGAAACATCTGAACGATGAATGAGATCGAGATGGAGCGTAAATATGCTTGATTTCAAAGTTTTTGCTAAAATATGCAATATGCATTTAATCCGTTAGCTAGCAATAAACATTAAAAAATAATCAGTTTGCATTAAAGTGGTAAACCCATATATGTTGTGCAAAAGAATAATAATTATAATAATTTTGGACATATTACACAGCGCCATCTGGTCCCAACCCAAGCAAAGCTTGTATTATGAAAACTACACAACGGATACAAATATTTACATACTGTTTTTTGTACATACATACATATCATACATGAATACACTCAGACTCAAGACAAACACAAATTTTTGTCCAGTGCGGTTATTGAACACCCTCTGCACAGCAGCTGGCCACACTACGAGCTAGGCTGCGAAGGAGTTATGAGAGGGAGTAAAGAAGAGTATACGCACTCATATTTTAATGTCTACATTTAACAAAAATTTGGACTATTAAATAACTTCATTAGACACATATATATTTAATTTTTGAATTCATCGATTTTACAAGAAGCTACAGTTTGAACTAGCTACCTATATTCTAAACGGTACCATACAACACTGTTTCTATATAATGTATGCTATTAATCGAGCATACCATTTATAATAGTTGCCGCGGGTAAACTTTTACGTCGTTTAGAAATATCGATTATATTAAAAATCGATTATAATGCACTCTAAGTAAGTTTAATAAAAGTAGTTAAATGTATATAATGGCAACACAGTTATTTCCTGCAAAAGTGACATCTTTTAGGTCGTTATTACATCTCTTAGAAAGTAAAAGTTGCTGAGACAAAGCAAGAGATGGTTCTGTTTTACAAAAATATTGATTGTATGGAATGTACTCCCCCTGCAGCAAACGTAAACAATTTGGTTTTTTTTTGTTTTCAATTTGTCCAGACTTCAACAGAAGTTTTGGAGGCCGTTGGAAATTGAATCCATATAGCCTTGCATAAACACATTTTTTCGTCGGAGCTTTAACTGAAACTTTTCATAATTTTGTTGTTATTGTTTTCAATTCATCTTCTACAAGTCTTCAATGCATAATTCTTCACATATCTATGTAAAATCTGCTGAAATTTGTCGTCGAATCCTACTAGGCTAAATGTAAAAAATAAACAAGCAAAACACACCTCCATAGTTTAAAACTGCACTTAGAACTCTTAAAAAATTTGGTAAACAACCACAGACAATAATATAAACAACATAAAGATATAACAAACGATTAGGTCCGTATGCACCACCACAAGAAACAGCGGACTAAGTTGTTTTTTAACGTATCAAAATAAAATAGAGTAGGTATATTGAGCGGCAGTCAAGACATTGACAGCTGGCGTACACTTACGAAAAAAACAAAATACCTTCGTATGATCTGTGGTTATTTGTTATAGAGTTGTATTAAGTTGGATTATTATAGATTGATGTTCATGCACCGTGATTGTGACGTCATTTAGTCATTTATACATAAAACATAAATAGTTTAATACTTCTTAACATAGGATTTTGGGCACTTTCTTTGCTAACGCTGACTTTACGAGATATATCACACAATCATGTAGTAATGCCAACTACAGTCATCATCATTATCATTGTTTGTCATACTATATACTTACTGCTAGTATACTTGTTATAATTTTTACCAAGAATATATTTCTCTCAGCTATACGCAGTGCAACTGATGGTGTTATTCTCCTCTATAACGAAAAAGTTAAGAAAATTTTTATTATTATTGGTCGAAATCTTTCTTAAGCACCTCATCCACAACAAAAAAAGTCGGAAGTTATACGCAACTGTAAGTACTTTAAGAGGTTTACGTAATTTACTCCCTATTCCTACTAAAATTGCTCTTGCGCAGACATTACTTCACCCCATTCTATAATAAGCTGACGCCAGCTTCTTCCTCACTGTGGACCAATTACATAAACTTGAGCGTTTACAGAATTTATGTATGCGTTTCATATTTGGACTTCGCAAATATGACCGTGTTTCATACTTTTGTCAAGAGTTCAAGTGGCCTCCGATCTATATTCGTCGGAATAACCATGTTCTTACCCGTCTGTACAGCATTTTGTTCAATCCGTCGGCGCCAGCATACCTTAAGGATTATTTCCAATTTATAGGCCGTTGTAATTCCAACCTTCATCCCTCCATTTTAAAAACACCTGATCATTGCACTAACTTTGACAACAAATCTTTTACTGTGCAAGCCATCAGACATCGGAATTCTCTGCCTTTATCAATAAAAAAATCCCAATCCCTTAACACTTTTAAACGCCTTGTAAAATCACATTTTACTGACATTAATAGATCACTATAAGTGTCATTGCATTTCAATTATATTTATTTGTATTAAAGATATATATGTATGATGACTTATATGAATTTATTTTATTTATATGTCAGTCTGTCTGTCACCAGGTAGTATCTCATGATGAACCGTGATGGATAGACAGTTGAAATTTTCACAGAAGATGTATTTCTGTTGCCGCTATAACAACAAATACTGAAAAACAGAATAAGATAAATATTTAAAGGGGCTCCCACGAAACAAACGTGATTTTTTTCTCGATTTTGCTCGATATTGTCAAAAAAGTCAAAAAGTCAAAAGTCAAAATGGTTTATTCAAATAAGGATTTTACAATCACTTTTGAATCGTCAAAGTTATAAAATATTATTTTTTGAACCCTCCCACCTTCCCGCCGGTTCACAATTGATAACGGCAACAGGTAGACATTTAAAATATTCACAGAATATTTAGTGATATAGTCACTTTAAAAATTAATAATTAAATTAAAATAAAACAAATATTTAAGGGGGGCTTCCAAACAACAAACGTGATTTTTTTGCCGTTGTTATATATAATGGTACGGAACCCTTCGTGCGCAAGTCCGACTCGCACATGGCCGATTTTTTAACAAACTAATAGGGTTCAGAAATCTTCCCCGGCGTGTGCATAACAAATTACCAAAATTTCATTACAATCGGTTTACCCTTATTACGCGAGTCTGACTCGCACTTGACCCTGTCTCACTCGCACTTGACCCTTTTTTCTTACTCAGAAACATTCCCCGGCGTGTGTATAACAACTTACCAAAATTTCTTACAATCGGTTTCATAAGGGTACTTATTGCGTGAATCCGACTTGCACTTCACCCTTTCAGTAAAACCTTATCTTATCGGATGCCTACGTCATACAAAGAACACACCCTCCAAGTTTCAGGTCTCTACGATCAGCAGTTTAGGCTGTGCGTTGATCCGTCAGTCATTCAGGACAAAGCATTTTTTATGTATATAAGAAAGGTAGAAAAAGAAAACTTTAAGTATTAAAAAGTATTGAGACGTAGTAATTTGTACACAAAACACCTAAAAAAAGCATAACCTCTTTGAGCTTAGAAACCCCTTAAAAAAGGTACTAATATATTACGGTGACATTCGAGACATTCCAAATTTAAAGAGTATTGAAGTTGTTTATGTTTTTAAGTAAATTCAACCTTTTTGAATAAAACAGGATTGATTTTCAAACATGTGTCAAAATAAAATGTAATTGAAATCAAAAGCACTAAGGAGTATTGATGTCAGCTTCGAAGCAAATAACCGCCAAATAACTTTCTACCCTTTTTTGACCCCGCTTGGAGATGAATTTCAAGAAAATACGAAACACGTCTTCCATCAATTCTGTTAAAAAAGGTTTCTGCAAAATTTGAACTAGATTGGACCAAGGAATCACGTTACCTTGCCCCCCTTTTTCACCACTTTAGGGGTACAATTCCGGAAAATCATTTCTTATCGGATGCTACGTCATACAAAGAATACACCCTTCAAGTTTCAGGTCTCTATGATCAGCGGTATAGGCTGTGTGTTGATCCATCAGTCATTCAGGACAAATATATGTATCGATTTACATCTGTGATGTCAGAGATATCAGAACTGTACTGCATTATCATTACTGAACAGACTGTATTGCTAACAAAACAAAATAATAAAAGATTATGCATCATTAAAATCTTGTTGTGTTAGTGTTCAATAAAGTATTATATCTATAATTTTTAATCTTTGACCGCTAGAGGGGCTCCAATGAGGTGCTTGCCTAGGGCGCTCTCGAAATTAATTCCGCCTCTGGATAGCAGGATAGTAAATAGATTGTTTATCAAAATAGTATCAGTAAAAGATAGCACGAAAGCAAACGCAATAGCAAAAGCTAAAAAATCATGCCTGTCAAGTGTTAAGTCATTTTGACGTGACAACGTCTTATAAATTGGTTTGCCGGGTGACACTTCAAGAAACTGCGTTACGCTCCGCTCACGTTATGCGCTCACAATGAGAGCGAGTGAGAGGCATGCGCCCGCCTAAGAGCGAGAGAGACAGACATAAAATCATTGTCACGTAAAACTTTCGCCCGTATACCGACTTTACAGGCAACCAGTTTTTTGATATTATAGAATACTATAGATGAATTGCAATAAGTTGAACAACGTACCCGTGAACAGTACTCGTCATTTAATATATTACTTATTCTACGTGTATGAAAAAGAGAGACAGCAATAGCTGTTCGTTATGCCTTGAAGCAGTACGGGCCACCAGCTACCGACAACCATGTTTGTTTGTTACCAGCTAGTAACAAGATGTCTTTATGTTTTTTTTAGTAATTATCGAAAAGTTTATTTAAAATCTACTTCAGATTTCCACTTTGTTCTCAATTCACCATCTAGGAGTAATTCTTATAAGGGTTCAATCGGCGAACGATCGTCGTTCGCTAGATTCCAAATTAGTCATCAAACTCACAGTCAATTTTGCAAAATAAGTACAACAAATAAAAACACAACTCCATCTAAGACTCCCGCCTTATCATCACCAACTATTCGAATCAAAATACGTGTTCGAACTGGTGTATTTGCTAAATACTCTGCTTTTTTTTATTGCATCACTGATCATATTGTTCACAATCTTATCAGTAAAGAAAAATGTTTGGGTATATTTCTTGACTTTTGATACCTTATCTGTCCCACTTCTCTTAACAAAGCTTGAGAAATTTGAGGTGAGAGGCGTGGCTCTTCGCTTACTCCAAAGTTATCTAAAGGACGGTTGTCAGATTGTTAAAATAGGAAACTGGGTTAGCAATGAAGAACGGCGTCCCTTAGGGAAGCTTACTTGGTCCTTCCCTTTTCTCAATTTACATAAATACTACCCTTTAAAAACTGTTGGATATTTACGTGCCTATGCCGATGACACCGCACTCATTGTTCGTGGAAAAACTTGAAACCAAGTCCCTAAAAATGCTGAAGACAGTTTAAGTATGGTAACTAACTGGTTATCTAGTAACCTTCTTACGCTAAATGTGAAAAAGACTCAATATTTGGCCTTCGCAATGAAATCCAACATTAACCACCGATAAATACTTTTAATATTAAAGTTCACTCTTGTATTCATTCTCCTAGTGCTAATACAGTATGCAAATGTCCTTGCTTGAGTATGTTACCGCACAGCAAATATACCTTAAAACAGAAAATTTACTTATTTCGTAACTCTACAAATGAGATAATGTAGGTAATTGTAGTTACATAAGAATATTAGCACCTATTATTTTTTTTGATATCACTAACGTTTTGCTTTTCTTTTTCTTAATTTTTTATCGAGTATGTCTGCTCACAATATAGTCCATCTATCTAAATCTGGCTCTCATAACACAGGCTTACCTAACTTGAGAGTCAGAGGTATCTTAGCTGAAAAGTAAACAAACACAATTGTTTGTATCAAAAAGAGACTATGCTAAGTATAGAATATTAGTAAGTAACTTATTAACAAGTTATTTTTAACTTTATCAATAACTGAATTTCTTTTTCGGTTGTAAGTGGGCGGTGCATACCTACCACTTTTTAATTTAAAAGCTATCAAAAGATAAAATAAAAATCTCCTCCGCTAAAAAAATGACACCAAAAGCCATTATAACATAAAAATTATAATATAAAGCCATAGGTAAAGAACATATCGAAATTTCAATAAATTAGTTTAGCAAACCCTATGCCACAGACTATATAAAACTATGCTAACAAGCAAAATACTAGTGAATTTGTTCGGCTCTTTTCACCTATTTCCTGCCCTCGTCAGGGATGTATGTATTTTAAATTTTACGCCCTGGGCGGATACCATCGGGCCACCCCGCCCTGACAGCCGAAAGAAATAACAATAAAAAAAATAAAAAAATAAAAAGGAAATACTAGTTTAGTTTAGTTTGGAAATACTAAGGCTAGTTTAATTTTATCGTTCAGCGACAAGTGCATTTGTTAAATCAGTCTCCATATTTTGAATTACGAGAGCGTATAATATTCACGACAAAAAGGTTGACTAGCTACTGCGAATCACTGACATTTTTGCAAGTAGTAGGTACGTGGTAGATGTATTCGTATTTAACCTATCTAATCAATCTATCAAAATAGTATAATAATTTTTTTTTTGGCAAATTTAAATGTGTTCAAACCGCTTATGTGGACTATTTTTTAATCGTCTTTTCTGTAACTTTCTCACAAAATCTGATTTTATTTGTTATAATACTTTATTCTTCTTCTACTTAGACATAAATATATAGGTGAATGCTCCTTTTACCAGCCACCCCCCAAATATCAGCTGGGCATGCTTTTTTCTGTGATAAATAAGAAATAACGTGCCCTATCTTCACCTATGGTCTATTTTTTAAAAGAATATATATTTCTGAGGTAATCTTCCAATTATCGTTCCTATCCCTTCGTTTGGGTTCTTTTAATCTCTATTCCACAGATTGTTCTGCCCAATACACGCAAATTTTAACAAAAACGCGTGATTTTTCTGGACACTTCGTAAGCGATATTTCACTTACTTTGATGCGTAGGGATATCTTTATAATTTAAGGGAACAAGTATGAATATTTTGTACAGTTAATTAAAAAAATTAAGTAAATTTTCTCCTGGATTTAGAATTTAATAGAGAGCTGACGTTTGGTCCATTTGTTTGTATGGAGTGCCATATATCAGCCGGGGTGGCTGAAATTTGGTACCGGAACTAATCAAAATTGTTCCAAATAACAGCCACCACTTTTATTTTTTACTCAATTATCGATTTTTGTTTGAGTTTGTACTTTTTCGTGCTTGACATTATTTATAACATGTTAAGATGTGTTTATCTAGTATAAGTTTACTTTAGAAACAGCTTCCTTAGCTTTCATATGACTATATCGTCATTTATTAACTAAAATAATAACAAATTAATTATGCAGTACAATCACAACCATAAGTCTTTTACATTATTTTGTTTAAGTTATTTGTATAGTGAGACTTGTAGTAATTGATATAATGACTTTGCTTTTCTTTTTTTATCTTTGTTTTTATATATTCATATATATCAGTATTTAAGGGATTTTTTCTTTTCACCAACCACTTTAGTCGTACATGACAGGGGTTGAGCCTACTAGCAACTACTAACTGGTGCAACTAGCAACGTATCACATGGCCTAAATGAATGGTAAAATATTTCTATCAAATCTTAGAGCATGGTACGCATGAGGCTGTTATTACATCCAAGGCGGCTGATATTTGGAAAATACTACAAAATTCACAAAAAAATGTTTTTTTAATATCTTGTCATTTTTATGCATAATAATGCAAACATTACAAGCTACAAGAAACTAGTAAAAGTCTTAGGTTTTTTATTATGAGAACGTAGTAACCATTTAAAGTTAAAAAAAAATTAGGGGGCTGATATATGGCTCATTCACCCTACATCATACTCGGACTTAAACTTACACATAGCAATCACAAGCATGTTCTAAAACATAATCATTACTCACGGATATACATCCGTATATACATCTTGAGGATTTCCAATCCAAGTTTTCTGTATTCTAACTTTTTTCTACACTTTTTTTTTTGGTCTACACCCCGCAGTTGTAGCTCGAAGAGCGTGGAGTACAGACGGAGGGTCTAGAGGAATCCGACGAAATGGATCGATTCTAGAGGAATTGTACGCCGTGAGGAATCAATACTTTAAAAACCCGAATTCCTTAGGCTGGGAATCGATTTCGTCAAGGAATCAGAGCGAAATCGGACGTTCCTAAGCGTGGTGTGGGGCGGCAGCGGCAGCATATGGAGAGAAACGGACGTGCTGGGCGAAAGAAGGGCACGCGCAGGGTCATTGCATTTGATCGTCGTGTACCTAAAATCAAATCGAATCCTAATTCCCGTGTCCGTGCGGATTCTACATTACGTACCTTTTTTCCTAGATAGCTACTTGGAATTTAGTCTGGATATAGCGAAGGAGTTCGATCGGGTGTGGCACCTGGGTTTTCTATCGAAGTTGCCATCTTACGGAGTTCCCGAGGGTTTGTCGGTAGTTGCTCTGATAGCATGTACATTAATGCTCTGAGCTGTCTCCTACGCTGTTTCTACTGCATATCAATTGCATGTTGGACATCATACATTGCGATGCAGATGACAGTTCATTTTCACACATTAGAACCCAAACAGTTGCGTACAGTGCGGTTTCAGAGAAAATTCCTCCCGCGAACTCTTGGGTTGTGGAATAAGTGGGTTCAGTATGGGGTTCAAGAAAGAAGTTATTGGTTTTTTGAAGGGTCGGCAACGCGCGAGTGAAACCCCTGGTTTGCAAGCGTCCATGCTACGGTGACCGCTTACTATCAGGCGGACCGTAAGCTTGTTTGCCACCTTATTAGTATAAAAAAGCGCCTAAAATGCAGCCTAAAGTCACAATGTTGTGTTGAACGCACTCTATTTCCGATTTCAAATAACTAAATTCTTAAATAACATTACACCAACATCAAACAACACTGTAGACCGTATGTCTATTAGCATCTCATTCGCATAACTACTTACACCCTTAATCAAACGTGCAATAAATAATAATAATAATCTTATTTTGTAAATAGAACATGAATCAGATTCTTCTAACTCCAGAAAAACAGATTGCTACAAAAAATAAAGTTACTAAATCTCTAATATATACAGTCGCCCACACACTGTCTCGTTTTGTTTATAGAAATGGTGCACGGCTGTGGAATAATATGTTTTAGCATGAAATAAACGCTCTTTCGCGCGAAGCCATAGTGCTATAACCCAGTTGATGTTATATTGTGTGTGTGAGGTTGGGCTTATCTCGTACCGTATAGTTGGTTGTCGGATAAATCGGATATAAATAGCTCATAGACAACAAAGCGATAAGAAATCACGCTCTGGGACGTTGGTGTCGAACATTATAGCACTACTGCAACATAAAATGGTTGTTCTATTTACAGGATGCTGATAGCATTGCTAATGGATAATAGGAATAGACAAAGTGTGTACATTTCATGAGTGCTGTTGTTGTGTTTTAGTGTTTTGCCCAAATCTACTTAATTTTAATAGTAGTTTGCATTGATTTAAGTACTATATTACAACTAGATTGAAAAAAACACAGTTTGGTGCTCCATGAGATGGCAAGTTCGATAACATAACAAACACTGAACTCCTATTAAAATTACATAGTTTTTAATTATTTTAAACCAAAAAAATTGCGTTTAAAACCGGCTTTACATCTTAAGCCCTGGTTTCTCGCGTCACCATTGACAGCGTTTGTCAAAAATCGCCGAGCAAGACAAAGTTTACTTTGTACATTATTAGAGCAATCCCTTAGTGAGTGCCCCTTACGACGTTGCGTAACACTCCACAGGGCGTTTGAAGTTGTTTTTTAGTTCGACGAGAATGCGCTGCTTTGCCATCTTACCCACTAAATAAGTGTGCATCTTGCCGATAGCGATCTTGCCGTAGAAAAGTTATAGAACGACTAAATAAAAATGGTTCCGATTATTTGGTAAGGTAACATGAAAAATCTCTTTGCTATTTGGTCCGGTAACTATATTTCGGTAACTGCATTGCTATGATCGTTATCGCAGATTAGAAACTAAATATCTAGTAGCCCCAGCCCAAGTATCACTGAGGCAGCGACTTCAGAAAACGGTACTGTAATGACATTTAGCCTACGTAGGCTCCAAGTAGGGCACATACCCAAGCCCAAAGTTTCAGCAGAGTGTTGTATTAAAAAAATGCGAGACGTCAGAGGTAAACTTAGTAAAGTAATCGCTTATGATGGTATCACTGTTTTCCGGGATTTGTAAGTCCAGATTTTGCTTTTCCGTCTTTTTAACTATCTCTGTGCCCAATTTTAGCTTAATTGGATGCTTCGTCCGTTGCGACACGTGAAGGAAATAATCAAACAGACTAACACATTTTCACATTTATAATATTAGTATGGATGTACAGAATCAACATTTGAAGTTTTATTGTATAGGTACGGGGTGTAACAGAATAGGGGTACTAATTACCAAACAGCCTTAAAGTATGAAAGCACTTGGAATACATAATAGAATTTAGTATCTTTGGAATAAAACTAGCTTCTTCCCTCGGGTAAGAAAAAGCGTCATTTTATACTCGGTACGAAAAATACTATTACTGGTTAGGCATTCTATACATTTAACTGATATAATGTATGAAAATTAAAATCCGATCACCAGTTTCTGAGAAAAACATGGACAAGGAATAGTAGGTATAATAGCAAAAAAACATCAGAATAGCCCTAAGCCTAAAGTGGTTAAGAGGCCGTGTAAGTACTACGTGACAGAAAACTTGAGTGAAAAACAAGGTTGACGCGATATGTAACATCTGAACTTACTGAGATTTTAATCACTACAATGTCGACACGACGCACGTTTACCGTCCGGTGACTGACATGGGACCTCATCATGCACTTCATATGTGTTTTTTGAACGAAATAAGTCAGCAATAGCTGTTCTCACGCGGTGATGACGGTTGTTTCGAAGGCCTTCGCCGCGTTTGCGGACATGGGGTAGGGTTTCACAGTAGGCTCTGCACTTCCAAAATGGCGGCAGGATGGTCCTAAGGTGATGCATCCGGGCGTGGCTCTGGTTAGGAGCGATAAGCAGTTCATTTTTATTGCATTTTTTAATACACTTCTAGATAGTTCTTTTTTATCTGTGATTCAACTGTGAGATTTTGTACATTGTTTATAGGCAATGACGCCCAAGCCTCTCTGTGAGAAATTGCACCATTGGTTAAAACTCGGTATCTCTCAGGTTTGCACGCATTTCACATGAGTTTTTCATTGACAGCGGAGAGAAGTGATAAGTATGGATGCTATATATTGCTAGATGGCGCTGATATGGTTATTTAAAATGGTAATGGCTCGAGCCCATCTGACTCTTGTCCGGTTTTTTGGGTGCCGTAGCCGAATGGCGAACAACTGAACCCTTATAAATTCGTCGTATCATATATTACAGCCTTAAAATTTCTCCACCTTTGATAAGATTCTAATTTAATTCTAAAGATTCTAAGTTATGGAAATTAAGAAAAAATACCATATCATTATTAAAAAAATCGGCCAAGTGCGAGTCGCACTCTCGCACGAAGGGTTCCGTACCATCATCGAGCAAAAACGAGCAAAAAAATCACGTTTGTTGTATGGCAGCCCCGTTAAATATTTATTTTTTAGCATTTGTTGTTATAGCGTCAACAGAAATACATCATTAGTGAAAATTTCAACTGTCCAACTATCACGGTTCATGAGATACAGCCTGGTGTTCCTATACCAATCCTGCACGAATCATAAATAATAATTGTCGTTTATAATTATGCATGTAAAATAAAAATAAAAAACATTTAAAAGGAATCGACATAATTTATCCATCACCACTTTATAACCTGGATGCACTGTAAAAGTTGGCACAGTTGATACTTTGGCACTCATTACTTCGTAATGAATAACGTCCTTATGATGACCTAGTTCACTGACCTGACTTCTGCGACCTGTCTTGTCAAAACAGCGACCACAGACAGATTGTAAACAATAGGCTATTATTAAGTATTTAGATTTTTTGTTTACTTTTTTAAGATGTTCACAATCTGTTCTGATCACAAGTGTCACTAAATATCTTGGTCAGTGTCACTTTTAAGAATATTAAAAATGTGCGATTAGTGACATACTAAAGATACACTGACACACTGACAGAAAGTAAGTGTGCAAAATATTAAGAACGATATAAGATTTAAAATTTTTACGTTTATTACTTACATAATAGAAATACAATACATAGATATATATATACAATAGCAAGAATAGACAGACTATGACCAAGGCTGCAGCAATCTAGTCGAAACGTCGGGATAAAACTATTTTACCAAATCAATATCTACGCGTATAAACCTGTGTTATTTTAAAACACGAGGAACGAGTTATGACAACCAGTTTTTTTTACACCACAAGGTTAAGGTGGCAATCAAGCTAACAGCTCGCCTGATGGTAAGCGGCCAACGCAGCCTATAGACGCTTGCAAGACCTGGGGCATTACTCGCGCTGCTAACCCTTCAAAAATCTAATAACTTCTTTCTTGAAGAAACCCATACTGTAGTCCTTAGAGAAAACCTTGGCATTCCCCATTCCATAACCTAAGCGTTCGCGGGAGGTATTTTCCCTGAAACAGCACGTATGTGACCATTTAGGTTCTAAAGTGTGGGGATGAATTCCCTGCCGATAACTAGCGGTGCGATGGTAAAAAGAAGCCGAGGGCATAATTTCAGACAATACCTCATAACATATCCCATTATGCAAGCGGTAGAACACACACCGGGAGGCAAAGTCCTTCCTCAGAAATAAGGGTTCGATACAGCTTGTCAATTTGAGATGGTCGACTTTCTCTTAGCCCGTCTTTGAATCGAGTCAAAAGAGCCAAGCTGGTATCCTAGTGCTCCCGCCCAGATGTGGCAGCAGTACCCATATGGGGCCGGACTTGCGACTTGTAGAGCAGCAACTTTTGCCCCGAGGTGAAATGCTCCTTGACCATTTAAATTGACCATTAGTAAGAAAGAGACAAGCAAAACTGTGGTGTCTTTTCTCTTCTTCTATAAACGTCTGCCATTTTGTTTGTTTTAGTATTAAAACAAGTAAGAGACAAGAGATGCCAATGGTTCGCTTTGTCTTTGTCACACTTTTGCAACCATTTTTTGTTACATCAGGCTAGGCAATGCGCTGCCCAGTTCCCTAAGTCTATGGGGTTATGTTCTGAAATTGTAGGACCCCAGTGAATGGGGTTTGAATTGACCCATATAACAAAATTATATTAGTATTATAAAATGCCTTGAATTTTTGCTGTACTAAATCGGTTATTATTACTCTGTCAGGATCATGCAGTTCAATATACGGGATCCTGCAGATACCGGTATCTTAAGAAATCAAAAATCACCGATCCCGCAAATTCAGAGATTACAAAACACGTTTCTTGTATGGAGACCCCCACTAAAATTTTTCCTTTCTTTATTTTTTATTATTAATTAGGAAATCCACTATAATACGAGTAATACATTTTCTGTGTAGATTTGAGGTATCGAACCCATTAAAGGTCAGACGGGCAGACAGAGTAGGTTTAGTTACAGGGCTACGTTGGCACCCTTTTAACTCCGTGTTTGTTTGCAAGCCCTAAAATATAATTCAAACTTATAGATAGTTACTTACCTATTATAAAATTAGTATAAATGTCTATTGAATTTAATATTACCAACATCTGTTGTTGTGTTTTATAGGTATACGAAAATAAAAAAATATGAAACGGCCTTTTTCTGCTCTGTCGGACGAGCTACACGCAGTGGACATAAATATGGTTACTATTTATTGATTACATTCCGAGCTGCATTTTAAATACATGAGTGAGTGAATTAATACTCCCACGTGCCTAAAACTCATATCCAACATTTTTACACCGAATCTAAAAATAAAAACAAGCGTGTTGTAATTTAAGCAAGGATGAATTATACGTATACGCCTGCTAGTTTAATTATAAGAATACCAAAATACACACGATAAAAGAAAACGAGGGCACTACAGAAGAAATAAATTAATAAATAGTGAATAATTTTACATCAAGGCTTTCATTTTAATGTGACTGGTGTGCATCGTCAATATTTAACGTGCTAATGTTTCAGCATGCCATTTGGTATATAAATTGCATCAGGAAAGTAAATAAAAAAAAGGAGGCCATCGAGGGTTTGGTACCACCACAGAATGCACGAGGTTTTAATTATTTGTTGTTTACAATAGAATTAAAACCATGATCTTTTTACAAGCTATTATTAAGTGCCACGTGTCACGTTGTCTGTTATCAAATTTTGCAAATTAAATTTGACCTACTGGTGTCCGATTGAGCTGAAATTTTGCATATACCTACACTCGTAAATCTAATGACAATGTAATATAATGATGTCATAGAGAAGGTGTCATGATGGAGCTGGAAGATGGCCATAGGACCTCAGTCACAAAACAACGCTACCCCATCGAGTTTGGGCTTGTTAAATTTGTCTTGACAAGTACTCTGGTCTAAAATGTTAACCTGGTCTGATTAAAACTAGATTATAAATAAATATTTTTTTACGTGAATTTTTGTTTACTTTGAAGCTTGTATGTATAACCGTTTTTACGATAGAGCAAAAACAAAACAATCACCTTTATTGTTTTTATTATTATTTTTTAGGAAATTTGCTATAATAACACACATTCTTTTACCTACTTCGGTATAAAAGATAGATTCTTTTAAGGCCGGGAGCATATTATAAGAAATTTTGCATAGAAAAATTCTTTCTCGCGCCGGCGAGGGACTCTGTGCATACATTTTGTCACAAGAAATTTTCTTACAGTGTGCGGAGTCTGGTAAAAATTGTATTGGACGAAGTGCCTTGAGGCGCGCGCGAGAATATTTCTGTTAGAAACCGGAATATGCGGCCAGGCTAAAGGTCAAATGGACAGCTAGACATACAACTATTTTTATAATTAGTAATATCCTCTCCGTTGGCACCTTTTGAGTAAGAAACCCTGAGAATTAGTAAGTAGGTCTACCGTCCCTTGAAGCTGTAAAAAATCAAGATTCAGAGTCAACGCAAAAATAAAAACTGGCTGAAATACGGCCATTTTTGTAGCATATTTTGGCATTTACAAATAAATTGAAACGTATGGGCTACTTCCCGTTGTCCCAAAAACATGAAATTTGGCACGAAGCAAGGTCCATTACAAATATAAAAAATACGGGAAGGACATAGCGATTCTGGATTGCTGATTAAAAACTTTTATGCCGGCTAGTATAGAAAACTTCTAATTCTAAGCTAGTTTTATCGCTAAAAAATAATGTTTAAAACATTAAACTATTCTCAAGAAAAGTTTCTCATGCTGTACTTGCTGCCGTACTATTTTTTTTTCTTGGATAAATCGAAGTGGACAAATTGACTCAGCTGCCACACACGCGCCGCGGGCGATGGATTAAAAAGAAATAAAGGCAGGAACGCGGGAACTTATTAGTTTTTTATCTTATTTTTTATGTTTAACTTAATGAATAACATAACGTTTAACATTAAATAATCATCGACATTTTGAATTTTTAACATTTTAACCACTAAACCACTATTCTATTATACGTTTATATTCATTTTATACATTCATATTATATGTCTGTTTTCTTTTTCCTGTTTTTGAGTAAAGCTCTATACAAGTCTCGGCCGTGAAGCCATTGCTGGATGCTTATTATTAACGGCCTTACCTACAGTACGGCCGTCAATCTCTAATTATTCAGTAAAGGCTTACTTTCGCCGCCTCGTCTGTAATGTACTATTTTCTTCTAGAAAGGTTTTTCTAATCTAAAAACGCATTGAAGAGTTTCATCAACAGAAATCCAATAAATTAAAAAGTCAAATAGCAATACAATCACTAAATGGTGTGCTAAACATAAATGACGCAATTCGGCTCTAATGTAACAATGGGTGGTTGCCAATATAAATGACAGTAAATCAATCGCAGTTTTATGACCGTCGGAACACTCCAGAGCGACTATTTTCAGAAAATTATGAACTCCTCAGTTCGTAAAACTGGAATCGAGGACAGATGTAACTATTAACCGATTTAATTTCGATACGGATACTGCAATAATACAGAATGTGTAATTTGGTTCGTGTGTAATGGGTTATAGTACTATGTCATTCTAGCTATTGCTGCAAATTACCAACGAAATCTTGATAATTTTATTTTATTTCTGCGCGCCACTTCAATCAATATTAATAGCGTAATAGAATTACTCATATCCATCCACAAATTTTAGATTTGATTGGAGTCCATTCCACAAATTTTAGATTTGAGTATACATTCGTAGTTAAATGGCAAAAACAAAATGCTTATCGTTTCGTCGTGTGTCAGTGTCACTGCCCGAGGCGTTGTCCTAACGGAAGGCGATCACGCGATTACGCGATCGTGCCAAGACGCGGGTGTCCTATATAGGATAGTCGTAGTATCGCCCAAACATCGAATATACTCTATTTTAACGGAGGGCTCAACTAAGGAAGGATATTGTGAAATTTATGCCCTAACAGGGTAAATATTTAAAGTTGTCACTATCGCTCGTTGCCATTTTTGAAATCCATTTCATGAAGATTGTTGTATTAAGTTTTTTGATGAGAAATTTAGAAGGACGTATTTCAGCGTGTCCGGAAAATGATCCCCTTACAGAGCAAAATAGGGATAAAAATATTTATGGGCAGGGTTCCCATTTTGCTTTTATAAATAAAGCCACGAAAATTGGTACAAATAAAGGAGAAAAATAGGGAAAGAAACTTTCTGTAAGAGTTTCACCGCTCGATACGAGGTAATTAAAAGGGTGTGTAAAAGTTGTAAAAAGTGGGATGATAGAATGGATAAGATTAATCAAAAATGAACCAAAATACACATTCTGTATTTATTGCAGTATCCGTATCGAAATTAAATTCACAAATAATTACAGTTCATATTTTTAATCACGCGGGTAACACCGCGGGAAACTAGCTAGTAGGAAATAATACAGACTAAGACGATCGTCAGTAGTAATACTGCGTGTAGGTATTCTGTGGTACTATAAAATGCGGTGGAAGATTGATTCATAATTTCTATTGGTGGAAAAAAAGTCTGTGTGGTGGGAACGGATAAAGATTAGCGCTGGGTGTCGTCTTCGTAGACTATATTAGCTTGCCTAAGCAATTACACAGTGTAGTAAGGTGCATATGCCTCTCCTTGAAGATGGAAGCTTAAGCCATTGTCAACCGCGCTGGCCAAAGTGCGGTTAGCGGACGTTTGTCGTTTCAGAGATTTCAGCGCCCATATAGCCTCTGACTTGGCTTACTGACTGCTAATAAGAACAGCCTATACCTAGGTATGTGTTACAATTTTTTCTTATTAATTATTCTGTAATAAAATAGGTAGCATTACCTCCTTGTTTTGTTAACTTATAGGACGCTTACATAATTATAAAGTTCATATAAACATTATAAATGCTAAAGTAACTCTGTCTGTATGTTACTGCTTCATGCTTAAATCGTTGTACCGATTAAGATGAAATTTGGCAAGGAGATAGTTTGTGTGAGTCAAGTGTGAGTCGCTTTTTTTTATAAAATTGAGGAGTTGCCATTGAAATCCTACACCGATAACTCAATTTAGGGCAGGTGGAACCACGGGAATAGCTAATAATATATATAAATCATAACATCTTTATTTAATCAAATACACAGACTGATCGAATAACTGACTGATCATCACCCAGTCGAAACTACTGAATTTAGTATCGTAAAAGGGAAGTTTATCGGCTTATGTTGTTTGCATTTAAGTAAGGATTCAACGAAATTCATCACCTACGGGTGTAAAATATTTTTAATTGAAGTTGTTTGTACGAAAAAAAATCATAAAATCAATTTGAAATAAAAATAGTCACATTTCGGATCCCACCAAAAAAAGGTTGTCAATGTCTAAGTTCCAAATCAAGTGCCTTTTTTGTTCCATAATTGATGATTTCATTAACCAATATTCTTTATTTCTCAATTGTTACACGAACATGCATATGTTAAATATAAAAATAGCATTCGAACATAAAATATACGTGTCTGAAGTGGCAACAAAAAAAAATTAAAAGCAAATGGCCGATTTGACCTCTACAACTAAGTGCTTTACATAAATTTGCTAAACATCAAAACACATATCGCTTACACAATGTAGACGCATTGTTTTCCTCAATTTGAAACATTATTCTCGACAAATGACTTGGCGATTGTTACGGCGCACATTTTAAAAACAAAAACGCCGATGCTCAGGGCGGGCGGGAGGTCACAAGGAGCTAGCGGGCGGCGTAACACTTTCTCGGGCGGCGCGCGCACCGCTTGTTTACGTTTTTCCTGACCATGTTTCCGACTAAAAATACGTCAGCATCCTGCCGTTTGGGGTTCACGCGATTGGTCGGCGCGGGCGCATACAGCACAGGAAGGGTTCCGTCGTCCCCCACAAACCCGCCGCGCCCAAACGCCGACGTTTTATAAGAAAGTAAGTATTCGAATAGCCACACAAATTTGTGAAGCGGCAGAAAATAACCGTGATCCGTGGAATCAAGAGATTTGCAGGCAGTCGTGTTGTGCGTCTCTCAGTGATAACTAGTGTCATCAAACATGGTTCTGGATACAGAAGACTGGGTAGGTCTCTTTTGATTTTTAAGAAAAAAAATACTTAAAAATATGACTGTTAAAAAATTAAGTCTAAATTTTTTTTCTAAATGAATTCGTTCCGGTGCCTCAACGGAACACAAGTTTATCGTAATATCGATTATCTTATTATATTATAAATATTTTAGAACTTGTTCAAGATATTTTTTTTTTGAAAAATTTATTTTTTTAGAAATACATCCAATTGACAATTTATTAAACAATTACTGTTATTTGTGCTATCATATTCGAAGTTTTTTTAAAATTAAAAATCTTATTATCTACTTGTTCCTAATTTTTGAAATTGCATGGTTTAAATTAATTAATAAAAATAGTATTAAAACCTCGATAAAAAAACCAATAGTGTAAAAAACTGTTTTAAATAATTAAGTCATAGATAGACAAATAATGTAAATAATTTCTCACAAGTGATGTGATGATAACTTATAAAAAACTGATGGAAATCGAGAAAAATATTTTTTTCTCATGATTATAAGACAATATCACAGCGTAAGGATAATTAGGAAGCACATAGATGTAGAAGACTACAATAGTTCTGTAATAGTACAACCTTTGAAATTATATTTTTTGTGACTGAATATTGCTTTAGATTAGGGAAATACTGTGGTATGGTCATCATCAGGCAACGTAGTAAGCGCTCTATAACTACTTACCTACTATATCACACCCGTTACCCGAACTGTAAAGTCAAGCTCATAGAATTTTTATTCAAGTAGACTTTTAAACAACACTTTTGAGTCGTTTATTTGATATTAATTTTATAGATTTCATCACCGGTTCGGAATGATTTTACTACCGAGAAGAGCCGGCAAGAAACTTTTATTTTTATTTAATTATTTTATTTTAATTTTTTTTATCTATGATTTATTTAGTTTTTTAAATCATTCAGATATAGATACTCTATATCTGAATTTAGATTTTAAATAATACAATATAAATTTAGTGAGTTTGTATGTTTGTATGCGCTAGTCTTGCTTCTCTTCTCTCTCATTTGTGAATTTGTGTATGTATGTATAACATAAATATTTGTTCTAAATGGGGATAGAATCCGCGCCCTCGTTTCGACAGGCAGTCATAACTACTCTCAAGAGTCACAAATCAGAAGAATATTTAAAGCAAAAAAGGAATTTGGCAAATCCGTCTATGTTATTCCGGAACATAAACAAATATACACAAGCGAATTAAAAATCTCCTCCTTTTTTGAAGTCGGTTAAAAATAATTGAATATTAGCGTGTTCAAACTTAAAAACTGGCAAGCAGAGTCCACCCGATCCGCCCGTGGGAAAACCTAGTTTAATAAACATAGCCAAAAGACAAATTATCATATGTCACTTCAGCCAATATTACAGCAGCAGTTTAATGTGTAATTAATTATGTTAACTACGTATCACACTATTCATGCGAGATTAAAATTTGCCGCCATTCGTGCAGTTAGTGTTAGCAATAAAAAAAAAAAACAGATTGACAGTTCAGGATTAGTAAAACTGGAGTTTTACGGGAAAGAACCACGCGTTTCCATTGTCAAACAATATTCCATCGGACCATACTTTTCTGAAAAGAATGGTTAGGCAGTGACTGGAACTTATGTTCGATATCTCGAAATTATGACGGGCTTCATTCATTGAAAAAAAATATTGATGTAGATGACATGTGGTTTTAATAAGACAGATCAAAGAAACAATTTCAGTACTGCATGAGATATTTTATATACTCTTTCGTTTCGGTGGTCAGAATTGACCCTCATGGTCATGTGATTTAATATCATTGTTTTTTTTTTCTATGGGGTTTTTTGAAGTCGAAGGTATATTAACTTAACTTAAGGTATATTAATTAAGTATGTAAACAAGCCCACGTCCACTTGTGCATTAAAGGAGAAAATTCAACTCATTTATGCATGTATATATACACCGTGGAGGTGTTGTGGGAAGGTTGTTTTTCTGGTTATTCATAGACATAGATAACTGGACAGCGCATTCCGATAACCAGATGTGAAAAAAAAAATGTCACAGAAGTGTGACAAAGATAAGCGAAACTGTGGTGCCAATTGCACAGTCCATAGGACAAATTCGAAGAGAACTTAAAGTCTATGTGGTTATTCCATACGTAACCCTATCCTATCGTACTATATTTTAGGACAACCTTTTATGTAGTTATCTTTTTTCAGTAAAAATTGCCTTAGCTTTCACTCGTAATGCTTCGAAGAATTTATAAAAGAAGGGAAGACAAATTTATTATTGTTGCTTTTTGTACTACCTACAGCAGCAGCCGAATCTGTTAGCTCTGCAAATTTTGTAATTTATACTAATATTATAAATGGGAAAGTAACCCTGTCTGTCTGTTGGCTCTTCACGCTTAAACCGCTGTACGGATTAAGATGAAATTTGGCATGAACATAGTTTGAGTCCCGGGAAAGGACATAAGCTACTTGTCAAGTGTGAGTCGGTTTTTTTTACAGTTGAGGAGTTGCCATTGAAATCCTACACTGATAACCGAGTTTAGGGCGGGTGTAACGCGATCAAATAGTTTGAGTCCCGAGGAAGGACATAGGCTACTTAAATACGTCAAGTGAGGGTTTGTTCCTTTTTGAACCATAGGTTCTGTTTAATTATTAAGGGTTCCAAGTACCAACTGAAAAATTAAAAATAAATGATAATATAAAAAAAATTAAACCGCAAAACTCTACTAAAACAAAAAGGTCAACAAAACGCAAGCGCGTGGAACGTATAGCATGAATAAAATAATTATCTCGTATCTTTGTTGCAAACTTGTGGGATTCGACTTCAAGGAAAGAAAACACTGTTCCATGTGCTTGCGTATGGTTTATTTTTTTCTTTTAACATATAGTTTTATTCATATTAGACATAAGTACAGTTATATTGTTAATCCTACCATATAATATTAATACTGACCTCAACGTCTGGTTTTCAATACATTTTTAATGATTTTTTTTTATTTACAATTTGTCAACAAGTATCCAAGCTCCTAAGTGGCTATATCTTACTCCAAGTTAGTATTTAACACAACGAAAATAAAGCAATACTTTACGCCTTTTGTAATGTATAGAAAGTAGTGTTCTAGTAACACATTAATGAGCTAAAGGCGATAAAGATGTCCGATGCGCTTGACAGGCACGTTGACAGATGTTAGCGTCGCGCTCGCTGCGTTCTGTTGTTGTATTGAATGCAATTTCAAAGTAGTTAACATTCTTGAATTGTTTTCGTGCAGTTACCTATATATTGAGACTACGAGTGATATAGGCAAGATCGGGTAAATATGTCGTTTTTGTGCAAACTTTGTGGCAAAACCATATTGTTATTTACTTCGTTTTAGTATTTGATTTTATTTAGTTTAGTGTTTGAAGAATAAAATGCACTTTACTTTAAGGGGAAGATGATTCAGCAACTATTTGAAATTTTTAGAGTTAGGTTGTAGCGATTTTAAGAATTAGCAAGTAATTAGTTTATTCAAAAATTGTTTCAACTTAAGTTTTGAGTTAGTAAGTAGGTACATATTTTAAACTAGCTACTTATTTTTAAATTAGCGAAAAAAGGCAGGTTAAGAGGATAGGTACTCCCTACTTTCATACAAAACAAAAATCATGTGATTACAATTTTTAACTTATACCATTCTAAAGATCTTGACACACTGCAAGCTATTTTTTATTGCTAGATCAGGCATATATAATTTTATTAAAATTGATGAACCTACGAATAATGTATTCGATCTTCGTTTGTGTGGAGTGCATGCTGGAAATACCTATTCTCTTAATCACGATTTGGGGCTTTGACTATTATTTTTTTATGAGGTCAGGGTCAACAAATTGCCAGTTTCGTTCTGTAAGAAAATCATGCTTCTACCTTCTTCAGTCTTAAAGATAAAGGCCTTTGAAGCTTGGACAGACAGATATCGCAGGCTTAGTCATATAGTGCTCTGTTGGCAGCATTTGGGTACGGAACCCTAATAAAAATCCGACAATGATATAGAGCTGTCAAAAGCTTTATCGAGTTTTTCGAACTTTTTTCCATTAATAAATAGAATGGGTTTTTTAAAGTCCCTGCCGCGCTTAGTCAGACTCATTTACGTTCCGTTTAACATACTGCTCTATTCAAATGTTTGTACAAAATGATTTTCAACATGGTACCGGAACAATAATTAATTAATTACATAAATTATTATATAAATCCGACAACTTCAATAAGTAATGGCGTCGCGACCAAATGTATGACTTGCTGGACAACACACTACTAGCCATTTGTGACGATATAGGCTAGTCAGGTGCACTCATCCCCGTCTCTGCGGACCTTACATCACGATTGTTCTGTCTAGACGCCGTCGATGGCAGACTGTATGGATAAAATTAATGTGTAGGCTGTAGTTATCTTGAAAAATATGCAGTTTTAGGGATTATGTTGGCAGACAGCCATATATTAGACTCCCTCGCAGCCTAGTTCGTAGTGTAGCCGGCTGCTATGCTAAGGGTGTGGGTTCAATTACCGCACTGGACAAACATTTATGTAATAAACATTTGTGTTTGTCTTGAGTCTTGGTGTATTTATGTACGATATGTATGTATTTATAAAAAAAGTAATAATATATGTACATGTATTTGTATCTATTGTCTAGTATCCATAACACAAGCTATGCTTACTTTGGGGCCAGACGGCGCTGTGTGTTATGTCCAAAATATTTATTATTATTGTTATAGCCCATAGGCAAAATAGGTAGGACTACCAAAAAGTTAGTAGATATAGCAATTCTAGATATTTTTAGTAGTTAGATAGTTTAAATTTTAAGTTTTAGTTTTCAGGTTAATTCGACAAAAATAATACAATTCTTTAACAACTAACAGTAATAACGATAGCAGAAATTCGCTGTATTTTTGCTGGATCATACATATTTTGGCTGAATCAAAGACCATAAAGCAAATCACAAATCCCTTGAGCGTCAGATCAAAAGTATATTTAATTAGTTTTAACATTTATCACAGTCGTGTTATTATTTGTGTAGCAGTTGGAATTATAAATAGGCACGTTGATTTATGATGTAGTGGGTGGTTCTGAAACACGGTATTTCTTGTAAATGTCCACAATAATAGTATCTTAATATTGGTATATTTCTCATATTTACGACCTGGTTTGGAAAATATGATGTAAAATATAATTTTAAATTATTTTTTGTTAAAATTATGTGTGTTAATGAGTTTTTATAAATCTAAGAATAAGATTGATTTATGGAAATTATTATTTTAGTTGTTTATGTAAGCTATTAAAACACTTACAGTAAAGCCATATCATGCAAAAGGGGTTAAAAAACATAAAAACGATGCGTGTTGATATGATGTCTACCCCATTTGCCTTTTATCCTAAATCCCAAGGCTGCCATCAGTGCCATTTAGTGCCGAATAGTGCCATATTTCGGGTATTTCGAGTAGTTGGTTTACAGTCGGATAATAATGACTGCCGAATAATAACTTTCATTTGAACGTCATCCTCTGAATTTAAACAAAGGGATTCGGAATTACGATTGATTTTAAATTAATAATAATCATTACGGTATTTATCCCCAAAGAGGTAGTCAGAAATATTACGAATTGACATTTGTAATTGCGGCGGACAGCCAATAATGCTTTGAATATCCCCCTTTTGTTTAAGGTATTCGGTACTAATATGATATAGGGGGCACCTAGCACGAACTCGAGTTTTCAATCACAATTTGTAACAATTTCCGTCCTCTTACTGGAATTGAGAAATTAAATAACTGTCCATTTTAGGAGTAATTAATTTTGTAATTTAAAATAATTGGCCCCCTTCCCAAACTTTTATATTGCGTGTTCTTAAAATCTAAAAAAAAACACTTAGACAAAAATTAAATTTTTAACTATTATTTAGAACTAATATTAGTACAAAATATATTTGAATTGTTTCCTAAATATATAATTCGTAAATATACAAACACTCGACTATATATTTTAATGCATAAAATTGTAGACATGTATTGCGTTCATACCATCATTCCAACATAAGGCATAATGTGCGTATGGGAACGCTTCACGTTTACTACCAATGATTCTATTTTAATTTCAATAGCACATAAAATTTTATTACCCTACCAACACGGGCTCTGCGTTAAACTCGCCTTTATGATGTACATCTAACTACTAACCATGGTAACAGGAACAGGCGAGGAATTACGCAAGCAATCTGATGTAATAAAACACGTTTCTTTTTATTTTTGGAGGCATAATATAATAAGTATTGAATATGGGTAAAGCCACCGATTTTGCCCCATTTATACCCTATTCCAGAACGTCATTGATATTCTCTAAAAATATAAGTTTCCTAAGATTTTTTATTTTATTAATATATTAAGTTCATTGTCATAAATGGCCAGTAGTTATCGTTCTAAAAAAACCCGCGCAGTGGCTTGGGCTATAGGGTTCCACAGTTGACCGTCACAAAACCATTTAATGAGTTGGTTGACTTTTACTCGTTAACATGTAAAGCTTACTTAGCTGTTACAGTTTTTCTTTATACTTCCTTTTTTTCTACGATTTCGTCGCCGTAACGTTAAATTTTTCGTAATTTTAACGATATCGATACGAAATATTTAACTACACTTTTTCGCCATTTCTGGCTTAATGAGTGACTTATCCTTATATCGTTTCCATCATAATGGAAACAGTAGTCTACTATAAATTGATAACGGAGACACTAAACTTACGTTTTGCTGACCCTTTAAAAATCTAAGCACTACCTTCTTGAAGAAACATATACGTGATACATACCTAAGTAAAATCTCAACAGGGACGATCCGGGAGGTCCACAACCTAAGTGTTTGCAGGAGAAAGCCTCTGAAATAGAAAAGTGCATGACTAGCGAGATCATTTAGGTTCTAAATGTGAGGATGAATTTCCTGGCGATGGCGACAGTGATCAGACAGATAATGTGATGCTCAAGAAGCCGTGGGAATCATTTCATATAATTCCTCAGAAAACAAAAAACACTACTCCCCATGCACATATGATTGGACTAGCTTCAAGTTTTTTAGTGGAACATATCACATTTTGTTCACCTTTGGAAACAAAACAAATCTAGACTTAACCTATTCGAATAAAAATTGGTAAAATAGTGGACTGAAAATACAAGTGTTATAATATCTTGGTAAATGTAAATATTTTGCAAGAATTACTGGTACTTAGTTCAACAATCGTCTAACCTATAGAAATTGTTTAAAAAGAGTAGGTATCAATAAATATTAATTGATATTTCATGTATTTCAAAGGGTATCTGTTCTTACATTTGAAATAATTGGCCCGAACTTTGAAAAACAAAGTGATAATGCTCAATAATTACTACAATTATTTAATTTGATATATTTTTCCAAGACTCGATCACCTCTTTCTAGTCCAAAATCTTTTTTTCTTTCTTTTTTCTTTCAAAGAAGAAAAAAGAACTGTAGGATGTGTTGTTACTTATCCTGCACTCTAAGGAAGTCTTTGTTTTGGAGTTAGATACGCACGCAACATTGCCTCTTAATAATATAAGTTACTGGCATTTAAAAAAAAAACTAACCGACACATTTTTGTTTTGTTACAGGCTGATGAGCTCCCTCCAGAACAAATAGCCGGTGAGTACTTTTAACATTTATGATTTTTCTGAGACTACAAACACAAAAAAAAATATATTGCAATCTGTAAAAGGCTACGGTAACTACACCTCAACATCGCGTGTGCATAATTTAGTGGTAAAAAAAAACTCAAACTACGCGCATTCCTTCTGAGCGGTGGCGTTGCTATTTATTAGAAAAATCTCATTTTAGCACCAACTTCCCCGTTCGTTTTAACAATTATACAGCTGATAATTCCTGCAGCTGTATAATTGTTAAAACGAAACGCGTTTTGCGTCATATTAGACAGTTTAGTGTATGTATATTTTTGAGTATTTTATTTAATTATTTTGTAGTTTATAACAAAAATAGCAATAATTAGTGTTTATAATGCGAATATAAAATGGAGTTTATTATGCGAAAATAAACAAACAAGTTTATAAATATTTTTCAAAAAGTTCACTTTGACATTTAACAGCTGTCAGAAAGTAGCGCAAAATACCCAAGTCCCGTCATGGGTTTTTGGTAGTATTATTTCGTAGCAAAACCTCTTGAAGGAAATGCTACTTAGTAGTTAGATGGAACGACCCTTGTATGTGTCTAATAAAATAAAGACGAGTAAATTCAGTTTATATATTTTGCAGAAGCTGCAATTCGATTTCAAAGTCTTGTTTAGATTAAGATATATTACGGATTTTTTGCGTTTTATATACACGTGTAGGTATATTATTAGGGTCGTTAACAAACCGTAGAAAAATCAGTATTTCAGATCATTATCTAGATTAAAGATGTATTTTTTGTGAAAACGGGCACGAAGCTCGGTCGCCCGGGTACTACATAATAAAAAAGAAAACTTCGAAATAGAAATCACCAAAAAGTTTTAGATAATTTTTCTAAATATTTGATTAAGAACGGCCAACATCAACATGATTCACGAAAATTTTAAAAAAAATAGTGTCGGACAACCGTCCGGAATCGTGACAACTTGTGCCTTTCACTTTTTATGTCTGTCTCTCTCGCTCTTAGGCGGGCTAACCATGCCGCGTGCCTCTCACTCGCTCTCATTGTGAGCGCATAACGTGAGCGGAGCGTAACGCAGTTTCTTGAAGTGTCACCCGGCAAACCAATTTATAAGACGTTGTCACGTCAATAACGTTAACCTGAGAATACAGTCGTTTCGTTTGGTTGCCAAAAATAGCAATCTACAGACTTACATATAATTCTCATTGAAATCGTAGTAGGTACTAATGTAACAACATAAATATATGCGTGTCAGATTCGCGAACTCAGAGTTCCGTGTTGAATATTAAAATTGTTTTTTTTCTAATTATTAAACCTCTTGATATAATTATGTTACATTTTTAGATTGGGAAAAATTGAGATAAGGCAGAGAACGGTAAAATTTTGTATATTTTCAAGAAAAGGTCTAAAGACTTTTCATTGTAAAATAAAATTTGGCTTCGTAAAATAAAAAAAAAAAATAATGCACGCCACAAGATATTACCGACTTGGCTTTAATTTGGGTATCGGAAAAAGGATTCCCTCCTACTCCTTGATTATACTGAAGAAGTTTTCTATTTTCATATTCATATTAATATTCATTTATTTCGTAAAATGTTTTACATGTCATATATACATTTCATTTATTATAATTATTATAAAATTCATTAAAGTCATAAAACTATTTGTTTCTATATCAATCTTAAGGTGTAAAAACCTATTGTTTTAGTTAAGTGTAAGTTTAAATGTGGTTGAGTTACGATAGAACCTTCTTATTTCATAGTTATCAGCAAAAAACCAATGTTATTCTCAAAAGTGCAATACTAAATTTTAATCATGTACTTACAAGTCTCTAAGTCAAGTGACTTTGACATACGGACGAAGGGACGTGACAATTTTTTAAAGGTTTCCGTTTTTGCCTTTTGGCTACGGATCCCTAATTTAAATTATGTAATCATTTACATTTCTTTTTCGTCTAATTAGTTTGTTGTCCATATAATCCATACTAACATCTATAAAGGATAAACGTAAAAAGTTGAATTTTGGATCACGGCCAATGACACAATGCGTGTTGACTTTATTAAAGCAGGTGCTGGCTTCACATAATAAATTTATTCTTCCAGAATTCAGGCGTGTGGGTTTAATGAGATGTCCAAGAATAGCTGTGTAGAGGGCGCGACTGCAGTAAAAATATTTTCGGCTATTCTCATACCTACACTAGGGGTTCATTACTTTTGTCACCTGTCATCCGTTCGTTTAGCATTGGTATCAAAAATATCAAAATTTTAGTATCATCTGTGACAAACTGTCATGCGTTCGTTTACGATATTTTTGTTATATTTGTCACTTTTGCCACCGAAAAATAAAACTTTAGACCCATGTCTGGAGGTCGGGTTTTTGTATTAATCTGTCAAACTGCCTATACATTTTCATTGTTTATGGTTGTTTGTGTGTGTTTTATCGTAGTGTGTGTACGTCAACCGCTCGTTTTGCAAGTTTTGTAACCAAAAATTTTGTTAGTAACGTTTCAAAGCTACACGAACGGTACGTGTCGGTGGCGAAACTGGCGTTATCAAAAGTATGAAAAGTATCATTCGTGGGAACTCTTAATCCCAGAACGAACGAGCCCTAGGTGACACTCATTGCGTTGTCTCCGCGATTTAAATTTTCGGTCCGTGTTGTTCCTGTATTTCATTTTTTCGAGTGTATTGTATATTTTATGAACCACACATATTTTATATGAAACACCTGCCACAACACCACCACAAATTTAATTTACAAAATAGAACCTCACCTCAAGTTTCACACCTCAGTGTATTTTCCTACCTTTTAACATTTTTTTATGTTCCCTATGAAATTAATCTAGGAGGGTTGTACCTACCTTTTTCAACAAATATTTCTAGAAACAAATAATAAATATGTGTTGAATAGTAGATAGATTGCACAAGTGTAAAAAAAGTCTAATTTCGTGCGAGGATCTAAGTTGAATCACGAGAGTAGTGAAGGATTCCATTAAAGAGTAGTCCTGAGAGGTGCGAGTTATTTAAAGGTGCGCGATGCAATTTCTTTTAATTAATAGTCTATAGTCAAATAGTGCATTCTAGTATTTAGGACTATGTGACAATAATTTTTTTGTACTGATGACATTATGAATTGTTAACTTATAACTAATCAATATTTTTTTGTTTTTTAAAAAAGTACATTTTTTACTTATAAAGATACAATGGTAAAAAATTACCTATTTACAATGAACTAACTAGCAACTATACAAATTACTTTTATTTCGTTAAACTAGTTTATACCACGTTACAGTTTATTGACCCGCCGAATTTCAGGGGTGATATGGAATGATAAATGGATCCGATGTAGAAAAAAATTGCGTAGACAACAGGAAACCTTAATTTTACTGCTTTTTGCGTTAAATAGGTTAAGTACAGACATCAGAGTAGATAATCCTAAGAACAAAGTCTATAAGCAATAACAATATCAATTTAAGTTGAGTACCTACATATATATAGGTATGCTGCGATATAGAAGAAGCTTAAATAGTGTATTACCGATTCAACTACCTCTGAAATCTTAGCGGGTATTAAACGTTACGCAATAGGTACAATAGAAACGTGTAGTGCGGTATCAGAGAAAATTCCTTACGCGAACGTTAAAGTTGTCGAATCAGCTCCCTGCTATTAATTTCTCTAAGGACTATGGGTTCTTCAAAAAAGAAGTTATTAGATATTTGAAGAGTCGGCAACACGCGAGTCATGCCCCAGATGTTGCAAGCGTCCATAGGCTACGGTGACCACTTACCATGAGGCGGACCGCAAGCCTGTTTACCACCTTAGTGGAATAAAAAAAAATGAAAGGACTATCAGACAATAAAAACTACAATTAGCCAAATAACCAAAATGATATTGATATAAATTGATATTCGCTTTACAGTACATTTAAATTTAGTCTCTGTGATTTGTGATTCTGGGTAGTCTCATTCCACTTGACCTTCCATGACCCAGCTCGTTTTTTGCTAATACTTTCAATCCACCAGACAAATTAAGATATACCATTAGTCATTCCGTGCGTTATACACATAAGTAACAAAACATTACTGAAACAGAGAGGAATATAGTTTATTTAGTACTTATATATTTGTGAGTTATAATTTTAGCTCAGCGTAGCAGAGTATAATATAATAGCATATATATTTTCTCTGACGCAAGCTGCTGCCCTTACAACGCGAAATCTTTATAAGTTAAGTGCGAAGTTTTTCTAATTTTTATATTATCTACACTAATATTATAAAGAGAAAAGATATGTATTTTTGTATGTATGTAATGAATAAACTCAAAAACTACTGAACCGATTTCAAAAATGCTTCTCCCATAAGAATGCTACATTATTCTTAAGTAAGTAAAAGAATAGGGTTCCTACTAAAACTTCAATAATGTAACCAAGCGTGTAAAAAAATTTGCCATAAAATGACTTTCAGACCATGATATCCATACTTTCGTATTAATCGTTATCCAAAATAAATTTCGTATTTAAGACTATTTCAATACCTGTAGATTACTTTTTGAATTATTCAAATCGGACATTCCATTCAAAAGATATTACGAATTTAAAAATACATTTACACTACATTTTATCCAAAAATGTTTAAAAAATAAATGCCCACACGTGCAAAGACAGGACGGGTCGCTAGTTTAATATAAGTTTACGACCTCCATTATACCAAAGAATTGTTCCTTCCTACATTACTAAACTTTATCGGGATTTTCTTAATATTTTGTTTCACTCCCCACATTTTCCTTAATAAATCTATTTATGAATTAGTTAATTAGTGTGGTGTTAAATCTATTTAAGTTCTTTCGCCAAACCCAACATTAATGTGTGTATATAAAAATGTGAAATATCACATGCATAACCAATCTTAATTTTTCTTTAGCCTAATCTGGCTCCTCGCAGGAACATATATGATTCAATTTAATATATTTTTTACACTTGTTGCAATATTTTTTTGTTGTCTCGTTTACTAATACTTAGGTCATCTTTGGTTCTATTTTCTTCATTTACATATCTCTATTTGTTTCCATACATACATTTCAACTTCAGCCTTAATTTCAAAAAGGGCGATGAATAATTTAAATTTAGTTGCAAAAGAACCATATCGATTATTTTTTAATTACATTACCAATAAATATATATCAATAGATACTTATCTTTAAAGCTCTGCACTACTTAATGAGCCTTCAGAAAAGCTTAATCTTTAAAGAGTACTAAAAGTAGCATATTTTACATTACAAGGCATACATTGATATATGCCCTTGATAATATCCAAGATTTTACACAAATCTACTGAATTTAAACCGTGGTTTAGTTACCAATATTTATGTATAAAGGAATACTTACCTTTTTTGCTTTAAAGCTAAAAGCTAAATGTTCCGTGAGTACTAAAAGTAGCACATATAACATTACAGGGCATACATTGATATTTCATAATATCGTAGATTTTACATTAATCTAGTGAGTTTGAACCGCAACTTAGAATATACGTTCTTGTATGTGTTTGGGCGGGCGGTGGCGGTAGCGGCCTGTTTCTGTTTGATGGTGCTGCGTGGCAACACGCTTGGAAAACAGCCAATGTAGCGTGAAAATCAGACAGGGCGTGCTATCGCCATTGTTTAACCAATAATGTGGAGCAGATTTCCAAGAACTCTGGAATACTGGACGCTGAACGCTTCATTATATGTATATATACGTGTTTCTAATTCCATACGGTGACTAACCATGTTCTGGTTTACCGTCCGCTCCATCAAATATAGTTTCAGTTATAAAACATCATTGGTTTATGCCTATTTCTGTATTCACAAGCTATTGTATTTAAATATTTTGGTTTAGGTGTAACAATAAATAATCATCAGTAAATTTTTATATTTATGATTCAGGACTTAACTTAGAAACAGTAATTTAAATATTTTCAAGTTTAGATAATGAGGTTGCAATTGAGCTACCTTCCACTAACGCTTTGGCTGTCGGGTTTCTTTTTGTCTAATTAAAACTTATTAAACAGAACATTAGTATAACTATTGTCTCTAAATTCAGCAAGGAAAAATAAAGGAAAAAGTCAAAAAATCTAAACGAATGTAAAATTTTTACACGCAAAATGTATGAAATAGATACTGTAACTAGCTGGCCCGGCAGACGTTTTTCTGTCCTATGTGCTACAGCAAAAAAAAACCTTTATCATGAAAAAACACTTCGATATGCCAAGTTTCATGATGATGGGTAAAACCGTGTTGAAGTTCATTGATCTTATGCATATATTTACCAGCATCTATTTTTATGTATATACTAGCTGGCCCGGCAAACGTTGTTCTGCCTTTTTAGTTGAAGTGCAGCGCCCTCTTGTGCCAAAATAAATAAAAAACCTTATCGAACCTCGATGTTCCGACTATCATAATCATCGGTTAATTCAACCATGAAAAAACTTTATGCAACACAACTAATATTTTGACTTGACAATGATTATTTCAGTTATCTGTTAAAGTTGGTTTATACTATTTACATATTGTTATTAAATCTGTTTCCTTATATCTTTTAAACTATACTAATTTAACAAAAGAGGTATAGTTAGAAGCGTTTAAATGGTCCGCCCATAGCCATAGGCTATGTGACGTCACACTAAGTTCAATATGGCGTCTACTGGAAGACATAAAGTCCTGTAATAAAGAAAATATTTCAAATGTTCCACGTAAGATACCAAATGAAAGTGCTTAGTTACCAAATGTATGCATATTACTAGCAGTTTCTTGCTGCTTTGTTGGCGTTAAATTGATGATTGCAGCTTTTGTCTAACACATTTATAGTGTACTAGACTTTGTTCTGCCCGCTCTAAATTCGGTTATCGGCGTGGAATTCCCTAATTAACTCCAATCAATTAATTAATTAGTTATACTAATGAATTGCTATAGCATGCTATAGGTGCAGCAATAGTTCGTTTAACTCTTTTATAGTTATTCCCGCAGGAACTTTTGAATTTTAGGGATTAAAAGTACCCTATATGCTATACCAGGACCTAACCTAAATGTATGTCAAGTTTTATCTCGATCCGTCCAGTGGTTGAAGCGTGATTGAGTTACAAACATACATCCAGACATATAAACTTTATATGTCATAAACTTTCACATTTATAATAGTATAGTAGGATAAAGCGGCACTGCACACACTTTATTGCACAAACAGGATCCTAAAATAATAAAAAAATAAACCAAAACCTAAAAACCGCCTATAGAAAAAAAAAATTTAAGGCAGAAATTCTGATCTACCAACTAGAGGATTGCATCGCATGCCACCTTGCCTAGGGCACACATGACTTAGACTATACCTATTTCTCATTAAAATAATTAAAATAATAACTTTATTATGTATTGTTAAGTAAACAAATCTTTAGTCAAGGTGGCATGCGACTACGGCTATCCTAAAGATAGGAATTTGTGACTAAAATCTTTTCTTGATTTATACTTTTTAGAGTACGATTATTTTCGTAGTAAGGTCTTAATTTTGAACTTATTTTTGGAATAGGGTACTAAGCGGGCCAGTAAGCGTTATCTGTATGTTAGTATTTAAAAAAAAATGATTTTTTTAAACAAGAGAAGTAATCCAGTCGATATCCACTTTCTATCTGGAAAGTATTCCGAAGTTAATGAAATATTGGTATGTCATTAGGGAAAACTCTGGGGCGTTAAATCTAAGTTTCCTCGAGGACCCTGTGCTAACTTAAGGAGGGACCAAAAAACTTCAAAATTTTCGGATTTTTTTCAGTTTTTAGTTTATCCTATCTCATAAAGTGGTAGAATATTGAATTTTCTTCAATTATTACTACTTAGACTGAAAAAAACAATAGATCAAAGTTTGAAGAAAATTTCGTCATGGGCGAATGCTCATTTTTTTATTGTAATTTTTTGAAATTAACAAATGCATCTTTTGTTGTTTTCAAATTGTTATAATTACAAACAAACAAGTGTTTAATCACTTTATAACGTGTTCTTGTTAAGTAAATATATAAGCAGAGCTCCAAGAAGTGAAACATTTTTATACCTATTATTTCAATAGTTTTCAATGCAAGCCGAAGTTCGATACATAATAACTGATTAAAAATTGCCTAACTTTTTATAAAATAAAATTAAAAGAATTTGCAAAACGCAATTGATTTCTAATACTATAAAAAAATAAAAGTTAGTAAAAACAGGGGATACTTACACACTTTGTTGCGTTTTATTTTGGAAGTATTTTCATGTTAGGCGAGGTTTCAGAATTATATGGTAGAATAGACTTTTTTAACAAATCGTTTGGGTTCGTCATTGACAATTTATATTGATGACTTACTAACATGATTTACTTGGAAGTGGCTTAAATAAAAAATTAAGGGGTAAACACCCTCAAAAAAAAAGCCCAAAATTCGAGGTTTTTTGTCCCAAAGTTAGCATAGGGGTCAACTCGAAGGTCAACTCAGACTGTATACACTAGAATACCTCAAAATAACATGCCAAAATTTTATTAACTTCGGAATACATTCCGGATAAAAGATATCTTTTTATATTAACCGGACTAAAGTGACAACCCGAAAATCGATTATAATTTTTTTTTAATTTTTTAATTACTTTTAAGGCTTTCTAGCAATACTGGATTAGTACCCCTACAGACACACACTTACAGTTTTTACACACCCGCAATACTTTTTGAACAACCCATGTAACGATACTTCACGCTATGGGATAGACGAGCAAAAAACGAATTCAAACTCTAACCATATACAATTTTAAAAAATATAAATACCTGCGTAGAAAGCTGACTAAAAATATGGAAACCATTTCCAAACAATGATTTTTTATGTTTTTTGATTCAAGTCCTGCCTCGAGGATCTTTTTCTGGAGAATCTTCTGTCAGCTTTCTTTGTTATAAAAATATTTATTTCCATTGGTAATTTATTATTATCATTTAGGTTAACCTTTAAATTACATACCTATATTAAGATCATTTAAAGGATTCTCTTAATTTTATGATACCCTGCATATTGCAGGAATATAATTTTTTTTATTTCCAAAAATGACGAATTATGGCTGCCAGGTTAACTTTGTTTTTATACTAATAATTCTACGTTTTTTTAAACGACTAAGGTGGCAATCAAGATTACGGTCCACCTGATTGTAAGCGGTGACCGCAGCCTATTAACGCTTGCAACAACCGGGGCACCGGGGACCCTTCAAAAATATAATTACTTTTTTCTTAAAGAACCGGCAACGCGCGAGTGATGCCCGAGGTGGTGCAAGCGTCCATAGGCAGCGATTACTTAGTACCATCAGGCGGACCGTGAGCTTATTTGCCTTAGTGGCAGAGCTCATTTCACAACCTATGTGTTCGTTTTCTGAAACCGCACTGTACGGGACCAATCCTACGACACTTGGCTTGTCAACAAATAAAACGATACCTAAATTGGGATAAATTGGTAGGTTTGGAAGATATGAGGGCAAAGAGTTACCACAATGAGGGAACAAATAATACCCCATACACAGATATAAGTGCGAAAATCATTTAAAACCATTTTGCAGTCGAGTAAAAATACATGCAACACGTTGAAGGTTCACAGCGGACTTGAATAATTTAGGTTTTGTTACAAGCTATAAAATGACATGGGGTTATATATAATCTTTAAAAACATTCACAAGTATAATGTGCCAGCTGTAAAATTCAATTTTAGTATATTTTTACAGCCAAATAACATCTTCATAAATTTTACGGTGCGTTTACCTAATAATTTATTACTTAACATACGGCGACGAATAAACGACTTGCAATAAACTTTCTAGATATTACCGATAATAACTTGTTTATTTTGGAATGTGCGTCATAAACTCTCCTATGAATCTTATTAGCTTCTCAGATTTAAACCAAAATAAATATCTAAATAACTAAAATTACGACAATGCCCTAAATTTTCTTTATTTACTATCTACTGCCCACGGTTTTCTTGGGTTCTGGGTGGGTTTTTTGTTTCCCGTAAAAACTTTTAATTAATATTAAGAAAAACATTACGAAATTAAATAACAACTGGGCAAAATGAAATTTAGATTTTTATTTTTTGTTTTACTTATATTTTATATCCATAGATACAATTTAAAGACAGGACAGGACTGGACAGCGCATTTTCTAGACAGCTGTGAAAAAAAAATGTTCGCAAAAGTGTGACAGAAACGAAGCGAACGTGTGGTGTCTTGTCTATGAGAAAAAAAATCACAGGTTACCTTTGTCTCTTTCTCAAGTAAATTTCATTGCGCAGTCCATAGGACAGATTACAGAACTCGGAGTCTATGATTATATAACATATGTAGGTACTTACGTAGAAGAGATGTCGACTTATTGTTAGAAAAGTGCCAATTGAAATTGTAAGTAAAGCAATAATAATGTCTTATGATATCAAAAAATATTTTGACGGCTAAAATAAAAAAAAAACAAAATTTCATTTTCGTGCCAGTTGGTAATCTTGATCATCAAAAAGTCTTGGCAGTCGCCTCAAAGCCCAAATGTATTTTATTATAAATTTTCTTACAGTTTATTTTTCATTTATCACTCATGAAGATCGCTGCTGATCTACAGTGAGTTCGTCAAGGTCGAGGCATTTCTACCAACGCAAAGTAACGTTTATATACATGTAGAGATACATAAAAATATATATATATATATACATCTAGCCCCTTAATTAGTCAGTAAAAAAAGATCGCTAGGAAAATGACGATGTACAGTCACGTTTAAAAATCAAATAGAAAAAAAATGAAAACACTCAAAAACGCTCAAGCTGCTCTACCAATAGCTAACTAGCATTTCTCCGTGACTTCGTATGCCTAGACTTTGGAAACAAATAAAGCTCTTAATTGCAAAATTATCGGAATTCTCAAACAATTTTTCAACTCCTCTTCAGTCCCTAGGGGACAACTTTTCAAACAAAGTGGAACATGTCAAAAATTTCCAACCAACCCGCAAGTGTTTTCATATACATAAATATGTAAATAAATACATGAATATAAATAAATATAAATATTTTTGGACATTACACACAGCGCCGTCTGGCCTCAAAGTAAGCAAAGCTTGTGTTATGGAAACCAGACAACAGATAAAGTATATATAAATTACTGTTTTTTTGTGGATACATACATATCACACATAAATACACCTTGACTCAAGAAAAACACAAATTTTTATCACATAAATATTTGTCCAGTGCTGGAATCGAACCCACACCCTCTGTACAGCAGCTGGCCACACTACCAACAAGGCATTCTCTTTAAATCTATGCAGGCCGTGATTAGTCACTGCAGCTTGTTTAGTTATATCATATAAACCTAGTTACAAAATGAAATGTTTGATAAGTTAGGCGTAGTTAGAGAAGTTATTGAGTCTGTTCTATTAAAATTAAAACTGCTACCTACCTACCCCATACCAAAACTTTGGTGTACCTATTGAGTTAAATTTGTACATTATGACTCCACTAAATGACATACATGCTTTGCTAACAGCATATACGAGTATGGCATGAAAACGGACGTAGGTAAAGAAATTTTGGTTAAGGAAATCTTTTCTAAGCAATACAACATACATTCAAAGTCATCAAAGTTTTAATTGTTATTATGTTATTATTTTTTTCAGTACATATAATATTAATACGAAAAATACTTATTTAAAAATTCAAATTTAAATGCTTTATTTTTTAAAATTAGGATATCATATCACTTTTTTGAAGTGAATAAACTCCAAGTTACAAGTTACTACTTTTTCAAAGTTAAAATGGCGAGAAGAAACGCTATTCCAAAGTCGTATATGTAAATAAATTGAAAACATTTCCCGCTTTTCAGTGTTTTAAAAATAAAACCTTAGTCATTTCTGCAAATGTTTCAACAACATCAGCTTTATTGTTGTTTACAAAGCGTTGTAATTTTTTCTCGGCCTATATTTTGTCCGCGTGCAGCAGGGAGGGCGCTGCCGCCGCCCGCCGATCGAATGCACCACGTTGCTGCACCGAAATAGCTGCATTGCACAACTTATTCGCACTAAATCTCGGTGCATTGAACCTCTGTCCTAGTCTCATCCTAACTCGTCGAGTCGGATCAGTCCTCATCATTTTATTACCAAGAAAGCACTACGATTCTGTCATTGTTACTTAAAGGAAACTTCAGATTAAAAAAATAGTTTTTCGGCCAATATACAGTTTAAAACGATATGAGCAACCACATAAATATTGAGGGTAACTTCAAATTGTAAAATTACGTAATTGATTTAATTTGGAGTTCTTTCTTATACGGGTTTGTCTCGTTTCAGTGCTCCGCAAGGCTTTTGATGGCTTCGACCACAACCGCTCGGGTAGCATCCCCTGCGACTTCGTCGCTGACATCTTGCGGATGATGGGGCAGCCGTTCAATAAGAAAATTCTAGAAGAGCTTATCGAAGAAGTCGATGCTGACAGTAAGTACTAGGAAGTAAACACATACCTATTTACTATGAATACTCAATAGGCAATCACTCGGAGCCTACTAAAATTAGTAGTATTTACTATGAATACTCAATAGAAAATCAGTCAGTGCCTAGTAAAGTTACTAGTTATTTAGCTATAACCTCATAAAATTTGCAAATATCAAAGGCAATTTATTTTTCAGAATCTGGCCGTCTTGAATTCCCTGAGTTCGTAACCCTTGCTGCCAAGTTTATAGTTGAAGAAGACGCTGAAGCTATGCAGAAAGAACTTAGAGAAGCTTTTAGATTGTACGACAAGGAAGGTAAGTGGACTTAAAATAATGTACCCATTTTAAAATGTTTGACTTACTGAATTTGAATATAATTTGATGTTTTTGAATAAATTAAGATCAACATTTTGCCTTTATTTTTTAGGAAACGGTTACATTCCCACCACCAGCTTGCGTGAGATCCTTCGTGAGTTGGACGAACAGTTAACAGACGAGGAGCTCGACGGCCTCATTCAGGAAATCGATACTGACGGCAGCGGAACTGTTGACTTTGATGGTATGTTCAAATATGATCATAGATAACTTTATTCCGAAAGCACTTAACTTAATATTTGTACACTATTAGGTACAAACAGTAGACATATTATGAAGGTGTACTGATTGCCCTAAACAAAAAGTTCTTAGTGCTCAAAAGCCAATATCATACCACCACAAGTATTTTTTGATATTTCTGAAAGATAACTTTTATTTGAATAATTTAACACCAAATATCCGAAAAGACACTATTAAAAGATACTTTACTAATTAAACTATTAAAAGATACCTTTTATCGAATTAATCTTAGACTAAATATCCGAAAAAAATTCTTAGAATTTCAAAGTCTTGGAAAGCCAAGCTCATCACAAGTTTTTTGGATCTCAGTCAGAGATACCTCTTATTGAATCTAAAGGCCAAATATCCAAAAACATCTAAGTATAAAAGTTCTTATTTATCAACAAAATTTAATATCGTACACTACGATATAAGTGCGATTTTTTTTTATACCACTAAGGTGGCAAACAAGCTTACGGTCCGCCTGATTTCTTTATCTTAGTCAGTGAAATCTTTTCTTCAATTATTTTAAGACTGAATATCCGAAATTTTGCGAAGTACAGAGACTGTCTCATTTTGGTCTTACACGAGGTTGCTCGTCATTAGCATATGCGAATAAGTTTTCATTCATCCATTAAAACTTTTAACCTAATTCAACTTCAATTACAACATTTGTACATTTTTTTTCTAATTTTCTTATTTCTTTATACCTCTGAAGCAGTGCAATATTAATTTTATTTCCCGCATTAAATGTTGACCCTACTTAATGTGTTTGGAAATTACTATACCCTGTTTTAATTTACAAATTTACAAAGTATGAAAAAGGAAAAGGCACAATTCCAAAAAACAGAGAGACAGACCTATATTCTAACTAGTGGCTAGCCAAAATCATTGTTTAAATAAGAAAAGTAAAAAAAAATGTATAAAATGTGCGACGCAATTTTACCCGAGGGAAAGTATATTTCCATGAACACTCGAAAACGGGATGGAAAGTATCCTACGTCATGACATGGTCAATCTGTAGGACAAATTTCTAAGAATCTGTTAAGCTGTGTAACTTAAATCAAATGAAATTTTTCATTTCTCAAAACTATGATAACATATCTATATATATATAACTTTTTTGAAGTCAATGAAAAGGCTGATAAGTAGTTGATTTGGCCGTATATTTTTGTAAAATGACCTTAAAACTTTACATGGCAGATTTTTGAAACGTTAGTCATAAAAAATCATTGTTAAAACATAGCCACATCTTTACATTATGCCATAAATATAATCATCAACATGTGTCTGTAAATTCGATATTTTTGAAAAAGTTATTGGGATCGACCATTAGTTAATATCTAAAACCACAACATTGTGCAGAAAATCTTTGTAAGTTCTTCTGTCGGTCTGTTTGTTATGGCATTACGCTAGCGAATGTCAAAAACTGCTAAATTTCAACTGAAAATCTGAGCCGAGTTTCATTTATTTAGTACAATTCGAGAAACGGAGCATAATCATAAGGTTATTCGCGGGTAAAATCTAGTATACAAATATCGATAAAAATAATCGTTTGTTATACAGTTCGGTAGGTATGCATGGACAGGTGCACCGACTTCATAAATTATTACGTTGCTCATATAAAAAAAATCATATTAACACTGTAAAAAATTAGGGAGGCTCAACACCCCGAAAGAAACAAAATACTAGCGAACCGTTATTCGAGTGAAACAGTGAAATTTTCCGACAAATCTTATTAGTCAGTCCCTGCAGTAGAATAGTATATTAAGTAACTTTAGTTTTATATTAGTACTTTTACCTTCCAGAGTTCATGGAGATGATGACTGGAGAATAAATCTAGTGGTGCTGCCCTTACAAGGTCTTAATCAAGCATACACTACATTTTGGTCCTTCAAATTCTTGCGAACATCGGACAAGATAACCAAATTGTAACTAAAATTGAATAATATCATCTAATTCAGTGTTTAACTTGGAAGTATTATTGTATGTATTTGTATAAAATAATTGTATTGTATGTCCAATTGATGTGTGTGACTGCGTAATGTTTTTATTTTATTAAATCTTTATTTCTAATATAAAACACGTTTATCTCATTTTGAATAGAAGTATTTTGTAACATAATATCGTCGAACTAGAAACTGTTCTTTAAATAACTTTTGATGTGAAGACATTATGTTCCGTAGAGATTTCTTTACGTGATAAATACATAAAATGATTCCCCTATTTTTTGTGCGCCAACCAAATTGTCCTAGATATTTTTTGATGACATGAAATCCTTTAAAATTGGAGTGTTGCCAATAGCGAGTATGTAACTAATGGTGCTCTTTCGGACGCTATTTTAATATGTGGCAATAAAATATTTTGCACTTGGCAACAACTATCAATGTGAAAATTAACCCGATTATATTTATTGAATTAAAGTGCTTGTATGAAAATATAACTACTTAGGTGAATTATAAGGTTTTTGATTATTTCAGGTAGCTTATGGACTGCCTTTTCTTCCAGTTTCAAGTAATTTTATAATTGTTTGCCAAATAAAATGCAAGAAAAAAGGTTACTTATCTATACATCTTTACATATAAATAAAATTGAAGTGTCTGTTTGTAATATTGAAATAACTGTTTTTTACTACATTTATATGAATATATATACGGTACATACACCAAAATAACATTTTTTACAATTTTTGTCTGTCTGTCTGTCTGTCTGTCTTTTTTTTTCCGGCTAATTTCTGAAATTGCTGGAACGATTTTGACAGGACTTTTATTGGCAGGTAGCTGATGTAATAAGGAGTAACTTAGGCTACGTTTATTTTAGAAAAAATGTTCTATTTTAGAAAAATAAAGTAATGTTGCAATGTTCAAGTACTGTCCAGTACTGCGCGCAGCTCACGCTGTGTCACGTCACGGGTACAGCTTTTATCAATAAAAATATAACTTAATTTGGAATAAGTAAAAATAAATAAAATTAAGTAGGTACCATAATAAAAAAAAACTAAAAAATTAAAGAATCGAATCTTAGGCGGAACGAAGTTCGCCGGGTCAGCTAGTGATTTAATAAAATCAGTGCAGGAATATGGTACGAAAAACAATTTGTCCCGGCATTTCATTGCAGAAATGTTAAGTTTACAAACACATTAATTTTACATTGAGTCAGGGTTCCGTAGAATAAGAATTATTGAGAATATTTGAAAAACTTCTAAAATTAATTTTGTTCTAGGTAAATTTCAATGCATTGTTCGAATTCAAATATTATTTATTGATGGTTTTTATGCAACACAGTAAGCTTACTAGAGTTTTATTGAAGTTTTCTCCTTAAGACTCGAAATAAGGCCCGTGGATGAAGAAAATATGGATAGTGAAATCGAGCGTTACTCTTTCATGAAAGATGAAAGATAAACTCTTGATGATGGCCATGGTAAAAGTATAATGGAAAGGAAGCGAAACCCTAAAATCGGAACCCTTATGAGATTGGTTCTGTGTCCGTCCATCTTCTTTTTCTGACTGAGATTTTATTCTTAAACCAAGTATTAACGGTGAAAGTTGAAATGCCTATTTATATTATATATTAGAATGGGGGTCAGTTCCATAACATTTTAAAAATCTCTATCGCGTAGAGTATCTTTCAAAGGAGTACCTAAAGTAAATAACTATTTTTTTTATTTTAATTTCATGGCCCATGTCCCGCTGAGTCACCTTGACCAAGTCTCAGTGCCGTCAGACTTCACTAATTGAAGACATTCGTCTTCAAGCACTGGGGTAGTAAAAACGGTAAAGCAGTTGGCAGGCAGCTATTTGAACACTGCCCAGCCAATTTGAACTATTGGTATTATTGATATTCGTTCTTGAAATTGAACTTACCTAGCCGGACCTTTTTGCCCTAGGTAGGTTTCCGTATTTGTCAAAAATTTCGAGAGTAGAGTTCCCAACTTTCCAGTAATTAGAGTGGGTGGGTTAGTACCCAATTGGCCATTCGACGTATATTTTTTGTCTTTGCCATGTTCAGCTTGGGGTTCACCTATCCTAGCCAGAGGCTGGCTAGAATTGTGGTTAGACCTTCCAGCGATTCTACCATGTCCACAAAATCGACCTCAAACCGTGAGCGGGTGATGTAGGTACTCTCTATTTAGCTGTCCCACTCCAAAAGCTTGAATACATCTTTAAACGTAATAATGAATGAATACACTTTTTTGTGCACCAAATAATAACACCAAGTAAAACATAAAACAACACAAAAAAGAACAATATTTGCTACAGATTAATTTCTACCAAGCAACCTTTGGGTAAAGATAACAGTAAAGAAAGTTAAAAAGTCAGAGGTGTAAAGGAGGAAATAGTGGAGATAGATAAAAAGTAGGCGGTGTAAAGTAGAAACGGATATATTAATAAAATATATTTAAAAAGTTTAATATTCAATTATGTCTTATATACATACATATGAATAATAGGCGAAAACAATACAGAAAATATACATAAATAACCTAATACATATAAATGTATATGTATATACAATAGGTACATAAACATACATAACAATAAATAGGAAATATAAACAAAAAATCACACTAAAAAGAAAACCAAGGAAATTATTTGTAATTAGTTTTTTGAAAAATGGAAATTGTTTGTGCACGTGTAAAATATATAGTCAAAGAATTCCAAATCTTAATTGCAAGAGCAGTGAACGAATTAATTAAAAAGCTCTGCTATGAGAAGGTAGGTATACCTTTAGGATTAAACTAGTAGACCGTCGAAGAGTATAATTCTACGAACAGATAAATTGGATACATTCTTTTAAGTATGGAGGTGTTGATGGATTTACTAGTGTGTTGTTTTTTTTTTCTTAAACCATTAAGGTGGCAAACAAGCTTACGGTACGCCTGATGGGAAGCGGTCACCGTAACCTATGGACGCTTGCAACACCAGGGGTATCAATTGCGCGTTGCCGACCCTTCAGAAATCTAATACCTTCTTTCTTGAAGAACTCCAGTCTGTAGTCATTGCAGAAAACCTTGGCAGGGAGCTCATTCCACAACTTAAGCGTTCGCGGGAGGAAGTTTCTCTGAAACCGCACCGTACGCGACCGGTTTTAGGTTCTAAAGTGTGAGAATGAATTCCTGCCGATGGCGAGCGGTGCGATGGTAGAAAGTAGCCGTGGGCATCATTTCGAACAATTCCTCAGAACACAACCCATTGTACAAGCGGTAGAACACACACAGTGAGGCAAAGTCTCTCCTCAGACTTAAGGGCTCGATACCGCTAGTGAGTTTGGAATCGTCGACAATTCTCACAGCCCGTCGTTGAACCGAGTCAAAAGGGCCAAGCTGGTATCCGGGTGCACCTGCCCAGAGATGGCAGCAGTACTCCATATGGGGCCGAACTTGCGACTTGTAAAGTAACAACCTTTGCCCCGACGTGAAGTACTGCTTCGCTCTGTTGAGTACACCAAGATTTTTGGACGCAAGCTTCACCTTATCTTGTAAATGATCTCGGAACTGAACATCGCTGGAGATGTCGACACCAAGGATCCCAATGCTCTTGGAGATGGAGAGGGGAGTGTTCTGGAATTGTGGGACTACAGTGAATGGAGTTTTCTTAGCGGTGAACGCGCACACTTGTGTCTTTGTAGGGTTGAATCGGACCAAGTTTACCCGTCCCCAGTCAGAGACCTGGGACAGTGTGGTCGTGTACTTCTAGGTATCTTAGAAGGTGTGTGTTGATCACACACTCCATCACCTTAGAGAGGAGAGAGGTAATAGCGATAGGCCTGTAATTCGATGGATCTGATCTATCGCCCTTTTTGGGCACCGGGTGCACATTCGCAGTCTTCCATGAAGACGGAAATTGCCTAGTGTGGTAGGAAAGCGCGAAGAGGCGCGTGAGTACAGGACATAACTCAGGAGCACGCTGCTTAAGCACCACTGCTGGTATACCGTCTGGCCCTCTCGACGTTGTTAAGACTCAATTCCCCAGGGGAAGATAAATGAAAAGATAGGTTCGTTAATACAATTTATTTTTAGTTTTATATACAATCACTAATTCACAAATAAACAATTTGAAAGTCTATAATTCCATAATAAATTCAGTTTCTGAATTTATCTGTTTTGCCGTCTTTTTCCTATTTAGACGATGGTATCGTAATTTTTCCTTCGGGTCGACTGTATTGTCGAAAATATCAATTAATCGTAATATGATGTAATTTTCACCAATTTTCAGCAATCTATGCTTTTATCATTCTTTTCAGATTGAGAAATTAAAAATCAATATGGCGAAAAAAAGCCAATCCGCAGAATCAATATAGCAATAATCACCTATCCAAATAAATGCACTTAGGTACCTGATGGGAGGGTTTATGGTAGAACCCACAACCTTGAGATATTTTATCGAGAAATTCAAACCTTCTCTTATTAAAACTCGTGTAGTAAGTTCCTCTTGTAATTTACATCTCCTTAGTTCCTGTTTCTCGAAGAACTTGATGCACTTCAAAAAGATTAATTCCTATTTATTTTAGGTAAAAATTGCAAATTTTGTTTTTAACATCTATCTTCAAGAAAATCTCCAAAAGACTCTCTTTGAATAATTTTCCATCTGTCATCTTTTTAAAAATCAGATTTAAAAGACTGTTGACGTAAATGAGTATGGCATTCCATGCATGTATGGATATAGAATTTTACAATGATTTTGACATAACACGCAAAAGGGTAATTTAAAGCTAATTACACACTACATATACAAAATAAAATACTTCACTCGCTACAACGTATGAACGTCTAGAGAAAGCAACGCCCGCCTGACCTCCCGCTGCGTTATGGAGATTTCCGGCATGGTCTTACCGCACCAGGGTATAGTAGGTGGTACAGCGCCTTCATCGTTCATATTCGAGTTCAAGGCAAAGAGACTGCCCAGTAGATCGGCTTTCTCTTTAGCACTATGGGCCAAGTCACCATCGGTCTTTCGCAGTGGTGGTAACGACGACTGGCAAAAGTTCCTATCGGCAGCTTTGGCAAGCGACCAGAAAGCACGACTCCCAGAAGGATAGCTCGCAAGTCGCCCACCTATTTTGCCGATGAATTGGAATTTTGCTCTGGCAGTTGCTTTCTTACTGAACCTCGAGGCAGCATTTAATTTGCGTTTTAACTCAGAAATATTCGGATCCTTATTATAACGAGCCGTGGTCCAAGCCTCATATGCATTTTGCTTAAGAATTGTAGCTTTTCTGCAAGACCTATTAAACCACAGTCGTTTTTTGACGCCGGCAGGGGCTTTTGACTCGCGGGTTAGGAATATAGCATTCCATACCTGCGGCTGCGCAGACGTCAGGATCTTCTGAGTTTAAGCAGATCTGCCTCCACGGGTACGATGCGTAAAATTTTTGCAATCCATCCCAGTCTGCCGACTTATAGTGCCATACACGACGCCAATTAGTTGGCCCAGAAGGATCGAGTTGTGTGCATGACACTTGAACGAGACAGTGGTTCGAGGAGCCAAGAGCGCATCCACTGAGACGGAGTATCCGTCCGGACGAGTAGTCAGCAGAAGGTCCAGTAAGGAGCTCGTATGTTCCTCTATATCTGGTATTCTCGTTAGAGAAAGTACCAGCTGAGAGAATCCATAGGTCGTAGCATAGTTATTGGTTCGAGAACTGAGCCACTCGCGATGGTGGGCGTTAAAGTCTCCCAAAATAACTAGTTCTGCTGTGGGATATTGCTCTAGAACTTTGTCAGTTTTCAAACTCAGGTGCGTGAAGAGTCGAGTTACGTCCGTGTCACCGCTATGAGACCTGTATAGGCACGCAAAGATACGAGTGTGGCCGCCGTAATCTACGCGCACCCACAATATCGACAGGTCCCTGTCTTCAAGGCTATGAAGGCGGAGACAGCAGATATCCTCTCGGACGAACATACATACACCGGCACGACTCATAAAATTGTGTTCGAGCTTGTAGCCGGGATAGTGAAGATATGATGTGTCTGCCGGGCAGGATATCTGCGTCTCCGTTAGAAAAAGAATGGTCGGCTGCGCAGTTTCGAGATGGTGGTGAACTGCGTTAAGATTTGCGTGAATACCCCTGATGTTGCAAAAATCTACATTATATGTGGATGGAGTAGCCGCTGTACAAACTCTTTTCTTTTTCGTTCTCATGGCCATAATATATAAAAAAAAGTTACTAAGACTAAGGATGAGGATTCACTGCACAGACAGCTTAGAGGACAAAAGGTGCGGTTCTAAGACTGCCGATGATCGCAACAGATGATACGGTTGCTGGCACGGCGGGCGGAAGGGCCCCTGATCCCCCTCTGTTGTAGTAGCCGGGTCCACTCCGGTCTCCTTCTCCGGCACGACTACCACTTCAGATACTTTACACAGGCGGATCAGCCTCCCATGGCGGAGATTAAGTGATCCCTGGGTTTGGGATCCCGTTCAACCTGCGGGCGGCCAGCGGTCAGCCGTTTCATCAGGTCTCCCTGACCGCCGAACCAGCACGCCGCGTCTACGCCGAGCAATGACAGCAACAAGCACCGCCGGTCCTCCGCTGTCCGCGCAGCGAATCCTTAAAGAGCTCTGGCAACCTTATATACCGCCAGGAACACAACACTACTCAATGTTAGTGTTACTGTGGCCGCGGTTTTCTGTAAGGTGGAGGTACTTCCCCAGTTCGGGGCGCTCATTCAAGCAAGTACTCGCTATGCCCTGCTTTAGTTGTTTGGGTGGCGAGTACTTGCAGTGCCCTACCTCTCTTTAAAATTTTGTGTGAATAGTAGTGAATAATTTCAGGTAGAGGGATTTTTACGATAGTGGGACGAACTGATATGATTGGATAGCGTTTTCGTCCAAGCACCTTAACATCTTGAGAAACCGATAGGCGATTCGGACTCTATGAAGAGCCTGTAGTACTTTTTCCATCACTGAATAAAAGGCTATCTCATAATCAACAAACGTTAATCCGGGGCCGATTATACTTCTCTGACTTCTGTACCTATACCTTGTAACATCTACCGACTGAAGCCCTACATACATTGCATAACCTAGGTGAGCCCATCACAATGTATGTATAAGATCCCATACAGGCGCTCCTTTCTATCCGGTAAAATTACATCAAAATCGAGGCTTTAACATTTGACAAGCCACAGCCACTTGCCCATCCTGGCGCTGCAGTCAAACAATTGCTGCAACACCATGTTCTTTAATTATATCTCATAACTACTACTGTTCTTGCAACTTATGCTGCTGCAGCGTATGTATCTAGTTAAGTCTATTTGTACTGTAGCCCTTTTAAAAACTGGCTTGTTGGGGAAGAAGAGGAAGAAGTTAGCAATCATTCACGCCTTTGTTTGGTACATAGGTCATCATCATATTGGCTTATTCTGTCCCACCGCTGGGCTCCTTTATAACAATTAATAAGAGTCGAAATGTTTTATTGTAATTTAATTTCATTACATGTTCGCACTGTAAACGTAAGATTTTGGCTAGTCGTACCTTGTTTTTATTAGGCGGCTAGTTTCCTACAAAATAAAGCGTTTAGCTTGCACAATTAAAAAAAAATCAAACGTAGATTTTGCAGTCGTGTTCTTGCGGGAGTGCCGTAACTTGGGCATTCTTATTGTGCCATGGGTACTAGGTACTATGTAAGTGGTACACTAGTTCAAAGGCTGCAAAATCTGCAAAAGAGTAGTATTTAATATGAATAACCTATTATTTTATGTTCTTCGATGAATGTTGTCCTATATCTTTTAAATTTTATGCATATAATCTTCTTCTCATATATCTTACCTTATCCTAGGGCTAAGAGGCTCAAATCAATGATTTCACTTTTGGGATGCGTTCAAAAGTTACATAGGGGGAGATAAAAAATAAATATGTTGCTGCAAAATAAGTTTAAGATCCCCATAAATAATTTACATATCTATATAATTCTTAGAAGTCAGCCAGCTTTATTACAACGCGATTGCAGGGTTTATGATTACCTTTTGGTATCTTAAAGTTACAGCAATATCACAAGCGTACGTACAGTATTTTACCTTTATTAATAAAAGATGACACTTGCCTACCTTTGCAATTGTTTTGCATTTACAGCTGTTTCTATTATAATGGTGAAGTGTTATTCTAGTCGGTAATGTCAATTTTTCTTTCCCCAAGGCAAAGCGGGAGTTTCTAAAACCCACGGGCGATATAATTCATTAGTACCTGGAGGACCGAGCTTTACTCGTTTTTTTTATCAACATCATCTATGGTCAAGTAGCTTTAGTGTTGCTTAAGAACGCCATCTATTGTCCAGTAGCTTTAGTGTTGCTTTGTCGGTAAAAACAATAGTATTACTACTCGCCATTAAATGTCTGTCTGTCAGTAGGAAGAGTCTCGACGCTCTACTTGTACGAAAAACAGCCAACTTGCAAAATTTGGTCGTGTAAGGGTTGAGACAACGTTTTAGTCGCAATCTAAGATTGGACCCCTTTGGTTCGTTCGTTTTTCATTTTAGCCAAAAGACGTCCACTGCTGAACGTAGGCCTCCCCCATATGTCTTCACAACGGCCGGTCCTCAGCCACCCGCGCCCATCCGCTTCTTGCGGCTCTGACCAGATCGTCTGTCCACCTGGTAGGAGCCCGACCTACGCTGCGTCTTCCGATCCGTGGTCGCCCCTCGAGAACCTTTCTTCCATCGGTTATCGGTTCGACGAGCGATGTGGCCTGCCCATCGCCACTTCAGCTTGCTAACTGTTTGAGCTATGTCGGTAACCTTTTGGTTGTATAACAATAATTTTAACGTTTATATGGCGCGAAATAGGCGGATTATAAAACTTTCAGTTCTGTAATGATCGAATAGACGTCATGTAACTTAACAAAAATTGTAAAGTATTCTTGTTATAACCTTGATACGGATGCTTTATGTCAAAAGCGTAGTTCACCAAACGTGAGCCGAGCACTAAAATTTTTTTTTTTTTTAAATCATTATGTCAGACAAATCTGTTTTATCTGCCATCTGTAACAAATTACTGAATGCTATTTACTAAAAAAGTTAAATTCGGTCTTATTAACAATTAGTACCTACCTTTCTATTTGGAAATTAATTCTCGACCATTGTATATTTAATATTTTACAATTTTTTAAAGCCTCCTTCTAATTATAGTGAAATAATATAATATTTTTTTTTTTTAATATTACATGCGATTTAATGTAGTGATAATAACTATTATACGAAATCTTATAACTGTAGATAATATGACCTTTATTAATTTATTATCCGCCATTTTTAGGGTACCGTAAAAAAGCCAAAACCTGCAGTAAATCATTTTTTTTGCTATGTTAAATGAAGACGTTATGAGTGTATTAGTTGTCTAATCAGTACGAAACAAATGCATCCTACTAAAATATTATAAAATAGCATAAAAAAATCACTGTGTTAAAAATGCGCGTTTCACACAGGTGTTTGCCAAAAAAACCCAAAAAAAACATGTTTATGCATTCACTTAATCCCATTCCCTCATTCACTTTACATATTTAAGTATGTCTAAGTACTTAGACCTCACCAAGTACCTACTGAGTCGGTGGTGGCCGAGGGGCTTAAATTTCACTTCACGTCCCAACTGGCGGAGGTTCGAACCTCGGGCTCGCTTGTACCAATGATCTTTTTTTAATTTCTCAAGTACACTGATTTATTTATTCACGCCACTAGCTTTTCGGTGAAGGAAAACATCGTGAGGAAACCTGCATTCGTCAAGAAAAAAAAAAGACGTATGTGAAGTCCACAATCCGCGCTGGACTCGCGTGTGGACTATGGCCCAAATCACCCTCGCTTATGAAGGTAGGCCGTGCCACAACAGTAGGGACTAATGAAGGCTGGCGATATTAAGTACCTACTGTGTTTATACCAAAGGTATATGTAATCTTAGGCACATACACTTATTTGCCACAAAAATCGTTTGTCGAAATATAGCAATTGTATGAGGAGAAGTAGCTAAAATCCCTTACCAATTGATTCTCACATTTCTTGATCGTCATTTATCTATTTATTTATAACCATTTTATTAAGACCATTGCAATGAGCCCAAAAACGATACCTCTGCTGTAAATCGGTCTGGAGTTGGGTATCCTGCGGATTCCAGGTAATGAATTTTTTTATATTACTTAATATCCTTTTACTTAGCTTGTAAATTCGAAATAAAATATTCCACCAGTGTAGGTATAAATAAAATGAAACAATAATAATTTTAATATTTGCATTCTATCGTTCATTTGATTAAATTCACAGGATCACAATATTTAGCGTTTACTTGATATAACATGCCAAAAACGCAATAAAACATAGCTAACTTAAATACAATAATTCTTCTACGTTTTACGCAATATTTCGATAATTTAAAGATTGTATTCTAGTATCCTTTCTCTTGATACATAAATAACTTAATATGGCGACAATTTATTCCTACAATATTTTATGTATACAAAAATAAACCCAAAATAACTTATAAGCCTACCTAAAACGTAGACCCTTCCTAATAATACAATTTAAATATAAAAGGATACGAGGAAATACTAAATAAATAGAATCTTAATTTATTGGACTGATTAGAAAAGTCAACATAAAAACTGGCAGATTATTTTTTTATAAACGTTCAAAAATAAAAATAAAATAAAAACACTGGCAAAAATAAAAATAAAATCTAAGTCATGGTATAAGTAGGAGAACAGTAGAAGTAGAATAGGTAACTACATAGGGTAGGTGAAGCAAAGCTAGAAGCATAATTTCATATAAATTAGCACATAAACACATAGTATATCTAATAAAGTTACATTAAGATACACAGACATCATATAAATTATATCACAAGTATCTTTTAATAGCCTTTATTTTATGGCCTATCTCAAATTAACCAAATTTACTTACAATTTGTTCATATTACATTTACCTATATCACATATATAGGTAGATAAATAATACCTTAACACAATACTCTCGTGTCACCACACCAGATAGCCTACATGCTAAACCTATGTCAAAAGTCATAACGTATCATTGGTAACATATTTAACAGCTAATGTTAAAAAATAGTTTTCTATTAAAACAATTATTATAAACTAACTAAAAATTACTATTAAACAGTTTTCGTGTTTGCATTTCGTATCTACATAGATATTCCTCACATTAAGTAGGTAGCTTCTTGGCTTCAGGTGCTAGATTTAACTAAGCTTTCGTAAATAATTCTATCTGAGATCTGAATTTGAACTACGAATTACCAAACGTCCATCTCGTGTTGGATGTAAATAATTCAAAGTTAATTATCACATAATATGGAAACGTTTAGTATATAGTAGGTACCTATATTATATTATTCAAGTTTTTAGCTCATTAGTGAGATTTTCGACGGAACCAGCAAATTATTAGTGTTAGGACACTGTAGTAATGAAATAAATGTCTATTTTTTTGAGATATCCTTAAAAAATGGGAATGATTTTTTTGTCATGGCAACAGGTGCAAAATCCTTTAGAATTCGGGTCACAATAATTATAATCTAATTGTACACATAAAATGCATAAACAGTTATAAAGTTGATCGATAACCAGCTATAAAAGATTTTGTTTGTTTTTTTGCACAATAATTTTTATTTAAACATATTTTGGTATTGTTTTAATGATAATTTAATTAGAATAAGCTAATTAATTTAACTGGTATATAAAAATTAACAGTATAGGCATCAAAAAGTTTTCCAATGTCAATAACAGACTTTAAGTTTTAAGTTTTTACACTTCCATGGAATTAAAAGGCATATAAAATTAAGAAAAAAAAACTGAGATTTGCTAGTGTTACTGATTCGTATTTACATTGATATAATAATCTGTATAATCCCCTATACTTTATTATAATGTCTGTAAATATAATTATAAGTAGTTATATGAATACTGTTCAATTTTATAGATCATCTTTCCTTGGAGCGCTGATTTGTCGTCATTGCCCATTTAAGCTTTTCAGGTTTAAGGCAACTAAGTTATATCCTGAAAAAAATGTAAAAAATTATTACACCAAAAGTAAAGTTTTTTTTATTATATCTTGTTTAGTTGTAGACCATTGAGGAAAATAATCCTCTGAACACGAGATTCTGAATTACAGGAAACATTTTTTGCCAATTTTTGTAAACACTGTTGTTTTTTTATTTCATTCATTCACCCGTTTGAGTGAAATTAGTCGCAAAAATATAATAATATGATTCCATCGCCCGTGACGGAAGGTGCGAGCAGAATGATCAGAGATGGTTTAGTAAGGTTTTTGTCGATTATACAAAAACCTTATATATGATATACTTACAATATTCACAAAAACCGACCATGTGCATGACAGTTCACAGTTTTTAAGTAGTAAAGAAGTTTACTACTTAAAAGCTAATTGATTCGTAAATTAAAGTTATCATGGTTTTCTTTTTTAGATATTAAGATATATGGCAATAATTCTCATTTTAGAGAACCTTAACATAATGTGTGACATTGACTTGGTCAGTATTTTTATTTTATTTTTGAACTCTATTGTATCTTACTTAAATACATATAATGAAACAGACATTTCAAAAATTAGTAGGGTTTTTAAAAACCTTTATCAAATTTTAAATTAAAAACGATTTAGTACACTACAGTTACGTTTGAGGTTCTAATACAGTTTTACTATCGAGTTTTTCTCCGATTTTCAAAACACGCGGTTTGAAAGTTAAAGACGGGCAGGCAGACAGACGGTCGAGCATACGGACGAAGTGAGGGATGGATGGACATGAAATTGAAAAAAAGGTATTACATAGACTGTTTTGCCCCGAGGTTTCGCCTGCTAAAAAACTGATTACCGTAAGAACTGCCGATAGCGATCATAAATGTATAAAACCAATCAATTATTTTCACAAAGTTTCACGTTTTTCATTATTGTAGGAACGACATAATTTAGTCAGATAAAATAATAATATCTCGTTCACCAAATGGAGCTCAAATGTATGTACTAATTAATTATAAAAACTTACGGCAGAGCAAATTAATTAACTAACCTCATATCGCCACACTGGTAGTTTTGACTAGTAACAATGTGACTACAAATCAGCTAATGGATGTTAGGCGGCGGGGGGCGGGTGCGGTTGTGACTCGGTTTAGGGATCGGCATATCCAGGAGCTCGGTATCTTTGGGCTTGGGAGTGCGACTAGAAGTTTTGTGAGGTCGCGAGAGCCATGGCGGCGGCGGCCCTTCGCACCAAGCCGCACGCGCCCACTTCGCTGGCTCCGCACCCAACCGACTGCACTCACGCGCGTACGCCCGATACGCCGCACAATGGCACCGCACGCCTGAACAACCGCACGCGTCCACCACACAAGCCTCCCGGTAATTTTTCGGATTCACCTTCGTTCCACACTCATTAAACGCTTCAATTCGATCGAATCCACGACACAAACGACGAGCTTTAGCCTGTCTCGTCGGACGGCAGCGAGAGTTCATCGCTGGACGCTCTTGGCGCCTCGTGCACGCACGTTTACCCCCTACTCTCCAAGAGGACCCGAATCGCCAAGGGTCGGATAACAATTTCCCGTCACGAGTCCTCATATCGTCCTTTGCCACAGTATTAAAATTCCCACACAAACCGCACAGTTTACTTTTGTATACACTCGACACTGTCACTTCTAAAAAACCGTCTCCGTCCCATAGTAATTGAATTCCGATGTCGGCTTTTAAATGTACGGAACCGTTGCTGTAGTTAATGTTGGCGATTCCCTTGATTCTGTGAGGCATTGGTATTCTGTGCCCGTTCACTTTAATGCGCATTCGTTTTCCCAAATTGATTTTGGTCGTGCCGATGCGCAGAGTCGCTGTACGTGTCCACGAAGAATGCGAAGTGTTTCTGGCGTCGTTTGATATTCGTATCGAGAAAGTATTGTTAGCGCAATCAGACACCAGCTGATACTTGCATGACCCTTGGAAACTGTAAAATTTTCCGTCGAATGTTTTGTAATGTGGATCTCCGAAAACTGTGCAGATTCCATCGGTGTCTACACATCTTGGGCAGCACTGATCGGATAGTCGCTGGAGTGTTTGGTCGGGTAGACAGTTTAGAACTGGACACCGCTCCATGGCACATCGTGGCTCGCCACCGTGACACTCGCAAGACTTGCACGCGTCCAACTGCCAGGTTTCTCCATCCTGTAAATTGGGACACAAAGGTTTATTAACTGCTTTCTGATTGTACTTACGGATGGGACCTATCAGTTTGTATCAACTTTTTATTTAGGAGTAGGATTCTACTTTACTATACTAATGATTTCGCCATAAATTTTATTAATTTATTTATAACCACATTGTGAGTTTTAAATTTTTTAAGGATCTCTATGTTTTACTCTCTTTCAAAAAATGACGCTTGTTGATTATTGAATGAATCAATTGAATGATGATATTATATGTTTGTATGTATACTACCGTTAATTTATTCGCCCTATAGTAATGAACCGCCATAGTCTAATGATAAAGCCTGAAAACAAAGCATCGAAATTGATGAAAGAATGTTGTGATACACGAACGGCCCGTTCAGCTAAAGAACCCTAAAATAAGGTTTTAACCAGAAAATTGCGATACATATTTGGGCAAATTTCTACAAACCTGATAAGTCTTTCCTCCGATGACACAAGCAGCTTTAGCTTCCTGGACCTGCGGACATTCAGGGCAGCATTTCCCAGGTGCAGGCGGGAGAGCACGCGCGCCGCACGTCAGCACGGGACACGTGTGTCGCGTGCATACGGCAGTACCATTCATGCACGTGCAGTCTGTACATGGATCTACCCGGAATTTACTCAGGTGCGCGTGATATTCCTTGCCGATTATACAGGGCTTTGTCAGCGAATGCCCTGCAACTAATGAGAAGGATAAATTAGGACAAGTTAACAAACCGAGAGAGATTTAGGACGGTAGGAATTAGTGGAGGGATAGAAACTTAACTAAACAATGAGACACTCCTTATGTCACAAGACCTAGTTTAAGTTAAGTTAGTCGTCTATTTATTGACGGCATAATTTATGGTATATTTGAAAAAAAGGATTTTAGGTGGTCTAGTGCGTTCGATGCCTGCCTTGCGGTCTGAGGGGCGCTGGTTTGAGCGGAGGTTGTACTAATGAGTCTATTTCTTAATGACTTAAATAGGTCATCACATCATTGTTCACACCACTGGCTTTTCGGTAAATGAAAACCAGCATACGTCAAAAAGACATATGTGAAGTCAACAATCCGCACTGGCCCTGCGGGGTGGCCCAAATCACCCTCGAACTAGGTTAAGGGGAGGCCGTGCCCCAACAGTGAGGACGTATGGGGCTGGTAAGGAAGCATCACAGTGATGAGGACATGCGTTTCGTGGTACTGAGATCGAGAATGCGCCCGAGTCGTATTTTTTACAATCTGATTACTGAAGGTAAGCAACTTTAGCCTTGTTTAGTACTTGGATAGGTAACGCCAGGCAACAAAGTGTGACTTCCTTATGGTATTTTAAATTTTACAGAGTAATATAGAAAAGCGTAAGATTTTGGTTCTGCGTCTGGTGCACTCGCTATCTTTTAGGCCTGTTAAACCCCAAGTTATGTCAAGTGTGAGAAAAGGTGGCAAACAAGCTAACGCTCCGCCTAATGGTAGGCGGTCACCTCAGCCTATGGACCCTTGCAACACCTGACGCATCACTTGCGTATTGCGACCCTTTGAAATTTAATAACTTATCTTTTGAAGAACCCCATACGGTAAATTCCAGACTGACTAAAATTGGGACGGGCTTAAATGTCCCAAAAACTTCTAACGGCAATAGGCAACATTGTTTTTTTCATTCCAAATCGTCAGCGTTTGAATACAAGCGGTCTAGAAAAAATTTTTTTTGGTTAGACTGGCACGACCATAGACTTATTGTGACATACTATTTTTTCGACACAATATGACATTTTTGTTAGGTAATTCAGTACGGAAATATTTTCTGTGTTTTGAAATTAGGTTCAAACGTGCTTTTATATGAATTATTCGTTGGCTTTCATCAATTCATCTAGACGACTTTATTTTACTTACTTGGAAGGATTTTGTCAACGATAGGTTGTAAGCATCGCGGACAACATTCTCCAGGTGGCGTATGCTGCTGCAACCTCGCGCACGGCAGCACGGGGCATGCGCGCTTAGCACATGAAAGTGCGCCGTGCACGCAACGGCACGACAAGCATGGTTCTTCCGGGATCCGCACGTCCCGTCCTTCCCACACTCGCTGCCCATTTATCACACACTCTAAAAAACAGAAATAATAACGTTCAGAAGTTATCTTTTCTTCTAGTTATGAGTAATTGCTTTGTTTTATCCTAAGTGCAAGCAGAAAACACCTCTTTTGTAACTATTAAAACCGAGCTCGACTCGCGCTTGTCCAGTTTTTATTATTTTTAATGGTATTATATATCTCAAACTATACTTGTTAAGAGTTTGTATGTATTAATTTTTTACAATAGAGTAAAGTAACAAAAACACGTTTTATTTCATAGCAACACATATTCCGTGAAGATTTCAGGCTCCTACATCAGTGTTAAAGACTTTTAAGGTCAGACGGACAGATGAAAAGACAGACAGAAAGTGTAGGCTTAGTAATAGAGCTCCGTTGGATTGAGTACAATCCCCTCAACAAGCACCGCAATATACCAACTTCCATGCGAGCTTTCACGAAAAAAAAAGGGTAATTTCCAGTGCGCAACAAAAGGCGGCAATCAAAAATACCTACATATAAATCTGCGCAAAGAGTTCCTTTTAATTTAATTATTAAACATTTCCACGTTACTAGTGACATGAAATGTATGCCTCCAATATGTAATGTAATTAACATTAATGTCCCTAATACCCCATAAACAAGCTCTTCTTCAACAACAGAGTCACGAGCGTTTCCTGTAACTTTCGATATATTAATTTTTAAAAATAATTTTATGTGTTTATTTTCACAGTCGTAGATAAAATCGTCCTACAAAAAATTAAAATTGAAATATTAAAATACCCATTTCGTGGGAATGCTATTTGTCATGGGTCATGCAATAAATTCATTCTTACATCTTACCACCTAAATGAGCATGCACAGTTTGATTATTAAGGGTTCCGTACCCAAAGGGTACAAATGTGACCCTATTACTAAGACTTCGCTGACCTGCGAGTACCAGACTGTATCTCAGGAACCGTTGTCACCTTCGTAAAAAATACAATAAACAAAATTCGACGATAAATATTTCGACTTTGAGCAAGTATAGCTTAGCCGTGTTCGCGTGGATTCGCGCACGAAGGGTTTCGTACCATTATCTACAAAAACGAGCAAAAAAATCACGTACGTTGTATGAGAGCCCCTTAATTTTTTTTTTTTTCTGTTTTTAGTATTTGTTGCTATAGCGGCAACAGAAATACATCTTCTCTGAAAATTTCAACTGTCTAACTATAACGGTTCATGAGATACAGCCTGGTGACAGACGGACGGACGGAAAGCCTTGGTAATAGGGTTCCTAATTACCTTTCAGGACGGAACCCTAAAAAATTACAAGCAATATTTATGGATACCTACAGGCAGTAGTGGTAAAAATTATCAAGTACAAGGCAAGGTTTATCTATTTATACAATTCCCTGCACGTGCTCGAACTGTTTAAGTAACACAAACAGCGAAGTGCGTGCGGCCAAATTAAATCGACGACGACTCGATGATACAAAGCAGTCTGTGCCTGTCCCATTGTGGGCTTAACAGTTAAACTTATTCATTTTGACATAAATTTATGCCAAAGATTATTTAACTTACTAAGATTTTCTTTGTCATGATTAATTTCTCTACTTGCGGCTCTGCTATTAAAATCAAATTGTATTTATTTCAGTTGAGTGACTATTTGATTTTCAATACAAACAAACGAATCTAAAAGTTTTTGATACCTGCATCGATTTTGTGGATCCCAAACTTTTTTTTACTGCGACCGCTCAACATTGAAATATAAGCTTTAAAATTTAAGGCAGAAACCCTAACTTAATATACTAGGAATATAAATATACTTTATAACCCGAAATAATATACAATTTCCCGAATTCTAAAAACTAAATACCAAATTTGTTTTTAAATTATTTTCCTATATGGAGACCGGGTACAATAGTAACACTTTACACGTTTTGTTTGATTTCGGTTAGTCTAATATCCATACGGTAAATTTTACACAGCCACATATAATTTTCGTCTATGCTTTACAAAAATAGATATTCTTAACTTTGATATTAACTGTTTTTAACGAGCTACAGAACTTTAAAAATGCTAAGTCATTTTTTACTTTCGTCCTCAGGGTCAGATAAAAAGTAACACGCCACGGGTCAAAAGTAACATTAAAGCATATAATACGCATTTGGTAGCAATAAAACTAATTTTGAGATAAAGATAACAAATTGTTTGTTTTTATTAATGATTGTAATAAGCACAAAATAATATTTTTTTCTAACACATAACAAAAGAGAACAATATCTTTTTGTAAGACATTTCTCACATCCACTCTTCGCTTCATCATCATCTCAGCTTGTAAATGTCCACTGTTAAACGTAGCCCTTCCCTTTCCCGTATTTTTCTACAACGTGTCTTCAGTATCTTGCACCCACGATATCCCTGTCGCTCTAACCATTAATTTGGACATTGTGATTTGGGCTTATATGATCTAATTAGCTGTGATAATTTTGTTGAAAGTAGAGAGAAGCTTAAGCAGCGATAACCATCCAAAGTTTTTATTGGAAAGACCAGTACAAGTTCAAACGGCAAATAGTTAATTAAAAATGATTAATGTGATATGGGTAACATTCAGTTTTCTTACCAGTACAATAACGTTTTTTTATTAAAATTGCCATTGGCGACTTTTTTATAGATACGACCTGCATCGCAATTGTTTGTTTATTTTAATCTAAGAAAACAAAAAAAAAAGCATGTTACTTTTGTCCCCGTGCTGTAATGATACTTTCATACCTACTAAATTATTTAAATAAAATCACATTATAATCTAAAAACTTAATGTGCTTTACATACAAAAAATATAATCATGTACAAACAAACTAATGGAGAATAAAAAAAAATAGCCACAAAGATGTACACATCTGAACTCTACGTAAACACTAAGTTAATAAAAGAAAAAAAAATGGTCTTTAAGGGCGTAAAAACACATTTCGTCTTTTAATTTAACACACAAACCCGAAATACGCGTGGAAACCGATCTCAGACATGGCCAGTGTTTAACCCTCTGAAAAATCCTAACCATTTGAAAAATCTACAGAGCGTTTGTTACTTTCGACCCTCCGTTACTTTTGTACCCGGTCTCCCCTACCTCTTTTTTATATAGATATAAAACATGATTTCCAACTAATTTTAATGGATTTTACTTCATAAATTATGGTTTTAATACAATATTTTTTTTCAAACCCATTAATTTAGCAAAATCCTTTCTTAGTGGAGCTATCATCGTAGAAATATCATTAGTGGAGTATCGTCTTCAAAAACCCACATCTCAAAAACTTATTTTATTTATTTTAAAAATGTCTATAGTTATAGGCGCTTCTCGTCGTAGCTGTTCAATACTTACTATGCATAAAAACGAGTTTTTGTAGGAATTATGTTTCTACATATCAGTTTTCTCACGGCCATTGTAATATGCATATAAATTATTACTTTTATGTTTACTTCTTTTTCACATAGATGGGGATGGGTACGGTGACGTTGGAAGACACCGTAATTATTTAGACATAAAATGTAAATGAATATTATAAGCGTCTACCTGTTGCCGTTATCAATATCGAGCAAAGTCGAGCAAAAATAATCACGTGTGTTGTATGGGAGCCCTCTTAAATATTTATTTTATTCTGTTTTATAGTATTTGTTGTTATAGCGGCTACAGAAATACATGTTCTGTGAAAATTTCAACCGTCTAACTATCACGGTTCATGAGATACAGCCTGGTGACAGACGGACGGACGGACGGACGAACGGACAGCAAAGTCTTAGTAATAGGGTTTCGCTAATTTCCCTTTGGGTACAGAACCCTAAAAATGAGAGACTTTCATGCAAACTCCTTAACCCCATTTTCATCACTTTGGGAAACTTATTTCGCAAAATCCTTTCTTAGTGGAGCACTAAGTAAGTATCTTCAGTAATTTCGCTTTTTGTCGCAAGCCAATAATATAATTTTAAACATAAGATAATTGTTGGACAGGCAGGGTATCAGAGCTGGTGAAGGCTATATTTTAAATATATTTACAACTTTAAATAATAAAAACGTTTTGGTTTTAGCTTGACATCAGTGTATTTCATTTTATCTTTTTAATAAAATAGGATACATTGAATAAATATAAGGTACATAATATATAGATATTAACTGCTAATTACATCATAGCTAACACTCACGATACAGGTAAGTCGGACAATATCTTTAAAACAATAAAAAAAAATGTATAGCACTAAGGTAGCAAACAAGCTTACGGCTTTCTTACTTACTGTTTACCCTAGAGAAAACCTTAGGAGCTAATTCCACAACTTAAACGTTCGCGGAAGGAAATTATTTAATACTTAAGTTCTAAGGTGTGAGGACTACATCAAGTGTAAGTAGTAACAAAGTAGCAAAAACTTGTAGCTTTTATGTAATTTTCAAACCATCAAAAGGCAAAAAAAAAAAGATTTAATGGTTCCGTGATCAAGTAAAATGTAATGTTATTATTTTAAATAGGATTTTATATCACTTTTTTGAAAACAATAAACTACAAGTGGCTAGACTACCGCGTTTCGGAATTAAAATGGTGTCTGGCAGAACAAAAAATGGCGAGAGAAACTATTCAGCAGAATGCTCTTTCCTTAAATATAACTCCGAAGCCTTAACAGTTCTGTCCATGCCTATGTCACAACTCTCAGCCATATATCATTCCATAAATTTTATGAAGGTTTTACAGACAATCGTCTTTTTCACGCCTAATTCGTTATAAAACTGACCTTAAAGTCCATAAACTGATTGAACCCTTATTTTACAAAATGTGATGGTCTTTACTTTTTTCATACTCTTCAATCAACCTAAATATTTTATAGTGTACGACAGTTAAAAACCGGCTAAGTGTGATTCGGACTCCGTACCATTATCTATAAAAACCGCAAAAATTTAGGTTTGTTGTATGGGAGCCCCCTTTAAATTTTTTTTTTTAGTATTTTTTGTTATAGCGGCAACAGAAATACATCATCTGTGAAAATTTCAACTTAGTATCACAGTTTATGAGATACAGGCCGGTGACAGACGGACGTACGGACGGGTGGACAGCGGAGTCTTAGTAATAGGGTATGGTTTTTTACCCGTTGGGTAAAAACGGAACCCTAAAAAATGTGGTTTAAAACGACTTCAGTGTAGTTGACACGGAAATCATTCAATCAGTAAAAAATATAACTTAAATAACGTTAAGTGAAATAAAAAAGAAACAGTTATTTTCCATTAAAAACATTAAAATTTAAGAGTATATGTTTGTTTACACTCTATATAGATAGTATGTACTGACTATTACAAATATAATTTAAGTACAACACAACTGCTTCAGTGATATTAAATAACTAGGTTCAGTCCGTTGTTTGTCGTGTGTCTATCACGCGTTAATTATTTTAATTTCTCACATACCAAGTTACTCGTCGCAAGCGCGACAAATTCTATAAGGACGTCACTAAGTATGCCTAATGAATTTAGATTAGATAGAATCTGCATTCTATAGAACAAGCTGTACAATAACTCTCTAAATTGCGATGTCTACACTAAATTCAGAGTTGCAACAAATATGTCGATGCCACAGACTGCGTTGTAACCTATACCGAGTGGCCATTCAAAGTTTATGAAAGGTTTTTTTATGGTATGTTTTCCTTTTATCGAGAAGTTAGTCGAAATTTACTAAAGGTTGGGAGCATACGGACAGGACATTGAGTCAAAGTTTTTTTATATGGCATTGTCACGTAAACCCAAAGCCAACCGCGCCTATAAGGCCTCTGACTAAGCTTGACGGTCTTGTCATATGACAAACAGCAAGGGCAGACGCTGACGGTTTTACATGCCCTGCGAAACATGAAGAACCTTAGAAACCACGCCCGATGTTGTTTAGCTTTGCATATCGTTTCCGACAGACGGGAGTCACTAAGCCACGAGCTCCTACCGTTATAGCTTCTATGTAGTATTTTTGATATAGAATATATTTTTTGATCAATTTGTACGAAGAAAAGAAAAATGATATCTAATGACGGCGTTAGTTAATTAAAAAAAAAAAAATAATTTTTAAACATTACCATACAGCGCCATCTGGTCTCAAACTAAGCAAAACTTTTACTATGGATACCAGAAAACGAATACAAATACATTTATATATACTTTTTTTTGTAAATAAAGACTTATTTTATATAGTAAACAACTAGTCTCCTAGTTTTCTTAGTCTTCTTAGTTTGGTATATGCGGGACTCGAACCCACGCCCCTCGATTCAGCAGTCGTGGCCACGGAGCTGACTACGCTAGTTAGCATTTATATACACAAAATAGCACGTAATAGCTTCACAAAATTGTCTTTAGCAAATCTATAATTCATATAACTACATGGCTACATTCAGGCCCGGCCATAGGCCAACTACGGCAAAATTAATCCAAAATTACAATGTACATTTTGTATAGAACAATTTGAGAATGTTCCACAAGCAAATAAACAAGAACTTCGGCATACTGTTGCAAACTGTGTCAATTCATTCGAACTAAAATTTAAGATATTATCATTACATAAGCAGTTGTGGGTAACTGTACTACATATGATTAGAATGATCAAATAGTATGCTGTATGAATACAAGTCCAAAACTTCTTACGAATCTGGTGAGTAAGTATGTATTTAAGTTTGTTATCTGTGTACTTGTACAGGTCACACGACCAGTGTCTAGACAGCAGTCTGGTCTGGGTGGCGATTTAACTACGTAATCAGTTAATGATTATTTAATACAGAAGTATGTAGATAAGATACCTAAATGGTTGGTACAGAGATTCAGTTGGTATGTTTTTATCAGATAAATATCACCGAATAGCTCTAAAAGAATTAAATGAACGGTCCCTTCCATAAAGTAAAAGTCATTTAAAACGTCGAAAAGTTATTAAATACTATTTTTATTTTTTAAAAGTTCTCACCGCCCTTTCGATTCACAATGTCGATTTCTACCGAAAATAATCCGGCAAGAAACTCGATAGTTACTGTTTTAAAAAAAATCATGTTAATATGACTAGTATACTTCATAAAAAAAAACAAATGAAATAATAACACTATATGAACAACACTTTTAATCATTTTATATTATTTTTTTATTTGGTTTACCTATGCGGCCTATAATTGAGCATCTTCAGTTCACTGGATGATTGTCATATATATAGTAGTCTATAATTTTGTAGTAGCTTTTTTTACAAAGGTTTTGTTTATAAGTAAATTTAAATTTACTAATTAGTAGCTTTTGAATATTATTAGGAACATTGTTGTAAAAGTGCATACATTATATAAAAGAGTTACTAATTTTGCGTAGATGCTACGGTGACTACTTACCAACAGCCGGACCGTAAGCTTGTTTGCCAAAAACTAGATAAAATTTTGTTTGTCTGCAGCTGCTTGAACGATTCCAAAAAAAAAATTACGAATAGAAAGCTGTACAGCATATATAATAGTCTGTGGCTATACTAGTCAGCTCTGAGTAACATCTATTAAATTTATTAATAATACCTTTAAACGAGCAATTCTGGTATATATGTACATATATACATACATATACATATATATATATATATATATGTACATATATATATATATATATTTATGTACATATATATATATATATTTATATATATAATCTGAATCTCCGTACCGTAGTAGTAGTTAGTAGGGGGGGGGGGGGGATAAATCGATCTAGCTAGGTTTCATTTTTAGAAAACGTCGTTTTTTTCCGTGTTTTCAGGCAATGATAAACTGAGATATATGACTCTTCCTGACATCTATTGGCGAGTAGTAATACTATTATTTTAACCGACACAGCAACACTAGAGCTACTCGACAATAGATGACGTTGTTAAAAAGAAACGAATAAAGCTCGGTCCTCAAGTACTAGGCTATAAATTGTTTTGTTAATATTGGAATTTTAAAAAGCACCATTGTTTGGGAAATGGGGTGGGTGGCGTAATTTTTGGCTCAGGAATATCAAGAGGGCCTTAAAAGGAGAGCTCCCACGAAAATAGTTTTTGTGCGGCTTACTTTATCTCATGTCATATTGCATACCATTGGCTTGATTTTTGGCACAGATATGGCTGCATGGACAAAGAATACTAACTGCGGGTGAAACTGAAATGTAGGTATATAATATATAATAGAGATAGCATGAAATACACAATCTAGCGAAATTTATAACACAATATAAAACATGGTTTATTATTTATTTTTAAGTTTATTGAGTGTATAAGAGAAAAAAGGAAAAAAGCTCACATGATAATACAAACTAACAATAAAATAAAAAGAAGATAAAAAACGATTTCACCGTTGAGATCCTAAAACAAACAAATACGACAACACGTCAGCGTACGGAGTCGCGGTCGCTTTGACCATAAGGCAAAAAAAAACCCACCCGCGTCTACCTTTTTAAGTAGGTTGTTAACTTTTTGATTTATGGTCAATAATAGAGATGCAACGCCGTGGGAGACTATCTGGCCACCACAATAATATATTTTAATGAATCCCTGTGAAGATATAATAAGTCCGGCTGCCTCTTTTGTCTATGGATGGAAACGAAATTGAGTCCCGAGAAATGTTCCACTGGGTGGTCTTAATGTTTGCACAAAACAATTTCAGTATTTTTCGATCGGTGTTCATTGCTACACAAATAAAAAGCAATTATCGTTACTTAGTTTTATTTGTAAAAATAAACAAGATACGTAAAGCTTCAATCAACTTTTTGTGATGTTCCCCCTTTTACTTCGTACTCCATTAAAGATTTTATTGCTAGGTTTCTGCTGGTAAAATTGCTCGTATCTTTGCTTTTAGCGCTATATATCGATAAAAAATTTAAACGACTTCAGAAAAGGTCAATACATTTTTATGTATGTTTACTTCGTTGTCTTTTTTTTCATACAGTACATTGAGATACATCATTGGTACAGTAGAATTAACCTCCTCTTCCATATAAATTTGGTTTTTCTGATTATGAAAACCGGACCTGGAACTCCTGGATAAATGTATAGGATATTTATATCCTAAAACCTTTTTTTAGATTGATATATGCGAGTGAAGTCATGGGTATTGGCTAGTATTTTATACAAGTAACTAGGCTTTTTCTTCCTTTTACGATCTAAATATTTGATTTAAAAATCTTTTCAACAAAAAAAAAAGAACCGGCTTCAAAGAGATGCACTAAAAAGGTAAAATTAATTACTTATTTCCAAAAATCTGATGTGAATTACAGTTTCTTCCAATTCTTGAGTGGAAATCCTTTCAAATGGCAAAAACCACACCAAAATTGAATAGTTTTAACAATTATACATAAATAATTTATTTATTTCAGTGAATTGCGCACTCACGCACGCTTGGTTACAAATCGCGTCATCTTAGTTTTTCTGTCACGTAGTACTGCCTCTTAAATAAGTTTCATAGCCTTAACGACATCATTCATAGGGTTCTCGTTATTTGTAATATACCAGCAACGCTCGAGCCGAAAAACCTTTCTCGGGACGATGGGAAAAGGCCCGACGGAATGTCTTTGATAACTTGGAAGATGGGATGTCCTTTAGTTTGGGACGCCACTTGCACCGTCTTATCTTTCTACAATATTTGTTACTGCTGGTTCTGCTGCAATCGTGGCCGAAAATTGCAAGAGACGCAAATACACAGCTCTGGGAGAGGGCTATGTATTTGTTCCTTTTGCTGTTGAAACCATGGGCCCATGCAATTATGCATCATAAACTATTAAATTTATTTCATGTATTTCAATTAGCTGCACAACTTATGCACGCACAGTTTATATCGCGCTTTCCTTTTCACCCAAGTTTTCAGTCACTTAGTATACTGCCTCTTAATTTAACCTAATATATCTTGAAAAATATCTTTAACGACTCTCATCCGCTATTTGATTTTAGGTATTTAAATCGTTGCTTAAGGCCATAAATACTATTTGGAATTTTGTTCATTTAAAACATACGATTGATAAAAAAAACATCGTGTCATCTAGTCCATACTTCCCCTACGTACCTACATCAATGTTTTTCCTCAGGATTGGATGCTTATATTTGACATGTTTATAAAATAACAAATACTTAATGGCTATGTTAAGACAATGTTTATTTGAAAGCCCAAGCTTTTGTTATATTTATTTTTTGTTTTTGCAGTCATTATCATTTCTTATGAGCTTTATTAGAAAAATAAATTAAAATATAAATCTACTCTATATTGTTTTATAAAAAATTAATAATAGAAGAGTGGTTTTGCAAATAACATGTTCAACATTTTAAATACGTTAATATAAATTGTAAAAATATAATAAACATGAACCTTTTAATAAATAAGTCTATTTAGTCATCATGAATATTAAGTGTATTTAACCATCATGGATATTTATATATAATAGGATATATAGGGCAGATTATAAGGATGGTTGTAACTATTTACTGTTTGATTCAAAATGTATCTAAAACACATAACTTATATACTTTCCGAATTGCTACACGCGGTATTGAGTACAAGAAGGTATTATTTAATCTTCTGACGCGGGACAACCACGAGGTACAACTGGTTTAGGATAAGATATGGGCGTTTTTTCTTTATTGACTTAAATGCTGAAAAAATCAGGAAGTGGCCATTATTTCAACACTTGTTAAAAATTTTGAAGCATTTGCTTAAATAATATAATTCCGTTAATAAATAAATTGGTTGTTACCTAATGCATTGAATATAATGTTGTAGCAAAAATGGCTACAGACTACTACTACTGTGTGTAGTAAACGGTAAGAAACTTGATTTCCATACATATAAAAAAATTAAAAGATTCAATGTATCATTATTGTATAAATTACTTAAGTAAATACATCTCATAATAATGTGTATGACATTATGTAATGCTTTTTAGTAAGCTTACATTTACATGAACATCGTTAGTATTACAGAAATTAGCTTTCTGGACTATATCGGACGTTAAATGAAAACACACAGATATCCTTCTAGTTTTTGGTAAATTTGCTAATATTCCATAACACTTTAAATATTTTATAACTAAAACCTACGTAGATCGTCACTTGTTATGTCCAGCCATGGCTGCCACACCCATTTCGCATTCGAATTGAAAAACCCGCAATCAAACTGCAGTATGCATGGTAAAATATTGATATTTCAATTCAACACGGTTCTTTACGACTTTTTAGTCTCTAAACAATGAATAAAAATATCTCATAATAAAACCAAATATCAATAGATATGTGTCGGCACAAACTCAAAAGCTATTTCGAATCGTCATGTTGTAAATTACTACTATTTGATATGGAATTATAAACTTGTTAAAAGGTTTGGAAGCGAAGGTAAACTGATTGCCTTTTTGGTCTTAGTGAGTTCGTGTGTCGGCTTGTATTTGTTTTTGTAAGGGATTACTGGTCTCGCCTTAGTTGTTTTTTGCCGCTCGTGTGTCTGGGTGGGCACTTTCGAGAGACTCGAGACATAGCTGCGCCGGCGTGTATCTCTATGAACACACTCAGATCTTTGATGGAGAAACGCAGCATGGAATATCGTGTGATTTTTTTTTTTACTATGTTGCTTATACAAGCTGTTGCCCGCGGCAGATTTAGGAAAAAACCCGTCGTAGGAAGTGAAGTTGCTATAATCTACTGCCTAGATCAAAAAATTATTGCGAAAAAAATATAGCTTGGTTTCCACAGTTTAGAACACGTGAAAAAACTCCAAAGCGAAATAAACAAACAATCAAATTTTTTTTTATTACAAATAAGTTGCAAACTACTACTACCTATAAACGTATAATGTATCGTCTTCTAATAAAAAAATCCTTGTTCCTATGTTCTCTATATTTTTTTTTTTCGAATCTTCTATAACTGAGACGTTTTGTATAAGCCCACGTGGCAAAACTGGAATAATAAAAATGTGCCACTAACGGGCTATTCAATCATTTTAGATGTAGCGATAAATGTTAGCAACTGATTCATAAATAAATTTATTCATAGTGTCGTTGAAAGGTCAGCCACTTGCCGAGATGGTTCAGTGAGATAGCAAACCAGATAATAGGGTTGTTTACAATCTCCCAATTTTCCCGCGAAGAGATATTACAAACGTTATGAACTTTTGGTAAATATTTTTTTTTTGTTTATTGTTTTTATCTTCTTTTGTATGTATAAAGGAAGAAACTGATGGAATGACTTATTCAATGATTTATTAACGTAAAGCCTAAACTGCTGGGAAAAGACACTTAAATTTGGCATGGAGGTTTCTTATTTGACTAATAGCTCCACTAAGAAACCATTTTGAGAAATTCATCCCCAAAAGGTGTACACTGACGGTCGGCATTTTGTATGAAAATCCGTAAATTTTAAAGCTTAATGCATTACAATTTGTATTTGGTCTTATTTACCGATTTTGAAAAATCATGCCCTACGTGGAACAACAGGGAAAGAAACTTGTGTATGTCCGTGATTTTTTTATTTTAAAAGTCCACGCGGATAAAATCGTGAGAAACTGCGAGTGTGGTAAAAAGGAGAAAAGCCTTTATACTATATCATACCTTTTTCCCATATTTCTATTAACTGCATAAGTTAAATCTGTACAATCAAAAAAACTGCGGACGCTTTTCAATTAAATCATAGCAAAAGTATAAACGCATACAATAACTTTTTTTAAATAAACGAAAATACCTAAAACGCCAACTGCAGAAACAAAACGCAACAGACAGAGAAGGCGTTGCTTCTGAGAACCCCGATTTTTTCATATAAAAATGGGTCTAGAAAAAAAAATATCTGAGATTAAATGCAATTAGTACCACGCAAATAAGGCTGAGTAGGCACCTTTTGTAAGTAAATCGACGAAAAACGCGCGCTTCGTCGAACAAAATACTAATTGGAGGCGTCCATTAATTACGTGAGGCGATTTTGGTGATTTTCTGATGGTAGGCTTTCGGCGGGATGTCTTAAGATTTGACTCAACCCCTAATCTCACGTAAGACTTTTCAAAATGCATATTTTTAGTGTAAATATGTTAAACTTGGCTTTATTGCGTTGAATTTATGTAAAATAAACATAATTTGCTACTTTGTGGCGTTCGCATAATCGCAACAAATATTATTGTGTACTATTAGTACTATACTAATAGTATTAGTAGTAGTAGGATTTAGTCATATTTTAGTGAAGAAACATGTTTTTTGCTCGCAATTTTACACTGTTGCTTAACCACCACCCACACCTTTAAGTGAGATTCAGCTTGACCCCTCCCCCCCCATAACCGCCTTACGTAATGAATGGACACCCCCTAAGTTATCAGTTTAAAAATGTACACAAAGTCACGAAACAAGTATACTTCCAAATGCAATGATGAATTTTGATACTGTTAGAAGAAGTGGGCTCACCATCACAAACAGGGCAATTATAGTGCGTGTGGCGCTGATGTTTTGGTCTGTCACATGGGGCATAGCACTCCGGCTTAGAGATTGTCACTACTCCCGCTTCACACCGCATAACCTTTCCATCTTCACTCCACTCTGTGTGCGAGGCATGCTCTGTACCATTGTACCAGCAACCTTTACACCTAGCGCAGCACCCTTCCCGAGGCATCACCACCGCACATTCCTCCATAATTCCACACTCCTCTACTCCACTCCGACACTCCACGAAACCGTTCTGTAAATATAAATATAATTAGTGTCAGTATTTCCAGACAAAACAGTTTATTTAAACTTAAATTAAATGCCCGTTAACTATTTCTGTGGATAGTCTAGCTCTTTTAAGAAAACGTTTCAATGGATCAGAATGTCTAATTCCAGGCGTTAATTTAGGTATTTATTTTTAGCTTTTAAATTCCACGATAAGTTCCTACGACACTTTATTTGTGTTTACAATAAGCTTACATATTTCAAAGCAAATATATCACCACTAAACTATTTACTTCCAAATAAACTTATTTGTTATGCAAGGCTGGAAAGTTGCTTTTTGGCGTGAGTGCCTGCGAGGGATTCTAAGGCACAAAAAAAAAAAATTCCAGCCGTGTGAAACACACAATTTTTCATCTCACTACAGTTTAATTATATAATAAGTAATAACACTAGAGTTTAACTACTTATATACCTTATAATGGAACAAGTATGCTTATTTTAAATAATTTAATTAAGTATTGATAACATGATAACAACATAATAAGTCTCTGAAATAGGTTGAGCACCTTTTGTATGTCTGCATGTAGTCAACAAATCCCACGCTCAGAGGTACTTACCTATTTTTCGCGAGTACTTACATAGGTATTTTACGTCACTGGTGGAATTACTCATGTATTTTAATTATTTGTTTATATAGTAAAAGCAATATGTTTATAGTAAAAACATCAAAAAAGATGTACCTACCTACTACTTACTGGAGACACTCATTACACGGGTCGTGCAAACATCCCTCGTTCCGTTGTGGAAGAAAAGCGTGGAGAACTTGCGTCTCAAATCAAGACCACTACGTCCAAGGTCTCTAATTGGGAACGGGAAAACTTGGTCCAATTCAACTCTACAAGGACACAAGTCTGCGCATTCACCGCTAAGAAAACCCCATTTACTGTAGTCCCACAATTCCAGAACACTCCCCTTTCCATCTCCAAGAGTATTGGGAATCTTGGTATTGATATCTCCAGCGATTAGATGATCGACTGTCAATTAGGACGATTTTAGAGCAGTTGTTAACGGGAGCGGCTTTAACGCAAATTTGTTGTAAATTCATTATAAATGGAGCTGATGTATTACAGTTTAGCAGTGATAGTGACTAATTAAATAACAGTGTTATATTAGCTATTTAGGAGCCATAATAGTATGGCTTTGCTTCATAACCGTCCCATGAAAGCCTTATATACAACATAATAGCTCGATAACGACTGTTGTGAGTACCTATTTACAACAGTGCTATAGGCGTAATGTCACAATTTTACTGTAAAGCCTTATATAGCTGAAACGTTTTAAGAAATACATATATATAAAAAGTCACAAGTTTTACTTCTATATGACTTTAAAATCACTCTTTTGTGTTATAAGATTTTCTTTTATCGCATTTTGGCTAGTTGGGTGTGTGTGTTCTACCGCTTGTACAATGGGATGTGTTTTGAGGAATTGTTTGAAATGATGCCCACAGCTACTTTCTAACATCGCACCTCTCACCATCGGCAGGGAATTTATTCTCAAACTTTAGAACCGAAATGGTCGCGTACAGTACAGTTTCAGAGAAACTTTCTCCCGCGAACGCTTGGGTTGTGGAATGAGCTCCCTGCCAAGAATTTGTCTGAGGACTACAGTAAGGGGTTCTTCAACAAAGAAGTTTAATAGATTTTTGAAGGGTCGGCAACGCGCGACTGGTGTTGCAAGTGTCCATAGGCGGACCTTTAACTTGTTTGCCATCTTAGTGGTATAAAAAAAATGTTTCTTTTCTTTTTATTTTTTTAAGGTACTTTTCGAATTTGCACTATGCCGATTTTAAAATTCTTGGACCAATAAATATACTTAAAACTTATTTATTCTTGTTGTATAATTTACCAAATAAGGAAAAATTAAATATTAAATAACATTAAACAAAACATTACCTTTAATGCAATAGTATCAACAAATAAACTAAAGTCTTATAAACGGATTACTAATATATAAGTAGTTAGGACGAACCGCATTTCGGACTGTTTGATTATGTCTGTAGAGTTTATAAGAAAATCTTTTGCGCGCAAGCGGATAAAGTAGGCTTTTCCACGCAGATTTAATCTGTGCCAAAGTGAGCCTTTCCAAACCAGTTAAATGAAAAAATAATTATCCTTACTATTTCAATAAATTCTAAACACTAATGTACAGTAAAACAGTTTTTAAGCGATTATTGAAACCACTCAAAACTTTATATAGAAAACTCCAAAATTAAAACCTGCCATTTCATGATATTGCTAGTTTGTTTGGTGCAAATGTCCCCACGTGGTGGGTCGTCGCTCATTGTCAGAGTGGGTGTAATTAATGCGGTGCGTCTCTCGGCCCCGCGCTGGCTGGGCCCTGAGCATTAATTATGCCCATTTGTAAGGCAACAATGTTGCATGATCTGGAACTAACTAACTAGGGTTGCCTTATATATAGTTTTTCGAATTTAGTATAAGCAAAGAGGATGCTGCTTCAGATATAGGTATACTGTGTACGCACTAGACTTCGTTTATCTGTATATTTTGTAAAAAAAGTAGTGCTTAATTTACTTAAACTAAAATTCAAAGTAGAAAAGGCTGAAGTAGAAAATTCCGTGATTTGCTGAAGGTAATTTTTAAAATCATAGGATTGGTTTGATATTTTTATATTGTCCAAGATCCATGACAATACTTTATCTGTTTTAAATGTGTGACTTAGAGACCCATACGTAGGCAGATTTCAGTAGTGCAAACTAAATTTGAATCTGTCTATTCTAATATAACATCTAGAATTAGCAGCCGTATATTTATTTTATTTTTTTTGCATTTTATAATCCAATGTTGAAATCTATTGTTGTGGAACATTTAATGTGAGGTGGTAACCCTACATTCGTAGTTATTAACGCAGTAGTGAATATATTTTCAGAGTGTTGGAGTGTAATTTCAATTAGCAATTTGTAAATATTTATTATGAAACGTCTATCTATGCAAAGTTCCAGCTCTGAAATTGATTAAGTCGTTATTGCTGAGCTTAATTCTAACTACGAGCTATAATATCACCTCTCAAAATGTTATATGATGAGTCCTATAGATTTTTTTCCAAAATAAATATGATAAGTGTCTGCCGAGCTAAACTACAACCAGCTAGGCATCTCTTTCAGTAAGGTTAGAGGGATATTTTAATTTAGTAAATTTCATTAGCATACTAACTAACTAGGCTAATTACCAGCTTTAGAATGCTATTACTTGTTATAATTTTCCCATAGCTATGATGTGGGCGTGTATTGAGCCACTTGTTTTCACTTTCTGGGAATAAAAACCGTAAAGATATTTATTCATTCAATACACAATGTGGCAAATAATTTTATTTACGACTCGCACTTATTTTTTTTTGCAACATAGTAATTGTTCGACATTGATTTTTTACATATTTCCTCGTGCTAAGCTCATCTAATTTAATCTTGGAAAAGAAGGCTTAGGGCGAATAGTCTACCATGCTGAACTGTTGTGGGTTGGCAACGAGCTGTCGACCTAATGGCCACTTGAATGACAGACTTTTTAAGTCCATAAGCTGACTGTTGCATTGTGATAACAGCTAGGACGAACGGCTTACCGTGCCTTTCGAAACACGGAGCAGCTCGGAGAAACGTGCCACTGGGTGGTTCTCCATCTAGGTATTTACCTGCTTATCCTCTATATCAACTAACGTTGCTTATTCTAGCATACCGTTTCAAAAAGACTAATGTAACTGGGCCACGGGCTCCTTAAAATTAAAACCATACCATACATATAAACAATAGTATACCTACTTTAAGACTGCGCGGTAATCTACATAGATTAATAAGTATCTCAAAGCAACTGCTATGAATTCACATTTAAGGAAAACATTTCAAGCAGGTATCACTGAAATTAACCAGATTTAAAACACTCAGTGGTAATTTGATACAAGAAATTTTCCGTGTTTAACGATATATTATTTTGCGGAGCAGGTAAACTTATACATATTTATAACATCAAACTAATTAAATAGCCCATTAAACATAATAAAATTGCAATGAAAATGGAATTTGGAACGATATTTACGTCGATTGGCGATTCTAAAATACTAAACAGGTAATATTTATCTACATGTGTAATGTGGAGGCATGTACCTATTTGTCTATAGTTTTTGAATGAATGAATGAATATACTTTATTGTACACTAAACAATGAATGAGTCACATGAAATAATATAAAAAAAGGTCAAAAGGCGGCTTTATTGCTAAAGAGCAATCTTTAGAGACAGGCAACCTTTAACTTTTGGCAACGGAAGCCCACATTTTGATGAAATATGAAGGCTTAGGGGGAATTGTCTTTCGATTTACGTGCAGCGTATGCAAATTTTCAACTCAATCGAACGAACGAAGTAAGTCAAATTTAACTTGCAAGATTTGATAACAGACAACGGGACAGGCGAAACTAAATTAAAGTTTGTAAATGAACATCGAGGCAAAGTTATCGTAGGTAACATTTTTTTTGTCAACTATAGCGTGACTTATGAGCGATTTCCACTCGACAATTGAATACATATAAACATTAACTAGTTATAAGTTAATAAAACCTGCGGGAGCTCGTCGGACTCGCCCACTAAGAGTTCCCTGGTACCATACAATATAAACCACATATACATATACAATTTAACATATTTACACTAACAGGTGCCACACCACTGCAAAACACGTAATTCGTAATAGCTCTATAATAACTGAGAGCAAGCACAACAAATGCTATAAAAAGCATTATTTTTTTCTGGATTACTTTTTTATAAAATTAGCCGCTCATTGGTTTTTACATATTTTTTTTCTTATTAGCCAAGATACAAGCTGCTATCATAAAATGTATTTTGTAAAACTTTCAGCTTAACAAAAAATTTTGTTTCAGTACGTAACCCTAAAAATAGGTGGTCGCTTTCAATGATGTACCAGCAGTACGCAACCAGAATGACCGGCATCGTCGCCACGATAGAAGCAGCGTTCCCCAACCTTGTACCTTACAGACTAACCAATTTGTAAATTAAGAAAAAGTTTACACTTAGAATACACTTGAACTACGCACACAGATAGCTTGTGTATAAGATTCTGTAACTCTATCATAAAAATTTTGTTTGCAAAAAATTGGAGAAGGCTTAGTTTACCCTACCTATGGTCAGTAGGCTCAGAGGTTTTTCAACAGAAATATATGAAATATAAACAATATCTGCGGTATACCTTTAATGGAAATTTAGATAATAAATAAATAAGAATATCTAAATAGGTCTCAAAACATATAGGCAAAAGACCCAAATTTTCACCCTCTTTGAAGTCTGACGAAAGCGTAGCATTTTTACGTTTTGGGTAATATTTGGTTTTCTTAGCTAGCATCATTGCCACGCTAGAGTTAGTTTTCGAAAGCCTTACCTTGTATTTCACCATCTACCTGCTACTTTCGCGTTTAAGTTTTGTATCAAGTCGAAACAAGGCAGTTGTGCCATGTTCAAGTGATCCCAAAGGCGGACCTACACAGGAACATTGATAGGTGGCCTCTGCACGTACTAACGGCCCCAGATGACGATCTCGCTATCTGGATAGCGAGACTAGTCTCAAAGACCTCCCCCCAAAAGGGCCATTTCCCACACGACACCGACGTCCCGGGGTTCTTCGGCGAACGCATGGACCCACCTCATACACGAGGTATCAAAGAGTGCCAGGGCGCTTTTCGGCCCCACCCACTCGCAATTGCAACCTCGTAACGGAAAACTCCCCTCCTGCCGCTGACTTACCTTCGGGTTCGAGGCTCACGCTGGTCGAAGAGATGACCCTAAGAGCGACAAACCAAGCCGAGGCTCCCTTCACGAGAAGTCCTTGAGCGTTGGGCGCTATATGGGCTGAGACTCCTTCAGAGTCTCGCCCCAAAAGCCCGGTGGAGCAGTAATGGCTTTTTTTATACCAATAAGGTGGCAAACAAGCACACGGTCTGCCTGATGGAAAGCGGTCACCGTGGCCTATGGACGCTTGCAACACCAGAAATATCACTCGCGCGTTGCCGACCCTTCAAAATTCCAATAATTCTTTCTTGAAGAACCCCATACTGTAGTCCTTAGAGAAAACCTTGGCAGGGAGCTTATTCCACAACCCAAGCGTTCGCGGGAAAAAGTTTCTCTGAAACCGCATTGTACGCGACCATTTCGGTTCTAAAGTGTGAGAATGAATTCCCTGCCGATGGCGAGCGATGCGATGGTAGGAAGTAGCCGTGAGCATCATTTCGAACAATTCCTCAGAACACATCCCATTGTACAAGCGGTAGAACACACACAGGGAGGCAAAATCTCTCCTGAGACTTAAGGGTTCGATACGGCAAGTGAGTTTGGGATCGTCGACAATTCTCACAGCCCGTCGTTGAACCGAGTCAAGAGGTCCAAGCTGGCATCCGGGTGCACCTGCCCAGAGATGGCAGCAGTACTCCATATGGGGCCGAACTTGCGGCTTGTAAAGCAGCAACCTCTGCCCCGACGTAAAGTACTGCCTCGCTCTGTTGAGTACACCTAGTTTTTTGGACGCCAGCTTCACCTTATCTTGTAAATGATCTCGGAACTGAACATCGCTGGATATGTCAACACCAAGGATCCCAATGCTCTTGGAGATGGAGAGGGGAGTGTTCTGGAATTGTGGGACTACAGTAAATGGGGTTTTCTTAGCGGTGAATGCGCAGACTTGTGTCTTTGTAGGGTTAAATCGGACCAAGTTTACCCGTCCCCAGTCAGAGACCTTGCACAGTGTGGTCTCGATTTGAGACACAAGTTCTCCGCGGTTTTCCTCCACAACGGAACGAGGGATGTTTGCACGACTCGTGTAATATGCGTCAGCAGTACTGTCATCTACATAGCAATGCATGTTGTTGATATCCAACATGTCATTGATATGCAGTAGAAACAGCGTAGGATACAGCACAAAGCCTTGCGGGACACCAGCAATAATGTCCATGCTATCAGAGCAACTAACGTCAACTACGGTTCGTATGCGTTTGTCGGGCAAAAAGCTAGCCTCCTATTTGCACAAACCCTCGGGCACTCCCTAAGATGGCAACTTCGATAGAAGAACCCGGTGCCAGACCCGATCGAACGCCTTCGCTATGTCCAGGCTACATTCCAATGCCTCACCCTGACTCTCAATGGCTAGTGCCCATCGGTGTGTGAGATACACTAGAAGGTCACAGAAGCGACCGTGGCGAAAGCCATATTGACGATCACTGACCAGGTCGTATTCTTCTAGGTATCTTACAAGCTGAGTGTTGATCACACGCTCCATAACCTTGGAGAGGAGAGAGGTAATAGCGATAGGCCTGTAAGTATGGTAGGAAAGCGCGAAGAGGCGCGTGAGTACAGGACATAACTTTGCATCAGCCTACTGTATATTCAGTTCAGAAAAAAAAAGCAGTGACCTTATTTCTTCTTTGGAAGCATTCAAGATGATGCAATGTTTTTATAAACTAACAAAAACTTATTATACTAGTAATTATTTTTGTATTCTTTACTTTTTTTTTTTGCTTTGGAAATTTAATTTGTCATACTGTTAAGGAAATGTAAATAAGAAAACAAATAAAAATTTAACAATGCCTTAAAATCTTACTTTTTTCTAAAGATATCAAATTATTCACATCTAACTTTATTTAGTGCTTGATCATAAAAATACCATTTGAATAAATAAAGACATTAAACGAATCCAATACAAAATCTAAAAAACTTTAACTTTGTTATCGCAAACTACAAGATGTAAGTATAAAACGAGCCATTTAGATCCTCAATCCTATCAAAAGACCCATTCATAAAATTTAATGCGTTCTTTAACGGCTCTTTGTTCTTAACGCATTTGCATGGACATGCGCTACGACATGGCGAAGCTCTTAGACTTCAATGAACACAATGTTGTATGACATTGAACTTTGAGAACAAATGTGCAAATACAAATAGAGCATGTACTGGCCCTGCCATGATGAAAGGAGGCAGAGACGTAGTGTAGCCACGTCATGCTCCTCGTCATGCCCACTGCTTCTTGTTTTGTCGGTTTTTGGGCGCGAGTCAAAGGACCTAGTACGGAGCGTCTCGCGATTAATTGCGCGAGTAGAGCATAGTGTGGCAGGGGGGTACAAAATGACTATTAGGATTCAGGGACAGTCACAGCATTATTAATTTAATCATATTTCTATACTCAGATCAAAATAAGTAAGTTATTTGTAAAAGTAAGTAAGTAAAGTAAATTAAGGTATACTGTTTGTGTGAAATTTCAATTTACTGACCACTACCATCGGTAGTAACTCGGAAACTACGCTTGTAGTTACATAAACAGATGGGAAAGGAAATTTTCAGTACAGTAGAGTTTAAACTAATTTCGGCACAAATATTTAATGTTATTTATTTTAATTAAAATCAATCATATATATTAATTTTTTTCATTAATAATACGAAAAATTTATATTTTTTATTTTTTTTAAATGTCATATATATATTTTGCGAACAATATCATGCAGTTCTTACCTAAATTTCCTAACGTAACTTCTATAATGAAAAAAACATAAAGCGAAATGGCATGAAACTATTTCTTTACCATAAATTTTGTTACGTAACCACTGTGTTACGTATTTGTTTTTTGTTTATGTTTTTTAAGAAAAATTAATGTATTGGATGAAAAAGATATTTCTGTCTAATGCCAAATTTAGCTTTTTACATGACAAGTCGGTTAAAAAGGTCAAAAAATAGAAAGTTTTAAATCTAAAAAAGTAATTAGGTACCTACTGCTTCTTTTTAGGGTTCTGTACCTAAACCTTTTCACAGGAACGCTTGAAGGTATCAAGTTGAAATTAATATCAAATACTAAAATCTACAGTCACTTAAAGTTGTAAAAATCAAGAAATTCGGCCATTTTTGTCGCATATTTTGGCATTCACAAAAAACCTATGAGGTACTTCCCGTTGTCCTAGGATCTGAAATTTGACACGAAGCCAGGTTACACAAGTATAGGGAGAAATCCAAAATTCTGCAATCTGTAGTTATAATGCATAAAAAAAAGTTTGTCCGTTTTTCTGACAAGACCCTTTTACTCGAAAACGCGTGGAAGTTGAAATTATTATCAAATTCTAAAGTCTACGGTCACTTAAAGTTGTTAAAAAAATTAAGCTTGTAAGTCAATTTGATAAAAAAATTTGTTCAAAATACAGTAATTTTTGTTGCAGATTGTGACACAAATAAATAAAACCTATGGGGTACTTCCCGTTAACCCAGAATCATGAAATTTGGCAAGTAGCTAGGTGTTACATCACAAATATAGAAAAAAATACAAAATTAAGGCATAAATCTGATAATTTAGGCATAAATCTCATCTCATGATGGAAGAACAATCCACATATAATACGTGTACGGAAGTAGAAGTGCAACAAGTTTTTACGGATCCCTCAGTGCGCGAGCCAGACTCGCGCTTGGCCGGTTACATATTGCTTAAAATGGCATTCAGTGTGTTCCTTGCCTAAGAACTAATTTTTCCCCCTGGTAGAGGCAAAAATTTGTATGTTTCACATACGAGCAAATTATTTCAGGTTTCGTGCTTCTTAATCCCTCACTGTGTTCAGCAGTCTACATTCAATTCTAGCCTATTTTGCTAGTTCAGGATTTAAAGTTAGCACTATACAATAAACAACAACTTTACTCAATTATTGTCGAACTATATTCATATTTTGCATCGTCATCTCAAGGATATACATTTTTATTTTACCTGCTTCTATTTTAAACTTTTAAATTATAAAAAATTTTGATGAATTTATTTCTTTACCGATTATACCCATGTCAAGTTAAATAGGTTCATAAACAACGATAGTTTATAATTAGATACATCTTTATTTATTTGGCTATTTAAAGAAAAAACAATTCGTAAAAGATTTTACAAAAATAAATACATTTTCATACAAGATTTATAATCAGAGTTTAAAGTGGATTTTAGATGTCAAAAAATGTCTGAGTGGGTTGGACTGAATGGTCATAAAGAAGATACCTATATTGTAAGACTGACTCGACCTTGGTAAAATAACTTAACCAAAAAACACTACACACAAAAGGAAACCATTACTAAAATATTTAACAAGGCAATAAGATCATGTAACTTCACAAAATGGCCAGACACAGTCAATATTAGCTTCTGATATTTGCAGTGATCAGTACACTGTTATCTACAAATTTTCGCACCCAATAATAGTAGTTTAGCTTCTTATTTTTGCTTATGTATCCATGGGCACTTAGGATATTCATCAGTAGGTTTTGAAAATATCGGCTTACGTCAATATTAAGCTAATATTAATTTTGGGGAGTGGTGAAGTAAGTACCTACACTATTAAAGTGTAAATGTGTGGTAAATATGCAAGTTCTTTTTTCAACACACTTGCTCGTAATGTAGCTCTGCTCTTACTGTACAGCTTTATAAACCACTGGTGGCTATTTCTTTACATAATCGCACTAGTGCGTTTTATCTGAGCAAAATATAGGCTGTTGGCGCCGTCGCCTGCCAGTGCGGTAATTTCTATGATAGTTTAGCCTTTGGCCGTATGCTTCTAAATAGTCTCTCGTTAGTAATCCTTCTACCCTTAGGAGGACCCTTTGAAAAAAACAAGGATGACTTGAAAGAAAAACGGGGATTATTCCATAGACAGTCCCGATCTCATTATATACCTAATACGAAAGCTAAATAAGTTTGTGCTTATTTGTCTATGGATAGGTACTCAGATAATATAGAGAATAAAACAAATCATCAATCTATTTGAAATTAAGGATATTTGAATTTGGAAATATATATTAATTACTAAACTAAGTATATAGGTAGTAGGTACCTACTTCAATTTATTTTTAAATGATCAAGTTAAGTACCTAGTTTGTTCATGCTAATATTTTCAACGACACTGAATATTCTTCAACATGAACACCTATGTTTGTAATTATACAACTCCTTGAGTATATTAATCTTACAAACACACAAAATCTGTATAGAATTAAGAAATACATACATAGAAATAATCTTTCTTCGTTTCAATCTCCCTGAAGGTTAGAGTCTTAGAAGATATATTACACATGCCATATCTATGGCTATATCAAGAAGCTTATATATTGTGGTATCAATATGTAAGCTTCTTGGGCTATATCATCAATATAAATAAATACTTTCATAGCAAAGATGCAGTCAAAAGATTAACATCAAGCCAGGACTTGAACCTGCAACCATTACATTACGTGTAAGTGATCTACCATTGAGCTATCGACGCACAAGTCTGGCTAATGAAAATCTCAACTACATCCTTATGTCTGGAATAAGTTTACCATTAAGTTACTATTACTTGTACCATTTATTACTATTACTGCTGCGACTTTGGTTGAATCAAGTTGCAATAACCCTTTTTTTTAAAGCTTTGACATAACCCTATTGTCTTATGCCCTTCTGCATCAAATATTTGAAGGCACTTTAATAAATTTTATATGCACTTGGGTTATAATATATATATATATATATATATATATATATATATATATATATATATATATATATATATATATATATATATATATATATATATTTATATATTACTTTTTTTGCAAATACAAACATATTATACATAAATACACCTAGACTCAAGACAAACACAAATGATTTTTATCACATAAATGTTTGTCCAATGCGGGAATCAAACCCACACCCTCTGCGCAGCAGTCGGCCACTCTACAAACTAGGCTGCGAGGGAGTCGAATAAACATAAACATACATAATAGCGGCATGTGATAAAAGAGAGAAGAGACTTCAGTTACGCTTTGTCTCTTTTTAAAGAGTGCCAAACTTTGTGAGGCTATTCCGCAGTCCATAGGACAGTCTACAGAACTGGAAGTCTGTGTTAGTGACGAACCACAATAATTAAGCCAGGATTGCTTGCTGCTGTGTAAGCTCAAAATGTACTTGGCTTGGTAAACGTACACGTACACCTGTTTATCCATGTTGGGTCTGATGCCATGTTAATGACCCTACCAGCTAAATATAGTATGGTTAATTATAATGTCACCTCTAACCAGGTTATCTAATAGTATTAATCAGCGGATGTTACAATACAGTTGGTGACCACGGCGCTGCCATCGGCTGTCACATAATATTTAATATTCCGCTGTCTACCGGAAATTAATTTAAAATGGCGATTAGTAAATCTGATTGTTAGTATATAAAAAACTTGTGTAAGTTACTTTTTTCTTTTTAGTGTTCCCTGATAAAATTATTTAAAATGGAAGTGGATTCTGAAAGTGGGGTAACTTACTACCGCACTATTACTTTTTACATTTACACAGTAAGATCAGATAGGCCATAGATAGGCCACAGTGACCGCTAACCATCAGGCGGACCGCGTGCTTGTTTGCCACCTTAGTGGTATTTAAAAAAAAAAAAAAAAAAAGACAACTTTGCTAAGGTATCAATTGCTTTCTGATACTCAGTACCTACCTAATTAAATTTCAAAAATAACTGTTTAATCATAAATTCATAATACACACATTGATCGAACCGGATACAAAACCAGACAAAAATAACCAAAAAAAACAAATTCAGCACCTGTACCCGATAACCTAGTTACGCACCAGGTACAATTCTAGATAAAACCCGTTTAGAAATCTTATTCCAAACAAAATCACAAGTTCCCTGAAAAACGGTTTCTTTGAAGCTTCAATTATTTAATATTCGTTGAAAAAGTTTAATCGATACGATACAAAATAAGTTGTCCGAAGGTCTCACGTTGTTTATTATTTTCCAATACCTACTTTAGCTGAAATTACACGATCGGAGCGGCTCTTTGAACTAACCCTCACTTGGCGAAATATTTACATTACACGTCGTGTAAAAATAACAGTTAGTCTATCGACTGCCCATTACTCGATATAATGTGAACCGCAAATAAAATTGAACAGATTAAACATTTAACGCCAAAACGGTTGGTGTAACATAATAAAAGTGTTATATCAGCCAGCCGTTACACAAGACTAATTTTTGTGTATTAAATTGAAACTGTTTGTTTTGTGTTACTTCGCGTACGACTTTGTGATTGAAACTCAAATAAGTGTCAGTTTAAGGATCGAATTATTAGTGTAGGTAGTGTAATATGACAAAAAACGCTTTTGACACATAATTGACTTGCATAAAATTTTTAGAGACTTATAAAGTCATGTAGTTGGAGCTCAGTGGTAGAGCACTTACGCGGAATGTAAGGGTCGCAGGTTCAAGTCCTAGATCGAGGTTAATCTTTTAACAGCAGCTTTGCTATGAAAGTATTTATTTATGGTGATGCATAAAATTTTAAAGATTACACTGACTGACTAGTACTACAATAAATTACTACCCAGTACCCTTAGTTACTTAGTGTAAGGTTCTACGCCGAATTTGGTAATTAATTCATAGCAAGGAGTTTTCCATTCCATTGAATTTCAGTAGTGATCTAAGTTTGTGAAACCCTGACTTAAGGAAAAATAAACATGACTGATGATGACTGAGCTGTATTTTCTCGGTATCTGCTAGAAAAATCTATTGTCGGCGACTATACCGTTCTGGGACTAGGGATCAAAAATTTCAAAGTCACGTAGTTACTGTCTTTCGTATCTTTATTATAGTTCAGGGACTACTCGAACTATAAAAGGTATTTTTCTAAATTAAGTTTAGGTCAGAAGAATTCATTAATCGGTCATGAAATTTAGTGTAGTACTGCGACGCCACTAGGGTTCCCTACCCAAGGGATAAAAAATGGGACCCTATTACTAAGACTTCGCTGTCCGTCTATCCGTCTGTCACCAGGCAGTATCTCATAAACCGTGATAGTTAGACAGTTAAAATTTTCATAGAAGATATATTTCTGTTGCTGCTATAACAACGAATACTAAAAAACAGAATAAAATAAATGTTTAACTGGGCTTCCATAAAACAGTCGAGATTTTTATCCTCGTTTTTGCTCGACATTGATAACGTCCACTGGTAGACGCTTGAAATATTTACAGAATATTTAGTTATATATTGACTTTAAAAATGAATAATTAAGTTGAAATAAAACAAATATTCCAGGGGGGCTCCTATACAACAAACGTTTTTTTGCCGTTTTTATAGATAATGGTAACGGGACCCTTCGTGGAAGTCCAACGCGTACTTGGCTGATTTATACAATTTTTAGTCTATTCTTAAATCCGTCTTATTATGACCACTCATATTAAAAACATATTGCAATTCGACCTCTTTTCTTATAGATGCGCTAAAGATGTAGTTTTAACTAAATAAAAATATGTATTATTACTTAATATTGTGTTTAGTTGTGTGGGTGTGAGTTAGCTAAAATTCGACTTTTGCGTTACTGAATGAAAAAAATAATAAATGCTTAAAGTAAAATATATAAAAAAAAAACTTTACCTGTGTTTGCGAAGCCCTGAAAATAATTTATGCATCTAATGCTTTGTAACATAAATTGCGAATAATCAGCTAGTAACGACAAGCAGCATAATTTTTATACCAATTTCCAAAACAAATGTTGAAGTGTAAAAGAAAAATGTATAACTTCGGTAACTGTAAAATATTAGTATAAACCGTTTTTTTTTTGAAATAATGAACAGTTTTAAAATGAAGAATTTCGTGGATATAGAGTTTTAGGAGTTCTAAATATTATATTTGGGGATTTTAGGGGTTTTTTACTTTTTCTTTGGGGTGAATAGTTTTAGAAGTTAGCAACCCTGTGTAAAGTTACGTCTAACAATGCAGACATGTAACCTTGAAGATACATCCGATTAATAAAAAAACTAAGTTTTTCCATCCAAACTGACCTACATCAATTAAAATACAATAAAATGAAAAGACGATCACCTTATAAACGTCAGTCAGAAACATAAGAGATAAAAGTTCATTTCCCTTAGAGTGTTGCTAGTTAACTTGTTTGTCAAACAGTAAACTGTATAATGAATGGTTTAATAATTAATTTACGTAACGACACAAAGTGGACAAGCGTGTGTTATCGCATATTTGTGTGATTTCGGGTGACCGCCACGGCATTTCCTGCTTCGCTGATAGCCCACAAGCCACGAATATCCTCTGTACTTCCTGGATAATTGCGCAATTCAGCACAAATCAGTTTTCTGAAGTTATTCAAAGACAAAAAAAATCAGTTTTTTGAAATAAGATACGAAAAATACTTTTTCGACTGTAAAACAGCTTTTGTTATACGATTTTTTTTTTGTTTTTTTTTTAACACACTTGCGAATAAAGCAGCCTTTACTGCACCATTTTCAGTATTTTAATGGCGTCTATTACGCACTTGTTCGGTAATGACAATCACCGCACAAGTGCCTTCTACTTTACATTATTTTTATTTTTTAACTCCTTACGAAAAAAGAGGGGTGTTATAAGTTTGGCCGCTATGGGTTTGTGTTTGTGTGTGTGTGTGTATCTGTCTGTCGCACCGTAGCTCTTTAACGGGTGAACCGATTTGGATGCGGTTTTTTTATTTGATAGCTGAAATGATCGAGATGGTTCTTAACTATGATTTATGAAGATCAGCCCAGGAGTTTGGATCCCATTACTTTAGTGGTATTTCCAAGACATGGCAACCTTCAGCTAATGATGCAGGATCAAGTAGTCGGCGGGATATCCAACTCCGAGTATTTTTTAATAGATTACTAAGGATTCCAACACAACCACAAATGTTTGACGTACGGTCTTAAACTTCCTTGGCCGTATACTTGGTCATAAACCCGCGACTTGCATTTTTGTACTTAGAACATATTTAGTTGATATGTATTCAAGAACTTCTAGTTTAACTAATCTAGTACGATAAGTGGATTTTGACAAATCTTCTTTTAGCAATTTTATGTTTCGACCCAAAAAGTATTTACGTGAACGTGGATATGGAGCATTGTTCGTAGCGTGTCTACTAATAAATGTTTTAAATAGTCTGAAATAAAAATTAAATTAAAAATTTATAAAAACCCCTGTCACAGAAAACTTTGAAAAGTAGGTAAACAAATAATATGTGTGTATTGGCCCTCTGACTTTATTATAAGTACCCAGTATTTTGATCCAAAAGTGGTCACGTCGGGGAACTGCTTATTAAATAAAATAAAATTAAAATACAAATCAAAAAAAGCTTAGTAATGATGAACTATAAAACTTTAATGTATGTATTTAACAATAATGAAATTACTTTTTAGCGGTCTCCCGTTGCAACGACTCTTAGATCAGAACACTGGGTACTTATAATAAAGTTAGAGGGCCAACAAACACATATTATTTGTTTACTTACTTGAGGTTTTTTTCTGTATCGGGGTTTTTTTAAATTTTTAATTTATCAATACACTTGCTCATTAAGCAGCCTTACTGCTCCGTTATTATCTTTTTAATAACGTCCATTACGAACTTGTGCGATAATGACAATTACTGCATAATTGCCTTTTACTTTAAACATGTTTTTTTTTTTTAAATTTTTAGCAAGAAGAAATTATTTATGCCTATGAACTATATGTTCTTATTTTTGTAAAAAAAGCGTGTTTGTTAAAAAACAAATATCAACTTTAACAACTATGTAACACTAATATGAGTATCTACTGCCTTTCAAGTACGTTAAAAACAGTCGTATGACACAGTTCTGCTATCATAATGTAGTATTTTTAACCAGATCAATCACGTAACTTTGTTTATATGCTTTAGGTTTTGAAGCTAGAATCTATACTATTAAAAAATAAAAACGGAAGTCAAGTCACCACTAAAAAAACTTCATTCGTTGCAAAATTGTGCTTAACTGTCGACAACCCACCATGAGGGTGCCAAAGTGTGATTTAAAAAGTTTTCTAAATAATACATAAACATTGATAAAAAAAAGATAGTGCTACCTATCATCGGTAAATGAATCTTATTTACAATTTTCAATTTCAAATTAAAAAAGTGAAATATACTTAGAAGTTCATTGAATTCAACCAATACAAAATATGGTAAAAAAACTTGTCCTTAGCTTCCATGACATGCAGCGGCATACCTACATAGCGTTATGATGACCTGCAAGTGCATACAATAATATCGGTTTTTTCGAGGAAATGATAGGTACAGGTCGCTAGATGCGAGTCAGACTTTAGTTTTTTTTTTAAATAATTAATAAGTTTTTTAAATTTCCTGTTAAAATGCTGCGAAATAGAGACAGATGGGTTGACAGGTTTCTTTTATTTACCATTTTTAGAATAGAGACTAAAAATACCTACCGGTTTTAATATTTGTAATGTAAGCAGATTTTTATATTGACTTTTAACATTGACGTTTTTTTAATCTTATCGATATATTAACATAATCGAGTGCTAAAACAGACTGCTCGGGGACAAGTCATGTCTGTCTGAACAATCGAACCTACCTACGATAGTATAACAGAATCTACATTTGAAAATACCTATGTAGGAAGATATTCCGAGTGAATCATTTAGATTCACTAAATCGTGATTCACAAAAACAAAGGAATTACATTATGTATTCTGAAAAATTAGCAGATAACCAGAAGTAAATTTAAAAAAAGAAATCAAGTGACGCATGATTCTTTATAAATCAGATCACAGAAAACACAGCAGAAAACACAGCAAAGCTGTTGTTTACTTACCAGCTTCAAAAAAGGAAGGCTTCATAATATATATAATAACTGTGTACTATTTATTCATTTACTTTTTACCTTATAAACATACAATTATTAATTTTACAGTTGATAACTGTATTTAATCTAACACGCCCCTTAAAAAGGCGATTTTTCTTAGTACCAACACTATAGCAACTTATATTGCTATAAATTGATATTTATCCTTAACAAAAAATAATATTATTTAATTGCTTAACACACGCCTCCACATCATTACGGCCATGCGTCAAAATAAAGAATAGTATCAGCGCATGTACCGCTAATAATGTTATTTTATTGATATTTATATATTTATTTGTATATATTTATATTGAAATTGAATCATATTGTAAAGTTGATTTAGATTCTATAGGTAGGTATATATAAGTAGGTATTACGCTACAAGATGACGAGTCTTGGCCTTAGTTTTACAAGAATTGTTTTTAGTGGGGATATCCTTCTCCATTCTCGATTCTTCAATATTTTCCTTACCCATTTGTGCTTTAAATAAAATGGTATTAGAGGTAATCCGTTCCTTCCTTTTTTGGTTTTTACCTCCATACATACATACACACATCGTCTAAAGTATGTTTGTCCCCAGAAGGGAGTACATCATAATGTGGGCAACACCCTCTTTTCACCAACCACTTTAGTCCTGCGTGTCTGGGGGTTAGGGTCTGTGCCGCAAAACTGATTCTGGACTAAGGTAGCTTTATATATGTCATTTAAATACCTGGTTAATTAGCTTTAAAGTAATAAGCGGTAAAATAAATGACCAGGGAGAGATTAATTTACCCTCAATGCCAGTTTTTGACGAACTATAAGAATTAAGTCAGGATTGGGAAGTAGGTAGGTACTATACGGCAACGTTACTAGTAACGAATGTCGCTACAGAATGCAATAACGTAATATTTTAATAATAATCATTTTAGCATGGTTTCGTTATAGTAGTTTATGAAACTGTCATATAATATGGGTTGGGAAAACCGAACCGCTGGCGAAGTGTTCAATAGTGTCATACGACTGTTTTAATACAGTACCTGGCAGGACCGAGCTTTGCTCTTTTTTTTTTAAACAACGCCATCTATTGTCAAGTAGCTCTGTGTCAATAAAAATTATAGTATAACTATTCACCAATAGATGTCAGAAAGAGTATATTCTTCATCACATAGCCTGAAAACACGGATAAAATTACGTTTTTTAAAAATGAAAACTAGCTAGATCGATTTATCGCCCCCAGAAACCCCGCATACTTAATTTCATAAAAAATCGTTGGAGCCGTTTCCGAGATTTAGATTATAAATATATATGTACGTATATACAAGAATTGCTCGTTTAAAGGTATCAGATATAGTTATATGCAGTTTCATACACTACTTTATATACAGTCAATGAAAAAACCTACTGAAGATAATTTGACAGAATTGTATGTATACAATTCTAACGCTATATGTAGATATAGGTATATATAAATTATATACCTATGTACATAATTTTAGTTGGATAAAAATGCGATCAATAAATAACATCGAACAATTTCCTTAAACAGTAACTATACAAGGTTATCCTTGCTTAAGGTAATTAATACTAAATATTGCTACAATAAAGCCTTACCACACAACACGTGGTGCTGGTTTGAAGGATTTGAACCAATTCAATCCAACTAACAACACCATACAATAAATAAAAAATATAAGTTGTTGCGGCCTAATCGTTAAAAATCTATATCAGGCAACCTTAGAACCTTTAGGTAGAGTAATATTTACTAATACGAAGATCTATTTTCATTTCAGTCTTTTAAATTCCTTATTCACAATTCGACACCTTTTAAACCTGCTTCAAAAGAGGAGGTTCTTAATTGGTCCACATATATAAATATTTTATGTATTTTTGCACGTAACTAAATTTTTTGAAACACGTTTTTTTTGAGTTTCAATTAAGTAGGTGTGTATATCGAAAGTTAAATTTTCAGAGAAAATCAGATTTAGTTTAGAACATGACGTGTTTCTGAGATTTGTTTAGTTCCTGAAATCTTATATATATTTTTATAATATATAATATAATATATTTTTTTCAGATACAAAACAAAAAATATTCTACATATATATAGCTAATGACTAGGGTAATCACTTCTACGCACTACATTTTTAAAATAATAATATGCTTTATACGAACAGGAAATAAACCATATTTTATGGCGGCGCTAGTTATCTGCTATAAACACCTTCATAAAATGATCTACCCATATACTGTGAGCACCAACCATGCATTAAATAAATAAAAAAAATATATTGTACAGATTATGTTAAAATGTAAATAAATAGATTTAACCATAGAATACATTCTACTTTTATGAAGGATTGGATATAAACAAATTGGCCTAAGGCACCATTATAAAGACAGATAAACAGGATTGGACACAAATAAAATTAAGAGAAAAATAAGACAAATACTGAAGACGTAAATATTTAAACTAAACAATATGGAATATATTTACAAGGAAATACTACCGAAGACTTAATGTCGAAAATAAATATGAAGACAAAAAATTACCAATGACTTGGCAGCATGATCTAGGACCTTAGCCTATCCTCAAGGGCAAAAAAAAAAAATATGGATACAAGATACTGACTGATATTCTTTTCATTATTGATAGTATTGGCTACAACACTTTTCCCACTATACCTTATAAATAAGTATTTTTCTAATGACATTATTGATTCATAATTCAATATCGAAATCGGCCAAGTCTGTGACGTTCACGTATATACGTATATACCTACAGAATCAACTTATTGCAAAACTTATGAAATGTCTTTGTTAAATATCTATTTGGTTATTAAGTAACCAAGGATAGTTAGTACCTAAACACTTATTCTGCAAATTGATTTCCGTTGAAAATACTTCTGCAATAATTATAATTTATATTATTTATAAATATACTTCAAAATATCTTTGCCAAAACATTTCAAAACAGAGTCAAAAGTGGTCAGTTTAGGATTTTTTATTATCGAATAAAAGTTCGTTTATCATGTTTTCACGTGTGTCAAGGGTTTGAACTATATCCTAAAGAACAGTCCACAGTCTTTGAATTTTAATCAGATCTACCGAGCGGATCCAGAGAATACTAGCTTAAAAAAATTGCAATTTAGGTAAAACTTTTTTTTCAGACTTTTAACTCACATTGTTGAAAAATAATCATTTTGGAAGCTTATATTTCGAAAAATATTTTGCTACGAAATAGAGTTACTTATCTAATATAGGTACTTTTAAACTTTTACTGATTTTCTACACCGCAACACTTGTGTCGATGGAAGAGTATTTCTTCTTTGTTCATTTATTTTTTATTATGTAGTTGTATGGCGGTTTGAATAGGAGATCTTGCAGACCTTTCTTTAACGTTTTTAGAATCTTTGGAAAGTTGACAGAGCTCTCTAATAAATAAAAAGCTTGCGACATACGGAGAGACGCTAAGTCGAACATGTCTTAGTTACCTATTTATAAATCAATAATGAAAAGGGCACATTTTGTATTTTGGCTACGGAACCCTAAAAATAACTAGTTAGTGGTATAATTAAATACAAGTGTTCGATGTAATTGTATCTAGGCTAGTAAGCGATCCCACAAGGCCGCGTGTGGGCGCGCCACGCGTGCGCCGGCGCCTGCCATCTACCTTTAGCAAGATTTTTTGCACAACCTAGGCGCCTGACACGCGATCTATCAGTCGATCAATGAGTACCTGCCTTTAGTTTAAACAGTCGATACTCGCTAACGAGTGTAGTCAAAGTCAAAGTCAAAGTCAAAGTCATAATGTTTTATTCAAATAAGGATTTTACAATCACTTTTGAATCGTCAAAGTTATGAAATATTATTTTTTGAACACTCCCACCCTCCCTCCGGTTCACAATGTTGTTGATTTCTACCGAGAAGAATTCGGCAAGAAACTCGATAGTTACTCTTTTTAAAAAATCATAAAAACTAAAAAAACAATCAATGTTTTAAATAAAAATTTTAAGCTGTACAATTTTATATTATTTCCATTTTAATTTGGTTTACCTATGCATCCTGTAATTGAGCATCTTCAGTCCCAAGGATTTTTATCATTAACATAGTCTGAAATATTGTAGTATGCTTTTTTACAAAGTACTTGTTTGATAAAAGATTTAAATTTACTTATTGATAGCTTTTGAATATCATTGGGAACTTTGTTGTAAAAGTGTATACATTGCCCCATAAAAGAGTTACTTATTTTGTGTAGACGTGTATCATGCACCAACAGCTTATTCTTACTTCTAGTATTTACTTTGTGAACGTCATTTTTCTTGCTGAAACTATTGATATTTATATGTACATATAAAAGATTTTCATATATGTACTGCGACGCTAAAGTTAAAATATTTACTTCCCTAAACCTATCCCTCAGAGATATCCTAGATCCTAATTTATAAATAGCACGAATTGCCCTTTTTTGTAACAAAAATATTTTATTTACATCAGCAGCGCTACCCCACAATAGGATACCATATGTCATTAAACTATGGAAATAGCTAAAATATACTATTTTTGCAGTGTCGACATCGGTCAATTGTCTTATTTTCTTGATCGCATACACAGCAGAGCTAAGTTTTTTGGCTAGGTTATGAATATGAGGACCTCATTGAAGTTTGGAGTCCAGCGTTATCCCAAGAAAGACTGTTGAATTAACATGTTCTAATTGCTCGCCATTAACATTAATACATGTCTGTATCTGACTAACATTTGGTAACGTAAATTTGACACATTTGGTTTTTTTTCATTAAGTAACAAATTATTAACGTTAAACCAATTAACAATTTTAGAAAGGGCATTATTTAATTCATCATAACATGTCTGTCGTCTCTTAACTTTAAAATGTAAAGAGGTGTCATCAGCAAATAAGACAATGTCATGGTTTTTTTACATGATATGGGAGATCGTTAATGTAAATAAGAAATAGAAAAGGACCTATAATTGAGCCCTGAGGGACTCCCATAGTGACTGCTGATCCCGGAGATATTTCACAATTGACATCTATTTTCTCTACTCTCCTACTCATGTAGGAGGTCAAAAGGTCGAGAGCTTTGCCTCTAATACCATAGTGATGTAGCTTCCTGATGAGATTTTCATGTTGGACACAGTCAAATGCCTTAGATAAATCACAAAACACTCCAAGAGCATGGATTCCCAGGCGTTAAATTTTACTACTAAGTAGGTCATTGATACAGAAATTGCTTAACATTTGACAAGGTATGATTTTTTAAAAAACTTTACTAAGTACAGGTAGTATTGAAATAGGCCGAAAATTATTACGGTCTGTTGAACTACTTGATTTAAAAAAAGGTATAACTTTGCTTAGTTTCATCTCATCAGGAAACACACCACTATCAACACAACTATTAAAAATTATGGCTAAGGGTTATGCTACAACATGAATTATTGAGTATATAGTTTTTACAGAAAATCCCCAAAGGTCTGTGGTGTTTTTTATTTCTAATGTTTTTAGTGTAGTTAAGAGTATACGATTCGCGGCGCCTCGCAGCTTTTGACATTTACAGATCAATCACTGTAAAATTTCTTAGCCACAATCCCAAGCCGAATACCTATGTCTGTAGATTTCCAAAATCTTGAAAAATGTTTTTATCACTAGAAATCTTTTTTGAAACCATTTGTATGAAAAACTAGAATCCTGTATAACTTTTGAATCAAAACTAGACTTTTTTTAAATTAAACAATCGAGGGGCTAGTTGAGGGATGTAGCCTATCCTTTTGATATGACTGTGTGTTATACATTGGTAGTGTCTGACCACAGACTATATGATATTATGTTAAGACAAACCATAGTCATCCTTATTTTCACTGCCTTCTACTATTAAAACTATTTACCATTTCCTTTCCAGTGCTGCGCGCGTAGGTGTTGAAAAGGACACTTTAGTACCTTGAGTGCGGCAACGGAAATCGAAATTAATTTGAACAATAAAATACTGTTGGAGTTAGAAAATCGCGCGGTCGATGCCTGTTTCAGATGTTCTGTCTGTTACCGCTTTACGCTTAAACCGCTGAACCTATTTAGATTAAATAGAGATAGTTTGTGACCCGGGCAAGGACATAGGATAGTTTTTATCCAGAAAAATTCAAAAGTATTCGTGGGAATAACCATAACTGAGTTTAAACGAACTAAAACTTACTATAACAAACTTCTTTAGTAAAATCAAGGAGTAGGCGTAAGAATTCCACGCTGATAACCATGCTTAGGGCGGGCGGAGCAAAAGCTAGTATTATCTAAGCCTTTCGTTCAAGTTGGTAAAAAGCACCTGGCTCCAAAATGACTACCTTTATTCCTTCATCAATTTGTCAGTCTGTAGGTACTGTCACAGTAAAAAACGTTAAACAATGTAGATCAATCACCTCAAAACCAGACTATACATAGACTGATACATAGTTGTAGGTAGGTAACACCGATCACTGTTCATGACAGGTAACAAATCCACTTTATGGCAGTTTTGAATTATTAATACCTACCTCAGTTACCCACATAGCTATCTGTGTGCCTAGTGTGAGTTTTTGCGTATTTGTAACGCTACTATCGCGTTCGCGTATTCATTAAATGTCCTATAAGAAAAAACAGTCTTAAAACGCGTCCACTAGAGGCGCTCCTGCATTTCTATACATGATTTTCGTAGACGCGAACGCGATAGTAGCGTTAAAAACTCAAACTAGGCACACTGCTCACATACGGAACGATGAGCAACGTCAAATAAAACTGCGCTAAGTTACAGTCAATTAGTCAAACCGCAAAAAAGTCGACTGTTTCTGCCTCACAGTTAGAAATATGACAAAATATTACTAGCAACTATTAGATACAAGCAAAATAAAAAGAAATTCAAAAATGAAATAAACAAACTGGGTTTGTTATTGGATATGACATAATTTTCTTAAAGGTATGTAAATTAAATTCTTAAAATCCAATGGTTTTTAACAAAATTTACTCATTTTAGGAGTTCTCAAAGAATTTTTAATATGTTCTCAATACCAACATAAAAAAATATTGTCATAGAAATTATAGCTATTCTATGACATGCAGTTACTTCATTGGCCTCTTCTTAATGTATAACGTTGTGACACGTGGATTGGCATTCAAGTCTAACAAGGCACACACATGTGTACAAACTAAGGCCACGAGTCTCAAATACCTAGATATTTCCACTAAGATATATAATTTAACAGTTACGTATCCCGCAACCGTCGCTAACGGTTTAGTTGAGAATTCGCATGCAAGTAGTTGCTTGTATTAATCTTAATCTTTTTGTATCAAAGCAAAACATATAGCAACAATGTCAATGATGTGTGTAAAAAATACGCGTTGCTAGAAGAACCGGTGCGACCGCATATCTCGCGGGCACTCTCGGCGACGACGTGGGCACCTGCGCTGTGCTTGTTGAGCGCAAAGACACCAACACGAAACCGCATGGCGCATGCTCTATCACTATTCACTATACAGTGTGATATAATGCAAGCCGGAACTTAATCTCAGGAGATTAGGGGGCGTCCATTAATTACGTGAGGCGATTTGGCGATTTTTCGACCCCCCAATTCCTTAGTGAGATGTCGTGAGATTTGGCTCAAACCCCCAGATCTCCGTTGGTGTTTTCAAAATGGGTATTTTTAGTATAAATGCGTTGGTTTTTTTTTGAAAAACATAATTTGCTACTTTGTGGCTTTCGCATAACCGCGATAAATATTATTGCAGTAGGATTTAGTCATATTTTAAAATTTTTTTTTTACTTAATTTAAACCATTTTCCTCGCAATTTTACACTGTTTCTTAAAAAAGATATTTTCCGAGACCCACCTCTCTTTACGTCTACCCTGATCAAGTGAGATTCAGCTAGAACACCTCACGTAATTAATGAACGCTCCCTTAGAGGGCTTTTATGGAAGAATATACTCTGTACGTATCTAAAATATGCTCAAAATAACACTGATATTAAAATATAAGTGTTGTGTAAGAGCAACTAAGTTGCTTATACTGTTTTGCAGACTTTTCACAAATTGTCCTAATACTAGCTCGTTCCTACATAACTTCTGTTGCACATCCTTTATTCCATATCTGTCTCTATATCTCTTTTTTTAGCCAAGACAAAGGTCGACAGACTGTTATTCAATAATATGATTTCCTATACTTTTATTACGGTATTTTTTATATTACTGTTACATTATTTCTAAAACGTAAGTATAATATTAGTTATACATATATGTATAACCACATCCCGGATGAGAAAACCCTGAAAAGTTATTTAAAACTTTTGAATAAATGTATTCTGACAAATCATTTAAGTTTTAAAAAGGTTTTTACCAATAATAACCGGCTTTAATAAGATGCACTAAAAAGGTAAAAACTTATTTCCAAACATCTGTTCTGAATAACAGTTTGAAGTTGGTTTCATGCAAGTGAAGTGTGTTATAAACTGTAAGGTACATACAAACCAACTTCAAACTGTCATTCAGATCAGATTTTTGGAAATAAGTAATTATTTTTTTGAAGCCGATTGTTTTTTTTCTTAAGAAGTTTTTATTTTTTATTTTTGAATGCCAAATTGCTTTTTTTGTACACTAAAAACATTCATGCTTGTAACAAAATTTTATACACTCCTCAACATAAAAGCCATTTCACTAGTTCCAAAATTAACACCAATTATTTTTTTTCACCAAAAGTTTAAGTTCGAAATGGGACCACCTCGGAAGTATACCCTTTTAAGTCTATATATGAAGGAGTTAGGCCCGAACATACATAAAAAAAAAACATCCGAATTGAGAACGTCCTCCTTTTTTGAAGTCGGTTAAAAAGTAACTAAGGGACTCTTAGTACTATCCTTTATTATGTAATTCCAGGCAGTGTCTGGGCGTACCGCTAGACTACTATGTTGAAACCGGTTAAAGTCGCAAAGCGGAGCCCACAGCGCGGTTGCATTCGCCGGACACTACACACTACACCCACTTTCACATTTTGACCCTGGATAACCTTATATCACCATCAAAGACAAAATAGGTTATATTTACGTATATTTACTACCTTTGCTTTCAGCTTTCAGTACACTCAAGGGTTTCGAGAGGGTAAGTCAGACTTCCATACAATTTTCTCTCGAATTCCAGCGTCCGAATAACTCGAGGCTGTTTCTACTGTTACGTAGACTAATAATCTACTGTTACGTTATGAGGAGAACTTTTATAGAGGTTTTTTAAACTAATAACAATAATATACCTACATTGCATTTATCAAGTAAACTGGGAATTTTAGTCTTTAACGTCTGATATCACGTGTTAAATTAAATTAAGCCCATAAAGCAGACAGGATATTAAAGATATAAGTCTTAACTTCTCCTTGGCAAATTCCTAAAGACGTTTTCCCTGATCTTTGCCGTGAAGGACAATGGCCTTCTTCTATACATGATTGGACTAGGTTATAGTCTTTTGGTGACACATATCACATATATAGTTCGCCTTTAAGAGTAAAACTAATCTTGCCTTACACTACCAAAAAAAGTTGGAAAAACAAGTGTACAGCAAAATGTAAGATTTGATGATATGTCTCTGAAAATAAAAATATTATAAAACTAATTTTTCAAGAATTACTACTACTAAGTTACCTATATAATTACCTAGATACCCTAAACACTTTTCTTTTATTGTGTCAATTAGATATAAATCTAAAATGCAAGAAGGCAAAGCGACCTTTAACTAGTTTACTGTCAGTTATTCGTAACTTATAATCTATCAACATATTATCGGAAAACCGTTAACCAGTTTTTGGATTCGTTAATGCATTACGTATTGATTTTATTAATCTTTAGTGAGTCCAGAAAAATACATGATGTCATTTTTTCGTTTCTCAGTATTTGGTTAGTACACAACACATGTAAGTAGGTATCTAGATACAAATATATCATTTAGTTTTTATGGTAACGTAGCCAAATGGCAAAATCATTGTTTTAATCATTGATATAAACAAAATCTACGTTTTTAAAGTGCAATGAAACAATTCATTCGTTCATTCATAGGCTTACCATCATTGACCACTTACCATCAGGCAGACATATAGATTTTAAACAAAAATTGGCCCAACAAAATAATTTCCTCTTGGATTTAAATATGGTCTACTTAAATGTTAAAAAGGAGACAACTAGCTTTAAACATAAATTAATTACATAAAAACTAAATTAGAGTATAAACTTTAATAATTAATTGAAACCATACATACACATGTGTTTGTCTGATAGATCAAATATTCGGTGCAATGTGGAATAGGTATTTAATATTGAATTAACAAATATCTAAAAATGTAAAATAGGGTAACTTGTCTGATTTCTCCTAATCAAACAGCTCGTTACATATAATTTGTGTATATTTGCGCATTCCATTGTTTTCTCTCCTCTAATATTCGCAAAGTTCTTTCTCCGCGAAATATAATTGAGAAGCTAAGTGGCTCACCGATTATTAACACTATTATGATAGTTAGCAAATTTTGTTATACTTATTAGGGTTCCGCTAGTCTTATCAAAAATCATCCGAAATGGTGTAGGTCTTACACACCTACTTACCGCAATTTTAGGGTTCCGTAGTCAAATGGCATCCGGCATGGCGTCTGTGCGTATGTCACAGCCTTATAATTTCACCGTCTAGTCTTCGCATTGTATTAATGAAATTTTACAAAAGGTGTCAGGTGTTGTTAACCGCCATACTGATTTGTAATAAAAATGAAAAATTAATTATTTGGGGTAGCTCTTTATACATTGAACTGAGGGATAAAAATTTATTTTCACGCACTCCATATCGTGTTGAATATCATAAGGTAGGGATTTAAAAATGCAATTAATGTTTCTTTTTATCTTAAATCTATTTTGCGAAGCTTTAAAAAAGGGGTAATTCACCCTGTTTTAAGTTATTAATAAAATATATATCTTGGAGGTTTTTAGAGTCGCTGTATACGAGTCCAATGAAAAATTCTGTGATGCCGTTACTCTAGATTTTAATTTACACACTTCCCACTATCGAATTAGCATTTTATAGTGTTAATTATATTTGCCGAAATATTAACTATGGATGATTAATTCGAACTATCCATGCTAATGGAGCCTCATTTTTTTTTATTTGTATTTATTTACATATTGGACGAGGAATTTATTATGAATCTTTTATCCACTACGGGGGTTAATTGCACCTTAAGAATCAGCGACCCGAAAAACCCCCAAGATTCTAATCAAGCCATTTCATTGCCTTAAAACAGGGTGAAATTAACCACATTTACCACCGGCATTCCCGAAAAGCATTTTTTATTTGTTTAAAATTGAGGTGAATGCAAAAATTTTTATTCATTTGGTACTTTTTATCTGACGAAATTTCGACCTTCATGCATAAATTTTCCCAATAGTTACAATTAAGGCTTGATAAATACTTCCAAGTAGAATTGCTTCGAACGTAATTAATTTCTAAGTTTAACAGATATTCGAATACTCCTACTACTACTTCTACAGAACCCCAATTTAATGCGTGAAAGTAAATACCTACAACACGTACTTGGTGATTTTTTAAAATTTATGGAGTTATCATAACTTATATTTATTTGTGACAATTTGTTTGTTTTGTTTGTGTCAAATGTCGCTGCGGAGTAACCACTTAGCGGGGTTTTGGCACAGAGATTGTTGAAGAGACGGAAAAGAATATAGGCTACACAAATTCTCACAAATTCAAAAGTACGCACAGAAAAAACTATCAACGAATTCTACGTGAACCAACTATAGCTACATCCACAGCTTGCTATAAAAAACTTTCTTAACATTATCAAGGACTTGCCCAAAAAATCCCAAGCAACCGAATTGTTACACACAATGATTTTCATCACATTTGCGTATTTGCGTATGCACAAATAATGAAGTCACCAAAACACAATGGAAATGGCGGAAAAGAGTGACGAAGTAGAGAAATGAAGAAGTTCAATGAATGAATGAATAAATTAAGAAGTTTTAAAACTTGTAATTGCTTGCTTGTAGTGTGCGCGTAGTTCATAATTTTAACAGAAAGCTTTTGTACATACTTGGTAGAATGGGCGCGTCATTACCGCCCGTAAAATCTATGAACTTGAGCTTTGGTTTGAAAATAGTGCTAAAATTTACAAAAAAAAGCCCGTAGTCTTAGCACCCGCTTTGCCTGCACGTAACTGTTTACGAATAACTGTGATGAAAAAAACTATATATTCTAAGTAGTGGGTAGCGAACAGTCCTTCGGCTGTAAAACGTCATAGTTTCACGTCGGTGTTAACAATTCACACTTGTTGCCTTAACACTTTGTACACATTTACTATTCTATTGTAAAATGCAAATAAACGTTAAAACATAATGTAGTTAGTTAGAATTGTGTTGTTAAGAATTCCTAAATATATGTCCCAAAATGCCTTTTGTACTTAAATGGCCAAAGGGTCAATAAAAACTTTATTATTGCGGTATTCACATATACATAAAGAGTCTGAATCAAAGAGCTTAGGTACGGACATAAAATACATATAAAAACTTTAAATTGTTTATAAATTGACTTTTAGATAAAAAATATGGAAATTATATATTTTACTCAAAAAATATTGAAACTGGAGTGGCAAAGGAAAGTCCACATCGCTCATCGAACCAACAGATAACCTACAGATTGGTAGACGCGGCGGGGACGGCCTCCTACCAGGTGGATAGACGACCTACTCATAGCCAAAGCCAGTAGTGGTAGCAAACGGTTAATAACTGGCCGTTTTGTGATGACGTGTAATGGGAGAACCCTACATCCAAAGAATGTCTTCCAGCTCAATTTAAAACCAATTTTTAGGTGTTAAACACAAAACTGAAATTACTGAACTAAGGTATAGTAATTTCTATATGTGCGTACAAAGTTGCATCATATAATATAAATACTAACTCAGTAAATTCAATGTGCAGACAGACAAACGGACGTACGGACATGGACATGGCGAAAATATAATGGTTACGGTTGACAACGGAACCGAATAATACGATGCGACAAAGCAATATTATCATTATTACATATATAATAAACTACGTAACTTTAGAACTTATATTAACAATTTAAAGGTAGCTTTTTCAATTCTCTGAAAGTTTGAAATTGTTGCTAATCAAATTACCGCATTCATTGTCTAGTTGTCAGTCTATCACACCTGCCACTTATGCCATTGCTTCAACATGGTAGATGATAAACTCATTAACTGCGGTCACTGTCTTCGAGAATATTATAAATTCGAGTGGTAAGACAACATTGTTTGGTTCAGTAATGTATTTTCTTCAGATGGAAAATAATAAGATACGAATAAAGGTAGGTAAGTAGGTAGTACGAATATAGTTTGTATACGTACGTAAAAGAAATTTAAAATTGTTGTTTAGTTATGTAGTATAGTTCCAAAAAGGTTAAGTTAGGTTAGCATTCCATTTGAAACTGATAACAAAGCATATATAGATTTGGCAAGATAAATGGTGGAGCTATGTAACGACCTGCTTTATAAATATATCATGCCATCACGACACTATCCCTTCAGAATTCCGCTGTGCTCTCAGGATGGACCCTGCGCCAAATCGCCCGAGGTTTATGACGGTACGCAGGTATTTCGACAGGGAAGACGTATGAAAACTCACAATCACTAATGGGCTTACCGCGTAAAGTATCAATCATTCTAGTCTCGCAAATTTGAGAGAAAAATGTATGCAAATCCGTAAAAGTACCTACTTGCATACATTGTACTCCCGAATTCATGAGGCAGTCATACTCGAGACTTTTCATAATAAACTCATAATATAAAAAAAACTCGAAGTATCCGTTGGAAGGGTATATTGTGAAGTGTCCTGTAGTAGGGAACGAACAACGTACCTTACAAATACAACGGAAGCAGCTCCCCCAATTCTGCTCCAGCCTGGCGTCTTGGAGTCGCACAGGCTCGCCTTCGTTAGAACACTGTGCACGTTGACCTTCTGCAATAAAATAATTAAGCTATTAATTTAGGTAGTTATTAAATATTCTATGTCGCACACAAAATTGTGGTATATTTAAATATCCCCCAGCCATCCCAGTCCTGGCGTTACAAGCCTCCAAAGGCTATGGTGACCGCTTACCATCAGGCGGAACGAAGGCTTATTTGCCACCTCAGTGGTAGTAAAAAAAAAGATATAATGCTATCAGGACGCAGCACGACTGTTATACAGGACTAATGTAGTTGGTGAAATGAGGCTGCCCCCCACATTATGGTTTCACTAGCTCCCCCTTCTAGAGATAAAAACCGTGAAGATTATACCTACATACATCTACACATAAAAATAAGGTAACACATAAGCAATCTTGATAACAAGTAGCAAGAGTGTAATATAGGGTTTCTTCTATTTGGTGTAATTTTAGTTGGTGATTCCCGGGATTTTGGAAACAGAGAGGAACAACATGGAGGTTTAATAAAGGGATATTAATATATCTAAAAAAATCATAAAATGTTTCATCCTGATGCGTTTAGTGGGAAACCAAAATTTTCTTTATATGTACCAACTTTATTACGTTAGACATCCACTGAGCCACAGTCTCAAAAAGCAATGCGAGTTCTAAAGGCTTTTGTTCCTGTTTATTTACCTTTAATATTTTTTAATTAATTTTAGGTTTTTAGATACTATACTATATTTTATCAGTCAACATGTACTACTAAATGTGACCACCAGTAACAATACTTTTGAGTCTCGACACTCGATTTTAATTCAATTGTATGAGCGTGTAATTTCTCCTTTTACCCTTAACAAAAACATAAACTGACAAAATACATAGATACATGTATAGAAGATTTCAAAATAGACTAAAATTTAATGAGCCCTCTGGTTCTTCAAGAAATCCTATGAATCATTAAGTTATTCGGTTATCGGCGTGGGATTTCTGAAGCAACTCCTTGATTATAGCAAAACAACTGACAAACACTTGACGTTTTGAAGTAGCCTTGGTCCTTACCCAAGGTGCAAACTATCACTATCAAATGTCATCGAAATCTCATCCGCGGTATAGCCGTGCAATTATAACAAACAGACACTTTCGCATTGAAAATATTAGTATGAATGTACCGTCTTTATTGTAATAAAAAAGGTAAGGTCTAAACATAAAATCTTGTATTTTTTCTATAATACCAAAATATTCAAATCGTCTTTGACCAAAGACAAAGTAGCTATTCCGCAATATTTTGCTGTTATTCAGATATGCGTGGGAAACGATTGCCCTATATGTGAATTGAATGCACTAGGTCTGACCAATTAATGACATTGCATAAATCAACGAGCAACACGCTCCTTCATGAGGTTAAATACTTACTATAATAGTTGTAAGAGTGCTTAAGTAGCGTGAGTAAAAAATACTCACGCTTTTAAAAATAATGAAATTATATTTATCTAGCCAAATTCATTAACCAGAATTTATTTTTATTATTGTTTGTCTTTAGACTGGGTGTTTTCTATGTAAAATATGTGTGGTTTCCAAAAAATAAGAAATAAAATAATATAATAAACAATTTTTACTATAGCAATATAGCATTGCTTTGTACCTGCCAAGTATTTAATATAAAAATTAGTTCAAGAAACATTAATTAATTTGTAAGGAAATTACTGTTTTTCATAGATTTTTTCCTGTCATGGCTTACGCCGCCGAAACGTGGACACTTACAGCAGCGCTGGTCCACAAGTTGAAGGTCGCACAACACGCAATGGAGCGAGCTATGCTCGGAGTGTCTCTAAAGGATCGAATCCGAAATGAGGACATCCAGAAGAGTACCAAAGTTATCGACATAGTTCGCAGAATTAGCAAGCTGAAGCGGCAGTGGGCTGGCCACGTCTGTCGGAGGACCGATGGCCGATGGAGCAGACGTGTCCTAGAGTGGAGCGTGGGATGCCCTCCAGCCCGTTGGACCGACGACCTTAAAAAGGTGGCTGGAGGTGGCTGAATGCAGGCAGAGGACTGGGAGAAATGGCGCGACATAGATAAGGCTTATGTCCAGCAGTGGACCAATATGAGCTGATGTAATGAAATACAATAAATAAGTAATTTTAACCGATACGCTAATGTAAAATAAGTATCGTTACATGCATTTTTTTATTCTTAACTAACAACTTCTCTATACAGCTAACCGAAAAAAAAGAAACTTACTTAACCACTAAATACATCCCCAAACATTTCATTGAATATGCTCAAATATTAAATAATCCGAAAGCAAACGTAAAAATAAAATAAATCGGCCAAGTGCGAGTCGGACTCGCGCACGAAGGGTTCCGTACTTTATTATCACGTTTGTTGTATGGGAGCCCCCTTAAATATTTGTTTTATTTGAATTTAATAATTTATTTTTAAAGTGAATATATATAACTAAATATTCTGTGGACATTTCAAGCGTCTATCTGTAGCAGTTATCAATATCGAGCTAAAACGAGCAAAAAAATCACGTTTGTTGTATGGGAGCCCCCTTAAATATTTATTTTATTCGGTTTTTCCGATCTTTTGTTATAGCAGCAACAGAAATACATCTTCTGCGAAAATGTCAACTGTCTAACTATCACGGTTCATGAGATACAGCCTGGTGATAGACGGACGGGTAGCGGAGTCTTAGTAATAGGGTCCCGTTTTTTACCCTTTGGGTACGGAACCCTAACTACTAGCAAAGTCATTAGAGTTCCTACTTTGGTGTTAGTCAAAAGTAATTAGAGTACAAAAAACCTAATTATTTGAAAACTTATTTATTTACGAGAGAACTCTTTCCTGTATTGCTTATTCTAATTAAGTATTTTTAAGCTAAAACATTTAAGTACTTACCTACTATTAAATAAGAATTTTGTAATAAGGTAAATTTAAGTAGTGTAACAAGCAAAAACATGACACTGTCTTATTTAAAAATTAGCTTTTATAATAACATAAAAAAAAGTTATATTGAGGATACACCTTAACTGTTATTAATTCAGTACTTAAGCAAGCAAGTTCTATATGATAAGTTCTTCTGATACATACGATTTACTTATTTATATTATATGGTATAATTATTTTTTTATTTATTTGTCATGACAATAAAACCCGCTATAGAGTTGTCTAAAGAAAGCAATCTAGGTTTCGTGAGCAACTCTCGTTTTTGAAATCTTGATCATATCGCTCGAGACATAGCATAAGAAATAGGTTGAGCTTATAAACAAGATTGCGAGACTAAAATAGAATGATTAGCCTACTGCGAAAAGAAATAAATCTTGCAGAGTAGATACAGTAAAGGAACCCAATACCATTCGTTTACAAGAACCTTTACCCAGTTCCAATAAGCGGGAGGCTTTCTCAGCTACTTTTTGAGGTACCGCTACAAGCTATTAGTTTCCGCGTGGCTTACGACACCCTAAGTGCTCTAAGCTCTTTTATTTCAAAAGTAATTAATTGATTTGTTGCTTACCTACTGCAGATAATTATTACTTTTTAAGGTAATTAGCGAAACCATAATACTAAAACTTCGCTGTCCGTCCTTCCGTCCGTCCGTCTGTCACCAGACTGTATCTCATAAACCGCGATAGTGTGACAGTTGAGATTTTCACAGAAGACGTATTTCTGTGATATACCGCCGCTATAACAACAAATACTACAAAACGGAATAAAATAAATATTTAAGGGGGGTCCCGTACAACAAACGTGATGTTTTTGCTCTATATTGATAACGGCAACAGGTATCCGCTTAAGATATTCACAGAATATTCAGTTACATAGTCACTTTAAAAATAAATAATTAAATTTAAATAAAACAAATATTTAAGGGGGGCTCCTATACGACAAACGTGATTTTTTTTGCCGTTTTTGTAGATAATGGTACGGTACCCTTCGTGCGCGAGTCCCCTAAGTAGTTAAATATCATTGAGCTTTAATTCTCTTAATAAAAAAAAACGCTTAAAATAAATTATTTTTACAAGTAGGACAAATGTGCATAGTCTCGAGATTAATCGAAATCTCGCCAGATTGTAAGACTAGATCTCGAATTGCTGATATCGACCCCAGACTTATCACGCGAGGGGTTTCACATTCTCAGCGAACCTTGTTTCTCCTTCTCCGTCCCACCGACTTGCACTTGATCGGTTTAGCCTAGGTTTTTTGATAAAGTAGCTTTCTATATTAGAAAGAATTTTTAATCAGTAGTTTTTGGATTTATCCGTGACAAACAAACAAAAAATCAAATTATTACTCTTTTAAATATAAGTCTAGAAGTAGAACTCTAGTCTATAAAATAAACGTGTTTGAAGATTGTTATACATAATACATTAAAAAAAAGAAAAACAGGTTATTATGTGCACCTGTTATTTTTTCAGGATTCAGTTTTGACCGCATATTTATTTGTAAATTACGCAAATACCATTTTATGCATGTATAATGTATGCAAATACTACGAAATGAATTTTGATATCACTTTCACCCTTTTTGCTTGAGGGTCTATAAATTAGACAGAATCATAAAGTTTTATTTTTAAAGTAAAGTGAAGCACTATATTCCATTTTTTTGACGATTCAAAGTGTTCTAAGAAACCTATACTTGCATAAAAATTGAGTTTTATTGAATAATTTGGCATTTATTTTATTAAGGATTAGATGTAGGGTAGATATGCGGAAATACGACGTTTTTGTATGAATTTTGTGGCTATACTATAGGATCTGAAGGATTGAAAAAATATATGTAATAAAACTTGCTTTATCTAGTGCATTTACCTGACTGAATAATTTCCATTTGTTGTATTTAATGTAGAAAACAATCTAGAAGTGACCATTGTTTCAACACTTGTACAAATTTTTAAAGCGTTTTATTCATTTGATTGTTATGAAAGTCAATTAAATAATTAGACTGGTAATCTAGTGCATTGTCTATAAGTTGTAGCTAAAAGTCAAAAAATTGTAACTACATAACGGTAAATACGTTAAATACCATACAAAAAATTAAAAGTTTCAAGGCCTTATTATGGCATAAATTACTCAAGAAATATTCAAACATCTGATAGTGATGTATAAGACATTATGTAATGATTTTTAGTACATTTACATAGACATCGTTAGTATTATATAAATTAGCTTAACGGCCTATTACTAGACCCTCTTAACTAGATTTTGCCATTGGCTTCACCCGCCCTAAATTCGGTTATCGGCGTGGAACTCCTTTATTATACTAATTAAGTTTGCCATAGCTGCAGCTATAGTTCGTTTAAGCTCGGTTCTAGTTATTTACACGGGAACTTTTCAATTTTTCGGGATAAAATATGTGTTAATCCAGTGTGTAAGCTACCTCCATACCAAATCATCAAAATTAGTCCAGCCGTTAGAGCGTGAAGGAGTAACACACATGCGAACACACTCACAAACTTTCGCCTTTATAATATTAGTGTGATCACATCATATCATTATATGAAAGTTAAAATCAATCAAAAGCACACCTCCACTACCGCCACCGCGCGCCGTCCTGAAATAGTTTACAGGCAATAACTCTTGCTAGCTTAGATGGGATGGATAGGGATCGAGAAGGTTACTCCTCACGCACACACATAGACACAGACAGAAAAAGAGAAAGAGAGAGAGAGAGACGAGTGCACCAAAGACTATATTAAAACCAAATGTTTGAGCGGTAAATATTAATGTTGATCACTTAAATTAATTATTTATTAAGTAAATCATCATATAGTTATATACAGTAAATACCAATATTGATAAATACACTTTATAACACTTTCACCTATTAGTGCACTGAATGTCTGTACGGCTGCAATATTAACAAACACAGCCTTTATTTCTCCTACGAAGATTTTACCAGTCGTCCTTATACCAAAGCCTGGCAAAAGCTTGACAAATAAGCTATAACCGTTTTCCTGCTGAACCCAGACGAAGCTTCTTATCTCGACATCGATCTCTACCCCTAATAAGAAATATACAAACACAAAAAACAATAGTTTTAGGACTTTGAAAAACAAGGTCGCCATTTTTTAACAAGCATAAACAAAATCTTAACAAATAAACATTGATAGAGTTTTCGCTTATTTTTGTGTATGATTAGATTAGCATCGTCATATCAGCCATGTTATTATAGCGTCAGCAGGTAATTACGACACGGCATTGCGTTACGTCGCCGACTGATCGCAGTCACATTAGTCACCTTGATTTTTACCAGCGGATCCGCATTCTTCTTGTTACGTAGCCATCTCCTCGGGCGCCACTGCGTACTTAGGGTTGTCATCGCAACCAGTTGCGTTCTGAGACTTAATTGTAAGTATTTTTAGCTTATAATTTCTATTATATACTACTTTTCAGGGTCCGAATTTAATCGGTAAAATAACGGTTTTATTTTTATCGTCATTCATTTGTCTATACTTTTATTTATTATTTTATAGTTAAAAAAAACCAGTCAAGTGCGAGCCGCACTCTCGCATCGATGCTTCCGTTAAAGATAAACTGAACTGAGGAACAAAATTAACATTGCCGTGGGACAAATGTTTGCCAATACATTGACATAGGTCGCGGTTAATTTACTAACTGTTGTTGTACTAAATGTTACAACAAATTTACGGTTTTCAGATTTTTTCTATATGTATGCTACATGGCATTGCTTCTTGCCGAATTTCATGAATCCATTGCATATTTTTTACCGACTTGAATAAATATTTAGTTAAGCAAAGATGACAGAATCAAGATTAGTTTGTTATCGATTTGAAAGGCAGCTTTTTCTGAATGGCCGTTGTTGGTAAGTAATAAAGAAATAAACACGGTTTCAAAACACTAATAGTCCGTGATATAATTAAAGTAGTTCACTTAAAGAATATAAGAATAAAGCTCTTTTCAAAGCCTTAACGACTTTGGTGGAATCAATATATAAAATGGCCAGCGGCTAAGGACCATAAATACGACTTGGTATTGACAGCCCTACGCATGTCCGCATGGCGCGCCGTAGCCGGCCACAGTGACCCGCCATTGTTTTGGTATCTTCGTACCTGTTTAGTTACTACGCGGCTTGGCGCTAAATCCTAAACTCATGTAGTATTCAACTAATAATAAATATTTTGTTGATGTGATTTAATTATACAATTTGAATAATGTCTAAAAATATACAGTCTTACGATTATCGCATCGTTTAAAGTACAATGTTACTACTTATCAAATTAGATTAATGTCTAACTAACTTTTGCCCTCAGCTTCGTCTGCGGAACAACTGCTAATAACTATTGCCTCTGACGGTGCTGAAATTGCTTTGAATGTGATAAAGTGTTTGGAGAACAGAGTCACAGGCCAAATCTAGTGTATTGTTTGTTACTATGAAAGTATTACATATTCTCTACATGTTGCTGATAATTGCACCGAAATACGTGTCGTAGATCACAATTTAAAAGTAGATATAAGTACCTATATATATATATATATATATATATATATATATATATATATATATATATATAGGTAGAGTACGGACAGACAGACTGTGTTTTGAACAGATATAAAGAAAAAAAGTGACGAGTAACGGTCACACTGCAAGGAAAGGAGACACACAAACATTTCCATGAATTCTAAAGGGTATATTACGTAAATTGGCACTTAAATTGAATCAAATATAAAATTAAACACCACGGTCAAACGCTTGACTTTGAATGGCCCATAAAGTCTTAAATATCAATTTGTCTAACATGTAAAGGCTAATTCAATCCAATTTATTTGACAGTTTCCCTTAATATATATAACAATATAACATATAACAAGTATGTTAGTAATAAGCGGTAAATTAGCTTGAAAAAATCATTTTATTGAGGTTTCATAGTCCTGCATGGCCGTGCCATGTCGTGCCATCCGTCAGTGTGCGTTGGCCTTTAAATGACTGACTGAGTGAGTGTTTTTGCGTACATTCCTTTTTCTTAGAAAACTTACAAAAGTATCATTTCTAATTTATACTTAATATGATTAAGCTAAAAAATTATATTATTTCTGTTTTATATTCTTTTGTTTAAACGCGCTAATCTATCTGATTTCAAAATTCTTTTTGCATTTTGATAGCTAAATTCTTGAGGAAAGGTATAGGCGATTTAGCATCACGCTACGACCATTAGGAGCCTTGCGAAAAGAAAACGAATTAATTGTGCGGGAGAGCCCTGCAACGGGGGATGGCATCAACGGAAAGAGCAGAACAACAGACGCGTTCCTTTTGATTTGCATACCCGCGTATGCAAATTAATAGCATTTTTTTTTCATTGCCAACATGTAGTCACAGTTTGCAATAATATGACGCAACACAGTCGAGTTTGATTTACTATCATATCCTTCGATAATACTGCATGCAGTATGGCCACTGCAGTCTACCGCTTTTTGGTGTCGACCTCACCTCCCCTCTGTTTCTATCCTGGTAACGCTAGTATAGCGCACTCACAAATTTCTTTATGGCAAAGGTAGCGTAGGCACATCACTTCATGTATGGAACAAAATTGGGCAAGTTCGAAATGCTTCGGACCTAAGTTTACCATTTATATTTTAGAATTTAATTCGGGGCCGAAAATTAAGCGCCGTGTAAGATATGTTAACACCTGCCTGAATCACTTAATTGAATGCACGTGCACGCCTAGCAAGAAACAGGCTAGAGATATCATGTTAAGAAAACTACCTAAAAGGGTATTCTACACGGTAATCAGTTTTAATGAATGTTTTATAGGAAAACATTTGCACAATATTAGGTTTTGTGCGAATGTTGTACATCATGCACTTTAAATGCATGTTTGTCATGTACTTTAAATCGCAAAATCATGTGAGAGGTAAAAAAGTTTTCGAGTCAGACATGTTAGTGATCTTATAAGTGAATCTTTTTTCGGCACCATGGACATGTTAAAAAATATCACAGCTTATTACTTAACGGCACCAGCTTTACTACAGCTGGGTACTGCGAAAAGCTGAGCAGTATGATGGAGATGCTTGCAAATCTCTAGTCACCTTTGGTCAATCGCTCGCCCCGGTGCTAACACACGACAGCGCACGATACTGTACAACTGAGGTTCTCCAAGCTACAAGTCCTAAGGCTGAAAGCTCTTCGTCAATAACCCTACTCATCAGACGTTGCGCCCACAGACTTCTGCTTGTCCAAAATTTGGACAACTTTTGGCAGTACAAAATGCCTCTAAAGAGTCTGTCGCCTCTCGTTCTACTAACTTCTTTGAGGTGAGCATCGATTAATGACAATTGCTAGCGCAAACAACAAACAAAGGTGCATTGATAGCATTGAGTGAATACTTCAGTTAAAATAAGTAAATAAGTTTTGAAAAAACACTTTAATAATAACAATTTATAAACTAACTTACTAAATGACAAAACGGCATTTCCATAGGTACTGACCATTATAGTTATATGTGGCCAAGAGACCAATCATCTGGCATGTGATTCATTAAATCTTTTTTTTTAATCACTTAAAGTACTCTTGATTAATTAGTGCTTGATAAAATTTAAATGCCAAGCCTCGCTTAATAATGCATGGTGTTGACATGACAAAATAAGCTAATTGCATCCCAAAAACTCAGTTCACAACTTCATTTATCTGTTAAGTATGCCACATTTCAACAAAACTGGCCAAGTGCGTTTTGTAGACGCATTAATTTAGGGTTCAGAAAATAGTAATTAAATAATTGCGATTATTTAAAATTGTTTGTTGGTAGAATTTATAAAGCCTTATTATTGTAATTTTTTGCATTTTTTTATTACATGTGGTTTAAAAGAGGGGGACAGGACAAATATTCCTAATTTGGCAGCTAATATAAATTTTTTAAAGAAAAACTTTTTAAATAACCCTATAAAAACATTTTCAAAGCTATATCTCACATAGGTAATGGGGTCCCAGTATATTTTTTCATCCCTCGGACGGACATACGAACGGACAGTCATAACGCATTTATATGAGTTCCGTTTTTAGCCATTTGTCTACGGAACCCTAAAAACGCAAAATAATACATAACATAATTTAAAATATTTCTATACTATGACAGCGTTATTTTTCCTTTTGGTTCATAGCAAAAACAATGTAGAAAACAATATAACGTTTCCTTTCAACACATACATTAGATAATAGAAGTCGTGTAAGCGATGGGGTTCTAATTCATAATTTTCCACACTATACATATCTAACTAACAGCGCCACAATTACGGGTTTTTAATTTCTGCAAACCGAATTAAAACTTTTAACAAAAATGAAAACAAATAAAATCAGTTCTGCATGGATTTTTTAAAGGTTGTTACTGGAATCGTTCATAAATATATATTACGTACCTGCTAATGCCCTAAATTTGGTTATCGGTGTAGGATTTCAATTTCAATATAAAAACTATTAATGAGGTATTATAGAAAAAAAATCTTCTCTATGTCCTTTCCCAAAAACTCAAACTCTCTACATGCTAAATTTACCCGCGGTTCCACCCGCCCCAAATTCGATAATCATGTAGGATTTCAACGGCAACTCGTCAATTAAAGAAATAAAACCGACTGACGCTTAACGTTTTTAAGTAACGTATATGTCCTTTCTCGGTACTTAAACTATCTAAGCATGGCAAATTTCATGCTAATTGGTACAGCAGTTTAAGCGTGGAGAGGCAACAGAGAGACAGACAGAATTACTTTTGCATTTATAATATTAGTACGGACAGCGGCCCCGGCAGACGTTGTACTGCTAGGAAAAGCAGCGCTTTAAATTTCAAACAACCAAATTGTGAATTCAAATTTTGCAAGAATCCACTCGAACGTAAACAATAAAATATATTTTAAATCCTTCCAGCCGTTTAGGAGAAGATCAGTCACACCATCTGCAGCGCCACCTACCGGATCCATTTGTGAATTCAAACCTTACAGGGATCCACTCGAACGTACACAAAGAAATATCATTTAAATCGTCCCTGCTGTTTAGAAGAAGATCAGTAACCGACCGACTGCAGCGCCATGTACCGGGGCCAATTGTATTTTAAACCAACCAACCACTCATTGATATATTTACACAAAATTTTAGCCAAATCGTTCCAGCCGTTTAGGAGGAGTTAGATAACAAACACACGTATCGAATTAAAATACGTAGAAAAAAAATCGATTCACACTTCGTTTTCAAGTAGCCTATGTCCTTTCCCGAGACTCATACTACCTCAATGCCAAATCTATTCTTAATCCGTACAGTGGTTTAAGCGTGAAGAGGTAACAGACAGAGTAACTTTCGCATTTATAATATATATATATCCATATGGATATGGATTTAGAGGGAGAGGCCGGAAGACTTTGCAAAAACATAGTACGAAAACGAACACATTTTTTATTTTTGCAATAAAGTTCTGGTTAATAAAGTGCTTTATTCAATAATTTTTTTTTTAGTGTGCAAGTGTACATGGCCACCTTTATTCCAATTACGAGGACTCACTTAAATATTATAAAGTCATTTCTCTAGAGCTTCGTCGTGACTGCGTAGATTGTACTTTACTTTATATAATTAAACATAAACTTTTTGATGGCCCTTCACTACTACAGGATATTTCCATCAAAGTGCCTCGAGTAGTTGAGCGTCAATGTCGCAAAAAAAATATTTCATATACCTAACAGTTCATAAAGCATGCCTGTAAACTTTTGAATGAAAAAGACAATTTAGAAAGAATAGACATAATTTGTTGCACAGTATCTGCACTAAAGAAATTATTTGTTGCATAAAATATTAAGTGTATTGGACACACATATAAGTGGTTACCTAAATACCCACCAGCAACGCTCAATGATTTGTTTCTACAGTTATTTTTTTTTTTTTTCTTATCTTGAAAATAAACATGTTAAGTATATTTGTATCTATTTAATGTAATATGTAAGATTAATGTTTTCTTAGATAAAATTAAGGAAACTATAGGTCCTTTTTTTGGTCAACGTAATTTGTTATTGTAATATGTACGACCGTTTGTTTCTGATAATAAATAAAAATAAATAATACATACGAGGGCGATTTGATAAGTCCATGACTTTGGAAAGAAGAAACACTCTTTTTACACATATATATTTTTTTATTCTTCTACATAATCTCCTTTCAACTCTATGCATATAGTCCAGCGATGTTCCAACCTCTTCAACCCATCAAAAAAATATTTTTTGTCAAACCCTGAAAAATAGGTCTTCGTTTGACGAAAATCATTGCCTGCCAAGCCATTTCTTTATGTTTAGGAAGAGGAAAAGTCACAGGGGGCTAAATCTGGCGAATCGGAGGGTGTGGCAATAATTCGTATCCTAATTCGACAATTTTTGATGTCGCGAATGCAGACGAGTGGGCCGGTGCATTATTATGATGAAATAGAATTTTTTTCTTTGCTAGATGCGGTCGTTTCTTGATCAACTTTTTGTTGAATCTATCTAACAATGCAGCATAGTAAGCTCCGGTTATTGTCTTGCCTTTATCCAAAAAATCGATGTAAATAACCCCTTGGCAGTCCCAAAAGACTGTGGCGATCACTTTAACAGCGCAGCAAACAATTTTTGCCTTCTTCGGGGCACGTTCCCTGGTAGAAGTCCATTACTTCGACTGTTGCTTAGTCACTGGTGTATTATGATGGACCCACGTTTCGTCAACTGTTATGTACCGACGCATAAACTCACTCGGATTGCGATTATACATGGCTAGGCATTCCTCAGAAGCTGTTACACGATTTCGTTTCTGGTCGACTGTTAGTAAACGCGGCACCCATATTGCAGAAAGCTTTTTCATGTCCAGAATATCATGCAGAATATTAAAAACTCGTTCAGTCGAGATGTGCACAGCATCTCTTATTTCGCGTATCTTCACTCGACGGTCTGCCAAAATATATAAAGGTATTTTATTAACCATGTCCTCCGTAATGACCTCAATCGGCCTTCCTGGGCGCTCCGCGTCATTAGTGGTAGTACGTCCACAACGAAATTCAGTGAACCGCCTATGTGCCATCCCATGAGAAGACGCAGAATCACCATAATAATTTTTTAATTTGTCTTCTGTCTGCTTAATATCTATCACGTAATATTTATCACGTAAAAAAAAAGAGTTTAATTAGCACTCGGAACTTGCTTTTCTCCATTATTTTTTTTTGTTTTTGTTTCAACTTTTTTGTTTCTAAAAAGTTTGTTTTCGCGCCAAATTTGAAAAAGGACGGCATGCGCTTCGTAGTGAGTTTCCAAATATGAGCCAAAAAAAGAATATTAAAATAGTTTTTATTCACCCTTAAAGTCATTGAGTTGCCAAACTGCCTAGGTACAAATTATTATCATCCATTAGTATTATAAATAGGTCTTTAGTTTATTAAATTTAAATTCATTACCTTCACCTGCCAGTGTTCGTAATTATAACACAAAGTCTCAGTTACTTAACATAAAAATCCACAGTTAATATATTGGTGGTGACCAGATTTCATAATAATATTTTTATACACTAACAATAGACTAATCAAACCAAAGACCAACTTAGGGCGGGGCTGGCTGGTAAGTCAGAAAATTGTCTAGATAATTTTTGTCTACAGTGCTTATCAGTGTATTTTTTTCAATTCTAACTAGCGTCATCCTGCGAAAATGGCGCCAATGACCAATCACGCTAAAAACCCTTTAAAATATCAGTACAAAATATACCTAATAGTGATATGTACCGTAAATCTTTGTTATACATTTTAACACTGTTGAAAAGTTAAAAGTAAACCAAACTAACGACAATTTGATTAAAACTATTTATAGAAAAAAATGGTCACACTGTTAAATTTACTGTGTTATAAAAATTACAAAAAACAAAAGGAGTGGCTTTGTATGAAGATCCACTTCCAATCTTTTTTTGTATTTTAATTTCCTTGCAAAACTAATATGGCGGTTTACATAAGGCACCGCAACCCTAAAAATAAGTAATGGAGTTGTTTCTACAAGGAATGATTAAGCGACAAGTTGGATCAGTACGTAAGATCCGGACAGAATCTGACTAATATCCATTAACTATAGTCTATGACTTCACCAATCATTAGTCACCTTTACATTATTTGCTGGGATAAGTGGTTAAAACATTGCAGAATCGTTTGTCTTTCACATATGACGTGTGACGATAAGTAACTAACAGCTGGTAAAACCAACGGGCTTTCCCATTTACGCACTGAAAAAAAGGATAACAAAACTGATTTAGCTATTCGAAATTTACTTAGTAATAACCAAACTTTTGTTATAATTAAACAACTGATTTGATCTTTACACTTTATCTACTATTAGCAATTTAGTTTAGCAGTCCCCCAGTTACGTTACGAGTGGATAAAATTTGTGTTACAGTTAGCTAATCTTTTTTTTCAGTGCGTGAGACAAAACGTACCTACGCAGTTTTATACAAATAAGGGTAAATTTTAAGAAACCAATATAAAGGCAAGGATATAACTTTTCAGTAAAAATAAATGTTTATGTGCAAAGCTTCAGAATGCAGGTGGTGGATCAGCATCACTCTTTTTTACCGTAGACCCTAAAATACCTCGGCCAGAGCTTATATAGCGTTCGCGGGAAGAAGCACCGCTGAAATCGCTTGGTGTGTGACCACCATTTAGGTTCTAAAGTTTGAAGATAAATTGACTACGGGTGGCAATCAGTTCAATGTTAAATAGCAGAAATGGCCCCCAATAAAGCTATAATATTTCTGACCGTTACTGCCTACCCAGTCAGGTTCAGCATGACCTATATACCCAAGAATTTTATACGTAAAACGATGATGCATGATTGTGGTCATGGCCTCTCGTACTATAATGCATTGAAAAGTTTTGATATACTAAGTAATAGTAGTACTCTTTTTGGATATACTTACTGATGGCGGCGGTGGCATCGACGGCGTGGGGCGCGATAGCTGCTAGCAGTAGCAGCGCGGCAGCGACGACGCGGGCGGGGCGACGACGGCAGCGCGAGGCCCGCATGGTCGCTACTCGCGGCGCCGGCGCCCGCCGCCCAGCGACCCTCGCATCACACACTCGCACCACGCCTCTTGTGCGCAACACCTGATAACAAACATATTTTAAGTTGGTATTTATTTTAGTTTATATCTATCCCACTCTATCGCAAAAATCACCAGCCCGTTTAAGAATTGCCTCCAGTTTAGTTTATGTTTTGTGGTTACGTTTAAACGTTGAGAACCTAGTTTTAAAACATCTATACATAGATAACAAACTGACTTTCCGAATTGTAAAAACATTCTCAGGCAATGAAGTAAACGTTTTCTGTATTGCTATTAAATGGCACATGAATATTTAATGACATTTATCAGTACTTTACGTTTTATTACCTTAAGCTTTATCCGTCATAGGTATTAAGAAAGTTATTGATCTAGTATTCATGTTAGATTACAAAGTAAATGTGATAGCTTACGACGCTGTGATTATACAGTTCAAGTACTTTTTTAATAAAAAAAAAACAAGTAAATATACCTATACGATGCTTTATTAGTTTCTATCTAAACCAAAAACTGTGTATACGTGTGTGTACACTGTAATATAGAGCATAGGCACAACCAAGGTCACCCTGATATGTGGAGCTGCTGGCCTATGCTGTAATTGCTCTTATTAAGGTTGTTGTCTGTAAATTACACACATACATAGATATTCCCAGTACAAAACTTACAGTTCAACCATAGTATAAAAAAGGATAGTATATTAGCCTTATACAAACCGGCACACTTCCGCACATAGATCTTAGTGAGCTTGTACCCTGTACGTACAAGTACATTGGCTAGCGGTAAAGACACATAATATAGGGGTGCTTGAGCGTGAGAGTAATAGCAAACTGATGCTGGCCCCGCAAACTTTATTCAAGAGTCCAGAGTACTGAACTACTCTGTTCGTCCAGTTCTACCGGGTATGCTCAAACTAGCTACGTACAAAATACTTAGCACAAAAGTTACTACTAAACAATATTCTTAAAATCAAACTCTTTTTTAAGCAAATGTGATGTTTCGTCTTAAACTAATATTATTATTATGCAAAAATTTAGAATTTCAAGCTACCATTTTTATTAAACATTACAATTATAATATAACTACATATTTTTTAATAATTTCTACGACTGTAATTCAATCGAACAAAAAATATGTTATCTCCATATTGGCATTAAGGATGACGTGCAGAGTGAACGACCTGACAATTATCAGAAGTAAGCGATAGGTAAAGTTATCGATTTCTTGATTTTGTAGAAGGTACACGTGTGAGACAGAGTTTGTGCTGGTAATTAATATATTGTTGAGTAAAAAGAACCCATTATCTCGCACACCCTGGTCATTATATACAATACCACGTGATTCGCGACTACTAACACTAAAAAACCGAATGACGTTTACATCATTTGGTTTCATGTGTGCGTGTCTGAGGTAATCACGGATTGGTCATAGAGACCCCTCTATAAGACCGCACGCAAAAAAAATATTACTAAAAGATAATTTATAGAAATCGACGTTTTAACCCCCCGAAAACAAAAATCAGGTATGTCTACAGGCAATGCTAATGCTAAATCAAAATATATTTTCTAAATGGTGCTACAAAATATGTCTCTAAGGGCGTGTTTGTTGTGGGATGCAGAATCATTATTTTCATTACGTTTGTTTTGTTTAGCATTGGTATCAAAAATATCAAAATTTTAGTATCATCTGTAAAAAACTGTCATGCGTTAGTTTACATTTTTTTGTTATTTTTGTCACTTTTGCCACCGGAAAATGCAACTTTAGACCCATGCCTGAAGAAGGAGTAATACATATTCATTGTTTATGGTGGTGTAAGTGTATTTTATCGTAGTGTGTGTACCGTTCGTTTTGCATATTTCGCAACCGAAAACTTCGTAAGTAACGTTTCAAACCTACACGAACGATAAGTGTCGGTGGCAAAACTGGCGTTATCAAAAGTGTAAAAAGTATCAATCGTGGGAACTCTTAATCCCAAAACGAACGCATCCTAAACAGTAAATTTCATTAGGCGGCTTTAGGCAGATAGGAGATGGCTTTTCTCGTGTGACGTCAACGTGCTTTAGAGTCACCTAAGTAAGACTTCTAAAAACAAGAAACAAGAAAATCGACGGGAAATTAAGAGCATCGACCTCCACGCACCCTGTATGCACTAGCAGGTAGTATATTTTTCCTGGAAAATGGTACTGATGGGTAAATCAACATCCAAGGGTAAAATAATTTCGACATGGGACTAGTGACTATTCCATATCTACTTTTACTACATATACTGAAATTTAGTATTTTTTAGTATAATCTAGGAGTTGTCGTAAGAGTCCCACGCAGTAAACCAAATTTAGGGCGGGTGGAACCGTTAGCAAAAACTAGTCTGGAATATTGTAAAATAAATTAGTTAAATGTTATCGTACAGCGCTAAGTTTAAATAAATATGTGTCATAACAAACAACAACAAAAAGAGCATAGCCTCATCGTTCAGACCATGAAAAAACCTAACAAAAAGTTGATGACAATATTAACGAAGTAAACCAAAAACCAAATTACCTTCAATGGTGGAAATAAAAAATAAGAATAACATATCCATAACACCTTTATATAGGCTCTATAAGTGCTAAGTCGAATAACTGGTGTCCCATATCACATCGATGCGTCAATTATTTATGACTGCAGTATGGGGTTCTTTAAGAAAGCAGTAATAAGAAGAATGAAATTTTCGCCGTTATCTAGATTGCAGTTTAATTCAAAACCTAAGCCGTGTTTTTTTTTTCAAATCTACTTTACCTGGGTAAACCGAACCAAGCACCACGCACGCACAGAAGCCCTAATAAATTATTCACAGACCGAAAGGAACCAATTTCAAGCTACTGTTTCTCAAGTGCTTTAAATATTATTTCTATGCAATAAAAACCACATCAATTATTTATATCAAACCCAATCAGAGAATTGAATTATTCACAGATCGAAAGTAAACAATTTCAAGCGACTGTTTCTTTTTTTTTAGTGCAAAAGACCTTTTTTCTATGCAATAAAAACCACATAAATTAATTTGATCGAACCCAATCAGAGAATTATATTATTCACAGACAATTTCAAGCGACTGTTTCTTAAGTGCAAATAACTTTTTTTCTAACCTATAAAAAGCATATATCGATTAATTCGATCGAACCCTATCAGCGAATTAACGACCCCAAGCATGTAGGAGGTCGGTTCTACTATTGATAAAAAATCAAAACGACCTTAACTGATTTTTTGCAGCATTCCAAGAGAACGTTGACCTCGACTACTAGCATTATAAATATTATACATACATAAGTAACACCTTAACAAAAAGTGGTTTATATTACAAGTTTACATGGTACGTTGCTGGCACGAGCGCAGTTTGTCTTGGTTCTTCTGTACTTACTTACAATTAGGTATACGTTCCGTATAGGTTCCGGTTTTAGATCCTCCTCGATAATAGGACTTATAAAAGTATACCTAAATAAACAAAAAAAAACATAAAAAACCTAATTGGATATTTTTATTTATTGGTTTTGTTAAGCAGAAGTAGACCACGGCTAAACAACTGTAAATTTTGTTGGGGTTTTATTAATATTAGTCACAGCCGTAACGGACACATCTTTCTGAATTTGATTTGTTTTTGAATAGTGGTTAGAAGTTTACTCCATATTGGGGTTTCCTTGAGTCATAGTACACATTAAGAAATAATATAACTCATGATTCCAGAACAATATTTTTAAGGGCTAGTGAAAAGGTATAACTCAAACGATATGCATGTAAAATCACTAAAATAGAGAAAGTGGATTTTGTAAGTTTGTTTATATGTGAAAAGGAATCACATGAACCACTCTAATATTTGGAATTGCTGAAAGATTAAAACAAATCGTTTACTATTTTAAAAAGGTACATCAGTCTAGATGGGCACAGACTATATAGGCATATTATATAAATAATTGTTCAAACCGAAGAAAGTCGGGGCGGAAAGTTGAACATACTTTTTTTAGGAATCTCTTACTTATATATTTTTTTTAATGCTCAACTGCTGTTTAATTTTGCAAAAATGTTTCAAAAAAACACACAAATACTCCGTATTTACATGGTCCTGCCAATCTTTGCCCTTTAAAATGGTATAGTACGAAATATGTTTCAGCCCGCTACAAAACATTTAAAAAAAACAGGTTTTTAAAATATATAGTTCAAACAAAATTGCCGATAAAATCAAGTAAGAACTACAATATTGTAAATTTAAAATGTCATAGTTTTAAACTGAGAACATAAATAAAGTTAGTGACATCGATGATAGGGAGTGGCAAGATGCTTCAATACCCGCCGCACCCGTTACGCGTGGGTATTGTTTCGTTTTTTGTTAGCCTGTCGATGTGGATCAGATAGATCGAAAAATATGCTACCGGACAAGACAATTAAATACCTACACGATGTTTTTTAAGAAGTAATTTCAATGTGCAATAGCTACTGAATTCTTTTAAACATTACAAAGTCGAGTCTTCCTGTATATTATTCTGTAACTAAGTTCCAATGTTTTGTACTTTTTTTATCAAATAGAATATAAAAAATATTGCGTAAATTTTACTGTTAGTATTTATTAAAAGCCTGTAACAGATCTGGGTTAATTTTTTTATAAGTACTTAAATTTTTCAATTACGTTAGTTATTTCCATTTTATTTTAATTACTGCAAATATCCAATATTTGTGTAAACATATATATTTGGAATATTTTAATAGTTAAAATTGTATATTTTACACTTAAAAGTGTTAAAACAACTATAGTTTTACAACTGAGGTGGCAAATAAGCTTACGGTCCGCCTAATGTTACGGATGTGTTATATATGGACGCTTGCAACACTAACAACATAACTTGTGCGTTGCCGACACATGAAAAATTTTATCACATTCCTCCTTGAAGAACCCAATACCTACTGTAGTCCCTAGAGGAAACGTGTGCACGCCTTATTGCACGCCTATATATAGTCATCAATAGCAAAAAAAAACCAAAAACATCAAATACCTAGACTGGATAATATTTTAAATTTAAATAATAATTTAAGGGTTTCCTGAGATTGCTCTTTAGCAATAAGGCCGCTTGTTGTACTTTATTTTGTTATATTACCCAACGTTATTATTGTTTGTTGTACAATAAAGTATATTCATTCATTCATTCATTAAATTAATATCTAGGTAAATTATTATTTAGGTAAATAAGTAGAATACTACGAACTCAAAAAATTAATACAATGTATAAAAAGGGGGATTTGGAATGTGGACCAAATGAAGCCATAACTAATTATACATCTTTTAAAATCTACAAAATATAATACAAATTAGACAAACTGATAGCAATCCTAATAAGACAAAGTGCCAAGTTGCTAAAAACCTTCTTAAACACGAGGTTTTTATTTAAATTGCCTACTAAAAATACTTACATGTAACATAATGGAGAAAAAGGCACATACACTGAACTTTCCAAACACCACAAGTTGCACGACACTCTAAACGCAAGGTGACTGACTGAAAGGTTAAAAGCCAACAGGCTGGTTCTTCGAAGAGAAGTCGAGTGGGCCGGCGAGCATCCCGGAAGGCACCGCTAAGCATTCTCAAGAATATAATGTAGCTAAACATATACATATAATATACAAACAAACAATGCAACAATTCTTCGAAAATATTGAGTAAGCTATTGATAAATACCATAAAAAGTATCTGCTTAGTGGGTCCTGAGAATTTTTGTAGAGAGGTTTTTAGAATCGCGCCTCCAACGAAGATATCCATTTTCAGGAATAAGTACATAGACGTCGTTTTCCATTGAATTCCGTTTACTTATAAAACCGGTTTCGCTAAAAGAGTCAGACTAAAAAACATATTCTACTAAACTTAGCTGGAACTTTTTTTATTGTGTGACTTTAATGGTGTGTGTACACAGTAAAGGATCACACTGTTTAGTAACAGCCTAATAAGTACACATACGCTGTTTAGTAGAATCTGCGGTGTCGATATGAGACTGCACTTATCAACACACACCACTACTTACACTTGTCACCTGTAGTTTCTACTTAACAAAGTCTAGCCATTTATTTAATTTTATAAAAACCGGCCAATTGCGAGTAGGAATTACGTGCCAAGGGTTTCCTACCACTACACAATAAATAAATTGCATGCAGCAAAAATACAGTGATTCTATATGAAACTAGAACAGTTGACCTATTTGTGAATGATTTGTTATTTTACTTAAGGGGTTTAATACAGTTTTATATAGAGGGTTAAATATAGAGCCAAATAAAAAAAAACTAAATTTTTACTTTGTGTTTTTTCGTTGTTAGTAACTAAATCCGGAGAGGTTGTCTGGAAAAGATCGCTTATTAGACCGCCAATTTGTCATCTTTTTGCTTATTGATGACAGCATGATACGTATTATGATTTAAAAGATACACCAATTTTAAGGCAGAACAGACAAGCACACAGACTGCAGACGGACAGCAAAGGCTCAGTAATAGAGTGGAATTGGCAGAACCCTAAAATATGACATTACAGAACACTTTGCCACGTCAAAAATAGTGTAACAAACAATTCTAACCCGATGGTCAAAAATCAAAAATTGTAACAATATTGGTAGCCCCTTACCGGGAATCAAACCCGGGATCTTTCACGTGCGCCACTTGAGCCTTTCTTTTTTTATTATAATATTCTTTTTCAGGTTATGATTACGCAACCCAAGCGGTTTCATTGTCCTGATGAACACTAGCTTAAATTTTCTGAAAATTTCATACTTTCAAAAAATGACACCTATTTTTTTGCGCCCGCCACTTGGCCTTAACTTTTTATGATACTAATACAAACAAAAAACTTTAATTAAATTGTATTTTTTTATCAATGTTTGAGACTAAAGGACTGATTTACTTGCTCGAATGTCGGAAGTTCAATGACACAAGTGGCCAGGCTGCAGTCAATTGAATTTGTTAAGTTTTAGTTATTTTAAGAATTGCTCCGTTAGGGATATTGTCCTTTATATATTTTTAAACGTCTGTGTTTTTAAGTATAAAACTTCTCAAGACTTACCGAACTTTACCTTCATAAATACTGCAAATTATTGGCAATTACTGGCCCTCAACCTGTGAATGCAGCCTAAGTAGGAGAAAACGCTAGTTTCTAATCTTCTAAGCATAGGAAACCAAATCCAATAGCTTAAAATAGACAAAACTTTTGACCAATATTTTAATCTATACTTTTCTATATTCTCTAATACAGGATTTCTCAAAATTATAGCTCCACGTACCCTATTACACTATAAAGATAAAGACCAACCCCTAATTTAACGAAAAACTGAATAAAGATAGGCAATTTTACTGAAAAGGAATATATTTAATAAGATAAATAATAGTCGGATTAGAAAAAATATTTTTTTGCATTTGATAGCTCAATTCTTGAGAAACGCTATAGGCTATTTAACATCCCCCTACAAATCTAAGGAGCAAATAAATAAGAAACAAAGTCAGAAATAACCCTAAGCGAAAACGACGCAACAGCAAGGGCAGAACAACGTCTGCCAGGTAAGCTAGTTAGATGATCCACAGGATGTTTTGTAAAAGGTTGTTGATTGCAATCGTCAAGGACACGTGCTGGGTCCACTATATGTAGTAAACTAACAAGATCAACTTTTTATGGAGTAATATTATGTATTATTAGATAAAATCTCATTTTCGCCACACCTGTGCTTACATTTAACTAACTAGTTTGGCGACGAATATCAAGACGTTTTGAATTTGTTATGGAGCAATTAAGTGTTGAGCTACGTACCAAATATAGCAAGTTCTATCTATTTACACTTGTATAATTTACGTATTTTGTCGGTACCAGATATGTAAATTATATTAGACACTCAAGTAAATTGTATATGATACAGGTCCATTTCAAATCACGTATAGCTTAGAACTTTAGTAAAGTTACCTCGATGCTTTTTGACTTTGAATTAAAACTCCATAGGTACCTTTGTATTGAGGATATATGTATGTGTTTATGTGTTTGTATGTCTATGTATGTGTTTATATAAATAATCCTAATTATCAGTACAAACATCATTTATACAAATATTAAAATATTTAAATACTAATATATTAATATAAAAATATTTAAACATTAGTATTAGCATAGGTTTAATTTTTTTTCTTTTTTGATTGTTTTTAACTTATCTGATAGTTAGTTAATTAAGACTAGTTTTATTGCACTACCATTTGAATTATATATTAAGCTTGTGGTTAGCTGGCAGAGAATTCCATATAGCATTCAGCTCGCCACTGTACACTTTTGTTTGTGCAATAAAAAATAAATAAATAACATAAAAAAAAATATGTGAGAAAGAAGAAAAGAAAATAAGAGAGAAAAGGCCAAGTGCGTGCATTAAGAGGCTGTACTCCCTAAATTTTATCTTTTTGGCAAAGTTTTATACGGATCCACTGAGCAGATCCGACTCAAATTAAATGACTGTTCTTCGAGATATGGTTCATACCATCAAAAATGTGAGAATACACATACCTAATCATCGCAAACTCGCAAGCCGTTTCAAACCCTTAAGTCTGAGGAGAGACTTTGCCACCCTGTGTGTGTTCTACCGCTTGTATAATGGGGTGTGTTTTGAGGAATTGACCAAAATGATATCCACGGCAATTTTCCACCATCGCACCTTTCACCATCGGCGGTGAATTCCTCCTCACACCTTAGAACCTAAATGGTCACGTACAGTGCGGTCAGTGTTGCCAACTCCACAACTCCTTTTTAAAAAAGGGGGCTTGATTTGCCCAATAACTTTAAAAAAAGGGCTAAATTGCCATCTTAATAATAAGTAATAAAAGAAGTGGTATTTGCAAATAATTAATTTTATGTTTACTAACTAAATAAAAAAAAAATTAGTAGCACCATTAAAGTATGTACAGTATATTGTTAATGTAAGACAACGACAACATATACTGAACACTGTTTGTTTGTTGTTTGAACGCGCTTATCTCTGGAACCATTGAAAGTTATTGGCTACAACACAACTTTGAGGAGCCAAGCAAAAAGAAAAAAAAAAGTATGAAATATGAAACAATAGCGGATAGAATAATTGAGCTAAGGTTACCTTTCTTATGTTTACATTACATTTGTGTACCTAAGACAATCGAGTGAACGAACTGTTAAGCGACTACGAAACCCTAAAAATACGAAGTATTTAAAAAAATACAATACGAAAGAGGAACTTGACACACAAAACAAGTATTTACTACACAAACAGCGCAATTATTGAATAATAGCTATGTGTTAAAAAATTAGAAAACTGCATAATGCTTAGGCCAACACGAGAGAAGACGAATGCCAATGCGTACTTTCACGGAGGCAACAGCGGAGGAACGCTTGAGCGGTGGGAGGGGGAGCTGGAGGCTGCGTGGCAAGGTCGTCGTGAGGCAAACCACTTCGGCGACCGAATTTCTTCTGCGCCGGCACATACCAGCCAGCAGCCAGCGAAACGCGGTCGCGACAAAAACGCCCGTGTATATATTTCACGCGGACGCAACATTATCTCTCTGCTATAGCTCCGATTACTTAATGCCTCTTCTCGGTTAACTGTAAACGAGACCAGATACAGGTTTTTTTTTATTTATATATTAGCAGCAGTAGATGGTATACCAACATTTGCTACAAACTTTCTTTATTTACCTACTGTAGGATGCTTCACACAATTCTTTCTACGAGAAATGTGTGAAAACGATTATACGATAGCTAATTTCATTTTACTAAAAAAAAACGGGTTGCACTCCGGGAGTGCCGGCAGAAGTAAAAACATACTCGCTATTTACTTCCCATCACTTCTTATCCATATTTATTTATTAAAAATAATAACTTTAGTTTATTTTCTTTTTTGACGTTGTATATTTGACAGCTCAATCTGTCATAGAATTAAAATCCCATATCCAACCTCCCTGTACTACTCATAATCGCCATATCCTAAAAATAAAAACTAACCTAATGTAAATAAAGGTCACGTGTCCTAACGCGAGTGACATCTTACGAATTTTCGATCAGGACACGTGGCCTGACGAGAGTTTAACAGTTATTGACCATCACAAAAAAAGTGCACAGCGCCGCTAAAGAAGTTTTCACTTCAAAAATAAAAACAATTGTGTTGAACGAATATATTTCAATAGAAAAACATATTTAACCGTCTTCAAATAATGCTGTCAAAATTATTTTCATGTACTTATCACAACATGGGTAAGGCTTTTCGTCGTATCAAAAGAAAACAGACAGTGCACATGTGTGGGATATATTTATAAATTTCCATGTAACAACGCACTTGATTACTTAGCACCAAGTGGTGAAACTTTAGTCTGTCGTCTGCTCGTTTGCATTTCAAAAATCTTTTAAAAACATTTAGGTACATTCTCGTTCAGGATGCGTTGGACTAGTTTCACATAAGATACATTAATGACAGCATATGTAGTTTAGTATTGACATTTTTATATAGAATTTTTACGGGTCTGGGAAAATGACGATTTTATAAGATATTAATATTACTGGCCGTGGCAATTTGATATTCGAGAACGTACGACAGTTCGAGAATATGCTCCTTACCATATCTAGAAGTATGGGGATCATTTCGAAGTCAAGGTAAAACTAGTGTGCAAAAAAACTTGGTCTACTCAATAGAGCGAATCAGTACTTCACCTCTGGGCAAAGGTGCTACTTTGTAAGTCCCAAGTCTGGCTCCACATGAAGTACTGCTGCCACCTCTATGCGGGTATGCACCAGCTCGGCCCTTTTGCCTCGGTTCAACGGCGAGCTGAGATAATTGTCGACGATCACAAACTCACAAGCCGTATCAAACCCTACAGTTTGAGGAGAGAGTTTGTCTCCCTGTGTGTGTTCTACCGCTTTTATAATGGGCTGTGATCAGAAGAAATGTTCAAAATACCACAGCTCCTTTCTACGAGTGCACCGCTCGTCATCGGCAGGAGATTCATCCTTACCCCTATATGGTCCTTAATAGCTACGTACAGTGCGGTTTCCGTAGAACTTCATATAGCTAACACGTAAGTTGTAGAATTAGTTCCCGGCCAAGGTTTTCGTCAAGGACTAGAGTATGGGCAGACTTAAAAAAAGAAGTTACTATAATTTTGAAGAGTCGGCAACGCGCGAGAAATGCCCTTGGTATAAGCGTCCATATAGGCTGCGGTGACCACATACCATCAGGCAGACCTTAAGCTTGTTTGTCATTTTGGCGGTATAAAAACACTTCTGTTAGGTATATTAGTTTTTTTTTAAGTCGGCAACTTGTTTTATCAAACTAGTCCCCAATTCTGGACGTGATTTTTTTTTAGATAAGAAGTAGCTGACAAACAGATGAAAGATGTTAATTAATTTAGACGTCAGTTTTCGCTCGTCAGTGATGTGTGTCAATTTGCGTAATAAAGAGTAACTGGAAGTGTGGTTGCGGAAAAATCCATTTGGCTATCTTATCAGCCACGTACATTAATTACATTATCGCTACGGCTACCCTCGAAGGGCACTGGTACACAATTAGTGTTGCAAAATGTTCCTATAATCATAGAAGATTACTTTGCTTTGTATTGTCACAACTCCGTACACAAAAGGTAGAAAAGGAATCCTTTTGGTGAAAGTTAGTTCGTACGTCATGCCTATTTTCTCGGAAACTGCTACAATCGCCGTGAGAATTAACGCGATACGACCTATGATAAATATAATTTTATCAGCTGCAGTTTCTGAAAGATACAATGCAATTGTTTTCTTTTAATGAATTCATTACACTAGTCAACACGAATTTGGTGTCTGAGTTCTGTGTACCCGATTTTAATTTCTTATACCAATTTTTATAAAATCGTATAAACTATAAAAGCACACTTTTTTTTTATAAATTGAGTTTTTGGTTATTTTTAAATGTAAAAAATAAGACTAAATAGACGACTTATCAGACAGAATAGTCATTAAATAACAAACACAAAAAAAAATTTTTTTTTTTGTTGATTTGTGTTATTTGTCTAAGTGTCTATGCATTATATAATTTTTATCACATTTGCTCGTAAACAGTGTCATTACATGCAGGCAAAGCGGATGCTAAGACCTTTAATTACTCCCACAGGCATTTTCTTTATATATATAATATATAAATTTTACTTTTCTTAAAGCAAAGCGCGCTTTTTTTTTTAATACCACTAAGGTGGCAAACAAGCCTACGATCCGCCTGATGGTAAGCGGTCACCGTAGCCTATGGACGCTTGCAACACCAAGGGCATCACTCGCGCGTTGCCGACCCTTCAGAAATCTAATAACTTCTTTTTTGAAGAACCTTCATTATCGCGCTTTCGTAGAACTCACGGGCGATAATGAAGCGTCTATTATATCAAGTTTGTATAAAAGCGTCTGTTTAGACGTGAACTACGCGCACACTACAAGCAAACAATAACAGGTTTTAACTTCAACCAAAACTACTCTATAGATATCTAGGGCCATCTAGCGGCTTCGTTGTTTTCTCTACTCTATTCCCGCCTAATTGTATTTTGGTAGTTTATTTATTTATTCACCTATTATTTTTTTTTTATTTACTCGCAAATGAGATGAAAAATACTGTGTGTAACACGGGCGGTACAAAACTTACAAACTCGAGTCATTAAAGCAGCCTTCTTTCGGCCTTAGGCTTCTAACTAATTTGTAATTTTCTTCTTACCACATCAATATATACAATTAATCTTGCTTTACAAGTAAAGAGATTTTTATACTTTCTATAGAATCCTTCTCATATTAAAAATGTGAAAGTTTGTATGTCTGTATGGATGTTTGTTACTTAATCACGCTTCAACCACTGGACGGATCGGGATAACACTTGGCATACATATAGGTTAGGTCCTGGAATAGCATATAGGCTACTTTTTATCCCTAAAAAATCAAAAGTTCCTGCGGGAATAACTATAGTATAACGGAGTTAAACGAACTATTGCTGAATCTATAGCATGCTATAGCAATTCGTTGGTATAACTAATTAATAAAATTGGAGTTAATTAAGAAGTTCCACGCCGATAACCGAATTTAGGGCGGGCGAAGCAAAGTCTAGTTTAAAATAAAATTAGAAATTAGACACCACGATCATATGAAAGATCTTTGTTTACAATGTAGCTGTTTACTTCTGTAGAATCCTGACTTACTTTTTAAAGTCCGTAAAGACTAGTAAAAGGAGTAGAGTATTATGTACCTGGTCTTACGTTTTACCACTTATAGCTGTTAAGTTTCTGGTTGACGTCTTACAGGACAAATAAATAGGCACTTTACTTCAGTCAGACATATTGTATCAGAAGTACTGTGGCGATGATTCTATCACTTGTAAAGCAGGACCAGTGATCCTAAAAATATTGAAAATCTGCCACTTTCCACGTGATAACAGAAGTTTCTAAATATCTGTATCTATACTTTAAGAAAACCTTTTGCAGACTTGAGTTGCAGGCAAAACGAAGATGTGTGAAGCTCAAAAACAAAACATTATCTGCTAGAAGAAGGAGGAATTACTTCAAATGACGGCAATATTGCCTTTAGATCTTTCGGGAATATACACAACAGCCCGTTTCACTGGCGTCAGTTAGGTTTATAAGACCAAGCGGCTGCCACAAAAAAATCAAATTTCTGAAAGGGTGTTGTTTTGAGAATTTGGTTCATGTTAACAAATCTTGCAAGTTAATTTTGTCCCACATCCCGGTGCGGTGTTTGATTCCGCTGAAATTTTCATACACTTGTAAATTTGATGAGAATAAAATATAATGATGTCATACAGCTGATATGATGATGGAGCTAAAGGTGGCCATAGGACCACTATAACAAAACGATACAATCCCATCAAGTTTGGACTTGTTTGATTTGTCTTGACAAAATTTGTATTCTGATCTTATATGATATTCAGGATCTGGAAGCCGGATTTATTAACGTTTGAGTACTTTTTTAACAATATTTAAAGCCTAATTTGTTTTTTTTTACATAAATCCTGTTTATTTGTATGTTCTTTTCCAAAACGCCACTTTAATTGCCTACGGTAGTACTTGTAGTTAGTAGTTTATCGACTTCAAATAAGTGTTATCATGTTCTATTTTTGAAATATATTTGTCTGTCTGCACAGCCTCAAATTATCTAAGAGTCTTCCACTGTTGCGCGATTTATCTTCTACAAATATTGATGTCGGAGTTGTAATTATCCATTGTTTGCGAAGATAATAACATAATGGTAGACGGTTTAGGACGCCGCTACGTAAGTGCGAATTGGTTTTGTTGCCTTGCGGAAATATGTTTGGTTGACCATGCTAAAACGGGCACCCATTTTTTCATGAGTTGTTTATACCTAAGTATCTACTTTTATTTTAATTTACTGCTTATTTCTAGTTTTAAATTGGAAAAAAATGCAAAGTTAGATCGTAACGATACGACGCAACCAAAGCGTAATTACTACTATGTAGTTTAGTAGTTATTACGCTATGTCGCAACGACAAAAACTTGATTAAATAGGGTAGGTACCTACTTATTTCGTATGGGCCTATGCCTAAGGTAATAACTACTACTAATAAATTTTTGTGAGGTAACTCGGCTGCCTGGAAAATTTTTTCATGTACCTCCCCTACACGTGAAGAGGGGACGTAATTTTTTTTTCTCGTCTACCCCTTCGTGTGGGGTATCGGTGGATAGGAATTACAAAAACATTGGACGTATGCAATGATCATTTTTTGATTTACGACTCCGTTTGCGAAACATTTAGCTTTAAAATACTATTTTTTGTTAGAATCAAGTGTCCCCCTCCTACCAGCAAAAGTATAGTATTTGGAAATGTAAAAAAAATTACGGTGGTAGTGCATATATTGAATTTAAAAGGAAAACTATCACGGGTAAGTACACTTTACAGGCTAACGAGCAATAGTCGACCGAGTTATAAAATGTAATTACGTAGTAAAATTTTCGTACAAATTCCATTAAAAGTAACTTAAATGATGTAAGAACATCTGTAAAACTGGAACGCTTGAAATATTCACAGAATATTTAATTATATATTCACTTTAAAAATAAATTGAATTAAAATAAAACAAACATTTAAGGGGGGCTCCCATACCACAAACGTGATTTTTTTGCCGTTTTTTTAGACAACGGTACGGAACCCTTCGTGCGCGAGTCCGACTCGCACTTCAGGCTACCTGTCTTAAATTCGTCAAACAGGCGGACGAACAGACATTTATTTATTGATTATAAAAAGTTGCTTACCATTTATACAAGAAAATTACTTAAAAGTAAATGCACAACGTTTTAAAAAAAGAAGTTATTAGATTTCTGAACGGTCGGCAACGCGCGAGTGATACCCCCGGTTACGGGGACCGCTTACAATCAGGCGGACCGTAAGCTTGTTTGCCACCTTAGTTGTATAAAACAATAAGTTATAGGTTAATCAATTCTCTCTCGCAATTTTTTGCTGATTCTTATGTCAATAAGGTAGTTTAAATAGTAAAATTATAGGATTTCAGTTTTGGCTACGAAAATATAAAAATGTAAACCAAACCGTAAAAGTCTCTTGCATGATTCTGACAAAATTTTAATAGAACATGAATATTCTCTGTACCCAATGACTAAAATAACAATCGAATGTTAATAATAGCCTTAGAAAGCTTTGTCGCTTGAGAAGGGACCAACATCGAGACCACAAATACAATGTCCGGCTGGTGGTAGCTGGATGCGAAGGCAGAGAACTCTAGGATATAAATAATTTGACATAACATTGATGGTGATCCCTAATCTACATAGTACTTTCATTAAGTAAGTACAACAATTTAACTTGACACTTCCGAGAGATGCCTGTGTTTTTCGTACTCACTACTGCACCTCACTATGAGTCCAAAAAGAGGGAAAGCTTATTCCAAGTGCCGAGTTAACTTGTGCGTTTTGTAATCCTTTCCTAGAAAATCGTGATTTGTCTAACTAAAATAAACATTAAAGTTTTCATTGTAGCGTGAAGACAATGAAAGCTGTTGATTGTCTAACCGACGACAGGCACGGTTAGTTAATTGAACTAACAGAACTAGACACAAAATATCCATTAAGGTGGTGACATGTCCAAATAAGAGGGGATTGACATTTTTATGTGTATTTCTAGGGCACGCGTTGCTAAACCAAGACAGCTTAGTTATGTTCGCCAAATGACCTTGGAATTGTATATTATGCTATTGACATCGCAACTCATATATGTAATTAATAAATACGAAAGCTTAATTTGTGGTATAAGCTCCCTGCCTAGGTTGTCTTTAGGGACTACTATTTTCTATTACTATTACTATTAGTGGCGGATGATTCTATTTTATATTTACAAGCGGCTCCACCTACCCTAAATTTATTTATCGGCGTGTGATTCTTTTCCTACGGCAACTCCTTGAGTATACTTAAGAAGTAAAGATGTTTGCTATAGCAAGCTTTAGCTGTAGCTTGACTGTAGCTATAGTTCATTCAAGTTTAATAGGTTATAGTTTTACCCGAGGGATGTTTTGGATTTTCTGAGATAAAAATGCCCTATAATAATAGCCTTAAGTCGGTCTGTCTGTTACCTCGTCACACTGAAACCGCTAAACCTATTTAGATGAAATTTGGTACAGAGATAGGTGGAGTCTCCGGTAAGGATAGTTTTATTTAATAAATTATATCTGAGCTTAAACCAACTTATTCAAAAAAGCTAGCTTTAGCAAACTTTATTAATATAATCAAGGAGTTGACGTAAGAATCCCACGCCGATAACCACATTTATCGGGCGGGTGGAGCCGCTGCGTTGGCAACATTCATTAATTACCAGCTATCCCACTATTATCATAAAAGCGAAAGTTTAGATGTTTGGTTGTAAGTTACTCAACCACGCTTAAACCACTGGACAAATCAGATCCAATTAAGCTAAAATTTTGCAAAGAGATAGTTGAAGATACGCAGAAGGACAAAGGCTAAGTAGTTTTTATCCGAAATATTCAAAAGTTTCCGCGGAAGTAGCTATAACCTGAAACGAACCATTGCTACAACAAACATTTTTAGTACAAGCAAGGAGTTGCCGTAAGAATTCCATGCCGATAAACCAATTTAAGGCGGGCGGAGCCGTTGGCAAAACCTATAGTTATGAAATAATTTAGGCAAACGTATTTTTCTTCTAACTTATCCTTGGTAGGTCCACATAAACTATCGTAAATAAAAAAAATCGGCCAAGTGCGAGTCGGACTCGCTTACCAAGGGTTTCGTACCTTTATCTATAAAAACGGCAAAAAGATTACGTTTGTTGAATAGAAGCCCCCCTTAAATATTTTTTTTTTGTTTTTAAATGAGTTTTTAACTAAATATTCTGCGAATATTTCAAGCGTCTACATGTTGCTGATATCTTTATCGAGCAATAACGAGCAAAATAATCATGTTTGTTGTATGGGAGCCCCCTTAAATATTTATTTAATTATGTATTTTTTGTTATAGCAGCAACAGAAATACATCTTCTGTGAAAATTTCAACTGTCTAACTATCACGGTTCATGAGATACAGCGGACGGACGGACGGACGGATGGACGGACAACGGAGTCTTGGTAATAGCGTTCCGTTTTTTACCCTTTAGGTACGGAACCCTAAAAATCATAAATGTAAGTACCTACCTAACATTCAATTATAAGAACTGCAAAAAGTTTTATTGCGTAAAATTTACATTATAATAATATATATTATATGACTAGTAGACCTGGCAGACGTTGTTCTTCCCTGTCCGTTGCTGACATTCCCGGTCACATATCGCTCGTCCGGGCTATTTCTTCGTTTTTGCTTAGATTTCTTTGTGATTTTTTTTCTTCTCTTCTTCTAAGAGTCGTAGCGTGATGTTTAACAGGCTAAAACTCTTTCCAAAAATTGGGCTATCGAATGCATAAATATTTTTAAAGTTCGACTGTTAGTTCTAGAGATAAACACGTTCAAACAACAAAAAAACTTACTCTTCAGATTTATTGTATTCTTGTAGACAGATGTAAAAAAACCTATAATTCTCACTCTGCAAATGCTCTGAAAATGCAAATAGGTTGAAAAGGTTTCAAAAGCAAATGAGGTGTTGAATTTGTTCCTCTTTTGACCATCCAAGTTAGAAAACACAAATTTTATGTATGCATATAATGACGCCAACCATGGTTCCGACGTCATGTGCCATCAAAGATAAAAAAATTATCGTTTGTTCAGAGTTTTTTTAGACAACGGTACGGAACCCTTCGTGCGCGAGTCCGACTCGCACTTCAGGCTACCTGTCTTAAATTCGTCAAACAGGCGGACGAACAGACATTTATTTATTGATTATAAAAAGTTGCTTACCATTTATACAAGAAAATTACTTAAAAGTAAATGCACAACGTTTTAAAAAAAGAAGTTATTAGATTTCTGAACGGTCGGCAACGCGCGAGTGATACCCCCGGTTACGGGGACCGCTTACAATCAGGCGGACCGTAAGCTTGTTTGCCACCTTAGTTGTATAAAACAATAAGTTATAGGTTAATCAATTCTCTCTCGCAATTTTTTGCTGATTCTTATGTCAATAAGGTAGTTTAAATAGTAAAATTATAGGATTTCAGTTTTGGCTACGAAAATATAAAAATGTAAACCAAACCGTAAAAGTCTCTTGCATGATTCTGACAAAATTTTAATAGAACATGAATATTCTCTGTACCCAATGACTAAAATAACAATCGAATGTTAATAATAGCCTTAGAAAGCTTTGTCGCTTGAGAAGGGACCAACATCGAGACCACAAATACAATGTCCGGCTGGTGGTAGCTGGATGCGAAGGCAGAGAACTCTAGGATATAAATAATTTGACATAACATTGATGGTGATCCCTAATCTACATAGTACTTTCATTAAGTAAGTACAACAATTTAACTTGACACTTCCGAGAGATGCCTGTGTTTTTCGTACTCACTACTGCACCTCACTATGAGTCCAAAAAGAGGGAAAGCTTATTCCAAGTGCCGAGTTAACTTGTGCGTTTTGTAATCCTTTCCTAGAAAATCGTGATTTGTCTAACTAAAATAAACATTAAAGTTTTCATTGTAGCGTGAAGACAATGAAAGCTGTTGATTGTCTAACCGACGACAGGCACGGTTAGTTAATTGAACTAACAGAACTAGACACAAAATATCCATTAAGGTGGTGACATGTCCAAATAAGAGGGGATTGACATTTTTATGTGTATTTCTAGGGCACGCGTTGCTAAACCAAGACAGCTTAGTTATGTTCGCCAAATGACCTTGGAATTGTATATTATGCTATTGACATCGCAACTCATATATGTAATTAATAAATACGAAAGCTTAATTTGTGGTATAAGCTCCCTGCCTAGGTTGTCTTTAGGGACTACTATTTTCTATTACTATTACTATTAGTGGCGGATGATTCTATTTTATATTTACAAGCGGCTCCACCTACCCTAAATTTATTTATCGGCGTGTGATTCTTTTCCTACGGCAACTCCTTGAGTATACTTAAGAAGTAAAGATGTTTGCTATAGCAAGCTTTAGCTGTAGCTTGACTGTAGCTATAGTTCATTCAAGTTTAATAGGTTATAGTTCTACCCGAGGGATGTTTTGGATTTTCTGAGATAAAAATGCCCTATAATAATAGCCTTAAGTCGGTCTGTCTGTTACCTCGTCACACTGAAACCGCTAAACCTATTTAGATGAAATTTGGTACAGAGATAGGTGGAGTCTCCGGTAAGGATAGTTTTATTTAATAAATTATATCTGAGCTTAAACCAACTTATTCAAAAAAGCTAGCTTTAGCAAACTTTATTAATATAATCAAGGAGTTGACGTAAGAATCCCACGCCGATAACCACATTTATCGGGCGGGTGGAGCCGCTGCGTTGGCAACATTCATTAATTACCAGCTATCCCACTATTATCATAAAAGCGAAAGTTTAGATGTTTGGTTGTAAGTTACTCAACCACGCTTAAACCACTGGACAAATCAGATCCAATTAAGCTAAAATTTTGCAAAGAGATAGTTGAAGATACGCAGAAGGACAAAGGCTAAGTAGTTTTTATCCGAAATATTCAAAAGTTTCCGCGGAAGTAGCTATAACCTGAAACGAACCATTGCTACAACAAACATTTTTAGTACAAGCAAGGAGTTGCCGTAAGAATTCCATGCCGATAAACCAATTTAAGGCGGGCGGAGCCGTTGGCAAAACCTATAGTTATGAAATAATTTAGGCAAACGTATTTTTCTTCTAACTTATCCTTGGTAGGTCCACATAAACTATCATAAATAAAAAAAATCGGCCAAGTGCGAGTCGGACTCGCTTACCAAGGGTTTCGTACCTTTATCTATAAAAACGGCAAAAAGATTACGTTTGTTGAATAGAAGCCCCCCTTAAATTTTTTTTTTTTTTTTTTTAAATGAGTTTTTAACTAAATATTCTGCGAATATTTCAAGCGTCTACATGTTGCTGATATCTTTATCGAGCAAAAACGAGCAAAATAATCATGTTTGTTGTATGGGAGCCCCCTTAAATATTTATTTAATTATGTATTTTTTGTTATAGCAGCAACAGAAATACATCTTCTGTGAAAATTTCAACTGTCTAACTATCACGGTTCATGAGATACAGCGGACGGACGGACGGACGGATGGACGGACAACGGAGTCTTGGTAATAGCGTTCCGTTTTTTACCCTTTAGGTACGGAACCCTAAAAATCATAAATGTAAGTACCTACCTAACATTCAATTATAAGAACTGCAAAAAGTTTTATTGCGTAAAATTTACATTATAATAATATATATTATATGACTAGTAGACCTGGCAGACGTTGTTCTTCCCTGTCCGTTGCTGACATTCCCGGTCACATATCGCTCGTCCGGGCTATTTCTTCGTTTTTGCTTAGATTTCTTTGTGATTTTTTTTCTTCTCTTCTTCTAAGAGTCGTAGCGTGATGTTTAACAGGCTAAAACTCTTTCCAAAAATTGGGCTATCGAATGCATAAATATTTTTAAAGTTCGACTGTTAGTTCTAGAGATAAACACGTTCAAACAACAAAAAAACTTACTCTTCAGATTTATTGTATTCTTGTAGACAGATGTAAAAAAACCTATAATTCTCACTCTGCAAATGCTCTGAAAATGCAAATAGGTTGAAAAGGTTTCAAAAGCAAATGAGGTGTTGAATTTGTTCCTCTTTTGACCATCCAAGTTAGAAAACACAAATTTTATGTATGCATATAATGACGCCAACCATGGTTCCGACGTCATGTGCCATCAAAGATAAAAAAATTATCGTTTGTTCAGAGTAAGGACATATTTTATAAACATTTGCGTCAAACTTTGTCGATATATAGTACGAGGAAACCATTCCTTAATATGAAAGTCAACATATTATTCTCACAAGTCTGTCAAACATTAGAAGAAGCTTAGATTTTTTAACGAAATTTATGTTGACGGGGAAAAAATAATAAAAACAAACACATACATTACTCAGACATACATTGCTCATGGTAAGGACCTAAATATAAAAACCTTGTTTTACCAGTAACTAAAACCTCGACAACACATGAAAAAAACTTCCATGTCTACACCGATAAACGCTTACCAATACACCAACAGATCAATCATTGAGAGGTAGGTAAGTTAGGATTGGGCCTAGAACCCGCGCCTCAAAAGCCTTACAAGACCACTCCACCATCGAAAAACTGTCCCTGTCGAAACATAAGAGACATAGAAGTTCCATTGTATGATACCTATATATTTTTTTTCTGTCTTGTTTACGGCCTGCCATTCATAACCGCATTCCAATTCGAATTAAGAATTTAGAACTTAGATTCCTAGACAAGGTGAAAACATGTATTATAACTCACATTCAATTTAGCTTTTGATATATAAAACGTTACAGAAAAGTTAGGGCTCTAGGTGAAGGCTAACCTATAATTCAATTCATAGCAAACAATTTACGTCGGTTTGTTTATTTATATTTTTTTTAACTAGGAAAAGTTTGAAACTACGCGTCTGTGACGTGTTACCGTCTGAGGAGGCAGACAGTGTACCGATGCGGTTTGTTCAGTAGGTAGCTAATATTATGTAATCCGATTTGCGCCTCGTGCTGTGAACGGCCCAAATTCAGCACACTAATAGCGCCATGAATATTTATTTATTAAACTATTGAGAGGCCAGAAGAATATGATAATTCTTTCCTGTGAAGACACGACTAAATTCTAATCAGTATTTAATTAAGTAAGTATAATTGATTGAAACAAAATATATCCATAAGTATTACAATTAAATTACTAAAGTGTTTTATGTTAACAAGCATTTTTAAAGGCTGAAAAGCTGAAACATTCATTTGAAGTCCAATATCCAATAAGAAACTAAATTTTTATGTATGAATGTACCTTTTACTGTGAATTAAATTAATATTCAGGCTATGCTTTCACATTATGAAAATTTACCTGGTAGGTACAATGCTATTGATTTATTTAATACTAACTTTTTCCCACGGCTCCACCCGCCCTAATTTCGGTTATCGGTGTAGGATTTCAACGGCAACTCCTAAATTATAGAAAAAAAAACAGACAGACAGAACACACTTGACGTTTTCAAGGAACCTAGGGACTCAAAGTATCTCCACGCCAAATTTTATCTTAATCGGTACAGCGCTTTAAGCGTGAAGAGGTAACAGACAGACAGACAGACAGACAGGGTTACTTTCACATTAATAATATTAGTATGGATATTATGGACTAGTATGGATATGGATTAGGACGTGTGTGTGTTTATAATAAATAATAATAATATTTTAGGACATAACACATCGCGCCGTCTGGCCCCAAAGTAAGCAAAGCTTGTGTTATGGATACCAGACAACGGATACAGATACATATATGTTATTTAGTTTGTAAATACAAACATTTTATACATAAATACACCCAGACTGAAGACAAACACAAATGTTTTTTTATCACATAAATGTTTGTCCAATGCGGGAATCGAACCCACATCCTCTGCCCAGCAGTCTGCCACACTACCAACTAGGCTGCGAGGGAGTCTTACATGTTTGCAAGCATATAAGGCATTACGTGTAAATATTTAGCTTGATATGCTTCAAAAGCTTTTACTTTAACACTAGGCCCTAGACTAAGTACCTTACCGAACTCTCTTAGGTATTCGGTATTGGATTTTCTCCATAGGGTAACTATTTTTTAAACGAAGTAGAACTTTTAGAATACTACATACATACATATGTATAGAAGTTGAGAAATAACGTTAAGTATAACAATAAATGCTACATAGTAATCTTATGTTATGCAATTGTCACAAGATTTAAGCGACAAATAATCTTAAACAAACGCACCTATAACAACAACCTGTACAATGTTGCATAAAGTTCATCTGAGGTGCATAAATCTACTTAATAAGGAATGGAAAATGATCTCCAAGAACAATAGGGTTAGATACAACATGAATTATTAATAGTGCTAATGAGGCACGGAGCGTGACCGCGATAACGCGCGGGGTGAGCGGCGGCTGTGACCTCGCGATAGTGCCCACGCAGCCTGTTCGTCGCCAACCACTCAAAATCAACAATTTCAACACGAAACACTTCACAAAATTAAACCCTAAAACACTGAGATAAGGTTGACTTTTGTACAGATAAGGAGATAACAAGTTACCAGCAAACGGCGACATGGATCCATATTAGCTGATGTTTGCTGGGACTGCAGGTGCAACCGTCCGGTGCATGAGACTAGATTAAATACATGATTTATTTATAAGGCATTATTCTGGGTTTTTGTTTATAAATAGAATTGTGTTTAAATTCAGAATGTGAAATATATAATTAACGAACATATAAGCGGTGTCAGATGTTTTTAAATGCTCTTACGTAGGGGATTTCTGTTACAAATTGATACGCAAAGAACATAAATTCTACCCACATTCGTTTATTTGTGCCAGGGCATAAACTTAATGATAAATGAACGTATAAACTCGCAACATAAACATTGTAGTACTGCAAGAAACTCGTGCAAGACTTCCGCGAGTGTTCTTGCAGGTGGAAACGCGACCTAAAAATAGATATTGTCGGGTATTACTTAGACGTCAGTATTTAAGACACCATGAACTCATTTTTTTAATTTATGTGATAATAATATTATTACCAATTGTATACCATGTGTTTATTTAGACATGGGCATATGTAGCATTATTTTGAGAGGGAATGTCAAAAAATACATTCTATAGAATAAAAAAGAAAACTTTGTCACCAAAAAACAATTACTTGGCACCAAGGTACTCTGGATCCCATTGAAGGCTTTCCTATGTGAATTTTTAAGTAGATCGCAATTTCCTTGGGCACCGCCCCCCTACCTTATTCTTATCCCCTTATACCTAGAGACGGTAAAATGTATTTATAGATTTAGGCCCGGATTAATAGTCGTTGCTAAGTAATTAGGCTTTCTGTTTTTGAAAATACGGCAAATATGACTAACAGTAATAGAAAGTATTGTATAGAATTCTTCAAATAAACTTTCAGAAGTAATTCTTAGGACATTACTTAGCAACGACTATTAATCCGGGCCTAAGTCTCTGTCTTAGAATGATATTTTGTCTAAGCCATGACCGGGCCTTAAAACTTGAATCCAAACAAACTGACAGAGTACGGGCCTCAGCGATAACACAGGTCGGCAGCACTCATTCAGTATTTAGTTATTAAACAAAATGAATGACTACCATTTCGTCCTACTTATTATAGCTATTTATGCAACTGTTGAGATTGTGAGTACCTTTTAAAACACGAGTGATAGTTTCACAATAGCATAGCTTTAGTGAAGACATTTTTTTGCACTGGGCACTGGGCAATTGCACACAATGCTTTTATAGGACCAGAAAAATGTACTTAATTAAATATATAATACTAGCTTTTGCCTTCCTCTAGACTATCACCATGCCAAGTTTGCCCGCGGTTCCACCCGCCCTAAATTCAGTTATCATCAGTGTATAATTGCAATTGCAGCTTCTCAATTATAGAAAAAAAACCAGCTCACACTTTATGTTTTCAAGTAGCCTATGTCCTTTCTCGGAACTCAAACTATCTCCATGTCAAATTCATCTTAATCGGCACAGCGGTTTAAGCTTGATTGAAGATGTAACAGACAGACAGAGTTACTTTTACATTTATAATATTAGTATGGATTTAGGACGTGGTCTACCATTTTTTAGCTTTTTAGGTATCAATCAAACAGAATTTTAATGGCATGGTGTGTTATTAAATGAGTGGACGCAAGAATATGCTCTTTGCAGCACTCATTACTGTAACATGACGTTGTTAATTTTTGTATGAAATTATTTAAAATTGGTATGGCCAATTTATCGACTTAAAAGGCTATACAAGTGATGCGCATACCAACAAGCATTACTTATTTATATAGATTAAAACATATTCAAAACTTCTACAAGACATTACGTATTATTTATGCAATTGTAAATTTTCCATTTTCAAAGAATAAAAATTTAATTCTAGCTGAAAAACAAACATAAAATTAAATTGAAATATTTATGCGCCTTAATAATTAACGATACATTATGCTAATTAAGACACCGACAAAAACAAGTGTCCGATTAGATGACAAGAATAAATAACATGATATTATTAATTTGATTACACCCAGCTTTATAGATAGGGGGCTACGTCAGCTGATTGAGGAAGACCACCTCATGATGCCTGTGATAACATCAAATTCCAATGATATGATTATCATTGAAATACAATTTACGACTCGCATTAGACTTTCACCATATCACATGTTAGATTCATGATCCTGATACCAACTTAGATTCTAGCACTCATGTGTTTACAACTAATCATAACAATATTTAAAAAACGGATCACAGCAATAAAGAGGTATTAAGCTCACGATGATTATTCAAAAATATTACGAAATATCTTTAATTTATTACCGACTCGCAAGTAAAATAAAGATAAATTCAATAATGACGGTAATATGCAAGGAATTCGTTAAGAAAAACACATTTGCTTTAGTCGTATACAACCGTGGGTGTAAATCATCAACTTTACTACAACAACTGGACTTTCGAGGCATTTGAAACCAATGAATTTAATGACATATGGATTCTTTCTAGTCAAGTCTAATTGCGAGGAAAGCTCTAGAACGTCAATTTGGCTTCAACAACTTTAATTAGAAATTGTGTTTGTGCTTTTTCGAAGAGATTGAGTTTTAGTTAACTTCAACGAAATTAGCTCTTAGACTTCACACTTGGTCATTATTATTTATGGTTGTGTTTAATTTACACTGCTGATTCTCATAAAAGCCTTCGAGAACAACCACTAATATGATTTTATGCATGAGCATTCTTCAAAAGCTTTTTAGATTATGTTTTTGTCCCGACTTTGCTTATGAATAATGGTTAGCAGTAATAGTACTACACTTTATTGAATAGAATCCTACTAATATTATTAATGGTGAAAGTTTGTATGTCTGGATGGATGTTTGTTACTTAATCATGCTTCAACCACTGGACGGATCGGGATAAAACTTGGCATACATATAGGTTAGGTCCTGGAATAGCATATAGGCTACTTTTTATCCCTGTTCCTGCGGGAATAACTAAACGAACTATTCCTGCACCTATAGCATGCTATAGCAATTCATTGGTTCAACTAATTAATTAATTAATTGGAGTTAATTAAGGAGTTCCACGCCGATAACCGAATTCAGGGTGGGCAGAGCCGCTGGCAAAGTCTAGTAAAAAATATACCTAATTACAAAATAATAACATTGGGTGGTCTTATCGATAACTAGCAGACCTGGCAGACGTTGTTCTGGCCTTTGCGTTGCTGTAACCCTCTGTCTCGTCGCTCGCTTGTACTATTTCTTCGCTGTCGCTTAGGGTTTTTTCTGATTTTATTTCTTTTTGCCCCCTAAGAGTTCACTGGCCAGTTCGGTGTTTGAGGAAATGAAGAATTATTTTGACTTTAAATTGGGCAAAAGATGATTGTGTTCTGCCTTTATTTAAAAACTTTTTTAACAAAAACAAGAACAGATTTAAAAAAAAAACTGAAGAAATACTTGAGAAACTTTCTCCCGTGAACGCTTAGGTTGAGGAATTCGCTACCTACCGTGGTTTTCTCTGAGGAGTGTAGTGGAGTTCTTCAAGAAATAAATCATTAGATATTGAAATCGGCAACGCACGATTGATGCCATAAGCGTCCATAAGCTGCAATGACCGCTTACGGGGGAAGGTAGTTTGTGGATTGCACAATTAACTGGTTTGGTCTGGATCCCATGCGAAATGTGGATGATACGGGCTGACGTTCATAACATCTCTGACCGCCGCTATTATTATCACATAATATATAATTATTATTTGTTAGCTAAATTAATTACAATCAACTAGTTAGTAGTAGTAGTACGTTTAAAACTGAGATAAAAACAGAATTTTGTCCAACTAGTAATATATAGTAAATTACTGCCGCGGCTCGGAAATGCAGCACAATAAGGCGATCGTGAGTATACGGGCTAAGGCGTAGCCGAGGTACGCATTACCGAGTCCGGTTATGCTCAGTTGTGGCCAAGGCTTGTATAATGCTTTTCTCAAATTAAAACAATTATATAATAACGTACAGGATTATTTAAAAAAAATCGGCCAAGTGCGAGTCGGACTCGCGCACGAAGTTTTCCGTACCATTATCTATAAAAACGGCAAAAAAATTACGATTGTTGTATGAGAGCCCCCCTAAATAATTATTTTATTCTATTTTTTAGTATTTGTTGTTATAGCGGCGACAGTAATACATCTCCTGTGAAAATTTCAACTGTCTAACTATCACGCTTCATGAGAAACAGCCAGGTGACAGACGGACGAACAGCGGAGTCTTAGTAATAGGGTCCTGTTTTTTTTTCTTTTGCGTACAGAACCCTAAAAACTAATTCTATTGACAACTGTATTGACAATAACAAAAATATTTTAAGTAATTTTGCCGCCAATTCGCTGAGATCAAATGTGCGTTCTTTTTGTTGTGCCAGTCCGAAATTTAAATAAAACGTGAAGTATCTCTTTAGTTATCAATATTCGAGTATGACAAAGTTTGTTTCGTTTTCAAATTACATATTCGACCGCTCAAGCGCTCGAGCGGCCGGCTGAAACATTGCGGGCCGCTCTCTGATACTGTAGTGTAAAAAATAACAAACGCCTTTCTGTGTGTAAAACACTTTCTACTTTGCTGCCCTAGCTCCACCCGAAAAATAGTATTGTTAACTAAGGGGAGAAAGGCGTCCAATTCTGACGCTTGAGCGCCAATTCGTTTCAGAAATTTCAACCTAATTAAACACTCTACTTCTCATTTCGAATACGAGTCTTTCTTTTCTGTGATGAATCATGCAAAGAGGCAAGGTGACACGAACAGATATTACTAACTTAATTTTTCCAAGAATGAGCTTCTCTTTTATTTTGGTTTTGACTTGCAATAACAATGTCGAACTTCACGAAGCAATCAGAAATAATACGAAACGGTCTTAAAAAATTATTTCCTATAAAAAAAAACTATGACGAAAATAAACACAGTCAGACTGCAACTTACCAAAAATTTGCAATAATCTCGTTTTCCCACGGTTTTTTTTTTAGTTTATTTAGTTGTAGGTACCATAAGTATAAGAAATCATTCACAGTCCATGTACTATTTGCTAGTTTAATGAAAGATTATTTCTTATGTATACCAATGATATACCTAAATTTATTTTGACGCTGTTTTCTGGTGGTATATAATCGGTGTCTTTAATAACATCAGAAACAAAAAAAACTACAAAGTTAAGAATTTATATATGTAGTGTTAATGTATCTATAGTTTTCTGCCTTTGTTCCACAACTACGATTTATTTTGCATTTTTTTTATTTATTTACAATACTGTGTTGTCCATATTGGATATCCATTTATGACGCATTAAAGAGATTATTCTTAAACTTATTCGCTATCTGATTATAGTAATCAGATCGATTTCCTTTTATTGTCCGATCCTACAACCATATTAAATATCGAGATAGTTAACGAATTAAATAAGGGGGCAGGTCAATAGTCATCACTTCTACAATTATTGTTAGTAAATTTTAATAATAACCGATAATTATTAATAATTTTCAAGTATAGACCGACCTTTAGGTCTGCGTTTCATTCTTATCACTGATTGTTAATAAGTGCATTTATACGCTTTTTTTTCTGACTGACTATGCAGTTGGCTGTTGCAGCCATTACTGCTTCACCGGGCTTTTTGGGGCGAGACGCTGAAGGAGCCTCAGCCCATAAAGCGCCCAACGCTTAAGGGCTCCCCGCGAAGGTGAGTCAACGCCAGGAGAGGACTTCCCCGTTACAAAACCCCGGCACTCTTTGATACCTCGTGTATCAATCTTCGCTTGTATAATGTATGTACGCCAAAATTGTCACTTATTTGCTAAAAATAGTGACCTCCACTGTGGTAATACAAGGAATAAGGATAAATTGGTAGTTACAAAATGTCGTCTTCAGAAGGTACATAGCTCTTTTGCAATACAAAGTATATTTTTCTACAATAAAATTCCAGAACATGTGGTTAATTTACCCTCAAATAAATTTAAAATATATGTCAAAGTTTAATGAAAAAAAGCTATTACAAAGTTGATGAATACATAAATGATAAAAATGCTTGGAAAAATTAGAACTTAATTGATTTGTATTGGGGCATTTGAAATATATTTTTTTTTAAATTAAAACATTGTTTAGTATGTTATTACCTAGTGTAAGGCTATATTGTAATTTTATATGATGTATAAAAGATTAACTAGTGAGTTTATTGCCGCTGCTTCTCGGTAGTAAAGCATTACGAACCTTCCAATCTTCTCCTCTTATATTTTGGTTAAAGGACCAAAATTGTAACTAGTACAATCGAAGTTTTATTGGAGTTGCTTGAGTGTGTCATGCTCTCTCAAGTGTCTCTGCGGTGGTGGCGTGTGTGTTTGGTCGTTACGTTCCCTAAAACATGGTTGAGCGAAGCGATGGCTGATTCATGTGTCATACTCGTGAACGGGTGCCGCCTGTGGAGGCTGGTCTGCTCTTGCAAACTTCTTTGTATTCTTAGTATTTAGTCTTACTTTTTTGTTTTGTTTTTTAATACTGTAAGACATTGATTATTTCTTAGTGATGAATACATAAACTGTCTTTTGTTTATATTAGATACTTTTTTATGTTGTGCTTGTGCTTTATATTTCATGTTTTTTTATGTTTGTAATGGAAAGTGGCCTTTTATGATAGGGAGGGCATTTTTCAATATTTTAATTGGACGCTGTAAGAGAAAGTAGAAAAGAAATGCCCTTGCTGAGATTCTTGCCGGTTCTTCTCAGTACAAGGTCTCCCGCCCTGTAGACTTACGAACCGATGGCGTAGTGACATTCATAAGTGCTCAATTATTGTAGCCTAAACTGAATAAATTATATTGAATTTGAATTTGAATTTGCGGGTGCCGACGAACCCGGGGACGTCAGCCTCGTGTTAGGGGGGAGGTCGTAGAGACTAATCTCGTTATGCGTACAGCGAGATCGTCATCTGGGGCTGTTAGTACGTGCCGAGGCAGCCTAACTATAGTTTTACAAACATGCCGCGGTCGGTCGGGGGGATCAGGAATGAATTGTAGGCAATACGACTTCCATCAATCGTGTCGCGTGCCAGCCATCTTGCAAAGGTATTACCTATTACCACAAATATTATTAAAATTCTACTATTGTCACAATAGCGAGTACGTTTCAAAGTAGGCTATACATCGCCGTCGCACCATGTGAATATGGCCTAATGCGACATGCGTCACTAGGCATACATCGCCGTCGCACCATGTGAATATGGCCTAATGCGACATGCGTCACTAGGGTTAAAAACTTTACTATCATTAATACTTTTACTGTTCAAAGAAATCAAAAATACATTTTTTTTCACAACCATTTCATAAACTTCGTGCTATAAGCTATACTATGGACTGCGCAACAGCCTTACAAAAATAAACACTCTTTAGACAGAGACAAAGCTAATGTACTGCAACTACCGAACTGTTTTCTGTTAAATAAAACAACGCGTTACAAAGAGACAAAGGACCGCAGATTAGCTTCTTCTATTTCACACTTTTGTCACTGTTTTTACTTTACAGCTGTCTAGGCAATGCGCGGTACAGTTTCCATGTCTATGGATGCTTACGCTTAATAATAAGAGGGAAGTTAATAATAATAAGTACGCTTTTATTATATAAAGAATGAAAAACATAACAAACCTTGGCATTCACCATAGACATAAAGAGCTGGACAGCGCATGTCCTAGCCCGGACGTGAAAGGAAATAATCACAAAATTGTGACAGAGACGAAGCGAAAATGAGGTCTCTTGCCTCTTTCTAACTTGTTTTAATAAACATAAACGAACAAAATGGCGGGCTTTGATAAAAAGAGAAACAAACCGCAGGTTCGCTTTGTTTGGTAGGTAGGTCAATTTTGTGTGGCTATTGCGCAATCCATAGGACAGATTGCAAACCTCGAAAAGGTCTATAGCATTCACTGAAAGAGTCTTTCTTCTCTGCAATGAATCAAGCAAAGTGGTAAGATGACAAGAACAGATATTTCTAACTTATTTTTTTTAAGAATGAGCTTTTCTTTTGGTTTTGACTTGCAATAACTATGTCGAACTTCACGAAGCAATAACAATCATAAATAATACGAAACGTTCTACAAAATTGTTACCTATATTAAAAAAAAAAAACGAGTTGCACTCCGGGAGTGCCGGCAGAAGTGAAAACCTTTACACACGATTCGCGCTTAACACTCAAATATGTCACAAGACATGTCTTTGACATTGTCAAGAAATTATAATGTTTGTTTATTTACTTTTTTGACGTAGTATATTTGACATCGCAATCTGTCATAGAATTAAAATTCCATATCCAACCTCCCTGTACTACTCAAATTCAAAATTATAATAGGCGTGGCATTACGGTTTCCGTCTTACGAATTTCCACGATTAGGACACGTGACCTGACGCGAGTTTATCATTTTTTACCCACACCAAAAAAAGTGCACAACGAAGTTTTCACTTCAAAAACTTTATTTTCATAAATACTGTTAATTTTTCTGTCTCCAGCCTCATTACGCTTCACTTATCGTAAAAAAAAAAGTAGGCAAAAACTATGCGTCACGTGCGAAATTACATAATATTTCTGCATATCATATTACATAAATACTACTAACAATACAAGACGAAGATAATGTCCGCAAACATTGAAAACATCCGTCTACACAAGTAGGTGATCTTTTTATGAGTAAGTACCAACGGGAAACGCTGAATAAAGTGAGTCATGGTCCTTTCGCTGAAAACGATGAGGCAGACGGGGCGAGTTGGGAGAGGCCGGTCTAGCCCAGACAAATGCTTTAAATAATCATCAAGGACCGACTACTGTCTGTCTTACAGACTGGTGTCATTTGATCATCCCTATTTGTCATACTGACTTGTGAATAATTTGATAGTCTTGTTTCTTGTTGCTAAGCTTTTTTATAAAATTACTCATTGTAAGCGGCAAAATTGTAAGCGGCAAATTTCTGGTTTTGGCAAAACAAAGAGATTATTTTTAGTACTTTTGGATAGTGTGAGAACAATATTCTAATTAAAATTTTACAAGTAATAGTTAGAACACATATTTTTAATAAATAAAAGTTGCGTACTTAACAAATCAAACAATGTACTTACATATACGAGTATGACTCCCTCGCAGCCTAATTGGTAGCGTGGCCAATCGTGTGCAGAGGTTGTGGGTTCGATTCCCGCACGGAACATTTATGTCATAATATAAATATTTGTGTTATGGAATGGATATGGTATCCATAACACAAGCTTTGCTTTCTCTTGGGCCAGATGGCGCTGTGTGTAATATACAAAAATATTTATTAAGTATTTATTTATATTATATTTGTTTGTAGTGCTAAATTTTTCCTTATCCAAAACCTAGACACGCCCATCTAGTTTTTCCGTAGCACATTAAGAAACCAGCCAAGTTGGATAATATTTCGTGCGTATCCAATATTGATTGGCAGCTTACTTAATACCTACCGTCTGCTCGTACGAGTCTAACGTCCTTTCAAAGTTGACCTTTCGTCACCAGGTCATTGAACAGATAGCGATTTCATTAATATAATAATATTACATTATTATACAAGTAGCATAATAGACATAGAGAACGGGACAGCGCATTTCCTAGCCAGGACTGAAAAAAAAAAGTTGCAAGATTGTGACAGAGACGAAGCGAACGCGTGGTGACTTGTCTATGAGAAAGGTACCACAGATTAACTTTGTTTCTTCCTTTGTGTGGCCAATTTCGTGAGCCTATTACGCAATTCATAGGACAGATAACAGAACTCAAATTCTATAGTCAAAACACACCAGGCAGGATTATAACCCGAACCCCTAGGCGGGGGCGTAACTGAGCCAAATGTGTAATGAAAAGAAGTGACAAAAAAAGGCCTATGCATATTAATATTATAAATGCGAAAGTAACTCTCTCTGTCTGTTACCTCTTCACGCTTAAACCACAGTACCAAATAAGATGAAATTACAAAAGTTAAGCTTCTAAGTCAATGCAATAAAAAAAATGCCCAATATACGGACATGTTTGTCGCATATTGTTATACAAATAAATCAAAACCTATCGGTTCCTATGGGTAACCTCCCGATGACCTAGAATCATGTATTTTGGCAAGAAGCAAGACGTTACATCACAAATATATAGGAAAACAACCAAAAACTGATAATAAAGGCATAAACCTCTAAGACTCGATCTCATGATGGAAGAACTGTGTATATAATAAGTTTGTACGGAACGCTTTGTACGCAAGCCAGAATCGCACTTGGTCGATTTTTTATTTTCTGAATATCTCAGATTTCAGTTTATTATCGAAATTTTGTATTGTCACCTTCGTAAATAGGTGTGTGACTTCCAAATGATTCAAACGTCTGAACGGCGCATGAGTAAAGATTGAATTAATAAATGACATTACATTCATACAGATACATACATACATTATAGTTAAAAGCTATTTAAAGCGTGATAAAAATACATGGATGCGGCGGCGTTTATTATTTGACAGTATTAACGAACTAATATCATATTCAGAGAGTTACGTGGACACACTTATCAATTCCTAGGTTCCCACTGTAAATTAAATTTTGACAATTTAAAACTAGGTATAATTCAACCAACTTTTATGACCCGGTGGTCACAAATCAAAACTACAGTCGCCATATTTAGATAGTAGAACTTACAATGACACTAGCGACCAAACACTCAAGGTCAGCAGGTCTGAAAAGTTTGTTTCACTGTAAATAATATTAACTATAATTATAGTTTCTTTTCAGCATGGCAGCTTGCCACTTTCAATTTGCAATATTACACTGCAAGTGATCTGGCCTTTTTTGCTGTAAAAAAATTGACCTTTTCTGTAGTATTCAAGCTATGATTATGTAGAGGTATAATATTCGGTATATTCTTAGCTTAAATGCTACAGGAGAATGCTATTTTTTCAACGACAAATAATATGTCAGTTAACTACTCACTAGTAATATAACTTGTTTATCAATGTGTCCTGCTTATTTCCTGGCACTTGTAGCAAATTATAAAGAACCTTATACAAATACCTAGCAATTTATTTATTTATTTTAAACATAGTCACTACAGTTTTTCTTAGCAAGTTTAAGCTAAGTAAGTTTAAGTCCGCCCTTATTTTACCGTATGTTTACAGTGTTTTGTGAAATTGTGAAAAATTTGGAGTTTTACAAATAAATATATAGAATAAAGGGATGAATTATTATGATTGAGTTGGTAAACTTAAGAAAATAGATGAGATAAGGGTACACAGACCTACTTATAAGGAAGGATAACCTTGAGCCAGGACTTAAACGTGCAACCCTTACAGTTCCTGTAAGTGCTTAGCCAATTAAGCTAGCTATCAAGACAAAATGCCGGCCACTGAAAATCCCAACGTCATCTTCGTTCTGGAAATACGCCCGTAACCAACGTCATAGACACACAACTACTACGGACACGCCAAGCACTTAGGGGGGAAGGGGCGTCATGCAAAATGTGACGTAGGCAAATTTTTCATACTAAAATTGGGACAAAAACCTGACAAGGGAGGAGGGAGGGTCAAAATTACGGAAATTTACTTGACGAATTAAATGGATGGACTAAGGAACCTGCAAAGGATCAAATCCTGGTTCAATGTTATTAATCTTTTTACTGCATCTTTGCTATGAAAATATTTGTGTATATTTATGATGTAGCTATATATACAGATATGGCATTTATGGTATATTTGCAAAGACTTCCAAGCTTGACGGGCTCTCAAATAAAGATACATTATTTCTATATATTCATATCCATACTAATATTATACATGTGAAAGTAACTCTGTCTGTTACCTCATTAAGCTTAAACACCTGAACCGATTTAGATAAAATATGTTATGGAGATAGCTTGAGTCCCGGGGAAGGATGTATCTATATGATTATTTTTTATTTCGAAAAATTCAAAAGTTCCCGCGGGAATATCTATAACCGAGCTTAAACGAACTATAGCTACAGCTCTAGCTTGCTATATCAAACTTCATTACTATAAAATTAAGGAGTTGACGTAGAAATTGCACGCTGATAACCGAATTTAGGGCGGGCAGAGCCGCTGGCAAAATCTAGTTCATTATATTTAGTTTTGTGAAGAATTAGTAATTTTAAGGATTTATATACTACTACCTTATGCCCACGTTTATACCCGCCCTAAATTCGGTTTACGGTGTATGATTTTAACGGCCACTCCTCAATCGTAGAAAAAAACGACTCACACTTGACGTTTTCAAGTAGCCTATGTCTTTCCCCGGGACTCAAACTGTCTCCATGCCAAATTTCATCTTAATCGGTACAGCAGTTTAAGCGTGAAGAGGTTACAGACAGACAGACAGACAGAGTTACTTTCGCCTTTATAATATTAGTATGGATTATAAGCTTCAAAGTAATAAGCGGTAAAATAAAAAAAAAAACAGGGACGGTATATTATACCTCCATTGCCAATACCCGACGAACTAAAAAATATATGCCAGGATTGATTTATACAATAAAAACATACTTTTTTTTTATTTTTGGAGACAAAATTACACTAAACTACGCACGCACCATGTTCTAGCTGTTGCCGGCAATATGTGTGTCCAAAGCTAAAAATGCCGCGAATGTCTGTCATGGTAACACTATTCAAGCTTAAAATCCGATATGTTTGGTTTTCATATAAGGTTTTGCATATTTTATTATTCAACAAATTATTCATTTAAAAAATTGGCAAATTAAATGAAGTAATATCTTTTGAAGCATAATACCTATATTACAGAAATTAGTTATAAAGAACATTAAAAAATATAATATACTTACTTAAAGAAAAGTACATCTTTTCTTTATATGTATGTCTTTTGAAATTATTATGTACAATAAACAAAAGATTTATTTTTAATATGTTTATGTTTCGCTTTGTTCACTGGCGTAATCAGTAAACAAAGTTACAGTTTTTAAAACAAAACTAAATATCTAAAATAATTTTTTTCTTTGAAATTCGCAGATAAATAAAATATAATTATAAGTTAAATCTGAAATAAATAATAAATAAGTAATTCCGAAATATAGCTTTGATTTGCCATCTTTTTAAACAATTTATGCGACCGGTTTTATAGGCAACCGTTCGGAGAATCAACACGAAGAACTTAATTTATACCTAATATATTTACGCTGATCACAAGGAAAAATAATGATTGATTTCCATTTGACACAACGCGACCGGTGAGACAGCTATATAAACACGATGAAACAGCCAATACTTGCCAACTTTTAAGTTACGTACTACCTAACATAAGAACCACTTGTCACTTACGTGTGTAGTTAGTTACTTGAAGTTTCTGTACTTAAAAGTTAAAACTAACTTATTTGCTACTTACTGTAACGCTTTCTAATTTAAATCTATTAAGGCTTTTTATACAATTCACTTAGTACATCTGTTTACATATATATTTAACTATTTAATATATTCAAATGCAAATTAAAGTACTGTATATATTGCTATATATTATGTAAATATATTTCGGAAAACTAAACCAATATTCAAGATAATCGTATAAAGAAGGTAATAAAATTAATAAAACACTAACCTTTAATTTTATTCGCACAATCTTTTCCAAAGTTCGAAAAACTTTTATACTTAACTTCACTCGCGAAACACTATTAGAACAACTTAATGAAAAACAAAATAGGAGAATAGATATCACTTTTACGTTGGAAATGGAGAGAAACTCACATGTAAAGTTTTTTTTAGTTATAAGAGAAAGTTTAATTGAAAATCGTACTTCGTATGTAGCGGAGCGCGTTGTGGCGATCGTGTGCGGTGTCAGCGCGAGCAACATACAGGGCGATATGGCGGTGGCGAGGCAGCGCGTGCACTGAGTGTCTCGGACACTCGCACAGGCTGGCCCGACCGCTCGTCGCTGCCGGCCACCGCCACTCTGCCCCGCGCCTGCGCCGGACCAGTTCCTCACAACCTCCTGGCCCAGCCCACCACCACCCTGCACCGGCAATGCAAGTTGCAGGCTGCACTTGCCTCCATTACCAAACCAGTGCTGTATAAAATAGCTAATACAACACCAATGACATTATCAACCACTTGCAATATGAGTTAAGAATGTTTAAGATTAGCATGGTAGTTCATTGCGAAAACTCTCGAGTGCACCAAACTCGAAAGTAAAATGTATGCAAGTATTTTTACGGGTCTTGAAAGGTAAGAACTACTTGCATACCTACATTTTTTCTCGAATTGAATAACGATTTAATCGGCATTGTAGGTCATTACTCATAACCACAAACTTATTCTACACATTTTTTCATTAAAACTTAAGTAAACGAACAATGCATGTTACAGGTATCTCGGAAGCAGATGGTTTTTATTGATTTGAATAAGGGGGCTGAGCTTTCGCAACTTTTAGTCAGACTTTGTCTCAACATCCAACATTCTTATCCTTACTAATGAATGCGAAAGTTTACTTGTTTTTTTTGGCAGAGGATTTAATTGACCTTCGGTTGGTTAAGGAGTATTAATTGCAATAGTGGGTTCCCACGGGAATAGCTTATTCCGCGGGTGTTACCGCGAGGTACTATTATTCACGTCGCGACGGAGTAACCTGCTTTAGCACAAAGAAATGTATAGGTAGGATGGAGAAGGTTATAGGATATAAGTATGTATTGGGATCAGATCAGGGACAGTATTTCTTCACGTCGCATCGGAGATAAGGGGTGACTTTTCTGCACTAGGATAAATAGAGGTAGTTAGGTACGGATAAGGACAAATAAAACTTTTTATCTTTATCTCAATCGAGAGTTCCCGACGAAATAGATTTTCTGAGGGAAGTATTAAGAGCCCAAAAATAGTATGTTATGCTAAATATTTAACGTAGTATGTAGGCGTGATATTTTTGATAATGATTCCCTTAAAATCATTACCCTTACCTGTGCCCTTACCTTAAAATCTCATATTACTTACTCTGTGACCAAAGTCGGAACCATGATATAAGGGCTGACATCAATACAAAATATATTTTTTAAACTGCGCAGAAATCAATTGATTTATTTGTGAAAGGAACATCCTGTGCAGCAGCAGTTTGCCTCAGCCATTATACGCTTCATTGTAACGTGTACAAGCCTCTCCTTAGAAAAGGAGGATTAAGCCATATTTCACCGTGCTGAACCAATGTGAATTGGCAGACGTTCGTCGAACACCAGGCTACGCCCTACAAGTCCTACAACTATAACAAATAAAAACGAACAAGGACTTAGAATACTTTTACCTCGATCAAATGTTTACATGGTATAAGGTTTTTCCACTGGTGAAATAGTGGGGCACTATTTCTTTGCGGTGTGGCGGATCACATTTTTTACGGCTAGGGCAGTTTGACATCAAGATTTTTTCCTAGGAATCCCGACAACGATGCCGGTAATAACTAGGGTACAAGTATGACGCATGCAAGGGTCACAGATTTTCCTCCTTGGTACGTGAAGGAAGGCAATTTCGATTTTCAGTCAATATTGATACAGACGAGTGCAATTTTATGGCATTCGTAGCTCAGATTTTAGGTCAGACGAGTTCAGACGGGTCAGGAGCCGTTAATTATTTATTTAATGTATTATCAAAACTTCAAGTCGACGTAAGCGCCTTCGCTTACCGCATCAGTACCTATTACTATTCAGAGAAGCGATACCGAAAGCAACTTAAGGATATTACCGCATCAACGACATAGGTAATTTTGTACATTGAATGATTTATTTACTTTAAGTGCAAAACTTCTCATCGTAAAGATAAGTATTCTTAATATTTTTAAAACGTAGAAAGAAAATAGTACGTAATTACAGAATATACCTACATACTTTATTAAAATATTGGTTAAAAATTTATCTTGCGGTAGCACTGTTAAGTTAACTAAACTGATAACGAAAAGCTCATACCGTTACATTATTCAAAGCTTCGGTTTCCGCTGGTAAGATAAAACATTGTTGAAAGTTACTTTTATCTATAAGACCGTAATGTCCCATTTCTTAAAGTAAACTACGGCGATCTCAAACGCCGACCAAGTCAAAAGCGACAGATAAGCCGCAACGCCATACCACACGCATTACATAAAAACGGATAACAATGTCTGACTTTCAAGAAATACGATAACTTTTAAACAAATAAAGAACTTTTGAGAAGAAACTTAGAATACGCTGAGAAAGAAACGAAGTCAACTTCAGAAGCAAATTATATCGAATAAAGGCCGACTTTGACCGCATAAGACAAATTCTTTCTGTAGACTAATTTGAGACCTACACAAACAATGCCTGTGTATAAATTTATAACAATAAATAAATAATAAATATTTTTGGACATTACACACCAGCGCCATCTAGCCCCAAAGTAAGCAGAGCTTGCGTAATGGTGACCAGACAATGGATACAAATGAATATTTATTACATTTTTTTTTGTAAATACATACATATCATGCATAAATACTCCCAGCCTCAAGACAAGCACAAATGTTTGTCCAGTGCGGGCATCGAACCCACACCCTCTACACAGCAGCTGGCCACACTACCAACTAGGCTGCGAGGGACTCAAAATTATAATGTCTGTAACCTTTGTAAAAGATTTGCCAGCGTTAGTAAGAGAACCAACTAGCTTCTTTTCCTTCGACCTTTTAGATGTTATTTGTGTTAGATATACTAGGTCAGTTATTTTTAGAGTTCCGAAGTCAAATGGCAAATACGAAATTCTTATAAAATAGTCATTTCCGTCGTGTGTCCGTCCGTGTGTCACAGCCTTTTAATTTCGCCGTCTTTGGATTGATTCTAATAAAATTTTTCAGTAGGGTGTCTTCTGTGAACCGCCAGACGGTCAATTTATTATGGAAATTGTGCAAAAAATTTAAGCGATAGCTCTTCATTCATTAAACCGAGGAATAAGGTTTTTTTGCGTACCCCAGTCCTACAGTATAATTGGGCTTTAAAAAAATTCATTTAAGATTCCTGAGTGTTTTTTTTCTCTAAGATGTAATTTTGCAAAATATAGTCTTAAACATTTGGAAAATTTGTGTCACCCCTCTTACTTTTAAAGTCAAAGTTAAATGTTCAAATTAGGTTTTTACAAAAACTTTTGAATCGTCAAAGTTATGAAATGACTCAAATTTTATTTTTTGCAACCACCCACCAGTTCACAATGCTGCCGTACATAAGTTAAAAGGGTTAACCCCGACTAGTCGGTTTTGATATATCGTCGAAAAACATGGGAATAGCTGTCTCTAAATAACCATGTAAGAAGGAGTAAACTTTCTAAAAGACAAAATTGGCTAATATCAACAAAACTTTATAGATGGATTTTCATCTTAAAAATTAGTAATAATAATACCTAAAAAGTTTTTTTAAATTAAGCTAAGCATTTTGTTTTTAGAGTTATACTAATTACGGCACTTAAACAGCGCTAAACATAACTTAACCGAATTTTAGCGTAGTAAGTTCGTGTTACTGTCACTATCAATAATTTTCTTTAAAGTTATTATGGATGCTTAGCTGTAAAGTAGTTAAGCTGCGCAACTGCTTTATAACTAATATAAAAAAGCACGCGTCGCTAATATCACGACCCTACTGATAAGATAATGGCTAAGGTACCTACTCTTATTGTAACCTTTATTTTACTAAGAAATGCCAATATTACTAACCCGCGAGTAGCTGCCGGCGTCAAAAAACGACCGTGGTTTAATAGGTCTTACAGAGAATCTAAACTTCTTAAGCAAACTGCATATGAGGCTTGGACCACGGCTCGTAATAATAAGGATCCCAATATTTCTGAGGTAAAACGCAAATTAAATACTGCCTCGAGGTTCAGTAAGCAAGCAACTGCCAGAGCAAAATTCCAATTCATCGGCAAAATAGGTGGGCGACTTGCGAGCTATCCTTCTGGGAGTCGTGCTTTCTGGTCGCTTGCCAAAAGGGAACTTTTGCCAGTCGTCATTACCACCACTGCGAAAGACCGATGGTGACTTGGCCCATAGTGCTAAAGAGAAAGCCGATCTACTGGGCAGTCTCTTTGCCTCGAACTCGAACATGAACGATGAAGTCGCTGTACCACCTACCTACTATACCCTGGTGCGGTAAGACTATGCCGGAAATCTCCATAACACAGCGGGAGGTCCGGTGGGCGTTGCTTTCTCTAGACGTTTATAAGTCGAGTGGGCCAGACGGTATACCAGCAGTGGTGCTTAAGCAGTGTGCTCCTGAGTTATGTCCTGTACTCACGCGCCTCTTCGCGCTTTCCAACCATACTAGGCAATTTCCAATAGATCAGATCCATCGAATTACAGGCCTATCGCTATTACCTCTCTCCTCTCCAAGGTGATGGAGCATGTGATCAACACACATCTTCTAAGATACCTAAAAAAACACGAACTGATCAGCGACCGTCAATATGGCTTTCGCCACGGTCGCTCGACTGGTGACCTTCTAGTGTCTATCTCACACACCGATGGCCACTAGCCATTGAGAGTCAGGGTGAGGCATTGGCATGTAGCCTGGACATAGCGAAGGCGTTCGATCGGGTCTGGCACCGGGGTCCTCTTTCGAAGTTGCCATCTTACGGAGTGCCCGAGGGTTTGTGCAAATGGGTGGCTAGCTTTTTGTCCGGCACACGCATACGAACCGTAGTTGACGGTAGTTGCTCTGATAGCATGGACATTAATGCTGGTGTCCCACAAGGCTCTGTGCTGTCTCCTACGCTCTTTCTACTGCATATCAATGACGTGTTATCCATCAACAACATACATTGCTATGCAGATGACAGTACTAGCGACGCTTTTTACACGAGTCGTGCAAACATCCCTCGTTGCGTTGTGGAGGAAAACCGCGGCGAACTTGTATCTCAAATCGAGACCACACTGTCCAAGGTATCTGGGGGGACGGGTAAACTTGGTCCGATTCAACCCTATAAAGACACAAGTCTGCGCGTTCACTGCTAAGAAAACCCCATTCACTGTAGTCCCACAATTCCAGAACACTCCCCTCTCCATCTCCAAGAGCATTGGGATCCTTGGTGTCGACATCTCCAGCGATGTTCAGTTCCAAGATCATTTACAAGATAAGGTGAAACTGGCGTCCAAAAAACTAGGTGTACTCAACAGAGCGAGGCAGTACTTCACTTCGGGACAGAGGATGTTGCTTTACAAGTCACAGGTTCGGCCCCATATGGAGTACTGCTGCCATCTCTGGGCGGGTGCTCCCGGATACCAGCTTGGACCTTTTGACTCGGTTCAACGATGGGCTGTGAGAATTGTCGACGATCCCAAACTCACTTGCCGTATCGAACCCTTAAGTCTGAGGAGAGATTTTGCCTCCCTGTGTGGGTTCTACCGCTTGTACAATGGGATGTATTCTGAGGAATTGTTCGAAATGATGCCCACGGCTACTTTCTACCATCGCACCGCTCGCCATAGGGAATTCATTCTCATACTTTAGAACCGAAATGTTCGCGTACAGTGCGGTTTCAGATAAACTTTCTCACGCGAAAGCTAGGGTTGTGGAATAAACTCCCTGCCAAGGTTTTCTCTAAGAACTACAGTATGGGGTTCTTCAAGAAAGAAGTTATTGGATTTTTGGAGGGTCGGCAACGCGCGAGTGATACCTCTGGTGTTGCAAGCGTCCATAGGCCACGGTGACCCTCTAGTAGCAGTAGTCCGGTTACCATCAGGCGGACCGTGTGCTTGTTTGCCATCTTGAAAGTTATAAAAATATCACTCACGGTTAACCCCGTTATAGCTTAACAAAGATGAATGATCAGAAAAAAAAATACTGTGCCGTAAAACCGTGTTTTAATATAATAAAATTAGAATTTCCAAACGTAAAAGCCCTGTTCAAGCAAATATAACAAAAAAATCAAATTTTACTTAATTATTGGCACAAATTATCTAACTAATATTATAAATGTGAAAGTTTGTATGTCTGGATGGATGTTTGTGACTCAATAACGCTTCAGCCACTGGACGGATCGGGATGACTCTTGGCACACCTATAGATTAGGTACTGGAATAGCACAAAGGCTACTTTTTATCCCGAAAAATTTAAAAGTTCCCGCGGGAATAACTATAACCGAGCTTAAACGAACTATAGCTATATCTACAGCTTACTATAGCAAACTTCATTAGTATAATTAAGGAGTTCCACGCCGATAACCGAGTTTAGGGCGGGCGGAGCTGCTGGCAAAATCTAGTCTAACATAAATTCTTGTTTATTAAAATAAAATTCTATTCTGAACAACATAGAAAATGCAACGTAAGATGACTGTAGTTTTAAGGTAATTATGCATATAAGTGGTATAGAGAGAAGAAATGCGATGGGTAATAGAAATGATAAATAGAGCAGAAAGTAAAACAGACAACACGCTACCTTGCGGTACGCCTGAAGATACAGTGCACCAATCTGAAATTAAATCCTCAATGTTGATGCGCTGTCGCGCCCATGTAAGGAATTTTGAGAGGAAACAAAAAATAGAAATAGATCTGTAATCGGAAAAACTGGAAGGATTAGTGTTCTTAGAGGAAGAATCTAAGCATTCCTGCAAGGTGACGAAATGGGTTAGAAGAAATAAAATGGAATTATTCAGGATTTAGGTAATTATTGGGATGAGGATATCAAGTAGAGGAAAGATAATTTTATAACTGCCAACAGCATTAGAAATAATGGATAATATGTTCTTCTTGAAATCGCAATCAGTGAATGTGAGAAGCTAAATGATGGGAAAGCGGGAGTAGATGGCAGTGAAAGAATTCTAAGTTTATCATATTTCGAACTGTTAGTGTGGCATTTAGTGGCAGCAGAAGCAAAATGTTGTTTTAGAGAATTGATATCTTGTGGAAGTTTGTCTGAATTAGATTTGCTAACTCCCAAAGTACGAAGAAACTTCCAAACTTTACTTCGGAAAAGTAAAAAATCTATACAAATAAGAAATCAATGTAATACTAGTACATATAAAAGAGAAGTTAAATAGAAGAAGAAAAACCTCCGACGACATTTCAAAGTTAAACAAGTGAAAATAGTTTCGGGAGCTACGCTACCACAAACCTACAGATATACTCGTTAAACTTATGTAGGTTCCCCTCTTTTAACGTTGGGGGTCAAAAAATATGAAAAAAGTAAATAATAATAAGTATACTGTACCGTTGCTATAGGTGCCACGCCTCACGCACGAAACTCTAGGCTACGAACGCAGCCTTTTTGTTTGTGGCAATACTGTGTGGTTGTCATTAGTCTGCAATATTTTTAACCTAATAAAAGTGTTGTGTTTGTTCATTATATAAGAAACGCTTATACCTAATGTAGTATTTCGTTGTTATAAACATTACTTATAATGAATAGTTGTGTATGTGCAAGTACCAAGAATTGTTTAGTGAGGATCCTACGAACTTAAGGTTGCTATTTATGTTATAATTATCTTTATGTCTCCTCAGATTCATTAAATTATTGCAGTTTAGGTCTCCCTTACGTCCCCCTAGAAGACAAAGGATAGACAGGCGTGGTCCATGTAGGTACAACAAGACTACAAACTTGAGGTAAGTTGCCTTGTAGTATCGCCAGATTCTCAACTCACCAGAAGTACAATGAGATACAAAATACAACAAGATTATCAGGTTCTTAACCTAATAAAATTAGCTAGGTACTTAAAAAGGATAAGAGCGAGCCTGATTAACGTGCTGAGGGCTTCGTACTAAAAAAAATGCAAAGCCAAAAGACCTACTTAAAAAGAGGGTTCCTTCGAGGTGGTTTTGTACCAAGTAATAAGTCAAGTGTGACATACTAAAATTGAAAAAAAAGGGTGAACTATTTAGGCCAAGGATGATTTCTTAATACCTAAATATATATATTTTTTAATATAGAAGACAGCGATTGGTTATTTAGGATTTTTATTGTAAATAAATCGATTTTGTTTCACTTAAAAAGGGTTAAAGGATCTTAACTGATTTATAATGAAATTTAAATGTTTCCTGTAGTAGCAGTAGTCCGGTTGTTAGTCCGGTTGACCGAACTACTGAAACTTTTAAGTTGCAATAGTTCGGTTGTGACGAAGAACCGAACTATTGATACCTTTTTAGTAGCAACAGTCCGGTTACTTAATAATTTAAACAAAATATATTTACAAACTATTTTATATCAAAAAAACATTTTGTTAAGAAAATTAACGTTATCTTAAAAAAAACAAATGAGTGTCGAAAAAAAAATGAATGTTTACCTAAAAGTAGTTAGTATAGTTGAGTTTTGCACGTTTTTTTACTTTACTATCTTTAAGCAGAGTTAAAGATAGTAAAGTAAAAAAAGCTTAACTTGATTTCACTCTAGCATAAATGGATAATTTAATTTTAGCTTCGCAAATTCTACAAAGCATCTAGTGTGCGTGAAGTTTAGGTACATTTGCCCTCACATAGACAAGTCATGTGGGTAGGCTGACTTTTAATTAAGTAAATCATAGTAAAAGTGTCACTTAGCTGGTCATCAACGGTCTGTTTCTCCGTAACTAACTGATGATAACGGTAATGACTCATACCAAAATGTAGAGAATTTGCGCTTTGTAACTTTGCATCATTACCTCAAAAACAACCAAATGATGCTTAACCCTTTTTTAGCTTAAGTAGGGCAGAATTTAAATTTAAAATCAAGAAGAATCCGGGAAGAAACTCGATAGTAAGTATGATTTTTTCTTTAAATCATTAAGTTAACAACATAACTAGTACACATTACAAAAAATACATATACAGTTAAACCCGCCTAATACGATCACGCTCTCCCGTAAAATACGCCTGTTTACGTCAGCCCCTGTAACTTGATGCATTTTTTCATACATTTTGACATGCTCAATACGAGTAGTTTAATAATATAAGTTTAAACCCGTTTAATACGCCATCTGGCCCTGGTTTTTACTGACTTGAATCGCCACCTACACGAGTTAAATCTCATGTGGCAGCGGCTACTGACTTAATTTAAACTTAACTTAATTTAAAAAGCAAACTCACTCAAGGTAAAGATGAATGTATTGTTCGTTTTTTATGAAAAATTACAAACAAAAAATCAAATAAAATTTGCTACTGAGCTTCTGTTAAAAGTTTGCATCAAAACCTCTTCGGAAATGTGATTACTTTAAGTAGTGTCATTTTAAATATATGTAAATGATGTATTGTGAACGTAATGTGATAATTAAACACACAACATTATAACAGTAGTAGTAACCCCATCAAAAACATAAATGTGAAATCAGAGCCAAGTTCAATATTATGATATATGCCTTGGATGTTGACTTCAACGACAAAAGAAGTGAGATCTAAATGGGTGCCAAGTTCAATAGTCATTCCTGAAATTTATTTAAAACAACATTGAATATCACTTCTTCTTTTAACTTAGGATAATATATTGTAGCCTAAGGTCTGACTTGGCTAGTTCTCATATACGAATTATTATGTTCGATGGCTAGTTTTTACCAGCAAGCCAAATTTTCGGAATAATAAAATAAGAACCGACAACTAACAGGTTTAGAACTTGCGAAGGCTATAAGGCTATATAAGGCTTTGCCAACTCGTCCCCCCACTCCAGTAGCTGATGTGACCCTTTCTCGGTCACTCGCTACCCTGTCCCCCACAACCTCCAAAACCGCACCCCTGTCCCCGGTAGCCGTAATGTCCGCTGAGTCGGCGTGTTCCTCTAATGAGGTCTTCTCCCCCTCCCTCCGATTCTGAGGCTAAACGCCTCAAAGCGCCTCGCGCTTCCCCGTCCCCGTCCAACTCGGCGGCCAGCCCTGATCCAGCCGCCATGGACACCACCCCCGTCGCCACCTCTTCGCAGGCCGACTGTCCCACTTCGGGACGGAAGGAAAAAACTCCGCCCCCTGTTGTCATCAAAGACAGCCTGGGCAAACATTGCAAACACTATGAAGGCCAAGCATATTAACTATACGCACACCCGCATCAAAGTGCAAGTCCCGACACCGACAGATTTTCGCAATATGACGTCCTTTCTTACGGCTCAAAAATACGAGTACCACTCGTACTCGCTGGCCGAAGAACGCGTGCTCAGGGCAGTTAAAAGGGGAGTCCCTTAGGAATTCTCCGAAAAAACTGTCCAGGACGACTTAATCGTCCAAGGCCTCCCTGTAAGTACACAGGATGTACAATGGCCGTAACAAGTCTACGACATGGTGCTCGTAGTACTGGATCTGACTAAAGAAGGCAAAGCCATTTTTAATATTACAGATGTGTGCAGCCTCAAGGGCGTCCAGGTCGAGACTCCGCATAAGCGGTCGACCCCAGGGCAATGCCACCGCTGCCAGCTTTACGGTCACGCACAGCGCAACTGCACACGCAGACCGCGCTGCGTGAAATGTCTTCGCGATCACACCACTCCGGGCTGTGATCGCAACCGCGAAAACGCATCCGACCCGGTCGCTTGCGTACTCTGTGGGAGCGAAGGCCACCCTGCGAATTACCGCGGGTGTCCAAAAGCTCCCAAACAGAACCCGCGTAAACCCAAAAAGGGTAAACCGCGCCCGTCTGCCCCCCACCAACAGGACCCGATCGTGCCTGCTTCCCTCCCTGCCGTCAACGCCTGTAGCCGTCCTCCAGCGCTAGTCGATGCGGGTAAGTCTAAAGAGACAGACAAACTTCTGTCTGCACTCCCTGGGCCCGTCTCAGTCACGGGTATCCCCTACCCTGCCCCCCTCATGTCCCGGGACATCCGTCGTCCAGCGCCTATGCGAAGTGCTCCCGCACCTCTCGCGCAAACGCTCCTTGCCCCCCCACGCCCCTCGCTCAGACGGCAGAGCAGCAGCATCTCAGCGTTCTCGCTGAGATTTCTTGGGCCTTCGACCCACCCTACTTTGAGGTCGTGTACGCCGAGTACGTACAAATCCCCGACCTCAATGAAATGCTCAGCTTCATGGCTAACCGTCGCGAGTCCTTCGCCGCCCTCCGCAGGGTGGCCCCCAAACCTTAAAAACCAAAATGGATTGCACAACCGCGCGCAAAAAACCCCGGTCCGTCTCCTTAGGCTATTTTAACGCCAACGGTCTTCGAAACCAAAGAGAAGAATTATCGCAATTCCTCTCGTCCCAAAAACCAGACGTCTTCCTCATCCAGGAAACGTTCCTAAAGCCTGCTGTCCGCACCCCTTCGATCGCGAACTATCGCACCGTCCGTAATGATAGAACTGCCTCCAATCTCGGAGGCACTCTCATCTATTACAGGTGCTCCCTGCATTGCTCCCCTATCGATCCTCCAATACTTACGAACTTAGAAGCATCCGTCTGCCGCTTAGCGATGACCGGCCATCAGCCGATCATCATTGCATCGGTTAAGCTCTCTCCCTTAAAAGACTTAATGGAAAGCGATCGATTCCGTCATTCTTGCCGGTGACCTAAATTGCAAGCACCGCCGCTGGAACTCTTCAGTAACTTCACGGAAAGGCAGACTCCTCGACGATTTAGTTGACAGACTAAACATTGACATCATCGCTCCCACGACGCCCATTTACTTTCCCCACAATACTCGGAACAACCCTGACGTACTCTCGAACCCTGATACTATCGAAAATTAAGGTCGCTTCAACGACTTACACCGCCGTGTAAGAACCGCTGTAGCTGAGCCTTGCTTCGGTAATCTGTTCTCCATTTCTCCTTCTCACCAAGCTTATTGGCACTTAGCCAGAGCTCTAAAATCAGACGCCGCCAACTCTCTCCCTCCGTTAACTCGTCCCAACAACGTTCCCGCGTTCGATGACGACGAAAAAGCGGATTGCCTAGCGTCTAGGCTCCAAGCCCAATGTGCCTTAAGTACACAGCCGTTCGATCCCAATCACGTGCGCGAGGTAGACGGCGAAGTGGAGCGCAGAACTTCTCTGCCCCCACAAGAGCCCCTGCCCCTAGTCACTGTCGACGAAGTCAAACAGGTCATCAAAGACCTACGCCCCCGTAAAGCCCCCGGTGCAGACGGTATCTCTAACGATATCCTAAAGCGCCTCACTCTTCCCCTTCTCTGCCTTCTAGTAGCGATTTTTAACGCTGCTATCGAACATTGCATCTTTCCTTCTCGACTTTCGCTACAAAGTAGAAGGCACTCTCTCTTCCCCCCGTCCCATAGAAGGAGGAGTCCCGCAAGGGTTCGTGCTCGCCCCTATCTTGTGCCTTCTGTTGACTAACGACATCCATAAAACGATAGGTACCCAATTAGCCCTCTTTGCGGACGATCCCGCTATCTATACCACCGATAGGCAAGTGAGTCGAATCAATAAGAGACTCCAACCCGCTATCACCGCCCTAGGCGAATGGTTTCGGAAATGGAGAATCGAGGTGAATCCTGACAAAAGCTCTGCCGTTCTCTTTACCTCTGGCCGCCCTCCGCGGCCATCTCCCCTCTCACTCTTCGGTCCTGCCATTCCCTCACAAAACAAGATCAAATATCTCGGAGTGACCCTGGATAGGCGTTTGAACTTTCGCGATCACACCAAAATAATTAGAGACCGAGCCGCTTTTGTCGTCGGTCGTCTTTATCCCATGATAGGCAAGTACAGTAAGATGTCGCTTAGAAATAAGCTAAATCTTTACACAACTTGCATCCGCCCCATACTAGCTTATGCTAGCGTAGTCTTTGCGTTATCCAAGCGCAATCTCCATAAACTTCAGACCCTCCAAAACCGCTTTCTCAGCGCGGCCTCCGGAGCCTCTTGGTACGTCCGCAATGCGGACCTATACAGAGATGTCGAACTCCCCACGATTCCCCAATATTTCAAAGATCTGGTAGTCCGCTTTTTTGAGCGTACACAAAACCACCCGAATCGATTAATTGTGCAATTCACAACGTACCATCCCCCAGATCGACCTCGGCATGGTCGTAAAACTATGGCCCGTAACGGCCCCAGATGACGATCTCGCTATCCGAACAGCGAGATTAGTCTCAACAACCTCCCCCAATAGGGCCTACCTCCAAACACGACGCCAGGTTCGTCGGCGCCCAAACGGATACACGAGGTATCAAAGATTGCCGGGGCACTTCTAGCCCCCACTCAATCGCAACCGCACCCGCGTAACGGGGAACTCCCCTCCTGGCGGTGACTCACCTTCGGGTTCGAGACTCAGAAGTTAAGAACGAAATAGCATGGCTATTATGGACATGGAGAAAAAAAATTGCAATTTTGTGCAGTTGCATACAAGATTTTATCTATGACTGAGGAAATAACACACATTTTAAGGATAATCACTTCATTTAGAAAAATAAATATTTTGGTCAATTTGATCCTTAGTAACTTGATTTGCACATTCTTCAAAATAAACCAATAAAACATTCTCAGAAAATATGTTTTTGGCACATTGCTAGATTCCCGCCACTTAGAATAATCTTAGTTGCATTTTTCATATAAATCCCTGATCTGTACGGTAGGTAGTTTATTATTTGCTGTAATAGCTCTCTTCGTAATATTTGGAAATGTACGATCCATTCTGATATAGACATTTTTAATAAGAAAACAATAACTTTTAAAAACATAAATGTGTATGTATTTGTTTGCCGCCTTTTGTCGCATACTGAAAATAACACTTTTTTTAGAAACCGCGCATAGAAGTTGTTGTATTGGTGCCTACAGCAACTTTTTACAACGCATAAATTAGTTTTACCTGTTTGGGTCTTGCAATCGTAATTTCGATCACTATTTGAATCGCTAAAACGCAAATATTTTCAGGGAAGTTCAAAACTGGGTGATAATAAAATAATCAATTGCGAGCAACACCGTAACATCAATATTCACCGCTATCCATTTTTTATGAAAATTTAGATCACAAAATCCTAGTTCTATTCTATCTAATATTATAGATCTGTGCTTTTTTTTTTGTTATACCACTAAGGTGGCAAACAAGCTTACGGTCCGCCTGATGGTAAGCGGTCACCGTAGCCTATGGACGCTTGCAACACCAGGGGTATCATTCACGCGTTGCCGACCCTTCAAAAATCTAATAACTTTTTTTTTGAAGAACCCCATACTGTAGTCCTTAGAGTAAACCTTATTTATAAGTGCTATTTATAAGTGTGCTAAATATAAAACTTTTTTAGTAAATTCTAACAACTTTTTATCTATCCAATTATGCATTATATCTTAGACCGTGACACTCTATGTGTTACAAGCTATCTGTGTTATATTTTGATAAGAGGAGTGAGTAATCTTTGGCACAAAACACGGTTAATTTAAGCGATCAAGTAATATACATGTCTGAACGTGACATAAATACAATATTTGTTTCACTGAATTAAGTATTAAGCCCTTCACACACGGAGCTATAATGAATTATTATAAATTATAGCAAAACATATTCTGATTTATTTTCTATAGTAAACTTCAAATGACCACACACGCACCTATAAATATATTTTGGTTTTTTATGGATGGATAGGTATATGTATTTTGGCATATTAAGGGCGCTATAGGAGCTAAGTAGCGCCAATATGCGCCTTAATATAGCTCCGTGTGTGCTGCTAAATGTGTATCTCACAAAATTATACACAAAATTTTCATAAAATAGATCATGGGCTTATTACTTTACAGATAGGTTCACGATCAAAACTTTACGATAATACTTGCAGTACCTAACTTAGAAAACTGTGTTATTGTATGTTTGTGTGTGTGTGTACGTCTACGTGTGCGTGAATGTTTGAGAGTGTATTTTTTAATAAAGAAGGTATATTATAATAACAACTTATTTTGAATTCATAAATTAGAACCATTTATTATGATTAAGCCAATTTATTGATTCATTCCAATTAAATAACGCAAAAACAATAAAAGTGATAATGGCGAATAGTTTATCGAAATAATCGCGACGTTTGGTAGACAACAACTGTGTACATATATTATGTTTCGATGTCTTACATAACCATTGCCTGATTTAGATGCACTTGATGTCGCTGTATTCACTTATGGAGCATTATTCAATGTTACCAATGTGACATGCTGAGAAATAACACCATTACGTTGAACTTGCAAACTGGATATAGAACCATAAGTAGTGTAAGTTTACAAAGCGTTAAGTGATAAGTTAATTTGTGTTAGATTCAGAAACTTGACGTTAATTTGCCAATTTAGTACGTCGTTAAAGTTAAGTTATTTGTGTTAGCACAGACCTCATATTTGAGTTACTTATCCATACTAATATTATGAAGAAGAAAGTGAGTAAGTTGGTGCTTTGTACACGCCGCAACGGAGAATACAATTGAGCTGAGATTTAGTGTGTGTTTTAAGAGACAGCGAAGGACGTGGGCTACTTTTTATCCCGGATAATTTAAGTTTCCACTGAAATATCTATAAACGAATTTTACGTGAACATGAGTACCGCGTGGGTAAACCAAATTTCTATTATCCAGATCAATAGAAAACATAGGACCTATTTCTATTTACATGCATACCTACATGACATTTTTTATAAAACTGATAAGGAAATAAGAATATTTAAGTAGGTATGTTGCATTCACGTCATCCTGCGTAGAATATTAACGTAAATTGCATCATGCCATGCAATATTGAATTACAAATAAACAAGAAATACATAAACGAACTTACATTATAACATATGAACTAGGAAAACTACGTCGTTCATAGTATGTATCGAACGTCTTTGTTTACCACAATATTTTATAAAATATAGTACCTGGGGACCGAGCTTCGCTCGTTTTTTTAACAACGCCATTTATTGTCAAGTAGCTTTAGTGTTGCTTAAAAACTCCATCTATTGTCAAGTAGCTTTAGTGTTGCTGTGTCTGTAAAAATAATAGTATAACTACTCGCCAATAGATTTCAGGAAGAGTCATATTTTTCAGTTAATCATTGCCTGAAAACACGGATAAAACGACGTTTATTAAAAATGAAACCTAGCTTGATCGATTTATAGCCCCTGCAACCCCCTGCATACTAAATTCCATAAAAAATCGTTGGAGCCGTTTCACAAGAATTGCTCGTTTAAAGGTATGAGATTTAGCTCACGCTCCGTGCACAAAGGCTGTGGTTTAGCAATTGGCACTAATGCCTTGTAAAACGTAGATCATAATCACTGATATTATCGATAAATGCGATTAACTGTATTAAAGTGATAATGACATCGTAATAACAGCCTTCAACAACAAGACTTAAACACCTTACTTACAATATAGGTACTTATAGTTATATAACTAACTTATTAACACAGTCAAGGAATACCTAAAATAATAATATACCTAAAAATCCATCATTTTAATGCCTAACTTTTACTACCACGTTTTGTCTTTCTCATGCCTATTTAAAGGGGCATATAGCAGCTAACTAGCGCCGCCATTACATATTCTCAATTTCCTCTTCGTAGAAAACGAATTTCTTAAATCCAAATGTTGTAAATATAAAACTAGTCATAAGCTATTTTTAATAGGTTTTGTATAGTTTACTGTACGTACGTACGTAAACGGCCACTTTTAGCAGAAATGCCAACTAAAACTCACAGATATTATTTAGAAACTATATAAAACCTTCGAAAAATAGCTTATGACTTGTTTTATATTCGCCTCATTTGGATTTTAGAAATTCATTTTCTACGAAGACAAAATTGAGGATATCTAATGGCGGCGCTAGTGGGCAGTAAGAGGGCCCTTAAAGAACCAAAAATCGACCAAGTGCATTAAATCAAATTAAATTAAAATATTTTTATTTCAGGCACAGATAAAACCCAAATAAATCGTCTCGTCAACACGTCAAACCATAAATCAAATGAAGTTCAAAACAGAGAAGAATATAATTTTTTTTTTTTTTTTCAATTTATTTTATTTAATTAGACATCATTCGGTCCATACACAATTTACCTTAATACTACACACAATACTCAATAACATCAAAAATAATTACTAACATTACATATACAAAATTAGTTAATCATACTAAGAATAATGAAGAAAATAATTTTATTGATTGTTTGGTAGATTCACCAGGCCACACCCATTTTATGTAGCTTGGTGTACCTGACAAAAACTGCGCTGTCCGGTCTTTCGGCGAACACTCACAGTAGACTGTTTGAGCTTTCCCGTAACCTGAACACAACAGAGGCCACTCTTTTGCGCATTATAGCAAAAAAATCATCTGTGCGAACCTCTGCAAACATTCCTGAGGCACTGCAATGACGGGGAATCCCAAACAGTGCCCGGAACGCATGATTATATTGAATACGAAGGGCATCGTACGCTTTTTTGGAGTAGTTGGTCCACAGGCACCTCAACACTAAAATAATAAGGCAATTAAATGAAAACACAATATTATCACATTTCAATTATACTGGAAATAAATTCATACAGTGCTTATTTTTATAAGTAGTTTTATATAATGATTCGATGTAGATATCCTTTTATGAAAAGAGATTTTAATCTGTTTAACAGAATAAATATATTAAGTTAGGGTTTCGTAGAATGATAATTATTGTATGTGTTGTGTTGAGTCTATCTCCATGTACCTATAACATATATGTACACATAAATACGTAATTATTGCACAGGATATATGTAATGATATCGCTGTTATCTATGAACGGCAATGAGGAAATCAGAATTTTGTAGTTCATTATCAGCTTCTACGCTTTATTCATTCTACCAAATGGCTGTATCTGTGTATATAAAAGCCAACCGTTACTAACTGACTGGACCACTGGACGGATCGAGCTAAAATTTGGCACACATATAGCTATTTTCCAAAACCTACCTCCTAAAGGGGTGAAATGGAGGTTTAAAGTTTGTATGAAGCACCAAGTTTGCGAGGTTAATCTATTAATTAGTTAATTGAGATAGAGAGAGAGAGAAAACGTCAAGTGTGAGTGGGTTTTTTTTTCTAAAATTGAGGAGTTGCCGTAAGAATCCTACGCCGATATCCAAATTTAGGGCGGGCGAAGCCGCTGGCAAAAGATAGTCATTCAATAAATTCTACACGTTCAAAACCTTTATAATTGCTTCAGAATCATTGTACTTTTCGTCGAATTAGTAATTAGTATTCATAATATCCATATTGTAAATTTGAAATCAGTTTTATTATTATGATAACAGTTAAGACATTACATAGCTACTTGGCATTTGTCTATCTCGATTATTTTTAATTGTATTTTACCTAAATTAGCAAACTTGCCCTATATCAGTGCCAGAAAGATATCAGCAAGGACATCGCAAGAAGCTATATGGTTTTTTTAAAAAGATTCAATTCCGAATTTTGTAAATATACCTACGAGTAAGAAAGGCTGTCAAAAAATAAGTAGGTATATTTAAGTGTCTAGTTACCAATAATTAACTCATGCCGCCGCAATACGAAAAATAACTATTTGCTTATTCGACGACATTACAAAAATAAAAAGCAGTGTTTACACTGGATGTAAATAAACTAATATAGGCAACTAATTTTAATATTTTATTAGGGTTCCGTGCCCTAAGGGTAATAAGCGGAACCCTATTTATAAGACTCCGCTGTTCGTCCGTCAGTCCGTCCGTCTGTCACCAGGCTGTATCTCATGAACCGTGATAGGTAGACAGTTAAAATTATCATAGAAGATGTATTTCTGTTGCCGCTACAACAACAAATACTAAAAAACAGAATAAAATAAATATTTAAGGGGCTCCCATACAACAAACGTGATTTTTTTGCTCGTTTTTGCTCGATATTGATAACGGCAACAGGTAGACGCTTAAATTATTCAGAGAATAAAGTCATTTTAAAAATAAATAATTAAATTAAAATAAAACAAATATGTAAGGGGGGCTCCCATACAACAAACGTGATTTTTTTGCCGTTTTTAGGGTTCCGTACCCAAAGGGTAATTAGCGGAACCCTATTGCTAAAACTCCGCTGTCCGTCCGTCCGTCCGTCCTGTCACCAGGCTGTATCTCAAGAACCGTGATAGTTAGACAGTTGAAATTTTCACAGCAGATATATTTCTATTGTCGCTATAACAACAAATACAAAAAAATAGAATAAAATAATTATTTAAGGGAGCCCCCATACAAAAAACGTATTTTTTTTGTTCGTTTTTGATCAATATTGATAACGGCAACAGGCAGACGCTTTAAATATTCACAGAATAATTAGTTATATATTCACTTCAAAAATAAATAATGAAATTAAAATAAAACAAATATTTAAGGGGGGGCCCCATACAACAAACGTGATTTTTTGCCGTTTTAATAGATAATGGTACGGAACCCATCGTGCGCGAGTCCGACTCGCACTTGGCCGATTTTTATAAATAATGGTACGGAACCCATCGTGCGCGAGTTCGACTCGCACTTGGCCGATATTTTTTTTTTTCATTTATGACATTATTGCACGAAATGTGCGATATTATAATAGCATAGCATTTACAATGGATAACTTGCAAAGTACTATTATCTCAATACACACTTAAAATACTCTTATTATATTTCTACAGACTATAATGAATGACACCTAACTTATAGGTAAGTGAATCATGTTGTAAGTCAATATGCTGCTGTAATGTTTCTCGCAGGTATAATTGAACCCAATTATAATCCAGTAAGGAGTTTTATATTAGCAGCTACAGTTATCTCAACAAGCTATGTAATTTCCCTTGCTCTAATGTCAGTGGCGCGACATGGCGCCAGACGCAGGCGGTTTCTTAAAAGGGCATTTTATGCTAATATTATAGCAAATCACTAGTAATACAACAAGTAATATGACATTTTCTCTTCCACACAACAGCTTATAAATTATTAAATAAGTTCTAATAGTAGTTATGTAGTTATCGTATCTATCAATCGCTAAGAATGGACGCCATTTTTTTGTTCATAGCGCGTGGTGGAATGTTAGCTTCATTCATATCAGACGAGAGAAGTCTACGATGTACATTATATTCGCAAGTGCCTCTTTCGATTAAATACTTGCTGTCTACTTCATTATTTTACAGACTTTTTGTGCACATGGAATGATCAATCTCGTATCGTAGTCTAGACAATTAAAAAAGAGATCGCTACCAATTTTATTGTTCAAACAGCAAAGCGTAAAAATCCATGGTCTGTAATTCAAACAACCAAACGTTTATTACAAATAAAATGCGAAACATTTTTGCAAAAGTTTATCGTACACGCTTAGGTACTAGAAATAAATATCATAACTTCTAAATATCAAAATATAGAAGAAAGTGCTAAATATCCATACTTATCACTTTGTTTTCTTCATAAAAAAGGCAATGTTTTTAGAAAATATTTTTTTTTTTACAACGTTCATATATTTAGCCAACAGTAAGTAGGTAAATTGGTAACAGTCTTATATTTTACAACTGGCTTGTCAAACGTTGTTTTACCCTTTGTGCTGCAGCGCCCTCTAGTGGCAAGTCATAGATGGTCTTGACGAAAATAATTCAGTGTGCCAAGTTTCATGGTGATCGGAGAACCAGTGTAGCAATCCATCGACTTTATATATGTATATACCTACTAATATACATTTATATGTATAATAATAATAAGCGAAACTAAACCTAATTAAAATGAAAAAATGGTTCCCGTGGGAGGTTCATTCGGCATATAAGTATTTTTCCCTTTGTTTGCTACCAACAGCTACCTCGGTAAAAATAAAATCAATCGTATGCACTGTTACAACATATGAAAAAATTATTCGCAATAAAAAAAAAACCCGTTGAAACTCTCTCTCTCTGCACTCGTATAAAAACTATTCTATATCCTTTGAAATCCCTTTTTGAGTATTAAAGTGTATAATAGTGTTTTTAACCGACTTCAAAAAAGGAGGAGGTTCTATGTTCGACGGGTATATATTTTTTTGTATGTATTTCCTCCGATTTCTCCGTCAATTGTGAACGGATTTCAAAAATTCGTTTTTTATTCAAAAGAGTATGCTCCTGAAGCAGTCCCATATTAATGAAGTTGATTAAAAAGTTAAGCTTTTGGAGAAAAAAACATAATTGATATTAATTTGGAACTGGTGAAACACGCCTTTTATGTTAATGGATGTTTGGATGGAATATGGATGTTTTAAGAGTCAAAGTGTAAGAGAAAAAAATCAATTTGTCACTCATTGTCCGTCCGTCTGTCACCAGGCTGTATCTCATGTACCGTGATAGTTAGCCAGTTGAAATTTTCACAGAATATTTATTTCTGTTGCCGCTATAACAGTAAAAAACAGAAAATAATAAATATAAAAGGGGGCTACCATACAACAAACTTGATTTTTTTGCTCATTTTTGCTTAGTATTGATAACGGCAACAGGTAGACGCTTGAAATATTCACAGAATATTTATTTATATAGTCACTTTAAAAGCAAATAATTGAATTAAAATAGAACAAATATTTAAGGGGGCCACGACAACAAACGTGATTTTTTTTGCCGTTTTTATAGCTAATGGTACGGAAACCTCGTGCGCGAGTCCGACTCGCATTTGGTCGATTTTCTTTATTTTCTTACGATTTGATTGACCAACATTGATATTTTGAACTAAAAACTCATTGTAATCAAAACTATGTTAGGCACTCAAGGCTTAGTGAACCTTTTTGTTACTAAATGAAATATTAGAATCGGTTTTGTTGTTTGCAGAGATTCCTTGTACATACAAACAAACAAATTATAAATACCTTTTTATAATAATAGTATAAATGTATATTAATTTTTATTATCAAAATAACAAAAAAGTAATGGAAATGGTATGGAAAAGGTAGGTCAAAGAAAACAACGAATACCTACAATTGCTCGTTTAAAATATAGGATAGGTGATTGTATATTAAAGGTGGTAAGGAGAAAATAACTAACGAGAGGCTATTTAGAAGCCTAAGACCGCCTAAGATCGAGTTTGTAATATCCGTAACACCCGTGTTACATACAATGTTTTTCATCAAAATTGCGAGTAAATAAATAAAATATAAGGTGAAAAATAAATAAACTCACAACAACACAATTGAAATGGTATCCGTCTGTCTGTCTGTTTGTATAGACCCTTTCTCAGGAATGCGTAAAGGTATCAAGTTAAAATTAATATCAAAAAATCAAACTTCTAAGTCAACGCAATAAAAAAATTCGGCAATTTTTGTCGCATATTTTGGCATTCACAAAAAAATTTAAAACCTATGACATACTTCCCTTTCATTCCACAGAATTATGAAATTGTCACAAAGCAAGGTCATCATAAATATAGGGAAAAATCCAAAACTCATCATTTTGTAGTTATAATACATTTAAAAAAGTTTGTCTGTCTGTCTGTCAAGTTCTTTTACTCAAGAACGCGTGAAGGTATCAAATTGAAATAAATACCAAAGTCTAGTCACTCAAAGTTTGAAAAAAATCAAGTTTAAGTCAACGCAATAAAAAGATATTCTCGAAATAAAATCATTTTTGCCGCATATTGTGACACAAATAAACCAAAAACTATGTAGTATTTCCTTTTGACTTAGAATCATGAAATTTCGCAAGAAACAATATGTTACATCACAAATATAAGAAAAATCCAAAAACAGATAGTCAAGGCTCAAACCGGTAAGATTTGAACTCATGATGGAAGAAATATCTACCTATAATAGGTTTGTACGTTCTCCTCGGTGTTTGAGCCAGACTCGCACTTAGCCGGTTTTTGTTTTAAGGGGATTTAATTATACAAGAAAGTTGGTATGGGATTTCCATGGCTTCATACCACGTGAATAAAAGGATCCGCAAAAGTTTGTATAGGACGAAAAATGTAAATCGCGCGGGCAACACTGTGGGGAATCAGCTAGTTGAATATACAATGTATTTCATCACTTTATCCTGTAAATAGAAAAAACACAACACGCTAACATCTATCCCAGATTGCATAAACATTCACGGGACTTGTCTTAAAAAAAACAATATTTATACAGTATCTCACGGCATTGAGAAAAAACTGTTCCTACTCTTATCAGATGTACACCAGTAACGTTCTTCAAATAAATGAAATAAACATATCTCCTTTACATTAATACTTGCGAAACTTGCTTGTAGACGTTTTCTCTGCATCTCACATACAGAATGGCTAATAAGCTGCGAGATAAAATAAATGTGCAACTAATATTAAGGCTCATATATCAGAGCTACGTGAGGACATGATTTTTGGCAACTTAAAAGCTCATGCGGGCTGTGTTCTGTTCCTACCACGCACAGCAATTTACCAGCCAGTCCAGGGTACTTTTTAAAGCTTGCTTTTTTTAAGGTCTTAGGTTTATTTGTGTTGTAAAAAGAAACTTGGACAGAGTAAAAATGAAACTTTTTTAACAGAAAGGTTATCTACGTATCGGTTGTATAGCAGGGCGTTTTTCTTTTATGACTTAACGGTGCTATGATAGGTGATTGGCTTTTTTACACAGGGTTGAGAAACAGAATATAACACACAGTAGCTACAATTATCACAGTAAATAAATGGGTAAGTATCCCACGGCGAATCACATATAGCACGAGCGAAGCCATGCGAAAAGCTAGTATTTTATATTCGATTATAAGCATCTGTGTGTGTGTGTATATAGCGTCACGGTTTTTTATGTTGAGTTTTTTGTGAGTTTCTCATATACGAATTATATTATAGCGTTCGCAAATTCTAAACCTGTTACATGTGAGTTCTTATTTTATTATTCTGAAAATTTGGCTTGGTGGTAGAAACTAACCATCGAACATAATAATTCGTATATGAGAACTAGCCAAATCAGACCTTAGGCTACAATATATTATTAAGTTATAAGAAGAAATGATATTTTATGTTGTTATAAATAAATTTCAGGACTGACCATTGAACTTGGCACCCATTTAGATCCCACTTCTTTTGTCGTTGAAGTCAACATCCAAAGCATATATCATAATATTGAACTTGGCTCTCATTTCACATTTATGTTTTTTATGGGATTTCATTACTTTTTGTACATTAATTATTAGTAGGTACTTATTTATAACAAAATTAATACCAAATGGTTTTTGTTTAACTACTGTATTTTCCTACGTTTACGACATACATACTCTACAATAGTCTCACGCAACCTATTTGTTTGTTGTATATTACTATACTCAAACAAAGAATATGCAATCGATTGGAATAGGCAGCTTCCATTGGGAGGCATTGGAATAATGCGGTGTAAGTGTGTTACCCACTCGTAATTCTGTTGTACGATTCATTGTACAAAATACGTAATAAAAAGATAATTATTTAAGACGATTACGGAACAAATTACCTGTTATCTATTGAAATGTCAAGAAAAACAATTTGTTACCAATAAGTTCTAATTCTTAAACTCATTCAGAGTTAAGTAAACATACCTACTTATAACTCTTATAACTATACTAAAATTATTATTATTTTTTTATTTAAACTATTGCCTAACTATACCATACGTACTTACTAAAAGAATTTTAATAATAATATAACTACAAATATATAAGTATTTTTTAAGAAAACCTATGAATTTCGTAGCATAAATCGCAACCTTTAGGTCAGATATCGAGAGACAACTGGACAGCAAGACGGCGCTCTAAATTATATCTTTTGTTGTGCATGCTGCGTAGTTTTTGCAAAGTAAACGCGCGCCTAACGTCGTTGAAATTCGCTTCGTAAAAGCGTTTTATATATTATTTTTTTGTAGGTTTTCTGCCAAATTTTTTTTTTTTTTAAGGGAATGTGTTTAAGTTCATTTTTATTCAAATAATTTAATAATTAGTCTTTTTAATTCTTAAAAACCTTGACGGTTACAAATGACCGCGCGCCCGCTTAAAGGTTAAGTGAAAAATTATAATAAAATGATAAAAATTTACCAGTTTCTGATTTATTCCTTTGTATTTACCTAATTACCTATCTGCATGCCAAATTTGAACTTTCTAGGTCATCTGGAACTGGGTTAGAGTTTTGATCTATAGGTCAGTCAGTGATAATAATAAATTTTTGAACGTTAATACCTAAATAACCGTTTGAGATGTGCTTATGAAATTTGGAGCACATATGTATCTCGCAAGTCTCAATATATGAGCCAAATTTGACATGTTTATGTGAAAAAGTTTTTGAGTTATGAGGAGGTAAAAAGTGGCTCCAAATGGTTCGTGTAATATTACACACGATGCTGCTTGCTCCTACATACTATATACTAGTACGGGCACTGACCTCTACTACTAGTAGAGGTCAGTGAGTACGGGTAAGTGTGCTGCCATACTACAGACTGCATATACCGAACCTTTTGCAGAGCAATAGAATTTGGTTTAATTGACGCCTTAGTTTGTAATAATCGGTCTTGTCTTTCGGTAACCAGGTCACTCCCTACATGAGGCTCAGCTACCTTGCTATTTATCCCATGCCAAGTATTAAAGCTCGGAAACAAGCTGTGCCTGATGCCAGGGGTAAGCACCATACCACTGAATCGCGCCGCTGTATGCTACTGCTCTAACAAGTAATAGTATCAACAAAACCATCAGTGTAGGAGAAAAAAGTGGCCAAAACGCTAAATTAACAGTAGCCGCCTAAGTTCTGCTGTACATTCAGCTATTGGGGTAAAATTAACACAATAAACAGACTTCTTAGTTTGATGACAATAACGGCATGAAGTTTCTTTGACGTGAGAGCTATTTGCGGGATAAAAAAGTACATTACGTTCCTTAATTTTATTCAGCTCGCGTTTGAAGAGATGCAGTCACGTGCGCTGATGGTTCGCTGCGGTGGATGATGACAGGTATAAGGTTTTGAAGATCGCGACATTAGCGCTTCTGTACTCTATTACGTACCTTTTATTTTTTTGCAATAATTATCCTAACATAAAGTTTTATATAAACACCGTTTATTGACTCACAAGAGGCACTCAACAATAAACATGGACGTTGACAGCTATTTAGCTTGGGTGGGGCAAATCTGGTAGAAAATATTATTTTCTTATGGCAAAAATGTACTGTACAGGCAAAATTCTAGAGTTTATACGCTTTTTGGGTAGTCTAGGGTGGGGCAGCTGCCTCAACCTTGATGTTCTTGGCTGCTCAGGTGCTTCGCCGCGTCGGATTTAGATGACGTGATATGGAACTAACTAGGGTTAAAGAATATATTTATATAGTGTGTTGACAGTAGATTAGATTAAAAGACAAATGGATGCGTAATTTTTTTTTTTATATAAACTATATATGTTGAGATGCAATGAAAGTTAATTCACAGTATAACCTGGTAAGTAACGGGTAAAAGATACTGCCTATTAGTCGTATTTATGTAAGATACGCCATCAATAAGTAACCTACCCAAATAAAAAAATTAAAGTACAATGAAGACTTATTTCTTTTGTGGCATCTCGTCTGTATTTCGAAAGGTTTATACAATACGCTTTATCCATCTATCGATACTAATATATGGATGCGAAATTGAGTTTTTCAGGAAAAAGCTTAAATTTTTCTTAGGTTTAGTAAAACAGACGGGAAAAGATAAAAGGCTACTCCGGAAAAGTCAACAACTATAACCGACTTACACGTAGATATAATTACTACAGTTACAACTGTATGTACTTTCTATAACAAACCTCCTTAATATAAATCAAGCAGTTACTGCAGAAATCTCACAACGATAACCGAATCCAGTGTTTGAAATTAAACTTCTTATACACTTATAACCCCATTCCCGAATTATTATAATATATAGTAAGGCAAGACATGATTTAGATCTAAGTGTTTGCCGTATCTTAAACCGCGTGGGTGCCCCTCCATTCAGTAGAATGCGATGTGTATTTTCTGAATGAGACTTCCGCCGACAGTGAGGCGACACGTCCCAACTTTTTATCGTCTTCAACAGATACGGAGGCAGGCATAGAAGCTTTGACGTGCAGAAAACGTCGAGAGTCGAGTCTTTTACTGCATCTTAAACGAATGTGAATACTTTTTATTACGCTACGATGTTTGAATGTCGATGAGTTTCTTGGTGAAGATTACTGGTATGATAGTTCAGCTATGATTGAAGAAGTGTATTGGTTTTCTTTCTATCATTTCTGAGAGCTTTAAGTTTAATCAGGTTTTTTAGAGATATTTTAAATATCATAAATAAACAAATCAGAAACGAAAGTGTATTCTTGCTGCCATGAGATGGCTTTATAATGTACAGAAATACAGATTAAAAACCAACAAAAAAAAAACGGGCCAAGTGCGAGTGGGACTCACGCCCCGAGGGTTCCGTTCCTACCACCATTTACGTACTTTTCAAACACAATCAAAAAAAATTGTTTTTTTTATATTTGAGGTGATTGAATGAAAGGTAAATTGCGGTTAAAGATTTATGACGTATTAAAAAAAAATACTTACTAGATCTCGTTTAAACCAATTTTCGGTGGAAGTTTGCATGGTATTGTACATCATATATTTTTTTAAGTTTTATCATTCTCTTATATTAGTTACAGAGGGGGGGAAACATTTTACCACTTTGGAACTGTCTCTCGCGCAAAGTACTCAGTTTAGAAAAAAATGATATTAGAAACCTCAATATCATTCCCGATACTGAGTTTCAGTTCTAAGTATGGGGAACCCCCAAAATTTATTGTTTTTTTTTCTATTTTTGTGTGAAAATCTTAATGCGGTTCACAGAATACATCTACTTACCAAGTATCAACAATATAGTTCTTATAGTTTCGGAAAAAAGTGGTTGTGACATGCTGACGGACAGACAGACAGACATGACGAATCCATAAGGGTTCTGTTTTTTGCCATTTGGCTACGGAACCCTAAAAAACAAAAAAAAAAAAATAGCAAAATTTTACCAGGAGTTTTTCTTGAAGGGATGGTAAGAGATATTACGAGCGTCAACTGCTGTGGCGAATTTATTAATAATATTGCTTGTTCTTATATCTGCCTTTCACCAATAATAGTGTGTCCTAAGAACTAAATCTCAAGTAGCAAGATCCAAGTTCCAGACTATTTGTAGGAAGCTAATTAACGTGACAGGGAGTAAACTACTAAACTTCTAACTAATACTACCGGAAATCGAAACCGGGACTTTTGCTCCGGTGCCGCGGTGGTCTAACCAACGTGCATTGTGCTAATTTAGTCTTTCTGTTTAGGGGGCGTCCATTAATTACGTGAGGCAATTTTGGCGATTTTTGCCTGCCTTAATCTCACATGAGATTCTTCAAAATGCATTAATATGGTGTTAATACGTTAATCTGTGCTTTATTGCGTTTCATTTATTTAAAAAATATATTTTGCTACTTTGTGGCGTTCGCATAACCGCTATAAATAGGTATTATTATGTAGGATTTAACCATATTTTAGTGAAGGAATATGTTTTACCTAATTCTTGCAAAAAAATATAATGTGATATTTTCCAAGAAACCCCCTTTCCTACCTGAGATTGGGTGAGATTCGGCTTGATATATACGTCGATAAATTATAGTTAGATGTGAAACTAATAATGAAACTGAAAATAATAAAAGAAAAACACAATATAGGCCAATCTTAAATAAAAACTCAAACTCGAAGCCGTATATCTCAAAGTTCTTTATAGCACACTCATAATATTTGTATACACTTTGTTAACAATTGCAGCAAAATATTACTATTGCGTTAATTTAAACACAATCTAAAAATTTGGGGAAGCGGAAAACTGGCGAGATGCCCAAAGAACCACTGGAACGGTTAGCCTTTTATGCATAGATTTATGGTGCATGAAATACGCAATTTCTTAACTCGACCCATATTCACACGTCAAATTGGGGCAGCCATGATTTATCTTCTGTATTCTTTTTAGAAAATTATAATATATTAGGCACTGTTTCTTTCATAAAAGTAAATCTGTCCTCAATTTAATTTAATTTGGAGTATGAGAAAAGCTTGTTGTGTATTGTATACATACATATGTATGTGGTATATATTATTATATATGTATGTATGTTTAAAAAAATGGATGACTAGTAAATTTGTCACAAGATTTCTATGTGTTCAAGAACTGTTACAGAAAATAAATGAAAAAAAAAAAAAAAAAAAAAAAAAATTAATGCTCTATTTTCTTCTTTAAAGGATTCCGGCTCCGTCTTCTCAACCAAGGGATCTAATTTGTTTCCTTGTGCCTCTTATCCTTATGAAGACTGCTCTTATCAAAGATATTTGTACTTTCATTCTTAGCCAGTAAATTATTTGAGAGTATGCTTTTCCCCATTTCTCGTTTAGTTTAGGTGCAGTTTTTTTTTAATATACATGTATATCTATAGCTCCCTACTTCACTACATAAGCTTAAAGTATTGAAAGATTAGAATTTTTACATATAAATGCGTTTCACTACTCAATTAATTTTTTTTTATTAATTGTAAACCATAAATGCGAATATAAATTACCTATATAAATAGCATAAGCAACTGTCACGAAATGACGGGAATTTTAGTGTGAGCGCCGTTTTTGAAGATACATATATAGTATGGAGCGTGTTTTTAATGTAGATTTTATCTACGACTAAAAAATAAGTTTATTTAGAAAAATGAATATTTCAGTCAATTTGATGCATAATATTATACAAAATCTGACATCGACATTTTTATAATGAAACAAAATTTTTTTTGTGTAATGTCTAGATATGTACGAATGTACTTATTTGTTTGCCACTTTTTGCCGCACACTGAAAATTACACTTTTTTTTTCAAGAAAGCGCGCATGGATGTTTGTATATTGGTAACTACCGCACCTTGGCTGTACAGTAGTATGTTTTTTTAGGGTTTCCTACCCGAAGGTTAATAAGCGGATCCCTATTACTAAGACTTTGCTGTCCGTCCGTCCGTCCGTCTGTCACCAGGCTGTATCTCATGAACCGTGATAGTAAGACAGTTTAATTTTTCACAGAAGATGTATGTCTGTTGCCGCTATAACTACAAATACTAAAAAAAAAGAATAAAATAAATATTTAAGGAGGCTCCCATAAAACAAACGTTATTTTTATTGCCGTTTTTATAGATAATGGTACGGAACCCTTCGTGCCCGAGTCCGACTCGCACTTGGCTGGTTTTTTATCTGATTTTTATTTATTTGTGTGACCTATGGCTTAATTGGTTGAAATAAAGAAAGGTATATTATTATTAAATATCACTATATGACTATGGTTAATAGGCCGACACGGCCGAACAGCGGAGTCTTAGTAATAGGGTCCCGTTTTTACCCATTGGGTACGGAACCCTAAAAAAGACAAATAATAATAATAATATACAAACATTGAGAGCTACATATCTAAAGAGATTAAACGTCTAGTCACTTTCGGTTCTCGTCCCGATGCATAGAAATTCATGCAGTATTTATATGTGTATGATAACGCGTTTTGAGTACATACTGTAATGTTCACAGTGTAACGCAGTTTGTAGAAACATTACGTCAGATTCACTTTATATTTAACAGTATAAACACAAGACCTAAATGATTTTGCAGCCGTGCGCATCACACAATTTTTCATCTCACTGCAGTGAGGAAAATAAATACTAGATACAAGAAAAACAATTCAAATAGAATTAATTAGCGTTTAATATTTGATAGCATTAAGCTTACCAACAAAATGGAACATAAGGTAGGTATACTTTCTTGTTTTAGATAATTCAATATTATACCTACTTAGTATATGAAAAGCTTTATGCGTCATTTGAATAGTAAATAAATAAATAATAAATGAATATTTTAGCAAATTACACACAGCGTCGTCTGGTACTAAAGTAGGCAAAGCTTGTGTTATGGATACCAACCAACAGAAACAAATACTTTATTACTTTTTCTGCCATTATGCATTCATCTTTTATTGGCTATACTTTTTACGCAAAAACTCAGTTCGGTATTTCAAACCTACCACTTCTAGTAACGTATCTTCGTTGCTGGAATCACATTTATATTTAAATTTTCTTTCAGTTTATTATAAACCAAACCAAAATGATGTAATAGAAAAAAAAGTTTATATTTCAGATGCGTTCGGAATTGGCACCATGGCAATTTAAAATTCATAAAACAAAAACTATACTTTAAATTTATTTCTTCTTGTATTTCTATAAATTTATTAACTACAATATCTATGTAATGAAACTAAAACGGAATACCATTTTTAATTCTCTGATATCAAAAATAAAAATAAATTGTACCAACGGATCACCAGTGTTGCCAAACTTTTTACAAGCCCACTAGATGCAGGTCTTTAAACCACCGGAAAACCACTAGATTTTTTAACGAAGAATAATATTAATAAAAACAATAAAAAACCACTAAATTATGAATTTGTATGAAAAACTATTTTTTAATTACAAAATAAAGAAGTAGTGAGTGATAGTGAATTACTTAATTACTTATTATTATTTTATTAATTAGATAGAGGATATTCAATGACAATAATTTTTGTTAAAACAGAAGAAACAAAAAATAGTTATGAAAAAATAATTTATTTTGTATCAAAAAGTAGTACAAAATTCCACGTTTCCTGAAACTGGCGTGTACCAACTGTGGTTTCAGCATATTTTTATAATATACATATAATAAAATGGAAGGAAAGTCAAAACTGTACATTGATACCGAAACCAAAAATATAGTTTTCAGAATTTTTGTCTGTTTGTCTGTATGAATTTTCGGGATAAACTCAAAAATAAAATATTATTTAGAAGTCGGGTCAACATTTAGGCTACATATTATCACGCTATCACCTACGGGGAACGAGCAGTGAACCTGTTTTTCTTCAACGCATTCTGTAACAACGTGTAATCTAACGACGCATATTTGACTTGCTTCTTAATTATTAATTATTCTACTCACACATAGCCATATGATGGCGTTGGCGTCGAATTAGATCGCGCTATGGTTTCGTTCACAAAAAGTGATGTTATAGTATAGCGTTCACGCAGACGACGTCGCGGGCAGCAGTTAGTTTATAAATATTTGCGAATAACAAGTTAAAAATTGTTTTACAACGATAATGAAACTTAATTAGCAACCCAAAACAATAAAGCTCGTTCGACGATCTACAATCTTTTTACTTCAATTCATTTACTTACAAGTCTGTTCTATTCTTTATCTAGCGAGCTGCGGCAGTGAGTTCACGTGGACAATACTCAATTTTGCCAACATATCATTTTTATTTTATCTATATGTGATGAGTAACTTATACTTACCAAGTGCAATGCTGTTTTAATTTAGCAAAATTTTTCTTTGTTTTTGAAAACAATCAACCTAAAAATTGCCTACTAAAAATCCACTAGCCACCAGATACAAAGTTTGTCCACCAGCAGGTGGTCCCAAAACCTCAGATCTAGAGATGAAACCACTAAGTTTGCAATGTTGCGGATCACTAATGTATTAAGTTGTAAGGACAAGCCGAATTTCTGAACGTTTCAGTATGCGACAAAATGGGCTATTGCACACATATTTTGCTTAAAAAAAAAATCGGCCAAGTGCGAGTCGGATTCGCGCACGAAGGGTTTCGTACCATTATTTATAAAATCGAGAAAAAAATCACGTTTGTTGTATGGGAGCCCCCTCAAATATTTATTTTATTCTTTTTTTATTATTTATTCTTGTAGTGTATACAGAAATAAATTATCTGTGAAAATTTCAACTGTCTAACTATCACGATTCATGATATACAGCCTGCTGACAGACGGACGGACGGACGCGACGGCGAAGTCTCAGTAATAGGCTTCCGCTTATTACCCTTTGGGTACGAAACCCTAAAAAGGCTTTTAGAACGAGTGTGATGAAAAATCTATTTCCGTTGGAGCTTTTGATTGGGATACCCTGGGTCCTTCGTCGTCCCTAAAGCTATCCAAGTGCCAAAAATTAAGTCAAGTGAATTACGACGCGAACGGATAAAAAGCATCAAATTTCGCATTTAAATGTAACAAAAAATCAAGGATTTTTGTTTTTGAACTGTTTTGTAGTGATTTTTTATTATTCTAAGTAAAAGAAGAATGAACACTAAAAAAAGTTTTGTTAAAATGTTACCTACAGTATCTATACTAATCTTTATGATACATGATTTCAACTCAATTTCGTTTGGCAAGTAGTTGTCTCTCAGCTTCAAAATACACTTTTTACATAGCTTTCTCTTTACTGCCCACCCTCTCAAGTTATGTCAAGTGAATCAGCAGCCACAGAGCCTGCCTCTATTGTTCTTGCGATCCACTGAGATGAGTCACATATTTATTATAGTCCACTCCATTTCTAAGATTTGTTACATCACATTGCTTAAACATGTTGTGCTATTATATTGCTATACTGTGACTTATTAGTGCGCGCTTTCCAAATAGGCAGTTTTTTGCACGTTTTTAAAATCGAAACCAGTTTTAGAGTGGTTTTAAGATATCTGTAAAAATATCGCTTTTGAAAGATTACTCCCGGACTTCTCGTTTTTCTGTTTTTAATCATTTACTCTCTATTTAAATAGTAGTTTATAGTTATTTCTAGAGAAAATTTTGATTTTACGGCATAAAAAGTAGCATATTTTCTTTTCCGTTCTTTTAACAATAAAAACAGAAAAACAAAGCACGAGTAGTGACGCTAAACAATAATAAAGAAACGAGTAAACAAATCAAAACAAACAGACTTTCACAAATATAAGTTTGGCAGTATTAGGATCAAGTTTACATATAGCTTTTCCCTACTTACAACTTCTAAGTTGTCCTTCAATTTAAAAAGATATTTATTGTCACTGAAAAGCGAACTTTGATTTCAGCTTAACGGCCGTAAGGCCAATGTATATACGCATAGGGGGCCTTCTTAAATGATAATGCAAAATTGTAGCTAATTCAAAAGCCGCGCTCGATTTGGTCTTAAGCACAAACAATTTTTCAAAAGTTTTGTTTTTAATTACTCAAAAATCTGAAATCTAAAAACATACTTTTACTTTTGGGAAGGTAAAATAACTAATTATTGCCTATTTATTATTGTAGATTTTCGATGATTTTGAAGGAAGAAAACAGCAATTTTTGGTACCTTTTTGGTTCTTGACTAATGGATCAGGGAATTAGGCTGTGCGTTGATCCGTCAGTCATTCAGGACAAAGCATTTTATATGTATATAGGTAGAAAAAGAAAACTATAAGTATTACAAAAAATCAAACACCTAAAAAGTGCATAACCTCTTTAAGCTTAGAAACCTTCAAATAATGTACTAATATAGTACGGTGACTTTTGAGACATTCTAATTTTGAAAAGTATTTGTTAGTTCAACCTTTTTGAAATAAAATCGGATTGAGTTTTCAAACATGTGTCAAAATAATATGTAATTGAAATCAAAAGCACATAGGAGTATTGATATCGACTTCGAAGCAAATCACCGCCAAAATAACTTTTTACCCCTATTAAAACCCCGTCAGGCGATGAATTTCAATTCATCCCTAATTTTAGACCCCATTTTCAATGGTAGCTATAACTATTTTAATATAGTTAAGGCATTTGTAGTTGCAGACACCGAAGTTTGATTTATAAGGGTTCCTTTATCATTTTTGTACAGAAGGCAGACAGATTCCTGACACTCCTGCATTGGTGGATTGGAGATAATTTTCGGTCATTTAAGGTGTCAAAAGGCAAATAGGTATATTTCCCTTACATTTTTCGTAACCGATAAGGTAAAGTTGTAAACAATATCTTGTTGGTAAACAAGGTAAATTGTTTTCCTCTTTAACTGAAGTCAATAAAAGGCAATTGATAAATTGTGGTTGTGAGAAAGTTTCGTCTTTAACTGTCGTGAAAAGGATAAAGTTGATTGGCCCTCAACCATTAGCACCGAGGTGGCCGTCGCTCAACATGCGACAAGTTTTAATTTGTACAATTGTTAAAGACAACGGCCAACCTCAATGATAAATTAATAATGAATTGCACTCATTTAACTGCGTTTTAATATACCTACAGGAACAAAATCTTAACGATACATATACATATCTGAAGTAATCAGGATATAAACGACTCCTAGTTACTTATAAAGTCCTTGTACATCAATCTTACAAATACACAAATCTTCATAGTATTAAGAAATACAATATTATATACATACATAGAAATAATATTTCTTTGTTTATGACACCCTAAAGGTTAGACTTTAAAGAAAATATATTATCATACATTATTACACATATAAAATACATTATCACAACGATTTTCAGATACGAGAATGTTGGACACGAAAAAGTTTAAAGTTGGCACAAAGGTGTTTATGCACCTCACGATAGTATTTTTAGACGAAATATTTTATAGTTTAATTTTGATTTTTAATTTGTTTCTGATTCCGACTGCTATATATAATTTATACCGAAAACAATATATCTATCTATACTTAATATGTAAAGCTGAAGAGTTTGTTTGTTTGAACGCGCTAATCTCAGGAATGGTCTGATTTGAATAATTATTTCAGTGTTGGGTAGCCCATTTATCGAGGAAGGCTATAGGCTATATGCCATCACGCTAACACCAATAAGAGCGGAGCACCAATGAAGAATGTTTCAAAGTCGGGTTTTTTTATCCTTTTGAGAGCTTCCGCTGCGTGCGCTGCATTAACTGTTAAAGTTTCGCAAAAATCATGTATGACAGAATTGTTTCCCTTTAAAAGTTCTAAAAAATAGTCCGGAACAGCATATGTCTATCTTTTAAGGTTGGCTCACTATAACCTTTTTTATGCTAACCAAATTTGTTCTAAAATAATGCATTATTTGCGAAGGTGTTTATATAAATATGATATCCTTATCCAAATAAATACGTTATTCATTACAAGTATTTTATTTTAAACAAAATTGCCCTTTACATCATTCGATTTCAATGAATATCTTAGGAGATATCGCAGTTTTAAAATAACGTCGCAGCATAATAATTATCAAGTACTGCGCGCGCATTTATGATGTGCGACGCCGGCGGGCAGTCATGGGCGCTACGTACTATTTAAAAATATTTTTACCTTCTGTGTTTTCTTATAATCTGACGTGATCAATCATTGAATGGATAATCGCCTATTGGCACATTTATTCGTGCATCAGAGGGCACGTTAAACCATAGTTCGTCCTGGCTGTACTCATATTCGACAGCAGTCGTTAAGCCGAATTAGAGGCCTAATGGACGACTTGAAACGGCAGACAGTCGAGTGTTCAGTAGCTAGCCCAACAACGGGGTTGTGTGGTGGACAATGGACTTATCCTAAGAAAAGGCTAGTGCCTTTTCGGTAGGGATGTAGAACGGTGACTCGACAACAACAACTTCCCTATTCGCAAGACCCATAAAGACAATGTCACATTGATAATAATGATGTAAAGGATATAGTACATTATGTATTGATTAAGAGTGTTGAGGAGAAAATTATTAACCCGAGGCTATTTAGTAGCCTATATAAGGTCGAAGGCTTTAATGACTCGAGTTTGTAATTTCCGTACCGTCCGTCTTACACCCAATGTTTTTCATCACATTCGCTAGTAAATAAATATGTGTTTATATATTGTATATATATGTGTATATTACGAAAAAACAAATAAAATCGCCAAAACACAATTGAGGTAATAGAAGTAGAGAAAACAACGGAGCCGGCAGATTAGTATTACACCTTAGTACTTGATATTAATTACAACTTGATACCTTCACGCGTTCCTGAGAAAAGGGGTCTTGATAGACAAACAGTCAGACAGACAGACAAACAGCAGACAGATGGACAACAAAGTGATCCTATAAGAGTTCCTTTTTTCATTTTATTTATTTAATTTAAAAATATGTCTTTCGTGACAAAAGTTGATCGTAATAGTTAATGCGTGTATGATGAAGAAAGAATACCATGGCCGTAATGTTGCCATTGGCAGGCAAAAATGTCGAGCTTATTAGGTATATATTCTTCGTTATAGGTCTAGGGTAGGGTGAGGTAGTTTCCCCCAATCTGGATGTTCCTGGCAACGTCCATAAAAAAGCTCTATAATTTAACATGTCTTATAAGTCTGTTGTTTTAAACTTTTAAAATTATTTTAATATTAGCAAAATTGTTGTTAAATTATTAAAGGACGTTTAGGACAAAGGGCAACTTACGCCACCAACAATTGGTATTTCAGTGTTATTGTCATGTTGTGTCAACTTTAACAGGTATAGGCACAGAGAAACACGGCCCTCATCGTCAGGATACCGTGTTGCTTTATCTGTATAGGTATCAAAAAGGATTATCTGCAAACAAAACACATACCCTAAAGAGAAAAAATAGCTTACAGCAATTTTAATAGTCGACAGAGAAACACTGTGTAGGGTAGATACATCTTGGTAGATAATACAACAAAGGACATAACAAAAGATTATTTTAAGAAGTCTTTATTCTTGTTTTTCTTTTATATAATACTTAATATTAGCGAATTTCAAGATTAATAAATATATCACGCTAGTATATTACGCAAATGTCAGTGGGAGGCCCATAAATCCCTCAAAATGTTGTAGGCGCATGCAGAAGTTCGTAAAGAAAATTAAATACGCCCACGGACCGAGGGGTGGCTCAACGCCTACGCTCTATAGCTTGGCCTCTTTTTCAAGAACTATGAGTCGTTAAGGCAACTTTTACATTAGAGATGTGTAAAAGCTTCGTCTTGGTTCATTAATTACTCATTAATTGGACGTATCGTCATTAGCCGATAAATGTCTGCTGCTCAAAATCATACTCAATTTTTTTTATTCAAATTTATTAAATTCTTTTCTTTTTTTTTGAACCCTTCTACCCTCCCTCCGATTTACAATTTGTATTGCTACCGATAAGAATCCGGCTAGAAATTCGATAGTTACTCTTTTTTTTAAATGACCGTATTTTGGGCATATGTTTTAATTGCATTGACTTACAAGCTTGATTCTTTGACTACTTTAAGTGACCTTGGACTTTGTATTTAATATTAATTTAAACTTGAGACCTCTACGCGTTCTTGAGTAAAAGGGTCTTGACAGACAGACAAGGTTTTTTAATGTGTTATACTAAACATTAAAAATTTTCGGATTTTTTCCTATATTCGTGATGTAAAACCTTGCTTCGTGTCAAATTTCATGATACTAGGACAACGGCAAGGATCCCACGGGTAATGATTTATTTGTGAATGCCAAAATATGCGACAATAATTGCCGTGTTTCGGCCGTATTTTTCTATTGCGTTGACTTAGAAAGAATTTTTTTTAACTTTTTCAACGGACCGTACTCCTTTACACGCTTCTGAGAATAAGAGTTTTGACAGTCAGACAGACAACAAAGGGTTTCTTTTTTCCTTTTGAGGTACGGAACCCTTAAAACCCAAACTAATAACAACAAAATATAAACTACGCTTTAAAACATTTTTCTTTGCTGGACATAGCCTCCTCCTTAGATTTGTTAAACTAATTATAATTAACATAGTATTTTGTATTAAGCACCCACGGGAGCCTATGTCTAAACAGTCAAACCTTTCTCGAATAAAGTTTTTTTTAAGAAAATTCTTTAGTATTTTTATTGCATTAATAGAGGTATATATAACATACATGTTATTTTATTTCACATACAATTGATAATAAACAGAAAACTGACTGATATTTAATGATTACCTCCGTTGCAGAAAATCTGATCGTTGCTTTTAGTAAAATCGTGTAATTCGATGGTTAAATTTTTATTCGCTTCACTTCAAATGTTTTAACATTACCGGAGGATTACTTATTATTAATAAATGCACAGTATTTTTATCGCGATTCACAGCGTCACTGACAAACTCAACACCAGGATAGGTATTTATAGGTAGGTAATATATATACTAGTAATAAACTGTTCAGCAGCGTCTACCGCACGAGCAACTTTTAATTGATCGTCGAGGTATCAAAGATTTAAAAAAATAGGAGCCATATTAATAATAATGATAAACATTTTTGGGAATAACGCACAACGTCGTCTGGTCCCAAAATAAGCAAAGCTTGTGCTATGGATACCAGACAACGGATACAAATACATTTAAATATACTTTTTTTTTGTAAATGCATACATTTTATACGTAGAAAATACTCAGTCTCAAGACAAACACAAAAAATAAACATTGGCTTGTGCAGGAAGTGAACCCACGCCCGTCGATTCAGCAGTTGGGTCACCCACTAAACCACGGAGCCGATCCACCATCTATAGTTTTAAAAAACCAGTTAAAGATTTGAATTCAGGATCCTCGAAACTTAGAGTTATCAACTTAGTTTCGTCGAAATCAAAGTATTTTGCCAAAAATATTGATGCCATATTGGATTCACCATTTTGAATTGTAAAAACGAATAAAACATTTAAATTAATCACCCTCAAAAACATGCCAGAACACTATTCCTTTTTCTGTAACAGAACTACATAAGTTTCATAGCTACCGCTGAGTGTCAGTAGGCTGCCGCTGGTTCAATATTTCTGAAAAACTAATCAGTTCGATTCTGGGTGTAGCGCATTCGATGTCTGATCACCGCAAACTATGGACGCTTGCAACATCTGGGCCATCACTCGCCCGTTGTTGAAAAATCTAATAACTTCTTTCTTGAATAGCCTATACTGTAGTCCTTAGAGAAAACCTTGGCAGGGAGCTCATTCCACAACAGAGTTCGGGAGGAAGTAGAAAAACCACACTTTAGACTTACCATCTCTCTATTTGACACCACTTGTACAACACAAAACAAAAAACAATTAAGCAAGAACAGACAATACATTAAGAGATACCGTTAAATTATTATCAAGTTTAAGGATTTGTAAATATAAGACGCAAATAATTAATCTACAAATAAAAATGAAGAAATAAATCATACGAGAAAGATAATAAAAATAAAACAACAGTAAACATTCTAAGAACAAACAAAAAAATCTTGAAAATTATAGAACATGATAGTTCAAATATAACAGCAATAAAAAAAACAAATAAGGTAGGCAAGCTTGCATTGTTTTGGGTGTCAAATGAGACCCACTCAGGTATGCTTTGGTAGAAAAACTACCATAGCGCTCGTTTTTAGTGAAGCTCAGATGACCTTCAAATGCAGCGACAACGTACATATATTATGAATATTTGCTGTGCTTATATTGTAAATTACTTCATATGTATATTTTATTCATATTATATTATAATATACTCCTTATATAATTATAAACAAATAAATAAGTATACTTTCAATTCCTTGGCAGGGAGCTCATTCCGCAACCCAAGCGTTCTCGGGAGAAAGTTTCTCTGAAACCGTACTGTACGCGACCATTTCGGTTCTAAAATGTGAGAATGAATTCCCTGCCGATGGCGAGCGGTGCGATGGTAGAACGTAGCTTTGGGCATCATTTCAAACAATTCCTCAGAACACATCCCATTGTACAAGCGGTAGAACACACACAGGGAGGCAAAGTCTCTCCTCTTAAAGTTAAAGGTTCGATACGGTAAGTGAGTTTGGGATCGTCGACAATTATCATACCCCGTCGTTGAACCGAGTCAAAAGGTCCAAGTTGGTATCCGGGTGCACCTGCCCAGAGATGGCAGCAGTACTCCATATGGGGCCGAACTTGCGACTTGTAAAGCAGCAACCTCTGCCCCGACGTGAAGCACTGCCTCGCTCTGTTGAGTACAGTTTTTTGGACGCCAGCTTCACCGTATCTTGTAAATGATCTCGGAACTGAACATCGCTGGAGATGTCATCACCAAGGATCCCAATGCTCTCGGAGATAGAGAGGGGAGTGTTCTGGAATAGTGGGACTACAGTGAATGTGGTTTTCTTAGCGGTGAACGCGCAGACTTGTGTCTTTGTAGGGTTGAATTGGACCAAGTTTACCCGTCCCCAGTCAGAGACCTTGGACAGTGTGTTCTCGATTTGAGACATGTACGTTGTTGATGTCCAACATGTCATTGATAAGCAGAAGAAACAACGTAGGAGACAGCACGGAGCCTTGCCACACCAGCATTAATGTCCATGTTATCAGAGCAACTGCCGTCAACTACGGTTCGTATGCGTCTGCCGGACAAAAAACTAACCACCCATTTGTACAAACCCTCGGGCACTCCGTAAGATGGCAACTTTGATAGAAGACCCCGGTGCCAGACCCGATCAAACGCCTTCGCTATGTCCAGGCTACATGCCAATCCTCCCCCTGACTCCCAATAGCTAGTGCCCATCGGTGAGTTAGATACACTAGAAGGTCGCCAGTCGAGCGACCTTGGCGAAAGCCATATTGACGATCACTGACCAGGTCGTGTTCTTCTAGGTATCTTAGAAGCTGTGTGTTGATCACACGCTCTATCACCTTGGAGAGGAGAGAGGTAATAGCGATAGACCTGTAATTCAATGGAACTGATCTATCGCCCTTTTTGGGCACCGGGTGCACATTCGCAGTCTTCCATGAAGACAGATATTGCCTTGTGTGGTAGGAAAGCGCGAAGAGGCGCGTGAGTACATGACATAACTCAGGAGCACACTGCTTAAGCACCACTGCTGGTATACCGTCTGGCCCACTCGACTTATGAACGTCTAGAGAAAGCAACGCCCGCCATACCTCCCGTTGTGTTATGGAGATTTCCGGCATGGTCTTACCGCACCACGGTATAGTAGGTGGTCCAGCGCCTTCGTCGTTCATATTCGAGGCTTACTCTTTAGCACTATGGGCCAAATCACCATCGGTCTTCCGCAGTGGTGGTAACGACGACTGGCAAAATTTCCCTTCGGCAGCTTTGGCAAGCGACCAGAAAGCACGACTCCCAGAAGGATAGCTCGCAAGTCGCCCACCTATTTTGCCGATGAATTGGAATTTTGCTCTGGCAGATGCTTTCTTACTGAACCTCGAGGCAGCATTTAATTTGCGTTTTACCTCAGAAATATTCAGATCCTTATTATTACGAGCCGTGGTCCAAGCCTAATATGCTGATTGCTTATGAATTTTAGCTTCTCTGCAAGACCTATTAAACCACTGTCTTTTTTGACGCCGGCAGCTACTCGCGGGTTAGGAATATAACATTCCATACATTCCATACCAGCGAGGATTGTCTCAGTGACTGCGGCTGCGCAGACGTCAGGATCTTCTGAGCTAAAGCAGATCTGCCTCCACGGGTACGATGCATAAAATTCTCGCAATCCATCCCAGTCTGCCGACTTATAGTGCCACACACGACGCCAATAATTTGGCCCAGATGGGTTGTGTGCATGACACTTGAGTCCGAACGAGACAGTGGTCCGAGGAGCATAAAGGCGCATCCACTGAGACGGAATATCCGTCCGGACGTGTAGTCAGCAGAAGGTCCAGTAAGGAGCTTGTATGGTCTTCTATATCTGGTATTCTCGTAGGAGATAGGACCAGCTGAGAGAATCCATAGGTCAGAGCAAATTCATGAGCAGATATCCCTGCACAGTTATTGGTTCGAGAACTAAGTCACTCACAATGGTGGGCGTTAAAGTCTCCCAAAATAACTAGTTCTGCTGTGGGATATTGCTCTAGAACTTTGTCAGTCGTCAAACTCAGGTGCGTGAAGAGTCGAGTTACGACGCCGCCGTAATCTACGCGCACCCACAATATCGACAGGTCCCTGTCTTCAAGGCTATGAAGTCGGCGACAGCAGATATACTCCCGGACGAACATACATACACCGGCACGACTCACAAAATTGTGCTCGAGTCTGTAGCCGGGATAATGAAGGTATGATGGGTCGGCCGGGCAGGATATCTGCGTCTCCGTTAGGAAAAGAATAGTCGGCTGCGCAGTCTCGAGATGGTAGTAGACTGCGTTAAGATTTGCGTGGATACCCCTGATGTTGCAAAAATCCACATTATAAGTGGATGGAGTAGCCGCTGTAAAAACTCTTTTCCTTTCGTTCTTTTGGCCATTTTATTTAAAAAAGTTACTTAACTAAAAATGAAGATTCACTGCACAGACAGCTTAGAGGACAAAAGGTGCGGTATTAAAACTGCCGAAGCATGGCACAGATAATACAGTTGCTGGCACGGCGGGCGGAAGGGCTCCTGATCCCCCTCTGTTGTAGTAGCCGGGTCCACTCCGGTCTCCTTCTCCGGCACGACTACCACTTCAGATACTTTACACAGGCTGGCGGATCAGCCTCCCAGTGCGGAGATTAAGTGATCCCTGGGTTCGGGATCCCGTTCAACCTGCGGGCGGCCAGCGGTCAGCCGTTTCATCAGGTCTCCCTGACCGCCGAACCAGCACGCCGCGTCTGCGCCGAGCACTGACAGCAACAAGCACCACCGGTCCTCCGCTGTCCGCGCAGCGAATCCTCAAAGAGCTCTGGCAACCTTATACACCGCCAGGAACACAACACTACTCATTATTAGTGTTAATGTGGCCGCGGTTTTCTGTAAGGTGGAGGTACTTCCCCAGTTCGGGCCGCTCATTCGAGCAAGTACTCGCTATGCCCCGCTTTATTTGTTCGGGCGGCTTATTCGAGCGAGTACTTGCAATGCCCTACCTACCTATCTACTATTGTCTATATATTTACATATCTTATACGACAAACAAAGGAAAATAAACGTTTTTTCGACAATGGCATTAAGATAAACATTGAGTGTTGATTGTCTGACGTCACAGCATAATCTTTCGTAGGGTAATGACGACAGTTCGCACTAAGCAAAGCAAATTGACGCACATACGTACACAACACGACACGGTTAATTGCTTTTCAGTTGCTTACGCCCACACCTCTACCCTATCGCTGTAAATAATGTTGCTATATTATCATACCAGGTTTAACGTTTGTTCATTTATGAACTTCAATGATAAATTCCTGAAAATAGCTAATGTTGAGGACAGGGTGTGTAAAAAAATTAACTGTTATATTTGCGCTTTTACAAGATTTGCGCTTTTTTGTTAGGTAAATTGTAAATTGAAAATCGGCCAAGTGCGAGTCGGATTCTCGCACGAAGGGTTCCGTACCATTATCGGCAAAAACAGCAAAAAAAAAAAAAAACACGTTTGTTGTATGGAAGCCCCATTGAATATTTTTTTTGTTTTAATTTAACTATTCATCATTAAACTGAATACATAATTAAATATTCTGTGAATATTTCAAGCGGTTACCCGTTGCCGTTTTTAATATCGAGCAAAACTGAGCAAAGAGATCACGTTTGTTGTATGGGAGCAACCTTAAATATTTTTTTTATTCTGGTTTTCATTATTTGTTGTTATAGCAGCAACAGAAATACATCATTTGTGAAAATTTCAACTGTCTAACTATCACGGTTCATGAGATACAGCCTGGTGACAGACGGACGGACGAACAGCGGAGTCTTAGTAATGGGGTCCCGTTTTATACCCTTTGGGAACGGAATTCTAAAAAGTAGCATTCAAAAACCTACGTACTCAATGCTAAATTTTACTTATTAATACATTTCTAATTGAATTTATTGTGCAGGTATATATGTGGTTTTTTTTTACTTGTTTGCCACCGTAGTGATATTAACAAAAAAAAAAGATACACTGCATCGGTAGCAATAGGCTAACTCTTAAAGTGGTTGGCAAAAAACCGCTCCTGGGGATAAAAACCGTTAAGATATACATACTTACAATTGCTGCAACTTTGGGAATCCAGCATAAGGAAAATAAACACTTCGCTCAATGTTCCATCGTCGTAAGGTTTTTTCTTAATTTTTTAATGAGGTCTTAATGGCGGTGTGTAATCTATTATTTTCAAGTCAAAATACACAAAGTAAAATTCAAGGAGCTTCTGAGATTCAAAACTAATTTTCTATGAAAAATTTAAATGGCGTTTAGCTTTAAGAAAATGTTAGTGGAGATCGGAAACATCCGGCTTATTACCAAAGACTATCAAACGGAGCAGCGTTATCGAGACCTTTGCCCTCGCTTCAAAACACGACAACGAAAGTAGGGCTCATATTAATGTGTGATTTATTGGTACATACAAGTTTATCAGATCAGTGAACCACATAATTTTAACGTAGATTACGCTTTGACTGTGACTTCGTCTGTTTATTTATGTTGTTATTTTTGACTGCAAATAATTTACCGAAAAGCAAAAAGAATAGAATCAACAATTTTTGATACAATTTTAAGCTATCAGCAATTTTCCAAGTTTTTTTAGGTAACAGCTAATAAACTTAATTATAAATCAACTTATTAAGCATTTGTAATACAAGAATTGTATAACAAAACGTTAAGTTGAAGAATTTATTTAGTTTTAGAATAAAAGCTATCAAGCATGGTCTATTGATCTGATTGAAAAATAACATTAAAACAATTTTTGTTTAAAAGTTGTTTTATTTATCAAATTTATTTTTTTAGTTTGGCTGCATTGTACCGGTTATCAACCACGAAATATCTTTATTCATGGGAACTCTCAATTAGAATAGATAATTAGGTAGGTATTTGACCTTCTCCATCCTTCTAACTAGCCTTGTGCCAAAAATAAAGACACCCTGTTACAAGTCGCAAGTTCGGCCCCATATGGAGTACTGCTGCCATCTTTGGGCGGTTGCACCCGCATACCTTGGCCTTTTCGATTCGATCGACGAGAATCGTCTGCGATCCCAAACTTACTAGCCGTTTCGTATAGCCCGCAGGGTCCCTGAGGAATCTGAGGAAAGATTTTGCCTTCCTGTGCACGGCCGTAGCTAAAGGGGGGGCATTGTGGGGCAAAGCCCTACCCTAAAAATACCATAAACCAAGGTATAACATATGTTAATTGGTTACCCATAGTGTAAATTGGTAAAAAAATAATTATAGCAACAACTATCAAATTAATTCTGAATGCCCTGCCTTAGATTCAATTCTAGCTACGGCCCTGTTCCTGTGTATACCGCTTGTATAATGGGATGTGTTCTAAGGAATTGTTCGAAACGATGCCCTCGGCTGCTTTCTTATTCCATCGCACCGATCGCAATCGGCAGGAAATTCATCCACACACCTTAGAACATAAATGGTCGCGTACAGTGCGGTTTCAGAGAGACTCCCGCGAACGCTTGGGTTGTGCCAATGTTTTCTCTAAGGACTACAGTATGGGGTTCTGTAAGAAAGAAGTTGTTAGATTTTTTGAGGGTCGGAACGCGCAAGTGATACCCCAGGTGTCCATTGATAGGCTGCGGTGACCACTTAACATAAGGCGGCAAGCTTGTTGACTAAAAATAAAAAAAGTGCACAGCAGTTTCATCCGCGGGAAATCTATTCCCACGGAAACTCTTGGTTAGAAAATAATAATCTCCTAAGTATTTTAACGTTCCTTTAATTTTATTTCTGCGCCAAAATTAGACCACAACATTGCTCATTTGCGACGTGAAGTAATTATGCTAGGCGTTATCACTATCAAGGCCGTGACAGTAAAGCCTTTAGTTGCTGGATGAGTAGAGTTTGAAGGCCGCTCCAAAGGTAAGGTCGTCAATAATATGAATCCAGCAATGGCATCACCGCTGAGTCTTATATAAAGCTTTACTCGAAAACGCAGGGAAAAGTTTAAAAGTTATAGAATAGATGTTATTTAGAACTAACTAAATATACCAAAATTATTTTATGTTGTACGTTTTTAGTTCACTCATATTATTTTTCTTTTTCGGTCGTTCGTCACTGGCCAGTTTAAAATATCGTCAAAACTGAAGATAATCTTTTACTCGAAAATGCTACAAAAAGTTAAAATTACAATCCAAAATGTAACACAGGAAGGACATATACTCTGAATTCCTAGTAATATAAGTATGAACAAAACAGACTTTTCTGGGCGGTAAGGCGACAGTTGCAAACTATACTCATCTAACAAAGACTTACTTTCACGGCCTCGGTTGTAATGTACTGGTCTTTCTCCGTCATTTAGACTATTCAAAGTGCCGATATTTAGGTTAATAGGATGTTCCATTCCGACGTTAAAGAATAATAAACAAACCAAATAGACTTTCGCATTTGTATAGCAATTTTAGAATTAGTATGTAGTAATGACAATAATATAATCAAATATACTATAAATACACTTAGGTATCCCTAAAGAGGGGGTCGTAGAAATCACGAACGCATGCTCGTAACTTCCACGTTTCACATATTAAAACAATATTAGTTGCTACTACCGGGAATCGAACCCGGGACCTTTGACTTTGCAGCCCAACGTTTTACCACTTGCGGGACTATACTATACTCTTAATATTATCCTAAAACCTCTAACAATTAATATTTTATATTAATTAATCTTTATATAGTAGTACCTGGAAGACCGAGCTCTGCTCGTTTTTTTAACAACGCTATCTATTGACAAGTAGCTTTAGTGTTGCTTAACAGCGCCATCTATTGTCAAGTAGCTTTGGTGTTGCTTAACAACGCCATCTATTTTTAAGTAGCTTTAGTTTTAGTACTTGCAAATAGATGTCAGGAAGAGTCATATATTGCAGTTTATCATTGCCTGAAAACACGGATAAAACGACGTTTTCTAAAAATGAAACCTAGCTATATCGATTTGTCGTCCCCGAAAACCCCTGCATACTAAATTTCATGAAAATCGTTGGAGCCGTTTCTGAGATTCACATTATATACATATATACAAGAATTGCTCGTTTAAAGGTATTAATGTGTAAGACTAGCTGACCCGGCGAACGTTGTTTCTTTTTTCAAAACAACTACCGCACTAACCTATTGTGAAAGGGTTGTACTAATTCAGAAACCTTCCCCGGCGTGTGCATAACAACTTACCAAAATTTCATTAAAATCGGTTTACCCTTATTGCGCGAGTCCGACTCGCAGTTGACCCTGTCCGACTCGCACTTAAATCTTTTTTTCTTTCTCAGAAACATTCCTCGGCGTGTGCATAACAACTTACCAAAATTTCATTAAAATCGGTTTACACTTATTGCGCGAGTCCGAATTGCACTTGACCCTGTCTGACTCGCACTTGACCCCTTTTTTTCTTTCTCAGAAACATTCCTCGGGGTTTGCATAACAACTTACCAAAATTTCATTACAAACGGTTTACCTTTATTGCGCGAGTCCGAGTCGCACTTGACCCTTCAGAAAATCCTTTCTTATCGGATGACTACGTCATACAAAGAACACATCCACCAAGTTTCAGGGCTCTATGATCAGCGATTTAGGCTGTGCGTTGATCCGTCAGTCATTCATTCAGGGCAAAGTTATTTTATTAACTAGCAAACCGTACTATAACGGTAAGAAGACACGATGAGCGTTACAACATTAATGTAGGAGAGATCAGATAAAGAAAAACAAGATACTTCAGGCATGGAGGATGCGCGACTCCAGAACGCAGTAGGAACGGACTCGATCCGCGGAAAGGCGCGCTATATGGTTGCAGTGGCCGCACAGAAGTATGCCGCGCGCGTCAGGTGTGCTGTGCCACGCTGCGATGCGGGATTAGCCCAGCCAAAAGCATAGCGGTTTTACCCCCTCAGTAGTCCCCGCAGTCCAGTAGTAAATGGAATTCAGGATCAACTTCCCAAATGATATCAGAGATTTCAGCCGGAATAGACATCAATACTCAACATAATCATTAAAAGTTGTTTTTGTCTGACTGTAAAGTAACACAATGGTTTGACGATTGTTTTTAAGGTTTTGGACCCTATTACTAAGAATCGGACAACACAACGCATTGACTCGAACTGCCGTACAGAACCTAAACGGTCGTAAGTGCGTAAATTTGCGGTTCTGAGAAAAACACGGTTAAAATATTTAAAGTTCATAAAACACGTTAAAAAATTATTTTAATTTTAAACTGAATACTGAAAGCAATACTTATCATCTACAGTCTTTGTCGTTGAAATTAATTTGAAAATATAAATAATAAAGAAATTATGACGACTCCAATTTTTCATGGCTGTTACTACCCAAGAATTTGTGACATGAAACTAATTAAAGTGTCGTAGAATATATCGTTACTACAAAAAAATCAATTTTTTGTTGTGAAATACACACTAAAATGTGATTTTTACGTCGTTTTAGTTAGTATTAGTACAGATATTGATAATACTACTGCTTTTAGCAGTAGTATTTACAAAACAAAGCACCGAGTTTCTTTATCATCCCATAACCCAGAACCACCCATGGGAATAGGCAGAGGACTTCTTAATTCTTTTCTACACAGTGTGTTCTTACAGAAAAAGCTTATATTTTTGTTAGAAAAATGATAGAATTGAAATAAATTTAACAACTATTTTCGATTTCGATTTCTTGTTCATAGAACGTTTTACAAGATTTTGGAAAAACCACAGACACAGGTATTCGGCTTGGGATTATGACTAAGAAATTTTACAGTGATTGATCAGTAAATGTCAAAAACGAATGAAAAATTCGTTTATATGAAGCCCGCTGCGCGGCGCCGCGAAGTGTATCCTTTTAAACTTTACCAATTAAACTGCAGTAGTCAACTTACTTTTATTATATTTTAACCAGTAGGTTTGAACTAACATTGTTACTATAAAAACTAATTATAGTGTCTTATGTCACATACTTACGTCAGTTTAGTAAGTTTCCTTCGTATAATTGCTGCATAATACTAACCAAAATGAATTAAAGTCAGTCAGTACGACACTTTAGTTAGTAAGCTTCATACAAAAAATGTATGGGAAAACATTTATGGTAATTTAGTAAGTTATGGATAGGTATTTTATTTTCTACTTTACTTATTTAATGATGGTACAATATAATGTACTACGACATTTTAATCTGTATATTAAAAATTTAGTATCTATTAATTTGCCGCTTATGGTTTTCCGTCACATTAGCTAGTTTCTTGTTAATTTAGAAGCCAAAAATGCGTTTATACGACAAGAATTAATTATTTAAAATCAAACTTATGTTTATAGTATTAAGATTTTAATTAGTTTGCCTAAAAGATAATTTTATCTGTTGTAACCTGTAATATATAACTTAAAACACCAAAAGTGCACTTTCGACGGTTTAGGTTCTGTACGGCAGTATAGACATGGGAACCTATCTATATTTCTCAATCTGTTACAGTACCAGGCTGCAAGTGTACAAAACTGAGTGATGGAATAATGTTGATTGAAACTTTTTATGGGTGTCATGACATTAATGATATTTCAAGAGAATCTCACTAAAATACTTAGAACAACTTATCTTTGTGAATTATTATTGTAGATATTATGTACGCCACGCAATATTTATGTGTGTCCTTATTGAATTACACAAGTTGAACACTAAAGTACCATGACTAACAAACAAAAACTTATATAAATGTAATATTTAATTATTTTATTATGTCAATAGCATTATTTTTCTTTGTGTTAACGGCAAAACTCGAATCAGAACTTTTATTACCTTATTTAAAAAAGTGTGAGCTCTCAAGAATAACAACATTATAATAAATTTAGGTACATTATAAGTGAATAAGGAGGTCCTACGTAAAAAAAAACCTTTCTTTAAAAATATCTATCGGGATAAAAAAAAATTTGATGTTATAATCCCGGACATTCAAGTGAACTTGGGAGGAATTCTTGACACGCTCAATTTCAATTTCACTTTCATTTATAAAACACTTATAATATATTTTTATGTTGTGAAATACACACTAAAATGTCGTAAAGCAGTGATTTTTACGTCGTTTTAGTTAGTATTAGTACAGATATTGATAATACTTCTGCTTTTAGCCCATACAATTATCATATCTCACTGTTACTTAACTCTCAGTACTTTAGCAGTCTCTATTTATTTGGTTGCCTTACCGCTTACATATTTCGATGGCTTAACGTGTCCCCCCCCCCCCCCCCTAATTTTTTTTTTCTTTCCTATAATTCTTTCGTGGTTGAGTAAGTTTGTAAATGATTTACTTTTCTTTATGTATATGTGTATTTAATGGTCTGTCCGTCCGTAAAGAAAATTGAAAACAAACATGTGTGTACATTAAATACTCGTATTTATCTATTTACACGTTTAGCTCCCGCCAGGGGCTTTGTCCGCGTAAACTTTTTTACAAATAAAAAACGTTATAATACGTAGATAGCTCTTCCATAATGAGATCGAGTCTCCTATGTGAAAGGTTTTGATTTATTTGTGTCACAATATGCGATGAAAATGACCGTATTTTGTGTATATTTTTATTTTTAGTATTCGCGATTATGAGTAGTACAGGGAGGTTGGATATGGAATTTTAATTCTATGGCAGATTGCGATGTCAAATATTCTACGTCAAAAAAGTAAATAAACAAACATTATTATTTCTTGACAATGTCAAAGACATGTCATGTGACATATTTGAGTGTTAAGCGCGAATCGTGTGTAAAGGTTTTCACTTCTGCCGGCACTCCCGGAGTGCAACTCGTTTTTTTTTATATTTTCAGTCTTTATCTATAATATCCCAAGTATGTTTTGTTTCCTATCATAGATACCTAGTTAAAACATTTGTTTTATGGGTAAAACTTAAGATCAGAAATTTGTTTTCATTTTAGGTATTAATAATTTGATCTAGTCAGTAAAATTTTTCCCTATGACGCTGTCTATGTAAATAATTAAAACTATCTAAAACATGATAAGAACAACTTGTAAAGATCTCAGTTAAAATTCTATTAAAAAATGTATTAATAAAGTAATTAAGAAATAGTTTTTATTACAAATAAAGGAAACAAAAATAGAAAGTAAAAAAAATGCCGCATAATAAGTAAGGTAATGAATTTAATCCAAAGTAGTTAACATCCTCTTTAGGGTTCCGGGACCAAATGGCAAAAAACGGAACCCTTATGGATTCGTCATGTCCGTCTGTCTGTCTGTCTGTCTGTCTGTCTGTCCGTCCGTATGGCACAGCCATTTTTTGCCGAAACTATAAGAACTATACTGTTGAATCTTGGTAAGTAGATGTATTCTGTGAACCGCATTAAGATTTTCACACAAGAATAGAAAAAAAAACAAAAAATTTTGGGGATTACCCATACTTAGAACTGAAACTCAAAAATTTTTTTTCATCAAACCCATACGTGTGGGATATAGATAGGTATAAATGATATTGCGGTTTCTAATATATTTTTTTTCTAAACTAAATAGTTTGCGAGAGAGACATAGTGGTAGGTACGGAACCCTTGGTGCGCGAGTCCAACTCGCACTTGGCCGGTTTTTGTCTCTTCAATCCCTATCCCTTTAACAAATTACAGCTTAATTTAAGAGGTTGACAGCTGCTAACTAGCGCCGGCACTTTATTTTTATTTTATTACGACATACTCAAAGCATATTTCAAAAATGTAAATTATACACATTTTACCAGCTATTAATAAGCTATTTTTAGAATGTTTCGTACTGAGTCTGTAACGATACGGTATTTTCAAATTGTCGATTACATTTTTAATACGTTGTACGAACTAAAACGAAATAGAGGTCCGAATACTCTTTTTCTGTTTACAACCTTTAGATACATTTGTTAAGAGTTTGTAAGAGTTTAAGAGCCTCGCAGCCGGCTTAATACAAACGATTTTCTCACTTATTTTTGACACTTGCTGAACAAATACCACGAAATTTTGAAGACATGTTCCAGTAATAAATATCTAGGTCTACAGTGTGCTAGTTTTCTATATAATTTTAAAGTCAAAAGTCATACAGGATTCTAATTTTTCATACAAATGGTTTTAAAAAAGATTTCTAGTTCATAAAACGTTTTACAAGATTTTGGAAAAACCACAGACACAGGTATTCGGCTTGGGATTATGACTAAGAAATTTTACAGTGATTGATCAGTAAATGACAAAAACGAGTGAAAAATTCGTTAGTGTGAAGCCCGCTGCGAGGCGCCGTGAAGTGTATCCTTTTAAACTTTACCAATTAAACTGCAGTAGTCAACTTACTTTTATTATATTTTAACCAGTAGGTTTGAACTAACATTGTTACTATAAAAACTAATTATAGTGCCTTATTTCACATACTTACGTCAGTTTAGTAAGTTTCCTTCGTATAATTGCTGCATAATACTAACCAAAATGAATTAAAGAGAGTCAGTACGACACTTAAGTTAGTAAGCTTCATACAAAAAATAGTATGACAACGTTTGTCGTACAAACTCAATGAATGGGGAAACATTTATGGTAATTTAGTAAGTAATTGATAGGTATTTTATTTTCTACTTTACTTATTAAATAATGGTACAATATAATGTGCTACAACATTTTAATCTGTATATTAAAAATTTAGTATCTATTAATTTGCCGCTTATGGTTTTCCGTCACATTAGCTAGTTTCTTGTTAATTTAGAAGCTAAAAATGCGTTTATACGACAAGAATAAATTATTTAAAATCAAACTTATGTTTAAAGTATTAAGATTTTAATTAGTTTGCCTAAAAGATAATTTTATCTGTTGTAACCTGTAATATATAACTTAAAACACCAAAAGTGCACTTTCGACGGTTTAGGTTTTGTACGGCAGTATAGACATGGGAACCTATCTATATTTCTCAATCTGTTACAGTACCAGGCTGCAAGTGTACAAAACTGAGTGATGGAATAATGTTGATTGAAACTTTTTATGGGTGTCATGACATTAATGATATTTCAAGAGAATCTCACTAAAATACTTAGAACAACTTATCTTTGTGAATTATTATTGTAGATATTATGTACGCCACGCAATATTTATGTGTGTCCTTATTGAATTACACAAGTTGAACACTAAAGTACCATGACTAACAAACAAAAACTTATATAAATGTAATATTTAATTATTTTATTATGTCAATAGCATTATTTTTCTTTGTGTTAACGGCAAAACTCGAATCAGAACTTTTATTACCTTATTTAAAAAAGTGTGAGCTCTCAAGAATAACAACATTATAATAAATTTAGGTACATTATAAGTGAATAAGGAGGTCCTACGTAAAAAAAAACCTTTCTTTAAAAATATCTATCGGGATAAAAAAAAATTTGATGTTATAATCCCGGACATTCAAGTGAACTTGGGAGGAATTCTTGACACGCTCAATTTCAATTTCACTTTCATTTATAAAACACTTATAATATATTTTTATGTTGTGAAATACACACTAAAATGTCGTAAAGCAGTGATTTTTACGTCGTTTTAGTTAGTATTAGTACAGATATTGATAATACTTCTGCTTTTAGCCCATACAATTATCATATCTCACTGTTACTTAACTCTCAGTACTTTAGCAGTCTCTATTTATTTGGTTGCCTTACCGCTTACATATTTCGATGGCTTAACGTCCCCCCCCCCCCCCCCTATTTTTTTTTCTTTCCTATAATTCTTTCGTGGTTGAGTAAGTTTGTAAATGATTTACTTTTCTTTATGTATATGTGTATTTAATGGTCTGTCCGTCCGTTCGTCCGTTCGTCCGTAAAGAAAATTGAAAACAAACATGTGTGTACATTAAATACTCGTATTTATCTATTTACACGTTTAGCTCCCGCCAGGGGCTTTGTCCGCGTAAACTTTTTTACAAATAAAAAACGTTATAATACGTAGATAGCTCTTCCATAATGAGATCGAGTCTCCTATGTGAAAGGTTTTGATTTATTTGTGTCACAATATGCGATGAAAATGACCGTATTTTGTGTATATTTTTATTTTTAGTATTCGCGATTATGAGTAGTACAGGGAGGTTGGATATGGAATTTTAATTCTATGGCAGATTGCGATGTCAAATATACTACGTCATTAAGTAAATAAACAAACATTATTATTTCTTGACAATGTCAAAGACATGTCTTGTGACATATTTGAGTGTTAAGCGCGAATCGTGTGTAAAGGTTTTCACTTCTGCCGGCACTCCCGGAGTGCAACTCGTTTTTTTTTATATTTTCAGTCTTTATCTATAATATCCCAAGTATGTTTTGTTTCCTATCATAGATACCTAGTTAAAACATTTGTTTTATGGGTAAAACTTAAGATCAGAAATTTGTTTTCATTTTAGGTATTAATAATTTGATCTAGTCAGTAAAATTTTTCCCTATGACGCTGTCTATGTAAATAATTAAAACTATCTAAAACATGATAAGAACAACTTGTAAAGATCTCAGTTAAAATTCTATTAAAAAATGTATTAATAAAGTAATTAAGAAATAGTTTTTATTACAAATAAAGGAAACAAAAATAGAAAGTAAAAAAAATGCCGCATAATAAGTAAGGTAATGAATTTAATCCAAAGTAGTTAACATCCTCTTTAGGGTTCCGGGACCAAATGGCAAAAAACGGAACCCTTATGGATTCGTCATGTCCGTCTGTCTGTCTGTCTGTCTGTCTGTCTGTCCGTCCGTATGGCACAGCCATTTTTTGCCGAAACTATTAGAACTATACTGTTGAATCTTGGTAAGTAGATGTATTCTGTGAACCGCATTAAGATTTTCACACAAGAATAGAAAAAAAAACAAAAAATTTTGGGGATTACCCATACTTAGAACTGAAACTCAAAAATTTTTTTTCATCAAACCCATACGTGTGGGATATAGATAGGTAAAAATGATATTGCGGTTTCTAATATATTTTTTTTCTAAACTAAATAGTTTGCGCGAGAGACATAGTGGTAGGTACGGAACCCTTGGTGCGCGAGTCCAACTCGCACTTGGCCGGTTTTTGTCTCTTCAATCCCTATCCCTTTAACAAATTACAGCTTAATTTAAGAGGTTGACAGCTGCTAACTAGCGCCGGCACTTTATTTTTATTTTATTACGACATACTCAAAGCATATTTCAAAAATGTAAATTATACACATTTTACCAGCTATTAATAAGCTATTTTTAGAATGTTTCGTACTGAGTCTGTAACGATACGGTATTTTCAAATTGTCGATTACATTTTTAATACGTTGTACGAACTAAAACGAAATAGAGGTCCGAATACTCTTTTTCTGTTTACAACCTTTAGATACATTTGTTAAGAGTTTGTAAGAGTTTAAGAGCCTCGCAGCCGGCTTAATACAAACGATTTTCTCACTTATTTTTGACACTTGCTGAACAAATACCACGAAATTTTGAAGACATGTTCCAGTAATAAATATCTAGGTCTACAGTGTGCTAGTTTTCTATATAATTTTAAAGTCAAAAGTCATACAGGATTCTAATTTTTCATACAAATGGTTTTAAAAAAGATTTCTAGTTCATAAAACGTTTTACAAGATTTTGAAAAAACCACAGACACAGGTATTCGGCTTGGGATTATGACTAAGAAATTTTACAGTGATTGATCAGTAAATGACAAAAACGAGTGAAAAATTCGTTAGTGTGAAGCCCGCTGCGAGGCGCCGTGAAGTGTATCCTTTTAAACTTTACCAATTAAACTGCAGTAGTCAACTTACTTTTATTATATTTTAACCAGTAGGTTTGAACTAACATTGTTACTATAAAAACTAATTATAGTGCCTTATTTCACATACTTACGTCAGTTTAGTAAGTTTCCTTCGTATAATTGCTGCATAATACTAACCAAAATGAATTAAAGAGAGTCAGTACGACACTTAAGTTAGTAAGCTTCATACAAAAAATAGTATGACAACGTTTGTCGTACAAACTCAATGAATGGGGAAACATTTATGGTAATTTAGTAAGTAATTGATAGGTATTTTATTTTCTACTTTACTTATTAAATAATGGTACAATATAATGTGCTACAACATTTTAATCTGTATATTAAAAATTTAGTATCTATTAATTTGCCGCTTATGGTTTTCCGTCACATTAGCTAGTTTCTTGTTAATTTAGAAGCCAAAAATGCGTTTATACGACAAGAATAAATTATTTAAAATCAAACTTATGTTTAAAGTATTAAGATTTTAATTAGTTTGCCTAAAAGATAATTTTATCTGTTGTAACCTGTAATATATAACTTAAAACACCAAAACTGCACTTTCGACGGTTTAGGTTCTATACGGCAGTATAGACATGGGAACCTATCTATATTTCTCAATCTGTTACAGTACCAGGCTGCAAGTGTACAAAACTGAGTGATGGAATAAAGTTGATTGAAACTTTTTATGGGTGTCATGACATTAATGATATTTCAAGAGAATCTCACTAAAATACTTAGAACAACTTATCTTTGTGAATTATTATTGTAGATATTATGTACGCCACGCAATATTTATGTGTGTCCTTATTGAATTACACAAGTTGAACACTAAAGTACCATGACTATCAAACAAAAACTTATATAAATGTAATATTTAATTATTTTATTAGGTCAATAGCATTATTTTTCTTTGTGTTAACGGCAAAACTCGAATCAGAACTTTTATTACCTTATTTAAAAAAGTGTGAGGTCTCAAGAATAACAACATTATAATAAATGTAGGTACATTATAAGTAAATAAGGAGGTCCTACGTAAAAAAAAAACCTTTCCTTAAAAATATCTATCGGGATAAAAAAATTTTTGATGTTATAATCCCGGACATTCAAGTGAACTTGGGAGGAATTCTTGACACGCTCAATTTCAATTTTACTTTGATTTATAAATCACTTATAACATATATTTATGTTGTGAAATACACACTAAAATGACGTAAAACAGTGATTTTTAAGTCGTTTTAGTTAGTATTAGTACAGATATTGATAATACTACTGCTTTTAGCCCATACAAAACAAAGCACCAAGTTTCTTTATCATCCAACAACCCAGAACCACCCATGGGAATAGGCAAAGGGCTTCTTAATTGTTTTCTACACAGTGTGTTCTTACAGAAAAATCTTATATTTTTGTTAGAAAAATGATAGAATTGAAATAAATCAAACAACTTTTTGAATTATGTATCAAAATTGTATTATTTTTATTCAATAAACTTATAATTTACTTAAATGCTACAAATTTTAACGTTAATAGTAGGATCTTTGTTATTAATTCAACATTATTTTTAAATTTCAACTTAAATTAAATCACAAATGACTGTTAAGCTACTGCAGTCTCTATTTATTATATTTTCAGTCTTTATCTATAATATCCCAAGTATGTTTTGTTTCCTACCATAGATACCTAGTTAAAACATTTGTTTTATGGGTAAAACTTAAGATCAGAAATTTGTTTTCATTTTAGGTATTAATAATTTGATCTAATCAGTAAAATTTTTCCCTAAGACGCTGTCTATGTAAATAATTAAAACTATCTAAAACATGATAAGAACAACTTGTAAAGATCTCAGTAAAAATTTATTAAAAAATGTATTAATAAAGTAATTAAGAAAAAGTTATCTTTACAAATAAAGGAAACAAAAATAGAAAGTAAAAAAAATGCCGCATAATAAGTAAGGTAATGAATTTAATCCAAAGTAGTTAACATCCTCTTTAGGGTTCCGGGACCAAATGGCAAAAAACGGAACCCTTATGGGTTCGTCATGTCCGCCTGTCTGTCTGTCTGTCTGTCTGTCTGTCCGTCCGTATGGCACAGCCATTTTTTGCCGAAACTATTAGAACTATACTGTTGAATCTTGGTAAGTAGATGTATTCTGTGAACCGCATTAAGATTTTAAACAAGAATAGAAAAAAAACAAAAAATTTTGGGGATTACCCATACTTAAAACTAAAACTCAAAAATTTTTTTTCATCAAACCCATACGTGTGGGATATAGATAGGTAAAAATGATATTGCGGTTTCTAATATATTTCTTTTCTAAACTAAATAGTTTGCGCGAGAGCCATAGTGGTAGGTACGGAACCCTCAGTGCGCGAGTCCAACTCGCACTTGGCCGGTTTTTCAATCCCTATCCCTTTAACAAATTACAGCTTAATTTAAGAGGTTGACAGCTGCTAACTAGCGCCGCCACTTTATTTTTATTTTATTACGACATACTCATAGCATATTTCAAAAATGTAAATTATACAAATTTTACCAGCTATTAATAAGCTATTTTTAGAATGTTTCGAACTGAGTCTGTAACGATACGGTATTTTCAAATTGTCGATTACATTTTTAATACGTTTCACGAACTAAAACGAAATAGAGGTCCGAATACTCTTTTTCTGTTTACAACCTTTAGATACATTTGTTAAGAGTTTGTGAGCCTCGCAGCCGGCTTCATACAAACGATTTTCTCACTTATTTTTGACACTTGCTGAACAAATACCACGAAATTTTGAAGACATGTTCTAGTAATAAATATCTAGGTCTACAGTGTGCTAGTTTTCTATAAAATTTTAAAGTCAAAAGTCATACAGGATTCTTATTTTTCTTACAAATTGTTTTAAAAAAGATTTCTAGTTCATAACGTTTTACAAGATTTTGGAAAAACCACAGACACAGGTATTCGGCTTGGGATTATGACTAAGAAATTTTACAGTGATTGATCAGTAAATGTCAAAAACGAATGAAAAATTCGTTTATATGAAGCCCGCTGCGCGGCGCCGCGAAGTGTATCCTTTTAAACTTTACCAATTAAACTGCAGTAGTCAACTTACTTTTATTATATTTTAACCAGTAGGTTTGAACTAACATTGTTACTATAAAAACTAATTATAGTGTCTTATGTCACATACTTACGTCAGTTTAGTAAGTTTCCTTCGTATAATTGCTGCATAATACTAACCAAAATGAATTAAAGTCAGTCAGTACGACACTTTAGTTAGTAAGCTTCATACAAAAAATGTATGGGAAAACATTTATGGTAATTTAGTAAGTTATGGATAGGTATTTTATTTTCTACTTTACTTATTTAATGATGGTACAATATAATGTACTACGACATCTTAATCTGTATATTAAAAATTTAGTATCTATTAATTTGCCGCTTATGGTTTTCCGTCACATTAGCTAGTTTCTTGTTAATTTAGAAGCCAAAAATGCGTTTATACGACTCGAATTAAAACTTATGTTTATAGTATTAAGATTTTCATTAGTTTGCCTAAAACAGATCTCTTTTTGCTATTGATATTATATATTATATATATATTATATATTGATAGAGCCAAGCAAAAAGAAAGAAATCTAGTAAGAAGCCTACGCGAAAACTTACTCGTAGCGTTGGCAAGCGATACGATATGGGGGGGGGGGGGGGGCAAAGATAGAGCCAGAATAACGTCTGCCTGGTCAGTTTATAATATTAGTATAGCATGTGGGGATTCTCACCGCGAGGAAGTAATGAAGAAGCAGTACTTCACGTCTGGGCAAAGGTTGCTGCTTTACAAGTCGCAAGTCCGGCCCCATATGGAGTACTGCTGCCATCTCTGGGCGGGTGCACCCGGATACCAGCTTGGCCGTTTTGACTCGGTTCAACGACGGGCTGTGAGAATTGTCGACGATCCCAAACTCACTTGCGGTATCGAGCCCCTAAGTCTGAGGAGAGACTTTGCCTCCCTGTGTGTGTTCTACCGCTTGTACAATGGGATGTGTTCTGAGGAATTGTTCGAATTGATGCCCACGGCTACTTTCTACCATCGCACCGCTCGCCATCGGCAGGGAATTCATTCTCACACTTTAGAACCGAAATGGTCGCGTACAGTGCGGTTTCAGACACTTCCTCCCGCGAAACCTAAGCGGGTTGTGGAATGAGCTCCCTGCCAAGGTTTTCTGTAAGGACTACAGTATGGGGTTCTTCAAAAAAGAAGTTATTAGATTTCTGAAGGGTCGGCAACGCGCGAGTGATGCCCTTGGTGTTGCAAGCGTCCATAGGCTATGGTGACCGCTTACCATCAGGCGGACCGTAGGCTTGTTTGCCACCTTAGTGGAATAAAAAAAAAAAAAAAAAAAAAAATCTCATCTTCTTGGGTTTTTGGACAATCACATGGATTCCTAGATTGCAGTCGCTCAGAAGTAAAAAAGCTTGAGGTGAAGTTTTTTTGAGTTTAAAGCTTGTTTGTATTATCGTTTTTACGATAAAGTAAAAACACCAAAAACAAAGACCTTTTACATTTTTTTTTATATTATTTGGTAGGTATCCGCCATAATAATATATATTTTCTCGATTTTTATCTACTTTAGCGGTCTAATAGACTGACAGGCATACACACAGCGTCGGCCTAGTATACCCGACTCTACCCTAGAAGCTTTCACCATGAAAACAAATTATATCAATGACTATGCCTGGTCTATTCTCGATATCACGATAACACCAACATCACATTCAAACTCAAATCTTGGAAATCTTTACCGCCTACATGGAAATAACCTGGGTGTTATCTGTGCTGTGACCTAGGTCAATTAGTTTCTAAGAAATCCACGAGCAGAGACGCTGTAGGTGGCGCGCAAACACAAGTCAATATCTGTGACTGGACATCGCACTTTACACAATAATTATTATACAAAGATCATTGACTTAGCGGTGCATTTTGTCAGGATGTTAGAAGATAAACGTTCGACGTTCACGGCGGCGGTTATATACAGGGTTGTCACTGTTCGTGAGTCATTAAAATTGTTAAATTTGTTTATTATTCATTATAGTGCAGACTTTTTAACACAGATGTGTTATTGTTTGTAAACAAACCAAACACATTATTTTATGATTACAGTTGGAATTTGTTTGTGCCAGGATTCTTTTTTTTTTTGTTAAATACAAAAGACAAGCTTCAAACGCATAGTAAGTAAAGATATTTGATATTATTTGGAAAACCACTTTAATTTTAATTCAATTGTAAAATAGATCGCATTATATCTAACTAGTTTATAGCTTCATATCGAGTTAACAAAATCTAATTTTTGGGCTAAGAAATCATATAAAAATGTCTTTACCCGTCTCTACCAATTATTTGTTACATTCTTTGTAGCCATACGTATCAAACAGTATCTTAACAATAATATTAGGTATACTCATAATCATAAATGAGTAATTAGCTCTGTTCTATGATACATAAAAACATATACTTGTTGACAAAGCCTTACTTATTAATAACGGCTTCAGTTGACATATTGTTTCAACTGACAACCCTATAGCGGCGCCCGCGCAGGTGACAGAGGGGATCGCAATGCGTCTAACGTCTGTTATCTAATCTTAGGAATGTGCGATCCCTCTAAGAATTCTGTGGGTTACCATTTAGCGCTGCGTTACAAAAAGATTTTTGTTACATAAAATCAATACGGCTTATCTCACGCATTGTAAACGTACGTAACGGTCGTGGAACTACAAAAGAACAGTGAAAGTTAGCGTCACCGTCCAATAAAAGATAGATAAAAGTATCATATCGCTCTCATTAGAAGCTTCTATTATATTATTTTTGTCAATTTTGACTTTTCTCTTCATAATCGTCTTACACTTATTGTCAATATTTTCCCCGAGTCAGTTAGTTCATAATATAGGTCGATCTAACCAAGCGGTTCTACTATAGTGTACAAGGGATGCACCTACAGTAGGTACACTAGCCCTGTTAGGGTGGGACAGTAAAATTTCACCCGACTTGATCTATAAAATAAAACTGGTCATAAGCAATTTTTAAATATTCTGGATTGTTTCTAGAATGAATAATGTGACTTTATTAATCTGCTTATTCTTGTAAGTACCTACAATTTTAAATCATAAATAATATTCCAGTCATTAAAGAAATCAAAAAGCCCATGTCTATCATTTCTCTATCTTTTATTTTCTCTTAAATGTATTGTTTTTCAGTAAAATGCGAAAAACGAGAAAATATGATATAAAAACTGGTAATGTGCGAGTCGGACTCGCGCTTTAAGGGTTCGGTACTACGACAGAAATACTAAATCTTACGCAACAAAATTTATACAATTTTACCATGTTATTTTAAGACCATAGACTTTTTGAAGGTTTTCCTGAAAACAACAAGTAAAGAACTATTTTCTGTGTTTTTTTTTTTAAATACAAGGCTCATTATAGTAGGGAAGGGGAATAGTCAATTTCAACTGTGTTTCTTATTTAAATAACATTGAAACTATTTGTTTTAAAAATGTAAAATAAAATATGACTGTCACAAGAGACTTTTACTTAATATGTCACGGTACAGCTTGCAAACCTATTTTTTAAACGTCTAACTGGCCCCCAAAAGTTACTAATTAAAAAATTCTTACGTAAATTTATTCACTTTAAAAGTCTGTATATGGGTCACAGTTAAATTTCAGCCAAATCATTCAGAGTAAATACCTAGTCTGTGACAGATGGACGAATGATCCTATACGGGTTTTTTTTTTAATTCAGTCGTAGGGAACCCTAAAAGCTATCACAGTTCTTCTTTTTCTAACTTCTTTGTTAAACTATCATATTAAGCAAAAATTAAGTGCTTACAACTTGATTTTCGGCACAGAGATAGCTGGAGGAACGAAGCTGAACATAAGATACTTTTAACTTAATCGTGATAAACTGCTAGGGGACCCCACAGCAATAGATTTTCCGCTGTTGAAACCGTAACAGTTTGCAGCAGATACAGAGAAAAATGTAGAATACTTAAAGGAGGTCCTCTATTAGTCCTCTAAGTATTCCGCGCAAATAAAGTGTGGGTACAAACCAAAAGTAATTCTAACTAATAAGCAAGTGCGAAATTTTATTCATTTGTGTAATTTTTTGTCAAAAAATTTTTTTTTAGTTTATGGGCTGCTACTTCTGCCCGAAGCTGTAATAAGCGCTGTCCAATTTTCGCAAAAATAATAAGTCCGAAAATTTGTGAGTGTGTGTGTGAGTTAGCATGTTTGTAACTCCAACTGAACCCGTTTGAGTTAAATTTAGAACGGATAAAGTAAAAAGGCATATTGTATTTAGAAAAAATTAGAAATTTCCACAGAAATAACTAGAAACGAATTGCTATAGCTACAGATATACGAAATTTCCTTTGTAATCAAGGAGTTGTTAAAGGATTTCCATGCCGATAACCGATATTCGCGTGGGTAATAGCTAGTAAAAATATGGGTGTAATATAATAAATAATATTTTAGTCTCTGTTTTTTTTAAAATACCACTAAGGTGGCAAACAAGCACACGGTCCGCCTGATGGTAAGCGGTCATCGTGGCCTATGGACGCTTGTAACACCAGGGGTATGACTCGCGCTTTACCGACCCTTCAAAAATCCTAACTTCTCTCTTAAAGAACCCTATACTGTAGTCCTTAGAGAAAACCTTGGCAGGCAGCTCATTCCACAACCAAAGCGTTCGCGGGAGGAAATTTCTCTGAAACCGCACTGTACGCGACCATTTCGGTTCTAAAGTGCGAGAATGAGAATGATTTCTACGATGAAGATCAATTCAATGCAATTGTTGCTTTTATATAAAACTTAGTTAAAAAAGAAATAGCATTAAATAATTCTTTTAAAAACATAACCGTTCTATTTTAAAATTATTTAGTATTCGAAATACAGACGATCCATAATTAACCATATTATTATTATCTAAAAAATTAAATTAAAAAACTAGAAAAAGTTAAAAAAATGACAAAATTATTAGTATTATTATAATTACCTAGTACATTAGGTACCTAGTATTAGTATGAATTATATATGAACTTTGCAAATGACCTATTTTGCACATAAAAGACCACTTACTGTTAAGTAAGTGCATTGATCTTAATGCATTATGTTTACGTAATGCGCCGCTCAAGTCACTGATCCCTTCGAATGTAAAGTAACGTATTCTTTAATAACATTAATTCTAAGATTTTGATAAAAAAAAATAGGTACCTACACACATGTGATGTTAGTAGTTAACACAAGATCTTTTAAAGAGAAATACCACGCACGCAAAGCCTCAAACTAAAAAGTGACAGGTTAGGTTCATGATGTGACCAGTTAAAGCGGAATTGTGCTCGACCGACAACAGCGCTGACCATCGGTCGAGCACTGAATTTAGCCTAGGAAAGGACTTTTAGATAATAAACCCGAAATAAGGGTGTAAAGCTTATATGAGACTCAAAAAGTAAATCAGGTAGTTAACGTTGCAAGTTACACAGGCTAAAGAATATGGTAACTGCTGCACATAAATCATTCCATGTAGAACATCAGTCCTGTCCTCAAGACTTATTTTTTATTACCCACTAAAGGTCCGTAGTCCGACTAATTGGTCACACAAAGAAGTTCGTGGTCCAACTAACCAAGACCACGCAAATGGTACGGCAGACCGCTTACCACTAGACGGGCGTGGGTTTGAATTTTTAGGTAAAAACTGAGAGTCCTGAGTCTTAATTAGTCTGAGTACTGTTAAAATACCTGCATTTTAAAATGAAAATATGAGTACTTTGTGTTCTTTGTTTTATACTATATGTTAAGGTGCAGGTTACCTAAACATTTTGGATGCATATATCTATTAAAGAAAATGAAGCTGTTTTTTTGGGATGGTCAGACGAAGCCACGTGTTGTTAGGCGAGTTGTTTGTTATCACTATTATAGAAAGGTATAATGAAGGTCCCAGAAATTATCTACAAAATCTAAGTAGTTTGAAAAAAAATTTAACAATGACAAAAAATAAATATTTACGTACGACGTACTTAAATCAAAATCTAAAAAGTTTGTGTCTGACAAAAAATAAATTAATTCCAAATCACGTATTTGCTTATTACCAAAGGAGTTCAATGACTTAATGAATAAACAATCAAACGACCTGCAACTTGCATTGAGGTTATTGGACCTCTGCGACAACAAATGGGCATTTTCCCAGTTACATAGACCATTTGTTTCCAGGTTCATATCTAACAAAGGTTTTCTTGTATCTGCCTCTGACCCTCATTGTATCCAAATGGCCTTTATTTCGCTTAATGATTGAGGATTAAAGCCCTTGCAGCAGTTCTTAGCCATATCATCACTTTTATTTATGACTCGAGGGTCGTTGGACGTTAATGCCTATATTACTAGACCAGCCAGACCATTCGATATAAACCACAGTTTGCAACACTAAACTTAAGGCTAGGACTTCATACATCCGGAATATTTCTGGTCCGAAAAAAAAATCATTTCGGCATGGTTTAGATTCGAAGAGAAATCAACTCGCCGCCATCACTTGCCTTGGATAGGTGTCATGCATGATACTTTTTATTTTAAACTAGCTGACCCGCGCGTGTTCGTCTTTGCCACATTTATCTTCTTGTCTTTCAGACCTGTTTCCATTTACTAAGGTCGGTCTTCCTTTCCATTTAGCACGGTTTAGTGTTGCGTCTTTGTCCAAATGAACTAATTTAAAGTTTTTTCGACTTTCGACAAACACACTGCGCCTCATTTATGAAATAATAAACTAAAACTATGCTATAAGAAAGTTTTCATTTCAACACCTTAGCTGCACCAAACCAGTTGCATATATGTATATGAATTAACACAAAGTATATGGATAGATCAGATCCATCGAATTAGAGATTTGAGCATGGGGTCACACACAGCTTTTAAGACACATAGAAAAACAAGATTTAGTCCGCGGCCGTCAATTCTGCTTTCGCCACGGTCGCTCAACTGGTGATCTTCGAGTGTATCTCACACACTGATGGGATGATATGTTATCCATCGACAATAAATATTGCATATAACAGTACCGGAGACGCTTATTATACGAGCCGTACAAACATCCCTTTAAGTTGTGTAGTGAGCTCCCTGCCAAGATTTTCTTTAGGGACTACAATATTCAAATTAAAGAGTTTAAAATGAAAAAGTGGTTGGATTTTTAAAAAATCGGCAACACGTTAAGCAATGCCCTCGCTGTTGCAAGTGAGTGCTGCGATAACCGATTTACATAGGCGGACTGTTAGCTTGTTTTCCACCTTGGTGATATTAAAACAATCGTGATAAGCCCGCATTTTATTATACACAGTTACCTAGATACCTTCATGACATTAAATCTGCCTGATGATAAGTAATAGCTATTGTCTCCGGAAACCTTGAAAATTTTACACTAAAGCATCTGCCTGAAATCTGAAAAATTTACTTTTTATCATAGCCCGAATCATAGTATTGCTTGCTATTTTTCCGTAAAAAAAATTTAAACTTTCACTTTGTAATATTTTCTTTTAGAAGATAGAGTTTGTTATTGTTAGTTCGCAGATGTTAGCTTTGTTCTATTAAGCTGTAAGCTGTCAATGAATAGGGCGATAAAGTATTTGTCACGTCTGGCTTACCTATTAATAGTCAGCACACTCATCAGACTAATGGAAACTCATTGAGGCTTGGTCGGGGGTACCCGCGCCACGTCACCCGCGCAACGCGAGACGCCACACTGACGCCCGCCAACGCCGAGGCGCCGCGCCGCCGTTTACCTAACTCAAGATTCTTCCTAGAAAGTTACTCATACGTACTTTGACTAATGAAATATATCAAAATTTATTAGTCCTTTTTAAGGTTCCGTAGCCAAAGAAGAATCTTTTTAGTTTTGTTCGTCCATATGTGACTGCCTTATAATTTCGCTGTCTTTGCATCGATGAAAGGAATACAAGAAGGTGTCTTATGTGAAGCGCCATACTGTTTTAGAATGAAATTGAGGAAGATATAAGATTTTAAGGGTAAGAGGTAGCTCTATGTAATCTTCTTTTTAACATTGCAACTTTATAAACTTACGTTACACGTCTGTACTTATTTGGGTCACATAAATTAATATATGTGCCAAATTTACACTTAATCGGTCTAGTTTGTAGATTCAGAGCAAGTTGGTTGTGACAGACAGACACACGAGTAATTATATAAGATTTCTGTTTTTTAATTTGAACGTACAGAACCCTAAAATCGTATTTTCAATATCCTATATAAACAAGAACACAGTTTGTGGTGTGGGGAGTCATAATCTCAGTCCTATGGCCTATCCCAGTCTGCTGAATCACCACTAACGTCTCCTGGTGGCACGAAATGACTGTACTATGAATTGATCATTGTACTGTTTACCTACAGCAAGCGTAGTAATTATATATTCTCGGTGCCTACAGCTTTCAAAATAAATATGAATTGATTGTATATCAATCCTTCTTTCTCTATTAGTCCTCGATGTTTTTTGTTAGTTGTTGCAACAAATCAATTCATATTTATTTTGAAAGCTGTAGGCACAGAGAATATATAACTACTACGCTTGCTGTATTTAAACAGCTTTCTTGACTGGTAGGTAGTTCCTTAAACTTATGGTATTACTGTTTTACGATAGAACAAAAACACCAGAAACAAGTATCTTGTATGGAGCCCTCTTAAATTTGTTCTTTTTATTTTTATTATTTGTAAGGAACACCAATGCTGCAAAAGTTTTAAGCCTTTACACTTCGGTGTAAAAGATGCCCTTTACTCTTTCAGTGTCATTTTTTTTCCTAATAAAGACAAAAATAAGTTATTTTAACATATTTTGAATCCTTGGCAAAAAAATCCCTGTGGACATGTAGTCCGCTTGCTTTGTCCAATGGATCGGACCCCGAGGATTTTTTTCCTGTTGGTTCGATTAATCGGACTACAAGAAATTGAAATTCCGCTTTGTCTGACTTTTCGGACCACATAATTTTTTTTCTAGTGATGGTTCGATTGATCGGACTACGAGGAAACACAATTTTTATTAGTTCGATCATAGGAGGACAAGGAAATATTAAGTTTCCGAAGTCCGATCCCAGTCGGACAAACCATCAGGGTATCCAGTAGACAATTATGTGTTGAATTAAAATAAATTTATTCACATCAATCCCAAACAAATAAAACCGTTCAAGCGCGAGATGAAATCGCACAACTGAGGGTTCCCAAGTTATAATATTAAATATAGTATAATACTTACTTTTCGCCCATGGTTTCGCGACTAGCGCGAGTAGACTACACTTTATATCGCGTAGGCGGAGACCCTTGCTCAGCAGTGGGATAAAAAGTAGTCCTTTTCCAGGACTTAAACCATGTCCACACCATAATTCATCTAAATCAGTTCAGCGGTCTAAGCGTAAATGGGTTCTTTGTTCGCTTTAGGACAGACTCGCTTTACGGCAGTTTTGCTTCACGGCAAATTCGCTTTATGGCAGAAATTGTACAGTCGTGTTTAATAATCCCCCCGTAGTTTTAACGGAAAAATGTCTTATGTCTATATAGTTTTCCTTCTAGCTAGCTGACAAATTTCAATATCTTGTAAACAATTAATATTCAATTAGTTGACAAATAGCTCCAATGGTGTCGTAGGACACCCGCTTGGAACAAAGTGCTATTGCTATAGTTGTGTGCTAGTAATATACTTTAAGTGCACTAATAAGATTTATTTTTGACGTAATTTAATAAAGTTAAATCTGTTTTTATGCCAACTTACTACTATCACTATTTACTTTTGTAAAGAAATTACTAGTCTACGATCAATAGTTACGGAGATATAGCTCTTTCTTATTTAACAACTGTAATCTGAAATAAAGTCTTGATTAAATCTACCACATCTGTAAAGAAACTACTAGTCTACGACCAATAGTTACGTATTTATAGCTCTTTCTAATTTGACAGCTGTCATCTGAAATGCAGATCTTGAATAAATCTACCACATCTGTAAAGAAACTACAAGTCTACGATCAATAATTACGGAGAAATAACTCTTTCTTATTTAACAGCTGTCATTTAAAATTAAAGATCTTGATTAAATCTACCACTTCTGCAAAGAAACTACAAGTTACTGAGACATAGCCCTTCATAATTTGACAGCTGTTATCTCGCTAGTTGGCACCTACTTAAAAAGTAACTTTTTAAAGATAAACCTTCAAACCCACACCACTCTGCATGTATGGCCGTGCGTGTTTACTACATCCATGGCTATGACGTAGCATTATTTTGATGTTAAAAGTGTCGCAGACATATTTTCAGCCTCCATCTGCCTATAATATCATCTAAGTATGTAATGCACCATATTTTTTTTTCTGAATGACTATGCAGTTGGCTGTTGCAGCTTTTACTGCTTCACCGGGCTTTTTGGAGCGAGACTTTGAAGGAGCCTCAGCCCATACAGCGCCCAAGGCTTAAGGGTTCCCTGCGGGGGGAGCCTCGGCTTGGGTTGTCCCTATCGGGGACGTCCCTTCGACCGGGCGGCGTGAGTCTCGAACCCGAAGGTGAGTCAGCGCCAGGGGGGGAGTACAATGCACTATAAGGAACAAGTTGCGTTCTTGTAACGCATGGTCCGACATTTGGACCATGTGGTCTAAGAAATAAAGCATTTTTGTAGGCTGGATCCTTTACCGAACTCGCAAGAAAACTGAAGTTCAGGTCGTCCGATTGGGTGGGACTACGTGGTCCAAAAAAACCGTCGTTTTTATGATCAAAACCTATAATCGAACCAACAGGAAAAAAAATCTTGTAGTCCGATCTATCGGACAAAGCAGTAGAAGTACTTGTCCACAGGGAAAAAAAATAGTTTGTAGTAAATAATCATTTTTTTCGTCTTCTTGCTTTCTGAAAAGTATAAATAAACCAAAAAATATTTTTCAATATAGCCATAGCCAGGCTGTAGAATAAGGACAGGCCCATGCAAAATCAGGACAGAAAAAAATACACATTTGTGTCTATATACACCTTTTTTAAAATACTTTCGTTCATTGTTTCATAATAAGTATGTACTCATACTTAAAAAAATGATTATTTAAGAAACAAAAAACCTGAGATCTTGAATTTTAGTTAGCACTACCTTTTGCCAGCGGCTCCGCCCGCCCTAAGTTTGGTTATCGGCGCGGGATTCTTACGACAACTCCTTGATTATACAAAAGAAGTTTGTTATAACAAGCTATAGGTGCAGCTATGGTTCGTTAGTGGAATTTATAGTTTTCCCGCGGGAACTTTTTAATTTTCCGCGATAAAAAGTAGCTTTTGCCCTTCTCCGTACCTTATCTATATCTGTGCTCAATTGGATGCTTCATTGGGACAGGATTGAGTTATAAAGGTTTTTGTTATTCCCGCGGGAACTTATGAATTTTCCGTGATAAAAATTATTCGAGGACCTAACCTATGTGTGCCAAGTCCCAATCCATCCAGTGGTTGAAGCGTGATTAAGTGACAAACAACCAAACATCAACACCACTGAAATTGCATATTCTAAACAAGCGAGTCAAGAAGCAAATACGCTTAGACACTCAGCGCTCCAATATAATATGCTCCATTGAGGAAGCGATACAGAAACCAACTGACGAAGCTGGAGATATCTGACGAAAATAACAGTTTGCTCTGAGCCTGAGATGCTAGCGGAGGTCGAAATTTTTTATAAAAATTTGCACTTTTTATAAGTACCAAAGCCCGTGTCCCAACAAACAGGTTATATTCACATCTCAGCCTGCCACTACACCGAGGTTATTCCGGACATTTACATAGGCAACATTAGAATAACGCTTGAGATACTCAAGAACGAAAAATCGCCAAGGACTTCTAAAGGCTACAGCATCGTAAATCACATTCACAGAAATTATACTCTTTGTCTTGTTTTCGTGGACTACGTAAAAGCTGTCTTGCAGATAAAATGAAATAATAGCTGAATCACTGCAGAAATTAGAAGAACTGTCTCAACTTTTCTTCCATACAAGTGGATCTTAAGATGAACGTAGACAAGACGAAATTCATGTCTAATACAGACTTTGACTTGAGAACAGTGACCGTCAGTAATTTCGCAAGCAGAACTGTTGCCACCATGCAAGACATTATGCAAGTCAGACCATAAGTCTGACCATCGATTTTTGTTATGGGTATCAAAAAATGTAAGATATTGATAAGTAAACGTGACCCGTTGTGACGTCACGTTGCGCCTCGCCATTTGCCGTCTCGCTGGAGGGTGTTTACGGCGCGTGCGTCTATTTGCTTTCATCATTATTTGTGCAAGTAAATATGGTCAGAAAGTACAGTATTGTACCTTTGTATACTAATTCAAGTGTGAAAGCACCTGACAAGCTGTTTTTTAGTGTACCGCAAAAGGCTAAAGTGCTATCCATTTTTATCTGGCCATACCCAATAAGCATCATCACCATACCCTTCTCTAATGTCACTGGTCAGTCATATGTCCCTAGCTACGTTGTTTTTAAGGTTCCCTAGTCAACAAGGAACCCTTTCCGTTCGTCTGTCTGTCCACGGCTTAGATCAGAGACCAGAGATGGAGATTAGTACTAAAAAGATTTAATTTAGCATGGGTATACATATTAATTAGGCGAATATATTAATTATTATACATATTAATAGACAAAATAGTAAAATAAAATAAAAAATACTTTTTTTAGGATAAAAGTAGGGATGATTTTTTTTTTTTTTTTAATATTGAGGTTGGCTAAGCTAAGTGGCTATTCTTGGGTGTCTTAAAAGTGACGTTCACAAAGTAAATAGAAGTAAAAATAAGCTGTTGGTGCATGATACACGTTCACAAAGTAAATAGAAGTAAAAATAAGCTGTTGGTGCATGATACACTACCATGGCACCGTACAAATGTTTTATAGTACAATCGAGAGCAAAACTACAAAAAAACCGGCCAAGTTGGATTTCCGTACGATCAAACAAGAATTCGTCGAAAAGATCGTTTGTCCGCACCTACTAACTAAACGGCACAACTAATTGGTTGCTGGGAAATCTCGAGCGTCTGTAGTCCCTCGTTTTTTTTTTTTTATTTTTTGTAAATATTAATGTGAATGATAGCTGTCAAATTAGTAAAATTATCGATATCATCAAGATCCTATTTTGGTATGAAACGACGAAGGCCTATACCATCGTAACTATCGATCTTAGACTAGCAGTTTCCGTATAGAAATGATTCCGTAAAAGTGAAAACATATAACCTGGATATAACATTTTAACATGTGTAATCCGCACTTTCATCTTTTCATCAACCCAATTTCCTCTTACTTTTTATTCGTCCAGGAGTGTTTAACATTGTTGTACCCAACGACGCTAAAGATGTTTTTACTTCAAAATTTTATAGACGTGGCATTATGGTTTCCGTCTGACGAATTTTCGATCAGCCTGATGCGAGTTTATCATTTTTTACCCATTACAAATAATAATGTTTGTTTATTTACTTTTTTGACGTAGTATATTTGACATTGTAAATAAACCTGACGCGAGTTCCGTCTTACGATTTTTTGATGAATTTTCGATCAGGACACGTGTGTGTGACAGTGACCTGACGCGAGTTTAACATTTTTTACCCATTACAAAAAAAGTGTACAACGACGCTAAAGAAGTTTTCACTTCAAAAACTAATAAAAGAGAGTTATGATAAATAATGTGCAAAATTTAAAAAAAAACTTAGTAAAGAACTTCAGACCATGCTCTACCATGCGAACTTTGCGGTAACGAGACTAATTTTTCATCATCGATAACCGCCTAATCCAAGAACCAATAGAGTCTCCTAACAGGGCGCAAATCAAGCCTGGCAAAATTCGTATATAATAAGTATTTTTGTTTACGATTGTACTATAAAATATTTGAAAGTCTGGTAGTGCTGTTTTTTGTAAACACCTTCACCCACTGCTCAACTTAATGCAGTTGAGCAATTTAGTTGAGCAGTGGGGAAGAAGCGTTCACGACGTTATATCTTCGGTAATTTTGCATCAATTTTAAGGAAACAAAGACATTAGGTCATTTGTATAAATATAGTTATAAAATTACATACCTTTTATTGTTAAATTTTTTACATGTTGGTGTGATCCTTACACTAGGTTGAAACAACTTCGACAAAGAAGCAGGCAGATAAATTCAGTTGGGCTCGGCAACATTTCGCACCCTTATTCAAACAAAGAAATATCTCAAAATCAACGTTTTTTCAGTACGGCGGTTTAAAGTTGTGCACCTTGCCGGCATGAAGTTGTTTTGCCTTTAAAAAAATATGTATACAGTTATTTAAAGACCTTTAACTGTTTATATGTAGCTGAATGTATAAGTATTTATAAGAAATTGTAAAAACTATGGTTTTGTGTATTTTACTAAGAAAATAATGTCATTAAAAAAAAGTTCATGACTTATTTCAGTTTATGTAAAACTTATTAAATCTGTTTTTAAATACTTTTTGGCATGAAACGAAATAAATCGTTGTTTTTTTTAATGGACTACAGTTAATATAATAGGTGTAGGATTTATTTCATTTTATGTTTAAAGAAATTAAGGTAATCTGACGTAATTTCCAAATGTTTCGTTTTTTTTTAATTATGACATCAACGATTGTGGCTGTTAATAATAATAAAACACAATATTAACTTTAACTTTGTAATGGCAAATTATTTATTTATGAAAATATGCTTTAGCAAAAATAGTATAATTATAGAAAAATACCAATATTTATAATCACTAAATGCCCGCCTTCCGCTAAATGGAACAGGCTCCGCACGGAGTCCATTTAATGGAGGCATATTATGCTGTTTGGCGCTGCGAGCCAAAACGACTCTGCACGGAGCCCGTGCCATTCAGTGGAAGGCGGCTAGATGGGTTGGACACACGGAGATTCTAGTTTAAGTCAATATATATTTTTATAGGTCAATAAATTAAAACTGACTACTATTTCAACAGATGTTAATGTTGAATTTTAGTATCTGGGTATGTCTTATTCTTGATTAACATCTAAATCTTTTAGCTAAACAAAATAGTAGTAGTAGTAGTGGTAATCATAAACTTAACATAATTAGGAACTCAACATCAGACTTTTAATTGTTATCATTGAAGTAATCTCTTTTAGCTAATGTACGTAACTTCTTGTACATTAATTAATAAAATATTAACTTTAACAAAAGTAAAATTCTTACTCGAAAAACTTTGATATAAAACAAAAATTAAACACTTCTTTCTTAAAACGATTGCAACGATAATGCTTTTTTTTTACTACATAAAAGGTACTTTCAATTGCAATTAAACGTCCATTACAAAAAATAACATAACTAATGAGATCAATAATAATTATAAAACTTATCACAATGAATTAATCAATAATCCCATTATAATAGTTCGCATAATAAGCCGGAATTAATCCCTTAGAAATAAGCTCCCTTTAATCTTTTTTTTTTTATTTATACTTATTTCTTGCCTCTGTGTATAAGCCTTTTTAAGAGTTATATCAGTAATAACTTTCATCTTTTTTCTTTTATTTCTAAAATTTATTTCATAAAAACTTTCATTCTTGTTAGAATTTTTACATAAGAAACTGAATGGTTTTTCCTTTGACATCATCAATACTTTTATGTCATTCCAGTTAACTGTTCGGCCTTCCGTATCGGTATTAAAGTTGTATCCCCATTCTTCTTGTAACATTTTGATATCCATGAAAGAATCAAACGTTAATTCGTGTACATTCAGTGGTGGTTTGCATTTCTTGGCATTTTTAATTAGTGCTATGTATTGATCAAGACTGTATATTGGTCCTGATTTTAGATTCCTTTTTACTTCCTTTTCTATCAAACTTTGCACGCTATCTGCTTCATTTTGGGTATGTCCTCTTATTAAGAATTTGTGTGTTATGCTATTTATATTCAACGTTTGCACAGCAAACAAATATAATGACGCAATATATTTATTTTTATTTTGGCCGCAACAGTTGTCTGAGTAGAATATAACATTTTTTGCTTCTGGGCTTTCTTTACATATCATTTCAAGATAATTCCAAATTCATCTCCCAATTTCAATTGCTCCACGTTTAGCTTCTGATTCAGTCCAAAAATAACAGTGAACATTGTCGTATGCCGTTTTTGAACCAATTATTGTCATTTCTGTTAAAGTGAGATTATAGCTGTTTAATTTATATTTATAATAAAATGTCGAAGTATCACCTCTTGGACATTGCACTACTGCTTTTAGATCATAAATTACAACTTTATCATTTTTGGTTATTTTCGTTCGGTCATCCTGCTTTTCTGTTCTGCTCAATGCCTTTTCTTCTAAATGCTCATTATATTTTTGTTCCAGCTCTTGTTTCTGTCCTTCATTAGAGTTACAGTACGATAAGCATAAGTCGCATTGGTCTTTTTTAGGTTGAAAAAACCCTATATTAAATTCGTTGTTAAATGTATTATAATATGCCATGTAATTTCCTTTGTCTCTTTTATTCATCTCTTGTTGTAATAAAAAATGTTATACAATTTTTTTAAAGATTTACTGCCATCAATGTATTCTTTGAAGTAGCAGCTCTCAGATAGTGTGATTCTATTCTTAGTATAGACTGGATATGTTTTCTTGTATCATTTAATAATTCCGGGTTTAATTTTCTATGATTACCATGCTTTCCCCACAGGTCTTCAAGCTGGAAACCACCGTCACTTATTTTGGTTTGTATGGTAAATATCATTCGGTCCGAAATGTCTAATGTGCTTTTGAAAAAGGTTTTACAGACTCTTATTTTCTTTGTATTAACAGTGATGGCTTTATTAAGTAGGCTTTATTCGGACGTCTAGGTTTTTCGGAATTTGTATATTTATATTTTGGTGTGATGTCGACCATGCAATTGCTTATAAAAGTTCTTTGTTTAATTGGGTCTCCTAATTCCCAAAACTCTTTGAATATGTCGTATCAGCTCACTATCACTTATATTTTCCGTGCATTTCAACTTACATTTATCAGTACATGGAACTTTAAGACAGCGGCCTGGAACGTTTTTACGACTACAAGACAAGGATACGTAGGCTTCTCCAGTGTTCCTCAGTTTTTTTAACTTGGTTTTGTTTCCACTATGCAGGATTTCGTGTTCGCTTTCGGCCTTTTCTACATGTTTTGCTTTTTGTTTAAGAAGTTTCAGAATCTGAAGAATTACTTTTACTATCTAAATCACCGAGTCGGAGTTAAATGATTCAAATAAATAGTTTTTCTTTTTTCTACGGTTATCCGGCAAGTTTTCATATCTAAACGTAGGGTCGTCGTCACTTAAATCTACGCTACTTTCGTCAGTGGAATTAGGTGAAGGAATTTCCGCAGTGACACTGCTGGACATTTCTTGATCTAAATCCTGACTGTTAGATTCAATCCCTCCGGTTTCCATGAACTGAGATGGACTTTCTTGACCGAAATGGGTAATATTATCAATTTCACTTGAATTTTTTTCTATCAGGTTAACACCATTTCCAGCGTTATCCTTTGCATTTTGGCTAGATATTATTGATGAATCAGCACTGTCAGAATCTGAACTACAGGTTCTCCAAGATTTTTTTACTATTTTTATTCGAACCAGATTTAGTCAAGGGGTTTTTTAGATAATTAATATCACCTTCAGATAAATCGCTACTATCATAGTCCGGTACAAGGTTCTGTTTTAAATTGTTAACAACTTGTGTTTTAATATCATAACTATTATCACTGAGCGCTTCGTTTTTACGGGAACTAATTAATCGGGAATCACATTGTAGTTGAAAATCATTGCTTGTATTATCTGAAACAATCTCATCACAACTTTTCATTGACTCATCTAATCTGTCACTGTTTTGCTGCTGTATGAAATATTTATTTGGAGAATCGTTTTCGTCAGTAATTATTGTCGTATTACTTTTATGTTAGTTGTCAGAATCGACTTCGGTACTTAATTGAGTACCCAAACTACGTTGTTCAACGGTAACATTATCGTTTTGGTTTGTAGAAGGTGAAAATATTAACGCCAATATTCGATGTGCTCTGTTAGACGCCATCCTAAAAAAAAAATTAGACTATTAACTATTAAGACGCTGACAACAGCTAAATCCTATATTTTAAACAGTTTGATTAAAAAACCCCGATTGATTCGGCAAAGTTAATAAAATATATGTTAAAATTAATTATATTACCTAAAACCTAGTCGTTTCGAAAACACGATTAGATAATGTTCGCTCGATAGAAAAAAAACACGAAGTTAGGTCTAAAATGGTTTTCAAACAGTTCTAAGTCTTTATATTCCTTTAAGTTAGGTATCTATAATTAATAACACAATAAGACCACCCAAATATGAAAAACCTTGACGTTTTACATTTTACGTTAATTGTGTTTTTTATTAATAATCCACCAATTTTCTATATTTCTATAATTTTCTATAACATCGGCTTACGGCCATATTACTTCTCGTTTTCTCGGGCGCGAAACGATAGAGACGTTGCCATACGAAGTGTCTCAAGGCTGTTGGCTGTTGTCAGCCTCTTAAGATAATTCAAAATATATTGATTTAGTGTACATAATTACGTAATAAGTAAATTAAAGTCTTTTTTAAATAGGGTAATGATTAAAAATATGCCGCTTGTATTAGAAGTTGTTTAAATCTTATAACGCAATATACACCATTGATAATGTTTACGGACCCATTTTTCTACAATTAACTGCAATAAACCAGATTGTGACAAAAATACAGTTTATATTTAAAAATTAAACAGAATTAATCGAGAATATTTCAAACAACTGTCAGGATTGTTAAAAAATAAACTGCACTAAAACTGAAAGCGTTTCTAATTTTATTTGATCTCTGCAATCGTTTTTGTGATAAGGTGAAATAAGTCGGAATGATGTCAATTTACAACACACATAAATAAGAGAACGAGACTCGCCTGATAATCAAATACAGCACTATTATGTTTTAATCACAACGAAAACTCTGGTTACCTTCATCCCTGCCGGGACAAGACTAAATCATGCCATTTACTAGTGTCGTCCTGACCGCACGCGTTTGAGAAAAAGAGAAAGGTGATCTTTTATCTCTTTCGTTTTCATTCGAATCATGCGGCGGTTGAAGCGTACGTATTCGTTTCGTTTAGTTATTACGGTTTACGATTGAACCTATAAACTACTAAATTTTGAGTTATTTCTTTGTTTGAATAAGGGTGCGATTTGGTATGTTCCGTCAGGTCTTAACGTAGCCAATAGCTTTCTTTGATCAGAAGCCTATTATATTCGACGAAAAAATAAAGTCACCAAAATAGCCAACAGAATAAGCAAACTGAAGTGGGAATGGGCATATTTAGACATAGACATAGACAGACATTTATTTGGCACCAGAAAACACACACAATACAAAACAAAACACAGTAATAAAATTTAAAACATACGACCAAAAAAAAAAAACAACAAAAAAATAATAAATTTGAAAGCAGGACTATACAAAACATTGTGAGTGCTATGATGCCAAAATTGGACATCGACTCAGCATATGCTGAAACACGAGTGTTACAGCGCTGATTTTCAGCGACGCCCATTTTGTCACATAAGCGATCGCCGTGGAGTAAAAACCACTGATTGGAAAGCGCAGCGAGGGTCGCCCTCCAGCTAGGTGGACCGATGACCTTAAAAAGGTAGATGAATGTGGTAGCTTTTATTAGGAAAGGCCTTTGTCCAGCAGTGGACTGATATAGACTGATTGATATCCTGTTAGTGAGTTGGGTTCTGACAAAAAATCAGCGCTGTAGGTACTTAAAGCTACGCAATATCATGGAAACATTTCTTGCTACGGATTTGTAACTACTATTTCTTTGTTTATTACGTTAATAATTACCATTTTTAGATTATTTTTTGGTGTAAATGATTGAAATGTGTTTCTATGCGTGTATTCTCCAATTCTCCTTAATTTGTTTCTTAAAAAACATGCAGGCTATATTTTTTACATGATTTAATTCCTAGAACATTTTGTGCTGTCGTAATTTCTAAATAATTAGGCTTTATTAAGGCTACGCCTCACTTGAATGTGCAGTTTTCTGCTAGTTTTTAAAATCGATTCCACTGTCCTGTTGCAAGTTTTAGACTGGAAAAAAATAACATGGCTTTCTTTATTCTTTACTAGCAGATTACTGTATTTGTTTTAATTAAAAAAATAGCGGCCAAATCTCTCGTTTTTCTATTTTTAATTCATAACTCATTATCAACTAGTAGCGGGAACGTTATTTATTTCTTGAAATGTTAAGTAACTTTAAAGCTAGAAAATTACTGTAATAGAATTTTCATATCGTATGTGACATAACTGTAATTATTTATTTTCTACTTTTTACGCTAAACTGTTTGCATATCTATAATATATTTTTGCCACTGAAAAATGAGCTCAATGTCAATTTCAGCGTAACGCCCATAAAGCAAATGTATATGTGTTTATGCAAACCAATACGAACTGACTTCTCCGGGACTTTCCGGGCGCCACACTTTCAACACTTAGCCGTTGACAATCGACCGACACGCGCGCCCAATTTTTTTATTGATTGTTTTTACTGGATATACTATTGATTAATTTTACCTATGATTTTAATTACCTACAAACCCTAGCAATATGCGCGTTGGGGGGCCTCTTAAAAAATCTATTAAGTACCTTTGGTGCCATTAGTACGCGAGGCAGGAACTTGCATTTGACTAGGTTTTTTTAATTTTACTATATTCAAAACATTGCATAAAATAGTTTTGTTAAAAAATTACGTTACTGTTCTCTGAAAAATGTTTCCTTTTGGGCACCCCTCTGTAACGTGTCGTTGCGTGCGACGCTTAAAAGCGGCACAGACGGCTTTAAAGCGGTACGTTCGAGTACCTTTACTTAATTATTTGTTTGTCTTGAACGTGTATTTTTAGGTAAAATTATAGTACCTACGATTATACATGAAGTGTTGCCATTTAACGATAACTCGATTGCTTTTTAAATTGCTTAGCCACTTTTTGCGGTTCCATAGTTAACCCTTTTAGTTTCGCCATGTCCGTCCGTCTGTCTGTCCGTCAGTCTGTCTGTCCGCAGCTTTGCTCAGAGATCATTAGTACTAGAAAACTGTTATTCGGCATGGGTGTATATATTTTTTTGGCCAACAAAGTGGTAAAATGAAATTTAAATAATAAAATGTTTAGGGTGCCTCCCCTTCACGTAAAGTGGGGATGTTTTTTTTTGTCTACCCCCTAGTGTAGAATGTATTTAGATAGCTCGATTAAAAATATTGTGGGTGTGTGAAAACATTTTTTTGGTTCAGCGATGCGTTTCCGAAAAATTGAGCTTTAAAGTGCAAATTTTTGTTAGACCCCAGTGTAAAGTAAGAGACAGCACTACAGCATATGCAAACAGAAAATTTTGTTTAGGAAAGAATACGCATCGCTACTCCATAGATTATCTATGTCCATTGGGTTAAAAAACACTCAAAGGTGGAAACTGACATTGGCAATTATCTGATACTGAGTCAATTAAAGCCACAAAGAAAAAAAAGTTTATACTATTTTTACGAGACTAAACAAATTTAAATGAACGCCGAAAATTAAATGAAAACTATATAATAATTGTATTTTCTTTGCGTTTAAGAATGTGATAACTAATAAAAATCATTAATTATCTGTTGCAAGCTTTTAAATACATACCTACCTACTTGTAAAGTTTTGCTTCCAATAACTTGGCGCGAAAATAACTTTTGCGACATGGATAGAAGAAAACAGTATAAAGGTCCACCTCCAAAGAGGTTCAAATCACAGGATGACGATGATGAAATTGAGGTTCCTTGTAGCTTTGCAGAGCAACTTGCAGAAATGGAAACGAGCGAATTTGAATCGCAAGGTGTTTTGGGTGATGGTCCTGAAAATCAGTCTACTAATATCAAATGGTGTAGACCACCGCCAACTGCTTTTTATCCTCAAAAAGATAAGTTAATATTTCAGCAATTGGATATAGACCATTACAATGGACAACCTATTAAAGGTATGCCTGGATCACAACTTGGTCCTGTCCCCATAATGAGAATGTATGGTATTACATACGAAGGCAATTCAGTATGCTGTCATGTTCATGGGTTTACACCATACTTCTATGTAACTGTACCTGTAAGTTTTTCTGAATCTCAATGCAATGATTTAAAAATTAATTTGAATAAAGTTATATTGGAAGATTTGCGATCTAACAAAGATAATATTCAAGAAACTGTTTTAGAAGTCCGTCTAGTAAAAGCACGTTCCATCATGTACTATAAAGGTGAAAATGATATAACTTTTGCTCGTATTTCAGTAGCACTACCTAAACTCATTGCTGCTTCGAAACGCCTTATAGAAAAACAACCTACTTCATTTGGTCTGATGGATCCTACATTTTATGAAACAAATATTGATTTTGACATACGTTTCATGGTAGATACTTCTGTTGTTGGCTGTAGTTGGATTGAACTACCTATGGGTAAATGGTCATTAAGGTCTAAAGACACTAACTTAAAGCCAGAATCCAGGTGTCAAATTGAAGTTGATATTGCTTGGAATGCTTTTATTGCACATTCCCCAGAAGGAGAATGGTCCAAAGTTGCTCCATTCAGGATATTGAGTTTTGACATAGAGTGTGCTGGAAGAAAAGGCATTTTTCCAGAACCTAATCATGATCCGGTTATACAAATTGCTTCCATGGTTATTAAACAAGGAGAAATGGAACCATATCTGAGAAATGTTTTTACATTAAACACATGTGCACCTATTGTAGGATCACAAGTTTTTAGTTTTCAATCAGAATCTGAAATGCTTTCTAAATGGTCTGATTTCTTTCGTGAGCTGGATCCTGATATTATTACTGGATATAACATAAGTAATTTTGATTGGCCATATTTAATAAATAGAGCAAAACATTTGAAAGTTGAAAACTTTGATTATTTAGGCCGCATAAAAAATATTAAATCTGTTATTAAAGACTCAGTTATTCAGTCTAAGCAAATGGGTCGCAGAGAAAACAAAAGTATTAATTTTGAGGGCAGGGTACCTTTTGATTTGTTACTTGTGCTTGTTCGGGACTACAAACTCAGGTCTTACACTTTAAATGCAGTTAGTTACCATTTTCTACAGGAACAAAAAGAAGATGTGCACCATAGCATTATTTCTGATTTGCAAAATGAAAGTGAACAAACTAGAAGGAGACTAGCAATGTATTGTTTGAAAGATGCATATTTACCACTAAAGCTCTTAAATAAGTTGATGTGCATCATTAACTATATGGAAATGGCAAGGGTAACTGGTGTCCCTCTATTGTGCTTACTTACCAGGGGTCAGCAGATAAAAGTGGTTAGCCAGTTATTACGCAAAGCAAAAGAAGCTGGATATTTAATGCCAGCCTATCATAGTCAGGGTTCAGATGACCAGTTTGAGGGAGCAACAGTTATTGAACCAAAAAAGGGATATTATGCACATCCCATTTCAACTTTGGACTTTGCTTCATTATATCCAAGTATCATGATGGCTCACAATTTGTGTTACACAACATTATTGCCACAAAATGTACTAAAGGAACTAAACCTAAGTCCTGATGACATAACTACAACACCGTCTAGAAATATGTTTGTAAAAGCTCATGTCAGAAAAGGTCTGCTGCCTGAAATCCTAGAGTCTTTGCTTACTGCAAGAAAGAAAGCTAAAGCAGATTTAAAAGAAGAAAAAGATCCCTTTAAAAGATCAGTACTTGATGGAAGACAATTGGCTTTGAAAATAAGTGCTAATTCTGTTTATGGTTTTACAGGTGCACAAGTAGGAAAGTTGCCATGTTTAGAAATTTCAGGCAGTGTAACTGCTTATGGACGAAGCATGATAGAGTTTACCAAATCAGAGGTTGAAACAAAATACACCAAGGAAAATGGATACAAGGAAGATGCTGTAGTTATCTATGGAGATACTGATTCAGTCATGGTTAAATTTGGAGTGACAACTTTAGAAGAAAGCATGGAATTAGGCAGAGAAGCAGCTGAATATGTTTCATCAAAATTTGTAAAACCAATTAAATTGGAATTTGAAAAAGTTTACTATCCATATTTGCTTATTAATAAGAAAAGATATGCTGGACTCTATTTTACAAGACCAGACAAATATGATAAAATGGATTGTAAAGGTATTGAAACTGTGAGAAGAGATAATAGCCCATTAGTATCAAATGTTATGAGCACATGCCTTCAAAAATTGTTAATAGATAGAGATCCAGATGGTGCAATTAATTATGCAAAGCAAATAATTTCTGACTTGTTATGTAACCGCATAGATATATCACAACTTGTGATTACAAAAGAATTAACTAAGAATGATTATGCTGCCAAACAGGCTCATGTGGAACTGGCAAATAAAATGAAGAAACGTGATCCTGGTACTGCTCCTAAACTTGGTGATAGAGTCCCTTATGTGATATGTTCTGCTGCAAAAAATACCCCAGCATACATGAAAGCTGAAGATCCCATTTACGTTCTGGAAAATAGCATACCAATAGATTCTAACTATTACATGGAGAATCAACTTTCAAAACCTTTACTAAGAATATTTGAACCAATACTTGGTGATAAAGCTGAATCACTTTTGTTAAAAGGGGAACATACTAGAACTAAATTGGTAGTCACATCAAAGGTTGGAGCTTTGGCTGCATTTACAAAGAAAAAAGAAAAATGTATTGGCTGTAAGTCCATAATGCCTAATGATACTAAAAAGGCTTTATGCAATCATTGCCTTGATAAAGAAGGACAATTATACATGACAGAAATGTTTAAACTAAGACAACTTCAGGAAAAATTTGCAAGGCTTTGGACAGAATGTCAAAGATGTCAAGGAAGTTTGCATGAAGAAGTTCTATGCACAAATAGAGACTGCACTATATTCTATATGAGAAAGAAGATGGGAATTGAATTAGATGCACAAGAAAAAAACGTTTTAAGGTTTGGAGAACCAATTTGGTGATTTGTAAAAGACTGTTTGTATTGCCTTAAAACTTAAAAAAAAAAACTTTTTTTGTACCAGTAAATGATTAAAAACTGTAATAAAATATCAAGTTAAAAATCTTCTCATTTTGATATTTAAACTTAGTGAAACTGCCCACATCTGACAAATTTCTCACTTAGAAGGGATTAAGGTGTAAATAAACTACAGATTGTACAGATCAGCTCCCAGAAAAGACACTCGATGGAAAAACTCAAAATTTAGGAAGTTAAAAATAGAATAAGAATAATTTTATTTTATATATTGGAACCTACTTTTGTCGAATATGCAACAGAGATGTAAACAGAATGAATTATTAATATCCTATAATTGTGCATATTGCATTAATGAGTCAAAACGAAAATGGCAACATCTTATTTTCAAATAGTCAATTAAATTTTAATTCATTAAATTACTGTTAATAATATATTAAAAAAATTACATAATCAATTTGGATCAATTTAATTTAATGTATTTGCAGATTTTCTAGATTTTTATAATTTTTGCAAAGAAAATAAACTGGAGACTCGAAATTCTTAACAAATATGCATAGCATGCACCTTGGGGCAAAGGTTGCTGTTTTATAAGATGCTAGTCCGGCCCCATAAGGAGTACTGCTGCCATCTCTGGGCAAGTGCACTTTTACCCGGATACCCAATTGGCCCCCTTGATTCGTTTTAGCGACGAGCTGTGTCAATTGTCGATGATCCCATAGATTTTAAACTGACGATCCCAAGCTCACAAGCCGTGTTGAACCCTTATGTCTGAGGAGAGTTTGCCTCTCTCCCTTCCCCTTGAATGCGCTTTGTTTAAAAGAATTGTGTGAAATTATGCTTTCTTCCAACGCCGTACGCCCTTATCGACAGGAAATTTACTCTCACACACACTAAACGGTCATGGCGGTTGGACTACAGTATGGGATTCTTAAAAAAAGGAATGATTTAGGAGTTTAGAGTTAAATTGTTTCGCATTTTGCTTTAACGGCCATAACTGGATTCCTATGCAATACCCAATAATAGACACATGCGCCCATTACATTACTACTCTTAGGTAGGTATAGGGCATGCATTAACCGATTCGTAAAATATAGGGAAAACCAGATTATCTTTGGTCCTGTCAGAACAGATTCTTAAGTAATTATAGAAATCTATTTTCGATTTTTTTTAATAATGGATAATAAATATGTCATTTGATTGTACCTATAACTCACAGACCTAGGATTTTTACGCTAATATCTATGATATAACTCACAAACGTTACGCATACTACGACCACGAAGAAAGAAAACGACAGCCTTAGCATCGTACTGACTTGAAGATAGTACTTTTTAGGGATCCGTACCTCAAAAGGAAAAAAAGAACCCTTATAGGATTACTTTGTTGTCCATCTGTAAACCTATATTTGGTAACAATTGATGTAATAATTAGATACCGACCTAATGTTTACATGTCATACGTAGCGTGCCAATGCTGCAGTCGTTCGTACGTCCCCAATGTAGGCCTACATGCGGGACGTGGCTGCGAGCCTCTGACTTGGCGTGACGATTGCTATCATATGACTACACATCCAGGGCCGACAGTTTTGAAGCACGGAGGAGCTGATGCTTTTGTGCTTGGTCAGCACCCATTCATTTTAATAGAATAAGATAGGTGGAGAGAAAGATAAACAATCAAAAAGACAGTTATCAGAAGCAAGTATGTATATATATTATCACAGGAATTGTAAGTACAATTTACTAATGTTTAAGTTTTATATAACCAATAAATTATCTGCCTGACACGCATTGTCTTAGTAAGCAAATAGAAAAGACAACTCGTTCCTCATTAGTTATAAAGACAGGAGACTCAGGTTCTGCTATATTGGTAACCCCTAGTTAAAAGTTTCATTACAACGTGAAAATAATATGTGCCTGCTGCGTAAATACTACCAACCAATATTCATAGCTTAAATAAAACTTTAAATAAGGTAGCTGGCTTAACATGCTTGGGGTATATCAAATATTTCTATAGTTTCGCAGCAAAAACAAAACTGTATTTCTAATTATAAATAAAATAAAAATATATATTTTTAAAAACCGCAGTTAAAGGTGGAGGTCAATATGGAACCATCGCGTTAAGAGGGTTACTGCTGCTATCTAGCCCCGCCAATTAATATTTTTAATTTTCTGTTTATACAAAGCGAATTAAAAAAAAATTAAACACCCGACTGCAAAAACATTAAGGACTAAACAGAAATTAAAACATACCAAATATTTAAACAGTGTGAGCAATCAGGTACTCTATTTGAACTTGCATCGAAATGAGTCCCGCTTGCTCATAGTTAACTATTTGGCATATTTTAATTTCTGTTTCGGTCTTAATGTTTTTGCAGTCGGTTTATTTATTTATTTTTTTGTTAAAGCTTTTTAGTGATAATTTTTTAATATTTTTTTAGTCGCGCGTGACTATTTTATTATTAGTGGTATACATATTTGTGCTCGCCTTTTAAAGCCTTTTATATTGTTACCCAACTCGAGGGTCTTGACAAAAAAATTTTTTTAACCCGCACTGTAGCCCATAAAATCCGCTATTTTGAGTTTTAAAATCTTATGTACTCACAGTGTCTCTCTCACAATTGAGACAAATATAACACCTCTCAAGCTGAAATTCATCAAGCTGTTTAGGCTACAGAGCATGCCAAAGAAATACACTCGTTTAACATTGACAACATTCTGGCGACGCGGTCGGGTTAAAATGACTATTGATGGCGGTAGTTGACGTCAGGAACCCTCTTAATTAGTGTATTTTTGTAGATTAAAATAAATAATATCAAATAAAATATCTCACGCCAAAAACAAGTATATATAGATATAACTACTTATACACAATAATTATAACAATTTATTTCTAAAAGGAAACATACACACAAGACTAGTCAAAAAAAGTATATTGCACCTGACTGTTCATTTTATCGAATTCATAAAATTACTAGAATCGAAAAAGGATAACAACTAAGTTTTTAGTTTAGTAGTTCTATACAGCTTTTTATTTTATTTCGATTACCTAGTACTAGTTTTTGCCTGCGGCCTCGCTCGTACTGAATTCGGGTATCAGCATAGGATTTCTACGGCAACTCCTTGATAGTAGGAAAGTTTGATATAGCAAATTATTGCTGTAGCTACTGTTCCTGGAATTGTGGAAACTTAAATTTTCCGGGATAGAAAGTAGGCTACCTATGTCCTTCTTCGTTTATTCAACCAGCTTTCAGCAAATTTCAATTCAGCAACTGAATTCAACAAGCAACAAGACACGCAAACAAACTCACTTTTGCTTCTATAATATTAGTACCTATTACATATTACATAATTGGACCACAAAACTGTAACTACGCAAATTATTTTTTCTCGAACATGCTACGATATGCGAACATATCTTGCACAAGCTACTTTGGGATAAAACGGTACATTATCAGAGAGTCACCCGAAATATTTTATCCGTACCCTCGAGCGCTCAAATATGAAATTTAAAAATGGAATTTATTTTTGAAAAAATACTTTTTTAAACCCGAACATTAATAACTAAAGAGATAACTCATCAAGTTTACATTTCGGATTGGCACAAAAAAAAAGAATGCGCCGTTAAAATAAATTAAAAAAAGAAAAAATAAATCGACATTTAAACGCGGCGAATTGGCGGCAAAATTACCTAAACTATTTCATTATTGTCAATAAATTAGTTGTTTACACGCATGTTTGAGAAAAGCACTATGCAAGCCTTGGCCACAACTGAGCATAAGCGGACTCTGTTTGCGGGCCGTACAGTAGTCTTGTTATTATTCAGTCACTAAACTGAGCGCTCCGTACTAGTGCATTCTTTCAAATGTACTAGTACAGTATTCTAGTACTATTAGTTCATTAGTACACTATGTAGTACGAATGAGCTCAACCAGTCAATTTTCATATCTGTCTGTATACTCCAGTTACAAGTCTCGTCTCCGCGGTTTTTGACCATTTTTTCATAGTCTCGTACGTGGGTATTTTGCTTCTCATTTATAGGCTTCCAACCAAAATGATAAAAACGAACCTCAGTAAGACTTCGGTGTCTGTCTGTGTGTCTTAGTCGTTCTTTATATTAAACTCGGTAAAAAGTAAGTGTATAAAAATGTGGATTCCATTCGTGTGTGCATAAAAAGCTTTAGTTTGACAACCTTGTTAAGGGTAAAAACCATACAAAAATTCATACAAAATTAATTTGCCATAATTTTCAAGTTTCCTAAATTTTACTTTGTAGTAACGTTTTTAGTGTAATTAGTATTTTCTGAGCCAAATGTTATTTCGTTTAGGCCTGTTTGGTGCTATACCTAATGTCTAAACCTAACACATAAAAAGGCCCAAACCTACTAAGTACCGCCACCAAAACACTTATCAATCAACTATGACATTATTTATTAGTTTATTTAAGCACACATTTAATATTTACAGTTAAAATACATATTTAGTCCTTACCATGCACATACATTAAACACTACATATAATATAAATAACGCGCATGCCGTTACTTGAGTGACAATAAAAAACAAAAAGTATCAATGAACTATGAAACATTACTGATTGAATTAATTCAGGTACTAGATTGACTTATACTATTCTTTTTTTAAATAGATCTTATATTCTGGGCTTTAAAGTTGTAATTTATACAAGGCACGAAACGCTTAGGTCTTTCATTTCTTAGGTTTCGCGGTCATAGTTCAGACGCGCATCCCGCTCTCACTCATGCGTCTATCGTAAAAACAACTGAGATAGAAGTAAATTCTTTCCAGCGCTGTGACCGAACGATTACGCCAAGCATTTGTTTCATTCTCTCTTATCCATAGTTTGTTCCTTTGCTGTCGCACATGTCCGAATAGAACGAGACCGATTACTTTTAGGGAATAGTTCATTCTAGCACAGTACCGGGAATTAATTCCTATTCATTCATCATTCATGTACTACACAAGACTACCGTACAGTGAATTCACAGAAACCAAAATATTAAATCTATGTCTCCAACTCAAAACTTTAAAACATCTAAGTAAGTACATGTCAGGTGCGATATGTTAATTCAAAAACAAAAAACAACATTCCTAAATGGCCTCTATAATATACACCTAGAAAAAATTTGGCTTTAGTCAGATTTAACTCGCGAAATCTGACTAAAGCCAAATTTTTCATGCCACAAAATTTTATGGATGGCCAAGCCAAAATGAAATATATACATAGGTACATAGGTATAGCTACTCCCATATTTTAAAAGAGGCTCACAGAAGTACCACGAGTTTGTAGACATGGGCTAGAGGGCAGTCATCATCATATCAGCATATTTTGGGCAACAGCCTAACATAATCTGATTGGCGCGCTATATATAGCGATCCTCGGCCTCTTGCATCGTTAGGGACGCAAAATCGTCCTTAAAAACATTGATATCAAAAAATAAACGATACATTGATGTTTTTTGGATGTTTTAAATTGTGATAGGAATATAAGAAAAAATAAACCAAAATTCTCCTAATTTTAGTAGTGTGATGATAACAGAATTTAAATTTAAATGTGGCGAGACATTATATAATAACATTGTGGAACAAGACATATTCACTTATTTCATCACAAATCTAACGTACCTTTTTTTACTTTTAAAAAAAATATTTACTAGTCATTCAGTAATTCAACCTTAACAATAACGAGATCATCCAATAAGGGGGGTTTCCGCGGCTTCCAACAAGCGCTGGCTAAAATGCCGTCACCAAATTGAGGCAAATATATCAAGAAAAAGCTATACTAACTTTACCAGTCAAAAACACACAAAACTGGCAAAGCTCGCAAAGGTTTAAACAAACCTTTTTTTTTTTTTATAAATAAAAAGGATATTTTGTATGTTAGTCCTCTATGCGTTTCTAAACCATTTGTCCCATTGAGATGAAAGTTAAGTGAGTTTTTCATTTTCGTACGCCTTCGAAGGTTCCTGATCCAAGAAAAGAAAAACTTACTATTACTTGATGCTGATGCAGCTCATCTAAGGTCACAGGTTACTCGTCGGTTTTTGGACTAGGAGGTCAAAATCCGATTTTTTTTATATTTAGAGTAACTGGATGGAATAGGTATGTGAAGTTAGGTTTCACATTACCATACCATATTTTCCTCATTATAAGTAAATGTAAATGTTCCTACAAACTCGCATACATTTTTTGTGAATCTCCTTTTACAATTACACATTAACAAGCTAAATATTGCATTATTCAACAAAAATAACTAGGTGCTATCATATAATTATTAACATATAGAAATGCATAGGAATGTTTTTATCGTCAACATATACTTTAAAATTTTATTTATATGTCATTACTATGGAATAATAAAACATACATATATAAATATTTTCTTTATATTGCTCTTAATCTACACTTAATTTTTTATACGAAAACTATCCAAAGCTGTCTTATGTAGAGATTCACCTGTTTTCCTGAGATAAAGATCTACTTATACTCTGTCTAGATGTTTTAATGCTAGGTTGAGATTTCTGGTTTCCATTATTTTTGGGAATTACACTTGGAATGGGCATTTCATATGCTGTGGTGTTGCCTCCTACATTGTTTGTTAATTTCATTATGTCTTCAAGAGTCCTTATAAATGTATCACACGTGGCTGTCAACAAGCTCGACGCATCAGCAATAACCTGAAAAGCACAGAGGTAAAAAAAGTAAGTTGCAAAATCCGTCAGATATTTTTCCTAATATAAAACAAAAAAAAATAGTTACTAAAAAGGTTGTGCGCTTGTGGTAGAGTACAAAGAATGCTGGCTGCAGAAAAAATAGCATCTAGTAATTATGGCGACTTAAAAGTGTTTTTTAATAAACTAAATACTTTTTGTACTTGACTTTTCACCTTCGTATACCTGAGAAACGTCGATGTTACGGGCATACGTTTCTAACATGGCTGACTACCCCTTTAGGGATAAATGTCTTGATGGTATATTATTATTTTTATAATAAAGATATAGTTACTGAGTGACATATGAGCCAACACTCTTGTCACCAAACGCAGTTTTAAAACATAGCGATATTGATTTGATATAATGTTCAGCAGGTGGAACCCACGGACCTATACAAAAGAATCTTCTTTCTATTTTTTGTTTTAGTTAAGTTTTTGACACTGATCAAATCGAGTCGTAATGCAATATGTCTGCTGCTAGCTGTTAAGGTTTATGGTAATGTGGTGTCTACTATAGCTGCAGCACCCGGCCCTGATTGTCTAACTCCGATAGGAATTGAAAACGATTTCAAGTTCATCACCATCTACCCACTACCGCTAGGTAGCATTAAATGAAATGTTTTGAACCTAATTTAATTTAAGGCTGATATTAATTACAGATGATAATGTGAATGTGTGTGTGTGTTTAAATGATTTACAGCTCAGAATTGCTTGCATTGAATTGCAACTGAAGGCGCAGTAGGATTTCTCACGATGTTTTTATTTCACCGAAAAACCAATAAAGTGAATAATCAACGTTCGCGTAATGTTAAGGGAATGATTTAAAAACCAACATAAAACCTGACTCAAAATCTATTTGCAATTCGGGTAAACACGCGCGTCTTTCGCTTTGTTAGTCTATGCAACATATACATAAATACGTATAATAATTCTCATCGTAAATTCGGAATTTTGTAGATTTTATATTTAATCAGTGTCGTGATTTGAAAACCAGTTCAAGAATGTGACAATAAAGGTAATCATGTAAGTATTTTAATGATTTATGATTAAATTACCAGAAAAATAGAACTTTAAGTAAAGTTGGGTTATGTTTACAAGATTTGCAAATAGATTTTGAGTCAGGTTTTACGTCATTATTGCGCTCCCTACTGTACGTATGTATGTACATATGGATATGAGTATAATGGTACACAAAGATTTGTTAAGTAATAAAACTGCCAAAGAATGTATTTGGCAAATAGAGTAAATAAATAAATAAGAAGAGAAGTAAACAAATAAATATTGCTCAAAACGAAATATAAATACTTTTTCTTCCTGTTCATTTCTTCAGCAATAAGTACAGAATATGGAATGAGAAGTGAAGAGAATTATTGTATTTGGAAAAGTATTGGTGGACCAAAGTTTAAAGTTTCTATCAAATCATTATTCCTTTATGAATGACTGTCTCTGTGAGGGTAAATTATTTTGCAATAAATATCACCCGCTTGCTCAGTCTGCAATTTTTCTATATTTTCTAATTCTGATATAAAAATAAAATTCGATTTATTGAATAGCATATCTTATGTGACTGAAAAACTATTTAAGAACGCTTAGACATTTTTGAGTTTTTTTTTTAGCTTTTCTTCGCCTTCAAGCTGCTCTAACAGCTAGCTTATGCCCTAACAGGCGTATATGTAGGGCGTACAGTCTAACACGTAAGCTGGCAGAACCGACCGACACGTGCGGCGTGACCGCTCTCCTAGAAAGCGTGTCGTGCACCAAAGCTTCCATTGCAGTGACATGATTTATATAAAAAAATAGGATATTTATTTAATGTTTGTTTAAATATAAAATCTCTTCTGGTTACCGCATGTAGATACCTGAGTTTCTTTTTTATTGTTCATACTTCCAATTATTTAAAAAATATTTGTTTAAATATTTCAATTTTATGATTTCATGACAGAAACCAATTGCTAAACTAAATTATTTTAAATGTTTAATCAATAATTTTCAAAAATATGTTATGTTTACAATCTAGAATAAAGGCTAATCTTAAGATTTAGTTATTACAACAGTTAAATAGTAATTACCCAATATAAACAACAAAAATATAAAAATGGAAACTGTTTTTGTTAAACTCTATAGGACGAATAAAAAGTAAGAGGAAATTAGATTGATGAAAAGATGACAGTGCGGATTACACATGTTAAAAGTTACATCCAGGTTGTATGTTTTTGAACTGAAAACTTCAAAAAAGGACAATTCATAGAAAATTCGTAAGACGGAACTCGCGTCAGATTTATTTACATTAGGTTAGTTTTTTATTTTTAGTTTTTGGCAATTATGAGTAGTACAGGGAGGTTGGATATAGGATTTTAATTCTATGACAGATTGCGATGTCAAATATACTACGTCAAAAAAGTAAATAAACAAACATTATTATTTATAATAAATAAATATGTATAGGAAGTGATGGGAAGTAAATAGCTGGTATGTTTTTACTTTTGCTGGCACTCCCGGTGCAACCCGTTTTTTTTATCTATATTATGCTACAAATAAATATAAAATTAATCTCACTTGTGGATCAGTCCCGCTTTCAGCAGTAGCTGCACTTTTAACATCATGTACTTGTTGCATCATCAAATCACAATACAGTCGCAATTCTGACTTCTTATGACTCAATGAATTAGGCTCTTCAATGCCTGAAACAAATTAGGTAGCATACTAAGATCTCTGTTTTATTTTTTCAATTTATTTCTTCATCTACACTTACATGGTGCGCTTTGACTAGCTTACTTTTAAAAACACCGGCACATAACACTAACTACTACAGACATTAACTGTTCAAGCTATACAGCTATGGAATTCCTTTGCACCAAATAGACATTTACAATCCATTGCTGTTTTTAAAAGAACATGTTAAGTAACATTTTCTTTCAATCTAAAACTCTCATTGTAATACACCTGTTTAATATTATAATCTTAATTTTGATGTATTTATTATATTGTGTATGTATTGTTTACATATTTATTTATTTTCAGTTACTATTATCACTACCGCATCACGTCTCATTTATAATTTCCTCTGCCCAAAGGTTTGCCTGGTAGAGATTGCTCTTTACAGATAAGGCCGCCTATTTGTACCTCTTTTGTCAACTTGCTTTTCTTGTTTTTGTTAATTTATTATGTGCAATAAAATATATTTATATTCTTAAAAACATCATGTTTGCTTTCTGTATTTCATCTCTGTATTAACTGACATAATTCTAAAAATATGAATAAAAAGATTAATAATTTAGTGAATTTTTGACTCAAAATATGGATACTTATACATGAAACGTATTTCAAGTCGGAATAAAAAGCACCATTTGTTGCAATAGAGCAACAGGGTTGTTCTCTTTTCGGCAAAGGAATAGCTCCCAAATTCCAATCAAAAGGTACCAAAAAAAGAAAAAGATACAATAGCAAACCTTTAACAATATCTGTTTTACAGTCCACGCAAGCTTTTGCACTTCCTAATGCAACCAACCATTTTTGTCTATCTTGCGGCGATGGAGCTCTGAGATACATGTGTTGCTGTCCTGGTATCACCAAGTCTAGCCGGGTGCTGTCTATACTATTCACTGAAATTGAAAAAAGGAAGCTTTAACCAACTGTGTCAAAGATAGAGTTTAGTAGAATGAGAATTATTGTGAATATCTGATTGTTCATGTGTAAAATGATTATATAAAAAAAATTAAGATGTTGTTATTGAGAATCACTCATTATTAAAATAAATAGCCTTCTCTTCTAGGATCCAAAGAAAACCAAAATCAGGACAAAGAATCAGAAGAACAGATATGAACAAAAATGGCCTTATTGAAAAAAGTTTATTTAGGAATTTCAAGATTGGTTATTAAATTTTTTGGATCCAAATAACAAGTTAATAGTATACTTGTGTATTGAGAGACAAAGAAACCTTAATCAATATCGGTGTTCTCTTGAAGTTGAACATAAACCAAAGGTAAATATTTACTTATTGGGCATGAACTATTATTGCATAAAAAATGTCTTAAACGATAAAGAAGCATCCCCTAACACACAAATGAAATGCAAAAATTGGTAGAAACAATATTTTATTGTATAAATTTTTTGATAAAAATTATTTTGTTTAGATTTTTTGAAAAATTGCTGCTTGACATGTATTTAAAACACCCCTCGGTGGGATGGCCTAGCTCCGCACCAGTATTTCAGTATAGTTACTTTTGTACTTTACATTTCTTTTGTTGTAAAACTATTATTTTCTGTCAATGTTTGTATTTCATTTGTGTATAAGGTGATGCTTCTATATCAATTAAATTTTTTTTAAGTAAAAGTGCCAAATAAATAAATATTTAACTTACCCAATAATATGTATTCCAAAACCACTTTTATGAATCCTTGTTGCATTTTGAAACGGGTTAGGGTAACTTTTCCAAGGCATTTTAGAATGCAACCTTCAAAAGTAGCCTTGTAGTAAAGGCTACTTTTCAATTACAAAACACGTTTCAATAAGGCCGTAATATATAAAGATACTAACCATTAATCTGACATACAGAGACTTTAACAGACCCCTTACAACCTTGACTTACTTCGTCCTGTGATTTATAGTACGAGAGAATACCATTTTCTAGAACGAACCATCTGGTTTGCCAACCTGAAGCAAAACACATGGTTTAATAGATAGAAGCATGACAGCAAGGTAATGCAAAAGTATGAATAGAAGAAAGTACCATTCCAATAGTTTGTCCATTTCCACAAAATTCCCTCCATATCATCTGTTAATTTCAACAAAATGTAGTATTTGTTTCCTCAGTGATAGGCACTACAAATTATATGGATTATGCAAGTTATAAAGTAGGCACTAGCACAATATTTTTGTTCCTGGAGAAATTACAAAACAAACACAAATTGTACATAGATTATAATGATATCTTTTTTCTTTGTTTTCAATGAACGGCAGCAGTGTTGCCAGTCTGGATTGCCTAAAAAGTTCGAGATGCTTGTCAAAAAGGTACGAAACTAACGAGTAAGGTATGGTTTTCAAAATAATTACCAAGATATGAATTTAATAATAAGAACCTATCAGAAAAATATTTTTTGATTATAATAGACAAAGATGACTTATACGTCTAGATACCGTGTTCGGGCACACAAAACAAGCCGATCAGAGTACCAGAATTTTAAGGTACCTACTTGTCGTCATACTTCATCATACGTAATCTGTGCGTCAAACGTAGTGATTATATTCTAGTCTTGTTCTTATTCAGTCACTAAACTGATCGCTCTGTACTAGTACATTCTTCCAAATGTACTAATACAGTATTCTAGTACTATTACTTCAGTAGTACACTATGTAGTACAGATGAGCTCAACTAGTCAATTTTCATATCTGTCTGTATACTCCTGTTACAAGATTCGATTCCGCGGTTTTTTTTAATTTTGACTATCTTTTTAGCGTCTCGTACGTAGGTATTTTGTTTCTCATTTTTAGGCTTCCAACCAAAATTATAAAAAATAAATATTTTTTACTTAAAAGTAAAAAATATTTTTTCAAAATGAATATAATTTTTTTTATATTCACGTACGACTGCAAGAAAAGCAATTTTACTAAAAAAAAATGGAATTTAATATATCTTCAATTTTGAAAGATAAGTCCAGCTGCAGCAGATCGGCGTGGGAAGGTGGAAGGGATGACACCACGTTGTCCCACGTATAAGAACAGTGTGTTTCTAGAACCTACGTTCGCAACGCGTTAGACTTGCACAGAACGTCAGTCGGCTCATGCGTTTTTAGGTGGTTTTAGGTTATAAATTGGGAGATGAACATTCAATAGATTTAGTTAAACGATATGACGCCATTTATAATATTAAATGTGTTAAATATCGCGAGATATAGTAAAACTGCATGGTAAATCTGGTACTTACCTAAATACCGCCAACTTTAATTTTTGCTCTCATTCATTGTTAATTTTATGTGTAGATTGTATAAAAGCAGAAGCAGTGTGCTTAAAATTACTTCTAAACTGGTATAGTAGGTATATTACAGGATATTGCAAAAAGAATTAAAAAAAAAACATTTTGTTATTTTAGGGTTCTTTAGCCAAGTAGCTTAAGTTGTGGAATGAGCTCCCTGCCAAGGTTTTCTGCAAGGACTACAGTATGGAGTTCTTCAAGAAAGAAGTTATTGGATTTCTGAAGGGTCGGCAACGCGCAAGTGATATCCCTGGTGTTGCAAGCGTCCATAGGCTACGGTGACCGCCACCTTAGTGGTATAAAAAAAAAAAAGTGGTAAAGAGGAAACTGCCCCCTGTCCGTTCGTCCGTCCTCCCATACGTCTGTTCCTGTGATTCTTGCTTAAAAGTCAGAACAGCATCTGTGTGCGCACCAGCGTGGCAGACGTAGGCTCAGTCTGTCCTTACCTTAGTTAGGTAAGACGGTGAGCGGAATTGGAATGAAGCGAGTGGGGCGAAGCGTCGCGACTCCGTAGGACATACCATGCCTTGGTAATCGCGGTCGCGATGGTGGCGCAGCGTGCCCGGCTAAGTCTACGTGTAATATAATGGCAAGCAATATCTTTTTCAACCGACGTCAAATAAAAATAAATGAATTACTAAATCGAAAAAACCAAACCCAATTGCGTAAAAAATTAAATATATATAAATAAAAACTGAAAAGAGAAAAATAAGATCAGTAATGATAATTTTTAATGCGGAACACAGCTACTTTAAAAGTTGGATGGGATTATTGAGAAGATTTGGGCCGTTCTAGATTTTTATTTGGTTATCGCCATATTGAATTTTGATTTCTGTCATATCTTTAGTGACACTCGCAAGATTAAGACAAATCGATCGACGTAAGAATCATCAAAATAGGTCCATGCGTTTGGTCTGTAGAGCGCCACAAAGGAACAAACATACATACATACATTGGGAACAGTCTCGAGTACGCCAGACTTTGGAATTTGTGAGAAAAATGTATGCAACTGCTTTCACTGGTCTCGAGAGGTAAGATCTACTTGCATACATTTTTTTCTCAAATTCAAGAGTTCCCAATAAGCTTCCTGGACTGTCGGTGCCGGCTGGCTGGGGCGGCCAGGCGCGCGGTATTTTAGTAGGTACCTACCTATAGGTATTTAGGGTTCCATTTGAGATGTAGAAAACCTTAGGTGTTTTTATGGAACAGTACGTCAGCTTGAGGTAATAAAAATCCTGTATCTCTTTGCCTGATCAACTTTTTATATAAAATCAGGTCAATTAGATGCTCTGTTACGGTGTGAAAAATAGTGCCCCGCGAAAACTGTTCCTTTGGGCTCCCTAGACTATGTAGTGGTTAGGATTTGTCCCTCACGTCTTAACTCACGCGCTGGGTAGGTATGCCATCGATATGAATTCATATAAAACATATCTGGAGGACCGAGCTCTGCTGGTTTTTTTTGTAACCGCCATCTATTGTCAAGTAGCTTTAGTGTAGCTGTTTAGTATCACTACTCGCCAATAGGTGTCAGGAAGCCATATTTTTCAGTTTATCATTGCCTGAAAACACGTATAAAACGACGTTTTCTAAAAATGAAACCTAGCTAGATCGATTTCTCGCCCCCGAAACTCCCGCATAATAAATTTCATGAAAATTGTTGAAACCGTTTCAGAGATTCAGATTATATAGATATATACAAGAATTGTTCGTTTAAAAGTATTAGATTCGTAAAAAAACACGTTGATGAGTTTAAGTGATTTATATTTCAATTCAGTCAATATTACCTACACGTTACATTATCTAACACACAATAAACATTACATAAACATAATTATTCAGATCTTTTAAATGTAGACTAATGCACAAACTTATGTTAATAAACACTCATCCCCCACACAAAAAAAAATATGAGTGAGAAACATCAGCCTTGTACTATCGGACGGAATCTTTTTGTTATATTATTTATGAGTAATATAAACAATCAAAGGCACTTGTGATATGTTAAGTGAGCGAATTAATATCTTAGTAAAATTTGTGTTCTATATATAACTATGTACATGTTTAAATGCAAATCAATAATTATAGTAGAAATTATAAAAGTCATACAAAAGAAAGAAATAAATTCATACCTACAGAAGATAAAGGCCCTATATATCAAAGGGTTTACGGTAGTGGTTGTGGTGGCAGACAACAATCAATACTTTTCCTTTATTAAAATATTATTATCTCATATGCTATTTGGAGTCAATCAATGACGAATTAGGGCTAGATTAGGCATTAGGAAAGAAATTATATTTATAAAAAAATATTTAATTCTACAGTCAAAAGCCGTATTAAAGAATATTAAAAAGGTTTGCTATTAGTGTAGTCAATCTACGGCCAATTAGGGTTAAGTTTCGCGTTCTGCGGTGAGGATTTGCACTTTTTTATTTTTATTTGGCTGCTGCAACTACAGCTAAGGTAGCTAACTACTGTAGTAGTGGTAACTTTTAATTGTCAAGTGTCTAAGGTACCTACCTAGGTTAAAATACCTACACTTTTTTGCATATCACCAATATTGACCAGACAGAATCGAGGATCTTGTTCTCTGGACCATTTTCCAATAGGTCTGTACCACGCCAAAAATTTCTTTACCATTCCGTAGATTGACTCTACTTTAAAGCAACCATATTATCTTTAAAACTATTCATAGTTACTTATAATGAATAACAGGAATAATAGTATAAATTACCTTCACATCAGCATCATGCAAAGATTGATACATGGGAAGTGCTGCTATTTAGTAGGGTAACCATCAACGATGACAAAAAATTACGAAGCTGCACCATATAACAAAAGATTTAAGATAAGTTCATTTACACAGAAAGAATAGAGCTCATACATCAAAGTGCATGGCAGTGCCCTCGCAAAGTCAAACAATTATGGCCTTACAGCCTTTACAAGTTTCTGCTTTTTGTTTACATATTACCTATCAGAACACCATATTTGCGGATTTTCGTTGCTGCCATTCACATTGGGACGCAGAATGCAAAGTTACTTATTACTTATATTTAAAAAACACAAATCTATACATAAGATATGCCTAAGAGTTTACATGATTGCAAGTCTCACAATTTTCTTTTCCTAATAAATTAGACATAGTTTATCATAAAGTTTTATAGTAATTTGTGGAATGAAGAGTTCAAAGTTAAATGGAATGTGGTAGAAAGTTATTCTCCGACATTGCAGAGTTTTTTCAATCGAATAGAATCAACACCTGATACCTACAGATATGACAACATATCATACATCAAGTACTTTATTAAGAAAAAAACCGGCGAACTTATATTATGTAGATAGTTCTTCCATCATGAGACCAAGTCTCATAAGTTTATGATCAGATTTTGGTTCTTGCCAAATTTCATGATTCTAGGTCAATGATAATTACCCCATAGGTTTTGATTTATTTGTGTCACAATATGCGACAAAAATGCTCCTATACCTAACCTTGATTTTTTTACAATTTTAAGTAACCCTAGACTTAAGTATTGGATAATAATTTCAACTTGATACTACCACGCGTTCTTAAGTGGAAGGGTCTGTCAAGACGATTCAGATTTTGACCTATATTTGTGTTGTTTGACCTTGCTTTGTGTCAAATTTCATGATTCTAGGACAACAGGAAGTATCCCATATGTTTTGATTTATTTTTGAATGCTAATATATGCGTAAAAAATTGCCGTATTTCGGCCGGAATTTTTTGTAGCGTCGACTTAAAAGCTTGATTTTTACAGCTATTCATCTTTCTTATTTGATATATAATTTCAACTTATAATACCTTCACGCATTACTGAGAAAAAAGGTCTTAACAAACAGCCACCATACAGACAGACGGAGAACAAAGTGATCCTATAAGGATTCTTTTTTTCCTTTGGGGTACAGAACCCTAAATTTTTATTTATCAGTTACACCAGGTCTTGCTGATGTGGCCCACTGTCTTTGCCAATTAATTTATAAGGCTGAGCTGAATCTGGTACAGCCTATGAAATAGTATAATAAGACTACCTTAAAGATTACTGTTATTGTTCTCCTAACATCCTCCCTATCCCTAAATCATCCCAGTTAAAAAAGGGGTGTAATTTGTATTGTAGGACAGATTGTCTACTTTATTTCTGTATTATATGGATGCTAAAACCTTTACCACTAACTAATGTTAAATTATAAAGCATTATAATTTTAACACTTAATACCTAAATACAATAGAAAAAGATCTCTTAAAACTATAAGGTCATTTTTATGATGGCTGCCAGTAGTAACATACTTAAAACTGGCCCATGAGATATACTTCCATTCTGAAACAATAAATACAAAATTAAATTAAGATATAAAATTAAACTATGACTTAGGTAGGTGTCATGGTAGCTTTGCTCGGGATAAGCTTGGAATGTAATCATTATCCAAATACAAACAAAAAAAAAATGGGAAATCCGACCACATAGCAGGAATCGAAAACGCGCACTCCCGCGACGTAGAAGTACGCTCTAGCCACTGTAAACAGTCAGTTTAAAAATCCCTAATATTTAAAATTGTAATGGCTCTAGCCCATCTCACACTTGGATGGTTCTTATTATTTGTTGTTGTAGTTAGAGCTCACACTTTAATCACAACAAGTTAAGGTAGGTAATACGATTTCTTGTTTCGTGTTTCTTGCATGTGGACCACCCTTTAATTCTTACTTTTTGATCTTCTTTATTATTTGTTAGATAATCCACCGTAATATAACACATATTCTGTGAAAATTTCAGTCATCTATCTTTTACGGTACAAAAGATAGAGCTCCTTAAAGTTTAGACAGAAGGAATTTGTAGGCTTAGTAATAGGGCACTGTTGGCACACTTGGGTACGGAACCCTAAAAATGTGAAATGTGTGCCTACTACCTAGTAAGCAAGGGAACACTATTGTAGCCATATTGGAAGTAATTTCTTAGTTTATTGGGATTATTGTCCATACAGTTTACCAGTGGCACATTGTGATCCTAGTTTGAAATTTCTGCCATCTGGCTACAGATTAATTTTCATGACCTCTACCCTATTTCCCGGATTCCCTTAGAGCTGCACAGATTTTATTAGTGTTGTAACACTATTACTAACTTTAAAATTCTACCCACCCTCAGAAGAGCAAACAGTTGGCTTGCAATGAATCATTTCCAGAGCCAAATGAGCTAGTGAGCTAGATCTTTAGATACAAAAGATACATATCAATAGAAGCGGCTCATTCTAAGAAGTGCTGGTGCAGCACACCCATAATTATTTACTTATTTTTTTTTTAATTTTCCGCCATCGGCAGGGAATTCATTCTCACACTTTAGAACCGAAATGGTCACGTACAGTGCGGTTTCAGAGAGAAACTTCCTCCTGCAAACGCTTGGGTTGTGGAATGAGCCCCCTGCCAAGGTTTTCTCAAAGGACTACAGTATGGGGTTCTTCAAAGACCGAAGGCAGACCGTAGGCTTGTTTGCCACCTTAGTAGTATAAAAAAAACTGGTTGCCTGTAAAGTCGGTATACGGGCGAGTAAGTTTTACGTGACAACTTGTGCCTTTCACTTTTTATGTCTGTCTCTCTCGCTCTTAGGCGGGCTAACCATGCCGCGTGCCTCTCACTCGCTCTCATTGTGAGCGCATAACGTGAGCGGAGCGTAACGCAGTTTCTTGAAGTGTCACCCGGCAAACCAATTTATAAGACGTTGTCACGTCAAAAAAACTTAAGAAACAATTTGTTTTAGATTTTACTTACAATAAATACCTAATTATTATACTTTGATTACTCTTTATGTTTAAATAGAATTTCACTAAAGACATTCTGTACACACACAGCCAACTCAAGATTTTGTATGGAATTGCACTGAGGAGTCTGTGTCTCTAAGTGGAGCGCCAGCAATTGCGCTCCTATGAAACAAATTTCAGTACAAAGACTAGAGCTAAAATCAACGAGTGTAAAAGAGAGTTTGACAGTCTCACACGTGAAACAGAAGATTTTGTATGAAAAATTAGCAAAATGTGGAGCACCGCTCCTGGGCTATGTTGCCAGCTTGGCCCTCACCTTCGGCAAGATGGCGCCGCGCCGGCGTGCTGTTGCCGCTCTTGTCACAACAAATGTTTTATTCCTGCGCGCCAGTTTTTATCTCCAAATTTAATACGAACATACTTACATAAACAGTTTGTTTATTGTCTAATAAGTAACTATAGTAAAATAAAATGTGATTATTGTGATGTGATTTTAACAGTGCTGAAACATTTTAGTAACTCAAATAAAGACAAAGGGTCACAAAAATGTGACATGAAAGCATACACATGCGAAGGGTGTTTGTAAATCTAAATATGCGACTGAATTTTAGTTATAAATAGAATAATAAAAGGTTAGCATTTAAGCGATTCCTCTTTTGTGAACACCCATTAAAAATTGACACGAGCCGCCTCTGCATATCAATCTTTTCTTTTAACTGACACATTTAGTGCATCTTTAGCTTAAACAAGAATTTGTCATTAAGACAAATATTGAGACTTCATATTGCAACTTCTTATATTCAAAGTAACTAAGCAAGGGAAGTCTTTATCCTTAATGTCCCCTTTTGTACACCTCAACCCTTTGTAATGTGTTGTGTAAACATGTTTGTTCTAAGAAATATCCAGAAAAATATCAGGTTTAGTGAGCAACACATTATCTGCTATCAATAGTGCAAGTAACTTCTTACTAAATTTATATAAACTATGAACTCACTATAGTATAATAATTGCAGCGATCTCCTTGGCAACAATCAGAACACATCCAATCTAAGTACCAGATGTATGTACATAATGGCATGTAGCCCTGCCTAGTTGAAGCACACTCAGTTTTATTAGAACACCTTTTTGATACATAGTACTGCTTTAATGCACCCTGAGACCAATAAGGTGTAGTACTCCATCTTATTTCCGTTAGACAAACATCTTGATTATAGTCACAAATCATAATGGTTTTAATACATTTTTCACTATTATCTTCCTGATTGTCGCATACATAACACTCTAGTCCCATAACTGAAAATTATAGCAAACATAATTATTTTGTATCAATTTTTTTATCAATAACCTTAGTTTACTAAATAAACTAAAAATTTGAAAAAAACATGTCAACTTGTGCAAGGTTGCAGTTCTTTCATACTGTGGCTGGCTGGTAGTACTTTGGGTGTAGTAGGCCCGTGAATACAGTTTTATCAACCATTGCTTGTTGCCTCAATAAAGGTTAGTAATGATGTAATATTTTGTACTACTTAGTTTGAGTATTTTTGCACCCTTTTTTCTAATGCAGATTTAATTTATTTATATTCAATGCTGCTTATTTCTACAACTATTATTACAAGACAAAAACAATGATATAATTGTATCAGGGAGTGAGAGACAAGATAACATCGAGGTTGATCCAGCTTATGAAAGGTGATAAAATGTTCCTACTTTGATTCAAAAGCAAGCAGGTAGAAATGATTACACAAGTAGTGAAACATCTCCCCTGCAATCTATTGAAGCCTCGATACCTAGCTATTAAGTACATTCCAAATACACCATCACGTAACATTCTTCATGGCAAACAAAAACTCAAGTGGTCATCACTATAAAGTGTAGGTCACAAAGCAGAACAGCTCATGTTAAACCTGGTCCTCTCCACTCATGTAAAAATGAACAACATCCTCTGCAACGATGATAGAAATCAAATAAAAGCTACTTACAAAACTTAAAAGCTACTAAGAGATCGACAGATGATTATGAAATAAGAGCAGTCATAAGCATATACAAAAGGTAAATATGATATACACCTAATGCCCCTCCACAAGTCCCAAGTGCAATACATCGTTGTGCAGACAACACAAACTTGATGTTTGTCAAAAATTTGTTATTTCCTAGATTTTTACCAAAAAAATTATTTTAATAGACATTATTTTAGGTACTTAAAGTTTGTTTTCCACAATTTCGATATAAATTATATTAAAAAAGTTCTTTAAAAATGTGGTAATGGTTCATTTTGCATGAAAACTATGATGTCATTCGTAAAGCTGTTTGATTAATAAATATGCGATATTATTGAATATAAACATAAGAAATAATATATACAAATATTTTTCATTATTATTAAAACAAACTCGATCACATATTATTTTAATAAAACCCAATAACCCCCTTTATAAAATACCGTAGTCGAAACGACGGTTCGTAAAGGTAAGTGATCTAGGGTTAAGTAAACGTCCCAAAGCTTCATAAAATATATATAACAATCATTTACGTCACTAACCATAGAACAAAGAAGAAACGGTGGTTAAAATTATTAGTAAAAGCTTATAATGACACATGTTTTTTAATATCTTCTTTCAAGATATGTAATAAACAAAGTTCTCCCAAAACAATATTCAAAAATATTTATTTCTTTTTTGTACACACCCATCCAGTGTGACCAGATTTTTATTTACGATACTATTAGGCAGCAGGGTCAAATCCGTATAAACACTGTCAAGTCACATTAATAGGTAGAAGTTGGTCCTGGCGTTCGCCAACCGTAGCCATGGCACGCCCTGCTCGGCTTCACGCGATAGTTTTCATGTAACCAAGTTGGTCGCCTTGACTACAATAAATAGGTACAAGTTGGTTCAGGCGCTCGCCAGCCGCAACCGCGACATGCTCCGCTCGGCTTCGAGCGCTAGTTTTCATGTGCTCCGCTTGGATTCGAATGCTAGTTTTCATGTCGACAAATTAGTCGCCCTGACTACAATAAACAGGTACAAGTTGGCCCTTTTCTCTTTGTCAATTTACTATTGTTTTAACTCTTTAAACTGTAGTTGCTAAAACAGGAGATTTTTACGACTTGGCGGTTTGCATAAATCGTGAGCTTTATTGCGTTTTAAAATCAATTTTATCCCAGAAGGTGAAGATTTTTTTTAAATACAAATTTTAATTAATTTTGAATTTTTTTACAAAAAAACTATGGTTGACCGACAATCATAGTGATAGTGCAATTTTCCTAAGGTTTGTTGGCATCTCATGATACAAATTGCGCGCATATAATAGTAAATGAATGAGAACAACGCAGGTCAAAGCTAGTCAGCGGCCAATTAAAAAAGGCAAAAAGAGGTCAGTTTTTATGTACGCTCATGGTGCAATGTTGTTATTTAATTTTATTGGGGTTTAGAAAAAATTACATTCACAAATTATAACATATATACATTCACAATAGCAATCAAAAAATAAGCATAAATGTAACCTACACCATAAACCACAGATAAATAATAACAGAATAAAGTAAGCGGATACTAACAGTCTAGCTACCTATATATTATTATTTTTTATTTCCTAATTATTTTTTTAGCTATTGATAACTTTTAAAAGAAAAAAAACAAAACAAATATTTAAATAATACAAGAAAAAAAAAGAAGAATTAACCTGAATAAAAAGCTACAGTACAAAGCAGATATATGATCAACAATTTAAACTGTCTAACACTTTTTTTCTGAAGGTTCCTTCAGATACATAGAGAATATCTACGTCCTTACGACTATTGTAAGATGCGACAGCACGACGTAGTGGTGCGCGCTCACCAGCGTTGGTGCGGCAACGGCCACAGCAAACAGCTTATGAGGGCGCGGCACACTTTGAGGACAACTACGAGTTGGCACACTATAACACAAGCTGTTATTTAACTCAATACAATCGAATCGCGTTTACCAAGTAGTTTGTAATACATAGTACAAAAATATTTTTCTTGTACTTGTTCAATAGCATTTACATATTTCTTATAAAGTGGATTCCAAATAGATACAGCCAACCAACCAAAAAAAAACAATGATTTGTATAAGTGTATAAACGTTTTTGCGTTTTTAAATTCCTTGCCTGAACGAATTATAAAACCAGTTATATGGTTTTATGGTATGCATTATTTACTATTTCACAAACATGAGTATGGAAATGAATTTTGCTACTTTTGTTAAAGAATTGTTAAGATCTTACTGAAACAAACTTGAGCGCCTTCAAAATTTATCCATACGGTTCATATTTGGTTTACGCAAATTTGATCATATATCAGAGTATCGTTCTAAGCTCAAGTGGCTTTCCATTCGCCAACGCCGGAATACACCCCTTCTCTCTCTTCTTTATTCCGTTCTGTTCATACCTACATCACCAACTTATCTTAAACATTGCTTTGAATTCCTTGGCTCTTCTATAAAAAATCTTAGATCTTCTACAAATTTACTTCTGAAGATTCCTTCACATTCCTCTCAGTTTTATAACGATTCCTTTACCGTTAAATCTATAAAACTATGGAATGCTTTACCGCTCAATATCAGCCAAGCCCAAAGCTTACAGTGCTTCAAAACGCAGGTTAAAAATTACTGTCACATTAATAATTATTATTTTACAAATAAGACATGTTATTTTATTTATTTTGTGTACGTCTATGTAGTAGGTATTATGTAAGTATATGTAAATATATTTTTTCATACTATATTTAATATGTTGTAACGTGTATTATGTCTTATTTATATATATATATATTATTATAATAACACACTTGTTTTGTTTTTATTTATATTTACATATTTTTTTTTTTCCAAGTTGCATCTACTCTTAAATCTTATTCTACTAGATTTCCTCCACCCAAAGGTTGTCTGGTAGAGATCGCTAAATAGCGATAAGACCTCTACTGTACTCTACCAATCACATGTATTTACTATCTGTAATTATTTTCTTGTGCAATAAAGAATTTACTACCACTACTACTACTAATATAAATCAAAAAAAGCAAAGGTCCTAAAATTGATCCTTGAGGTACTCCAGATGTGATATGTACATACTTAGATGAAATACCATTTAAAACTACTCTTTGTGTGCGATTTGTGACGTATGACTTAAACCACCTCCACAAATTACCTCGGTTACCATTATAAGCAATTTTATCCAATAGAATTTTATGATCCACCCGGTCAAAAGCTTTTTGAAAGTCCGTATATATGCAATCTGTTTGTTTATTATTATCAATGTTATTAAATAAGTCAGTGGTATAAACTAACAAGTTTGTCACTTTAGATCTATTTTTGACGAAACCATGTTGTTGAGCAATTAATTTATGGTGTAAAATGGGGTATATTTCATTATGTATAATCCTTTCAAAAAGTTTTGACAGGCCGTAGATCATGGATATGGGGCGGTAATGGTCAACTTTTGCCAAGAATCCATTTTGTGAACAGGGACAACATTAGTAGCTTTCCAGATTGTAGGCATGGAACGTTCAGATAAACATAAATTAAACAGTATGGCAATAGACGCACAAGATATCTGCAGTGTTTTTTAGGAAGATTGAAGGTACACCATCCGGTCCTGTCCCTTTCGTCACGTCTAAGCTGCGTAAAGCTTCCCGAACGATTGTGGTAGTAATATTAATATTATGTATATTCAAATCACATGTGTTATTAATTACAATTTGTTCGACGGAATAATCTTCAGGCAATATAGAAGCTGTAAACACAGAGTGAAAGTATGAAGATAATAAATTGCAGACTTCCTGCGGATTGTTTGCAATTTCCTTGCCATACTCCATAACATTAGGTATACCGCTTTTTTCTGTTATTTCTAAAAAAAAGTCCAAAAATACTTTGAATTTTTGTGTTTATTAATTTCTACTGTATTTATATATCTTTCATAACAGAGTTTGGATATTTTTTTAAACTGTTCTTTGTATAGAGAAAAAAATTCGTAATCAGATTTGTTTTTATATTTTTTCCATTTGGTCCAGGCCTGTTATTGTTTTTAAATAAATGTATAAGAGAAGGTGTAAACCAATTAGGTTAAGAGCTATCAACTTTTCGTTTATAAGGAACATATTTCTTTATGCATCCATATAAAATTTCATAAAATAGAGATACTGCTGTTTCCGGGGACAGATTATTAAATAATTTATACCAGTTTTGGTTTTGCAGGTATTTATTAATGTTTAGATAGTCAGCTTTGTGAAAACAGTATCTATAATTGGATTTACGCATCATAGGCGGGCGTGAGTCATTAAAGGGCATGGAGACCGTAAACGGCAGGTGATGCGGGTTAGGTGGTACAAAAGGTGAGCACACAGCATTCCCTATACAGTCTGGTGTATTAGATATAAACAGGTCAAGTATTTTATTATTTGTTTTTCTAAATTTATTAATTTGGTACAGGTTTAAGATTGACATAAAATTCTCATAATATATATTAGGTGGCGAAAGATTAGAACTAGAAATAGGTATGTTGTAAGTATCATAATCGAACCAGTCCAGATTATAATTTCCTACGACCCAGAATGTGTCAATGTAATCCGCTCCAAGTAGCTCCTGTAGGTTTTCAAAATGCCTTGCATATATATCTGGGTGAAGCCTAGGAGGTATATATACAGCACTTATTAAGTGTTTCTGGTACCGACCTGTAGGTATCTCAATAATAACTTGTTCCACAGATGGCACGGACTTTAGCGCTAGCGCGGCGTGCACGCAGCGCGTAGCCCCTAGCTCGTGTCGCACCGCCACCAGTACGCCCCCGCCATCTCTCTTTTGAGATGCAATGCGGTCCCTATCACTTCTAAATACCGCATAACTGTCAATAAACTGTGTATCAGAGATCACTTGGCATAACCAGGTTTCAGTTAAAATTATTACATCAAAACAGTTAGATAATATAAGTTAGATATATAACATTTTTTTTAAATATATTCATGAACAACATATTTAAAAAAATTGTTAAAGGCTTAAAAAAAGATCGCTATTGTAGTTCATAGTAAGCCTCCTGGCCATATCGTTTTGTAAGCGACTGAATTTGGCAACACTGAACTCAAATGTCAGCCAACCGGAGTTTGACACAGGGGCAACTTGTGGTGTTAGTTGAGTAGTATTATTTTCTAAATTTCCTGATCGGAAAGACAATAATATCATAAAATTATAAATATTCTAAAATGATTTGTAGGTTTCCAAATTTCTGTTATTTAAAATTATGGCTAACTGCTGTAGTTTTGGTAAGTGTGAAATGTTACGAATGCACACGTCTGATTGTTAATACATCGTTATTATTTGATATTTTACGCTTATTATGAATGCCTAATTGGAGCAATTTGTCGGTTTTTGTTATTTTACAGTTATGTCACAGCTTTTACAACCCTACCGATAGCGGCGCCGTTCAAATCACTCAAAGTAACATTGACATGGTATTAGGTGAGTTGATGCATTGACACGGTATATTTTTGCTCTTTCAATATTTAGATGTACGTAGGTACCTACTACAATAATTATTCCTAACATTATTCAATAGGATTTGTGCATATTAAAGTAATAATGAAAAGTACATCTAAATATTGCAATATTAATACTAATATATTAGTAGGCATCATAAATCTCAGATAACTTCTCATTTGACATATTAAAATATTAGTTACAAACAGTTATTATGGTAGGTATAATATAAGCAGAGTCATGTACCCAAGGTGGTGTTTGTAGCTAAGTGTTAAGTATGAAAATGCACTGCATAGAAAAGACTTAGCGATTACTGAACTTTTTCTTGGCTTCCTAAAACAAATTTTAGAGTTGTAAGTAGAATATGTATTTGTCTTCACAAATACTAATAAAAGGCATATAATTATATTAAAGGGAATATGATTTTTTTTATCACAAACAAAAGTTAAAATACAAATAAATGTTAAACTTATCAAAGATTTGTATTGAAAAGTACCTAATTTGTTTGCAAAATATGAAATTGCATTATTAATTTTTTTTAGGGTTAAAAAAATAAAATCACTCCCTATATAGTAGGAGTAGGCAGGTGGCCAATGTATGGCAACCTATGTTGTATCAATTGTTTCAAATTAGCAGTAGTTGATACATACTACTTGAAAATACTTATTTAACTTCATTAGGTATGAGCCAATTTTAACAGTTACATTTTTATTGAGTTATAGCCTTGTTTTAACAAGTTTACAGTTAGTTTGCTCATCCCTGGCTTGTCCTGTCAAAAAATAAGTATTAAGTTATGTAATTACAGTTTCAATTGATTTTTTTCAGCTTCCAATGAAGTTGTGTTTATTAATTTTTATGCTGACTGGTGTCGCTTTAGTAATATGCTAATGCCTATCTTCGATGATGCTGCGGATAAAGTAACTGAGGCAAATTATGGAAATGGAAAAGTGGTGCTAGGTAAAGTTGATTGTGACCAAGAAGCTGCTATTGCAACAAGGTTTCACATTAGTAAATACCCAACATTAAAATACTTCCTTAATGGATTACCAGCCAAAAAGGAGTACAGAGGTGAGAATGTCTTTCAAATGCAATCAATAAGCATGTAATACTATTAGATTTGTATGTAAGTTCAGTCATCATACTTTTGATACTTGTGATGTTGTTGGTTATATATCAAACATTATGTTGGACATTTTACCTATGCATAAAAGAAGAGTTATAATACTGTAGCTATAAGAGGGAAAATAAAAGGGTGAACTCTCCATTATTTTAACGATACCTCCAAAAAAATGAAAATGAGAAGTGTGTCATAGTCGCAAGTTGCTGTAACTGGTCACAGTCACCAAGAACGGAATGCTGCCTTTAGTGTGTTGGAAATTTGTATTTGTCCTGAGTGTTTTCTATATATACTTAATATGTATGTATTTACAAAAAACAAATATAAGTATTTGCATCTGTTGCCTGGTAACCCATACTATAAGCCTTGCTTTGTTTGGGACTAGATAAGAATATCTATTTATGTACTTAATCAGTAGACCTTATATACTCTTTATAGTGAAGTTGATTACTAGGAATGACATTCATATATACTTGACTGTTTTCTTTTACAATATATGCTGTTGCAAAAATTTGTATGTAAAACCATAAACAGTTTAAAGCTTTCTTCCTTCAAAAGTCCACTTGGACAAAGTCGCAGGAATAAACAATTCTTATATTAATGGGTTTTTATTGACGTGACAACGTCTTATAAATTGGTTTGCCGGGTGACACTTCGAGAAACTGCGTTACGCTCCGCTCACGTTATGCGCTCGCAATGAGAGCGAGTGAGAGGCACGCGCCCGCCTAAGAGCGAGAGAGACAGACATAAAATCATTGTCACGTAAAACTTTCGCCCGTATACCGACTTTACAGGCAACCAGTTTTTTTTTTGTATTTTTTTGTTGATGTAATATTTCTTTTTTATACCACTAAGGTGGCAAACAAGCTTACGTTCTGCCTGATGGTAAGTGGTCATCGTAGCCTATGGACTCTTGCAACACCAGGGGTATCACTCCCGCATTGCCAACCCTTCAAATACCTAATAACTTCTTTCTTGAAGAACCCCATACTGTACTCCTTAAAATCTTGGCAGTTAGCTCATTCCACAACCCAAGCATTCACAGTAGGGAGTTTCTCTGAAACCGCACTACACAAGACCATTTCGGTTTTGAAGTGTGAGAATTAATTTCCTGCCAATGGCAAGCGGTGCGATGGTAGAAAGTAGCCATGGGCATCATTTTGAACAATTTCTCTGAACACATTCCATTGTACAAACAGTAGAACCCACACAGGGAGGCAAAGTCTCTCCTAAGGCTTAAGAATAACAAAGAAATAAACTTGTAACTTTTGACATATATTAGTTTAAATTTGTGAATTTTTAAATGATGCTGTTCACATATAAAATTAATTATTATAAATAAATATTTACCAAAATACTAACCAATATTTTGATAATTCTTACCAAAAACTTATGTTAATTAAAACAAAATATGGCCTATGTTGCTATTTACAAGGAGGAACAAAAGAAGGCCATGGTCAGGGAGAGTATCTTATATATTGATGATAGCAATTTTATTTTAAGCAAACATTTCTTCATTAAAATGAGTAAAATTGCTTTTAAAGTTTTAAATTATATGTTTCAACCAGAAATTGTTCTGTAAAAAAATGTTTTGTATTTCATAACATCAATCAAAAGGTAATTCTTAAGGATCAATTTCTCCTAAATAACAGAACAGAAAAGAATAAAAAGTCCTAGCATGAATTAAAGAAAATTGTCCCTAATGAATGGTGTTTATATTAGTTACTACTCAATTCGTAATACAATTGCAAACAATTATATTTTAACTTTCTTGTTCTCTTTTATTTAAGATACGATGTTATTCCAAAGAAAAGCCTCTTTTTTTCCCACATACAATCAAACAAAAAAACAAATGTTACTTCTTTATAACCTTAGTATAGATTATGAGGATGAAAAAATAAAACAAAGTTACTTTTCATAAAATATACAAGATATTTGTTGTCAATTTTGGGCATAGTTGTGCCTCAAACATCTTGATTAATGTTACTAATATTTATTCTAGTATAATATTGCTAATAATAAGTTACATGCTCTTTTTTTTATATGCTCAAAAAATATTTAAATCAATTATATTTTACAGGACAGCGTTCAGCAGATGCTTTTGCAGAGTTCATCAAAAAACAATTGACAGATCCCATTATAATTTATGGTGCTCTTCAAGAACTTCAAAACCTGAGTGAGGATAAGCGACACATAATTGCATACATGGATAGGAGGGATCAGGAAGAATATGAAACTTTGCGGAGAGTAGCAGGCTCTCTTAAGGATGAATGTCTTTTCCATGCTGGTTTTGGAGATGCTTCACAACAAATGCATCCACCAGGTAATAATAAGTTTTAAAGTAGTTGAATTCTATGCTTTTAGTCTAACAGTGCGGTTCCAGAGAAACTTCCTCCTGCAAATGCTTAAGTTGTGGAATGAGCTCCCTGCCAAGGTTATCTGAAGGACTACAGTATGGAGTTCTTCAAGAAAGAAGTTATTAGATTTCTGAAGGGTTGGCAACGCGCAAGTGATACCCCTGGTGTTGCAAGCGTCCATAGGCTACGGTGACCGCTTACCATCAGGCGGACCGTAAGCTTGTTTGCCACCTTAGTGGTATAAAAAAAAAAAAAAATCTTTAAAAAACTTGTAATAGCAAAAAAAAGGCACAATAGGATTTCACAGAAGTTAAAAATTACATACATTTGTCATCATTTTAATGGACTTATATTGTAAATATTAGTTAATTTTAATATTATTCATAAGTATGTAGAATAACACTATAAATATTTAAAGGCCTATGAAAAATCTGTCTTTAATAGAAAATATAGATATATTACATTTTAGTTAAGGAGGAGTACTTTGACGCAATGAAAGTTGAAAATAAAAATGTATGTTTACAAAATTTTTAAGCTACTTAAAATTTGGTATTTTTGGGCTTTTTTCTGAATGTAATGATTATCACATCAATGTATATTCAATTAATATTATTAAATTCCCACTATTTTCATGTTACTTTTTAAAAATCTAGTAAAATGTAGCAAGGTTAAAGATTCTTAAAATTTTGTAAATTTTAACATGGCAAAACAAAAAAACAATAAATGGCAAAAAACGGAACCCTTATAGATTCGTTATGTCTGTGTGTCTGTTTGTCCGTCCGCATGTCACAGCCACTTTTTTCCGAAACTATAAGAACTATACTGTTAAAACTTGGTAAGTAGATTTTTTTAATACGTCATAAATCGTAAACCGCAATTTATCTTTCATTCAATCAACACAAATACAAAAATTAAAAAAAAAACATTTTATTTTTATTGATAATGGTACTTCGTGCGCGGGTCCGACTCGCACTTTTTTTTTTATTGTCACTATATTTAAGTACTACTCCTAAACTTATTATCTTATTATGGGGACATGCAGCTGATATACACACAATATTTGTACTGCAGAAAAGGTCTATTTGAGCAATATACTATTTATCTAACAGACAGTTTTTAAGGGATAAATTTAAAGAGATCAATATACTAACTTTACCAGGTCAATATATATTTGATAATTTAATGTATGTTCATAAGAATATTAATATTTTAAAAAAATAGTGATGTTCATAATCGAAATACAAGAAATAGCAAAATCCTTCTTTAGTGTTTGCGTACGTCATAACAAAACCTTTGCGCTAAATTTATAAAACGCAAATATGTAGGAATCAAACAAATTTTTATCCCCTGTTTTGCCTTTTAGGGGATGATTATCCAAAACTGGCAATACACATAAATCTCAATTTTTAACGGCAAGGTCAAATACCAAGTTTTATGCATTAAGCTTTAAAAATAATAGATTTCCGATCCCTAGTTTACTCCCTTGGGGGATGATTTTTTGCAAAATCCTTTCTAAGTGGTCGCCTATGTAATCACAGGAAGCTTGGTGCAAATTTTCAAGTCTCTAGACCTAGTAGTTTGGGCTGTGCGTCGAAATATCAGTCAGTCAGTCAGTTTACTCTATAGATTAATGAATTTTTCCAAAGGGTTTTTTAACTACCAGTTTTAGTGTAATTATTGGGAAAATGAAAACCCAGGCGCAAAATAAAATCCCGTTTTTGCCAGACTGACAAACTGAGAAGCAACTTAGGATTAGATAGGTGGGATTTATTTTCGTATACCTATTTTTTATTTGTTACAGGTCAGCCTATTGTAGTATTCAGAACAGATAGACAGAAATCTAATGAACCCGATGAGACATACACTGGTTCATTAAAAAACTTTGATCAGTTGCATGAATGGGTCCAAGAGAAGTGTATACCTCTGGTCCGTGAAATTACATTCGAAAATGCAGAGGAACTAACTGAAGAGGGTCTTCCATTTTTGATTTTGTTTTATCATTCATCTGACCTTTCTAGCATTAAGAAATTTAAAGAAGTTGTCAAAAATGAATTGGAATCTGAAAAACGTGAGTATTACATTATTACAATGGTAAATAACTTACTGACAAAATTTATGTGAAGGTTTGTGATGATGTATAATATAACACGGTATGCTTTTTTTTAATAAGTACTTGGCTGTAAATATTCAGACTGATTTTAACAATTCATTTTTAACCCATAAAATATTTTTTGCATTTTTTTTTGTATTAGAATAATTTGTGACACTTTTATTAAAATACCAAGTCCCTGAGGTGTTTCCCTCGCCATTTAACTTTTCCCATTCCATACAGAATTCCCAGCCTTTTCTATTGCCTAAACGCTAAAATTACTAAATATCTCATTCAACCTAGTGTAGCGCCAGCAGCCAATGATGTCAGTCAGCTAGTTTATTAACCGTATGAATAACGGAACTTCCATACAAACGTTTATTCCTGTTGACCAATAGGGGAAATGCTGATTTTCCAAAATGCTGCAACACTTAAGTCTCAATTTCAAAACATAGATTTTTATGGTTTTTACTGCTAACTACTAGTTTCATTCCGTATTTAAATATAATAATGATGTTAGTGTGTTTCCAGCCACTAGTTATTCCCGTTTGGAAAATAAACCGTGAAGTTATAAATACAAACAATAACATTTATTTCAGACAAAATTTCAGAAATTTTCAAAACATATACAGTTTCGCTTACTTAACTAAACTTTTAAAATCTAAACACTAAGAGTACAATTATAATATAAACAAAACTAAAATATAATAATAATAATAATGATGATTGACACTTAATAACATCGCAACGGACAATAAACATTCACAGTGAACAAAACAAAATAATGTGTATCGATACCTATGATACATTCATTGCACAAAGTTCTAAGTGTTAAGGTGTCCTGCACTCTACAGGTTAGAAAATCTATTCTCTTACGCATTATTATTAGGAAATAGTCTACTCGCGGTTCAACAAACATCTTTGTTCTACTAGTGCAGTCATTGAACCTGTGAACCGATTTGCATGAAATTTTGGAATTAGGCTCATTTTACCCTTAACTTCAAAAGTGAAAATGATCTGAACCACCCCTTCTCGATGGTGTAAATTTTTTTTCCAAATAACCTCGGACATCGATAGGATCGAAGGCCTTATTTTAAGAAAAAAATGTTCTATAAAGTTTTTCAAAAAATACAATACTTTTTAAGTTATTGGCAATTGAAAATTCGGAATTTTTTCATGTTTTTTATTGGTTTTTTGCAAATATCTCCAAAAAAATGCATTGTAACGAAAATTTTATGATGAACAAAATTATAGCAGGTAAAAAACTGAACAAATCGGTTTTTTATAAAGTGTTCTAAGTGCAATATTAAGCTAGATATTAAAGATCAAAGCCGTTTTATATTTTGTCTGAAATTTAAGCGATGTATTCAATGCCATCTAGCGGCGAGCAGAAACATTTAATGCATTCTAATGAAATAGGGTTTTGTAGTGCATGAAATAACCTTTAAAATGAGCACTGTTAAAAGTCTTTTGCACGTAAAATGAGTGAGCTGTAACGCAAATAAGAGGAACATCTAATGGTTTTTTCTTTTAAATCAATGGGTTTCATAAGTGCCATTTCCACCAAAATTAAAATTAATCGTATTCCGTCTAGAATTAACTTTAATATAAAAAGTTTGATGAATTCTAGCAGTTTGGCTGCTTTAGGACACATATTTTTCAAAAAAATCACGATTTCCAGAAAAAAAAAAATTACAATTTTTTACAAAAACCACCTTCTTTTCATAATATCTCAAAAATGATGAAAGATACGTATAAAAGTATATGATAAAAAATGTAGGTCTTTTTCTGACAAAATATTTGTTGTTTTTTTTTTCTGTCACACAAAAATTGACGTAGATATGATTGTTTAAAGAGCGCGTGGCAGCGCATTCACAGTCTCTCTCTAGCCCTTTGACCCTTCACCGTTTTAAAATAAAAGGTTTTTCAATATATATTGTACTGAAAAAAGTTGTAGCTCTTTTAATTGCCTTTAAAATGGTTTTTTATAAGTTTTGATAGCATCAAAATTGAAGGAGTTATGGTCCAAAAACTAATCGTATTTTTTTCTCTACTTAGTAAACTGAAAATTTCGGAGTGTGAATATTTGGAGCAAAGTGAAAGTAAACAGTAATAGAGACCCAAAATTAATGTCTTATGTATATACATATATATTATGGACATATATTTTGGAAATGTAGGCATGAAAATGGTGACTTCTCACTCTATAATTAAATTATTTTTAATTGTGTAATCATATATATTTACTGTTTTAATTTAGGGGTAGTTTTAAGGGTTGAAAAGCTTGAGAATATGATAATCATTTTCGAGAATGTGGAATAACATTTAAAACGTTTTCATTTCATCAAAATAAATTTTTTTAAACAATTTTTTATCAAGGGGTTGTTTTTAAGGGTCGAAAGGGGGTTAAAAATTCGATTATTAAGATAGAGAACATAAAATATTATTTACTCTATACTTAGATCTTTTTATGTCATACCAAAGGATTTCTTTGTGATTTTTTCAATTTAGGGGTTGTTTGCAAGGGTTGTAAGGTTTTCAAGGGGTTGAAAATGATTTTATTATGACGTAATTGTGTTAGAAAACACTTTACAAGTTCACCCCTTAATATTAAACACGTTTTCTAGCGATAAAATGGCTCAATGTCATTTTTTCCCTTAAGTTTACACCCCTTAAAAATAATAGGCGGAGCTCAGATCATTTTCACTTTTGAAGTTAAGGGTAAGATGAGCCTAATTCCAAAATTTCATGCAAATCGGTTCTCAGTAAAAAATTCGGAGGTAAGGCCCTATTTTTCGCTTCAATGACTGCACTATACATAAGCAAAGCATCTCCAACAATATTCTAAAAGGCTCTGTATGTCTTTTGCCTATACTTTGCCCAGAGGCTGCACTGTGTTAGAAGCAGTGTTGCTCATCCTCTGTCACACGGGACTTCAGTGGTTGGTAAAAATAGGCTTACCCCTTACATTATGGTATGGGTGTGTAGCCAGCCACTGGTTATCCCCCTTCTTGGTATGAAAACCGTGAAGATAAACAGATACATAAACATAAAGTTTTTATACAATTTATAATTTTCCGTTACACATGAATCAAAGTGATAAATATAATTAAGCATGCTAAATTAATTAAGTTCAACAAGTTTACTCTTAAACCAATTAGGTATACTCGCAAAATTGTACAATGATCGAGGAATACGCATACTATCAATATGAGTACTTTTTCCATTGCAATTGAAAGTAATTCGATTCAAATCTCAAAATCTTACGGAAATCAAGAAAAGCTGAAATTGGTACTACCAATATGATTATTCCGTCGCGTGGTAGGATTTTACTATTGAAATTGATTTGAATACCACTATGCAGCAATTATAATTTAATAATAACTGAAGCAATTTATCAAATATCTAAAAAAGTTCTTATTATAGCTTCAAATATCTGCAACACGTCCTGAACTAACATCGAGTAACCTGTTATTATTGTTAAAGATTTTCTGTTCTAACACCTCAGCATGTTAAACGTTACTAAAGTTAAACGTCAGCTCTACTTTGCCAATTTTTTGCAAAACGTTGAGCCATCCGAAGCAGTTAGTTATTTTAAAAGAGAAAGTAAAGAATTGAGTAACAGCATATTGACTATATAACTCTTCCACTCGATAAAAAAGGGAAGTAGCATATAGGCACACTTTTTGTAGGCATTGACACACATTTTGTTAAAATAATAGAATTCGGTTTTATAATCTGCAGGCCAACCAACGAAACTGAGGCAATTCGAGGCTGTTCTGGATTCGAACTCAATAAGTACTGAAACCAGTAAAACCCTTATACAGAACCAATTTGAATCGAGCCGTAGATTCAAGTTGTAATGTTTAAAGAAATAATTCTGTCTCAATTAGTTCCAATTGACGCCTCTGGATTGGTACTTCTTTGTTGGGGCCTAAGGTACCAAAACTGGGCAAAAAAATGTAAAACTGATCGCTTCGTTGCCGTCGGTGGTAGGACTGCTGTTTAAAACACCATTATGCACCTTTAGTTTTTTTATTCTCTAACTATTTGTCCAGAATATCCTCCGAAACGGCTGACTTACAATTAATATTGTAGTGGGTATTTCTGTCTTGTCCAATGGTAGGAAGCAACCGAGAGTTTTTTTATTATCATCGAGAGTTTTCACGCGATAAGGTTTCATCCGCTATCGAAACCGCGGGGCTCTGATAGTCACTTACATAATCCGGATGGACAACTTTCTAATTGAATCTTCATTACACAATGAAAGAAACATACCGATAGATAGATACATATCAATAGCGTTTACTGTCATTGGAATAATATAAAAACAAGCGACCGCTCCCGAATCTGTTCGCATACAGCTTTAACTTAAGTTTTGGTTTCTTTAAGTGATATTAAAAATCTTCAGATATCAAGATACAAGAGAGAGCCGGTTGAAATAGAAATATGAACTATTATAGTCACTAAATTTATCAATTCAGATGTTTCGTCGCCTATTTTGTACAAACATCTTGATAAAAATTTTTGCTATTTACATGATATGCTTAGGTGTCGTGTAAATTGCCCCCCACTTAGGTATTAGCCTATTGCTGTACCGGGCAAAAACAAGTTGGGACAATTTTAGGATTAACAAATTGTAACAACATTGGTACCGGAAATCGAACCCGGGGCCTTTGACATGGCAGCCGCACGCTCTACCACCGACCGCGCCATTTATTCATAACTATAATAATTTCTTTATGTTTATTACTCATCGAAAAGCTAATTCACTTTCTTTTCAACTTTTGTGAAATAAGTACACAATTGGTGTGACTTATAAACAAAGTGATCTTAAAAAAAATTACTATAAACATCTTTATAAAGTGGACAGTTGACCTGGTTAGAGCCACACGAAGCCGTTAGATGTAAGCGCGCCGCTTCAGACCGGTCGTTGTGGAAACATGGGGGAGGTCTACGTTGAGCAGTGGACGTCTACAGGGTGAGATTATGATAGTTCATATACAAGGATAGGGTAGGCACATAATTGCCTAATATATTAATTAAAAATTTGAAATGAAATAAATAATTAATCTAACTTGGTAAAAAAAAAAACTGGTAGGTATTAGGTGGAGGAAATATGTTTCTTGTTCTTTATATTATTGTATTTTAAATATTACAGAGAACGTTAACTTCTTGACGGCGGACGGCGAGCAGTTTGAACATCCTCTACATCATTTAGGGAAGTCTATGTCGGATCTTCCTGTGATTGCAATTGACTCCTTCCGCCACATGTATCTATTCCCAAACTATAGTGAAATGGACCAACCTGGAAAACTTAAAGCATTTCTACAAGACTTATACTCTGGGAAATTACACAGGTAAAACATAATTTAATTCAAAATATTTATACATTAATAAATTGTAGCGTGTTTCTCGCTAAAGCCGCGAAATTAATTTCACGCAACTGGTTGACTCGTAGTATTTGTACAAGTTTATAATGTTAATCAATGAATGGTAAAGTACCTACCTATACACTTTTATTTAGAATTCATTAATGAATAGTTTTATCTCTTAAAAAAATAGCTGTTAGTTTAATTGGATAATTGTTAGTTTTGCCTACTAATTAAACAAATTAATGGAACAGTCCGACTCCACAGTTAAAACTGAATGTGTGTAAGATGCTTAAATTTCAGTAATAGCGAATCTTCATTTTTAATCAGGCCACTTTATTTAAAACGTTACCATATGGTGCTCAAGGTTAAATCTACCAATATTTGTTAGTGCTAATTTTGACACAACACCTGAATATACAATTACCTACTTACACTCTTACAGTTGATAAAATTATAAAAATTAATTATAAATATATTTGGTCATCCATATTTTGACTGATGACGACTATATAATATAGTCGAACTATTTCGATTTTCTGTTTTTTATTTAATACTATCATAATAAATTATAATAAAAATAAAAGTGGAATTATAAAGAGGTTAACAATCAAATCATATCAAATATATGTATTTCGTTGTATTTTTTTCGTCTGTAGGTTTATTTAATGTAATATACCTACACTCCATAAATAGCCTACCAATAACTATTCAAAGATAAACCCAAAAAAACTTGAAACTAGGGTTACCTATTTATTTGGTCAAGAGGTATAGAGCGTGAAAGCTAAAGTCGCCCATATATTTGCTAGCCATATTGAAATTTTACGAACGCGATTTCCTTTTTAATATTCGTTGAACTTGCGTATATTGGACGCTGGTCGAAGGGACGCCCCCAAGAGCGACGGCCCAAGCCGAGGCTCCCCCCACGGGGAGCCCTTGAGCGTTGGGCGCTATATGGGCTGACACTCCTTCAGAGTCTCGCCCCAAAAGCCCGGTGAAGCAGTTATAGCCTACTGCATAGTCAGCTCAGAAAAAAAAAGATGCAAATGATGTAGTTTGTACCCATGATGACTATTGTATATTGTAATTAGTGCAATCAAAATGTAAAAAAATGTTATAAAAGTCAAAAGTTACACTCTTTTTAATTAATTACCTACTAATTAGTTATATGTATCTATGATGAAAGTCTTAAAAGGTTATTGCATTGAAAGTGAAATTGGACTGTCAACATTCCAGACACTTTGGTTTTTTTCTTAGTTTCTAACTTAACTATTTAATTACTTAATAATTTAGAGTCGATGAAAAATATTTTCATTCAATTCGGAAGCTCTTTCAAATCATTAAATGTAATTATTATTTTACTGCTGCCTCTACACTGTTGTTTTTAACTGAGGAGCCAGTATAAAACTTGGTTATCATCATTCGCTGGACGTCTATTGCTGGTCATAGTTTTTCTTCTTAGATTAATAATTTTCTCGATCCTTTCTGCGGTTTTATTTCAACACCGACAACGACAACCTACTGGGTGGCCGTCTCACAGTTTTCCCGATCGTGGTTTGTTTTTGTTTACACTATCTCATAAATGCATTGTTAGTTTTAAGCCGAAATTTTGCGCTTTCCTGTCTATTTATTGTTTATTTCTTTTATTTAAATTAATCTTCTTACTGTACCTCGGATATTAATTTACAGATTTACGGAAAAACATAATGTTTTCGTATACAATAACCATAGTGGGTATTTCTATTGTAGTTTTGATTACCTACCTAAAAAAACTTGCGTCATAATTCTAATTAAGTAATTATTTAAAATTATTGAATACTAAGTTTCTTGTAGCTTGAACTACATTATGCGGTTTTACCTAATACATTATTCAATTGATGTCCAGTCTGAGTGGTTGTTAATTAGCCATTTATATTGTTTTTTTTTCCTGTCCATCTTTCATCAATATATTGTCATCAGCAAATAATACTATCTCTGTAAACTATCGTACCATGAATATATAGGATTTTTTGTTATTTAATGTATGTAAGTAAATAAAAGTTTATTTTAATATACTAAATATTTAAAAGGTCCTTATGAGAACCTTGAGATTTCGCACCAATTATTATTATATTTTTGAATACGCTTGCCTCGATGTACGACACAATAAAAAAACTATCTGTTTCATATTTACTTACATGGCAATAAAAGTAAGGATTTGACAGCGATTGTGTGAAGGCTATGGTATCTTTGAAATATTTATCGTATGTAACTCGTTGACGCATACGGCGACGTCGGCTTTCGTCTAGAGAACTTTTGACCAGTAAGAAATAAAATACATTATACAAACACATATAATACTTCTGTGTTTTGAAAGCTATCAACCATCACGTAACTTTTTCCCGAAGGGGTGGTCAGAGACATTACGGACGTCAGCTGTAAACAGTTAACGATGCTAATAACTTTTTTAATTAATATCTACTTATTATTCTAAAAATACGATATTGTGAAATAATAATATTAAAAAGTCTTTATTTCGGACGTAATGATCCATACAAATTATAGGTACAATATAATAGGCAGTAATAATTAAAAATAAATAATTAAATCAATCTAATACCGTCTGTAGGTTGCAGTGAGTACCAGTCTGTCCGCTAAACTGTAAATAATCACATTATTACAAGAATCGACTCTGAACATAAACGACGCTATTCTGTTATGTTGAATGGCATTAAAAAGATTAACTCTTGCCTCAGCGAACATATTAGAGGCACTGCAATAGCGCTTAAGGCCCATCAGCTTCTGAAAATGTTGTTGTAGGCTACTCTAATAACATCATGTGCCTTTTTAGAATATACATATTATTATTAATTTCACGTCAGGAGCTGCCCTAAATAATTTTTGTGCAATCATATTGCCCACTACACACAGGGCTCTACGCTGTCGTTCCACATCTGCATCATCCCTTAAGCTAGATGTGACAATGTGGCCAAGGTTATTGAAATTGTCTACACCCTTTATTGACTTCCTGTTTAAATAGATAGCAGGCAGGTTTTGTGGTCCTTTTCCTGACTTAAAAATTACCATTTCAGTCATTTTGGTATTATAGACTAAATCTTGTTCTCTTGCGTATTTTTAACACGTCGTAATAAGTTTACGTTGGCCTTTGATTGGAGGACTGAACAGTACCATGTCATCAGCATAGCACAGGTTATTGACATACCTGCCATCTAACCTGAGCCCTACCGGGATGCTGCTCAGCTCTACAATCAAATCGGTAACATAAACATTAAATAGGTTAGGATAGCTTAGCCCACCCTGTCTTACACCACACGCTATCTAGTAGGTATCCGCCACCTCGGAATCCCATCGGACACAATTCGTCTGATTACGATACCAGTACTCAAGAATACCAACAACCTCCTTAGGTACAGACGTGTCTCCTAACTTCCTCCACAGTAAGTCGTGGTTCAACGTATCAAAAGCTTTACTAGGTCCAAGAAACAGGTGTACACCATTCTGTTTCCATTGTATCATTCTGTTTATAGTAGCTGACAACCTGCTTCAAAGAGAATATAGCCATGTCCGTGGAAACTTGCTGACGTAAACCAAACTGGCCATCATCAATAGTCACTTTACAAGGACCGTGGCCACTTTCGCGGCCAATGACATAGATATATTGTTTGCCATGCTTGAGATATCACCCGTTTTGTTATATGTAATAGGTACAACAAATGGACGAATTAATTCAGAAGGTAAATAACTACACTTAACACAGAGAGTAAAAAGCTGCGCTACCAAACCCACAGATGTGTTGGCCCGCATATAACAAATGCTCTATACTGAGATTATCATGGCCAGAAGACTTACGTACTTACGTTTCATGTTTCTTAACACTTTCTTCAATTTCTTTAGGAGTAACTGTCACGTGACAAGCCTCCAGGCCAAGAGATGTTGGAGGAATAATATTCATATTCATACTATTTTCATGCCTATTAAAGTGATTTTTAGGATTCCGTACCCTAAGGGCAATTAGCGGAACCCTATTATTAAGGCTCCGCTGTCCGTCCTTCCGTCTGTCGCCAGGCTGTATCTCATGAACCGTGATAGCTAGACATTTGAAATTTTCACAAAAGATGTATTTCTGTTGCCGCTATAACAACAAATACTTAAAAACAAAATAAAAAAAATATATTTAAGGGGGCTCCCACACAACAAACGTGATTTTTTTGCCGTTTTTATAGATAATGGTACGGAAACCTTCGTGCGCGAATCCGACTCGCACTTGGCCGATTTTTTTTGGTTTTTACCGCCTCATTGAAATTAAGATAGTGTAAATAACATTTTGTTTACTCTTGTAGATAATTAAAATATATTCATGTCCACATTAAACTTGAATTTCGATTGAAGATAATTATTTATTTATACATTTGAACATTAAAGTAATGCTATAATAATAAATGTATCTCAGTAGCAATGTAAAATTTGAACCTGACATTTATGTTAATTCGTTAACAATTTTCATATTGAGCAATAACTGAACATAGTCAAGATGATGATAAAAGAAACATTTAGCGGTCTTAAAGGTCTTACGACGAGGTAAAGGAACACTATAATTATATGTAAAATGAAGCAATACTATTGAATATGTAAACTTTTTTGTCGCGACTAAGTTGAAAAAATGTGCTATCAGTTATATTTATTTGAAACTAACTCACTAATCCACACTTGTTTTACAAAATTGTTTTAATTTTACTTCTTTTTGTTGAGTTTTTTTAGCTCCAAAAATGTTGAAACTTACAATTATTAGCATTTGAAATGTGTTGTTTAGTGAAGCGTGCCACCATAGAATAGATAATAATACTGTATTAGCATAGACGATTTACTCCGTAGGTAATTTTCCATATACCGACGTTACTGCGATATATTATCAACGTAGTCCTTTAGGTTTTTTGATTTTTATTTGTTATTTAAAGGAGTGGCTTTCGTCTATTGGAAACGCAAAGTTAAACAACGTCGGGCGTGGTCAGTACTTGGACAGGTACACTTTTCTGAGCTCTTTCGCGTTCGGAAGGCACGTTATCAGTCGGTCCTGGCTGTTGTCATATGACAGCAGTCGTTAAGCTAAGTCAGAGGCTTTCTGGGCGGCTTGAAATCTCTGACAGTTGAGTGGCCAGTAGTTCTACAACTTCCGCCAATCCGTACTAGGCCAGCGTGGTGGACTATGGCCTAAGCCTTCTTCTCCAAGGAGAGGCCTGTGCCCATGCAATGGGGCGTTTAACGACTAAGGCACATCGTCTACATAAAATAAAAAACACAAAAAAAATATTTAGTATATTATTCATCATCTATTATAATTAAAAGTACCTGGAGGACCGTTTTTTTTAACAACGCCATCTATTGTCAAGTAGTTTTAGTGTGGCTTATCAACGCCATCTATTGCGAAGTAGCTTTAGTGTTGCTGTGTCATGTCAGGAAGAGTGATATTTTTCAGTTTATCATTGCTTAAAAACACGGATAAGCGACGTTATCTAAAAATGAAACCTAGTTAGATCGATTTATCGCCCCTGAAACCCCCAGCATACTAAATTTAATTAAAATTGTTGGTACCGTTTCCGAGATTCAGATTATACATATATATACACTAGCTGTCCCGGTGAACGTTGTTCCGCTGCCGTCCCTCTGTACCCGGCGAAAGTTGATTTTTACCTATAGTGCCCGAGTCCGGCTCGCACTTGACATATCGAGATAAAAACTATCCTATCTTTTAAGTTGGATCAAATAACAGATATTTACGAAGTTTGATCAAAATCGGTTCAGTAGTTTAGGAGTCCATTGAGGACAAACTTTGTGACACGAGATTTATATATATTATACATATATACAAGAATGGCTCGTTTATTATAATTAAAATATCGTCCAGGAATTGTGCAGGTGGAGCAATATGTTCTTGGTACCTAGCCCAGTTAAGGTACCATATTATAATGTACATGACTTAAGCGCAGCAGCCTAAAGTTCGTCTTCCTACAATACAGTTACAATAATGCATTAGAATAGCCTAGACTTGATAGTCGACTAAAATATATATAAAATAAGTTTTTCGACTTCGCCCTAGTGTATTGCAGTGCTTGCTTGCTTGCTATCCCAAAACTCACACAGCGATCCATGTTTAAAAAAAAACTAAACCACACGCCGGCGGAAAAATCCAAAACAACAATTCCAAGTCAAACATGTGAGCGATCTTCAGTGTCCAGTGTGAAAGCAAGGCAGGGTCACAATCCGTAAAAAACAAAGCAGTGTTCGTTGCAAATCAAAAACAATAGGAAAAGCATTCAAAACGCAACGGAAAAAAGAAACGAGTAGTAAAACAAACAACAATAGCAGTCGCTTGTTGTTCCTTTTTTTATGCCAGTGCAGTAACATACAACAATAAGACTGATTGTAATCGATATAACCCTATAACTAAGCCTAGCTATCTTTGTAACAAATTGTAAAAATTTAAGTGAAGTCCCGATATAAGAAATAGGTTAAATTATAATTTTTTTGTTTTAGTCTATCGTAAAAACGGTAATTCATACAATCCTTAAACTAAAAGAGATTATATTGTAAGCTCTTGGGTAAAACGACAAACAACTTTGTTATTGACACAAAAACGATATTGATTTTTTTGTTGAGCTTGCGAGCAATGCATCCATTGATTAGTTTTAGATATTCAGACATGCAGTGTGCATAATATATGGTAAAACTATGAAATTAAAATATTTTAAACATATTTTTTGTAAATAAAGTTTTAGGTCCAAGCTAAAATGGCTTCCTATCCGACTTCGGCGTAATTAGCACATACTTTGCTGTGTTTATAATATCCTTAACACTTCGTCCTCCCCTCCGTGTCTTAGAGATCACTTTCATTTTCTATTTCCTAGAGACAGACCTCTTTGATCTTATACTACCTCACTTATTGAAACACCAGCAAATTACTGACATAATTTCAATTAGTTTATGCATAAAGTTGTACTTACACTGTTTGCCTCCTACTTTTGTATGTGTATTATCTCTTACACACTTAGGTTTGCTGTAAGAAATCTCTTTTAAGGGATAAGCTCGCCTTTGTACTTATAAGTTTCCTTTTGTTTGTGTGTTTATAGGTGTTGTATTGTATTGTAACACAAGCGAAAAAGTACCCGTAGTAAATGGTCTGATTGATTTTTACTATTTAAAAGCAGATGTGTTTAATTTTTAGTTGATGTCGTTTTACAAATAAACAAACCTTTTCAATTGTGTGTTTAAAAATCAGAATAAAACCGTAATAATAGAGTTTTAATTCTGCTTAATTATTTTAAACAAAATACGTTAAGTTTTTCAAATTGTCGCAATAATTCTCATACTAAGTATGTCTAAGCTAATGTCGGTATAAGCCCACTTAGCCAATTTTTTATTCTTATAGTCCTAGGTGTACGCAAAAAAAAACTGTAAATCAATGTAGAGTTTAGCCGTTTGGCACACAGTTACTTTAGGGCAAAACAATAATTTTGAGCCGCAGTTTCTTAAAACCTTTCCCTTAGGGGGGTGGGGGGCTATGATGTCATCAATTTTTTGTATGGGATTTAAATTTTCTTTTTCAGAAACCCAAAAAGTAATTTCAAAACATACCAAGTTTTGGCCCCTCCAGGTAGAAGACGGCTCAGTATTTTCCTCTTATATATATCTTACATGATAGTTTATATCCTCATTTTTAACCTCCTGAAAGCAATTTGGAAAATATTAAAATTTAGATATTTTTTTTTGAATTTTTAAACACACTTAAATAACACCAGTAATGAAAAGCAGTTTTCGAGCGAAATTGCCGTTGTACACCTGCCACTATTATTCTATAAAGATCTGGCTGTAATATTGATGAAACATGTGACTCGTCCGCAAGTGATTTTTTTTTATTTTTTTATTTTCAGAGAATTCCACTATGGGCCTGAAACGCCAGTGAAGTCTGAAGTAAAAGTCACCACACCTCCCGAATCTACTTTTAAGAAACTAGCGCCGTCTAAAAATAGATACACACTGCTCAGGGACGAATTATAAGGTTAATATAAGCTTAGGCCATAAAATAATTTATTTACAATTAACAAAAATAGAAAACTCAATAAAGAAACACTTATGTGAAACTGTTGTTACTCGATTTTATCTGTTACGGGTTGTGAATAATCCTTGGCATATTTAAATTGGAATATTTTTACTTAGCCTATCGAAATTTTTAAACAAATTTTCGCCATACAATACTGTAAGACCACTATCGCCTAGAATGATAGCTGCGTCTGCATTCAAATGTACATACGTTATACTTACAACAATAAATAAATAAATGATGAGAATGTGCCCTATAAACTGTCCGTATGTAATAAAGCATTAAACAGTCACGTGACATACAAAAAAATGTATATCCTAGTACAATGGCGTCGCCGCTGAAGCCGAGTGGCGTTGTCGTCGTGTAATGTCGGGTTAAAGTTCGAAATTCAAAGTTTAATAAAATCCATGTTTTTTTTTTTTGAAGTGGATAATCCACAGTGATATTAATCAAAAAAAAATGTTATTAATTTCAGTGTAAGAGTACTTACAACAATTCATTAATTTTAGGTAAATCTAATTTGTGAATTGCCATAATTGTACCACCATTATTTAAGACTATCAATCTATTGTTATGAATTTCGTTTCTTTTCAATGAGTTTTGACGTAACTATGTCTCATACCGAGCTTACGTGTTCAAAAAGTTTGCGTAAAGCAAAAATCCTCCTCTGTCTGTGGTAAACTATTAGTCATGTAATTTCTGTATAGTAAACTACGTCACGGAATGTAGAAGAATGCCACAACTGTTTTTATTAGACGTATCCACGCCTAATATACTTTTTTTTTATTTAATCCGCATATTTCTTATTAAACAGAATCAGAACGTTTTTTAGGATTTTAATGTGGTATAATATCTTTAAACTTATTGACTTAGATAAAATTGTAGTATTAAACAGCTAGATATATTTTTTTTTACCAATGGTAATTGTTATTCAAATGTCTTAAACATTATTTAAAAAAATTAAATTGTAACACAGTGATGTGCTTTGCATGCAATTTTTTTACACATACTAAATTGTTTTCTGTCTTATTGTCACACATATTTTAATTATTTTTCGTTTCCTATAATGTTTTTTTTTGTAAGTAGTTTTGAATGAACTTCTTATCTTTTAATTTTTGCTCCAAATATGAATTATCTCTTTCCATACTAATGATGTAACTAATTACTTAGGGTAATTTTCCAATAAATTCATAAATGACACACCATTATCCCGTGACTTTGTTCACGTGGAGTTTTTTAATAAAAAAAAAAAAGCTTTTAACTGTTCTTGGTTCCATAAAAAATTTCATCCCCTATTTTGACCACTAGGGAATGATTTTCCATAAACAGTGAAACACGTCAAACTTGATTTTCAACTTCAAGACCAAATACCAATTTTTATGCATTTAGATTTTAAAAATGACGAATTTTTATTCAAACTTTCAACCCCATTTTACCTTAAAAGATTTATCTTAAAAGATGATGTTTTGTTAATTTAAAAACCACATTTCTGGAATTTTGATAAATCCTTTTCCAGTGGAAGTAAGGAACCCTGATGCCAAATTCCAAGTTTCTTGACCCAGCGGTTTGGGCTGTGCGTTGATATGTCATTGAATCAGTCAGACAGTCAGTTTCTTCTTTTATCTTTACAGATTAACAATATTGTTTAAACTTAATAGCTCTATTTATATGCTGCAGTGAAGTGAATAAATAACTCCAGGCTAACATTATAGGCTAGATCGCGTAAATACGCCGGTTATTGTGCGAATTTTGTGGCAAAACTATTGCATCTGTAGAATTGAAATGAAATATATGATACAGGACTTGCTTTTTGATTAATTGTTATAGAAATTACCTCTCTGGCCTATATAAGCCTCTAAAACACTTTAAGAATTTGTGAAAAGTGCAAATTAAGTATTATGAACACAAACGTGTTTATAACCAACGGTTTAACAGTGAATAAACTATCACATATACATACTTACTGTAAAAATAAAAATATGTAAAATAAATGTTTAATCAATTTAAAAATAATTTGTTTATTTTTAAAATTCTTTCCTTTTTTATCTTGCTTTTCTATTATTTGTTGATACATTGCAATAATTTTTTTTGATCCGCTTTATGGTCGCTAGTGTCGCGTAAGTTCACTTCATTTTAATATGGCGACTGCAGCTTTGATTTTTGACCAAGGGATCATAAACGCTTCTTGCAGTGTAAAAGAATCTAAACAAAGCACAGATAAATAAAATTGCACATATGTTTTTTTTATAAATTATATTATCTGTATAGGTTGTTGAGTTATTTTATTTTTCTTAATAAATAATTGTTTTTTTTTGTCTTGATCACTTATTGTTGTATTAAAATCTCAACTAATTAACTGAATTTCTGACAAAATTATGAAATACAGTTTTTCATGTTCTCTTTTTGAATTCTAACTATGGATTGGCTTTCCAAAATTAAAATGTATTTTCAAAAAGTAATCATACCTACATATAAAGACAAACATCAGGGTGCAGGGTATTAATTTTTATAACGTCACTAATAATTCTATGTTTAATATCCTAATATATTTCTTCTGGTACACTTGTTCGAGTTTAAAAATACTCGGCTCATTTATAACCGATCTAACATATTTTGATCGTGTATAGAAGGCAGCACCTCAAGCTACCCACCCCTGCATACTTACAACCACAACATTTAGCTGCAGATTAATCGTAGGAAAGAGACGTAACATTGCTCGTCTGTCATTCATTCAATATTTCTATTCTTCTTTCACGTGTTTTTAGCCTTGGGGTCGAAAGTTCACTAAGGGTAGCTTGATATGCTGCCCTCTGTACAAATAGGCGACGACGTTTTGTTATGTATGTAGTCTAGTATATGATCATACTTAATTATAAACTTCTCATTGTTTTTTATGGTTGAGTCAACTTTTAGAAGGGTTACCTAACTAACTTTACTCTGAGGCCGTAGGTATGTGTGTGTCGGCATTGTTAATTTAAGTGCAGTGTCTTAAGGCTCCGTATAATGCACATTAGAGCTGCCAGAAAATTGCTATTGCTTCGTACAAAGCGTATTTTTAAAAGTGAAAATATTTCATTAACAATTCATAATCATTGTAAAAATATTTAATGACAAGTTACTGTATTTCATTTTTCTTCTTTTTTAAATAACGATTTGTACGAAGAAAAAATAAACAATTTCTAGTGGCGGCGCTATTCTGCAGTATATGGGGCCTTGAGTGGAATATTCATAATTTTTAGACATTTTGTGATGCATAATGTACAGGATCGATGAAAAGGTTTATCTCCACCAGTCAGTGCTATTTGCTATGTGGGATTTCAACGAATTTCGTAGTCTTTGCCACTGCCACCAGTAGAAAAAAATAGGCTGATGTAATGATAATGGTTAATATAGGTATGACTACTTTTATTTCACATCTGTGATACCACTAAATCTATTCCAAAATTATTATTTATTGTAAAACTAATTTATGACTAGAAGAAAACGTGCTTACACTCTATCGATTACTTTAAGAGCTAAGTAACATCGCCATCCGTAGTTAGGTTGTTTTGTTTTTGCAATGTAGAACGTATGATGTACATATATTATGTAATATTCACGAAAATATTTGATAATGAGTTTTCAACTTAATGAATGAACGAAGTGTTTGTAATGTGACTTGTGTTAGATGTAATAAATTTTTGATCTTTAAATGTTGTATTTTAATATTTTTTTAATTTGTGCTTTTACAATGATATTTGGAGTAAGCGGAATGAGAGATTTGGTGCCTAGTGGTTTCTGTGTCTGCCTCGCGTTCTGAGGTGCGGAGGTTCGAGCCTGGCGTGTACCAATTAGATGCTAGACATTAGTTGATTTCTCAAGTACATTCTCACCACTAGCTTTTTCGATGAAGAAAATATATGTGAAGTTCACACTTCGCACTGTCTCTGTGTAAGGCCGTGCGCCAACATGAAGGACCTATGGGGCTGCTAAGGAAGCATTATAATGAGATAAATATTATAAAACATGGGGAATCCAAGGAAGCTGTGGCTGGTGCCGTCACTGGATATTTTTATTTATCGTATAAACATTATTTTAAAAATGTACTCTAAGATATAATCAGAAAACATTTTTAAAACGTTTTGTATTGTTACTAAAATATATCAGAGATGTAGATAGTATTTCGGTTTAAAAAGGAACTGGCGGCAGGCACGGAGAAGTAGTTGGTTACCTTTAATTCAGGTTTTTTTTTTCCGGGGCACTATTCACGTCACAACGGAACATCTAATTCTTTACTTTGATTTTTTGATAAAAAAGACACCTAAGATACTCTTGTTCAAATCAAGAGTTATTTTAGTAATAGTGATACCGCAGGCAAGTTTTGTTTCTTGTTGTTACGGAGAAAATAGTAAAGTATTATATAGCTTGTGTTACAGGAATAAAGTTATTTTTCCCAATGGATTTTTCTTATTCAAAAAGATGTTTTCACGCAAGACTATATTACATTACGTCGCGTCGCAATGGTGCAACAACGAACGAAGTGACTTGATTCTGGCACCAGAGTATGTGAACGGGCACAACAATGATAAACAATATAAAGTACTTTTTATTGCGGTTAATTTTTATTTTAAAAATATATTTTTCTTAATTTAGTTGAGTAACACGGACAATACTACAACTAAAACAGCGTTAATATTTTAACACTAAAATATTAGTAGGTATGTCTATTATTAAAAGTTAACACAGTATGCAATGTGTTAGTGATAGACAATTTATTAAGGGGTTACCGTAGAAATGCCGCGGCAAATAACCGAATTATGCGCGGGTAAGATTGCGTTGCCCCGCAGCTTGTTTCATACTAACGAATTTCCTACTGGTTTTGGACATTTACCGAATACTGTGATTTTTTTTAGGTTTGATCTGAAGTCGAATGTCTATGTCTGTGGTTTTCCAAAATCTTAAAAAGTTTTTATTAACTTTTAATCTTATTCGAGATCATTTGTATGAAAAACTAGAATCCTGCATAGCTTTACAACCTTATAATTGAATAGAAAACTGGAACACTGGAAACCTAGATTTAATTCTAGAGCACGTCTTCAAAATTTCATGGTGTTTGATTTGTGTCAAAAATAAGTGGGAAATTCGGTTGTATGAACCGCACTGCGAGACGCCGCGAATCGTATTTTCTTAATAATACTCGTAACATCATACGAAATATATGCAGATAGCGAAATAGCATATTCATTGATTTATAGAACACAGAGGCAGCTCTTGCAATACACTTACATTACTATATTCCATGGTTTGTATTCAAATTCAAGCTCGACACTTAAGATAGAATGCCTTGTGTAGCCAAAACTCACGTGGCAAATACCCAGTTAGTTAGGAAAACCTAGGTGAGGCAAATAATAATAATAATAAATATTTTTGGACATTACACACAACGCCATCTAGTCCCAAACGACGCAAAGCCTGTCCTATCGATAGCAGACAATTAATACAAATATACATATATACTTTTTTTCTGTAATTACAGACACATTATAGAAAACACCCAGTCTCAAGACAAACACAAATATTAAATGTTTGTCTTGTGCGGGAATCGAACCCACGCTCCTCAATTTAGCAGTCGGGTGGATGTGGCTCTGAGTTACTTTATGTAGACCTTATACATTGTTTGATTATACAAGTAGAATACACATCTACATTTACTTTATAATAATTAGAATTTAAAAAAATAGATTAGAATTAGACACATTTTTTTTATACCACTAAGCTTACGTTCCGCCTGATGGTAAGTGGTCACCGTAGCCTAAGGACGCTTATAGCACCAAGGGTATCACTCGCGCGTTGCCGATCCTTCAAAAATCCAATAAAATCTTTCTTGAACAACCCCATACTGTAGTCCTAAGAGAAAACATTATACAATTTCTATGTTCTTAACAGCGTATATTGATATTTTGATAAAAAAAATCAATCTAGGTACGTTTATAATTGACTAAGTAAAGTAATAAAAATTAATTACTGCGATGATCCCTACGACTTCTTCCCAAATAGCAATTTTTATTTATATAGCTGAAAACAATTCGAATTTTCATAATTCCTATTTTAAAATTTCCTATCATGGCCGTAGCTAAGGGGGGGGGCATTGTGGGGCAATAATTCTGAATCAACCACGGTTTTTCACAATCATAGTAATATATAATTCTGGCAGAAGCCCGTAGATTAAATGCAAAATGTTTACATTATGGTGGCATTTTAAGTGTTTATGTTACCATTTTGCTCTTGTTTTCCCGCGCTCCCACCCAATGACCTACCACCTAAATATACTAACGCTCACAAGCAGGATAAATAATTAAAGATAGAAAAATTACTTGCGCCGTACATGAAACCACCGCTGCCCTACCTTGAATTCAACTCTAGCTACAGCCCTGCAACTAATTCATCCCAAATTCTTTTCTTAGTGCTCGCTTACTTTATAACAGAAACCTCTGCAAAATTCTAGTACAAGACCTAGTAGTTTGGGTCCTTATAGGACCTTTCGTCAATAGGAAACGATATGCGAAATTAAGCAACGTCGAGCGCGGTCACTACTTGGATGGCCATCCAGTGACGCTTTTTCTGAACTTCTTGTTTCGATGAGCACGTAAAACCGTCGGTCCTGGCTGTTTGTCATATGACAGTGGTCGTTAGGTCAAGTCAAGAGGCCTATGAGCGGCTTGAAAACTCGAACAGTCGAGTTAGAGAACCCGCACTAGGCCAGCATGGTGGACTTATAACCTAAGTTTCCTTTTCAAGGAGGTATAACGCCTGAGGCAAAGGCGAAGTTGATAAATCAGTCAGTCAGTTTACACCTGCCAGGTGGGGCCAGCGTCATTAGAAACTATGTATGCATTTTTCTAAACAAAATAAGCTGATATTAGTGTTATACTCATAACACTGGACCCGCTTAGGACCTCTATTTTGTTACACACGGTGTATAGGTACACTAGCATTTACCAATCCCTTCGTTATTGCCGTGAATTACAGCAACTCCTTGATTATAATATAGAAGTTTGCGATAGCTTTAGTTCGTTCACGTGACATTCGATTACTATAGTTATTTCCGCTGTAACTCCGTAAAACTTAAAAGCTTTCACATAATATATAATTTTAATACGTAGGATTTAACTGTTATAACAATAATCATCATCTCTACCTAACTACCTAGTCAAAATTAATCCTGATGTTGATTATCACAAATTCATTCTTGGTAATAAAATATTATTATAAAACAGACTTAAAAGCCCATCATACACGGACCTATAATATATATTTAAATTTTCTAAGGACATATTTTGTGATATATCTACTATATCTTAATATATATAAATCTCGTGTCACAATGTTTGTCCTCAATGGACTCCTAAACTACTGAACCGATTTTGATCAAACTTCGTAAATATCTGTTATTTGATCCAACTTAAAAGATAGGATAGTTTTTATCTCGATATGTCAAGTGCGAGCCGGACTCGGGCACTATAGGTAAAAAACAACTTTCGCCGGGTACAGAGGGACGGCAGCGGAACAACGTTTGCCGGGACAGCTAGTACATAATATAAACAAGTAATTATACTTAATTGTCATACTGCTGATCAGAATCACAACCAAATTCAATTCAAATCAAATTATTGAGTCACAACGATTCGAGTCAACACTAGTAATTTAATGAAAAAAAAAAGCGAGTGAATTAGTATATTGCGTAATAAGGGTGGTAAAGAGAAAATTTCCAACAAGGACTTAGCACCCGCTTTGTCTGCATGTGACACTGTTTACGAGTAAGTGTGATAAAAAACTTATTATGACCTTTATTAAAAAAAAAAATAATATCATAAGATTTTGACAAGCGTGTCGCGAGTCCTTCCTTCAAGGAGTCCTTAAATTTTAAAAAACTCCAGGGACTTCGAGAACTCTGACGGGAGTCCGTCAATCTTCTACTTGGTTAGGGCAACCAAATCTACCGACACAAATCAAAACCTGACCGTCATTGAGTGGTGCAAAAACGACGAAGTCCTTAATGAGATGAATGCGATGCGCTGCACCGGCCGGCGTCAAATGTGTCATTAGCTGTCGTGATATCGGAGCGAAACAGCTTGTTGTGCTAAACAAACTGCACCAGAAATGCCGATTTTACCTCGTAGGGCAATTTCGGCTGTCAGTGCGTAGAAAGAGGGCCGTTTGAAGGCCGCCGCCACACTGCAGGGTGCCGATGTTCCGCAGAATTTCTTTTGACTACTCTGTATTATTTTTTCTGTCAATCTATTGGGTGACGAGCGAGCATTCTGGTTGTGTTTTTTTAGACGGAGAGTTTGATTTTGACATTTATTATTTTTATTGTTATTGCGATTTTATTGTGTTGGATTTTGTTAGTTACTGATGTGACGTGATTGTTTATTTAAATTAAACAAAAATTCAACTCTTAACTCTTAAGCAGGCTACTGATAGCTATATCCTACTAGCCTTCTGAACACCAGTTTCTTCTATCTGTCTGTTACTTTTTGTTAAAGTTAACATAAAAATAATAGTATATAAGGTATACACCAAATGCAAAAAAAGGAAATTTTATTCGGGAGTCGATACCGAAATCGAAATATTATTTTTTACATTGGACAACTTTATTGTCGCGCATTAGAGGAAAAAATATAATATAGTATTGATGCATGTTTTCGGATTATTTTTAGTATTAAGTAGTTTTGTTAAAGATTTGGTTTGTTTGAAATAATCATTTTGATGTAAAACATATTAAATTGATGTAAATAAATTGACGGGTGATAAGTTTTTTGATATGCATTTAAAAATAAGTCATTATATTAAAGGAGTTAGGGTAGTGAGGGACGAGGTAGAGGGGGAGAGGGAGCCGGTCGTGGGGAGAGAAGGTGTAACAGCAAAACAACTTTAGCGGATCAACTAGTGATTTCTATAAAATTACATACGCCTGTTGAATTTGGGATGTGCCCTTTTGAGATCAAAAAACTTTTATATAACAAATAAGTATTATACCTACCTGTACGTACATTAGAACAATAACATAGACAAATATTCGTTTTATAGGACTAAAAGGCAATAATGTTATTGTTTAATTCGAACTCTTGCAACATAATACCTACTAAAAATCCAGCGACAAGTAGGTACCTACGATACGGCCAACTTATGTGTACAGATGACTGAAAGGAAAACAATTAATTCCCGTATTTGTGGACAGGTTGAAATCCACTGTAGCGCCTCTTTTGATATGTTACAAATAACTTTGTAAACCTGTACGTCATACAATAAGTTATCTTGTTACATCGAGACTAACAATAGCATAACACCGGTCTTCACTCCTTTACAAAATCTGTTCGAATCTGCGGAATTCCGATCAGATAACACCAGTGTCCGCTTCTACACAATAGCAATATAAAACTAATCGGGATAATACGATATAATCGTGATTTTTATATTTTTTCCATGTCGAAAAGATCTAGTTACCAACGACGTCTGCTATAGCGTGAGAGTTTGTCTTGGAGCGATTAGGTGCTACTTTTTAATAAAGGGAGCTAATTTAAGCATTAAGCCTGGATTGCTGAGGCCTTGCATTAAGTTTGTGGAAGTTCATCTTGCCTCTCGAGATCTATTTTTTCAACTCCCAGGCTAAATATTTTATTTTTAATTAGCGGACAGTTTTAAGTTTTTAGCCAAATAGGTAACTATGTCATGTAACAAAATATTTTTTTTAGATGTAAGTATTAGCTGATTAATTTTTAATATCTTTTGGCATTTAAGTGCCGAGGGAGAATGTTAATATTAGGTACCTTAACGTTCTATTTTGTTTGCATGAGAGGAATTTTGTATGAAGTTTGAGAATAAAGCAGCTCTCCTAGGATATATATATGTCACTTTGACTACTAAATATACGCACGAGATGGTAACGGCCTAGGGTTTCGTTGCTTGCCTCGCGTTCTAAGGGGCGGAGGTTCAAGTAGGTGCCTACCTACATCGTGTACCAATTTTATTAATCTTTTTCCTAATTTCTCAAGTGCATTGGTAGTTCACAAAAAAAACATCGTGAGAAAACTTGCTTACGCCAAAAACATGTATGTGAAGTCACTAATTCGCCTTTGCCCAAAAGTAAGGGTATATAGGTCTTGCCCCAAAGACATCTGAGTTACACAATCTACACGATTAGTGAGACAAAATAGAACAATATTTAAATAAATATTTCGTAAATTACCTTTTGTTATAGGTTTTGTTACGGCAAAGAGTGCATTACCGACATTGCCCAGTCTAATTACACCAACATTGTCAGCAATATAGGACAACATTAATATAATTTAATACAATTATAATTACAATTTTATTATAATTCGGATAATACATAAAAAATTAAAAAAAATATAGATAGATCCTTTGAAAAGTGCAAAGGAAGCCTGTTTGTATGAGATACCGTCTGTTGTACCTAGATGTCGTTGTAACCTTATTCTCAGATTTTGAGCCCCAATTTCTAATAACAAAGAAAGTATTTTCATATTTTCCTAGGTAACATACATAGTTGACAAGAAAACGGTTGCGACGTACATAGGTATTAATAAAAATATATTTAAAAGATTATCTAATGAGTTTATTGCTGGCTCTTTTCGGTACTAATACCATTTCGAAACAGTGGTAAAGAAAAATCTTTAAAATTAGGTAATAGTTAAATTGACAAATCTTAAGTCTACTTAAATAAAAATACTTTCAGTTTGAGTTTTTATTCCTTTTTATAACTTCGGTACGGAAGTTTAAAAATAAAATGTTCTTAGAATAATAAAAACCGGTTAAATGCGAGTTGGACTCACGCACCGGGGGTCCCAAATCAAATCAAACAATATTTATTCAAATAAGTTTCTGAGAACACTTTTCAATCGTCACTGCAATGTAAGAAATGTTATTTTCTGCCAAAAAGAGGTGGCAAGAAGTTCTTTTTAAAGTAATAATACAATAAAAGTATTGTATCTAAGTATTGTATAGATTATCAAAGTAATAATACAATAAAAGTATTGTATCTAAGTATTGTATAGATTATCAAAGTAATAATACAATAAAAGTAATAATACAATAAAAGTATTGTATCTAAGTATTGTATAGATTATCAAAGTAATAATACAATAAAAGTAATAATACAATAAAAGTATTGTATCTAAGTATTGTATAGATTATCAAAGGATAATCAGCTAAAGAGTATACAATATGTATCGAAACACTTAGTAGGTAAATAAAATAAGTTCCATAAAATGTAAACTGTATTGGGGGACAAACTTAACTTTGCTGTTGGACAACTGTTGTCCCAATACTTCGACATATGATGCGGTTAGTTTACCAACTATAAATAAGTTTATTACGGCAAATAAAAAAAAAAAAGGTTTTTGATTTAACAAAAAAATTATGGTTTTTAGATTTTTTCCTTTATGTGTGCTACATGGCATTACTTTTTGCCTAATTTCAAGATTCTAGGTCAATGGGAAGTGCCCCATGGTTTTGATTTATATTTGTGTCAAAATATGCGACAAAAATAACCGTATTTTGGTCATATTTTTTTATTGCATTGACTTAGAAGTTTGATTTTTTTATAACTTTAAGTCACCGTAGACTTTAGTATTTGATATTAATTTCAACTTGATACCTCTACATGTTCTTGAGTAAAAGGGTCTTGTCAGACAGACCGATAAAGTATTTTTGATGTGTTATAACTAATGGCAAAATCAGCATTCACTGAACTGAGATAGACTATTATGAGCCTATTTGGTAGTGTGGCCGGCTGCTGTTCAGAAGGTGTGGGTTCGATTCCCGCACTGGACAAACATTTGTGTTTGTCTTGAGTCTGGGTGTATTTATGTTAAATGTGTATGTATAAAAAAAGTTATATATATGTATTTGTATTCGCTGTCTGCTATCCATAACACTACCTAGTAAGCAATTACTTTGGAGCCAGACGGCGCTGTGTGTAATGGCCAAAAATATTTATTATTTATTTATTTATTATAAGCAACTGATTCTCTAAACCAACCGGACCAATTACGGGTCCAGTTGAATAAATCGTGGGTGCCACTCAGGCTGGCCAGCCACAATAGTGTAATCCGACCCCACATCTTCGGCACTTTTGTAGTACTCATACGTGGGACCCATTCAGGGACTCAAGGCGCGCTGCCAAAAGGCAGGAAGTACAGGACAACGTGGCGATAGAACCAATTACCCGCCCATGATATCGGAAACCTGCAATTAGAGAAAGATATCTGAGGTTCTTGAACGGAAATTCTTGATGGTTTGCTAATGAAATGAGTGAATGAACATAGGTAGTTTATTACACACAAAATTAGACAAACAAATACAACAGAAATAACATTCGGTACGATAAATTTACCAATTACAGTTTGAGTTTATACCTAGTGATATATCTGCCTATACCTCAATTAAAAAAACTTTAACTTTACTATGTAAAAGCATCGAATTATTTGTTTTGTTGAAGATAAATAACTATGTAACCAAAAAAGTTCGGTCAAAAAGTTTTCACGTAATTTAATACCTACTAATAATAAATAAATAATTTTAATAATAATAAATTAATATACATAATAATAATTAGTTGCACAGTTAGTAGCGTATAGTTTGGTTTCAGAGAAACTTCCTCACGCGAACACTTGGATTGTGGAATGAGCTCCCGCCAAGGTTTTCTCTAAGGACTACTACCTACATTATGGGGTTCTCTAAGAAAGAAGTTATTAGATTTTTTTTGAATGATCGGCAACGCGCGAGTTATGCCCCAGGTGTTGCAAGCGTCCAAAGGCTGCGATGACCCCTTACTTATTAGGCAGACCGTTAGCTTGTTTGCCACTCTAAAAAAAAACCAACCAAAAGTCTGAAAACTAAATAAAATTTTAGATTTTCTACCTACCTGAACCAGCTGACCTGGCAGACGTTGTTCTGCCCTTTCCACTACTGACATTATTACTACTATTACCGCGCTATTTCTTTATATACTACAGAACAGACTATATATACTACATTTTAGGGTTCTTTCTGACTTTTTTCTTTTGACTTGGCTCCTGAGGTTCGTAGCGTGATGTTTAATAGCCTTAATGATGAAAAAATGCAAAAAAATATTCATATTCGACTGGTAGTTCCAGAGATTATTGCGTTTCAACAAAAAAAAAACCAAACAAGCTCTTCAGCTTTATTATACTAGTATAGATAAGTATGTTCTTCAGTCATACCTAAATAAGGTAACTCGTATTATGCATAAATCTATGAGCATTGAAGTTTTTCATAGTGGGTTGCATGAGACAACTCGACGATCTTGTCCTAACACTAGGGGATCCGTTTTTTTAGCCGGCACGTCATTTTAACAAAAAACCCGGTAGCTAAAGATTTATGGCGTGAGGAGAGCGATCATAGCGCATTAGTAGTCAGCATTGTCCACCGCATGTGTCCTTTGTAACGGAGTGGACACCGCCGTGAACACAGTAGCGCGCTGGACAGTATGACAGAAGACTTTAGAAGAGCGACCTTTGTTCTACACAGTCGTAAACATGTCGACAGGTTAGTAAAAGACATGGCTGTGAATAGAGACGATAATTTTGGTCATTATTAAATACAGTAGCATGGTAGTTCGAGGAACGACATTCTTCAATGATAAGGCCTGTCTTTGTATCATCAAAGGCTTCCTTATGAACTTTGAATTGAAACAAGTGTAATTTCTCTTCAGCTGTTATGCAGTTTACAATGGCGTTCTGAACATTTTTTTCAAATAAAATTATTTTATTTTAAAACATGGTATAGAAAACTTAGTATTTGAAAAACTGTAAAAACAGCAATTTAAGTTCAAAATATTTTGTACATTTTGTTTGGTATCACGTTAAAAAAAATTTGGGGACTTTGACTAATCGGCAAATCATGGAGTAGGAAGTAGGTACTGGTACCTTCTTAATACATGGTAATCTATTTCTAATTTAGAATTTACATTATCCATTAAACACGTTAAAATTACAGTCACTAAAATTAAAAAGTATGTCTAAGAACAAACTAATTTTATCAACTCCTTAAACTATCTCCGAAATTTCATAACCAAAAATAAATACTTAAACAACTTTTATATTTTTCTTTACCCTGTGTTAACCTACGCCATAAGTACAAGCAACCCAAATAAAAACCTTTCGAGGAAGAACATGTAATGCGTTAGAGAGCGCGGCATTTAGTAAAACAAAAGCAAGCTAACAATTTAACAAACTGCCATATTTTAACAACGTGTAATTAAAGGTTTGGCTGGGCTCGGATATGCATAAATCATACGTCTGCCACGATCTGCCGACCGAAATAGAGAAAAAATTAAAAACATTAAGCGCTTGGGAGTTCCAAAAAGAAAATTAAAAATTTGTGAGTATCTATCTACTTGTGCAGGTTCGGTCTGAGAAGATAAACGATATTAGTTATCCAACCAGGCGTCGCTGAGACCCAATCTTCTGTGAGTTCAGATATTTATTTAGGAAAGTTGGTTCCCACACTTAATAACTGTATATTTAATATAGCGTAGTTGAAAATTCCTATTCCTTGCTAATTATGTACATATATTCCGGAACCTAAAATTGATAATAGATGGTGTATGAAAAAATGCCGTTCCAAAACTTAACGTTATTTTGAAACAGAGATCTCAGATACATTGCATATACAGTAGGCAACTCCGAGCAATCTTTTTCGGCAATTTATGAAAACTTTTTTTATTTATTAGGTAGGTAAAAGTACGTAATAAGTTTAGCATAGCAAGTATAGGTATGATCGTTAAAGATTTAACCATTTTATAAGAAATAATATGCAGACATAATTTAAAACAATGTGCGCACTGTGAATTTAAACCTAATTATGGGTTTTTTGTACATTTTTTTGTTTATAGTTCTAGTTTAGTACTTGTACAATTAATTAATCTTTAAATCCGGTAGTTCCAGAGATTAGCACGTTTGAACAAAAAAAAAGTACTGTAGCTTTTTAGAGCATGAAAAACTTTCGAGTAATCGAGATATTAAAATTATATTGTAAAATGTAAAGCAGAGCTTATTTAATTGTTCTCATTGCAATTTATTCTAGATTTAATTATTAGTGTTCCGAAATTTCGATTCAATATGGAAGCAGTCTCCAGAAGCGAGAAAAATTTCAGAAAAGAAATATATAAAGCATGTAATCTTTACATTTTAAAGAATAAATTGCCAAATATTAATCGACTATGATGATAATAGGCAGTGTAATTTTGTCTGTGACAAAAATATCTTACAAATTAAAGTACAGCTGAACGTAAATTTATTGGTATTTTTTTTTTATACCGCTAAGGTGGGAAACAAGCTTACGGTCTGCATAATGGCAAGCGGTCACCGTAGCCATTGGACGCTTGCAATATCAGGGGTATCACTCCCATTTATGATTGTATCACATAAGCACCTAATGGAAAATCTATAACACTATTGCTAGCTGTATAGTCACAGTAGAGTAAGTTAAACTGAAAACTGATACTTACAGTTTACATTCTATGTCAGTCATTATAAAAGGTAGTTTTAGTGATTAATAAATTATGTTTTTAAAAATATTATAGGGGTTGGGAGGTCTCGACTTTAAAAACTAGCACGAAACTGCAACTTTGGGTAGGGTTTGTTTATTTACATTTCCGCTTATTAGGTTTCGTTTTGTATCTACTAAATCTGATATCCTAAAACTGACATGTAATCTTTTTGTGTAATGCTAATGCAATATATAAAATATCTAGAAATTTTGATGTCTGTTTTGAAGTGAAGGTGTTCGGTCTTTTTAGTATATGACATTACCTGTATTAACAATTTGAGAAATTGATGGTATGAGTTAAGTGGGGGCATAAAGGGAAAGAAGGAAGAGTTCCATATAAATAATAAAAAACATGTGGATCATAATAATAAGGTCTGATATTAGCAAAAACATAATGCAACAATATTTACTGTATAGAAAAAAATCACAATGGTACCCCTAGCCTTTGTCCATTTTTTCGATTTTTTCTATAATGGTACATATAATTCAGCGAAAATTTCATTATAATATTGCTTAAAATTATAATATTTGAGGTATTAATATTAATTACATTTCCCATACAACATTCATAATTTTGGCGTTTTATGCAAAATTGGTCTGGCTTTATGCCCCCTTTTAGTTACACAGCACATAACAACAAGTTAGTAATACCTAGTAAGCAGTAACAGCAATCGTACCACTGAAGGCCGGAGGCGTGAAAACGTAAACATGACCTTGATTGTGCTACAAGTCGCGCGTAGTCGTCATTTCCCATTCTCAAAGCTGTAAGTTGAGTGTAAGCTCATAACTCACGGCGGGGCGGGGTGTGTCGGAGGCTGCACGGGGTACGGGACGGGGTGGGGGGTGCGCGAGCGCACACGGAGCGCCCGAAGGCGGTGCGGGGCCGGGGCGAGGTGACAACCGCTCGTTAGCTCTATCCCAAGCCAGTTATTAAAAACGTCTCGGCGTGAGCGGTGCGCCGCCCTGTAATTATCCAGTTGAAGGCTTTCGTCGCTAAGTTGTCACCACTGTCACCGGAAATGCAGTACGTGGATCCGCCCGCGCAACAGGTCCGTCCGCCCGCCCTTCACTATTCTTACATTACCAACTACTTATATGTTAATATAAGTAAAAACTATTAAGTTTTCACTTAAATATTAATAACAGTGTGTTATTCTACCATTGCTTTTAAATTGATAACTATTCATGCAGTATTTTTAATTTGTAATTTAAATTTTGTGCAATCCAATAAGTGAAATAGTGATTCTTACCTACTATTTTTTTGTGTGTTACAGATGATGAACATCATGTCTGGCTACGGGTGTGGATACGGTCGTAGTGACGCGCTGTCGCCAGCATCAGACTTGTCATCCTGCAGCAGCGCATCGTCAGGTGCGTGGTGCGGTGCGGCGTGGCGCGACCTGCCCTACCCTCCCCAGTACCCCACCTACTGGCCCCCAACCACTGCCGCCGCCGCCGAAGAGGCTCGCGAGCTTCAACGACGATGTGCCAAATGCAGATGCCCCAACTGCCTAACAGAAGCTGCTGGCTTGGGCCCCAATTATGGAAAGGATGGTGCAAAACGGGAACATATTTGCCATGTCCCTGGATGTGGCAAAGTTTATGGCAAAACGTCTCATCTGAAGGCCCATCTGCGCTGGCACACGGGAGAACGCCCGTTTGTGTGCAACTGGCTGTTTTGCGGCAAGCGGTTTACGCGCTCCGATGAGCTACAACGCCATCTGAGGACCCACACCGGAGAGAAACGGTTCGCTTGTCAACTGTGCACCAAGCGATTTATGAGATCCGACCATCTCGCGAAACATGTCAAGACTCACGCAAATGTGTCAAGGAAGAGTAAGAAGAAGGAAGATGATAAAGAAGAGCCATTGCATGAAAAAAATGGCATGACGTCAAGTGATGGCTTAGCGTCACCTGCCGGAGTCGGCAGCACCAACTACGGTACAGTACCAGCGACAAGTGGTGATGCGAAAATGTCACTTAATTATGCTGCAGTGGCCCCTAACGTAGTGTCCCATGCTGTAGTGGCCCCTAACGTAGTGTCTCATGCTGTAGTAGCCCCTAGTGTTGGGTCACATGCTTCAGTCACATCCAATCTTGTGTCGCATGGGAGTGGATTCAACACTGGCGTAATGTACAACGGCATGAGTGCGGGCGGATGGTGTGTTGACGGCCGTCAAGAATCGTTCTACTCGCGCGCCGCAGTCCGAGACCATCGCGGGTACCCACAATACCCAGCTCCGTATACTAGTTACCAGTGTGCCACAAAAGACAATTATGCCGTTTTTCAAGGACATTATAATTTACAACCGCCCGTAGCTCTCGGACAATAAAAAGTGTGTTGTGTGCATGTTATTTGGGACTTGGGTAAGACTTGAAATTATTATACCTACAGTATTGAATATTTCCTTGTGATTTGCATCTAAAAGATGTGTTTTTTATAATAACATGCTTAATATTGTAAAGTTACCAAACTAATTACAATGTTTGTAAGTATAGTGCCTTTATGTAAGTAAAACGCTAAAAAGTGCCATTAAAATAGTTGTCTTTTTATACATTGTTTTTTTTTCCCTTTTAAACAATTCCATTTATAAATGAATTAATATCGATTCACTCGTAAACGTTAAAATTAATAACATTACTTAGTTAATTTAATTTGCAAATGTAGATTATATAAAGAAAACTATGCATCTACATATAAATAACCTATTATTTATAATAAATGTCTAACAACCACCCTATATATACCCGCCACCAACTTATATAATATCACTTAAATTCTTACGTGACATATTTTTTTCAATCAAATATAGTAGATATTTTATTCAATATAGGTATAAGCTTTTGAATCGTTTCAATAAACATACTTACAAGAAATATTACACGATAGATATCCATATAAAGATATAAATTTAATATTAAAAGATTTATTTACCTACTATTATATACGGGGCCATGCCAATAGTTAAAATCTTTAATTCTGTTATAACATTAAACTAACATAATTTTTTTTTTTGATATTACACACAGCGCCTTCTGGCACCAAAGTCAGCAGAGCTTATGTTATGGATACTAGACAACGGAGACAAGTATATATATATTACTATTTTTTGTAAATACAAACATATCATACATAAATACACCCAGATTCAAGACGAACACAAAAGTTTATTACATAAAGGTTTGCCCAGTACGGGAATCGAACCCACAACCTCACACCAGCCGGCCACACTACTAACACGGCTACGTGGAATACAAACAAATAACATTTTAAAGAATTTAGTTAGTTACAATATACTAATACAATTATTATGATGCTAATTCCGGAATTTTCCAATATTTGTTTCCAAACAATTTTTGAGTGCCGTTATTGTAAAAGTAAATCTCAGTCGAGCTCTTCATTTTTATTGTAAAATATATTTTTATAGTATATCGGATCAGCGGATATTTGTCGAGCTAGTGCCAACTCGGCTGTCAGAGTTTTCAAGCCAAGGACTCAGACTTTGCTTAACGACCGCTGTCATCTTTTTTTTTGTACCACTAAGGTGGCAAACAAGCTTACCGTCCGCCTGATGGTAAGCAGTCACCGTAGCCTATGGACGCTTGTAACACCAGGGGTATCACTCACGCGTTGCCGACTCTTCAAAAATCCAATAACTTCTTTCTTGAAGAACCCGTCACATTTATACACATATCTCTCATGACACAATAGATTTTCAATTCTACTTGACAAAAGTAAGTTTTTTTTTAACTGGAAAAATGTATTAGCATCGTATTGGTATGTGCTGCAGATAATTACTTATACGTAAGTAAGTCATACCGACTTGGATCAATTTTAGAGATGAAATGTGTACCAATAAAGTAAGATTTTATAAATTGAGGCTTTTAAAATATAATCGACGAAAAATGAGTTTGAGCAGTAAAATATTAGTAAAAGTTCAAAATAGAACAGTTACATATAATTATATGTAGGTATATATGTGAAAGTAATAACAGATGGTTTTTTAGATTTTAATGATAAAAAATATTTAAGCTTGGTACTGAAATTTTAATTAAAACAAAACCCTTTACACTTAGTCATTAAAAAACTGAACGTAAAACTTAGTATTTGCCGCGCTGTTAGTCGATAAAAGTTGAAAAGCCAGAAGGTTTTTGATTGATAATGGCTAGTCAGTCAGTATCAAACGAAAACTGCTATTTACTTAAACATAATTCAACATTAGTTATTAATTGTGTTTTATTTTTTAAATGTTTTATTTATATTTACAATATTATCCAAATGTCTCAAATGTATTATGAAAACGATATAACAGGAAAACTAAAGTATTAATGAATTTATATTTTTGTATTAATAATTTGTTTTTCAAACAAAACTTAGAAGAGTACATTTTGAAGACGGTGCCGCAGTCTATTGGTGTCTTGTCTAAGTGTGCATAAGCAATTCCTTACAACAACAACATTAAACAACAATAAAACGCATACGGTAATAATATATCCATCCATTACGTAGAATTAGATTTTATCGCCTTAGAAAAGACTTAAACGCGCGCCATATTTATATACATATATAATTCTTCTCACCGTGTGTTCATCACTGAATACTACCTAAACGGCTGCACTGATTTTATTGATTTTTTTGTGTGTATATTGAGAACCTGGATGGTTTACATTTACAATTGGACCCGGTAGTGTCGCTGTAGTCGAGTTATTAAGAAATTTGTATTTATAATGCATAATAACTAATATTCACAATATATGTGGGTTAAAAGTACCAAAAACGTAAATTACAAAATCTGCGGCACTCGAGTTATTAAAAACAGAGTGTAGAAATTTGTATAGGATGGGATGTGGAACGTTATGCCGCTTTCTTCTTTTAAAGTAGGTAAGCTAAACAACGTTCGCCAGGTCAGCTAGTGTACTATAAGAATATGATATAGGAAGAAACTAGTAAATTACGTAAGTGAAATAATATTTGAAATGGCCAAATTTTTTATCTTTAATTAGATTGTATTAGAATGGAAGAATTTTCTTGCTTTTTGTGACTGCTACGAAAGTGCTACGCCGCGTAGCACTAGTGATAGGCAGGACACTGTGTAATTGTTTTTCACATAATTTGTAATCATAAAAGCACCTATTCTATTATTTATTTTTATGGTTGGTGGAAAGGCACATGTTAGCACATGTCAAATAAAAAGCGTATGGAATTCGTAAAACACTTGAATTACTAGATATAAAATGTATGAAAGTAGTTTACTAACACCTTTGTATTGCATAGATAATTCTATATTACATTCTGGGTTTTATTAGCCTTCAAATATTTTTTTGTTAATGTTCGCTCTCTGAAGTTGTTTTATAGAAGAAAAAATTCAAAAACTATTTTAACCTACTAACCTCTGAACGACTAAACCGACTGAGGTCATATATACACAATAAATTTGTTTAGTAATAATAATAGTTTATATCTATGCTAAGATTACATAGGTGGCGCTAAAGTCAAGTTAATAACAAATTCAGTTTTGATGGACCAAAATGACTAGTATTAAAAAGAAATGGAAGTGCCCAAAAAGTAAATCAACAAAATAGGATGAAATTGGTGACGCTGTGGCCGAGTTATTTAAAAAGGAAACCACGGGAAAACAGGTAGTTTATATATATATATATATATATATCTATATTTTGTTTAGTTCCGCCTCTCGATACGAGATGGCACTAGTCGTCACATTTGAGCACGTTGTCGCCAGCAGCGGCACGTAATTGCACACGGCTATTATATGGGCGGCGCGCGGTGCTCGCTGCTCATGGCGGCCGTGCCGGTGCGAGCGGGATGCACTCGATAATACGTAAAACAAAACGAGGGCGTAATAATGGTAAAAAACGAGCAGCACGCAAATTATAGTGAGAAATGAGGCACCCGGTAGCGGTGGGGGCTTCGCTTGTGCGGTGGGGGCGCAGTTGCGGACCGACTGCGCGCCGCCCGCGCCGCTTCGCGAGTGCAGCTGTGAGTGAGTGACATGAGACTCCGTCGGCGCTATGAGCGGCAAAGGTTCATCCTCACCAGACCTGCTCATGAATGTGAGTCCAGACGATCTCTGCCCTCTCACGCTCTCCTTGCTATCAAACCATATGCAAACTTATTGCATCCTAGTACCAAAGTAACGATATTCCCAAAGTCTTGAATTATCCATTTACCTATCAGTGTAGAAAACTATTCAGTTTAAAGTAAATTTATGAACCAAAAAATCTTTAATATTAAAATTAATTTGAGCCCATATCATATAGTATTTAGGTTATAAAAGAGGCTATTACACCCATACGTAGTTTAATACGTTACAGGCAAAAGAACATTCACTAATGCGTGAAAATCTTCACGGTATTCACTCTATAATGACAAGAACAAACCCCGACTCGGAATGAGCGAGTCTATCAAACGGTTTGTTAGGCAGAAAGTACCCCCGGGTATTGTCGATTTAGTACGCACCATAAGCGGCGTATTACCCGCGATAGAGACAGCCTCCCTGGAGCCCTGGCCCTAACCTCTATTGTTATTCATGACGGGCGCCCGCGCGCCCTCGCTGACTCGAGTGGACTTGCCAGATACAGCCCAAGGGAAAATAATCTTTAGAAAGATTTTTCACTTTCCCGTAGACACACGATTTTTATACCTACATATATTTTTGAGACATACCTATATATTAAAGAAAACTAACAAAAGGAACACAAATAAAAAAAAGGGAAGTACGTCTAGGGTTTTTCAAATATTGTGACAGACCCGTAGGTGTACAAACGGGACTTTTTTCAACTCTGACAAAAAAAATAATCTTTAATTATAAAATAAAGCTTCAAAATAGATTTATTTACAATATAGCCATAACTATCTTTAACAAAGATAATTAGTTATCTTATTCTAAAAAAAACCCAAATTATAACTATTGTAAATGAGTTAAAATCCATTTTTAACTACTTATAAGTTTTTATTTATATTATAGCAATATCGATCACATTATACTAATTGTTATTTTAAAAATTGTCCATTTAAATTTGTTCCGAACATTTTTAACAGTTAATAAAAACTACCGAAATGTTAATTCAATTAAGTGTAGTCAAATAAATAAAGGTCGATACGGTTGTGTACGAGCACCGTGACCAATCCTTAATGACACATAGAGCCTTCGACCATTTTCTACCCAATTTCCTTTTCATATTAGTTTAATCTAGAGGCAGGACTACTGGCGCCAAAAATTATGCCGTGTCGGCCGCAGCTAATCTGCTTAGCATTATTGTTGGACCCACGGCTCCTTTGTGCGGTGAAAAAGGAAGAAATTTATGCTTTTCGGCGTCGTGTGTGAGTTTTTTGTTAGAATGTAATTAATAATTCGGCGGCAAAACTAACAGTGTTCTTGTGAGCGATGGCCGATGGCCGACGGGCGCGGTCCAGCTCAATTAGTTTCTTGCTAGCCTTTGTTCTACATTCATTACCGACTCGAGTATCAACTTCATGTTTCATGGGTAATTTTAATTTGAATATGAAAGTGTTTCTATAATTTCCTTTGTCATTTTTATTCTTCACTAGAATTATCATTTTATTAAACAAATTAATAGTTAGCGTTGAGTAAATTATAGAGTAAATTAATAGATCAATTAGGATTATTAATCTAATTATACATATTCCTTAATAATAATAGTGATGTCGATAATGCTATTGTATTCTATTGATTTTGCACATCATTTGAATCATTTTGAAAGTAATTTCTCTCCAATTTTTAAAATAGAGTGACCACACTTTAGATGTGTATGTATAATTTTACGACTTTTATCTCCAGAAGGGGGTATTTATACTATACCTAAACCTTCCTTTAAATTTTTTATTTAATAATGAAAACCAAAATAAAATCCTTTTATTATATACACAGAAAGTCATGCACAGGCAGACAGATAGATGCGACTTTCTTTTATACAATTTAGTGATTATTAGATACAGTGTAGTGATTATTTTGTCGTTTGGGAATAACTTGTCACAATTCTGTAATGTAGCATACACCTTTTACTATGTGAGGAGGAGGATAGGACCTAGTGGCACAGTGGTAGGTTCGACTGCAATGCTAAAGGTCCGACTCACTACCTATACCACGTTTGTAGGACGAAATACCATCAGTGAAACGTGGTTCCCCCTCAGGGATAAAAGCCGTGATGTTATATTATTATTAACTACTAGGTACCATGTAATATATTGATTAGTAATATGACGTGTTATAATACAGATTACTTATTCAGCTGTTGTATATACCGACTGCAGGAGCATATATGTAGACTTCTTGGAGTAAAAGAAAAAAGGCCCAGTGCGGACTGGCGGAAATTGTCGAGCAAGTGACCGGTTTATTATTATTTTTATTATTATTATTTTTCTGTGTGGCTTCTATTGCGGACTAAGCCACATTAATTTCGCCAGTGTCAGTGGTAAGGGGGAGACACGTATTAAAATTATATGGACGGTATTAACGAGATATGCCTCAGAATACCTATTTTCTCTTAATTGGGTTTCCACCTTATGGAGGAGCACCACCTACAACCAAAATATACAACACAAACATAGAATTTAATGTTATTAAGAGAAGATTGGATAATTTGATATTGAATAATTTAATATATGCTAAATAATTGATTATAAGAGAATTTGTTAAGGCTAATAGGGTTATGGCTAATATTAACTGGACGGGAAACTTCTGAAGGACGGATATCCTCAACTGTTTATAATTTTATGACTTGATGACGGTTGTCATAGCAACAATTGTGACAGTTGCGCGATATATTATTAAAGTATATAACCTACTGCTACATTTAAAAGAAACAAATTTAAATCGATTTGTAACTTAACACCCTATTGTGGGAGACAGTCTAGCAAGTTAGTACCTAATGACTGAACAATACCTACAGAACAGGTTGTTGGTACACCGATCGTTGTGGTTTTATTCTAAATCATATTAAACCGGAACTGTTCCCTGATTGGTGACAGCTGTGCATGCGTAGGCGCAGGGTTTCACTAGCAACATACAAGAGTTACAAGTCATGGTGCCACGTCTACCTGCTGCTGAACAAACTGTGGACGACTTTTCTTATTTGTTTTGTTACAATTGTACCTACCTATTTCACTTTTGATTTAATTAAGGATTATAATATTTTTAATTTAATTCTTGAAATAATAATCCTTAGGAATGTTTTCTGGTTATAATTTTAAATATTTTATGAATATAGAAGTGTGTAATAAATCTCTGTGTGGTTTCCCGAGAAATCATTTGTCAACAAGGACTCAAGGACCAAGATCATATATCTGTCTCGCTTGAAGTTCTGTACAAAATATATAATGCAGTGAGCTTTATACATTTTTGCCTCAATCATATAAAATTGAGACCAAAATTGATTTTTATAATTGTTGGTATTGCTTGCTTAATCATTAGGGTTCTTATACAGTTTTCAAGAAATTACTTAGTTAAGATATGGTCACAAAATATACCCAAATATTGCGATTTTGACGTAACGAACATCGTTATTTTCGTCCAAAAACACTTTCATCAAGAGAATCATTATGCTAGTACATATTAAAGAAGAGAAAAAACAGGATATGTTGCCAACCTAGAATTACTAGGTACCTAGGTTTTGTTTTTTATATTTTTGGACATTTCAAACAGCACCGTCTAAGCAAAGCTTGTGCAATGGACAACGGATACAAATACATATATTTACTTTTTTTTATAAATACATATATTTCATTGCATTTAAAGTCCCAAGAAAAACAAAAATAATAAATGTTTGTCCTATGCGGAAATCGTTACCTACTGAGCCACGGACCCGGAAATGTTCAAACGACATGTATGGTAAGATCTTTTTTGCAATTTTTGTCATTCCTAGTACTCTTGTCTAATTTGTCTCATACAGACTGATTATATACATACTTCGGTACATGAACAGGATCGGACGGCTTGAAAAAGTTCCCACGTTTGATAGTTTTCACACTTTTGCTAACGACACCTATCGTCTACTATACAATTATACTAATACTATATTACTACTTATATACTATTAATACTAACAAAATTTTTGGTTGCATAACGAACGGTTGACGTACACACACTACGGTGAAACACACACACACACTACCATAAACAATGAATATGTATAGGCAATTTGACAGATTAACACAAAAACCCCACCTCCAGACATGGGTCTAAATTTTCATTTTTCGGTGGCAAAAGTGACAAAAATATCGTAAAAGAACGCATGCCAGTTTATAACAAATGATACAATTTTTTTGATATTTTTGATACTAATGCTAAACGAACGGATGACAGGTGACAAAATAATAAAAATAATGATTCTTCATCCCAAAATGAACGCGCCCTATGTTTTCCAAAATCCGTAAAAGCCAATGAAAATATAAAAAAATAATCATGACCAGACTTCCAAGAACATTTTCCTGTATCTACAACGGTTAAGGTGCTGCTGCTCACCCGTCTCAAATTCCTATCCCGTCATGTCAAATTTTGATGCAAAAATAATTCAAACCAACAACTTTATTTTATAGAAGAAGAAAAGTGAATTATAAAAACTATAATATATTTTTAATAAGTTAGTGGAACAACAATTAATTATTTAAAATGTAAATGTTAATAATATTGATCAACATTTTTTTGATGGAAAATGATTTCAAAGGGTTAATATGTGTATGTGTGGGTTGTTATGTCGTTGGTTTTAGTATTATGACAGAATATTTCAGTTTTTTTTTAACTTATAATCTCAGATACATTTTCAAATTAACTTAGTTTGAGGAAGACTAAATTCGTTACTGCACTAGTTGTTGCTACATAGATATTAGGCATATTGAGAGGGAGTCAAAAGCACCTTAAGCCGACGAGCTTATATGAAAGCTCTGATCCGAGTGGATCTAGCAATATAGTGTAAAAGTACATGGTATCTGTCTACCTCTGTGGAAAATAGGTGTCATGTTATGTAGGTCTATGTACTAAGCAACTTAAGGCTGTTTCTATAATCAAAGCTCATCATGAATTACACAAACTACTTACTCACCACAAGTAGGTAAATGCGAAGTCACAAGTTGAGTTACAATAAAATTTGCATGCAACCAAGCAGTCCCCATAATACGTAATTACTTACAATTAAACAGCTTTTTGAGACTGAAGAGGATACAGCCAATTCAGAAATAGTCTAGTGTATCATTTAGCGTTTAGTACGTAAGCAAATACCGTTGGTAGCGACTTGTTGCAGACCGAGTGGTAGCAGTCAAGACCAACATTTTAATTGACCACGCGATGGTTGCCGCGTATCGCGTCCGACTTTTTCTCAACTCCTCAAATTGCTCTAAAGTGCTTAATGAGCGATGCGTGCAATCGTTTCCCCGTACGAGGACTTGCTCTTATTTTACATAAATAGTTCAACTTGAAGAACTAATGCTGATTCTCGGTACAGTAATTGCGCCTGTGACAGGCTTCCGTCGCCTTTCCAGAGGCTCGTGGTTGAAGACGCCAAATGCCAGCGTCTTCCAAATTATAGTTATTTTACATTAATAGCGTACTGAATGTGAAGTGCGTGCACATGGTGCTGTGGGCGACGATGACATAGGTAAATATCAGTCAATAGTTACGACAAATGACTACTTTGGAACAATATTTAGCATTCATGTGCGATTTTCAGGTGTAGAAGGTGTAAAAGTCACTATCTAGCGTGTGTGCGTTGTTTAAAATAAGTGCACACCAAAAGGCAAGTTGAAAAAAATTCTCCTGGAATTAAATTAAGAATCCTTTAACTTTAATATGGTAATTTTAGACCTTACCTTTACTTGTGCTATGAGATTTTCTAAGATTCTATAGCAACTGTAGTCTGTAGATTTTTTTCATACATGTTGGAATGAGAGTTTAAAAAAGGCAAAACTGACTTTATAGGGGTAAAAAAATTTCTACAAGGCTTTAGGGAGGCTATTAGTCGATATTTAAATAAATATTTTTGAATTTTACACACAGCGCCATCTGGCTAAGTAAATCTTTTACTATGGATAACGGATACAAATACATACATAATATATATATATTGTATATACACACATATTATACAAAGAAAACACCCAGTCTCAAAACAAAATGTATAACACATAAATGTTTGTCTAGTGCGTTAATCGAACCCACGCCCCTCTATTTAACAGTCGGGTCATTACCTACCGATTCAAATCGGTATTAATTAATTCCAGCTGCATATCTCCGAAGTGCCATTGGTTCGCTATTCCTGGTTTACTATCCGTACATACTTTCTCAAGTTATAAACAAACAAACAAACAACCATGAAAGCCTTTTTTCTTCATATTTAGGTATATTAATATTTTATTTTATTTCTACCTACGATATGATCTTCAGCTGTTATAAACCAGTCTTTTACATTGAAGTTTATAGAGAAACGGTTGAACTCCTTATCATTAGTGGATTGGCACCTTTGTTCCGTCGAGTCGCCGCGAGCAGTCACTTGAGATGCATAACCACGACCTAGTTAATAGTTAATATTAGAATGCTGCTCATTATTGTACTGACTGAGCTGTAAAATACTTTGTGAGATCATCGATAAACTGGTAACTGACATTTGTGTGTTCGTGCCAATCCTCTAACTTATTGCAGTGAAACTATAAAAGCAAATTAATTTAAAGGTGTATTTCAAGCTGTATATGTGTTTACCCACCACTTAACACTTGAATTGCAAGTAGTAATAAAGAAATCAAGTAAACCATATTTAGGATTAAGACATAGGTTTATATCTAGAATTTTTACCCTGTATTAAGAAAGCAAAACTACAAGGCACAAAAAGTCTCTGATAAAATAATAAAAATCATCAATTGAAGTAAAAAAAAAAAAAAAAAATTGGCATAATAATTGTTTTCGATGTAAACAAGGTTTAAATGTTCAAAATGAACATAATATTACATATAAAATACATTACTAAAAATATTTTCCAATAAAAAAGTGCTCCTGCTCACCCTTCTAGCAACGAATCTTTTATAGAAAATAATATGAACATAGATAAGTGTTTTTTACGTCGTAACATTTTAACATGAGATAATAAATCTTAGTTCTTTGGAGAGTTTCATTTCCGTAACAAGTCGCTTTGTCGTCGAGAACATTTTTCTTCTAATAATGGAGTTATTTCCATAAAACAGCCGTTCGCTTTTTGCTTTCCGTTTGTACTCAGTTAGAATGCGCGCCGCAGTGCACGTGGCTGATGCATCACAGTTTCCGCAAAGAGTACACTGCGAAAACTTACATGTCAAAAGTTTTGCAATATGGAAATAAGGAAACATTCAAACCCGTCACCGAGGCTGGTGTAACCCAGCCGAAACATCGGGAAAAAGGGATTTTGCAAAATGACGCATTTAATCGCGTTTTATTATTTTTAAATTAGTAATGGAAAGCGTAAATTTAAAAACTTATAGAGTCGTACGAGTATCAAAATTAGGGTTTCGTAGAATGAGAATTATTGCGGTTTGCAAAACTTATAAACTGTTACTAAACTTTTAAACTGATTCTGTTTGAAGCTATTTTTCGTACAAAGTATTTATAATAATTTATTGTGATTTTTTTAGACCGAAAAAGTTGATGAGCTTGGTTTAAAAGTAAATGGTCCCTTCAGACACCAATCAATTTTAGTAGTCATTAACTCTTAAAATAGCTGCACATTTTAGAAAAAAGGTTCATAGAAACCTGAATGCATTTTGAAAGTTCATTCAACAACAACCCAAATAATGGGGTACGCGAAGAGAAGAGAAGAGCCATTTTTTTAAAACTTCATTAAAATCATTGCAAAGAAATATACAGACGGATGGATGGACTATAAAGGTTGCCTTTCTGCCATTTGGCTACGGAACCCTAAAAAGTTTAGGTTTACTGAGGTATCTCAATAGTACATAAATATAAATTATCATTGGGTTCTACACAAAAAAGACATACCTATATACTGACGAGCAAAATTTACTTGTCACTTACATAAACGATGATATTTCATAAATTACCAAATACAGCTACATAGAACAAAAAGCATATTAAAAAGCTTTCTTTTACAAATAAATATAATTGATTAAATACGCTTCAATCTTCCTTTGACTTCAAAGAGCTATCATGAGTTGTTTAGAAAATATTGTCTTCTATGTAATGGACTAGTTATTTTTGCTTGTTTTGCTTTGCTTGCTAGACTATATTGTTCATTTACTTGTACCTGCGTAGATTATGGAGAATATAGGTAACAAAACCTTAAAGACTTTTTTAAAATTTGACTTTCTAACGTAAGTTAATACGTTTATTTTCTAAATATTTCCATTTAAATTTCCTATTTTTTGGCTTTTAATTTTGTCTTTTTCATTTGTCGTATACATATATCAATCAGAGACGACTTTTTATTTTCATATAGAATTTGTTTTTTTTTTTTTTTAATTTCAAACTTTGATATAGATAGCAAACAATAATACAAAACGTTTTTCTACAAGTAATCTAAGCAAAAAAATATATTTAAATTTTGTGTAAAATCACGAAATCCGATGTTATATATAAATTATATCTACAATTTTTTTTCCAAAGGCCTATCCTTGATAGTATTTATTGAAATATGTAAACCAGCATATCAGAATCAACCATTCTTGGTATTTAAGTTTATCGTAGTTTCTAACACAAATAGTTGATAAAAAGTTGAATATTTAGTTAGGTAATGAATTATAACAGTAATTTATTTACTTTTCACTTATGTCTTTTGTTAAAGTCACAAAGAATGAAATCGTTTATAGATTTTTTTCACATAAATTGGTTGAAACATCTAGCTATTCGGTTTTAAAGTGTCAGTTTCTTTTGTTAAATTTAATTAATTAAATAGTTGTAATTATAATTTATAAAACATATTATGAATAGGTACTACAGAACATATTTCCGTAAATAATGTAAGTGCTAAGCTAGTTTGCAACCTTAGTGGTATAAAAAAAAATAGTAATGAACAATAAATTAACGAAAAACTAATATACTTACAAATTACCATAAGTACGTATAAATTACAATTATAGTAATAACTAACAAAAATTGACCTTCACTTAATATACCTAGGAATAACTTTAATTAATTATAAGTTAATTCAATTTAATTTGAAGTTTTAACCCCTTCTTGCCCTTTTTACGGTTATTTGTTTCTTGTTAGTTTGAGCATACCTAAATCTGATTTTCCCCCAGCTGTCGACAACTCTTGTGCTGCAAACGTCCATGGGCTATGGTGACCGCTTATCATCACGCGGGCTTGTTTGCCACCTTAGGGGTTTAAAAAAAACTTTTTTTTGTTCCAAAAATAGTGTTACATTAACAAAAACACATAGAACAATTTTTTGTTACTAGTTATATTCTCATTTGAACTTTGACTTTAACTTAAAGTCTTTTCAAACACATTTTCTTTTAGTTATACTTGACGAGTGAATGTCTTCGGGTACTTCGCGTCACTATATTATATTAGGAATACTTGTCTGTAAAAAACCTGTCTGACATTTATGATATTACAGATCCGCTTAGTATCTCTATTTATTATATAAAACATAATTTACTATAACAAATACCAAATACAAATTTCAATGTTTTTACTGTTCCCATGCTTCATCGTAGTTACTGATACACGTGTTCCATAACAATATGAATGTAATGCTATAATAATACTGAAGACAGATGTTATAAAATATTGACGTGCATGCAGGTATTATACATATAGATACATACCAACTCGAACTTTATTCGTTTTGTAGGGACAGCGACTTTTTTGCCGATTACAAGTTGGTACTTATCAAGATTTCTACATCATTAAACCGGTCCCTGTTTTTTATTATCTTGATTTTTATCTACGTACTGTACTTTATGATGCTTGCATTTTATTAACACTAGACGGAGAAACATTTATGAAAAAAAAAACACAGCTAATATCCCATGTTATAATATTTGCAGTTAGCTAGAAGTTTTACTTTAAACTAAAGTCTCTAAACGAGGGATTTTGGATTTAAGTTCCAATTTGGACGTAGATTGTTTTAACACAGATTAAGGATTGTTTGAGCTGTTGTTGTTGTTTAGTTTACATACTGTGCAACAAACTTTTCTGACACGGTCGCTCGTGTCGTTATGAGTTCACACCATTTCTGTGGTTTTGTTATTTGACCACCGGGTCAGAAAAGTTTGTTGCACTTCATCATGGTATAAATAACATATTACATACTAATCTATGGTGGTTTCTAGTGGTAATAGTACGATAGTGGATTGTGTCACAAGGGACCAAAATAATGTATTGAGGGCGAGAGCCATTGTTTTAATCCAGGCCAGGTAAAATCTCGAGCTTAGCAAGGGCTTCCAGGGTAGAATCCTAAGTATAGCGTTGCTTTTCATTTCTCTTTATGAGAAAAATAAATAAGAGATGCTTTAAGTAGTGACGAATATTTATAGTTACATAACCAAAATACAAATTTATATTTCTCTCGATTTGTTTGGTAGTAAATTGTATACGTCAGTTTCTGCGTTTAATTTTAGACTTTCTGGTGCCAATATTTCATTTTGCTGCTAGAACTCATCTTTTATTCAATCAAATGAAATTTGTCTGTAATATTTTGATTTTTTGTTATTTGGTTAACCAATGCTGCGTCGGCAGGCGCGCATTTTTTTATTACCGGCCAGGACTTTATCGAAGCGAATTGCGTTCAAATTTTTAAATTAATAGTGATCCAAATTTTAAAGTCATTTCGACACTGTTATTTAGTGCGCCAGAATGACCCATTTTGCTCGCTTTTATCGAAAAACCCTTCGCCTCTTTGCGAATAGATGGGATGAAATATATATTGCAGTACCTACATATGTGACTCAGTAATTACCATTAATTTCATATTTATTAAACACCTACCTTTGAGCTCGAAAGAATTTGCTAAAGCAGCTCGAGTTTCAATCAGCAACTGCAAATTAAAAGAGGACTGGATCAATTGCTGGTTTGCTGATTTATGATGTAGGCCACATTCAAGGTGGTTATAGATATACTTTTTTTGTATGTTTAGCATTTCCTGATCGTTATTACACTTAATGTATTTTACAATTTTCTTTAAGGTTCCTAAGATAGTAAGCATTTATGGAAGACTAGCTTTTGTCAGCAGCTACGCTCGCGCTAAATTTATGTACTTGCATAGAATTTCCACGTCAACTTCTTGATTATAGCAAAGAAAGTTTTTCTATGGCAAGCTATGGTTTGTCTATGTGGATTTTTTTAATTTTCCGTGATAAAAAGAACGTGTAGATATGTCATCTTTGCCTATTTCCTTTTCCTTCTCCTTAACTATCCTTGTTCTAAATTCTATCTCAATCGGTTCTCAACTCACTTTCGCGTTTATAATATTATTGTATGGATTTAAAGAGTGTCAGATTTTTTTACTCATTATAATACAGTGTTTAGATATAGGTGTATAATGTATATATGTAACTATAAATTCTCCTTATACTGTATTTGTTTAAACGGTGAGACCGACATTAATGAGATGAAATTATGAAATATTTACGAAATTCAAGTTTGCAGTTAATAGTAAGACGCAAAAGCTTTTGCAACAGGTTGGCTCATGAGCTTGATGATATAATAGTAAAATTAGCCGTTGCCATGATGCATAAATACAGAAATGTTAACCTTTAAATGAATTAAAACAATTACATAAACGTCGCCCACGACACGTCGCACAATCGGTCGCACGATGCGGTCGCGCGACTCGCGCCCGAAGCACGACGATTATAATTTCGAGCACCGATCAACATGAAAATGTACGTCCATAAATTTATTAGACATAGTGTCGGTCGGTTCGCCCCAGGCTTGCATTATATAAAATATGTCAAGAATTAACCATTATCATCCTAAGAATATTTTACGCGGATAAAAATAATGTTACTATAATCGGTCCGTGAACTATGTCAAGATTGTTGAGAGGAAAATTTAAATAAATCGTGACTTGCACGGCGAAGATAAAACGAAGAACGAAAAATTAAGTCGTGAACAGGATAATAAATGTATCTACTGCTATTAATTTGTGAAATAAGTCGTATTCGAAAGAAGCAAGCGATAATTTAAAAAGTATTTTATGTAAACGTATCTATTTTCTTTATTTTAATGTTAACTAGTTGTAAATTCAAGTTAAATCAAGATTTTCATTACAATGACCAATTTACAGATTTAACATTTTTAACTCATAGAATGTTATGGTGCAATGTGTAGGTATTTGATAAAAGAAGATGGGAAAGAAGTCAACATAAATGTTAATTATATCATCAAAGTAATAAATATTATCTTAAAACTATAAAAAAATATTTAAAACTAGTTATTTATGCATTTTAGCAACTGGGTCTGGTGAAAATTAAAACAAGAGGAGCTAGATATATTTATTGTTTCTGTCCAATTTCATTCTTCTTCATCTGTTGGCAGGTTGTCCTTAACCTTTTTATCTGTCTTCCTCAATGTGTCTTACCGTACCTTAGGTACGGTTTTGGTCCAAAAAAAAATCATATAAAAAACGAACTTGTGTTAGTCTGATAAAACAAATTGAGAATACAAAATGCATATATTAAATCACTATATGTACCTTGTAGTCTATAATAGATACAGGGACATAAAATGCAGATATTTCCATAATTTCTAGATACAATGTTCTGATTCTAAACAGAGATATCGCAGGCCACTGCCCACGTCGCAGAGATCGCCGATACAACATGGTAATTTATTGCGCGATATTTTACATAAATTCAAACTGACCGTTATATATCGCCAATCTTACGTTGCATCACGTTATTATGCAGCGCACAATTATTATAATTTACTTATAATCAAGTCTATAAGAACGTGTGAAAAGTTTTAAGACTTACCTAACTCTGATTTATTGTGGACTTCAAGGTGTTTGGTCAGGTGTGGAATTTATCAACTGATTTATGAGTAGCATAAATGATTGTTTACTTGTATATTAAGATCAACATTGGAATTAATAAGTGATTACGAATAAGAAAATTTGATTAAAATAAATAACAAATTTGCTAAAAAAATGTAAAACTACATAATGTTTCTGCAATTCTTCTGAAAAAAAATCTGTTCTGGCAATGAAGATCCAATCAAATTAACTGTGTCAATATTTTCTTAATTATTTTTAAAGTTAATATTTTTCTTAACTATCTAAATGTACGTATCTTATCAGCTTCATACGTTCACACTATTGGGGCACGGCCTACCCTCACCGAGGGCGATTCGGGCCATAGTCTACACGCGAGCCCAGTGCGGATTGTGGACTTCATAGACGTCATTGTTTTTTTGACGTATGCAGGTTTCCTCATGATGTTGCTTCCTTCCGAAGGGACAGTGTACTTAAGAAAAAGACTTATTGGTACAGGCCTGGTCTCGAACCTCCGCCACTCAGGACGCAAAGTGAAATGAAAACCCCTCGGCCATTACTAACCTAAATTCAAATACAATAGCAATGAATCCATAATATCCTTAAAACTAAATTGAGGTAAATGTAAAATTTAATGATTCTGAAAACACTGAAAAATAGTATAAATAAATTTTATGAATAACGACTTAAAAATATCATTACCGATTTAGAGCGTAAATAATTTCAAAAATAAACCTCGATAACTTAAATCTTGACAGCTTCCTTAAATTAATTTCATTTTTTGTTTTCTTCCCTTTAAAATCCAATACTTCTTTTACCTAAAATACGAATCTTACATAACATAGATCAATAATTTTAGTCATTGGACCTTAGTAACTTAAAAATTATGTTTTGATGACCTCAATAACGTAAATAAATGTACAAATAAAACGTTCCGTGTTCCGTTTTTACTGCTTACGTGTGATTGCCAGATGTTCTTGATTTATTTATACTACTAAGGTGGCAAACAAGCTAACAGTCCGCCTGATGGTAAGCGGTCACCAGGGGTATCACTCGCGCGTTGCCGACCCTTCAAAATTCTAATTACTTCTTTCTTGAAGAACCCCATTCTGTAGTCAACCAAAGCGTTCATTTCGAACAATTCTTTAGAACATATCCCATTACACAAGCGGTAGAACACACGTAGGGAGGCAAAGTCTCTTCTCAGACTTATGACTATAAGTTTGAACTGTTTACTTACGGTGTACATTCTTTGATGCTTTACATAAGTCAAGTAACTTATTTGGATCATTGGCTGTAAAAACTGTACGTTCTTTTATAGAGCACAGTAGAAACATTGAAGACGTTAGTTTTTCTTCTTTATTAAATATGTTTTATGTTTATGTGTTTATGTTTTGAAAGCTTGATTGTTTAGGTAAAAGAAAAGCAATAACTTTTTTGGGTAAATTAAATGAAGTAAATGAGATAACAGTAACTTTGAACCTAAATTAATCAATAAAAACTCCTTAACTTAAACCCTCAGTAAGTTTGAAGCTTAATTATTTAAATTATGTTTCTCTTCGTTTGTATATGATTAAGGTTCTACTTGTTAGGTTGAACACTAATTAATTTATTAAGAACAGGCGTTAATTTTATTTCAGTTGTTAAACACCATCTTCCTATAGTTTCGAGATTATTGCGCTCAACTTACATTGGTTAACGTGTTTACTCTAAATATAAACTGTTCAAATGGTTCAAAACTTTAAGACTGGGTTGCACCAACTAATTTTGACGTAAACCAGCCGTCACAAATGGGAGATTGTATGAAAAATTGCATAGTCAGCTTTTTATAAACTGAACGGGCCTGTCAAAGTCCAGCAAAACACTAGCTGGTTAACCTGGTACATTAATTTTTATGGATAAGAATTAGGAGCCTGTTTTAAAACATTTTCAACACTGAAATTAGTCACGAAGGGCCTAAGGCAACGGCATCATTTAATCAACAGTTGCTCATCTAACAAAACAATAATTAATAAAACATCTAAACAGTTCCCTTTAATCTATTTTTAATTAAGGGTTTTATTTAAGTTATTTATAATTGCTTATTCCCGCAACTTCGTCTGCGTAAACTTTTAAAAAAAAACAGCTTTTGACTGTTTACGGTAACATCGGAATTCTCATACACATTTTCATCCTCTGTTTTGCCGTCTAGATAATATTTTTTCAAAAACGGTGAATCACGTGAATCTTTATTTTTAACATTTAAGCCAAGTTTTAGCCATTTTCATACAAACTGCCAAACCATATTTTACCCCCTTTTACCTTCTTAGTGCACACTTACGTCGTTTAAGGAACGTTTATGCAAAATGTCATGCTTCTAGACACAGCTGTTTCAGCTTTACATTGATCGATTAGTGAGTCAATTTCTTCTTTTATATAAATATAGCTGAATCGGCGAACGTTGTTTCTTTTTTTAAAACAACCTAATAGGGTTGTACTAATTCAGAAACCTTCCCGGTGTTTGCATAACAACTTACCAAAATTTCATTACAATCGGTTTACCCCTATTGCACGAGTCCGACTCGCACTTGATCCTTTTTTCCTCAGGAACCTTCCCCGGCGTGTGCATAACAACTTACCAAAATATCATTAAAATCGGTTTACCGTTATTACGCGAGTCCGACTCGCACTTGACCCTGTCTCACTGGCACTTGACCCTTTTTTTCTTTTTCAGAAGTATTCCTCGGCGTGTGTATAATAACTTGCCGTATATTCAGTACAATCGGTTTACCCTTATTGCTTGAATCCGACTCGCACTTCACCCTTTCAGTAAAACCTTATCTTATCGGATGCCTACGTCATACAAAAAACACACCCTCCAAGTTTCAGGTCTCTACGATCAGCGGTTTAGGCTGTGCGTTGATCCGTCAGTCATTCAGGACAAAGCATTTTATGTGTAAAAGACAGGTAGAAAAAGAAAACTTTAAGTATAATAATACTTACACAAAAAATCAAACACCTAAAAAACGCATAACCTCTTTGAGCTTAGAAACCCCTTAAATGAAGTACTAACATAGTACGGTGACATTCGAGACATTCCAATTTTAAAGAGTATTGAAGTTGTTTATGTTTTTATGTAAGTTTATTCTTTTCGGATCGGATTGAGTTTTCAAACATGTGTCAAAATAAAATGTAATATAAATCAAAAGCACTAAAGAGTATTGATATCAACTTCGAAGCAAATAACCGCCAAATAACTTCCTACGCCTTTTTAACCCCGTTAGGGGATGAATTTCAATAAAATACGAAACACGTCTTCCATCAATTCTGTTAAAAAAGATTTATGCAAAATTTGAAGTAGATTGGACCAAGGAATCACTTTGTTCCATACAAACTTTGCCCCGTTACTCACCCCTTTAGGGGTAGAATTCTCGAAAATCCTTTCTTATCGGATGCCTACGTCATACAAAGAACACGCCCTCCAAGTTTCAGGTCTCTACGATCAGCGGGTTAGGCTGTGCGTTGATCCATCAGTCATTCAGGACAAAGCCTTTTATATTACACGTATATGTTAACATTCATTGTTGAAAAAACTTTAATTTTTTTTAAACTTATCTAGGGACTAAAAATATACCCTCCTTTTACTTGTGTAGCAGTCGTGTAAAATATAGATTAAAATTCATTTACATTCAAATTTTATGGATAGTGTTAGAATATTTTATTATTTTAATACTGAATTAAATTTAAAATGAATTGATGAACAGACAGACAAACAAACAAGGTACGCTCAGTAATAGGGCTCCATTGGTGCCCTTTGCGTACGAAACGGTAAAAAGGTTTTCATCAAAATTTTACTTTTTTGAGCATGTAATGAAAAATTCCATATTTTTTCAGCCATAAATATTTCGAGACTGTCACAAAAAAAATGTTTCAATAAACTAATAATGCCACTTAGAAGTTAATAAATAAAAATGAAAAACTAATTTAATTAGTGTAATGTAATGAACGAAACTCTTTGCATGTGAAACTTCCATTTAATGAAGCTTTTACTAGTCTCTAATTAAATCTTACATTTTAGAGTTTTAAAGTAAATAATGTAGTGGTATGTGTTAGATATATAGATCGTGATATGAAGAATAAATAAATGTACAATAAACTAATTGTTACAACGAAGGTTTATAACAAATGTAGCCGTGCTTTGAAAAACCACACATATAAATTCGTACATTTATGCAATAATTAATGTAAAACTTAGAGTTAAGTTTTATTTGTAACGTTTATATAGCATTCAAACCGTTACTTTCTGTTACGTTACATATTAAAAGTTGTGCTTTTATTTAAACTTACGGAAACTTTACTTAGTTACTTGCGCAAACGTTACATTTGTCATATTAATGCAACATTACATTTTAAGGTTATGATAAATTTCAGTGGTCAGGACTGGGCAAATTATAGGGGATATTTGAGGCGCGGCAGTTAGGGCTTCATGTAGGGCTGGAAGCATGCTGGAATGTTGCAATCTTGCATTTGTAATTTACAAGCTCCCAAATGTAATGTTCGGCAATGTAATTGTAAGTCTTTTAAATAAACTTTTGACATTCGATGATTAAAGACTCAGTGTCTCTACTGCAAGCGAGTTTTTTTGAATTAGTAAATACTTCTTATCAAATCTTATTAGGAACAGTCTCGACTACGCCATAACCTAGATTTCGAGAGAAAAATGTATGCAAGAAGGTCTTACCTCTTGAGACCTGTGAAAGTACTAATAAGCTCCCAGTATGTAGCGCGCCTTCTTTACGGTAATAGTATTAATTATTCTGTAGCAGTACTTTATGTCTTACGTAGTAGTTTTAAATAGGTCCACTTAAAGTAAACTAACTATGTAAATAATAAGACGACTCTACACATAATTACAAAGTAGTGTCGAATCGCTATTATTTGAAAGATTTCTGACTTTCTAGTATAACGCGTGAAAATATACACCTTTATAATTTAGTTTTAATTAATACAACAACACTTATAATTACGTCCTTTGTCCCATTTATACCAATGAAATTACTTTGTAATTATAGACTAGATCGACTTTAAATTCTAATCCAACCAACAAAGTACGTGAATATTGAAATTGTCTGATCACTTTGACGAGCGGAAATTTAATTCTAAGGAAGTTCCTTAAATATTTTATGAAATAACACCTGAAATAAGCTTCAGAGAGCTACGAATTCAGTATAATGGACTGGTAATTAAAATCAGTAATTATTTCTGTATTTTTGTTGTTATGTAGATAAACTGGCACTTTCTATATAGTTTTTGTTAACTTTGGCCTGTTTGCGGGCTTTATAAATTTTAAACTTGTTTTCTTGTAGTTGATGCGCATGGCTTGACCATGATTTTTGATTTAGGTAGGGAGACCGGGGTAGATTGACTATATATGGGCACGAAGATTCACATTCAATTACTCTCTTCTCTGCTTAGGTTCGATTTGACAAACCCTTCACTCACATAGTTTACCGCTAGGTGGTGGAATGTCGACCAGTCGCCAGTCGGAACTGCCCCTTTTTTAAAAAAACCTGGTACGAAAGTTTTCTTTATAAACGGTAATATTTATGTGATTTTCTTCGGTATTATTTTAAAACGTAGCGTGTTTGTTGTGTATAGTTTTATAGTTTTCACTTTGTTGCCGATGTTTGCTGTTTTGTTAGTGTTCACTGAAAGCAACTATTACTTGTTTTCACTATGATTGCTAAACGAATATTTGTTCTGAACAAAAGCTTGTACGTTTGCACAGTTACCATGGTCGTACCCACTGTTGCGTTTTCAGTGTTGTGTCACACACTCAAGAAACGAATGATCATCACGGACGTTGATTTGCTTTTGGCTATTAACAGAGCTAGTTTCTCAAACTGGAAAGGGACGAAATCATATTTTATGTAGAAAAAATGAACCAGCATCAGAAGCTTCTACGTTTTTTCTAGATTCCACTCCATGTTTGCTGACAAGATCCGACGACCACCGAGCACGTCAAACACCAAGCAAATGCTCAAATCAAGTGTTCTATCGCCGTCTCGTCGGCTCCATTAGATGAATGAGCGAGCGAGCATTCGTTTTCTAAGCTGTGTCGAACTTCGTTGAACGAATTCGTTTGCTCGCTCTGATGTTTCCATTTACCAGAAATCACACGTTTGCCTGCTCAGAACTGTTGCGTGCGGTAAGTGGAAACGCGGCTTAATGTGTTTTTTTCGTGCAAAACTCGTCGGGTCCTGGCTAGTTAGGCTAGGCATTGTTTTTCAAATTGTCATTCGGAGCTGGTAGACTTACAATATTATAAGGTTGGTTGGCTGTTCCAGTTTGTCAAGTAACTTTGTAACAAATTTTTAAAGCTTAATATTTTAAATATTAATAGTTAACTTGATTCCAAAGGGGCAACTTTTAGTTTTTCTTCATTTTTTATTTTTAAGATAATTAAATGGAGTTTAAGTTTAGTTAGATTTATGTTTCTAGGTTGTTGTTGTTGATTGTCAAGTTTGTGAAGTAGATTGTTTATAAGATTTTTATAATTTTTTATTGAAAAGATATAGATTGTTACTTCTTGATACATTTTGCTTGTGCTTTACATTTCATGTTATTATGTTTATCGTATTTATAATATACGAGATATGGCCTGTGGTTCCACCCGCCCTAAATTCGGTCATCGGTGTAGGATTCCAACGGCGACTTCTCAATTATGGGGAAAAAAAATGGATAATACTTGACGTTTTTCAAGTAGCTTATGTCCTTTTCCGGAACTCAAACTATGTGCATGCCAAATTTCATCTTGATCGGTACAGCGTTTTCAGCGTGAAGAGGTCACAGACAGATTTACTTTCGTTTTTGTAAAATTTATGATTATATTATATTCATGGATAGTATGGATAGTTTTAAGTATATGTATGTACAGTCATTTGCTAAAGTCCATGCATAGTGTAAAGGTTAAAATTGCGTGGAGCCATTCTGTGAATCTCGCACTCACACATTAACATTATCAGAACTGTCAATAATATTAACCTTAAATCGACGAAATTAGGTTTAGTTTTCTTTATACTAACCAGTTTATTTAAACCGTTTTTATATCTTTTGGTTTCTTAACCTAACAAATTAATTAGGTGTAAACTGCAGTGTTGTTCTACATAAGTATTGTTTATTTCGCATTAAACTTTATCTGCCCCTTGGTGTTGATCCATAGACGCTGCGACTTAAACCGCAGAGCCATTGGTTCAAATCACGCAACTTCCGTATTGAGTATTTTTGTAAGGAATTACTTTTTTTTTATGTTTTGACATCTAGTTCTCTCTGAAAAGGACCAATTAGTATGAGATTTTTTTGTTTTGTTTGCAAGAATTAAAACACGCAATCTAATAAAAATGGTTTTTATTACAATTTTATAAATAATGTTTTTGATAAATGTCTCTTTTTTCTATATATATATTTCCTATGGTTATAGCTTAAGTATTCGTTTTCGTAATGAAAGGAAAATTGAAACTTAACCATAAGAATAAAAACAAATACAAGTCACAATTCATTCGGTAACGCTAATATATTTTGAAAAACAACAAATTAAAAAAAATATGTTATGTCTTAAATATATTGAAATGTAAAATAATATATGTAAGAAAAATAGTACTTTATTTTTAGGGTTCCGTACCCCAAGGGTAATAAGCGGAACCCTATTACTAAGGCTCCGGCTGTATCTCATGAAACGTGATAGTTAGGCAGTTGAAATTTTCACAGAAGATATATTTCTGTTGCCGCTATAACAACAAATACTAAAAAACAGAATAAAATAAATATTAAGGGGGCTCCAATACAACAAACGTGATTTTTTGCTCGATTTTGCTCGATATTGATAACGGCAACAGGTAGACGCCTAAGATACTTACAAAATGTTTAGTTATATGTTACTTTAAAAACAAATAATTAAATTAAAATAAAACAAAAATTTAAGGGGGGCTCCGATACAACAAACTTGTTTTTTTGCCGTTTTTATAGATAATGGTACGGAACCCTTCGTGCGCGAGTCCGACTCGCCTATTTAATATAACCTCCATTATTTTCAATTACAGCAACCAAGCGCCGCCGCATAAATCCGACTATATTAGAACAGATCTGTTCCTCTAATATTGTCCCAAATTTCTACACAGTGAGCCTCTAATGACTCTGTAGTTTTTTCATTTTTCATGTCCCATCTTTGCGCAGTTATCCACCCCCACATATTATGTGATATCCATCCAGATTCCATATTTGAGCCAACATTTTGTTCTGCATAATGGGTTCCATTTCTGCGCTTCAAATAAACCCTCCCGTTTTCAGATGATTCAAACGACTTCTCATCGGTGAATAAGGTGTGCTCCCACTCAAAATCTAAATATTCCATTGCAAACAACAATCTATTTTGTTAATGGGTATAAGTTAAATATAGTTTTTTAGCTGGATTCATATGATGCAATCCTTTAATATGCAGAGCTCGACGAGCAGTGTGTGTAGATGTATGAAACTTGTTCCAAAACACAGCAGTCGGTATGAAACCATTGTTCTCGTATTGTTCCACCATAAACCGTCTTTGAGTCGCGTCAATGTGCCGCGGGCGTCCACTTCGAGGTCGAGTTGATAAACTCCTCTCCTCTTGGTTGCGCGAGACCCAACGGTTTACGGTAATCCACTAAAAACCAAATAACCAGGTTAAAATAAACATTTTTCAAACTACTGAAATTATATTTTCAATTTTTTTAGAAAAAAGTGTGGTATTAAAAAATTATGATATAACATTAACATCAAATAAAATACTTACGGTAAAACCAGTCTCATTACAAATTTGAGATATATTGTAACCCATATTATATAGTTCTATAATACGCATCCTCTCTTGAATATTAATATTGGTCTGCATATTATTTTTAGCAAAGAAATTTAATAAAAACACCAAACAACCTTATTAACATAAGCACCTACAGTAACACATCCACAACGACAAACTGCATCTAACTTAATAGTTAAATAAAAACACCAAACAACTTTGTCAGCACATACCCCCAGAAACAAATCGGCAACGAACGACAAAAATAAAATGTCTACCTACATAGTTTCCGCTTCTAACTTAATAGCTATTAGAAAATTGGTCTAAGCTGTTGAACTGAACAAAATATTCATAGTTCGTAAAATGTAACAAAAAGAAAGGCATAAGGTGAGATTCGAATCCACAACCTGCATTGCACTGAGTGCACGTATTAAGATCTGATACTTCTATCCACTAGGCTACGGATACAATAGTGAAATTATTATATACAATATTAAATGAAACTAATAATACTCAGGTTCTTCAAGACATATTACTTTATTTCTTTAAGTGTGTGAGTGACACTACGCCTTGCCATTCTATTTTGTTTTGAAATTCTATATGCAGTTCTGCAACTGACCGTACATATGATTGTGCAAAAATATAATTATGATGGCGCTAATGCCACTAGTATTATTAAATGTCGGAATACTCTTACTCTAAAGTTCAGAACCCTCGCTCTCGACCGTTTTTTAAATTCGTATTTGATTTTAAGGACTACTATTTATCCATATCAAAGGGTTTCATTAGGATTTTTACGATAGGAGAGACCATGTATGGTAGCTACAGCCCTGATGCCATAGCCTTTAATATTAATAAACAAACAAATAGTCTTTTTTTTATTCATGTATTATTTTAAGTTGGCAACACTGCAGAACTTGCAATAATTACAACAAAGGCTGAAATAGGCTACATTATATATCTGTAGTGGTCCACCGCGCCGTGTATAAATTATTGTAACTATAAAGATACAGAAATCAGTTCATATTCTAAAATTATTTAAGGTATTTTAAATATAACTTATCTGGAAAGTTATTTTAAACACGTTGTTGAGATAACAAAGGCAGTCGTCGCATTTGTTCGTGGCGCAGACAAATCCTATCCATCCATCTTCAAGACGCGTCGCGAAAGTCTTGGCTCTGACTAAATGTGACTTTTATTGCATGCCACTTCCATTTTCATTGTGTTGGGTTTTCTTCTTAACACAGTGTGTAAACCAAGTGAAATGAAATTAATGTTTTGGTAGATTAAGTAATACCAATGCCAATTTCAAATTTATAACCTTCATTTTTTATCCAACTTATATCTTAAATGCGGAAGCAAGTTTTTTTTTTGTCCTTTCATCACGTCACAACGGAGCATCCCATTGACCTGAAATTCGGCAAAGGGCTAGTTTTAAACAGATGGAGAAGGACATAGGCTACAGTATAATCCGGAAAATTCCTCTAGAAATAACTATTACCAAATTCCACGTCGACAAACTATAGAACTATAGGGAACTAATCAGGAGTTGCTGTAGGAATCCCATCCTGATCATCGAATTTCGCCAAGCAATTAAATGCAAAATCTATTATGCCAAATTTTAAGTTTGTAAGATACCTACTTAGTTTTTAAGAAAAAACTTTGTTATAGACGGACGGGTGTACACGGTAATCGATATCCATAGAAATATTATAAATGCGATAGTAATTCGTCTATCTGTCTGTCTGTTACCTCTTCACGCTTAAACCACTGTACCGATTAAAATGAAATTTGGCATGGAGATAGTTTGAGGGGAAGGTTAGACTCGGGGAAGGATATAGGCAAATTAAAAACGTCAAGTGTGAATCGGTTTTTTTCTATAATTAAGGAGTTCCTATTGAAATCCTACACCGGTAACCGAATTTCGGGTGGAACCGCAGGCAAAAGCTAGTAATCTTATAGAAGTTCCGTTTTTACTTTAAAGTACAAACCCTAAATTATAAACAAGTCTCCATACCTCATCACTCAATAAAGTTGCTTGTATATATATCAAAAAGAATAAAACACCAAACAAACAGTAGCGTGTATCCCCTCTGGCCATACAAAGACAAATCAGCCATATGCTGTGACAAGCATAATGGGGCCAGCGGGCGGGAAATGACCGCCGCCATTCATCATACCGCCCGCAATACTCGCGCGTTTTCATTTTCACGAGACTCCATGTTTTAAAAAAAAACAAACGCTATTACACCCTTTGCGATATAGCCGTTAACACTGCGTTTATTTTAGTATTCTTTTTACAAATATGTGAAATGCGGCATTTTACACAAAGGGGAGTTTGTGGTCGCTTAATGACGAGCGAATAATGTTACTCTTCCGGCCTGCATTAGGTAATGAACCGTAATTGGTTTATTAAGGCTTCTCCCTGGGACTTTTAAGTGTAAAATAAAAAAAAAGTCTCTAATATTGTTAACTCACGTCCGGTACTGTCAGATAAGATTTCACGCTGTTTTAAAATTAAGATATGATTTTACCTTACTTAAAATGTAAATCATATTTACTTACCTGTCTGTACCTTACCTTTTTACATGTTCCTGAAATTTTTATTCTACGATGTTCCTGAAAAATATAAATCATAAATTAATTAAGTAGATTTTAAACTACTTCAAATAACGTATTTAAAGTTAATTAAAGATAGCCTTGTTTAAAATTTTCAACCTTTTTTTTTTATTTCTTTTGCAATCAAACAGGCAAAATATTTTTTTTTTTATCTCAAATTATTATAACGTCAAAAGCCAACTCGGGTTTGTTCGGAAAGAAGGGAGTAGACTAAAATGTATTGATTAGACTAATACTTTTGTGTATTAACAAGCATTAGACAATATACATATATGTCATTCAGTCAGTCAGTTTCTTCTTTTATATATATATAACTGACATATCAACGCTGGGTATAGAAACTTGACAGGCAAAGGTGGTTCCTTGTGTGGGGTAGGGCTCCACTAAAAACTGGACTTTGCAAAATTCCTCTCCTAAAGGGATAAAATGTGGGTTACAATGTTGTAAGCAAATCCGTAAATTTTGAAGCTAAATGTATAAAAATTAGTTTTTGGCCTTTGGGATGAAACTTTTTATAAAATTATCCCCTAGGGGGCAAAACAGGGGATGAAAATTTGTATAAGAAATCCGATATTTTTGTAAGTAAAACCATAAACTGTTAATAAGCTTAAATCCTTTAATATTTAGCTTTTGTTATCAGAAGAACCAGAATCATGACATCTGGAATAACAGAGCACTGAATTCTTCTAACAGACGCCTCTTTTAGTAGAACACTGTGTTCTGAAGTTTTTCACAGATACATTTTAAAGAGCCTTGGCTTGGAATTATTTTATTAATGTTAATAATAATAATGTTATTATTTTATTTATTGTTTGTTTTAGTTGTAATCATTTCGTAACAAAAGCTAAAGCTTAAAGGAATATATAAATATCGTACTTACTTTTGTTGATTTTATATGCTCAACAATAAAAACAGATTAATTTTTATTAATAATAATTATTTAAATTACTACTTATTTTCTTGTTTGTTTTTGTTGTGACGATCAAGTAAAACAAAAAAATTGACTAGACCGTTTTTTTTTAAATGAGTAACCAGTTGTGCAAATTAAAGAAAATATATTTTTATAAATTAATTATAATTATTTGTAAGTTTAGAAAGAGAGTTATATTACTAGATTATAGACTAGAGAACTGTGCTCGTGTCCCAATATTCCCAGATGAACAGTTATGAGCGGTTTTCATATAACTATACTAGCTGACCTGGCGAACGTTGTTTCTTTTTTTAAAAACTGCCGCATCAACCTATTGTGAAAGGGTTGTACTAATTCGCAAACCTTGCCCGGCTGTCTGCACAACAACCAAAATTTCATTACAATCGGTTTAGCCTTATTGTGCGAGCGAGCGAGAGTACTCGCACTTGATCCTTTTTTTTATTTCTCAGAAACATTCCCCGGCGTTTTTTTTTTTTTTATACCACTAAGGTGGCAAACCTTGCAACACCAGGGGTATACTCACGCGTTGCCGACCCTTCAAAAATCTATTTACTTCTTTCCTTAACAACCCCATACCGTAGTTGATAAGAGAAAATTTTGGCAGGGAGCTCATTCCACAACCCAAGCGTTTGCGGGAGGAAGTTCCTCTAAATCGCACTGTACGCGACCATTTCGGTTTCTTTGTTAAGTTGAATCGGAATCAATCAAAATCGAAAAAAAATCGGTTGAATGCTATAAGAGCCGTCAACTACGGCTCGTATGTGTCTGCCGGACAAAAAGCTAGCCACCCATTTGCACAAACCCTTGGGCACTCCGTAAGATGGCAACATCGTTAGAAGAAGAAGAAGAAATATATTAGTAAATAGTCATATTCACACAAACCTAACCTACTTGTATTTTGTTTAATTCTTTCTTTACGGTTTAATATGCCTTACAGCGCACGCTTTGCAAATGTGAATTAATTTTGAACACAATCATCTGCTCGCGTTACTAATTGGGGTTAGGTGACATCAAAGGATTTACTGCGACGACGTAGAGTTATTTATGTTGTTCCTGTGCTATTCACCGCACTGTTGAACAAAATTAAGAAGGCAAAAGTCTGTAAGGACCTACGCAGCACCGTGCGTGCTTACGCATGCGTGTCCACGTATGCGTGTGTGTCATAATGCGATTCTGTATAAGACGATACGTCAAACCTTAAAAACAACGTCAAGCCAAGTCTTATAGGCGGTTTGAACAGTCAAGTGGACTCTAGCTCGAAAACTACCGTTATCAGCATTAAATTGTTTTTATGTATTTACTGCGATTTTAAGATAAAATAAGTTCTTATAGTGATGAGGATACCTATTTCTATCACACCATAAGAGATAAGACAGCAAGTATATGTCGAACTTATCTTTTTAACAAAGAATTTGGGTAAAAAATATCAAAGTGTACCTATTAAAAAATTGACGACTTTCACAAGGGGACTGTGCTGATGTCATATGTTATGGAACTATCAAAAACAAGGCAACTGAGTACCTATGGAGTAATTATTCAATGCTTAGTTGAATGTTATTGAAATAAAAGGCGACAAACATTTTGAAACATATTCAAAATTGTGCTGGTGGCATTTAACCTGCAGAATTGCAATAAATGTTTGTCCAGTGCGGGAATCAAACTCACTGAGAGGATGCTGTACAGCAGCTGGCCACACTACCAATTAGGATGCTGTTTAATTTTGTATTCAGTGTGAATCTTACCTAAACCCTGAAATTTATTTGTTAGAGGTAAACATTTGTATGTTTCACACTAGAGCAATTTTTTTAGGTCCCTTGCCTGTAAATTCCTCACTGTTAGTAGTCAGTAGTCTATATTAGAAGTAATATAAGAAGAAACTAGGTTAATTCAAGACTAATTCGCTAGCTCGATATTTAAAGTCGGAATCTATTCGGCACATCAAATAACAAATTTACTAACTTGTTAAACAAATAACTATTTTAGAGTGAGAGTGGTAAAAAAAAATCAATAATTTAATTTGTTACAACCCTTTCCTTAACTTCAAACGCCACTGATGGCTGTAAGTCGACTATACACGCAAAACATTCACGAGAAACTACGACGCTGCATCGTGCGTACGCCCGCAGTGACAGCGTTGGTGTTGAGCGAATATATCTTCATATTTATATTATTGCGGATTTTGACATACCTAATTTAGAGGTTTAATGCAGTGAAATAAAACACGACAAGTTTGCTTCTAAGTTGAGCAAATTGTTTGTGACATAAGGGCAAAAGACTAAATTATCATCAATCATTGCCTATACTCAAGGGCGGATCCAAAACAAAAGTTTAGGGGGAGGCGATCATAAGATCTGAAGGTATTTTTTGAATTTTGAATCTGCAAACGTAAGTTACTCAATCGACCCAGCTCGTGCAGTTTTTGAATAATTAAATATACAAACCCTAGTAACCCCAAGTATTTTTTATATGTAATAAAAGTTATATATTTCAAAAAATGTTACAATTTATTTCTTCCTCGGCCGTCATTAGGGGCCCCGATCGCCCCCCGCTGGATGCACCCCTGCCTATACTATGGAAAAGCCTTAAATAGAACGAATGGTAATGCGTACCTACAATGATTGACTTGTCTAGTATTTTTTAAATATACTTGTGTCTGTTGGAAGACCTTAACTTCCTAGTAAATTTCCTAACAGATGTAAATTATCGGAAAACTTAGGTGACAGTGCTTGTTCAACGCATATTTCTTTGGGATTATGTTCTTTAGGGCATGCATTAGTAAAAATAACAATAATTTAACTGTCATCGATCTATAGGCGTGGTCAATGCGTAGCTAGCTTTAAGTTGTTGGCCTGAGACGACGGTTCGAGTTGTTCAGACCTGTCCACAACCGCAATATGGGGTCACCTGATAGTGAGTGCGTAATTATGGCCCCAATTGCCCGCACGCTCGCTGCCTTCGCAAATACCCCACTTCTGCCTCCACCATTATCTATGGTTATTCGATCAAATGCCTTAGACGTGACTCGGAATACTGCCACCAACAAGACAAATCCATGTAAGATTAAGTGTATATGTAGTTAAAACAGTAATATAGGTTACTAGATAAAAATTTGGTTATCGGCGTGGGACTCCTTTATTTAATCTCAGTATCAATACTGTGATTTACTCCTTAATTAGCCCACCCTAAATTCGGTTATCGGCGACTATGATTTACTCCTTAATTACACTAATGAAGTTGCTATATCAAGCTGTAGCTATAGCTACAGTTCGTTTAAGCTGGGTTATAGTTATTACCGCGGGAATTTTGGGATAAAAAGTAGCCTATATGCAATTCCAGGACCTTACCTATATGTTTGCCAAGTTTCATCAGGTTGAAGCGTGAAAGAGTAACAAACATCCATATATATATCTCGGAACTAACTTGTCTTTAGCAACACAAAAAAAAATATTTATTGATGCATGTAAAAGTTTAACAAATAAGGAACCATAAAGCTTACCTCGTGCAATATTAGATGAATGGCTTGAGTGTCTAGTTTAAATTTTTAAATATTTATTGCATACTTAAAAATTGACACATAAACTTATAACTAACCTGGCATTTTTTTTAATGTGTGGTCTAAATGATTGCAAAACAAAAAAAGAAAGAAGAGGCTACAAAATTATGATGGCCTTAAAAACTTTCTGTGTGGACCTAATTGCTTGAAATATTGATCTAGAAAGAAACAACAATGGCAAACTTGAAATAACCAGGTTTCTTTAGAATGTCTTTAGAATTCACATCTGTTACGTCTTAACAATCAATCGGAGTATCTCAGCAGTGTACAATTTGCGCAGTTACAGCTCCTCCAACAATTTGTGTCCGTCTTCTTCGGCTGCCGTTACTCGTAAACGCTACTGGAATATGTAGCCTGTGGTCGAGATCCCAACCTCGAACGCAGTTGTCCAGCTGAAGTACAGACTAAATAATTATGGGCAATTTCAAAAGCGATCGTTGAGCTTTTACATCGGTTGTGGCTTCCTGCAAGCTCTCGTTTTATTGTCGAAAGTAAATACAGCTATACATTGTTAAAATTCTTAGTCTAAGTAGGTATATTTTATGGTTTCCGAATCAGAGAAAAATGAAATATTAGTTTTGGATTGGTATGTTTTCTTTTTTTGGAGTAGAAATGTGTGTAAACGAACACATGTAAGGCATTAAAAAACTGTTTACTCAATGAAAATGGAAACCCTCTTTTTATAGCATCTTAGTAGTACTAAACAAGTAAAGAGTAGGTAAGTTAAGAATAAGTGTTACTTGGTTCTGGCAGTAGTAACCTTGAGTCAAGATAAGAACGACGCGATATACATATAACTAAGCGTAGGTACGTATGTTAGTAGATTATTATACTTTAGTGCTATAAAAAAGCTTTATGTAGTGTAGTTTAAAAATACTGAAAATGGTGTTTTTTATTGAAATAGGTAGATTAATGATGTTTTATTTATTTGTTTATGTTTTACCCTTAAAGGGTTTGAATTATATAGACCCACAGAAATAGAAATAATTAGGTAATATTGCTTCTAAAGTGGGTATAGGTAATTTAAAACCTTTACTAAAAATTTATCTAAAAACAATAAATTCTTTTAAGAGAAAGGAAAGTTTAAATCTGTGGACCCTAGCTACCATTAAATGAAATGGAGGTATCATGGTAGTATCGAACCAGTGATCTGGTGGCATGATGTTGCGATCGGCAGCGCAGCGGTGCGCGGTGTAGAGCGCAGTTATGGCGCATTATCAGTCAATTGGCTCCTAGATTATATCTCAATAATCTCAGTCCGAGACAGAATTAAGCTGAAATCATACTCCCACTCTTTCTGTATCTTCCTGGACTTGATCTAATATTTTTTTTTCTCACATCTATTCAAAAAGAGCTGGTTGGTTCCTCGTAAACAGGGTTTGAAGTTGCACTTTAAATCCCTAGGGAAGCAAAGTGATTATAGAGATCGATCAAGAACATTTTATGAACAAGTAACTAGCATAAGTATAGGTAATAAAACTGGCTGGCATCGCGCGGAACAAATAAAAAAAAGTTTGTGAAAAAGTAAAACCCGCGTGAAATGTATCCCACCTTTGTGATTATTTACTCAAATTCGTATTTATGATGATACTTTAGTAGAAAAATAGTGCGTTTTCTTGAAGTAGTGATAAAAAATAAATAAAGTACTTTTCTTATTCAAAAGTTACACTTATCCCTCTTCTCATAGAGGGTGACAAAAAATAGAGTTTATCACTCGGTCCAAAATTATTTTCCCTCGTGCAAAGTCCTTTGAGTCCCTCGCTGCACTCCGAATTCTACCTTAGAATCCTTCGCGCCCACGCTGTTATTTTTTTTTTTTTTTTTTCTATACCACTAAGGTGGCAAACAAGCACACGGTCCGCTTGATGGTAAGCGGTCACCGTGGCCTATGGACGCTTGTAACACCAGGAGTATCAATCGCGCGTTGCCGACCCTTCAAAAATCCAATAACTTCTTTCTTGAAGAACCCATATTATTTGATCACTTGTGATACAATCTACTATTTTACTGCCAGAAGGCTTACCGGTAGTGACCGAAATGGTATGTACATATTATTATTTTTACTCGGAACACATTATTTTCGTTAGGACTATACATACACTACAGTCGAGACATTATAATTCTATACCAGCTGAATCCAACTTTCCCGCACTGGCTCTTTCCGAAATGATATTTTTTCTTTCCAATAATGGTCGCTAACATAGCCCATTATTGCATTATCATAACACGTAGTTTATTATTATGTGGGTATCGATCGATAAACAATTTCACATAGTGCCTTTAATATGGCTAGACAAAATTCTAGATTTCAAAATTTTTTTAAGCTGTCGGCCTTTTTTTAAATTTCTTATAGTTATTCTTGCGAGAACTTTTGGGATACAAAATATCCTTCTCCGCCTTTTCAACTATCTGTCTGCCAAATTTCAGCACAAACAAACAAAACTTAGTTTCACATTTATTATATTAAGAAAAACTAAATATATATTACTTAGATTAATAATATGAAGTAACATTTCACTTGTCTATTAATAAGTCACTCACTGTTACTAGTATCGCAATAAGAACGTTGCATTTCTTTACGTCGAGTGTGCGCCGGTGACCGTCGGGACGCGGTAATTGATGACGTCTCGGGCAACCGGCGTCCGCCCATTTTCCGTCAATTTTCGTCACTTGAGTGATGGTAACTTGTCCCGCCCACGACCGCATTCCCCCCAAAGCCCCCGATCCCCCCCGAAGCTCCCAGAAACGGCACGCGCCGCGCTAAATTTAAATGGGATGAACTTGTAACGGGTGGTCGCCTGAGTGGAATGTGGACGGCATGAGACGTTAATCATACATTTGTGACAGATAGTTATACACCGAGATGTCGTCGGACAGACTTAAAAAATAACTGACAAACTTTTCTTAGAACTTGTGCATTGTTTCAGTTTTCTTTCTTTTTGTTTTAATAAGCTTTGTTTCTTCTAAAACGTTGACTTGTATTTCGCATTATATATTTTTAATTTTTATGTAGATACTTTTTCTGTCAGAAATGTATCAAAGCCAATTAAAAAAAATAATAGGTTTGTCTTACATTAGCACTCTGCAGATGCTTTAAAATTTGTTACAAAATAATTGAGATACTCGGATTATATCTTTTTTTCTTTCTATTTTGCTTTGGAAACACATTGATACATTTTTGATGTGTAAATATGAGACAAATATTTCTTATTTAAAAAAAAAAAAATTTTTTTTGGCTGTATACGGCATCTTCCTAACCTATAAAAAGCAAAGATACTTAAACTAAGTAGAAATACGTCTTATATACTCGTAGGCGTAATTATAATAGACCAACATTTTCCCAACATCTCTTGACAATATCGTACTTACTGTTTTACCTCAACCTCCCTAAATCTTTGGGAAATATATCGGTGCACTTATCTGGCTGCTCCCTCTAGGCGTGGAGTGAAAAGTCAGCAATAGACAAAAGCGCTACCTAATTTCCCCTGCCACAACAAAAGCCCGAGGCGCGGGTATAAATAAGGTGGAAGTACTTAATGGACACATAAAGTGAAGTCCCCCACTTCGAACTAAGAGACCCCGTTGTCATGACAACGGAGCACACAATAAATAAATTAGGCTTTAATTGGTTAGTAGTAAAAGGCAAATCTTAAGTACACATGCACTGTTAATTACACACATGTCTTTGGTTAACGATTGAGTACAGATTTGAGTATATTTGAACCTTGCCATCGTGCCTCTTATGCTATTTAAATTAAAATACAAGAGGCGTTTTGTTGACAAGCATTATACGCATTGAATACGCTTAATGCTGTGTATGCGTACATTTGATCGTTGTGTTGACCAAAAATGAATGCGCAATGACGTCACTTCCGGACAAAGGATTGGCTGCACATGCTCGGGAGGTAGAGTAGTGGATGCGCTGTCAAATATGTTTGTTTACATTTGATGAACAGAAAGATTTCAATGCGTGTGCGATGACATAGCTCTCAATGCCGTCAATAGAACGCACCTAATATAGTTAAAAAATACATGTATGTAAATGTACCTTGACAGAGTATACATAGTAGGGAACGGCTTTGTTTTAGTTGATATTTTTAAGTGTTTTAATACAAATTCTATACTTATTAGTTGGTATACAGATAACCTCGCCAGCCTTCATACGTCGCCACTGTTGGGGCACGGCCTACCCTCATAAGCGAGGGTGATTTAGGCCATAGACAACACGCGGGCCCAGTGCGGATTGTGGACTTCACATACGTGTTTTTTTTTCCTTGACGTATGCAGGTTTCCTCACGATGTTTTCCTTCACAGAAAAGCCAATGGCGTGAATAAATAACTCAGTGTACTTTAGAAATTAAGAAAAGACTCATTGGTACACGCCGACCCGGGGTTCGAACCTCAGCCACTTGGGACGTGCAGTGAAATTTAAACCCCTCGACCTTCACTGACCTTGTACCTTGACCGACAGATTATTGTATCAGTAAATTTCTTGCCGGCTCTTTTCGATAGAAATCAGCTTTGTTAATTGATTGTATTGACTATGAAGGTTCAAAAATGTTTTCGGAAACCTATTTAATTATATAGTACATTTTAATACAAGTGAGCTTCTTATTTGTATCAAAATGTACTATTTCTCATTACAGACTTGGTTGTGGGATGCAAACCGAGCCGAAAGCGAGGTCGTAGTTCAGCCGAGTGTGTATTGAGCAGAGCTCACGAGTATCATACGACTGTTTTCAACACACTTGAAGGACTTGTTAAATGTTGATATTTAATTGAATCTAACAGTTTTGAAATGTTTTTAATAAACAGTTTGAATTTATTTTCCAAGAATAAGAACTTAGTTCATAGGGTGTCATCTCACTAAAAAATAAAAAAGTCACTTGTGACACAAATAAGTGAAGCTGAAATAAATATGAAAAATATCGTTGTTTTAGTTTTTCGTTAGCTTTGTAAATACGTAGCTCATTTATAAATGAATAATGATAGTAAACACGTAAGAACGTACCAGGAACCTTTTAATCAAAGGGAGGTCAAGATACTTAGTTTTACTGAATGGCTTACTTAGAGTAGCGTCTCAGCGTCAGTCAGTAGTGTGAGTAGTGGGAGTCAAGTGAGATGACGTTTTTGTGGCGCTCGCCTTTGTTGGAGAACAATCAATGGAACAGGTCGAGAGCCTCAGACTCTGTGCATGATGAGAGGCGTCATGCGATCCGAACAGCACGTGTTGCTTTTTTTGGCCTATTATCTTGTCAAGTGAAATATCTTAAGTGTTTAAACGTTGCTTTGTCTGTAGGTAATTTGATGGTCCACTTGTAGTAATTACGGGTGTGTTTGTATGACATAGTCTGGTTTCGGGTTTAGTTCCGTGATTTTTGTGTGTGTTAATATTGAGTCTACGACCATAATGTAATAATATCTATCTATAATTTATTAGCAAATAATAAGATTAGGTAGGTATGTTCATAACATAGACATGGAGACTGGAAAGCGCATTTCCTAGACAGCTGTGAAGTAATAATGGTCGTAAAAGAGACAAATCGAATCTGCGGTTTCTTATCTCTTTCTAACGTTTTGTTTTTTGCTTTTATTTAACAGAAAAGAGACAGGTAGTTGATGCACATTAGCTTTGTCTCTTTTGAAGTGTGGCCAATTTTGTAAGGCTATTGCGCAGTCCATAGGACAATTACAGACTTGAAGTTTATGGAACATACTAATTACTACTTAGTAAATGGTACTTAACATTGTAGCGAATGGTTTAGTAATACTGTATCTGCTTATATATTAATAAATATTTATACGTTTCTAAAAACAAAAAGTCATTAATAAAAAAAAAACGGGTTGCACTCCGGGAGTGCCGGCAGAAGTGAAAACATACTCGCTATTTACTTCCCATCACTTCTTATCCATATTTATTTATTAAAAATAATAACTTTTGTTTATTTACTTTCTTGACGTTGTATATTTGACAGCTCAATCTGTCATAGAATTAAAATCCCATATCCAACCTCCCTGTACTACTCATAATCGCCATATACTAAAAATTAAAACTAACCTAATGTAAATAAAGGTCACGTGTCCTAACGCGAGTGACATCTTACGAATTTTCGATCAGGACACGTGACCTGACGCGAGTTTAACAGTTTTTACCCATCACAAAAAAAGTGCACAGCGCCGCTAAAGAAGTTTTCACTATAAAAATATCATACTTATTCGCTAGGATGAGTGGCATTTGTCTAAGAAAATTGACTCCAACTATTGACTAAAACTGTTGAATAAGACGCATTCCTAATTTGCAATTAAAAGGCCAATTTATCGATTTTTGTTTATTAAACTTAAATAAAAATCACTAGTTCACATCATGGGACAATTTTTAAAAAAAAAATGAAACACCATTCTTCATTTGCAACGGAAAGTATATTAATTACCTACTATTTTTTAATGTTTTATTTGCAAAAGAACCGGATTCCCATTCAAAGACTCATACTCTATTTTACCCCTAGAATGGTTTTCCTAAAACAGGTAAACATGACATTCTTAATTTATAAGCCAAAAAAAAGGAAATTAATACAAACTTCTAATCCCTATTTCATCTAGGAGTTAAATTTCAAAATACCTTTTCTTAGTGAGTCTTTAAATCACAACATACATACAAAGCTAGCCTTTTCCCATATTTGCACAAACCATGAACCAACCAACAGAATAAATAAATCAAAAACCTTTTTTGTTTATTATAGTAGTGTGAGACATATGCTTATTTGAGGAGTAAAACACATTTGCATTATAAATTTTATGAGCTATAAAAACTAATCAAACCCATTTATCATAGATAAAATAGCGTTTTGTTGAACAAATAATTGTTATTGTCGACAGATTCCTTAAAATTATAGCAGAATGCGCAGCCCGTGTAATTAAAAATAAGCATACAATTGCACGCTGTCAATGTATAATTGAAGGTATAATATCTTTACATTACTACATTATGAATCATTCATTATTGATTATAATCAGGTGCTTAACCACGGTTACTATCGCCTATCAAACACCTAATGCTGTAGACATCACAAGTTAAAGAAAGGTGATGATGGAAGTGATGATTATTTCTTTTGATATAGCTAGTAAATGATATCGCATAATTGATATCTATGATGGTTGTATACCTTTGATACATTATAGGTGTAAATAAAGCGGGCATTGTCGCTCTTTCTGATTTATGGAGCGATGCATTCGAGCGATATATTGATATACTACGATCGAATGCTTGAATAACCATAAAGTAATCTGATCTGTCATTTCTTTCAAATGTAACAAAAAGAAAAATCTATTATTATATTAGTTACATCCAAAATGTTTTATAACTGTGGTAAATCATTATTCTATCCTTTGAAGTAAATGTTAACAATAATTTCGTACATGGGCAGTTTTTAAACCTATATTATATGACCAAGCTGAAATGTTTGTTTCTTTTCTTGTTTATCTATGCTATATATATAGAAGTACCATTCAGATTTGAATAAATATTTTACATTTGATAGCTATTTGATAAAGCAAGCATTATCGCTCTTTTCGCTTTATAGATCATTCAAGCGATATATTGACTAACAACGATCAAATGCTTGAATAACCATAAAATAAGTTTATTATCATTGATTTCTTTCAATAGTGATAAGTAGAATAATCATTGTTATATTACTTTCAACCAAATAGTTACATAAACGTGGGAAATCATCTTATTTTCCTTTTCGTCATAAAATAATAATATGTCGGATAAAGGCAATTTTTAAACCTATATAATAAATAAAGTTGAAGTGTTTGTTTTTTTGTTTGAACGCGCTAATCTCTGGAAAAAAAATATATTTTTACATCTAATCTTTAGGAAGGTTATAGACTATTTAACATCGCGCTAAGATTCTAAAGATTCGAGCAAAAACAATAAAGTCAGAAAACACGCTAAGCGAAACAAAGTACAAGCGCTGGCTAGTGATGCTACCGATGTGGGATTTCAGCAACTGAAAGGGGAGAAAAATAATAAGGCTCACATAATACGATTACATACTCTATGTTAATCTTTAATTTCTAGTACTTTTGAGATAATATTTAAAATATATTCAAATTCAACATATTTTTATTCAAATGGGTTAGTAAGAACACTGTCGAATCGTCAAGTAAATTAACTACAACTAGCTTTACAAACTAATTACAATATTAAATATTACAAGAAATCTTTGTAAAATTACAAACAAAACATAATATTATAGTGAATCAACTAATAAATACATGTTTTGTATTGAAACACTTAATGAAAAAGATTTATAATGTAAATAGTTTGATTTAAAAAAAATCAGGTAATATTTCAATTGCCTATTGTTTTACAGATTGCACAGGGGGGGACCATGTGATACGTTTAAAGTCTTCACTTATTCTGTTTCTTCTTATTCTTATTCTGTTACGGGATTTATAGTATCTATATATTTATTATTATTTGTAAGATATTCATATAGATTTTGACTAATAATCTTATAGCTGCAGCGTGGCAGGCAAGCTTTAGCGTGATATCACCGCGGGTTGACGCACGCCGCCGTAAATCGCGTAGGGCGGGGCCCATCGATCGCAGCCCCGATACGGACCTGTGATTTACCTACCAAATAACAAAGTAACGCATCGCTGAATCGAATCTTCTTATCGATAATTAATTTTATAATTAACTCCGTGAGAGTCAAAACCTATTTACGAATGGAATATGCAATTTTTTGATATAATGGGGGGTATATTATTCTGTCTCTGGTCTTTTTATTTAATTAAAGCTTGCAAAGAAATTAATGACCTATCGGACAATTATATATCCAGATACACTGCTGAGCAGAAGCAGTGTTGCACCGATAGGTTCACCCGCTGTCACGCAGGACTAAAGCGGTTGGTGAAACGAGACTCTGTGCCACATTATGGTCACCCCCTCTGGTTACCCCGTTCATAAGGAAAAAAACTGGCCAAGGGCAAGTCTGGCTCGCGCGCCGGAGGTTACGTACGAACTTTTTATTTGTAGATAGTTCTTTTATCATGTGATCAAGTATCACAGGATATGCCTGAACTATACAGTTTTAGATTTTTCTATATTTGTGATGTGAAAATATGTGTCTCAATATGCGATGAAAATGACCGTATTTTGGGCCTAATTTTTTATTGCATTGATCTAAGAGACCTAATTTTTTTTACAACATTAAGTGTCTTTAGTATTTGATATTAATTTCAACTTGAAGGTATCAAGTACTACACGTTCTTCAGTAAAGGGTCTCGAGAGACAGACACAGACGGACAACAAAGTGATCCTATAAGGTTTCCTTCTTTTTCCTTTGAGGTACAGAGCCATAAAAACTGTGAAGATATAAATAAAATCCTGATCGAGATCAGATATTTCATCATAATCGTTCTTTTAGGTTGTTAATGCCCAAAAGTTAACGCACGCCTCCTGCATAATTTCCACAACGTGTGATATGATATTGTGGTCCTTTGCATTAAACCTCTGTCGTGTTCCTCCCTATATAAGTCCGTAAAAATTATGTGGTGCCAAGTTTGTTTAAAGAGCTCGTGGCCCAGGAAAATTATTCTATCGAGGACGATATCTGAAGCAACTTCGGACGTGGCTAGTCATTGAATGGTTGACCGCCTGGTATCACATTTCATTGAGCTCCTCCGTGATTATGAGAGGACGTTAAGCCGCTAATCCCAGCTATCAGATGCTTGATGAGTGGCTAGAAAATTCCGTAATCGAGAAGTCAGGAACTCGACAAATTCTGCCAATTCGCTGTGGACTACCTATGACCTAAGACCTGTGCTGTTGTAAATTATAGAACAACAGTTGAGGTATTTTCATTTTGAACTCCTTGCTGCTTCGTTTGCATATGTGTGGATCATAGCATCTTTAAACCATATCATTTCTTCTGACTCAATTATGAGCAGATCTTCGGTGTTCCTACTTTGAGCCTTGCATTACGTAGTTCCTAGTCGAAAACTTCTTCAACCTTTCTTTCAGCTGCAATCAGCCCGGCCTGCCCATAATAACATCACTAACTTACTAGAATCTATATCAGTTAGATACTTTAGTGTCTCTATGGTTGTTCTTATTCCAGAACAAAGAAGTCACAAACATTATTAGTTCTATAAGCTATAATGTAAATGATTTTTAAATGATATACTATATTATTTACTGTGGTTTGTATCGAAATCAAAAAGTCCCGAAGAAACCATAGAAAAACGACAGCAGCGGACCGACATTCGGCGTCACGCTTCCTACACACCAAGGAAACGCTCATGTATTATTCAAAAGCGAAGGCAAATACAAATAAATAGGAACGAAATAAATACAAACAGGCCTGAATGGAGCGGCGGTGGGCGGGGCGGCGCGACATAAATATCAGCAGTGCTGTCATAAGAGCGGATATCTGGACGGAGCTATTTTGGACGCAACTCGACGACTTTAGTTCGACTTCGTTCTGCAGTATCGGCTAGTTTGTTTCTACATTGTTATGATAAAATTAGATAGACCGATACATTTGTCAGCCTTTTCTTGTTTGCCTACTATGTTTTTTATTAAGTTCGTTTAGAGTTTCGAGTTGGTCATTGTGAATGTGCCTAGGTCTTATTGGTAAACGTGTATGTTATTGATGTGAAACATCTATTGGTTGCTTTCTCTGAATCGACACCCCCCTCTGTCTACCTATACTCATTTTTTCAGTTGCTGCAGAACTAATTGCCAAACACTGTACACAAGAAAACTTATATATTATTGATTTTGATCAATGAAGATATAGTGCACCAAAGTTTTCTGACCCAGTAGTCAAAAATTAAAACTACAGTCGCCATATTGAAATGGTGTGATGTTACAACGACATCTAGCGACCAAACATCCAACGTCAGACGGTCAGAAAAGTTTGTTGCACTGTAAACACGAACAAAAGTAGATTCATAGCAAAGAGAATATAATATACTATGGTTCATAGAACAAAACTAGGGCATACCCGTCTGCTGCAGATATATTTATTAAAAAAAACATTTACCTATACATATATTTAGGTGACAATGGTAATTCACAGTGAACTTATAAATTAATAAAGAATGTAACGGTTGCAGGTTCAAGTCCTGGCTTGAGGTTGATCTTTTGACTGCATCTTTGCTATGAAAGTATTTATTTATATTGATAAATAATAACGAAATTACACTTTACTTACTAATTGTAAAAAAAATCCAATCCAAAACACAGTTAAATAATATGAAGCTAGTGAAAACTTATGCTAAAAGCTTATATTAAAATCAACTTAAGCTAATGAAAATCTTTGCATAAGATTGGGTATTTGGTAGCGAAAAGCAGAAAAAAAAAATACACGCTATATATCGGGATTAAATCGATTTTTAACTATTTAAACTAGAAAAATAATACAATTGATTATATTTATTTAATTTATTTATTCATATATAAATAATCAACTCTTAATTCATATTTTCGTAGTATTTATTTAATAATATATGAAAAAAACCCATAGTGACTAAAGACGTAGTACATGAATCCTACAAATACACAAATCTTTATAGAATTAGGAAATAGGTATACCTATTATAAATATACATGCAAAAAAAATCTTTCTTCGTTTGCGACTCCCTGAAGGTTAGAAAGGGTATTCGAAGTAAATATAAAATAAATGCCAATTCTATGGCTACAACATCAATGTAAATAAATATTTCTATATAAATAAATCTGTCCTAGCTCGAGGTTAATCTTCTGACTGTATCTTTGCTATGATAATAATATTTATTTACATTGATGAAAAAAACCCAATTCTTTCATATGTTATTACAACGCACAAGCTAAAGCCTTTAGTTTCCCAATGAGACAGAAATATAAGGGAGTAGTAGGTATGCAATAATCTATGATATGATAATAGATTTTTACCAAACATCTACTTTGATTGCTACTACTAAACAGCCGTCTACCATTTCAAATTTACACATATTCATGAAACAGGTGTGTATTTCTCTCAAAGTAAACAATATTAAATACGGAATCATTAAGTATGCAACAACCGATGGCTGCGTACATTGATCAAGACGATGCGTAAGCGCACTTTCAAATTATATGCAATTTATTGCCTACAGCCCCAATATTAAATTATGATAGAATAATTTGCAACATAATTATTTCATTAAACCTTTACCGACGGTTATCCGTTGTCACAAATTTACTTTGAAATAGATCTTTAATCCTTTATCACGAACTTTGGACACGTAAAACATACTGTCAGCTTTTGGCGGAAGAGATAACTATAATTTTGGTTTCGATATGAAAACCATTTTTTGATTAATGATCTCATTGCAACAATGTTTCCGATTTTAATGATTTCTTGGTAAATTTTGTGCTCAAGATACAGAATTTTTTAAAAAACTGATTAAGAGCCCTTCAGACTCGGGTACCTTAGGATCCAGACAAAAAATTGCATACAGGTACTTTTTAGTATAAAAAAGAAATCAGATTTCAATTTATGAATTTTAGTATTTGTTTTATAAGAAGTGGTAAGAAACAGGCGATTTTCTTGAAAACATAAAAAAAACATACTTTCTTATGTGTTCATTAGGGGGATCCTTTGTATGAGGAATTCTAATTTTTGCCTATGTAAAAAAATATTTAGTCTTCTGCAATAAAAAAAATGTGTTTTTCAACTCTCATATAATTGTTTTTATTAAACAACGTAGGGGAAGGTGGTGCAGCTTCATACAGTTTTTATATTTCGTCTTATAGAATGCTCTCGGGTATCGATATCTATATCGATTCATCAAAAATCAATAGTCTTACTATCTGACTTTATATCAAAAACTTGAAATTTGAGTAAATACACGTGTACAGGTTTTTGTAACACTTTAAAGAAAAAATTAAAAATGTATGAATGTACCCCACATGCGGGCACTTTCATACAGGCTATGGGGCAGATTCATACATGTGAAAAAATACACAAGTTGTGCATGAAATGTTTATTTATTAATCAAAATCGAAGTATTAAAATACGACATTCATGAATACAAAAGCAAAATTAGTCTCTATGACAAAATAATACTTAATCATATTATACAAAAAGAATAACAAATCCTGACTTCCACCAACCACGATCAGCACCAGCTATTGCAAGCTCATCACCACCTGTGCTTTCATTCAGATTTGTTTCAGGATTTGAATGATATGATGATGTGTCAGTCATTAAAGGCATTAAAAGATGAGAGTTGTTTTCCAAAACTTCATCGATAGCTTTTAACATTGCCTCTTCGTCCACATCTCCACTCCTATTTCTTTTTTCTTGTATGTTTCGACCATAATCGTTCTGCAAAACAAAATTTTGGAATAACTTAAATTTTAAAAACAAATATAAAAAAATGGGGCACATTCATACTGTATTAATGTGCCCCGTACACTTTTGTATGAACCTACCCCATCCCAAGAAAATAAAGTCAAAATATTGCTGGAAAAAAGGCAAGCATATACAATATTATTCACAGATTAATTTCCAAACTTGACCCTATTATCTTTTTAAAAAAATAGAAATGAATAATGTAGAAAGCAGCTTTTATCAAAAAAACACGTTAAAAATGAGATGTGAAAATTACTTACGCCTGGCCGAATCACATTCCGTGTCACTCCGACGCGCGTTTCACACCGACTGCTGTCAAACTCCATGAGCAACCACACACATACGTAAGCTACGCATACAAGCATAAGTCATTCTGTTGATGTGCGCCTATCTTCAGATATATCTAGTGTATGACGGTGCCCCTTGTATGAATCTGCCCCACTTTCCCCTACATAGTACAAACATAACGAAAATGTATAGGTAATATAAAAATATATTTAAATTATGGTTATTTTATGATAATGGCATATAATTGGAATGCAATTTGTAGAACATAAAATTTTAATTTAAACCTCGAGTCAATTTTCCCGAAGTCTGAGTAAAAAGTGATGCGTCGTGTACATGTCCGCGGCTCGTAAATTGCGCGGATCGTCATAAATTGCACCAAATCACCAATTACGTGGATAATGCGTGGGTCCCAGGGAAACTGCGCGAGCGCACATCCCTTGCGCACGCTTCAGGGTTTGCTTCGCTTATGAGGTGCTAGAAGCAACTCAATCTACTGGGTAGTATTTAAAAAAATGTCATAATAAACAGCCTAGGTCATTTTTATGTGTAATTAGTAGTTACAGGACAAGTTAAATTATTGTAATTTTTTAAAGAATAAATTCTTCCTGGTTAGCGTCCGTGCTATAGCTTCCTACTTGGCAGGGATGAGCAATGCCAACCGGTGGCAAAGTAGACTTTAGAATTGAAATAATGGTTTTGTAGATGCGATATAGTTATTAAAAAGGGTTAGTCAGAAACAATTGATTTCTTGAGTATGATTCCGCCAAGTTTTAAACTGATAAAAATGACATTGGCTGCTTTCTTTTAAAATAAACCTTTCTACATTTATATAGATACCGGATACATAAAGGAATACATATTTTTGTAGATCAAACTATCAAAATTTGCGCCTATTTAAATCTTAACCCTTTAATCGACCACTATTTTTGAACTTGGCTGTTTTTTCACATTTATGTTTTGGTAAGATTAATAAGATTAAAAGTATTTGTGCATTATAATTTAAGTATAACTATAAATATAAGATATTATTTTATACTTATCTATGTTTTATTGATGGCGGTTTTTTACTTGCAAACTTTGTACTTATGAGCCCATTATTTTGTATAAAATACTTCTTAGAGTTCTAGTCAAAAGTCCTGATACTTATTAGTTAAAAGCCCGTCATTTCGGTAATAATTCTTAGATTTTTACTCAAAAGTCCAAGTACTTATAAGTAAAAAGCCCGTCAATTCGTATGTAATACTTCTTGAAGAATTTACTTACATATATATTGTTGAAATTGTGCTACTTACTAAACTAGGAACTAGGCTAAAACTAGGACTGTTTTGGAAACATAGCTAACCTTGCGGTGCAAGAGCTGCAGTTCGGGGGCTCTTCTAGTGAAGGTTTGACAGACAGCTCACGACCGCACGACTATTACCATCTGTTACAGGTCCTTAACCAGCCACCTGACTTGAATCTGCTCAAACAATTGTACTGTTACTATATTTACATTTCTTTTTTGGACGGAAAAGACTTTTAAAAATTGAAGAAACATTTTTTTACTCTTTTTGCAACATGAAACTTTTCTTGTGAATTAAGAATAAGAAAATAGTATTAATCACAAGTCAAAGTACATCTAAACCACTTCACAAACTGTTATTCGTAGACCCCAAACCCCCCTTCCTTGGTGTAATTGTTATTATTGAGCATAATTACATATTTTTTTTACAAGTTAGTGGCAAAATATTTTAAATGTAAGAAGAAACAATAGAATAAGTAAGTAAAAGTTTCAGTTAATATTACCTTGTCAATTTATTAACACTTTTATAATATTTTTTCTAAATGGTTGATTATTATTAAACTTAGTAACTACGAGTATTTTTTGTAAATTGCGTATCAAATAGTAACATTTCTTCGGCTCCGTGGCTTAGCTCGATTCCCGCACAAGACAAATAATTATAATCTTATAAACCCTGTATAATTCTGTTCCTTATTTTTTTTTAGTTTTAGGCTAGTTTTGTTTTATTCCTAGAGGCGACAAAACGTGATAATTATGTGCCACTTAAAAACGAAATCCTAGTCCAATCGTGTATGGAGAGTGTACATTGTACTTAGTAGTTTTATTACTCTCGAATCCTGCATACGTTAAAATACATGAACTTTGTTTGCGCCTGGCCTATCAACAAAGTTAAATTTCACAAAACCCAAGCAAGCTAGGATATCAAAAATAATGTATTTCGAAGAAAATGAAATTTATATGTCTATTTTATATATATATTATTTTAATAGTAGGTATATAAAAATTACTATAAAGCTAATTTTCTTATTTTTTTGCAATTTTGCGATATTTACCGTCACCTTCTTTAATAAAAGGTTTAAATGTATTAAATTTAAATGAAATATATGAATATAAATGATTAATTACATTTACAGCATTTCAAGCATCTTAAAATTTGATATTTTTGGCTGCTTTTTCATTATTGACATTTAAAAATAAACTCGAAAATGGTAAAAAATAAGCCCAAATTATTTTTTTATGTAAATAGTGATCATCACGTCAATGTTAAACAACACACAGCTGCCTGTCATAATCTTTGCTAACATTACAAAGATAGAAGCCGATTTTGTAAGTTTGTGTACTATAAAATGAAATCTTCGTGATGTGTTCCCACTTACACTTCCTAATTTTATTTTGTGTATCTTTTGAATCAACATTAATTCCTATTCGACATTAATCCATATGCTTTTAAATACATAATGATACCAATTTAGCCTTAAAATTTTAGCACGAAAACCTCATCAAAAGCTTCGAAGGATTGTCCTTTAAAACATGAAGTCCTTTGACGGACGGGATCGGCCGAATGAATGCGGTGTTATTATGTTGGTAAAACAAAATTCAACATAATAGCCTCATTATGTGGCGAAAATTGCCCGAGAGTTTTTTGTGTGGCAATATAAATGTATTTGTAATAGCTTTTAGAAATATTGCGAAGAAGCGAGTCAAAATTCAAGCGTTAGTCTGATTACCAAAACTTAATTTATTTTCATGTTAAAAAAAAACATAAAAATTGTCCGCGCCGGCCGTGGGAATTGCCCCTGTCGCCGGCGGCCTTTAATACGTCATTATTTTCTTTATTAGATTCTATATTAAGTGGAAGATTAATAGGAAATCGATACGCTTAATGGGTTGCCAGTAGAATGGAGTTTAATAATCTTTGATGGCAAGAGTAAAATAATAGAATGGCTGTTTAACTACGCTCTTGTGTGGACCATAAAACTAAATTATATAAATATTGTGTCTATTTAAGATATTGATGGATAATTAATGAAAAGATTAAAAAAAATTACTATTAATAAAGTATTAAATGTTCTTATATATGGTGATAATCGACTGGTCTTTGAAGACCCGGTACGGTTTTTTTAGAAATAACAAAGGTACAGTAACATTTAAACTATACTAAAGTAAATGCAGTGATTTATTTTAACTCATTCTAACTTGCCAGGCCACAAATGACACTGAAGTGTTACTGACACGAAATGTGATTGAAATATTATTGGTTAGCGGAGAGTTTGTGAATATAAAATGTATGTGTAGGTAGCTTCTTGTGAAGAGAATGATAAGGTAGATGTAAAAGCTAAAAAATGAGACTGCACTTCTGTATGAAACAGAATATAATTAAAATGAGACTAAACAGAAAACAGACCATTTTTTTTATCACAGCGCCGTCTGGCCCCAAAGTAAGCAAAGCTTGTGTTATGGATACTAGACAACGAATACTAATACATATAATTACTTTTTTTTGTAAATACATACATATAAAAAAAAAGACTTCAGGCAACACCAAAAGTTCATCACATAAATGTTTTACTTAGCTGGCCATACTACCAACTAGGCTGCGAGGGTGTCAAGACTATTAACCATTGTGCAGTGAGATTATGAAGGATCAAGAACAATAAAATCAAAGAAGTAAGTAATCTAAAGAAAAGTTGTGCAATTAAAGAAGATGTACCAGTTTATGTCACATAAAGAGGAAGTTGTATTAGTTACAAAATGTATAGATAATACATTGGAGAGTAAAAGTTAGATGAAAAGCAAATCTAATCGCATTACCAGATCAAAGACGAGATGGGGGTTTAAATTGTTTATTCAAGATTAATTTACGATGACAAAGTACCACCAAGAAATAAATATAACAAGTTAAGCAGAACAGCGACTCTTTGGTAATTTTTGTTTCTCGAAATTCTAAAGAACAAAAATGGTGCGCAGCCATTAAGCGGTTAAATCAATTGTTCCCAATAAAGTCAGTAGAGGTTAATGAATCGCTTTAGTTTGTTGTGAGATGTGTCATAAAACGAGCCACTGGTCCGGGTGTCGTGGCGGAGCGCCCCGGGAGGCCGAGGGGAGCCCTAATTGATTTGTGCCCCAGGCCACAATCAAAACAGATCGTATTTTATAAGATGTATCCTCCGCACTGAGGGCGAGGGTTCTTGAAGTTGACACTGGGCTTAGTGGTTACGGATCTGAAATAGGTACGGATTCGATTCTGAGTTCGCATGATTTTTTTATAGTCGTGGAAATATAAGTTTTTTTTATTTTTGTTTTTAGTTGATATGAAAAATGTTATATAATATTTACAGAAAAGCGATACATAAATTGGTTGTGAAGTGAAAATATAGTATTTCTATGAAGGCATCCAATTGAGTAGGTATGTCTTGAAACTGAAAATATTTGATGAATATTATTGGAGTTGGATTTACTGCAAAATATTTTAAAAAATAAATACTATTTTATACGTCAGGAAATATGTGCATTATGTTTATAATATAAGAATATACAAATGTTTTCTTTAAAAATAAACATGAAACAGGCAAATTAAAGAACATATTAACTGATAAAAAACTATAAAATCTAAAAGTTAGAGTGAAGCTACCAAATTTGCACCCATGGCTGTTGCAAATTCTAATGTGCTCAGTGATCAAATACAAGAAAATCAAATGATCATTTGATAAATAGTCCGTGGGGAGCGAACGCGCGTTGCACCCGCGTTAGCGCGCTCGTAACGCGGTCAATCCGCGACCCCTCGTCGCGTTCGGGGCACAACTCGAGTGCATCATGAGAAATTATGCAATTTTTATTTTTACGCTTTTATACGATGGGTACCCCAGATATACTAAATTGTTATTTATAACGTTTTTTTGGAGGTGTTAATCAAAATATTTAGCATTAGGTACCTACAGTTTTCTATGCAAACTTACTTTTATCGAAAAACTAACAAAGTGAAAGAAAAACAAAAACTATACCTACTGACAACGTCTTCTTCTTTTTAAATGCTTTTATTTAGTTTCACCTGTCCCGGTGTTTGTAATCAAATCTTATAAGTTAAATTTTAGCCGCTTACTGGCTCGATTGAGTTGAAATTTTGCTTACACACGTAAATCAGATAGATTCATAGAGCTGGTCTGATGGTGGAGCCTGAAGGTGGAACCGAAACGAAATGACGCTACCCCATCGAATTTGGGTTTATTTGATTTGTCTTGACGGATAAATGATAACTAGGGTTTGATGAAAGCTTGTGTGTCAATTTTTTTTTACTTATATTCTTGTTACTGTTCTATATTTACGTTAGAAAAGGTAAAGTTTTAATAGCACGTATAGGATCCTTTTATTTTGAAAAAGTAATCTTTGTCAGAAATTGTATGTACATACAGACACAATTGTATGTACTAACAGAAAGGTCTAGAAAGGTTCTAGAAAATCAGGGAAAATATAACATTTATTTTTAAAGTAAAAACAAACTGAAATCGTTATCGACAGACCGAATATCAACATTAGACATGAAAATAGTAGATTAGATACGAAACGCATATTTGAAATTGCACATAAAACGGGTAGAGTGGGCAGTAAATAGATCAGGCGGCGAATCGAACAGCTTCATTAATCACACCGCGCTGATCCCATGTGACACGGTGGGGGGGCCTCTTTGCTGCCATAAATCTCTGGCGACTGCATTGCAGTCAATGCCAAGTGGAAAATCGAGACTGTAAACGGAAACTATTTTTGCGAAAGGTATTTTTAATTTTTCACGAGAAAAAGGAAAACATTAAAATTGTCTTTTAACAACCAATGACAATATATCCGACGCCCACCTAGATCAATCCGTTTAATGGGAAAGTACCTTTTATTGCCTGAAAACACGGATTAAACGACGTTTTCTAAAAATGAAACCTAGCTAGATCGGTTTATCGCCCCCGAAATCCTCGCATGCTCGCATTGCTCGTTTAAAAGGTATTAGAAATAAACATCCGCAAAGGAAAACGTAAGTTAACAGGATATTCTTAAGCAAATGCTTTTATCTGTTCTAGAATTCAAGTAGTTAGCATAAATAAGTCTTTATTATTTTACTAAACCATTATATCCAGAAAACTTTCAAGTTTTGATTATATAGGTTAAATTACTGTAAACGTGTACCTAACATACTGAAGGTGTGGTGGTAGAACATGAGCGGCGCAGCGCGCGTGTGTTCCAGAGAATGCGGGCAAGGCGCCCACGCATCCCGCATTGTATGCAAATCGCAGGTCGCAGGTCGACTCTTGCAGCGAACCGCGCGCCTTCGCCGCCTGCGGACATGCTTTGCCGCTTTTCTTTAGGGATTTTATTTCTTTAGTTGCCTATTTATAATTTATTATTCACTTACTCTCATTGGCACTAATAATATTAGGATATAAATAGGATTTATACTTTGTTATATATATATATATATATGTTGTGTATAAGACAACAATTTACGTAAGATCCGCTGACTAAAATAACTAGTCACTTACATATGTAGACGACGATATTTCATAAACTATATAGTAAAGATAGCTTGATGGAACAAAAAGTCTCACTAACAAAAAACTCGTAAATGACTTTTATTTAACACATTAGCTTTGACTCCCTCGCAGCTTAGTTGGTTGTGTGGCCGGCTGCTGTATAGAGGGATGTAGGTTCGATACCCGCACTGGACAAGCATTTATGTGATAAACATTTGTATTTGTCTTGAGTCTAAGTATATATTTATGGATGATATGTATGTATTTTCCAACAAAATTTGTCTGGTATCCATCAGACAAGCTTTGCTTACTTTGACGCCAGATGGCGCTGTGTGTAATTTCCAAAAATATTTATCTATTTAAATAATTAATATTAATTAACTACGCTCCAATGTTCTTTTGATTTCATAGAGCTGTCATGTGTTGTTTAAGAAACATTTTCATTTATGTAAGTAGGTATATTACTTATTTTTGTTCGTCAGTATATTACCAGCTTATGAATGAATAAATCGATACTTTTTATTGTACATCATTAAACTAATTAAATAAACAGATAGCTGACTTTTTCGATGGCGAGTGTCTATGTTTACAGTAACACAAAAAATGTTATTAAACACGAAATTATGACACGCGTTTTGATATGGTTTCAGTTTGGTCGAGCAGCCAGAATGAATGAGTTCACGATCTGCAGAGTCATGGAGGTATGCCATTGTGCGGCGAAGGAAATCAACGAATCTAAAATGACATACCGCTGTGACGTGTCATGTCTAATTTGTGGATGAATGGGGGTCAGAGATCGACGTGTTTTTGCTTTTATAATATTACTTATTGATTTCTATGCATATTATTTGGTAAGTAAGAACGCTTGTTGTAAATGTATAGTTGAGGCTCAGAAAAATCCGTTACAGTCAGTTCCATTCCAGCTTCTTACCAGCTAGGATTCCACTGCAAGGACACAAGAAACGGTTCTCATAGAAAAAAAAAGGTCGATGAGAGGGTTCTGCACAGTGCTCAAAACTGCTGGTTGGTACAACAGAAGCGTTCAAATAGGTAGTAATTGAGTAGTAATCGTAGTAATTACCTTTTGCCTTTACCTAATTAATGCCGAATGTAGTGATTTCATGTTTCTGTAACAGTATTTCAGTAGTTGCGTTTTTTAGTAGTGTAGTAAGTAGTCGAGGCTCTGAAAATTCCATCTAAAATTTTATGTAATCTGTATATATTTAAAGCAAATTACGGGCATATCGCTATTATCTCTCTTATTCCTAAGCTGATAAAGCAAGAGATTAACACAGTTTCTAAGATACCTAGAATCTGACCCCATAGTTTAATATACACACCGATAGGTATTATATTAGCCTTTGGGGGTCAGGGTGGAGCCGAAACAAACTATGGCGTGCAATCGTCAATCGGGTATGGGACTGGGGTTTTATTTCGACTGCCTACGAACTGCAAGAGAGTTTGTGCATACAAACTGTAAATGACAGTTCTTGGTCCGCGAGGTCTGTGCAAAAATCTGATATTCAGTTGTCGACGAAAACCCCAAGAACTTGTGTTCAAAATCGAGAGCAATCTGCATGTCCGAAAACAAAAAACTATAGGTTAGATAACCAAGCCAAGGCACAAGCCTGCGCGTACACCGACAATTCCAAAAGACTTTAGAATTTTCAATATTGACATGTCCAGCCGCATCCAGTTCCAAGTTCAATAATAAAACATGGTCAAGTCAGAAACTTGTACTCAATAGGAACGCTTAGGATGTGGAATATGCGGGGTTTCCTCTAGAGACCAGTATGCAGTTTTTCAAGAGTTAGGTTTTGAAAGGGTCGGCAACGCGTGAGTAATGCCCCTAGTGTTACAAGCGTCCATAAGATACGGTGATCGTTTAGCATCAGGCGTGGTGTAAGTAAATAATTAGTATTTCCACTTGTCATCTGCGGTTTTTACTTAAAAACGTAAATAAACCTTAAGGCGACAATCGGACCTTAACATCGAGAAAAACGCTACACCACTATGCTCACTCTTAAAATTAATTTTCAAATATCTACAAAATTCTGTGACAATCGAGAAAATGTACCCAGTTTTTTACGTCAAAAGTATCGTAACTTCTAACTGACAAGTCCGAAAATTTACAGACTAAATTCGCCTTCATGCTCCTAAAGGTACTTTTTGACATTTATAACCTTATGCCACCGTCATTTAACGACGCGAAACATGACAATGGAAAAGGCGTGTTCCTTAAGATTAACGTAATTTTAAATAAATATCTATAATTATCGTATATATTTATTATAAATATCAGATCATTCAAGGTTTCCCAGTTAAATTATTGAAATAGGAAACTTAATTATGAGGCAACGTACGTTGATCCAGTTGCAGATAAGGGGTATAATTAACTTGGTCCTTTTTTTTTAGTTTTGTTTAGTTTTAGAGTTGACAGACCTCACTTTTCGACATTTTAACGGCTGCGTCGTGTTAAAATAGGGGAGAAGTTTAGTAGATATTTTTATATGAGTTACTGTAAAATTAAAGCTAATTTCTGTCACAGGCTATTAAAGTGTTTTTTTATTAATTGGTATATTCCTTCCAGGAATTAATTTTAAGAGTTTTGGTAGTAAATACTATATATATTATTTATATATTTTATTACACTACCTTCAAGTGCAAATCAAACCTCAAGTAAAGTCTTGTCTGAACCCTTGTCTTAACTGCAATTTCTCTTCAAAGATAATGTCGAGTACAAGATATGTCGAGTACAAGTTATGTCGAATAAATACTCCAGACTTTTAGCAATAATCCCCCTTGATCTGAAAAATACATGAAAGACTACCAAAACTTTTACGAATGGAAAACTAAAGCTATATCTGAATCAGTGCTTTTCAAATTTTAAGTCAAAAAATAGGTTTACTACTATAATTATATCATTTTTAGTATAATTATCTATGTAAGATGTTATAAAATACTTTGTTATAACTCGAATGAAATTATACGTATAAAGTATTGCTTTTTATTGTCTCGCAGAACGTGTTAGAAGTAAAATATTATTCTCTTACACTAAAATTTACATATAACACGTAAAAACAAAAATAAAATAAAAAAAAATAGGTCAAAATCAATTTGCAAAGCTAGACTAAACCCTATTTGAGTTTAATCCTAATTCATTTTAAATAAAAGTTCTGAATCACTTATAAATTTCCATTCATACGAGTTAATACCTCCGAAATGACAAGATTGCGATCATTACGTTACTGAGCGGGACAGAGAGCAGTGAGCTAATCTTCTTCAATAAGCTCAGTTAGAACAATATACCCTTGGTCGCACTCCGAACGCATCCAGAAATTTACTGTCCATAATTACGGGGTTGCCACATTTAATTGCAGACTGGCGCTCGTCCCTCCGGTGCTGCCCGCTTTTTTTTGACTAAATAAAAATTGACTAATATTCATAATAAATAATGAACACTTCGTTCTCAGGCCATCGCGTCGGAGTTTATGGTTTATGTATAGATTTTTAGGTGATTAATATTTCGTGGATTATAATCGGGTGACCGCAACAGTTGTACAATTCGAATTCTAAGCGGCACCTTTATCTGATATGAACAATTTAATTCTTTCAAACTAATTCTTTTCTGAAAAGTATTTAGATTTTATAATTTGTATTATGGTGTATCAAATGCCTTTCCCAATTTATTGTTTTAATAGACTTACATTGTTTACTTTTAGATGGCTTGAAACGTCACAGACTGAATTAAACAGAAAATCGTTTGAATAATAGATATACCTACAAGTTGCCTAATTAATGGTCATTTCATAAGTCTACTGCTGGATAAAGGTCTTCCTTTGGTTTTCAGAACACATGTTTCTGATCCTACCTACCACTGCCCTAAACCATAGTACAAGTAATAGCAATTTATGCACAATTTGCTGTGCTATCTCCGTCACTCTTTAAAATAGATCCTGCCGACGCTGCCTCAGCCTGTTTAGCGCCTTTCATGTCGGCCATAGTTCCTTGTTCTAGTTTCTTTGTAATTAACAGTGAATAATTTTTTCGCCTTACGCCCATGTGACGGTAGCGAAACGGTCAAGCCACATATTTTGACTAAGGTGTAAAGTTTGTAAAGTAAGGGCTTGTAGAGTTAGAAGCTTGGCTCTACATGAGATCTGAGAACTTTTTGACAGTGCGAGCCTCCTCTTGGCAACATTTTACATGAAAATTCATTTCTTATGAATCTAGGAATAAAATCTACATGTTTTGTAAAGTGATGATAATCTTTCCTGACAAATGTACATATTTCACGTGTGTTAATGTGAGAAAACCTTTGTTTTTAAATAAATCACGAACTACGACTATAAATTCTTGTTAACATTCATTTTTGTATTTTTGCTGCGATGTATTAAGAACAGGGATAAACTGCATGCTAAATTAAAAAAGGATCCTAATAATGACATACTCAAAACGACTTACAAACGATACAGAAACTTTTGTAACAACATATTGAAAAAATGCAAACGTCAATATGTAAGTGACGAGCTTAAATCAGCAGGAACAAGCAGCAAAAAATTATGGTCATCAATAAAAAATATAACAAACCTAAATAAATCAAATACTTATCAATATGAACTGCTCTCAATTAAAGAAACACCTGAAAGATCTATAAACGCAGTCAACAATTTTTTTGTATCCATCGGTGCTGAGCTTGCAAGTAAAATATCTACACAAACCTCACCGCCAAATCCAGACCTGGGTTACCGAAGCCGTGATTCTTTCGTACTCCTTGGCACTTGTGAAAATGAAGTAGATCGGCTTATTCTTAGCCTCAAAACTGACTGCGGACCTGGATGGGATGGAATCACAACTAAAACACTAAAGATAATCAAAGATTCCATAGTTCCATTGCTGACTTATTTATTCAACCGTTGCATAAAAGAAGGCATTTTTCCCGACTCTCTAAAAAAATCTATTGTTATTCCTATACATAAGGGTGGGGAAAGAGACTGTGTAAACAATTTTCGCCCTATATCCATGCTGACCGCTATATCAAAACTTTTAGAAAAAATTATTAATAAAAGATTAATAAATTATTTAGAATCTAAAAAACTTATTTCAAATGCGCAATTTGGTTTTAGGAAACAAAAATCTACAGCTGACGCTGTACATGCTTTTACTGAATTTATAGTTAACAAACTAGATAACAAATCGAAATGTCTTACCATATTCCTAGATTTAGCAAAGGCATTTGACACGGTCTCTTTTTCCAAACTTACTGAAAAACTTGAAAATCTAGGTATTAGGAATACGCAGCTGTCACTCTTCCAGGATTACATCAGTAAACGAACCCAACAGGTTAAAATAGGAGATATTGAAAGTGATGCCAGTTCTATAAATTACGGAGTACCGCAGGGCAGTATTTTGGGCCCATCTCTCTTTCTCTGTTACATAAATGAGTTGTGTAAGCTCTAACTTGAAAACTGTAACATCATTTCATACGCAGATGACACAACGCTCACATTTTTTGGGGATACATGGGACACTACATTCGAATATGCTCAGAAAGGCTTTGATCAGGTTTGTAACTGGCTGGCTTTGAACTCTCTTACATTGAACTCCACAAAGACAAAGTATATGACGTTCTCCATTCGAAACTCCCCCCGTCAAATAAAATCTAACTACAAAATTATCTCCCACTCTTGCGCATTAAATAAATCTGTAAGCTGTACATGTCCACCTCTTGAAAAAGTGAACTCCATTAAATACTTGGGCATTATTATTGACAACAACCTTTCGTTTTCGGATCACATCAATAGCTTGTCCAAAAAAATTAGGAAACTCTTATATTTCTTTAAAAACCTCATAAATGTAGCAAGCTCGGATTTAATGAAAATGGTTTACATTGCGCTTTGTCAATCGGTATTTAATTACTGTATCTCCTCCTGGGGTGGCTCAAGTAAAACACTAATGCTTAATCTTGAAAGAGCTCAACGACTCATCTTAAAAGTATGTTTTTTTAAACCAAAGTTATACCCCACCTCAAATCTTTTTAGTCAGCTAAAAGTTTTATCGGTAAGACAATTATATGTCCTATCTTTAATTCTGAGACAGCACACATGTACAAATTATGTTTCGAATCATGAGAACTCTTCCAAAAGACGTAATTATCTGATATGCTCAATAAAACCCACGAGAACTTCCTTTGCCCATAAATTCTTTACTTATAATGGCGGTATATTGTACAACAAGGCTAACAAATTACTGTCTATATATAACATGGCCCGAAAAGATTGCAAGATCACAGTAACTAACTGGCTGCTAAAGCTTACATATGACGAAACCGAAAATTTATTTTCGGTGCTTTCATAAAACATATACATAACCTACATTTATAAAAAATATATAAAAATAAAAATGCACTCACACTCACACATACACCCCAGAACCCAATTTACATCCTCATACACACCTTAACACACCCTCACACACCCTTAAGCACACACACACACTCATACACACACACACACACACACACACACACACACACACATACACACACACACACACACACTTACTTCATATTAGCTTAGCAATATAGTTATATTTCTAACGTCTTTTTTAAAATTCCATTTGTTAACAGTATCTATTAAATTTTTTGTTTATTGAATCTATGTGCGATTTTCAATTTAAATGTTTGTCAATAGAGATACCTAGAAAACCGATGTCATTTACTTCTTGAACCTTATTGTTATTAATTAATATATAAATATGTGTACGTTGTTTTAGTAGTTTCTCAACTGGATTGCTTTGATTTTTAATGTTTTTACTTTCAGATTTATTACGCTTAGCCATATTATATATTAAAAGTATTATATATGTCCGCTTCATATTCAGTTTTTCCCTCTTTTGCAAATAAAACTGTTGCGTCATCCGCAAAAATTACACACAGGTGTTCTATCAATTTTGGCAATTCATTATGTATATCAAGAATGTGAGCGGTTCCAATTTACTACCTTGTGGCACACCTAATATACATTACATTACATTACATTTTCTCTCTGATTGGACTCGTTCTATATATTTTGTAATTTCGTCATACTTGTTTAGGATAACTGTCTTTAATCTGTTTTCGAGATAAGATTTGGGCAGTTATAGACATTTCCTCTTATGCCTATATACTGAAGTTGTTTTAAAACTAACGAATGTACAACACAGTTAAAAGCCTTAGACATGTCTGGAATAACGCAGTACATTAGGATGCACCCACCCAGAGATGGCAGCAAAACTCCATATGGGACCAGATTTGTGACTTGTAAAGCAGCAACCTTTGCCGCGAGGTGAAGTATTGCTTCGCCCTGTTAAGTATCTTTGACACCGCTGCTTCACCTTGTCTTGCCAATAATCTCGGACCTGAACACCGCAGGAGATGTCATCAACAAGGATCCCAATGCTCTTGGAGATGGTTTGGGGTGTGTTCTGGAATTGTGGGACCTAGCTTATAGCTAGGCTTACTTACCATAGCAGCAAAGTTTTTCCTTGGCCCGATGATCAAGTCTAAGCTTATGTGACTGATAAATTTACGTTTAAGTTGTTTTGAAATTGTAGTTTGTTTTGGAGATACGATTCAAGATAAAAACTGTTCAGACCTATCCTAATTTTATCTTAATTTCATTACAAAGTAGTTCTCATGAGCCACTTGCCTTTATAATTTCATTAGATGAGTCGAACATTAAGATCGCAAATCGATGGAAAATAATAAATGATAACATGGCAGAACTATATAAAGTTGTTACACACGGAGAAACAGATGGACGAACATAACGAAACTATAAAGTCTCCATCCTTACCATTAGGCTATGGAATTTTTAAAATGGTGGTTAAAAAATCCATACAACGCAAGATGTTTTTTCCTCAATTAAAGAATTTGGGTGACTGTATCATAATTTAAGCAAGGCAGAAAAAACGCACGCATATCTTAGGTTGTTGCATGTTGGCCGTAGTTGCTTGGGGCTCTCCTTATAATTGCGGGGTTTCACCCAAAGGCCCTCAATTATAAAATAATAGCAGATGTGGATCATAGTAATAACAATTATTATCACGCTCGCTCCCTATCATTACGGTTGAAATATGGGCGAACTGTCGCGATTGCAGCTCGCGCCGCTCGGTGTATGCAAACTTTAGCATTCCGTTTGTTGGAGATTACTTGATCAATAAATCTTTGCTTAAATTCAAATATTTCTTATGGCAACCGTTTTGTTTGTGTTCCGAAATCTGTTAAGTGTGGCTGAAGTAGGTATTTTGCTTCTTGGATTAATCGATTGGGTGAATTTGGATGAATCGGTAAGAATATAGAGGATAAGAAAAATATGTACCTAATAAAAGAGATCTTAATGCTTTTATTCTATCACAGTTCAACTCATCATTTTTGCATTCTGACTGTGAAAGCAGCAGAATAACGTCGGAAGCAAATTATCAAGAATAGCAATTAAAAGGAGGAATGGTAGACATTTGATAACGATTCCATCACCATATGTAAGCGGTCCATAACCATGCACTAATATGCGGTCTATAATCATGCACTATTATGCGGTCTATAACCATGCACTAATATAATAAGATAAATTTAGAATAATGTTTGAAGATGCAATATTATTTAAAAAAAAGTGTTATTTTAAAAAAGGAGTACCGTCTGCAATATGACATTCGTTAGGAGACATCTGAAGTAAAATTCACTATAGGTCTCGATAATCTCAGAATTATTTCTGTTTTGATAAAGTAACAGTGAAGTTTCCATCCCTATCTAATATTTTCGTTTTTTTATTTAGCTTACTAAAGATTTTTTAAAGTAAGTCAAAAACGGCTATTGCTTACTCTACCTTAAATAACTTAACCTATGCTTGCCAATTGATATTTTGATCTGATATATTAGGTAGATACTTGAAGCTAAATCACTAAGGCTTAGTTGCACCAACTAACTTTGATGTTAACCAGCCGTCAAAAATGGGAGATTGTATGAAAAATTAGGCAGTTCTTGTTAAACTTAAGCGGCCCGTAAAAGTTTAGCAAACCACTAGCTGAAATTTAAAAATAGCTGGCAAACGAAATTTCCATACAATCTCCCATTCTGAAGACAGGTTAACTTTAAAGCTAGTTGGTGCAACACAGCTTAAGTAATCATAAACAAAAACAACTAAAATTTACTGAATATACTGCAAGTACTTTTCGAATGCAATTATATTTAAACGAGCCCTTACTTCGGTCGACATGGACACCATCTCACCGGACTGTTAAACGATTAACTTTAATTAAACACAATCTTTAATTAACTCACACGAACCGAACGATATTTCATAAAAAATACTACGCGTCTGTGGCGTACCTAGGAAGTCTTTATTAAGATTGCGACTGCAAAGGGGCGGGATTTGCACTTGTTTGACGATTTGAATAATCGTTAGACACAATTACATTTGCTACGTTTGTGTTTGAATTGTACGATAAAATTAAACAGTGCAGAATCCACCTCTGGCTGTTTGGTTTAAACATTTTGAAGTTTAACCATGATTAAATGGTCATTTTAAAGTTTATTATCGCAGACTAAGACAGGCGTATCTCACATAATTAAAACTACTAAAGTTTACAAACTATAATAAGGCGTATCTTGCATGTATGGATGTACATATGTTTGTCACCACATATACAAGGAGTTGATTGTAAAATGTCTGAAATATCCATATTTCACGAGGGGCATTTATTTTTAACTAAAAACCTTGGATCCTTTTACAGTAAATAATAATTCCCAATACGAATTCAGTATACTTATTACTGATAATGACGACCATACCCACCTTATTTAAATATTTGATTCTTAGCATAATCTTAACGCGGACATTAACTATTAATATTAAAATATTATATTATAATATTGTATTATAATAACGCACTTTCGATCTAACGTAAAATCACTATAAGCTTCTTTTAGTCCTTCTTGTACAAGATATTAACGTTTGACTAAAACTAGCCTATTCAGGCTTACAAACTGCAAACGTAAGATGTAGGTATAAAGGCCTAGTTTAGTTATTTTATTACTTAGTAGTTATATAACTAGTCTAGTTAGGCTAAAAAATTATTTTGAAAAATGAATGTAGATACAAACGACACTACTAGTCTTCTAAAAAATTAAACTCGTTAAAAATTTTGCTCAAATCCAGGCTTTTAAGATAATATAAAACTGATTTTAAAAAACCGGTCAAGTGCGAGTCGGACTCGCAGCACCGAGGATTCCGTAAAAGGTAAACTGTGTTGAGGGACAAACTTAACTTTGCCGTTCAACAAAATAAATTTTTTTTTGTGATGTAACAACAAATTTATGGGTTTCAGATTTTTTCTTTATGTGTTTTACATGTCATTGCTTTTACCAAATTTTTATGATTCTGGGTCAACGGGAAGTACCCCATATGTTTTGATTTATTTGTATCACAATATGCAAAAAAAAAACGGATTTAAGGTATTTTTTTTCCTCTTGACTATGCTAGCTTGATTTTTTTACAACTTTAAGTGACCGTAGACTTTAGTATTTGATATTAAGTTCAACTTGATACCTCCACACGTTCTTGAGTAAAAGGGTATGATTCTAGGACAACGGGAAGTACCCCATAGGTTTTGATTTATTAGTGAATGTCAAAATATGCGACAAAAATAGCCGTATTTCGGCTGTATTTTTTTATTGCGTTGACTTGATTTTTTACAGTTTCAACGGACCGTAGACCTCTTAGTATTTGATATTAATTTGAACTTGATACCTTCACGCGTTCCTGAGAAAAAAGGTCTTGACAGGCAGACGGCCAACAAAGTGATCCTATAAGGGATCCATTTTTCCTTTTAAGGTACGGAACCCTAAAAAAGTAGTCTATAAGCCTAGTTCATGTTAGTTGTGTATCCTCAATACAAGACTTGCAGCTAGGAATTGGAAGCTCACGACTCGCCTAGCTGTGAGTATTTATGGGAGAGCATCCCGCAGAAAGCTCGCTATCCTCCCGTCATTACTTCAGCAGCTTCGACGATTAATCATCGTTGCTCTACCGGATAATTCGGCGTTTGATTTAGTGAAAAGCAACGTGTTATTACGGGATAAATCTCTATCTAGAAAAGCTAAGAAGGCCTAAGCGTCCCTCTGATTTATAGACCCGCCGGCTAACCCCGAGTGGCTTTTGATTTGTGATTCTCAAACCTTGTTGTTTCCATCGTTTTATTTAGTTGAAATTTAATTAATGACTTTAAAATTATATGCCTTTGTGTTTTTCTAATTATAATGTGCAGCGGCATTGATTATTACTTTTAGAATATATTTAACTTGTGTAAAAAAATACGATTGCGGTCAAAAAATGTACTAAATTTTGTGCGTTAAATTTTTTACACGTTTTTTTAAGAGTTGTTTTTTCGGATTAGGTTTTAAAGTTTTTTTTTATCATACTCGTTACTCCCACGGGCTTTTTCTATGTAAATTTTACTTTCTCAAAGCAAAGCGCGTGTTCATAGAACCCACGGGCGGTAATGACGACCCTATTCTATCAAGTATTCTTAAAGGCTGCCCGTTCAAAATAAGAACTACGCGAACACTACAAGTGCCGTTTTAACTTCAACCAACACTTTTTAATTCATTAATTCTCTAGATAATATATTTCTGGCGATGGCGTTGTTTTCTCTACTTCTATTCCCGCCATTTAAATTGTGTTTTGGTGAGTTTATTTAATTATTCACCTTATTCGGTAAGTTTAACAATTATCAAAATTTTTTTTTGATAATTAATAATTAACTGCAAAGTTAGGTTTGTGTCGTTCAATGATCGGAATTTCGTTTTTTATTTTTAATTACATAATTTCTGTATCTGTTTTAGATTAGTATTATGTGCTACTTCTTCAATATATAATAGCCGGACTACTGCTACTAGCGGGAACAAATAAGATAAAATTTGTAGTTTTGTTTGGTTTTGGGATATCAGGGTATATTGTAGTCTTAAAGTTGCTTTAACCTAACAAATTATATTCATCAGTTTGACTTGGATATAGATCAAACGATATATATACTGCAGGCATAATTGAACTCGTATGATACCCTCCATTCGGATTTTACTATTTAATATATGTGTACGGATATACGCTCATGGAATATATTACCGCGGCGAGGCTCGACTGCGACTTACTCTTTGGAATCGGCGGGCCCGTTGCTTGTGCGCAGATAATATCTTGATTTATTGCGACCATCGGCTACCCCCCACCACTCACCTTCTTCAGCCTTTCCTCTACCCTCTTTAAGGATCCTTCTGACAACACGTTTCATATAATATGTACTATTTATTAGCCTACATTTCTTAATATAAAATTCATTCGTATATAATTTTGTTCGCGAAATATTGATAAAACTAACCTAACGTAATGAGGCACATGTTAAGAAGTGAGTGATAAGAGTTTTTGAAGATAAACGACACGTGAGTAATGGTCCTATATTATAAGCGGCAACATCTCGATTCCCGGGGATGTTCACCGCCAAACTCCTTCAATACCCATAAGTTAATAGGAGTATGAAACTCATAGTGAGTCTTTTTTTACTACTAAGGGGCTAAACAAGCATACGGTCCGTCTGATGTTAGCGGTTATTGAAGGCTATGAACGCTTACGTATCGGATGAGTTCTTCTTTAACCTATGGGTATTGAAGTACACGTCTCGGTAGGCAATTTTGCCCTTCTCCATGTGAGTAGGAGCTCGGCAATGAACACAGCCCGTGTTACCTAACCTTTATAGGCGGTGGAACATAAAAAGAATTTTATATAAGGTAAATATACAAGTAAATACCTATTTCCAATTTTGGACGAAGCTTAGTCAATCGGCAAGCCTTTTGTAGTCAAATTGGTAATATCGGAATGACCACACCTAGCGATTAAACTAAAATTATTTGCATTTAATTATAGTCGCACTGTTGTAACTCATAATTTTCTTATACTCAAATACCTACATAATTATTTTACAAAATCAACAGTACCTTAATATTTTCGCCCTGTAAACATTTATATTTATCACTGTCTCAAATCGTGTCTAAGTTATTAATAATAATCATTGTAGAGACCTATTATTAATAATTACACATATATTATTATACGTTTCTAAAATTGGTACAACGCAACGATACGTTACTTATTTTTCGAATCTCCACACACATATTATTATTTTAAAATATAAGCTATTAACAATAATGTGTAATAATTAATAAATCTATCGCCAGACCATCTTGAGCATTGAGAGGCGTAGTCCGATGCAGAAAATTAATGAACTCTTCCGCGGAGCGTTTCGCGATATAATAGTCGTCATTAATTTTATCTCAACAGAACAGCGTCCACGTCTCGACGCCATGACGTGTCTATCTTGTGTCTTGTGGTCGTCTCTACATGAAATGTCAAAGTAGATTTAATTTTGTATAGTACCTATTTGTTATTTATAAATTTTTAAAACCTTTTTTCAAAAAGTTAAATTTCGTCTCAGTGTCTTACGAAACACAAAATTTTTGACGTGACAACGTCTTATAAATTGGTTTGCCGGGTGACACTTCAAGAAACTGCGTTAAGCCGTGTCTCCTGCTAGTTGTTTTTGTTAAATTCTAACAAAACATCTAACTTAACATGTTAACATTAACACTTTTCTTTAACAAACTGTCTCCTCGTCATTTTTTCGTATTGTTTTTGTTTTGTTAGTTTCTCAGTGTGCAAGATGAGCTCCGACAAGGAAGATGTGTTAGCAGTTGTAGCTATCTTGGTTTTAGTCCAGAGGCGAAGTGTTAGACAAAAATGTAGAATCTACAAATGTAAAATTTTACAAAATCCAAAGCACAGCAAAGAGAATATACCTAATTAACTTAAATAAAGAAGCACAGATTTGCATTAGTAGCAAGCTAATGCAAAGATGGCGGGCGAGCGCGCAAAGCGAACCACAGATCAGACAACACGCAACGAATACTTAACACAAAATGAATGAATCACCCCCCCTGCAGGCGAACGCGGGTGATGTTTTCCATCCGCCTCGGATAACGTGTTAACATGTTTTTTTAACTTTAAATGTCAAAATCATTAACATTTCTGTTAGAGGTTAGGTGTTAGATGTAAAATTTAACAAAAACAACTAGCAGGAGACACGGCTTTACGCTCCGCTCACGTTATGCGCTCACAATGAGAGCGAGTGAGAGGCACGCGGCATGGTTAGCCCGCCTAAGAGCGAGAGAGACAGACATAAAAAGTGAAAGGCACAAGTTGTCACGATTCCGGACGGTTGTCCGACACTAATTTTGCAGTATAAATTCTTTGCCATAGCAAATAAGTACCTTATCAATAGTGTTTTTTTTTCTTACAAACACTTACAAACAAACAAACTAACTCACGCTCTTCTTTAGACTTGACGATTCCTCCAGTTTCACCTGTGAAAAATCTATTCCAGTGGCAACTCTCGATCGGGATAAAAGTGTTTTTTGTTTATCTCGCTCCCTACAACTATCTTTCATATATTCCTTCCGACTTGACTGACAAAATATGGATATTTTGAGCTAAAAACTAAAAATAAAATATCTACTAGGTGATTATTAGCTCGATTTCACTTATCCCGTCGTATGAAGCGGTATCAAACACAGAAGTATAGCTTTTACAAGCTTGGTGACGCATCACACTAGTGCAATAACTATTTATACTAATGTTACCTAAGATAAAACTAGGGATGTAACCATACCGGTACCAACACAACTATCCGTGATACTGTAAAGCAGATATATCGGTACTTAATACCGGAATAATTTACCAATCATGCAGCGCACTTATCTTACAAACAAAGCAAAAAGTAAAGAATATATTATATTAAAGTTTCATCGGTGTTGTAATTCGTTACATAAATTGATACATTAATCTTTCCTTTCGTATGTCGAAAACAATTTCAGTTATATCTTACAACATATAAAAAATTGATCAGTTTTTGATAGCCTTTGCTCATGGGTAGAATAATTACCATTGCTCATTTGTAATGTTTCAGAATTTATAGCAGTTTTTTTGTCATGTCCACTATAATTATTTTACTATATTATTCAGTTGTAGCCTAATTGTAAATAAGTGGTAAAAATAAAATCCTTCCTCATATTATAAATACAGAATCTTTATAGGATCAGATGGAATAAAAACATGGTTGTGTGTTTGTAAAAAAAACATCATGTGTAAAACTAGTGCCTGACATAGCTTAAAGGATTAGTAAACAATAGTGGTACCAATTTTATAGTTGTCTTTGATTGGCAGTGGCTAACCTTCATCGTTTAACCGATGAAAGATGGGGAACGAATATTAAAAAGTGGAGATTGTAATCCTATAAACGCAGTGAAGACGGCCTTCTTATAATCGAAATGACGAATATTACCAACTAACCTATTATGTAAAAATAATACTTATTACCAACTCTAAAAGTCTAACGACTGACAAGGCATGGGTCCATTCTACGATAATTTAGATTATTAACAAAAGATAATTTATGCATTATTTTTTCCGATTTAGACTCTAATTCTCGTTGCTAGTGATAAGTTTCCTTTCTTTATATCACCGTATTTAACGCACTTTTATACCTACCTTATATCTACATATTTTATGCTACACAACTCATGCATACAATGAGACACTTCTACCGTTCTTATACTAAAAGCGGTCTCATTAAACCGAAAAAGCGAAAAATATATCCAGTCAGAACAACCAAGTCAACGGCCGATATTCCTATCTGCTAAGCTTATAAGTATATAGAATAAGGTTTGGTTTACGTCAATCCTAAAGTGAAAAACAAGATACAAACAAAGGCATGATCAGAACTCCATATGAACGTTACGTACTTCTTTTTAATTCACCCAAGTCAGTTCCAAACCAGCATAAATAACAAAGGATAAGTATTTACTATTTCAGGGCCCTAACAATACGATGAAGGCACCAACAGTAGAAGGAAGGATTTAAAGCCCTATTTCAGCTCAATGCTCAATCTGTAAACGGAGAGTTAGTATTCAATAAAATGCTTTTGGTCATAAAGCTCAGCGAGCGTACCGAGCGGCGTGCTTCACAAAAACGTCAAGTGGAAGCTTCGACAAGCTCACAAAAGCTCGTAAAAGCTCTCGACTATTATGTAGTTATTGTTACAGGGTGAAACACCATTATTACTCGGGTTTGCTCGTTTATTTTGTTGTTTGGCACGTCGCGGCGCGTCGGTGCTGACATGAGATCGCCGGTTGCACTGCACCTTTGCAGCGGCTCGTTGCACTTATGTTTTTAATGTTATAAATTACACAAAAATTAGGTGGCAGATGCATTTAAGTTAAGCCATGGTAAGTAACCAACAAGTTTAAATGCTTTTTATTTATTTCTAACGCACTTGCTCACTAAGCTGCCACCATTTTCAGCATCTTAATACCGTCCATTACACACTTGTGCGGTAATGAAAACTAGCTCACAAGTGCTTTTTACTTTACAGATTTTTTTTAAATAATCAATCAATCAGTATTCTTTATTCAATTTAGGCTACAATTTTTCAGCACTTATGAATGTCACTACGCTATCAACCGATAAGTCTATAGGGCGGGAGACCTTGTACTGAGAAGAACCGGCAAGAAACTCAGAAAGGGCAATATTTAACAAGAAAAAGTAATGTCTATGAACTAAGTTCTTATTTTTGGAACGTGTATATTAAAAACATATCAAAACTAATAGATTCCATGAATATCAACATTTTAACATTAATATTTGCTGCCTTTAAGTGTGTTGGAAACAGTCGTATGACAGTCCTGACCTCTGCTCAAAACACACACGGTGATATTACGCCCTTGTCTTCGGTTCGGGCTGCAACCACCTCGTCTGTAATGAGCAGCCCAGTTTACTTGTATCATAACGGAGTATAAAGTGGGGTAATTATGTTAAATAAAGCTGTGCCCGCACCTAATTTAAACATGGTTCAGTAAAAACAACTAGCCAATTATGTATCGATTCCGTAGTGTTAAAATCATTGCGGATATCTGAATCACATCTGAACAGATTATGTTCTAAAGACTTTTTTTCAAAACGTTGAATAAAAATCTATTATATATTATTGTGATTATTTTTTGTTTATTAAAACACATGATTGAAAAATATTGTTAAATTAAATTGACTGCGATGTTAATCTAATTAAATAGCTGATGTTTAGATTATCATCTTATTCACGCAATAATAAAAAAAATGAAGGTACTTACCTAATATTACCGTCTGGATTTAAAGTAAATATTCATAAGAGATTGAAATTTTTTAAAATATTTTACATAGAAACCGATTTGAATTTACTTACTAATCCTATTATATTCGTAAACATTAGAGATGTTAACGATGACATCTCAATATCAGTAAAGTGAACATCACACAGCGACACTATTGTGCATTCTGCACTTCCACTTCGTTCCCACAAAGTGCGCGCTTCTGCGGAAACATTCAAATAAATGCCTTTATTCCGGGATTACGAGAGATTTTGCATAGGAAATGGTCGTCGGATTCCATTCAACGCATCCTACGTACGTAGACAGCAAAAGGACGCGGTGAATGGTATTAAAGGACTACACATCAACAATACGCCCGTATCTAAAAGGTGAAATCACACGTGTTGTGAATGAAATATGAATAATATTTTGTGCACAATCGAAAGAGATTTAATCATGTCAAGGATGTTTCGAAATTTTCCAATAGTCTGCAAAAAAAAACGTTTCATTGACAAACGTGTAGATGTAAGCTTATACTACGTGGGATAGGGAATTAAAATTTAGAAGTGAAACAAGAATATACGTATTTTTAATTTCAAGCAAGCTTTCATTAGATCCTAGCTTTTGCTTAAGACCAGAGTACTTGACAAGACAAATCAAACAAGTTCGATAGGGTAGCGTCGTTTCGTTACAGAGGTACAACGGTCACCTTCCAGCTCCATCATCAGATTAGCTCTATGACATCATTTTATTGCATTGTTATTCAATTTAGGTGTGTGCATGCAAAACAAAAACAACAAAAAATGATCGCAAAAGTAGGTCAGAGTCGAAGCGAATATGTGGTTCTTTTGGCTTTCTCTATCTGAAGGATGGACAATTTTGTGTGGCTACTGTGCAGTCTATAGGACAGATTACAGAACTTGAAATCTATAGCTAGATAGATAGTATAGCTGAATTTTTTTTTCATGGAAACTTTGATTTACACGGAATTATAATGTTGTGAAATTATAATGTTAAATTTCTAGTTTTATAGTGACAATTTAAGTTGAATCCGTTTATGTGTTAACAGACTACTATGTGAATGGACTGTAAGCTGAAACTGTTGGTGTCGTGCAAGAGAGCTCGCCGGATGTTGGTATAAGATTGCAACCGGATATATTGCACCCCTTCTAAAGCCCTATGACTTACGTACAACACTAGCTGAATTGCATTGAAATGTAGTAGGTACTTACGTCTCAACTTGGGGGTGAAGGTTTTAATAGTGGCAGAACTTTGTTTCTGAACGTATAAGTAACTATGTAAAGATAATATGTAATAAATGCTATTTATAAAACGTCTGATTGACTTATGTTTTTAATATTTTAGCATTATATGATATGGTAGATTTAATATTGAAACATTATATTAAATTAATTTATCTCGTACATTTTTAAACGTGTTTCATATTGGATAGTATTAGTTAAGATTAAGCGTCTATTTCATTTTCAAAATTGTACTTTAGCTGTTTAATGTAAAAAAATTATTAATTCAGGCATTTATGCAAATAAGAAAGTGAATTGTTTGTTTGTTTAACCTTTATGTTGCAACAGAGAAACTAGTTGAGCTTAAATTTTCCAAAGTTGAAAAAAAATTGAAGTTGAAGAAACAGAGAACTTACTTTTTAATAGTGTCCTACCGAAAAAGGTTTTCTTGCCAAAACCGAATATATATATAGGTATATATATTATACACTTACGGAAATATTTAGAGGAATGCAAAAAAGGTCAAATTACAGAATATATTATCTTATTACTTATATATAGGGTGGAAACGCTGAGTGATCTCACTTAATAATTTCTAAACCATACACTATATCGAAATACTGATTATTGATATCAGCTTCCATACATTTAGTATAGCGACATGGTACTAATCACATGATGATAGTACAGTTATGACATCTCTCTTTTTTCAACATTAGAATACGCCATCATTACTAAGTTTAAAACGTTTGGTACAAACAAAATAGTAGGCATTACATTCGGCGCCATTCCTCTTTTATTTTTTTTAAATTAAAGTGAGACAAAAGAAATAAATTCATACAGCCAGTTCGGTTTATTTAGATAATCTTTTATAATAGCGAAGTAGAGTGTAAACACGTGGAGTGGAGACACGTATATCTACTATCTATCACAATTATTAATCCAAATATAAGTGGAGACTGAGAAAAGATACGCTCGGTGCAACATTGTTGGAAGAGACCCTCATGGTGGAGGGTCAATAATGGTATGGGGCGGTATTTGCGTAGGAGCACTTACGGACCTACAAATAGTAAAAAACGGGACCCTGAATAGGAAAAGATACGTAACAAACATATTAAAGCATATTGTAATTAATGCCTTTGCCCCATTCACCAAGGATATTTATTTTTAATGCACGATAATGCTAGTCCTCACACTGCACCCGTAGTATCGGAGTACCTTAGTGAGGTCGCAATCCAAGTTTTAGTGTGGCCAGGATGCTTGTCAGACCTAAATCCAAAAGAACATGTTTGGGATAAACTGGGAAAAAAAAATAACAAAGAAATCCATACGAGCTAACCTAAGGGACTTCAAAACAGCATTGGTTTAAGAATGGAACCTAATTCCACGAAATTTCATTGACTATTAAATAAAAAGCATGCCCAGACGGATGCAGGCAGTTTTGTCAGCAAGAGAAAGCAATTCTAAATACTGATTATGTTACCCATTCCAAAAAATGTTTAGCACAGTATTCACTTATTTTTCAGTTATATATTTTATCGGTCAAATCTCCTTACAATTAAGGTACTGAGCACACTGCCTCTTTTTTATTCTTTCTAGGTACCTACTTGGTAATTTTTATGATTTGATTTGATATTTTTCGCAAAGAAAATATTTTCTTATTTGAAACAACTGTTGAACGTGTACTTTGTGTGAATTTTATCAGAAATTCTGTTTTTGGTGCAATTTATCATTATATAAATATAATTTAATATATTATTAAATTTTTTTATTTATTAAATATAAAATGAATTTCTAATAGAACTTTAAGTTCATAACAAAAAGAAAACATAAAATTTATTATTGTCACAAATGTTTATTACCATTTCTCATTTGATTGTGTTACAGAACACTCAAGAATACAAGCGATTACCGATTACCTGAATAATTTTTGAAGAATATAAAACTCAAAAGAACGATTTTCAATACCTAATAATTGGCATTGAAAAAAAATATATCAGAAGTAAAAATAAATTAATCAATACATTAAATTCTTTATTTGCATGATATACAAGTTAATAATGATAGAAGTACATAATTTTTGAGCTCTGTGATCTACCAATAGCAGTGGTATAAAAGTTATTTTACTACCAATATAAAATTAAGAACAAGAAATCAAAAAAAAATACACATTTAATAAAAGCATAATAATAATCAAGCATATGTAGATAACCTATTTACTTTTATCATAAAATCAAAACACAAAGATTTTTTTACAACAAAAAACAAAAATTATTTATCGTCAAAAAACTCGTGTACATTATAATATACCTAATAATTGAAATAAAAACAAAACACATACCTAATAATTTATGTTTAAAACACAACCGCGACGACTCAATACGATTAACGATATGTCCACGAGTTAGCCGCGAAGTTAGCCGAACGATTAAGTTTTGGTGCGTTCGAAAGTTTTGGCCAATTTATGACCGTAATCGAAACTAAGGCCGAAAGTAAATTTCTTGGCTGAAACTAGCTGCAATTAATTCGGTCAGTCATTACTTTTTATCCCGGATATTTCGAAATAGTTCCTATACCGGAAAATCTGAAGGTCCCGCATATTCAAATTCTATGTTGACAAACTATAGCTACACTACTACAATCAAGGAGTTATCGTAGAAATAGCAAATTTAGGGTTTATCACCAAAATTTTGCTCGGACAGAGCCGCTGGCAAAAGCTAGTAACTCACATAAAGCTTTTGATCTGTATCAATCCTTAGCCATAGGACTATTAAAATGTGTCCTCGAAGCTCAATTTATCAGGGTTTTATCGATAGTTTCAAAGCATTAGTTTTAGTGTGTGGCAATCTCTAAAAGAACGAAAAGAAAATTGAGACTATATTATCTTTATCAGATAAATATATAGAAAAATCGCATAAAGATAAATCATGATGTAATTATTAAAAGAATTAAATGCAAGGTTCTGAAGTGGGTGCTTATCATCCCAGAAAAATGCACATTTCACTAGCAAACAAAGAAACATTTAAAAATCAAGATCGGTCATTAATAGGGAGAGTGATAATATAATTTAGAAAAGCGAGGGTTCCGTAACACCACAGAATGCATAGACCGACTTGCACTTGATCGATTTTATTTGTTGTTGTTTTACTGAAAAGCTTACAGTATATGTTTTGTCAATGATGACAGGTAGAAGCTATCCCAAATTAAACTATAAGGCGACATAACTTACCTCCATAGATGCTGTTGGTTAGCCTAAATGGACCACGTCTGTCTATCCTACTTACGCTTACCATCAGACCGTTAGCTTGTTTGCCACCTTAGTGGTATAAAAAAATCCTAATGTCCTCTAAGGGAACCTAAGGAAGGCAATGAGGAAAACTGCAATGATTTAATGAATCTGAGGGGACATAAAGATAGGGACAAGATCTAAAACAAGTATTATAATACAACCTTAAGTTCAAAAGTTAAACAATTATTAGCGCATTAAATACTTTTACAACTCAAAAACCAGTTATTTCTATTAGTGCAAGTATGCAATTAAAAGAAATAAGCGTCTTGATTTCAATAATGCAAAAAAAAACAACACAATATTTCTGCAGACTAAAGACAACCACACAGTATTGCCAGAAACAAAAAAGCTGCGTTTGTAACCTAGCGTTTTGTGCGTGAGGCGCGGCCCTGATACCAACGGTACAAAATGTATGTTATATGGTTTTTACTATAGAGCAAAAACAAAAAAAGAAAACACGTTAATATAACTTAATTACACGTTAATTTTTACTTTTTGATTCTTTCTAGGAAATTCGCCACAATAACACATATATTTTTGCATTTATTTTTTTGTGCTATAAGGTAATTAATGATACTTGAACACGAAATAGAGAAATTTACGTGCAAAGATATACGGAAAGACACGATTGAAAAAAATATTTACTAAACTGTATCCCCATTTTAATGGTTATAAGTCCCGCAGGCTTGAACAATGAGTTAACAAAGCGAAAACGTAATAAAATAGTTTTTGATTCATTTTCGTTAGTGTAATTTGATTCACGGGGAGGTTTGTAAGAGCTGGGCGGACCAGGGCGGCGCGAGGGCGGGCGGCGCGACATCTGCGCACGCGACGTACCGCCGCGTACAACTCATATTAAACACGTGATTCGTACGTGTATTTTCGTTGGGATAAAATTAATAAAAATATTTCAGACTATTTTGATTAAATCATCAAAAAATGCTTTTTTATAGCACGTTAAAAGATGTCGATGGGCTCAAATTAAGAGATAAACAAAATAATGTAAATACAAATTTCTATTTATCCTACTTTTGGTAAAAGAACGTATTAAAAAAATAATTTACAATACCAGAATTCAGAAAAAAATTATGAACCTCTGATGATTTTTTAACCGACTTCAAAAAAGGAGGTTCTATGTACGATGGGTATATTTTTTTTATGTATGGCCACCGATTTCCCCGTTAATAGTGAACTGATTCCTACATTTAAGTGGATTTAAAACTTAAACTATTGGATATATGATGTTAATTTGGAACTGGTGAAACGCCTTTTATGTTGATGATAGTATAAAATTTTGTTACAAGTATAGATGTTTAAATGTAATTGTGTAAGGGAAAAAAAAGCAATTCGTCACTCAAAAGCAAAACTGTGATTCAGATCCGATTTTCGGCAAGAGGTAATTATTTTTACCTTTTTGGTGCATCTTTTTGAAGCAGGTTGTCTTTTCTGTTTGTTTAAAAGTTTTTTATTAGTTAAAACCATGTACCTACCTAAATTGGCCATTAGATTTTTTGTTAAGAAATAAAGTAGATCCTTAAGTGATGAAATTTTGAATGAAGATTTCGAATTTCTGGAAGTAATTAACAAGCTGACTGCCGTTGATCATATCACACAGACCAAATCGCTAGGCTTAGAAACTTGATACCTACTTGTCAAGTAAGTATATAAATGAATCTTCTTACTAAGTGATGACAGACTTGATAAATGAACCAATATGCCAAGAGATTAATGAAGTCAATAGAACATAGATCACTAACGTAGTTGTGTGATATATGATGATAATGCGTTGACATGAGCGACCATAGAGTAGTACGTGGAAGGAACAGACCGAAGCGCGAAGCCGCGCGAGGCGGTGCGCGCAGCGTGAGCCAAGATTACAATAATTACGGGCGCACGCGCACGCGTATACTGTTCGCACACTAATCACTATCATTTGCGCATGTTATTCTATATTCCGAACAAAATACTCGCCCTATCGCTCACTACAACTATAAATTGTCATTGTGACAAGGCGACAGCTAAATAACAGCGTCGCGTTCCGTACGCTCTCGCTTTACCTAAGGTTAGCAAGAAAGATTTATATTATTACCTACTTACTGTTTTTGGTTATTAAGAGATATGTCGGCTCCGTGGCTAAGTGGGTAATGACCCGAATGCTGAATCGAGGGGCGTGGGTTTTATTCCCGCACATGACAAACATTTATTACTTTTGTTTATCTTGAGATTGTGTTTTCTATAAGTATATATATATATATATATATATATATGTATTCCGTATAAATCCGTTCTCTGAAATCATGGCACAAGCTTTGCTTAATTTGGAACCAGATGACGCTGCGTGTAGTGTCCAAAAATATTTATAGGTATTAATTTATTTATTTATGTTGAAGACAATGTAACAGGTATTTTTGTATGTTAGGTGGTTTATCAATTTTAGTTTTATTACGTTTGTTTGAAGTCTGTCTGATGTCTCTAATGGCTCTTCGCTGTAAATCTTTCAGCCTTGCCAATACGATCATAAAATCTTAGAGAAAGACGAGGTTTGCTAGCTCAAATACCTTCACAGAAACGAGAGATACACAATGCATGTAAATTTTGGGTATGTTTCTGTGTTACACTTTACACATAGTGGTGTGTCTTCTAACTTGGTGTTTTGTGTTTTAACGCCTATAATAATAAAATTAATTTATTCAGATATTTGTATCCAATTTTGTTAGTAAAATTTTATAGAGCTATGTTAGTACATGTCATATAAAATAAAATAAAATGTCGACATCAAATGTAAGCATAATAGTTGTGGGGCACTGGTGCATGCAAGAACATCCAGTGTCCCAAAAATGGGTCATCCATGCGGTCCGCAACCACACTCAGGAGGCCGTTGACGCTGGCCCTCGTCCTCCGCGCCGTCGAGGCAGCCCTCCTACGCATGATTGTCCGAAAGCAGTCTACACGCAATTCAGTGAACATCCTCGACGCGCTGCAGAAGCGAGGCAGCCTCAACAGCGCCCTGAATGCGTTATTATATTGAACGCGAAGGGCGTCAATCGCTCGTCGCGTATATCTGACCCACAGGCTGCACGTGTAAAAAGATGCACAAAAGCCTCGGAAGAGTGTTATTTTAACTTGACACGAGCAACGTGCAAACCTGCGAGCAATCATTTTTGCTCTTACTGACAGCGCCCGCCGTTCGCGTTCAATATCTGCATCGTCTTTTAAGTCATCGGTCACGACATGACCAAGATACTTAAAATGATTTAAGACAATGCCAGCTATCCTGACGGGCGGCACATCTGTAGGACATTTGGCTCCAGCTTTGAAAACCATAAGTTCGCTCTTCTTTGCATTGTATTTTAGGCCGTGTTTACGGGCATATACTTCGCAGATACTTATGAGCTCTCTTAGGCCACCTATCGACGCGCTCAGCACCACCATGTCATCCGCGTAGCTTATGTTATTAAAGCAGACTCCGTCTACATGACAACCAACATGGCAACTGCTCAGCGAGACGATCAGCTCATTTATGTACAGATTGAAGAGCGACGGTGAGCTCAACCCCCCTTGCCTCACCCCACACCTCAACCTATACGAGTCCGACAGAGCGCCCGCCCACCGCACATTATTGATCTGGTTTCCATACCAAAACCTTAGGACATTAGTCAACTCCTGAGGAAATTTTGTTTGACTTAGTTTTTTCCACATCATTTCATAGGGAACCAGGTCAAATGCTTTTGACAGGTCGAGGAAGCAGGCGTACACTGGTGTACTCCTATCGGTGTAGTACTTGACGGCATGCTTCATGCATTATCTGTGGATAATTTTGGTGTAAATCCAAACTGATTATCATGCGGTCTAATGTACTTATTGAGATGTTCATTTAACATGCCATCAAGAACCTTGGCGATGACAGTTGCCAACGAGATCGGCCTATAGTTGGTTTTGTCTGTTGCAAGACCTGTTTTATTTTTAATAATGGACACTACAACTGTTCTCATTAGCTCCGTTGGTAGATACGAGTGCCCTACGCAGAGGGTGTAAAACATTGCCAATGCTCGTGGCAAGTGAGGACCGGCATTTTGAAGGTGCTCGATGCTGAGACCATCATGTCCTGGTGATTTGCCTCTTGAACTTGATTTGATTGTCCAAGCAACATCATCGGTGGTAGAGCTAATAACCAGGTCATTACTTTCAGTCTCATCATCGCGCAACTCTTCATTGTGTCCGGTGTTGAGCGGCTCTACAGTAAAATAATGCCTAAACAAATTTGCTATTTCTTTTTCACCGCTCACACCATCGACGCATTCAGGTAGGCCAGGTCCTAAATTCTGTTTATTTGTCTCTTTCCAAAATGCACGAAAATCACGTTTAGAATGATGCTGGGCTAGCAGATCCATTTTGATTTGGTCCTGGTGATTTTGACACCATTTAAGCTTGGCCTTAAATATCTTTCTGCTGTCACGCATTTTCTCATAAACCGCACCCGTATTAGGTTTACCGTACCATAGCCACATTTTAAATCTGTACCTGGCCTCCCTGTGGGCGTCCCTTACATGTCTGTTCCAACCCACCACACGCTTCTGCTTCCACCGTGCACGTTCACCCCCTCGACTGACGGCTGCGGCCTGACTCAGGGCAGAAACTATATCACTGTACATGTTATCTATTATCTCCCTATGCTTCAGATCATTACACAGTCTGCCACAGCAATGTACAACCCCCACGGGAAGATCAATAAGTTGCAATCTTTTGTGACACTCTTCAAAATAAAACTTGGTTTCTTCTGCGGTTCTGTTACCCCATATAATGTATTTATTCGCAGAAGTTTCATTATTGCTATTTTTTTGTTTTACTAAGCAATGGTCCAACCATCTGGTTGATCCATGCGCGTCACTAATAAATGTAAATGTATCGAATGTCAAACCTAACTTCTCAATGTCAACACAGGTCCATTCATTATCTACACAAAAATTAAACAATTCGTTATAAAATGGTTCATGAAGATAGGCATTAAAATCTCCAATGACAAAAACATCCTCTATGCTACAACTGTCTATGATAGCGCTTACCGCACTGAGGCAATGTGTAAATTCAATGCAATGTGTATGAAACATGTTGAGACATTTTTAAATAATTATTGCAACTATTTCGCGAGATATAATTATGATTGAACTATACATTCTTAAAATTATATAAATCTATTTTATTTATCATTTATAAAGTAATTGTTGTAGTTTAGTTCATATTAACTCCGAAATATATAGTTACTTAAGTCCTTTCTAATTGTATAAGTAAGTATACATTGAGTATGGTACTCTACCATGTCTAACCTGCCTTATGCCAAAAGGGCAGGTTTTTATTTACAGTTAAATATAGATAGACTTGTCATTTCGCTACTGCTCTGCTACTAATACGGGTTAAGACAGCGATATCACATTTGTCTTTTAAGAAATCAATACGAAACATGATCCAAACTGTATCCGATTCGAAGAGAACATCTGTTACATGTTAAATCAGATTTTGCGTGATATCTATAGTGTACAGAAAGTGTATCCTGTCATATGAGGCGTATCCGCCCTCGCTCAAATTGGGGAAGTAAAAAATGGACCAATTTTTATAATAGTTGCTGGGGTTACTAGCCCGCGTTCTTTATTACGAACGCAGGAAACATTTATTACTTTCATGAAAAAAAAAACCTTTTATATTGTGATATCGAATTTCATTTTACTTCCGAAACGTATGATGCTTAGGAGATTGTGATAATTGAAATACCTACTTCAAAAAAAAAACTAAAATAGGTACCTACATACTTGCTTTAAAGATTTATAGTTTTAATTAGGTACTATAAAGGTGATAACGTTAAGAACCCCAAAAATATGTCTAATTTGTGATATAAACCGTGAATGATGATGTTTAAGCTTCCAATATAATTCGATACTTTTATAACTGCAATCAACGCGGGTATTTGCGACTTTGAACCTTTGGTGGTATTTCACCACCTTTCCTGCACAAACAAAAAAAAAACTTTACTTAACACTTTTTATTTAGTTACAGTTTGTTTTCAACTTTGGATCACACGGGTTTATTCCCGGTATTTCATTTACCGTGTAAAAATGTTTTTGGTTTTGGTTAATACCTTTAGAATATCTAGTCTATAAACAAAATAACAGCTTTGTATGTGTGTATCATAGACATACAGACAAGACAGCGCATGTCCTAGTCAGCTGTGAAGTAAAAACGGTCACATAAGTGTGACACAGACGAAGATAACGTGCGGCACGTAGTTGTCTCTTTTTTAAATTTGTTTTTTTTACAGAACAGACAAATGATACCGCAGAAATTTTTTTGGTACTCAAATTTTAAGAGGCGCAGTCCATACAGTACAGAACTTCTATGTGTATATATACTTGAAAGCTTTTTTTCCTTATCATAAAATGACCTTTATTTCACTTTATTTTTGAATTCCAAATATTTAGAATTAATATTTAAATATTAAACATTAGAAATATTAAAAAAACAATTAAAGAATCGTTTATAATTAACATAGATTCGTGTATATTAGAAATTAAATTGGTACACTAGATACTCGTCCAGCTATGATGATTTTACAAAATCTATTAATTCTAATAAAACTTTAATCCCTTTTACTTATTAATACTTAGATTACAGTATTAAAAAGTGCGTTATCGTGAATCGTGCGTGATATAGGGTCCGCCCAGACCGCCGCCCTGCGCGAGTCGCGCCGCCCCGCGCCACAGCGAGGCTTCAAGCACAAGCGAGCGAGAGTCCGCACCGCAGAGCGAGACCATCGCTGAGCGAGCGAGAACGCGGCCCGTTCACCAAACCCGCAATTAGTTGCAGAGATTCAGCCGTCACATCGATTCGTTACGATAAATTGTTCCTAAACAATTCTATGATCTCGCGTGTGCTAAAGTGACCTAGTGTTTGGAATCCGATGGGCAGGATTTAAGATGAATTGCGCGTATTACCAACAGCACGGGGTGTCGCACCCCGCACATAATGTAAACACTAATTACTACAACGAGGTAGGTATCTTTTGTACTACTCATCAGTTTATTTCTGAATGTTGATTTGATAGAGTCTTTTGTAAGCAAATTAATAAGAATAAAGGTTTTAAGACACATTGTAATCTATTAGCGGACCTTCAAAAATAAGTTAAAAATTATGACAGTAAAGTTATATTTTATCTGAATTCAAAGTTAAAAAGTGATATGTAGTTGAAAAAACTATAAAAACACGCTTTTTATCTATCATGTTCTAAAAATGATAAAATGATGAAATTAAATAAAATCTACACATATGTAAGCAAAAAGCTATTCATGCAATAGCCTGTAATTTAAAAAAGTATTAAATTTTTAATAAGATACTCATCAAAAATTCGTTTTCGGCTAGAAATTTGACTAATTCGGCCAATTCAAAATTTAAATTGGCTTAATAACTGAGAGCGTCAGTAATAATAGTTAATAATAACCGATAAATATATTTATGCCTCGGTATTAATAAAGAATAAGTGTAATTACTATTTGATGAGGTTACTATTAACACGTCGGTACATAGGTAATTATCAATACAAACAGCAAATTACTATATTTGTTTATCATATAGTTACCTAGACCGTAACAATACATTTCCGAACCGATTCTTTTACATTCACACTTTTGTAAAGAAAATACGGAGTCCAATAAAAACATTGACGTTTTAACGTAGTTTTTCTCTGAAATGTACCTATATTTTGGAAGTTAAAAATTACAAATTGAAAATTGTGTGTCCATTGTGTGTGATTTTTTTTAACCGCGCGTTATAAACATTCTGAAAAAACCGATAAAAGTGCTTTCAACGAAAATTTTTTGAACAATTCTCCGGATCACTTACTATTCTTGTGCCTAAACTCTGTTACCTAAATTACTAAAGCAGATCGAAAAATAAAAATAAACTAGACAGCAAAAATTTTACTATTAGGGTGTCATATTCCTTATTACTAAACCAAATCTAAAACGAGTTAAAGGTAATAGTTATAACTTAAAAACTTGATAGAAAGACTCTCGAGTGACGAGTTCATTTCACACATGACCAACAAAAGACGTCCACAAAAATGAGCCTACAAAGGCTCACCTCGGTGCCAACAAAGCCAGAATGGGCATAAAAATATTTAATTGACATGCTTATGTGTGTGATTACGGCGCACAAACACCTCCCGTAGGCTCAAAAAAGAGGTGTGGTACACGCTGCGTTTTTCTTCTATTGTCGTTTTTTTAACCCTATTATGTTGTATTAGGTATTGTTATTGTACTACTAACTCTTAATCCTTTATTTGTTTACCTCTATATTTGAACTATTTTAATTTCATAGTAGGTATGTATCTACTACTATATCTAGATACAAGTTTATTTCTTGCTAGAACATAACTTCTTGTCAAACTGAACAGCCCAAGCTCGCTATTTGCTGTTATTTCCATTTTCAGTAAGTAATCGTAAATAAATAATGTAATTAAAAAAGCAGAAATACTGACAGAATATTGACCTTATAATATAACTTGATATAGATAATGGTAAGGTTGGAAAATGTTAGAAATTGTTTAATTACTCAGATGATCTTCTTTTATAAATACGTATATTTTTGATATATTTGTAGTTACTTAAGTTTAAGTACCTAATAAAAAAACCCGACTTTAATAATCCAACTTAATTAACAAACCAACAGAACATTGAGTTATGTGATTTCTTCGCTTTGCCGTCGGATGCCAATAGACGATTTTACCCTATTTTTACTTACTTTAAATTTTTGGCATTTAACTTTATCTAAATAAAAAAATCCATTTGTCTGCCGCCATTACAAAAAGACAAGTAGTTAAGTTCGCTGTCAGTGCTTACTTTTGTGCTGTCAGAAAAAAAAACAAATTATTATAAAGAAATCTGAAGGTGGCCCGATTAATCCGGCGCGGCGGTAAAATACACAAAACATTATACGACTACCTAGGTAAAGTATATCCGACTCTCCCCTTCAAAGTATTAACTATTTATAGATATAAAAAACGCAGGATTTTAACTGCATGTACTGCAAGAGGAGTCACTGTAAACAATAATAAAAACCATCGTAAGTTCATAACTTTATTAACACAGTTACACGTATATGTCAAAAACCAGATATGTTATCTGTACTCTCTGTACAAACCTGCGCCAAAAACATCTTACGTAAAGCAAAGATGCCTACAGTAATTACGAGGGATGCAACGCGAAGTGGATAATGGATGTTATTATCTTAAACATGATACAGTAAAAATGTAGTAGAAGGCTAACATTGTAACCTGTATACAAAGCCAGCAGTGAAGTTGTTTTATGTGATGTTACCCACGTCATAAAATAATCTTTATAGCCATCTGTGCGTCATACATTTCCGGTTATAAGTATTTGAAATTGTTGATAACATTGTAGTCTCTCTTAAAGTGTTCAAGGGAAAATTGCCACGTATTAAGTAAACCACGGAAATTCATTCATGCTGTTTGGTTTAGAAGCAAACATAGTTTTTGTCACGAAGTAGGTACAATAAATCATAAATAGGCAGCCAGATGTGGCATTGCAAATAGTTTTTTTTTGTATTCTTCCTAACACAGTTAAAATAAAAATTTAAAAAGTTAAAAAGATTACTTAGAAAGCAACCTTCTCATTTCTCCATATTATACATATTACATCGAGCAATAGCTAAGCTTATCACCATCATCATATCAACCTTAGTTTGGTCCAATACCCCTTTTCCATGGCGCATGGCGTGCCACTTCACGTGGTTACTACCAGCCACCCTCTAAAGGTCTTTGGTCCATCGAGCTGGCGGGTGTCCCATGCTTCGCTTTCCGATACCTACGCGGACACTCTAGGACACGTCTGCTCCAACAGCTGTCGGTCCTTCAAAAGACGTGGCCGTGGCCAGCCCTCTAAACCTGACTCAGAATCTATTTGCAAATCTTGTAAACATAACCTAAATTTATTTAATGTTCACTTTTTCTGGTAATTTAATCATAAATCATTAAAATAATTACATGATTACCTTTATTGTCACATTCCTTAACTGGTTTTCAAATCACGACACTGATTAAACCTTAAATCTACAAAATTTTAAATTTACGATGAGAAATATTATACATATTTATGTATATGTTGCATAGACTAACAAAGCGAAAGACGCGCGTCAAGGTCATTTTTGTTTACATGTATTGGAAATAGATTCTGAGTCAGGTTTACCTCTTCAGCTTGCTGTCTCCGAGCTATGTCGCTGACCTTAGTTATCTTCTGCGGATATCCTCATTTTGGATATAATGACACTTCAAGCATAACTCGCTCTAACGCACACTGACTTTAAACTTGTTAGCTAGCACCGCTTTCTAAATTATGTATGAATTCATCGATTGTCGCGAAACCGTAATGTATATCTTATTCCTATCGAGAATTGTTAGCAACAACTTACGTAATCGAGGCCCGGATTAAAGTGCCGTTTTGTTGACCGACATTGTGCATATTTAGTGTCAATAATCCAACTAAAGAGAATGAGCCAAGATTTGTACAGTGTGTCACACAAAATTTATGTCTCTTTAACTAAGCTGGATTAAACGCATTGAAGCAGTGAACAGAACGCACCTAAACACACAATCTTTTTTTTATCTGCAATAAAATAAAAATAAAGTTAGACAGCCTAAACATGTATTTACTTTGATTTCGTTTGAAATACCTGGTACTTTGCAGTAAAAATTACCGGTAGAGACTACTTAGCTATTAGTCTTTCCTCGGCCATATAATTAGACATTAATGTAGACTTAAAATATTTTTTAGTTCTACAATAAGCGAGTCATCATAATTAAACGCAATCCTTTTAAATCGCGTTAGAAAGCGGTGGCCGGACTGAGTGCATTATATCCGTACAAATTAACCACTCACACGAGAGCGCTACTATTAAACACATTGTGGTATTATTCAGCAGGTGTTTTGGACCTTTGCCAGTTAGGGTTTTGGAACCGCGTAACCTACTTTAGACCACTTATAGTTGTGATAAGAAAATATACTTTTCGGTTAATTAAGTGACATTATAATAAATAAATAAATATTTTAGGATATGACACACAACGCCGTCTGGCCCCAAAATAAGCAAAGCTTTTGTTATGGATACGAGACAACGGATACAAATACATAAATAATACTTTTTTTTTGTTAATACATACATATCATACATAAATATACCCAGACTCAAGACAAACACAAATGTTTATCACATAAATATTTGACTGGTGCGGGAATCGAACCTACACCCTTTGCACAGCTGCTGGCTACACTACCAACTAGGCTGCGAGGGAGTCGATAAGTGGATGCGTGACAATAGTTTAGTAAGATATTCCTTATTTAATCAGTTATAAGTTTTCTTTTTTTCCAAAAGTCTACGGACGAAGCCGCGGAAAAATGCTTGTCTATATATATAATTGAAAATGGTGTGACTGGTTTCAACACCGAGCTGAAAGTATGCAGGTATACCTAGAGTAAGTATATCTTTATTAATATATATATGGAAATACAAATATTAAATAATATGAAATTTTATTGAAAAAGTCAGTCAAAAGATTACAGAATATAATAATATAAATAAAACGTTGAAGTGTCAGTCGTTGTAAAATATAATGTTTGACAACTATCACTATTCTTACTCTATGACTTAAATCTAAAAAATATATAAAATAAAAGGTGGCAAACAAGCACACGGTCCGCCTGATGGTAAGCGGTCACCGTGGCCTATGGACTCTTGCAACACCAGGAGTATCACTCGCGCGTTGCCGACACTTCAAAAATCCAATAACTTCTTTCTTGAAGAACCCCATACTGTAGTCCTTAGAGAAAACGGTACTTACTTACTTTGGAAGCAGGGAGCTCATTCCACAACAGAAGCGTTCGCAGGAGGAAGGTTCTCTAAAACCGGACTGTACGCGACCATTTCGGTTCTAAAGTGTGAGAATGAATTCCCTGCCGATGGCGAGCGGTGCGATGGTAGAAAGTAGCCGTGGGCATCATTTAAAACAATTCCTCAGAACACATCCCATTGTACAAGCGGTAGGACACACACAGGGAGGCAAAGTCTCTCCTCAGACTTAAGGGTTCGATACGGCAATTGAGTTTGGGATCGTCGACAATTCTCACAGACCGTCGTTGAACCGAGTCAAAAGGTCCAAGCTGGTATCCGGGTACACCTGCCCAGAGATGGCAGCAGTACTCCATATGGGGCCGAACTTGCGACTTGTAAAGCAGCAATCTCTGCCCTGACGTGAAGTACTGCCTTGCTCTGTTGAGTACACATAGTTTTTGGGACGCCAGTTTAGTCAGTATTAGTTAAGGTAAGTGTCAGTGTGCGTCAATAGTTAATGTTCATGTAGTCTATTAAGTCCGTTCGCATAGTATTCACCAAGTGCCCAGATGTAAACATTATATTTTACAACGACTGACACTTCAACGTTTTATTTATATTATTATATTCTGTAATCTATTGACTGATGACGCCAAGTACCAAGGCGAAATATTTCAATAAAATTTAATATTTTTTAATATTTTTATTTCGATATATATATTAATAAAGATAAAATGAGAAAAACTCGGTAAAATATAATACTTTAATTAATAGAGTAAGTATAGATATAGAGCTAGAAACTTGAAAAATTTTTTGTCGTAGGAATTAACTAAGAAAGTATTTTGCAAAATTCGTCACTTTTAAGTTTAATCCATAAAAAAACAGCAGGCTTCAAAAAGATGCACTTAAAAGGTAAAAATAATTACTTATTTCCAAAAATCTGATCTGAATTACAGTTTGAAGTTGGTTTCATGCAAGTGAAGTGTGTTATAAACTGTTAGGTACATAGACACCAACTTACTTACTTACTTACTTTAGTTATATATACTTTCAGCTCGGTGTTGATAAGTCAGTCACACCATTTTTTATTTATAGACAATTTTTATTTATAGACAAGCAGTTTTCCGCGGCTTCGTCCGTAGACTTTTGGAAAAAAGAAAACCAATAACTGTTTTTAAGGGGTTCCTCTAAAAATTATAAGATTTCTCATACAAATTTTCATCTGCTAATTTGTCCCTTATGTGATGATTTTTTAAAAATGGTGAAGCATTTCAATCATAGATTTTAATTTGAAGGCCACGTACCTATGTATTTAGCTTCGAAAATTAACAAATTTTCATACAAACTTCCAACACCTATTTTACTCTTTTAGGAGATGAAATTTACAAAATCCTTTCTAAGTGCAGTCCTAGTCAAGTAAAGAACTTACTTACACGGCAAACTTTAAAAATACTATTATCTGTGACATTATGATACGCGTATTATCTGTGCTTTCAGTTTCTAGACCCAGAGCAGTTTCTGCTGTGCGTTGACATGTCATTGAATCAGTCAATTCCTTTTTTATATACATTTACAGATTGTTTATTTGTTCATAAATACTAACTAATCCTAAATACGGACTATGGTAAAAAGTTATTTAAAATGTAACACTAGCAACAAAACAAAGCCTTACAGTGCAACAAACTTTTCTGACCCGGTTTTGGTCGCTAGTGGCGTTGTAAGTTCACACCATTTTAATATGGGGACTGTAGTTCTGATTTTGGCCACCGGGTCAGAAAACTTTGTTGCACTAAACCTGTATTTTAAATGAAATTCCTTTTCGATAGGAACAATCCATGAACACCAACAATAACTTATATTATATAAGTAATTAACAAAATTTATTTTTTAGCAATCATTTGTTTTAAAATTCATTGAAGTAAATTTTTCCTAGTAAGTTTACGTCACGCAATAACATTAAGTAGACTATTAACAGCCACTTTAATAACACGATTTTTTTTGAAGTGAAAACTTCTTTAGCGGCGTTGTGCACTTTTTTTGGTATAGGTAAAAAATGATAAACTCGCGTCAGGTCACGTGTCCTAATCGTGGAAATTCGTAAGACGGAAACCGTAATGCCACGCCTATTATAATTTTTATTTTTAGTATTCGCGATTATGAGTAGTACAGGGAGGTTGGATATGGAATTTTAATTCTATGACAGATTGCGATGTCAAATATACTACGTCAAAAAAGTAAATAAACAAACATTATTATTTCTTGACAATGTCAAAGACATGTCTTGTGACATATTTGAGTGTTAAGCGCGAATCGTGTGTAAAGGTTTTCACTTCTGCCGGCACTCCCGGAGTGCAACTCGTTTTTTTTATTTGAATGAAGGCATTTTTTTAGTTTGCATGAAACCAAGCAGTGTAGTCTCTGTCGAGTAATGACCTCCTTTTTAGTTATCATTTTCTACCGGTTCAAAATTTAAATTTTATATAAAACCCTTGCTAAGAAATATGTGTTTTATTTTTACACACTAATCGGTAAAAAAAAAGTACTTTCGAGTGGCAATGATAAAAACAAAAATATTTATCCTTCGGTGACGGCTTACATGACAAACTTCACTGACGGCTTACGTGACAAACTTATCGGTAGGTAACATTTTATCGATCGATTAAAGTCTCTATGTTCGTCGTACAATTGTAGAATTCTTCGCTACTCAACTTCTTTCGCCTTTTACCCTTGTGCAATCTACTTTTTGCTACTCTATTATGTTGTTATTGAATATGTCTTTGAAAAGTCCTTAAAGGATTTCATGACTTTTCATCTTAAGTTTACATAGATAAATATATTTTGCGAGGTATTAGCTTCCGAAGTGGTAATCTTTATCTTCATCGCTCTAAAAGTTTTAACTCGTTTTTAAAGATCTAAATAATAAATAGAGCGTTTTAAATTATCTGTTATAAATAGTTACGATATGCTGAGTAGATAGAGCCTTTACTACGAAACCTGACGATAATGCGTAATGTAACACGCACTAGGTCGTTGTTTTTTTAAATGGCAAAAACAGACTACTGACGTATTTATACGAAGCTAGTATGGAACTAAGTAACTATATTCTTTTTCTTTTTAAAGTTACAATGAATCGTCCAGCTAAAAAAAGGTAGATATCTTTTTTTGATACTACATATAGGTCTCATCAGGTGCCTAAATCAAATCTCCAGACATCAGCAGATAAACATCACAGATTTTCAACAAGCTTGTCTATTAACCTCAGAGACATAATATATTTGGTGCTAGTTCGCGGTCCGAGGGTTGGAGTGCGGGGCGCACTCTGTCGGGTCCCGCAATTACGGGGCACATAATTACAGGGCTGCGCCGCGCGCCCAAGTCGGCCCGCTCCGACGAATCCTCTATCGTAATTAAAAACGCTCCAAATTAAATTCGCTCGTGTGTACGCCGCTCCGACTTGTATGATATTAACTTTTTAGGGACTTTCTAATTAGTTTTTGTTTTTTGTCTGGATGATGGTGATGATGGGAAAATGGAAAAGGAAATTACATTACGGACATTACGCGTTGTGTTCTGCGGATGAAATTGGTCGAGTAACTTTGTTTAGTTACAAAATACTCTTAAATTGAGTAGGCACACGAATGACTGTGTCGATAAAAAAAAGACAGAAGGTGAAGAAGATTTGAAGGAATCACAATTTTAAGTACCAATCTAGCTTTTCGAAACGAAAATGTACGCAAGAAAATCGTTGTCACATTGTGGAATTTGTCGTGCAATATGAAAGTAACAAACTAACTCGAGTGAAAACTTGTTTGTGACCTATTTATTCTATGGTTAAATGTATTTGCATTCATCTTTAAATAAACAAAACTATCGTACCTCCTTAATAAAAAAACTGTCCTTGTACTGAGTCTTATAAAAATTTCATTTGTTTCAGGTTAGTATCGACCCCGTGTCTGCCGAACCCAAGGACATGAAAATTTTAGTAAGTACCATATCATTTTGTGGTATCTACAATAAAATGATTAAAGGCAAAGTCCGCCAAGGAGATCAACAAGACTGTCTTCTATTTAGGTAAAGCAAATTTTAGGTTTACAGCTAATGCACTGCAATATCCCCATTGTATCTTTAGCGAACTTTGCCCGTAACATGTTTACTCTGGTATTTACTTCACCTACTTAATTTTAAGTGTATCGATCATGACACTTTTTAATATTACTAAGGTGGCAAACAAGCTTTCGGACCGACTAACGTTGAGTAGTTATTGTAGCCTACCAGAGAAGTAGCTAGGAGGACAGAGAATAAAATACTAGAATACCGTAGTAAATTCAGATTCAAATTTATATAACGCCGTCGAAACCGCAGGAAAAAGCTAGTATATAGAATAATTAGCATATAGAACTCAGAGCAACCAGCATCACTGTCGTTAAGATCGGTTTGGATTAGATAACCCAGATATTTATTTAAGTTTCCGTTCCGTTATTTGATATAAAATTACTATAAATTAGCTATGTTTTACTAAAAATATCGGTCTGAATTGTTACTAAATTGTACACAATTCCGCATCATTATTTGAAATTCCTGGATGGATGGATTTTCCAGCACGAAGTAAGGAAATTATACTGGGCCGTGTGAACAAATCGGTAATTTATGCCGATTTATTGTCATCTATAGATCGGACAGTGTGAAATCGGCATTTTCCGTAGAGAGGCGCAGATAATGCATTTGATACGGAACCGTTCGTGGTCTCTTGCTCGTGCACACTCTGCTTAATCGCGCCCACCCTGAGATTTTTTTTAAGGGACTATACATTCCAATTTTATAAACAATTGAGACACTAAATTTAATTTCTCGATTCAATTAAATTTTTTAGGGTAGTCAACAATACAGCAAAATAAAAAATTAAAAAAAAAATACTACAAATGCTGCTGTGATTTTAAGAATACCGTTTATTTACCTTTTGCTAAACTATACCAGCTATAATATGTAGATATGTAATTATATAGGTATGTATTTGTATCGGTTGTCTGGTATCCATATTGTACAAACTTTGCTTAGTTTAGTTGGGACCAGAAGACGGTGTTGTGTGTAATTTCCAAAAATATTTATTTATTTATTGTATTTATTTACCTATGTGTAAGTCGTACATAGATACCTATTCTTATTAAACAAGAAAAAACTCTAGTGTTTTGAAACATTATCTTTATTTGAGCGTCAAATATAACTAACGATTTAAATATCGTCTTTAATGTTCATCATATAAACAGAACTGTAAATTTTTGTGACAAATACAAAAAAATATTTAAATACCTACACATCATTTAAGTTACTAATAGTCTGCATACACATACCTATCATACCTATAAATAGTTATATACCTGCAAGTAAACAATAAACGTTATACGAGGTTTATAATATGAAAGAGCAACTCTGACCTCGCATAGATTGCCCTGCGGCTTTGCTTACGTTGTTGTATGCACTCCTGAATACACAATGTGGCCACACGCTCTCTTTTATTTATCAATAGCCCTTTCAATTGCGCATTCTCAATACTGACTCTAAATGGTCCCGTCCATTGTGCAATAGACCATTGTATTAAAATAAATGGTTTAACCAAAACAATCCTTTAAGATGGCGATATAGTCCAGAAAACTAATTTCTGTAAACCTGAAGATGTGCATGTAAATGTACTAACAACTTTTACTCAGTGTCATATACATTACTATGAGAAATTATTTGTTATATATTTCTTAAGTAATTTATGCCACAATGACGCTTTCAAACTTATTTTTTTTTGTATGGAATGGAAAATTCAACGTTTTTACCGTTTTATAGTCACATTTGTTGACTTTTTGCTGCAAATTAGTGTCAATGCACTAGATAACAAGATATTCTAATTATTAAACCAACTTTCAATACAAACAAATGCAATACACGCTTTAAAAATTTGCACAAGTGTTGAAACAATGGTCACTTCCAGATTTTTTATTGCATTAAATACAATAAATAAAAACCATTCAGTAAGGTAATGGACCAGATAAAAGCAAGTTTTAAAACATATATTTTTTAAATAATTTACCTGTTATATTTTACTCAGCCTATATTATGACGAATTCTGGTCCAGTAGCTTTAGAAGGTCCTCAGCTATGCTTTTGTTTATAGCCATTATTTCACAGGTAAACATTTACTATACCGTAAACACTTAACTCGCAGTAATTAACATTAAAGTTTTCGCAGGGCAATATCTGTAATGATAATACAGACAGACTTTATTTTACTTTATTTAGTCGCGCTCAAGAGTAACTTGGGGCCATTAGGCACGTGTTAAAGATATGATAATGAAAGTTAAGTGCGTCTCGCATTATTATTTGTATACATACAAAAACACCTTCAGGTTCATAAGCGATATATAATTTCAGGCTTGAGTAAGGTTTTATTTATATTTTAGGTCCAATTTGTAGGATCTGCAAAAAAATAAAGGCTACGACGTCTTTCAAAAATGGTAAAACTATCTAAGTAATTTTTTGAAAACCACTTTTCTTATGAGATTGTATAACCAAAAAGTTATTGTTCAATATTGTAGGAAGGATGGGGTTTGTGGCAATGGGGGTAAGTAGTAACACTCAATTTTCATCGAGAATTTCTTGTCCATTGTTTTAAATGTGGCGGTCATAGTTACTCATACAGCACGTGTTTACACGTGGCATTTTTAAAGCGGCGCTGTTACTGTCTGAGGGCTTATAGTGAGGAGATGTTATATGTGAAAAATATGTTTCGAAAATTTTATTTATGTCATTACTGATAGAATATTAATTTTAAATGTACGCTTTAGTTTTCTTAGTAAAATTTATAGATTTTAGAAAATCCTTAAAAGTTGATAAAATTAGTCAAAGGGGTAATTTGTAATAAATTTTACAAATTCGTTTTCGTTGCGCGTTCGTTATGGGACTAAGAGCTCCCACAATTGATACTTTTCACACTTTCGATAACGCCAGTTTTGCCACCGACACCTATCGTTCGTGTAACTTTAAAACGTTACTAACATAATTTTTGCAAAACGAACGGTTGAACTACAAACACTACGATAAAACACACACGCACACACACACACTACCTTAAGCAATGAATATGTTTAGGCAGTTTGACAGATTAACACAAAAAGCCCACCTCCAGACATGGGTCTAAGCTTTTATTATTAGGTGTCAAAAGTGACAAAAAGAACAAAAATATCGTAAATGACAGTTTGTTATAGATGATACTAGAATTTTGATTTTTTAAAGATATAAATATTATATGATTGAAGACTGATAACCAAAATTTGCTTACAAATTTCGCCAGTATTTTCATTGTTTTAATTTACCCTGAGCCTGTTAAAATTAATTGCCCCAAATAAGGGGCAAGTAACAACTCCATTTTTTGAACAAGTAACTTCTTTCAATGTAAGAAGATGATTTTAGAAAATTTATGATTTGAACTTTATATAAGTGAAATAGTTACTCAGTAGTTTACAGTTGTAATAATATTAATAGTTTAAAAAAGACAAGCATTTCACAAAAAAAGGGTTTAAACATGCTCCAACCTTATATTATTGTAATAATATAATATTTACTATACAATATCTACATGTATATTTCAACACACCTATTTATTATAACAACTACCTTTTCAAATTATATTTCTATCTATTCGTATATTGATTAACTAACTTGTTTTCAAGCAACCATTCACACCTGTCATAATTTTAATGGTTGTAACTATTGTTTACCGCTTATAGCTAACTTTGTCGTAAAGAGCTCAATGACAGACTATTATTTTATTCAATTCTACATTGGAATTAGAAAATTACAAAGCCGTCGCTGTATTTACAAAGTGTTTTACTTTGCAGAAGAAACAAACTTGAGTGTGACTTTAATTTAATTGGGTAGATAACTACTGTTTGGACATTGGATCCCTTTTATTAAGTACGTATAAATTATGTTTAACTTTTCATAACTTTAAATCTGTTTAAAGAATTCTTGATACTAGAAAAGTTCTAGATTTGGTATATACTACTATAATTTGTCAAAAATTCAATTATTTAAGTATAAAGTCTGTGAAATCAAAGCAAAAAAGCTGTAAAAGGAAACAAAAACAAATCTCAAACCGCTAAGACTAACCATGCAAACTTTTTAACAACAACTCTAAATTAAGAGAATACGATTTTCGGCGTCTTGCAGCGCGCTTGATACAAACGAATTTTCCACTTATTTTTGACACTTACAAATTAAACACCATGAAATTTTGAAGACGTGCTCTAGGATTAAATGGCAGTGTGTCAGTTTTCTAATAAATCAAAAAGTTTAACAGCTATGCAGGATTCTAGTTTTTCATACAGATGATCTCGAATATAAGAATAAATATTAATATAAACTTTTTATAGGATTTTGGAAAACCACAGACTTAGATATTCGGCTTGAGATCATGTCTACAAAATTTCACAGTATTTCATCAGTAAATGTTTAAAACAAGAAGGAAATACACCACACCAGGAAGACAATGTCTGTCCAAATGCAGGAAAGAGTGACACAAGGACGCGTGATCTATCGGAACTGTTCACAATTGCGTAGCAAAATGCCCTAAAGCTTATAGACAAATAGAAAGGACATAGAATCAGGATTAATGAAGAAAACATGAATCACCTTCAATTTGCCATTGGAAGACCTTGGCGAGACATCTAATTAACAGATTAAGCAAAGGAACATGGATAAAACAAAGGGCATATCTAATATCCATGATACACCTTTACTTTCTCAAAATGGTTGACGGAAACCTGACAAACCACTCCATTAGATAGGTCTGACTTCGAGTAAGAGCCAACCCTATAAACCTAAATTATAGAAAGGGTTCGGGAAGGTAAGGGGAAACTACACATCTTCTTCATAACTCAGTGCTTGAAGAAGTTTTTAACTAGTTTGTGTGCGTGCTATGGAAGTGCTAAAGTTTCTTTACTTGTCAAAAAGACTAAGGTATAGTAACCGACATGGCTGTATGAATCAATAAGCGGAAGTGGAAATAAACAGGCTACATTCCTATAGCATAACAGACGAAATACGAGAAATGAATGTTCTAGAATGAAGACTGCGATTCAAAAATCGCAGTGTCAGACAGCCTTACTTTCATTAGTGTAAGGCTGTGTAATGACTAGTAGTGCAGTATTTTGGAAGTCTCAAAAGGAGGCCGTGTAGGGATTTCATGCAGGTGTACTTTATAATCCATTAAATAAATGGAGTACGCTAAAATACTCTATGTAATAATATTTTTTTGGATATCACACAGCGCCATCTGGTCCCAACGAATAAAAATACTCATTTACTATTTTTTTGTAAATACATACATAGCATACATAAATACACCCAGACTCAAGACAAACACAAATGTTTGTCCAGTGCGCAAATCGAACCCACACCCTCTGCACAGCAGCCGCCCACACTACCAACTAGGCTGCGACGGAGTATAGTGTAGTTTTGCACTCTAATTACGTAAACTATGACTTTTTAATATTTCTATGCATATTGCTATTGACAAGATTGTGTTGTATGTATGGCTTGGTTGGTAGGTACATGGTAGGTATAAACTCTTGCCTCATCGGGCGAACTAAACATCATCGTAATGAATTGAAATTTTTAGTCTTAAGTTCACTTCTGTTGTTTGTCACTTTTAGGTGACGCGCAAAAAGTCCAAAAATGTAAATAAAAAATACTCTTTTTATAAATCTGTACTCTTATATAATCCTTTCCCAAGATTACCAACATTTCATAATAAAATACTTTTGAAGAAAAAAATATGAAAAAATTAACTCACCTATATGAATATCAATTTTTGCTAAAGTAAAAAGGTACTCAGTTATAGATGCATCCATTTCGTCCAGTCTAGACAGTTTATCAATTATCTATGTCTATATTTGCTCTACGCTGCGACTGCTACTTCCGCAATTTCCGCTCTAAGTAACGGGTGTTGCCTGTAATTTCTGTAAACACCGAAAATGGTTGTCGTTATTGCCACCAAAGCACATCAACTAGATAGATTATTATAAGGAACCCCATATCATGGAATACCTTAAAATTGATTAAAAAACATGTATGTTTTGATATAAATTCCTGAAAAGATAATTATTTGGATATGATAATTACTTAAGCGGCTCGCATATGCAATCAATATTTCAAGATCCATACTAATATTATAAATGCGAAAGTAACTCTGTCTGTCTGTCTGTCTGTTACCTCTTCACGCTTAAACCGCTGTACCGATTAAGTTTAAAAATTTCAAGTTCGAGTCGGTTTTTTTTATAATTGAGGAGTTGCCGTTAGAATCCTATACCGATAACCGAATTTAGGGTGGGTGGAACTGTGGGTAAATTTGCCATGGATATAGTTTGAGTCCCGAAAAAGGACAGGCTACCTGGAAACTTAGAGTGTGAGTCGGTTTATCTGAAATTGAGGAGTTGTCGTTAAAATCCTACACGGATAACCGAATTTAGGGCGGGTGGAACCGCGGGCAAAAGCTAGTATTAAATAAAGACATACGTACTTACAAGACGACATTATGAAAATGAACAATGTCAAATGTGCTACCACGTAGCTGGTAGTAGTTGGCATTTCTGCTAAAAACGGCCACTTTTAGCAAAAATGTCACCTAAGCGAAAACAAGATGGGTGTGGGTTAAGCAATGTGGCGAGTTATGTCAGCGACAGAAAGGGCAGAACAACGTCTTCCAGGTCAGCTAGTAACTAATATACTCGTATTTATCGTTTCTCGGTCATCATCAGTAGCCTGAACCCAAAAAAGGGGCGGCTGACCGTACACGTTTTTATTTATACTGTGGTAAAAGTTGACAGGACTCTAGCAGTTCTTTTTTTTTTTCAAAACCATTAATGAGATTTTTTCATGACAATGTAAATCAAAAAAGTAACCAGTGCAATAATCTTGTCTCAATTATTTTCTTGCATTTTACTGCTTCGAGTTTTCAATTTTCTTACAGTGCTATTTCTTTCGCTCCCTAACACGATTTGCATGCAATTTACACATTCTCCGGAATAGACCAGCTTCTCTTAAAAATATTGCCTCTCATGAAATATCCTCATAATTTGATTTCTTTCGTACACGCCGCCCTCTCGTGCTGTAATTTTACATCTCAGCGTGAGTTTCGTGTCCAAATTAAAATGTTTATTGCGTTAAGCGAAGTTCGCACGGTCGCCCGTGAGCAGCCCCGAGCATTTTTATTTCGTTATACCTGACACGCCCAGGCTCCCCTTCCACCCCTTTACTCACCTCACCCCTCTCACCTTTGCTATATCACTACTTTATGAACCCAATGCACCCCTGTCTAATGTCGCTATAATCCTCCCGACTGTCATTTCCGCTCGACACACGACGAATACCATTTTATGCCTTATTTTTAGAATATTAAGATTAGTTTTTGTTTTTTTATAAGTTTTTATCTTTTATTTGTGTAATGCGTGTCATAAAACTATTAGTTGCTTAAGCTATTCTTAAAGCGACGATGTTACTTTGGTTACGTTTAGTGGTTGGGCTAAGGAGGGTGCGGAAGGGAGGGAGGTTTTTTCCATGCTCAGTTTGATACCTTTATGGTGCTTTAGGTGCCATTATAGATTATTTGATCGTGTTTATGTATTTTTTCGTTGCGGGTTTTTATTTTATTATTTTTAACGCCTGCTGGGTGGAAAGGTGGGCCATCAACAATGTAATCATATCTATAAATAAAGCAGACAATTTTTATATTTTGAAGCGATGTACCTACACATTTTAAAAAAATACTTTAGTTTTTGTGGTATGGGGCTGAATTGCATATTGAGATGAAAAGGAATCCTAAATGGGCTGATGGTCAAATTAAAAATTGTATTACCTATACTGTGACCGTGGGTAATTTAATTAAATGGTGTAGTTTAGAAAGAAAAACATGTATATAGCAAGGAAGCCCAATAATAGATCGAGTTGACCAATATGTAGGTATATTCTTACTAACAATACTCGATCTAGGATATTATATACGTAGAACTTGCAGATATTGTTCTGCTTTTTCCGTTGCTGTCATCCCCCGTTGCATCTCGCGTACGCAATGAAAATACGTAAAGGGTTCTTTTTTTGTTTTTGTTCGGCTCCTAAGGGTCGTAGCGAGATGTTAAATAGCTTCGAAAATTGGAATATTTTTAAAATTCGAACGGTAATTCCAAAGACTAGCGCGTTAAAAAAAATACAAACTCTAGCTTTAATAAGTATATTAGTAGGTATTCTAAATAATAGGAGCAAAAACAACGAATAGTTAGGCATAAGTATCCAAGTAGGTAGGTACTTATGTATGTAAGTGAAGTTATGAGCTTAGCCAAATCAAGCATTATTTTATTATATTTAAGTAGAATATGTTAAGTAGCAACAAAGAAAGTATGCATTTACAACTTTCATCCCACTTTAGGGGTTCCTGGTAAAATATGTATCAAAAATAATTTTGTACACAATACAAAACAATGTACACAATAGTACATTGTGGTATAAAGGGTGGTAAAGAGAAAATTATTAACGAGAGGCTATTTAAAAGAAGCTGAAGGCTTTATTGACTCGAGGTTGTAATTTCCGTACTGCCCGTGTTAAACACAATGTTTTTCATCATCATCACATATGCGTGTAAATAAATAAATAAATAAACTCACCAAAACACAATAATCTAGAGAATATAGAGTTATGAATCAAAAAGTTGTGGCTGAAATTAAAATATACTACACTATGCAACAAACATACAAAATATATAATATTTAGTAGCACAGTACAGCTTTTACACATATTTAACAGAATAGGCGCGTCATTACTGTTCGCGTGTTTTATGAACGCGCGCTTTGCTTAGAGAAAAGTAAAATGAAAAAAAAGGCCCTGGGAGTAATCAAGGTCTTATCACCCGCTTTACCTGCACATAATGTCACTGTTTACGAGTAAGTGTATTAAAATATTTTAAAAACCAGACATGACTAGAAAAAAAAATGTGCACACTAGTGCTACGTGTAAATTTTAACCAAACCTATGATATTGTGTACATTTTTTTATTATTCTGTGCAACAACTCTGAGACTACTGGTCCAACAAAGCCCACTGAGAGTCTAGGAGGCTAAACCATCTGAACTATCAGAGACGCTGGTAGAAGTTTGAAATGGTGCCCACGGCTACTTTCTACCATCGCATCGCTCGCCATCGGCAGGGAATTCATCCTCACACCCCAAATGGTCAGGAACAGTGCTGCTTCAGAGGAACTTCCACATACGAATGCTTAGACTGTGGAAATAGGTCCTTACCAATGTTTTCCCTAATTACTATAAATATGGGGTTCATCAAGAAAGAAGTAATTAGATTTTCGAAGGGTCGGCAACGCGCGACTACGATGCCCCAGGTGTTTCAAGCGTCCATTGGCTACGGTGACCACTTAACATCAGGCCGATCGTTAGCTTGTTTACCACCTAAGTAGTATAAAGAATGTACTTAATTCGGCAATTTTAACAAACAACATCTAAGCCAAGGTTTTATGATGGCGTTCAGAATCAAATAGGTAGGTGCCTAGGTATACAGGCTCCTTTTATGTTAGGCAGCCATTGTTTCTTATTTCATCAATAACTGTGATTAATGTTTAAACAAAATCATATTGAAGTGACCCCACTCCGCCCACTAGGGCAATTACGTAATTGTTGGTAACAACAGATCAGTAACACCTATTCAAAAAATATAGGGTTATAAAAAACTACATCAAATACTCTAAAAGAGCCTTCTTCAAATGTTGTTTTCCTGTAGGATCTGTTTATGCTGTCCCTTAGGATCGTTGGCTTTAGTTGTTCTTTAAAAAACTGCCCACTTAACATGTAGGTATCTACAAATTAAAGGTACTTACTTATTAAAAAGGATTTATCAGACAAAAAATTCACTCTATAAATCCGCTAACGTAACAAAATAGCAAAGTCCGTGAAAGATGAAACAATTCGTAACAAAAAGGCTTATGCAAATCGAGGAAGCCGAAATAAAATGGAGTCTCGGTGCGAGCGCGTGCGATCGATACGCCCGCCCGGCGACCTTGCGGGCGGGCCGTGGGCGGCGGCGCTAAGAGGCTGGGATTGGCGTGCCCCGCCCGTGCAGCCCCGTCCCTCCGCGCCACACGCCGCCAAGCAAACGCTGGCCGTGCCAAGCCGCCAAGCCAACCTCGAGTGCCGGCCGGTTGGCGCACGAACGCGACGTTTGCGCGATGTGCACTGCGCGACACGTACGAACAGCTGTTCAATCCTTTGGTTTTTTTGTGATACTGAACTTTTAAAATGTGCTAGTGATACTTATTACGTAGTGTCTGTACGATGATCACCGATATGTACGCGCCGTTCGCGGCACCACCTCCCAATAAAACTATAGTAAGTGTTGGTTATTATGATTATTTTATTGGTTAATGTGGGATTGGCAACTTGTGTAAGGATTGAAACTCTTTAAGAGTCTTGTCTGCTTTTGTATATGTCGTGGCCAGATCTAAGAATTGATCACTTCATTTTGTGTTCGACCATTTTATGAAATGGTCGTATTTCATGATATAGTCAGCTAAAAGTGACCATATTGTTTAAACGTACACGTTTAATTATATGTTAATCCACGTATAGCCATATCATTAAAGTAGGGTTTCCGTAATATAAAAAAAAAATATTGTTGTACGTACAAAGATTAGCTTAAAAATGTACGTAACACTTATAATAGTCTGTATAGTCTGCAATCAAATAAAAAGACAATAGCAATAAATGCAGGGTGGATATAGTTTACATAACTGAACTGAAACTACAGTGTCGTAACGATATTTCAATATACTTTTATCTTCCACTAGACCGCTGTTTCACCAGTCCGTATGGAAAAACCTATTCCTTTTGATAACTCTCAATATCGGTATAAACGATAATATCAAGTTATGGTAAGTGCCGGTACGTCGTTAGCGAAAAATTGCTCCGAAGAAAAAATATTTCCATGGGAACTTTTGATCAGGCTACAAAAAAACATACTTTTGCCCAAAAAAGTCCATTTTAAATCCTGCAACAAAATGTTTGAAATAAGATGAGTACCTAGTTCCGAAAAATATGTTATACATCCAAACTTCACCTCTTTATATTATTAGTAGGTATAGATTTGAAAAAAAAAATAGTTTTTATTGCAGAATAATGCTCTGCCGCCATGATGAATTACAAAAACAAAGCGACATTTGCGCCTCTACCGGTGGATAATTTAACTATTTTACGATATAATAACTAAAATGTTTGACCATATTATATGACGTAGATATGCGTTTAGCTGTTCTGGATTTACCATATCATGATAGGGCCAGCGGGTTCCGTTCTATATCAAGAAATTTGACGAAGGCATTGTGGCTTAGGTAAACTTTCTCACAGCTAAGCAAGTTGTTATTGGGTTCGTCCATATTGGTCTTCTGATCTGTCATTGCGTACCTACTACAAACGTCACCGCAAAATATCTTGCATACTCTATTGCATACACAGAAGAACCTACCTGCATGGGTATAGGAAAGGTGGACTGATGAATTGAAAACCAAGCTCCATGGTGTTTTTAACCCAAAACAAAAACTGTTAATCTATACAGTTACGTAATAGTTGAGGTAGTAGATTTCTTGGCCAATAACTTTGAAATTTGTTACGGCTACTGGGCCACTGCATCTTGTGAGAAGTTACCAACACAGAAACAAGTTAACATATATGCCTGCTACCAGAAAGGGAATAAACTCAGATTTTTTTACCGTTACCTATTTTGGTGATTAGATTGTAGAAAGTTGTAGATATCGTTTGTAGGTAGGTACCTACTTTAATACTTACTTATTCTGTGGTTGTGTGCCACAGGTAAATTTTTGTTTAGGACGTGCAATTTTTTTCTCTCAGTGTAACACGTACACTTCGAGTTTTGTAATCTGTCTTATGGTCTGCGTAATAATAGCCTCAAAATTGGCCACACTTTAGAAAGAGACAAATTAACCTGTGGTATCTTTTCTCATAGAAAACACAGCAGAGGTTAACATTGTTCCTCAAGTGTATCATATATTTGCAATAATTCTGTCTACAGAACGTTAATAACATACGATACACCAACAATTATCGAATCTATTATTGCAATTGCAATTTGAGATGCACTTTAAGACCTCTTTACTTTTTCTGCTTTTCCAAAATAACTGTACTAGAAAATATCTGCCTTTGACTGTTTTTTACCGTTTTCGAAATGTCTATTTCATTCTATCATGCATCGACATGTTATAATACTTAGAAATACTTAATAGATTATAATTCAGAATATAGATATTGGATAAGTGAGTAGGTAACTATTACCTACGAATCAGGAATGCTTAAAAGATACAATTATCTCAATCTGTCACTTACACCCTAATTTCTCTAACCTATTTGTTTTATTTTGTAAACTCAAAGAATTGTTTGATCGCAACATCAATCTCTTTTGCTAAAATATTTGTCATCGTGAACAAAATCCGGAAAACAATCAAAGAGGGTTAAAATTATTCAATAGGGTTCAATTCCGGGATCAATCCTTCGACGGGTTATTCAATTTATAAAGCGTTGAAGAACGAACAATAATGTATTGTTCCCATCGGGGTTACATTTGAAGATAAATAGACAATCAATACAAACGTTTTCTGTATAGAAATACATTTAATATGGATATGTACATAGATGTGTACTTTATAATAGGTACACATTTATCTACACTATAAAACTTTGAAAGATAAAAATTTAATTCAGATGAAATCTAATAATAAATGTATATATTTAAGTAAAGTATGTTTAAACTGTCTAAATAATCTTGACCCCGCGGGTTGCACTTTATGAGACTATGTATCGTTGCCTGAATTAAGAAAATAGACTGTCTTGTATGTACCTATGTCTAATAATCACATAGTTTGTTGTTGGCTGACACATAATTTATTACTATTCAGCTCTGTACTATACTTACACACATAATTGTATCAATAACAATAAAAAAATAAAAAAACACATTTTATTGACATTACCGCATCAATTAAGTGTGATAGCTTATAACATTATATTTATTTGTAGTATAGATATATACCCATATATGTATGCATGTATTTATATTGTATGTATTAATATTTTTTGTAGATATTATTTGGAAATATATTAAAGTGTTGTTTGAGATATTTCATAACTCGTTAATATTCCTTCTCTATTTTGGTTCACCTACCTCAATTAATTTTTGTTATTATCCTCTACCATAAGGTTGTCTGGTGGAAATCGAGAACGTCTAATTGTAATATGTACTTTTGTTCTCTGCCTATAACTGAAAACAAGTGGTGTTCAATAAATCATTTATCTACCTACCTTTCTATCAATAGTAATATCTATGGGTGATAATTATTTATAGCTGCATATGTAGAGGTCATTGATATTTTTTTAGAACTTTAAGTAAATTTGGCATTTTATTTATTTGAACAGTCTATGTATATATGTTAGCGTGGTCTTATGTTCCCGTGTAGCTCTTTAGGTACCTACTGATCATATTCTGACCACAGAGTACATTCTCATTCTGACAAAGCTTTGTCTTAGTGGTGCACGTATCATAGGCTATGTGACGTCTCACAAAATCAAGTAGGGCGCATAAAAATAAGGGCCCTCTTACAGTCCACTAGCGCCGCCATTAGATATCCTCAATTTTCTCTTCGTAGAAAACGAATTTTCTAAAATCCAAACGTCGCAAATATAAAGCTAGTCATAAGCTATTTTTAGAACTTATAGTGGCCGTTTTTAGCAGAAATGCCAACTATAACTCACAGATATTATTTAGAAACAATATAAAACCTTCTAAAAATAGCTTATGACTAGCTTTATATTTGCGACATTTGGATTTTAAAAGTTCATTTTCTACGAAGAGAAAATTGAGGATATCTAATGGCGGCGCTAGTTAGCTACTATATGCGCCTTAAACAAATCAAAAAAAGTAGTGTCACGTTTGGTCGTATGAATAATCTTGATGAGCACATATGTCAAATATATAATTTGCAAGTTATGTCGTCGTTCATATAACTTCGGCAGTCGGGTTTTAGTTTCTTAAACTCCCACTCGGTAAAATAATTTATTTCTAAAATCATTATACCGTGCGTTCCCAGTAGAACATCCTATATGTACTGACAAGAGGAACATGCATATAAAAGAAACAAAAATAAGAATGTTATTAACAATTAACTAAAAAGCAAATAACAAACAGGTTTCAACAAAGTAAATAAACGAGAACGTAAAGTATGCTAAGAAGAAATTAGACAAACAAGACCATTATTGGTATGGCTTGTTTAGTAGAGAAAAGTTCCTTATTACCTACCTACAACCCAAAAAAGAGCAAGGAAGAAACGCTAACCAAAGATGATAACAAAAAAATGTCCCGTTACATATCACACCGTCTGTCAATCCATTTCGCGTTTCATCCGCACTTCAATTTATACACTGAACCCATTATGCGTGTCTAATAGATTTTTTTGGCGCTGGCCCATTCACAGCGGGCCCAGCGTGAAGTCGAGTCAATGCCCATTGTGGCATTGAGCCGCCGACAACGGCCGACAAACTTCTATTTGTAATGGCCCTAAATGGCTCTTACGGGGATTAAGGTACTCGATGCTTTGTCATCGTCCCAAAACTGCCACAGTATGGACAAATCCGACGTTTTTGCGTTGAAATTGTGGCTCGCGGAAGAGGTATTAGCAAATGTTTCTCGAGATCTGTCAATATTGATAGGTAGTAATGTGGTGTTTTTGTTGTCGTTCACTTTCGATTAGCCACTTTACCGAAGGTATTTAAATCTCACCATAAGAAGATAATTATTCTCCAAAGGACTCCCTCGCAGCCTAGTTGGTAGTGCGGCCAACTGCTGTGCATAGTGTGGGTTCGATTCCCGCATTGGACAAAAATTAATGTGATAAAAAAAATTGTGTTAGTCTTAAGTCTGGGTGTATTTATGTATAATATGTATGTATTTACAAAAAAAAAGTAATATATATGTATCTGTATCCGCTGTCTGGTATCCATAACACAAGCTTTGCTTACTTTGGGGTCAGAAGGTGCTGCGTGTAATTTCCATTACAAATATTTATTTATTCTTTTTTAAGGTACCGCACCTAGATAGTTAGAACGAAATACGTCTCTTACTCTTATCAATAGATACCTTCTTAGCAAACCCCATACTTTTCAATTAATTGAGATGATCCCCTGACATAGGTATCTATGTCCAAGTACTTACCTACTTACTAAATATAAATATGCAGTTAAGATTATTTTTTTGCCATTCGACTACAAGGATAAGAAAATACTTATTATTTACTTTTTGTTGGGGCTTTGCAGGCGGTGTAATTTTATTTTATTTAATTTGTAAAATTAGTGTTAAGGTATAGATATTAGGTAATCCTAATTAAATTAATTCTGATTCCATTCCATTACTAATTGGTTAAGTAGTTACCTACCTACTAAACTCTTTAGCGTTATAGAAATAAGAACACATATACCTATTTATAAACCTATTCCAATTACCTTTTACTTTCGAATGTTTTTAAACGTTCCAGTTCACTTACAGCAAAACGTCACCAGTTAATTAAAAACGGTCTAATTAAAATACTTATTTGTCACTTACACCAATTATAAAAAAAAGTTCGTCGGTCTACGGCAGCGTTAATAAATCCGCCCCCAATAATTCTTATTTATTTATCCCGGCGACGCGACATGTTTAACCCGTTCATTGACAAAAGGTATTTAAATTAAGTTGTCAGGAAATTATATTTATTGTCTCAGAATACAAGAATGAATTCTCAGTCATTTTTAGACACAACGTCTGTTAATGACAACATTTTAATAACATACTAGCTATTTTCGCGGTTCGACCCTTGTATAATTAGGAATCACCCGGAAGTCTTTGTCCTTCTAGATGAAAACTGATTTTTGAAATCTAATATTATGAAACGGCTGAAAATGAAGTGTCTGAAAACTAGTGTTTCGCATTGAATTACAAATTGTTTGGAATAATATTGAAATCTCTCGAAACCACAAAATTAATAGACCCTACGAATTTATTAAAAAGAGAAAATAGTAGTTTCTTGGTGGAGAAACTTGGTAGATCTTGGTAAAAAAATAATTAAAAACAAATTTTAAGCACCAGACATACTGAAAAAAAAAACTAGCTAACAATAACACAAATTTTATCTCCTGATAACATAGCTGGGGGACTTCAAACTAAATTGCTAATAGTAGATAAAGTGTTGAGTTATGTGCAGCAAATCAGTTGTTTAATTATAACAAAAGTTTGGTTATTACTAAGTAAATTTCGAATAGCTAAACTAGTTTAGTTATCCTTTTTTTCAATGCATATGAATAATTTTTTTTGCACATTCTGCAAACCTTTTATGAAATTAATGTGACATTGTTTTCGACTCATTGGCAAAAGTGAACAAAAAATGATATAACCTCCCCATAAAATGCGCGGTGAGAAAAAGCTGAAGGCCAAGTGTGAGACGAGCCGAAGCCATTCCTATTTTAAATTACTGGTACAGCGCCATCTAGCTTATCATTAAGAGAAACAGTAACACATTCAAAGTTAAGCAACGCAGGGCTTGGTCAGTACTTGGCTAGTTAAATGCTTAGCGGCACACAATTTTTTTTTGTTTGTGTTTGTAAATTATATACTCGTAAATGGTGGGAGGAACGGATCCCTCGGTGCGCGAGTCCAACTCACACTTGGCCGTTTTTTTATTTTTATTAAACATTTAATGTGTATATTCCTATATTATCACTCAAGAGGTCGTACTACGTGACAGTAAAAAAAAGGATGACGCGATATTTAAGTAAGCGTGCGTGACTAGTGCATCTACATCGCAATTCAATATTTTTTTCATTGTAATACATGTAATAAATTAAAAGTTTATTAGACATCATTGTCATCAATATTCGTTTTTAAGGGTCCTAAGCACCATTACGGCTATGCTTTAGTAAAGTTTTAACAGATAGCACTTAGGACTTTAAAGATTTATTTGCCAAAATTTAAAAAATAAAACAGTTTAAAGGGGTCACTTTTGGATATTTTTCAATCGAATGAACGTTCATTAATCGTGTTTTCACGTTTTCAGGGTCTCTACCATATCTCAAAGAACACAGAAATTTCATTTTGGTCGGATCTGCTTAGTGGAATTGGAGAAACATTCGACAAAAAAAATTTATCTTAAGTAGAGCGCATATCAAAAAAGTAATAAATATCGAAGTAGATATTTTGGACACGTTCTGCAGAATATCGAAGTACAATGTTATTAATTACAAATACCTACATGAACTTATTTGTTCATTAACTTGTCTCACTAAAGTTATTTATATGAACATCAGTCAACGCGCCGTCTGGCCGACGACAAATTTAACAATGCAAAGCGCTCGGCTTTGTTTTCTAAAAAAAGCACGCTTAATAACGAGCGACTCTGTCAGTCCGCGCGTTACTAGCAATTTATTGTACGTTTAATTGTTTTCAAACAATTTAGCGCTTTATTTAAGCTTTGCGGTTCGGCAGCATCACATCTGCCATATGAAAAAAGTTATTTCTCGCCATAATATAATTTTACAACTGCAACTCCTTAAGGCAATAAGATTAAGGTTTTGGTGAGAGATAGTAGGTCACGGTACCCACCAAATAATCTAATTTGAAAGGATTATTAGGAACTCGTGGTCCATTTACATTCATGCATCGTAAACAATATGCGAAGTGCATAAACTTCGGCCGTGTTTAGTCACTATTCTAAAATAATAATAAAAACCCGACTAGAAAAATATAAAGAAAAAAAAAAGCAATTAAAAAGTGCACCTAGACATTTCAAATATTTAATTATAATAATATAGTTTGAGCAATCTGTACTACTATTTGAACTTGCATTGAAATGAGTTGCGCTTGCTTACCTACAGTTACTGTTAAATATTTGGTATGTTTTAGGTGCACTTTATTATTGCTTTTTAGTTCTTAAACACTTAACAGTCGGGTTTCTTATTTATTTAATTATTTAGTTTTTTACAGCATTTTAGTTTTTTTTTATACTAGCGCTTGACTATTTTAATACCCTACGGAGATGAATACCTCATTCAAATCTGTCAAGTCGCTTAGACTACAAAAGGTCACAATACATGCATATACGAGCGAAAAATATTACTCTCCTTCTGGCCAGTCGGGTAAAAAAGCCCGACGTAAATAAGCCTTGTAAATATTATTATAAGGGAAATCGTATACCTTTCCAATAAATATTTTAAAGGTCAAACTTGTTTCTAACGAGACGGTTAGAGAGAGGTAATTTTGAATCATTTGATAGTTGGTAGCATGAGCTTGGTTTCACATACTTCCAACTTACTTATCTGGGGTAATTATTCACGCTGCCATATCCTCTGCTGCGGTCTGTAGTATTCAGAGCTCTGTCAAGCGTTAAAACTGTTTAACTATTCCACCTGCTATGTGTTCATAGCTTCCTGCCACAACCGCAAATGGTCCATTAATATTCCTATTTAATAGAATTAATTTGAACTATTATACTGGTATATGCCATAGATATGTGCGTATCATTAAATTATATTGTAGTTATCAGGTAAACTAACTCTATAGTAACATTGTAACTGCCAAAGTTTTTTTGTCAAATGTGCGAAGACCTATTTAATTATTTCCTAAAATCATATAAACACATTTGTCAAAAATATATTATGTAATTTTTGCCTGGGGTTTAGCCTGCGTATTCCAACATATTTGAATGAAATGCTCTCTGTCGCGTCCAAATGTGTCCTTAGATCTAAAGTTATAAAGAAATATATATGTATGAATAAAGTAAAATGCTCTGATCATATTTCTTTAACATGACATCCTATTTTGCAAGTCAAATTAAATTTTTAAAAGTATTCAGTTTACATTTCTTACATCTTGCAGTTTTTACTGCTTTCAGAGTTTGAAAAACTAAACAACATCTGTCACCATCGGAATTTACTGTCCTTAATAGACATCCAAGCATCTTTTACAACCACACTTATACTTAAAATTTGTTTATACCTAAACCAAAAAACAGTTTATTGCAAATGAAATACCAAAAAATACCTCGTAGCAAGTTCTACGCATGTGCGGCGTAGACCTTTAGTACCATTCACACACTTGGTAAAATTGACCAAAAAAATATAAAAACAACACCACACAATAGAGATTTTTAAAAATATAGAGACTTTATCAAACATTTTCATACAATCAAATATATTATAAAAACATATTATAATTTACTTACCTATATTCGTAAGTAATGCCTTTTTGCTCCGTGATGAAAATCTAAAATCAGTTATAAAAAACTGTTGAAAATTAAATTATACGCATCAACAGAGTACATCAGCAAGACCGTCGTCACAGAAGAGAGATACTGTTTCGAACCGCTTTGAAGAAACGGTAAATAGAACATTTATCTGTATTTGACATCGTAGTTACTTTTAACAAACTGACAATGTTAACAATTACAATATTTGGCCAAAATTCAAACCCAATTATTTTAATAGAATTATTTTGAAATGCCACTATTGCCACTACAATATAATATCGTGAATATCCACTTTAGTTTTCTACATAAGGTTAAAAACACAGCTGTTCTATAAAGCATGCTGTATGTATTTAAACTTGTTTTACAATCCACAACAATAAATTTAATTATATTACTACAAGTTGTACGTACACAGCAAAGTAGTAGGTACGTAAAGCTACGTCGTAATAAGTATATAATAATGACATTGTGACATGGGTTACGTAATAAAAGCAACCAGCTGCGTTTGCCTCGAACACTTTTAGTAAGTTTCCCGCTTCGTACGTGATCCGCCATTACACTCAAAAGAACAACTTCATTCAAGATACTGGCCATTGATAAAATTCTCAGTCGATAGTTCTTATAGTGCAACAAACTTTTCCGACCCTCTGACCCTAGGTGTTTAATCGCTAGTGTCGTTGTAAGTTCACACCATTTTAATATGGCGACTGTAGTTTTGATTTTTGACCACACTGGCTCAAAAAAGTTTGTTGCAATAACTTTTCAACGTTTCTTTTCATAAATAATTTATTTGCTTTATAATTTCAAACGATTGTCTTGTTTCTATTGCAGGTGCATGAATATTAAGATGCGCTTGACTTATTACTTCTATTTAAAATTCAATTTTATTCTTATTCATTTACGTGCTAGGAACTATAAGTGGTCCAATGAACTGATATTATTATATAGGTATAGTTATAGGATGCTCATTTATCCAGCAATAGTCTTGATATTGAGAACAGTGTGAATTAATTTCACTCTAAAATTTGTAATACAAAGTCAACTCAGTCTCAGTGGCTTAGTGGGAATGATCCATCCTGCTGAACCGAGAAGCGTGGGTTGGTTTTCCGCACTGGACGAAACCTTGTGGCGAACTATTCTGTCTGTCTTGAGTCTGGGTGTTTTCTATTGATTTATATTTTTTTTTGATATGTATATATATTCCTATATGTAGATACTTATCTATATTAGTCACAGAACTTTCTAAGACTACCATGTTAGTAGCAGTAGTATTAGTTGTTTTGACACCCAGGCGGCGCTTTGAGGTTTGGTTAAAAATATATATAATATATACCTCTTTGCTCTGTGATTAATATCTAAAAACAGTTCTAGAAACTCAAAAAAATTGAATTTAAATTTTCGAATCAGCGAGACTGTCGTCATAGAAGAGAGATACTGTTTCACGCTGCTTACAAAAAACGGTAGATAGATCATAATCCTTAATCTTGACGGTATTAACCATCGTGGTTACTTTTCAAACTGAACTTTTCATTCAATGACATATTAATAGACTCCTTCTTATAGATACCTAGGTAATCTTTATGTAGTATATTGATTACGGCAGAGAAACTGAATCATAAAAAAATCACCGCTCTAAACCTATTATTTCATCGGACTCGTCAAAGTCGGCTTCTGGAATATCTCGATCAAATAAGAATAGATATGCAAAGAATATTGAATCTTATCAGAGATACCAGGAGATCATAGTTTCGAAAGAGCTTTCTTTTTGCAACTCACTGCATTAGCTGGGCTTGTTAGTGTGGAGATGTGGCCGGAGAGCCGCGTAATGAACGCGGTCTGCAAGTCATGAGGCAAAGCGCCGCCGCCGCCACGCCGCCGTCGACCCGTCAGCGGAGCCGTCAGCGCACCTCTTGTCAATATTTGATCGTCCGACAACGGATAAGGTTATTTTCAAAGATGCGGCACCACTAATTAATACCTAGTGGTCGGTAAAAAACGCACAAGGAGCTGTTATGTTTTGTTCAAAAGCTTAATAAAGGTTCTAAGAACTAGGTAAGTATGAAACAGATATAAGAATTACAATGGATAGAAAAGTGTGGGATTTTTCTCAAGAGAGCAATGTTTTTGCGGATCTAACTGTCACAAAGAGCAATCGATTAAAGTAACAAGAGGAACAAATAGGAAGTGGTAAGAGGTCGGAGACTCGTGGTGGCCCCCTGGTGCGCTCGCAGCAGTGTCCCGCCCGCCCGCCGGCAGCGCCCGCTGCGCCCTAATTGATATAAACACCGATAGCGCCATCACTTACCACTCCAAGAGTGTTTTTACTCAGTTTGTTGTTCAGGGACGCGTTTGAATATTCTACTCGAATCAACTCGAGGGCTTTTTGACATGAGTTTCCCGAAGTAGTGAAGGAGATGATATGAAACTCTACTCCTGTCTCCTCGTTCTTAAAAAAATTTTTAAACAAGTAATGTATATAATTTTACCAGATAAGACAGTATATTTATTATTTATCTCATTTTTCAATAATTAACGGAATTATACATACGTACGTAACATATACTGTCTTGTTAAATCATATTCCACACATTTTCGGATTGATAAAATGTCTCCATAAATGCCCTACGTTAGTACCTATAAACCAAGATAAATTATTAAAATAAAACAAAAACCCAATAAAATTTCAATCGGAAAGCGAAAAGAGAAGATAATAAATAATTAAAAATTCAAAACAGTTTCAAAATTATTTCTTAGTTAACTATTTTTTGAGTAAAAATCGAGTTTCTTGCCGGTTTGTTCTCTGTAAAAATCAATATTGTGAACCGGAGGGTGGGTGATAGTCTTCAAAAATTTTTATTTAATAACTTTTACGATTTAAAAGAGTTTGTATAAACCTAATTTGAATAAATTTTTTGACATTGGCTTTAGGAAACTATATTTAAATTTTATACCCTATGTCACGCCCACAATTAAGACGAATCAAATGGTACCTCATATGATCAGATCCGTCAAGCCGTTAAGAGTGCAAAGCGTGCCAAAGACATCGACGATACATATACACTCAAAAAACATTCCAACCCGGTAGTCGGGTAAAAATGTATATATAGTATATCGACAATTCATACTACATCACATCACAGAGAAATAAACATCAAGTTTTATAAGTATTTAGCTTATGGCAGAATGCCAGATAATTTGACAAGAGGGTATGGGTTCATATCCCGCCGATAGCCCGAGTTTTCATAAGTAGATTACAATGTCTAAAAAATAGGAAAGTTCGCAAACTGCGGCATTGCTAAAAAATGCTGTATTATACTTAAATCAAATCAATTACTGTCTGAAATAAATATAAATCATTAAACCAAATTACTTAAAATTAAAAACTTTAACGAGCTCTATTGTCGACGGAATATATCCATCAGAAGGATATAAAAGTGATGACCCATAAGAATAGGGAGCAAATAAATCCTGCAGCATTAGCAAACCGTAAAACCACTGCACACGACCCATTACGTCTATTATGAGAGCCATCGGAAATTGCGACTATTAGTCTCAACGTCCGGGTTTTAAGTGTAAATTTTCCGTTTGCAATTTGTAATTTGGATGGAAGATTATTATTCTAAACAAAAGTATTTTTCTATTTATTTTTATTTTTAACTACGAACTTAGATAATACTTCTATATAATTTAAATGCCTTTTAGTGTACAGTACCGATGTCCAATCCTAACTAACTTCATACAGTTTGTCTAGAATAGGTATAGGGTGTATATTATTTTATCCCCAGTCTGTAACTTTGAAAGCTGGCATTTAAAACTTATGGGACATATACATATATAACCATCTTAATCTATATACACTGTGGTGTCAGAGGAAGTGTTGTGGCGATGGGCTCACCACCTGTCACGTAGAAGTAAAGCGGTTGGTAAAACGAGGGTGTCCCCTTACATTGTAGTCTCCAGCCAATCGTTGACCCTTTTGGGGAATAAAAAGCGTGACGTTACATATAAATAGTGAGAACTAAGTATTAAGTACATATATTTATAGTTATACTAGCTTTAGCCCGCGACTCCACGTGCGCTAAATTCGGTTATTGGCGTAAGATCAGATAAGTCAGGTGGCGAGGAGCGAAGTGACGTGCTGCAAGGAAAAATTAGCAAAAATCTGGCAAATAATACTACTGCCGCGGTCTGTAATGACAGTTTTGCCGGACAAGCTGAAATAAAGTTTTTTGATATTTATAGCGGAGAGTAAGGGCTGCAATAATGACCAAGCTTAAAGGCCGAGAGCGTAGCTAAGCGAATGTCGAGGCCATAACAGCGTGGCCAACAGTGTAGTCGTTGCATACTTTGGGTCAAGGCTTTGTATAGTGATTTACTCAAATAATGCGAGTAATTCAAGTAAAACTTAGAAGGTCGACTTTGATTTTCAAATTCAAATTCAATATAATTTATTCAGTTTAGGCTACAATAACTGAGCACCTATGAATGTCACTACGCCATCGGTTCGTAAGTCTACAGGACGGGAGACCTTGTACTGAGAAGAACCGGCAAGAAACTCAGCAACGGCCTTTCTTTTCTCCCTTTCTCTTACAGCGTCCAATTAAAATATTGCAAAATGCCCTCCCTATCATAAAAGGACACTTTCCATTACAAACATAAAAAAAACATGAAATATAAAGCACAAGCACAACCTAAAAAAGTATCTAATATAAACAAAAGACAGTTTATGTATTCATCACTAAGAAATAATCAATGTACAGTATTAATAAACAAAAAGAAGTTTGTCAAAATAATGGTTACATAACAAGCATTTTTGAGTAAAATCTATTTGCATCTGAGCATTTTTAAAACAAAACTCGACAATAATGGATTTTCCAAGGAAATTGCTGGTGGCTAAAAAAAATTAAATTTCATACAATATTGCTGGTGCCTTTTTGAGTAGCGCGGAGTGGTCAACTTTACTCAAATCGATTGCTTATTTTTTCGAGGGTAATCGTACCGGGGGTAAACTCAAATGAAAATCGATTCTTTACGAGTAAAAAAAATTTTTGCTGTAGTCTAAGCACAAAGTTTTAGGGTTAGGTTTAGAGCAAGGTTAGAATAACAATTACCCGTCTGTATTACTTTAAGGTTAGGGGTAATCCTGACGTTTTTAAATGGTAAGATACTCAACTGCTATTGAAGGGTCGTAGAGCCATTAGCCCTCTCGGAGAGCGATATATCACACCCTCCCGCTTCGGCCCAGCCACCATGAATACTCTTCACTCCGTCAAATACACTCGAAAGCTTTAAACTGTCCCTGTCAGTAATGGCTCGAATGTGAACAATACATTGTTGATCTTTCAAGGGGACTTTAAGATAAGCCTGCTTGACATTTACTTTATTATTTTGAAATTACATGAAACATATTGTAGGTACTTAATAAAATAAAAACCAAAATAGTTTTATTTCTTCTATGTTTTTGCTGTATTTTGTCTACGACTTGGAGTTGGCGAAAACAATCGCCCAAAATTTTACACTTTGGATACTTTTTACATTTTTTTACACCAATAGGGGTTGCAGTACCGGTCCTCTTTTAAAAGACCTGGTTTTTCGATTCTAATAGCAGCTTAAAACCGGGTACCCGGTTTTTTTTTTTCGGTTCTTCGAGTGATTTCGTTTATTGCAGATAGCACTAGTAGTGCTGTTTACAAATGCTAGCACTACCATGGCACCGTTCAAATGTTTTATAGTACAATCGAGAAAAAAAATACAAAAAGAAACCGGCCAAGCGCGAGAAGGAGTTCCGTACGATCTAAGAAGATTGACGTCTGTTTGTAATTCGATGGATTGATGACGAAAAGATAGTTTTTCCCACCGACCTACCGACCGATATGTTGAGCTTTTATAGTCATTTTTGCAAGGAAACTGCTAGTCTAAGATCAATAGTTAGGGAGATATGGCTCTTTCTAGTTTGACAGCTGTCATCAAAAATAAAGATCTTGATGAGATCTATTATTTCTGTCTAAGATGAATAGTTACAGAGATGAAGCCTTTTCTAGTTTGACAGCTGTCATCTTAAATGAAGATCTTGATGAGATCTATCATTCTGCAAGGAAACTGCTAGTCTAAGATCGGCTTTATCTCCGTAACTTGAATCGTAGACTAGTAGGTTCTTCACAGATGTGATAGATCTTATTAATATTCATTTCAAATAACATGTTTTGGGCTTTCGGTGATAATGAAGTTTTTGTTTTGACAGCTGTCATCTGAAATAAAGATCTTGATGAGATCTATCATTTCTGCAAGGAAACTGCTTGTCTAAGATCAATAGTTAGGGAGATATAGCTCTTTCTAGCTTGACAGCTGTCATCAAAAATAAAGATCTTGATGAGATCTAAAATTTCTGCAACGAAACTGCTAGTCTAAGATCAATAGTTAGGGAGATATAGCTCTTTCTAGTTTGACATCTGTCATCAAAAATAAAGATCTTGATGATATCTATCATTTCTGCAAGGAAACTGATGGTCTAAGATCAACAGTTAGGGAGATATAGCTCTTTCTAGTTTGACAGCTGTCATCAAAAATAAAGATCTTGATGAGATCTATCATTTTTGCAAGTAAACTGCTAGTCTAAGATCAATAGTGAGGGAGATATAGCTCTTGCTAGTTTGACACCTGTCATCAAAAATAAAGATCTTGATGAGACCTATCATTTTTGCAAAGAAACTGCTAGTCTAAGATCAATAGTTAGGGGGGTGTAGCCCTTTCAAGTTTGACAGCTGTAATCAGAAATAAATTATTATTAAAAATTTAGTTAAAAAAAATAATAAAAAAATCAAAAAATGAAAAAAAAATCCTAGTGATTAACAAATCAACCCTGGCACAATGAGTATAATAAGTATTTTAGTTCACGACTGTACTTTAAAATATTTGAATGTCTGGTAGAGCTATTTTTTGTAAATAGCACTACCAGTAGTGCGGCTGGTAGTGCTATCTGCAATAAACGAGTGATTTGTGTGAAAATCAAGATTAAAAATTAAGACAAAGCTGGTTAAATCACAGTCATTTATTTAAAAAATGTAACATAATACCTACCTAAAATAGTCATAATTTTTAAGTTACATCCTTAACTAGTATGTTTGTTTGCTTCTAGTTGCTAGTTTGCTTTGTAGTTTTCTTTTATACCACGAAGGTAGCAATCAAGCTTACGGTCCGCCTAATGGTATGGACGCTTGCAACACCTGGGGCATCACTCGCACAATGCCGACCCTTCAAAAATCTAATTCATTTCTTAAAGAACCCTATACTTTAGTCCTAAGAGAAAACATTGTACAAGCGGTAGAACTCCCCAGAGAGGCAAAATCTCTCCTCAGATTTCGAACGGAACGAGGGCTCGATACAGCTAGTGAGTTTGGGATCGTCGACAATTCTCTCAGCCCGTCGTTGAACCGAGTCAAACTTGTAAAGCAGCAATCTTTGCCCCGACGTGAAGTACTGCATCGCTCTGTTTAGTACATCAAAGTTTTTGTACGCCAGCTTTATCATGTCTTCTAAATGATTTGGGAACTGAACATCGCTGGTGATATCAAGACCAAGGTTCCCAATGCTCTTGGAGATGGTGAGAGGAGGGTTCTGGAATTTATAACAAAACAGATAATATTGTTACCGAAGGCACTAGGTGCTCAAGACAGAGAGGTTCAGGTAGAGTGGGTTCAGAGGCAAGGAAAGAAAATCACTTTTCAAGGTCAATCAAAGTTGTAATCTATACTCGTTCAAAGTTATATAAACAAGCTTTTAATGGTTAGTAATAGAACTTAGAGCTATCTATTTAACAATATTTGAAACTACCTAACTATACAGAACGATTGAAAACCATTAGCCTGCCTACACAGATTTCTAAGAAGAAGGTTTGCAAATATATATTATATTATATATATATATTAGGACAGAAAGTATAATAACCCGATCGATGATATCTTCCACGGGTCCACATCCAGTAGATATCCGCCGCCAGTCGACGATTCCAAACTCACTTGCGGTATCGAGCCCTTAAGTCTAAGGAGAGACTTTGCCTCACTGTGTGTGTTCTACCGCTTGTACAATGGGTTGTGTTCTGAGGAATTGTTCGAAATGATGCCCACGGCTACTTTCTACCATCGCACCGCTCGCCATCGGCAGGGAATCCATTCTCACACTTTAGAACCTAAATGGTCGCGTACAGTGCGGTTTCAGAGAAACTTCCTCCCGCGAACGCTTAAGTTGTGGAATGAGCTCCCTGCCAAGGTATTCTGCAAGGACTACAGTATGGAGTTCTTCAAGAAAGAAGTTATTAGATTTCTGAAGGGTCGGCAACGCGCAAGTGATACCCCTGGTGTTGCAAGCGTCCATAGGCTACGGTGACCGCTTACCATCAGGAGGGCCGTAAGCTTGTTTGCCACCTTAGTGGTATAAAAAAAAAAAAAAAAAAAAAAAAAAAAAAAAAAAAAAAATTACGCGGACGAGACTGATTTTATGGGACTGGCGTGCGGTGAGTATTGTTAGTCCAGGGCCTTGGTGAGCAGGCACAATGCTATGCCGAACGTGGCTGGCACGATGATAGGCCGCACGTGGCTGATGCTCGCCCCGTAGTTAAGGTGAGCAGTGTTGCTCAGGCCGAGACTCTGCTGATGTTCAGGCCGAGGATCTGGAGTATAGAACCACTCCCAGATTCCTCAGTGCCGACGTCGCTCGAAAGCTGACGCGCACTGGCCCTCAAAGCAGTTGAGAAGGAAAGCCTGCTCCCACTACTAAACGGTTTTATATGAGTAGGTATGAAAGGCGCAACTTTAGTAAATCATTAGCAGCGTGGTTAAAATTAAATATATTTGTTTTAGACAAAATTTGCCTTTACGCAAAAGAGAAGAAAATAATAGTGTGGCATGATAGAACATGTCAAACGTACAAAAGATTCTATGGTCTTTTTTCTTTGAAACCACGTTTGTGTACATTGAATTAAGAATGGCTGTCTGGAAACTTCCATAGTTTCTTGCATCCTCCGGTTGTTTACCTGAAACGGCCGTTCCGTTGTAAATTGTCGGACCTCAGTGAAAGGGGTTTACTTAGCGGTAAACACACAGACTTTTGTCTTCAAAGAGTTGAATCGGACGGATCGAAATTTTCCCGCCCCCAATCAGAGACCTTAGACAGAGTGGTCTCGATTTGAGACACAAGTTCTCTGCGCTTTTCCTCCAAAACGGAACATGCAACTACCGGTAACTACGGCTTAAATGCGTCTGCCTGACCAAAAGCTAGCACTTGTACCCTCGGACACTCTGTAAGATGGCAACTTCGGTGCCAGACCTGAGTCTCTATGGCTAGTGCCGATCGGTGTGAAAGATACACTAGAAGGTCACCAGTCGAGCGACCGTGGCGAAAGCCATATTAACGGTCGCTGACCAGGTCGTGTTTTTCTAGGTATCTTAGAAGCTCTGTGTTGATCACACGCTCCACCTCTTTTGAAAGGAGAACGGACGGTTGACGTATAGTTTTAGAGAATCTTAGGGTTTAGGAACGATTAACAACAAAATTGTGTAGTTTGCTAACACATTTTTTTATAAACGTAAACAAAATACTTTTTATGTACTTATTCTTCCAGAAAAGTTAGCTTAAAGTAACCAGTTACAACTATATTCCACTTAAAACCAACGAATAGCTAAATAATCATCAACAGTAGATTTGCGGTACAGCCTGGCAGCGGAGAAGCGGTAGGTACATTGCGGTCAATGCGGTCACTCCATTCAACACGACCGGTGCTACTCATTCATACCTCCAACATGCCACAACCTACCACATTCGTGTGGAAGCGGTCGTTTACCACAATTTGCATACCTCTATAGCCTGCAGAGAAAGTGCACTACACAATATGAGTTTGTAGACCTGCTGGTTCACTGTCATCCTAAGTACTGACATACGTTTTAAGTTATACAATATCACATATAATCTACAATTTAGGTACAAGGTTCGTTTAGGAGCGGTCGTTTACCACAATTTGTATACCAATACACATCTATATAGCCTGCAGAGATGGTGCATAACACAATATGAGTTTGTAATCGAATGTAGACCTGTTTGTTCACTGTCATGCTAAGGACTGACATACACTTTGTAATTTGAGTAAGTTACAACACATACTTCATTAATATGGAAGAGTCGTTTACCACAATTTGCATACATATCTATAGCCTGCAAAGTAACTGCACTACAAAAAATGATTTTGTAGTAGAATAGCAGCCCACTCTGTGAACAAACTGTACGTAGTAGACCAACGTAACTTTGGTATCAACGATAGAGCAGATTTTTGGTCAAAACATCGATTGATTTGCATAGATAACTAATTGAATTTTTATCCATAGTAACGGTCATTGTTAGTGATAGGTATATTCGAATAGAATCGAAGATGAGGCTTTGTGGCGGTCGCGTGGCACGGACCGCCCGCCGTGGTCCGCTCTGCGCTATGCTAATTCAATTGTGGTACGAGAGCGGATGGTGATACCATCGACTCCGCCCGCATTATCATAATAACGCGCGAGTCACCCCGGCTCGCGCCTGTCGACAACACTACGATATCCGATACACGAACGATACACGTCATTTTTTTTATTCAACACGTCGATATCGATATCCCTCTCAGCAGGCTTGTGAAATGTTCCAGCGTGATTGTGCATTTTGTTGTGCTATAGTAGTAAATGTTAATAGAAAACAAGGATACGTAATGAATCACATTAAACTTGTCATTGCTTAACTATCTGGTTAAGTATTGACATATAGGTACTTACTTATGTATAAGGTATAGGTATAGGTATAAAAATTAAATAGTTATAGTATTTAGTTTCTATTTAATATAATAGAAAAAATGGCAAAAAAATCACGTTCGCTTTCCCTTAAATATTTGTTTTATTTTAATTTAAATATTTTTTTATAAAATGACTATATAACTAAATATTCTGTGCATATTTCAAGCGTCTACCTGTTGCCGTTATCAATATCGAACAAAATCGAGCAATAAAATCACGTTTGTTGTATGGGAGCCCCCTTAAATATTTATTTTATTCGGTTTTTTTATTATTTGTTGTTATAGCGGCAACAGAAATACATCTTTTATGAAAATTTCAAATGTCTAACTGTCACGGTTCATGAGATACAGCCTGGTGACAGACGGACGGACGGACGGACGGATAGACAGCGGAGCCTTAGTAATAGGGTTCCGCTAGTAACCCTTCGGATACGGAACCCTAAAAAAGTAGTAGCACATTTACTGCAATCTCTAAACAATTCGTAGAAGTGGAAAAGTATTTAAAAAGTGCCGAATATCAGTGTTAACCGTAGTCCCTGGGGCGCGAAACGATACAAAGTTTTTACGCAAACACCGATCACACTTGTCTAGCGGGATGCAAATTGAATTATGGGACTTTTTCACTCAGTTTAATTGTTTAATACATCCTTTGTTCTTCACCGACATCACGCGATCTAGCTCCGTGGCGATTGAACACTCAGCGCCCTCTAATCGGTGACTATCACCTCTCTACCATTGTTTCTCATCACTTATATCTGTGGAGATAAATTATAGTGTTTTGTTTTATTACCTGATAGATAGATGCTATTATTTCATGCAATCACACCTAAAGGTTCGTCTTTGATACGTCATTTCTTGATTCTTTACTGAAAATATTGATATCTATGCTCTTTTTTATATTTACGTTACGTTTGTGAGTAAAAAAGGTAATTAACCGTAGAAATAACAATCATGCTAGTTCTGAATAAGAAATATTGTAAAAATGATAGTGTTGGGTATATTTAATTGGAACGAAAGACTTGAGTGCATAATAATTATTTGTTTTTATGAGTCGACTGTTCGCCGTTGCTATGCACGTTGAGTCTTTGTGGTTTAGGACCTGAGGGCCTACGGCGGTAATTTTCTCAGCAATTAATACCCTACGCTGTTCAATTAGTTAAATGTAAAAAAATGTGAAACAGAAGTAGAAGTAAATTATAAAGCCACATCCACTTGAAACGGCTTCACGATATTTAATGGAGCGGATACAGAGGATGAAATGCCCACTAATTGCGGACTCACCACCACCACCACGACATAATGTCGCAGGGTTGCTCATCAGTTGTCACAACTTCAAACATTTGTACACATTTTTGCACAAATGCTCGGAATACCCGTGTCAAACAATTGTTCAAATAAGTGCACAAATATGTTTACAAAGATCACTATCTGCACAAATATTTTGTTTATTTACGTACTCACCTATCTCTCTTTGCAAGAAGATTGTATTGAATTAAGACTAATTTAATGTCCGTCAATTTTACTTTTAATTTTTTTGTGCAATTAGCTAACAGATTACAGTTATGAATTGGAGATTGTCATTAAAAAAATAAACATACTAACTCACCTAACAAATAACCACTTGTAGATAAGAAAAAAATTATATAAAAATGTACTTACACTTTAGTAGGTAGTAGTAGTAAGTTGGAATGCTCACTTTTAATTTCGTTGTACCTAATAAATATTGATATCACACAAACTACTTACTTATGATTTTTTTTTGTGCTTAAAACTTAAATTGTTTCGTTTGTATTACTAATTACTTAACGTAATAGATGTGTATTTAAAAATGTTAAGACTGCCAGAAGATTTGATTTGGGAATGTGGTCAAGAGTCACACCACGAACCATCATCCATGGCGCTGTAGGCACTCAAATAATTTTATTTGTTTGTTACTATCATATAAATGGGGCTAATTATAATGATTTCTGTGGAAATTACAGGCATTATGTTGCTACCAAAAATACGTAAGTTTAACGATGTTTTCTTGGAAGTGTCGGCGCAAAGACGTGGAGCCAACTCCGCCGGCGGCTGTGATGCCATGCCGACACGCACGCAATACTATGAAATGAAATAACCATTTGCAATACGACCTTGAACTTTAAGTTACTTGTTACTCAATATCTAATTTTATCATTTTACTAGACGTAATTTTTCACTTCAGATACAGATACGTACCTATCAAAATCTTAGAACATTTTTGCTACGAGTTTTGATATTCGTATATAAACAACTCCTAGTGACTTATAAAGTCCGGGTAAATCAATCTTACAAATATACAAATAAATCTTGATGGTATTAAGAAAAACAATATACATACATAGAAATAATCTCCTTTCGTTTAAGCTCAATTGGCAAAGCAGAGCACTTACACGGAATGTAAGGATGTTACAGGTTCAAGTCCAGGGCTCGAGGTTAATCTTTTGACTGCATCTTTAGTATACATGAAAGTATTTATTTACATTCATATATTTCTTATAGATATTTAATACAAGGAAATAACTATTATAATAGCATTCAGTCCATCTCTTTAGTCTGTCAAAGCAACGTAGTGCCTACAGTTTTCAACTAAATATAATGATATTTGATACATACATATTTATATACCTACTTACCTACCTGTTCTGTAATTAAATTTTAATGTAACAATACATAACTTATTTGTTTTTATTTTTTTATGATTTGGTTAATTCACCATAACCCACAAGTTGAATGTGGAAATTCGGAATGTACAAGCCCAGATTCTGACTAAGTCAAAGCAAGAAGACGAGCTAGCTCTGCAGTACTAGATGCCGTTTCAACAAGATTATTTTGTACCTACTAGTTTGCATAGCAGCTCGTTCCTTTACCTTCCTGGAATAGTCGGCTGATTTGTATTTGGGCAGGCTATCAACCAAGCATTTTTAGTCCAAAGGTATCTGTGTCCCCAATAGACTTGAATATTTTTTTTCTTGATAAGTGACTGTGTGCTAAAAACCCTGGTAATGCTGCACTTGAAATTTTACCCCCTCCCAAACCTCTATATCTTATCCTTAAGGAGGCCTGACGGCATGTTCTAACTTCAAAAGCGGGTATTGCTTTAAAAATATGAAAATATGTACATCAACACAGAAAAAAAAAAAGTTAATTTTAGGAGTAAATTTTAAGTCTTCAGTTCTAACCGAGAGAACAAAGGACTCAAAAAAAATTGAGTGTCTTGCCTTCATTCGGTTATTACTTGTTTTTATTGGACTGTAACTGGTTTCTCAAATTGGTGCCCCCATTATCTGCACCCAGCGATGAAGGACGGACGTCACTTTAAAACAAAAATTGTGAGCGAATTCTATCACGCAAAAAGATAATGTGGTAGATCATCCTCACATAGGTTATATTGTACGATAAATAATTTAAAATTAATTCAAGTTCCCACTTGAAAAAATTGAGCCTATTGTTCAAATTTTAATTTATATAGGTAAAGTCATCAGAAGGTCAATTAACTTCCCAATTAATTTAAAATGTTTGTTAAAGATAGTTTAATAAAAGATAGCTATTACAAAGCTGATTTATAATGGTAAAAATATCAGCTACCTATTGAATAATATTAAAACTTAACTGGAATATGATGCATTTTAGCATTCCAGTTGACTGAACAATCTAATAAACTATCTATTTAGAACTATAAGTGCCATATCGGGGTTCAGTCTAACTTATTTCTAAAAGTTTCTTATAAATTATTTTAAAGCCCCGTTTGTCACTATATGAGTGCTAAATAGAACTAACTAGCAGCAATTTCGACTATATGCCAAGTAGAATCTAAATAAGTTTATATGCAACGGCGAGTAATATGATAATTACAACTAAAAGATTTATCTGATACTGATATACTACTTATTTCGAACTATAAGTTAAACGATAAGCTGTATAAATCACTTATATGCTGGGTGTGTGGTTTCAGTTGCTCCCTCAAAAAACATTGAATTTTCAGGGATAAAATGGTAGCCTATGTGGTAGTTTAGTTTGAGTATAAGCTATATCCATTCTAAATTTCAGCCAAATCGGTACATTTATGATATAAAGGAGTAACAATCATACTCACAAATGTTCGCATTGATTATATTAGTAGGATAGACGACATTATTTGTATTACTGCATATACGAGGTACTTATTCGTTCCGACTTCGTTGAAGTAAAGGCGCTAGCCCGCGGGCCGGTGTCAGGATTGTAGTGGGCGATCATGCTGCACGCCCATGCATGACGCATTACGACGTAAAATCGTCCACTTATCAAATTTAGAGTTCACAGTATTGTGGTTGAAACTTGCTTTAGAACTAATATTCCTTGTCGGAGTCGATATTATGTCTTAAGGCTATTATGTGTGTATGTATGGTGTATGTGTAATCAGTAATTTAGAGAAAGTTCCTCGTGCCAAGACTTGGGTTGAATAAGCTCCCTGCCAAGGTTTTCTCTAAAGACTACAGCATGGGGTTCTTCGTGGAAGAAGTTATTAGATTATAGCAACGCGCGAGTGATGCCCCAGATGTTGCAAGCGTCTATATGCTGCGGTGACCGCTTACCATTACAAATTTCAACTTAACGGACAAAAGTTCAGTATATTTAGCAGCTATTTTTCTCAGCCTGGAAGGAAAAAAAAACACCCCTGTCTCTAAGGTTCGTATAAGTAAGTAGGTACTGATATTATATTTAACTAAGTGCTGTCACTTAACTAGCTAGGTTTGATAGGATAGGTCCACTTACAAAAATAACAGAAGATTGAGCATTCTATGAAACAAATTTGGCTGTCTATGGATACCAGACCAGGGATACAAATAGGTACATATATATACTTTTTTTGTAAATACATACATATTATACATAGAAAATACATAGTCTGAAGACAAACACATATAATAAATGTTTGCCTTGTGCGGGAACCAAACCCAAGCCCCTCAACTTAACATTCGGGTCATTACCCACTGAGCCACGGAGCCGACAATATGTACTTAGTATTAGCATTTGCCTGCGGTTTCAGCCGCCCTAAATTTAATTATCGGTGTAGGATTTCAACGGCAGCTTCTCAATTATAGAAACAAAACCGACTCACACTTGACGTTTTCAAGTAGCCTATGTCCTTTCTCAGGACTCAAACTATCTTCGTGCTAAATTTCATCTTATTTGGTACAGCAGTTTAAGCGTAAAGAGGTAACAGACAGACAGACAGGGATACTTTCACATTTATAATATTAGTATGGACTAGTAGTATGTTATACCGCTGTGTATCAAACAAAACTTGGCTACTCCGTGACGATGACTAATCACATTTTTTCTTTAGTTGGGTAGATAATATTACACTATGGCAAACCATTATGAACATAATACTTAATTAAAATAGAGCTAGACTGGTAGTTAACATAAAATGTAAGGGCCAGTTTTGTTTTAAAACAGCTATTTGCTTCAGAGACAGCGCAAACATCGAATTGTACGGAAACGCCAGTCAGATATAAATTGACATTCATCAATAGAGCGTATAAATTTGAATGCGCTCACAAAAAGCGTCAAAATGACCTGGCATATGTGGGTCGAATCAACCACACATGCGCGTCAAAGCAGAAGCCGGCAACACCGAAGTCCCTAGCCCGTAATTCCCATTTAAATAAATAATTTGTTTCGGCTCAATTTGAGGAGCGATCGTATTGCCATGTGGTGGCGTGAAACCCCCTAATGACCACGGCTAACTAGCGCGGTTTTACGCCTTGCTTAGCTCACACTCAGCAACGGGATAGTTCGAACACAGTCATGGTTGAAAGACAACATGACACTTAGCATGTAGCTTCTAAGACAAAAAACTTATTAAAAAAATATTAGACTCAAATCCAAAGCCAAACTATTATATGTATATCTGTTAAATAAATTATAACTAAACATGTGTAGGTAACTATACAGTATTTTTAGTATTATTTCGGCTATTAAGGGTCTTAGCGTGATGTTAAATTTTCTGAAGAATTAGGCAATTAATACAAAAAGTGTTTTTCCAATATGATTGGTAAATCCAGAGATTAGCGCGTTCAAACAAAAAAAAAACAAATAAACTCTTCAGCTTTATTAAATTGGTATAGATAAACTTCAAAGTTTGTTACTGACGCACTGAAGACCGTATCAATTAGATTTTGGAATTAACACTTCATTCCTTACCGAGATTTTCAACGGGAATAGAATTTCCGCTAAAAGACAGGATGGGTGCGGCGGTACAGTACACAAAATTGACTTTTAGCTATTAAGTCCTACTGCCATTCACAGCCAAACAACACTTCAAAACTTTCTTTTTTTTTATTAAATTAAAAAAAAATAATTGTCAACAACATAGTAATAATAACAATTATAATGATGATTTATTGTAGAACCTATACAAAAGAGAACAAGACAGGAAGTGTAAGTGTACCTCGCTTACCTCGCTTATCTCGCTTATCGGTTATATAATAGTAATAGAGTAACCCCTGACTCCAAAACTAGTTAAAGTGTATTATCAGTGTCAGTGATTCCTTGCACAGGTGATCCTTTTGGATACAGTCAACCTAAAAGAACAAAAACTAGCGGCAAACTTAGAGCAGCAAGAAAACAGCCGTTTCTGAAAAACCGCTTGAACTTCTTAGTGTAGTTAGGCGCAAACATTGTCACGACAAAATGCACACCATCTGCTAAAGGAAGAGCCAATCAATACTTCCCCTCGCCGCTGGTGTCAAATGGCTGACGACAGAAAACCCTTGCCCGACTCTGAGTCTCGTAATTATCTACGTGAGCCAGACGTCGACGCGAGGTGAATTATTTTGTAATTTGACATCATAAATTGAACCTCTGTAATTGGGCTAATAAATTATTGAAAATTATTCTTGAATTACCGATGATATAATATATATGCGGATGTAGTTACAGGATGAATTAATTTTATTACATGTTGACCTTGTCTTATCCTTAACAAAGATAATTTAAGTTTTAACAAAGCAAATTTAGAATGACGGAACTAACGCTAACGAGTAACGAGCGTATTTCCATGGCAAAGATGTAGTCGGGATTTTCACTGGCCAGACTTGTGTCTCGATAGCTCAATTGGTAGAGCACTTACAGGGAATGTAAGGATTTACAGGTTTAAGTACTGGGTCGAGGTTAATCTTTGCTATGAAAGCATTAATTATTAATAATGTGTATTTAATTTTGATATGGCATTTATGATACATTTTCTTCAATTACCTTCAGTGAGTCATAAAGAAAGATTATTTCTACGTAGGTATTTGTATTGTTTTTCCTAATTATTTGAAGGTTTTTTGTATTTGTAATATTGATGTACTAGGATTTTATAAACGCTGGAACGCTATTTTTAATTTATTATGAGAGTGCCCTATTCATGATTTACCTACGTATCATGCCCTTTGAACAATAACTTAGTACCCATACCTACGAGATAGCTTAGATCCCTAATAAGGACAAATAGGTTATTTTATACTAAGAAAATGTTGCCAAATCTTACCAAGTATGCTTCTATAGGTAATTCTAAGTTACATTATAAATATCTAAACTGCCCATACTAATGTATTAAATGCTAAGTTATGTTTGTTTGTTTCCCTCGGACGCTAAGCACAGAAATATGGTGACTTAATTTTTGGCATACATAGATATAAGTGGAGAAACAAATATGAATATAAATTTAGATGTAAATTTTACGAAACGCCTTTAAAATGCAGACAGGAAATGTGTTCCAAAAAGTTGCCGCGTTGATATTATTTACTTTTAACGTCTAAGATCTCAGATATTAAAAGAGATACAGCAAGGTGAGGCGTATCCCCTTAAACTTAGTTCTTTTAACTTGTCAAAACAAGATATCCGGGCATCGTTCTTTGAGACCTTTGAATGGGAGAGAGGCCTTGCAAGAAGTGTCTAAAATAGGTCCATCGAGATTTTATATTTCGCTAAATTGGCTTATAACCCTAGAAGCATGGGTCAGATCGACTATAAACAAGTGTCAAGCGATACAGAATGCTTTTGTATCTACCTGTAACCAAATACTAAATTATTTATAACTAAATATCATTTATTATAGGAACGAAAAAAATTACACGACAGATTTCAAAGATAAAGGCTTAAAAATCCACTCGGGTCATTTTCAATTGAACATCTTCGCTCACATCAGCCGAGAGAAGTCGCTGCTATTAATTGGCGAAGAATATACAGAAATCAGATCAGGGGTTGTATGGAAATTCATAAAAATACCTAGCAGCTGTAGGTAGTCCTAAATATATAGCCTAGTCATAATTTTAGAGTTTCATTCCTAAAGGTTGTCAATGGAGGCTTATTACTAAGCTTACATTACCTGTCGGTCTGTCCGTCAATTGCCCGACCTTCAGAGGGCTCCATCTTTTAGGTCGTTTTTTTACAGAATTGTTATGGGAGTAAGTGCGAGCCCAACTTAAATTAAGCCAGATTCTATTTAACATACATTTAATCGTGGCATCAAATTCAGAAGAAGGGGTGGCGCAGTGGTAGAGCGTGCGGCGGCCATGTCAAAGGTCCCGAGTTCGTTTTCCAGTAAACGGCAGCCAATATTATCAGATTTACTTCGACTCTGGTTTTTCCCAGCACGTCTTACCAGTTACCACGTTTCTGGGACGGAATAGCGTAGCGTGGATGTTCCGTGCACAGTCCGTAATATCTCTGACCACCCATTCGGGGATAAGTGACGTGATGGTATATTAAGTTTTATTATTAATAATATAAAATTCTCAAATCTTCAAATTAAGCGGCTATGGCTCCGACACAGCACATCCCCATTTTTTTTAACTTGTTCCCCCCATTCAAGAGTTCCCACAGTAGTAGATTTTTCCGCAGGACACAGCCGGTATTTCGATTCCATTTAGTTTTATAAGACTAAGTAATCATTTGAAACGTCAATTCGAAGAATATGTCATAAATTACGGGAGCAGCCCTAGTTAGTTTGCATTAAAATTTTCAATGGGGTGAGTCACAGCCTGAGGGCAGAGCACACAGAGGGCGCCAGTGCCAGCGACAGCTTTGGAGTTTTGGCGCGACGAAACAACGCTTACAATTTCACTATAAATTAACTCTGTCGTCCTCTAATTATCCTATTAACTGTAGACAATTTTCTCCTGGCTTATACCTACCTACCTACCTAAGGTTTAAATTCAAACATTGACTCTGCATTTCAATATTAATAAATTAAACAAAACTCACACTTGACGCATTGGGGATTTCAAAAGACAGTGTTCACAGAGTAGGTTCGTCTCTTTTATACTGTAGTGTTGCAATAGAGGATACGATTCGCGGAGCCTCGCCGCGGGCTTTATACAGACTAAATCAATCACTGTAAATTTTCTTAGTCATAATCCGAAGTCGATGTGACCTGACCTATGTCTGTGGTTTTCCAAAATCTTGTAAAATGTTTTTATTAACTAGAAATCCATTAAAACCATTTGTATGAAAAACTAGAATTATGTATAACTTTTGAACTTAAAAATTTTATAGAAAACTGGCACACTGCAGACCATAGATATTTTTTACTAGAACATGTCTTCAAAATTTCGTGGTGTTTGATCAACAAGTGCCAAAAATAAGTGACGAATTCGTTTGTATGAAGCACGCTGAGAAGCGCTCCGAATCGTATTCTCTTAATGCGAAATTTTTTAAAATTCGTTTGGGTCAGAGATTACAAACTAAATCATGAATCGAAGTTTTATGTATTTGTTGTTGAAATATAGTGTATGTATATTCCTTTTTTCCTAGTAATTTAGATTATGAGATAAACACAGTTTTTTATGGAGATCAAAAATTAATAAAATTAATGTTTTAACTCTATAAGTATTTGGTTTTATCAATATTCTTATAGGTATTTAATATTATAATTTCAGTTGCATATGAGTTAGAGACCCGACATACGAATGGTTAGTAAAACGGACGGACTGACAGCAATAAAAATTTTTTGTTGCTGAAGGGGGACACAATTTTTTCAAATTCGAAAGAGAATAACTCGCAAAATATAAATTTTAGCTAGAAGTTTCCTAAACACCTCATATGGATTTTTAAATCCCTATCCAATCATACCATATGATCCATATGATGGGATGCGCGACAAAAAAATTATGTACGTCGGTTTCTGTAAAATTTCATAAGACTCTATACAAACACGGCGGAATTTTAAGGCGACCTACGGCCAGACATATGATGACACATGATAAATTTATAAGGGTTCCGTTTTTGTCACATGGCTATGGAACTCTAAAAATGCTTTTGAGATTCTTAAGTTACTTGTTTGTTATATATGTATATGTTTATTTGACGTGTCATAAGCATGCAAAAAAAAATGTGCCCCTCCAACTATCAAGCCATGCGTTCTTAAATACTGAAAAAAATTACAATAATAGAGTTATAACCAAAACTGTTAAAAAGTTTTTCAGATATCCCCAAAAAATCACTAACTTACTACGGAACCCTAAGTTAATGCGATTTTAAATGACCTACGTGAATTTTACTCCCAAAAAACACATTACCTTCGTCAGATCGAATGAGGTACTAATAGTTTATAAATAAAATAAGGTACTAATAAAATAAAATTATAAGATTGTTTTACTCAAGATGCAACAGTTAACTTAGAAGTATACCTATAGCTATATCAAAGTGTCTGGATATCTAATGAAAATAAATTATTGACTATAAAAACCCCTATTTTAGTACAAAGCAATAGAATGAAAAGTTGTTTCTTCGAAGCTATTCACCTGAGAGTTTTTATGGTTAAGGATTAGGGCTAAAAAGGCTACCTGTGTCTAATCAGTGACATGTATTTATTTTACCGACATTAAAACTCGTGATTGCAGATTTATTTCTACTGCAACTTCAGCTACCTGACTCTATGCTACTCTTCCCTAATCACTTTGATCTCATCTTATTTTATACCATTTTTTTTCATGACATCTTCGTCATTTTTTGACAAGGAAAAAGCTATCAACAATAATGTGGCTTTGGCGCCGATGAGTCGCGGAGAGACGCCATCTACACGCTCATTCAATCTGAGTAGAGCGGCTGAGCTCAGTTGACCAATTACGGATATCACTCAGTTTCGGCTCGACGAAATGGGGCATAATAATGCCTAGGGTAATTATGACTTCAAACCCGACCCGACTCGAGTCGACAGTCTTTGTGATTGCCTTTGATTCTTTGCCACTATTGTTTGTTATAATTTTGTATACATCTGTGAAAATGTTAAATAAGCGTAAAGCGTTAAATACCTATTAGTAAGAAAGTAGGATAAAGTACGATTACCTGTGACGAAAACTAATATATTTTTTAAATAGTGGTCTATTCTCTACAAAAAAAAAAAAATATCATTTTTGTGAAAGTCATACGAAACGTGTTTCCAATTAAAAATTCACAATTAATTTAGAATATACACAAACGGACTTTTATTCTTTGGTAACATGACAAACTACCGTATGAGTAGAAAGAAAAATATACCGACTGCGGCAATTTGATGGCGTTTTATTATTTTTTTATGGTAATTCTAAATTGTCGTGGAGTTAATTGAGAGCGCAGCCATATTTACAGCTTGGCCGAGATCTTACTGCGAGATAGCGCTCTAGGGCGCCTCTATTATTTCTGTTTGTTAGATCGCCGCCTCTGCGTAGAAACAATCAAGAATACATATAGAATATAATCTAGGTAGGTATACCTACCGGTAGACGTTGAACAAGAAATCGTACTTAAAGCCATAGAGCGTGACTATTAGTTATTTAAATCACTAAATAGTATTAAAAAACGCTGTATGCTCTCATTTCGGTATTTCCGCGAACTCGTCTTCAACGGCTGGACTTATTTTGATGAAATGTTTTGCGCGTGTGTGTGTGGGTCTCTAGGCAGTTTAGATTCACAATTGGACCCTACCGTGGCGCTGCAGTACTTGGCGTTACCGTGGCGGTCAGCTAGTAATTTATAAAATGTTACTAGCAATGCCTGGCAGTTTCATCCTCGTGATTAGTAATAATCTGTAGAAATTTTAAAATTCAAAACTACTAGCTTTTTCTTATACAAAAATAAAACACCTATGTCCTTGTCTTTCTCTTCAATTATATATTCCTGTATGCCATTGAGACGTGAAAAAAGGACAAACAAACAAACTCATTTTTGCATTGAAAATATAAGAAGGTACCTATAGAAGATGTGTCAATAAGTCATGGGCGTGAGCTTTGAGTTTGAAAGCTCTACCCCTCTATCAAGTAGTAGTAGGTATTACATACCTAAACATTTACGCGCTTGTAATTAGTATGGTAATTAAAAAGCAAATATGTGTTTTTTTTTACTTTTAGTATAAAGACTGATATACTATACTAACTGTTATTTATGTCTATAGAATATCATGATAAAAAGTTATAAAAATAAGTAAGGTACGTGAAGCCTCCGAACACAAAAACTAAAGAAAAAGGTTTTTTAGAAAAAGCAGCAAAAATACTTATCTAGTGATAAATAACTTGATTCACAGTTAATTGTTAAGCAAAACTAAGATTTAAAAATAAGTATCACTCTGAAAACATATTTTCCAAAAGTACTTACCAAGTGTAACCTAAGACATAAAAGTTTAGTACAATTTTTATTACACACGAATAGATCGAAATCAGCAGTTGTAAGGGCTGAGACACACTGCAGCTCGACAGCTGCACCAATCACAATGTAAAGGGCGTGGCTGTCCCCGTTTCTCCCCGCGCTCCTCTCCCGAGTCCCGGACTTGTGACACGATCCCGTATTATATTATTGCACACAATAGAGCTTTTTTATCGGACTATTGTGCTTTCATTGGGGTGAAATATCCGGTCGGATGTTCTGTCCGGAGTTACCTTTATGTAATTCGCTTTAAGTGAACAACGTGCGAAAGGATTATGGTTTTGGAACAAATTTTATTTATAATTGTAATAGATTTACATATACTCAAATTACTGGTTTCTACTTATCATAAATGAATATACGTACCATATTAAGCACTTAGGATGGCGCAGTACTACCTAATAGTAATGTATTTGCAAAGTAACTAGTTACATATCACCTTAACGAAATTCTAAATACGCCAAATTATGTTCAACGCCTTTAAGAAACAACATTGTAACTCCTTTTAAGTACCTAGGTTTACAAGAGAGGGTGACAGTCAAATATTCCTCAGTCTTTATGCAAGACAACATATCAAAATTTAATAAAAAAATAGATTTTTTTTAAATAAATATTTACCTCTTTTTCCCACTAGGAATACAACTGAAACTGAAAATTTTTGTCAGTTATTAATAATCGCTAAGAGCCTAAGTATTTACTTACAAAAAAGCGTATTTGTATTTTGCTACATAAGAAGACTATTGGACTCAAACAGTAGTCGACAAACTCTCGTAACAGTAGCAGCGGTCCCAGTAGCCGTCGACGCAAATGTCACCACCGCGCCCGGCTGATTGTTAATTTATACTACTCTTTAGCGCTCGAGGCGGAAGCCGTTCGTCGCCACTTACCTCATTGGTTCCCATACAAAATTACACAATAAATCTAATTCGACAATGAATCCGTTTCTCTCGACCCAAACATCGCAATAAATTACATCCAAATAAATTATCTTTACCATTATTCTGTATTAATTATTCATTGTCTGTCTTTCCAGGAACACCCGAGCTTACGCGGCACGCCGCTGGCTATGCTCGCGGCTCAGTGCAACAAGCTGTCGAGCAAGTCGCCTCCGCCGCTGGCAGATGCGGCCGTTGGAAAAGGATTTCACCCGTGGAAGAAAAGTCCAGGCGCTCATTCACCACCTGTCCCAGGTGCAGCTACACGATCTCAACCACCCGCATGCACACCTTACGGAAGACCTCCCACTTCTTGCGCAGCACCACCATCTTACACAAACGATCTGTACTTTCCTACATCTGGAGACCAGTTGTTAGGCAAAAGTGAGTCCAGTGCTAGTCTTGGATCAATGTACTCTCGCCACCCCTACGAGTCTTGGCCATTTAACGTCGGAGGTGGAGGCGGAACCGGTGCTCTCAAGGCTGCGGAGATGAGTGGCGTAGGAGCGGTCGGTGGCACTTGGTGGGACGTCCATACTGGATGGCTAGACGTCGGAGGACAAATGGCAAATTATGCTGGACAAGACTATTCGCAATTAACCCACTCACTTTCAGGTGGTGCACACTTGCTTCCGCCCGCTCCTCACCTTTTACAAGACGCTTATAAGTCTGTGTTGCCAACACAAGGATCTTTTGGTTTACATGCGCCGGGCTCTCCAGCACCTCCAGCACAGGCACCGTCACCAAGATCACAGCGCCGCTATGCCGGCCGTGCTACATGCGACTGTCCTAACTGTCAGGAAGCTGAAAGACTAGGCCCGGCAGGGGCGCATCTTCGCAAGAAAAATATCCATAGTTGTCATATACCCGGCTGTGGAAAAGTTTATGGAAAAACATCCCACCTGAAGGCGCATCTGCGCTGGCACACAGGTGAGCGACCTTTCGTCTGCAACTGGTTGTTCTGCGGCAAGCGGTTCACGCGCTCTGACGAGTTACAGCGGCATCTCCGGACCCACACCGGAGAAAAGAGGTTTGCTTGCCCTGTTTGTAATAAACGGTTTATGCGATCAGATCACTTAGCTAAGCATGTGAAAACCCATAATGGGGGGAAAAAGGGCAGTTCCGAATCGTGTTCGGACTCAGAGGAAAATAGCCAAGGAGAAACTGGTGTTGGGAGTCGGTCACCAGATCATCCGCTGGACATAAAGCCGGGGGCGCTGGTGTGACGGGGGCGCGCGGCGTTCCCCCCGCCGCACTCCGCTGCCCCGCTCCTGTGATACGTCTCGGTCACGCTAGCTGTACATACCACATATCAAAACCTTGTACATAGTACGTGGACTTGTAATATAGACATAAAGGTACTGATTATTAAAGCTGTGTATGTATTTGGTGTGAGATTAAAAGTGTTGTACAGTTTAAATATAATTTAAGATATATATAATAAATTAATGTTAATATAGTTAGAAATTGTACTGCAATTTGATATAAGTAGTAACACTGTTTTAGTCCAAAAATGCAATTCATAGTAATTTATTTCATTTATACCTCAAGATTGTACTTATAACAAATATAATTTTTTTTTAATTCTTTTTGATCACTTAAATATGTAATTCTAATGCAGATCCACTGATTATAGGTATTTTTAATAACAGAATAGGATTAGGTACGTTTCTTTAAATTGATATTTATATATTATTTTGCTCACTTAAGGCCCCATATACTGCACACTAGCATCGCCACTAGATAATATTTATTTCTTCTTCGTTCAAAGTGTAATTTAAAAAAGTAAAAAACTAAAAAATACTAACTAGTCATTAACTATCTTCATAAAATTTTATATTGTTTGTGGAATGAAGTTAGTATGTTTCTTTTTTCCACTTTTTTAAATTACGTTTTGAACGAACAGAAAATAAACAATATCTAGGTACAGCACTAGTGTGCAGTATATGGAGGCTCCATACTAATATAAGGCGCCAATACTACCTAACTAATGCCGCCAAAAGATATTTCAAATTTCTTCTTCGTATAAAACATATTTCAAAAATGTTAATAACCAATTATTTGTAACTCTTCATAAGTTATTTTGAGATCGTAATTTATTGTTTCTAGAATATAGCTGTTAGTCGTAGTAAGTATTTCTTTTAAAAACGACAACTTTTACCAAATACAATACAATACAAGTCACAGGTGGTATATTATAGAAACTTATTGTTCTAAAAATAGCTAATCTAGGTTTAAAGAACTGATTTTTCTTTACATTACTCGTATTTTAAAAATATGTTTTATACATCGATACGAAAAACCAATAGATATGGGTATGTCTAAAAAGCACCGACAGGCAAGCCGCTCATAGTCAAATTTTTAGGGTTCCGTACCAGAAGAGTAACACATCTGTCTGTCACCAGGCTGAGTCTCATGAACCGTGATAGTTAGACAGTTGAAATTTTCACAGAAAAAAAGAATAAAATAAATATTGAAGGGGGCTCCCATACAACAAATGTGATTTTTTGCTCGTTTATTAACGGCAACAAGTAGACGCTTGAAATATTCACAAAATATTTAGTTATATATCTACTTTCAAAATAAATAATATTGATAAAAAACGTGGTTTTATAGATATTGGTACGGAAAACTGCGTTACCTACTTCACCCCCTCCCCCCCTTATCGTCGGCTACGCCGGTTTCCGAACCACTTTGTCATGTTACCATATCTATTGTTTTTACATATCGGTGGTTCTATGCGAATATACAAAGAGGAAATTAAAAATATCTTTCGGTGGCGCTAATTAGGTAGTATCGGCGCCTTAAGGTAGGTTTCCAATAACATATTTAGATATCTGGATTTGACATTTTATGAACGTGCCTATAATATATTTATAATTACACCACTTTTTCATACACTGACGTTCAATTTTACGTCTAAATAGTTTTATCAATAAATCTATTGAGATAGGGCAGGCATTATTTCATCGAATAATTATAAAGTGTCAACTTTTGTTTTAGTGTGAAAAACAGTGGTATGCTTTGTTATACGAATTGTATTGTTTATACAGAAAGATTTATGTTTGCTTAAGATGTAACTTAATATTAAATACAAGTATATATATGTTGTACAAAAGTATGCAATTAAAGAAAAGGCCTGAAATTGATTTTATAAAAATTAAACATATTTTCTGAGATGTGGTATTATTGTTTTTTTTTTGCTATAGACCTAGCGATAACAACTGCGCATGGCTCAGTGCAACAAAGTTTACTGACCTTCTGACCTTCGGTGTTTGGTCGCTAGTGTCGTTGTTAGTTTACACTCTTTCATTTTAGCAGCTGAAGTTTTTATTTTTAAACACCGGGTCAGAAAATTTTGTTGTACCGTTTACACATTTTGAACTTTTGAAGTGTTTGAAGTTTTACTACTATCCTCATTAAATATCCATTAATTAACTAACCCTCTTTAGGTTAAATTATTGGCTCCATATTAATACATATCAGCAATTAGTTTAATTTTTTACCTCTATATTAGGTAAGTACATAATGCATCCGCAAATCTTCTAACCTAATTTGGTGGGGGTAAGTTTTATCGGTGTTTAGAGAAGAAAAATAAAATACATAAGCATATTTTATATTCGGGGTTATCGAAGAGATTAGAGGGCCAGACTCCTATACATTTATGTTTAAAAATTATTGAGTTATCATACCTACCGTAAGGTAATTGTTCACGGTTACCTTTAAACCTATAGCGGTTTAGAAGTAAGGACTGTAACTACCGTGCTTTAGGCTCAAGGTAATAATAAGGAATTAACAATTTGGAAAAAGTACCGTTGAGCTAAAAAGTCCCCTGGTGTCCCAGGTGAGCATCATGGTTTTTAGGGTTAGGGTTTACCCAAAGGGCTCCAACGAAGCCCTATTACCAAGCCTACGCTGTCTGTGTGTCTGTTCGTCCTTTATAGGCTTTATCATTCAGCCCCAAGCAGTTCGAAGCCTGAAATTTACATAGGATATGCTTTATTATGGTGGATTTTCTAAAAAAGAAATAAAAATTACACAAAGAAAAAATGGGTGGTCTTTACACAATAAACATTATTTTGTTGTTTTTTGTTTACTGTAAAAATGGTAATACACACAAGCTTTAAACGTAAAACGATTATTGTGTAAGCTCCATAGTAAAAAACAAATTATTAATTAGGTTTATTGATTAGAGTTTTTAAGGGTCGGCAACGCGTGAGTGATGCCCCATGTGTTGCAAGCGTCCACAGGATACGATGACGACTCACACACAGTTATCTTGTTTGCCACCTTAATGGCGTAAAAAAATATTAATTATTAAGATCAGCTAAGTACGAGTCGTGCTCGATCATTTTATGGTGGTACGGAACCCTCGATGCACAAGTTCGACTCGCACTTGGCCGGTTTTTGTATCTCGTGGTTGTAAGAGCTACCTACCTCAAGTGCTAAATGATGTGTGTAAAGATTATTTTCTCTCTGACTTAAAATGCTGCTGCACACATCGCAATATCGTTCAATGCGAAGGGGTCCTGGTGCTCGACACTCACTTCCGGCACGTATACTTTGATTCTGGACCTGGTGGCCTAAAAGTACACATACAACCTTTTCTCCTCGCCTCGGTGCCTTATCAGGTAAGTGACAAGTGTACAGTGGTGCTAATCGCTATAAGTATCCGGGTTTCAAAATCTTTTCTCAGTTCTCGCTTGAGTTATAACAGGAGAATTTCAAGTCTCTCTAGGGGATGATTATTTATGAGTGAATATAAATAACCTCATAATCCATATAAACTTTAATTTCCCATTTCTTCCTTTTAGGAAATAAATTTCGCCAAATCCGTTCTAAGTGTTATGTTATACGTTATAACAGGACAAAAATATCGGAATTCGGATACAAATTTTCATAGGAGATTTTGACCTTTCGGGGATGTTTTCCGAAAAAGGTGAAACATATTAATCTTAATTTTCACAAGCAACCCTTCAGGTAAAAATTTTGCTAAAATGGAACGGATTTCCATGCACACTTTCAACCCCCATTTTACCCCATTAGAAGATGAATTTTGCAAAATTCTTTCTAAATTCTTGCGTGTGTTATAACAAAACACATCTGTGCAAAATTTCAAGTCTTTAGACACGAAAAATCGGAATTCTCATACAAATTTTCATCCCCTATTTTCGCTCTAGGGAATGAATCTCTAACGACGGTGAAACATATACGTAGAGATAAAGGTTTTTAATGTGTATGCTTATAGTTTTGCCATGTCCGTCCGTCTGTCTGTCTGTCCACGGCTTAGCTCTGAGACCATTAGTACTAGAAAACTGTAATTAAGGCATGGATATACATATTAATTAGGCCGACAAAATGGTAACATAAAATTAAAAAAAAATCTCGACTACACCATAGTGTGGGGTGTTGTTGAATAGCTAGTTTAAAAATATTGAATTTGTGTATAAAAGTTATTTTTCGATTCAGTGATGCGTTTGCGAAATATTAAGCTATAAAGTGCAAATTTTTGTTACAGCCTAGTGTCCGTTCCCCCCTCCCACTGCCAGCTATGTAGCTGTCCTTGGGTGTGTGAAAAAATCAAAGGAGTAGCATATATAACGAATTTAAAACTATCATAGCTTAGTAGGCTTTACATCTTAATGAGTAATAATAAAACCGGCCAAGTGCATGTAGGACTCGCGCACCGAGGGTTCCCTACGTAGGTACCACCATTTACGTAATGAACAAACACAAACAATAAAAAAGTGTGCCGCTGAGTGGTCACCCATCTAACTAATGACCAAGCCCGACTTTGCTTAACTTTAAATATCGTTTCGAACAAAAAATTGTGTTACTGTTTCTCTTAATGAAGAAGCCTTATAGTGCTCTACCGGTTATTTACAATAGTATTTGTATTTTTTGTTATACTTGCTGCCAAGGTTTTCGCTAAGGACTACAGTATGGGGTTCTTCAAGAAAGAAGTAATTGGAGTTTTGAAGGTTCGGCAACGCGCGAGTGATTGCCCTTGCAACAAGCGTCCATAGGCCACGGTGACCGCATACCATCAGGCGGACCGTGTGCTTGTTTGCCAACTTAGTGGTTTTTAAAAAAAAAAAAAAAAAACTTTAGAGATCAAACTATTTTTCACTGCAAGTTCGAAGTTGGTGTATCTTTCTGTTTTTAACGATAGAGCAAAAACATCGAAAGAGTGTTTCTTGTATTACCTCCTTAAATTTAAACTTTTTTTTTATTTGTTAAATATCCTATTATAACACATATTCTGTAAAAAAAATCAGGTTTTTTACCTGTTTCGGTCTAAAAGGAAGAGACTTTTAATGGTCGACAGCGACAGCGTAGTCTTAGTAATAGGGCTCCGTTGGCACCCTCTGAGTACGGAACCCTGTAGTCGAAAGAGCATAAATTTCGTACAAATTCCATGAAAACAGGTATCAAAAAAAAAAAAAGTGTATGAACCATGTTACATTATATAAAAAAAACGGGTTGCACTCCAGGAGTGCCGGCAGAAGTGAAATCATTCAACCTGCATATAACATTTTAATGTGTGTAATCCGCACTTTCATCTTTTCATCAACACTATTTCCTCTTACTTTTTATTCGTCCTATAGAGTTTAACATTTTTTACCCATCTCAAAAAAAGGTGACAACGCCGCTAAAGAAGTTTTCACTTTAAAATCAATATTTTTATTTTGCCAATAATCCTATTATGGCGGTGCATTATGGTTCCCGTCTTGCGAATTTTTATGGCGTGGCATTATGGTTTCCGTCTTACGAATTTTCGATCAGCCTGCGCGAGTTTATCATTTTTTACCCATACCAAAAAAAGTGCACGAAGCCGAATACTAATACTTACTAAATTAATAACAATATTTACGTTCCAATAACGCATTGGACTAGGCCCTCGGTTCCTAACCTGGGGTTAATTACCCCCGCAGGGGTAAAACTTGTATTTTGTGGGGGTAATAATGAGCTGGTTGCTGTCTCGAACGCCGAATTTCAAAATGACAAGTTAACACTTATCATACCAATGTTTGCCTTAAACTTTCAACTGACGATTGTAAAATTACTAAGTAACTACTAAGCTATTTTATTTTTAGTTATATATATTTGTTGAGTTAAACATAGATTATAAATGTAATTTAGAGTAAAAATATCTCAATATTTCATGTGCAATCGTTTTTATGTTTAATAAAGTCTACGTATTTGTATTAACACGTATTGTTTGAGTTCGTCGTTGGGTGGAGGGGTAAAATCAGTGATCCTAGTTAGATCATAGTATGTGTGTGCGTTCGCGACCTAATTAAGTAGATATTTACAGCATTCTAGTTGGTTTACAAAACAAATAATGTTAATTGTATGACTCCAACAAAGTAAGACATCTGGTGCTTAATGAACTATTTACCAAAATATTAACATCAAAGTATTCAGATTTTACCAACCTTCTCATTACATTAACCCAATTAAGCTTTAAAGCATAATGTACCTAAAAAAAACCGCTTGCAACACCTGTATTAGATGTAGTGTTGCAGTTGGATCGAGACCTGTCACGCAGGACAAAAATTATCAGTGACAAGATGCTGTGGTAAATGAAAGTCCCGGGAGCAATAATATTCCTCCATTGTCAGCTTGACATTCAAAGTCAGTCAGATTGGACAGGTTTTTCAGGTTCCGTAGTAAAACAAGCAACCGGTGTTGTTTCGCCATGTCCATCGCTCCCGTATGTCGCAAACCTTTTATACAAAAACTACTAAGACTACAGTGATGAAACAAAAATATGTGTTAACATTTTTGATTACAGATTTATTAAGGAGAACTTCTCATTATGAGTAAAGTGTAGATGAAAATATATTTTTTCATAATATCATCGTATGGGATTTCGTTGCATAGGGAATTTAAAATCATTGTGATATTTCCTAGGCATTTTTATAAAATTATGCATCATTTTCGAAATATTTGACTCCTAATTGGCTATTTTCAGTCCAGTTCCCGTCAGTCAACTTATCGCCCTGAAAGCGTTGTCGTAAAAATCTAAATCGGTAGACTGAAATCATTGGTTATTTGGACTTAAACAACGTTGACAAGTAAAGATTTTTTTATTTATTTATTTACTGACTTAATGAAAATACTTGCTAAAGCCATTCAAAATGTTACCTATAAGTTATAGATAGTAAGTTTGATTCACAAACATTTTTAATCAAACTTGCCACCACATAAAATAATACTATGAAATTAAAACCCCATTCCTAAATGAGACCCTCCCACATCGAAATACGAAATATTTTTCTCCGACATGCTGGCAGTTGATTATGTCATTTGTAGATGAAAATAATTTAGAAGACTGGCCGCAAAGAGGGCGATGCTCATCGTAAAAAGTGAATTGAAACCACAAACAATGAGGAGGGGACCCAAGTGTCGCGACTGCGGGTGGGCACGACTCGTGCCTGGCGACCGCTCATCTGCAACCGCCACCGAGTCCATTAACGCGACGCCACCGACGCCGCTCGTGGCCTAGCTTAATTTACTCTTTATTAATGACTGCTATGGTGGTCTTTGATGGCTGTTTACTGACAGGTCTGATCGAAACAACCAGAGACTACAATGACGTCTATATTTTTAGTATTGACCTTATTAAATCTAATGTTCGTACAATTTTTAACGTATCTCTCGAGATAAAACGTAAAGCAGTTGGTAAATAAAAATAAAGTCTACAATTACTAAAAGTTTCATTAAATTTCATTTTACCATTTTAGTGACGCCTATTCTTACCAATTTATCTAGACAGACCGACAAAAAATCGAAAATGCTCAGGTTTTGTGTATAAAAAATTTTCAACTTAGGTAGGTTTGGTACAAATTTCGAAAACACCTTTTCTACAATTTTAGTTATCTACAAGCACAGTATAAGTAAGAATATGGCACTTCTTATAGATTGAATTATGTATGACCTTATTATTATATTATACGTAGACGTGTTTTATTGTATGTTAAACAAGTAATAGTAATTTAAAAAATTAAAAAACCCGACTGCGGATTAAAATAAATGGTAATCTTAGTAACTGAAAGCATTTGGCGCCAAAAATCCACTATTTTGATTTCCAATAATTTTTTTATAGCCTATGAAACTCTATTGGGTAAGACCACGTATAATTTATTAAAATCGGTATACCCGTTTAGTATTTACGAGGGAACATAGAGCACCACAGGTCAAACACATATACCCTCCTTTTGGGCTTTGCCGCAGTCTGGTAAAAAGACAATTATTGTACAACCAAAAATAATATATTTTTCTCAAACATGCTACTTTATGCGACCATATCTTGCATAAGCTTCTTCGGTAAAAATCGTACTTGCAGTACAGTATCAGAGTCGCTACGTACGTAAAGACGCATGTAAGGCTATTTTAAAAACAATATTTGTAAATAAATTTCGATAAGTCTTAGTAATCGCGATTAAAAACCAAATCAATTACAAACAACACTAATCAAATTAGGAAGACGATAACATAATTATCTTAAATAAATTTCACTGTAATAGTATAAGCTCAGCCATTATGTGAGTCAACCTCCTATAATCAAATTAAGCCTCACCCGGAACCAAACTGAGATTTATCACCCCTGACTCACTATGATTTTGAGATGGGGAGCTTTGAATATTGTAACCATACCAGGTTACAACAAAGCTAAGCTTCAATTAACCCAAATGTAAAAGTAACGGATTAGAAAGAAATAGTATTTTATAAAGAAAATATTGATTGAAACTTCTGTAAATGCATTTGTAGAGATAGGTAATAGAAAACACTCTCAACTCCGAATACTTATTTCGAACAGTTTCAAATTCGTATTCGTGTTCATAATAATCTAATCTAATGTAAATAATCTAATTTATCATATTATAGTAGGTATAATAAATACGTAGTTTGTTACTTACATTGTTTAAGTTTCACTGACTAAACTGTCTTCTCTTTAGGTATACTGCACTGTGACTGTAGGTACTGTGTACCCAGTTATATTTACCCTAATAAAATCAAAAGTATATATAATATAGGTTATAAGTAACTACATATGATCACTTGCTTTGTTACGAACTTATGAACACCCTTTAAGTTCATGGAAACAAAGTGCACAATTTATGCTTCCCTTCATAAACCTCAAACAGGTGTCTCGAGTCTTTAAAGCCTAGTTAGTAGCAAAATTCTGTTTGCTCCAAACACTTACCTTTAACTGTAACTAGCAAATCTATACTCGAAGCTTTAAGGAGAGTTATTACAATGTATTCCAAACGTAAATCCCTTTGAGTGTTCGAAGCTAATGTACCGATGGTTAATTAACTTACACTGGCTCTTTAGACGCAACCATTGCGATATTACATCAAAGAGAACTTATGATTTAAACACAATAAAACTTATTTTACTAAAAAAATATTTACCACCTACTTTGAATTTTAAAGGGTCGAACGGATATAGTACTCTATATACTATTGTATTTTACAGCCCAGATTAAATAATTTTTATTGCACCTACTTATGTCGGAATGAGAAATTAGGGTAATTTTGCAAATTAGGTTCTATGACCGTATTCATCAAAAAATTATGATTAATAAATGTTCATAAATTGCGGCATCCTTAGGGAAAGGTCAAAGGGAAGCCGACGCAAGGGCAGCTTCGCATTTGTAGCAATGGGCACCTTCCAAGAAGTGAACCGAGCTTGTATGAGTTAGCTTCTTTAATTTGTGGGAAACATATAGAAGCGAAATGCTGAAATGAAATGAATGATAAAATTAATCAACAATGTAAATTACATAATTGATGAATAAACTAGGTTAATTTGATGTTACACAGCTAAATTAAGTATTAGAATAAATTTTAAGCACCTAATTGGTTTACCTACCACATGACTAAGAAACGCAGTTGGTATTTAGTTTTCAAGTATCGGTATTTGTGAAAATATGACTACAGTTATTTACACTTATAAAACCAAATTGTCGGTAAACGAAAACAAACGTAAAACATAAAAAAAATCAATGGTGGCCTAATAGGTTTTTAAAGTTCTGTTTAAAAAGTTATTTGCAGAACAATAAATTTAGGGTTCCGTACTAATAGAGCAGAACGAAGCCCTATTTAAGGATGTCTGCCTGTCATGATGGATGTCACGGGTATATAGCATGTAAACGTAATAAATTTACAGACCTGAAATATTAATCAAATCTAATAATGTTGACGAAAAAAAAACGAATATTAAATTAGGAAATCAATAATATGCAAAATATTCCTTTTGTTATTCCTGCATAGTGTCAATATTTAGGGTTTTATTGAGAAGATTATAAAATTTATATATTTTTTTTATCTTCAAAAATTACGAAATACCCGCCAAGGTAGTCAGTTTTAAAATGGTCTGAAACTGCCAGCCATTTCGATTTTTTAATCAAACTCAAACTATTTTATTCGAATAGACTATTAAACAGCACTTTTAAGTCGACAGTTTATTATATTAATTTAAAAAAAATTACCTCCAGTTAGGAATAATTTACTACCAAGAAGAACCGGCAAGAAACTCAGCAGTTAATCTTTTATATGTTTTTAACTTTATATTAAAATACAATATAGAGTACACTAGGCAATGACATAAAAAATGTTACAATTGCTCCAAAACCAATACAAATCAATTAAGTGCTAATTTTTCCAAGCATATTTATTATTTATGTATTCATCAACTTTGTAATAGCATTTTTTAATGAAACTATCTTTGACATATATTTTAAATTTATGGAGAAATATCTCAAAAACTAGTGTATAGGATTTTATTAGGTACTATAGATACTGTATTTAAGCAAGATATACTGAAAACGCCAAATAATAATGAAGCTGGTACTCTGTGACCCAAACACACTTTTTCAAATTCCCATTAGATAGGTATACATAGAGAGTTGTGCTACTCAAAAGCGCATTTTACCAGTTTTTCTTCGATCGTTTTCTTTCGATAGGCTTATCTAGATTAAGATTAAAATTACGCTATTATTCTTATTAGCAGTAGAAGTACAAATTAGGTACCTACCTACCTACTGTGGCTTTATGCTGTACAATGTTGCAAAAAGCGGCGGAAACACAAACAGTTTACAACTTTTTAACAACACAACCCGGTCGCAGTAAATCATAACGTTTTAGTTTAAACTCCTTCAAAAGTAATATCGACTTCTTCGAATCGACATCAATCTGCCACACTTCAATGAAAAAGGAAACGACCTAACACAAACCAAGAAAACTTTTGCAAAAGTAAATATTATAACCACAAACTACTGACTACATAGTATGGTAAAAAGTTCTACATAGTTCATGTATTGATAGAAAATGGATTAAGTATTTTTAGAAATCGAATCAAATGTAGAAATATTAATGTACCTACTTAAACTGCCATTTCAATATTTCTATTACACTTACTCGTAAACAGTGACATTACGTGCAGGCAAAGCGGGTTCTAAGACCATTATTACTCCCACGGGCTTTTCCATTGTAAATTTTACTATGTCAAAGCTTTTACGCTTTGCGCGTTCACAGCGGAGCGGTAATGGTGCGCCTATTATGTAGGCATTGCATGGACCTACCAAAGTAAATAGACATGTCTATGTCATGCATAAAAGCTGTCTGTTAAAAATTTTAACTACGCGCACACTACGAGCGAGCACTTACAAGTTTTAACTTAAGCTAAAACTTTTTAATTCATAAATTCTTTAGATATCTGGCGCCATCTAGCGGTGCCGTTGTTTTCTCTACTTCTATTCCCGCTTTTTCAATTGTGTTATAATAAGTTTATTTATTTACTTGCAAATGTGATGAAAAACATTGTGTGTAACACGGGCGGTAAGAAAATTACCAACTTGAGTCATTAAAGTATTCGGCCTTAGACTCCTTAATAGCCTCTCGTCAGTTATTTTCTCATTATCACCCTTAGTACACAATATACTATTTTAATAGAAAAAACCTATTAGCAAATAGGAATAGCATTGACTACTAAAAGATGGTTTCTGTAAATAAATATCTATTTTAACCATAATAATCTTCGATTAAGTTAATTGATTCTGAAGAGAATACATGCAATAGTGTTTTTTGTTTTTATTGTGTGTTAAGTGTTATTTGTATGGGGATTACCGTCAATGGCGAACACTCAGAATCATGTTCCGTGACTTTTTGAGACCCAAATTGAATGATTCGGGATTAGAGCACATGTGGTTTTAGGTTTAAAAACCTTTTTTCTTTTCTGTTTTCTCATATATAATAAGAATCTATAATAGATTTTGCACCTCACACTTTTGTAGATAGTGATCAGTTATTGCCAGTTTAAGCTACATGTAAAAAAAAACTATGTCTTCGGAACGAGTGTTATGAGCGCGAAATATCCATTGTACTCTAATAATCAAATTAGTGGCGAGTAACATTAAAGCAGAGAGCAAAAATAAGCTTCTCCATGAAAAAACACTTAGATGTGCCAGCTTTCATGGTAAGCAGCCCAACGGTGTCAGAATCTATAAATCTTTACCCCTGCCCAACCTTGACTGGGAATGGGCAAAGAGGTATATTATTCTCACCCACCCAGGTCTCTTATTTTACTGCTTATTGTTTGAAGCTAGTAATTAATGACATCTGGGACATATATGAAGCCAACCTAGTCCAGATACGATACATCAGAAACAGTGTTGCGGCAAAAAGCTTCCCCCATTGTCAGGCAGGACTAAGTTGGTTGGTGAACAGAGGCTGTCCCCCACATTATGATGTGGGTGTGTATCCAGCCACTTGGTTATCCCCTAAGGGGTTCTAGGGTTAAAAACCGTAAAGTTATATAATATAATGTATATCATTACAACAGAAATGCCACTATATTACTTTATACACTTTTTTATCCAGTAGAACCCATGGAACCCATGGAATATTGTATTCACCAATATTTTTAGTACTGCAGAACAATAAAGAGAAATAACTTTTTTGTCAAGAGACCGCGACACGACTAGTGGAACTGTCAGCGCACTTCATAAAACAGTAGCATTCGTTGAGATCGCCTTGTCTCCCGAGACATATAGCCCTTGCTCGAACAGAAAATTGTCGAGTAGCTATTTTACTTAGGGACTGTGGGAATTGGGAACAGTATGCCAAATTCACACTGAAATGTAACTTGGTAGATGAAATTCTGTTTAGTAGGTAGATAGGCATTGTTAAGAGTAGGTATGTCGATAGTTCCATTTATATTTCATGTAAAATGCAATTCAAATTATACATTAAGTAGTTATATTTTGCACAAAACCCATTGTTTTTCTAGGTTGTTTTTAGTTTTACTCTTTTTTATTTTATTATACCTACTAAGAGAATGGGCATAGGCAATCACTACGTACGTCTTAATTTAACACTCTGATCTATCCTTAAATTACTTTTTTCTGTGGTTTTATCTATGTTGATTCCACAATACCACAGATTCTAATTTTATTATGATAATTTATTTGTCCACGCACTGGGCAAAGGACTAAATCCATACAGCCTCATCTTATGTATGAGTTTAGGTGTTATGGTTAATTTTATGTTTTCACTTTATCACTGTCACACTGGATCGTGACATCCCGAAAAGGCTCCTACAGAAAATCAGTGCTTTGGCTTTTGCTGCAGCTTATACCGAGTAAGAGGCCTTTTTTGGCACTCACTGAACAAGCTAAGGATTTTAGTGTTTTTAAATTTTTATGATATTATTTTAGTTTTATTTTCAAGTACCTATTATTTTTTAGTACCAAATCAATATTTTTCTTCTTCTTCTTAAATTCAGATAAACATATTTTGTAAAAAAATATAAATTGACTAAGATTACAATTATTATGACTACATCTTGGTTGATTACATACATGTCCTTTATTTAATTTGTATTAATAGGTTTCGTTGATATACTACTAAGGTGGCAAATAAGCTAACGGCCCATCGTTGATCACCGTAGCCTATGGGTGTTTGCGACACCAGAGGCTTAAGTTGCCAATGTCTCAATGAAGCAAAAGGTATATAGTTACTTAGGTACCAATAAATCTTGCAAAGTCAGAACCAAATTCCCAACTAAACCAAAACCAAAGAACGAACCTTATATTATCAGTAATAAAATATCCTATGGGCGTGCGATGGTGATCGGTACCAAAAAGTAATAAAAAACCATAGTCAGAATAATATGTATAATAAATAAGTTTTTTATACCTGTCTCTGATCAGAATGATATGTCATATTGATTATAATTACAATGAATTCATTAAGTAAAGAAAAACAGTACGCACTCTTGTATTAGAAAAAGATATCTATCCACATTTGAGAATATATCATTCCCTCAAAAACACTAGGCACCATATCGTTATATTATTTTATTTTAGTATTTATGTTTTGGCGGCATTGGAGGTCGTCCCCTGAGTCGTTTCCAATAGGCAATGAAAGCTACCCCGGAGACTAAAACAAAAAAATATTGATACTACTTTATTTTTTCTAGTAATTCTAAAACTTTTTGACATTAAGTGCGTTTCTATTGCTTCTTCTGTTCACTGTATTAACGTGAGCTCAAAGTATAACCGTGACACGAACTGTCAAGTTTAAATGTTTTAATTTAGTGGCGCGGTTCGTCAGCGCCGCGGCATATCCGCCATCCGCCGCGCCATTTGACGCCTTCTCGGAGATAATAAATCTCAACCGAACTCGACGGCACTAATCACGGAAATGGGAACAACCCTTTGACTCGTTTACATTTTAATGTTCCGCTTAAATAACTACGGTTATCCAAACGTTTCAAAATACGAGTCACTATTATTCAGTAATCCGATGCGAGAATGTAGGATTTTAATGAGTTTTAAAGTTTCGCATTACCTACTAAATTATATTTTTTTATATTTGATATTTACAGATATTTGTATGCCAGATTAAAAAGGTAGGTTTGGAAATACTGCGTGCATGAAATACAAAGATAGTAAGCAAAAATTCCAAAAAAAACAAAGTAAAGTTGTAGGTAGCTTTGATAACTTAAAAAATGCATATCTACTTATCCTTTGACATACCTACTTAATGTATGAGCTTAAAAATGTATAGATTTTGAAGCAGAGTATAGATTACGAGACATATTAATTCAGATTTGTTAAAAGCAAAATGAAAATATATTAATCAACCTTCTGGTGCTTCAGATAAACATCAAACAACGACAAGTCAATACACGCCGAGAGTCGAATTTTTACACCGTACCACGAGTCGCCAGTCAAACCGCTGCCGCCGCTTTTACTAAAAAATTTCAAAACCAATCAAGTACGAAATGGATTGGAGCTTGTATTTATAAATCTACGTTATTCCTTTTATTAACAAATAAATAAGAAATGTTTTTGCGCGTAAACCATGAGAGCAAGGTTGCAATTTAGAGTGAGCATGAACAAAAAACATAGACTGGCTGACTTGGCAGAACAAGCCATCAAATCCGTTGCTTTTGCGGTTTTACTTCGTGTTCGCTTAGCGTGCTTTCTGGCTTTATTTTTATTCTTGCTCGGCTCCTAAAGGTTTTAAGACTGGTGTTACATAGCCTATGACCTTCTTCAAGAACTGGGATATTAAATGAAGGGCACACTTTCCAATAAATGTGATTTTGAGTAATTCCAGTTTGAAGTTAAAAGGTTATTGCAGTATTCGCTAGTAAAATTAAGCATTTTGGCTGTGTAGCCTCTTTTGTAAAAATGGATGTTAATTGTTATTTGGAACTGGTGGAACGCCTTTTAAGTTGATGATTGTATAAAATTTTGTAACGAGTATCGATGTTTTTAGTGTACAAGAAAAAAAACATCACTCAAAAGTAAAAAATTAAAAAATAAAAAAAAATTAAGAAGATACAGTAAAAAGGTAAAAATAATTACATATTTCCAAAATCGGATCTGAATAACAGTTTGAACTTGTTGTCTATATAGGTACCTAAATTCTATAACCCACTTCACTTTTTTTTACAACTACAATTACATATGTATCTTTTTGAAACCAGTTGTTTTTTTTTGTTACAAAGTTTTGTTTACTAATGACGTTCGTAGTTCAAATTTGTTATAAATTGGACATTTTTTTTAATCTGAATGTAGTTTTAAAGATTAGCGCGTTCAAACAAAATTATTTAGCCTTATTATATTACTAGCTGACCTGGTACACGTTGTTCTGCCCTTACCGTTGCTGTCTGCTGGCTTTTATTTCGTTTTCACTTAGGGTTATTTCTGACCATTTTCTTGGTCGGCTCCTAAGGGTCGTAACGTGATGTTAATTAGCCAATAGCCTTCCTTAAGAATTGGACTAAATTGTAATATAATAATAGATAACAAAGATAATAATATTTAAGTAAATTGTTTATTTATTTTTTGCATTGCATGCTTGTTTTTCGGATTCCGTAGTCAAACAAACAAGAAACTCTTAGGTATAATTTTACCTTGTTCGTCCTGCCGTGTCGGTATGTCACGGTCATTTTATTTAGAGACAACCAGCTCTATAATTTAGTAAGAACATGTATTGGTAATAAGGAATACCCGCCACAAAGATATGCAGTAACATTAAGAAAAAAAGAAAGGTAATTTATAACTTCTCAGCAACCCGTCAAATTTGCATCCCGTCAAAATCCGTATGGTTTTTTTTTATATTTACTGGTATGTATTAAACATACCCCTCTGTGTGTGATAGACATAATAAAAAAACGAAAAAAATCTAAAAAATACTAAAACCTTCGAACTCAAACAACATTTTAACGGCTACGGAACCCTAAACTAACCACGGCAAAGTCTTGATCGGTTTTTACATTTAGGTGCTTTTAAAGTTTTCTTTCTTTCTGAGCATTAACTCGGTCAGAGATATCAGGAATTTGGAATGGACTAACATATACATAATAAAAACAAAATCCGGGTAAATGGAGTAGCTTTTATCAAATTAGACACATTATTTAAAATCTTATATGTTTTATTTGATGTAAATAAAACCACTACACACAGATTATCTGCATATTACTAAAAAAAACAGTTTGTTCCAGAATTATGAAGCGTGTACGAACTTTCTTCATCTTTAGCTACTAAAAAAAGGTAAACTCAAGACTATTTGTATTTATAACTAGTCCATATTTTATAACAGACCATAAGTCGTTAAATTAAAACGTCACCCCTATTTTTAACTAACATATATATGTAGATAAATACATAGATATGCTAAATTTAGATTGAGCGCACATTTGTAAGCAAATTCACACAAAATAATGATGCAAATTAGCGCATCTATTAAGTAAACCAAAGCTACGCGACTCTCTCATTTTATGGCGCGTCAGGGGGAGCTTTCAATCAGCCCTCGTTTGGGGTCTTTAAAGATTAAAGCAATCTCCTATAACGTCACTTTATTAGTTTCTGTTTTATTTTGTCCTTTTGATGTTTGAAAGCAATCTTGCTACTTTGTTTGGATTTGCACTTTGTTGTTTTCCTGTCAGAAGTAGATAACTATTTATTGGCTGTTGGATAAATGAGTTTACATTGGGATCTCAAATGACTTTAATAATAAAGAGGTGAGAATGAGATCAAAATGAGAAAACAAATCAGTATGGTACATTTCCACACGCAGTGTCTTATTATACCTAGTAGTAGTTCTATCAGACATTGTCGTAAGTTACCAAATTTTTTTTTATTACTTTATTGTCACTGCTGAAAATAAATAGAAGATCAGATGTTTGGGATGCAATTTTTTCTTGAAAGGTAATTGGACTTCTAATTTTTATTAATTTATTTGTATGTATTCTGGACTGGATACACACCCGCATCATATTTTACGGAACAGCCGATTTTTGACAACTACTTTTTTTTTTTTTATACAAATAAGGTGGCAAACAAGCTTGCGGTCCACCTGCTGGTAAGCGGTCATTTGGACGATTGTAGCACCTGGGGTATTACTAGCGCTTCTTTCTTGACTCTAGTCCTGTCTCTGCTTTTAAAAGTAAAATAAGAGACCAGGAACATAATAATTTTGCCAATTCATGACGAACTATAAAAAGAAAGTCAGGATCAGTAAGTTCAGTTATATATTCTCTGTAACAAGAGGAAATAGGGTTTTCAAATAGTCAAAAACCTCAAAATGAAATCTGATATTAAATAAAATGGCTGAGAAAATTCACACAACATTAAGTTTTATCTGAAAGAAAGTTAAATCGGAAACGAGGGTACCTCATTACCATAGCGCTTACATTTGGCGGATGGCATAAGCACCGAATAGGAATGAGGTTGCAGATACGACGTGAATGACAAAGTGGATGCAAATGTTAGCTTTGTCGGCTGGAGTGACAACGCCGTACCGCGCCGTACCGCCGTCAGATGACAGTGTACTGTGTGGCATCTAATGATTGTAGACGGTTGTTACTGGTGGAAGGTGACTTAAAAGGAGAACAACCCTCAAGAAATAAATGTGAAAAAATTACTAACATTTTACCTAGATACACTTTATTTTTACATACAAAAAAGAAAAGCTTTTTATATATTCCATCCATGTGTTTAAAATAATAGCAGTATTCCTGAGACAATTGTCGCTAGATGGGTCTGAAAAGTTTTGAATAAATTATCCCTTGATATTGTATACTCATGAACACCACTAGAGTAGAGTGGGGTTAGTTGCGGCACGGGTAAATAGTTTTATGCATTTTTTATAAAAATAGCGCAAATATAACGTGATATATTTTAAAAAACCTACGTATTGAAATGGCATGCATTGCAAACATGATAAGTAGTTGAGTAAGTCATTTTTTATACAATAGCTAAATAGGTACTGCCAAATAAATACTCGATGGTACCTACTGGCGAGATAAAATTGTGTTCAATGACTCTTGATGCTAAAAAGTCTTCGGTATATTTTTTAAACAATAGGTACCTAATAAATCAAAGTTAGGTATATTATATGTTTGATAAATAGAAGACATTTGTTATTTTTGTAGTGCGCGCCTTGTAGCGTCGCTAATCGCAGTTGCCAGAATGCTATTTTTTTTTGAAGCAAAGAGTAGGATAGTTCAAGTCTCGCCGCTGCCACGATTTTTTCAACTTTAGAAATATTTCCGAAACAGCACGCCACTGGTAGTGACTGTCGTGTGTCACTGCAAAAACTGGAATTTTCCAAATTAATAAATCTTTCCGTTCTGCAATGTCACAGTTAGGTGAGACTTTTAAATTTATGGTGCCTGCATTCCTTCCTTGAACCATAAATTCTTAACTTTTTGTGATAGAAAATAGTACAATTGATAAATTACTGAAGTTTTTGATTATTATACTACACACTTACTAAAATATACTATATAAGTATAGAACTAGTTACTGTTTTTAAGTTTAAAGACATAATGTGAACGTTACCCAGTCAGACAAAAAACTAAAAACATGCTTTGATATGCTTCGTAATTTATGTCATATTCCATTTTAACAACAACAAACAAATATTGAATGCCTTTTAACAAACCTATTTTATCAACTAGGAATATTTGCAAGGATATTAAAGAAAAGTGCGGTTTTTAAATAGTTGTACAGTATGAAATCGGTTGAAGATCTTATAAAATTGAATATCGCTTCGCGAAGTAAGGACGAATAATATATTCGTATCACCGTTTAACATTTTAGTTCTTTTACCTGTCTTATAAACGAAAGAGAATAAAAGAATATTTAATGTTTTGCATAGGTAGGTAACTACCCATTTAGAATTATTAAATGTATGTGCAAGTAAGTCGGTTTTATGGTGGCCTTGTGTTTTGTAGGACGAAGGTTTGAATTTATAAGTTTTTTCTTAAGTCGGTATTTTATGAGTTTACACTACTGGCTTTTCGCTGAAGGTAAACATAAACGCCTTAAATATGTATGTGAAGTTCACAATCTACACTGGACCTACGTGACGAACTATAGCCCAAATCCCTCTTGCCCAAGGTGAGGATTGGTCGCGCTCCAACAATGGGTCGGTAAGGATTTGTGCGGGTACCAGCCTAAAGTTATTAGTAAAAATCCAAATATTCCGCGTCTTGAAATACTACGCGCACTTTAAACGGACTTCTGAAACAAGAGACAATTCTCAGTTCAGTTTTATTTATTTTTTATAATATGTGCAGGGATGTAACCCTCCCCCCCCACTTTACCCTCATTCATTAGATACCTATTTGAAGTTGGTTTAAATTTCTTATTAAGATAGTTTTACAATAAATGGTTTTATTATTTGCAACAGTAATGCTTAGTAACCCAAAAAGTGGTGTAAGATTTCATTAAATCCTAATATTCAGTGGGCGTAGGCGGCAAGACTGTGCACGCGCCACCGGATGCGGAAGTCTGTCATTAAGTTGCTATTTCGCAAAAATGTCTCAATCGACCCTCGACAGATGGCGCGAGCCCTGAATTGTTCAAAAATTCTTTCAATACTGTTTTTGTTGGGTTCTCTTAACTTTAAGTTCACACCCATAAGTTTTTGCGTCACAGTTGTAGAATAAGTTATTTAATAATAATCATTTTACAATTATTTTTCCAAAAAGTCTATAACACCACACGTTATGACTGTCGGGAGTTTAGGTAGGTATTGGTAACGGTCTAGGTCTTAGGTCCAGACTCGCAAATTCGGATGCAAAATTAATGCCAGAATACCCTGTTTTTTAACTTTTCTCATTTTGTAAAATCGAGAAAACCACAATTTAGGCTCGAAAACGACAAGCCACTGGTATAGTTTAAAGCCTCTCTTTTTATCTGATTTAATTATCATGCCCAAAGTGCGTTCGTTTAGGAATAAAAGTTATAGAATTTTTATTTTTTTCATTTATCCCTATCAACTGCTCGTAACAACAACCACGTTGACCAATGGTATTCCTTCTTAAGGAACAAAGCCTGATAGGTGGTGATCAAATTGTAACAATATTATTTGCCCCTACCGTGAATCAAACCTTCGACATGGCATTCATCCATAATCTACACACATAGATAATAGATTAGAAATAAATATAATAGAATGCATACGACAGATTCTATTTCAGATTTAGGCAATTCGGCTTCATATTTCACCTGCTCGCAATGCTTTTGTTCTGTTTCGACGTTTTCACTGCGAATAAAATAAAATTTTGAATGTCTTTTTAATAAACCGCTTATTGTTTTATCAATATAATGGTCCATTGTACCAGCCACGGCGCCGCCCAAGGGTTATTCTTCCCGGAGACACAATGCTCAAATAATAAATAGTCGTATTTTGTTCGTATTTTCTACGCTCAGTCGCTTCGCTGTTGTTTCTCTAATTGATCGCCAAATTAAATTAATTGAATTAGATCGCTCGAAAAGACTTAACGCGTCCGTTGCTTAAAATGTTTGGACATATCATAATTAAGACCCTATTTAAGTGAAGTTGATTGTATTAGGTAAGTAATTGTACTATTGTTTTTTAATTAATTTATAAACGAATACGTTTTTTTATTTTTATATAACTAGTGATTTTCGCTGTTGTGATGTTTATTTCGATACGAACATAAATAAATGTGCTGGCAGTTGAAACCAATACCTACTTGTATATACATAAATACCTTCGTATAGTACTATAACAGCAACTTTGCAATTAAACAAATTAATCCTACTTATATTATAAATGTGAAATTTTGTATGTCTGGATGGATGTTTGTTACTCAATCACGCTTTAACCACTCGACGAATCGGGATAAAATTTGGCATACATATAGGTTAGGTCCTGGAATAGCATATAGGCTACTTTTTATCTCAAAAAATTTAAAAGTTCCCGCGGGAATAACTATTACAGAGTTTAAAGAACAATAGATGTAGCTATAGCTTGTATATTTAGCTATAGTTCCACGCCGATAACCGAATTCAGGGCAGGCAGAGCCGCTGGCAAATTCTAGTACCTAATATAAAAATATAAAAGTTTGAAGTACAATTTACAAAAAAAATGATTAAAAATCATTTTATAAACTCCATAATTTATTTAACCATTTAATTTAGATTTATAGTAATAAATCTTGTTGAAGTAAGTGAATGTTGTAGATCGTTGATCGGCTAACTTAGCGTAAAGGTTGTCGGTTTGATACCTACTAGTATACTAGCAACATAAAGTTTGTTTTTATATTTCCGTACTTTAATTTTGAAATTATGAAATCAACACGTTGCATAAAGTATGTTCTTGTTACATTAAAGCACGAGCAAATATTAACATTAAAGTACGAACATAAGTAAACTGTACGTCACAGAATAAAGAATAGGTGCAGCACGCTTCCGCTAGATGGTGTTGTATTAAAAATAAATGGCACATTTTTGCCGCGTAATTTGCTTGAGCAGACATTCATATTGATAGAATAAATTACTAACATAGGTATTTAAAATTGCATAATATAGGGAAAACGATAGCTAGCTATCTTAATCGGCCTAATCCAGAATTGTACACAAGCACTGCTTTCGCAAAACTTCTGCTTCTATATTAGTTGATGCTGGCGGTGAAGTAACAACATTAACTGTAGCCGAAGGTTACATTGACGACTCTATAAAGAAAGTTTCTAAAAAATATTAAATGCCATCGAAATTAAAAAAAAATAATGAAGTAAACATAAAAATATCGGCTTCCTATTAACGTCCTAATAACCTCGCCCCCTCCCCTCCCCTCTGATTCATTTTAATAACTGTAATATCCAAAATATAAGTAACAATTACTATTATATGTAATTACTTATTTGGATAAAATTAAATTTTTTACTAAGTATATTAAAATCTATGTTTTTTTTCCTGATCGTATACAAAGCAATGCCCCGAAATTTATCTTTTTAAAAGGCGTCTGTACCAAACCATCACTCGTTTTAAAAAGTACTTACATAAACTACTATTTCGATATGATTTCTGTGTATCTTTAATCTATATTCTGATTAAAAATATTAATGGAAAAGTGTTTTATTATTTTAAATTACATCTTTACTAATATAATAAATGCAAAATTTAAGATGGATGGATGTTTGTTACTCCATAACGCCAGAACAGCTGAACGGATTTGGATAAAATTTTGCACAGATATAGTTAAGACACGGAGAGCTTAAGACATGGGCTACTTTTTATCTCGGAAAATTCAAAAGTTCCCGCGAGAGTAACTATAACCGAATACCACTTAAGGGCGGCGGAGTCCCTGGCAAAAGCTAGTCCTACTGATATTATAAATGTGAAAGTATGTCTAGATGGATGGATGAATGGCTGGATGGATGTTTGTTACTCAATTACGCTTCAACCACTGGACGGATCAGACGGAGAAGTTGGCACACACATAAGTAGGTTAGGTCCTGGAATAGGACATAGGCTACTTTTTATCCCGAAAAATTCAAAATTTCTCACTGCTATAGCAAACTTCATAAGTGTAATTAAGGGGTTCCACGCCGATAACCGAAATTAGGGCGGGCGGAGCCACTGGCAAAATCTTGTTATATATAATTTGTAAATCATATTGTCATAAACTTACATTACATCACTAGGTACTGATTTCATCTCTTAACATTACTATAAAACAAAGAACAACTTTAAAAACTACGCCTGTAGGTACCTTATAACATTACCTACTTGTCATATTGTACCAAACTTTCTACGAGAAAAGTATTAGAATAGAATCAACTGTGACAGACAAACTGATGTCGGCTAATTCTACAAATGTTTCTTGTGTTTAAATTGGGCACCCTAAATGACTATAATTATAAAATAAAAATATGATTATTTTCAAAAATAATGTAAGATCCATCAGAAACATGGGTAACAAATACACAGACCACCTCAATACGACTTATCTAACATATATAAAGCCAACTTCTTACGACTTATGTGACATATATAAAGCCACCTTATTACGACGTATGTGACATATATAAAACCACCTTATTACGACTAACGTGACATATATTAAGCCATCTTATTCCAGATGCACTGTATCAGCAACAGTGTTACCGCGATAGTTTAGTGTCAGACTTGTCAATGCCACGCAGGACTTAAGTGGTTGATGAGAGGACACTGACCCCATATTATATGATCAATCCACTATTTTTCTTTGACAGGGTATTAAAACCATGATGTTGTTATTATAGTACATGCAAAATTTAAAGAATAATCAAAGAATTACGGTTTTAGTTTTTACTAGCACCATCTAGCGACGAGTAGTTTACCTTATAGTTGACAGGTAAACTTAAGGCTACTTACCTAACTGGCGCCGCCAAAAGAGATTCTTTATTTCCTTTTTGTACAAAACAAATTTCAATAATGTTACAAATCAATTATTTCGAACTACTTATAAACTATTTTTAGAAGGTAAGGTATACATCATTTCTAGAATATAACTACAACTACAATCCAGTACAATACATAAAGTTCTAAAATAGCTAATACCTAGTTCTAAATTGGTAAGGAACACTTTTTGAGCTTTTGTATTAGGTTTGTTTTCTATACCTGCATTTTTACCATACCTCAAAAGGTAAAAAACTTTTTAACAAAAACGGTTGTTGTTTGATATGAATAACAGTTTATAGTTGGTGTTTATCTCTCTAACAGTTTATTTAACACACTTCACTTGCACGACCGATTTAGATCATATTTTTTTGAAATTGCATCTTCTTGAAGTCGGTTATTGTTTTTCTTAAAAAGTTTTTATTTTCTACTTTTATGTGACCTATTGGTTTTTTTATACCACTAATGTGGCAAACAAGCTTACGGTCCGCCTGATGGTAAGCGGTCACCGTCGCCTATGGACGCTTGCAACACCAGGGGTATCACTCGCGCGTTGCCGATCCTTTAGAATACTAATAACTTCTTTCTTGAAGAACCCCATACTATAAGTCCTTGGAGGAAGTTTCTCTGAAACTTACTCTTACCCACACTAATAACTTGAAAGAGCCTAAGAAACGGTCTTATGCCCTTCATTTACCGATGATTCCATCATCAGATCCTGACTTGGGGTCAATGGGATCACCTCAGAAGCATACTCTTTTTTAATAAAATATTTGATATTGGGCCACAATTGACGGAGAGATCTGTGAACATACATAAAAAAATATACAGACGAACATATAAACTCCTCCTTTTTTTGAAGTCGGTTAAATATGGAACCGATATAAAATTGTCGAGTCCGTCCTAACCTGTCACAGCGTAATAATTTCCCCAATTTTACATTTATGGACAAAAGTTAAGCAAAAGGTACAAATAGTATATTTCAGATATATATATATTACAATTTTGAGGCAGCAACAATTTTTGGTTTCTCAAACTTAGGAGTACCTGTCTGCTTACCTCTCAATTCTTTGAACCCCAGTCTTTTTATTTATACCACTAAGGTGGCAAACAAGACGACGGTCTACCCGATGGTAAGTATTAGTCATCCGACACGCATGGATGGACACCGGACTTAAAAAGAAAACATTTCATAATTACTTATCTGAATTTTAAATAGTAGAAGCCACTGCATCGTTTTTTGCCTGAAAATCAGTTCTGTAACAGTTAAATTACTCTCAATATTGAATTATTCAATATCTCTAAATATTTAAATTCCAAAAAATACTAAATAAAAACCTTTCGAAATGTGGTTAAACAAACTAACAATTTCACGGCAACTTGACGACACTAACAAACGTAAACCGGAACACTAAACTTTCTACCATTTGCTTATAGAAATTCTTTTTATTCTACCTACTTTCTTTATTTCTTAATTCCTTGGTAATTACCAGGTAAAAAGTATAAAAGTTGGATATTACAAAGGTTGAATACAGTCGGTCGGAAGTAATTAGGTAAAAACAGATGGTGGACGGTGACTCCTTTGCGACTGGAGAAACCGCAAATAGTGCCACTTACGTGTATAACCGTCTACTTTCATTCAGTATCGACAAACGTTGTCAAACATTATTAAAGTTCACACATGTGGTAAAGTTTGTTCAAGTAGAAAACACATTATAAAAAAAAATATATAAGGCACCTTATTGGGCACAGTGTCGAAATAATCGGACTTCGAAATTCGAGACAAAAATTTATGGAAGTCTGACTTACATCTCGAAACCCGTGAATGTACTTGCATACATTTTGCTCTCGAATTCCAGAGTCCTAATAGCTCGAGATTGTTATGTAAGATACATATTTTTTACAGAGCATAGTTTTACAAAACACAGTATTTAATTGAAGAGAAAAAGTGTGCCGAATACTGTGAAACCCTATTTTGTGGGTTTAACTACTTAATTTCTTTTAAAACCAGTTTCTACAATGATCCTGTAATGCGAATAAGTACTACGATCCTGTGTTTTTCTCGATTGCTATAGGATTTTATTTAATTTACCAAAAGATTTCAATATAGGGCAACTATGAGTATTTATCAATCGTTAAAGGATTTTGCGATTAATATTTAAACCCATTTTAACCAAATCATTAATTTTTAAAAAACCATAAAAACGCACTACAGTCTGATTCATAGGTATATCACTGATTTTTTTTTATCTAAATGATCTAATCGAAAGAGAACTTTTCAGTAGTTCATCCATAGTCTGTATTTCTCTACCCTTTATGCTTATTTATAAGGACAGATAAGGCCTTAATTAAAGGCTTGCCTAAAACTTATACAATATCATGATCACTATAGATACAGTAAAATGTAAAGTACTTTTATTTTTAAATCAAGATTTTTCCTTCCAATCTTGTGGTGTTAAATTAAAGTGCTGGCTTAGCAAAAGAATATTTTTGCATAATTTTATGGTTAAAGTTAACCTTACGGTATAACAAAACTAAAGAAAATTTAAATACCTACATAACAATAACTACAAAGGTTTTAAAGTATGTAATAATATTTTAATAATATTTATTGTACAAAAAAATATTACAAGAAATTATAAACCTAAAAAAAATGGTACAAAGGGCGTACGTATCTCTGCTAGAGATTTCTTCCCGCAGAACTAGTCCCACGGGGCAAGAGAAAGAATACATTTACAAAAAGGTGGCAAAGTCTTGTACAACAAAGTTTTATGATACTTACATAATACTAAATTAATAACATAGGAAATTTAAAAACAACATAATTACATATACACATACATTTAAATACAAACAAAATATTTACATAAATAAATACACAATATACTTATATACTACACAAAAAAAAATATTTATTAATAATAATTTTATACTTAATAAAATAACTGTGACATAGCATTCGATGTTAATAAAATTAATTTTGAAATTTTTAAATGTTACTCAAAAGTGCTCTTTTAAGCGTATTTTAAAAATTTCAGTCGTTGAACTATCTCTAAGCGTACGCGGAAGAAAATTCCACAGAATAGCTGCCTGAACAAAAAATTAATAATTCAATAAGACAGTAACGGTCCACGGTATTTTCAATGATTGTGAAGTAGCTGGTCTCACATGTTGATTTAGAGGAATCATAAAATTAAGGCTTGTAAAACAGATCGGGAGCCACTTGAGTTCATTTCTGAAATAAGAGACATGGTCATATTTACCTAAACCGTATATATAGCGAATCCATAGGTTTTAAAGACGCTACAGTTTGTTTAAAAGCTCCTTATTGGCGTCCAAGTAACGTTCACTGGCAATACAAATTACATTAAAAATTTCATAATTCCAACCTCACAGTCATATGTAGGTACCTACCATTAGTTTCTTAAATAATCTCAAGACTCAAATTTAAAAATATTTTAGGTTTATTTTCGTTTCATTATCTTTGAATTTGTTTTTTTTTTTTGTACTTTTACCGTCCAACGTATCGTGTAGATATTCTTATTCTAAGTGAAAGCTTAAAGTAAATGCATAATTTGGTTTTAAAATCAGTATCCAAAAGGGTGGTTTTGCTGTTCAAAAACAGTGGGCAAAATCGATTTTCGCTGCGAGCGTGAGACAAAGTAATCCAACGTTTTAATATTACCTTTTGGAATTTTACGATACTGAAAAAAAAAACAACGCGATGATTGGTTTAGAAACAAATTTATTTTAATGAAAAGCATAATATTGCATTCTTTCATTGTTGACGTACTTAATATTTATGATTAATAATACCTACTTATAATTAATAGCGTTAATTTAAAAAAAAATATGCTTTGTTTTCGATAAAAGTGTCATAGAGTAAATTTCTGAACGCACGTCTAAATAAAAAAAGAAAGCGAAATGGCGCGAAACTAATTAGTTATTTTAACCTTAGATTGTTTATTTACATAGATATTGTATTTAATTCAAAAAATTTGTGACTCGAGTTACGAAGATATTTGTTTAGCACCAGAAGAGCTAAGACAGCAAGTGTCATGCTGAACTAAGAATTTTACCAGATAAGTCACGTGAAAAATATCTTAAAGCAAACGAATTGTTTAATAATTGGCGACTTTCAAAATGTGCTAATGTTAAAAAGAATAGTTAGTTACCTACTGTTTATTTTTTCATAGAAGCAGTACCTACAGTAGGTATTATTTGTAAATTAGAATAAACTTATTGCTTAATATGGCCTACAGTATGTTCCCTGCCTAAGACGTTTTTTCGTATTGGTAGAGGTGAAAAGTTGTATGTTTCACACGAGAGCAAATTATTTTAGGTCTCGTGCTTTTAAATCCCTCTATGTGCTCAGTAGTCTATATTAGAATCACTCGCTTCTTCACAAAAAACAACCTTGCCCACTTGTTGAACAGATAACTATTTCCTTTATGTCAAAAATGGCTACGCCTACGTGCTACAGTTTCGTAGCAATTGCTACGTTGTATATTATTTTGCCGCCACGTGGTTAAATAAGCCATTCCATTGGACGGCTAAGCTGTTTATCAAATCAAATAAAGGCATTCAATTCAGTGGCTATAGGATGCTTTGCCAAATTATTAAAAGCAGTGTTTAATAAATGTGCTGAATGTTGCACACACACAATTACAATTATGATTTATTTCTTTTTAGGTAACGTAACGACTTGTCGCTTCGCCCGACACCTATTAACTTTATTCCGACGCGCACTATTTTAGGGAAATTCTACTTAAAGTTTAGTAGCCTATAACTTTTCCCAATCCTTAAACCGTCCCAGTCATTGAACGTCGAGTTATCTAGCAGTAATATACAGTTTATATATTAAAATATAATGTTTGTATTAAATTTAATATTTATGTATAAATTATATAAAACAATATAAAATGATTTTATATCTAATATTTATTTATATATAGTGTAAATAAAAAAAAAAGCGAAATGGCGCGAAACTAATTAGTTATTTTAACCTTAGATTGTTTATTTACATAGATATTGTATTTAATTGAAAAAATTTGTGACTCGAGTTACGAAGATATTTGTTTAGCACCAGAAGAGCTAAGACAGCAAGTGTCTCATGCTGAACTAGGAATTTATGGTCTATGGTCACCTGTCAAAGTTGTTTACATTTTTTTCATTCTTACATTTTTATTGTATTTTAAATATTTTACATCTCAATCTAATCTTTTTTAATTCATAAATCGTTAATATATCTTATGATTATTCCAGATGAACGTTTTCGTAAAAAATGAAAGAAAATAAATCCTAAAAAAAGGCAATTACAAAAGTGACGACAAACTGTTTTCAAAATTGCAAAACATTGTAATCACTGTGAATAAGTGAATAATGTGCACAGTTTTTGGACATCCCCTACTTACAGAGTGGTAATACAGGGTATATAAGACCGGTGATCGTTGTCTTAGGAACTGCATGGACGTTTGGTGGAAAATTCTACTATAATCAGAAGGTTCAGTACTAGGTCACACTTGAACTCGCTAACGTTTGATAGTAGAACTGGGAGATCATCGCAGGCGCTTGACTACGTTTCGTGTCGTCGTGGAACTTAGTTTGGCTCTGGTTTCTCTAAGTTCCTCCTTCGAACTTCAGAGGGCCGATTTCTTTTGAACTAAGGTATTTAAATTGTTTCTACAGTCTATTATAGTGTTTTATTATTATTCATATATTATCGTCTTTACTCTATTACATTTTAGTATTAATATTTAATGCATTACTTAATTTTATTGATCAATGTGTTGTTTATTAAATTGAATTTGTAGATTTATTACTGTTATATAATTTTATAGATACCTATTGTTTTATCTGGTTATTTATTTTTTGTTAATATGAGTGTAACGCCTACACAATTAACTTGTCCACACTGTCCAGGGTCTTCACGTGGTTTCTCCTTACATGGTTTGAATGTGCATATTGGGCGCATACACAAGTGAGTGCTTTGTTCAGTTGCAGCCGGACATGTTTCTCCGATCGAAACAAGTAGCACTACTTCAACGGTACAGGGGCCGCCATCATCGCCACCTGCTCAAAATTCTCTAGACAGGCTTGCTTATTTCAAAGGAAGTATACCAGTTCTCCACCACATTCCTAAGGGTGCTCGGAACCAGGCGGCCGGCAAGCTGTGTGACGTTATAGACTCATGTGTCGCTAACAATGGCTTGGATGAGTGGGGGGCTCTTCTTTCTTTCGCATATACAGCTCTGAAAATGCCTTCGAAAGAGTCACCTGGGAATTTGACGTCAAAAGTTAAAACCAATGTTTTGTCGTCGGGTCTTTTTAATAAAATTAACATTACTATGCCGTCGTCTGTGTCTACCAGTTTTCGCTCTTTTCGGAAAAATATTGAATCAAAGGTCTTTGAGGGGGATTTGAGAGGTGCCTTTCGCCTGTTAATGTCGGACGACTCCTTTGCACGGCGGGATCCAGACACACTGGCTGCGCTAGAATCAAAGCATCCGGGCCCTTCACGTCCTCTCAGTTTTCCTCCTGATCCGGGCTCAACGTTTACTACGGTAACAGTTACGATAAAGGACGTAATTTTAGCGTTAGGATCTTTTGACGCAGGTTCAGCGGCAGGCCTGGATGGGATCCGGCCGGCACATCTTAAAGAGTTGACCTCCATGTCGGCGGGTGAAAACGGGAGCCGCCTTATAGGGTGTTTAACCAAGCTAGCAAACTTTCCGCTCTGTGGTCAGTTAAATCCTCTTGTGTGTCCTTATCTTTACGGGGCCTCCCTTTTTGCTTTGAACAAAAAAGATGGTGGTTTAAGATCAATAGCGGTGGGCAGCGTTTTTCGCCGCTTGGCTGCCAAACTAGCTTGCTTCTCTGTCAAAGAAGAAATAGCCAGTTACTTGCAGCCGCACCAACTTGGATTTGGCACACGTCTGGGTTGTGAGGCTGCTATCCACGCCACGCGAACGTTTCTCATGGCTCCGCAGAATGAAGGCAATATTTTGCTGAAACTTGATATTCGCAACGCGTTCAACTCTTTGGAAAGAGACGTTCTGTTGAGTGAGGTCAAGGATAAAATCCCGTCTCTCTTCCCTTTCCTTCATCAAGTCTATAGACTTCCTTCCAACCTTTTCTTCGAAAAAAATCTTATTCTTTCAAAAGTGGGAGCCCAGCAGGGAGACCCACTTGGTCCGCTTGTGTTTAGCCTGGCTATTCACAAAGCAATTTCTGATCTCAAATCTGTTCTTAACGTCTGGTACCTAGACGATGACACAATCGGGGGTAAACCAGAAGACGTGTTTCAGGATCTGGAGGCCTTAGTTCCCCGCCTTAAAGACCTGGGTCAAGAGGTTAATCCCTCGAAGTGCGAGTTCTTCGCCTGTGGAACTGAGGCTCGAACACACATTTCTCTTTTTCATTCTCTTTTACCTGGCCTTAAGGAAATTTCTACTCCTGACTTAAACTTATTAGGTTCCCCAATATTTATTTCTGGAGTCCCTAAGGCCATAAATGCAAGAAAACATTTTCTCCTTTCCGCTCACGAACGTCTTAAAGCTCTTTCCGCACACGTGGCGATCATCTTGTTGCGCATGAGCTTCGCTCTTCCGAAGGTCACCTATTTATTGCGGACTACGCCAACTTGGCTCTGCCCTGAGGAAATTTCATCTTTTGATGAAAGTTTAAAATTGGTTGTTGAGTCATTTCTTAATGTCTCCCTTGATGGTCCCCAGTGGATTCAGGCAGCTCTGCCTGCCCGATGTGGTGGTCTCGGGATACGTTGCGCTAAGGAGGTGGGTCTGCCGGCTTTCCTGGCGTCTGCGCACGGGGTTGCCAACCTAGTCACTGTTTTACTTCCTTCTAATGGTGACGGGGGAAGTATCCCTTTTACGTCTGATGCTGTGTCAGCTTGGTTAGCCCTTAACTCGGGTGCTACAGTCCCAGAATTGTTGCATGCTCAGCGGGCGTGGGATGATGTTGGGGTAAAGAGGCTTCAAGAGCAATTGCTAGAGGGTGCGTTGGGAGTCGATAAGGCCAGACTACGAGCTGTGACGCAACCTGAGTCCGGGGCTTGGTTACAAGCGGTTCCTTCGCCTCACCTGGGCACTCTTCTCGATGATGACTCTTTGCGTATTGCGGTGGCTCTCCGTCTGGGCTGTAAGGTGTGTGAACCTCAAATATGCACCTGCGGTTCCATGGTGGAGGCCAATGGTTATCACGCCCTGAGTTGTCGGCGGTGTATTGGGAGATTTCCGCGTCACCATGCCCTGAATGACATAGTTCGTAGAGCCCTTATATCGGCTAATGTCCCCTGCTTGCTTGAGCCTCCAGGTCTCAGCAGGTCTGATGAAAAAAGACCAGACGGGCTGTCTCTGGTGCCATGGAAAAATGGGAAGTGCCTGATCTGGGACGCAACTTGCGTCAGCACTGTTGCCGCCAGTAACCTGAGTCGCACCCTGCTCTTTGCATCTGCCGCTGCCGAAGACGCCTGCTCAAAAAAAAGGCTTAAATACGCTTGCTTGGAGTCGCTTTATCATTTTGTACCTGTAGCAGTGGAGATTTTGGGCAGTTGGAGTGTGGATGCGAAGTGTTTAGTGGGAGAAAAAGGCCACAAACTAAATAAAGTGACAGGAGACTCACGCTCTGGGTCGTTCTTGGTGCAAAGGATTGCCATCGCTATACAGCGAGGTAATGTTGCAAGCATTATGGGCACCTTTGCACCAGAAATGATCAGGGGTGGGTTATTTAATGACTAATTTTATTTTATATTTTTGTATTAAATTATATTAAAAACCCGTTTTATATAGTGTATATTAAAAACCCGTTTTATATAGTGTATGTATCTTTTATAAATATAATTCTACTGTCCGTGTGTATGTTACTGTACGCCTCCTAAACGGCTGGACCGATTTGAATGATTTTTTTTGTATGCATTTGGCTGGCGCCGTGGATGGTTTAGATTCACAAATCAGCCCGGCAGATGGCGCTGCAGTCGGTAGACAACGTCTGCCTGGTAAGCTAGTTACAATATAATATTTTACGTACAGACATTATTTTAAGATAGGCATTTTCTACATCAGATCATTGAAATATTTTATTTTTAAAGGTTTTGTTGTAAAATTATATTTATCAAGATTTTAAAACGAAAAAATCGCTAAATGATTGTCACAAGTGTTTGCAGAACACAAAAGCTAAAGTCTCTTACAAACACCGGCACCACCGGCAGACACAAAAACTGTTTGTTAAACACATCTCCTGCTGTGCATTCACGAACGTGTGAAATATTTAACTGCATAACGAAAACATTGTAGAAAGATAATGTTTACTTAGTGCGTTTTTTTGTTTGTTATTTATAAACTTTGCTACTCTTCAGAGTAAAAGCTTATATTTATACATGGACCCATTTACTGCTCTTGAAACGTCTTAAATACACACTAATATTATAAAGGCTAAAGTAAGTCTGGCGTCCGTCCTCTTGATGCGTAAACAACTGAATTGATTGAGATGAAATTTGGTATAGAGATAGTTTGAGTCCCGAGGAAGGACATAGACTACTCGAAAACGTCAAGTGCGAGGCGGTTTTTTTTTTCTACAATTGAGAAGTTGCCCTCTGAAATCCTACACCAATAACCGAATTTAGCCAAGTTTCGTTTAACAGAGACACTTTCGCATTTATAATATCAGTGTGGATAGTATGGATGGAAGTATGGATTACATATACCGTTGAGTTATTACTAGGTTGATAGCAATAACAATAGACATAGACATAGACATTTATTTAATTTTACATTACACAACAAACAAAAAATAACATTTAGCACCACAATTCATACAGAAACAGGGATAGAACACAAACGGACAAATATATATACATTTAACCCAGTAAATGTAGTCTCTGAATCGTGGGGCCATAGTGCAATGTGAAAAATGGACGCTGTTCAGCATATGCTGCAACTAAAGCTACAGCGCTGATTTTCAGCGGACCCCAGTGACAGGCGAGGCTTGGCTCGCGTCGCAGTCGAAGCAATTTTATTTTTATTTGCATTATATTTAATTTTAATTTTTTTTTAGTTGGAGATAATTTTTTTTAATTTTTTTGTGGTGGTGGCAGTTTCTTCCAAAATTTTGTGGCGGCATACCTAAAGCTACCACGAAAAGCGGATGTTTGATGGTGCACCTTACTATGGTGCTTCTTACTAATACATAGTTATAAAAATAATTGAATAAAATAGGTTCTTTGTAGTTCGTTTGATTCATTGCCAAAACAGAAATAATAATTAACAAATGGTTGTAAATTGCACATACTTACGAAATTTTATGTCTCTACATTTAGCTCACACATATACTTACACATCTGCTTCTTTATATAAAGAAAAAGTCGCAGGTGTACGTTATCTCAATTTTATAAAAACTATCTACCCTATTTGTTAAGTTAACACAAATAATTGACATTTAAATAGTGATATTAGTTGACTAAATATCCTTTATATGCCCTGCCTTTCTAACGTAATTTATTCTATTTCAACACACTAAAATCCTTATAAAGTTAAAATAAAGACAAATAAATCAGAAATAATAAGCCAAACAAAGCCGTTAAAATCACTACAATACCTCTTATAAAACCAATTTCTCTAAATAACAAACAATAACAATTCAATACGTGTCGCTAATATGACAAAATGTCGAAAATTACCCTCATTATTGATTGGAACATGAGAATAATGCTTTGTCGCAGCGAGATTCTTGCGCGACAAACAGCTGGTGACAAAGTACCCGCGACCGCCGCTCTGCCCTTTCTCTATGCCTTTTTGACTTTGATTTATGTGTTTTTTATGCTCTATTCAGCCGTCACGGTTATTTTACATTGTATTTCACTAAAGCAAAATTCTTGCATCGAATAAAAATAATTTAAACTTTTTTAAGCTTCGAATAAAGATCATTTTTGATCAAGTTTTCGTAGTAAGTCGACCTAACAAATAATACGCGTACGAAATATTTCGCAGTTGCGCGGACGCAGAGTATCGCTACATCATCTCTTAATAGTAGGGGATGAGGAGAGGGTTTTTATTTCATTTTCACAGTAATTTGCTTTTGTCAAGGCACCATAATGTTATTGTGTGCTTCAATTTTAAAGCAAATATGTTGTACTTTTAGAGGGATTGTCGGGGATATGGTTCATAGGGTGTGATGTGAATATTTACGCAACTGAAACCAAAAGTCTATTTACAACCTTATTATTTCATACTAATATAATAGATAGAAATTGAGTTTGTCTACGATAACTTATGAAGCTACATCCATGCAACGTGTCCGCAAAAACGTTATGGTAGTACATCTTTAATCCAAGGCGATAGCTGCAGCTTGGAATCCGGAAAAAAAAATGCGACACTGTTTATCCTATTCCTATTTTCACATTCAAAATTTTAAGCAGTAAATTACAATACACCTATAACAAGCATACGTAACTCTTAAAAATATATTCGAAAATATCTTAAGAGACACCAACAGAGAGAGAAAGAAAGATAAACGGCTAATCGAGTAACTTCTCTACTAAGCTACACGGTTGGAAAAAAGGTGCTCCAATTTATTATTATAAGAAATGTTTTTAGCTGTAACCTCACGATTATAGGTACACGTGACTCCCGAAATCAGTAAGTACTAACTATGCTAACAACTTATCACGAACCCAAGGTAAAAAAAAACTAAGAATTGCCAAATCTTTGTCAGTTATAAATCTATTTATCTTGTTCTTCTGGCGTTTTCATAACAATAGCCAAACCAAACATTCTGTTCGACATCAATAAAAGAACAAAAAAATCACATTTATCAAAAATCATAAAATTCCAAATCAATAATGCCTCCTCCTGACCCGCAAGACATAATAAAACCAATTCGCAACATTCTCTCAAAGCGAAGAGGCAAAAGTGAAAATGATAGTCGACAAAAGTCATTTGGTAGATTCGCCGGGCATTGTGACGGTAGCAATGGCGACAATAGGACCGTCCATACTTTCGGTAGCTGACAATGCGGCGGTGCGCTAGAGGGGCAATTTGTCAGCTTCAACAATACCGCTCGACATATTGACCATTATTTATGGAACGATGTAAAATACGGCACGGTTTTATTGCGGGAACGATCGAACATCGTGTATTACACGCGATGACGTCGCTTATAGATACTTTGTTGCAAGACAAGTTACGACCGATTGTCTTGCATCGACTGTAAAATTTTGACTTGAAACTTCCTACACTGAAATGCCAAAATCAAAAACAAAATCAATTCGTAAATAACATCCGCAATGATTGCGTGCCTGTTTCCCTATGTACACTGTTGACTTTGGTGACTGTTAGAGAGGCACTTCAAGTCACTGTTGGACTCTGACTTCATCTTAGTCCCGTAGTATGTTTAACAGTATTTCTATAACTTTAATTCAGATTGTCAGCATCAAAGAAGTCTCAGACCCTTTTTTTTTTATTTTGTTTTGAAAAATAATTTACTCGGCGAAGTTAAATTCGATACTCGATTAGAGAACTCAAAAGTTTCGATTTTAACCCTACAAATTTAAGAACAATTCATTATTTTACGTGAATAATCGGAAAGTACGAATTCTTATTCAATTATAAATTAAAGAAAACGGAAGAGAAAAAACTAAAACTATTCAATGGTTCATGAAGATTACTTCTGAATATAACAATAAAGAAAAAAACAATAAAAAAAAACGGGTTGCACTCCGGGAGTGCCGGCAGAAGTGTAAACTTGAATATAATTTTTGATATTTTGGAATGGTTAGGGAATAATTTTGCACGAATTGCTTAATTATCAGTATAAAAGTACTATCATTTATGTGGTAAAATACAATATTCATTTATTGCCCTATCGTACACAAACATGACAATTAATATTACATTAAATATTTAACACTTCAGAACTTCGCCGCACGGTAGAAAGAGAGAGGGATACTCCCTCTCCTACTCTCCCTCCGTCTTACGAATTTTCGATCAGGTCACGTGATCCTGACGCGAGTTTAACATTTTTTACCCATCACAAAAAAGCGCACAACGCCGCTAAAGAAGTTTTCACTTCAAAAAACAAAAAAGGCTTCAATTTTAATTGTAAAATGTATGTGGTTGAAAAAAACCTGATAACCGCCTGGTTTTCCATAAAAGCTAATGCAGGTTTTCGTTTTCGAACAGAAAATCTGAACGATCACTAAGAGGTGGTAAAGGCTTCTCGATAAGCAAAGCACCACGGACCTATCACGAAATTTTAACACAGGATTAACTGACTCTACTGAGCCAAAAAATATTTTGATTCTGGCTTCATCAGCCAGTTGGGTCTTCACCATTGGGTTTGACACAGTCCTCTAAATTTCTGTTCCTCAGGTACTACACTTAATAGAGTTAGTTATTTGAAACCAGGGGAAAGCAATCCGGCCGTCAGTCCAGGCAAAAATCTTAAGTATGTTGACAGATTGGCGAGAGGGTCGACATCACATGCGTCAAAAGAAGGCTCTCTAGCGTAACGACACAAAACTCTGTCCTATTTTGGCAATCATGATGCTAGTCTAAATTGGGGACAACTTACCGGTGTATAGGAGGTACACGGATCACCAGAAACTCTTGTATTCTTCCCTCGTTCCGTTACGAAATAAATCAAGACCGCTCTGTCAAATGTTACCGACTGAAGGCCGGAAGTATTTGGTCCGATTCAACCCTTCGCGTTCTTAGCTTAAAAAGGCTACAGAAAATCCTGTTTTACTGGTTACTTCCACAATTCTAAAATACACGTCTTTTAATTCATTCAATTTCGATATCACTAAGAGTCTTAAGTCAAGTAGAGGTTCAAGAAACTTGAGTAGGTACTGAAAATAACGAAGTAGTATTTCATTTTAGGGAAAAAGTTGCTACTTATTTTATAAGTCACCGGCCGGGCCACACATGGAGTACTGCTGTCATTTCTTAGCCACCAGTTTGGTCACACAAGCTGTGTAAATATAAGGCAATGTACGATTAACAAACGATATTCAATGCTTAAAAGTTGAATGAGAGAGAGCTGTGTTCTAGGGATCTATTTTAAATGATGCTTCGGATACAGCTTGCCATGCATCAGCAGACGATCATCCCCACGCCATAGAACCTAAATAGGGCTTTCTCTCGTTAACACTTAGATTAAGAAATAAGGGCCTATCGAGGAATTTTATATGGTCAGCAATGCGTGATGCCACTTGTGTTACAATTTATCAATAGACTATGTTAAAAACGAAAAAAACTTTTGTCTGGCCATATGTCAATTAAGGTGGACTGATCTATTAGGTTTAGTGGCTCGTATATTACACTAGCTCATCTGAGGTGCTGCAATATATGACGAGTGGCACAAACATGACATGCACCATAGGACAAAAAATTAAGTCACACTTCTGATAATAAGGTCAGAAATATATGACATATAACGCTCTCATTAGGACAGAAGCTCACCGGTTTGTTGGGCTAGGGACCATAGGTCATGGAACCCATGAGACTCCTTTCAGCTACAACTTTTAAAGGAACATACTTGGCTCAAAATACACGAAACAAAGATTCTTGCAATAGTGGACAGGATCAACCGTTTGGTATAAGTCTTGGGGTTTTGAGGTCTCGCGCGGAAGGTAAGGTTTGAAACCGACTGACACTTAATTTTAGTAATAATCAAAGAATCGTGTTTATTTACGTTTAGAACGGATAAGCCTGCTGAAACTCATCAATAAGAGCCAGATGATGGAGATATTTTGCCAGCGTGAAAAATCCCAATAAGTTCATAGCGCAAAACCTGTACGTCACCAATGCAAATATTATCATCATAGATATTTTTGGCTAGACCTAAAGCAGTATTTCACTCACTGGTCCTAGACTTTCGTCTTTAGATATTGGGCTATTTTGGACAAAAGGATATGTTACGCAATTTTTCAAACGCTGGCTAGTCGAGTTACTTCTTCTTCTTCTTCAATTTATCTATTTCTCAAAGTTGGACTTACCGAACTGCTCTATACTTACGAAATTTTGAAAGTTTTGTATATGATTACATTAAAAAAAAATTATCTTGTTTACATATTGCTATCAAAAATAGAAATCCGTAACAAAATGAATTTCCACGGGGCTGTTCGTTAGTGTTGTTAGGTCGGCCCCAACAATCGGCAAGGCGGGCCGACGCGCCGCCCTGACCGCCCTCTCAGCTGCCACTCTTTTATACCAACGGCCAGCGCGCGTGTTCTGTCCCGTTTCTTGTACGGCACCACGTGCGCGAAATCCATTGAAAAAAACTATTTGGTTACACAAAAAAATACCTTTTTTGTTTTTCATACAAAATTGATTTGCCATTATTTTCGAAATTCAGTGAATTTCACTTTGTATTTTATTTAAAAAAAGAGAACAAAGAATGAAGTGCTCGCGGTTTTTAATTTGAGGAAATTCTTTTCTATATTTTTTGACATAGCTCCATACAAGAAATTCCGACACCTTTCAGAATCTTATAAAACTCAAACTAGGAGCCTTTAATTTTTTTTTAATCAAAATGTGAAGTTAAATTTAGAGAACTTTGGAGATTATTGCAAAATTTATTTTGTATGAAAACAATCTGCAGCGCTTACCCAAAATACTTCTCTCCTAAATCTCTCCGTACCCTAATAGCAATATACGGAACCCTAGCTTTTAACTTTACTTGGGCTCCAAAAATAAAACGAAAGAAAAGAAATAATATGATATTACTGAGATAAGTGAGAGTGAGATTAAGTATTTATACTGAGATTTTTCTCAGCTATATCTAGATAAAATCGTGACGTTTTTTCTCCTGAAAAAAGTAGGCAGTAATTTTGAAATTTTTCAAGGCGACATCTACATGTTTTTCTTTACCAAGGACTTTTGTTTTTTAATGTTTAATGTAAACTTTAAAAATTCAACTTGTATATTTTGAATTATCTTGTTTATAAAGTATATATTAGTCTGCAAGAACATGGAGCTAAGTATTTGCTACTTTTGGACGTTAAACATCAAATCCGCAGTCAAAGATACGAGTAGAAGACAATTTGTTTGTTGGTTTCCCACTTCACGGAGACCAAAACACTTGCTTCAATGTTCCATAATCTTTAGGGATTTTTTAATCGTGAAAAAAACCCTTTCCGAGTTTGCTGCGACATTTAAAGAATGCTCGTTTTGAGATTTAGCAAGTTTAACACACGCTGATGTCTCGAAAGCTCCACTAAACTTGAGTAAAGAACGTTTGAGCAAAGCTCGTTTTTTATGCCATACGAGACCTTTATCATTACCACATTCAGGTTCAATAACACAAACTGCGGAATAAACGAATAGCTGGCTTAGAGGTAAACAAAAACGCACAGAATTTGTAGGCGGAGCGTCGGCAGGGAGCACTTTTATTCATTAATTTAATTAAGCAAAACAATAGATTTCGTTCCGTTTATATGCTGAAAGCGTATAGTAGTTTCATAATTAAATAATAATAGAACATTCAGTAGCGCGTAGATAATATGCAGTTATTATGGACTTATTAATAACATCTGTGTGTGAATGTAATGCCTAGCTGTGTGTATGGACACTCATTATTGTTTAATGAACCAATAGCTGCAATTAATCTAATGTCTGTACAGTTCATGCATGTTACTGTCGTACTACTGTAAAACGTGTTTCTTTTCATTTAGGTTAATTTGGCTTTAAAATTGACAGGGTGTCAGTAGGATAGGGTAGGTATCAATAGGATTAAGTAGGTATTTAGTGTTCAACGTATCTAGAATTTGGTAAGTGCCATTAGATTCAGCCCCAGGGAAGGTGAAGGGAACTGTGCCCATTAAGGTCCCAGGTATCTAGGGACATCAATAGGAACAGTTTTGAGCTATTCGGACACTGGAATTCGAAAGAAAAATGTATGCAAGTCATTCATTCACGGGTTTGAGAGATAAACCAGACTTTCATAGATATTTGTCTCAAATTCCAGAGTCCGAATAACTCGAGACTGTTCCTATTAATGTCCCTAGATACCTGGGACCTTATTGGGCACAGTCTTGAGCTATTCGGACTCTGGAATTCGAGACGAAAATGTATAGAAATCTGACTTACCTCTCGAAACCCATAAATGTACTTGCATACATTTTTCTCTCGAATTCTAGACTCCAAATAGCTCGAGACTATTCCCAATAAGGTTCCTGGAGAGACAGAGTTACATAAAATGCTTTATATATTGTAGGCCAGCTGCCAGCTGTTACTCCTAAAAACATAATTACCGTGGGGACTCTCGATCGGGATAAAAAGTCCTTAAAATATGTTCTTCATGAGGAGGAATGATCCAATCAGGCTAAATGGCTGCTCCGTTTCGACTTTAAAGAATAACAGACTTTCCCATTTATATAATACGTACTACCCGCAGCTTCGTCCGCACTAAATGTTGGTTATTGGCGTGGGATACCTTAAGCAACTCCTGGATTACAGAAAGGAATTAATATAAGAATTTGGTTATAGTTATCTATTCCTGCAGAAACTTTATAATTTTCTGGGTGATATCCTGTCCTGTTTCTAAATCTATCCTCCTGTCCTGTATCTAGTAACTAATAACTTAACTCACAAACTTTCCAATTTATTATGTTATAGGATATGTTAGTAGATAATTAATAATAATGATAATACATAATTTGGACATACACATAGCGCCATCTGGTCCCAAACTAAGCAAATCTTGTATTATAACATAAATACACCCACACCCTCTGCACAGCAGCTGCCCATACTACCAGCTAAGCTGCGAGGGAATTTTATAATTTTTTTTTTATGATCTCAATCAGAAATGTTAACTAAACTTCAAATTGATTATAGTTTTAATTAAATTGAACTATTTAACTACTTTAATATTACATTCGTATAAATGCAGACCTCACCATATTAACCTTTTTTAATTTTTGTTGATTTTTTTCTACTCAGGTATTCATTAATCATCGCTTCTATATTATATGTATGTAGTTAGTCAATATACATTTCACGATTAATAGCGAATCTTTCTATTTCTAGCTTTGAATTCCCTAGTTTCTTAGACTCCGGTAACTGTTTATCTTGCATTAACACCATATAAAAAATACAAAACATAATATTAATCACAAAATATCATTCAAAACACTGTAACATGCAGCATTGTAATAATCAATCATTATACGTACTTCAGTTACTTAAGACGCCATCTAGCGGGGAGTAGCAAAATATTTGATATTTTTTTTCAGAGATAAGCAGGTAATACATTTAGTCAGTCACGACGGTATTGGTTATTTACCATATTTGCAACCTATGATTTGCCAAATACCTTGCTTAAATTGAGAGCTTTCGAGAAACAACTGAAGCAACTACGTTAAAAATCAGTACACCCCGTTACTCCGTTGAACGTAAAGGAATAGTGACCCGAATTTTAACCTATGGAAAAATATCTTTCGTCGTTTACGATAAGAAGTGCTTCTTTTCGTTCTACGTCCATCTGGCTTTTCCTGTGCCAAAAATCAGGCCACTGAACTTGTTGCGAACAAATAGTGCCCCGCGCTTTTACCTGCGAACGGAGATAGAACCTCAAAAAAACACATTCTCTAATATAATTAAGAATAAAGGGTATTTAGGTAAGACCCTTTTCTTATTTGTAATATGGCCCTGCGTCCCCACACTGCAACATTAGTGATCATTCCATTTTCAAAAATATGTTAATTATGATACAATCTTTGTCAAATTTGAGTCAATTTGAAGTAATAAAATAAAGTTTTATATCACATTTACTTTGATGCGCTCTCTGAAACATGTTATTATCTACGAAATTGTACCATTTGGAACGTCCCTACTCCTACCTACTACCTACTTCGGCGAGTAGGTGATCTTCTTTCAACACAACATTGACCATATTTTATTAATAACTTAACAAGCAGTTGAATAAGAAAATAATAGTATAGAAAATATAAATAATACAAATGATCAATAATAATTATTATTACGTTGCATACTACTTTTCGTTTAAAAGGGTACCTGTTTAGTTTTTTGTCCTCGCTGTTTCTCAAACACGAAATAATTAATTTCCTTTAAGGTGACATATTTTTTATTAAATTTGTTTAAGAATTAGCAGAGGAAAGTGGGGAATACGATACCCCGATTTTGATGTATACGACTACGTAAAACAGTCCGAGATGCAGTTGTCCCTATCGCACATACTACATATACATATTAGTATGGGGTTCTTCAAAGAAGAAGTTATTGGATTTTTGAAAGATCGGCAACGCGTGCGTGATGCCTTTGGTGTTACAAGCGTCCATAGGCTACGGTGACCGCTTACCATCAGGCGAAACGTTAGCTTGTTTGCTACCTTAGTGGTATAAGAAAGAAAAAAAAACCATCCGTATCTTAGACCGGGTCCTAGAGCGACAGCAAATGTTTTTCAACTACTTACCTATTTCTGCTTTCGCTTGGTTGTGATGTTTTCCCTTAAGCCTTGTATGGGTCTGAGCAAGCTTGTGTCTATTTCGTGAACTATCTAAGATTATGAATATCCATATAGGAAACACATTTTTGTGATTAAAAATTAAATTATCTAATATACCTATACTAAGACGGTAAGGTAAGGTAGGTACCTAACTGCTAAGAGATATACAACTTTAAGGTATATATCTCTGAACAGATGGCGAAGTGAGACTGTCTCCTATAATAACTATTGTTCTACATAATAAGACCTTTTTAACCGTATATAAATTATTTTTATTAGTTGCAATTTGTTTTCGGGTACCAACTTTCACATATTTTTGCTCATCTTCTTTTATCTCTTAAGAACTGCCTATGGGACGGTTTGTAAATTGGTCGACAGCCCTCTTCTACAGCACAAAGATTGTTTGTTATCAACAACAACAAAATAGCTTAGGACATCACGAAAGTAGCTGAAGCATACTACCCAGGCAGTAGATTTGTCCGTAAAAACTTTTTTTTAGAGATCAGAATCTATGGAAAGGCCGCACGGTTAACGGGGGACACCTTCTTAGGTTGCTTACGGATAGTTATCAATTTAGGTTACCTATTGTCCTTAAAATAAATAAATAAGGAACATTAGTAGGTAGGTACTGTAAAGAGTTAACATTCTGTCGCGAGTAAGTGGAAGGTGGAAAGCTGTTACTTACGTCTTTTCGAAGCTACAAATCTCACCGCGTTTCACGTCAAATGATTCACGAAAAATTAAACACTAAACACGACGCGACAGCGTCCCTTCTGGAAATAAAACTCCATTGGTCCTACATCGATCACCAAACGTCAAATAACATTCTTAACCAGCTCATTGAGAATAAGTTCCAACACGTAAAATTCTTGAAAATCATATAAACTTCCCCGTGGTACACAAATCCCTTAATTAATTAGAAAAAGATAATTTTTAAAAATGGAAAACTTATTACAACTTGTTGGATTATTAAACGTTTTCTTTGGTAAAAAAAAAAATGGCTAAGAGCGAGTGGGACTCGCGCACGAAGGGTTTCGTACCATTATCTATAAAAACAGCAAAAAAAATTACGTTTGCTGTATGGGAGCCCCCCTTGAATATTTGTTATATTTTCATTGAATTATTTATTTTTGAAGTGATATATAACTAAATATTCTGTGAATATTTGAAGCATCTACCTGTTGCAGTCATCAATATCGAGCAATAACGAGCAAACAAATCACGTTTGTTGTATAGGAGCCCCCTTAAATATTTATTTGATTCTGTTTTTTAGTATTTGTTGTTATAGCGGCAACAGAAATTCATCTTCTGTGAAAATTTCAACTGTCTAACTATCACGGTTTATAAGATACAGCCTGGTGACAGACGGACGGACGGACACGGACGGAGTCTTATTAATAGGGTCCCATTTTTAACCCTTTGGGTACGGAACCCTAACAAATGGAACAAAAGTGTTACAACTCGTATATAAGTTTTTAGAAGACAAAATAAAAACAAAACCTAAATATATTTGGAATTTTATCAAATCTAAGAGGAAACGAAACGGAGTTCCCGCTGCGGTTACTAACCAGGAAAAAATTCTCACAGATGGCTATGAAATTTGTGATGCTTTTACTTTCATTCCATTTATATTGCTCTACCCCCCGACGGACGTGTTTAATACAATGAAATGGCTAGTACCTACAACTCCAATGTAGAGATACATTTTATAAATTTTAACACAGAAGTAGTTCTCCAAGAATTAAAACGGATAAATATTCATAAAGGTGCCGGCGTATTTCCCTGTGTATGGAAAAAAGTTATTATCACACCGGTCCCTAAAAATAATTATATACTAAACATTTCACAATATAGACCCATATCCAAATTATGCAATTTTGGCATTTTTTTTGAAAAAATCATGACCTCTCAATTACCAAATGCTGTCTTTAATCACATTTCGGAAGATCAGCATAGTTTTATAAATCTAGAGGTGTGGAAACAAATATTTTCTTTTTTACGCCATGGACAACAATCAACAAATAAATGTCATGTAGGTACACTGATTTTTCGAAGGCTTTTGACAAGAAAAATCATGGACCTTTTGAAAAATCTTTTGGAGATCGGTGTGTATGGCACTTTGCTGGTTTGCATAGAATCCTATATAAGATATCGAAGACAGGCTGTTCTCTTAAGGGATATACTTCTCAGTACTTAAACGTTACATCAGATGTTCCCCAGGCCACATTTAGTCTATTTTCACTTGTGTTAATGATATTGGTATTATACTAAATAATACATTACATGCACCTGCTCTATGCCGATGACACTAAAATATATAAAATTATGAAGTGCAATGATGACTGACTTAAAAGTATTAACAGATTACTGTCTACGTAATCAAATTTTACTTAAAAAAATTATTATTTGCGACTATTTCATAAATAATTCTATTTTGACAAGAGTAAACAAGATCTATGACCTGGACATCATAAAATCATTTTATATTTTGTGGATGAAAAAGTCACATTTAATCGCCACATAGATCACATTGTCGAAAAGCCGTTCGTAAGCCTAGATAGCCTAGGATTCATAAGCAGGATTTCAAAACTTTTGTACCGATACCACCTATGAAAGTTCTCATACTCGTTATGGGCTTTGATCACTAGAAAATCACCATAACGAATCAAATTCGTTATTTCTTTAAAAAATTCTCAATAATCGAATAAACTCTTCAACCCAATTTCTTTCTTAGCAAAACGTCGTATCCCAATTCGCTCCTTATGTCCCAAGTGTATTTTTCAGCAGCCTAAACTAAAAAAAAACTATACACGTAACTGTTTCCGCAGCGTCACTACTTATAACAGAAAAATTAATAATATTGACATTCTAAACAATAGCTTGCCTAGATATAAACGAAAAATCACAACTAAATTATCGTAGTCCAGTAACAAGAATTAATGTAAATGTTTTATATTTTAAATATTCTGCGTTATTATAAAACTAATAATAGATTTATTTTTCTATTGGTTGTAAATAAACTTTAATATTTATTAATGTATCTACATGTAGACTTTAAGTATGCATACTTTGTACTATACCACAGTAGACTATCTTAGATTAATATTTTCTGTAATTTAAATTAAGTATGTTCCATTTTGTACTTATATAGAAATAAAGTATTTTTATCATTTAACGATCTGGTGCAAAAACCAGAAATATACTAGTGTAACAAAGAGGTTGCATAAGGTCACAGGGTTGATACCTTTGCAAAGACGTAAGAAACAGCTTTGCACTTTCCCGGTTACACGCGACAGGGTTTTAACCATTTACAGTACCTAGTACTCGTACCTACATAGGTAAAGGTACCTAATGCTATACAACCTACAACTCGGGAAAAAGTTAAAATCGATTGTTTTGTAATTTCCTTTCTACATAGTAGAGAATTATAGGAAGCACAACACATGCTGTAATCAACTGAATGCTTTTGTTAATGTTTTCCAGTTACTGTCCCACGGAATACTACTATCGCTGTATACTGCGACTAGGGTTGTTGGTAGGGTTGGGTTTTTTTAATAAAATATAGTTTATCTGGATTTAAAGAGGGTAAATAAAGAGTACATTTTCATAAAAAAAGTATTATTTATTTCATTTTTTAAATCAGTCTTTTTACCACTTTTTGCGTAACGTGTCGCTTCTGTTGTTCGTCACGTTAGAAGTTGTGACAGAGGTCAGATGTGAACTTTGTTCCAAAAATATAAGAGTTTATTACGAAGACGTTCTTAGTTCGCCCGAACTTACAGGCAAAGGTCAACAATAGTGAAAATCATAGTTAACGTAAATAGTTTTTCTTGCGTACCCTATTAGTGTTATAGATTCTAGAGTAAACAGTACACCTACATGAAATAGACTACAATACTCTATCTTAGAGTACGATTGACAACCCTAGCTGCGACCCGCAGTCATGCCTACCATTATGCACAGAATACCTTTAGGAATAATAAAAATAAAACCACTCTATTAAATTCTATAACTGATTGATACCTTTCATACATATATATGTTATAACACCAAATTAATATGTTAGGCACGATTCAGATTAGTACGGCTATCGATTTTATTGCATTTTTCTTTCATTTGTACGGTTTATTGAGTTATACTCCATTTCACATAGCATGGTGCGGGAGACACGACAGTTATTACTTAATTCTAAATTTTATCTATATTACTGATATATCACTAGCTTTTACCCACGGTTTTATGCGCCATGAATTCGGTTATTGGTGTAGGATTTCAAGGGCATCTCCTCAGCCATAAAAAAACTGACAGACATATAGAGATACTTTGGCATTTACAATATTAGTCTGAATTTATATATTAATATTATATAATTACATTAAATTTTAAGAAACAAAATTAAAAATGCTACGCACCAAAGATATTATTGAGTAGCAAATGTACATTCTGCGCACGTTAATGAAATGGAACATATGTAGTAGCTTTTGCCCGCAGCACCATCCATCGCGTTGGCTTTCCGACGGCAACTCCTCTCCTTATAGGTCTCTCCAGCTTTCTGTATGTTCCAATCATCAGCTCGTCCCGCTGCTCTGTCCCGTCATGCATGACGGAAGAGTGACGCGCAGTTTCACCCGTCGGAAAATCTATTCTTATCCAAATAAAATGTTGACATCCTTGCTCGTTCCTTCAGCCAAAACTCAGGTCATTTGAATGCTCTGTAATAAGGCTAAGAAATGTCAAACAGACGTTTGAGTTACTACAGTTAAGATAAGGTTTATTTAATATTTTTATTAAATCTAGAAAAAAAAAAATTCTGCATCGTCGCTATACTTTCCAGTCGGTACCCACAGTATACTAAAAGCAGGTACAAAAGGTAACTGTAATTTTAAGAAAAATATATGATAGGTAAACCTGTCCGTAGTGATAGCGACAATATGTTTAATCACACTACAGACACACACCTCCGATGCAAGTTAATTTTTGGTACTTACTGGTTCATATATGTATATGTCGTTCACCGTAGGTCTTGATCCCCCTGAATCAAGTAGCTTCCTGCGCTGTGTGGTATGAAACCGTCCCGCTCGAAAACCTTTCACCCCTATCGTAATAGGTACCTTTTGTACCTTACCAGCCTCATACGTCCCCACTGCTGGGGCAGACCGTGCCTCCTTACCTAGAGAGATTTGGGAGCCCAGTGTGGTATTGAACTTCCCTTATATACGTTTTTTTTGACGTATTCAGGTTTCCTCACGACATTTTTCCTGCAACGATTGTTGAACTTCTCGCTACACGCAATAAAACGCTACTGTACGTCAAACTGTAAATGTATAAAGTTGGTAAATGCCCAAAGATTTTAATAGTAAAAATCTTAAATATGAAATGTGGGTAAGACTAAAATGTAATGCTAGTATCTTCCAGTCAGGTGTATCTTCAAGAATACAGGGCAAGGTGCCGTAAGCAATAAGTCAATTAGCGAGAGTCCGCTACCCGCGCCCGCGTCCGCTCCGCTTATCGCCCGATCACTGTAATCAGTAAGCAGACACCGTGGCCGGCTGCCTTAGGGTACGATTATGTCATTAAAGCGCAGCTCTCAGAATGTCCCGGATGTCGAAGCTTAGCTTGAAAAGCTCAATCGTGTCAAACCATAACTGTCAGTGATCAGATTCTCTTATCACCTAAATAAAATATGTTTCTTGTAGATTAATTAGCTCTTTCCTGTTGCTTTGTTCACGTAAACTTTGTTACCCTATTAATCCTAATATAGTTCCAGTTTGTGTATATAGCGTCTCATTGGTCCGAAGGCAGCAGAAGGGCTCTCTCTGAAAATCAGCGTTGTGTTACAGTTGTACCACAGCTTTAATATGAATGGGAATCCTATTTAGTACTAAGTGACAATTACCATAAGTTTAATATTTAATAAATATAATTACCTAACTAACGAATAACCTAAGATCGGCTGAAGTGCGGTACCCGGCTTTGTCACACTTTAACGAAATCAGTTTTATGTATAAGAGATATAAGCGCTTATACTTACTGCACAACTGTTACAATGCTCACTAGCTAATTAACACGTTTATTTTTCTATACTTATTTTTTAGACTATAAAATTAAAATGGACCATCCGTCGCTCATCAAAAATTATCAAATACTTAAAATAATAAAAATGTTATTTTCATGTAAGCGGTTTGTAATAATCTTATGAGAAATCAAAAATCTTAAATTATAAACCATACACTGTAGTTATCTTTTTTTACATTTTTCGAGCTTACCAGATTGGATTTATTGAATTCCCGATATTTCAGTACAGTGGCATGCGCCATCTTCCTGGGTAGACTAAGGAAATACAAGCGGTGTGGTGAGGGTTAGTAATTTCTCACTATCCTCGATGTTTTACGAGGACTGCATCCCGTTGTATTTTACGTACACTGCTTCTTTAGTTTACCCATGAAGAAGGCGCATGCAATTGTGCCGACCCTTCAAAAATCTAATAACTTCTTTCTTTCAAAATTTTAAGTTTTAAAATTGAAGTCCTTAAAGAAAACCTTGGCAGGAAGCTCATTACACAACCTAAGTCTTCGCGGGAGAAAGTTCCTCTCAAACTGCACTGTACTTTACACAAAGTAATGCAAAAATAAATAGAATATTCATAAACTTTTTTAAAATTATAATAGTAGATTGTTCACCAAGGTACTAAAACGACCCCTTACATAGGAACCGGTGTGAAGTTAGCGGCCTAAGTTAGCGGCCTTTTATAATCCGACCAAATTAAAAAGTAAAGGATTTTAATGAAATAATTTACTGAATTAAACGGATATAACAATAAAGTGACCAAAATAATGAGAAACCGGTTAAAAATTAAACAAATATATATATAATTTAAATAATAAAAAATTAAAGTAAAAGAAAATTTAACAATGTGATACTTATCGGCCTAAAAGGTCATCATTAAAATGCGGTAACACTTAGTGACGCATATCAAATTGAGCCTCTTTAAACCAGAAACCATATCAAGTTTTCAAATTACACCTATCTCGGGGTTAAGTGTGAGAAAAATGGTTAGCGGCCTAAAAATTATTTTCTTTCAAAATTTCAAACACACCGTAAATCTGTTAGTTGAGGAAAAAGTTACAATCAAAGGCTGTTGAAACAAGCATTTTGTATTGTTCTTATTAATAAATATTACTACATGTGTAACACCTCTTCAATTTAAATAATAAAAAATTAAAAGTTGAAGAAAATTTCACAATGTGATACTCATTGGCATAAAAAGTCATCACGAAAATGCGGTAACACTTAGTGACGCATATCAAATTGAGCCTCTTTAAACCAGAAACCATACCAAGTTTTCAAATCACACCTATCTCGGGGTTAACTGTGAGAAAAATGGTTAGCGGCGTAAAAAATATTTTCTTTCAAAATTTCAAACACACCGTAAATCTGTTAGTTGAGGAAAAAGTAACAATCAAAGGCTGTTAAAACAAGCATTTTGTATTGTTCTTATTAATAAATATTACTACATGTGTAACAACTCTTCAATTTAAATAATAAAAAATTAAAAGTTGAAGAAAATTTCACAATGTGATACTTATTGGCATAAAAAGTCATCATGAAAATGCGGTAACACTGAGTGACGCATATCAAATTGAGCCTCTTTAAACCAGAAACCATATCAAGTTTCCAAATCACACCTATCTCGGGGTTAACTGTGAGAAAAATGGTTAGCGGCCTAAAAATTATTTTCTTTCAAAATTTCAAACACACAGTAAATCTGATGGTTAAGGAAAAAGTAACAATCAAAGGCTGTTAAAACAAGCATTTTGTATTGTTCTTATTAATAAATATTACTACATGTGTAACACCTCTTCAATTTAAATAATAAAAAATTAAAAGTTGAAGAAAATTTCACAATGTGATACTCATTGGCATAAAAAGTCATCATGAAAATGCGGTAACACTTAGTGACGCATATCAAATTGAGCCTCTTTAAACCAGAAACCATATCAAGTTTTCAAATCACACCTATCTCGGGGTTAACTGTGAGAAAAATGGTTAGCGGCGTAAAAAATATTTTCTTTCAAAATTTCAAACACACCGTAAATCTGTTAGTTGAGGAAAAAGTAACAATCAAAGGCTGTTAAAACAAGCATTTTGTATTGTTCTTATTAATAAATATTACTACATGTGTAACACCTCTTCAATTTAAATAATAAAAAATTAAAAGTTGAAGAAAATTTCACAATGTGATACTTATTGGCATAAAAAGTCATCATGAAAATGCGGTAACACTTAGTGACGCATATCAAATTGAGCCTCTTTAAACCAGAAACCATATCAAGTTTCCAAATCACACCTATCTCGGGGTCAACTGTCAGAAAAATGGTTAGCGGCCTAAAAATTATTTTCTTTCAAAATTTCAAACACACAGTAAATCTGATGGTTAAGGAAAAAGTAACAATCAAAGGCTGTTAAAACAAGCATTTTGTATTGTTCTTATTAATAAATATTACTACATGTGTAACACCTCTTCAATTTAAATAATAAAAAATTAAAAGTTGAAGAAAATTTCACAATGTGATACTCATTGGCATAAAAAGTCATCATGAAAATGCGGTTACACTTAGTGACGCATATCAAATTGAGCCTCTTTAAACCAGAAACCATATCAAGTTTTCAAATCACACCTATCTCGGGGTTAACTGTGAGAAAAATGGTTAGCGGCGTAAAAAATATTTTCTTTCAAAATTTCAAACACACCGTAAATCTGTTAGTTGAGGAAAAAGTAACAATCAAAGGCTGTTAAAACAAGCATTTTGTATTGTTCTTATTAATAAATATTACTACATGTGTAACAACTCTTCAATTTAAATAATAAAAAATTAAAAGTTGAAGAAAATTTCACAATGTGATACTTATTGGCATAAAAAGTCATCATGAAAATGCGGTAACACTGAGTGACGCATATCAAATTGAGCCTTTTTAAACCAGAAACCATATCCAGTTTCCAAATCACACCTATCTCGGGGTTAACTGTGAGAAAAATGGTTAGCGGCCTAAAAATTATTTTCTTTCAAAATTTCAAACACACAGTAAATCTGATGGTTAAGGAAAAAGTTACAATCAAATGCTGTTGAAACAAGCATTTTGTATTGTTCTTATTAATAAATATTGCTACATGTGTAACACCTCTTCAATTTAAATAATAAAAAATTAAAAGTTGAAGAAAATTTTACAATGTGATACTTATTGGCATAAAAAGTCATCATGAAAATGCGGTTACACTTAGTGACGCATATCAAATTGAGCCTCTTGTTTTAACAGCCTTTGATTGTTACTTTTTCCTCAACTAACAGATTTACGGTGTGTTTGAAATTTTGAAAGAAAATATTTTTTACGCCGCTAACCATTTTTCTCACAGTTAACCCCGAGATAGGTGTGTTTTGAAAACTTGATATGGTTTCTGGTTTAAAGAGGCTCAATTTGATATGCGTCACTAAGTGTTACCGCATTTTCATAATGACTTTTTATGCCAATAAGTATTACATTGTAAAATTTTCTTCAACTTTTAATTTTTTATTATTTAAATTGAAGAGGTGTTACACATGTAGCAATATTTATTAATAAGAACAATACAAAATGCTTGTTTTAACAGCCTTTGATTGTTACTTTTTCCTTAACCAACAGATTTACTGTGTGTTTGAAATTTTGAAAGAAAATAATTTTTAGGCCGCTAACCATTTTTCTCACAGTTAACCCCGAGATAGGTGTGATTTGGAAACTTGATATGGTTTCTGGTTTAAAGAGGCTCAATTTGATATGCGTCACTAAGTGTTACCGCATTTTCATGATAACCCTTTAGGCCAATAAGTATCACATTGTGAAATTTTCTTCAACTTTTAATTTTTTATTATTTAAATAGAAGAGGTATTACACATGTAGTAATATTTATTAATAAGAACAATACAAAATGCTTGTTTCCACAGCCTTTGATTGTAACTTTTCCTCAACTAACAGATTTACGTTGTGTTTGAAATTTTGAAAGAAAATATTTTTTCGCCGCTAACCATTTTTCTGACAGTTGACCCCAAGATAGGTGTGATTTGAAAACTTGGTATGGTTTCTGGTTTAAAGAGGCTCAATTTGATATGCGTCACTAAGTGTTACCGCATTTTCATGATGACTTTTTATGCCAATGAGTATCACATTGTGAAATTTTCTTCAACTTTTAATTTTTTATTATTTAAATTGAAGAGGTGTTACACATGTAGTAATATTTATTAATAAGAACAATACAAAATGCTTGTTTTAACAGCCTTTGATTGTTACTTTTTCCTTAACCAACAGATTTACTGTGTGTTTGAAATTTTGAAAGAAAATAATTTTTAGGCCGCTAACCATTTTTCTCACAGTTAACCCCGAGATAGGTGTGATTTGAAAACTTGGTATGGTTTCTGGTTTAAAGAGGCTCAATTTGATATGCGTCACTAAGTGTTACCGCATTTTCATGATAACCCTTTAGGCCAATAAGTATCACATTGTGAAATTTTCTTCAACTTTTAATTTTTTATTATTTAAATAGAAGAGGTATTACACATGTAGTAATATTTATTAATAAGAACAATACAAAATGCTTGTTTCCACAGCCTTTGATTGTAACTTTTCCTCAACTAACAGATTTACGTTGTGTTTGAAATTTTGAAAGAAAATATTTTTTCGCCGCTAACCATTTTTCTGACAGTTGACCCCAAGATAGGTGTGATTTGAAAACTTGGTATGGTTTCTGGTTTAAAGAGGCTCAATTTGATATGCGTCACTAAGTGTTACCGCATTTTCATGTTAACCCTTTAGGCCAATTAGTATCACATTGTGAAATTTTCTTCAACTTTTAATTTTTTATTATTTAAATTGAAGACGTGTTACACATGTAGTAATATTTATTAATAAGAACAATACAAAATGCTTGTTTTAACAGCCTTTGATTGTTACTTTTTCCTTAACCAACAGATTTACTGTGTGTTTGAAATTTTGAAAGAAAATAATTTTTAGGCCGCTAACCATTTTTCTCACAGTTAACCCCGAGATAGGTGTGATTTGAAAACTTGTTATGGTTTCTGGTTTAAAGCGGCTCAATTTGATATGCGTCACTAAGTGTTACCGCATTTTCATGTTAACCCTTTAGGCCAATTAGTATCACATTGTGAAATTTTCTTCAACTTTTAATTTTTTATTATTTAAATTGAAGACGTGTTACACATGTAGTAATATTTATTAATAAGAACAATACAAAATGCTTGTTTTAACAGCCTTTGATTGTTACTTTTTCCTTAACCAACAGATTTACTGTGTGTTTGAAATTTTGAAAGAAAATAATTTTTAGGCCGCTAACCATTTTTCTCACAGTTAACCCCAAGATAGGTGTGATTTGAAAACTTGGTATGGTTCCTGGTTTAAAGCGGCTCAATTTGATATGCGTCACTAAGTGTTACCGCATTTTCATGTTAACCCTTTAGGCCAATAAGTATCACATTGTGAAATTTTCTTCAACTTTTAATTTTTTATTATTTAAATTGAAGAGGTGTTACACATGTAGTAATATTTATTAAAAAGAACAATACAAAATGCTTGTTTTAACAGCCTTTGATTGTTACTTTTTCCTTAACCAACAGATTTACTGTGTGTTTGAAATTTTGAAAGAAAATAATTTTTAGGCCGCTAACCATTTTTCTCACAGTTAACCCCGAGATAGGTGTGATTTGAAAACTTGGTATGGTTTCTGGTTTAAAGAGGCTCAATTTGATATGCGTCACTAAGTGTTACCGCATTTTCATGATAACCCTTTAGGCCAATAAGTATCACATTGTGAAATTTTCTTCAACTTTTAATTTTTTATTATTTAAATAGAAGAGGTATTACACATGTAGTAATATTTATTAATAAGAACAATACAAAATGCTTGTTTCCACAGCCTTTGATTGTAACTTTTCCTCAACTAACAGATTTACGTTGTGTTTGAAATTTTGAAAGAAAATATTTTTTCGCCGCTAACCATTTTTCTGACAGTTGACCCCAAGATAGGTGTGATTTGAAAACTTGGTATGGTTTCTGGTTTAAAGAGGCTCAATTTGATATGCGTCACTAAGTGTTACCGCATTTTCATGATGACTTTTTATGCCAATGAGTATCACATTGTGAAATTTTCTTCAACTTTTAATTTTTTATTATTTAAATTGAAGAGGTGTTACACATGTAGTAATATTGATTAATAAGAACAATACAAAATGCTTGTTTTAACAGCCTTTGATTGTTACTTTTTCCTTAACCAACAGATTTACTGTGTGTTTGAAATTTTGAAAGAAAATATTTTTTCGCCGCTAACCATTTTTCTGACAGTTGACCCCAAGATAGGTGTGATTTGAAAACTTGGTATGGTTTCTGGTTTAAAGAGGCTCAATTTGATATGCGTCACTAAGTGTTACCGCATTTTCATGATGACTTTTTATGCCAATGAGTATCACATTGTGAAATTTTCTTCAACTTTTAATTTTTTATTATTTAAATTGAAGAGGTGTTACACATGTAGTAATATTGATTAATAAGAACAATACAAAATGCTTGTTTTAACAGCCTTTGATTGTTACTTTTTCCTTAACCAACAGATTTACTGTGTGTTTGAAATTTTGAAAGAAAATAATTTTTAGGCCGCTAACCATTTTTCTCACAGTTAACCCCGAGATAGGTGTGATTTGAAAACTTGGTATGGTTTCTGGTTTAAAGAGGCTCAATTTGATATGCGTCACTAAGTGTTACCGCATTTTCATGATGACTTTTTATGCCAATGAGTATCACATTGTGAAATTTTCTTCAACTTTTAATTTTTTATTATTTAAATTGAAGAGGTGTTACACTTGTAGCAATATTTATTAATAAAAACAATACAAAATGCTTGTTTCAACAGCATTTGATTGTAACTTTTTCCTCAAGTAACAGATTTACGGTGTGTTTGAAATTTTGAAAGAAAATATTTTTTACGCCGCTAACCATTTTTCTCACAGTTAACCCCGAGATAGGTGTGATTTGAAAACTTGATATGGTTTCTGGTTTAAAGAGGCTCAATTCGATATGCGTCACTAAGTGTTACCGCATTTTCATGATGACTTTTTATGCCAATGAGCATCACATTGTGAAATTTTCTTCAACTTTTAATTTTTTATTATTTAAATTGAAGAGGTGTTACACATGTAGCAATATTTATTAATAAAAACAATACAAAATGCTTGTTTCAACAGCATTTGATTGTAACTTTTTCCTCAAGTAACAGATTTACGGTGTGTTTGAAATTTTGAAAGAAAATAATTTTTACGCCGCTAACCATTTTTCTCACAGTTAACCCCGAGATAGGTGTGATTTGAAAACTTGGTATGGTTTCTGGTTTAAAGAGGCTCAATTTGATTTGCGTCACTAAGTGTTACCGCATTTTCATGATGACTTTTTATGCCAATGAGTATCACATTGTGAAATTTTCTTCAACTTTTAATTTTGTATTATTTAAATAGAAGAGGTGTTACACATGTAGTAATATTTATTAATAAGAACAATACAAAATGCTTGTTTCAACAGCCTTTGATTGTTACTTTTTCCTTAACCATCAGATTTACTATGTGTTTGAAATTTTGAAAGAAAATAATTTTTAGGCCGCTAACCATTTTTCTCACAGTTAACCCCGAGATAGGTGTGATTTGAAAACTTGGTATGGTTTCTGGTTTAAAGAGGCTCAATTTGATATGCGTCACTAAGTGTTACCGCATTTTCATGATAACCCTTTAGGCCAATAAGTATCACATTGTGAAATTTTCTTCAACTTTTAATTTTTTATTATTTAAATAGAAGAGGTATTACACATGTAGTAATATTTATTAATAAGAACAATACAAAATGCTTGTTTCCACAGCCTTTGATTGTAACTGTTCCTCAACTAACAGATTTACGGTGTGTTTGAAATTTTGAAAGAAAATTTTTTTACGCCGCTAACCATTTTTCTCCCAGTCAAACCCGAGATAGCTGTGATTTGAAAACTTGATATGGTTTCTGGTTTAAAGAGGCTCAATTTGATGTACGTCACTAAGTGTTACCGCATTTTCATGATGACTTTTTATGCCAATGAGTATCACATTGTGAAATTTTCTTCAACTTTTAATTTTTTATTGTTTAAATAGAAGAGGTGTTACACATGTAGTAATATTTATTAAAAAGAACAATACAAAATGCTTGTTTTAACAGCCTTTGATTGTTACTTTTTCCTTAACCAACAGATTTACTGTGTGTTTGAAATTTTGAAAGAAAATAATTTATACGCCGCTAACCATTTTTCTCCCAGTTAACCCCGAGATAGGTGTGATTTGAAAACTTGGTATGGTTTCTGGTTTAAAGAGGCTCAATTTGATATGCGTCACTAAGTGTTACCGCATTTTCATGATGACTTTTATGCCAATGAGTATCACATTGTGAAATTATCTTCAACTTTTAATTTTTTATTATTTAAATTGAAGAGGTGTTACACATGTAGCAATATTTATTAATAAAAACAATACAAAATGCTTGTTTCAACAGCATTTGATTGTTACTTTTTCCTCAACTAACAGATTTACGGTGTGTTTGAAATTTTGAAAGAAAATATTTTTTACGCCGCTAACCATTTTTCTCACAGTTAACCCCGAGATAGGTGTGATTTGAAAACTTGATATGGTTTCTGGTTTAAAGAGGCTCAATTTGATATGCGTCACTAAGTGTTACCGCATTTTCATGATGACTTTTTATGCCAATGAGTATCACATTGTGAAATTTTCTTCAACTTTTAATTTTTTATTATTTAAATTGAAGAGGTGTTACACATGTAGTAATATTTATTAATAAGAACAATACAAAATGCTTGTTTTAACAGCCTTTGATTGTAACTTTTTCCTCAACTAACAGATTTACGGTGTGTTTGAAATTTTGAAAGAAAATAATTTTTAGGCCGCTAACCATTTTTCTCACACTTAACCCCGAGATAGGTGTTATTTGAAAACTTGATATGGTTTCTGGTTTAAAGAGGCTCAATTTGATATGCGTCACTAAGTGTTACCGCATTTTAATGATGACCTTTTAGGCCGATAAGTATCACATTGTTAAATTTTCTTTTACTTTAATTTTTTATTATTTAAATTATATATATATTTGTTTAATTTTTTACCGGTTTCTCATTATTTTGGTCACTTTATTGTTATATCCGTTTAATTCAGTAAATTATTTCATTAAAATCCTTTACTTTTTAATTTGGTCGGATTATAAAAGGCCGCTAACTTAGGCCGCTAACTTCACACCGGTTACATAGGAGATGTTTTTATAATAGAATCGAGTATGAATGGGTTTTAGTCCGGTTATACACACTGTTTTTCAGTTCAAGTGCAAGAAATAAAAAAAAAAAACGATATATTTTTTTATTGTTTTTAAATATTTAACTTGATCGGTTTTGTTTGTATTTGTAAAGTAGTAAGATCATTATTTTCATCTGGTGATGATTTTAAATAAATGGTCGCAGGTTCACTTTCATCTCAATTTGTATCACTATACCAGGCCACGCAGAAAGTTTTGCGAAAAATAGTTTTTATTGTAATTATTTTGAAAAATTTGGTTATTTAAAAGTAAAAATATCATTGTTCGAATATTGATTTTCCCTCCACTTTTTTTTTGAGAACCAAATCAAATTATCGTGTCTCATTTAAAAATGGATCTGCATCGAGAACATTTTCGTGCGATGATTTTCTACGATTTTAAATGTAAACCTGATGAGTCATTTGATCGACTTCAAATGGCTTTTATGGATGAAGGACCTTTAAAAGCAACCATCTCCCGTTGGCATAGCGAGTTCAAGAGCCTTACTTTGGGCGATGAACAAAGGAGTGGTCGTCCTCCGTCGGCTTTTACGGAAGAAAGTGTGCTGGCAATAAAAAACTTAATTCAAGAAAACAGGCGAATTACATACGAAGAGATTCAGCATACACTGCATATTGGTTCGGGAAGCGTTCACAAGATTTTACACAAGCACCTTCGCGTGAGGAGGATAGTTTCATGCTGGGTGCCGCACAACCTCACCGAAGCTCAGAAGCAAGCCCGTGTGGAGTTGTGCCGTGATATGATTTAAAAACTTGAAGCAGGCTCATCTCGACGCGTTTACGACATTGTGACAGGTGACTAATCCCGGATTTATCAATACAATCCAGGAAAAAGCGTCAGTCAACAGTTTGGCTGTTTCAAAACGAATCAACGCCTATGAAAGTGAAGCGATCGAGAAGCACAGGGAAAATTTTAATCGCTAGTTTCTTCACTTCGTCGGGGTATCTGGTTTCAATTCCATTACGAGACCAAAGCAGCATCAACGCCGAATGGTATACCACAAAATGCCTGCCAGAAGTTTTGTCTGCAATAAGCAACAAGCGACCGAACACCAGGCTCCGCGGGGTAGTGCTTCACCATGATAACGCGCCCGCGCACTCAGCGCTCAAAACGAGGGACATCCTGGACACCACACCGGTCGGAATCTAGGGTCACCCTCCTAACAGTCATAATCTGGCACCGTGTGACTTTTTTATTCGCTAAAATAAAAAATCAGCTGAAAGGGATACAGTTTTTATCGCCGGAAGACGCGCTAGCAGCGTTCGAGAAGGCCGTGAAAGAGGTGTCTGCGGTGGACTGGAAAAAATGTTTCAAAAATTGGTTCAGACGCATGAAACTTTGTAAACAGACTGGTGGAGAGTTCTTTGAAAAGATTTAATTAAAATATTTTACCCATAGAAGTTAGTTTTTTAGTTTCTCAAAACTTTCGGAGTGTCCCACGTATAAATATAAAGAACTGAACTTATATATCTATGATTGGTATTATAGTAAAAATGTTAAGATTTCACGGCTATACCAATTCCTTTTTTATTTATTCTTATTGACAAAGGTAGTGATGCATAAATCCAGCGATCGCCAAGGAATGCCAGTCATGCAGTAGGTCGCTTTCAGTCTTATTTTCTATTGTGAATTCAAATAATAAAATTATGTTTACTTTGATTTACGCCCTCGGTACATTCGGTCATCGGCGGATTTCTACGGCTAGACTTTGATTACAGTTATAGACAAACTTTGCTTCAGGAAACCTTAGCTGTAGCTAAAGTTCGTCCACGTGATGTTTAGTTACTAGACAAAGTACTTCACTTTCCATAAAAAGTTCTTAAAGCAATCCATATTAAGCTAATATTAAATTAATATTTATATTAATTATTATTATTATTATTAATCTAAAATTAATATTAAATTCCAGAACACTCCCCTCTCTATCTCCAAGACCAAGGTGAATCTGGCGTCCAAAAAACTTAAAAAACTTGGTGTACTCAACAGACCGAAGCAGTACTTCACGTCGGGACAAAGATTGCTGCTTTACAAGTCGCAAGTTCAGCCCCATGGAGTACTGCTGCCATCTCTGGGCGGGTGCACCCGGATACCAGTTTGACCCTTTTGACTCGGTTTAACGATGGTTTTTGACAATTGTCGACGATTCCAAACTCACTTGCCGTATCGAGTCCTTAAGTCTGAGGAGAGACTTTGCTTCCCTGTGTGTGTTCTACCGCTTACAATGTTATTGTTTTTTTATCTACTAAAATTTTGCTTGGGTGTACCCAGGATTTGAGCTAGGGGGGGGGGGCAGCTCATACCAACAGCAGAGGAACACGTTTACTTTATCTTCTAGGGGGGGGGTATTTACTTATAATTTCATTCTGTATTATTCACAACCAAAGCGCAAAAATGTATGTTTGATGGGATAAGGTAAAGGTAAGTATTATTAGTAATCCATCCATAAAAGACAAATAGTAATTTAAAAACATCTTCTTACCTAATAATAGGTATGTAGGAAATATTACGCTAACTTCCTATTGAAACCTGAAAACTTTTGCCTTAGTAGTTTTCTAAGTTCTTTACATAAGGAGAACATGATGCATGGAGCACCGGAATGCAGGTGAGTAGAGGGCGGGGCCGCCGCGGATTGGAGCGGACGTCGCCAATGCGCGCGCGCACGGTAGCCGTGCGCTCTACGTTATCTCCACATGTATCTAACTTACATTATCTCTATGGTCAATCCATATATGTACCTTGCAAGAAAAAAATGGTTTATGGCAACGTGGCATGCGATCACTAAGTTCTATCCTCTAATTGGTAGATAAAAATTTCGGACAACAATATTTACTTGTTTCACACTCTTCAGAGCGAAATTTTTAAATGGGGTTATAGTTTTTGAACTTATTTTGTTTTATTATTTATGTCCGCGATGAAGTCGTGGAATGTCACTGTTACATTGTGAATTTATGTATATGGCAAATATTGCAATTATCGAGTGAATGCAAACAAAACAGCGAGCAACGGCTAGTGCTTATTTCTTAATTGTGCTAATTAAGCTCTTTTATATGATATCCAACACGGCATATTTCAGAATAAAAATCTTATTTCAGGACTTTATATCCTCTAGAAGGTGCCATGTTAAACTTTGTGTGACTTCACATAGCCTATAACCAGCGGACTATCAACAACGCTTCTAACGATACCTCATTTGTCAAATAATGATAAGTAGTTTAGAAGATATGAAAGAACAGATAAGCATACACACATACCTGTTAAAAACATAATTATTCTACCCTCCTACCTTTGGTTGCGCCTTAGTCGGGTAAATTAATATAACAATAAGACATACAACATGCTGCGGATTATTCATATTATTTCCAGGAACGAGAAGTTAGAATAAACAAGCAACCCTCCCACAGATCCCACCAGGCAGCTTCCTATCACTGCACTCCAGAACCTAATATTACCAATAATTGAAGCCATCGGGCCATTAAGCCTGCCGGGCCAGATTCTATGTTGATTGCTCGTAGTTATCATGAATCTGAGCCAAACCTATTACGATGCACCAGAACTACGGACGCTTCCTCGTAATAGCCATGATAAACTCTGAAATTATACGATTTGTGAGGAATTTTGTTGAATATGGCGAAAACATTACAGAAAAGTACAGGGGTTATAGCGGCGTCGGGCGGCGCTAGCCTGGGGCGGGCATTCCGCCGGCCTTATGCAAATTAAACGTAATCAAAATAATCATTTAGAACGAACGGGCCTGAAAGACTTCAAACTTACCTACATAGAGTCTTTCTCTTTCTAACTTAAGCAGCCAAGAGTAGAATGAGGGAAAAACATCTGCTTTACCGACGGAAATGCAAATGGCTTACCCCGATTCGCTTTTATTATTTTGTATTGTTTGGTGCCATAATTATATGCGATAGCGCCTTAATGCGCGAAATTACTGTAAGTGGTCTGAAATAATTCAGTAAGTAGTGATTACTCCGTGATTAGAGTCAAAACCACGATGAAACTGATGCAATGGAAATGAATAAATTGGCGTAATAATGCTTTCCAGTAGCAATACGTTCTTACTACAAGGTGGTTGATAAGTAGTGTATCATGTAGGTACCTACTGTTACCTACAATAAAAAATGATTCCTTTTTTGTTTTAAGCATTTTACATACAACTGTACCTACAATACTTTCTTCAAAACAAATAATTAGTCATAGAGAAAATCAAAGTCGTTAAGCTTATTAGGGTTTTAAAAATAATTTGAAATTCGGAAACCAATAGATACCATCCCTGGCTAAAATCTTTTTTTTATGAAATCTGGTTTCTCTTTATTATCGGTTTGATAATGTGGATACTTTATGACAAAATGGATTGTAGATTTTATTAACATTTTAATGAAATTGACATATCTGGCTATTTAATTGACGTACCTACTACTTTCTTAAAATTAACACCTAAATCGGTAATAAAATCTATTTAACATGTACAACACCTAAACATAAATCACTATGTCTTAACATTTGCCCAGAATGGACTTCAAAATTGCTGAACGGATTTAGATGAAATTTGGCAACCAAATAAACCATGTCTTGGACAAATACATAGGATACTTTTTGTTGCGATCAAAGCACAAGTCTTTTCGCGGGTAAAACTGCGGGACATTGCTATTAAAACATACTAGACATCGATGGCTAGGTAAATAGTAACTTGTCCATTTAGTTTTCCATATGCAGTTAAAGAAAAATAAAGTTCAGAGTTATTTTTGATTATATTTGTTATAGTTAACAAATTAAATAATTTACCTTATTACCTTCTGCCTGCAGTAAGTATAAACACTTGTACACCTTTTGTCCTATAATCTAGCCACGAAGATGGTCATCCGCAGGTCCAGGATAACGAAGCTGACATACCTGAGCTACCGTTTAATTACGGTCACGGTTGGCCAGCACCAAGCCGGTGGTTACCATCGGTTACCGTCATGCCGCATGGCAATTGGACGCGATTAAAAATGATTCTCTTATTACTTTGATGTCATTTCGCTTGTTACTGCAGGCTGCCAGGCGGGTAATTAGTCAGTTACGTGAGTTCTGCAATAGGCACCATACGTGAAGTACCTATCTATGAGTCTAAATTCCATCCAAATTATGTAGTTAGAATAGCTAAAGTAAGTAGGCTTTTGATGAATACTTTAGGGTCGAAGAGTTATACCCCTGGTGTTGCAAGCGTCCATATATAGGCTACGGTGACCGCTTACCATCAGGCGGACCGTAAGATTGTTTGCCAGCTTAGTGGTATTGAAAAAAAATAATGGTCTAAACTCTCTCTCCTTCTTTGTGCGTGTGTAGATGTGATTTACATACCATGCCATGCCACATATTGATTTTTAAAATATATTTATAGGTTGCAGTAAATAAATAAAAGATAAAAAAAACCAAATCTACGGTAATGTGTCAAATATCTCAACTTCCAAAAGGTTATGGAACTCTTTAAGTATGACCGACCACTCATGAATTTTAACAGAATAGTTCGATTTTGATGATTATTTTTTCATTTGATAAGTATAAGAACCTAAAAGTGAGACTTATTGAAATATAGATAAATAGATGATTAATCTCATATTTGTGGTAGTTACTACAAGCTTGAGAGATACTACTGAGAACAAAGGTACCATACGTATACCTACATATATTCCTACTATCTAACTTAACTAATATGCTTGTGCAGACCGCGCTAGCAATCAATCGGCAATGTTCGCCTCATTATGCAGCATCCATGAGCGACGCCGCGCTCTGTCATTATGGCAAATGGAGGCAAATTGCCGCATCTAACGCTTGCCGCCGCTTTACCACCGGTACCCGAGTAGCATCATAGTACGGCTCTGTAGTGGCAGTACTATGATGTCATGTTTCTGCGCTTTTACCAACAATGTATGTATGTATGCGTATGGTAATTAGAACAACATGTATCTTGTCTAGGTACTGGGTAAAAAAGTGAAATATAGTGTGAGTAAATATTTACATCAACCAGTCAAGTACCTACGAGTCACCCAACAAACAATTTAGCGTTAGTTACAGGTAATTTTGAAGCTATAACTATTGATTTATAATAGATTCGGTTGTCACTAAAAGTGAAACAGTTCACTTATGAAATAAGTTTAGCTAGTATACACAATTTACCTCTAAAAGTGTGTGTGTGTGTCTGTGCCTCAGCCATTATGCGCCCCACTACAGGTTCACAAGCCGCTCCTTGGAGAAGGAGGCTTTGGCCGCAGTACGCAACGCTGGCCCAGTGCGAAGTGGTTTTTATTAGTAACTAGCTTTTGCCCGAGGTTCCATCTGCTCTAAATTCGATTATCGGTGTAGGATTTCAATTTTCAATTATAAAATTAACCGACTCACACTTGACGTTTTCAAGTAACCTATGTCCTTTCCGGGGACTCAAACTACACCCCTTTCCCCTTTCACCCACTATAAATTCGCTTATCGTTACGGCAACTCCTAAATTATAAAACAAAATCGAATGACACTTGACGTTTTCAACTAGACTATGTTCTTTCTCGGGATCTTTAAATATCTCCATGCCAGATTTCAACTTTATCGGTACAGCGGTTCAAGCGTGAACAGGTAAAAGACAGACGGGCAGACAGAATTACTTTCGCATTTATAATATTAGTATGGATTTTAAGTAATTAAATGAAAAATCATGTAATTTGAATATCCACGCATATAAGTAGAATTGAATACAGCACAAACGGTTTTATGTAAATAATGCATTAGGTCTTTTTCACAAGTTGTTCTAACGCACTCTGTTTGTTGGCTTAAATTTTACCGTAATAAAATAAGCAATAGTAAAATCTAAATTTATATAATATTTAGCAAAAAAAACTTTTCCATAAGGAAAAAAATAAAAAAATTATAACTGGAGGCACTGGCACTGGGAGGGATATTGCCTCTCAGCCAAGTCAAGCAAAAGACGCGGAAACAACAAGAGCTGTGAGAGTTGTACTGTAACAACCTTTTCCCTTTAACTTACTTAACACTTTTAGGCCCTTATCTTCATGTGGGTGAAGCTGGAAGTCTGAAATTTCAGTTACCAATAGAAGTTACTAAACCTACCTCTAAACCTAAATTACAAGTACATGTATCTAAAACAGTTTACGAAATATCTAAATTCAAAGTTTTCTAATATTCTCACTAACTTACTGACTGAATATCAAAATTGTAAGGTACCTACGAGGGCTGATTGATAAGTTTCCGAAAAGAAAAAGAAAAACTTTAAAATAATATTTAAAATAAATTTATTTCTCAACTTAGTTTCCTTTTACCTCGATGCATTTAGTCCAGCGCTTCTCGAACGCCGTTACACCAGTTTTATCAAATGTTTTCTCCAACCCCATAAAAAACTCGGCTACGGCAACAATGACTTCATCATTTGTTGAAAATCTCTGGCCACCTAACCGTGTCTTCAGGTTTGGGAATAAGTGGAAGTCGCACGAGGCCATAATAGGGCCGTAGCTAAGGGGAGCATTGTGGGGCAATGCCCTACCTTAAAATACTAATGCCCTACCTTAAAAGTACCATTAACTAAGGTATAATATATATTAATACCATTTTGCTCTTGTTTTCCCGCGATCCCATCCAAATACTTTCTACCTGAATTACTCACGCTCACAAGGGGCCAGCCATTTAATACGTCACGCGCTAAGGGGGGAGGGGGGTCATGCAAAGTGTGACAAAGGCAAATTTTTCATAGTAAAATTAGAAAAAAGGGTGACTAATGGCGAGTGGGGCCTAAAATTTCAGAAATCTGCGTGACGTATCAAATGGATGGCCCCCAAACAGGTAAAACATTGAAAGATAGAAAAATTACTTGCGCCGTACTCGTGCATGAAACCACCGCTGCCCTACCTTCAACTCTAGCTACAGCCCTGGGCCAGATCTGGAAACCGAACCGCAATTCATGGAGTATGGCGACTGCAAACATTGACGTGTGTATAGATGCGTTGTCTAGGTGGAATTAAACCTTTTTATTGGCCAAATGAGGTCGTTTCTTCCAGATTTATTCACTAAAATTTTACAGCAAGCTTGCGTAGTATTCTCCATTTATTGTTTTTCCTTTTTGCTGATAATCAACTAAAATAATCCCCCGAGCATCCCAAAAAACAGTCGCCATCACTTTGCCGGCCGACAAAACCGTTTTTGCTTTTCTCGGCGCAGGTTTTCCGCTCTCAGTCCACTGCTTAGATTGTTCCTTTGTTTCAGGAGTAGAATGATGTATCCAGGTTTCATCCTGTAACATATCGCCGCAAAAACTTGTTAGGATCTCAGTTAAACAGCGCCAAACACTTCGATGAATCGAACACTCTAAGTTGCTTTTGGTCAACAGTGAGCAAACGCGGCACCCTTCGCAAGCAAAGCTTTTTTATTCCCAAATGTTAGTTCAAAATATTAAAAACGCACTTAGATGAAATTTTTACCATCTCTGCTATCGCTCGCAACTTCAAACGCCGATCGTTCCATATAGTTTTGTGTTTTTTTTTATTATATCCGGATTCGTGACTTCATTTGGATGGCCAGACCTGTGGGCGTCTTCGCAGCTTAGTCTTCCACGTTTAAAATCGTGTGAATTGTGCTCAATGAAGGATCAGAATTACTTAAAACACTCCAGCTTGGCTTTGTTGCTGTTATCCTTTTAAAACGTAAGACTTTATTACCGCACGAATTTCGTTTCTTTCAATTGTTAAGAAAATTCACGGCGGAGAAAGTTCTATGTCCTCTCATACAAACTCCATCAGTTCGCAATAATTCAAATTTGGCGTTCTATTTCCGAAAAGATGCCAGAATATAATGTGATAATTTTTTTGCGTATCTTTTTTTTAATTTCGACGTTTCGGCCAGTTGTCTATCAGCCCTGGTATCTACTTGTAGCACATCTATCTATAAGCCTAAGAATAAGGATTTTGTTAGCAATTGGTTCTCAAAAAAGGGAAAAAAATTAAAAGGCAAGTACGAGTTGGCCTACACAAATTGTCACTCACTCATCTTTTATAAAAATTCTTAGTAAAAGCATAAGAAAGGAAAATAAATTTAAATCTGAATTTTATTACTTTTTTTTAACCTAAATATTTTTTTTTTCGCACCGGACTTAGTACCTACCATAAGAACAGGACACGAATAAACGATTACATTCAAAATAATATAATTATCTATTAGTGGCCAACCGATGTTTCGGTTTCGATTTCGGCCAAATACGTAAGATACTTTGGCTTCGTCAAAACTAGTGTTAGTAGCTAAACCGTTATAACTGAAGTCGAGATGGATAAAGTAGAACTTGCCGCTATCTCAGTTCGCCAGCCGGCACTTAAATTTTGGGAATGTTTTTGTTTTCGTGCAAAAACGACGCTAAGCATTTTCTTTAGGTTTCCTAGTGTTCCTATAGCAAAATTTTGTAACACAGACTGTCGAAATAATCTGCTTCGTAAAAATAAGGAATGCGGATCCGAAAAACTTCTTATAACATCAGAATTTTCAATTATGATAACAAATATATTTTATTGTTGTTGTTGCCAGCCTTAATACGTTGGGCCATAGTCTACACGCGGGCCCAGGTGGATTTTGGACTTCACATACGTATTTTTTTTTCGTGACGTATGCAGGTACGATGTTTTTCTTCACCGAAAAGCTAGTGGTGAAAATAAATAAATCAGTGTACTTGACAAATTAAGAAAAGACTCATTGGTACACGCTGACCTCGGGGTTCGAACCTCCGCCACTTGGGACGTTAAGTTAAATTTAAACCCTTCGGCCAACACCGACAGTGGACAACGAACTAAATATATTACGTTAGCTAAACTTTTAAAGTTTATATCTGTACCAACACAAGAACAATCGCTATAACCACTAGCGCGTGTTTTTAATATTTTAAAAAAAAGTCTAAGTTCTTAAAGTAACCGGTAGAGGAGCTGGACGATTTTTCATAGAAATATTGATTTCAGTCACTAGTGAGTTTCAAATGCAAACTTATGTCAGGTTATTGTAACATTGTCTAAAGATATTATTAACTATATTTTATTAACTTAACTACTAACAAACGGACACGACGAAATCCTTCATTTAAGGGTTGTATATACAAAAAGTGGTGGTCGGAACACAACCCTGGTGGAACGAATGAGTTAAAAAGCATATGTTTTGAGCGATAGAGCGCACCTTATCATTTACCACATTATGAGCGCAATGATTATAGTAATCTTCTCGTAAGGGAACAATAGCGCTGCACTCCGCTTGCCACCACATGCGACTTGCCTGCTACAGGATGACCTAATCCTACTAATATTATAAATGTGAAAGTTTGTATGTCTGGATGGATGTTTGTTACTCAATCACGCTTTAACCACTGAACGCATCGGGATGAAATTTGGCATACATATAGGTTAGGTCCTGGAATAGCATATAGGCTACTTTTTATCTCGAAAAATTCAAAAGTACCCGCGGGAACAGAGTTTGAAGAACAATAGTTATAAACTTCATTAGTATAATTAAGGAGAGAATTAAGAAGTTCCACGCCGATAACCGAATTTTAATGTATAGTTAAAACACCTTATAACTGGCCAGTGCCTCTGCTTTTTAACCGACTTCAAAATAGGAGGAGGTTCTCAATTCGGATGTTTGTATTTTTTTATATATATTCGAACATAACTTCGTCCAATTTCAAAATTCTTTTTTTGTGTATGAGAAAAAAAAAGCAGTACATAACTCAATAGTAAAAAAACCTTTTTAACAAAAAAAAACAACCGGCTTCAAAAAATTTCACATTTTTTGTTTACGTTCTAGTGGGTTCCTGCAAGGTTTGTTAACACAAATGAAACCGGTAGGTGGCGCTTCAGTCGGTGTGTCACTGAGCTTCTCTTAAACGGCAAATATTAAATGTACGACAATGATTTTAACATTCGCTGCATTGAATGCGACTCCGTTATTATCATATCCCACAACTTCAATCATTGCGAAATTTGTGGCTTACATAGAACGTCAAAAACGCATCGAAATAGCTAGCTTAAAATCAAAAGGAAAGAAAGGCTTCCCGTCATCTATAGTCGAAACCATAGCATATTTGGAATCGCAAAATTAAAAAAATGTAAATGTTAAATTTAAAATATCATTTCTTTTATGTGGCGATGCATTTTTCATTCTGGAAAATTTAAAAGTTCCCGCGGTAATAACTTTTACCTAGCTTAAACGAACAATAGCTACAGCTAAAGCTTGCTATAGCAAACTTCATTAGTATTAAGGAGTTGACCTAGAAATTCCACGCCAATAACCGAATTTGGGGCGGGCAGAGCTGCGGGCAAAATGTAGTATCTAATAAGTATATCGATTTTTAATTTTTTTAACATATTCTAAATTATACATTTATATCTCTATACAATCACCAAATACTCAAAATTAAAAGTATAACACGCTGTATATGCTCTACAAAACAAATTTAATAGAAAATATGACCCTTTCACTGTTCCACATAATTAAAGAGTGTGCAACGACACAAAGAGTCCATATCGGCAACACGATGTTAACAGTGTTTTGTTCGTTGAAATCGGTTGACAATGGCGACCTGTGGCACCCTTTCTTCGACAATTTGGCAAGCAGCAGGCCCCGGATGTCGAACCTTCACTCTAGAATTAGGAATCCTGGCACTCACCAGGAGGACATTGTTGTACTAAGATCTCCGCCCCGCAAGATTTCGACACTGCGCTGCGTCCCGTCCGCACGTGACACTTTTCTTTGTATTTTATTCCAATATAACGGTCATAGAAGAGGGTTTAAAGTTTTACTACAAAGGACCCCTTCGTATAAAATTCTCATACTTAGGTACAAGATCCAGCGATTGAAATTGGCATAAAATTTTTCGCAGTTTCAACGTTTTTTGAGAGTAATCCGGAAGGTCACAGAACAGAACAATATAAAAAATAGTTACCTACTACCCTATTAGACGTAACAAAGACCCCGCTTTTCATAATAAGGTCACTGGGCTAATAAAGGTTTTGCTTTTAAAAACAAACAAAAAAGATAAGACGAAGTATAAAGTTCAATAAATATTATTAAATATCTTATTAAATTGTGGCGTTTTGTTTACCGACTTAATGCATATTATGCTAGTCCAAGATCACACAGCGATCTGACATAACTTATTTTCACATAGGTTCCTTAGGTTCTCAGTAGCGTCTCATTTTCTTTAAACTCCTGCGTGCTGGTGGACCTCGCCTTGTGACACCTGGGCAGGTACCTGGTAAGAAAGAGTTACTTAAATTTAATATTGCTGATTTTTATATATGTTTTGTAGAATATGATTCTAAAATAGTATCATAAGTGTCTGACTCTTTCCATAGGCCAAAACTTTAGTCAGACGCCTCCACAAAAAATAACTGAACTTACTTATTTTTTACAATTATCTACATGAGTCGGTAACATGTGGCCAGTATCGATGCATACAATTTTTACAAGTACTAAGGATAATTATGTTAATGTAACAACCTACGTATAATTTTAGCACTTAATGACACATTATTTGTTGACACGTTATTGGAAAAGATTTAAGAAAATGTATTACATTGTATTAAAGTATAGGTACCTACGTGTACCCCACTACAGTATACCTACTTCATGACCAGATAAAATTCTGACACGCCTGTAATCTTATGTTCCCGCTAGACCTATGTAAGAGCGTCAAGAAACAGAAAAAATAAGCTCGGATTATCAATTTTCAGACCGCCACATAGACGCCATACGTGCCTCAAAGTTACGTCGTTACAGCCCATGTAGGTGACCTTGTCATGCTTTTGCCGCAACCGTTCATTACCAAATTACCGTCCGCCCTTGCCTATACTTAGCGCTTCTACCCGCGTCTTTACCGATTTAAATAATAAATAGGTACCTATGTACCTAATCACGTTAAACCAAGGACTTGAACATGCTTAGCTTAAGCGCTAAAAAAGCCGGCTAAATTAAAAAGACCCCAACAGTCAGACACTAGATGCAAACTATTAACATTTTAATTTGATTGTGTTCTTAAACTGCTCGTAACTTTTGAATGCTGTTAGACGCAAGTATTGTTCTAATATCGTGGTGATCCGTTGTTAATGACGAGCATTAGCTTAAAACGCTAATAAAATTAGACCGGCCTCGTAATTTGACTTAATTTGGCCACAATCATGTCTGAATCAGGCCCCAGTATGTATAAATATGGGCAGTAAAAAAAAAATATTTTTAGGAGCCTCGTGTTTTGATTCGAATGTGTTGCTCATGCGTGATAGTAAATGTAGATTTATGGTTAAAGAAAATTTATTTCTCATAAGAATTCACAGAAAATTCACTTACTTACCTACCTACATGGCAATTTAAAACTTTCAAACCTTTTATAGGTTTTTAATATAATTTTATTATAATATTGATTGAATAAATTGGGAAAAAAATATCTAAGGGTAAGCTCTGCACGTCAAACTGAGGCATAATAAAATAATCTTAAACAGTCTTTTAAAATGCAATCTTCAAGTTACTTTAGTACAAACCTACCTTCAAAACAATGATGTGCGTGTACAAGTGACTCAGTAGTCACAATATTTTTTTAAATATAGTTTATATATATTCATATTCAGACAATAATTTCTTCTCCGCGGCCTTTCTGATAAATACTTTCAGATTTAAAATCGACAACCCCAGTTGTTAAACGCATCTCTCGCGGTGTACGTATACTAGATACAAAATCTGTCGAGTAGAATTCAGAAAGCCATAAATGAAAATTCTGAATGCACTTGGGAGCAATTATTGGCATTTCCCTTTTAGATTCTTCATTCTACTAATACCTAAACTTCCCTTACATCGACATTTAAAAAGAACTGTTCCATTCCACCAAGCTTGAATAGTTCCAATAATCAAAATGTAGTTACCGCTCAAATTCAAATACTTGTTTACCACATACTCATAACATTTATAATATAGTGGAATCCAAAGTAAGTGATGGAGATTTGAAGGGGGTGGCCCAACTTCTTTTTCTAGTGACACCATCGCTTCTGATTTGCCAGAAACTTTGTTAGCTCTTTTTAACAAACATCCACCTGCTAAAGGAACCATTGACCCTTTATCTTCAGTGTCTCAACCTTCTGTTCAACCATTGCAGGTAACGGAATGTGACGTCAAAGGAGCAGTAATGTCTTTTAAGAATGGTTCAGCTTGCGGCCTGGACGGTCCCACCCCCCAACATCTAAAGGATTTAATGTTCGGTGCGACTGGTGTTGCTGGTTAGACCCTTCTGAAAGACGTTACCGCACTCATCAATTTCATGTTTATGGGAAAAGTGAATTCTCAAAATCATTTCACTCCTATACGGTGCAAATCTATGTGCTTTTAAAAAAAAAGGATGGCGGTATTAGGCCAATTGCTGTAGGATGCTCGTATGGAAGAATTGCTTATAAAGTATGTTGCGAGTACTTACGCCAAAACTTACTGAAAAATTCCAACCAATTCAATTCAATTAGGAATTGAAATTAAGGGAGGATTTGAGGCAACTGCAATGTACATTCACTTCACTTATTTATGCGTCATAATGGTGGAAAAGTCCTTTTGAAGGTAGATGTTAAAAACGTTTTAAATTCTGTTGATAGATATAGGTACACTTTTCTCTGAAATTAAAAATTATATTCCAGAAACATACAACTATCTTTGGCAATGCTATGGTTTTGATTCAAAATTACTTTATAAAAATAATTTGGTAGATTGTACGTACAGGTTGTCAACAGGGTGACCCTCTCGGACCAGCCATTTTTAATTTAGCAATCTATCTTATAGTTAAGACCCTTAATTCAAAATTAAATATGTGGTATTTAGATGATGGCGCACCGGGTGGGGATGGATCCACTGTACTTGGTTTAGATCTATATTTTTCTAAATGTGATTTTTCTTAATGGATACTGCCCGTATCATCGAAAGAGAAAAAATTATAAGTAAGTTTAATAGTCTAGCCATCTTAAATTTCAAAGAACTGCTCCGAGATTTAAACTTAGTTTTATTAAAATCTAACTTATAACGCTGTGCCCCGGTTTAATATTTCTACAGAAAAGCTTATCACTTTGATTTCAAGTTAGCACTTCCTTCCCACACAAAATGCACCATTGACCTTTCTTTTACGACGAACAATTGTCCAGACTTAAATAAAATATATACATAGGTATAAGTAATAAATTCTAAGCACGAGCGCTCCTGCTTAGTTCTGGTAAGAAAGAACGGCTACGGCCGAGACACTCTGATGAAGTCCTTCAGTACTGTGCTACAGATTGTATAAATGATAAAATAGAAGAGATATTCACATATCATAACTATACTATATTAGATATTATTTCTAAAGTCTGTCCTGCCTAATCCTGAGTTGCTCAGATAGTAGAAATGATAAAATAGTCAGAACGGGATGAAGGGGCTCAGAATAAGATAGGACAGATTGTAGAAATTGATAAACAGTCGGGATGGAGTGGCTCAGGATTGAATAGGACAGATTGTAGAAATTATAGGATAGTCGGGATGGAGTGGCTCAGGATTGAATAGGACAGATTGTAGAAATTATAGGATAGTCGGGATGGAGTGACTCAGGATTGGATAGGACAAATTGTAAAAATGATAGAATAGTCGGGATGGAGTGGCTTAAAATTGGATAGGACGGCTTGTAGAAATGAGAAAATAGTCGGGATGAAGTGGCTCAAGATTCTTTTGGATAGATTGTAGATATGATAAAACAGTCGGGATGGAGTGGCTCAAGATTAGATTGGACAGATTGTAGAAATGATAAAATAGTCGGGATGGAGTGGCTCAAGATTGGATAGGACAGACTGTAGAAATGATAAAATAGTCGATGATTCAGTTGTGCCGTCTATGCTTCGTAGTGTGCAATTTAGTATGTTCTATGGCACCAATAGTATTTTTTGCAGAGAGTTATGTTTTTTTATATGACTTGCCACGATCGACTGCCTATATCTATGATCTACCGATCGATCGGCCATGCCTGCTGTAGACGAATGTAACTGGGCCACGTACTCTACGATATGCATATCAAAGCTAGGCGAAAAAAAAAATTTTAGCTTTCTTTTTTTGTCGAGACTACTCGATCGTTTTTATGTCAAACGAAACGCTGCAAGTGTCGAGAAGCAGCCATTAAAATTTTAATACGTACTTATTGTTCAGTTATTTTAATTCAATAAAAATTATACCGTTTTACTTAATTACGCACGTAGGCAGTACATTAACGTATTTAGTATGCTCTGAATTTTAAATTAAGCTCAATTATAACTGCAAAAGTAACACTTATGCAGCTCTTAATGCGCACTGCACCTGTCTGCAATTTCATCAGCCAGCAACAAAGAGGCATCGTAAAAGAGAGACCATTAATTATCCCGCCATATTAGTTAATTGCAGACTCTTCTGACGCCTTCGACTTCGCTATTTTTGCTACTTACCTACTCAAGCAGCTACTTCCAGCTAACGAAAATCAATCATCCGATATTTTTTTTCTACAACTGGAAATAATATTTCAACGCTTTCTCTTTATTTGCTTATCAAAACACAAGTTATTTTGTTAGATTTTTAAAGGGTCAGCAAAGCGCGGTTGATGTCCCTAGTGTTGAAAGCGTCCGTAGGCTACCGCTTACCATTAGGCGGACCGCAAGCTTGTTTGCCACCTAAGTGGTATAAAAAAAAAAGACGCTACATTTTTTAGGTAGAACGACTCTGATGTCAGTAGCGAAAGGCAAAACCGCAACCCTTATAATTTCCACATCTATAATTTGGATCAATTTTAATATTTTTTACACAAAGGTGTCTTACAGGTTAAACGCCATCTACAGTTGTGTATTAAAACTTAGAAAAAAATAATCTTAAGGGTAGTGCGACCGTAGTGCTAAAAAAAAACTGAGATAAGAAAATTAACACCTATAATAAACAACTAATGACGCAACAGAAAACACACTATGAATGTTATTACTGTGCCTAGGTATAAGAGCTTTTCCTTCCATTTCAAAAATGTCCAATTCGTCCTTTCTACAAAATATAGGCGAATTATTTAGGTAGTTTTTGGGTTGTAATAATTTTTTTGTCAAAATAAATTTACTGAAGGGCTAGGCTGTAACATTTTTAATTAATGCATGATCAATTTCACTAACTTAACTCAGCCTTATACGACCTCACTGTTGAAGCACGGCTTACCCTCACCGAGGGTGATTTGGGCCATAGTCCACACGTGGGCCCAACGCGGCTTGTGAACGTCTGCAAGTTTTCTCACGATGTTTTCTTTAACAGAGAGCCAGTGGTGTGAATAAACAATGTCGTACTTGTGAAATTGGGAAAAAGACTCGTTAGTAGGTACATACACAGATTATGATAAAATATAATAAATAAATATTTTGAACATTACACACAACGCCGTCTGGCCCCAAAGTAAGCAAAGCTTGTGTTATGGATACCAGACAATGCATACAAGTGCATATATATTCTTTTTTTATGTAAATACATACATATCATACATAGATACACCCAGACTTAAGACCGATCCAAACTTTGTTACATAAATGTTTGTCCAGTGCGAGAATCGAACCCACACCCTCTGCACAGCATTAGTGCAATTTCCACATATAAGTGGAACATGTATCTACTTCACACACCTAAATACATAATGTTGAGCCGACATGCATGCCGCAGGCGGTGGGCGTGCGTCGCACACCAGCGCGCACCAATCATAAACCGACTTACAAAACCTCCAAATTTCAGCTTTTTAGAGGCATAATTTGCATATTTCGACCGTCATTGTTCAAATATTCTCATAAGCACAATAAAACTATGTAGGTTCTCGGGAATAGTTTTCTTCGATATGAATATTATTTAAATGAAAATTTACGGTCAACTTGATTTACCGTTCTCATTTTCCGTCGCTACACGGTAAATTAGATTTAAGAGATCTTGCGTTCTCAAACTCTGATGAGATCTACATTTTAAATATCGTGATAAACGAACTAAGCAAAGAAAAATTACCACATTTTATTGGCAATTGGCTATTGAAACTAGCTCATGAAAACTTATTTATAAGTCTCTCATGAAGACACTACCTACTCTAGCCATCAGAAGATTTCAGCTTCATATTTTTAACGGTTGTTAAATATGAAATACTAGACTTTGTCAGCGGCTCCGCCCGCCCAAAATTCAGTTATCGGCGTCGAACTCCTTAATTATCTCCTTAATTATACTAATGAACTTTGCTATAGCTACACCTATAGTTCTTTAAACTCTGTTATAGCTTTCCCCGGAGGAACTTTTGAATTTTTCGAGATAAGAGTAGCCTGTATGCTATTCCAGGACCTAACCTATATGTATGCCAAATTTCATCCCCATGCGTCCAGTGGTTGAAGCGGGATTGAGTAACAAACATCCATCCAGACATACAAACTTTCACATTTATAATATTAAGTAGGATGTTACCGATAAATGTCGATAGTAAATCTCTGCAATTCATACATTTCTGCATTGGCACAAAAAACGACTGACCAACCTCGACGCTGCTTAACTTTGAATATAGTTTCCAACTAACTAATGCGTTACTGTTTCTCTTAATCGCTAGATGGCGCTGAAACGGTAATTTAAAATGGAAATGGATGGCACAAATTTCAGGGTTCTTCCTATTTCGGTCTTAAAGAAAGAGCCCTATAATGGACAGACCAGACAGAACTTGAAATTAAATCAGTATTTAAAGCCACAATAAGAATTCGACGTGCATAACACCATGCTGTAAAACTACCAGCGATGTGCCCATATAACTACTATAACTTCTCCAGAAAAGAAGTTTAAAGTTTAATTTTTTAACAGTTTATTGGACTTGAATTGGCTCAGTGAAAGATTTGAACAAGTAAACAAGTACTCTGAAACTTTTATTTTTGTATGCCAAATCAGCGAAGTAGTTTGGACTCAATAATATATTTTAATAAACCCAAAGAAAGAGCCATACCTAATGAGCTCTTTCTTACAGACGTAACTATACGCGCTCAAATTGGAATTACTCTTTATTATTGTCTTGAGGAGCTTGATCTAGCCCCAATCGCGCACACACATTTGCTTTATAGGCGTTAAGCTGAAATCGACAATGTCAATCACAAATAGAGATCATTTTTCCGTGGCAAAAATATATTATAGATAGGCAAACAGCTTAGCGTAAGAAGTGGAAAATAATTAATTACAATTATATCACGTAAGATATAAAAAATCTATTACAGTAAATTTCTAGCTATAGAATTACTAAATATTTCACGAAATAAATTATGTTCCCGCTAATAGTTGATAAGGAGTTATGAATTAAAAATAGAAAAACGAGAGGTTCGGCCGTTATCTTAAAACGAAAACAGTAACCTACTACTTAAAGAATGTAGAAAGCCATGTTATTTTTTTCCAGTCTGAAACTTGCAATAGGGCAGTGGTATCGATTTTAGAAAACGAGCAGAAAGTTGCATATTCGAGTAGGGCGCAGCCTTAAATTTAACCTCGCTCAATATCACTGCGGGCCTTAAAAAAACATATTTTCGTGCTAGATACTGAAGACAACATTGTTAAGTCATCTTCATACGATAACTCAATCTCTTTACTTTCATCGCCAAATATATGCTTCCTCCTGATTCGTCTTGAGGGTTCAAAAGAAATTTCAAGTTCTTCACATAATCACAACATTAAAATATTTTTTGTTTTTATTTCAAAAATATTTCAAATAGTTTATTTCTCAAAAATGGGATACAATATCACTTTTTTGACGTTAGTTTATAAGCAAGGAATTTATAAATTATTACCGTTTCGGAATCAAGATGGCGTTCTGGGGAGAAGAAACGGCGAAAGAAACTCTCCAGCTGTCGCTCTTTTCAATTTTAATTATACATATAACGATTGGTATATTTCCAAATATAAGTAGTATGATAATAACATTTTCATTATTCCCATGCGTTTTTATCTATTAGATAGTCTTTAATTTAATAATAAGCTTTTTTGACAAGTTTCTGGTTAAAAAAAATTTTAAACTTTTTTAAATACAGTTTACATACTTATGCAGTGATTTTGTTGTAAAAACGGACACATTGTCCTTTAAATGATTCATCAATTTTTTCAAGCCTTGTGTGGATCAGAGCCGGTTTGTGTCTATTTCTTGTATTTCGATTATGAACATCACTATTTTTTTTTAAAAGATTAATATTCTTATGAACATAGATTAAATTATCAAATATATATTGACCAGGTAAAGTTAGTATATTGATCTCTTTAAATTTATCCCTTAAAGAGTGTCTGTTAGATAAATTGTATATTGCTCAAATAGACCTCTTCTGCAGTACAAATATTGTCTGTATATCAGCTGCGTGTCCCCATAATAAGATACCATAAGACATCACGCTATGAAAGTAACTAAAATACACTAGCCGGGCTGTGGCTTCGTCTGTAAGTTGATGAATCTTTTTAACCGCAAAAGCTGCAGAACTACGTCTATTCGCCAATCCAGCTATGTGTGGGCCCCATTGAAGTTTTGCATCTAAAGTAATGCCTAAGAATACAGCGCTATCTAATTGCTCCCCATTTATAAGTACATTGGTTCTTACTTCACTAACATTTGGCGTTAAGAATTTAATACATTTGGTTTTCTTACTGTTTAAAAGCAAATTATTCATATCGAACCAGTGGACAACTTTAGACAGACAGTTGTTTACATTTTCTAGAACTGTTTCGCGTCTTTTAACTCTAAACAATAGTGATGTGTCATCTGCGAACAACACTATCTCGTGATTGTTTTTAACGACCTCCGGCAGATCATTAATGTATATAAGAAATAGGAATGGCCCCAGGATGGAGCCCTGTGGACCGCCCATTTTAATTTTAAATCCAGGGGCGCGCTTACCATTTATATCAACTGTCTCAATCCTATTGTCCAGGTACGAGCTAATGAGTTTAAGTGCAGTACCCCTAATACCATAGTGTTGCAATTTCCTAATTAGGGTTTCATGTTGGACGCAATCAAATGCCTTGGATAGATCACAAAAAACACCCAAGGCATCCATTGAATCCTCCCAAGCATCAAATATGTGCTGAATAAGCTCAACGCCAGCGTCGGTTGTTGACCGACCTTTTGTGAACCCAAACTGTTTGCAAGTCAGTTGTGAAGAAAAATGACTACTCATTTGATTTAAGATCAGTTTTTCAAAGATTTTACTGAAAACAGGTAGCATAGAGATAGGTCTAAAGTTAGAGAGGCCAGTAGTACTACCTGATTTAAATATAGGTATAATTTTACTGTATTTCATTAAATCAGGAAATACACCACAATCAATAGATTTATTAAATATTACAGCTAATTGGGGAGCAATCACAGAAATTATGGCTTTTACTAAGGTAACTGAATGGCCCCAGAGGTCAGCTGTATTTTTTATTTTTAGAGAATTAAATGCTTTGATAACATCATTATGATTTACATGTCTAAATTTAAATTCTTTTGGGCATTCTTTTACATTTTCTTTTAACCTCAAAAGAAAATCACGGAACCCTTATAGGCTTACTTTGTTGTCCGTCTGACCGTCTATCAAAACTCTTTTTCTCAGGAAGGCGCAGCGGTATTAAGCTAAGATTAATATCAAATACTCAGGTTTGCAATGCCTTGGAGCGGTCATAAAATTCTAGTCAAAGTAATCAAAAGATACGGCTGTTTATACTCCGTTTATGCCGCATATTTTAACGCTCGCAAGGGAATCAAAACATGTCGTACTTTTCATTGACTTAGAATCATGAAATTTGGTAAGAAACAAACAAAATCAGTATCGCAAGTAAATAAAAAAACTTGAAAACCGGAAATCTGTAGTTCCATCAGATTTTTTTTTTTATTATAATCTTATTTGCAGCTGGTAAACTAACCGCAACCTAACTCTAACCTATGTCGATGTATGGGAACAACGGTTTTCGAACGGCAATGTTAATTTTGGGCCTCAATACAGTTTATCTTTTTTTTAGAGCTGACGTTCGGTATTTTCATTAGTTACCTAACAATTATTTTGTTGAATGTAGCTGTACATTACCTAACTGCTTACACTGTTATACGCACTTATTATTATTTTATTGTATTTGTTATCCATTAAAAATATAATTTCCGAAATGAACGAACTATGTAGGTACATACACACAAGTTTCTATAGAAACTTCGGTGCGCGAGTCGGACTCGCACTTGACCAGTGTTTTGATTTTAAAATTGCAGTGCTTTCCGCCGCCCGGGGCCTTGGCCCCTCTGATCTGGCACCCAATTTGTAGGGCCGATCGGTAACCTACATGTTAATAGACAAATTGGGTGGTAACTGGTAAGGTCAATATGTTGGCGATACCGATCGGTCCTACGAATCATGTGCCAAATCTTGTCGTTAGTAGACACTTAAAGGTAGGTCTACCTACAATCAATAGTGGATAGTGGATTTCGCAGCTAAGATGACAACATTGACAACGACCAGACGATAGATGAATTTTAAACCTAACCTATGATTTTTTATAAGAGCTTACATATGCCGCTTTCAGCTTGCGTTTTAGGTAAAAAATTATGAAACTTCTTTGAAGAATAAACTTATTTCTGCACAAGACCAATGCACTACGCTATTTTTATGAAACCCGAACATTTGAATTTTTTTCTAACAAAATAACCATCAATCTGCACAATCCCTATACAGTTAAATCAAAGTACCTATCTAGAGGCGCCGCCGCGCGCGCTATACGTACCTACTTTGAGTTAAATTAGATACCTACATTTTTAGGCTAAAAATAAGTACGTTAATTAATAGAGTTTTGAATTTTGGTGTACATGTTCATTAGGACATCCCGTTGAACATACTAAAAGTCCCCATCGCTACCTGTGACGCTCGCGCCGCCATCTTGGTTCCATCATGTTTCCCTTTTTTAGCTTTTGCTTATATCTTGGGAATTATTGCTGATACGTGAAAACTATAGTTTATTAAATATCTTACAAAAAAGCTCAAACATATTATTATTGTATCTCTAGTATTTTAGCTGTAATCCGACGTTAAATAGGAAAATTTATTAATTTTGCGCTTCCGAAATAATGCGACTTACTTCGTAAAAATACCGAGAGGGAGAGAGAGACAGATGAGAGTGTAAAAAAAAGAGAAAAGGGAAAAAGAAAAAGCCAATGGATTATGTGACATAATGAGTATGGTTGGGTCGGAAGGTGTTTTGGGGTCGCTTGGTGGGTATAAGAACCACCAAATAGCTCCGACCGACTATCAGTAGCGATTAGCCATGACCATCCATCGGCTGGTCATCATCTCGTACGTGACTGTATGTAAATATATAAATAGTTAGCAAGCACTGTTTATGGTACCGCAATACTACCAATGGCAGAGGCAAGGTTCTTTGCAGACTGATTGACATACTCAACTTTTAAAATTATAGCTCTAAAGAGCCGTCAATGACAGCCATAGGCTGGACATTCTTGACAGCGCTTTACAGAACGTAAACCTAAGTCAGACTAGACGGGTGTTGCTTTGACCTTCTTCCCGTTATTATGTCTCGCTGACTCAAAACCGACAAAGGCCCTGCAAAAAGTCTTTTATTTCAGTCCCGAAGTAGGCGGGGCTTGCGCAAGCCATAGTATAGGTACCCGTTTTTCAGCCGTATTTTCACTCCTCTGGTAAAATTATAAATATTGATGATCCCACAGTTCCGGGAGTGGAGGCTATTTTGTCTTCTTTTTAAATTTAAAAAATCTGGATTAGAGTTTAAGATATTTGCAAAAAACCAAATCTGTTTTTTTTTTTCAGTAAAACTTTAGCATTTCTTTCGAGCGGAACTTAATTTTTCTCAAAAATCATTTAGACGCGATTCCGAATCGAATGTCAGCTCTTTCATGTTTTTTCAAAAAAATGCTGAAAAAGTTAAACAAAAAAGCACTTGTTGACTAGACTATGCTGTAGTACTTAGAGAAAACCTTGGCAGGGGCGTAGAAAGTAGCCGTGGGCATCATTTCGAACAATTCCTCAGAACACATACCATTGTACAAGCCGTAGAACACACACAGGGAGGCAAAGTCTCTCCTCAGACTAAAGGGCGAAGATACGGCTAGTGAGTTTGGGATCGTTGACGATTCTCTCAGCCCGTCGTTAAACCCAGGTCCAAACTCTTATCCGGGTGCACTTGCCCAGAGAGGCAGCAATACTCAACCTTCGCCTCGAGGTGAAGAACTGCTCCGCTCTGTTCAGACATATGATCTCGGAACAGATCATCGCTGGAGATGTCAACACCAAAGATCTCAATGCTCTTGGAGATGGTGAGGGGTGGGTCCTGGAATTGTGGGAATTTTCTACTTTTTTGCAGCCGCGTGGTTTGAAAATTTTTAACTTTCAAAGGCAATAAATAACTCGAAAAATATTCATACATATTAAAGAAAAAGTTTTTCAGAAACCTCAATTGCATTTATGAAGTCCTATCCAACCATAACCTAGACAATTACGACAAAAAAATCATCCCTCAGTAATATGTATGGGGAATAACCCCTAAAAAAGGTTTTTTCTCTATTTTCATAACAAATATGTATGGTGGTTTACAAGAAAATTTCATTACAATCAATGAAAAGACTGAATCCTAAAGCTGTGACATACAGATGGGCATGACGAAACTTTAAGGGTACCGTTTTTGCCATTAGGAAGAAACCCTAAAAATATTGTGAATTTGTACATTTGTGTATATATGGATGACTAGTTTTGCAATCATTCGTTTATCATTTCAAAAATATGGTAATTACTTAGTATAGTTTTTGGTAAGAGTTGTTTTTCTACACTGCGTCTAAACTCAAGACATGATTATAAATGTAAAGTAAAAATAGGAAATTGAAAAAAACATTATATTACTACTTTTATTCTTTGTTAATCTATCTAGTAGATTACTATTAAACACTATAATCATGAATAGATTGTTTACCTTTCAGATCTACTATTCAGAGTTTTTCTGGAAAATTTCATCTGAATAAATGGAAAGGTGGCAGGATCATATAGGGCACACGGACGGACCGACGACGACTATGATGGCCACAGGACCCAAAAAATAAACAAGGTGGGTGAAAGGCCATTAGTTAAAAGAATTTTTGTACATCCCACAAGCAACAACTTCTAACCCTGGGATCGCTGGCATCTAGCCCAAAAAAAATATCGAGTATTTGTCATTTCCTTCAAGGCTTCCAATTTGGAAATTCAAATAATATTTACCGAATTCTACTGGATACGTACAGTCTCAGGCATTATCTAGTACGTAATAAAACAAGAACTGTGTAACAATCATATATTTATTTAAATATAATATAATTATACATAATCCCTTTAACAGTATAAATCTTAAATAATAAATTAACATGATAAATTAAATTTTAAGTAGTAAGTCCAGCCCATGGTGGGGACATGGGTGCGGGATTCTGGAAGTATGACATGACAACAGCGGATATAGACAGCATAAAGGAACTCACGATCTGAAAAACATGAGATTGTTATTTTTACTAAAGAGTGTAAAAAGAAATAAAAACACAATTATTACGCATTTCTAATTTGTGCCTTATAAATGTGAAGTGGTGTTATCAGGCCTACCATCAACTTGGGCACAGTATGATTAATATCACTACATGTCCATCACGCAGACCCAGATAAAGGTCGGATTGTTACAAACCTTTACCGAAAACCCAGTGCCAGTGGACAAACAATGTACAAGAGAAATTCAGAAAGACTCATTATCAAGACTCAAGAGAGATATGTAGTATTTTGTATAAAAATTAGTAATCAAGGATCTCTCTGCGACTTTCAAGAGTAATAACCAATGGTATTTTAAGCGCGAGTTGTATGGGAGTAAACTTTTAGTCATGCCACACTGGTCTGATAAATGCCAAAGAACCTTTTCTTGATAAATTCTAGTGCAGTCATAACAGTAAAATTTAGTCCAAACTATGCTGCAATCATGTAAACCATAACGCCTAACTAAAGCATTAAAAATGGCTATTTTGCTTAAAACTAATTTCACAGACCTGCAGTAAAATGAAACCTAGTAATTTGATACTTCTTGCGGCTAATTTTTCAACATGCGCGTGGTAGCGATTGATATAAGGGTTTTGTGGTCAACCTTGTCAAACGCCTTGCTGCAGTCTATGACATCAACAGGGGTACCATGGTCTACAGTGTCTACGTCTGATACAAAGCCCGGAAGATTAGTTGCAGTTCACCAGTCCTTAAGAAAACTATGTTGTTCAGGTATTACGTTGTTCATTATGCAAGTAGCCATTATGATCGCCATATTATGGTACATTCGCCTTGGAGAAAGCAGCTGTGTTTTTGTGTCTTTTAAAATTAATAATTTAGAAATTACTTTTTATTTCGCGGCTCCACCAGCGCTAAATTCGGTTATCGGCGTGAGATTCCTACGGCAACTACTAATTTTAGTAAAACAATTGTGCTACAGCAAGCTGTAGAGTTCGTCCATGTCGAATTCAGCTTTAGGTATTCCTGCAGGAGTTTACTTCAGTTATTATTTAATGGATAAGAACTGAATTAAAACGAACCTGTTTAGTGTCATCAGAAACTCTTGAATTCGCAAAACTGATACTAGAACAAAACACGGCGGTCCATGCACACCATTTCAGCCGCATCATCAGTCCGCACATAGAGAACACCATGCCTGAAAACAAATTATTTTAAATTAATATTCAATGATATGTTTCATGTTATTAACACTATTTCATGATGAAATGAAAGGGTGCTTTCAGATGCGAAGCATCAAAATTTAATTCATTTTAGGATTCCCTAGCTAAATGCTAAAAAGCTGGGAATATAAGCTATCTTTAGCTGTATTTATATTATGAATAGTGGATCTTTATCACAAACTTCTTTGTTACCTACGTTAGCAAAAAAGCCATATTGTACTCTGAACTTAGAATAATATCAGAGATCAACTATAAATCACATTATCACGGTTCAATAACTTGAGATCAAAAAAAAAACGCTGTTGATAAATTCTTAAGTGTTTATTAGTCAACTAATCAAAATAACAACAAAGGACTGCAAAATGCGTAAAAACAATATAAATTATGAAAATAAGGTGCAGGCCATTAATTGTTTATCACATCAAAGTTACGATTGAAACTGTAGTATTGCTGGCCTCCTTTGGTAATTTCTCTTTCTTCTTTCTCTTTAGAAGAATCTCAATAATATCAGTGTAGTTGATGTCATGGCGTTTAGGTTCAGTCTAAATGTGCTTTGATTTTTTACAGAACGTAGATAATTTACTGTGTTTCACCATCATCCTCGAGTTCCTTGACAACACAAGCATATCTGAAGATCTTTCTTGATTCGGACTTTACATTCACTAGCAAAAAGTCTTCAGATTACACCCCATGATTTTCATTGTTCTTAGTGCTCTGTTTCGAACATGATGGTTTCGGGCTTAGGCATGGTTTATCTTCCGAATTATCAGGTGTTCCGTAAACCATATCAAACCAATTCCTATCTTTGGATTGACTCAGTTCGTGTCGGAGAAGGAGACCGGGGTGGACCCAGCTACTACAACAGAGGGGGATCAGGGACCCTTCCGCCCGCCGTGCCTACAACCGTATTATCTGTGCCGAGCTTTGGCAGTTCTAGTACTGCACCTTTTGTCCTCTAAGCTGTCTGTGCAGTGAATCCTTATCTATAGTCTAAGTAACTTTTTTTAACATGGCAGGAAGTAAAAGGAAAAGAGTTTTTTCAGCGGCCACTCCATCCACATTCAATGTTGATTTCTGCAATATCAGGGGTATTCGCGCCAACCTTAACGCAGTTCTCCGTTACCTAGAAACTGCTCACCCGACCATTTTCTCCTTAACGGAGACGAAGATATCCTGCCCGGCCGATACATCATACCTTCATTATCCCGGCTACAAACTCGAGCACAATTTTGTGAGTCGTGCCGGTGTAAGTATATTTGTCGCCGCCTTTATAGCCTTGAAAGCAGGGACCTGTCGATATTGTGGGTGCGCGTAGATCACGACGGCCACACTCGTATCGATGCGTGCCTTTACAGGTCTCATAGCGAAGACCCGGACGTAGCTCGACTCTTCACGCACCTGAGTTTGACGACAGACAAAGTTCTAGAGCAATATCCCACAGCAGAACTAGATATTTTGGGAGACTTTAACGCCCACCATCGTGAGTGGCTCAGTTCTCGAACCAATAATTACGCAGGGATAACTGCTCATAAATTTGCTCTTTCTTTGGATTTTCTCAGCTGTATTTCTTCAACGAAAATACCAGATACATAAAACCGTTCTGGACCTTATGCTGACTACACGTCCAGACGGACATTCCGTCACAGTGGATGTGCCTCTTGGATCTTCGGACTACTGTCTCGTTCGGACTCAAGTGTCATGCACACAACTTGATCCATCTGGGCCTACTAATTGGCGTCGTGTGTGGCATTTTAAGTCGGCAGACTGGGATGGATTGCGTGAATTTTATAATTCGTACCCGTGGCGGCAGCTCTGCTTTAGCTGAAGATCCTGACGTCTGCGCAGCCGCATTCACTGAGAATCCTCGCTGGTATGGAATGTTTTATTCCTTACCCGCGACGGATCCAAATATTTCTGAGTTAAAACGCAAATTAAATGCTGCCTCGAGGTTCAGTAAGAAAGCAACTGCCAGAGCTAAATTCCAATTCATCGCTCGACTGGTGGCCTTCTAGTGTATCTCACACACCGATGGGCACTAGCCATTGAGAGTCAGGGGAAGGCATTGGCATGTAGCCTGGACATAGCGAAGGCGTTCGATCGGGTCTGACACCGGGGTCTTCTATCGAAGTTGCCATCTTACGGAGTGCCCGAAGGTTTGTGCAAATGGGTGGCTAGCTTTTTGTCCAGCAGAGGCATACGAGACATAGTTGACGGTAGCTGCTCTGATAGCATGGACATTAATGCTGGTGTCCCGCAAGGCTCTGTGCTGTGTCCTACGCTGTTTCTACTGCATGTCAATGACATGTTGGACATCAGAAACATATATTGATATGCAGATGAGAGTAATGGAGACGCTTATTACACGGGCCGTGCTAACATCCTTCGTTCTGTTGTGGAGGAATAGCTTGGAGAACTTGTGTCTCGAATCGTCCAAGGTCTCTGACTGGGGCAGGAAAACTTGGTCTGATTCAACCCTACAAAGACACAAGTACTGCTAAGAAAACCCCATTTACTGTGATCCCACAATTCCAGAACACTCCCCTCTCCATCTTCAAGAGCATTGGGATCCTTGGTGTTGACATCTTCAGCAATGTTCAGTTCCGAGATCATTTGCAAGACAAGGTGAAGCTGACGTCCAAAAAACTTGGAGTACTCAACAGATTAATTAATTTTTATGATGGTATTTTTTTCCTTTTCATTTTGAAATGTTTGTTTAAACTTATGATGTCAAATAAAAGATTATCTATTGTCTATATTCAAGCATAAGGCTACTAAATAGCCTCTCGTTAGTAATTTTCTCCTTACCACCATTAATACACAGTGTACTATTTACACCAGGTGCTCGACAATGTCCAATATATATGTGATATAATTAAGAATTGCAATAAAACAAGAACAACAATTAAAAATTTGTATGAAAACTTACACCACTGCAAACAACTTATTCGAGAATCGAACTAGCCACCACAAGTAGAAAACAAATAAGAAAAAAAAATCTGCAATTACTGCTAATCTCCATGCTTTTCGATGTTCATTACAAACTACAAATGTGAGTGAAACATTGTTAACAATTGAAACAATTGAAACAATTGAAACATTGTTAACAACCTACTTCCAATAAAGTTCAAGGAAATGTACAAAAAAGTCTACAACGATTTTCCCAAATGGAAAATTACAAAAGACATATCTTTATCAGAATAAGTACTTTTTGTATTTCAGTTTTGGTTTTTATTGTCACACAGGAGTAAAAAGCAGAATATTCTCCTCCTCCTCCTCGGCACTAAAGGTATTTTTATACCCTAGGTGAATTATTTACTATTATATTACCTAAAATATTCATATAATCAGTGGTGAGATCTTCCGCAGGTGCCGACGAGGGCGGCGGAGGTTTGTAGCGACGCTCACGGTCAGAGCGTCGTGGGTCTGATGATAACTGCATCTGAAAATTGGTTTATGAGGTTATTGGCCTAATCATCAGAATAAAATATACCGATATATTGTACCAAGTACAAAATGACGCTTTTTCCTACCCGAGAGATGGAATTATATGTAATTGAAACGTTGGCATGACATGTTGATTGACGCTGATTTTGTCTTATCCACATACACACATCGAAACATGACTTCTGTCTAATCCAAATACATTCATTAAAACATGACTTTTATCTTATCCAAACACATTCATCAAAAGCTTTCATTCTAAGTGGAAGAAAAATCATTTGGTACCTACCTTATAAATAATAAATTTTTAGACATTACACACTCTGGCTCCAAAGTAAGCAATTTTTGTGTTATGGGTACAATGGATACAAGTGCCTACATATATATTACTTTTTTGTTTTGTAAATTCATACATATTATACATAAATACACCCAGACAGAAAAAAAAAATTTATAATGAACTTGCTTCACGGCGCGGCGCAAAGTGGCCAGTAATCCTTCAGACAGTGTGCCAGCCTATCGACCGGGGCGCGGCGGCGCTAACATGTAACTGGCCAAATCGAGTATGAAATCAAATTTCAAACAATTTCTCATACTAACTTGTTATTTTCGTGTTTACTAAGTGGAAGTAGCAGATATTGATTTAGTGTGTTTTACACCACACAAACAAAATATAATAAAAACAGAAGGGAAATAAAATATTATTTGAGTTTTAGTTGATTTTTATTTAACTATTTATATTGTACAGCTTGTTTGTTAAGTGTTTCAATACAAAATATGTATTTATTAGTTGTCTTTAATATTTTTAATTACTAATAATTATTAGTTTTGTTTGTAGTTTAACAAAGAATAACTATTGTATGCTGGCATTTAACCAGTAGGTATTGAAATTAGTTTGTATAGCAAATTCTTGTTTATATCTCTAGACGATTTAAAAGTGTCCTTAGAAACCTATTTGAATAAAAAGATTTTGAATTTTGAATGCCATCAAATGTTAAATTATTTTCAAAACAGATTAAATGAGAGAGAGAGAGAGTGAGTAGGGGCGAGAAGCGCCCCTTTGCACTCTTTGATACCTCATGTATCTGTGCATTAGGTTATGGATTGCACAATTAATCGCTTCCTGTGATATTGTGTACACTCGAAAAAGCAGACTGCCAGGTCAGGAATCATCGGAGCTCGAAGTCCTTGTGTAGGTCTGCATTCTGGACGAAATCGAAAGACGATCGAGGACAAAAGCAGCTTTGTCTCTAACTATTTTGTTATGTATTGTGGAAGTTCAAATGCAGATAACTTTCTCAATTATTTGCCTTGTCCATCCATCCTCATATATTTTTGCTATCTTTGCATTAATTCTGAAGAAAATTAAGCAAATTAAGCAGAAATCTTATGTGAACCCCTATACAATAACAACTTTGCTATAATATGAATAAAAAATTGTTGTGCTTCCATTTACTACACTAAGAATTAAAAAAAATTAAAAACCTACAAAGTATGTGGTGTTGTTTAATATGTGTTTTCGGGGTATTAGCGTCAAAAGTTAAAAAAAACCCTATTTGCCTTATTGGTTAAGTTGCGTCAGTTTTTAAGTAAATATACTCTACCTATTCTGAATTAACTACATCCATTTATAACTATAATGTAGTTTTATAACAGATTACTTATTAGGTACCAATCGTCAGTAGTGCCAAATTAGTATGTAAAAGAACCCTAGTGGTAGAGTAAAGCATTGTCAACACGATCCGCTAGGGTTCTTATACCAATTTTTTATGGCATCACTTACAATTGGTTCCTAATTAGTGATCTGTAAATTTTTAACCCTATTCGGATCACTGCTTATGAGAACAATTAAAATCATTTAAAATAAATAAATTACATTTGCATTGTAATGTATTCAAATAATAGCACACATTGATCTATAAGGAGTAAGACTAGCACCACAAAAAACCGTTTAGTTGGTTAAGTAGGCTAAGTCTAAGAATAAACAAAAGACAGTAAATAAATAAGCAACTGCTACATCCTTACAATACTCTTTCTCTCCCTCTCTGAAAATCTGTCGGTACCCATACACACCATATATTATAGTATATTCATTAAACCCGTGTGAATCAAATGTTGATAGACAGTGTATGTTGGGCAGTGTATGTGTATAATACTGGTCCCAGAACAGACCCTGGCACTACACATTTTACTGCTACCAACTAAATGTTTGGTCATTTACTTTTGCTTAAAAGTCTCCTGCATTGCAGTACCCATATGCTTATAACCGGATTTCTTCAAACTAAAACTTTTTTTATACAGATAGACTTTTAAACAGCAGTTTGAAATCGTCAGTTTAATCATAAATTTTATGAACTTTACTATATCACCTTTGGTCAGAGTAACTAAAAGGGGACTCAAGTCTTCAATTATCTAGGTGAAACTTGAATGCCTGAATTCGAAGATAAGAAAATCAAGGTCTTTTAAGCATTGATATAAGGCGGCATGCTTACTTACTCTTTCCGTCTTTATTACTGGCCCACAAATAATTATAGTTTTTAATTACTTCACACTTAACACAACTGTTTTTATTGCGTATGTATTTGTATGTAGGTAGGAAAAGTAAAACGCAGAAGTAAATTTAAAATAATATGTGTACAAAAACAAATTTGCAACAATTTATCCCACAGATCTATTTTTTTATAATTTATTAAATCTCTTTGGCATTGGCCGCTAATCCATCAGCTTAAACCACAGATCAATATTTTTTTTATTTATCGGCTTCATCAGAAGCTCTGGAAGGTTGTTGGAAATTGAATCTATATAGCCTAGAATAGCATAGATAGAGTATAACGCCAATAAAGTTCGTCGGCGGGTCGATTCCTTAAAATGACAGCTAACAATTCTCGTTTGAAATCAATAGAAATAAGATATACATTGCGCATTTGTAATGACGTATAAAATTCATCCAACCCGCGGATCTCTAACTAAAAATTTTTATAATTTTGTTCGACGTTACTTGATATCTGTTTTCATTTCATCGTCTATACGTCTTAAAATCTGCTGAAATTAGTTGTCGAATCCTTCTAGACTATATTTAAGAAATAAACAAGCAAAAACACGTCTTCATTGTATCACAGATAATAGTATATGTCCAAGCCGCAATGAGAACTCCCACAGATCAATATAGGATCAGTGTGACCAGATTTAAATCGATTTTTTTTTTGCAGTTTTTATAGATAATAGTACGGCGGAACCCTTCGTGCGCGAGGCCGACTTGCACTTGGCCGATTTTTTTTTTCACAGCTTGCTACGAAATGCGCTGTTCAGTACCTTACCATGACCAAGTGTTATTCATTTATTGTATTTAATGCTAAAAAAATCTGGAACTGGTGATTAGGACCTCTAGCCAAATAGGAAATACGACGAAAACAATACTAGAAACGTTAGTATCCGATCAAGTATGTAAGTTGCACATTACTTAGCGAAGTTATACATCTTTGCTCGGTCGGCTATCAGTGGTTCTATGAACGCTATCGCTTTCATACACATTACACACATAGCTGAAGCCCCAGTCGTTTTAACACTTATGGAATTTTTAAAGCGTGTAATGCATTCACTTATAATGATTTACGGTTATTTATTTACGGTTTATCGAGAGAACCAAATACTATCTGAAATAAGTTCGGATTACAGCCACATAAAAGTACAACCTTACTACTATCAAAGTTTACAGACGAAATAAATGATTACCTCAATCAAAAAAAACATGTTTTAATAGTTTTTATCGACTATAGTAAAGCCTTTGACACGCTTAAGCATCAAACTCTAATCAAAAAGTTGGATAATACTGGGGTTCCTTACAAATCGGAAAAATAATGTCAAAATTCAAAGTTGTTATAGTGACACAGTACAGGTGGAAAAAGGAACAGCACAAGGATCTGTTTTAGGACCTTTGCATTACCTAGCCTACGTCAATGATCTAAATAAACCTAATTAAACAGTGTACTATTTATCAATACGCTGACGATACATGTCTCATAGCTGCACACCAAAATATTACAATAGCGGCAAAACTGCTACAAGATGATATGTGTTTAATAAGTAACTGGTCTCATGACATGGGATTAGTTTTAAATAAACAAAAACAAAACTACTACACATCCGTTCCTGTCATAACCATTCTACTTATAATCCAAGAATAACAGTCCATACCCACGACTGTGCACATAAAACTGTCAGCAATTGTCAATGCAAACCTTGAGAGCAAGTCGATATACAAATGTACCTGGGTCTAGTAATAGATAACAGATTAAATTGGGGGCCATACATAGAATTAATATATAAAAAATAACGCGTATTACTTGTTAAGTTTTACATAATCAAATCAAAAATCCCTTACACGGTTTTATTATCTATGTAAAATTCGCTAGTAGACTCAGTTGTATCTTACGGCCTGACAAGCTATGGACGAACCTTTAAAACATACCTAGATCGAATATACAATTTGCAAGTTAGAATTCTAAAAATAATTGTAAGTAAAAAAATTAAAGAAAGAAATTAGCTACTGCAAACTACTTCCTATACACTACAAAATCAACCACTACATGGTAGTAAATTTTTTTAAAAATATAGCAACATTACCTACAATGCCATTGAAAATTGCTACTAGGCATAACAAAAAAAAATAAAGACGTCACAATCTAAGAATTTTTATGGTGATAGAAGTATAAATTCATAACATGTTCCATATAAAGGATACAAGTTCCATATGCGTCAGAGTCAGCCAGTGTGTATGCTGGCTTCAACCGATCTATCGACACCGTGACTTGACGGTTTTTCAGCAAAATTTTGAAAGTCTTATCACCTCTCTCGATAACTTTATGCGGCCCTGAATATGCTGGACAAAACGAGCCATGCGACGCGTCTTCCCTAAGAAATACATGGTTGCTGGTGGCTAAATCCTTAAATATAAATATTTTTGACGTGGAGTGCTATCATGCTGGAGATGGCTGCAGATTGGCGGCAAAAGAGCGCAAGCGATCAGCGTAATCCGAAATACTGACAAAAGTAGAGTCCGTGCTACGCTCAAAAAATTCTCCGGGCAGTCGGAGAGGCTCCCCGTATAACAACTCAGCAGAGGAAGCCTGTAGATCCTCCTTTTTTATATATAATATATATATTTACAATATTAATTGTTTTTAATTTAAATTTGTTTATGAATAATGTTGTACTTACACTGTTTGCCTCCTACTTTTCTATGTGTATTATCTCTTACACACTTAGGTTTGCTGTAAGAAATCTCTTTTTAGGGATAAGCTCGCCTTTGTACTTATAAGTTTTCTTTTGTTATGTGTTGATATGTGTTGTATTGTACGATAAAGAAAAAAGTTATAAGTAATGAAAACTTTATTTTTAACAATTAAGTATCTACAACTAACATTATGTGCACACATATTCATCGCTTCCCTTCTAATGTATGGGCTCTCTTCCCGCGAAGCGTCGCGCTCTTGACTAGGTGTATAGTTTAGTCAAGAAACTAAATCATTCTTGATTTTTGAGCTTAGTTTAGGTTTTGTTAACTACACGGTTGACACTTGCGAGTGTGTGCATGTCAGCGTGTATGTGGCATCATTTACGCTGAGGACCACTACGTTTTTATTGGATTGACATCTAAGGATCTACACAGGACTAACTCGATATACTGTTTCTTATTTCCCTACTTTTATTATAGTTCTAAGTATTTATCATAAGAGCTATTTTGTTGTCATCCCATAAACTTAGGTCTTTTAAATTTAAGTGTAGGGCTATAGCATAGGGTATAAGACAAACCGACAAAGACCTTGTACGTTTCCATACTCAACGATATGTTCGGTAAGGCCCCGAATTATTTTAGATTGTTATAAAAAACAATCGGTGTACCTACCTTTACCCAATTTCCAGCAATTAAAAGGTACTATTTTTTAAAATAATGGTCATATGTCCCCTTTTAATAACTTCCGACATGCTTTCTGCTAGCTTCCAATCCACCGCGTGATGCCTTGAAGCGTACCCCGCGTCAGATTCAAATAGGACCAATTTTCGTGCTTTCGCTTTCTATTCCTCATCGGGTCGTTACCGAATCTTTACAGATTCTATACCGAGTACATTTAATGTACGTAATTTAAGTGAGCTTTCTGACTGGTTTGTTTCGGTATCGGCTCTATACCGAGCGCATACACCCGGCTCTGTATACATTTTTTTTTATGAACTGCCAATGCAGTTGGCTGTTGCAGCCATTACTGCTTCACCGAGCCTCAGCCCATATAGCGCCCAACGCTCAAGGGCTCCCCGCGGGGGGAGCCTCGGCTTGGGTTGTCGCTCTCGGGGACGTCCCTTCGACCGGCGTGAGTCTCGAACCCGAAGGTGAGTCACCGCCAGTGAGGGAGTTCCTCGTTACGTGGGTGCGGTTGCAATTGAGTGGGGGCGAGAAGCGCTCCGGCACTCTTTGATACCTCGTGTATCCTTGCGGGCGCCGACGAACCCGGGAACGTCGGCATCGTGTTAGAGGGGAGGTCGTAGAGACTAATCTCGCTATCTGAACAGCGAGATCGTCATCTAGGGCCGTTAGTACGTGCCGAGGCCGCCTAACGATAGTTTTATGGCGATGCCGAGCCTGCCTTGCCTTTTACTTAACTCACATCACACACAGCAAAAAAACTAATACATCAATAAAACAAAACGCAACGATATCGAACCTAAACCTTACCAAGTCAGTCAAGAAGTGATTTTCGGTAAAAAATCTGTACATACAGATGCCGAAACGAAAACATACCGACCCGATGAGAAAGGATGTAAAATAGAATATGAAACTAAAGTAGTTTTAGGCAGGTTGTAACAATTAAATAACAAGTAATGAGCAAGTTAGTAATAAGCTGTAAAACCACTAAAGATTGCTACAGATAGTGCCATAATGTGCCTATGCCGGGCTATATGGATGTAATTTCTAACAGCCTTCTAGAGATTTTATACAAGCCTACACAAATAAAAAACAATTATATTTGAGGTTAAGTTGTATTTTATAGTAAAAATTATAATTTTATACCGGAAAAAGTAACTCAACAGGTAAAATTTTCAAACTTACAATCGCGATAATGTATAGATATGAATTGCTGCTTTGCTTGCTAAACTTCTGACTTGTCAGGATAACGCTTATATGCCATATTTCAAACATAGGCCACCTTTACAAAAGTAATTTTTGTTTTTCTTGGTTTATGTAAAAAAAGATTATAGTTTGGCAGGATAGGTGGCAAAGATATAATTTTTCTATTTTTTTTATTTGAATTTATCAGAAAGATCTCGTTATTTGTATTAGTGTGCGTTCCATAACCAAAAAAATTTACACATACTTAAATCGGTAAAAAAACCGGTCAACTCAATCAGCCTCACGCTCTAATAAAATCTGTATCAAGAACAAGTTTGTTGCGGGCACAAAAGTGGGAGTGTCTAGTTTTTTTTAGTTGTGCCATTCCCCAACCTTTTAGGGTAAAATTTTATTGTGTTTTGACTATGATGCATATTTTGCAAAAATTTCGCGGCTATGACTATAGTTTCTTGTAAAGAAAAATAAAATAAAAATTACAAATTTTCAATTTGTTCTTGGCGTTAAATCATCATAGTCAAAAAGCTATTTTACTAAAAATAAACTTCCACTTTTATTTCTGTCAAGAGGATCTAAACTAAAATTATTATAAAATTTTTAACCTATTTCAATAATTCACTTACAAATCAGAAATAGGCCTCTCAAGGATGTAGAAAACTGGTTTAAGTTTATTTTTTTCATGCCTGTATGTATACCAGTTTTGTTCTATCTTTGCTGCTCATTTTTGGCAATCAAGTTCAAGGAGGAAATAAATATTTGTAAATACATAGCTTAACAGTGCGCCTATGCCAGTGATATAGCAAAGTGAGTGTTTACAAACAAAACTATGATAGTTATTAAAAAACTTGTTTGAGCATACCCAGATATTGTTATTGCATGTCAATAATTTTATAATCATTGTGAAATAGACTTTGTTTTTAAAGATCTATAGAAAATGTGTGCAAAACAAGGTTTTTTCAGAAAAATAAATGTAATAGAATAATGCCTCATATACATAGAGTTAAACTTTTCCTTGTCAAAAATTACACTTTTAAACTAACAAACAAACCAAGATCTAAATTAACAAAGGTGACCAATATGACATATTTGGAGTCTTAATGTTTTTGATGAATGTAATGTCTGATAATTGTTGTCTGCTTTTTTGGAACTTATTTTCACTTTTAGTGGAAATTTACTGTTAGCTAAAAGCTTTTGTGTTAATTCTTCAATTCTTAGTTGTCATTTTAAAAACTATACTTATTATAAGGTGCTAAGCAGTGTGGCATACCTATAAGCCACTTCAGCTTACTAATTTTTTGAGCTATATTCATTACTTTAGTTTTATGTAATTCCTTTGTTTGAATTGAATCTTTATTAAGAACTAAGACTTAAAAATTAAGACATTTCATAATTACAAATATATATATAAGTAGTCAAATACCCTTTTCAAAGACAAAGTAATTTTGTTTTATTTAAATTAGGTATTAACTTACATTTTTGAATCATCAAAGTTATTAAATCCTTTTTTTTTTCAATATACTTTTTATTCCAGGATGCCTCCAAAGAAAGTAGATGAGCCTGAAAAGAAACCTCTAATTGGGCGTGTAGGAACTAATCTTAAAGTGGGCATTGTTGGAGTACCTAATGTGGGAAAATCAACATTCTTCAATGTTTTAACAAAAAGTCAAGCTGCAGCTGAAAATTTCCCATTCTGCACCATTGATCCTAATGAAAATAAGTATCACAATATTTAAGTGTGTTGGAGTAAACATTCACAGCCCATACTAACTATTGCATCCCGTTTTCTTTCTTAGGCATTGAATTTAGAAAATTCTATTCAGAGGGTGATATAAACCAGAAAGTTAATTTCTGTAATACTAACGTTGTGTATGTAAATGTACTAAAAATCATTACACAATGTCATGTACATTGCTATTAGATACATTTGTTATATGCTTCCTTAGTAATTATTCTAATTATTTAACCAACTTTTCTGTATATAATAGTTCTTGTAGGAACAAAATGACCAAGCCCCATATTTTGACTAAGGTGTAGAGTTTGGAAAGCTAGGGCTTGAAGAATAAGGGTATGTAGAGTTAGAAGCATGGCTCTACATGAAATCTGAAAACTTGTTGACAGTGCAAGCTTCATCTTGGCAACATTTTACATTTTTTCATTTTTTTTTTTTAGGGTTCTGTACCTAAAAAGGAAAAAACGAACCCTTTTAGGACCACTTTCTTGTCCATCTGTCTGTCTGTCTGTCAGTCAAGACTTTTTCTCAGGAAGGTATCAAGGTATCAAGTTGAAATTAATATCAAATACTTAGGTCTACGGTCCTTAAAGCTTTAAAAAATCAAGCTTCTATCTTTCATTATTTTTTTATATATCAATAAAATCTAAAGTATAATAGCTATGCAATTGTAACTTTATATGTTTAATAAGTCCACTATTGACATCATATCCTGAGAATTTTGTTAATCTGGTATAATTCAAACCCAATTTAAGGGTTCAAAAAAATGATGAAGTGCTTCGAAAAAAGGTAGGTAGCCTTTACACTTTGCTTGGCTTGTCATGGCGTGGGCACTATTGTGCCACCTAATGCAAATATTCTTTGTTGTACACTAAAACACAAAAAAGTAATATCAAAACAATAATTAAAAATAGTATAATAAGTGGCCTTATCACCTGTAGGCAATTTCTTCCAGAAAACCTAAAACTGCATAACAACGAAAACTTATAAAAACGTCGTACAATTGTGTTCAATTTCAATAAAACAAATATATAGGTACTTAAACTTTACACTCACATATAAATGTACATACTCGTATATGATAAATATAAATAAAATATACTTACCTACACAAGTTTTGATAATAAATAAATAAAATATATAAAAAGAAATAAATAACTATAGTAGTCTAAAAAAAATGTACAGTTAACTTAATAAAATAACAGGAGAAAAATGCAAGTAGAAAAGATTCTTGAACACTGAGTGCGACTGTGCTTTTCTAATAGCTTGCACTGTAAAAAATTTACCAAAAAAATTGAGTGCCATGTTAAGGAGTTTTAAGTAAGGAATTAGAGCAAGACCATAATGAACTGTGATGTTTGAAATGCTCTTTTAAATAGGCTGGTGTTGAACAATATAGAAAAGAGTGTAAGAATATGAGTATTCCTGCGTTATTTAATAGAAAGCTTTGAGCTGAATACAAGCTCAGAGATTTGGTCATACTTTCTTAAGCCAAAAATAAGTTTTGAAGATGCTCAAATTTGTTCAGCTGTTCTTCAGTGAGATCCAAATAGCTGGCATCGGCATAGTCAAGTATAGGAAGTAGAATGGATTGTGCAAGAAAAACTTTAATTTTTAATGGGAGGAAGTTTTTTAACCTACACAGTGAAGAAATAGCGGAAAACATCTTCTTGCTAACTTTCTTCACTTGTGAGACCCAGGACAAAGTTTCCTATCCACTAAAAAAGGCTCATCAAATCGGACTGAGGCTCATCAAATTGGACTGCCCTATAAAGAGCTAGCGTGGTCACACAAAAAAGAGAACCGCCTCCTTTTCAGTTGTTGGCTGAAAATCCTACCAGGTGATTGTCATAAACACATTAAGTTAGGGTCCCGAAGAAAAAGAAAGAAAGTTATTGCTGGTACCTATCTAAAAGACAAAATGCGCAGCTGTACCGACACCGATCCGTTAACAATATATCGGTAGTAGACGACCGACGCATCAAATGGCCACAGTACTTCGTTCGGAATAGTCACGTTTGTGCGCAAGAACTTTTCACCGGGCAGTTTAAAATTGTGTTTAAGAGAAATAAATAATAGATATTTTAATTTTTTAACGTCAGATAGATCAGAATTTTACCCACTACAGGTATCAGGTAACACACTTGAAACCACATTACTGAGTGTTTGGAACGCATTTTGAATCAGAATTTCTGATCTCTCATATGAATCAACATCTTAATCGTTAGGTGCACGCAAACCAATGCGATCAGCATACGGACACGGTTGTGGGCACAGTTGCGATTAGTCACTGTACTTGGTTGGGTTCAAAACAAGCTAAAATTGAGATAGAGATTGATTGCTAAAACTGAAAGTGTAGTAACAGAGCGCAACTTTGCCCGCAAGTTGATCGCATTGGTTTGCGCGGACCTTAACGCTTATACCTACGAACTCGACATCTAATTTTAACATGCCTATGATATTAACATACAAACTCGCCAGCTATATATGCCATGCCCATTGCCTATGCATCTAGTCGATCTAAATTATAGGGGAAGTGCGTCCAAAATGACAGCCGATATTGTTTTTTACTAGTATATATTTTTTATATAAAATAATAATATATATCTTTGATTCATTAGTTTTAACATATGTACAACCATACAAAAAATAATATTTAAATTAATTTCAACCTCTAAGGAAATTCATTTTGTCTATATGTACGGACAAAATGACATACATTTTAAAAAAAATTATAAGGAAGTTTTGGTCTTGGGTTCATCGGCACATGATGTATGAGCCCAAAGGAAACAATTGTTGCACTCGCCGGGCTTAGAACAGAAAAAAGGTCGTTGCAGTAAATGCACGCGTAATAATATACTTTATTCTGCATACTTAACAAATACAAAACAATCAAAGAAATAACAAATTGGCGGTCTTATCGCTAATGAGCGATCTAATCGTAATGAGTCTTCTGTATGTCAATCGCGGCATTCCTGCCCACCAATTTTGAAAAATACTTACTATGTTATTTTATCTATATATCTCATACTTACTATCCTATGTGCATGAGTAAATTAAAAAAGTTTTTGCAATTATTGTCAGTTGTCAGTTTTGTATATAAACACTGATGTGACACTATTGTCACAAATAAATTCACTATGATACAATACGCAAATTATAAAAAAAATATAGACATTGCAGATAAACACACTGCAAACAGTGTTGTCGTTGACAAAGGTTGTATAAATAGAAGACAGATTCAGATAGGTAAATATGACAAGAACCAGCCGGTCATCTGCGATAAACCAATACCTCCTTTAGCCGCAGCAGTCTTAGGCGAAAAGAACACTGCGGCCCCTTTACCTAAAAGGATTAATTCTTTTAACTGTTGGACTGACATAGACGCTCAAGAATTATTTTTAACTTCAAAACCGACGTGTTACCTAATTTTTGGTAGTCCAGGCGGTGGATCATACGCACTCGGTGAAGCTATTTCTAAAAAGCTAAATTGCATTCATTTATGCCCCAAAAATGTTATACTTGATGAGATACAACAGCAAAGCTCTACTGGAAACTGTATTGATTTCAATATGAGACACAACAATGAAGTTAAATATGATTACATTATTTCATTAATTAAGATAAAATTACAATCACCAGTTGTAAAACATAGGGGCTATGTGTTATCAGGATTGCCATTAGTACCAACTGACCAAAGCCTTCAATGCTTTTTCAAGCATTTATTTGCTGAAGAATCCATAGATACGGTTAAAGAAGTGCTTCACGAAATACTTAGTAAGAAAAAAAAGAAACAGAAGAAGCGTAAAGACGACCCAGATCAGTCCTCTGGAAGCAGTGGAATGGAACTAAATTTAGAAGAAGTAGTGGAAGAAGAACAAGCAACTGAACTTTTCGAACATCCTGAAGAAGAGCAAGAGCCAATTGTTGAATTACCAAAATTTATTTTAGAAACTTGTTGTGATGTGATTAAAATGAGAAAGGCATATTATAACTCTAGAGAATTTGTATTGCTTCAACAGTGCAATGAGTTATTAAATTTAAAAATACAACCAGACATCATTATCTATATTACTTCTCCCAGTGTGGATACAGTTACTAAAAGAGCTCAAAGATTTTTCAACTACACTGACGGCTTGTGTACGATTGAACCGTTTATGACTTCCATCGTATCAGAAGACAGGTGGCCTGCACAGTGTAGTACAATATTAGATGGCGTCGATATTTATAACAATCATCTTGTAAATAAAAAATACAAATGCAAACAACCTCTAGATTTTCTAGAAAATTCTCTTTCTCAGATGTGTAATTATGAAACCAATGTCTTACCATTTTTTGAAAAAAAAATTAAAAGACGTGAACCTAATTGCATTATTAAGTTAGATGGTCGTACTTCTGTACACCGTATGATGGACATTATTCTGGAAAGGTTGCTTTTACTACCTGTAAAACCTGTGATGATACCAGAACCCTTAAATATAGAAGAACCTTCAGAAGATTTGGAGGAGTTTTGGCAAGCTTTATCAGGAATGAGTATTATTTCGAACGACAACGTAAAATTTAACCGTTATGAATCTCCTTGGTTTAATAGATGCCCAGTTAAGCTTAAAGAAGGAAAATCCATGATAGGAAAACCTGGATTGGCTGTTAAGTTTTTAAAATATGTATATCTATTGTCCTCCTTAAAAGATATGATAGAATTTTATAAGAATCCTAGTCCCTTTTTAAAATTAAATTATTTGAAGCCGACATGTAGAATTGTAGTGCTAGGTACTAAGTCTTCAGGAAAAACGATGGTTGCTCATTGCCTTTCTTGGATTTTTGATGCTTCAATCATTTGTTTCAAATCTTTTTTCTCTAACGAAAGAAAAAAGAAATACGATATGTATGCCCAAAACATTTTATCTGAGTTGATAGCTTCTATAGAAGATGCTCGTTATTCCAAATGGCAAAGCGTCGAACATGAAAGGTTGACAAAACTGGACATATGGTGCAGCTCCGTAGCAAACGTAATTAAGGAGTATGTACAATTATTAAGAAAAACTTGGGAAACTGATGAGGAAGCAAATCATGAGACTTTAAATGTAATAATGGAATTTCGGAAACGATTGTCTTTTTTGCCGATTTTATACGATATTGAGCAATGTGAAAATGTATTAAAGGATGAAAATCAATTGCTTATTTATGCTCCTTCGGAACTAACAACGCTTACACAAGAACCTATAACACCTATATTAGGCGATGAAGATGTAACTTTAGCTATAAATAACTTTATAACTACTAATGAACTTCAAAATGAAATTGAACCTACTGTTGAAGAACTGATGACTAAGTTAATTAAATTATTGACTGATTTAGATACAGAAGAGCAAATTACCTCAAGTGGTGAAAAAAAGTATGGAAAGTGGATTATAGACGACTTCCCGTTAGAATCAGAATTTTGGGATTTTCTCAGTAATTCGAATTTATTGCCGGACAATACGGTAGTACTAATAGAGAACAGAGAAATAGAATCTGAATTAATTCAGCATTACATTAACATAGATAAGTGTCATAAAGACTATCAAGAACGTTTTCTACTTTCAAGCGACCCCCTAATAAGAATAAAGCTTTTAAGCAAGACACACTCAGAAAGCGTTGGTATACAAATAATTCTTGAAGATTTGTTGACTTCTACTATAGATGATAAATTTAATTCTAAAGAAGTACATCTTTCTGAGCCTGATGAAGGTAGTGAAACAATAGCAGCATTTAGTGACTCGGTAGAAAAATTTAAAGAAGATTGGGATACGTTAAAATTGAATTTAGAAGAAGACAGCAAATCGTTTATAGAAGTCGAACTTGATGAAAAATCTGATGTTGAGGTGATAGATGAAGTATTATTAAAACTTCGAAAAAGCTACCTGCCACAATGCGTGAAAAGTGAAAACGATGAACCCATAGACGATGAGGATGATGAATCACCGAAGGATCTGCTTTCTTTTAACTATTCAGTGAATTTCGGTGAAACTAATATTTACTGCCCTGTCGCTTATTATGACTATGGTGTTTTTTGGCAAGGCAAATCTGAATTTTCTATTAAATACAACAATAAGATGCATTACTTTAGCAAAGAAGAGTGCCTAGAATTATTCCAAAACGATGTCACTAAATACCAGGCCTATAACGAACCTGACAAATATTTGCCCCCTGTGAGAATTTGTGTTATTGGTTGTATAGGAAGTGGAAAAACCAATATTTCAGAGCTGATAGCTAAAGAACTTGGCGTTATACACGTTGATTTTGTAAAATTTGCTAATGACTGCTTGGTACCAAAACATTACAAAAAAGTGGGGAGGCCATATGAAAATTTGGTTTTAAATATGGAGGAAGAAAATGTGATGGATTTTCAATTAGACGAAGATGGTGAAGATGTCACCACAGATATTTTATTTAAAGAATCTGTACTGCGGCAAATGTTGTTTAACTATTTTGAACGCGGGGAACCTCTATTGCCCGTATTGTTGCAGAAAATTATCAAGAAACTATGGTTTGAAAATCCTTTTTTAACGACCGGATTCGTTTTGGATGGATTTCCAAAACTGACATCTGATTTTGAAGAAATGATGACTTGTTTTTGTATACCCGATTTAATTATTGAATTAGAAGCCAATGTTGATAATGCATTGGATAGGCTTTCACATAAAATGTTTAAAACATGGAAAGTTCAAATTAATCAAATAAAGATCGAAAATAAAATTAAATTAAAAAAAGCAAAACAGGATTGGGTCAATACAGTTACAAAAGAGGTAGTTATTAAACTTATCTGTGAAGAGCTTTTAGAAAATGTGTATTCAGCTGTACCGGAAAATATTAAAGTTACAAGAAAATTTTCTTCAAAAAGTGCCGCAATTGATGCTCCGTCCTTCGAAACTTTAGATTTAAATAAAAACATTGTAGAAATTTACAATGAAGTGATAGAGGGGTATCCTGAACCAATTGATAATACTGAATGGGAGAACTCAGAAGATGCCCGAGATCGCTTAAATTCTAGAATAGAAAGCACGCATGAAACAGATGAAGAAAATATTCAAGCATTAAAAGAAATTTTAGAAGAACAAAATATAAATAAGGTCTCAGTTGATGCAACGAAGCCTTTAGCAAAAGTTATTTTATTTATTTTATCTAAATTAACCTTCTTAAAAAATAGAACCGAACCATTTTCGGAACAGACTTTTATCATTAAAAATGAAAGTGCGGAAATCCTTTTAAATGAAGGATATTATTTCATTAGTAAATTTAATCGTATGTGTCCTGTACACATTTTCAAAAAACCATATGATGTACTTAATCCTTATAAGGTTAATTTAAAAAAAAATAACGTTTTTCCTATTATCCATCGCTCATACATATATTTTATCACTGGGCAAGAAGCTGCAAATAAATTTAGAATAAACCCTTTAAAATTTATTAAGAATGATAACATGAAATCATTTATTCAACACCCCTTAAGAATTGGCATTATTGGACCACCCAAATCTGGGAAAAGTACACTTGCAGCAAAACTTGCTAAACGCTATGGTCTAATATGTGTGACAAGAGGTATGGCCATAAGAAATATTTTACAGAACTTTCGATGGACATCTTTAGGTTCCAGGATTATGGAGGAACTCTTAGATGGTCGCATTATATCTAGCAGCCTCATTATAAATGCTGTACAAACTTTAACATACGATCACCGCACGATGGGAAATGGTTTTGTCTTAGATGGTTTTCCAGAAACACCTTCAGAGGCTATGGAACTCTTAAGAGTTGATTTGTATCCTCTTATTATTTTTGATGTGTTTGTGGACGATAAGAAAATTTTAATAAACTCTCAAAATGAAGTTTACTTTGATATTATTAAAATTAAACCACCATATTGTTATCCATTTATTCAACACAGGGTTGCAAATTGGCACGAACAAAATTATAAAATAAGAGATTGGATTAATGATGATTTGCAAAATCTGTACAGTCTTGATGGAAATCAATCCCGATGGCAATGTCTACAAGATGCGTACAAACACATAGAAGACTTAAAATATAAGATTCATCATTATTTTACCAACGTCGACTTGAATGTTGTGCCCGTTGATGCTATGTGCATTACCAATGAAATGTTTAAACAAAGGATGTCTGATTTTAGGAATTGTTGTCCAGTGTGTCTGTGTCACAATGTTTTGAAGCATAGTGTATATCCAGTCGTCAAAAAAGGCATATTGCAATACAGAGAAAAGTTTTATTGGGTATGTAATGATCACAAAAGTATTGTTTTAGAACAACCTCAGTCCTATTTATTGATGGAAAATGTAATTATTCCTGAAATTCCAGCAGTCGTTAAAAATATTAATCTCTCTCTGGTATATGAAAATGGTGTTTGCGTAGTAACATACGCTGAAAGTCTACCTTCTTTAATTATTAATAGAGGCGTTAATGCATTTGCTGCTAGTTATAAAGGAAAAATTTATTTGTTTTGCTCTAATATATGCATGGAGAAGTTTCTAGCTAGGCCACATCTATTCTATGACATTGTTGTATTTAAAGAAACAAAATCTTTTTCTGACATATCTCTCAAAAAGTTACCTAACATAGGATACTTGGAACAAACATTAGCCAATATATTGACCAAAGCTTGTTGTTCAGTAAATGTAATGAGACCGAAATATCCAGGCCTTAGCATAAAATTGTCAGCTCTTTTGCACATAGCTTTTTATTTAAAAATCTACAACCCTCTCACCGATAAATCAATGTTGCCTTTGTATTTAAAGGCGTATAAAACCTTCGAAAGTCGATGCAAATTATTGTTAAGCGTTGGCTTGCTTATGAGATCAATGGACAATCCATTTGCGAACTATCCAAAATGCTGCGGCAGAAAAAAAATAAAATATGCAAAGTTAGAAGAATGTTCTATAGCTTCCAGCTCTTCAGCCCTGTAATATTGATTAAAGAAATTATGTTCAACGATTAATTGAAATAGTATTTTAAAGTATTTTGTATTTTATTGTTATTTTAGTTGTAAAATAAAAAATATATTTTAAATATGTGTTAGCTCATTTCGACATATTTTTAAAATCAGTCATATATGTACACTTTTTAAGTAAGTACCTAACTAATACCTTTATTGAAGTCGTTTTATCTTTATTTATTTATTTCGTTTGATGAGACCCGTACATTTTTATGGCAACATTGGCAAGTGTACTTCCGTCATTCTTTCTTGTGTTCATCAAATCAGCTTATATTGGTCCACTGCTGGACTTAAAGCCTCTTCCATGTCGCGAAATTTCTTTAGGTCCTCTACTTTCCGCATCCAGCCATCACGGGTTTTTCCCGTTCGTCCAACTATTATGTCTAACGTACGTACGTTCAAACGAACAAGGATTTTTTTCCCCGTGGTCCAAATAAATAGTTGAACATTAGAAAACCGAAATTTACAGGGGCCTTCGTACAACTGCATGGCCAGTTGGACCACTGCCCTAAAATGATAAAATTAAAGCATTTAACCGGCTTTAAAAAGGAGGTTCTCAAATGAGGTTTTCATGAAGGTTTTATAATGGACTGATGAGGGTTTAATACGGAATATAAATACCAAAGCTTTTTAACCAAGTTCAATTGAAGACAGGGTTTTGCACTCAAAATTTTAAAGCTTTATTCCAAGTGAAACTATTGATCGCAGACTAGTAGTTTCGTTACAGAAGTGATAGATCTCATCAAGATCTTCGTTTCGGATGACAGATGTCAAACTAGAAAGTGCTTTATCTCTGTAACTATTGATTTCTTTACAGAAGTGATAGATCTCATCAAGATCTTCGTTTCGGATGACAGATGTCAAACTAGAAAGTGCTATATCTCTGTAACTATTGATCGTAGACTAGTGATTTCTTTACAGAAGTGATAGATGTCATCAAGATCTTGGTTTCGGATGACAGCTGTCAAACTAGAAAGTGCTATATATCTGTAACTATTGATCGTAGACTAGTAGTTTTTTCACAGAAGTCATAAAACTCAACAAGATTTTCATTTCGGATGACAGCTTTTAAACTTGGAAGTGCTATATCTCCGTAACTATTGATCGTAGACTAGTGGTTCCTTTACAAAAATTTTAGATCTTTTGATTTATATATAGCATTCATAGAATATATTTTATGTACAGACACTGAAACTCCTTTACAGTTTAATATTAGCACTATCTATCCACAGAACGGTTTTTGCTCTACTCACCTGTTTGAACGCACCAATTGAAGAAACCACCAGTCCTATTTGATTAATTTGTTTTGCTTTGTAGCCTGTTTATTCGGGAAGGTTTAAGGCTGTACGCTCCTATAACTTTGCACTACGGCGCTAACACCGCTATGCCGCAATGTATGTATTGGTAATACTTCGGCACTTCGTGCGCAGTCGCAAGCACATCACTTCGCTGTTGGTAAACTCGCACACATTTAAGCGTTTTATCGCGATGACCTTAGCTTGTGTAGCCACACTTCAGTCGGCCCACAAACATTATGCGTAGCGGACTTGTTAGTGAATTAGGGTTTACGACGTATTGGAGTAACTAGAAGATTTGGAATTTATTAGCAATTACGAGTCAGAGCCAATATTTTGGAACCCAAAAGATGTTGGCCACAAGAGAAAGACTTTTAACTGACACAATAAAAAATAATTATTTGCTGCCATAGAATATAGAGCGACCACGGCGTCCATTTTGTGATAGGCGTTTGTTGATCGCGATAAATTTTACAACGCGCAGTGTGGTCAAGCACCTTCGACGTAGCCCGAAGGCAAAGTTTCCTTGCACGAATGTTATCGCGATGTGTGTGGCCTAGGCATAAGGAGCAGAACAGTAACTTCACCTGCAGTAATATTTGGTAGCACTATTCTTGAAACTACATAATTAGAAGATATCGTTTCGCGTTAGGTATAATGTTTATCCTAAGCCATATTAATATTATAAATGCAAAAGTAACTCTGTCGGTGAGTCTGTCGTCTGCTACCTCTTCACGCTTAAACCGCTGTACTGATTAAGATGAAATTTGACATGGAGATATTGTGAGTCCCGAGAAAGGACATGGGCTACATGAAAACGTGTGAGCGGGTTTTTTATATCATTGACGAGCTACCGTTGAAATCCTACACCGATAACGGAATTTAGGGTGGGTGGAACCGCGGGGAAATTTGGCATGGAGATAGTATGAGACCCGGGGCAGGACAAAGTTGAAAACATCAAGTGTGAGTCGGTTTTTATTCTATAATTCAGGAGTAACCGTTGAAATCCTACATCGATAACCGAATTTAGGGCGGGTGAAACCGCGGGAAAATGCTAGTAGGTATTTATTTGTGAAAGCCTGTAAGTGTGTGTGTTCGTTATTGCGTAGCGTTGCAACGGAGCCACCAATTGAGCTGATTTTCTGGGTTAAGAGATTGTTGAAGAGACGGAGAAGGACGGAGGCTACTTTTTAACCCGAAAAATTCAAATTTTCTTGCAGTGATAACTAAAATCAAATTTCAATGACGAACTATTGTTATTTTGACGCTGATAAAACAAAATAGGTATATGGCACTACTCATATTTATGAGTACTCCTAATACATATTTTGACTAATTAAATTTTTCTTATAGAGCGGGAGTCATTTACATTTGCTCATTGTAGGTGGTAGTCAAAATCTATCATCCAAATAAAAACAATTAGAATACCTATTTAAAGTCCTTTGCCCTGCTTCAAAATTTCTACCTCCCTCATTTCTTTTAATTGTTGGAAACATTTAAGTTTATCTCGTGGAGGCGTCGTATTTTTTGATATACCTATAGGTAAAAATAATCTATTTTATTAATTTTTATCATTTGTGTTTGTAGTATTTGAAAAAGGATCAATTAACAAATAAATCTAATCAAATTTCTTTCTCTTGTTTTAGCAAGTAGGGTACCAGTTCCCGATGAAAGATACGATTACCTCTGCGAGTACCACAAACCAGCTAGGTAAGTGCTGCAAAAAAAAATTAAAAAAAAAAAACTAAATTTAATTTTTCTGGACATTATGCACAGTTACACAAAGTTTAAAGTGTGCTAAGCTATTTGGATGAACATGTTTTGAACCCGTATTGAACCTTTATGTAAGTCTGAGAAGAGGTTTTGCCTCCCTGTGTGCCTCACACTTTAGAACTGAAATGGTCGCGTACGGCGCGCTTTCAGAAAAACTTTCTTCCGCGAACGCTTGGGTTGTGGAATGAGCTTCTTGCCAAGATTTTCTCTAAGGACTACAGTACGGGGTTCTTTAAGAAAGAAGTTATTAGATTTTTGAAGGATCGGCAACGCGCGAGTGTTGTCACTGGTGTTGCAATCGTCCAAAGAGTACGGTGACTTGTAATTCTAAGCTTGAAATATAAAAACCTTAGTGGTAATAAAAAAATCCTATGCGATATGAATGTAACTAATGCATGTTGAGAATGCTTGAGCGTGACTATATTTTGGTCCCCATGGCAGGGAGGCAAAATCCCACCTTCTACTATGACGCACTTCTTGCGTTTTATTTCTTACTACTGCATGCTTACTATTGAAACTAATGTTTACACTATCATGTTCGGTCAAGGCTAATAGAGCGAGATAGCACTAGATTAGTTTTAACCTGTCACAGCTACGCACTGCGGTGATTGCTTGCATCTGCACGGATGCTTAGATGATAGAAGTAATCACAGCGGTGCGTAACAGGTCATGACAAATCTAGCGCTGTTATGCTTTATAAGCTTTAATTTGACATGATGTTCGAAAGAATACTTACTCGAAATACCTACTCTGACACTACCGCGGAATGCCGAGTGCGATTCACACTTTTCTAGATTGTTATTATTTTGTTGTTTTACTGAAGAGAAGAGAATTTTTACGTTAGGGTAAAAACGAAAACAAATATGTTATTTGTATAAAAAACCCCTTTAATTTTCACTTTTTGTTTTTTTATATTTGTTGGAAAATCCGCCATATTTTGTATCAAATTGCAGGCTTTTAACATCTTTGGTCTGAAAGGACGAGATCTAAAGGTCAGACAAGACAGCGTTTGTTTAGTTAATAGAGCTTCGACCTTTTAAATAGGTACGTAACCCTAAAATAAGAAGAGCTGACCCCATCAGTTCGTGGGATTCAAGCAACGAAGAAGATTGGGCACCTAATAAATAATTTATTTGAGTGCTATTCAAAAATACCAATAACCGTATTTTTCAATCGTAGTATGTTTTGGGGATTATAATAGTTTTAATAGTAAGCGCCTAAATCCTCCGTAAACGTATTAAAAATGTTAATATATGCTTTTGACAGCAAAGTTCCTGCATTTCTGAACGTGGTAGACATCGCGGGACTGGTAAAAGGGGCTGCTGAAGGTCAGGGACTTGGCAACGCCTTCTTGTCTAACATCAAAGCCTGTGACGCCATCTTCAACTTATGTCGTTAGTGCCTTTGACGTGTCTTTAGATTTCGAATTATTATATTTAATGAGTAGCAATTCAGAGTAGAACAAAACTGTAAAAAAAAGGTTGCATTATCTACTTGCTTGAAAATCTAAACCCATAGTAATATAAAAAACCTGATTTTGTTTGTGTTTCTTTTAAAGGAAAAATCACTGTTTAAGGCTGTCGTAAGTCGTAGATTTACGACAGCCTTATTCTTATAAATACAGGCTATATTTAAGCTGTTAAGCTGCTGGGTACTAGTCTAAAACTAAATAACAGATAGGTATGCATATTATAGCATGACTGAAGTAAAAACTTTTCAGATATTATCTCTCTCTCACTTAAGGTTTACTGAGTTAAGTTCACCCGACTGAGCGTTGCGTCTCTGACTCGAATGATTTGAATGAATTTTTCACTCCCAAAAAAAAAATAAGGATGAAATGCCTAAATAAACATTATATTTTGCAGGTGCATTTGACGATGAAGATGTAATTCATGTGGATGGCGATGTGAACCCCGTCCGAGACCTGGAGACAATCGGTGAAGAGCTGCGACTTAAGGATGAGGAGCAGCTGGTTAAGGATATTGAAAAGTTGGACCGCGTAGTGAACCGCGGCAACGACAAGAAACTTAAGCCCGAATATGTTAGTTGATTGTACTCAAACTGCAATTCAATTTTTTTTTATACAAGTAGAATTTTGAGCAACACTTCGACTTTTAAATTAGATTATTGTTTATCTAAGGTTACTTTTGCTACCGATTTGGAATAATTTTCATACATACTGGTATAAAAAAAAACATTTTTAGATGTATGCGTTATTTAGGTACTTAATACAAATGTTAAAAACTTCTGGGTTTCAGACAAGAACTGTTCTGTTTTCTAATAGCAAGCTGTTAATCTTATGCTACACATAAATTTTAATGTTTTCACAGGATACTTTGATGAAGATAAAATCTGTCTTAGTTGATGAAAAGAAGCACATCAGATTCGGCGACTGGAGCGCTGCCGATGTAAGTACATAGACAGTGTAAGGCACCGGCGCATTCCGCCCTTTTTTAGCAAACTTTAAAAAAAATGTCATGGCGCATTTATCTACAAAGTAGGCAACCAGCCTTGGGAGTCAGGTAGGGAGAAAACGTGCGACGCCAAGAATGTCATGATTTAAGAGACAATCGGCTAATGCGCAGGTGATCTATAAATTATCTAATAATAGTTTTTAAACTATAGCGCTTTGAACACATTATTTTTGTATATTTCGAGTCTTACACGCGAACAAACATTTCTTTTTTTTTTGGTGCTCGACGTTTCGGCCAGATTGCACTGGCCGTGGTCACGCGTAAACTATTTTCAGCGAGGTGTTGTGAGTCGATGGGGGCGATCAGTATTAAAACTGCCCACATATATGATGTTAAGAATATAAAGTAACAGTATCTGAAATGTTGAAGTCACAGCACACGACAATAACGCTATCTGAACGTCTACAATTGTCCTGTGATAAATGACTTGGCTTTACAGTATTAATCACTGGGTTCCATGCCAAGGTTAACTTCAAACCGTCTTCAGCATTGAAATTTTTATGTTTTTTAATCTCAATAGGTTTAACGCACAATTCTACGAGGAGAGGATTTGTGGGGCATGGAGCTCTAAACAGTGTTCAATACCAGCGTTAATTACATGATATGCAATAGCGGACTTATTTGTCTGGCAGTTCTTTACAGCTGCGATATGTTCTTTAACTGCTATTGTGCGTTTGGTTTGTCCGATATAAGAACTACCGCAACTCAATTAATTTTGTAGCCTGGTGTCTGGTAAGGAATCACGTCTTTAGGAGTGCGTATATGATTTGAAACTTTTGAGTGAGGAACATATACGGACTGGATGGAGTACTTTTTTGGAGCTGATCCAATTTTATCCGTCACTCCTTTCACATACGGCATAATGGCCAATTGTCGTTCGACTCCTTGGTGCATTCCTGTGTGTTTGCGACTGAATCTTATTCACAGGCGTCGAGTACGAACGGTTATATAAACCTTATATTGTCCGCCACCAAAACTCTACGGTGTACCTAAGCCAGATCAATTCGCCAAACTACAGCTTGTCAAAACACGTAATTAAAAATTATCTAGTAAAAAGATACGTAGGTACTAGTAGTTATTTTTATATTATTATCATACAGATTTATATAATGATTAAACTGAATGCTAGCAATGATTAAATAGAAGTCTAGACGGATTAAATATTTAATTTTGGGTTCGATCCCCGCACTGGTCAAACATTTATATCATGAGATTTACTTATTTATATAAAAAAATATTAAATAACAATTATGTAAGTGACAAATTTTCTCGTGGTTTATAAAGTAATACTTGCTGGGATTTTTTAACTCATTAGATTTTTGTTACATTTCAGATTGAAGTATTGAATAAGTATCTATTCCTGACATCGAAACCGGCGCTTTACCTCGTCAACCTATCGGAAAAGGATTACATACGAAAGAAAAACAAATGGTAAGATAAATACTTTGTAATATAACCTAAAAACTATTTTTTTATTAAAGTCTAAAAGATTTGTTCTTTTCTCAAACAAGGTTACCTAAACTAAAGGAATGGATTGACAAGAATGACCCTGGAGCCCCTTTGATACCATTTTCTGGAGTATTAGAAACTAAACTGCTCGATATGGAGCCCCCCGAAAGAGACGCTTATTTGAAGGAACACAATGTTACTAGGTAATATTTAATTTATACTTATCATCTTCTCGTAGATTGGACGTAGTTACTGCTACCCTATATATGTCTACTGTATTAATTGATCTTCCCTGCAGCCAGTGGCTACCTGTGGTTATAACATGTTCGGTTACGTAGGTCAGTCAAGAAACTTTCTTCCCTATCGATTATAGGTTTAACAAGCGATGTGGCCTACCCCTTGCCACTACAGCTTGCTAATTATTCGAGCTATGCCGATGACTTTAGTTTTTGCTTAAGCTAAGCAAAATATTAGTAACTTCTTTAACTAAAGCAAAAGGTTGTAAAAGTTACTGTATCTTAATCAGTCATTGCCGTTTTTTAATAATTTGTTACAAATTGTTCTTTGAAAAATGTATTATTCTACTAAAAGTTCTAGCTGCTCACTACAGTTACATTTGTTTCCAGCGCTTTGGATAAGATCATCGTGCAAGGTTACAAAGCACTACAGCTGGAATACTTCTTCACCGCAGGAGTTGATGAAGTTAAAGCTTGGACAATACAGGTAAATATATTTTTTAGGTTTAAAATGTTTCAAAATTTAGCTGTTGGTGTATTTTACTACACCTAAAACATTTCAGCTCGGTATTTACGTATAAAAAAATGATCCCCCCTATAACTCTGTAAAGCTATATTTCCCTGCAGACGGTCTGGATGACAAACGGTGTGGGGCGGTGCCAATCACAGCACGCCCACGTGCTGTCGCGTCAAACGTACTGGAATCGCAAGCATGGAAAACTGGCCTAAGGACTTCTATAGCACGAACGCGAAGTAGGAAGAATTTCGTACATTGATTGACCTTTTACTTTTTAGCCTGTGTCAGTTGTCAAAATATTAGCAATTTCTGATGACAGCGGTCGGTTTTTGCATCTGTGCGAGCGTAACGGCAAATAATTATGCGCGTGCAACAGAGACAAATAGTGTCCGGTCATTGAACGAAATTCTTCCTGTTTAGCGTCGGTGCTATAACTTTCCTATTAGTGAATTTCGGTTTTGAACTTTCTGCGATAGAATGTGCCACTACCAAGATGATTAGCCCCTTTGTACACTTATCGACTGCCTCGCGACAGGACTGCGACGCTGGAATAGTACTTGTCGCACAGAAGTCTCCGCCATACATTTTCGGGTATGTTCGTATACTTGGCGACGCAACACGTGCGAGACTTGAATCGAGACATGACTAGAGAGTCATAACGGCCGTAAAAATATAATAAAATTTGTTCACAAAGTTAAAAAAAAACTGCCTGGTTTATAGAATTACAACTTTGCTAAACACTCTAAGAAAGATGTTGTTCAAAAATAAAGTGCAAAGTAAGCGAAAAATGTTAAAAGGCTACAAACGCTTGACACTTTATATTTTATATTATTTCAATGTAAGGATGGACATAAAATACTAGTTTTAAGATTCTTCTATGACAATGATAAAGTAATGAAATTTCTTCATTAGAATCACTAGACAATTTCTCTCGCATGTGGATTATTTAGCACATTCGAAACATTTTTCTTTATAAATGATTTTTCCTCTTTATACGAAAAAAATCTTTAATATATTATTATTTTAATTATTCGTTATAAATGTTTATAGAAAGGCACAAAGGCGCCACAGGCCGCGGGCCGAATCCATACGGACTTCGAGAAGGGCTTCATTATGGCTGAAGTGATGCACTTCAAAGACTTCCGAGAGGAGGGAACAGAAGCAGCGTGCAAGGCCGCCGGAAAATATCGGCAACAAGGTACACTTGTTTTGTTATATTATATACTAGCCTTTTTCGGGGAACTTCGCCCGTGCCGAATTCTTCCATAGCTGCGTGGGATTTTTACCCATTGATTTACTGGGATAAAAATTATTTTGTGTTATGTTTTGTTTGTCCACCTATCCGTGTGTGGGAATAATGTAGCTCTCTATCAGTGAAAGAATTTCTGGAAACGGTTCTTTACTAGCAGTTTACCCCTACTTACAAACAATTCTTAACTCCATATTTGATTTCAATTCCAGTGTGAAATTGCCTTTAGACAAACCACCTACACGATATCTTTTTGAACTACACAATCGTAAAGATTACTCATTACCCAATGTAATTGCAATGTAAGTGTCCATGAGATACAAGCAGTATAAATAAATTAAGAGGCTACTACAAGCTAATAGGTGAAAAATTTGTATGAAGAGAATTCCAATATTTTTCAAAGCCGCGGGAATAAACTTAATTAATATGTAAAAGCGATAGTCTATTTCCTTTACGTCATAACGGAGCGTCTAATTCTTTTTTGTTTTTTTGGCACAGGGATAGCAGAAAATGAACTTAGGATACTTTTTATCTCGAACAAAAGTTTTCAGGGAAATACTTTTTTTGGAGGGTAAAACCGTGGGACAATATTCATTCAAGCCGCAACAATGTGAACTGTTTTTGTTGCAATATCTAAGAATACTGACTACAGACAGACTGACAATGACATAAAATACTAGTATATCCTGTTTAAAAGACCCATGTGGGAATCCTACTACGATAACCGCATTCCATGCAAGCAAATCCGCGAGCAAAGCTAGTATAAATTAAATAGTAAAAGTGAACCTGATTACCTAAGTCGGACTATTGTACACTTTGTTTTGGTTCCAGGTCGAAATTACGTTGTTGAAGATGGCGACATAATATTCTTTAAGTTTAATGCAGGCGCGGGCCTTCAAGCTAAGAAGAAATGACGCGACAAGGTACTCTTACTTTTGGTACATCTTTTGTATCTCAATCTCCTACTATACACTCTTCTACACGTTGCCTAAAACAAGTCTCTTACAAATAAATATGAAATATATTATTAAAATTGCCGTTTTTTGTTGTTTTCAGTTGTTAAAATCAAACATTTCTTAGATATATAAAGTTAACTAAGTCTGAGTTATGTTAAAGTTAATTGTTAAGATTTAACACGTGTACAAAGTAATGCTTTTTATCTTATACATAAATGGATGACAGACGGCATTTACTACTGACCATAAGTACTATTCTTAAAAAAAATATTGTTTGTGGAGTGTTTATTTTATCTATAATAATATAATTTATTCGTCTGTAATTATTCAAAATAAAGCTTTGTTAATTTTTTGTAAGATGAAGTTTAATTTAGTAATTTAATGAAAACGTTTGAGGGAATTGTAATTAAACCAGTTGCATTGTCCGAGTGCGCCCTGATGGAGTCAAGGGCACAGTGCAATGGAGATCTTCCGCGAGTTGGTACCAGATGATAACTTTCTACGGCCGCATCGCATGTCACTAGTCATTATATTCCCCTCGGTCCACAGCTCGGGTCGGGCGATTTGGATGATAGTCCATCTCGCGGGTCCAGTGAAGATTGAGGACTTTTCATACGTCTTTACGTAAGGAATTCCCAAGATATTCTCCATCACCGAATTAAGCCCGTGATACAATGTGCTTGAGAAATTTAGAAACTGACTCATTGGTACACGCTGGGGCTCGATCGCCCGTCCATTAAAACGCGAGGTAAACGCCAAAACCACTAGTCCAGGCGTCGCTCTGAATAAGCTCGTCGCTCTGAATAAGCTCTTACATAAAATGTGCTACTCTCCGTCAAGGAAGTTTGCGTTGTACATCCGCGTCGTACTGTGAAAGCTCAAATCACTTTTATTGGTTGTCTTCGCACTATAATCCCAAGAACCATAGATTCTGGCGATCAAGTGATCCAATAAATAAATCAACAGGGATTTTAATCTTATTGAATATAATGCTTTCATTTAAGTTATAGGACTTCAACTAATTCTTCGATACGATCAATCTGATAATCTCGAATCTTCTGATCTTTAATTTCACCATATTGTATTTCTGAATTCAAGGTTTCCAATATTAACCTGATTTGCTTAAGAAATCTCTTGAGATTAACTTGTGATAAAATTCCCTGTTCTGTCACAGTGGCTAATTTCTCTTTATCTTTCTCAGACTTCTGGAGTAAGTTATTTATTATATAAGGTAAAGCTTGAGACACTGATTCCTCCCAATCCTGAAAACATGTCATAGATATTTTGTTATTGTAAATGGTTTTGTTATTTATGTGAGTTAGGATCATGATTTTTAACCAACAATGTGTGTTGGCCAGCTGTAGAAAATATAGTTGCAAAAGTGTGACAGAGACGTAGCGAACGTGTGGTGTCTTGTCTATGAGAAAAGATACCACTGGTTAACTTTGTCTACTTCTAAAGTGTGGCGAATTTCGTGAGCCTATTGCGCAGTCCAGATCTCGAAGTCTATTGTGTTTACATTGATACAACAAAATGCTCGCAGAGTTCATAAAAAAAAAATTTATTTAAGGAATTTAAGAAAAATTTCAACACTATATAATATATAAAAGAAATAACTATATATATTTATATAAAGATTGGTTAGAAGTACTCTTAATTTCAAAAATATGGCCAAAATACTTGTCGTTGTTTGCGCTACAATGTTCCGTAGGATGAAAAACTTGTTCAAAATATTTATAAAGCTTTACACACAGTTTTAAAATTAAGAGGGACACAATGTTAATGGCTGGAAGCTAATAACTCTGCCTTTATGAAGTCCCCAATCATTCATTGATTTAATCAAAACAGTATAGAGGTTGACACAAGACACTTGTCTGTAAATTTTATTCAAATTAATAAAAATATAGAATTATAAGGGTACTAGCTTTTGCCCGCTGCTCCGCCTGCAGAAAGCTATAGTTCGTTTAAGCTCGATTCTAGTTATTCCCGCGGGAACTTGAATTCTTCGGGATGAAAACTATCCTATGTCCTTCTCCGGGACTCAAACTATGTCCTATTCCTTGACCTAACCTATATATGTTCTATATTTCATCTCGATTCATCCAGTGGTTGAAGTATAATTGAGTAACAAACATCCGAACTTTCGCATTTATAATATTTATAGGATAAGATGACATACGGACGGACATGAAGAAACTATAGTTTGCTATTTGGCTATGAAACCCTTCGGTACAGTTGTTTTATATTTTACATTTATGTTCCTACTCACTTGATAATCTTCGTAGAGTACATCTAGGCACAACATTTCCTCTATTAATTTTAGTTTGAAAGCATCTGTTGTTGAGTGCTGATGAATTAGAATGATAAGGTGACCAATATTTACCAAATCGTTGCCAGCCCTAAAAAAAAGTAAAAGTTATTTACCTTTTTATTTTTTTACACTTGGACTCGCAAGAATATATAAAGACACCTTTGTTTTGTAGGAAAATAGAGAACATTATGTATGAAGGGTGGTAAGGAGAAAATTACTAACGAGAGTCTAAGTTAAAGTCTAAGGCCGAAGGCTTTAATGGCTCGAGTTTGTAATTTCCGTACCGCCCGTGTTACACACAATGTTTTTTATAACATTTACGAATAAATAAATTAAAAAAAGGTGAATAAATCACAAAAAATCACTAAAACACAACTAAAATGGCAGGACTAGAAGTAAAGAAAACAACGCCACCGCTAGATGGCGCTAGATTTTTCGAGAATTTATGAATTAAAAAGTGTTGGCTAAGTAAAACGTGTAATTGCTCGCTTGACGTGTAGTACATATATTGAACAGGAGAGCTTTTATACATACTTTATAGAATAGACAGAACTTACGGTGCGTCATTACCGCCCGTCGGTCGGTTCTATGAACGCCTGCTTTGCTTTGAGAAAACTTAAATTTACAAAGAAATAGCCCAAGCTTAGCACCCGTAATAATGACACTATTTACGAATAAGTGTAATGAAAAAATCTTTACTAATGGAAATAAATGTAGGTTATAAATTTTAAGAATTCGCTTATACCGCCGAATTTTAAAACATTATAATTTGTCTTTTAAAACATTAAACCTATCTTATATTAGTAAGAAAAGTATTTCTAATGCTTAATAAATTAACTAACTTAATAAAAAAAAATTGAAAACTTAACAACTTTTAACAGTAAAGGACCTAAAAACATACCCAGTTCAATAAGCTTAAGTAGAGCTAAAGTAAAGTAGTGCTTTCATAACTTAACTAAACCAAGACAATGTAACCTGAATTTTAAAGGATTCAGAAAATCCTCACGCTTCTCGGTACAAAAGAAGAGTACCGTTTACCTTAATACAGATGTTTTACTCTGGAGAATTTGGTGAGTCGTTGAAATAATGCGTTGGTGTGTGTCTTTCATCAAAAATTCCAACGGCTCGCAGTCACCAGGGGGTAACGCTCCGTATTGAACTAGCAGGCGCTTTTGCACAGCTGTGAATTGCCTATGAAGAACATTTAGCTCATCCTGTTGAAAGAAATAACAAGTGAATACAACGCACGGACGTGAAGCACAAATAATTTCGTACATTGACCTTTTACTTTTTAGCCTGTGTTAGTTGTCAAAATAGTAGTAATTTCTCATGACAGCGGTCGGTCATCGCATATGTGCGAGAGAAATAATTATGCGCGTGCAACAGAGACAATAGTGACAGGTCATTGAACGAAATTCTTCCTGCTTCGCGTCCGTGCTTATAGTGATCGACTCTTTTATACTACATATTGCAAGTTTAGTTTTTTTAACCTACGTGCATGGTCAAATATATATATGAGGGTAAAATAAAGTATATAGTAATTTGAATGAAAAAAAATTGTTTGCCTTTGTGCTTCTCTATACGTTACTTTTTCACGACTAAACCATTGAATAATTCTTATGCAATTTGGCAAGGTGATGGCTTGCATTTTGAAAATGGGCATAGACTATTTTCCATTCCGATTTGTTACGAATTCCGGCAAAATATCGAATTCTATACGCGTGTAACCATAGAGACCCGGTAAATTGTACAATATCTCCAGTGTCTAAGCTTACAGGGAACTTATTAGTTTCATAACATAGTATTATATAATCTGTGATAACATTAAGCATACGTAACAATGTATTATACATTTTTAACCGAATTCAAAAAAGGAGGAGGTTCTTGATTCGGATGTTTATATTTGCAAAATTCTTTTTTATTTAAAAGGGTATACTTTCGAGGTGGTCCCATATTAATGTAGTGAATTTAACACTTAGACTTTTGGTAAAAATAAAATTAATTGATTTTAATTTGGAACTGGTGATACGCCTTTTATGTTGATGATAGTATAAAATTTTGTTACGACTATGAATGCTTTTAGTGTACGTAAAAAACAATTTGTAACTAAACAGTATAAACTTTTAAACAAAAAAAAAAAAACAAAACATCCGGCTTCATAAAGATGCACTAAAAAGGTAAAAATAATTACTTATTGCCAAAAAGTGGTTGTCATGCACGTGAAGTGTGTTATAAACTGTTAGGTACACCAACTTCAAACTGTAATTTTGATTAGATTTATGGTAGTAAGTAATTATTTTTAAATTTTTCAGTGCATCTTTTTGAAGTAGGTATAGCGAGTTTACAAAGTTATGGCATGTCCTACAAAACACCAGAATGTATACAAGTTTGTGTGTAAGTAGGTAAGTACAAAGCAAAACTTTTTTTATAACATTTAGGTAGCAAACAAGCCTACGGTCCGCTTGATGTCTCAAAGTCCCTGGATGCCATTTTGTAGGCAGTCTACTTGTTTTTACTATAACTATACCTACGCAAACTATGAAAATATAGCCCAAAACTTAAAGAATAAAATAATTACTTCAAAATTCCCCAATTGTAGCCTCTCTTTGGCATGTATTTCAATGCATTTCAAAAACTTGTGAACAAGCAACTTAGAAAAATCTTCTTTAAATTTTAATGTAACACGAAAATCATTTTCAGCCGCCTGCACATAATGGTCCCTTAATTTTAAAAGTAAATAATGTATTATAGGTGTTATTTCAAGGAAATCTTCGGCTTCTACTGAATAGTATTCATCTGTCGTCTTAATTGTTACGGTCTTCTTACTATAGTAATATATTAAAGTTATAGCACCAGAATTATCATATTTTGATATTTCTTCACTTAAAAAGTCTGAAAACAAAAATATTAAAACTAAAAATCATTTTTAAGGGTTCCGAAGCCTATAAAAAAACGGAACCGTCCGTCCGTCCATATGTGACAGCCTAGTTGGTCATACGGCTGCTGTGCAGAGGGTGTGGGTTCGATTCCCGCACAAGACAAACATTTATGTAATAAACATTTGTGTTTGTCTTGAGTCTGGGTGTATTTATGTATGTATTTACAAAAAAAAGTAATATATATGTATTTTTATCCGTTGTCAGGTATCCAAAACACAAGCTTTGCTTACATTGAGGCCAGACAGCGCTATGTGTAATGTCCAAAAATATTTATTTTCTTCTTAGCATTGATTCAAATGATATTTTACACGGTGTATTTTGTAAACCGCCTTACATATCTTTTTGTTATGAAAAGTTTTTTAAGCGGTAGCTCTCCACACATCGAGGCGAGGGTTTAAGTTTTTTTTCGCGCATCCCATCGCAAAATTAATTTCAGATTGAATAGTTTTTCTCTAAGACTTATATTTTGCGAGCTATTGGCTTCCAAAGATAAAAATATATTAAATATAGCTTATTACTAGTTCTAAATAATTGGTTTGTAAAAATGTAATTTGTAGGAAGAGAATATATAGTACATTACTGCCGAAGCCCGCAAATGCAGCCTAAGCGCGCAATTGCGTATTGGGCTGAGGCGTAGCCGAGGCACGCATCACAGAGTACAGTTACGCTCAGTTGTGGCCAAGGCCAAATTATATTGACAACTGCATTGATAATAATAAAAAATTAATGACAATTCGCCGCGTTCAAATGTCAATTTCTTTTTTTCCTTTTTTCAAATTAATTTAATGGCGCAATATTTTTGTTGTGCCAGTCCGAAATTTAGATAAAACTTGGGTTATCTCTTCAGTTATTAATGTTTGGGTAATTCTATTTTCAAATTACATATTTGATTCTACCGGCCGGCTAAAATATTGCGGGCCACTCTCTGATACTGTACTGCAAGTACGATTTAACGATTTATCCCAAAGACGCTTGTGCAAGATATGACCAACTATCGTAGCTTGTTTGAGAAAAAGATTATTTTTTGGTGGCGCTAGTAGGTAGTTACTGCGCCTTAACTGTTAAAATTTTGTGTTCCTACCACCTCTAACTTTCAAATATCTGGTTTAAAAAATCAAAAAAATACGATAATAGAACATAATAAATACTTTCAATGAAATTTGTTTTAAACAAAATCGGTTTAAAATTCTAATGCACTTGGCCTGTTTTTGTATGATCAGGTTACATACAAAATATTTCTCGTGTATGGCAAGCCTGTCCTATAAATCCGAAATATCAGGAAAAATACCTTTTTTTTTTAACAATAATCAGATAGTTATTTTAAAGGCCTTACGGCCCTTTTTAAACTAAGATAACACAGAATTGTATTCATATTGAAATTATGTGACTTGTTAAGGATTCTTTCGTAAACGCAATATTTATGGTGATATATGCAACTCCACTTCCACTACAAATACAACTTTTTGACGTAACTGTGACAGTAGTTAATATAAGGCTTTTAACTTGGTTAGAAAACAGTAGTAATCACAACTGTTTTAAATAATAAAATATTAAATCACTGATGTTTTGTAATTTATAGATATATTTTGTAACTTTGTTGCAAAAAATGTAATGTTTTATTCGTTAAAAATAAAGTAACTTGCTATTTGTAAAGTAACTTACCTGTGAACAAGTCTTTAAGATACAAATTAGATTTGTTTGCTTGTATTGTTATAGAAAGACCATATTCCGTGACCATATCAGTAGGCTTACAATATAAGCTTAGTGGAATCAATAGTGTCTTGTGCAAGACGTTTATTTTTCCACTAGAATCGGTTACAGTGAATAGAATATTTATTTTATTGCTCTTTACATTAACTGCGTTTTGCAAGAAAACTTGTACTTCTAATATTTCTGTACCATTTACGCTATCTAAATATACAGTTCTATCTGAACACTGGAACGGTGGTTCGGCATCGAAAGTGATTTGAATGCTATGAACCTTTTTCGGGTCACCGCATGACAATACGACTACAACAGGACATCTTGGTTGTGGTAAAACGTCATCATCATAAATAAATTCTTCTTTTTTCTTCCAAGACGTTTTTCCCACATCAACTTTTATTGTAACTAAATTATCTATAAATGACTGTCGAGAATCTGGATCTGAAAAGTAACATTCTTTTGGTTTAACTGTTATTTTCAAGTCATTAGCCTAGTTCTGGTTCGCCATGTAAAAAACCGGAGGTACGTATCCGTTGCAAGAATAATTTTACCTAATTGCTTACTTTTTGTAATTTATACTTACTATATATAATTAGATGAAAGAAACTATCACAAGACTTAATAGAACTTGTACCGTTAGTATGGTATCCTTCCTTTTAGGGTTCCGTAGTCAACAAGGAACCCTTATATTTTCTATATGTCCGTCTGTCTGTCTGTCCACGGCTTCGCTCAGAGACCATTAGTACTAAAAAGCTGTAATCGGCATAGGTATGCATATTAATTAGGCCGATAAAGTGGTAAAATAAAATTTAAGAAAAACAAAATAAAATTTTTTGAATATCTATGGGCTTTACATGAGTAATAGTCGACTAACTTAAAAAATATAGTCGAAAAAGTAAAAATTTCATACAAATTCCATTAAAAGGTACTTAGATGAAGTTCGTACTTGTTTAAAACAGATATTAAATATAAGTTTATGAACCATGTAACATTGTAGAAAAACTAAAAATATATCATTCTTAATACTAATACTTACTTAATTAATATAAAATATTTACATTCGAATTCGGGCGCGGCGCTTGGCGGTACAAGGTACAAACTTAATAATCTAGTTGAGTAACACATTATAATTATAATAATGTATCGTAAAATCGTAAAAAAAGTAACACATTATATTTATAATAATGTGCAGTGCTCATAGTGTGTGTTAGCTCTAAAGTTTAACAACAAATAATAAAAACCGGTCAAGTGTAAGACGGGCCTGCGGCATTTACCATCTTAAAACACCGTTACAGCGCCATCTAGTTATAATTAAGCTAAACAGTAAAACATTTGTTGAGAATGATATTCAAAGTTTAGCAACGTCGGGCTTGATCAGAAATTGGATGGGTGACCGCTTTGCGGCACACATTTTGTTTTTCTTTGTGTTTGTAAGTTACGGAACTCGCGGTGCGTGAATACGAATTAAATCTTAAATCACCGTTACAGTTCCATCTAGCTATCATTAAGCTAAACAGTAAAACATTTGTTTGTTGGGTACGATATTCAAAGTTTAGCAACGTCGGGCTTGGTCAGAAATTGGATGACCGCTTAGTGGCACACTTTCTGTTTGTTAATTACGTAAACGGTGATAGTTATGGAACCCTCGGTGCGTGAGCCGGACTCGCACTTGGCCGGTGTTTTATCCTTCTTTTTTATTCATTTAGAACCTGTAATCCGGTCAAGATGCAGCAGTCATATTGTGTCTTGGATCGATTTAATCATAATTCTATTTCAAAAGAGCAATTGTACCTATTCTTTAAAAGCTTGTTAGAAATCAAATTATTTCTAAATTCTATTGCCAAAATTATTTTTTTATAAAATATCTGAATAATATTTTACCTTCTTTATTATTCATTATTTTCTCTAACACCTCTTCAGCAGAATCTAGTTCCTCTTGTACATTCTCAGGATCCATTACATCGTTCATTAATGGAACTGCATTGGCGTTTAAATCTGGCTCGGTGCCTAGATAACTTACGTTTATTACTCCATTAAGTGAAAGTGTAATCAGCCCACCAGGCAGGAGTTTTAAAAAACATCTGGACACAGATATTGCAGTCTCCAGCAAATCACAACACCACAACAAATTTGTACCCTCATAAATGTAAAGTTTCGCGTCGTCTGAACCAACCATGATTAGCAGTCGAGCTCCCGGTTCTGGAATAAAAATAAACAAATGACATAAGTCACTAAGGCCTGACAAAAAGAAATTAAGAAGCGAAAAGTACTCTTATTTCGTAAAAAACCCTTCAGGTTCATAGACACAAGTCGCCAAATAAATATTAAATGGGTAGTAAATATGGATACACCAACTATTAATAAACACCTATGGCAAAATAAGATATTGTCGAACATCATACTAAATATTTTTTTATTTGTTTTCTTGTTTTACCCAAATCTTTTTACTTTTGAGTGACGAATTAAAAGACGTACCAAATTTTATACAATTAAATTAAAAAAATTAAGACTTATGTGGTTTTCTCATGGATGCCATTATCAGAACTGAAATGGGACCAACGGGTCTGAGGATATGGGAAAAAAAAACAGTCGAATTGAGAACCAACTCCTTTTTGAAGTCGGTTCAAAAGTGGTTGATTAACAAGAAGTCGAGACAAGAATAGATAGTTTGGACCACGAACCCGTTGATATTACTGTTACACTACTCATCAGAGATGCCGAGGATGAAGACTTTTGTCACTTTACTACATTTTTGAGACGAGATTCTAATTACAGGACGAAGGGAGCGTCGAACAGTAGGTATATGGATGTCAACCGCAAGCAGGATTATTAGCAGGATGCCGTAGCCAAATTGCAAAAACGGAATCCTTAAAGTTTCGTAATGTCTGTCTCTATGTCCGTCCGTATGTTACAGCATTATAATTCCACCGCCTTTGTATTTACACATTGTCTTATATGATCCGCTATAGAGTTTTGTGATGATTTTAACAAAAAAATTTAGGGTAGATAGCGCTCCGTACCTACATTGAACTGAGAATTGTTATTTAAATATTTTTTCGCGCACTCCATTGTGAGAGAGGTCTTTAAAAATGCAGGCTCTTCAGATTTTAGGGTTCCGTAGTAAACAATGATCTTATAGTTTCACCATGTCCGTCCGTCTGTCTGTCCGGATTAGTATTAGAAAGCTGTAATTTGCCATGGCTGGGTATACATATTAATTAGGCCGAAAAAGTGGTAAAATAAATTTATTTTAGAGTACCTTCCCTACACCAAAAGTGGGAATGTTTTTTTTTTCTCGTCTACCCCATACAATACCTCTACTCCTATATTGTGGGGTGACGTTGGATAGCTTGTTCAAAAATATTGTCGATGTTCACATACCATTTTACGATTCAGTGATGCGTTGCGAAATATTAAGCTTTAATGTGCAAATTTCCAGTGTCAAACTGCCAGCTAAATGGCTGTCCTTTGGTGTGTGCAAAAAATCATGGGAGTAGCATATATAACGAAATTAAAAGGCAAACTATCATAGCCAAGTAGGCTTTACAACTTAATAAGTAATAATCGACCAAAAACTACAAAGCTACAAATTCCATGTTAACAGGTACATACTTAGATGAAGTGAGTAGGTACTTGAAATTAAATATAAGTTTATGAACCATATAAAATTGTAGAAAAACTAAAATTATAATAGTCTGAATATTAATACTAAATTCATAACAATATTTACGTTCGAATTCGGGCGCGGCGCTTGGCGGTAACATGGTACAAATTTAATAATCTAGTTGCTCTATCGTAATAAGAGCATATTGTACGAGGGGGCGTTTTTAAGTTCGCGGAATGAGAGGGTTGGAGGGGGGTGATTCGGCTCATTAGGATCCTTACATGTTCAGAGACTCATTATTAGTATAAATAAGAGGATCATTGTTATTAGACAATTAGGACTGCTATAGTCCTGACCGAGTACGTAATCCGTAACCTCCGTAACCATTGGTAACCATACAATTCGGTCATTGCTCCCTGGCGTAACCATTGTGCCTGGTAACCATGCGTGTAACTGGTCTTCGTTGCTCGGTATAGGTGTTCGGACCCCGCCTACGTTTAGGAAATTTTTGCGGCTTTCGTAACGAAAGTCCGCGGACTTTCGCCCGCGCGCGTCAACCGCGAGGAGGGGAACGCCAAATCAAGAGGGCTAGCGCTGATAGTACGTGGCGGCTCACGTCGAAGAGCTACTCAGCCCTATGGTCGCACTGGCATCGTCCTACACCGCCTAACTCGAACATGAGTGAAGACACGCCGCGTCACCTCGGTGGCCCGAAAAACCCCCCGAAACCCCGGGGCGTGTTTTTCCCGCCCATGCACCTGCCGCTCCATGACCCGAGCCATACCGAACTATTATCGCCGTCCGCGTTTTCCAGAGTGGGTTGTTCTCGGCCCAGATGCAGGATTGCATCAGAAGGAATATTCTGGCCCGCGAAGAGTGCCTTTCAAGACGCGAAAAGTCCTCTCGGCACTTCGCCCCGATCGATCCCGAGCTAGATCGCTTTGCGCGTTCAACGCCGATCGATCTAAAGGCACTCGACGTCATGACGCCAATAAGGATCCGTCGCCCCCGCAGCGACGACGAGGATGACTTTGCGCCCATCAAGCGCCAATGCACCGACGCTCTCCGCGCCTCAATGCCGGACATAGGTCCCAAGACGAAGAGAAAGGAGCTACGGGACGACAGGGACCTATCCCGCTCTTCGGAGACGCTTAACAGGACGGTCCATTTGGAGTTACCTGCATCGCCCGACTCAAAGAAGCCGGCGTCACTGCCGCAACGGAAGGCAAAACTAGCTGCCACCGCGACGCCAACCAGTTCGCGACTAACTACAGCCGCGAAATCGAAGGGGCGTCCATCCACGACCGCGACACGCACTACCGCCGCGACGCTCAATGTCGATACACGACCCGCCGCGACGCGTAGCGCCGCACCAAGATCTACCGCGGGGCGCCTTTCGCCGCGACGCTTTCCACTGCGATGCTCTTCACCGCGTCGCCTACCGCCGCGGCGCCTCCCGCCTCGTCGCCTTCCGCCACGACGCGTTCCGCTGCGGCGCCTTCCACCGCGACGCGATCCGTCTCGACGCCCTCCGCCGCGACGCATTCTACGGCGATTGCCTCGTACGCTGCGACCGCTGCTACCGCCACCACGCCTGCTCCTTCCGGGCTTGCTGCTGCCACCGCTTCGACAACGCAAACGCAGAAGGATAGATACCCACCGCTAGTCGTCGAAGTCTTGCCTAACTGGTCGACACATGTCCGGGAAATCAAGAATGTCCTCGGAAGAGCCCCGAATGCGCGCCTGTTTAGAAAAGGGGTACGCTTCATGCTCACAGACGACCAGGAATACCGGACCGTCCAACGTTACCTCACGGAACTTGAGAAACGTGAAAGGATATCCTGGTTTTCGTATCATCTGGAGACCGAGCGCCCGCTAAAGGTCGCTATCCGAGTCCCCACAATACTCGGAATAACTCTGAAGTACTCGACATAGCACTTCTAAAGAATGTAAGGCTAAGCTTTCGCTCTATAGAGGTGCTTGACGAACTTGACTCGGACCACCGCCCTGTCGTCCTCCGATTAGGTTCCCCTTCGGACTCTCCTCCCGACACTAGAACCGTGACGGACTGGGATAAATTTGGGCAATTGCTCGAAAATCGCAGCTCGACACATCTAGACCGCGTTCCCAACGTAATCTCATCCGCGCACGCGATCGCGCTCCCACTATCGAAAATAAAGATCGCTTCAACGACTTACACCGCCGTGTAAGAACCGCTTTAGCTGAGCTTCGCGCCCAACGTTTCGGTGATCTTATGGAGAACATTTCTCCTTCTCACCAAGCTTATTGGCACTTAGCCAGATCTCTAAAATCTGAAACCGCCAACTCTCTCCCTCCGTTAACTCGTCCCAACAACGTTCCCGCGTTCAATGACGACGAAAAAGCGGATTGCCTAGCGTCTAGCCTCCAAGCCCAATGTGCCTTAAGCACACAGCCATTCGATCCCGACCACGTGCGCGAGGTAGACGGCGAAGTGGAGCGCAGAACTTCTCTGCCTCCACAAGACCCCCTGCCCCCTGTCACTGTCGACGAAGTCATACAGGTCATCAAAGACCTACGCCCCCGTAAAGCCCCCGGTGCGGACGGTATCCCTAACGATATCCTAAAGCGCCTCAATGGAAAGATGCAATTGTTATAGGCATCCATAAGCCAGGCAAAGCTCGTACCGAGCCGTCCTCCTATCGCCCTATGAGTTTGCTAAAGGCCCTTGGTAAACAGTTTCAGTTGCCAGATCGTCTCGTGCTCATCATATGAGACTATTTGTCGAATCGTAGCTTTCGCTACAATGTTAAAGGCACCCTCTCTTCCCCCCGTCCCATAGGCAAGGGTCCGTGCTCGCTCCCATCTTGTACCTTCTGTACACCAATGACATCCTTAAAACGATAGGTACCCATCTAGCCCTCTTTGCGGATGATACTGCTCTCTATACCACTCACTTGCCTATAGTGAGTCGAATCACTAAGAGACTCCAACCCGCTATCACCGCCCGAGGCGAATGGTTTCGGAAATGGAGAATCGAGGTGAATCCCGACAAAAGCTCTGCCGTCCTCTTTACCGTAGGCTGCCCTCCGCGGCCACCTCCCCTCTCTCTCTTCGGTCGTGCCATTCCCTGGCAAAATAAGACCAAATATCTCGGTGTGACCATGGATAGTCGTTTGAACTTCCACGTTCACACCAAAATAGTCAGAGACCGAGCCGCTTTTGCCCTCGGTCGTCTTCATCCCATGATAGGCAAGTACAGTAAGATGTCGCTTAGAAATAAGCTGAAACTTTACACAACTTATATCCGCCCCATACTAGCTTATGCTAGCGTAGTCTTTGTGTTATCCAAGCGCAATCTCCACAAACTTCAGACCCCCCAAAACCGCTTTCTCAGAGCGGCCTTTGGGGCCTCTTGGTACGTTCGCAATGCGGACCTACACAGAGACTTCGTACTCCCCACGATTTCCCAATATCTCAAAGACTTGGCAGTCCGCTTTTTCGAACGTACGCAAAATCACCCGAATTCGATGCCAATCTACACTGGAGGTGTTGCCTGAGGACATGGGATCAGACCACCTGCCCGTGCTCTCCACACTGACTGCCCGCCCAACAACTGGAAGCACGCCCATTTCTCGTGTCCGAACCGACTGGGAGAAATTCGCAGAACACATCCAAGCCCACACCCCGTCTCGACCTGTACTCACTGCAGCGGTGGTGGACGAACTTGCCGAAGACCTGACTGACCACAGCTATGCAGAACGCCTTGACAGCAACACCTTAGAGACTACTTTGCCTCGCCGATAGCTCCAGAAGAGGACTGGCTTCCTCAAGACCAAACCCCGCAAAGCTCCAGGTGCCGATCGCATTACGAACACAGCGTTGCGTCACCTTCCGCCGAAATCTATGGCAGCGGTAACGCGCCTGTTCAACGGCATAATGCGCACTGGACACTTTCCGCAGACATGGAAATTAGGCTACGTCATAATGATTCCAAAGGCTGGCAAAAACACCCAAAAACCTGAGGGCTACCGGCCGATAACTTTGCTGTCTCACATCTCTAAGGTGTTCAAAAAGCTCCTGCTGAAACACCAGGATGAGCACTTCACCCCGCGCCCAGAACAGTTTGGCTTCAGAGCGGAACACTCCACCACCCTTCAGCTGTCGAGAGTACTTCACCACGTCGCAGTGGCTTCGAACAAGAAGGAATGCACTGTGGCAGTACTCCTCGACATGGAGAAGGCGTTCGATCGAGTTTGGCACCAAGGTCTGCAGTTCAAGCTCTCGTCGTCCCAGATACCGCGCAGGATAACTATGGTTATCTATTCCTTCCTACAAGACCGCAGCTTCAGCGTCATAATCGAAGACACAGTATCTTCTGTGCGCCCCATTGAAGCCGGAGTACCTCAGGGGAGTGTGCTATCTCCGACGTTTTACTCATGTTACTCCGACGACATCCCGAAGGAGGGGGGAGCTATGCTGGCACTACACACTGATGACGCAGCGAACTTGACCTCCTCCATCAGACCAGATCACGCCACTATCAAGATGCAGCGGACCCTCGACGCCTTGCCAGACTGGCTCTCCAAATGGAGGTTGTCGGTTAACGTGAGCAAAACACAAGCCATCCTTTTGCACCGCACACAGAAGATACCCCCACCGCTTCACTTCTCAGGGCAACGGATAAAATGGTGCCCCAACGCAAAATACCTCGGCGTCACCATTTACCGTCTCCTGACAATGAAGGCGCATGTGACCAGCATCGTCAACCAGACCAGATCCACACAGGCTTTGCTCGCTCCAGTGCTCAGGGCAAAACTGCCTTTACGGACGAAGCTCGGACAAAACCTACATCAGACCCCGCCTCACGTACGCAGCGCCGGCATGGTTCGCACTACTAAGCGAAACCCAGCGCAAGTGACTACGCACAGTACAGAACAGGGCTCTTCGCACCATAGTCGGCGCATCCCGCTACGATTGAGAGAGACCTGCAGATCGAGCCACTGGACAACTTTGTCGGCCACCTCGCGACCAACATGTTCGCGCGCGCTTACGAGTCCCGATTGCAGCACATAAAAGACTTGGCGCCGCAGCACGCGCGGCCACCGGACAGCAAAGCCTACCCACGGGACCTAGTCCTTGTGGAGAGCGATGCTGGTAGCAGGGCTCTTCGCGGTAGAGCCGCCCCAGTCGGCTCCTAGCTAAAGACCCATGGAAGCCGACGGTCAGAGACTCACCCAAAGACCTGCCCGTAGTCACGGGCAGCGGACAGCAACCATTTGGAGGAGGCCAGGCCTCGAGCAAATTTCCCCACGCGCACATTGTGTGTGTGTGAGAAGACACTAACGCGATTAGACAATTAGTCTTTGAACTATCGTCAACCAAGCAACATAATCGGAAGTGAAAAGTGAATTATGGAAAAAATCGAGTATCGTGCCGTTAAAAAGTTTCTTACCAAGCAAGGAAAGTCAGTTGCGACCATAATTAATGAGATGTCATTGGTTTTAGGCGACTCTAGTCCCGGAAGAACCATGGTGTACAAGTGGCACAGTTTATTTAAACAAGGAAGGGAATCCCTTTAAGACGACCCGAGGCTGGGAACCTCATAGCAACGGTTTTTGGGACTCGGAAGTAATATTATTGATCGATTATAAAGATGAATTTATTTATTATTTATAAAAAATTTAATAATAGAGCTACTAAAAAAACCATTAAAGAGAAAAGACGGGGAAAATTGACGATTGTGCTGCGCTTGCACGACAGCGCGCCCGTCCTCAAGAGCCGCGTTGCCTTGGCTGCCTAGCATAAGGTGTGCTTCGATATTTTGAATCACCCATCCTACAGCCAAGACCTGCCCCCGAGTGATTATTACCTGTTTCCAAAAGTGAAAAAAGAGCTACAGGGTAAAAAATTTACCACCGATGATGAAATCAAGGAGGCAGTTTCGGAGTACTTTGAAGATAAAGAGAAAACATTTTTTTATGAGGGTATAAATAAATTAATTGAAAGATCCAAAAAATGTATCCCTCTTGCAGGTGCATATATTGAAAAGGAAAAATAATTTGGTTTTTTTATTTCCACCCCTTATCTCCCATTCCGCGAACATAAAAACGCTCCCTCGTATGTGCAGGCAGTGTCATGATTGTAGTGAGCTCACACCCGAAACTTTTAGTCTAAAGTCAATATTAGAGAAACTTAGAACTTTCTTTCATTTTTCTCCATAACCATAAATAGGTCAAGCGGGCGAATGATAAGAAAGAAAGGATAGGAAACAAAGGGTTCAGTTTGTACCCCATATCTACGGAATGAATCGTTTCAAATTACTTCTTTTAACATTTTCTATGTAGGTATAAACATACCTCCCGCTTAAGCGTTTAAGTATTTCGCAATGCAATTTTTGCAAAACAAGTCCGACACAGATCCATGTAAAGTTTAATAGTGGGTAATACATACCAAAAATATCTTACCTAATGAACCGCCACCTCCCTATAGGAATTGGTCTTTTGGGATCCGTGGAAACAGCCTAAAATCCTCACTTGTTACAAAATTTAACGTTCGAGTTTATATCCGTTTATGTTATGATAGCGACGTACGGGACGCCTTAAAAATCCTTTAGGATCTTATATAACTCCATTAGTAGATTAATGACCTATGCTAGTACAAGCATTCAGCTCCAACCAGGATCAAAGGTTACATGTGATCTAATTTATAGCAGTTTGCTGTAATTTAACATCATATAAATTCACCCACAGAATTTTGTGGGTAAGATAAGTGTTTATAAGATTGCGTGTAACAAGCTAATTAACACTGTAAAAGTTTAAATATTTGCAGCAAGACGCATTATATCATTGTTAATTGAAGTCACCAAATAAGTGATTGCATTATTGCAGTTCACATATTCTTTCTTAAAATGCAGATAGTTTAAAGGTATATTTGTGGCCTTTAATTCAGCATATAGTTCCACAAAAATACTGTATTGTAGCGGACAGTTAGGTACTATTAATTACTAAATGCTGAATAACACCGACCTGTACACCTATATTAACGCTCGCAACATTATAATGGTGTCTCCGGGGTGCGTAATAGTGTCAATATACAGGCGAAGGGTAATTGTCAGCTTTTGTAGTTCGAGTGTTTATAAATGCTAAAGTTACCGATTTGGACATTATGTGACCACTAATAATGCAGTTTTGTGCTTATTGGGAACTAGAGTGAGCGTCATATAAGTTTGCACGTATTAAAATGCGGAGCGATAATTAAATCGTATATACGCAGAAACCTACATGGCCAGTCTAGACGTAAAGACCTTATTTATTTAATTTATACAATCGGCAATCGAAGGCATCTATGTAGACAGAGCAATTGTCAGGTTTCGTGTGCGGCGAGACGGCGGGCAAGTGCTCTAGACTTACCTATATAGGTAGGTCTTCACGTATGATGTCAAAATGTTTTCAGGCCCCCCATAAGGCCTCCGACTTAGCTTAACGACCGCTGTCATATGACAACACAGATTACACAGTAGGCGAACAAAATACAGTTGTTAATTTTTTCCTCATACAGTAGGTATAGGTATTTGTGCAAATTTTGATGATTCATCAGCATAGCTATTTAATGTCCTAATTATTTACCATTATAATAAACATTATCTGTCTATGCTATCTTCGGGTGTCATCGACCGTGATATGCATTCCTATCAATAAATACAAACTTATGCACCTCTTTGTTCACTTGACTATGTTATCAGTAGATGTGTAAGACTTTGGAACTATAGAGCATACGCGGTCTGACCTACATTTTGTCGTATCCGTGGCGCAGTGGGTAAAGACCTGACTGCTGAATCGAGAAGCGTGGGTTTGATTCCCGCATAAGACAAACATTATTATTTGTGTTTCTTTTGAGACTGGGTGTTTTCTATGTATAATATGTATGTATTTATAAAAAAAATTACATATGTATTTGTATCCGTTGTCTGGTATCCATAATACAAGCTTTGCTTACTTTGAGACCAGACGGCGTTGTCTGTAATGTCCAAAAGATATTTATTAATTATCTTATTAACGGAGTAGGGTAAAAGACCATACCATTGAACCACCTAACTTCGGACATCAATACCTTTAATTAATTACGTTATAATTATAAAACTTATTTTGTATGTATAAAACTTGCTAAAAATCAATTATTTATTATAATTTGTTCACTTACCATAATACCACCCAATCAAGTAAGCGTGGAAACACATCGGTATATATTCAAATCTGATCATATATTTCATCAACCCATTGTCTTGAAAACAGTAAAGATGTTTTTCACCAAGTGCGACAATGCTGGAGAAATTGGTGCTTGTCTGAAAAAAAACAAATCATTATTTCCTAGGTTCCTGTTCTACCTGAGTACGTCACATGCCTGTGATGAGAGTTTTGTCTATTTCAGTCCATTTATGTAAATAATAGCTGTGTCATGGAGTTTCATGGGATTTTTTTTCCCGCCTGATGTTAACCGGTCACCGCAGCCTATAAACGCTCGCAACACCTGATGTATTACCGCGCATTGCCGACCTTTTAAAAATCTAATTACTTCTTTCTTGAATAACCCCATACCGTACGTCTTTAGAGAAAATCTTGCCAGCAAGCTCATTTCAGAACAGGAAGTCCCACTGAAAGTGCATTCATCGTGACCATTTAGGTTCTAAGGTGTGAGGATGACTATCCTGATAATTACCTGCTAAATATAATTTTGTAACTCTGGCCTATACACATATTAAAAGAAATAGGTAACCTGTATGACTTGAACCATAGATATTTCTTCCCCTGCATTGTATATCCATTGAGGAATATTCTTTTTGTTTTGTCGGATGTTTATTTCACTAAATTCCCTCAGTTGTTGGTAGCTGCAATGTCAAGTTATCATTAAATTATCATTTCCGAGCTACCTATATATCATAGATATACCTTTCTTATCAATGACATTTTGTCTGGATATAATATTATCCATTATTGCTAGAGAGTCCTTCTTTAGGCTTATATCTACAGAATGAGATTTAGGTAACTGATTGTGCGTTATTCCGCTCCTATGGGGGTATAAAGGTAAATTGCCATTAGAATATTTGAATTTGAAATGAGTAAATCAAGTCCAAGCTAATAATATAAAAACACAGATACTACATTAGAATTTCAAGGTCTGATATGAGCTAAAACACAACGCAACAAAATTGTCTTGATAGAAAAAAATCACAAAGTTACCTCTAGTTTTTGTAAATTTTTGATTCTATATTTATTTAGATTATAACCTATAATTTAACTGAAATTTCATTATATTATTGCTTAATAAACTTATCGTTGTTATTAACAAATTTTCATACAAATAATAATATTCGAGTTATTAATATTTAATGCTTTTTACCCTAAAGTCTTCACGTCTCCTATATCGCAGAGTCTGAAGACGAAAATCTTTGACCAGTGCGTCCTACCTGTCTTGACTTACGCCGCCGAAACGTGGACACTTACAGCAGGGCTGGTCTAAAAGTTCAAAGTTGCACAGTGTGCAATGGAGCGAGCTATGCTCGGAGTGTTTTTGAGTGATCGAATCCAAAATGATAACTAAAGTTACCGACATAGCTCGTAGAATCTGAAGTGGCAGTGGGCTGGCCATATCTGTCGGAGGACCGATGGCCGATGGAAGAGACGTATCCTAGAGTAGCTGCCGCGTATGGGAAGGCGAAGCGTAGGACGCCCTCCAGTCCGGCGGACCGAAGACCTTAAAGGGGTGGCTGGTGGTGGCTTGATGCGAAAGGCGGAGGACCGGGAGCAAAAGGCGCGCCCTAGAGGAAGCCAGAAAGCTAATTTCTGTAATACTAACGGTGCGCATGTAAATTAAATAAAAATCATTAGACAATGTCATACTTTTTTTTATACCACTAAGGTGGCAAACAAGCTTACGGTCTGCCTGGTACGGTAAGTGGTCACCGTAGACTATGGACGCTTGCAACACCTGGGGTATCACTTGCGAATTGCAGAAACTTCAAAAATCTAATAACTTCTTTCTTGAAGAACCCCATACTGTAGTCCTTAGAGAAAAACCTTGGCATGAACATCATTCCACAACCCAAGCGTTCGCGGAAAAAGTTTTTCTAAAACCGCACTGTACGCGACCATTTCAGTTCTAAAGTGTGAGAATGAATTCCCTGACGATGGCGAGCGGTGCGATGGTAGAATTTAGCCGTGGGTATCATTTCGAACAATTCCTCAGAACACATCCCATTGTACAAGCGGTAGAACACATACAGGGAGGCACAGTCTCTCCTCAGACTTAAGGGCTCGATACTAATAGTGAGGTTGGGATTGTTGATTATTCTCTCAGATTGTCGTTCAACCGAGTCAAACGGACCGAGCTGGTATCTGGGTGCACCCGCCCAGAGATGACAACAGTAACCCATATGGGGCCGAACTACCCTATAATATACGACTTTTAACAGCATCTTTTGCCCCGATGTGAAGTACTGCTTCGCTCTGTTGAGTACACCAAGTTTTTTGGAAGCCAGCCTTGTCTTGCAAATGATCTCGGAACTGAACATCGCTGGAGATGTCAACACCAAGAATCCCAATGCTCTTGGAGATTGTTAGGGGAGTGTTCTAGAATTGTCGAAACTTAGTTAATAGGGTTGACTTGTGTCTTCATAGGGTTGAATCAAATTAATTTTCAGAGACCTTTGACAGAGTGATCTAGATTTGAGACACAAGTTCTCCGCGCTTTTCCTCCACAAGGAAACAAGGGATATTTGCACGACCCATGTAATAAGCGTCTCCAGTACTGTCATCTGCATAGCAATGCATGTTTTGGATGTCCAACATGTCATTTATATGCACACGCTGTTTGTAGGAGACAGCACAGAGCCTTTTGCGACACCAGCATTAATGTCCATCCTACCAAAGCAACTACCGTCAACTACGGCTCGTATGCGTTTGCCGGACAAAAAGCTAGCCACTCATTTGCACAGGGCACTACGTCAGATGTCAACTTCGTTAGAAGACCCCGGTGCCAGACCTGATCGCCTTCGCTATGTCCAGGCGACATGCCAATGCCTCTCCCAGACTCTCAATGGCTAGTGCCCATCTTTCTCCACGAGTACGATGCATAAAATTCACGCAATCCATACCAGTCTGCCGACTTATAATGCCACACATGACGCCAATTAGTTGTCCCAGATGGATGACACTTGATTCCAAACGAGACAGCAGTCCAAAGAGCCAAGAGGCGCATCTACTGTGATGAAATATCTTTCCGGACGTGAAGTCAGCAAAAGGTCCAGTAAGGAGCTCGTATGGTCCTCTATATCTGGTATTCCCGTTAGAGAAAGTACCAGCTGAGAGAATCCATAGGTCAGACCAATTTATAAGCCGATATCCCTGCGTAATTATTGATTTGAGAACTCAGTCATTCACGATGGTGGGCATTAAAGTCCCCGTAAAGGATAGATACGGGTGTGGCCGCCGATCTACGCGCAACCACAAGTCAAATTGACAAGTCCCCGTCTTCGAAGCTATGAAGGCGGCGACAGCAGATATCCTTGCACGACTCACGAAATTATACCCCAGTTTGTAGCCAGAATAATTCAGGTATGATGAATCGGCCGGGCAGGATAACTGCGTCTCCGTTGGAAAAAGAATGGTGGACTGCGCAGTCTCCGGATGGTGGTGGACAGCGTTAAGATTGGCGTTAATACCCCCGATGTTGCAAAAATCCATATTATATGTGGATCGTTGTCGAGTAGCTGCTGCAAAAAATCTTTTCCTTTTATTTTTCCAGCATTTTTAGAGTTCCGTACCTGAAAGGTAATTAGGCACCCTATTACTAAGGCTTCGCTGTCCGTCCGTCTGTCACCAAGCTGTATCTCATGAACCGTTATAGTTAGACAGTTGAAATTTTCACAGAAGATGTATTTCTGTTGCCGCTATAACAACAAATACTAAAAAACAGAAAAAAATATTTAAGGGGCTCCCATACAACATACGTAATTTTTTTTGCTCGTTTTTGTAGGTAATGGTACGGAACCCTTCGTGCGCGAGTCCGACTCGCACTTGGCCGATTTTTTCAAATGATACTTGAAGATACTTGGAGACTAAATATGAAGATTCACTGCACAGAGAGCTTAGAGGACAAAAGCTGCGGTACTAGCCCTTAATTAGGCGCATTAAGAACGTTACACAATTAGTCGCATGTGGTCTTTTTCAAACAAAATAAATATGTGATATAATAAGAAATAAATAAAACAGAGCGTATTATAATAACTAAAAAGTAAATAAAAAAAAATAACGAATAAACAAAATAAAAATCCAAAAAAATCAAAAAAATTCAAAGCTGGAATGGGTTCAGGAACCCGTTTAATCTGCGGGCGGCCAGCGGTCAGCCGTTTTATCAGGTCTCCCTGACCGCCATACCAGCACGCCGCGTCTACGCGGTGCAATGACAGCAACTAGCACCGCCGGTCCTCCGCTGTTCGCGCAGCGAATCCTCAAGAGCATAGATTTCAGACAACTGTCAAACTAGAAAGGGCTATATCTCCATAACTATTGATCGTAGACTAGTAGTTTCGCCACAGAAATGATAGATCTCATCAAGATCTTTATTTGTCAAACTAGAAAGGTCTATATTTCTGTGACTAACTACTACGATTAATAGTTACGGAGATGTATCGTTTTGTAGTTTGACAGCTGTCACCCGAAATAGTATTTTTTTACTCGCAGATATATTCGTAGCTTATAAAAAGTAGTTGTGTCGTGGGAATACATTTCTACTAACTACCTATTTTGTTGTGCTATTGGGTATTTCGAGCTATTTTTACCCCCACGGACCAACTAGTTTTGCCGTTCAGTTGGACCGTGGGGAATAAACAGTTAAACTATATGCTAATTTAAGAAATAGGTAAGCTATCTCCATTCTAAATGTCAACTAAATAGGTCCAGTTTTTTTTGACGTGAAGACGTTACAAATATTCACTAACTTTCGCAATTGGAAAAAGTTTTTATTATTTTTGTAAAATATTTTGTCGTAAATCATTATTTTTCCCTTGCACCCCAAAACTAAGACGGCCCTGGATAACTGAATGTTCGGCTTTCATTTATTATATGTCCCGTGTGTGGTACCTCGCAGACGCTATAAATATTCATATGCAACGCTCGAAGACAAAAAAGTATATTATATGCCTCGTATGTGACAAGCTTTAAAAGGGTGAAAAAGTGTTAAAACAAAAGTCACTTTTAATTTTTTTTTTGCATTAGATACAATTCATGAAAATGAGCGTAAGCTAATGCACTAGATAAACGTAAGATTTACAGGTAACATATAATTTTGAATTTTTCAGATGCCATGGTTTTGCCACAAAATTTGCTCAAAAATGGCAAAGATTTATACGCGTTCGAACCTACAACTGAGCACTACTAGCTAGAGATATCAGTTTTTTATCTTATCAATTCATGTTTTCCCTGGATATTACACGCGATAAGTATTACTGATCAACGAAAAAAGATATCTAAGATGCTGGCATATTTTAGATACTAATATTTTTTTTCCAAAAACGAGTCTGTTAATACCTAATACTCTTATTTTAACCCTTGACTTTTACTCTGTCTTTCATTTCCAAAAATCGTCAAACAAAAAAAAAAACAGGTCTGCTGGTACAATAACTAAAAGCCTAATGAATACCACTACTACCTAAACATATAGTACTTATTCAAATCAATCTTGTAGGAATTGCTACTTATTTTCATATAAATGGATAACAGATAGACTGAAATAAGTCGGAATGCCAAATATTTACCTATATATTTCCAAAACCCACGTAGACTTGCATATAACAAACGAGTCGCAACTAGCGACATAGCTCACTGGGCCTGGGATTATGATATCTTCAAAAACACATAAGAACAAGAAAATATCCTGATCGAAGAAGCTCAAGCTGCCATCCGAACACTGAATGCATATCAAGTCCCTCGTCTTGACGTTGCCAAAAGGGCCACAGCGCAGGCTGTAGCCTCTTCTGGTAAATGAATGCTTGACTAACGGTAACAAAAAATTCTGTTCACCTGAAAAAGCGACATTAAAATAAATAATTTATCAGTAGGTACCTAGGTATAACTCTTATTTACCTCGCTTAGGGATACGGAATTATACTCGCCTGGAAGTGTATGGTCATCTTTTCTGTCTAATTGGTAAATGGCGTAGCTTTGAGGGTGCAGTATAATTATCTGACGATCTTCAATACCTCTTTAAAAAAACAATAAACATAACATAACAGGTATGTACTAATCCTCTATATTACTCTAGATACCTCGCCAACTTAGCAGTGTGACCAGATTGAGCAGGATTTTAAATTTATTTAAGCCAATATTTCATATATAAACTACTTAATATGTCTATCCAAATAAAAGTTTATCCTTTATATGCCTACGATAATAAATAAATACTCTCTTACTTAGTTAGGTATATTCAGAAGTTCAATTGACTGTTAACGGCTTTACCTACAATAATATCGGAATTATCATACAAATTTTCATTCCTTATTACACGATTGCGGCACAGCCCAAAAGGAAGGTATGTGTTTGACCTGTATGTTAGTCCGACTCTATGTTCCCTCGTAACTGCTAACCGGCTAAACCGATTTTAAAAAATTATACGTGGTTAGATTCGTCTTAACCACTAGTGTCATAGGCTATATTAAAATTATTAGAAATCAAAATGGCGGATTATTGACGTCAATTCCGTGGCATGAAAAATCATTTGTTTTCAAAATCTATCGAGTGGGGTTTCAAAATAAATAATTTAAATGGTTTCAAATATTGGAAAAAATGACACTAAAAGCTGTAAATAAAAAAATTATAAATAAATAATAAAAAAAAACCGACTGCAGAAGCATTAAGAACCAAACAGAAATTAAAATATGTAAAGGTACTAAATATTTACCTAACTATAAGGAGACGGGACTTATTTCAATACAAGTTTTAATAGCGTACCTACTGATTGCTCACACTATAGTAGTTACCTTAAAATGAGTGCGGTCTGCTTATATTTAAATATTTAGTATGTTTTAATTTCTGTTTAGTTCTTAATGTTTTTGCAGTCGGTTTATTTATTATTTATTTATTATTCTTTTTTATTTTGCCCTCTATATTGCGATAATTTTTCAAAAACGGTGAAACGTCAATCTCAATTTTAATCTGAAGCCAAATATCATTTTTATGCATTATTAATTTCTATCCCTCATTTCATCTCCTTAGGGGATGAATTTTGCAAAATCCCTCTTTAGTGCTCGCTTATCTTATAACAGAAACCTCTATGAAAAATTTAAGTCTCTAGACACAAAACTGTCGGAATTCTCATACTCTATTTTGCACTCTTGGAGATGATTTTCCAAAAAACGGTGAAACACCTACTAGGACTTTTCAGAAAATAGCAGCTTTTACCTGTATAGGTATGGCTTTACCTACAAAAATATTGGAATTTTTAATACAAATTTTCATCCCCCATTTTGCCCTCTATGGGATGCTTTTGTAAAATCCTTTCTTCCTCGTAGCAAAATTTTAAGACTCTAGACACAAAAATATGTATCAAAATTCTCATACAAATTTTCATTCCCTATTTTACCATTTAGGAAATGATTATCCATGAATCGTGAAATATTCCATTCATAATTTTTAATCCTTAAGGCGAAATACCAAGTTTTGTGCATTTAAATTCAAAAGTAAAGACATTATTAGGAAAGTAAATCATTACAGCAACTTCTTTACTAAACTTCAAGTGTCTAGACACAAAAATATCGAAATTCTTTTACAAATATTTATCCCCTATTTTGCCCTTTATGATTTTACAAAAACATTAGGTTAAACACGTAAATTTTAATTTTCAACTAAAAGGCCAAATAGCAAGTTTTTAGGGGATGATTTTTGCAAAACCCTAACTAAGTGATCGCCTACGTAGGTACCTAATAACTGAAACCATTGTGCATAATTTCAGTTAGTCAGTTTACCCTTTTATAATCAAATACAACGCTGCTACTAAGGTTCACCGCACTTACCCAACAAATTTACCAGTTTCAATACACAACACATGATCACTTAGTTGTGCTTCTAAAAGTGTGTCTGTCGGTTCTTTGTCAGTTTCTGGTTTAAATATTTTCAGTAGAGAACCCTCACCAACTACTATACAATCACTGTCTGCATGTGAGTTGAATTTATCCACTTTTAGACAACTCGCGTTTTGCAGTCCTTCAGATGTCTCGACATCAGTCAAACCGCTATTAGACCAAAATTGCTTTACTTTAAATATAGACATTTAGGAGGCTTTATATGTGTATTTAAAATTAAAAATATTAGCACATAAATTCGATGAAATACCTACAAATTCAACTCTTGCTTAAGAAGTGGTGTGTGTTCAGTAAGTTACCATGGAAACAAATTCGTATATTTTACACAAATATCATCATAGAAAAGGGAATCATTTTACAAATAATATTATCTATAACTCGGTATATAGCTACTAATATTATGTCATTTTATGAAAAGATGAACAGTGAGCAAACACTTAGCTGGACTAATTAATTATCCAACTAGTTTAAATAAGTTGCGCAATACGAAATAGTATCCTCCCGACAAGAAATGATTTATTTTTTACGCATAAGTATACCTATAAATATTCGATAGAAGGTAGGTCACTTGACCGAGAGTGTGACCTTTGGCTTGTTTTTATTAAGTATTTGTTCTTTTACTATACCTAGAGCTTACACTATAATCTTTTTATGTTTGAATTTTTACGATATGTACCTGCAAAAAATAAACAAAAACGTGTTTCTTGTACAGAGACCCCTAAGATTTTTACTGTTCATATATTATATTTGTTAAGAAACCCGCCATAATAACACATATACTGTAAAAATGTCATGCTTCTACTAACCTTTTTCAGTTTAAAGGATAGAGCCCTAAAGGTCGGCAAGGGCGTTTATGCCACGCCCAACCCAGTCTATTGTTTTAAGGCTATCCTGGAGCGCTTTGGTGTTTTCAGGTTTATGAAAGCCAGGCTTACCTACGTCTATGGCCGGAACAACTCCGAGAAAAATCCCATAGGAGATCCAGCTAGGGTGGGCAGTATTTGGCTAGCCTTATAAAGTCTTTTCGTCGCCTATACCGCAGAGTTCAAAGACAAAAGTCTTTGACCATAGAGTCCTACGTCATGTTCTGTGTTGCCGTGGACACTTATAGCAGGGCAGGGAAATAGCTAAGCGTGGAATGGACCGATCACCTTAAGAGGGTGGCCGGTAGTAGTTAGGTGCGGAAGCTTAAGAACCACAAGATTTGACATACCATGGAGATTGAGCTCGTCATCCCTTCAACAATCTCATTACACCACTAGGAACATAAAGCAAGAGGGGGCAGGGGGGAGTACAAGTAATTAAAATTGTGAAGAATTAATTGTTTATTTCATAAAATACAAAAATTTATAACAAAATAGTTACAAATTTACTTATTGCTGTCTTTGCATAAATACAAAATTCTGTGAGACATATTATAGTACAAATATGAACTGGAACTACATAAAATGCAAACTATAAAAAAAATTTACTAAATACAAACTAAATAGTGATTTTGTAATAGGCAAGAGTAAAATTATATTTTATTGTTAAATTTAAACACAATTAAGAAACAAAAACAGCACACCCATACAAAACGATAGTACCATAACAGTATTCTCACAGATATTTTGAATTCTTTATTATTATGAACCTACAAATTTTGAAAATCAGTCCATTATCACATTCTTATAATATGTATGTATTATATATACCTACGCAAACTAAATTCATATATTCATCAAAATAATCTTGAAAAATGGTCAGATCCACAAACAAAAATTTGTGGCTTTAAAAAGGCAAGGTATGTCAAAGTAAGTAGCTAAAGTGTCTGTACATGAGACTAAAAGCAGTGAGTTCACACACACATAGTCATGAAGGTGGCATATAATGGGTGCAATGTTTCATATATCTTTTTTGTGTGTCTGATAAAATATAGTGATTATAAATTTTAATTATTATTTAAAGTAGATAGTAGGAAATGATTATTGCAGACACTATCACAAATTTCATCAAGGTTATTTTTATGAATGCATGCATCTTACCTATAGGTAAAGCTAGTAAGTACAAATTCTTTAAAGAAATAAATGGACAAATTGCTAGTTAACTAGTTGAAAATGCATTGAACACCTTAATGGTACCACATTACATATCTAGTGGCAGTTATATTAGACAAAACAATGTTTTTCATTCCTTATTATATCACCTTTAAAGACTCATAAAAAAAGTCTTCATTCAGTCTGGTAAAGGGTGAAACATATTATTTATTACCTACTGGTAATTAATTGAGCATTAAAATACATATTCTAACTTAAAATTTAACTTAAAGAAACAATTCTAACTTAAAAATTAAAATGACAAAAGGTAATTATTAGATAGATACAATTAGGTGGTTAAATTGTGTATTTCCTATTTGGCATAAATTGTTAACTGTATCTTCTGAAGTTTTATAATCATAAAATTTGCATATATATTTAGTTAATTAAAAATCACTATTAATATATTTCTAGTTTGCACATTCATAATAAAAGCACATCAGTAAAAATCCTTTTTAATTTATACAATTTGTTATAAATCTTTTTCTTTTATTCAAGCTACTGTTTTACAATACAATTAATTTTATAACTTCAGAAAACACATATCTTTATGCAATTAATTTATTTTATTTCGTCAATAATTACTGCATAACCTATTTTGATAAAACCTAATGAAGCAAAAATAAATTAGCCTGTGAAATCTCTGATTGAACACACCATGAATTAATTCATCAAGAATGAAATCATTTTATATTATTGTACTCAGTTTGAGTTAACAGATATATTGCTAATCCCTAAATCTACTGAAATCACATTTTAAATCCATAATTTAAATACTGTCAAATTCCTATTTGTGACATTTTACCAGAAATAATTTATAGAATTTGGTTACAACTTAGCCTAAAACACAATACTTGGTTGAATCAATAATAACTCCTCAAAAAGTTAGTTTTATCAGTAAAAAGGGGAAATCCATACTAGTAGACTACAAGTGGCTACAGAAAAGTTTCTTAATTTAGGTGGCATATTAATGCATATATACCTCAAAATAAAGTTGGCTACTACTTAGTTGGAAGTACATACTATAAATTCAAGACCATATATGAATCAATATGTTTTAAAAGACATCATTTCCATTACAAAAACACAATTTCTCTCTTAGGCATTAGTCTCAGAACAATATTTCAAAATTCCAATAATTAATACGAAAAAATATCAATAATAGGGGCTATAATTTTAAAGTATGAAGTTTTCATTAATTTTCTTTAAAATTATAAAATTGGAGTTATGTCTCTTTGAGATGGACCAAATGGACCAACGTCTTGTTGTGACGTCCAATGTAAACGGTAAATTGCTACAGGCTGCTAAATCAAATCAGTAAAAAACATCTGTTACATGGTCTTAACATATTATATAGTTACAATTATGACCAGAGTTTGGAGTAGGCAGAGCTATTTAGGATCAATGATCTTAAATGTATATGTTAATATGGAAATACCTACCAAATATACCTAATATAACCTTGACGAAAGAATGACCTAAGCTTGTTGGAACCATTTTCAATTTCTGACTCACATAAGCTGTATACTTTTACATACAAAAAGGTAAATAAAGCTTATGTATATGTAACTTAATTATATTAACCCCTTCATCTCGGAATTTTTCAATAGTGGTTTTAAAATATGGCAAATCCATAGTATTTGGACATGGTGCAAGTATTAAAGATTTATCTGCCTTCTCCGATCACTGATTATGACCTACATGGTTACTTATTTAATATTTGTGTGTGTAAGTCTGTAGGTTAATAAGGTAAACTTGGCATGAAGCTTTGTGTGAATTGAGCACTCAGTAAGATTACTTATTTGGTAAAGCCAGACATGACTAAGTCAAGTGAAATGTTATTTCTGGCTAAGCATGTTTGCCTATGTTATAAAGTAGTTAAGTGATTGTTTACCATTCAAATTCACATTACTAATATAAACAAGTACTTATTTTACATAGTTATCTCAGCAACAGATCTTTTATACTGACTTGACTGACCCCCATGAACTTTGTCAGAAGACAATGAAAGCAGAACTTCCTTTAGATATATCACAGTGCAAATTTCATATTAAAATCTCAAAATCGTTACATGATATGGCAACAAGTTTTAAACATTTTAATGAATAATTTGTTTAGGTACCTATAATTGAACTAATTTATAAAATATTATTGTGAAATAAAATGACTTCAAATTTTAATACTTTCTACAAAACAAATTACTTTCTACTGTACTCAATTAATAAAACATTATGCACCACAAGACTGTTAACTACACCCTCAATTAGGGACAAAGGTTATAGCTATTATTTCTTTCTTCCAAACACAAGTAGACGTGTCAACATGCTAGTTACACAAGGGACTTGTTTCTGTTGATGCATAGTTACCATATCTGGAGTGTTGGATTCAAAATCTAAAGCCACTTTTTGAGAGACAAAAGTTAAAAGAGTCAGGATATCTCTTTCTTCACCATAATAGCGCAGTTCTTCACAGAGAGCTTGCATGAACCATGATCCTCGAGTAGTGTTTCTCCAAGAATAGTATCCAGGAACTGTAGAGTACACAATCAAAAAGTCAGCATGAACAGGAATTCTATAAGCAGCACTTGAAGAACCGTCAGTTTCAGTCCGACTTGTAAGTGTTATTCCTCCATCCAGTTTATCTCCTTGACAAGCTTGAAGAAAGAATAGTTTTGGTTTACCAGCTAATGATGGACATTTGTCAGCAGTAAAATAGTACCATAAGTTATCAGGTTTGTAGTGGGTATCTTTAGCATACAACATGCCTAATTCACCATGAGTCAGCACTGCCACTAACAGACAGTCATAATCACTGTGATCCATGTCAGCTGTTTGCTGAATATACCTGTTAACTTCTTCAGATTTTAAATTGTTCCATATAGTCACCCGAAATCCTAGCTGTCTGAGAACTTTGGCCAAGTTATCGCTGTCTACATTAGTTCCAGTACGAGATTTAAGACTGTGAATGTCAAAATGCTCGTGATTAAAAATGAGGGCCATACCGCGACTTTTATGATTCATGTTGTAATAAGGTGCGTTTCTATCAACCGGCATTGGTGCATGACGACGCGTTGATGAGGATTGAAGACTTCCATGTGCATCGAAATCATCATCACCACCGATATCCCTTTTGTCTTGGTTATTGCCATTATGTCCGTCACCCGACATGATAGGTTGATGTTACGTTTTTTAAATGATAAAGCTAAAAATATGCCACCACACACAAAATACACTAAACTTAAAGTGCTTTGCAATCAAAATTATATACCTAGCTGATGTAATGAATATTCGTAATAAGAGCACTTATGTACATACACAAAGAAAATATCTCCACAGATTAACTATGTAACATTAGAGTGCGTTTCAAATCGCAACGACGAAGTTAAAAAAGTGGTTTTGGGACGCTAGGGTAGATAGACTATATTTCCAACTGTCAAGTTGAATTCTTTACACTGCCATAGAAAAGGTTGAAATTCACTGCTGTAAGTGTGAAAATTAACTGGCAAACGACGGTTCCAGGGTTGATTTTTCAACTTACCATTTTTTTTTCAATTTGAAGAGGCTTCATAAGAAGCTCTGGAAGGCTGTTGAAAATTGTATCCATATAGCCTAGCATACATACAGTATGACGCCAAAAATCATTAGTTCGCCGGAGCTCTATCTGAAAATTTTCACAATTTTGCTCGCCGTTACTTGCTAATTATTTTCATTTCATCCTCTATAAGTCTTCGATGCATAATTCTTCACAGATCTTCGTAAAAGCAGATGCTGAAATTTGTCGTCCAATCCTATTAGACTAAATTAAAAAAATAAACAAGCAAAAACACATCTCCATTGTTTAAATCCGCACTTAGAACTCAAGCCCAAGATAAGTAATAATTATTGTTGCCATGTCTTAAAGAACAAAGGCGAAATTTTATTGAAGATATTTTTGAGCGTCTTAAAATATAATTGCTACATAATATTTAAATAATTATGTACATTTTGTCAACTAAACACCTATGCTAGTAAAAGCCAGAATAAAAAATACCTCTTATTAGATTTATAATTGATTCTAAATTGTTTCATCCACACCATTGCGTCCATCAGCACGGTCCCGGCGCAGCACGTTCCAATCCTTCGATTCGGTGGAAACATGGGCAGTGCTACAGGCTCTACAGAGATGCCGCATTGACCATCGGTATATCGAGCTGCTAAAATGCTTGTACGATAACGCCACCATGTCAATCCGTCTCCAGGATCAGAACTCGAAACCGATCCACCTGCAGAGAGGTATGAGACAGGAAGATGTCATATCTCCGAAACTCTTCACAAATGCGTTGGAAGATGTCTTTAAGCTTCTGGACTGGGACGGTTTTGGCATCAATGTTAATGGCAAGTACAATACCCACCTTCGGTTTGCCGACGATATTGTGGTCATGGCAGAATCGATGGAGGACCTTAGCACAATGCTCGAAAGCCTCAGTAGAGCTTCCCAAGATAAACATGGACAAGACGAAAATCATGTCGAATGGCCATGTAGCACCCACTCCAATAACTGTTAGCAACTCTACACTCGAAGTTGTTGACGAATACGTATACCTGGGACAAACGGTTCGATTAGGTAGGTCCAATTTCGAGAAAGAGGTTAATCGCCGAATCCAACTCGGTTGGGCAGCGTTCGGAAAACTGCGTACTATTTTCTCGTCCCAAATACCCCAGTGCGTGTTGCCAGTGATAACCTACATCTCTGTATAATACTATCTCCGCTTTTAAGAGAGTAAACTCTGGTTACACCATCGGGGCCTGGATGCTTATCTAGAATCCGATCCAACATCCACTTTCCAGGGGGAAGGTTGTCATGTTTTATAAGGACGATATGTCCTAATTCAAACTCCTTGGACCCTTTTGTGCCATATAGGTCTTTGTTGCAGCCTTGACAGATATTCTTGCTGCCATTTGTTCCAAAAGTCAGTAAGTAGCTTTTGCATGTCTAGATAGCTGACTCATAGGAACATTTTGCAAATTTGGCATAGGTATTGTGATGGGCGCTTCTCCAATCAAGAAATGTCCAGAAGTCAGAGGTCGTATATTGTCTGTATCTGAGTCAACAATTGGACTTAAAGGTCTTGAGTTCAGACATGCTTCTACTTGATATAGGAGCGTGGTAAATTCTTCGTATGTCAGATGAGATGTCAAAATTCGCTTCAAGTGGTATTTCATAGATTTTATACCTGCTTACCACCGTCCACCCATGTGTGGGCTGTAAGCTGGAATAAAGTGCCATTTTGCGCCATACATTGCTACATTGCTAGTGACTTAGCAATAGGTTCCTTTAAATTTAACTTAGCCTCAGCCCAAGCCATAGCTGGTTCTTTGTTGGCTCCAATGAAATTTCGTCCTTGGTCGCTCCATAGATGGGCACATCTTCCTCAGCCTTAAAGCCTGCCTTTACCTGAGAAAGCCTCAGATGTGAGATCGCTTTTGAGCACATACAAACGAAAATTGCAATGTAGGCCTTGCTGGTCTTGGCACCTCTACCCTTTGACATCAACTCCGCTGTTCAAAAATGGTTTGGCTGGGGTTACTCTTACTCGAAGTCAGTCTCCCATCATTTGTGATTTTGCCACAGCGTTGTGCTTTGCACATAGTAAGCATTTATTTACTTTTAATTTAACTGCTTTCTTTGCTTTCAGAATCCAGTATTTTGAGCGTCAGTAGCCCAGCATCAGTTGGATTCCGCCGTGCAGCGTCTTTAGGTGAGCGTCCGACACAACAAGTGCAGTCAGGTACGAATCAGTGTCTAGAATAATAGGATGTTTTTCTTCATCGGTTAGATTTGAATGGCGTAACCTACCGCCCAACCTCAGTATCCTGTCCTCGTCCAGGTAAGGTAGTAGGGAATTTAATCGACTTTCTTTTTTTTCCCCTTTTCTTAGTTTTTAGGTTGTATATATCTTCTTGGAACATTTCTCTCTGCACGATCCTTATACAAGTTTTCAGAGCTTCATCTATTTCTTCTGTAGTTAGAATTTCGCTTTTATTATTCAGTTCCTTTATTTTCAGAAACCTTTTGCAGTAAGCTATTCTTTTAGTCAATTCTGGTAAATCATTAAATATTTGAAATCTTGTAGAAAATTGTTGTTCTTGATTTTCAATGTTTACATTAATTTGTATTATTTCTTTTCTTTTCAGAATAGTAGTTATGTTCTTGGGTCTGCTGTACGTGATTTCTCCTTTTGATAACCACTTTGGTCCACGCTACTACATTTCATTATTTTTCAGGTCTATCAGCGGTTGTCCACGTGACGCTTTATCTGCGGTGATACCAGTTATGGTTGCCAATTTCATCTAAGATTTTAACAACCCGGTTCTTCACGAAGTGTTCCATCATGCCGGGTCTCCAATAGCCAAGAAAGTACTATAGTTAAGTCGGTCCAGGCGAAGATTTGACTGCTAGGTATTCTCATTGCCGCCTTTACCTGTTTCAGGAGGCCTGCCAGCAGCACCGCGCCACAGAGTTCTAATCGTGGGAGAGACTTGGCTTTCGTAGATGCTACCCGTGTTTTAGCGGCGATGATAGTAGTCTTTAGATCGCCATCTGTCGTCCTTACTCTCAAATATACCGCAGCATATGCTCGAATGGATGCATCGCAGACACCATGAATCGAGACATTCTTTATTACATCGTCAGTTGCGTGTAGCCATATCATATCATCTCAATATCAGGTAAGTATCTAATCTAAACCTTCTCTTAATTCCGTCCATTCATCAGCAATGGTTTGTTCTGCTTGTTCATCCGATATAATTCCTTGTAGCCATAATTTTTGAATAAATAACTTTGGAGGTAATATAGCAGGCGCGAGCCATCCGCCTATAGTTCTTTCCGTAATTTCACTAGACATAGTAGGTAAGTTGAGACTATATCGAAATACAATACATCTTTACCCATATTCCAATGCAAGCCTACTACTACTAGCTCTTATAGTACCATCTATATTAATGTTAAGATTCACATAGGAACTTCTCTGCGATGGTCTGAACTTTTTTAGAAATTCAGCGTAGTTGGAGCACCATTTTTGCAGAACAAAGCCTCCTCTTTGCAACATAACGTCTATATCTTTAGCTAACTTTATAGCATCTTCCAGTGTGTTTTTTCCTGACATCAAATTGTCCATATAAAAGTCTTGTTTTATTGTTTTAGCAGCACCGGGATTGACAAGACCTTCATCTTATGGGACTTGGTGTAAAGTCCTCACAGCTAAATACGGAGCAGAAGCAGTACCAAATGTTACCGTTAAAAGTTGATAATCTCTTACAGGCTCATCAAGATTGTCTCGCCACAAAATTCTTTGCAAGTCTCTATCGTTTTTTGTGACGAGGATCTGACACATTTTCTGGACATCAGCGACGAAGCACACCTTCTTCATTCGCCATCTCATTATCAGACTTCTCATGTCATCTTGCAACTGTGGTCCTATCAGCAGTTCGTCATTTAGAGAAACGTTGTTGTTTCCTTTTTTCGATGCATTAAAGACTGTTCTAACTTTCGTTGTTTCCTTTTCTTCTCGCACCACAGCATGATGTGGCAGATAGACTAATGGTTTGTTCATTTCTTCTTTAGGTACTTTTTGGATGTGATTTATTTATTTATACTCCTGCATGACTTTAACATATTGTCTTTGTAATCAGCTGTTAGTTTCCTAGTTTCATCTCTATCTTGTTCCCACATTCATTTTAGCATATTATCCAGATCCAGATTTAGGTGCATAACTACTGCTTCATCTCTCGGTTTATTATGATGTATATATCCAAAGAGAATCCAGCCCAGGCTAGAATGACCCTTGATAATTTCACTCTTCATAATTTGGGCACATACAGATGTACTCCTAGCAGCATATCGATGCGTCCCGATTGGTTAAAACTTGGGTCTGCCAGAACAAGACCTTGTAAATGAGACCAGATGCTTGTAGAGATAGTTCTTGACGGTAATTGGGTGGTAAGTTGTGTTGGCATAATGTACAGTTTTACCTTTACCTTAAAATTTGCATCGTGTCTTAATAAAAGTTCTACCTGTGCGGCGTGCTTTATCCCTCCTTCGACAGTTCTCTTCACTCTTAATATCTGAGCGGCTCTCTCACTTAAAAGCGTAGCTTGGGAGCCGTAGTCCACCAATGCACGAAACACGCTAACATGGCCAGTATCATCTTTAACCGGTGTTAAAGACAACACACGTGCAAGTGCTGTAGCTAATAGCGCTGTAGTTTGTCGCTACTGTCTCCTTCGGCTCTTGTTCTTCAACCTTACTATGATTGGCTTGAACTTCTTCTGTTTGTTTTGGTGACGTCATCGGTGTAGATTGATGAACCAGTGTGTGATGACGTTTATGGCATATGCGACAGCACATTTTAAGATGACATTGTCTTGCAGAGTGTCCTTGTGCCAGACAATTATAGCACAGGTTGTTGTTTTTAGCATTATCGCACCTCTCGTTTGGTTGCATTTTCGTAAACTCCCTACAGTGGTATATCGAGTAATATTCATTGCACATAAAACACGTTCTTGTTTTATTCTTCGTAGTGGACATGTGGACAGCAAACTCTCTAGGTTTGATAATCTTTTCTCTTATTGATGGAGAAATCAGTTCTAATGTTCGGAATTTAGATTGGAGAAACTTTTTTAAATCATCCCATGTAGGTAATTCTTACTTATACGCAAACTGTTCCCACCATAGATATAGAATGTACAAGATCAACCATGCCAAATGAAAAACAAAAAAGAAAAAAAAAGCAAATGTGTGAGTGGAATAGTTTTGTCAAACAACACTATCTATAATTTTACCTGCACAAAATTATTGCAAACTAGCCATCGATATGAAAAAACAATAGATATGGTAACATGACACTGTGGTTCGGAAACCGGCGTAGCCGTTGATAGGGGGGGTGGAGTAGGTGAAGTGGGGCAAGAAAGTCACAATTTTTTTTCCAATTTAAACCTTATGTTCATTACATAAGGCTTACACGTTGACACTAGTGACATCTTGTGATGAGTAGGAGTACTTTAATTTTACATTAGACCCAGTGTTGTTCCTGTGGCGATATGAATAAAATTATCGATAGATTACTATGATGCTTGATGATCAAAAATATCTTTGGAAAATTCCAAGTCCTAACTAACTATCAACACATATTTTTATACTATCGGTAGTAAAATCATTCTGAATCTATAAAATCTTTAATTAAACTGGCGATTTTAGGCTTTTTAAAAGTCTAATTTAATGAAATATACTTAAATTATGAATGAACCTAAATAATTTAATTCTAATTAGCAGTGGACATATAAAACAGCAAATAATATTGTGATTTAGATAGTACATAGTTGGAATATAGATATACTTTACCTTACCTTACTTGTACCTTTATTCTTTAACTTAACTTTGTATGAACACGCATTACGTTAAGACGGCTAAATTAGTTCAAAATTTAAACTTTACCCTCTGCTTGTTTTATAGAATTTGATTCATGGCATGAAAATATATAGATGAACGCTAAAAGTTTTATCATAAAAATAATAAATAATATGAGTTTTAATTTAATTTAATTTAATAATATGATTTGAAATTTGAAAAGTAATCTATACTTACTATACTATTATAAAATAAATGTAAAAGTTTGTTTGTTCTTCCTTTACAACGCCCTGGAGCATCATATAAACCTAAAATTTGGCCCAGAGATAGTATAAAATACCGAGAGTCCAAAGTACCCGTAGAAATAACTATAACTAAATTACACGCGGACGAATTATAGCTTCAGCTGTAGCTTGCTATTGCAAACTTTCTTTCTAAAAACAAGAAGTTTCCGTAGAAATTTAACACTGATAACCAAATTTAGTGCAGTCAGAGCAGCAGGCAAAAGCTAGTTATAGGTTTTACTCCACATACACTACTCGTTGTATTATTTTCCAGACGTTAAGAAGTCTCGCAAAAGAATGCAAAAGTTAACGATCACATAACATAAAGCTTAACAAATAAGCGAAATAAAAACATTATCCAAGTCTATCATTCTGTATATTAAATAAAACAACGAAACACTTCTATAAATCACAGGAAAGCTTGGGGCTAGACAAATTCTCTTAAACTATATGTACTTTGACACAATATTATACAACAGTTTCTTACTGACTAGATTTTGCCCAGCGGCTCCACCCGCCCTAAATTAAATAGTTATCGGCGGGAAATTTTTACAGAAACTCCTTGATGGTACTATGAAAGTTGTAAAGCTGTAGTTCGTACAAGTGGAATTTGTGAAAAGTGGGGAACTTGTGAATTTTCCGGGATAAAAAAATAGCCTATTTTCTTTCTATTTCAGGACTAAACCTAAATGTGTGCCAAGTTTCATCCCGCTCCGTCCAGTGGTTGACGCGTGATTGAGTAACAAACATCCAAACTTTCGCATTAAAATATTAGTCGGATGAAAAGCAGTATTTTTAGATGTATTTTGCATTAAATAAGCGCGTTAAAATGTATAATTAAATCTTCATTTAACTGATTGTACCCACAGGTTGACAGAATTATTTAACTTTTTAAAAATAATTCAATTATTCCAACGCTTTTGAAATTTGAACGCAACCCTAAAACATTCCATTGACTACAAGCATCAATTCACTTCATTTCCACAGGTGTAAATTGACCACAACGGGTAAAAAACATCGATATCTTTATCTCATGCGTACAACACTAAGCAAATTAAGCTATTTCGCTAAGCGATATAGATATTAGTTTAGCTACTCACGGGTAGATGGCGCATCACATATTTAATTTATTCTTTATGTCATTGTAATACGGTTTAGCTTAGGTCAATAATTTTTCGAAATAAAGACTCCACAACAATTTCTACTCAAATAGAGGTGAGGTACTTTATTGCCTTCGATTTATTTTCGTTGTGAATTTATGAAACGATATCCTAATAATCTTGAAAAACAGTCACAGTTCAAGTGTAATTTATTCTTTTTATCACAAATAAAAAGAAAGGTTTAAAATTATGCCATGAAATTGAAAAAATAACACTTTTTATGAACAAGATGACAGTGATGACTAACATGATTTCGATAAAAATAGTGCACCTCTATTAAAGTAATTTATTATAAATTAAATTAAATCGGTTATTTATGAAAAAATAATACTAAAGTGTGATAAGTTACGTCGCTGGAACTCTTATTTACCTTTTTTTTATAGTTTTTACAACTTTTTACAGCACAATACGACATTATTCAAATAAAACAAACAAAATATCTTTAGATGTTCACTCGCCGAGGGTGACCTTGTGTTTGTTGCGTCAAATCGATGCGCTACTCAACATAGTCTAAAAATTAGACTATGGGCGGCTAGCCTGCCGGTGCTTTTTGGACATATCTATTGTTTTTTCATATCGATGAAACTAGCGCGCTGGTGAAATTAAATATTATCTATGTCGCGTTAACACTTGCGCCACGCAGCCTCGGAACGCGTTGTCGGACAAAGCAAACTGTTTACACGCTTGTGCTCGTACATGTGCCCAATAACATAGCGTTGAATGCAAGAGTGTAAACATACTATTAGAACCTAAACTATTAGAACTATAATCACGTCTTATAGGAAATTTAAAAATCTAATCACTTTCTTCTTAAAGAACCCCATATCGTACTCCCTCGAGAAACCCTCAGCAGGGAGCTTGTTCCACAACTTAAGCGTTCGCGGGAGTAAGTTCCTCTCAAACCGCACTGTTTGTGACCATTTATTGTTTGAGTAATTGTAAAGAATAAAAACCAAATTTAATTGATACGTGACAATTTTTTTTTGTTGAAAGTAACTTAATTTAACAAATTGAACATTTTTTAGTAATAATACTTAAACTATAAGAACATTAAATATAGAAACTATTTGTAAGTAGACTTCTGGTGAACAAAACACCGTCATAAAAACCAAGTATTTTATATTATTTTTCATCATGCAACCTCTTACAATTCACCCCCATCGTGCGCGTAATACATATTGGATTTCATACTAATTCTATAAATGTGGCTCGAACGGCGCGTACGATGCGGACAAATGTGCGATCACCTTTGGATGGCTATGAATAATTATCTTATTAATATTCTATACATGTATAATTACATATATAGATACTAATGCCGTCGGTCGCCACCTTGTCAAGCTCCATGGTAACTAAATGTCTACATATTTTACTGGTTTTCGGTGAAGGAAAACATCGTGAGGAAACCTGCATACGTCAAGAAAAAAAAAATGACGTATGTGAAGTCCACAATCCGCACTGGGCCCGCGTGTGGACCTATGGCCCAATCACCATCGCTTATGAGGGTAGGCCGTGCCCCAGCAGTGGGGACGTATGAAGGCTGGCAAGCACTCTCCAAATCCTTATTTAACAACGAAATAATGGTACTTAGTAAATCTAGACAAAAAAAAATGCAAGCTATGATTTAAATTGTTTTTTATTTAAAAATATGTAAAATTCTTAAATAAAACCAATAAAATATGCATATGACAACAATGCAGTAAAAATTATCATAATTTACCTGTGAAATGTGTACTTATTCGAATTATTATCTGTTGTGACTTCACATTTACTCACAGCACAAGACACCATAGTTACCTTATTTAAAAAAAAAATCCATTCGCCTTAAGAGAAACGCTATGTCCTCTTGTGGTCATATAATTTTATACTTTTTTTATCATAATTTTAATGAACGTGTTTCTATAAATGCCGCAGTTTGAGCTTCTCATAATAAAGTCTTTATTACATATACGCATGACGTCAGCGCTATATCAATCTCTATCGTAACTAAATGATTACATATTTTACACAAAATATCCTCCAAATCTTGATTTAGCAACGAAATATAGTATCAAGTCTATAGAAAAACATGTAAACTACGATTCAAATGGTTTTTTTCGTTAATTTTTCAGCTGTATTGGATAAAATATTCAATCAACAATGCAGTAATTATGATTATTTCGTCTTGTAAATAAACATTGGCTCACACTAGAAGACAGCTTTAGTATCTAAAAAATATTTTAAATATTAATGACGGATTACATAAAGAAAAAAGAAAATTCCAGTCACAGTAAACAAATTACGACCTTACCGGATCTTATCGCGGAAGACATTGACATAGGCACCTATTGTCTTCTATCTTATTTTGTCTCGGGCTCTATGCACTTAATTTGGATTTCTCGCTTCCACGATTTATTGGTCTTTTTTTTTCTTGTGCGGAGTTTGAACCTGCATGCCTCATTTCCGTAGATAGTCTTCACTACCAACAGAGCCAAGGAGCCGTCAAACGTATATATCTTTGCCGCAAAAAGAACTCCTAATAGACTTTATTATCGATATCGATACGCATGACGTCAGTGCTAAGTCAATCTTTATCGTAACTAAATGATTACATATTTTACACAAAATATCCCCCAAATCTTGATTTAGCAATGAAATATGGTATTAAATCAAGAGAATAATATATAAACTACAATTCAAATTCATTTTTACGTTATTTTTTCGGATAAATTCGATAAAATATAATTAACAACAAAGCAGTAAAAAAATCATAAATCACCGGTAAAACGTATTTATTCGGATTATTGCGGCTTGTAACGTCACATTGGCTCACAAAATAGATGCCAAATTTACAATTTAAATATTCTAAAATATAAATCAAGGATTCAAGGAGGAACAGAAAATTCCAATCGCTATAAAATAGACCCGCCGATATCGCCGCTTATCAATGTAATTATTGTCACATTTGACCATTTTCTTCTATCTCATTTTCTCATGGGCACTATGCACTTAATTTGGATTTCTCGCTCCCACGCTTTATTGGTTTTTTTGAACGTAGTGAAAAAATCTTATGTCTATGGTTCCCACTCTCTGTGGGTCTCGGGATCTAGTTTTTGCACTGTTAGAAATATAATCAGGGGATCCCAAGAGTCCGTTAAAAGGTTTAGATGCATTCGGTTGTGGTATCTAACAACGATTTGATAACTATTAGCAGTTTGCGCAGCGATTTTCCTTTGCGTAAATATTTTTAACACGGAATTTACTATTATTCGTTTATTTCCATATCTTGTCTTAAGCATAGTCCATGATTTATCATAGTCCGTATCTGTGACTTGAACATGTTTCAATAAAGACTAAGCTTCCCCATTGAGAGTACTAAATACGAATACTAAATAATGTTATATCTGTACCTTGCTTAGTGATGTGTTGTTGTGCACTTATGACGTAAACAAATCATGATACGCCGGCCATTCTTCATATACACCCGAAAAGGTAGGTAAAACTATTCTTGAAAGTTTGACCAACCCGTCACTGGTCTCTGCCACTCCCACAGCTGTATTGAAGAAGAATTTAATGAACTTTATCGAAGAAGCTAATAAGTCCTTCAAATCCGCTTGTATACAGATGTATAAATCTTCACATACAAAAAAATCTTCATTCGCAAAGTAAGGAATATCGGAATATTTCTCTTTAGGTAGACATTTGATAAGTTCTTGGTGAGCATTGTTAAACGTCGTCCAGTATTACTTCACTGTTTGTATACACTTTGGAACATAAAAAAAAACGAGTTGCACTCCGGGAGTGCCGGCAGAAGTGAAAACCTTTACACACGATTCGCGCTTAACACTCAAATATGTCACAAGACATGTCTTTGACATTGTCAAGAAATAATAATGTTTGTTTATTTACTTTTTTGACGTAGTATATTTGACATCGCAATCTGCCATAGAATTAAAATTCCATATCCAACCTCCTTGTACTACTCATAATCGCGAATACTAAAAATAAAAATTATAATAGGCGTGGCATTACGGTTTCCGTCTTACGAATTCCCACGATTAGGACACGTGACCTGACGCGAGTTTATCATTTTTTACCCATACCAAAAAAAATGCACAACGCCGCTAAAGAAGTTTTCACTTCAAAAACTTGCGCGCAAAGCCAAGCGGAGCACATGAAAATTAGAGCGCGAAGCCGACCGGAGCGTGCCGCGGTAGCGGCCGGCGAGCGCCAGAACCAATTTCATCTTATTTAGTATAGTCACGGCGACCCACTTTGGAATATGAAAACTTGCGCGCGAGGCCAAGCAGAGCACATGAAAATTAGCGCGCGACAATTACACTAAATAAATACAAAGCTGTTCTTGGAAAGTAAAGAATTACCAATTTTTTTCAAGCAGTCAACTACTTCACAAGTCTCTCTCTTTAAAAAGCAATGCACGTCGTTCACCATTTTCCGTGGCTGTCTTTTCAAAACACTATGTTTTCTTAGAATATTCACCGTTAAAAAACAACTTAAAGAAAAGAAACAAAACAACTAACAAATTAATTATCAACCATAATAATACAATTCTGATAAATTCGACTGTGTCGGAAGTTAAATAAAACGATAGTAAAATTTTTTTTTTTAACTTACTTTTATTTTCAAATGACATGTAACCATTCAACCTAAAAATCTATGTATTTACATGGAAGTAGTATGATTTTTTACTGGATATTCATTGAGTAAAAAATACCAGGCAAATACAAATGCGTTAGTAACGTAAATAAAACAATTACCAAGTATTTTTACCACATATCTAGTGAAATTGTTAGTAGACGTAACCTTGGCCACAGTGCAGCTAATGAATTAACATAACATAAATACATAACATAAATAAATAAATTTCTCATTTATTCAACATTACACACACATACATTTTACGCTAAACGAATACAAATTTTGTTTATGACACAATAGTACAGTATTTAATTTAATTTATTGTAATAGTACATATAAACAACTAAAAGCATTTTTATCGTAAGTATTTTCCCATTTCAAGGCTTCATTTGATCACGAAAGCATTTTCTGAGCTGGAAAACACAGTATGTACAACACACTATACTAAATAAAATATTAAGATTACAATTCTCTGGCATAATAATTTTATGTGAAAGAAATTGTTTCCGCGACAGTATAATGATGAGGTCTATAACGCGTCATAACTAGAGGTCATAAAACCGGAGGTAAGTTAAAAATTGGTTTTACGATTTTAATAGAGTGAATCAGGATTTAGTTTCTTTGGAAATTTTGTCATATACACTAAAATTCACCAAAGTTTCAGGGCAGTTAGATAAATATTGTTAAAACAAACACAAAAAAATACATTTTTATATACATGTAGAAAAAATTTTGGAATGTAATGTATGATAAAATAATATACGATTCTGACAAATCTAAAACATAAGAAAAATGTGTGTAAACCCGGTTTACCCACTTTTTCAATTTTGGTAAAACCAGTTTTGTAGTGGTGATGATTTGAATGAAATTGCACCCCTCGCACCCCGCGTCCCTACATCAAACACATCTAAAAAATGAATTCAATGTTTGTTACTGAATGTTTTAACCGGTTGCTAAGAAGTAAACCAAAGCCTTTGCCGAGTTTATCTGAGATTATAATTGTTCTGCTGGGCAGCTGCTGATAGGGTAGCAACTGATTGGGTAATAACTGATTGTTTAGCAGGTTTGGCCCTAGGATGTTACCAGATGAAACATTAATATAATGAGAATCGTTTTGTGACTTGGGTTGTGAAGAGCACTGAGATGAAAGAGCACAAGTACAAGAGTAATTATTCACTAATGAATCGAATCTATCTGCATTATAGGTATGTATCTGGATCAAACTCCTGAACTCTCAAAAGTATTTGGCCCCCTGCAAACTTTGAAAAATGTCCACAACACGTGGAATTGAATATGCAACGTCTTTAATCTTTTAATTCAATTTTCTATAATCCACACAAAAAAGCCATGAATTATCTTCTTTTTTTTAATAATATACCACTAAGGTGGCAAACAAGCTTACGGTCCGCCTGATGGTAAGCGGTCACCGTAGCCTATGGACGCTTGCAACACCAGGGGTATCACTTGCGCGTTGCCGACCCTTCAGAAATCTAATAACTTCTTTCTTGAAGAACTCCATACTGTAGTCCTTGCAGAAAACCTTGGCACGGAGCTCATTCCACAACTTCAGCGTTCGCGGGAGGAAGTTTCTCTGAAACCGCACTGTACGCGACCATTTAGGTTCTAAAGTGTGAGAATGAATTCCCTGCTGATGGTAGAAAGTAGACGTGGGCATCATTTCGAACAATTCCTCAGAACACAACCCATTGTACAAACGGTAGAACACACACAGTGAGGCAAAGTCTCTCCTCAGACTTAAGGGCTCGATACCGCAAGTGAGTTTGGAATCGTCGACAATTCTCACAGCCGACCTAATCCACAACCTGGTTTCGTAATATAATAGACTGCAAATTATCTCGCTCAGACTCGCTAGAAATACTAAAATCTGGTTTCCTACCTAAACTTATATCATAAGAGTCGTCTTTCAACACCTTAGTGGAAAAAACATTAAGAACATCCCTCGGGACCTTTTTCATTACATAAGCTTGCGACCTATGAAAAGACACAAAAACCTTACCCGCTATTTGCATCGTTTTATCTCTCAAATTAATGATACATCGGTTATCATTCAAAAAATTGAGACCTAAAATTATATATCTGCACTCTTGTGCTACAATAAAATTGAGTAAAAATGACTCTTCAGCAATCTTCATATACACACTCTTCAATTGGAAACCCTGAAATTTGGAGCCATTTGCTGACACCAATGATACCTTTACGGAGCTACTGTCCCATATATCTAAAAACTTTTGTCCATTAAGCGAGATAGGTATTTGCAATAATTCAGCCTTTTCACCCAGCAAATTATAATTTATACTATATTCTACTCCTTTTTCTTCCATATGCGGCTGAAAATTATTATTATACATATTTTCGGACTGCTTACGGTCGTGGCGTTCACACTGATTATACATACAATTATTATATTCACAGTCAAAATCTATCTTCAAAATTATTTAAAGAATCACTTTCACAACCACTGGGGGACTCATAATAAGACCAAGCGTAGTCTTCATTTCTTGTTGGTTGTGTATATCCACACGTGCTGGACGAAACATCTTATTGTTCAGGAACTGGATTATTTATAAATAATGCGCTTACCGGAATTGTTCTTTTGAGCCCATTTTTCGTCCGCAGGATCGCATTCCTATGGCCGACGTCTTAAATTAAATTTTGGGCGGGAATCTCTCCTGGCGTCGCCCGATGCTTGTGATGAGCTGAAATGAGGGACCGGCATTACTGGGGATACATGTGGGTGTGATGAGAGTAGGGTTGTGTCTGAGCAATCCGAGCAACAATATCTTTTAGTGTGGCGACCGATGTTGCAAATGCATTTTTAATTCGTTGGCCATACTGGGGCAAGGTTGACTCTTCCACACTTCTAATTATGACTCTCTCCTCGGTGATACCTGCAGTCTGGGCTAACCGTATTAGGCTATGTAGGTAGGGTTCGATGCCTTTACGGTGATCCTGTCTTAAAGTATAAAAAGCCTGTGTGGGATCGACAGCGCATGACTTTTCACGGGTAGCCTTAGTTATACTTTTTTAAGCGCTTTCTGGTCCAATTAGTTTCTCAACTGATAAAAAGCACCTCCAGTGTTCTGGTAGCAATAACAATAACAATAACAATAACAATAAAATATCTTTACACTTTTTATCGGGGTCTATCCCATTAATTATAAACAATGCATCAATTTCATCTTAGGCCTGGCCCACACTACTATTTTCAAATATCCCCTTTACTTCATTTAAATTTATCGCTATTTTGGCGTCCTACTAATTAATATTATGCCACTATTTCTACGGAACTCGCCCAAATTTATATTTGACCTCTCTGTACCTCTTTTCGAACGGAGCCTCCACCAATTTGCAACGTTCCTCGGGACCTTACCGGGTTATATGAAGGATACAACGAGAGTCAATTTTATATGTATATTTTCCTTTGTATATTCTTAAATACTAGAGCGGATAAATTCTAGCTATAAAGGATAAATTCAAATATTTAAATCTAATTAATTTACATGTTCCCACTTAACTCTATGTTTGGGCGGAGTTCCTGGTCCTCTCATGGTCATCACTGTTTTGGAATCTGCCTGCTCATGTGTGAGCATACATTTTACAAGCTAAAATATAAGCCTGCCTAATATAACATAGCAATTATACGATTGAACGGTCATATACTCAGCCTTAACTCCGCGGTCTACACTGAATGGAGTTCCTGAAACTCAGCGTCAGCCTCAACGCTAGTCAGCATACGTACTGGTTCCATTGTGGGGCTACGGGACGGTTTCAGGTGCGCTCCTTACACTCTTCCTAAAACCTCGCTGGGCATGCTAATGCTCTTTGGTGAGAGCGCCAAGATGGTGATCTTGCCTCAGTCCAAACTGTTGCTGTGGATGCGAGACAAGAGGGTATCGCACCATATTACACCTGTTATCACGCGGGATATATCTATTTTTATATAAAACGTTGATGCTTTTCTTGAAATTTACTTTATTTGCCCATAGTACAAAACAAAATTATTCATTTCGGATCTAGCATCTGAAGCGGGCGTCGAACAATTGAAGACTGAACAAAAATGCACGCATCTTTGCTTGTTTTAAAAATAAAATCCAAATTCGAACATTTTATTTTTCTTAATTGTTGTCCCTACGCGAATATCAAACCCTATTTACGAATGGTTTGTATTCTATGTACAAAAAGATCTACTTATTGATGCGAGCGGACATAGCCTCCTCCTGTACCTAAATAAGTATAAGAAAACGAGACACCACGCACCGGTGGACGCAAGGTACTTGTGTTACAAAATTAAAGCACCCCTCCCCCCCGCACCAAACACTAACAAAATCGGATAACTGACGGCAGGGTATTTCTTTACACCCCAATGGGACGAGTACCTACTATTAAAAAATCAGCCTCTAGAAAGTGCTTGCGATTTTTTGTCACTCTCTGACTAAAAACACAATTGAAATGGCGAGAATAGAAGTAGAGAAAACAACGTCAACGCCAGATGGCGGTAGATGTGTAGAGAATTTATGAATTAAAAAGTTTTGGCTAAAGTTATAACTTGTAATTGCTCGTAGTTGTAAGTGTGCGCGTAGTTAAAATTTTGAAGACAGCTTTTATACATACTTTATAGAACAGGCGAATCATTACCGCCCGTGAGTTCCATGAACTTTGATAAAAGTAAAGTTTACAAAGAAAAAACCCATAGGAGTAATTAAGGTCTTATCACCCGCTTTGCCACACGTAATAACACTTTTTAAGAGTACGTGTGATGAAAACAATCTTTCGTTCCGCGTTCAAAATTTCTTACCCTTGGAATAAAAGCTTTTGATGCTTGGGTTCAGCTTACGTAACTGGCTTCCTGCTTCGAGTAACAAAAAGCGCAATTTTGTACTTATTACAAAATTATATGAAATATTATTGTCCTCATAATTCCATATGTTCAAATATATTTTGATTTTTGTGTCTGTCATTTATAGATTTGTAAGGTAATACCGGGATTAGACTTGCAAATCTGGATATCCCGGGATTGAAAAAAATGTCGTAGATTATAATCTCTAACACAGTTTACAAACTACATCATGAATCAAGATTTTCAGTATTTATGTACTTGTTGCTTTAATCTATACATATAAAATGCTTTGTCCTGAATGACTGACGGATTAACGCACAGACTAAACCGCTGATCGTAGTGACCTAAAACTTGGAGGGTGTGTTCTTTGTATGACGTAGGCATCCGATAAGAAAGGATTGTCCGAGAGGGTCGAGTGTGAGCCGGACTCGCGCAATGATACAGTATATAGTGCATAATATACAGAAATTCCAAATTCCTAACTATTTTAGTTTTTATGATAAGACTCCGTAACAAATATGGTCTAAAAACTATCAACTTGGACGGCCTTTCATTATTTCCACACGCTTATGACATGACACAAATAAAATATTAATCTATAAAGAAATCCCTAAAAAGTGTATGTATTTGGCTATTAAATAAAATAATTCTCAGTTGTACAAAATATTTGATTAACAACATTTAAATAACACTTAAATTAACATAACAGTACAGTTAAAGCAAATATCACGATTTAATTCCACGAGCTTTTTCTTTTAGTTCCCAACAATGATCCCAAAAATGGCTCAGTCTTTGCTCTTGATTAGCACAAAAATGCTTGAAATCACGCAACATTCTAGATTGAAAGCCTTCGTCTCCAGTCGCAGGAATTTGTGACCATTTCCATTTCTTTGATATCATATGATTCCATGACCACATAAATCCCATCTGTAAAAATATTTAGGAATTAGATTACTACAAAATTTTAATAAGTTCGCAGGATATTTGGGTTTAAAAAAATTTTTAACAAAAATATCAAACCACCGAAAAAACTGAAAAGATAAAAAAATAATAAACCTTTTATATATAACCTTAATAACTAAGTTCTTGCATAAGAAATGCACAAAATGACAGATATTGTAATCGCATTTGTTATAATGGCTTCTCACGGCCTGAAATTCTACGAACCATGTCGCACCAGCTCACGTCAAGGCGCTGTTGAAGTTTAGTCGGCACCTGTGCCAGCAAAGGCTACCTTGTAAAGGCTGAAGTGAAAAGTGAAGATGTTTTTGGTTTTTTTTTATTTATACCACTAAGGTGGCAAACAAACTCGCGGTCCGTCTAATGGTAGGCGGTCACCGTAGCCAATGGACGCTTGCAACACCAGGGGTATCACTCGCGCATTGCTGACCCTTCAAAAATCTAATAACTTCTTTCTTCAAGGACCCCATACTGTAGTCCTTAGAGAAAACTTTGGCAGGGAGCTTATTCCACAACCCAAGCGTTCGCAGCAGGAAGTACAAACCCGCACTGTACGCGACCATTTCGGTTCTAAGGAGTGAGAATTCTATAATTTATAGACGTTTATATTAAGGTGACGGCATACCCAAACGAGTTAAGTTTGCAAGAATTTGATTAATTTTGTTAGTCCTGAGTACACTTTTTGACGTAAAAAAAATATATGTTATAGTTCAAACCTATATAAGTGGATTTGCTAATATTATAATAATTTGGCTATTAGCTATATTAGCTAACTGTTTAGTTAGAAAAAAATAATTCTGACTCTATTCTTGGGATTTAATTCAAATTTTTTGGAAAACTAAGAGTGATATTCATTTGATTCTTATTTCATAATATATATATTTATATGACCAAGTGAATTTGCTAATTTCATTGTTCTAAATAAATATTTGAATTTTATACCGACAAAAAACCGAGAAAATCGTGATTTTCAACGTGTGGGCACATGCTAGCGCCCATCGTATGTGGAACTGTGTCTCTTTGTTCGCTTCAATAGTGTAATATGTCTTTGTACACTGGTCGAAACGGCACGGTTTTGCTAGAAAATGCCATAGCCTTAGATCATTGCAACTAAAGATTACTTACTCTTTGAGCTATATCAGTCACTTTAACTCAAAGGATTTCGTATAGCATTTATAAAATTAACAATAAAAACCAGTCTAGAATAACACAGCGGAATTAAAATTACATAAGTTACCAAGAAAAACGAAAGCTGAGCCTTGTTCTCGGTGAACATTCAAAGTGACTCGGTTAATTCATTTATTCAATACTTACCTTTCGGTTATTATCGTAGTCGTTTTTGTTTTTTCCACTGACGTGCCATGAAAAATAACCTGTGGGGCTTGGCGCAACTTCAGGAGGCTCAGGATATCTGAAACACAAAGTAATTTTTTACCGTATAGAAAAAATGGCTTCTAAAAACAAAGACAACCCTTAGCATTTGCAAGAGATGGTACAATACTGACACGGAACTTAAATCATGTGTCAAGAACTAACTGGGTAAATGCCACTGCGTCTAGGTAGACTTAACTTGTTTACCTTTAAAGGGGCTGTTAAAGTTTCTGGCTAAAGGTATACCAGCAAAATTATTGTTTAACCTACTAAAAGAACTAGGCTTGACAAGAAATATAGTAGGTAAGTTCTTTATTAAAACGAACGTCCAAAGCTGTCTAATAGCCTTTATCAAATATGATGAGGAAGGGAGAGGAACTTAAGCAGTGAATGTAAGCGTTGATGCACATTGAAAGGTAACTCTAAAACTAACAACTGGGTCGCATATATGCAAAAAATATAAATTTAAATCATATCTTATTTTAAGTGAAATAGCAACTTTTTTAAAAAAACTTGCTCTTGAAATGGCGTTGATAGCCACTAGCGTACACGCTGACTTCAGGCGGCGTTTTTAACCGTATTTTTACCGTAGATCCGGTTGCATTAAGACTGACCAATGACAAATGACACTTTTGAAAATGGTGAAAATCAATTATTCCATTCAGTGTTTTAGGTTGAAATTTAATCCTATATAGAAAAACATATACCTAATGGCTTTTACGGTCAGAAATAATATAGCTTAAATTTGACTCATTACAAAAAAAATTCAAAAAACCTTCATCTGTTTACATATAACATAAAAATGTAAAGTAACGGCTAGATTAGTAGATAGTCCATGGATGTTGCTACTTAATTCAAAAAAATCGAATCGATTTAGAGTAAATACCTAAAAACCAATTTCAAACTTTTTGTTGATTTATTCTGAAACGCGCCATAGTCTCTTGTCTCGCTCACATGCATGTGATAATAGCTGTGTTTCATGCTGTCATATGCGGTAGGCAGGTTACTTAATAATTATACAATATTTATGCCTTAAATATTATTACTTATTCTCAATATCTGTTAAAATCCAGTTACACGTTTTCTGTGTCGGATACTTCGCCGGCTAGTTTTTTCCATGATCCCGACCCCAATACTTTTTGAAAGCATTCAAAATAAAAAATAACTAACAGAGTTTTAAAAGTTTATATAAAATCAATATTGTAATCCATTTACGAATACAGGTTGATTATGGCGCTTCACTAACGTCTGGTAGCTGAAGTACCTATACATCGTAACTGTTTTTGAGAACGAGATTTCGATAATTTGTGTGTCCAACTTATGTAATGTAAACGAGGCTTAAGGGGCTTTTAAGTAGATTGGCGTTACAGTCTTCTATTCGGGAATTACAGTATTCTTCATATGAGTTGTTCAAGTAGAGAAACGTAACTGACGACTTAACTTTTTGTTTTTTCATTAGATTGATTTGGCAGAGTTTCCTTTTCGGGCTTGACGGTGACAAATATTGATAAGAAGTTGTATCTAGTCGAATAAGTTACGAATGTACAACATGTAGTATGCTACAGGACGTAGTATGGCATATCTACTATCGAAAGACATGGTGTCAGGTTCTAGATCTACGTAGAGAAACGTAACTAACCTGCTAAGCTTGAGTGGTTTGTTAGTAATCTGGCTTCGTAACGTCTTCTGTTCAGGCTTAACGGTCGTCGATATGAGAATGAAGATGTTGCCAGTCATATGTACGTAGAGGTGATCTCCAACGCCTGCCTCATGCGATGTGCTTTCCACGGTGCACTTGATAAACCCAAATCGACCCACTATGGCTTCTTGAAATAGGAAAAGGCGTTCGAGCCACGTGTCTTCGGAGAATTCTGCGAGAAACATTTTGTAAAGCTTTAATAAATCTTAAACGCGAGACTTTCAGTTATTCACTTTACGCTTAGTACAGTCTTTCGAACTTTTGAAGAATACGCGTCTTGATCTTACAGTTTGTACTATGTTTTCTTTAAAAGAAATATGAACACATATTATGATAGAAATGTAAGTATAACAACCTTACAGTTAAACATAATTACACTAAAATATGTGTACAAAATTATAGGCATTATTTCATATGTAGCGCCCAATAGTACTCTTACCTTCAAATAATGCACTTTTGGACCTAAGCAGAGGTTCTACATTCAAGGGAATGTATATGGGTCCCCGTAACGGATCCGACTTAAGAGTGAACGGTAGAGCAAGAGGGTCAGCTGGTATAGGGACCATTTGTAAACGGCAATTCTGTGCTTTTCGCGCCCAACCAAAAATCTGTAAAAGTCACATGTTAAAACGGCTGTAGTAGGTATAAAGGGAACCTATATGTACCAAAGGCAAAGGCTCAGTCTGAGATCTCTTACGTGGTGATTGTTTTCAACACGCAAGGTAGGTGTAGAATGTAGGCTTGGTAGGCGTATAGGCTACTATGAAGCATCCATTGAACATAAAATTAGCCGCTGGCGTCTACTATCAAGCAAAGTCCTTCGTTTTTAAAAAGGTTCTGAGCCGATTCCATACAAAAACTTTACGCGACTTTTTCCCCATTACGGTCTCCACTCTAAAACAATCCTTTCCCATCTTTTATCAGTTCTACGAACTATGTGGCATACTCTTTGTACTTATCCTTAAAGCTATGATGGTCATTCTAGCTCTTCTACATACCTATTACCTTATTACTGATTGGTTTATGTAGACTCCAAGCATAGGTCGTACCATAGCCCGGTGACCTACTTAAGCCTATGTATGAGGCTCTCTGTCCTATTAACTCTTAGTATTAGTATAAGTCATTACGGAAATCACACACTAGTTTAATACTTTCGTCTTTAAGCACTTAGGTGTTGGATAAGAAGACATGGCTTAGTTACCCGGATGGCGATGGACATTGTACAATTTTTATCCCGATCAAAAAATCCCGTAGGAATCCTATCGCAATAGCTTAATACTGCGCATGCAGAACCGTGGGCAAAAGCTATAGATCTATTGATATATCGATTATAATATTTTTCATCACACTTACTCGTAAACATTTTCATAACGTAAGCGCAAAGCGGGTTAATTACTCCCAGGGGCTTTTTCTTTGTTTACTTTTCTTAAAGCAAAACGCGAGTTCAAAGACCTCACGGGTGGTAATGATGCGGCTATTCTATCAAGTATGTATAAAAACTGTCTGATCAAAATATGAACTACGCGCACAGTACCAGCGAGTAATTAAAGTTTTAACTTCAGCCAAAACTTTTAATTCTTAAATTACCTAGTTATATAGCGGAAGCGTTGTTTTCTCTACTTCTATTCCCACCATTTCAATCTTGTTTTAGTGAGTTTATTTATTTATTCACCTTAATTTTTTTATTTATTTGCAAATGTGATGAACACATTGTGTGTAACACGGGTGGGACGAAAATGACAAACTCGAATCATTAAAGCATTCAGCCTTCGGATTTAGGCCTATAATTAGCCTCTCGTAAGAAATTTTCTCCTTACCACCCTTAATGCACAATGTACTATTGATTTAGCTTGGTACTTTTATCTTGGAAGGTGGTAATTTATAGATGAACAAGTAAACGGTTCTTAACAGTAGCCAAAATAAAAAGGGGCGAGAGTCAGCGAAGCTTTAAAAAAATTGCAGCATCCTGACTGAACCAATTGAAAGTAATATTACCGTGCAGCAAACTTTTCCTACCTTGTTTAATCGCTAGTGTCGTTGTATGTTCACACCATTTCAATTTGGCGACTTTAGTTTTGATTTTAACCAGCGGGTCAGAAAAGTTTGTTTGTTGTTGTGTAAGTTTAGACCATAAAAAAATATTAATTACCAGATCTGCGACGATGTTCCCGCTGGCGATAGCCCATTGTATGCACATTTCGTACGCCTGATCGGGGCGGAAGGTGGCTTGGTACCGCGCGTGCCCCCATTCAATCCGGTCGCTTTTATTATTTACATCTATATCTAGATGCGTGTTCTTGTACAGTGGGACTAAACAGACACAGAAACAAAACAAATATAATCTATTTACTCGGATATATTAAACTCGGATATTTGTTAAAGAACTCTAAGAACAGATTTGTGGAGAAGTAACGCGACTGAGACAAAACATAAAAATAAGAATGGGCTTCATACTCCGTTTAATCTATTCTGTAAGGTAAAATGCTAAAGTAAGTTAACATAAATTTAAAAGGAAAATCAAACAGGAAATTTAAATGGTCATTCAGGTGGATGTAGGTATAAATGAATTCAACAAATTACTGCTGATCTATCAGGATATAAGCTCACAAGCACACAGTTCAAGGTTTACAGGATTAGGTCCAGTCCAAATTTGGATGCACTCGCGGCGACCATTCGTTTAGGTCAACCTTTCATACAAAGATAAAGATAAAATAGAAGGGTCAGTCTATGCAAAATATTTGCTTTTTTTAGCAAAGCTATTTTGCTATATTGCACAGTTTATTTTAGGGTTGGAATTGGCGTGTTGACAAAAATTTAGAAAATGGTATTTCTAGAAATCCTATAGCTGATGAACCTAGGGCATGGGTTTGATCCCTGATCACAACAAACAAATATTGATCTATGTGATGAGAATTTGTGTTTGTCTTAAGGCTGGGTGTAATCCATTAGTACTACGAATGTATTGACAAAAAAAAAATTAAGACATAGATAGTAGGAGAAACATAAATGATAAATGCTCTATCATGTTCTTCGGTTGATTACATGTTGGTGTGTTGATTTGAGAAGGCATGTTCTGCAACGTGTCTAGTAGTATAACAGATGAAGATATGATATTGATAAGATTCAGATGATATTAAAGACTGAGTCGATAATGCTGTAAAAACTGTTTAGTAGTTTAAATAGCATTATACCTTATAGTCTGGTCAACATGTACCTTTTTGGGTGAAATTTTTGTATAGTCTCCGAAAATTACGATCAAGGTGTCATTCGATTCGGAATATTATGTAGAAAGTTTAAGAAAAAGTTCCAAAAGAGGCCGATGAAAATTGCAAAAGTTATAAACAATTAAAAAAAAAAAAAAAGTAGGGGTTTGTTTTTTTTTTTAATATCTCAAAAACTATCAAAGATATTCGAAATTTGAAAAAAGATCTGAAAAGAGGAGGAAATTTCCTAAAAAAAAATCCTGCCTCCCGGAACTGTATCTTTAATATTTATAATTTTTACGGAGCCCTGAAAATAGCGCTAAAAGCGGGTAGTCTGGCTTCCGCTCGCGATTTGTCATTCGGACACGGTAACAATAAAAATCATTTTAATATATTAGATATGAATATTAAGGAATAAAAAAAATTTAGTACTATTGGGATATATAAATGAACAATAATCCGTAGGCGAAAAATTTTTATCCCCATTTTTCCATTAGTTATGCATTAGTTAATTAACTACTTTTTCTGAATAGAATGTTAACAGAAAAAACCTGATTATTATTAAACTACAACCCTAGGATTTTTTTCACTTCGGGGAGTTATTCTTAAAAGGCATTAAAATAGATCCCCGTTGGAAAAATTTAAAAATGTTAATTTTCCACTTTTTTATTAACAATCGAAAACATTAAAAAATTAAAAACTGCATAAAAGTTATTAAAAAAATTTTGTTTTTCAAATATTTAAAATTTTATGATTTCTAACGGTTAAAAGTTACATGAAAATATTTTTTTTAATTTTTTACCGCGATTGTTTAAATAATTGTTATAAACAAATGCATTGTTTATAAGATAATCAACAATTTTTTTTTCCTAATCTACTTGTTGATATAAATTATGATTTTTAAGAAAAAAATTATTCCTTAAAAAAATTTATTTATTGCTATAAAATGCATTTCTTAATTAACAATCGTTTTTTACCACTAAATATAAATATTAAGGAACCATTTTTTCTCTAAAAATCATAAATTCTATTGTTCTTAAATATTCTGGAAAAAAAAATTTTTTTTTCATTTTTTATTTGTTTATTTAATAAACAATTTGTTATAAACAAATGGATTTTCTTACTTTATTTTTTTTATAATTCGTAATTTAATTATAAAAACAGCTATGTATTATTTTTTATGAAAAAATTTTTTTATCTATTTTTTATATAACTTTTAATATTTTTATGTCCTAAAATTTGCCTTTTTATCTCGCTTTTTTTCTTTTATAATTGGTATAACTTTTAAACTATTATATATACGACAATTATACTTCAAGTCGTTTTTATTCACTATAAATTAATGAACAATTTAAGCTTTTAACTTCAGCTCTAGCTCTATTATTTATGTTAATTATTGACAATTGTTTATAAAAAATAAACCGAAAAATTTTTTTTTCTTGTTTTTCTATTCCAAAACGTGGTTAAATGTTCATAAATTTATAATTATGAGCCTTTGATGACTTGCATTTTACTAATTTGCTGTTATTAAAAATTGATTACAATCGTATTTGCATAGACTTTTCCCGAAAAATTTTAAAACTTTTCCATTATGTTAATTACATTTTAACGAGTGTTCTTTTATCAATCTTTCCAAACTAAGATTCTTAAAATTACTTTAGAATTTTTTCGGTTTATTTTTTATAAACAATTGTCAATAATTAACATAAATAATAGAGCTAGAGCTGAAGTTAAAAGCTTAAATTGTTCATTAATTTATAGTGAATAAAAACGACTTGAAGTATAATTGTCGTATATATAATAGTTTAAAAGTTATACCAATTATAAAAGAAAAAGAGCGAGATAAAAAGGCAAATTTTAGGACATAAAAATATTAAAAGTTATATAAAAAATAGATAAAAAAATTTTTTCATAAAAAATAATACATAGCTGTTTTTATAATTAAATTACGAATTAAAAAAAAAATAAAGTAAGAAAATCTATTTGTTTATAACAAATTGTTTATTAAATAAACAAATAAAAAATGAAAAAAAAAAATTTTTTTTCCACAATATTTAAGAACAATAGAATTTATGATTTTTAGAGAAAAAATGGTTCCTTAATATTTACATTTAGTGGTAAAAAACGATTGTTAATTAAGAAATGCATTTTATAGCAATAAATAAATTTTTTTAAGGAATAATTTTTTTCTTAAAAATCATAATTTATATCAACAAGTAGATTAGGAAAAAAAAATTGTTGATTATCTTATAAACAATGCATTTGTTTATAACAATTATTTAAACAATCGCGATAAAAAATTAAAAAAAAATATTTTCATGTAACTTTTAACCGTTAGAAATCATAAAATTTTAAATATTTGAAAAACAAAATTTTTTTAATAACTTTTATGCAGTTTTTAATTTTTTAATGTTTTCGATTGTTAATAAAAAAGTGGAAAATTAACATTTTTAAATTTTTCCAACGGGGATCTATTTTAATGCCTTTTAAGAATAACTCCACGAAGTGAAAAAAATCCTAGGGTTGTAGTTTAATAATAATCAGGTTTTTTCTGTTAACATTCTATTCAGAAAAGGTAGTTAATTAACTAATGCATAACTAATGGAAAAATGGGGATAAAAATTTTTCGCCTACGGATTATTGTTCATTTATATATCCCAATAGTACTAAATTTTTTTTATTCCTTAATATTCATATTTAATATATTAAAATGATTTTTATTGTTACCGTGTCCGAATGACAAATCGCGAGCGGAAGCCAGACCACCCGCTTTTAGCGCTATTTTCAGGGCTCCGTAAAAATTATAAATATTAAAGATACAGTTCCGGGAGGCAGGATTTTTTTTTAGGAAATTTCCTCCTCTTTTCAGATCTTTTTTCAAATTTCGAATATCTTTGATAGTTTTTGAGATATTAAAAAAAAAAACAAACCCCTACTTTTTTTTTTTTTTAATTGTTTATAACTTTTGCAATTTTCATCGGCCCCTTTTGGAACTTTTTCTTAAACTTTCTACATAATATTCCGAATCGAATGACACCTTGATCGTAATTTCCGGAGACTATACAAAAATTTCACCCAAAAAGGTACATGTTGACCAGACTATTACAAAATATGATAAAGCTACGAATGTCTGCCAAATTGAGATAAAGTGAATTTTACTTGTCTAAATCTTGATAAACTCACGATCACTGCCGCTACCCAACTTTATATAATTAGGGTCGATGTTATCACAGATAAAGGCTGGAACCCCTGTTTCGTCTGCCACCGGACTAGATCCGGAAATATCAATGGCTCCACTAGAACATTCCACATATACTATTGGAGACCGCGGCTCTAGAACTTCAACTTCCATCCACTCGTTCTCGAAGCTTCGTAGGTCACCTAGTGGTTTAACATAGTCTGCGAGCTCTAGAACATAGAAAAAATCGTGTATGCATAAAGCATTAAATAAAATTATCCGGATAATGCTTCACAAGAAACTTGCAGCGGCGTCATCAAAGAATATCCTTATTTTAACGTCATTATGTAGCACTAGCTTGTTCGAGACTATTATAAACTTGAATTCCTTTATAGAATGGAAACGCTAAGTGATCTCACTCGATTATTTTTAAACCATACACGATACGTAATAAGATATATTGCACATATTAATATCTGTATCAATAAATGTGGTAGATAGTAGACACACGTGGCTTCACTCTACGTGTTTACACTCTACTTCGCTATTATAAAAGATTATTATTATTATAGATTATATATAGACACCTTAACTCGTGATCCTGTACCGAAGTTATCTCAGACGTCGAAGGTGGCGGGCGATGGGGTTATTCAAGAAGGGTTATTGGATTTTTGAGTGATAGCCCTGGTTTTACAAGCATCCATAGGCCACGGTGACCGCTTACCATCAGGCGGACCATGTGCTTGTTTGCCATCTTAGTGGTATTATTGTTATTATTACGTCAGCGGTTCTGAAAGCGGGTGGAACCCCGATACTTTATTTCTAGGTCATACTTTTCTTCGAAAAGGAGACCTCACCTTATTGAAGAACTATAAAGCTATTTCGCTTCTGAGCCATATCTATAAGCTGCTTTCCAGGGTCATTACAAATCGTCTCGAACGCAGGTTTGACTATTTCCAGCCTCCCGAACAAGCCGGTCCATAGACCACATACATACGCGCCGCCAGATTATACAGAAGACAAAGGAGTATAATTGGCCTCTTTGTGTAGCGTTCGTGGACTATGAAAAAGCCTTCGATTCTATCGAGACCTGGGCGGTATTACAGTCTATCCAGCGGAGCCACATTGACTATCGCTACATCGAAGTGCTGAAGTGTTTGTATAACAAAGCCACGATGGCTGTTTGACTACACGGCTTGAAATCGAAAACAATCCATCTTCAGACAGGTGTGGGACAGGGAGACGTCATTTCTCCGAAACTGTTCACAACTGTGATGAAATATGTGTTTAAGCTTTCGGAGTGGAAAGGATATGGCGTCAACATAAATGGCAAGTACATCACTTACCTTCGATAAAGTTGTCATGGCAGAATTGCTGGAAGACCTAGGCACAATGCTTAGAGACCTCAGCAGAGTTTTCCGAGAGGTAGTCCAGTTAGGTAGGTCAAACTTCGAAAAAGAGGGTAACCGAAAAATCCAGCTCGGTTGGGCAGCGTTCGGGAAACTATCTCAAAATACCTCAGTGCCTAAAGACGTAAGTTTGCAATCAGTGTGTGTTGCCAGCGATGACTTATGCTACAGTAACGTGGTCTCTAACTCATGGTCTCTTAAATAAGCTGAGAGTCGCTCAGCAAGCGAGGAAAGAGCCATGCTCGGTGTTTCTTTGCGCGACAAAATGTGAAACGAGGAAATTCGCCGAAGAACCAAAGTTACCGACATAGCTCAAAAAGACAACAAGCTCAAGTGGCAATGGGCAGGCCACATCACTCGTCGAACCGATAACCGATGGGGAAGAAAGGTTCTCGAGTGGCGACCACGGACCGGAAGACGCAGCGTGGGACGTACTCCTACCAGGACAGACAACATGGTCAGAGCCGCAGGAAGCGGATGGACGCGGGCGGCTCAGGACTGGCCGTTGTGGAAACATATGGGGGAGGCCTACGCGTTCAGTAGTGGACGTCTTTTGGCTGACACGAATGAACGATATGATTTAAATATAAAATCTAATTTAAAAAATATAGCTAGGATTTTTTTCATTTTGTCCTTCAGGCACTAGTAACAAAAAATTCGATTTCGATGTAGTTTGCCTATTTGACATAACGTGTACCTTATATAATAAACGTTTCCGTGTATCTTATCTACCCTAAACTTAAACATAGCCTGTAAACATCTGGAATAATATAGCTTTCTAACTGTGAATAATCCTAAAAAATCGGTTCAGTGGTTCCGGATATTATACTCTACATATAAACAAACTTACAAAATCCGCTCTCTCTCTTTACAATATTAGATATTAGTGTAGATTTTGAAGAACATAAATTAAGTTGTCTCCGCGGAAGGATCAATAGTGATCGTCGAGAAAATGACTAGACGGTCGGTTATTCAAATTGTATTTTTCATATTGGTCTTCAAATTACTTGGGTCCACTCGACTAGGAGTTCTTGAAAGCAGTTCCGGAGGGTCGATGTAAGCTAAATGTAGTACATTTAACTTACCTGTACCTTTTTCTTTTTTTGACGGAAGAATATGATACATGTAATACCCAACTATAAATCGTTTAATAGTGTCACCAGAAGCATGACATATTAACTCCTCTTGCAACAATTTCTGCAAACATAGAAACACATATTACTGATACCACTAAGTTGACAAGCAAGTATACGTCCTGCTCGATGTTGAGATCTAACCTCAGTTTATGAGCGTTGTCAATACTACCGATATTAAGTCATATAATATATACGCACAAATATATTGACTAGTAATGTACAAACGATAAGTAAGATGGTCTCCTATCTAGCGAAAACAATTCAATAATTAATAGATTATAAGGCCTTAAAGGTGCTACATTTAGATGCAATGTAGACCATTAACCTTTCAAAAGAACCTCGACGCGACGTTTAACACGATCGGTATAAGATAGAAAATCCGACACTTGCATTATCTGATGGTACGGAACTCTCAGTGCACGAGTCCAACTCATACTGAGCCGGTTTCTTTTTTAACATAAATTTGATTGTGACTTTAAATTTACGAATCTTCAAAGTCAAGAAGCCGTGTCTTCGACACGGTCCAGCTTCCATTTTTAATCTCAGCTTTCGCCAGCCAATGTTTTAACTTTAATGACATTTTTATATAAATATTTTTCAAGTGTCGAAGAATCTCGCGCAAGTGTGATGAAAATGTCGACACATTCCACTCTCGTGAAATAGAGTCATTACACATTAGGCATATTAACGAACTCACCTAACGGCTCGAGCTAAAATCATGCCTCGTGTGTGATAACTAACTTAGCTTACTTGTATCATAATCTACAATTATTGTGTCATGTTTAGAGAAAACTAACTTTCAACTAAATTTTAAACTTTTAAGAATTGTTTTATTACCTCCATAACGGCGACTGCTTTCTTATACGTCATGGCCTCCATGTTGGCTTGAAGCCAGTGTATGGCGTATATAGAGACAAATGCATGGGAGGGAAGGCTGACCGTCTGTTGGAGGAAACCCACTCCGAGAGTAGAGTGTTGCATGCGTTCTATAATATCTGTCAACGTCGCATTCGCTTTCATTTTAGGCTCCATGACACTAGAAAATTAGTTAATGAATTAAATAAAAATGCAAATATTTTAATAAAAAATGAGATACAACATGGCTATAATATAATAAATGACGAAAGTGTTAGTTAGAGCTTCCTAGTTAGAATCTTTTTAATAGTTTAGACATATCTATAAATCTGTAATTTTCTATCAAGCATTTATTTTTATTTATATATTATTTATTTATTCTTTTCTTTTTATTTCTAAAGTCTTTTCTTTTGGGATTTGATCCTAGCCTTAATTTTACTTATGCTGTTAAGAGTGAAAACTGTTTTACCCATCATCATAAGCATCATCTGATTCCCCAGTTTGCGATTGTGATCTTTCAACAGCATTCTTTGCAGCCACCCTAAAATAGGTTTTGAATACTTTAACTATTAGGTTTGACAATGGACCTACTATAACATAATATACGCCTACTAGAGCTACGAAGCAAAGACAACAAGCAAGGAAACCAGTAATGATTTAATTAAAATGATTTAGGAGCTTTATAGGCACACTTACTTGTTGCAGTGATTTAATGACTTAGTGGGTGAGAGTTGCTGTAATGAAACATTCAACAAGGATAAGAAGGTAATTTGGAAATAGCAAAAAAAAATATTAGTAAGTAATTGAAAATTATAGCATGACTGTTTTATTAAAGATAAATATAATTAAGGAACGTATTAGAGGTCAGACTAGGATAAACACCATGCCCCACAAGCAAAGCAAATGCAGTTTTTATAAATCTTTAAAAGTATATGTCTGAGTACAATGTAGATGTCATTTAAACGTAACAGTACTTTTAAAATCTTGGTGTCTCCCCCAGGAAAACCATCAGGGGGGACACGAGACCGACACCGTATTACAACATTTTATTTTTAGCAAAAACATGACAAAACTACATGTATAATTTTTTTTGCAAATTGTTCTTTTAATACAGTTTACAGTTTTACAGTTTTATATTGTCACCCATTTTAAAATGAGATTCAAAAAATATTAACATGTGAATTTCTATGTTAACTCAGACACATACATTGGTTAAAGGATATATATAGGGGTAAAGAATAATGCTGATAAGCACGCAACTAGTCGTATAACAACATAAATACTGACATAGCCTCGATCCGGAGGCGCGGTCGATCTGGAAGTCGTGTGCTGCCTAGGCGCTCTCTGAACGGAGAGCTTGACACTCCGCCCTGCTATACCACACAACACGCCAGTCAATAAATATACTATGCTATGTTGCATCTATGTTACAGCTACTTTTCCGCCATAAATCTAGATTCTTTTCTTACAACAGTAGTAATAAAAATGTCCATAAAATTGTGCAAAACAAACATCCATCTTTATTGCATTTCTGTTATAACAAGGAGTTATGACAGAACTAATGAAAGATTAAATACAAGAATATTAAAACTACTAAGCATAATACTAAGTTAAATACAATAAAGTTGGAATTTTGAAATTTTGGCAAGAACATCTAGAGATCTACATTTTTGCAAAATAAATACTGCCTAATTATCAAATTCATAGTTAAAATTAATAAAAAAGCCAGCATACACTAATCATTGTGCATTCCGTGCAATATAATGGCCAATTTATAATAAGCAGTGCAAAAATACGTTTGACACACATGATTATAGCTGTGGTCTGCTGCGCTTTAAATAAGAGTATACGCTTTAAAATGCCAATGTGATAGAATAATTACATGTAGGAAAAATAGATTTATGGTGCAGAGCTAGCAATTTCGGAAAGTAATTTCAGTAGTATTATATATAAAATAGAGTTTTAGAATAGATGTTACAAATTATGAAGGATAGATTTTAAAGTAATTGAAAAATGTTTGATGTGATAGTTACTTTCAAATAAAACTGTTATATATTAGATATAAATTTATAAGTTTTTTTTTTAATTTAGCACACCACTCCTGTGTAAGTATACATTTTAGTTCTACTACTTACTCTTTAACGCCTGCCTATACAGCCAATAAAGTGAAAAAATAGTAAAAAAAGAGACATGAGCGCCTAATTTCGGTCCACTAACAAAGAATGGCCATGCAAAATAAATACTTTATATAAGATAAATCAATACAATGTTTAAAAGTTTTAAAATAATAAACATGGGTAATCTTAAAATACCGAAAGAATCTATGCTTAAATCGTAAAGATGTAAATAAAATATAGAGATCATTTAAATATCTAAAATAAATATGTAACAACAAAGAGAAATATATAAAATCAGTCTGCAAGTATGGAGTTTGTATACATATTCTATGTTTATTGTTTGTATACATATTCTTTGTTTATTGTTTGTATACATATTCTATGTTTATTGTTTAATACATATTCTATGTTTATTGTTTGTATACATATTCTATGTTTATTGTTTATATGGCAATTCGCGATGTATAAAACAGTCGTAATTTTGATTTTTTATTAAAAACTACATTCTTGAAATAATTTCTTGAAAGTTTGTTGTTTTCTGCAGGTATATCGTTGATTCATGTAATGAAGTTTGAAATTATTGCTGTATAAAAAAGCTGGAGAGAATAAACTGTTGGAAATGATTCGCAGCAAATACTGGTTTCTTATACATTGGTAAAAAACTAGGCAAAAATTTCTACTGAATACTTCAGACGAGGCTAGTATAGAGAAGCATTTACATATACTTTCTAAAACATATAAGTTGTAAGGAATATCGGTAAATGAAAATAAGGGGAATCTTAAGCTGTAGGATCTAATGTATCCATAGTGTTATTGATAACTTGGTTAACTTTTTAACGGTGGTCTACTAAAATCTATAGAATAAAGAATAGATTAATATTGATTAAGATTGTTCATCAAATGAATAATTATTTTAGAGTTATAAGCTTACTAACATTGTTGTAGTAATTGTATGGATATAACAGTAGTACATTAAAAAAAATATATATATAGTATTTTCATTACATTGTATAACAGATAAGTAATCTTATAAACTGGATAAACATATTATGTATATGGGCCGAATGAATGTAAATTTTACAAACGCCAAAAAAAAATACCTAAAAAGAAGAGTTGAACTGTTTCAAGTTATATAAGAGATCTGTAACGGTTGTATAACAAGATACATATTATGCGTCGAATAGATGTTTTACAAGGGGCAGTGTAGAGAATACCTGGGCGCTCCTATTGAGGATAGAAGTGGAGTGTCGTCGCCGTGTGAGCGCCGCGTCGGGGGCGCCGGCCGCCGGGCCCGCCATCTGTGCCACCCACACCTTACAACGTGTAAAGTACTACCAGCTACCTTGCTAACCATAGTTAGCTACTTAATCCACATGCTATCGAAATTTATTAAAAAAATTAAAATACTTCGACTCTTTTAATTAATGTAGGTTACTTATTGCATCTGTGAAAGTACATCTTTATTCTTGCACTTATTGAAGCATTTAATTTGAAAGGTATCTACCTACTATTAAAACAAAGATAGTTCTTTGTTTTATTTTATTGTATTTTATTTTATCTTAATATTTTTATTTGTAAGCAAGTAACCGAGAATACAAGTAAATTTGTAAGCCAAACAGTTTTTAACTGGCTGAAGATAGTGTTGCCTTCACGATTGGACGCCCAATAATCTTATTGAAAGTCTTTAATCACAAGGCATTTTGCTGAACCTCTCTTAGGAACTCTTAGTAATATAATTTACGTCCTAATACTTGAAAATAAAATTGGCTTTAAATTACAGACAGATCAGGCCACCACCAACTATGATACTCCATCTAGATTTTTTTCTAAAGGATCAATAGTAAATTTAAGTTAATTCATGCATTACAACTCAAACAGGAAATTAAAAATTGCAACGTAAAGTAATATGGGATACAAGAAAGGTATTCGTGCAGAACAATGTGCTAAATGGGGAAAAAAGGAAATAGACTGTTTGACTAAAGCGAAAATATAATTTTAATCGATATCAAATTTATCGCCTTTCTTTTTTTCTTTTCTTTTAGATATGATCACGTGATTACAAAAACTCCGTGACGTCAATAGCTGTTACCCTTGCGGTTTGGCCGGTAAGCAGCGCGTCACAGCAGATGGCAGCCAATCACACGGCACATCGATACTAGTTGACGTGCTGTGACTGGCTGTAGGCTGCCGCCCGCCTGGGTTACGTTCAAAAACGATTAACTTGGGTTAAAAATTACGTCATCGGTTTCTTACTCTACCCTAAAGGTTTTGAACGGCTAACCGAGTTGCATCTGTCAAGTTGAATCAATGTTTTTACTTTTGGGAATTCTGCCCATTTTAAGGGCTATATTTTAATTTGAAGTACCAATGTAGGGCCAAGAGAACACTAAACTTCAATTAAAGTTTTAGATATTTCGTGTTTAGTTATTGAGTATGATCAAGATATAAAATACCATCTTGATATTTTCAATTAAGTTTTCATAAAAAACAAGGTGCGTACATGCTGAATTCATTAGTTTAATTTTTTTTTGTTATTAAATTTAATTTAATTGTTATTATTCTGTCATTCATTTATTCATTTCATATATTATTTATGACATTGTTTTCCTTTTTGTAGTGGTAACATTGAGTGCCCTATTAACACTATTAACGCTCTTAATTCTATTGTTTGGTTTCATGACAGAAAAATAAATTATATATAGGGTTTTTGTTTCTAAACATCTAAACTTTACGACCTGAATTTTGAGAAATTTAGGGTGATTTACTAAAGAATCTAAGGAAAAACTAAAACCTAATAGTGCAGTGGAAACACTAAAAACCTTTTGTTTAATTTTTCAGGATTAAACAACTTGTAATACAAGCCATTAAAAGGTATTATAATAAAACAAAAATTATTAATAATACAATAAGTTAAATTTTCTTAATTCGGAAACATGGTTTTGACCTTTCTAATCAAATATGGCCGCCAACTCCGTCGAATCCGCGTCGAGTACGGTTCACTTTTTGAACACCATCGAGTTGGAACTCAGTTAGTTTTTGAACGTTTCGAGTCATAACTCTACTCGACTCAGTCGGTTTTTGAACGACCCCCTGCATGTCAACATAGCTCCATACATAAATCGATCGTCACAAAGCGAATGGCGGGAACTTGAATAAATGTAACTGTCGTTTTTAATCAAAATACGATGATAACAAAATATATAACACAGGTCACATACAATGCTACAATTAACAATAATGGTTTTTTAATAACAGTCAACTAGCCTATTATTATATGCCGATAATAACATCCGACAATTCGAAAATGCAAATAAGGTTTAGAAACTTATTTATTTTAAGTTACATATTACGTTTTTGTATTTAATACATTACATGCTAATCGAACTACATCAATCAAGGCAGCAATGTTGAATTTCTTGTTTGAGTTACATTTCAGATTAAATGTGAATTAGAAAACTTTTTATTGTTAAACAGTAGTTGATCAGGCTCTAGATTTTTATACAGAAAACAGAGATTTAATATAGTGCGGTCATGCAATGCCAAGAAACGTGCTAAGTGTTATATATACGACTGAGCAAACAATCATGCATTTATGCATAAATATATACCAAAATAAATTTAACTCTTGTATTCATAAAGAACTATTACTACATAAAGTACTTAAAGAATTCTTGTATTATACATATTCTTCTAACTATATACCTACTAATTATGCATAATATTCAAATACTGCCTACAATATCTACTTTTTATTAACGTAATACTCTCACTGTTTACAAATTAAATTAATAATTTAATATTTACTGTTTTATTATTAAATTAAAAGCTTTTGTACATCAAAGCCGAGCAATCGTAAATTAATTCTCAAGATTACTTTAAAAATATATTCAATTTATTAATTAAATTAATAGAACATTGACTATACTTATTTCTTTTTTTTTTTTCTATTTTTATACTTACCCTCTGCTTGTTAGGTCGTTTGACCTTATTAAAATATAATTCTGTCATTTTGAGGAAGCCATCTGTGAGATTGTCCAAGTCTTGTCTAGTAGGTGTTGGGTAGATGTCACAGTGGGTGGTCTCATCCTCCATTATTATTTTGGTAGCAGGATTGTTTAACGGCAGGAGCAGCGTTCGAAAACGCCAATATTTCAACGGCTAAAAACATTTAAAATGTGATTTAGATTAATTTATAATTCTCAAATTATTATATTAAAAGAGCAATGGGTTTACAAAAAAAAAACAAAAAATAAATGCGACTCATTATTTTTACTTCTTTTTAGTTAATAAATAAGCTTTGATAAATGATGTTATTAGAGCAATAACACAAAATAGTAATAATAAAACTGACAAATAACAGTTTTTCCGCAGGTTTGTTAATAAAACTGCAAATATGTGTAGCGGTTATTATTAAAATTTATGTTTGTACAGCTACCTTAAGCACGTGAAAATTAACTTGATGTCTTTACTATGAAATTGCTTTTGCATTTTAGTGATTACTTTAAAATGAAATATCATCAAAGTAATGTGAAACTAAAGATTTAAGTAAATTTGCATTGCAACGGAAAATAGTTGAGTTTGTGAATTTAATTTTTTTTCTGGTGGATTGATTTTACATTTGGAATCAATTATATGCTCAAATAATTTTACAATTCAATTTAGATTTTTTGAGGAACAATATTTCTATAATAAATCTGAATGAAAATAAATCTCATTTAAAGCCATGTCAAAATGAGTAATTCAATTGTTATTCCGTTGCTTATTAAAAAAAAAAAACTCTGGAAATTACGTAACAAGTGGCAGTCTTTGATCTCTGCGTACCCCTCTGGGAAACAGGCGTGATGTTATGTATGTATGTATGTAAATTACATAACACATACACAACATAATTTGTGTATCAGTTATTAGAATAACTGATTTAAAACGAATAAGATACCTCAACCAAAACGAAGTCCGTGTCACCTCGGGTGCAAATATAATGATCCATATAATTCCAGTTGTAATTTTCAAGCTTCTCTGTAGAGAAAGAGACCCAAGATACCTCGTATGTGTCATGATTCGGTGCATGGAAGCGGTACCGATAATGAATATTGAACGGCGGGTATGGGTGTCTAAAACATATTATACGTGTATATTTAAAACAGTAGGTAATGCATCGTAATAGTAGCCACCAATGTAAATTGATGTTATTCCAATATTATAAAACCTCCTTTACACTTTGATAGAAATTCGCCGTACCGTACTAGCGTCTTGCTAACAGATGCAGAAAAGGAGCAAGGACAGGCCCATATTGAGACAGTGATGAAACGGTTTTACCGAGCAGTTATTCATAAGTACTAAAGCATCGTAGGTGTTCTTACAGATTATCATTACAGTACAACGGTAGGTTATGTATCGCCCAAGAAATCTTCTCTTTTTTCTTTTCAGCCGGAAGACGTCCACTGCTGGACGAAAGCTTCCCCCCTATGTCTCCACAACGTCCGGTCCTGAACCGCCGGCGTCCACCGCCCTTTTGCGGCTCTAACCAGATCGTCTGTCCACCTGGTAGGGGGCCGTCCCACGCTGCGTCTTTTTAATTCATTAAAATTTGTATGATTTTCTCAAATATTTCTGGTTTTAATTTCCGACGTCACATTAGGTACATACAAATGCATAAGTGCTGCATGAAGACTAATAACCGGAGTGGTGCATCGGTAATGCGTCTGAATCGATGATTCCAGGTACGATTCTCGGTCACGATAACAAAGAAAAATATGTGTGTTGTGAAAAGGTGTTTAGGGTCTAGTTTGTGTCCGCACGCCGTACAAATTAGTAAATATGTAGGTTGCACACCCGGGATGCTTATAGACACCTATCATGTTGAGATAAAACATACCACTAGTGAATACTGGTTACCATTAGTGTTTTATGGTTACTTTTTAGATTGATTAACCAGTGGTGAGTAAGGTCGGGTATGCCATACCCGAGAAGTTTTTAAACGCAGATTATTTAATGGAGGTACGGGTATTTTGGATCATTTAGAATTTGGACTGTACTCAAAAAAAGACAGAAAAACAAAACATTGTACATATGGAATATGCGATTTTTACAAGAGATTGTGCTTATTTGTTGGTGTAACTTTGGTGCTATGTTGCATGATATAAGATGTTTCAGTTCCTTTTTAATAAAAATAATTAGAAGATACTTATGTCAAGTTACCAAAAAAGTTAAAGTTTTGTTAGATTTTTATGCGATAAGAAGTAAAACTACCTTAACTTATTTTTTCGAAAAAGATTTAGTTGCTTTGTAGTATAGCACGGACGCGAAGCACAAAGAATTTCGTTCATTGAAATTTTACTTTTTAGCCTGTGTTCAGTGGTCAAATAGTAGTAATATTTGATGACAGCGGTCGGTCATCGAATCTGTGCGAGCGCGACGGCAAATAATTATGCGCGTGCAACAGAGACAAATAGTGATCGGTCATTAGACGAAATTCTTCTTGCTTCGCGTCCGTGCTATAGTAACAAATGCTAATAACACAATCATAGTGTCAAAAATTGAACATCATAGTTTCGGGTATCTCCTACCCTACCCTTTTTAATTTGCTCACCTTGGCCAATATCTTGTAACTGTAATAGTAGATCCAACAAGAGTCAACTTATGAAATATCCTTCCTATAGACAGCAAATATCTTTTGGTCGGAGCTGCATTTACGAGTTTCCCGCCTTGGGGTGCTACTTTAGACGGAGGTGGCACTGGTGTAGATGGACAATGTGATTCTATTACTTCGTTCTCATTTACACCAACTATCAACTGGAAGCCCTGTATGATAAACCACTAATTAAACATACGAATCTCTTTCAACAACGTGGCCCAATCTACAGCGTGATTTGCGTTTGGTATAAAAAAAGTCTTGGTTTAATTAATAATCCCAGTGCCTAAAATATAGCAAACATTAGTAACTACACACATTCACACAACAGATGAAAGACAAAAATGATTTATACACACCTGTGCCAATCTTTGTGAAACTAATTCCTTGAAAACCTCCACCGTAGTCAGAGGTTCTTTATAAATAGCCCTGTTCTTAGCGAAATCCGCGTTTACATCGTCTGGCAGTAAATTATAGTCTGACACCACATAGTCATTCTGGAGCGATCGCTTATCGGGGAAATAATCAGTCGTAATCGGCAGACAAGCTGGTATTGTGAGGGATTTCCAGTCCACACCTAACGTATAAGATTACATTTACAGATTTGAAAAAACCAAAGTTTAATTATAATTTTAAATAATCCTTATCCTAATCTTACGGTTGTTTATAATTTTCTATTGCCATTCGACATGTCTACCCATGACCTAGGGGCGTGCATTTAATAAACGTCGTTAAAAAGAATGAATACTATGATATAATATAATTACCTACATATGTTGCCGTGTGGTAGCGGCAGAGAAGCATCGGATCATCCCTAATCCTTCTGATGGTGTCGTTAGAGGCGAGTGATGATATAAACCCACTGTCTCGTTTGTGCATTTCTAAATTGTCAACAGTATTTTTTTAATATTATACAATATGGATAGGTCTTGATGAAGATTTTTGTGTACTAAAATCTAATAGTGGGTCAACAAGGCCGTTTGATAGAGTAATGACGTAGTCAAAGAAAGAAGATTAGATTTCGTGTCACACAAGCACGAGCAAAGAGAGCTCAGCCTAGAACTTGGTTTCTAGGTTTAGGTCACGATAAATCATACACATTTTCACGATAAACAATACAACTCTCTCTACTCTACTGGACACTGGCTCGGTTACAGTTTTATTTCATATTGTTAGACACTGCTTTACCTTCTAGTGTTAATTAGTATCAAATAAACTAATGCACGCCCCATTGTAAAGGTCATGTTATTTTTCTTTTAGGCAAACACTGTAGAATGTTTTTGAAAGTGCGAATTAAAGCTTAGCCGCTTAAATTAAAAAAAACATCAAATGTTCCACATAGTGGATACATTTTACATTATTTACTAGTGTTTTTATTTTCGATTACCATTGTTATAATGTACAGACGGGGTCACTATCACTTTACTAAGCTTAGGCGGGCGAGAATCCCTTGAAGCTTTGCGCATGGGGTGGTCCGAGTGGGACGAGTCGCGCACAAAGTTTCAAATTTGTTACTAAGACTGATAAAGCGATGGTGGCTCCTATTGTACGCAAACTACAAATTATCCTAATTAAATTGATCAATATCTGACTACCTTGTTATATACCCTATTGGCTGCTGAGGGTTTTATTAAATCTGCGTTCCAAGACTGCTCGGGCGAGAGTTAAATTGGCTTTCCAGATTGCAACGAGGAATTTAAAAAAAAGTGTTTCGAAACGCCCAACCCCGAAATTTTTTAAGTTGTTGTTTCAAAACCGTTTGAAATTTTAACGTTTTAAAACGCAGCAGTTATCAATCATATTCTCATGTATAATCATGATCAAAGGTTGGAATAAGGTTGTGTGATTTATGTTCTTGTAGGAGAATAATAAGGAAATTTCTCAAATCAAATCTTAATTTCAAATTTCAATGAGTCAGATAAGAAAATTTTTTCATTTTTTTTTTACCATAAATCAAACGTAACATATTCACTGTAAACTACTCGTATTTTAATTCTTAAGTTTTTACTTGACATGTTATCCACTATACCCATTGGCTTTTACATTTTTACGCGTGAAAGTATTTTTTCGTTATATTTTATGCTATCTAAATTTGGATTTGACATTTTATTAGATTTCTGAAGGGTCGGCAACGCGCGAGTGATGCCCCTGGTGTTGCAAGCGTCCATAGGCTACGGTGACCGCTTACCATCAGGCGGACCGTAGGCTTGTTTGCCACCTTAGTGGTATAAAAAAAATAAAAAAAAAATAGTATAATTAAGGAGTTCCACGCCGATAACCGAATTCAGGGCGGGCGGAGCCGCTGGCAAAGTCTAGTAATTCATAAAATCCCGACAATGTCCATGTTGGTATCAAAATTTTGTTGCAAATACAAAAATCACACTACCCAATTTCGACCTCTGATTATGATTGATAAAATTATGTCCATGAAATGACTTGTTGAGAAAAGCAGTTAATCGTGTTCAGTTATTCGATATGCGTGCCAACTATATTTATGGAGTAAACTCACAGTTAACATCGGTAGCTGTGTTATGTCTGTGCTTTGAAATTGATGTTATATCACATGCTACTATAAAATTTGTCCAAAAATTTTCTACGAAATGTCGAAGCAACTGTTGGTCTAATAATATAAATCTAACCAAAATATACTATATGTACATGCAATTGCTATTCCCTGTCCCCTCTCCAAGGTGATGGAGCATGTGATTAACACACAGCTTTTAAGATACCTACAAAACATGATCTGGTCACCGACCGCCAATACTCAATCGGTGACCTACTAGTGTATCTTATACCTAGATAGGCTCTAGGTATGATTTAGGGAGAGCGAAGGCGTTAGACTGAGTCTGGCACCGAGGTCTTCTATCGAAGTTGTCACCTTACGGACCGCCCAACGGTTTGAGCAAATGGGTGGCGACGCATTCGATATACGATAGTTGACGGTAGTTGCTGTGATAGCATAGATAATGATGCTGGCGTCCCAAAGGCTCTGTGCTATCTCCTAATCTCCTACGATTTTTTGCTGCTAACCATCGATAAGATACATTGCTGTGCAGATGACAGTACTGGAGACGCTTATAACACGGGTCGTGCAATCATACCTCTTTGTGTTGTGGACGAAAACCGCAGAAAACTTGTGTCGAAAGATGTGGCCACTCTGTCCAATGTCTACTAGGCATGGGAAAACTTGGTCCTATTCAACCCAATGAAGATACAAGTCTGCACTTTCACCGCTAAAAACGCATTATCTGTGGTCCCACAATTCGAGATAACGCTTTTCATCTCTAAATGTATTGGGATCTTTGGTATTGACATCTATGGCGGCATTCAGTTCCAAGATCACGTGGTAGTGGCTCAACAGAACGAGACAGAACCTCACCTCGGGGCAAAGATTGCTACTTAATAAGTCGCAAGTCCCGCCTCAAATGGAGTACTGCTGCCATCTTGCATATAGAAATCCACAACAATGATCATCGACAATTTTATACTCTGCATTTCATTCTGATATTCTGCAAAACGTTGTTTTATGTTTTTAAAATTTGAATTCAGTTTTTTCTACCTTCGAAACCACTTGCAATCGGCAGGGAATTAAACCTTACAACTTAGAACCGAAAATGTCACGAAAGTGCGGTTTCAAAGGAACCTCCCGCAAACTTAAAAAACAAATTATCAGATTCTTAAAAGGGTCGGCATCAGAGGCGGCTCGTGACAATTTTTAATGGGTGTTCACTGTTCACTAAAAAACAAAAACAAGATAGTACCTAATTTCTTAAACGCTAACCTTTTATTAATCTTTTTTTAACTAAAATTAATTCGCCTATTTAGATTTACAAACGCGCGTCGCGCTTGTATGCTTTCGTGTCACATTTTTATGACCCTTTGTCTTTATTTCAAACTGAATTACTAAAATCTTTTAGCACTGTTTAATCACATTTTATTTTGCTATAGTTACTTATTTAACAATAAACAAACTGTTTATGTAGGTTTGTACTTATTTAATTTGTTTATCAAAACTCGCGCGCACGAATGAAACATTTGTTGTGACAACTGACAAGAGCGACAACAGCGCGCCGGCGCGGCGCCAGTCGGACCGAAGGCAGGAGTCAAGCTCGCAACATAGCCCAGGAGCGGCGCTCAACATTTTGCTAATCTTTCATACAAAATCTTCTGTTTCACGTGTGAGACTGTGTCGAACTTTCTTTTTCACACTTGTGGATTTTAGCTTCAAGTCTCTGTACTAAAATTCGTTTCATAGGAGCGCAATTGCTAGCGCCCCACTTAGTTACACAGTCTCCTCAGTGCAATTTCATACTAAATCATGAGTTAACTGTGTGTGTACAGAATGTTTTTAGTAAAATGCTATTTTAACATAAAGAGTAATATAAGCAAGTAAAATATAAAACATATTGTTTCTTAAGTAGATAATTTTATGGGAGAGCGCTGCACCAGCGCTCCTTAGGACGAGCCGCCTCTGGTCGGCATCGCGCGAATAATGTCTCTTATGTTGTAAGCGTCAATTGGCTACGGCGAGCACTTAACAGCAGGATACCTTAGTGGTAAAAGAAATTATTGATATGTTCGATCAGATTTTTTTGACGACTTGACAATCTGTGTTAGTGTGACACATGGTTTAATAGCTACATTTTTGCATAAAAAACCTGCCCCTGAAGCGGATTCATAAGCTGTTATGAGGTCATGCTTATATTTACGTCAGTGACAAATTATTGGAGCATGCAGCTTTGCTAGCCAGTCAACCAAGCGTTTAAAGGATTTTATTCACATGGTACAACACATGTTTAATTTTCTGTTTTTTTTTTTTAAATTATTACACTGGTATTACTACTAAATTACTAAAAGCAACTGTTATAGAGAAAAAGACATTCCTCAATTTTAAGGAACGCATTACTAATACTAACTACACATTCCAAATACGATGAATGTGATATCAAACCTATGGCTTTGTTCGCTTTCGCCCGCAAGAGTTCCATCGAGTTTTGAAGATTTATTTTCAATTTGGTGAAATCATGAAAAATTAAAAGAAATTAAAATTTAATATTTTTGACACAAAGTAAAGTGCATGAAAACACAACAAGTTTTAAATAAGTTACTAATCAGTATACTTGTAGTAAGGGTACTTCTGTGTTTGGTATTAGTATGAAAGCATGATGACATTTCTTTAGCTGCAATCGACAATGAATACAGATAGAGCATAGAATTAAAGGACACACCACTGTAAGAAAGCTATTTACACACCTGACACTATGTGATTCAAAATGGTTCGATTCATATTTTGAAGAAGTCACTTATAGATAAAAAAATGAAAATGCATAAATGAATCATTCAGTACAACATTGCAATGATTGAGACCGAAGTTTTTGTTATTATTCAATTTGTTATGTTATCAGTTCAGTTAGCTAAATCTTATGTAATACTACAAATAAGGTTCTTACACTTTTGTCATTGTACTGACTGTATAGAGTTTTGTGCCGTTTCTGGGTGTTTTGAAGAAATAGTACATTACTTTCGAGGCCGTGGAAAATAATAATTTAATAATAATTTGAAAATGTTTTTAATCCTTGATGTATATCGCCTTTTTTTAAAAAAAAAAAAACAACGCCGTGATGGTTGTGGCAGCGCGGTCGGTCGTCACTGGCCAGTTCTATATTTGAAAAAATTAAGAAATATTCTTTAACTATTTGCGTGTTTATCTTTATAACAGGCCATACAAAGAAAATAGTATAGGAATTTACTGTCGCCTTTTCTTTTGTTTTTTGTTTATTTTTATTTATTTATTACTATCCAGAATCGATATCCTTTCAATGTTCTTTTTCCGAATGTAATTTTAACTTTCCATAGCGTTTTTGAGTAAAATCTATTTAATATCTGCAACTTCAAAAGGTACATACGATATACGATACAACAAAATTGTAGATTTTATGACTAACCCGTCGTAAGCGCAGGTGTCCATTCCTGTTCCCCCGTGGCACCCCACAGGAGCGCCAATGAGGCGTTGTTTGTTGTCGAAGGGGTGCCTATTGTAGCTCCTAGGACGCAAAGACCCGAGGAACTAATTAGGCGCTTACGATTACTCATTATGTTGCCTGCAAGAAAAAAAAATTGTACGTGAATAATTTCTGTTTTTGCATCCACAATTACATTTTTGTTTGTTTCATGTAAAATGTATAGAGAATAAAATATTGTATTATAGAGAAAAAGAAAGAAAGGTAAGATATGTCTATATGAGAATGGTGTTAGCAAGCCTAATTCGACATTTACATTGTTATGACCATAACAGCAATTTTCTGATAAATTTAAGCTTAATAAACAGGGTTAACTGACTGCGCGCGCCTATTTAATGCTAATTAATAGTTTATACTTTAGTGCATTCATAAATGATTTTTGTAAGTGTTTAAATAACTATCACGACTATTGTTTACCAAATTTGTAAATTAATATTACGATAAACTTGAGATTGTATTTTATTGAATATTTTTAAAAAGGAAGTGAATTACCAGTGAATTAAAAAAAAAAATTCGATTTATTTGTATGACATTGATAATATATCGAAATTCGTAAAATTATAAAAAGGAGTATCAATAAATTTAACGTATAGTTCCTATAAATAAATACAATAAATACTCATAAAAGTATATTGCATACAGGTAGTCATTTAAAAGGCGCTTAAAGTTTTTCAAAGACTAAGTATAATATTGAACTATAGACATAAATCTAAATAGATGACGCAAGCTCTTCCTTTGACGCTGTTTAATTCAGTCCACCGTTTTCGGCATTAGTCGTCAACCGAAATAAAGAAAAATGCCTAATTGTGCTGTACTGAGCTATAACAAATCTACGAAAAAAGTTGATTCAGATAATGGAAACGTTTCCTTTCATCGGAAAATAAGTTTGTTTCCTAAATTGTGTGTAGTTTATTTAAAAATCAATTATGTTATGTTCGTTGTGGTTTTACAATGGAAACTACTACCTGCGTGTTTATTAAAACCTGCAATGAAAATAAATTGACCGAAACTTTCACTCGTCGCTCAGTTTCGAGGTACGGTCACTATTCTCATTTTCAGTCAAATCAAGCAAATAGTGTTGTACACTTGTTATCGATTTTAGAAACAGAGAAATGATAATGTTCGGCTAGGTATATTTTGTGACACGAATTTTTTTTTATTGCAATAAATTTTTGGTTTTTAGTTTAGTAATTCTGTTCAGAATAACAATAATTAAAATTACAGGTTCTCAATTGACCCTAACATTAAAGAGAAATGGATTGATGCGACTGGGCACAAAAATTGGTTCCCAACAAAACATAGTCGAATTTGTTCTGTTCATTTTAATGATGGCAGCTTTACGAAAACAAATACAGCCAAGCGACTGGATGAACGCGCGCGACTCGGACTAACAGCTGCGTACTGGCAGATGGCGAATTCCCATCACTAAATTGGTGTTGTGACGTCATAGTAGGTAGAAAAAAAGTGGCACGCTTGGTTTTCACACAGTTGGAGGGGACTTGCGTTATCTTTTTAGATGTATGTCTGTGTATTGAACTATTGAAAACAAGTTAATATTCCTCATTAATGTTCTATTTTGTAGATAAACTTAATGTTATGAACAACGCTGTAGTGAGATCAAAATTGTTTGTCTCACAAGGCTGCAAAATTATTTGGCTATTGTGGCTTTGAATCCCTCGCATGGCTCAGGATTTTATTTTTGAACTCGCTCCGCTCGTGGATTCAATCCTAGAATCCTTAGCTTGCTCGGTATTTAACTTAGACACTCGCGCCCAATAACAACTTTACAAGCCTTGCGTAACAACGAACTACTTTAAGTTTGTCAGGATTTGAGCTATATGCCGTATGACGAACAAGGTCATTTTTCAGACGGATCTGCTGAGCAAATCCTAAGAAATCCCTGCCATAAATAACATTTTTAGTAGGGTCTCTCAACTTATTCTGATATAAACCGAGCCAACTCCGCCTGAATTTCGATACTTTAGAAAAACCCCACAATATTGTAAACGAAGAAAGAGACCCACCACATAATTCATTCTTTTCTCAATGTTGAATTGCTTATGGCTAAATGGACTCACCATCCACTTGATAGATAGAATGGTTATTATTGACGGCCGAGCCGTTCTCCTTGGGGGCGGAGTTCTCACTAGGATGGTCGGTCTTGGCAGGTTCCCCGGCTGGGCGTGCTTGGTAGTGGTGTTGTTGAATTAGCACCCCCGTTGGACCTGGTAAACACGGGAAATGTATTTCACACTGTGCATAAGTATAACTTATAAAAGTGTTTAAATTAAATTATGTAAGATAGCTTTCTAATCACGCAATTTAAAATAAGATATTCATACACTTATTTACACACACAAATTTAAGAAACTAAGATTTGATTGATTCTGGCTATTTGGAATTTTTTGTTTTTAATAAACAAGTAATTTGTAGTAAGGACGTTGCAAAATCCAGGACTTCATTGATATTTTAATTAGTCATAAAATATTCAGTTATCACACACTAATCAGTTACTAATAACAGAAATCGTCCCGCGGCCGGCCTTTCTAAACGTGAACACTTCTAGGAAAATTTTTTTTGCCTGTATAATTTCTCGCATACAAAAGTTCTAAAAATTCAAAAGATGTAATGGTGGCGCTAAGTAGCATATTTAAGCGTTTCTGTTAAAATACATTAAACATATAATAACATTGGTGTTAAATTAACAAAAACGTTACTAAGTCGACTACTGCTGAACTTAATTCAATAAGAAATAACACCACAAGTGTCACCTTTAGGGAATATATGTGTCCATCGGCGCCTGTTACTAGTGAGTTTGACGGTAACATGGGAAGGGTCGAAGGGGTTGATGAGAGCGCGGCCGGTGCGAATCACGGGCTTGCTCGACGATATAGAGCTGCGTGGACAGAGCCGTGAGTTGCTCGGAGAATCCGTCGCGTCGCTGCTCGAGTCGAATGCTAAGCGCTTACCTGAAAAAAATAAAACTTTATCCTGTAAACAAAATAAAAATACCTTTATAGCCACTAATATCACTTTGGTAAAATTTATTGAATTTTTGTTACTCAATCAAGCACTCACACTTCAGATAAATGATAAATGGCGTCTTTGGCTTCGAGTTGAGGCGTTCTGTTGAACTACCCTCACTTTGTCTTTATACTTGTCATAGTGTACACAACACTAACGGTGACCTCGGGTGCGTTCGTTAGAGAAACTCGAAAGCTGCATTTTCCGATGACTGGTTTCCATGCAGGCGACAGTTTGTATCCAACTTCACGATTAAAGTACTTATGCTTTTTTATTTCAATCGCTTCGCGTACCAATCTACGGTAATATTGGAGATCGGTGGACAAACCTTAGGCTGGTGGAGCTTAATCCAGTGGTTGGAATTTGAGTTAATCAGATGTTCCGCTATAACAGATTCTGTGGTCTGGCTAAGTACAACGACGCGTTTAATCCAGTTTTATTTTTAATTAGTAATGGAACGCGAAAATTTAAAAACTTATTTATAGTGTTAAATATGTTTAAAATCTTACTTTCACCGCTTAAGATGTCGCCAAGACTGTGGTGAATGTCAGGATCTGACATTTTTCGGTGATGCAAAGCAGAGGCCGGAGGACTTTTCCTATTCAAACCTTCAAGTCCGGCTACTGAAGTTTTCTTTGTTCGAGGCACCCTTTGAACACTGAAATCCAGAATTAAAGGTAGCAAATAAAGGTTTAAAAAAAACTTGTAAGATCCAATTAGATTTTATTTGATTTCTGTTTCAATTTATTACTAAAACTCATGTATACTACTATAAAACTAAGGTTCAACTATTTTTAAAATTCGTAGGTATATGATGACATAGTATGTACCTACGTCTATGATTATACAATAGATGAATTATAGAAATCTATAATGAAGGCTTTAATATAGAGTTAAGAAACTTTAATTATTACTAGAGTCCTTTTTTGCATACTTACATACATGTTACAAATTATAATTAATATAAATTAAAATGATTAAAATATTAATTTATATTGATAGCTATAGTTATGGCATGTATGATTTATTTTCTTCTAAGACTCTAATCATTAGAAGAAATAAAGAAAGATTATTTCTGTGTATGTATGTATATATTGTATTTCTTAATTCTATGAAGATTTTAAAGATAGATGTACTAGGACTTTATAAGTCACTAGAAGTTACAAATTATAAGTGATATTAGACATGCACATATAAGACCATTGCATGAATTGTTGTGAAGTATTAATGAGAGACTAAATAAACATTAAAATATTGTAATTCTTTTGACTTAGAAAAATGTATACCTATTCCTATCTAAAATTTCAGGTAAACTACGTTCAAGTTCTGTTAGAGTTTTTTTATAATAAATCATTAAAAAAATTAATATTTGTGCTTAAAATTATATATTGAAAATAAAATTTACCATGTACTGTGAGCTGGAGGCAACTGAAACACTTGTGCATCGTACGAATCATAATCGAATATAGAATTGTGCATATATTCATCCTCTTTCAGCAACTTTCCTTTGCGTTCATCTTCGTACATTTTCTTTAGAGGCTCTTGACTTTTTCTTGGCGGCAATTTTATACGAGGTATAAAATTTGAATAAGCAACCTTCTTATTAGTCGAGTAAAAAGACAAGTTGATCCAATGAGGCATAGAGTAATCATCTATTGAATTAAGATTGTTGTCTTTATTATGGAATTTCAGAAGTGGAACAGCGTGCAAAGGTTGTTCTCCTACGCAAACCAAATCGCTTCCGACACCGTTATCTATGATTCTCTGTTTGGTAACGTTAGTAAGTTCTCTATCGACCTCAAACACTCCTACTCCTGGCGTTATAACTACGCTCAATTGACCCGTACGGTCGAAACATCTATCGAGGTAGTGTTTTTCGAACACTGAAATAAAATAAAAGGTTTAATAGGTATCTGCAACAGCATTGCAGTAAACGAAACCACCGTACTTACACAGAATTGTCACAGTACACAGTATGACAAAGGTACTGTATCTTACCATTCAAGCTCATATTTAAAACTTCTAGAAAATTTCCCTGTGCTGCAGTAGAATTGACGGCTGTAGGTATTTCCATGTTAGGTCTTTCATGATATTGAAGAACAATTTTTTGATAATCGGTAAATAGCCTTCTTAGTTGCAGGAGCACGCTTGACCAATCTTCATACCTCTCGTTTTGAACTGCCACTCTAGGTTTCCCAAACAAATATTTTTATTTAGTTTTATACTTAATGCCAATTTATACATACAAAAACCGAAACATAAGGCAAGGACAATTGTAATTACCTTATATCTCATCTTGGTAAAAAGTTATGTTTGCCGCTTTTTAGTAGTGTTTGTCTAAGCAATAAAATATCAATTCAAATGTCGCTGTACATTACGTATAGCAAAAACTTTTTAACAAAAAAAAAAACAACCGGATTTAAGAATATACACTAAAAATGTAAAAATAATTACTTATTTCCAAAAATCTGTTTCATGCAAGTAAAGTGTGTTATAAACTGTAAGGTACATAGACTAAAGTTTTTATTCTTTACATTGAAAACATCCACACTCGTAACAAAATTTTATACAATCGTCAAAATTTATTATATATTAATTATACATCCAAATCAGCTTATTATTTTTTTACTCTATAACTAAGTTTTAAATTCATTACATTAATCAGTACAGAAGGTCCCATCCTTCTGGGAAGTATACCATTTTCAATAAAAAATATTTTTCGAATCTGTCCAGGTGTCTTTGAGTAATCAGGGAACATACATAAAAAAAAAGATTCAGACAAAATGAGACTCCTCCTTTTTTGAAGTCGGCTTAAAATGGCGAACATAGCCAAAATATACAGTTTCCAAAAATAAATCTATACCTGTAAAAATCTTCGTAGAATCTTCCTCTGGAACCTTTTTGTAGGCATTCACGCATATGTTGTGGAAACTCCTCTAAAGATTTAGCTTTATAAAAGGTTCTCGAAAATAAAACAATTGTTACTTCATGGTTGCTTCCATTTTTCTGTAAAGCATCATACATATGGTTAAGATGGACATAACATTATTCATAACATAACAAAATAGAATCTGTTGATCATAATTTTTTTCAATCAGAATAATATCAGATAAAAACCATTATCTGTGCTAAACTTCATTAAAAATAAACGAATATTTAAATTTCAAATGTTCCAAATAAACTAACCTAACTCTTAAGGATTTATTACCTTCCATTTAGCAAACAGATCTGCAAGGAACCCATTCACAGCTTTTTCAAAATATAAATCACCATGTATATCAAAGTCCCACATTTCAGAAGACATTTGTATAAAGAGATAAACCATTGACGTTGATGATCTAAACACTATCTTGGTGTCTTCAGTAATGACCCCACAAGCCACTCTGTCACCCTGAGACCACATCTCATACACTTGGCATCGGATAGCACCACCACAGTATTCAATCTTCTTATTTAAATATACACATGTGCTGACCTTAAAAAATACCATTTTGTTATAATATACTGGGCGTTAGTAATAATATAATTACAAAAACTGATAGGTATACATAGAATGTCATTATTAAATAAAATAATATCAATGAAAAGATTAAGGCAAAATGTTAACACTGCACAGTATGTAATTTGACCTAACTAAATTACACACTGCGCATTGAAGAGTTCTTAATCGTGTGGATCTATGGTACCAGTTTTCGTTAATGCTGACGTATGTTATATATTATATGTTATATAAAAACCCATAATCATATACAGGCTATGACTTGGTTTCGAAGAGGCGAAGGGGTATTGAGGACTTTCGAGTTTCGGAAAAAGTTTCGAACCAGGATATTTTTGTTTTAATTGGTAACTGGTTTCGAAAAAAGAAGTAATGTTCTTACTTGGAAATCGGGTTTCGGTACAAGAAATATTTTTCTCTTTTGGAAACCGGTTTCGAAACTTGGTTTTACCACTTTGGTTCTAATTCACTTTGATCCCAGTTTTTTTATCACATGCTAAAGTCGATTTCCAAACATTTTACAACGAGTGTTTGACAGTTAATTCAGAACAAACGAATAGGTCTAGTGAAGGTTTTTAACAAAATAAAAATTCTGCTAAGTTCATAATTAATAAACTGTAGCCAACAAATGCAAGAGATATTTAAAGATGTATGAAATTTTTATGATTGAGTTGTCTTTTATTTTTGTGATTTTTCCCTACTATAGTTAAATAAAAGCAGAAATCATCACCTATGCTCAGACTTGCTGCATTTGTGTTTTGCAATAAAGTCACTTTCCGCTCGGTACAATTATGCACTAATTCTATAGTACAAAATTAAAAATATGTATAGTATGTGCTACGGTTGATAGATTTTCTGTTTTCTTTTGGCAATTACAATTGTAATCACGTGAAATAGTAACTTATTGTAGGTGTGATATTAATATAATGTATGTAATATCATTGCAATGCCGGAAATCTCCATAAAACAGCGGAAGGTCCGGTGGGCGTTGCTTTCTCTACACGTTTATAAGTTTAGTGGGCCAGACGATATACCAGTAAACATTGTGCTCCTGAGTTATTTTCTGCACTCACGCGCCACTTTGCGCTTCCTACCACACTTAGCAATTTCCGTTTTCATGAATGTCTACGAATGTGTACCCGGTGCCCAAAGTGGGTGATAGATCAGATCCATCTAATTACGGGTCTATCGCTATTACCTCCCTCCTCTCTTAGGTGATGGAGCATGTGATCAACACACAGCTTCTAAGACACCTAGAAGAACACGACCTGGTCAATATGGCTTTCGCCACAGTCGCTCGACCTTCTAGTGTATCTCACACATTGATGGGCACTAGCCATTGAGAGTCGGGGAAGGCATTGCCATTTAGCCTGGACAAAGTCAAGGCATTCGATCCGTTCTGTCACTGGGGTCGCAAACGAGCCGTAGTTGACGGTAATTGAGTTGATAGCATGGACATTAATGCTGGTGCAAGGCTCCGTGCTGTCTCCTACACTGTTCCTACTGCATATGAATGATATGTTGTACATCAACAACATACATTGGTATGCACATGACAGTACTGGTGATGCTTATTATACAGGTCGTGCAAACATCCCTTGTTTCATAATGGAGGAAAAGCACGAAGAACTTGGGGACGGGAAAACTTGGTCCGATTTTTTTTTTTTTTTTTTTTTTTTTTTTTTTTATACCACTAAGGTGGCAAACAAGCTTACGGCCCGCCTGATGGTAAGCGGTCACCGTAGCCTATGGACGCTTGCAACACCAGGGGTATCACTTGCGCGTTGCCGACCCTTCAGAAATCTAATAACTTCTTTCTTGAAGAACTCCATACTGTAGTCCTTGCAGAATACCTTGGCAGGGAGCTCATTCCACAACTTAAGCGTTCGCGGGAGGAAGTTTCTCTGAAACCGCACTGTACGCGACCATTTAGGTTCTAAAGTGTGAGAATGGATTCCCTGCCGATGGCGAGCGGTGCGATGGTAGAAAGTAGCCGTGGGCATCATTTCGAACAATTCCTCAGAACACAACCCATTGTACAAGCGGTAGAACACACACAGTGAGGCAAAGTCTCTCCTTAGACTTAAGGGCTCGATACCGCAAGTGAGTTTGGAATCGTCGACAATTCTCACAGCCCGTCGTTGAACCGAGTCAAAAGGGCCAAGCTGGTATCCGGGTGCACCTGCCCAGAGATGGCAGCAGTACTCCATATGGGGCCGAACTTGCGACTTGTAAAGTAACAACCTTTGCCCCGACGTGAAGCACTGCTTCGCTCTGTTGAGTACACCAAGTTTTTTGGACGCCAGCTTCACCTTATCTGATAAATGATCTCGGAACTGAACATCGCTGGAGATGTCGACACCAAGGATCCCAATGCTCTTGGAGATGGAGAGGGGAGTGTTCTGGAATTGTGGGACTACAGTGAATGGAGTTTTCTTAGCGGTGAACGCGCACACTTGTGTCTTTGTAGGGTTGAATCGGACCAAGTTTACCCGTCCCCAGTCAGAGACCTGGGACAGTGTGGTCTCGATTTGAGACACAAGTTCTCCGCGGTTTTCCTCCACAACGGAACGAGGGATGTTTGCACGACCCGTGTAAAAAGCGTCTCCAGTACTGTCATCTGCATAGCAATGTATGTTGTTCATGTCCAACATGTCATTGATATGCAGTAGAAACAGCGTAGGAGACAGCACAGAGCCTTGCGGGACACCAGCATTAATGTCCATGCTATCAGAGCAACTACCGTCAACTACGGCTCGTATGCGTCTGCCGGACAAAAAGCTAGCCACCCATTTGCACAAACCCTCGGGCACTCCGTAAGATGGCAACTTCGATAGAAGACCGCGGTGCCAGACCCGATCGAACGCCTTCGCTATGTCCAGGCTTCAACCCTAGAAAGACATGTCTGCGCGTGCACCTCTATGAAAATTCCATTTACTGTGGTACCACAATTCCAGAACATTTTCCTATCCATCTGCAAGAGCATTAGGATTCCTGGTGTTGACATCTCCAGCGATGTTCAGCTCTGAGATCATTTGCAAGACAAGGTGAAGCTGGCGTCCAAAAAACTTAGTGTACTCAACAAAGCGAAGCAGTACTTTACGTCGGGGCAAAGGTCGCTGCTTTACATGTCACAAGTTCGGCTTCATATGGAGTACTACTGTCATCTCTGGGCACACACCCGGATACCAGCTTCTCTCATTTGACTTGGTTCAAGGACGGACTGTCAGATTTGTCGACGATCCCAAACTAACTTGCCGTATCGAACCCTTATGACTGAGGAGAGACTTTGCCTCCCTGTGTGTGTTCTACCACTTGTACAATGGGATTTGTTCTGAGGACCGCCGCCATCCGCAGGGAAATCGTTCTCACACTTTAGATCCAAAATGGTCGCGTAAAGTGCGGTTTCAGAAAAACTACTTCCCGCGAACGCCTGGATTGTGGAATGAGCTACCTTCCAAGTTTTTTTCTAAAGACTACCTTATGGGGTTCTTCAAGAAAGTTATTCGATTTTTAAAGAGTCGGGAACGCGCGAGTGATACTGCAAGCGTACATAGGCTACGTTGACCGCTTACAATCAGGCGGATCGTAAGTTTGTTTGCCACCTTAGTGGTATAAAAAAAAATCAGCTGAAAAATGCGTAGCTGGTTACCTTGATTAATTCATATTACTAATTAGTGTTTATTGTAAGTGTTGCAGTTTTACATACCAAATGGTTTTTTAATCTCCACATTTCTGAGCGGCCCATGTACTGATCTCTAAAAGTGAGCTCCACAGAATCTAAAGCCACATCTGGCACATTAACTATATTTACATAAACATCAGCAAATGTTCTAAGTTGAAATGTTGTTGCTATACTTTGCTCAACACTAATTGTATCTGTAAGAAGTAAATTTTAATCTTTTACCACAATATTATATTAGTAGCAGTATTCTATTCTTAACTGCAAAATCTTATGTACATTGAAGCTATTCAAACCCTCAATTCAAAGTCACTTGATATTTCTGCATGAGCAATTACGGCCCTGTATTAACTAAACGATGAAACTTAAAACCTACACACACAGGGGTATGTCTGCTTCTGTTGCATAACATGATGCCACTATTCAAAGTTTGAAAAAAAGGATTTTTTAAAATTAATTTTTAAAGAATGGATAGAGAATGATGATTTTTACAGAAAGACTTCTACAGAAAGAGTAATTCTTATCAACTTTGGTTTAAAACAAAACAAAATAAATAAACGATTATTAGTTAATTTTAATTGATGGTGGAGATGCAAAAGTATGTTACTGTTATAGGACTTCACCTATTTTTTTTCCAACTTTTTCCCAAAATCAATCAAGCTACCTTATTTTTACACATTACATAATTAATAAAAATTATAATTACAATTAAATTAAAACTAACTTCAGATATGGTTCATTTAAGTGGTAACATTGAAAATTAAAGAAAATTTGCAAAGCAGTGATAGCACAAGGAAACTTAACACAAAGATTAAATTTTCTGCCAGCATGTTTTATTTCCTGGCAGTGTTAACCAGTTTAAAAACTACACAAAATATACCTCTTCCACGTCCTGGAGTATCTACTTTTGTCACTTGAAGAAGCAGCCTAGGATAATCATTCTCAGGATGATAGATTTCAACAATGTCTTTTTCTTTCAAGCCAGGGTAGTCTTTAAGATTAATGATTAAATCTTCAGCTGTAAAATTCAAATTCCTAATTATATTTTCATACATTTTATATTAAAGTAACTTTCATAATTGTCTAAAGATTAATTTTAAAATATGATTGTTAATAATATACATACACAAAGCAAGCTAATAAATGTATTTTATGAAGGGTATTTAATGTATAATAAGTAGTTCAGAGGGTTTATACAAAATCTGTTTATGTTTGTGTTTTTGTTGGTTTTTGATTATTATAATAATAATAATAATAAATTTATTTATTGATAGCCAGATACATAGAAACCCATACAAAGTATAAAGTAATATATAGAAGAGAAATTAATAGTTAAACAATTTTGGTATTAAAGTCTTGAGTTCCCTGGCTCCCAAGATAGGAAAAAACATCCTGTGTTTCAGGAACCAGTGCCCCCTTGTCGTCTGCTTACCATTTTCACTGAGTACTAGGTTATACATATTTATTTGAGATTGTGAAAAAATATATGTTTAAAATAGTGAACACTTACTTACTACATTACTGTTTATACCTGTGTAATACAACATTTTAAATTGATTTCTATTTAACTACTGCAATATATCCTAAAAGTAATATTTATAATTTATTAAATTTAATAAATAATAAATACTTTCAAAGATTACTTTTTTATTCAAGGCAATTATCAGAACACATTTGTCAAAATTGGTAAGTAAACAAAATAATGCTAATAATGTATTTGCAAAACACTTTATTTTTTTTTTAATTATTACTAGTTGCCAACAATAAAGCCACATAAATATAAGTATAAGTAACTTAAGATTATAAGCATAGCATATTTTTGTATTGCTAATGTGATGATATCCCATTTGCTTTTATATCAAACAGCAGGCAACATTTGAGCACTTGCAGTGCTACCAGGAAAAGGGGTCATGTCTAAAGTTTGGTAAGTCTCGGCATTTTCAAAGTTCCGGGACACAGACATGCTGGGGTCAAAGTACCTACCATACAAATTTAAACTGTGCCAGGTTTTTTTGCGAAAAGTACTTTCTAATAAAAATGTTGTCAAAGACTGGAAACCCACACAAATAAGTCTTCAAATTGGAGTGTAGAGAGCATCTTGTCAGGTTTTAAATACTTCCTTTCCAGTTTACTTTAGATATGAAGAATAGGATCTTGTCATGTTATGCTGCCATCGAATGTCAACTTTGCATCAGTTGCTCAAGAATTGTGATATTGAAGTTAGTGGTGACAAAAAGCATGGGCTCTTATTCTCTTACAGGTCACTATTTCTTAATTGAATTTTGCTCAACCCTTGCTACAAATTGCTTAGTCAAACACATGTTCAAATAACTTTTCCAAATTAACAGAATGGAGTTAATTTTTTGGGATATGTAACAATTAAATTACCATTTTAGTAACAGACAAATGTGTCAATGATTGCCTATACCAGAGGTCACAGAAAAGAATAAAATATAGGTCATTATTAAAAAAGGATTCTTGATGATTTGTGATCTAAGGGGTTTAAAATTTTTGTTCAAAGTTCATCAAAAAATATTGTTACATAAAAACTATAAATGATAGGTGCTTGTTTTTGTTTTTTTTTAAAAGGAAGGGTAGTGGTATTGCCAAGAAAAACAAATAATATCTATTATATATTATTTATACATATATATTGGTATATTTAAAAAACTTCTTAAAATAGGCTTTTAAATAAATCAGTGCAACAACTGCTTTGCCCAACAAACTGTTTCTAGATTTTTTTGATATTGCTTCCAGATAAGAGAACACTCTTTCATTTCATTGTGGTTTAAGTTTCACAAAAAAGTACTAAACTTATACCTTATCTTTTGTATGGAAAATTACCAGGATGAGATTTTAAAAACATTTTTCGGGTCTCTATCCCAAAAGTGTCAAGACACAATACAATTAGAATTGGAAAAAGCCCCAGGACTTAAAGAAACAAGACATCCTGAGACCCACATCCTAGTCATGTCGCTTCCATTGCATATGCATTAGACTGGTAATACTACATATTTTATACCTTACAGGGCAGTTTAGCTTATGTGGCCATGATGTAGCTAGAATGTTGAAAAAACCTAAAACATGTAATGCTCAAAAATGTCTCAGCCCTTCCATTGCATATGCATTAGACCGGTCACACTACATATTTTATACCTTGCAGGGCAGTTTAGCTTATGTGGCAAAATGTAGCTAGAATGTTGAGAAAACCTAAACATGTAATGCTCAAAAATGTCCATGAATTTTAAAACTACAAAAAACACTAAAGAATTAATGACAGTATAAAATAAAAATTACTTACGGCTAAAACTTGATTGATGAACGATTAGTTTAAACGACTTCATTATGCTTTATAAATTTCAGAGTATAAGTATTTTTGAATTTGTTTTTGTTGCATACATAGATGAGTGCTTGCCAATATATTTTAAGGGCATAACATGTTATCTCCACCTATAAAGATAAAACAAACATTTTATAATTCTGACAAAGTATTTTTTTTACTTTACAAATAGGTTTTTTGCGTAGTTAGTTGGGCATATGCTTTCTGTACTGAGCCCTTCAACTGGGCCATTGTAGGTAGGTAACCAATTTGTCTGTTATTGGTTACTCACAACATTTCAGCTCCATCCAGAACTCCCGGAGGTATCAAGTTTTCCAGACTGGTTAGGAGCTTCATCCATAGATTGCTCACACTTCTGCAGTACAAGATCGTGTGAGCTAGTGTCTCCTCAGCTTTCATGCAGACTCTACACAGGAGACTGTTAGTAATGATGATGTTTTTTATTTCAGTGTACATAGGGCTCTCTCTCTAATCAATCTAAGATAAAATATACTGGTCTAAAATATCGTCTTTTTCAACACAATTACATTATTGACTCTACAATTAATGTCTCAGCAACTAGTTATCTCTGACAGTTGTGATTTGGAAAATCATTTTCTTATATTATTAAGAAGTGACAATAGAAATTACAGCATCCTATGTAAATGTACAAAAACCAAACTTCTGTAATTTTTATTTTCTCTTTTGTTACCTGTCATTTAATCTATCAAGAGGCTGAAGCCCCCTTTTACTTACCCTGAACCTGGACTGGCCCTGTGAAACAGAGATTGAGGCTTCCTGAATGTTAAAATAAAATTCTGGAAAATAAAAAAATTACTAATAGAGTAATAGAGAATATTTTATATCCCTTTAATATTCGTAGTAATCCTTGTTGATGTTAGTTTTATGTTGAAACATGGGTTTATCTAATATAATCAAAGCATAGTTTTTTTGAAAGGAAATTAAACGGTAAAACCATGAGGAATCAATCAATATAAGGCAGAATACCGAAGAGCAAACAGTACCTAATTCATATAAAACAAAAAACTTACGACTAGACTGATGAAAAATTATGTTAACGATTTCATAGTGTTGTATTGATTACGTATTGTCATATGTACGACGAATATTTAAATCAACATAATAAAATATATGATTTAAATGCAATATTTTATTTTCACTCTACCCAACTCGTTATGATAAACCATTAACCACAGACACAGACTATATAGGGATCCACAGATTTTTTTTTTTTTTTTCTGAGATGACTATGCAGTTGGCTGTTGCAGCCATTACTGCTTCACCGGACTTTTGGGGCGAGACTCTGAAGGAGCCTCAGCCCATATAGCGCCCAACGCTCAAGGGCTCCCCGCGGGGGAAGCCTCGGCTTGGGTTGTCGCTCTCGGGGGCGTCCCTTCGACCGGCGTGAGTCTCGAACCCGAAGGTGAGTCACCGCCAGGAGGGGAGTTCCCCGTTACGCGGGTGCGGTTGCGATTGAGTGGGGGCGAGAAGCGCCCCGGCACTCTTTGATACCTAGTGTATCCTTGTGGGCGCCGACGAACCCGGGGACGTCGGCGTCGTGTTTGGAGGGAGGCCCTATTCGGGGAGGTCGTAGAGACTAATCTCACTATCCGGACAGCGAGATCGTCATCTGGGGACGTTAGTACGTGCCGAGGCTGCCTAACAATAGTTTAACGACCGTGACCGGGTCGTTCGGGGGGATATCTACAGATAAAATAGAATGCGTTTAATGTCATAATCCAGCCAAGTAGAAAGACATAAATGTTGTGTGACACATTGTACAAATCATGGCTCATTCGCTTTGGGTGGATTATTGACATTAAACGCATAATGTGCACAATGTCAGTCAACAAAATGCTACTATAATATCAATGTACTCTGTGGATAAGGGGCGTTTTGTTGACAGGATTTATACGTATTTAATGCGCTCAATGCTGTCTATGCGCACATTCGATGTTCTGGGCATGTTTTTGTAGCTTGCAATTTCTCGCAAATAAAGCAAATTTGGCAACTGACAGCAGGATAGCAAATAGATTTTTCAACAAAACAGTAAGAGACAGCACGAAAGCAAATGCAATCGTAACAGCTAAAAAATCACGCCCTCTGTTGACCAAAACTGAATGCGCTATGATGTTACTTTCGGGCCGCATTCGACGCATTGACTGCAAATGCTCGGGAGATATAGTAGTAGATGCGCTGTCAAATAGTGAACGGCTATATTGTTTGTTTACATTTGGTGAACAAACAATATAGCCTAAAAATTTTCATTAACAATTACTAAAATGATCCAACAATTGGCGTAACAATCGGCAATTGTGATTTAGTATTTTTATTAACAACAGAACCTTAAATTTTTATAATGTCAACTATTTTCATTAGATGTTTATAAATAGGTACTATTAAATACGACTCTTATGTCCTTTCCTGTATGTACAATGGGTTGTATTATAAATTTAATATATATATTCAAATCATTTAGTCACGTTTTTTGTTTAGAACAATTGCATTTTTTAAACTTTTTGAGCATTTAATTTTGATTACTCATTTAATTATGAGACGTAGAGGTGCTTAGTAATGCTATATTTTTCATGAAAAATTTATGCCAACAAAAACTTTCCATTAAATTTATCGGCGATTATTTAAAACAAAATTTTTTGACTGTGACTAGGGCATGTAATATAGCAAGATTTTCAAGTCTGATACTGTTTTCTGATGTTGGATCGCAACATCGGAATTCCGATATTAATATCGGAATAGAACTTTTTTGTAATAAAGTTATTTGGCTTCGAAAATATAGATGTTTTCAAGCATTGTTTTAACATAGGTACTTAAAAAATAAACTGAAACGGCCTCGAGTGTGTAACATATCAAAAGCAATGGTAGAAACGTTATAAACAAACCAAATAAGTCAGCTGTATGTTACTAATGTAAAAGTCAGCAACTATTTACTCGGCCGGGTCGGCATGAGCGTTTTTATGACCGATATCAAAACTGAAAGCAATTTAATAACAGATATCAAAAAATAAACTAAGATAAATAATAATTAGGTTACAACTTATATGTACTATATAATATACGGTAAAAGAGGAAAGGAGTAGGAAATATAGAAAGAGAGACTTGAAAGAAAATAATTATTACATATGTGTAAAAAAAAGAAACTTTTAGAGCAAACTGTAGTCGATTTAATGCTGATCTACTTGTCAGCTACTTAATGAATATTGAATTTCACAGAAATTACAGAAAAAATTGTCATGGTACTATCTTACAAATTAATTAAAAACTCAAAATGAACCTAAGTTAAATAATCAATACTGGAACAACAAAATAAACGTACCAACCCGGACTGGAGAATAAAGTCGAAAACCGGACTGGAGAGAGTACCTATGCTACGTTAAATGAATAAGAAAAAAGGAAAAAGCAACCCAACATAGTCCCTACTACACAAGAGATCAAAACTACTAAAATATACTATTTATCTTTTTCAAAATTCCGTTTTGTTTCGTCAGTTTGTTCGAGACTAACTGTCTCCTTCTTAGCCATATATTTTAATAAAAAACTTACAGTCATTTTATGCCTCAGTTGCCATGCATGGGTTTATAATAAATGTATGAGATTTAGCTGTAAAATAATGAGTTATTGTGACAACATTTTATTTCACGAACAGCGCAGCGTGGGCTTACAACATAGTTAGTTAGTTGGACTTATGTTTTCCTCACTTAGCCTCATGATAGGGCCATTGTACTTGGTAATTGGTTAATTTCATTGGTTACTTATACCATCCCAGCTCCGTCCAGAAATCAAGGAGGCATCTGATGTTATTCAGCGCCTCTCTTATGGTTTGTGGATTCTTAAGGAGTCTTGTCCGTTGGTCGCTCACGCTTTTGCAATGTAGAACCACGTGAGCCTGCATAGAGGACTGTCGGTAACGCCGATATTGAAAAAGTGTTTGTTTAGCGGGCAGTGACCTGTTATTATGCCAACTATGTAGCGTAGGTTTTTTCTACTAAGTTGTAACAGTTAGCTTCCAAGGATGTGAAAACATTCTTAGTTTGTCTGCAGTTCGTTTGCTCTGCCCACTGTTTGTTGTGTAGTTGTAAGGTTCTGTCACGTAACCACGTTTCGAGTTGTGTAAAAGGTATCGGTACAATTGGTTCGGGTCCCAAAATTTTAGTGCCCAATCCTTTCTTTGGTAACTGATCTGCCGCATAATTTCTTAGAGACCCACTATGACCACGTATCCTCAGAAGAGTAACCCGGTTCTTCAATGCAATTTTTTTGCAGTTCGTAGTGACACTCCAGGATTAGTCCACTGTCTATGCGGTTGTTATTGAGAGCTTGTAGCACAGCGGCACTGTCAGAGATGATGCGTATAGATGCATCGCTTATGTCTCTAGACAGGACCGCTGTTGCAGCTCGAGTAATCCCGACACATTCTGCCTGGAAGAAGGTCTGAGATTAAGAATGACCCCTAGTGCTGCCGTGGGGGTCGTTTTCATACCGCCTGTGGTTCCAAGCAGGCAAGGCGTTGCACGCTTTGTAGTTTGTTTTTTACTGTGCTTAACTGAGTTCGGGGCCACCAAACTACTGCACCGTACGTTAACATGGGTCGTATTATGGCCGTATAAAGCCATAGCGTTATGGATGGCTTACGGCCCCATTTCTTGCCTATTAGTCTTCTGTAGTTGTACGTGCCTTGGTTATTTTTGTACTTAGATGCTTACTCCAATTTAGCTTGCTGTCTCAAATTACCCCAAGATATAAATGATTTCGCTTACAACATTAAGGCTTTATTAAAAAAACTTAAATAGAGAATTTTACTGATTCCGATATAACGATATTCGACCCTTCAATATCGGAATCAGAATATCGGGCCTAATGCTCCGAGATTCCGGAGTTACGATATTCCGAGATTCCTATATTCATGCCCTAACTGTGACTCAATAGGACATACTGTTGTGACTAAATGTAAATATTGACGTCGTTCACACACGATGTATAATATGTTTGTTTTGAAGTCTAAAAAAAATCTGAAAAATATTATTACTAATAATTTGTGGACGAAATTAATAACTTAATAATTACATAACTAAAATAAACAATTTTTTGGTCACATGTTAAATTAGTATAAAACCATTTGACTTCATGCGTTTCATATTTCAATTATATTTTCCCAATAATATTTCTATCAACCTAATCAGAAACTTTTGTTTTTTAGTTATTTTTCTCTGACCTAATTTACTCCTTTGATTTTAAATAAAATATAATACTGAAAAATGTATTGGGATAAATGTAAAATAGATAACGGTAAATGAGGTGGATTATAATGAAATTTCTAGATTTTTGGCTTGTTTTCAAAATCATGGTCTGACACTTTTCAGTTGATCATAAATAAGGTCCATAGTTTAAAAAATATAATTGTACATTTAAAGTATGATTGCCAATAGACATTATAAGCTTCAAAAATCAACATATCAACATATATAAAACTGCGTCTCGCACTGGAAGTAAATTTCCTGTCACCAGGCTGTAATTCATGAACCGTGATAGTTAGACAGTTGAAATTTTCACAGATGATGAATTTCTGTTGCTGCTATAACAACAAACACTAAAAAACAGAATAAAATAAATATTCAAGGGGGCTCTCATACAACAAAGGTGATTTTTTTTGCTCGTTTTAGCTTGATATTAATAACAGCAACAGGTAGACGCTTGAAATATTTATAGATTATTGAATTATATATTCATTTTGAAAATAAATAATTAAATTAAAATAAAACAAATATTTAAGGGGGGCTCCCTTACAACAAACGTGATTTTTTTGGCGTTTTCATAGATAATGGTACAAAACCCTTCGTGCGCGAGTCCGACTGGCACTTGGCTGGTTTTTTTTACGGAATGGCTCGACTTATGTAATTCGGTTAGCCGTTCAAAAACCTTAGGGTAGAGTTGGGCACCCGATGACGTCAGTGTCGCGGGGCCGTTTTAAAACCGTTTGAGTCGATTAGAGTAATTAACTCGATACCGTTCAAAAACGTCTGCAGTTATTACCCTAGTGTTGACCTTAGTTAACTAAACTCGACGCGGGTTCAACGGAGGACGTTTAGCTGTTTAGAAAAAAAGCTCCATTATTTATTTTTCTGTCCTTAACCCGAGAATAGAATAAAGAGCGTTAAGTGTAAAAATAAAGCCCTCAGTGTTACTACTACAAAAAGGTTGAATGAAATAAATAAATAAATAATGGTACATAAAATAAGTTTTAAAAAAATAAAAATTAAACTAATGAACTCAGCAAGTACCCACCTAGTTTGTGAAAATTTAATTGAAAAAATCAAGATGTTAAGTTTTTATTATCATGTTCATACTCAATTTTTTCCTTAAAAAAAACTAAATCTTCAAATGAAGTTAAGTGTTATCTTGGCTCTATATTGGTACTTAAAATGGGCAAAATTTCTAAAAGTAGAAACAATGATTTAACTTGGACAGAAGCAACTCGGTTAGCTTAGTAAGGAACCCGCTGACGTCATTTTTAACTCAAGTTACTAATTTTTGCACGCATCTCAGGACCACCGGCCTTATGTATGGCAACACTGCTCTGTCAGCTGTCAAATATAGTACTCTGTGGCTGTCAACGTCAGCGTTCGACGATTCAAAACAAATTGAACGTTCTCTTTGATACCAGCTGTTTATACCTCAAACGGGATGTAGTTTAAAAAATCCTTCTTTTCTTATTTAGGATATTTAAATAATAATGTACTATTCAAGCCTGAAGGATTTTGTTAGTAGTTTAGCTGTAGTAACAACAATATTACAGTTTTTGTCTGGCTTGTGCGTTTCTATATTAAATATTTAGTTCATGTTCCTACTGAACATCCACATTGATTTTTGTTTTTATTTTAGCCTGGTCTGTAAGCAATATGTCGCTAATGGTACAACTGCAGAAGCGACTCCTTTACCTTTCATTTCGGGAGTCATAACGTAAGTCCTCAGATTAATATTGTAAACTATTTTCGGTTCAGATGTACTTTTTCCCTTAAGTTTTACGTACTCTGACCAAAAGTGCTGTTTTAGACTATTTGAATTAAAGATTTGAGTATGAGTTTTGAAAAAATTAACTTTAAAAAACATACATAAGTGTATTTATTTATTTTAGGTCAGTAAAATAAAATTATAAACATCAAAAAACTATGTGCAGACTTTGTAGAATATAAATTAAATATAACTAAGCATTTGATCTATTAAAGTATAACAATATTTTAGCCTAGGTGCCAAACAGCTCCTAACTGAATGGTTAGGTATAAGATTATACCTAAGTACACTAGTGGTGGTGATTAGACTTTTAATTTAACACATTATGAAAAATAACATTTAACTTAAATATTGTTAATATTTAAACTATGTTTTGCACACACAAAACGAAGGAACGAACAAACCGTAGGCTGAGTGTGCTTCCATTTGTTGTCAATTAAAAATAGTCTTATTTGTTCTAAGATAAAACACATTTCAACTTAGCTAGCAGTTGGCATTAAAGTTATTGAATGATATTGTTAATAAAACAAGTTACATAAAATAATAGACTTTATTTAGTTAATGACAGGGTTCTTAATTGAGTTAAAGGAAAAATAACTTTTAATGCTTTTATGTTATTTTGTGTTGTAATAAATAAAGTTATTAATTTCATGCAATAATAAATTTAACAGTTAACCAACAACTTTTATAGTGATGAGTTGTGGTGCAGATAAGTAAATTTATTGTTTTGTTGTTGATTTTTCTTACTTTACCAGAAGTAGGTATTGTCCTATCTATATTTGAAGTGCGTTAGTTATGTGTGAGTCAAAACACATTTTGAATAAACAAATTAGACAGTTTTTAGAGTTCCATACCCATAATAGCAGAACCCTATTACTAAGACTTCACTGTCCGTCCGTTTGTCCCTGCATCTGTCATGATCAGCATACAGTTGAAATTTTCACAGAAGATGGATTTCTGTCGTTGCTATAACAACAAATACTATAAAATAAAATAAAATTGATATTTAAGGGGGCTCCCATACAACAAACGTGATTTTTTTGCTTGATATTGATAATGGCAACAGGTTGACAGTCAAAATATTAACACAATATTAAGTTATATAGTCACTTTAAAAATAAATAATTAAATTAAAATAAAACAAATATTTAAGGGGGGCTCCCATACAACAATCATGATTTTTTTGCTGTTTTTATAGATAATGGTACGGAAACCTTCATGCGCATGCTTCAGGCCCATTTTTATAATAACAACAAGGCATAGTAATTCTGACATCTGCAACTTTTTTTAAAAAATATATGATAAGTTGCTTCATGCAATATCTGTAAGAAGTCTTTTTTATATAAAGCTATAACCACAAATTTAAACACCCATTTCCAAAAAACCCATTAAAACCCAAGAATATTTCAGTATACAATGAATTAATAAGGTGTCCGTTAAGTGGAAATTTCGGATTTTGGGTTTAGTGGTTGTGGTATTATAGCTTCTAATGCTTCTTCAGAAGGTGATGGCGGTAGGCTGCTAGAACAAACCGCGTCAACTTCTTCCTTGGTAAGCTTAAGCACTAATTGAAGTGTACTTCCAAAAACAAAAAACAAAGCATTGATAAGTGTATTTTAATTATATTAATATTCTTGACAAATTTTGAAATATTGAAACATACAGATATATTTCAATAAAATAAATATTCTGAATTAATTTAAACAGTGAAAAAATATATCTAAAATGTGTGGAAGTATTATATTATATCCAAGACAGCTGCTCAAAATAAGCGCTGCTTGTACATTCTCCCTATATCTATACCGACAGAATGTAATAAATAAGCCCCACCTCACCTTTCAAATATTCTACAGGTATAAAGTAGTAGCCCCCCCTCCTCTATTGCATCCAAATCTTGTAGATCAGAATAATATACATGCTGCTGACGATGGCATGGTTACTAAAATAACTATCCAGCCAGAAAAGGTAACATTTTAGAAAATTCTATGATTTCCTCTCAAGCTATACCTTGTGAAATGCTGTAGAGTTGTATTATGCAGCATGGTGAACCTCAGTTGCCGCTCCGTGGGTGGGTGGGGCAGCGGCAGCCTCTAAATCACGGAAAAAAAAAAGTTGCTTTCAATCATTTCCTCCCGGCTGAAAATTTGATAAATGATAGTTAACGCAATTATTCGAAGATAAAAAAAAAGTCAGCTGGCCGTACCGTGGTGGATTATACGTCAGCTGGTCATACGAACATGCAAAATTTTTCATTCAGTGATTTCCTCTCACTTGAAAATGTGTCAGATGATAGTTTACATGCAATTTTGAATAAATAAAAACGTCAGCTGGCCGTACCGTGGTGGATTATACGTCAGCTGGTCACACGAACATGCAAAAAAAATTTTTCATTCAGTGATTTCCTCTCACTTGAAAATGTGTCAGATGATAGTTTACATGCAATTTTGAATAAATAAAAACGTCAGCTGACGACCTTTCCTCCAACATAGAGTCAGCTGACGTTTTTATTTATTCAAAATATGCAATTTTAAACTATCATCTGACACATTTTCAAGTGAGAGGAAATCACTGAATGACGTATAATCCACCACGGTACGGTCATCTGACTTTTTTTTATCTTCAAATAATTGCGTTAACTATCATTTAACAAATTTTCAGTCTGGAGGAAATGATTGAAAACATATTTTTTTTACGTGATTGAGAGGCTGCCACTGCCCCACCCACCCACGTAGCGGCAGCTGACGTTCACCATGCTGCATAATACAACTCTCTGAAGCATTTCACGAGTTATCGCTTGAGAGGAAATGACTGACAAATTATACTATCTGGCTCACGGACTACTACGCAGCGGTCGCAACCGACAATAAATATTTTGACTTTTTTCAAGGATAAAAACTTTGAGAATAAAAATAATTTTATGGATAAAAATATAAATTGTAAACGCTGTATACATCCATGTGGTCCTATAAAGGTTGACATTTCTTTAGAAAGCTTTAGAATTAGAGCAAGAAATGTAAGGTTTTCATATATTCAGAGACTGGCATCAGAAATAGGCTTGCACCGGTAGTTTCTGATAACCAGGCCTCCACTACCAATTACTTAAAAAAGTAAATCAAAACCTGAGGCAGCATTGCCGTTTTGTGTGTACCTAATTACACATTTGGTCATTATCGTGTGTTACCCGTGTGTAATACGCATAAGTGTATAATTTTAGGTAGAATGGCAATCAGTCTTAGTTAAGTTGTCTATTTCGCGCGCTATTTTTGTTTGTTTAGATTTGACTCGACAGTTCGTTCATTCTGTTTGATTGTTGATTTATACAATAAGTACATAACTTATCTATAACTCACTCATTCAATTTAACTCACTTCAATTCCTTCTTTCCATCAGTCAGAGTAACGTACGCCGTAAAAGTAAAGTGTAAAAATGTCACTTGATTTTTAATAGATCGTGATAAATTGACATTCAAAATCAGTTTCTATTTGTATGGAAAACAGTTATAAAAAATTCTATTATGAGGTCACATGTCAAATTAACTCTGGGTGTGGGCATATGTAATTGTCCCTCAATACTGTTTACCTTTTACTAGTATCCCTGATTAAGAGGCATATAGCAGCCAACTAGGGCCGCTATTAGGTATTTTATGGGCATTAAGTTAGGAATCTGTAGAATTACAATTATTGCCGATATCTGGAAAACTTTATAAACTGGTCAGGCAGCTAATTTCTATAATAATTGCGATGTGGATATAATTATTAGATCAGATTTTAGATTTTTGAAGGGTCGGCATCGCGTGAGTGATACCCCTGGTGCGCTCCATAGGCTACGATGGCCGCTTACCATCAGGCGGACCGTAAGCTAGTTTGCCACCTTAGTGGTATAAAAAAAAATGTATTTCAAATCAATACGTAGTGTCATACACTACTATGTTATGTATTTGTTTCATTAAACACTCCCGATTAGCCGTAACCTCATATGGCTAGTCATACGTTTAGTCGTGGTGCAACGACTGTTCAGATGTCCGACTTTTTTTCAACATCAAAAATGATGACCAACTGTATGAATGAAATGAGTGTTTAGGCAGGCAGTGATACCTTTTACATCTAATATTTGTTTCAGATCAGCATTATGGCTTCTTTATGGATTAACAAAGAATGATGGTAAAATAGTGTTAGTGAATGTTATAGGCCTTTTACTTATGACAATTTACACTACTATATTTTACCTTTACGCATTTAAAAAGTCATCTGTTGTAAAGCAGATATTGGCTATGTTCACATTCTTATTTATTGTATTTTTTTACGCCAGAAATGAGCAGGATTATCAAATTCTTGTGACTAATTTGGGTAAGTGTGTGACTGCTAGTCGATTTGTTCTTATTTAATTTTTACCTTGGTCATATAAGTTTATAACTGCAACACTTGCCGTTGTTCAGTAGGCCACTAGCACACTATCCCCAGTGCAATGACCTCCCAGAATACTTGGTAATAAAAATAGACCTCAAATTTTTACTATTTTTTTATCAGTTATTTTGTTAAGTTTAACATCTGGTTTTTTACGTGTTTAAAGATTATATCACTGATCTTCTTAATAATAAAATGTAGAATATCGCTTTAAACTGTCGCGTAAAATCAAATATTATAACATCAATAACGCTGAGTGCTTAATTTTGTGTTCCATAAAATGATAATACAATGTGAAATTCAGGGCACTACAAAAATTATGGCAATTTAATTTTGTTTGATTTTTTTGCGGCAAAAACCCTGAACAATTCAGTTGCTATGGGTTTTTCAATGTCAATTATTATAAACAATGGATACAAAGTTTTTTGTTATACTATTATAAATAGGAAAGGTTTGTTCTTCTGAGTTTTGTCTCTTTTTTTCTCCCCCATATTTTTTGTTTGTCTGTCTGTCGGTCAATACCCCTGTCTGAAAGCTGAAATTAGTTTTACTGTTTACTTTAGTACTAAGATGTGTCTGTTAGTGTAAAAGATTTGAGTGTCAAACTCAATCCTAGAAAAAAATACTTTTGGCGTACTGACTATTTTATTAAAGAAACTTATAAATAGCTGATCTACTTTACTATTGTACATACATGAGGTATGTTACATTAACTAACTGGATTAATTTCAGGTCTATTGGCATCATCTTTCACAATGATGTATGTTGCTGCACCTATGAGTAAATTTCTCCATGTGATTAAAGTAAAGAACACATCATGTATGCCTTTTCCAATGATACTGATGTCTCTGTTTGTGTCGGTGTTTTGGTTCCTATATGGGGTTTTAGAAGACGACGTTTTTATTACCGTAAGTTGATCTTAGTTATGCGCCTGATTCGAGATAAGAATGTACGCAAGTATACCCTCAATCACTGGTGTCGAGTGGTAAGACATATTTTCATCATTCATTTTTTTTCGAATTCTCGAATCTGATGTACTGGAGACTGTTCGCAATAGACTGCTTTATGCCTTACCGAATACTGCTTACAATATATATATATTTTTAGTTTGATATAATTAAAAAAGGCCTTCTAACATATAAACATACCTTAAATACGCTTAACGCTGGACTACTAGTGCTATATTGCAGGTACAACTGGAATCAAAGGCCAAAAAATAATTTATCGTTAAATATGTGTATGTTTGTTATAGTATACTGTTAAAAAGTGATATGTAATCGACAAATGTTGCTTTATCAGTTATCACATATTTGACTAACTTTAAGAATACGTCATATCACAGTTAAATGGCTAATACTTATTGTGATATAAATCTATATATATAAATATATATATATATATATATATATATATTATTTAAATAATATGTAGTAAGTTCCAATCTGTACATCCTGCATAACCAATGATTTGTTGCAGATATACAACATTGGATGGTATGCAGGATGACAGTGCGGACGATACTCTGTATAATAGCCAACCAACATCAGTCGATTACCTGAGGGGCGTTCGGATATTAACGCTATTGGTCATGTTACAACAGTAACTAGTTTGGAATGAACCTCGGTTGAACACTACGCTGTTCGGTAACTGTAAGGGCCGGGACACAAGCATTAACACCGGTAACACTAACATGTGCTTGTATGCAACGACATGCGCAGCACCAGTAATGCTTAGGATATTATCTGGTTATTATTATTTTATTTAATTATGTAGTCATATTTTATTTATATTGTTAACGTGCGTAGAACTAATTTATACCTGTTTTGAGGTTCGCCTATTGGCAAACTTTTGGAGTACAGTAGTAGTATCCTCGTCGTGCAGTGAAAACCTCGTACTTGTATATGGACGTCTTTGTGCTTTTCGAGTGTTTCACTGCAGGGTGACTATAAGTAGATCGAAACATAGTTTTTTTAATGAAGCATTACCTTTTCAGGTTACCAATTTCATTGGCGGAGCGATGACGATGGCACAGCTGTCACTATTCGTGATATATCCAAATAATATTCCGCAGTTACCGATGAAAAGTATACAGGCGTAAGATGAAAAAAGCTAATTATAGAATTATAGGAGTATATATAAAGATAATTTATTTAACTCTTCGGTGTGTTCAAACGCATTTATGCTATATGTGTTAGATATTTATGTTTAACGTTGACGGTGTTATTCTAATGTGTGACATTCAGTATTTTTAATATGTTGTTATTTGTCATCATAGCCAGGCACCGCTAATCAAAAAGTTAACTTCGTTTATCGCTAATCCGTTACAAAAAAGTTAACTTCGTTAAACGTTAATAACATTCCGGAAGTTTGTTAATCGTTAACGTTAATTGTTAATCCGTTACCACGTGATAAAAATTGCATTTTTTATATCGTTGTTTTAGTGATCTACTTATAATTAGTTTGGGTTCTAGAAGTTAACAGGTTAGGAACAAAAAAAGACGTGTATAATTGGAGTGTGTAATTTAGTCATCTGTATAATACGGATATGCTTCTTCATGAACATTAATATGTTGAAGTTTTCTGAAAGCCGAGCTCGTTTCGGCGTTAAAATATCTTTGCCCGTGGAAAAAAGACGTTCAACTGCAGCGCTTGAGGGTATAGCAGTATTATATTTAATAAACAGATTTATGAATGTATGTTCGCCGGAGGAATGCCGCATGGTTGAACGAGTCTTTTGATTGCAGGCATTAGCCACATTTTGACGAGATTTTAGGCTTTACTCTTTAAAGATTTGTGGTTATTAGGTTTTTCTTTAGTCGGAGTGACAGAATTCAAAAAGTCTTCCTCATCATCCTCGTCGGTACTCGCGTTGCTGCCTCTACCACTTAAAATATCTCTGTCCTTTGAACATTCGGAAGCTTCTTGTCGCAATGATTCTTCTACCTTTTTTCCATGCATTTTTTTACAGCATCAACTCGACTGCTGTCATACGGTCCCAGCTATATCAACTGGAACTTAGAGTGAAAAGACGCGGCAAGATGTCAAATAGTAGGTACTGGATTAACGATTAACGGACTTGGAGAAATTAAACGATAGTTACGGAAGAGACCGTCAACATTTTTTCAAGTTACCTAACTTAAAAGTTTATTCGTTTGTCGAAAAGTTAACTTTGTCAATTAACGATCAACATATTAACGATTCAATGCCCAGCTATGTTTGTCTTTACTTTTTGTTTAATCTGTGACATTCCCAGTGGTATTTTTCAGTGATGCTGCAAAATATCACGTGATTGTTAAAAAATAACTACAATTTATTTTTATGCTATGCAAATTACATGACAGTATTTATATTTTTTTATTGTTTTTTTTTTATATCCAACTCGTTTATTATCAATGACAATTTTTGGTATCATTTTTTTTTATTTTTTCGTCAGGGTGGTTTATTAATGATAACAAAGACATTTTATAAATTTAATTTTATAAATATTTATTCACACTCACAATGTATTTTTACAAAATTGTTCTCGACTTTCTTGCATTATAAATCCATGTTCTAAGCTACTAACCTTAATAATTCTACAATAATTCATTACTTTTAGAAATAGGACAAAAGAAAAGCATACGAAAAATACAATAGTCACATTCTTATTATTCCTTAACAATACCGTTTTTGTCCTTACTTTCTACTTAAAAAAACACTATTTTTTACAAAAAAGAGAAAATAGGCACTACATATTAATACGTGATTATTATATTTACAGTGCATAATTAGTAATTAATCACTATTATTATCATAAATAATTATGTAAAAAAATAATACAGATTTATAATGATTATAATTACCTAAGATTTAGAGTGTAACTCTTCAGTCTTATTGCTTGTGGTACATTGCATACTCTGTACAAGCCGATGTCTTCGTATTTTCCTTTTGAAACTGCGATGGAAATTGGCTAATATTTACTAACATTTTAAAGAGAGTGATTTGTTAGTAAGTTTAAACTGTTGCAGGTGAATTTTATACTACTCCAGATGATTATAGATGCAAATACAGACTATCCGATAAATTTTGACAGAAAATAACAATGTATCCAAATATATTTTGAATATTTGCGGGACGTGCTGTATTTTACACTAATATTTTTAACAATACGCTGTAGCTTTTTCAATAATTTGCGATACAAATGCGATTTATAAAAGATTTATGGACATTAAAATGAATGTAAAAGAGAAACCAAGCATTTCAAAATATAAAACTTAAGTAACTTATTTTTACTGGCCTAATACGTGAACAAACTCGTTGTTTTTATACATTTTAAGAGCTTAGATCAGAATTTAAGATTGATCCGTATAATTATCCCAAATATTTTTGAATTATTCATTAAGCTACGGTCTTCTACAATACCTGAGAATATAGTACCTGTAGTGAAAACTGTTCTAGACAGTTATAAAGACAACTATAGCGAGATCCAGAGTAAAATTTTTTATAATATGGGATAGGTTACTGTTTAAAAAATGTTGGTCCTATTCAAATCCTTGTTGGACCTAAGGGTCTGGCTCACTCCAAATTTATTTTGAACAACATTCAACAAGTCAAGAAAAAATATAAAATCATCACCAAACTTAGGTCGCTATCTTCAAGGTTTGTCTTGAGGACGTGGACATTCTGAAAGTAAAGAAAAACATTAAAGGAACTCATAATATGTAGGTACATTTATTTTTTATGAATACTTTTGGTTATACGCGTTAGCAAAACTAGCGTTGGTTTTAAAATAAATAGGTGAAGGATATATCTTAAAAGTGTATTGTTTGTGTGTGACACTCAACAGTAGATGTTGGTAGTATGTACCTACATACAGCGACTGCTCTAGCCCTTGATCAAGGTAGAGCGAGATTGTTTTTCAGCGCCCTTAGATAAAATGTGTACTTTGGTTTAATGTTAAATTATAATTTCCCAATTTCAATCAAAACTTATTTAGCAACATCAGGAACAGCGCGTAAATATCGTTGTAATAGCGATATTTTAATTTCTATTATTTCCTTTTATTTTTTTGCATTTGGCTTGTTAGCACCCCTTGCACCCTGGCGCCTAGAGCGACCGCTCCTCTTGCTCCACCCCAGGGCCGGCGCTGCCTACATGCACTGTTTTTTAGGTTTTGACCTAGATTGTTAATATGTACCTAGTAGAGAATCATTAACTAGAATAATCAAAGTAACGCAAAGTAGGTACTGACTAAGAACTTTCCAAAACAAGTACATATTATAGAACATGCATTTTGTTAAAGAAAATAATTGACTTTAAGTAGCCTGTACGAGGCCAATAAATATCAATAACTCAAGTTACAATAGTTTGTACAACTGCGACTACACCTATAGCAGTTTAAATTTAAATTTATAGTCTGTTGCATTTTGTTTGAACAAGTGATACAAAATACGGTTACATACTTATATAACCAATTTTATGTAAATACTTATTTATCTATGGGAATTACGAAACGGATCACATTGTTCGTCTTTTTTATGCATCAAGTATCTTTTTTTTTTCCGTGGCGCTGACTGAATATACTTAGTAGGCACTTCGGTAGGTAGGTACCCCATTCACTGTGGTCCCACAATTCCAGAACACTCCCCTCACCACCTATAAAAGCATTGGGATCCCTGGTGTTGACATTTCCAGCGATGTTCATCATCGTCATCATCATGAAGACAGGGTGAACCTGGCGTCCAAAAACTTGATGTAATCAACAAAGCGAAGCAGTACTTTACGTGGGGGCAAAGGTTGCTGCTTCACAAGTCGCAATTCCGGCCCCATATTGAGTACTGATGTCATCTCTGGGCGGGTGCACCTGGATACCAGCTTGGCCCTTTGGACTCGGTTCAAAGACGGGCTGTGAGAATTGTCAACGATCCCAAACTTACTTGCCGTATCGAACCCTTAAGTCTGACGAGAGACTTTGCTTCTGTGTGTGTGTTCTACTGCTTGTACAGTGATCTGAGGAATTTTTCGAAATGATGCCATCGGCAGGAAATTCATTCTCACACTTCAGAACCGAACGCTTGGGATGTGGAATGAGCTCCCCCTGCCATGGGTTTTTTTCAGGGACTATAGTATAGAGTTCTTCAAGAAAGAAGTTGTTAGATTTCTGGAGGGTCGGCAACGCGCGAGTGATATCCCTGGTGTTCGAAGCGTCCATAAGCTACGGTGACCACTTACCATCAGGCGGACCGTAAGCTTTTTTGCCATTTTGGTGATATAAAAAAAAGAAAGGTTAAAAAATTAATTTCGTCATAATCGATAACTCGATCACTACCTACAGAAGTTAGTTGTGGTCTTCGAAGGGTAGTTTGCTTCCAGTAGACGTTGGTATCTTCGTCGAATTTCACGATCTAGTTGTTATCTTAGAAGTGACTGTATCCATGCATGCGATTTCAATGGGTGTCAGGGTGTAGATTAAGACGGTTAGTCTTAATGCTAGCTTGTTAAATATGTTGATCTACGGTTTACAGAAAAGTATCTACTCCCTGTCGACGTTGTATACTATATAGTCAACGATCTTAAGATGCTGGTAGGTACCTATTAACACAGGTAAAACCTGTCAGGAGCTAGTCATAGTCTAGTCTTAAAGTACTCACTGCAGACTGTGCACGCGATTTCGTCGCTGTTGTCACCGCAGCCGTCACGGCCTGAGCACGCTACGGCCGTGCTGCGACACCGCCCGTTTCCGCACCGCAGCGGGCAGAAGTCTGCAGCGCGCCATCTACACAAAGAAATTGCGTAATTGCGTTCGAACCTGGCTATGAAAATGAAAGAAATAAAACCTGCTTGCGTCTGAGAAAAGATTCTAACGACATACCTATGTTTAAAATAAGTCCACCGTTGTGCACTGAGAACGCGTGGTTAAACTACGGCCTATGGTTTCCATATCGCCCTCGCCCAAGGTTTATGAAGATAACAGCAGTGGGTTCGAAGGCTGATAACATACACTTGAGGGGATCGCAAATATTGTATGTATAACAAATAAAAGTTCCAAAAAAAGGATCAGTTATATAGTGATAATATAGGTAACTATCTACATATTATAATCGCGCGAAGTTTTCGACTTGGTCAAGGCATAAGAACTTCTACTCAGCAAAACTCAAAAATGGCTAGTGCTTCGAATACTTGATGATGTACACACCTGGACTGCTCGTTGCAGAGATGTGGTGGTTCATCCGAGCCATCCTTACAGGAGACGATTGCGTTGCAGAACTCAAACTCTGGCAGACACTCGCCTGACCCACAGCGGAAAGTGTGACGTGGACATCTGCAATTATAGTTACGTTACAGAAAAAGTTATTTAAATATCTACAAACAGAGATTAGCAAAGCAACTTGGGGACTATATGTTTAATATGTGTAATAAAACACACACCTTCCGACATTTAGTAGAGAAGCCGCTTTTAAGAAAGTCGTCAAATGACGATTCCCGTTGGACTCAAAAGTCCTCTACCGACACCGGGTATCGTTGTGTTCAGCATGATCTTCTGAACAAGAATAAACCGGTTGTAGCGTTCTAAAGAAGTGGAGGGGGGAGGGAGGGAGAGAAAATACGCGGAAACCGGGTATCAGGGTTTGGTTATTTTCTTAAAAACCAATAGATTTTTCGATTTAGACAAATATGTTGTACATACTTCTGGTTAACTATTTCAGTTGTACTTTAGAAGTAGGAGAGCACCTGCCTATTACTGTCAATCTATAAATTGGGACATTCTTTTAGGGAACTATTTAGATGAATTGATATTTTAGCTGTTCCTTGCGAATATATCTACACTTGTATCTCTTAAATATCTGAATTCCTTTACTCCATTGACGATATTTGACGCTTCACATGGTGCGCCCTATTGCATCGCTTTTATTGCGGGCTCTGAGCGCGGCGACCGAATCAAGAAATTTCTTAATGAAAAAAACCTAACAACGGCAAACTCGACTGTACGGAAAATCAATTTTAAGGCGAAAAAAAAATTGCATTTTATATATTTTTTTGATGACAATCATAAGTTTAGGAGTTTGACTAATAGGTTATGAGAGTCGAAACACGATTGAATAAACTTGACTCGATACAATAAAATCACCAAGTTTCCTCTAAATCTTCCTTTGTAGCAAAAAAAAATACATTTCATAAATAACGTCGCGTGGGACGGCCATTACGCGCCTCTCGCCTTCCATCAGTCGGCCGCAGAAGCGCCTCGTCGGAAGCACCTGCGTACAACTTTGTTGCGCCCACCCCGCGGCCGCCAACGAATTTTTTTTAAACGATATTAACTTTACTCAACTCATTTATTCAATAAAAAGAAAAAAATGTTTTCTTATCGATCACCACGCTCAAAAAGAACTTGAACTAATATTAACTTAACTTGAATTAATATCAAAGAAAACTTGAATTAATATCAAAGAAAACTTGAATTAATATCAAAGAAAAAAAAATAATACATAAATAAAAAATAAATAAATAATTATAATTGCATATAAGTTGATAAAAAATGCTATGCAATAGCTTTTCCGCGGCAGTCCTCGAGTGCCACTGTTGTTTTTTTTTCAATTCAATTTATTTATTTCAGACAACTTAGTCCATATTAATGTTAGTAATACAAAAACTTTAAAAGATGTTAGTAGTTAGTCCAGATAAATAGCAAAAACTCGAAATTATAATAAAAAATATAAAAATAAAAATTAGATATTATTTAAAAATTAAAAAAATAAATAAATTTAAAATTCTAGTTCGAATTGTAAGATGTAAAAAATTGGATATTTATTATAAATTATAAATTAATACTCAGAAATTACAATGCCAAAAATAAAAAGTGAGAAATTAAAAGTAAAAAATTAAAAGTCAAAAATTAAAACATCAAAATTAATAATAAAATTTAACTATAATATGTGGAGCTGGGCTGCCTTCCACAATATCGGACAATCTATTTTGCCAGCTATCACTCTCAGTATATTGTTTGTGCTGCCCCGGACACGGCTTAGCATTGACGCGGCTCGTTTTCTTAAGATGGCATGGAAACCATCAGTGTGTGATTTCGCAAACATGCCTGATGCACTGCTGTGCCGCGGCAGCCCCAACAACGTCCTGAACGAGTTATTATACTGAACGCGTAGGGCGTTAATTGTTTTCTGCGTATAGTTGACCCACAGACTACACGTATAAAAATACTGGCAAAAGGACTTAAAAAGTAAAACTTTTACTGCCGCTGTGCAACGCGCGAATCTGCGGGCCAGCATGTTGCTTCTAACAGCCAACGCCCTTCGCTCTCTTTCTATATCCTCATCGTCTGGAAGGCTGTCCGAAACCCAGTGGCCCAGGTATTTGAAACGAAAAACTCTGTTCAAAGCGACTCCGTCTAAGTAGACATGTGGAACAGTTGAGAGTTTTTGACCACGCGCTTGGAACACTAGTAGTTCGCTTTTCGTCACATTATACCTGAGCCCATGGGCCCCAATGTATAGCTCACACCTCTTGAGGAGCTTTCTTATTGCACTTATCGAGGGACCCAATAGCACCATATCGTCAGCGTAACTAATGTTATTTATAAAATCTATAGAGCAGCCAACACCGGTGTTACTGAGTTCCTCGATAAGCCCATTAATGTAAAAGTTAAAAAGCCGTGGAGAGGTCAGTCCTCCTTGCCTCACTCCACAACCCATTACATACGAATCTGACATTGCTCCCGCCCAACTTACAACGTTAATTTTGGTTGCAGTACCAATAATCAAATATGCTAATAATTTCATCAGGTATGCTTGTTTCGACTTTCATTTTATGCCAGAGCTTTTTATAAGACACCATATCAAAAGCTTTTGACAGATCCAGAAAACGGGCGTAGACTGGGGTTTTTCTGTCTGTATAGTACCGGACAGTATGCTTGATACACAGTACTGCAGTTTCTGTAGAGAGCCCCGGCCTAAAGCCAAACTGAGCATCGTTAAGCTTTACATGTTTGCTAAGTATACGGTCAAGCAAACCGTCCAGTGCCAATGAGTGCCAATGAGTGCTAATGAGATGGGCCTATAATTGCTTTTATCCGATTGATCACCAGTTTTATTTTTGATTATTGGTACACCCACAGTTTTCATACATGCAGCTGGCAGGTATGAATGCCTCACCGACATTGTATAGAACATAGCTAGTATCCTAGGCAAGTGGTCACCCGCATGTTGTAATTGTTCTATACTGATGCCATCGTGTCCAGGGGATTTTCCTTTTGTCATGTTTTTAATAACAGAAGATACCTCTTCTGTCGAAAATTTTGTGGGGAACTGGGACTGGGACTGATATCTTTTATTCTCATCTATAGGCTGCGTGCACGCACCAACCAAGGGTTCTGGTTCTAATAGAAAATGCCTCTTAAACATGTTTGCAATGTCACACGGCTTAGTCTCGTTGTCACCACTAATAGGAACAGCAGGTTTAGATTTAAGTTCTCTTGTTCCTTTTCAAAAAAATCTTAAAATCTTTTTTTAATGATGTGATGCGAGAATATCCATTTTTTCTGTTCAGAATGATCCTGACACCACTTCAATTTTGATTTAAAGTTTTTTCTTGTAATTGCCATGTTTTCGTATATACGTCCTTTAGATGACTTACCATGTAACTGCCATATTTTAAAATTCTGCCGCGCCTCTTTGTGAGCAGTGCATACATGTTTATTCCACCCTACTACACAACGCTTTCGTGACTTGGATTTATTGATGCCCGAACAAGTGGTAGCAGCTTCACACATAACATTAATAATATTCTTATACATAGAGTCTAATACTAATCTATGGTCCATGTTTTGGCACATATTGTCACAACATACCGATAACTCTGATGGGAAGTCAAACATTTTAAACTTGTCATTACAAATTGTGTGATAGTACTCAATTTGTTGGTAATCTCTGTCGTTTCATACTATTTTATTACGATTAACACTCGTACTATCCTGTAAAATAACCTGAGGCTTAATTGTCGATAAGTTACATTTTATTTCGAGTGGTTATCATTATGATCCGACCAGTTACAGTCATAATGTACCCCCACATGTACAACCGATTCCCAGGAGGCCTCAGTAACTAAGCAATGGTCTAGCCAGCTTGTACTTCCGTGTGCCTCGCTCAGAAATGTAAAGGTTCCCGATGACCGGCCTAGTTTTTCGATATCTGCACAGATCCAGTTTTGATCGTGACAGAATTTTAATAGTTCTTTACCAAAAGATTGACTAGGGCTAAAGTCATCATCAGGCATTAAAGTCACCTAGAATAAAAACAGACGCAGTATTAATGTTTTCAATAATAGCACTAATTTCACTAAGGCAGTCTGTAAATTCTATTAAGTTCTCAGTAGAGTCAACTGGCATGTACACAGAGAAAATTAGATAACAGCGGTTGCATACAACTGCTTGAATAGCCGCAAGACGCACACTGTTACACGGTATAATTGTAACCGTATCAAAAACACTTTTACGCCACAGTATCGCCACACCACCATAGGGTCTTCCTCGTATTAAGCCTGCAGACGTGTCAATTGCCGATTTACCAGTAAATCCAAAGTCTTGGTCAATGGTTCTGAGGAGAGGCAAGTCATGTGGAAAGAGCCACGTTTCCTGTAAGCCTCCAATATCTGCTCCCCGACATAAGGTCTTCACGTGGTCCAGAGAGCGGGTGAGTGACTTGCAGTTGAAGCTAATAAAACTATTAAGAGGTGGATTTATTGTTTGGTTGTAGTCCATTTTGAGGTTTTTTGTTGTTTTTTCTGTCTCTGAAGTCTATGAAGCGGCGAAAAGATATACCTTCAGGCCATATATGAACAGTCATAAATAACTGCAGCTTATGCCTATGTACAAATATTTTGTAGGCATCGTACTCTTTTTGTTGTTTCATGACAATTTTCTCCAGTGTAACACCTGTTTTTACCTTATACTTCCTACTTAAAATTTTATTTATTTATATAATTGATTATAGAAATAAATTATATTACTAATACGAAATAAGACTTCTAGTAGTTATTTAAATAATCTAGAAAATAAAACCCGCTATAGGATATTGCACAGCACTAGTCGCGTTACCCTAATGTATAAATTCAGTCACAACTTTATTATTTCTCAACCGAATTAAAAAAAAAATAGCTGTATCAATGGCCCAATTTATAGTAGTACATTATTTTTTTATTTAATCTTATTTACTGCTTCAATTTAATAAAATCAACAAAGTGTTTTGTCAAAAATTCGCTTTTTTTTAAATATTTAATAAAGTATGGTATATACAGTAGCCATTGTTAGACATGTTATGTTAAGCATTTTATTACCTATCATATGATACCTTATTTGTTGAAATCGGATAAGTGGCTATTGAGAAATCATCCAAACCCCGATAGCCGGTTTCCGAATCTTTCCCCTCCCAACTCTCCCCCCTTCACCACTAACGCGACAACCGGTCTATTCTTTTGTCGGTAGAGGACTCTTCGGTCCGACGGAACTTCGCTCTCGACGGCCTGGCTTCTCTACTAGAAGTTAACATACGAGTGTATACTTTATTTAGTGCCTATATACTACCTAAATGTAAATAATACATACTTAACATCACGCCAGCAGGCTACGATCCTGCGCATCAATGCTTTCATACACGTTCGGCTGTTAAGAGTAGTTAGGTACTCTTGACCTTAACCCTACTGAGAACATACTCAATTTTAACGAGATAAGTTTGACGAGCTCTACTTCTCCCTATACCGACCTTCCATTTACTTTCGCCCTATAAATTTAAATGCAAAGTACCTGCGGTTGGTCAATGGTCAGTGGTTAAATATTGAAAGAGTGACCGCCTAGTGGCAAACATTCTCAAGCTCCTCCGTGCTTTGTCGGACACGTAAAAGCGTCAGTCCTGGCTCCTGATATCTAATGCAGTTGAGTGGCCACTACCTCGACAACCTCTGCCAATTTGCGCTGGGCCTAAACCTCCTATTTCTGAACAGATACTTGTGCCTCTGTTGTGGAGACGAGCATACCATACGTACCCCTTCCGCCTGGTGGCGCGGCAGTTCCGCTCATCCTCGCCGGCAGGACACTGCGGCGTGCCGTCGCAGCGCGAAGCCCGGGACACGCACACTGATCCTGGACCGCCGCAGCGAAACGCGTGCATCGGACACCGCTCGCCGGTCCCCTCTGAACAAAAAATAAGTTTAAATCACTGTGACCCAAAAAAAAATCAAAGCTACTAAAACTCGCACTTGACCGATTTTTTCTGTCTATTAGTCGACTGTCCATTGTGTGTGTTTTACAATTGTGTTACAGTGCCGAATACGTAACCAAGATCCAGTTCACCTAACCGCAGTTAACCTAATCCAAGAATTTAGCCTGAGCTACTTATTTTAGACTTTTAACTGTAAGTTATTTTTTATACTAGCAAGGCATACCAATATTTATTTGATTACGACTTTCGTACCAAGTAAATTTTTGACGAGCGACGTGTAGAAATAAAATTGGTGTGTGTAGCTCTAGCAGAAAATAAAATTACTTTATCATGTTAAGAGAAAATTATAAGAATTTATAAACAAAAAATGGAAAACACGCGAGTTGGACTCGCGCACCTAGCGTGCCGTATTACCACATACTTTTATTAAATCATATTATGCAACAATCTGATTTAATGCCTGACAAATAATTTAAGCAAACAAATGCCTTTGCTGCAGTACGACATTATTTAGAAGTAAATTTATTTTCAATAATGAGTTGACAATGTTTGTTTCCGAAAATAGTACGGATTACTTAGTTTTTATTATTTTTTGTTTTACTTTAAGTTTATATTTCAGTGAGTCAACGTTAGAAACTTTCATGTACTTGTATGTGGTTAAGCTTTGTTTTTTTTTGAGATAACTCCGATGGAATACAGCACCTGCCACTAAGAAGAAAAGGAAGAAATCTTTACACATTGGCTTTCACATGCTTCACTTTAGGTTCTTGCCAGCTTTCATACGTCCCCACTGTTGGGGCACGGCCTACCCTCATAAGCGAGGATGATTTGAGCCATAGTCCACACGCGGGTCCAGTGTTGAATGTGGACATCATATACGTCTTTTTTTTTCAAGTATGCATCTTTTCTTACGATGTTTTCCTTCACCGAAAAGCCAGTGGTGTGAATAAATAAATCGGTGTTCGAACCTTGGCCACTTGGGTCTTGAAGTGAAATTTAAACTATCATATCACTTATAAGTATGCAGAACTTACCTTTGCCAGTTCCTGTACATTTTTCATCTGATCCATCGGGGCAATCTTTCCGGCCATCGCACACGAAATACCAACTGATACACGTTCCCGTAGACCGACACTAAACAAATTAAATAATTTATTATTCACTAGCTTTTGCTCGCAGTTGCACTGTTACCGGCGTGGGATATCTAGGCAGCAGCGAATTAAGTTATAGTTATTCCTGCGGGAATATTTGAATTTTTTGGGATAAGAAGTCCTTCTCCGTTCCTTCAACAAACGAAACGTACCGAATATCATTCTAATTATTTCCTCCGTTTGCAACGCTAAGCAATACAAACAAAAAACAAAAAAAAATCACAAATATATATGTTGGTTAGAATAATATAGGTAAGTTTATACTAGTTGTGTCCCGCGGATTTTAAATGGAGTTGCAGGCAACCACTAAATATCTTAAATTATTCTTAAAGGAAAACGGAATGCGTGTTAACTAAATCAGGGATACCAGATGACCTAGTTAATGTTTGTGTATTTTTTCTAGAATAAAAAAAAATGTCTAACTTGAAAGGTCCCGGGCAGACATCCTCTGTTGCGTGCCGAGCAGGCTGATGTAGAGTTAGCACTGTATTTGCAATCGCAGCGCTTGTTTAGACACAGAGAGTAAGGGTCCACGAGCCTACACTGGGAGTCTGTCACGCACGGCATTCCCAGTGACGTTGGCCCAAGATCGAAAGTCGCTACAGCTTCTGTTCGTATACGTTGCTTTTCTGTAATCATCAAGAAAACAATTATTGCATTATCAACATCGTCTGAATTATCAGCTTACTGCAACAGGGTATAGTCATCTGCCATTCGCATCCGTCAATCGTCTTCAAATACCTGACTAAGTAATCGATCATACATTTTTTTGGGCTCGAGGCTTTGCGTTTGCTTCTCATTAAAATATTATTGCAAATTTTAATCATGTGTCTATAAAAATCAAGTTATCTAATTAAATTTTGCCATTTGCCAGTTTTTTATAAGTTTTAATTTGTTTTTTCTTATCGATAGTTTTTTAATAGAATATAAAGCAGTTGGGTAATATCTTCTGATGTGACATGCGTCATTTTTAACTACATATTAAGTTGAAATTTTGAAATCGTTACGTAGCGCAATACAAGCTTGTACAAGAAGGCTTAATAACCTTTAGTACGTAGGTACATTATAACCAAAGATGACCTACACGTCTAAGTCATCTTTGATTATAACTATACCATTTAATATACAAATTTAAAAAAATACCTTTTAAGGACGATTTCTTTTGATGTCCAGTTTTTTGTGATTTATTTCCAGCAATTTCCTTTGAATCACTGCTCTTTTTATTAGCTTTTTTGTCAACGGATGGCTGTGTCACTACTCTATAAATAGGTTGATCATTGGCATGTAAATTTGCCGTCATTTCATCTGTATTAATTCCTTCACTTGGCTCACCATCTTTTCTGTTTGAAACTGGCAATCTTTTGCTAGGTTCAGCTGTAGGCACTTTCATTACTGCTTGCATTAAAGGACTATCTTCTTGAGTATTAAATACTTCATTATTATTTGTGAACATAGGAATATTACTAGGTATAACTTCGTCTGTGACAATTATGGTATTTGGCGGTCCATAATGATCTTCTAAACCTGGATTTAGGTTGCTAGGAGGTTTTGGAAAATAATTAACTGTTCCTTGACTTAATTCTGATCCATTTTCGGAATCTACCACAACAGTATCTTGTTCGGGTACAATCACATCTGTTGCGTAAGTTGGCACTTTTGAAGCAATGCACCTATCTCCGGTATGGCGAAAGAAAGAGTTGCAAGAACATCTTCCAAATAAGTTTGGTATGACAAACTCACAGTGACTCTCCTTATCCCACAGACGGCAGTGTTCGTTGCTGTAGCATACGTGACCAGGGGCTGCAGCTAAAATAAAAATAAAAAAAAATTATCTAACACTATTTTTCTCTGGTGAAGTAAAAGGGCGAGTAGGTGGTTTACCTATACTCTTTTATAACATCGGCACAATACCTAATAGTTAATTATATTAAATTAATATATACATTGTACATCTAATAGCCTAAAATGCATACAGTGATACATAAAAAGTCTCTTCGTCTCTATATATAATACTAGCTTTTGCCCGCGGTTTTACCCGCCCTAAATTCGGTTATAAGTAGGATTTCAACAGCAAATCCTTAATTATAGAAAAAAAACCGACTTACACTTGACGTTTTTAAGTAGCCTTTGCCCTTCCCCGGCACTCAAACTATCTCTATGCCTAATTTGCCCACGGTGCCACCCGCCTCAAATATAGTTGTCAGTGTAGGATTTCGACGGCAACTTCTAAATTATACAAAATAACGACTCACGCTTGAAGTTTTCAAGTAGTCTCAAACTATCTCCATGGCAAATTTCATCTTAATCGGTACAGCGGTTAAAGCGTGAAGAGTTCATAGACAGAAGAGTTACTTTCGCATTTATAATACAGCGGATCCAACAGACTTTGTCCTGCCCGCATGCAGCGCATGATATTTTAAATTTGATATATTTTCATTTTTAAAATTTTGCGATTTCATAATTACTTCTAACGAATCTACGGTTGAGTCATCGTTTTTGGATATCTCACTGTTTTATTATTTACCTTTATGTCTAAATTATTAATTAATTCATTTTCTTTCAAATCTTCTAAGGTTTCCACCATAGAAGACAAGAAGCCTTTCTTTAAATCCTTTTGATTTTAAGCTAGCCCTTTCGATGCGTTTTTAAAGTTCTATGTAATATGTAGTTTCCAAGCAACAAATTTCACAATGATTGAAGTTGTGGGATATGATAATAATGGAGTCGCATTCAATGCGGTGAATGTTGAATTCATTGTCGTACATTCAATTTTTGCCGTTTAGGATATCAGGGACACACTGACTGCAGCGCCACCTACAGGGTTACCAAACCTAACAGGGAAACACTCGAACGTACACAAAAAATATCATCAAAATCGTCCCTGCCGTTTAGGAGAAGATCAGTGACACACCGACTACAGCGCCATCTACCGGGTCCAATTGTATTTTTACATTATCCAGGCACCCCATCAAAATGTTCAGACAAAATTTCACCCAATCGTTCTAGCCGTTTAGGAGGAGTTAGGTGACAAACACACGCACAGAAGAATTATACGTAGAAAAAAAAAACGACTTACGCTAGACGTTTTCAAGTAGCCCATGTCCTTTCCCAAGACTCACACTATCTCCATGCCAAATTTCATTTAAATCCAGTGATTTAAGCGTGAAGAGGTAACAGACAGACAGAGTTACTTTCGCATTTATAATATTGGTATTTAATCCCTGACATCCCAAAAAAAGGCAAAGCTTGTTGATACTATGGATACCAAACCGATACATACATACCGAGACTTATTTACTTTTTTGTAACATATTGCACATAGAAAACAACATCCGGACTCATGATAGAACACAAATGTTTATCACCTGAATGTGTCCTGTGCGGAGTCAGAACCTGCGCCCCTCGGATCTGCAGGCGGTCACTACTACTATCATAGCCATTGGGCTATTATCTATAGAAATATATAGATATTAGATATGAGCGCCGATGGCCAATTTCACGGCGGCGGCGGCATGATCTGAAAATTACTACGGCGGCGGCGGGGTTTGGCAGCGTAGCCGTCGGACTAGATTTCTTTTAAAATAAACCTGGTACTAGAGAAATCTTTATATACATACATATATATATAAAAAGGCATTGTCCTGACTGACTCATCACCGCCCAGACCAATTTCACTCCTAAGGCGGTGAGATAGGGGTTGGAAGTTTGTATGACAATCTGTCATGCTTTAAGTTCAATCCATGAAAAATGGTGTTCGACCTTTTGACTGAAAACCAAGAATACGTTTGAATGTTTCTGGAACTTCATCCCCTAGAGGGATTAATAGGGGATGAAACATTGTATGGAAATCTGGTTATATTTATAAATGAAACCATGACAATTGGTATGTACTATTCGAATGTTGAATTTCGAATGTATTATTCAAAATTCAACCCCTAAGTGGGTGTAAAAGCGTGGCTAAGTTTTTATGGGAAATAATAAATTAATTAGTTAAATTTACTGAAAATTTGGAATTAATGGTCTTTAACGTAGTTACTGGAAAAAATATTTTGGAGTTTTTCAAAATTCAACCCCTGAGCAGAAGAATAGGCGTCATTAGAGGTGGAATAAAATTGTATGGGATTGCTAAATAGAAACTTTCATCGGCATTTTAAAAATTTCAACCCATTCTGGAAAATCATCCCCTAGAGGGTAAAATAGGGGATGGTACGGAGATCTGGTTATATTTGTATATAAAACCATGACAATTAGTATGTACACTTTTGGTTGCAAATTACGAACGATGTGTTGCAGCATTTTTCACAATTCAACCCCCAAGTGAGTAAAACAGCGTAGTAAAGTTTTTATGGGAAATAATAAATTAATTAGCAAATTTACTTAAAATTTGGAATTAATGGTCTTTAAAGCAGTTTATGGTTGCTTAGGTTGCCTAATGTTACATAGGTACTTTTCCAACACTGATTCAATACAATCGGGTTTGAAAGTACAAGTCCAGCCGCCATCAAATTTGCACCTAACTGTACAACTACCTAGTCTTTCAGATAAATTACATTACATATATCATACATTTTATTCATTATAACATTACTGTGTTTGTCTGATCTATGTCATAGCAATATGTTGCCTTTCATCAAATGTAGGTGTTTGTTGTCAAGTGGTACTAAGGTAATATTTTGTGTAGAATGACGATACGGGCGATACCGCTTGTAAGTATTGCATGCTCTAGTGGCCGAAGTACAGTTTTAATTTCTGCGGTCTGGTATTCTTGTACATTATAACATTAGGTTGTTTTCTTTTATGGTCAGTAACAACGAATATCTGGAGCGATGTTATTGCGCAATTGTTTAATGCAGCAGTTTTTATTTTATTTTATGACTAGTTACCTAAATTCCTAAGTTTTCTGCAATTTATTCTTGTCTTTTGTATGTATGATGCTTAACTTCAAAATATCTGGGGCTCAGCTTTTTTTTGCTGTTAACATAAAGTGAAAATGTTTTGTAGGTTCCGTCTGAAATATTGCACTTTATTTTCGCGACGGAAACCGCGGGGTATAGCTATTATTTTTAAATTATACCTACTAGCAGTTTTAAATCACCCGCAGGTTAACCTATTCCCGTGGGAGCTCGTGATAAAAGTGTCCTATAATATTCCGTGTCTATGCAAAAATTCACGTTCATTCAAAACTCAGTTTCTGCGTAACAATCTAACAAACATACTTTTTCATTTAAATCTACGTATCCCTCCTTTAATTTGCCGACGACATAGTAGTCATGTCAGAATAGCTGGAACACCAAGGTAGGATGTTCGGAGACCTTAGCAGAGTTTCCATCAGGTTGATCTTAAAATGAATATGGATAAAAAGAATGTCCATGTAGCGCCTTGTTATTAGGAATGCTACACTCGAAGTTGTTGACCAATATGCATGTGGCAAGTAGTCCAGTTTGGTAGGCCCAACTTTGAGAAGGAGGTTAAGCAAAAATTCCAGCTCGGTTGGGCAGCGTTTGGGAAACTACGCAAAATCTGTTCGTTCAAAATACCTCAGTGCTTAAAGACGAAAGTCTACAATTAATGTGTGTTGCCGGTGATGGCTTATGGAACAGAAACGTGGTCTCTAATTGTTGGCCTCTTAAATAAGCTCAGAGTCGCTGAGCGAGCTATGGAAAGAGTTACGCTTGGTGTTTCTTTGCGCGATAAAATCTGAAACAAGGAAATTTGCCGAAGAACCAAAGGTCAACCGACAATAAGACAGCTAAAGTGGCAATAGGCAAGCCACATCGCTTGACGAACCTATAAGCGGTAGGGAAGAAAGGTTCTGGAGTGGCGACCACGAATTGGACGGCCTTCTACCAGCTGGTCAGACGACTAGGGAGCCTAAAAACCGGCCGTTGTGGAGACATATGGGGGAGGCCTGCTGAAGTCTTCCGACTGAAACTAGCGAATGAACCAACATACCTATTATAAGAACTGAATGAAACCAATACCGTTACTTTAACTGGATTATATTTCTCTTTTTAATAACCTAATAAATATTTCCTATTCTAAATATTTTTAATGCAACGCAATTTAATGCATTAGTATTTTAGAAATATGATAAAAAAAAAAAAGAAATAACAAATGAGTAAATAAGGTATTTTTCTAAATTTAATTCATAAAAAACTTGGCCTACGTTTGTGTATATTATAGGAACGAAAAAATTCAAGTGAACTGGGTATGTAGGTATGGTGTAACATGAATGTGTTCCAATTGCAAAGGAAATAGAAATAGTTTGCGTTTAGTTTTTACCACGCGCTTAGACTTTTACAATGAACATAACACTCTCATTATTAGGGTAATGAGACGGGTTCACATAGCCGACCTCGGCTAGATTTGACAGAACAATTACCTTGTTTTTCACACAGGCAGTAGACGCCGACTATGATACCGAATATCACGGAAATAGCTTACGAGTTAGAAAGCTACGACTCTGAAAAAGGGCAGTGCAAAGGTTATTTTTCCATGACAACAATAATTTTGTGCTACTGTTATAAAGAAAGTTACAGTAAATTGTGAAATTGCTTACAAGTATTTATAGTTTGAGAACAGTAGAGCGTTGCGATGTGGATTGTGGACCATGACACAAGTTGTAACGCGGGTTTAAGGAGTTTGTTTTTGTTAACTTAAATTTTTATAAACAATTTTTCCAGTGATTAGAGATGTTAAATGTTACAGTCTAATAAATCATCCAATCAAAAGAAATATCGCTACGGCCACGCGAACATTGTCATCAGGGTCGTGTTTGTTTTTATTTAACGTTAATAACATATTTACGTACTGTGCAATTGGCATGTGCTGGGCTGGGAACTCATATTTTTGAGATCGAAATTTAATACTTTTACTTGGTATAGTTTTCAGTACTACCTAACTAAATTTATTTTGATATTACAATGGTTATATTAGAGCAAACTATAAAATTATGAAAATATTGAAATTTAACCCCGCAAGCTGTGCTGAAAAAGACCGAAGATAAGATCTTGCTTCGTGTCAAATTTCATGATTCTAGGACGACGGGAAGTACCTACCTCATAGGTTTTGATTTATTTGTGTGTGATTGCCAAAATATGCGACAAGAATGGGCGTATTTTTTTTATTGCGTTGACTTAGAAGCTTCAATTTTTTGCAGCTTCAAGGGACAGTAGACCTTAGCTTTTCAAACTTAATATCTTGAAGTGTTTTTGAGAAAAAGGGTCTTGACAGATAGGCGGACAAGAAAGTGATCCTATAAGGGTTCCTTTTTGCCATTTAGGTACGGAACCCAAAAAAATTATAAAAATTGAAGAAATATTTTTTCTTTACACCACACCTACTCGGAAAGAACCTTCTTGCATATCTAAAAGTACAGTTGAAAGTACTTTGCGGAGCGGAGATGTTTCATTACTGACCTGCTAGGCGGAAATAAAACAAAACTTTCTAATATTCTAATTGTGCCGGTGTGTATATAACAAAACGAAAAATCTATGTAACGCGTTCTTATTTTAAACAGCACGCAGTATTATACGTAAACTATATTTTATAATAACGTGTTCCAAAAACGTTACTGGCCACTTGCATTTTATTTTTCATTCAGAATAAATTTTGATGTTAAAGCTAGTGCGAATCGTGTTTAAATTTCTTACAACAATTGTAAGAACTTTAATATAAATTTCAATTAAACACCTTATGCATTTTAATTCTTTTATCTTTTATTATCCTAGTAGGAGTAGTATAAAGCAGTATGTATCACTCGGGGTAAACTGCGATTCCTGCCTCGCGTGTATTCTTTAATGATAAAATTGATTGTATTTTCAAACTACAACCTCGTAAGTAGTCGGTCACTTTCGCCCCTCGGTAAACAATGTACTATTATATCTCGTAAAGCAGAACTTTACGTCGACGATATCTGTACTTTCATCGTCCGTGGTTTGTAGGATTACACGCCGGGTTATCATCTCTTTCGCATCTAGTACTGTGCTGCGTGACCGACTCGATTCTGCGCGAGCAACCATGGCGACGAAATTGAAAGTAATCGAATTAACACGCTGCCGATGTCAATGGCTTAATTTGATATACTTATTTTGCAATTATTGTAGGGTGTGCAGTTTCTTTAGGGTTTCGTGGGAGAATGTCAAAAACATGTGATTTCATCAGGGACATTATTAGTAACAGTCACGAGTACGACGCTAGATTCGTGAATTTATAAGTTTTATACAAGTAGGTCTGACCTTTTGAGATTTTTTTCTCGAATTTCTGAGTCTGACGTAAAAGTCCCAAAGAAAGACTTTCCGTTCCATGTAAGATGCTTTAAGAGGGCTTATAGTCGGGTCGGAATCCGTTTTAACTATTTATTTATACATTACCTAAAGTTTTTTGTTTTACCAGGTATATAAGGAACAAAACCTGTCAAATGCCCCTGATGCCTAGCCACCCCCGAGAAATAGTGGGATGAAAAGGGGCGAAATATGTTTTTTTTCAATTTCTGGTTTACTGTGACGTCCTATCAAAATATGTCTTTTACAAAAGTTATAGGACTGTAGGAAAGTTATCTTCCTAAAATATATTAGAACCAAAACATTTTGTGAAATATAAATATTGTTCCTTTTTCCGAGAAATTTATGTTTTATGGTCTTGGGAGGCCGACATCCAACCCAAATGTAAAAATCAAGTGCATTTTTTCATCTTGAACTCTATTTTGTGAATAAAAAATAAGAGACAGATAGTGTTGTTTCCAAAAATATCCTTAATGAAAAGGTGTTTTGTGTATTGGAAAACAGTAGACATTTTATTTGTTTAAATTTGACATCAATATTATTATTTTTTAAATTATTTTCCTTAATAAATATTTAGATATTTTTTCAATTTCCAAAAATTTTTTTTTTTTAATTTATGATTCAATTAATTTCGTAATGTTATTTTTCACACATAATGTTTTTTTACTTGGGTTGAGTGATTTGGTCATTGTTATGTAATTTTTGTAAGATTAGTAGTTATATTTTACCTCACAAATTAATTTTGCACACCAGTTAAAATGGTAGAATATCTTTGGACCTCGAATTTAATGTACCAAATATCTTTTATGTAACTTATATTCGATGCAAATAAGATATTCTATTCTATTATTAAATAGTACGAAAACCAAGTGTATAAAATTTCTAATCCCTTTTAGACTAAAGCTAGCGTAACCACGATTGTATCTCCGGATCTATTGCACCTATCAACACATTTGTTTGTTGGAAACGATATTCAAAGTTAACCACGTCGAGCTTGGTCAATACTTGGATAGATGACCGCTTAGCGGCACACTTCTTGTTTTGTAACTTACGTAAATGTTGGTTGGTACGGAACCCTCGGTGCGCAAGTCCCGCTCGCACTTGGCGGGTTTTTTTCTATAATATTTATTAAATTGAAATTGAAATCTTACACCATTAATCGAATTTAGGGCGGATGAAACCGCGGGCAAAATGTAGTACTAATATATATCAATGCGAAAGTAACTGTGTCCGTCTGTCTGTTACTTCTTCACGCTTAAACTGCTGAACCGACTTAGACGAAATTTCACATGGAGATAGTTTGAGTCCTGATAGAGGACACAGGCAACTTGAAACGGTCAAGTGTGAGTCGGTTTTTTCTCTATAATTGTTGTTGCCGTTAAAATCCTTTACTGATAATCGAATTTAGGGCGGCCGGAACCCCGTGACTATAGTGGGTAACTTGTAGTCGATTGACTTAAAAAAAGTGATATGATATTCTGTTTTTGGTAAATATCACTCATTCATTCAACACGAGAAGTTTGCAAGTAAGTACTTACGAGAGAGGCACGTGTGCTTTCTAAACTGTAAGTGTCCGTCGGTGCAGCGGCAGACCCCGTCCAAGCACGCGCTGTAGGCCACCTTCATGGTACACTGCTCCGACACAATGCATTCTGATCCCAGGAGGGTAGCTGAAACAATCATATAATATCAAGTTTAGGTACTGTACATCTCTCTGTTATCATCATATAATTTTATTATGTGGAAAACTGTTCATGTCAAAGTGTGGCGTCTTTAATTCAAAACATGCTATAATTCATTATTAGAAGGTACATAAAAGGGTTGATGAGGATTCCTCTTCCTCATGATGTAGAATTTGAGATTTGATTCTTTATTTATGAGGAATTATTAATTGAGATAAAGGATGCCATCGTACTTTACACCTCACAACACACGAATTTGCCGCAACTTACTCCAAATGATTGGCTAGAACTTGAGAGTTGTGCAAAGATTCTAAAGCCATTTCAGGAGGCTACCAAGTCACAAGTCCATGAGTAGTTCTGAGGCCAGTTTCTCATCCATGATTGCCCTGATCCATGTCTTGACATGTTCAACGCAGAATTTATTGAGAGATTATACCAAGATCAATCAAGCAAGTAAGAATATCATTTTAAAATTGATAGAAGAAATTTCTAACCGCTTTGGCGAGCTGTATAATAACAAAATTTACACAATCGCTACCTTTTTTGATCCAAAATACAAAACAAAGATTTTTGATGAAAATACAGAAAGTAATAAATCCAAACTGCTTTTTTAAGTTAACAATCAGACAAATTAGAAAAATGGACAATGATGTTATTCACAGAGATCGTGACACATTCACGAGTTTTGGAGCTAGCTACTTCACAGTCAGATTTTGACATTCAATGTTAGCTGAGATGCAAGCTTCATCAGCATCGAACACTAATGATGAAGAAGAAAGTCAAAGCGCATTTATGGACAGATCTGTTTTACTAAAGTTGCTCACGATTAATGATATAAAAGTGAAGAGACTAGGTGTTGAAGAAGACAGCCTTTTCTGGTAGAAAAGTTAAACCCCTAAATATTTTAAACTTGATGAATGAACCTTAACCTAAAAAAAAGTTTTTAAACGACACCTATTGTTTGTAATGGCAAAAGGCAATTAGCGAATTGTTCCTAATAAAGGTACCAAATGTTCAAAAATAAAGACGTTGATTATATAATTTTCTTACACTGAGATAATGTTATTAAAAAAAAATTAGGCGTATTATCAAATGTTATCCTATAATAATAAAAAATCACTAGAAGTGAAATCCTTAACCCATAGAATGCGAAAAGATAGACATGTCATGCGATAGCTACCAGGCTCACCGCACTTGACCTTTCATTTATCATCTCTATAAGTGACAAACACAGACCTTTGACTACTATCAATTAGTAAGTGATACTTGTGACACCAAAATTGCGTGAACAATCAATCTACGACAGCCTAAACCGTTTACTAAACCGCTCTCCTTTCTATTCAATTCCGCGATACTATATTTAAACTTAAGGAAGCGATTGTATCTATGATAATTCCTATAGATAACTGTTTATTTCTTTTGATAAATTGCTATGTTTTCGCATAACTTAGTCGAAAAACGATCATCAACGCTGTCACAATGATGTATTGGTATGAAAGCATTTATACTTTTTTAAGGAAATTATCGGGTAACTGATTGAATAATAATTGTTCATGCGATTTATATAGTCGAATAAGCGTTCGTATCCGCGTAACGCCTTAATTGCCAACTATTATATTTTAATAATAAAATTGAAGCGGATAGTGAAGTTAAATATTAAATAGGTTTTATATTAAAAATCCTATTATTTACGAACTTTTTCAAAAACTGTAGATAGACCCTACTTCCCTCCTCCGTAAATATTTTTTTTAATAAACACTACTCTCCCCCAATAAATCCTGGATTCTATGCTTTGAAGGTCGTCACCAGTCTTGGTTGTCGTCAGCGACGACAGTAGAAATGACAGAGGCCTTGCTATTCTATGGGTGAGGCCACGAAAAATGTAAAATAACACATAGGAACTGATAACACACAATAGCAAATTTTTTAGTGCACTGACTTAGAAACTTGATATTTTTAAGAATTTAAGTGACCGTAGACTTAAGTGTTTGATATTAATTTCAACTTGATACCCCTAAACTTCCCTAGTATAATCAAGGAGTTGCTGAAAGAATCCCTCGCCGATAACGAAATTTAGGGCGGGAGAAGCCGCTGGCAAATGCTAGTTTAATATAAATGCCGTCACATGAACAATGAACATTTTGTTTTTCTGTGAAAATTAAAAGTAGAAGTCAAATATTGATAGAATCAGGCATTACTTCGCGGAAATTCATTATTATGATAAAATATTATTACCTTGCAAATCCGCTATTTAGCAGATTTGCAAGGTAATAATATTTTATTATAGAAGTCAAATGTCATATATAAATTTAATAAAAAATATAGATATATATGTGATGTAATTGCCTTAATCTATTTAATCTACCTATCTCTTAAATCTTAACGTAACAATAATTAATTGTTTTCACAGTAGCAATTTAAACTATTTTTTTTTTCTTCGTAAAAGTATTGGCCATATTATTTATAAACATGTAATAAATCGTCAATTTTCCGACAAGTTCGAATACGCTTCGACGACTTTTGTTTCATTTATTACGTATTTAGACTCCTGAAACCCAGCCAGCTTGAAACAAATGAATTGGAATTTTCTGTCACAATTTCCAGGTCGATTAGATTTGAAGCGTAAACTTATACTGTATACGTGGGACACTCAGAAAGTTTTAAGAAACTAAAAAAACTAACTTTTATGGATAAAATATTTTAATTAAATCTTTTCAAAGAACTCTCCACCAGCCTGTATACAAAGTTCCATGCGCCGCAGACACCTCTTCCAAGGCCTTCTCGTACGCTGCTAGCGCGTCTTCCGGCGATGAAAACTGTATCCCAGCTATTTTTTTTTTTAGGAAATAAAAAGAAGTCACACGGTGCCAGATCAGGACTGTTAGGCTCGCTTATTGCTCATTGCAGACAAAACTTCTGTCAGGCATTTTGAGGTATACCATTCGGCGTTGATGCTGCTTTGATCTCGTATAATGGAATTGAAACCAGATACCCCGTCGAAGTGAAGAAACTAGCGATCAAAATTTTCCCTGCGCTTCTTGATCACTTCACTTTCGTAGGCGTTGGTTCGTTTTGAAACAGCCGAACTGTCGACTGATGCTTTGTTTTTGGATCGTATTGATAAATCCAGGATTTGTCACCTGTTACAATGTAATAAACGCGCCGAGACAAGCCTGCTTCAAATTTTTGAATCATATCACGGCACCACTCCACACGGGCCTGCTTCTGAGTTTCGGTGAGGTTGTGTGGCACTCAGCGCAAAACTATCCTCCTCACGCGAAGGTGCTCGTGTAGAATCTTGTGAACGCTTCCCGAACCAATCTGCATTGTATGCTGAATCTCTTCGTATGTAATTCACCTGTTTTCTTGAATTAATTAGGGTTCCGTACCTGAAAGGTAATTAGGAACCCTATTACTAAGGCTTCGCTGTCCGTCCGTCCGTCCGTCCATCTGTCACCAGGCTCTATCTCATGAACCGTTAAAGTTAGACAGTTGAAATTTTCACAGATGTATTTCTGTTGCCGCTATAACAACAAATACTAAAAGCAGAAAAAAAAATTAATAAGGGGGCTCCCATACAACATACGTGATTTTTTTTGTTCGTTTTTGTAGATAATGGTACGGAACCCTTCGTGCGCGAGTTCGACTCGCACTTGGCCAATTTTTTTTTACTGCCAGCACACTTTCTTCTGTGACAGCTGTCGTAGGACGACCACTCCTTTGTTCATCGCCCAAAGCAAGGCGACCGCGCTTGAACTCGCTATGCCAACGGTAGATGGTTTCTTTTGAAGGTCCTTCATCCATAAAGCCATTTGAAGTCGATCAAATGACTCATCAGGTTTTAGGCCATTCTTGATGCAGATCCATTTTTAAGTGAAACACAATAATTTAATTTATTGGTATTTTTACTTTTAATGAACCAAATTTTATAAAATATTTCGCGAAACTTTCTGAGTGGCGTGGTATAGCTTAAAACTAACCTCAATGAACGAGGTATTAGGTAAAACATACAAAAAGAAGTTTTAAACTCGGACTGATAGTTCCTGAGATAAGCGCATTCAAACATACAAACTCGCCAGCTTTATATGTTAACATAATTATATAATATCAGAAACCAATACGTGCAGTAAAGTATAGAATACTCTATATTTTATTGAGTTACGTTGTATTTTTTTTCATATAATTATTATTGAGTGAGTGTTTTGATACCTTCCTAAACTGGAAAGTCCGGCCAGACAAGGTATCTAACTCAGACACATTTACGGTTGTAACTGCGCTCCAAGAACACCTATACCATTTATAGGCGCGGGAAGCCGCAGCCACAGGCCTTCTATATTCCTAACGGTTGCCGTCATATACGAGCCCTAAATCACCTTCTACGAATATTATGTGCGGAAACATAATGCGTACTTCATTGTTGGTGCGTGCCTGCAAATTTATCTATCAACTCTGTCAAACTGTTCATCTGAACGAAATCAAACTAGTATCGTCTCTTTAGTGTCCGTAATAAAATATTATCGACTTATGTACAAAATAATTTGTTATGGTATCTGGCGGCTGACTGTGTGCGATACAGTCGTATTTTAGTTTCAGTAGATTTGATACAACGCAACATATCTGTATGTATGTTACTGTGAAAGTCCAATTTAGGTGTATGTTAAGATGAACTGGTGTATCTTATACACCAATTGTGCTGGTATATGCCCGAAATATTTTAGTTCTTTTGACTAATTTAGACATTCACCGGTGTATTTTGACACACACTAAAATGGTTTGGTTAATCTTAGTTACAACAATAAAAATTAATGTAATGTTAATAATGCCACAACTGTACGCCACGTTTTAATAAATCCTTATCCTAATCCTAACTCATAAACCTACTTATAAAAGCAAAAGCCTGTCTGTGTCTTATGCCTTAATGTGGTAAGACGAAGAGAATAGACATGATAGCATCCAATAGATATAATAGCGAAGATATAGCTCAACGGACCGAGAATTAAAAATATTTATTTTTTCTAATCGAGAGTTCCCATAGGTACACTATTGCCTTTAAGTCACAGCAGAGCAACGGGGAGACTTAATTTTCATATGGAAATACCTGGTTTACCTATAGGTTTCATCCCGTTTGAAAGTTACCAATATTTTTCCGTGGATGACGATTATATTTTTTTTTAATATAGGAAAGTACGAGTACAGTGATTCTTTAATCTTTTTTTAATACTTACGGTATCTACCTAGAAAGGGGGTGGAAATCAGATCCATCAAATTATAGGCCTATCGCTATTACCTCCCTCCTCTCCAAGGGGATGGAGCGTGAGATCAACACACAGCTTCTAAGATACCTAGAAGAACACGATCTGGTCAGTGACCGTCAATATGGCTTTCGCCACGGTCGCTCGACTCTGTTAGTTTAGTGTATATTACACACCGATGGGCACTAGCCAGTGAGAGTCAGGGGGAGGCATTGGCATGTAGCCTGGACATAGCGAAGGCGTTCGATCGGGTCTGGCACCGGGGTCTTCTATCAAAGTTACCAGCTTACGGAGTGCCCGAGGGTTTGTGCAAATAGGTGGCTATCTTTTTAGTAGTTGACGGTAGTTGTTTGGATAGCATGGACATTAAAGCCGCCCGCAAGGCTTCGTGCTGTCGCCTACGCTGTTTTTACTGCATACCAATGACATGCATGCAAGACATCAACAACATACATACATTGCTATGCAGATGACAATACTGAAGACGCTTCTTACACGGGTCGTGCAAACATCCCTAGTTCCGTTGTGGAGGAAAAGCGCGGAAAACCTCAAATCGAGACCACTCTGTCCAAGGTCTGTGACTGGGACAATAGGATGCGTTCTCAGGCATTCGAACGACTGCTTTCTACCATCGCACCGCTCGCCATCGGCAGGGAATTCATTATAACACTTTAGAACTGAAATTGTCGCGTACAGTGCGGTTTCAGAGAAACTTCCTCCCGCGAACGCTTGGGTTCCGGAATAAGCCTGCCAAGATTTTCTCTAAGGATTCTTTTCTTCAAAAAATAAGTTAATAGATTTTTGAAGGATCGACAACGCGCGAATGATACCCCTGCGGCCATAGGCTACGGTAACCACTTACCATCAGGCGGACCGTAAGCTTGTTTACTACCTTGGTAAAAAAACTGTCTTTTACCAGCAAACTTGGCGGTTGACAATTAAAACCGGTGAATCTTAAGATTTATAGCAATTCGGATATTCACAGTAACTAATATAGGTACTTATATGAAATAAGTGTTGTTTTTGTACCTCTATAGTAGCAGTACTACCTTAACCTTACCTTACCTTTTTAATATTCTGTTCAATTTAATGACCTATTAGCAATTTTCTGCACACAAAACTAAAAATATACTTTTTACTCAAAAATAAGTGTTTGTTTTTCGTAGATAATGAATTTCGTTGATAAAAAACCTAGACGTATCACACTTAAGGGCTTTATGGTTTTAAAAGTCACTTAACAGGTAATAACTTATCCTCGTACCTTTTCTAATAACTTAATAATCGTGATCGTAATAGTTTTACAGCCTGTACAGATAATTTGAGTAGTACGAGTTGTTTATACACACATATACTGTGGCATATCTTAGCGTTATCTACGAGTTCTACCCACTGAAAACATTAAGTAATCTTATACACAGTTTTTTTTTATATCTGACCTTGGCCTTAAAAAGTTACAATTAAATATGTACCAAAACCTTCCTCTAAATACTGTTTATAAATGTCTAGAATTTCCGGCGACTTAGTTTACGTAAACTTGTGAAAAAAAAAAGGTTTCAGCTGTATATGTATAGTATTCTCATACTTATTACTGTCTTCTATTTTGGCCCCTAGGGGTGATGTTTTTAAGCCGGTGAAACATGTTAATCTTTATTTGCAACCAAAAGGCCAAATAAACATTTATGCCTTAAGGTTTAAAAAATGACGGATTTACATACAAACTTCCAACCCCATTTACGGGGATAAATTTTGCTAAATCCTTTATTTGGCGCTCGTCTCCTTTACAACAGCAACTGCAGGAACCTTTGTGCAAAAATTTAAGCCTCTAAGTTTAATGGCGTTATGGTATTTATTTTTCTAGTGTGATGGTTTGATAACATACATATTTAAATTCATAATAAATGATGAAATAAAATTTGAATCATTCAAATGTAGAGATTTATAAATTTTAGTGCAGTTAGGTAGATAGAAAATAATGTCCCGTGCAATAGAACTTATGTCAGTGCTACTAGCATGCGAATGAAATCTCCTCATTCTTATATTATGCCGAAATATTAAAAGTATTTAAAAAAAGTCCATGGTGTCAGAGAGAAGATACCATGAATTCACAAATGTTATCAAAACAAAACCTATTTATATAAATATATAAAAATATTTTTTGAGTATGGACATCACGGCTACATTGACATTATTATTATTTTAATCTTATACTCAGTATAATTAGAAATAATTTATATTGTAAAGAGAAAGGATTTGCATATCTCTTTGTAGTAAATAACTTCAAAAATTACTGGTCAACAATTTTAAACATTCTTTCACCGGTAGAATGCTATATTATTACTGAGTTATATATTTTATTTAAAAAAAATATTTAGGATTCCCACGAAACTTCTCTAATGTAAAATAAAAATATTAGAAAACCAAAAAAATCCCTTCAGTAGGTATTAACAGAGAAATTTCTGCACAGAGACTAACACTATTTGTGACTTTATTTTTTATTATGAAGTGATTTGACATTTACATGTTATGCATATCTAGGTTAATGTATGAACATAGACGTGAGAGAAACCATCAAGTCACGCTCGCGTACTTTACTAAATATTGCACTTATGCCCGTCACAGATGAGATGACTAGACAATGTGATTTGTGTATTGCAATTTTTCCTTTCGACCCACTTCACAAACGAATCAAATCAAAAAAATTCAAGTAGTTTTCTGAGAACACTTCAATCGTCAATACAATCTATTTATCAACGTTGATTTTTGCCGAAAAGAATCTGCAAGAAACTCAACTATTTAAATTAGTAATACAATACGTTAATCAACTAACAAGAACATACATATATTACACATAGAAGTACATACATATACATATATTGAAACATTTAGTCAATTTTTTTTTTGTTTTAATGTGGCATAGGGAGAGCACCATGTGAAGCGGCAAATATCGTCAATCGTGTAAAGGAATTGAGATATTTTAGAGTAATTCGTTATACTAGTTGGATTATTATTGTTCAATTATTAATAATTATTATTGGACAATCATATATATACATATAGGTCCCTTACCTACACTTAAACATATCCATAACCTTGTATATGATAAGTGCAAAGTGAGTCTTGTGCAGCAAGAGCATTGAGTATAGTACTGCATAACAATAAGTGGGGAGTATATCTGATTATTAGATTTTTATTTTAAGCCCTTTATAGGGAGTTCATCTTCAATATGTAAAAAAATTTTTGTCTAATAATTTGTGTAAAGTTAAATAAATATATACATAAATATTGGTTTTAATAACTACATTCTGCATCCTTACATATTTTTTTTTGAGAAGTTGTATGAATCAATTTTGATTTTTACTATATTCTTCCGTTTTCCCTTTTTTATTGTTTCTGATATTGGCTGTTGATTCATAATTTCGGTTGAAAATTCACTCTGGCCGTAAAATCTCAAAAATATAAGTTAAAAATAAGTTTTTTTCTATTATATTAAGTGATTTTTAAGGAAAATAATCCCTTTCTAATCCTATACAATACAAATTAAAAGCGCGCATTTTACGACGTTACGATTTTTAATACGCACCGCAACGCATCTTGGTGTACTTCGACACGTACCCTAACTTTTTTGATCTCACTATAATTTATATATTTTGTCTAGTAGTCGTCGTAGTAGTAGTACAAGGTTCGTAATCTGTTGCTATCTTAAAAATGTCGCGTCTCGTCCTTAGCTGACGCTTAGAATTTCAAATTTGCACGTATTAAAATCCAGAGCGATAATCTATATATATAAAAATTACGTGTCACGTTGTTTGTCCGCGATGGACTCCTAAACTACTGAACCGATTTTGATCAAACTTATCTCGAAAATTTATCTCGATCTGTTAAGTGCGGGCACTTTAGGTAAAAACCAACGTTCGCCGGGTTACAGAAGGACGGCAGCGGAACAACGTTCGCCGGGACCGCTAGTTATACCGTATTTTGTTTTGTTAATGTCATTCACTCACACACAGAGAGAAAAGATATTGTTCGAATTAAAAATCTGTTTTTTAAAATGCGCAATCTGTGGGTTAATCCTCGCTTATACGTAAAAATTTCGAAATCGGTTTATAAATGACGGAGTTCTGAGGTAACAAACATAAAAATAACATGCAACCGAATTCGAAAACTTTTTTTTAAAGGCGGTCAAACGGTAACAACCTTAAATTTCTTATAAATAAATTAAAAGTTTCAAATGCACATCGGTAGTATTACAGAAATAAGCTTTCTGGCTTACATCGCCCTCTTAACATAAAATATATTTTCTTATGAATGAATATTACATGATAAATGAAAAACACAGAATCTACTTATCGGGGTCAAGGTTTGCAAAAATCTGTTTATAGTTATTTGACAACTAATATTTTTGTAACCGACTTTGAATTCGGGATAAGTTGTTACTTTTTACCCGATTGCGGCTCATGAAAATTACCGTCTTCAATTTTAATTATAAATGTGTCATATTTTAGTTAAGGGACAGTACTTTTACAAGAATAGTTAAATATAAAAATGTTAACATTTACAAATTAATATATTCCCAATCTTGGTACCATTCTAATAATAGGTACTGTACGCATTTCAAATCAAACACTCCGGGAGTGCCGGCAGAAGTGAAAACCTTTACACACGATTCGCGCTTATCACTCAAATATGTCATAAGACATGTCTTTGACATTGTCAAGAAATAATAATGTTTGTTTATTGACTTTTTTGACGTAGTATATTTGACATCGCAATCTGTCATAGAATTTAAATTCCATATCCAACCTCCCTGTACTACTCATAATCACGAATACTAAAAATAAAAATTATAATAGGCGTGGCATAACGGTTTCCGTCTTACGAATTTCCACGATTAGGACACGTGACCTGACGCGAGTTTATCATTTTTTACCCATACCAAAAAAAGTGCACAACGCCGCTAAAGAAGTTTTCACTTCAAAAAAAATTTCTAAATTATCATTTACACTTACGTACCAAGTTATTTTGGCAATAAACATAAACAGAGATTTTGAAACTACTGTTTACATTTTTTTAACAAACATTATGAAATGTGCTATTCTTCGACTGCTTCTTCATTATTGTCCACAACAATATCTGAGTGTATTTAACTTTTACCAGAAATAAAAAAAATAGGTAACACGAAAATGGAAAAAAATTACCCTAATCAATGTTAAAGTTTTTGCCTGGACTGTATTTCGACTATTTTCTGGTTATTTTTCAACTGCTGAGTGCTGATCTACATATATTGATAATAATATAGTGTATGCTTTAAACAAGGTAAATAACCTAAATTTTCAGAGAAAGTCCTGTAATGAAAGGAGAAGTCAGATGGACAGAGTTGTACAATACAAAATTGTTAGGGTTCCTTGTTTGACTACGGAACCCTTAAAACGGGATCAATTTACGGCTCGCCAACCGGACGAGAGATGTGGTCAAAGCTTGCGGCGTAATCGACAACTTAATTTAAATTGCTTTCACAAATGTACTTACACAGACACATTCCCACATGCTGGCATAATGTACGGACAGTTTTACAACTATTGTTTTCCTAGTATTGCATTGTAATTGATTCAATTTTTCATCGGTGTTTAGCAGCATCTTTTCATGCTAAATAATGTTTATTTTACAGACTTCGAGATACATTTTTTATAACACTAAGGTGGCAAAAAATCTATCGGTCCGCCTGATGTGAAGAGATCACCCTAGCCTATAGACCTTTGCAATACCAGGGGCATACTCGCACCGTAAACGCGCGTCTTCACTTATAAAATATGGAATTCTGCTGAAATTGTGTTTTCTTTATGTTTTGAGACCTGGGGAATCATTAGCAAATATTTGTCTGAGTGATCTGTGCCTGTAGACGTAAGCATTTTTTGGGATCGCATAACTTCAAAACTTAACCAATCCGCCAGCGAGTCGCGAACTAGTAGTTACAGTAACCACATTAATTTAAGCCATCGTGATTGATTTCCTAAAATTTCCTGGCTGGTAACAATAAAAATTGATGTGATAAAGGAGAAAAAAAAAAAACATAACGAAATTATTAGGAATGGGCTTCGAACCTAGTAGAGTAGCACGGCCTACCGGGGCCTCACGGCGTAGCCCCAAATTTTTCGCGGACTGAGATCAGACCAATAGTGCAGTCATTGAAGCGAAAAATAGGGTCTTACCTCCGAATTTTTTTACTGTGAAACGATTTGCATGAAATATTGGAATTAGGCTCATCTTACCCATAACTTCAAAAGTGAAAATGATCTGAGCTCCACCTATTATTTTAAGGGGTGTAAACAACCCCTTAATGGAAAAATTGACATTGAGCCATTTTATCGCTAGAAAACGTGTTACAATTTTGTTCATTATAAAATTTTCGTTAAAATGCATATTTTTATAGATATTTGCAAAAAACCGATGAAAAACGTGAAAAAATTCCGAATTTTAAATTTTTTGAAAAACTTTACAGAACATTTTGTTTTTAAAATTAGGCCTTTTATCGATATCCGTAGGTTGCATTGAAAAAAAAATTAACACCACCGAGAAGGGGTGGCAACCACCCCCAGGGTGGGTACGGAGTTCAGATCATTTTCACTTTTGAAGTTAAGGGTAAGATGAGCCTAATTCCAAAATTTCACGCAAATCGGTTCACAGTAAAAAATTCGGAGCAATAACGCTTCAATGACTGCATTACAATTCCAATCGACAGACGACAGACACTTTCATGAAAGTTCCAAAATTATAAAGAACCGGGTTAGCGAGGAATTTTTTATTCATTTAACAAGGGGGACCTTAAATCGGTGTTTTAATCTTAAATATCTGTTAACCCGGTTTTACTAGGAGTTTTCACCACTGTAGTTGGGTACCGTTACCATTGAAGCAAACTAGTGACAACAAACCGAAAAACTTGTTTTAGTAATTTTAGATGAACCTAGATTTATAAATTACAAGCTACACAATACCTACAATTACAATATATGACCTAGACAGATTGACAAACAGTTTATTTCATTAATACAATAGTCATAACATATTACAGTTTGTTTCGAAATTTAACACTATGGCTATGGTAAGATTGGTAGATCGCGCTTCGTTGCAGACGGCTAGGTCTTTCCGAACGGTACACGTTCTCTGCTCATATCTGATGATTGCTCACGCTTGGCACACTGACCAGGGGGAGTCAGGCTGACAGTTTGACAGCCTATAGTTAGTGCAGTTGTTTAGCCTCTTTACGCTGATACGTTTCTTTTTAATAATTTTTCGCTACATTTTGCAGTGATTGAAATGGCGCAGTATATGTTATAGCATTTTTATGGTGTTGCGACTATTATAGGGTGTAAATACAAATACGAGATGTGTGACGTATGTCCAGATACTTACAATTGACACTCGCTTACATCACCGTAGGTATTAATTTTATAAAAAATCAATTTAAAGCTATTTCCGCATGTTTTAAAAATGAGAAGTAGGTAAATGAAGACGTAATCTTAGACAGTAAATAAAAAAATTCACGATAAACATATTACTGTGTTGTATATGAGAGGAAGTATTATATAATTTTATGGATTTTTATCGTTTATTTCAGTCATCTTAATAATTAGATGATTCAATGTCGCAGGTAATAAGGTCATTATTGGTAAGTGTATAGAATATTTTTGTATTTATAACTAATAAAGGAAGATATAATTACTTTTATTTCTTATATTGTATCTCCTAATTGACCTAATTATTTTGTTTTTATAATTTGACCCGTCAAATGTTGTGCCTTTTCTGTTGTTTTTGCGATGCTGTGCCTTCCAGAGGTAAGTTTCAACAAAGGGGACAGCATAAAACCTCGGTGAAAAAACTCTAAGACCTGCCAACTTTCATGATGATCGGTCAAACGGTGTCGGAGTTCATCAATTTCATATACGTATATCATAAACGTATTCAGGAGGGGCGTTTTGGGGGTTTTAAATCCTATGAGAAATCTTTTTCAAATAGTTGTACACAGTTTTTTTAATTTTTTTATTCTTATGAACTTGTACTTAACCGTGGAATGTAGCTCGTTTCGAAAACAAATCGTGAATAAATCCTAAATTTTTATAGTATCTTATCTTATCTTTCTTATCTTTCTTTCTATATTATCTTGAAATATAATCATGTATTTAAATTAATTATGTAGACAGATGTGAAGGATTTTTTTATTATTGCTAACATTTTAGAATTTCACGTTCAAGTGTGAGTCGGCTTCGTGCGTTCGGTAAGGAACCCTCGTTGCGTGAATCGGACTCTCACTTGGCCGGTTTTTTTATATTTATGTATCGTCAAAGAAATCCTTTAGGGCCCGTGACCGCTGGTGATGTCATGGCTGGTGGGATTTTTTAGTACCCATTACACCACCATAGTTGTGTCACTTACTTAATCAATCGATGAATATCTGTCACACTACAAACAATGGGACGTTGAACAAAATACAAGTGTTTTGTTCGGGTTTACTTACTGAAATGAAACTTTAGGTTTGTAAAAATAAAAAAAAAATGTTCATGAACTCAATTTGGCATTTTTTGCACTTGGTACTACCAGACGAACTACGCAGTAGAACCACCAGTGGTGCGAGCCGGTGTTGTTACGGGCCCTAAAGGAAAAAAAATAGTAATCCTTTCCGCAGTATACATCGTTTAAGTAAAATGTACATTACATTTGTCATTCGTAAAAATTAAGACTAACCTACACTAAGTACCAACATGTAAATAAATATTTTTGGACAAAACAGAAAGCGCCGTCTGGTCCCAAATAAGCTTATGGTATGGATACCAGACAACGGATACAAATACATATACCCATCTACGATTTTTGCAAATACATATAAATTATATACATTATTACATACCCATTAATACAAAACAACTACAGATAATAATTGTTTGTCTTGAGCGGGAATCGAACCCACGCCCCTCGATTCAGCAGTCGGGTACCCACTGAGCCACGGGGTAACAGTAAAATTTACAAAACTCATTTACAATAAAAATAATACCTAATATACGAAGTCAATTATTCACAAAGAATATTAATTGATAAGGTAATTTATTTGATCACCACCTTTATGCCAAACGAGTACCAATCTTTTTAATTTCCAACTGATTGTTGCTTATGGTAACATATTATTATTATAGTTAAGGCGCATATAGCAGCTAACTATAGCGCCGCCATTAGATATCCTTAATTTTCTCTTCGTAGAAAACGAATTTCTAAAATCCAAATGCCGAAAATATAAAGCTAGTCATAAGCTATTTTTAGAAGGTTCTATATAGTTTCTAAATAATATCTGTGAGTTGTAGTTGCCATATTTGCTGAAAGTGGCCGTTTTTAGAGATGGCGGCGCTAGTGGAGTGTAAGAGGGCCCTTAAAATATCATTGTCTACAGACGTACCTACATACGCAGCACAAATCTTCAACATACTGTGGTAAATCTTGCGCCAAGGCTTACAAGTTACTTTCTCTTCAATAGTCGATAACTACAAGCGTATCTATAAACCAAAATTAGAATTAACTTTTTGCGTAGCCAAAAGCTAATTTTGATTTGCAAATATTGCTTACAATTACAATATATGAATGTAAGGTGTCAATCATAATCTATGGTCATATAGATTGTAGCACAATATCCGACAATGACTGAGATAGAGGTTTTTAAATTTATTATATTCATTCAATGGATGACTAAGATAACGCACACTATTCATAGTCAGCGATAATGATTAAATTTTCTTTGAACTCAGTGATGTAAAATTTAGGACATCATAAAAAGTATAACATAATATCTACATAATATATTCATTCCATGTCCATGACGGGAGTCGCGAATCTTTGAATGGTGAACTACTTAGATACAGTGCAACAAACTTTTCTTAATACTGACCTTGGGTGTTTGGTCGCTAGTGTCGTCGTAAGTTCACATTATTTCAATATAGCGACTGTAGTTTGGATCTGTGACCACCGAGTCCGAAAAGTTTGTTGCACTATAATTATATAAGACCGATTATCTTGAATTGACACACAAACTGACAGACGTGGGACGTATGAAGTTCACTGAAATCATACTAGTTCATTGAAATGTTACATGAGCTTTGCATTTTTTAGAGGACGCATTTTATTTTTCGGACAAGTGTGGGGGGGTCAATAGAAGCTTAACATCAAGTTTGAGGGATCGCCACCCTTGTCATCCGGCCGCCATCTCGGAAACTATGCGTCTTACAAAAAATTCATAACGACATAATTTGTAGCAAATTATTTTGCCTACAAATATGTTTATATAAATTTTTGCCCTAAATTTAAAATTAAAGGAGTTATAAGCAAAAAAGTGAGAATTTTTTTATAAAATTTTTTTTTTTGCTCCGTAATTATTTTTTTATCCATTTTACAAAAAAATTACCTCAGATCAACCTTTTACCGGATTCGTCAATGCTCATGAGAATCCGGTCAAAACGAAATGTTTAACTTATTTTTGTTTTTTTTTTTTTGATTGTAAATATATTCTTAAATTTTTTTGTGAAATTCGTACAACTTTACTCATTCATTCCTTACTCTTTTCCCCGCCACCTATGAGGTAGAGACTGTAGGCGCGTTTTAATTAACGTGGTATCCCCAGTAGGCCTACTCCACGGATATCTTGCTTAGATACAATAAAAAAAATCAAAAATAAGTTGAACATTTCGTTTTGACCGGATTCTCTTGAGCATTGACGAACCCGGTCAACTTTGGAGCGCTGTAACAGCGTTTTAAATGAATGAAATTAAAAATTTTCCTCAAAAGATCATCTACATACAAGATTGGTCTGAGGTAATTTTTTTGTAAAATGTATAAAAAAAGTTATAGAGCAAAAAAAAAATTTTTAGAAAAAATTTCTTACTTTTTTGCTTATTACTTCTTTAGTTTTTAATTTAGGGCAAAAAATTATCAAAAACAATTTGCTACAAATTATGTCGTTACGAACTTTTTGTAAGACGCAGGGTTTCCGAGATATCGCGAAAAAAGTGTTTTCACCCCTTTTTCCAAGATGGCGGCCGGATGACAAGGGTGGCGATCCCTCAAACTTGAGGTTAAGCTTCTATTGATCCCCCACACAAGTCCCAAAAATAAAATTGCGTCCTCTAACAAATGCAATATTCGGTCCTTAAATTGTAAAATTTCAAATGCAAAAGTCTTGTAAAAACATTTAAGAATCTCGAGCAATGTTATTTGAGCAATTTTATTTTGATCGTTTCGCTATCCCACGCTTGTCCCACTTTCCTTTTCATAACTTGCTGCCTCTAATTCTTTCGTACTACATATCAGTTTTAACCTAAAAAGTTGTGGCCCTTATAAAGCAAGCAGGCGGTATTATAAGATTGCAACGGTTCTTTTTATCATGTATTGCTTTTATATCTGTACATATTTTGTTTCTTCGGACGGAAAAGGATATGATGGCGGACTTTTTGCGTCTGCGATGCGTTCAATATTCCATTTTAATTTCGCTTTCAGAAAAACAAGGGCCCAATACTAAATGTAAGAATCACATGTGAATTTGATGCTAAATTGAAACAGATATAAATTTTATGAGAAGCGTATTTTATTTAGCCTGTGACCTTAAGCTCGTTCTAAAAGAAACCTACGATGTTTACTTAGGAATCCAATTTTCTGTATAAGTACGTATATTCCCTACGCGATAGAATTTACTTGGCCTTTATACGCTAACGAAAGGGGTGGATAGCTAACACCAGTGATATAAGGGTCAATAAAGAATTGTTATGACAATATACTACAGGTTATAATCTTCTTTCCATGGGTGTCTATAAAAACAAAATCATACGTCTAAACCAGTTTTCAAATATTATTTTCCAGTTGGCATCAGAATCCGCTTGGACTGCTGTACCAGATCAGGATTGTTAGAAGGTTGGCCTATATAGTTGATCGGGCAGATTATCCGACCAACAACAACAAAATTATGAATCTCTTCATGTACAATACGCCTATTCTCTTAAATAAAACTTTTCACTGCTAGCACTGTATGAGCTGTAATAGCCTATCTTTATTTTTTTGTCCACCAAAGTAACGCCAGAAACGTCACTATTTTTTTTCATTTTTAAGAAAAGAACAAAAACGGTCGGCCTTAAACTGGACGCAAACCGGGGCGCGGTGACAAAAAATGAAAATGATTATATATTCAGTATCAGAAACTGACAGTTAGGGTGAAGGGGCTCATAAGAGCTCGGCATCTCTGGTTTTACGAGATTATTTAACTTAACTTAAGTTGTTTAACTTAATTTCTAATTTAAATTTAATTTCTAATTTAATTTTTATTATTAATCAATATTTTTTTACAGTTGCCGAAATTTCTTGCAAAAAAAACAACAGAGGTAAGGTAAACACATACGTGCATACAATTCAATTCAATAGCAGTTAACGTTAGGAAATTCAAGAATTAATTGAAGCTATAAATTTGAAATTGAAATTTACGTTTATTTGCAATCTTATTTTATAGCCTTATCTTCATTATACCAGTAGATACCTACGTTAGATACCTATAAGAGAATATGTTAATTACTCTATAAAATACCTTAGAATATAATAAACCACTCAAATTCCATCTCGATTTGAGATCCTACCTCATCTCACTGAATAAAGCTAACTTAACAATAATAATTAACTAGCTTTTGCCAGCGGCATTACCTGCCCGAAAATTATTTATCAGCGTGGGATTATTACGTAAACCCCTCATTGAACTAAAGAAGTTTGATACAGCAAGCTAAGCTATAGCTATTGTTCGTTAAGCTCTGTTATAGTTTTTCCCTTATGAATTTTTCGGGATAAAAACTATCCTGTCTCCTTCCCCGGGACTCAAACTATCTCCATACCAAATTTCATCTAAATCGGTTCATCGGTTTAGGCCTGACAGAGTTATTCACACATTAATAATATTAGTATGGATATCCATCATTAGCATAATTTTTATTTATAGGCTTCGAATCTACAGGGTTTCAAGTGCCAACGGGACCCTATTATTAAGTCTACGCTGTCTGTCCGACTTTTAATAGTATCTTTGTATATAGAATGCTGTTTGTACCTACAGAATATATGTTTTTATCATGCAATCCCCCGTAACACTACTGGTGTCATTCCGCTGTCACTCGCACTTGTATTGTACAAAATTATTTTCTATTGTATTTACTAGTGGGCCGTCGACTTTTTCCGGGTTAAATAAAATTAATGTACCGGCGAACGTTGTTTCTCCTTTGTTGAAACGGAAGCGCCACCGATTGTCAAAGGGTTCTATTATTTCAGGTACCTTCCCTGGCTTGTGCACAACAACTTCCCAAAATTTTATTACAATAGCGGATGAATGGCTTGACCGTCTTTTTCTTTCATACAAGCCTTGTACGACAATTACACACCAAAAAACATCCAAATCGGTCAAGACGTGCTTAAAAGATGATACGTCATTCATGTAGCAAAGTTTAAATAAATTCATGATTACATCATATTTTTTTCGTGTTTTCGAATTTTATGATTCTACAATTTTGTCTATACCCGCCCAAGACTATTGCGAAATAGTAGCTGATATATTTTTTAATTAAAACTTAATAATTTTTATTTAAACATATGAGACTTAGAATTAACAATTTCTGTTTTCATAAAATAACCGATCTATGGTATCAGTATCAAAATTCAAAATTCCTGCTTTTATAAAATAATAGATTTATAATATCTAATCAAATTGACGTTAGATTTAGGATTACAACCTAATTTATTTTGGAGTTTTTAAATTTTATGATTTTATAATTTTGACTATTACCATATTACCAAGATAGGCACCAAGACTTTAAATAAAGAAAGCTAAAATAAATTTAAACCCAATAACGTATCAAAATCACTATTAAAATACTGTTTTTAAAAAATAACAGATTTATGATGTCTAATCGAATTCTAGTTAGTTTTAGGATTACAACCCCAATTTTTTATGCATTTATAAATTTAAAAAATTTGCAATTTTGTTTTTATCATAGTATACCAAAAGTCTGTAAAATAATCTTTTATTTAAACCTAATAACACTTCAGCATTAGAATTCCAAATTCTGCTTTTATAAAATTTCACATGTATGATATGTAATCAAATTTTAACAAGTAATTTAGACTCGGCCTTAAGGCGTTGCAATATTCAAAAGTGGTTTTTTATTGCGTTATAAAATATGCGCCCACTTATGATAGAAATAAAATCTCTTTATAGATAGGAACCTATTAAACTTAAGTATTTATTTAGATAAGGTAATAATAGGACCCTTGTCTTGCAATATTTATGGCACCATACACTGAGTCAAGATGTCATAAATATTAGAATAGGGCTGTCAAGTTAATTTCTAGCGAAATGCCTACATAAGTATAGTGTGTCTACAATATTTTGCATGTCCTACAAAATACCAATATGTATACTGTATACAAATATAAGTTTGTGTGTAAGTAAGTATAGAGTAAAACTGTCATTAAGTATGTGGTAGTTAAAAAACAATTAGCTATGCTAATATTACCCCTACATACATACATACACACAAACAGTTCGTTAATTTAGACTACACAGTGACATAAAGTTTAAGTACCTGGAGGACCGAGCTTTGATCTTTTTATTTTTTAATTTTGATTTTTTTAACATTGCCATCTATTGTCAAGTAGCTTTAGTGTTGCTGTGTTGGTAAAAATAATAGTATTACTACTCGCCAATAGATGTCTGGATGAGTCATATTTTTCAGTTTATAAGTGCCTGATAACACGGATAAAATCACGTTTTCTAAAAATGAATTATCGCCCTCGAAACTCCCTGCATATATATGTATCTATAAAACTTATATAAAAGAATTGCTCGTTTTAAGTTATTAGATAGATAGATGTAAGGGAGCGCGGGGCGTACCAAGTTTGTAGAGAGTTTTAGAGAGTCGATACTCGTTCTACCCGCAAATCAGCTGGATGAGTTTTAGTTATTTTGTAAATAACTGTCTTACTGCTCACTTTTCTCGTATCATAAAAACCTTTTGATTTGTTCCTATTCGAAAAATCCCGTTCAAAATATCAAACTCCCATACAAAAATAGGGGTAGGTAATTAATTAACACTCTAAGAGGATATTCTTTAAAAAACGGGAGGCTAAGATTCATATAAGCATAAGTGTAATATAAGTGTCATAGCGGAGCTGTGCTGGTACTTTGACTAACGCGAATATATATATAGGTAACTAAAGGACAATACGCCCGGATGGATGGATGGATGGATTCCAATTCAGCGGATGCTCCACATTGCTCATCCTCTCTATCCACTGTCTTGTCCGTACCCGAAAGTCCAGCTCTGCTTCACATTAGAAGATCCCCACACTTGAGCAACCGCAATCACTGAGACAATCCTCGCATATGGATGGAATGTTTTATTTTTAACACGCAAATAGCTGCCGTTGTCAAAAAACGACCTTGGTTTGATTGGACTTGCAGTTAAGCTAAGAATTCCAAGATACTTTATGTAATGAAGATTCGGATGTTTCTAATTTGAAACGCAAATTAAATGCTGCCTCGAGGTTCATTAAGAAAAGCAACTGCCAAAGCTAAATTCGAATTTAGAAAATTCTCTGTGGAAGAATGCGAATGTGCATCTTGTACCTACAAGGGCGATAGATCAGATAGTCAAGCATCTATTGGTAAGCGGTATAAGCTTGTATGCCACGTTGTTGATGATACAACAAACCGAATCTAATACCTTTAAACGAGCAATTCTGATCAAATTATATAATCTGAATCTCGGAAACGGCTCCACCGATTTTCATGAAATTTAGTATGCAGGGGGTTGCGGGGACGATAAATCGATCTAGCCAGGTTTCTTTTTTAGAAAACGTCGTTTTATCCGTGTTTTTAGGCAGTGACAAACTGAAAAATATGATTCTTCCTAACATCTATTGGCGAGTAGTAATAAGCAACATTAAAGCTATTTGACAATAGATGGCGTTATTAAATAAAATTTAAGCTACTTGACAATAGATGGCGTTGTTTTAAAAAAAAAACGAGCAACGCTTGTCCTCCAGGTACTTAAAAGTAAACTCACATTCGACGCAAGTGGAATTGTCTACGCGCGCGTAGTACGGCTCACAGGTGCATGTTCCTTTTTCGCATCGCGAGTGCGGGACGGTACAGTCCAATTTAGAGCGACAGTGCTCGCCCAGCCGAGACCCATTGTCCTCTGCTTGGACTTTCTGAAACAATGAAGTTATCATTTTAGTTCAACTATCGTTTCGATATGATGCTTAGCGCAGCCGTGGCTGCAATGCATCTCTAATAACTCATAGCGCACTGTAAAAACTGCATTCAAAGTTATGTATGGATTTTTACAGATTACCGAAGAGGTAAAAAAAGAGATTTATATTTGAATATTATAGATGAGATAGTCAAGCGGTAAGCTTGTATGGCACGTTGTTGATGATACAAGAAGAAAATTATTAACGAGATTCTATTTAGAAGCCTAAGGCCGAAGGCTTTCATGACTCGGAATTGTAATTACCGCACTGCCTGTATTACACACAATGTTTTTCATCATATTTGCGAGGAAACAAACATAATATATAAGGTGGATAAAAAATTCACTCACCAAATACAATAGAAACGGCGGGAATAGAAGTAGAGAAAACAACGCCATCGCCAGATCAAATTTATGAATTAATGTTGTGTTTATGGCTAAAGCTTAAAGTTATGGCTGAGTTTAAACGTTACTGCTCGCTTGTAGTGTGTGCGTAGTTCATATTTTGAGCAGACAGCTTGTATATGTCACCGTAAAATTGTAAATGACGTTAGATTATAATCTACCTAGTAAGATTGAATACTATGAAACAAAATGAGGCAGAAATCACACTGTATAAATCTTTTTGGGTGGGTTAGGTTCATTTTCTCTTATGATCACGTAGATGCGGAGCGAGCGAAGCGAGCGGAGCGATCGAATCAAGTTCTTTATAATCTTAAAGATATACTTTATAATATTTTTTGTTCCATAGTATAAAATCTTACTAGATAGATTATAATCTAACGGTATTTACAATTTTACGGTGACATATAAATATTTGATAGAATAGACACGTCATTACCGCCTGTTAGTTTCATGAACGCGCGCTTTGCTTTGAGATAAGAATAATTTACAAGGAAAAAGCTCGTGGGAGTAATTAAGGCCTTAGCACCCGTTTTGCCTGCTCGAAATGACACTGTTTACAATTAAGTGTAATATATAATATTATAATATTTGAAGTTAAGAGGAAAATTTTTTTCCTCCTCCCAGAACATAATGCTATAGCTACGACAGTAAAAAATGTGACTAGACTAGCTTTTCTCCATGGACTACAGTATGGGGTTCTTCAAGAAAGAAGTTATTAGATTTCTGAAATGTCGCAAAACGCGCGTGTGATACTCCTGGTGCTGCTAGCGTCCATAGGCTACGGTGACCGCTTACTATCAGGCGGGCCGTAAGCTTGTTTGCCACCTAAGTGGTATTAAAAAAAAAAAAAAAAGCTTTAACTGTAGTGTGCAACTGTTTAACATCGAAATTCTCCCACGTTCGTGAATTTACTAAGTATTTCCGTATTACCATGATCATTAGAATTTGACGCCATGTTTTAAAACCATAAGCTTAATCTTGGGCTCAGACCTATTAAAGGTAAAGTTTCGTTACTTTAACTTTTTTCTGTTTTCAGCGCGTTAAGTTCGTGATAGATACATTAAGTAAGATACACGAAAAGAGCACACATTCAGTTAAGCTAAAGAGTTGACATTGTACTATTAGGTACGTAATTCAATATTTATAAATACCGGTACCTACAATAAAAACTTTTTAACAAAAAAAAAAAAAAAAAACTACCGGCTTCAAAAAGAGGCACTAAAAAGGTAAAAATAATTACTTATTGCCAGAAATATGATCTGAATTACAGTTTTAATTTGGTGTCTGTGTACTTAATTCAGATCAGATTCCTTGCATTCTGTAATTATTTTTACCTTTTTAGTGCATCTTTTTTTTTTGTTAAATAGTTTTATATTTTTTGCTTTTGAGTGACGAACTGGTTTTTTTTTTTTGGATACTAAAAACATCCATACTTGTAACAAAATTTTATACAATCATTTACATAGAATAGAAGGCATGTTTCACCAGTTTCAAATTAACATCAATTATTTTTTTCGCCAAAAGTTTAAAAATTTACGGAGAAATCGTATGACGGACATACATAAAAAAAATTTACCCGCTCCTCCTTTTTTGAAGTAGGTTAAAAATTAAAAAAAATCAGCCAAGTGCGAGTCGGACTCGCGCACGAAGGGTTCCGTACCATTATCTACAAAAAAAAATCACGTATGTTGTATGGGAGCCCCCATAATTTTTTTTTTTTTGTTTTTTAGTATTCGTTGTTATAGCGGCAACAGAAATACATCTTCTGTGAAAATTTCAACTGCCTAACTATAACGGTTTATGAGATACAGCCTGGTGACAGACGGATGGACGGACGGACGGACAGACGGATGGACGGCGAAGCCTTAGTAATAGGGTTCCTAATTACCTTTCAGGTACGGAACCCTAAGAATGAGCGCCATATCTAGTGTATTTATGTCCATGGATACTTAGGTAGTGGTAACACAGACAAGTAGGTTCGTTCGTTTTCGTTATGTCACTCCCGACTTCTGTAAATTGGCTAAACAATTCTTATCATCATATCGTATGTCTTCGCTTATATAAGGATGTCCTCCGCGCCCACGTTGAATGCGAACCTAAAACTAAAATGCTGTATTTAATATTTTGCCGTACAACGCACAGCAACGAAACGGTGCATACCAGTTGTAAACATGCCTAGTTCTCGGTTATTTAACTTCAAATGATGAGGCCCCTTACATTCCATACTAGCACCGCCGCTAGATATTGTTTATTTCTTTATTGAATTAGTCTTAAACTAGTACAATTGTAACTAGTCATTGAGTTGTAGAGGAAAAGCGCGGTGAACTTGTGTCTCAAATCGAGACCACTCTGTCCAAGGTCACTGACTGGGGACGGGAAAACTTGGTCCGATTCAACCCTACAAAGACAAAAGTCTGCTAAGAAAACCTAATTTACTGTGGTCCCACAATTTCAGAGCACTCCCCTCTCCGTCTCAAAGTACATTGGGATCCTTGGTGTTGACATCTCCAGCGATGTTCAGTTCCGAGATCATTGGCTAGACAAGGTGAAGCAGGCGTCAAAAAAAAACTTGGTGTACTCAACACAGCGAAGCAGTGCTACACGTCGGGGCAAGGTTGCTGCTTTACAAGTCGCAAGTTCGGCCCCATGTCATGTACCGCTGCCATCTCTGGGCGGGTGCAGCCGGATACCAGCTTGACCCCTTGGACTCGGCTCAACGACCAGCTGTGAGAATTGTTGACGATCTCAAACACACTTGCCTGACTGCCTCCTTGTGTGTGTTCTACCGCTTGTATAATGGGATGTGTTCTGAGGAATTGTTCGAAATGATGCCCACGGCTACTTTCTACTATCGCACCGCCCGCCATCGGCAGGGAATTCATTCTCACACTTTAGAAATGGTGGTGATGAAAAACAGTGCGGTCTCAGAGGAATTTCCTTCCGCAACGCTTGGGTTGTGGAATGAGCTTCCTGCCAAGGTTTTCTATAAGGACTACAGTATGGGGTTCTAAAAGAAAGAATTTATTAGATTTTTGAAGGGTAGGCAACACGCGAGTGAAGCCCCTAGTATTGCAAGCGTCCATAGTCTACGGTGACCGCTTACCATCAGGCGGACCGTATCTTTTTATCACCTGAGTGGTATAACAAAAAAAAAACTATTTAAGAACGTTTTGTATTGTTTGACGATTAACCCAATTTTAAACTCGGATTTCTGCTGTAAGTGGCCGCCTTGAACCATGTTCATGATCACTTCAGTAGAATTGACATACAGAAACGCATATTAGGTTTATAATATCAAAATTAAAAGTATGCATTTGACAAAGCGCGGCACCCACTTCCAGAAGGTCGTTAATATACCGAACTCGGAATAATCCACACTGAGCAGGGTAGTAAATACATTTCTCTACAGTACAGAAAGAGACAGCTGAAAACTCTAACCCAGTAGAGTGAGGTTTTAAACGCGGCCCAGGGAGAGTATGAAGCAATACAAAATGTAGTTGGAAATGGTAAAACCAATGTTTTAAACTTTGTTAAAATAACAGGCAGGAGTCATGTATATTTGTGTGTGATAATAGCTTTCTTCTTAATTTGTAATTCCAGTTATTGTCCGCAAACAAAGAGATCTATAGAAAAACAATTGACTTTTATTAGTATTTTATGTGAAAGCAAATGCCCCAATGAAATTCAAATTTCGTAGCATCTTAAGTACTAAATTATTCAGAAAGGGAGACGGATCCCTCTTAAACAAAGTCTTTACATTATTCACAAGGTAGCAAGCTTTGTAAAGTGCAGGGGCACTTACACTTTACAGAAATATTGTGCCAGGCGACAAGACGTCAGGATGTGAGGAGCTGACTTCTGAAAACAACTGCATATCTATCTATTAACAGAAAAGGTAAAGTTTTACGTATCTTTAGACTGAATACCAACATTAAAAAAAAACAAAATCTTTTAAATGAATGCGCTAACAATAAACAAAATATTTTGATTGAATTTATTTTAAATATGAAAATCACCAGTAATAAGCCTAATTAAATCTTATCTTACTTCTCCTACTAATATTATAAATGTAAAAGTTTAGATGTTCGGATCTTCGGATGTTTTATACTCGCTCGCATCACTTGCATTTATCTCAAATAGCTCTTTTCCGACTTAGTCGACGAATACCATCATAACTATCAAATTTAAATATAATATGCACGTTATAGATCCTCAATAGCTGTTAGGCTCTTGTACATAACGCGAAGTAGGTCAAAATGGAATTAAAAAATTTGAAACAGAAGTGCAGACAGACAACGATTTATATTGTATTGTCACATGAACTCATAGTTAACAAAATTACAACACGATCTGATTATGAGTAGTTGGTTAAAATTGATTAAAAAGATTTGACGCAAAAAAGCAAAATAAGGCAAGCTTTTAAAATATTTATTTTTTACGTCACAATATATTTTTACATTCACACTGCAGCTTCGCTATGATTCTTTATTCTGTGGCTATAGTACCAACCTATTAAAAATCATTAACACTTTCATCTTATACCTTTGTCGGTACGTTGTTGTGCACTGATATTTAATCAAATAAGGCATATCATACACTCTACTAACAAAGTTCTCCAAATACTTGTCTACTTTTTGCTGCACATAATTTAAGATGAAAGCACTTGACACTTTCAATACTTAAGCTTTGATGAGATTTTATTATACTAAACATATTATAGTAATCGACATTTAACTTTTTTTTATTTTTGCTAATACTATTCCAGCAATAGTCTGTCTTTATCGCTGTAAAAGAGCCTAACCACTCTCTTATTTAACCTGAAATCTAAACGAACTTCTGAGAAAGTAGCAGTTCGCAGTTCGTTACTGGAGCATGCGGGTTGCGGTTACTTTTGTATATAATCATGACAATTATCTGACGAAACTAGTGTTCACCAAATCACGAACTAAATGACCAACCACGAAGCTTTCTTCAATTTCCTGGCACATCAATATCTTTGATACCTGCTTATTCGAAAGATTTATATTGAGCTACTTTGGAAAATGATAGGCGTGTTCGAGCATCATTCGCACGATTGTTATAGGAAAATCGAATGGATTTTGTTATGATACCGCCTGAAGGGATACATAACAATTTACACCTAAATTGGAAGAATTATTTGTATGAATATATATTTTTTTTTAATTTTTATCTATGGACTAATGTATGGTGATTTAAGAAAGAAGTCATTAAAATTTTGAAGGGTCGACAACGCGCGAGTGATGCCCCAGGTGTTGCAAAAATATATATACTTACGCTACGGTGACCGCTTAATGCAGACCGCAAGCTTGTTTGCAACCTTAGTGATATAAAAAAAACATTAGGAGGTCACATAAATACAAGTACATAACTCACACATGTTCGTTGCAAAGCGTGTTAACCCGTAGGTTTATTACGATTCTTGATGGTTGACTTAATTTTTGCAATGTAATAGCAGACCGTGATGACACATGTGCGATTATGTTTTAATTACCCATGCATACAGATTATATCAAAGAGATATTTTTCTATTATAGTAAGCAGAGAGCGTGAAATAAGTAACGCAATTGTTAAATGTCCATGTTTTTCATTGATTTCGTTTTCGTTCGACACTCCATGCGTACAAATATTACATTCCAGCATTCTCTATGAATGACAAAAAATTACTAGCTAAGATAGGAGCAAACTTATCCAGTTTAGCCCTGCAAAAAGAATAATGTTGTAACACTGGCCTTAAAGATTATCATAATATACGACAACAAAGGTGTCTAATCTAAAGTTTTCTAATCGACAAAAAAACATTATTTTGTACGGGGGGTCAGTTTATCCATTTTTCCATTGATCATTTACTAACCTGTCAATGACAGGTTAAAGTATTTTTCCGTATTAACGGCTACTCGCTGACTTTGTTGAGAATAATAGCACTCTTTACGCTGGATATCTTTACGACGAACTAACGCCTAAAAATCTATCTATCTATCTATCTATAAGTATCTACCTATGTAAAAATTAAGGTTTTAAACCTTAAAAAGTTGTGTTGGATTTGTTGTGGATAATTTAGTAAGGTTTCGGCTCTTCTAGAAAAAAAATAGGTTTGAAATACGAACTTGCTACCTAAGTACCTTATAATTACAAAAAAAAATTAAAAGAAAAGAGTTTGATATAAATATGTCTTCGAATTCTTTTCACGAAAATAATAACAAGTATAGTTTAAACAGTTAGAAATAAATTGTGATAGCTACTTCTACATTTTAAAGTTCCTGGTCATCTGACAAGATATTTTATTTTCCAGAAATGTTTCTTTTTAGAGTCTTTATACATATAAAACTCGCCGTTAGTTCATGTCACCATATTGCTGGTGACACCGTATTGTATAAAAAAGTTAACTGTAACTACCAGTACTATTTGCTTGAGAAAGTCGGGTGTTACGCTATTCATACATCGGTGCATGACGAGAATACACGAGTTACGATAAACAATACCTTACACCTAAAAATTTATTATTCAGACAGGAGACCGGCTTCCCGGGATTATGTAGATAGAGGCCGTGAAATTCTATTCGCATTTGTACTACTAGTACTATTCACAGACATACCAACGTTAAGTTATACACGAAGGTTGAAGGTACCCGTAATATCTACTTTCCTATTATACCTACATTTCTTGCTGAGAATGTTTTGATATTTTTACTGGTCACTATAGTATATTAAAGAAAACGGATTGCATTCCGGAAGTGCCGGCAGAAGTGAAAACATAGAACCTGGATATAACATTTTAACATGTGTAATCCACACTTTCATCTTTTCATCAACCCAATTTCCTCTTACTTTTTATTCGTTCGTAAGAAGTTTTCACTTCAAAATCAATCGTTTTCTTCTGCCAATCATCCTATTATGGGGTGGCATTATGGTTTCCGTCTTGCGAATTTTTATGGCACGGCATTATAGTTTCCGCTTTACGAATTTTCGATCAGCCTGACGCGAGTTAATCATTTCTTACCCATCACAAAAAAAAGTGCACAACGCCGCTAAAGAAGTTTTCACTTCAAAATTTATTCTTATCTCAATTTCTGTGTATCAATATCTTTTGCAGTTCCTTTCCCATTTGCTTTCACCTTAAACAGTAGGAACATAGTGTTAAATAAATGCAAATATCCTTCAGGTCTTGAAACCTGCTTTCTATTTTTCAATACAGAATCCCGGAAGACAAAATGAGTTTTGACATTCTTTTCCACTACGTTTTTACGCGATCTTGCCTTTATCCACGCCTCTTCAAATTTAAAAATTAAACTCTGATAATAAATTGAAACTCTGTTATTTTTCCAAAGTTACATGTTTGATTGATGTAGATTGTAGATCAATATAATTGTTGTCGTCGCTTAAGGATTTGTCTGCTCCACGTTGTAAGGAGGCTTAGACCATGGTGCGAATTGTTCAGACATTATCAAACTAGTTGCCATACTTACATACGCAATTTTCAAACCATTAATCCTTTGAATTCCCCTAAATCCCGTGATTACCCAGATAAAAAAAAACTGTGGCAAGGGATTGACAAGTGAGTAATCTTATAATAGTTCCTATCTTGACCTTCGAACTACGGATCCTCAAAGAAAAATAAATAAACTACACGACCACGTAAGATATCGGAAAGTGAGAGAGACACAATAGGTACAATTCATAATTGAAGTAAGTTAACCCATTGTCTCACTATTTTGTTACAGTTTCTATTTCCTTTGTTAATAAAGTTTCTCTTTCGTATGGTTATGAATAACTTATGTGCTCACAATTACCGATTGCACATATCCTATAATTAAACTGTCATTTAATTTTAGAATACCAGCTCATGATTATAGATAGACTGAAATGTATAGCCATACGTGTAAGTATAGACAATGTGGTAATTGTGTTCAAGAACCTTATGTGTTACTAGCTGACCAGGCAGACGTTGTCCTGCATAATACCGACTGCAGCGCCATCTGCCGGGCTGAATTGTGAATCTACACCATCCAGGGCGCCACCCAAAATCGGTCCAGCCGTTTAGGAGGAGTACAGTGACATACACACGTACAGTAGAATTATATATATAAAGACTAGCTAACCGGGCAGAAGTTGTCCTGTATGATACACATTTATATTAAAATTAAAATGATACACATTTATATTAAAATTAAAAAATTAATGGGCAGTTACCCTTAAAATATTCGACCGTCCACACATATAACTGTTGGTAGGTCTTCAAAAACGAAGTTTTTAAGTAACTTCTTCAGTCAGGTGTATGTAACAAGCAAAATTAACTAGTCACTTACAAGTTAAAATAACATTGAAGCGTATTAAATTATTTATTTGTAAATTAAGCTCTTTTTGATGTGCTTTTTGTTTCATGTTTACTAGCTTATGAATGAACATCTATGGTTAATGGTTTATCTAAGTGACTAATTATTTTTGCATGTCAGTGTATATTTTGCGATTTATTCGCTTCCAAAATCATTAATTTTATGTTCTCTTCCCCTTACTTTTTAAGCACTCTTGAAATAATCACAAAAATTGAAATAAATTATATGGCTTTATGTAATGCTTAACGAAAATTGCTTTTAGCGGTTTTTTTAAATATCAGGGAATATAATTCTCATAATATGTGTTTTTGTAATGTGCCTAACTGTATAATTGGTCTGCCTTTATTCTCTACCTGTAACTGTAAAGTAGACATGTTGATGTTCAATAAAACTTCATCTCTCTATCTATCTTATATTACGGAACCCTAAGCTAATGCAAGTACAGCATGAACTTCGTCGGTTTTTAAATAGTTTTGCATTTTCCTTCTGACAAACCTGTTTTAAATGTATGTTTTTTTTAATATTAACTCGGTATGAGGAATATAGCACAAGAACATAAAAGAATAAAGGGTCCATTTTTAGGGTTCCGTAGCTCAAAAGGAAAACAAAAACCCTTATAGGATCACTTTGTTGTACGTCTGTCTGTCTGTCTATCTGTTTGTCTATCTGGCTGTCTGTCTGTCTATCAAGACCCTTTTTCTCAGGAACTCGTGAAGGTATCAAGTTAATAAATATCAAATAATTAGATCTACGGTCCCTTGCAGCTGTAAAAAACTCAAGCTTCTAAGACCGAAATACGGCCATTTTTGTCGAACATTTTGGCATTCATTCAAAAATAAATCAAAACCTATGGGGTACTTCCCGTTGTCCTAGAATCATGAAATTGCGCACGCAGCAAGGTCTTACATTACAAATACAGAAAAAAATCCGAATTTTATTGATTTGTAGTTAGTTATATAAATTAAAATGTCTGGCCCCACCCTTTTACTCAAGAACGTGGAGTTATCAAGTTGAAATTAATTTCAAATACTACAATTTATCGTCACTTAAAGTTGTAAAAAGTCAAGCTTTTAAGTCAATGCATTAAAAAAATATGCTTGAAATACGGTTATTTTTGTCGCAAATTGTGGCAAAAATAAAACAAAACCTATGGGGTATTTCCCGTTGATCTAGAATCATGAAATTTGGCAAGAAGCAATGACATGTAGCACAAATATAGGAAAAAATCTAAAAACCGTTAATTTCTTGCAAAAAAAATTCGCACTTGGCCGATTTTTTTAATACGCAATGGCTCGCCAATTTAGCAAATTTGGCAATCGTGTGCCACTGACAGCGGGATATCAAATAGATATTTTAGCAAAACAGTAAGAGATAGCATGAAAGCAAATGCAATCGAAACAGCTAAAAATCATGCCCCCAAACTGAAATACCTACAATAACTTATGTATAAATAACATTGACATTAAACCTATAGTTTTATTTCCCTCATCCACGATTACTAAGCCTGTGTATTGTTTGCCAATTAAGACCCGTTCCTGACGGGTACGCTCTAGGCATTTACAATAGCTACTAGAACGTGATGGGTGGTTAATAAATACTTTGATATTGAACTCTATTGTTCATCAAATTAGGGTTGACTTATGTGCATACCGGGTTTGCAGGAAGCCATTGTCATGAGAACATCGTGGTTTTAGCTGCTGTCGTTTAAAGTTAACTATTGGTTTTGCATCTAATTGCCCTAAGAAATGTGTGGCGTGTGCGTGAATCTACCACAGAGTAAGCATTGATCACGATGGAATTAATATTGCACATAAATTTAAATTTTTATTATTGTGTTGTAATTCTCTAATGTTAATTAATTGAATATAATAATTGATATATACAGTATAAATTTGATGAGTTGTTGCAAAATTCTAGACATAGAAGATGGAAAATAGTTTTCAAAGAAAAAATAATTACCCATGCATTCTTTAACTTTTTGATAGTAATAGAGTCTAAGAAAGAAAAAGACACCTTCGGATTATAAATATATCCTAATCCTAACTTAATCTGTATATACAAACGAAGATACTGACTGACTATTCACTGACATATCAACGTACAGCCCAAACCGAAACCAAACAATGTGTAACAACCATATGTGATGTAGGGTCCATAGGGCTCCACTAAGAAAGAGTTTTGAAAATTAATTGGACTAAATTGGTATTTGGAATTCTGTTCAAAATAAAGATTTACGTGTTTCACCGTTTTTGAAAAATCATTCGCTATATGGGGCTGTATGTACCTCAAAATAGGCGATGCGCAGGTATTTGTATAAGAGTTCCGATTAAAAGCTTTTACGAAGTCGCGGGTATTAGCTTGTATTTAAATAAATGTTAAAGCCTGTTTGTTTGTTATTGTTTAACGCCGTCCCAACGGGCATCCAATAATCTAACTGACCTTATTTTTGGCTCAGAAATAGTTGAAGGGACGGAGAAAGACATAGTACTTTTTATCTTAATTGAACGCTCCCACGGGAATATTCTTTTAGCGGTGCTATACCGCACCGCGAAGAACTATTTTTTTCACTTTTAACTTGTTTATGTTACAATGATAGCTGAAGAAGAATTTTTTTTTATCCCGATCAAGAGTTCCCACGGGAAATTATTTTGCTGCGGGTAAAACCTACCGCCACGCTCCATTTTTTGTTGACCTAATTTTTGGTTAATAGATAGTTCGAGCGAGGGATATAAAAGAACATGACACTTAAAAAGTCATTGTAATTTGCTGTTCTAAAGATAAATATTTTTGCTATCCTGCTGTGAGTGCTACCAAATTATGCCATGTGATAGCGAAATTTGCTAGCAATTGCGTGTTAAAAAAACAGGCCCTTAATAAGACGTCTGTGTTTTGTTTCGTTGCACACCAAGGCCGGGCCCTTGCACGTTGCGCACTTCCCGCATGAACTCTGGGTGTCGATGACCGGGCACGCGCACACACGTCACTTCACGTAAACGCTATCAATGAGCGCAGCGTACTGCATCTCTGTTTCACGCACGAGACGTCTCCACGAAAATTGATAGATATCCTAAGAAATTGAATAGCGTGCAAAAACAATTGATTCATCAAGCTGTTGGGTTAAAGATGTATGAGTATGTATGCGTTCTGTTTCCATTCAGATAACGACGACACGGAACACGTTTGATGTTTACGTTCGTCTAACTGTATCAGGTACATCCGTACGTATTTATTTTATTAATCAACAGTAAATAAACACTAAAAAGTAACATGCAAATATTTCTAAATAATTAGATAGGTACAGAACGCGGAGAACGTGGGCTTTGGAGGACGATGCGATATCATGCACATTATTACCCCCTTTTTTGCCCTTCAGGGGAAAAAAATCAAAAACAGTCATATAAAAATGTTAATGCTTTTGAGTTTAAAAAAATCAAGGATTTCCAAACAAATGTCTACCTCTATTTTACCCCCTTAGCTCGAATACGTTGTAACAGAAACCTCTGTGCAAATTTTTAATAGTTTGGGCTATGTTGATATAGGTATCAGTAGTTATTGAGTTTACTCTTTTATTATATAGGTACAGATAGTTCTACAAAGCCAGACCGTCGTCGTGGGCTATCCCGTAGCATTGCCATACGAATAAATAATATGTAAGTTATAGTTTATACTTATGGCGTTATTCGTAGTTTTTACCCTCCTGGCTTGTGTTCGGATATTAACTTTACCAGGCTAAGACTGGTGTCATTGCTACTGTTCTTAAAACAGTGTTGAGTTTCTGAACGCACCGCAGTAGTTATTTATCAGTGCATGACGCGTATGCAGTCCGAGTGTGTAGTTACATTGCTCGCTGATTACGTCTTTATTGCATGTTCCTGGGCCTTATACAACTTGGCAAAAATAATAGAGTTTTAAGATGATTTTGGTCTACATCACTACTTTAAAAAGAAATGTAGGTAGACCAAATACAATTTGCACCAGTAGAACTTTACTGACTTGAATCAAAATCATGATCCTTTTAAATTAGGGAAAGAAATCTGTTTGTTAATTTTTTTTTATAACCCTAAGGTGGCAGACAAGCTTGCGGTCCGCTGATGGTAAGCTTCACCGGCACTTCACTGATGGCCATCGTAGCTTTTGGACGCTTGCAACACCTAGGGCATCACTCATGTTGCCGACCCTTTAAAAATCTAATAACTTCTTTCTTGAAGAACTTCCTTACTGTAGTCCTTAGAGAAAACTGTGACAGGGAGCTCATTCCACAACCTAAGCGTTCGCGGGAGGAAGTTTCTCTAAAATCGCACTGTACGTGATCAAATGGTTCTAAGGTGTGAGGATGAATTCCCTACCGATAGCCAGCGATGCGGTGGTAGAAAGTAGCCGCGGGCATCATCTCGAACAATTCTTCTAAAATAGAATATTCTGCGTAACAAATAAATTTTCCAATACAGTTGCACACAAAGTGTCACTTTCAAATGCAGGTAACATGACTTAAATTACGCATATTGCCCACTTAATTTGATAAGTACTTACTGCATTAAGTTCGTATAAGTTAAAAAAATTAAACGAGCGAATCTAAACAAAACCATAAATACAATTAAATATTCACTTCGGAAAAATGCAGTTAAATACCTTTTGCACAGGAAATCAAACTCGGATAAATGGTGTGGCAAATAGAAAACCTGTACCCTGTCGATGAACTATAATTTTGTTGTTAAGACAGTTTATAACAAGGAACAAGCTTTACTCTATGTGGTCTGTGTTTTAAATCAAGCAAACCCGTTATTAAAATTCCTTTAACAAATAGGTACAGAAAACCAAGATATAGCTGCCTACTTATTTTCTTATGTGGGACCCTTACCACTGTTATACATAGATAAATAGATAGGTGAGTAATGATATTAATGATACATGTATTTAAACAAAAAGAGAATATGTATGTATAGATAGATTAGATAGATAGATTTTAATTTCGAGTTTACCCATTTTTGGAAAAAAACAGTTATTTTAAATATTTAACCAAGAAAATTGGTATCATAGACAAACAAAGAATGGTATGTTTCGGATTTAGTAAAAAAACAAAATTATTCTATAAGTTAAATGTAATAAGTAATGTAATAAGTTAAATGAAATAAGAAAAAGTTACAAAGAAAGTTTGTATATAGATTCCACTCTTGATGTGACCCCGATGCATGGGATACCAGCTAATAAAGGTACAAGTGAAAAAACCTACTTTAATCAATGTAAGTTCTGGGTAAGCTAGCTTAATTCTAATTCTAGTATTACTTACCCATATAAATATTAAGTTAGCTCTAACAGACGAGCAGGCTGTTGGAATAAGCAAGAATTAGCTTGGATCTTGAGAAAGGACAAAGAGTACTTTACAGCAGAAGTGTCCCTTTCGATCTGGGAAACTCAATTATCGTTTTCACATATCAAGAAAATAAAAGCTTCTTCGAAGGAAAATCAAGTTTGACAAATTGTATCTAATCTGAACATTGCACTATAAGAAAGAATCTGTCTTTTTACAATACAGAATATTGTAATTTTATTATTACCTTATTGTTTATCAATTAACATCTTTAAAAACTAAAATTAAATACTCCTTAACAAGCAAAGAGTATTTTATTTTTAAGAACACCTAACCAGTTTATTAGAAAAGTTGCCCGAAAACTTTCGAAATTCTGTAATTTTTTTTTTTTTTTCTATCGGATCATTGTAAGATGCACCTTTGCATACCCTTAGATAACTCTGGTTCTTTTTATAAAAGTAAAAAGAGTTCAAAGTTCCCGAGGAAATCGATTTCTCCGTCTCGCTTCCAATTTCGGTATCACGTCTACTGTTCAAGTCTGGTTCAACCGCGGCAATTTTTAAATCACTTACAATTACAAATTTCACTCTCAACGCCATTTTCGATTATATTCTTATGGTGATCTGCTGACTATACAAAGGTATTCGAAAGCGAAATTACTTTTTACGTAATTGGGTTTAATTTTATTAAGGTGCCTTTATTGATTTCATTTGAACATAAGTGTTGCAACAAAGTTTAGTTCATGTTCTTGTCATAAGAATGAGTAATAATGGACTAGTATTTGATAGCATGCCTATTCTTTATTATTATTATAAATATATCGTTGATGTAGCCTTATTTTTTGTCGCTGAAAGTTGATACCTATTCCAATAGTAGGTAATTAAAACTTTTTATTTAATCTGGAAAAATTGGTAGTTTTCGTAACCCCCACTTTATTAACTTTATTGCGTTTTCTTTAAAACTGCGAAACATAATAATTTCAAAATACTTAGGTATCTATATCCAATGAACACGCTTGCATGAAACGAAAAAATCACTGAAAATGAAAAAAATTATAAAATGTTTGCAATTAAGGAAAGAAAATAAATAAATAAATAAAAAGCAGACTGCAAAAACATTAAATGCACCTAAAACACACCAAATATTTAACTATAAGCCGACGGAAATCATATTAAGGTAACTACTATGTATACAAGTAGCAATCTGTTACTTAAAGTTTATACCAGCCCGGTGAAGTAGTTATACCAGCCCGGTGAAGCAGTTATACCAGCCCGTTGAAGCAGTAATGTCTGCAACAGCTAACTGCATAGACAGTTCAGAAAAAAAAAACACTTCACTTTCATGACACCAAGTTCAAACTATAATTCAGTTCAGATTTTTAGAAATAAGTAATTATTTTTACCTCTTTAGTGCATCTTTTTGAAGCCGGTTGTTTTTCAACTGTACTTTTAGATTTGCATGAAGGTTCCTTCAGAGTAGTATGGTATTAAGTATTTTTCTTACACGGCAGTTGTCATAGTTGAGCATAGCATAATAACTGCAGGTGTAACAAACTTTTCTGATGCGGTAGTCAAAAATCAAAACTACTATACACTACTAGGTACTTTGAAACGGTTTGAACTTACAACGACACAATTAAGCGACCAAACACCAGGTCAGAAAAGTTTGTTGCACTGTACACAAATTTTTACTTTTAAAAATAAAGAAATGGTGGGTGGTCAACATTGCCAGTCTTCCGCTTGATCATAGAGTTGCGGGTTCTATTTCAAACTGTTTAGGTATTTGGATTTTCTGTATATTATGTTTATTCGAATTATTTTATCGAACTCGTAATGGTCATAATTGTTAATTTGTACCAGTTCTTATCTATGAGAGTGCTCAAAAACAACAGAATTGGTGTAATTTGATGGTAAAAATAATAATAATTGGATTTAAGCGTATCTAAATTAAAGGTCACGGAAGTTTAACCAGTGAACCAGTTTTGTGTGTCAAAGTTGAACCGTTAACAGCCAGTTAGTCCAAGCCAGACAGATTCACGATCTCATAAACGCTACAATGGCAATTTATTGTACTTACCAACAGACTGATGAATTTCCTCAAATAGTAAGAAATGCTTGTTACATTTTTTTTGTGAAAAATTTACTTTGACTGATAAGAAACCAACCAAATGTTGTCCTAGAACTTATAAAACTAAAAATAAAAATAAATATCATTACGACTCCTATGGTGATAAGTGTCCATACGTCCGTTACGAACGCATGTCTGTAACATCCATGTTTCGAAGGTATTCCGTCACACAAACGTTATAGGTGGTTAGCCTAATTGCCGTGCCGCGGGTATAAACCAGAGTCGAGACAACTTTACAATTTACAAATTCTAACAATATTGGTTGCTCCTTACAGGGATTCGTACCTACCCGGGACCTTTGACATGGTGGTCGCACACTATACCACTGTGACACCCAGCCCTTTTTTAGAATTTATACTATGAGTAGGTACTAAAAAAATGAAATGCTTTTCGTTAATAAGCGGATTACGAAAACGGCTAGACCGATTTAGCTAGTTGTTTCCTAAATATATTCTTAATAAGAGTCCGAATATGGTTAAGTAGAAAGGAAAATATAGGAAAACTTGCCCGAAAAGTGATATTGTGATGAAAAGGTGATACGGAAAGAAATGACAGTAATTTTTTTTGGAATCTTTTTATGAACTCTAGACTATAATCCTTTTATATTTTTGTTATGGTACTGAAAAAGTATTCATAACGAGACAATGGCAACATCAGAAAATTCAGCCAAACAGCAAAAATCATAGTTTAAAAACGATCACAAACGAAATTTATTGTAATTTGTACAGAAAAACGATTGTTGGGTCAGCTAAAAAAAAACATAACAATAAGAAAGCAACAATTTTAGGTAGTTGGCGATTTTTGATTTTGCTCAAAATTTGCAGTAAAATATTTAATTGCGAATTTTGCACTAATGTTATCTTTGTACCGAAAATGGATATTAGGTTCAATATCTTTCGTTATTCTTATTCCACTTCGTGTACAACCTCCTCTAGCATAAATAGAAACACCGTTAGTATATTGTACCGCGGCTACAAAGAATTTAACTGCAAGACGTAACGTACGTACTAATGTTTTGCTTTTGCAGTGGCAATCGGACGCGTTGCGCACCAAGTATTTGCTCACAAGGGGTTGCGGAACTGACGAGGAAAACAGGATTCTCGGTACTGAGCGTTGGTAGCTACCGGTATCAGAAGGTTCTCCTTTCGTTCTCTTCTTGAGCGTATGTCCATAAGTTACGGTGACCGCTTAATAATATAACGTGGACCTTACGCTTAAGCTTATTTGCCACAATTTGTCTGTCGTCAAATAACTTAACAGTATACTTAGAATAAGCTATATCCAGTAACTAAAACATGATGTTCCCCATCGCTGATAAATTTGATTAAAGTAGATAAGTACAGTATTTTAGTATTTTGCATCTCTTATGTAAGTTGCCTTTCAGTTTTTTAGAAAAGATGAACTGTGTTCAAGATGATGATTCCGGTCTGGTAATAGCACAGCTATTTAACTTAATCGACAGTGGTTTACCATACAGTTTACAGTAGATCACAACTTGACTACTACGAGTGTCCTGCGGTATTGCCCGCATTCTGTTTTTTAATCCTTTTGTCGCAACGCATGCTCAGACTCAAGACGCCAACTTTGGCAATATTTCCGTTTGAATAAAAAAAACACTAGGCAATCTGGACTAGGTAAAATGTTGTTCGGGTTTTTTTAACTTAGACCATTTAAATGTTTAAAATTTTTAACCATTGAGATGATACATCATAGTACCTATAATCATGTAATTATCGATCTCTATCACAATTTTTTTTTGTCTGTAACAGGAAACATCCTACGTACAAAAAATCTCATTATCACTTAATTTTTAATTAATTGAGTCTCAAAAAATCTCATTATCACTTAATTTTTAATTAATATTTTTTTTAAAGGAGTAAAGAGATAGTAGTTTTTAGGAAAATGGGCATAAAAACATTCAAATTTACAAAGAAATAATTTCTCTTCATACATTCCCAGAACACTTCTATTAACCAACTTTATTAAGTAGTTTGAGTCTATACCTACTCGTGCGTGAGACAGTTTTCACTAAATTGCTACCCTTCGTGACCACACTGAACTAAGTGAGTTCCTATGTTGTTTTGAAGATATAAATTAGATCTTTATCACATAATAGTGCCAGCTTTTGCCCGTGGCTTCACCCGCCCTAAATTCGGTTGTCAGTAAAATTTAAACGCAACTTCTCAATTATAGAGAAAATCCGACTCACGCTTGACATTTTCAAGTAACCTCTGTCCTGCTTATAGATTTAAACTTTCTCCTAGTCCCGGGGGAGAACATCTGCTACTTGAAAACGTCAAGTGTGAGTTGATTTTTTTTATAATTTTGACGTTGCCGTTGAAATTTTACACCGATAACCGAATTTAGGGCAGGTGGAACTGCAGGCAAAAGCTAGTGAAATATATTTATGTTTATTTCTTAAATGCAAATAAAACGTGATAAGTTCCAATAAAAGGTTTGCATTATGTTTAATCTAGGAGTCCACACATGTATGGAGACTCACCATTATTCCTCTGCATACCGACAGACCGTAACGCAAAAAAATTTATCCTAATTAAAAGTTTTGGAATTATGTTATTAGATGGACAAATCTGCTGGGCTCGGCCAAATTTTGAAAACAGTCCCATAGCTTCTTCTTCACGAATATTATCCAACCTTAAAATAGAAGGTAGGTAGGTATGAAGATTATTCACAGACTTTGTTAAACGGTATAGGTTCTTAATATTACTTTAATGGTTATATAACATAGTTTGCGGTCATTTTATAAATACGAGTTGGTAGTTCAGTGTTTTTTTTTATCAAATGAGTGCAAAAAGTTAACTGGCTAGTTAACTTTCACAAAAAGCTGTCAAGGAAAGTAAAAACATCTTACTAAGTACAAAATAAGTTACTCACATTAATAAAAGTTGTTGTTTAATACATTTAGATGTCCAATTGTGCAATTTATTTCAACCCTGCCAAAGTTCCGGTGAGTTGTTTACATCGTGTCTCTTGGCACTATCAGTTTCGTCTCGGCACGATTTAATGGAAATGCAACGTGCAATGTAGCGGAAAAATATTGCAACTTACTCCTTATCATGACTGATTTATTGGGGAAATTCTAGTTTGTAGAAAAGTTATTCGAAATGCACTTGGAACCACTTCATGTACAGTAGGAATATTCCAATAGAATTAAGAATAATCTTTACTTTGGGATATTTGCTTAGTAGGGTTCTGTAGCTGCTATTACTACTAATTTTTTTAATAAAGCTTAACTTTGCAAAGTAAAGGGTAGGTACAGTTTTTTTCCTTTATGTATGGTGTAAGGCATTGCTGCTTGCCAAATTTCAAGATTCTAGGTCAACGGGATGTACCCCATAGGTTTTGATTTATTTGTGTCACAATATGCAACAAAAATAACCGTATTTTGGTCCTATTTTTTTATTACATTGACTTTGAAGCTTCTTTTTTTTAATACCTTAAGTGACGTATTTGATATTAATCTCAACTTGATACCTCCATTCGTTGTCCAGTAGAAGGTTATTGTCAGACAAACAGAAAAATTTTTTTTTTATGTGGTTATAACTACAAATCAACAAATTTTGGGTTTTTTCCTATATTTGTGATGTAAGACCTTCCTTTGTGTTAAATTTTATGATTCTAGGACAACGGGAAGTACCCCATGGATTTTAATTTATTCGGGAATGTCAAAATATGAATGAAAACAATCATCCTTCAAGAAAAATATTTAGTTGAAAGCATTATAAAAATTTAACGAAGAGTAAAATCACAAAATTAAATCACTGTACAAAAGGTATCGATATCTCTTTTGAGCACGCATCCCTTGTGTCTAGACAGCCTCGACGAATCAATTTAATTTCAAAAGTCTTATGATAACAAAAAAGATATTTTAAAATCTATTTCTAAAGATTCTTTAAATTTCATCATACTAGTATTATAAACGGGACAGTTTTGTTTGTTTATTTGTTGATATAACTATACTAATATAATATAAGTAATAAAGCTGAAGAGTTTGAAACGCTTTTTACAATTTTCTGTGTAAACGCGGTAATCACTGGAACTGCCAGTGTGGTTTCGAAAATTCTTTTTGTTTTTAATAGCCCAGTTTTTGAAGAAGGCTACAAGCTATTTAGCATCACGCTATAACCCCTAGTAGCCGAGCCAAAAGCAAAGAGAACGGAAAAAAACCTAAGCGAAAACGCACTTAAAGCGCAGGCGAGCGTTACGACAGGGGATTTCAAGGGGAGAACAACGATAGCTTTATAAGTCATAATAGCTGATTTTTCCCTCGCAGCCTAGTTGGTGGTGTGGCCGGCTGCTGTGCGGAGGCTGTGGGTTCGATTCCCACACTGGACAGATAAACATTTGTGTTTGTTTTGAGTCTGGCTGTAATTTATGTATGATATGTATGTATTAACAAAAAAAATGTATTTAAGTATATGTATCCGTTGTCTGGTTTCAATAATACAAGCTTTGCTTAGTTTGTGACGTTTTGGCGTTATTTGATATGTCCTAAAATTACTATTAAACAAACCTAAAATGTTATGTATATTGAAAGTATGTATATTGTAAAGAGAAAACATTTTTTGTTACCGCTTTTCGATCATAGTTTTATAGACTGTGTTATTTTTATGGAGATAGATAATATTATCTAATTATATCTTAGGAGCTAGAAAAGACGGCAGACGGGCGGACTGAGTGAGAATTATATATAGATATAGAGTTAGACCCTTTGGGTACGGAACGTTGAATAAGCATTTGAGTTGTATCCAGTGCACCCTTAAGGTATTATGTTCGACAAACCAATCATCTCACCCTGATTTGTGCTGCGGTCGACTGCATACTGTCTGAGCTCTCTATAATTTGGATATTAACGTTAATACTCCTTTATTATTAAACCTTCTGTGAGATTTTCATAGAACACATTAATATATCTGTACTCATAAATGTTTAACTTCAGATACCATAGTACTTTATTCATGTGTTTAATGCATAATCAAATTATTTAGTCCCTGTGCATTTTTAAACAATGGTCCTTATTTCGTGTTCAAAGTTTTAAAGCTTTGTCAAAAAAGCCACCATTATTTTTGACATAGCTTTTGAAGTTGAGATGTCTTATTAGCTTTTTCCAGCAGCGGCTCCAACCGCCATAAATTCAGTTATCGGTGTAGGAATTCAATGGCAACTTCTTAATTATACAATAAAAAACCGACAGACACTTGACGTTTTCAAGTAGCCTATGCTCTTTTCCGGGACTTAAACTATCTCCATGTAAAATTTCATATTGATCGGTACAGCGGTTTAAGCGTTAAGAGGTAACAGACAAACAGACATAGTTACTTTCTCATTTATAATATATGTATTAATTACGAACGTTTAGTTCAGAGGCTATCAGGACTTTCAAAAACTTTTCAGCCTTGTAGATGGATAAGTATATCCGCTACAAAGATAATTACTCGAAAAAATCTCGACTTCCCATTTCCACCGATTATTACAAAATAACAGTACCTATATATTTCATTAAATTACATCCAAAAAAGCATTTAACTCGTATAAAAAGGCTTATTGGAGTGATTTTTTTGTAAAAAAATACACTGCCTTCAAAAACCTACCTACACTGCATAGTAAAAAATAACTTTACGCACGCACATGGAACATTGAGCTAATTATTTCTTCTCCTTAAAGTCGAAAGCCAAAAATAATTTGTCTTGTATGCTTTTAAATTTCATATTCAAAATACAGTTTTCACACCACGGTCACGCATGATTATGGCAGGTGTTTTCTCCGTGACTATTTAGGTTTTCAAGGTGTTTATTTCTTTATAATTTTTTCAAACATAAAGATGAAAAAATAGTGTTTATTAAGTCAGTAACAAATTACTCGACTACCTTAATATACATTCATCCCTGCTGGACTATAATAAATTTGTACTACGATTGCAACTTGCAAATAAATCTGTACATGGGAGGGTAACAGGGTAACAGTGACGATTGTGAGCCTTTAAGACCGCATGTCCGATTTTCGGATTACAAATAATTAGAGAAACGGTGAGTGCAATTCGGACAGTGATTTATAGAGCGGGGTGGTGCCACCCTTACAAGGGACAGCGCACCGCCTCGTAAACCGCATTGATTTCTGGAAACGAGAGACTTGTTTCGAGATGTAGTGACTGGCGAGGTTGAATGACATGGATGACATTTTATAACTTGCTTTGGTAGCTCTGTTGTTTGCCCGCGACTTTGCTTGTCTTGCGCCAAATAAGTTGCGCAGAACCTTCGTTTTTTGGGCTACTTCTAATGTTCCAAATTTTTGTTACCGTGTTACATTTATTAGTAGGTACCACAATTAGTTTTTGACACAAAAATATATCTCAATGCCTAAAGACAAAATTTACAAACAATGTGTATTGCCAGTGATGTATTACGGTACAGAAATGTGTTCTTTAACTATTGGCCTCTTCAATAAGCTCATAGTCATTCAGCTAGTTATGGAGAAGGCTATGCTTGGTGTTTCTTTGGCCGATAAATTCCGGAATGAGGTAATTCGGCATCGCGCGAGTGATACCCCTGGTGTTGCAAGCGTCCATAGGCTACGGTGACCGCTTACCATCAGGCGAACCGTAAGCTTGTTTTCCACCTTAGTGGAAAAAAAATCTTTTAGCCAAAAATGTATCAGATTTGTTTTTTTAAGGTTAAGACTCAAACCATTAGCTGTAAACCAATTTGTCATTTGGGTCAGAGCATTTATAATATTGTTTCGCAATTCATTAAAATTGTCGCCTGTCACTATTGCATATCCATCATCTGCGAACATTATAAACTACCAGATTAAAAAATTAAATCTTTAAGCATCACAAGGAAAAGAAAATTTCCTGTCGGTAAACCTTGTTATACTGTACATTCTCCTAAAATTTTTTTATGGGACCGCAAATATATTCTTTTGTCATATATTAGCATATTTGAAAATGAAACATTTTTAATTTTATATTATCATTATAGATCAAAGTCTAAGTCTGAGTTGTGAGGGTACTTAATATTATTTTTAATTGACTAATAAATATTTTTATAATTCGGGTTTAATAAAACACAATGATAATACCCTAAAATAAAAAAAAAACTCTTATATGAGCCTAATATTAATAATATTGTAATCATAATAATAATAAAAGAGAAGAAGTGTTTTAAGAAACTAGTTTCTTATTCTTGTAATTGTATATTTTTTTTATTCATATATATATGAAATACCTAGATATTATAAATAAAACGAAAACTTTTGAAATATTTAGCTTTTCATTATTATTTTTAAGTCGTTAGTCTTTAAATTATATTATCTGTGATTAGTAAATTAATTGCGGCTGACGATGATTAAATATATAACAAACGAAAAAATTGCGGATATGATAAATGCGGAAGTGTCTCTGTCTGTTTGTTACTAAATCGCACTGCAACAGAGCATCCAGCTGAGCTGAAATTTCGCACAAAGATAGTTAAAGAGAAGAAGAAGGACATAGGCTATTTTTTATCCCGAATATATATATTGAAATAAATATAAATCGATACAATCGAACAAGGGTCAAATTATATACAAAGATATATATATTTGTAATACTTTTATATAGCCTAAAAATGAAGCTATATCGACGTTATCATGCCCAAAACACTAGCACTTGTTCCAGCAAATATTCTTTTCATTTGCCAGATAGAAAGACTACATATAAAAGCCAGCCTGCAGATAAGATTTAGATTTGTAGAACAAGTATTTGATCTCACTTTTTTTTGCAACACAACAGTAGGTTCAAAGTAAGTAGGCTTTGAAAACTGCCTATACCTAGTATCTACTGTACATCTCAACTCAACCAGTGCATTCACATCTTTTATTTTTAATAAAGATCGCGATAAAGTTAAACAAACGAGTTTGAGATATTTCCAGCTCAAACTGTCGTTTAACTCTTTTAACACACTTTGAGAACTTGTATTCGACAATTTACACAGTGCTCTAAATATTCTCAGGGTTGTAACGGTTTTTTTTTGTCAGAAACTTTTAATTAGTTTAATCGTTTTAGTTTTTGTGAGTATTTCGTTTATCCCAAATAACTACGTTAATTTAATTAATTACAGCGCTTTACTCTGATTGATGTTATAACGAGTGATATGTGGGTCATGCATCAACCCTGTCAGCTAATCCGACGGATATACTCTCATCTCACGTAGGGTTGTCGATCTTCACTAAATTTAATTTCTTTAGCATTTCAACATTTTATATAATTATTGGGTATGCGCATAATTAACATTTTATTTGTAGGTTATTTTATTACGCGTGTTTAGCTACTAAATATGTTAATTATACCATGACCTGTGTGCCACCATAACTGATAACATGAGGATAGTGCCATTTAGTAGTAACGGCTTATACGCCATTATGTTTTTCTGACATATTATATGAATTGGTACGGTTGTTCTCTTTACGTTTATGAGAGTTTGTGTTTCTGTTGAGACAGTTAAGTAGGTAATGTTGTCTTTTTGTTTAATGTTTTATATCATATAAATATGAATGTCAAGAGTTGTTTGTTCGCTACGTTAGGTAAATCATTAGACGAAGACATAAAAAGAACATTTACGGTTTAGCTAGAAAAATAAATCCATTTTAGACGCAATATCACATTGCTTTTATTAGAAAACGTCTGAAGTAAATAATAAATAATAATCATAAATAATATTATCACAGAAACTTTAATACACTTTCAGAGGAATGTGATAACTTGCAGCACACTCAAGGTTTGATTTTCTTATTGGTTAAACATTGTTGGAAACCCATTATAATGTACTGCAGTGTGTATAATACAAAAAAAGTAGTAGAAACAAAAGAATACTACCTCAAATGGGTTCCAGAGCCATTCCACATTCCGCGATAGAGAATCCCACCCAGAACTCATGGGTTCAAATTCTGGACCTACACCTACCTACACCAACAAACAAACACGCTTATAGACCGCGTTAACATAAATACTAAGACACAAACCACTAACACCAACACACCAGTAAAAAGTCTTTTGCGGGATTTTTTCCCACAATCAGAAAAAGTAGACAACGAATGAAATGGTCTGATCAAATCAACCGAAAACTTCTTCGTTGACACTATATAGACACTCACTGTGAGACAAATCTAACCATTCCTATACACAAAAAATGGCAGGCATCTTCCCCAAACTATCTTATTTATCAGAATAAAGACTAGCTGACCAGATACCAGATACACAGTAACAATAGAATTGCAGCAACTGAAAGAGAAAGTATCAAACATTCAATTTTACAAACGACCATACCTGACACCATTTATATCACTCACAATAATACCATAGAATCACAAACACTCATAAACTACCAGGCCACGCAGAAAGTTTTGCGAAAAAAAGTTTTTACTATACATAAAAACAGCGGCCACTTGTTATTATTTTGAAATAATTGGTTATTTAAAAATACCATTGTTCGAATTTCGAAATTCCCTCCACATATTTTTGAGAGCCAAATTAATTAATCGTGTCTCATTTAAAAATGGATCTGCATTAAGAACATTTTTATGCGATAATTTTCTACGATTTTAAATGTGGCCTGAATCCTGATGAGTCATTGGATCGAGTTAAAATGGCTTTTATGGATGAAGGACCTTCAAAAGAAACCATCAACCGTTGGCATAACGAGTTCAAGCGCGGTCGTCTTACGACGGCTGCCACGGAAGAAAATGTGCTGGCAGTAAAAAAAAATTCAGAAAAAATACCTGAATTACATACGAATAAATACAGCATACACTGCAGATTGGTATGGGAAGCGTTCACATGATTCTAAGAGCGTGAGGAGGATAGTTTCGCGCTGGGTGCCGCACAACTTTACCGAAGCTCAGAAGCAGGCCCGTGTGGAGTGGTGGCGTGATATGATTTAAAAATTTGAAGCAGGCTCGTCTAGGCGCGTTTAGTCACAACAATTTAGTCAAATACATATATTGGACTCTTGCTAGAAAATATAAAATGGAAATAACGAAAGAATGGTGGAAGAAAACACTTACACAACCACAAACTAAAGAAAATGAGACTGCAAAGATACTTTGGGAATTACCTGTTCAGACTGATATCACAATTATACATAATAGACCGGACTTGATTTACATGGATAAAACAAAAAACGAAACCTTTTTAATAGATGTTACCATACCCCCTGCTTATAACATTGGACCGAAGGCCTTAAACTTAACAAATATCAGCTTTAAATAACGGAAATAAACCGATTATGGAACAGAAATCACTATAATACAAATTGTAGTAGGTGCAACAGGTGTAATCGCAAAAAGTATTAATCGATATTGTGGAAAACTGAACTCAAAAATAGGTATTGATATATTATAAAAACAAGCAACTACACACTCATCAATAATAATAAATAAAATTTTAGAAGGAAATATAGATAGATAGATAAATAAATAAATTTATTTACCTCACACAAAAAAAAAGATCAATAAAAAGTAACAGGCACTTAACTAAATATTTCCATTTTTTTAAATCTAATGTCTTACATAACATAGATTGAAACCTGTGTGTCATGAAGGTGTGCCCAATAGGCCGCAGCTCAGCATAAGCAGCGTGTCACTGGACACACAACGCTGATTTTCAGCTGGAGCCTAGGTTGAGTCACGGTCGAAGAAACCTCATTCTAAACCTATTCCAATTAAATTTTCATAACAAAGTTTCCTTAAATCTATAGAGTTGTAATGTTACATAAAGCTCAAATAGTAATAACAGAAAATATCAAAATATACCAAGCATTGAATAATTAATAATACATTTACACACGTACACGTACGTATATACAAGCTATTCTTATGACATACCTATTGTTAATTAAATAAATACCTAAAATATAACAAGATTTAAAATATTAAATAAAGGTAATCTCGTAGCTACGGAAGTTCCGATACCTTCAAATTAATATTCTCATATTATTTTTGTAATTATAGTAAATACTCTTTAAATTTTATCTTAAAAATTTTCATGTAGTTTAAATTACGAATTGAAGAAGGTATATTATTCCAACATTTGGACGCCAAGTATCTTTCATATAACAATGAAGGATAATATACAAGTATTAGACCCAAATATACATTACACACATAACATTGACATGGAGAAAGCACAGATATAATAATTATTTTAAATATATATACTTATATGTAATATTTTCCATTTTAACATTCATTTTCTCAAATGCTTAGGGACGGAATGTTTATAAGAAACTAGGGAAATCTGAGAAAGAAAAAAAAATATTAATAATAATATATAAACAAATACATATATGAATACGACGAATCTGGTGAAAACTGGTATAATTTCTTCTAATATTGGATGAACTTCTATGCGCAAATAACTTAAGTGACAACCCTTACAGGGCGACAGTTTCAGGGTCTTCAACTTTTTGTTGCTATACGTGATCCGGCTGTACAGACCCGTGCCATAATGCCCAACCAGTTAATTCAATTAAACACTGCAGCACTAAACGAGATCACTAGGTAGATATTCTTTACGGTTTTTTTATATCATTCGTTTCGAACCGGTACTTTTTATCAACAATCCGCAAATTGCCGCTTGTCAAAATCAGAATTTAACTGTTACAGTCGAAGTTCAAGCGATGCTCATAAAATACGTTTTAATGGCAGACTGTACATTTTATGTGATATGTAAAATATACCTGTCAAATTCGCCTAAATCAAAAATATTGCTAAACGTTAAACAATAATATTTATTACAATAAATTATGATTATGTACAGACGTTTTTTTCATATTTTGTCTCGCCTTGTCTCTGTCATTATAGCCCTACAGAGGAATAGGCCTCTCGTTGATAAGAAGAAGGCTTAGGACATACTTCACCTCGCTGGTGCAGTTTGAATGAGCGGACGTGTGTCGCAATAGAGGCCACTCGACTGTTAGAGTTTTCAAGCCGCCCGTGTAAAATATTTAAATTTAATTAAATACATATATTATGTGTACAAAAAAATACCTTATTAGTAATTGGTTTTTGGTTTGATCTAACTATATTGTGACGTTGGGATGAGACTGCAATAAATATACAATTTATCTAAATATGTTTATCATATAGGTAGCCCAGGTACAACTCGTTAGGTATGCTTGCATCTAATTTTATATGAATTATGGTTTTCACTTATACGGTTATTTTATTTCCAGATTTGTTCAAATTAGTAAGGCATGAATAATAATCTATTAGTAGCTCAAACCAGCAGTTTACCTCATTTCAATATAGCGAAAGTATGTTGCGAGCATCGCAAGCGGCCTTAGGCTTTACTTACCTATATGGATCGATAGGGCACACAGGGTCGAAGGCACGGCGACCCGCCCGCGCCCATGGGCTATTGATGGTGTGACGGGTCTGTGCAACGGGACCTTTTCGTAGGGTTGTCAATTCCACTATTGACGTTCCAGTATTACACTTTTTGTAAAGGGTTCTCCTTCGACTAATCACGGTAAGATATAAGAATCCCATAGAAAAGTCTCATAGTGATATGAAGCGTAAATCTTTAAAATAATAGTTTCTATCCGTCCGTGCGTTTATTATCATATCTATAACTGTTAGATGTAGTAGAAATAAAGTAAAATTTTGGGAAATATATCATAAAATATCTAACAATTAGGTATAGGTCCCAATAACAGGTGTGAGTAAATTTTAAAGATGAATTTAGGATTTAATGGTTTTATTTAGGTTTATAGGTATAATATTAGGTATAATTATTTAGGTGTAAATTTGTATACATATGTATGCTGTACTCGTATATTACGAACAATATAATGTATTTGAGTAATAATGTAGTTTGTAAGCCATTTACCGACACGAACTTTTAAAAACCTAATTAGTATTTTTTATTAGATTTAAAATAATTTAAGTAGGGCTCAGTATAATAAAACTAATTTTCGGTATATTGCAATTGTATTTAGTAGATATATTTAAAATTTTGAAAGAATCAAAAAATATTTTAAGTAGTGGCAGCCCTATGGTAACCAACCAAGACTTACTTGTGCGTACAAAATTGCCTATTTAATAGAATTTACGCGTCTCTTCAGTAACTGTTGTTGCCCACTTTCATTAAATTAAATGACGTGACTTATAATAACTAGTGAGTTTCGATCTATGCATAATGATTTGCAAGCAAGCTGGCGCGGAGCATTGTTTGTACAAGCATACTTGCAATTTCACCTATTAAGAACGTTTATCACACACTTTCGATAGTTTCACTTACTCATTCAATTAAAACTCATTCAATGAATCTAAAAATAAAATACCTAGTTGTCTATTCTATTTAGTAAAAGTTTATAAAGACTTAAATATATACGAGGCTAATAATGCCAAATCAATTTGGACGTTCTAATTTTTCTAGTTTACCATCTAATAGGTCGTCGAAAAGTTTTTTCTAATTTAGTATGTATAAACTTGTAAAAAAAAAACTCTTTGGCTGTATATAATATATTGCTCTTTGGCTATTTGTATCTGGCTGGTTTTGATTAAATTAAAAAGTTACATTTAAAAAAAAGAAACCAACTAGTAAAAATGGACCGTGTTGTGCAAAATGATCCAACCCACAAAATGGCCAAAATTGAGATATTGATGTCAAACAATCAAAAATGATCTGTATTCTTATGTAGCAGAGAATCATTTTGTTGTGTCAACTAGAAGTACTTTTATATGACATATTGTACCAACTCACAACTATGACAAAAACTGATAAAGTAAAGCAGAAGTGATTCAAGACTCTTGGAACAATAAAGCAAATAAGAGTTACAAAATAATTATTCCGCATAAATGTTCCAAGCGACTTGGTCTTATACCTCAGACAAAAAAATATTTGCTGAAATGATTCAAAAGCACCTGAAACATTTCTGCAGTTTGCATTTTGAAATTCTAATTTTGCAAAAATGATTCAAACCTCGTGAATCATTTTCGATAGATTTTACAAAATAATCATATAGCAAAAATGTTCCAGCAACTTCGAAAGTTTGTTTTTATTCTGAAATATATTTTATAAGCATTTTTGAATTTTATTTGCAAGTAGTTGACATAAGTATGTGTAAATGGTTAATATTATAATATAATATTTGAGTATATTTTATTATTAATTTAGGTTGGATCATTTCGGCAAATACATATAAAATTTATTTCAATATAAATTTTAATTTAGCAGAAATGATCCAGGGGCTTTTAACCAACTAGTAAATCCAAAATCTATATTCAATTTGCTATAAACTTATATGCATAACATATTATAATAAGGCTACTGTTACACAAAAGATACATGTATCTTTCAAATCGTTATAACTTTTATCAAAGCCATTGTGGGTTGAATTGAATTGAAACATTTCTGCACGACACAGTCGAAATGTTGTTTCCCGCTATTTTTCATTTGTTTTTCTTTCTGTCAAAATGAGTGAATCTTATGAAGAAATACGATTCATACATTTTAAAATTGTATTACAAAAAAGGCAAAAAGCAACGAAAAACGAGAAAAAAAAATTGTAACGTTTATGGGCCTAATGCAATGTCAGTAAGAGTAGCACAAAATTTGTTTAAGCGTTTTCAATCCGGGAATTTTGATGTCAAAGATGCACCTGGCTCTGAAGCTGGCCCCGAAGCTCTCTTAAGTTTTCATATAAAATGCGAAGAAACTTTTTCCCCGACCAATATGACAGCACATTTTTTTTAACTTGAAATGAAAAACGACAGAAAACTAAATTTAAATTGACTATTAAAAGACCTTAAAGATATGTCCCTCTGACCGACATATTTAAAATATTTTTTATAATATAAATAATTTAAAATATCTTTTCACAGCCATCTCAATGATCTCCACATGAGTTTAAGCTGTAATTAAGTACTTGTAGTCGGCCATAGCTTAAGGAATAGGTGGGCCAAAATACTTTTTAGTGCCTAAAATAGAGATGAAAATGTATAAACACTTTTACAAAATAGTAGATGTCCCGAAATATATTTCTAGTAGTTTTGTGTTAGTTCTTAACCGGGCCTCAATGTTTATTGTAAATTTCCCCACATTCCTAGGTTTTTTATCGCAAAATCTCATTTGGTACTCAAATTACCACTGCGTTACCAGTACGTTACGTTGCGTTACCAAACTATAATTTTTTCTTTTATTTTGAGGCTAAGTAATTAAAAAAAAGTCATCATTTGGGTATGCATATGTCATTCTGAATTATGAAATCATGTGTTTTTTGAAGATTTTTCAAATAAGTGCAAAATTATGCTTTAAAATGTACAAAGGACGTTTTTATAGGCCTGAAAAAGTGTCTTGACCCATGTACCATTTTGGTTTATACATGTTTTATTTTTATCTCGTTATCAATAAAACATCTATTGGTTAAATTACCCTTTTTAGGAACTTAATAATAAATCTGCCAGTAAAAATCTAAGTACAATATTTTTTTAAATTATAAATGTGTGGCTGTAATGCTCCTAATTGTCTCTACTGTACTCTTAGGTTTAATTGACTCGGTACTAGAAATGTCCTACACAAAGTTGTCCATAACAGTGTCCATATTAAGGTGTCGCATAAATTGGTTGAAATAAAAAAAATTATAGTCCAGCAGTCCCATACAATCGTAGAGGCTTCTTTGTAAAAAATGTATGAAGGCAGTTTGGTCGATAATGCGTAAATTCCAAAGGATTAAAAAACAAAAGACGTTAAATTGTTAAGAAAAAAATTGAAAGTAGAAAACAAATACAACACTTGAATAATGTTCAAATTATTGAGTGTGTGTGTGACATCGTTTGTGAATGTTTTTATTATGATTACTTACTTAAATAACACCTCGTTAATATTACTTAACATTTAGGAACATTATCTGAAGTAGAAACTTTGACTTTGTATTAAAAAATAGTATTTAACTTAACCACACTCGTAGAATTAATTGCAAGCCAGTTTTTCGAAACGTTTTGCTGGGTTATAAAGTAGGTACTTACCTGATGTAGAAGGATAATTTTACTTTTAGGGATATTTCCAATTTGTATACTTAACAGAAGTTAGATACTTACTTAAGTACAATAATACTAAGTCAGTTTTTCGAAACGTTTTGCTGAGTTATAAAGTACTTACCTGGTTGTAGGAGGATAATTTTACTTTTAGGGATATTTCCAATTTTTGTACTTAGCAGAAGTGAGATATTTACTTAAGTAAATTACTAAGGCAGTTTTTCGAAACGTTTTACTGAGTCATAAAGTACTTACCTGGTTGTAGGAGGATAATTTTACTTTTAGTGATATTTCCAATTTGTATACTTAGCAGAAGTCAGATACCTACTTTTATAATTAACTAATACCTAAAAAATATAGTCGAACACATTATTAATCCACGTGTGTACGGGTAATACTGACAAAAAACTTTAACTAGAACAACACCTAAATGAATGAAATGAATGAATGAAACTAATGAATGCACGTACTAAATTTCGGGCCTGAATTACTTATTTCGTGGCATGCGAACGAGATAATAGGACCTGAATTATTTCCATTTAATTACAACGGTATTTTTGATCACTTAAACAAGTAATACATTTTAACCCAAATAAATTGACACAGCGATATCTGCAATGAGGGCTCCATGATAGGTTGTTATGCAGAAAGTAGAATAAAAAATTGCGAGATAAATTCAAACCCAAAAAGGTAACGTGCAGTTTTGTTAAGGCGTAATAGGTTAGGCAATGACATTTGAATTTGCTACATGAACTTTTTGAACCACCAAGGTGGCAAAACAGCTTACGGACTACCTGATTTTGAGCGGTTATCGTAGCCTAATAGACATTTGCTTGCAACGCCAGGGTTATTACTATATCGGACCTTCTAAAAATCGAATTGCTCCCTTCTTGAACTAGCCCATACTGTAATCCCTAGGGAAACTTTGACAAGGAGTTCTTCATGTCGTTAGTGAGCGATGCTATATGGTAGAAAGTATACATGGGTAATAGCGGCCATCTTTTAAAACAATTAGGTACAGTGCAACAAACTTTACTGACCTGCGGGTCGATTCCGTAATGTATTTCTAGGGTTTTCAAACGAGAATTGTTAGCTGTCATTTTACGGAATCGAGCCGCTGGTGTCGTGTAAATTTACGCGATTATTAATACGGCGATTGCTGTTTTGATTTTTGACCACTAGGTCAGAAAAGATTGTTGCACAGTACTGAGCTAATAACCACATATCAAACGGTAGAACACACATAAGGAAGCAAAGTCTTCCCTATTGCACTGCTCACTTTTTTTTTTTTTTTTTTTTTTTTTTTTTTTTTTTTTTTTTTTTTTTTTTTCTGAGCTGACTATGCAGTTGGCTGTTGCAGCCATTACTGCTTCACCGGACTTTTGGGGCGAGACTCTGAAGGAGCCTCAGCCCATATAGCGCCCAACGCTCAAGGGCTTCCCGCGGGGGAAGCCTCGGCTTGGGTTGTCGCTCTCGGGGGCGTCCCTTCGACCGGCGTGAGTCTCGAACCCGAAGGTGAGTCACCGCCAGGAGGGGAGTTCCCCGTTACGCGGGTGCGGTTGCGATTGAGTGGGGGCGAGAAGCGCCCCGGCACTCTTTGATACCTAGTGTATCCTTGTGGGCGCCGACGAACCCGGGGACGTCGGCGTCGTGTTTGGAGGGAGGCCCTATTCGGGGTCGACGTAGTAGAGACTAATCTCGCTATCCGGACAGCGAGATCGTCATCTGGGGACGTTAGTACGTGCCGAGGCCGCCTGAGTATAGTTTTACGACCGCGACGGGGACGATCGGGGGGAATGTACGTCGTGGATTGCACAACTAATCTATTAGGGTGATTTTGCGTACGCTCGAAAAAGCGGACTGCCAAGTCTTTAAAGTACTGGGGAATCGTGGGAAGTTCGAAGTCTCTGTGTAGGTCCGCATTGCGAACGTACCAAGAGGCTCCAGAGGCCGCTCTGAGAAAGCGGTTTTGGAGGGTCTGGAGTTTGTGGAGATTGCGCTTGGACAGAGCAAAGACTACGCTAGCATAAGCTAGTATGGGGCGGATGCAAGTTGTGTAAAGATTTAGCTTATTTCTAAGCGACATCTTACTATACTTGCCTATCATGGGATAGAGACGACCGAGGACAAAAGCGGCTCGGTCTCTGACTATTTTGGTGTGAGCGTGGAAGTTCAAACGTCTATCCATGGTCACACCGAGATATTTGGTCTTATTTTGCCAGGGAATGGCACGACCGAAGAGAGAGAGGGAAGTTGGCCGCGGAGGGCTGCCTGTGGTGAAAAGGACGGCAGAGCTTTTGTCGGGATTCACCTCGATTCTCCATTTCCGAAACCACTCGCCTAGGGCGGTGATAGCGGATTGGAGTCTCTCAGTGATTCGACTCACTTGCCTATCGGTAGTATAGAGAGCGGTATCGTCCGCATAGAGGGCTAATTGGGTACCTATCGTTTTTGGGATATCGTTAGTGTACAGAAGGTACAAGACGGGGGCGAGCACGGACCCTTGCGGGACTCCTGCTTCTATGGGGCGGGGGGAGGAGAGAGTGCCTTCAACTCTGTAGCGAAAGCTACGATTCGACAAATAGTCTCGTATGATGAGCACGAGACGATCTGGCAACTGAAAGTTGTACAGTTTAAAAATTAAACCGTTGTGCCAGACTTTGTCGAAAGCTTTCGCTACATCGAAGAAGACAGCGCCCGTGTGACGGGTCTTACCTAATGCTGGCTGGAAGCCAGTAAGAATATGTTCCGTTATGCGGAGGACTTGATGGACGCATGAGTGTTTGGCACGAAAGCCAAACTGCTCGTCTATTAAAATGCCTCTGGAGACTATAGAGTTCCGTAGGCGGGCGAGAAGGAGGCGTTCATAGAGTTTACCAAGGGCCTTTAGTAAACTTATAGGGCGATAGGAGGACGGCTCGGTACGAGCTTTGCCGGGCTTATGGATGCCTATAACGATTGCATCTTTCCATTGAGATGGAAAGATGCAATGTTCCATAGCAGCGTTAAAGATCGCTACTAGGAGGCAGATAAGGGGAAGAGTGAGGCGCTTTAGGATATCGTTAGAGATACCGTCTGCGCCGGGGGACTTACGGGGGCGTAGGTCTTTGATGACCTGTATGACTTCGTCGACAGTGACAGGGGGCAGGGGGTCTTGTGGAGGCAGAGAAGTTCTGCGCTCCACTTCGCCGTCTACCTCGCGCACATGATCGGGATCGAAAGGCTGTGTGCTTAAGGCACATTGGGCTTGGAGGCTGGATGCTAGGCAATCCGCTTTTTCGTCGTCATTGAACGCGGGAACGCTATTGTTGGGACGAGTTAACGGAGGGAGAGAGTTTGCGGTTTCGGATTTTAGAGCTCTGGCTAAGTGCCAATAAGCTTGGTGAGAAGGAGAAATGTTCTCCATAAGATCACCGAAACGTTGGGCGCGGAGCTCAGCTACAGCGGTTCTTACACGGCGGTGTAAGTCGTTGAAGCGAGCTTTATTTTCGATAGTGGGAGCGCGGTCGCGAGCGCGGCGGGCCGCGTTACGCTCAGTCATTAGCGACCTGATGTGCTGAGGCAGGATTAGGTGGTGATAATCACCAACCGGCACCTGTCGTGAGCACTCGCCAACGGTGGCGGTCAGGTGGCTAGTGAGTGAGTCGATAGCTACGTTAAGATCGGTCGCGGATGAGATAACGTTGGGAACGCGATCTAGATGTGGCGAGCTGGGATTTTCGAGCAATTGCCCAAATTTATCCCAGTCCGTCACGGTTCTAGTGTCGGGAGGAGAGTCCGAAGGGAAACCTAATCGGAGGACGACAGGGCGGTGGTCCGAGTCAAGTTCGTCAAGCACCTCTATAGAGCGAAAGCTTAGCCTTACATTCTTTAGAAGTGCTATGTCGAGTACGTCGGGGTTAAACCGAGTATTGTGGGGAAAGTAAGTGGGCGTCATGGGAGCGATAATGTCAAAGTTTAGTCTGTCAACTAAATCGTCGAGGAGTCTGCCTCTTTGTGAAGTTACAGAAGAGTTCCAGCGGCGATGCTTGCAATTTAGGTCGCCGGCAAGAATGACGGCGTCGCCTAAACTTAAGAGCGACTGAAGGTCGCTCTCGAGCAAGTCTTTTAGGGGAGAGAGATAAACCGATGCAATGATGATCGGCTGATGGCCGGTCATCGCTAAGCGGCAGACGGATGCTTCTAAATTCGTAAGCGGTGGAGGATCGATAGGGGAGCAATGCAGGGAGCGCCTGTAATAGATGAGAGTGCCTCCGAGATTGGAGGCAGTTCTATCATTACGGACGGTACGATAGTTCGCGATTGAAGGGGTACGGACAGCAGGCTTTAGGAACGTTTCCTGGATGAGGAAGACGTCCGGTTTTTGGGACGAGAGGAATTGCGATAATTCCTCTCTTTGGTTGCGGAGACCGTTGGCGTTAAAATAGCCTATGGAGACGGACCGGGGTTTTTCGCGCGCGGTTGTGCAATCCATTTTGATTCTACGGTTTTGGAGCTACCCTGCGGAGGGCGGCGAAGAAATCGCGATGCTTAGCCATGAAGCCGAGCATTTGAGAGATATCGGTGATCTGTTCGTATTCGGCGAACACGATCTCGAAATTGGCCGCGTCGAAGGCCCAAGAAATCTCGGCGAGAATGCCGAGGTGCTGCTGCTGCTCGGCCGTATGAACGGCATTGCAGGGCAGCGCGAAAGAGGGGCGCGGGGGGGCAAGGCGCGTATGCGCGAGAGGTGCGGGTGCACTTCTCATGGGCGCTGGACGCGGGATGTCCCGGGACATCAGAGGGGCGGGGTAGGGAATGCCCGTAACTGAGACGGGCCCGGGGAGAGCAGACAAAAGTTTGTCTGTCTCCTTCGATTTGGACGCTACTAGCGCTGGAGGACGGCTCCAGGCGTTGACAGCCGGGAGGGGGGCAGGCACGAGCGGAGCCTGTTGGCGGGGGGCGGATGGGCGCGATTTACCCTGATGGGGTTTACGCGAGCTCTGTTTGGGAGCTTTGGGGCACCCGCGGTAATTCGCTGGGTGGCCTTCACTCCCACAGAGTACGCAAGCGACCGGGTCGGATGCGTTTGAGCGATCGCGATCACAGTCCGGAGTGGCGTGATCGCGTAAACATTTGACGCAGCGCGGTCTGCGTCTGCAGTTGCGCTGCGCGTGGCCATATAGCTGGCATCGGTGGCATTGACTCGGGTTCGACCGCTTGTGCGGAGTCTCGACCCTGATGCCTTTGAGGCTGCAAACATCTTTAATGTTAAAGATGGCTTTGCCTTCTTTTGTTAGGTCTAGTACAACGAGCACCATGTCGTAGCACTCGGACTTATTTCGGCCATTGTACATACGATGTACTTCCCGTACGGGGAGGCCTTGGACGATTAAGCCGTCCTGGACAGTCTTGGTGGAGAATTCCCTAGGGACTCCCCTTACGACTGCCCTTAAAACGCGTTCCTCGGCCAATGAGTACGTGTGGTACTCATATTTTTGAGCCGTGAGGAAGGCCGTCAGATTTCGGAAATCTGACGGTGTCGGGACCTGCACTTTGATGCCGCGCTCGGCATCATTGCGGGCGTGCGTATAATTGATACGCTTGGCCTTCATAGCGTTAGCAATATTCGGCCAGGCCCCTTTGTCTTTGATGACAATCGGGGGCGGAGATTTTTCCTTCCGTCCCGAAGTGGGACAGTCGGACTGCGAAGAGGTGGCGGCGGGGGGCGATGTGTCCATGGCGGCTAGCTCAGGGCTGGCCGCCGAGGTGGACGGGGACGGGGACGCGGAAGCGCTAGGCGCTTTGAGGCGTTTAGCCTCAGAGTCGGAGGGAGGAGGAGTAGAAGACTCCAGAGCGGATGCCGCCGAAGCCTTTTTAGACTTGGCGGACTTCTTCCGCTTTTTACCCTTTTTGGTTCCCAGGCCAACCACTTTGAAGCCTTCGTCGTCCTCAGACAACGCCGACTCAGCGGACATTACGGCTGCTGGAGACCGGGGTGCGGTTTCGGAGGTTGCGGGGGGCGGGGTAGCGAGAGACCGAGAAGGGGTCTCATCGGCTACCGGAGTGGGAGGGCGAATGGGCGCAGGGGCCCGAAGAGCGCGGCGAGCGAGACGCGGGTCGCGATTGCGGGGTTCGCGGGGTTCGCGGGAGAGAGAGCGCGAACGATTGCGCGAGCGAGAGCGCGGAGTCGAACGCGATGAGACGGACGGGGAGGGCGCGATTGTGCTGGACGCAGTGAGGGCAGGCCCCAACGCCGTGAAGATGGCGTGGGCCAGCTCTGGGCGATCGCGAACAAGATTTTGCACGATTGCCCCTAGCTGGTCCGGGGACAAGCCGATGAGTTGCTCGGCCATCGCGGGAGTGGCCGAGGTGTAGATTTTTTGTGTGCCTAGTGACTCCCCACCATTGCTGGCGAGGAGCAAGAATACCTAAATGTGGCCAGGCGCCCCGCAGTGCTACGGATTGCCTGGTGTGTACCTAACTCCTACTCCTACGGCCGGGGTTACGTTGTCACCGTTAGGTTTCCCCCCAGCAACGAGACGTTTATGAACGAGAAACTTTTAGGTAGACCGCAACTCTGAAAAGAGCTATACGATCTCACCCACCAGCCCTTGAGCACTCGGAACTGGATTTCTACAAACTAAAACGCAATCGACACTTAAAACGCGAGAATGCACGGAGCGGCGAACCGCTGAAGCGGAAATACTACGCTAGCGATTTAACACAAAGCCGGACTCAGACCGGGCGAACCGGTAACAGTCAAAGAGGCAAGCGAGGGTCACCGCTATGCGTAGTAGTTCCGCGACTACGAGAACACACACTCACGCACAAAAACGCACAGTATCGCTTCGATAAACACTCGGTTATGGGTGCGTTGAAGAACGCACAAACACACTCAGCGCGGGCCGAGAAGCAATTTCCCAGCCAATACACACTGCCGAGCAGCACTTCAACACACAGGCCGATTTTCCAAGAATTGCGGGCAATAAACCAAACAACAATTCGAGGTCGTCAGCGCTGAGGCAAAACACTACACAGGAATGCGCACCAGCTGAGTCACCACTGCACGGAGCACACTAAGAGCACTTGACGCTCGAAAACACGACCGCACAACACAAGAGTCGAATCGGGAATCCACTGCTCACTATCGACTAGCGAAACTTCACACTGAGGTACAGTGCAACAAACTTTTTTAACCCGTTGGTAAAACACAAAACTAAAGTCTCCATATTAAAATACTGTAAACTTACCGGACACTAGCGATAGACAACAGTCTCTAGCAATACAAACTAAAAATAGGTAAGAATATAAACTTTATCAATTTAAATGTTTCTTATATCTATGAGGTCATACCAACCTTATAGCTATCTACTAACACTTACCAGCTATACTTACAAATTCACACTTTAATGTAGTATTACCGTTGTTCTAAATTTAGAAAAATATACCTTAATAAACACAGGTTTACATATATATGTAAACAGTAGGCCATACATTCTTATTGACGAACGAAATGGTCACTTTAGGCTATATAGCAACAAAGTCACTAACTGAACAGTTTATAACGCTATAATAAAACAAAACAAAGAAGCCATGATGTCGAATATGATCAATCTTAACCAATCATTGTAGTCTTAACGCATCCCACTGTGTCTGTTGGTGTCAAAGATGACCGTCAACATAACAGTCCGTTTAATTTAACCTGACGTTGAAAGACAACAATACTCATTGTGTTTTGATTAAATTCTCTTCGGTATGTGCAAAATATATTTTTTGTACTTGATATGTTGATTTTAAATTGGATCGGTGATAGTTCATTGTACACTGACAGAAGAAATAAAGAGATTAGAATCTTCTCCAGTTAGATTACCTTCCATTTGGAGATCCATAGTATAATTGTGATTATATTTAGCACCTTGCTCAAGCAAGATGCCTGCGTTGACTCAGTGCTTGTTTTAACCTCTAGTTAGAATTGTTTACGTTGCCCATTATTGTCACCATCAAGGTTTCCCACAGGCTCTGTTTGATATTCATAATCTTTAATGTTTGCGCTCGGAATACTTCGAACATGGTTATGAATGAGGCACCTAACTGTATTATATAGACTATAGGAATTTGTAGGAGATCGTCATTTAAAAGATTAATTTATCTATTAAACAATATTGTGCGGTAAAATTACTGTGATGAAACTGGTTTTACTTTATCTTTTGATGAAACCGTCCTGTACCACCTAGTCGCCATAGCAACAAACGAATTTCTACCAGCTTAGGTACCTACATGAAGCAGATAACAAGCCATTATTTCGGTTTTGACAGTATCAGCTTTGCAATCAAAAATAGGTACTTAAACATTGATTGAGAAAGGTTTGCGTCGATAAAAAATCTTCTATTATGCAACGCTAATTGGATTAGGTCATCGACTCGAATACATGACAAAGTGAAATATGAATTTTGAAATAATGTTTGATAGTATGTTTTAACCATTGTTTAAAATTTTCATGCTTTTTTTAATGTATTTTTTTTAAACAATTATTGACAATTTAATGAGCAGTTTTTAAATTTATATATTGGCATCAAAAGTCACAAAAATAAAATTAATCGATTGTGTTATGTATGGCCAATAAACTATCGATTACGAAATGCTTGATACATAATAAAAAGCAAATGGGGGTGGTCTGTGTCATGGTTGTGCCTGAGCCACATGGCTAGGTGCGAGTCGGACTCGCGTACCGAGGCGTGAGGGTTCCGTACCACCAGATAATGCACTAGCCCGATTTGCACGTGGCCGATTTTTATTATTTGTTGTTTTACTATAGTTCCTTGAATTGAATAAAAAAATCATTAATCATTAAGTATTTTCTATACACAATCACGGGTAGAGGCTTTTTTATCGTTTGGAACTTGCTAAGCAGTCGACTTGACCCATACTTCCAGAATTATTAGGCGTTATAACAAAATAAAAAATCTCGACGGACTGATTTTAGACACTTCTTGTCTCCTTGAAAGTTTCAAAGTACGACGCTCGACTATCTCGTTTTGGCATGTCAAAGATTGCCTTTGCTGTATCTCTTTTATATTTGAAAGTCTAAGCTGCTAAAACTTACATACATAACGCTGGTCTTCAAAATTAAACTTTGTGTAGTCTTCTAAAAAAAAAATAACGTTTCTAATACTAAATTTGTGGATCCAAAATACGAATATACTAATGAAAATGAAATATCACTACTATGAAACACTATGACATTCATAAAAGTTTAAATGAACATAAACATTAATTTATTTAATTTTTTTATGGGCTTCGTTGGCTACTTATATTTATGGTTACAAAAAGAACTGTGGTTAAAAAAACCACTTGTATAGCATAATTATTCGGCACTCTTTTTACAAATACTAGACGTAATGAAAATCGTAAATCTTACACCGAAAATCTGTCGCAAAAATAGAAAAAAAAATTAGAAACCTTCACGTTTTAGCTGTCAAACACAATACAAATAGCATATTTGTATTGTGTTTGACATTCAGATTTTTTTAAGGCAATCAGCTATCTTAAATGCAGCATAAACAAGCACAAAGAGCTAACTATTAGCTCTTAGTTATTTAATTAGATTCAGCGAATCGAAAACTTCAGATATACTTTAATTTTATGACAGGGCAATTTTAATGTAGAGCAGTGTAATCTGTGTGTTAAATTTTTTGTTAAGAAAACCTTAAACGAATGTGAGTACTCTTTGGGCGCGTTCGTTCTGGGATGCAGAATCATTATTATTTTCATTACTTTTGCCACCTGTCATCCGTTCGTTTAGCATTGGTATCAAAAATATCAAAATTTTAGTAATATCTGTGACAAACTGTCATGCGTTCGTTTACGATACTTTTGTTATTTTTGTCACTTTTGCCACCGAAAAATGAAACTTTAGACCCATGTCTGGAGGTGGCATTTTTGTGTTAATCTGTCAATTCATATACATATTCATTGTTCATTCATTGTTTATGTTAGTGTGTGTGTGTGTGTTTTATCGTAGTGTGTGTATGTCAAGCGTTCGTTTTGCAAGTTTTGCAACCAAAAATTTTGTTTCGTTTCAAAGCTAAACGAAAGGTAGGTGTCGGTTGCAAAACTGGCGTTATCAAAAGTGTGAAAAGTACCATTCGTGGGAACTCTTAATCCCAGAACGAACGCGCTCTTTGTCTGAGGGTAAAGAAGTTAATTTCAATTCACGTCAAAACCTAGGTATGATTTTGTGAGCATTTTAATACGAATTCAGCAATGGCCTCAAGGCCGAGTTTTGTACAAAGCTTTACTTAAATACTTGTACGTCGCGAAACATACATTTGATCACAGAAATAAAAAGACGTAAATCTTATGATATATTTTTATTTTTTAATATCCAGTGCCGCAGCGGCTGTAGTAGCGACCTGTATTCAGCGGTCGGTCGTCAGAGGCCAGTTCGATATTTGAAAACGAATTCGACAAATAAAGATTTATAATTTATGCCCTTTGCTTAGTAGAAGATACCTACATTTAAAAAAAAATAATTCAAAGGAAATAGTATAGGATTGTACTGGAGCCTTTTCTGTACAGAAAAGTTTTTTTTAATTTATTAACAATTCAGAGCCAAATCTGTGTTCTTTTATAGATCAAAATTTAAACTTTTCCTAACGTATTTGTGTAAAAATGTAAAAGTTCTTCACCGACGACAATGAGTTTTGAAATTCTGACAGAACGTATGTGAACAAAATATTGAGGTTAATTTTATGTCATTAAGGGTGCGTTCCAAATCGCAATGAGGAAGTTAAAAAAGTGGTTTTGGGACGCGCGGGGTAGAGTGATTATCCAACTTTCAAGTTGAATTCTTTACACTGCCATAGAAAAGGTTGAAATTCACTCCTGTCAGTGTGAAAATTAACTGTCAAACACTCGTTCCAGAACGGGTTGATTTTTCAACTTTACCGGGCGATAATCACTCGACATGATTTGGAACATAGCTTATAGTACTTTAATACACATAAAGTACCTACCTAAACTCATTGGAATGAAAACTGATACGGAAATCATCATCATTAGCTCAACATCCAGTGCAAGACATAGGCCTTATCCAAAAAAAGCCTCGTGGTAATTGTACTTTATCTTGATATTGACAAATTAGTTTCTTCCTTTTGTATCTAATTTACTTATTAAAAAAACCGGCCAAATACCTGTCGTAGACGCATTAAGTTAGGATTCCGTAGAATAAGACTCAGTGCGGTTCTGATAAAAACTTGTAAGTAGCCAATTTTGTTTATAACAATTTTTGTTTAAAGTTTTTAAAAAGCCATATTATTATGATTTTATATATCCAATCCTAGTACAATGGGATGCGTGGAAAAAAACATTAAGCCTGTGATATACGGATAAACGAATGAACGGTCGTAACAAAACTATAAGGTTTTCGTTTAAGATATTTGGCTACGAAACCCTAAAAAATAAAAGTAGTTTTTTTTTATAACTGAACTATCTTGTACGCATTTGAAAATGTCTAGAGTACGCGTGTACAATGCGTGCGTATAATTGAGAGCCCTTCGCGTCAGATCTCTTCGCATTCCCTAATTGCGTGTGGCAGACAATTCCCACGCGTGCTCGCAGACTGCACTGTACGTACACGCTACAGCTGCAACTGTGTACATACAGACGCTGCATCGGTCTTATGCAACTTTAATCAAAATTCCGTAAATCGCAATGGTCAAGCTATCGGCTACTGCTGAATAATGAATACGACAGGTAATTATTTATCTATAGAATTTAAGATATGGTGATTTACGTTGTGAATTGAGTTTAATCGTGATAGGTATAGGTATACCAGTGGCATGAAAGTCTATAGTTTTAACGTAGAGGGTATCAGGTTCGATTCTGTTTCCAGACAACTTTTAAATTAGTTATCTTAGAGGGCGGCCATTAATTACGTGAGGCGTTTTTTGCGATGTTTCGACTTCCTCCTCCCTTGGTGAGATCTCGTAAGTTGCCCGCGCCTTTCCGCTTGCTGCGGCTCTGACCAGGTCGTCTGTCCACCTGGTAGGATACCGTCCCACGCTGCGTCTTCCGATCCGTGGGCGCAACTCAAAAACCTTTCCTGCCCATCGGTTATCGGTTCGACGAACGATGTGGCCTGCCCATTGCTACTTCAGCTTGCTATATGCTTGCTAACTGCTATGTCGGTAGCCTTAGTTCTTCGGAGAATTTCCTCGTATTCGGATTTTATCACGCAAAAAACACCAAGTATAGCTCGCTGCGCTTATTTAAGTGGCAACAAACAATGATCAAGTATAGAAGTACGTCTTTAGGCACTGAGGTATTTTGGACGAAAGATGTTGCGTAGTTTCCTGAAAGCTGCCCAGCCAAGCTGGATTCTTCGTTAACCTCTCAAAGTTTGACCTTCCTAACTGGACTACTTGCCCTAGGAATATGTATTCGTCAACAACTTCAAGAGAAGTGTTGCCAAAGACAATTGGTAATAAAAAAAAAATAACCGGCTGCCCACCAACTGGTATGTCCCTTAGTCGCCTCGTGCGATACCCACAGGAGAATTGGGGGTGGTGTTATTCTGATTTGCCGTAATAAACGCACGACTGTATTTTATAACTTGCGTGACCGAAACAATGGCTTGTGGCGTCTATGAATACTCACTGGTATATATACTCTTCTCTATGCATTCTTGTACTCACCTTTCTCACATTTTTACTAAAATTGAGATGATTATTTGTATTTCCTTTTAGGTTGGTAAGTACCTACCACATTCTGAAAGTATATGTACAAAAAATTGTATGTCAATTTTACAGTTTGTAATAACAAAGACGATATAGTTGAAAGGCCTAACTAAGAGCGCTAACTATTATACTTGTACACAACATATGAATAAGTTGGTAATTTTTCCAAAAATCTTAAATTTGTATCTCTCTATCTCCATAGTTTTTATATATAATTTATATATAATAAAACAGAATGTAATTTTATATCTATGCATGTATTGTCTACACATAAACTATTAAATTAAACGGTAGTTCGTAAACCTTGGCATGCCGATAACTTTTATCCCTTGTAAATTAGGTATCTATCTTCTTAATAAATAACCTCAAATACGAAATGCACAAGCTAGTTACTAATAAGTACTTGACTTACTTCTTTTAATTAAGTAGTTGGCACATCTTAGAACTTTAAGTTACATAAATCATAACTTCTGAAGTCGTCTGTTACGTCAAATGTGCTGAGAGAATTCAGATGTGAACTTATCCGAAAAATGTGAGAGTTAATAATATGACGTTTTTACTTCGCCCGATCTCGACAGGAAAAGGTACCATGTACGAATTAAGTAAGTCATATTATCAATAGTTAAAACTAATACGTTTACGTAAATAAAGTATTCATGTGTACTTTTATAGAGAACACCTACATAAAACAGAGTACAACAGTCTACTTAAGAGTACGTTTGGCAACCCTAGTAGCGCTTCTAGACAACGTTGATGTTGGGTACCTACTTACTAAGGATTAGTTGTTATTACTGTATGCTAAGATGCAACGTTTTTGTTTCTAATTATTAACTATTTTTGTATTTACCTACAAATAGCTATATTAGCAGTAGGTACCTTTATATTCTCTAGTTGCTGCCATTGCCTAACAGTTTTTACGTTTTTTTGTTACAATTTCATAGCAAGCTAATGAGTACTTTTTATTCAGAGGGTCATCAAAGGATCTCACCATTATATTGCTTTAACAAACTTCCGTTACTGAAGGGCAAAAAATTATCGAATTTGGGTTTATTTAGATAACTTATCTAAATAAACCCAGACAAATTCTACATACAACGCGGAATATGAACGTACCTATGGTCAAAAGTATTAAATATTAATAACTCTAATATTAATACTTGTATTGAAAATTCGTCAAAAACAACTCTATTTTGACCAATATTGTAATGAAATTTCAGCTTAAGTATATACCTACCATTGTAAAAATGAATCAAAAAATGCCAAAAGTGTTGCAATTTTCTTCCATTGATCTATTTTTAAATACCATTAAATTCGATAATATTTGTCTTGGTACTATTAACAATCATAAAGTGAATTTAATTTATGTAAAAAAAAAACCTTATCTATGCGACATGCGTCATTAAATCAGTAAATCAAATTCAATAACCGAAACTCCAATAAGTAACAAGTATTGCTAAGCTATAAACCATATTTTTCTTTTTTTATACCACTAAAGTGGCAAACAAGCACACGATTTGTCTCAGAAATACCGCACGTAATATTACGTGTTAGTTCTACCGCCTACGGACGGAAGTCGCATTTGTCTGACAATGACCAGCAACACAACTATGCCCGACTTTGACACATTAGGACTACTTATAGTATTTTAAACTGCAGTAGGTATAATTTAACCCATAGATCAGTTATTATTTAACTGTTCTGTGATCTAACCAATTATAAGTTTACTAAAAACGCTATAAAAAGTTCGAATTACTTTCGAAAAAAGGAATACGGGAAGAACATAGACGCTGGATTGCTGATAAAAATTAAAAAAAACACTTTTCAGGACATATAAGGCGACAGTAATTTCATATACGATTTTCTTTGCACGGCCTGTTATAAAACATGTACTTGCGAACAAATAGTAGTAGTCCAATCAAATTAGAAAATGAAACAAAAATCATTGGTAGAGTTTTGAATTTGGTGTACATGTTCATTAAGACCTCCCGTTGTGCATACTAAAAGTCCCAATCGATACCTGTTGCGCTTGCGCCGCTATCTTGGAAAAAGGGTACCCTTTTTTTGTTTTTTGCTAATTTCTCGGCAATAATTATTAATTCGATACAATGGTGTATACAAAAACTTTACTTATTAAATTTCCTATAAAAAAACTAAAACAAAAAGTGTGGCGTTATCGGTCACCCATCTAAATACTGACTAAGGCCTACGTTGCTTAGCTTGAAATATTTCTAACAAACAAATGTGTTACTGTTTCTCTCAACAATAAGCTAGATGGCGCTATACTGGTAATTTAAAATCGAAATGGCTTGGGCCCGTCACACACTTGGCCGGTTTAAATGATTTGTTTTTATACTTTCGGTTTACTCTATTTTTCACTGCAAGTTTAAAGTTTGTATGTATCACTGTTTTTACGATAGAACAAAAACAACAAAAATGTGTTACTTGTACCCGTAATTTAAAATAGTAATGGGTTGGGCCCGTCTCACACTTGGCCGTTTTTTTTGTTTCTTGTATGGGGACCCCCCTTAAATTTTAACTTTTTATTATTTGTTTGTTAATCCCCCATTATAACACATATTCTGTGAAAAATTCATGCTTCTACCTATTTTGGTCTAAAAGCCTTTTAATGGTCGTACAGACAGACAGACAGACTAGCGTAGTAGCCCTCTAAGTACGGAACCCTTAAAATGTAAATCGGAAGTAAAAATTTTATCTAAAAATTAATGGTTACGAATATCAAAATTCCTAAGTTTAGGTATTGTTGTTATATACATAATTAACCTATTTTGAAGACTATAGCTTCTACATTATTATATGATAATCTCAATTTTAATGATATTGAAGAGGTGATTTCGAATAAAAAAACTATGGAGCCAAAATTATCCAATTATGTTTCTGAGCTGACAAAGACAAGAAGAAGATTTGAAAATACAGTTTCAGATAAGTAGCTTTCATTGTTGATTTGTATTCTTAAACGAAAAACACATTTTTCAATCTCTCGTCTCTCTCTCTCTAATTAAAAATATCCGTTCAAATTAGCTTGAAATCTCATTTAAACGCTCTATTAATCGATTGCTAAAATGGTGGCGATGATAAGAAAATGACCTTGATACTTTTTGATGGATAAAAGCTTGTAACTGCGAACCAGGAACTAAAACTAAATGTCCTTTTATCCTAAGTCGGTAGTACTATTAATTACTATTCTACGATTGCAAAATCCTTACCATGTAAATTATAACATAAATTTTTACGGTTTCGTATTCAAAGGGTGCCAACGGAGCCCTATTACAAAGACTACGCTGTTTGTCTGTCAGTCTGTCCATCTGTTCCACCATTAAAAGGCTCTATCTTTTAGACCAAAATAGGTAGAAGCCTGAATTTTTCACAGAATGTGTGTTAAAATGGGGGATTATATCTAACAAATATCTAATAAAAAGGTAAAAAAGTTAAAATTTAAGGGGGTTCCCGTACAAGAAACATATTTTCGTTGTTTTTGCTCTATCATAAAAACAGAAAGAAATACAAACGTTAAACTTGCGGTGAAAAATAGTGTAAACTCTAAAGTAAAACAACAAATAATAAAAACCGGCCAAGTGTGAGACGGGCCCAAGCAATTACTATTTTAAATTACCAGTACAGCGCCATCTAGCTTATCATTAAGAGAATCAGTAACACATTTATTTGTTGGAAACGATATTCAAAGTTAAGTAACATCGGGCTCGGTCAGTACTTGAATGGGTGGCCGCTTAGCGGCACACTTTTTTTTGCTTGTGTTAGTAGATTACGTAAATGATGGTAGGTACAAAACCCTCGGTGCGCCACTCCAACTCGCACTTTGCCAGTTTTTGTAATAATTGGACTTTAACTAACCTTTTAGGTTAAATAAATTGGACATAATTATTACTTAGATTCGTTAATTTAAATATGAAAATTTAACTAATTATTATCATTTTTTTTTATTTTTAACTAAAAAAAATATAAAGGATAACGATCCAATTAAATGTGTAAAAATGTACATTTTTTTAGATTCGAGTAAAGAATTTTGTGTAGGCTTAGACAAAAATAACGTTTATTTACTCTTTGAGTTACCTCTAATTTCTACGTTTACGTAAATTATTGAATATCTGACCGTGTATTTCACTTGTACAACCCATCGAGCCTTAAACTTAAAGCTTAAACACTCAGTAAACATAAAGAGGTTCAAAAATATGTTTAGTTCACTAATTAACGAATGGTGTTCTGCTAAGGTTCGAGTTCATTGTTTTCTTTAACACATTTCTAAACGTGTTCTGAGAAATTTATTCTCTAACTAACCTCTAAAATTGAGATAATAGAGTTCATTGACAGTTACAGTTTGAAAATACCTAAATGAGAGATCTTTATCAGATTTTAAGTGAGGATATATGAAAAATATTTAATATTATTTGATTCATTAAATATTAAATATTTATGATATTAAATAAATAGGTGTGCTCTTGTTTTTTTTACTGTAAAAGTTCTGTAAAATGAATGAATATACTTAAGTGTTCTCAAACAATGAATGAATAACATTAAATAATATAAAAAATAGTACATTAGGCGGCCTTATTGCTAAACAGTAATCTCTATCAGGCAACCCTTTTTCCTTCTTGGCACGCTTCCGCAGTGCTTTGGATATAATAATGTTTCCTATCTATAAAACATTTTTATTTATAGCAAGTTTTAAATGCAAACATTATTATTAAGTTTTTATTTAAAATATAAAAATAAGATATTAAAAAATTGGTTTATCCTTTAGAGGTTTAGAAGTCAAGAATTTTACAAGTACTTACGATGAAAAATTTACTTGAAGACATTTACATTTATTTCACAAACAAGGTGTACATAAATGCGATTGATGATAATTATTATAATAATATACCATCCCGACACTTATCTCCGCCGTACCGGGCACAAACGGCAGTCCAGACAACTTTCGTTTTACAAATTCTAACAATATTGGTTGCCCCTACCAGTAGCAATATAATAAAACCCTTTAATATGGACCTTTAACATGGCAGTCCAACAATTTACTGCGCCCTTAATAACGTTTTTTTTTTCTTAATTTGCCTATAGAGTCTGTTCCTACTATATATAAAATGAATATGCAGCTAGGCAATTAATCAGCGAGATGGTGTCGATACACGGCAGGTGCTGTGTTGCAACGTTTACAGTTACCAGATACGATGGCAGACGTATGTTAATAGCTTCTGCTAAACGCTTCCGTCAATCGCTTACAAGTGGTATTTTTAAATCCATAGTTAAGTACCTTTGTGTAATGTAAACTAAATAAATTAAAAATAAATAGAAAACATCCAGTCTCAAGACAAACACAATTAATAAATATTTGTCTTGTGCGGGAATCGAACCAACGCCCCTCGATTGGCGTCGGGTTATTATATACCTGCTGAGCCACGGAGCCGACGAAATGATTTGTAGATTGTACACTTTCTGATCGGTGCATTTTAAACCTTAGAAAAATCGGTCCGGCCATTATAGGTTTTGGGTAAAGTATATTTGGGATTGATTAGCTGAGTGGAGCAAGATACAACTGGTTTGAAATAAAGCTGACTATTCACGAATAATTATATTGAGCTGTCAAATTCCTTATCGACAACCTCGAATTATTTTCCGCTGATACCTGGTGTTCACTATACAAGGTTTTCGCACTTCTGAACAAAGTTCTGCAAAATTTACAGCTTCATTTTATACGTTTAACAATTTTCTATTTGCCTTTATACTTTGTATGTACTTTATTTAAACTATCGTTATACTATAAAATTTACTTTTAAAAGAACTTGCCAGAATTTGATGGAACTGGGCTTACTGATAGCTTATATCATCTTTAGTCGAACTAAATCATGCTATAATTCACGCACGCAGTAGCAAATTTAAATGAAGCCATAAAAGCCAAAATTCCGCAAATTCTGTATGTCGCAAAAGTACCTACCAATAAGTAGTTACTGAACTGATGTACCATTATGTATTAAGGATTACAAAATCGCCCATTTTTAGGGTCCCGTAGTCCAACAATGGTAGCCCATCTACTTATTGTCCACCAGAATTAGACAAAAAGTCGTCAAAAAATGCAAATGTACATTTAGTTCATTAAGGGGAAGTGGGATATACAATGCAATTCACTTCTTTAAAAATATGTATTTTAGAGAAAAAAATATAAGAGTGCAAAATTAGCCAGAAAAAAATTGCCATCGTTTGGTTTCATTTCTGAAGGTATAAACAAGTTAAAAAGTATAACTCCATCTATGTAACATTATTCCGAATCGAGTGTATTTAAATAATTAAAATAAGTATACAATATTTGAACCGTCTGCTAAAATAAAATTCATCAAAAAACGTTCAGCAAAAATATGCAGGTATATTCCAGTAGGTACATACAATAGCAAGAAAAACAAATCAATACTTCATATCAATAACCGCAAAGTTCGCTTACCAAAACAAAATTCAACAGGATGAGCCATCGTGCCAGCAGGACCAGCCGATATTTTATAGACATTTTCACGTACTTCACAAACTTTTAGTTAATTTCCAAATGTTTTTCTGTAAAATATATTTTCGCGCCGAGCTTTGCGTTCCCGCCAAATGTGAGTAACAGTGGCTGTGATAAGCACGACTGTAACCTGACGCTATGCACGCCAAACTGAGGCAAATATCCATCAGTAAGCACCGTGAGAGCTTTGCGAACCGTCTCTGAATGGGCCACTCCAGGGAGGGAGTCGCCGGAGGGCCGTTGATGTAGGGGAAACCGCGTCAATCGTCTCCGGTAATTCACTAAGAAAAGTTATTGCTGACTTGCACAGGGACTCTTCAAGTTGTTGTCTGTAAAATAGAATCGATTTATACTTTTATTTCGTTTATTTGGCTAAGGCTCTTAGCACATCACACACGACCGTATGAGGAATTTGTAACCAGAGTCGAGTAGGTACTTACACATTAATATTTAACGTAATATAACATAACTCATGGACGTATTTGTAAGCTTTTTGGGTAGTAGTTTTATACTAAAAGTCTTTTTATATGTATGAACTTTTCCTACAACTGTAAATTAAATCACCCCGTCCATCAAAAAATCTGGTTACGCCTATGACATAACTATATATACATAGGAAGGGTCTGTAGCGTGCTTTAGGGTTACCTTCGTCAGGAAGAAGGACGAAAATCATTTGGCGAAGGCTAACCAGGTAAGTTTAACTAGGCACTATTATTGCCTTTATTAAAGACTCTTGTCTGAGTTTCTAAGTATCTTATACACCTATTTATGTATTTATTTTGCTACAGGTACTCTGTTGTATACTTAATCTGTGGCTAATGTGACGATACTTGTCATTTATCTTCCTAGCAAGAAGCCCATTCTGTGTAGAGTTATGTACCAGAAAACAGATTTTTTTTCTAACATGTCCAGAATTTTGGCCTTCTGTAGGGGTCTACGCAAAGTGCAGAAAATCGCACCCTTAAGAATAGAGTTATTTATGTTGTTTGCCAGGTCTACGTTGAACATGGATAGTGTCTTACTCATTAAAAACATAATTGAAGCGATGATAAAATTGGTGATTTTAATACAAAAGTAACCGTGTCTTTATGTCTGTCTGTCGGTTTACTTAAGGGTGCTACCGGTAAAAACAAAAATTTGCGGGTTTTTGATCATCTCAAAAAAATCTTAAATGGCAATATTTTTTTATAAACTTATTTCAATACCACATCAACCTCATTTTTTGTTGTATTTGCAAAGAAAGTCGTACAAAATCAAAACCGGCAAAGTAGGCATTTGGGCAAGTTAAATATACATATGTAGCAACACAGAAAATTCAAATGCAAACCGACTTTATGATTGTTTTATAATCAGAGACTACTTACAAAATCATAGTCGGCAATCTTACGCTCTTTTTTTTTTTTTTTTTTTTATACCATTAGGGTGGCAAACAAGCTTACGGTCCGCCTGGTGGTAACACCAGGGGTATCACTCGCGCGTTGCCGACCCTTCAGAAATCTAAAGACTTCTTTCTTGAAGAACTCCTACTATCTATATACTAATAGCTCTCTACCAACCAGAGTGCTGCGAAAGTGTTGCTTCAAAATGGCAAATTGTTTTATTTTCATCTTGTATAAAAATGCGAGTTTGTGTTAATTACATTATTAGTGTTTTTTTATAAACAGAATAAAAGGAAATTTTTATAATACAACAAATCCTAATATCGGTGATGAATAATACTGCAAGAAAAATGAGTGGGAACACCGAGACATGGAAAAAAACGTGTTTAAAAAGCAGAGGTAGGCAGGTAGGTAGGCAGAGACAACAACGGCATAATATTATAACCCCTAAAAATCTCAAGATTGTAATTTGAAATTGTAAAATAGTACCGGGCTATTTTTTACAAGCTTTAATTTAGTTTCACCTGTCCCGGTATATGTCTGTACGTCTGTAAACAAATCTTGCAAGTAAAATTTAATCCACTATCCCGTTTTCGATTCAGCTGTAATTTTGCATGCATATGTAAATCGGATGACAATGCAATATAATTATGGCTTGGAGCTGATTGTTTCGTGTAGTATCAAGCAAAAAGTCCCCTTCTAAGTCCGTATATTGTGACAGGCAACTACGGAACCCTACACTGAGCATGGTTCGACACGCACTTTACCAGTTCTTAATCATAAAAAAAATTAAAGTTTATTATTTGTAGATTTCAAAGTTTGTTTTTTTTAATTGTTTTATTTTTTTTAATTAGTTGAAAAAACACGGTTAAAAAGTAAAAGCATTTTGTTTAAGATTATTAAGAAAACTATTATTGTAGGACATATTCAAAAAATTTTTTTTTATATCGTGTACAAATGTACGGATTTTTAGAATAATGTCTTACCTACACAATAATAATTATAATAAAACAAAGGTTTTTAGGTTAGGCTGATGATTATTCGATTTCATTACTTCATGAACTTGTATTTTGACATGTCTTTGATACTTAATTTTATTATTTGTATGTAAAATTTAATAAGAGTATTATAATATTATAAGAATATTTGGTGTTTATATTATTTTATTGACAACCCTATTTCTCATGAAATCGTTAGAAATCAAAAATGGCAATGTAGACAAATGTTTAGCACCAAACTATTTCCTTGTCTTGGGTTCATCTTGAGAACTTAAAACCGAAGTAGCAAATTAAATCTGATTTTGCACTTTCGGGCTTCGATTTTTATATAAGTTGTAGACTTTTTATTACATTCATTTCTATGGATATCATAAATAATTAATCGTTTTTTTTATTTTGCCATGTAAAATTTAGTTTAGTCCTACTTTACCAGTTTTGATTTAATTCTTACAATAAAAAAATATCATAATGTATCCACAAGAAAATATTTCTTTGGACTCACCATTTTGAGATTTTACGGTCGGAGTAAATTTATAACTGAAAAAATGAATCAACATGCGAATTTAGTGTGGACAAATTATAAAACTTATATAGTCTATGGAGTGGGGAGAGTTGGCAATTAGCGCACGGTTGATAATTCCGTGATATAACAAAAACTAAACAAAAGATAGCAAACGCTCTCTTCTCCCAACACTTACACTCTCAGTTCATTTCAACTAACGCGCAACGTCATGGGAGAAAATAACACGAATTAGGTATTTACTAGAGATCAATATGGCAAAATGAGATTAAAATATAGCCGACCAAGTTAACTTTTAAGTTTTTTTCAGACTTAAACAACGCAGGAACGGCTACGGACCTGCACAACATTAAGCATGGCCCGACATGCCCCTGACCGTTAATAGGATTCCGTACCCAAGGGTGCCAACGGGACCCTATTAGGTACTAAGTCTACGATGTTTGTCTATCTGTCCGACCTTTAAAGAGCTCTATCTTGTTTCGTAACAGATAGATGGCTTAAATTTTCACAGAATATGTGTTATTACGGTGAATTACCTACCAACTAATAAAAAGTACAAAATATTTAATGGAGTCATACAATAAACATGTTTTTGTTCTTTTTGCTCTATGGTAAAAACAGTTATAAGTACATAAAAGCTTTAAACTTACAATGATTATAGTGTGAGCTCTAAAGAATAACAACAAATAAAAAAAGCCGGCTAAATATGAGACATGAAAATTTAGCATCAAAACCAGCCTTTGCTCGATATGTAGATAGTTTAATCTTAAGGCTTCTGCCTAATTTATTCTCAGATTATTTTCTGTAGTCTTAGTTACATAACTGATATAAGTAGGTATATTCATTAGCTTCTCGAAATCTTAATATAAATTTGCTATTTTAATTATCAAGGCATTTTTAAATAAATATTGTGCCCGTGCCAATTTTTACAATAAAGCTGTGAACACAGTTTCACAACTCTTGGTCCTTGAATTTAAATAAAATTAAGCATCAGATGACGCTGTTAATGCTCTTGTATTTTTGCAATTTTAAAAGTATAAAAAGCATTGTATTAAAATTTGATTTTTTGTTGATTATTTTGCGGGTATACTGGTTTATAAATACATTTAAAAGGCATTTTAAATTTAAAAAGTTTTCAAAAGTTTAAGTTGGTAGCAAAATGTTTGTTTTGTTAAACAAGTTGTTATAGTTATTATAATATTGTAAGGCAAGTGGGTTGTAAGGCAATTGTAATTGAGGAGGTTAGGAACAAAAAGTGTCATTTACAGTGTTTAACTTTTTGAGTAAATTGAGAAAATAAATACTCAAGTTGATCTAAGCAATTTTTATTATTTTTTTTAACCATTTACTAGTAAATTATTGTATAAAATTTAATGTATTATAAGGTTATCTTGCTGGTTTTGTAATTTGTAAAAAAATAATAAAATACATATCAAATGACACCCTTTGATCCAATAGCTTGTAAATGTCACTATTTGATTCAATAATTTTGTAAAATGTCACCTTTTAACGTAGATTACACCACTGACTGATGACGACTCATGTGACGTCTACGTAGAAAATTTACTCTACATAAGTACAACTCGAGAGTAAAATATACATTCAATGGGAATTCCCCTAAATTATTTAAAAGGCAACCCTTTAGGGCAAAGCACAGTAAGAAGAAATCGTACATTATTTATAAATAGTAGATTTTTTTGGACATTTTTAGCGCGGCGGCCCAAAAAAACCACAGAAAAATTGGTCAGTGTCTAATCCTACCGATTTTCTGCAAAGATTTTGTGAAATTCTGCCAAAAATTGAAATCTTTTCGAATCTGCGACACAATATGCTAGACCAATTTGGGGTCTTATTCTGCTCATATTGCAGAATTCTCCTAAATCTGGTCACACTGCAGTTAACAGGTATAGCCCGCCTGAAAAAATCATAGACAAAGTACCTCAGTGTTGTTAATGCACAAAATTATTGACACATTCTCATAGCGCTTCAACCATATTTTAAAATGGAATCATTTTTTTTAGGGAAAATGTACCCAGTTTGAATCGACTAAAGACTCTTCAAACGAATTTCCTAAGAAAATGTTACTTTTTGAATTTAAGTCTTAATAATAACTGTGATTGAATAAAAATGTAACTTTTTGTTCCGGAAGCAGCAGTTCAGATCGATTTTTCTATGAGACTAGTCACTTTTTTAATAAAATCTTGGGAGTTTCAGATAGAATTTAACATTTTAAGCCGAAAAAGAAAAAAAAACCGAATGGAGCAAAATACGTAAATGTCACATTTTGTTCCTAACCTCCTCAGTTGTTTTCGTAGCAATGCGTAAAGGATAAACAGTTGTCTGACTGTTGCAAGGCCAGTTAAGGTACAAAGTTCTGTCGTATCATAGGAAAACAGACACGCTTAAAAGACCACCACTTTAAGAACAATTCTTTGACTCTTTCCGAGCGTAAAAAATAAGTTTTAGTTAAGTTACCCCACGCCGTAATACAGTATTTTAGAACTTATTGTCCCAGTGAGTAATATACTTACAGTTTTTAGGGTAGGAAAGTTTATGACTGTTCTAAGGTTTATAAAAACATAAATAAGTTTTCTGACCCTGGATATGGTGACTTTGATGTGTTTATTCCCAGATAATATAATATCTAACCAAACCCCAAGGTATTTTAAAGTAGGTGTTTGTTCAATTTTAATACAGTTACAATGTAAGCTAATGTTGTTGCAATTATGAGCGTGGATAATAGGTATAAGAGAATGGGGGCATTGAGGCCTGGGTCGGAGAAAAAGGGATAAATTTTGTTTTACTTGTGTTTAAGGTCAATAAATTAAACGCCAACCATGCAATTACATAACGTTATGCGGATTCTGCGTATTCTCGAGCCTCTATTCAATTTCGTCCCTGTACAAGCAGAACTGTCATCGGCGTAGGCAATAATTTTGCAAGATGCTAGATAGTTTGCATAGGTCACTAATATATATTAAGAAGAGGGTAGGCCCTAGTACACTATCCTGTGGCACTGCAAAATCAAGAAGTTTATATTTACTAATGTGTTCATCAATCTTGACACACTGCGAACGATCAGAAAGATAGCTTTTAAAAATTTCAACTATATATAATACCCCTGACACCTACACATGGTATCATAGGCTTTGGACAATGGATTAAATAAAAAAAGAAAACGTGAAACACAGATAACTATATTCAAAAAGCAGCAACACAAGAAACAATGAAAATAAATAGAAAATATATAAAAAAACAAACAGCAATTTTTTCAATTTTTTAAAACATACACGTTTTTTTACCACTGTATTTGAGTTGTGATGCCAAAATGGGCATTGGCTCAGCATGTGCTGCAACAGTTTGTCGCAGCGCTGATTCTCAGCGACACCCATGGCAGCAAAAATGCCAACGAGGCACCCGATTACGTAGACCAATAGTTTTTAGTTTTTGATTAAATTTTTTTACTACTGTTTTTGTCAGTTCGAATACAACATCGACAGAAGATGCCGTCTTCTGTGGTTAAACTCTTCTAAAAGAGGTATATCCACAGGATGAGGCTATTTAATTTAGCAGTAAAAAACAACGCTTAGGTTGTAGAATGAGCTCCCTGCCAAGGTTTTCTCTAAGGACTACAGTATGGGGTTCTTCAAAAAAGAAGTTATTAGATTTCTGAAGGGTCGGCAACGCGGGAGTGATGCCCTTGGTATTGCAAGCGTACGGCTACGGTGACCGCTTACCATCAGGCGGACCGTAGGCTTGTTTGCCACCTTAGTGGTATAAAAAAAATAAAAAAAAAAGAAGAATTTGATTTGTTGCAACAATATATTTCCCGGTTAATTGAGTGGAGTGAGGAAAACACCTTGATTTTAATGTAAAAAAATAGCAAGTTATTTCTTTTTCACGATCTTATTCCCCATTAAAATTCAATTACCTGCTCCGTGACATACCACTACCACGTGTTACAGAAATCCGGGACTTAGGTCTACAACTAGACTGTCAGCTTAACTTTCGCGACCATATTACATCCATTTGTAAAAGAGCTTACCAAATGTTACGATTTGTAATGAGAACAATATTGATAGCTTTCGAAGTATCAGTGCGGCACTTGCTCTATATACAGCCTGTGCACGCAGCCAATTACAGTATAATGCAATTTTTAAGGCTCCCTGTGAAAATAAATATATTTCATTTTCATATCAAAATAAAATTCAACGTTTTGCTCGTTTTATTTATAAAAAAATGTATGGGTATCCGTATATGTTTCCATCACTTTTTGTGACGGGAATGGTCGGACTTCAACCTAGAGTTAAAGCGTAAGTTGCAGTTATTAATGCACATCTATTAACTACTGAACAACTATATTGATAATCCTCCTTTGCTAGAGATCGAGAGATTATTTAATTTCGTTCCATCTCATTATATACGTAGGGGAGACGGGGAAACGATCTCGCGCCGCCGCAGCAGCGCCCTCGCACGCAGCACGCACGCTACGCACCTCTGCCAACAGCAATCCGGTTGGCAAACGACATGCTCGCTTATAAAAGGACAGGTTATAGTAGGATCGCCCTGTTACCGAATGCACCGGCTAGGTGCTCAGAAGATTGAAGTTTAGGTAGAAGCAGTTCAGAGGTAAGTAAAGAAACTACTTTTCAAGGGTAAGGCAGGTTGTAATCGTATACTCTTTCACTTTTATTGTAACAGAATTTAATAAACAATATTATCCTAATCACATAAGGTGATTCTTATCCCTTAAAATATCTATACAGAAGCTACCTATTTTACAATAGCATAGAACTACCTGAATAAGAAGAAAGACTGAGAAAACGCAAGCCTGCCTACACAGAGTTCTAAAGTGTATAGTTTTCATGTCTTTATTAGAGATAGAATGACAGGGTTTCTTCGGCCTAGAGCCCGATCAGAAGTCTTGCTCGTCAATGATACCCCTCAGGTCACCGCCGCCGAGGTAAGTAGACGCGGACGGACTGAATTTAAGTGACACATCGACGTGTATTGAGTTATGAAAGATATGCCGCACGTGGCAGGCACAATGTAAGCCCGCACGTGGCAGGCACAATGTAAGCCCGCACGTGGCAGGCACAATCTAAGGCCACACGTGGCTGGCACAATGCAAGGTTGCACGTGAGCGCAGTTCGCCAAGTAGCTTCGGTGTGGAGCGGTGTTCAGGCTGAAGCACCGCTACCGCACAGGCCGAGGATTTGGAGTCTAAAGGACTCCTGGCCTCCCTCAGTGCAAACGCCGCTACCAGGCTGACGCGCACCGGCCTTCGCAGTAGCCGCGAAGAGTAGGGGTTATATCCGAAGATATAAGACGAAACCCACACTGAGAAAAAAAAACGTAGGAACCGTACGTAATTTCAGTAGGCGGGAGGACCACAATTGCGTTTAGAGCCGGCTCAATGTCGCGTACGGGGATGGCACTACGTAGCCCGTATCCTGAATACTATCATTGATCGGGCTACGTAATTTAATAGAGGTCCTCCCAGATACTTACAATTGACATTTTACGTAGCCCGCTACTGCCTGCGACCGAGTAAAACACGATGTATCATACGTATGTAGAGATGCAACAACGATACAGTACCGGTGTGGTTACAGTTCGGCATGGTGTACCATTCGTATGTAAAGATGTAGCACCAGTACAGTACCGGTGTGGGTACAGTACAGCATGATGTATTATTCGTATGAAAAGATGCCGCACCGTTACTATACGAGAGTGGATACAGTACATCCAGGTGTATCATACGTATGTAAAGAGAAAAAGTACGTTATGGACGTAGCCCAAACCTCTATATCAGTAAGCCGCATACTTACAATGAACCGCTATATTGACGCATCATAACACCGTCCAAGTATTATACGTAGGACGCAAGATTATGGTAAAGGGTGTGGGTACTTACATAATAGTATTAACTACGATGCAGGCGTAGCTACAAGCTTTATATAAGTAAACTGCATGCTTGTAGACGTAGCAAAAAACTTTGTGTAAGTAGGTAGCATAATTGTGTGTGCCAAGGCACCGACTACGTAATTTACGTAGGCAGCAATATTATTTAAGGAGACCGAGTACTTACGTAATGGGGCTGTCTACCTCATAGACGTAGCCCAAACTTCTATATCAGTAAGCCGCATACTTACAATGAACCGCTATATTGAAGCAGCATAACACCGTCCAAGTATTAAACGTAGGACGCAAGATTAGGTAAAGGGTGTGGGTACTTACATAATAGTATTAACTACGATGCAGGCGTAGCTACAAGCTTTATATAAGGAAACTGCATACTTACAATAGTGCAGTACAATTGTGGGTCAAGGGACTGGCTACGTATTTTACATAGGAAACAAGATTGCTAAAGAAGCTGAGTACTAACATAATGATTTTGTGTAGGTACTTTGCAGACGTAGCAACTATCTTTGTATAAGTAGTCAGCATACTTACAATAATGCCCCTCTACCTTACCATGAATCTACGCTACCCGAATATGTATGCAAGTAGGTAAATAACGTACGTGTAATGGTTCAGCTCAGTTATGTACATATTGCTTACGGTTTGTGGACGACCTACATAAGTTCATCAAGAAACACTATTATTAAAGATGCAGCATACTTGTACGTAATTCGCTGAAATATCATTACGAAGAATGGTGCTGTATATAAACGTTATATACGTCGTAAGTATGTTGTTTAATTATAATATAAAGCAGCAACAAAATTACTGTTAGTACACGTGTTAAGTAGCTTTTAGATTCTAGATTTTAGGGCCTTTAAGTAGCATTTTTTTTTCAGTGCAAACGAAAAAACCGTCGTGCTAGATGTATATAAAAATATAATTAGTACATACCTCTTTTACACATGGTCACAGTAACAAGAAAAATTAAACTACCTATAAGTACTTCGGTTTTTTCACTGTTTCGTAGTAGTCGAATTAATAGCAATCATAGAGTTGACGCTTTACGTTAAGTATAGATAGTTGGAAGTATTTAACTCCAAGTAAAATTAAATAGAATTTTTCTATGTCCGTAGAGACGACGAACGCTAAGCAGTATGATGACATAATGTCACAACCTATCGAGACTCTTTTGATCTCGATATTTGAACTCACGACTTTGGTAATGGACCTAAGAATGGATGCCTAGAAACTTCTACCGTTTCCTACATCATTCGGTCCTTTACCGGAGACGGACCACCGGAAACGCGTTAGTGGGTATAGGTATTAGTGTAATTCTAGCTGCTTTAACAATAGATATCCCATCCCAACGTGTTGTAGGCTTTTTTTTTTAAATAAGAATAATACTGTCTATTTTATCTATACAGGGACATAGAGTTTGGCGTTGACGTATTGGTTTCTAAATTAAAAATTCTCAAATTAGGCATACAAAATTGAGACAGCTGCTAGATTTTTTCCAACATTAGCAAAATAATTATTTACTGAATGTACTGCGTCCTGAGGGGTTGGGAAACTGATAGAAGTTCATTAGCGGAAGAAGAGGAGTTTTTTATAAATGCCAATTTTTTTAATAACTTTCCAAGAAGCTTTACTATTATTTTTAACTTTTTCAAATTCATTGCGTTCATAGTCCCGTTTTATTTTTTAATTAGGTTCTTGCAAGCATTTCGGTATCTATTATAACTTTGTTTGACAATTAAATTATCTGGATTTTTTTAAACTTATGATAGGGTTTGCCTCGAATTCTTAGGCAGCGCCATAAACTTTTAGGAGTTATCCATGGTGTGTTAATTTGCTTTCTACTTGGGATATTAGACACTATGAGATTTTTTTTTCCATTTTTACCGTGTTTAAAAATGGTTTACTTTCAGTTGCAATTGAGTAAAAAAAACATGTTTTCTTTTTATGAAATTAACACAAAATTGTAACCATTAAAGCATTTTAATTAAGAAAACAAAAGTTTTGTACGAAAATCACGACAATACACGGTAAAAAAGAATTAGTTGAGCCAAAAGAATATAGTTTCATATATGCACCAACGAATATTTGTTTCATCCAAGATATTATTTCTCTTAAATATTCAAAATAATATAAAGTTAACACAAGATCAAATTTCTTTGAACCAGTAAATAAAACTCTATTAGTTTGAAACAATATTTAATTCATTGAAGAAAAATATGGTTCTTTATTTAAAACACTTAGTTTTCTTGGGCGTAGAACTTCGTGTGTTATTGAAGGGAAGAAATTTCTAGTTTACACAAGGGAAAAGTGCTCTTAACTTGACTACGGCAGCTCTTAAATTAATAACATTATATTTTAGTTTAAAACAAAAAATGTTTCGTTCCAAAATTACATAGTTATCCGTCAAGAATTAATAAAGTTTTTTAAAGAGATACGCCTCATTTTTGGAGGTATGGGCCATGTAGTTTTCTGGAGGCTTGGGCCATATAGAGTCGGTCTACTGCACTGACTTAGTGTGTCTTGGGGGACGTTTGTCAAGCTAGTGCCCTACTGCAGAGGCACAGCCCTCTTTTTTGGAGGCTTGGCCCATATAGAGTCAGTCTACCGCACTGCCTTTCTATGACATGGCGGAACGTTTGTCGAGCTTAGTAGCTATTCTCGCCTTTAGCTGATTATACAGTGTTATGTTAGTTTATAATTGTTACGACTATTTAACGGTCCTTCTTAAACATGGAAGAAAGAAAAGTGTGCGCTAAGCGGTCACCCCCATCCAAGTACTGACCACGGTCGACGTTGCTTAACTTCGCTTATCGTTTCAGATAGACAAATGCGACTGGGCCACGAGCTTTTCAATTCTCAGAAAATAATTAACTATAGGTTTCTTGCATAAACTGATACTAATTTGACGCACAAAACCCTACAATAAACAATTATTAATAATTAAAATCCTATGAAGGACAGTGATGAAGTTCATTCGGTTTTAAAAATGCAGGTATTTACTTAAACGAAAATAAAATAAAATTCAAAGCGATACCAGCTGATTCATTTCAACGAAAATGTTTAATATTTTAAAGCAGGTATTTTATTTGTTTTGACTAAATAAAACTAAAGAGTTTCAGCTTAAAATATCAGATTTTGAGTCAAGAATCTAACAAATTCTGTTAAAATTATTATTTTCTCTAATTCAAAACAATATTATCTTAACTGAACATTTCACAGGCTTTGATTTAAGATACAATTAGTTTAAACGAAAGATATAGTTTTTAATAAGTGACGTCGCAGATTTAAGAAAACCATGATTTTGGCGCAAAATAAATTATATCAAAGCAAAATTTTTTTTTTGTCCAAACGAAGAAAAATAAAATGTTGCATATAAAAATGTATGTATTTTATACAAGAACATTAACTGTCTTAGGGTAATTAATTTAAGTTTGGTTTACGTACATTTATTTGGTTAAAAAAAATGTGTTTAAACTAAAAGAAGTTTATCAATTTCGATTGATAAAATGAGATTTTTTCTGGGAAATAATATTGCCTTCTGTGAACAAAATATGTTCAAAATAGTTGGATTTCTTGACTGAATGCAAATTATTTTGGTGGAATATAACTTAGAAACTCTTTTTTTCCGTGTACATTGTTTGATTGTTGGTATAACGTAGTCCCCGGAACTATATATGCGACGCGTAAGAAAGAACCGTTTGTAATTAAATAACCTACTGATAAGCCTAAAATCGAGACGTTAGGCGTCCCGATCAGGAGTCAATCAGGACGTGTCTCTAGACCCCTGAAAGTACTCACGCAGTCACCTCGACGTATATCAAAGGCTCATACAGATCAAACTGTTTCTGACTTAGATATGTCGGCAAATCTCTCAACTCAACAACTCTCTTCGGGGCAAATGTAGAAATTGTCACAACTCTCCTCGGCCTCCCCTATCAGCATCCGCGATTATGGAAAAACCCCTTCCTGAACCCTTGGGCCAAAGCTGATTTAACTCTCTCTCAGGGTGCTCCACGTTCTCTGGGGAGAGCAAAACTTTATCACTTAAAGAAATCCAAACGCTGATTTAACACGAGCTAGATCATGCGATGCCTAGCGCAAATTTCTAACCAACGCCTCCTTGCACAGCGTGTAGCCGATTTAAAAATGCAAAAACGCGAATGTCGCCTCCTCGAAGTCAGCAGCCCCGCAGTAGTTAAAAAACGCAGAGGGACACCTAATAGCCGTATCGTAAAACGCAGTGGCCACGAGCGTACAGGAACCACACAAGCAGGGAGTAACGTACCTACCTGTGATGACGGTTAGCAGACCCTTGATTGTACAGTGCGGCGCACTGGCCGAAGCGACGTCTGGGTCACAACAACGTGACCACCTGGTTATGAATGTACCACGCAGAACCGACTCAACCTATCGCGACAACCATATTCATCTGATGTAATCCATCGTGCTCGGATCCCCACTAGAATGAATTGCATCTGCTACCTTACGTACACTGCTGGAGGTAAACCAGAAGACCATAGCCCTAATCCAGGGACCGTGGATTAGAGACAAGATAGGCGACCTAAACATCTACGGGCATAGTTGCTGCACCGATCCTTAGTTCTACAGCCGAGAACATGCATATTCTTATTTCTTGCTGAAATTTCTTGATACGGTTTTGTAATGCCCGGAGACGATTTTATGGACCACAGTAAAAGGAAAAAACTCGAAGTTGGTATGGGGCACGCGTTTTGTGAATCACCCTTTTTTAAAAAGAAGGTGTGTTCTTATGATGCCCCATTTTGATGATAAAATTTTTATGTGACTCTTCCCCGTTCCTAGGTATTTCTATTTTAAAAACTGTTTTGTTTTATAAAATGCCATCACAAAATGATACGATGCGTTTTGTACTATTTTTACTACTTAATTATGTAAATCAAAAGTAAGTGGATAGATCTTGAGTTAAGTGAACAGACCCAATTATAAGTTAAATATATGTCCTGTGTGCAATGAAGTGTATTCCATTTATTTACTTTTTTACAGCGCCCCCATTTGTACAACTTATTTGTGGCGAAAAAGCAAAATAAAACGCGAAAATGTTCCAGTTCCTTTACTTTTAGTTACTCTGGCCCGTAAAATCATCTGAATCACTGATTTAGACTAATTTTCATGACTTTCCATGCGACACCCCGTCTCTTCTGCTACCGATCACTCGTCGTATGTCGACGGCTGCGACGTTTTTCGATATATCAGGCAATAACATTGGTGGCATTGCTTTAGAAGTAAACAACACTAAAAAAAAGATTAGCTTACAATAACACAAATTTGGGGACTGCTAAACTAAATTGCCAATAGTAGATTAAATATAAGTTATGTGCAGCGAATCAGTTGTTTATTTATAACACAAGTTTGGTTATTACTAAGTAAATTTCGAATAGCTAAACTAGTATAGTTATCCTTTTTTTTAGTGTAGTCGAACTATCGACTGCACTACACCGCGATTTGCAAGCCGTGAACGTGTATGTAATCATTGCCGGGACTATGTCAACTTAAAATATGTATTTATAGTTCGACATTTTCTCTATTAGAACGAGAATTATAGGCACCTGGAATCGGGACAATCGCTTATGCAACGTCTCGTCTAGAAACATAAGCAACCTTTCAAGACGCATCGTTTCCAACAGCACCATTGTGTTGTAACCTCCCAATAGCGGTTTATTCAGAATATCTGATGAGTTGCACTATGCACGGTAGAACCGAGTAACTCTTCAATGGATATGTAGTCGCAGTGGGTCTCTGGGCAATGATGCTGCAAATCAAATGGCAAAAAGGAGATAAAACACAAAAATAATGGGATACGAACCAGTTGTCCCCATATCCTTTAGCCAAATTAAAACGTGGTTACGAGACAGAACCTCATGACTGCACAAAAAACGATGGACAGAACTAAGGGACTGCAGACAGGTTAAGCCTGCTCTCAAATCCCTGAACGAGCAACTGTCCCAAAACCTACTGCAACTCAGTACAAAAAACCTCCGCCTCATAATAACAGGTTACATTGGCTACTAAATTCACATCTTTTCAACATTGGCGTTACCAACAGTCCCCTATGTATAGTCTGCATGGAAATCAGCACACGTGATCTTGTACTAAGAAGCGTGAGCAAAACTTCTGAACAGTCCAGAAACCTTGAGAGGCACTATGTAGCATAAATAAGGTAGGTCTAGGTTTCTGGACACAGCTAAAATACAATCCGGGGCCAATTTTATTAAAATGCCAAGTGCGTAAAATAAACAACTACTTAACTAACCTTTGACTTTAACACAAAAATACTCATAAACATCTTGTTAATTATAATTTATAATCGATAACAAGAATCTAAATGAGAAAAAAACCAACAAAGAGCATGTCCGGGCCATGCTTAGTGTAGGGTTCCGTAGTCATTCCATCGTTGTTTAATACTGCAGATAACCTTATATATAACTTCAGTAAGGTAATACCTCAAGTATTTGAAAATGGAGATTTGTGTTTTTTTAAGTAATTTCAGTTTGCCTGCTAATGTTTTAGATTAATTTGATAAGGCTTTTAGGGTCATATATAGACTGACGCGACCGTAACCGTAACTGTAACCGAAAAAGGCTACCTTCGAATCATAATAAAAATAGGGCGTCATTTTAAAATACTGTTTAAAAATGTCATGATTTTAAATTCCCTATTCAGGAATACCTCACTCGATGAAGTAATGATTTTTTTTATCCCTAGCTTATTTATGTTTGGGAGGCATCCTTACTTATTTTTTCCAAAATCTTAATACATATTTTGTTGCGGGTGTAATAAACTACTCATACGCCAAATTTTAGCTTTTATAGTCTAATCAACACTAATAAACTGTGACATTATGTGATTTACTCGTTTGCCTACAGGACCCTAAGAAAGACAACTTGTAATCAAAATGAATACGTAGTTTGTTTTACGTAATGGAGGTTACCGACGAGTGTAAAACGCGTTACCGCCCACTTAATTGATTAATAAATACGATTGTCTTTATGCAGGGTTAGCAGACTGTAGGTTATAATACCTGATGAAAATTAGAATGTACACAACTTAGTTATTTATAATCAATTGTACTATAGGGTAATTAAGACCGGATTGCAGCACAAATTGCTTGTATTTAATATTTTATGCAATGCTCCCCTTAGAAACCCTATTATCTGTTTTACTATTTATAAATACTTAACGTGTACGTGCAGACCGCCCGGGAGCGGATCGTATTATTACGCGACAGATTTTTTGTGTGTGCGATTTGCCATGTTTACGATACCAAGCAACTTAAAAATATATGCGATTACTAAAAATTTATCAATGACCTTTGACCCAACACAAATAATGTACGAAGTAGGTACGCATTTTACCTTCAGACACAATGATAGTAAATTACATTGATTTCTTGGTTATTTTTATCACGCTATAATTTTTATAAACCTTGATTTTGTCATGTGTTCTTTAGTCATTGACACTTATCAACTAAACGATGTTTATGTGATCTGTGAAATCACCTCTGCATCATGATAAGATTTGTTATTTTTTTACCTTAACCGATCGAGATTTATTTAAAATAACGGCAGTTTTAATAAAGTCTGCGTTAAGTTTTAATTTATACAATGAAACAATTTATAATGTTTAAAAAAGAAGAAGCTTTATTTAAATGGAATAAATAAATGCATACACAAAATTACCCTTACATTCCCCTATAAATATCAAATTCATAATCATTTTATACCCAAAAATAAATATTTAAAAAATTAGTCTATATTTGTGACAGTAAAATAAATATTTATAAATTACTTTTTTGTTGCTGATAATTTAGTCATTTTCCCAGTCGTTGCTTTAAGTTCTCTGCTAGCTTATTCATAAATTCAAAGGTTTCATAATAATCGGATCTCTTAACATTATTCATGCCTTTGATGCAAATAGCTAGATCTTTAGTCATTATTCCCGATTCAATAGTATCAACGCATACACTCTCTAAGGTCTCAGCAAAATTCTTTAGTTCAGCATTGTTATCCAACTTAGCGCGGTGTAATAGACCTCTAGTCCATGCGAATATAGATGCTATTGGGTTCGTGGATGTTTCCTTGCCTTGCTGATAGAAACGATAGTGTCTTGTAACAGTACCATGTGCAGCTTCAGCCTCTACAGTTTTACCATCTGGGCATATGAGAACGGATGTCATCAGACCTAGTGAGCCATAACCCTGAGCAACAGAATCAGATTGGACATCTCCATCATAGTTCTTACAAGCCCATACAAACCCACCTTCAGACTTCATAGCATAGGCGACCATATCATCAATTAATCTGTGCTCATACCAGATACCTGCCGCCTCGAATTCAGATTTGTACTCCTTATCATAAATCTCCTGGAAAATATCCTTAAAACGACCATCATATTTCTTAATAATAGTATTTTTGGTGCTTAAGTACAATGGATATTTTCTGTCTAAAGCAAATTTGAAGGAAGAGTAAGCAAAGTCAACAATAGAAGCATCTGTGTTAAACATTGCTAAAGCAACTCCAGCTCCTTTAAATTCATTAACGACGTGTTTTATAGGTTCTCCAGATGGAGGAGTCCAGATAAGCTCAAGTTTACCTTCACCAGGTACAACAAAATCTGTTGCTTTATATTGATCTGCATGAGCGTGACGTCCAATAATGATGGGTTTCTCCCAACCAGTGACAAGACGAGGAATATTCTTGCATATAATAGCTTCCCTGAAGACTGTACCTCCAAGTATATTACGTATGGTGCCATTGGGACTCTTCCACATTTTTTTCAGTTTGAATTCTTCTACTCTATTCTCATCAGGAGTGATAGTTGCACATTTAATTCCAACATTGTATTTCTTGACAGCATTAGCACAATCAATCGTTACTTGATCGTCAGTCTTATCGCGATACTCCATACCCAAATCGTAAGTGTGTAGCTCAATGTCTAAGAAGGGCAAAATCAGCTTATCTTTAATCAGATCCCAGATAATTCGAGTCATCTCGTCACCGAGAATGTCCACGACGGGTCCGGCCTTTATCTTCGACATTTTGTTCTTTCTGAAATAAGCAGAAAGAGAAATATAAACCATGTGCTTTAAAAATGTAGGATTATTACATCTAAAACATGGATATTAAAAATTGATTTCGTTTTAAAGTATTATTTAATACTGGTTGGGTTTCAAAAAAAACTATAGCGTTTTTGAAATGAAATATTTAAGAAGAATATTAGCTATTAATTTATCAATAGTAAACAAAAACAAATTATCTGCGACTAATGTTCCTTTTTTAAATATATAGATCTACTAAATTTACAACTCCTAGTGAGTTATAAAGTCCTAGTACATAAATCTTACAAACACACAAAATCTTTATAGAATGAAAAAAAAAAACAATATACACATGTACATAGAAATAATCTTTCTTCGTTTATGACTCCCTGAAGGTTGAGTCTTAGAAGAAAATATATTATACATGCCATATCTATGGCTAAATCATCAATATAAATAAATACTTTCATAGCAAAGATGCAGTCAAATGATTAACCTCAAGTGCTGGCTAATTTAATCTTTTGACTGCATCTTTGCTACAAAAGTATTTATGTATATATATCTACTAAATGGAATCCATAAAACACTGATTGGTTTAATATTATAATTTCATTAAAATAAAAAATAAAAAAATTAACAAATCATAATGAAACTGACAGCATGTAAAACAAACGCTAGTAAGGTACTGGTGGTTTAACCAGGTTCTGACAAATTTTTCAATATTTGTCTATTTAGAAGTTATGCCGCTTAAGTCACACTCAATAAACTCAATAACCTTCATTCACTGACAACCTTGCATAGTTTGTCACCAGTATCGCTACTTACTGTCTTATTACTTGTATGTGAGATTTGGTTATCTAATATGAATACGAAATATAATATTACAAAAATCATTAGCATATCCTAGCCTATTATTAAGTATATGCTGTCACTTTGTTTGTCCGACCATTAAAGGGCTTAGGGCGAAGCCTGAAATTTTTACAAATTATGTTTTATAATGGTAGAGGAAAAAAAACAAAAAGTAAAAAATTAAAGGGACATATAAGAAACCCATTGTTTTTGCTAAATCGTATAAACATTAATAGATAAAAGCTTCAAATTTTCAGTGATTTAAGTGTGAGCTCTAAAGTATAACAACAAATAATAAAAACTGGCCAAGTGTGAGATGGCAATGTCGGGCTCTGTTTGGTCATTGCGTGGGGTGACTGCTTCGTTGCACACTTTTTGTTTCTGTTTGTCTTCGTAAAAGGTGGTACGGAACAACAAACAGCAGCAATAATGAACCGGCTGAGGGTTAACACTGAAGAATTAATTACATTTAAGTTTTTTCGTTAACATTTTTAAATGTTCTATACATTTATTTGCCATAATCTCCCTCCATGATTCCACTTTGTATTTTCATTTATAAATTAAATGCTCAGGGTTTTTGGTTATATGAGTTTCGGTTTAGCCATTACTTATTTATGTTATTGAAGTGTCAATAATATACAGAAATTTCAAACTAGTTTACTTACAACAGTACAGTGAACACACTGTCTAAAATTGACGGGAAATGGGGGATTTTTTTGATTTTTTATAAAATAATTATAATTTAAAATTAGTTCCGTAGCAAGTACCTACCGCACGAGCAACTTCTCATTAAAATATTTGTGTCTTAAAAAAATCAGTTTATTAGCGATAAAAAACAAACCGCAACCGCTAGATAGATTTTTCTCCCTTTTTTCAGATCTAAGTCATGATGTCATGACGTATCGATTGATATAGTGCCGAGACAAATTGGTCCATTGGTTCTTGAGATATCGAAAAGCCAAAAAAACTTACCATCATACATACATACGTACATACACACACACATACATACAGACATCAGTCTAAAAATGATGGCAAACGATTCTCCAGGTCTCAAAACGTAAAGAAAACGAAATTTATGTAATTTCGATTTTTGGACCTATTATAACTTTCTCTTGAGGGACTCAAGAGAAGTTAAAAATATATTGGTCTACTCAAGCTTTATTCTATGACCCGCACGCTAGTAAGTTTTTTTCGGTTTGATATACGTGAATTGCTCCAAGGAGGGTTATTCTGTAACTACAATGGTGATCGTTTTCAAAACCATTAAGTATTGCGCACTATTCAATACCTACGCACTTGGCTATGTAACTGGTAGTGGATTTGAAAACGGTTATTATTGGTGTTAGAAAATCATCCCGGCTTACTGCAGCCATGCACTTACCTAAAATGAGTTAACAACATATTATGTTTTGAAAGTTAAATTATTCCTACATAAATAAAAGTAGATTGTATAGTTGTAATACAGATGAAGTTAGGTAAGAAGTGACCCACTTCATTAGCAGGCTTGGAAATCAACAATGAATAACAATCTAGTGATAACATTTAACAGTTTACTCTTATCGTGTCACATAATTTGTAAGTAAACAGTATGATAATAGCCTTGTTTGTGGTTAAGTTCATACCATGTAGTCAGTCATTCTGAGGATACATAGTGATATTATGAATGATGGTAAAAAAAAAACCGGTCAATCGCGCACCGAGGATTTTGAACTTAATTAGCCTTTTTTAACTCTTAAATCCCTTTAAAACTTGTTTATTTTAAATATATAAAGATTTATTATAAGAAAGAACCTTATAACAACACTTACAAACAATATTTTAGAATTGTTCTAAATAACCCCTTAGGGTCAGCTCATTCATACGATATGAGCTGACCCTTAAAGTGAATCCCACATTTAAAAAACACCGTTTTAAACGTAACACGTACGTGTTCTGGGTCACAGACCTTGACACGTGTTTCAAATTTTAACTTATTCAGTCTAGTAGATTCTTAGCAAATTGGCTGTGACAGACACACACGGGGTCCGCCATTTTATTCTTTTGGACGTACGGAACACAAATAACGGCCATGTGTCTGTCGTACACGCATAAAGTTAGGGTTCATAGAATGAGAATTATTGCAGATATCTGCAAAAGATAATTTTTGTTGGAATTTGGCTACGGTACCCTAAAAAACCGACCAGTACGTGTCGGGTCACGCACAGTATAGGGTTCAGTAGTTGTCAGTCACCACACAATATGCAGAGTTAGAAGAGTATAGAAAAATTATTTTTAACATACATGCTATATTTTTGAACAACCTATTCAATGACAATGTCAAAAATTGATTTTGATAGAAATACTTGTTTTAGTTAGAATACTGCAACATATAAACATTTACAAATATATACGTTAATAGGAAAATGACATTGTAGCATAAATTTTGCATAGTTGTCGATAACTAGTCACATAGTCATTAATGTTAATATAGGCTAAGGTCAATCTCAGCAGCGTAGCGTAAAGCCATTCAGCTTCAAACAAACTTCAATATTACCATGATTGAATTCATAAAAATAACAGTCTTTGTAGTAATTTCTATACTATGTTGAAGATTTTGAAATCTCGGCATTTATATATAAAGTAAAGATATGGCCAATTGAATGTGTGCATGTTCTATTTTTCATATTAGGAAAAATAGTGCTTAGTATCTGTTATTAGTTTTGAAAACTATTAAAAATATTGTGAACTCGCCTCTACTGAATGGAATCACATTGGTCCTGCCTTGATTTTTATTGGTAGCTCAAAACTTACAATGAATCATGGTTGTAGCTTTCTTCTTACCACTTAAACCCCATATAAAGAAAAACTACAAAGAATAGATAACTATTGGTTGTTGGCAATAAACTAACTACTAGTTTTGTATGGTTATTAGTTTTAAAAGCAAATTATTTTATTTATCTTGATGATTCAGAAGTGTTCTTAGATACCCATTTGAATAAAAAGATTTTAAATTGAAATATTTGAAAACCTTACAAACCAACAATATATAGAGAAAGCTTTGTCATATGTTCCCTTCCGCAATAAAATGAGGAAATCCAACCAAAGTCACTAACTTGTAGCTCCATTATAAAGCAAACTAAGTGTGAATGGGCAGCCTACATCACTAGTTAAAGTGATCATCTGAGAAAGATAGGCCAATTAGTGACCGAAAAAAGGTTATTCTGGCAGAACGAAATTTTTGGAAAAGCTTAGGTTCATCATGACAATAAAGACCTGCTAGGGTTGCCTTATTACAAACTTAGGGAGGAGTAAAACTGTAAGACATTACAGATAATAATGAGAGTAATAAAAAGGTGGCACAAAAAAAACTAACTTCAACCTGCTTTAAACACACTTTAAACACACTCTGTGTTTATCATGGGATAAAAAGTTTGCACTTTTGATACTTTTCTTACTTTTGATAATGTAAGTTTTACCACCAACACTTATTGTTCATGTAGCTTTAAACCATTTTAACAAAATTATTGGTTGCAAAACAAATGGTTGACACTCACACAACTCTCACAACTTTGAGTGGCAGTTTCATAGATTTTCACCAAAACATGGGTCTAAAATGTAATTTTTTCAATGGCAGAAGTTTAAAAAATAATTATTAACAAATGCTTGACAGTTAAGTGGTGTTTTGTTGACAGACATAATGTACATAATGAGGTAATCCTACCAAAGAGAATTAACCAAGATTTGTACTGTGTTATACGCAATTTATGTCTTTTTAACTTGGCAGGATGATGACATTAAGTGCTTTGAAGCAGTCAACAAAATGCACCTTTAGTTACAAATGATACCAAACATTTAATATTTTTGACAACAATGCAAAACTGAATGGATGGTGATAAAATAAAGAAGAAACAAACACACTCAACATGATACTTATTCAATAGACAAAATGCATCAAAATTAATCTTGAGGCTGCAAGGACCTATGCATCAAGCAAGGCAAAAAAACCAGACTAAGAATATTTTCATGATTTTCACTTGTTTCATCAAAATAGGGCATAAATGATTACAGACATAAACAACCCGGTAAGGTTAAACTGATAATGGTAGCGGATAAGTTGTTTTTTTACTGTTAAGTCAAAATTTCACATTGACAGCTGATGTACATACAACTGAGAAAATACCTTGCAATTACCTGTGTTTATTTGTATTGAGTTGGATTATTTTAGATCAGAACTTCATGGACCGTGGCTGAGACGTCATTTGGTAATTTGTATGCAAAATTGACATTTGTTTACAAGTAGACCACTCTTAGGGTGCGTTTCAAATCGCAACGAGGAAGTTAAAAAAGTGGTTTTGGGACGCCCGGGGTAGAGTAATTTTCCAACTGTCAAGTTGAATTCTTTACACTGCCATAGAAAAGGTTGAAAATCACTCCTGTCAGTGTGAAAATTAACTGTCAAACTCTCGTTCCAGAACGGGTTGATTTTTCAACTTTACCGGGCGATAATTACTCGGCGTGATTTGGAACATAGCTTTATAAGTATGCGTTCGGTCGTGGTTTATAAAATCATACCTAGGTACCAACTTAAAACTTTCCATGGTATTACATTTAGCACGGAATCTACTTGCCAAAGCAAAAAATTACATTTTAAAATTATTTTGTGACAAAAAAAAAAGAAATCGGACAAGAGCAAAGTTCAGGTGGTTAATTAATTACATACCGGTAAGGGCCTTAAAATGTAAGTAGTAGGTAATAAATAATAAAGGAGTTTATTGACAATTTTAATTTCAGATAATAAAACATTTTACTAAAAAATTAATAACTAATAAATTCTCTACCTACTCATGAAAAATTGAATACATGCATTGTACAACAGATTTACCTTATAAATTTTAACAATACAGACGTCCTCCGCACAACACAATAATTTCTAAAAGAAAGATAACAACAGTGTTGTCAGGACCTTTTCGTTCTTTTGCCCGCAGCCAGTCATCTCGAAATAAAAGTTTATTTTTTGGGATACATTTTAAAATTTAAATAATATGAATGAGCTTACACAAGGAAAATAAATTGAAAAGATTAATCGAATAATTTCTCGTAAAAGGTGCATTAATTCAGTCGTCTGCAGTATAAGAACAGGAACAAACAACTTTGTAAAAGAAAATAAAGAAGATTTCCCCTTAATTGACTATTCTCTCATCCCTAATTAAAGGTCTGCTGGAAGAAATTTGTGAATAGAGATAAGCTTACCTATGTACATTTTTCTTTATTATTGTTGTGATATCTTTTATAATTTTTACGTACAATAAACAATTAAACAATAAACAAAAAAAAAATCATATAAATGGATTAGAATAAGCTGAACAATGTGTTTGCAAACAGTATTCGTCATTCTAATGCTATTTTTTTTTATTAATTCAAATTGGGCGAAATCGGCTATACTCGTTTGCTCTCGTTTTACCTTAATGCGATGACATTTACTGTCACTTAAATGATATTAATTTATTTTTTTATTGAACAGAAAGATTTACAATTTACATTTGTGCAATACAGTCCAACGATTTAATTAATAATTGTAAAATAGGTGTAGGTGAAACTTAAGTACCTAAACTAGGTCTAGCCTGTTCAGATACTTTGCTCTTCAGTGAATAGTTTTGTTGTTTTCATTGTAGAAAATGTTGATTGGGAGAACTAAAACGAAGTAGTCATAGAAGAAAGTAGACTATAGATGTGTGTGCATGTGTTCATTTCTGCTGTTTTGCTCGAAAGACTGTTTGATTTTAGACCCATATAACCTGGCCATCAACGTTTTTATCATTATGAGGGAATGTCAGTACAATGTTAAGATACCTATAACTTTTTACTCCCAGTTTCTAAAAATATGCAACGATTACACTTTTGTTATACTTGTAAAAAGCTATTAAAACCACACATTTACTTAGATATACACGAATTATGTGGTACCCGAAATACGTAGAAATCTAACATTATTCTTTAATTTGTCTACTTAGTTTGATCAACTAATACCTAACAAGACAGGATGCAAAAAAATAACTCTAATTTTGTATTTTGTTTTTTAGATTGGGTTTTACCTTATTCTACTAGCGATGTTTCTGCTTCCTGTAAATACTGTCGTGTCACATTAAAAGCGCATAAGAAAGATCTAATTAGTCATTCTAAAACAGTAAAGCATCGAAAATCGGTAGCTCTAAGCAAAAGCACTAATTCATGCCAAAAATTAACTATAATTATAAAGCCATTGTTATTGGATGTAACGAAGATGGCGAAATTAAAAGATGCCGGCTTTATCGCAGAACACTCCTAACTATTAATAGTCGACCATTTACTGGAAGTAGTTTCTTAATTAGATCCAGATTCAGATGTGCTTAAAAGTTTAAAACTACTTCGCTCTAAGTGCTCGATGTTGATCAAAAATCTTTTAAGCCCTTGCATGTTTAATAACTTTTGGACTTTTTAATAACGTTGCAGCAAGTACATGACAGTTAATTGGCTGAATTTGGTCTTCAGCCATTTTTAATGCATACAGCGTCTTTACATTTCGGCTATGATTTCGAAAAAATTGCAAAAAAATCTTATTGAAAAAAAAAATTCATATCAAAAGAAAAAAGATATCGAAGAGAAGTGCAAACATTGTTCTCTGTACTTTGGCCATGGAAATACAAAAAAGACTGACTGTAACTGCAAACGATATTCAAAGATTGCAATGTTTGCAATGTCCTCACTGATGCTGCCAATGTCCAACGCTTCTTTGGAGCGTGCGTTCTATACATATTCCATTATCAAAAACAAATATATAAAATATAAGATCAGTTCCAATGGTGCAAGTATAATGATTGTGAGATTTTCACTCAAAAGAGAAGAATCTTGTGTGAAATTCGCACCCACGCCCAAAAAGATAAAAAAATTTAACGTGCGAATGTACGAAATAAAAAAAAAATCAAAAGACGATGACGATAATGACAACGAATGTGTACTAGAAATTATTAACGATATTATACGTTAGGTTAGGTTACTTTCGTAATTAAATTGCAAATTAAATTTGAAGGTGTTTTATTTTATGAGTACATGGTTTTGCCAACAATATCAACCAACAGAATTATGAACAAACAAACACAGACGTAGCTATAGTTAGTATGAGACAGGAGTCTAAAATAAAAATTTCTAATAATTGTTATAAAAAAGGCCATTATGCAAGGATTTTAGCACTAAACTACATCAAGTATAACAAAATCAAAAGAATTTTCTAAAAAGACTAATACTAACCCCTTTTAGAAGTATTTGAAAAAAAAAAATCGGGGGAAAATTGGGTACAGGTTGGCAACTTTTGTTTGCTTTTTTTTTTTACTCCGTGTTTTCAATTAATTCTACATACTAAATTCAAATCGATATTGCTGCAATTTTTGACATGAAATTATTGTTTTTTTGTGAGAAATTTATATTTCATTGCTCGAAGACTCTGTCGTAAGAATTCCAAATTTCGCAATGGTGGTACAGAAAAATAATAACACTGATGAGATCCCAAAACAAACCACAGCATCTGTGACTACGTCTTGGTCTTTTCAAGCACCAACTAAAACCGTAATTTCACGTGTCCCGACTACATGTAATATGCAAACGGTGAGTCCTATTTGTTTATCTAATATAGTGTTCTTCAGCTACGCGTACCTTCGTAAGGCACCGAATTTGACCAAGTTTTTTCCGAACAAGTCGTTCCAAAATTATCCCTGGGTAACTTGGTGTATTTGGTTTTGGAATGCCCCTGTATAATTATTCAAGTTTTATATTCATTATACCTCTGTAGCCTTTAATCTCTTATGAACTAAGTACCAAAGGTTTGACTCGCTGCTAATATCTCAAAATGCTTTGGTGTATGGGAACTGTTGCCAGGTCTACCAATTTACATGGAACATCGTGCTTTAATAAGATTTTAACATATTTTTTACTAATTGAATTAGTGTTAACTACAAGCTAGTATTTTTGGATGTAAAAATAGTGGAATAATGACCCAATTGCTAAGCTCAGAGAGCTTACCAAAGACTTTTTTTTATACCACTAAGGTGGCAAACAAGCCTATGTTCCGCCTGAAGCGGTCACCGTAGCCTATGGACTCTTGCAACACCAGGGGCATCTCTCGCATGTTGCCGACTCTTCAGTAATTTAATAACTTCTTTTTCAACTAAGACTACATTAAATCAACAATCAGGATAAAAGTCATTGTAAAGCAATAGAATCACAAAGTCAAAATTGTATGAAACACATTATATTTCTGAATTGAATGAAGAAGTTACTGAAAAAATATAACATTCAATTTAATCATAAATGTTTAAGAACCTTCAATGTAACCTATGAGTCAAGGTAATTTTTTGTACCTGCATTGCAAAAAGATTCCCAGTCCAGTTAACATAATTGATTAGGGAAAAATGAAAAGAAAAGATATGAATATGTATATGAATAAGTATGTATACACATTAGCAGAAATACTGTGTTTCATTGTTGAATGAATTAAATGCTAACATGATTAGCTACCTATCCCTGACAAACCCTTCACAGGCTGTAAAATTGTTATAATTTATGTAAAATATTTTTGAAATTTCTTGTGCTGTAAACTATTGATGGTTTAATTCATGACAGATAATACTTACAGTCAACTATTTCTATTTTAAGAAAAGAATACACAGCACAAAACTTTTGCTAAAAGGTCACACCCATCACTGTGGAATGGCATGCTAATATCCTACACCAGAATAAGTGTTGTGCATGGATTTTGTGGTAAAGATATACCAAAAATACAAAATTTGTGTGTAAAGGGTACTAGAACTGGGAACTTTAGTAAAAAGCATAACATCTGTAGGGATGAAAAACAATAGGCAATTGAAATATTACCTAAATATTGATTGTTTTTTTTAAATAAAACTATTTACATTGTAAATCTTGTTTATTAAGTGTTTCAATACAAAACATGTATTTATTAGTTGATACACTATAATTTAATGTTTCATTTGTAATTTCACAAAGATTACCTATTGGACGCATGCAATAAAACAGTATTGTTATTAGTTTGCAAAGCTAGTTGAAGTTAAACTACTTGACTATTCGAAAGTGTTCTTAGTAACACATTTGAATAAAAAGATTTTGATTTTGAATTGATTTTGATGTTGATGAAAAGCCTGTTCAAATATTATTTACAAACTCATAGATGTTTTTCTGTTTATTATTAGTAAAATAATAATGATCATAATATTCTGTACAAAGATAGATGATCTTATGTACACGCTTTTGGTAATGCCTTACAGAAGCAGCCCGTTACTCGCCAAATTGCAATAAATACTTTAGCAGCTATGCACCGACGATATAGTCTTCCTGGCCCAGTTCAGCCACATTCTAGGCCTATTGCTGAATTCAGAGCCAGTGCCAATAAGTCCCTAGACATGCTAAGGCAGACAATTCAATCTGCTGTTACAAGAGACATTGATCAAGTTATCAAAAAATACTTAGAGGTTAGTAAGGCACACATAACTTTCTAGCTGACTAAAATATTTTGTGTGTTGATTTGTATGAAATATAATTTGTATAAAACAATCTTGATACTTTATAATCAAAAGGTTTTTGATAAGGTGTTTGATTTATAATAATGCAAACATAGAACATGACTCAATTAGTCAATACTACATGTTCTATGTTCCCAGCCTTTGTCTTAATATTGTGTATTAAAAATTAATTCAATTATCAAATTTATTTATGTTTCTTATCAATTATTAATGATTTATTAATACACTGGTACAATTTAGAATACATGTTTTGGGTTATTCGTTTATTAAGATGAGAGGTTTTTTATAGATGCCCATGTGTAGTGTTTAATTCATTTATCTTAGTTTAAAAAATAAATAGTCCAATTGACTATTCCACTCAAGTTTAGAAATGTCTATTAATTAAAAATATTGAATTGGCAGTATTTTAAATAAATTAAACTATCTACATCATTAAAATATATACACAAGTAAAAATTAAAGTTTTGGTGAGTTCTTTCCATTTAAAAAATAAGAAAAGTGGAATAGTCTATTGTATCAGATTTTTTCTTACTGCATGTTAATGAGTAAATGAATGTTTAAGGGATTACTTATATTTAAAAATTAAATTTTTTTTCCAGAAGTTTTTTGTTCCTGCTGTCAACAACATAAGACTGAATTTAGGGGAGGAATCTGTTAGTGAAGATCAGGTGTGATAAATATTCTTAAACTGTTATATAACTGCAAAGTTATGGCTAACGGAACCTTATGTTCTATGTCTGTGTATAAAAATTATCTAAGTATAGATTAGTTTCACTTGTTTATGTAAGATGTTGCTAATATTCACACTATGTGGTTAAGGCCCCGTGTTCTCCACACTAGCGCTGCAACTTGATAATATTTATTTCTTCTTCGTACAAAGCATAATTTAAAAAAGTGAAAAAAATGAAAAATATTTTCTTGTTATTAACTAATTTTAGGGTGTTTTGTATAGTTTGTAGATTATGCTTGTGAGTTTTTTTACGGGTTTTAGCTAAAAGTGTCTTTAGACAAAACCTGAAACCCACAAAAATATAAAACATTGTAAATAAGTTTTGTACTAAAAAGAAATTAATAATATTTTGTGGAGGTGCTAGTGCACAGTATATGGGGCCTTCAGATATATTTTGGTGAAAACCTAACTTTTTTGAAATAAAATGTATGACTGCTAAGTTTAATCAAAAACTGTTAAGTAGTTTCCTTTGAAAGCATGCACATTAAGAGAAAATATTATAGCCTTATTATTTGTATAGTAGATTTGAGCCATGTCCGCAGTGATTTCGGTGTCTACCCTTAAATTCTAAAAGACGGGCGTTTGAACCCGTTATGTAGAAATGAGTCTTTTTTTCTCAAGTACATTGTTAGTTAACACTACTGATTTTTTGTTTAATGAAAACGTCGTGACGAAACCTGTATACACCTGAGAAGGAATTTTACCAATACGTACTGGGCACACGTGTTACACTAAGGCCCAAATCGCAATTGGCCAAGGTTTTTTGATTAAAGGCCGGTGCCCGAACAATAGGGACGTATATAGGCTTATAACACACATCGGAAACATTTTGACGCTCATGAAATTCACGAAAGATTTGCATAACAAATAATTTCGTGTATATTGTTCATGTATGTACCTATATCATCTGATATTATATTGCTTGTTCTGGTTTAATAAAGCCACCTTATACTATAGTAATTATAAAATACAGAAAAGCTCACATTTCAAAGCTTGGAGTAAACCCAGTGCCCAAACTCTTTCTTTTCTTTCCATCTTGTTTTTGGAAATAGCAGATTAATGCAATAAATAATAGTAATTAAGTATGAATCAGAATATTTTATTTGTTTGCTGCTTATAGGTGCGGGCTGTATGTCGTGCAATGCTGGATGCGACACGTCTGTTGTACACCACTCCGTCAAAACCAGCCCAGTCCTCATATGATGCTAGTGATTCAGAGTCCAGCAATAGCATGGACAACAAATTCATAAAACACAGTAATGTAAGTAATTATTTGCATGTATATCTTCACAGCTTTTATCGCCAGAAGAGAGTAACCAGTCGCTGAATACGCACTGACGTCATAATGTGGGGGACAACCTCTTTTGGCCAACCTCTTTAGTCCTGCGTGACAGATGGTAATTCCATTGCCGCAACACTGCATCTGAACTGAGGTGGCTTTATGTATGTCCCATACATTGATAACCAGTTTTAAAGTAAGAAGCGGTAACATAAAAAACCAGGGAAAGAATTATATACCTCCATTGCCAGTTCCTGAAGAACTATAAGAAGTGAGCCAGGTTTCGACAGGGAAATAGTAATGTTTCGTACATGTAATTTGAAGCACCCAGAATTCTCTAAGCTCTGAATGCAAAAAGTGAATGTGTTAACTTTATTTCCTGTTAATAAAAATCATAAAAATATTTCGGTATATAGACCGTTTTCAATGCTTACAATAATAATAACTAGTCGATCGCAGCAAATTGAGATCCCGCAATTTACCATTTTTTGCCTGTTATTACAAACTAAAGTACCTCTATACTTTATTAAATTACATTCACGTATCTGGCATAAAAAGCATGTCATCAGTTCTGTTCACAATAATTGTCAACAAAGTTACGCCCTTTCATTTGATATCTTTTTAAGTCTGTTGGCCTCAACTACTTGTGTACCAAAAATCATAAAGATCGCAGCAGTGAAACTCAAGCTATGTATATATGTACTAGCTGACCTCCCCGATGTTGTTGTGACCTTTCCGTTTCTGCCATCCCCCGTCGCATCGCTCGCCCGCGTTATAACTACGTTTTCGCCTATGTTTCTTTCTTTCCTTTTTTCCTTTTGATCGGCTAAGGGTCTATACTTCCTCAAAAATACGGCTATCGAATGCTAAAAGAATTTTTTAAATCAGACTAGTAGTTTCAGATATTCAATTAAAAAAAAAACAAAACTTTTTTATTTGAACAGAGCCTTTAAACCGGTCTCGTTGAGTAAGGCGAACTATTTTAGAGTCATCTCGTGAAGACGCTTTTCTTGCTTTAGTTTTACGGGAAACATTTAAAATGGTCTAATGTGTATTAAAATGCTTTACACCTTTTGGTACACTATCGTTTTTGAGGAGTAATAGTAAGTAGTTTTTCCTAGTTATTGGATAAAATGTATCATATCCATTTCAAATTTTAGCCAAATCGGCTAAACCCTAACAAACCCCTAGCATTTATAATATTAATTATACATATATAAGTACGCGAAGTGCCTTTAGTAAAAATGCTCCTGATTCGTAATGATTTAGATGAGTGGATTGTTTACATTTAAAATTCAAGTATATAATAAATAATGAGGAAACATATAGATAATGAGGATTCGGTTATATCACAGATATATGGAGATGAAATTACGTCTAAATCTATGGGCACATACAACAAACAAAAAAAATCCGGACTTAAACTTAGACTTATCAATCAATGAAAAAGAATATATGAACAACACTAAACAAACTACAACACAAGAAAAAAAACAAGTTGCACTCCGGGAGTACCGGCAGAAGTGAAAACCTTTACACACGATTCGCGCTTAACACTCAAATATGTCACAAGACATGTCTTTGACATTGTCAAGAAATAATAATGTTTGTTTATTTACTTTTTTGACGTAGTATATTTGACATCGCAATCTGTCATAGAATTAAAATTCCATATCCAACCTCCCTGTACTACTCATAATCGCGAATACTAAAAATTAAAATTATAATAGGCGTGGCATTACGGTTTCCGTCTTACGAATTTCCACGATTAGAACACGTGACCTGACACGAGTTTATCATTTTTTACCCATACCAAAAAAAGTGCACAACGCCGCTAAAGAAGTTTTCACTTTAAAAATTACAGATGACAAAAAAAAGATTGTTATATTGGCAGACCAACAAGGAAGAAAAGTTCTGAAAACACTGCAAAGCTTAGTCGGATCAGAATATTCAGTCACATGTTTCTCTAAACCTGGAGCGAGATTATGTGAAGTATTAGGCTCAGCCACAAAACAGAAACAAAATTTTTAGGCATTAATATTGATAATGACATGAAGTGGAAGACGCAAACAAATAACATTTGTAAAAAACTTGATCAATTTTCATATGCTTTATACTGCCTCAGAAAAAAGACAAATGAAACTGCAGTTCTAACAGCATAGCATGTAGATTATATTGTATTGGACTCAGGCTAAGTACTTTTTAAGTTAAATGTATGTGTTGGGGAAGACACTGTAGCCTGTAACACAGTTTTAAACTACCACAGGCTGCAGGATTTCAACAAATCTTATTGTATATTTTTGATAATTTTAATAAATAAATAAAAAATAAATAAATATCACGGATATGGAGCCTCTACTTTAAGATACGGAATTTTATTTTGGGGTAACTCAATAGAGAAGGAACGCATAATTAAAGCTCAAAAGCGGTGTGTACGTGCCATTTGTAATTTACGCCAAAGAGATAGATGTTAAGATCACTTCAAAAGACTATTCTCACTCTGTACCGTCACTTTATATTTCTGAAGAGGCAGTATTTGCTAAAACTAATAAAGACTTATTTAGTAACATAAAAAGTGTACGAAATAGTTATAAGTTATGTTGTCTACCGTCAAAAACTACACTTCTTAATAAAAGTATTTTCTGTATGATAACTCATATTTATAATAAAATCCCTAAAACTATCCGTGATATAGATAATGTTTTACTATTCAAAAGCAAACTGAATAAGATATTAGTGGACAAACTGTATTACACTGTAGATGATTTTCATAATGATAAAAATATTTTACTTTTATTATGTACTTGTGATGACATCAAACTAAATTCTAATGACTAAATTTTATTGTTTTGATTATGATTGTGTGAATGTGATATTTTATTTTTATGAATTAATTTTATGATGAATTGTTTAAATATTAGCTCTATAAGTAATCCTAAAACTTCTAAATATTTGTACGCCTTTGTAGACAGGAAGTAATAATCTGTACCTATTAAAAATCTAAGAACTTTAATGTACCTACTTCTACAAATAAATGATTTGATTGATTGATTGATAGTAAGCTATAGAGATCTCGGGTAGGAACAGTAGGCTTGCTTATGTATGCTCTAAGTATACATATTATTTATTATTACATATTATTCTTGTCATTTTTAGGCCTTTATAAGTTCAGTTAATTGCTAATGTATAGGCCAAACAGATATTGCGTTATGGAAAGGTCGTAAGTAACTTTAAATGTTTATAACACTCCGCCATTGTGTCACCTGAATTACTTTGTTGTTTTAATTATTTAGTTTATAGTATAATGGCTAGTGTTATAATATCTAGTGTTTCCAATTTATTTTGCTTTAATTCAAAGAAAAAAGTTGTTTTATTATAAAGATAATTCATTGCCTCACCACTTGGAGGTAATTTTTTTTTTTTTCAACCGTAAAGCGACCTATTTAAACTAATTAAATTTAAATTATACTAATTTTCTGTCATAACATAACACGAATGTCATAAGTGTTGCCACACTCTAAATAACTGGTAGTTAAAATTACAAACACTCGATGAATCACACGCTAATAGTTCTGGTTGTCACTGTAAAAAAAACCTAGTTTCAATTATACTGTTTAAAAGGGCAGAACGTAATATATGCCAGGTTATTACGAGTATATTAATTTATTTATTTTTCCGTACTTCATTTTCAAATTAAGAAATTTAAACTATTATTATACTAAAAGCTTTTTTAACATTAAAAATACGAGCAACATGTAAGCCGTACTGAAAAGGAGGACGTTAATACAATTATTTATTGCCCTAAAAACTTTTTATCATCAGTTACAGAGTCCGCCGCAGAGTAAGCGAAAGGACACCAATACCGACAACGATATAAACAGAAAATATAAGCGAGTTAAGCTAGAAGAAAATTCCGACAGTGGATCATCTTCTCCGTGTCCTACACTGATTACACGAGACCCCGAAAAGTGGAACCCGGCGAGGTTAAACCAGGATACGCTGTTTATTATGGGATCGCATGCACATAAAGTAATTATCTTATAGTTTTTATAAACGGGAACAATTACTTTAAGGGTTCCAACAATATACGAATATGTGTGGCTTCTAAGTAGGTAATGACCTGCTTGTTAAACTGTTTGATTCCTGAACAGGACAAACATTAATATATATGTTTGTCTTGAATCTGTGTTTTTCTATGTATATGTATCCGTTGTCTGTTAATCATATTACAAGTTTTTTGCTTAGTTTGAGACCAGATGGCGCTAGGTAATCCGTCCAAAATTATAATTATTAATATTTTTTTGAATTGTACTGAGTACAAAAACGTTTTAATAGAAAACCCAAAACGCTCCGCGGTTAATACTTTTACAAGTATAGATATAAAGTTACAAAATTTGAGATTATATATTTCTTTTAATGTTTGTTACCTTAGAACTCTGTTATTTATGAAGTGTTAATCCCATATATATATAGAATGTAAAAGATCACAATGTCAGTTTAGTGATGATACCAAAAAAAAAATCGCGAAGGGGTTAGTAACTGTCTTTGTGTGGGTTGAGAATAGTGTTGTCTGCGTACACTATCGACATTGTGCATTATCGATATATTTATGCCTGTTATGGTAAGCGATGTGATATGACGGTGGAAATATTTCTGCTAACGTTGAAAACAAAATACAAAAGAAGTTATATTAAATTAATACTTTACGATTTTAGGGGAATCCAAGAACTAAAATATTGTTCATAGTGGATTGTATTGGAATTCCAAAGTTGGATTCATTTTGGTAAGCACCTGTCTTGTGTGTAATGCTTCAGATCTAACGCTAGACTAGGCAAAAATAGGCCAAGTGCGGTTCGTATTAAGTAAGGGTTTTGTAAAATGAAAATGATTGCAAATATCTATCACGGTACTAATACCGTGATTTTTTCCAGACTTTAAGATGATGAGGTTTAAAAGTTAGAGGGACACAAAATTTTCAACTTAAAACCAATAAAGACTTTAAATAAATACCATTCCATATAAACTTAAGGGAACCAATGAAAAATTTTAAGGTTAAATACACCGATCGTAAGTTTGCTATGCACTATTGACTTGGCCCCATTTTTACAGTGTTGACGTAACGTTGATGTCGATACCTAATATTAAAAAAACGTGTATGCTTAAAATTACTTAGGAAATAATCTAACCACAAAAACATAGTACAGCTTACCGAAAGCCTTATGTAAAAAAATGGTTACAGATATTGGTCAACACTATTTTTAGGAATAGGAAATACTTCGTTGGAGCATTTATGGAAAAATAATGTTATAAAAAAATTATGATGTTTTTTTTACAACTTACACAAAAAGGATTGCATGTCTGTTTACGTTTTGTCAATTTGACATGTAAACCTTTGAAAGACAAACATGATTGTTAAGAAAATTATTTATATTTCAGGTTTTGGGATTAGGTAATTCTCGAGGTAGGTTGTATGCAAGACACGCTGACTTACTAAGATACCCAGCAGACACTGCTGATAAAGAGTGGATAGCCAGTCACAATTTGGTGAATGCTGTTGGTGGAAAAACATACATTTTGGTGAGTTTTATTTTAGTTGAAAAAAATCTCATGTAATTTTAGTATAGATTTAAAATTCATTCATAGATCTTAAGTTTTTTAGTAATGAGTTAATGCCCTTATAAAATTTATAAATAAAATATTTGTTTTTGTAAGTAAAGAATCAGAAAATGTTATTGAAATCTTTTAATAAACATACCTGTCAATATAGACTAATTAAATAGATAAATAGGTTCTAAATTGTTTAAAGTTGTCTGCCACATAGCTAAATCACGTTCTCTAAGTAAAAAAATTAAAAACAGTAGTGACAAATAAAAGCCACTTGAAATATTATCAATGCTGCGATTGCAAAATCTAATCCCCATAAAACTAAACATTGCCTAGAGGTTGATGGGACTGTTTTTAGGTCAGAAATAGAGTTTGCTTAATTGTTCGATAAATTCTTTTTGGATATTTCAGTCTTTTTTACTAACTCGCTGAACTCTTCTCTATTATTAGCAGAGGCACTGTTAAAAGAAAATGTAAAATAATAAAAATAATAATAAATGTTTATTTCAGACCTTGGTCCATAGTGTGTTAGTAACAAATACACTTAAAAAAAACTATGTTAGTTGTACAGATAATATAACAAAATACTAAACAAATATTTTTTTTTTTATTATTATTTTATTTTGCGAGAGTGACAAGTGTTCACATACGTCGTCTTATATGAACACCTACACACTCTCGCAAAATGGGGCAATCAAACCTTTTGGAAGCTGCTTCTAAGACCCTGTTCGGGCTGCCACGCACACGGCACCATAAAAGAATGCCCAAAGATTTTAAATTCACACATGTAAACCATAATGATGTTATTAAAGCATTCAACTCATTGAAATAAAATACCGCTGATCTTTGAGGCCATTCTGGTAGCCTAGTAAAAACTATAATTTCAGTTATTGCTCCCCAACTAGGTTATTATTTATTATTAATTATTTAAATCAGGAAGTACTACTGACCTGTCTTACTTTAGACCAATTTCTAAACTATATGTTATCAGTAAAATTTTGTGAAAAACTGATCCTAAATCAATTGTGAAATCTTTAGTTCATAGCTAACTTGTAAACAGTTTGGATTTACAAGAAGTCGTTTAACAGCCGATGCTGGTGTTGAACTTATCCAGCACATATTTGATGCTTGGGAAGACTCGATGGATGCCTTGGATGTTTTTTGTGATCTATCTAAGGCATTCTATTGCGTCTAACATGAAACTCTGATTAGGAAAATGCAACACTATGGTATACAGAGTACTTCACTTAAACTAATTAGCTCGTATATGAACAATATAATTCAGACAGTTAACATAAAATGGAAGCGCTCCCCTGAATCAAACATTAAAATTAGTGTTCCACAGGGTTCCATTCTTGGGCCATTCCTATTTCTTATATACATTATTGATCTGCCTGTGTGGTTGTAAAAGATAGTGTAGTCACTTAAAACACGCGAAACTATTTTAAATAATGTTAACAACTGTCTGACTAAAGTTGTTCACTGGTTCGACATGAATAATTTAACTCCTAAATAACAAGAAAACCAAAGGTATAAAATTGTAAACACCAAATGTCAGTCAGGTAGGTAGTTGTCCACTGGTTCAACATGAATAATTTTACTCCTAAATAACAAGAAAACCAAAGGTATAAAATTGTAAACACCAAATGTCAGTCAGGTAGGACCAGTGTATTTATAAACGGGGAGCAGTTAGATATTGTAGATAATACAGTGTTCTTAGGTATTACCCTAGACACAAAGCTTTAGTGGGGCCCGTGTATAGCTTGATTGTTGAATAGGCTTAGTTCTGCAGCATTCGCAGTTACAAAGATTCGTCAACTTACGAACAAAGCTACTTCCCGTATAGTATACTTCAGCTTCTTTCATAGCGTGATGTCCTACGGTTTTTTACTATGGGGACACACAGCTGATATTCAAACAATCTTTGTGTTGCAAAAGAGGGATGTTCCAGCAATTTACAATCTATCCCACACTGCACGCCACGCAGCCGCAGTCACCGAGACAATCCTGGCTGGTAAGGAATGTATTATTCATAACCCGCAAATAGTTGCGGTGTCAAAAAATTGACAGACTTAAAACGCTGCCTCAAGGTAAAGTAAGAAAGGAACTGCCAGAGCTAAATTCCAATTCATCGGCAAAATAGGTAGGTGACTAGCGAGCTATCCTTCTGGAAGTCGTGCTTTCTGGTCGCTTGCTGAAGCTGCAAAAGGAAACTTTTGCCAGTCGTCGCTACCACCACTGCGAAAGATTGGTGGTAACTTGGCCCATAGTGCTAAAGATAAAGCCAATCTACTTGGTAGTCTCTTTGCCGTAAACTCGAATATGAACGAAGAAGGCGCTGTACCATCTACTATACTGTGGTGCGGAAAGACCATGCCGGAAATCTCCATAACACAGTGGGAGGTCCGGCGGACATTGCTTTCTCTAGACGTTCATAAGGCGAGACGGTATACCAGCAGTGGTGCTTAAACAATGTGCTCCTGAGTTGTGTCCTGTACTCGCGCGTAGGCAATTTCCGTCTTCATGGAAGACTGCAAATGGGCACCCGGTTCTCAAAAAAGGGCGATAGATCAGATCCATCGAATTACAGGCCAATCGCTATCACTCTTCCTCTCCAAGGTGATGTAGCGAGTGATCAATACACAGCTTCTAAGATACCTAGAAAACCGACCGTGAATATGGCTTTTGCCACGGTCGCTTGACTGGTGGCCATCTAGTGTATCTCACACACCGATGGACACTAACCATTGAGAGTTAGGGGAAGGCATTGGCATGTAGCCTGGACATAGCGAAGGCGTTCGATCGGGTCTGGCACCGGGGTCTTCTATCGAATATGCATCTTACGGCGTGCCCGAGGGTTTGTGCAAACGGGTGTTTTTTTTTTTTTTTCGGCAGACGCCTACGAGCCGTAGTTGCTCTGATAGCATGGACATTAATGCTGGTGTCCCGCAAGGCTCTGTGCTGTCTCCTTCGCTGTTCCTACTGCAAATCAATGACATGTTAGACATCAACAACATACAGTGCTATGCAGATGACAGCACTGGAGACGCTTATTACATGGGCCGTGCAAATATCCCTCGTTTCGATGTGGAGGAAAAGCGCAGGGAACTTGTGTTTCAAATCGAGACTAATAGAAACTTAGTCCGATTCAACCCTACGAAGACAGAAGTCTGCGCGTTCTCCGCTTCCCTCTCCATCTCCAAGAGCATTGGGATCCTTGGTGTTTCTCCAGCGATGTTCACTTTCGAGATCATTTGCAAGGCAAGGTGAAGCTGGCGTCCAAAAAACTTGCTGTACTCAACAGAGCGAAGCAGTACTTCACGTCGGGGCAGGGGTTGCTGCTTTACAAGTCGCAAGTTCGGCCCTATATGGAGTACTGCTGCCATATCTGGGCGGGTGCAGCCGGAAATCAGCTTGGCTCTTTTGACGCGGTTCAATGACGGGCTGTCAGAATTGTCGACGACTCCAAACTTACTTGCCTTATCAAACCCTTAAATCAGAGGAGAGACTTTGCCTCCCCGTGTGTGTTTTACCGCTGGTACAATGGGATGTGTTCTGAGGAATTGTTCTAAATTATGCCCACGGCTACTTTCTACAAGGTCGAAAACGAAGGTCATAGTCATACCGTCTCAGTCCATATAAGATAATTTAATTTATGTTCATAAAAATATTGATTAATTTAAAAAGAATTGCGATATTCATAATCGTAATACTTGAAATAGACACAGACTTGCTCTGATCCACACAAGGCTTAAGAAAATAGATAAATCATTGACAGGAAAATGTATCCGTTTTTACTATTTAATCCCTGCAGAAGTATGTGAATTAAACTTAAAAAAGTTCAAAAATTTTGTAAAACAGACATGTAACATGTAAAAATAGCATGTAACAGTACATTTCGTAAAAGCTTATTACACAATTAAAAACTACCTTGATGATAAAATGCATTGGATTAAATTTTTTTTTGTTGTCATAATTTGTATTGATTAATTAAAATTAAAATAGCAGCTGTTCTTGAGTTTATTTCGCCGTTTCTCCTCACCAGAACGCCATTTTTACTTCAAAACGGCAGTTCTTAGTAACTTATACTTCATTAACTTCAAAAAAGTGATATGACATCCTTTTTTTAAAAAATTAAGTATTTAAATTTGAATTTTAAAAGTATGTAAATTATGTCCTAGGTTTTGGAGGATATAGAAGAATTAGCCACCAGTGACGCTTACCGGCACAGTTCTTTACCTATGCTCGGAGAGTTATCAGGGTTCAAGGTGCCACCATTTATGTTGAGAAAGATAAAGACTTATGTACTCAGAAGAGCTCTCAATGGTGACTACAGTAATCCAGACAGTCCTCAGCCATCTACATGTGAAGACTACAAAGTCAAAGAGAACGAAATAAAGACAGAACCCGAACTAGAAAGTTATGACAGTAATAATTTTAATACCAGTCATTATATAAATGATCCTAACAATGTGTCGCATATAATAAAAGATTCAGACTTCGAAGACATAAAGGTCGAAGATATAGATGATATAAAAGTTGATGGTATTAAAGTTGATGGGATTAAGGTTGAAGATTTGGACGTTGACAGCATTAAAGTCGAAAATATTGATGATATTAACGTGGAAGCGATGAAAGTCGAAGATGTAAAGTTAGAAAACGACGATGCTTTTGCTCTTTGCAAACAGGCTGAAGATGAACAAAATCATTTGGTTGATGGTTTATTGGAAGCTGATATAGAATTTTTAAGTAGAAATCTGGGCAACATTGAGAGTGATGCTGATGCACGAAAAACGATTGAAAAGTTAACTGGGGCTAATCCGGACACAATAACGCTTGTCGGTGACGAATTCGACTTGGGGACTACATTGAATAATGTAAGTTCCGATTCTTGAATTTGTATAAAAGATCTAGGTGTTTTAGTTCTTATTTTGTTTTGGTTATTGTAACCTATTAGAGTCTATTCTATTGATGAGCCAAATAGAAATTTGTGCACAAACACAATCATTTGATTTTGCATATGATAAAAAATCACTATTGTTTTAGTATACTAGCAATCAGACAACAAAATGCATAACAGTGGCATCAACGACTAGTGGAATGGTGCACAGCGTACCTGTGGCACACATAGCAGCACCTCCTCGTATCACGGGCAGCACCGTGCATTACTACACTAGTACCAGTTTACCGTCCACCAGTCAGAGGACCATACACCACTTGCCGCAAGCCACTGTTACTATACAAAGTATTCCTGGCTCTTCATCGCAGATGATTCGTGGGTTAGTGGTTTGTTTTTTTGTTTTCGTTGGTGTTGCTACATTTGTTACTAAGTTTGACACTCTTGTTATATTAATCAATCTGTTGTTTGGATAAAATCTAAATTATAAAACGTTACTTATAGGAGCAATCAAGGTTACGGTTGTTGAGTAAAGATATTCTCGGATTCGAACACTAAGTTTTCGAACGCTGCCTGGGTAGGAGTGACTTCACAGATAAATTTTGAGCGTTTTTGTGGCTAAATTTTAACGCGTAAATTACTAAAAACGTCACATTGTAGTTTTCTTGTTTAAAAGGACAGGCGCAACACCGGTTAGCATCCAGATATTTGTTTTTGTATATAATGACAATTTACTGTTTTTGAAAATTTGGAACCTACCCTATTCTGTTAAGCAGGCACATTGTTAGTAATTTGATTGTAAAATATGTTTGCATTGATAAAATTTTTAGTCTCTCAGTTTGCAAGCCTAAGTACAGGTTTGACAAAGACAGATGTATTATATAAGTTGATGATGATTTGTATATTAGTTCAGTATATAATAATAAGCCCTTTAAACATCAATTTAATTTCAGGATACCGATCAGTACAAAGACTGGCTCATATAGCACAGTGGTGTCGCAGGGGACTGCCAGTGCAATCATCGGGTTCGGTACGCGCACGACCAATGCGACTATTCTCGGAACTCCAACACAGTATGTCAATGTGTCTTCAAAGTCTTTCCCAACGGGGAATATATTACACAATGCCATCGTTTCCCGTAACATAATAAATCGTAACAACCTTACTGCTGCAACATCAGGTGTATCCTTTAATGTATCAACAGTCAGACCAGTAATACATACTACAGCTCCTAAAATCAGTTCAGTTGCTACAACTAGTTCTAGCGATTTCGATGGTATTTCTACAACCAAAGATATGATTGATAATGCATGCAATTCTTCTGTTATGTTGAAAAAAGTTCTTACCTTAGGCAGTGCAGGGTCTGCCAAGTCTTTTGTTATGCATAATACTCAGAAGGTTCTCTCTACGGGTTTCGCTAATGGTGTTATACCCCCACCAAATGTTACTATTGTTAGCTCTGGAACTAGTGGGGGAATGTTGAACAATGCAAATGTTGGGAACGACCTAGTGAACCCAACTTCTGGGACCCTGAGCGCTACACATGCTACTCTATCAGCATTGTTGGCTCCGAATTCTGAAAATGCTCAATCTACTTCGAATTAAATACGATGTATTACTGTTGATCTCTCTATCAAAAAGACAATTAGAATATTTATAATTTAATAATAAGTTAGCTATTCCTGATATATTTTTGCTGTCGTTTACAAATAGTTATGTTGATTCTCTTAGAAGAATTAGTTTTATGATAAGTTGTTATAGCCGTAATTAATATTGATCTCTTAAAAATACGTTAACAATGTGCACACATCAGATGATAAATTGTTATAAGGTCATTTTGTCTAACTTGTCGGCAGTGGCAATTGTTACAAACTTTTCTGATCTTCTGTGTTTAGTCGCTAGTGTCGTTGTAAGTTCACACCACTTTACTATGGCGACAGTGGTTTTGGTTTTTGACCACCGGGTTAGAAAAGTTTGTTGCACACTTTTTCGCAATTTGATACCTGATGTGCGTCCGCATTAATTATTATAAAACTCAAATTAGGTTGTGATGTAACATTCCTAATCTTATAGTCGAAATAAGAAAGAATATCTTTCTGGTTTTCTTTACATAATTCGTGTAGATCAGGCATGTCAAACTCAAATTCATTGCTGGGCCGAATAAATCGAGACCGGAGCATAAGCGGGCCTAATATCATCGTAAATCTCATAAAAAACTCATTGCACCTGTCGTAGTACTGATTTCCTAGTGCGAAATTTTGACTATTACTCGTTTGAGATTCATAAATATAGGTATATAGCAAATAAATGAATGAAAATTAAACAGTGCCATTATAAAGGACGTATTTATTATGCCTTTTTTTTCCTCAGAGGACTGATATTTAAGCTATTTTCAACATTGAAGCGAGCCGCAGCCAAATGCACCGCATGCGGCCCGCTAGTTTGACGTGACTTGTATAGATCTTTTATTTTAACTAATGTCTTGTTATCGGCAATTGAATTACTTGTTCTTGTTCTATTTGTATAAATAGATATCTACATATTAACAGATAAGATTCAGATGTAGATTTGTGTCCAGTTGTTCCGTAAAAATATTGTATACCATTTCATATATGTAAGTATGTATTCTATAATGAATACTAGATTTTATTTTTGTCTGTGTATGTGTGGCTTTTAAAATGTGACATTATCTACCTCTTAATTAGTTTTAAGCACATATGTTGTGAGTATTGTAATGATGTTGTGTCTTCTTAGCTGCAGCTATTTATACTATTTACTTGAATGCAATTAAGTCTCAAAGGATGAAATTATTTCCATTACCAATAAAACCAAAAATTATATTTAAATATTTCGGGTCTTGCACGCGAAACATTTACCTTTTTTCGTTTTCGACTTTTCGGCCGGGTTGCGCTAGCCGTGACACGAGTAAACTATTTTCAGCGAGGTGTTGTGAGTCGTTGGGTTGCGATCAGTTGTAACACTACCCTTATATCCGATGTTCTTAAGAATAAAAAGTCACAGTATCTGAAAAGTTGATGCCACAGCACACGACAATAACGGTATCTGAACGTCTATATTTGTCCTGTAATAAATTACTTGGTTTTATAGTATTAACCACTTCATTCTTGGGGCATGAAGCTCTATCTAGTGATTAATAACTGCGTTAATCACATGATCTGCAATAGCGGACTTATTTGTCTGGCAGTTCTTTACAGTTGCGATATGTTCTTAACCCGTTCTGCTATTGTGCGTTTGGTTTGTCCGATATAAGAACTACCGCAACTGCAATCAATTTTGTAGACGCCTGGTGTCTGGTAAGGAATTCTTAACAACATAGGATATGTGGGTAGTTTTAATACTGAATGCCCCCATCGACTCACAACACCTCGCTGAAAATAGCTTATTCGTGACCACGGCGAGTGCAGGCCGGCCGAAAAGTCGAGAATTGTTTGCGTGTAAGATCCGAAATATATAATGCGCGATAGTTTAAAAAGTATTTAAACCAAAAAAATTCAAAAATAAAAGGCTGGTGTGACCTTCCGCGTATTGTTAAGACATTTTACTGAAGAACGTTATGAGAAGTTCTAATAACTTTTAAAAACAAAAACACAGGAAGGATATCGATTCTGGATTGCTAATAATAAATAAAAAAAAAACACTTCTGAACAGAAAAGGCGGCACTAATTTCCTATACCATTTTTCTTGCATGACCTGTTGTAAAGGTAAACTCGCAAATAGTAAAAGTATAGGTAATTCTTAATTTTTTCAATTATTGAACTGGCATGTGAAGACCGACCGCGCTGCCTCAGCACTGGCTTTAAAAAAAAAGTGAGATATTATGTTTTTCATAATTTAAAAAAAACTGATAAATTTCTGTTTCTTAATTTGCGTTTTGAGTAACAATTTTTGTAACTCACCCCATGTCACCTCATCGTTCTTCATACTCTACTCATCCAGCAATGGTTTTTCGTGGCCGGAATATTGAATTCAGTCACTTGATATTTTAACTGGCTAGGGACATATGTAAAGTTAGTTTGTACCTACTTCAGTAAGCAATAAGCAGATCTAATTCTGTAAATTTATTCTATATTTTAACAGCATTATATTATTTATAGATATAGTTTTAATATTATTATGTATATGTCAAATATGTCATGTTACTAAATACACGAGATACCTGAAAACTACTATCCTTAAAGTCTGCGTCTTACCACTTCATAATAAAGTAAGTTAGCAGGAAAACTTGGCTTTGCTACTAAATATTTTGGGATAATCACGCAAAAAAGATCCTCAGTAGTTGTAGCTTGTTAAATTTGTAGGTATTAAGTTTTTGAAGACTACCCACCTTATAAAAAACAAATGAGAAAACAAAATGGTTGTGTTTATAATATAAGAACTGTTACCAGTATTACTTTAGCTATATTTATGTGTACATTTATTAAGCAAACTAAAGTAAGCTAATTTGTGTCAATTTGTGTATGAATTATTATTGTAAGTTATTGAGAATAAGGGCTTTACGAAATAATAAGATATTGGAAGAGCTTATTTTTTTACATGTTTTTTGCTTATTTTTATTTATTTGATTCTTATTTAATAGGATTCTAGGAACAGGATGGCTAAAATGTTAATAGAATGGATTCGAATAACTTGATCGAGAAAAAAATAAGAAAATAAGGAATATACGGTGATTCAGAAAAAAAATGTTGCAAAGCAGTTACGAAGAAATCGATGTTTTTTTATATTATTCGCGATTTATTTCATCAATTGTTGCAATGTTTTTAATGCATGGCGTTATTTAGTGTTCTTTTTGGAGCTTAATTAGTTTTTTACAAATTTTTCGATGGTTTACCTACTGAATTATTATGAAATCTATAACTGATGTTAAGTATTAATAATATTATTTATGCTTTATTTTTTTTATGGGTGCAATGCTTTTTATAAATTATGTTATTTTGGGTTTCTTTGTAGCTTTAATTTGATTTTTTATTTATTTTAAATGGTTTACCTGCTGTTGAACTTAAGTACAACAATCACGTAGTCAAATCATCTTTATCCAAATAAGGGTTTTCATACCACTTTTGAATCGTCGAAACTATTTTTTTTTTGTGACGGCAGGGGTCTGTGCAATTTTTTAAAGTATTAAGTACGGTTTTAATTAAGTTTTGATGATCTTATCAGGAGCTCAAAACCATTCCCTAATCACTACAGATAACTTGTAAAAAGGTATTATTGTGGGTAATAATGTTTTTCCTTTTCAAAATATTTATGATAGGACTGGCACTGCAGTGAGTGTGTCTGACCAAAATACCTATGGGTATTGTATTGTAATGTGTAATACCACTTCATGCAGTATGGCCACTGACCGAGCTCTCTAGTGTCGACCTGACTATCCCTCTTTTATCTAAAACAACTATATGGCGGATTAGTTGCGCGATAGATCCAAAAACTGTCATAGTACGGCGATGAGATCACATAGTGCATTCAAAAGCTGATTCTGATATCGTCTAAACTAAATGTCTTTTGATTTTTACTACTGATTTAAACTATACTTTAATGCGACATGAAGTTACGCGTTTCGTTCTTTGGAGAATACTAAATGCCATTTTTTTTCTATTTGACATATTAGAAATATTTTTATTTTAAACTTTGCGGCATTCATTTTTGCTTTGTGTGCAATTTTAAATTACGATACTTGTGATCGATTTGGCAATTTATGCTTGTACGTGCAATTTTATGTTTTTATGTTTTATTTTATGTGTATACATTGCAATGCTTTTTGTGTGTATTAAATATGTTTTTGTTAATGCTTTTGCAATATATTATTTATTTAAGTGCTTGTTTTGTTTTTATAATGGTTTCCAACATAGACTACGTAACATGATGACAAAATGACGATATTTGACATTTGGGTAAAAATAAACGCTTCCTTAAGGTGAAATTGAAATACGAGAAAAAAACCGCTGACATTAAAAAAAATCTGTGAACATGATGAAAAAGAGCCCATATTCCCAGCTTTAATAATTTTAATAATAAAACTGGTAGGTCTTTAAAAACGTGTTATACATATTTATTCTTAAGGAATAATAAATAATAAAATTAGGCAACAGATAAAATCTTAACATCATGCACATTTATCTTTTGTAGACATAATTGACTCCTAGTAACTTAGAAAGTCCTAGTACATTAATCTTACAATAGGCTTTTTTCATCCTTTTTTTTCTTTTTTGTTTTGTGTCCTTAAGTGTGTCCTTAACCATATTAAAACCATTTTAGAGCAATAAACGTCAAATTTCTTTTTATATCTATATATTTGGCTAGAATTGCTAAAGTCGATAGTGCCATCTAGTGATGTCAAAAATAATGAAATTTAACTTATTGGAAAACGCCCATTACAAAAAAAATTTATGGAATTAAGAAATACAATATAAATATAAACAGAAATATTTTTTTTTCGTTTATGACTCCCTGATGGTTAAGAGTCTTTGAAGAAACTATGTGATACATATATAGAGGTTGATAGCTCATAGCCAATACCTTAATAAGTTAAAAAAAACAAAATGATATATATATATATATATATAATTGCAATTACCCAAATTTTTTGGTTTGATTTTACCCAAGCGTCGGAACGTTTGTGACGTCATGACTTTTAGTCTATTGTTCATTTACTTACACATTAAATTAAAAAAAAGTTTTCTGGTAGATGTGTTTCGTAGTGTTTTTCAAGCTACGTTTACTGTTCATAACGATTTTTAATTAACTCTATTATTAACAGGCTCGCTTACGTCAAAATCGCGCTGGCTTTTGATAATAATCATAAATAACAAACTTTTTGCTTGTTACGTACCTAAGTACTACACTTTGTAAAGTTTACTTGCCCAAACTTGCCAAATGCCCTCGTCGGACGATAAAATAGAAGCCAAAGAGCCATTCAATTCTTGTTAGTGTTAGATGGATGTCATAAATCTGATTCCTTGTATTTTCTTAGTTTTAAGTATAATGGCTGTGTAATTAGTTTACTGTTACTGTTTTTAAGTATACTGTGTTGTATTCGTAGGAGTAGATACCTACTACTAAATTCCTGGTGGGTATTTTCAGTCAATAAAAATATATGGTTTAGAGATGATTTTAGTGTACGTCTCTCGTTGCTTTGACGTTTTTCGTAGAAATTCGAATCAGCAATGTAATTTTAGAAGTAATTATTTTTAATGACTGGAATCTTTACCTAATAACCCCTGTAACCTTAATAAAATTATCTAAACGCTTTGACATGTTCTCGTCACGAGATAATAAACACATTTTTTAAAAATTGAATTTTGATTTTGAATGTAAGTACTGAATTATTGACACCTTGGATTCCTCAAATTCAACATTCTGAACCTAGCCAAGAAGAACTGCACATGACGTCAGAAATTGGACAACTTACTATTGGCAGAGTGAAAAGAAAGAGAATTCCTAGGCTAATAGGGCAGGGCTGTTAGATTCGCCTTTTCTTTCGCACTCACGCACTCCTGGATTTTATGTCTCCACCGTGAGCCACTGTCAGGGCACTTCCACTCCGCGCGAGCTATAGAATTTTTGCGAATCATTCGGTCTTTCTTTAGTGTAAAACAAAGTCGGTGTAGGCGTCGCGCGTACGTTTAGTGCAACAACCGTTGTCTGTCGCTTGTTTCGCGTTAGTTAATAGCATTTTAATATAGCGACTGTAGTTGTAAAATTTGACCACCGGAACGGAGAAGTTTGTTGGACTACTCACAGCTTCATTTTTAGGGTTCCGTACCCAAAGGGTAAAAACAGGTCCCTATTACTAAGACTTCGTCTGTCTGTCTGTCCGTCTGTCACCAGGCTGTATCTCATGAACCGTGATAGACATTTGAAATTTTCAGAGAAGATGTATTTCTATTGCCGCTGTAACAACAAATACTAAAAACAGAATAAAATAAATATTTAAGGATGCTCCCATACAACAAACGTGATTATTTTGCTCGATATTGATAACTGCAGCAGGTAGGCGCTTGAAATATTCTCAAAATATTTTTAGTTATATATTTTCAAATTATAATAAATTATATTAATTTACTTTAAAAAAAATAATTAAATAAAAATTAAATAAATATTTAAAGGGGTCACATACAACAAACGTGATTTTTTTACAGTTTTTATTGATATTGGTACGAAACCCTTCGTGCGCGAGTCCGACACGCACTTGGCCGATTTTTTTACTTTTAAAAATCTACAGAAAACTTACTAGATTGAATCATCAGTAATAATATGTATGATGAATAATAATAAATATAATGTCAAAAACCTCACATTTTACCTAAGGATATAGAAAGATTAGCTTTGTAAATATTTTACTTATAGTTTATTACGACATTACATGTGAATTAATTACGACGTAAAAAAAGTAAAAGTAAAAAGTTGCGATGATAGTAATTCAAAAACGGAAACTAAATGGAATACCAGATCGTGCATTGCATACGGTTGCCATAATGGCAATAAAAAACCCGGACTTCTTAACATCTTTCGACCTACCAAAGATGTGGAAAGTTTAAACCTCATATTTATTCTGTGTTAGTAAATAGGTACCTACTTAGATTTTAATGTTTAATAGAAATAAAAAAATATATGATGCTACCGACCGCGAATACAAGGGGATCAGATTGTGAGGACACGGGTCAGATTGGTTTATGTAGGACCTACATTGTAGTTGGTCGCCCGCTCATATTCATATCTATAACCAATGTAAGTATACACGTCGCGCTTTTGAATAAAAATGTACCTTATTGCGTTAACGATAGGGTCGGTAGGTTCGTCAAGCTTTTAAGTATGTTTTTTAGTGACGTTTCTGTAGGTACAAATATTAATTATTCTGTGCCACTGTCCGGCGGGCAAGTTCCTACACTTGTGAGTGCAGTAAGATGTACTCGTATGTGTTGCAGTGTGATAATGCGGTTTGACAGGAACTTCCTCCAGCGAACGCTTAACTTGTGGTAAGAGCTTCCTGCCAAGGTTTTTTTTAGGGGCTACAATATGGGGTTTTTCAAGAAAGAAGTCTAAAAAGTCTAAAGGCTGCGGTGACCGCAATAATTTCATTAAAATTAGTGCAGTCCTTTAGGAGGAATTCAATGACGTAAACACACGTACAGGAGAATAATATACAAATAAAGATACTAAGTGAGAAACTGCATTTGTCTAATACCTTATTATGCTCCTAGTTATGTAGACCTATTTGTTGAAATTTGTTACCAAGATAATTTAGGTCCTACAGAATAATTGGCTATCTTTACGTGCATCTTGGGACTTAAAACGAGGCGATTGATGATCCCATTTCCATTTAAATTCCAGATCATTCTGTAAAGGTCCGGAAAATAAAATTGGTTAAGTAGTCACACTAAGTAGTCCTTATACCACACAATTTATGAATATAAAGTAGGATCAAACGTAGGCTATGTTTAGGTACTTAGCCCTTGTTTCTCTACACTATTAGAGGCACAGGCCTTGCGGTGTTCCAGTGCGAATTTGCGGATACCTAGCTAGTAACCACTGGACTGTTAACATTCTCAAGCTACCGCGGCATCTGACTTGGTTTAACGACTGGTGCCATTATGACAACACAGACAAGACCGAGGGTTTACCGAACCCTCCAAAGCACGCATATGATAAGAAAAATGTGCTACTAGCCGTCACTCGTCCAATGACTGTCCACGCCCGTCGTTGCTTAACTTCGCATATCGTTTGCAAAAGATAAAAGCTGCTTACAACGAAAGCCTGCCTGCCAACAAGTGAAAGTTTACTTTTAAAACTTAACCTTAAATAACTAAAACTGCATTTTGCGAATGGTTTGACGTAAGGGTGGACATGTTACTGATTTTCTTAACATTCTGGACTATTTTCGCTAGATGGCTATCTATCAAAGATCGTAATTTTCGGGAGCATGAGCGCGACACGACTTTTTTTTTAATTCTTATTAGCCTCATGCGTCCACACTGTTGGAGCACGGCCTACCTACGCCAAGGACTATTTAGGCCATAGGCCAAACGTGGGCCTAGTGCGAATTGTAGACTTTGCATGTCTTTTTTTGACGTAAGCAGATTACCTCGCGAAGTTTACCTTCACCGAAAGCTAGTGGTTTTAATTAACAACGTACTTGAGAAAGACTGATTGGTACTCGTCAGGCTCGGACGGCCCTCAGTATGTAAGATAGACTCTTGTATGTAGGATAATCTAATAGAAATTCTGTGCAATTCAAATTTAAAGCACGCCGTGCTGCAGTGCATCTAGCCTTAGAATATCGAGTTGACAATTGAGGCTAAACGTGTAAAAAATGTGGAGCGATAATTCTATCGTATATTCTTTTGTTAATCTCATCCACAGTGGTGCCTCCGCCACGTAGAAACTTATACATGGCCAGTTTAGACGTAGAGACCGGTAGAAGTTTGTCTAAATAATCAAAATGATACAACTTGTACCTAAACGTTTTTACACATGTGGCTTTCTTGGACCAATCCTTACTAAATTAAAATAGGACTAATGATCTTCCCCCATCCGTAAAAAATTTACAGAGAGGTTTATTACTGCCAAAATTTTTAGGTATCAAACGTTACAAAAAAACATACTATCGAATAGTTTTAAAGAAAAATCCGGACAAATGCGAGTCTGGCTCGCGCAGCGAGCTTATACAAACTTATATGTAGAAAGCTCTTTTATCATATCAGTCTCTTAGGTCAGCGGGAAGTATTCCATAGGTTTTGATTTATATGTGTCACAATAAGCTATAAAAATTACCTTACCTACCTACTTATTGAAGAGAGAGAGAGAAACTTTTATAGCCATCAGTAAACTCCAGTCGTGTGTCGGAGCTGACACACACACTTTTTTTGAATTCTATAATTGAGGAGTTGCCAATAAAATTCTACACCGATAACCGAAATTTGAGCGGGTAAAACCGCGGAAACATTTTGGTACAATCAAGGAGAATCCCACGCCAATAACCAAATTTAGGGCGGGCAAAGCCGTGGCCAAAAACTAGTTTATTATAAAATAGCTCTACTTTGGTGTCACTGTTACGAGGTGCAAAAATAGGAGACCAGTCAATCATTTCCGCATCATTTCTTAAACCTTCCGGATTAATATTCTTAAAATTACGGAGAAAAATGTATTTGGGTATTTTTATTGTATTGTATTTTTACCTTATGTGACAACAAAATAAGATCGTAGGAAAAGCACGAGGTGAGTTGGCCGTGTGTAGTAACTTTGTTAGGAGATGATACAATGATTATGTCCAGTAAACAGGAAACATTGTTGGGAGACGGGTCAGTAGCAGTAAGTGGAAGAGAATGTAACTTAAAGGAAGATAAAAGAGAAATAAATTTTTTAGCTCTCGTGTAATTTTTTAAAAGACAATTAGTGTTAAAATCACCGAGTTTAATAATATCATCATACAACGGGCTTAAATCGTTTACGAGTATTTTTAAAAGGTGAAAAGTAATCTACACGCAAAGAGGGTCTATAAAACACTCCAAGGAGGCATTTTTTTTGAGATGTAAGGAGATTTCAACAATTAGGTGCTCTGCTGAGCCTGAGAATGTTGGTGGAGATAAACTGATGGTTTTACAATCAGTATCAGCCCTTTTATAAATTGCTACGTCAATTTTTACCAATGCAATCGTGACGCAGAAGCTTGAAGCCAGAAAGAGAAAATTGTGTTGAGAGTAACGAAGGCTTAAGAAAAGTTTAAGATATAAAAATGGCGTCAATACATACGTTACTGAATGTCGCCAGAAGGTCAGGATAGTGTGCCAGAACACAAAGAAATGGTAACCATATTTAGATATTGGTTCAGATCACATTTACCTTAGAAGGTTTAGTTTGAATGTGATTTCAGTGTTTTTTGTAAATAGCTTTTGTTTTCTTAATTAGGATGGTTTAATTGTTCTAATTTTTTGTTATTTTCCTTAGAAGGAAACTAGTTCTGTTTTACTTAATTGCAACTGAAAGCAAACTATAAACACGGTGAGCTAGAAGTAATCTGTAATGTAATAATAAAATAATAATATAATAAAAAGAACATATATTTCTATCTGAAGTCATCACATAGCAGCCAAGAGGGGAAAAAAAACCCGACTGCAAAAACATTAAGAACTAAACAGGATTTAAAACAAACCAAATATTTAACTATATTAATTTAAAAAATTAAGTTGTGGAATGAACTCCCTGCCAAGGTTTTCTCCAAGGACTACGGTATGGGGTTCTTCAAGAAAGAAGTTATTAGATTTCTGAAGGGTCGGCAACGCGCGATTGATACCCCTGGTGTTGCAAGCGTCCTTCACTACGGTGACCGCTTACCATCAAGCGGACCGTAAGCTTGTTTGACATCTTAGTGATATTAAAAAAAAAAAGTTAAATGTGATTTAATTTTTGTTTAGTTAATGTGGGCAACCGATGGATCTGTACTTGATAAGGGTATGTTAAGTTGGTATTCTCATTTAACTTAACAGTATACTTTAAAATAATCAATTGAACTAAACAATAAATCATACTTTAAATTAATTTAATAATAATGTTTTCACAAAGTAGCCGATTTTTTTTTGCATCCTGCGGAAAAGAATCGCCTCACTCAATTGCGCAGTAAAAACTTTTTATCCAACCAAGTATCTGATGCTCGTGCTTGCTAAGGAACACTTAAAAGCTGTAGGTTACATAAAACAAGAAAATAGAGGGCTTAGTGCAAATTCAAGATTAATGGATATCGCGTAGCAAGTTCTACGTCAGTTGGACGTACGGTGTAGACGTTTTGTATGATTTTATAATCGCAACCAATCGCACTTTATTTTATTTAATAAGAACGATAAAAAGTAGTGAGCCAATAACTAAAAACTTTAACGTGAAAAGCAAAATATATGAGTTTTTTGAGGTTAAAGGCTGCGGTGATTGCTTACCATCAGGTCTACTGTTAGCTTGTTTGCCACGATATAAAAAAAGGTCAGATTACTCAGAAATTACAATATTTTTTTATGAACTAATTTAATTACGGCAATAGTAAATATACATCCATAGGCTAAGTGACCACCAAATAGACCAAAGCCAGTACGTCCTAGCTGGCCACTTCATTTTGTTATTTGCATTTAGGTATGATAATATGTATCTTTATCACGCATATTTACTGTAAGTTATATCAAACTTGTCATAAGGAAATCTCATTATGAACTTTTTATTCACTTATAATATGTACATATTTAGAAAGTTGCAATAATATTTACATATTTTATTATTCTTCATATACATTAAATAGATTTTCTTTCATCTGTTTATTTACTAAAATTAAATATATATATATTGTTTACGTCGGTGTGCCCCCGAATAGACTAGTCTCTCATCCCCTATAAAGGTTTGCTGAAAGAAATCTCAGAATAGAGATAAGCGTAGCTGCGTACATCTTTTCTTTTTATGTAATTAATAGTTTAAACTCTTTAGTGCGTTAAGCTTGCTGTCAGCATTGTGGCTATTGGGTCATCAATATCTCTCTTAAGTTCTTCAGGCAACACATTATCATAGAAACGAGCTATACGACGATATACGACCTATGTATGAATAGTGCTTTCTGGCTAAACTGGAGAGCACTTGGAATTTTCATAGTTTGTATAAGTTTTTAAATTTAAGCGCCCCATTACTAAATTAAAAAAAAAAAAAACGGGATTAAACACGTCGTTATTTGGCAAATTACCGTACGCGTATATTGGTACGCGAAGCGACTGAAATAAAAAAGCATAAGAACTTCAATCGTGAGGATGGATACAAAGTGTCGCCTGCATGGAATTTAGTAATAGGAAAATACAGCTCCCGAGTTTCACCAACGAAGGCACCCGAGGACACCGTTGGTGTTGTTTGTAGTGATTATGACAAGTGTAGATACGAAGTCAGGGTTGTTCAACAGGACGCCTCCACTCGAAGCCGAAGACACCGCGTACCGCCGCGCCAGTCTACCCGTGACCAAGGCTGGTGTAACCCAGCCGAAACGTCGGGAAAAAGGTATTTTGCCAAATAACGACGCGTTTAATACCGTTTTATTATTTTTATTTTCATAGTTTGTTTTCTCTTTGTGAACACAAATTTAATTTTAGGGTATTTTGTTTTGGTTCTTTGCGAAGTATGCTGGTGATTGCCATATAAATAGTTGTCTTGGTGTCATTACTTTTGCAATTGAATAAATAGCTGTGGTTTACGTTTAATTATTTTTAGATTTAGTTTCTGAGCTCTTTCTAGTTTGCACATCAGGGCAGCGCTGCATCTACCCTATGCTATGATGCCGTAGAGTAGTAAGGACTGTGTCAAAGCATGATATATGGGTAATAAAGTTTTTTGATCGACAATATCTCTTAACTCAGGGTAGACAAGACAAGTTCGTTAAATTTTTTTGATAATTCCTTGAACATTTTCCCATTTTAAATTTTTATCAATTTCTTTTTTTAAATACTTAGTTATTAAAGTTCTGAATAAGTTTATATAGCAGCAAGTTTGACCATTCGTACAGTCGTGTATTTTACAAGCCTTTATTTAGTTTAACCTGTCCCGATGTTTGTCATCAAATCTTGCAATTAAATTTGATCCACTTCCCAAATCGAGAATTGTGACAATGGAATATTATGATGACATGGTGCTGATCTGATGATGGAGCTGGAAGGTGGCCATAGGAACTTCGCAATGAAACGACACAACCTCATCTAGTTTGGGCTCGTTTGAATCTTTTTGACGAGTTTGTCTTTCAATGGTAACCAGGGTCTGATGATGGAGCTGGAAGGTGGTCATAGGAACTTTGTAATGAAACGACGTAACGCCATCGAGTTTCGGCTCGTTTGATTTGTCTTGACATTAAAATGGTATAAAAAAGCTTGTTTGTAAAAAAATATTAAATACGTATATTCTTGTTTAAATTTGTATTTGATGCTGGTAATCCTAATTTAGTGGGTGCAAAACACATGTTATAAGTGTTTGTTTCATTTAATGAAACCAAATTGTTATCATACCATTTTTTTGCATTATATATGCCCATCTTAGTATATAGGTTGGTATACATTTTGTCATGAACCCCCAGTAAAACATAAAGAAGTGTCATCTGCAAAACAGAGTGTATTGCCGTTGGGTGTATAAATTACTGAACACAAATCGTTTAGGTAAATATTAAATATAATTGGTTGGAGTACACTGCCCTGTGGAACTCCGAAGTTAACGTTTCGCTGATCACTATATGCGTCCTTTAATTTTACAACTAGGGTCCTTCTAGATAAATAGGTCACGAAGCAGTTGAGAGGAGAACCTAGAATATATTATGTCTCAAGTTTTTTTTTTAATATCTAATGGGATATAATGGCAAACGTCTTTTTAAAGTCTACAAAAATGGCTAATACAATGATGTCTGTAATAGATCCCATTACCTATGTGTTTACTAAAAAGGCCACACGTAGGCCGTAAGAAAATTGCATGGTCTTACCCAAATTTGGCGTCATATGTTTTTGATAACGTTTTTTGTGTAAAATGGGGTGTAGTTTGTTTTCATGTGTGTGATTAGTTTCACTACAACTATTAAATATATAAAAATTAGCGCAAGGACAAAAACGTAGTTGCGAGGGGACGCACAGATTAATGACGACTAACTGGCGCGGACGCGCACAGAGTATGCTACGATCCGACCGCATATTTTTACGGAACAAACCCCAGCCCCAGCCAGACCGTGTCTGGATGAGGATAAACCGAGCCAGAGCCATTAATCTACTGGCACTCAAGAAAGCGTCGCGACCGTACGCTTCAGCACTGAATCCCCTACCATGACCTCTGCGACCCGCGGGATACCGTCCGAACCGGGGAATAATTGCACGATGCGACCTAAACGCCATTGCAAGGGCGGTGAATTTGAGTCATTTAAGAGGACGAGGTCTCCGACGCTTGGGAGGTTGGTTAAATCCGTCCACCGAACCCGTTGCTGTAACAAATGTAAATATTCCGAAGACCACCGATGGTGGAACAATTGCGTAATTTGTTGAAGCAACTGAAAACGCGATAACCTATTAACTGACACATCGATGAAGGGGTATTCAGGCAAGGAGGTTAAAGGACTACCGATCAAGAAATGGCCTGGAGTTAGCGTTTCCAGGTCATTAGGATCCGACGAGATCGGACAAAGTGGTCGTGAGTTCAACACCGCTTCGACGTTGCAAAATACTGATGGTAATTCCTCAAGAGAGGGCCGTTTCTCCAATCACACGGCGTAGGTGAGTTTTAGCGACCTTGACAGCTGCTTTGAAAATACCACCCCAAGAAGGATAGCCGGGAGGATCAAAAATCCAAGTCACGCCCCGTTTGGACAACTCCGAATCAATATACGTATGATTGTCCGTCAAAAACTGAAGGACCTCCTTCAGATAGCGATCTGCACCCTTGAAATTGGTGCCACAGTCCGAGCGAATTAAATGAGGAGACCACGCCGACTGACAAATCGCGACAGACATGCGACAAAGGCCTCCGTAGACAAGGATGAAACGAGCTCCAGATGCACAGCCTTGGAAAACAAACAGACGAAGGCGCATAAAAAGGCCTTAACCTGTCGGGCATTGCGAACACTTGACGTCTTCACCAAAAACGGACCCGCGAAATCCAACCCAACCTTAGCGAAAGGTCGAGCGGGCTTGAAACGATCGGACGGCAAGTTACCCATTTGTGGCTGAGTCAAGGTTCCCTTTAACCTATAACAAGGGATACATTTAAAAATGACGCTCCGAGCTGCTCGTCTGGCGGACAAAATCCAGAACTCTCGTTGCAGACAAGCCAGCAATGTGTTGAGACCGGCATGACAGTTCCTAACAGGGCGGTCCCTGATCAGCAACTCAACAAAATGACCGCTCTTGGGCAACAAGAGAGGATGCCGAGCCCCATAGGGCAATTCTGAGTTACGAAGCCTACCACCCACTCGCAAAAACTTCGACTCGTCCTGAAACAAATACTAATGACATAATAATGAAAAGACGAGCAAGGCTTCCCCGCAATTTCCCGTTCTTTGAACGGAGAAGACGCATTTCCATTTCAAACGACTGGGCCTGTACCAGTCGAACACAGGTGAGGAGCGCATCCTGACGCTCTTCAGGAGACAAGACTGAAGACGTCCTTAGCCGTGACCTGTTCCTTAAGTTGTGGAGAAACCTCTTAATCCAACCGGTGACACCAACGAGCTTGTTGAGAGAGCTGAACCGATTAAGTAAGAAGTTCGGTTAAGTGTCCACAGTCTGCTCAACAGCAAAGACATTTAACCCTGGCAAAGGGTCAACAAACTCCACAACTGTGTAGGGCCAAGTGTCTTCAGGAGAGGCCAGCCAGTCAGGACCCCACCAGAGCGGGTGATTCATTATTTGCGATCAGGCCCCGTGAAGCGCAATCTGAGGGATTCAAGGACCCTGGCACGTGACGCCAATCCAGAGACACCGCAGAAGATTGTATTTGGGAGACACAATTGGCCACGAAGGTCTCTAAGGCATGAAGGGACGCCTTAAGCCAATACAACACGATTTGGCTGACCGAGGCACGGAGACATGTTGAAGGTCCGAAAGTGTGTCATAAAAACGTAGCCAATAAGACAGCAAGTTTCCGGTCAACGAGGTATCCCAGTCGAGACTAGAAATCCAGAGCTCCTGTAGGAAACATTTGGCCCAAAAGACTACAGGAGCCACCCAACCATTAGGACCAAAGACACGCGCTAATCTGGACAGAACCAGCCTTTTAGTCCACCTGTTCATTGTGTCCGACGGTTCACCGGAGTACGTGAAGATATCCTGAACTGGCCGATATTGAACTCCGAGGACCGCGATGGAGTCAGGATTCTGGAAGAGGTGGGGCTCCTGCTGATGTTCTGACGGCAAGTCTTCTAAGACGGCAGGTGAATTGGAAATCCATTTCCTCAATTCATAACCACCTGCCCGTAACAAGCCGATTAGCTTATCCCTCAGGACTAACGCCTCCTCCACAGACGAAGCACCCGTACAAATATCGTCTACGTAAGCGTCAGAAGGGAAGACAGTAGCTGTGTAGCAACGAGCGAATTGCTATAAACGTGCTCGACTTTAGCCCGTAGGTATTTGTGTCGAGCTCATAAACCACCAATGGAGAGGCCGGATCCTTTCTCCACAAAATGAGCTGAAACCGCCTATCTTCTGGGTGTATCATGACCTGACGGAACATCATTTTAATGTCAGCCACAAATACAACCTGGTGGCGACAAAAACCAGTCAAGATGTCCGAAATGTCTACCTGAAGCTTAGGTCCCGACATCAGGCAGTCGTTCAAGGATACACCCGAAGATGTAGGCGCCGAACCATCGAACACCACCCGTATCTTACCATTTTTAAAGACGGCGTGATGTGGAACCAAATAACGTTCGTTGCCTTCCAACTCGATCTGCGAAACCGACATGTGACCGAGAGATTCGTATTCGCGCATAAAATCCAAGTATTTTGTGCGGAATTATCTATCACGACGCATCCGGCGCTCCATGGATAATAACCTTTTTTCGGCTATTTTTCAGGAGTCACCCAGACGCGGACGGAGGGATAAGAAAGGCAGTCGAGTGAAAAACCGGCCAGAATTTAGACGACCCGTATTGGCGAGAAAATACGACTCGCACTCGTTGTCGACTGGTCGAGTCCGTGACGCCAGGGGGGGGGGGGCTCTTCGATTTCCCAAAAGCGCTGAAGGGAGTCAGCGAGCGAGTGTCCCACCAGCACCGACGAAGCCGTAGACGCCTGAGCGGCAAAGGAATGTGCTGGGCCCATTATTACAGATCCGAGATTAGTCGGAACAGCGACCAACCCACCTGGCTGAAGTAACATGGCCTTGTCCAGTCCGAGCAATCCAAGGACATCAGCGCTAAGCAGAAGCTCCACAGGACCAGGTAGGTGGAACCTTTCATCGGCCAACTGCAGACCGGACGAGAGATCTAGCACGTCCGTCAGCAGGGGCACCTGAGGGTGATGACCTAAAATATCCCTCAGGACAACAGCTCCTAGATGATACTGCATGCTAGGATGGAGCAAGGAGGAAAAGGAAAACGAGACTGTACCCACGACGTTGTTTACCCGTAGACCCCCTACTCCGGAAATCCCATGACTCCGCAAACTTACCTGTAAGCGGAGACGCTTCACCAGCCACAGCGACATTAGACACCACTGAGCGCCTGAGTCCAAAATGGCGCGCACAACTTCACCAGGTCCGCACGGTGAATGGACTAGAACCTGCGCGGTGGGCAAAACAGTTGTAACCGGTGGTGGAGAGACTGGTGAAGCAGCTGCCACGAGTCAACTAGCGTTGGCCAGACCCGAGTGCCGAACTTGGCCTCGGGGCTCCGGTGGCTCATAATGCCCCACGCTTGAACCCGTATAAGCATACAGGTCCCACGCGGGCATAAGTGGTTGCCGAGACGCGCGTGCCATCGGCGGCGTGCGATAGCCACCCGATCCCGCCCTCAACTCGCGATTTACGCGAGGATGCTCCGCGTTAGGGAGGGGTAGAGGCTCATACTCCGCGTAATGTGCCCATTCCGCAATACCTACCTGAGCGGAATGGGCACGTGAGGGTGGTGACCGACGACGGCGGGGAAGGTCGATGTCGCATTGGGGACGGGGGCGATTGGGTTCGATTCAGCGGCGACGAACCCCCGCCTGTGCGAGTCGTAGACACACCTCCATGTGCCATCCGAGGGCCATCCTCTCGGATGGGCATGCATAACTCCGGGTGGTGACCCCCACCACACTTTGTACAAGGTCGCGGCTGTCGACAGTCTTTGGCTAGGTGCTCCCCCAAACAATAATAACAAAGGCCTAGCCTGCGGGTCAGAAACCGTTTTCGGGCCACCCCAGATTTTCTGTACTGGTGGCAATCCAGAATGGTGTGTCCCGGTTCATAGCACACCCCACACCGTTCAGTCCGGTCAATTGTTAAAATTCTGGGGGGCCGAAACGACCTGGTACCTCGCGATGTCCCGGGACGAGGTTGTTGACGGGGTCCAGTAGGGGTTGATGACGGGGTCCAGACTGGGGTTGTTGACGGGGTCCAGACGGGGCCAAAAATCGTGACGATCCCGATTGTGGCTCGGCGGAAAATTCTACAGCTTCCTACTCTGGTCCTCCAAAAACGACACTAAAGTGTCAAATGTGTGACGCCGAGTCACCTCCGTGCAACTGTTCGAAACGAGCCCTGACGTCATTGGGCAATTAATTCAAAACAATGTGTAACAGCAAAAATGATCACTCTGTTACCGGTTGTAACAGGGAATTTTAGGCCCCACAACGCATTTGTCGCCACCAAAATAGGGTTAAGCAGGTCCGACCGCAGCTGGTTAACTGAAGACAGTTGAGGAATACCTAAAATGGCAGCTACATGTGTATCCGCTATGCGACGGTTATTTTGGTACCGCTTCACTAATAGCTCCCTGGCTATATTATAATTGACATCAGTGATGTCCAAATGTTTTATCAAACAGAGAGGCTCATCCCTGATTAAGGTAACTTAATTTTTGCGAGTCAGATAAGTCAGTCCGTCGGTGCACAATGCTATCAAAAAGTGTGATGAAATTAGTCCACTCATCCAATGATCCGCTAAAATGTAGAATATCTAAAGTTGGCAACCGTTCGTTGCATTTTTGTTCCGAAACCTTCCTACTTGCCGGCTGCGGGCTAGTCTCTAATGTCGACACAGCCTCGTTAACCTCGTCCACTACCGACATACAAAAATCATAGTCAGAATTTACCGCCTTTAGGATAGTTTCGTCATCTGTTAACGATAAGATACCCTGGTATGCCTGTTCTAGTCCATTTACTCTTGTCGGAAACTGTTCTGCTCTTTGCCTTAATGCAAACGTCCGATCTTCCCGCTTAACGATCCCTAAAACACCTGAAAACCATCTCACTAAATTCGTTATAATAGCCCTGAACTCCTTGACCGATGACGTCATATTTTATAACTAAATTAACACACAATAAACAATCCAAAACAAAAACAAAGACACAAACAAACGACTCTGTTTGTTATATAAAACAGTTTGTTACAGCAACCAAGTTACTATATAAACCCCAAAAAGCCCTAACTACCATGTACAAAAACCCCGACTACACAATTACACAAATTGTTACGTTATCGTTATCCTAACAAAACAACTATTTTAAAACCTATTTATTCCAATCTATTTTAACCGCAATAATAAAGAGGTAGGTGAGTCATAAGCTAATCTTATTATGTCCGACGAACGATTATATGAGATAAGCCCGGTGAACTATACGACGTCACGAATTTTAAATTGTAATTTACAGTAAATCCGACGAAAACAAACTAACCGACAATTTAAAATAATTTGTAATGCGATCCAAATACCTGGTCCGAACCAGGCTCTAAGCTGCCAACTTGTTTACTAAAAAGGCCACACGTAGGCCGTAAGAAAATTGCATGGACTTACCCAAATTTGGCGTCATATGTTTTTGATAACGTTTTTTGTGTAAAATGGTGTGTAGTGAGTAGTATGTTTGTTTTCGTGTGTGTGATAAGTTTCACTATAACTATTAAATATAAAAATTAGCGCAAGTACAAAAACGTAGCCGCGAGGAGTCGCACAGATTAATGACGACTGACTGGCGCGGACGCGCACAGAGTATGCTACGATCCGACCTCATATTTTTTACCGAACACTATGCAATAGCATTACCTGCTGCTACTAGCCTGCCTAAAGCCAAACTGTGCATCACTCAAAATATAGTTATCATCTAGGAATTTTACAAGCCTTTTTTTTAGTAGTTTTTGATAGTGATGACAATAAAGAGAGAGTCCAGTTTCAGATTCGAAACCCCTTATAAAGATTGGAATTAGTGCCGATTTTTTCAGTGAATGTAGAAAGATACAATATTTTATACTTAGTTTAATAATATATGATAGAGGGCTTAAATTGTTATCTCATGCTGTATGCAGTGTAAAATTTTACCAGATATTTCATCGAATCCACTAGAATTATTGTGTTTTAGGGATTTAATAGTTTGTAGTACTTTCATTTCACCAGTAAGCTTTAGGTAGAGTGACATATTTGTATTTAATTGTTTAACAGACTTGGCTAATTTATGTTGGGTTGTACAATATATGTATATATTGTATGGCTAATATATTGTTTTTCCAAAATATTGTTTTCTTTGTTTTGTATTGTATAATCAAGTTGAAAATATTCATTGTGTATGATTAGTCTTATTTTATTGTTTGGTTTAGTATATTTCTCTTAAAATAGTGCAACGCTAAAAGAATTTAACAAATTTCTCTTTATTGAAATTTTTAACTATGAGTAAAACCACGCATTTTTATGTCAATGTTATTTAAAGTTCTCCGTATTTAAGATTGTAAATCATACTAAACGTCTACACCGTACGTCTAACTGGCGTGGAACTTGCTACAAGATAACATTATTCTTGAATTTGCACTAAAATTTTAAGTAATATACAGGTTTTAAGTGTTCTTAAAGCTTGCTTTTATTATACTTGGTTGTATTTTTCTTTATACCGCTAAAGTGGCAAACTAGCTGATGGTAAGCGTTCATCGTAGCCTATGGATGCTTGTGAAACCAGGGGTATCACTCGCGCGTTGCCGACCCTTCAAAAATACAATAACTTTTTTCTTAAAGAACCCCATATTGTAGTCCTTAGAGAAAACCTTGACAGGGGACTCATTCCACAACTCAAGCGTTCGCGAGAGGAAGTTTCTCTGAAACCGCACTGTACGCGACCATTTCGGTTCTAAAGTGTGAGAATGTATTTCCTGCCGATGCGATGGCGAGCGGTGCGATGGTTTATTGCGCAATCGCTGTTGTGAGGCGATAGTTTTCCGCAGGATGCTATAAAGTCGGCTACTTTGTAAAGACATTATTAATAAACTAATTTACAGTATGCTTTATTGTTCAGTTCAATTGATTATTTGTAAACACTTTAGGGCTCGTCTTTATTTTTATTTTATTAGTTTTATTACATATAGTATAAGACAATTAAACAAAAAATAGATTCCGAGTACAAAATTGTAGCGATTATTACGAAGAACAGTTGAGTTTTGTCTTGGCACATTTCGTAGCGGTTGGTCCTTCGTAGCAGCACCTCGTAGCGCTACTCTACGGTACGGTTTTTCATGACTCGTCGACAGTATATAGTTTAAAGTTAGGTTTGTGTTTGAAGTGTCTGAACTTAGGAAAATTTGAACACTTATAACACCAATTTAAGTTTATGGATTACACCATAATATTGTCCTAATAATTATATATTTTTAATAGTTCATAGACACAAGTTCGCGTAAGTGTCCATGCAAAAGTGCAATGTTAATGACAATAAAATATATGTTCGATTTCTTATTACTTGAGTGTTTTTTTTATTTATAACGAATCACAATAATAGAAAGTGATAACCAATAATTACAAATAGACCTAGCTTTGACAGTTTGAAATATGATACAGCAACTGTCAAAAATAAATAGAATGATTGTAAATTTTGTAGGTGTTTATGTGTGTTTCGTGTGAATGCGTCCGCATAATATTTTTATAGAGCGTTTAATATACATATGAATCCAATGTATCTCATTCTTGCACTTCGTTTTATTGTCTGACCAAGTTTGAGAGAATTTTGATGTTTCAATGGGGTCGCACTTCCGGCATTTTTGTTAATTTGAATAAATTTAATTTATTGTATATTTGATTTTTGTAAAGTGTAAGTAAATTAGTTTATTGGTGAGGTTTTGAGGCTGTGATAGTGGTTGTGGTGCGGTAGGTGCGTCGCTGTCGGTGGGCGTGCTCTACTGTTGGGCGGGGCGCGCGGCGCGAGCACGTGCCGCACGCTCACGTGGAGGCGCCGAGCGCGTTCAGCGCGACGTGCCCGGCAGTATGAATAATTGTATGGAGTGAATGAATCGATGTGGTAAAGCGGGGCGCGGAGCGGCGGGGCGCCGGTCGCTGCGTGCCGGGGTGCGCCGCGCCGCCAGTCTCGTGCCGGTAGTCGGTAGTGCAGCCGAGCGACTCCGGGAGCCGTCCCCGCCGCGCCGTCGCTCGCTCGTAGTTGTAGTGCGCCCGCCGCTCGGCCCTAAGCCGCCGGCGACTAAGCCCATGGATACCCAGAGCCAGGACGTGGCTCACAGCCCCGCCGAGGTGCCCAACGACCCCGGGTGCGTCCGCAAAACTACTATCAAACTGACCCGACGATCAGCTGATTCTTCCCGCTGGCTAACACTTATGTTTGTATTGCAGGAAGATGTTCGTCGGAGGACTCAGCTGGCAGACTAGTCCAGGTACGCTCCCCGATCCCGGCACTGCACCGCCGACGGAAGTGCATCCGACTACACTGGTCGGTGCCATCCGACCGCCCGCAATAATGGCACAAGGATGATTTCATTGTACGCGCGATGTAAACGCGTAACGCTTTTTAGTAATTACATTGTAACGTAAACACCGGTAAAGTTTGGTAGTCAGCTGATTATGTTCGCAACGCAACACTGGGGAGTTTAAGTTTCGGTGGAGAGGCTCACTGTGTCGGTAGCTATAACAGTGTGAGATGTGTCAACTTTCGGTGGTTTTCATACAGTGTTCTAGTCAATTTCCTGTAATTCAGCGGTAATATTGAGATGTAGTTAGAGACAGGTGTGCGATGGCGGCCATTCAGGGTGCGCGCGCAGCCTCCGCTGCTGCCTCGACATCTCACACTCTCACCATATATTACAAGCAAATTTCGACTTTAAAAGTATAGCAATTCAGCTAAATATCAATTTAGGTTCTCTAGCCCATTTTTTCCAAAACAGACATCAAAACATAACCTCAATCTCCAATAAGTACGTAAATAGATACCGGGTCTTTTCTTTACATAAATATTAGACTACATATAACTATTGGCAAATTTAAAATCTAATAACTCTGTACTAATCTTAAAATTGTGTTACACTTATTGAAAATACATAACAAAATAGCAACTTTTGTTTTATTCCAATCCTGTAAAAGCATCTGAATTGTAGGATTGTCAATTAAAAGTAAAAGTCCATCAATAAGAAAATAAATTAATTGGCATCTTGTTTTGTAAATATTAATTAATTAATGGACGATTAAAAAGAGTCGTTGGTTCGATTCAAAGGTTATAAAATTTCGTTATGTGTAGTATTATATTTAGTGCAATGCGTGCAAAAAAGTGTGTGAGTGCGCAAGTTTGACCGATGCGTTGTGCCGTGGTATTGGGTCGCACGCCCACGCCGCACTTTGATCCTTCTGTATCTACGCCAACTTCGATCTCCTCTGGAGATATCTAGGCCGTCGGATCTCGATCACCACCAACTGTACAGCAAATTGGCTGATTTTATCGATCTGTGTAATAAATCTTATATACTCTAACTTCTATAACTATTAAACATATCATTTTTTCATTGTATATCCGCCCATGGTAAAGCATTTTATAATATAAGTATAACCTTAACCTAACTCAACATGTTGCATAATATTTTTTTTTAAATAAAATATTAATATTTATTGGGCAATAAACTACGAAAAAAGTTGCGACTGTTAGGAAATTGTTTGAAACTTAAAATATCAAACTTAAGGAACCATAGTCACATGTTTGTCTAAGATGTTTGCACCTTGCCGGGGCGCTACACGATAAGATAATTTTTAAACTAAGTTCCACGACATACCAACAGCTATCATTGATATGGGAGCGAAGCGCTGCTTGCCCTTATCTTCGAAACACAAATATCCAAATTTTATGTGAACGCCTTTAGAATAAAAATCAATCACAAACTCAAGCCGATCGATAAGATTGGATTTGACAACTTACAATGTTGGTGTAGCAAAGTACTCGTGTTTATCTTTCATGGATTTTTCTGAGATTGTTAAATATTGCAATTGCATCGTACACACAATTTAGCAATAATATTGCGGCTTTGCATCAGTCTCCGATTCCTATATTTATTATAAAGAAAATATGATAAAACTTCAAACCGAAACGATAAGACACAATATTAAGATAACAAACTAACAGAATTATTAGTTGGTGGATCAGCAAGCGAAATATAAGTTTATTTGTCATTTTATTTAGGTTTACTGTGGTTTTGATACTAACCTTTCTGTCCTTAACCTCTTATATAGTTACTATTTAAGCTTCTGCTTATTAACTTTCGGTAAGGTGTGAATAGAAAAACTGTTTTAAATCGCAGTTAACTAAATTTTCATTTATTTTAATTGGCTTTAGACCTAAAAAAAATGTTAAAAACTTATTTTGTCCTATATATTGCATTATCATATGTAGATAAATAGATAGATAGATACCTTATTGCCACCTATTGAACCCTATTACTAAGACTTCGCTGTCCCTACGTCTGTCACCAGGCTGTATCTCATGAACAGTGATAGTTAAGCCGTGTCTCCTGCTAGTTGTTTTTGTTAAATTTTCCATCTAACACCTAACCTCTAACAGAAATGTTAATGATTTTGACATTTAAAGTTAAAAAAACATGTTAACACGTTATCCGAGGCGGATGGAAAACATCACCCGCGTTCGCCTGCAGGGGGGGTGATTCATTCATTTTGTGTTAAGTATTCGTTGCGTGTTGTCTGATCTGTGGTTCGCTTTGCGCGCTCGCCCGCCATCTTTGCATTAGCTTGCTACTAATGCAAATCTGTGCTTCTTTATTTAAGTTAATTAGGTATATTCTCTTTGCTGTGCTTTGGATTTTGTAAAATTTTACATTTGTAGATTCTACATTTTTGTCTAACACTTCGCCTCTGGACTAAAACCAAGATAGCTACAACTGCTAATACATCTTCCACGTCAGAGCTCATCTTGCACACTGAGAAACTAACAAAACAAAAACGATACGAAAAAATGACGAGGAGACAGTTTGTTAAAGAAAAGTGTTAATGTTAACATGTTAAGTTAGATGTTTTGTTAGAATTTAACAAAAACAACTAGCAGGAGACACGGCTTTAGACAGTTGATATTTTCACAGTGTTTCTGTTGCCGCTATAACAAAAAGTACTAAAAACCACAATAAAATAAATATTTAAGGGGACTTTCATACAACAAACGTGGTTTTTTTTTGCCCGTTCTTGTTCGATATACGCAACAGGTAGATGCTTGAAATATTCACATAATATTTAATTTTATATTAAATATTTAAAAATAATTTATAAAATTAAAATTAAACAAATATTTAAGGCGGGCTCTGATACAACAAACGTGTTTGTTTTGCCGTTTTTATAGATAATGGTACAGAACCCTTCGTGCGCGAGTCCGACTCGCACTTTGGCCGGTTTTCTATAAGTAACGGTAATTTATTCCACTGTTTTATTGCATGTACGTTAAATGAATTGGCATAAAGACTATTGACATAGGTTGGTAATTTAAGGAGGAGATGAGTGGATGGGCGAAGAATCCCCAGATTAGAAGTACCTATAAATATAAATTGCGGCAAGTGCGATTCGGAAGCCACTTGAGCTGTTGTCGAAAATTGGAAACATGACACATTTACGAAGTCCAAATATGAAACGTATACAAAAGTTTTGAAGACGCTCAAGTTGATTTAAGTGGTCCTCAGAGATAAAATAGCAGTCAGCGTAATCGAGAATAGGATGAAGCAAGGTCTGCGCAAGCGCAATTTTGGTTTGAATGGGAAGAAAATTACGTAAACGTCGTAAGGAACTTACAGAAGCGTATATTTTTAGACCTAATTTTTGAATGTGTGGTGCCAAAGTAAAAGTACGATCAATAAAAATGTGGAGAATGTGGTAACTGTCAAGCTGAACAGGAGGTAGTTAATTAAATTTTTCTCTAGATATAAGCTTAGGGCTTCTTATTTTAACAACTTTGGCCTTAGCAATGTTAATTTTAGTATATTATTATCTGCACTATTCATTTACAAGATTTAGAGTTAATAGTATCGAAAGCCTTGTCAAGGTTATCGAGTGAGGCGTGAGTATAGATTTGAAAATCGTCTGTATATAAGTGGTAGAGAGAAGAGATCCGTGAGAAATATTATAATTGAAAAAGAAGTGGTGACAAGATGCCACCTTGAGGTACTCCAGCAAGGATAACGCACCAGGACGAGAACGTATCCTCAACTTGGGTACGTTGCTGGCCTTCATGCAAATAAATGCGAAACCTTTCAATTGCCGCTGGAGATATGTTAAGGGAACGTCATTGAGCAAGTAAAATATCAAAGTCGATTGTGTTAAAAGCATTACTGAAATCCAGTTATGACAGAACTGTCAGTTCTGTACGCTTCATACTGCGACAAATATCATCAGTAATCTTTGCAAGAACAGTAGCCTAACTATGTCCATGTCGGAAACTGGATTGAAAAGAATAAACGAGACAATTTTTTGTAAAGAAGTGACTGAGCTGTTGATGGACCAGTCGTTCTAAGACTTTGGACAGGAAAAGAAGGATAGATATCGGAGGTAATCAGAAAACGAAGCAGTTGGCTTTTTTAGGTAATGGAATTACATGTACCACTTTCCAAATATCAGGAAACTTACCAGATGTGATGGATACATTTAGGATGTGAGTAATAATAGGAGAAATAACATCAAGTACAGAAATGATCATATTAAGGCTAATGCAGTCATTCATCACTTGATGCAATGGATAATATATTCTTCTCAACATCACAGACAGAAAATTTACTGAAGGTAAAAGGAGAGTAATCAGGAGTTAGGATCACTGAATGATTAATAAGAGTTTGTGATTTTTGTCAGCTTCAATGACAGAAGAAGCTGAGAAATGTTGATTGAGAAGATTAATATCGAAGCTCATGGAAGTTTCCTCTTTACGAGCTTTCCCAACTCCTAATGATTTCAAAAGTTCCTGGCCGAGTCTTCATTTTCCACAGATGTGTAGATGTGGCGTCGTTTTGCATCTCCGTACACCATGTCGCAGCAATTTCTAAGCCATTTATATTTACATAAGTTTTATTCGGTACAATAAGCTTTAAACTTTGCCTTAGCACGACACTTTTTAGCTTGTATAGATTTGATTTCATCAGTTAGCCAAGGTGCAGGGAGATGCTGAATTTTGATAGGTCTAATAGGTGCATGAATTTCATACAAATTTATAAGTAAGGAATTAAAATTTTGCACTTTTTCATAAACGATTTGTGCATTCATAACAGGTGACCAATCAATGTGTGCAGCATCGTTTTATAAGTTTTCCACGCTCATACCACCAAAATTGCGCTGCTGAAGTATTAGCTTTAGCCAGGTTATTGTTGTCGAATGACGCCAGCGTATCAGGATAGTGTGCCGGAATTCCTTGCGCATTGATGTAAACAACATTGATATTTTTCACTAAATTTGAAAAAACAAAAATTTAAAGAGGAGCTGAGAGGAACTGATGTGCTGTGAATGCTTATGTTCAGTTCGTCAGATGATGAACATGATATATCTTCATCTATGTCATTGGGATTTTATATCATAGCAAAAAATAATAAATACCTAATAATAATAATCTGTAAATTAATATATATAAATAAATACAGATAATAATATATATAGCTAATACTAAATTAATAAGCGCGAAGTTTACAATGTCTACCCGCCAGCAGTCAAGTAAATAAAATAATAGCTTACACTAGGTACGATATTGAAAAGTAGGTACAGTAGAGTGAATAATCTAATTGGGAAATATAAAATAAAAATTAATACATATTTAAAAAATATTAAAAATACACACAATATACATACAAATCACATCACATGTTAATATAGAATAACAAGCTTTGAACTTAACATATAAAATCAACTAGTACAACAACTCTTTGATATAACACTTAACACAAGATTCAGTAGAAAATAAAGTATTATGCATAAATTTAGACAAATAGAGAATTTGGTACTTTTTTGTACCTTTCCTGGCTTTACTAGAAGACCTTGCAGTTGTAGCTTTGTCCGTAGGTGGACATAATTTAGATGAACTACCAGTAGGTGCGATGTAATTTTTTTTAAATAGGCCTTGGTGCGAACTTGATTCTTCTTAGGTACCATCCGTACTGACCACTGTAATATTATAGCTGCGTGTCCAACACTTGCCAATATTGCCATAAGATTTGGCAAACCAGATTTTGTCTCGGCAATCCATGCTCTTATATTTGATAAGGAGAGGTCTTGGTTTATCGCTTAAAACGCGGCCCATGCGGTAACAACGACTAATGTCAGATACTTTAGGAATTTTGAACCCAAGTTTTCCATTTATGGCTTGCATCACTGCTGCGGCTGATTTTCTTTCTTTTCAGACATGCTGTGGAAGATAAGAAATTTTCCACGATTGCGCATCTTCTGCTGCTCTATTTCTTGAGCTATTAGATCAATTTGATGTTGCAGATTTTTAAGGGTTTCAATAATAAAACTTTAAAACTGGAAAACTCGGAGCTAACTTCAGGAATGGTGTTAGTGGCTTTACTTACTGGTGAAGTCTTATCATCCAATATCTTAGCCTAAAACTCATCCATTTTCTTGTGAAATAACTCTGAAAAGTCAAACATTGATTATTTGATGGCCTCTATTTTATAGTAAGTGAGAAATGTGATTTCGTTTTAGTGGTTACAGAAAGGAAAATAAAACTGCTGGTAGGTAAATATTATCACTGTATATAATAAAACATTACTAAGGCCTTAATTTACTCAAATTTATTAATATTAATAAATAATAAATTTATTAATATAAATAATATTAATAATAAAGACATTGAATGGTTGTATGTATTTTTTTACGTACTTACCTTCAATAAAAACATCGATGGTATTTTTTACAATTTATTTATGGTTATCGCGTGAGGTGAAGCACATTTAAAACTCAATAGAATTCCCAATAAAAAATATACAATTTTTTCAATTTAATAAAACGGCAACAAGTATATGTTGAAAATATTCCTAAAAATATAGAAATGGAGTGTTTTATAATATACTTTCTTTACATCAAAACGTTATTAATGTTTGACACTTAATGTTGACTGAAAAAATATTACAGTAATAAATGTAAAATTACAGTGTGGAATGTCAGATATTTTCACGGTTCACAATTACTAGGAGTATCTACTTTTAAATTAGGGTATACAAAATATACTTTTTGTCAGGTTTTCTTTTAGTTTTTTTTGATAGGTAACCTTCTTATAAAAAAGAGTAAAATGTATTTAGCGTACTGGGAGCTAATTCTCACTTCATCCGAGATAATCTCGTATTAGAGTATATCTGGAAGACACCATCTCGACTGTAAAATTTCGATCGTTGACATCATTTTCGCGTTTGCTGTATTCTCACTATCAATCGAAACAACCTTCGAACAAAATGTCGTTCGAAGCGGTGGAATGTTGCCATTGTCAACCGGTTAGGCTATGAGGTACGTTCCGTTGCACAGTTGTAGAGCGTTTTTAAAAACGCCGACTCTAATATGCTTCTTTTGATATATAAAAAAAGGGTTCGGTGACTACAAAATGTTTGAAGCAACATTTTGCTTGTGTTTCATCATTATTAATGAGGAAATAATAAGTATAACTAAGTTTGTAAACAAAATCCCTATTTCGAGAAATTGCTTTCATCTTTAAACGGAACGTATTTGGACATAAATAAAAAAAAACTGTGTTTGTTTTTGTTGTGAGTTTTATTTGTTTATTTGGTTGAGAATTTTAGGTTATTCTTATTTTTCAACGGTGTAATTATGTTTATTAAATGTTTTTAACATGAAATTACCACCTAGTATTATCAAAATACTACGCAGCACTAAAGATGGCGGTACCGGACCTCAAACATTTTTGGGTATGTGATGTAATCTAGTGTTTGTTATGATGGAAATCAATAGAAATAGAAGAATATTATTGTCATGGGCGACTTTGATAATTGCAAAAATCGGCCAATCAATCAATTGAGAAAAGACTAGTAATGTATTATGAAAGTAATAAAGGTAAAAAAATATCATATTTGGTAATATAAGTCATTTTTTCCGCCCTATTTATTACTCTGACCTACATTTTAGACATTTACTTTAGATTTTAGAACATATAGTTCACGCTAAGAGTAGAATTAATGTTTAGAACCCAATCATTTTGAACTAAATTTGTCATGATTCGAATGCGAGATGTAGTCTCGAACGGTCCCGACCACTCGAAGCAGTTCGAGCGCCTTGCGTTCGAGAAATGTCGGATTCGACATTACCAGAATTGCAAAACTACATTTTCGTTCGAGAAAAGTTTAAATTCGTACTTTATTTCGAATTCGTGATCAATTCGATTGCGTGAGAATTGGCTCCCTGAAGTTAAAAAAAAAATTCGACAATTGTGTTTCTTATTGTTCTTTTACCTGTTACACGATAAGGGCCGAAACACATAACTGCCTTGCGCCAAAGCGCAACTGAGCGAGGGCAACAATAATTTTTGAAACCACTCCCAGGACGATACGTGTTGTTTTCAAGCGTGTTAGAAACAAATTGCGTTGGTTTTCACCAAGTGTGACGTCATGACGCTGGAATGTGCGGCGCCGCAACGCGGTAATGGGTTTCGGCCCTATGATCGGATAGTCTACTAGGTGGAGTGGTGGGCAGGCATCGGTAACGTATTTAGTCAAAAAGCCACGTAGTTCCATACTATGTTTTTATGTAGATTAGTTTCTTTGCCTCGGCCATTATACGCCTCACAGGGTACAGGCCTCTGCTTGGAGAAGAAGACATAGGCATACGCGCTGGTACAGTGCGAATTGGCGGACATTTGTCGTGCTAATAGATAGTTGGCTATCAAAGTTTTCAAGCCACCCAAAAGGCAGTTGTCTTGGCTTAATGACTGCTATCATTATATGATAATAGCCGAAACTGACGTTATGACGTTCCCTACGAAGCAGAGAGGAGCTCAGCAAAATGTACCACAAGGCGGTCACCCATTCAGTAACAGACCACGCCGTAAATAGTTACAAAACTAAGCCACACTGGTAAAGAAGAATTTTAAGTTTGTGTTGGGCTAGAATCGATTATCGTACAAAAAGAAATCAACTAGAAAAGGTACCTTTTAATTATTCAATGAAGACCATTTACTTGTAACTGATATTTGTGCTAGCATTTAAATAGAGGGTTCTGTTTTAATCTTTACTAACTGACTTAACTTTCAATCATTCAAACAAATAATAATTATTTAATTTGGTTTCCGAGAACACATTTGAATTGCCAATTCAATTTGTTAAAAATGCGACAGTTAAAAAAATAGACAATGCTTATTACTGCACTGTATTGTAGATTAAATAATGTTAATAATCTGTTAATGCTACTAAAAACAAAGTCGTTCTATAGGCTTCATCGTGTGCTATGTCTAATGTCCCATGTGAGGGAATTCAGTTATTTAATAGTACTACCAGTATAGATTAACGAAAAAATACGATTTTAATATAAGAAGTACGGAAAACGGTTTTTGATGGAAGTGTTGTTGATGAAGTTCTATCATCGTGATTTATTTTAGATTTTTAGAAAACGTGGTTTAAAAGTTAACATGTAAAAAATGTATCTCAGGTGATATAATATGTTTTTAAAGCCGAAGCATATGAGCTGGTAAGAATCAAGCTTACTACTTAGTTGACGAAGCTATTTGATTTTAACATTATTAGCCTACATCTATATCATAACACAAATATTTAAGTACTTATATTAAGGAGTTACCTACCAGTAGCCACGGCAGAGCTAGTCATTCGCGCGTCACCCTCTGTGACGTGATCTCTAGCTTAACATCCTAGTTACCTACATCTATATCATAACACAAATATATAAGTACTAATATTTAGACGTTACCTACCATTAACCACGGAAGAGCTGGTCGTTCGCGCGTCGCGCTCTGTGACACGATCTTTACTTTAATGACATTTTAATGACGAAACAAAATTTTGGTGGATTCGCGTTAATCGTCTACAAACGATGAGATTGCGTTTGCTATCACTAGTTTGAATGTAAAGAGTAAAGTGGATCACTTCCTATTGTAATAAGGCCATTTATGTATTTTTACGCGTACCAATGTATGCAATTATTAGTAAAAAAGTAGTCGCTCCAATTATTGATTAGTACTTATTTTCTTGTGAGCAACTTAGCTTCTTTTTTTGCTCCACATGCTTGCTTTCTTCATTGTTTTAAAAAACATAAAAAAAAGAACCAATCAAATGCGAGTCAAACTTGCGCGCTAAGGGTTCCGAACTTAACATGAATTTTATATATAGCTTACTTGTTATGTTTGTTTGGTGTGTTCATCTGATTCTATTCACACATTTTTTGCGTAAACTAATTAAGTTATACAGATTTTCCTCGATATCTATCAAATAAATTATTGTTAATAGTTCTTTTCCTTTAATTATTTCAATCAATCTTATTTTCTTGCGTTGCTGATTTGTCGTCCATAATTCGTGTCTTCCGTTTCTGGGAATCTTTACTCCGTACAGTTCGATGCCTTTGACCGCGACAAGATACTAAGGTAGAAGAACAATAGGGCAAAAGCGGAATCAAAGCTTTTCGGCTACGGTTGTTTGTTTGGCTCCGGCGCGTGCGCATTGCTATTAAACACGATCGTGTGTTACGTAATTTCCGCTCTATCTTTTGCTTGGGTACTATATTACCTCAAGAATGACCGTATTTCTATTAGTTTTAATATATTTTTTCTGATATGGTTAAAAATTAAAAAAAATATCTATAATAACATAAATTGATTAACTTTTCTTTTAAGTGTTTCTTGGCTAAAACTTGAAAGCATTTAATTTTAGAACTAACGTCTTTTTAGCTCGCACCATTCTGCAACTTGAATTGTTTCGAGATCTGGTCTTAAAAACTTGAATTGGTCAATGTGGCACCGGTTAAAAGACAGCTACCACGCTCAGATTTCGATTTAATCGATGACCTTTTCATATTTCATAGACACTATGAAAAGGGATCGATTATTCTCCCCTTTCAGTTGTTTAATCTAGTAGAGCATATTAATGAATCATGGTACTAAAGCCTTTGAGGAAACCAGCTTACACAGCTAAAACAAATAGTAATGACCCTCGAAAACTGCTTTTCTCAAGTACATTGTTCGTACACACGAAATTTTGGTGACGCAAAAAAACATGGAGCGATCTGTATATTTTAAAAAGGTGCACGTGAAGTCCACAATCAGCAATCGCATAAATGAAGGGAATTATACTTATGGTTGAAAATCTAATTTAATTATATAAAACAAATAACGAAATTACTCGGAATTCATTTAAAATTGTATCCAGTGGAAAATGGAGATTATCATTGAATTCCCCGGAAAAACAAGTGAACCCCTTTCAGTCGTAGAAAGGGCTGCGCTTCAAGTACTCGCCAATTGCGAGGAATTTACCTTCGCCTTCATCTATTATTAATCTTCTGATTTAGCATACGCTGAATAATGTAGCAGGCTGATGCAAAACGTACGCATTGCCATTATTTAATTTCCTCTTTTAGGTACTGTGGTTTATACAATAGATTTGGGATATTTTGTCAAATTAAAGAAGTGGTTCCATTTGTATATTTTTAGGGTTCCGTAACTTAAAAGAAAAAAAAAGGAACACTTATAGAATCACTCCGTTGTCAGGCAGTCTGTTTGTTGGATTTTGTCTGGAACGCGTGAAAGAATTATTTATCAAACAATCTACATTTCCCTGGAGCTGTAAAAATATCAAGCTTCTAAGTCAATTTAATTGAAAAATATGGCCATTTCCACCCCATATTTTACCTTCACGGTACTTTGACCTGGAATCATAAATTTGACAAGAAGCAAAGCCTTATAGCTCGAATGGAAAAAAATCCAAAAGTTGGAAATTTGTAGTTATATCACTTTAATGTTTGTCTGTCTGTCATAAAGGTATCTAGTTTGAAATTAATATTAAAAGTCTTAGTTGAAGCTGTATAAAAACCAAGCTTATAAGCCCTCTTCTCATTCCTTCTTATTTTGTTTTAATTAAATTTTTATGCAGCTGACATGTCGTACAAGATTGTTAATCATCGTTCCTTTTTTATTTTGTATACTTTCGAGTATCACACTGTTCTCATTTATTCTCTTGAGTATCACATAATTTTTACTTTTTCTATTTAACTAATTATTGACGATCTCCTCCAACACTACATTTCGAAGGCTTCTATTAGTTATCTCTCTCTGTGTTCTTCTTCATTAGTCTTACAAAGCTTTGCTGTACACAAATGGTTTTATAAATTTCCTATTAAGACTTCAAGGAATATGCAAGGATTACATAGATTTCGATGATTGCAGTTTAGCTTTATATTCGACATTATTAAAAGGTGATTAGCAAAAAAATATATAGATATCTAGCTTTTTGGATATTTTACAAATATTTAAAGTTAGCCAAATTTCAAAGTTTGAATATTTGATTTCTTATCAATTTTATTGCAACTTTTATTATAGCGGTACAAACGTAAATGAAAAATTTAAGGATATAATAACAATAATATTAAACGCACCGTAATATTTCCATCTTATAAGGATGATGTTATAATATAAAGTGCAACAAACTTGACCCGGTGGTAAAAAATCAAAACTACAGTCGCCATAATTGTCTTGTGTGAACTCTCAATGCAACTCGCGACCATACAGCGGGTCAGAAAAGTTCGTTGCACTGTACTACCACTTAGTATGAAGCCATGCGGGGAGCTTTCGCTCTATTTTAAATAGGCTTCGTAAGCTAAACACCTTTACATATTATTATCTCAAAAAGTACCTAACGGGACAAAATTTTACTTTTACCGTTCTTTTTTATGCAATGTGAGATTTTATAATTACTAATAAAAAAAAATAATGCATATTCCCACAAATATTTCGTGTAAATATTTAGATATTAATGTTCTTAGAAATATAAATAATAGCAACTATTGTTTCTCGATTTTTGTTTTTTGTGAAATTGTTTTTAAAAAAAAGGCATTAGATTAGAATAGTTAGGTTCAAGAGTAGGTACCAGTGGCTTCGCCACTTCGTAGAAGCCGATTCACTCAGCCTACCTCAGAAATTCAATTATTATTTGCGCTTCACGTACATTTGCTACAAAGAAGCTATCTGCAATAAGTTTACTCGCGACCATAAGGTCGCTAGCGCCATGTATAAGTTAGCGTTAACGCGTTTTGTTCGACGTAGTGTAAAGCCATTACTCTGTCTCTTTCTCTCACATGCATGGGGTGAAATTGGTAGCAGTAGGCTGATAATTTTTTTTGCTCTTTCTAATGAATACGTTTTTATCGTTTCTTCTCTCTGTCGCATACAAGTGATTGATAGATAAGGTTGCAAAATAAGAAAATCAAAATATATAAAAATTTCAATAACAACGTACAAACGTTTTCATTTAGAAGTGTACTTGGGTTTTATTGAGAATAGCATAAATTAATCCGTCCGCCATTATCACTGTTTGTGCGGGGTTGTGATGTGGTATTTTTTGCGGGTTTTGTTTATTTTACTATTTTATTGTGTTTTTATCTTACTTATTTGTTTATTGCAGTGAGTTGTCATAGTGGCTTTAATTCATATAGAGTGTTGTTTAACTGACTCGTTGCTAGATCACGAAATTTCGTTTCCAAACTAAGTTTTGAGAACAAAAAAACATCATTTTATTCGACCGACTTATCCTTGTCATAATTGGTCGCCATTGGTAGGTACCTATGTAAAATATTTACACATAAGTGAAATTATGTATAATAACACGCAACAATAAAATGTAACAATGATATGAAAGCTTTTGGCTATTTAATAATTTTTTATACAATATTTATGAGTTATTTTTATTATTAAAGTAGAACGAATTCCAGTTTTGTATCTGTAGATTTGTGTCATTGGAAGCCACTAATGACTGCCCTATTAACTCTAAAACTTGAGAAAATTCCTAGTAAACGAATAACCTCGTTAACTGTCACTGAGCCTTTAGCAAGAAAAGTAATTTGCGACATCAATAGATGTTTGACAAAATCATTTTTTGGTCATTTTTGGGGTACCCTAAACTTTAGAATTAGGTGTAGTTAATCCGTTAATATGTAATGTTACTTCCAAATACAAAATCTCATTGTATTAACTTTTTTTAAAGTATATGCTATATTACTAATTGTTATTAAAAATCAGGATTTAGATTTATATAAATTTTACTTTTTTATTTTTAATTATTTAACAGTAGGAAAATAAAGTTCTGTAAAATGCAGACAATGAGTAAAAATTTCATAATTCAATTCTATTATTTAAATTTATAAAACGCTATCATATATATCAACATGTAAAAGATTTAGAGTACACAGTAGTCTTATTAAGAATATGATAGTTAAAAACGAATTGATAATTAAAGCATTGTATTGGTAAAACATTGATTAAAGCTGATACGCTACCAAAAGCTCGCTTATTTATAAATCGAAAGCAACTCATGCATGAAGCTTAAAAGCTGTAGCAAAAAGAGAACTCTATCCGACATTCCTAGTTCGTCTGATCCGAGAGAGCATGATTTAGCAAGTGTTCAAAAGGGGAAAGAGTGTAGGGAGTAAAGTCCAGACCGCATTACCACGACTCGGGGTATAAGCCGTCGTACAAAGTGGACGACAGTAGGGGCTGAATACGAGTAAAGAGCAGTTTTTAGCCGTGAACCGGATACACGTTTCGTTTTGCCGGTTATTTCGGCTGGCCGCAAATAGACGCGCGAACACATATTTAGCTCAACTCACATAAATCAAGATAGAGAAAAAATAATAAATCATTGGCCGGTGTATAGCTTTTAACGGGCAATAAAAGGTTTGTGGTAGGAAGATGTTGGGTTGTTAGGTTACCTACAATTGTTTTTGTCATTTGTGTAAGTAATTACTAAATTTTTTATTTAATATGGAACAACGTTCAAATATACAGGGAAACAAACTTTTCTGACTGACCCGGTGATCAAAAATCAAAATATCAGTCGTTATATTAATTGTCATATTAACATAGTTTGTACTTACATGACACTAGCGACCATATAACGGGTCAGAAAAGTTTATTGCATTGCACATCTCAAGTGTCTAAAGGTAACATACAGATAAGAAGTGAAAGGTTTGTAAATTAGGCTTGGTGATCGAAATATCAGAATCAATCAGGCAGCTTATTTCGAATTCTGGAGTAGGTAGGTTTGGTAAAAGACTAAAAACTAGGTCTCAATAAGCGAGATTTATTTACATACATTTTGCCTCTGAGAACGCGACATTTACTTATTAACACTTTTTTTTTATAATTATGGTACTACAGAACCTTACTCTAATAAACGGTGTTGTGTTTGTACAGTTATTAGATGACTCATGAACATTGGTTTGAGTATCTTAGGGTTTGTCCGGGTAAGTATTATAACCTAAAAATGACCAAAGGTATTGATTTTTTTATTGAATATAAATCAAGGATGGGATAAATCAGCTACCACTGCAAATGCAGGTTTTAGAGCTACAGAAGTTTCCTGCTAAACCCTGGAGCTATAACCGCAAACACTTGTGTGGGGAATATCAAGGATCCTGTAAAAGGGCATTAAGTTGAAAGACAGATAATGTTACCTGGTCTTTCAGGCTCAAATCCAACCGAAAAGGTCTCTGAAAAACATACGCTAACAAGACTTCTCAAGAGTTTCTCCATTACCGAAAAAACTCACTAAAATCTGCAAACGTGCCAAGCAAGTAGGCATTCCCTTGATGTCAGATGACTTTATTAAAAAGCGTAAAGTATTAAAAAAAAAAAGAAGAAAGAGAAAGAAGCTAAGTGAGATCCAAAAAGTTAAATAAAGAAAAAAATACTAATACATCCAAGGAAAACAAGACTGTTAGAAAACGTAGAGCTATTCGTAAGATCTCGGACAGCAGTTATAAAGAAATCCCCATGAATCTGGGCAGTGGAAATGGAGAAAAAGAGTAAGATAATTGTAGGGGCTGCTGTGAAAATTACTACAAGACGCAACTTGTTGAAGACTCTTTACAATGCAACATTTGTATGTTGTGGGTTCACGATAATTGCACGGAGTTCGATGACATGTTTTCGAGCTGTGGCAATAAAAAAAGCAGCTGAAGGACACTAAAGCCAAGGGAAAAGGCAAAAGGAGTACTGGCATCTGTACCCCAGCCATATGGCAATCACCCCCGGACACTCTGGGAACGATAGCCAGATGTAATTTTTTTTTGGACGACTAATAAGTCTATTTTTTGTTAATTTTTTGACTGATTAAGATTAAAATTTCTTAAAAAGTAAAACCAAAGATTTAAAATTAGAATGGTGGTTTTAATTAAACATGGTTTTTCAGTAAGGCCATCTACTCTGGACTTCTAACTTAATAAATAAATTATAGGTCGGATTATTTTTCTCAACTAAAAGCTACTGGTAGTTTTACATCCATTCTTTTTTATTATCATTGACACCTTATACTGTATTAATATAATTCTAATAATTAAATGAATTAATTAATGGAAAACCAAGACTTCCTATACCTGAAGTCAAACAACCTATGAAATGGTACCAGTTATCAAAGAAATATTCACTAAACCTTAATATTATTATCATTTATATTGTATATACTATTAATATTATTATTGCCACTTATCATGTCCACACACAGTTATATTTCAATTGAAATTGTATTACATATTATTGTCCAATCTGTTTATAGTTTTAAATTCAAGTATTTGTTGGTAAAAATCAGTAATGCTACAAAAAATAGAGCTGAGAATCTACCTTTAAAACTATTTAAATAAATTACTGTAAAGTACCTATGAGTTATATTATGTATGTATAATATATATTTTAATACGAGGTTCCTATTCCTAAGGCCTACATATAACCAACAGCACCTTAAAACTGAAGGTCACCGAATAGAACCAATTAATATAAATTCAAATAAAAAAAAAAAAATCATAAATTCATTATATGTTTTAAAAACCTGATTTTGGACCACGTTCAGCCAGTGGATTTGTATCTGAAATAAAAATAATTTTAATCATAAGCCTTACAACATTTTCTCTTGTAAATTATAATATTGAACTCTATGTTTATGGTTCCATAACAAAGTCGGTGATAAAAAAAAAAGTTAAATTAAAAATTTCGATACACGAAAAACCATATATTTATTACAGTAAGTACTTACTAATATTTTAATTTTAATGGCAACATTCGCGTTTCCGATTTTTTATAAGGTATACTGCCAATTAGGGGTTGATGTGTATAAAGAGAACAGACCTACGTTACACCGTGAACCCATAGCCAGTACTAGCATTAAAAAATAAAATAAACGACTAATTCATGTTCTTTCAACAATCATTGATTTCACCTGAGAATTTGTGCAGATTTATTGTTCTTAAACTTTCTATTTGCAACTGAGGACATTACTGTACATATAAATATATATATCTATGTATTGCATTGCATAACTTGCAATCCGAACACACATCTGAGTATGTTCAGTTCGAGGCAGACGACATACGCGCCGTTGCGTTGTTGTCATTACTCATATGTCGCGCACACGGTTTCGACTACAGACTTGCTGTCACTTTTTGTAAAACGACACATTTCATTTCTCAAATCACAAATTATGGACTTTAACATCTGTACAGTAAGATGGAGTTTTTTATGACAACGATTGTTGGGTTGCATCGTTTATTGCCGATAAGTCGTATTGGAGAGCAGTGCATCTTGAAAAGACATGCTAATTGACGGTGGCGCGCGGCGGAGGCGACTACTTTTTAAACGTTAGTTTTATGTGACGATTACATTGTTGAAATAAATATCATAATGCATAGAAAGTATGAAGTCCTTGCGGTTATTTCATATGACGGTAAGAGCAGATTTCAAAATAGAGATGCTACAACTAAATTTAACTATAACCGCAAAGAAATAACTTGTAGGTCAAATGTGATATTTGCATATGAAGATGCGGATGTAAATGTAGAAAAAGCTAATGTTCTGTTTAGGGGAGATGCTACTTAATTTTGCAAATGTTAGCCCAGTTTTTATTTTTGGTTATGATTATATCAAATTACAATTTATTTGGATACATTTATGACTAATTAATAATACAGAGAGAGCTTCAAGATCGTTGATAACCAGGTAAATATAGAACAGCCTGACTGAAACTTACAATGATGTTCAAAAAGAAACCATATTTTTAGTAGAGTTGCATTAACAAAAACAGGATTGCTTAAATACAGAACAAGATGGCAGTAGAAAAAGATATAAAGACTTATTAGTTTTTACAACTTAATCTATAGAAACTATGTCGGTAATTTAACACTAAAAGTGCCGCCGTCCCATTTTTGTCCCACCGGCAAATTTGATCGTCTCTAACTTTTTTACTTAGGTCCGTAGAACTTTTAGTAATTTGTTGTAATTATAAAATTTTAAATTTTTTCAATTTTGTAACAGGCATAATTAATGAAAAAAAAAGCGATCTAGTTCCAGAAATGCTGCTGGGTCATTTTTGCCCCAGTCAGTATTCTAAAGTGTCATAAGTGCAAAACACTGTCTGTAAAAAATGCATTAATAAAGAATATTGATTGTGCGATATTTGCTCTTCAAATAGTAAAAAGTTTATAGGTTTTTCATAATTTAGTACAGTTAGAATTACTATAAAAGTGGTGATGATTTTGATATGAACACAAAAATATCACACTCTTAATAAATTATTAGTTTCGTTTTTGTTTTTTTTCTTCTTATTACTCGGATTTGACAAAAAATAAAAAAATAAACATGTTTTAAGTATCTTACAAACAGTTTTAATCATAACTTTCATGCCTTACACTTTGAACGTTGCAGCAAATACAGTGGGACAAATTTGTCATGGTGCGGCGGCGGTTCAAGAGGGTCGGAGTTTCTAATGTTAATGAGAAAAATGACAAATGAAGGAACTTGTCAGAGCTTAGCAGGCAGAAGAGCTGCATAAAAACCACGCACTCACTACTTTTAAATCATACTGGTACCACTCTTAATCATACTAGTACCACTCTAAATCATACTTGTACCACTCTAAATTCTTTTAAAAATAGACGTCATGCAGCAACATCTGCAAAATCGATTATATTGTATGAACATAAAGAAATCTGCAAAATGAGAACTGATTTATTGATTATTATACTAAATAGGAAGCAGTACTTGCGCAATATAATTTATTAATAAGGTTACAGTTAACTTCAAAGGGTCACGGAATGACTATGACAGATAATAAGTTCACATATTATAGATACACGCCTTTAGATCTAATTGTGACGTAAATTGTCAAGTATTTGCTGTTGGCGATAAAGTTAAGATATCACCTAGGTAATGAAGATTCTAATGATTATAATTATGATAAAGTTATGACTGCCAATACCTCGGTATGTTTAATTACGCATTGTTTACACGTGTGTTGTGAGATAATTTTATTGTTTTTTTTTGGGATAATTTTACGAACTTTCTTCAAGCTTACATTATGGATTATGTTTTATAGTAGGTTTATCTTGGTTGCCTTGATTTTTTGTTTTGGCAAGTGTAGCATCAAAATGCTTATCACGGCAATGAACCTTGTTGTACAAAGTCCAAGTATCGACAATTTGTATATAATATACGTAAACATTACGTCAATCAATGGCGGCAAAAAAATAAGTATTAGATTTATAGGCACACTAAAATATTTACAGAAATTTGTTGCGGAATACAAACCTATATTTATACTGATTTTTTGATGAACGATAAATAAAAGTTACCCTTTTTTTTTTAATCACAATGAAAGATGAAAAATTAACTTGTTCCTTTTTTATTATTTTAAAAAGAGACTTAAGGCTATCTATATATCTTTGTATTCGATGAAATCGCTTAGGTAAGTCGAAATGCTATTTCTAGGTCTCTTCTGAAGCTTTTATGAAGGCCATCGCCCGCGCCACCACTTCAGCAATCGGGATATGTATTTCTCTGAGTTTGTCTTTTATTTGAGGGAATTAATATAAATCTCTCGGAGCAAGGATGGGAGTGAATGAAAATGACCCCTTGATTCCACATCTGATGTTGTCCTTGTTTGAACCGAAGATAACTATCAAACGATTGCAGACAGCCATACCAGCTTACAATAACAGTTCGTCTATTCAGAATAATTGTCTGACGCAAGTTTAGGTTACCGTCTTTTTTCTTCCTTCCTCTTTTTGCAAACATTATTTATAGTGAAAGCGCATTGTGAAGGCTGTCTGTTGGTTTTGGGTTTAGAACAGTATTCCGCTTTCTGACTAACGAATTAAACTCATGTCAAAATCCTTTTGCCACGACTGCTAACAAAATGGAGTGTATTGTATAGCATGTTGTATATTTCTTTCTTCTGATTTCTGTGTAAAGTTTCCAAGTTGTTTAGTTATTTTACGTTAAGTTTGAGTGCAATGTTTATGTAATTGCCGGATTTCAAAATACGCCTGTGAGACTTGTACGTAGACAGTTCTATACTTTTGAAGTTAAAGTACCATTTTTTTTTTTTTTTTTTAAGAGACAGTTTTACTTTACTGCGCTAGTTTGATTACGCTTAGAAAGTACCTACACATAAAAAAAACGAGTTGCACTCCGGGAGTGCTGGCAGAAGTGAAAACCTTTACGCACGATTAGCGCTTAACACTCAAATATGTCACAAGACATGTCTTTGACATTGTCAAGAAATAATAATGTTTGTTTATTTACTTTTTTGACGTAGTATATTTGACATCGCAATCTGTCATAGAATTAAAATTCCATATCCAACCTCCCTGTACTACTTATAATCGCGAATACTAAAAATAAAAATTATAATAGGCGTGGCATTACGGTTTCCGTCTTACAAATTTCCACGATTAGGACACGTGACCTGACGCGAGTTTATCATTTTTTACCCATACCAAAAAAAGGGAACAACGCCGTTAAAGAAGTTTTCACTTCAAAAATTGCCCCGCAATGAGTTCTAACACAATTTAAAATAACTCATCTACAAAAGGATGTTACTGTTGACTTCTGTATAACTAATATTTATTTATGTGAAACAACAATGGTTTGTAGTCTTCGTCTCGAGCGTTTTTGTAAAAGAGCGACCCTCTTTTAAAATGTGAGTATTATTTTTTGTGCGGGTTTTCTGCGAGACAAATCTGTTTATCATAAAAAATTGGATAAACAACGTCGGTTTTATTTGTATAATTATTATAATAATTATAATATATTTTGTATAATTAAAACATTAAAGGGAGGTTGTCCCCCACATTATAATTTGGGTGTGTATCCAGTCACTATAGTAATCCCTTTAGGGAAATAGAACCGTGAAAATGTAAGGTTCTAAAAATATTTTAATTTACATTAACATTCATATACTCAAGTGATCAAATACGTAGATGTATCAAATGTAAAGTTTTTGTACTTATTTTTTAACTTGAAGAAAGTCAGGTCTGGTCAAAAATGTATATTTATTTAGTAAATAAAGCCTTAAAAGAGTAGGTTTTTCGCTGTCAGGACTCACCTACAGTTATGAATTTTGTTCTACTTTTTCTGAATGCTGATCTATCTGGAGTGGTTTGGCCGCAGCTGGCTGAATAGATTCACACGTCTCGTGACCGTGGTTGAGAAATTATCATATCGGGACGGGCTCACAGCAGCAATCTTTCTCACCTGCGATATTTTCTTCAGCAAGCGCATAAAAGTATGTAAATAGAAATGTATGAGTGCATACTAGGAATAGCTATTTTTAATACAAATTTACCTAAGGCTAAGCCTTTTGAATTTGTTTAGTGTAGTTTCGATTGTTATTTAAGAAAGTGATATAAGCACAGATATAGAATCTGTGGATAGAGGCACAGAAATAGATACAATATCTGGGGATAGAAGGTATCTACGCAGACGAGAGAACACAATAATATTGAATTTTTACTTTCATAAATATGGCTTAAGAAACGTCAGTCAGTATATTTTGTGTAAAAGTTTATTATTTTTGCCTTAAGGCGCAGTGACTTCCTAATTAGCGCCGCCAAAAGTTTTTCTTTATTTCCTCTTTGTACACAACAATTTCCAAAAATGTTAGAAAACAATTATTTAGAACAAGTTATAAGCTATTTTTAGAATGTTATGTATGGTATCTGGAATATGTCTGTGAGTTGTAGAAAACGTTCGTGCTAAAAACGGTTACTTTAAGCAGAAACGCTATCTACAACTCACATGCATGTTTTAGACACTACTTATATCGTTCTAAAAATATCTTGTTACTAGTTCAAAATAAATTAGTTTGTAACATTTTAAAAAATTCTTTTGTACAAAGAGGAAATAAAGAATATCTTTTGGCGGCGCTTAGTTAGGTAGTTACTGTGCCTTACCTGCGGTCCACTAGCGCCGTCATTGGATATAGTTTATTTACTTTTCGTAGAAAGCGTATTTCAGAAATTGGATTGAACGAAATATGAAACTATAGTTATAAGCTATTTTAAGAACGTTTTATATATAAATAAAAATCACAGAAATAGGAAGAAAAAAATATACGATGAAGAAAATAGGTATATTACTAAAAAAAAGAGTAGAAATCACTAACATGTGAAAATGTCTCTGCACTTTGGGCACAAATAAATTTAGTGATCATTATAATATTTTAAAATACGTTTCTTCCGAATGTTCTGAAATTCGATCTATTAAACCTATCTGGTGATCATGTTAGTATGAACGAACGTTCTTAGATTGAATTGTCTGGCTTCCTTTATTGGATATATTATGATGCAGCATCGGTCGTTGCGGCACCAGTTTTACCAGTGGTTTGAGTATTTAATAAAAAAAAACCCGAAAATTATTACAGACCTAAATGATTCCCTAGATCCAAAACAAAATAAATAACAAATTTATAATTAATCAAAAGAAAGTGTCGAAGTCAAGGTTAATTTATCATTCTTGAAAAATTAAGGAACGCACATAAGGAATTACCGAAATAAGTCGTGAAAACACGCGCAGTGATGCCATATTTCTAAAACTGTCAAAAGTAGTAATTCTAAAGAATTAGTTTTAAGGTGTAAAGGTAAATTCCCTGCCGACGACGAGCGATGCAATGGTAGATAGTGGGCGAGGTCATCTTTGCTGAATACAGCCCTTAATCAAGAGCGGATCCAGAACAAAAGTTTAGCGGGGGCGATCATAAGATCTGAAGGTATTATTTGAACTTTGAATCTGCAAATGTATAATTAAATGTACAAACCGAAGTAACTCCAAGTAATTTATATGTAATTAAAATTATATATTTTTAAAAATGTTAAAATTTATTTCTTCCTCGGCTGTCCTTAGCGGGGGCGATCGCCCCAATCACCCCCCGCTGGATCCGCTCCTGCCCATAATACACGCGGTAGAAGACATTCAGCATGGTAAAATCTTTCTTTTTACTTAACTTAGCATCAAGTAACAAAGATTTTGATTTGTAAAGTCCTAATTCTTCAGAATTACTACTCTCGTCAGTTTTATAAACATGGCGTCGCTGCGCGTGTTTGCATGTCTTATTTTGGTTATTCCTTATGTGCATTCATATCTTGTGACGTTAATTTTACAAGAATGATAAAATTAATCTTAGCTTCGAGACAATTTCTTTTGATTAACATAAATTTAATGTATCTATGGTCTACGGTTCAAAAGCTGCTTTATCCTTTACTCCTTTAAATCCTTTGGTTTCGATAAAAAAATGAAACTAATATTATTTTATTTTTATTATTATTATTACTTTGCCTTCACTATATTTTTGATTATAGAAATAGTTAAAATGTTTAACTTATATTTCACTTGCCTTACTTAATTCTAAGGAGAGACTTTGTCTCCCTGTGTGTGTTCTACCACTTGTAGAATGGGATGTGTTCTGAGGATTTGTTTGAAATTATGCCCATGACTACTTCCTACCATCGCATCGCTCGCCATTGGCAGGAAATTCATTCTCTCACTTTAGAACGAAAATGGACTTTTCTATTTCCTAAGAAAGAAGTTATTAGATTTTTGAAGGGTCGGCAACGCGCGAGTGGTGTTGCAAGTGACCATAGGCTACGGTGACCGTTTATGATCAGGTGGACCGAAAGCTTGTTTGCCACCTTTGTGGTATAAAAATAAACTGTCAAAGTTGATTCACTCTGATTTTGTACTAAATATTTGTTTATGTATTCCATTGCATTGTAGTTTAGGAGCAAACGTACCTTTTGTATGGATTTGTAGTTAGTAGTTTGAGAGCCTAAGAGTAGAGTTGTCCGTTGCGTCGTCTTTGCCTCATTTAATGGTTGTCTCGGTAGTCTTTACAACGTCTAATGGGTGTCCGCTAGATACTTGTCCTCCTTTTCTTACTTATGTCTAATTTGGTAGAAACTAGAACAAGTATTGATTTTATGCCGCTGTTCACCGTTTTTGATTGTATTTTTTTTAAACAGATTAGATATAGAAGTTTGTTTAAATTATAACTGACTAATAAACTTGTACACTTTTCTTTAATTCCGTTTGAAATGCTTATTCATTGTTTTTTTTTGTTATTAATTGAAAAATGTTTAAGTGGTGAGTGTGTTTAAATATGACATTGTTAGTTCAAATTTTTATAGGTTATAGTTTTCTTTTTTATGTACTTTTATTGTACATTGTGTTTTAAAGCAATCACTTAAAGTTGTACTAAATGATTTACACAACAATCTTGAGTATCATCCACAAATACCCCGTGGCAAGAGGTTATAACTTTAATACAATTCAAATATAAGTATAATGAAATATTTTTCTTAGTAATACTTAAATTTATTGGATAATGTACAAATATCCTCCTTGCTAGTATGTACAACACAATTAAGTGTTAATGAAATAGCTAGTACGTTCCATCACATTTGGAGACGGATGTAGTAATTATTCTAATTGAGTTGACTCTATTTATTTTACTTCCTTTTTTGGACGAGCCCAAAGTCAGTCATTCGTGGCACGATATTTATGTAACTGCAGTGTTTAAGTCCTGTCGTTTGTTACTGGTTGCTTTCGGCTTTCTGCGATTATTTGGGTGTATGGGTCTTCTAACTTATTGCATTGCTTATTGGGAACAGTCTTTTGTAAGCCAGACTCTGGAATTTGAGAAAAAAATGTATACAAGTAGATCTCACCTCTTGAGATCTGTGAAAGTACTTGCATAAATTTTTCGTTCGAATTCCAAGTCTTTTTTTAAATTTTGTATTCATGTACAAGTTTTTTTGAATCAGGTAAACCAAATACGATACTGATCAGTGTAAAATATTTTAAAGGGGTAAAGTCTTAAAAAAATTAAAGGTTCGATCTTTGTTTTTCTTTACGGAAATATAAAAAGTAAAGTAATATTCGAAATATAAAATTAAATACATTTTACAAATATATAGCATGTGCTTTTACAAGAATTTCAAACAAATTCTTATTTTTTTTTATTGGTTTAGGATTAAAAAAAACCCCAAAAAAAAATTAAAATATAACGTATTTGATTCGTTTGTGCAATACTAAAACTTTTCCTCGACTTATTATATTACGTCAAGTATTCAAAATTTTTAAAAAAGATATATAAATATAATAAACAAATAAAGATGTTAGCCAATTATTATCTCCTTTAGTGTCTCGCTGCCTATCTATAAACTAAATGGCATACACTCATGAATTATTACTTCTAATGATGCTTATTACACTCGGTTGGATCAAGGCAGTGCAATCATTCAACATCATTGAACTTTACGTATTTCTTGTTATCTAAATACATAATATGTACCTACTTGTTTGTTTTCCACTGATCGATTCGTTAGCAACCCATCTACTGGAATAATTTTACCACTTAAACTATTATTATGCGAAATCAAACGTAACTATTTGAATGCATCTCTAATTAAATTTAATTTTTAAAATAAAACCATGTGTATTATTTAGTATTCTTTGACTATGCGTCATTCTTAATCACCTATTAAAAGTTATTTATTTGAATGTATTATTTTAATTATAATGGCACTAATTATTTGATTAAGTTTCGCTTTGCTTTGTTGGCACGTTGATACGGACGTATGCAGAAATGAAAAAGATAAACTTCAGTCCATTCACTCTGTACTGACATTTCTATGGCATTTTCGTGCCAATTGTTAGGGGATGTGGATTAAGTTTTCGATATACATTAATTATTGCAATTTAACACAGTAGTCACATGATGTTTTGTATTCCCCATTTTAAAAAGTGATTGGTATGGGTCTATTATCATAAATTACTTACAAGAGAAAAAATGTAGTTAAACGTATAGAGAATATGGTGCCAATTGGCTACTGAAAAACTTAAGAATAAACTATTAAGTCTATATTAACATTGCATTGACGTGTTCTTCAGCTTTTGTTATTTTAGTTGTGTCCCAAATAAATAATTAAATTCCACTTAAGCTTCTTTATTAATAATTCGTTTACAAGTAATTTTCTTTTAAAAATAGTTTTTTCTTACTTATTTTAATAATTCTGCTTGCTTAGCTGTAATATTTCAAAACTTCTTTTGCCATGTGTGTAATCTATTTATGCAAGTTGTTGAGGATGAAATAAAATTAACCATAAACTAATCTTTGATCTTATTTATTCTTTTTTCACTTGATTATTAATAACATGTAAGTTATTATTGTCATAGTGAATTAATTATTTACCAAAAATGTGTTGTGCCGCAAAAAAAGTCTTACTTTTTGCCCGTTATTTTTTTTTCTAGTATTGTCGTTGCTAGTCGATTCCTGAATGATTTTATAATAGCATGATGTATGACACCATTTAATAAAAGTGTTGTAATAAAATGCAGTTTTATTTTATATTGTCTGACAGTACAGCTAGGGCTGCGATTGTTTTTTCTATAAAATAAGTATATCTGGCTAAAATAAAGACCACACTTTCATAAAATGAGTACTACATATTTATTTTTTGCGACAGACTGTTTATTCTAATAAATATGAGAGTTAATAACGATTAAGTATTTAGTTCGCCTAATCTTGACAGGCAAAGGAATTTACCATGTACGAACATACATGTACAACTTGTCACTAATGAAAATTCAAAGTTTACGTAAATAGAGTATTTAAGCATAATCTATTGATGTTATAGATTATAAAGTATACCTACAGGAAACAGAGTATGTACACTATTTTTTAGAGCAAGGTTGGCAGCCCTAAATTCAGCTGAAAATGAGTCTCTACAATAAAATCTGCACTAATGTGTGAAACTCTTAGAATAAATAAAGTACCGTTCCCATATTCATTGCAGCCAAATACATATTAGTTATATTGTGCGTCTATAATTACAGTGCGAAGAGAGTCGATCCAGTTCAAAAATAGCCATTTGTATGACACCGTAAATCTTGTTTACGACTAAACTTTGCGTGTAAATCATTAGTACACGCGCGGTGACTTAATGGTACATTGAATTTTATTACACATTCATATACCATTATAAAATTACATCACTACGTTTTTTTTTCATCTTAATAACACTTTGGACACCTTTAGAGTAGTTCATTTAAAACGTTTTAAAACATAATTGTGTAAAGTAAAGCAATATTATGTACTCTAAATCCTTTAAGGTTCATCAGGCGTGATTTACTTTCATATGCGCAAGAGTTATTTTTGTTGCAAGCTTTGATAAAATATTAATTGTGTTACAATATTATTTTAACTTATTAACTATTAGGTAATGTTTTTTTAATTAAAAAAATTACTATCTGTACTAATATAATAAAGCTAATGTGTTTGTTTATTTTGTTTGAACGCGCTTATCTTTGTAACTACTAGTCAGATTGACAATTTTTTTTTTGCATTTGGAAGCCCAATTCTGAAGTAAAGTTATTGGCTATATAACATCACACTACGACCCTAAGAAGCTAAGCAAAAAAAAAAATACTCAGTAATAACGCGAAGTGAAAACATATTTTGTTTCTTGAAGTTAAAAGTGCAAGACCACGCGTCAGCTACCAATGAATAATAAAGAAAATGAGCACGGTTATAAATTCAATAACACAAAATATCTTTTTTTCCTGTAAAAATATATTTTCGCAATAAAACATCACTTGGGTTGCGGAATGAGCACCCTGCAAAGGTTTCTTCGAAGGATTACAATCTGGGGTTTTTCAAGAAAGAAACTTTTAGATTTTTAAAGGGTCACCAACGTACTAGTGATGCCAGGTTGTGTTGCAAGCGGCTATAGGCTGCGTAACCGTTTTAATGCCAACTTAGAGATATAAAAAAAACTTCTGTTTTAATATTGCAGCTGCATCATCGAGCACATTTTCAGATTAAAACGATTTAGACTTAAAAAAAAAAACATTTTTTTCGTGCAGTTCCCCCATGTATCTTCGAATTATATTTCAAGTGCTATGTGTGCAATAACCCAAACCTAAAATACATACTCACAATCTGTGAACCTGAACAGAAGCAGTTAAATTCTGATTTTCCACGCACATGATTGTAACCAACAATCTATTCGCTGCGTCGGTTTACTGAACGTATAAATTGACAACATTAGAAGTGCAGGTAAACACATTTCATCGAGGCCGGTACGCGTGTTTAACGTTAACTTAATTTAGTATAGGATCCTTACAGCAGCGTAATGATATAAATTGCAAACAAAGCGAGCCACTAACAGATAGTTTTCAATGAATGGGTCGGTAATCATCTGCATTTGAAGCCATTATCTCAATTGGCGAGTGCTCATTCAGCGGCCTCGCTTAGGACGCCGCACCCGCAACTACACTATGTATTGTTTGTTAGCTTTTTATATAGTGTTATCATCTTAGTCCATTGCAATTCACTCTAGACCTCCTTAAATTGTTTTCACGTATGGTCCTTAACCATTTGAATCTAGCATATTCTTGTGACCGTCAAATAACTCCATCAAGCTCTTCGTCCAAAACAAAGCTTTACGCGTCTTACGCTGTCCGCATTATGTGAATTTTCCTATCGGTTATTAGTTTGGACAGCTGCATGGTCTGACTATTGCTTTTTTATAAGTGATGACTATTGTTTCAAATGGTCTACGGATTTGATATCGAGGCTAGATAGAAATTGATATTGGTTTATTGCCTTACATTGTATAAATCATAGAACTGACCAACGTGCAGATCTTGCAGACTTTATTATGTAGAAATGATAATGACGATGTATTACGAAATCTATCATTTAAATATTTATGTAATGAAATACGTTACGGTTTTTATTCTCTGAAGCGGGTTAACCAGTGGTTGAAAACACTCATACATAATAATTCAATTACAGCCTCCTTTAATTTAGTCCTGCGTGACTAGGGGTGACCCCATCACCACAACACTGTTTCTGATTGCAACATGTCTGAATTTAGGTAGCTTTATAGGTATATGTCTCCATAAGTCATAAATACCAGCTTTATAGTAATCAGTGGTAAAATAATATACCTTTTTGCCAATTCTAAACAAACTATAGGAAGTAAGGCAGGATTGGACATGGGGTATTAAAGTCTACTAAACTTATATATTCGAGTAATACCATAAGCATATGAGCCTACTGGTCTTAATGATAATTCCATAAGCAAATAAAATAAGCAACAAATATTGATCTCGAAAAATAAAGTGTTAATAGCATGTGTCTAATATTTCCAAAAGTTTTTTTACAGGTAGTGTTCAAATCGTTAATATTACCACCAAAATATGTAACTACAATAAATGGTAATATATTAAAATAAACAATGTTATTTATACTAGTCACCACTTTTAGTTTAGTCTATTATTGAATACCTACTTGTTAGATGCCTTCAGTATTGTCTCCATCTGTTACTGTACATCAATTTATTAGTAATTTGCTGCAATTATGTGTTTAGAACACGTGTGTATACATTTAATTTCATAGTGGTTATTTGTATCTATGCAACCGAATAGCGGTTTCTAGTGTATTATTGTTAGAAACAGTAGCTTTGTCAAATTTATTTTATTTTTAAAATCAGTTATTTGAACCAGACTGTATCCACCTGAAGGCGTAATCATTCCCTCCAAATTTTCACTCAAATATACAGCATGTTAGAATTTAAGAGACCACATCCCGAGCAATACACTATAGTATTGTACCTACTAATAAATGATACACTACCTCTTAATTTAAGAACAACCACTGTAATTGAATAATATTCTTATACACGTTAGATTCACGGAGAAAATATTTTTCCCAGGGTTACGCAAGCGGTAATTGTCGTGGAGCACCTTAGTTGCCATCCTGCGAAGTTTGGTAAGTGAGGCACTCCATTTATACACTGCCCGACGTGATTCCGGAGAGAAATATTTTGTCGACTGTACCGCTAATGCCCTGTTAACACGGCTTCTCACACAAACAGAACTAGTGCGGAACATAACGCATAAATAGATCTTTCCCGGGAACCACCGGAACCATATCTCGCACCATAGAATAGCCGCTTCACGCTGAATACAGCGCTACAGCTTAAACACGAGTAGTTGCACCTAGAAGCGGAACATATACGCTATGCATGATTATCGTAAGAGCACGATATTTGTTGTTTTATGCACATATTTACGTAGTTTTTATTATATATTTTCTATTTGGCACTTTTTTCTTTTTATTTTATAATTCTTTTCATAATGTGACGATGTTTGTGATTTTAAGCTGCGTCCCATTTGGATATCTGCCAAAGTAAGTCATGTGTAAATTCTTATCAAAAATGGTGGGTGTTAGACGACTACAATATTTGTGAAAGATGACCTTAGGCAGAAAATAAAACATTTGCCTGCCATATGTCACTTAATTTAGGTACCTATTTTGTTACTATTTTGTTTACATTACATGCAGCATTAAATTATTTTTTTGTAAATAGTCAGAACCTAGATTAATATGTCAGGCGGGAGGAATGTCATGGCTATTAACTCTAAGATAGAATGATTTTTTACATTCTTATGTGTTCATTTGCAAATATACCTAAACACATCTATGCACAAATTTAATTTACTGATTCAGTATCTCTAAATGATAATCTAATTTTTAGTGACTTTTCGTTACTCAAGCTATTGAATTTTTCTGTTTCGATATTGAACTTAAAATCCGGTGCCATTGTAAATTTTTGACCAAGTCTAGTCACAATAGGAAAGAGACAACTTATTTAATGTTCTGACATTATTCAACGTAGAAAAATGTTTATGTGACGAAATTGTTGTCTTTCTTAAACTTAATTCAGATACCTATCAGTTAAACAAGTATACGATAAAAGAGCTTTTTAAAAAAACAAAACTTTAAATATTTGAAGCATATAGACAATGTTATTTTTATTGTATTGTCTCATAAATCCAAAGTGCATGGAAAATCTTGTGACGATAAGTTGGTCGATATTGAATTTATAGATTTGAAGTAGACAGCAAACGTTTTCTATATAACATTATTTTGTTATGTCACAGATTATATAATACTATACTAGTAGTATAATTTATTTTCAAACATATATCTTTATTTGTTTATAATAAGAAATATGAACTAAAGATTAAAAGTTTCCCCCATAGAGCCCTCATGAGGCATGGTGCCCAAAATAGAGGCAGCGTTGCCACGCTGTATAGCCAGGCTTATCTTTTGAGCAAAATAGCTACCAGCCCTGTGATCTTTAGTCTCCTGAATGAGACGTTTACTTAATTCGTGGAAGAAATCTTTAGTTCCAGACCCCAACGGACCCAGCGTTTCAACCGCAAAAGGCACAAACAAGAAAGCATCACTGAGGCCCACGAATTTGCGCCGTTTGCGGTCTTCGGCACCAATAGCAGCAGCTCCAACCTATTTCGCGGTTGCTGAAAGATAGGTCGGGGCCAAAGTATCTACACAAGTGGCGTCCCATACAAGAATTCGACCCATCTTCCAGGCAACTAAAGACATCCCGTCAGGTCTCTTGCCATCGTCACGAAGTATGCCAACTGGTTCTAAAATAGCTGGAACGTTGGCAGTAACAAAAGCCCGACGGATAATGTCATTGATATTACTATGCCTTGAAAAGCGGCCTGCGCTTCGGGCACAAGACAGTCCGTTGTATCCTAAATTGTCCACCATCTCGCTACAGTGGCAACGATGGGGGAAATTTGTAAAAGCGCCCAAACGCAAACATGATGAAAGGCGGGATGTATTGTTGTCCAGAATTGTGCCGATTCTGACAGAAGGTAGGGCTTGTAGCCACAAACCTGACTCCCACACAGAAACAGCACGGAGACGAGCCTGATCTGCCGTACTGGTAGATGTGTATAATAAATTGTTCCACTCCAGACGGCAAAGAGGCTCATCCCATAGTCTCTGTGATGCAGGAATCCTTGGTATTTCTAAGTTTGGGCAGGCAATCAACCAAGTGTTCTTAGCTTCACTCGAATACGATATTTCAAAATTTCCAGAGGATGAAGCAAGTATTTTTCCAATAAGATCGTGTGTGCTGTGAACTGAAGACAAGAACGCTGGGAGAGCCACACTAGATATTTTCCTTATTCCCAAACCTCCAAACCTAATTGGTAAAGAGGCTTGACACCAAGAATTTTCTTCTAAATTTGTGTTTAAAAGTTTTATTAAAGTATTTTTAATAATAACATCAAAACTATTTAAAAGATTAGGAAATTTCCAAAAATGACACGAACGCAAAAAATAATTAAATTTTGGGACAAAAAGACAATGACGAATAATAAAAAAAGCTATATGAGTGTCAATTTTAAATAAACGGTCTAACACGTTATTAAAATTATTAATTTTTTCGTCAACAAAAAAGGGGATGGAATCGTCTAAAATAGGAGATCCTAAGAGTCTAAGTGAGCTCTTATCAACAAATCTTATATTCGGTGCTATTGATAAAAAATTAGAAATCACTTTAGAATCAGATTTCATACTTTCTGGTAAAAAAAATTCCCATTTCGAAGAATTTAAATCTAAACCAATATCATGAAATGACTTCTGAAGAAATATAAAATCATTAAAAACTGTATCTGCGTCGCCTGCCAGAGTTCCATCATCCAAATACCAGACGTTAAATTTAGAATTTAAATTTTTGAGTACTGTGTGAATCGCAAGACTAAAAATTGCCGGCCCAAGAGGGTCGCCCTGTTGACAGCCTCAGATGATAAAAGGTTATTATTGTAAACTAATTTTGACGGTGTACTATGACATTGCCAAAGAAATTTATAAACTGTGGGAATGTTTCCCTTGATTTGTGTCAACAGGACACCCCTATCGACAGAGTTAAATGCATTTTTAACATCCACCTTTACTACTATATCATCTACATGCATGTGAATGTAAGAACGTAAGGAATGAACTGCTGCCTCGCAGCCACCATTAGAGCCAAAGCCTAGCTGAATGGGTTGGAAATACTCACGTAGTGTATCCTTTATGTTGTGACAGCAGACTTTGGCTGTAAGGCGACGATATGTAGTTCCTACAGCTATTGGCCGTATACCACCATCCTTTTTTAAAAGTGCGCAAAGATTAGCTCCGTACAAAATGCTAGTGATATCATGAGGGACGCTTCCTTCTAACATTATGTTAGTGAGTGCCGTGAGGTCATTTAAAAGGATTTTCTATATTGAATTGTCATATAAAACCAAACTGCATAAAAAATTGTTCCACGATCTGGTGACAAGAAGTTGGTCAAAATTGATTTTAAAGTTTGCAACGCTGACAGTTAACGTTTTTTTTACATTACATTCTCTTATAAATCGAAATCGAATTAAAAATTGGTTTAAAATCTGGTGACGAGAAATTGGTCAAAATTAACTTCAAAGATTTGAAGGAGATTGTTAATGATATTTTATATTGCTTTGTCTCATGAATCCAAAAAAAGGCCACTAACAAAGACTGTACTATACAGACAAATCCTTTATTATCCGTAGTATAGCATTACATAACATAAATAATCTGTTTTGTTTTAACAACATTAACGAAGTTAATCATTTAAACTAAGTAGAAAATACTAACCTAACAAAACTTTAAAGGACCTAATTTGTTTATTTACCTGCATTTGGTTTGTTACAGTAATGTATGTATGTATGACATCATAGTTTAAATCCTACGAAAGGACTAACCAGTGGCTGGATACACTTCCACATCATACTGTAGAGGTCAGACTCTTCTCACCAACCACTTACCACTTTATCCTGAATGATAGGTGATAAGCCCATCCCCGTTACACTGCTTCAAATACAGTATCTATGTCTGGACTCAGGAACATTTACAGATTATGTCTTATAAGCAGTAAATCACCAACTATAGAGTAAAGTAAAGAACCATGGACGGAATATGGTACTCTCTTTCCCAGTTCTTGACGAATTATGAAAATAGTAATTCAGGATCAGACATCACAGTAATCAAGTGTCTATTGTAAATAAAATTCAAAACCCTTTGGGTCGTAAGTCAAATACTTTAATTTTCCTTGTAGCTCGTATTCACATATTTTTATCTACGTAGAGTGTCTACAATGATATTTCTATTTATATGCGAAGGACGTAGAAGTCACATACGCTCGTAGACGACTCACCCCTAATCGGATTATGTGAAACAAAATGCCCCGCGCAGTCACTCGCGGCCAGCTCGCCAACTTGTGCATTACGATACAGCTTCGAGCATAAGTCGCCCCGTCTCTTTGTACAATAGGAATTGTTTGTTTGTCACTAGCTTACCTAGTATTGTTTGTTTAGCAAAGGAAAATCTATTGTGGTATTGTAAATTCTAGCTGATTTATTAAATTTGCGCTAGGTATGTAAATATGTGAATTAACCATAGACTTTGAATTCTGTAATCAAAATTAACCAATGGTATCTTTGCTTATAGACAAAATTGTCTCACTTTTGGGACCTTTTTTTTCACATCTGACTAGGAAATGCGCTGTCCAGTTCTCTGCCCCCCCCCCCTGCTTGTACCTCGCTACGCTCATGTCTATGTCTATTATTGTTTATGAATATAACTGAATCATTTATAGTTGTAGTATTTTGTCATTTAATTAAGAATAACCTTGTGTTTCTATATTTTGTATGTTACCTTCGTTCAACAACCTGCAGGTTATTTTTGCCGGTAGAAGGCCAAATGGATATGATTGCATTCACAGTTGAACGGATATGAACATCCGTCTAATGCACTGGAGTCTATCTCCAGTTTTTAATTCGTAGTAAGATACCTAAATTACAAAACAAAAAAGGTTACAACTCTGACATAAGAAGGAACTTTTTAAACTATCGTGCTTTGTATACATTATTTTATACATTATATATATATTTATCACAGAATCAAGAGGAATTTATTTTGGACACAAAACATACATATACTAGAAAAACATTACCCTCCTTATAGCAGACGAGTAAAAATAATAACAAAGAATTTTTTTTTTAATCACTTGAACAGACTTGAAAAGGTAAATGTACAAGTATATTGAACTTAATATAAAACCATAAATAAAAACCATTCTTAATTTTAGGCTACAAAATTGTTAATTATTAGATAAAATATATTTAAAAATATTTTAAATATATTTTGGAGTTCAAAAGCCGCGGAATTACCTCTTCTTTTCGGGGCAATAACCTCATGATTAGATATGAGAACATAGAAAAGTATTTTTGCCATAACGAAACATGAGTAGAATAAACAAAACACTAATTAGTATTCAGTTATCTTTCAACAGTGATAATTTTATGAGCGAATGCAGTTTGTCAGAAATTCGCAATACCATGTTCCCCTTACAGTTACGCTCAGCAACTCCAGTGCATTTCTGACCTTGTCACCATTCCGTCCACTGTAAAGTAGGCTGGTAGGTAACATGGCTGGATTACATACGCAGTGTAATCCTTATTTAACTATCTATTGTAGTTTTATATAGTGGTTGTGTTTGGCCTGGATTCAAGTTAAGTCAATTTCCAGTAACCCAGAACCCTCGTTTAGATATATTTGATGATAAGAAATGGTTTTAATTCAGTGAAGTATTTCAGTAAAAAAGAACTAAAAACAATTTGATCGGTAAATGTCTATAAAAGAAACTAGTGCCAGTCGGTAGCTCTGAATGTCCCAGTCACGAAAACCATGGTTGCCTGACGTCATCCTAGAAGTTACTTTTTCCAGCCACTTTAAAAACGCGAAAATGAATTACCAAATTATCCAAAAACGTTTGTTTACCTTATCGAATACAGCGTTTATGAACAAAACCAGTTAAGAAAACTATTTTGAAGGTCTCATTGACAAATAATTATCGTTGGCAAGAATCAACCCAGGTAACTTAGATTTCAAAACTCTTTATTTAGTCACTTGAAAAGGGCAAATATGTAAAATTTACAACACAATTAGGCTCACTAGATGATTAAGAATACTTGTCAACACGTAAATTTGCAGAGCTAAACAAGCAATTTTGATTGTCTAGAAAATGTTTAAGGTCAAACAAAATAGTATAGTAGATATCGCTTTTTGGGTGGAACTAATTCCCACAAAGATGGGATTTGAATTTATTGCTTTATTATTTGTTTCTTATAGCCCCGATCTTGAAATAACATCAAAAATGTAAAGTTGACGCTAATGTCGCTTAGGCAACAAATGAATGTGAATGCGACAAGTGTTTTTGATCGTCTACGGAGCTTAAAAGTATTGAAAATTGTGTATGTATCTCGTCAAAATTCACAGTATTCGATTCATCCACTTTATATGACACAATTATAGTATTAATTAATCTAGGAGCTTGACTAATAAAGGTAATAAAAAAAAAACAACCGACTTCAAAAAGATGCACTTAAAAGGTAAAAATAGTTACTTATTTCCAAAACTCTGATCTGTATTACAGTTTGAAGTTGGTGTCTTTGTACCTAACAGACTTCGCTTGCATGAAACCAACTTCAAACTGTAATAAAGATCAGAGTTTTGGAAATAAGTAATTATTTTTACCTTTTTAGTGCATTTTTTTGAAACCGGTTGTTTTTTGTTTTTTTTTTTGTTAAAAATTCGTTTAAAAATTATATCAAATTTGTTTAAAAATTACGACTATTCCTCACAGACGATCAAAAATTTGACGACGATGAATCATTCACATTCATTTGTTGCCTTAGGGACTTTAGTGTCACTACTGTGTTTGACATCAAGCATTTCCTACATAGTCAAAATTGCTTGTCTAGCTTTCAAAATTTACGTGTTTACAAGCATTTTTAATCTTTTCACATCTTTGCCTTATTCAAGTGGCAGTAAAAAGAATCAGAAAATCTAAGTTATCCAGGTTGACAAGCCAACCATGGTTATTACACTGGGTTTGTTTACAAACACAATTCGATGAGACAAACAAACACCTTTCGATACTAACTGATAAATCTAACTAACATCTTTGCCTTTTTCAGGTGGCTAAAAAACAGTCTAAAAATCTATGTTATCGACGTTGATTCTTGCCAACCATGATTATTTGTCAATGAGACCTTCAAAGTTAATTTGCTCACTGGTTTTGTTCATAAACGCTGTATTCGATGAGGTAAACAAACGTTTTTCGATACTTAGTGGTAATTCATCTTCGCGTTTTTAAAATAGCTGAAAAAAGTATCTTCCAGGATGACGTCAGGCAACCGTGGTTTTTTGTGACTGGCACTAGTTTCGTTCATGTATCTGATGAGGTGAAAACCATCAGAAATGGCACCATAAAATATGGCTGACTAAGGAACGTTCCAGGGTGAGGGGTGGCAACCATAGCTGTATGCGGGTTCTAAAGAGGTCCCATTTACTACATCTAAGTTTGGTTGGTGTTTCTTATAAGATAATTTTGGGCTTAAAATTGATGTGCATATTATATTTTTTTATGATTCTTCCCGGTTAAGGATTTGCAATCCTATACATTTTAATGTTACTTAGTACTTACTTTCACTACATGCTAGGGACATTCATGTATCTTGTGAGGAACATTTCTTAGCAGCGGGACCCCGATCTATAAAAGATGGCCGTAGGTAGATTAGTAGATATAGATTTTTTTTCCACTTTAACGTAATAAAAGGTTATAAAGTGTTTTAAATCATCTTTCGGTATTCTTAGTTGTTTAGAAAACGCGCTTAGTTGTTTTTCAGAACATTTACCTTAGTTCCTGAAATCTATAGTTCTTGATTTAAAACGCGCGTTCGTTAGATACCGTACCCTTAAACCTTTAAAAGTTGAAACTAGGTAATGTTTTCCGTGTGTAATATTTACTAATATTTAAATCATTTAGCAACATTCGGGGCGCTAGGTGTGGGCATAATATAAAATAATACGCAGGCCTAAAGGTTGGTATGGAAAGCTCACTTCACGCTGGTCGTGCACAGATAGTGCCGTACTTAAAAATAATTAAATATAACTGAAGTTTTTTTAATTACTCAAAACCAGTCAAACTATTCGTTTTGCAATAAAATCAGACAATTGTTAATTAGTATCAAAATAGTGCAAACAGAGCTCGTTGCTCGATCGTATGTTACCGTACATGTCGTAGTAATCTAAAGGTAGGGTCATTTTCAGATTTCGACGTCCCATTTCATACCCCCTTTTTTTTAAATGAATGCAGGCAAGCAGATCCACTACTGTACCAAATTTTAAGTCGATATCATTTGTTTTGCCTTTAATGCAGACAGATGTACAGACAACAAAGTCTCAATGTAAACATTTTCTTCTTTCAGGCAAAGTAAACTAAACAAATTACATCATTAAAGTGTCATGTTAGTTAATTTGAAACAAGGTATAAACTAATATTGCCGTTATTAAGCCGGCTCTTAACCACTAAAATAGTTACGTCCCGAGGTCAAGCGTTGTAGAATTGTGAGCATGTTGTTCACTAAGTTTATTCATTTTTGATGGCCTTTTACGTTGAACGTAGTTGGGTAAGAACAAGACGTTAGTTACCTTGACGTTAACATATTTAATTCATGTCCTATGCCTTAACTAGGAATTAGTTTCTTTAACATGTTAAGTTTATTTCACTTTTGTTGTAAGTACTCATGGCGTTGTTTTTACCACGCTATTTCCTACTACGACATAAATAATATCTATCTGTCATTGTAATGCCATGTCTAAGGTCTCGGATTTGATTCTTGGTAGGAGCCACCAATATTGTTACAATTTGTGAGTTGTCAAGTTGTCCCTAGTCTAGTGTATGCTCGGTACGGCGATAGTGTCACCACCCGTCATGTTTGTGTATCGGGATACCATTGGTAAAATGAGTATACTACGAGTATTGCTTATAATATCTTTGACCACTCCTTTGAGGACAAGTATCGTTCGTGATAGTATTATATATCTATACATATAAATCTACATATATTATAAATGCGAAAGTAACTGTGTCTGTCTGTCTGTTACCTCTTTAAACCACTGTACCGATTATGAAATTTGGCATGGAGATAGTTTGAGTCCCGGGAAAGGACATAAGCTACTTGAAAACGTAAAGTGTGAGTCGGTTTTTTTTTCTATAATTAAAAAGTTGTCGTTTAAATCCTACATCGATAACCGGATTTAGGGTGGGTGGAACCGCTAGCAAAATTTGGCATGGAGATAGTTTGAGTCCCGGAAAAGGAAATAGGCTACTTAAAAACGTCAAGTGTGAGTCTTTTTTTTCTATAATTCAGTAGCCGTTGAAATACTACACCGATAACTGAATTTAGGGCGGGTGAAAGCGCGGGGGAAAAGCGTGTATTATATAAGTATAACATATTAATACAAATACCTAACTCATCCGTGTAAGTTTATTGGGCAATGTAAACAAGTGATTGATCAACTGTTCTCCTTAGCCTAGCTAACAATGTCGTAAACTACATTGTAAGCACTTTAGATATCTATTTAGCGTCCCTCAAAAGACCTTTCGACAAGATTTGCAAGCGTCACGTTTGGGCAGTAAAAATTAGTTCATACTAGTTCCTTAAATTAGAGCCCATAGAGTCAGCCATTAACCGCGAACAAGTAAATTAATGTGACCGGCGGCTTTCTTTGCAGGAAAGAAACACTTATCCTGTCCTGTTAGTACTGAAATACAAGAAACATTATCAAAAGATTTCTTAGTTTTGTACCTCGCTATTTATTTTTGGTGGATCGAAAGGTGCAGTTGTAGAATGTTGGGCTTCCATATCGCAGGTTCCGGATTCGATTACCGGTAGGTACAATCAACGTTGTTACAATTTTGTAAATTGTTAAATCGTCTCGACTCTGGTTTGTGCCCTAGTCGGTGATAGGCTCACCACCTACTTACGTTTGTAAGGAGGAAGGGGATTTAGGCCATAGTTTACACGCTGGCCCAGTCTAAGCTTGTGGGCACTAGAATGTCTAATTTACCGAAGCCACTCGTTTGGCATGGAAATAGATTAAGTTTTGGGGAAGGACATAGGATAGTTTTCATCACGCAAATTTCAAAAGTTCTATAAAAAAAAAACTAAAGCCGCGCCTAAACGAACTATAGCTTGCTATAGCAAACTCCATTAGTATAGTTAAGGAGTTGAAGTAAGAACCCCACGCCGATAACCAAATTTAGGGCGGGTAGAGCTGGTGGAAAAATTTATTAATTGCTAGCTATCGGCATATATAGTATTAATATTATAAATGCGAAAATTTAGATGTTTGGTTTGTTACTCAATCACTCCCAAACACTGGATGGATATACGGACATAGTTTTTTTTTTTTTTTTTTTTTTTTTAATACCACTAAGGTGGCAAACAAGCTTACGGTCCGCCTGATGGTAAGCGGTCACCGTAGCCTATGAACGCTTGCAACACCAGTGATATAACTCGCGCGTTGTCGACCCTTCAGAAATCTAATCATTTCTTTCTTGAAGAACTCCATACTGTAGTCCTTGCAGAAAACCTTGGCAGGGAGCTCATTCCACAACTTAAGCGTTCGCGGGAGGAAGTCTCTGAAACCGCACCGTGAGAATGAATTCCCTGCCGATGGCGAGCGGCGCGATGGTAGAAAGTAGCCGTGGGCATCATTTCGAACAATTCCTCAGAACACAACTCATTGTACAAGCGGTAGTTCTCGATTAGAGACACAAGTTCTCCGCGGTTTTCCTCCACAACGGAACGAGGGATGTTTGCACGACCCGTGTAATAAGCGTCTCCAGTACTGTCATCTGCATAGCAATGTATGTTGTTGATGTCCAACATGTCATTGATATGCAGTAGAAACAGCGTAGGAGACAGCACAGAGCCTTGCGGGATACCAGGATTAATGTCCATGCTGTCAGAGCAACTACCGTCAACTACGGTTCGTATGCGTCTGTCGGACAAAAAGCTAGCCACCCATTTGCACAAACCCTCGGGCACTCCGTAAGATGGCAACTTCGATAGAAGACCCCTGTGCCAGACCCGATCGAACGCCTTCGCTATGTCCAGGCTACATGCCAATGCCTCCCCCTGACTCTCAATGGCTAGTGCCCATTGGTGTGTGAGATACACTAGAATACCTTTATCTCGTAAAATTCTTAACTGGGAGTAACTATAGCCATGAACAAACCATAGCTGCAGCTATAGCTTGCTATAACAAATATTTTTAGTGTAATCAAACAGTTGCCATAATAATCCTACGCCGATAACCGAATTTGGGAAAGGCGGAGCCGCTGGCAAAAGCTAGTCTACTATAAGTCCTATCTTAGTATCTGCTAACGCCTCCAGATCTTAGCGTGTGAGTATAGTGTAGCGTGATTACCGCGGAAGTGTCTTTTAACATCTGACAGATGCGTGGCGTTAATGAACTCTGAGGGATATTAATGAAGTAGATTCGTCACTTTAAATAAGGATATGACAGGGGACCGGCCACGGCACCGGTACCGTCTGGAATATCTGAACCTATTGTAGTAGGTAACTTTACAATATTTAGTTTACAACTTTTCTATGAATTCAAAATATAAAAACCCTGACTACTTAAATCTTAAAAGAAATAAAATCGTATAGCTAGTTTCTTTATAGACTAAAGGCAGAACACGTGTTGTGTTTAAATTTGGAGTGCAACGATACACGGATTTGTCGATACGATATATATGTATTGTTTGAAAATATCGCCGATTTTCCATCAAGGCAGTTATCTGAGAATTTTACTCATTTAATATTATTTTGCTGACAGTATTCATACTTGCGTGGTTACCCCGAAATTTAAGGTAGAATGTCTCCTGTTGACTGGCTAGCTTACCCTTTAGACCAAAAATACAGCAAAACAATGACTTATCTAATGCAATGGTCTGCATTGTAACGCAGAACTTTCTAGATCTCATAAATTTGTTCGATATGTTACAGTGTTCAATTCAAAATCAGATCAACAGATAACACACAGTCAGCTATTTATTGATACACTCTTAAAACTCTAGCTTTATCGTAAGCTTTCAAATCCCCTTGAAACTTATTGTTGCGAGAATAAACGGGTTGCAAATTGTATGAAGCTTAACCTTAGCCCGTACATACCGCATTATCTTTGTTACGCCAAGAGCGTTACTTTCAGGTAGTAACCTAGAGGCTATGTTCCGAAGAGCATCTACGGGCTTCTCCTATAAGCCTCTGCGTAGCAGTGAAGCAACCATTTATACCCCGAGGTGAAGTACTGCTTCGCTTTGTTGAGTTCTTTAACTTTTTTGGAAGCCAGTTTCACCTTGTCTTTTTTGCAAGGCCGATTAAACCACGGTAGTATAATGTTACCGGCAGCTACTCGTTATTTAGAAATTTCACACCAGCGGTGATTGTCTCAGTGACTGCAGCTGCGCAAACTTTGGGATCTTCTGAGCTGAAGCAGAGCTGCCTCCACGGGTGCGATGCGTAAAATTCACGGAATCCATTACAATCTGCCGACTCCTAATGCCATTTACAACGTCAATTAGTTGGACCAGATGAAACGGTTTGTTTGTATGGTGCTTGAGTCAGGACGAGACCAGAGGAGCCAAAAAGTGCATCCACTGAGAAAGACCTGTACCTCTCTGGACGTTGGTCCAATAAAGAGCTCGTATGTAGCCAGGGTAATGCAGGTACGATGTTTCGTCCGGGTAGGATATATGCGTCTCCGTTGAAAAGAGAATGGTCCGCTGCGAAGTCTCTAGGTGGTGGTGGACTGCGTCAAGGTTGGCGTGACTATACTTGATATTGCAAAAGTTCATTAAATGTGGATAGAGTAAAAAAAACTCTTTATTTTTTTTTTACCTTTTGCCATGCGAATCCTCATGAGTTAGCATTATTTGGCCGCATTATAAGTATAGATAGATATAGATATTAATGCTGTCTTCCACAAAATGATCCTATTAATTAATACTACCTGATAATTAAATAATAATCTAACTGCTTCGAACTAAAAAGGAGATCCTATTGTAGAAAACAAAATATAAGAACTTAATAAACAAAATCTAAAGACCCTCCTTTAATGACGAATGACGTACTGACGTACGTAATAATGAATCATCTAGTGCAAAAAAAACTGGTTGCCTGTAAAGTCGGTATACGGGCGAAAGTTTTACGTGACAATGATTTTATGTCTGTCTCTCTCGCTCTTAGGCGGGCGCGTGCCTCTCACTCGCTCTCATTGTGAGCGCATAACGTGAGCGGAGCGTAACGCAGTTTCTTGAAGTGTCACCCGGCAAACCAATTTATAAGACGTTGTCACGTCAAAAGATGGTCCTGGGGATTGTTTTATGCAGTCATGTCAAAAAGTTATAAAGATTGCAGTCATCTTTTTAATACCTAGGTAACTATCTAAATGCTAGTGAATCATACTATGCGATAAAATATGTTATAAGATTTTTATAAGTTTTGCGTCTTATTTAATAACCTTAAATAAATATGATTTTTTGTCGCAGATAAGATTTGACATAGACGAAATCTGAGTGGATAAAAACCAGGATATCCATACCGCCGCCGACGATAAGAGATTTTTTTTTTGGCTTGATAAATATTTTAACAGCTAGCGTTCGAAATTTCACACAGAGGGTTAAAAAACTAGCCAAGAGCATATTAGCACCGTTATTGTAGGGTTTCGTAGCAGTTACTATTATCGGTTTTTTTCACAAAAACATTGAATTTGGAACCGAAAATGGCCACTTTGGAGGTGAACATTTAAGAAAACAGGGACAAGTAGCTCAAAAAATCTAGCAATGACATTAAATTCCGAATTTAACTTCCCTCACATCAAAGTCATATTTTTGTTATTTCATGCCCAATTTACATAATGTAATTTCTTGTTCCAAAAAGTTACATATTTTCATAGCGCTTTTGAACGTCGTAGTCTTTAGTTACCTTAGTGTCGGTCTAAGTATAACCCTGAACGCGTTACTGGAAATATCTAGAATACCAGCACATCGACTGAGACTACTTAGTAATAATTATAGTAAATAAAGTAAAATCCTTTCCGAAATATAGATTTTTGGGATATCAAACAACGATATCAGAAACGACTGCGGAATCCTACACTAAGCATGGCCCGCAGTGTTGGACTAAGCACTCTGAGACGGAGAGTACACAGATAATAAAAAGATAGTATTGAACAAAAAATTATAGAACACTTTGAGTGAAGATTGGTTATTATTAACATATTAAAAAAACGCATAGTCTATGGTATTCATTCATTTATTAATTGAAAATAGTGAATAGAACATATTATCCAAGGAATCGGTTGTTGAAAGATTAACAATAATCAGTTTCTCTTATCTCAAACTTAACAGTCGTTTCTTGCGGAAACAGTTATAAACTTAACAGTCGTTTCTTGCGGAAACAGTTATAAAATGTCCCGTCACATAAGTTTGCTTCTATGACAATTTACGACATGAACGTTGAAATAAACAAAATAAACCAAACTTCTACAGTAACTCAAAGACTAAATATATACGAATCTTATGTATTGCACACCATATAGATATACGTACCTACATACGTCTTCCTCACATTCACTTATGTCACTCATAGAAGTGTAGAGTATAACACAAAGACCATAGAGTTCCTTCCTTGTCATAGACAAAGATCCATTTTGAGAAAGTGTTGCCATGATTGTGATTAGTAAATCTACTAACTTAAATATACACTGACTCACGATGCCCATACGGAGCTGTAAAATTGTAGTATAAGAGTGTACTATCTTTGGCTTCGGATAGTATATAGTACAGAAGGTGAAATTATAGTACAAATATTATAATACGTTACATTATAATAATATAATGTTTCATTATGTGACCTCATAATAACATCACATTTAAGTTTAAACATTGAGCAAAAGCGAAATGTTAGCAGAATTTATAAAATAAGCGATCTAGTTTTTACAGATGTCTGAGAAAACTCAACATCCGGTATACCGTTTGATCGTTCGCCATCTGTATGATATAAACTAAAAAGTAAGATTTGAATGATAAACACACGTCAGCAACAATAAAATATAAATCATTATAAAATCCAATGTGCGTAACATCTCAAAAGACTCGTATAAAGATATATTTCATCTCTCGTTTCAGTAGTCGTAGATTTTATAAAGCCGATAAAATTAACGAGGACATTTTAATATTGATGTCACAACATCATTTCATATTCAAGCAGAGCTTTCATAAAATATAAATGATATTTGAACGCTTGTTGAGTAAGGTTCTTTGCAATTGGTCTTGCCACGTGCCTAAAATTCTGAATTATATAATAGATAATAACGTATTTATATTTATTTATTTATCGTATGGCGGTTACACACTGGTTATATAAAAAAAAAAAACAAAATTTAAAATTTACATTTCTGCAGATATATGCTCGCATCTTTTGTCAGGTGTTTAAAATCCTCAGCTGGTCCGTTGTATTTCGTGGCGGGGCACTCGAATACCATGTGCTGCACCGTCTGCTCTGGGTGTCCGCATTCGCACGCTGCCGTCTCGCTCCACCCCTTCTTGTATCAGAGGTACGCACAGTTACCGAAGCCAGTTCTGAGGCGGTTAATTCTGCACCATATTTCTCGGCTTTTCATGAACCTTTGAGGCCTTTGAGTTCAACTCAAAAATGGTGGAAATTATATGACGTAAACATAAAAACTATGTTAATTTTTTTTTTATTTCAGACTAGCTGACCCCGCAAACGTTGTTTTCTTTATTTAAAACAACTAGCGCGCCACCTATTGTGTCAGGGTTGTACTAATTGAGACTCCTTCCCCGTCGTGTACACAACAATTTATCTAAATGTCATTACAGTCGGCTTACTCTTAGTGCACGAGTCCGACTCGCACTTGACCCTTTATTATTTTATAAAAACCTTGCCCTAACAATAACGAACACAACTAAAATAGAATTATGCAATTTGGTGCCGTCACTCGGAAGTTATGGCGTGACCAAGGGAAGCAGGGATTCATTTTTATATATATGTAGATGTGGATACTGGTCTTTTTGCTTTTAAAAAAACCATTATAGCTTTATCAGTACAGTAACTTTTTTGATCTGCCACAGAATCTACAATATAAAATATATTGTTGTATTGGTCACCTAATTGTTAATTCACACTTAATTTAATTATAGTTTTTTACTTTTAAACTTGTAGTAAAAATTTAGGTATACTAAAAGTAAAAACTATAGTAAATTTGAGTGTGGAAATACAATTATAAAACAGTAACAAATGCAACAGCAATATAGTTTATATAGATTCTGTGGCAAATATATAAAAGTTGCTGTAGTGAGGAAGCGATTGATAAATTTTAAGTATGCCTATATGAAAAGTAATGTATTGTCAGATCGCCAAAAATACAATATCAGTTATACTATGACACACAGCTTGCCTAGAGTTCATTTTACTCAAAAACATCCTATTTCATTCTAGAAACTGCTTGAATTGCTTCATCAGAAAAGCTTTGGTAGTTTACTAATGTTCCATTTTCATGAATTTCTTGGCGAGGTTATTGAATAATAGTTGTCTTATGATAATGGAACGACTCGCAAGGAAGCGAAAAGTCTAACTTTAGAATGGATATAAGAGGTCAATGCAGCAGCTGGATTGCATTTATTTTTACATTTACGGGAGCTTTGATAGATTCAATTGAATATCAAACTAATTGTTGTTCCAAGGTCTAGTGGCTCAAATAGTATTAGGTTTAATTCTATTCTTATGCTCTGCTAAAAAATGGATTATTTCGGTTGATAGTTATGCGTTCAAACACTACTTGTGTGCTTTTCTTTGTTTATTTAATCTAATATGGGTATGCTATTTAAAGTCAATTACTGCCAAAAACAAGACAGCTCTCTACAAAAATTAAGGTCGCCCTCGAATTTTTGTATCGGATTACTAAACTTCATTTAGGATAATTTGAAAAAGTCTTTTCTTTGTCTACTTACTTCTTTTCTTTCACTATTTTTGATCGAAATAGGATAATGTAAGTAAACACTTAAAGTGTAGTAATAGCAAATGCGTGTCAGCCGCTGAAAGTGATTGATTTACATTAGTTGTATCTACAACTCATTTGCCAAAACATAAAAACATAGTAAACCTAATTGAAAACCGACGGGCGCTGTGTAGTGAGTCATTACATCAAAGATAGAACAAGACTAGTAACTACTAATAAAATCGATTGAATGTCTTAACGTATCTTTATACCTCTTCTTGACTGACTGACTGACTGACTCTGGTCAACGCCAAGAACGGGCTGGCCCGCTCTATAAGTACCTACTTTGACCAAGCGATTTGCCTAGAATTTTATTAAATAATGCTTGTACGTTCTTTCAATGTAGGGTTTCATAAACCAAGGTTTTCCTAAAACTCAATTCCTGAGGGATTGGTACAAGGAGTCATAAATGTGGAAGAATGCTATGCTGCTGCTTAACTATGCAAGGCGTAAAAGCGACCGTCAGTAGATGTAATCAATCAAATCCGAAAACAGACTTTGATTAAGCTACACGGGTCTGGGGTTCTCTAGTAAGAGTTTATAGAAGGACTATGAGTTGTTTTCAAATTGATAATATATACATTATTATTATTATTTATTATTATTAAGTTATAACTTGGCTATATTCTCAAATTTATTAGCAATGAAAATTACTATTCAAAAGCCTAGTTGATAAAGCATAACGGATTACAAAAATTTATTAAATCCTACAGATATAAGACACCTTCAATTGTATTACGTAATACGCCTTTAGAAAAGCCAACTTTATTAACCTGAGCACCTGAGCACAGTATTTGAAATCTTTAATATGAAATCGGAAAGCAAATCTAAGATCGACAGCATGTTATATTTAGCAAGGCTAAGTTATATATGGAGTAAGATTAAAAAACTGTAACATATGGGTTTTTGCGATAACAGGAAACTAATCTGCATAGCGAAGTTAATCTTGAAGCCAAACGGGTGGCCGTCTTAGCGCAGTCACCGTCGAGTATATTCTCTGTTGTCGTGGAAGTCGAAGCTTGAAATTCGAAATAGAGCACATTGAAATTTAGCAACTGTCTGTCGAGGCGTATTACTGACTTCGCTACCGTATTTATAAATATTCGAGCTACCATTTGAGCTTTCCGCTGTGTTATAGGTCAACATATTTAAAGCTGTACAAATAATGACAAACAAAAATATCTACTTACATATTTTTATTAAATGAAGAATGTGTTTGAATGTAGGTCATGACTTGTGACTGAAAGACTTGTGACATTTTAGATAGAGATGATTTGAATTTTTGAATTTGGCATTGTGTTGCTAACTTTGTGTTATTGCGAATTCCGTTACACAATAAAAGAGAAATGCTGAGAGTAATGGACATATGCGTGTATGAGGCGTCATTAAAATCAAATTTTGGCGACAGTCCAACCCTCAGAAATATTGTTTGCTGTCTCTGCTGAAAAGATAAGTAGGACTGAACACTGAACTCCAGAGAGTCGCAGTACTTGACTTATGTTACACAGCTTTATATCTGCATTGCAACAATGTTTTGAACCTTTGTGTGACGTAGAGATATTTTGCTATTAATTTTTAAACAATTTATTTTCGATATCTTCTCAAGATATTGGAAATAGGAATTATACTTGTCCCTTTTCCGTGCACTCGATTCTGTAGTTCATCTCACTTTTTCATGCATTGGCACACTCTTAATACCAATACTGGCCGATCCATACAGTGTTGGGTTTGTAATTTGTTGAGTTGGGTTGAGAATTTATTTCAGAAAATTCAACGCCTATAGGTTTAATTTTTATATGAGAATCTGGCTTAGCAGAAGTTGTTCTGTCCTGTTTGTTGTTTTATAATAGTTGATATACTGCAGCGCCATCTAGCGAGCGGTGAGTAACAACGAGTTACAAGAAAGTTAAAGAATAAAAACCATCTTTAGGAATGCTAACTTTCATGGTGACGATCAAACGGACCACCGTTGTCAATCATATGTATGCCAATGTCCATTTTATATATAAAGACTAGCTTATTCCCACCATTATGTCCACGTAGAATTTTGATGACTTAAGGAAGCTTATAACTTTTAATGGTTTTACCTAAAAAATTTTTTTATTCCCTATTCTACCCTTAGCAGATGATTTTCCAAAAACGGTGAAATACGTCAATCTTAATTAGGCATTCAGCTTCAAAAATATGGAATCCCATACAAACTTCCATACCCTATAATTCCCCTTACCCCTTTTTCTGAATCTTTTTGTTAGAAAATTTAAGCTTTGAGACCCAGTACTTTGCGCTTACCTTAGCTTAGGTTTAGGTATATATCAGTCCGACAGATCCTATTTTACTTATATTATAAACGTGAAAGTATGTCTCGATGGATAGATTTCATGATAGATCCACGCTTCAACCACTGGGCGGATCAGGATAAAACTTGGCAGACATATAGGTTAGGTCCTGGACTCCTGGAATAGGACATAGGCTAATTTTTATCCCGAAAAATTCAAAAATTACCGCAGGAATAACTATACCCAGGCTTAAACGAACTATAGGTACAACTGTAGCTTGCTATAGCTAAATTCATTAGTATAGTAAAGAAGTTCCACGCCAATAACCGAATTTAGGGCGGAGCGGGCAAAATTTAGTTCTTCTATATATATGGATAACATCCCGAATACTGCACATTACATATTTTCAGTGGTCAAAACATTTCGCAATATGACACAATACTTGTAGTTAGGTACTTACGTTTTCAACATTGAATAGGCACCTGCATACATCTACGAAGCGTATACCATTCGGAATGCAAAATCGTTTTGAAATATTTAAGAGTAAATGTGAGTCTTACAAAAATAGTATCTGTAATTTAGTTTTATTTTGTTACACTGGTAGGTTTCTAGTTTACGCTACTCGTACGTCAGCTAGCACCTCGTTATCTCGAAACACTATAACTGGCTCACTCGTTACACAATTTGTTGTTGAAAAGATGGGTGTTAATGTCACATTCTATAGCGAGCATTCTATCTTATCTGCTAACATAATAAATTTGAACTATTAGATCACATAATGTCATGTATTACTATATCTATTATTAACAACATGCCCTTGCATTGCCGGGATAATATATTGAAGTAGCTTTTATAAGGTATACTGAATTTACAAATATTGCAATATTTTAAAGTGCAATTTTTATTTTTGAATCACATTTTGTAGAGAGCTTTCTAATTTATCTTGTAACATAATAAATTTCAACTATTAAGTAGATCACGTAATGTTATAGTTTGATATAACTAGATCCCCTTGCATTGCTGAGATAATATATTGAAGTAGCTTCTTTTAGGTATTCTTAATTTACAAATATTCAATATAATAAACTACAATTTTTCATTTTAAATAAAGATATCAGACTAGGACCGATTTCCAAAAAAGATAGTGCAAGAAGCAATTATTTTATCAGTTGAGAGATACAATGACTTCAACGGCCCCAAAATTATGGTTAAGCTTCTGAGGGGAAGTGGGCGAGGTCAGTGCTAGAAATATCTTTCAAGCTTTTGGCAGTAGAACGGCTGCATTTTTGTTGGCCCTTCGTACTGAAGTGGCTACCCTAGTTCGTTTGCAGCGAGTCCAATCATATCAACTCTGGCATTTGGTCTTCTAAGGTAAACTATACTGTCGATGTAAATTAAAGCAAGGTCTCCAAAAGTAGTGGCGTTTGCCGGTTTTCCAAAGCAGTTTACTAGAGCTTGGCCATCTATTTTATCAGTTGTAAAGTGTATTTCTATTTCAATTGACTTAAGACATTCCACGCCTTCAGAAACAAGTTTTACTACCGATTCTTTTTCAGACGATCTGAGTGTGCCATTTATGACAAAGATATGGGTACTAGAAGAAATTTGTGTTTCAAAATTTAAGGCAAGCCTGCTTCGTAAGTACCTAGTCGCTGATTAACAAAGTTGGTAACCAGATCTGAGCCAAGCCTTTTAGCTTTAAGAAGAGATCCCTAAATATCTTTGGGTGCCCGGTCTTGAGATACTTGAGTTGGGAACTGTAAAATCAAGTTAAACGACTTAATAACTTTGAGAAGTGCGTCTTGGTTAGAATTATCTCTGTTTTTACGACCTGGTTTATTTTTCAACCAATTTTGCATAAGCCTTGCCCATACATAGTGAAAATTTGTTGAGTTTTTTCCCCTGTCCAGTAAAATGATTAAGCCATAAAATTTTCACATTGCGCAAACGCTAATTGTCGAAGAAAATGTAGATTTTGGATTGGCAATGTTAAAAAAATATTATTATATTATAATTAAAAATACGTAACACACACACACACAATAGTTTTTGTACACATTAATGACTAAAAACCATACGAAATTTTAAATCCCAAATACAACAAGACGCATGGAGCGCACGTCAACACAACAAAGTTTCGGCAACTGTCTTAGAACCCTCACTTCAATTAAGTGCAGGGTTAAAGTTGGTAAATTTTGAGCATTGCCATGGATTAGGCATTCAAGAAAACCCCTGAAAAGATGTTTCAACTATTATTTTAAATCAGCGGACAAGAGATATATAAGAGAAACAGCATTTTGGGCGCTATCTTGGATACCGGGCTCCCGGTCCAAATTTCCCTTTGGCAACAGGTAGTTTCGTGCTTAGCGGGCTCGACATACCCTCAAAACGTTGTTTTCCCAATTGTTACATGATTTGTTTTTTGTATGTTATAGAGATCTTCTCTTCTTGCGGTGCTTCTCCACTACTGAAGGTTGGCCGTCAACTCCGCATATCTCTCCTTGTCCCTCGCCAGACGAAATGTTCTTCTACGTTGGCCATATTTTTATATTATAATATTTCGGAGCCAAGACATTTTTCTTCTTCCGACGCGTCTTTTCCCCTCAATCTTTTCCATCATTATTGTCTGTTATAGAGATGGATTTTTTAATTATGGACCTAGCCTGTATCACATTCTTAAGAGAGCTTTCTATTTTATCTGGTAACATAATAAATTAGAACTATTAGATCACTTAATGTTTTGTGTTATTATTAACTACATTCTCATGCTAAAGGTGGCAAACAAGCGCACGGTCCGCCTGTTGGTAAGCGGTCACCGTGGCCTATGGACGCTTGCAACACCAGGGGTAACACTCGCGCGTTGCCGACCCTTCAAAAATCCAATAACTTCTTTCTTGAATAACCTCATACTGTAGTCCTTAGAGAATACCTTGGCAGGGAGCTCATTCCACAATCCAAGCGTTCGCGGGAGAAAGTTTCTCTGAAACCGCACTGTACGCGACCATTTCGGTTCTGAAGTGTGAGAATGAATTCCCTGCCGATGGCGAGCGGTGCGATGGTAGAAAGTAGCCGTGGGCATCATTTCGAACAATTCCTCAGAACACATCCCATTGTACAAGCGGTAGAACACACACAGGGAGGCAAAATCTCTCTTTAGACTTAAGGGTTCGATACGGCAAGTGAGTTTGGGATCGTCGACAATTCTCACAGCCCGTTGTTGAACGTAATTAAAAGGTCCAAGCTGGTATCCGGGTGCACCCGCACAGAGATGGCAGCAGTACTACTATTAGGTATGCTTAATCAATATATATTGCAATAGATTTCTTTAAAAATTAAGAGATCACATTCTCCACAGAGATTTCTATGTTGTATGCTAATATAATGAGTTTAAACTATTAGTTATTATGATCTTATGTATTTTTTTAGTAACGACATCCCCTCGCATCGCCTGGATGAAAAAAAAAGTGAAGTAGGCATTATTATAATAAATAACAAATGTTGCAATTTATCAAATTAATGTTACCCATGCAAAGCGGTGTACGTTTCTTTAGTAATTTTTTTATCACTGATTCGAGTAATGCTGGGATATTTGACTATTGCTATAATATGACTATTACGAGAAAATCTTAATCAGTAAAAGAATTTAATAAATCGTTTCAGAGTTCTACTTAAAGAACTAGTTGTCGGTAAACCGCGGAAGTAATAGCTTTTGAAAGCTATAAGCATAAAATTTTTATTATTTGTGCTCTGGAATGAATTTAGAATAAACCTTAGTTTGAATGTAGGAATATGTAGGTTGGTTCATTGTTTTAAAAAACTTTTGACCATTTGTAAACTTTGTTATTATGAAACAGATGATCAACCGATTGTGAACCTCTAGAATATTTTAACCTCAGTGGTTATTAGAATTATCTGTAAAACATCTTAGTACAGTCAGTACAATGTGTTTTTTAACTTGGGATTTTGTTATAGATATTTATTACCTATGTGTTTATAAATATGTAGATATAAAGTATTTGGACATTAAAGAATGCCTTATTACAAGAGTTTTATACATTCAAACAAAAGATAGATGAAGTGTGTTACAAAGTTTAATACGCTTTAATTTTTAACAGCAATTATAAGTTTTAGATTTCGAAATGGTCACAAGTAAAATAGTTTAAAAATCGATTAAAATTGATCGAAAGTTATGATGATGATGTAATCAATGGACTCATTAACTCGATAAACTTATGAGTATTGATTACCATTTCAGATTTCCTTTAAGATTCTTCATCATCCATCGCGATAGAAACTCAGTGGTACCATATTATTTTTTTAATAACCAAAATCACACGAGTATGCTAAGGTTCAAATCGATGCGACAAACGTAAGTGAAATACAAGATTGTAATATTTGCTTACATATTGTTACAGGTCAAAGTGTAGTGTGTGTGTCAGACAAATAAACCATGTTAAAAAATCGGTCAAGTGCGAGTCGGACTCGCCCACGAAGGTTTAAAAACGGCAAAAAACCACGTTTGTTGTATGGGAGCCCCCCTCAAATATTTGTTTTATTTTAATTTAATTATTTATTTTTAAGTAAATATATAACTAAATAATCTGTAAATATTTCAAGCGTTTACCTGTTGCCGTTTTCAATATCGAGCAAAAACCAGCATGGGAGCCCCCAAAAATATTTATTTTATTCTGTTTTTTGGTATTTGTTGTTATGGTGGCAACTGTCTAACTATCACGGTTCATGAGATACAGCCTGGTGTCAGACGGACGGACCGCGGAGTCTTAGTAATAGGGTCCCGTTTTTTACACTTTGGGAACGGGACACTAAAAAGGGTAAATCCATCAACTTTTATTAAAAAATAAACATGGCCACAATAACATTAAAAACAGCAACTAATTAAACTGAGAGCCAGCAAATTAATATGGGGATTGGTTTTCAAACGTAGAACCGGCAACTTAACTCATGCGACAATCTATTGTCGTACCGTCGTCGCTCGTCGTGTCTTCGGGTACATCCAAAAATATCTAAAAGCATCCTACATTGATTGATGTGTCTTGTCACACCCTGTTGTTTTTTGACGTCGCGCCTAGAAAGAGACTACGTCGCAACGTCACACGCGGCGTTTGTACGTTGTTGGATCGGAATATAATACCGCAACCGCGAGAGTAGCGCAGTCACATGACTCAACGGATTTAGATGTTTTCGTTTAGAACGTGAACTCGTCGCTGCGGTCAAAGTGTGATGAATCCCACATACACGTGTTTGCTATTTTAATGTATACAGAGCCGATAGTTGAGGCTGCTATTCGGAATTATATCATAAAAAGAAAAAAGAAAAATAACAGCAATACACCGCAACAGTGTGCGTTTTATTATGTTGTACGAGCGCGGCGCGAGCATTATATTGGTCGTGTTTTGTTTTACCGCATAATGTACGTACTTAATGTCATAATACCGATCATAGGATGTGCGATATTTTTTTTCTTTTTCGTCTAGTTTTATGTCTTTTACCTTGGCCGTATTATAATATTGAACGCATTAAACCCGTTATCAAAACATACCTATTATCACCATATCACTCGTAAATTTTCTTTAACATAAATGCGTATATATCACTGATTTTTTTTTTATATACTGATTTATCTTAACACGTACCTATCGTTCGTGTTCATTTAGTGACAAATGGTACGAAAGCAAGTTTTATTCGATATTTTCACGCAGATGATTGAGTTAGACGTCTCCCGTGGAGGCTGAGACGTAATCTCCGGTCCCGACGCGGAAGCTGCCCCCGCGCCCGACGTCACCCTCTGCCCCGCATTGCACTGTCATTTCAAACTCTCTAGATGTGCCAGTTCAATTGGAGATAGCTGATTTCTAGTTACCTACCGTTGTGCAATATTGAATTGGCTTTTCAAAAGAATGGTTTCAGTTAATTACTCTTGCCAAACCCTAACTAATACCAGTATGTTTAGACGAACATTCAGGAGGTATATAAACATTACGTAGCTATCCAAATTTTTATTTAAGAACCATAAATAGGTATCTACGGTCAAACAATAAAGAATAGTTCTAGCACACTTAACAATAATTTCATTTTGTCATCTATGGAATATGTCTAGACAGAGTAATCGTGAGGTGTATTGTGCAGTGTCCCTATATCGTCATATATGGCTAGATGAGAGCTGTCCTGATAGTCTTACTTTTACTCATAACTATAATTTGTCTGGATTTGGAAAATTCGACATAAACCTTTAAATATATATAATGATTACAGTCCAAAAGTGAGTCGTCAGAAATAAGTAGGTAATAGTTTTTAGATAGGTGGTGAGTATTATGAGATGTAAAGTAATAAAAATAAAAACTTTTTTTTATTTTATTAAAATTAATAAACTGATATAATTAAATATAAATTATTGTTCATTAAGTAAGCATAGGAAACTGAGATTCTTATTATAAAGATATTTAAGAGTTTTATTATTTATTTTATACATGTTTCAATACTTTTCACGAAAGCTGTAGGTACTTTCTTAAATTTTAATCTTAAGATAATCTTCTGTTCTTTATTATATAACTGAATATTTTATGAATAATATTGAAACTGATGTGAGAAAGCTTTATGAAATGCACTGAAAGCGATAGAAAGTTATTTTCGCTTTATGTGAAGCGTAACAATTTAACTATGCTGTCGATATAAAGTCCATTAATACCTATAATGCTTGGAAAATGGCGACGTCTTTTGATAAAGAAGTAACTAAAGGAAATATAGAAAAATTTTATTTAACAACATTTTATACTTATCTTAAACTTCTTGCTTTATTTTGTCCAACCGCCATTTTTATTCAAATTAGAATTGGAAAAATGAAAACCCTTATAGTTTCGTCATATCCGTTTTTAGGGTTCCATACCCAACGGGTAATTAGCGGGACCCTATTACTAAAACTTCGCTGTCCGTCCGTATGTCTGTCGCCGTCTGTCTCATGAACCGTCATAGTTAGACAGTTGAAATTTTCACAAAAGATGTATTTCTGTTGCCGCTATAACAAAAAATACTAAAAAACCCGAAATTAAAAATTTCGGGGGGCTCTCCATCGTGTGGGATTTGTCGTATAGGTATTAAAAAAATGAGTGTGCCTTTTTTTTAAATGTATATTTTGCAAGTCTTTATAGCTTTCAAAGTAGTTATTTTTGTGAGTTTTCCAAAAAGTTTTCAATCATGTGTTCAAAAAATCTAAAAAAGAAAACACATTTTGTATCACAGTATTTTGAGGCAACTCCATTCGGAAGGTTTTCAGATATCTGCAATAATTTCATTACTACATAGTCCTAATTTCATTACTACATAGTCCTAATTTCATTACTACATAGTCCTAATTTGATGCGTGTAAATACACTTGGCCCCTTTTTATTGATAAATTAAATTATTTCAATAGGTCCTGGAAAGGAAATTCTATATTTGACGGACTAGCAATATAAATTCTAAAAAAGACTATTATTAAAGTACATACACCAGGTATCGGCCTTTTATGTAAGTAAGTACAACTTAGATCATTTTAAATAGATACAAAAATTTATAACGACGTTTCAGGAAAATAACAAAAAACAATAAAGTATTTTAGACAGTAGGCAATCGGGTCTTAACGTGTCGATAAGTAAACGAAAGCGTAGCTTTTTTGTAGCGTTTCCTAAAAAGAGTGTGAGCAAAATCGGTCCAGTGGTTTGATTTCATCGCTCAAAAACTGTTTTTTTAAAAACGCAATAATAATGTTCAAATTCTCAAATATAAAAAAAAATATCTTAAGAAAAGTTGTTCGTGTGGTACTTGCTACCGAACTAATTCTTTGTATATGATTTGAGATTGGGTGTGTTCTCTTTATGTATGAAATTACAAAAAATGTATAAGTATTTGTATCCGTTGGTATTCAACTATCCATAGTGCAAGCTTTGCTTAGTATGTGACCAAATGGCGCTGTGTGTAATGTCCAAAAATATTTATTTATTTATTTAAGACACCTTCACATGTATAAAATCTACAATTTCCCTCAAATATTCTAGTCATCCAGCAAAGTTTGATACTTAAGACACTTCAGTACAAATTAATGTGTTGATCGCGCGACGGAAGTTTAGAGGATATTTTCCGATCCAAGTTAAGGATTTAGTTTCCGTAGGCGAGCGGTAAATAAGTTATTGGCGTTAGTGAGGCTAGGAGGGGAGGGGAACAACTCAGCCGTGTAATTAGCAAGTGAAGTGAAGGAAATAATAATACATATGGTGATATAACATTAAATTATGGTACCTATAATCTTGAGGTTAAGGCATTGAGTTGTTGAGCGAAGAGAATATTGGCTATTTAGAGGTGTAAATAATGAATAAGTACCTTAACATTCCTGAAGATCTTACACATCCCCGTCTGATGTCTGTTGATTTTTGAAGTGCTTTTGTTTTTATTTGTTAAAAATGTATTTTGGAACTTAAATGGTATCATCAATTTAAATAAATACTTCCATAGCAGAGATGCTGTCAAAGGAATAACCTCGAGCCAGGACTTGAACCTGCAAGTTGAGAACCTAAATGGTCATGTAATTGCGGTTTGAGAAGAACTTCCTACCACAAACGCTCAAGTCGTGGAATGATTTCCCTGCCAACGTGTTCTCTAGGGATACAATATGGGGTTCGTTCGTTCGTTCGTTTCAGCCGAAAGACTGCTGAACGTAGGCCTCACCCATATGTCTCCACCAATGGCCGGTCCTGAGCCGCCCGCACCCATCCGCTTCCTGCGGCATATGGGGTACTTAAAAAAAAAGTAATTAGATTTTTTAAGGGTCGGCAACTCGCGAGTAATGCCCCCGGTGTTGCAAGCGTCCATAGACTGCAGTGACCGCATCACATTAGGCAGATCGCAAGCTTATTTGCCACCTTCATGGTATAAAAAAAAAATTAGGTTTAGTTAGGCAATTCATTCTAGGGACGTATTCACGCATTATTTATTGGTTCTGTAGTGTAAGAATTATTTCGAATGTCTGAAAAACTTGATAAAATATTTTGTTGACAACAATTTTAGTTGATAATATTTATAAAGCTTGAATATTGTCCTTGTTTTGTTCACTTAAAAACCTTTAATGCATTTTAAAACTTATTTGTGACATTTCAACAGAATCCATTAAAATATGACAGAATGATTTAGTTGTGACGTACGGGCGGACAAATTGACGCGACTTAACGAAACTACATTTAAGGGTCGCATTTTGCGAATTGGCTACGAAACCCTAAAAGTTTAAAGAGCATAAAAAAATATTTAAAATCGCTTACAGCAAAAAATGTTATTTTACGAGGTCTTCAGAAATAAAAGTCAAATTAAAAAGACTACGGAATCTTACACTAAACATGGTCCGATATTCTTGTCTCGATTTAATTTATATATTATTTATAAGTAGGTATTCTAGGGCAATGACACACAATACACATTTAGGTATTTTGAGCAAAAGTTGGTACCTATCATACAGAACTAAGTTCGTTAATGGGCAATACCATTATAAAGTCAAAAGAGGGGTGTTAAAAGTTTGAGCGCTATCTGTGTGTGTGTGTGTGTGTGTGTGTTTCTGTCTGTGGCACCGTAGCTGTTAAACGGGTGAACCGATTTGGATGCGGTTTTTTTTGTTATATTATATTATAGTTTTTTTGTTAACTAATGTCGCCAACAAGCTTACGGTCCGCCTGATGCTAATCTGTCACTGTGGCTTATAGTCACTTGCAACACCAGGGGCATCACTCGCCTGTTGACAACCCTTTAAAAATCTTATCAATTCTTTCTTAAAGAACTCAATAGTCTAGAATTACGGTTAAACTTCATTTAGGTACAGCTTTTAAAAGGAACATAATATGCAGTTAGCATTAGCAGAGTCCTTTAGCTGTTACTAGTTTAGATTTATTTATTTTGCTTCACACACATAGACATTATTGTCACTGAGGAAGTGTCAAATGTCTCTGCGAGCGTCGCGTTGTGGCTGCAATAGAATGCAATGCAGTGGCAGCCAGACCTGTTTGCTGGACATACAATATTACTTATAAAAAGACCTTATTGCTTAAACACAAAGTTGAAAATCGTTTAAGTCTAATTTCCTTGGTAGACTTCAACCAGCAACAGTTCATTTGTTTCCGCTTACAGTTGCTTCTAGTTGACGCTTCGGCAGAGTGAGTATCAGATGTTGGATTTTCCTTGATTAGAGATGCACGACAGTTGTGACCGATTTAAACAAACATCGGTACTAAATAAACTTTACTGAACTCTCGACATTTTTTTAAACAAATATTAAATTTCCTTTCCAGTAAGCGTAGACCCACATGTGTTAAGTAGGTATTCACGCCCTTCGTATGCTTTGAGACACATGATGTGTCGTTTAGCATGTTAATAAAAAATGAAGTGACACGGTTGTCTTTATATTTGGCAAAAACTAGAGGACTGCAGTATTTAATAAATAAGTTTAGGTATCCAATGTTAATCTAATAAAAGGCAGAGACAGTCACTGCCTGTTTCTAAGAAAGTAAACCTATTACTATGGGATGGTACTACTTCCTAATTTTCTATTTTTTTGACTTTGATTATTCAAACATATCTATGATTATTACTTTATTTGTTGTATGTATATGTATGTATAATATGTAACTATGTTTTTTGGTATATATATTTGTATGTTATCTATACATATAGTAAGTGCATAGTTATACTCTTTATTCTACCTTGTTATCTTACTTATAATCCTTTGTGTATTGCCTACCGCTTCCTGTCAACATTACTCTAGCCAAAGTTGCCTGGTAGAGATCGCATTTTAGCGTAAAGGCCGCCTTGTGTGATTTATTCCAATGCTTTTGTGGATTTGAAATGAAACCTAGCTAGATCGATTTTTTTATTTTTTTTGATTAGGTTTCAGATTATATGTATATATATATACAAGAATTGCTTGTTTAAAGGCATTAGTAAGTCTCATCAAAGAGGACTTCTTACAGTAAATTCTATAAACTCAACCTCACTACTAATAAAATTGATTTACACCCGACAAAGTTCACGCTCAACCGCAAGATAAGGATGTGGCTACACCGTAAAATATTGGGGTGATGGTAGATGCGATTAAAAGTCGTGCCTACAATCACCCCGATCGGTTTTACTACTAAGCTGGTCCATTGTTGGTGTACAAGGATTTATAGCATAATTTCGTTTCTTGTCGTGGCTCACGTAAAGCAACATTGTAGACGACTTCGTGGCGCATTTCGTTGCTAGATACCGCTATTATAATATATTACCTCGTAAATTGTATATGCTATCAGTCATAGGCTTAAAGCTTCGTAATTTTGTTTCCCAGCTGACTTCAAATAGGCCCTGAGATCTTATTGGGAACAGTCTCGAGCTATTTGGACCCTGGAATTCGAGACAAAAATGGATGGAAGTCTGACTTTCCTCTCGCAACTTGTGAACTTATTTGCATACATTTTTCTTTCGAATTCCAGAGTCCGAATAACTCGAGACTGTTCCCAATAAGGTCCATGTAAAAATATCAAATTCTAGAAGCCAGCTTGTAAGCGGATGAAAGTCTGACTTTCCACTCGCAACTTGTAAACTTACTTGCATACATTTTTCTCTCGAATTACAGAGTCTGACTAGCTCGAGACTGTTCCCAATAAGGTCCTTGTATAGATATCAAATTCTAGAAGCCAGCTTAAAAGTCGATATTTTAGTTAGTATTTTTTATTTAGCTACTCACGTAATGTAGTGAATATATCTCTGAAAAACCAAATTATAGTTTATTTATTTATGTGATTCTTGCTCACACGTATGATACAGTACTATCATACTCCATGTGGGAAAACATTGAAGCTGTAATTTGGATTTTGGATTTTTTTTATTACTGGTATTTGAAATTTAGAGTTTAGATGTAAGCATATCCCACATTAGATCCTACTTAGTCACGATTGGGCTAGCCTTTTACTTAATTTTCATCACAAAATCATGAAATTCTATACAAGATATTAGCACCTAATTTGTACCGATTAATTGTTGGTTGTGATAATATTTTGTCCTGGTTAAAGATACCGCTCGTTTTCGTTTAACAAAAAAAGGTGTTAAGTGACGTTTAGAATCGAGAAATGAGATTGGTAAATCTAACACACTTGTTTTCGCTTAAGCACTACAGGCTATTTTACACTTAAATGTCTATAGCGACACGATGAACTGGCGCAGCATATAAAGCGGCTGCACAATATTGACGCGCAAATATTTGAGACTAACGAGCTGAAACACAGTACTAGAAGTAAATGTCACTTTTATTTGTATGGCAACTAAAACAATCTCAAAATTTAACAAGTATTGAGTACAATTTTTTTAAACAAAAGATTTTATATGTGATTTTTTTTCACACAGACAACGTTTTTATATTTCACTAGCTGGTTCCTCGCGGTGTTCCCACGCGTTATTTCTTATCCCGTGATGTCTCAAGTGGTGAAACTTATACAAACTTTTTTCTACTATTTTCTTAAGATTCACATTCGGACCTATGGCGCTGTGGTTGAGTTATAGATCTATATGTATTTATGGTGCAAAATAACACATATTCATAATAAACGATGGGTAAGTGCCAAAATGCAGGGTTGGATCTAATAGGTGGCGCTGTTGTCGAGTGATTGTTGAAAAGTGAGTGTTTTGACAAAAATTGTGAAACACGTCAATCTTAATTTTTAACCCAAAGGGCAAATTTTAATGACTTTAAAAATGATGGATTTTCAGACAAACTTCCAACTCCCATTTTACCCCCTTGGGAGAGTAATTTTTAAAATCCTTTCTTAGTGCTTGCCTACGGTGAAACAGGTACAACAGGAAATTATCAGTGTTTTTATGCTGTGCGTTGATATTATATCAGTCAGTCAGTCACGTGAACCCAGAACAATAACAGCAAAATTGATTACAAGAAGTACGAGTTCTAAATTCACTTTAAAGATAAGGATATAACAAGGCAAGTTGAGTAAAAATTAAAAAAAAAAAGTGCTCTTATAGGTGAAAAACAAAAAATTGGGAATTTTGTGGTTAAATTACTCGTAAATAGAAATAAATCTTAGTCAATCTATTTTAATATTACATCAAATGTATGTGTTGTATAGAATAAAAAATAAAAAAAATTATTATTAAATAATTATAAATATAAATTTATAAGAAAAGTTTATTTTAAACTCATGTTTTAAGATTTTACGGGCAGAGTAAATTTTCAACTGAAATTATAAATTAACAGCGACTTAAGGAATAAAAAAAAAAGCAAATAGGAAGTATATTTGAGGATTTCATATTTGACAAAATAAGTAGGTTTATCATCATTCAGTCATAATAATAAAAATATAACAACTTTTTAAATACATACGTTTTGTAATCTTATCTGATAAAATGATTAAAATACTTCTGTTAAAAAAAATACAGGTATTAGAAGTAAATATTTAAATATTTTTTATTATTTTCGCTATACCTGTTTCAAAATGCTTTAAATATAAATTTGACAATTGCATCCAATTGATATTCATTTTGGTGCACGGCATTAAAAAGAAAACTAGCCAAAGACATTTACCGGTAGAGCTAAAATATTTATATGCATCAAGAAATACTACACGGAAGAAAAAAGATGCCGAAATACCGATTCATCCACACATATCCTTCCGCGCTTTCTAAAAAAAAAAAGGGTAATTCTCAGTGCACGGCAAAGGGCGGGAAATAAATACATACACATATATGTTAAGACTTTTTTGATTGGTAATTAATTTTCCACGTCGGATAGTGACATGGAATGGAATATACACCTCCCAATGTTACGGAGGGAGCTATTCTAGCAAGTAATAATCTGCTTTACGTAAACTTCAGGTATTTATATGAAAAAGGCTACGAAGATTTTTATAAGTGACGAGAATCTAGCAATATGCCAAAAATAAACATTTTTACCGCACGAAAAGGATAGTTTTGCTGTCCAAATTCAGTGAGCAAACTCGAATTTTGCTCACTAGTGAGGCAAAGAAATTCACTGTTCGAACATTGATTTTTGGAATTAACCCGATGATGAAAAAAAAAGCAATACAATGACTGGTCAGGAACAAATTTCGGGACAAATACTTAACCTTGTTCATTTTAATTAAGAATATAACTACAAAGCATTTTTTCGTTTTTAAGTGAGTTTTTATAAATTATTAGTATTATTAAAAGTTTATACAGCTAACTTAAAAAATATCATATGTTGTTTTGATAGCAATGGCAGAGGTTGTAGTAGGTACAATTCCGAACGTAACCTCAATTAAAAAAAAAACAAAGTGAAATGGCGGCAAGCTAGTTTTTGAACAAGATTGTTTATTTAATTAATAATTCTGTTTTGTTTGAAAAATGAGCGATACAAGCTACGAAGATATTTCTCTGACACCAGAAGAATTAAGACAACAAGTCTCCAATGCCGAACTTAATTTTTTACCAGAAAAGTCACGTGAAATATTTTTCTCACTGGTAGAGGTGAAAAGTTGTATGTTGGACGCGTGAGCAAATTTTTTCGGTCTCGTGCCTTGAAATCCCTCGCTATGCTCAGTAGTCTATATTTACTTCAACCAAAAAACGCTTTTACTCACTTGAATAACAAATAACTATTTTAGATAGTGTTCTGTCAGTTTACTTTTCAGTTGTAGATAAAATCTTGTATGCAACTGCACGAAATAGGTAATTTATTACTTGCATCATGCTATTTCGATACTCGCTTCGCTCGTGACGCAAACGTGCGCTGATATTAAAATTACCTTAATTTCGTGACAGTTGCATAAATATGTATTTAGTTATAATAAATTTTCAAAGTGTGTGAGCCGTGCCCATTGATACGTCCAAATCGGGATTTTGTATGGAGGGTGGCTTATAAATATATAAATAATATAATACACTATTGAAATAAAATTACTAAACACACAAGTAGTTAGCTGTTATGTAAACAATTTTATATAAGGTAAGTAGGTACTATGTATTTTATTACCTTTTTTAGTACTTTTTTACCTTGAGTAACTATATTTTTACTGAAGGCCGGGTTTTCCATTACACTACTCGGCCAATAGATATTTTTCCGTGAGTACTTTTAGTTACTACTACAAATTCAGTCGACCTCTTTGTTACTTCGGTAAAACTTTCTTCTTAGAAATTACTTCTGTAGGTTCTTATACCCAATTAAAACTGATTCTTTCATTATTTTTCTGGTCTATTTATTTTTACATAGATTTTTACAAGGGCTGAATCATTTCTTGACCTAATTGGGTATTAATGACATTATAATCTCATTATACATAATATATTTGAGAAAAATGTATGATCTGCGCCTTCTGCCTTGCCAAATGTACCAATCTCTCACATGACCTAATTCGTATTCTTTGAAATTTAAATTCTATAAAGATATGTTATAAAGTCGCATGTTTTTAAAGTTCCGTAGCTAATTAAGAAACTTTTATCTTATCGTTCACGCTTTGATGTAGAGATATTTATGATTATTATTGTATCGGAGCCCCCTAGTGTTTGTTATAGCGGCAACAAAAATACATCTTTTGTGAAAATTTCAACTGTCTAACTAGCACGGTTCATGAGATACAGCCTGGTGACAGACCGACAGACCGACGGACCGACGGACGGACGGACGTACGGACAGCGGCGCCTTAGTAATAGAGTCCCGTTTTTTACCCTTTAGGTACGGAACCCTAACAAACAACTTACATCCCGTATATTATATATAACAACACATTGTTACACTTGTTACCAATCAGCCGTGCAGGAACCATAGATACAACATTTAAAACGCTATGCATCTTTACTTGATGAGAGATAAGAAAGTAACCACAGATAAAAGGTAGAACCATTGTTTACATTCATAGTTAACTTGTACCGCTACTAGCTTTTTTACCGAAACAACTGAAAAAAGAAACATTAAAACAAACGTAAAAAGTAACGATCCCTGTGACACAGAAACCACCAATGAGGCTAAAAATAATTTCAATTTACAAACATCTAACAAGTAGGCGCGTCATCTACGAAGTCATTTATTTTAGTACGCAGCGTAAAAATGCGGTGTTGTGACATTATGGATACTTAGTTCAAATTAAAGATAATATATAGTGAGTAAAATAATATATAATTAAGATTGATAGATACCTCATTTCTTCACACTAATAGACGTGTGGTTTACCGTAACTGCAATGGCTTTGTCCGGATAAAGTAGTATAAATCATTGGAAATGATTTAAATTGCAGATTGTGGGAGAATACAGGTATCTGCTTGATATTGAAATAATGATTTGAACTTGAACATTTTATGTTAAAATACAGTCGGCTGCAAATTTACGTGTTAAAATATGAAATTGCCGTTTCGCAATGAGCAACTAAATTAATATTTTTTTACTAGTATGAAATATATTTATTAATTCAAAGTATCTATCTCATTAATTCGTAGATACTCGTAGAAACTCTGTATTTAATCACTTAAAAATGTAAATAAAAAAAAAACTACGGTAAATAATCAAAACTGAAGACAAAAAACCAAATATTTAAAATAATTATAATATTCAAACTCTATGGGCCTGGAGTTTGTGGAGCAAACCGTGTGTAGGCATTTTGTACTGCTTCCTGGCAAGAATTAAGAGGTAGTCGGTTGATGCAAGGTTCGACGAGTATGGAGCATGACAAATATTTTGTAACTGCAGTTCTTGTTGTGTTAAAACTGTTGCACGGGCATTCCCTCCACCAACCCACGGTCCTTCCCGCCTTTCGGCATAACCGAAAAACTGTTAAAATAAATAATAAAAATGAATCAATAATTAATAAATTAATAATTAAATAAATAATAAAAAAAGTTAAAATTAATAATAAAACTGTTGCACGGGCAGTGTGAGATCTGGCGTTATCATGGAGCAATAATGGGATTTGCTGCAAATGAGTCCATATTGTGGGTACCCTAATATCAAACCATGCCGCTCTTTTTTTGGTAGTTTGATGCGGAACGGCTCAATTCTTCCTCGTGGTTCATTCTTCTGAGTTTTCATTACGAAAGCGGTTAAACCAATAAAGCAAGGTGCGTTCGTTAGTCGTATCCTCTCCAAATATAGCATTGAGATTATGAGCCGTTTCTGCTGCGTTAGTCCCATGTCGGAACTAGTATTCGAATATTTCTCGGATTTTCGCTGTATCCATCTTCACGTTAAAAGCTGAATCTAAAAACAATTTAGAGTCAAACATCAATTGTTCACTCTAAAATCGACGTTTTTCGAATATTTATTCAAAGGAGACAGTGCGTTAAAACAGCAATTTCATATTTAAACCACATTCATTCAGATCACATTTAATATCGAATCGAATTCATGAACACGTAGCTCAATTTCCTGTCTGCCTAAAGGTTTATATTTTAGTGCTAGTACATATATTTGAAGTCAGTTGTACTGTAAAGTTGTTATTGTTCAATTTTTAATTGTCATATACTTACTTTAAATATAATAAGACCACTATTATATTCACCGAATATGCATAAACATTAAATTGTACAAAAATAACAAAAATATAAAAAGGGCCCACCCTGAAGATTAATCCTTTCATCTTCTATATTAAAAAGAATTTTCCAACTCTCAGATAACCAGAAGTGTAAAGTAAGTAACACATAAAAAACAGACAACAAAAACTCTCATTTTGAAAGTCAATTAAAAAACATTTTTTTGTTATTAAATCAAACGTGTTTGTTGACTATTCACCTGTATTTTCAAAACCTACAGTAGATATTTGAATGTGAAATAATATAACAAATATCTAGAAATCGCTTATCGCAAATTACAAAATACTTAGAAAAACAAGAATAGTTCACATTTATTTTAAAAACATAAGAAGATAACCGTTTGACACAATGTTCGTCAGATCTTTATCCATTTTTCAGATCTTTATCCATTTTTTTGCCTAAATGTATAAGCAATAGCTTACAATAAATCTAATCCGTCGTATCTCTGGCCCACTTTCATTGTTTATTTTGCTGCTGAAACGTTGGTATTTGATTGTACATTTTTTCTCGTGTGAGGCTGGATTTGTTTGCTATAGATAATTTTCCATTCAATCTGTCTTGTCAGTCAGCCGTAGGTACAGTCAGGACCTGAATTTGCCATCTAAAAATATTGTTATGGAAATTGTATCTAGTCTATGAATCTCATTATAACTCATTATAACTATAGCTGAGTAGTTAGGTTTGCAAGTAAACATACTTTTGTCAGGTAGGTCCGAAATAAAATAGAATAGATAACAAATTTAATTGAAGTAATTTAAAACATAAACGAACTGGCTTACTTTGTGTCTAAATGATAGCAGTGGTTTCACCTCTTAGGAACAAGTTTCCTAGCTTAATACCTAAAAAAACCTTAAACTTCTATGACCTTCCCTACTAAACTCACACGTCCCCAATATTTCCGTACGCGCATGGGCGCATTTATAACGTATGCCGGTTTTCTTACGATGTGTTCCTTCACCAAACAGTCAGTGGTTTTAATTATCATTGGTTTTAATTGTCCTTGAGAAATTAAGAAAAAGAATTATTGGTAGGTATACGCTGGGTTCAAACGTCTGCCCCTCAGGACGAAGGTGAAATTGAAATCGCTTGGCCACTACTGACTTCTACCTATATATCTACCGAGTTTCTAGGGTACTTATCTGTTATTTTACCTTTATATCAGTTTTGAAGTCTAGTCCAATGATTATAGTAAAGGCAAAAAAAAAATCTAGTTGTATATAAGCAAATTATGTGTTATCTATAAATCTATTAATTATCTACTTAATTTAATTAGCTCTGAAAATGAAAATCCAACTTATACCACGTCTGTAATGGGGCAATTAGTTCTAATAACAAATGACAGAATTGACGCTTGAAAAAATAATGCGACATATAGACGGACGGTAAAACACCGAGGTGATTCTATAAATGTTCCGTTTTTCTATTTTTGTAACGGCACACTAAAAACAATAATCAGTCTGTCTACGAGACTGAAACTATATATGTAGACGGTAGATCGGCGCATGACAACTGACACGCAGTTTTGGACATATTCACCGTCTTAAACGAAAAATCTGTTTTTACTTGACAAACCACTCCATTAAAAACTAAAAAGGAAATTTATTACCAACTGAACGTTCTATTAAACATATCCAACATAGTATCATACATCACGTTTGTAATTGGGCCATTATTTCCAATAACTAATGATAAAAATCGACGCTCTGTCTCAGAAAATTTATTGCGAGTAATAGACGGACGATGAGACACTGAGGTAATTTTATAACTGTTCCGTTTTTTAGAGTTCCGTACCTGAAAGGTAATTAGGAACCCTATTACTAAGGCTTCGCTGTTTGTCCGTCCATCCGTCCGTCTGTCACCAGACTGTGTCTCATGAACCGTTATAGTCAGATAGTTGAAATTTTTACAAAAGATGTATTTCTGTTGCCGCTATAACAACAAATACTAAAAAACAGAATAAAATAAATATTTAAGGGGGCTCCCATACAACAAACGTGATTTTTTTGCTCGATTTTGCTCGTTACTGATTACGGCAACAGGTAGACGCTTAAAATATTCACAGAATATTTAGTTACATTGTCACTTTAAAAATAAATAATTTAATTCAAATAAAACAAATATTTAAGGGGGGCTCCCATGCAACTAACGTGTTTTTTTTTTCGTCCGACTCGCACTTGGCCGATTTTCTATTTTTGTTAATGCACACTAAAAACAAATTATTCCGTCTCTGGGTCTGAATCTTGGTTACAGTTAAATGGTAGAGGGGCGCTTGACAACTTTCACGCAGTTGGTTTTTAGGGTTCCAAACAAAAGGATTTACATACTATTACTGAACCTACTCAGTCTGACTATTTGCCCTACCTTTTAAAGGCTCTATCTTTTGAACCGTAATAGGTAGCTGGCTGGAATTTTCAAAAAAATTGTGTTATCAAGGTGATCCTAACAAATTAGAAGTATAAAACAATTTTTTAATTATTTTGTCTTTTGCTATAATTGCGCCTCTGCGCGCTTTAAAAAATCCTTAATAAATCACGATGTTTAATGTTGTAAATACTTCTAACGAAAATCGTTAGGTATGGTATACCCATTGGGATTGTAAAAAGTTTCAAGTTTTATTATTATCTCGCTATAACCACTATTAAATATCTATTGGTTGTTTAGGTAATTACATGTTTAGGTAATTTATTGACTTGATATTAAATACATCTGCCAATGGAAATGTAAATGGGGTTCTCGGGGGCAAAATATATGGAAATACATCTCACCGCTTGCGACCTTGTTTCCTTATTATCCTGCTAATATTGTAAATGTGAAAGTTTGTTTGTCTGGATGGATGTTAGTTACTCAAACATGCTTCAACCACTGGACGGATCGGGATAAAACGTGGCATACATATAAGTTAGGTTTTTGTCCCTAAGAATTCAAAAGTTCCTGCGGCAATAACTATAACAGAGTTAAATGAATTATTGCTGCACCTATAACATGCTATAGCAAGTCATTCGTATAACTAATTAATTAATTTATTGGAGTTAATAAAGGAGTTCCACGCCGATAACCAAATTTAGGGCGGGCGGAGCCGCTGGCAAAGTCTAGTTTTTATATATTTCGGTTCTCGAAATTCTCGTTATTCATCCTTAAAAAAAAGACATTTATGTTTGCAGTGGAATAATTTCTTCGCACACAGCTTCAGTATGAAAGTGCTTGCTTAAACCAAGCTAAGGTCTTCTCCACACTCGATCACTGTCATAGGATGCATACTACAACATTATCACTTAGAACGTTGACCTGTTTATGTGGTACGTAGCTCGCGCACACAAGTCTTTGTGTATGTTTGAACGGCGCGATAACGTAACGTAACGCACAGCTAACCCCATGTCAGTTTCAGATCTTATCTTGTTTGGTTTGTTACACTGAGGTTGTAATGTTCCGTCAGCTACAACTATTTCATTCACAGGTTACGGAAATTGAATCGGATGTTAAAAAGTGATCCTTTTTAGATACTTTTAGGTTTTGTTCCTGCCTTCATGTTTTTGTTGCTCTGGAACAAAAAATTGTACAAACTACAATCTGAACCCCTGTTATTTTGATTGTCTGTCTGTTCGTTCGGCCCTCTTTGTTTTCGAAAACGCTAGAAGTTTCAAGCTGAAATTAATAAATATCAGGTACTAAGGTTTATTTCCTTAAAACTATGTAATAAACATTAAGTTTTTGACACAAGACTTTAAAAAGGGAGAAGATAGCTCTTGAAATCAATATTATCATACTTATTTGGGAGTTAATTGATGAAAACTTATAGCACAAGGTACTTCTTTATCCTAGAAACTTGAAATTTATGTTTTCAAAGCATAAATAAAAGGACAATAATTGAATATGCAGATCTTAATTTATAGGGTCCTATATGTATTTTATTTATTTTTTACTAGCGTTTGCTTTCTGCGTCGCCCGCGCGATTTCATTATCAGCGAAGGACTCCAACGGGAACTCCTTGATTATACAGTACAGCATAACAAATGGTTACATTGTGTTTATTGTAAGGAAGTTTGCTATTACTATAGCAATATAGATTATAGTTCGTCCACGTAGAATTCGGTTACAGGTATTCCTACCAAAACTATAATTTTTGCGAGATAAAAGTAAATAAAATAAAATAAAAAGTAGTAAATGACTTTCCATCTTCATCTCAACTATCCCTATGCCAAATTTTAGCTCAATTGCTCTGTTACGACGTGAAGAAAGGATGACTAAGCAATACGGAAAGGAATTTTTATAGGTTTTAAAATTCACTTTTTGTCCGTCCGTCTGTCTGTCTGTTTGTTAAGACCCTTTTTCTCAAAAGAGTTGAAATTTACGTCAAATACAAGTCAACGGTCCCTTGGAGTTTTAAAAAAATCGAGCGTCTAAGTCAATACATTAAAAAAATCAGCCAAAATACGGCTATTTTTGTCGCATATTTTAGCATAAATTGCGAACCCTCAGTGCGCGAACTAGACTTGCACTTAGCCGGTTGTTTTTAATATGGAATACAAATTAAACCGAAATACAAAATCTTTTAGTCATCGGCGTTACACAAACATTTAAATTAAACATTGTTAGGTAGACATTAAGTGCCAAGATTAATGAGCTAGTAAAACATAGACAATTCTTCGTATATGGATCACGTTTAGATAAATCTTTGAAGTCTCTCTTTGTCAGTAAGTCTTCTGATGAGGATCACGTCTGTCGTCTCAGGCAAGAATAACGACAACATTATTACCCATTAATTTGCTTTTAACTGTCAAGTCAATTGAATTGCTTATTTTAAAATAGTAAATCTTAGAAATAGAAATTATATGTAGGTAGCATGTCCAGTGATTTTTAGGAGTTGGTCCAAAAGTTTCCAAATCCGTATACAACTGCTGGTAGGAAAAATATTCTATGAAGAAGATACGATTTGCGGCACCTCGCAGCGGGCTTCATACAAACGAATTTCTCATTTGCTTTTGACATTTACTGATCAATCACTGTAAAATTTTTGTTTTATAATCTCAAGCTGAATACCTATGTCTGTGGTTTTTCAAAATCTTGTAAAACTTTTCTATTAACTAGAAATATTTTTTGAGACAGTTTGTATAAAAAACTAGAATCCTGTATCACTTTTTAACTATAAAATCAAATAAAAAACTGGCACACCGGAGAACTAGATATTTATAACTTGAACATGTCTTTAAAATTTCGTGATGTTTGATCAGCAAGTGTCAAAAATAAGTGAGAAATTCGTTTGTATGAAGCACGCTAAAATGCGCTCCGAATCGTAGTCTCTTAAATTCGTCCATCCGTCCGTCACGTAAGCCTGAATGTCCACCTGTCACGTCCTTTTAAATTAGTAGATGAAACGAGACGATGATTTGAATACTTTCAGGTTAGCATTTATTTTTATTATTTAATATTTTAATATTTGTAGCGTTAAAATAGGTATGTAACTTGTAGGCAATTTCATGATGCTATTTATGTAACATTCAGGAAGGATTCAGAAGTATGGATTCTTAGCCAAAGATTGCAGTAATTAGTCCTAAAAGCCCTATCATGGTGTCAATTAAGCTTATTCTATTAAAATAGTAGAATCGTAGAAGTCACTTAAATACATGAAAAAAGCAAAACATTAGCTATTATTGTATCCACTGCGTAGCCCGGTGTCGACCTTATGCGACTATTGTATCCACCGCGTAGCTCGGTGTAGACCTCATGCGATTAAAATCGTTCTGAATTCACTGAAATAGATAGAGGAGTAAGGCAGTAGGAATTGATGAATTTACCGTATTGCTCGGTGTCAGTCTTCGCTATCAAAAAAGTTCTGAAGTTACTGAAACATATAGAAGCGGCAGTAGCCATTTATGCATCCACTGCATAGCTTGGTTTCGATCTTACATACATTACTAAAAGAGTTCAAAAGTCACTGAAACAGGGCAAGGCAATTGGTGCATCTAGCACAGGCTGGAGGATATGCAATTTATGCATTTATGGACTAAAGACTAGTTGCTGCGTGGCTAAAGATGTGCATAGCTTAGAGTTAGAATAGTGGAAGACCATTAATTTATTAGCCTACGCTATTCTGCCAGAATTCTTTATTTTTTATAAGTTGCTAGCGGAACCAATAGTTTTGCCCAAACCTAAAAGCTCATCAGCGATATAAATGAACATACCCTTTCTTCACGTTAGGTCAGAGCCCAGAGTAGTCGTAAACGATCTTTACCCGTCATCAAATGTTTCAAAAATGGTTTGCTCTCGTTACGTGCTGATTTAACGATGAATTGCAAATGAAAACATGGTTTATAACGATTACGCTCTGAGGTTGCCAACCCATATTTTCTTACCTTTATTGTACTCAAACTTTTGCAAATGACTAAGCACAATTTTGTGACAAGTTTTTGCAGCAATGTCGTCGCTCTGACAGAATATTTGAACTGATGCCCACGGCTGCTTTCTATCATTGCATTGCTCGCTATGGGCAGGGAGTTCACCCTCATTCTTAAGAAACTAAATGTGCGGTTTCAGAGAAACTTCCTGTTGCAAATGCTTAGGTTGTGGCATTTACTGTCTGTCGAGGTATTCTCCGACTACAGGCTAGAGCGACAGGACCTGTGCTCGTTTGTCAACTTAGTAACATAAAAAAACTGAGTATAGTAAGCACTACGTACGATGAGAATTGGCGAGCGGTAGAAATGGTGTGTTTGTGCAACTGTATAGTCACTCACAAGATAGTTATACGTTTAATAAGGTAAGGCAACTACGGCGCATGCGCTGTCGCCGTACCTCAAGAGCATGAGGGTCGTTACAGGTTCTCAAAATTCGAAGTCCCCTGTTATATAAAAATATAGACTTTTAAATTACAAAAGGGTGCTTGCTTGCTTGTGGATGCTCTGGATGCTCTCTCAACCCAAAAAGATAGGATTATGACGTATATGAAATTGATATTTTTTATTTAAATTAGTTCTAAACTAAATTAAATTGTGAATTATAGAACACATACAATAAAAATTAGATAGCAATTAACGGCGGGATTGCATTTGGTATATAGTTAACCTTAGATTATTAATATATTGTTAAAATTACGAACCTAAAATCACTATTTCCAGAAAAATCAACGTTCGCGTTCGACCCGCGTTCCCTGCTTCATAGTACGTTCCTAATTTGTTCCTTCAGTGTGTCACCCGCTGCATTGTGGTCTAAAGTAATTTGTGTAGCAAGGATGTCGTTAAATAAACAAAAATTTAGTTTTTGCGAAACTTTAAAGCAAAGGTAAGTAGTATAAGTAAATAAGGCTGATACATGTACCTGAACCAGCTACTATATAAGAACCTGAAGCGGCCAGAAGGAAATAACCGAAAACTATGTGTCTTGTGTCCTTCTAAGTCCAGAAAATTGCATCAAAGTTTGCATGGAATGCAAAAAAGTCATTTGTAGTCGCGCAACAAATATACTTAGTTCAAATTGTGTCAAATTAACAAATATATATATTTATTAAAATATATAAATTAATATATATATAAAATATATAAATTAATATATATTAATTTCTGTATTATTTCGATGTTATGTTCGAGCTTTTACGAATGTTGAGTAACAACGTCACCCGTGCGATAGTTTAGCAATCAAGGGGTAAATTAATTTTTTTTATTAAAAACAATAGAAGAATTAAATTATACTAAATTATGGTCGAAGAGACCTAAACATAAATGGTGACAAAAACGCCGGCTGTATTACTACTAGCCTACTAACGGCTAAAAAGTTTTTATTTTTTACTTTTGAGTGACAAATTGCTTTTTTCGTACACTTAAAACATCCATACTGGTAACGAAATGTTAAACAACCATCAACATAAAAGGTGTTTCACCAGTTCCAAATTAACACCAATTATTTGTCTTGACCATAAGTTTAAGGCTTAAATTTACATTAATATGGGACTACCCCGGAAGTATTCCCTTTTAAATAAAAAAAGAATTTTGCATCCGTCCGCCCATCTATATATGACGGAGTTATGCCGAAACATACATATTAAAAAAAATAGAAAGTCCTCCTTTTTTGAAGTCGGTTCAAAACAGCGAGATTAGCGTTTTGATAAATGCGAAAAATACTACATAGCAACAAACCGGTCAAGCATATTTAGGTTTTGGTGATGTTATTTACAATGGTGTTGTTTATTCTGATATGGGGGCCACTGTACTGTACGTTTATTGGGCTTATCGCCATCGATAGCTCTAAAAGCAATAAAACTGTGTATTATATAAATATAATTAGTAGTTTGATAGGAAACCATACCTATGATTATTAATAAAATAAATATTTATTATTTAATGATGAAAGATTCATGAATCTATTGTAATATACTCAAAATACTGGCCAAGTGTGTGTCGTACACGCATGAAGTCAGAATTCTGAAGACTGAGAATGATTAAATTTGAAAAATTGTGATCCGAATTTGTTCAGTACAATTGTCTTGGAAACATTTATAAAGCTCTTAGCAATTTTCTTTTGAATATGGAGTTTGAAAGTTTCTAAAAAAAGGTTTTTATAACGAAATATATAAAATATAAAACATCAATAAATAAAAATAAATAAAAAAGGGAAACAGTTACGTAAAACCCTCAAATGTATGAGCTGCGCAACAAAAATTTTTTCATTACTTATTATGATATGATTTTACTACCGCAGAGCCGGCAAGAAACTCAGTAGTTAATCTTTTATATTATATCTACTTCATATTAAAAAAGAAACTAGGTAATGACATAATATAAAATGTTTTAATCAAACAATATTATATATGCCTCTCAAATAGTTAAGTTTTTATTCTTCCAAACATTTTTGTTATTAATGTATTCATCAACTTTATAATAGCTTTTTTCAAAAAGCTATTTTTGACATACATTTAAAAATTTAGCATGTTGTTGAGGAATGTTCAGAAATTTTACTGTAAAAATATATACTTTGTATTGCAAAAGCGCTATGTACTTTCTGAATTACCAATTTATCCGTATTCCTTGTATTAACACTTTTTTTTTAATTTGATTACGGAACCCTAAAAAGTAAGATAGTATGTAGGTAAGAGTTTTTAATTAGACGCTCTAGTACCAATGACATAACCGGTTGCTCACATATAGGCACAGTTACTATCGAAGATTCTCGATCATGAAAAAAAGTCTTGCGATATCTTTAGCCATGTTGTAAATAGTTATATGTATAACAAGTTGTCACTTAGATGTCACCTTACAATGGCTTTGTTTATTGTGATCTTTAGGTCATCTATATACTTACTAGGTATGTCAGTTTTTTGATAAAATCATTTGTTATATAAGTTAATTAATTAATTTTACGTACGGTAAAAAAATAATTATTTATTCGATGGGTAACTAATAAAATCAATTATTTTTTTATAATCATACGCAACGTACCTACACGTATCATAAGTTACGTACCTATACGTATCATACATAACGTACCTACACGTATTATACGTAACGCACCTACTTTACACGTATCATACGTAATTTACCTACATACATTATATGTAACGTACCTACACGTATGATTATAAATTGTATAAATATTTAAGAATGAAGATTCATGAATCTATTGAAATATACAATGTTTTTTAACAAGATAATACGTGTGCCTATGTGTGTAGGTAAGAGTATTTGTCTGGACAATGACATAACCGGTTGTTCACATACAGGGACAGTGTCACTATCGAAACTTTTTGATCATGAAAAAAAAAACTGAAAGCGAACTGAGGGTACCGTAGAAACTTAATATATGTAGATAGCTCTTCCATCGTGAGATCAAGTCTCCTAGGTCAACGGGATGTACCCCATAGGTTTTGATTTATTTGTGTCACAATAAGTGTTTTGGGCATTTTTTTTTTCACATTGACTCAGAACATTGATTTTTTACAACATTAAGTGTCCGTAGACTTTAATATTTGACGTTAATTTCAACTTGATACCTCTACGCGTTCTTAAGTAAAAAGGTCTTGACAGAGAGATAGACAACCTATATTTATAAGACCTTCATGTCAATTTCCATGATCCTAGGACAACGGGAAGTACCCCCTAGGTTTTGATTTGATTGTGAATGCCCAAATATGCGACAAAAATAGCTGTTTTTCCGCCGTATTTTTTACTAAGTTGACTTAGAAGCTCGAATTTTTTACAGCGTCAAGGGACCGTAGACCTTAGTATTTGAAATAATTTCAATGTTATACCTTTACGCGTGCCTGGGGTCTTGATGGTCTTGACAGACTGACAGACGGACAACAAAGTGATCCTATAAAGGTTCCTTTTTTCCTTTTGAGGCACGGACCCCTAAAAGCATTTACGACATGGACGTAGATATTATTATAGTTAATTATATTTCATTATTACTATAAAACTTTACAATGGGCAGTAGGTATATTGCTTTCGAATTTTCTGAAAATAGTACGATTGATTATTATAGAAGTATAATTAATTAAGTACGATAGGCAATCAATTACTGTACTTATTTTCTATATTTTACAATAAATGTTTAGCAGGCATTTTGATGGTGACAGTTTTTATATTTTTTATTGTAATATACGTTATACAATGTCATTGTTTGTTAGTTATTGCTAAATGTCGGTACGGGGCATCTTATTGCGCTAGAATTTGGCACAGGGATATAGTTGAAGAGACGACGATAAACATAGGTTTTGTATCTCAGAAAATTTTATACGTTACCGCAGAAATAAGTAAACAAATTCCTCGTGGATGACAAACCATAGCTACAGCTACAGCTTGCTACGGAAAACTTTCTTATTATAAAATTAAGGAGTTTGCCGTAGAAATACCATCACTTAACCAGTTTTTATATATATATACATATATAAGTTCTCTATTGAATGTAAGTCACTTAAGTAGTAAGTAAGTAGTAAGTATATATATATATATTTATATATATAAATTGGCGATATATAAAGTGACTTATATTCAATAGAGAACTTATGTAAAATAGTATAGCATTTCTGACAGGACAGGATACCCTGGGACCTACGTAGAAAGATAATTAAAGTGTTTTTTTTAAAATGTACAGAAAATGATACGGATAATGAAATAAAATGGGTTATTTTTAAAACTAAAACGATGCTTTAAAATAACTATAGGCTTACTGAATTATTCGTTGTTCAGGCTGTGCCCGAGGCTCGAGGCTTCGGGCTCAATGTGTACTTATCAGACTATTGGATATTTGAACGCTGTAGACGGAAATAGACGATTCGATTTTATTATTTATAGAGTACATATTTTGTCTTAGTTTTAGATTTAGCATGCAATTTTAGCAAAATTTTCGTTTTTTTGCTAGAAACTGACAGACCTTATGCCTAATAAAAATAATTAAGCAACATGAACTTAAATTCACTAACCAAAGCAGAGCTCAACCGCATCAAAGGGCTGCTAAGACAGGATTTAAAACTTAAGGGGTTAAACCAGAAGTATAATTTTGTGTTTGAGAATATTACTAAGCAAGCAAAAACTGCGGAGACAGGTTTATTGATGGTCACAATATCTCTTAATCTAAGCCGGCAGCCAAAGAAGATTATCATCTACTTAAAAACTTGTTAGAAATATAGAAAAAAATATATTATTGACCACATTAATACCACTGCTGAATACATTAATTTCAGACACGTCAATTGCTATCCATGACCACTGTGCACTGACAATAATCGAAACTCGACGTGAAGTAAATTTGTCAGCAGTTAATACTTTGCAACCATACGAGTAATACACGAAGTGTCACGAAGGTCCGGAGACATTAGGGAAAGCTATAGTAGAAAGTATACTCTTCCAAATCAGGATCATACGTTCTTACTGTTGGGCACGGCCTACCTTGTGCGGATTCTGGACTTCACATATGTCACTTTTATTTGACTTTTAGTGAAAAGTCTGTCTGTAGTACTACAACTACTGTACCTACTATCATAGTATAAAAATATCACTCGGATTGACTATAGTAGCGACACTGTCCGACCGAATGTGCCTACAAAGTCTAGTAGTCTAAAGTCTAAAGGTACAAGTACCTCTAGTTACTATTTCCGAAATTTGACTCAAAATTTTTAAAAGACAAGCATTTTAAAACATTTAAATTTTCTCCAAATATGGATTTAGAATATTGGCATAGCAAAATATTGAAATTCATTGTTATCCGTTTAAAGCTAAAGCGATAGTTTGAAAAATCATAGGCTTACGAGCTGTATAGGTATTGCCTGAGGCAGGAGCCGGTGAGTGCCAGACTGCCAGACGATTCGATGTTCCAACTTTGTTGATTTAAATCAATATACAATTTCACAGTGTTCTATGGTATTTTAGGGTTCCGTACCCAGAGATTTCAACGGAGCCCTATTACTAAGATTATGCTGTCTGTATGTCTGTCCATCTGTCCGACTAATGAAACACTCTATCTTTTAGACCGAAATAGGTAGAAGCCTGAATGTTTCACAGAATATGTTTATTAAATAGTATTACAGAAATTATCTAACAAATAATTAAAAAGTTAAAATTTAGGGGGGTCCCCATACAAGAAACACATTTTCGTTGTTTTTGCTCAACACTAAAATTAGAAAGACATGCAGTGAAGAATAGTGTGAACAACAAATAATAAAAACTGGCCAAGTGTGAGACGGGTCCAAGCAATTTTTATTTTAAATAAAAGTCGTCGGGCTTAGTCAGTACTTGGATGGGTGACAGCTTAGCGCCCCACTTTTTTTTTTGTTTGTGTTTTGTAAATTACGCAAATGGTTGTAGATACGGAACCCGCGGAGCGCGAGTGCAACTTTTTACTTATTATACTTTTATTTATAAAAAATGAGTTTTCTTGCAAAGTAATTTATAGCAGTGATTTTAAGTATAGAAAATTTATTCATTATTCGTTAAATACCAAATCTTTTTACAAATAATAAATAGGTTTTCGTTCCTTTAAGACTTACCTGAGTCCTTCTTGTTTTTCTGTTTCTGTTAAGTTCTAGATGTTATAATTTTTAGTGCCAATGGAAGCCTATTACTAACTATGCGCTATCTCTCTGTCCGACTTTTAATGGGCTCTTTAAATTTTTAATCCGTAACAGGTCCCTAAATAATAAACGTCTTTGTTCTGTCGTAAAAACGGTTCATACCTACATATAACTTTCAACTTTGTAAGGATTATAGAGTAGACTTTAACGGAACACAATAAATAGATACATAACTAACTGGCCAAATATAAGTCGAGATTGGCCTTAAATTAAAAAAATCGGCTAAGTGCGAGTCGGACTCGCGCACGAAGGGTATGTATACAAAATACGTGTTTTTTTTGCTCTTTTTTGGGAGCCGCTTTAAATATTTCTTTTTTTCTGTTTTTTAGTATTTGTTTTTATAGCGGCAAAAAAATACATCTTCTGTGAAAATTCCAACTGTCTAATTATAACGGTATATAATGATGACAGACGGACGGACGGACGGACGGACAGCTAAGCCTTAGTAATAGGGTTCCTAATTACCTTCCAGGTACGGAACCCTAATAAAATGAACAAATAATTAAAATTGGCCCCATCTAGTGAATAAAATACAGATAATGAAGACGGAGAAAAAAAAACGTACGTAGTTCCTGACTTGAGGCACGATTGATCTTAAAATGGTGTGGTGTCACGGTACTCTCGCTGCACGTAGGTGCGTAGGCGCGACTCGCACTTGGCTGGTTTAATTTACTATATTATCTTTTCTTTGATATGACCTAATAATTTCGTAAATTTAAGAAATTATAGTAATTGGTTCTCGCGTTCCTACTTTTTAATTTGTCTAGTACAATATTGCAAAATTTTAAAAATAGGTTAATCTTTTTGTTGATTTGATTAGATACCTAAGTGTTGTTGCTTTTAAAAATGTTAGGTTAAGGAAATACCTGATATTATATCATATCTATTCTCACAAAATTCTTTGTGAGAGTGGACTAAATTGTTATATTACGCAGCCAACGAGATATGTCAGTTTACACAGTTCAATTATCTTTGTATCATTTATGTGTATTGTTGCATCAGACAAGTGTAATCAAGATTTCAAAGGCAAGTAGGAAGGATCTAATAAAAATATTCTTCTAATTAAAATCGTCAAGAACAGTAAGGCTGGATTGCACCTACTAACTTTGACGTAACCAGCCGTCAAAAAAAGGGAGATTGTACGACAATTTGCATAGTCAGCTATTTTTTAAATTAACCGGCCCGTCAAAGTTTAGCAAAGCACTAGCTGGTAAACTTTAAAAATAGCTGACTATAGAAATTTCCTTACAATCTCCCATTTTTAGCGACTGGTTAACATCAAAGTTAGTTGGTGCAATCCAGCCAATTATTATCTACTTAAGAGGACACACTTACTTTTCAATTCTTTGGCAAGAATTTCTTTATAACATGACCGTGATTTTCCGGAATAGATCTTAAACCCTGCAAATTACGTATAATTTAATAAAGTTCAGATAAAAAATAAATCTACTATGATCCCTTTTCACTCCTTTTAAATTGTTTTGGCACAGACATCTATTTGCGTACGTATTTTATAATTTTATAAAAAGCATACAAGCAAAAGAATTTTATTAAAATAATACTTTATTTATTGTTTTATAAATAATAATGGTTAATAAAAAGATCATTGAGTTGAGATGAAGCTGTACTACTTACGCTTGCTTAGTTACACATCGCGTCATCTTTGCTCAAGGTTACTGTGAAGAAACACTCCCTCTAGAGAGGAAATATTCCGCTGTTTTCCTATACAAACGGTTTCCCCTATTTCTTCCCTGGGTTTAAGTATCAGAGCTTTAATTTTTTTGTGTATGATAAATATGGGAATCAAGCATGAGAAAAAAAAACGAAGAATACTTGACGTTTTCAAGTAGCTTGTGTCATTTTCCAGTACTCAAACTATGTGCATGCCAAATTTCATCTTGAGCTGTACAGCGGAGTCAGCGTGAAGAGGTTTTTTACAAATTTACTTTCGCATTTACAATATTTGTTATCATATTATATTCATGGATAGTATGGATAGTTTTAAGTATATGTATGTACACATGATTGTGCAAAAATATAATTATGACAGCGCTAATGCCACTAGTACTATTAAATATCGGAATACTCTTAAATATCTGAATTCCTTCACGCGATTGACCATATTTGACGCATGACATGGGGCGCCCCTATGTATAGCTATTGACATGTTTGACTTTGTTTTAAGTAGCTTACTAACTTATTTTTATTACCTAACAAGTGTTTCGGTACATATTGTATACACTTTAGCTAATTATCAAAGTATAGTATTATTACTTTAAATAGCACTTCTGGCCAGCTCTTTTTGGCAGAAATTAACATTGTTTACATTGTATTGACGATTCAAAAGTTAAATATTGTTAGATTTGATTTATGCATAATCACTATGTCAGTATGTTTTGGTTTTTTCGTTGTGCTAAAATCTAAAAAAGTGCCTCTATTTTATTACATCTTCAGACGCCATACGACGAACGCAGTACGATTATGTTAACTAATATTTGTAAAAATACATATAGTACAGACACAAAATAATTGATTACATTATAGGTAGAGAATTTTTTGTTAATTCCGTTCAGATTTGGAGGAAACAAGTAGTGAATACGAAACTTCGATTTTAATAAACGTGATTAAGTATTATCAGCCTGAGACGCAATTGTCCTTATTGCACATAGGTATCTTGGCTCGAGTTAGAGCTTTCTTCAAATACTTACTTCTGTGTTCGCTTGGATCTTATATTTCCTCTTAAGTAAATTATGACTATTATTATTATTATGATTTTACTTAGGTATAGAAGTTTTCCCACTCAATGCACATTTGCCAATTCCCGCGTACGAACGTACAAGTACGTTACTTTCAATGTGTTTTAAATTGTTATTATTACCATATATTAAATGATTTTCATTGTAATTTTGTAGTTCCTTTGCCTATTAAAAAGCTAGTATGTACAGTATACCTACTATGCATGTATGAATTGGATAGATAACTTAACTAACATCATTTATTACATGTAATGTAATGTAATAAATTCATTATTGCACAAAAAATAATGAAAACTAGTATATACAGTTGATTGGTGGAATAAAATTGAGGCGGTCTTATCGCTATTTAGCTATTCTTCCAGACAACCTTTGGGTAGAGGAAATTTAGTAGAATAAGATTTTAGAGTAGGTGCAACTCGAAACAAGAAAGTAATATAAATATAAACAAACAAGTGAGTTATTAAAATGATAAATATGAATAAGACAAAACACGTTACTACGTATTAAATACAATATGACAAAATATTTACATATACTTACATAATACCTACTACATAGACGTACACTAAATAAACGTAAACAAAATAACCTGTCTTCTTCGTAAAAAAAATAAAAATGTGACCAATAATAATTGTTAACCTGCGTTTTGAAGCAGTGTAGGTTTTGGGCTTGTCTGATAGTAAGAGGTTAAGCATTCCATAATTTTATAGATTTAACTGTAAAGAAATAAATTTAACTGTAAAGAAATCGTATTACCTTTTACCTAGAGTAAAACTATTTTTTATGAAAATTATATTTATTTTTTCGCCCAATTAAAAAGCTAGTACATATGTTGTATAAGTGTACCTACCATGCATGTATGAATTGGCAGATTACCCGACATTTACTACATGTACCTATAGTAAAATTATAATACATCCCAATAATATTACTCTACCTATTCTTATCTTTACTTAAAAGTAATGGATTTATAGAATATATATGAGAAGGTATAGCTATATTAAGTATATTAGGTTTCTAGTCTAAACACATATATATATATATTACTACGGGAGTTATGATATATGATTTCCTGAATAATGTAATGTAAGTTTCAGTATCTTTTTATAAAAGTGCTATCGGAACTCTTATTTTTAGCTATTGTATAGTTAAAAGACTTATGTTTTAAAATCACTGTGCGTGAACTCCATATGGAAATGAACGGGGAGTATTAAAGATTTTATGGCCGTGCTATATGCATATATATACATGTATATGTATTTGTGTATTGTGAACAAGGATTTTGAACGAGTTGTTACCTACAGATTAAAAATATATGTAGGAAATGATAAATGTAACAATAAGCAAGTTATTTCTTTTATGTGAATTTAATCATTTTAATCAAGCTTAAAGACACCTTTATGTGATTTACTATAACCCAATGATGAAATTTTGTGTGATTTAATATGAAAGTAAAACTATGTAAGTATGTTATTTCAAGTTTGTACGTCAAATGGTTTTAAAAATAAATGCCTGAGAGACACGAACGGATGGACGGATAGAAGGACTAGAACGTCAGTGATTTTGTGATGGTCGCTTTTTTTTTTTTGTGGTACAGAACTCTATAAATAACTAGGCTTTTAGGGGCTTTCAGGAAGCTTCTTCATATAGGTTGATTTTACATTTTTACGCGAAACAAAATTTACGACACGAATATTCTTTCTGAAGCGTAGATTATTAACCTATCAGTCATTATACAGTTTCTTAGTTTTATTTATTAGAAACAAACAAAAGTTGTGTCAAAGATTCTCCGTATGTGTGAAACTATTCTTTTCACAAACAACCCATCATACGGCGCGCTCTAAGCACTTTGGTCAGCCGATGGATTTCAAATGTAAACTGATTACGTACACACACGGCACAGTAGACTTATAGTTTTCATTGCATTTTTTTTTGGCACAAGGTCTAACATAGTGTCACGACACAGTTCCGCAGCAGAGTCTCTGTCACAAACAAGTCACAAACGTATGCATGCAAGCATGATGCATTGACACATAATCCGTCACGGTTCAATCAGTCATTGCACTGTTCCACAACATGCTCACGATAAAGCGACTCATGTTCTTTCTGCAATTTTTTTTGTTAAACCAATACCTACGTACCTAATGCAATTTTACAATTCGGATAAAAAAAATTAAAAACGCAAAATCATATACCTAGTATTTTAGCTTTATGTAGTTTGGTTGTTCAGTTGTTCGTTTCAGCTGGAAGACCTAAGTTGCTGAACTTAGGTCTCCCCCATATGTATCCAACAGCCGGTCCTGAGCCGCCAACACCCATTGGTTTCCAGCAGCTCTAACCAGCCCCCTTATTCAAGTTAGAAAAAACCATCTGGTTCCGAGATGTTCACGGTATGCATTTTTGCATTTACTTTACGTTTTAATGAAGAGATGTGTGGAATATCGATTAGCATGTTAATCACCTATGTAGGTCATAACCATGAACTTATTTTATACATTTTTTGATTAAAACGTTAGTAAACGGAAAATGCATGTCACAGTCATCTCGGAACCAGATGGCTTTTATTGACTTGAATAAGGGGGCAGGTCGTTTAGTCCACCTGTGATATAGGTGGCCGTCCCACATTGCTTTTCCCAAACCGTGGTTGCTACTCGAGAATCTTTCTTTCTCGTCGGTAATGTAGTTTAGTAATTTAACGCTGATACAATATTAATTATATCAAGCTATAAGTATTACTTATAAAAGTGATCGACTGCTCAGAGATTTGTTACAAGGAATTCGGAATGTAGAAGAAAATAATATTCATAACAAGTCGGTCAAAAATACCGTTCTACCTAATAGTAACTGCAAAGTTATTGTTTTATACACTGTCTACACTAAGTACCTATCCGTAAATGTTTCCTAAGTAACTGTAGGTAAAATTAAACAAGAAGTGTAAAAAATATGCATAATAGTGTAGTAAATAACCTTAATAGCTTCTCCAGTTTATGGGAGGTGCTAAGAACAGTTTACCGTTCAAAAATAAATCCTATGCCAGAATTCGATTTCAGTTTTACGTTGAGCACAGTAAAGTTAAGCGTTTACAGACACAATAGTTAGGTAGTAATTGACATATTCTCGATTCCGTAAAATATGTCTTCTGAGAATAATTAAGCTTTAGGGATTTCGAGTTTCATTCCTAGGAATCGTTGTTGTTTGTTTACTTTTCAGGCTTACGGGATTTGGGACGCAGCGGTGCCGGCGTCGCCGTGTAGTAATACCAGGAATAATTCCGGTACGGCCTTAAAACATTATGAGTTGGATTGATTATGAGTTTGCGAGTTACAACGTTTATTAGTCTGGGAGTTTGTGACAGAAATGTGGCTGGATTGCGTTGTTAATTTAACAGTTAATCTCTGCCTAGAGAGAGAGAGAATGTAAACATTGCAAAGTTGTTTGTACGCAAGGTACTTTCAGAGTGGATTCTCAAGAAACGTGAGCCGCCGTCGCTGCGCTCCAGATGAGATGGCCGCGTCAAGATACGAGCGCTGTTTATTTTTCTCAACGTTCTTTTTGAATCACGGATTCACGGAGAAAATTACACGCAGTTTGTTTTCTAAGATAAAGTTTAAGTGTTCTAGAGGGAGATGCTTACGTTGCAAAATAAATTTTCATATTTTTATCTCAACAGGCATGTACATTGATTTTGTGCGAGAAATAATTGTTTTGAAGATGATTAGCAACTTAGAGTTGGCAATTCGCGCAACTTAAATCCGCTGGTGTGCGGTGGCTCTAAAATATTTGTGTCTAATTTCGTCATTAATAAAGAAGAAAGTATTCCAAAAATTTAATTCTAAACCATTTTTGATCAAAGGCTTTTAGGGTTCCATAGCCAAAAAGTAAAACCAAAACCCTTTAAATTTCGCCATGTCCGTCCATACATTTATATGTCGCAGACTTAACTCTGCCATTTTTTAATCGAGTCTAAAGATTTTCAGCTGTTATGTTATGTTTATGTTAATTGCTTAATAGTTTTGTATGAAAGATAAACAAAACTTTTAAAAGATTTTTCATAAGCACATAGTAGGTACACCAACAGTACATAGAAATGTGGGATGTATTTTTTATAACTACATAGTAGGTATCAACATTACATAGAAATGTGGGATGTATTTTTCATACCTACATGTTAGGTATCAACAGTACATAGAAATGTGGGATGTATTTTTTATAACTACATAGTAGGTATCAACATTACACAGAAATGTGGGATGTATTTTCATAACTACGAAGTAGGTACCAACGTTACCTAAAAATGTGTGATTTTTTTGCGCACTTTATAGACAGGTTTAAATATGCAACGCAACTCACAGTCAACGCGTATACCTACGACACCAAAGAGGAACGTAAAATACGCAATGGGAGAATAGACAAACTCAGTTAAGTTTGGAAAATTACACAGTCATAATGCTACAAAACAATATTTTATAAAACAGTTGACTACTCGGACAGTTTCAAATCACTTCAAGCTATATGAAATAAGGTATTAACTACGCGTTATGCTAAATACCCAAATTTATACCTATTTGGAGGGTGATGTGGATACTATTAAATAAAGTTAAAATTAAACAAAAACCAAAATTTATTGTGATTTGTATGTGTGATGTGAAATAAACAACTGTCTATTGTCTATAAATTTATTTGAATAAAATAAACTGCATTTGTCTTGAATGGTGTGGTGCGGCAGGGGAATTGGTGATAGCTCGCGGTAAGCCCGGCTTGCATTATCACCGCTGCATGCACGACGCTTTCAGTCGCCGATGCGCATTGCATCTTTCTGTGTATTGAGACGTAAAGCAAGCCTTATTTATTGCTACTTGTACTCATTCATAAATGTACACTATTACGATTACATTCTCAGAAAGTTTTCAGTACGAGTAGGTTGTCTTTTGTTATCTCTCTCTCTCTTATCGTTTTCTATATCTAGCTAATAACGGCAAACAGTAACTAATGGTAATAAGGAGATTGATAAGAAACTGGGTTTTCCAGTTTTCAATTAAAAAAACAACTTTCAATTCAATTAAATATATTTTTTTTTGTATTAATCAAATCGAATCTTATCAAAGTACACTTCATTTGATTTGAATTGACCTAGGGGCAAAATCTGCAAGTGTGTAATAAGGTCCCATCCATATTGAGTAAACGTATACACAGACCTCTGAATGAGCTAGTGACTTTATCTAGCCGATTTAAATGACTAGCAAGTTCATCCTTGTTTCTAGTATAAATATTATGAGTGTCCCTGTTCCTCTTAAATAATTCTATATGTTGATTGTAGATGTATAAGTTTCTATCTTAACTTTTTTTACACCACTAAGGTGGCAAACAAGCTAACCGTCCCCCTGATGGTAAGCGGTCACCGCAGCCTATGGACGCTAGCAACACCAGGAGCATCACTCGTGCGTTGCCGACTCTTTAGAAATCCAAACAGGGACCAGGTTACTTATTGTGAACAGTCTCGAGTACGCCAGACTCTGAAATTCGAGGGAACAATGTTTGCTATAGCACGGACGCTAAGCAGGAAGAATTTCGTTCAATGACCGGTCACTATTTGTCTCTGTCGCATGCGCATAATTATTTGCCGTCGCACTCGCACAGATGCGATGACCTCTGTCATAGAAGAGCGCAACGACAAATAATTATGCGCGTGCACGTGTACATTTGACGCCCGAATTCGCACGTTCAGACCGTTTCTAATAAGCTCAGATCAGAATTTATTATTTAAAAGTTGTATCGAGCGAGATACAAGCAATTCCTTCCTACATATAAAATGTTTCCTTCTAAGGTTTTTAAAAAAGTTTTATCGCTTGCTCATTAAATTCAAAGTTAAACTGTTAGCCACCAGACTATAGTTACCACTTTAAAAATGATGTCTGTTTCCAGTAAAATAATTTCACGTACAAATATTGGTATAGAACAGACCTCTGCATATTTTATTTTTCCATTAATGCATTGTTTCAAACCAGAGCAGACAGGATAATTCTGGAACTGTCAGACCGAGAGTGGGTCAAATGCGGCGGTTTATATTTAAAAAAGGAATGACACAGCGGGTCCATTAATTTTGCATTGTACGGTCGTACGGTACGAGGTAGACTCGCTAACCGGGTCGGTTATACTTGGGCCGATCGAAGTACGCTATAATTGGATTGTTTCGGCCGAATGCTACTGAAATTCAGCCGTCTTTTCCCGCCCGGGCGGTAATTCCGTACGTGTGGTTTGTTGATTAAAAACCAAGTAATTTATGTCGCGGCTGTTTACTGATTCCCGACGGATTATCGGGGATCGGATTGTAAGTAATAATCATTGGATTTCGTTTCTACAGGCGATGTAGATTATTGACGAATGTAATTATTACGTTGGATTTATTTTAAAATGTCTTTTATTTGAATATAACAATATAAAAATATGTAGGTTTATTATTTCAGAAAGCGTTTTGAAATCTAAATAATGGGTGTGTTTGTATAAGGGTGTGCATGTGTGTTTATGTGGGAGAGAGCGTATATGCAATTTCATACGATTTTTTGAACTGACTTGGTAGTTATTTCGCACTGGGGTTTGAAAAAGTTCGATTTTCGATACTAAGTACTTTGAAACTTTTTGTTGCAGGTAGTAGAAAAAAGCATATACAATATTATTAAGACTCCATAGAGAGTGATAAAAATATCCCCATATTAGTATTTGGGTTGAAAGGAGAAAATTACCAACGAGAGGCTATTTAAAAGCCAAAGGCCGACGGGTGGAAGGCTTTAATGAGTCGAGTTTGTAATTTCTATACCGCTCGTGTTACACACATTGTTTTTGATTACATTTACGAGTAATGTAGTAATGAGCAAAAATAAGATGAAAAAATAAATAAACTCACCAAAACACAATTGAAATGGTGAACATAAAAGTTTAGATAACGCTTCTATTCTATGAATTTCTGCTTTCCCTTGGGCAGAGTAAAATTTACAAAGAAAAAGCCCGTAGAAGTAATTAAGGTCTTAGCACCTGCTTTGCCTGCACGTTATGACACCGACTACAAGTAAGTGTGGTAAAAAATATTTATTTATTCCTAAAACAGTTTCTAAGTAGCAGTACAAAACAGTTATTTCGTCTCCCTATCAATTATTTCTTCGTTCGTGAGAAACCTTACTGCAACCTGATTTCAGTAACAGGTGCTTGAAACGTACTGAAGTGGCGATAGTAAACTACTGGTTTCATAGTAATATTGCATTTCCTCTAACTAGGTATAATACATGACTAAGTTACATAACTGCGCCGAGCACGTTACTAATACATTTTCTTCTTGTTCCAGGTAGAATTATGCAATAAATTGCACGAGAAGTTCTTTGATTTAATTTCATCCTGCGAAGCGGCAGAAACGTAAGTTGATAAAATGAAATTTGTACCTAACTTTGATTTTCTTCAGTTAATTTTAATGTTTTGTTATAAGTTTATAAATATATAATATAGCGATTGAACAATTGAAAAAAAAATATGGCAGAGTAGGTATTTGTTTCCGCTTTGTACATTAATAATCTTGTTTATATTTATTTAGCACAAAAAACATGAAATTGGTGGTTTTGTTCCTATGTATGTATATTTTCACAGTTTTTATCTCTAGAAGGGGGTAATCAGCGGCTGGATACACACTCATATCATAATTTTGTAGACAGCTCTTTTGTACATCCACTTTACTCCTGCTTATATGTCTTATATATGTCCCATACATCGTAAATAACCAGCTTTTTTTTAATAAGTGGCCAGGACCGAGCAGGGGGAATTTCATTCGCAGACATGTGCAAATTGTAAGACATATCTAATAATTGGCCATGAGATTCAAATAACGTATATGCGTTAAAGTGGTCATTGGTCATTTTTGGTGCGATTTATACGAATACCCCACTTGAACAATACACGGTAATTATTATTTCATCGAAGTACCCCTTAATCGGCTTACCTTAAACTTTGCAATTCATATATAAAATTCGGTTAATGGTTGAATCACACTCTTATTAATTCTTTTTATTATTTGTAGGAGGTAAAAGACTAAAAAAAGGAAAAATTGTTATTTATTTACTGACGATTTAAGTCTGAAAATAAAAAACTAGCGTACATACGTGTCGTACGCGCAAGAAATGAGGGTCATCAGGAAAAACATTTTCATATCTCAGTTGAATGTATAGTTAAACAAACTTTTCTTAACCGGTGGTCAAAAATCGAAACTATAGTCGCTACTTTCTATCACCGCACCGCTCGCCATAGACAGGGAATTCATGCTCACACATTAGAACCGACACTTCCTGCCAAGGTTTTCTCTGAGGACTACAGTATGGGGTTCTTTAAGAAAGAAGTTATTGGATTTTTGAAAGGTCGGCAACGCGCAAGTGATACCCCTGGTATTACAAGCGTCCATAGGCTACGGTGCCCGCTTACCACCAGGCAGACCGCATGCTTGTTTGTCACCTTATTGTTATAAAAATATATATATTGAAATGATGTGAACTTACAAAGACACTAGCGACCAAAGGATGCTTTCAGAAGGTCAGAAAAGTTTGTTGCACTGTATGGATAGTTACTCTTAATTTTTTTCAAATTTTATTACAAATCTGCATGGCGGCTTATAAAATACGCCTTTCCTTAAAATTTCATTAGAATCAATTCAAAAATGGGCAACATTGTAAGGCTTTGACATTCGGAAGGACGGACAGACGTGACGCAATCTTATAGGGTTTCTTATTTGCCATTTGACTTCAGAACCCTTCACAAAAAAGATATATGTCTACTGAACCTGTTCTGATCCTGTAAATAAAATAAAATATATTCAAGAAATACAAAACTTTTCCTTATCATCTACGTTCTTGCAGGTTCCGTATCACAAAAACTTTGTTATTTTGCTAAATTGTTAATAATTTAAAACACATGAAAGAATCCTGATTGTTGCCATTAAATTGTTGTAGGGAGGGTGTAATAGGGCATAATATATTCAGGGCGAGTCAAATAAAATTAGCACGGTGAAAAATGTAAACGGTTCTTTTACAGCTCCGAGGACGTGTAAGCATTAGCCAGCTCAAAGTGCTTTTATTTGTCGACGACTATTGCGTAGTATTCTTTATTTGAATAAAAGTTCAATTTGTCTATGGGTATTTCAGGACTTTGAAATCTTTTTACGCAATTGCAACAGGGTTAAGTTTTTCGCGCGTATCTATATGTATGTGATAATTTTTATTCTCTTGTATAATCCGAGGGGTAAATGGATTTCGATCATTGGGGTGTTGTTGGATTTGTCGTGATTGGTATTTCGTATTAGGTAGTATTAGCCAATAAGTTTACAAGGCACACAATAAATGCCATTGTCTAAAAAGAAAAAAATATATATGCTTGGTTAATAATATAGAATGAGAAAAATATGTATTGTATTTTGGAATTTACATACATACTTAAGTTAAATTTTTTTATTTCTGGTCACTTATAGTTAACAAAACTCATAAGCTAATTTTTAAACTTACTGGCCGTAACTAATTGTCCTTTAACAGCTCTCTCTATGTGTCTATATCTTCTTTTGTCGTTGACTATTAGGTTATATTTGTTCATCCTCACTTTATTGTTTTCTTTACCCAGGCTTTTTCTCATAGAATACTTATTTTGCTGGTTCCAGTCCCTCCTGCAGCTACATATCTACCATATTCCTAAGACTCGACGGAAGTTTGCTTTATATCTAAAAACAGTCGCTGAGCTTCTTAAAATATTGATAGGTGAAATCAAGCCAACATTTTAGTTCCTCACTATCGAAAGCAGATAAACTTTTGTGAACTTCTCCTGTCTGGCGGTCCACCTCGACCACTTTGGGAACTACTGGCTTAAATTGTGCGCGAAAGCCCACTTTGCACTAAAAAAAAAACAATGAAACGTCTTGAAATCCGGTTCGTCCTTACTACTTTATACAATAGTCGGTACACATTATTCTTGTTTGAAAGACGTCTACAAATGTTAATCAAACCAATACGACATTTTTTAGATAGATTTCTGAATTGAAATATCAACACAGATTTAGCATTCATATTCCTACAACTTTTAATTTAAAGTAGTCGATTTGAAATGTTCTTGCACCACCGTTTTATATTATAACATTTTTAAAGCAGTTAAAATTAATTAATATTTTATTTTTATAATTGCGAAAAGAAGCAATGCGAGAAGATCGTAACTGAAGCTTTCAGCACATTAAAATATTTAAGAAATAGATCAAAATCACTATTGACAACTAATGTTTTGGGCACATATACAATTCCTATGGTTTTACTATATAGTTTACGCTAATGCTCAAGTAAAGGATGTTTACAAAAAAAAAAACGCTCACAATAAACATCGGAAAATGCAGGAAATAATCTTATAAATAACGCACGGAACCATTTATGATTAAGTTAAACTCACATCACTCACAGCATCACTGTATCTCATTGAAACTAAACAACAATATCGTAAGCCGAGTCTGTTTGTTTCAAAAAAAATACTTACGAAGCTAACATGCATACAACGGGTCTGCTTCCTTTTAAACGCTAAAAGTCTCGTTAAAGTTTGGCACCGCAAATGAGCATATTAGCGTAAGAAAGACAGTTAATGTGCGGGTTTAGCTTAGGCGGACATATGAATGGAGTTAATTGGAGGTTTGGACCATTCAGGCGTGCTGAGCGGCCGGTTTGGCCAGCGCGGGCGGCGCGTTGCCAGCTGGCGGGCCTTCCCGCTGGCTAATCACTCCGGGGATACATTTTTGAAGCGCTAGTAGGGTTATCGCTGGCAAAGCACTTTTTTGTTCTCATATGTAGGTTACGTATTTCGTATTATAGAAATTAACTTAAATACTGATGTGTGTACGTAACAATTAGAACCAAGAAGTGTTGTTTGTGGCTATTCTTAGATACTAAGCAGAAGGATTTTTTTGATTAAATTTTTAGGTCATTAATATTGATTTTTAAAACTACATATGTAGTGTATGTCAGAACCCTTAATTCTTTACGCGATATTAACATTATTGACTGCGTTGGTGTCTTAGTTAGAAGTAACCCTGCCTGCTGAACCGAGGGCTTGAATTCGAACCTTAAGCTTTGTGGTTGGCCGCTTGTGATGAGTACAAATTTCTATAAAACATTTCGGATTTCGGCAATATCTTTGGCCAAGAGAGTAACCTACTTTAAGGTGGGTTGAAAAAGATATTTCTTAGGAATAGCTTCTGCCTTTCCAAAAAGTAACAAGCATCCTTTCTCTGTGATTTCTGCGACCAAACCTATGCGTGAATCGCCGCATTCCTGAACCCCTACTTTTGCGTTAAATTTTCCCATAACAACAACGTAGCTGGTCTTAGTGGTGTTATTGATAGTCCTAGTGACGTCACCATATAGGGCTTTGATATCATTATCAGAATTTACCCCGTGGGCGCATACATTTGTACGACCTTAAGAGAATAGGTAGCCAGACTCCAATTCTATAGTATCTTCTCTCTCATTTCTGACTTCCGATAAGCGGAGTAGATGCCACTTGATTTTGTCTAGTTCTGGCTCTAGTTTGATTAGGATTTTGTCTGATTTCAGAGTCACCATAAAAAGTTGTTGGTTGTTGTAAACTGCCGCAACCAGGGGATTTTTCGCAACCCCTGTCCTACCGTTACCGAGACCGCAACTGTAGCCTGTATAAGTGCTACCGTGATATAGCGGCCTCGATGTATTTGAGCAGCCTATGAGAAGTTTTGCTCCTAAGGGAACGATGGGTAGATGTTTTGACCATCGTACTTCCAAGCCTCCTCCCGATGACGCTGCTGGCCATCATCAGTGTGTGTTATTCAAAGCCTCGTATGTTATTTAGCATGGAGTAGTCACGTGTAGGTGAGGTTGACAATTGAAACCTAGCGTTGGTTTGTAGCCCCTTTCTTTTCCTATCTATATAAATAATTTGAATTTGAATGATTTTCCGAGCATAGCTCTCTACATATTTTTCCGTGCGACTTTCAAACTAAGATTCAGGATCGACAACAGACGTCCACGTTTTTGCACTATGAGGAGTACAGATAGGGTACACTTTAAGAAGACCTTGGGATTCTGCAAACGTTGCCCATATTGATTGATTAATTTGAATTGATTTTTAGGGTTCTGTATCCTAAAAGAGAAACCCTTGTCTAAAGGTTTTTCTTTTTTACCTACTTTCAATTTTTTTTAAATATGCTTTTCAAAATATGCAAACTCAAACGTCAAAACTACAGTCGCCATATTAAAATTCTGTAAACTTACACTAGAGAGCGAGACACCAGTACAGAACAGTTTGTTGTACCGTAACTGCCAAATTCTAAACTAGAAAAAATATGTATTAACGGTAGTTAGCTAGGTTCCTACTCACTTTCCTTCAAAAGGTCTGCGCATTATTTCTTATACTTTTGCTTTAGGTAAAGTGAGGATGTGTTTTTCTTCTTTTCTAGGAAATTTAAAAATTATACTGTAGAAGAATAAACCTCTTTGGACAGATCTTCAAAATAAGCGTCTGTTTTTGGTAATATTCGGTTTGATAGTGGGCTTTTTGGGTTTTACCATGTCGGTTAACTGACCCTGAACACATTGTTAGAAAAATTTATAAAATGTGGTATTAATTAGCTCTTAAAACAAAACTACTTTCGAAAATTACAAAACTAATTATACTTTGCGGGATGCAGCCGAGTAAGTTTAGCTTATTTTCGGAACTAAAAAATATTTTTTCTGAATGATGTAGATACATGGAGCAAGTTAACGACAGACGAACAGTAAATTAATGATGAAAGGACTAAATTTGTTCTGGGGACCATCAAAACACGACCCTGACGAGTGATTTGAAATTATACCCCACGTTGAAAGATTTTCTCCCAATGTGTGCACAATGGGGTGCCGGGAAGTGCTGATAAAAAGTTTCATATGTTGGCGATGAGTTGGAAGTCGCAGCTTCTCTAATCGCAGATTCTCTGTCATCTCTTCTAATTGCTGTTTTCAATGTACTCTAGGTTCATACTACAGAAACGTAACGGGATAAGTCTTTTTTGTTTCTATACGATTATTACCAGGTAATATTATTTTAATTATATAATTTTAGGATTTCGTAACCAAATAGTTAAAACGGAACCCTATAATTTCGCCACCTTTGCGTCGATTCTGATAAAATTGTATGAAAAAGTTTCTTAAATTCAGTTTTAATACATTGTTATACATTGAACTTTAATTGAACGACAAATTGGTACGACAAAGTGGACCATGATCCTTCTAATGATGATCCCTTTTATCCTTCATGGAACCCTAACTTAATACGTAAACAACACGCACTTGGCCTTTTTTTAGTTGAACGTACTTATATGATATCAAGTAGGTAAACAGCACGTACAAAGAAGAAAATTAAAATATATAAAAAAGACAATAATAATATATAATAACTTGGCAAGTATGGTTAAATTATACAAAAAAATGCTCTTAAGCCTCTAGAAAAATAATCACCGGTTATTAAACTGTTTCTAGGATACTAGACCCTTACAACAAAAATTTCAAATATTATATATTTTAAAAAAAATTTAGGTCCATAATACATTTTAATTACTTTTAGGATAAAGGTGTCATATGAAGATACCTCCCTCACAAAATCCATTAAATTGTATGCTTTTAACGTATAGAAAAGAACGACACTTTATATAAAATAGGCAACAAACAACACTAGAAGTAGCATGTAATTTTAAATTGATACAGAAAATATTTTTGTAATTATAATTGTTACAAAATATACTGAGATTATTATATTTATCTGTTATTATTAAGTCTTTATCCTGACTTACTTTTTATAGTTCTTTAGTGCATTGGAGGTATATAATTATGTCCCAGGTCTTTTATGTAACCGCTTCTTACTTTAAAACTTACTTTACTTATCTTAGTGCAGATATATTGCATTAGAGGCGAGTGTTGCGACGATGGAGCTACCACTTGTCACGCTGAAGTAAAGTGGTTGGTGAAAAGAGGCTGTTACCCACATTCTGATGTATGTAAGTGTGCATTCAGCCACTGGTTAGGTAACCCCTTATGCACATAAAACGGTGATGGCATGGAATACATACATCATTCATTTAAATCAGTTTTTTTCTTTTCTTTCACTGCAATAGTTGTTCTGTGATGGACGTGAGTTTTTCTTATAGTTGCTTAAAACAAATAAATAATCATACACAACACGTATAGTAAATGTTAGCTGCCGTCTCGCCGAACACTTGATCCCGGTAACACGACAAATGCCAGTATGTTGCACACAATACTAAGTTTCTCATAACAAGTGAACGCCTTAATTTTGTCGGCTAATATGCAATGCCTTCGCTCAAGTGCACTCAAGTTGAAAAACCAGCACGCGTGAGATGGAGTCAAGGAGGGGCAAGAACGGCAAATAGTGAATGTGTGAGGCAGAATTTCACGCTGCGTGAGCCCGCGCAGTAGACAACAAACACTCAGAAACCGGTGCCAGAGGTCGCTCTGCTCGACAAAGTTGAGCCTTTTGCGCCTCTTAAACAAATAAACTTCAATTTACATGATTTATTATTGAGTCTGTCAATATTATGAGAAATTTAAGGCGTCAAGTCAAATTGTTGTTTGCGTCTTGTGATTTTTGTTGTTAATCAAATGACCGGTTTAACAAAAATTGTCTATTACTAAAGTGTTTAAATTTTAATAATGCATATTTGAGTTGTAGTGGATTTATAAAAACGCTGTACCCTACCCAAAAGTGCAGTATCCAGCTCGTTTTTTAAATCGACTCCTCTATCCTGTTGCAAGTTTCGAACTGGAAAAAATAAAATACCTTTCCAAAGGTTTTTACTCAAAAATACTGTATTTGTTTTTAGTTATTTGTTGCTTTAAAAAAATGACTCCCAATGTTCTAGTTTTTCTATTTCTAATCCATAATTCCTTATTTACTTGTAATTAAATATAATTTTGTAATTATGTAGAATGTAAAGTAACCATGAAGCTATAGTAAATTACTTATCTTAGTGCAGATATATTGCATTAGAGGCGAGTGTTGCGACGATGGAGCTACCACTTGTCACGCTGAAGTAAAGTGGTTGGTGAAAAGAGGCTGTTACCCACATTCTGATGTATGTAAGTGTGCATTCAGCCACTGGTTAGGTAACCCCTTATGCACATAAAACGGTGATGGCATGGAATACATACATCATTCATTTAAATCAGTTTTTTTCTTTTCTTTCACTGCAATAGTTGTTCTGTGATGGACGTGAGTTTTTCTTATAGTTGCTTAAAACAAATAAATAATCATACACAACACGTATAGTAAATGTTAGCTGCCGTCTCGCCGAACACTTGATCCCGGTAACACGACAAATGCCAGTATGTTGCACACAATACTAAGTTTCTCATAACAAGTGAACGCCTTAATTTTGTCGGCTAATATGCAATGCCTTCGCTCAAGTGCACTCAAGTTGAAAAACCAGCACGCGTGAGATGGAGTCAAGGAGGGGCAAGAACGGCAAATAGTGAATGTGTGAGGCAGAATTTCACGCTGCGTGAGCCCGCGCAGTAGACAACAAACACTCAGAAACCGGTGCCAGAGGTCGCTCTGCTCGACAAAGTTGAGCCTTTTGCGCCTCTTAAACAAATAAACTTCAATTTACATGATTTATTATTGAGTCTGTCAATATTATGAGAAATTTAAGGCGTCAAGTCAAATTGTTGTTTGCGTCTTGTGATTTTTGTTGTTAATCAAATGACCGGTTTAACAAAAATTGTCTATTACTAAAGTGTTTAAATTTTAATAATGCATATTTGAGTTGTAGTGGATTTATAAAAACGCTGTACCCTACCCAAAAGTGCAGTATCCAGCTCGTTTTTTAAATCGACTCCTCTATCCTGTTGCAAGTTTCGAACTGGAAAAAATAAAATACCTTTCCAAAGGTTTTTACTCAAAAATACTGTATTTGTTTTTAGTTATTTGTTGCTTTAAAAAAATGACTCCCAATGTTCTAGTTTTTCTATTTCTAATCCATAATTCCTTATTTACTTGTAATTAAATATAATTTTGTAATTATGTAGAATGTAAAGTAACCATGAAGCTATAGTAAATTGCTGTAGCAAATAGAGTTTCGATAAATTATGTAATATAATTTTAATAAATTAAATTCCAATTCTACGCTAAGCTGTTTCTCAATTTGGATGATATCTTTTTACAAGAAAAATGTATAAGAAAAATGAACTCGAATATAGATTTATTATTACCTCTCCTAGGCCAGCTACTCAGACGCACTGTATATTTTATCGATTAACTTTAAACACTAAGATTGATTTATTTCAATCGAGGTGTTATTTACCTAACCTAAAATCTATCATATGCTTGCCAGCCTTCATACGGCCCCACTGCTGGGGCACGGTCTACCCTCTAATCTATCATATACGGAGCGATAATATATTATATTATACTAATATAAATTACAGCAAGGCATATTACGATTTTCTAAAGCAGGGGAGAACAGGGTAATGGGAGCCTACAAAGGGAAAGTTTTGATAAAAAGCAGGTTCGTCAAAATTCTTGTAATTTTTAATATTCAACTCTTACCTACATTATTAAAGTATACTTAAATCACAGTTATAATCAACCACAGACACGTATTCACGTACAATTACAGTTTTACAAAAAAAAGTCAGTCGTTCCTATTACCTGACAAATGCGGCTAATGAGAGCCCATTTAAGGCTCATACGGAAAATGGGAGCCATTATAATTATGAATACAATAAAACTATTTGTAACACAAATTAAAAAATAAAATTTCAAACAAAACGGAGAAATAAATTTGAAATTATAAATGGAAAACTAAAGATCCAGACCGAAATGTCTCCTCTTTTGAGAAAAGATACCGCATTTTCTAATGAATCCACCGTCCAAGAAGCTTTCGTGGTTGTACGATTTCTTTTACGTGGCATCTAAAACAAAAAATAAGGTCGGTTACGGCTGTAAAGTGACTAAACAAAGCTAAGCTAAAGCTAGGCTACCATTAACCGCTGACCACCATTTTAAAAAGTAATAATATAAATATTTAGTTTTATTTTAAATCACAATTCAATTGATGGGACACAGTAGTATATGAATCTAGAATATAATAAGCATAAATACAATAAAATATGAATATAATTTCATGCTTACCTTGATGCTGGCAGTTCACAATTTTTTGTAAGCGTGGAGCTAAAAACACATTATCGTCCCTCGGGACTTAACGAATGGCACTAACGGCTCGAGCGCGTCAGGTGAAGTTTGCCGACAGTTGACGGAAGCAACCGAGTGCTTACAATCGCGCGTATGTGCATGCACTTCGTTCAATCAACATAGCTCCCACTGAGAAAAGGATATCGCGAAGACATTCATCTGCAAAAATCTTCTCAATTATTTAGATAATGCCTTTAGTATGACGTTGGTTGTGTTTGGTAACCCAATGGTTAATAAAGACCACAATAGTACTTTATGAAACAAGCGAGCTAAGTTGATTGTAATGACACACAGTCTGTAATGACCATAAATAAAGCGTTTCATACGACATATTTCAACCTGTAAGTGCCCGTAAAAATCAATAAAATAACAAAACAAATTTTGTGCAACAAACTTTATTGACCTTGTGTCAGAATCTTGGGTGTTTAATTGCTAGTGAAGCCATATGTTCCCACCATTTCAATATGGTGACTGAAGTTTTGATTTTATTACCGCCGGATTGCACTATTTCTGACAATGTTGCGGGAAATTCTATTTCGCGCGCCGCCCCCTAGGAAGTAAACACACAATACAACAAACGCACTGTACAGCTATAACAGCCTACATTTTGTTGCGTAAAAAGCATGCGTGTTTTATAAGCCGCATTATGAACTTAAAACCCGTGCAATAAAAACCACTTGATGAACAAGTGTGTTAAAACTTATATTTTCTAGAATTTCAGAAGTTGTATATCGATTGAAAAACAATACCTATTTATAAAAAATCTTGTAACTCATTTTTTTCAATTCAAATTTAATAACCAACGTACTCCTGTTTTACTCTTTGGAAAAATAAGGATTTTAGATTTTATGTCTGTCTTCCAATGACCATCTCAGTATTTATAACACACATACAAACCAAAATAACAAAAAAGTGTGCTAAAGTTATTGAACTACATTCAGATACTAAATTCAATTACATTTTAATGGCGTTAGAGGTAATTTGCTTAATGATGTATCTACTGTGACCAGTGAAACTTATGTACTTAAACTGTAAGCAAATAGATGATTACTACACCAGCTTAATGTAATGTTGTGCAGCTCGTTCCATGTCATTATGCAAAAATACTGTCGGGGTCGAACCGCAGCTATAATACTGAAGGGTCATCAAAAGCAACCATGTTGATTTGATAATAAACATTCATTTGAATGCTGGGGAAAGTTAAACCGCACTAGCATAGCAATCTCCTTCCTACAGCTTCGCCTGTATTGCAATTTTAAAAAAATGTTTTGCATACAAATAACAAAAAATCGGACTAGTGCGAGTCGTACTCGCGCAGGAAGGGTTTTGTACCAATTTGTTTATTTATTTTTAAAGTGACTATATAACTAAATTTTCTGTGAATATTTTAAGCGTTGCCGTTATCAATATCGTGCAAAAAAATCACGTTTGTTGTATGGGAGCCCCCTTGAATATTTATTGTATTCTGTTTTTAGTATTGGTATTATAGCGGCAACAGAAACACATCTATGAAAATTTCAACTGTCTAATCTATCTAATAATCTGTCACGGTTCATGAGATACAGCCTGGTGACAGATTGACGGACGGACAGCGGAGTCATAGTAATAGGGTTCCGCTTATTACCCTTTGGGCAAGGAACCTTAAAAACAGCATGCGTAATGCTGTGGATTTTAAATTCAACTAATCATACTTTTTGGGGTTCCGTAACCAAAGGATGCCAACCGAAGCCTACACTGTCAAAGATTTTTCTTCTCAATTTTCATTACGAATATAGTATACATATATAGTATAGTTGTTTACAAGAGACACCCTTTTGTAAAATTATATCCATGTAATGACGTTGGAATTATAAGGCTATGACATTCGGACGAACAGGTGAATAGACGCTCATGACGAATTTATAAGAGTTCTGTTTTTGCCTTTCAGCTACAGATCCCTTAAAAAAATTGTAAAGATAGAAGTAGGTATGTGCGGGCTTAAGATAATTTAGGAAAATAACATTAGACTGTGCGTAAATATTCCGCATTTCTTTTAGTATTGAAAACTAAGAAACAAATCAGCGGTTAGTCAATTTTCTTAGACAATCATAAATATCTACATAAATAACAATAACCATTGACGCACTTATAACACTTTTGCATTGTTTTTCAAATAACTATCTTTGAAACATAAATATCATAAAAGTTCATAGATCTATGACGTACTAATGTGTCTGGAAACAATTCATTATTTGAAAAATATAGTTATTTTCCATTGTACCATGTCTTGTTAAATAAAGAATTGGATATCCGAGACGCTTGCCTCTTATCTTCTAATTTATATTCTTCTCTTCTCTTTACTCATAAAACAAAAATTCTTATATTTCTAACACTAATATTTTGGTAAACAACTGATTATTTTGCGCTTATTAATGGGAATAAAGTTTATGATGTAACATTATGGTAATACACTATACAATCTATTTTATATTAGATCTACGGATGAAGAATACTTTTTAACATTTATTATTCTGCGGGTGAAACTAGCTGTTAATAAAGATAAAAAATCACATATTAATAAAAATTACCTTTTTTCATACTTCTTTTAAACTTATTAACTACGTAACATTTTGTGTGAAAAAGTAGAAGACCCAACAGCAAATACACAAACAATTAATTAAATTTAACTAACCAACAAAAAATACACAAAACTTTAACACTGCTCGTAATCAAGCACTAAGGCGACAACTTATTTAATATTACAAAAACAATTTAGTATAAGCAACCAGGGGAATGTTAATTTTATCTACCAGTGAATTTTGCAGAGGTTTGAAATACGCTATGACGCCTTGCCTTTTCTACGTTGAAGCGCAGAAGTTTAATTTAGTTTTAGTATTTAATTTTAATTTAAACTTCATTTTAAACTATTAGAATAATTTACGAAAATAGTTCAGTCTTTTTTTTTATATAGATGGTCCATAGAAAAACACTAGTAGGGTATGGTGATAGGTTATTTCATACGGTTTTTTTAGTAGCTAAATGGCAAAAACAGAGCCTTATGTAGGGAATAGATGGGGAAAAAGTGAGAATTGATTGGTTAATTCATTAATTGGTTGTGCTGTTAGTGGATGTCAAAAAAGTTAAGTTGGTCAATCAAAGAGAACTTTGGAAACTACTGTAATCTAAAGGATGGTCAATTTTGTAAAGACATTTTGCAGTCCATATAGGACAAATTACAGAATTCGAAGTCAGGTGTCAGTTTTATGTTTGGCATATTTTGATGAGCAGCATATAACAGCCATTTTTTGTTTTTTTTTTATTTGTGTCTATGATGATATACGAGTACCTACCATCGATATGAAAAAAACAATAGATATGATAACATGACACTGCACATAAAACCGGAGCCGCCGATGGTGGATGTAAAGCAGCTGAAGTGGGGCTAAGAATGTGATCATTATTATTTAAATTTAATGCTTATGATCAATTAATAAGGCTTACACGTTGATGCTAGCGATATATTGTGATGGGTAGCAGTACTAAAATTTACCATTTAGACCTAGTATTGTTCTTGTGGCGATATTAACAAAATTATCAATAGATTGCTCTAATTTGCCATTTCTAATGTGATTGCGACTCAAAGCATTGAATGTTTTAAATCCGGGCGTTACAGTCGTCACAGACTGTACAGACACCAACAAAATTTACGTCTTCACAATATATTAGTAGTGACAAAAGCAAACAAAATCATACCTATCGTAAAACTTTAGAAATAAAAATAATATCCAACTTGGATAATCCAAGTGCAGTTTTTTGTACTGACATCCAACGTAACGACAAAATTCTGTAGCATTCCAGACAGTTCACACAAAAAATCACTTCGGTTCGCGGTTGTATTTGTATTGATCAAAACGGGTAAAAACATCGATGTCATTATTACATACCCACAACACTAGACGACTGAAGCTGTTCTGCATAAGTAGACATTAGTTTAGCTACTTACCAGTAGATGGCGTATTTCATAATTCTTTATTTTATTGTAATTTTAAGTTCAGATTAGGAAAAGGCGTTTTATTGACTGCCTCCCGAGCATGTGCTGCCAATACGTTAAATACGGCCCGGAAGTGACGTCATAACGCATTCATTTTTTTGGTCGACAGAACGATCGAATGTGCGCATAGACAGTAAACGCCCCTTAAATATTTGTCCGAACTCATGACCTAATAACAATTTCTAGTAAAATAGAGGTGAGGTACTGTAACGTCTTGTTTTAATTTGTATTTTACAATTTTGAAATAATACTCAAATATTCTCGTAAAACAGATTTAGTTTGTAGTTTCGTTATACTATTTATTACAAACAAAAAAAAATGTTTGAAATAGAGCCTTAAAATTGCAAAGATAGCACTTTTTAGTTCCGTAGTCAACAAGGATCCCTTATAGTTTCGCCATGTCCGTCCATCCGTCGGTCTGTCCGCGGCTTAGTTCAAAAACTACTAATACGAGAAAGCTGCAATTTGCCAGGGATACACATTGATTAAGCCGACAAAGTGGTAGAATAAAATCTTTGAAAAAAAATTTTTTTACGTTTCCTCCCCTAGACGTGAAGTGGGGACGTAATTTTTTTTCTCGTCAACCCCTCGTGTGGGATATGGTTGGATAGGAATTCTAAAAACATTGGCGGTGTGCAAAGATCATTTTTTGATTTAGGGCTCCGTTTGAGAAATATTTAGCTTCAAAGTACTAATTTTTGTTGGAATCAAGTGTCCCGTCCTTGATTATATAGATAATGGTACGGAACCCTCTGTGCGCGAGTCCGACTCGCTCTTGGCCGATTTTTTAAAACGAAATGTCAGTGTTGAACAATACGATTTCTATATAGATAGTGCAACTCAATTGCAAATCATTTACTACGAATTATTTAAATTGAAGTTATTTATGAAAAAATACTAAAAATTAGAATAATTAAATAGACTGGTGTGATAAGTAACGTCGCTACTTCTTTTGTTTTCTTTTTTGCTAAGGACATAATGCGAAAATTATTAAAAGAAAAACACACGAACGTCAAGATCATATCGATGGTACCTGCCTACACATTTGGGTAGGATTTGTATTGATGGGCACAGTTTACTAGCAGTTAAATATTTTTTGTCAATTACTTCGGTTAAAGTCCATGGAAGTTCCGCAGCTTAAACATTTTCGTCCTGGGGCCTTATTGGAAACACTCTCGAGCTATTCGGACGCTGGAATTCGAGAGAAAAATGTATGCAAGTACATTCACGGGTTTACAGAGGTAAGTCAGACTTCCATACATTTTTGTATCGAATTCCAGAGTCCGAATAGCTCGAAACTGTTCCCAATAAGGTCTCTGCTTAGATTTCCAAAATAAACGGGTGTATTAGATCCTTTCATTTTGGAAAATAAGCAACCTCAAAATATTAAAATGCTATATATCACTAAAATGAACCCTATTGACTATTTTTTCGTTAATTATTTTGCTAATTAATCTGTCTTTTAGTCATCTTATATTCGGAACTCAAAATATCACACACATAACGCACAAAACCTTGCGGATTTTAATCAAAACATTTTAAATATTATTATTTTTACACATAATTTTTAAAGTATTTTTTATGTTGACGATTTGAAGACAACCAGTGTTAACCTACAATCCGCAGTTATCTTTGCCTTGTTCAGCAGTAGATTCTGCAGTAACCAGGGTTGAATTAGTCTCCGACTCTGGAAGACGCTTAATAGCCCCGTGGCAAAGAAAACGTGCTATTAAATTAATGGGCGTGCGGAATCGAGGCCGGCTCGTTTAATGGGCGCGGTGCACTTGGCTAAATTGTGTGCCACCGCAGTCCCAGATTGTGGAGACTGGAGACATCATTTGTATGGTAATTGCGTTTATTTGCACGTGAGATATGCTTCCTCTGGGAAAGATTACTTCGCCATAAAGCTATGAAATTATGTGTTAAGTACGAGGAAAGTACGTCGGGACTGCAAGATTATTTTAAGCTACGTGTAGTGTATGTAGCTTGACGTGTAAAGAATATCCTTTCTGTTATTATTTCCACTTTATATACAAGTGCCTATGTAATTTTATATGTCTTTAGTGTTTTGTTATCAGTAAAATCTTGTTTTAAGAAACAAAAAATTTTTTTTTTTTTTAGGATTTTTTAAAGTTGATTGTGTGCGAAACTATGAACATATTAGGTTAGATTTAATCTTATATCTGCAGACCTAATAAAATACAATACAATAAAATCTACAGAATACAGTCAGTTCAGAATTAAACAACTATAAGTTTTTTTAATGCTTTAATAGATTCTACAAACCTTAGGCTATTAAGAATACACTTAGCACAGTAATTTTGCGCATTTGGCATGTAAATCAATCTGTGTGAACGAAGCTTAGTTGGTGTTCCGCGGCACGGTATTGTCGGGGCCATTTTTTTGTACGAGGCCGGTCAGTATTGTGTGGCACATAATGCACCACTGTTCCCACGCCCTGTTTGCGGCACAATAAAATGTTGTCATACAATCATCTGCATACGGCCAATATTGCCTTCTATTACAGTAATTGTCAATTTTATTTAGAGTGGCGATTTTATATGTTTTTGTTTTCTTAATATGTGTATTATTTCTGAATATATTCTGAGGTAATGTCAAGTGGTCTTACACGTTGCCACTTACGAGTATAGTGGCGTTTTGTTCATCGACATAATGTACATTATGCGCTTAATGTCAATAATCTAACCAAAGAGAATGAACCGACCTTGTATAGTGTTTATACAGAATTTATGTATTTCTAACTTGGCTGAATAATGACATTAAATGCATCAAAGTAGTGAACAGAACGCACCTTATATATAATCTGTGACGTTACATAATAATAGCCGCCTTTTTTAAATACGACAATATTGTGTTATTATACATATAATTGGTTATGGTTTTCGTTTTGGATGAAACAATTATGAAACAAAAAACCATTCGTGACTAAATTTAAAGGTGTATTTCAGTCTAGTGAGTACGTTAGTAGTAGATAGTAGTTAGTGTGAGAGTCCTAGATGAACTCGTGGGACCATAAAGCTTTCCCGCGACTTTCACCCTAACCTGTACCTACGGCAGAACATCAAAAAATCATGTTTATGAAGGTTGAGGCATAACAATAGGCAATAACTTGTTCTACGTTGGCATTATTATTTAATTTTATGGTTGGGGTTAGTCGTTTATCTGTGAATCAGTTATCTTTGATTTGTACCTATTTGTATGTAATTTTAAACGAAAAAGTCGTAAGGTACGGTTCTTTTTTAAATAAACTTATTAGTTCTCAAACTTTGTTAGGTGAAGGCAAAGCAGATCGTCAATGACCTTCACATCACACTTCAGTAATTCGATTTTTAGAGACTTCGTTGTTGTCGTCAATGCAAAGGGACCCCGCTAAAGCGCAGTAGTTGAAGTTGCCACACACTGCCCTACTTTTTACAAAAGCCTTTGTCAGGTATTAAGCACAAAAATATATTAAACTTTTAAAATAATGACGGAAAAAGATTAATACATATAGTCAGGGCCATGCATGGAAAACTTGCGAATATGCTATTTCAAAAAATAAAAATAACGTATCTTACTTTCGTAAGTTTCCTAAGGGGTGATATTTCAAACTTGCAAATTCGCACTATAATGTGGTAACCTATCTTCAGGACCTTTAAAGATAGATATTCGCAAGTTTGTCACAGTGTGTAAGATTATTATAAGAATATTTGAACTTACAACTTACTTACACCAGAACGTGATTTTGCGAAAATGGCAGAATCGCAAGTTTTTCATGTACCTGATGATACCTATGTATAATGCAAAAAACTTTTCTGGCCGGGCGGTCAAAAATCAAAACTACAGTCTCCATAATGAAATGGTGTTAAGTTATATCGACACTAGCGACCAAACACCATAGGTCAGAAGGTCAATAAAGTTTGTTGCACTAGAACTGATTACCTTTATTTACAATTTGACAATCATATTCTGTCAAATTTTAGTTGTTCTTAGATATATTATAAATATATAAATCTATTTTATTCATTGAAATAAAGATTTGGACATTATTCTGTCAAATACTATTAATTATTGTTCGATTCCAATTAAAATTTTTGATTATTGTTTTCAATGGGTCGCGATTTGTATACATTTTTATTGATTTACTCACGGCTTGTAAATCGCGGTAAATTTTACTTCCTGTCAGATAAAAAAATTTGATGCCAGCTCCAGTTGAACTCAGCAACGCCTCATTTTCAGTGCTCGCGTGCTGGGAGGCTCAAACATATATTTTTGTGCTGTCGTCAGATTGATCTCTACAACGATTAGGCTCTTATTTTTATAATTAAACAAGTTTTTTTTTCAAAAGTACATGTTTTTATTTCGCATTTTTTCTGGAATGTCCACTGGTACGACGAGAAAGACGTTCATCGAATTCACGTAAAACTAGCCAAATCAGTCTAGCCGTACTCAAGTGATGCGCTTAACCAACGAAAATGGCAACCATTTTTATTTATAAAGATAAAAAATTGATTTTCTGTTACGACTTTTTGTGTAAATACAGGTAGGTATTTATTTAAATAAATTCTCTGAATAATAAAATATTTAGCTTAAGGGTTTAAGAGTATACAAAGGTATACAATTTAACTATGGCGTTACCGCAATTTTTTATTATAAAAAATCAAATGCAAAAAAAACAAAAAATTACATTACTTTTAGTGTTGGAACTCTAGGTCGAACTCTTTATAAAAAAAATCTATAGTTTAAATAAATAAATAAAAAATTTCGAGTGTACAGTTTCTTCAATAGTTTAAAAGTTTTAAAAGTTCTGTCTATTTGGCGTTGGAACAATCAAGTTTACTGTGCTACTGGCTATAACCGATATATATGCCATTTTAAATTATGACAATCCAATAACGGGTTGTTGGTGGCTCGGCCAGAGCCCAAATTGTTGGTGTGGATGCCAAGTCCTGGCACAAAGTTGCGTGGCTCTCACAGAACACGGCCACTGCCTCCCGCGCCCTCTACCGCCCGCTCATATCTAGCTTTGCCAACTTAGACCTGTAACTAACACGCATGAGCGACGCTATGAACAGAGTTAAACAACTTTAGAAAAATATATTACAAAAGATTTAAATTTAAACCTTTATTACTTGCATAATTTATTCTAGAGCAAAACCTATAAGGTACAATTCTGAAATCTTAATTAATTTCTTAATTCCGTCGAAGTGCTATATGGTTTATAACTCTCTCTTAACCATTATCAGAATAAGACAAGTAACAGTAAAAAGGATTTTTTTACTTTTACTATAGGTTTAAATTTACTATTACTTTTAAAATTATGAAAGCCTAGCATTGCAAAGTGGTAAACATTCCTAAGTGCACTATAGGTGCTTTCCTCCACCAGCTTGAACATGTGATGCAACCATCATATGCAATATCGCTGTGTTGCGATACATTGTGCGAGTAATGATCGACTCACTTCTTAGCGTACATTTTTAAGTTTGCGACACGGCTTTTGTTATATAGATCCATAGAAATTCACGTTTTATTTTTTGCAACTTTGAAAACAACAGCGTAGTTTAAATGAAACGGTGTAAAAGAGGATTAACGGTAGCACAACGTAAAGAAAGTAGTCATAAAATAGTCTTTTATTTCAAGCTTAAGTGTTTTCTTGGTGAAAAACGATTCACTTTTGTTTGGAAAACTTTGAGAACAATAGAGACAATGTAATTAACTGCTTCACTGACAAAGCATAGCTGACTCATAGGTCTAACTCGTAGTTAGTTATTTAATATATAAGTAGGTAAGTGATCTTGAATTCAAAAGTAAAAAAATAACCAAGAATTACAACAAATAGAAGAACTGCATGGCTTTTCATTTTTAGCATAAAGTGCTCTTAGTGTACTAATATTGTGTATAATATGCTAGAGTCTGCGATTATACCCTTATGCTAATTATACATTGATCTGCGTAAAAGAGATAGTTTTAATGCATTTACTATATCGCTTCCTAAATTAAAAAAACTTTCTGAGTGCTATTTCTATCACTTTTTAACTGTCCAGACTAGATTATTTTATTTTATTTTATTTTCTTTATTGGGGATAACCAACAGTTGTCACAATGAAACTTAATAATAAACATATTTCATAGTAAAATAAATTTTTGTGCAACCCACACCGTTATCCACGGATTTGTAGATTGCGTCACTCGAAATACATACTAACAAACTTATACTAAATAACATTAAAAAAAAAAAAAAAACTAACTAAAATAAACGTGTTACATAGTTTGATATAAGATATCTTAAGAACATTACAAAGAGATTAGGTACATACAAGTATACAAATATAATATAAGTAGCTTTCTATTGAAAAAAAAAAAACAGTAAAATCGAGAAGAGAATTACGAAGTAATTTTAAATTTTGATGCTTTTTATACTTTTAGGTTTTTAATGCGTCTTTTATTTGTTTCTTAAGTTTTTGCTCTGAAAATGAGAACATATCTAGTTCCGGAAAAGTGTTGTTAAATGTTTCAGTTAGTCGACGAAGCGGTGCGCGTTCCCCGGCGTAGGTTCTACACGCAGAGAGGTGGAACAACCGGGGCACCCGCATCTCCCGCCGATGAACACTCCGCGGTACATAACATAGATTGGAGCTCAGTCCAGTACAGTCAAACTTGTTGTTGCAAATTTTATATAAAGTCATAGCACTTAAAAGTTTACGCCTGCTTTCTAAGCTATGTAGATTATATTCTTCCAGTAGCTGTGTGTATGTTTGGCGAATACGATGGAATTTGAAGTGAATATTTCGTAAGAATTTGCGTTGAATTTTCTCCAGTGATTCTACGTATTTGTTAAATATGATTATAAATATAAATATAGATTACTATGAGTATACATGCTATCGTTACATGATCGATGCAAACTGAACATTATTGTATGAAAACATTGAAAATTGACAGCTGTGTTCTTAAGTAATGACTAACTTTTTAACCGATTTCAAAAAAGGAGGAGGTTATCAATTCGGTTGTATGTTTTTTTCATAAAAATTTTGCTTGATGATACTTTACGTAACGAATAATTAACTCGTGCTAAGCTCTCTTTAAAATTAAACCTTAATGTAAACAAGCTTTTCACTAATCTTTTAAATAAAAAAGATAGGTTTTGTAATATTGTTTGTAATGGTTCTTATATTACTAAATTTTACATATTTTATTTCCACTTTCATAAAACAGCTCTTTATAGTCTGCATTCTGCCCAATTTAGGTTTATCTACACTAATATTATAAGGAGGAAAGATTTGTATTTTTGTATGTCTGTAACGAATACACTTAAAACTACTATACCGATTTTAAAAATTCTCTCACCATTAGAATGCTTCATTATCCTTGAGTAACATAGACTATATTTATTACTAGGAATAAGGGATCCCTACTAAACCTTTAATAAGGTGTAAAAAACAAAATTGCCATAAAATTTCTTTCATCGCATGCGCTGCGGAAACTATTGATGTTAAAACAAAAAAATGTTATACAATACTAAAGAATATATCAATATTTATAAAAAACTTCGTGATACCATATGTCCATCTATTTTAGTTAAGTCACTATAACTACTTGTTTACATTTAAAAAGTATAGAAATGCCGACCAAAATCAGACCATGTTACTACTTTTGTATTATTCCTTATCCAAATAAATAATTTCATATTAAAGTATTCACTTCAGATAACACTTGACAAGAGTATCTAAAGTTAAATACCCCAGGTACTACCACTGGGTTACCGAAAGGCTTCAAGACGATTTAGACATAGAGAGGAAACGAAGGGCGCTGTTAGTCAGAGCAAACATAGTCGCCCGAAGGTTCGCACAGTGCAATAGGCAAGACAAAACCACATTGTTTAGAGCATATTGCCAAAGTTTCTATACGTGCAGCCTCTGGGTAAAGTATACGCAAAAGACATACAACGCCTTGCGTGTGCAATACAACAACGCTTTTAGATTACTGTTGGGGATGCCTCGCTTGTGTAGCGCATCGACAATGTTTACGGAACCGCGAGTAGACAACGATTATTCGAAAGTTAACAGTCTCTGATGCGTAGGGTGATATTTTTATTGAGTACTAGCTTCTGCCAGCGGCTTCGCCCGCCCTCAAATTTGTTATCGGCGTAGGTTCTTACGGCAACTCCTCAATTATAGAAAAAAAACAAACAATCAAATCTTTCCTCTTTAATGGCATAATACATTCGTGGAACCACGGAAACCATGGAAAACACATACAAAATTTTAACCCAATCGGTCAAGCCGTTTAATAGTTGACATATCAACAGCAGCGCCACCTACCGAGTCTAATTGATGTTTTTAAATCATCCAACCATTAAAATACCCATATAAAATTTCAACCCAATCGATTCAGCCGTTCAGAAGTTACGTGAAAAAGGAAGTAATTACGTAATTAAGTAATAAGGAATGTACGGAAGGATAATTCTTACTACCCGTTGTCCTATTACCCGTTTTCCCGTATGAATGAAGCATTTTCCCGAGGTAAAAAGTAGCCTATGTTCATCAGGGATAATGTCGGCTTCTAATGGTAAAAGAATTTCTCAAATCGGTCCAGTAGTTTCGGAGCCTATTCAATACAAACAAACAAACAAACAAACAATCAAATCTTTCCTCTTTATAATATTAGTATAGACGAAGATTCATATAATAAAGTGTCCCATACTTTATTAAAAAGTCTTAAGATAATTAAATTATTATTAATGTTGTAAGTCCAATTATCGATTTGCATTTATTATTATAATTTTTGTTTTTAATTCATAAATATAATTTTATTTTATTATTAATTATAATATAATCTTAATGTTTCTTACAAATTTAGATAAGTAAAATTATTATGTGTGATGTGTGAGCACATCATCGCAACGCTGCTTTTGATGCAGTTTATCTGGACTTAAGGTGGGTTTGGACAGAATAATGTATATAAAGTCTTAAAACTCTGTGCTGTCTCCTTCTTCGTCTTGTACTTAACAGAGCGAAGCAGTACTTCACGTCGGTGCAAAGTTTGCTGATTTACAAGTCGCAAGTTCAGCTCCATATGGAGAACTGCTGCCAGCTTAGCCTTTTTGACTCGGTTCAACGACGAGCTGTGAGAATTGTCGGCGATCCCGAACTTACTTGCCGTATCGAGCCCTTAAGTCTGATCTCCGACTTTGTCTCCCTGTGTGTGTTCTACCGCTTGTACAATGGGATGTGTTCTGAGGAATTGTTTAAAATGATGCTCACGGCTACTTTCTACCATTTCACCGCTCGCCATCCGCAGGGAATTCATTCTCACACTTTAGAACCGAAATGGTCGCGTACAGTGCGGTTTTAGAGAAAATTCGAACTACTCACTACGCTAACCGCTTACCATCAGGCGGACCGTAAGCTTGTTTGCCACCTTAGTGCTATTAAAACAAAAACGGTAACGCAGTATTGGGCAGGGGGCAAGGCATACTATTCGGTTCAACAATAACATTGCTTTTATAACTAGTAAACCTTTATACACAAGTATTTCGACATTTCAGTGTAGGTGGTGTAGGTAGGTGAATTGGGTCGGGTTTATATCGGTAATGCTGGTCCACGTGACAGCTTCCGGAACGTGGTGGTGCCGGTCACCCGGCGAGACTAATCTACCACTAAGTATTGTTCTCCATGTCAGTGTTGGCTGCAGTTACCGCTGCTACTTCTGCTAACAAGCATACAATATACCGGTTAATACACAGTGCTTTAACAGTGGATTTGACAATGCACTTTAAACGCAAATGTAATTAGGTTACCTACTTTACAAAGAAAGAAAATACAAAAAGTTCTTTATATGAATGTTTTCGACGAAAAATTTTAAAAAATTAACGATTTCAGACAGCTGTAGTGAAATTATGCAATATTGATATGACTCCTAGGCTATGTAAATAATTGTGATGATAGGTCGTAAAAATGTGCCAAAATAAACTAAGCTAACGTAGCTAATATAAGATTGCTGCTGGTAAAAAAGATACCACAGATAGAATTGACTAACTAAGATGCCTTAGTCTTAGTTTTACCAAAAATAGGTTATGTATATGCATGTATTTTTGTGAAATATTATTCCTATTGGATAATCTGATCTCTAAACGGTGTAAAATATAAAGGTGCTGGCGTAGTTATTGAATTCTAAGTAAACTCCAAACTTTGTGATAATCCATTATCAGAGTATACTTGAAGGATAGGAAGAGTCAGATAAGAGAAAATTTCAAAGGTTTTTAATAGGAAATTTTTGCAAGTCGATAAAAAGATGATGAAGGATTTTAGATAAAATTTGTAAGGGCCGGGCGTCGTTCAGAAGCTGCATACCGAGTGCGAAAAATACTCTATAGTGTCTATTCACCACAAAACATTTTAGATTCCCAATCGGTTGAAATCTGAACACGCCCCTGTCGTCATTCTGCGGTTAGGACGTATTCATACGTACTGGGTGCCTGTAACTGTGTGTATTGTGAGTAAAATACAAACTAGAAAAATATTTAAGGTTCAGTGTCAGAACCAGTCGACTGGTAGGATGGCACTTACATGTAAGGATTGGTGTTGCAAGTTCAAGTCCTTTCTCAAGGTTACTCTTTTGACTACACCTTTGCTGAGAAAATATTTATTTACATGGGTAATGAGCCATAGAGATGGTATATATGATATATTTTCTTCGAAGACTAACCCTCAGGTAGTCTCAAACGAAGAAAGATTCATTCTATGTATGTAAGATTATTTCTACGAGTTGGTATGTTTGTATATTTATTATATATTTCTTAATTCTATGAATATTTGTGTATTTGTAAGATTGATGTACTAGGACTTTATAAGTCACTAGAAACTGTTCATACTATATACAAGTATAGGTATTTTCTAGGTAGGTGATGTTTGGATAACGAACTTTTAGTGCAACAAACGTTTCTGACCCAGTGTATGGTTGCTAGTGTCATGTAAAATTACGTTATTTTATTATGGCGACTTTAGTTTTGATTTTGATCACCGGGCCAGAAAAGTTTGTTGCATTGTAATGTAAGATCTATCCTTAATTTCTTTCTTTCCCAATTTTATTACAAAACTGTATGGCAGTTAACATGAGACGCTCTTTCGTACATTTTAATTAAGAGGGCAATATAGGCCAGAATGCAAGTTTTTGTATGCCTAACGTTGTGTATGTAAATGCACTATAAATAATTTGGCAATGTCATATACATTACTATGAGATATATTTGTTATATACTTCTTAATTATAAACAAATATACTTAAAACCATAATATTTTTTAAATTTTTTGTATGGAATTTAACGTTATTACCGTTTTGTAGTCACATTTTTTTGCTTCAACATAGAGTTAAATTATTAAACTAACTTTCATTACAAGCAAATGCAATACACGATTTAAAAATTTGCACAAGTGTTGAAACAATGGTCACTTTCAGATTTTTTATTGCATTAAATACAATAAATTAAAATCATTCATTAAAGTAATGCACTAGACAATAGCAAGTTTTGTGACATATATTTTTTTCAATCCTTTAGATGCTATAGTTATGCCGCAAAATTTGCACATAAACAGCGTATTTTTACGGTCTAGCTTATATCGCAGTCTTAAAGAAAGGAGTCAATTTGTATTGGTCCCCTTATAGATATTTTCATAAGGATGCTATTTAAGTGAATTGCTATTGTAACTGTTCCTTCCTAATATATTTACACTTGTGTAATGTATGTTCGTAAACATTTGCTTAAAATAGTGATCTACATAGTGTTAATAAAAGAAAAAAGGATAAATTGGTAGTCCGACAAAAGGTCGTTTTCAGAAGACATAGAATATATTTTCAATTTACCTCCACAGTTAGAAATTCATTAATTAGGAGTCATATGCACTTAGTATTTTAGTAAAAACATTGTATTATAAGGTTATTACCTAGTGCAAAACTATATTGTATTTTTAATATGAAGTTGAAAAAAATAAATAAACGATTAACTACTGAATTTCTTGCTTGCTCTTCTCGGTAGTAAAATCATCCCAAAACGGGAGTAAAGTCAATGGACTATTATTTGAATTGACGATTCAAAAGTGTCGTTAAAAATACTGCTTAAATAAAAAAAAAAATTTGAGTTACACATAGAAAGGACATCGCTTCCTCGCATGAATAAGTACCTCGTGACTTCTGAACTGTTGTGTTGTATGATAGATGGTATAGAAAATCTTCAACATAGCCGCTCAAAAGCTCTCTAACAATCCATTCGATTCTCTGTTCGCGATCGAGTGGGAGTGTTGCCAATATAGAAGTTTTCACGTGATATGTCGTGGCTCGCGCGTCACACGGCTAGCCACGGGACCCGGCACGCACATGGCAACTTGTTCCAGACTCGCCCACGAAAACCTATTCAAATAAATATTTCGTGGTAGGTACGTTCTTATAGCTATTGTTGACTGAATAAATTATATCGAACGGTTGTGCACAAAGTATGTGTGTTCCTACATACGTTTACCATTAATCGCAACAGCTCTTTGCGTTATTCAACCTTTTTAACAACCAACGAAATAGACATTATAATAATAAATATGTACCAAAAAAAATCTAGTTTCTGTTGCCCAGTAACATAAATTAGGTGTATTCAGGAACACTATATTTGAAATACGTACAGCGTAAACGCTGAATGGGTATTTCGATTTAAAAATTAAAGAAACAGAAGGGAAGTTTTTAGAAACAACTAGGTATAATACACTATTTTGATATATAAAAATCTACATAAAGTGAGTTTCTGCCAGTGTATAATATAGTGTATGACTATCAGGCTGGGTTGCACCATTTAACTTTGACGGTAACCTCCCGTTAAAAATGGGAGATTGAATGGAAATTTGTAACGTGCTATTCTTTAAAGGAAACCAGCTAGTGCTTTGCAGCAATTTGACGGGCCGTTTAAGTTTAAAATAAGCTGACTATACAAATTTTCATACAATCTCCCATTTTTGACGACTAGTTTACGTCAAAGTTTTAGGTTTTAAAAAAGATATAGAAAAATTTTTACCGTAAAATTTTATAGTATTTAAATAAAGGAAACCTTTGCTGTACCTAAATAAATAAATAACTGTAAAGTATCTTAGGTCAGTTATAGACTATAAATAGTAAAAGCCGCAAGATGTCAAAATTTTCTATCACGTAGATTATTATTAGAGTACGTCTATATTGAGATTTGCATTTGTTGTAAATTACACTGAGAGTAGCCGAAAAGACTAGTATGTTCCATAATTAGCTTGTTATCTCATATATAGTATGTAACATTATGTAATTTGCATAAATAATTGTAAAAACTAATATATATGTTTCAAATTCAACGTTAAGAAGTTTTCTCATTCTCAGCTGCACGCCGGCGAGCTCAGAGCGCAGGTAGGTTAATGACTCGTCAGAGGTCATCCATTGTTTTGTAAACAATGCACCGGCGCGACGTCAATCCTCCCATTTATTCGCTCCACTAGGTGACGTACTGTGAGTACTGTGGCTCGTGACCCTTTTAGGATTTACGGAAAAAAATGTACGCGGTAAATGTGCTTTTCAAAGCTTTAATTAAACGTTGCCTGGAACGCGTCGTGTGTACAGAACAAAGTTTGTGCGACTCATGCTGGTTTAATCCAAAAATGATGAATGTGCTTTATAAAGTGACATGACAATGATGTTTTACTTTTAAAAATAATGTGAGACATAACATGTGCTAGGCGTTTGTCTATTTATTAATGTATTTTGTTTTACCTTCAGTTATAGCTGATAAGTACTTTTTTTGTATTTATTCTACGGAACCTTTTACAACACTATGACAGTCCTCACACTGGATTCAATTTCCGGCCTTAAAACCTAAAAATAAGTAATTTTGTAAGTAATCAATATCAGTTTCTTTATCTGTAATACTAATAAAATAAAAGTTATCTCTTGTAAATTTATTATTATCTAAAGTACAGTGTGGTACAACTCTTAGGTTGTGGAATAAGCTCCCTGCCAAAGTTTTCTCTACAGACTACAGTATGGGAAGAAGTTTTAAGATTATTGAAGGGTCTGCAACGCGCGAGTGATACCCCTGGTGTTGCAAGCGCCCATAGGCTGCGGTGACCGCTTAGCATAAGGCGGACCGTGGGCTTTTTTGCCATTATAATGGTATAAAAAATATGTATAAGTTCTTCTTTCTAGTTAAGAGTTTCATCACAATTAAATTGAATCCTTAATTTCATTATCGAGCCAGAAGAACGAACGAAATTGGCATTTCATATTTGAGCAGAAGGTTAAAAAAGGGAAAAGTAGGCAAAGCAACGTAACATAAATAAAAAGAAATAGTTTATTCTGATTTTAATTAATATAAGTAGTAATTATTTCCTTGTATATATTACCTATGTGGCGGGCGCAAACTTTATCACTATTTAAAATACTAATCAATTTTTAATTCCTTCATTTAAACCGATAGTGCATTTATTACTCCCTCGCAGCCTAGTTGGTAGTGTGGCCGACTGCTGTGCAGAGGGTGTGGGTTCGATTCCCGCACAGGACAAACATTCATGTAATAAACATTTGTGTTTGTCTTGAGTCTGGGTGTAATTATGTATGATATGTTTGTATTTACAAAAAAAAGTAATATATGTATTTGTATCCGTTGTCTGGTATCCATAACACAAGCTTTGCTTACTTTGGGGCCAGACGGCGCTGTGTGTAATGTCCAAATAGGTATATATATTTATATTTATTTATTTATTAGTTATCGTTGGTTTGTTGATTGAAGAAGAAGTTTTTTTACTACTTTATTAACAAATAAATAAATTTTCACACTACCATGTTAGTATAGATTTAATTTTGCGACCAGTTACGAAGGTGATTTAAAAGAATATAGGAGGGAGGGCAGAAGGTATAACAAGGATCAGGGTTAATGAATGACTTTATTTGTTGCTGCACTTGAGAGCCGTTATTGTACTGCTCGACTTTTAAGTTTTCTCTTCGTTCAATGTCTTTTGTACTTTTAAACCCAATTTAAAAATTCTATCGTCAATTTAAAAACAAAATGCTAAAGGATACTTACATATTTAGGGTTTCGAGTTCCTAGTTTGTACCTACCATCAGGCGAACCGTGTGCTTGTTTGCCACTTTGGTGTAGTAAAAAAAGTGGTAAGTAAAGTGGTAAGTAAAGTGGTAAAAAAAACCTAGTAAGTGAGTTGTTTTTACTATAAAGAAGATATTACTCTTAGAAAGTCTTGCTTTCTTGCCTTAAGACTTCCAAAACCCCTGATAAGTGTAGATATATATGGCTATAGACATAGAGAACTGGAGCATTTCCTTGCCAACTTTGAAAAAAAAATTATCGCAAGAGTGTGAGAAAATAAGAGAATCCATTCCTTATAATATTTCTACGAAAATCTCGGAATATTTTTTTATGGTTAGGTTCTCTCGTCTATTTCGAGAGAAAATGATTTGTGAAGGCCCAAGGTCGTTTCTAGTATGAACACTCTCCATCCGTGTTTCAGTTTCTTAACGAATGTATTAGAGATTCTTTCAAGAAATCCATCACTTTATTCATATAAAAGACCACTCATTTACTCTATTACACAGTTACAAATAATAATTTGTAGATATTGTAAAATAATAAACTCAAATTCTAATAATATATGAAGAAATAATATATAATAAATTTCTAAAAACTGATGAAAAATTGAAAAAGTGCGGAATAACCACCAGGTGAGTTCGAAAAACCGTATGAAATTGCATTTCGCACTCGATGTGGCCAGATGTTAAGCGCGGCCGTAGAAAAAAAATTTAACGTCGCCATCGGGCGGCTGATAGACCGGCGAGAATGATGCTGGCTGCTTCGGACCGCGCCGCGTCGTATGATCATTCATTCTAACAAAAGAATTTTGGCGGGAAAACATATCGAATTTTTTCTATCTTCTTATTTTTTAATACTATATTGGACTTTCAGGTAGTAGAAAAAGTAATATTCGTACTAAGTACAAAATGGCTTTTCTTATCCTCGGAATAAAAGCTTTCGACGCTCGCCTTCCGCTCACGTCGAAATTAACTTTTCAAATGCTAGTCACTTTTTCGCCAGGTGTTTCATAAAATTTATAATTCCTTCTTAGTGGTTGTACAGTGCAACAAACTTTTTCGACCCTCTGACCTTCAGTGTTTGGTCGCTAGTGTCGTTGTAAGTTCACACCATTTCAATATGGCGACTGTAGTTTTGATCTATGACCACCGGGTCAGAAAAGTTTGTTGCACTATAAGTAAATATATATTTTTCAATTCTTCTCAAGATCCATTAAAAAGTGTAAGAATGTATTTTTATAGAATATAGATAACCTGCATCCAACTGAATTATTTCACATTCAAAATTTCACTGATAGCACTCTATGGTTTCGTAGATACAATTGTTTCCGAATACGAAGGACGAGTGCATAGATAAACGACTTATGAACGAACGAACAGACATGTACGTGATCTTGATACCGAACACTAGAAGTATTTCGTATTTTCCCTTTTACCATAAAAATAAAAATTGACAGTCATCGTGACACATCGCATTGACTTTTTTTTTATATTTCCTCGAATGTCACTTTGATCGACGATTAATATTCGATTCGAGAAAATATAAAAAAAAATGCAATGCGATGTGGCACGATGATTTTTAATTTTTATTTTCGAATATAACTTTTAACATAAAGTTTTATTATCATGTGCTCCCAAACTAAGCAAAGCTTAACAAACTTAATAACTAACAAAAATTACTGACACCATTTACTAATTTATTTATTCATTCATGCGGTAACTAAAAGTTACTGATATGACAATTTCGGCTACCTAAATGCAGCCAAATTTACAAAAAAGAAATAAGTTTAATAAATCCAATAATTAAACGAACTTAAAAAATTTCGCTATTTTGCCACCGATTATAGCTAGAACATAACGCACGTTATTTTTATTTTCGTTCTTAAAATAGAATAGATATATAGAATCGATAGAATATGGAGTATATTCTGCCGCTATTGGGGGTTATTAATTCTTTTTAACGGATATAAAAAATACTGTTTTATTGGTAAATGTGTACCTATACACCTAACTCTTAAAAAGCAATATGCTGATAATTCTGAAGCCTAATAGCAGACAGAATAGGTACTTGTATGGAAGAAATTCTGTCCGCTATTGGGGGTTATTTATCCTTTTTACGGAAATTAAAATGCTATTTAATTGGTAAATGTGTAATTGTACAACTAACTTTATCAAAGCTGCTTTAACTGCTGAATTACCTTACATAAGTTTTTATGAGTTCGTACCTTTGTACGACTTGTAGGTTCATTATGCAGATTCAGAGTCGGGATTCTAAACAGAGTCTGTTTGTTATTCGGCACACGGCTGTCAGAGCGCCTCACGATTAGATATGTTTCGTCCCAGAAACCCTGACCTCTTGAACTAAGGATGGAAATGTCACTGGAACGAGACGACACCGAGGAAATTGAAAAGTGTCACCTGAAATTCAACTTTAGTTTGGGAGAGTAGGATACAAAATTGTATGTCAGTCTTGTGAAGCACTTTCCAGTAACCAAGTAAATCTTTGTTAGTTTATGTGGAGTTTTCAAATACTTATACGTGTTCTACAGATTATTGTCCTCGGTCGAATTGTTGGCACATCCTTGGATAACAGCGGATTGTTCGTACATTTTATTTATCTAACTATGAGCTTTCAATTTCAATTTTAGCTTCCAGGAATTCTGATAATACATATATTTTCTTGTGGTTAGAGGCTTAGACATATTTTACTTAGCTACTTTGCGACTATGGTTCTGTCGAAACAGGATACACACTTTGTTTACAAGTTCTGTACTTACGTCAGTGTTAACTTTGTAAATGTGTGCATCATGAATCAGATATAGAACTGCAGAACCGGTAAACCGAGACAAAATAAAATGCTAAGTTTTTGCAAAATGTAAATTCGGCATCAATTTTTTATAACAAGGGACGTCATTAAGTCATATTCATAATTGGCCTACTGTTTTTTTTTTGAAAACCAGCCAAGTGGGAGTCAGACAAACAAGGACACTTATAGGGTTCCGTACTTACACTATATTCACAGTAAACACAATCTTTGTAAATAACGAGGTGCCATAGTAACACGTATTTCGTAAAAAGTTAAAATTAACGAGTGTAGGGAGCTTAGAGGTATCAAAGAATTGTATTATTACGTTAAATAGAACTTCTAGGCAGCTCTTTTTGGCAGAAATTAACATTGAATTGATTATATTGACGATTCAAAAGTGTTCTTAGCAACCTATTTGAATAAATATTGTTTGATTTGATTTGATTTGATTGGGAACAGCCTCGAGTACGCCAGACACTGGATTTCAAGAGGAAAATATATGCAAGTAGTTTCACGGGTCTCTAGAGGTAACACAGTATAATATTCTCTCGAATTCCAGAGTCTGGGTTACTCAAGAGTCAAGACTGTTTCCAATAAGATCCTAGTCCGTTTTGCACTACGTGGATGGATTTCTGTTATAGTCCGTTTAGTGATGAATGTTATAGTTATAGGCTTAATACAGCTTCACGCAATGGCCCTGAGGAGCGGAGTGTAATGCAAATAGTAACAAATTGGTAGAGAAAATTCCAGTCAAATCCACTCTGGCGTCAAATTATGCATGACCCTCAATTGTTAGTTGGTGTCACAAAACTAGGTTTGTTAATATTTAACACTCACCTAACTATTGGAACTGAACAAAGTTCGTAGATATCACAGAACAGGCGAGGTTGCAAAAAGTTGTGTTTCCGCGAAATAGAAACCTTTTAAGTGCTTCAATTGAAAAGTTCCAAAGAAAGTTTCTGTGTTGCAAACTTTGCTTTACGTTGAAAGGTTTTCAAATGTTGAAAAGGCTTAAGTACTACATAGACTATTGGTAAATGATCTTCGTTGTTCTCAGGGAAAAGTTTTTAAATATAGGTTTTGTCTTGTTGTTTACGTACTGACTAATCTGTGTAGGTAGTAGATTAATACTGCCAACTTAGAGAACACAATATAAAACTCTACAGCTATAAGGTTACAAGTATAAGGTTTTGGTAACCGAAAGTTATTAAGAATAATTAACAAATACTAAGTAACAAATCCTCCCCGTGTCCAATACTGAGTTAATTCTTGTAGTTTGTTTCGAATTGGCAAAAGGGGTATTATTACTAAGGCTCCGCTGTCCGTCCGTAAGTCCATCCGACTGTCACCAGGCTATATCTCATAAACCGTGATAGGTAGACAGTTGAAATTTTCACAGAAAATGTATTGCTGTTGCCGCTATAACAACAAATACTAATACAACAAACGTGATTTTTTTGCCGTTTTTATAGATAATGGTACAGATGACTTCGTGCGCGAGTCCGATTCGTACTTCGCTGATTTTTTATTTCAGTCCTGGTCTTTTATTCTACCGCTATAAAGCTGGTATTTAAGACTTATAGGACATATGTATCTAAAACACCTAGTCCAGATACACTGTTGTGTCAGAGGCAGTGTTCAGCGATGGGCTCACCACCTGACACACAGGACTAAAGTGGTTGGTAAAACTCGGCTACCCCCACATTGTGATGTGGGTGTCCGTCTGTCCAGCTAGTGGTTGAACATAAAATGTGGGTGGTGTCCGTCTGTCCAGCTAGTGGTTGAACATAAAATGTGGCCATCAAACAAAACTGCATAAAATTAACTTAACATTATGATTGAGCAAAGTTATTATACTGTTTTTAAAGTGTACCGGTAAAGTTAAAAGGACTCCAGTTTTTTTTAAGTGTACCGGTAGAGTTAAAAGGACTTCAGTTAATGAATACTAAATTTCGATCAAACTTGGGATGTATAACTTTGACGTCTCTAAATTCTTCTAAAAACGTTTTTCCACCTATTTCAAAAGTTATAGATTGGGTACGTCCTTAATTGGAAACAGTACATGAGGAAAATTAGGTTCTTCTTCTTATTTAATGAAGGAGCTATATTCGCTCCCTGTCGCACAGAATTTGCCCCGCCCATCGGGCGTTGAAAATCAATAACGGACGCTGGAACCTAGAAGTACCAGATATGCGCTTGATGGTATACCACACTGACGTTGGATTTACAAAATAAATACAATTTCGGTAAACTTTAAGTTCGTAAACTAGCAGATGAGTGTCAAACCTGTTCGCGTGGGGACTCTCGATCGGCATGATATCCGGGATAGAAGATTGAAAATGTATTCTTTTCAGTTTTATGAGCTAGGTATACATGCGCCAAAACTCAGATCACTTTGTTGCAGCGAAAAGAAAGAGCGTTTATTTTCTTCCGCCTTGATTTACAATATATTGTAATTGCAGCAACAAACATTATTTTACAACTGTATTGTGCTTTTATTTAAATTATAATTTAAATTAAATGTTTATGTAAAGTTATGTCACTCAGGGCTAACGATTACAAGATTACTATTAACGACTAAAAATGGTACGCAATTTGCTCTCTGATAAATCTGTGAGATAAAAAATGGCATTGTAGAGAGAATTGCATTTCAGAATATAAAAAAAATTTGCTATGGTGCTGCAAATAACTTTTCACAAATAAAAGCTGGCGGACCTTTAGCTTGTTTGCCACCTTAGTGGTATAAAAAATAGCTTTACTTGTAGTTTATACTAACTGTGCTTTGCTGTTCTATTAGTGTGATTTAATTTCATAAGCCTATAGCAATCCAAAAACTATAAATTAGATGTAAGTTAGGTTGAAGTTTTAAGTTCTAGGTGGCCTAGGTGGTGGTCTAGGAAGTTAGTGGTAGCCTAGGGGTTTGATTTCACCTTGCCTTCTGAGTGAAGGTTGTTTGAGCCCCGCGTGTACGAATAAGTGTTTTTCTTAATTTTCAACTATATTAATTATTTCCACCACTACTGGCTTAGCGGTAAACGAAAACATCGTAAGGAAACCTGCATACATCAAGAAAAAAAGACATATGTGAAGTCCACAATCGGCACTGGACCTGCGTTTGGACTGTGGCCCAAATCACCCTCGGTGGGCAACCACCAACAGTGCGGACGTAGGCTGATAAGGTGCTAAATTACAATTATTGAGTTATGAAGCGACAAACAAACGTACCTATTTATAATTTTAGTGTCATAATCGTTATGACACTTGTAGTACTTTTTTATGTGATTGAAAAAAAAAATGTTAAAGAAAGTTTTACTTCTGTTTCAAAATTTCAGACGGACATAGTTATATGACTGAGAGAACCTATAATGGTAAATTATTTCATTTTGAAACAAGAAATCTTGGGAGCTGCAAAAAATTACAAAATGCAAAAACAGCTCGTACTGAGATACTAGTAAGTCCAGAACATGCAGAAATAGTATTTTATGCAATTGTTGCGAGAGTGAGTACTTTTCAAAACGAGTGCTAGTTTGTAAAAATAGTATAGCACGAGTTTTAAAGTATTCACTTAAAATAGTAATTGTTACTTATATTCTGGATATTACAGTTATTAAAATAAATCACATGCGGAGGGTACTACTATATGAAGAGGACGGGGGTATATTCATATTTACTTCATAAATGTTTTTATTATTGACTTCCATTTTATTCTGTATGGAGTCGTCAATGTAACCTTCGGCTACAGATGATGAGAGATGAGATGATTACCACCCTCTGTGTAATTTTAATGTTGTTAAATCATCGCCAGGATCAACTTATATACCTAGTAGCAGAAGTTCTGCTAATGCAGTACCCTGTGTACAATCCAGGCAGATTAAGATAGCTAGCTATCTTTTTCCCTACATTATGCAATTTTAAATACTTATGTTAGTAAGTAATTCTATCAGTAACGCCAATTTAATACAACGACATCTAGCAGAAGGGTGCTGCACCTGTGGTTCGTTTTCTTTATTCTGTGGCGTACAGTTTACTTATTTCGTTCTTTAATGTTAATCTTTGCTCGTGCTTTAATGTTACAAGTACATACGTTGTGCAACGAGTTGGTGAAAAGACTATTATAGATAGATAAGTTTTGATTTCATAATTTTTTAATTAAAGTATGGGAGAATAAAAAAGAATTTTCATCACACTAACTCGTAAACAGTGTCATTATGTGCAGGTAAAGCGGGTGCTAAGACCTTAATTACTTCACGGGCATTTGCTTTGTGAATTTTACTTCTCTGAAAGCAAAGCGCTCGTTCATATAGAGCTCTCGGGCGGTAACGACGCGCTTATTCTAAGAAGTATGTATAAAAGCTGTACCTTCAAAATATAAACTACGAACACACTACAAGCGAGTAATTACAAGTTTTAACTTCAGCCAAAATTTTTAATTCATATATTCTCTAGATATTTAGCGGTGGCGTTGTTTTTTAATTTCTTTTATTCTCGCCATTTCAATTGTGTTTTAGTTATTTTGATTTATTCACCTTATTGTTTTATTTATTATATGTGATGAAAAACATTGTGTGTAACACGGACGAAACAAGATTATAAACTCGAGACAATAAAACCTTTGGCTTCTAAGTGTCCTTTCGTTAGTAATTTTCTCCTTACTTAATACACAATGTACTATTAATGTGGCATAAAGCGAGAGCAAGAGATATATGGCTAAAAAATTAAATTCTACCAGATCAAAATAAGAGAATTTCATTTCTAAGAAACAACTTGTAGTGACTTATAGAATCCTAGTACATCACTCTTATATGTATAAAAAATCACAAACTTTAATTCCACGTAAATTGTAATTTACTTAAAACTTTACGTGTTCACACTAAAATTATTAAAAAAAAGTAATACACTAAACGTCATAAAAAATGTAATAAAACAAACGTCATACTGCAAAACGTCAAGAAAAATAGGCCAGTTACAAAGAACTGACAGACAACTAGCAGAGTACAAATAGAGAGGCACTTACGTAGAAGGCTTTACTTGTCCACTTCCGCAAGGCAACCACTTCCGTATAGTTTAGTAGGTATTCCCGCAGTTGGCTCGCTAATACCACCTTATTAATAGTTCCAAGACTACTTTAATGGCTGTGAAATGGTGTTTGTATTGCCACTTCTCAGAAGCCGCTACTCAATTTGTTTCATTAATATCAATTACTAGTAGAAATCATAAGCTGCTTCCATTCAATGTGTACAGAGTTTTCATCAAAGTTGTATTTATAGTTAAATTATAGGAATATTATTGGTTTCTTAGATTTTATAGTCGTTTAAGTAAAGGAAGAATCTTTATGATTGTAATCTATATATAAAAATAAAATGTATGACGGAGCATCACTTGAAAACGGCTTGATCGATTTGGCTAATTTATTTTTTGTTGTGTTAGTAATTGTCAGAACAAGGTGTGTATCAAAAAAAAAACCGGTCAAGTGGGATTCGCTTGCTAAAGTTAACTATATTCATCTGATTATAATGAAATATTGATAAATTGTGGTGTTTTAAAAGTGTAGTGGATTTCAAATGTTTTTTTTTATAATATTCTTTATTTTAAACTTTTTGTCTTGATTATGATTATTGTATTGTCACCGAGTTCTGAGCTTCTCTAAAAATTTGGGCGTTATAGATAGTTGGGAAGTGATCGAAATTACGATTGCAAGATTTGACCCAAACAAACAATCAAACGGCCCCTTTATTTAACTCTTTATAACTATCTCGATAACAAACGTATACTTTACGAGTTTTGCAACTCATATTTAAGAAGACAAGAATTCTAGCTCATTTTATACATAGCTGTAGGATCCGAAAATAAAATAATATCAAGCTGGGACCTTATTGGCAACAGTCTCGAGTTATTCGGACCCTGGACTTCAAAAGAAAAAATGCATGCAATTACATTCACGAGTTTCGAAAGGTAAGTCAGACTTCCATACATTTTTGTCACAAATTCCGGAGTCCGAACAGCTCGAGACTTTTCCCAATAACCTCCCTGATGACTATAATCAGATAGCGAATAAGGTTGTGAATTATCCCCCTGGTCAAACTCATATAAGCGTTGAAAAAAACAATACTTACCTACTGTAATAAGAAAAACAAGAACAGCCCAATTAACAACCTAAAACAGGACAAATTATTTATTTATTTATTGAATAACATTTATTTATTGAAAATGCCTTTAATTACCGCAAAAGCTTTTATTAGTATTAGTTACACTGAAACAAAACCCACCTGCTAACGTGTAATAGAAAGCGAGCTTCTGATAATAATTGCCGAAGATCCTCCCGGTAAGTTTGTTCGGACGAGCACCTGCATTAATTACTAGATTTACCTTCATCCCTTCCATTAATAACGAATAAGCCTTCTGCTTTATTTTACTACGTTTTTCTACGTTTATTTAAGTGAAAGATTAATTAAGATACCTACCTATCTGCTCCCCGAATTTTAAGAATCCGCAACTTTGTTGAGTCGGCGCTATTCAGAATTTAATTTAAAAATTCCAAAGTTTAACGAGACAGGTGAAGCAAACTGCTAAGCGCGTTATGAATTTTATTCCACACAGAACATGTAGTTTTGGGAATTTTTACCGCGGTATATACGAAGTTTATGGCTTTAACCGGCAAACGCGTTATTTGTAGCGAAGTGAAGGCTGTGCTTAGTGGTTTATAACTAGGGAAGCGACAGGTTGAGTGCTAAACGCATTAAGGAGAAATCGCTGTCTCACAGAGGTTAAGGTGCATCTGAATCAGATTTTCCCCATACAAACTTCTACAAACCTTTAACTATCAACATTTCGTTACTTAAAATGCGTTATTATCATATTATATTGCTATTTATCACTGTCGTCAAATACGTATTCATTCTTGAAATGCCAGTGAAATATTAAATAACAAGAGTTTTGTTTAATTTCATACATTCCTATAATTAAAAAAAAAGGGTGATTATAGAATTATTTATTAGCATTTTATGCTTGATTAAGTATTTTGCGACTATGGTAAGTAGCGCTTTACGATAATAGAACGTTCTGAGTAAATAGATATATTTAGTGTTATTCAGTTTCTATAAAATATGTTAGTCAGGTTCACCTTAACCTTTTACTAAGAATGATATTGAACACAATTTTGGACTTGACATAGACCAAGTATAGGCATTCTTTGTAGTCCCAGACTGATGATACTATTTTGTCAGGATTTAGGACTGGGTTAAACAGCGCCACACACTGAAGTGGGTTCGGTGGTCCTAAATAGGGACCAGTGTGATGTTTTTAAATTATTTGTCTTAATATTTATCTTTATATATGGGTTTTATTGTTTTATGAAATTAATATTTTCATTTCCTATATAAAAATATATGCCGCATTAGCAAGTTTAAGTACAAAACATCTCGAGACATTGTTTTTAGGGTTCCGTACCTCAAAAGGAAAAACGGAACCCTAATAGGATCACTTTGTTGTCCGTCTGTCTGTCGATACCCTTTTCTTAACTGTGCTGGGACATGCAGTTTTAAAACCTCTGACCCAATGCACGACCGTCTGTAATGTCTCGATAACTGTTTAACTTGGCTTCAAAATACATATTTGAAAGAACGAGTGACGACAGAAGTCTTTCAAAACGAATGATAGACAGAACGAACTGCATACAAATACAATATATCCTCTCATGGCACATTCACGTGAGAATGTACCGTTACTTGTGTACCGTAATCATAACCCGTAACCTCGCATGCATGTCGAACGCTCATTACGTAAACAATTCCTGCAATAATGTAACTTTTAAACTTTACAAAGTGCAGGTATTTTAACGAGCCAATTGTGAGTGTCAAAAAAGCCACGTGGTCATTAAATCTAGTTATGTTATTCAATTAGCGTGCTTTCGTGCCTGTGGCGCACGTGTTCGCGTGATCACTTGACGTCACGTGGCACGCCGCCCGCCCACCAGTCGATTAATACAAACAACCTATTTAATAGAAAAATTGCCGCAATTGTTCGATAGGTACGGGTACATGTCGATATAATTTGTTTCATTTACCAATCGCGTTATTTTTTTCATTTAAATAGCACATGTACAAATGTATAAACAATCGATGTTTGTACGTGTATTTTTGATGAAATTTGATTTGTTATGGTTTATGTAGATAGTAATCGACTTAGGTAAGTGTCGTAGGATTTTACCAGAGAAATCGCGCTTTTTACGTGCATAATTTATAATCATTGATCTGCGTAAGTTGTTATGCTATCCGATAACAGATGGCGTATGTTTGTCGTACATTACAAAATTAAGAATCTGAATACCTTCACTAGCAAAGCTCAGTCGCTCACATCAAAACATAAGTCCCTATATAGAAGGCTCGCTGATGTACTAGACACTCGCTGATGAAGTACTTGATTTTAAGTACTTCTTTTTTAAGTGCCATGTTCTATTTGCAGCTTTCCTACCCAGCAAGGTAGCGAACAAATCTTGAGGTTATCCATCCATGTTAGTCTTTTACGCCCCCTACCTCTTTTCCCCTCGAATTTGCCTTCTATAATGTTTTTAACTATGATATATATTTTCCATGTCCGAAGTACGCGGTTTTTCTCATCATTATTGTAGGTTATAATTCTTGTTTCTTTTTTATTCTCTATAGTATAATCTCGAAGGCATTAAGTTTTTTGATCATCGTTTAAGAATAATTCGTCGTAAACGTCTAATTTTGATTTATTTTTCCGGGTCCCTTGCCTGGTTTACCCAGCAGCCGACGTATTTGATTTTAAGTACTTACACAAAAAAAGGAATTGGTACTTGTCTGGCAATTGCACCTTACTGGTCTTTAAGTATCTATGCCTCTGAAATTCATTGAGTTGTCAAAGTTTCAGTTGTCGTATATCTACGTGATTTATGCGCACGTATCTTACCTACTACTACCTAGGTACTTTTGTTACTTATTTTTACGGTATTTATGCATAAATTACGATGAGATAAGTTCATCTTGAGAATAATGGTCAAGCGTGAGTCAGACCCGCGCACCGTGGGTTTTGTAACACAATAAAAAAAATGTATGCTCGTCGGCGGCACCAAAATACAAATCGTGGTGCACGCTCCCTGAGATGAAACGTGTGATTTCAAAGCGTACGCGCTAGAGCCACACGCCCAGGCGCAAGTAACTGTAACTCTAGAGATCTGTGCTGCGGCGTCATGTCAAATTCATAAGTGCATTCCGGTCACTGTGTGCGCGTTCGTTCTGGGATTAAGAGTTCCCACGAATGATACTTTTCACACTTTTGATAACGCCAGTTTCGCCACCGACACCTACCGTTCGTGTAGCTTCGAAACGTTACTATCAAAATTTTTGGTTACAAAACTTGCAAAACGAACGGTTGACGTACACACACTACGATAAATCACACACACACTACAATGAATATGTATAGGCAGTTTGACAGATTAACACAAAAACCCCACCTCCAGACATGGGTCTAAAGTTTCATTTTTCGGTGGCAAAAGTGACAAAAATAAAAAAATAACAAAAATATCGTAAACGAACGCATGACAGTTTGTTACATATGATACTAAAATGTTGATATTTTTGATACCAATGCTAAACGAACGGATGACAGGTGGCAAAAGTAATGAAAATAATGATTCTGCATTCCAGAACGAACGCGTCCTTTAACGCTATCGACAATAGATGTCACGAATTCATTAGTGCATTTCGGTCACTGTAATGCTTTCGACTATAGATGTCGCGAATTTGCTGAGGCGCTGCTCTGCTGTCGAAATTATTCTTCGATATAATGATTCTTTATTAACAAAATGGCCTAAGCAATATTTTCGGTTAATATTATACCTTTGCAATACCACAATTATATTGAATTATCTTTCCGCAAATGACGGTTCTAATTCAAATAAATTCATACATGTAAAATGTTTTTAAATGTCTAAAAATATTTTACATATCGTTTCGAATTATTTTTGTACTGCGGTATTACCAATACTACTCAAATTTAAAAAGTGTATCATGTGTCATGTATCTGGTAAAAAAAGAACATTAAATCAAAGGTCTATTATTCAACAATCAGTTAAAAGGTCTTATCTTGGTCCAGGAAGTCGTACCGTCATGCTTGTTCATCTTGCTGTCAATGCGAAACATCAATCATTGGAATCAGCTTGCCAGGATTTGATCTACTACGGTAGGAAACACAAATAAATAGGTAAATATTTTCTTCTGGTAAAATGTATCTATTCAATAAATGTTAAAAAAACCTTACTAAAATTTGTAATTCAATTAATAAACAAATTTTTTATCTATAACATTCTAAATATACTTTTTTTAATTTATTGTTGTTTACCATGATAGACTAGCAATTGATTGGAGTGTCGAAAGTTATATACCTATATGTATATTCTTTTAATTGTGGGGTACTTCTATTATACGTTCCGTAATTAAACTTATTCGTTACCGTATGAAACCGTAACTGTTTAATATTTAGTACTAAAAAGGAACAGATTTATAAGCCGGATTCCAGTGAAAAGTGAGGCACACCTGCGACCCCTTCCCTAGCTTATGCACTAGCACCTATTTTTTTTTTTTTTTTTTTTTTAAATACCACTAAGGTGGCAAACAAGCACACGGTCCGCCTGATGGAAAGCGGTCACCGTGGCCTATGGACGCTTGCAACACCAGAAGTATCACTCGCGCGTTGCCGACCCTTTAAAAATCCAATAACTTCTTTCTTGAAGAACCCCATATTGTAGTCTTTAGAGAAAACCTTGGCAGGGAGCTCATTCCACAACCCAAGCATTCGCGGGAGGAAGTTTCTCTGAAACCGCACTGTGCGCGACTATTTCGGTTCTAAAGTGTGAGAATGAATTCTCTGCCGATGGCGAGCGGTGCGATGGTAGAAAGTAGCCGTGGGCATCATTTCGAACAATTCCTCAGAACACATCCCATTGTACAAGCGATAGTATACACACAGGGAAGCAAAGTCCCTCCTCAGACTTAACTTAGGGTTCGATACGGCAAGTGAGTTTGGGATCGTCGACAATTCTCACAGCCCGTCGTTGAACCGGGTCAAAAGGTCCAAGCTGGTATCCGGGGACCAGAGATGGCAGCAGTACTCCATATGGGGCCGAACTTGCGACTTGTAGAGCGGCAACCGCTGACCCGACGTGAAGTACTGCCTCGCTCTGTTGAGTACACCTAGTTTTTTGGACGCCAGCTTCAACTTATCTTGTAAATGATCTCGGAACTGAACATCGCTGGATATGTCAACACCAAGGATCCCAATTCTCTTGGAGATGGAGAGTGGAGCGTTCTGGAATTGTGGGACCTCAGTAAATGGAGTTTTCTTAGCGGTGAACGCGCACACTTGTGTCTTTGTAGGGTTGAATCGGACCAAGTTCACCCGTCCCCAGGCAGAGTGTGACAGTGAGTGACAATTTGAGACACAAGTTCTCCGCGGTTTTCCTCCACAACGGAACGAGGGATATTTGCACGACCCGTGTAATAAGCGTCTTCAGTACTGTCTTCTGCATAGCAATGTATTTTGTTGATGGATAACATGTCATTGATATGCAGTAGAAAGAGCGTAGGAGACAGCACAGAGCCTTGCGGGACACCAGCATTAATGTCTTTGCTATCAGAGCTACTGCCGTCAACAACGGTTCGTATGCGTCTGCCGGACAAAAAGCTAACCACCCATTTGCACAAACACTCGGGCACTCCGTAAGATGGCAACTTCGATAGAAGACCCCGGTGCTAGACCCGATCGAACGCCTTCGCTATGTCCAGGCTACATGTCAATGCCTCCCTCTGACTCTCAATGGCTAGTGCCCATCGGTGTGCGAGATACACTGGAAGGTCACCTGTCGAGCGACTGTGGCGAAATATTGACGGTCACTGATCAGGTCGTGTTCTTCTAGGTATCTTAAAAGCAGTGTGTTGATCACTAGCTCCATCACCTTGGAGAGGAGAGAGGTAATAGCGATAGGCCTGTTATTCGATGGATCTGATCTATCGCCCTTTTTGGGCACCGGGTGCACATTCGCTGTCTTCCATGAAGACGGAAATTGCCTAGTATGGTAGGAAAGCGCGAAGAGGCGCGTGAGTACAGGACATAACTCAGGAGCACACTGCTTAAGCACCACTGCTGGTATACCGTCTGGCCCACTCGACTTATGAACGTCTAGAGAAAGCAACGCCCGCCGGACCTCCCGCTGTGTTATGGAGATTTCCGGCATGGTCTTACCGCACCACGGTATAGTAGGTGGAACAGCGCATTCATCGTTCATATTCGAGTTTGAGGCAAAGAGACAGCCCAGTAAATCGGCTTTCTCTGCAGCACTATGGGCCAAGTCACCATCGGTCTTTCGCAGTGGTGGTAACGACGACTGGCAAAATTTCGCTTCGGCAGCTTTGACAAGCGACCAGAAAGCACGACTCCCAGAAGGATCCTATTTTGCTTTTTTCATTAAAAAAAATTATGGCCTCTAAAATAAGACTTTCTGCATGTAATGCTTTCCTTTTCGTTTTTGTCATCAACAAATAAGAATGAAACGCAGGTTTAATAATCAATTTTTTTTATTTTTGTTTCAAGACATGAAGTATAATGTAACAATTCAGACGTAAAGGACTAATAGAACACAAGCAATATAAAGAGTATGAAGGCAAAGTTTATACTATTCGTTAGAATTTATTAATTAAACATCTGAGTGTGTATTTAAGTTACATATGTACTTTTATACCTATTAGTTCTTAGGTAAGTGTAATTTAAAATTCTAAGACAAAATTAACAAATTGTGTAAACTCAGCGTTTGCTTTTTCACGTTTATATTATAATGTGTTTCACAAACAGTAGTAACGTCTCTAATCACGTACGCACGTCAGATAGGTCCGGAATGGGCCAGATTCGCGAAATATTCCAGAAGTTGCCTAACGACCACGATAACGTACACACGTCTCTCGACGTCAGCGCTACGACGACACGTCATCGCGCGTCACGGCGCTCACGGGCGCGACCGCGCGTCACACACCGCGTGACTGCCATGCCGACCTGGTGACAAACTGTAATTGACGTACTTGTTTTTATAATATACATATCACGATTTTTTATGGCGTTAAGATTTAGTCGTCGAGATATAGTTCAATAACCTCGCCGTATCTGTGCGTTTGGTATAAAAGATGATGCAATTTTAGTGTTTAATTAGTGCGGATATTTTCCATTTTGGTCGTCATTTTTGATTACAAGGTTGTGGAATTACCTGAACGCAAAATATGGTACTGCTTGCAAATTAGGTATAACAAATTTACATTCGCGAAAAATGTGAATATCTTTTGACTAAATTTTAAAATAGCTTATCTCGTGTGTAGTCTTAGCGCTCGTTCACGGTAATAATTTTGCTGGATCCGCTATTAATCATACGGCTTTGTCTACGATACATATCTAACAAATTACAACTGTACTCAGTTCCTAGCCCCGAAAACGGAAGTGGTGTATGCAGAAAAAGAGTTCTTATGTTTATGTCGTGCATGCTTAGAAAATATACTCTTGAAAACTACTTTTTCCACATCACATAGCGAACATTTACTCACATTATGCCTTGGTTATAAAATTATGACAAGTTTTTAAGTACCTCTCCTTTCAAATGCAATTTTATTGTACAGGATTCTGCATGTACGGTCACGCTTTGGGCGCATTCGTTTTGGGATTTACAATTCCCACGATTGATACTTTTCACACTTTTGATAACGCCAGTTTTGCCACCGACACCTATTAAACAACTAACAAAAAAAAAATTGGTTGCAAAACTTGCAAAACGAACGGTTGACGTACACAATACCTATCATAAACAATAAATATGTAAAGGCAGTTTGACAGATAATCACAAAATACCAACCTCCAGACATGGGTCTAAAGTTTTATTTTTCGGTGGCAAAAGTTACAAAAATATCGTAAACAAATATGATGACAGTTTGTTACAGATGATACTAAAATTTTGATATTTTTAACACCAATGCAAAACGAACGCATGACAGATGACAGAGTAAACGAAAATAATGATTCTGCATCCCAAAACGAACGCGCCCTTATTGTTAGCTTCCGTGGCCGTCCCCGTCCCCCTAACGTGCACATATACTTACTGTGCTACTCGAAATTTCCTTAATTATATCACATTTTTCAGTCAAAGCTTTAATATTTGTTATAAGTTTGAGAACGAAAGTTTTTGTGGCAATAATAAATACGATCAGTAGTAATTATTAATAAAATTAGACATTTAACGGGTAAAACTCCTAGGGGTTAACGACTTTTTTGTTTTAATATAGAATGATTGATTTGTTCACTTCTGACACTTCACTGTGAAGCGTCATGTTACGATCTAAATTTTTGATGGAAAGCGTAGGTGAGTTTCAACAGAATTGTTACAAAATACGACGTTTTAAAATAAAGGTATGCTGAAATAGAATAAAAATATCTTCCTGTTTGTCGTTGCTGCTTATAGTAGGTATAATGTGATATATGGGGGAAAAATATGTTAGGCAAACTGTTGACAAGATTTGTGAATAACCTAAATGTCCGCGTGTCACACGACGTTTTTCAATACAGTTGCGACGTTACAATAAAAGATAGAGAGATAGATAAATATTTTTTTTACACTAACCTGTTTTCATTTACATAAAGATAATAAGAGTAGACATAAGTATACAATTAGGCTAGGATTTCTACCAGACAACCTTAGGGTAGATAATAATAACAAAATATTTAGAGGTAGGTGAACCAAAATAAAGATGTAACATTTACGAGTAGAGAAATATCTTAAACTACACTTAAATATGTTTTTAAATAATATCTACATACAATATCAATACATATATACATAAAACAAATACATATAAGTCATATATAAATATCATATAAATATATAAATATAATACAAATAAATATAATTTTATATATAATAGTTTTTAGTAAATAATAGTTTTTTTTTATTATTTAATTTAAAATAAATGTATACCATCACGGTTTTTTGCGCCAAAAGGGGATAACTAGTAGCTGGATACACACCCACAGCATAATGTGGGTGACAGTCACTTTTTACCAACTTCTTTAGTCTTGCGTGACAGGTGGTGAGCCAATAACTGCAATCGGCGCGAGCAAAGCCGGTAGAAAAAGCTAGATTATATCTATTCGAGTAAGTCTGTGTCCTGCAGGAAAAACTATAACCTAATTTCCTGTGGATTAGCTATAGTTACAGCTATAACTTCCTTACTATAATCATGGATAATTGCCGTAGAAAACCCTCGCCAGTAACCGAATTTAGTGCGGGCGGAGCCGCGGGCAAAAGCTATTTTAATATATGTCTGTCTAATACTAGTTAGCCTTTCGAAGAGTACTTGATTGTGTATTTTATTGTGCGCATTGACGTTTAGTTTCTTAATGCTTGCGTCATATTCGCTTATGTTTAAACTGTAACTGCAGGCAATATCGTTTTGATTTATTTCAATTTATTTAGCCGGCAATGCGCGTTTGCGTCATTCATCTTTGCCTGTTTGTCGCAAAACTATATTTGATCACATCGCAGGTTTAACTATGACTTAATTATTACTCCTAGCTGCTCTCCGCGGTTTTGCCCGCAGAAAATTCTTTTATTGCGAGAACACTTCATTGTAGTAAAAAGTATTTTATGTGTTAATTGAGAAAATGGTCTATTTGTGTGCAAAATTTCATCTAAAACTGTTTAACAGTTTATGTGGTACCAGCTTTCGATCATCTCCGGTCCTCCAACTAACCCTGTGGCAGTAACAAAGGCACCTTGTTGATTTTATTAATTTGGCGACGTGCATCTAATAGAGCAATGCGATTTCCCAGTGCTAAAATTCAGGTATATTCAATGCTCCATTGCGACATTGAGCTGTAAACAACAGTATTTTGCATATTAAATTAGGTATCATATATCTACTTCCACAGTTACTTCAGCGATATTTTATAATGGGTAGTCATACACATTATGCTCGTATTTGTTACCAAATCATTTAACCCTATAGTTAGTTAGTAGAAACTATGGTCGAATTAACGTAAATTTTATTTATTTATTTCATAGCAAAAATGCAGTCAAAAAATTAACCTCTAGCCAGGACTTAAACTTGCAACAATCCTAACATTCCGTCTAAGTGCTTTATTAACCAACTGAGCTATCAAGGGACCTGTCTGATTTTTGTATTGTTATTTCTTATTTCTATAAATATTTTGTGTATTAGTAAGATTGATGTACCCAGTAGGATTTTATAAGTCACTAGCTAGGAGTTGTTTATGTGCGAATTAACTATGTACAGGTTCTACATGACAGTTTTGTAAAAATTACTGATAAAAAGGGTAATTTTATTAAACTGAAGTTAATGTTATTTATACTGATTTGATTAGAATCCAGAACCAAATATGTAGAAATTCAGATATTATTTTTTCAGTGTTTTATCATAATAATAAATATGTTTTGATTATACACAACGCCATCTGCCCCCAGGGTAAGCAAAGCTTTTGTTAAGGATACCAGACAACGGATACAAATAAAAGCGCGCACGCTCATGCTCCTCAACTCACTTATCTCCCAAGATGTGGACATATTTGCAGACAGGTTGCCACAAATCATTGCCGCAGCACGCCTCCAATTGTCGAAAAATAATTAATAATTCGAATATTGCCTGTCCCTTGATTTTATCTTAATTTTTTCTTATCAAATGTAAAAAACTTTCTAAATTTATAAGTTACCATGCAGTTAGTTACTAGTGCCTATTTTTTTTTTGTTGTTTTATATGTTTCCTACAATATGTTTTTCTTGTGTTTCCATGTAAATTTTGTTTAGTAAGTTAGTATGTATAGTTAAGTAATGATTCTTGATTATAGACGGGTTGGGGTTTCCTGTCAGTCTGTAATAATGTAATGTAATAAATAAATAAATAAATAAATATATTACGTTTTTTGTAAATATCATACATAATATACCCAGACTGAAGACAAACACAAATGTTTATCACATATATGTGTGTCCAGTGCGGGAATCGAACCCTCACCTTCTGCACAGCAGCCAGCCACACTACCATCTAGGCTGCGGGGGAGTCTAACTGAGGAAGTTATATCTATGCTTTAGTTTAATCCATCACTTCATGATCAATAAGTACGATGTCTTTAAAATATACAACTTACAACTTAATAAGAACTACCCAAGTAATGTCTTTGTTTTGTAATATTAACGTTTGATAATACAAGAAATACTTTGTTCATGACCCTCTTTTTTCATATTGATACCTTAAACTTTTTACGAATATCGCACAGGAAACAGTGTTTAGACTTTATTTCGTAATAATCAAGATATATTCATTAATTGTAATTAAAAAGCTATTAATAAGGAATCCTACCTTACTCACATACATAAAGTTCCTACTAAAGCAAATCCAGAACATAGGAATGACAAATTTTACTCTTATTGACAATGCCTCTTCTCACATCTTGTCTCAGCCACGTTTATTTAGAGCCCTCACACATCGCATAAGGGTACAATTACATAAAAACATAAGTTTTTAATATATTCGACGCGTACGCCAACCGCTCAGATGCGTCTCATTATGTCGGGAGGGTGTGATAAATGAGCATACTCGTATTTGGAAAACGCCTTGGTACGCCCAAACCGTCACGATGACGGGATATAAATGAGTTTTATATTGTCTGTTCTCACCTAAAGCTATCTATCAACTCAGATAACCGATCACGAACACGTCTGCCTAAAGTTGACTTTTTTCATTCATTTTGCGACAAGACCGACTTAGACTTAGACGGCTAGTTGAAATGTTTGGCTAGCTTCCAGAGCTATAAATTAACACAATTGTTTTTCCTTATTTTCAGGTAAATCGCTGAAAGAGATCTCTGGGGAACAGGCGTGCTTTTCAAGATTTGTGGCCTGCGTCGAGCTTTCTTGATACGTGACTGGGCCTAAAAAGCAACATAATGATTCTTATGTGGAGGATAAATTGTTGCGCGTTGTACTTATGATAATTTTTGGATTTAAGTTTTCCATTACTTAAGTAAATATATTGTCTAAGTACACAATAAATTTTTGATAGTACTAATAATTTTGTAGAAATTTTAATAGAGTAAATAATAATTTAACATGCATATGCTTTGTAGGATATTTATAATTTATTAAAATACAAAACACAAAGTTATGTAGAGTTTTATTTTCTAGATATTTTATATCGAGGCAATATTTCAGGTAAGTGATTGTTCAAATGCAGTAGCTAAATAATTCAGGTCAAGAACATACAAATTGTGCATACATACAAACACTCGTACATAGGTACCATAGTTACTTTTCTTCATACAGGTTTCCAAAGTTGCTAATATTGTTAACACGTTGAGAGTGCATGGACCACATAAACAAATGACAATTTTGACTACAAATGCTCCAATGACGTCACAACCATGGTCCATGAACTTTAATCTAAACTAATCCAACTTAAACACACTAACTACAAAAAAACAACAGGTCATAGCATCGTATCTTGTTGTTTCCATAGTTTTACGTGAGCTGTCAATGTCAAATTTAAACTACCGGTCCATTTGATTCAAGTCGGTAGAAATCAGCTTATAGACCAATTTAATCCGTGGTTTCTTGTGGTCGTGGAGACGGACCGTTACCTTTGTGATTGGATTAGAATGTGGTGTTTTTCAATAACAATCATCTGATCTCTGAGCTAAATAAAGCTATGCATATGTTTGACATATAAAGTCCTTTAAACCTCTTTTGAAGAGGAGAATATATATTTATTTTTTAATATATGTATGTTGGCAGCATAGACATAGAGAACTGGACAGCGCCTATTCTAGCCAACTATGAAAAAAATTATAGCTATGACAGAGACAAAGCCAACCTGTGGTCTATGTGTCTCATTTTAATAAACATAGACAAACAAGACAACAGGTTGCTATGTCTCTTTCTAAAGGGTATTTTGTAGGGCTATTGCACAGTCCATAGGACAGATTACAAAACTCGAACTCTGTAGTAAGCAGTTATTTAGCCATTGAATGAGAACTTTAGTAACGTAGATCTCATTCATACAGTCCGGTAGATTATACAAACAAGTCAAAAGTATAATCAGCCGCTGTGTATGGCGTTTATGGGCTACGAGAAAGCCTCTCCATCAAAACTGCCGTGCTAGATTCTCTGCAGCGATGTCGCATAGACTGAGATATATTGAGGTGTCTTTACAACGCTGCTACGATGGCCGTCCAGTTCCAGGACCATAAAACAAGTGCCATCCTGCTGTATTGAGGGGGACGTCATATCCCCGAATCTGTTTATCAACACGCTAGAAATTGTCTTCAAAACCTTTGCATAACCATGAGCGGCGAGTACATCGCACGCCTAAGGTTTGCCGACTACATCGTTGTTATGGCAGAGCCATTGGAAGAACTGAGCGAAATGTTGCACTCCCTAGATGAATCCTCTCGACGAGTAGACCTTGGCATGAATTTGGCAAAAGTCATGTTCAACCAACACGTCGAGCCAATGCCAGTATACGTCTTTTAATTTATACTACTAAGGTGGCGAACAAGCTTACAGTCCGCCTGATGGTAAGCGGTTAACGTAGCCTACGGCGCCGGCACCTTACTCAAAGTAGTTCAGGATTATGACCTCGGACAGAATATCCAACTGGGCCACAACAATTTTTAAGAAGGAAGCCGATAGGAGGATCCAGCTAAGGTCACATATGCCACAGAGTCTAAAGACGAAAGTCTTTGATCAGTGCGTCCGACCTGTCATAACTTACGCCGCTAAAACGTGGACACTTACAGCGGGGTTAGTCTAAAATCGCACAGCGCGTAACGGAGCGAGCTATGCTTGGAGTGTCTGAGGGATCGTAACCAAAGGACATCCGGAAGAGAACTAAAGTCACCGAAGCGTGGGACTCCCTCTAGGCCAGTGGACCGACGACGTTAAAAGGGTGCCTGGATGCGGAAGGCAGAGGACCGCAGAAACGGCTTGCCATAGCGGAGGCCTATGTCCAGAAGTGGACTAGTATAAGCTGATATGATGATTGGATGAGGAGATAAAATAAAGATAGAGTCGTACGAAACCAAATGACATAAAAAAAAAGTTTTTATTGTTAATTCTTTAACAGAAGTCTAAATAAAAGAACTTACATTTTTAAAGAACTCCAATTAAAGTACAGTTACTTATTCAAGTGGTTGGCAAACGTCTGCTCTACTTAATCACGTTCCACCTTGTCAGGGCTTAAAGTCTGTAGGTACCAGGCGCACGAAATTCCTAATGACCTGGAACCGATCTTTGCTCCACTTGAGCCAGCTGGCATTCATGACACGAAGGAGTCTGTAGTTCATTCAATATTTAGGAAGAAAACTTATTTCATTTCAATGATGTTATTGTACAATGCACAGAATAAGAATGCACAGAATAAATTACACAAATGATAATGTAATATGGTAAAAATTAAAATTATAATTTTATTTTGTAGTCTTTGTTTGTTTTTTTACCACCCAACAAAAACAGAGGGGTGTTATAAGTTAAACATATAATATCGTAGCACATAACCATACATGTTTTAAGTTTTTTGGCCGTTTGTCAACGTTTAAGTTTTTTTCTAGTTGATAAAAAGATATGAACATCTTCCACAGGTCTGATCTATTCGAAACTGATACCTTTATTTATTTATTTATTTATTTATTTATTTATTTATTTATTTATTTATTTATTTATTTATTTATTTATTTATTTATTTATTTATTTATTTATTTATTTATTTATTTATTTATTTATTTATTTATTTATTTATTTATTTATTTATTTATTTATTTATTTATTCATTTATTCATTTATTCATTTATTCATTTATTCATTTATTCATTTATTCATTTATTCATTTATTCATTTATTCATTTATTCATTTATTCATTTATTCATTTATTCATTTATTCATTTATTCATTTATTCATTTATTCATTTATTCATTTATTTATTTATTTATTTATTTATTTATTTATTTATTTATTTATTTATTTATTTATTTATTTATTTATTTATTTATTTATTTATTTATTTATTAATTAATTTATTTATTAATTTATTCATTTATTTATTCATTCATTTATTTATTCATTCATTTATTTATTCATTCATTCATTTATTCATTCATTCATTTATTCATTCATTCATTTATTCATTCATTCATTTATTCATTCATTCATTTATTCATTCATTCATTTATTCATTCATTCATTTATTCATTCATTCATTTATTCATTTATTCATTTATTCATTTATTCATTTATTCATTTATTCATTTATTCATTTATTCATTTATTCATTTATTCATTTATTCATTTATTCATTTATTCATTTATTCATTTATTCATTTATTCATTTATTCATTTATTCATTTATTCATTTATTCATTTATTCATTTATTCATTTATTTATTTATTTATTTATTTATTTATTTATTTATTGAAACCAACGGCGTTACAAATCAGTATAAACTAAAGTACTTAGTAACAATAAGGCTAATAATAGGTTTCACAGAAAATATTATAGTAAACGTCAACAAGCAAAGACATGTATAAATATTGCGCAATATGTACAACAAATAAATATCGATATAAATAAAAATAAAGCAAATAATTTACACTATTTGAATTAATTACACTAGCGTGTGCAGATGACAGCAGGTAGAAACTACAGTAGCCTGAAGCACAAAAAGGTAATAAATTTATAATTTTTTTTAAAATCTAATGACCTCCAGAAAAGAAAAATGAAGGTTTGAAATATACATTTAAAATACTATTATATTGAATATAAATATCATTTACATACCTATTTAATACAATTTTATACACTCACATAAATGTACACACTATATACACATTTATATAATACTATATCCTGTAATATGTTACAAACAGCATCTATAAGTTAAATAGTTTTTTAGTAACATATCTCTGAAATTTAGCTTTGGATTATGTAAAAGGGTCTATGTCGCTAAAAAACATGTTATAAGTGTGAGCAATTCGGGGTATTTCCGCATTCTGGGCGTAGTTAGTGGCGTGCCAGGGCACATGCAGTAGCCGAGTGTGGCGAGTACCTTGACCTGATGTTGAACATCACCTGGAATTTAACCTAGACTGGATACCTAACTCCTTACCAACTAACAGCAGAAGCCAAAGATGGCTTTAGGCCAAAAAAATCCGTATAGTGCACAATTATAAGTAAATATTTTTATGTAAATTCAAGTAGCAATCTGCTAGTACAAATATGGATTATAAAATGATAAGACATAGCCAGGAAGTAGCACAAATACTGGCCCCAAAGTAAGCAAAGTTTGTGCAATAGGTACCAGACAACGCGCAACGGATACAAATACATAAATATTACTTTTTTTTTTGTAAATAAATACATATCATATATAAATACACCCAGACAAACACAAATGTTTATATTGTGACATAAATGTTTGTCCAGTGCGGGAATTGAACCTACAACCTTTGCACAGCAACTGGCCACACTACCAACTAGGCTGCGAGGGAGTCATAAAAATTTGTAATACTAAGCAGTTTATATATCTACTAGTTCCCTTATATTGATATACATAGCATTTCCGGCATATAAGGCACCAGATAAGCACAAAACCTGACAGTAGTACGCTATGCGCTGTTGTCTGTAGGAATCATAGATAGACTCATTATGCGGAGCGGCCATTTTATTGGAACATCGAAACAATGAAATCACAAACACAAAGTCATAATTTTCATTTAATTTTATAAAAAAAAAACATTATCCTTCATCACTCAATATATGAACGTTGGTATGTATTCATGCCATGTATATATACATAAGACAATAGTTTTGGGTCTCTTTTACTGTGTACTTTCACTTTGCTCCAAATATTCTTAAATATAATTAGTAGAAAAAAATACGATTAGTTTTTGGACCATAACTCCTTAAATTTTGATGCTATCACAACTTATAAAAAACTATTTTAAAGCTTATTAAAAGAGCTACAATTTTTTTAACTACAATATATAGTGAAAAACCTTTTATTTTAAAACTGTGAAGGGTCAAAGGGCTCGAGGGAGACTGTGATTGCGCTGCCGCGCGCTCTTTAAACAATCATATCTCCGTCAATTTTTGTGTCACAGAAAAGAAAATAACAAGTTTTTTGTCAGAAAAGACCTACATTTTTTATTATCATACATTTATACGTATCTTTCATCATTTTTGAGATATAATGAAAAGAAGGTGGTTGTTGTAAAAAATCGAAATTTTTTTATGTTCATTTATTCATTTATTCATTTATTCATTTATTCATTTATTCATTTATTCATTTATTCATTTATTCATTTATTCATTTATTCATTTATTTATTTATTTATTTATTTATTTATTTATTTATTTATTTATTTATTTATTTATTTATTTATTTATTTATTTATTTATTTATTTATATATTTATTTATTTATTTATTCATTTATTCATTTATTCATTTATTCATTTATTTATTTATTTATTTATTTATTTATTTATTTATTTATTTATTTATTTATTTATTTATTTATTTATTTATTTATTTATTTATTTATTTATTTATTTATTGAAACCAACGGCGTTACAAATCAGTATAAACTAAAGTACTTAGTAACAATAAGGCTAATAATAGGTTTCACAGAAAATATTATAGTAAACGTCAACAAGCAAAGACATGTATAAATATTGCGCAATATGTACAACAAATAAATATCGATATAAATAAAAATAAAGCAAATAATTTAAACTATTTGAATTAATTACACTAGCGTGTGCAGATGACAGCAGGTAGAAACTACAGTAGCCTGAAGCACAAAAAGGTAATAAATTTATAATTTTTTTAAAAATCTAATGACCTCCAGAAAAGAAAAATGAAGGTTTGAAATATACATTTAAAATACTATTAATATCATTTACATACCTATTTAATACAATTTTATACACTCACATAAATGTACACACTATATACACATTTATATAATACTATATCCTGTAATATGTTACAAACAGCATCTATAAGTTAAATAGTTTTTTAGTAACATATCTCTGAAATTTAGCTTTGGATTATGTAAAAGGGTCTATGTCGCTAAAAAACATGTTATAAGTGTGAGCAATTCGGGGTATTTCCGCATTCTGGGCGTAGTTAGTGGCGTGCCAGGGCACATGCAGTAGCCGAGTGTGGCGAGTACCTTGACCTGATGTTGAACATCACCTGGAATTTAACCTAGACTGGATACCTAACTCCTTACCAACTAACAGCAGAAGCCAAAGATGGCTTTAGGCCAAAAAAATCCGTATAGTGCACAATTATAAGTAAATATTTCCCGAGAAATAAGAATAGTAAAAGTACCATCCATAAATTACGTCACGCAAATTTCCGTCATTTTCTAATATTAGTATAAAAAATATGATATTTTGATTACGATACTTTACGTGACCCTTCATGCATGAACTATTAAATGGAAAACCCAAAATTTGTGATAGTATATTTATTCTAAATACCTACATAGGGGTAGGGAGGGCAAGATGGAAGGAGTAGGCAACATGGACACTACCGACGATTCCCGAACCGCTAAACTTAAAGCGCCCGAGTTTCTACATATAGATATATACAGCCATCTAGTGTTTACGAACGGTGACTTAGTCCGGAAGTCCGGCTCGCGTTACATAACGATTTGTACGCGAGTTTCTTTTTTTTTCACGGCGAAAGCTTCCAAAACATTGGGACTGCTCAAGTGTTAATATTTATACAGGGTAAGAAATATTACTATTCTGTTTTTATTCAAAGTAGCTATTAGGGATAGATTGTATGAACTGATATTTAAATATAAAGAAACACAGTATTTTCAAAGCGCTTATTTTATTATTGACATTAGCCATACTGGCAAAATGGAAAATTGCGTTTTAAGGCAAGGAATAGTTTTCATGTCGCCCACACGCAATTTAATGATTTTTGTTTTCAATTTCTGTTACTTATTTAGGTTATTTTTCTTTTAAGATCGTGAACGAATATAATAAAAATACAACAGAGGTTCTTGGACTTAATAATTCTCACAAAACGATGTGTTTTGTATATTCTGTAGAGAACTATATGTAGAACCGCCCACTGAGAATTGGGTACAGTGTCCAGAGTGTTGTGGCTGGGCACATGAACTATGTACAGACGTAGAAGATAACATGTAGGCAATTGTAAAATATAGAGATATCCTTTAGATTCCATCTTGCCCAAACAAGCTTTCATTCTGCCCTCAGGGTGAGAGCAAGATGGAATTATTGACGTTTTTCTTTGAGTCCTATAAGATTTTCTATTTATTATTAATTATCTTTTTTAACCAAGTAAGACCATTTTAAAATTTGGTTAAAAAAAACTTTATATTAAATCGTTTTATTTTCTTTCCATTCCAAGTTAAAATCCATCTATTTTCCATCTTGCCTTCCCTCCCCCTAAAAATTTATTAAAAGCTTTGTTATCGAAATACAGACACAATAAAAGGAGCAGTAGCTCTGTTGCTCTATATTACAGCAGCGCCTGCTCAAGTGGTTTTGGCAAACAGTTGCAAAAATTTCTCCTCTACTTAGTCACGCTCCACCTTGACGAGGCTTAAAGGCCTTGGGTACCAGGCGCACAAAATTCCTAATGAGCGGAACCAATCTTTGTTCCACTTAAGCCAGCTGGCATTCTTAAAACGAAGAGGATTATTTGTTACTGAGTAAGGAAAATTGTGTTTGTTTTGTATTTGATATCGATAACGGCTTCATATTATTTTTGTCCAAAATAATACTTAAATTTTGATTGAAGTTGTTGTTAGCGACTTAGTTTGCGTGGATGACTGTTTTGTAGTTTTGCTACGACTGTATCATAGACAATACACTATATTAAAGACTGTATAACCGCACTTTAAGTTATAAAGCCCACTTTTTATGCCAATTAGCTTAAGTAAACCCAGACTAAAACTTTGCTTTCATTTAACATAAAAGAAATGAACATATGCTATTTTTAAGAAAACTGTGAAAATCTCGGTTTAAAATTTATGTATCAAGTGTGACTAAGTATTAGACAGACAGAGAAAAAAATATTAGTCTGTCTTATACAAAGAAGGAAATCATTGAGATCATTTAATTGCATTGTGCAGACTAAATACGTATACTTTGCTTACGCCATTTAGACGCAGATGAGCAAAAATAATCTTGCTATAAATGTAATATCACTCAAATTAAAACTTTTTTATAGGGGTTCCTTAATTAAACCTACGGAACGATAACAGATTTTTACCCTTGAACATTGATTGAGGATTGATCAGCTGCTAGTTACATTCCAATAAATAGATTCGTGTACCAATCTCCGTTGGCAATTAAGACTACGCCGCGGTTCGTGCAGGCTGAAACGAATGAGGGTCTTCAATCAACGAATCAATCTAGAATCGCGAACGGTCACCACTTGCAAGCGACAGCTCAACAGATTTATCGCTTCGAATGGATGGTAATTTTCAAATTTCGAAGCCTGTTGATCGCTTTTCGACTAACACACTATTGTTGAAATTTAGTAGCTGGGTTGCCAAACTTTCTATTAAATAGAGTATTTTAGGTATTATCTCTGTTTCATATAAGTGTTACATACTTTATAATCTACTAGATTTTTCCAGCCGCTTCGGCTCTAAGTTTAGTTAAGTTCTGGCAATTCCGTAATAATACTAAAAAAATTGTTATGGCAAGCTATAGCTGCAGCTGTAGTTCGTTGATTCAAATAGTTACTCCCACGAGAACTATTGAATTTTCTGAGATAAAGAGTAGCCTGTCTTCTATTCACCCCAATCCGGTCAATGGTTGAAGCGTGAGTAACAAACATCCAAACATCCAAATCTCGCAAATAAATATAAGTAGGATAACACTATTAGAGTATGCTAAAATATATGTATATGTACTTAAACTTTGGTTATTCACTACTGAAAAGGCTGACTTAACATTTTTGTAATAAAATCTAACTTTTTACTATATATTAAATTACATCCTTTTTGTGAATTTGCATGTACTCTTCTGCAAATAGCCTGTCTGAAACCAGATAATATACTTTATTTCATGCTAAAAAGTTGGCAACCCTATTTAGTAGCTACTTTACTTTGTGTTACACAGTTGCAGTTCGACTTTGTGCGACTTAGGTGAAACTTATGGATTAGGAAATCTAATAAGGAAGCATTAATCAAAGCAGGTAATAAACTTTGTTAAGGGTTCGTATTTATAACTGAATGGTGTTAATTTGTACTAAGTATTCAAGCTTGTGCTGTTAATACTTGGCTTGCACTTACGCTTTTAGCTTTATAAGGATTCGCTATTACAAAATATATTTGCTGTAATATTTATAGGTTCTGTAGATTTCAGTTTACTTATTATATATAAACAGTTGGTAACCATGGCAATCTTCTTCTTGTAGTTTGTCTAAAAGAACTTGCAAAGAGGGTATATTATTCAGTCTTTGGTCGTTTATTTTATCACCTATTAGGTAGTTTGAAGCAGGTGATTCATGACTTATGGGACATACACCTATAAAACCATCTTATTCTAGATCCACTGGTATCATAAGCAGTATTTCCTGTCACGCAGGACTAGTAGTTATAAAAGAAAGGTGTTTAACTAGCCACTGAATACCTCCTCCGGGAATTAAAACCATGCAGTTATATACGTATATTACAGTCATTCGGTTCCTGTATGTCTCATTTTTGAAATACTTTTAAGACCTCTATTCATGTAAATTATTTTTTGCAAATATAACTTTAATGATAGAATGAATAAAGTATTATTTTTATTTAATTATTTGTATCGAAATCATATCATGAGAGGCATATAATTCAAATTTAAGTTACGGAAGTTGATATCCGTACTTCCAAACTAATATTATAAATGCGAAAGTAATTCTGTCTGTCTGACTGTCTGTTACGCTGAACCCGCTGTATTGATTAAGATGAAATTTGGCGTGGAGATAGTTTAAGTTCCGATAAAGGACATAGGCTACTTGAAAACGTCAAGTGTAAGCCGGCTTTGTTTTTTCTATAATTGAGGAGATGCCGTTGTAATCCGATACTGATAACCGAATTTAGGGCGGGCGGAACTGTCGGCACATTTGGCATGGAGATAGTGTAAGTCTAGGGGAAGGGTAAAGGATACTTGAAAATGTCAAGTGTGAGTCGGTTTTTTTTCTATAACTAAGAAGTTGCCGTTGCAATTCTACACCGATAACTGAATTTAGGGCGGTTGGAACTGCAGGCAAAGGCTAGTATATTATAAATGCCATATCTATCGCCGAATACTCTAACCTTCTGAGACTTATAAACGAAGGGAGAATTTCTATATATGAATATTTTTCATATTGTATTTCTTAATTCTATGAAGATTTTGTGTATTTGTAATATTGATGTACTAGGAGTTAGGTCTAGGTTAGGACTAGGTAGTTTATAATGGGCTTGTGGAAAACTAATTTTCAAGGGGACGATGTAGGCTTGTTCGCTTGAAACGCAGTTTTTGTGCAAATTGTATACCACTTCCTATATAAATCTATAGGATAACAAGTCAAATTATGATCCCTGACCCTGGTCACCATTTATCTTATAATAATAGATTATGATAATAGACCATTCCAATGAGTCCAAACATGATACTTCAGCTGTAAGTTGGTAAGGAGTTGGATATTCTACAGATTCCAGCTTATGCTTCAGCATCGGCTTATGGTTCATTAATATGTTCATGAATTATCACTAAATTAACAATATTACAAATTTCGAATCGATTGGACCTGTGAAAGTTGTTCATGTCTCTTCACTAACATCAGCTGATTATCTTCAAACGGATGCACAGATTTTCTTGAATCATGGTTAAGAACACTTTCAATCATGTTATCTTTCGAACAAAAAAACTAAATCAAAATCAGTTTGTCCGTTAGAGCGCTAGGATGCCACAGATAAATACACGAAGACACAGATACAAAACACTCCTTAGTTACGCCAGGGGTTAAAAAATGCATGTTACAAGGTTTGTTTGTATGCATAGTTTTATTATATAATTTTCATTTATTTTCAATAAGTGCTAAAAATATTAAGAAATCATTATCAGATATTTTTATTGTTTAAACACTTGTACAAAATTTTTTAGCGTAAATTGCATTTAGTAATTATGAAAGATAGTAAAATCATTAACAAAAATTTTATGAAAATCAAAAATTTATTTTGTTCTGTCATGTAGGGTATTATTGTCTAGAGCTTATTAGGTACAAATACATTTTTTAATATATTTTAACTTAAAAGATGAAGAAGTAAGGGACCGTCAAAGTTGCATTATAAAATAATTTTTTTTACCGTGCCAAAGTCGAAAGTCGTAACTAAACTGAAAAAGAATTTAAAGTTTCTCTGTATTGCAAATTATTAACTGTGTATATACAACAAATAATGTTCAGTGAACATACCTAGCAGGCTAGCAATGACGTATCGCCCGTTCACTTCAAAGAAATAACCGGGCGACGGCTCGCTGCCAGGTGTGCAAATCTAGTTTTATATGGAAGCGCGGTCGACGTTAGACGCATACACACGGTTGCGCGGCTTGCGATTCGGAAGAATAAATTCCCTCCGTGCAAGCTAGGCCCCTACTGTCGATAGGACATACGATCAGTTGCTCTTTCCTCGTCGTGAAACTAATTAAACATAAGGGAGTAAGTTTTTTGTAAGCTGCGACCCAAACAAACTTTCAAATTTCTTATTAAGTATGGAACCCTTGGAGGACCAAGTAATACAGCAGTAATACGTTATACTGTCTGGTATGTGGTGTCGGTAAAAGATAACGGCTTTGATTCCGGGGGACTACAAATTATTACGTATTTGTGTATTGTTTAGGCGCACCACCGTCATATCACGTTTGGTATAGAATTATTATCAGTGAAAAGTGGACAACCTCACGACTAGTAGACGTTTGTAATATCTCAGACCACCCCTTCTGCATAGGATCGGTGTCGTAACGGTATTTTTATATGTAAACTTCTTGTTTCAAAAGAACTGTTTCATATAAATTTATTTTTTGTATCGCTAATGTCTAGAGGTTAATCTTGGCGCAATTTGCATTGTGCGTTAATGCGTATTTCAAAATTACTAGTTAGAGAAGTTAAACAAGACTTTTTATATGAATAAAAGTTTTAAAAGTACAGAGTAAAATATCGAGACAACGTTAGGCTTATTCGACGTAAGATAGTCATATAATACGCTGCAAAACATTAAAATTTGTCATGGAAACTTTGTTTACTTATATAATTTTTTCCAAATTAACTGTGTTAAGTGCCTACCAATTTTTACTTTACAACTAACTTTTTATGACATTTAAATCTTCCTTTAGTGTTTGATATCATTTTACCTTGAAAAATAAATCTAATACCTTTAAATGAGCAATTCACGTAGGTATATATGTATTTATATATCTTCGGAAACGGCGCCAACGATTTTCATGAAATTCAGTATGCAGGGGGTTTCGGGGGCGATAAATAGATCTAGTTATCTTTTATTTTCAGTCGTAGTCGAAGCGTCGTTTTAGCCGTGTTTTAAGGCAATGATAAACAGAAAAATATGACTGTTCCTGACATCTATTGGCGAGTAGTAATACTATTATTTTCACCGCCACAGCAACACTAAAGCTACTTTACAATAGATGGCTTTGTTAAGCAAAACTAAAGCTACTTGATGATAGATGAAGTTTTTGATCGGTCTCCAGCTACTATCTATTATAACAAAAAGGGAAAGTTTGTTACCGATGCACTGGCTAGGTGCTCAAGAAAGAGATTCAGAGATAGTGGGTTCGAAAGCAAGTAAAACAAAGTCGCAATTCAAGGTCAAGGCAAGTTATCATGTATACTCATTCAAGGTTATATTAACAAGATTTTAATGGTAAGCATTAGAACCTAATCACTTAAGGTGATTCGTTACCCATGATATATCGAAATTAAAGCATCTATTTACAATATTAGAAACTACCTATCTATTCAGAAAGACAGAAAACCGTAAGCCTCTACACAGGTTTCTGGATAGAAGGTTTGCAAAATATATATTAGGGACAGACAGTACATTCAATTTCTTCGGCCTAAAGCCACACATAGGATAGGCAACTTTAGTTGCAGGTAAAGATTATTTATTGAATCTATTTAGATTATTAAGCGTTGTATAAAATAAGTTAGAAGAAAATTCAACTCAACGCAAAGGAAAATATAGAAGTAATGAGGACGACACAACCTGTCATTTGTAAAATTGTTCGTCTAGTTTCTGTATTTGAAACCTTGTACATGTACAAAGAACTAGGAATGAATGTCTGGAAACTTCCATAGTTTCTTGTATCCTCCGGTCATTTACCTGATCCGGCAACCCTGAAACGGTAATTCCGTTATACTATTATTGAAAAAAAATCGTTTTGATCAGTTAATAGACAGTAGATACCCTAATTGATTTTTAAACTATCCAAGGCCTGGAAAATCAGTACTGTGAAACAACTACGTGTATAAGTGGCCATCGGGCGTATTGAGCCGTTCGCTATTCGATGGCACTTTAAAATTCTTTGATGGCACAAGCTTTAGCAGCGCTGGTGAGTATGCTGGACACTTGACTACTCACTGTGCTTGCAAAAAGTTAGAGCTCGGTGCCGAAGTGTTCTTACTCTAATAATTTCCATATTATATATCTCATACAATAGTAGGTATTCGATATGAAACAAAGTTATCCAAACCATCAAATGTATAATCATAAATATGTTTCGTATCTTTTAAATAGTTAAATAGTTAGGGTGACCAAGTATACTTTTTGTTACGACTTGATGTACTAAGACTTTATGCAGTTCTACTAGTACATCAGTCTTATAACCACACAAATCTTCATAGAATAAGAAATAAATTATAAATATACATAGATAGAAATAATCTTTCTTCGTTTGATACTCCCTGAAGTTTAAAGACTTAGAAGAAAGCATATCATAAATGCTATACCTATTTATGGCTACATTATGGATAAATAATTTCATAGCAAAAAGATGCAGTCAAAAGAATGAAATAATCATATAAAACAAAATAATATTCAAATAAAAAAAAAATTAAACCTTATCTTAGATTATTTTAAATCTAAAATTAAGTTTGTAACTGTTTACTACAAATATAGGTACTAATAGCTTCCATACCAATTCTTAACTTAAAAAAGTTAACGTTTGTTAACATTTACTATTTTCGTTACACTCAACATCATGTTTATATAAATAAAAGTTTTAAAATATGTCACAATAATAGCGCAATATCTCATCAATTGTATAAATATAATATAATATTATCAATTAAGCAGGTAATCAATTCTTATTATTAACATTTTGATTTATAGTATTTTATGTCAGATTAACCGAGTACCATAAGGTGAATCAAACGCACTTTTTTCCATACAAACTTCATAACATTAATAATTATATATATTTAATTAGGAAAAAGGCGCATGACATCCCTTTTCCCAAATCTTCCACGGATTTTAGGCCGATTTCCATTTTACCCATTTTATCCAAAATTTTAGTAATGATAGTCAATGACCATTTGACTATTTATCTCTATACAAATAATTTATTTAATTGTCTTCAATCTGGTTTTCGTAAAGGACATAGTACAGTGAAATATTTGCTCAAAGTCACGGATAATATGCCCCTTGCAATGGACAACAAACAATTTACAATTCTTGTTTTATTAGATTTGAGTAGTGCCTTTAATTCTGTAAATGATGACATTTTAACAGTCATACTTGCTTCTCTCAACGTATCTGATTCTGCCATTAATTGGTTCAATTCTTATCTTCGGGGACGGTCGAAATGTATACGAAACGGTGAATTATTTTCAGATTGGCGTGACTTATCAGCTGGTGTACCTCAAGGTGTTGTTCTTTCTCCTCTTCTATTTTCTATATTTATTAATTCCATCTCTTCTGTTATTTCTTCTCTCTACCATCTTTATGCTGATGATTTGCAGCTTTACCGACACTGTAACACGTCTCTGATATTTTTAATGCTGTAAATCTTATAAATAATGATATGCAAAACATATTTAATTGGGCTAAGTCATTTGGTCTGCTTGTCACTCCATCAGAATCTAAAAGTATGATTATTGGCAGTAGATACATGACTAATTTAGTCTCTATGCCAATCCTTCCAATAATTTATAATTATAAAGTTATTTCAATCAGCTAATCTCAGCTAAAAATCTTGAGCTTACTATGGACACCAACTTATCTTGGAATGCACATGTAGCTGATTTATCTAAAACAGTTTATTTCACACTACACTCATTAAGGCGCTTGCAGATCTTTGTCCCTATTTCTACTAAAATCAAGCTAACTCAAATTCTAATACTTTCTCTTTAAGACTACGCCGATGTATGTTACTTGGGCGCCAATGAAGAGCTACAAAAAACACTTGAGCGTCTTCAAAACCTATGCATTCGCTTTATATACGGTTTATATATTTATGAACATATCTCCAATTTTAGAACTGAACTTAAGTGGGCCCCAATCGGTTTCCGACGGAATACTCATACTACATCCCTTCTTTATAACATTCTCTATAAGCCATGTTGTAGCCGAAAATGCTAAGAAATTTTGGGTCACAATTTAAATTTACAAGAACTTACCCCTTTTGGTGTCAGATGTTTTTTGTAATAACGTTTTTTGAGTAAGATTGAATGTAGTGTGTATGTGAATGTCTGTATTGTGTTTCTCTGTTCACTATAACTATAATATATAGAATTAGATCTTAAAACAACTGCCGCGACCTTTCAACGAAAGATTATATGAGTGACTAACTGACGAGCACGCGGCCACGCGCACAGAGTAAGCTACGATCCGACCGCATATTTTTTACCGAACACATGTAGTCCTTTATATTTACGTGAAAATTTAATTTGATGACTTTTTTAAATCAACCTGTGAGACCAGTTTCTTCACAATTATTGAAAATACCACGCAACGTTACTGACTTTTTTAATATATTTTTTTCAATTCAGGCAGCTTTTCTGTGGAGTTCTCTTTCGCATACGCTTAAAGATAGTTCATCGACGGATTTTTTTAAAAAATGCTTAAGCAAGGACTATTTGAGAAACACTTAAAAATATAAAAATTAATTTTATTAACCTCGAACGCTACGTCAGTTATTTTATACTTACTTATTTTAATAATATTTTATTTTTCATCTAGTATATAATTATGTATTTATTTAATTATTTTATTTGTATTGGAATGCGTGTGTGTATGTTAGTATATTGTTATTAATTTCTATATGTTATTAAATAAGTATTATGTAGGTAAAACTTTGTTATACACGTTCTTGCCACCTTTTTTTTGTAAATTTAATCTTTCTCTGGGTTTGCGGGAAGAAATCAGTGGCAGAGATATGAACGCCCTTTGTACTCTTGTAATGTGTTTTTTTGTACAATAAAGGATTAAAATAATTAAAATATTGCTATTCCACAAGAAACATTTTTATTTTAAAATGCCATTTAATCATAAAATACCCAAAGTTATTGAACTAAAACAAACGTATGAATTTAATAAAGACTTTGATTATTTAATAACTCATAAGCATTTTATTAATGACTCATACGATTTTTTATTCGATGGTAAAAAGCGATATATAAAGTTACGCGTTTTAAATTGCGAGGAGCTAATAGATATTCATCATAATGTAATTTATATGAAATAATCTAAATCAGTTTCGCCTTAAGTTTTAAATTCTATGCATAGGTTCAAAATAAAGACATTCTCCTAAGTAAATTATGAAATAATGAAATCAACGTTTTATTCTGTTATGAGTTGGGTATCATATTTTGGTGCGAGGCAACTGTGTCTTAATTAAAAGTTGTCGAGCGATAAAGTCAGACAATGCGAAGTTTGGAGAATGTTTAGCAGCTTTTCTAATTGAAGTATTTTCAGTCATCATTAAATTCAGGATTTCAAAGCATCTGTCAGTGAAGATTTGCTTTTGGATAATTATAAAATTACAGCTTAGATTTTCATATTTAAATGGATTCGCAAGAGAGAATTAAGGTGGAAGAAACACTAACAAATATAAATCTTTCATAAGGAAATAAAACTTAAAAACCTTCGGTGTGTAATCCACAGCATTGCTATAACTACATACATAGTAGTCAAAAACTTACTTAGTTACTTCTAATGTACGGTTTCAGTAGATAGAATTGTTATTTTGTGTTAAAAACGTTATTTAGACATTTTAGTTAAATACCTGAGTGATAGTGCATCTGATTGATGCAAAAAAGATTTAAAGTAAAATATTTGTCTTTACTATAAATATAAATAACCATAGTTATTATTAGTATTCTTGCCTTAACACTTAAGGTGAATTCGAATTAGATTTTTTTATACAAACTGTGTTATAATATCTTTAATAATAAACGCTAATTAATAATTTACTTGCGTAGTATCCACCAACTAACATATCGATATTGTATTAAAATTGTACATAGCACTTTTTAACTGATCTGACTGTCAGATTTTACTTTACTGTCATTTTATCTAATCCGAAAGTAAGTAAATAAGTCAAAGGAAAAGATTCTTTTTAAATAATCGATTTTTTTCTCATCTCTTGTATAACGTTTTTCGTCCTATGTCATAAAAATTTATACACTCTTTTTTATAACTAGAAAAATTTTGTGATTTACTTTTTCGGCACTAAACTTACATATCATTCGTTTGAATGAACAGGGTATTACCTCAAAATTTTCGATTTTAGATGTATAAAAAAATCTAGTTAATACTTTGGTATAAACTAATAAACCAATCAAAAAATATTAAGTTCAAAAAGGTGTTATTACGTTGCTGTCTGTGGAATTTTTATTTTTTCTCATGATTAGTTAAATTAAGAAATTCATGAAGTGAACCAATCACTCTCCAGTAAAATAGGCTTTTATGAGTTTATACTCTGTTCAGAGTTGTAAATATGAGTTATTTTGATCTATAAATAGGAACATATTTGTTGATAAGATGCTAGATCAAATTGTAATTCTAAACCATCTACCATTAAAAAAATGTCATCAATTAGGAGAAGTTCAGTGGCGTACAGAAATATAATGTAATATATAAAGATAGGTACTTAAAATCTGTTCAGGCTTTTTCCACACTCGATAACTTTCAAGAACGCTTTGTGGCTGACCGAGGTATGTAAGGACGTGACTGGTGTTTGTGTCTGCTATCTAATCTAACTAAGTGGGTGTGGGTGAATATAGTTTTAAAATTTATACCAATAAAATTAATATAACAAATAACGTAATTTACTATTAATTATAAAAAAAATCCAAGAAATAATATAAAAAAGGATATAGGTTGTAGAATCAGAAAAATAACGTCACCGTTAACTACCAATTTTATACGCGGGCAGTTACACTATAGACTGTCTACTGTCTCTAAAAAAATTATAAAAAAATTTACACAAGGTTGTCTGGAAGAGATCGCTTTAAAGCGATAAGACCGCCTTTTGTTTTTCTCTATTTGTAAATATGTTTTATTTGTAAATTTTTTATGTTGATGCAATAAAGTATAATAATAATAATAATTATAATAATAATAATAATAACAACCTTCAAAACCCCACTAAAAAGTAAATAAAAAAAAACTTACGCGTCACTCTTACATAGAACATTGAGTTATGTGTTCGCTTCTCATTATTACAATACGTTCATAATAGATAAAGTATAATTATGATATATATTAATCTATACTTATATTATAAAGCTGAAGAGTTCGTTGGAACGCGCTAATCTCAGGAACTACTGGTCTGTTTTATAAAATTCTTTCAGTGTTAGATAGCCCATTTATCGAGGAAGGCTAAAGGCTATATATCATCACGCTGAGAGCAATAGGAGCGGAGCACCAATGAAGAATGTTTCAAAATAGAGTTTTTTTTTTCCTTTTGAGAGCTTCCGCTGCTTGCGCTGCGTAAATGGTTAAAGTTTAAAAAAAAATGTACCTCTTACAAGTTCTAAAAAAAGTCAGCGACGGCATATGTCTATCTTTTAAGGTTGGCTCGCTATAACCCTTTTATGCTTACCAAATTTGTTCTAAAATAATGCATTATTTGCGATGGGGTTTTTAGAAACATGATATTAATCCTTATCGAAATAAATACGTTATTTATCACGAGTATTTAATTTAAAACAAAATTGCTCTTTACATAATTCGATTTCAATGAATATTTGTTGGTGTTGCAAGCGTCCATAGGCCACGGTGACCGCTTACCATCAGGCGGGCCGTAAGCTTGTTTGCCACCTTAGTGGTATAAGAAAAAAAAAAAAAAGAATACCTTTCTATCTTCTTTTTTCTATCTTTTAAAATAACATCCCAGCAAAATAATGATCTAGTACTGCGCGCGCATTTATAATGTGCAAGGTTGGCGTACAGTGATGAGCGAGAAGGGTGGTGCGTATTATTTAAAAATATTTTTACCTTCTACGTAAACAAAGTCGCGGGTTAAAGTTAGCGTTAGCCCAAAGTAACTATTACTGACTGACTGACTGACTGATCTATCAACGCACAGTGTCAACCACTGGACGGATCGCGCTGAAATTTAGCACAAATGTAGCTATTATGATGTAGGCGTGCGCTAAGAAAGGATTTTTCAAAACTCACCATCTAAACGGGGGTTCAAAGTTTGTATGGAACACCAAGATCGCGAGGTTAATCCATTAGTTAATTAAATTTTAGTAGTAGAGCGAGAGAGAGAGAGAACGTCAAGTTTGAGAAGGTTTTTTTTCTATAAGTGATGTCGTAAGAATCCTACGCCGATAGCCAAATTTAGGGTGGGCGAAGCCGCTGGCAAAAGCTAGTATATAATATAAATGATCGTTGACTAGCGCCATTTTTTACCAAATTAAGCAAAGCTTGTATTATGGATATCGGATTACAGATGAAACACAAAAATACTTTTGTTTTGTATATACACACATATCATACTTAGAAAACACCCAGACTAAAGACAAACACATATGTTTATCACAAAATGTTTGTCCTGAGCGGGAATCAAACCCACAGCCCTCGGTTCAGCAGGCAGGTCATACAGCTTAAGCTTCGTTTGTCCTGTTGATGTCATGCCAGCCTACAGTTTTTATAAACGTCTTGAAAACTGCAAGTCGATTGGCCACTTACTGCGTAGTGGACTACGGCCGAAGATTAGATCCAAAAAAATATCGTTCAAAAAAACAAATTCGTAATTTGTATCTTGTTTATGATATACAGATTTTCGTCTTTTTTGATAACTTTTATCGGAGTTCATTCCTATCAGTTTGCCTGATTATGTGCTTCTGTCTTTATTATTGTATGGTCTTGATAAATATCTATGATAAATAACGCTACATGTTTTTCAAATCTATAATACTATTATCAAAAGCGTGTAGACCTTTTTAAGTCAATAATTAAAAATTGACTCAAATATGAGTCTCTAAAACAGAAATGACATTGTGATTAGAGTTGTTTTCGTCATCAAATGCAATTCCAATAAAAAAATAGTACATTGTGCATTAAGGGCGGTACGGAGAAAATTACTAACGAGAGGAAGGCTTTAATGACTCGAGTTTTTAATTTCCGTACCGCCGGTGCTGCACACAGTGTTTTTCATCAAATTTGAGAGTAATTAAATTAAAATGTGAGGCAAAAACATAGGTAAATACTCAAAAAGTTCACTTACAATTTTTGAAAACACATTAAAGTTTTTAAAGTTACCTTATTGTGTAAATATTTATAGTCAGGAACTTCATTAATAATTTTTGTATATTTTCTCCGGTAACCCTTCGATTTTTTACAAACGTACCCAAATGACTTCCTTTTCAAAAATACTTTATATTTTATATACTGCTCAATATTAATGGCATTTTTGGACTTGAGAATGCTTTTCAACATAGAGTAAATTGCCCATAGGGAAGAAGGTTTGTATTTTTCGGCAATTTACCCAATGCAGATTAAGGACATTCTCTAAACACAAACTCTTTTTCTTCTTGTTTCGCCAGGTAATAAAACTGATATGCGGTTAAGTACCTACCTACCTACTAGTCTTTGGGCTGCGGTAGTAACAGGTTCATGGTTATTTCTTGAGCCCCATTCACAATATCTGACATTCATTTATAACTCATCTGACGACGAAGAAACTTTTTATTTACTAGTAATTTGTAGTGCAGAAACTCACCAAAATAAAAATGGGGGAACAGCAGTGCAGCCATCTAGCGATACCTAGAGACATTATAAATTAAAAAAAAATTGGTACCAACTTTTTGGTTATAACTTTTTGGGCGCTGGTGTCGTTATAAGTTCACACCATTTCAATATGGTGACTGTAGTTTTGATTTTTTACCACCGGGTCAGAAAAATTTGTTGCACTATAATTGTTCGCTTGGCGCGTTGTTCATATCTTAAACTACAAATGGCACTTTTGTGCATACTTGAATAATAGATAAAAACAGTTCGTAAAGTTTACGTACTATTTTATCGTAGAAGAACAGCGCGCGCCGTGCGTTCAATGACATAATGTAATACCGCCCGTGGCTTTTATTTAAAAAAAAACCTACAAAGAAAAAGCCCACGGAAGTAATTAAGTTTAAGCTGATTCAAATATTACACGTCATAGTACTATCCTACTAATATTATTAATGTGAAAGTTTGGACGTTTGGATGTTTGTTACTCAATCACGCTTTAAACAATGGATAGATCGGGATGAAAATAGACACAAATAAAGGTCCTGGAATAGGATATAGGCTACTTTTTATACCGAAAAATTCAATAATTCCCGCGAACTATAGCCACAGCGGCATCACTAGTAGCAAACTTCATTTGCATAATTAAGAAGTTCCACGCTGATAATCGAATTTAAGGCCCGCAGAGCCGCTGGCAATGTCTAGTTACAACTAATTCTCAGGTATTACGCCGGTGATTTCAGCTAGTCATCTGTCACTATTAAGATTTTAGGTGGTTTAAAAATAATTAGTCGTAATTCTTCATTTGCACCTGGATAATTCAATTTTCCCATTTACTCACCAGTACCAATCAAAAGTGACGGCATAGGGCTGACTTTATTTTCTGATATTCCTAGTAGCAGCCTTCTAAACGTTATTCACGGTGGGTCACTTCACAGGGTAATTTTTGCCATGGGCCTGTAGTCTGTAGATTTTATACCTTTACTATATTTTGCCATCGGCTCTGCCTGCCCTAAATTCGGTTATCGGCGTTGAACTCCTTAATTATACTAATGAAGTTTGCTACTGATGAAGTTAGCTGTAGCTAAAGTTCGTTTAAGCTTGGTTAGTTATAGTTTTTCCCGCAGGAACTTTTGAATTTTTGAGGAGTCCTATGCCAAGTTTCATCTCGATCCGTCCAGTGGTTAAAGCGTAATTGAGTAATAAACAAACATCCAACCTTTCACATTTATAATATTAGTAGGATTCTCCTAGTTACTAATGGAAATAGTAGTCTGATAACAGAACAATTAAATAATAATCTAATAAAATATTTTCGAAACAGTTGCCTATGGTTTAATAAGTAATTAATTTATAAATTGTGACATTTGAAAAAACAATCATGATATCTCAATTCGCGTTAAATTACAATGATCCGTACCAAATTAAACAGCGTTTTCAAACCTTTTAATTTATAAATATTAATTTCGCGGCATATTAATTTGTATTCGTGGATGCGAAGTCGCTTGATATTTTCATGAAACGACAAATTTAATAAAGTTGCAGTTGACGTTGAATTATTCAGGTGTGTCAGTGGGAAGGTATACATTATTAATGTAGGTAACGTCGCCGGTGTGCGGGCAACTCGGTAGGACGTCGGTACCGTTACAGTACGGTTTCATATCACAAGCACTTTAAGAAAAAAGAGAGTGCAGAAAGTGGTGCAGCTTAGGTCAGCTTTTGAAACAGATTCTTTGTAGGTCACTGTCATTACTTGTTACTTACGTTTAGCTTCTTTATAAGCTAGTAAACACCGTAGAATTTTTTCATACAAAATTGATACCATAATCATCGAAGTTTCCTGAATTTTACTTTTAATTTTGATTTACCGGCCTGCCTTGCTTGTTAATGCGCAGTACCTAACAAACGCTACCAAAAGATATTCTTTATTTTCTCTTTTTACAAAACACGTTTCAAAAATGTTACAAAGGTATAAGCTATTTTTAGAACTTTATGTATTTTATCTAGAATGTATCCTGTAAGTTGTAGCGTTTCTGTTAAAAACACCGCTTTAGCTAAAATGCTTTCTACAACTCAGGGATATATTTTAGAATTGTACTATAATCATCTAAAAATAGCTTATAAGTTTTTGAAATATGTTTTGTAGAAAGTGAAGATAAAGAATATGTTTTGGCGGCGCTAGTTAGGTTGGTACTGCGCCTTAAGCGGTAAAAGTAATTAATTCGTAGCGCTTATTAACAAAAGGGAATCAATAGGGGGGCAAAAATAAAATATAAATTAATTGTTAAAGTTTGTAACTGACTTGATCGATTTTTTTTCCGATATGGAAGTTAATTAAACAAATGTTAATAAAATCTTTTATAAAAATATAGTTAAAATTTTTTTTCACTTTACAATATTTTTTACTTTTTTTTAATTTAATTTACAAGAAAACTTTAATATACAAAAAGTATACAAATGGATTATACGAGTATACAAAATTGTGACAACAAAGTTTAGGTGAAATTTATAGCAATTTGGTAGAAACTATTCTCATTTATTAAGCTTTGCGTTATTACTAACTTACTAAATATGTGTATACCAATTCACCCGCCCTAAATTCGGTTATCGGGGTAGGATTACAATGGCTACCCAGGACTTAAACAATAAGTAACAATTAGACAATAAGGTAACAGACAGACAGTCACACAGACAGACAGACGGACTCACGGACAGGCAGAGTTACTTTTGCATTTCCAATACTAGAATGGATATTGTTAAGGCTTTTATTTTATCACATAGACTCTAATGTTATTGGCAGAAAAGCTGTTTATTTAAAAAAACAACGACTGCCTCACAAAGGCTAATAACTTACTCTATGCACAGGTGCTGAGTGGTAGACCATTTATAAAATAATAAAAACATTTTACACTGTATTTGTTGCCAGCACTGTATAAGTTCGCGTGATATTTACGACACTCTTGGTTATAATTTATTGTTTTCTAAAAAAATTCTTATGTCACATTATAGTACCGTTGTTAAATATGAATGATTTAATGCCTACAATAGCTTACTATACTAATGTCATAATATGTTAATTTAAGAGGAAACATCATAGTCATAAAAATCTTTTATGATATTTATTTTGTAAGACTGGAAGTGATTTTATATCTATACTAATATTATAAATGTGAAAGTAAGTTTGTTTGTTTGCCTTCAAATCATAACGGAGCATCCCATTGACCTGAAATTTGGCAGAGGGTTAGTTGAAGAGACGAAGAAGGACTAAAGCTACCCTTTTGTTCTCACAGGAATAACTATAATGTTATTTTACGTGGACGAACTATAGCTACAGTTATATATAGCAAGCTTCTTTTTAAAATATCATAAGCTGATAACCAAATTTAGCACAAGTGGAGCTGCTGGCAAAAGCTAGTATAAATAATAATAATATGGTGACTGCTAGTAGATGGCATTTAATGTGTAAATGTGTGTGTATTATTATTTTTTATATAGTCGAGGGTTACATGAAATCAGTCAATGCTTCAAATGGTAAAAGTCAGGTTTGTATCATACAAATTTATCTCGACACAAGTTTTTAAATTTCGATTAATTTAAACTAAACCAAATTTTGGTGAAAGACCTTTTTTCGTCATTAAATTAATTCTGTTTATTTTATTATCTTATGTTTTAATCGAAAGCTAAAGAAAAAACGAAGGCCTAAGAGGCACCTGAGAGATGGCTTGATGAGGAAGAAATTATATACATAAATAAGCATTTAATTATGTATGTTTCGTTTAAAACCACCCATGTCAAAGTAGTCCCAAAATGTCTCATTTTTTTTTTTATACCATGAAGGTGGCAAACAAGCTAACGGTCCGCCTGATAGTAAGCGGTCACCGTGGCCTATGGATGCTTGCATCACCAAGGGAAACTCTCGCGCGTTGTCGACCCTTTAAAAATCTAATAACTTCTTTCTTGAAGAACCCCATACAAAGAAACCTTGACAGGGAGTTCATTCCACAACCCAAGCGTACGCGGGAGGAAGTTTCTCTAAAACTTACTTACCTTCCTACCTATGTAACCCACGAAGTCTAATTAGCCCGCGGCTTACGATATCTGTTGAACGACCTAATAGTTAAATTTAGAGTGTGTATCGTTGTATTTATATGACTGTTTTCTCCCCAGAAGGGGGTAACCAGTGGCTTCATGCCTTCATAATGTGGAGAACGGCCTTTTTTCACCCACCACTTTAGTTCTGCGTGACAAGGGGTTACCTGTTGCCAAAACACTGCTTATGATGCAGTATCTAGAATAACCAGATTAAAAGTAATAAGCGATAAATAAAAGATCCGGGGCCTATTTAGAAACGTGACAATTGTTAATTACTAAGACAATTCAAAGTACATTGGCGAATCGATAAGCATCAGTATGTATTCGTTCAGTAAATTCCATATTGGTTTCGCAATTTACCCCAAAATGTCATTGTAATTTACAATTGTCACATTTATTAAATAGGCCCCTGGGCTTCTGTTCCCATTATCATTTGCTAATCGTAATAAAGCTAATAAAAAGTCTAATAAGTCAAGTCAAGTTCTAGACATATGTTTTCTGCTATGCTCACTGAAGGCTATAAGGATAGAAATTCATCCCGGAAACTTTGAAAGCAATAAAATATACAATGCAAACACCAAATGGGTGACACGTGAAGACGGATCAGTACGTATGGTCATAAATTTGCAACACAGTAATGTATTGTATAATTACTTCACTGTCCGTTTTATGTATCTTCATTGATAATGTCACGTCGACCGTTTTAAGATTAAATGGAGCGAAACATAACGTAAGATGCAGCGTCAGTAGCGTAACTGACTGCGCTTGCGCACATGCTGCGGATTAAGATCATATATGTACATTAGTATACGTTCGTAGAATCTTAATACGATATTGTCGGAATATAATGAACGATTGTGTTCAGTTTGACATTCAAATGTCTAATTTGAAGTGGTACGTGCAGGAGCATTAATGACACATAAAATCAATTTCATGTTTGTTTGTTAGTCCTTCTTTCGTGGCGCAACGCAGCATCCAATCGAGCTGAAATTGGGCAAAAGTGTAAATGATGGAACAAAAAGCTTAAAAGTTCCCACAGGAATAACTATAACTGATTCTACGTAGGCGAACTATAATCACAGCTATAGTTGGTCATAGAAAACATTGTTACTATAATAATCAAGAATTTGCAGTAAAATCCCTCGTCGATAACCGAATTTAGCGCAGACAGAGCAGCCGGCAAAAGCTATTATTGTTATAAATCTTCTTAATTTTTTTTAGGGCATATCGTCTACGATAAAAGTTAAACTTGCTGTAGCCGCTAATTCTCCCATCAATTTCATTTCTCTTGCGTTATATTGTAGTTTTTAGGACGTCTAAACTTTGTGGTTCGAGCAGTGGTAAAACAAACAAAAACCCATTCAAATTATTAAAAAAAAAATAAAATTTTAAAATAAGGATTATATTATTTGCGTCTTACGTCGTCGAAGCTGACGCAATATGCGCCCTCTGACGCATATTTGTGACAAGAAGACGTACGATCTAATATTGGTCGACGCGCGTAACTCTAGTTATAAATAGACTGTGGTCTAACCGCACTAACTGTTACCAATGCGATTGTCACGACCAAATCAATATACCAAAGCTTTCACTAGAAAATAGATAACTTTTAATTATCGTTGAGTATAACGAAATTGATTTTATGCTCAATGAAAACAGCTGTTTGTAATTGGTTTTTTCAGGCCGGATTGGTAAGTGAACAGCCAAATATTATTAATTGGCTGGTTGCAGAAAGAGGACAGGAGTATCGAAATTGATTGTGTTGCCGCCATTTAATAATAAACTTTACGGCCAATCAGTAATTTTTACTGTCACAGAAAGCTGAAATAAAGACAAACTTGCTTTTTACACGTTAAGCTATATACTTTAAAAAAAATATTGAAAGACTCTATTCCATAGACTTCTAGTTCTGTAATCGGTCCTATGGACTGTGCAATAGCCTTGCACAACTGACCATCCTTTAGAAAGAGACAAAGAAAACCTGTGGTCTCTTTTCTCTTTCTGTCAACGTCCACTATTTCGTTTGTATATGTTTATTAAAACAAGTTAGAAAGGACAAGAGACCTCACTTCGTTTCTGTCCCACTTTTGCCACATTTTTTCCACAGCTGGCTAGGAAATGCGCTGTCCACTTCGAGAGCTCAAATATAATAATGAAGTTTCATTTACGTTAATAATTAAGTATCATTTTCGTTAATAATTAGGTATAATTTTCTTTAATTACAAAGTTTCTCAAACTTAATTTGTTTTTAAATTAATTGTAATAACATTCTTTCTAGTGAGAAAATTCATTTATCATTAGATCAAATTTATTTTAACATTATGTTTAAAATAGATCTATTGGCAATAAAAATTCTCATTAGATCCAGTTTATTAGAAAACAGATCTACTGAGAAAAAAATATCCCACTAGATCCATCATGGATCTAGACAATGCATCTACTGGGAATGATCGGTTCTCTATGTCTATGCTACCTGCACCCCTGACGAATACTACTTGCGTATTTATATTATTTCTGTGGAGCAATATTTCAAGTTTTGATGTAGGTAGTTGTGAAATTTAGAAAAATGATTTTTAATTATTGATAGAATCAGGCGTTACTTTGCGGAAATTAATTGTTATGATAAAATGTTCACTCCACTCCACTCCTACACATGTGGATGGTGTACTTCTGTACGTGAGTGCTACTGAATTGTTTATTGCGGATTTGCAAGGTAATAAAATTTTATCATAAGTTTTTAAATCATCAAAAAATGTAGTTAACACGTTAACCTTCATTGAATTAATAGCACACCAATATGAAAGCTTAATACAAATCCCTGTGTATACTAAAATTATAAATGCGAAAGTAACTCTGTCTGTTTGTCTGTTAACTCTTCATGCTTAAGCCGCAGTACCGATTAAGATGAATTTGACATGAAGATAGTTTAAGCCCCGGGGAAAGACATAGGCAACTTAAAAACGACATTTGTGAGTCGGTTTTGTCTATAATTTAGGAGTTTCTGTTGAAACCCCACACCGATAACCGAATTTAGGGCGGGTGGAACCGCGCGTAATAGCTAATATTGATATATGCAGCATATATGTTGCTAAAACATTTCTAGACAAAAGTTTTAATTCTCTCTTGAAAAGTTATTCGCATTATTAACACATAAAGTACAAAAAAGCTGATGTTATAGGTATAAAAAGAGTTAGGAATTAGAAAACATGACGCTGATATGTTTCTACAAGTGCCAAAGTTTTCTCATTACTTTCGACCTGACATATTTTCACTTTTCTTTTTTTTTGTAATTCCTCGTACCAAAAACTTACTTCAATGTAATAAAACTTTTGAACATAATATTCTGTCCCTGGAAAATCTTACCAATTTACCACTTTTATCCACAGTTTGTGATTTACGACACATAAACCACCTTAGTCCTGATACTATAAATCAGTGGCAGTGTTGCGACCCAGGGCTAAAGTGGTTGATAAAAAAGGCTGCATATCCCCCAGATTATGATGTGAGCATCCAGCCACTGGTTACCCTTTTTCGGGATTAAGACCGTGACATTAAAATTATATATATTATATTCAGTTATTTTTTTGCCTTTTTACCACAAATATAGAAAGATATCTAGTAAATTACAAGATTAAAAGTCATACTAGCGGTTTGAATACGAAATTGGGAATAATACAATGTGGTCGACGTTAAAACGTTTACGTAATTAACAATAGTGCAATTAAGTTCGGCGTGCAACCGACGCAGCTCTCACCAAAAACAAAATGGCAATTCGTGGCAAACGCGCCGCTGGTCGCGCGTTCCGCTCCGTCGATAGACAATGCATTTCGTTGATTTCGCTGAGTCGAATCTGCTGATTCCTACCTTTGCACTCCACCCTGAATAGTTTTCACAGAAATATATGCGCAGTTGTTTCACTCTCAAGTGAGCTCAAAAGTTTTCGAAATATTGATTACTGAGTCAGCGATTGCGTTTCAAAGTTCAAAGAGGGGTAATGATTAATGAAGATAGAGGGAGTTACGAAACTTTGTTGATATCCATGAAATGTTTTCCAAGTTAATAGACCATAGAGTTAATGATGGCAGATGGTCGGTGATTGGAGCTGTCGTTACGTCAGCGAATACTTTTGTTTTAATTCTTTGTGAAGTAACTCTTTCAAGTGTGAAGACTGTTTGCTTAACTATAATTAAACTATTATTTTTCGAATACATATAAGTAACGTTATTTAGCCATCTTTTTATTTATCAATCAGCCATGCATGTCAAATTCTCGTAGAGTTCATGTTTTATCTTTTGAAGGTTCCGTACCATTCTTCCGTCAGTCAAGCAATAGCAACCCTTCTACTTAAGCACTGACTATTTTCTATTAGTTACTGAAAAATTAACTATACATCATTACATCAAATAAATCTAAGAGCTTTGCTTTACTTAAAGTACGTCCTAAACTCTGTTTGAAATTGAATTATGTTTCTGACATGACTTTACTTAGCACTTAGTTAATACGACAATAATAAAGGCTGAATGTATTAAAGCGAGGTTAAAGTGCAGACTTGGAAATTGCATTAACTTATCGCTTGCACCTTTTGACGCATTCTCATTTCTTGTACCTATTACCTTAGTATTAAATGACTTAATTATACGTAAAGTTTATTTTCAAAAAGTTATAAGTTCTTCAAACAAAAATAATCAAAATCAAATCTTATTGCTTTCACATAAGATCGGAAATCTTTATTTGATGTCACAAGTTACTCACGTGGAAAATATGGTTAAGGAACTTTATAATGTTAAATCGAGCTTTTTCAACGTTAATTACATGGTGTCAACGCTAATAAAATAAATTGTATAAATGATTCTACAAAAACCGTAAAAGGGTGTGAAACTGAAATGAAGTGAATTTAAAAATATTTTGCTTTTTAATTTTTCTTTTCGCCTAAAGGTGTAGTTGTGTAAGCACGGTATTTTATTTTACAAAGCTTGTTTCAACGAAACTGAAAAACAAATATGAAATACATATTCATTATATTAATTGACTACAAGAGTAAAATAAGGGCAAAACGGCACACTTAAAAAAATCAGTAAAATAAACAAAAGCTTTATTTACGATAACTCTTTTAAAAAAAGTATTTTTTTTATTTGACTACGATAACTCTTTTAACCAAATTCCAATCAGATAACAGCAATGACAAGATATTGGTTGATATTTCCGTTTTGGTTTTGGTCCGTTCTGCCCGCTTTTGGGAAATCTGACAACATTTGGAGGCAAAATGGAACCACATCTTTCACAAATGAATGAAATGAACAAAATGGAATCACATCTTTCACAAATGAATGAAATGAAGTCTACATCGTCAATACCGGTGCCATCACAGTGAGACAGTTGACATATTTGATACTGTACCTATTCTCTGATGGACTTTAGATACAGTTGTAAACAATAAACATGCTGAGCATCTTCATTTTCTTCTTCTGATCTTTAAATTCTAATATTAATATAAATTCTTCTAATATTTTATTTTGTATCAACACCTTAAATGGCCAGATGCCTTGTATGAGTTTTAACTCCCAGCAGATGTGTTTTGAAACACCAAAACGATAGTAGAGTTACAAATTCGCAAAAACTCACATTAGGCACATAGTCAACCGTTTTGCCCAGTTTTTTTTGCGCGGTCCTTTTTAACTTTTTGCTAGCTATGGAAAAAAGTACAATTTTAAGTTTAAAGTATAATAATAATATCAATTAAATATTGTTTCATTCTAAAAACCAACGGTAACCACCAGTAATTAACATAAACACGCGTGGGATATGAAAGACCTGATGAAAGTAAGATCCAAACGAATTTCTCATTTTTTACATCAAAATACCAAAAAAACTACTTATCTTGATAAAAGTGTGTGTTGGTTGACACATGATAGTTTTAAGGGCATTGACCGGAAGCTAGAGCGGGGTTACTAAGAAGTGGGCAGGAAAACCGGTAGATGGCGTAAGTAGTTTTAAAGTTAATTCAGTGTTCCATTTTATCTGTTGGTGCCATTCTACCTCTTTTTCCCCTACATACTTATTTTTTTTTTTATTTTAGGTATATGGTTCAAATTAAATTAACTTCTAGATTAAATGCCACAAATATGTTAGTACCTACTGGCATTAGAATTTATATCTCGATTTCGTATGTTCTTAAACGAATGTCAAATCTTTGTCTTAATGCGAATCTTTAATTTATATGTCTTTATGTATATATATTCTCATTCTTTATATATTTTAATTACATTTATGGTACAAAATAGAAAATAGTCTGTTGTAGTATCCTTTTTATTTTTGTGGAGAAATGATAAAACGGTACCTTACTATAATGTGTTTCTTTAAAGTAAATACAATTGATTAAATTTGGAACAACTAAAGCTCTGAAAAGGCAATTTATTGGAAAATTAACTAAAAAAATAAATATTTAGAAGCATTTTTTGTAGAAACGATAGAATAATGTTTATTTATATGGCAGATATTTTAGGACACAAATCAAATTAAAATCAGTGATCTCATAAAGGGATTCTAAGTAAGCTTTTGAGGTTTTTAATAATAGTAAGTAGTATCCCTTCTTTACACTGTTGTAAAACTATTTAAAATAAATAAATAAGAGAAATGGTATTGCCGGGTACTTATGAAAAATTATAAATACTAAACTTGAAAGCCTTTTTGGCTTACTAGTTGACTGTCTATTACACTAGTTAAGGGGGGGCTGGAAAACAAATTGAAAACCAAGAAGTGTAGGTATCCGATAAAAACAACCAGAACTTTTTCAATTACAAACTTTCCTGAAGTGGAACTAGTAGATGTTAAGTATGGAGCTGGGAGCCATGGAATTTATAATAGAAATTGGATAAGTTAAAAAGGATAAAATGGTGCATAGACAAAGTGCACCTCTAGATATTTACTTTTGTATTTTTTAGTCAATTATTCATTTTTAAAGTAAATTTATAACTAAATAATTTGTGAATATTTCAAGCGTCTACCTGTTGCCGTTATTAATATCGAGCAAAAACAGGCAAAAAAATCACGTTTGTTGTATGGGAGCCCCCTTAAATATTTATTTTATTTTGTTTTTTTAGCATTTGTTGTTATAGCGGCAATAGAAATACATCTTCTGTGAAAATGTCAGCTGTCTATTACGGTTCATGAGATACAGCCTGGTGACAGACGGACGGACGGTTGGAGGGACGGACAGCGGCGTCTTTGTAATAGGGTCCCGTTTTTCACCCTTTGGGTACGGAACCCTAAAAATGGAAACAGACTGGTTTTAATTCAACGTGCAGTTTAAATTTCTTAGTCTGCGATCATCAAGGTTGTGTATAACAACCTTGATGATCCTTAGGGCCCTTTGTACTACACTCTAGCGCCGCTACTAGATATTGTTTATTTCTTCTTAATACAAAATGTATTTAAAAAAAAGTAAAAAAAAGAAAAATACTAACTAATGATTAACTATTTTAAGAACGTTTTAATTTTTTTTGGAGAACACGTCTACATCTCGGGATTTGCTTAAATTGGTCGCCTTTAGCCAATACCTGGATTAAAAGTCGCAGACATGTACTACAAATAATACAAAAAGCTGTAAAGGTATATTAGAGGTACATTCATAATCATTAGTCAGTATTTTTCATTTTTTTACTTTCTTAATACGATTTTTGTATAAAGAAGAAGAAAACAATGTTCAGTGGCAGCGTTAGTCTGCAGTAATTGGGGCCTTAAGTGATGGTGATGAGCATAGATATGCAAGTTCAGTACTATATACATATAGTAGTGATGAGTGGTGCGAGTAATATAAAAAAAAATTTGCTATGTAATTTTTTCATCGTTATTTTGATATGAAGCTATATGGAAGACGTCTGCCCTTAAAATTTTATTAAAATCGATAGAGATAGCACAGTTATGTGGCTGTGTTATATACGGACGGACGGATGGGAATGAAGAAACTATAAAGGTTCAGATTTTGTCATTTTGAAACTTTAAAGGTTTACATTTGCCATTTGGAAACTGTAAAGGTACAGATTTTGCTATTTGTTTACTATAAAGGTTCAGATTTTGACATTTCGAAAGTATAAAGATTCAGTTTTTGCCATTTCGAAACTATTATGGTTCAGATTTTACCATTTGGAAAATCCTTAAATGGTAGAAAATTATTAACTGCTGTATATCTACCAGATTTACCAAGTTTATAGAGGTTTGTAAGTTTCCCTCCGTCGTTGGGACCGGCGTTATAACGACGGCATTCAGCACGCCTCGCCAGCTAGTTCCGTTATCGGCAGCTTACTTAGGGCACTTACCGAAATTAAATATCTATTAAAATTTCAGAAAAGGGACCAACTTTTATCTCAGTTATGAACTTTCTTGACATTTTACGAAGAATTATTATCGTCTTATCTCGTGCACCGTTTGGTGAAATGTTTGAGTCGGATGACAGTGGAGAAGTATCTTTGCAAGATATATTTTTATCAACATTTTAAAGATAAACGATTGAAATGTTGAGCTGCATATTGATATAGTGTGAGATTCATTTTTATTTGTTTTTTTTCTTTTAAATTTTGAAAATTCTCATTGTTTAAATTTGAATGCAGGCAAGTAATGAGCAGCAAACTTTTCTGACCCGGTGGTCAAAAATCAAAACTACAGTCACCATATTGAAATGGTGTGTACTTACAACGACACTAGTGACCAAAATCCCTAGGTCAGACGGTCAGAAAAGTTTGTTGCACTGCACGTTTATACTAAGACTGCGCAAGTGGTTAGATCGCGAAAATACGCCGTTTTTGTTCAAACTTGTGGCTAAACTAAAGCATCTAAAGGATTGAAATAAGATTAGTTTGTGTAAAAAGTGTGTTTGCACTAGGCATTACCTTACTCAATGATTTTCATTCATTGTATTGAATGCAATAAAAATCTGGAAGTGACCATTTTTTCAACAATTGTGCAAATTTTTAAAGTGTGTTTTTTATTTGGTTGAAATTAAAGTTGGTTAAACAATTAGAATAGCTTGTTATATAATGCATTGATGCATGCTCTCAGTTGTGACTACACAACGGTGAAAACGTTAAAATCCATACATTTTTTTTAAGTAATTATGGTTTAAAGTAAATCTCATAATTTAATATATCTCATAGTTAATGTATATGACATTGTGTAATGATTTTTAGTACATTTACATGTCAACGTTAGTATTACAGAAATAAGCTTTTTGGCCTATATCGCCCTCTTAAGGTATTTATGTATGTAGGTACTGTTGTCTAGTTTGTGTTTGATAAAGAGCGATGTGTTGGGGCGGACTGTACTACTGCATCGTTAAAATTATGTATTATTAATGTTTGACTGCTTACCCCGCCATTTGTTGATCTCCATAATAATATTATACAGATATTATCTTAGACTTTGAGACTACAAAGTGTCGTGATAGTATGATATCATAAAACAATTTTAATTAAGTAAAAAAAGACAGATTATACCGAGATCAGTGCGATTGTCAATAATACTTTTCAAACAATTAAATTCTTATTGACGATTTTAATTATTTGTAGTTATTGTCAAAAATACTGAATGTTATATTATGACGGTGACCGCTTATCATCAGGCAGACCGTGAGCTTGTTTTACACTTTTTTTTTATACCACATAAAAAAAATGAATAAAAAATAAGACGAAAGTGACAATAACGTTTTTTTTAACATTTTAGAGATACTTTACAGTATCACCTGTTGAATCGTCTTATATCATCATAACAAAAATTGGTTTTAAAAATACTGTATTTTAGTCACGTTGAGTTTGACGGGACGTGCTTTGACAACGATAGCCGGGATTGAAATCGTTCACAATTATATTTTTTCATATTTTCACTATTGTCGATTTAATATTTTCACATTCACTTTTTAATGGCTTTGCCACACTTTGCGGTGAACGACGATAAGGGCACCTCTTATCACTTTTTCGTACGTAACATTAACAACAAACTCTGTAGGCTACGGTGACCACTTACCATCAGGCAGACCGTAAGCTGGTTTGCCACCTTAGTGGTATTAATAAAAAATTATAATTCTGTTGTCACAGCAGTTAATGTTCGTTATATTTCTCCCTTCCCTTCGTGTATGTGTGTCGTAATGATAAAGTTATAACTATAGTAGGTAGTATAATATAAGTACTTATAATATAATATAGTTTTTATATCAGACATATAATATATACGGTATGTTTTGATCATGTTCATCTGTAAGAATATAAAGATTCTGCACGTGACTGAAGACAGCAGTTAACTTTTAATATGTATATCAAAAGTAACTAGGTATATACTTATATATAAGTATAGATGTTCCACCAAGTTACATCAGTATCAAGTGCAACGAATCATGAAATCTTGACGTTCTTTGGCTGACTCGCTGGCCGTGACGAACTTCGTGACGTAAAGCTTCATTCATTACGCCAAGCTGAAGCTAGAAGGCATCTCTAATTATTTCCGTCGCTCTCGCATCATGCGGTTGACTCTGATATCTTATTAACAACGAACTTTATATTCACTTCTTCATATTTAGATTTAATTTTTTTCAAATTCAATTTAAACTTTATATATTTTTAAATTTAAAAGTTATACTTTTTTAAAATAAAAACAGAACGTGTTAAATCAGTAGCGTGTGTAAATATACGCGTATTTAACCCACTTGCAAGCTTGACGTGTTTATAATAAGCTATTAATGTTAATCCTGTTAAAATATCTTTAGCTAATAATAAGATATCCGTTTGATTACTGCCACTTTCAGGGGTTCATGAACGGTCACAAAAGAAGATACTTCAGACACCTTAATCTTGAAATATTTCACTACTTTTTTTGTAAATAAAGACATATTATCCATTAATAAATATTATAAATGCGAAAGTAACTCTGACTGTTTGTCTGTTACCTCTTCACTCTTCAACCACTTTACCGATTATGATGAAATTTGGCATGGAGATAGTTTGAGTCCGCGGGAAGGACAAACGCTACTTGAAAACGTAAAGCGTGAGTCGATTTTTTCTATTATTGAGAGGTTCCCGTTGTAATACTTCACCGATAACCGAATTTAGGGCGGGTGGAACCGCCGGCAAAATAAAGATAGTTTGAGTTCTCGGGAAGAATACAGGCTACTTGAAATAGCCAAATGAAAATCGGTTTTTTTTGTAATTGAGGAGTTTCCGTTGAAGTCCTACACCAATAACCGTATTTAGGGTGGGTGGAACCGCGGGCAAAAGCTAGTATATACATAGAAATCACCCAGACTCAAGAAAAACATAAATGATGAACTCACGCTCTTCGGTTCAGTAGCAGGCAGGTCAGTACTAACTGAGTTACCCTGGTGCGGTGTTGTAAACGTCATAGGCTACGTTGACCGCTAAGCATCAGGTTGGCCGAAAGCCTGCTGCCTGTCTGCTACCTTGGTTGTTGAAGAAAAAAACCTACAAGCACTATGCAACTTAAATATGACTATCTTTATAGTCATTAGTATGAGTATAGAAATAGTCAAACTCTAATAAAACTAAATTCTAATTTTGTAACAGTCATGTAGGTACCCGATAAGATTCTGTTTATTGATAGGGATTATTATTGTGCATCCCTTTAAGACATAAATAAGATTGGAACAGGTGCGTTAGTTCCAGATACATGCACTTTAATGACACTCATCAGATTCTTTGGAGAGTAAACGACTGTATTTTTATCTTATTATAGACTATAAAAATCCAGAGAGTTAAAATTTTTACGATGCGAAATCAAGAGTTTAGTGCAGGAGGTAGGAGAATAATTTTATAGCGTTAGCTCTCTTTCATTTTGTACGAAATAACTTGCGATTCAGTTACCTATTTCCTAAACGTTCCGTAGAAGTTATTGCTGTAAATATTTATAGGTTGATATTGTTATCATTCACGAATAAAGGGGTATGTATTTGTAACACTTACCTATATATTTTTTAATAATGATTGATTTTTATGTTTGTTATTTTGTAGCTTCGCAACCAATCATCTAATTTTTGGCACAGAGGAGTCGAAAAAGATTTTGGATTTTATTTTGATCGAGGGGGGGTATTTTTTTTACAGTACGCTATTTATCCAGGTTGATACAAAACATTCAATTGACTTGATTATTAGCACAGAGATAGTTTAGGTAGATAAGATGGAAATACTTGTTCAAGTATTCCCACGGTAATAGATTTACCCGCGGGTCACAGTTGTTTCATAACGGAAAAATAGTTATCTTAATTTTTGACAAAGATATAGCTGGAGGTATGGATTATCTTAATTTTTGACACAGAATTAGCTGGAGGAATAAAGAAGGAAATCAAATATTCATACCAATTGATAATTCAAATCTAAAATTATTTTTACACGTATGAAACCGACTCGAGGTAATATTGCTTCACGTCGCTATGGTGAACAGAGTGATTTGATTTTGGGCACAGAGGTAGCTACACAGACATAGAATAACATAAACATTTTAATCCTGTTTAATCATGTAGGGCGTTCCTGTGGGGATTCATGTCGAGAACCGATTTTTCCGCAGGAAAAGCTAGTTAGTACCTGCATAAAAATACAAACATGTTCCTACTATGATCACAGCTGTATCATACAAAATACAGTAGATATCTATGTATTATTTCGCATGAGCTAGGATGTTTCCTAGTGCATTACGTTCCGTCGCAAATTCGAAGATGTTGTTATTTGTCAATGTCTGGGACTATTTGTGTAGCAAACGACTTCACTCTCTGAACATACCTACTCAGCGTGTAGTCAACAAAGAAATATGCTAAAAAAAAAGGATTCCAAGTAATTTTATTCTGTATAAACTTCTATAATTTGTTGTTAAATCCATGAGTAGCATTAAAACATTCACTACATCACACATTTTTTTTATATTTTATTATACCACTAAGGTGGCAAACAAGCACACGGTCCGCCTGATGGTAAGCGGTCACTGTGGCCTGTGGACGCTTGTAACACCAAGGCTTGTAACTCGCGCGTTGCCGACCCTTCAAAAATCTAATAACTTCTTGCTTGAAGAACCCCATACTGTAGTCCTTAGAGAAAACCTTGGCAGGCAGCTCATTCCACAACCCAATTATTGATAACACTACACTAACTTAAAGAGATTAAGTTCTTTTGAACCTTCTCACTATGTGCGTGTTGGCGAGGAGCTGGGTTGCCTCAACATTTACATGATAATAAAGTCCCCTTATGACCAACTCACCACTAAATCCTATCACTGGTGGTTAATTGGCACTCGAGTTCCCAACTGGCCACCAATGGCCAGCCAATAGAAATCTAAAGATATTTTTTTATATATTTGCAGACTGTATTTTTTTACAAGCATACGAGTTTGTCATAGTTTTTGTTCTCTAATGCTTTTCCATTATTGAATATCATTTACAGTTTGTTCACTGAGCAGGTAATTAGGTGTCATTTCTGGCAACACAAAAGTGGCTAAAGTGAAGCGTATTGCTGCAAAATACCGTCAACAACACAAGCAGCTTTAACTTTGCTATTTAAAACGCAATTTCGTAGAAGCCTATTTAAATTTCATTCAACAGTATGTCTAGGTTTAATTAACCCGAAGGTTGTTTGTTCCATGGAACATTTAAATTAAAAGCCTTGAACTAGCATAGAGTTTCAAGGAACTGAAGCAAACAATATTGAACAGAGTAGGTACTTAACAATTCCTCTACTATGAATCGTGCTGCGAGCGACTGGCAAGGTATAGGACAGAAATTAATGATCGCTGTGACTACTTTCTGTTTGTCCTCATTATGGAATAGAGTAGGTAATATACCAACAAGTTGTCCCCTTTTTTTACCCATCTATAATTCAGATCTTCTACATTAAGATGTCACGTAATGCTTTCTAGCAACGTGGATTTTTCAAAAGGCCCATCAAAATAATGCATATCTGCGGTATCAGCGCCTACTATTGTCTTCTTCGTTTTTTATGGTTACTTACTATTTATTATAATCGTTTCTTCTTATAGTTTACCAAGAACTGCTAGAGGGGATATATTATCTTCCCTGGCCTTACATTTTAACATTTATTCCTTTAAACTTGGTAGGTTACGATGTATGGGACATAAATAAAGCCATCTTGGTGCGTGATAGTAAGTTTTTAAACAAAGTATACAGGTAAGCAAACTTTCTCCTTAGACTTAAGGGTCTGAAATAGGTTGTGAGTTTGGGATCGTCCACAATTCTCATTCTCAGCCAGTTGTTGAATCGAGTCAAAAGGGCCAACTGGTATCCGTGTGCACCTGCTCAAAGACGGCAAGTACTCTACGTGGGACAGGTCTTGCGACTTATAAAGCAATAAATTTTGCAACGGCGTGAAGAAGAGCTTCGCTCTATTGAGTACACCACAAGTGTTTTGGACACCAGCTTCACTTTCAAATGATCTTAGAACTAAAGGTCTCTGGAGAGGACACCAAAGCTTCCAATGGTTTTGGAAATGGTAAGAGGAGTATTCTAGAATTGTGGAACCTCAGAAAATTGTGAACGCACATACTTGTGTTTCTGTTAAGTTGAATCGGATCAAGTTTTACCGTTACCAGTCGGAGATCTTGGATCGAGTGGTTTCAATTTTTGCCACAAGTTCTCCGCAGTTTTCCTCCACATGTGAACGAGGGACGTTTGCACGGCACGTTTGTATTTATTATTATTATTATATGTATTATTTTGTACTAGCTGACCTCGCGAACGTTGTTTCGCTTTTTTAAAACAACTAGCACGCCAGCTATTCTGAATGGGTTGTACTAATTCAAAAACCTTATCCGGTATGAGCACAACAATTTACCTAAATTTTTTTACAATCGGTTAACCCTTAGTACGCGAGTCAGACTCGCTCTTGATCAGTTTTTTTCTTTTTCAGAAACCTTCTCCGGCGCGTGTACAACAACTTACTAAAATTTCATCACATTTGGCTTACCCTTAGTGCGCGAATCCGACTCGCACTTTACCCTTTTATTTTTGAAACTTTGCCCTAACAATCACGAACACAACAAAAAAGAATTATCCAATTTGGTGCAGTCGTTCGGAGGTAACAGCGTGACCAAAGGAAACAGGGATTAATTTTTATATACTATATAGAAGATTACTGTATGAAGCCATTGAAACGATAGTGTGCGTAAGTAGAAGTAAAATTACATTAAAAAAAACCATCTCCGTACGGTAGCAAAACTAAAATAGACGCGGAAAAGTTCTTCAAAGTGCTTGCCAGCCATTTAAGAACATCGTGTCTCGAAAACTTTTGTTCCTCTCGTCCATTGTACAGTCGGCCAATGCAAATGTTGAGCACTTTCGGACTTTGTCACATTGAAATTTAATCCGATTCCTTTTCGCGCACTTCGCATGCGTTATTTCACATATGACGTCATTGATTCGTTGTCAACAGAAAATAATTGAATTATTGCGACACATGCTGTAACCATGGTAATCGAAATTTTGTTTAATACCGTTATGCGCACTGCGCATGCGTTATTTTACATGACGTCATTCGAAAATCTTTTGAACCATTGTGATACATGCCGTAACTATAATAATCGACATATCATTGTGACATATTCCGTAACCATAGTAATCAAAATTTCGTTCAATTTCATTTTGCGCATTTGTTATGACGTAATTTTAAAAACTATTGTGAAATTGCTACATTGCGAAACGAGATCGAAACCATAGTGCTCTCTTTTTGTGTAGCAAGCCACGCCATCTGTTGACACTGCACTGTAAATCACGTCGCGGTATAATAATATGCATAGGTTCTAAAGGTGCTCAACATTTTTATTGACTGACTGTACATACAATCACAGACTAGGCGGAACTACAAAATATATCTAAAAATACCGCTCTTCAATATACGCTCTCCTTTACCGATATTCTCGTACATGCATTGTACGGTTAAAATTCATATATTATTCATAACATCTACAGTAGGTACATCCTCTGTAAATAATTAACATCAGCTATAAAAAAATAATGGACGTATAGATTTTGTTTAAATGTTATAATACCTATTTTTGTAACTATGATAATATTATCTGTTAAAAGTAGATAAAAACGGCAACAATTAGGTGTAAAATATAAGGGGTTCAAGACTTACTTACTTAGTTTTCATTTGGAGTTATCGTAGGGCTTAGGAAAGAGGTCACGAATAAGTAATGAGTAAAGCAAATCCCTTTAGACAGCAAAATGAGAGATTTAAGCCATTCAATCTGAATTTGAATTCACGTGGTCGTAGAAAAGAGTCTATAAATGGGCGCATATTGTGCGTCGTTCCCGCATATAAAGTCAATGTAGTCCGCATTCAGCCGTCTTACTTCGCTGTGCGACTTCCATTGTGCTGGCCTTTTTCCGACTTCAATATAATTTGAGGCCTTCTCCAACTCACGGGAACCTTTGTCGCTTGTACATATAGACTTTTTAACATAAATGAGTTCTTATTAAGTAACTTTTTGTCGAGCTGTTAACATCTGCGTATTTTGTGTTGACATCGGTTTTATATTTGTTGTGGCCGGACACTTTAAGTTTTTTTGTAAAATTTGTTTGATTCTGTTTTTTTTTTCACTTTGTCAGTGGGAGATAAACGTTCGAGTAGGGACGCGAACTACTACTACTACTACTACGTGATTCAATAGTGTATCAGCCTAAGTACACGAACTTAAAATCCGCCGAGTAAGTTTGTCAGATATCCAACCGGTTTGAAATTTTGATCGTAGCCCGCCTCGGCTCGCTATATGTCACGTCTAGAAGCCGTGAGCCGCCATTTATTGCGGTAGCAAATATAGTTTGTCGCGTTTCGTGTGTTGTTTAGGTACTTACACCTAGATAATTTCGGGTCAAATTTAAATCGTTATTCAAAACAGAACAGAATAAAGTCCTACACAATAAAATGCTACCACTGTTTACAACATAATTAGCTTGTGTTAACGTGTGTCACTACCGGGAGCCGAGTAACTTGTCGTACTTTGAAACTGCGATATTTAAAGTCGTACGTCTGACACCCACTATATGTTCTTATTTTTGGTTTGTTATTTTGTTAATATCTGAAATCCCAGGTCAGTCTTTTTTAGTTTAAAAGAAGAAGAGCGTTTGTAATATTTGGTGAGAATTTTTACTATAAAAAATAAATTAGAAGTATACATACAACGTAGTTCAAATGATTACATCATTTTTTTATTATAATTATTATTTATTTTGTTAAGACGTTCAACCAGTATATCAATACCTGCGTAACGTTGTTTTTCAGTTAGGTATCTATACGTTAGGCATTAAGTGTTTCCAAACACTATCTAAATTTATCCACCACGAGCATAGATGTTGAGTTAGCATTGATGTTTTCTTTTGGCAGTTGCACATATTTAGGAATGTTATTTAATCAACTTGCAGCTAAATGGCCACGTCCTCCCACGAACGCTTGGGTTGGGGGGAATGAGCTCCCTTTAGAAGGTTTTCTCTAAGGACTGTATGGGGTTCTTCAAAAAAGATTTTTAAATTTTTTGAAGGGTCAGCAAGTAGTGATCGCTTACCATCAGATCGGCCGCAAGCTTTTTTGCCACCTTAGTGTTATAAGAAAAAGCTACTGTATCATGATAAAATTGTACAAAATACTTGTTTCAAGATCTTGTGAGTGAAAAACGCAAAAATAGCCATGAAAATTTTATTTTAGTGATTCGCTATCAAATTAAAAGATTTGTGTTTTGTCAACATAACTTCATTAGTCAACTGATACTATTTTAAAAATCAAACTAAGTTAACTACTTTAGCAGCGGCAAAGAAAATAGAATACAAATAAATCAGTAATAATGCCAAAATTAGATCAATAACAATTTCTCGGAAGAGAACGCTGGCGACCATGAAAGAACAAAGTGGCTACTGATTTGTGGTCTTCAGCGTTGTCGCATTCAGCGTCCCATTCCTCTAGACGCGTACTGCACGGGTTTCTCGTTGCTCCCGCTTGTGTGGAGCAAAAAGAGCAAATTGGCTTATGCCCAACGGTTTTACATGTGGCTAGTTTCTAAGTCACATTAATTAAGCTTCAAACAGAATTTTGCTGTGAGATTCTAGATGCAAGCTTTAAAGTAAGTAAACGGTTTTCTGTGCCAACAGGTGTTTCTCAACGTTTGCGTTTTCCTTTTTGTGACATTTTCTTGTTTTGCTTTTTGGTTTATTTTCTTATGTTTCACTAAATGGACGTCTCGTGACGGGGCCGTTTAATTTTACTAGGAATTTTAGCGTAGTATGCGATATTTTACTCGCAACTTTGCATAGTGCCACCACTTGTTTTGAATGCAGATGGTTTTTCATACAATAATTTTATACTTTGGTTATCAAAAATTCAGGAATTTTACATAACTCGCAAAGTAATGAGTTGTCATTCGTAGACCAAAAAAGAAACAAAACAAAAATATTAAAAGTATAGTGCAACAAACTTTTTTGATCCAGTGGTCAAAAATTAAAACTACGAGTACAGTCGCCATATTAAAATGGTGTTAACTTACAACGACACTTGAGACGAAAAACACACAAGTTTAGAGGGCTTGAAAAATGTGTTGCTTTGTAATTGCATTGACTTGACAACCTCCTCGATTTGTTTTTCGGACATGAAAAAATGTACAAAACATAATTAAATTATCAAAAATTAAGTAGAACTTGCTCATAACCCTTAATCAACTAGAATAGGTTTTTTTCAGCATTGTTCTTAGAACAATCTTGATCAAGTCACCTTTCGAAAAAAAAAAAACCAAATCAAAATCGGTTTATCCGTTTAAGTGCTACGACGCCACAGATACACAACAAATACAGACAGGATTAATAAAAGTCAGAAGCTACTTCTAAGATATAGGTATATAAATATAAAATATCATTACTGCGTAAAGAAGCCGACTTTTTGGTGAACAGTGTGCTTAGTGTGAGTTTTTGCGTATTCGTAACTCTACTATCGCATTTGCGTATTCATTAAAAGTTCTATGAGAAAAAACCTTCTAAAAACGCGTCCGCTAGAGGCGCACCTTCATTTCCATACATGTTGATACGAACGCGATAGTAGCGTTAAACTCACACTAGGCATACAGTCCTGTTTTTTCGGTCGTAAAGTTTGATGAGACAGACTGACAGACAGCTAGCGTAGTCTTAGTAATAGTTCGGATTGTGAACGACACAAGCTAATGTGTGTGCGCTGCTTTATTCACATTTCTATAGTGCTGCGCAACAGATGGCAGCACTGGTGCTTTGTGCAAATACTAAACATTTACAAACGTGTACGTGTACATCGTTGAACCGACAACCGATGGGGAAGAAAGGTTTTGTGGCGACTATGGAACGGAAGACGCAGCGTGGGACGGCTTTTAATCAGGTGGACAGACAACCTGTGTGGTTATTTCCTATTTCAGTGGGAATCAGAATCAGTTTTAAGTCGACAAGTGCGTTTCCATTGCCGTTCGTGTAGGTATTGAACGCTACACGATACATAAACATGCGGATTGGAATAGCACTGGTGTTGGATTTAAAACCAATACGTTCTCAGCGGACTTACGGAATCACTCAGATGGTAAGAGCTTCAGGAAGCCGATTGACGCGGGTGGTTCAAGCGGTTTTGGAGACATGGGCGAGGCCTACGTTCAGCAGTGGACAAATTTCGGCTAAAACAACGACGCTGACGTGTACATGAGGTTCCGTTCAGGAAAAATATCGGTTGCAGTTAAGACCAAGTTAAAAAACTGTACACAATATCCTGTCGTTGCGTTCGTAATTCTTAGGACAAGATTTGTATGTAAACAAAAACCGGTCAAGTGCGAGTCGCGCACTGAGGATTAACCAATTATATTATAATTTTGGTAAATTGTTGTGCGCACGACGGGGATAGGGGTCTGAATTAGTACAATCCTTTGACAATAGGTAGCGTTCCATTCGTTTCAACAAAGGAGAAACAACGTTCACCGGGTACGGGTGATACGACGTAAAAAGTTAGATTGCTCGGGTAAAATCGTGGGCAACCAGCTAGCTTATATGTATGCCTCTTTTTATATATACACTTTTATTACTATTACAATTAATTGCCATATGTATGATTTTGGCTGATTTTACTTGTTGTGTGCGCAATAGTCAGGAAAAGGTTTATATGAAAGAAATATCAGTCAAGTGCGAGTTGGACTTGTGCACATCGCTTACCCTTGGTAAACCAATAATCCGATGGTCATGAAATTTTGGTAGGTTATTGTGCATTCGCTGGGGAAGGTTTCTGAATTAGTACAAACCTTTGACAATAGGTAGCGCACCAGCAAAGAAGAAACAACGTATGCCGGGTATGGTAGACTCAACGACAGAAGTTTTATAGCGCGGGTAGCATCGCGGCAAATAAGCTAGTCTATGAACCTATATCGTAAAAATGAATCCCTGTTTTCCTACTAAGGACCAATTGTAATGAAATTTTGGTAAATTGTTTTGGACATGCTGGGGAAGTGTCTGAATTAATACAACCCTTTTACAATAGGGAGAGCACAAGTTGTTTTATGAAAGAGAAACAACGTTCACGGGGTCAGCTAGTATATAATAAGGAAATTTCTTATCTACTTTTAAAAAAAATGTTTATCATATTCAGTTGATGAGTTTACGTGTTTATATGTATAAAAAAAGCAATATATATCAAATGGCGATCAAATAAACACATTACATTTCCCTTTCCATAGCTAGTAAATCAGAATCGCCAAGACCGAGCCATGCGTCTCAATAACGCCCTGAGGATTGCGATAGCCTGCACTGAATGGCAGAAAAGGCAAATGTGCGCATGTACTGATAAAAGAAAATCTTACACTGAGTTTATAGTAATTCTTATATTTTGACTAGCTTCTTTTTTTGATCAGTTAATTTAATTATATTTTGCGTAGGTGTATCTAATAAATAAGTTAGTAAAAATGTATTTAAGGTTTTAGAAATCACCTAGACTCATGACAAGCATTATTTGTTCATCATATAAATAAATGGCCTGTACGGGGATCGAACCCACGCCCCTCGGATCGGAAGGCAGTCGTAGTGACAGTGTGGCAGAATATAACAGTTTCCTTCTTAAACATTGCATTTACGGTTTGTCTTTCAAATTCCTTTATTACTTCTCAACTATTTAAAAATATTGCAATGAAACATTTATAATTAAATATATTTTTAGGTTAACAATGTACTTTTTTTTATGATTAATGTGCTTAATTTTAAGGATTTCGTACCCAAAGGGTGCCAACAAAGCCCTAATTAAAAAGCCTACGCTGTCTGTATGTCTGTCTGTCCGACCATTAAAGGCTCTCTCTTTTAGACAGAAGTATGAAGGAACCTAATTTTTTTACAGAATATACGTTATAATGGTATGCCATTTTTAACAAATATTAAAGTAAAAATTTAATAGGGATTCCCCATACAAGAAACATGTTTTTGTTGTTTGTGGTCTATCGCAAAAACTGTATGTTATACATACAAACTTTAACCTTGCAGTAAAAATAGTTTAAGCTCTAAAATATAACAATAAATAATAAAAACCGGCTAAGTGTGAGACGGGTTCAAGCCATTACCTCTTAAATTACCGTGTCAGCGTTATTTAGCGATTATTAAGAAAAATTGTAACACATTTCTTTGTTGGAAACGATATTGCGAGTAAAGTAACGCCGGAGTTGGTCTGTCATTGAATGTGTGACCAATTGGCGACACACTTTTTGTTTTTGTTTGTGTTCGTAAATTTTGTAATTTTGTGGTAGAGAGTCTAACTCGCCCTTGACCGATTTTTTCAGATTTATATGTTAGATGCATTTTATTATTCTTTTAACAGCGTCTATATATCGTTCAATAGCGGGTCCATTTTCTAAGCTTACGCTTCCAACTTGGACTCAGGGAAATAAGTCAGAGGGTGGGAAGGAGCTATTTACATGTGGGGTCAGCAGGGAGCTACGGTATCTCACTGATTTACAGCCATATTCAATTGTTACTGAGACTTGTATCGCTACGTAAATTTGTATCAACAGCTGCTATGTACAAATAAATGGGACAATTGGTATTGCATCGCTCAGCTTCAGTAGATTTTGTTCTTTTTTATATTAGAATATGTAAAATAAGTAGAGTGGAGCAATATAGAAATAAAACGACTAGGTTTTAACAGAATATCCACGTTTTGTGATAGGAATTTTAAAGCAACTTTAGCGATGTCATTAGCGTAAAAGATTTGAGTGGTAATACAGATTGCCAGATTTCAGTGGTAATACAGACATACTTTTTCATTTGTAAAATTAGCTTTTTTGATATGTTATGCTTCTTTTAATGGTTAGGTATTCAACTTTTTAATTCGAACAGTGTAATTAACGAAAACATAGCTTAGTCCTTACTTAAATAATACCTTTAACATATCATCAATACAAATAAATACTTTCATAGCAAAGATGCAGTCAAAAGATTAACCTTGAGCCAGGACTTGAACCTGCAACCCTTACAGTGCGTGTAAGTGCTCTACCATTGAGCTATCGAAGTACAAGTCTGGCTGATAAAAATCCCAACTACATCTTTGCTCTGGAAATACTCTCGTTACGAACGTCATATACAATTATATACATACATCTAAGAAACAATTTTCATTCAATATACTCGTTTTCCGAGAAACTAGGCTGCGTTTTCTTTGCGTTCTAGGAAGTGTCGTCGTAGGTAAACAGCCAGGCACGATTTATGCGCAGAGTTTGAGCGGCTTTCGTTCTTTGTTCCAGGTAATGACCCCGCTTTCATCCCGCCCTCAATGGAAGCTTGCAAAGAGTTAAGATACCGACCGACGTCGCCGCTACCTCTCTACTCTCAAGCACATGACTTATAAGTATCTATTATGTATGGACCTCGCACCGAAGGAGGGGCCTTTATTTTAAAATAATAAAAATTAATAGACGAATTTTATTGTAATAAATACGTATGTGTGAGCTTTTATACTGATATTATTCTTATATTTCGAGAATCATAATAACCAAATTCTCGGCAACTTATGCGCTCCTAGTACATAAATCCTAAATATATATATTAAACTAGTATTTTACTGCGACGACGTGGACTTTTGTAATAAAAGAAAGATTTTAAGTGTTTATAGTTTTACGTACCATAGTATTGGAATTCCGATACAAATTTTCATCCCCTGATTTCGAAAACTCTAAAACACGTCAATCTTAATTTTTAACCTCAAGGCCAAATATCAATTTCTATGTATTTAGCTTCAAAATTGATGCATTTTCCAATCCCTATTTTACCGCTTTGAGGAATTAGTTTTACAAATATCTTTTTTTTATATTAATTTGAGTAGGCACGTTTGACTGCGTCTCATCCGATGGAAAGCCACGATGCAGCCGAGGATGGTACACGCACATTCAAATAATATCTATTCACTCTCCTTCTTTTTTCTTCTTCCTATCCTTTCTAAGTGGAGCCCTATGTCAAGTAAGGAACTTGCATACCATAATATATTAGTCTCCCAAAAGTTTGTGTAGACAATGTATTTATACCTTATAATGACCAGGTTAAGAATCTAGGTATTATTATAGATAGTAGTATGTCTTGGACTTCACAGATAACCGAGGTCAGTAAGAAAATGTTTTCCGCTGTAGGTTCCCTAAGAAGGCTGCAAAATTTCCTACCCACGGACACTAAAATTGTTCTTGCACACTCTCTTTTGCTTCCCATACTCGATTACGCCGATGCTAGCTATCCTGATTTAACTGAAGACCAATTAAACAAACTTGAGCGACTACAAAATCTCTGTATTCGGTTTATATTTGGATTACGCAAATATGACCATATTTCCAATTTCCGCGTGAAGCTCAAGTGGCTCCCAATTCGTTTTCGCCGGAATGCTCATATCCTTTCACTTCTTTACTGTGTGCTGTTCAATCCTAGCTACCCTTCTTATCTCAAAGAGCGTTTTGGTTACTATGCCTCTTTGCGTTCCTCCTCTAATTTATTACTTAATACACCGAGTCACAACTCAAAATTTTACGATGATTCCTTCACCGTACAAGCAGTGCGATTGTGGAACTCTCTCCCAGTAGATATCCGAAAAGCACAATCACTTACAACCTTCAAAGCACAAGTGAAAAAGCATTTTTTAAATCTCGCATAACCTTGTTGTTTTGCTCCCTCTGTTCTTCTGATGTAGACACTTAAATATTTAAGTTATGATTGTTTTATTTATGTGTAGTTTATGTATTTTTATGTAAGGAATTTATGTATTTTATATTTTATGTATAAGGGTATTTATGTATTTTGTAGTTATTTATTTATTTGGTAATTTATACTATTCTTATTCTATGTTACTTATATCTTTATTTCAGTTTTTGTACAATTTTGCACATCCTACCATTCCAATATTTTAAATTTGTATATCAATACCAACATAGGTTATCTGGTAGAAATCGCCATCTGGCGATAAGATCGCCTGTTGTACATGTTTTTTAATATTATTTTTACAATAAGTTTGTGTTTTTGTTTTGTGCAATAAAGGATATTTGTATTGTATTGTATTGTATTCTAAGTTTCTGGACCATTTTTGATCTAGAAGTTGATATGTCATTGAATCAGTCAGTCAAATTCTTCTTTTATACATAGGTATACACAGATTTATTTACTTACATAGAAAAAATAACAATCTGAAAAAATCATAGACTTTATTTATTTTAATTTCTTTTATTGTTAGTTTGTAACCCACTAATAAAAAAAATTAATATTTGTAACAATATGTTTGCTATTCAATCATATTTGAATAAAATTTGCAAACAGATAATAGACCATGTCTAGAATTAACAAATGGAATATCTTTTCTCTTCATATCGTTTCGATGTCCGGAATTACCAGATAGAATACTTTTCTTCTTCATATGCTTTTGCTAGTATTGATATAAAAACCATAGCAAACATATTGGAATGCTCTCAAGGTACATTTTTCATATCGACGTATTACCTAAAACTTTTTTGAAATATCAAGCAACCCTCCTGGAGGGTACCTTGTGACGTCACTCAGACCGTTTCCACTGTAATGACCCTATAACGGTCGGCATTATTATTTATGTTGTGTAGCTGAGAACGGCATAATAGTGCCATAAGAATGAAATAAATTCTCAGAAAGGTTGAGTTCTTGGCTCCTCTTGAAAGCTGCGATAGCACTTATTGTTTCACATTTGTGGAAACGTTTTCTTCAACGCGTTTTGCATACAGTTATATCATTTCTAAACACATACATGCATACCTACTGATGTATAAATCTTTATAATATAATTAAAATATAATAATATAAATATATATAATATAATTCTATGTGTAATTAAAGCGGTAGTTAAGATCATTTTTCAGACAAGAAAATTCCGCTTCTTACCCGTTCGGAAAATTCGTGATATTTTTTAAAAAGTTTTTTTTTTACACATACTTAAATAATATGTGAATAAATACGCTTCAATGTTCCTTTGACTTCATAGAGCTGTCATGAGTTGTTTTGGAAATATTGTCGTCTACGTAAGTAACTTGTTAGTTTTGCTTGTCAGTGTATATTCAGCCATGTACCTATCACCGAGGGCCAAAAGATACAAGGATAATAAATACGTTTACTATCGTCTCAGGTTCGGATTCTAGTAAGGAACAACAAATTGGTACAATTTTTGTATTATGATGTAAAGTTATTTAAGTCTGGTTTGTGTCCTGTTTGACAAAAAACTGACGTTTGTGACGATAGACCATCGGCAAAAGATCGATATTACAACGAGCCATTAACTTTCGTAATATCGCTGACAATCGTTCGGAGATAAGTATAATCATGGCATTTTTAAGGTATCAGCATCTACGGAACGAATTAGAATTTAGAGATTTAGAATATTATGAACCCGATTGACACCTGAGAGCTTATTGGAAAAAGTTTACGTACGCCATAATAAGGAATTCGAGACAAAAAGGCAAGTAGGTCTTTTTTCTCGAGACACGTGAAAGTTCTTGCTTACATTTTACTTCTCAATTATAGGCTGGCGTACTCGAGCCTATTTCCTTTAAACTCTCTAAAAGAAACTGTTTTGAAAGTTTCTGTAAAATTCTTTTTCAATTCATTCCAGAAAACAATTGTATTACAGTGAGGATCAAGAGAATCCAAGATGGAAAATGCGCCTGAAGCAAAAAATTCATACTAACATAATTTTAAGCGACAGCTTGTAAGTAAACTAGAATCATAAGTTACCTTAGGAAAATCTATCATACTATTTAAAAAAAAAGGCTCCTTAATACTTATTAGTGGATTCACTTACTTATAAAAAATCGTGTTTGTATAATTATGTAAGTACTTTGATTGCCTTAAAGTATAACTAACTTTTAATAAGTAAAAAATTAATTAGTTTTTAAGATGTTTAATAGGTGGTATAAAATTAGTTAGATACATGGTTTTATTTAAGAGCAATTCTTGTCCAGCCGCCAACAACCTTCAAAGCTCTTTTCTATGAGTCGCACCATCCACATGTAAACATCACACCCCGAATGCTAATGCTTTATCTTTTAATAATAAATCATAAATACATAATTAAAAAAACCACAAAAACCAAATACATATATATATGTATAAATATTTCTCATTGATTTTAAAGGTAAGCAAATATATTTTTATAGTGTTTTGATAAAAATGTAAAAGTAATAGAATTACAACTATAAATAAATAAATAAATATATTTGGACATTACACTCAGCGCCGTCTAGCCTCAAAGTAAGCAAAGCTTGTGTTATGGGTACCAGACAACGGATATAAATACATATATATTACTTTTTTTTTTTGTAAATACATCCACATCATACATAAGTACAACCAGACTCAAGACAAACACAAATGTTTGTCCAGTGCGGGAATCGAACCCACACCGTCTGCACGGCAGTCCATCACACTACCAACTAGGCTGCGAGGGAGTCATATCATACATAATTACACCCAACTGGAAAAAAGCGGATGAGTTTAGAGGGGTTTTCCTTTGTTTCTGTAAATTATAAAGGATATTAAGTAAAAGCATGTTGATCCGTATAGCTTGTGGATTACTTTTTTTTTCATTCAATAAATGTCATATTTTACAGGAAAAATACGCCTAGGTAACTAATAAGCATCATTAAATAAATGAATAAAAAAACCTATTTGATATAACAATCTAAAAGTTAAATTTAGAGAATAAACTGACTGACTGACTGACCCAATAGTACTACTGGGTAAAGAGACATGAAATTTTGCCTAGAGGTGCCTGCTATAGGTGAGTCTTAAAATCTTTTTTTGCAAAATACATATATAATGGGGGTTGGAAGTGAAGTTGGAATGATAATCCGTAATTTTTAAACCTTAATACAGAAAAAAAATGGTAATTAGCCTTTATATTGAATATTAAGATTGACGTATTTCACTGGTTTTGAAAAAAAATGGGTGTAAATTAATAATATTGGATATAAATATAGGTAGATAAAACAATAAATAAACAGATTAAAGTTTTTAATTTTTTTTCATAAGTCCACGGGGATGAAGTCGCAGAAATAAGCTAGTTAATTCGTATAATAAACCTTGACCTAAAGAAAACGTCAACTACTATAATTTATCTAGCTTCGTATAAAAAGTGTACCTAAGTCAATTTCGAGCCGAATCGTGCGAAAGAACATATAGTAAATCGTATCAAATTACACTATCCAGACACATACACTTTTTTACATATAAACATGTTTCGTTCGGGTCCCGCAACACTGGGACCTTATTGGGAACAGTCTCGAGCTATTTGGACTGTGGAATTCAAGAGCAAATTGACAGGTAAGTCAAACTCCCGTACATTTCTGTATCGAATTCCAGACTCCGAAAAGCTCGAGACTGTTCCCAATAAGGTCCCTGGCTAACTAAAGCCCGATAGACACAACGCCATGAATATCATATGAACTCGCGGCCGGTTCACGAACGCGGTATTATTCACTCACTTCATTATCACTTGTTATTGGGAACTCAATAAGGCACGAGTAAATGCATTTTTCTTTCACCCTTTGTTTTTCTCTCACGCGATATATCGGAATGTGTTATTTTGTTCGGTTTTCTGCTTATTTTATTTGGGGTAAAATATCTATGTGGCGTATTTCTGTGCGGTTGCGTATTATTATATTGAATTACGTTCTTCCGACCTAAAAAATACGAATGTATGTCTGTCATTGTTAGTTACATTTCAGGTTGATTGAACGTAAAATATAAATATTGCCGTAAATATTATCTTAGCCTGGTTTTTTTAGGTACTCGCGTGAAAACTATTTGTATTCACCTAAATATAGGTGGTTAATTTTATTTCTGATCTGACAGCAGATTTTGTTCAACGTGAGTATCTATATTGTTTGTGGAATAAATTTGTTCAAAAAATAAAAGATCACTTTAATTAAGTATAATTGTCCTAAACGCAAACGACGAAAAGGTATACTGATTCTTATACCTGTCAAAGCAATAGCAATTATAATTAAATTTTTAGGTAAATTGTTAGTCATCTATACAACCCGCTAGTCTATTTCAGTCCAGTAATAAGTAGGTTTTTTGGCTAAAATAGGTATTTATAGTTTCAAATTTGACTTATTGTTATATATTGATCGACTATTAAACTATGTATTTGTAACATTTCTATTTAATAAAAATAAATTTATAATAACTACAAAGCATTTTAGAGTTACAGCTTTTGATTTTCTACCCTATACTATAAAGTGGTAAAGTTTGTCAGTTTAGATGTAGGAGGTAACATCACTGATCTAATATTAAAAAAAATATTTAGGATGGTCAAGTCGCAAGCAAAAATACACTTTTCCTTAACGTTGCAATGAAAAAGCGCCATGATCTGATTTTTGGCGCAACGATAGGTGAAGAGACGGAAAAGAATAAAGAATATTTTTATCCTGTTAACTAGTTCACATGGGAATCATTTAACTGCAAGACACTATTACGGTGAAACAAGCCTAGCTATAAGGACCTAGAAAAACATCCCGATCGAAAGGAATCAGGAACAGGAATAGGTTTTTCCGCGAATGAAACCGCGGCGATTGTCTAGTTTTTAATAAAACATAATTGCCCATTAAGTCTTTTACAGAGTATGTATTAAATTTACATAACTGCAAAACTTATAAAGCGCAACACTTTTATAGCAACCGTGGAAAGTGCAAAAAACATTAACGAAAAGTAAAAACTAACCTACTTTGTATAAAAGTAATAATTTTAGATCCCTGATAATGGTAATTGGCTGTTCGTTCGTTCAATAGCAAAGTAAAAATGAAGTAAGAAAGAACACGACCATTAAAGATTCTTAACGACTGCGATCAGATGAATAAATGATTGAATTTTCAATTAAGATTAGAACGAAAACGCGGTGGCCAACTTTGTTGACAATTTGCTGAGCTAACAGTCTTGAACAGTGTTGATGAAAAAAGTCGATTTACTTTTCTAATATTTAAGTAGTCTTCTGGCTAGGTAACTATTATTCTATTAATGGAAAAATAGGTATTTTTCATTAAATTCTTTGTAAATAAATTTGGAATTTATATTAAAATATAACATGTTTTTGGGGACGTATACCCCAAAGTGCGAAGTGCTTCTAGTACATAATTATTTATACAGTTTTTTTTTTAGAACCCGAAAAAAATTTATTAATGCCCGCTTAAAGACGCGCTTTGCTTTCGCATTTCAGCATCTTCATAGCGTCTTTTACGCACGTGTGTGGTAATAACAATTACCGCACAAGTGCCTTTACTTTATTTTTTTTATTTTTATTTTTCAACAAAGTTGCTTAAAAAGCCTTTAATGCACCGTTTGCAGCTTCTTAATAGCGGTCATTACGCATACGTTCCTTTTAATTTAAAGATTTTTTTAAATTTTAAGAAAGAAAAAATTATGGCAATGAATTAAATTCTTTATTTTGGAAAAAATCATTTAACGTGTTTGTTGAAACATATCAGAACTAAAATGTTATTAAATATCAACTTTTTACAATTTAACACTAATTTCAGTATTAACTGTGTGTTGAAAACAGTCGTATGACACTCGTAGCTTAATACACACTCGGCTGAATTACGCCCTAGCCTTTGTCTCATGCTGCAACCCACAACCTCCTCTGTAATAGCAGCTTGGTATGTTCGATTTTTATTGTACTGTATAAATAAAATTACATTGCAAAAAATAAAATTTTTGTTATTTCATTCTCTAAAAAACATTTGAAATTCAGTGCGTAATTTTTATCTCTTGATAATTCTAATTATTTTTTACTAAATAAAAAGTGTTTATGTGCGGAATGATTGATTGCGGATTGATATTTTTTTAATTTTAAAATTAAGTGTTACAGAGAATAGTCAAATAAAACTCTTTGTAATGTTTTATTTTAATTTGAGTATGAAGTATTATTTAAAACATTGATGACATGAACATTGAACAAACGTGTAACGCGACAACGGTTACAAAAACAATGGGCTACAACCATGTAAGGGCGCGTTCGTTCTGGGATTAAGAGTTCCCACGAATGATACTTTTCACACTTTTGATAACGCCAGATTTGCCACCGACACCTACCGTTAGTGTAGCTTTGAAACGTTACTAACAAAATTTTTGTTTACAAAACTTGCAAAACGAACGGTTGACTTACACACACTACGATAAAACACACACACACAAGCATAAACAATGAATATGTATAGGCAGTTTGACAGATTAACACAAAAACCCCACTTCCAGATATGGGTCTAAAGTTTCATTTTTCGGTGAAAAATCAAAAAGTGACAGAAATAGCAAAAATATCATAAACGAACGCATGAAAGTTTGTCACAGATGATACTAAAATTTTTATATTTTTGATACCAATGCTAAACGAACGGATGACAGGTGACAAAAGTATCGAATATAATGATTCTGCATCTCAGAACGAACGCGCCCTAATTGTAACAAATTTTTCAATCCAACTGAAATATTAATTAAAACTGAACTATTCTTTCATATCAACTTCTGAAAAAACGTGTAACGTGACAGAGGGTAACGATGGACTTAAGCAAGTTAAGTTAATTCGTGAACGTTCGTTTGTTGGCAAAATCATTTTTCATTTGCCGACAATCCAATTGCAACAAAACTTTACAATAACTCAATCTTCATCAAAAAATTAAACTGAGACTAAAAAAAGCCATAGCGACATCTGCAAAAATGAGATGTAACCAATAATTCACTCTGTTTTCGTTTGGTTCGTAACGAATTGAGAGATGCGCCATCTCGTAACTGCATCTGGACCTATTTTGTTCCACAACTAAGTTTAGACGTACTGAGTTCTCCAAACGAGCGTAATTTGAACTATGATAACTTAGCGAATTTTTTTATACTTGATTTACTTTTTACGTCTTAGTACTATTTATTTAATTGATAAAAAGTTTTTAAATATGTTTATTTACAAATGAAACCTAAGCAAGGTTATTTTAATATTTATTTGAAAAACAAATACATATTAAGTATATTTATTAACCTAACTACCAATTAAGTATACATATTAGGGCAGGTTCCATGTCGTAGAATGGTGGGCTTGCTATGGTTCCGCGGTTTATATCAGCTAATCCGAAAATCTTTAAAAAATACTTATCAATATCGTTTTCTCACTAAGAAAAGTGACGATAAAATTATTCTTCAGGTTAAGACACTAAGGAGATAAAAAACTTGATACTAAAAGTGTGATTAAACCTATTAATGCAATAAAATTGATGAATTGGCGTCGGTGTTGACCGATATGCCCCCAAAGAAATATTGGCGTTTGCTAGAACGCCAATGACTATTCCAAAACATTTTCATCTCCCTTATCCTAAAACAAAACACGTCTCCTTCAACGCAGAGCTCAATAACAGATATATAAATCAATCAGCGGTGTCGTACAAACGTCAGGTATGCCTGAAGCAATTGTCTATGGCAGGGACAATACCTTACGCGATATCAGCGAGTGCAGGGACGTTCGGATCTATTTCCACCAACCAGATCATTGACCGGCCCGTGCCCGGTGCAATACACCAACCGATAATTATGTTGTCAACTGACTAAAGCTGCACAAAGCGGATTGGGCGGATCAGCTGCGTTTTGTGAACAACAAAGGCCATTACCCGATCCAGTTCCGAGTGCAAAATCAACACTGTTATGAACTTTTCATTGAGTTTTCGTTGGAAATCCGCTAATGTGGAAAGCTTCGATTGCTATTTGAATCGTTAATGTGCTACAGGGTATTCGTTAATTGAGACAGGCTGTAAATAAACAGTCCATGCTGCGGTGATTCAATCATGATGGCGGCGTTCAAAGACTAGCGCTAGTTAGTGAACGCGTTCATTGTTTACATACAAGCTCTGATTTTGTTTAAAATTACATTTTTAAGTCACAATTTAAAACAAATGCTGCTGTATTAATTACTGATGAGATTATGCAAACCGAATTCCCCGTTTTTTATATAAAAAAAAAATGAGTTTGTAGTTTTTTTTATTTGAACATTTTTGTGCTTATATTAAATAAATACTAGTTGACTCGGTGAACGTTGTTTCACTATAGTCGCTCTCCTTTAGTATATCTAAACATAATAGATACCTATGTTGATCTGAAATAATTTACTTGAAAAGAGTAAAAGAATTTATTTATAAGTCGTCTAGGTTTTCTGTTTTGTTTTTTTGCCTCACTCATTAAAAAACATATTTGTAAAAACATATAACTCCTTTGCAGCCTAGTTGGTAGTATGGCCAGCTGCTGTGTAAAAGGTGTGTGGGGGGGTTCGATTCCCGCACTGGAAAAAAATTTATGTTATAATATAAACATTTGTGTTTGCCTTGAGTCTGGGTGTATTCATGTATGATATGTATGTATTTACAAAAAAAAAAATTATGTATTTCTATCCGTTGTCTGGTACCTATAACACAATATTTGCTTCCTTTGGGACCAGACGGCGCTAAGTGTACTGTCCAAAACTATTTATATATAATTTATTTATTTATAGGCTTTTAAGACGACAAGGCTTATAATAAAATTAAGTAATAATTATTTATCAGTAGGATTTAGTATTACTGTAGTAAGGATTCAGGATAAGGATATACTTACAGGATAAATGGGCTTCTAAAGTGAAGTATATTTTAATGCAGTGCTGAACTAAGCAACTTGTGTACGGGCAGTTAATAAATGAGTTTATAATTTACACCCATGAAACGCTTAGTGGAAAATAATTCAAAAGCAGTTGTTTCCGACAACTACGTGACTTAAGAAATGGAGAGCTTTGAAAATATCCGAGACTTAAATTGTTAGGTTGACTTTTAACATTAAGTCTTTACTTATAAAATTGCACTTTTAATGCTGGAAATAAAAAATATTTGCCAATATAAAAGCAATTTAATTCTTTTTTGTAATTCGTAATATCCATCCATACTAATATTTTAAATTTTGAAGAGACGGAGAAGGACATCGGGTTCTTTTAAAGTATAGTTTATTATCCCGGAAAATTCAAAAGTTCTTGCAGGAATAATTATAACTAAAGTCCACGTTCCAATAAACAGTTTCATTCCTTTGTTCTGTTAATTACTGCCTAGGAAATGTGAACTAAAAATTTGATGGCGACTTTGAAGACAGATTTCTCAAGCAGTAGCGAGCCTTATTGGAACAACTAATGTAATTAATTCACAAAGTGAACAAAATTTTAAATCACCTCCTATTGGACTACCCTTCAATTATCTCCTAAATTTAAATGGGACTAGCTTCAAGGTTCTCTATTATATAAAAAAGTAAAAATATCTCTGTAAAAAAATATGCGTGATCAATGATACTGAAAAAAAAATATATGCGCAACGACCCCAGTTTTAAAAAAACTGGTTGCCTGTAAAGTCGGTATACGGGCGAAAGTTTTACGTGACAATGATTTTATGTCTGTCTCTCTCGCTCTTAGGCGGGCGCGTGCCTCTCACTCGCTCTCATTGTGAGCGCATAACGTGAGCGGAGCGTAACGCAGTTTCTTGAAGTGTCACCCGGCAAACCAATTTATAAGACGTTGTCACGTCAAAAAGTAAAAATATCTCTGTAAAAAAATATGCGTGATCAATGATACTGAAAAAAAAATATATGCGCAACGACCCCAGTTTTAAAAAAAAGTATATCACAGGAATAGACAAAGACAGTAACATCTCTTAGTAATCCAAAAAGTTAAAAACAAAAGTCTTGTCGATCACCAATTAGTGCATTTAGCCGATACAATCTTAATTAAACAATATTACAATGTCCGTTATAATTTCCTTTAGTAACCTTTTTTTTTTTGAGTTTTGCCGCAAGTGCTCTCTTGTCCGAGAATTCGCAGTTAATATTGAACGGTATCAATTAAAACTGTCTCGTCTGATTTATTTTATTGGTTCGACAATTGATTACATCACGCCAAATTGACCGCATTGAATGGCCGATTCTCAGCTATGCCATCGCTGCATTGCGCTCAGAATCTTAAATGATTTTAATAACTAAACTCTTGGAGTCAAGCTTTACATAATATAAGATTAGTTACTTGTAAATAAGAATATTAATTACTACAATAATTGTATTATAACAACTAAATTTTATTTAGGTTTATTTTTAACCCTATATGGTAAGGGTTTTTCCCCGCAATATTCCGTCATCGACAGTTCCACGCCAATTTCCAGTTCCTGCCTGAACTAATTAATCTCATCAAGAAAAGCTACTATATGTAACTGTCACGAAATACCATTCCAACAATATATAATTATAATAGGTCCCGACTGACATTTCGCGCAGAAGCGCATTGACGCATTGACGCTTCTGCGCGAAATGATATTCTTTTTTTCCCAATACGAGTAGTTAGGTAATATGGGTACTGACTGATAGTCATTCTGTTCTGTTTTAGCATTTATTAGTTTTAGTTAATGTAAGTATCGATTAAGAAACCACTTCATATACTAAAAAAAAATCAGCTAAGTGCGAGTCGGACTCGCGCCCGAAGGGTTCCGTACCATTATCTATGAAAACGGCAATAAAATCACGTTTGTTGTATGGGAGCCCCCTTAAGTATAAATTTTATTTTAATTTAATTATTTATTTTTAAAGTGACTATATAACTAAATATTCTGTGCATATTTTAAGCGTCTACATGTTGCTGTTATTAATATCAAGCAAAAACGAGAAAAAATCACGTTAAGTGTATGGGAGCCGATAAAATAAATATTTATTTTATTCTGTTTTTTAGTATTTGTTGTTATAGCGGCAACAGAAATACATCTTTCTGTGTAAATTTCAACTGTCTTACTATCACAGTTCATGAGATCCATCCTGCTGACAGTCGGACGGACAGCGGAGTCTTAATAATAGGGCAATATTTTTGCTTTTAAGTTTTAAACAGCCGGGTTTGTTTTTGAAAAATTCTGTGTAGTACGAGCATTTCTTGAGGCATGTAAATATTTTGGCTTTACGGAAGTATTGTACATATAGACTAGCAATCTGTCCCTTGTCGGGTTCATGTATCCTACCAAAATTTTTTTTTAATACCACTAAGGTGGCAAACAAGCGCAGGGTCCGCCTGATGGTAAGCGGTCACCGTGGCCTATGGACGCTTGCAACACCAGAAGTATCACTTGCGTGTTGCCGACCCTTCAAAAATCCAATAACTTATTTCTTTAAGAACCCCATAGGGAAAACCTTAGCAGGGAGCTCATTCCACAACCCAAGCGTTCGCGGGAGGAAGTTTCTCTGAAACCTAATGCAATGTGAAAGTTATACATCGATGAAATCTGTAATCTGTAAATAGTTTTCGTGTTAGATCCTATAACAATGGTTTCCTCTTTACTATATTAGTTGGACATGGACTTCGTAGTGGCCGGTGACGTACTATCAATCATTTCGCTAATTGCGTTATTTATCAACCCCGATTTCGATATCGCTTTGTCATCGACTTATGTAATTTCACTTAGTGGGGTTCTTACCGTACCTATTTATCCTTATTAGTTTTTGGTTGTCTTTAATCTTTTAAAAGGATGGTAATTTTATTGCTATTAGAGAATGGCTGAAGGATTAGTAGCAGTACTTATCCATTTATCCTTAATATTAATAATGCAAAGTGAGTTTGATTGGTTGTTTGTCCATGCATGGAATTGGGCTGAAATTTAGCACTGAGAAAGTTTAGGAGACGGAGAAAGACATTGGTTTTTATTCAGGAAAATTCAAAGGTTCTCGCAGGAATAACTGTAGTATGCCATAATTAACTTTAATACTATAATCAATACGTTTTCGTAGAAATACCTTACCGATAACAAAATGGGAGTGGATCCTTGTGCAAAATTCTAGTTACTATAAAAATCAATAAATTTCCATTTAGCAATTACTACTTAGTTAATTTTTATTTTGAAATAAATATAAAGGAATTGTTACTGTTCCTTGACGAATTAGCTACAAATATTTCATTTAGAATTTAAGCAAACCCCTCACCATTAGTGGAATTGGTTGTCCAGTTCATATCTGAATGACTGATGTTCGAAGCCTGTGGCTTAGGAGGCAAACAACTCCGAAGTAGACCCAAGTATGCGAGACATCTAAGTAACTAGTAGGTAGTGTCTGCAGAAATAAATTGTTTAGTTTCTTGTACGCACGTAAATGAAACCCAAAAATCATTAACTTAAAGCTGTATAAATTAGTTTTTCAGTAAAACTACTTAAATATAAATACATATATTGTACTATTTGGTTCCTCGTGCGGTTTAGCTTCAGTAGTCTAATATGTACCTACTACGATTATTTATAGTTTTTAAACCGCCTTGATTACCGTAAGGGTTGAATTGCTAAAAATCCCATCCATCATATAAAGAAGCTAATAAAATTGATACTCCTACTACCTACTGTATGTAGGTACCTACCTAGTATCAATTGTATAAACCCACTTTGAGCAGTGAAATTATATGTTAATTAGCCAGTATATTCATATAAGCAATAATATAGGCCTGAAATATTTCACAAATTATGACCGGGTATTGTACTTGGGATCTTTGGCAAAGTGGTAACATACAAAGATTTCAGAAAAACGCACGTAGACTGAATACGTTTTATCCATTTGTGTCATTAGTGGTATAAATAAATAGTAAAGATGATACAAATTCCAAAATTTAAAAAAGAAATATAAGGAAAAACAATTCCTTTTCATTTATTTATCTCTTCGTCTAAAATCACGCCTTTTTACTTTAGACCTTTCGAAAAAACTTTGTGGTGTGAAATCAAAAAGTTTATAAATGTTTAAATTTAATATTTATATTGTTAAATCAGCTTATTAGATAAAATTAGATAAAACATGTGAAATGCAAAACAACATAACATACGTGGCATAAATATATGTAGTTTACTGGAAATGACGCAAATTGATCAATTTATTTCAAAGCAAAGCATTTTAGCTCTAAATTACACCGCCGGCTATAACAAAGAAAATTTCGTAGCCGTGTGATGTCTCAGTTAAATGTTTTTAGGAAATTCGTAGGTGTCTGAGGAGGGCCTGCTTGGCCAGCCCTGCCGACTAGCGGCCGAGAATTACGGCGATTGTGATGATATATGAGCAGCATTATTTTCTTATCTTTTCTCCTGCTCACTCCACCGCCCATACTTCATTCGTGCTCATATTATAAACGTTTTACTTTTCATATTAGACGCCTTCTCTCCCAAATTGTGTTAGTATTGCGTAAATTTATGGTATTCTTTTTATGTAAAGAATAACCTGACTGACTGAAATATCAACACACAGCCAAAACTACTGGATCAAAAGACTCGAAATTATGGAAGTGATAGTTATTACTTGTTCAATTATAGGCTGTACAAAAAAAATAAATTTTATGTGTATTTTATAATAAATAATTTCCCCTTCAACGTAAATCGGTAATATGTGGTCATGGTTATACAACACGACTAAAAAAATATTATTTGACAACCAGATCAATCATATTATAGAGAGCTTTGTAATGAAAAAGTTTGCTTACTTTACAAAAGCTTAACACTTAACGTTATATTTTTTTTAATTTTGTTAGGCCCACATTTTTGTTTTCGATGACAATATCAAGCGGTTAAATTTCCGAACGCAACTTCAATAAAGAAAATGAAAAAAAAGCAAAAAGGCGGTAAACTTTTTTTAAGCATAAGATTGATTTTTATTTACTGTGGTTTTTTTAGAAAAATAGTGAATCTTGTGACCAAATTACCTATTTCTGCTGCCGAAATCATATTTTTACCACAGATGTCGGGCAAAAAATATCAAAGTGTTTTACATGATTGGCAACATTCAAAATGTCTTTAAACTTATTTCGAGACAGTGCTGAGTGTTTTGTTATATTTCATGGAATTATCAAAAAAAAAAAGCAACCGAGTATCGTAAAGAGTAAATATTTAAACCTAAAAACGGTTAATACGAGTTCAGAAACGCAGCCTAAACAGGTGGCATCAACTTGCAGAATTACAGCAACTTTACTTTTAATTAGTACCTATATAGTATTGTTTAAGGTCTCTTGCTCTTAAATCCCTCAACTTTGCTCAGTAGTTTATATAAGAATCACTCACTACGCTCGTGACTTAAATCAGACTATGAAATTCGCAAGCTCGAGATTTGAAGTCGGCTGTCTCACCAACAAACAACTTTGCTCACATGTTGACACAACAAGTGTCTAATTCCGAACTTAAGTCGGTTCAAAAATAGCATACTGAGAGCGTATAAATTATGCAACTATCAAAATGTGTTCAGCACATAGAAGTTAAAAAAATAGAGGAGGTGAGTAATATTTGCAAAAAAATAATAAACTTGTTGTTTAATGTGGCTATCAGTAGGTCAGGGGGGGGGGGGTAACTTGATCATGATTTTGTTCAAAGCAACTTAGGTCAAATTTAATGACAAAAAAGGAAGGTCCTTTTTGATTTATTTAGCTTATGTATTTGTCAGTTTATCATAAAAGAAGAAGCAGTACTTCACGTCGGGGCAAAGGTTGTTACTTTACAAGTCGCAAGTTCGGCCCCATATGAGGTACTGCTGCCATCTCTGGGCGGGTGCACCCGGATACCAGCTTGGCCCTTTTGACTCGGTTCAACGTCGGGCTGTGAGAAGTATGGACGATTCCAAACTCACTTGCGGTATCGAGCCCTTAAGTCTGAGGAGAGACTTTGCCTCCCTGTGTGTGTTCTGCCGCTTGTACAATGGGTTGTGTTCTGAGGAATTGTTCGAAATGATGCCCACGGCTACTTTCTACCATCGCATCGCTCGCCATCGGCAGGGAATTCATTCTCACACTTTAGAACCTAAATGGTCGCGTACAGTGCGGTTTCAGAGAAACTTCCTCCCGCGAACGCTTAAGTTGTGGAATGAGCTCCCTGCCAAGGTTTTCTGCAAAGATTACAGTATGGAGTTCTTCAAGAAAGAAGTTATTAGATTTCTGAAGGGTCGGCAACGCGCAAGTGATACCCCTGGTGTTGCAAGCGTTCATAGGCTACGGTGACCGCTTAACCATCAGGCGGATCGTAAGCTTGTTTGCCAACTTAGAGGTATAAAAAAAAAAAAAAACTAACAAAAAACTGCAGATGGCTCTAGCAGGGTAAGTTCCGCCGGTAGGCTTAAATGTTTTATAACCGCATTAAATGAAATATAACAACATCTGAGATATACCTGTATTGTTAATTTAGTTAAGTAAATAAATAAGACTATCTAAATAGGTTTCGACACTTAGGTACAAGACCAAAATATTCATCCTCTTTAAAATCTCAAGAAAGCGTTGCAGTTTAACACTTTGGATAAGATTTTGTTTTCTTAGCAAGCTTAATTGCGCCGCCAGAGTTAGTTTTGGACAGCCTTTCCTTGGATTACACTATCTTCCTGCTACTGTCGCGTTTATATTTTGTATCAGGTTGAAACATGGCAATTGTGCCATGTTCAATTATTCCCATTGTTTTGTCTCAAATGACCTTATCCCATATTTCTTGCTAATCTGTTCTATCACCCAAAAACTATTAATAGTAACTTATTTTTGATATTGTTATCGTGTGTACATACTATTTGTGTTTGTCATTGAAACCAAAAACAGAACGAAACAGTTTTTTGACTTTTAGGGGGTTAACAACAAACGTAATAGCTGTTTGATTGAATACCCCTTCCATTTTGTTACTCACCTTCCACTAGTATTTACTTGTATCATACAGCATGTGTCTGCTATTATGGGTGGTGCAGTTGACCCCGTAGCTCAAGGGACCGCGCTCTGCCTTATGTTTCATAACTTAATGCTTAAACCTAGTTTTTCACACGAGTCAAATTATTTTCGTGCATTTAAATCCCACACTGTGCTAAGTTATCTATATTATAGCTACTTCGCTAGCTCAGGGTTTAAAAGCACTTACATCAAAAAACAACTTTGCTCTCATACTGAAAAAATAATAATATTTTACTTTAATATGGCATTTCGCTTAAGCTTGCAAATTTTTGTTTGACTGGCTAAACACTTACAACTCATTTAATCTTAACTTCATAAAGGAAAATAGTTTTAGAAACATTGGTTGCCTTCAATGAACTAAACAAATTATTTCTGTAAAGTTTGTAATAGCACAAATAATGAGGATACTTTGTAGTTGTTAGCTTTCAAATCCATTCATTTGGTACATTAATTATTTTTACGTACTGGGCAACAAAATTAACTATATAACAAAGTATACGTCTATAACATGTCTCCATGTCTCTGAATAAAGGAAGGCATTGACTACACGATCTCACGAGTAATAATCTCATGTAGAAAAACATTAGCTTTTCGAAAAGCTTTTCTTTCACATATTGACAGCTTTTTTTGCGGCTGCCGCTTAGCCTATTATAAATTATAGTTATCGTATAGTTCAAGAATAATAAATAGACTTATATTATTTAGTATTTTATGCTTACACCTAAGCTCTGACTACCTATCAGATAATATGTCAAGCAGAAAATTATTTATTTAACGGAATTAATTATTTCATAATATCAACTATTAACAAATGTTTAATCATTAATATTTTAATTATTATGTATGTTAAGTTTTAATTAGCTCCGTGGCTCAGTGGGCAATGACCCGACTTCTGAATCGAGGGACGTGGGTTCGATTTTCGCACCAGACAGACATTTATTATTTTGTGTTTGTCTTGAGACTGGATGTTTTCTAAGTGTTTTATGTATGTAAATATTTAAAAAAAGTATATATGTATGTATTTATATCCGTTGTCTGGTATCCATAGTACAATTTAAGTTTTGCTTAGTTTGGGACCAGACGGCGCTGTGTGTAATGTCCAAAATATATTATTATTATTATTAATTATTTATTACTAAATCGCAAACGAAACGACTGAACATATTTAAATGAAAAATATATCGCACACCAATAGGCCAGTTCTCGATTAACACAACAGGAAACTTTCCTTTCGATCAAGAGTTCCTATAATTACCCGTCCCCACGGATAAAACCGCGGGGCGAGACTAGATTATTTTAAAAATGCCAGGGAGAATGGAGAATAATGTCTTTTATAAAAACAGAATAAGAAACGCAACGCATGCATTATAAATACGTCAGTACCAGCAGTACCTACTAAAAAGTAAATATACATACATATTTATCGTATCTATTTTGACTTTGACGCACAGCAGACAGCTGGAGTGTATTTAAATCATTTAAAGGGATGTGTACACTCGTCGGTTCGTCGTTTATTTGAAAATTGTTCGTAATATTCACAATGCCTCATAAAAAAAATAGACAACACTTTGGTTTATTCCCTTTTAACTCGACTATGGCAAAGCCAAAAGAAAGGGTTATGATAGTTTTAAAATTTACGCGTTCCATTACTAATTAAAAAATAATAAAACGGGATTAAACGCGTCATTTGGCCTTTTACCCGTGACCTAGGCTGGTGTAACCCAGCCAAATCGTCGGGAAAAAGGTATTTTGCCAAATGACGCGTTTAATCCCGTTTTATTATTTTTAAAAAAGGGTTATGATTTTAGCAGTCTATATATGTATGTATGTAATTCTGTTTGTGTGTGTTTACGTATGTCCCACTGTCGAACTTTATCTACTGAATCGATTTTGACAAATAATTTGGTTAATCGATTTATTAGTATGGTCCGGCTTACATAAGCTATGTGAAGTTATTTAAAATCCAAATATAACTTTCAGAATACTCAGCTCAGTCAAAAAAACAAACATTCATAAATATATCGTGCTTAGTATTGAATGAAGCCCTTTTTTAACCCTATTTTGAGTTAATATCACATGTCTAATTAAAAATAAAATAAAAGACGTGTCTTTTTTGACATGGTTTGGTTTTAGTTTTTCAACTCCGCTTTTTACCAAAATTTAAGGTCATAGGTATAGGTCAAAACTTGACTTATCGGCAAAATCCACCTCGTTAATCGTATCAGTCATAGTATTAAAAAATACGTAGACAATACAGTATTAATATTTTTGAAAATTTTAATAATTATTAAAAAAAAACTTATATTGAGTTGGACTCGCGCACCAAGGGTTTCGTAGCAACACAGAATACTCGTGAACCCTACTCGCACTTGACCTGTTATTATTATTTTTTGCACTAGTAAAGAGCTGACGCTATAATCAATTTAAGTTGAAAGCTTGTAAAACACAACAAAGTTATTGTTCCTGTATAGAAACCTACTTTATTTTTTTATTTTTTTATTATTTCGTAGCAAAACTGCCAAAGTAACACACATTCTGTAGAAATTCCTTCATTGTCACCCTTTGGGTACGTAACCCGAAAAACATGAATTGCAAGTAGGTACATCTAGAAAAAAAAGAAATAAAACACTATATTCCACCTCTAAGTGGTCGTCAATAAACTGAAGGTTAAGGACACACATGAAGCATACTCAATTGTAGACGTTCCCTATCCTGGAATAATGAGTGCCCAAGATCAGAAAAGAGGTAAACAAGTTGACCTTGTGGGCACCTTGACCTGTGGCTTCCATCGTAGGTATTTATGAAGGAATCACAATGTGGGTAGCGGTACTCTTCGCAACTCAAGTACACGGTAACTTAGGCGAATAAATATAAATAATAAATATAACAAATATTGGTAACTGAAAATGAATATAACGAGGTACTTCGTAGAGCATAAATTCTGTTGAAGCAACTTTATTTTGTACATACATTATTTACATTGAGAGCAATCAAATGTGTGGATGGATTTGAGAATAATTACGTTGTTGATATTTAAGAGTGTTAGTGGTAAACGGGCCGCCTGCCATACAAACTTCTGATTTCTATTTAAGCCACGCCACGCCACTTACACACTTTTAAAAATTTATTCAAATGGAAATTTGTTTTTTGTAGACAAAAAATTTATTAAATTTCCTTTTTATTCTACAAATAAAAAACAGAATACCTGTTTTTAGATCTCCATAGTTCGTTGTTAATTCAAAATTTGTGTTGAAAATTAACTCTGACCATATAATCTTTGAACATGAGTGCATAATAAGGTTTTGTTTCTAATACCTAAAAATATTTTTCATTTTATATTATATGCTTAAGATACACTTAAGCGGTAATTATGTAAATACTTAGCTTTACAAACAATGTTGTCGTATATGAATGAGTAATTTAACCTCAGATAACCGCAATTTTTTGTTTTTTACCGATTGCACCTATTCGATGTGTAGTTTGTGATGCAGTTTTTTTTCATTTAATGCATGATGCATTAAATTTTATTAATATATATTATATAGATACATAGCTTGAAGTTTCGCAATAGGACCAAAAAATATAAAAATAATAATATTATACAACGTAGCTAAGAAACCAAAATATATCAAATATGTGTTTTAATTACTTGTTTATAAGATAAACATATATTTTTATGAATTTAAATTGAATTATTAAAATAAAACTCTAAAATTTCAACTATGACGCGATTTTCCGAAATTATACCTTGCTTGTGTTTGTTATTGACGCACGAGGGAAGGCCTGTGGGATAAACCTATAGATAGATCAAAAACCACATCAAAATCAGCACAGTAATGGTAGTACACTCCGATCGAGTGAATGAAAATTACTACTTTGTACTATAACGTAACGACCGTTCAGGTGGTCCGGCTCCGGTAAAGGACCGGATGATGTAAGAAACGATGGAAGTTTCCAGGCATCCACTACTAGGTCAATATCCGCATAATTATTTTAAATAAAAATTATAGAATCTTTTCAATGGTTTTGACAGATAGAAATCAAAACATTGTTCTGTGCGTTTTTCTTCTCAACGTACAACATCACTAAAAATCTACTTTGATAATTAGATGAAATTCATTTTATTCTGCAACGCTGTTGCCTAGTAAACATAAAAACTGTATCGTATTTCGGTTAGTATATTTTCTTTTTGTGCTGTGTAATTGAGTGTTACGGGGTAAGTCATTAATACCTTTGTTTTCTGTCATAGTGCGGTTTTTTATTGTTAGTATAGTTAATACTATACCTACTCCTTTCGGCTCTGTGCCGTGACTGAAGTCTGAAAGACGGCGATCTTCGTCTACTACTGCGAAGGCCGGTGCGCGTCAGCTGGTTAGCGGCGTCTGCACCGAGGGAGGCCAGGAGTTCCTTTAAACTTCATATCCTCGGCCTGCCCGGAGTACCTAGTGCTCCAAACCTTCGGCCTGTGCGGTAGCGGTGCTGCAGCCTGAGCACCCGCTCCTCACCAAGGCTACGTGGCGATCTGCGCCCACGTACAACTTGCATTGTGCCTGCCACGTGCGGCATACGTAACACTACTCACCACACGTCGGTTGGTCACCCTAAATTCATTCTTGTCCGCGTCCACCTACTTCGGCGGCGGAGACCTGCAGGGTGGCAACGACGTGCAAGACCGATCGGGCTCTAGGCCGAAGACTACTTATTGTATTCGATCCCTAATAAACTATTTAAAATATACACTTTGAAATCTGAGTAGACAGGCTTGCGTCTCTAGTCGTTCTATCTAGTTAGGTAGTCTTTACCATTGTAAACAGATAGTTTCGATAGATTTATTTAAGGGTTAAGAATCACCTTACATGATAAGAAGAATTGTGTTTATTAAAGCTTGTTGAGATAACATTGAAAGAGTATACTAATATGACCTGCCTTACCCTTGAAAAGTGTTTCTTTACCGACCTCTGAACTCCCTCTATTTTTTCTTCTCCTGAGCACCTAGCCGGTTCATTCGGTAACAGGGCACTACTACTATAACCTGTCCTGTTATAGTACGTGGTTATGCGTAGTGAATATAATTTACTTTGCCTTGGAATTTAACTATCTCTATGTAAATTTTTACCTAAATCTATTAATTTTATTTTATTTATTACGGACGGAGGTGTTTTAACTACTGCTATATCAGCTCCGTGGCTCAGTGGGTATGGGTGTGTGACTGCTGAATCGAGGGGCGTGGGTTTGATGCCCGCACAAGATAAAGATTTATTATTTGGGTTTGTTGTCAAGACTGGGTGTTTTGCAGTATGTATGTATTTACAAAAAAAATATGTGTATGTATGTTTGTATCCATAGCACAAGCTTTGCTTACTTTGGGACCACACGGCACTGTGTGTAATGTCCAAAAATAGTATTTATTTATTTACCTAGTTTGCGGCAATGGAATAAATATATGAAAAAGACTGAATCAAGTTTTTTTTTCATAGGACTGTAAAAGAATATACAAACGATATGCGATAGTAGAGTTTTTTTAAACCCGTGGGTTTTTTTAACACACACCAAGCATACTGGTTCACATTGTTATCGCATTAGTAAAGATAAGGCACAAATTTTAGTTATCTATTGAGTTTTGAATTAAAATATCATAACAGTATCTAAGAAAAACGTCTGAGAAGGGAAATGTGTCGTGAAATGATCAAAGCTTAATTGCATTGACCGCGCTTCAGCGGATATCCGACGATCTCGGACAGCAAAGAAAATGGGTTAAAATAAAAAAAATATATAACCTTAATGCGACGCTGGAAGATGATACAGACCTGAATTTTGCGGTAAGCGCTGAAATAAAAAAATGTTTATTGCTTTACTTTTAAAAACATACTAAAAATGAAGGTAACATATAGTTTAATGTAATATTAGTACGTATTTCTTTTTATTTGCAATAGCATTTTTGAATTATAGTGACCTTTGCGACAGAAGGACAAATGGGAATTTGTTAGACAGGGTTTATTAACTTTATTGACTGACTAAATTGATTTAAACGAGATATCTGCAAAAATGACTTAAATACAATCAAAATACTTACTGTTTGCCAGTCTTATAGAGCCACTGCGCAGTATTTGTATTTTTTTATTTTTGATGCCAGATAGTTTCGGAAAAAATTAACCCGTGACAGAGGGAAGACATCACATCAGCGTGATTCTACAAATTTTTGAATTTGTATGATATAAGGTATTTAAAAGAAATTTTGATAAGCTAAATTTCAGTTAATAGGTACTCAAAATGAAAGAAGTTTTGAGTATAGCGTCTTTTGTACTGCGTCACAATAACAATATAATTGTTGACCCTAAGAAACTTCTGTTGTGTCGTTTAGATACGTGCATGGTTCATTCAAAAGTTATAACAGTCTCATTTGATGACTCGCGCTAGGTTTCGCAAAAACTTGTAGGTATATAGATAGTTCGTTCATCAAGGAAATTAGGTCTCGAAGACTTTCGGCCTCTTTTTCTAAGTAGTAAGTATTTTTTAAGTTTTCCTCAAAATCTGATATAGGACAAACTTTTGTATTTGTAGTTGTGAGTATGTTCTCCCATTCATATACGTCACGGTTAATCCTCAATTAAGTTTGTAATTGATAAAAATATTTTTATATTACCGCGGTAATTACTGCTTGCGGCAGCCACACTACCGTTTGTTCAGTTCGTAACATGCGCTTCACGTAATAATTTAATAAAAATATTGATTTCTGGAATCAAAAATATAAATAAAATTCATTTTAAACTATATTTTTTATGAAAAATCACATCTGTTTTATTAGTTTTTTTTTTTTGGTTTTTTTTAGTATATTAAATTTTTTTTTTCTATTTATTTTATTATGTTTAATATAGTAATTTTTTTAGAATGAGAATTAATTTCTTTTAATTCAAAAATTATTGTTATATCTATTTTATTAGATTGAATATCGTGACCGAAATTGAGTGGTCAAATGAAAAAACCCTCGAATTTTTGGAACTATTGCAAGCCAAAAATATTTATTGGATAATTGGCAAAAGAATTATAGAAATCGTGGTGGACAAAATGATGCTTGGCATCGAATAAAACAAAGTTTACCATTTCCAAGTACCATAGAGATACTGAAGCAGCTTCAACCTTCATATTGACAATGAGGCTTTATTTACAACCTAATCATTGTCATATCTAATAGATAAACACTAGTGTAACCACACCACTTTACGCTGCAATTAAGGCGGTAATTCAATGCCATAATCAATGCGGTACACGGTAACGGTAGTGTCGCCCCTGCCTTAGCGACACCTAGTTTAATTTTGATATGCTTAGACTTTTATCCCTAAATTGAAAATATTTCATTTTCTAACTAGAAAAACCGAGAAAACCTAGAAAACCACTTTAAAATCCATCAGTAGTGATATATACGCACAGAAGACACAGTCACAAAATATTTTAAATCGCAGGTTTCCAGAATAATATACGGGTTTCAGATATTTCCGCAGTAATTAATACAGCACAACCTATTTTTCATAAAATGAATGTTTTGAGCCGTGGTTACAGTCTGACTAGTTAGTTGTACATTGCGCGGTTAGAGCTGACACGAAAAGCAACAGTACCACCTACATCGACAGCGCGTCACCCCGTCGTTGGAAGCCGCAACGAAAAATAAAATTGATATTGCAGTGCCTCGAGCGAACTGAGGAAAAGGATTTCGAAATAAATGACTTTTAAAATTTCATCTTTGAACACAGTTTCTCTATCAACTGTCGAGGTAACTGGATTTTATACGAACGTTTATTGTAGTATCCAAATTGATACGAGTCCACGGTTCGACTACAAAAATGTAAGCGGAACTTTAAGCAAAATAATGGTAAAAAAATTCACGTGTATCACCTCAAAATACGTGACAGAAGTAAAAGCCTATCTGTCTCGGCTATTTTTTCTTTTTCTAGCCAAACATCTTTTAAGGTTCGTTCTGTACACTACTTTAATGCGTTTAATGTCATAATCCAGCCAAGTTAAAAAGACATAAATGCTGTGTGACACTGTACAAACCTTGGCTCATTCTCTTTAGGTGGATTATTGACATTAAACGTATAATGTGCATACTATCAGTCAACAAAACGCCATTTTTCTCGTCTCTTTGCGTCGGAAGCATTTCAAATGTTGCTCTCAAATTCGACCTTGATTTTTGAAGTGAAACTTCTTAAACTTTTTTGTGATGAGTAAAAAATATTAAACTCGCGTCAGGATCACGTGACCTGATCGAAAATTCGTAAGATTGATCTCGCGTCAGGACACGTGACCATTATTAACAGTAGGTAACCCTTTATTTTTAGTACATGGCGATTATCAGTAGGTTGTACAGGGAGGTTGGATATGGAATTTTAATTCTATTGATATGACACATTGGAAATCAAATATACTACGTCAAAAAAGGAAATAAACAAACATTATTTTTTTTAGTATATGGCGATTATGAGTAGTACATAAATAAAGCCACATGTCCATTTTTAAAATTCTAGACCCAATGGTTTGAGCGATAGATAAAGAAAGACTATAGATGGATCACATTCGGTTGAAAAAAAAAAACTTATGAACAGTGCTTGTCATTCTAATGCTATTTTTACTTAATCGTCTATGAAAATTTCAATTGTCTAACTATCACGTTCATGAGATACAGCCTGGTGACAGACGGATAGCGAAGTCTTCGTAAAAGGGTCCCGATTTGTACCCTTTGGGTACGGAACCCTAAAAAACAATAACACAGACCAAAATCTAGTTAATATTGTATTGTCGACTCCGTGACATAGTAGGTGATAACCAATTGCAGAATCGAGGGGCGTGGGTTTGATTTCCGTAGATGACAAACATTTATGTGATTAACATTTGTATTTTCGACCGACTTTTAAAAAAGAAGGAGGTTCTCAATACGTCGGAACCTTTTTTTTTATTTTCGTTACTGAAAAGAAAAAAATAAAAACTTTTTAACAAATAAAACAACCGTCCAAGGCGTCCAAAAAACTTAGTGTACTCAACAGAGCGAAGCAGTACTTCACGTCGGGGCAAAGGTTGCTACTTTACAAGTCGCAAGTCCGGCTCCATATGGAGTACTGCTGCCATCTCTGGGCGGGTGCACCCGGATACCAGCTTGGCCCTTTTGACTCGGTTCAACGACGGACTGTGAGAATTGTCAACGATCCCAAACTCACTTGCGGTATCGAGCCCTTAAGTCTGAGGAGAGACTTTGCCTCCCTGTGTGTGTTCTACCGCTTGTACAATGGATTGTGTTCTGAGGAATTGTTCGAAATGATGCCCACGGCTACTTTCTACCATCGCACCGCTCGCCATCGACAGGGAATTCATTCTCACACTTTGGAACCGAAATGGTCGCGTACAGTGCGGTTTCAGAGAAACTTCCTCCCGCGAACGCTTGGGTTGTGGAATGAGCTCCCTGCCAAGGTTTTCTCTAAGGACTACAGTATGGGGTTCTTCAAGAAAGAAGTTATTAGATTTCTGAAGGGTCGGCAACGCGCGAGTGATGCCCCTAGTGTTGCAAGCGTCCATAGGCTACGGTGACCGCTTACCATCAGGCGGACCGTAGGCTTGTTTGCCACCTTAGTGGTATTTCAAACTGTAATTCAGATCAGATTTTTGGAAATTAGTAATTATTTTTACCTTTTTAGTGCATCTTTTTGAAGCCGGTTGTTTTCAAATAGTTTCACTCTATTTTGTCCACACACAGAATATTTTTTTCTGGTGATCAAACTAGTCAAATGATCCATTCTGTATCAGTTGAGTAACAAATGTGTACAGTCATCTTGATAAAAATAACTCAGTTACTAATATTACAAACTAAAAAATAAAGAAAAATGGGTGTTTTCTATGTATAATATGTGTGTACTTGTATCCGTTGTCTGGTATCCATAGTACAAGCTTTGCTTAGTTTAGGACCAGGCGACCAGAACAATTTACTGCCAAGTTATTTTGAAAGTTTCAAGTCTCTAGCTTAGTTTTTAGCTAAAAGTTTGCTAAAAATCGATTGTGAATTTTCACTCCAACTGACAGATATGAGTGGGAGTTATAAAAAGCTAGTTGTAAATAATATAAAAAAAAATACTTTAACCTGCATAGAATTAAATTATTGCGCTGAATAAAAGTATCGATTGTCATGTCATAGCGTAGAGTGTGTCGTACCTTGTATATTATATGATATTTTGTTACTTCTTTTTTGCGTGAATGTAGGAAAAATCCATCATTTTTAAAGCTAAATGCATACGCCTTCATATTTAGGTAAATGGTAAAAAAAGGGGATAAAAATTTAAAATATAAAAATTTGTCCACGCAGACGAAGTCACAGATAACAGCTAGTTCAAAATATTAGTATAATTTACTTACATTTCCGTTGATTTTTTATCGATAACAGATAACAGGTAGAAGGACAACACTATCGGTTGTTTTGTAAAGTTGACATTGTATAGTAAAAGTGGTGACATTCTAATTGTTTTGACCATGTTCGACCTACTACAGAGCTGTCTTCGTCTCTTTTGTGTCTTTGACATTTTGATTGCTGTTACAAATTACATACTTATGTAGCAAGTGTGGTAGTACTTAATACAACCCATCTTTCATCTTCCTATATCTATGATTTGGGATGTGCGTTGATATGTCAACAAGTCAGTCATCAATCAGTCAGGCAGTCAGTTTCTTTCTCTATATACACAGATAACTCGGCTTCCAGGTGGCGTATCATGACGAATTGATAAAACATGCTCCAGATTTTAAGTTAGCAATAACTACAGCTGTAAAAACTGCATCCAATTATGTAAAATAGCTTTGGTGTTTTAACATTCTAAAATAACACAAGCCAATATAAAAAACTTTTTTTTGTGTTTATTATTTAATGATTAGTGTCGGATTTTTTAACATTGAAATATAACCAAAAAATTACAACAAGTATAAGGTAAAATATTGTCAACTAGCTGTTGCCCGCGGTTCTACCCGCCCTAAATTCAGTTATCGGTGTAGCACAACTCCTCAATTATAGAGTAAAAATCGACTCACACTTGACGTTGTCAAGTAACCTATCTCCTGGACTCAAACTATCTCCATGCCAAATTTGCCCGTGGTTCCACCCGCCATAAATTCGTTTATAGGTGTAGGATTTCAACGGCAACTCCTCAATTATAAATAAAACGACTCACACTTGACGTTTACAAGCAACCTATGTCCTTTCCCGAAATTAAAACCATGTCCGTTCATCGGTGCAGCGGTTTAAGCGTGAAGAGGTAACAGATAGAGTTACTTAATTTTGCGATTTCATAATAACTTCTAATAAATCTACGGCTGAATCCTCATTTTTAAATATCTTACTATCTACTATGGCATCTAAGTCTAATTTATTATTTCTTAATTTTCTTCCAAATCTTCTATTTCGCCGCCTCCGCGCCTCGTTTCCGGTTGTTGTCGGTATTTTGTCCCGCGACAAATGGTTCGCGAAGCATGAACTTGGCGTACACGCAATGCGGTTGTCTGTATTTCTATTGTTAACGATTTGATTGTGCTTAAAATACTCGTGATTTGGATAAATGAACTGGAATTGTTATTTTTAGATTTGTAAACCACCAGAGCGCTAAGTAAAGCGCAGTAGGAACTTCGGCGTTCAATCTTTGTCAAGTGCGTTAACTTTATGTGAACTTTGCGCGAACCTCCGTGAATGTGGAAGACTTGCAGTTCTTGCCGCGATCCGCACCCGCGATTTGCGCAAATATCGCGCCGTGAAACGCTCGCGAGTGTGGAGAGGCCATAAATATTTGTAGTTATAATATGCGACTGTAGAAAGTGCTGCATTGTAATAAAATATACAAATAAATACAAGGATTTCTTTAATTTTAATATTTTCCCAATACAGAGGTTTCATTGTAAATAACAAACAATTAAATAAAGAAGAAAACTAGGGATGAATAAAGGCTACCTGTCGCCTCCATTGTAATGTGGGTGTGTATCCATTGGTTACCCCTTCAAGCTATTAGAACAATATACTTATACTCATACCTATTAAAACTCGAATTCGATGTGTCCCCTTTTCGCCTTCATTGTAAATTGTTTAGTTTTAGAAAGATAACTAACATGTCCTTCCTGTACTTACAAGAAATTAATTTGTTTAAAAAATTGCAAAAAAAAACTATTCGCAGAAGTGATTTTATTTCAGATATTTAGATAATACATATACATACATACATCCGTGTTTTAAATAAACCAACCGATGTAGGGCTTTTATTTTAAAACAATGACATTCCTTTATTTGCTCAATTAAAATTCAACGATGCTTTGTATGATAGCTTTGATAATAGTGTGGTTAAAATGTCGAACATTAAACGTATAAAAGTTAAATTAATAGTTTGACAATTATTATTTATTCATAGAGAGTAATATGCGGTCATTTGTTTGCTCGTATACGAGCATTTTAGGTCAGAGACATTTATTTGTTAGTGACAAATTAATGTTTTATGTCTTTGATGATAGGTTTGTAGCTGTATTATTAGCAAGTTACCTAAATGATATATAGTATATTTCTCTATAATTTATACATATAATAAATTAGTTAGAATATAAATATTGTTATTATCTTAATCAGGAAGATAAAAAAAAAGGATTCTAATATTCAGTATGAAACTAAACGTTGTAATAAGAGAATTTAAAATTCCGTCGGTGGTGGCCGAGGGGTTTTGATTTCACTGACCGGCGAAGGTTCAAGCCCGGCGTGAACCCATGAGTCTTTTTTTTTAATTTCTCGAGTACATTGACGGTTTACACCACTGAGAACATTGTGCATACTTTAACAAAATGCGTATGTAAAGTCCACAATCCGCACTGGGCCCGCGTGTGGACTATGGCCCAAATCACCCTCGGTGAGGGTAGGCCATGCCTCAACAGCGGGGACGTATGAGGTTTAAAGGAAAATCCCGTCTATGTCTTCTCTTCAAAGTATTATTTAACAAAGGTTTGTGACTTTATTGTTCGTTTTGCGTTACAGCAATCAAGACGATAATTCCAATAGATTTTTTTGATAAGGAAAATATTGAAAATATGTTCGGCTCCTCTGAAATACCGACTAAGGTGGCTAACAAGCTTACGATCCGCCTGGTGGTATTTTTTTTTCTGACTGTCTATGCAGTTGCAGCCATACCTGCTTCACCGGGCTTTTTTGGGCGAGATTCTGAAGGAGCCTCAGCCCGTATAGCGCCCAACGCTTAAGGGCGTCCCTTCGACCGGTGTGAGTCTCGAACCCGAATGTGAGTCACCGCCAGGAGGGGAGTTTCCCGTTACGCGAGTGCGGTTGCGATTGAATGGGGGCGAGAAGCGCCCCAGCACTCTTTGATACCTCGTGTATCCTTGTGGGCGCCGACGAACCCGGGGACGTCGGCGTCGTGTTTGGAGGGAGGCCCTATCCGGATAGCAAGATCGTCATCTGGGGCCGTTAGTACGTGCCGAGGCCACCTAACTATAGTTTTACGACCATGCCGAGTTCGGTCGGGGGGATGATACGTTGTGGATTGCACAATTAGTCGATTCGGGTGATTTTGTGCACGTTCGATAAAGCGGACTGCCAGGTCTTTAAAATATTGGGGATAGTGGGGAGCTCGAAGTCCCTGTGTAGGTCCGCATTCGTACCTCCGTACCAGGAGGCTCCTGAGGCCCCTCTGAGAAAGCGGTTTTGAAGGGTCTGAAGTTTATGGAGATTGCTCTTGGATAACGCAAAGACTACGCTAGCATAAGCTAGTATGGTAGCCTGTAGCCGGTAGCCTGGTGGTAAGTGGTTACTGTAGCTTATGGACGTACGCTAAACCTGTGGCATCAATGTCGCGTTGCCGACCCTAAAAAAATCTAATAACTTAAACATAATTACAAAAAAATATACCCAAGCCATTTATTTTTATGGTCATCATAATAAAAAGTTATTTAATTTATAATCAGTTTGCGTTATTATAGTAAAAAAATTCCTAAAGAAAAAGTAGCTATGATACATAACTTGTGCAGTGCTCGTTTTTATATATTTTGTTTTAGATAGATCTAGAAAATGTAAAGAATAAAAAGTCGAAAACTTTCGAAATATTTTACTGGTCATCTTTTGAAACGTTGTGAGTCAAATATTTTAAATAAATAAATTGAAAGTAAAACATTTGAAATGTTTTTGTTTTATTTATAATAACTATAGCAAACGTACATAACCATAACAATAAATGTTTTTTTCTTCGATCGTAAGAAAATTAAATATGTTTGAAATACATTTTGCAAATATTTCACGATTCTAAGATTAAACAGCAGGCAGATATCGTTTTGTAGAGATAATTCGAGAATAGCGACTCTGGCTGTCTCGATGTCACTCGCCGCTCAAGATCCATGGCCTCTGGTGAGCTTATGCGCTCAGAATAATAATAACTTAAACAAAAATCTGAATATTACCGATTCTGAAATAATAATCTATTTTTTATAGGTTGACTGAAAACGTACGTGTTCTGGAATTGGAATTATTTATTCCAGTATCGTATCGAATTTTTAAGTAATGTGAAAAAAAAAACCATTTTCTGTTTTCATTGAAACGATTTGGAGGTCGATTATTAATATTTGTATTCCATTGTTGAATACATGGAAGAACCCCCGTGTTAAAATGTTGCTCTTAATATATTTTTTTCATTGTAAAAATGTGTTTCATTATTACCAAAATTTTTCTAAAATCTTTTTTTCATTCAACATTTTTACTAAACAAATGCGCTTTATTTTATTTGCCAACAAAGTGTAGATTTTATTTTCAATTCAATACCTTAAACAAAATGAACTGTCAAAAAAAAAAAAAAATATTATTACAGTTAATTTATAATAGATAAAGTGATTAATTAATTACTTATTTTTATTGCAGAAAGCATAATTTATTTGAAGGTATGTTGATTACACTAAATTTCAAAATGATTTTCGATTCGAACCTATGTCATATTGTTAGCCATACTTGTAAAGGAGTTAACTTATTGTAATCAATATTCATATATCTTAGTAAAGGAGTATGAATACAATAGTCATGAAAAAGGTTAGGGATTTTCTCTCAATTTTTCCCGTACAGTATGTTTCTCTGTCGGTACGTAATGAAGCGCATGGATCCTCAGGGGCAGTACAAGGAGGCAGTGATGCGGTCCACTCACGAGCCGCATCAGGAATCAATTAGGAACGGCTGGTGGCTACGAAGCGCCTACCATATGAATTATTGACGACGCTACCGTTGGTCTACGTCAAGCTCGTACCATCAATTCTCGATTGGAACCTCGCTTTAAATCAATTTTAGTGCGTTCGTAAATAGAAAAAGAATAAAGCAAGGGATTTCGTAGAAATATGAGCTTTCAGAATAAATTAAGTATAGTAGTAACTTGATACCGTAAAAGTGAAACTTTAATTACCTCAATGTTTTTTTAGAAGTCGGACTCGCACAATGAGTGCTCTACTTAGGCCCACTAAGTAGGTGGGCCCATGTGATAGATCATTAAACTAGGTAGATACGTGTTTTTTCACTTCAAAGTCGGATGCCTGGAGAAAAATTGTAACTATCTTTCTTTACTGAAATTTTTTGGTATTTGTATCTAAGTACCATAAGTTTTTGGCATTCGACTTCAAGGCGATGGAAACACGTATGTTTTGTCAGTAGGTCTGCTTTAGGGAGTCATTTTAATTTTGACAATATATCGGAGTTCTCTATCTAGTCGGATATTTTTTTTTTTTGTAAAATTCATTTTATTATTTATTGTTTTAGTGAACCATTATTCATCACATTTCAACAGATCAGTCATTATAAACATCACACAAAATTAACGTTAATATACGTATAACTCAAGTATAAGCGCAATTTGAACGCGGGATATTTCAGCATCATCCAATAAGTCCAGAAACACAGCTAGGATACATTGTTTTACTATGGACTTTTAGTGCCTACTTTCTGTCTTTATCATCAGATCAGTTTAATGGTACCATTTTTATCTGAACCGTCATCATCAAAGTTGCTTTACTATCTTAATTGAGATATCTTATCGCCACATTGGAAGTGTGAATCATTTAAAAGTTCCGTTGGCCATCGGTTCCCTCAATTCCTCATGGATTCCGTCATCAGAACAGGATTTTGATAGTAAATCTAGGAGGATTGTCTTTTAAATAAAAGAGAAAAATTCCAAATCGGTTTCTAAATTACGTGCCGTGGTAACAGACATTAAAAACACAACCGAATTGAGAATCTCCTCCTGTTTTGAAGTAGGATAAAAATATCTTATGATGGTGCTAGTTAGTTGCTCGGTACTGCAGCGGGCGGGGGCATAATAGCTGCTTTCTTCCTATTTTTACCTAATTGAAACGAGATAAGTTAGGAAGATATTTTATATTTCTATGTTCTTTTATCATTTGAATCGATTAGCATTGGTACAGATCCTATCATAAGCGACTTTTACTAAACGATAACAACTTATCTCTTTATGTCTTACAGACACAGGAGTGTCTGACTATAACTCTACTAGCTACAGAGCCATTCTAAGATACCTTACGGCTCCCTGGTAAAGACAGGATCGGCTCTACAAATTTATTTAGACTTTCCGGGTCTATATTTTACACTTGAATGTCATGTCATGGAAAAAAGGAACAATCTTGACATTCCGATTGTTTCAAAAACATACTGACACCATCTATTATCGCTCAGTAATATCACTGTGAAGTATGTACTGCGATAAGACGTTCACTATCATTTCTACTTCCTTTTTACCTAACGAGAGATCGGAACCTCTACAGTACTTACCAACAGTTTGTTCGAATCCTGGGCACGGCTTACAACCTAAACCGGCTATTTTCAATATTTGTTTGCTTCGTCGTTATAGAGTGTAGGTCTGCTACATAAATTTTAAATTTTGAATTATTTTACTTTTGCTATAGACCCTGTAACAATGTTGGTTGAAAAATGATACTTGTGATGGCCTCCTACCTTTTTTTATGATAAAAATGGATAAAAAAATATATTTGACGACTTGATTAAGTCTAAAAAAAACTATCCCCTTATATCCAGTTTTAGATTAAGAGAGTAATATTACCTTAATTAATTTCTTTTTGGCAAATGTTTCTCCGGATACGCTAAGCAGATCCGACTTAAATTTAATGAATGTGTTCTTAAGGATATGGTTCAAACCCTGAAAAAATTGAGGCACGATTAATAAACTTTTGTTCTATAACAAATTTCTTAAACTAACCCCTTTTCAGTTTTTTTAAGTTTTGCCAAACGAATCTTCTTGGGTTGTGGAATGAGCTCCCTGCCAAGGTTTTCTCTAAGGACTACAGTATGGGGTTCTTCAAGAAAGAAGTTATTGGATTTTTGAAGGGTCGGCAACGCGCGAGTGATACTTTTGGTGTTGCAAGCGTCCGTAGGCCACAGTGACCGCTTAGCATCAGGCAGACCGTGTGCTTGTTTGCCACCTTAGTGGTATGAAAAAAAAAAATCTTCAAAGTGTTAAGTGCTATTATTATTTTGAAACTTTGCTAAAACATAGCCGTTATAGTCCTTCAGACCCTGAGAACAGGCATTTTTTCATAACAATGATGTGTAATAAACTATTTATTTATTTCATGTATTTCAATGAAAATTTTAGTGAGTTGAGATGTAGCTGCACTACTAACGCACGCTTAGTTACATATGGCGTCATCCTTGTTTTTACTCGAGTTTTTTGCCACGTAGTACTTACTGCCTCTTAAAATTATAATCGTTCCAAATTTATAAATATTAGGTCTGTAACTCGTTCCGTTTAGGGGTTTAGGGTTCTGGTCCATGTGACAAATAGATAGACAGACCAACTGACAGATTCTCAGACTCTCTTTTATTCTTAGAACACGGAAGTCAAAAAAAAATGAAATTCGGTAGGGACCATATGTAACTCTAAATAGGTACTAGAACTCGAATGCAAAAGAAATATAGTTTCCCTGGTGAGATAGTAGGTGCCTATATAATTCAAAAATAAAAAACATTTAGGTATATGAACTAAGCAATTTCTATCAATTTTCTAAATTCCTTTGTTAGAATTTCCCGAATCCCATTTAGTTAACAATGGCATCCTCTATCAGACGATCGATAAGTGAGCAAACTCGATTTCCTTCCCGATTATCCTGTCCGTCATACATTAAACGGAACATAAGGACTGCAATTCATGGAAGTTGGCTAGCGACTTACGGTAAAAACGAATACATATTTAAACATATTGACAAGGTAACATCACATGTAAACATATATAAGCCTCAGCCACTCGACGTCCCCACTCCAGGGCACAGACCTCTCTTTAGAGATACTTAGGCCTTAGTCCAGGCGCTGGCCTAATGCGGATAGGCAGAAGTTGTCGAGCTACTGGTCACTTGATTGTCAGCGTTTTAAAGCCTACACTGAAAAAAAAAGGATAGCAAAACTGGTTTAGCTATTCGAAATTTATTTAGTAATAACCAAACTTTTGTTATAATTAAACAAATGATTCGCTACACGTAAGTGAACACTTAATCTTCTAGTAGCTATTTAGTTTAGCAGTCCCCCAGTTATGTTCCTGGTAGATAAAAATTGTGTTATTGTTAGCTAAACTTTTTTTTCCGTGTAATAAGGCCTCTAACTTGGCTTATTATATCACAACAACTAGAAACCAAACACGCTTAACGTGACCTCCGAAGTACGTTGAAACTTAAAAAAATGTGCCATGATAGGCTGGCCACGGCTGACGTTGTTTAACTTCAATTGCAATAGAAAAATGTAACTTGGACAGGAGCTTCGTAATATTAAAAACATGTAATACTTAGATTGTGGTAATATTAAAATTAATATCGTTCCAATATTTTATCTTTCTCTCAATCGTAGTTTAATGACATGTCTCCTTATAGGAGCTTATTTGTATATTTAATAAAGAAATACTTGAAGTGGGTTTGCATTGCAGCTAAACATCAAAGACGAATTCAGTCAGTTGAGAGCAGGCTGTGAAATATCTATACATGCAAAATGCTTTGTCCTGAATGACTGACGGATTAACGCACAGCCTAAACCGCTGATTGTAGAGACCTGAAACTTGGAGGGTGTGTTCTTTGTATGACGAAGGCATCCGATAAGAAAGGATTTTCCGAAATTCTACCCCTAAGGGGGTGAAAAGGGGGCAAAGTTAGTATGGGGCTACGTAATTCCTTGGTCCAATCTACTTCAAATTTTCCATAAACTTGTTTTGACAGCATTGATGGAAGACGTGTTTCGTATTTTATTAAAATTCATCCCCTAAAGGGGTTAAAAAGGGGTAGACAGTTATTTTGGCAGTGATTTGCTTCGAAGTTGATATCAATACTCCTTAGTGCTTTTGATTTAAATTTCATTTTATTTTGACACATTGTTGGAAAACTCAATCCAATTTCATTCAAAAAAGGTTGAACTCACTGAAAGACATAAGCAAATACTCCTTAAAATTGGAATGTCTCGAAAGTCACTGTACTATATTAGTTCCTCATTTGAAGATTTCTAAGCTTATGAACTTGAGATTATGCACTTTTTAGGTGTTTGATTTTTTGTGTATAATACTTATTTTTCTACCTATATAAATATTAAATGCTTTGTCCTGAATGACTGACTGACGAATCAACGCACAGCCTTAACTGCTGATCGTAGAGACCTGAAAATTGTAGGGTCTATTCGTTGTATGACGTAGGCATTCGATAACAAAGGATTTTTCAATGGGGTTAAGTCGGACTCACGCAATAAGGGTAAACCGACTGTAATGAAATTTTGGTAAGTTGTTATACACACACCGGGGAATGTTTCTGAGAAAGAAAAAAAAGGGTCAAGTGCGAGTGATACAGGAACAAGGGTTCAAGTGCGAGTTGGACTCGCGCAATAAGGGTAAACCGATTGTAATGAAATTTTGGTAAGTTGTTATACACTCGCCAGGCAATGTTTCTGAGAAAGAAATAAATGGTCAAGTGCAAGTCAGGCTCGCGCAATAAGGGTAAACTGATTTTATTGAAATTTTGGTAAGTTGTTATGCACACACCGGGAAAGATTTGTTAAACAGAAAAAAAGGGTCAAGTGCGAGTCAGAGAGGGTCAAGTGCGAGTCGGACTAGCGCAATAAGGGTAAACAGATTGTGATGACAATTGGTAAATAAACGCCGGGGAAGGTTTCTGAATTAGTACAAACCTTTTACATTGGTTTGTGTTGGTGCTGCATTTGTTTTAAAAAAAGAAACAACGTTTACCGGTTCAGCTAGTATTAGTCTAAATAATAACTAGCAAGTAAAAAAAATTTGTTTTCCTGTAGAAATTATTTGAAAATCAACTATGAGAAATCCTAGTATCCTAGTGTGGCCGACTGCTGTGCAGAGGGTATGGGTTCGATTCCCGCACAGGACAAACATTTATTTGTGTTTGTCTTGACTCTGGGTGTAATTATGTATGATATGTATGTATTTACAAAAAAAAAGCAATATATGTATTTGTATCCGTTGTCTGGTATCCACAACACAAGCTTTGCTTGCTTTGGGGCCAGACGGCGCTGTGTGTAATGTCCAAATATATTTGTATTTATTTATTTATTTATTTATGCTAAATTTAAATAGCTTTCGCAGAAACATTATTCTTTCGCTGAAAACCTAAAATTCATACACCTATTCACTTAGTAGGGTTCCAACTTTATGTAACTGCACATAATATACAGGGTGAAAACGCCCCTTCGGCTGCTTTCGAAACCAAGTTTCGAAACCAGTTACCAAAAAAGAAAAATATTTCTCCTACCGCAACGCTAAGTGATATAACTCGATTATTTCAAAAGCATACACGGTATCAAAATACTGATTATTGATCCTGAAACTGCTTCACGAGCTCTATCCAATGGTATCAATAATAGTTTACAAAATAAACTGGATAGCATGTCTTATACGAATTTGTAGTTCATTTCACTTGTATCTATTATCTTTCACAATTATTGATACAAATATTAATAAGTGCATAATATCTTTTTTGTACGTACCTAAATGATATATAATATTATATAAATACCTCACTTCATGTCGCCATACTAAATGATTAAAGCTTAAAACATTAAATTTTCGCTTAGATCCAGTTTATTTTACAAACCATCATTGATTCTATTGGATAAAGCTCGTGAAGCACTTTAAGGATCAATAATCAGTATTTCGATACCGTGTATGGTTCCGAATCAATCGAGTGAGATCATTTAGTGTTTCCACCCTGTATATAGAGTGTTAAAACTGGTAATAGGAGCCTAACTCACATATGCAGGGTTTTTAACTTTTAGTTTCTAGTTAATGTTTCTAAGTATATGTACGTCTGCTCTGTAATATTATATGTTATATGAATATTTTTTTTTCTCGGGAGTTACTTTAAATCACACAGAGTAATTGAAGACTTTTAACGTATCACATGGTGCCCCCCCATATGCAATCTGAAAAACAATAGGCAAAATAGTACCTAAATTTTGATTGCTTTTTAAATCAAACTATGTACATTGTAAATCTTGTTTATTAAGTGTTTCAATACAAAACATGTATTTATTAGTTGAAACACTATAATATTATGTTTCATTTGTGATTTTACAATAGTACATTGTTCACCAAGGGGTGAAAGTAACTGATTACCGACGAGGGTGTAGTAAAACACACGAGGTGGGAATCGTCTTTCATCCCGAGTGATACATAGTGCTTTACACTACAAATGCGAGGATAATAAAATATAATTAATTAAAGTTTTAATTTACTAAACAAATATTAATATTACTTTTGTAAACATAGATGGCACTGTACTGAATAATTACAAGCTATGGTTATGTTTTCTGTTGTTCATAAATAGTGAGGTTTTTTTTTTCAAAATTAAATTGATGCGCTATTATAATCACAGATGGCTCTGCCTCAAATAAAAATGCGCTATTTAATTGTTTCGTCAGCTTTTGAATAGAAAGTGCTTTTTTATTTTTACTTTCTTCCCTCTAGACGGGCAAGAAAGTATTAATCTCTGCAAACACGTACTTTCAACCCTATTTTTGACTATGCATGAAGGTTCTTTCAGAGCATGAATAGTGTAAAGATTTTTTATTGGACGCACGCAATAAAACAGTATTGTAATTAGTTTATGATGCTAGATGTAGTTAATTTACTTGACGATTCGAAAGTGTTCTTAGTAACCCATTTGAATAAAAAGATTTTGATTTAAGCCCTGCGGCACACTGTTAACTTGTGACCAGTATAAATATTACTTTACTTCCTTTAATCGTTATTAAGTTTATATGAGTCAAACAAATACACATAGGTTCGTGATATAAACAATAATAATAATATACCATCACAACACATATTTCTAAAGGGATGATTATAGGCTATACCAATAATACTCGTAAAATCTACATTTCACCGATTTGATCTGAGTTTACCATTGGTATTTTACCTCACATATGTGGGTCTAACGTGTATCGGACAAAAACAGTAGTCAAGACAGTGTAGGTAACTGATTACATATTGATGATATTAAGAAAAAGAAAACACTTAGCACCAAGTGCGCAAGGTTTATTTTTACTTCTTAGTGGATTTGTGAAGGCGGTGTAATTTTCAACCTTACGCACATGGAACATTGAATTTTCGTCTTTAAGTCAATTGCCAAAAATAATTGTTTCGTATCTTTGCAGCAAATTTTTGCCATTCGACTTCAAGGAAAAGAAATCACTGAGATTAATTTCCATCAAGGTTAATTTTACTCTTAAGAAAGTTTCTGAAGGCGGTGTTATTTTTTTGTATGTTTCTCATATTTTTACTTTTTAATTATCTCATTCTTTGCTAGATAGACTTATAACGTAGACATAGGGTAAAACAATAAATGTATATAAATTCAATGTACTTGATTGTCTAGAAGAGGGGCTGTAGCCCTGAAATCGATAAGCAAAGTTATTCAAAGTCGGGCGTAGTCGGTACCTGAATGGTCTTCCGTGTTGCAAACTTCGAAGGGTACGTTGGCCAATGGCCCTATCTGTGTCGTCATATAGACAGCAGTCGTTAAGCCAAGTCAGAGGCCTTGTGGGCAGCTTGAAAACTTGGACTGTCGAGTGGCCACAAACGTCCGCCAAATTGCATTGAACCAGTGCGGAGGTGTACTACGGCCTAAGCCTCCTTCCCTAAGTCTTTTTCTCTTAGGATAAGCATGTAAACCTGCAGTTACCCTAATAGTGTTGAGGGTAGATATAATAATTTTCAATAACTAAAGTAGGTGTTTCTTTTATTTAATTTCAATGCGAGCGATATTCAAAAGTTAAAAAAATCATCTATACTGACATTTAAGTAAGGCAAAATTGTATTTCAAATATGCAAATTCCCTTAAAAATAATCATAAATTCTACCACGGATTAAAAGGCAATCCAATCGTAAAATGAAATTTAAGTTAAAATATCTATAACAACACGAGGAAACATTAAAACATTACCGATGTAAAACGGGTGAAACCCTTTTATAATTCAGTTATCGATTTCCATTTCGCTTCATTGTAATAATTGTAATGAGGTTTGGTGAATGTTGCTGGACAGCATTGAAATTCGCATTTTAGTGAATGGTTCAGTTTGATTCGTGAAATGGGCAGCTAAATGTTATGATAATGAAAACTTAAATGAAGATTAATTTTGAAATGTAGATATAACTTTTGAAATCCGTGAATATGTTAGTAATATTGCTGTGCCCTTGGGGGCACGGGTTTGGACCTCGCACAGAACAAATGTATGTTTTTGTTGAATGGATGTATGTGTTTGTCTTTAGTCTGGGTATTTTCTGTGTATAATATATGTATATGTATTTGTAAAAGAGCATTTAAGTATTAGTACTTCTGTCTGGTATTCATCTTACAAGCTTTGCTTAGTTTGGACCAGATGGCGCTGAGTGCACAGTCTAAGAAAATAATTTATTATGACTCATTAAAAAAAGAATGTCTGCGGTTTTGTTTGAAGTATCTGCATTAATTGAACACCTCCGCACTGGTTCAATGCAATTTGGCGGACGTTTGTGGCCACTCGACAGTCCAAGTTTTCAAGCTGCCCACAAGGCCTCTGACTTGGCTTAACGACTGCTGTCTATATGACGACACAGATAGGGCCATTGGCCAACGTACCCTTCGAAGTTTGCAACACGGAAGACCATTCAGGTACCGACTACGCCCGACTTTGAATAACTTTGCTTATCGATTTCAGGGCTACAGCCCCTCTTCTAGACAATCAAGTACATTGAATTTATATACATTTATTGTTTTACCCTATGTCTACGTTATAAGTCTATCTAGCAAAGAATGAGATAATTAAAAAGTAAAAATATGAGAAACATACAAAAAAATAACACCGCCTTCAGAAACTTTCTTAAGAGTAAAATTAACCTTGATGGAAATTAATCTCAGTGATTTCTTTTCCTTGAAGTCGAATGGCAAATATTTGCTGCAATACGAAACAATTATTTTTGGCAATTGACTTAAAGACGAAAATTCAATGTTCCATGTGCGTAAGGTTGAAAATTACACCGCCTTCACAAATCCACTAAGAAGTAAAAATAAACCTTGCGCACTTGGTGCTAAGTGTTTTCTTTTTCTTTAAGTGAAAATATTTATCTCTAGTTTATTTTTTTCTAGTGATTGGCACATATTTAACAGTCTAACTAAACCGATTTTAATGCAAGTTCTTAAGTTAAGTACTTAAGTAGAGAATTACCAAATTAAATAAAAGAAGAACTTTTAGATTTTGAGCAATACGTGAATATACATACATACACATATAAAATTTGATATTTTTGTTTTAGAAGTCCACATATATATGAATACTGTGCAATTCGAACAATATACAATACATACTGGTCAAATTGATATCTTCTTTCTTTTGAAGTCGATTTAAATAATTTTCAGTATTAGGCTAAGTGTCAGCCCTAAAGTAAATCAATAAAAACAAATAAATAAAAAAAAATGTTTGAACTAGTTTCGTAAATACAAAGATATTCCGCTTGCCTACAAATTTACAATAGCAAAATTGTTATTGACTATTATTTATAGGCATTTTATTCTATGTGCTACATAAGATTTAATGTTTTGTGGTAATATGGAATCCTAAGTATGCGAGTTGTACTTGACCGGTTTTCATTCAGTTATGTTTTTGGTCTATGTCTTTTTTCCAGGGTCCGACCGAAGTGATGAAATATGAAATAATAAACTAAACTAAAATAACTAATTAATATTTTTACATGTTTAAGTTTTTTATACGTATAGCACTTCTATAAGTCTCCTTGCCTTTTTTGAACTGTAAAAATATTTTAATTATTAGTTCCGGGAACTTTCAGAGGAACTAAACCAAAATGGTAAAAAGCAACACTTATGGTGAGACTTTAGTGCCCATCTGTCTGCATTTCACAGTTTTTTTTTTTAATAATACCAATATCTACACAAATACAATGGCGTAAGTGGGAGTACCTACGTTAAATTGCTCTGTCAAAGGCCCAATATGTAATCAGTTACCTACACTGTCTTGACTACTGTTTTTGTCCGATACACGTTAAAAACTTAAATGAAGATTAATTTTGAAATGTAGATATAACTTTTGAAATCCGTGAATATGTTAGTAATATTGCTGTCTGCTGAACCAAGGGGCACGGGTTTGGACCTCGCACAGAACAAATGTATGTTTTTGTTGAATGGATGTATGTGTTTGTCTTTAGTCTGGGTATTTTCTGTGTATAATATATGTATATGTATTTGTAAAAGAGCATTTAAGTATTAGTACTTCTGTATGGTACTTACAAGCTTTGCTTAGTTTGGACCAGATGGCGCTGAGTGCACAGTCTAAGAACATAATTTATTATGACTCATTAAAAAAAGAATGTCTGCGGTTTTGTTTGAAGTATCTGCATTAATAGAACTCATAAAATGCAGAGTATGATAAAAATGGAATAATAAATTAAGAAACACATAGACCTACATACATTTTTCGTTTTTCATGTAAACTCTATTCGGGATGACAAATTAACCTTACAATTTACAGCTTATCGATACGCCCAATTTTATCCAAACGTATAGACAGGCGGTCTAATTTAATAAACTGTGTATGTGTTTTACATTTTAAAAACCAGTCAAGTGCGAGGCGGACTGACGCACCAAGGCTTCTGTAAGTACTTATATGAATTGAATGGGGTCACAGCTTTTAAACTAAATAACGAATTAGAGTTTTCAGTATTTGTTGTTTAAATATATTATATCATATATAATGTAACTACTGTATATATATTCGCAATTTCTTGTTTACTTTGTGATGTAGTCCCGGTAGAAAAATTGGTCCAAAATTAACAACTATGACCCCATTCTTTTAATTACAAAAATAAAACTAATGATAAACTAGTTTATAGTTTTAATCGACTTTAGGATTAAGGGGCTCTATTCAAAAATGCACATTCAGCCCTGCCTAGCCGAATTTCATAAGATTGTACTAGTGCTGCTGTGGAGACTTGTTCTAATAAATAACTTATTTAATAGCTGAATACTGTAGACGTACCTATGTAAATAAATCGCAGGGTGATGTTTTTATGGACTTAGTTTTTAACACAGCTAAAACTAAAGGGACAAAGAAGAAAATTTAATACATTGTATCAGTATCATGAGTTCGTGATATATCTGACGAATATATTGTTGCGCGAATTCACAGGGAACTACATCACGACGCAATGAAGTGACCTGATTTTTGATACAGATATACGGATGGAAGCTATATAACATACAAATCTACGTCGGGCAAATAAGAAGGAATTCAGCAGGAATCCCACAGCCATGACTGAAACCCGTGCAGGCGAAGCCTCGGGTATAAGCTAGTTTAAACTATTTTTAAACCAATTAAGAAAATTTTCCAAAACCTGCAAGTACCAGGTCTACATAAAAAAACTTGGCTAAAAGCATAAGGAAGTCTTGTACCTAAAGAAAACTGCTACGGAATTTGAACAGAAACCTTAGAACATATTTTTGCCATCCGCCATTTGCGTAATCTGACACGAAGTCTCTGAATCCAATAGGATATGTGAGAGTTTCTCGGATAACTTATCTCTAGTTCTTAGAGTTATCTACGTAGAAAATCGTTTGATAATATATTGGTGTTTGAGATTGAAGTCGATCGTGACATTGGTTTATCGGATGAAATATTGCTTATTGGTAAAGTTTTATTGTACTTGTCACAGGTGTGATAGGATTCAAAATATGTGACTCTTACTTTTCTGTTTCTTCCAGATCAGAAATATGTAAGGTTTTAAGGGTTCCGTAGCCAAATAAGAGAATCTTTCTTATAGTTTTACCTTGTCCGTCCGTCTATATACTTATGTCACATACAAACTTATAATTCTGCCTTCGTATCGCTTCTGGTGAAATATCAAATGCAGGTGTTCTTTGGATGTTTTACTATGAAATTGATATAATATAAAACGGGTCAAGTGCGTATTCTACAAGTTTAAACTTAGGGTTCTAAGTTTAAGATTTTTTGCAGATGTCTGAAAAACTTGTCAACTAATTTTTTTTTTAAAGATTTTTCGTCCGAATACTTTAATTTTGTATCCTCTTTTCACAATTTTAGTACCATACGTCCAAAAAATAATCAATTTCGTATTTATTAACTGCTAGAATAAAATTTACGCGATTTTAAACTGTTATATATATATTTCTCAAAAGAAGACTTTTCATGTTCAGAAGAAATCAACTCACAAATCGAAATAATAACCTCCATTATGTTAAGTGAATTACTAATATAAGAGTTGTGAGATTAAATAAAATTTTATATAAATGCCTGTTTACACGAAGCCATCCAAAATACCAGCCGCAATGTTTTCAATTTCACGAAACAATTATTCCGCCATGTCATCAATTGGATTCAGGCTTTGATTGCGCGGCAAATTCGTTTTGTTTGGAAACAAAAATTGCAATATAAAGAGCTGGCACATTCCCTTTTGGTTAAACGTAGATAGCTTCCAAAACGTAACACTGTTTGCAATTCATTTTCCACAGGTGATTGGCCATATTTTGTTTCATTTTTATTTTTTACTCTATATTAACTGGAATTGTTCAGGGTGAAGAAGAAAACAATGCAATCCAATTTATATAATCTAATTGAATACAGAATCTTTTCCGGGAAATCGCTTCGAGAGTAGAGGAAGGCGCGGGTGGGAGAGCTTACCGAGGGAACGACAATTGTGATATCTACGCGATTCAATGGCGGCGGTTTATCTCATATAAGATATAATAGTCACAATTGGGTAATAGTGAAAGAATCGATGACGCACGTATATCTATTGTGGTTGGAATGCTTTGTATAAACTACATTAGACACTATTACCTTCCTGCGATCTTTGTATCTTCCTAATCAATGTAATCAATTCTTAATCAATTTAGTTTTCTTTTGACAATATTGTTTGTTATTTATTTACATTAGTAATTAATATATATTTTGGCACAATATCAAATTTTAGAGTTACTTATCTTAAAAGGAAAAACGGAACCATTTTGCCTGTAAATGCCATGTTGTCTGACTGTTTGTCAAAATAATTTTGCTTTAAAACCGTTTGAGGCAGAAACTTCGAATTTGAAATAGTAATCTAAATCATTATTATTATTAAATAAATAATTCAGTTAAAAATATCATTTAAAAGACATTACAGGAGTACAACCTTTGTCTATACAATGTTTCGTTTAAAATCGTTGTAAAAACGAAAAAAAATAATGTCACAAGTAAAAAGACAACATAAACACAGCTATTCCACAAAGTTGCCGCTAAAGTGAATATCGCATAAACTTCGCAAAGTCTCCAGTGTAGTTGTCAACGTCTAAATCATAAATAAATTGCAAGCGCTTAAAGCGGATGAAGTTTAAAGGACTTAGTGACTGAAAGTTAAAAAGCGCTGCATTTCATGCAGCCCAGGTGACCGGTGGTTTATCAGGGCGGTGCAGACGGCCGGGCCGGGCGGGACACTCTAGCGCGTCCTGCAGGGGTGGTTACCTCTCTACTCTCCGACTGACCGGACGAGTCACCTCTGGCGAGAGACCTCCACTGCTTCGTGGATAATCGCCTCATTTATAAAGTTTAGCACGACAAAGCTGTACGAGTTTTTGATTGAAAACAAACTTAGAAGGGACCGACTCATTTGAATAAGTATTCTGCGAATAAAGTGTGGCTTTATGTTTTCCTTCAGGAGTTTTTTCTTTGTTATGCAAAACAATGTTCCACCTTGTTTAGGTACTACAACACGCTTTATTTTTGAGTGACAGACTCTTTTGAAGTTAAGCCTCCGTATAAATAACTTTATTTTTAAAAGTATTGTTCTGAAAAAAGTAGGCTTTGGATGTTTTATGGTCTGAAGTTGTGACTGTTTGTTAAGTAGGCGGTTTTTTGTTACAAAAAATATTGTGTTATCAAGTTCTGACACCATTTTTTTTATTAAAATTAACGAGTTTCATGTTACAATTTTTAAGAAGATAATTAAGAATGTGAAATACTAGCTTTTACCTGAGGTTTCGCCCACGCAGAATTCGGTCATGTCGCTTTGGGATTCCTACGAAAAAAAAATCCAGTCACTTAGTTGCATCGTTCTAATGTGAAAAATAGGTATAAGATATTTCCGTGGGAACTCTCGATCCGTATAAGAAGTAATATATGACCTTATTCATCTTGCCAAAATGGTTCCTCTCGAGATAGAATGTATTTGGTCACACCTGGTCACGGTATATCCCATTGAAAAATCCGTGACAATTCTCAAACGGGATTAAATTATCCTATTTCCTGCTCCATCCCTTCAACTATACTTGTGAAGAGAACCAGTTTAATAGGCTGCTCCCTTGTGACGTTAGGAAATAATAAATTTACAAACAGACTTTCACATTATTATATTAGATAAGATAAGGAGGCCTACAACTGATATCAGTCTCAATCCCAATCCAGTTTCAATCGAATTTCGTGACAAGCTTAAACTTTTTTTTTTTTTTGGATTTGATTGGATTGAAATTGGGATTGCACACATTTCGAAATCACAAATCACAAAATATAAAAACAGTACTGAAACTAAGTGAAAGTTAAATCTTCGTAGCGATAGTTTTGTTTTGTTTATTAAAAATTTTGACATTTCTTTTCACAGATCATCATACCTAATTTCACTCTCGATCCGATGGCTCAAAGAGTACCGATTCTTAATATTTGTATAGGATTTTATTTCCGAAATTGGCCACCAAATTCCGTTCTCGATTGAGCGCTACAACAACATTCAAGAGTACCAATTTAGTAGATTTCTCAATCGCCGTAGGATTTTACGATTGAAACTGATATCAGTTGTAGGCCTCAAGGATTGAGTAGGCATATGTACCTTCATATGCAAATAGGCTACGGTGACCGCTTACCATCAGGCGGACCGTATGCATGTTTGCCACCTTAGTGGTATAAAAAATAAAAAATAATATACTATGATATTCTTCGTTTCGTTTTCATCGTTACTTTTTGTTCTCACGGGAATGTAGAACAAATTTATATGCGAGACAAGTGTACCATTTGTAACATAAATAAAAGCTAGTAAATAGGACACCCTAGAATCTTGAAATTCAGCAGGTAAGACAGGCAGAGTAATTTGCTCTAGGAACTAAGCTACTCATATGGCAATAATTACTACCTAGCAAAAACACCATTAAATATCTCTTTATTTTTTCAGTAGATTTGTAGCAAAGTTGTTAATTGTTTAGCTCTCTCGGCGCTGCGTTGCTAATGGGGCAGCACTCGAGGCACGATGCCTGCTAATCGAGAGACACGCCGACAAATTAGCCGGTCCACGCTAGATTTAACAAATCAACAACACAGTGCTACTAACGCGAGTTTCTAATCTTTGATTACTGCTATATTGATGAAAAAAAAAATTCATACGAATGGAGAGTTAGCTAATAGTGTGTTAGGAAAATTACGTACACGGTAAAGAATATCTATATGAGGCGCATATAGAAATCAAAACGAAAACAACATTGAAAAGGTGGTAGATGCAATTTTTTTCCAACTACTTGCTACTGTGGTTCGGCACTGGTGGCCTTGACATCTATTCGCGGACTAATTTTCGCGGCGGTGTTGTTTGCACTCTGCTGCAAAAAGTCAGGGCGGTTTGCACAAGGCCAGGGTGCCCTGGGAGGGACACGAACCACGGCTTGGGCAACCACTCTTCAAAATTCTACCACAACGAAATATAATATAATTAGACTGAATGTCTGTCTTCACTACACTATTATAATATACATGTTTAGTAATATTTTATGCTACTGTAATAAAGGAAAAGTAACGCAATGAAGCTTATTTGTATAAAAGATGAAATAAATTTTATTTAGCCAACTGACTTTTTTTTTTTTGTTTAGCTCCTAAAGGACGTACTGTAATATTCAATAGCATATAGGCAAAAATTAGGCTATCAAATGCAAATTATTTTTTGAATTCGACTGGTAGTCGGTAGTAAAGATTAGCGCATTTAAACAAACACCTTACCTTTCGAATATTAAAACCATAGATATCTATGGTATGAGTGAAGCAAATTATATAATAGTAATCGAACTTTACTTGGTAAGTGCGATTGATTATATATTATAGGGCCTCTCAATGACAGCTTCTTTAACATTTAGAAGCAGAAAATGCAACGTTTGCCAATATTTAACCTATAAAGCTGATTCTGAAACTTCCCAAAACGAGAGTTTTAGAACATGTTTCTTAAAACTGCCTTAGAATAAAGATCTGTCTGTATTTTGTTACTGTGTATTATTTCTGTTTCTGTGTATGTAGTGGATTAAATGATATTGGAAAGGGTTTACTTCCGGGCTCATCTTATACATCGCCGCTCCATCCATCTTATATTTATCGCCAGACCGCTCGCCATTGGCAGGGAATTCATCCTCACACATTAGAACCCAAAGGTTTCTTATAATGCTGTTTTAAAAGATCTTACTCCCGCGACGTGACTGCTTATAAAAATAAGCTTCCCCTTCGGGTTTTCCCTTGCGAATATTTAAATTAACAAAAAGCACAGGTTCTAGAATACTCAAACGTTCAATTTAAAATTGCACACTTCACAAAAGTCAGTATTCCAACAAAATATATTCCTGTCATAGTAACTCTGTAGATATATTTTATAGGCAAAGCAGCGATTTAAGACTAGTAGCAATAAATCATTTAAATTCGGCTCTCAATTCGGATACACGGACTATGGCCAAGCTATAACATTAAGAAGCTACTGTAAAAGCTGTTAACCATTCTAGCGAAGAATAAGTTGCAACGGATGCTTGTAACACGTCCAACTAAGCTCACTTTGACGAGGAAGCTCGTAAACCTCAACTGTTTTATTGCTGTTTCTATACACCTGTGAAGACGTACAAGTACGTACTGAGTTGCGACAAATAAAATCAACATTGTTAATTTCATATCCTTGTTTTCATTATAATGTTTTAGAGGTACAAAACTGAAAGCTTTGCTGGTTATATTGTTGTTGAATTAGTTTGGTTAATATTAACATTTAGCTCTTTACTCATATACTCTATTCATAAATTGGATTTTTTATATATCTACATATAAAATATGATAAGTACTACTAAGTTAAGTTAGAATAGGCATTTAATTTTTATTATAGAAAAGTTAACAAAATAGATAAAAGTTGTAGTTTAGTTTATTTAATTTTATACAATAAAGTGTTTACAAACAAACAAACATTTTTTTTTATTAGAAGTTTCAAAGTCGAAAATTCATTTAAGTAATAAAAGGCGTGTTTAGTCAAAAATAATTTTAGATTCTTTTAAAAAATAATGTCAATCTCAATAAGTGTTAATTCTTTGAACTATTTCTGCTTCTATTATACCTATCATCTGAGGTCTTACACATTTTTAAGAGCTTTAATTTAATTCAAAATGTTTGTATGCACGACTTACTAACTTTCTTAGTCTTAGTTTATTGATTGATTCAGGTGTTACTTTGCAGAAATTCTATTATTATGATAAAATTTTATTACCTTGCAAATCCGCTAAAAACAATTTAGTAGTACTCACGTACAGAAGGACACCATCCACATGAGTGCACCCCCCTTATTATGTGGGTCATGCCAACTTCACTATAACATTACAGCACTAAACTGCTTACAAAACTCGACACGTGTTTCGTCTCAACACGAGGCATCTTCAGGAGACGCAAGGCTATACCTTCACAACATTTTATCATAGTCCTAGTTTACATTATAGCTGAAATGTAATCATATATAAACCCCAAGAAAATGAAATAGTATGACCTATATTGGGCTGATGCCTGCGTAACCTACGGGCTGCGCTTGTAAACTACAAAATCCCAAAACATCCTGGGACCTTATTAGGTATAGTCTCGAGCTATTCGGAAAAATATGTATGCAAGTATATTCAATCGGTTCGAAAGGTAAGTCAGACTTCCATACATTTTTGTCTCATATTCCTGAGTTCAAATAGCTCGAGACTTTTCCAATAAGCCCCCTGTGTGTCGTATTTAGGCTTACAATTTTGAGAAATGTTTGTCTCTGTTAGCGTTATTGATTATATTTAATATTATAGGTGTAGGGCATCGAGTCAAACTGAACGCAATGTTATCTTTGTGATCTCGTTTAAATATGTTACGTTTCTTTAAATAATACTTCATTTATATTAAGTATTTTTAATTTAATTCCATGTTGGCATCTAAATACGTTAATTATATGTTTAATTTATTCATTAATATTGTCATTAACCCAATTAAAGTAAAATAAAAGGTAGATGTAGTAGACCTTTTTTTAGTGTTTTATTAAATTTTCTAAAGTGCTCAGGCTGGCAAAACTATTTCAATTAAACAACAAAAATAAATAGTCAAACTAAATCACAGATCTAAAGTGGAGAGAATCCAATTATCGTTCGCACAATGGGTCACGAAACAATCTAAACTAAGAAAATTAATCTCCTGACTATAGAGCGCAGCACCGTCTGTGCAAACTTAGACAATAGATTTATAGTTCATCGATTTGGGGCTATCGTAACTGGAAGCGGACTGTGACGGGCATCAAACCGGGTGTCCGTGTTGCCAACTTTCTAAGAAATATCGAGCAGAGACCGGATTAAGTGTCAGATTTCATGTGAAACTTTTGATATCCCAACAATACTCGAGATCGGATGTAACTTAAAATATTGAAACTATAATAGATACGTTTAGGACTTGAATTTTATGTAATCATGAAGATTTGTTATAGTTTTATTGTTATAATAATAATATCGGCAACATTGCCGTAGGATGTGAATGTGCTGCCACCTAAAGTTAACAAATTAACAACTAATACAAACATATAATTGTGAATAAATCTTGGTTGCATTCTAGTCGCTATTTGGATAGTTCGTTATATAAATTTTGGATAAATATAGTAAAAAACATTCCAATTATTTATCACCCCACTAATATTTTAAATGCAAAAGTTTTGATGTTTGTATGTTAGTTACGCAATGACGCTTTAACGACTGAATGGATCGGGATGTAACTTGGCACTCATATAGGTTAGGGCCTAGAATAGGACATAGGCTACTTTCAACCCTTAAAAATTTAAAATTTCCCGCGCGAATAACTAAAACTGAATTTCACTTGAACGAACTATAGCTGCACCTATAGCTTGCTATAACAAACTTCATTAGTATAATTAAGGAGTTGCCGAAAGAATCCCACGCCGATAACCAAATTTAGGGCGGGCGGAGCCGCTGGAAAAAGTTAGTCCTAAATAACACAATGTGTCCCATTCAAATTATGGTCTATAGGCATCTCAATTTCTTTTCAGAACCTGTAAAAAAAATTGTGATCACTAATCTGTCATAAGGTTTTTTCACAAAATGTCTATCTTATCTATAAGAAGGATAGTGCACGAACATAATTTGATTCAAACAGATTTACCTGTAATACTTTTACGTATATTTTTGGAGTAATACAATTTGTTTTTCGTTTTATAAATAGAACACATTTTATAACATATTTATTTAATTATTATTGTTTGTAACGCACCCTTAAAAGATTTTGTTTATTTTTCAGGTAAATAACAAAACTCAAGCCTAAATGAGAAAATGAAGGGATGAAAAGGAAGTTATCTAGGTAATATTAGTATTTCTGTATATAAATAGAAACAAAAATATATATTTCTGTATGCGGCTTTAACGTTCTTTCTTTCTACGTTTAGTTAATTTCTGGTTAAGCACAATGAGTTAGGATTTTGTTCCATAACGGAGTAGTTACTCACATTTTATTGTCTACGAAACTGTTAGTGCACGTAAAGCTCTCTTCCAGCTTCCGAAAAAACAAAAAATATTCTTCTACACATAGTTTTTAAGTATTTACCTACTCTCAAAATTTTGGCCTTAACATTAATGTAAACACAATGTTGCTTTTCTAAGTATTGTACAATGAGTAACACTTATGAATAAAATATTTTTTTATTGTCATGAAAATGGAATTACTATTGTAGTAAAAAAAATATATTTATAGTAGTACAGTTTTATTACAATCTTATTTTGTTTCGTTGAATGAAGATGTTCAGCAAATCAACTGAGCTGAAAAACCGTTTACAGAAACGAGCTGTGCATTGCAAAAGCAGGTAATAATATAAAAATTGGACGTAAGACTTCTTGGCAATCCGAGTCCGGTTGAAAATGAGGCAAATAAAGTAAGATTCTATGCCGGAACGTGGAGAGCCGGCGGTGCAACTGGCCTAGCGTTTTTGATGAAATAAAACTTAGCAATTTTTTGTATAAGGTTAAATTAAATAGGTTGTTAGTGAAAATAGGCTATTCTGTACATTATTGATGCCGTGATGATATAAGAGTCCGTAGGCTACAGTGATTGTTTACCATCAGGCGGACCGTAAGTTTGTTGGTATAAAAAAAATATATGAAACTGTCCCAAAAAAAAATTTAGACAAGTTTATAGACTTCCGTACCCTAAAGGTGCCAACAGGAAGCTTTTAAAAGGCTACGCTGTCTGTCTGTCTGTCTTGTAATGAGTTCTATATTTAAAATCGTAACAGGTAGATGACTGAAATTGTCACAGAATATTATGATGGATTACCTAACGAATAGATGATAAAAATCAAAAAGTGAAAATTTAAGGGGGTTCCAATACAGGAAACAAATTATCGTTGTTTTGGCTCTATCGTAAAAACAGTATTACACACATGCCTTAAATTTGCAGACATTATAGCGTAAGGCGTATAATGACGTTAGTAAATAAACGTAGATACAGTTTTTAAGTAACTCGTGGCCCAGCGACATTTGATCTTTCAAAGCGAAATGCTAAGATAAGCAACGTTATTGATGTTTGTAAATTATATAATGACGCGGAATCCACGGTCTGCGAGTCTGACTCACAATTGGCCGTTTCATTACTGTTTATAATAAAATCATTAAAAAAGTTACAGATTAAAAAAAGATGTTTATTTTTCGCATACAAAATTTAAGATATTTTAAATTTTTGATAAAAATAAAAAAATATCGTCCTGTTTGAGAAAGTTTTATGATGTAATATATTTTCCTTCTTTATCAGTTTTTTTTTGTATTTTCGATTTGATGAGTGTTTAAAATATAATAATATGCTGTTATGTTATTTAGTATTTTTTATCTTCAAAACACACTAAACAAATTTCTGCCAACTTCTGAAAAAAGAAGGATGTTCATAATCTAGCTGTATTTTTAATGTATCAAAAAATCAATCAAACAAAAGGAAAATTGATTAAATATTTCATCAAATGACATAATTCGACAAGATAAAATATACGTAGTCGCACATACCTCCTTCTGCCTATACTGTGAATTACGTATTAATCTTTATGTTCTGGCAAGAACGTTTGTGTATTCAGTTTCTACAGATGGCTATTTTATAAATGTTTGTCGAAACCAATGTTAAATTGCTGGCCGAATGAGTTTTTACCATATAGATGTCGTCAAAATGCTGAAACCAAACATTGCAGTCAAACAATTGCGATTGGTTGAATTGGATATGAAAGAGAAAATTCATTTCAATTTTTATTATAGTCTGTTGTTTGTTTTCAAGTCCCCTTTTTATTTTTGCGTCATTATATTTTTTTTTTATTATGTATCGCACGTGGCTGGTAAGCAGTATTCTCCATAACGTAATACTGATTGCATTTTTACCAAATTCCAAATAAGTGTATTATTATTATATCAACCATATCAACTATAGGCGCTTAAAAAGCATTTATATTCCTATGCTAATTAATTAATTGATAACCCAAATTTTCAAAGAATTTGTACTTTTAATTAATTTATTAAACTTTTTTTTGATTTTTATGGGACTATGATAAATAGCGACAGTTTAAGTAGCGAAATGATTATAAATAGTTTTGTTTTATAATTTATTTTTAAATAAATAAAGTTTGTATGGAATAGTTGTTGGATTCACCCATATTTTTTGATCCAGATCAGCTTTAAGATTGTCAAGAATTGAATTTAATGAAAACGCCGTTTTATATTGTCTGGGTGTTACTGAGATTTAAAAATATCTAAAATCTTCAATTCTTTTATACTTATTAATCTGCCAAATGTGCCAGATGTGTTATTTTTATTGATTATTGTCTCATATGTTAAATTGATCACCATTTCCCGATTTTGCACAAAAATGAACGAAAAAGGTTGATGAAGCACATTAAAAAACGCCTAATATTTCTAACTATTTTCTTGAACTTTTGAAAAATTGCTTTTATATTAGTTTGTAACGGTTCCATAAAAACCGTAATACTATCGCACAAATACAAACAGTATTAAAATGTTTTCAATAGGTTTCCGACAATAGGATGCAGTAGGTAAAGTTCGCTTCGGTAAGCTCTCGGAGCCTGCAATTATTGCAGGAGTCCTATTTCTTCCCGATTGAACACTCAGGTCAAGTTTGCATAAAGCTACTGAGAGAATTAAAGATTTTTTTTATTTAGTTTAGCTTTTTCACATCTTGTTTATAAAGAAACGGAATAAAAAATCTTTAGGAATAATAGAACAATTTACTTTATGATTTTTTTAGTCAAGAACGCTTTGTTTGGCTAGAGGTTGGAGGATTAAATATCAATACAAATCCAAAATTATCGTTAGAGTGCTTTTAGACTGAGCAATATGACTAAAACCTTTTAAGGCGTTTAGTCATGACCATACTAAGTTAGTCAAGTTCACTGGATTACGTAGTAAGTAAGAAAAAATTACTTATAAAACTGGTTGCCTGTAAAGTCGGTATACGGGCGAAAGTTTTACGTGACAACTTGTGCCTTTCACTTTTTATGTCTGTCTCTCTCGCTCTTAGGCGGGCTAACCATGCCGCGTGCCTCTCACTCGCTCTCATTGTGAGCGCATAACGTGAGCGGAGCGTAACGCAGTTTCTTGAAGTGTCACCCGGCAAACCAATTTATAAGACGTTGTCACGTCAAAAGATGCTTCGGAAAAGGTTTCAGTGAAATAATTATGTGCTCAATTTTTTTTAAATATCATATTTAGTACTGCATATAACTACATATGTACACATACATAACCACATATTTTACAAAGGTAAACAAAAGAACAGTCATGTAAATATCATGTTTATTTGTTTACTAGCTTTTGCCAGCGGCTCCGCCCGCCCTAAATTTGGTTATGGGCGTGGGATTCTTATGACAACTCCTTGATTATACTAAAGAAGTTTGTCATAGCAAGCTATAGTTTGTTCAAGTTGGATTCGGTTATTCACAGATATCGGGAATAACTTTTAGGGAATAAGTAGAAACTATTGAACTATGCCTATGTTTATTTCTAGCTTACGTCCTTTTCCGTGTCTTGAAAAATCTCTGTGTAAAATTTTAGATCAATTAGATGCTCCGTTGCGGCGGATTTGAGTGACATACTTTATACTTATTCCCGTGGAAATTTTTGCATTTTCCGAGAAAAAAAATAGCGTATGGGATATTCCACACTATAATCTATCTAATCGATCTGAATGAAATTGGGCATGAAGTTTAGTCATTCTTGCGTGATTGTGTAACTATCATCTATCTATCAAAACTTTTGTACTTTAGATACTGAACTTTGTCTAAATATTTAAACATCAAATTTTTAGGCTATATATATACTTAAAATAAATAAAATAATGATTGTACTTGTGAAATAAGAAGAAAATAAAAGAGAGTTAAAATATTTTCTTGAATTAAAATTTAAACGAGCGCTCTGCATCCGTGAGATACGCTTGGCGTAGCTCGTTTCCTCTAGATGTCACAGTTTTATCTTCAACGTGTTTACAGTTATTACTCATTTGCTTCTCGTCTTAATGTTGACAGCATTTAATAAAAAAATCTTATTACTATTTTAACTAAAGATAGAATATTAAGTTACCCGAAATAGTTTATTGGTATTGGCTGCCCTGTCAAACGTTGAGGTTCAAAGTTTGAATTTCGACTCAAAGACTAAATTGATCTGTAAAAAAAATTAAATTATAATGTTACCGGAAATTTTAGGTTTACTGATTTATGTTCCACAGTAACTATTGCCGTATTCACCCCGCCCTCGCTATTAATTGGTTATCGGCGTGGAATTCCTATGGAAACTCCTTAATTATTGTCAGGTTATTTGCAAGCTAAAGAAATTCGGTTACAGTTAATACTGCAGCAACTTTTAAATTTTCCGGGTCAATATATTAATTTATAGTAGGTATAATCTCCATTCCAAATTTCATCCAAATCGGTTAAATTTTTGAGGCGCGAATGAGTAACAAATATACTCACAATTTCACAAACTTTTGCATTTATAATATAAGTAGAAAAGATTATTTTAATAACTTGGGTCAGAAATATAAATAAGAGTTCTGTAGCTATTAAGAATTTAGACTAATATTTATCGAATTATATAAGAAAATATCATAAAATTAGATTCTTTTTAAACTTTTACTCAGAATTATTCTTCTTGTTAAGGGATTTTGATGGTTAAGCTCTAAAATATTGTTTTTTTTATAAAAATTTTCCATACTTGAACCTAAACTAAACATGGTATTTTTAATCGATACTAATATTATAAATACAAAATGAGCTAGTTTGTTAGTTTGTCTTTTCTTCACGTCGTAATGGAGCTTTCACCTTCTTATTACCTGAAATTTGGTATAAGTATAGTTAAAGAGACAGAAAAAGATAAAGGTTACATACGCTTTGGTCTGGCGCTAACTCAACTTCGGGTTCGAGGTTCACGCTGGTCAAAGGGACAACCCCAACAGCGACAACACAAGCCGAGGCTCCTCCTGCGGGAAGCCCTTGAGCGTTGGGCGCTATATGAGCTGAGACTCCTTCAGAATCTTGCCCCAAAAGCCCGGTGGAGCAGTAATGAATGCATCAGCCAACTGCAGTCATAAAAAAAAACGCTTATTATCACGAATAATTCAAACGTTCCCACAGTGGATGAACTACAACTATAACTACTGAAAACTTCCATATCATATTGACGTAGGAATCTCTGGCTGATAATAACCAAAATTCATGGCGAGCGGAACCACAGACAAAAGCAAGAACAACATAAAGTCCAGCAGTACACACACTAAGTTTTAGACGTATTTTTGTAAGTGTAAGAAGCTTGTGAAAAATTTGTAAGGGTATTTTTTCCTTGTGTAGCTAAAAGAACGTAAACAATTGCTTATAAAGCGTGGTTGTACAAAAATATTAGAGCAATTCCATCCCGCCTAGAGGTAGACTTAAGATAACATCTTATTCTTATTAATTTTAACATGTTGTATGGATGCTGTTGCTTATGAAAACGTCACTTTTATAACAAAAAATGTAGCAGGATTATACTCAGATAAGTCTGGTAAAAAGCTGGTTGGTTGTATTATTTTTATTTTGTCTATTTTTAAAGTTAGGTACAGAGGTTATTGACGTACCTATGTTGTTTTTTAGAAAAAAGTTTGACAACGTTGAATATGTCAACTGTTCATAATCAAATGGCAAAAATGAAACCTTTATATGTTCATTAAGTATGGCCATCTGTTTGTATGTAAATCATTTAAATTTAAAGATATTGAGACAAAATTTTACCTGAAAAATAAATAACGGTAATTTTAAAAGGATTTTTTTTTTACCAACTTAAGTACATACTTCAACTCTGTATTTTATTTTTGTTGTTTATTTATTTCCACAATTTTTATTATATTGAATTTCGAATTGACATTACCCACTGCTGTACTACTAGTATGTACTTGATATGAGCTTTTATACAATTAAATTAGTTTATGAAGCTTATGATTATGGGTTTGAGAGATATCGTCAACCTGGTCTGATTTCAAAATGGCGAGAGGGTTCAAAATTATTATTAATTTCGGTTCATTTTAAATTGCTTCGTATCTGATAGGTTAGTGAGATAACAGACGTCCGGTTACGCTATACCCATGACTCCATTGAAGTTTATTGGGGAATGTGACTAAGTTCACTAATATAATGGCCTTTTAACCTCTGTGGCTGTAAATGCACCCCTTATATCTATAGAATGATTAATTATACAGTATGTTACACTTGCTTTGCATGTGGCTACGCCCTCGCTAAATTATAGATATAAGTAATAAATAAATATTCCTAAACATTATACACAGCGCTATCAGGTACCGAACTAAGCAAAGCTTGTACTGTGGATACCAGAGAACGGTAACTTTACCCTAAATATATTCCCTACCTATACATATATGTGTATGTGTGTGTAAAAAATACATTTAATATATAGAAAACATCCAGATTCAAGATAAAATGAAATGTTCATCACATACAATATTTGTCTCTATTACTGATACAAATATGACGAATACGAATATTTTATTAAAATAGATTCTATTTATGTAATGGTACTAATGAAAATATTATTTATTTATTTATATTTTCACACAGTTTATTGCTAATATTTTAAAACTTATACTGTCTATAGAAATCGCACCAACATATTGCTTATGCAACAGGGCTCTAAGAAGTAATGTAGCTATTTCAAATATACATCGCCGCTGAGCGAAGTCGAGAGAAACGCCTAGTCAAGTTACAACCGCGAACAAAGGATATTTCGTGCAGAAATAAACATTTGCATTCTCAATGTCGAATATAATTGAAACGTTTTGGGAGAAGTGGAGAAGTTTTTGGTTCAATTTTGAGGCAATCAGGATAGCCGTTGAAGGCGGCGCGTGAGCCGAATGCTTAAAATATTAAACGTGCCGGAATGATGGGGCAAGGCGGCTGGGGGCGGACCACCGACCGTTCGGTGAACGCGATTTGTTTGCGTTAAATGTTTTCTTTAAAATAAATTTTCTTATAGACTTCAATTTGTTTGTAACGGGATTTAGAAACTTAGCGTGATTGTCGCTTATAGTTTACCGTGATTATCGCTTATAGCTAACGTCGTAGTAGATTTAGGTACGGAATTGCACACGTGTTATATTACTGGATAATTTTATCTGTATTGATATTTTGAAAACACCATAGTCTATTAAGTTATTTCGGAAAAACTATGTGATTTGACAAAAGTCTGCCTAAAGTAACCCTATATCAAATTAAAGAGTTGTTTAATACTTCATGTGCTTTTTATTATGAGAAAAATTGATACACTTATAATTTCACTTGTCTATCTCTTCTATATGAGTGTAACTAATAGGTATACTTTTAAATTTATAAACATTTCAATTGAAATTCTACACTATTATACAAAAAATACAACTAATGGTTCAATTTTGACGTGGTTTACTTTAGGTATATCTTTTATTGTTTAGGTATATCTACAGTCGTAGCGGGCGGGCAAAACTGCAAGATAAAGCTATTGTAATATTTAACATTTCTACGGCTTTCGGGATGAAGTAGTTAGTTGCAGTTATCAATTAGAAACTTTAAACTATTGAGAAATACTGAGACGTATCTGTAGTTTGTATCAGTTTATACAAGTATATCCTAGAGATTATAGATATTGTTGCGAGGGACAGAGTTTCTGGGTAAGTTTGTGTAAGCCAAGCGATGAGTAAGTTTCTGCCCTGCCCTTAAAATTGAGATTGGTTTTGGAAATCTCTCATCGCTTTGTCTTAACTGTGAACAAATCTGTTTGAGTTATATTTAAATCACCATCGCTGTTGGTACTAAATAGAAATCTCAACTTAAAATGTTCTTCTTCAATTAGATAAGTTTTAGGCTTTCATTCAGGTCACCCAGCTTAAGTATTCTAAGTAATTATTTAAATTTTAAAACGGTTTGGAATAAGTTTAATAATTTAATTCTTTAGCCAGTTTAAATTTGAATGCTTTGATTTAGGATATTATTTTTTTATTAAAATGGTTTATCTTTACATTTAAAATCAAAGTACAGAGACTCGTTTTATATTTCAAAATGGAATGGAAATGAGAGATGAATGAAATAAGAAATAGCGTGGTGTAGGAGTGGTGTGAATGAAAATAGATGTTGACAAAGGACCTGGAAAGGTATGATAAGGTGATTTGGGCATGTCTAGTGTATAAATAGAAACAGGTGTGCAAATAAATTTATGATGCGAGACATAGGGCTAGTCAAACGTACCGAATCGGTACTTTATGTATAGATTTGTCTGTTATCTGCAGAAGTGAGTAATTACCAGATACTGCCCCCATCTACGATCCTGGCACACATGGCTGCTATATGTACAAACGAATTTACGTTTTCAGAAAAGGCTATAAGTCAAAAGTACCTTAAATCTTCGAACGTTATACTCTTATAACGTACTAGATTTTCCTGCAACTTTGCCCTCGCGAAAGCATTTAATGTGTTATAATTTTACGTACAGAATTATCGGAATTCTCATACAATTTTTCGTTGCTTATTTTGCCCTCTAGAGGATTATTATCCGAAAACGGTGAAACATGTCTATTATAATTTTCAATACCATCATTAGCTTTAAAAATGAAGGCTTCCGTACATACTTATAGCTCCCATTTTGTGAACATGTAAATATTTCAAGCGTCTACCTGTTGCCGTTATCGATATCGAGCGAAAACGAGCAAAAAAATCACGTTTGTTGTATGGGAATCCCCTTAAATATTTATTTTATTCTGTTTTCTAGTATTTTTTGCTATAGCGGCAACAAAAACACATCATTTGTGAAAATTTCAACTGTCTAACTATCACGGTTCATGAGATACAGCCTGGTGACAGACGGATGTACGGACGGACGGACAGCGGAGTCTTAGTAATAGGGTCCCATTTTTTACCCTTTAGGTACGTAACTCTAAAAAATCGGCTTACAGTGAAGATATCGCATGACATATACCTATGCAATAAGTTCAACATTAGAATTGCACCTCTAAACCGACCGATTAATACGTATTTTTTTAGTGTTTTTTACACACTCCATATTTTAAAAACTACCAAACCGATTTGATGAAACTTGCCTCGTTCCATAAGTTTAACGATTCTGGCTGTATCCAGTAAAAAGAAATTAATGCAATGTGATTTTTATTCGATTAGAAATATGTGGACAACCATGCACACATACTTTCGATATTGTGCAATGCTAACAAGTTACCTACTCCTACATTAGAGTTGATTAACAAAGTGTCGCACTTTGTGAGATGCCTATATACAGCAGTGGACTGCAGTCGGCTCATAATAATGATGACGGGTCGAATTCACAACCTTCCTTTTTTTAAATAGGTTATAAATAGCAGCTGTTTTGACAACTAATACTTTTTGATAACTGTGAAGCTTTGGTTTTTACCGAACTGCCCGAAAAAAAGAGTATAACGGTTGTATGTGTGTGTGTGTGTGTGTTTCTTTATTACAAATGTGAATTATATTCTGTACAAATTACACTATATGTATATATTAAAATAATAATAATTTGTTTGGTTTGGTACATAGAAAAGCATTTGTCTGAAAAAAAAAAATTTAGTTTTCTTAGTCCTACTCACTGGTCAATGTTATAGACTCAGTAACTTATTTGTGATCGGAGAAATAGAAATATTCTTTGTCAATCGAATAAAAAAACCCGCACTACACTACATACATCGATGTTAAGAAGTAAAACTCCACGCAGTACTGTGACGTAGCAGAAAGTGTCGTACCGCAAACTTTTTACAAGCTTTTATTTAACTTGCTGTGTTAGTATGTTTGTTTGTGTCCGTTAAATCTTGAAAACTAAATTAGAATCAGTCCCTCATATTCGATTGGACTCAAATTTGGTATACTTGCATGCGTTAATTCTTTCAGTGATTATTCTAATGGTGCCTATATCCTAAAGTAGATAGTTTCATGCAAGGATTTCGATCTCCCTATTTTATTATATTCCTCTATATAAATAACATTCATCAGCAAAACCCTTTCATAAAATTATTATCTTCGCTTTAGTACAACTAAATATTAGTTCCGTTAAATCTTTTTCTGAAAAAAGTCTTTATTAATATTTTTTAGCCTTGGTCTCATTCGCCAAGCGCAAGCGTATGGAGAAGGTATAATGTGAATAACTAACTTTGTTTTAAAAACTTATATTTTTAACTTTGAATGCATAATAGTAAAATTAATGTTGTTATTATCTTACATAAAATATATACAGCTCATGGACAAATTTAAAGTTTTTTAGAATTGTGTTTCCAACGAAAACGTAGGACGAAAGTTGTTAAAAAGTTAGATATTTCCTGGAAAAACTTAAAGTTACATCGCAGGACATTGTAAGTAATTTATAAATGCATTGTTTATTACAATACATTTGGGACCTTTTCCATAGTATACTGCGGAGTGCGGGATCGCGTGACGACGCTCCGTATCTCAGCCAGACCAGGAAGAGTAGCCGCAGTATTTGTTAATCTTGGTTTTAATGTGCCAAATATTTTCTTACACGTGAAATGCCTTTATAAGAAAATAAATATTATAAATAAATGAATAAGTAAATGGAAAATATTTAATTTTTACTAAAATTATTAATACTTGAACGTATTATTATATTACAATCTACTTGTTTCATCTAGAATTTTAATATGGGATTATAAAGGATATTATTATGTTTTTTACTTTTTTTTTTTTTTTATTATACTTAAGATGGCAAACAAGCTTACGGTCCGCCTTATGGTAAGCGGTCACCGAAGCCTATGGACACTTGTAATACTATGGGTATCACTCGTTCGTTGCCGACCCTTCAGAAATCTAATAACTTCTTTCTTGAAGAACCCCATACTGTAGTTCTTGGAGAAAACCTTGGCAGGGAGCTCATTCCACAACCCAAGCGTGCGCGGGAGGAAGTTTCTCTGAAACCACACTGTACGCGACCATTTTGGTTCTAAAGTGTGAGAATGAATTCCCTGCCGATGGCAAGCGGTGCGATTTCTGCGAATATCTACATATGTGAATGGGTTTGTAGACGATTTAGTTTTCATTAGAATTCTCGCATCACCACATAACATAGGCTAGTAAAATATTGGTTAAGATTAACATAACGTCATCTATTGCCTAAAAGCGGTAAATAAAAAATTATCTTTTCCATGGTACATACAAAAGTATTGATACACTTATTATATATTTTTATAATGAAGGTTGTTAATTGAAATCACAAGCAAATACTTAATTTCTTTATTATAGGTACTCTATTCTTTATTATATGTATTATACCTACTCTGTTCTAATCCTATTATTTTTTTTCTTTTGTGCATAGCTAAGCGACTTCGTACAATAACCTATCTATCTAGCAGACAAATACAGTAAAAAGTTAAATATAAATAAATAAAAAATATTAAAAACACGACTTAAGCGGACTGACAACAATGTCCCGTGCAATAGAACTGTCTCCCGACTGCACTTAAATTAGAATTAAATCGAACATTCCTACCATACAATGCCCCTGTCTACGCTAATTCGAACACTTTCGAATTAATATTGTTTTCATATCAATCTGTAAGATGTATTATATTTTATTTTATTTATTGGTTAAAAAACAATTATACATGAAGTCTTACTTAATTATACAATGGCTTTTATCCTAATATATATATAATACCTACACAGATAACTTATTTTGTGTGGTTGTGAAACAAATTCACTTAAAATTACTCACCTATATTACATCAATATATATATTAAACATAAACTCGTTATATTCCTATTATTTAAATCATTTAACTTAGTTTGACAAAAACGATTATAATTTAAAATAAATTATATGTTTTTTAAGACATTTTATTTAAAATACGATTTTTTTTCGAAATCGTACATTAACGATTATAATATAGCCAGCCATTTTATTTCCTTATTTTTTATACTACTTAGGTAGCAAACAAGTTTACAGTCCGCATGATGGTAAGCGGTCACCGTAGCTGATGGACGCTTGCAACACCAGGGGTATCACTGTATAGGTAAAGACAAAGATCGAAACAATTTCGAGTCGCCAAATGAAATTTTTCGCCCTTATTGTGAAGCGTCCATGCAGGCAAAGCCGTGGCCTTATACTACTTTAATAAATTCTGGTAATGAAATAATTTGTATATTTAGCAAATTTAGATTATTCCGGCTCGAAGCAGTACATCGTTTTCACGTCTTTTTTTGAAATCAATATGCTAACGAATGTTATTCGGGAATTACAATTTATATTGGACAATTTTGAATATTGTTACTTGTAAATTCATAATTTATTGTCCAATTAATATTTTTAACCATTGTTTTAAGACACTTACAATTTTGTCGTGAGCTATATAAATTCGTATAATTTATTTTGCGAACAAAATGTTCCTATGTCAGTTTTAACCATAAAGGCGCCGAATAAGAGCATAGGAAATAATTAAGTACCACGAGAGTGCTTTTTTAAAAAATATTTTTTTGTATTATTTGTATCTAAATATAGAAAAGGTTGTTATAATTTCCTAAATACTATAGTTTTAGTGCCCCTCAACACTTAATATCGGGAGATTTGTACTGAATTAATGAATGAAATGAATAAGAGCATCCCTATCTGAATCTAAATGCTGCAAATACAACTATTTTACGAATTGTATTATGTTATAACATAAAATTAATACCCAAGCGAATACACACATTAACCCGGGCCAAGATATAGAAACTTTTATGTGTTTTGTTTTCTTAGATATAAGTTTACATATTCGTACTTAAGCAAACTGCATATGAGGCTTGGGCCACGGGTCGTAATAATGAGGATCCGAATATTTCTGAGTTAAAACGCAAATTAAATGCTGTCTCGAGGTTCAGTAAGAAAGCAAATGCCAGAGCTAAATTCCAATTTATCGGCAAAATAGGTGGACTCATTCCACAACCCAAGCGTGCGCCGGAGGAAGTTTCTCTGAAACCGCACTGTACGCGACCATTTTGGTTCTAAAGTGTGAGAATGAATTCCCTGCCGATGGCAAGCGGTGCGATTACTGCGAATATCTACATATGTGAATGGGTTTGTACACGATTTAGTTATCATTAGAATTCTGGCATCACCACACGCGTAACATAGGCTAGTAAAATATTGGTTAAGATTAACATAACGCCATCTATTGCCTAAAAGCGGTAAATAAAAATTTATTTTTTCCATGGTACACACAAAAGTATTGATACACTTATTATATAATTTTATAATGAAGGTTGTTAATTGAAATCACAAGCAAATACTTAATTTCTTATTCCAAGATATAGAAACTTTTATGTGTTTTGTTTTCTTAGATATAAGTTAACATATTCGTACTTAAGCAAACTGCATATGAGGCTTGGGCCACGGCTCGTAATAATGAGGATCCGAATATTTCTGAGTTAAAACGCAAATTGAATGCTGCCTCGAGGTTCAGTAAGAAAGCAACTGCCAGAGCAAAATTCCAATTTATCGGCAAATCGGTGGACGACTTGTGAGCTATCCCTCTGGCAGTCGTGCTTTCTGGTCGCTTGCCAAAGCTGCCGAAGGGAACTTTTGCCACTCGTCGTTACCACCACTGCGAAAGACCGATGGTGACTTGGCCCATAGTGCTAAAGAGAAAGCCGATCTACTGGGCAGTCTCTTTGCCTCGAACTCGAACATGAACGATAAAGGCGCTGTACCACTTACTATACCGTGGTGCGGTAAGACCATGCCGGAAATCTCCATAATGCAGCGGGAGGTCCGGCGGGCGTTGCTTTCTCTAGACGTTCATAAGTCGAGTGGGCCAGAAGGTATACCAGCAGTGGTGCTTAAGCAGTGTGCTCCTGAGTTATGTCCTGTACTCACGCGGATCTTCGCGCTTTCCTACCACACTAGGCAATTTCCGTCTTCATGGAAGACTGCGAATGTGCACCCGGTGCCCAAAAAGGGCGATAGATCAGATCTATCGAATTACAGGCCTATCGCTATTACCTCTCTCTCATCTCCAAGGTGATGGAGCGTGTGATCAACACACTGCTTCTAAGATATCTAGAAGTACACGATCTGGTCAGTGACCGTCAATATGGCTTTCGCCACGGTCGCTCGACTGGTGACCTTCTAGTGTATCACACCGGTGGGCACTAGCCATTGAGAGTCAGGGGGAGGTATTGGCATGTAGCCTGGACATAGCGAAGGTGTTCGATCGGGTCTGGCACCGGGGTCTTCTATAGAAGTTGCCATCTTACGGAGTGCCCGAGGGTTTGTGCAAATGGGTGGCTAGCTTTTTGTCCGGCAGACGCATACGAACAGTAGTTGACGGTAGTTGCTCTGATAGCATAGACATTAATGCTGGTGTCCCGCAAGGCTCTGTGCTGTCTACTACGCTGTTTCTACTGCATATCAATGACATGTTGGACATCAACAACAAACATTGCTATGCAGATGACAGCACTGGAGACGCTTTTTACACGGGTCGTGCAAACGCCCCTTGTTTCGTTGTGGAGGAAAACCGCGGAGAACTGGTGTCTCAAATCGAGACCACACTGTCCAAGGTCTCTGACTAGGGACGGGTAAACTTGGTCCGATTCAACCCTACAAAGACACAAGTGTGCGCGTTCACCGCTAAGAAAACTCCATTTACTGTAGTCCCACAATTCCAGAACACTCCCCTCTCCATCTCCAAGAGCATTGGGATCCTTGGTGTCGACATCTCCAGCGATGTTCAGTTCCGAGATCATTTACAAGATAAGGTGAAGCTGGCGTCCAAAAAACTTAGTGTACTCAACAGAGCGAAGCAGTACTTCACGTCGGGGCCAAGGTTGTTACTTTACAAATCGCAAGTTCGGCCCCATATGGAGTACTGCTGCCATCTTTCGGCCGGTTGCCCCCGGATACCAGCTTGGCCCTTTTGACTCGGTTCAACGACGGGCTGTGAGAATTGTCGACGATTCCAAACTCACTTGCGGTATCGAGCCCTTAAGTCTGAGGAGAGACTTTGCCTCCCTGTGTGTGTTCTACCGCTTGTATAATGAGTTGTGTTCTGAGGAATTGTTCGAAATGATGCCCACGGCTAGTTTCTACCATCGCACCGCTTGCCATCGGCAGGGAATTCATTCTCACACTTTAGAACCTATATGGTCGCGTACAGTGCGGTTTCAGAGAAACTTCCTCCCGCGAATGCTTAAGTTGTGGAATGAGCACCTTGCCAAGGTTTTCTGCAAGGACTACAGTATGGAGTTCTTCAAGAAAGAAGTTATTAGATTTCTGAAGGGTCGGCAACGCGCAAGTGATACCCCTGGTGTTGCAAGCGTCCATAGGCTACGGTGACCGCTTACCATTAGGCAGACCGTAAGCTTGTTTGCCACCTTAGTGGTATAAAAAAAAGAAAACAGAGCATGTCTGAAAATGTCACAAAAACAGAGTCAATTTTTGAATCAAACCAACTAAACACTTATAAATATAAATAATTGAACTTACGCCTGTTCATTTATATATTTATTTATAATGGGGTTATTTAAGAGTAGGTGCAACTTGATTATACCCACACAACATTGATTTTTACAATTTTAGGTATGCATTGATGCTGTTAGCGTATCGTTCCGTAATCTTGCCGTGCTGTCCACAAGAGGCACATTTAATATTTTGCCAATTCGACTCACGCCCCGTCTTCAACGGACCTTGATTGCCGTACAACTGAAATTATATTTCAATGGCACATTCAAAGCTTGTTAAAGGTACACACAGCTTTAGCTGATTTTATTCCTGTTATGTAAGGATTGAAATTTATTTTCAGTACTTTTTTAAGGTTTAATAAGTTTGGAAAAATAGAAAAATATCGCTTTTAGCCTTCTTCTTCACCGATATTTTTTACTTTTCTGTATATTTTTATGGTTTTTAATTTCGATTAGAAAGAGTAAAAGTGGCTGGGCACACAACCATGTCACAATGTGGGGGACAGCATTTTTCCATTAACCACACAGATAAAGGTCCTGCGTGATATGTGGTGAGCCCATCGCCGCTGCTTCTGGACTTTGCCAGCGGCTCCGCCCTAAATTCGGTTATCGGCGTGGAACTCCTTAATTAACTCCAATTAATTAATTAATTAGTTATACCAATGATTGCTATACCATGTTATAGGTGCAGCAATAGTTCCTTTAACTCTGTTATAGTTATTCCCACAGGAACTTTTGAATTTTTAGGGATAAAAAGTAGCCTGTATGGAATACCATAATATGCCTGGAATACCAGGAACTAAACTATATGTATGCCAAGTTTTATTCCGATCCGTCCAGTGGTTGAAGTGTGATTGAGTAACAAACATCCATCCAGACATACAAACTTTCACATTTATAATATTAGTAGGATACGTCGTAAATTACTAGCTTTAAAGTAAAAAGGGGTAAAATTGTAGACCAGCGGCTCGATTCTGTAAAATTACAACTAATAATTCTCGTTTGAAATCCATAGAAATAAGACATACATTGCGCATTTGAAATGACGTATGAAATTCATCGATTGTCGCGAAACCGCAATGCATATCTTATTCTTTTAAAAAAGGTTAGCAATCTTTTACGGAATCGACCTGCTGGGACAGATAAATATTATAGGAAGTAAGTCAGGATTGGGCAGGCTGATAGTAAGTAAATTATAACTAAAAAGCAATAATAGCCTGATTCTATTTTTTATTAATATCTAGATATCGAGTCAAGGTTAAATAAAACTAGTACCTACAAGATCGTTGAGAATGTCCTTATCTGTTATTTCGTTTCTTACCGGAATTGATCAGAAATAGTTTGACGAATAAACTAAAAATAAAATAATCATCATCATAATTCATGTTAATTCTTGATATATCACTCATAAAGTGATATAGTTGGATGCTGTTTTGGTTGAGGTAAATTGATCATTTATGATGATTATTACTATACTAAATCATTAGTCACAACTCGTCGTAATAACAGATTTCCCAGACTTATAATGAAATGTAATAATAAATGTGCGTAATTGATCTAATACGTACTCATAAGATTTCCTTTTTTTTTTTAAGTGAAAACTTCTTTAGCGGCGTTGTGCACTTTTTTTGGTATGAGTAAAAAATGATAAACTCGCGTCAGGTCACGTGTCCTAATCGTGGAAATTCGTAAGACGGAAACCGTAATGCCACGCCTATTATAATTTTTATTTTTAGTATTCGCGATTATGAGTAGTACAGGGAGGTTGGATATGGAATTTTAATTCTATGACAGATTGCGATGTCAAATATACTACGTCAAAAAAGTAAATAAACAAACATTATTATTTCTTGACAATGTCAAAGAGATGTCTTGTGTCATATTTGAGTCATAAGCGCGAATCGTGTGTAAAGGTTTTCACTTCTGCCGGCACTCCCGGAGTGCAACTCGTTTTTTTATATACCACTAAGGTGGCAAACAAGCATACGGTCCGCCTAATGGTAAGAGGTCACCGTGGCCTATGGACGCTTGTAACACCAGGGATATCACTCGCGCGTTGTCGACCCTTCAAAAATCCAATAACTTCTTTTTTTTTTTCCTACCCAATTTGTAATTGCTTGCACACGTATGCATGTCCCGGGATGAGCGTCTTTAACTGCTCGGATGCGACTTTTCTGGTAAATAAAATAAACTTGTTCACATGTTCACTTCACGAATGATTCTTATTAATATTATATATAGCCAAAAAAGATGATTAGAAGGTCCTATAGGACCTGTAAAGATTTTCTAAACAAATTAGATCTTTTCAATCTGAAATCCAAAAATGACTCACGCTTAGACAAAAAGCGTCGTTATTCCCATTGCAAAATAATTTTGAAGTTGAAAATTAGGCCAAAAAGAAGTATAAATTAAAAATAAAGCATTGTAGAGGTTGGCACTTACTTCTACAAAGGTTCTATGCTACATGCATACATAACTATCTGTAACTATTTGTTAATCTTTGATGTCGAATTATCTTATTTATGAGAAACAATAGACCAGGGGCAAAAAATTGTAAAGTAAATTCAAAAACAAAAATATTTAATTTTAGTCTAATTTTGTTATTTAATATTCCTATACAGACTAAGTTGTACTTTACAAGATTCAAACTTGGTAAACACAGCACGTCTTCTAACTTTAGTGCTGGGGGAAAAGCTATATTATAAACAAGACAAAGTTAATATTAGACCACAGAAGCACAGCTTATTCATGTCACCAGGTGTAGTGAGACAGCCTAATGTCGCACTTTACCATTTTATTACATGTGATTTGACATTATAAAACTTTATGAGCTATATTCACAACTGGAACTGGAACATTTCGTAAAGATTATGATGAATATTTTCATAATATACTTCAAACAAAATTACTATCTATCAAAGTATATATATCAGGCTCGTACGTTCCCAATGTTGAGGCACGGCCCTACCCTCAACGAGGGTGATTTGGGCCACAGTCCACACGCGGGCCCAGTGCAGATCGTGGACTTCACATACGTCTTTTTTGTTTTTTTGACGTATGCAGGTTTCCTCATTACTCATGCAGGTGTGAATAATCAATTTACTTGAGAAATTAAGAAAAAGTCTCATTGGTACACGCCGGGTCTCGAACCTCCACCACTCAGGACGCAAAGTGAAATCGAAACCTCTCGGCCATATTATTAAATTTACTTAAATTTGCTCCTTCGCAGCCTAGTTGGTAGTGTGGCTGGCTGCTGGGCAGGGGGTGTGGGTTCGATACCTACACTAGACGAACATTTATGTGATAAACATTTGTGTTTGTCTTGAGTTTAGATGTATTTATATATATACATATATGTATGTACAAAAAAAAAGTAATTATGTGTATTTGTATCCGTTGTCCGGTATCCATTACGCAAGCTTTGCTTACTATGGCCAGACGGCGCTGTGTGCAGTGTCGAAAAAAATATTTTTTGTTATAATATATGTATAATATTACGAAGGCGAAAGTGTGAGTGTGTTTTTATGTTAATAACTTCTTCACGCTCAAACAGCTGGACCAATTTTGATGAAATTTGGTGTGGACACCATGGATTAACATATAGGCTACTTTTTATTCCAAAAAATTCAAAAGGTCATTAGTATAACTAAGGAGCTAATTAAGAAGTTCCAAACCGATAACTGAATTTAGGGCGGGCAGAGTCGCTGGCACAGTCTAGTCTTATAATATTTTAAATTATCGAAATGATTCGAATTAGAAACTTTTTGTTAAATAAATAAAAATACCTTTACAACAATTACTGTTGGTTATCACTTAGGTATATTTTTTCTTATATTTTTAGGTAAAAAGAAAAAAAAAAGAAAATACGAAGTAAATTACAGTTGCGATAAAATTGGCACTCGTAATATATATCGTTAGGTGAAGGCAAAAAGTCAGTGACTTCATAACCCATAAATATGTAAATTAAAAATAATTTCCAAAATTTTATAAGAAATGTCAAAGGTACTTGATCATTTTAAATATTTAAGGCAGATTCATAAAATGAACTCTGTGTCTGTGTAATAAATTGATAATTTAAAATATTTAAGGCAGATTCATAAAATGAAGTCTTTGTCTATGTAATAAATTGATAATTTAAAATATTTAAGGCAGATTCATAAAATGAACTCTGTGTCTGTGTAATAAATTGATAATTTAAAATATTTAAGGCAGATTCATAAAATGAAGTCTTTGTCTATGTAATAAATTGATAATTTAAAATATTTAAGGCAGATTCATACAATGAACTCTGTGTCTATGTAATAAATTGATAATTTGAAATATATAAGACAGATTCATAAAATGAAGTCTGTGTCTATGTAATAAATTGATAATTTAAAATATTTAAGGCAGATTCATAAAATGAACTCTGTGTCTATGTAAAAAATAGATAATTTGAAATATTTATGGCAGATTCATAAAATGAAGTCTGTGTGTATGTAATAAATTGATAATTTAAAATATTTAAGGCAGATTCATAAAATGAACTCTGTGTCTTTGTAATAAATTGCAAATAATCGATTAAATTCAAGTACACTGTATGCTTTATGTGACAGGAACTTAAAACACGTTAAGGTAACGTAATTTATTTCATCCATTTAATTGTTGGCTCTATTTTCAAATGCAATTTATACAATTTATGTTGCTTGTTCATTCTATACTTCCTACAACTGATGTCTATTCTCATTCACGTTTGCAATTGCAAAATGAATGGATGTCTCAAAATTAGCCACAATCTTGTGCCAGGTCATTACTCATGCGGCCGACAACGCCAGTTGTTGACAGAGATCTGGACAATTATATGGTATTACGTGATAATGTATTATATACCACGATTGGCCCCTTAATCATTACTTACGTGACGTTAAATGGCATTTGCATAGTTGTTTGCATGAATAATAGAAAATTACGACTTGATTGCAGTTAAACGGTTAACTGTTGTTTAAGGGCTTGATTTATAAGTCAATTAAGTTTTTTTGGTGCAAGCAAACGAACAATCAACGCAATTTAATAGGTAAAACATATTTTTAGACTGCCAAACGAATAGAAAACGTGATAGTGATTTCAAAATGTTTATACTTGCTAGCCTTCATAAGTGAGGATGATTGGGCCATAGTCCACACGCGGGTCCAGTGCGGATTGTGGACTAAAATGTATATATTTGTTGGATAACATACTAGTAACTTTTATGTATTTGAGTATTTTTAGCAAATTTACACTTCTGTGGTTTTTGTTAAGTAACACTTTGCAAACAACTTTAAAAGGAGGTCGGTATGTTATTTTAATGTATGTTCCTGCATCATACATATTCATTATGTGTGATTGAATTTTGTCGATTTTTACTTTTTGGAAAGGGCTGCCTCCAGAATGGTGCCATTCAAAGTTGGTAAGGATCGGACCAGGAGAACCAGACTTAGACTACAATTTATTTTTAAATTCCATTATTTTTAGCTGTAAAGCTACCTAAATGATCTACTTATTTTGAAAAACTGATTTTGAAAGTACCGTTTTCAAAGTTAAAGTCATTTTTTTTAATTATTAAATCATCAAAGTTATTAAATAATAATTTTTAGGGTTTGGAAGCCAAAACCAAAATCCTATTGTTTCGATATGTTTGTCTACCCACCCGTCTGACGTTATGTAAGGTTTCGAAGCTGGATGGTGAAAATCAAACCATTATATTATCGTTATGTATGGACATAGCATAGGCTTGAGTTTTGCCATGTAAGTATATCCATTTGATGGTTTTCAAGGTTTCGCAGCCACATGGTAAAAACCTCTTCGTAGCTATCCATTCTCCCGTTTGACGATTTAGGGCTTGGTTGCCGAGAATAGGACGCTTTATCGTTTAGTTTACTATGCCAGTGGAGGCAGCTCTGCTTAAACTCAGAAGCTGCAGTCACTAAGACAATCCTCGCTGGTATGGAATATTTTATTCCTAACCCGCGATTAATTAATTAACTAATTTTATTTCTAGCCGGCGCCAAAAACGACCGTGGTTTAACAGGTTTTGCAGAGAAGTGAAAATACTGAAGCAAACTGCGTATCAGGCTTGGGCCACGGCTCGATATAATATGGATCCGAATATTTCTGAATTAAATCGTAAATTAAATGCTGCCTCGCAGTTCAGTAAGAAAGCAACTGCCATAGATAAATTCCAATTTATCTGCAAAATAGGTGGGCGACTTGCGAGCTCTCCCTCTGAGAGTCGTGCTTTCTGGTCGCTTGCTAAAGCTGTTGCTTACTTTTACCAGTCGTCGTTACTGCGAAAGACCGATTATGATTTGCCCCATAGTGCAAAAGAGAAAGCAGATCAGTCTCTTTGCCTCGAACTCGAATATGAACGACTAAGGCGCTGTGGACCAGATGGTATAACAGCAGTGGTGCTTAAGCAGTGTGCTCCTGAGTTATTTCCTGTAGTCACGCGTTTCTTTGCGCTTGCCTACGACACTAAGCAATTTCCGTCTACATGAGAGACTGCGAATGTGTACCGGACACACAAAGAGGGCGATAGATCAGATCCATCAAATAATAGGCCTATCGCTATTATCTCTCTCCTCTTCAAGGTTTTACAGCGTGCGATCAACACACAGCGTCCATAGGCCACGGTGACCACTTCCGTCAGGCGAACCGTGTGCTTGTTTGCCACCTTAGTGGTATAAAAAAATAAATACACACAGCTTGTGTTCTCTGTGCAAGTAGGAAGCTAGCTTTTTGTCCAGTAGACGCATACGAGTCGTAGTTGACGGCAGTTGCTCTGATAGCATGGCCATTAATGCTGATGAAAGCTCTGTGCTTTCTCCTACGCTGATTCTACTGCAAGTTACTAATGAACAACATACATTGCAATGCAGATTACAGTACTGGAGACGCTTATTACATGGGTCGTGCAATAATCCCTTGTTCTGTTGTGAAGGAAAAGCGCGGAGAATTATTGTCTCAAATCGAGGCCGCTCTATCCAAGGTCTGTGACTGGGGACTGGAAAACTTAGTCCGATCCAACCTTAAAAGACACAAATCACCGATCACCTCTATGAAAACCCGATTCACAATACCAGAACACTCCGCTCTCCATCTCTAAGAGCATTGGGATCCTTGAAGTTGACATCTACAGCGATGTTTAGTTCCGAGAGTATTTGCAAGACAAGGTGAAGCTGGCGTCCAAATAACTAGGTGTACTAAACAGAGAGAAGCAGTACTTTACGTCGGGGCAAAGGTTACAAGTCATAAGTTCGGCCATGTATAGAGTACTGCTGCCATCTCTGGGCGGGTGCACCCGGATACCAGATTGGCCCTTTTGATTTTGTTCAACGACATGCTGTGAGAATAGTCGACGATCTCAAATTCACTTGCCGTATCGGGCCCTTAAGTCAGAGGAGAGACTTCGCCACCCTGTGTGTGATCTACCTCTTGTATAATAGGATGTATTCTGTTGTTCCTTATGATGCCAACGGCTGCTATTCGTACCGCTTGCCATCGGCGGGAAATTCATTCTCACATTTTGAGAACCGAAATGGTCGCGTACTGTGCGGTTTCAGAGAAAGTTTCTCCCGTGAACGCTTTTGTTATGAGATCCCTGCCAAGGTTTTCTCTAAGGACTACAGTATGGGGTTCTTCAAGTGTGTTACAAGTGTGTGCTACAGTGACCGCTTACCATCAGGTGGACCGTTAGCTTGTTTGACAACTTAGTAGTATAAAAAAAAATATTTCATAACTAAAATGTGAAAAATAAGGCCCTAAATCAAACATTATGAGAGATCATTAAACGAGTTGTATTTTTCGCTTTGAAGTCGATGCCAAACATCTATACTAATATTATAAAGAAGAAAGATTTGATTGTTTGTTTGTTTGTTTGACTTGAATAGGCTCCGAAACTACTGGACCGATTTGAAAAAATCTTTTACCATTAGAAGCCGAAATTATCCCTGATGAACATAGGCTACTTTTTACCGCAGGAAAATGATTCATTTCTACGGGAATACGGGTATTCGACAACGGACAACGGGTAGTAAGAATTATCCTTCCGTACTTACCTTTATTAAAATTAGGGCGAGCGAAGCCGCTGGTAGAAGCTATCTGTAATAAAAATGTTGTGTCAGTTTATTATTTTCACTGCAGTGAATATTCTAAAGCGCTTTTGTATCTTTACATATACTTAACACAGAACAGAATACTAATTAAAGCAATTTACAAAGAATAATGCTGAATTATCTGGAATAATAATCGTTTAAAACAAAACTATGGTAGTGTAGTGTTCATAATAAGTCCCCGTGCTGGCGGTTAGGAGATTAGTTTGACAATGTCACCAAGCACAAAGTTCCTGCCAAGTTTCACTAGACAGCAAGTTCTGCCGCTCTGCGCCCTTAAAGTGAAACAGTGCTACGACTGCTGTTTTGATAACTACTAGAAATGGATTTCCTTCTATACTAATATTTTAATCTTTAGTTTAGCATTTTAATATTCTAGCAATAAATTTCTATTTCGCCTGTTTGTTATTTAGAATATTTGTTGTTATTAGTAGAAGAAATGCGATGATAATGTAATATAATTTTTTTTTATTGCAAAAAAAACGGAATAAAAAAAAAGCGATAATCTAATGTAATCAAAATTTTGATTGGGATTGTTTAGTTGATGTCAAAAGTGGAGTCATGGTAATGTTGTCATTTTCAATTTAAGTCCCCTTTATTGGTTTTGATTTTATTAAGAATTTAAGTAATAATAGCAGATTAATAACTGTGCCAAATTTTATTAAATTTCATCAGGTTAATTAGTTTTTTTAAGTGTGAAACGTAACTATGCTTAAAATTGCATAGTTCACTAACATAGTAGAATATGACTTGGCTTGGTACAAAACCTAGCTGAGTGCAAGAAGGACTTGCATATAATACTTGCATTATTAAAATGCAAAACAAAGCGTATTTTCATTAATTATTAAAAGCAGTTTTTAATTGCAATTAATCATCAATTAATCGTTAATTGTGGCTAATGCAATTAACAATTAATCTATTGTGAATTTCCGCAGTCAGAATTGGAAATTAATTAATTGTTTATTGCAGTTAAATTTTGCCCAACACTGGTTAATAGTACGTATTAAATTTATAATTGAAGGTAATTTATTTTTGATTTTTTTGAGTTGTACATATTTTTGGATAACAATTTTGTGTGTTTTTAAAAGAGTCTGGTAAATAATAATAACATCATTATATTTTAAACTAACTCTGTCGCCAGATATTTTTATTCAATGTTCATGTTTAATTATTTAAAACTAACTACACTTTGATAATTCGGCTATCCTATGCATGCGCCAAATTTTACTTTTCGCATGGCACACGTTATTGCTGTGCAACAAAAAAGTTATGCATATGTGGCGTGATTAAGAAAAAAACACACACAACCTAAACATTAAAACTCTCTTATTTGTTAAATCACTATTAACATTTTGAACAAAATTGTAAATATGAAATACTATCCTGCGGCTCTGCTCGCGGTAACCTCGGTTATCAGCGTGGAATTTTTACAACAACTCCTTTTTTATAAAGGGAATGTTTTCTATAGTAAGCTATAGTTCGTCAACGTGAAATATGGTAATAGTTATTCCCGTGGAATAATAAGCAGCCATTTCCTTATCTATTCTTCTAATAATCTCCGTTCCAAAAAAACAGCTCAATCGGTTGCTCTGCAACTACGTTAAACAATAACAAACAAATAAACAAACATACTTTAAAAAAAATTACTTATAGGTATTAGTTAAGTTCGCACCACAACAAAATTTATCGCTTTCAGTAACGCAGTTGTGTTCAATGAACACAGCCTATCAATCGCGTTTATAAAAAAAAACACAAGACCACGAACAATAACTGGATAAAGTCGTAAAAACAATATACGATCGTGTATATTATGGGTGAATCTGAATGTGTCAGTACGTAATTTATCGCGGAATGTGTTTTTTGTAGAGGCTCCCTCTTGACCTCATAAAACACAGCGAATGCAGGGCCGCTGGAATCAGAGGCGAGAGGGCCCTCGAAAAAGCTCGGCCCGCGGCATTCCCATCGAAGTGGGAAAAACAAGTGATCGCCACTCGACTCCGACGCACCAGATGGCACTTCACACGTCGTTGTCGTGATTTTTACAACGTTTTCTTTGTGCCGTTTTCGCTTGCAATTACTTTGATGTACGGAAGTTTTTTGCTTTGCGGTAGCATTTCCTTCAAGATGAGATGCTTGTGCATTATTTGTGGCATGTAGGCATTTGAGATGATGAGGTTTATATTATTGTATGTTTCTGTTTTATGACGACAAAGCTACAATTATCTTTCTATCTATACAGAGTGGAAAGTGAAAGCAAGGACAGGCAAAGGGAAATTGGAGTAAAGGAAACTTAAATGTTGGCGACGAATTTCACTAATAGGAAACATTGCTTTATTTTTATAAATAAGTAAAACTGCATTCAAATATTTTTGAATTGCCTTTTTGAGCCAAGAAACGAACCCGAGAAATGTGAAAAAAAACACCATTCTGAATTTGAATAAAATAGACAAGGATCAATTTTTCCTAAATTAGGTACTAAGTATCTTATTTTAAGACTAAGTGCAAGATAAGCAGAAAATTATTTAGTATTTACCATAAGATGATACTCTTGCACATGAGCGGTAAAAAAAAGACCTGGGACCTAATAATATACCTACCTCCATTGTCAGTTCCTGACTAACTATATAAGTTAGTCAGGATTGGGAAATTAATATATAAACATTTATATTGCAGTTCTTTTTTGGCATCGCATAGATTCCATTTATTTGTTGAATTGAATTCTTCTTAAAATCAAAAGCAATTACCACAGGAAATATGCGAGTTGTTAAATTTAAACTTTACGACATACAAAGATTTACATCATCAGAAATATCAAAATAACACTTTGTTTATTAATAATGACATATTTTTGTTCTTAAAATCTGTTTTTAGCTTATTAGGTTTGTATAAATTGTAACTACATTTACGAGGTTACTTTTATCTAGCTGTCATACAAGATTGTAATTCGAAAGTGAAAGCCATAATTTTCAACAAATCTTGAAACACTAAAGTCAAAATGTTTTTAAAAGAAGCATTACTGATCACTCAAAGTTTATACGTCGAAAGATAGTGGATGGGAATAGTGAAGCGAGTGAGAGATTCGCGCAGGTTCGGACGTGTGGCGGTACGTGGCTGGCACCACGCCAACCGCAATACACATTTAACGGAGCGATTTTATACACAGCCAGGACACGATTTTAAAGTAGTCTATAAACGTTAAAAGTAATAGTTGGTTAGTTAGTAAAACTAAGCTTTAGTGTTTTTATTTTGTTATTTATTAATACTTTTTTGCCCTTGCTACATCAGTCTTATGGAAGCAGAGTATTAACATTCTCAGTCAGTTTAATAAATGAAAATATAGGCTTAATTAAAAAATGAACATATTGGATGCATTTTATTCCAAAAAAAACACAGACAATTATAACCTAACTAGACTTTGGCAGCGGATCCGCCCGACCTAAATTCGGTTATCGGCGTGGAACTCCTTAATTATACTAACGAGGATTGCTATAGCTTTAGTTCGTTACAACTCGGAAATAGTTATTCCCGCGAGAATTTTTGAATTTTTTGGAATAAAAAGTAGCCTATGTGTTAATTAAGAGTGTCAGCTACCTCCATACCAAATTATTCAAAATCGGTCCAGCCGTTTAGGCGTGAAGACGTAACAAACTTTCGCCTTTATAATATAATTGTGAATCCAACAGCTACAGTGATTCCTTCCGTACTAAATATAATTAAGGAGTTGCTTTGGGAAATCTACTCTGATAACCAAATAAAGAGCGAGCAGAACCGCTAGCAAAACCTAAGTAATTTCATTAATATTTATCAAAAAATATATCAATCAAAAAACTGAGATAACTCAAAAAAGTCATATAAAAACGTCTTTAAAAAGAAAAACAAAAACACGCTCAACAAAATAACACGAAAAATGATAAATGCTATAGTGTGTCAATTTACTGCATCCTGTCGCAAAACTATTACTGCAGCGCACTTTATTTGCTGACAGCGCTGAAAATTTGCGTCAGGCTAAGTGCCAAATTTATAACATTGGACGGTGGTAGGGAAGGTTTTTACGCTAATTGCTCCGGCTAGGGAAGGATTGTTAAAGATAAAATATGCAATGCGGAATGTTTTCGTTAACATATTGATTGACCTCTTCATTTTGTCTACAGTCTGCATCATAAATAATGAATTAAACAAGTTTATATCACCTAACTAGTTACACCATTACATGTTTCTGATGTCTACTTAGTACAAATGGAATTTCAAAAAAGTGTTCATCAAACAATTTATAAATAAGCAAGTTTTAGAACTTACTTCTTACGCCGAGAACTAAATACTGGCGAGTACTTTTTATTTAGGTCCATCATAGCCACTTACATTTTAACTTTGTATTAGGATGGTACAATATCGCGCCTTTAGAATTGAAGTAACATATTTTTGTATATCCCGCGGTTCTTACCATACAAATTTATTACCCTGCTTTTAACTGGATTGTGACGTTAGAGCTATAATTTTGTCATGTATACACAATAACTATGTGTTTTGTGTTTTTTTTTGATATGCTAATTCTGGACTTCATTTTTGTATATCCCTGATTGCGAGCTATAACGTTTAAGTGAAGGCCTATTTCTGGACAGGAAATAATAAATTTCAACGCGGGGTAACCAATCGACTACTGCACATTATGATAAAATAAACGAAGTTTCCCCTCACAAACAAGGCGGAATTTCAAAAGACATTTTTCAACTCAGTAGCCCGTAAAAATATAAAACAATACAACACAATGGCTCGCGGATGGTGTAGAAGTAACCACACACTATTATTGAAGTAACCCGGGCATGTGAATGCTACAATGCCTATTTTTGCTAACTTTAAAAATGTGCCATTATACGCCAGTACCGGTATGGTCTAGTAAAAAGCACGCATTTTTAAAAGCTGCATTATGATCCTCAAAGCAGTGCAATAATTAACTTTATTAGCAAGCGCGTAGAAATATATCTTGTCGCATTCCTCATTCTACCTAGTCAAAGTCGCTGCAGTGTATTAGAATCATTATAAACGCCTACCGAACCAGAGCACGGCCTGCGTGGTAATAAGATTACTTTCCCGTACAATGTTAGACTTCCCGTTTCATGCTCTATTCCATATTTAAAAAAGATCTTAACGGAGTCCTAAAAGTTGACCAACCAAATATAAAGTTCTTGGATTTAACGGAGTAGGTATGTCTGTCAGTACGAAAGAAAGAGTTTTACTAACACTTGCATAAAAAAACGGCAAAGGGCGTGTTGTGTTGTGTTGTATTCGCTTAAGTTAGTAGAATAAGAATTATTGTGAATATCTAAAAAAACTTATGAACCGATATTTTCCAATTTTTGTTCTCGAAACAAACATGCCAAATTTATAAGGATTCCGTTTTTTGCCATTAAGCTACGGAACCTTAAAATACCTAATGTTTTGTTTACATCCCTCAACACCCGTATATTAATTTGTAGTCGATTAGAATCAAAAAACTATGCTTGTGAATTTATTTCCTTTGGAGACTGAAGTCTAAAAATATATTATTTGTAAGCAAAAATCCGCAAAACCCATTTAATTTTTAAAACTTATATACATAAATCTAGGAAAACTAATCATTTACTTTGTAGAAGAAATTAGTAATATTTAAATAGTAAGATTATACTTTATAATAATGTTGGTATAATATTTCATTTGTTTCCTTAATGCAATATTCAGACTTTCCTTTTGTTAAAAAAATAAAATTAAAAAAAAACAACTTACGGCAACTTTTATATGAATACCTTTCAGCCTTATACGTTCCTACTGGTGGGGCACGGCCTACCCTCACCTATTGCAATTTGGGCCGTAGTCAACACGCGGGCGCGGTGCGGATTGTGAACTTCACAAACGTCATTTTTTTTTATGTATCCAGGTTTCCTTATATGAATGCATGAAAATAAACTGGTAAATATGGGAATTTTCATACAAATTTTTATCCCCTTGTTTGCCCTTTAAGAAATAATTTTCCAAGAACGGCAAAACACGTTAATATTAATTTTAAGGCTAAATGCCAATTTTGTGCATTCAGCTTAAAAGAATAGTTATATAGAATTTCTTTATATTCTTTTTCATCACTCATGCTCTGAAATTAAACTCGAAAAGCGGGATGATAATTTAATTACATCCCATTGGATGTGAGTAAATTTGAAAGTCGAACGAGGCTTTCACTACTAACCAATTTATTTTTACATCAAACTATCGCACTGGTCATCATGACAACGCGAGAAAAAAAAGGTGAAAGAAAAAAAAAACGCGGGCGGTTGTTTTGTTTTGTCGGCAGGGAGATTCAAACATTAAAAAACATACGTTGGAAACATATTTAAATATAAAAATGATTTGGATTTGACGACGGAATCAATAAAAGTTGAAGCAAAGGAAATCGCAGAAAATATGTTACCCCCAATATCAAAAGAAACATATATGAGAGTGTATGACGATTTTACTCAGCAGTGGGCTGAAATAGTAGCTTGTATAACAAGGGATCAAAATAATATTTTTACGGCGTGGGCGCTATTTGGAATCCATAGTGTAGCGAAGGATTCTAGAGTAGATAAAATCCGGAGCGCAGTTCAAAGGACGGCGCAAGAGGTAAAACAATTTTGTAATTGAGGGATACACTCTACTTTTTATTACACTCTATGAGATAAAAGATAAATGTAAATTTATAAAAGTATCATCACAAATACGAATTTGAGTTAACAATTACAAATGCGGAATACATTTCATGCGGTTTTAACGTTTTCACAAACTTTATTTTTATTTGTTCGGCGAGCGGCTAGCCAGTTTTATTATACCACTAGTTACTTGTTCATACAATGTTCTTGATCGATCTCTATGACCCACATTCCAAATTGAAATCACTTTTGGTGCCTAGGGATTCAAAGTGCAACTTTAATCCCTGTTAACGAGGAACTAACTAGCTGATTTTGAATAGATGTAATATAAATGTGTTTTTTTTGTTTCCTCTGGTTTTCTCGCAAACGTAATAAAAAATAGAGTGTTGAACTCAGATGTAAGTGTTCAACACCCTTGAACTTTAAGCACTATGTGCCTATATATCTTATGGTGTAATTGATGTCTTACATCCCATGGTTAACAATCAACTATTTACAACCCGATATAAGAATAAACGATTTTACACAACAAACTTCAAAACCTATCTAAAATATTTGTATATGATAGTATTAATAATCATATCTTTTTTGTTAATACTGTAGCAACAAAATGTTTTTATTTATATCAGAATGCACTGTCCAGATTCCAATTTTATGGTGGTTGAACAAGTGTCGTGGTCAACATTCCTGCATGCGCACTCGATAAATGAACAACAGAAAGAAGGAAATAGGGTTAAAATAAATTATCTCAACCATTGAAGTAGAATATTGTACAACTGTCAACTGCTTTTACTAAATAGTTAAGGTACAAAAATAATATTGTTTGCTTAAGGAGCTGTGGTTGTAATCATTATCATTAATATAGATTTGATTTTTAGATGCACTTATTAATCACCGTCGCGGCCTGTGCCAAAACTTAATCTAGAAAAAAAAATATCAACATATTATAAGTTGCTAGTTAAGCTCTTCTAATCAACGAAAAAAACTTAATATTTTCTTCTTGTTTTAATATTATTTCAAAATTGGCTCAAGTAATTAAATAAAGATCTATTTGCACCAAATCCTAAAACTTGTTTTTAATAAAGCAGATAATGAAAGTAAAACTGACAACTCATTACGTATTATATAAAAAAGTAAATAATAATAAAAAAATGACGCAAGAAGTTAAGCTCTTTTTACCAATTGACTTATATTTTTTTTCTTCTTAATTTAATTTTTTTTTATGTTATAAAATAAATTAGATCTATTTTAAAATAATACAATTTCATAAGAATATCTGACATACTAACAAAAAAGAGTGCATAAGGTATATTAGAATTATAATTTTGATCCGCGCTTGTCTTTGTCTTGACTTAACGGGTGCGTGTCAGCATTTCATCGTCGAGCCTTAACTACGTAACTTAAAATGTTCAGCCAATTCCGAGCAAATTTCAATTTTATGGTGACTGAACATTATTTAGTTGAAGTCGAACGTTTTCCTATCTAAGAAATACTTTCAGTTTCAGAAGAATTTTGTTTGTTTAGAAAATGTGAAGTCACAAATCATGTTCCTTGGCTCCATATCTTCGCATAATAGACATATTCATTTAAGAACTATATATATATATTACTATACATATTACTGTTTCCATAATTTTTTTTTTATTTTTCTATACTAATATTATAAAGAGGAAAGATTTGATTGTTTGTTTGTTTGTTTGTTTGTATTGAATAGGCTCCGAAACTACTGGACCGATTCGAAAAATTCTTTTACCATTAAAAGCCGACATTATCCCTGATGAACATAAGCTTCTTTTTACCTCGGGAAAATGCTTCACTCCTACGGAAAAACGGGTAATAGGACAACGGGTAGTAAGAATTATCCTTCCGTACATTCCTAATTACTTAATTACTTCCTTTTTCTCATAACTTCTAAACGGCTGAACCGATTGAGTTGAAATTTTATATGAGTATTTCGATGGTTTTCTGGATGATTTAAAAATACAATTAGACCCGATAGGTGGCGCTGCTGTCGGTATGTCAACTATTAAACGGCTTGACGGGTTGAAATTTCGTATGTATTTTCATGGTTTCACAATTAAACCTTATAAAAGTCACATAAGTTTACCGCAATCCAGCGAAAGTAATGAGCTTACCTGTTTAAGAGCCAGAAAAGTCACTTTCAAAATAATTACCTAATTTGCTGCACGTTTAATAAGTGAGCTGCGACTAGATGACGGTGTAATTTATTAGCCAGGTTCTAGTTCAGGAACTGTGGCAAGTTTCAATTTAATGGTCGTTGAGCAAGTGCTGCGTTGCGCCGTTCGCTGCTCCCCGCAAACCATATTACACATTATTGTATGACTTGTACCTACCTATAATTATTGCTGAAGTACATAATTTCAAGGATCATCATGACTTTATTATAGCTTGAATAAGTGATGTGAATTATTTAAGGCTACAGCAACTGCATAATACAATAAGGTTTAGGCCGTAACCCTATTGCTCTGTTGTGGCGTAAAAAATGGTGATGGTTTTGCTAGTGGAAATATCTATTACCGTGGATACTCTTCATCGGAAAAAAGTATCCATCTACAAGTAAAAAAAATTCGGAATCTGTAAATAAAATTATCTAATTTGGGCACATTCATATAAACGATATAAACTTTTATTTCTAAAAATAAAAAACAATATTAATAAATAAATACAAATAAAATGTGACGCCAGCATAAATATGCTATATGTATTTTGTCTCTTTCCAAAGTGTCGCAAATTTCATAGCCTATTTTGCAGTCCATAGAACAGATTAAAAATAAAGAACTCCAAGGAAGTCTATGAACGTCATTCCTTAAAAATGCACATATTCCGTTGGATAATTACTTTGTCTAGTGTTGTCTCGTTACACTAGCCAGAGAATATCCGAACGATGTAAATCGGTGTTGTGCCTTTCATTTTATACAAGCAAACGTTAATTCTGACGTTTGTGAAGTCCAAAAGGATAAAATGGTATTTTTTTGTGCGATTTTTGTTACATAGCTGCAGTTTCGTGTCAGATAGGCCAGTATTGGACCGCTATTACTGTCGTAAGTTAATTATTTGAACCATCCAGTTAAAAATATTTCTTTTAACTTTTTTTCCGGCAACGCTTCTTGGCAGATTTGATCATGTATTTATGTTTTTTAATTAATTGATCAGATACAGAATATGTAATTTACCCAAGAACGCTATGAAAAGTTCGAATTAAGTGTGAAAAAAGAATACGGGAAGGACATAGATGCGGGGTTGCTGATAAATAATTAAAAAAAAAACCTTTTTCAGGACAGATAAGGCGACAGAGTAATTTTATATACATTTTTTTTTGTATGGTCTGTTATAAAGCACGCACTCGCGCACCTACATAATTTTTTCTTTATTTTTAAATATCGAAGTGGCTGGTGTTGATTGACCTCGCTGCCACAGACACAGCGGGCGATGGATTTAAAAGAAATAAAGGCAGGAACTCGGGAACTCATAAGATTTTCATTTTTTTTTATGTTAAATTTAATTCTGTAATTTGATTTGCTTTTGATAATTGCCCTTATATGAATTACATATTACATTAAATAAACGACATTTTAAAATTAAAACATGTTTACTTTTGCTAATCCAATATTCCAGTAGGTATTTTATATGTCTGTTTTCTTTTAGCTGCGTTTTTGAGTAAAGCTCTTTGTAAGTCTTAACTGTGATGCCATTACTGGATGCGTATTATTGACGGCCTTACCTACAGTACGGCCGTCAATCTCTACTTATCCAGTAAAGGCTTACTTTCGCGGCCTCGTCTGTAATGTTATATTCTTGTCTTGCCCTCGTAGATACCTTATAAATTGGTATTGTGAGAGATCATGTCATTAGCGTACTGATTTTTTGTCTGATATAAACTGATAAACATATATAACATGTGTCTGTTATAAAGGACCATAAACAAATTTTTAAATAACAAGAAATCTTTGATAAAATTTTCAAAAGAAACTCAATTTTCGTTATTTATTTCTTACTTTGAAATAATGATAAACATATTTTTACTAGAAACTACTTTATAGTCAATACTACCGTCAAATGATTTATTAAAGCTGTTACACTACGATAGCGGCTATCAATAAATTAACGTAGATATTCTAATACTCACTGAATGCGGGCTTAACAAGTTGGCTTGTGTACCTTCACTTTTTAAAACTCAATACGAAGGTGTTAGTGGACCTCCAGTTATTGAAGCGAATTGCATTATTATTAAAATTTCTAATAAATCTGTAATAGTTGCAATACCGTTCACCTTCCTATCGATCCTTAAATAATTTACTTGTCTCATATAACAATTTACACTTTCTTTCAATTTGATTCCTTAAACAATTTTCGAAATTTCACCTTTACAGGCTATATCAACATGAATATTGCCTCTCCTACCAATACCCGTTACTGCGATGATTACTTGGATTTAAATGCTCAACACGAACTCCCTGCGTCTCATATGTTCCCTACCAGAGAAACTAGTTGCCAAGACCATATTTTTTTGAAAACTAAGTTAAAAGCTACAACTCTATTAATAACTACTACTATAACTGATCATCACGCAGTAGCATTAGTTCTTGAAAATATTTGTAGTCCTAGAAATATCCATAATCTAATAACTACAATTAATTTAAAAAATATCGCTTCTGACCTTGATATAACTAAACTCAATACTGTTTTTTGCGGCGACTGACGTAAATAAAGCTAGTGATATTTTAGTTTCTGAGTTAAGACGTGCAATAGATCAAAACACATAAATTAGGAAGATTTTCTGTCGTAAGAGAACTAACCAACCCTGGATTACTCCTGATTAATTTAGGTGCATAAGACATTGTGATAAACTTCATAAAGCTTTAAAAAATAACCCCAAGAATGAACTGCTTAAAAAGTTAAAAAATAACATTATAAAAAGGGAAATAACAACTACTAGTGGAGACAGTAATAAAACCTGGGAAGTCACAGAAAATCGCTAAACTTGACTCTAGAAAAAACAATGTTGACATTTGATTGCAACTAAAGAGTAGTGAAATTAAATCAATAATTATTTCACTAACATCGGTCAAGTTTTACCAAATAAGATCACTGCATTACCTGTCAGCAATCAATTTGCATCTTTACTTACAAAAATGTGTGTACACCCGGAAAGTTTCTTGTCACTTCCCCTAAGGCTTGTTTCCGAAGTGACAGTACGTTAAATGGTGTGAATTTGTTGCCGATCTGTCGTGTGGGAGCTGGGCTACATCATGATGTACAACGTCTGTGAGTATGTGTATGTGTGCACGTTTGTGTGATACGCCCTCTCGCATTCGGAGCCTCTCTGGCGCTAGGCGGCCGATGGTGGATTGCAGTGGGTTATTAATGCTATATTTATTGTATTATTATACTTGTACCTATGTAAGTTTATACATATATGTATAATTTTTCTAGTAGCATAAATTTTTGATACACTGTGTTTTATGTATATTTATGTGTCTTTGTGTATGAATTTATATATTTATTCAGTAATATTATTAAGTATTTATTATGTAAGAAATTTGATAGTTTAGTAAATGCTTTTGTCCTTCCAATCTTCTCTTCTTATCTTAATATTTTCAAAAGCAACTATAAATCAGGTTTAAGTTCAGAGTACGAGTGTTCGCCGTGTGATGTTTAATGTTAACTTGTGTGTGTAAATCTCGATATGAATCGGATTTTTATTTTGTTCCTGTACTACACACATTGTAACTAGTACAATTGAAGTTTTATTTGTTGCTTGAGTGTCTCATGCTCTCTCAAAGTCTCTCTGCGATGTTGGCATGTGCGTCGGATCGTTACGTTCCCTAAAACACGGTTGTGCGAAGCGATGGCTGATTCATTTGTCATACTTGTGAACGGGTACCGCCTATGGAGACTGGTCTGCTCTTGCAAACTTCTTTGTGTTCTTAGTATTTAGTCCCACTTTTTTGTTTTGTTTATCAATACTGTAAGACATTGATTATTTCTAAGTGATGAATACATACATTCGGTCATTGTTGTAGGATTTCAACGGCAACTCCTCAATTATGGGGAAAAAAACGGATAATACTTGTCTTTTCAAGTAGCTTATGTCCTTTTCCGGGACTCAAACTATCTGCATGCCAAATTTCATCTTCATCGCTACAGCGGTTTCAGCGTGAAGAGGAAACAGACAGGTTTACTTTCGTATTTATAATATATATTACTTATATTCATGTATAGTATGACAGTATGTATGTACATATGATTGTGCAAAAATATAATTATGATGGCGCTAATGCCATTAGTATTATAAAATATTGGAATACTCTTAAATATGTGAATTCTTTTACTCGATTGACGATATTTGACACTTAACATTATGACTTAACGTAACTACATAAAAAAAAAATATTAACTGACATGTTTGACTTTGTTTTTAGTAGCTTCCTAACTTTTTATTGCCTAATAAGTGTTTCAGTACATATTTTATACTCTTTAGCTAATTATCAAATTATTGTATTTTTACTTTAAATAGAACTTTTGCCAGCTCTTTTTAACAGAAATTAACATTGTTTACATTGTATTGACGATTCAAAAGTGTTGTTAGAAACCTATTTATATAAATATAGTTTGATTTGATTTGATTCAATTATCTAGCTCAATACTTTGTACTTTTTAGGGTTCCGTACTGAAAGGTAATTAGGAACCCTATTACTAAGGCTTCGCTGTCCGCCCGTCCGTCCGTCCGTCTGTCACCAGGCTGTATCTCATGAACCGTTATAGTTAGACAGTTGAAATTTTCACAGAAGATGTATTTCTGTTGCCGCTATGACAACAAATTCTAAAACACAGAAAAAAAAAAATTAAGGGGGCTGCCATACAACATACGTAATTGTTTTGTTCGTTTTTGTAGATAATGGTATGGAACCCTTCGTGCGCGATTTCAACTCGCACTTGGCCGATTTCATTCCAACTAGCACCCTATGAAGTTGAATCAACTATTAGTAAGCTCAAATCCTGTACAGCAACTGGATATGATGGTATTCCAACCTTGGCTTTGAAATAAAGTTGTCCCTCATATCACGTATATTTGCAATCTAAGTTTCATATATAAAATTTTCCCAAATTCACTTATGGCAGCACTTTTATTACCAAGCTTTAAGGTAGGTGACAAAGGCAGCATCAATTACTATCGACCGATTTCTAACTTCTCTGCCTTATCAAAAGTTTTAGAACGCTTATAGAACAAACAGGTTGTCTCATGTCTCACAAAGTTTAATATTATCTCACAAAATCAATTTGGCTTTAGGGCCGGGAGATCAACAGAACACGTCGTATCTAAATTTACTAATTATATTGTACAAAACATAAAAATAAAAAAGAAGCATTATATCTTCTACAGAGGGCCACACGGTAGCAAACAAGGGCCTACCCTCGTTCTTATTTACACCAATGCGCTGATAATAAAAATCTCCTGTAAAGATAGTCGCCTTTGCTTATGACACAGCATTAATGTTAGCCGCCCTACCTGAATAAAGTTAGGCAAGATGCAGAATCAGGTCTGAGAGAGGTCATGAACTGGCTTCGTTATAAATAAGTTACTCTCAATATAGGTAAAAAATATCATTTATTATTAATCATATCATGTTATTAAATATCTTGTAAAAATAACATACCAAATCACTAATAGTATCAGAAAATTAATTGTGGTATTTAATAGAATAAGGCACATTGGGGACGTAAGCCTGCTGAAAATAATTTATTATGCATTATGACAACATAATTTTCATTGATATTACAATATAGAGGGGTAACTTTAAAACATACCTGTTGCGTGTGAAAAGATCTCAACAAGTGATTCTAAAGAAAATGTTCTCAAAACCTTTTTATCTCAACAAATTAACTATACTCCAAAACTAAAATATTGACTGTTAGACAGGTTTTTATCCTTAAAGCAATCCTAAGGACACACTCGAATTCTATTTTTGACCTAACTAGCTTTCTACAAAAAAGGCGCAAGGATAAACTTGTGCTACCTAACATATTGCCTTCATCAGTCGCACAAAGATAATTAGGACTTATGACCATTTTTGTATGGGAAAATTAAATAAATAGTTGTAGATTCATTTTCACACACACACACACACACACACACACACATTGTGTGTTCGAAATAATTTTCAAAATTCAAAATGAAACCGCTTCCATCGTATTATTAACCTACCCACACTTTTATTATTTTTTATGTTTAGTTCACAAATGTGAAGCGCTATGTTAAAACTGTTATAATTCAGTGTTGTGTCTGGTAATCATTATTTTCTGAAGTAATATGCGTCACTGCAGTGGAGGAAGACGTTAGCAGGTGTAACACAGGTATAGGGTTTCTGATTTCTCGAACTATTTTCGTTCTCGAGGCACGGGAATTCTCGAGTCTCGAGGCTTTCAAAGAAGACTTATGATTGGTAATAAAATTTAAAGAAAAAACTCAAAATAATTACAAAAGGAACATATTTTTACTAACCCCAACTGCTCTTACTTAAAAAAAATTGGAAATACATAAAAATCTTCAAACACATAATAATAAATCTTAATACTTACAATAATAAGGAACACTAAAAATTAATCATCAAGAAACAAAAAAAATAGCATCAAGCTATTGCTCTACTAACAATCTAAATAATAATATTATATTGGTATTTATTAGCTCTAACTTTGAGATCATTAAGATCAAATTTAAAAATCTTCGTACAGAAACATTACAATAATAAAATCTAAAATAACTTATTACTAATTACCACAACAACCCTTAGAGTTTTTATTTAAAATTTTGCGTCAATCTACATATGATAAGTTATCTTCTATAATTAACAAGACAAACTTTCTGAAGAAAATGATAAGGCTCTACTATTTTATAGTAGGTAACAGTATTAAGTAACTAACAGTAAGTAATTCTTTAATCATTCTTTGGTATTTCGCAGTTTTTTCTTTGATCGATATCAAAACATAGAAAGCTTCTTAAATTTACATTACAATTACAATAATTAAACTAATTTAAAACTAATAGAAATAGATCACTAAGAGTTTGAATCTGATTCTGTCTATAAAAAAATTAATATCAGTCGCTCAAAATTATTTTAATAGCTGTAGCTATGATTGAGATCATTAGTTAAAATTCGCTAAGATTAAGCTTGAGATTTTTAACTAATGATCTCAATCATAGCTACAGCTATTAAAATAATTTTGAGCGACTAGACTAGACTACAAAAAGCCTCAAGTTGAACAGAATCAAATCCATAACTAAGTAAAATGCTTCCCTTATTATAAAGTTCTTAAACGCAGTATTTAAAAAGATTTTTTCTTAGGAAATTAAGAAATTCAGCGCGTTGTTAGACTCATCTGATAGTCTGCTTCTTATTTTGGTAACAATATTGCCCGCTAAGCTGAATACTCTTTCGTTTTCAGTTGAAGTTGGCTTGATTGTCATTACCGCTTGGAATAGATTGTCGAAATTGCGTGTACGTTTTCTTGTAGATTCAAATATGTTGAACTCCTTTCTGATCAAACTTTTATTCACTTGAGCATTTGAGCGTTCCAGAGGAGCGCTAACAACTTTTTGAATAGCTTTCTGGCGCACTACCTCAAACTTTAAAGAATCTGTATCATCAGTAATACTTTCACAATTTGTTGTTGCTTCTGATTCTGAGCTGCTCGGAAACAGTCGGTTGTCCATCGCAGATTTTTTTTGAATAGCTTAAGACGTTAAGATAATTGCATCTTTTCGTGACAAAGCTTCTACTTTGTGTGTGTGAGTGAAACAACTTGCTCGCAGTAGTAGTAGCTCGCAATTTTACGCGGAAAAACCTACATCGAATACTTTGAATTCTCGAGGCACAGGATTTTTTCTCGTCTCGAACCAAGGCGGATTTCTCGAGTCTTTTCGAGTTCGAGAATCCTCGAGCAGAAACCCTACACAGGAACGACCTAGAACGGCTGTCAATGTCCCTACTATATACTTACTTTTTTGTTCATATAAGCAAATCACTGATGATAATAATGTGTACTTATTAGGCTTAGTAGGCTAAGTTTAAATTTGTTAGTTGAATTGAGAGCAATAAATATACTCTTTTATTTATTCATTTGATTTAACTAAAAAAAAAATTAATATTTACAGGTTATGTAAAAATATTATTTAATTAGTAAAGAGTGTAATTAAATCAGGCAAAATGTCAATTTGGCAATTGATGAGAGTTCTTATATCTATTAGGAAGGTATGTTTTACTGTTGCGCAGTAATGTCACATGAAAAAAAAAACAGAATTAAAAAAAAAGTTAATAAATACCTGAATTTTATACATTTCAATAACAATTAAAAAAAACCTGTCAGTAAGTGTGGACGAAAACTTTTCAATACAGGTAGAAGTCCACAGCGAAGGTTACAGAACCTTCCAATCCCGGATCTTTATTTTTTCCTTGAGAAGTGTGCGGTGGAATAATCCAGGTACCTACACAACTTGTTTTCAAATAAAAATGCTACAAGCCAACGAAATGCTAATTTTATGGTGGTTGAACAACTGTCCCGAATTCACCCGAACTGTCCTTTGCAGTACTGAGCTTAAATAAAATATACGGGAATATATCCAGTAGGATGACAAGGGTTGCCGCTTCTGGGTTCGATAGAATATCGTTACTGGTGATCGACTAATATATAAATATTTCTTTTTTATCCTTGATTTTTACGTCTTTACGTCTATTTTCACAGAAAGTTGGCCATAGATGTTTAATTGAATTATCGATATACAATTTCGATCAAGAATCTAGGTGGATATCAATCGATTCATAAAACTGTTTTTCGTCGTCAGCCAGTTCGCAATGAATAGTTTTAGTAGCCAGTAGTTTTGATAAGTATATAGAGGATGCCCGCGGCTTTACCTGTGCACAATTCGGAATATTTTGAGATATTTAAGAGTTTAAGGCAATCTAATTCCTAAAAACAGTTCCGATTTTAATTTTTATTTCAAAAATCTGATACCTACACGAATGTTTGTTAAATTTTAAACGATATTCCTTTCCAATTTAATTTTAACAGATATTTAAGAATAGTGAAAGGGATGAAAATCTTTTTAAAATGACAGAGATTAAATTATTTTTAAATACTTAATAAAAGTATACAAAAATTTACATATAAAGTTAGTCGAAAAATATACATTTTTTAAATTATCATGATAATAATAATAAATCATAAATATTTCTGAAAATTACACACAGCACCATCTGGTACAAAAGTAAGCCGTATAATACCAGACCACTTACTTATAATACTTTTTTGTAATAAAAAGACTCAAGACAAACACAAATGTTCATCACATAAATGTTTGCCCTGTGCCCTGTTGAACCCACGCCTCCCAGTTCAGCAGGCAGGTCGATAGTCATTGAGCTAGGAGGCCGCTGATTTGATATATTTTTTTTCCTGAGATTCATTTTAATGTGTAATTAAAGTAACTATTTGAATAACGAAGAACTTTTAATTGCAACTATTAACACAATAAAAAAAAAAAAGAATCAAAGATAGATTTTCCAAGTTTGAAAGTGAAAAATTGACCCTTAACTTTTTTGTTCCCTCGCGATACAAAGAAAAGTGGAAATTGTGGAACACGGTACTAGAGGAGTTGAAGCTGATTAATGGAGAAGTCAGCATACAATCGTTACTTTTCATTACTGTTCAGAAGTGCGAATCGGACGGTCGGGGCCGCTGGTCAGATTAGAAAAGTTTGCTCCTAAACAAGTCGAAATTCAACTTTAAAGCAAGTACTAACATTTGGTTTTAGAAGCGCTTGGAACATCGGATTGAAGGCAAGTTTAAATTGGAATGTATCCCGCTATAAGCCGCTCGCGATTGGCCTGGTTGTTTGTACTTAATTAGTATTAATTGTATACCTACTTTTACAATGGATTAATGTATGCTTTTTATTGGAGTTTGTAATTAGTTTAATATATATATATGATACATTTATTTATTATTTATTTAACTCTTACAGTACATTTAATTTAACTATATGACGTAAGTACAACTTAGAAATTTTTATGCACTAAGGTGAAATTATCGCATGATGCGATTTTTTCCAGCCAACCTTAGGGTGTTTCTGAGAGCTGATAAATTTCAAATTTATGTAGGTAGAGTACAAACAAAATTAAGAAATACTAATTTGATAGAAAAACTAATATGAAAATACACATATGCAATGTGATAGTTATAATAGAAACGAAATGAGAAATATATTTTTCATGTTACCTTCCCAAATACATAAAGCATAAAGCCAGACCAATTCTGCATACAACAAGAACTTGGCTATTATCTATTATTTGTATTGCAAATTTGCTAATAAAGCAGTAATATTAAGCAGTATTACAATTAAATTTCAGCTAAATTATATGTACCGTTTCATTTAAAAAATTGACAAAACTTAGAGGTAACTTTGTGATTTTTTTTTATTATTTATTTGGAGTAGATTTTCTGACTTAAAATTCAATGCTGCTAAGAGAAATTTACCTATATACCCCTCTCTCCCCCCTACCCCTCTTATTGTATAATTATATTAATACTTATTTAATAACCTTCTTTTTTGAGACATTCGGGATGTAAGTGACATCGTACCACAAATTGATACCAAAATTAATACTTCATTCCTTAATAATACTAATGAAGTTAGCCTTAGCTTACTAAATAGGTTTACTTTTAACAATACATTTGTTATCTACCTATATTTGTTTTAGAATTTGTTACCCAAATAAGAAATATTCCTTAATAATGTTTATGAATGTTGCATTTCTATATATATATTTTACGATAGTACAGAAAATATAGTACAATAGGCACATAAAACGTTAGTTAATGAAAACGTCACAAACACCCTGCTACTAATTATGATTCCATCTTTGATAATTGACCTGACCAAAATAAAGTGTAAGTTACTGACCGGAAATTATGTAAAATAAGCCTAAAAACACGAACGTGGAAGATCAGCATATTCATTTTAGAGGGAGTCTACCCACCCTATCCATTAGTGAGACTTACAACGACGGCACGCAAACAAATCCACATAGAAGCTCCTTGCATGTATTTACAGCAAAAAAATCGAGACGTTTTAACAAGCTTAAATAAATAAAGGAACACGATACTAAAATGCTCAAGCTCCTTGTCGAAGCAAATCTTTCGTGACTCGATAAACAACCGGAACGGTTCGTTGAAAGTGTACGAATCACGAAAATTCTGCTTGACGACTTCTTCAGTCATTTGAAAGGAACGACTCTTATCGCCTTACTTTTATGGACTGAGAATCGAAAAGGCTTCAATGTTAGAAAACGAGACCCTTCTATTGTGTTGAAGTGTTGAGTGAAAGTACCATGGAAGTCCTTTGTTGCCATGCCATACCAAACACTTTTTCAGAAAAAATACCTCGTCTTATCTAATTGAATCTGATTGAAACCTATTTACTTCTAAAGTTTTTTGTAAGTTAAATCAATAATAAAACTGGCAAAATTTTATATTTGCTTAATGAGTCCATTTTATGATAAAAAGGGATCACGCAATATAAAAGTTTTCAATGTTCCGTAACTTAATTCATATTTTCTTCTTTACAGAAAGTCTTCGGGACTACTTTAACAAATTCGGCGAAATCACTGAAGTCATGGTTATGAAAGATCCAACGACAAGGCGGTCGAGGTACGTTTTATTGTGCTTTATCTTTTTACAAATGTTGCAAAGAATGTTGTAAAACAGTAATTACGGCCAAGAACTAATTGTTTGTGATGTCTAGATCTTTTATTATAAAGGTTCGATAAATTAGGACAAAAAAAGATATGACAGAAATAAAGACGCAGTGGTAGTGTATTTTCACCTGTCACGCTGTATAAATCCATTGGATAATTAGTGGATAGATATTTATGTAAGTACTGTTTTAGAATTACTATATATTTAATTAACTTACTACATAGAACAGTATTTTCAGTTTCAGTATTTTAATTTTTATCTGAGCATACTGACTTTTGTCCACTATTCTGCTCGCGTAAATTATTAATAGAGATATATAATAATATAATATGACCTCTTCGTTTTAGATAGTAAAATTATTAGTGTAGATAATAATTTATGTTAAAATCTAATCTTCTTAACAGTTCAAGCTACACATCAATGATATTTGTGTGCAAAACGCCCTGTGTTTTTGAGCAAAATCAATTCTTAAATTAGATACAAAGAATAAGCTTGTATCAAAAAAAAAAAAAAAAAGGAAAACCCTCAAACAATAACAATCGCAAAACTTATATAAGTACACATTATCTGTGTTTCTGACTGCACTATTCTGTAAATCATTGGATAAAGTTACGTACATTATGCCTGGGTCGCGTATTGCCAAAGTGTATATTACTACAGACACCCATAGTGTGTGCTTGACGACTCTGTGATCTTTGGGATAAGCAGCAAACGCATTAATATACAGTACGTAATATGGAAACTACATATTAGTGCATAGCATTGTTTTTGTGAATTTTGTAATTTGATTATATTACAAGTAGGTTCAAGAAGTAAAAAAAATTACGATGCAACTTTTATTATTATAATTTAAATTATTTTAATTTTTTTAGTAAAATAAAGTGTTTATTATTTAACTTAAACCGATTGGTTCACTTGGATCTATTGATAAAGTTTTACAAAAAATTGGATCTATTGATAAAGTCATATATAAAAAGTTTAAAAAAGATGTTGATCGTTAAAGTTTTTTTGTATTTGGTTTATTATAAATACACACACACTTTCCTTTCTTTTCGTTATGTTTTTTCACTTTTCTTCTTACAACAAAGGTTGATGAACGTGATTTTTCCCCCCACAGGTTGAACGTCTATTATCTTTGACCTAAAAGTACTCATTATATATACGTTATATCATAACGTTGTTTTAATTTAAACAATATGCTGTTTCTATAATTACTAAAAGAGGAAATCATTGAATTGTTTAAAGATAAGGCGGTCAAAACTTGTTAGAATGGCAACAAAGCGATTAAATGGAATTTTTAACCTATTTTCATGATTTATTCATTTTAATACGTACAAAATTTCTATCAGTATAATAACGAAGCTGGATAAAACTAAATGCATGAGATGAACTTGGTTGCTAGCTTTGGTTTTTTCACAAACAAAAGTCCACTGCTATTCCAATAAATGGTTACTGGGTCCAATAATGTGTTTTTTCAGATTATGTTATTAGTCAGTTATTGAGAATATGAAAATTTCGAGTTCGTTTATAGTAGTTAAATGTTAAAAATTCTGAATACATTGCAAAATGTTATGAAAGTTGACAGCCAACAGAATAGATTTGTTGAGAAAGGCTGTACTCATATTATTGGATATTGACTTTTTGTGAAAGCTGTCTCAGAGTAGGTGTTACAGTCCGTGTGTCCTATCGTCAGTAGGGGCCTAGCTGAAGAAGAATTTTACTTTAAGTGATATCAATACAAAAGGAGGAAAGGTAAGAAATTAACCAAAATTTTATGTCGTAGCCGCCGTGACGTCGCCGCCAGCCGCCGTTGATAGGCACAACGTGTAGTAAAATCTGTCCCAGCGCGGTAGTTCAAACTTCCGTTGTCGGTAGAAAACCCGATAAGCAGAAAGGCGTGCACCTAATGCACTTTCTATCAATTCACACCGATGTCCAATGTACGTCCCCGTGAACAAACCGTGGTCACTAAACTATGCGTCGGAGTACGAATGTCGCTCCGTTATATCTGCGTAAGACCCTTTTGGACAAGCCCGAGACGCAAGCGAACACACACCCAGTACGTCTGACGCCGACTCCGTAAGAACTAAAATATTCACACTTCCAACGTGCGTTCCAGCGAGTCTACACCAATGTCAATGTCACAGCAAGTGATTGACGTAACACGCTTATCTTTACCGAACATATATGTATTTAGCTTTAATGTTTTGAAGCGAAATGTACTTTAACTCAGATGTGTTCTGAAAAAATATGCATTGAGGTTTTCTAGTTATTAGGCAAATCACCTGTGAGCTCAGTGCAACATGAGTCTGTGGCAATATGCAGTCTGACTATACGCGTCCGGGTCTATCAAGAAATGCGTTGAAGTTCTTATTGTGTTTTCACTATAAAATATTGAGTTTTATGACTTTTACATTGAATTTGTTTCATAGACTTTCATAGTTGCTGCCTGCCACTGTTTTCTGTAAGACTAGTTTTTTATTATCCATAATAAATAACAAAATATCCATAAGTAAATAGGTATACGTATGATTTTTTACATGCAGAAGTCTTTTATTGAGTAGTGGTAACATTGTTTAATGTACACAACTATTAGGTAACTAAAATTTTGGGTACATACCCTTTTAAATTACTTAGAAAATAGACACGCAGTTTTCCAATATTTTTTACAATTCAGACGAAATTGATACAACATTATTTGTAATCTTTTGTTCCTAACACAAGGAAAAAATAAGAATAGTTCATTAGAGGAACAAAATAAATACAATTCATTCAGAATCTTGATGCAAATTTAAATAGTAACCAATTAACTAATTTGTTGGAAAAAAGGAATTATTGACGAAGCAATGGTGGTTTTATAATTAGCGCAATCAGCAACCAGCGGCGCTAGCGTGAATGGGCTGACTTCACTCGTGTTAAAAGTTATCGGTTTGCAAATAACTTTCATTCTACAGAGAGGCATGCTCGTTTCGAAATTTGCGGTAACCTTTGAATTGTAAGCAGTTAAATGTTAGACTTGAAATTTGGAAACTTAACAATAGAACTCGAATTATTCCAAATTAAACGAGTTAAATAAGTGAGGATTTTGGTATCCACTTTACAGTTGCTGAACTAAATTCCATAGTGAGAGGATTGCTGTGGGCTTAACTCTAATATAATAGAGTTCATATAATACACTGACCCTTGTCAACCCTTGAAAGTTTTTTAAAGTCAAAACGTTGATAATCCACATAAATATTATAAATGCAAAAATAACTCTGTATGTCCGTCCTTTTGTTACCTCCTCACCCTTAAGAGGGCGATATAGGTCAGAAAGCTAATTTTTGTAATACTTACGTTGCGTACCTATGTTAATGTACTAAAAATCATTACACAATATTATCATTATACTATTAGATATATTTGTTATGTACTTCCTTAGTAAATTATTCCATAATGACGCCTTGAAACTGTTTTTTTTTTACCGTTTTGTAGTCACATTTTTTTAGTTTTTGCTACAACTTAGAGTCAATGTGCTAGATAACAAGCTATTCTAATTATTTATTTAACTTTCATTATAATTAAATGCAAAACACGCTTTAAAAATTTGCACAAGTGTTGAAATAATGGTCACTTCCAGATTTTTTATTGCAATAAATACAATAAATGAAAATCACTCATTTAGGTAATGCACTAGACAAAAGCAAGTTTTATTACATATTTTTTTTTCAAACCTTTAGGTGCCATAGTTCAGCCACAAAATTTGCACAAAAACGGCGTTTTTACGCGGTGTAGCCTATACCGCAGTCTTAAACCACTGTACCGATTAAAATTAAATTTGAAGGACATAGAATTCTTGAAAACATCAAGTTTTAGTCTGTTTTTAGGGTTCCGTACCTGAGAGGTAATTAGGACTAAGGCTTCGCTGTCCGTCCATCCGTCCTTTCGTCCATCCGTCTGTCACCAGGTCTGTATCTCATGAACCGTTATAGTTAGACAGTTGAAATTTTCACAAAAGATGTATTTCTATTGCCGCTATAACAACAAATGCTAAAAAACGGAAAAAAAAATATTTAAGGGGGCTCCCCTTCGTGCGCGAGTCCGACTCGCACTTGGCCGATTTTTTCTACAATTAAGGAGTTGCCATTGTTGTTAATATCCTACATCGATAACCGAATTTAGGGCAGGTGAAACTGCGAGCAAAAGCTATTACTCAAACAAATCCTTCGAGAGTGTGCGAAAGCGTTGTTTTTGTGTTAGCTTGTTCGTGCAGATTTCAACTTAGCCGACTATTAAAAAACTTACCCAACCAAGCACAATCAAGTTGCTGCTATGTACACAAAGTAAGTGGCTTAGCAGCTCTTGAGACGAGAAATAAGTTGTCAAAGTTTAGTCTTGGAGTTAGTCTGTAAACAGTGTCTTTGCTAGGCAAATCGTTGGTTTTGCTGCTCAATATTGCCCCGCGTTACTTTACCCTGAAATAATATACGAAGGACCGATATTGGAGGAGTTCAGTTGGGAATTTGAATGCAGCCTGCCGTTACACAGCTTTGCCTTTCATCCGGTATTTTGTTTATGGTTATTGCTATCTCTGGTGTTGGGCTGTTTCCAATTAAGTAAATAAGTCTAGAAACCCTTATTGATATTGTAAATAATATTCAATCCAAGTTGTGGATTTTTAAGCGTTCAGGAAGTTAAAACCATAAATATCACATGTACTTACTACGTGAAAAGAAAAAATATAATATGTTTTAAATTAATTTCGATTTAGAAGGCGCGGAAAACAGTTATCATTAAATTTAGTCGATCTAGTCAGACTTTTTATCTTTACAACTAGGCATCGATGTTGTGCGGTTGAGTGATTGGACTTAAATTTGAAATGGAAATAGCTTATACCTTGAAATAACGCAAAGGCTACACATATGCGTTAATTCAGAGATATACACATCCTGATCCTGGATATACATATATGCGGATACATATGCTGAAAAAAGATAATAATAATAAACATATCTTAATCCAAGAAAATTTTAAACTACCCGCTGAAAAGACTATAACCGATATTTAACAGCTATTATCTCTTACAGCTTGCTATAGCAAACTTCTTTATTACAATCAATCAATAATCAAGGAGTTGCCTTAGAACTTCGCAGGTGGAGCCACGGGAAAAAGCTAGTAAGATAAATATAATTTTATTGTAAGTGCAAAGGCACTACGTTTTAGGTCATTCTGTAAGTAAAATGAGAATTGATTTTTTTATCCCATCTATTCAAAAAACGTTGATTGGTTCGCCATTAGGTGCTCCCACCCAAAGTGCGTGTTTGCTCCCGCTCCCGAAGCAGGTAGTAATAAATGTTGATTAATTTCTGATAAAAACAAATGCGGACTCCGTCCTTGTTCTCTACTCTTTTCAAATTCAAATGTAAATTTAAATTTTTGATACATTTTTTAATTTAAACATCACTTATGCCCGAACTTTATAATAAAAATTTTTTCATGACTTTCTGTCTAAGGCGCCTTTTATTTCTCTTTTTCATAGAGAAGGATGAAAGTAGAGTGTGTCGCTTCTCGGTCACAAAATATTTTTAAGTCAGGCGACGCATATTAAATCCCTCACTACACTCAGGATTCTACTTTAGAATCTCTCGCATTCGCTACGTTATGAATTCAAAATTGTGCCTTGGTCATAAAAATACTAATTTGCACCCTTCTAATACAATCTACTATTTTAGTGGGCCAAGATTAGAAGATATAGAATTAAAAAAACTTTTCTAGTTTTAAAACACTAAAATTTGCACTTAAAATTTTCATCTGGTAGACAATGCAGAAGTAGTAGATTTCTTAAGTGTAATATTTTCGGTTTAAAGCTTTTGCGACACTGTTCCTCGGTCAAAGAAAGCACTGAAGTTTTTAGGTCGGCACGTTATCGGGACCGTAAATCAGGTGGACCCAGGTAAAGGCCAGGATATTTCTACTTTCAACGGTGCTATGAAACTGATAACACTTTAGAACTATCGCACTAATATTATTAAAATGTAATGGATGTGTGTCTGTACATTCAAGATATTTGTAAGAAAATGTATAGAAAAGTATAGTAAAAATAATAATCAATCAAAATACAGATATATGAGTTATTTTAGAGTTTAAGTTAGGTATGATTTAGATTGTGTAATATTAAGGCTATGTTTTTCCCTTGTTAAAAAAAAATCTTTTAAATAAACATTTTATTTTAAAATTTTAAAAAATTCGGTCCTGGAGGGAGTCATGTAAGAAATAAAGCATTGTTTCTTTTCTGGTGCTTGACTATTATGCATTATGATTATGTCTTAATTATTTTTCAAAATCGCTAGCCAAGCAGATAGAGGTACCTACCTACTACCATATCTTCAATACTAACGCAAGTTGCAGTTAAAGATAAAGAATTTAATTAAAGTGATACCTATAAACTATTGCGGGCGGTTCCGCGGGTGAAACCTATAATACAACTTATAAAATTAATGTAATTAATTAATTAAAATTATATTTCGTTTACCCGGTAATTAGGAAACCTTTATTTATACTTATTACATAATTTATTTTCTGGCGGTATGTCAGGATTTTCTTTAATACAAAAACGCTTTTCATCTCTTACAGAGACGTTCAATTAATTAGTGTTAATTGAGTTGCCGACTATTATGTTACGTTACCGTAAATTCGTGTCAAAAGTTCCAGCTAAGTAGGTATTTCTTACCAAGTACGTGATGAATAGATACTTTTGAAAGCCTCCGTTTAAAAATATGTCAAAGATTTTTTATTATCAGAAGCATGCATTGCATATTTTATATTACATCGTCGTGTCATTATTTTTTCTATACTTATTTAAATTTAATATTAAACTAGGTGTTTCCAACGATGTTACCTGCGTTGAGTTACCACTTTGCTAGTAGTGTTAAGTTATAAGTTTAGCCAAAAAACTTTTTCTATAAATAACGAAAAAAATAATTAAACCCTTATCAGCACATTCAAACATACAGACTCACTTAACTTCACCTGTCACAGGCATTTTTTTTTCCAGAAGGGATGAATTCTAAAGTTGTTATACGTATGTCCCTCAAAAATACACAATAAATTGCCCCTTTTTTGTTAACGTACCATATTTTACATGGTTTAGGTTAAAATAAATATTATAATTTGCCTAAAAGCATATATGGCAAAAAACGACGCTAGTCTTTATAATAGTTATTAGTACCGTTAGAAAATGCAATTTTTTTGGGTTTTCGGGTGTATGGTTTGGGTTGGGACTTGTAATTTTTTACGATAAGATTATAATAGGAAGTTGTAGTAACATGTTTCTATCCAATAACATATAGCAAAAAACGACGCTAGTCAATATTACAGTTATTAAGAGGAAATATCCCGCCGTTTTTCCCCATACAAAACGTATTACCATTTTTCCCTCTGAAATCGGCATTACAGCTGTTATTTTTTTAAGTATAGTAGATATACACAATCACTATGTCTGTATGTTTTGTTTTTTCGATTGGCCATTCCTATAAAAAACTAGGGCCCTGCAAAAAGTCCAGAAAAAAATCCTCTTTTTATGACATATTTAGAAGTGTGCTATACAAATATGGAAACTATTTTTTAAGAAAACTAAACATACAGACACGGACTAATCCATTAAGTTGAAGTAATTTTTATTAGATTTGGTTGAGATTTGAAAGAGGAAAGTGGGCAATACGATACCCCAATTTTACGACCCAAACGACTACGTAAAACAGCCTGAGGCGCAGTTGTCCCTATCGCACATCCGTATCTTGGACCAGGCCCTAGCGCGACGGCAAGTGTTTTTCAAATACCTATTTCTGCATTCGCTAGATTGTGATGTTTCCTCTTAAGATCGTTAGAAAATGCAATTTTTTCGGGTTCTCGGGTGTATGAATTGGCTTGGGACTTGTTATTTTTTTTTTTGATATGATTACAATCATCGGAGGTTGTATGTAGTAATATGTTTGTATCAAATTATCGTTATCAGACTACCTATTATGGTAAAAGATATACATTTCTGTGACAGACATACAGACTGACGGCATGGGCTCTAAACTAAACTATTGTGTACGGGACCCTAAAAAGTTATACCTTGATGTTTATGTAGATAAATGATTTTCAGCTTAATCTATTAATCTGCCTTAAATTCAAGACCATCAGTGTCCCAATGAATCATAACGTAAATTTCATTGTAATTTATTATGAAGGTCTTATCCATACTAATATTATAAATGCAAAAGTAACTCTGTCTGTCTATCTGTTCTCTCTTCACGCTTAAGCCGCTGTACGGGTTACGATAAAAAATTGGCATAGAGATAATTTGAGTCCCCGGAAAGGACATAGGCTAATTGAAAACGTTAGGTTTGAGCCGGATTTTTTTTTCTATAATTGAGGAGTTGCCGTTGTAATCTTACACCACTAACCGAATTTAGGACGGGTGGAACCGCGGGAAAGCAAAACTAGTTTTGATATATTTTTAATTTCTTAGATCAAAGGCCGTCTTGTTTATTTGCGATGGTCTTCTCTGAGCTACGGTTTGTGCTAGCAAACTGAATCAATATCGAAAGTCAATGAATCAAGGGTAATATATTTGGGTACATAATAAATGTGCGCTACCTGAAGGCAATATCTGAAAAATTTGCTTGCTCGATATTGCTTACAAGGGAGTTTTCCTTCTCCCTAAAATTTAATGCGTCGTTCGCATTTTTATAAAAAGAAGTGGGTAAGTGAAATAATTTGCGGTTGGCGCTTTATTTCGTTTTATTTGTTTTAATGATAGGTCTCGTTTCTTTTAGCCTGGGAGAAAACGAGAATAATCGCTGAAAGGTGTATTGAATTTTTTGTTTGACAAAATATAAAAGGAAAAAGCTATTTAATTTATGTAACGTCTAAGAAAAGATATAACGCGTTAATATAAAGAGTGCTTTTGATGCGAATACTTATATTATTCCTTTTAAAGTTGTAGACGTGTTAAATCTTTTATTATGCCTGGTTCATATGTTTTACTTCCCCCTCTTTAGACTTATACCTATTTTGACGTACGTCCTATTTTAACATAAAAAAATAGGTTTTAGGGAATAGTTTATGGTAATGATATTAACTTTTTAAGTATCTTAAATACAAAGACATGCATCCATTAAAGCCTTACTATAATGTATAAAAATAGTAGATAAAACAAAAAAGGCCAATGTATTACAAAGCTGCATTTCCATACAGACGCGAATGCATATTTGACGTGCGTCTGTATGAATACGAACGAGAATATATCACTAGGGGAGCTTACACGGACTTCATCGAACGCGGCTCTATTCACAACCGTTTCATTCGTTTCGCTTTCCGCTAAAAATCTAAAATCAATAAAGGATCATGGCATAAATGTAAAGATTATCCGGTTCTTTTCGCGCGGAATGAAAAATGTACGTTCCGCACGAGCGTCCGAAATAAAACCGCGATTCACTACGAGACTGTAAGTAGTACGTACTTACCATAAAAGGAGGATCCTTCGTCTGAATCGCTTCGACAAACACCTCCAGAGGAACGGAGCTGTGTTAAATGAGAGGGATTGCGGTCTCCCCGCTTCCCGCGCCTCCGTTCTCACCCTCTAAGCTGCTTAAGAAGTCTTTACATCTGGCAAGTTAAATATATTTAAATCTTGAAAAATGAAGTACGCATGCGACGTTAGTGCTCAGACTCTACTGAGTTTAGTAGTTTGATTAAGTGCGAAGTTGTAGGTTTCAAGGCTTACAGGACCCGAATCTTGACTAATACTATAAATGTGAAAGTATTTTTTTTTTGTTAGTTGTTTGTATAAGTTATATATCGAACGTTTGTTGTGCCTTATGAACTGGTATAATGAAATAGAAATAAAAATTATTTATTCCGGAAAATGTATTGGGGTGCCTTATTACGGATTTATTAATTACTAGCTTTTGCCCGCGGTTCCACCTGACATTAATTAGGTTATCGGTGTAGGATTTCAACGGCAACTCCTCAATTATACAAAAAAACGACTCACACTTGACGTTTTCAAGTAGCCTATGTCCTTACTCGGGACTCAAACTATCTCCAGACGGTAACAGACAGACACCCAAATAAAAAGTAAAAAATAAACCTTACTAGAACATTAAGCTGAGAGTTTTCTTCTCCTTGGAGTCGAATACTAATTTGCAGCAAAATACGAGACAATTATGTTTTGGCATTCAACTTCAAGAAGAAGAAACTTAGCATATTAGCATGTTTGCCACCTTAGTAATATAAAAAAAAAAATCACCGAATTCGTGCATCTTATACTGGTAAATAAAAATAAAATCCTTAACCACTTGAGTGCCCATGCATTCAGTCCGATGTATAATATATTTAAAATTATAATTTATATATTATTCATTATTTAAAATATAACATTGAATGATTTTAAAAAATTACCCTATATTGGTACGTTTTCAAAAAAAATACGGTTACGATTATACGCCCTATATAATTTCTTCTACATTTTTTCTTTTGCCACCCTGGTTAGAATTTTTTTTGCCTCCCTGTGTGTGTTCTACCGCTTGTACGTACAGTGAGATGGGTTCCGAGGAATTGTTGAAAATCATGCCCATGGCTACTTTCTACCATCGCACCGCTCGCCATCGGCAGGGAATTCATTCTCACACTTTAGAACCGAAATGGTCGCGTACAGTACGGTTTCAGAGAAACTTCCTCCCGCGAACGCTTGGGTTGTGGAATGAGTCATGGTTGTCCTAAGGACTACAGTGTGAGATAAGAATATGACTATGAGTATAAGAAAGAAGTTATAGGATTTTTCAAGGGTCAGCAACGCGCAAGTTATACCCCTGATGTTGTAAATGCCCATAGGCTAAGGTGGCCGCTTACCATCAGGCGGACCGTGAGCATAATAATTTTTTTTATTACTGAAAACAGATCGGGAAATGTTTCATTTAAATGAAGGTACCTAATGTTTCGGTCGTAATAGGGCAAGTAATAGGTATCATTTATACCCTGCCTAGTTTGCAAAAAAAATTTTTTTTTTAATTCTATGCGATGTAGTTTTTCAATTGTTACCGATAAATCAACATCCCCTTTACATTTCGTAGTTTATGAGGCAAAAAAAAATGTGTTACCTAATATATATTACTTTTTATCTAACTTTTTTTAATACACATCTTTTTAGATTTTGTTTTAATATTGCATAAATACTACTTTAAACTACTATAAATACATAGTTTTAGTTATGTTCTAAACACCATTCTTAATGGGTATTTAAAAAAAAAAACACTAACTCATTTCTAATGTTAGACGTAATATAAAGCACGTTATTGATTTGTGTTACTAACAAGGTCCGTATTATATACGTCGCAGCCATCTGTATAAATTAACCAGTAAATAAAAAAGCCTGGGCAGATCGTCAAATATCGAACATAAAGAAACAGAAATCGCACTGTATAGATCTGTATTTTGAGTTAGGTTCTTTTCTTTTGTGTTGTTGTTTGTGTGAATGCGGAGCGAGCAAAGCGAGCGGAACGTTCCATTCAAGTTTCATTTAATAATCTGTTCAGTTGTTTTGTAGCGCCCCTATTTATAAGATAATAAAATTTTCTAGGAAACTTCGAAGCCTCAACCACAATCACTCAAACGAGTGAGAGAGAAAATACATCTAATGTTTAATATTGCTTTAGATAATTAATATATTTGGCCAAGCGTGATCGTCAAAAGTGGTAGGACCTGAAAACCGTTGTGTTAAATAAGTAGTAAAGCCAATTCTTTTGGAAGTACGTCAGAGTAATATTGCAAACAATAGTATACAAAATAAGCATAAAAGAAAATATATATAGCTACATCTACGATCATAAATTATGCCCACTTGGAATTTTCACCATTTCTAAAGTCTGTACAAAAACACCTTAACAAAGCAAATACTCAAATTTCAGAACTAATAGTACGAGATCCCGCTGCAGGATTGGTGTGCTCATCGACTTTTTGTTTAAAACCAAATTTTTATGTTTATTTATAATTAAGAGAATATATATTTACTAGGGTGCCTATCAAAATTTGGCCGCCATTATTTTTAAATAAATTATTTTTAATTGATTTTTGGTAAAAAATTTCGTTTATTTATTTTTTAAATAAAATAACGTCTACATCACGGTAATTAATATGAAGATTCTAAAAAATCACGGTTGCCGTTGCGCACCTGGCCGCACCTGTTTGCAGCCAGGTGTAAACAGGTATGATTTCGATAAATTTATACGTTTATAACCTATTTTTATTAATAATATGTCAAATTGAAGCTAATTTTTTTCTATTAATTATCATATAAAGTTGCTTAATTAAATCTGGCCGCAAATAAGGGTTACTGGCTGTTAAAGATAATAAATATTTAAGGTAGAGTGAAAGAGAGTTAGCGCGCAACATCATTTGTCAGACGAGGACAGCGATTGCCGGCTGTGCGACGCTTTTAAGCCATTGCGCATGCGTCGAACGTGTTCTCAACCACCGGGGAGTAATAGAGACGACTTATAATAAATACTCCAAAAAATATGTAATTTTTTTGAAAATGACAAATTTAAAAATTGCAACAAAAAATTAATATTGATTTGATATTATTTTTTAGAGGGTGATTTTTTTAACATTTTGATGAAGCAATAATCCAATTACAAATTATTTGAATGATTCAAACTTAAATATTATATCTCTATTAGATATTAAAGATATTAAATGGTTTTTTAAAATGATAATAAATTTTGAAGAAATTCTTTTTTTCGTACAAATAAAAGATTCTCTAAAATGGAGTTAGACAATTTGCTAATTAGAACGTCGATATTTAATATTAATTTAAAAAATAAAAAAATCAAACCAAGGTGACTTAAGTAAAAGAAAATTTTATTGCGAAAGTATTATTTAAAAATTTTATTAGATTTTATTCAAGTATTTAATTGTCTGTTACATATTAATTAAACATTTAAGCAAATTAAAAAATTAAAAAAATTATCTTATAATTCTAATATTTCCGTAACTCTTATTTAAAAATCTGAATCATCGGAGCTATCACTTTCATCGCTACAAATATCAGAATCGTCGTTTTCGGAAGCTTTGTTCGTGAATTCACATAGCACACTATTAACTTCCGTTGGAGTTGAGTCTCCCAGGAACCATGTTGGTTTTAAAAAACCATCTAGTACCAGCCAGCCATTATTTTCTGGGCTGAATTTGATGCAGTCTGGTTCAGTGGCATTTAACCACATCGAATTAACAAAGATTGTCCGCAACAATTTTTGTTTCAAAGATTTCCGGCACGGTGGAATGTGCGTCGAGTTCAAACCTTTAATTCTCTTCATAAATTTTATATTATTTTGTTTTGAAGCGTACATTTTGTTAAATAATAAAAATGTTGCGGTATTTACACTTTGACACTTTGGGATTCCATACATAAGGCACGTAAACTCTTGGACTGCATCAAAGCGTGGTTTTTATGTTAGAATAAAAATGCTGCATCTGTTCAGTTGAGAACACTAACATTCGACGCATGCGCAATGGCTTAAAAGCGTCGCACAGCCAGCAATCGCTGTCCTCGTCTGACAAATGATGTTACGCGCTAACTCTCTTTCACTCTACAATATTTATTATCTTTAACAGCCAGTAACCCTTATTTTCGGCCAGATTTAATTAAGCAACTTTATATGATAATTAATAGAAAAAAATTAGCTTCAATTTGACATATAATTAATAAAAATAGGTTATAAACGTATAAATTTATCGAAATCATACCTGTTTACACCTGGCTGCAAACAGGTGCGGCCAGGTGCGCAACGGCAACCGTGATTTTTTAGAATCTCCATATTAATTACCGTGATGTAGACGTTATTTTATTTAAAAAATAAATAAACGAAATTTTTTACCAAAAATCAATTAAAAATAATTTAATTAAAAATAATGGCGGCCAAATTTTGATAGGCACCCTAGTAAATATATATTCTCTTAATTATAAATAAACATAAAAATTTGGTTTTAAACAAAAAGTCGATGAGCACACCAATCCTGCAGCGGGATCTTAGACTATAAAGGACAAGGCACTAAAGAGTCATCTGATTTTTTGTCATCCCTACGCAAAGGAAGCCTAATTTCTACTACTTTCACGTCTGAAAGTAAAATCCATACAAATGCTAAATACATTCGTTTTGTAAAGTGGGAACTAGGTAGGTGTTCAAGCCTTGCAACCTGGAGGCAGGTTTCTGGGGCTTCCCTTTATGATGTACATCAGCGCTCACCTACACTAGCTAACCAGTCAAAATAAAAAAAACCCTACTACCGCCACTATGGGTACATGGATTACACATAGTAATTACTGTATCTCTTGGCAGACCTAGATCTTTAGTGGGCTATATAATTATTATGGCTGGTATAATCTTAGTTCCCACTTTTACTCTTATTGAAGGTTTAACTATACCTAGCTAAAAATGTCCCAGAACAAAGTCTTACTTTAATTTTCTATATAAAATTTGATTCGGGTAAAAGTTATGAAACTACCTTTAAAGGGCATATGAAGCGTGATGCCATGTCTATATAGCTTATACAACCTCCATCAACGTTCGTCTTAAAACAACCACCAATCAACTTCGTTTCAAACCAACCACCAATAAACGTTTGTTTTAAAATCATTCATTCTCGCGCCGCTGGTTCAAAATTTTACGCAACTTAATTTTGTCCAGAGCCCAAATCCATGAATCGGGAGTTAGATTACTACCTACATTAAACAATTAATTTTGTGTGGATGTTTAAGATTCGTAAGTTTATAATTTAATATTTTACATGTAAGTCATTTGTACTTATATTTAGGTGGCTTTAAACCTTTCATAAAATAAATCATAACTTCTTCTCAGCTAATGCATAAAATAACTGAACTTGAATATTTGAACGCGTCGTTCTAATTTAAAGATGCATCTTGCTATAGGTTGTTCGTTTATTGAGAATTGTTTACTAATGCAAATCTTTAAGCTAAAGCCTAAATAACATAAGTATGATAATATTTTCTCCATACTTCACGATCTGTTTAGGCGCCCAATAAGTAGCTAATTTAACCAGATGGCTGCGACATATATAAATCTAAACGAGACCAATCATTCTCGTCTCCTAAGCTTCGCGCAAACTCGGGTGTACTAACAATGCCGGGACTCGGCGCGCATTATTCCAACTGACTGCACAATTGCATCAGGCTGCTAATGGGATCCTGATGAACATATTGGAAAATTCGTTGAAAATAATTATATAGTGTGTTCGGTTTTTCCATTTTTCGTTTACGTAAACGACTTTTTAAAGATGGCTGATATATATCATTCAAATAGTACATTGTTTATTGACATAATATTAAATTAAAAATATTCTCGTTTACGTAAACGACTTTTTAAAGATGGCTGATATAGATCATTCAAATAGGTGGTACATAGTCAAGTAAGGGGGGCAAAAGGGGTTGAAACGTATTGGTACGGGGAAGGTTGGTCATAAAATCATTACCGTAACGTTCTACAGCAGCAATCCGGCAGCTTCATTAATAATCGGCCATCGTATGGAACCATTCTCAGGCTATATTCTGGTAATGACGTTGAGGCAACGTATTGATACAACGAGTTAGTTCCAAGTCTTTGTAGTGTTTAATAGTTTTTAGTTTCATAAAATGAAAACTAGATTTCCCTAAAATTTAGCATTGTTTGATTGAAAGTTATATAGTTTGTGTGTATGGATAGATAGTTTTGAATATATTTATTGTATATTACGATATTCTTCATTCAGAAACTTAATTTCTAAATGCTACGCACCATGCTATGTGGAATGAATTATAGATAGAAAAAGAGTCGATCTGATTTTTGTAGCAAAATGGTTGTTGACCTATGTAAGTTCTAGTGATATGTAATGACTAAACCAAATTTAACCACCACTTTTTAGAAACCTAAAAAAACCTAGTTTTTCTATGACTGATTTACAAGTAATAAAATATGCATTGTTAACCTTATGCAGTTCGAAGATCTTATATTTTTTTTCAGTTTTATAATTATAACCTTAGATTAATAGTTAAAGAAAGTCAAAAAATAATCCAAATTAGGAACACTAAATGTAAAGGTAAAAGTTTTGGTAATCTCACTACGTTATTGATTTTTTGCTAACAACTAAAATCAGCTACGTATTTATCCGTTTTATGAGTTTGTTCATTGAATATTTTTAATAAATGGAGTATATATAAATTTACCCCATTTGTTAAAACGTAAAAAAAATAATGACCGGAATCACATTTTTTAATTTCACTGGTCCAAACTAAATATTAGGGTTGAAAACAACCTAAATGTAGAAATTATATAAAACATAGGAAATAATAAGGGAACTACATCATAAATAATCGACGTTATCAAATATCTGAAACTGCCAAAGCCGTATTTACTTTTTCTTTCATAATAAATAAAAAAAAAACTTGGTATAATATTTAAAAGCAAGTAGGTAGATATAACTTGTAATTTAAAATACACTGTACCAATACAGTGACAACTAAACAGAGTCTAATAATTCGAAATACAGCTCGTGGTTATATTTATTGATGTTACAACACAAGCTAGTACTCTATTGATATTGGACCAATCTTCATGAGTGGTGAGTCGACGCTGTCGGGGCGAGCGGCCAACTAACAATTCTGTTTCTAATGCGTAGGTACATCTCTTCAGCAAAGCCCAGTTCACAGTAGCAATAGAAAAGTAAATAATACTCGAAGGTTAAACCTACACTATAGGTAATATCCTATATACCTATTATTCGTAAAAAGACTTAAGATTAAGAGGGCTTATATACAAGATATCTGTTTTTTTTATAAAATACATAATAAAATAGAGAATCATACTATTGGTCCTGGCAGAGACCATGAGTACATAAACTTTACTAGATAGATTTTTTTAAAGTTTATTTAAAAGGTTTACTCAAAATCTATTAAAGTATATATGCTTCAAATTGTTGAAAAATGTAGTTCAGAACATTGTTTAAGATGTAATCGAGGTTTTAACAGAGAGATATTAATAAAAAGTTTTGCTTTTAATTTTTAAACAATTTTTATTTTTCGATATATTCGCATTACTTGTTCTTTTCCAGTGCACTCTTAATATTCTCGTATTACTCGTATTATATACTTGTTTGTGTTATAAAATGGGCTGTATTACAATATGTTGCTTAAACAATTTGAAAAGTTTTCGATAAACAAGAAGCTGAAGAAATTCTGCTTCATTTTGATTTTATTATCTAATACTTTTTTTTTTAAAGTTTTTCATCATTTCTGTTATTAATAAAGGTAGATGTTGACATAAAGCTAGATGTTGACATAAAGTTAGATGTTGACATAAAGTTAGATGTTGACATAAAGGTAGATGTTAACATAAAGCTTCCATTCATACTTCGGTAATATATTCATATATTACGGGATGCATCCATCACCAGCGACTGACTGTCGTGACTGAACAGTGTTCGCGGCTGTCCGGAGTCGCCTGCGGCTGATAAAACGTACCAGATTTCTTTCTGACGTTCAAACGCTGAAGGTAAGGTCACGATACACGATACACGATAGGTCACGATAGTGTCTTACGACCGTCAGCATCCACAGTATCAAGTAAATGTATAATCGAGTTCAGGGGATGCGTACCATACGTTCCAACTTTAGGGTGCAACGTTACTCAATAACAAAAAATATGCCGTCTGTTATTGTCTATTACATTATCAACCTAACTGGGTGCAGCTAGTTGGAATTTTCTCAGAATGCGGTCCCATTATAAAAATTGAACTGAAAAATAGTATACCTACACACAAGCGTTAAACTTTGTCTTATTAGATTCCGCGGGAATACTCTGTAGTAAAACAGCGAAAAATAAACACAGAACCCACAGTAGCTTAGTTAATGAAAATCAAGTTAACCTACCAAACAAAATCTAATGGGATATCCTGATGAAGCACTGTTACAAACAAAGGAATTTTGTTCCTGCATAATTATTTATTAGGCACTATCATTGTAGCAAAGACTCAGTGTTTTTGTAATGAGGTGGTCTTAAACCCTCAGTGCTCAAGTCCAACTCGTAATTAACCGGTTTTCGAATAATACGTAGCATAAGGTCCTTTATAACTAATGGAAAATTTAACATTTATCTCAGTTCAGTAACAGTCATTTATTTGACACACAAATACCCGAAGAGCACTTTCATATTTGTTTTTGAAATACCAAGGTATAGAAAAACTTTATTTTTTTCGATAGTTTCACATAGTCTAATAAATATAGAAACACCTTATGTTTTATTTAGTGAGTAGACCGCGAATATTTTAGACACTCTCTTATTTACACTGATTCGGTAAAAGTGTCCAATAACTTTCTTGATACGAAGATATTACAAAATAAGAAGATATAATAAAATAAGATCAAAAAAGAAAAAAAAAAAAATTTTATAAATAATATATCTATCTAGCACGTGTCAAAAAAGCACACGATAGGATTTTGTGGGTTTTTTACCTATTTGAGGCCTACAAAAATTAAATCAGTCTTAAAAATTATAATTTTTTTAATACCAGTGCACGGTGGTACGCTCCATGAGTCATACCTAAAAAAAATGAGTAACTTAAATAAATTAATTTGGGTACATATACCGATATTCCAAACTATAAATATGTCACACAATTTGTATTATTTTCGTTCATTTCTCGGTCTTTGAAGTGAACACGTCTGCATTGTTTCAACATGTTGTTATCTATACGTTACGTTCGGAATTTTGCAAAAAACTGATTTTTGGATTCTGTTGTTTTTGTTAAGTGAATATGATACGAAAATTTAAGGATAAGTTATATATTTACATCTTAATTATATCTTAAGCAAATATTAGATTAAATATTCACAATATAAATAAATACTTTCATATCAAAGATGCAGTCAAAAGATTAACCTCGAGCCAGTACTTGAACCTGCGAACCTTACATTCCGTGTAAGTGCTCTACCACTTAGCTACCGAGGCACAAGTCTGACTGATGAAAATCCCAACTGCATCTTTGATTTGGAAATCGAGCGTCACATACAACTCCTAGTGACTTATAAAGTCAACAAAATATTTACATAATCTGGGTGCTACGCACACATTTGTTTATTTGATACATTCACATTTGTTGAAATTTTTTTTTTACATTATTTACTTAGAGTTACAGATGATAGCAGGCTTCCTTTAGAAATCACAATACTCATAAAATTAGGTAATAATTGCATTATTCTAAAATAAACTAAATTTATCTGCGTCTACTTACAAACCACCTGATCTACAGCCGTCGTAGCTGCGACGTAGCATAGTCTACGAGACATCGTTAAAGTTATATTATTTTATCTTTTGGGTACTATCATTACTTCATAATGGAAAGTAATAATTCTTTAAGATTTCGACTAATATGACAATAAACAATAAAGGAAAATATTAACAAGCATTGGCGGACTTGCTAACGACATTCAAAAACGATGAAAACGTTGATAATAATAATAATATTCGTTATTGCACAGTAAGTAAGACATACATTTAAATCTATAAAATAATAAAAAAAACAATAAGGCGGTCTTATCGCTAACTTAGCGATTTCTCCCAGACAACCTTTGGGTAGGGAAATATTGAGTTTAGTAAGTTGCTCCTAGCTAGCATCAGCATAGTCAAGTATTGGAAAGAGTAAAGATTTGGCAAGAGCAATTTTTGTGGAAATGAGGAAAAAGTTACGCAACCTTTGTAAGGATTTTGATGTAGCAAACATTTTTTGCTGATTTTTTTAATCTAAGGTTTCCTGTTCAAAGACTGATCGATCATAATACCTAAGTTTTTAACACTTTTACTATAAGCTACAAGTACTACGTTTAGGTGGATTTTTGGTAGGTCATACTAATTAATTTTGAGCTACCCATAACTATAGCTTGCGTTTTGCAAGTTAGTTAGTTTAAGACCATAACGATCGCTCCAATCAGCTATACGAGCTAGGATTAGGTTTATTGCTTCAACAGTTTTATCAAGCACTTCTACAGTAGCCTGAGCATAAATTTGGAGATCGTCTGTATAAAGATGGTAGAGAGAAGATATTTGAGACGTAACAGAGCTAATAAAATCGCAAAGAGGAGAGGAGACAACACGTCACCTTGCGGGATGCCAGCAGATGTGTTGCACCAAGTGGAACGGGAGATCTTAACCTTAATGCACTGTCAACGTCCACGCAAGTAACTATGAAACCAGTCAATTACTGTTGGAGATATGTGAAGGGTACAAATAAATTTTAGCAATATATCAAAGTCCACGATGTTGAACGCGTTGCAAAAATCCAATAGAGTATGAACAGTAAGTTTTCTCTTTTCTATGCCTATTCGTATGTCATCAGTTTTTTTCATAAGTGTTGTAGTTGTACTATGACCAGGTCGGAAACCGGATTATAATGGATTCAGCAAATTATTTTTTGTAAGGAAATAACTAAGTTGTCGGTGGACAAGGCATTCTAAGTAATTTGGTTAAAAAAGGTACTGAAATTGGACGATAATCGAAGTATAAGGAAGGATTAGCTTTTTTAGGCAAAGGAATAATCGGTGCTTCTCTCCATGCTTCAGGAAAGATGCCAGAAGATATTGAAAAATTGAGGATATGAGAGATGATAGGAGTTACAATATCAAGGACATGATTGATCATAGTACGACTTATATTATCACTTCCCACGGCATTCGAAGAAATTGCAAGTATGTTTTTCTTAATATGTCAATCTGTAAATTGACTAAAGACAAATGGAGAAAAGTTATGAGTTGGTTGTAGTGAAAGATAATTTAGCGTAGTACTTTTTTGTTACCATCAAAGGCGACAGATGAAGGAAAGTGTTGATTAAGTGCGTTGATGTCAACACCATGCGAAGTTGTACGATGATTTGATTTTTCAACCCTTAATGAATTAAGAAATTTCCAGACTTTAGCTGGAATACCGTTTTCTAGGGATTTGTGGATATGGCGTCATGTAAGCGATTTAGAAAAAAAATGCTCATAATTTTGTGTAAGTCTTAATTTCTTTTAGAAAACGGTATACCTACAGAATTATAATTACGTAAACAGACAAATTTTGTGATTTGTGAAATTCTTGTATTTGGGATATTAGTAAGTTTTAAGTTCGTATGCTACTTACTATTATATAACAATATTTTTTAATCACTTTATGTCAAAACTATAAATAAAATAAATTTTAAGGTACAAATAAATTAGTTTTTTTTATTTTTATGTGTAAAAATAATATATATATATATATCATACATGTATATTGAGGAAATAAATAGTGAATTACTGGTAATTGCATAAATTGTGCCTTATTTTATAACTTAAAGTAACGTTTGCTGGAAACATAAATTATAATAATTAAGAGTTATGTAGTTTTGACCACCTTTGTCTAGGCGCGGGACTACCGTGCGGTACAGAGATTTAGCCTGGGCGTTGATGATTTTATAAGTAATTCAATCAGAGCATGTAATTTTTAAGGTATTTAACTCTGTTATAACTTTCTAGTTTATCGTATAACTCTAAAACAACACCTTTTTTTATGCGCATTTCCATGTTTACTGGCATGCCGCACGTAATAAATACGACTCTTAACACAAAAAACCTCATACGGCTTCTAATTGACATTATTTATGGCAAGTAGACACGTCATTGGAAGCAATACCTGCAAAAATATTATTGATTTTTAAAGAAAAAATTGTTAAGTATAAAAAAAAGAGGATAAACATTTGTACTTCACAATAAAATAATAAAATAACATGTTTAATGTGTCTGATATATATTTCAATAAAATCAAGTTAAAGTTGGACATCCTTTACTAGTCCTTCATAGTTATCGTACGCACATTAGTCCAGTTTGGGTCACGACATTCGTGACAGCGTCTGTCCCTTTCACCGTTTATCACCACACCTTACCGATCCCTTATTTGCCCTTTGTCCGATCTCTCTAATATATTTATGTGATTTATCGTACACTAAAATTTTAGCTCACGTAGCACATTTACTCTAACTTGCAGGTGTGTTTTAACTATATCGTATAACTATTATAAACCTAAGTTTTAATTTGCAAAAAATGATAGGTACTTATTATATGGAAAACATTATTTTTACCGTTTTTAGGGTTCCATAGCGAAACGGCAAAAACGGAACCGTTACAGTCTCTTTCTGTCCGTCCGTCCGTATGTCACACCTAGAATTCTGCCCTCTTTACAGCGATTCCAATTAATTTTACAGAAAGTTGTATTTTCTAAACCACCACTCTATACAGATTTATAACGAAAACTTAGATAAAAAATTAACCTCCACGTACTACATTAAACTGAGAGATGATTTTTTTTTTTCGCGCTTTAATAAGGTATCGGGGGGGTTTTCGTTAGAGGGGCTTTTAAATTGCATTAGGAAACTCTAAGTATTTTTTTTCTCTAATATGTACATTTTGCGATTAATTGAAGAATATGAAGCATATGTTAAATTTTTTTGCCCCTTTAAATTTAAACCGCGTATTCTTCAATTTTTTTAGCCAAATAAACTAACCAAAATTAACTAGAGATTGCATTAAATTAGATAACTACAAAATCGAACTATCGCTGCAAAAACGATATGACAAAAATAAACAGGGTAAGGCTATATAAATAGTCTCATGACAATACAAAGCGGAGTAAACGAAGCGAGTGGAGATATTATTTATACCCCATTGGTCGCTACACGTATTGTAATAACACTAAGCATCTCTTTCAAACCCTTTTGAAAATAATTGTACGAAATAGTAATTTCTGTGTAGTTTCTTAATTCCGTGGTGTAAGTACGCATTTCTTTGCAAACAATCCGGACCTATTTTTTATTTACAGGGTTTAACGACACAGGGGTACTAAGCGGACAGCCCCAGAAAGTGTTCTGAGTATGAATGATTTAACACAAGGCCAATATCCAAATTTAAAAAAAAATATTTTCTTTTTTAACCAGAGAAGTGACAATCCTAAAATCAGCTGCTTAGGTTCATGTAGGTTCATGTGCTGAAAGAATAATGATCTTTATCTTTAATTCTATTTTGATACCCTTTTCTAAATGCTTACATACTTTTAAAGATTGCTGGTAATGCTGAATTAGAACCCCTATTCTGTTACATTCTGTATGTAATTTAGATTTTCGCTATGAAGTAACCATAATAATGTACTTTGGGAATTAAAAAAAAAAAAAATGAAAAGCAAAATTTATCTATAAAAATGGCAAAAAAAATCACGTTTGTTGTATGGGAATGCCCTCCTTAAATAATTGTTTTATTTTAATTGGATTTTTTAAAGTGACTTTATAACTAAATATTCTGTGAATATTTAAAGCGTCTTCCTGTTGCCGTTATCAATTTTGAACAAAAGTATCACGTTTGTTGTATGGAAGCCCCTTTAAGTATTTATTTTATTATGTTGTAGCGGCTACAGAAATAAATCTTCTGTTAAAATTTCATCTGTCTAACTATCATGGTTCATGAGATACAGCCTGGTGACAGACGGACGGACGGACAGCGAAGTCTTAATAATAAGAATCCGCTAATTACCCTTTGGGTACGGAACCCTAAAAACGAGAATAAAAGTAAAAATGTTTTTAGGTAGATGGTGAGGTGTGTGATGTGAACACAACCCATTAGTGAGGCTGAATCGACTGCAGATTGGGTCGATGTAACAAGACCGATCGTGTGTCTACTCTTGCGTTTCAGCAGTATACCAAATTCACTAAAATACATCATACGTACAGCATATACAAATTTCTGTAGAACAGCTCAAGCAATTAAGCAATATAAGAGCAGGTATACAATTGTACGAATATGTCTGCAGAAAACCGTAGGTATACTTTGTAGTTAAATGTAAAATTGGTGATTCATAACAAAGTACTTAAAATATTATAAATGAATCATCTTTGCGAAAAACCGGCGCCAAATTGAGTTGAGCCGGTGCAGTGGACCTGGAGCGTCCCCAAACGCACCTAATAATGGTTGGTTTAGATTATGTCACTGCTTGTCGAGATATATTGTCTATGGCTGTTATTTTGTTTTGTTTTTATATCAAGGCAATATAACAATATTCTACAGTCCTATATAACAGTATTTTTTGAATTTCGAGTACAGTTGCCAGTATGTATGTATGTAGGTCGCGCCTATGTATACTTTGATTATAGTGCGCAGAAATAAAAAGAAGTTACTTAGATACAACACTCTCTAAAATGCGGTTATGTCGGTAGTTAATAAAACACATAAATAAAAAACCTTGGTGCGCAAGGCCGACTTGCACTTAGATGATTTTTATTTATTATCTGAAATTATATCCATTATATTACAGTTTGAAAGATACAGCCGTTAAAAGCTCGGACATACAGATTAACCAGAGATACTTTAAAAGCAGGAAATATTTATAGCAAAGAAGATTGTAAATTTTTCTTTAATTATTTACTTTTATAACAGACTCCATGTTATGAGCCGTTCATAAAATAGATATTATACTAAAAAAGATCAATAGAAATAAATACGTTCAGAGCAAAGATGAAGTTAAAATTGAATTGATTGACCTTGAGCCAAGACTTGACCCCGCAACAACCTCAGGGCTCTTGTAGACGTCCGTTTTTTCGCCGGACGTCAGATCGGTGTTCAAAACATTGAGTGCAGTGTTCGCTTCACTCCGCGTGGTCCTTTTGATCATTGGTTCATCGGCGTCCGGTGGCAAATGGACGTCTACAAGAGCCCTTACTGCTCATGTAAGCTTACCAATTGAGCTGTCAAGGCACAACTCCAGCCAATAAAAATTCCAACCACATCTTTGTCAATACGTTTGTGGCAAACCACACAAACACACGATTACTAGGGACTCTTAAATTCCCAGTACATCAACCTTACAAATACAAAAAACTTTATGGAATTAGGAAATACGAGTTCATTTTAAATATACGTACATAGAAATAATCTTTCCAGGTTTAAGATTCCCTGAAGGCTAGAGTCTTAGAAAAAAATATATCATAAAGGCTATTATAATATCGACTTAAAAAATATTTTTATAGCAAAGATGCAGCAAAAAGATGCAGAAAACCTTCTACTGATGTCTATATTTTCATGCGTGCATGCCGCAAACAATGCGCCAAGGATTAGCACTGCAATGGCTGACAGGCACAAATAGTTACCATTACACATCCACGTCTGATGGATTCCCGTGTCTAACACAAACTATTGCAAGACTCCAAGTTAAGAAACACACATATATTTTGGAACAAGCACAGAAAACGAGTTAACGTTAAACGAGTAGACATTTTTAAAGCTAAGCGTTAGGGAGACCGTCCTTAATATTTTTAAATGTATGCGCCGACCCTTAATAAGATCAAACCGCGGTATTCAAATAATTCATAATAATAAATGTTTTTTTTTTTTTTTTTTTTATACCACTAAGGTGGCAAACAAGCTTACGGCCCATTTTGATGGTAAGCGGTCACCGTAGCCTATGGACGCTTGCAACACCAGGGGTATCACTTGCACGTTGCCGACCCTTCAGAAATCTAATAACTTCTTTCTTGAAGAGCTCCATACTGTAGTCCTTGCAGAAAACCTTGGCAGGGAGCTCATTCCACAACTTAAGCGTTCGCGGGAGGAAGTTTCTCTGAAACCGCACTGTACGCGACCATTTAGGTTCTAAAGTGTGAGAATGAATTCCCTGCCGATGGCGAGCGGTGCGATGGTAGAAAGTAGCCGTGGGCATCATTTCGAACAATTCCTCAGAACACAACCCATTGTACAAGCGGTAGAACACACAGTGAGGCAAAGTCTCTCCTCAGACTTAAGGGCTCGATACCGCAAGTGAGTTTGGAATCGTCGACAATCCTCACAGCCCGTCGTTGAACCGAGTCAAAAGGGCCAAGCTGGTATCCGGGTGGACCTGCCCAGAGATGGCAGCAGTACTCCATATGGGGCCGAACTTGCGACTTGTAAAGTAACAACCTTTGCCCCGACGTGAAGTACTGCTTCGCTCTGTTGAGTACTCCAAGTTTTTTGGACGCCAGCTTCACCTTATCTTGTAAATGATCTCGGAACTGAGCATCGCTGGAGATGTCGTCACCAAGGATCCCAATGCTCTTGGAGATGGAGAGGGGAGTGTTCTGGAATTGTGGGACCACAGTGAATGGAGTTTTCTTAGCGGTGAACGCGCACACTTGTGTCTTTGTAGGGTTGAATCGGACCAAGTTTACCCGTCCCCAGTCAGAGACCTGGGACAGTGTGGTCTCGATTTGAGACACAAGTTCTCCGCGGTTTTCCTCCACAACGGAACGAGGGATGTTTGCACGACCCGTGTAAAAAGCGTCTCCAGTACTGTCATCTGCATAGCAATGTATGTTGTTGATGTCCACCATGTCATTGATATGCAGTAGAAACAGCGTAGGAGACAGCTCAGAGCCTTGCGGCACACCAGCATTAATGTCCATGCTATCAGAGCAACTACCGTCAACTACGGTTCGTATGCGTCTGCCGGACAAAAAGCTAGCCACCCATTTGCACAAACCCTCGGGCACTCCGTAAGATGGCAACTTCGATAGAAGACCGCGGTGCCAGACCCGATCGAACGCCTTCGCTATGTCCAGGCTACATGCCAATGCCTCCCCCTGACTCTCAATGGCTAGTGCCCATCGGTGTGTGAGATACACTAGAAGGTCACCAGTCGAGCGACCGTGGCGAAAGCCATATTGATGGTCACTGACCAGATCGTGTACTTCTAGGTATCTTAGAAGCTGTGTGTTGATCACACGCTCCATCACCTTAGAGAGAAGAGAGGTAATAGCGATAGGCCTGTAATTCGATGGATCTGATCTATCGCCCTTTTTGGGCACCGGGTGCACATTCGCAGTCTTCCATGTAGACGGAAATTGCCTAGTGTGGTAGGAAAGCGCGAAGAGGCGCGTGAGTACAGGACATAACTCAGGAGCACACTGCTTAAGCACCACTGCTGGTATACCGTCTGGCCCACTCGACTTATGAACGTCTAGAGAAAGCAACGCCCGCCTGACCTCCCGCTGCGTTATGGAGATTTCCGGCATGGACTTACCGCACCACGGTATAGTAGGTGGTACAGCGCCTTCATCGTTCATATTCGAGTTCGAGGCAAAGAGACTGCCCAGTAGATCGGCTTTCTCTTTAGCACTATGGGCCAAGTCACCATCGGTCTTTCGCAGTGGTGGTAACGACGACTGGCAGAAGTTCCCTTCGGCAGCTTTGGCAAGCGACCAGAAAGCACGACTCCCAGAAGGATAGCTCGCAAGTCGCCCACCTATTTTGCCGATGAATTGGAATTTTGCTCTGGCAGTTGCTTTCTTACTGAACCTCGAGGCAGCATTTAATTTGCGTTTTAACTCAGAAATATTCGGATCCTTATTAAAACGAGCCGTGGTCCAAGCCTCATATGCATTTTGCTTAAGAATTTTAGCTTTTCTGCAAGACCTATTAAACCACGGTCGTTTTTTGACGCCGGCAGCTACTCGCGGGTTAGGAATATAGCATTCCATACCAGCAAGGATTGTCTCAGTGACTGCAGCTGCGCAGACGTCAGGATCTTCTGAGTTAAAGCAGATCTGCCTGTATGATGCGTAAAATTCACGCAATCCATCCCAGTCTGCCGACTTATAGTGCCACACACGACGCCAGTTAGTTGGCCCAGAAGGATCAGGTTGTGTGCATGACACTTGAGTCCGAACGAGACAGTGGTCCGAGGAGCCAAGAGGCGCATCCACTGAGACGGAGTACCCGTCCGGACGAGTAGTCAGCAGAAGGTCCAGTAAGGAGCTCGTATGTTCCTCTATATCTGGTATTCTCGTTGGAGAAAGTACCAGCTGAGAGAATCCATAGGTCAGAGCAAATTCATGAGCAGATATCCCAGCATAGTTATTGGTTCGAGAACTGAGCCACTCGCGATGGTGGGCGTTAAAGTCTCCCAAAATAACTAGTTCTGCTGTGGGATATTGCTCTAGAACTTTGTCAGTCGTCAAACTCAGGTGCGTGAAGAGTCGAGTTACGTCCGTGTCACCGCTATGAGACCTGTATAGGCACGCATAGATACGAGTGTGGCCGCCGTAATCTACGCGCACCCACAATATCGACAGGTCCCTGTCTTCAAGGCTATGAAGGCGGCGACAGCAGATATCCTCCCGGACGAACATACATACACCGGCACGACTCATAAAATTGTGTTCGAGTTTGTAGCCGGGATAATGAAGGTATGATGTGTCGGCCGGGCAGGATATCTGCGTCTCCGTTAGAAAAAGAATGGTCGGCTGCGCAGTTTCGAGATGGTGGTGGACTGCGTTAAGATTTGCGTGAATACCCCTGATGTTGCAAAAATCCACATTATATGTGGATGGAGTAGCCGCTGTGCAAACTCTTTTCTTTTTCTGTCTTCTGGCCATATTTTATATAAAAAAAAGTTACTAAGACTAAGGATGAGGATTCACTGCACAGACAGCATAGAGGACAAAGGGTGCGGTTCTAAGACTGCCGAAGCTCGCCACAGATGATACGGTTGCTGGCACGGCGGGCAGAAGGGCCCCTGATCCCCCTCTATTGTAGTAGCCGGGTCCACTCCGGTCTCCTTCTCCGGCACGACTACCACTTCAGATACTTTACACAGGCTGGCGAATCAGCCTCCCAGGGCGGAGATTAAGTGATCCCTGGGTTCGGGATCCCGTTCAACCTGCGGGCGGCCAGCGGTCAGCCGTTTCATCAGGTCTCCCTGACCGCCGAACCAGCACGCCGCGTCTACGCCGAGTATGACAGCAACAAGCACCGCCGGTCCTCCGCTGTCCGCGCAGCGAATCCTCAAAGAGCTCTGGCAACCTTACTCACCGCCAGGAACACAACACTACTCAATGTTAGTGTTATTATGGCCGCGGTTTTCTGTAAGGTGGAGGTACTTCCCCAGTTCGGGCCGCTCATTCGAGCAAGTACTCGCTATGCCCTGCTTAGTTGTTCGGGTGGCTTATTCGAGCGAGTACTTGCAGTGCCCTACCTCTCTTAAAAGTGGGTTTGTTCGTTTGACTTTTCTTCGAGTTGCAACAGAGCATCCAACTGAGCTGGCATTTAACATAAAGAAAGTTGAAGAGACGGAAATGGACATAGGCGGTTTTTCACGGATCATCTAAAAGTTCCCGCAAGAATAATATATAACAGAAATATGACAGAATCCCACGTAAATAAACTATAGCTATAGGTATAGCTTGCCGAAATCCGAAGGAATCCCACGCCGATAAACGAACTTAGCGCGGGAGGAGCCGCTAGCAAAATCTAAATTAAAGTCGCTGAGCAATATTGTACTTTTATATATAGGTAGGGTTCATTCAACATATATCAAACTAACTCAATTTGTAAACGAAAACAAAATAGTTATTTCAAACTGTAGAAATATATTTTCTTTTTAAATATATTAAAGGATCAACATTTATCCTTTCTCTTTTCGAAGATTTAAAATAAAACGTTTTGATCGGCAAATCCTTATCTGAGTGTATTTACAGTACTTCATTTCTTCGTGCTATTATAGTTCAGTAAGCCCGAATGTGGGATGAATGCCAATAACAACTAGTTAATTTTACTAGTGGGTCCTATAAAATGAAGGCTTGGACTTTTCTTTCTCATGTATTATTTATTACTTCATAAGCAATCTCTCTATTGGAAGTCTAGACGCGGTGTGAATGAGATGAAATAAAATAATATATAGACTTTGTATAAAATTGTCCACCCTTTTTTTGGAGCAATATCACATTTTTTATTAGTTTTTTATTACAATACTAGCTTTTTTCCGCGGCTTCGCCGTTTTACAGCGGTAGTTCTTCCAATTCGTTTGTAGTTTTCTGTAAGATCTTTAGAAGTTTCCGGGATAAAAAATAGTCCATGTCCTTCCCCGTTTCTTTAGCAATCTTTGTGCCATAATTTCCGATTCACCGCGAGGTGGAGGTTTTAGCAATAACGAACAAACAAACAAATTTTCACAAATATATATTAATTTGGATTCTTATGTTAACTTGAAATGTATTTTTGATTAATTTATTTTGTGGTTAATCTCAATTTACAAATTCCTCCCGTAATTTTCCTCCCCTACGATTTTTGTTGTGTTTCTCCGAAACCTCGATAATCGTTATTTTAAAATACGTAGACATTGTATACAGTAGCCGCCTCGCACTCTAAGGGGGAAGGTTTGAGCCCGGCGTGTACCATTTAGTCTCAAGTACATTGTTTATTCACACAATTTTCGGTAAAAAAACACCGAAAGAAAGTCTTCATACGTTAAAAAAACGTACCTATGAAGACCGCACTTGATCTTTAATATTTTTTTCCTGAATTGACTGTGCAGTTGGCTGATGCAGCCATTACTGCTCCACCGGGTTTTTGGGGCGAGACTTTGAAGGAGTCTCAGCCCATATAACACTCAACGCTCAAGCCTTGGCTTGGGTTGTCGCTCTTGGGGTCGTTTTTTCGACTAGCGTGAGCCTCGAACCCGAAGGGGAGTCAGCGCCAGGAGGCGAGTTCCCCATTACGCGGTTGCGATTGCAAGTGAGTGGAGGCGAGAAGCGCCCCGGCACTCTTTGATACCCACTTGATCTGCGGGATGGACTATGGCCCGAATCTTTTTCGGCCAAGGTGACGGTAGGCCGTGGCCCCCGATAGTGGGTCGTGTGACATATTGACAATGCTCTTATTTATTGTTACATTTTCGGATTTTAAAAACCATACGTTAAAAAGTTAGATACAACCTTTTTGGACGTTGGAAGCTAGGTATAAAAACCTTCAAAGATACCTGGCACAATTTAATGCGCTAAAATTTTTTTTTATGCCAATTTCTATTTAACATATAGCTAGCCTAATTTTTTTTCTTGATTTGATTACAAACCGCTATACGACAGGAAAATTTTTTATTAGCAAGATAAACAAATAATTTTTTTTTCGTTTTCGATAGGGTTAGTCTCCTTTGGCTTAAATTAACACCAACGTTTATATTTTCCGCTTAAACTAGCACTGATGTCAATATTGTCGTTAGATGGCGTCAGTAGCAGGCAAAGATACTGAACTGAAAGATTAATTTTTAACTATTCATATGATTTTATAGTTTGAGATTAGTTACCTACATTTCCTAACGGGCCTGGTGTTTAAAATAGTTCAAACCCAAAAAAAAACCGGCTGAGTGACTGCGTACAAGCATTAAATTACGGTTCCGTAGACAGAATATGGTATCTGAAAAAAATTAATCTCACCTTTGGAAACTTTTTTAACAAACCTCAAATGCATTTTTGAAGGCCTATCTAATGATACACCTAAAGAATACACCATATAATAGGTTGACTAAAACAAGTCTATAGTAGTTATATTTACCATCATTTCGTACAGACAAAGTCGTCTTGACGTTGGATCTGGTTAAGGTACTAAATTCCCTGAGGAAAAAAACATTGAAACCGAAACAGTTTAAAATCCCAAACAAAGACTTTAATTTTATTTGTGTCTTGATGGTTAAAAACAATTATTAGCAAATTCGTCACTGAGACCCGAGTATATACTTGTAAATAAACTAGGCACAACACTCTTAATGTAGAACTTACTTCGTCTAAAAGTTCAAGTGTGACAATGTAACTGTCGTAAAACAAGTGAGCGGACCGAAAGCAACGATTTTTCTTAAAACACTCGGCAGTAGATTGCTGTAAATATATCACTCGCTGTCACCGCCTGCGAACGTGGCCGTGGTCGCTCACCTAACGCCTACCAAGATTTCGTACCCTTATACGATTCTTAAAAGAATTAAAGTAACAATACTAAAACACTATGAAAAACAAAGATGTTTATCTATGATTAAATAATATGTTTTTCTGAGTATATTAAAATCTCAATTATAATATATTCTTCAGCCGTTATACAACCTGCTACACGGGCGAAGGCATTTTCGTTGCAATAGGGGGCCTAAAGCTTATTCCATCACGCTGGCCTAATACTGGTCTAAGGTACAGTTAGCTTGACAATTTTTTTCATATGCCAACAGCCTGGACATAAAATATGCTACATCCATCCTCGTACTGACCACGCCATACGTTGCTTAACTTTGCATAAGAAACTAAAATTATCGCAATATAATTAAGATCAAAAGAGTATTGGTAAAAGATGTTATACAACCTTCCATTTCTTCATGATCCTTGCAAGATTTACGAAGCTAGGAGAAAAGTAGACGAATAAATCGAGAAAAATATCGAACGAGCAATAAATGAAAGAAACTTGTTAAAGACTATTGTTTTCAACAATTTCTATTTGAAATATACGATTACATATCATAAGTTTTATGCCCATAAAGTTTCAAAGCAAATTCGAACGTCTATCGATAAATCTTAGCGATGTTGGGAGCCACTTCATTTTCGAATTTCAGGAGCGATTGCCTCTTCTGTTAAAAGTTTGCCTGAAAAATGTTCGCGGGCGATTGACTCGGTATAAACGGAAATAAAAAGTTTTCTGTTAGAGCAATAGCGTTGTACATTGCGCATATAAAGCAAAGAGAAAGCTCCAAAGAGGATCACAATTTAAAACGCTCGTGGATTTCCCAGACTTAAAAATGTGCACAAGTTTTTTACACCGACTTGCTATTGTAAAACTTAGTTTTCAGACTAAGTTTCTTCTTTACAACATTTTATGTCTAACTTTGCAGTCACAGTCAGTTTTCAATTACACTTAACTATGATATAACTTGCCGCAATGCAAATGTTACGTCTAAAGTACTGTGTGATAACGAATTCTGCATGCTAAATCGTCTAACTGAAAAATTCAGTACAGAATATTTAATTCCGTACTGGAGTAGCGAGTGTTACTTTCCACCATATCATTACTAAACACCTTTTATTATTCCATGATATTTGACTAGAGGGGCCTCGTGTACGTTAATGGAATAAAAAGTAAGGTCACAAAGTAAAAAGATACATAGCACCTCCCGCGGCGGCGCTTCGTGCGAATTTCAACTGAAAATTTTATACGTTCAATCTAATCCGGGAGCCTTTATGCTGTGTCTCGCGATCCCGCCTCCGCACAAAACAGTTTCGTTTTCAATTATAGCCCACTTGTGGAACGGGATTCGAAAACAAAACGTAAGAGCGGGATATGATATTTTATAGAGATGCCGCTTTATTCCAACTTTAGCTCTTTTCTATTGTTATTTGAAATCTTCAATTGTCTATAATGAAACATTCACCTACTTGCTTTTGTTTCAAATTCCCGTTTTCGAATATCTTTTTCGAAGAAGAGATCTTATTATTAGTTTAGGATATATAGTAATATTCTAATATACAATATTAAATTATTTTTTATGACACTAAGCACACTACTTATTTATTTATAAGAAAATATATTATTAGGAAAATGCACTTGAAGTTATTATGCATTTCTCTATGTAAGATAAATTTCACGTTGTATATAAATGTTGTATCCTTATCTTTAGGGTCTGTACATGCTTGGAAAAAGTATTTTAGTTTTTGTCAAAATAGCAGGTTTGAATATTTTGTTAGAGCTCGCATATATGTCGGCGGCCAATTGTATAATTATAATTTATGAAATGGCTAGATAAAATACAGGGAAATCGATCAACTACAGATATATTTGTCTTGGAAATTCAATGCCTATAACTAAATTAAGCACGGGCGGAGCTGGTAGTTTTTTCCCATTTCATTTGAAAAAAAAAAAACTTTTCAACAAAAAAAACAACCGGCTTCAAAAAGATGCACTAAAAAGGTAAAATTAACAACTAATTTTCAAAATCTGATCTGAATTACAGTTTGAAATTGGTGTCATGCAAGCACAGTGTGTTACACACTGTTACATATGTACACAGACACCAACTTCAAACTGTAATTCAGATCAGATTTTTGGAAACTAGTAATTATTTTTACCTTTTTAGTGCATCTTTTTGAAGCTGTTTGTTGTTTTTGTTAAAAAGTTTTTTTTTTTTTTTCAGTGACGAATTGCTTTTTTTTTCTTATACAAAAAAACATTCATACTCGTAACAAAGTCTTATACAATTATCAACATAGAAGGCGTTTCTCTAGTTCCAAATTTACATTAATTATATTTTTTTCTCCAAAAGTTTTAGTTTTAATTAATATGGGACCACCTGGAATGTATAACCTTTTAAATAAAAAAAAAATTTCTCGAATCGGTCCAGGCGTCTTGGAGAAATCTGGTACATACATAAAAAAAAATATACCGACGAATTGAGAACCTCCTCCTTTTTTTCGGTCGGTTAAAAAATACAAATATTTTACAAAAATAAAATACTTAAATACAAAAGTAGCAATTTGAAAATAGGCTGCTGTTGTAGAACAATTTTAGTAAATACAGGAAGAACCCACACACAGTCCTAAAGCTGCGCCAATTCTCGTTCCCTGTAATTTTGTGTTGACATCAAACTTAACTCCAGTGACTTGAAGTGCTGGAAAAAGAACGGTATTTGCTGGAAGCTTTATCCATTAACTAGCAAATGGCGCTTTCAATTGAATGGAAGTCTTTATATATCGTAGCTCTTTAAGTAATCTCATTTACCTGTGGTAGGTGATTTTTGGAATCTGTTAATTACATCATTAACAAGAGTTGGTCTATAAGCTATTATAGGTAAACTGATTTTTCAAACAACTGAGTTCAACGAATCGACTCTTTTTTTAAGAGGCAGCACTACGTGACAGAAAACTTGAGTAATAACAAGGACAGCGTGATATGTAACTAAGCGGCCATAAGTAACACAGCTACATATCAACTAACTGAGACTTTAATTAAAAAATAAGAAAAAAAAGGAATAGTTTCTTACAGATGAGTTTTATCAAAAAATCTTTTTATAAGGGTTTAGTACACTAACACGGCTATGCTATTCACTAACTAAACTAATAGCACTTAGAATTTTATAGTTTTCTTTGCCAAAACCTTTTAAAAAGAGTGGAAATTTTTGATGGATTTAGGATGTTTTCACGTTTGTAAGGGTTTGTACCATGTCCTGAATAGGGTTTGTACCATGACTCGCAGTCATTAAATTTCACTAAGATCCACTAAGCAGCTCTGGAGAAATCCTTGTCGAAAAAAATGAAATTTAATTAGTAGAACCTCTTAACTTAAGTACTACAGCACATAAAATTTTAAGATATAGGTAATTAAGGTAGGTTTTGTTTTAACTAATGAGGTAACATGGCATGAAAGGCAAAAAAACCTATCAATTTGTTACTCCGTTAATGATTGATTGAAAACCTGTAAATAATGTGAAAGGTTTGTCAAATTGTTTATTAATCATGTTAGCCAAAATTGCTAAAGTATTTAATGATTGTACACCACACAAATAACTAAATCTAAGGGACACTAATTATTGAAGGCAATGTACAATGTGCCTTTTTTAGGCATTTATTCTAAAACTGCGTATTCCACCCGGAGGTTTGAGATGGAATGGCTCCTATTTGTTCTTAGGCTACCCTAAACTATCTGTAGAGTTTGTTAATATTAAAAACAAAAACTATGACGTGAAACAAGTTTATGTTGGAGATGTTGTTACTAAACAGAACAAGTCTCATTAAATTACGCAAACCGTGCACAAAACATTCAAACATTTATAAGCTTCTAATACTGTGATTTCGTCGCCCAACTTTCGTTCAATACCAAGTATTCCATATAAACACGATTCTGTTTTTTTCAATCTCCGTATTAAATTTAAATCCACAATGCACACATTTTATCTCAATGTAAAAGAACACCTAAAACTATTCCATATTTAATTGACAGTTAATTTACTAAAGCGCTCATAAAATTAAATTAGTAATCAAATGACTACATTTCAAAGAGTATTTCCATATTTCAATATTCAATCGAAAATTAGTATTCATTGTTTTACACATCCATATTCACATGGAATCATTTGTCACTTGATAGAATATTTAAATAGGCATTGATATAGTTGTACATGTCAGTATATTAAAGTACATATTTCATAAATAACGACAAAGTATCGATTCGGGACGTCACGCGTGATCGAACTTGGGAGCAAGGGTGCAGTCCGTTTTGCAATATGAGCGCTGCCGGCGTTATTAGAACGCTCAAAATCATTGCTTACTAGTTCTAGTGCTTATTAATCAAGGGCGCTTAAATTAATTAAATTAATTTCAAGGGCGTGTTTTGTTTTTCAAAGTCAAGCTAGTAAAAGTAAGAAGCATATTTATCAAAACGATTGACAAAAGCGCTTACACTAGCCAATCGTCCAATACATAAACAATGAAAATATGAAACCATAATGTTCCAGGATATATCAAGTACAGCAATGATAGATCACGTACACATTTTAAGCACAATCATGATAGAATTTGTCTTCGAAATCAACACTTACAGATCAAAATGGAAATCTTCATTGATCATTACGCTATCACGTCATGAGTCTTAAAAGATCGACTTTTAGCGCGCTCACAACACTATTATTGTTAATTTACAGTTAGTTTTCAGCACAAACTGGTACAACAGTTTATTTTGAGAAGTCGTTTTAGTTGATAATGGTTTTATCGGTGAGCTTGTTCACAATTTTAAGCAGTTATTACATCAAAACGGAACGCACACCAAATCACAGCAGCGATCAATGCAACACATTTTGCATATTTGATGTCCGCTTCACGTACCGGAACATTTATTCATTTTATATTAATGCATTTTTCAATTGATACCGCAACTGTATTTTGCAGAAAGTGTACCAGTGTTTGCGCTGAGTGTAGTTTACGGCAATACAATCTGTTTAAGAGCTGGACGGGGAGTCGGCGACGTCCGCGCTACGTAGATAGCGATAAAGGTAGCCTAATGTGATATTTTGATGCTATTACTGCAGCAGTAGCCGTGCTATCATTGTTATTGTACCGCTCTGGTGATTTCCAAATGGAAACATTATATTTGTAGTATGATGATGGCTTGTAGGTATTTTAGTTCTACTATAGCGTTTCTGTGTAAAGTTTAAAGACTGAATGTAATAGGATAACTTTGTATGGTTTTGAAACGAAAAAAGATGTGTAATTTGTTGGACATAGATTTCAATGACTAAGGACACATTTATCTATAATATATTTTTCTAAACATCGTTCCAACTAGTGACTTGACAGAGTATACAACATTATATGCTCTGGAAAAGGACTAATTATTAAAAAAAAACCAAATATAAATTTTGCTAAGCTTTAAAAATTTGTAACTTAAAACTACTTATGTTGGAAATGTTTCAGAAAACATATTTTTTTAGTTTTAAAGAAAGCTTATTATTTTACTGTTAGTAAAATACAACTTCTAGATCAAATCATAAAGGGTAAAAAGTCCACTTAAAAAAATAAAAGCAAATTAAATTAAAATCAATTTGATTAAAACGTGTTTAAAACTATCATAGCACTACGTGCCATATGGATTTGATAGTTAATACAAGTGTTATTTGTAGTTTATCATGAACAGTTGCAAATATTTTTTGAAGTCAATGAACTGGATTTGGAATAAAACTTAAAATTACAGCACAGTTTTAATGTAAATATAAATTTAAAAAAGAAATGGTAACGTACAACCACTTCACGTATATTAGCAGCAAAAACAGCAACTTTATAAACAGAAAAATTGTATTAAGGGAAAAATAAAAAAAAAAACTATAGCAAAACTAATTCCCATCCGAGCCTTGGAGGTAATGGGAGATTGTAAAAGGAGGCAATAAAAGCTTAGTATTGTGTGTGAGCACCGTAGGGGAGACCCTGTATTGTGTTCGGGTCCGTAGAGGCCCCAAGAATCGTCTGACCACGGCCGCGGTCAAATTGTACAGAAATGAAATTATCAAGGTACGCTGCCGATTTTCCGAACCAATGAATCAAGATCCAATTCCCTTTTGTAATAGAACATCGTCGCGAAACGCGCCCGTCGGGTTATACTAGCCAGTGAGTGGACGCTTAGGCATCATCCATGTTTTGATGAGTTTTGTTTACTTTTACGTCCCACTGGCAAACAAGATGACGCACAAATATACGCGTTTTTGTAATGGTAAGTATTAATTCGTGTTTAGAGTTTTTCACGATACGAACCGGAGTCTTTTTTATTAGCTTACTTTACTAAATCAAAAAATAGAACTACTGTATTTTGACATTGGTAGTTTTAGTATCTATATTTTTAGGTATATGATATTTTTTCTTCAGACTCTAACCTTCAGATAGTCATAAACGAAGAAAGATTATTTCTATGTATGTATACATTTATATTGTATTTCTAAATTCCATGAAGATTTTGTGTGTATGTAAGATTTTTGAAGGGTCGGCAACGCGCGAGTGATACTTCTGGTGTTGCAAGCGTCCATAGGCACGGTGACCGCCTACCATCAGGTGGACCGTGTGCTTGTTTGCCACCTTAGTATTATATAAAAAAAAATTTATGTACTAGGACTTTTACTATAGGAGTTGTTTATATTTTGATATAATTTGTTTGTTTGCACTGTCTCGAACATCGTTGGTGTGGTTGTCAGTCATGCGCTTGCCACGCCCTTCTGGAGATTAAAACCGTTTAAGTCTGTTCTGATAAACTGCGGAATTTATCTTCTTTTCTAATTGAGAAATCGTTACGTTAATTTTTGTTTTTTTTATTGTATTGTATAGTAATATAAAAGACGAAATCCTTGGGGCTAGAATCGGTTATTTTCGGATCGGAAAATAATAACTTTATTGTTAAATAAAAAATTGTAAATGTGAAGATTGTAATTATACAATGGTCCAAACCACGAAACATTATATGGTCCACAGATACTATGAACGTTAGAATTGTGTAAATTAAACATTTATGACATCCAATTTTCACCGATGGTATGTTCTGTCCTAAACGTAATAGGGTTAACCTTGATCACTTATCAGGTATAAAACAAACGTAAAATTTAAATGTAGTTTTGGTGTCCCTATCGGGTGTCAAACCCAGTTTCCTCGACACAACTTTTTTTAAACAACTAAGGTGGCAAACAAGCTTACGGCCCGTCTGATGGTAAGCGGTCAACGTAACCTATAGACGCTTGCAGCACCAGGGGTATCATCGCGTGTGGCTGACCCTTCAAAAATCTAATAACTTCTTTTGACTCGCAGACTTACAACCACTACGCGGGCCCAATGAGGATTGCGGACTTTACATACGCCTTTTTTGATGTAGGTATGCAAGTAAGTACCACGTGAGCTATAATCAAAACCCGTGGGCTACTACAGACTTACAAAATAACATACTCAGCTTCATTTATAATAAATTTTCTCTGATTGTAACGTTTTACGTTTTAATAGATTCTAAACATAAATGTATAACGAAAAACAAACAAAAAAAAGCCTTTGAAAAGTAAGGTGATGAAAACACACCCATGCATTCATTAAAGAAAAATGAGTGTGCAGAGACTTGATAAACCAATAAATAAAGGCGAAAAAAGACCCCTGACTTTGAATTCTTAATGCACATATATACTTATAGCAGCTATTGATATGAAACTCAAATCCTACAAACGTTTACATTTCTGTAAGATTTCCTTCAGTCGTTCTGTAATCTGCGTTAAATTGACTTTTCCGATGGAAGCTGACGAGTTTCCCACTGTAATATGCCATAAACGATCCAAACGTATTGGACCCAATGCGCAAGGTTGATAAATTTCGTTGATATTTGAATGTGTTATATCCCTTTCGGGATATTGGAGACGGTCCCTTCAATAAATACTCTTGGTCCCGCGAAATTTTCCCAACACTCGATAAGCCTTTACTAATGAAAACGTGTCACATTTTTTTTTTATTTTTTTATCGCAGCCTATCGTATGAATTCTTGTTGAAAATTTAATAACGCTTATAAGAAAAGTTGCCGCATCACCAAAAGCTAATAAAATTCCAATCCGAAAAAGAAAACAATTTTCCACAAAGTTATAAACCTGCACAAATTTCCATCTCTCCGAGAAGTTCCCTGTTTGAGAGATAATTTCTTCATCATTTCCTGTCCTCTGGAACTGAGCAAAATTATCAGACATCGGTCCAGATTAAAACAAAATTTAAAATTAATGAATAATGTTATCTTAGAATAATTTCGGGAAGTTTAAGTAAAGTTTTTTATTTTCCACTTTTTAATCACAAGAATATCTTTAATATTTCTTTCACGAATAAGCGTGTACTTAAAACTTTGACCGTGAATAATTTAACAGTCATCTTTTACCGACATCTTAAAGAATTCTTATATTATTTTTTAAGTAATACATATATAGTTCAATAAGCAATATTCTAGTTACGTACTCTGATTAAATATTTTTCTTTCTAACGTCGCAGGCAGCATTATGCAAAATGTTTTAAATTTTCTGTTTTGAGATCCCGGCTTTCACTATTGCTTCAAATTGTTTTTTTTATATAATGATCTTTTTTACCACTTCCAAAAAGGTGTTCTAGGAGATACCGTTGATTAAACAACAGCATAGATTATCTGATTCACCTGTCTGATCAGTTTTTCTGCAACTAATCAGGATATGATAAAGAAAGCTTTTAATCAAATAAATTTATGTCAAAAACTTACGTAGGCACTTTATGTCTCTAACTAGCTCCTGCCAACGGCTTCGCCTGCCCTAAATTTGGGTATCGGCGTAGGATTCTTACGGCAACTCCTCAATTATAGAAAAAATACCCATTCACACTTGACGTTTTCTCTCTCTCTTACACACACACACACACACAAATTTATAAATAATTAACTTATAAAAACGAATTAACTAATGGGTTAATTAATGGATAATGGAATCGCGTCCTGGTGCTCCATACAAACTTTGAACTTTGGTGAGTTTTGGAAAATCCTTTCTTAGCGCATGCCAACATCATGATAGCTACATTTGTGCTAATTTCAGCTCGATCCGTCCATTGGTTGCAGCCGTACGTTGATAGATCAGTCAGTCAGTCAGTAGTGGTTGCCTTTTATATCTTCAGATGTCTGTTACCATATTAATGAATTAAATGGTTTTAAAAAAAGAACTCAACAACTAAAACAACTTAATCACTAACTTCTAAATAGTTGAAGCTCAATTTTTCATAACTTTAATGCAATCTTAGCTCTATGTTTGTCTGTCAATCAAAACGGTAAGTAATTCCGTTCTATATGTACTTGTTTGACCTAAATTATCTTACTTTGAAAATTATAAGTTTTTTGTAGCAAGCAGTTAGGTAATATGGAATACCAATATGTTTTTAATATTTAAAAAATAACAACTAAAGGTAAAATTAAAATAAATATAGAGTTCACAATCAGTATAAAAATAATATAACCATTTGTTTATAACAACACATAGCATATAGCAAAATAGTAGAAAAGTAACAATAAACGTCCTATGCATATAATATGGAATATAGTATAGATTACCTATTAATTCATAAATTTTATCATGAAAAATATATAAAGTTCATAGAAAAGTGCGATCTGCCGTAAATTTGTAAGCAGACATAATAAGTTTATCTACATTGTCATTTTTTTGTTCTAGTTGGCTGACTTATTATTAAAATTGGGTTTTAGGAATACCTGAAGCCAATTTTAACCTGCAACATATTTTTTAAATTTATTTTAGATTGCTAGCTGATACACCACCTAGAAAAATGCACCTTAAAAAGTATTTCATATTATATGCACTAATTGTATTCCATATTAAAACGGCGTATTAAAATATTTATTATATTATATTATATTATAAAATATATATTTATTTTAGAATATAAAATCTTAAACTTAAACTACTAAAGTTTATACTTAACGCTAATACAGAAAAATATACGTTCAGATGATAACATATTCAAAATTTACCGAAAAAGCTTTGATGTACAGCGTTGTCATTGATAGTGTCTCAGAAAGAGATGACAACATGACAGATTATACTGTCACTTACGCTGATCAAAAGTTTTATTTGGAGTTTCAAGTAACGTGTCTTAATCACGATATCCATGGCTTTATTAGTTTTCATAAAACGTCAGCATCCCATTTTACCTGTATATTCCATTTTAAATGCCTTTCTCATTATACAAAACTACATAACAATAACATAACATAACCTACATAAGCCTACAAACTAGGCCCGTAGGGTATAAGCACAAAGCGTGTGATAGGATTTTTAATTTACAAAAATAAACTTATTTTAAATTTAAGGAATTAAACAACGAGCACTATCTTTATTAAAGTACGAAACTTGTAAAGCAACTACCACTAAGTAAAATTAAAGTAATTTCTCGTAAGGCGTTAATAACAATTTTTTCTAGGGTAAATATAAATATAATAAAATATCGGAGACACGAATAAAACTATTGTAGTAAATCTGAAATCCGAAATAAAAAAAAATATCTGTCTTAGATGCTTAAGGCGCAGCAACTACCTTATAGCGCCACCTAAAGATATTCTTTATTTCCTTTTTGTATAAAACACATTTAGAAAATGTTACAAACCGATTATTTAGAATCAGTAACAAGATATTTTTAGAACGATATACGTCGTTCCTTAAAATGCCTGTGTAGATAGCGTTTCTGCTAAAAGTGGCCGTTTTTGTATCAGAAACGCTATCTTCAACTCACAGGTATATTCTAGCTACAATACATAACATTCTAGAAATAGCTTATAAATAGTTCTAAATAAAAGGTTTGTAACATTTTTAAAATATGTTTTGTACGAAGAGAAAATAAAGAATATATTTAAGGCTAGATAGGTAGTTACTGCGCCTTAAGAAGTAGATAAGGGAAAAGAATGCATACCTTTACATAAAGCAAACCTCGGTATATGCACTGCAGTACTTGTAAGAATAAACATTCGATTTTTTACCAAGTCTTATCGTGCTACAAAGGAATCGTGATGTGCGGTAGCAAAAGGCGAAACGCAAAGCCAAATATAAAGAATTTAGATCAAAAAGAGCGTAACATTTGGGAAATCGCGATAACATCATTCAAAGGATGAGGAATAGAGAGTTTTATACTCCTTTGAGTGAGTAAAAACGAATATTTTAGATCTGCATAGTGAAGCTGGAAATTGCATGATTTGAAATATAACAGCAAAGAGGAACTATCTCATTTTGTAAAAGTTTTGTGGTTACGTGTCTAGTAAAAATAGAAGTTGATTTTAAAACTATTGTGAGGGAAATTTGGCAAAAGTGAATTATTTTAATATAAACTCAAATATTTTACCTATATGGCTTGAAATATCACTAAATTTTGTCTGCGAAAATTAAAATATGTTGTAGTAGCTTACCCTAATACTACAACCAAACTGTAGACTTCAATGTATTTAGGGCTTATTCTTTGAAATATTTATAAAACTAAGCAAGTTTGTAACCCTGGTTTTCCGTTAAATATGTCATTTATTAAATCAAAAAATACGTTGTAGTATACGAGCTATAATAATTATACTTAAGATCTAAAGAAACAGTGAAACTGTGAAGCCTTTTTTTATTTATTAAGCCTTTTCTTTTCAGTTGTAACCCTATAACCCTATTACTTATACAATCCTTATCAAAACATTATAAAATAGTAGAATATACAAGTGATTACAATTATTACCGGTTGATAACTGATTAGAGAACACTGACATAAAACAACTACAATAACAATCAAAACAATGTAACAATTGTTTCAAATTCAAAATGTTTTTATTTACTCAGTGAATATAAGTGAGTTTTATTCACTCTGGGAGTAAAAGTGAGTTTTATTCACAGTTATCGATGAATAAATTGCCCTTTTTCGAGTGGCAATGGTAAAATTTACCTACCGCCAAGGGCAACAAAAAATAAATTTGTTTTTACATTTTTATTATTAATAATAAATAAAAAACGCATGTTTTTCGCTTGGGCGCGACTGGCATGAGTCATAAAAGAGCTCTGAAGGTCGTTGGCAACTGTACAAGCTTTAAATTAATAAATGTTTTAAGATATGAGTATCTTACTATTACCTGGGACTAAATAACTACTAATTTTCCCTGTCCGATCCTGATCTACTTTCTATAGCTCATCGAGAAATGGCAAAAGTGGTAAATTATTCTGTCCTTGGTCTTTTATTTTACCTGTATCAATGATTTGTTAGTATTTTTCATTTTATTACTTTTTAAATTACACTTTGTACGAAGAATCTAGTGGCAGCGCTAGTGTGCAGTATGTGAGGCCTGCAATGTATAATAAATAAATTAAAATTAATTTACTAAGATCAGAATTGGAAATATTAATGAAAAATATTCCAGCAACGAACGTGTAAAAACCTTGTCATGTACGTTGAAGGGGGGAGTGGGGTCGCAGTAATTGCTGGCAATTTGTAATGCCCGTGTGATTGCTAGGCGGAACGCTGCCGCTAAACGCCGCTATTAATTTCGTACATTTGATTAACGAAACTACTTGTTATGGTAATGAACGCTGGGAAAGAATGCTCGCTAACGTGCTAAAGCGGCGCCTTGTCGACACGTGTCGCTTTTGCAATATTTTCGCTTCGCTTGTATGTAATTACTCGCTACGGGCTGCGGAACATTAAACATATAACGCCGGTAATGATTACATGTTTTAACATAGTCCTTCTAAAGTTTTCGTTTTTGGAACCGTGATTTTCGTAAAACAGATCGAAACCCAAACAACGTACACCTAAAAAAACCCATATATTTTTTAATCTGGACAATGGACGCTCTTTCAGTTCTTTGGATAGTGTTTTTTTATTTGTAGTCTAATATTTTTTTTTATTTATAGCTAGTTTTAGATTTATATAATCTTTTTTATTTAATTGTACGCATGTTGTTAGTTTTATAATAGATGAATGTATCATATTTAATAAATGTATTATATTAATAAAGAATAAAATCTTAATCCTGAATTATTTTAAAGTATCAAACGCTCAAAACTACTTTAGTTACCTACTTACTTGTTTCATTCAATCTGTTTTTTAATTCCAGACTAGTAGGTATAGTAATATCAAGAGACGCCTAACTCTTAAAATTGTTTTTCGAAAATAGTAGGTTTCTACAACATTTATAAGTTTAAGTTTATATGTTTTTCTGTTTAAGAATCAAAAGTCATTTAAAGTTTTGTTTTCTTTTAAATCAATAAATCGGTGTAGTAAAACAATAAGATTGCTTTCCAATTTTTTTATTGCCTTCATTCTTTAGCCTGATGGTCAACCTATAAAAGTTCTAGAAAAAGGGTTTGCACTCCGGAAGTGCCGGCAGAAGTGAAAACATTCAACCTGGATATAACATTTTAACATGTGTAATCCGCACATTCATCTTTTCATCAACCCAATTTCCTGTTACGTTTTATTCGTCCTATAGATTTTAATATTTTTTACCCAACACAAAAAATTGCCGTTAAAAACGTTTTCACTTCAAAATTATAATAGGCGTGGCATTATGGTTTCCGTCTCATGATTTTTTATGGCGTGGCATTATGGTTTACGTCTTATGAATTTTCGATCAGCCTGCGCGAGTTTATCATTTTTACCCATACCAATAAAAGTACAAAAAGCCGCTAAAGAAGTTTACACTTAAAAAAATAATTGCAGGATCGGGTGTGGTGGTATACATTAAGACAGTTCTATGCCCTCAGGTGACAAAAGATGAATCGACTACGCACCGCTGTATATCGAGTATCTACCGTGAATAACTGTAAGAGCTCTCGTAGACGTGGATATTAACATGGACCGGCAGAAATTGTCCAATACAAGAAATCGGCGGTCCGTCATCCAGCGCTTGTATACGCTCTAATTTTAGAACGCGTGTTTTGTTTATTCATAAATCCAACGTCCTGTGAAAGAACGGACGTCTACAAGGGTTAATATAGTAATATCTTTGTGTCAGAGTGTTCGTACGGGATGCATCTTCTTTTGACGGCTTGTATGTGAAAAGAAAGAAGAAAAAGATTGTCTTGGTTAAAGTACTTAGTTATCTTATAACTTTCATCCTCAAGTAAAATAAGTACGAAAAGATAGTAAGTTATATTTTCTATAAACTAGTTAAATATGATTATACCTCCGTTATAGTAATCACTCGTTAGTTAGTGTCACGTGTTATACAAATAACAAGTAGGGTAATGCACGACGTGGTGTTAATAGCGATTGCTATCATAACACGAATTTGTCGGTGATTGTTTACATTCATCGCATATGACATCACAAGCTTTGGTTGCCTGACACAGTTGTGATAGTATTAGAGTAGCACGTCATTAAACTAGCACAAACAGATACGGGAAAGTTTTAATTTATTTTTTTACTTATTTACTCGAATATCAAACTAATTGTACCCAATAAACAGTATCATTATACTGTCGGTACAAACATTATATACTGAAAAATGAATCCAGAAATGAAATGGAAAGTAGAACCATTCTTAATCTCACTACTCTCTCTCTCTCTCTTTCTCTGTCTCTACTCACTTTTCTTTAGGTAAATAGCGAGTCAGACTCATATGTACTAACAGTCGGGAAGCCGTCGCAACGAAGCATTGAGCTGAAATTTTGCACAGGGATAGTTAAAGACACGGAGAAGGACATGGGCTAATTTTAATCCTGGAAAATTCAAAAGTTAGTGTAGGTGGAGCCGTCAGCAAAACTAGTTAACTTGCTTCATCTATAACTGCTTTCATCATAAATTGCATACACGCTAGTCGATTTAAAATATCTTATCACAGTTTTGTTTAGAAAGGAGATGGATTTAATGAAGTAAATATTCTTCTGTCTTTTATTTTTTTGTAAAATTTTCTCGAAGCGTATTTCGTTAAAGGTAATTTTCATTGTTTCATTTACATAACTGGCTTAATTTGGTGTAGATAAACATCGTAAGTAAACCGGCAACCGTTGTATGGGAAGTCCACAATCCGCGTGATGAAATATGCTGGCCCGAATCGCCCTCGCCACCGTAGTTAGGCTGGTGACTAGGTTGTTTTTTAATATAGCATCAAGTTAAGAAAAATAATTATTAAAAATAACAGAAGGAATAAAATATGGAGATAGATGGGCCGATTAGATTTAAGATCGTATTTATTCCATTCCGAAGAGAGAAGTCTCTGCAAAGGACAAGAAAGTGATTTCATGCATTAATTAGGGACACAGAGCGAGATTTACAATTACACGGTCTCCTATAAACAAACTTGATTGCCTTACAAAAACTCAAATAACTGAGGCAGTGTCTCAAGTAGGGGTTCATTTGAATATCAAAGACAGAAATTCAAATTACTCCGTTTACAATAAAGGCTCAGCCGGTACGGGATTACGAGCTGATGTAAATTTCCGATACTCATTTTAGGATAGAGGTCAGATGTCTAAATCGCAATCCTTAACTTTTAGAATTTAGACGAATAAGCCCAGTTTTATATACATCATCTTTGTACAGAATTATAAATTTGATTACTATATAATTTAGTTCTTAATTCAGCAGCTAAATTGTATAACTATAGTTTGTCTGTAAATCAAATGTTCGGACCTTTTATTTTAAATACTTATACTGACTGTTCGAATTGCAAGTTTCCAAAGTATTAAAACGTGACCTGTACTTGTTCACTCTAAAGTTCAGAAAACTATTTTTAAAATAAAAACACAACTACTTACATACGTCAATTTAGTATTTATACTTAAATGTAAAAAAAAAAGTTTCTAGGTCTTAAGTGTTTTTTAGAATCTATGCCCTCAAATCACAAAGGAAAGGGTTCCTTAAAATTATAGTATTTGTGTCACATCGGTTTTTCGATACCTATTTAAACGAAACCTATCTCGATTTTTAAGAATTTCGTAGCACTGTTTATGAACAGTTCATAAATAATAATCAAGATAGGTTACTGTTTATTACAACAAGTGTCTAATGCCGAAGTCGGTTAAAATCACAAGCTAATGCAGACCGTCAAGACGAAGAAAAATTGCCTACCTCGGTCTTGTCTTTTGACAGGGTTACAGTGATGTAAAAAAAAAACTTGTCATTTTAACCGACTTCGGCAGTGGAAACTTGTTGTAATAAAGAGCATGGGCTGGTATGTTCACATTTCGAAAACGTTCTTGGAGGTCCTAAATAATCCAAGCATCACATCCATATTGGACTATGGACCATATGTTGTATTTAAGCAGGCGGGTTCGCAAGGGAACTCTGTTTTATTAAGGACACATCGGAAGAGTACAGTACGAAACTAACTAACGCACTAAGCCCATCTGATTTTTGCTGGACACACCAATTTAATACTCAACTACAATATTCTTATTTATAAGAATAATGGTATTTGTAAAAATTATAAATTTGAATAAATTTTTGTTATTTTAAACCCAGAATTTCTAAAAAGGGTAACGGCAGGAAAACAGCAACCTCAATATTTCCGTCTCTTGCTTTACAAATAAAGTGAAAACTATTACAGGTCCCAGTCGAATTCAATTTTATTTTTTCCCTGCCGAGAAATGTAGTAAGGAGTAAGGAGAAGTATGCAAACTATGTTCTCGCACTTATTGAGAGCCTCTCGACCTTTGAGGGTGGAATTTAGCACATATTGCCACGAGTTCGGAATAATCAGAATTCAATAAACTTTTAGTGATTGTGATAGAACACGTTAATTGAAATTGACTCTTGCAATTACCTCAAATATTAAAATAATCTTTGAAAATGAAATAGTTATTTCAAAGTAATAGAAGTCACAAGACTCGTTTTGTTTCTATAATTTGCTGCAATAGGGAAGTTTCTAAATATTTAAAAACAGTAAATTTATATAAATCAACACATTTATTTTTACAAAATACAAACATCTAGGAGTTGTATTTAAATTTTATTTGACATTTAAAAATTTAGCTACAAAACGGTTAAAAGCTGTCTGGGACGTCAGTCCTGCCAACGCGCAGGATACGTTCAAAAACTTAGTACTACGACACTTGAGTGGCGTTTGACTAACCCGAGAACTTAAGAAAACGTCAATTCGACGTTTGTGCGTCATACGGCTTTCAATGCAAGGGTTTTTATTCGGATAGGTTACTGTCATCACAACTTATCCGATCAGCTTCATAGTGTATTGATTTTTTTTCTAATTTCTTTCGGGCAGAATTATTTGAAAAGACGGCGGTGCGACGCTAGTGTTTTTAAATTTATATTTTTATTCAATTATTCGGATAAAAAATATGTTATTCCTGGTTTTGAAAACAAACTTACATAAATCGACAAGGGAGAAGTAACAACACGTGTACTGATTGGTGTTTTATGTAATGTGAACGTAAGTTATGTTTTATGTATATATTTAATTAAAATAATTCCAAAAGATGTTTATTCACGTTACTTTTAGACTTAAATCCTTCCAATAAAATAATTATTTATATATATCTTTTTGTGGAAACTACCCTATTCTCCTGTTTTACCTTTTTTCTGCAAATATTGAATGCTATTCTAACAGACTGCTAACGCAATTAACGCTAACTAAACGTAAATAGGTCACTAAAAAAGTAACAGATTAATTAAAATAGTTTTTCTGATTTGAACTAGGTAATATTACAAATATGTGTTTATGCCTTTACTGTATTTTTTTATGTTTTGCAACGGAAATTGCAGATAAACCACCTATTGTGTCGTATAAATAAAACTGGAAGCTACTGCCAGTGGCTCCGGAAACTCCTTGATCATAGTAAAACGTGCAACTCACTCTTGAAGTTTTCAAGAAACCTTATGCCCTTTCTCAAGGTGCAAGCTAGACAGACAGAGACACTTAAACATTCATAGGGTAAGATATATAAAGATTGGCACCTTAAGCGATTCCTCGTTAATAATTGCCACTATAATGTTTTTGTGACAACTGGTGAGAAAATTTTCTAAAAATAATCGAATGAGGAAGTTAAATGTAACATTTGAATTAGTTTTAATATTTTTGGTATAAAAAAAAACATTTCTAATTAAATGTTCACTTATGTATAATTATTGGCACTTATATCTAAACAATGGCACCTATGGATAAGTATAGTCATTGGCATACAGTATAATAATTGGCATCGAAAATTTTAATGATTGGCACCTTAGGACATACCCAATTTGTAGTAAGAACACCTAAATTAAATATACAATAGACGATTTTTTTTTTCTAGGCTTTATTTTCGCCGTCCAAAATACGGATAATATCTTCTTTGGTTAGGTTAGTCGTTTTTTTCTTCTTTTTCAGTTTTAAAATGTGTACATTTTCCTTTCCAGTTTTTTTAATTGTAGTATTTATATCCTCACATTTATAATCCTTACTTTGATTCGACATTTCTTGTATAATTTTATTTTATAATTGTCCTATGACATTTTCATCTTTAGTAGAAACCTCTGAATCTGCTGATGCTTTGAGTAAAATATTTGATAAAATTTTAGGTTTGATACTGGTTATCTCATTCAAAACTTTTTTTCTTTATTTAATTGTGTTTCTGGTTCGTCTTCTTTATTTGTCTCTACTTGGGCTATGTCTTTAGAAAAATGCTCTTGTAATACGTAGTTAGTTCCAATTCTAAAATATTTTTTTTCCTTTTATTAATATAGAATTTTTAGCTTTATTCTTTGCAGTCTTTGGTTCTTTTTATCTCTTTTTGCTTCCATTATTTCTTTTTTCTCCCGCGAATTATCTTCTCTTTTTCGCTTTCTATCTTCTTTCTCCAACATAATTTTATGTTTCTGCTCTAATTTGCCCTTTTTGATTTTTGCCACTCTTTGCACGTTAAAACAAAAGGTTGTTTTGTATTTTTTTTAACTTTACTATTTCTAATCGGAGTTTTTGGTACTATTAACGTGTCTTTTAACGTTATTAATAATTTTTCTGGTGTCTTTTGACCTTAATTTGTAGTAAATGAACAACTCGGCATTGGGATCAATTCAGATGGTGTTTCTGTTACTGTATATGAATTTGTCATAGGCAACGTTGCTCTAAATTCGACCGAGGTATTAACTTCTATATTAGTATCTACATCAAGTTCATCGGAAATAAAAATTGGCACTTCATTAATAGGTACCAATGTTCCATTGATATTAAGATGTTTAATTTATTGACATTATTGAAAATATTACTGTGCTCAGTCATCTCCGCATTCGTTTTTATTAATTCTCTTTTATTTGTACCACAGATTTCTTTTTGTATCTCTTCATTTTCGCCTTTTTTGTTTTGGGTCAATGTATTATTTTCAATTAAGTCTTCATTTATTATATCACTGACTTCTTTACGAGTCTGTTCTCTATTATCGACTTTGCTCTGGGTTAATATAATGTTTTCGTCTGCATTGATATTTTCTTGCGTGATATAATTTTCTGTAACATCGACACGTAAGAAATCCTCCATAATTTGCTCTTCTTGTCGTGTCTGATTTACGAGAAGGAAATATTTATAAACTTTTAACAATTTCATTTCATCGTTTTTTAGTTGTCGCATCACTGTTGGTCCAACTATTTGTTGAAATTTATTATAACTTAAATCTATAGAAACTACGTTTTAAGTGTGAGAAGTATTCTGCTGAAATCCTAAACATTTTGAATAGTCAATTGCATCTGGGTTCCAGGGTACAACCCGCAAGCGCGAAATCCGTTTTTCACAAAATTTAGGTTGATATGATTGACAACTTTTGCCAAAATAGGACCAAAATCAACCTTTGTTAATGTTTTAGTCAAATTTTCCTTTCGCGAATCCAAAACAGCTTTCTTCCAAGTTGATTTTATTGGACGGAATACTGCTACATCCGCGGGTTGCAACAGTCTTGTTGCATTCGGGTACAAATAAATCAATATTATTTCTAAACTTTGGCACAGTTGTGATAGCTCCAATGTTGTATGTGATTTGTGTCCGTCAACAAACAAAATAACGGGCAATTGTGTATTATTTCTTATCAAAAATGGATGCAGCACATTTTTTAAATAATTAAAAAAAGTTTCTGCTTTCATTTTACATTCCCACACCCCAAGATTCCGGAACAGATCGCAATATTTCATTTCGCATTCTCTTTAATGGATACACAACTATCGGGGATGTTGTAATACCGTTTGCAGAAAATGTAAACATCACTGTTAGTGAGGTCTTGCTTGGGGCATGTTCACTTCATACACGTTTTTGTCTCCTTTTGGGGCGATAACATTGGCATTTTTTGGATTAAATAAAAAGCCCGTCTCATATCCATTAAAAATTCTTGAAGTGTTGTTCAAAATATCAAAACATTTTATTTCTTTGAGAAATTCCTCTATTTGTTGAAACCACTTTCTGATGTCGGTTTCGCTGATTTTAGAACTGGCAGATGTTACAGCCTCTGATTGTCTTAAAGTCAGCGCTGGATGCCTCTGTAAAAATAATTTGTACCATCCTTTTCCGGGTCTATTATCGATAAAAGTGTTTGGTCTTGGATTTTTTTTTAGAAATTCTTGAACACTGTCTAATACATCATCCTTTCTTCTAGGAAATCCCTTTCTACTGCTTAGTATTAACCATTCCTCCAGCTGATTCTCTTCAATATCTGACAAAACAGTACTGGGTCCTGGTCTAACTTTAACGAAGTTATTACCTAATCTAAATTGAATTGTAGCCCTAGGAACGTTAAATTTTTTGGCAGCCATTTTTTTTGACATCCCATTTTGGATTGCTTGGATTGCTCTTTTGATTTCAGCTTCTGTGTATTTTTTAACATATGTTGATTTTCCGATACTTTTGGTATTGTCGCAGGTAGAAAGTATCTGATGAATAGAGAAATAAAAGAATTAAATACGAATAACTTGATCTATCAAAATTTTAAAAGTAATCCTAACTAATATATAAATGCTAAAGTCTGTTAGTATAACATAGAATCCTTTTTTTATCCCGATCAATCATCAACAAATCTCACAGTGATGACCAAATTAGGTACGCGCACAGGAATATTAAATTTTTAAATTAAATCTTGGGTAAAACACAATTATCAAAATGTAATACAATAATTGACACCTGCACTGACTACAGTCTTTGGCAGTGTCAATCATTGTTTTACAGCATTACTAAAATACCTTTAGCATTTACACATTTACTCAACCTTATATTGATAGGAATAAGAGTGTATTTAGGCAGATTTAAACTTATTACTTATAATACATTAATTGGCACTGAGTGCCAATTACTACATTTCTATACTAACAAATATTTAATGATTGGCACTAATAAAACAAGTAATATTATCTTATTATTATTATAAATCTGCGAAATAAACTTCTTTTAAAACACAGCTTAATCTTTATTAAAAAAAACTAGCAGATTAACTCACCATCAGTGACGATAAAAGTAATAAAAGAGAGAGACCGCCTTGTGCTTTTTTTGCTTACAAGCCACGCTATATTTGAGAGATCAGCTGATACAAAATGGCAGTCTCCGTATTCTGAACAATGTTGCTATACTTTGAAATTTTAATTTTACTAAATAAATGTAATGCTGCCACAGGTAAAAAATATTCTTGTAATTAATTACGGCCCAATAAAAATTAAGGTGTCAATCATTGTAGCAGTGCCAATAATAGACTTTACCCTAATATTAGTATGGAGCATATTAAAAAGGAATATATTGGATAATAAAATCATCCTGTAACCATTTAAAGAAACTAAAGTTATTTCACCAAAAGACAGGGACACTTAAATTAATAGTAGAAGTGCGTCAATAATACAAATTCAGCATTGGCCTCACGTACAAGAAACAGGAATTTAATTATAGAATTAAATTAAAAAAATAAAGTTGAAAAATATAATATTCCACATTTTTAGAAAAAGGAAGTTTGTCCATCTGTCTGTGGGTCTGTCAAGGCCCTTTTTCTCAGAAATGCGTAAAGGTATCAAGCTAAATTGATATCAAAGGTCTACGGTCCCTTAATGGTGTAAAAAAAATTATCTTCTGAGTCAATGCAATACAAAATTTAGGCCGAAATACAGCCTTTTTTGTCGCATATTTTGACATTCCGAAATATATCAAAACCTATGGGGACTTCCCGTTGACCTATAATCATGAAATTTGGCAAGAAGCAAGACTTTACATCATAATAAAGGAATTATCCAAAAACTGATCATAAACCTGTGAGACTTTTTTTTGTACAGAACCCTCGGTGCGCGAGCCAGACTCGCACTTGGCCAGTTCTTTTTTAAATTTAGCGTCTTGGCGGCTGTGCCAGCGCAATAGTCATTGGCCAATTGATATTTGAGAAAAATAATTAATTATTCATTTACTATTTATATGTATAGGTGTTAACTGTCGCCTTTTTTGTCCACAAAAATGTTTTTTTTTTTTAATAAAGTAGGTTTTAGCAATTTAAAATCGATGTCCTTTCTGTGTCTGTGGTCTGTTTCTGGATAAAAAGTACCTAGGGACCGAGCTTTGCACGTCTTTATTTTTAACAACGCCATCTATTGTCAAGTAGCTTTAGTGTTGCTGTGTCGGTAAAAATAATAGTATTACTAATCGCCAATAGACGTCAGGAAGAGTCATATTTTCAGTTTCTCATTAGGAAAACACGAATAAAACAACGTTTTCTAAAAATTAAACCTAACTAGATCGATTTATCGCCCCCAAAACCCCCTGCAAACTAAATTTCATGAAAATCGTTGGAGCCGTTTCCAAGATTCAGATTATAAATAGAATTGCCCGTTTAAAGGTATTAGATTATTTTTATCAGAGCCACTGATTAGTCCTGTAAGTACTATCGTCTTTTCCGTCACTTACTTCCAGATTATGCACAAGCAGCATTACATAGGCACGGATCGGATTCCGTGCATTGTTATGCAAATACTCGTGGTTTGGCTGGTAGCGTCAGTGTACAAGACAAAGCGACGTTGATCGTCGACGTCGGCTGCTATCAGTTCGATATCTATGGAGCCACTCGAGCATCTCTCGCATTCTGTGATATAACATGAGTACCAACTTAGTACAATGTCCGACTTCCCTCACAGTTTTGCTAAAGTAACATACTCTTGATAGGATATTTGCAGCATGTTTACTTACTTAACGTAGTTTTCACAATTAGCAAAAATTTTTACTTGGTGCTTTAGATATTTTGCTCAGATTAATATTTTCTTTTGGGTATATTATAGACATTACAATTCAAAAGTTTCGTTTATGTAAACGACGTAGTTACAAGCATAAAAGTTTACTTACAAGACTCAAAAAAACTATTTATAGTGCAAAAATGTTTATTCAATAATATTAAAGTCCTCTCCACAACCAGTTGCAGTAAAGCAAAACAAAAAAAAACATTTTTCAGGCTTGTAATTTTTTTTAAGTATTATATTTTCAGGGCTGTCAGTAGATTCAGTTTATTTTAAATGACTAGCCCCCCGAAATTATATGAATTCAAATGTAATTATACAATCCAACAAATTTTACTTGCAATGCATGTATGAATCATAACTTTATTAATTTAAAAAATAGACAGTCACCTTATTGTGTAAGTATTTTTAAACAATAATGTTTTGACCTCAAAAGTTTTACTTTTAATTGAATGCCTTTTTTTTTTATCCAATTATACACAGCAATCTGCTATACAAAAAGGAAACCAATTGAAACCATATTATACATGACTTGTATCCAATTATAAGATCTGGCAGCCCTGTCTATTTCCTTGCTTCCTTATTAGCCTCATAAGTCCCCACTGTTGGGGCACGGCAATTTAGGCTACAGTCAATACGTCCAGTGCTTCCAGTACGTATTTTTTTACGTAAGAAGGTTTTTTCACGATTTTTTTCTTCGCTAAAAAGCCAGTGGAATGAATAATATATGTACAGTACTGGATTGGAACCCAAAACCGGTCCGGGCATTTTAGACACAGTCGGCCCTCTCAAGCTTAACAAAATGTCAAAATACTATAAATTATGCAGTTTAATGCATATTCATTTTCAATTTTAAAAGCTTTCACTTAACTCGCCTCGTTGTCTGTTATTCTGAGGAAAACTTTTGTGTTAAGGGCTTAATTTAATTTAGCCAATATCTAGTGCAAAAGGCAGAGGGGAAGCTTCGCGTTCGAAACGTTAATGATCATTCAATAATCGGGTTTGAAAGTGGATGGACCGGCTGCTATAGGATTTGGCGCGCGGCAACGTGTACCTACCTACCTACTAAATACTTTGATTCTACTTACAACATATAATAATAGCCAAATATTTAGGGAATATTTAAAAAAATGCTCAAAAACCTTTAAAAAGGTTTGACTTGTTGCAAAATCAATTCACCTCAGACATAAAGTAAAAAATTTAACAAATAAAATGGAACATAATTAATAATGAAACTGGTAAAGCTAGGAATTCCTGTCAGGACTTTGAGTTGATTGTAGATGATACTAGTTTTAAAACAAATTCTGAGGTAGCAGTTGATTTTGAAATTTTTTTTAACAATATTCCATTCAAAACAACTGAACATCTAAACTCAAGTCCAATTTTAGCAGAAAAATTATTAAAAACTAGTATTTCTGAATGTAAAGTTCCCTTTGTATTTAAAAACATTAGTCCTACGGATATCATCAATACATTTAAAACATTAGAAATAAAAAACACCACAGACCTTTGGGGACTTTATGTTAAAACTATAAATTCAATAATTCATGTTATAGCACAATCCTTAGCCATAATTTTTAATAGTTGTGTTGATAGTGGTGTGTTTCCTGATGAGATGAAAATTAGCAAAGTTGTACCTCTTTTTAAATCAGGTAGTTCAACAGATCCTAATAATTTTCGGCCTATTTACAATACTACCTGTACTGAGTAAAGTTTTTGAAAAAATCATACTTTGTCAAATGTTAGCCATTTCTGTATTAATGAACTACTTAGTAGTAAACAGTTTGGCTTTATGAAAGGCCGTTTCACAACCGATGTAGGAGTGGCACTATTAAAAAATATATTTAACGCCTGGGAGGATTCGTATGATGCTCTTGGACTGTTTTGTGATTTATCTAAGGCATTTGACTGTGTTCAACATGAAACTTTCATCAGGAAGCTACATCGCTATGGTGTTAGAGGCAAAGCTCTCGACCTTTTGAACTCCTATATGAGTAGGAGAGTACAGAAAATAGATGTCAACGGTGAAAGATCAGCGGGATCAGCAGTTACTATGAGAGTCCCTCAGGGCTCAATTTTAGGTCCTTTTCTATTTCATTTACATTAATGATCTCCCATATCATGTCAAAAACCATGACATTGTCTTATTTGCTGATGACACCTCTTTGCTTTTTAAAGTTAAGAGACGACAGACATGTTATGATGAATTAAATAATGCCCTTTCTAAAATTGAAAATTGGTTTAACGCTAATAATTTGTTACTAAATGAAAAAAAAAACCAAATGTGTTAAATTTACATTACCAAATGTTAGTCAGATACAGACATGTATTAATATTAATGGCGAGCAATTAGAACTTGTTAATTCAAAAGTCTTTCTTGGCATAATGCTGAACTCCAAACTTCAATGAGGTCCTCATATTCATAACCTAGCCAAAAAACTTAGCTCTGCTGTGTATGCGATCAAGAAAATAAGACAATTGACCGATGTCGACACTGCAAAAATAGTATATTTTAGCTATTTCCATAGTTTAATGACTATGGTATCCTATTGTGGGGTAGCGCTGCTGATGTAAATACAATATTTTTGTTACAAAAAAGGGCAATTCGTGCTATTTATAAATTAGGATCTAGGATATCTTTGAGGGATAGGTTTAGGGAAGTAAAAATTTTAACTATAGTGTCGCAGTACATATATGAAAATCATTTATATGTACATAAAAATATCAATAGTTTCAGCAAAAAAAGTGACGTTCACAAAGTAAATACTAGAAGTAAAGATAAGCTGTTGGTGCATGATACACGTCTACACAAAATAAGTAACTCTTTTATGGGGCAATGTATACACTTTTACAACAAAGTTCCCAATAAAATTCGAAATCTATCAATAAGTAAATTTAAATCTTTTATCAAGCAGGTACTTTGCAAAAAGGCATACTACAATATTTCAGACTATGTAAATGATAAAAATCCTTGGGACTGATGATGCTCAATTACAGGATGCATAGGTAAACCAAATTAAAATGGAAATAACATAAAATTGTACGACTAAAATTTTTTTATTTAAAACATTAATTGTATTTAAGTTTATTTGTATTATTGATAGTGTTTTTAAAAGAGTAAGTATCGAGTTTCTTGCCGGATTCTTCTCGGTAGAAATCAACAACATTGTGAACCGGAGGGATGGTGGGAGGGTTCAAAAAATAATATTTCATAACTTTGACAATTCAAAAGTGATTGTAAAATCCTTATTTGAATAAACCATTTTGACTTCGACTTTGACTTTGAACTACATAATTAATACTTTGTCACTTACTAATAAGGGTAAAATGCCCAAATATCGGCCCCTAAACGTTAAATACAACTGTCAGTCTCAACCACTTCGGAACCCTTAGTTATCCGCTGAATTTGAAAGTTTTTTCGGGCAAATTTCCCTAATATCAGCCAATTTTTACTTAACTACGGCGTTCTTTCATCCTAATGTCGGCCAGTAAAGGATGTTCTTAATCGTAAGCAGGGCATTATATCAATATACAATTGTTTTTTGTTGTAACTTTATTTCGTTTATAATATCTATTAAAATTATATTAGGTTGTATAATTATTTTCTTGTTTTTTTATATTATTTTTATTTAAAAACAAAAACTGACCAATCATAAATAAAATAAAATAAATAATTAAAATTTACAACAGTTTTCAACGTTTTAAAGTAACAAACAGCATTGTGTATTATAGCAAATAATTATAAACATACTGTTCTACAAATTGAGATGAATAGACTGATTTAGTATTTTAAACAACCTGTATTTCATCAAAACAAGTGAAGGTTTGGTAAAATTTAGGTTTTTAGAGTAGCCTAATGAATGTCGGCCGTGGTTTTTATAGTCTACTAGCTGTCCTGGCGAACGTTGTTCCGCTGCCGTCCCTCTGTACCCGGCGAAAGTTGGTTTTTACCTATAGTGCCCGAGTCCGGCTCGCACTTGACATATCGAGATAAAAACTATCCTATCTTTTAAGTTGGATCAAATAACAGATATTTACGAAGTTTGATCAAAATCGGTTCAGTAGTTTAGGAGTCCATTGAGGACAAACATTGTGACACGAGATTTATATATATTAAGATTAAAATAGTACCTATAAATAACGTTTTAAGGCGGCCGAACTTTGGTTATTCAATTAACGGGTATCAAACGCCTTGCAAAAATTAACTTTAAGAGCCCTAACTTAGAATACTAATAAATCTATTCAAAGTCTAAGATTGCTGCCATCTTCTGTTTCTCATTAGGTTTTTATATTAAAATAAGCATCCTAACATTGGCCCTGTTATTTTTCTGTAACAAATAAAGAATTAAATTAAAAAGAAAAATATCTTTCACGGTGCCAATTAACTATCCGGAAGTATTAAGACAATTCTTGCAAGGTATTTATGGTCAAAAATACATATTGCCAAAGTGTTCTCCGTTGTCGTTTCCCGACAACACAGTAATAGAATTGAATTATGCTGAGCTTCGCCGGCAGCTAATAAAATACATACCTTACAGATGTTCTAAGCTGCACAATCCAAATAATATTTGTAATACATAGCGTAGATATCTAAAGGTGCGTATAGAATTATTTGCAACACAACATACAATGCAACACGAACGTATGTGGACGGTCCGCGCGCACTCTGCTCGCTTCAACTGCGGACGGCCATTCCCGGCAGTCTTCAGCGCGCACGCCATGGAGCTGATTGATTTTCAAGTATATGTGACTAGATATTACTGATGTTTCAATTATATTATTACATCAGTGTATAAGAAAAGTCCCAGTTGATGGAGATGACTCTATCCATTTGTACAAACACAATCGACTATTCAAATATCGCGGGCCGTAGGTAGGTACCTCGCATTCTGGCATTACGCGAGTGCGGTCATACAATTTCGTTTACTTTAGCGGTCTATGCTACTCTAATGTCTTCGCATATAGATATCAGCGTACTCTAAAATCCATGCAAACAAAATTTATATAATAACACTGAAGAGTTTGTTTGATTTTTTTGTTTGAACGCGCTAATCCTTGGAAGTATCATGCACTTGGTAGCCATTATTTCTTACGTCCCTTATGAGCCAAGCAACATGAAAAATAGCGCGGGATGGCCCTACAGCGCAAAAGTACCTACCGGGCAGAAACAACGTCTGCCAGTTTAGCTAGTAGTTGTCACTAATAGTCTGGTTACTTGACTATCTTGTAGTCATCAACTGGAAGCTTCATAGGTGTTGAATAAAATAAAAATAATATTAACAAATATTTCTGGACATAACACAGAGGTAAAGTATCTGATACATACCAAAATACTACGGATCCTAGACAGCGGATATACAAATATCAAATTTTTGAATACGTACATATTATACATAAAACTTAGACTGAAGACAAACAGAAATGCTCATTACATAAATATTTGCCGTGTGCGGGAATCGAATCCACGCCCCTGAGTTCAACAGGTAGATTATTACGTGCTAAGCGGTCTTTACAGAACCCACGGGCGGTAATGACGTGCCTTTTCTATCAAATACATATGTATAAAAGTCGTGTAGAAATAGCAAGTTTTAACTTAAGTCAAAACTTTTTCGTTCATAAATTCTCTAGATATTTAGCACCCTCTGGCGGTGAGATGGAACTTCTTTTCTCTACTTTTATTCCCACCTTTTCGATTGTGTTTTGGTGCGATTATTTATTTATTCATCTTAAATTTTATTAATTTACTCGGAAATGTGATGAAAAACACTGTGTGTTACGGACATTACAAACTCGAGTCATTAAATTCTTTGGCCTTAAGCTTCTAAATAGCCTCTCGTAATTTTCTTCTATCACGCTTAATACACAACACAATGAACGATAAAGTATGTAATATGTTAGTGTAAGAAAGTATTAATATGTGTGTGTATGTAACGTATTTAATCATTTGTAGATAATGAAGTATTAATACATTACATACACATTGTTATTTCTTCCTGTTAATACAATCACGTTTATTTCAAAAACAGAGGAATATTATTTATATTATATACTATAGCTAAAAATTATGCATTATATTTTTTATTTTATTTTATTAATTCAATACACATGCGTGAAGTATAAATTACTCTAGTTAAGACATAGGTACATTGGAACGTATGATGTCCGTCCATTTTGCATTAAAGGCGTAAAAAGGGTGTAAAATAAAACTTTTTCAGGTTTGGCATCGAGCTCACAGGTGCTAGGAGCGCATAGAATTTCAAATTCGCTTTTCATTTTTTCTCTAGGGGCACCTACGTATTAGTCAGATGCATAGCCTTGAGATGCAAAGTGCGAGGCGAACGAGAGCTTTTTATATTTGCGGCGCCACGCTTCAATTTGCATAATATTGCTTCCTTAACATTTCTGCTGTAGGACTATGTTATACACTAAAAATGTTAAGCTTGCGAGCTGCTTTGTATCTGTTGACTACCCTCTTAAATTCATACGTATGTATTTTGTTTTGAGTATTTTAAATAAACTAAAAGTTAAGTGAAAATAAAGGAAGCATCATCTTTAATGGTTCGCTGTTTGTCGGTTGAAACCAACGCCTACTGATCGACAAAAAATTTTCCTACAGAAAAAACAGGTCAACCACAGAAGCGGCGCATAAAATCTACGACTGCATTGCAACGGCTTTGGGTGACAAGTACAAGGTGTCAGGGATTTTCTGTGATTTCTAAAAAGCATTTGATGTTATTAACTTTTAGTTGTTATTAAAAAGAATTAAACATTATGGCCGCATTAAAACAAATCGCAGGAACTGTTCAACTCATTTTTAAAAATTAGGAAAAAAAGGAAAAGAAGAAGAGGAAGACCCATAATAATATATGAGCCAAATAAAAGAGAATGAAAGAGAAAATTGATGTCATGTCGTATCAAGAGGTGAAAGATATTGCATTGGAGAGAGAGAGGTGGAGAGGGTTGGATCAGCTACACAGACAAGAACAAGACTCTTAAATAAGAAGAAGATGATGTCAAACGGTTCGAATCGAAAAAAAGGGGAAAACCATAAAGTCAAATGCGGTCAAAAGTGGAGGATGGTATACCATAGGGATCAGCCCTCGGAAACTCTCTATTTTCGCTTTTTATGAATGACCTCCCATCGTCAGTTACCGAAGGCCTGACGGGGCTGTTCGCCGATGACGCAACAGTGGTGGTGAGCGCACGCACGTACTAACAGCTTGAAAACAAGATAGCAAACCCGTGCGCTCAGCTTAACACGTGGTTCTCGTCCTCAACGTTACAAAGTCCAGTGTGATGATATTCTGGATAGTCCGATGCCACAATGTGAGACCTATCATAGAGATTTATCATAGACACTAGACTAAACTGGAAACACCATGTGTGTACGTTGTGTAGAAAGCTGAGTAGTGCAGTATTTGCACTATAAAAGCTAAAACCATTCGTGTCTGACGTTGCACTACTACAAATATATTTTGCCTACTTTCACTCCCTTCTGTCATATGGCATTTTTCTATGGGAAAACTCGACAGACTCCAATCGAGTGTTCATTTTACAAAAGAGAGCTGAGAGAGAGAGAGAAAAAATCTCGCTATTCATGAAAACAATTATTTAAAAAATATAGTATAATGACACATTACTCTGAATATGTGTTTGCTATTATAATTTACACTCGACGCAGCATAAACATCTGTTAACGCATCAGTATTCCAGGCAGAGTGACTCGTCAAACAGGGCGTCTACAAAGTGTGCCACGACGGCTGGCGCTGCTAGATAAAAATCCACGAGTCATAGGCTTAGCTTATTATGAGCACCTCCCCGTCGCCCTAAAGAACGAACTCTCGGATCCAAAATTTGGTCGCCGGCTAAAAGAGCTTTTACTGACTCAATCACTGTATATTCTGTCAAAGAATAACTATTAATTCTACATTTTAGAATAAAAAATATGTACGTATTTCGGCTCCATACATACGTGAAGTATGTTAAAATTATTTCCTTATCGATTTACTAAATAATTATTCGTAAGGATGGATAGATAGAGTCACAGAAATATTGTTTTATATCACCATGGTGGCAAACAAGCTTAATGTCTGCCGGATGCTAAGCGGTCACCATAGCATACGTTTGCAACACCAGGGGCATTACTCGCGCGTTGCCGACCCTTTAAAAATCTTGTAACTAAGAACTTCATACTTTAGTCCCTAGTGAAAACCTCAGGCAGCTCATTATACGAATTCAGTGTTCGCAGAAGAAATTCCCTTTGAAACAGCACTTTTTGGTGACCATTTAGGCTCTGAGGTGTGAGGATGAATCTGATTTTCTGTCGATAGTGAGCGGTGCGATGGTAGAAAGTAGCCGCGGACATCATTTTGTACTATTCTTCAGTGTACATCCCATTATCCAAGCGTTAGAACACTCACAAGGAGGCAAAGTCTCGCCTCAAAATTAAGGGTTCGATATCGCTTACGAGTTTGGGATCGTCGACAATTCTTACAACCCGTCGTTGAACCGAGTAACACAGGCGAAGCTGGTATCTGGGAGCACAAGCCCAGAGATGGCAGCAGTACCCCATATAGGGCCAAACTTGCGACTTGTAAAGCAGTAACCTTTGCCCCGATGTGAAGTACTGCTTCGCTCTGTTGAGCACATCAAGTTTTTTGGACGCCAGCTTCACCTAGTCTTCCAAATGATGTTTAATCTCAACGTCGTTAAAGTTGTCAACACTACGGATCACAAAGTTGTGGGACCTCAGTGAATGGGTTTTTTAGCAGCAGTGAATATGTCGACACAATTTTCGACACAAGTGCTCCACAGTTTTCCATCACAACGGAATGTTTGTTTGTCGATCGACATCATATTATTGATATATAGTTCCGTTCAACCCTTTTGGTATCCCTAAAAATATAAAATTTTCCAAATAATAATATATCAGATCCCTCTATCCAAACGCCGAAATCAAAATTGCGTTCTAATTGTTTTTATATCGAATAACAAGCTTCGTATGTTAAGAGTCCATTACATTTAAAGAGTAATTACTGTAGCCTTAATAACATTGGTTTTGCCGTTTCATTTGCATAATATTGCTTCCTTAACATGTCGAGGAATGGCAGCGAAATTGCTTTTTTCTTGAGTATAAGAAGTCAATGAAGTCGGTGATAGAAGATAGTGGCTGCGTTCGATATGTTTATTTAGTCAAATGCGATGGAAATGTGACCCGTCCGCAAAAACAAACTTATAAAGCAGTTATTTCAATTTGCTTATATATTTTTCAAGTTAAATTTATATATTCACATTTTATTTGTAATTATTTTAACCTATGTATACTTTAATGTACTATAAAGTGTGCAAGCTAAAAGCATTACACTCGCGAAGTTGACAATATAAAATTTATTACAAAAATATACTTGTTCATCATCGATGATTGATAATTTTTTTATTTTAATGTGTGAGGCATTCAATTTACATGTCATTTTTTACATGATAACTTTTAACAGACAAATTTATTACTTGATAAAAAAACGGCCAAGACCATGTTAGGTGACGATTGGTGTTGGGTTTCGTATATTGTTTTAGTCTGAAAATAAGCCTAAGGTGGTAAGTGGTCAGTAAAATCTGGAAAATATTTGACTCTAACATATAATAATAGGCATTTTTTGTTTTGACATTTGGATACGGAACCCTTAAAACTGAAAATTATGTTACTACATTTCTGATATTTGCAAAAAAAAAATTGGGACGACCAAAATTTTTTATTTAGAGTTACGCAAAACCTATTAAACGGATTTTGATGCAAGATAGCTTGGGTTTAACTTAAAATTTAGATTAAGCTCCATCCAAATATGTTTAATACAGCCGACGATATAGTGCATAATGCTATTCATGCGAACGAAATCTGGGAAGGAGCTAGTTGTCTTATAAAAAGTAATAATAGATAACACAATAAGGCTTCTAAATATAATAGTGTGCTAAACTGTCTTAAGTTGTTTTTTAGGGTTCCGTACCCAAAGGGTTCCGTACCCTATTACTAAGACTTCGCTGTCCGTCCGTCCGTCCGACCGTCTGTCACCAGGCTATACCTTATGAACTGTGATGGTAAGACAGTTGAAATTTTCACAAAAGATGTATTTCTATTGCCGCTATAACAACAAATACTAATAAACAGAATAAAATAAATATTTAAGGGGGCACACTTACAACAAACGTGATTTTTTTGCTTGATAATGATAACGGCAACAGGCAGACGCATGAAATATTCACAGAATATTTAGTTATATAGTCACTTATAAAATAAATAATTAAATTAAAATGAAACAAATATTTAAGGTGGGCTCCCATACAACAAACGTGATTTTTTTGCCGTTTTTATGGGTGATGGTACGGAACTCTTCGTGCGCGAGTCCGACTCGCACTTGGCCGATTTTTTTAAAAGGTGAAAGAAGGTGTAAATGAATTGCTGTCGTGTATAAGGATTTGCTTCACCCGTCGTAATTATATCATAGCGTGTTTATAGATAATAAAATCGGTCAAGTGTGATTACTACCTTAAGCGTCACCCATCCAATGACTGACCAAGTCAGATGTTGCTTAACTTTGAATAACTGTTTCTCTCAAATGCGTATTGTTCGTCAAGTATGGAAAAGAAAGGCACAGAAATCGCACTTTATAAGTCATGTATGTTGGATTTGGTTCAATTTATCTTGTGTCAACGTAGATACGGAGCGAGCAAAGCGAGCGGAGCATTCCAATCAAGTTTCATACAATAATCTGTTTGGTTATATGATAATTTTTTTTTCGTACTTAACGATCTGTCTAGGCGCCCAATTAACTGGCTAATTTAAAAAGATTGCTGCGACATATATACCTATCAATTAGACAATAAATACATAACGTATATATTAATAGTCAAATATTTATATAAATACACGCAGAGTCGACAATAGATGTAGTGAAAACGGTTCATAATAAAAGACTAGCTTCCAAGGCACGTGTCACGTCTCCAACGAAATTAACAATAGTCCGACTCCGTGTCACGAATGTGTCAAAAACGCAGGTGTTCCTCGACAATTCGGCCATGTGAAGACGACGTTCATATTATCTTGGGTTTATTTATTCGAAAGTTGCACGAGTTTCGAACTATTGTCCACTTGCGAAGTGTCATTGTATTTTTTCTGACGCTTTATTTGACAAGAATATTCTATTCTATGCCTTTTTAATGATCGTGTTTTGTTTACAAACATTATTTACGTTATGCACTTCTGTAGAGATGAGAAATTTGTATAGTTATGTCTTTTTACCCAATTGACACAGAATGAGGGCAATGTTTTTCGCGCGCACGTATGTATATATGTCCATTTCAAGAATGAAGTCTCAAATGAAAGTGAAAGTGGGACTAATTTGAACTCAAGTTCAAATAGTAGTACAGATTGCTTAAACTATAGTAGCTACCGTCTAATGAGTTTTATCTGCTTATTCATATTTGGTATGTTTTACGTCCACTTGTTTATTTCTATATTGTTCTTAAGTCAAGTTTTTTATTTATTTTTATTAACTTAACAAAATTTTAAAATTGAATGCATTGGAGCTGCGAAAAATTACAGCTTATATTATTCGTTTTCTTACTTTTAACTTTTTTACTTAGTAAATTATTTTTCATATTGCTTCCACGTCACCCTACGACGACGCCGTAGGGTGAACTAACGAAATAGAATTTTCAGTTTTGATTGATAAAGGTAGATAGGTTTTCGCTTTCTTTGTTTGTGAAATTAGATTCCGAGGTAGCGTGAGACTTCAGTTCGACGTGATTAATGGTGACTCGACAAGGATCCGAGAAAAGGGACGATTTTAGGTCAACCACAATAGAGCAGGAATTACTCAGTTGCTTTTAAGGAATTTTAATTTCTTTTACATAAAAAATGAGTGAGTTTAGAAATCTACCACGCAATATTATCCAATTTGCCGAACCGACGCTCGCTCTTTGTTAATATTTGATATGTTCTCGACTACTCGAACATAATACGCCGATTAAACAACGCCCGGCGAAGGATTTTATGTGAATATTTAATATGGTATATTGGTTCTATTTTTGAAAGAAATAACTGCATTGTTTATAACACATATTATAAGATTTTATTAAGTATACATTCCATACAAATTAGTTTTTGTTGCATGAAATAAATTTAAATTTAAATATAATAGTTTTTATTACCAAGGTGACAAGCTTGCAGTCCGTCTGGAAGTAGGCGGTCACTGCAGCCTATGAACGCTTGCAACACCTGGGGCATCAAACGCACGTTGCCAACCTTTTAAAGATCGAATGACTTGAAAATCTCCATACTATAGTCCTTAGAGAAAACCTTGGCAGGGAGCTCATTCCATAACCTAGGCGTTCGCAGGATGTAGTTTCTCTGAAGGTAAGAATGTGTGAGGATGAATTCACTGCCGATGACGAGCAGTGAGAAGGTAGAAAGTAGCTGTGGGCATCATTTCAAATAATTTCTCAAAACACATTGTACACGCGGCAGAACACCCACATGCAAAGCTGAATTCATTTGCATTATAGAGAACCACATTCATCCTTTACTGTTAATGTGATGTTGTCTTATAACTAGGTTTTCTCTTTGCAAATCGTGATTTTAATTTTATTACTCAAAAATAGAACATGATATCACTCTTTTAAGTAAATGAAACGTTTTCTCGAGAAGAAACGCTGCATCAGTACTTCGAAATGCCTATAACCCTCGGTAAAGGATGTAGCGACAACGGTAGAAAGTTACTGTTAACGTAAGTTAAGTACGTAAATAGTTAATAATAAACGTTTTTGGTTCCCAGTAGGATCCAACAGAACCCTTTTTTCTCGTTCAGCCAACCGTTAGCTCGTGTATCTGACCCAACCCAGTTCTAGTCCGAAGATATCAGATCATAATTAAAGGCGCATATAGCAGCTAACTAGCGCCGCCATTAGATATCCTCAATTTTCTCTTCGTAGAAAACGAATTTCTAAAGTTCAAATGTCGCAAATTAACTTAATTAAATTAAATTAATTAAAAAAACGGCCACTTTTAGCAGAAATGCCAACTTCAACTCACATATATTACTTAGAAACTATACAAAACCTTCTAAAAAAGTTTATGACTAGTTTTATATTTGCGTCATTTGGATTTTAGAAACTCGTATTCTACGAACAGAAAATTAAGAAAATCTAATGGCGGAACTAGTGGGCTGTAAGAGGGCCCTTAAGAATCCCACGTTGTCCTGAGATAAAACCTTCTTACTCTAACTCCACAACCTAACTGATCACGCAACAAAGCTGCATTGAAACTGCAGTGTGCGTCTCCACAAGTCTCTTCTTTTAACTTAACGTTTAAGTTATAATAACGATATACATATCATATTAATAAATAAGATTAGAATTGTAATACTTTTAGATTTCAAAAACATTTTTAATTACAAAATTAACTCGAGAATATCACAAACGAAGGCATTTAGTTAATTATATGCAATCAAATTACACAAAAGCACTGCGCAATTCCTTGCGAAGGTAAACCGATTTAGTTACCTCTTGAAAGATTTCTCAAGAGTAAGTATAAGAACTTCCCAAACTTTACATTCACACAGTCAGAAAGTGGGGTAATGAGATTCTCTCAAGAAAAACATCTCGTTAAAGCATACATTATTCAAGCTTTAGCAAAGTTATTCCGCGTTCACGCGTTCATTAGGCACGAGAACACGAACGCAAAGTTGCCATTCCGATGAATCCCGCCGCATCAACTTATCACCCGGACAAACTATTCGCAAGTATTTCGGGGATCGTTCCCAGTAAGAACACAACGTCGCTTGTTACTTTAAATTTATAACTTAACTTTTATCCCTAAATTCGTTGTAGCAGGTAATATTTTACCGGTTATTAATTACATAGCACCGAGATCCTAACGGTGTAACTCTTATTACATTATGTCACATGCAAATTGAAAAATTCCCAAGGCGTGTGTCCCGTCTCTCCGAAGTATTTTGGCAGAATTATGCTCATTCATTAAGTCGAGAAGTGGAGGGCGCACTCGCGACGTACCCTTACCATTCACTTCTGAGTAACGAGGTGACTATATTCTTCTCTATCCTCTTATTAGTTATGTCAGGAAATTGTTTTCTTTTTTCTTTCGTTGTGATTTGTTGTAACTATTGAGAATGACACATTTTAGATTTTTCATGTCGCATCAACCAGAAATTTTAATCTATTCTTGATTTAAGAGTTAAAGGGTCCCTATTAATAAACTGACGCTATAAATGATAGGTTACTCCGGTGGTAACTTTCCAATACCGAGGCTAATTTCATGACAGCGCTAATTTATATTAATTGCTAACAGAAAATTTTAACAAAAAATATCCTTTTTCCGTCTGTGATACCAAGGTTTACCAGTGTTTGTAATTCGTAACATGTTTGTATTCCCAGCTGGTACGCCGGTCCCTTAGTATCAATCCATTAATTAAAACTTATTTTGTAGCTTCTACACATAATCGGCTAAAACTTTTCTGGTGCCAGGTAGGCATATTAATTTACGACATGTCCTATCACAGATTAATAAGTAGAAATACGTAAGAAGAAGGAAGAAATACATATAGCATGCTTAGTGTTAAAGATACCACATTTAAAATAAGTCTGTTATCTTACTAAATAGTATTCAAACCATTCTTAACTTAACTATTCCCACACAGCTAAGTTACCCTCAAATCAATGGTTCATATTATATCTTTAAAAAAAACTTAAACTGTATTTTATCACAAGATATTAACGTACAGTGCAACAAACTTTTTAACCAGGGAATCAAAAAGCAAAACCATAGTCGCCATATTAAAATGGTATGAACTTAAAACGACGTTAGCGACCAAAACCTAACTTTAGGATGTTTAACTAGGTTATATAGAAGGCCAGAAAAGTTTTTTGCACTGCACGATTATATCTTGTGACATTTATGTCAAAATATAAAGCCGAAGTGATAACTGCAAAACATTTTTTGCGATCTGCCAAAAAACTATTATTTCTGCCACTTTTTATACTAAGAGTGCGATATGTAGGTATGTGTAGACTTAGTTAAAGATTTTTTTTACAATAGCTATTGTAGAAAACGGAAGAATTCAAAATCTCTTTGACAGAAAAGTAGGGTAAAAGTCCACAAAGTAATCCAAAAAGGCGCTGCAGCCTTCAATTTTAGCATCCAATACATTCACGAGTAAGCTACCGTAAAGATGGAAAATCCCTCAAAAGGATACTGTTTAGTAGAGACAAAGACTGATTTAGAGTTTCTTTGAAAATCCTCTCCGACCACTATTTACTTTTCGCAAGGGCGCCTGCATCTCACTAGTGCCTGCCTGAGGCACTAAACCTGATTTTCTACTCTGTGTGAATACGGTAGCCGTTTGGTACAGCTCCGTTTGCTACTACTACCTATACTTTTTACTTCTGAATGACTGGAAGAAATAAATAAGTATTACGATTATATGTTTTGTAGATAAATATCAATTACATAAAAAAAAAAACTAAATTTAGAAGTAGCTGCTTGCATATACGTTTGTGTGTGTATATGTACTTATATTAATGTGTATGGGTGTGTTCATGTTGTATTATTAATCCCCCAATTGGATGGACATAATGTGATGAGATTTTTTGTTTTAATGTGTTTAAGCATTCAAGCATGTCTTTTTGTTTTTTAGTACTCATATAGACATAGACAGACATTTTATCAACATCATGACGCTCACAATAATACATTTATAATAAAAATACAAAAAACAATGTTCAAAAATTAATTTTCATAAAACAAAAAGACAAATCAAGAAACCTATGACGTGGGCACGTCGTGAGCGCTGCGATGCTCAATATGGGCGCCGACTCAGCTTATGCTGCAAACACAACTGCTGCATTTTCAGCGGAACCCAGAGTTAAAAAAACTTTACCTGCGCAGTGACACGGTCGTGGTGTCACTATAAAGTATTAAAATAAAAATAGATAAATATAATATGTTAAGAAGTGTGTATTTACATAGGTAAAATATAATAGTATATAATTTTCATTTAAAAGTAAATAAAAATTATATGAAATTAGGAATAATATATTTATTTTAATTTTATACCTACCTGTTACATTTTCGCATCGATGCCATAAGGAATACAATGAAATTTAAGGAATATCCGATCCAAAATAAAGCTATAACAATTTCAAGTAAAGTTAATATAACCTTATTAATATATTAGGTTAATAATACTGCAGTATTCAAGAGAGGAAAATCAATATTTTTGTTTCTCTAAAAGAAAATCAAGTAAATTGCTTTAGATAAAAAAAATACAGTACTTGAAGATAATCAGTTCTCTTCAAGGCAATTAATTACACATCATTATGATCTTTTACCACAAAAAAAAACTTTGTATAAGCCATAGACATAGAGAACTAGACAGCGAATTTCCTAACCAGATGTAAAAAAAAATGTCGGAAAAGTGAGACAAAGACGAAGTGAAACTGAGGTATCTCGTCTCTTTCTAACTTGTTTTAATAAAAATAAAGAAAAAATGGCGCACAAGAAAGACGGCAGGCAAAAAAGACAAGAGGTCCTCTTTGTCTTTTTCTAAAGGCTAGTCAATTTTGTGAGGCTATTGCACAGTCCAAAGTACAGATCACAGAACTCAAATATATGGAATATGCTCAAGTGTTCATTATCGACAAAATGTAGGGATATATCCTTCAGAGTCTCGCCCAAAAAGCCCGGTGAAGCAGTAATGGCTGCAACAGCCAACTGCATAGTCAGCCCAAAAAAAAAATCACCCTACCCCAAACTTTTATTAATTGTGCAATCCACAAACTAGTTTAAGCTACCATTCCCCGACCGACCACGGCACGATCGAAAAAATCGGATCGGATAGCGAGATTAGTCTCGATGAGTACCCCCTCACATGACGCCGATGTCCCCGGGTTCGTCGGCGAACGCACGGTCCTTGAGCCCGCATTCTCACCTCATATACAAGGTATTAAAGAGTGCCGGGGCGCTTCTCGCCCCCACCCACTCGCAGTCGCAACCGCGTAACGGGAACTCCCCTCCTAGTGCTGACTCACACCTTCGGGTTCGAGGCTCGACCCCAAGAGCGACAACCCTGCGGGGAGCCCTTGAGCGTTCGGCGCTATATGGGCTGAGATTCTTTTAGACTCTCGCCCTAAAAGTCCGGTAGAGCAGTAATGGCTGCATCAGTTAACTGCATAGTAGCCACCTACCTAGCAGGTCAGTAATGAAGCATCTCCGCAAAGACGGCGTAAGAACTATTCTTTTAGATACGCATGAAGGTCTTTCCGAGTAGGTGGGGTGTAAAAGATCTAAGTTTAGTTGTTAAACGTGGTATATAAATGGGTTATACCTATTGATAAGAGCTTTATTAGAAACCTATCATTGGACAATAACCAATTGTATGCTGTTAACTTATTTGACGAAACTTTTAAGAATCAGTACATAGGTACGCTATTTAATTTGTTTGAACAATTGTGTTATTATGCAACCCTGGGCGTATTATGCAAAGTTTACGAGCATTTTAACTTCCAACTTCTTGTCTTTAAAGCGAATTTGCCAAGGAATGTAATCAGTTGCAAACTAATACCATATCATTTATAAAGCCTCCGCCAAGTATGGAAATGCCTCGTTGGCGCTGCTATTAGTTCTTTTGATTACTATGTTCTCTCAGAGAGTTCTCTTGAATTAAAATGGGGTTCATGTCTGGGTGATTTTAAGAAAATTAAAGGAGAATTTAATTTTTACTGATGTCTCGTTCTACTTAATGTTAGTACGATTTTATGATGTTTCTCGCGAGAAAAAGAAAAGTTGTAGCATTTTGTAACTGTAAAGATTTTACGTTTTAAAAGACACTGTACCTACATAATTTTTAAATAAGCTTTTATGAGAAAATAAAATATAATGAAAATGTATTATTTTACTCTAACCAAAGTAGGTTACCGTAGTTTGTTTTTCCTTTCTTTATTTTATTTCCGATGAATATTTTTCTATATAAAGTATACAATCCGTACGTCTGTGCCCGTACAGTCGTGGGAAAAAATAATGAAAAACTACGTTAAAGACCAGTCGGATCAATATCATTCAATCAAATCAATGTACAATTACAGTCCCATGTTCCGTCAGTAAAATAATACAGTTCTAGTCGCAAATTATTAGCTCGCATTATTGCTTGTACATTATTATTAGTCGAACCAATATTGACTAGCTCTATTATTCGTATACGTGTACTTATGGTTGCGCGTTATCAGCTACGAATTATCGGCTTGTACATATATTGTGCGACCAAATGTTTAGCAACTAATAATATGTTATCGTATCATAGACAAGAAAATGGATTCTTATTACTATTACTAGTCTGACCATTTCGGTACCTGTCAACATCAGAAGCGACTCGCCCTAAGGAGCTCTGGTGCAGCGCACTTCTATAAATAAATAACTAGGTACTTCATAAATTATATGTTTTTAGATTTTACTATAAATAAATAATTATTATGCTTCAATTATTCTTCATTACACTAAAAAAAATCCGTGCACACACAGTTAACTCAAGAAGTGGAGCGCTAGCGATTGCGCTCTTATAATACAAATTTAGTACATAAACATAGAGCTGAAATCAATAAGTGTAAAAGAGAAAGATCGACACAACCCTACACATGAAATAGAAGAATTTGTATGAAAAATTAGCAAAAGTGGACCACTGCTCCTGGATTATGTAACAAAAAATACTGTTGCCAGTTTGACCCCCGCCTATGGTCTGGCCGGCGCGCTATTTCCGCTCCTATTCATGCTGGTAGTTAGATCATCTTTCAACAGATCACAACAAATGTTTTAGTTTGTGTGCGCGAGTTTTTGATTGACAATTTAAATAAGTAGAAATATATAAAAAGTTTGTTACTGTCTAATAAGTATAGCAAAATAAAATGTGATTATTGTGATGTGATTAAACAGTGCATAAATATTTTAGTAATTCATATTGAAATAAAGGCAAAGGGGCCATCAGTCTAAACTTGCGTTGTCACAAAAACATACATGCGCAATTTTATTTACAAAAAGAATAAAAAAAGGTTAGAATTTAAGCAATGCCTCTTTTGTTTTTTTTTTGTTCACACCCATTGAAAAATTTTCTCGAGCCGCATCTGGTTAATGGGTAGGTACAGCCAATTACATGAGGCTTCGAAAAGCACGGACCAATAATTGAAAGCCAAATATTGTACACTAATTATAGGCCGTACAATACGTGGTCTCGCAAAACTTAGACTCTACCTGTGTTATCAGATTAACAACGAATACAAAACGTTCTATTTCTTTGTTTAGGGCCTAAGATTAGGCACACTAAGGTTACTGTAGTGCAACAAACTTTTATGACCATGTGGTAAAACATAAAAACCGCAGATGCCATATTAAAATGCTTTGTACTTACGCGACACTAGCGACAGGCACCGGGTCAGAAAAAAATTGTTGCAGTCAAAATGAAGGTTCCAGTTATAGGGATATATACTTTACTGCAAGAACACATTTGATGCTTATGTTTCAATTCAGTAAAACAAATCCATATTTTATCACCATGAGAATAGATATATTACTCTTAAATCTATAGAAATATTATTTAAATCGGATTTATTAGATGTATAGTCAAAATATTAATCAATTCGAATTCTAAGCGATTGGTCGAAATATGAAACACAAACGTCGTCTAATGATACACATGTAAATTTCAAGGTATTACTCAATTCTTTAATAGTGAAGAATTTAGATAAAGAAAAAAACTCTAAACTTCGAGTTTTTTTATGTTTTATCTTTTTGTATTACAGATTAATAAAACATACATCATACATTGAGTATGGCTCTGTCTATCGTTGAAATTTCTGCTAAAGTCTAAGTAAGACCCGTTAACAACCAAAAGGCAGACAACAAACAGAAAGAAACTATACGGGATTCCGTAGAGCTCAAGTGTTTTACTAACCGACTTCAAAAAAGAAGGAGGTTCTTAATTCAGTGTATGTTTTTCTCCTGTTATCATAAATCTTCAATGTAATGTTGTTTAATAGTAAGTATAGACGATAAATTCAGATATAGATGTCGTTTAAAATATTTCGTGCTCATTTAATACCCAACAGATTTATTGATTTAAAATGTCAAATGACTGTCCAAAGATCATCATATACCTAATTTATATCAATTATAAGCAAATTCAGCATAATATTTGAACCAAAATAAATATTAAGGACGACGCAACAATAAAGTTATAAAAAATTGTTGTGGCCGTTACAAAAAGCACGCTGCCTGCGGCGTTACAATAGGTTCTAGTTTAAATTGTTCGTAAAAGCGTTATGTACTCGACGGTTTCAATTTCCTCGCGAACTAGCCATAGCAGCTGGTCGTACGACTCTCATAAATATGATTTGAAAATCGTTTTATGTATAAGTCATAAACTTTTATCTCCGCTGCCAACGTCCTTGCTCTCAGTATAAACGGTTCCACTTAGTTTCCAACACAAAAGCTTCTCAGACGTTATAATATCGGGTCGTCTGTACGATGGTGTATCAGCTAGTGTAAATTTCGTTGTGGCTAAACGGCCGCCCAGCACGCCACCTCCGGTTGGTCAAATAATACCGCGGAGATACCTAACTACTGCCTAATGTACCTATTTCAACGGAATGTTGCGACATTTTCGCTGATCTTTACAGAGTTTTCAATTCAGACTGTGCTTTCATTATCGTATAATCTAAGTTACCTACAAAGTAGGTAAAAAGTAAGTAAAGTAAAGTAAAAAATTGTAAGCAAGGTAAGGGATGCGTTTCATGTTCTAGCTAGGCCTGTGTTTTCTTAAATAACTTTTAAATGATATTTATATAATTATTGGGATTTACCAATTGTTTGTGAAATACTAGATTTTGCCAGCGGTTCCCTTAGCCCGCCCTAAATTCGGTTATCGGCGACTGTGATGTACTCCTTAATAACACTAATGAAGTTTGCTATATCAAGCTGTAGCTATAGTTCGTTTAAGCTCGGTTATAGTTATTCCCGTGGGAATTCCGGGATAAAAAGCCTTTATGCTATGACCTAACCTATAAGTATGCCAAGTTTCATCCCGATCCGTCTAGTAGTTGAAGCGTGAAAGAGTAACAAACATCCATCCAAACAAACTTTCACATTTATAATATTAGTAGGATGATTTTTGCGAGCTCTTTCTAGTGTATTGTCCATATCATCACAACTGTCCACAATTTTCAAGTATAAGATGATAAATGACAGTCAAACCAAAACAAAACCAAACAACATTGATCTGAAACAAAAAACTCACATAGCATTTAGTTAATGTCAATAATTTCATATTATTTAGTTTATATACGAATACTTTAGGAAATGAAAAAATATATGTGTTTATACATATTTTTCAAAAATAATGACGTTAAATATGGAGAACCATAAATATAGCATTTGAGTACAGTGTGCGTTTGTAATTTACAACCCATTAATCTACCACCGAGAGCTTGCTATTTCGGACCACAAATTAATTACATTACACAGTACGTAGATTATTCGAAATGTCTGAAAATCAATTAAACATTATGAACTTTATAAAATTACGTTAATTTATGAGGACTTGATTGTTTGAAAGCACTAAAGGGTGTACATACGATAGTGTACATACCTACCAATGTGGGACTAACTTAACATAGATCAAAATTATATGTATTTTTTGTGTAAGCGACAAGCCAAAATAAAATTACACAACGCGAAGAAACGTAACATTTAAAAATCGGCCAAATGCGAGTCGGACTCGCGCACGAATGGTTTCGTACCATTATCTACAAAAGCAGCAAAAAAATCACGTTTATTGTATAGGAGTCCCCTTAAATATTTATTTGTTTCCGATTTTTAGTATTTTTCGTTAAAGCAGCAACAGAAATACATCGTCTGTAAAAATTTCAACTGTCCAATCACGGTTTATGAGATACAGCCTAGTGAGAGACGGACGGACGGATAGGAGAGTCTTACTAATAGGGTCCCGTTTTTTACCCTTTGGGTACGGAACCCTAAAAAATAGTTTTTATGATGTTTTATTATTTTTAACTGACTCTAAAAAATGGGAAGAATTCGTTAGCCATACATAAATGCTACCCTGTGATGCTTGTGTTCGTTGCGGAGGGCCGCGTAAGTAATTCGCATCGCAGTGTGCGTTAAAGGTTCGTTGTTTGTCTCCAGATCCCTAAAGAGATATCCCTAGAGCTAAGCAGATGATGCTGATATTTTTTCAATTTTTCACCAATAAAAATCTATAAAACCGCGTAATATAATTTGCTAATTTACGATAAACAACCAGTAACGTAATATATTACAATATGCATTGCTAATGTAATTATTAACTAAGCACACATCGGCCTTTATCGCGGTATCCTTGTACACATCCAACAAACAGTGGCCGATGCAGACCGTAAACAAATAATACACCATGATTTAATGGGTTTGTTACTCTAACAATTGTATTTACCAGCTTATAATTAGCAAAGTTAATTGATACAACGTCATTTCGTAGTACAAATAACAAAAATGACCTATCTACAGGCTGTTGTTTACACACACGACAGTTGCTAACAATAGCTCTTCGAATACTAGCTCGAACAGTGTCTAACTTTGACTTGTACATAGTACAATCACAAGTCTTGAAGCCTAGTAGGTTGATAATAAATAAACAGGGCGTGTGTTGCAACAGATAAGCGTTGAGCGCAACTAGCTACGACGGCAGTCTAGTCACACACCCTAGGGCCTTATTGGGAACAGTCTCGAGCTATTCGGACTCTACAATTCGATACAAAAATGAATGGAAGTCTGACTTACCCCTCGAAACCCGTGTGTGTACTTACATACATTTTTGTATCGAATTTCAGAGTCCAAATAGCTTGAGACTGTTCTCAATAAGGTCCCTGAGCTGTTCTGTCTTAGCGACCCACTTCGATTGATGTCGACTTCGTAATAAAAAACTAACTTATATCCGACCACGTTACCGTCACGATTAAATTAAGCTTTTAGAATTTTCTATTTCTTTTTTATTATACAAGCTTTTATGAAACTTTACTTTTATTATATGTTTACTTTTATTATATGGACTCGTTTGACTTATCGTGAAAAGGAAGAGTACCAGAGGGTCTTAGTTAATATCCAAAGCTTCATGATAAAGCCGGAAGGTGGCTACAGGAACTTTGTTATAACATAGATAATAAAGAAATAATGTATAAAATAAAATAATAAACTAAAACGTTTATTTATTTAAGAAACTCCGGTATTAAATTAAGGGTAGCGAGATGAGTTAAATTTTATAACTTTAAGAACCCAGTACTTTATCAGCGATAACTATTCATAGTATTTTATCTGTTACTATAGGTACAATTATTTCAACCTTTGATAAAATTTTAAGGAAATTGTAATTATCGTATTTTAGTACCTGAGCTGTAGAGCTGTAATCCACCCAAAGCATTTTTGTACTATTCAAAAACTTTAAGTGCTCTAACAGACGACTATAATAATCGGCCTAAGGATCACTACCTTAGGCCGATTGTAGTCGTCTTTTCCACGCTGGTGCTAATTTTTGCCGAACCTTGCAGTGCTGTTGTATAAGTTACAATGAGACCATGTGCTTTCAACGGTTCAATGAGTATTCTTTACGTAATGTAAGGATGAAAGTCTTTCACAGTCCACGTTCCGGTGAAAAAACAAACGTCTACGAGAATCCTTATCCTGCGATTGCATCGCAAAAAACAATAACAATTGAGACCTACATATTTTTGATGGGTCTTAGGGACTTATCACCGGTTTTGGTTCGAAGTTCATAAGTCAGTTTAGAAAAGAAAACTTTCTACAAAAACACATATTACAATAGCCTTTTATCTCTCATTACGTCAAAATGCAAGTGAAGCGACGACGTGAATACGAGATAAGACTGCCTAAATTCGGGCTTAAGCGTTTATCACCTGTTAAGCTCTATCCACACGGAAGTGCCTTGTATCACGGGCTCTACGTAAACTATGTGAGTTGCCGTCACCGTGCCGTGTGCATGTGAAATTTGTACCGATTTATATGTAAGCGTAGTCATAAATTGTTGCAAATTTTACGAATACACGCGACTGGCTTGAATTGGTATTTTTGTGAGGGTTGTAGTGGTTCCTATGGATTTTTGATTATATTATCTTTTAGTTTTTACTTGTTATTTAATTTCAGTTTTTAAATGGTCAAAGACCGCCAAGGATTTCAAGAGAAAAAAGTATGGAAGTCTCGCAACCCATAAATGCATACCTACATTCTGGAGTCCAAATACCTGGAGACTGTTTCCAATAAGGTTCCAGAATTGATTTTGTAGCTAAAACCCCGAAAATAAACATAACAATTTATAGTAGGACTCCTTAACCTAATTTTGCTAACTTTTGTCTCCAGACCTACATTTTAACACTTATAAGAAGGTAATTTAGTATCTGAAGTTAATGTTTGCTAGAGGTATTGCTAACACCATTTTAAAGAAGAATTTGGAAACGTATGGCACATTTTGATTACAAAGACATCTTAAAGGTCTTAAATTTAAGCATTAATTTTAACAGCTGGTTATTGAGCTGTTTCAATTATATGTATATACAGACAAAACAGGCTAAATTTAAGTTAAACTTACTAATAAGTATTGTGTGCGCAGATCGGTCGGTACATTACGGAGGCGTCTAAGCTAGCCTAAAGTAGATACCTAATTTTAGACAATATCCATGGATATTCTCAATTTTTTCGCGTGACATTTAGAGGTACACCAATTTTATCGTGTCAGTTGTTAAGTATTTTTTTTATAGAGTTGAAACATCTTGACAATATAGGTACTTCATAAACATATATAGGTAAAATACTCTTTATTAACTTTTATTTGTTGCTCCACATGATGAATTTAAAAATACATTTCCACATGCGAAAGATATAATTTTCTCTAACTATACTGCGTTATCAATGTGCCTTCGACTACTATCACAGATAGATAGCCAAGAAGATTATTCGTAATATTACAATTGTAAATGAAGCACTAAAAATCATGTTGAAAATTCAACGGCTAACTCAAAACAATTTAAAAGTCAGTTTGTGTTTTAACAATGACTGAAGTAAATACACACTGAAATTCAAACAATACTTCAAGCACATAAAGATAGTCAATAAAATTCCTCGATCAAAATCTTTGTTTGCCTCTTATTTACGCGTTCGCCCAGAGTTGCCTTTATTTTTACGCGGCGCTCCATCGACGGCCAGCATCGAACGGGATTCTAATCAATTTAATTTATCAGGGATCCCCGGAGGCGGCGATTCACTTCATTTAATGCACGTATTTTGCGGCAGGGCTGATTGTTTTGAACCATTCGGCGGTACGGTCCATTAAGATTAATTATTGGATTACTTAATTCCGCTGTCTACGTTCGAATCGATATTTGACCCAACAGGGGTGAGAACAATGGGAGGAGTTATATTGTTTTACTTTTTTTATAAACCTGTACAGATGTAAATATCGGGATTGTTTTAATTTTTGTGTATAATTTTTTGCCTTTTTTTGTTGGAATGCAAAATAGGGTAGGTTTTAGATATGAATTATATTATAGGGCTGTGTTAAAACGATCAAAAGAATTTTAAACAAAAATTGAGCGGCCCGTTTTGATATAAGTACCTTTTTTATACCACTTAGATGGCAAAGAAACTCCATCTGGTGGTAAGCGGTCACTGCAGCCTATGGACGCTTGAAACACCTGATAACACCAAAAATCTAATCTAATAACTTCCTTCCTGAAGAACCCCATACTTGTCACAATCCTATTGTTGTTTAATTTTTTTGTGCGTATATATGTGATTCACGTACCATACCTATAACTTACGAGAACATGGGAGCGACGTTGACACCCACAAATTATTAATTAACGTAAAGATTAAATAAGGTAGCGATCGAAGGACATAATAAGGGCAGAATTACGGCACAGCATTTGTCCCGCCAACTAATAAAGGAGACAATATTGCACTCGATATGTATAAATGCGAGCAGCATTTGGGGCGTGATATTAATTCCGTCGGTAATTGCTATCGGTTTCCACCCGAGGCTTCAGCCATGAGCCATGAATACGGGAGTTACCGCTATTTGTTCCTGACGTTGCGGTTCAGGGTTTTACCTTCACTCTGTCCTATATTTATTTTCTTCTATCTCAAACCTGACACAATAGCGGAGTGGATTACAGGGCTTACGCCAGCAAACTCTAACGGCCTGAAAATATGTCGCTTATATAAAAACTGAAACCATTTTCGTTCGAAATTATTGTAGACAATGTAAGCTAAGCAAATATAGAGTAAAAAGAAAATGATTAAGTCGATCGTATATCAATATTAAAAACCTTATAAAGGAACTTAGATTTTTTGAACTTAAGTCACCAAAACAGCTCGAATAGTTGAAGAGGCCATGGGCACACCACATCGCTTGTCGAAACTGTAACCGATTGGAAAAGGAAATTTTCTTGTCGCGATGGACTGGAAAATGCGAGACGGACTCCTAGATAATCGACCAAGGAATCTAGACAAGTGTGCGCAATTGCGATAGCGATAGCAGAAACTTTATTATACCTGACCAAGTACACATGATGCTGATTGTTCGGTAAATTCAGCTTCATTTGGACATGTAAACACGTTCCTATTATCATCATCGCTTTTGTGCACACTCGTCTAGAGCCTCTGGATCACTGGAACCCCCTGGACTGGGCACTGTAGAAACATATTATAGGAGAAGCCTGAGTATATTTCTTTTGTTTTTAGAAATTAACCATTACACTATAACATTTTCAATATGTCGTTTACTTTGCCTTAGATTGACCACAGACTGTTTAATACTATGTGACCTAGATAAGTATCACATAGTTGAAATCCACTACAGTGGTCATGAAGTGACCAGTGGTTTAAATGTAACAAGATAAACGGTAGCTACGGTATCAAAATCTCGTCATCCATAAATTAAGCGAGCGTGGTTACGCTTACTACCGACTAAGTCGTTTAAGCTCCATTGTGCATAACCGAAGAGAGATAGGTAACCACAACACAGCTCTTGCTAAACTGCCACTACTGTTTCACTAAACGCTGTTAACTTAATGGAAAAGTGAATGAATCGCATTGAATTACAAACTTACGTCTCTACCATGAACCAACCTGGCTAAAAATAAATTTAGTATTGCTTAATGCTATTGTGCTATAAGGTCAGTTCTATTAGATGGTTAATTTTGGATAAGGAAAGGCGTGGGTAAGTAACTACTTTACCAGTCAAGTGCGAGTCGGACTCGCGCACCGAGGGGTCCGTATCACCAAAGAACGCACGCACTTGATCGGTTTTTACGATTTCTTGTCATACTATAATCGTTTTAAAATTGTTTGCTTGTTAAATAAGTTTAAAGATTATATGTATGTATTTCTGTTTTACGTTATAGCAAAAACAATAAAAGCGCTTTCTTGTACGGAGATCCCTTGCAAATTTTTAATTTTTTGTTTTTCCGACAGAATCACATATATTGTGTAAAAATTTTAGGCTTCTACCTACTTTTGTCTCGATTTAGCAGTTTCTCTTATTTTACTAGGATCCTTGAATAGCTATTCTTTGGTTAAAATTTTTTTATGCATATTTTGAAATAGTCTAGTATTGCTTTGCTCGTGTGTTGCTTAGCCATTCAATGTTTCAAAAATCCAAAATAAAAGCGTGACTGCTTCCACAGCAAATGTCCTTTAATTAAATATCTATCTTTAACGTTAATGCGAGATTGACGCAACATCTTTGCTACGATTTCTTGAATTTGTCTATATCATTTTTTATTCTTTGTTTAGTGATAATAACAATAAACTACTGAGATATATAACGACTGTATATAAAATAACTATTATATAATCAGTTTTAGAAACATTGATAAAGATTAACGTGTGAAAAAGACTGAAAACTGTTAGTAGACAATGTCGGAAAAAATACTAACCAACATTTGTATCAGCCATAGACTTCTAGATTCCTTTGGAATGCGCAATGGCCTCACAAAATTGACCATTCTTTAAAAAGAGACAAAGCTAATCTGATGTCTCTTCTCTTTCTATCGCCTACCATTCTGTTTGTTAATATTTAAGTTAGAAAATAACAAGATACCGCAGGTTCGCTTTGTCTCTGTCACACTTTAGCGACCATTTTGTTTTACAGCGATGACCGCCCGTTTCGAATTTTACTTTTATTTTGTTCATTATTCGCCAACTCCACAGTAGTAATCATCTAAATCCGATTTCAATATTTTGAAAAGATGAATTGAGTTGTAACACTTCTAAAAAATCGAAGAAAATAAGGCATCGTCTCCTTAAATATAAGTGGGATGTAACTCCATTGTGAGAAGGACCTCTTCACTGCGAAGCTCGCAGAATGCTACCCAGCAAACGAGAGCCGCCATGCCTCTTGTATTGGTTACGAGATATAAGGAGATAGGGAAGATCGTTAGAATTGAGGTAGGTCAATTGGGGGTGGTCGCTTTGAGCACAGCCTTGCTTGATGCGCGGTGCGAACGGAGGACCTCGTTATTTTCAATTTCCATACACGAGCGCCCTCCTACATGTTTTCATTTAGTAACAAGTGTGAGTACCAAGCGACTGTATTAAGTTGTAAATCTTCTATAAACCTGAGATGATTTAATTCGTGTTGACATGGAATTTATGATTAAAAAGTGTTGCCAGTAGTAATTTAAGAAATTTATTGCGCATTTTAGCATTTTGCAATTTATTATGACTTTAATTGTGTTGCGTGTACTTTGTAATTTACAAAAGAAAAGAACGATTTTCTTTGTCGTTAGTCCCTTTTCTGTGTTATTTAGAATTTTGAAGTTGTTTCCCTTAAGGTGAATTTATTTTACAAATAGATACTATAGAATATGCGTAGGTTAGAAAAATGGTTAAGAAAATATCAATAATTTTGTATAGATTCCAGTCCATTAAATAAATAAAAGGAATTAATTTTGTTAAGTACTTACAAATCTCGACTACAAAAGACTGCCATCGCACATTTAGTGAATAAAATGTGTTCTCAATTTTCTCATTTTACTTTTTATCAATATTAAATCTTTTTGTATCTACGTTATTTTTTATTTCCAATCTACGCTGAGCACAAAGTCACAAAGTAATATTATTTTTTACACATAAAGATCCACTCAAAAATATTAAAGGAGGTGTTATTATTATAACACATCTCTGGCAACACTTTTACCTACATAATGTGGGTGGCGAGGTACAACGAGAAAATTGTATTTCCATTTTTACAATTTCAATTTAGTATTAATTCGAGTCGGGGTAGGTACGGTCGGGCGCGCCGCCACATGTAAAATATGAATCAGCTAAGTGAAATTAAAATACTCTATAAATTATGATTTTTGCAAGTCCTAAAGTGGAGAAGGCTTTTTATTATTTATCGCCTGCCCGGTCGCGGCTAGTGCCGTCGTTTACTGAAAACGCTGCGTTATTATTCAATTTACTTGTTTAAAATATTTACTACACTGCACGTATAACATGTGCTTTGACACGCCTGAAGTCGTGTCGAAACGTAAAAGATAATTGTATTGGACATTTTAGTTTAATATTAATTTATGAATTGTTTTACTTTTTTCAAAGATATTAATTAAACCTATAAATGTTTTCATAAAACAATAATCCGTTATTGTCTTAATTTGGTTAAAAATATTTACGAACTTAAATAATAAGTCAGTCAATGCATCGTTCTTTCTAGTTTAAATTACATTAGATTAGTTATTTTTTTTTTAATTATGATTAAATAATAGCATCTAACTTAATCAACATATCAAAGAATTCAATGTACGTATAACAACATGGCTTTAGTCGCCAGAAAGAAGTGTAACCAGTAGCTGGATACACACCTATATTATAATGCCCCACATTAAATAGCCTTTTTTCAGCAAACCAGTTTAAACCCTGCGTGATAAGTGGTGAGACTATCCACTCCAACACTGTTTCTGATATAAAAAGTGTATCTGGACTAAGGCTGTTGCTGACATAAGTAGTGTATCTGGACTAATATATGTTCCTTAAGTCAAAAGTTGGCTGGTCAAGTAAGAATGTAACCCTTTTACCAGTTTTTAATGAACAATTATTAAGTTATTAAAGATTGGATAGGGAAAAAATATTGGTTTAAAATCTGAAATCTATTGATTTAGTATTTTAGATTTGATAAGGTTCGACTGAATTGACTGATTTTTAATAGTTCTTCCCACTTATTGTACTTCCCGCTGCAGGGAAACAGGCCTCTCTTTGAAGAAGGATTCTTAGGCCATAGTCTACTGTGCTGGCCAAGTGCGAATTGGCAAATTTTTTGGAACTAGTGTGTGTACATTTTTAAGCCATCAATAAGGCCTCTGACTTGACGACTTCTGTTACACTATATCGCAGCTAAGGTTTATGGATTAACGTTCCCTCCAAAGCACAAAGCAGCTCAAAAATGCGCCACTAATCAGTCACCCGTCCAAGTACTAACCACGCCCATATAAATGAATATAAATTGATCATTACAAGCATATTGTTCATAGAAATCAACTATTAGTAGTTGAAAATGAAAATGAAAATCCTTAGGTTCGGCTCTTAAAAGTTTCCAAACAAACTTCGAAGATTTCAATAAAATAAATACTAACGTCGTTAGAGCACCGGGAGTGCAGTATCGACTCGCAATCAACGCGACAGTTCCTATCGGCCCATCCGTTCCTTTTGCACAATTTTCTCTAAACGTAGGTACTCTGCAGATACGCCTAATTTTATTTTACCTTTTACTACAGTAGTTATTTAGCAATTTATTTTTTTATTTATACTACCAAGGTGGCAGACAAGCGTAGGGTCCGCCTTATGTTAAGTGGTCATCGTCGTCTATTCTTGCAACATCTCATCCAGAAGATGCCTACTGTTGAATGTAGACCTTCCCAAAAGAGGAATACAACAACCTCTGTACCTATGGTAGTTCATATTTACAGTTCTTTAATACTAAAATTAATAACTTTGTACCTATTTGCGACTACACTGCATTGCACTTTTATTATAAAGTTTGTCTGATTTTACTAAAATTTATATAATGGGTATCAAAACAGAACGAAACAAATGTTTTGTTTTATATATATTACATATATTGCAAAAACCTAATTAAGAAAAATATTTTGGACTTTCTAATAATTATAGTTCCCTATACATAAAATAATTTTAAAATATCGAATTTCAGACAGTTCATAATTTCTGACTTTTAAAACATTTCTAGAATTTTTAACCTTTTTTTGAGGCCTTAGGCCATAGTCCACCGTACTGGCCCAGTGCAAATTGGCGGACTTTTGTCTAGCTAGTGGCCTCTCGACCGTCAGTGGTTTCAAGCAGCCCACAAGGCATCTGAACAGGCTTAACGACTTATAATTTTTATAATGACATCAGACAAGACCGACGGTTAACGTGTCCTCCAAAACACGGAGTAGCTCAAAAAACACCAGGCACTGCTAGGCGGTCACCCATTCGGGTATTGACCACACTCGACGTTGCTTTACTCCAATGGGATACAAGCTCCTCTGTATAACATGCTGCAGGCGATTGCTCACGTACCACCTATAAGTGAAAGGTTAGAGGTAATGAGCAGTCATTTAATTAAGTTCTTTTGTTTCAGGGGCTTTGGCTTCATAACCTTTGGCGATCCAGCTAGCGTAGATAAAGTATTAGCGCAAGGAACACATGAATTAGACGGCAAAAAGGTAAGTAAAATATTAAGTTTATTTTTTATATTTTACATATATTTACTTATTATTTACTTATGCTACTTATTGAACTCCTGTAACGCATCATTTTTCGTACGGAAAAAATATTTTAGTAAAAAATTGTTAAGTCCGGTAAAAAAAATAAAAGTACAAGTGTACCAATTTAAAACATTTAATAAAATATCAGAGTTTTACTTTCCTATCATATTATCATAAATGGGCAAAATTTTTTTTTTAAATTAACAAAATATTGGAAATTTCCAAAATTGACAATTTTTGCCAGTCAGATCCCATTTACCTTGGTAATATTAGCTAACGATAACTTTTCTTAGTGTTTAACGTAAAAAAAATTTAGACTTAAATACATTCAACATGAGTCATATTTATTATAAGGTAAATCCTTGTGATAAATAATAATAATAACTAATAAAAACATATTTAGAATAATTTGTATTTTCTAAATTAAGATATGTTTTCATCAACCAATTGTATTAGCATTGAAAACGGTCAAATACGCCGAAATATATTGCAATTTGGTGATTTTTTGTGTCTAACTACTTTCAAAGTTTTCAAAAAAATATGATGAAAATATGTGGCAAGTAAGGAAAAAAAAAAAAAAAAATTAATTCTCATTGCCTAGTATTCACAAAACCAGACCTTTTTCATTAAATAAGTAAAAATCATCTGATATTATATTAATTTCGAACTACATTGCTCGCATAACTCTTTGGACCACCGAACTAGAGTGATATGCAATCGTAATCGTCTTGTCACTAGCCAATTTGTGCTGACTTTAATAATCACCTTAATAAAGTTAATGGTTTTAGAGGTTATAATTTATAAGCATAAAATAATCTTGTAGTAGAAAAGGTTATTTGATTTCAAGCAATAAAATGCCACACTATTAGTATATTTAGGTAGAATATTGATCGTGGGGGCGTTTTCATTATTTCTGTCAGTACTATGATATCGATCAATATTAAACTAATTAAACATGCCAGTATCAAAGCAAATTGTTTGAAGATCTGAATATTGAAAGTTGCAACAAAATCCATTCAACAGTTTTCACGCTATTTGCATATTTCTTAAATAACTTTATTGTAACCTACTTTACGGTTTCGTCGTCTAATTTTATAATAAAAAAAAAACTTATCCTGTACAAGCCCGACTCGGTAATGATTTTATTATAAGTATAAATATTTCCAATATTGTATGCTTTCATTACAGAGTAGTCAAGAGATTCACAAATCGACGGAAAATAGATATTTATTCTTAGTTTAAAACAAAAATATACGTTAGCTTGGTTCTACGTAATTACGCATTTACTTTATTTATTGCTGGTTATTTACTAAGTCTCATTCTTCTCTTGTTGCTGACCTTTATCATCTCAAGCAGGGTAATTGTGGGCAATAAATCTTCGTAACGAGGACCCTATGGAAGTTACTGTTAGAATTGTGTGTATGACTTTTAGGTACGTAGGAAACTTGGATAATGTCTTGTTATATATTGGAGATTCCATTCCCTTCATTTTACTACGTCTTTTTTTTTCTTCACGTATGCAGGTTTTCTTCAGATGTTTTCCTTCACTGAAAAGCCAGTGGTGTGAATAAATAAATCAGTGTACTTGAGAAAATAAGAAACGATCATTGGTACACGCCGACCCCGGGGTTCGAACCTCCGCCCCTTGGGACGTGAAGTGAAATTTAAACCTCTCGGCCGTCCGACCGACTGCACCAAGCACTGACCGGGTCATGATGATTTGACCTATTGATCTTGAGCCACTGAGAGGAAATCTGGAAGAGGTGTTACCCTGCTTCCAGAAACAGTATTTCAGTCGATTTTGTCAAATTTGAATTGCAAGATAATAGTTTTTCCTGATATTCATTAGTAAAATTTGATAACGAAATGTACTAAATTAATTAACTCAATATTTTTCAGTAGGTATACGGCATGATTAAGGATTGTGAAAAAAGTCGATTACAATCGCTCGCCGCGAAATAATCTAGATAAATTACAGCGTCCGCCGTTGTTTACTTTGATTAAATTGTAGTCGAATGGCGGAAGATTAGCTGAAGCCTCGCAAATCGAGCGGGGAGAGGGACCGTTTTCTCAATTTACATAAAATGAACGCGGAAGACTGCGATAGTAAATTTTTAAGATTTTTTTAATTTCAGGAATGCTATTTTACCTAAATTGTTGGTTACTTATTTTTACTAAAATAGAGATTGTTTTCTTTTCAAATTTCAGTTTCGATTCCCGGCTTAAACAGGTGATTTATCCAAAAAAAATAATACATATTAGTACGATAAATGTTATCCAGAAACATTTATTGAAAAAAAAAATGGGGAAAACGCTCGCAACAAAACTTGCTGCTTATTTATACTGTGAAGCTCGGAACTGTAATTGTAGCGATATCTTTTTTCCGACCACCTCTTATGCTACGAACATAAACAAACTTTATCCATTTATATTTTATCTGGAGGAAGAACCAAGCCTTCTGTACTTCATTTAACTTTGTTCCAAGGCCCATCGATAGGAAACGTTTCAAAAGTAGGTTATCGTTTAATAAAAAACCCTGATTGGTTTTAACTTTGAACAATGTTGTTATGAATAAATTGTTCAACCTACGCAGGGCTTATACTGCAGCACGGAAGTTTTAATTTGTTCTAACTTGAAAAGATTTAAAATTGGGCAAGTGCGAGTTGGAATTCGCTCTAAAGGCTTTTTACTTCCGTATTTTTCGTTCAATAATAATTCACTTACATCACTGATGGTAAAATTAACTGAACTAACTGTCCTACTCTTCCTCGTAAGAGTCTTAGTTTAGAGTTATTTAAAACAACCCTTTTACTTTTAAAACCTCCCCCTCTTACTTTGTCGCTCGCCTCTGTGCGTACATCATGTGGCCTCAGTATATACGGTTTGAAAACTGTAGGAGAACGTCGATATGACTTTATGTGAGGTTTCATTCTGGGTTAAAAGAGACCAACTATTTAATGATACCTTAGCCGCGGACGGAAAGGCAGACGGACATGGCGAAACTGTAAGGATTTCTTGTCAGCCATGGAACACTAAAAAGTAAGTAGATTTAAATCCAGACTATAAACAAAATAAAAAGTTAAGCCTTTTTAGAATAAAACCACAGTATCTACTAGCTGTTGCAACAAAATTTATCTCAGAAGTAAAGGTTATTTTGATTACATGTTTTTGAGATTTTACGGGCAGAGAGAATTTCTAACAAAAATTGTGAACTCAATTTTATTCGAATTATTCAAATAGACTTTTAAACAGCACTTTTAATTACGTCAGTTTAATTATTAATTAAAAAAATTACCACCGGTTCGGAGTGAACCAACTACTGAGAAGAACCGGCAAAACACTCAGAAGTTAATCTTTCATATTTTTCAACTTCATATAAAAATAGAACATATCCTTACACCAGGTTATAACATAACATACAATGTGCAATACAAACGGAGGGCATTCAGTTATTGTATTTAAATAGAATAGAAAAGAAAATTTAATATATCAACTCTTAAATAAAATGTTTTAGGAACCTCAATTTCACAAAATTAAACATCATTCAATCCTAATAACTAAATTAAAACAACTTTAAATATATACACAATGTAAAAAAAATTTGGTACATAAAATACAAGTTTTTGCAGTTTACATTACAAATCGGCAGTTTCAAAGGCGGTCCATTAACCTATAACACTCCTAAGAATAATGGCTAATTCTAGCAATTAGCTTTCACAATTTTTCATTTTTCAATATAAAAAAAATCCAAAGAAGAAATAAATGTCGCACCTCATTTTTGTTTAAAATAGCATTTTACGACCCTAGTAACGCATTAAAATACGCCACCGCTTAAAATATAGCATCCAAATTTTCACGGAAATTAAAATTTTCACTTGCTCGGGAAATGTTCAGTGTTTTATGTGGTTTCATATCGGAGCTGTTTAAAAATATGACGCACTTTGTAACTACTGGACCGTTACGGAAATGTAATGGCACATTGCTGGCTACCTATTAAAATATGAGTGCGTATTCCAATGTTAATTGAATCTAGATTGTTTTTAATTTGGTATTATAGATGCTCCATTGCATGTTACTGCATTTTCTGTTTTAAAAATCTGTGTTATTTTAAAAGAGACGGTTTTTGGCTTACTTTTGCCAACGTATAAAATTTGATCTCTTAACGCACAGAGAATCATAATTACTTACGCCATGGAGCTATAATATAATATTGTATTAATATTCAATCCATATCCAAGCAATCAATACTTCCATAATTATAATAATATTATAAATGCGAAAGTAACTGCCTGTCTGTCTATCTGTCAGTCTTTCCGTTACCTCTTCACGCTTAAACCGCTGTACGAATTAAGATAAAATTTGGCATGGAGATAGTTTGAGTCCTTGGACATAGGCTATTTGAAAACATCAGGCGTGAGTCAGTCGGATATAACTGAGGAGTTGCCATTGAAATCCTACGCCGATAACCAAATTAAAAGCGAGTGGAACCGCGGGGGAAAACTAGTATTATATATGCAAATGTAACTCTGTCTGTCTTTTGTATATGACGTTTGTAACGAGCGTCTTTCCAGAACAAAAATGTAGTTGGGGTTTGTGAGCTCTCTAGCTCTAGTATTGATAACTCAATGGTAGAGCGCTTACACAGAATGTAAGGGTTGCAGGTTCACGTCATGGCTAGAGGTTAATATTTTGACTGCATTTTTTTCCATGAAAGTATTTATTTATATTGATTATACATGGCAATATGATACCTGTGCTTTATATAATTAATCTTCTGAGTCAAACCATACAAAAAGGTATCTATAATTAAAACAGAACTATTCTAAGTAGTATTTAATTTTAAATAGTCTGCGGTCTAAATAATATTCTAAGTATCCTTTGCATGTTTACGTTTTTGTGACAGGTATTCAATGCACGAAAAGTTTGTACAAGTCGTGTCAGTTTAGAGCAAACTTTCTGAGATCGGACAACATGAACTGGCGCAGATAAAGTTGTACAATAGGATGCAGAATCGGAAGCTGTAGTAGACAATAAATAATACGGAGAGCAAGCGAAATGCGCAGACTCACCAGTTCTTGTTTCAGCAACTGTTTTGATTACTAAATGGCTGATTTATATTTCTTGATATTATCCGAGTGTATATTATCTACCTCGATAGTCTTTCAGCAAAATATTATGGATGATTGTAAAACGATAGTTCTTGTTTGCCTTTATGATTTAAGATTTAATTGATGGAAAATTATGTGTTAACAATCACACAGTTATTAGATTTATTTAACTAATCATCTTTATGGCTCTGCTAGTAGTATTGACTGTAGTAGGGACCTGGGTTCGTTCCTTACAGAGGAGGATCATTACAATTTTGTGATGGGTAAAAACTGTTAAACTCGCGTCAGGTCACGTGTCCTGATCGAAAATTCGTAAGATGTCACTCGCGTTAGGACACTCGACCTTTATTTACATTAGGTTAGTTTTTATTTTTAGTATATGGCGATTATGAGTAGTACAGGGAGGTTGGATATGGGATTTTAATTCTATGACAGATTGAGCTGTCAAATATACAACGTCAAAAAAATAAATAAACAAAAGTTATTATTTTTAATAAATAAATATGGATAAGAAGTGATGGGAAGTAAATAGCGAGTATGTTTTCACTCCCGGAGTGCAACCCGCTTTTTTTTGTTTTCAATTTTGTTATGAGTCGCTACTAAAGAGTTGTACAGCGTATCAATTTTAAGGGCAAGACAAGTTCAGTAAGAGTATCAGTTTTAAGGTACAAACAGTACCAGTTTAAAAACAGATAGTGCTGTGCATGTTGTTCAGAAATTATGTATAGGAATAAAAATAGTGGATGAAAAGACTAGGCATTCGTTTTTAGTTGCAAAAGTATTTATATCATTAAATATTTGTATCAAAAGAAACTTTAACAGACAAAAATTTAGTACCTAATAGGTATGTATTACGTCTTATATTTTTACAAAATCTGTACACAAACATATACTATTACAAATTTATATAAACAACATAGAGTGTACCAAACATTAATACACCGTTTACGTACTTTAAATTTGCTGAGATTAAGAAGCGACTCCTGGCTGCCAAGTTGCGTCGTATGTGGCGTTTGAGACTTGAATTCTGACTATTTTAGCTACTTACTGTCGAAAACAGACTCTTCTTAAAAATTTTAATCAGTTTATAGCATCGTTTTATACCTCCCATGATTCTAAGCTACCTGCTGAAAAGAATGACTTAAGGGTAAACGCCGTAGATTGTGTTTCATACAGAATTGATTTGCCATAATCTTCGAAGCTCCGTGAATCACACTTTGTATTTCGATTTGAAAAAAAGAATAAAAAATTAATTAAATATAAATGAATAAAAATTCTGATCAGCCATTATTTTTCTATTTTTGGCACCCATGCAAAACATTTAAAAATAATGACTAGCCAGATTTTCATGAAACCAAAAACGGCTAGCTCTTTAATCTTTGCTCTTTTTTTTGAAATTAAAATGTTAAATAAAATTTTGAAAACTTCGGCGATTATGGCAAAAATAATTTTGTATGAAAACAATCTGCGGCGTTAACATCTCGCATACTTAACGTATAATTTACCGGTAATCCTAGTTATAAGGATCCTAAGCAGACAATAGTCTTGTCACTAATACAGGGTTCAGTGTTGCTGACTAAATATGTAGATGAAAGTATGATTCACGTTACACCGTGTCGGAGCCGGGCCGGGTCCCGACCGGGGCACGGCCGAGACACGGCCGAGACACGGTCAAATATATGTAGTAAGCTTTTCTACGAAATAATTCATGGTTAGCAGGTTTTGCATTAGACGACACAACAACGATTACGACACTGGCAAGGGTATGAAAAAAAGTTGTCGTTCAATCGAAAATGTTGACCGTCCCTCGGTCGGGAGTACTCGGGAGCCGGCAGGGGCACAGCGACGAAATATCGATGGGTTGTTGTAACATGAACGTCCTTGCCGAGCACACGGAGCGCAGTCGACGACATATCACAGTGAGGCGAAAAGCACAATCGCAAAATGAACGATGAAAAATTGCTAGAATGTGTCCGTAAGTACCCTGTGGTGTATGAAGCATTTGGAAAATAAATACAAAAATGTTGTTTGGAAAACAATATTTGACGAAAAACACCGGTCAAGTGCGAATCAGACTCGTGCACCAAGGGTTCCGTAAAAGGAGTCTTATTGAGGGACAAAATTATTTGCGCTTGGACAACTGTTGTCTCAGTACATCGACATAGGCCGTGATTAGTCTACCAACTGCAAATAATTTTATAATCTATTTGTACTCGTATTTTGTATAACCTTAGGGTTTATTAGTCATGTGTAATGCTTTTGTTTCCATAAAAAATATGGAGTACGCAAGGAGATAGAAAAATGTATTCCACATTCGCTGAAGCAAGTATTTATTCTATTTATAAATTTGAATATTTAAAACCTTTGCGTCAAGTTACGAAAAGCAATTTCTGCAATTCGCCGGACAAAAGACAGTCTGTGATTGAAAATCGTTTTATCGGAATCTTGCCTTGCTGGATGTCCTGGATACTATCCGGGTCCGAGGAAACGCTTCTTCATTGCATTAGTACACTAATCACTTAAGTGAAAAATAGATAATGAAAAATATTATTATCGACTGACGAAATCACTAGTTGTATAGACAAAAACGGTCGTGCAACGAATATTTAAAAACATAAATGACTGGTGCGGGCACGGTGAAGACCACACGGCCCGGCCCCAGCTCGACTCCGACACGGTGTAACGTGAATCATCCTGTAACATGTAATGTCCATGTAATCTAGATTACTTGACCCTGATTCCGCTACTCATGAGTTAAAAGAAATCATACTAGCTTGGCCCGTTTGACTCAGTTCAACGACAGGCTGTGAGAATCCTCGACGATCCCAAACTCGCAAGCCGTATCAAAAAGTTTAGTAAGTCTGAGGAGAGACTTTGCCTCCCTGTGTATATTCCACCGCTTAAATGTGGTGTGTTCTGAGGAATTGTTCGAAATAATGCCCACGGCTACTTTCTATCATCGCCATCAGTAGGCAATTTATCCTCACACCTTTGAACCTAAATGGTCACGTACGGTGCGGTTTCAGAGAAACTTCCACCAGCGGCCGCTTAGGTTGAGGAATGAGCTCCTTGGCAAGGTTTTCTCTAAGGACTACAGTATGGGGTACTTCAAGAAAGAAGTTATGATGCCCGTGATGCCCGTGGTGTTGCAAGCGTCTATAGGCTACGGTAACCGTTTACCAGTAGGCGGACCGCAAACTTGTTAACCACCTTAATGGTATAAAAGAAAAAATTGACCAAATGCACGTTGAAGTCGAGTTTTCCACCCTTACCGTATTCGACTTTTCTCTCAAATTCAAGCCAATGAAATCTAAGAAAACATCATTCAATTAAATTGTAATTAAATGGTATTTAAGGTCTTTAATGTATCCGTTGTTTGTAAATAATACTATGATATGAACATGTACAGAAATGTTTAATTTAATGTAACCTTACCTGAGAAAACTTCATAGAGTTATAACCTATAATGTTTCTGGCACCTATTTATTTATATATTGACAATTACAACTTTTATACATAAAAAAAAATATACATTTAAAGTCTCAAAATCATCTAAATATACTTTTCAAAATATGAAAGTGCACACATGTCCCTGTAGCACAGTTTTTAATTACACCAGATATTATTAAGACGGTAATGTTATTGGGTTTTTTTTTCTTTTACCGTTTTACCGGTTCAGACTCTCGATCTACGAATATCATGTTGTACAAAACTAACCACATTTAATCCTACGGGAATTCTATTTGCTTTATTTTTATAACTGAAATACTAACTGGTATTAAACATTGAGTTTTTGTCCGATATGACTTGTATTCGATATGGATTTTTATGTCGGGAGCCTATTAAAAACTCTTTCTGTTGTTGCTCTCGGGTCCGGATGCGTTAGCTTTTGTCGCTGCCGGAAGTGCGTGGGTTCTAATTCTGATAGACTTAACTTTTGAATAGAAGTCGTTGAACTAAAACGAGAGCATTCGTAACTTATTCAGAACAATTATAATATATGTATAACCTTTTTTTTATTTTCCATTTTACAAAGTTGTTATTAATATTAACATTTTCTTACTCATCAAAATTATATTTAACTCAACATAATGCGGTGTATTATGTTGTTATAAAAAATTTAATTATAAATAATATCATTTTATATTACTTATATGGTATTGAGATATATTTTAAGAGACTACGATTCGAAGCGCCTCTGATCGTGCTTCAAACAAACGAATTTCTCACTTATTTTTGGCTTGCTTATCAAATACCACAAAATTTTGAAGATATGTTTTAGTTGTAAATATCTAGGTCTGCAGTGTGCCAGTTTTCTATTTAATTTTATAGTTTAAAAGCTATACAGAATTCTAGTTTTTCATACAAATGCTTTCAAAAAAAAAATTTCTAGTTAATAAAAACATTTAAAAAGACTTTGGAAAACCACATACATAGGTATTTGGTTTGGGATCATGACTAAGAAATTTTCATAGTGATTGATCAGTAAATTAACAAAAACAAATAAGAAATTCGTTTGTATGAAGCCCGCTGCAAGGCGCTGCGAAATGTATCCTCTTAAGACAAAAATATACGTCAGGAGTCAATGAATAGAATCAACATTTACCCCAAATTCTGTGTTTTTTTTTGACGTTTTAATTTAAATTTTTAACTTTACTGGCAAATCCTTGCTGGCATTTTTGCTGGTAAAACTGTAAAATAGAAATTATTATAGGCGGTAGTGGCCGAGGGGTTTCAATTTCACTTTGCGTCCTGAGTAGCGGAGGTTCGAGACCCGGCATGTACCAATGAGGTATTTTCTTAATTGTTTAAGTACATTGATTATTATTGTGTGGACTATGGTCTAAGTCATTCTCATTGAGGGGAGTACGTGGCGACGTATGAGGCTGATGTTATTTATCTATTTATTTATATTAAGTATTAAAAAATAGGCCCACACTACATTTATATAAGCATTTTTATAAAAGCATCGAAATCTCACAATATGGAAACAAATAAACTGGAAAAGAATCAAAGTCACCTAAACTTGCTTCAATAATGACAACATGAGTTTCGATCAACTTAAAAAAAGGAAGTGATAAAGATCACATCTATCTGAAGTAGAAGGTTAACCAGCCATACAAGAAGGTTGAATCTCTTTGGTGAAAACATTCTTATAGCTTCAGTGTTTGACGTTAACGATAGCTCTGAAAGCACCACTAAGTGATTTTATCGTCCAGCGATTATGTTCCGACATCGCCGTGGAAAACATTTTGTGTGGGCCTCTGCGTTAAATGAAATGGTCTGTTTTGCGCTCAACTGCACCTTAAAACTGTTTGACTTTAAAAATAAACAGCTACAGGTACTTGTATGTATGAAAATTTCATTTGCTTATTTAATACCTTTAACCGAGCAATATATATATTTATAATCTGAATCATGAAAACGGCTCCAACGATTTTCATTAAATTTCGTATGCGTCGGCTTTCGGGGGTGATAAATCGATCTAGCTAGGTTTCATTTTTAGAAAACGTTGTTTTTGGGCAATGATTAACTGAAAAATATGACTCTTCCTGATATCTATTGGCGAGTAGTAATTCTATTATTTTGACCGACACAGCAACACTAAAGCTGCTTGACAATAGATGGCGTTGTTAAAAACTCGGCCAAGTGCTAGTCGGACTCGCGCACGAAGGGTTCCGTACCATTATCTATAAAAATGGCAAAAAATCACGCTTGTTTTATGGGAGCCCCCTTAAATATTTGTTTTATTTTAATTTAATTTTTAAAATGACTATATAACTAAATATTCTGTGCATATTTTAAATGTCTACCTGTTGCCGTTATCAATATCGAGCAAAATCGAGCAAACAAAACACGTTTGTTGTATGGGAGCCCCCTTAAATATTTATTTTATTCTGTTTTTTATTATTTGTTGTTATAGCGGCAGCAGAAATACATCTTTTGATCATTTCAACTGTCTAACTATCAAGGTTCATGAGATGGTGACAGACGGACGGACGGACAACGGAGCCTTAGTAATAGGGTTCCGCTAATTACCCTTCGGGTACGGAACCCTAAAAAAACAAGTGAAACTAAGACCAAGTACTATTTTTATAGTTTATTAATTTAAATGTAATATTAATATTTATATTCATATTAAATCAGTATAGTTGATTAATATTGGCCTATTTCCAAATAAAACCAAATAATCAAATGAGTTTTGTTGCTTTCAAATCAATCAGTAGAAATTAGTTGTTTTTAGTAGGTACGTCAAAAGCGGTTGTTAAGGAAGTTTATTTGCGCAAGCGTTACAAATGTTCGTCTTTAATTAATTAATTAGTAGGTAAGTATTTGGCGAAAAGTCTGAAGGCGAAAGTCTTTGACCAGTGCATCCTACCTGTTATGACTTACGCCGCCGAAACGTGGACACTTGCAGCGCAATATATACGCAATAGCGCGAGCTATGCTCGGAGTGTCTCTGAGGGATCGAATCCAAGAACGAGAGAGAAAGAGAACTAAACCTTACAATCGACATAGCTCCCAGAATTAGCAAGCAGAAGTGGCAGTAGGCTGGCCGAGTCTGTCGGAGGACCGATGGCCGATGGAGCAGACGTGTCCTAGAGGATGGGAAGGCGAAACGTGGGATGCCTTAAAGTTCGGTGGACCGATGACCTTAAAAAGGTCGCTTGTGCTGGCTGGGTGCGGAAAGCAGAGGAACGGGAGAAATGGCTCGCGAGGAGGCTTATGTCCAGCAGTGGACCAGTATGTGCTGATATGATGAAGTATGTGGCGCTAGAGACGCTAGGTTATCTATAATATAAATTCCAAAAAGAACAGAAACACAGAAAGAAAGCAGAATAATCCAGAGTATATCGTGTAAGTTCTCTGTTGTCCAGTATGTCCGGTCAAGGGTAATAGAGCGAGATAGCGCTAGAGTCAATTCGATCATCTATCATCAAAGCGTCCGGCCAGATTTTTTTTATGTTATATTTTATGTAATTGATGACAAGAACTACACAAAGGTGATGTACAGTTATAATTTTAAATTTCAAAATATCTCACATACATGTTTTCACATCCCAACTGCGTGTTCCGCAAACATAATTAAATATTACAGTGCTTCATATGAAAAAAAAACAGTTTAAAAAAAAATCATTAAGTAAAGTTCAATCTAATAAATAAAATGTACTTAAAGTAGCACAAATACAAGTAAAATAATAATGATGTACAATAAGGACTATAATTTTGGTAAAATTATATATCTATTTGTAAATATAATTACAAAAAGTCTATATTACTTAAGTATATCTATTCTATTAATAATAACATTTTAATGTGTAACAATTGCTTTTCGCTATTGTCCTAAGCTCGTGTGTGTGAATCAGATGCAAAGATGCAAGGAATCAACGCGGTGGGTGTGTCTAGTTTAGACGAATCTAGTGCTATCTCGCTCAATTAGCCTTGACAGGACTCGATGTTCGAAAGAGAACTTACTTACATGTAATCTGATAATACTAACCACTTGCAAATAATTGAAATACTTTTTCTTCCCGGTCAGAACTTTAACGAATTTTATACAGTTATTTTCCTGCTCTGCACGTTAACAATAGATTTTCATACAATTATTTCACCCTCATTCTTATGTGACAATTTTTGCACATGCTGCCCCTTTTTAAAAAGTAAAAGTTATTTTCCGAGCAAGTGTAGAATGGAATAATAGTACATTGTGTATTAAGGGTGGTAAGGAGACAATAACTAACGAAAGGCTATTTAAAAGCTTAGGGCTGGATGGAGGCTTTAATGACTCGAGTTTATAATTTCCGTACCGCCCGTGTTACACACAATATGTTTCATCAAATTTGCGAGTAAATCGATAAAAATGTAATGTGAATTAATAAATGAATTCACCTAAATACAAATGAAATGAAATTGCGGAAATAGAAGTAGAGAAAACAACGCCACCGCCAGATGACACTAGATATCTAGATACATAAATTAAAAAGTTTGACTGAAGTTAAAACTTGTAATTTCTTGCTTGTTGTGTTGCGTACTTCATAATTTAAACAGACAGTTTTTATACATATTTGATAGAATAGTTGCATCATTACCATCCGTAAGTTCTATGAACGCGCCCTTTACTTTAAAAAAATAAAATATACAAAGACAAAGCCCGTGGAAGTAATTAAGGTCTTAGCACCCGCTTTGCGTGCACTTGATGACACTGTTTACAAGTAAATGTGTTTAATAATTACTTATTCCCACTTTATAGTGTCATATGTCAGCTAACTCATGACACCATAGGATTTTTTGCTTCTTTGTAGTTTTAGTTTTTCGGTACTTACTTTTTTTGATAATTCGTTTTGATATTTATTTCTCTAACAGAATAATTAGTATACAGTGTGTCTTATATTATCTTCGGAAATTCTTGATGTAAAAGAGCAGTGGTTAGTTTGTGTTATCAGTATTTTCAGTTGACGGACTTTGCTGACGTAGGTCAAAAGGCGACTTATCTCACGAAGGCACCGGGCACATTGTGACAATACTCCGCAATACGGTTATTGCTTTGAATCTCTTCCAATGACTGAGTCTACATTTATATCAAGTTTTTATTATATTAACCATTGTATTTTCATTTATTTCTTTTATTTTATTCAATATAATGACGTAATCTTTTTCTGGTTAGTTGGTTACAAACGAAGTATTAATCTGCGATCCAGTGCATAGCAGTCAGATGAGTTAACTAGTATCTACATTGTATATTTATTTGCAAATGGTTATACTTTGTAGATTCTATACATAAAAACAAACGGGTTGCACTGCATAATACAAACATACAACCTGGATATAACATTTTAACATGTGTAATCCGCACTTTCATCTTTTCATCAACCCAATTTCCTCTTACTTTTTATTCGTTCTATAGAGTTTAACATTTTTTACCCATCACAAAAAAAAACAAAGTAATTTTCACTTCAAAATCAATCTTTTTATTTTGCCCATCATCCTATAATATCTTGGCATTATGTTTTTTATCTTATGATTTTTTATGGCTTAGCAATATGGTTTCCGTCTTACGAATTTTCGATCAGCCTGACGTGAGTTTATCATTTTTTACCCATCACAAAAAAATTGCACAACGCCGCTAAAGAAGTTTTCACTTCAAAAAACCATAAAATGCAATTAAAAACCTTTGATATGGCAGGTTTTAAATTTCTTCAGATCTTCCATCAGTTTATTTACATTTTCAAACGATTTAGAAATAAAATTGAAAAATGATAAGACTCACATACATTTTTACCACAATGTAGCCACTTATACGGCTTATTTGCAAGAGTCGTAATCCATTTCATCACTTTACACATGTTAAGCGCTATAGCAGAATACGAAACTACGACATAAGTACTGGTCGCGTCGTCCATGAAAATAAAATGCTTTCCAATGCAGCAATTGAAGTATGCTAACGTGCAACTGCATAAATTTGCTGCACAGTCCTATTTGAATTATTGCATAACTTGTAGACGTGTCTGAGTGGCCTGGTAACAATTTAAGATTTAATACTAAACAATTTTCTCCGAAAAATCAAATAAGGGTATGTCGTTTCGATGACCTTGGTACAGGGAAATCCGAAGACGCGTAAACTTAGCAATATGGCTGCATTTTTACGCTGCAGTAGGTGCTGATTCCTTAAATAGTTGTAATCTTTCTACTTCGCTGCGTCCAAATCCTTGTAGTCAGTAAAAATCCCAACAGAAACATGCTGTAAAAAAGTGCCAAGTCTCGATTATGATGATTTTTCTATAAAAATAGTGAAATCTTATAAACAGCCAAGTCTAGAAGGGGGTATAATTTTTGGCTAAGATCTGACCTATCTTTTACTCGTTAAAATGATATTATTCAGAATATACTGTGGCAAATTTTATGAGACTAGAACATTTTAAATAATGACAAGGCTATAAGGTTAATATATCTTATGGAATTTTATATGACTTGGCCGTTGATGCTATACTGCCGTGCCCCAGATTTCTAGTGTTTTTAGAAATATATATTTTTTATAATAATATCTAAATATTTTTTTTCTACTATTATAAAACCATGTAAGCCTTTTTAAAGCTTTATATGCAAAAGTTTAGTCATTTATATTTCATCAAGAGAGAATATTGGGGCTTAAGTACTTCTTTACACAACTTTGTTCCGAAGCCCGTCGATTGAAAACATTTCAAAAGTAGGTTATCGTTAAATAAAAATCCCTGATTGGTTATAACTTTGAAGAATGTATTATGAATAATATATGAGATTTTAATTGAATTTGCGATATGCAGAAAATTTGTTTCCGCAACAGTTGTTTACGGTACTTTTTAGGTATTCAATTTTTATATTTTTTCATTTGAAATAAAATAAAAATTAAAATATTTTTCAATTCTATTATTATATGCCCCACTGCAGGGGCAGAGGCCGCCCCTTAGAAAAATGCCTTAGAGTGCGAATTGGCGTATATTTGTCGAACTAGTGGCTACTCGTCAGTCAGAGTTTTCAAGCCGTCCACCACCAACCTCTGACTTGTCTTAACGACTGCAGTCATAATACCACATCAGCCAACAATATTTAAAATACAATAAATACAGTAATACAACAGTATTTACAGTAACAGTAACAGTTACAGTATACTTAATAACGTTAAATAAAAAAGGAAAATATTATTTAATAATCTTTTAAATGGCAGTTTGTTGACTACGAAGTTTTGAAATCTAATACAGGCTTTTTGAAAAATAACTTTATCAATTTTCTTTTACATAAACAACGAAACTCTCCAAGCATAATTGTCTTCAGATAAACACACATTATTTGCAACATCGTTATGAAGATTCTGTGTGTTTTTCGCATTTACATTACCCATTCAAATAAAATGAGCGACCAAACAAAGGAATACAGCGACCGACTCGTTTGCGTTATTCTTCCAAAATTAACTCATAACGCCAAGTTCAAAGCTTTTTTTTCGCGTGTAATCCGCTTTAGTGGCTCCGGGCTTGTGTCCGCGTATCGCCAGCACGCAAGCACCGCGAAATGGGAATCCTTAAACAGTGGACATACATTTTTAATGTCGTATTAAAGCCGCGCCTCGGTACGATTGCGGCAACAATTAACGTTATAACGAGTTCATTAATGATGGACGATCTGAAGGCAGCTTTAAGCGGCAGGCTTTTGTTGGGCAAAGGAAAATAAAAATGATTACTTTTAGTAGTAGAGTTGTTAGACATGCTAGTCGGTCGTATTTTAAATGTTAGTGCGCTATTATTGTGAGGAATGAAGGTTAGTTAGGAAATGTTGTGAGTCGTTGGTCAAGAAGTTACTGTTTGAAGATCATGACAGAAAATAGAAATAGCATAAGCTCAATGATATTTTGATTTTTTAATGCAAAAGTAATGTATGGGAAATTGTAACCACTTACTATCTCCGATGATCTAGGCTTTTTCTCAGTAATGGGTAGTGACCGACTGAGGTTTCGGTTTCGGTTTAAGTTTCAGCCAGTTTCGGCCAAAATGCCGGTTTCGGTAAAATATCGGCCGAAACTCTAGCTTTACCAAAATTGGCTTTTATAATCTGTCGGTACATGTTCGAAATGGATTCACTGGCCAGGACCTGTCTATACCGCGCAACCTTATTTGGATTTTAATTTGTAAAAAGTGTTTTTTCTCGCGTAAAAACGATAGTAAGCATTTTCTTTGGTTTCATAGTATTTCTAGCGAAGAGATGTTCAGTGTTCAGTCTATGCAGACCGTTGAAATAATTTACTTGGTAAAAACGTAGAAAAGCTTTTTATTTTTAGCTTATACTTAAGTCATACTACATGTGACTTTTGATAAATTTATGGTTTTCTAAAGTACGCCCTCACAATTTATACCTTTTTTTCATTACCTGGAACCATTGTTAAAAACAGTTAAACCAGTCTAGGGACATCTATATAATGGCTTCCTGAAACCAATAATTTACGCTACAGCAAATATCTTTAAAAAAATCTTAGCGCAAAAATGTTTTAATCCATTATAATTTAAAACGATTCCACATAAAACCTATGAAAATTTTACAAGTTAAAAATTAATTTGTTCTCAGAGACTTCCATTTTCAAATTTCTTAATCGATTTTCTATTTCTATTATTATAGGTACTGTATGATTTTAAAAATGTAAGTGTGCCCGCTATTAAGTTTCAACTTTTAACTTATGATAGGTTTACTATTATTCCTCTTATTTATATGAAGATAATATTTTTTTTATTTATTGTCATTATTTTTGTAAGTCAAATAATTTTCTTAGTTTAAAAAATATGATTATTTAATTTCTATTCTTATTTTGTATGTACTGTTAGTAAAAATGTACTTAATGCAAGATCTTTATAATTAAATTGTTGACTTATTAAGAATAGCCTTAGATGAATATATTTTTGGTTGTGATAGGTAACCAGCCAAAAATCGATAAAAGTTTTGTTATTTTTGCGACTCTTTCTAATGTTTTTTTTATGCATTATTCCGAAATTAAAGAGGTTTTATTATGTAAGTTACAGTTTTTTGTAATCTACTTAATCTTTACTAAATGATCGGTTACAAGGTTAAAGAAATAATATTATGCAAATGTTAACTAAACTACCCAAATTTCTGCCGAAACTAGAAGGTAAGCCGCATCGGTTTCGTCCGAAAATCGTATTTCATTCATTGATTGCAACTGGTTCTTATAAATTTCGTTAAGTTATTTTCGTAAGAGGTCTATTTTCAAATAATTTAATCCTGTCGCGTTGTAGATCCAGTGCCTTAAAAAGACAAGTGGTCAAAACAAGATGACAGCACTTGGCGCTGTGAATAAGGTGCGTTCGTTTAATTATCAGAACTACATTTCGAGTAATATTTCTTATAATTTAGCAAGATTTAGCTTAGTTTAAAAGAAATCAATATTCAAATTTGTGCCAACATCACAACAATATTAATTTAGTGATTTTATAGTTGTAAAATTACTTAATATTATTAAAAAAATTAATAATATCATTATGTGAAGTTACTACTGAGTAAGCATCAAGATTTATTATTTAATCATCCTGAAACTAAATGCCCATTTAGACAGAGAAGGCTGCTCGTCTCGAAGGCACGACTACAGAAGTTAAAAAAAATGAGTCTTTTAAACAATATATAAAATTGTACTTTAATCGTACGAGATTATAGCGAGAATTACTACATTTGATTTCAGAACTCACTTTTTTGCAAACATTATGAATTGCATTTCAAGATTAATTGAAGCTAATGCAGTGAAGGATGCATGCGTGCTAAAAGACATTCTTACGTTTTATCATTAAATTAGATCTTTTTTCTTTTAAAAGTGAAAAATATAAAAGAAAAAGGAGATGCTAGGTTGAAAACTGCATAGATAGAAGCAACACTTTGGGAGCTTAGATGCTCATACAAGAAGTCTGAAGAGCTTTATATAAGCTACAAATGTTCATAGAACACCGCCAGTTTAAATTATAGAAACTGACATGCTTGAAACGTGGCACTTGCAGCGATGGATTTGAAAATATAAGCATTTAGACCAAAAGGACTGACGGCTGAAAAAAAAAGTCATAACCAGTATATACTTACAATTGAAATTAATAATGTTTTTACGAATGTGAGTCCTAATGTCGGGCGAGGTCATTCTCGTTATCCTACGTTCGATATCGTAAATATTGTTTATACGATTTAACTTTTTCATGTTTTCCCGAAAAGTATATATCTGATTGGAACTCTCTTGATCTAAACGCACGTGTAACCAGCATGACTGGATACTAAATCGTTTCTTTTGCAGTGCATAAGTTCCTCAAATATATGAAATGTTCTGCCACTTTATACTTATGAATAATATACCAATGATAACAATAAATTTCCTAGTATAATTTTGCTTAATGGCAACGTTAGGTATTCCAGACCAATAAAGACTTTATATAGAATACTAAGTAAAATTTATGGTAAAGGGACAAAGCTTTAGCTCAGCAAAAGTGGTTTTAACGGGCATTATAGCAGGGTTACTTATTCAGAGAACCTTTCGTAGTTGAACGGATTACGCAGCTTATATTGATAGATATTATAGTCGTACGGAGGTGCTAGTGAACTAGCTTTTAGGAAGATTATACATGCTAGATTTCCTCGCATTTCTAAGCCTTTATCCCAGACTTTTAGGGTCGACCCTCTTACCTAGTATTTTAATTTCAACATTAAGCCTGAAATAACAGATTTTTTTTTACTAGTTGTACTCAATCATATAATAAACTTTGAAGTTGCCCGCGCAATTTTTTTTTTCTCATTGAAACATGCTCTTTGAAATTGCATATCAAACGCTAAAATTCCCATACAAACGCTTTTTACGTATATACATTCTGTTGGGGATGATTTTCCAAAAAATCTGAACTACGTCATGATTTAAATTTTTTACGAAAATTACCGGACACCCATACTAAGTTCCTAAAGGATAAATTTTCAAAAATCAGTGAAACACTTTGTATCTTGTATTCTTTTGTTAATGTATCGTATAATTACTTTTAAATTTCTTGCCGGCTCTTTTAGACCGAAATTAACAATGTTGAATAGATAGTATTGAAGATTCAAAGGTGTTCTCAGAAACCTACTTGAATAAATATTTTTCGATTGATTAATCTTTATTTTCAAATATAAGATCAAATACCAATCATCATAGACTTAATTTAAACATTAAGAATTGTTCATATAAGCTTAAACTCTATTTCACCCCGTTAAGAAATTGTTGCTTGAATTATAAAAGAAACTTGTATTCAAAATTTCAAGTTTATGACACCAGCAGCGGCTGTGTGTTGTTACCTCAGTCAGTCAGTCTTACCACGCCTTTATATAAATATTGTGATTTAGAGACAAAAATAATTGATAAAATAATAATCAATGAAATAATTTAATGAAAACATATAGTAATTTAAGAAATAAACACCAAAATATACTGGACAGTCAAATAGTTTAAGTTGGATGTAAAATAATTAAGATGGAGCACAAATCATTAAGTAAGTTGTTAAGGATGGCATGTCAGGGACCAGGGTAGGAAACAACGGAAAGGAAGATGAATAAAACACACAATAATACCAGTACGTATTTACTTAACTACGAGCACCCGTCACAGTAGCGCTCAACGAAGGTCCGCCTGATGGATAAGATTACGTCTCTTTCCTTCCTCCACTTATTTTCGATGCTGGTGTTTAACAGAAAGTTATATCTGACAAAGTGGAGTAAGTATATTTCGGGTGCACTTAGCAAAGCGAGGGCTCAAAAGGATCCCGGTGTTTCAGTTCCCACGCGGTCGTTCGTGTCAAGTTACAACAAAAAGAATCCTAATTTTTTCCCGAAGAATTAAACGAACGATAAATTCTCGTGATGTCACTATGAAAATGTGCGTTACCTGTCTTGCATTTTTATGTGAGCCGTAGTAATTACGTTCGTAGGCTCGGCTCCCAGGAGGGATGTGATTACAGCCTGTCTCTTGGAGCCCCGAATACGTAAAGAATCTGTGTTCTTTATTTGTTCAGGTTAATGTTTTGTATACCTACTTGTTTATTTTTTTATACTAAGACATATTCCTAGATTAGAATAAACACATATTTTTATGTTATTAACACCTACTATTTAAGATGGAGGCATTCTGTAAACTAATTTTATAAAAGAGAATATGGTTGAGTTAATTAATTGACTAAGTATTTAGCATAACTGTAACGAAATTATTCACCTTTTTTTTTTCGATAATGATTTTAATCAACTTTTTAGAATTTTCGATTTTTAATAAAAGTATAACTCATTTAATAAAATTAATGACCCTTATTTCTAGATTAAAATAAACAATAAATTTAATGGTAATTAGACCTACTCTTTAACAGAAGGCATTCTGTAATTATTTTTTTACAAAAAAAATTTTTGGTGAGTTGTAGTAGGTACATTACTGCTGCGGCCCGCATCACAGAGTTCGGTTATGGTCAGTTGTGGCCAATGCTTGTATAGGGCTTTTCTCAAACATCCGTGTACAAAAACTAATTATATTGACAATAATAAAAATAGTTTAGGTAATTTTGTCGCTAATTTGCCGCAACCAAATGTCGTTTTTTTTTTTACTTTTTAAGTGAATTTAATGGCGCATTCTTTTTGTTGTGACAGTTCGAAATTGAAATAAAACTTGATAGGTTTATAGTCTTTAGTTATCAATGTCTGGGTATAAAAAAGTTCGTTCCATTTTCAAATTTCATATTTGACCGCCCGAGCGCTCGACCGGACGGATAAAACACTCTATGATACGTGTACTGCAAGTACGATTTATCCCGAAGAAGTTTGTGCAAGATATGGCTGCATATCGTAGCATGTTTGAGAAAAGTTAGTTAATTGATTAAGCATTTAGTATAACCGCTTGGAAAACATTTACTGTTTTTCTCAAAAAGATTTAAATCAACTTTTTAGAAGTTTCGATTTTTAATAATATAACTCATTCAATAATATAACGACACATAATTATTTCTGTTAAAAAAATTATAGAACAATTGTCTTACTGCTGGAATTGAAAAAATAAATGCAAAGAACTAAAAATACAAGTTGCAACTAACGTTAATTCAATTAAACCACCATTCCTGTTGTAAGTGTTTCAACAGTTTAAGCCAAGAATTCGTCGTGATGAAGATTGTCAAGTCTGGTTAAATTGTACTAATATCTGGGGCGCAAGAGTAAATATTGTCCTTAATTTAATTTAAGAGCGCACGTGGGCTCAAGGAAAATGTTTGCTACTAAAACTTGTAGGCATATAACGTTTTTTAGAGTAGGAAAATATTGCGATCCTGAAATAACAAAAAAAAACTAGGCAGTCGGTCTACTACCGCTTTCTTTTCGTGAATTCAAAGAATTTGTTAATGATAATAATGACTTTTGAAAGCGGTCCGGTTAATAAAGATGGACACGATGTTGAAATAGTCGATTTTCCGGTTCACTTCTTTACCAATCTGGTTCAAGTTGGTTCACTTTTATGCTCTTTATTCTTTTTAGTTTGTAAAGCACGAAACGTTTCTACATTGGTTTCAAATTTCGATTTATCGGAAATAAGATTTAGCCTTTTAGTTTGAACTATTTTTGTCCTTTTGGGCTTCGCACTCCGAATTTCGGCATGCTGATTTATATTTTTTTACAATAAAAAAATATAATCTATCGAATACAGTATATTTTCTTTACACAAAATACAGTTAATTGATGCTAGGGCGAGTAGTGCTCAGCGACTCTTGCGCGACATTCATTTTTAGTGCACACTTTGAAGTCTATGGCGACATCACGGGAGTTAGAGGGAGGGTCAAACATCTATTGTTGTGTTATACAATTATTTAACGAATTTTTTTTACTTTTAAAGATTTGGAGTATGAAGCTTTCAAAACTAAATTTTTTACGTTGCAATTTTTCTGTAATGCCCGCCGGTACTACGAGGAAGACGTTCATGGAATCATGTCAAAAATCTATAACTTTTGAAAATGAGAATACCTACACTTATGAAACTCCCCTTAAGCGTAGGAGTTAGAGACTTGTGGCATTTAGTGACAGGTCGAGCTGCAAGCTGCACGCCAAATATTTCAGAGTAAACGGCCTCAAATATACTTGGAACATATCGCGTCCCTAATCTTGAGCCAACTCAAGTGTTGCACCTGCAGCCAAATTTGTTCCAATTAGGAAGAGTTAGAGTGTGCAGACTGAACGTCGAATGATGCGGTGCCCACTTGAGCATGCTATTATAACATACTAGAACCTAAATAAACAGAGGTGTAAGTTTGAGAGTTGTTACGAATACTTTTAGTGTTAATTAGTTCTGTAACTTTAAATTGGAAGCTCTGAGTGAAAGGACGCTTTAGAAAATATGTTATTAATTTGTATGCGGTTCGTTTAGGGTATATACAAGTTTGCAACCTATATCCAACATATGTCAATATACAATTTATTGGCAGCAACAATTATTGGTGAATAATATTTTTCAGTGTAGATATAAAGTGTTAAGTAGAGTATTTCGACACTGTAAAAAAGACTGTTTGTAGAAACCCCCCTTCACATAATATAAATAAAATTATTTATATCTGAAGTGGAGTATACCGACGTACTCGCCAATTTGAATACGTGAAGGCATGTGTAATCCTAACATATTATTGTTGCCTTTATTATTATTAAACATTAATGATATTTTGTAACCGTTATTAATGTTATTATTAAAGAAAGCTATGCAGAGAATTAATATTATTATTTGGCTGTGATCGTCTAATGGCGTAATCGTCTATTTGGACCCCTCGTTGTGACCGATAATAACCCAAGATCTTAAGAGGTATGGATTCAAATGGTCCCAGGTGTGAAAGAATAAAATCAAAACCCTAATTTTACATTATACCTACATTAAAAGCAATGGCCTATAACTAATCCTTAACCGCAGAACCACTAAGTCCTGATTAGCATTAGACCAGAATTTAAATTACTAAATGCGAGTTTCAGATTAAAATATAAGCGATTTATTATCCTAACGTAGTCGAAGTACCCTAGCCTAAGTCACCCTATTCACCAGCCTAGCTATCTCCTTACAGCTCCGAACATGTCTCGTAATAACACGGTTGCCCCTCGAACACGATAGGCCTTAAAGTTATAACGACTAAGACCGCATACCCCTTAAGTGAAGTCGTAATCCTATATCAATGTATGAAATCGCCTCAAAGGAGAACTCTTAAACGGTAAGTAGTCCATCGATATACTAGTTATCTTGCCCTTAAGTAAACTTGTAACCTCATAGTAATGTAGGAAAATCACCTTAAGTGGAAGAACCCTTAGACATATGAAAGTACTAACCGCTAATAAACTCACTGGCTTCCCCTTAACTAAAGTGGAACCCTTAGACATATGAAAGTACTAACCACTAATAAACTCACTGGCTTCCCCTTAACTAAAGTGGAACCCTTAGACATATGAAAGTACTAACCACTAATAAACTCACTGGCTTCCCCTTAACTAAAGTTATACACTTATAATATAACGAAATCATTTAAGAGACAGACAGACCTATTTAATAACTAAATAAATTATTAGCAGGTACGCTATTGCTCCCTTAATTAACCTATAATCTACACAACTAACCTGTCACCAGTTCTCTAGCTTGCGCTTAAGTGAAGGTCGGAACTAATAACAACATATATAAGGCATTAGGGAGACAAGCGGACCTATTAAGTACATAGATAAATTATTAGTAGACTAGCTATCGATCTCTTAAGCGAAGTTATAAAACTGTAATGTAATATGAAAGGTCACCATACGGATGAACTAACAGATTGAATATATATATAGATAAAAACGAATATACTCGCGGCCTGGCCCTTACGTAAATTACACAACCCTCTCAATAACACTTAAGAATGCACCACAGACTGACCGATAAGTTTAGTAATTGCATAAAGAGCCTGTTGACAACCCGTTAACAACCCCTAAGTGAAATTATAAAGTCGTAATGGTATTCGAGAAGCCACCCCAAAGGCAATCTAAGTATATAAAAAGACTACCACTATCCTTACTAGCTTCTCTTCTAATCTAATCTTATAATAATATATGTAGAATCGCCGTAAAGACAAACTAACAAATTAGAAGTAAATGTAACCCTGAAATACATCTACAGCCTACCCTTTAAATAAAGTTATAACATAGTCCTAACCGTAGGTATCCAGAAATCCACATACATTCATGATTATTATTTTACCACTGAAACTCACGCCATCTGTGTAATAATCGTGGAATTACTCGGTCGATCGATATCTTAGCTAACTGTCTAATAATGGAGATATTGAGGAGGTCTTATAGAGGGCGCTAAGGGCGGACGATTTAGTATGGAAGTCTATCTAAATCTACCAATCCTAGTTTCCAGGTCGTTTACGGGTAACCCTAACTGGGAATCATCCAGGAAAATTCACATATACAACCATTCCCTAAGGGTTCGTAAGTTGTTCTATTCAGAATTATTGGGCCCGCCACCGAATTATCCCTTCGGCCAATTAAAGACTAACCGGTCAGACTTTCCATACATTTGCCTGTGCGTCGAAGTGCCCAGCTGGCGTCTCGTGGTCACGTGGGTGCGCAGAGTTCACATTTTAGTCTTCTGCGCAGGTACAGAGTCTAATCGTGTTACTCGACCTTCCTTCGACTAATTTACGTTGGTTCGGTTTTGGTTTAGTATCTCGCGACCCGGTCAGTACGAATTTCGTTCTTAGATCTAAAATTGAGTTTATGGTTACAAGCTATGGCGATTATCTACACTAGAATATAAAGTTTATGAAAACAAAACTATAAAATTGAGACAAAACCTAACGCTCGCCTAACTCATACACTAGGTTGTTCCTACTTGATCGCTAAAATGAATATTGAAAATTAATTATGTATAACTTGAATTTGAATAGCCTTAAGGGCCTAGGGTACCGTCTGGCCTTAAGCGGTTGTCAATTGTATCGTACTTATTATCTGACTGACGTCTTGGAACCTTTAACAAGGAAGGTATATAACGACCAACTCCTGACAGACTCGTAGATAGGTTTAATCAAACTAGCTTACCTTGTGGCTTCGCCCTCCTGTCATTTAGTAATTGAGTTAATAGATAACCTTTATCCTTCGTACACCGTGCCTTAAACTGTTCTTTAGGATAGGTAAGTAGTGCTCCCCGCCAACTCCTACATTTATAACGCTGCGGAGGTGGCAAACAACCAGACGACCATGTATTTATCCTTACTACTATGACTAACTACGGAACTAAAGGGACCATCTCGTTATTATTTGAATATAACCTACGATCGGTCGGTTCGAACCCGAGGCTCCTTAAGTTTAAATAGCCGCTAGTCCGGAGAAGCTATACTCGCCCGAAACATATGCCGTGCAAGCTAAGTTCACAAGAAATAATAAAATAGGTGTGCGATTACGCACATGGTTAAGTGGTGAATTGTTCATCAGAGTAATTAAGGCGACAGAACACCTAGTTTGACACACAATAAATATGTTTAAGGTGGATTGTAAGGAAGACATATCCACACTCAGGACCCGGCGCATTAGCCAGATCAAGTAAGGGTTAGCCCTTTCTGAGTGTTTAGAACTTAACGTTTCGGCTTTCCATACAACAATTCAGAGCCTCATCAGTTAGTAGAGAATTGTGTATGATTATACTAATACGTCTTCAACGGGGTGATTCATGGCGAAGAATAGAACAAATCCTGACCCACTAACGTCACCTCATAGCCTGTTAATAAAGTTTGGTCAATGTTGAAGTTCTGTCATCTTTATCTTAAATGGCTTAGTCAAAACATAAATTAAACAGTATAAAGCAATAAAATAAAGCTTAGATAGTCTAATTAAAAATTAGACTCTCTAGATTAATGTCGCGGCTCTGAAAAACATATGAGGTTTACGTTTATTTTTACACAGGAAACAAATATTTAAATACGACCACAATAATACTTAGCTTTCCAAATCTATCCGTCGCAATAATGGGTGGAGTGGAGGTACTATTTATTTATGGATTCCTTAAGGAGATTGGGTTAAAAATCCCACGTTAAATTTTAGCCACCCATTACCTAAACGGCATCTAACAGTTCAGCTTCCCCACTCGACGCCGGTGAAGGGTGGAACTGGAGCCAACCCAGATCTAGGTTTTATCAGCCCCCTCACACCCTTAGATTCCTGAAGCCTGCAGTTATCCTAGTATGTCTCTAACATCAAGCCCCAATCTTCCCTAATCTTATAACAAGCCAGACCCCGCTTGAGGAACCCCTACTGTGACTGCCCCGTCCTCGCCTACCTCTATCTACCAAGGGTCTGCTCGCTTTGGGGCCACTATACCGCAAAGCAGCACGATATTGTAATTTAAGATTGTTATGATAATAAATAGTGAATATATGGATACCATTAACATAATAACGAATTACATGCAACAAAGTCGTACAACTTTGATGAGCACCTACTAAATCGTGTAGGGTTTCCTTTAATAGGAATTCAAGACAAGGTTCACACAAGGATCACCTACTCAACATATATATGCACAGCAAGGGCCACACAAGGATTACCCTAGCAAGTCCTTTGGGGGGTCCCTTCACATCGACTCAGATCAGTGCGAGTAACCACGGCCCAGGGGCCCGCGTAGGGTTTTATCCAGTGAGGATATCCAAACTCATACACATACACGCTCTAAAGGGAATACACAGGGGTTACTACTTATACATGTATATATGCACAGCAAGGGCCACACAAGGATTACCCTAGCAAGTCCTTTGGGGGGTCCCTTCACATCGACTCAGATCAGTGCGAGTAACCACGGCCCAGGGGCCCGCGTAGGGTTTTATCCAGTGAGGATATCCAAACTCATACACATACACGCTCTAAAGGGAATACACAAGATTTACCCTAGCCTTAACCCTAGGCTTAGCCGATTTCCTATCTAATCAGATCAGGGCTTAATTACGGGGTTTTCCTCCCACAAGATATCACAAAATTTACAACATCATGTTAAAAGACACCGATCCCGGCAGGAACCTTTTACTCCACTAGATTTCCTACAGAAATCGGCAATCTCTTTTCCTTAGAGAGTACATAGCCAACAATGTCAACAAATTACCTCTGCATTCTCAATAAGTAAGGGTTTCTTTCTTCTCTATCCCAAATTTACAACTAAAATCCCGGACTAAATCCCAACCAAAAAGTCAAACACTTTCAATTTTCCCCAACCAACCCTTCACTTTATCCAAGGTGGCATCTTACACGGTCCCTTACACAGTCCTTACGCCATCGTATAAAGGAAGCCCCTCACAAGCCCCATAGTACAAACCCATCAATAATAAGTTGATATTGCTAGCCTCAGTTCTCACAAAAGACACTTACTGATATTTGATGTAGGCGAAACGTGCACGGCGTCGGTATTAAATTTCTTCAAATCTTTGTGCGTCCTGTCCTTCCCACTTCCTCAGGAACCTTGAACCCAGCCAGCCTCTCGTCACGTCGACAATGGAAAAGGGTGCCGCAACTGACGCCTATCGCTTATAACCGTTCTCCCCTCCCCCCCGATAGACGCGGCCTGAACGTGTGGCGTGTCTAGAAATGATGGCGCCAGTTAAATTCTTCTTTATTTTACTTCCACGTGTACCCACGTGCTTCGCATTTTAGTGGCCAGTTACTTTATAGTAATAATCGGACATCATATCGAGATCGTAAACCGATTCTACTAAACTCTTTACCTGCCGAACTAGTTTCTCCGCTTCTTTGTGACTCGATTATACAGCTTCGATTAATTTACACATTGAAGGCTCGTCGTAAGCGGCGCGGAGCCTACTCTACTATCCCTCTCGCACCCTACGATATTTATAACAATTAACTGAAAATAATCGTTCGATATTCTCCATATATTTTAACCTCCTGGTTATCTGCTACTTTACGAATCGGTCGTATTTAACGAGTAATTATTTTTCTTTGTGTTGATGATTTTAGGATCCCACTGCGATTTACGCCTTATGACGTAGGTACAACCATATTAATCGAACCCCGGTGAGGACATCCGGGCCCCTCACTTACTTCATACTTCATTGGTCTCCTTTCTATCCATTTATTAGGAGTATCCGATCGGTATGAATTACGAAGGTGACTAATCAAATTTATATTTATTATTGATAAATTCTATCTTTAATTCACCTGCTCTCTTAAAACTTAAATTAGCATGTCAACACCGTGTCGTGGGGTCCAGATTATTACAATTCTTTATAAAAGGCTTGGGACCACTACAATCCTCCCCAACAAGTCATAAATGTACACTTATCAGTTGTGACTTGTTTCTTAATTAACCACTGGATCTCTACCCATAAGTTTTAAGACCTCGACTCGAAACTCAAACCTAGTTCAATAATAACATATAAATTACTCGAGACTTAGTCTGACCTTAAGTCAAACATAACGCTAACCTTAACCTAAAAATCCCTACGTTAACCAAAATTTAAAACCCTCATGTTTACCTAAACCTAATAAACCTAATGTTAACTCAAACCCTATAAACCTCATGTTAACCTAGACCTCCTAAACATATCCGTAACCTAAGCCTAAAAATCCTCATTTTTACCTAACCCTAATAACTCTTATGTTAACCTAAACCCTATAAACCTCATGTTAACCTAGACCTCCTAAACATACCCGTAACCTAAGCCTTATAATTCTCATGTTTACCTAAACCTAATAAACCTAATATTATCCTTACATTAATCCTAGCTCCGCCTCCAGTAAAAGAGAAATCGAGATATCCTGTAATTTCCTTGGGGAGCGGTATCACGACTAGTACACAAAGCCCCTTATACAACAATGAAAACTTCTTAATCCACTTCACCCTCACAATTGAGTTGTCAGTTCTACGCGCTTTTACCAATCTGTTCCTAGCCTCCCTCTACTCTCTCGTTTATTATCGACGGTTTCCCTTCCATTCCTCCGTCGTAACGTCAACTTAGTTCACTCTAAAACATAACCATACATCCACCCTATTAAAACCAGCCTTAGCAACTAAAGTTCAAATCGGTCTCTCGACACCACTCATTTCTAACGAATCATACTTAATGGACATCTCTCATCCTATAATCAACCTCAACTCCAAGGTTCTTACATTAGATATTAGTGAATCTCACACTATAGTACCGTACCCAGACGATCACTTATCCAACTCGATTTAGTCTGGTCCTAGTTGCCTTATAATGTTATTCATTAGTCTAACTCAATTTATGGTTTAAAGCGCTGTACTCAATAAGCTACGATCACCAGTAAGAGCTTTCTTATCAAATAATGAAAGATAACTATGACGAACACAGCTTCAGTTAAGGACCACTGGCCTCACTCAACCTCAGCCCGCGACTACTCAGGAACCCACCCTGTCGAAACAAAGTCAGTCCCCTGCAGCTCCACGTTAGGAAACAACCGATATAATAGATAGTTATGAAGAAACTAGTAGCTCAAAGACAGTAATGATTGGAAGCAAGCAGTTGAGTTTGTCCATTTGATGATAATCCGGAACAAACAGTTGAGTTTGTCCTCTATTAGCTGTAGATAATTATGACGGATATGCTTCGGTTAAGGACCAAGGGCCTCACTCAATCTAGGCTCATTATGATATTTATGCTTCGATTAAGGACCAAAGGCCTCACTCAACCTAGGCTCATTATGATAGATATAGTAGTTCCAATATGACGATGATGTTTGGACGCAAACAGTTGAGTTTGTCCATTTGACGATATTCGGACGCAAACAGTTAAGTTTGGCCCATTATTAACTGTAGATAATTATGATAGATATAGTAGTTAGAACATGGCGATGATGTTTAGACGCAACAGTTGAGTTTGCCCCTTATTAGTCATAGGTAATCATGACGGATATGCTTCGGTTAAGGACCAAGGGCCTCACTCAACCTAGGCTCATTATGATAGATATAGTAGTTCCAATATGGCGATGATTTATGGATGCAAACAGTTGAGTTTGCCCATTTGATGATATTCGGAAGCAAACAGTTAAGTTGGTCCATTTGATGATAATCCGGAACAAACAGTTGAGTTTGTCCTCTATTAGTTGTAGGTAATTATGATGGACATAGTAATTTGAATTTGGCGACGACGTTTGGAAACAAACACTTGAGTTTGTCCATTTGATAATGTTTGGAAGCAGACAGTTGAGTTTGTCCCTTATTGGCTGTAGATAATTATGATGGATATAGTAGTTAGAAGGTGGCGATGGTGTTAGGACGCAAACAGTTAAGTTTGTTCATTTCACGATATTCGGAAGCAAACAGTTAAGTTTGTCCCTTATTGGCTGTAGATAATTATGATATATATAGTAGTCTGAATATGGCGATGATGCTTGTACGCAAACAGTTGAGTTTGTGCATTTGATGATATTCAGGAACAAACAGTTGAGTTGATATTCAGGAACAAACAGTTGATAGCTATGACGGATAAGCTTCGGTTAAGGACCAAGGGCCTCACTTAATCTAGGCTTGTTATGATATTTATGCTTCGATTAAGGACCAAAGGCCTCACTCAACCTAGGCTCGTTATGGTGTATAAGTCTGGATAGGGCAATGACGTTCGATGGTTGTTTATTTCGTGATATTACGAAGCAAATATTAAATAGTTATCAACGACTATATGAACCGGTTGTGAAATTCGAACCTTGGGTAATAACGCTGATACTAGAGCGGCCTAAACCCATACCCCGAATATCTCCCTCCTCCCCTTAACTACTCACCCACCATTCAGGTTAAGTCTGACTTCCACTAACGACATATACTTATGTATGTATACCTACACACACTTATACAAACATACACCGGAAGCGATCCATCAAAACAGCATTTGCCGAAACATTAAAACCTCCCTGAATCCCACAAGGCAAATTTGTTAGGGCTGCCACACCCACGTTTTTTTTTTTTTTTTTTTTTTTTTCCCCCGGCGACTTAAACACATCTCCAGCATAACACCTTTTGCTTCTTCAGTTAAGGACCTGACTCTCCCACCATTAAGGCAGGGCCCGACCTCAACTTCGACACATATACACATGTACGCATACTGATATGTATACACACACATAGACACGCACCGCCCGCGGTCACTCAGGGATCGTACCTGCCGAAACATTACGACCCCCTGCAACTCACACGACAAAAATCTCAGGGGTTACACTAGCCATGTATAAAAAATCCAAATCATTTCAATTCAGGCCCTAACAAATAACAATCTTTACCCGCGACGATTTAAACACACCCTCAGCATAACCCCTTTCGCTCCTTCAGTTAAGGACCTGACTCTCCCACCATTAAGGCAGGGCCCGACCTCAACTTCGACACATATACACATGTATGCATACTGATATGTATACACACACATAGACACGCACCGCCCGCGGTCACTCAGGGATCGTACCTGCCGAAACATTACGACCCCCTGCAACTCACACGGCAAAAATCTCAGGGGTTACACTAACCATGTATAAAAATCCAAAATCATTTCAATTCAGGCCCTAACAACTTACAATCTTTACTCGCGACGATTTAAACACATCCCCAGCATAACCCTTTTCGCTCTTTCAGTTAAGGACCTGACTCTCCCACCATTAAGGCAGGGCCCGACCTCAACTTCGACACATATACACATGTACGCATACTGATATGTATACGCACACATAGACATGCACCGCCCGCGGTCACTCAGGGATCGTACCTGCCGAAACATTACGACCCCCTGCAACTCACACGGCAAAAATCTCAGGGGTTACACTAACCATGTATAAAAATCCAAAATCATTTCAATTCACGACTCGTACCAAATTAAATAATAACCTTGTCCTACTCGGCTGGGTTTAATAATTTTGCCTTAGTTTCACATCTACATAGCAGATAATAGTATCTATCCACGTTCTAGCTCACCTTTCACCTTACGCTGAACCTAATTTATATATATATTTATATTTCATGTGAATCCTAATTCTGAATAAACGTTAATGCAGTTTAATAAACATTTATTATGTTGACTCCTCCCCTAACAACTTAGCGATTTATACTGTGGTACCCTCCCCTCTCGTAATGTACATTTCATTTCTAACCGCCCTTAACATGACTACCCTAACAAAACCGGTCCCTGACCTACGTCAATGTTTTTACTCAGCTATCAACCCCATTTCTCAATTGCTACATATCGCCTACTCGACAGAACCCTTTAAACAGATAATACCTATTAACAATAACCTATTTAGTTCAAAAGGAACACGCTACCAGGCATACCCGACCTGAACACCACCTAATACCTGCCATTGTCCTATCTTGCCTTTTAGTACTTTAAATTACCTAAACAGAGATGTAAAAAATTATATACATAGTAAGTACACTTCTCGTTTACACCTGAGCACCTCCACACTGTCAATCTATAACCTTTCATAAATGGTACCACAATGGTTAAAACCGGTTGACGTTACCGGTCCGCCTAGTAATAACATATTTATCGACAATTAAAAGGTAATTAAATTGGCAAGCAACAGCATGAGTCAAAAGTATCCTTTAATTTGAATGTAATAGTGAGTAATAGCAATGAATTTATAAAAGACGATCTAACAAAATGTCTCTACGTACCGTCCACATTCAATCGCACAGAATCAATTCAGATAGCTTCGTCGGCCAAACACCTCACGCTCGCGCCAAAACCCCGGGAAACTCCGAGTTCAAATCCCCGCTCGAGCGCACACCCTTTTCTCCCCCCGTTTATATTATTTGATATAATTTTCTTTCACCATATCGTATCCCTAAACTAACAACTTACAAAGTACATTTAGTCGTTTTAACATCTACTGTTTACTTTGTTAAGGTTACCTTCTACCAGACATGAATCTTCCCGTTGGAGGAAGTTCACCTGGTCTAAGGGCTTAACAGACGTCACCGTCAAGTGAAACAGTAATTAGATGTTCGTACTTTGGAATACCCCTTTAACTAAACTTATAAACCGATAATTACACATATATACTGATATGTCTAAATGGCCTATGGGGATGATCCCAACTTACTAAGTCAGCGCTACTTAGTATAAAATTAAAGTACTGAGATGGATGAGGCCTACTTTAGCTAATATCTTAGTGACCTTATGACCTTACTTCTGCATTAACATTCCAAATGCTCGCTATCCCGCCTTTCAATGCATTCCCTAATCATAAAATAGCTCACTCTAACTCTTCAATAGTAAAATGATACATTTAGGCTGCACCCTACTTTAATGTACAGGTTTCTGCTTGGGTTTAAAATCGATTTCGCTGTCCTATGGCAAGTTCCAAACCGAAAATAACATGGCCTTCTACATTCTTTGACTAGCAGATTACTGCATTTGGTTTCTGTACAAAACATTTTTTTTTTTTTTTTTTTTTAATGAAAATTACGGCCAAAGTTCTCGTCCTTCTATTTTTAATTCGTAACTCACTATCAACAAGTAGCGAGAACATAATTTATTTCATGCCATGTTAAGTAACTACAAAGCTAGAAAATTACTGTAATTAAATTTTTATATCGCATGTGATGTAACTGTAACTAAATATTCCCCCCCCCCCCTTTTACGCTAAGATGTATGTCTACCTATAATATATTTACGCCACTGGAAACTGAGCTCTATTTGAAACTAACATTGTCGACTCCCGCTCCACACCCGTAAAGCAAAGGTATATGCGCGTTGGGGCCCTCTTAAATGCTCGTTATTTTGTTATGTCCTTTCCCTCCCCGAGCATATTAAATTTTTATTCCACAGTATCGCCCTTCTGTCAAACGATTCTACGCATATAGAAAATTCATTAAGGCCACGCCAAATATACCGATATCTAGCCTATGTCTATACAGTTAATACCCCTCGCGCTCGACCACCACAGTCAATACAATACGGCTAGCTCCGCCTCTCTTTCAATTAGCCATCACAAAGTTCCGAAATCCGTCCATAATACTACTGCAGAATTATACACCCGTCCACATCTACTTACGCACACGTATACTTATAAACCAGCACTCACAATCTCATTCAAACCGTACTCACAACATTAAACTAAGGTCCATAATAATTGAATAGTGCTATCCATTAATAAATTTATTCGAATCTAGTTTTTAAACATTTTCCTAAACCTATGTTATGACAATATGCATATAGGTACTACCACATAGAAGTCCAGATTGAACGAGACTAGTAAGATTTATCTTAAGAATACCGTTCCCTAGGTTTCGGATGATTGAGATATACGAGTATGTATTTGTAAATAAGGTTATTAGATCATACACATACCCCTGCCTACCATTCTATAAATGTAATTTTAATTTTGCGTATTAGCCGTAATTTTATGTCTACATATTACTAGTAATGCCTTCCTATATCTAAGCCTAAGTCGTAGAATATATCTTACTATACTAGTACCTAGATAGATGTACTGTACTACCTAACTAAAAAATAAAAACCATTCTTTTACACTAATTTAACATGGTTTTATCCTAAACTTGGCCTACAATTCCCATATATGCTATATTAAAGTATGTGTCTATAACTAAGCTTAAGTAACAAACAACTACAAAATGCCTTCTAAACAAGATTTATATCTTGCTTATTGGTTCCATTCTGTCACACCAGTCACCAACCCAAATCCATTTTAATGACCTCCCATCCGTTGTACGACAACAAAATGTAGGCTTTTACAAGCCTATTTTAGTTCTATATCTTATCCTGGTAACGGCAACACATAATGTAGAAACCCCCCCCCTACATAAAATAAATAAAATTATTTATATCTGAAGTGGAGTATACCGACGTACTCGCCAATTTGAATACGTGAAGGCATGTGTAATCCTAACATATTATTGTTGCCTTTATTATTATTAAACATTAATGATATTTTGTAACCGTTATTAATGTTATTATTAAAGAAAGCTATGCAGAGAATTAATATTATTATTTGGCTGTGATCGTCTAATGGCGTAATCGTCTATTTGGACCCCTCGTTGTGACCGATAATAACCCAAGATCTTAAGAGGTATGGATTCAAATGGTCCCAGGTGTGAAAGAATAAAATCAAAACCCTAATTTTACATTATACCTACATTAAAAGCAATGGCCTATAACTAATCCTTAACCGCAGAACCACTAAGTCCTGATTAGCATTAGACCAGAATTTAAATTACTAAATGCGAGTTTCAGATTAAAATATAAGCGATTTATTATCCTAACGTAGTCGAAGTACCCTAGCCTAAGTCACCCTATTCACCAGCCTAGCTATCTCCTTACAGCTCCGAACATGTCTCGTAATAACACGGTTGCCCCTCGAACACGATAGGCCTTAAAGTTATAACGACTAAGACCGCATACCCCTTAAGTGAAGTCGTAATCCTATATCAATGTATGAAATCGCCTCAAAGGAGAACTCTTAAACGGTAAGTAGTCCATCGATATACTAGTTATCTTGCCCTTAAGTAAACTTGTAACCTCATAGTAATGTAGGAAAATCACCTTAAGTGGAAGAACCCTTAGACATATGAAAGTACTAACCGCTAATAAACTCACTGGCTTCCCCTTAACTAAAGTGGAACCCTTAGACATATGAAAGTACTAACCACTAATAAACTCACTGGCTTCCCCTTAACTAAAGTGGAACCCTTAGACATATGAAAGTACTAACCACTAATAAACTCACTGGCTTCCCCTTAACTAAAGTTATACACTTATAATATAACGAAATCATTTAAGAGACAGACAGACCTATTTAATAACTAAATAAATTATTAGCAGGTACGCTATTGCTCCCTTAATTAACCTATAATCTACACAACTAACCTGTCACCAGTTCTCTAGCTTGCGCTTAAGTGAAGGTCGGAACTAATAACAACATATATAAGGCATTAGGGAGACAAGCGGACCTATTAAGTACATAGATAAATTATTAGTAGACTAGCTATCGATCTCTTAAGCGAAGTTATAAAACTGTAATGTAATATGAAAGGTCACCATACGGATGAACTAACAGATTGAATATATATATAGATAAAAACGAATATACTCGCGGCCTGGCCCTTACGTAAATTACACAACCCTCTCAATAACACTTAAGAATGCACCACAGACTGACCGATAAGTTTAGTAATTGCATAAAGAGCCTGTTGACAACCCGTTAACAACCCCTAAGTGAAATTATAAAGTCGTAATGGTATTCGAGAAGCCACCCCAAAGGCAATCTAAGTATATAAAAAGACTACCACTATCCTTACTAGCTTCTCTTCTAATCTAATCTTATAATAATATATGTAGAATCGCCGTAAAGACAAACTAACAAATTAGAAGTAAATGTAACCCTGAAATACATCTACAGCCTACCCTTTAAATAAAGTTATAACATAGTCCTAACCGTAGGTATCCAGAAATCCACATACATTCATGATTATTATTTTACCACTGAAACTCACGCCATCTGTGTAATAATCGTGGAATTACTCGGTCGATCGATATCTTAGCTAACTGTCTAATAATGGAGATATTGAGGAGGTCTTATAGAGGGCGCTAAGGGCGGACGATTTAGTATGGAAGTCTATCTAAATCTACCAATCCTAGTTTCCAGGTCGTTTACGGGTAACCCTAACTGGGAATCATCCAGGAAAATTCACATATACAACCATTCCCTAAGGGTTCGTAAGTTGTTCTATTCAGAATTATTGGGCCCGCCACCGAATTATCCCTTCGGCCAATTAAAGACTAACCGGTCAGACTTTCCATACATTTGCCTGTGCGTCGAAGTGCCCAGCTGGCGTCTCGTGGTCACGTGGGTGCGCAGAGTTCACATTTTAGTCTTCTGCGCAGGTACAGAGTCTAATCGTGTTACTCGACCTTCCTTCGACTAATTTACGTTGGTTCGGTTTTGGTTTAGTATCTCGCGACCCGGTCAGTACGAATTTCGTTCTTAGATCTAAAATTGAGTTTATGGTTACAAGCTATGGCGATTATCTACACTAGAATATAAAGTTTATGAAAACAAAACTATAAAATTGAGACAAAACCTAACGCTCGCCTAACTCATACACTAGGTTGTTCCTACTTGATCGCTAAAATGAATATTGAAAATTAATTATGTATAACTTGAATTTGAATAGCCTTAAGGGCCTAGGGTACCGTCTGGCCTTAAGCGGTTGTCAATTGTATCGTACTTATTATCTGACTGACGTCTTGGAACCTTTAACAAGGAAGGTATATAACGACCAACTCCTGACAGACTCGTAGATAGGTTTAATCAAACTAGCTTACCTTGTGGCTTCGCCCTCCTGTCATTTAGTAATTGAGTTAATAGATAACCTTTATCCTTCGTACACCGTGCCTTAAACTGTTCTTTAGGATAGGTAAGTAGTGCTCCCCGCCAACTCCTACATTTATAACGCTGCGGAGGTGGCAAACAACCAGACGACCATGTATTTATCCTTACTACTATGACTAACTACGGAACTAAAGGGACCATCTCGTTATTATTTGAATATAACCTACGATCGGTCGGTTCGAACCCGAGGCTCCTTAAGTTTAAATAGCCGCTAGTCCGGAGAAGCTATACTCGCCCGAAACATATGCCGTGCAAGCTAAGTTCACAAGAAATAATAAAATAGGTGTGCGATTACGCACATGGTTAAGTGGTGAATTGTTCATCAGAGTAATTAAGGCGACAGAACACCTAGTTTGACACACAATAAATATGTTTAAGGTGGATTGTAAGGAAGACATATCCACACTCAGGACCCGGCGCATTAGCCAGATCAAGTAAGGGTTAGCCCTTTCTGAGTGTTTAGAACTTAACGTTTCGGCTTTCCATACAACAATTCAGAGCCTCATCAGTTAGTAGAGAATTGTGTATGATTATACTAATACGTCTTCAACGGGGTGATTCATGGCGAAGAATAGAACAAATCCTGACCCACTAACGTCACCTCATAGCCTGTTAATAAAGTTTGGTCAATGTTGAAGTTCTGTCATCTTTATCTTAAATGGCTTAGTCAAAACATAAATTAAACAGTATAAAGCAATAAAATAAAGCTTAGATAGTCTAATTAAAAATTAGACTCTCTAGATTAATGTCGCGGCTCTGAAAAACATATGAGGTTTACGTTTATTTTTACACAGGAAACAAATATTTAAATACGACCACAATAATACTTAGCTTTCCAAATCTATCCGTCGCAATAATGGGTGGAGTGGAGGTACTATTTATTTATGGATTCCTTAAGGAGATTGGGTTAAAAATCCCACGTTAAATTTTAGCCACCCATTACCTAAACGGCATCTAACAGTTCAGCTTCCCCACTCGACGCCGGTGAAGGGTGGAACTGGAGCCAACCCAGATCTAGGTTTTATCAGCCCCCTCACACCCTTAGATTCCTGAAGCCTGCAGTTATCCTAGTATGTCTCTAACATCAAGCCCCAATCTTCCCTAATCTTATAACAAGCCAGACCCCGCTTGAGGAACCCCTACTGTGACTGCCCCGTCCTCGCCTACCTCTATCTACCAAGGGTCTGCTCGCTTTGGGGCCACTATACCGCAAAGCAGCACGATATTGTAATTTAAGATTGTTATGATAATAAATAGTGAATATATGGATACCATTAACATAATAACGAATTACATGCAACAAAGTCGTACAACTTTGATGAGCACCTACTAAATCGTGTAGGGTTTCCTTTAATAGGAATTCAAGACAAGGTTCACACAAGGATCACCTACTCAACATATATATGCACAGCAAGGGCCACACAAGGATTACCCTAGCAAGTCCTTTGGGGGGTCCCTTCACATCGACTCAGATCAGTGCGAGTAACCACGGCCCAGGGGCCCGCGTAGGGTTTTATCCAGTGAGGATATCCAAACTCATACACATACACGCTCTAAAGGGAATACACAGGGGTTACTACTTATACATGTATATATGCACAGCAAGGGCCACACAAGGATTACCCTAGCAAGTCCTTTGGGGGGTCCCTTCACATCGACTCAGATCAGTGCGAGTAACCACGGCCCAGGGGCCCGCGTAGGGTTTTATCCAGTGAGGATATCCAAACTCATACACATACACGCTCTAAAGGGAATACACAAGATTTACCCTAGCCTTAACCCTAGGCTTAGCCGATTTCCTATCTAATCAGATCAGGGCTTAATTACGGGGTTTTCCTCCCACAAGATATCACAAAATTTACAACATCATGTTAAAAGACACCGATCCCGGCAGGAACCTTTTACTCCACTAGATTTCCTACAGAAATCGGCAATCTCTTTTCCTTAGAGAGTACATAGCCAACAATGTCAACAAATTACCTCTGCATTCTCAATAAGTAAGGGTTTCTTTCTTCTCTATCCCAAATTTACAACTAAAATCCCGGACTAAATCCCAACCAAAAAGTCAAACACTTTCAATTTTCCCCAACCAACCCTTCACTTTATCCAAGGTGGCATCTTACACGGTCCCTTACACAGTCCTTACGCCATCGTATAAAGGAAGCCCCTCACAAGCCCCATAGTACAAACCCATCAATAATAAGTTGATATTGCTAGCCTCAGTTCTCACAAAAGACACTTACTGATATTTGATGTAGGCGAAACGTGCACGGCGTCGGTATTAAATTTCTTCAAATCTTTGTGCGTCCTGTCCTTCCCACTTCCTCAGGAACCTTGAACCCAGCCAGCCTCTCGTCACGTCGACAATGGAAAAGGGTGCCGCAACTGACGCCTATCGCTTATAACCGTTCTCCCCTCCCCCCCGATAGACGCGGCCTGAACGTGTGGCGTGTCTAGAAATGATGGCGCCAGTTAAATTCTTCTTTATTTTACTTCCACGTGTACCCACGTGCTTCGCATTTTAGTGGCCAGTTACTTTATAGTAATAATCGGACATCATATCGAGATCGTAAACCGATTCTACTAAACTCTTTACCTGCCGAACTAGTTTCTCCGCTTCTTTGTGACTCGATTATACAGCTTCGATTAATTTACACATTGAAGGCTCGTCGTAAGCGGCGCGGAGCCTACTCTACTATCCCTCTCGCACCCTACGATATTTATAACAATTAACTGAAAATAATCGTTCGATATTCTCCATATATTTTAACCTCCTGGTTATCTGCTACTTTACGAATCGGTCGTATTTAACGAGTAATTATTTTTCTTTGTGTTGATGATTTTAGGATCCCACTGCGATTTACGCCTTATGACGTAGGTACAACCATATTAATCGAACCCCGGTGAGGACATCCGGGCCCCTCACTTACTTCATACTTCATTGGTCTCCTTTCTATCCATTTATTAGGAGTATCCGATCGGTATGAATTACGAAGGTGACTAATCAAATTTATATTTATTATTGATAAATTCTATCTTTAATTCACCTGCTCTCTTAAAACTTAAATTAGCATGTCAACACCGTGTCGTGGGGTCCAGATTATTACAATTCTTTATAAAAGGCTTGGGACCACTACATGTTGCCATCGACTTTCAGTTAAGTACATATTTTTTAGTCTGATTTTATATACTTAAGAATTAAATAAAAACATCTTTCAACTGTTGAAAAAAAACTATATTTAATGAGAAAATTGATCACTTAAGCTGGGACTTTATGTATCCGGAATCCTCAAGTTTTGGAGAGAAATCGACTCATTCAGCACTTAGGTTGGATAGTTGTTACAATACTTTTTGTTTAAAGAGAAATGTTATTTTTAGTTAAGATTTTTTACTAAGCTGCATGTGGCCGTTATTTTAAAACAGACTTATAAAAATAAAGTTAAAATATTACAGAATCCATAATTTATCTAAATCTTAAATTTACATGCGGGCATCCGTCCACTAGTTGTGACTTTGTCATACACACTGGCGAACAATTTAATCGCGAGCGCCCGGAACGAAGTGTCGTGTGATCAGAGACATACAACTACATACGTAATTAAAAATATCATGGCTACACAAAACGGACCGGCCACCCGGAGAAGCAAGAGCATGATCCGATTGCGGTTTTGGGTGAAATATGGAATCGAAAACCGGATCCTATGGTCGGTGCAGAAAAGATTCAAATGTTTGCTTGAGTGAGGGATCGGATCCGGGCCTATCCGGGGTCGTTTTTTTTTGCAGCTCCGAAGAATTCTGTAAACATGAAGTCTGAACCTAATAGTAAAAAATTGCGGAGGACAAGTTTTTGTGTTCATTTCAATTGTACGCTAACTGTATGTACGTAAACGACTCAACTCTGCGTTTTTGTGCATTTTTTTAATTTTTGAGTTCGTAGTTTCCTTTTTACATATAAACATGTATATCGCATTGTAAATTGCCTAAGTTATTCATGTTTGGTAGTTTATTTAATTATACGTTTTAAACGCAAAAAAAGTAGTTCTTTAACCTTTTTTTTGCATGAATTACCCAATTTTTCATTAACTACTTTGTTTTCTCTTAAAAACAAATAAAACACAAAACTCAGTTACGTAATGAAGCGGATATTAAAATAAATATTCAAAAATTTAAAATTTGCAGTAATTTATCAATGTGATAAAAACTACGTAGAAATTGAAAAAAAAATATGTAAACGTAGAGTCAAGCCGTCAACGCACAGCCCTCAGTTCAATCAATGTGCAACAAACTTTTCTGACCCGGTGTAAATTTACAGAATTTTAATATGGCAACTCTAGTTCTGATGTTTGACCACCTGGTCCGTAAATTTTGTTGAAATACACAAACAATTGTTGTTTGAATAACTTATAATGACAGAACAGGACATGATTTAAAGTAGTAAACTATTATGTTAACACAAGATAATACATCAAGAAGTCAAAGAGAATTATAGTATAATTGTTACAAAGCTCTAACGTCAAATATTCATTGCCTTACCTTACAAACTTAAAATAGATTGCTAAGATTTATATCGTTACATAAACTGGACAGAGTAGCATCGAAATAAGAGCAAAAAGGTTGGCGTCCATGCCACGAGAAAATCTGAGGGCTTAAACAGTGCCTCGTATCGTATGAAAGAGTAGCTTAGAGGAAAAAACGAGAGCCAAAATCGAGTGACAGGACCACGGCAGCATAGGATTTTCAGTCCGTTACTTTTTTGCAAACGGAATTTTCGGGGTCGGACAATGCCAGTGTTGCAAGTTTATAGTGATCGTTTGGTCACCGACTTTAAATGTTTTTGATTAATTGCAGAGTATTTTAAGATATTTAGTCTTCAGCTGTGACTTGCTGGTGTTCTTACAAGGTGTTGAGCTATGGCTTTTACTTGTGAAAAACCCAGGTAGGTATTTGCTGATGATATGGGTTAGTCAGTCAATTAGGAAGATTTGAGACAGTTGGAAAAGTACAATATATGCTCATAACAGATGAGGCTGTGAGTTGCAGGGCGTAATTTAGCCAAATGTGTGTTGAACAGAGCTTACGAGTGTCATACACCACTGGTTTCAACACACTTTATGAACAGTTAATACTTATATTAGTGTTAAAATATTGTAAAAAGTTGATATTTTAGTCTAATAGTTATGATTTGTTTTTAACAAACATGTTGGATTTATTTTCCCAAAAATAATTAATAAATAATTAACTTAGTTTGTAGACATCATTGCTTCTTGCTAAAATTAAAAAAAAGTGAAAGGTACTTTTGTGTCAATTTTCATGACGTAATGGCCGCTATTAAGAATCTAAAAACAGTGCAGTAAGCTTTGCTTTATAAGCCATATGTTGAAAAATTAAAAAAAAAAATTAACGAAAAAGGCACATGTGCGGCTATTTATTAATATGCTAAAAACGGTGCAGTAAAGGCTGTTTTATGAGCAAGTGTGTTGTTAAAGATATAACATTACTGAACATAATCAGTTCTCAACATTACTTATTCGTAAGTATAAAATAAAAAGTTACTTAGGTATTTATATGTGTAAACACAATATTCCCTGCAGTCTTAGTTTATAAATTGGTAAGCACAAATCTGCCAAGTGCCTTGCTTCTGTTTACGTTTGTCTGACAGGTATTCATTCAATGCACGAAAAGTTTGTACAAGTCGTGTCAGTTCGAAGCAAACTTTTCTCGAACTCGGACATCGTGATCCGGGAGATACTTGTACAATTGAATAAAGCAGCGTTGGAAGTACGTCGCATTTGATAAATAAGATTGTTTTTAGCATGCTTTACCCATATACATTCTAAAAATTAGTTTACAGTGACATTTACACATTTGACTCCATCACTGGTTCTCAAAGAAATTTACAAAAGGTGCCTGAGGTGTTTACTTTCCTTTTTCTATCGAAATATTTCTTATCACACGAGGAACGAGAAATAAATAATAAATTCCTTGTTTTTCCGGAAAATTTGACTTTATACTTTAGTGTAAAAAGCGGGGTTATGAATTTTATATAAATGTCCAAAAATCATGCATTGGTTTTTCACCAAATGCCCTTAGTTATGCAACGAAAAAAGGATTTTCGCTTTATTTAATTCAAAGATTTTTTTAATTTTTGGTACTCAAAAGAATCGCAACAGAATATAGTTACACATTGCGGCAGCAATAACGACAAATAATAAAAAAAAACAATGAGTAAACATTTTGGAGAAATGCAAACAAGAAACAAGTTTTTTTAATTTTTTTTTTTTTATATGAATCTTGTAATAACAGTTTTGTAATAGATGTTGAATAAAATAATTACAAATAGGTCAACTGTACTAGTTTCGTTAAAAACATTGTTACATTTCGCGCTACAATAAACTTGTTGCACTGTGTGAGGTACTCTTAGTACGTGAGTTCGACTGACACTTAGCAAGTTTTTCTTTATTTAAATTACTATAAACATAGGCGGTTCTTTGCATCTGTCTGCTATTCTGTGTCATAGCAGCTTTTGTTTACTAGATATTTTTTTATACCACTAAGGTGGCAAACAAGGTTACGGCCCGCCCGATGGTAAGCGGTAACCGTAGCCTATGGATCATGTTAGTAGGTATATTTTTGATCCTGATCGTGATATCTCTCCGAAATATTTTCTACAAAACATAGCTAATGATGATGTAAAATTACGAAATAATTTGACGCAGGTCTTCTTAGCCTTCTTATTTAAAATGTGAGTTTGTGTGCAAGGTTATAGTTTGTTTAGCTATTATAATTTTTTCGGGCTTTGGAGTAGTTAAGCAAAATTAGGCGTGTAAGATGTAAGGGTTGTTGTCATTGCTCGAATTAAATTAATAATTACCAAGATTTATCTATCTACAATAAAAACCTATGTCTCGAAGAAAATAATGGTAACACCACCAGCCTGTACAATATTATGTGGCTTATAATATTTATCCAATATATTTACAGGCATTAGCTATGAAAACAACGCAACTTAGCAGACAGTGCACATATTGGACAAAAGCAAAAGTGAAACCATGCAAAACAGTTACCGATTGTTTGCTTAATATAAAATTTAACATATCGATATGATCGAAAATGAAATGATAGTTTTCTTGTTGAGACGTTACATACTATTTGTAATGGCCACTTTTCTTCTGTTGTTTTAAATACAAAATGTTAAAATTTAATCTTCTGAAACATAAAAATTAATGTTTGTTTGTTTGTTCGTATTTTATGCACTGCCATACCGTTTAACCGATTTAAATTAAACCAACCGTTTAATGTGGAAAGGTGATAACAACTTTAGTAATGAGTTAGCGAATATCAACTTGAAGGGCAAAACGTCTGCCAGGACAGTTAGTATATTGTGAAGAACAACTGACAATTTGGCTGATACACAAGTTTGAAGTCGATAAGTGAGCTATGGGAAGAAATAACTTTTTTGAAAGGATATGATCAGAAATGAAAAGATTCAACGAAGAACCAAAGTCATCGATAAAGTTCACATTTGTCGCAGAACCGATATGGTCGTTAAACCATACAAGTCTTAGAGTGGCGACCACGGATCAACAGCAGGTCGCCTTGCAGACAGGTGGCCCAATCACCTGAAAAAGGTAGCTGGTAGAGGCTTGATAAGAAAGCCGGAGGACCGGATGTGTTAGCATTCATTGGGAAAGACCTATGTCCAACAGAGTACTGGTATTGGCTGATAAAAAAACATGATTACTTGCTTTCGAATCATATTTATTTTTATTATATTATAATTTGATAAATCGTAATTCATATATTAATTGGTTTATTCCATATGTTAATTTATAATTTAAAATTTCATAGCCATAATTATGGCTATAAAATTTTGGTTGGGATATGGAACGTACTAGGGTTGCACCGATTGTAATCTAGCAAATGGTAAAATATGAAATTTATTAATTAATTGATACTTAAGTATGTATATTTTCTACTTTATTAAAATTCTAAATTCTGATAAAAATAATATCAGGTCGCTACTTTTAATATATGAACAATAATGTACAATAATAACTTTTAACGTTATAGTCATTATTATTCATTAAAAAGCCAAATTACATGAATAGAGACAGAAGGCACACGGCTTTGTAGCCGTGAGTCGGGTAAAAAACAATATTTTGAGAGTTTCATTTTATTTTTCTATCGACACAGGCTGCCGGGTAGCCACTGGCTGGTGCCTGCGATCGCCTCCATTAAAATAACTCGTTAAAATTTATCATCGACCCGCTTAATCGCTTTAGCACCACCATCTGGGGTTTTATGATTTTTTTGCTTGTATACTTTCGTGGTCATTTTACGTCGTTTACAAAATTGTTTGTGCGTGTACTTAAATGGTTTTGCTACATAAAAACATATGTCTTGTTTTCTTTTTGTATTGAGGGTTCCGTGTTTACTAAGAATGTAACGATTCCACTATATGACCACTTACGCGTTTGCGTGTGTCCTAGAGTGTCGTAACTACAAATTAAAAAATGTATAACTTAAAAAAAGCACTAACTTGATTTTGTACTCATACTTATTCTTATATTATAATCACTCAAGTGACAAAAATTATTTCGTTCTTCATCAACAAAGTAGGCAAAACAGAAATAAAAAAACGGATGCAGCTTAGTCAATACATATTTTAAATAAAAGCTATTGTAGTGAACCTTTCTTTGGGTTTTAAAACTGTTAAATCAAGGCAACTGTTAAAATGTTAGTGCGTCATATGGAATAGGTATAACAAAGCTTGCTTAATTTGGCACCAGACGGCGGTGTGATCTGCCCGAAAATATTATTATTAATACGTATTTCTACTCATATATACGTTTTTTACTTTTATTTTGACCATTTTTTTTTCAATTGAATTATTTGGTTTCTTGGGAATTTCTTGCCTTTAATTATAAGTGGAAACTCATGCTAGGACTTAATTGATAAATTCTTATTTAAAAAAATCTCGGGGAGGTTTAAGATATTAAGTGTCAGTTGCTCGTAATATATACCTTAAACGTCTCAATAGGTTCTGAATCATGTATCGGGCACAAACCGGACACGAAACATTAAACCGAAAATCGAGCCTACGACCCTCGGCCTCCCTAACGTACCTACTAACGCAGCGCCACTTAGTTGTCTTTTCAAAAGAGATTTATAGTCACCTAACATTGATTTTGCAGGTACTACTTGGTTATTGGCACCTTTATAGGGAATATATACATATATACATGAAAACAGTATTAATACTCAAACGTATAAAGCTCAAATCTACCCCTAAAGTATTTTCTGTATAAATTTTACTGACAGGTAAGTATTCATTCTATACACTTCAAGTTTACAAGTTGGGTATGTCTTATGTAAAGTTCACTAGTTCGGACACTAGAAACTTATCATGGTATATACTTGAACAATATGAAGTAAACCAATGCGCTGGATTTTATTCCAGCTAAAAACATACCTACGGACATTTTTTACAAAACTGGGTAATCAAAAGTATTTAAACTTAATGTGTCACGTCTATATAAACTATGAACAAATTAAGTCTTTGGTACTTATAATATTTAGGGTTCCGTGTCCAAATCGAGAAAACAAAACCATTTTAATTCCATAAGGTATGTCCGTCTATCTTCTTTTATTCGATTTTGATGAAATTTTACTCGCAGATGTCTCATGTAAAACATAGTTCTGTAACTTCCTTTAATTACTCTTTTTCTTTTAGGACATTTTTAATGTGCATGATTTTTACACAGCATTTTCTTTCCAAATTTTGTTACAAAAATCGGCCAAGTGCAAGTTCGACTCGCGCACGAAGGGTTCCGTACCATTATCTGTAAACTTGCAAAAAAACACGTTAGTTGTATGGTAGCCCTTAAATATTTATTTTATTTTAATTCAATTATTTATTGTTAAAGTGAATACATAACTAAATATTGTGTAAATATTTCAAGCGTCTACCTGTTGCCGTTATCAATATCGACCGAAAACGAGCAAAAAAATCAGGTTTATTGTATGAGAGCCCCCTTAAATATTTATTTTATTCTGTTTTTTAGTACTGATTATTATAGCGGCAACAGTAATACATCTTCTGTGAAAATTTCCACTGTCTAACTATAACGGTTTAAGAGATACAGCCTGGTTACAGAGGGACCGACGGGCAGCGAAGTTTTAGTAATAGGGTTCCGCTAATTACCCTTTGGTTACGGAACCCTAAAAACTTACATTAAGAATTAAGAATAACATCTTGTGTCTCGCATTTTTGTCAGCTTTCGTATGTATCCCTCAATAAAATACCTCGACCAGTGTAGAGTTTCATGCTGTCTCATTTTTTCTTAAAGAAAAATGTATTTGCTATCCGTTTTAGAAAAATATAAAAACTTCATGTACATGGCATTTTAAGTAATGTGACGACGTAATAAGTTTCGGATTTAAAAGTTTATTTTACTTAAAAACTACAAAACTTAAGTAAATTTGACTATGTTTCAATCATAACAAAAAAAATGTTACGGAACTAAAATGTTTCTTCGCAAGAATACATTTATTTATTTATTTTTCAAAATCCCACTAATACAAAAATTGTTAAGGTTTATAATGAATTTTGATACACCACTACGTATTTAAACACCTTAATTAATTGGGTTGAAAGTTGGCAAACAAAAGCAAAAAAGTTAGTAAGTGACATGGGTTCTTCATCATAGACTTCCATTTAATATTTGTTCTATATTTGAAACACATTTTTTTTTTGTAGACTTTTTAAAGTGGATTTACTTCGTTTGCCATCAAAATAAAATAAAAAGATCGCTCGTAGCCTGGAGAAAATCGGAGGGCTTAAACAGCGCTTCGTATGAAATAGTAGCTCTAGGTTACATGAAAAAGACGAGAGGCGAAATCGAGTGACAGGACCACGGCAGCACAGGATTTTCAGTCCGTTGCTTTTTGCTGCCGGGATTTTAGGTTGGACAGTACCGCTTGAAGCAATATAAATCGATCATGAACGTTTTACTTCCCGTTGTGCAGCCTGTGATTAGTAGTGGCTTTGTAGTAGGCACACGGCCTTAAATAACGTAATTGCAAGACTGGCCATTGTAGAAACATATTAAGGAGGCCTAAGTTCAGCAGTGGACGTTTACAAGCTAAAATTATGATGATCACACAACTTGAAATGTATTTGTTTCCTTTTTTAGGGTTCCGTACCTAACTTAAACCACCCGCCAATGGAGCCACATTCTAAGATTGCGCTGTTTGTTATTCTATGCGACCTTTATCTTTTACATTCCGGGCTCTATCTTTAAGACCTAAGTTTGTAAAAGCCTAAAAAATTATTATTCTTTCTCTAAAAAAAAAACAAAAAAATAAAAGTTGTTTTTGTTGTTTTAACTGTATAGTGAAAACATTAATATATACAAGCTTTAAACTTAAATCGATTATAGTGTTAGTTACATAGTAAAAAAACAATGATAAAAAACGATCAAGTGCGAGTCGGGCTCCTGCATTCAGCACGGAACCCTATGTGGGCCAGTTCGAACCGCACGTAGCTGGTTTTTTTTTTTAAATCAGAAATTAATCTAATAAATAAAAATAAAGATAGTGTAAAGCAAAGCTAAACCACAAAACTGAAGGACTAAATGTTTAATTTCAATATATATATATATATATATATGTATATATACTGAATAATATGGCATTAATTTACACCTTTACTGGTTTTTGTTACAGATTGACCCGAAAGTGGCCTTTCCCAGAAGAGCACATCCAAAGGTAAGTGAACTTTGCCATAAATTTCGTGTTACATTGTAAATCTAATAAGAATCCACACAAACGGTGCTAAACAAAATTACGTAATACGCAGTAAACCTTAATAATAGTCGTAAAATAAATTGATTCAAACGTAAATTTCTAGGCAAACGGAAGCCTAGTGAAGTTACCGTGTGTATATTTAAAGTGTATCGTACTCGGGGCCTGTTTGTTTTCAAACATTTACACAAAATATTATTTTAGGCTGGACATAACTCTCTCTCTCGCTATTAAGATGTTGGCTCATGATGCATAAATAAGTAAGGGTTAACAATTTAGTATTCCGCCTGTGTGATCTTTAGCCGCTCTGTATCTTCTATTTCAGATTGAATCGTTTAACTTGTTTGTTTATGGTTTTTAGGGTTTCGTACCCAAAGGGTAAAAAACGGGACCTTATTACTACGACTCCGCTGTCCGTCCGTCTGTCACCAGGCTGTATCTCATGAACCGTTCTAGTTAGACAGTTTAAATTTTCAATGATGATGTATTTCTGTTGTTGCTATAACAATTACATTAAAATAAAACAAATATTTAAGGGCTCCTATACAACACCGTGATTTTATTTCCATTTTTATAGATAATAGTACGGAACCCGTCGTGCGCGAGCCCGACTCGCACTTCGCCGATTTTTTGTTCCGCGTTTTTGGTCACATAGTTCTTTTTTGTTTTTGATTTTATTACAATTAATTGTAATGGTCAACTACTAGGTGGAGATTTTTTGTTACTATGCAGTATAGTCTTCCTGTACGGTACGGTACGGTACTTTAGTCACTGAAAATCATAAGTAATATTAGTTACGTAATTGCGTGGATAGCTATTTGTAGACATAAATACCTAGACGCGAATCAGTATAAAGCATAATTTTTTTTAAATCATGAACAGTTTATTTACACCTGAAAATATCACCTACTATATTAAGAGCACCCATTTCAGCATAGGATTTGGAGAGCTTTTCTTTTAGCCTAGATTAAAAAGCAACCAAGTGCGAGTCGGGCTCGCGAACCAAGCGTACCGTACCACCACAGAAAATACATCAACCCTATTCGCGCTTGACCTTGATTGTTTTTTTGTTGTACTATAGACCTTTTACATCACCGCATTACTGACCGCAAGGTCAGTGGTTGAAAGAACCATTTTGTTAAGATAGTTCTGAATTTAGATCAGTAATATCATATTAACAATGTTGCCTTGTTTATTTAGTACAAATATATATTTATACATTTATATTTGGATGTCTGCTCAACGAAGTTGAAATAACTTTTCAAAGCGACCACGTTAAAAACCGCGTGAAATATAAATAATTTAGAATTGAGATAGGAATATTTAAACTTCATACGAATTTTTGAACTACGAACATAAAAAAACATGCCTTTCTATTAAAAAAGTAAAGTAATGATATTTTTTTCAACTATTTGCAGTGAATTAACAACAATGAACAAATGAAATATATGTTATTTAATTTGGTACAAATAAAAGTAAGAAATAATCAACACGTAAGTTAGCTTTTATAAAAACTACATTGATTAAAGAGATTTTTTCCAAATTTTGTGTCTGTCAAATGTGTAAAGTGCGAGTTTGACGCACATGTAGGTACACCGAATGGTGAAGTGCTATTTTGCCAAAGGACATTGTTTTAAAGGGTGTAAAATAATCGGATTTTTACCATTCTATTACATTTGTGAATGAAAGGATTTCTGTATAGAATCAGAATGCTAATCAATTGTGCTTTAAATGCGAAATTCTATTTGTTTGTGTAAGTATTTGAAGGGCCGGAGAAGGATATAGGATACATTTTATTCTCTACGACACGACTACGCGCATGGGCGTGTCCTGAGCATTGGTACAGGATTAGTTAAAGAGATGGAGAAAGAAAAAATACTGTTTTCGAAAATTAAAATAATTTAACATTTTTAGACATAGTAAAATTTTCGTTTTGTTTCAGAAAAAATTACACTTTTTGGTAAAAAATAAAAAAAATTACAATTAAAAAAAAAGAAAAACCTTGTGAACCTAATGTTATTTTTTTCAACACAACAAAATGTTTATAGTTTGCACCTTTTATTGTTAAATAGGTTAAACTACATACACGTTGGAAAAGTGACAAAAATATGGTTTTAACGATAATGCACTACTATCTAGTTACTTGTTTTTTTTTTTCGTTTTGGCAACCCTAAAAATACATAAATAGCGACTTCAGTTTTAGTACATTTTGTGTTGTAGCTTTAGTAAATATGAGGTATCACTGGAGGGGCAAGCCGCATTTAATGTAAATTGGCGACTAGCGGCTTGCTGGCTCGCTTCTACGTTTTTACATTGAAGTGGCCAGAGCTTGAGGTTTTGTATTTGAGATTTGCACAAATTAAAGCATGTTTCCATTTAGAATTCAACTTAAGTATTTCACTTTATTAAAAATAAGATGATGTTAAGTAAGTACTTATTGTAAATCTTACAAATAAACACCATGCAGGATCCTCAACTAAACTGCTCCTCCTTTTTTCTTAGATGAAAGACCTCCACTGCTGAATGCAGGTCTCTCTGTAAGTTTCCATGTGTCCACAATGATGGTCTTCAGCCACCTGTCAGTAGCATACTGCTGCTCGTTTTAGGCTGCGTCTTTCAGTTCGTGATCGCCATTTGGAAAGTGTTGTTCTCCATTGGTTAACGTTTAACAAGCAATGCCTGCCAATTGCTGCTTCAGTTTACTAATATTAGACTGCAAAAGTAGTGACGTCACAACGATGACGTTTCTGTATTTTTTTCTGTGGTTTGGGTAAAAAGAAAACAAATTTAATGTTTGCAATTGGAGTTTCTTGTTCAAAATGTCTTTTTTGCACCTGGTTGGAATCATGACTAAAAAAAAGAGATAGGTGCATGTCCAGGAGATTTGCTGTTCACAAAAAAATATCAAAAAATAAAAAACAAAAATATGTATCTTCTTTAAAAGCTGCGAGAAGAGCTTTTCTTTATGTATGTAAAATATTTCATTCGACAAATTTCCATAGATATTTCTATAACTTTTTTTTGGTCATACAATGTCCTAAACGCAGCTGAGCCGCGTTGTATTCTTAGATTTACCTCTTCCTCGAAAGTGGACTTCTAACCCTTGGACCGAACAAACTTGTTAACTTGTAAACGCAGTGCTGTTAGAAAGGTCCATAAAACATTGCTACAAAGTCATAAAAATTACCCTATCCATATTAGATGTGTAGTTTGAGGTAACATAACCTTGTAAGTACATTTAACATTGTTATGATTTCAAAATACGAAACATACTGCATTTTAGTATAGCAGGTTCTTTTACAAAATTCACTTTAAGCACATAATTTATTTTGAAACACTAACAACATAGGCATAAAAGCTAGCTAGTTAGCTAAATCCTCACGTAATACCCTCAATTCTAAGCTCAAAGCTTGTAAAAACCACGTTTATTATATCTACACAACAGTAAAAGATAAATGTAATTTGTTATGAACTGTTCCGTGACACGAACATTTTTTCTGTAGACGAAGATAATAATTTTTTGTTCGGCGAATTAATTACTATGATTAACGACGCTTAAAATCGTATGATTTTCTCGGTACTTGCGTGGGCAGAAATTTAAAAGTCTGATTAGCGTTACTCGCTGCTACTGCTTTCCCTCTTACGCAAACAATGAAAAAAGGGGACACCGTTCTACGGGCGGAAGATGAGAACAAAACAAACGAATTTTTAATATCGTCTTTATCGATAATTGAGACTCTCAGGAAAACCTCTTATTTTGAAAACTTTTAGAGACTGTGAAAGAGAAATTTGTGAAAGGAGATGGAATTGAAAGAATAAACTTTTTTCATCTTTGTTTGACATTGACAGTGACTAAACTTTGTATTTTCGCTTTGGATCTATTCAATTTAGAATTTGATTCAACGGAATTTGATTATCTAGCCTCCGCCAGATGGCTCGGGGATATTAAAATACAAAATGATATATAATAAAACTTTTTTAATAAATTTACTTTTAAAAATCAAATAATTACTGTTATATAATTTAAAAAATTTCAATAATTCATATCAGCTATTAATTTTTCACAAACTTAAATAAGTTGCAATAAATACATTTTTATCCAATATTTTCTTAGGTAGAATTAAATGAAGGAACATGACCGAATTCGTTGCAATATATGCAAACTACATATTACTATTTTTTTTGTTATAAATATTTTTATTAGTACCAATGTCATAATAACTTTTCTTGGTTTTATCAGTTTAGTAAGTATTATTTTATGTATTGAATTAACAGCAACCCAGTACACTTATTCTTATGACCATTAATAGAAACTAAGATTACCTTTCCAAGTTTTATAGGTAGTAAGACAACATAGTCGTACCTGACTTCTAACATAGGACTTATTACATTGACGTTCTCCCCAAAAGATTAATTAATTATGGAGAGTGTAATATTATGCTCCGCAAGGCAAATACGATTTTCTTGCTCCATTTACTAATGAAAATAACTTAAGTAGTAGGTACACAGGCTTATTATAACGTCCGAACTCGAATATGTTTTTAAGTGAAACTAATTAACGTAGTCAAAGAGCAGGTCTAAGAAAACGTTTTCTTTACTATTGAATGTGATTATAAGCGAGTACGTGTTTTTCAATATTTATAGAAGGTTGTGTTATACATTAATGCTTTACTTATTGAGTACCTAGTTATAGTAAATCTTTTGGCTATAACTAACTACATGTTGACAGTTGGTTTTCAAGTATTTCTATAGTAATCTTACCACCAATAATACTTGTATACCTATGGATGTAGGTATATACTCGCATTGTTTTCGTCTTTGTTTGTTTATTTTTTGCTCATTAATTATTATTACTGTTTAGAAACAAGTGCATTTTACGTTTGCCTATATTCTTTGTTGAAGAGTTACCGCAGTTAACAGTTTTACAACGGATTTAAGGGAAAAATAGCCCTCCATACATTGAACTGAAGGGAGTTTTTTACGTACCACTGTTAGTTATGTCGTTGCATAAGGTCTTCAGAAGTATTAATGTTTTTATTTCTTTTTAAGTAGGTATATAACCTTGAGAGTTATAGCGTACAGTAAAGTTTTTGTGGTCTGCGTCTAATATTTTGGCCGTAAGTTTAAACAAATCTACAGAAATCACAACGATAGAAGTTTATTACTAATTTATTTATAAAGAATATTATTTCTAACAATATTGGTTTACAAGTTTTTTAGATACTCGAAATAATCTTCACCATACGGCCTCTTAATTTAACGCGTATACCTACTACGCGCTATTTGACGGTTTTTGTGTTATATTACAATTAAAACAAAATTATGATGGAAATCCATCAATTAAATCATCCAATTATCCATATAAATAGTATAAATGCGATAGTGATTCTGTCTCTGTTACCTCCTCACGCTTAAACCGCTGTACCGATTAAGATGAAATAGTTTAAGTCCCAAGAAAGGACACAGTGTACTTAAAAACGTCAAGTGTTTGTGGTTATTTTTTCTAATTGAGGAGTTGCCGTTGAAATCCTACGCCGTTAACCGAATGCACCGAAAGCTAGTTTAAAATAAATTCTCATTTAAAAAGCAAATTCAATTTTGATGATAAATCTTATAATTCTGTCGCATTATGAGCCGTAATAAAAAAAAGACATTAAATTTTTCTAATTTCTAATAAAATTGAATAATTTTTGAACGGTGTTGGAAATCATGCATAGAAACAACAAGAAACTGCCAGTAACGTCACACCATATTTAGGTACCCTCATAGTAACTTAGTAATAATTACTTAGGTGTATCATAAAGGAAGCTTCCATTGGTATCCAACCGTTCTGCAGGCCGTGGTGCGGAGCAGCCAGCGATGAACAAAGGCCAATATGTCATCGCGACCAAGTTAATTGACGCGGTTTCCGCACAGACGCGGGCGGAACGCAAACGTCAGCGTTTCCTCCGTTAACATATTTATATGAAGCGATTGCGGCAACCCGTACATTATGAAATATTATTTATTCTGACTTATTCATTAATTGGAGTTGCTTTGTAAACTTGAAACATTTTTTTTTAATCCTTTGAAGATTATGTGTCATGTTGTTTGTTTTTTCAAATTTTCTTTGTCATTATTTATTCTAGAAGATGGCCATCAGCAATCAGCAACCTTCTGTGCTTTATTATTAGTACAGAGCAACAAACTTTTCTGATCCGGTGTCTGTCACTAGTGTTGCATAAGTTTACAGTTTTTTAATATGGCGACTGTAGTTTTGATATTTGACCATGGGGTCGAAAAAGTTTGTTGCACTATACACCATAATACGATTGTTAAATATTCGCCAAGCTTGATTATTCAAAAAAACGCTAAGTGAGCAAGATAACAAAATGGTTCTTATACAGCAGTGTTGGGCAAAATTTAATTGCAATAAACAATTAATTAATAGGTAATTGTGGCTGGGATCATTCTTAATTAATACATATATTTTATCAACTTTGTCACAAATTCACTTAGCAATTGACCCATTGTATGTAAATTACTACAGTCAACATTAGAAATAAATTAATTGTTATTTACTTTAATTTTGCCCAAGACTGTGAAGCAGTGTATTTCAATTATGTAGCTTGATAAATGTCTCATTAGTTGATAATATGAATGTCCCTAAAAGAATAATAAACCCCGAGTATTTATTAATATATCACGTTTAAATAAATAGACTAAAAAGTAAAAAAAAAAAAGAAATATTAACGCAGGGCGCGTTTTAATGAGCCCCTACTTTTATGAAAGATATATATCCCATTTGATTATGATCATATATTACATTTTAGACATGATAAAAATAAACAAAAAAGGATTTCCTACTTAGTAAAAGGTTAAAAAAAAAATTGTATCAATAAATACATATTAGGGATAAGAGAACTAGTTTGAAGATCCTTTTTAAATAGCGACTGTCAATTCTAGTAACAAAATAAAAAATACAGATAGTACAAGAAATTACGAAAATGCCTTTACTTTTTATAACTCGAAGCCTTCATTAAAACGTTTTCCTTTCTGACGAGAAAATTCAGTGCCTACCTACCGTTTTCTAATTAAGCTTCCTAATTAGTCTTCTTAACGTGACATCGATTTTGCGTGACTGTCGCCGGAAGTATGGTTCATTCAGAAATCAATCGTTATAAAAACTTTTCTTAACGATGTTTAAATTAAAGCCGAAATGCCAAAACCATCCCCGTTTATAATCACCGCAGCGTAAGCTTATACTCTTTAATGGACTTTGTAGAAGTAGTTCTAACTCTCCTTATGGGTAAGATATTTGAGGAAAAACTAACCGTTACCTACCGCTGTAAGTGGGAAAGTTGGGCGAGCATAGCAGGCGCGGAGGGCATAGCGTGGTATAGGCGGGCGAGCCGAGCCCACTTGGCGCGATTTTACGTGTTTCATTAAAACGTTTTGTCGGTGTAATCGCAAGTAATTTAAGTGAAGAGAGCCGAGCTTCCGACTTTGTAAGCATTTTGTGTTTTCTTTTTTAATTACTTCGTTTTAACTTTGTTGCTGGACTTTTAAAAGCTGACTGACAGCCAAATAACAAAGTTCTTTAGAACTATTTAAGGGATTTTTAAATCAAATTGTAGGCTTTTAATGTAGTGGTGTTTTACGATTTTTGTAATTTAAGTATATCCGGCGCTGTCAAGATATTTGAATAGTTTTGCTTTCATTATGATGACAAGGTGATTTTTAATTGTAAAAATATACAACGAATTTTAGCACGAAAGGAAAGATTTTACTGTAAGTTAACTGCTGCAATCCGCAATTTTAAAAGTTATTTTTCAAACATATTATTGCAATTCTGTTGTAAAGTAACAAGTAAAAACTTTTCGTTAACAATCATAAGGTGTCCCTAGCTATTGCCTGTTTGTCAAAGATATCTATGTATACAGATATTAAACCTAATAAACTAGAGTTCAAACTATATGTGTTGTCAATGAATTGAAACGGAGCTTATATTCTCTGCCTCTGAAGAATTATTGCTAAAAAGAGATAATGTATAAAACTTCGAATAAATTTTTGTTAATTTCCTTTTTGATCAAATTTCGTGGAGTTGAATAAACAAAACCTACAAATTAACAATCAATATTAATTTGTAAACTTTTATCCATGTCTGAAGTCGCGGGTATATTTCATTTGTCTATTACATGTATTTAAAACATAGTTTACGAGCTGTTTTTAAACGTAACCGAGTGAAATCTGTATATTTTTATTTTCAAGGTTGCCATTATTTTAGTTTGATTGATCTTTAATGAAATAAGTATGTGACTAACAGAAGACAAAGTACTTTTAGTATGTGGATAAAAAGTTACAAAAAACTAAAAGAGGGCAAAGTTAAGACAGCCTCGGTCAACTTCGGTAGCCACAGGTTATTAATATTAGTTTACTATTTATAACAAAAGAACCTAGTAACCTTTAAAAAATTTATATTTTGTTAGAAATAAATTATAACTATTTGTTTGTTAAGGATTTACTATGGTAGGAAGGTATAAATCATAGCACTAGTTTGAATCGTATTTGGCCTTTTCCATATTTAGTACGAGGTACATGAAAACAACGAGGAATGTCTATTTAGTACGTGAACACTCTACAGTGCCATTTTGGACTATTTGGCTCCGAGTCCATATTTCACTGTCAATTCTTTGCGTCAATTCACGGCAATTCATTTCCTCTCAAACTAAGACTCTACGACACCGTTGACACAACTACCTACTAGCATCCAGTTTCAACGGGAATTCTGAAATATTTTCTAAATAGGAGAACTGTAACACTAAGTCAGGAGTTCTTTCTTTCTTTATTTAGTCAAAGAATATATTTTAAGTAGTTAAAAACATAAACTTAAATTTTTGTACTATTTGAAGTGACATAGTAAAAAACTGTAATTATTTATATTTTGCCATTTGGCTACGGAGCTTTGGCTCTAAAAATGCTAGTTCTAAAATCTAGTATCAAATCTAGTCTTTTTAGTATCATAATTGAAATGTATGAAAATTATTTTGTACAAAATGGTTAACTACGGCTAGAGTTAAATATGAAATGAGGAGTGGCGAAGTGATGTGACTGATTGTTACAGCAGCGAGCTCTGTGGTCGCAGGACTTATGCTTCTCTGGACGATAGTTATGAGCCTGGCCAGGCTCAGTCATAACTCACCCAGAACTTCTATTTCATCATCCTCTACAGAGCTCACCTTGTTATTTAAGTTCGTAGTATTAACAACTGAGCTTGATTAAAAATTAAATAACGGGTTTATTTATTCCTAGAAAACTTCTTTAAAATTTTATGTTTGATTTGTAAGTGTCAAAAGTAAGTGGCAAATTCATTTGTATGAAGCAGCATATTCTCTTAATACATTTTTTTAATCCGAGTTTTGAGGAGTAGCACAATTTGGCTAGATAAGATAAACGAAGGATCAATTAGGGTATGCTGTCACGCATTCAAAAAGGCCTACGTCCAACAGAAAGCGTAAATAGGTAACTGATAATGTTTATACTTTTTGTTAAATAGTATTTTGATTGAAATAAAAAAAAAATTTACTAGACGTACGACAAAAGGCTGTTGGTTTTATTGTACGCTTTCATATGTTCTGAGCATGTAATTTAGGTTTATGTCATGGAAATTTTATTCTTGTGTACACAAATAATTTGCGTTTTTATTGTAGGCTTTAGTGCTTTTAATTTGAGTTTTTTTACGTTATTTCGAATACAAATTGTTACATTTTAGATTGGTTGTGATTAATTTTAATCCTTTTCACATAATATTTTTGTGGTTGTGTAACATTGTTATCAAATTGAGCGGGTCTTACTACGATAATTTTTGTATGGTTTCCATACATATTGTGGTCTTCGTGGTTTCTAATATTGCGTGAAACTGTGCCGAAATATCGGTAACAAAACAAAACGTATCGTGGTAAGATAGATCCGTTTGATTTCATAACAAAAGAAAATAAATAATATATACATATATAATAAAGTAATCCGAACAAAATAACTGGGGTGAATTATAAAATTGAATATACTTATGTAGATAAATTTTTATACAATAGATAGCTGGGGAATCTGTTATAACAAGAAATTATTAGTTTTAAATTATATAATATATAATACTTAATTTTTTTTTGTGTTTTAGAAACATTTTTTGTATTCAGATATACTAGAATTTAAAAAAAAACCTTAAAAAATAAAAACAGTTTAAAACGAATTCCCTTGTATCTTCTTTGTCAGGATTACTTGAAAACAAAAAAAAACTTACTTAAAACCTGTCTAAAAGCTATATCGATTCATGGATAAAAGTTAAAATTACAAATAGTATACCGTCGGTAAGTTATTTGTAAGTATAAATATGCATAGGTGTATTTTGTTACCAGCACATCATTTCATCACATTCTCACCTGACATCATATGAAACGTTTGCCCTTTAATACTTGAACAATTGTTCCAACATCGCCGTAGTCACGGTCTCTTGAAAGCAAAAGTTCCTCGTAACAGGGGGAGCATACTTCGTAAAGAAATTGCATTTAATCATGTTGAGACCTTCTCATAACTTTGCTTTCTCTCTTATATTTTATGAATTCCTAACATACTTCCCTGTTAACCTATTACTTTAATACTTTCAGCACCGTGTGACGAGTTTCATATTTCTTTATGACGAATACTTTAATAAAATTAAAACTTAGTTGGCAACTGCGGCTTGTTTGTTGAAAAAGTGAATTATAAGCAAAGTAAGAGGCTTCAAGAAATAAACTCTTGCTTATTAAAATAATTTCCTGTGAGACATACAATATTGCACGTGAAAGTGTTTGATAACATCACTAGCTCAGATTCTGACTTATTATATATGTATATAGCGTGAATCTTTTTATTGAATTCGTTCTATTATGTTCAAGGCACCTGATAAAAACAACAAATAATTTTAACAATTTTTATGTAGGTACTGCTCAGTGATGAAGTGACCATCAATAATGCAATATATATTTTACCTTATATCTCTTTTAATAACGAATATTTTTGCAAAATTCATCTCCTAAAGGTTTGGAAGTTTGTATGGAAATCAGTTCTTTTTAAAATAGTTGTATAAAAGTTGGTGTTTGGCCTTTAGGTTACAAACAAAGTTTGACATGCTTCGCCGTTTTTGGGACATCGTCCCTTAGAGGACAAAAAACTAGTCACAATGTATATGTTTGGAATAAATTCTATTGTTTATGTTTGTGAATTTCAGTTTTACATTCAGTAGCCCATCCTATCATCAGCTTATGTAATCGTCTGCTTTCGAGATAAGTGCGTACTTCTTAGCATTTTAAATCATGATTGTGTATAAATAACCAATATTAGGAAGGTACATCATAGGTCCATCTGTCGGGAAGACCTTCTAATACTTTGCTTTCTTATATACATGCATGCATAATGTCAAGACAAATTGCTTCATCTTATCTTCAAGTTTATCGTTTTCAAAATACATAAAACTCAAAAAAATGTTACCTCACTCACTTAAAATTAAATTAATACACCATCAGTACCTGTATTAATATTAAAATCTTTTTTGTTAATACGCATGTGTAGAGTGTTTCAATAATTCTTCTCCATAACCTCATACTTTGAGTCTTAAAACTCTGACTACAATAACTACCCAATTAATTGCAACTTAATGAAAAAACAGCAACTAAAGTTCAACTTTACGTTATAGTTAGAACTCGAGTGCTTTTATCGGGCTTTAATTTTATTTTAAAGTCGATGGCATTGCAACTTTTAATTAAAACGTGCGTTTGTTGGAGCCAGGACTTAAAGAACTTCATTTTCCATTACGCTACAATTTCACACGATATTACGTTAAAAATAAGTACGTATAAAGAGCTTTGTGATTGTGGTTTGGAGCTCTTTTGCTGATACTCTTATTAAAAGAATATTTTTCAGAAAATTAGTTTCATTTTAATTTAATATATACTTACTCGTACCTTCACGTGATCAATACATTATCATATTTAATTACTTGTACCTCCACGTGATTAATACATTACCATAAAAACTTACTTGTACCTCAACGTGATTAATACATTATCATACAAACTTAATCGTAGCTTCACGTGATCAATACATTATCTTACTAACTTACTCGTACTTCCACGTGATCAATACGTTATCATACAAAATTAATTGTACCCCCACGTGATCAGTACATTATATATCATACTAAGTTATTTGTACCTTCACGTAATCAATACATTATCATACTAACTTACTAGTACCCTTCGAAATTTATCGATACTTGTAAACAATAACATTACCAGGCAAAAATTTAGGTACTAAATTTACCAATTTCATTTGTACAAATCATTTTTGTGGTATACATTAATATATTTCAATATATTGTCAGCACATAGTTTACTACCCTTGTTCTACTCTCCCACCAGAGAAAGAAGTTGCCTAGACCACGCAATTCTGAAATCCATCAATCGAGCAATTGCTATGAAAATTGACGTCCATATAACTGATTACACTCTATCGCTACGTTGCTTGACCTAAATACCGAATTTACCGAAATAAAACAGACATACAAAAGCACAAATCACGCAGCAATAGCTCAAAAAATTCAGCACTTAGTTTTTTCCTAAATTACATCTTATTACGCTGATCAGGCAACTGAAATTCTTATATCTGCGATTACTCCAATAATTTGTAAAACATTAAGAAACCTAGGATCTCTAACAAAAAGCTTATTATAAAACCCTGGATTACACCTGGCTTGTTACGTTTTATTCGCCACAGAGATGTACTACTACTGTATAAACAAATTATATATACACGCAATAGTAATTTTTGTGACAATTTACTAAGAAAAATTAAACGTGACTATAAAAATCCTGAACTATATAGAGCAAAACACAATCCAAAGCTACTTGGAACAACTTTAAAACAATGAATCTTCTGCTTCTTTAGATCTATTTAAGCAATCAGATATCATATCCTCTATCAATTTTGTAAAATACTTCATTGCGAATACCGGCAAAAGATTAGCAGACAAAATTTTATCTACCAGGGGTAACCTTATTTCTAATCACACGTCTTCTTGCTCCAACTCCCAATGAAACTCCATGGTATTATTTGATGTGGATAAAGATGAGATTAATACTTATACAAAACCTGCTATCGAACTGCGCTACGACAGTAGCTAGGACGGTATATCATCAAATTCGATTAAATTATGTCGTAACTCTTTATATACACACATTCGGCACATATACTGGCTCGCTCTCTCTACGGGAGTCTTCCCTACTGCATTTCAAAAAAGCGGTATATCAGATTCTGTTGACAACTACAGGCCTATTGTAGTACTAACAATATTATCGGAGGTCTTGGAAAAGTCAGAAATAAACGCCTATCTAGACACTTTTAAGATAATAGCGAACAACCAATTTGGCTTTCAAATACATTTTTTAACAGAGGACGCCGCTTTATCCAAAACTATTGTTAATAATCTAGAAAATAAGCACAAATGTCTGATACTGATACTTTCAATAAAATTGGAAAAAATTGGAATTAGAGGCACCTATCAAACTTTTTTGTAGCTATCTCTCAAACCGTACTCAAGTAGTAAAAATTAATGACTATAAATTATTATTATTACTATGTCAATTCAGCTGTGCGTTTGTAAACACCCTTCAAATTAGTTAGCGATTTTCAACCTTAAATTCTCAAATTCAAATTTGTGTCCCACTGCGAATGTTTTACTCATTTTACCCGCAATTCACAAGAAATTTTAGGCTATTATAATGATCGAAACAAAATTCTTCCAGCACTATAACTTCCAACACGCACATCGACAAAGCACAGATAAATAATAAATGTTGCCAGCTTAGCAAGTTTTCCTGAGAACTGTGGATTATATACCTATAGGTAAATTTCCTATTTATAATGACTAGGTAGGTGATTAGTTAGGTACGTTTATATATTCCAGTTGGATCACTTTTAAGTAGCAAACAAAGTGTCTGGAATTGTATAATATAATAACAACAACTCTGCTCTAAATAATAGCAATATTAATTAGTAAGTTGAAAGTCAACACCCTTCACCCTGTCATTAGTTATAACAGAGACATGTGAGTATATCAATCAACTGAGCTACGTTATCGCGTTCGCACACGACGCTGCGGCGACGTGCTTACGACTTTGTGTACTTACTCATGTCTAGTTACTCTTACATACGATAGTGACAAATACACGAATAAGCTCATTCTATTTATTATAAGTTCTGTATCTTAAGGCGAAACTGATTCCGATTTTTTTCTATACAAACTCCGTTGCACTTAAAATTGGGAAACTTTATTAATTTGTTCATTTTGCGTGCGTTGTTATTGTAAACGTTATAGTAACGAAATTATTATAGTTAAAGTAATTTAGTGTGCCTGATGCAGTTTGTATAAAAAACTGACATCGTATTCACCTTAAGGTAGCCAAATGAGATTTATCCCATCAAAATTTTGTTATATTTAATATTCATAAATAAGATATAATAAATAAGATTATAAACACTTTGTCACATATATTATTCATATATATTTTGCTATTTGGTATAGGTGCAAAAAGCGTTACAACTAGAAGAACAGACAAACAAACTTTCGCAATCATAATATTTATAGGATTGAATTATAAATATATAAATATTTTTGCTTCTATTGAATTTTATTTAATTTTAATTATATTTTATTATTTATTAAATATTAGTTATTTACAGTTACAATAATTCACAGGCAGTCAACGAATGAATAAACTTTTTGCGGTTTTAGTAAACAGTGATGTATGGATATTAACGCTATTTGAGTATTTAATACAACACGATTAGTCGAATAAAAATTTTGATCGGTTTTTATTAGTGGTCACAGCTGTTGTACCCACGTTTCCACTGCAGAAGCCCGTTCTTTGGGAAATTCTGGCATCGGCCATAGTCCTTCACGCTGGCTTAGAGCGGATTTGCAGATGTTGTCAAGCTACTGGCCACTCCATTGAGTTTTTAACCCACGCATAAAACATCTGACTTCGCTTGACGATAAGGTCTAAATTACTGTAACATAACTAGCTAACCCTATAAAACTTTCCAATCACTAGTATTACTCGGCCCTCCAGCTGTGAAATATTGATTTACATGGGCGTAAGTAGGCACTTAGAAAATTATTAAATGAGTGCCTTGTTAGCTTGTGATACTTTGGTCCATTTAATAACTTTTGATATCGACTGCGTAGATGCTTAATGTTCTACTACATTAATATTTAAGCATTTCGTGTATAAATACTAATTTTTTGGGCAAAACATTTTTTCCTCAAAATCATCTTTTTTAAAAAGATAATTTTATTAAATGTATTATAATTTTATAAAAAAACCCTTTTTTAAAGCTTTCTGCCAGACTTTTAACACGTGCAGTCTGTGGGTCAGTTATACTAAGAGGACCTTAAATGCACTGCGCGTACAATATAACAACGCGTTTTGGATGCTGTTGGGGCTGCCAGCCAAGGTACTGCAGCGCATCTGGCATGTTTGCCAATAAGCCTGTTGAAGATTTTTCTGCCATTCTATAAGCTATAAGCTCCACATTTATAAGTGAATTTAAACAAATTTTAAATAAAAAAATTTAGATGACATTATTTGATTAAATTTCATTTTATTGTTATTAATATATTTGTAAAAATTGAATTATATTTATGTTATATCTAGAATGATATAAATGATTATACCACTTACCACTAGCATAGTTTGTATGAACTACTAACAAGAATATGGATCATGTATCTGAATTAAATAAATTGAATTGAATTTAATATTCCTACTATTTAAAAAAATATTGTAATTAAAAATTTCTTAGTAATTATTTTATTTTAGGCTATAAATAAAAACTTTATTTTAAAAATAATTTATAGGTACATTCATGACCCTGCTTCCTCTGTCTGGCTATCTCACAATCGCGGTCGCAATACATAATAGAATTGAAAATTTTTGTTCTCAGTCTGGATTCCGGATGCTGAGCTCGAAACTGAATTTCCAGAGCTAAAAGGATCCCTCGTTTTGCGCAAACTCCGTACCGTTGTTACAACGAAAAATTCCTAACCGAGAATTTAATTTTTAATCCCACCCTTGTCTAGAACGCTTACCGTAGCGTGCGGTGGTTCCCAAAATACCTTTCGTTATCTGTGAGGACACCATACATCGGTTAGGGCGAGTATTTTAATCGGTCGACCACTTGACATCCGTTAATGATGGATGGCGGTTGGTATAAGGGTCACGTTTTGTCATCTTATTTTAATACATTTCTCAAAAATTAGCTTTCGATGACGTAGGAAAAACGTTTAAATTTATAAAGAGTGTTGAATGGCTATCTGGTTTTTTGTTGTTTTGTAAGTTTTTATGAACAATATATGATGGGTTCATGGGTTCTTCCTTTGAAAACGTTAACCGGTGGCTGGATACATGCCCACATCATTCATCATACCGAATTTTATCGAAATCGGTTCATCAGTTTAAGCGTGAAGAGGTAAACGGCAGACAGACAGAGTTACTTTCACATTTATAACATTAGTATGAATACCGTTGCCAGAATAATTGTACGTCTACAACTTCAGAATGCCATAATTTCCGATTGATTTAACGAGGACTTCCTTTGTTTGTGCTTTGAAAATGTTTAAAAGACTCTGACAATTTGTACAGATAATCATTATTTTGAGTATTTTACCCAGTTTTCATGTCAATCGAAAGGAAAAACGGAAACCTTTTATAATAACTTTCTTGTCCGTCCGTCTGTCCGTCTTTTAAAACCCTTTTTCTGAGAAACGCGTGGAGGTATCAAGCTAAAATTTATATCAAATACTCAAGTCTACTGTCTCTTAGAGCTGTCAAAAATCAAACTTCTTAGACAACGCAATCAAAAGATGCAGCCGTTTGTACCGCAAATTTTCGAAACTCACAAGGGAATCAAAATCTACATGGTACTTTCCGTGAACTCAGAATCTGGAAATATGGTACGAACTATACATTTTTAGTTACTTCATATGATAAAAATATTTTTAATAATATACAACAACATATAATAAGTTTGCACAGAACCCTCGGTGCGCGAGCCAGACTCGCGCTTGGTCGCTTTTTTTTTGTTCGTTTGAGTAATACCGACGTACATGTTTTAAATATTTTTTACCGATTTCGCTAATTCATAATAAATTTAAGTTTCGTCAAAATGTTTGCAACTGTGCTTTTATTTCATGTTGTTTTCCTCCTTCATTTTAAATATTATCGAAGCAAAACGATAAAGCAAAAAAAAGTTGTACAAATAGGTATAAAAAAATGTTATTAGTGGTTAAGTTAATGTTATTTATGGCTGTAAGTAGGCATATTTATTTATATCTCAAGTAAAAGTTACCACCTTACCCTCCTTATTAAACATGCTGTTAAGTTTGGTTTAGTCCCAAAACATATTATCGAAGTAAGTTACCTACCAAGCTTGGGTTAATGGTGTGTCATCTTAGTTGATGGGCCGTCTGACTCACAAGTTACGTACTCACTTACACCAGGTCAAAGTTCATGAAGGACTTTTACTTCAGACATTTACTGTGTATTCTTATAAGATTAGGTATTAAATAAGTGAAAATTGATAATAACATAAAAAGTTAAGTTATAGTTTCAGTTAATTTTATTTGATTTTTTTCAGTTACACTTAGAACCCAGTTTGTCACAGTATCGTATACCTCTATAACCCAACTAGCAAACCGTCGCGACTTCATCCTCGTATGTCTTATGGAACCCTTAACTTATCAGAACAAAACATAGCTATAACCGTCTGGAATAATATAGCTTTCTAACAGTAAAAGAATTTTTTAAATAATGTTATGGTTCCGGAGATTTCTTTCCACTATTGACAAAATTACAAAATCGACTCTCTTCCTCTATATAGTAGTATAGATTTAATGTTTTTTTTTTTTTAATTTTATTTTATTTAGAAAACCAACAGCTGTTACCAATAACAATAAAATTATACAATTGTCTTTAATAGTTACGCTACCACGCCACGTGTAGACAACTCATTTTTCGTAATAAGAGGTAGTTGCAAGTATTTTTTTTAAATACCACTGCAGTGGCAAACAAGCCTACGGGCCGCTCGATGGTAAGCGGTTACCGCAACCTATGTAGTGGTGTGTGCAGTATCTATCATAAAATAAACATATGTGTGTTTTCGAGGAGCTAATGATCTAGTAACATTCAGGTATTGAAAATAATATGCGAAGTTAAGTTATGTCAAGCATGGTAAGTCATTGGATGGGTGACCGCATAATGGCACTTTTTTTTATCTCTTACATGTTTCGGTGATTCACAATCGGTCGTTCGGTTGTTGTTGTCATATGTGACAGCAGTCGTTCATGTTAAAGCTTGATGGGCGGCTTGAATTCACGATTGAAAGATCTCTAGCTCGACAACTAGTCTGCCAATTCGCACTGGGCTAGCGCGGTGTACTATGGATGTAGCCTCCTTTTTCTAAGGAGAGGTTTGTTTTCCTGTAATGGGGACAAACAACAGGTGAATTATTTTATTTTTCCTGTGATAATCATGTTCCTCGGCGATGGTAGGCCGTATGAGTCTAAATAGAAAAAAAAAAGGAAGGGATTCATGTAACACAAAATTTTTCGAAAAAATTAAACATGGTTTTTACTGTTAAAAATTTTCTTGGTATCCACTTAAGTGTCCATACAATCAGACATATATTTTTTGATGTGTTTTTTTCTAAAAATATAAAATATACGAGTACTAACGGAACCGACAGAGGAATTCCTGCCTAAAGAATGGCTTGCTTGCTGTTAGTGGGTTCAGCAAAGGTTTTTTCGTTATGTATTGTTAATAATACACACAACCATTTTTTATTGAGATCGGTACAGCCGTTAAGGAAGAGTTTTATTATATTACGATTTTTTCGCCAAAATGTTTTATTTAGGTTTTTTTTCTTTGTTTATCTTAATTTTATGCTCTATATTAACGTTTGTTATTTTTCTTTGCATTTTTAACCCTGGTCAAGAAACAACTGACTGGATGTATTTTTAATGACAACTCTCTACCAAAGTATACCAATTGAAATAAATGGATGTAAAATATAATAAAAGCTCTTTTAAACTTTTGCTAATTGCAAAAAATCCAATTTTTAGTTTACAAGTTTTGTTTAAAGAAGAATACCAATTATGAAATATTTTCCATATCGAAAACATATTAACTTTGATGCCAGTAAGTAAGGTACTTATGTGCTATTTTGTGTCAAAACCTCTGAGTGGACTATCGAACACTGAAGTCCCACTAATTCATTTCCTTTCCTTACTTTTAATAAAGCTTTTTTGTATAACAGTTGGAACAATAGTTATTTTCAATTTTTGCTTTGAGTACCATAAATAAAAAATTTATTACAAAAGCAAATTTCATAACATACCTATATATTTTTCAATCCTTCAGATGCTACAAATTTTGCACAATTTACGCAAGCTTATATCTTAGCTTGCAGCAACGCGTCAATTACCACGTTCTTATTATTTACATCTGCCTCATATACCTACCTAATTAGTATAAAATTATCACCTGTTTTTTCTTTACTGAAGAAATTGTAAAAAATTGTGTCGTCAGAAGAAACTTTTTATGATTCATGGCCAGGTGCTTTAGCGGCGCCGCGGCGATATCGTCTTGCGAGCAAACGGGTAATAATGACATGTCAGCGCAAGAGCCCGCCCGCCCAGTCGAGCCTGAAGCACTGAACACTTCCCAATAACGAGATAAGTTTATCGACCAAGGGACTTAGATGGCTCTTCGTGTGACGTTGAATTACCGTCGAGTACAAGAAACCCACTAAGTGCCATTTAATCATATGTTTACCGTTAAAAAGTTTCGATTTAGTGTGTATTAGAACTTTAGTGGTTAACTTTTTGCAATAGCCTACAATTTTAATATAATATATTTTTAAATTTAAATATCTGTAGAGACTCCGCTATATTATAACATCCAAAATATGATTTCCTGGATTACAGACATTTACCTTCCTCTAACTGAAACTGATTTAGTTTACAAATCTTTCAAATCTATCTAAAAAAAATATCTAAATAGTAGGTACTTATGGCTCACAGCAACATTTCGAGTTTCTAGAACCAGACTTAGAGTGTGAAACTAGACGTGCTTTTAATTATAAAAAGATATTTACGACAATGCAATCAAATATGGCTGTTTTATTGCCATGCCTCAATGATTTTATTGCCAAAAGGAATAATAATTTGTAGCCAGCATTGCGCATCATCTGCAAAATTCGCTTTCAAAAGGCACCGCAGTAATCTCGCGAGGAATAATTTTCCGTCCGATTGCAACGCTGTTTCGGGTGCATCGTTCGACAAATAGAGGCCGTCGCAGTCCGCAGGGCGTTCCGCTGACGGTACAATTTCTACCTCTGCTCGACGAGGAATTGGCAACAGGAAAAAATGTCGAGATTGGCGGAGAACGGGAAAATCTTAGGGTGTCAGCCGGCGCATCGCCAGGTTGCTGCAACGTGATTGTGCCAGCTGTTTTGTTTGCCTCTCACCATTTTACTCCACAAAAAGAAATTGCATGAAAGTCGTAATAAAATTGTTGCTCTTATTGCCCCGAAAATTGTCTCGCTATTTTAAAATAAAATCTCTGAGCAGCGTCTGCTACGTGAGAAAATAAAACAACAAAACTAAGAAATGTACTAAAAATTTAAATGGTACAACCAAAAGATACGTAGAGCAACACCGTAAATTGTAGTTAACGCTATCTAGTTAGTAGTTAAAAAGCTCATTCTCATTCTTGGAAACGTTCCTTAACTTTATATATACGACAAGAGGAAGCACTGCGTGAAAGTTGAGAACGTATGCTATCTCATGCAAATTGCGGCAGATTTATCATAAGACGTCTCCTTAATTCCGACGTGACGAGATACGGCGAGCGCTTGAATCCACTCTTGAGAAAAAAGGCAATTAAAGGGATAAACTGGTACATTTAGGTCTGCGTGATATCTCTCTAGAGTGAGGGGGAAGTCACGTGCGTGCTCCTCTTCAGATCGCGGGAACACGTAAAGGGCGTGGGCAATATCATAGACTAGACGGGGAGAACAACCGCTACTGAAGCTATTGCACTTGAAGCTTTACAAAGCTAAAAGCAATACATACAGTTATTTGATTTAAGTCGCTTGTGTACCGCTGCCTTCTACTGTATTGTGTTTATTCTGGTTTGGTAGATGTCAAAGTTGTGTGTTTTGAAACAGAGACTGTTGTTTGCGATGTTCGTTTTGAGACATGCGAGCGCGACGGGTATTACCACATACACCTAAATTAGACCTGACACCAATACTTTAGATTTGTTTTATCTTGTATCGTTTAATAAATACCAGATAACAAAACAGAAATGTCAATTATCGAAACGATAACAATCGATATTGTTGCAAGCGGAGTTCATCAAAATAATGTTTTGCTTTGTGATGCTGTGCCGATATGTGACATTCGTTCCGGTAATTAATGCAAATCAATGGCGGGACGTGCGATAGATTCCGGACTACCGGAAAGCCGATCAATTACGGTAATGAGCTACGAGAATCCGTTTCGCTGACGTTTCAATATTATGCAAATACTTGCTCTTATTTGCTGAGCGTTAGCCAATCTGCATGCACTTTACAGTTTGCTCAACGATCTGAGATTGGTGCCAATCTACTGATGACTTTCTATTCAATAAAATATAGTAGCTTTAATTAGCACCTTTCTTTACCCTTTACCCTACTGGAAAAATATTTTTACTAAGGAATTTTAATAGAAATATTAAATATGTGTAAGGATCAGCGAAAAAACTTTAATTGATCAACTTTAATCAAAAAAGCATAAAAAATTGCAGATTTGTTTAGAATTTACTTGGAGATATTTTATTATTTGCCCTAATAGAAGCTGTAGTATCATATTATATTTCAACTGGTCACGTATTACCTATGGCAAATGAGATACAGACAGACGGCGCGCAGGCCTTGTAAAAGGATACCGTTGGTACGTTTTTCTATACTACTAAGGTGGTAAACAAGCTAGCGGTCCACTTGATAGTAAGCGATCACCGCACATTGCATAACTAGCGCGTTGCCGAACCTTTAAAAATCTAATAACTTCCTTTTTAAGAACCCTATATTGTTTTCCTGAGAGCAAACCTTGGCAGGGAGCCCATTGGTTACGGAACTCTAAAAAAACTGCTTCGCTAATTTGAAATGAATAGGTGTTGGACACAAGTGCATTTTGCCTGGAATTGAATCGGTTATTGGTTCTATATTGGATGCCATAAGCCGATCAATGCGCCTAATGAACTCGAGGCTTCATAGCGGAGCAGTTTCAATATTATGCAAATGCTGTCAGCTAGTTGCCTGAAAGCTGGTACTAGCCGTCTCCGTTACCTTAACGATAACATAACGGTTATGATACATGTATCTAATACATGAAACCTATCTTGATACTAATAATTATACTTACATACTTATAAAAACTTTGGCACTTCCTGATTGGGAGACAACTCACAGCCTAAGCCGGTAGCCTAAGAAGTCAGAGCATCATGCAGAGGAGTTCTTAATCCTACTAATATTATAAACGCGAAAGTTTGTTAGTATGGATGTTTGTTACTCAAAAACTCTAAAAACTACTCAGCAACTGGACGGATCGGGATGAAACTTGGCATACCTAATAGATTAGGACCTAGAATAAGTTTCCGCCGGAATAACAATAAACGAGCTATAGCTATAGCTACAGCTTGATTAGTGTAATTAAGGAGTACATCACAGTATTAATATTGTGATTAAATAATGGAGTTCCACGCCGATAACCGATTTTAGGGCGAGCGGAGCCGCTGACAAAGTCTAGTAAAACATAAGGAAGGACTTTGGAGAATTTTTAAATTAAACAGGATATGGCAAATTGTTTGGAAGGTAATTTTAAGCTACAAACATAAGTGTTTGGCTTTAACTTATCATTGAATGTATATCTTAAGTGAAAGATAGTATATAGCCTTTTGCACGCCTCATAAGCGGAGCGGTGAGGTAGTGCTCTACTCTCGACATGTCAAAAAACCCAGTCTTTCGAAACTTAAATGACGTTTTTTTTTTAATTTAACACTTACAGGATAATATGAGTGCACTAATTTGAAGTTAAATAATCTGTCTAGCACATATGGTACATTTTATAAACAATTAATTTGTTTAATATAATAAATAATAACATTAAAAATAATCATTCTTGGACGTCCGTGAGTCTGTGTTTATGTGACCATGTATGTGGCAGAGAAATTGGTCGAAAAATTCATTGTTTTTAATATATAAAGTAATTACACTGTGCTGATTCCTAGTTAATATAAGCGTTCTAAGTACTGTCGTTTAATTATAATTTATAAAAAAACTAAAATACCACTGTATACTGTATATCTATATATATATATTTTTTTTTTTATTTTTAGTATATTTTTTCCTCACCTTATTTGTTATTTTATTTTAAAAAACTTGAGTTTATGTTTTTTTTTTAAATGTGAATGACCGCTATGAGGCGTGCACTTTTGGATTTTCCAAATTTTTTAAGAACTTCCTTTGTATGAAAAAAGAGTATAAGAGGTAGATCGAGTTACACTAAAAGTGTAACATTTGACAATAGTCAGATGGTTCTTAAGATGTAACGGACATCAATTCCCATCGGGCCCACGGCTGGTACCTAAGATTTTGTTCATGTTAGCTTTAGTGTTAATTACGACAGTAATCGATAGAGGCGCTACGATAGAGAAGACTTTTCATAGAAATCTATCTACGCTCGCTGGTGAGTATTAAGTATGGAAACTAAGATACGTCCGAACTTGATTTTCTTAATTATGGCCTTTGGATATTATTCATCTGGCCAGTTAATAACTATATTTTTCTCCTGTAAGTGACCATAGGCAACACTTACTGATTGAAGACCTTCGTCTTCAGGCACCATTTTGTCAGAATCTCTAACGTAGTAGACTTTGACTGATAAAACTATCATATCAGCTTATATTGGTCCACTGCTGGACATAAGCCTCCTCTATGGTGCGCCATTTCTCCCGGTCCTCTGCCTTCCGCATCCAGCCACCACCAGCCACCTTTTTAAGGTCGTCGGTCCACCGGGCTGGAGGGCGTCCCACGCTTCGCCTTCCCATACGCGGTCTCCACTCTAGGACACGTCTGCTCCATCGGCCATCGGTCCTCCGACAGACGTGGCCAGCCTAATGCCACTTCAGCTTGCTAATTCTGCGAGTTATGCCGGTAACTTTAGTTCTCTTCCGGATGTCCTCATTTCGGATTCGATCCCTTAGAGAAACTCCGAGCATAGCTCGCTCCATTTGCAAAACACTTTGTGACAAAACTATGGTGTTTAGTAATCAAATCCAGATCCGCCAATAAATCAAAAGCTCATTTGTGGCATATTTTTGCTCAGACAAAAGATGAAAAGAATATAAAATACACGTAAATTTAGATGGAATGAAATTATTCATTGGTATAAAATATTTTCTATAGCAGTTACTCGACATAAAATATCGGTACATGCACTGTTATAAATGAAAAATCTTTCAAGATTCCCGCATCGCCAATGCCAACTACGTTCACTTACAAAATTTATCTTATGTGCAATAAACTAAATAAAATAAAAATAAAGGACTACTATAAGCACCCTTGACGGACGTAATATCACGTCAACAGTCATAAAAAATACGCGGATGGAGTGTAAACAAGGGTAGGGTTGGCGAGATGGTACAAGCTGCAATGCACCAAAGTAGGTGACGTTGCTTCTTATACAGCGACACCGATTTGGTCATTTATCAAAGTCAATATCGACGTTCGACATTCGACGTTCGACATTCTACCACACACATTATAGTAAGTAGCAATTACTCGCCGACGTCTAATGTAGTTACATTACATTGTTGCAGAGATTTGGTCTGTTCGGATTTATGAGAAAAAGTTTTAAAATTGAGAATTATGATATAAAAAAAAGCCTAGTTATGGGGCATTAAGCAAATACGTCCAATTTCAACACAAACCTTAAAAAAATATTTGACGCTTATCTATTTGTCAAATTTTGATTTATACAACTTCGTTAAATACCCTGTAAAATGGCAGTATTTTTTGTAAAGAATGTAATATATAATAATTTGAAGTAATAAAAAAGTGGAATTTTGTTATTCGATTCGTTTTTCATAACAACGATTCACCTGCAGAGTGTTAGCACAAGTTAGTTTGGTCAAGTGGTACATAAAACCATTCTGTTCGTATATTTGTCTAACTACATACCTAATAACCAACTGAATAATGTTTAATCTTTAATCTTTTAACAAAACAAAAAACCGACTTCAGGAACTTTGACTGATTTATTGACATATCCATGCACAGCCCAATCCGCTTGGTGTAAAAACTTAAAAATTTGGCATGTCCTTACTTAATGAAAAATTAGTATTTAAAAATCTATCACCTACGTAGCAAAACAGGGGAAAAAACTATTGTATGAGAAATCCGATATTTTTGGGGGAAAACCATGAGAAGTTATAAGACACAAGTTTTTCTTAAAGTCTACGTGGACGAAGTAGTAGTAAGGTATTATATGTAAAAGAATAAGAAATACACATGTTAATCAGGCTCGAAACAAAACTAAGTTTAACTTAATCGAATCAAACAAAGTCATTTCAATTCAATTAAATTCATTTATTACATAATTATGGGTAAAATAATGTCAAGATGTTACAGAAATTATGAAACAGCAATAATTTGCCTTTTCGGGCATACGGAACTTAATAATTAAAATTGAACAAATAAGTTAAAAATTTGCCTACTTTTAAAATCAGCTTTAACGTAAAAATAATGAATCAATACATTATCTAAAGCACATGCATAATTAAATGTCAATATAAAAGTTAAATTAAAAATAATAATAAAAATTTAAAATGTCATACTAAATACAGAATTGCGAAAATTTGAATAAATATTTCAAAAGTACAGCCTTGTATCGCACTAAAGTGTTTGACAGTAACATAATAACCCTTGTTTCTATTTCAAGAACACAACGGGCAATAGTGACATAAATCAAAGTTCAGAATTCGTACCCATTCGATATTTTCTAATATTGCAATGCAAGTCACGGCGAACTTGCATCTCATAAGATCGCCGTTCCCCGTCGACTTCGACTATTAAAAATAGAGAAACTTCGAAATCGAATTCCACTTGTCATATTTCATAGTTTGGGCATAAACACGTTCTTCGTTCAATCATAGCTCACGATAGGCAGCGGCGCTTCGGCTGGAATAAATCATGCCTCTCACTTTTTCACCTGCCACATACAAAAGCTTTTGCACTGAAACTTGATTCGGGTTATTTCTGACGAAAAATACGCCTATTTGTTATACTATTGATAGGCACCGACGCACGTGTGCCTCGTCTGTTTGTACTTGTTGTAGAGTGAGATTGAGTGAAAATTGCTTCTCTAATCTCGAACAATGTGCATGGAACTTTATGCTAAAAGAGGGCATTGTTTTTAGGAAAACACATACATATATAGGCATTTTACTCGCGCACTGTTTTTGTTGGGCCAGTCCGGAATTGAAACAAAACTTCGTGAGTTATCTCTTTATAAATTTTCTGATTTTAAAAAGTTCGTTCAATTTTAAAATTACATATTCGACCGCTCGAGCGGCCGGCTAAAGCATTGCGCGCCACTCTCTAATACTATACTGCAAGTACGATTTATCCCAAAGAAGCTTCTGCAAGATATGGTTGCTTATTGTACCATTTTTAACAAAAAGTGCTTGAATACAACAAAAAAAGCATTAATTATTGAGCCAAGGATTTATATAATTTCGGTAAATGACATGAATTCGGTATATCATAACAAATGAAATAATTATGTTAATATACAAAACTAATAATATTAACAAAATATAAATATTAGTATTTATATTAAATATATAGCTTAGTTGCGTGGGCAATCACGGCTACGCCCGAGCTTTTACTTGGATATCGGCGTGGGATTTAAGCCCACTTATGTATAGTTTGGATTAAAATAAATAAGTAAGACTTTTCTAAGAATAATTTAAATAATTTGTAGAACATTTCGTCAGTGATTTACAAAAATAAAAGTAATTATAAAGTATGAATTGCACATCATACGTACCTATATATGATTCTTTTTAATAATAACACAAGCTCTGCTGACAAAAATAATGTTTTTTAATCTTTGATAACACAAATTATAAAATTTTGAGGTTCTCCATAAATTTATTTACAGATGGGAATAGGTTATATTATAATTTTTTTTCTGTCGGTTTTACCATAGAATTAGAGTACTGTAATCTGTCCCGTGGACTGTGCAGTAGCCTCACAAAATTAACTACTCTTTAGAAAGAGACAAAGAAAACCTGTAGTTCTTACTTTCTATCAACGTCCGCTATTATGTTTGTTTATGTTCATTTAAACAAGTTAGAAAGAGACAAAAGAACTAAGTTGCGTTTTGTCTCTGTAATACTTTTGGCCCAATTTTATCACAACTGGCTAGGAAATGTGCTGTCCAGTTGTCTATGTCTATGGTTTTAACTTAAAATCTAGTTTAACAAATTCAAAGAAAAAAAAACAATTTAGGATAGTTTAGAACAAGAGTGACGTAGTTCATAGACTTCGAGTTATGCAATCTGTTCTATAAACTATGCAATAGGCTCACAAAATTAATTATCCTTAAAGAGAAAGCAAACCTTAGGTCTCTATTTTGTTTATGTTTATTAAAACAAGATAGAAAGAGATTCCTAAAGTATGGTTTTTTTTCAAATCTGGATAAAAAAAGGCTATTCTATTAAATGTATGTGCAAAAGGTGCAATGGCGCAAAATATATTTTAAATTACTGGATATACATGTCTTTTTATGTTTTATATATTAGCATTATCATCATATCAGATCTTACACTGTCAATTGCTGGACTCTCCTCTGCCTTCCTCTCCAGCCTCCACTGGCCACCCTTTTCAGGTTTATAATATAAGGTTACAATATACAACAAAAATTTACAATCAAATACATAAGTACACCCCATGTTAATGTAACAAGATTTCAAGCTAAATGTATATATGATACACCTCAGAGGGTGATAATTCAATTATGACATAAAAGAGTTCGTATCATTGCTGATAGTGGGTGCAATCTTAAAGCACAATCTAGCTAAGGAAGCTATGAGGCATCTCATTGTGGTGTCGGTAAGTGCCTATTTGAGGCTACGAAGGCACTTACGCTGCGGCCCGATAACGTAATCCGAATCGACGTGTATTGTGCGTTGCGATACTGCTCCGGAATACGGCTAGGCTGTGCCACGAACAGAATATTCTATGCGTCAATAATAATTGCTGTACATATTATTAATGGTTGTATTTCAGTTTTTATTTAAATTTCGTTTGACTTTAACCATGATTTAATTTTCATTCTAATCCTAATTCAAAATTTAAAAGTGACTGAGTTGTTTATTTGCTGAGCCGTTGAAGGTGAACCTTGGCATTGATGTAATACAATGTAATATAAAATATTTAATAAATATTGTCAAAATAAAACTTACCAGCTAAGATTTGAATTGTATAATATCAGAAATGATTATAATTGGATTTAACAAAAAAGCTAGTTAGAATGTTAGAGGTTATCATTACAAAGGAATTTTTTTTTGTCTTATATTATCTACGATGAAGCTAGCCGCAGTCCACTACATGTTGCAGCTACGTTCCGCAAGTAATTAACTTTTTTGGTAATATTATTTGTTGTGTAACAAATGAGTATTAATATAATAAATAATTCAGATCTTTATAAATAAAACAGCCAACAACTCCCTCCATCTCGTTTAATGATTCCACATCCGAAGAGGTCGAACTAAATTATTGTTACTACTTTATTAACCATTTTTTTTAATTAGGTAACTGTGTCAATTTTAATAGCTGCAAAGATTAACAAATATAAAACTAAGTGAATAAATACTGCCACTTACTAAGCGCTTATCTCTTGCAAACATCCTTGACGCACAAAGATGTCGTTGTAAATTTTCGTTAGGACACTTGAAGACTTGATAGTTCCATACTAATATTATTAATGCGAAAGTAACTCTCTCTGTCTGCCTATCTGTCTATCTGTCTGTCTGTTAACCTCTTCACGCTTAAACGGCTGAACCGATTAAGATGAAATTAGGAAAGGAGTTAGTTTGAGTCCCGAGAAAGGACATATGCTACTTGTAGAACCAAAGGCAAATATGGCATAGAGATAGCAGAAGCAGAACTACCGACTTAAAATAAATTCGTCGCTTCGCTACTTTGAGTTGAAGATATTTTTAAATTATCTATGATCCTGTAAGTGCAGAGAAATATCCTGGTCACAAGGTTGATACTTCGAGAATGGGCAGTGGAAGTATAACATCAGTGTCAAGTAAGCAGTATTCCGAAATAAAGGTAAGGGCAAGTAAGGCTGTTTGTCATAGGACGTCGTTTTCTAACTAGGGGCCACACGACTATCAGATTTTTTCAAGCCACAAGTGTATGACAAACAGTTTTACGTGCCCTCCAAAACCGAAGGAGCTCAAAAACTGTGCCACTAGGCGGTCACCCATCCAAGTAGTGATCATGCCCGACGTTGCTTAACTTCACATATCGTTTCCAATATGGGCCGTGAGCTATTAAAACATGGCTTATATAAAAAAAAAATTTAAATCCACATGACATATTTTTTACCCGATAAAACTAAAAGTAATCAGTTAAAATGTCCTGTAAAAAACAATTATAAGAGGAATCGTTAATTTAATACGAAACTAATACTAAAATATAAACTTTCCCGTAGTCCTCGCAGGCTGTTAATCTGGTAATTCGGAAAACTATCACGTACTGGTCGCCAGTGTCTAGTCTTTCGTATAATTGATTCCTAACTCCCTAAGCACCTTACCTTTGCATAGCAAATCAAATGAAATACAGTCCAAAATATAACTATTCAATATCCCCCGCGCTGGATAATCGCTAGCTATATTGCAAGCGGGGTCTAATAAACTTGCTTGAATTTACATAAGCAGAGCTGTATCTTGCGGCTGTTATCATTCAATTAAATAAGATTTTGCGGTACTGAGAGTACACCTCGTTGACTTAAACCGAATTTCTCTACGCTCATTGACCGTCAACTTCAGTTTATTAGTTACGATCTTTGGTTTCTCGTAAATTAATTTACGTCCAAAAATATAATCTAGCTTTAAGATGATTTTAGCATATAGCTAAATAATGCTAATTAATGTAGTAATAAGTAGACAGATACTAGATCCTAATAATATTTTAATAGTACATTGTGTATTGAGGGTGGTAATGAGAAAATTACAAACGAGAGGCTATTTAGGCTTTAATGATTTGTAATTTGTAATCTCCGTACCGCCAGTGTTGCATACTATGTTTTTCATCACATTTGAGAATAAATAATTAAAAATATAAGGTAAATAAATAAATTAAATCACCAAAATACAATTTAAATGGCGGGAATAGAATTAGAGTAAACATTGCCACCGATATATGGCGTGAGATATCTAGAGAGTTTATAAATTAAAAAGTTTTGGCTCAAGTTAAAACTTGTAATTGCTCACTTGTAATAAGCGCGTAGTTCATATTTTGAACAGACAGCTTTTATACATGACATAGACATGTCTATGTCTACATACTTGAGAGAATATGCGCGGCCTTACCGCCCGTGGGATCTATGAACGTGCGTGTGGAAGTAATTAAGGTCTTAGCATCCGCTTTGTCTGCACGTAATGACACTGTTTATGAGTAAGTGTGGCGAAAAATATATTTTTTTAATTGGAAAATTATAGGTTTCCATGGTATAGAAATAAAAATTAAATTCCGTACAGGAAGCGCGTCTAAACTATTTATCTTAATACTCCCACTTACTTCGAACTCTATCTGCCGCCATCAACTAGTATTAAAATAATTATAAAGTCGAGTTTCTATTCTGAGTAGCGGCGATCAAAGAAGCGGGCAGGCAAATGGCACCAGGGACTTGCAGTGATTAGGTTGGGGACCATTACCACGCACATGACTATAGAGTTTCGTTTTGAATTGAGAATATTGTTCTGTTTTAAATTCACAGTACCTTTAGATTAAACAAAGTTACATTAATACTCTTAAGAGGATACACTTCGCGGCGCTTCGCAGCGGGCTTCATACAAACGAATTCCTCATTTGTTTTTGACATTTACTGATCAATAACTGTGAATTTTTTTTTGTCATAATCCCAAGCCGAATACCTAGGTCTGTAGTTTTTCCAAAATCTTCTAAAACGTTCTATATCTAGAAATCTTTTTAAAACCATTTGTATGTAAAACTAGAATCCTGTATAACTTTTGGACTATGAAATTTGATAGAAAACTGGCACACTGCAGACCTAGATATTTATTGCTAGAACATGTCTTCAAAATTTCGTGGTGTTTGATCAACAAATGTCAAAAATAAATGAGAAATTCGTTTATATGAAGCCCGCTGCGAGGTGCCGCTAAGTGTATCCTCTTAAATTTCTTATTTGCAATTAATTTTTTTGCTTGATTTATGTACTTTATGTACTATTATGTACTATATATTTATGTACTATAAAACTCTGATAGAAGCTTTTGTACTTTTAGGAATAATAATTTTGACTTTATCTCAAAAATTAGTTACGAAATCGACTTTCTCGTAAGATTATTTGGACAATAATGGCAGATTAAATTTTTTGCGATAGTTATATGTAGAATATTAGAATAGATTTAAAGTCAACAGCTCAATTCACTTACGCTTAAAAGTTTTCATATTTTTAAATATTTTTTTTATATTTAGAATAATGGTTCCCAAATGTGATTTTCGTTACAAGCAGTTATCGACTTATAAAAAAAATTACTACAAAGTAATGGTAAGCATACTCAAATATTGTTTTAGATGAAATTTACCCTAAAAGGTTTAATTTAAACGTGATGTCAGTGTTTTTTTTTCCTTATTGAAATGTTTTAAGTGTTTAAATTTTTTGTTAATTTTTTTCACTAAATTGCATCTGAAAGTGAATTATATTTAAACTAGAAGTGTTCTGTGATATAATAAAAAGAAAATAAAATTAAAATCTCTTATAAGTAATAGTTCAAAACTATCTGAATTCATCACTTTTTACCACCAAAATTAAATGTCGAAAACAGTTAGGTTGCAACCTTGAGAGTCTCATTCTACGGAACCCTAACTTAATACATATACGACACGCACTTGGCCGCTTTTTATAAATAGCTTAGTTATTTAGTGCATTTATGTTTTTCGTATATATATCAAAAACAGGTTTATCGAAAGTCAAAGCTTTTTATTTTTAGTGTCAATTTTAATAATAGGTGTCTGTTTAATAACAGTTGCGCAAGGCGGAAATCAAATAAATGGAGTTTATCCCATTTTTTTATCACACTTACGGGTAAACGGTGTCATTACGTGCTTGTAAAGTGGGTGCTAAGAACTTAATTACTTCCATGGGCTTTTTATTTATAATTTTTTCATTCTTTAAGGCAGAGTTTTTATCAATAAACGCAAAGCGCGCGCTCTACTTGTACGATTAAACAGTACGTAGACTTTTCGTATTTTTTTGTCTATTATATCAACTACAAAAGCGCCATCTGCATTTCAATAAATGAACTACGAGCCAAGCGAGCAATTACAGTACAACATTTTTTTCTGACCCAGAAGTAAAAGTTATTATTATATTGTATTATTTTATAGAATTTACAAGGTCAAAAATTAAAACTACAGGCATGAAACATTGTGTGTGACCAAAAAGTTTAAACTTTAGCCAAAACTTTTTAATTCATAAACTCTAGATATCGCTAGATGGCTGAAAATCTTTTAGCGTGTTTTCAAAAATTGTAAAGTAAAATTTTGACTTTGTTTTTTTGCCACATATTTTTATTTAATTACTCGCAAATGTGATGAAAAACATTGTGTGTAACACTGGCGGTACGGAAATTACAAACTCGAGTCATTAAACCCTCTAAATAGCCTCTTGTTAGTAATTTTTTCCTTACCCTTTAGCCCTTAATACACAAAGTACTATTGTAGATTAAGCAAAAAATACCTTACAGATTGTACGCACATAACGTTTACTACATTATTTACATACGTTTTTCATTGGTCTGGGTCGCACGCAGGCCTTGACTACTGTTTGATATTTTTACTGTGTTACGAACAAATTCTGTACTAAAAAATGCTGCATCAAAATATTATTGCTGTAACGATGTTTGGCGTTAAAAATAAGATCAAATTAAATATAATTAGATTTTTTTTTATCAAATAATTATATTAGGTTTTTTTGTCAGACGCAGATATATTTAGAAAGAGGTTATACAACAACCAGCAAATCAAAATCTATTTGGTAAATAAATTGAAAATTTTCCGTGCCATTCGTATTTTCTTTAAAATAAGTTTTTGTGTAATAGGGGAAAATTTGGAGAGGGCAAGGCAACGATATTTGAAACTTGGGGTTTCGAGTTTATCAATAAATGTCGGTTAAGATCTTATTATTTATTAACGAACTTTCTTGCTACCTGTGGGTAGATATCAAACTTAAGCAAAGTAGTTCAAAGTTTTTGTGGGCGATGTATTTTTGTTTGTTTTTAGACCGTGTTCTAATTTAGTATTTCTAATAACTTTTTTGTTATTTTTGTATATTTCTGTGTCGGCTGCTTTAGTCTGTCTAATAACTAATGGTTTACTATTTTAGTACCTTATAAAGATTGTTTAGTGATCTTGTCTTTTAAACTTATAAAATATAATATAAAATATATGACTTCCAAGGGGAACCTCCTTATTTTCTTTCTAGTATTACGTCAAAGTATTCAATGACGTTACTAAATTTTAAAATTAAAAAAAAAATTAGTGGGAGTTCAAGATCTTAATTTTATTTTCAAGGTAGATTTTCACTGAGAATTATATTTTTTGTAATTATAATGTCTAAGGAAGATAGGGATAACGTACATACTTATCATTATTATATTTTTATTAGAATTATGAAAAAGATTTTAAGGAAATATATTCGTTTTTTTTTAATCATATTGATCTAGAAGTACAGTTCGCGCCTCGTTAGTTAAACTAAAATGGCGGCCGTCTGCGCAGGTACAGTACGAACAAATGTACTAACGCACCAAAAGTGTGTTACAGTGCAGGTTAAATTTACGCGGCGCGATTTATGCATATATTTACTATTTATTTTTTTGATTTTGTGAATACGAAATGTATTTTTATTTAAAAGTGCTTCTCAGTAACGGATCTGACCCTTCATCAATTAATGGATGGATTCTGCGAAAAGCTTAAGACAACTTAAGCAAAGTGGTCGTTTAGGTTCTTAACGAAAGACGTCACTGTAGTTGAAATGTTTGATTTCAGGCAAATTTGAATCTCCCTTGTGAACTTAAAAACATTGGCATTTTAAAAGATAGACATCGAAATTTTTTATATGTATTTATTTCTGTGTCGGTTTTGTATGTTAATTGTAAGCTCTACTAAAATGCAAAATTAGATTTAGTAGTGATTACAACAATTATAACTAAACAGATTTATAACCGATCCTATATCCTATACCGATTCAACTTTATAGGAATGCAATTATTAGTTTTAAACAGATTTATAACCGATCCTATATCCTATACCGATTCAACTTTATAAGAATGCAATTATTAGTTTTATTTGTGTTGTTATAAAATTACTGAGGTATGAACTTTATTTTACTTTTAAAAATATAAATATATATTTTTATATAAATTTATTCATAAAACACACATTAAAATAGAAATATTTCACTTTACTACAAGGCGTCATCAGTCGATGTTTATTTATTTTTGTGGCAGTTGTTATTAAACACTGGATATATTTATATTTTTAACAGTCATAATCTAAGAAAGATTATTTCTATGTATGTATATTTTTTATATTGTATTTCATTATTTTATGAAGATTTTGTGTTTTTTAATATTGATGTACTAGGATTTTATAAGCCACTAGGAGTTGTATGTAACGTTCGTAACAAGCGTATTTCCAAAGCAAAGATGTAGTTGGGATTTTCATCAGCAAGACTACATACAACAACAACTGTCTTTACTATACCCATATCGATGGATATACTTGCTATAGAAAGTAAAATGTATGAATCAGTTACATGTTTGGCCAGTATTTATTGGTGAAAGTAGGTACATGACATAGGTAATTATATAAACAAATTTTGCCAGAGATTGCGTAATCAAAAAACTGGTAAAAAATAATATTTTGCGTAAAAACATTTAACAACAATATCTTACAAGCTTAGGCAAAGGCTTAAAAAGACCTTTTATAAACCTACATGACTTTTCCAAAATTTTGTATAGGTATTTACCTGTATATACAAATTTTGATATTAGGTCAAGCAATTTTATATTATTATCGTGCCTGATTTTCTCGTTTTTTATGCAATTCTTAAATAAAACGCCTGACAAACAGATGGAGTGATAACAATTAACCAGCAAAAGATTTTCTTTACTGCCCTTAAAAGAACTACGAAATTTTAAAATAGATAATTACCCTTTTTTTTTTTTTTACGAACAAGTTTGGAAAGGCTGTTTTAATCTAATTGAGTAATGAAACATACATGTATACCTTATAACCTAAAAACATGACCAGTAAAAGCTCATCTAACGAATCTCAGTGCTTTTTTTTGTTTTTACTTTCAGTAAAAGATTGCGCTAAGTGATCACATTTCGATATTAAACCATTTGCCAAAGTCCAGCGCTTGCTATCGTTTTTCATTTTAGTAAGTGTTCGTAACGGATTTTGAAAGCTTTATCTTTATTTGAATTATTTTAGAAAACCATTCTGACGCTTTATCAAGCTTATGTCCATTTTTACTTCACTTACGTATGGTTACGTATGTTCTACATTTGAATGATTACTCGTGCATACGTAAATTTATTACCATAAGAACTTTTGACGGCAATAAGAACCATTCTAGGTCCTTTTTAGTTCCTCCAGCTGTTTCTGCGCTAAAATTCAGGTCAACACGTTGCTCTGTTGCAACATGAAGTAATGGTGCCCCTTGTGGCTTTATTATCCAAGACAGTGGGATCAGGAAAATATTTAGGAAAGTGATGTATCGAATTGTATTCTCCGTTTCTGGAAAATATCTTAACAACGCAAAGGAGCAACCAATTAATCTGATTTGGCACAAACATAGTTGTAGGGATAGAAAATTACATAGGGTACTTCTGATCTCGATGGGTAGTTTCCACGGGAATGTATTTCCCCACGGGTAATACCACGGGGCACTATTCGTTCACGTCACAACAAATTACCAATGTGACCTCTTTTGGGGCATAGCAATACTAGCTATTGTATAATTTTATAAGCTTATCTAACAATGTATACAGGAATACTTGTAACCAGTGACTAGATTTTAAGTACAGGGGCAGCGAATGACATTTTAGGAATTTTATGGCAATGACCTCTTATCCAGACTTGTGAAATAGCAACTACCTGGTATCACACATAATATGAACAACAAAAGCAAATCTCATTTGTGTTGTCGTGTACAAAACGGCAATGAAATTATACTCCACGATCATAATTAAAGCACTTACCTCAGCTCTCATAAATTTTCCGCCGCTCCACGTCACTGCCCCACAAGATAGGTAAGTTGACGGACGTCTGCAGCATTTAATACAAAATGTACATCGATTCTTGTATCGAATTAAAATTTATCACAAATGTTACAAATATATCTTAACTAATAGAAGACTTATAACTGTATGATCAAATAGATCGTTTATCGTTGCAATGATGCATCAAATTGGTCTGAGTTTAGGTATGGTTGGAGAACGGAGAAGGATATAGGATATTTTTCATTCTGATCGAGAGTTCCCACGGGAATATATTTTCAGCGGGTGATGACGAAAACAACAACGAATCCCACGGAGATGAATATATAAGATATATATGTAATCGAAATAACAATTGTTTCTTTAATTACATTAATATACACTTAATATAATGAACAGAAAAGATTTGTATTTTCGATCGTGATAAGTAAACTGAAAACTATTAGACCAATTTGAAAAAGTTAAAAAAAAGTAAATAAAACAAATCACAAAGTATATAATTATGTAATAAGAAACACCAAATACGTTCAAAACTATTTTTGTACAATCTATTGAAGTTACACATAAAGTACCAGCAAAATCAACCTATCAAAGACCCATCTTGATTCTATTTAATTTACCTACTAGATTCAGACAGACCGAAGCTGTAGTGCTCCGCAGTGCTAGTTACAATTCGAATGCGGGCCCATCGTATCTGGGGGCTCTGCGGTACGGCTCTCCGTGCATACCGTGTTCACAATGTGTGAATGTACCGAGTTCAGATTACGACTCGACTCATGCGTACCGCAGCGGACTGTAAAACGTACCGCACTATCGTGAAACATAACTTGTGAGCAAACTTTATGGGCTTACCATTTGTAAACATCCTAACCCACTATGGTATTAAAATGTTCGTTTATTTGAGCAATAATTTGAAAAAGGAACTGCAGTTGAAAAATACATTAATTATTTCTAGATTTATTAAGTGTATCACAGTTTTTGGCTTGAAAAACAACTGCATCAAAATCGGTTTTAAAATTAAAATAAATTTATTTAGCGCGTAAAATTGAGTTAAAATAGTTATTTCTTCAACAAATGGGCAAAGTTGGTTTTTTGTGAAAAGTGCCAACTTTAAATCCTGAACTAGCGAAGTAGTCTAGAATCGCTCGCAACTGAAAGGAGGAGAAAAGAGAGGTGAAAAAATAGTATACTGTTAAAACCGACTTAGATTTTTTTTTAAATAATTCCAGTTGGAAAAAAACATTACGTTAGATTGCATGGGCACTAAAATGAATATCTAACACAAAAATTAGAAAACCATTAGTTTGGGCTTGGAGGTATCAATCAAATGTTCAACAAACATCATGCTCCACACAGTGTAAGTTTACCGCACGCACCCACCGTTCCAGCGTAAGTTGTGCCATTCTAGCAGTACTGTACATGCAACTTTTCTTGAGAAAAATTCTTTTACAAAAAAAAAATTACGTCATATTGGGTCCGCCATTTTGAATTTTAAAAAACTGATAAAAAATTCGAAATCAGCACCCTCGAAAACCCTTTACTACCCCTATACACGAAATTATACATGAAATTTATGTTGCGTGCATAAAAAAAGTCAGTCTTTTACGGATAAAAAACGAACCGCTGGACCGATTTTTTTCAGACTCCTTTCAGATCTAAGTCATGACGTAACGTATCGATTGATATGTCATCAGAGCGATTCGGTCCAGTAGTTATTGAGGAATCGAAAGCCAAAATATGTCTACATACATACATACATACGTACACACACACACACACACACACACACACACACACACACACACACACACACACACACACACACACACACGCACACACACACACACACGCACCCATCACTCTAAAAATGATTGCAAGTCTTGAAACGTAAAGAAAACACAAAATTTTCGATTTCGATTTTAGGACCTATTCCAATAACTTCTCAAGAGAAGTTAATAAGTGTTACTGATTGATTTTTATCATTAAATCTTTTTATTCTTTTCGTGAATTCAAGTATATTTATGGGTAATTAATATATAAACAATCGAGTAAATGTGAAAACTGATCGAACTTTATTTCTATTAGCAAATATTCTCTAATCGTTTATACCGTACACGAATAGAATACTACAAATCGATTTTACGCTGCTAAAGTCAGTAAAATGTAAAACATAATTTTAAAATTCATAGCTAACATACATCAGTTTGTAAGGGTCGTATTACTTTCTTGTATTCAGCAATATGTAACAAAATAAGTAAGCCAGAATGTGATGTAGCACAGCGCACGAAGCTTTGTCATCGCGTATTATGCTAGTAAGCTCTAGCTCGTAGCCAACTTCACAGCAATAACGTATTTTATCAACGCGCGGCTTATCTATAGCACAACTGTATATTGACAAGTTTTATAACTACAAAGATAATGAATAGTTATTGCAGTATAATATAAGTAAATCAATATCAATAATTACTTAGATAACTTTACTATGGTGACTCCAAATGAGTAGATTTTTTGTGCCAAGACAATCAGCCCATAAATACAGTGTTCGTTTAATTTTTTTAGCACAAAAAATTTTTTCGTAATTAATGTGTATTGGTTCACATGGTATCGCATGCAATTTTACAACTTGAAGAAAATAATAAAAAGGCCATTCTAGCTACTTTCTATATTTTAAGTCGGTAGCATTTGCAGTTACTGAGAAAAACAGCGACATATGGACAATCAGCGGATATTTACCATAATGACACCTTTTACTATTTAGGTACGAAACCCTAAAAACGGCTTTGAACATTTCGTTGGCCCAAGAATCAATAGCCGCTTCATAGGATTTCGGCTCCGTCTTCATGACCAAGGGACCTAATTTGATGATGTAGCCATATAGATATAGCATACATGATACAATTTTAGTCAAAACCTCTAACCTTCAGGGAGTCATTAACGAAAAAATGATTTTATCTTTGTTTGTAAATTTATAATTTAATATTAATAAGATACTAGGAATTGTTTATATTTTTTAATTAATAGTTCATTTATTTATTTCTTGTTTTTGAAAATAACTGTATACATAGTGCAACATACTTTTCTAACCTGGTGGTCAAACATCGAAACTACAGTCGCCATATTAAATTTCTGTGAATTTACGACACTGTAGCGACAGACACCGGGTCAGAAAAATGTGTTTCACTGTACGCGTACCTATATTTATTATTGTACAAAAAGCCAAAAAGATTTAACTTCAGATTTAATAATGAGGCGCTTGTCTCTGCTAAATCTATCTGCCTTAGTTCAACAAGTTCATTTTAAGACGACTGTTCCTTTTGGTACTTACTTTTTGTATGCCTGAAGCTTTTATTAAGTCCTTGACAAGAGATTGAGTCAGCCAATCTGACCGCAAAAGTAGCTTCATAACTTAAAAGTAGCAAAAATCAATCCGTAATAATATATGTGCGATAGTGTGTTTGTTAGTTTCTTCGGTTTGTCCTTCTTTAATGCAGCCACGGAGTATCGGATGTGTATTATTATGTATGGATGTGTATTATTATGTATGGCCAGATAGTGACATATAAGCTTACTTTTTTGCGATAGAAAGTTTCCTCGGGAATAGAGGTTTCTGAGTGAAACTGCGGGCATACCTAGTATAAATATACACACATAGAAAATCTATCTTCGTTTAAGACTCAGAAGGTTAGTCTTTGAAGAAAATATATCATAAAAATTATATTTATGATATATAATACCATAAATGTTATATCATTTATAATCAATGTTATCTATAGCTACATCATCAATGTAAATCAATATTTTCAAGTAAAGTTTCAAAAAGCAGTCAAACTATTAACTTCGCACCAGGACTTAAACCTGCAACAAAACTTACAGTCCGTGTAAGTCCTGTACCAATTGAGCTATCGAGGAATAACTTATTATAATTATAATGTTTGTACTTTATATCGTGTAGGTGCCTGTTTAATATAGCTTTACACAAAAAGCTAATGATTTTAGTAGTTACGCAAACAGGCGAGACGTGTCGTTAGCCTGATTACGGAACGTTCATTGTCGACTAATAAGGTTGGTGTAAATTAGCTTTTTTTGCTGAAAGTCCTTGTGTAAGCCTAAATGAGAAATGATACGCCTTTACAAAATCTGAGGTCCAAAGACATTGTACTACATAATATTTTCAAGATTTTTGTTCGATAGGGAAATTACGTAGTTATTACATATAGTTCATGATGACGGTAAGACCGTATAATTTTCCAGGCAATCTTTAAGACCTTGACCTCTACAAAATTAATAAATGTGTGGAAGTAGAAGTATTTTTTGTTTACTCGTTTACGTTTCGTTTAGTTTATCATAATAGTAGCCCAGTGCGAATTTATGGATACTGACTAGCTGAAAGCAAATCGACGGTTATATAATAATTTTCCAGCCGCTCAGAGTCTGGAACTTGGCTGATTAACTATAATTCGTAATAATATAATTTCTAGTCATTTGAATTATATTTTTCCCGAATGTAAATAAAATAAAATCTTAAAAGGTAATATGTAAAAGCTTAAATGTGATATTTTGCAAAAACTTAACTTAAAAATGTAATTTAGAGAATATTGTGAAATAATTCCATTAAAAATAGGCCTCGTTATCTTAGGTCAGACACTCAGTAAAATGAGATATGTGAGCCGCAATGGACTTAGGAAAATGGTTTTATATTAAAATGTAATCACGGTACGATCTCTCTTTGAGTGTAAAATATGAAAATGCTGAGAAATGGTATGTAGCTTTTAACAAAAATATTTTAATTTCCAAATCGTAGTCAAATTAAAATGTTTTAAAAATATATATATATATATATGTATTTCTTGCGCCAGATTATTTAACTTATCCAAATTAATTTCAACTACCATGATACTCCTAAACACGCATAAAATAATGACTAATTAAAACCTGCAGGTTAAGTTTTGGAATAAATTTCGAGCCCAATCCAGTCTTAACTTGGAACTGAACAAGGCTCAAACTCAATCTCTATCGGTAAGTACTCCTAAATCAAATTATTTTCTTATACCTTTAAACGAGTTATTCTTGTATATATGCATATATAATCTGAATCTTGGAAACAGCTCCAACGATGTTCATGAAATTTAGTACGCAGGGGGCTAAAGGGGCAATAAATCGCTCTAGATAGGTTTGATTTTTAGGAAACGTTGTTATATCCGTGTTTTCAGTCAGTGATTAAAAATATCTCTTACTGACACATATTAGAGAGTTGTAATACTATTATTTTTACCTACACAGCAACACTAAAGTTTCTTGGCAATAGATGGCGTTGTTAAAAATCGAGCAAAGCAGGTACTAAGATTAAAATTGGAATTGCCGTCGAGTAGAAATGCTACTGAAGTTAAGTTTTTTGCAATTACAAGTATTGACAAATAAATAGTTTTAAAAATATAAATATCAGTATCTTAATTCCATCAAAAGTCTTTTGAAATTAGTTCCAAGCCTAATCCAGTTTCAACTTGGAATTGAACAAGTCGGCAAGCTTAAACTCGATGATTATCGTTGCTCCTAAATCAAATTGTAGTAGGATTAAAATTGGAATTGCGGTCGAGTAACACTTCTTTAAGAATAAAGTTAGTTACAATTACAGTAACAATAAATAATAAAAAAGAGGTTTAAAGCTCAGTTTAAAAGATATAAATAGTAACATCTTTATTCCATCAAAAGTTAGTGTGTGGCGATAAATTAGTTATTTCATTATCTTTTCGATGATATACGATTGATGTCATGGCAACCTATTCAAGTAATTTCAAATGTATTTTTGTTCCAAAATTGGCCACCAAATTTCGTTATCGACTGAGCACCACAACATTGTTCAAAAATACCAATTCGTAGATTTCTCGACCGCCGTATATCGAGCCAAATAAAACATTCATCAAAAGTTGAAAAGATAAAGCAAATTTCGTATATACTTTTGAAAAATAGTAGCCATTTAGCGGCATAAGTAGCTTCGTTACATCATTAAAGTCGCGTTTCCTCAAGACAATACAAATATAATTTTTATCCTCATTGAGATCTGCGGCGTGGAAGCAAATATCCTTATTTGTTTCCGCTGGGTGTTCGCCCGCTAATTAGGCCCCGCTACCCAGTGATTTTCTACAACTTTATGTATTTTACTTACTCTTTATATTTATTAACAGTTCTTGGGACCATAAGGGTTTTCTCTTAACTACCAGAGTAGAACGTGAACCGTTTAACTTTTACTAGTGTGTTTTATGGGTTTGGTGTTGGAAATAGTTTAATTGGCCGTTTCCAGCAACAGATAAATTAAGCAAAGCAGTATTATAATGAACTTTTACAGCGCGTAGGGATTTATCAAAGTTATTGCGTTTCGAAGAGTTTTTCATGAGCATAACTATTTTTTTTCATCATTTTTATCACGTAATATTAAGAAAAAGTTTGGTGGATAAGAGTAATAATTCAGATTGAGCTATCAAATGTACTCTTCTTAAATATTATATATAATAAAACACTAACTTTTTCCAGCGGTTCCATATGCCCTTAATTCGGTTATCGGTGTAGGGTTTCAACGGCAACTGCTCAATTATAGAAAAAAAACCGACCTAGGCATATACTTGACATTTTCAAGTAGCCTATGTCCTTTCCTGGGACACAGACTACCTCCATGGCAAATTTTATCTCAATCGATATAGTGGTTCAAGTGTGAAGAGATAACAGACAGACAGAGTTACTTTCACATTTATAATATTTATATGGATTTGGATTATTTTAAAAAGAAAGTTTTAGTTTTAACGTTTGTACATTTAAAGTTTAAAAATGTGTAACTTACACTTGCAAATATACTTAAGTATGAGTAAACTTATTTGCGTTTCGTGTGGTCGTATTTGTTCTTTAAAAGTAAATAAAATTATCGGAATAGACTGATGGAATTGATTGATTTCTCTAAAAACTTATAATTCAATTATTTTTAATGCTGCAGTGAGCTCAAATTTCCATCACCTATTCCAGTGAGGCAAGTATTATCATTGCGTTCGCTCTCATTTTATTCCACAGGCTCCAAAGCGCAGCTCCTGAAGCTTCTCTACGCTAAAACCGATTCCTTGTTACTTGATTTCTGCATTTCGAAAAAGAGTAAATATTTTCCTCTCGGGTGCTTTTGTAGATATGAAGAATTCAATCCCCGCTCTCTCTACGTGAATTGTTAATGATGCTGAGTAGTAAAACAAGCGCACAAATAGCTTTTATAAATTAGTATTAAATAAATTTTGTGAAAAGAATTTTCTGGATTTGTTAACAAGTGTAATTCATGTGCTATAATTTAAGAATATAATACCTTATAATCTTCTTTTTATTTTTGTTCTTAGATTTTTCGTAAGCCACTAACAAAATTATTTTGTACTAAATAGTTTTTTTTGGCGTGGGGTTAAAAATTCAAAGCTGATTACGAAACTTAAGTAGTACAATATTGTTTTTACTTTCTTTCTTTCTTTCTTTCTTTCTTCGGATTCCTTCAGTACAGTATCAGATTAATTTAGCCCATGTTTGCTACCATAAGTCATCGAGACCATTCCAATGGCCTCACGGGCCGCACAACCTTGTATGGAGCTTTACTTAAAAACGCAAATTAAGAAACATACATATAATCACAGAATTAAATTGATAATAAAAAGTTGGAAGACATGATATCCCACCTTTATTTTTTCGAAAACCAGCGCCGTAGCAGCTACGGCAGCGCGGTCGTGCGTCACTGGCAAGTTCGACAATTGAAGAAATTAATAATTATTATTTTAACAGAAGAAAGGGAAATGGTATAGGGATTTACTAGTCTAGAAAAGTCTTTTTGTTTAATTTACTATTAGTAATCCACAATCGATGTTCTTTTCTCGATTGTAATTTTAACTTTTAATAGCGTTTTTGAGTAAAATAATAATATTACTAGCTTTACCCTATACGTTGACCTTCTCTGTAAAACACTAATTTGTTACTCTCAGTCGTTGTTTGTCCGCACTAGGTACAGGGACACAAGCCTCTCCTTAGTGGAAGGAGCTGCGCTGTCATACTGTGATTTGGCAGCTGTTGTCGAGCTAGTGGCCTTGTGACGAATGGCTTTGGGCTACGAGCTACTGTGCTTACATAAATAATATTTGTTATTGTGGGCATGGATACATAAAAATATAATTATATATGTGGTAATTAAAAATAATTCACTTTGCTTCTTTATGAGTTCTATTTTCTCCCTGTCAAGTCCGAGACTCGAGTACCTACCTCGAGTTGCAGTCTGTAACTATCTCAGTATTTAAGTCTAGTTTTTAACGAATTATTACTATAATATAATAATATAAAGTAACCTACGTCCTTTCCTAAGGTGCAAGCTACACATTGCCAAATTTCATCGAGATGGGTTCAGCAGTTTGACCATAAGTAACCGACGGACAAAGAGATGTTTTATATGTCTAAGTGAAGCGCAAAATTGATTATAACAACTTTGAAGTGCCAAAAATTAGTTTTATAGATATAGGACTCTGAAAAATTTCTTGAATATACATTAATTCTTAAACTTATCTATATATGATAATTATGAATGAAATTGCAAAATTTAATCTGGAGAATCGTTTACGTCAATTTAATTGCGTTAATTTTGCTGTCATTGTCTGTGTTTTTGTATAAGTCAAAGCCTTTCCAAAAAAAATTTTTTTATTCAAATTAGTTTTTTTCAAAAACACTTTCGAATAGTCGGAAGTTATTTAATTCTTTTTTTTGTTTATGTAAATTACCTTTTTTTTGGTTGGGATCAATATCATAAAATATATTATAAAATACCCCATCTATAATTGATTCATCAATCGAGTCGCCTTCTTCTGTTTTTTTTTTAATAAGGCAACTGTGATATTTATTCAAAATATAGATATATAAATTATGAAATGGTTATGGGTTTTCGAGAGTGCCATTTCTTTATCAGTTATAAGTGTTTTTAGGAAAATTTAATGCATATATTTTATTTATCATTAAAAATATGTAACAACAATATGTTAGTTATTAACAAGAAATTAATAATGTGTAAAAATTGTTATATTTAATGATTTTAAATAATTTATATTATTGAAATAGAAAATTTACGATAAAATTATTTAACATTTTAAATAAGACATACATATTTTTTAAACACACAATTTTTGAAAAAAAAAAAAGTGTCTTGAGCCTGGTGCAATTGAAATTGGTTAGATTTATTTTATTAAATTATTTGAGTGTTAACAATTACAATTCCCATAAACAAGAAGTGATATTTATTTTAAAATACATTTCAATTTGCTCTCAAGTAGTTGTTCAAGTGCTTTTCCAATGTTGTTACAGCATTCTGGAATGGAAACTTGCAAGATGCTTTCGAAAAGTTCCCCTCGCAATACAGTTGTATTTCTTTACTCATTAAGTTCATTAACAAGATTCAGCGTCAGTATTTTTGATGCTCGCAACTCGCTTTCAATCTTTTAGTTCGCACAATTCACTTTGTGTTCCGCTCGAGACGGTTGTGTAAGCGAAAATATTCGCTTTGAATGGCGAATCTTTTATGGTTGAGGTAAATAATTTAAGCACTCGCGAAAACTTTGTTCTCTTGATTAACAGCGCTCAATTACGTAGTTTAAGTCAAATATCTTCTGCAGCGCTTTTGTGTAATTGTTAGCAAAATACTACATCTCACTTATATTCTCAAAGGAAAGTTTACATTTCATAAAATCTTCGAATGTTCCATGAATATTCAGAATAAATGTCTTGTTTAAAAAACACTGAGTTCGCATCGGACTGTTTTAATTTCGCGGAGTGCATAACCTTAAGTCACAGTGAGACGTAAAAAGAATTATGAGAAATCTTAGACGCGTAATACAAAGCAGGGATTTAGACTTTTTCAAGATTTTAAATATTACAATGTACTTTGTCGAACTGCATTGCAGGCTCTGTAAATTCCATTTAGCTAAATAGCTTTTGAAAGAGATAAGAATCTAGCCATACAATGCTTCCTACTTCGAAGAGGGAACTAAGAAAATTGAAAAGAGAGTCGCCAAGTAAAACTGCTACGTCGATAGTCCGATTTCAGGAAACCTGAGATTTCAAATTACCAACTCAGTAAAATGTGAACAATGACGTAGTTTAAAACGTTCAAAGTATTGTTATCTTATTTATTTGTTTGGTTTTGTATTCACAGTTTTACCTAATAGAATCCTACATATCCTGTATTGAAAAAATGGTACATTTTTCGCCGAGGGGTGAAACTTACTGATTACTAACAAGGGTGTAGTTCAAACTTAAATACACAAGAGGTAGTATACATGAGTGATACATAATGCTAAATACTACGCCTACGAGGAAAAAATATAATAAATTAAAATTTTACCACGCTTTGCACTAGCTTTAACATCAAAATTTATTAAAAATAAAATTATTTAGCCAGTACCAGTTTTCGAACACTTAAGTTATTAGGAAATACAATTTACATGTACTCCAGATGGTACTGTTTAGAATTAGAACGCGTTATATAGATTTTCTGTTCTGTCGTGTATATTAGAAGGTTTTGTTTTCGCCCCGCGTAGCAGGTCAGTAATTAGGTAAGTATCTCGGCAAAGGCGAAAGTGAAAGTAGTTTCAACTGTACTTTAAGATATGCATGAAGGTTCGTTTCGAAGTGTAATGTTAATGTTCTTTTCTTTCAGTATTAAGACTCGTACCTATTACGTAATCCATACTTCCATACTAATTCATACTAATATTATAAATGCAACAGTCTGTCTGTTTCCTGGTCACGCTTATACCGCTGTCCTGATAAGGATGAAATTTGAGGTTTGTTTAATGCTACTTGAAAACGTCAAGTGTGAGCCGTTTTTTTTCTATAATTAATAAGTTGTGGTTGATATCCCACAAAGATATCCGAATTCGGCATAGTGATAGTTTGTGTCCCGGGAAAGAATAAAAACTACTTGAAAACGTCAAGTTTTTTTTCTATGATTGCGGAGTTGCCGTTGCAATCCTACACCGATAACTGGATAAAACCGGGGCTAAAAGCTAGTTAATGAGAAAGTAGCTCAGACAGCTGTCTGTCTGTCTGTTACCTCTTCACGCTTAACCGCTGAACCGATTTAGATGAAAATTAGAATGGAGATAGTTTGAGTCCCGGGGAAGGACAATGGATAGATTTTGTTCAGAAAAATTTAAAAGTTTTCGCGGAAATCACTATAGCAACAGCTTCATTAAATCAAATCAATATAATTTATTTAATTTAGGCTGCAATTATTGATCACTTATGAATTTGAGACCTTGTACTGAGAAGAACCGGCAAGAAACTCAGCAAGGGCATTTCTTTTCTCCTTTTCTCTTTCGATTAGTATAAGATATTCCACACCCTTAACCAATTTTAGGGCAAGTGGAGCCGCTAGAAAAATCTAGTGTCCAATAAATTGTGAAATTAACAAAACTTATATTTTAATTTGTGACGATTTTAATAAGTACATAAAATGTGGAAGTTTTTTATTGTACTGGTCAAACTTTTGTTTGAGACAATGTTCTTGGCTTCGCAATCTTGGTTTTAATAAGTACGTAACGATCTCAAGATCTAGGTACTTCTGTGAAGGAGATTTACATAATCATTACCATATCTGGCGCACTAGCGCGCTTATTATGCCCGAGAGGTTAATAATGCTATTTTCTTGCCACGTTTTCACCTTGCTATTTAGCGTTATCGACCCCTTTATCAGCGTCTTCATTGTTAGTAGCCACCTTGCCCTTACGCTCCACCGCAATTTATTGTCATTTTTATAACAAATTTCTCATGTTTGTTGTGATTTCGTTTACTTTTTTTTATAATACATTTGAATTTTTGCTGCGATATAATTTTCACTTATGTGATATATCATACTTATGAGTTGGTAGTGTGGCCGGCTGCTGTGCAAAGGGTGTGGTTTTGATTCCCGCACTGGACAAACATTTCTGTGATAAACATTTGTGTTTGTCTCGAGTCTGGGTGTATTTATGTAAGGTTTGAGAATTTAAAACTATAAATAAATAAATAATAATACAAAAGAAAATTAATAAATGAATTTGTATCCGTTGTCTGGTATCCATAACACAAGTTTTCCTTACTTTGTGGCCAGACGGCGCTGTGTGTAATGTCCAAAAATATTTTTCATTATTTATTTATTTATAGTTTTTTATTCTCAAACCTTTTTGTATCTACCGATTTTCTGATTCCGTTAATCCCTCGCCTATAAAAGAATTTAGCGCAGATGAAATATACCAACTTACGTGCGAATGAAGTAGTAAAAAATACTAATTTAGGTGAAATATTCTGCTGTAATTTTATTATCTACTAGTTAAAGATTAGTTAAATAGTAACGTAAATTTTAAGGTAAAGAGTTTTGAGCTTGAATACAGTAAATATCAGGCCAGCTAAATTAAACTTCCTATCTCTAAAGAGGCCGGTGCCTGCTAGGGACTGCAACGTTTGGAGCAACAAAACTGACAGCAGTAACTGACCGACAACAAGACGTCTTTTTAAAATTTATGGGTATAAGTATACTGTATTTAAAGAAAACATAAAAATATGACTTCTAAACTACATGTACGCATAGAATAAATCATGATACTTTTTACAGTACTTAACTTATGTTATAAGTCAAAACAAAGTCAAAGCAAATCATGTCGATATATCATGTTGAACTATCGGTAAGTTTAAGATTTGATTCAGTAAATTATGCATAACAACGGTAATAATCCGTTTACGTCAAAGTTAAACATAGAAAGTTCTTTCTATCATGCGCACGTCACGGCACGAATGAGCCGGTGCGTGAGACCGGCACATATGCGCGGAAGTCTGCTTCGCTCACTTCCAGACTGATTTAACGGTACGTGTGCTTCTTCAAAAATAAATAGCTAAATTCTATTTCTTCTTGTAGGACTAAAATATTTTTGAAGTAAAAACTTCTTTAGCGGCGTTGTGCACTTCTTTGTGATGGGTAAAAAATGTTAAGCTCGCGTCAGGTTGCGTGTCCTGATCGAAAATTCATAAAAAATTCGTAAGATGGAACTCGCGTCAGGTTTATTTACAATATCAAATATACTACGTCAAAAAAGTAAATAAACAAACATTATTATTTGTGATGGGTAAAAAATGATAAACTCTATAGGACGAATAAAAAGTAAGAGGAAGTTGGGTTGATGAAAAGATAAAAGTGCGGATTACACATGTTAAAATGTTATATCCAGGTTGTATGTTTTCACTATTGCGTTTTTTTTTTGTCAATTTTTTTGAGTTAATTTATTATGGTTAAGTACCCTTTTTATATTCATAATACGATTTATTCAATTATACCGTAAGCGAATACATACTGATTTTATGCTAAATAATTGTATTATTAATAATAAAAGTTAGCGGCAGATGATTATTCTTTGAAAAAATACTAAAATAAAAAGACCTGTGTCCTCCTATAGCGTGTCGTAATAAGTCGTGAATTGACCCCTGAAGCACTTCAGATTAAGGCCGGCGCTCACTCGACACACGGCACAGGGCGGTACGGTAAGGCATAATAAAATATTATAATGGAGACTCGTTAGTTTAGTTGGGAGCGACCATGCCTGCTGAACCGAGGGATATGGGTTCAATTTCCATGTATGAATTTACAAACAAAAAAATTATTTGTATTTACAGTATAAAGCATTATTGAGATAGTTTTTAACTAGATAACTCAGGTCAAGGAACATTTATTTCAAGTTTTATTAAAGTACTGCTAACACTTATATTTTATTGATATTGCCATAAAGACTGTCCTTAACTGACGCTTCGGTATACATGGGACGCACCTCTCTTCACGCAACGCGTATCAGGAAAAGTAAAATACGGGATTTTGTTAAAAAAATGAAAAAAATGGCAAACTGCTATCAACCATCGCAAATTGTATTACTAAAGGTTGTACAACATCCCTTGGCATCCTTATAAATACTTCGCCGAGCCTTGTCGTCCTGTGAGTGAGCGTTAGCCTTTACAGTCTCAATTTCGAGATAGTCGTTATTCTTAAAAAATATATGCATTAATTGCCCAAATAGGCTATTTTAAGGAATCGCTAAGCCTTTACATGAATATTAGCTGCGATTTTGTAAAGGAATTCAGTCCCAGGATTAGAAAAATGTGCCCCTAGGCGGTCACCCATCCAAGTAGTGACCTCGTCCGACGTTGCTTGATACCTGAGTGTCACTGGGTCACGAGCTCCTGACATACTTATTTATGCGATAAATTTTCAGAACCTATAGAAAATATAATTGCGAAAATTTATTGTAATACTGTTACTTTTATAAGGATTTTACGTTTCAGGAAATGGCCGTCAAAGAATAAAAGCGCCCTCTTGCGGCTGATAACAGAATTATCCGAATGATGCCATCTATCTTTTAAATGTGCACCTTACTTTTCGCTATTCTCTGTTAGAAGGCATTTACGCAATACTCCCATTGAACTTTAACGGGACTGATAAATTTTCAAGCCATTTTCGATTTTTTAAGGTGCTTATTGCATACCAATAATAATAATATACTTTATTGCACCAATAAAATAATTTTACAAAAATATAGAAAACAAATGGCGGTCTTATCGCTTTAAAGCGATCTCTTCCAGACAACCTTTGGGTATAGAGGAAATAATAAAGTTAAACATAGTATAGTAGGTGTGTGTCGATACAGTTATTAAGAAGTATATATATCATACAATAATGTATATAATATAAATAAATACACATAAATAATATATATGAATAATGTATATATAAATATAAGTAAATATATGTACATATATAAATATGCATGAATAATAAATATAATTATAATACATATTACGTATAAGTGAATATATATAACAAAATATAGGTAGTGATGTTATTTTAGTCTTTCAGGTAATGAGTAATAACAAGATTTTTAAATATTGCTTTCGATTTTGCTTTTTTTATTTCCAAAGGTAAAGCGTTCCATAACCTAACAGCCTTTACCGTGAAAGAATCATTATACGATTGTAAATAATGCAAAGGAGTTTTTAGCATCCAGCTAGTAGTCTCTCGAAGAGAAATATTTCCAATAAAATTAAAACATTTCTTTAAGTATACCGGTGTGTTTGGATTGAACAGGACGTTATACAGAAGAAAGAGAACATGAGTATCCCGGCAAAGTCGAATTGGGAGCCACTTGAGCTTTGATCTGAATTCGGAAATATGGTCGTACTTACGTAGACCAAATATGAATCTAATGCAGAAGTTCTGAAGTCGCTCAAGTTTATTAAGCTGCTCCTCAGTAAGGTCAAGATAACTAGCATCAGCATAATCGACAAAAGGCAGAAGAAGAGATTGTACAAGAGCAATTTTAGTGGGAATTGGTAGGAAGTTGCGCAATTTGGCTGTAGCAAATATTTTCTTACTAACTTCCTTTATTTGCGAACCCCAAGATAGTGTTCGATCGATAAATATACCCAGGTTTTTAACTGTGTCTTTGTAAGGGATAGAAACTCCGTTCACAGTTACTAATGGGAGTTCGTTCCAGTCAATCTTGGATATAAGTCTAGAACTGCCTACGATGATTGTTTGTGTTTTCGTGGGATTAACAATGAGGCCATAGGATTCACTCCATTTCACAATTTGATCAAGGTCTTGATTAGCAATTGAGATAGCATTTGTCAGTTCACTGATAGGAGTTTGTGTGTAAATCTGAAGATCGTCTGCATAGAGATGGTAGAGAGAAGATAGTTGAAATATTATAGAATTAATGAAAATAGCAAACAGGAAAGGAGGCAAAACGCCAGCGGCCGTGTTGCACCAGTCAGATAGAGAATCATCGACTTTTATGCGCTGCCGGCGTCCACGCAAGTAACTATGAAACCAATCGATTACGATTGGAGAAATGTTAAGAGAACTAAGAATGAGTAGCAGAATGTCCAGATCCACGTTGTTAAAAGCATTGCTAAAAAGAGTGTCAGAACCGTGACCTCCTTATTTTCCATGCCATAACGTATATCATCAGTTATTTTGATAAGTGCAGTAGTCGTACTATGACCGGAACGGAAACCAGATTGTAAGGGATTTAAAAGATTGTTACTTAAAAGAAAATTGGACAACTGTTGATAAACAAGCCGTTCCAGAACTTTTGATAAGAAAGGAAGAATGGATATAGGACGAAAGTCAAAAAAGGAGGAGGGATTACATTTCTTTGATAAAGGAATTATTTAAGCATCCTGCCAGGACTCAGGAAAAACACCTGAGTAAATGGAATGATTTAGGATATTGGTAATGACGGGAGTTATAATATCAAGGATAGGAACGATCATATTACGACTAATGCAATCTTCACCGACAGCATTGGATGAAATGGCGAGTATGTTCTTCTTAACATCGCAATCAGAAAATCGATTAGGAAAAAAAGGAGAAAAGTCCGGAGTTGGCAATGAAGAAAGTGAGTTTAATGTTTAATTTTTTTATATTGTTTGTGTTATTGCATACCTACTGGGCAGCCTGAAAGTTCCCAATCAATCAACAAAAATAATTTACGGGGTTCCGTATCCCAAAAGGACAAAAAATGAACCTTTATAGAATCAATTTTTGTCCGTCTGCCTGTCTGTCTGTCTATTAAGTATCAAGTTGAAATTATTATCAAATCTACGGTCCCTGTAAAAGCTGTAAAAAAACCAAGTTTCTAAGTCAACGCAATGAAAAACCGCCATTTTTGTCGCATATTTGATAAACCAAAATCGATGGGGTACTTGCCGTTGTCTTAGAATCATGCAATTTGACACAAAGCAAGTTCTTACATCACAAATACAGAAAAAAAAACTTAATTTGTTGTTAGATAACATTAAAAAAAATTGTCTGTCTGTCTGTCAAGACCCTTTTACTCAAGAACGCGTGGTAGAGGTGTCAAGTTGAAATTCATACAAAATACTAGAGTCTACGGAAAAAGTTGTAAAAAAATTAAGCTCCTTAATTGACTAACAATGCAATAAAAAAATAATAATATTAAAATACAGTCATTTTTGTCGCATATTGTGACACAAATAAATTAAAACCTATGGGGTATTTCCAGTTGACCTACAATCATGAAATTTGGCAAGAAGCAAGATGTTAAATAACAAATATAGGAAAAATCCAAAATCTGATAATTAAGGCATAAACCTGTGAGACTTAATCTCATGATGGAATAACTATCTACATATAATAAGTTTGTATGGAACCCTCGGTGCGCGAGCCAGACTCGCACTTGGCTGGTTTTTTATAGAAGCTGCACAAACAACTATTAGTGACTTATAAAGTCCTAGTACATGAATCATACTTTTGCCTCGATAGCTTAATTGGTAGAGCACTTATACGGACTGTTATTAATATTTTGACTGCATCTTTGCTATGAAAATATTTATTCACATTTTTATAGAAGCGTGTATTTATATAAGACTGCTAGAACTAGTACCCTTACTTAGATTTTCAAGTTGAATTGCATCTATCGACTGCGTACGGCTCTCACTAGTTCACCAGTCCACCTAATGGGGAGGCTGTTCCAGTCACACGCATTTTCTGACCGTGCTTCTATTTAAGAACAGTTTTCCTATTGTTAATCAATGGTACGAGGTGTTTGGTTTGGCATTTGCCATACTCCAGTTTTTTTTTTGACATTTCATTGCCTCACTCAATAATATACAATAACATTACAGTATCTTCGGTTTTCTTCAATTATAATTTTAAAATAATGTCAGGAAAATTTTAAGAATTCTAGCGAACATTTTTAAAATTAATTTAGATGTCCAGTGAATGGGTTAAAACAAAAGCATTCTCGGAATTTAAAGGCTGTTACTATAGCGTGTTTACCGTTTGATACCTAACTTGACTTGTAGGGTTCACGTGTGAGCAGTAAAATTATCTAAGCAACAAGTCTACGTGTAAAACAATATTCATAAATATCTTGAAATTAAAGATATAGATAAATATATATTTCGAAATTGCAGCCTTATGTTTTTATTTTAAAGTTTTTTATTGATAAAACTTACATAATTTGAACTTTAAATTTACCAATTTCAAATAATTTGCTCCATAAAAAGATTTTATTTTGAAATTAAATTCTAAAATTAAATAGTATTATTTATATTGTGTATATTACACAATGTTCATAAGAACAAGATAATAAGCTATGTCACCCTAAAACTCACATACATGAACCTTTAAAACAAATTCTCTTTTTGGGAAGTTGTGTTGAAAAATGTATAAATATTTGTAAAAAACTGTTTAGCTTACGTTTTTATGTCGGAAGGTTTGTAAAAAAGCTTAATAAAGGGTCCCAATCAGATTCGAAACTAGTCGGAGGCCTTTACTAGTGGGTGTTTTCAATTCTACTTACGGTTATTTTTAGAGTTCCGTACCCAAAAGGTAAAAAAGGGGACCCTTTTACTAAGACTCTGCTGTCTGTCCGTCTGTCACCAGGCTATATGTCATGAACAATGATAGTTAAACAGTTAAAATTACTATTTATGTATTATATGTATGTATTTCTGTTGCCGCTATAACAGCTAAAACTAAAAAACAAAATAATATAAATATTTAAGGGGGCTTCATCTAAGGTGATTTTCTTGCTCGATATTGATAATGGCAACAGGTAGACGCTTAAAATATTCACAGAATATTTAGTTATACGTTCTCTTTAAATACAAATAATTAATTTAAAATCAAACAAATATTTAAGGGGGGATCCGATACAACAAAAGTGGTTGTTTTGCCGTTTTTATAGATAATGGTACGGAACCCTTCGTGCGTTAGTACGACTCGCACTTAGCCGATTTTTATTCGAATATTTTGAAAGGACTCTGCATAGAAAGAAATATAGGTAAACCCAAGCTGTCTGGCTAATTCATGTTGGAAGATTGCATTCAACAACAGCTTGCAGTGTTTCATGCAAGTATTTTATGTCAAATTATCTCTCGCATTGTAGTCCTATGAAAAGATGTTCCTTTCACGCCATGGCAAAGTTACATTTGCAATTCCATTGTTTATTCGTTAAAGATGAATATAAAAGTCAGTAAATATAACGTTCTTTTTTAAGGAAAATATGTTAAACACGTACACACGGCCCTTTGTTGTCGTGACGTATTTGAGATGATTTTCGTTTCGTGCCAATGAACACATTTTCCATTTTCATGAAAAATCACGAATTTAAGAGAGTTAAATTTGTTACTTTTTTTACGGTTAAATGTATTAGTGGATGTTTTGATGCATATAATAATATTCTTCGTATCCTTTCCTTTAATGAAAAATAAGCAGTCCCGACCTTAGATTGAAATTTATATTCGCTACATTACGTGTAGATATACAAGCACCATAAACATTTATTACTTATTAAAGACAGTGGCAATTCAATAAATATGTTTTATGAGTTATTCAAATGTGATCCACAAGACACATTACTTTTATAAAGAAAGATTGGTATTTGGTTACTTAACATATTAAATACATAAAGGAGTATATAAGCTAAATCAGAAATAGTTTAATTTAGAAGTTTTCTTTTTAGGTATATATGTTCTGTGCCCAAAGAGTGTCAACGGAGACCTATTCAAAGTCAAAGGAGCTTATGCATTTTATGGTGGTACGGAACCCCCCAATGGACGCGCCCTTAGTTGTTAGGGTTGCGTACCCAAAGGGTAAAAAACGGGATCCTATTACTAAGACTCCGCTGTCCGTCGCCAGGCTGTGTCTCATTTTTTGCTCGATATTGATAACGACAACAGGTAGACGCTTGAAATATTTACAGAATATTTATTTAGGTATTCACTTTAAAAATAAATAATTAAATCAAAATAAAACAAATATTTCATGTGGTCACCCATACAGCAAACGTTATTTTTTTGCCGTTTTTATAGATATTGGTACGGATACCCTTCGTGCGCGAGTCCGGCTCGCACTTGGCTGATTTTTTATTTTTGCGTACATATCGATGGCTATTGGCCGGTTTTTAATTACTGAGGCCAAGTAAATATTCCAGCAATTTAATTAATAACATCATTTTATAATTCATCACATCATTTAATTACAATAGTAAGTATTAATAACTATGCGATTCGATAAAAATTACATGCATTGTTTTTTTTTCATGAGTTATTATTATGCTCAGAATTCCAATATATCTTTGGGAATCTTCAAACTTCTCTAAAGAATTCAAATATTAAAAAAAGTGTTAATGTATGGTTTATTTCGCGTGAGCCACAAAAAGGTTCAAAAACAATGTTTCACGAATAAGACTTTCTTCTTAATCCAACTTCCTCCAAATACAGAGCTTTGTTAATCCAATTATATTTAGTTTCAGAACAAACAACATACTATATCGATAGCTGATCCCAGAGCGCATCGCCCAACTTCAGAGAAAGTTTTCTTATATTTAATAAAATGATTGGTATTTATCTAACTTTTCCAACACACAAATTATAAGTAAGAAACACAAATAATTGTTGACATAGGGTCCAGGGCGAAGGAAGGCAGTGCTAGAAACGAGGGGTGGTAGCGGGGCGGTAATCAACCCAGACAGTAATTCGGGTGCCTTAAGGGTGTGATCGGTTGCCGGAGACAAGGGTACAACTATCATCCTCTGAGAGAAGAAATACTTTAGTTCAACATTTCCGATGTGGTTTTGTTTTGTACCTCTTTAAGATTAAGCAATTTCTCAATAAACATGCTACCATCCCGGGCAGCTGGTATTCCTTAGTTTGTAAGACGTCTCCGGAGAAATTAATGTAATGCGGAACATAAGTTAGGGTACTGTAATAGGATTGGGTTCGATGTTTCTGTGTCGTCAGTTGAGTTGTTTATTGGGGTATATTCAAGGTCGACATGAACTATTGCTTACTAAGTTATCAGTGAATCCATGACATACTATAACGGTTCCACATACAATATCAATTAATTCATCAATATATTTACGGAATGAGAATACTTTACGTGATATGAAATTATTTACTTTGCATTGTTTTATTTTTAAGTTAGATATGAAAATCTTGTTTTAACTTATTATCATTTCTGTACCTTTGAATCTTTTCAGTGTAGGAATAGAGGCAAAAAAAGTCTTGAAGGCAATACTCGTCGGTTTTGTGAACATAGCTACTGAAGAGCTCTTGAGCCGTCTACTCTGCAGACTTTGGGTATCTTTGCACCTTAATTACACAAGCTCCCGCATAAGTACGGCACGTATAGCCTTTGCCGTTATTCCCGAAAAATAAAGGAAAGGAAAAACTCGGGTATCGAAAAATCGAGGCCGCTCTTACGTGGTACGTCTTTTACTTGAAAAATATAAAAAAGAATTTGGTATATCTTCGTTTTATTCAAATTAAGGAACGAAATTTTGTTGGTTATTTATGCCTATTATGTTGATATTATGCGAAGGTTACGGAATTTCAAAAGATAGCTGCCCAATATTACATTTTTTTCAGCGTATGATTTCAATTATTTTATTATTGGAGTATCAATTATTAATAATATCAAATTAAAATGACTTTCCAAATATATTAACCCACCAAATTATATACATATTAAGTCAATGTATGCTAGTAGCTTGGTAGTACTATAACATTCCTACTCCTAATATAAGCGTCTTTAATAAATTATTTAGTAGTAGGATACTAGAATTAATAAAATAATATTAATAAAAAACTTATAAGTAAAGTTAAAATAAAATAAAATTATGATTTCTCATGAGTAATAAAAAAAAAATTAAGAATCATACAAACCTCATAAATATTAGACGAAATCGATTTTTCGTAAAGTGTGTGTGTGTGTCTATTATAACCTTCTGCTTGTCAACCGTCAGTTGCAGTTAAATTCACATAGGTAACCATAGGTATAACTACATATCTCAATAATTTCTTCGCGTACCAGTCCTATACAATTATTTTGTAGTTACAGAATTGTAGGATATACCTCATTACATTAATACATCAAAACATTTCAATATAACAGTTTTATAAGAGTGAACTAGGTTGCTCATTACAAACCAAAGGTGGGGGCGTAATTCAGCCAAGTGTGTATTGAGCAGAGCTCACGAGTGTCATACGACTGTTTTTAACACACTTGAGGAACAGTAAATTATTTATACTTATTTAGTAAATATACTTAGTTGTTGTAAATCTCTGTAGCATCGTAATTAAGAGCTAGGTAGGTTAACATTTTAGTTTTGTATTCATATATTTACATTTAGACGTCATACGATGCACTAAAACATTGTATCAAAAGTACAAAACGACTACATCAAAAGAAAGTATACAACTCGTGGTGAGTTGTTCGATGTCATTTTGTATGGGGTAATTTTATAAAATTTATATAATGCACGAACTGTAATGTGTCTAATGTGTATAAGCACTGACAATGTATGTAATAGTTTATGGGTGTAATATATAGCATTTGCGCTATAAATACTAGGTTTTTAAGGAAAAAAAAATCATTTATGTATTTTTTAACTTTCTACTTTCAATTTTTTACCGTGAAAACCTTTTTATTTTTGTACCTTATGACTAGACATTAACTATATAAGCATAAAACATGATAGATTTAAGAAGATAACGAGTTAGCAAACGGTCAAAAATGTAAAACTTTAAAACAAACCTCGTTATAACTCTGTTCTGCGAAAACGCACAGATATCAAACTTATATCATTTGATAGCCCTTGCTTTGTTCTTCATTTCTGTACTACTTTCATTTTTGTAACTTAAACCGTATGTCGGTAAATTAAGTTCAAGCGCTAAGTCGTAAGCAAATACTTGTATCGAATGAGCGAATAAACGAAAAGCACAGCGTGAGCTTAATCAAAGTTTTGCAACGAGATAGCTAAGCTCGCGGCCTCCGGGCCTCCTCACGGATTTATTGCCAGGTTATTCGACAGGGCTGATAACAGTCCTCATCTGCACATTCGCAACATTGCCCCGTTGCATGCTCGACCTCCGAAGGCAGACCCTTTTTCTAGGCGGCAAAGAGCACAACCAGACGCAGCGGCAGTTCTGTAAGGTGCCTGATAAGTACGTCCCTTTTCAATTTTACAGGGGTGCGTTCACCTCCGAGCTTCTGCCCGGGTCATGGGGTAGGATTACTCAACTGCAACCTCGACACCCGTAACTCTTTCGAAATTAGTAGAAAAAACAACATTGGCCTCCTCACTCACTCATCCACCGTTCGTCAAGCCGCGAACAACTTGCGGAGCGCGCTGTGCATTTTTACAAGAAGAAGTGTTTTACTTTATTTCCCCGCGAAGAATTTATACAGTCCACCTTGCCGTTTGCTAAATTAGTGTAAAAATATTGTAAAAAGTTGATATTTAATGGAATCTAATAATTTTGATATGTTTTTAACAAACATGTTGGATTTATTTTACAAAAATAAGAACTGCGATTCCATTGAAGCAGTAATGGCTGCAACAGCCAACTGCATAGTCAGTTCAGAAAAAAACATATCTGTATGTATAAAGGCAAACGTTACTGACTGACTGACTCATCTATCAACGCACAGCTCCAACTACTGGACGGATCAAACTGAAATTTGGCACACACATAATCATTTTGATGAAGGCATGCGCTAAAAAAGGATTTTCCAAAACTCATCTCCTAAAGGGGTGAAATGAGGGTTCAAAGTTTCTATGGAGGATCAAGATTGCGAGGTCAATCCATCAGTTAATAAGTTTTAAGTTGTTAGTTATTTATTATTTTTGAGAGGGAGAGAGAAAGAGAGGGAGAGAAAACGTCCAGTGTGAGTAGTTTTTTTTTAATAATTGAGGAGTTGCTGTAAGAAACTTACGCCGATAACCAAATTTAGGGCAGGCAAAGCCGCAGGCAGAAGCTAGTTGTTAATAAAACACACAATATTTCTAATGTTTACTAAGACGTTATCAAAAGCTTGTCACTGATAATATTTCTAAATACAACACCATTTCTTAAGCTAACACAAACGTAATGATTAATCATAATATTTATTTAAGTTACAATAGTATAATATTAAATTTTTATCAGGTCGCTGTGAATCGTCAAACAAAGGGTTTTTTTTTATTAATATTGAGTATAAACTTTATTACTTTCCACGTTTACTAAGACTCACAAAAATTTTAACACTAATAATATTTCTAGACATTACTTTTACATAATATTGTACTTGGACACTATTTTTTTCTTTAACTACGCTTTAAAAATTATATTTTGCTGTGCTGAGAGCACCGAAGCCCTGAAAATCCCATCTTATCTGCCAACTTTCACATTATCTCCCGAACTCTTCCATAAATTTGAGCCCCTAAGTCGACTTACACTTTATAAAGTCAAAACTACTAACTATATATATATTTATTCGTTTCTATTTTCTGCCTGATTAAGCCTGTAACCTTTGCCTGTAAGTTTCGAGAAAGCGACAATATGGGTTATCCTACCTCGCCAACTCGCTCGCCCCTCATTCAGAATCAGTTAATGCAAAAGTTTATTTTTATAAGTAAGATTACACTGTAGCTTTCCGGGAAGTTTTCCGAAGCAGATTTCTTTTGAAAATATACCAGGCTCGGGAAGAGACGCTTCCAACTGTATTCTGAGGATTAATATTATATTTACGAATGTTTCATAAAGATTATTTTATCTACTTTGCTAAATATCTTCGATTACTATTATATGTGGTTTGTAATTTGAACAAGAAGAAATATTTTAAGAAAAACTGAATAATTTTTAACTGAGGTATCTATGTCTCTCTGTTTGACTAAAATATATACCCAACTTACAAAATATAGCAAATTGATAGACAAAAAGGTTTTTAAAGATTTTAAAGCTAGAATAAAGGCATTAACCATAAACTAGTCATAAATACAACGATATCTACGCATGTGAATGTCTGTATGTATATCTTTACTGTTTTGATCCCCAGAAGGCCATACCTCGGCGGCTGGATATAAACATACCCACATCGTAATGTGGTGCACAGCCTCTTTTCACCGTCCACTTTATTCCTGCGTGAGTCAAAGTCAAAAAAAAGTCAAAATGGTTTATTCAAATAAGGATTTTACAATCACTTTTGAATCGTCAAAGTTATAAAATATTATTTTTTGAACCCTCCCACCTTCCCGCCGGTTCACAATGTTGTTGATTTCTACCGAGAAGAATCCGGCAAGAAACTCGATAGTTACTCTTTTAAAAACACTTAAATAAACTAAAATACAATTAATGTTTTAAATAAAAGATTTTTAGTCGTACAATTTTATGATACCTATGCATCCTGTAATTGAGCATCATCAGTCCCAAGGATTTTTATCATTAACATAGTCTGAAATATTGTAATATGCCTTTTTACAAAGTACCTGCTTGATAAAAGATTTAAATTTACTTATTGATAGATTTTGAATTTTATTGGGAACTTTGTTGTAAAAGTGTATACATTGCCCCATAAAAGAGTTACTTATTTTGTGTAGACGTGTATCATGCACCAACAGCTTATTTTTACTTCTAGTATTTACTTTGTGAACGTCACTTTTCTTGCTGAAACTATTGATATTTTTATGTACATATAAAAGATTTTCATATATGTACTGCGACACTAAAGTTAAAATTTTTACTTCCCTAAACCTATCCCTCAGAGATATCCTAGATCCTAATTTATAAATAGCACGAATTGCCCTTTTTTGTAACAAAAATATTGTATTTACATCAGCAGCGCTACCCCACAATAGGATACCATATGTCATTAAACTATGGAAATAGCTAAAATATACTATTTTTGCAGTGTCGACATCGGTCAATTGTCTTATTTTCTTGATCGCATACACAGCAGAGCTAAGTTTTTTGGCTAGGTTATGAATATGAGGACCCCATTGAAGTTTGGAGTCCAGCGTTATGCCAAGAAAGACTGTTGAATAAACAAGTTCTAATTGCTCGCCATTAATATTAATACATGTCTGTCTCTGACTAACATTTGGTAATGTAAATTTAACACATTTGGTTTTTTTTTCATTAAGTAACAAATTATTAGCGTTAAACCAATTTACAATTTTAGAAAGGGCATCATTTAATTCATTATAACATGTCTGTCGTCTCTTAACTTTAAAAAGCAAAGAGGTGTCATCAGCAAATAAGACAATGTCATGGTTTTTTACATTATATGGGAGATCGTTAATGTAAATAAGAAATAGAAAAGGACCTAAAATTGAGCCCTGAGGGACTCCTATAGTGACTGCTGATCCCGGAGATCTTTCACCGTTGACATCTATTTTCTGTACTCTCCTACTCATATAGGATGTCAAAAGGTCGAGAGCTTTGCCTCTAATACCATAGTGATGTAGCTTCCTGATGAGATTTTCATGTTGAACACAGTCAAATGCCTTAGATAAATCACAAAACACTCCAAGGGCGTCATGCGAATCCTCCCAGGCGTTATATATATTTTTTAATAGTGCCACTCCTGCATCGGTTGTGGAACGGCCTTTCATAAAGCCAAACTGTTTACTACTAAGTAGCTCATTAATACAGAAATGGCTTAACATTTGACAAAGTATGATTTTTTCAAAAACTTTACTGAGTATAGGTAGTATTGAAATAGGCCGAAAATTATTAGGATCTGTTGAACTACCTGATTTAAAAAGAGGTATAACTTTGCTAAGTTTCATCTCATCAGGAAACACACCACTATCAACACAACTATTAAATATAATGGCTAAGGGTTGTGCTATAACATGAATAATTGAATTTATAGTTTTTACAGAAAGTCCCCAAAGGTCTGTGGTGTTTTTAATTTCTAATGTTTTAAATGTATTAATGATATCTGTAGGACTAATGTTTTTAAATACAAAGGGAACGTTACATTCAGGAACACTAGCTTTTAATAATTTTTCTGCTAAGATTGGACTTGAGTTTAGATGTTCAGTTGTTTTGAATGGGATATTCCTAAAAAACTGTTCAAAGGCAACTGCTACCTCAGAATTTGTTTTAAAACTAGCATCATCTACAATCAACTCAAAGTCCTGACAAGAATTGTGGTAACTCTCTCGCCTCAACTCTGAATCCGACGCAGCGTAAGTGAACTAAGTTGGCTTTAGAAATGTCCCATACGTCGTAGATTATATGAGCTTTAAAGAAATATGCTATTAATTTAGCTATGTGTGATAATTTTTTTATCACACTTACTTGTAAACAGTGTCATTATGTGCAGGTAAAGCAGGTTTATTTTTTCTTAGCAAAGACGGCGTTCATAGATCCAACGGGCGATAATGACGCACATATTCTATCAAGTAAGTATAAGAGCTGTATCGTTGTCCTAAACCCGAAACACGCACAGACTACAAGTGAGCAATATTTAGAACTTAGAACTTTATTATTCTCGAAAAATACAGGTTATCCTTAATAAATAGGATACTTAAAAATTAGCCAAACAACAGAAACGGACGAGAACAAAATAAAAATAGTACTTAAATTTTTACACTTCAACTTCCAAGCAAAAAACAACCATAAATACAGTGTGAACACAGTTTGGTTATAAAATTTAAATTATGAAACTGTACCTATTATCTTGTATTGGGTAAGTTATTTCTAATCAACTTCTATTGTTTCTTTTAGTAACTAGTATAAATAAATAAATAAACACAACTGCAAAAAGAAAACAAACCAAGTGATCGAAACGGTTCTGTAATATCTGTAACAACTGATTTTATTGGCGGGTAGGTAATTTCGTGGCAGTAGTCAGTTGATTTGTGGTGATGATAGTAAACATGGTTCTCTAAATATGGCTGATGCGTTTTTTTCTCTACTTCTATTCCCGCCATTTTATTAATTTATTTGTTCATCTTATATTTTTATTTATGTTATGAAAAACATTGTGTGTAACACGGGCCGTACGGAAATTACAAACTCGAGTCAGTAAGGCCTTATCGACCTTCGGCCTTAGGATTTTAAATTGCCTCTCGTTAGTTATTTCATTCTTACCACCCTTGATACACAATGTACTATTTACTCTATATATTCGATCGAGGTAAACGTATGTATTCTTTTTATTAATTCCTGAAATCTATCTACATTTGTCTGTTTCATCAAAAATTAATGTCAATGTCAATGTGTAAACGTCTGTGCCTGTTTGAGTCACAAACATTCAAACATCACCCCAAACGTATACTCACATTTATAATAATATTAACACTTTACTTTTGCTACCGGTTCCGCCCGCGCTTAATTCGGTTATCAGCGTGGGATTTCTATCGCCAACTCCATGATTATAGTGAGGAAATTTGCAACACCAAACTATAACTATATACTTCGTGCGCTTGGAATTTTTTATTGTTATTCCTGCGAGAAACTTTTTTATCGGGATAAAAATAGCATGTGTCCTTTTCCGTTTCCTTAACTATGTATGTGCCAAATTGACAGACAATCAAACTCACTTTCGTTTTTATAATATTAATTATGGATTAACAGCAGATAACTACGTAGTAATATGTATGTATAAAACTTCCTCATTTACAAGCGAAAAAAAAAACAGAAATGTTACCAGGTGACAAAAAATATAGTTGAAAAACAAAAGTCTACATAATTTTTACTGGCGGCATCCACTTCGTCATAATATGCCATTAACGCTTGAGCGACGCGGCCTCTAATTCACGTTTAAAAGCCTGCACTCGAGACAAAGTCTGCTACAATTTCGTCTTATCCAGCAATACCTTGCAAAAATGTAATTTGTCAAGAAGAGTAGTGGCTACAAGAATTTTATTAAGGAAATAATATTCTTATCCTTAATAATACAATGAGAGTTGAACCTTTTAAGTGGTAAGGTATACAGTATGCTGAAATATGTATTAAGATAGCGCTAAGACCTCGCGAGGAGAATTAGAATTTTAAATAATATTTAAGTGAATAACCAAAGAATATGTTAATGCAAATCAATTTAAATTGCACTAAATTTTTACACTTAAGTTTTTGTTACTCGTAAGTATAGTATTCATTTATACTCTATACTATATTTGCTACTCTCGGGTATCAAAATAGGTCCTCGCATTAAATCTTAGGGTTCCTTAGCCAATTGGCCAAAAACGGAACGCTTATAAATTCGTCATGTCCGTCCATCCGTCTTACAATGCCGCTACTTTTGGGCAGATTCTAATGAAGTTTTACTAAAATGTGTTAGTAAATCTAAACCAGCCATACAGATATGTTGCATTTTTAGCGGTAGCAGTACTCCATATAGTGAACAAAGGAAGGAAAGAAAATTTCCACTCCTTTAGGCATTGGATTGGGTTATAGGATTTTTTTGTCTAAAATTTATATTTTGAGAGTTATTTGTTTCTAAAGTTAAAATAAAATTGGGTCCACGGGGACAATTTACACCGCATGATTTCAAAAGCTGAAAAAAGTCACGATTATAGTGCTTAATTTTTATTGGCAATAATTGTTATTCTACGAAACCCTAACTTAATGCATATACGATACGCACTTGCTGGTTTTTTCAGTGGTTGTGCAATCTTTTATTATCTACTTGTCATTATCAGATTTAGCAAATTAAATCTACAGAAAGCTTGGCATTATTATAAATGTCAGCCATTACAGTAAGACAAAAACAAAGGCCTGGCTACATAACTGTAGGTATTAGTAACAATTCGTTTCCATGGGCTGTCAGAAACACGCAGGCCGTGGGCCTCCGTCTCTGGCCCTCACGCATCGTTGCACCATCCTTAAGGCTGTAGACACACGCTACGTTTATAGCGTTTTTATGTATATTTATTTCTAAATCGAAATATATAACACTAAAATACAAAGGCAGAAAATAGGTTATGTTCAAACGAGTTGATGTTGAGTGTCAGCAAAATTTTTTATTGTCAACGGGATTTAAAATAACCTTAACGCTTTCTTTGTCACACCCGTTTTTAAATTTAATTGCAATTTCACGAACGTATTTCCATAATCTCTGCTATTTACAAAAAAAAAAAACCTACTTTAGAAGCTTTTGCAAATCATTTCTTTCTTAATTACTTAGTTTTCAAAATGTATAATTCGTTTTCTAATTTCCTGACTGTAAAATTTTACTAGAGCCCAAAGCTTTGTGCCTTAAAATTCACAATTTCTGTAGTTTTTTGTGGAGATGGTTGCATGAAAAAAAAAGCAGATTTAAAAGAATAAAGGATTAAACAAAGTTCAAAGTGTATATAAACATTAGTGGACCATCAGTTCACGATGCGGTAAGTTTATTGCAAAAAGCTTAATCAATAGGAACAATTTGAAATGAGGTAATATGTAATTCTTTAAATCTAAATCATTCATCAGTCGTGAGCGCGCACCCACTTGCGACGGGCGTGTGTTTCTTTGTAGCGTTTAATCGCGGGTAAAAATGACGAACGTTATAAAGTGCAACGAGTGCAATATTGTAATTGACGAACTACTATGTTACGTTCAAAACAAAGTGTCAGTGATAGATGAAGAGACGCTTGTGCGAATATGTACAACATCATTCACTTCGGACGAAATAAGGAATGCAAAATCGCTTCTGTTTGAGTCGATCCCAACAGACAGGCGAAAAATAATACGTAAAAATAAAGGTAAAGAAGAACGGGATTTATCAGATATTATAAATATTTTTAAATCGACTGAGCCCGACATTATCCCAGTATTTGTGGCTAAACAGCTGGACAAACTACCACCGATTCTGTTTGATCACCTGGACTGTTCGAAACTACTGAAGGACATGTTGGTAATGAAAAATGAGATCGAAGACATAAAAGCTACATATGCTACGCTTGATGCTGTAAAAGAACTTAAAAGCGATATTTTACGATTGAGAAATGACTCATTACCGCCAGCATCAGCGTTTAAAATAAATCTAAAACGTGGTGCTTGGTTAGACAGCGGCCCTATGGGGCTGGCACAAGATGGACAACAAACATTAATGAATGACGACACCGAATCATTCGATAATAATAGGTCTCCTTCGTCACAATATAGAAAAATGAGGGTAGTTAGAAACCAGACGGATTCTATATCCATTGAGACTCAACACTCGGTAGAACTCAACCAGACAAGCCCGAGCCCCTGGCGGGGAGCGGTAGGCGTACGGGGCGCGGGAGGAGTGCGGTCACCCGTAGATCAGATGGCGGATCCTCGGACCGGTTCTGAGTCGGACACTGCGCATACATCACTCATACCTAGCCCGACGCCACAGGTAGCGGAGCAGCTAATTGACACTGTGACCGACACTGTGACCGACACCGGCCTTAGTAATAATAAGACGGAACGATGTGAGTCAGAGCGGTCGCTATGTATAGGCGAAACTGTGGTGCATCAAAATAATAACAACGAAGGATGGAAAACAGTTACAAATCGAAAACCGATGAAATATCGATTTTCAGGCAAATCAGGTGTAGCCCGTGACTTAGAAGGCAGCTTCAGAGCGGCTGAGAGAAAAATTCCTATGTTTATTACGAACGTACATTTATCTACGGCAGAGAGTGACATTGTGAAACATATTTATAACAAAACACAGGAAACTGTTACTCTGGAGAAAATAAATATGAAATTTGATAGAGGGCACAAAGCATACAAAATTCTGATATCAGAGATAAATTTGCCCAGGTACATGGACGAGAAATTCTGGCCTGCAGGTGTTATATTTAGACGTTTTGTGCACTTCAGACACAAGAGAGCGAATATTACGAAAATTTCTGACGGCTTAAAACAACCAAACAATGGATAGCGGCCCTTATCATTTCGCTACGTTTAACTGTAAAAACGTTAAGCGCTCTGTAGAGGATGTTAGAAGCCTATGTCGTACGTGTGACGTGATATGTCTTCAGGAGACCTGGTTGCTGCCGCATGACATACCATACGTCGGCACGATTGACTCCGGTTTTGGATATACTGCAACATCTGCAGTTGATACGTCGGCGGGGATTCTGCGCGGGCGACCATACGGTGGCGTCGCGTTGCTATGGCGATATAGTGCCTTTCAACAAGTTTCAGTGTTGCAATGTGATAATACTCGTATATGTGCCATTAAAATAACAACTTGCGATACACAAATATTAGTGATGAGCGTTTACCTGCCAACGAATTGTGCCGATAATTTGGAGGATTTTATAGATTGTCTAAGCGCAGTCACTGCTATTATTGACGAACAAGGAATTGAATCTGTGTTTATCTTAGGTGATTTCAATGCAGATCCGGGTGAGTTGTTCTACAGTGAACTTATAAATATGTGTGATGAACAAAAATGGTCATGTGTAGACTCAGAAAAACTGGGGCTGGACTCGGGTACCTTCACATTCATTAGTGATGTGCACGGGACTAGCAGCTGGTTGGATCACTGTATTGCTACTCACTCGGCTAAGCATTCTGTTATAGAAGCAGATGTGAAGTATGACACTCTTTGGTCTGATCACTACCCACTTGTAATTACTTGCAACTTAAAATTACTTACCCCTAAGATTTCACCAAAAATTAGTAATATAAATAAAGATGTAATATGGGGTGAAAGAAGTGAGGAGCAAGTCGCGAGGTATACCAGAGAGTGTCATATGAGATTAAAAATGATTGACTTTCCTTCAGAGTGTGTAAGCTGTGCCGATTATTTTTGTAATGACCGTGGCCACAGGCGTGTTCTGGACAATCTTTATTCTGACATTGTAACCGCCCTTCGAGACGCAGCAGTGGTGAGTCGGGGAAGCACGAGCTCAAGAAAAAAGGTCGAGGGCCCACGCTTAATGGGGTGGAATAAACACGTCAGTGGGGCTCACCGGGAGGCCAGGGCTAATTTCAAGGTATGGATAATGTGTGGTAAGCCGAGGTCCGGCCTTGTTTACCAGGAAATGTGTCAAAGCCGCAGAGCGTTCAAATCTCGATTAAAATGGTGTCAAAATCAACAAGACCAAATAAAAATGGACGCTCTTGCGGAGAAACACATCAAAGGCGACTTCCGCGGTTTTTGGAAAGCCACTAATAAAACAAATATAAGACCTGGCCTCCCGGCGAGCGTTGATGGTGTGAGCGATTCAAAGGATATTGCTAATATCTTCAAGAACTATTTTTCGGTTAAGTCTCCCCTAGGTCCAGCGAGGGAGGTGCACAATATTGCCAGAAATGGTCAAATGGTGGGGACTAGGTTTCGGGCCAAAGATGTTGCTGAAGCCATTAGGCAAATATCTAAAGGCAAGTCACCAGGCCACGATGGACTCAGCATTGAGCACTATAAGCATGCCGGACCACATATATGTAGACTCCTAGCAATGCTCTATTCCTTATGCGTGGGTCACTCCTATATGCCTGACGATTTAATGAAAACAGTGGTGGTGCCTGTAGTGAAAAATAAAACTGGTGACCTTGCTGACAAAAATAACTACAGACCCATTTCTCTTGCCACTATTGCAGCTAAAGTTCTTGACGGTTTGCTTAATACACAGTTAAATAGTTATGTCACACTGCATGACAATCAGTTCGGGTTTCGTCCTCGGCTGTCCACTGAAAGTGCGATTCTGTGTCTTAAGCATACCGTCAGATACTATACAGACCGCAAGACACCGGTGTATGCTTGCTTCCTTGACTTATCTAAGGCATTTGATTTGGTGTCATATGATCTGCTATGGAGGAAGCTGAGAAGCACAAATTTTCCACTGGAACTGGTCAGCCTGTTTCAGTATTGGTATGCACACCAAGTCAACAGTGTGCGATGGGCGGGGGCAATGTCGGATCCGTACTGGCTTGAGTGTGGTGTTAGACAGGGTGGATTGTCATCTCCAACCCTGTTCAACCTCTACATAAATGAGTTGATCATAGCGCTTAGCAATCAGCACGTTGGCTGCCACGTTGATGGCGTCTGTGTTAACAATTTGAGCTATGCTGATGATATGGTGCTCTTGAGCGCATCAGTCTGTGGTCTGAGGCAGTTGATACGGACTTGTGTGGAATACGTGTCTGGCCACGGTTTAAAATATAATATCACGAAAAGTCAATGCATGGTCTTTGACGCTGGTGTGAAATGTGCAAGTAATGTACCACCAGTGCGACTATATGGTGTACCCCTTAAAACTGTACCAAAATTTAAGTACCTAGGGCATGTAGTCACTACTGATCTCAAGGACGATGCTGACATTGAGCGGGAACGGAGGGCGCTGTCAGTAAGAGCCAATATGATGGCCCGTAGGTTTGCAAGATGCTCAGCTGAGGTTAAGGTCACCCTCTTTAAAACGTAATGCACATCTCTGTACACGTGCAGCCTATGGGTTAACTATACAAAAAAACGGTACAGCGACCTCCGTGTCCTGTATAACAATGCATTTAGGATTGTGTTGGGGCTGCCACGATTCTGCAGTGCCTCTGGCATGTTTGCAGATGCACGCATCGATTGCTTCCATACGACTATGCGAAAGCGATGCGCGTCCTTGCTACGCAGAGTTCGTGCCAGCTCCAATTCTGTCCTGAATATGATCGCTGAGAGATTAGACTGTCCTTTCCTTAGGCATTGCTGTAACAGACATGTGGCGGTGCCAATGCCGGAAAGGAAGTACTAAATGACTGCATATATATGTATGTACTATTTAAATTGATTTTATTTTATATAATGTTCTGACATTTTTATTTTTTGTTTGAGTGGTTTAATTTATTTAATTACGTATTATTTATTTATTTCTAATTCTATTTCTAAATATCAATGTATAATATGGGTTTCTTGTTTACCTGAAATAAATGAATTTTGAATTTGAATTAAAGAACAAGAAAACAAAGTCAAATTACTGAAGTGTATTATATGTATTCATGTGTGTCTGTATATATATATCTTTATGGTTTATATCCCCAGAAAGGGGTAACTAGTGGCTAGCCACACATCCACACTAAATATTTTTGGACACTACACTCAGCACCCAGACTCAAGACAAAGACAAATGTTTATATTATGACATAAATGGTTGTCCAATGCGGGAATCCAATCCACACTCTTTGCACAGCAGCTGGCCACACTACCAACTAGACTGCGAGGAATAAAAGACCTGTGACTCAATAATGTACTACAATTGCCAATTCCTGACTAACTATAAAAATTTACTCTGGATTTGGCCGGGAAAATCCTATTAATAACTACGGCGACCAAGTAATTGAACGAAGCAACAAAAAGTATAGGTACCATGGGTTTTTTCAAAATAACAGTCTATATTAAATTTTTACAAAAGAATTTATTTACCCCAGATGAAACATGGATACGGAACCCTATCAAACCATATCCAATCACCCGTTTTCTAAGCCTGTTTTTTTTAAAGCAATTTTCTAAAGCTCCTTTCGTTTGTAAACCTGCTGTGTACCATTTTCTGACAAAATAATTAAAAAGAGTATTAAATGCAGCAATATTCATTATCTACAGTATCCTTTTAGCACACTAAAAACGTAGCTTAAGTGAAACTTAATGGGTTAAGTAGGTGAAGAAAGTTGTAACCGCTTCTCGTTTGAGATAATATTTAAAGGTCCCACCGAAACGAAGACACTGAAGTAAAGATGTTCTTACTTATGAGATAATACAAGTATTATAAAGGTTTTCATTTATACATATTACAATTTTGATCTATTTAAATAAACACTTTTTTTAAATTTGGCTTTTGAGGGAAGTTATTATAATAGGTCCGAAATAGAAATCGCCAAATTTGCGTTTTCTTTACGTTTTGAGACTTGGAGAATCGGTTGCTAACATTTTTAGAGTGATGTCTGTGTGTGTACGTGTGTGTGGGTATACCCATATATCTAAGCCTTTTTACCCTTGATATCTCAAGAACCAATGGACCAATTTGTCTAATGACCATATCAATCGAGACGACACGTCATGTCTTAGATCTGAAAAGAGTGTCAGAAAAATACGTACAGCGGTATGTTTTATATCGCTAAGAAACTGACTTTTTAGTATGTAGTTAAATTTAGATACCTACAAATAAAAAGGGCAATACTGTTTACATTCTATTGTGACAAATGCTATTTAGTGCTACTATTGGATAAAATAATAGAGATTGATACTGACTGACTCTTAAAGTGACCTCAGGTAGCCAATAATTCTTATCTATTTAGTAACATTTTCCTTATATACCGAAAGCCTGGGTAACAAGAGCTATTTGACATTGACAAGGATAGTTTTTTTTGTAAAAGTAACTCTTAATTTTGTTTTATGCTATGGTTCTGTATCATTTTTATTCGTCTCCGTCGTCTAAGCATAAAGATGTTCACTGCTCGACATAGGCCCCCCCATACCCATATCTTCTAAATGACCAGTCCTGAAGTGTTCGCAGACCCCTGACTTCCGGAAACTCTAACCAGACTTTTTTTGATCTTGTATTCTTATTGTAAGTAAAAAAAATCTACTATTTAGGGTTCCTTAGCCAAGTGGCAAATAAGGAATCCTTGTAAAATGTCTTGCCGTCCGTTCCTATGTCACAGGCTTTATGTAAAATGATAATATACATAAAGGCGTTTTCTGTAAAATGTATGTTTTGCTAGTAATTGGCTTCTGAAGTTGAAGATTTTGTGTCCCTGCTCTAACTTTTAAATACCGGTGTTCTAAAAATCTGAAAAGAATTACGAATATTCTACAGTTTTTATATATTTATAAATACTTTTCATGAAAACACAGGTTGATATTTTGCAAGTTATCCGTTCTTTTTAAAGTTATTTTGTGTTCTCGCTGCTAAGTTTTTAAACGGGTATTCTAAGGACCTACATTGCAACAATGGGGTTTTATAAAGCTTTTTTGAAAAAAAAATGTTTACAAGTTATTCAAATATACATTTTCTTTATGGGCGTTAAGCTGAAATTGACAATGCTATTCTCAAATAGAATTCATTTTTCTGTAGCAAAAATATATGATAGATAGACGTACAGATTAGCATAAAAAGTAAAAAATAATTACAGTAATATCACATAAAATGTAAAAATTCTATTAAAATCATTTTCTAGCTATATCGTTTTTATACTTTTTATGAAATAAATTATGTCCCCTCTACTTGTTGATAAGGAGTTTTAAATTAAAAATAGAAAAACGAGAGGTTCGGCCGTTATTTTTTAAAGCGATGTTTTAACTTATATTTTAAAACAAAAACAGTAATTTGCTAGTTAAAGAATGTAGAGAGCCATGTTATTTTTCCAGTGTGATACTTGCAATAGGACAGAGAAAACTGCACATTCAAGTAGGGTGCCGCCTTAAGAGAGTGCGTTTGTTTACCACATATATTTAGGCGTTAAAATGAATTATGAAAGGTACAGATATAAACAAACAAATATAACAAAAGTTACAAACACCAAAACGATAGATTTCTTGTTAAAAACAGAGTTATACTTAACCTACCTAGTAGGTAACTTGTGGCTATCTAACCTAGACGAATTACTCTCGAGACATAAAGAAAAAAGGCCCCGCAATTTAACACATATTTTGTGGAAATTCTTGATTGGGACGAAAACCATCCTAAGTAGTTATATGCCTCTCAAACTGGAAATAAAATATTAGCTATAAAAACTACAGAAAAGAAAAGAGATACAAAATAAATATTCCCGAACGGTAATCTTTATATACACAAAATGTCATTAGAAAACAATAAGTTCTCTACAAAAACATTAACATTCCTTTAAAATGAAATAAAAGGGGTCCACTGAAACAGAATAAACCTTTTTGCGACCCTTGATGATTAAAATAGTATACTAATTTACATTTTGTGTGCGCTTTACTGTCTCAAATCCTATTATGAAAGTTGTGATTTATCGCCGCTTTTATTCTTTTTCAGGTAAGCTGATACACTGCGCCACAGAAACCACTGAAATGGTAACAATGGTTAATTAGAGCTTTTGTTCTTCACTCGGATTTATTAATGTTCTTTCTACGAAGGTAGCAGCACATTGATGTTGTGCTGACCTTAACGTTTTTACTTCATACTATTAAACTTTTAAACACAAAAGTCAAATTATTGGATAATACATTTTTGATTTTGTTTTAAGTGTAACTGCATTTTTAACTCAGTTGCTTAGTATGACACAATGTAGTTTGGTTACTTAGTATCACACACTGTAGTACAGTTATTTAGTATGACACAGTGTTGTTCGGTTTCTTACAGTCACACAATTCAAACTCAAACAATATTTTTATTTAGATATACTTTTAAACAGCGCTTTTTTGAATCGTCAGCTTAACCATTAATTTTATAAACTTTACCATGTGTAAAATGTAGTTGAGTTACTTAGTATGACACAATGTAGTTCAGTAACGTAGTATGACACAATGTAGTTAATTACTTAGTATGTCACAATGTAGTTAAAATAGTGACATCAGTGCAGCACGCTTATTCTTGAAAATAATTTCTATCAAAAAAATCGTACTGCCATAGAGAAATTTGGACATTGTTACGATACGATACAGTTTATAATTAAGTAACAAAATCTGTCAAAACAAATATTGATACACTTGACATCTGGTTTTGACACAGACTGCGTCTCATTTGGTTTTAAGAGTAAAAGGTTCCTGCTAAAATGCTGCTATGACTAAATTATTTATGTGTTGGTATTATTAGTGCGATAATTATTTCTTATAATTTTGTAATAAAGCTAAGTATATTTGCTTATTTATTAATATTTGTAAATTCTGCATCAACCTCAGTATATCTCTACATTTCCATTTTACTAAATCAAGATTATTTGGTATTCAACTTATATCTTAATATTGATTATTTTGAAACATGAGAGAGATTTTTGCTAATTTAAACATCATTATTGAAAACTTAAAAATTTAAAGAAATTAATTAAAATTGAAAACAAATCAGAAATCAATTTAAGTAACGGTAGAAATTCGTCTTCAAGGCGTTACCGAATCAAACTGAATCGGATAATGAAACTGAAGTCAGCTTGATTTAGGAGCGCGCTCTAACGACGCCGTTATACATTTCCGGCTATGACGTCAGCGAAAAGGTTATCCTTTCCCCTCTGCAACTCATTGGGGGAAGTGAATACTTATAGTTATGAATGTTATATTTGCTTTATAGCTAATGCAATTTATGTGCCATGTCTACAGTCGATACAGTTGAAATGAATCTTAATATTTACCACTGCGGTGAAAATAAAGTAATAGTCTAGTGTATTTTTATGTTTTTACAGTCCTCCGAAGCACTCTAATGACTGTATAGAATTTAACATTTAATTTGGTATTCAATAAAAAAAACTGTTAAGAGCGTGTCGAACCATGCTCAGTGTAGGGTTCTGTAGCTGTTAGCAAATCAGCTAAACTTGGTGGGCTATATATCAGAAATTAATTTACTAAATAAGCATTGTTATTTCTGAAAGTAATTTTTGTCTATGCGCTAAATTATATTTCTTTTTAGCTTTTTCCGCATTGCTTTTAGGGAAAGCTTAAATGAAACGATTGGAATCGAAAAGTAAATTTGGAGCTGAATATTTCAATAACATAACATAATTTGGAATAATTGTCTATGGACCCTATAATTATTTAAAATTCCCGATTCAATTATACCTTAATCGATATGGTAATTTTTAATGTTTTTTTTACATGTTTTAATAGATTTTGAAAAGTTTATGAATAAAATGATTGTGACATACAAACATAAAAGTTCCCAGTTATGACACTAAGTTTATTGAGTAAAAAAACACACAAGGAACCATTTTAATAAAGAAAAAAGAAACCTTATTCGGTATTCGGTATTGAAATTAAATGTCTTAAAAGACCTTAAAATCAAGAATCCAAAACTTACTTCTAATTTTTAACCATATTTACATTCATAAATAAATCATTTTCGCAAACTAAGGTAGTTTTTACTACATTTTTAGGGTTCCGTACCTCAAATGAAAAAAAAGGAACCTTTATAGGATCACTTTGTTGTCCGTCTGTCTGTCTGTATGTTTGTCTGTCAAACTCCTTTTTCTCAGAAATTAATATCAATACTTAGGTCTACGGTCCCTTGAAGATGCATATTTTGGCATACAAAAAAAAATCAAAACCTATGGGGTACTTTCTGTTGTCCCATAATCATGAAATTTTACACGAAGCAAGGTGTTACGTCACAAATATAAATCAAAAATGTTAATTTTCAGTTATAACACATTAAAAAAAAGATTGCCTGTCTGTTTGACAAGACCCTTTTACACAAGAACGCGTGAAATTCATATCAAATACTATTGGAGCACTTCCCGTTCACCAAGAATGATCAAAAATGGCAAGAAGCAATGCCATGTAGCACACATAAAGTAAAAAATCTAAAAACCGTACATTTATTGTTACATAAAAAAACATTGTTTTTTTCCAATTATAAACTTATTTGCAGTTGCAAAACTAACCGCAATCTATGTCGATGTATTGGATCAACAGTTGTCCAACGGCAAAGTTAAGTTTGTCCCTCAATACAGTTTACCTTTGACAGAACCTTCGGTGCGCCAGTCCGACTTGCACTTGACCGGTTTTTTTTTTTATATTGAAAATGTAAAGATAGGTTTCATTTGATATCAAAAACGGCACAATTCCATTATTTTAATACATGACTTTGTGTCCTTCAGAGGGCTCCACATAAAAGTCAACGTGCCACGTCTGTTGTACCGCTGGTAAACATTGTAAGGAAAATTTAAATTTCCAAATTTTCGTTACATTGTTTATAACTTTGAACATAAAATTAACTCTAATTCACCATTAAATCAGGGTTGATTTTACGGAAAATAGAAAGCTGAGGTACACTTTAACATCTTATAAGAAACAAAGTGTTCGCCATTCAATTAATAAACCTTCATTTATACAAAAAGTAAAATCAATTTCCGGTTTTCATTTACTTGTAGTGTTTCATTTAATTGAATTAATACATCACAACAATTCACAACAATCTTTTGATATTGTTGGTGTGGTTGTGGAGGAAAAAAAATTTTTTGAAACATAGGTACCTTCTTATACTTAATTCACTTTTACTCCTGGCAACATTATTTAAGTTAGTCTAAGTTTACTGATTCTTGATTTTACTTACTATTACCTTAGTATGCTGTTTATTCCACAGATGCTTAATTAAAAGTTTACCGATTTTCTATTTTTGTTATTTTTATAATTAACTCTTTATAATTTTAAGATTTGTATTGCTTTTTCCATTTAACATTAATTCGTTTTAAAGTTAAATTTAGTTTAGAAGATCCTGACGTCTGCGCAACCGCAGTCACTGAGACAATCCTCGCTGGTATGGCATGTTTTATTCCTAACCCGTGGTTTAATCGTCTCGTCGTTGTCTTGCAGAGAAGTTAAAATACTCAAGAAAATTGCGTACGAAGCTTGGACCACGGCTCATAATAATAAGCATGCGAATATTTCTGAGTCAAAGCAACTGCCACAGCTAAATTACAAATTATCGGCAAAATGGTTGGGCGACTTGCGAGCTATCACTCTAGGAGTCGTGCTTTCTGGTCTTTTGCTAAAGCTGTCGCAGGGAACTTTTGCCTGTCGTCATTACCGCTACTGCGAAAAACCGATGGTCACCATAGCCCTTAGTGCTTAAGAGAAAGCTGATCTACTGGGCGGTCTCTTTGCCTCAAACTCGAATATGAACGACGAAAGCGCTGTACCACTATCTATACCGTGGCGTGGTAAGACCATGCTGGAAATCCCCATAACACGTTCATGAGCCGTGTGGGCCAAACGGTATCCCAGCAGTGGAGCTTAAACAGTGTACCCCTGAGTTATGTCCTGTACTCACGCGCCACTTCGGGCTTCAGGGAAGACTGCGAATGCGCACCCGGTGCCCAAGAAGGGCATTACCTCTCTCCTCTCTTAGGTAATATATAACATAGCTAATAGAGCGTGTGATCAACACGCAGTTTCTAAGAAAAATCGCTCGCAGTCGCTCGACTGGTGACCATCTAGTGTATTTCACACATCGATGGGCAGTAGCTATTGAGTCAGGGGGAGGCATTGGCATGTAGCCTGGACATAGCGAAGGCGTTCGATCGGGCCTGGCACTGGGTCTTCTGTCGAAGTTGCCATCTTACGGAATTTCCGAGGGTTTGTGAAAATGCGTGGGTAGCTTTTGGGCCAGCAGACGCATCCGATCCGTAGTTGACGATAGTAGCTCTAATAGCATGGATATTCATGATGGCGTCCCGCAAGGCTCTGTGCTCTTTCTTAATTTGTTTCTCCTGCATATCAATGACATGTTATCCATGAATAACATACATTGCTATGTAGGTGACAGTACTTGAGACGTCTAGTACACTGGTCGTGCAAGCATCTCTTGTTCCGTTGTGGAGGAAAAGCGCGGAGAACTTGTGTCTCAAAACGAGACCACACTGTCCATTTTTTCAAACTGAGGACGAGAAAACTTGGTCCGATTCAACCCTATAAAGTCTGCGCGTTCACTGCTAAGAAAACCCCATTCATTGAGGTCCCGCAATTCCAGAACAGTCCCCTCTCCATCTCCAAGAGCATTGGGATCCTTGGTGTTGATCATTTACAAGACAAGGTGAATCTTGCGCCCAAAAATCTTCGTGTTCTCAACAGAGAAAAGTAGTACTTTACCTTGGGGTAAAGGTTGCTGCTTTACAAGTCGCAAGTCCGGCCCCATATGGAGTAACTGCTGCCATCTCTGGGCAGGTGCACCCGGATACCACCTTGGCCCTTTTGACTCGGTTCAAAGACGGACTTTGAGAATCGTCGACGATCCCAAACTCACAAGCTAGCCGTATCAAACCCTAAAAGAAGTCGGAGGAGAGACTTTGCCTCACTGTGTGTGTTCTACCGCTTGTATAATGGGATGTGTTCTGAGAGATTGTTCGAAATGCGGTTACATTGTACTATCGCACCGCTCGGCATCGGCAGGGAATTCATCCTAACCTTAACCTTAGAACCTAAATGGTCACGTACATCAACACACAGCTTCTAAGATACCTAAAAGTACACGACCTGGTCAGTGACCGTCAATATGGCTTTCTCCACGGTCGCTCGACTGGTGACCTTCTTTTGTATCTCACACACCGATGGGTACTAGCCATTAAGAGTCAGGGGGAGGCTTTGGCATGTAGCCTGGACATAGCAAAGGCGTCCAATCGGTCTGGCACCGGGGTCCGCTATCGAAGTTGCCATCTTACGGAGTGTCCGAGGGTTTGTGCAAATGGGTAGCTAGCTTTTTGTCCGGCAGACGCATACGAACCGTAGTTGACGGTAGTTGCTCCGATAACATGGACATTAATGCTGGTGTCCCGCAAGGCTCTGTGCTGTCTCCTACGCTGTTTCTACTGCATATCAATGACATGTTGGACATCAACAACATACATTGCTATGCAGATGACAGTACTGGAGACGCTTATTACACGGGTCGTGCAAATATCCCTCGTTCCGTTGTGGAGGAAAACCGCGGAGAGCTTGTGTCTCAAATCGAGAACACACTGTCCAAGGTCTCTGACTGGTAAAGAGACGGGTAAACTTGGTCCGATTCAACCCTACAAAGACACAAGTGTGTGCGTTCACCGCTAAGAAAACTCCATTCACTGTAGTCCCACAATTCCAGAACACTCCCCTCTCCATCTCCAAGAGCATTGGGATCCTTGGTGTCGACATCTCCAGCGATGTTCAGTTCCGAGATCATTTACAAGATAAGGTGAAGCTGGCATCCAAAAAACTTGGTGTACTCAACAGAGCGAAGCAGTACTTCACGTCGGGGCAAAGGTTGTTACTTTACAAGTCGCAAGTTCGCCCCATATGGAGTACTGCTGCCATCTCTGGGTGGGTGCACCTGGATACCAGCTTGGCCCTTTTTACTCGGTTTAACAACGGGCTGTGAGAATTGTCGACGATTCCAAACTCACTTGCGGTATCGAGCCCTTAAGTCTGAGGAGATACTTTGCCTCCCTGTGTGTGTTCTACCGCTTGTACAATGGGTTGTGTTCTGAGGAATTGTTCGATATGATGCCCACGGCTACTTTTTACCATCACCATCGGTAGGGAATTCATTCTCACACTTTAGAACCTTAGTGCAGAGAAACTTCCTCCCGCGAACGCTTAAGTTGTGGAATGAGCTCCCTGCCAAGATTTTCTCTAAGGATTACAGTATGGGATTCTTAAAAAAAGAAATTATTAGATTTTTGATGGGTTGGCAACGCGCAAGTAATGCCCCAGGGTGTTCCAAGCGTCCATAGGCTGCGCTGACCGCTTACTATCAGGCGGGCCGCAAGCTTGTTTGCCACCTGTCGCTAAAAAAACCTGTTGTTGGTCGTCCTACTTTTTTTTTCTCTTCTTAATATCATCACATTTATCACTTATTGTTTTGTTTATATTTTTTTCTGTGACCCGATTTTTGTTATTGCTGTTTAGGTTAATGCTTCTTCTATATCTTGTTACCGGATAGTGGAACCAGTAAAATAACTTTATATAAGCGTTTCGATTTTCGCCGCATAAAATCACGCGTGAGTGTGACAGAGAAAGACGAATCTAGCGCTATCTCACATCATTAGCCTTAAAACAGACACGTTGGTCGGGAGTTTACTTACTGGATATAAACTATGTTTCTAGTAATTTAACAGACGGTGTATTTCCCAAAACATTGAAAAATACCGTCCTATATCCAAGCTATGTCAGTTCGGTAAAATTTTAGAAAAAATCGTTAGTAATCAAGTATTCACTGCTGTATGCCAGCATATTTATCCATGTCAAGACACAAAAAAAAAAAATTACTTCACTGAAATTTTACTCAACGTTTTAGATGAGGATTGTCAAGTGGATGCAATATATACTGACTACGCTAAAGCTTTTGACAAAACTCGTCATAATACCCTACTTTAGAAGCTTTTGCGTCTCGGTATACACGGAAATCTTCTGTGTTGGATCGAGTCATAGATAAAAAATAAAAAATAGAAGTCAGGCAGTAATTCATTGTGGTTTCATGTCTAAATTCAAACATGTAAGTTCCGGAGTTCCTCAAGGCTCACACCTCAGCTCGTTACTTTTTATATTATACGCAAATAATTTATCTAAATCTATCACACAATCTAATATACTTATGTACGCATACGATACAATAATTTTAGTATTATCCGCAACATCCACGACAGTAATAAATTCAGAGTGATTTCATAAGCTTTGAAGAATTCTGTCTAGAAAACGACCTCTTTGTTAATCCTGAAAAATGTAATGTTATTACACATTCCCGTAAGAAAAAAAACATAGATTTCAGTTATACACTGTGCGGAAAGCCTCTGAACATAGTCCATCAGATTTGTATCACGTATCAATCAAGTAATTAATAAATCTTTTAAACAACTGGGTATTATAATACACTTGGGAAAACCATTTAAAAATGCTATGATACATTCAGTTTTGTTTAATAGTTACGTAAGAAGTCGGCTTAAATTTGCATGTAGTACTTGGCAACCTTTTTGTAAAGTTTACATCAATAGAATTGAAGAGTTCAAAATAAATTTATAAAATCATTAGAATTTAGAATAGGAAATCCCTATGTTACGTATGTGCACTCTGCCACTAAACATAACATCGAACTTCTTAAAAATCGCCGTGTTTACATCGATACAGTTACTTTGTACAATTTTTTTTATTATGTCATTGACTCAACACCCTTATTGAATCATATTAATTAAAAAGTTCCTCGTAAAAATGAAAGATCTTGTTGCAAAAAACCTATTTCTGCTATAAGGAACTCAAAAATGTGCTACGTTGGCAATACCTGCAATAGACGGGCTAGTAGAAATTATAATGACAAATTTATAGGTAAAGATATGTTTTGTTACTCTTTGCCCAAATTTAAAACTCAAATTAAAAGTTGATTGTAATATATTAACTTATATCAACCAGTTTCGAAGGCCTTGCTCGCCGCACTGTCTTCATCACCGTTATTCTTTTGAGTTTCTCAGTTGAAGATGATACGGCAAGCGTAATATTAAATTTTTATTAAATATCATTAAGGAATCTTTAGGTCTAGATATAAAATAAATACTTGTATAACACTAATTGTATAGTGACTGTTCGTTTCTAATAAATTAAAAAAAAACTTTTTGCCTACATTTATTATTTACTGGTAGTTCTAATATAATAAACTAGAATTCCCAAATTACTCCATCGGAATTTCATCTTATTATAACGATATATTGCAAAGATTTGCGGGCAGCACCGCGTGCAAAAATTAATAACATTATATTACGTTTTTGTTTATTTACATTTGTTCAACAATGCCACGTAATACGTGTTATCGTTTTCCATTTATCTATACTGTTATAAGGTAGAAATATAGGAACATATGGACAGACAGACGGTTGAATAAACCATATGGGTTACGATTTTACCATTTTGCCCTGGAGTCCTACAAGAAGCTTTAACCATTTAACCTTTTATCTTACTTTATTACAAGACCGTTACTTCATTGAATACAGGCTCAGATTAACTTTACAACAAATTTATGTTAACCGAGATACGATAAGGCATACACCTTAAAACAAATTGGTCATTACCCGAACGCAGGACTCCCTCGTTTCAACAAAATGGCCGATTTAAATCTCAATCCAATTGAGTTGTTAGTTTCGTTTCATTCAAACAAAACATCATTAGAAGTTAATGGATATTGTATTTCTCGCTGAATCTCTGTCAGTAAAAATAATGATTTAATATATATAAATAACGAGTAGAAGTTTGACAAATCAAAACCTGACTACACAACTTACGTACCTACCAGGTATTTAGTTTTTCTACTTGTATTATAAATGTGAAAGTGTGTCTGGATGGAGGGGTGGATTTTTGTTACTCAATCACGTTTCAACCACTAAACGGATCGAGATCAAACTTGGCACACATATAGGTTAGGTCCTGAAATAGGACATAGGCTACTTTTGACCGAAAAATTTAAAAGTTATAGCGGGAATACCTATAAACAAGCTTAAACGAACTAAAGCTATAGCTACAGCTTGCTATAACAAACTTCATTAGTATAATTAAGGAGTTCAGCGACGATAATCGAATTTAGGGCGAGCGGAGCCGCTGGCGAAAGCTAGTATACTTATATATCGATGTTATTCAAATAGACAAGGAGAAAAAGCTAATAGTATGTATAGTTTTAATATTCTCATTAAGGCCTTTCATGAATATACATACATACCTACCTACTAAAATCATATATCCTTCTCCTTTTGGCTTCATCATAGTCGGATAAAAACCCCCGAAATCTCTTACCATAATAGAGCACAATATAATTACAAAATCCACAACACGTAATGACACAAAGTAAGGTGTTTTACAAATGACACGATTTAATTTTAACAAATGCGTCGTTTCTCTGACAAAGTCTTTACCCGTAAGAATTATATCATTCATCCTTTAAATGGATTCCAAAGGAGGGAAGCAATTTCATTTGTGAGAACCTGGTTCTGCTTATAATCCGTCCGAAGTAATAACATTTCATATTCGTAATAGAATCACTCTGCGTCGCCCGGAAACTTTATAGTCTCATTTTCATTCGAAGCGTTTAGTAGAAATAACCCCGTAGAATATTTGATGCATGGCTCGGCTACAGGCCCAATCTCCGGACTCTTTAACACCTAATCACAGTAATGCTGTATACAAAGTATTTTTGTCTCCTACGGAACTCTTTAAGGCTTTATTCAAGTATATTTAAAGAAGTTATTGTTGTTTCACTTGTTTTATCTTAATTATAGTACTCGAGCATATACTATATACTGCAACATCTGTCTGTATATTTGATAATAACTCGAGGTCTTTGAGACGCAATTTGATGCCGTATTAGTGCTAAAGGCATGTGTAATTTTTTTTTATGGCTGACCGTACAGCTGAAAGTTAGAAAATATAAAAAAAAATCATTTCCTTAGCTAGAAGATTTTGTTATTTGCCAGCACATTAACTATTTCACACTAAAAATATTTGGTACCTATTTCAATTTGATATCTACAGTGTTTTTTTTAGTTTACATCTATTTTTTGCCCCGTCCACCCTCATATGTTATAATAGGAATAGTTGAGTTTGAATTTTAGGAATACATGCATATTTTTTTATTTTAAATAAAAATAAAAATAACAGGTGCATGCATTGATATTTATTATAAGCAGTAAAAAGTTGTACCTCACATGATGAAAAATAAATAATAACGTAAAAAAGAATAAAACCTCTAATATTTCCCTTATTAAAAAAAACTCGTATAACTGATAGAAGATGACCATGGTGCTTGCTGAAACATTATAGATCATAGTCACAATAACTTCTTGTGTTTGTAAGATTAAAATCTCCTTGTACTTGTTTCACAATATATAATTTATAAAGAACTAGCTTTTGCCCAAAGGTCCGCCCGCCATAAATCAGCGTGGAATTCTTACGGCAAATCCTTGATTATACTAAAAAAGTTTATGATAGCCAGCTATAGCTGGAGCTATTTGTTTGTACACGTAATCCGTGGCTGTACTTTCCACGGTCGGGTAATGTAGGGACTCCTATGGTCCATTCGTGGAATTCGAATATAGTTACTTCCGCGGAAACTGTTGAATTATCCGGGTTAAAAAGAAGCCTTTGTCCTTCTTCGTATCTTCATCTATAATTTCTGTATAATCTGAAGCGGTAGGATTGAGTCACAAACGTCATAGTTATTCCCGCGGGAATTTTTGCAATTTTCGGGATAAAGAATATCCTATATGCTATTCCAGGACCTATCCTATATGTGTGTCAACTTTCATCCCGATCTATACAGTGGTTAAAGTGTGATTGAGTAAGAAGCAACCAAACATCCAAACATCGAAACTGTCTCATTTATAGTATTAATGGGATAGCTGGTAATTAATGAATTTTACCACCGGCCCTAAATTTAGTTATCGGCGTGGGTATGAGTAAATTAGTTATCAATCTATAGTTCGTTTCAGCTCGGTTATAGTTATTCCTACAGGAACTGTTAAAGTTTTCGGGACAAAAACTATCCTATGTCCTTCCCCGGAACTCAATTTATATCCATACCAAATTTAATCAAAATCGGTACAGCAGTTTAAGCGTGAAAAGGTAACCGGCAGACAAACAGAGTTACTTTCGCATTTATTATATTAGTATAGATTACGCCCGGTGTCGCGTTTTATCACATCGCCAGGTAAATCTAATATACTTAAACTAAATGTAAAAGTCCTTAATGTGACTGTTAAAACCCTCTTATGTTTTGATATCTTAAATCATTAAGGTTCTTACACACGCAATTCTTTTGAACTGTAAAAGGTTTTGTCTAAAAGGAATATTATATCAAAAATACCGTTAATGAGTATCTATACATAGCGTAACAGCGTAACATAGGTTCATTGTTCCCCGAGATTTAAGCGTAAGGACATTGTGTACCGCAGCCTTCATATTATTAGTACAATTAATCATAACTTTGTGTTAGTGAAATTCCTGAAGCGGGCTGGAGACCATTGGTGCATGAGTTCACGAAAGCATGAAATTGGATCGGTAAAAGTCTGCTTTACTGCGAAATGGGACATTGTTAAATTTTAAAATTAATTCCAACTGATATATTAACTTGGACCTGATTGTTTAATTGGTTAAGAGGATAAATAATGTTTCTACAAGCTTTGATTATATTAAAAAAAGGTTTAAATACAGTACAAAGTATGAATACTTTTAGGTTCATGCAAAGATAGAGTTATATGTAATTAAGTATTCGATTAATCAGTAGATTAACATCCATACTAATATTATAAAAGTGAAAGTATCTGTCTGTCTGTTATAATTGAGGAGTTGCTATTAAAATCCTACACCGATAACCAAATTTAGGACAGGTGGAACCGGGCAAATGATAGTTTTATTGTATTTGTTCTAGTTTTGTTTACCTATTGCTATTTTTAATTTTAGTTTTTCTTAATTAACGGTTTTTGAAATAAATTCGTGAGTGACCATGAGGAAATAAAAACGTTAAATTATTATTATTATTATTATTATTATACTTTATTGCATCAACATAAAAAAATTACAAACAAAACATATTTACAAATAGAGAAAAACAAAAGGCGGTCTTATCGCTTTGAAGCGATCTCTTCCAGACAACTTAAACTTAAATTATTGATATCTATTATAGATAAGCCTTTTTACCTCTTACTGTAAGGGCACTGCTCTAGCCACAACTTTAATCCATGCCCATTATGCGGGCTTAGTACTGATTTTGGACTTTAAATACATATTTTTGACGCGTGCCGATTTCTTAATGATGTTTGCCTGTACCGAAAAGCCATGTGCATAAAATGTGAAAAAACTATGTTCTTGCGAACTTTAGAAAAACACTTATTTGTACGCGATGTGATCAAACGCCTGATCCTAAAAATATGCGGTGGACGCAGATACCACTCGGTAAAATAAAACTTGTAAATTATTGTATTATACAAAAAATTAACTTTAGAAGGTATAAAATAAATTATCTTTATGCTATTAATGAAAATCTGCCATGACAGAATAAGCAAGGAATTATGGTAGTTTTAGAGAGTTTAGTAGGGTGCAATGAAATTTAGTGCATGCTACACAAGTGATGCATGCTACGTCCACGCCTTTCGTAGCACCGGTGCTACGTAGGCTACACTTGAGACGCTACGCCGTAGAGAGGTCTTATTTATGGCTGTATTTCGACATAGTTTTTGTTACTTAATTAATTTAGTGCTCGAGAATGAGTTTAGTTTTCCTTGACTGTGACTAAAGAATTCCAGTACAATTATTTGGATTTATTATCCTTTAAGATTACCTATTATTATTACTTTTGTAATGTAAAATATTGTTTTTTTTTAAGGAGACCATTATACATGAAAAGTTTTCATGAAAAATTAATCTCATTGAATTTTATAGTTTAATTTAAATTTAAGAAAATCGAGGTCTTCACCTTGCCGTCCCAGTAAAAATAAAATTTTATTTTTTAATTTAATTTTTAATTTCATTTATATTTAATTTATGTTCATTAAAATATTTATAGTTTTAAAAATAATAGCTATATTTTTAATCTTATACTCGGAATAGACACAAACTTGCTCCAATCCACACCAAGCTAAAAATAATAGAAAAATCATTTAAAGGACATAATTGATATGATATCCTGTTTTTGAGAAATAAAGCATTTTGAAAAAATTAGTTTGTTGGTAGGCAATTCACGACTTATGAGACAATATATAAAGCTATTTTAGTCCAGAGACACTATATTATAAGCAGTAATACGGCAATGGGCTTTTCTCTCACACAGCACTTAAGTGTTAAGTGAAAAGAGGCACACACTTTATTATGAAGGTGTGTGTCCAGTCACCAATTAACTTCTTCAGGGAATCAAAACCGTGACGTCAAAAATAAACACATTGGCTATGTATACATAACGTTTCACAGACAGAAATCCTCATTCTTACTGGGGTCTAGTACTAGATACGTTAAATTCAATATTTTGAACAAAGAACATACATACTCGCACCTACATTCATGTCACAATTAATTGAGCTTACTGTGTGAGGTCGTGCGTTTCGTTTCCCGTTTATTTTTCACGTTACGAAAAGTCCAACGGCGAGAGCCAACGCGAGAGCTGCCGGATTATTGAATTAAAGTTGATAAGTGTATTAGCCAGCGTTGTGACTCCATTCTCTTGATTAATGGCGACCGTTGCTTTTTCTCTCTCATTTATATGTTAATGAGTCAGCAACCGCGGCCGAACACAATTATTAACGTGTAAAATGAAAGTAGTTCGATGCGAAAACGCCTTTTGGAATGTCACTATTAAATTGGGATACAACTGGTTCGTGTTTACGGAACTGGTGTTTAATTTAATTATTGTTGTTTTTAAAGTCAAATTTATTTATGCCCGTTAGGTATAAAGTTTTAAAGTCAAACTTATTTATGTCCATTAGTAGTAAAATTTAAAAGTCAAACTTATTAATGTCAGTTAGGACTAAAGTTTAAAAGTCAAATTTATATAAGCTCGCTAGAAGTAAAATTTTAAAGTCAAACTTATTTATGATTATTAGGAATAAAGTTTAAAAGTCAAACTTATTTATGCCCACTAGAAGTAAATTTTGAAAGTCAATTCTATTTATGACTGTTAGAAGTAAAGTTTATTATTTCTGTTAGGAGTAAAGAATTAAAGTCAAACGCGTTTTTGCCTGATATTAGTTAAGTTTTATTCGGTTCTGCATTAATAAATCGGGTAGTCAGGCAGTCATGGCATGTTCTCTTATAATTTATACAATAAATTGTATATTACTCGTAGATTTTTTTTTTTTAGTAATAATTTTATTTCTGTTTCGGTAAATAATTGTCATTTTGTAAGATATTGGACAAACTTTTGCCATGCATTTTACACTTTTGTTATGCATTTTACACTTTTGTTTTGCTATAGTGTTTTGTCGATTTCTTGGTATTCACCGCGTAGAGTGGATGAGTTTTTATACAGACGTAAGTTCCTTTGTCTCAAGTATGAAAGTTAGAAGAGTTGTAAGGTGTATTCAAAGCTCGTAGCACATGTAGTGGTATTGTGTCTAGAACAATCCACTGTTAGAATTTTTCATGTAAGTACACGCAGTTGCGATATATCTACAATAAAGTGTAAATAAAGTTATATTAAGTGAAAAATTTAGCTTGATACTAGTGTATTGTATTAGTACATTCTTACTTTTACTTTTATTCCTGTCTTACTGCTGCCCTATCTGGGGTGGAGCTGCTCCAACTCATCTGCTTGAGCTGGAAAGAGCCCAACGTGCAGTCATCAAGGTCATGTTCCATAAGCCCAGGAAATACCCTACCCAGAAACTTTATGAAGAATCACGCTTCCTCACAGTTCGCCAATTATACATCTTCTTAACAGTCTTACGTCATCATAAATCTGTCGACCCATTGAAATTTTCACAGAGCAAAAGAAGAATTCGAACTCCTGTCCCCTCCTTTAACTCAATGTTCGCTCGACGTCAGCTATATTACATGGGGCCATTCATTTATCGGTTAGTTAATGACACGTACCAAATCTATAAAATGCCTAAGTTTCGTTTAAAAGCAACACTTAAAAAATACTTAACGGCCCTTGATTACCCTAGCACAGAAAAAATTCTACGAGTATAAAGCAAAAACCACTAGGAACTTGTATCCTTCAATATCAACATGTACCACCGCATACACTCACCCACACGACACTCAAGTAGCCATAAACGCCTGACACTCACTCATGACTCAGACGCAGCACACACAAACACATAGGCACACAACATACACCAATATACAAACAAGACACATACGAACATATTCATAGCTCACACACACTCTCTCTCACACACCCACACACACATTCACAAACACACACACACACTCACACACACACACACACACACACACACACTCACACACTCACACACACACACACACACATACACATGCTCACACGTACTTTCACACATCCCGTTTGATTAATAATATTAGATACTGGCCAGGGGTGGAGGGTTGGTAACCTGAGACACAGGATTCTCCTAGTTCAGGTACCAACCCGCCATAATTCTGATCGATCCTAGATCTAATTTTAGAATTACATTCTACTGTATTAAATTTGTGATTTATAATGTAATACTTATGGTGAGAAATAAACGTTATTATTATTATTATTATTATTATTATTATTACATTATAATACAAGTGAGCTAGGCTGCTCATTACAGGCGAGATTGTGGGTTGCAACCCGAACTGAAGACGAGGGCGTAATTTAGCCGAGTGCGTATTGAGCAGAGCTCACGAGTGTCATACGACTGTTTTTAACACACTTGAATGACAGTAAATACTTATATTAGTGTTAAAATATTGTAAAAAGTTGACATTTAATGGAATATTATACTTCAATATGTCGTTAAGAAACACGTTGGATATATTGATATTATAAATTTTCAATCAATTTTCTGCTAAACTTTTTTGGTATAAGTACGCATAAACATTACAATATTACAGTCTTCAGATACCTAATCGAGCTGTGAAGTTGTCAAACGTAATCGAATTCCACGAACGCCACCAGAGCTTAAACATTCAAAACTATCAAAACTTCCCATAACAAAGCGTAAAGCGAATGGCAAAAACACATTTCCAAAAGTCGCTTGAACACAATAGGAAAACTTTGTTTCTAAAGTCGGAAAAATTGCCACAAAACATATGACGTTTGAAAAATTACACGCATTCACGAATCATGCGAGCGCTCTTTTGTACAGCTTCGAAGTACAAAGCTGTAAAACTCGTTAAGGTGGTAAAAGGCTTACTCCACCAATGTCGCGTAATGTGTGGCTTTGCTAGTTTTTTCTTAAGAAATATGAAAGTTATAACGATTTTTCCAATTTTCGTAATTTTCTAGTACGTAATAAAGTATAGGCTTTGCTTTAGAGTTGACCTAAAATTATATTTTATAAAAATATTTTAGACTTTAAATATGATATAAACTAAAATACCAGCCAATACCATATAATACCAACTCAATGCGTGTCATACACGCATTAAATTAGGGTTTCGTAGAATGAGAATTATTAAAACTTTCGAAGTCAATAATTTGGAAAAAAATAATTTTAGAAAAATGTTTCTGAAGAACCTACAAAAGGTAGCCCGAATTGACTGGATGAAAAAGGCACAGTGCAGAGTGCGGTGGTGTTGGGAAAAACCTATACCCAGCAGTGGACTGATACAGGTTGATTGATGATGACGATGATATGAGACTGGTTTCCAGTAGTGGACCTTATTAATAGTAGACAGCCTGCCAATTGGATATCAGATTACACACTGCTTGATTGAATAATAATGGTAAAGTAGATATTAACATCAGCAAACTTTCCTAAGTTCTGGTAGTTAGTTTAGTATTCATGGCTCCGAATCATGGACCTTAAAATATTATATCTCTGTCTGTCTACAGAATTAAGTATTTAGATATGCCAATTGATATGAATCCCATAAAATTAAATTAACATTTATAATTACACCATCATATTTCAAATGAAATGTTTCCTACATTTAATAGTAAGATTTACTTCCTGAATTAGGTTTTGTAATATTTGTTAGAACAAGAATTACCTATAAATAACACAAGTACCTATAAATAATATTTTCTCCAAGATCACAAGCAAAGCTAAAATCAACAAGAAAGCACAACGTTAACCGTCAAACAAATTGGTCATTACCTGAACCCAAGACTATCTCGTTTCAACCAAATGGCTGATTTACATCTTAGTTAAATTGAGTTATTAGTCGCGTTTCATTTAAAGCGTCGAGATTGAAATAAAACATCATTAAAAGTAAATGGATATCATATTTTTTGTAAGAACTCTTAAAAATAAACACTTCACATTATTTAACGCGAAAAATAGAATTTGAGATATTTCAAAAATGAAAAATAATGAGATTTCGTAAGGAGCTTTCTACTTAGTATTCTTTAAATACAGTATTAAGGCCCGATTTTACCACTGTCAACTAAATTATAATATTATCTGGTAAAAAGAATTTGAAACAAATAAGAAAGATATTTTACGGACCTTCTAAATAAACTGATGAAAAATTTGAATTATTTTGTTTCGTAGCTGAAAGTTAGATTAGAGTTTCACGAGAATAGTTGAAGTAACTTAGTAAAATTGTATTTATTAGAAATAAACCAATGGTAGAGTTTCAACATCAGTTGCTCAAAATTGTAGATGAATGCAGAAAGTTAAAATCAAGCATTTAACACTAGAGATTGACCTGAGAGAAACAAAAAAAAACGTAGTACAATGACAAATCCTTACTGTAGAATAAATAGATTAGATAGATTTAGATGCCATAGTTTAGCCACAAAATTTGTACAAAAACGGCGTATTTTCGCGATCTAGCCTATACCGCAGCCTTAAGTGAAAATGTCAGTCCATCCTGTCTCATCCTGTGTTTATTCTAATCAATACTAAGGCTTTCAGAGATTACAGCTGTTAATTAAATATAGGAACTTTAGGTCTCTCTTCATAAAAGTTCTGCCGTGAATATTCAGTAGTACGTACATGTTTACGATCAAACACTTTGAGCATATCTTGACATACAAATGCAACTGATTTTGAAAGGTATTATCTTTACATAGAGTTCTTTTTTGTACATGTTTACCTTTCTCACAATCGTATACGTATGATAAAGGTCCCTACACAAACAACACTCCGGATCTATTGTGACTTGGATTAGTTATCTCACTTGTTGTTACGCTCAAGCGCTCTTAATTAACTATTCAGAAGTAATTTCAAATTGAAGTTGAAATATAACTTGAAACAATTCAGCATTAACTTTTACATAAATTTAAATAACTCTTTTTTTACGCAAGTTAAGTTTTTTTTTATTAATTATAACAGTTTTAGACTATTTATAGACATTTATGGAAACACAATTACTTTAACCATTTTCCTTAAGCTCCTATTATAAAGTTGACTTTTTAGCTACATAACAATAAGATTTTAATTATGATCCATTTAGTAGTTTTTTTAATGTAAAGACAAGCGAACATCCAAAGAATTCTATAATTCCTTCTACTTTTATACATAAGTAACTATAGTCATTATGATGATACTAATAAATTAACTTACATATTTCTACCAGAGTTTCATTAATCTTACAGAACAATAAAAACTTTTCGTTTCATAAGTGTACGCGTATGTTAAAGAAGATTTTTGTTTTTCTTTTTTTTTTGTTCTTCGCTATAGACATCTCATCTGGCGTGAGAGTTTTTTTTACGACACGTAGGAAGCCTCTTTGTTTTCAGGATGAAAGTCGGAAGTGTTGTAAAGAATATCTACCGTAGCGCAGTGCATAGTCATTGTTTTAAGAAAATCTTGCTTGTAAATTTTAAAAAGTATCGTTTGTAAGCGCTTAAGTAATTAAAACGCTTAGAAAAGCCTGATTCCAATATTTTGCGACACTTACTTTGACCATATTTTAAGTCCTAAAAGAAGGTAACAAGTGGCTTAATACAAAAGTGGGGGTACCCTCTTTTAATCCACCTCTTTAGTCCTGCATGACAGCATGGTGAGTCCATCGCTGCATCACTATTTCTGATGCAGTCCGGCATAACATGTGGCCCACAAACCGTATATCAACAGCTTTAAATTCATAAGTGGTAAAATAAAGGAGAAAAGTCACATTATTATGCCTAACTTAACTCACTGTTTTACTCCATATAGACATTGTACAGTATCAAGTAGAATGTATTTTGTTATTAATAAAAAAATATCACAAAAATAATCATTCGGTTATATATTATATATTCGGTCAAATAATTAAATCAATTAAAAAAATATAAAAATTAGTTAATACAATTTTGGGCACATTGCATTGATTCACACACTAATGTAATATACGAAGATACTAAAGTTTGTCATATATATACGTTTGTTTATTTACATCATATGTTTATACTAACGTTTTACCGTAGCATTATATTTTTTAAACGTAACGCAACAAAATGTAAATGTTTTCTTTTTCTAAGTTGTTTTTCACTACTTAACATACCTTATGACCAGTTTCATTTCCACACTTAACAACACAAAACAATCCGTATCCTTAACATTAATCAATGGCTACGGAGACGTATAAAGAATCCGTGTTTATCTAATCTTCTCCATAGCCGCTATTAACTTCCGGCAGTGTTATCTGTAGGTACTTCAAGAAAATTAGTGAGCCGGTCGTAAAATGTTGTGAATGATGAACGAGATGAGTATATGGATATACGGATACAACATGTATCGCCGGTGAATATTCAAAGTTTCTTTTCAAATGTAAATAATAATATCTATTTTATTAAGTAAATATAATCATGTTCTAATAGTGATACTTCTTAGTAATCTTATTAATAAAGTTTGCTAAGAAAGAAATTGGTGGTATTTAATAACCACCACTGTTGGTAAAACTTATTTGTATTTCTTGAAATCTGTATAGTATACAGACCTGAATGCGAAATATTCAGTATTGACTATGTGGAAAGCGAAATTACCACTCTCGTCTTCATCTTCGAATTTATAACTCGTATTAACTTAAAATTTGGCATGAATATTTTTGGCATGGCATTAATTAGCTAACAATTTTTTTTTAAATTCAAATATTTAACCTTAGCCGGTAAAAAAGGGGGGTTACCGTTTTACATGGAATGGAAAAGTGAAGAGTTTGGACCAAGATGAGATCATGAGATACTTGTTATTACCTTGGATAACATCGTAGGGAATCAGCAAATACTTTGTAAATTGGAAAGTGCATCACTGAGAGGCGTCTATATGTATACATTTTTATTGGTGCTAGCTATGTGACTCCAAATCTATTTAATAATAAAGTGTTATATAAAATACAAAACCGGCGAGAACAGAAGACAAGTACTACAACCACTAAAAAGTTGCATGTAACACTATCAGTTAACGACGTAGTTTTCTCTCCTAATTTAAAGTACAGCACATTGTTTTAATTGGGAAGCATAGAAGCTCAAATAATCTACAATTTAATAGTTCAACATAATAAAAACTATCAAATGTTGTCGTTCATGCCAAAATCTCTTCCACGTTAGGGGAATTCCAAGCATGGTGTACGTCAGCTTTAAACTTAGGAACAAATGGACAGAATTAGAAATATATCTATAGGATAAAGTGTTCACCAGTAACTATATTGGCTTCAATTACGATATTTAAGTATTTGAAAAAATAATTAAATTTAAATGATATACCATTTCGACTTAGATATAATAATATTAGTCTTCGCAAGTCAATACTATTTCAAGATATTAATCGTTAATATTTGCAACAAATAAAAAGAACATGTAGGAAAGCATTGAAGCCTTTAGGAAACAGTGAGGATATAAATATTTGTATGTTTACAAGTGCAACGAAATGTAAATATTGCTATAAAATTAGTGCCATTTAACTAAATAATAAACAGCTAATGTATGTTTGTGTCTCAAAAATCAAATTTAGAATTCTTAAGTTTGTTAGATTTATCAAAAAAGAACACACACACACACACACACACACACACATATAAAAAATCAACAACAATTAATCTGATTTAAAAACCATTAAAAAGATTAATTTCATTATAGATATAAATTATTTTAATATATAAAACATCAACTTTTTAATAATTAAATTTATTCAGAGCATGAGTATCAGGAGAGCATATTACGAGGATAGAATGAAATGGATCCTTTTCCAGCTGGTGGCTGCTACGAGTGCCGCGCCGCGCTGTCTGCTATTTAATTCCTCCTTGTTTAATACAATCTACTGGGAACACCGCTAGGGTTACGTTATGATGACATTTGGATTTGCACTGTGTAATATAGTGCACAAGGCGAGAATGAAATCCGGAAATAGGGGTACGTAGTAGCTGCTTGTGAAAGAGCTCCTTTCATACATCTATTGGAGCTCTTGGATATTAATGATGTCAAAGTTAGAACGTCCTTTGTCTTAGAATTGACGAGTTTCCTTGAACCTCCTACGGTTTTATGAAGCACGAATAATGACGTTTAGTTTGATTTACTATTTAAAGTTAGGGGTAGGTATTGTTATATTTATATTTTTCAGTGTTACTATTCAATATAAATTATCGATATATTATTAAATTATAAAAGATAAAATTGCTTTTGAACTGCGAGCATATATTTTTAGGCAATACTTAATTACTTAATGAAAAACCATTAAGTGTGAGTCAATGTAGCTCCAAATACTTCCACATTGTGCTATATTTTTAACCTAACGTAGGGTACGTTACTTTAAAACCAGTCTTGTTTATAACTTCTTTTAGCGTTTGTAATAAAGGATAAAGGACTTCAGGGAAATACAACAGCTAACTAGTGGCTCAATTACATAGTTTTAAATGTGTACTTCGTGCAAAGCAAATTTTAAAAATGTACTACATAAAAATTATAAGAGTAAGACTATTTTAAAAACGTTTCGTATTTATTCTGATTAGAAATCAGAATTCGTACATACATTCGTACACAGTCGTACATTTTTGAAATACGTTCTGAACGAATAGGAAATTAAAACAGCGCTAGTTAGCTGCTACACATATATATACCGCTTGAGTCACGGGATTAAGATAGACCAGTTTAAATTGGAAACCATACGTGATCCTTTATACTTGCCAGACCTTGCACCAATCGACTACCACTCATTCCACGATATTGACATTTTTTCCATGGAAAAAAATCTTTCCCGAAAGCAGTACAAAATGCCTTTACGCAGTCTGTGGAGTCTAGCTCCACAGAGTTTTAACGGAAAAGTTTAAAAGATCTTCCTAGTAGATGTCAGGAGTACATAGGGTAGATACTTTGATTGAATAGATTTTAGTGCTACAAAAAAAATATTTCAATTTAATTTAATAATATTTAATATCACTCAACAAAAAATACACCTTACCACAGTAGTACTGTTCACAACACAGAATATTTTACGAATGGGAATACAAAATTCCATTTGACGCTGTGAAGAGGAAATGAAGCAATTAATTCGGCAGATGGCATTGCCGTGCGAGTATTAATCATCGACTAATCGTAGCTGCAGTCTTCGATTAATCCAGGCACGGCTCGCGGACACCGGGTGACACCGTATGTAACACCAGGCGACACCGTATGTAACTACATTACGGAGATGAACACAATATACGTTATGTTTCTTTCGTTTAGGGAAAGATTGAGGAAAATTTTTGTTCTTTAGTATGTAAGGAAAATTATGTAGGTTTTGTTTTCCCCAGGGAGTAACCAGTGACTGGATATAACCGTAACTATCAGGGGGATAGCACATATAGCAGGGGACAGCCTTTTTTACCAATCATTTTGATCCTGCGGGACAGGTCGAGAGCGCATCACCGCTCATGTAGTATATCTGGACTAACGTTTCTATTATGTCCCATAAGTCGTAAGTTACCAACTTTAAAGCAATTAGTGGTGCAATGAAAGCTCAAGGACAAGATTATATACGCCCTTTGCTAGTTATTGATGAACTATAAAGTGTAAGTCAAGATTGGGCAGGGGATTGCTTCAAAATAATAGATATAATACTAGGCGAATAAGTGAAACTAAAGTTTAAATAATATTTACGTAGTGTTTCCTTATTTTTAAAATTTAGACCAAAATATACTGGGATCTTCTCTGAGAAGATAGATCTGCATCTTGTGAATCCATGGAATGCTAAGAAATTCGTCTCATTCTCATTCCAGTCGAATTTCCAGACAAATATTTAGAATAATAAAAATATTGTAAAATAGTCACGTAATATATATTTAATAATATCTTCTTCTTCTCATATAAAACAAATGGTCTCTCATATAAAATAATTTATAAGTATATAATATTTATAAGTTTAATATTTATAAGTAAAAATAAATTAATCACAATCCTAAATCCTAACATAATAATACCTAAATTCTTCTAACATCATAATCCACGGATTTCTTCAATCAACAAGTCTTCTGAACTTGACTTTCTTCAACAAATTAACACTGATACTGTCTTTTGTTACATTAGCGGCCTTCGAAGTTGTCTTAGTAATTAATTCCTTGTCGAAAATTTAATATTTGTGCTCTCAAATAGCAATCAAAAGTGGATTATAAGTAAAAATTAAACAAGTGGCGCGTTTAAGAATTGAAATTGAAACGAGAGGAAGTAGATTAAGGCGCTGTTGGATGGGATTACTGGACTGGGTAGTGGTAATGAATATCGCTTAAAGAAAATGGGCCTAGAATGTAAAAGGACATTTAAGCTCAGCCAAAGCAGTCGCTGATTGTATTTGATGAAAGTTTTATATTTTGTGGTTTTTAATGATTCAGACAATTTTGCTGATGTTTATTAAATTAATTTCAACTTTGTTTCAAATGGCAGCTAAAATCTAATTAACTATTTTGTGTTGAAACTTGAAGAACCTGTGGCCTAGTTTCACTCATGAGTCCAAGATAGGGTAGGGTTTATTTTTGTAGTGATAAAAAATTGGAAGGTAGTAAACACATATTTTAAAAAATTGCCTTGTTTCGCATTTTCGTTAAATCATTGATCCTTATTGTTATCATAATAATAAACAAAATCTTAGACTTAGATTAAAACAACTATTAATTAGTTGTTAACTGTCGATTGTTTTTAATAACAATCGACAGTTTAAATGCCCATGATTTGATATGGCTTAACTAAATACATAAATTTGGGCACCCTACTACTAGGGTTTAAAGGTTGGATGCGACCAGTACCTTTATCAATAGAAAAATATGCATATTTTTTTAAGTTATTATAAAATATCAATTGATAAAAAAGATCGGTTAAAGTAAAATTTTCTCCGATAGCTACGTTTTGAGATATTAATACTTGTTATATTAAAAATTCACTTAAAACGTCAAGTGACGTCACCGTATATGCTGCGTAGGGGCATAGTAGTAACATGGTGGCTAGTCTTCAGTATCGAGACATTCATGAGATTTTTTTCACAACTACTGTAGTAGTTAGCTGGATCCATAGGTCCCTTTTTGTTGATTAGTCTATGTTAAAAATTTAGATAATGAAAGCCTTGTAGATCAATATAATCCCATTTTGACTTTGTTCATGGTTTTTTTTCTAGCGTGCTTCCATATCAAGAACGTTAATTACCTTCCAAATATAGGTGTTAGGCTCCAAATATAGTAAATAAAATTTTGGATATAAGTAGTCTCAAAATAACGCCAAAGTTGTATGGCCATCTCCCACGAAAAGAATTAAGCCATCTATCACGATCACCCGATACAGATAGCTATAAAAAGTAAAAAAAGGAACAATGTTGTTGGTCAATATCAGTTAGAATACGCGAAATTTTAATCGATTAAAATGTGTCGAATCAACGTGTGAATCGATTCAAATAACATTTTGCTTCATAATATGTTAAGGTTAAATCGTGTTTTTATATATAGTGTTCAAAAATATAAGTAGATTTTATTTACTTAATTTTTTTTTTGGAAATATTAAACATACAAACCGGTCTCAAAATGAAATTAACAAGATTATTATCAAAGCTATCTAGGTAGGTAAGTACCTAATAAAATACAAAATTTTACCTATTGGCTATCTATCCCATACGGCCACCGTTGCCCGACTTACCCTAATAACTTTTGGGGTTAAGAAATGTAGACACAATAAATAACATTTCATCACATTTCAGTCATTAATAATAACTCACCCTATGTATATGGTCGCAAGTATCGTTATAAATTCACACAATTTCAGTATGGCGACTGTAGTTTTGATCGTTTGACCACTGGGTTAGAAAAGTTTGTTGCACAGCGCTATGACTAAAACTGATAGATAAAAAAAAAATTTGCTCTGAGGTGTATAATTTTCCAGTTATTAGGTCTTTAAGTTTTTCCTACTTATTCTTTCTACGCATTCCAAAAATCTGTATATAAATCAATAATAACTACTTTACTTATAAGGTCGTTGTAATCTCTTTAACTTATATTCTGACTACGTTATGTTAGCAAGACCTAAAAATATATTCACGACACTTTCCTCAGAGGGTGGTCAAGATTATATATGTTTTCGTTATTCCAAAAATACAATAACACGACATCTCTAAATAGGATATAAATCATCTATTACTAAACGCCAAAATCAAATGGACAAGAAATGATATATTTCTGTTTATATCTCTGTTAGTAATGAAGTCAAGGCAACGTTTTAACTAAAGTAGATAAACGTCACTGAAAACGTTAAATAAAAAAATCAACACAATAAAACATAGAACTGTTCATCGTCTTAGGAATCTTGGAATTCGTAGTCCCTTAAGGACTGCTAGAGTGTGTTCGACGTGGTACCAGAACCAGTACTGATTGTGATCCAATTAAGGATTGCTCTGCATCCTCTTACGTACTTAAGTGGACGGAACACTGACTCCTTTGCAAGTAGAGACACAAAGGAAGCGGCATCGAATGGAACTACTACTATTACTCAAGTAATATGCTACAATGATAACTCGTTTTGGCATGTGTAATCAAGTGACAATCCTAACACAAGACAACTTCACTGACTTACAGATATTTGCTCTAATTCATATCGAATTGTTGTACAGCAGTACAATGTCTCATCACCAGATTACGATTTCTACCAGATAACTTTAAGAAATTTATATGACTAAATTCGGAAACAGTACAAAATTGATACATTTATAAACAACATAAGAAATAAAAAAGTACTGTATTTAAAGTGATATACAAGATACAATGATAATAAATACTTAAATATATAAAAATAAGGGTATATAAAAACAACTCGTGAATAAAAACTTTGAATAATAATAAATAATCAAGTGTCTACATTAAAACCATAGATGGACGTAGCAATAGGAAAATATTTATAAATATACTAATATTTATAATGTACTTAATTAATAATAGGCAGAAGATTCGTCTGTCCCTTTTAAACATACGCATCGCTGTAATTGCTTGCCCGGGGTTTTATCCACGTAGTAGTGTGTGTACGGATATAGCAATCGAGCGCGTGATTGTGTGGACGTGAAATCGGAAAACTTGTATGAAACCATTTTACAGGTTTTACAGTACAACTAGTCACGAGGCATGGCATCTACAAAGTAAAAATAAAGATTTAAAAAAAATTAAATACTGTATTTAAACAATGACGGCACTCTTTTCACAAACGATATAGATATTTAATTTGCAAAAGATGGAATGAGTACTACTGAAATTTATTAAATGAAGAATACCCAAGGTTACAAAAATTAGACCTATGACGCAAGGGTCTTTCAATGGGATTACTGCAGCAGAAGTAACAAATTCCATCTCCATAATAAGGAAAACCATAAACAGCCTAGGTGATATATACCAGCTGAGCGTCCATTCACCGCCGCCATATCGCTGACGACACCCAGCTCGCTGCGTGTCCCGCAATCTCGTCGCTTATTCATCCTCGATGAAGGGCCCTATCGGGTTCGAAGTCTGAAACATACGACATAAAAATTCCAATTAATCGGCGAAATAGGTTGGCAACTAGCGAGCTATCCATCCCTCTGGGAGTCATGCTTCTAATCGCTTGCTAAAGCTGCCGAAGGAAACTTTTGCCAATTGTCGCTACAACCACTGCAAAAGACCAGTGGTGGCTTGGTCCATAGTGCTAAAGAGAAAGCCGATCTACTTGGTAGTCTCTTTGCCTCCAACTCAAATATAAATGACGAAGGCGCTGTACCACCTACTATAACTTGGTGCGGTAAGACTATGCCAGAAATCTCTATAACACAGTAAGAGGTCTGACGGGCGTTGCTTTCCCTAGACGTTTAAAAGTCGAGTGGGCCAGACGGTATACTAGCAGTGGTGCTTAAACAGTGTGAGTTGTGTCATGTACTCACGCGCCTCTTCGCGCTCTCCTACCACACTAGGCAATTCCGTCTTGATGGAAGACTGCGAATAAGCACCCGGTACCCAAAAAGGATAATAAATCAGATCCATCTAATTACAGGTCAATTGCTAGTACCTCTCTCCTGTCCAAGGTGATGAAGCGTGTGATCAACACACAGCTTCTAAGATACCAAGAAAAAAACGAATTAGTCAGCGACCGTCACGGTCACTCGACTGGTGACCTTCTAGTGTATCTCACACACCGATGATGGACACTAGCCATAGAGAGTCAGGCCTTCCCCTGTTTGGCATGTAGCCTAAACATAGCGAAGGCGTTTGTTCGGGTCTGACACCGAACTCTTCTATCGAAGTTGCCATCTTACGGACTGCCTGAGGGCTTGTGCAAATGGGTGGCTATTGTTTTGTCCGGAAGACGCACACGAGCCGTAGTTGATGTTAGTTGCTCTGATAACATGGAAAGCAAAGCTCTGTGCTATCTTCTGCGCTTTTGCTACTGCATATCAATGAAATGATGGACATCAACAACAAACATTGCTATGCAGATGACAGTACTGGAGACGCTTATTACATGGGTCGTGCAAGAGATTTGTTCCGATGTGGAGAAAAAGCGCGGAGAACTTGTGTCTCAAATCGAGACCACTCTGTCTAAGGTACTCTAACTGGGGACGGGAAAATTTTGTCCGATTCAACCCGTCGAAGACACAAGTATGCGCATTCACCGCTAAGAAAACCCCGTTTAGTGATGTCCCACAATTTCAGAACACTACCTTCACCATCTCCAAAAGCATTGGGATCCTTGGTGTCAATATCTCCAGCGATGTTTAGTTCCGAGATTATTTACTGTTCGTGTCTGCAATTCACTATCGTAGAGTTAAGCTGGTATTTTGACGGTTTTAGTACTCCATATGGGGCCGGACTTGCGATATGTAAAGCAGCAACCTTTGCCTCGAGGTGAAGTACTGCTTCGCTTTGTTGAGTACTTCAAGTTGTTTAGACACCAGAAAATGATCTTGAAACTGAACATCACTGGAGATGTCAACACCAAGGATGTTAGTTAAAACAGTGAATCACATCAGACCTTACAATCATTAGTAATCAAATTCAAGTAAATATCTGAGAATGACAGACAACGCTATACCAAAGTGCGGGTGCAAGACTTGACACTCCGTCGTTCCAAGAAGTTCATAATTAATCACTTTCATGCAAACAAAAGGAACCTTTTCAAGTGAAGATTTCAGATACATGTTGAAGTAGACCCGCATTTTCTGGCTCGTATAAGGATAATGTATTTTCTTTAAAGCTTGGGCCTTATACGATGGAGGCCATTGTCGTTTTGTATAAAAATATATATTTGATACTAGCATTTTCCCTCGGCTTCTCTCGCTCTAAATTCAGATATCATCCGTAAGATTACTACAGCAACTGCATGGTTTAGACAATAAAGTTGTTATGTTCCTGCGGGAGCTTTTTAAAGTTTCTACCAAATCGGTTTAGTACCTATTTTTGTCGTAAATGAGTTACAAACATACTAACTGACAAAGTTTCGCGATTATAATAAAAAAAATTCTACAGTCATAATAAAATAAACTGCATACTGTGAAATCATATTATGCAATGAAGTGGTATTGTCTAGCAACTACTAGAAAAACAAAAAGTTATCTATATTTTTGTCGTAGATGCATTAAATAAATAAACCTTAGAGGAGTCACAGATACTTGAATCATGCATAAATCAAGAGGAACATCCAACAATGTACAGAAAGATTTTAAAACACAAAATCCATTTATATGATGTATATTCAATTTAAAGTTCTGAACGTGAAGTTGCGAACAATTTGATTGTGTCGTCTTGTGTTACATTCGTCAGTGTCATACAAGTTTTATTGCAATACAGATCTTACAATCCCGGTTGCATCATAGTGGCTCTTTTCTCTATGTTTCCCGCCGCAACCGTTTTCAGTGCATAGGCACATATAGATTTTTATCAGGAATAAAACCGAGGAAACAATGCAAAACCAGGTTTTTATATGTGGTTTTACTGTTGGTTTTATTATATACTAGCTTTTTCCTACTTGATTATGATAACGAAGTTTGCTGTAGTTTTTGTTATTACTGCGCTTTCCTGACTCACACTTACAATATACCCTTACAATATTTCAATAAAATCGGCTCAGCGGTTCAAACCAATTTCTCAACTTTGACATTTTATATGTAGGTTTTGTTATTGCTTAAGGTGCAAGCTATCACACTGCCAAATTTCGTTAAAATCGTACAAAATTTCGTGAAAAGAACATATGATATATCCTCTCAGATATATAAGTACTTACTGTTGGGGCACGGCCATCCCTCACTTAGGGTGATTTGGGTGACGCGGGCCCAGTATGGATTGTGGACTTCACATACGTCTTTTTTTCTAACGTATGCAGGTTTACCAACGATGTTTTCCTTCACCGAAAGCCAGTGCTGTGAATGTGAAAAACTTGATGGTGTTCAATAAAGCATAAATCTAGATCTATCTATTTATGAAAAACTAGAGTGTAATGTGATTAATAGCCATATGCTCGAAATTGCATTAAACCCATCTAAAGCTCAATGATATCACATTAACCTACCCATTAAAATAAGTTTTTAAAATATTAACACTTACTTAAAAAGTAAATTGATTTTACTTAACAAACGACCTTGACTAGTTTCATCATTTCTAAAACTTAGATTAAGCACGATAAAACTTGTTTGATTACTTTGGTATAGGATTAGAAAGTTTACACGGCCGGAAGTAAAACAGGAGTAATACAGTATCAAATCGGTTATAAGAACTTTCTGTCCTTTAGCTAAGTTATTAAATAAATATATATGATATGATATTTTACAGCTTTAAGTTTATTTACCAATATGAAAAATATATATATCATTTATATTTTTACACGGAATAAATATTTTTTTAATTAAAATTTACAAAAGCTCATGTAATTTAAATTTTTACAAAATCTTTTGAAGTGAAAGAATTATAATAATAATCTTGTATCGCTTCCACTTCCCCTAAGTACCTATCAGTCTGTGGTCCGACCCGTTACAGTAGCTAGTAGTATTGCTTGCAGATCCGAAGGGCGCGGGTCCAATCTCGCCATAGGAAGATCAATTATGTGAATAGCAGGTGTTTTCTATGCATAATATGTTTATATTTAAAAATATAAATGTATTTAAAAATATGAAAAGCTTAATTTCTTACAATATATATATTAAAAAATCATAAGTAATAATAATAATTACGTTTTAAATAATTTCTATTTTTATTATTTAATTTCTTCTGATAGTGTTCTTGTAAGAATTATAATAACAGTTTTAAAACTTTACATAAAAATATGAAACTACCAACCGTTGACAAATAATATATTTTATCTTTAGTTTCCCAGAAATCATGCCACAAATGAAAACACGAAAATTGAATCTCAGCCAAATGTGTTGTGAGAGGATGCAAGAATTAAATATCATATGAATGTCAGTCACAAGGCGGTTGTTCTAAATGTTGTCCATCGTGCATCGGAGTGTCGTAGACAGGTGCTACGTCGCTACGGCGTAGACATATGGTGCTACAAGACAGGCTTCTCACGGGCTCTACAATCACTGTGATTTAGATTTCATTACACCGAAATAATGTTAGGTATTAACTTTTTGTAACGATTTTTAGCTTTCCATTAAATACCTAGTATCAATATTTTACAACAAAATTTTGTGGTTACATATGAAAATTTAATTTTAATATGTATGAAACACTACGTTGGTTTAACAACTATAAATATAGTGGTCCTATTCACGAACAATTACAATATTTCTTATTTTTATCGTATTTAGAAATACGAATAGTAAAATTTTTAAGTAATAAAAAATTAATGTCCTTGACATTTGTGTTTTTACGAATTGTTAGTTGTATTTTGAATAAATTAATAGGGTCAAGTGGTTTTGACCAATTGAAGCTAATTGGGAGGCAAACGATCGACACCCAGTTTTATTGTAAGAATATTTCAGACCCACTGCGGTGATAAATCAAACTCGAAACCGTAATGAAAGCGAACGGATCGCGTCGCGAAGAGGAGGGAGGAAAAAATATCACGGAAAAAATCAGGTGCGTGGGGACGGGAGAGAAAAACAGTCGGGCGTCGCGGGTGGTGGGCGGGGGTACCCACCCCCGGTGGTCGGTCGATGCGGGGGCGGGCGGGGGGCGGGCTTGAGGCGGGCGGCGCGTGCGCGGCATGGGCGGCGCGCGGTCCCGTCGGACACACTTGCAGCGGCACCGTCGCTCGTCGCCCGTCGCCCGCCGCGTACCACCGACTCCGTTCACCTCGCGCCGCTCCGCTCACCTCGCGCCGCCGCCGCCGGCCGCGCCGAGCGCACTCGACGCACGTGCCTGCTCACACTTTACATGACCAAAGTGTTAAAGTCAGTGCTACCTATTTCGACCGCGAGAGTGCACAGCATTTACCAGACGGACCTGACCTGCACCACGATCAGGGTTAGTACCACCATCGACTTCTTACCGTCTTTTAACGAAGAAACTGTTTGTGACCGATAAGCGGATAACTTATTAAAAGTTTATTTCGGGACTGTAAAGTTTTCTAAAGTTGAAGAGTGCGCACCGCGTCGTATGCACATTGCCCCAGCCGCAAGTGGTTCCTATCGGCTGGGCGGCGCCATACAGTCGCTCCCTCCTCTCGACCCTCACTAAAAACAACAAACAGATCAATTGACCTGTTACATTAATACAAATCCCATAAACATGACCAATTTGTTTTATCCTTGGCTGACGAGATTTGATGGATTGCCTTGATTTGTTTTATACCAAAATCTACCGATAAGATAAAGGTCATTACACTAATAGCTTTAAGTTATGAAATCGCACGCGACATCGATATTAACAACGTATAATTCGAGTTTTCTTTGTTGTTTTATTTAATAAAAACTGGTACTGATTTGATAACTTGAAATTTGTATTTAATAATAATATAAGATTACAAATTAAAGTTATAAGTATTCCCGAATAATTAATAGAAATACCTGAAGATACTTAATCACTTAAATATTACTTATAATCATAATAAAGTTAAGCAAATATACGTTATTTTAATCTTGTCACACTACTTATTTCAAATTTAGGGAACCACTCATTATGTGCGTTGTGATTTAATTAGGTAATAATTGTTAGATAAAATTTTAATTTCCACATAAAATTCCCAATCATCATTTTTTTTAAATATATATAGTTTAATTTAAAACTTAGTTTTTAGTAATTAGTGTACATATTAAATAATTATTTACATTTATTTTTATTGAAATAAATCACATTCTTACTGAAAAATTACAAATAACGTAACAATAATTCTTGTTTGGAGGTGTTTTGTATATCTCGTTCTATTTAATTATCTGATATTACTTTTTATTAAATTTCTCTTCATTAACATAAAAATATCCTTTAAAATTCAAAACAATACATAGAATATTTTCGGTATTAAACTACATAAAACACATAAAAGGCATTAAAGCTTTTGAATATTTTATTAAGAATTCGTAAAATTGGTCATTTCACAAATTATCAAATAGCATAAAAGTAAATCTAAGCTAAGTTTGTAGTTTATCACAAGACTTTAGTTTTTATTTAGAAACATGCAATAGAATGCACAAAAAATTTTAAGAAAAGCACAAAAGTCGTTTCTAATATGAAGTATGAAAATACGTTGAAGTCGATAATAAAGATTAAGAATGAATACAATAATAAATACGTACAAAGCACGTAAGGGTATTGCTTTTTTTAAATAAGTAAGTGTAAGTAAGTAAGTAAAGTGCGTAATAATATAACAGGGTGGCAAGTTATCCTAAATGTGCGTAGGTGAATGTACTTGATTGATATAAGTACAAACAACAGGGGCTAATATTTGTTTCGCGTGACGATTCTTAAAAAAGTCAATATGAAAACATAAAATAAATTGTTCCGGTTACCTGGTTTCGACTGCGCACGACTCAATTTTACATTGGTTATAAACGCTTGGCAAGATTATTAAAAAAGAATTGGTTGGGCAAACTTCAGGAAGTTTGTTAAATATCTAAATTTTATTATTTAAATCGAAGTTGTAATTCTTTGTGTCAATTTTTTGCCTGTAACTTTGGATTTAAAAAAGTAATCAAAAATATAACATAATATATTTTTCTAAAATATGGAACTAAACCTAAAGTTGTTACTCTAGTAGTCGCAAAATTAAAGAAAAGTTTAAATGAGTTGCCACCTATGGTCTAACAGGTCCGTACAGTGCAACAAACTTTTCTTACCCAGTAGTCAAAAATAAAAACTACAGTCAGTGAACATACACCGGGTCAAAAGAGTTTCTTGCACTGTAGAGATACTTTAAATATTCTTAAATAAACGGCGTCATGCAGAAGAAAAACTTCAATAATATTGCCTACATAATAATCATCAATAAAAATAATAACAATTTAAACAGGTAAAGAAAAGATATTTATTTATTTATAAGTTTTAAAATTTGTCTTAAGACGGCAATATAGGCCAGAAAGCTTATTTCTGTAATACTAACGATGCGCATCTATATGTACTATAAATTATTATACAATGTCAAATACATTACTATGAGATATATTTTTTATAGGAATACTTCTTAAGTAATTTATACCATAAGACGCCTTAGACTTAAAAATTGTTGCATGTAGTTTAACATTTTTACCGCTTTGCAGTTAGCAGGCAGGGTGTTCATTCTTCAATTTGAGCGTTTTTGGGAGAAAGTTCCTGTAAAACCGTACTGTGCGTGACTATTTCGGGTATTAGGTTCTAAGGTGCAATGGTAGAAAGTAACCGTAGGCATCATATCTAACAAAAAATGCCCAAAGAAAAAAAAATAGACAAGAGGCAAACTTATTTCTTATAGGGAATCCTTTCCAGTTTACCTTTACGTATGATGATTAAACAAAGAACAAAGACCACAGTGAAATTGGCGCGAATGAAAAATAGGTATTATATTGTAGATGATTTTATAATTTGGTTGTTTACTTGCAAATAAAAGAAAATTACTATGCAAGTTGTTTTGTAATTAAATTTTTATACTTATTACTACAAATTAGAGTAAATGCACTAAATAACAATTATTCTAACCAATTATAATTATTTAAACGAACCGAAAAACTGCACAAGTGTTAAAACAATGGTCACTACCGCATTTCGCAAAAGGAAAATTATTCAGTTAGGCAATTCAATAAACAAAACCAGTTACATAACAATTTTTTTTCAATACTTCAGACACTATAATTTTGTTAGAAAATTTGCAAAAAATTATATAACAATAGTAACTCTATATCGTAGTCTTTATCATTAATTTACTTCGTTCTCACTGCTACACTGTATAATACTTTACCAAAATAGAAATAATAGTATGTAAGTATGAAATATATCACACTTAAGTAAACTAACTTCAAACATTAATTACACAACACTAATATACCCACTCGAGTTTTGCCACCACACAAGGTAGGTACTAATACGTAGCCTGAGGGTACGTGTAAGGTGTAGCAGTTCTTGAAGCCAGTTTCGTTTCAGCGCGTGTTAATTTTACATGGTAGTTTGTTAGTTAAATTGTTGAGACAAATAACTTAATTCTTTTACATTGACGACGCATCTACAGGAAAACTTTTAGCTCCATTTTTTAAACTTTTTTTTATACCTTTTAGCTGTAAAGTATCAGTTTAGGTAGTAGATATTGCTTAAGACGTATTTTGTATAAGAGTTTTATACATATGCATTTATATATTATATTATTTCATCTCCCTTTTATCATTTTTTAAAATACGCTAATATATTTATGTATATGTGAAAACTTGAAAAAACACCTGAAATGTCTTGACTACATTATTATTCACCACCAGTAGTACCAGTCAAGATATTGTAAAAATAATTTCGTTTGTTGGACAACAACATTACCATACACATTGTATTGACTGATAACGACTATTAAACACCACCATTTTGTTTTCTCATTTCTACCCATGGTTAAGTGGCAGAAAATGTCATTTGGCATTAAGTTCACCATTTTTACAACTGTGCAATAAAGATTGTTAAATAATTTTTTTTATTAAATATAGTCCAAATTTTAAAATAATATTATTTTATTTAGATTTTTATATTAATATTTACTTATATGTCTTAAACAAACGAAATAAGCAAATAAGGAATGAACTTTTCGTACATAGAAACACTGATTGGGTGTGAAACTTTAACCATTACGAAAATAAAAACCCCTCTAACATAATCAAAATCGAAAATCATATCTCAAATTTATTGAGTAAAAGAACGCGTACGTCATAATAAGCAACTGTGTAAAATTTCAGGTCTCTAGAGCTGGTAGTTTGGGCTGTACTTTATTTAATATATCAGTCAGTCAATCAGTTAGGCAGTCAGCCAGGCAGTCAATCAGTTCACTCTTTTATATGTGCAGATTTTTTATTTCTTATTCTATTTATGTGTTCACTGATGACCCCTTAGTTAAAGAGTAAAATATTTCAACAAAATTTTTTAACATATTTAATCATTTATTTATATAAATAATTACTGTAAAAGTAAAAAGAGTTTCAGGTCGATAAAACATTAATTTATTTAGTAAAGTAATTAAGATCATTTATTTCAACTCAAGCAGCACACACGATTCTGAATTTTAGTGGTGCCTAACAGCAATCCACTGTTCTTGTCTTAGCAATAAGTAAACAATACTCATGATCGAAGAGCGGGAAATGATGATAGATGAAACTTAAATATCTAACGTACGCTTTGTCATGTACTGCTGCATATATATGTATTGTATCAAAGTTACACCATAGTATTATAAGTTTTGGAAGGAATCGTACAACAGGGAATTAAATGACTATGAGTTTAATGTTCATGTTGATGAAGTTTGACATAAATAAGTCATTACGGTAAATAGGATATATATATATATATATATATATATATAGAAAATACATTTTTTTATGGCAAACAAGCTATGGTCCCCTAAATATTAAGCGGAAGTGGTCACCGAAGGCTACGGACGTTTGCAATATTAGGGGCATTAATCGCACGTAATCACTCCTTTCTTAAATAACCCATTTCTATACTCCTTAGAAAAAAAACCTTGGCAGGGAGTTTATTCTACAATTCAAGCGTTTGTGGAAGAAAGTTCCTCTAAAACCGCACTGTGCGTGACTATTTCGGGAAAGTTACTGTGGGCATCATATCTAAATGAGATTGGCGCGAATGAAAAATAAGTAGGTTTAGTAAAAAAAATACTTGGTTCGCGCTTTTCAAATCACTTCCATAACACTAGGCTACGCCTCGTCCTTCTAATATTTGACGTCAATTGCTTTATTTCTAGCTAGGACAGTAATGTACTATTATTGTATTATTATTGATGTTTATTTATAATGTTATACATGTGTATATAAACACATATCTATAAATATATCTTCGAAATCGTTTACAACTGTGCGTTGACGGTTTCAAGTGTCTGGAGTGGATTTGGCATCAATGTGGATAACTGGCTAGTAGGACACACACCTTCGGTTTGTTGTGGTCATGGCAGAATCGCTGGGGGACCTTGACACAATGCTTGTTGCAAAACAATACCAAAAACCTTTGCACCAATATTAATGTCACCTAAAGAAATAAATAATTTTAACATTCATTTAATATATGTGTATTTTCTTGATATTTGTCAATGTCAAAATGTTTTGGTGAAGGTACCTAAAGTGAAAACTATGGTTTTATTAATATCTCATTAACTATCGAGAAAATTTCTGGACCCTAAATGTATAATACTAGATTCTATTACATACTAAATTTGGTTATCCGCGTGAAATTTGTACTGCAACTCCTTAAGAAATTTGCGATAGCTGTAGCTATAGCTTGTTCAAGTGGAATTTAGTTAAAGTTATTCCCACGAACACTTTTGAATTATCCGGAAAAAAAGTAGCCTATTTTCCATTCTAGACTATATTCTATCTCTGTGCCAAACTTTGACCTTTGAATTTATAGAGCTGTAAAATATTGTCGTCTATGTTAGCGACTAGTTATTTTTGCTCGTGAGTGTAATAAGTATAGATATATTAGGTATATGTGGTTCAATCAGGATATAAGTTACTCGTTAAAGATAGAACGGCGTTCCACACCATATTAACCTGTTAAAACGAAATAACAGCAAGTAAGCTTTAGATGTTATTACTTGTAGTTTGTTTTGAAGCTTATTATAACGACGTGCCCACTACTTCCCGAAGGAGGCGAAGGTTGAGGTTGTCGTTATTAATTCACAAGTTTCCGTGTTTACAATGTTTAAGCTCCAATATCTTCACCTTTCCACGTTTGCGACTTACAATTCTGAATATTTAAGATTATATATTTCTATAAGCTTTAATTCAATCACGTTGTTACAACTTCGTGGCCTAGTTAGATCAGTGTAATGGAAACTATGTGCGAAATTAAGCAAAGTCTGGTGAATTCAGTCTATTTTTTACTGATAGCTTGCTATAAATATCTTTTTTTAGAGTGTTGATGAATTAACAAAGAAAAAAAACTTTTCCTACAAATAATATTTCTTTTTATAATACATAATTATTGCAGATGTTTTAGGAGTTTAAATACATTACTCCTTTAGCATATATTTAAATTATTCGAGTATTCATATCAACTACAAGTTGTAATACATACTCCCTCGCAGACTAGTTGGCAGTGTGGCCAGCTGCTGTGCAGAGGGTGTGGGTTCGATTCCCGCACTGGACAAACATTCATGTCATAAAATAAACATTTGAGTTTGTCTTGAGCCTGGGTGTATTTATGTATGATATGTATGTATTTACAAAAAAATAAGTTATATTTATGTATTTGTATCCGTTGTCTTGTACCCATAACACAAGCTTTGCTTACTTTGGGGCCAGATGACGCTGTGTGTAATGTCCAAAAATATCTATTTATTTATTTATTTATACAAACTGCCAACCATATCTCTCAGAAAGTCAAAAAGTATAAAGAGTCCTTACAATGTTGGTATAACAAGTAGTACAACGTTGATCTGACGCTTGAAGAATCACACAGCTTTACAAATCTCGAATTTGACGTGGCCGAGACGGTAGTATTTTATTTCATATCTTTAGCTATTCTACTGGCGTCTCTGTAATCTACTTTTGTACGTATCTGTATTTTGATGCTTTCATTTTATGAATCATTGCAGCAACCCAGAAGCGTTATAAAATTTAAAATATCTGCGTATAAATGAAATATGTTCTTGTAGAGTGCGTTATATTGAAAGTTTGTTCTACTAAATATTTTTTTGCCTGATGGGAAATAACCCTTTCATAGTATCTACAGTTACTTTTTTTAAAGTGTAATGTTGTGTTGCATACATACTACAAATTTATTGTACAGCTTTACTTTACTCGTACTTAAACATTGTGACGGTCAAGTTTCTCTAAACCAAAATTGTCTAGTATAATTCAAAAGCGTGAAATGGCGTGTCAATACACAACATTAGTAGCGCATTGTTTGAGCACCGTCTGAGAGTTGTCTGACCCATTTGACTTGTGAGTCTTAAGTTTTTATAACTCTGTAATGGAGATTCCGGCTAGGACTTACCACGAAAAGGCTAAGTAGGTGCTAGGGCGCCTTCATCGTTTAAAGTTGAGTTTTCTTCCTCTTCAGCAATATTAACCAAGTAACAATACGTCTATCCGTGGTAAGAAAGATTGCCAAAATTTTCTGTCGAAAAGTTAAAGTTAAGTTAAAAAGTCATGTTCAACCAACACGTTATAACAGGATAAAAATCCTATTCTGGTTCTAGCCGTAAGAAAATGTGATAGACCAGTGGTACGAGAAACCCTAAAAGTTTCTCGACACCCAGGCCTACTGCCATGGTCTTCTTCGTGAGTTTGAATAACGAATCCTAAAAAATAAAAAAAATCAACACTGACACAAGCAACACAAATATTGTCAAGCATTACTTTACGTTGGCTTGCTTACTGAATAGATGATTATAGAAAATATAAAATATTGATATGCAATTTTCTTACATATATGCTTTGGTGCATACTTCTAAGACCTACTAGGTTAGAATACCGAAGAGTCTAAGGAGACTGTGGGTTCCGGTTCGACTTCAGGTCGAATTTTCGTTTTGGAATAACATCTACTTCTATCACAAATCTGACGACCTTTTGAGTGCTGGAAGTCGTCTGGTGCGTTTACAGTGGAAGTGGACCTTGCCGTACCGCCTGCAAACTACTGCGAGTGGCTTGTGTTGCGAGGCGTCTCAGAGTATGCTGACTCCACTACAGACCCTTGGCACAACCTACACTGCTCGCCGATATCTCAGGGCAAGCTGCAGCTACTACACCGAGCACCACAGCAACCGCGCCTCAGTTAGCCGCTGCCTACCATTGCACACGACATATCCACATGTGGGCTCTCAGTAATTGACTAGAAAGGTCTAGGAAGACTACCATAATTTGAGCCTTAGGCTGAAGAACAATACCACTGTATTTCTGCTCCTAAAATATTAAACCTTTGCAAAACCTCTCTTCGCATTCGCTTAGGACGGTTTACGGTTTCTATGTTTCTTGTCAGCTTGAAAGGTAAAAATTGAAAAAATATTTGGCCTATTTTTCTTTATTTTAAGGGCTACGAATCACCTTAAGTGATTAGGTAATATTAATCAATAAATAACTTGTTGAGTAAGTTTGAATGCGTGTATTGTAACTGAACCTTGTCCTTGCAAGCCCTTGTTTCTTTTCTGAACCCTCTTTCTGAGCACCTAGCCGATGCAAAGTGACCTTAGGTCCCTAAGGACCTTACCTACCATACCTTCAAGTAAGTAAGTGTTTCAACGTCATGTTAATTCCAGCATACCTCATTGATACCATATTCTAGATAATCTAAGATTATGTTTACGTTGTACACAATATTGATCTGGGCCAGGACATCTTTGCAAAGTACCCAAATATGTAAAGTTAAGCTGCATTAACGGATACGATGCATAAATATCACGCAAAAAACGCACTCATTTGGCCCAGATTTTAATAAAATTAAAATTTTCTATAAGAAGAAAATAAGTTTCATAAAAGCTCATGAAACATAATTTTTTATAGATTTTAAAGTAAATCTAAGTAATTTACTGCAAAAGGCCTTTTATTGCAACTAGTTTATCACTCACGTCACACCTGACTGAACATGTAGCTTGAAATATCTGACCTCTAGCTAACATTGCGAGGTTTGAATTCTAAATACGGCTAGTCGAGAAATAAAGCTCAGCATGTCTAAGTAGGTGCCCGAGTAAATAGACTTCGTGTACCATACACGTGAACCACTCTAGTGGACATAAATGGTTAAAAGAATTTATATGTGAATTATTATTATTTATAAAGGTTCCACGGTATGGAGTTCTTCAAAAAAAAAGTTATTAGATTTTTGAAGGGTCGGCAACGCGCGAGTGATTCCCCAGGTGTTGCCAGCGTTCTTAGGCTGCGGTGACCGCTTACAATCAGCCGGACCGTATGCTTGTTTGCTACCTTATTAATTAATTAATTAATTATTTGTTCATTTGTACTATTTTTCCTGATAAATTTAGGTTTTTAAAATTCTACGCCTTCCGTATAATTTTACGTACCTATATAGCTTTGGATGGATGAATTTATTATCATATAATTTATCATATTAACATACATTCTGGGTCAATTGTTAAGCTTTTATTACAGCCTAATTCGGATTTCTGTGAAAACTGATAGAATTGCGTAGAAATAACTTTGGTATATTTTTATTACGTATAAAGCGCAACCTTAACAGAAAAATATATTATATCTCAGCCATAGTAAAATACTACGTTACTTTTCCAAAACGTAAACGTTATATATTATTATTATTATAAAATACTAGCGGCCCGTCCCGGCTTCGCACGGGTGAATATTTATTTTTAAATATTTTGGGATAAACGTAGAGTAAATGTATCTTAATGCAGGACATAAGTAGTTTTATTTTTTTAATTAACTATTTATATTTTTTAATAAAATTTTATATTTTATCCATAACCCTATTTTATTCGCCAAGTTTTTATTTTTATTTTTACATTTCATTTATATTGTTTTTTAGTTTTATGTGTTTTTTTATACTTATGCTATTTTTAAATTTTCTCCATTTACATTTTTTGTGTATTTTTATTTTAAGGCTTCATTTAATTTTATTGGCTTTTACTTTTTTATTTTCCAATTTTTACTTTTAATGCTGTACACTATGTTGGCAGTGGTATTTTTAGGTGGCAACAAAATATATTGATTTTAAGGCGATCCTTCTCCATGTATATAATTGCCTATTATATAATTGGCCATGAGAAAAACACTCTTTTCTTAGGTTGAAAGATTTCAAAAATTGGCAATCTTTGAGTTAGTTTGTCCCTGGGATTTATTAATTGCAAGGGCAAAAGATATCTTTACAGGAACCTGTAACCTTTTAGAAGATATAGGTTAATCCGTCGGTATCATCGTGCTCGGCTCGGTGGTGTTTATTTTCATACTAGTATTTTGTTTAGATTGTCATTTTTAAATTCGTAATATATGAATGGAATGTCCGATTTGAATAAATTAAAAAAAATGATCTACACAGTCTTGAGTACGAAACAATTTGTTTGGATAAGGATTAATACAAAGTTATGGATAATATGGAATGATTTTGGTCGGCATTTCTATCAATTATTGAAATGAAAAAAGTGATTATAGTAACTCCAAAGTTGGAAATACATATGGTATTTCGAAGTTTTTTGTAGATATTTATATGTTCTTTAATATCGTACAACATTTCTTTTGTTCTATCATCAATAGTTTCCACCTTGGGTTACATTATTGAAATTCTACAAAGGATCCCTAATTTTTTCTAGTAATAAATATAGCCTATGTTACTCAAGGATAATGTTAGTCAGGATAATTTTTAAAATCGGTCCTTTAGTTTTTTAACTTATTCGTTACAAAAATACAAATCTTTCCTCTTTATACTATCAGTTTAGACTAACTAAGGGTTTAAAACAAATATGTTATACAAGTACTTTTGCAAATAGCTCTGGGATAATGTTTTTGACCTCATAGATTCTGTAGCTTTTACAAGCAGATGGGTGGGCCTTATCATTAGAATATGAAGATAATTTGGATTAATTTATTTATTCGATTATCCAAAAAATAAAAATCTTAATCATAAAATAGAAGATTAAGATTCCTTTTTACTACAGACATTCTTCCAGCGAGACATTTAAATTAAATAAAATGCTTTTAAATATATAAGACATCCGGTAATGATAATTTCAACATCTACAACAAATAGTCATTATACCTGGTAGTTTTTACCAAAATAAATTACTTATTTCAAAAATCATATAAATTTTAGATCACAATTATATAATCCTAACAACAGCTAGACAAACATGATTACAGAACTTACTTGAATGAATTAACCTTTCAGAAATTATCAACACAATTACAGGGCTTAAGTACACCAAGCCCTAAAAGCCGCTATATCTAAGTTACAAATGTAGATATTAAAGTCGTGAATTCAGATTCCACGCAGTAAACCAATTAGTACATTATTCAAAGGCTAATAAGGTACCCTAAGTCACCTTTATCACCTGAATTGTTAGCCAAGCACAATAATAAGTTAAACAGTAGCTCGAAAGCAAGCGAAATAGAGAAATACGGGTTATAATCAACAAATATCACAATTGAATAAATTATCCAAAACATAGTTTGTTGAACAAACAATAATCGCTTATCATAACAACTCTAACACGTTAAACCGGGTGGAAATAATCGCACAAGTAATCGCTTTAACATATTTTAACTTAAATTGAAGTAGAACGCAAACACCTCTCTTACCTCGATTCAAACTTTCGTACATATGTAGTTTCAATACCCGTAGTTCTAAAACTTTCTCTATGATGGCAGCACATTAATTACTAAACGTTGGCGGGAGTAAAGCCCAATAGGATAGTCTATTAAGTTTATCCGTGTAGATTTATGATCAAACCCTTTCATTAAAGAGGTGTCAAGGAGACGGATAAGCTTTGCATTACGCACTTGTTCATACAAGTTAGGACTTCATAAGAAAGCATTACGTGAGTACAAATGAAACTGGTTGACCCGACCGCTATAATACAAGTCATGTTAACATGTATGTATGTATATATTTATAGATGTTTTAGTTAATTATACGCTTCTATGTAACCGACCTGTCAATAGAGACCATGAAGAGGGTTAAACAAGTCTTGAGTTGTCTGTTCTGACTGAACTTAAGCAACCCGGAACAATATTAAGAGATATTGAACATCTTGAAATAGAGTTATTTAATTGTTGTATGGTTATTTAACGTGTTATATTCTTTGCGAGCTTAAAGCTACTTTTCTAATAGGCAACTATTTAGCTTTGATATCTGGAGTGTTGCGGAATGAAAGCTGCGGAACACGTTAGGTGCTAGACCCTTGTTTCCTTTTGCACTTACAAAGAGCAATCGATTTTAAAGCTCGCTGGATTGAAAATTATATGAGGCGCCTTAGAGAGTGGGTAGAGAGCTAGGGTGCGGTGCCGTAAGCCTTCGATGCGCTTGTCTTACAGTTCACTGGGCTTTCTTTAAATTGGCGACGATCCGCCGCTGGCCGCTCCGCTTATTGCATCCCCCGACCGTAGCAACGTCGCGGCGTCCACGATATTGCCTCCGTTCGATCTTTAAGCAAATAAAATTCCGCAGACTGTAAATAGGATAGCGTTATAGGTAAATCTTCGACACGACTTCGCGTCGTTTACCGGTAAAAGGTTGAAATTTAATTTTTATCGACGCTCCTCGACGCTTTCCTACGTATTTCAGAAAACTGGGGGAACTTTGTACGTAGATATTTACTGTTTATATATGTCGTTACCTATGAGGGTTTATGTTGAAATTTGTGCGTGATGAGGCCCAATTCTTCATTGCTTGTCAAGAGATTGTCTGTTTTCAGTGAGTTCCAAGCGTCCTTTATTCGCATTCGAGCATTAGGCTCTCCGAGGCCGTTCGATGTGGGTAACAAAATAACACACAATGTACTTTTTATTTTGACGAGTAAGTTGCGTGTCACAGGAACTTTCATCATAGGAGCTATCAAATAATAACGAGGTCGTCCTTCTCAAACAGGGCTCCGCACGGTATCGTGGGCCCATCTAATCGTAACAATTGTTCCTAACAATCTTTTATACCCTGTCCATAGTATGTTAAAATATAATTTTACAATTTATACAACTATTGTTTTTACATATCGTAAAACATCCTTAACAGACATTGGATGTAGCTTTTTTAAACCAAAATCAGTTTGCTAGAAGGACTTATTATAACAGTTATTTAAAAATAAACGTCATCCGGAATAAAAGCTAGTCACATATAAAAGGGTTTTATTACGGTGCCAAATTAATAAGATATGCTCTACATTTTTAAGTACAGAAACTTCAGTGTAACTCAAATAACTTAAAGAAATAACCATCTATTGATAAAAAAAGTCTTAAATACTGGATTATCAACAAGTTGTACGTTTTGTATACAAATCTTTTAAATGCGTCGTAAAATCCGTAAAACAAACATTTTATAAATACCTAAAAATAATAAAAGTTTGTTAGTTGGTCAATAAGCAAGCAATTTTTGATCGCACCAACTTACTGATCTTCATTTCTAAAAATTTAATTAAATTGAAAAACTTGGTTGACTGACTGTTAGTTGCAAAACATGGTTTTACTTATAACAAATAATTTGTTATTTTGTTGATAAAATAATTTTTAGTTTCAATAACAGCCAATTGGCAATTAAGCTAGCTGCTTTATAAATAATCAATTGTATATTATAATAATTAACATAATTAGTTAGCTATACTTTTTTTAAGACTGTTATTCTTCAATGCTTTGAAAAAATCGGCCCAGTGCGAATCTAACTCGCGCACCAAGGGTTCCGTACCATTATCTTTATCTTAATTTAATTATTTATTTTTAAAGTGACTATATAACTAAATATTCTATGAATATTTTAAGCGTCTACCTGTAGCCGTTATCAATATCGCGCATAATGATCACGGATGTTGTATCGGAGCCCCCTTAAATATTTATTTTATTCTGTTTTTTAGTATTCTTTGTAATTGCGGCAGCAAAAATATATCCTCTGTAAAAATTTCAACTGTTTAACTATCACGGTTCATGAGATACAGCCTGGTGACGGACGGACAGACGTACGGATGGATGGATAGCGGAGTTTTAGTAATAGGGTTCCGCTACTACCCTTTGAGTACGGAACCCTAAAAACGGCTTTTTCATACATATTATTGTTGATAACACATATACATAGTATTATTAACATTATGAACAGGACATGCTATGTACCTATATGTATGTATTTTATTTTGACAAACTATACGTAATATGTAATATATGTGGAAGTATATGTATTTAGTTATAATACTCCACTTAGTATATAGTATATTATACTTTGTTTATTTTTATTAATTTATTTAAATGCTTTGTATTCCAAATCTACTGTGATCCTACTCCAAACTTTTATTATACGTACTAGATTTCCAAAGGTTGTCTGAAAAAGCGATAAGACCTCCAAATAATATATACTTTATTTTACTGTATCCTTTTCTAATTTATGTGCAATGAAAAATAAATTACATTAGGTACATTTCATGTACAGTGAAAAATACTTTTAAGTAATGAAAAGAAGTACAAGCAATGGTTAAGTAAGTAGTCAAATAGTCAAGGAAATTTCAGTAATATTTGCTGTCAAGTCAACGCAACGAATTATTGAAGATTCTGTCCACGTTTACAAAACGGATTGTAATTTCCAAATGTGACAGCGTTTCTGTCAGTTAATCTTAAGACATATTTGTTTTGTGATACGGAATTTTGTGTCATATAGTTATTTAATTATTGAATTAGCTTTTTAGAGTTCCGTACAACATTATTATTGAATAAATACAATAGCGAGGTAATTAGATAAATGCAATTTGTCTTACTTACCTATATTTTCTAATCTTTTTATTACAAATGTTTATATAAAAATATAAAAGATTAACTGCTGAGTTTCTTGCCTGTTCTTCTCGGTATTAAATCATTCCGAACAAGTTTTAATTTTTTTAAATCAATAATTAAATTGACGATTCAAAAGTGCTGTTTAAAAGTTTATTTAAAGGAAAATACTTTCAGTTTGAAATACCAGTCTTAGCGTTATGCAATTTTGCATAATTTTTCATATTGATTTTTTATTTTCTATGTTCATTAATACATGAGTGACGCTTGCCTGTAGTTTTTATAATCAGAAATAATTGATAAAAAGATTGCAAAATTACACAGCTACAATTACTAACAAACATACATGACGAAGCTGCGGTTTTCATTTTACCCTGTTACCTATTATAACTGATACCTGAAACCCTTAAAAAAAGGTTAAGCCGCATTACATAGCAGTACATTACGTAGAGTTCGGTCATAATCCCATAAATCGAATGCAAATTATACTGAAGCAACTGTAATAATTTGATTCAATAACTCAATATGTGGGTCGGAAGCACTTGGAATGGACTGTGCCGCATATATAGCACTATATATGTCTGGTCAGGGCGAGCGGAAGACTACTAATGGTATAAATCGAGGAGCGGGCACTGGAAGCTACCGCAGGACTTTGCGTATTTGAAATTCTGTTTCTTACTCTAGCGTAGCGAAGGTTCGGGAAGTGATCGCCTGCGGTGCACGCCTTCATATACATATTCTTTATAGGATGAAATTGAGAAAGATCGCACTAAATTGTAAAACCAGGTGTTCAAATTGGAAATGCAACTCAATTTTAGAAATTGCAAAAGTTTTGTAGCAAATAGTGTTGATGTTATTGCAAAATAAGTTTTGATGTTTGTACTAAAATAAATTCTTACTGTGACTAGATTAATAAATATTAAGTAAGTAATTAATAAATGATAAGTGACAAATTTTTAAGGATTTTACTACATACAAGAAACTGTCTCAGTTATAAGTGATATGGCTAAACAGAAAGGCGATCTGTGCTGTTATATCAATCACCATTGATAAATAGTCCGTAAAATCCCTTGGCACTTGGCCTAGATTCTTAATTATACAAATTTACGTGAAGGCCCAACCTAACATCGTTAGTCGAGCACAGGGATTAGTCTCTCAAGCGCAGCTTACATCCGATACTCCAGCTCAATACCACGCTCAACTGATCCCAAACAATTTTCATTTTCATTGAATTTGAGCCTTCACTCAAAATAATCACCATCATCGCCAAATATAGCGTAAATAATTCTTTAATAGTCAAGTTAATGAGAGGAAAACTTTTAATAACAGTTATCCTATAAAATCTTCTTAGTTTTCAGTTCATCAATGTTGAGAGCCGTCAAAGCGACTGTCGACTTTGGTGAAAGTTACAGCAAAGTAGGATTTGTGTTAGACTCCTTTACTCTACCTCAAAAGGATTATGGAAATGTTATATTGACAACGTTTTTAGTAAACTCCATTTATCATGGATCAAGATTCTGTGTTGTTTACTTACAATTTACAAAATATTTCGGCAATATTGATATGCAGAGCAGAACATAAGTGGAATTTGGGGGATGCGATAAACATGTAATCCGATATTAATATGTTTTTTAAACAAACGTGATTAAGTTATACTTTTTTTCTATTTTAGCTTAAGCTTGTATCGTAACTGGTAAACACACGTAATACCCTTTCATTTATAACTTGTACCGCGGTTTCTGATACAGCTCTGCCCTTAATTCCAACTTAATTAGTGTCACGCAAGTTCCGTAATCCTAGGATCCATGAGGATTCCGCGACCGTTCTTAAAATGGAGATTAGTGTAGCAAATATCTCCAACTATGGTTACCGCTCGTTCATAAAGCCAATACGGAGCGCATTTGAGTGCAACATATGATTGAAAATTTAACTGTCTTTAAAGGCTATACAAAAAAATAAGTTGCTTAGTTTGCTCTTTTGTCGCAAGAAAGTATAGTAAGTAAGATGTCAACACATTGTAGACTGCTAAGAAGAGGATACTTTATAGGCCAAGACATGTTTTTTTTTTAAAAAAATAATAATAATGAGTATAACGATCTATTTAAAGACAAAAAAAAGAAGCGCATTTTTTTACAGAATTTCTTGTTATATTCTATACTAAAGATATAAACTCAAAATGTATTACACTATTTTGATTTGATTTATCAGTATCAGTAGATATTGAGAGCGTTTAATCAGAAAATTTAAGTGCATAAAATAAATATTTCTCATTTGGCTTGACTTATGCATATTGTGACAAACTGCTGCAGTGGACAAAGGCTGGCCAAAGACAAAGTATACATTTTCAGCAGCTGACAAAGAATCTTATGGAACAATTTGAAATGTTGTTCTAAAGGATAGCAAATATTTTGCTAAAAACAACAAATATTTTCTTGACTGTCGACACGAATATTAAGTGCAACATAAAAGTTCTAAAACATAGTATTTTGTGTACGGAAGTCCTGGTGCGGTCGCGTAAAACGGATGTGCAGGAAAGCGCTTGCATACTGAGTAGGCGTGCCTAAAAGACACTGCGGACTTTAGTTCACCTACAAGCAACGGGTTAAACGAAACTTAACAAACATGCCACCTGAATCTGCGACAAACCGCTACGGCCAAACTAAAACGATTTATGACTTGACTTTAAAATACGGTAAAAGCTTATAAAAAAAAAAATATTACATATATTTATTAATATAAATATACTAATCAAAGAATATACGTGCTAAAATAGTAATACCTAAATAATAGTACCTATATACGGTATGAAAATATCACAGTTTTAAAATATTTTTTGTATTAATTAATAAAACTAGTACTAATATAACTAAGCTAATAAAAACAAATGAAGCTAAACAGTAAAAATAAACATAATACAAATAAATAAATTATAAACAAATACGTGAGAATACCTTCAAATATTAAATATACTGTGCCAAGAATAAAGTCTTTTTACGGCAAAAAAAGTACTACTACTTTTATGTACAGTTTGAAAATAATTACAATATTTATATATACATATATCTATAGGTAGTAGTTTTCAATTCTTTTTTATCTTTAACACATGAAATAATATACCTACATTGAATTAAATTTTAAAACATTTTACATTTAGTTGATAAGATGACAAATACGACCATTGACAATTGAATATTAAAATGTTATTTTCGTATAGGTAAGTAGTAAAATAATCAAGAAAAAAAAATCTGAAGCGACAAAAAAGTTCATATTATCTCCTCTCACTATCTCCTCTGAACCATGCAAACATAAAGTCCACATAAAATAATAAACATATTTTTCAAGTGCCTAACTCTTAAAATATCGACGTATCAACCAAACGGCCATTAACCTTTTACTCTTTCAATAACTCACAAAAATTGATGGACGGAAAAAGCTAACCTACTTTAGCAACATCTCAAAACCGTGACGTTATAATTTCTTGTCAAGCTTATTAAAATTTTAATCTTATTTTATACTCCGTCGAACGTCAACGAAAGTTATTTCAGGGTAACCCCTCAACGTGTCAGTCAACAAATTAGTTACGAATTTATTGGTGTCAATCGATGATGGTCGATTTTATTTTTAACGAGACATGAAACATCATCGAGGGCCTCGCGAGCCGCTTTTGCCAGCTCACGAATAAAAATCAACGGTAATACTAGTGAGTAATAAATTTTATAACACGAAGTCGATTTGAAATCGAACGTAATAATATATTGAGTCGAATTATTGGAATGCGGTGCGCTCGGCTCGATCTGAAAATAGTCCCTCATCAAAGACAAGCAAGTTTGCAGCTGTAAATCCATTTCAGTGTGGGTTGTCCGCATTATAAATTGGAGCGCGAGTACATAATACTTGCTTGTTTGCGGGTAGGTGGACGCGTCCTGCGACCTCGTACTTCCATCACAAGTCGGACCGCATTCGTTTGCGTTTTCTATTAACGTCCCCGGGACACTATTAGACTAGCTATATAGATACTTTAATTTGACTTCGTATACGTTTAGTTGTTACGAAAATTTATTCTGAGAAAAATCTTTTTTGAAATTCTTATTGTGTTTTTAGATAGGAACAACACATAATGATATGCAGTTAGCGTAAATTACATATTTTTTTTCGGTAAGTAGTATAAGTCAAAATAATAAATTAGTAGAACCTAGCAAACTAGGCCTATCTACATGCTTACATCTTAACCGCAAGGCTAATTAACCTACAATTAATTTTGGATCTAAAGAAAAGTAATTTCAAATTAATAAAATATATATTGAATTATTGAAATTATCATTAAATAATCGATGAAGTAAATTTATTTTTTTGACATATTAAATAATACATCGTTTTTCTATTTTTGTTGATCAATCAATCTAACTTCTCATAAAAATACAACATGATTCAGAACGGCTTTTTCAATATTTAAAAGTACAAAGAAAGAGATTAAAATTTCATTAAGTAACATTCCCAATTTACACACATACAAATATATTACCATAATTATTGCATTTGACGAAAGACAGACTCGGCAAGCACAGTAGGCGACCGTCCGCCCCAAACGGATTTGCATTTTACGGATTTGATACGTATGCGAATATTCAGCGCGGTGTCGGTGTAGTATCTTTTCAGATGGACGCGGCGGGCGCCGAGTGCCTGTTGGATGGTACTCAAGTAGCAGCGCGTGCTCGAGTGTCCAGTGTTGTGCGCTTGCGCAGTACTTCCTCTCCCCACACACCCTTTGTCCTTTATGCTACGAACTTTTTAATTATTCCGCAGTTTTCCTTAATCACGACCTGAAATATTCTTAAAAAAGAAACATATTTCAAATATTATTGGAATTTCTAGTGATGTAATGACAAATAATTTATATTATTTTTGACTTATGACTAATGACGTTGGTTGGAATAATGGTTTTGAAGGAGATGATTTTGCGAAATTCAATCCTAATGGTGACGATAAATCAAGAAAGAAGTCTAAATTTGTATAAGAAATGGAATGGGACAAATATATACCTTTATTGAATATCAGTTCTTAATGAAGATACGTAAATAGCATTGTGTTGGTAACTACAAAAGCAAGAACATGGACATTAGCGACTTTTTTAAAAAATTCAAAAAAAATTTTTTTTTTGTTTTATATCCAACTAAAATGGAAAATACAAAGCACACGGGGAAATCTTTAAAATCGCCTTTAATGTTATCGTGTTGCAAAAACTTTTTATTATTATGAATACTGTTTTAAACCTTTTTGTACATGTTTTTTTACAAATTTGTACAACAAACAAATTTTATGCTGCTTAAGTCAAATAGCGTAATGTTTTTACTGACAATGGTAGATGTAGCTAAGAAAATACTCAACCCGAATATGAAGATAGGACGTGATGTTATTGGTGTTCTGGTGGCTCGGAAGTCTTCCATATTGCGGTTGTGTCAGCTGGCCGAGTAGCACAGTCAGCGCCACGAGCACCGGACCATTACCAATTTTATGGCTTACCACTCATAAAACGTTGTAGGTTTGTATGCTATGTAACTCTTTTAAAACTATTTTATTCAATTGTAGACTGTGAACGGGATTTCAATTGTAGTTTTGTTTTGTGTCAATGTTTTCTTTATAGAATAGGTTTAAATATCGTTCATGACCATTTATCTATTTTTGCCAACATCTTTTTACATAATGATAAAAGTACATAAACGAAAGTTTTATTTTAAATTTAAACTAACTCACATTAACAAATAGTGGCAAAAAATCACGTGGTAAAAACTAAAAACTGATACAGAATTCCTCAAATCGAAATTTATGATGCTGACAAAATATACTTTAACTATTTTTTTTTTTTTTTATTTAATGCAGTAATGTGGTTTGATTGAAAACATAGCAAATAAACGCTATATGAAACGATACATGTATAATATTAATAATATTTTTAAAGGTTCTGATGAAAGATATATCAACCAGTATAAGAACTCTTAGGTCACTTCATATTGACTAACAATGACTAATGGTATTTAAGGAAGAAAAAACTATATGTTTTTGATAAGATTTTTTGATTTACTTTTAAATTCCTTTTGTATGATAAACATATATTTAAATTGGTCCAAAAATCTAAATTGATAAATTTGCGTTTCATAACATTAACTTACATTTTGAAAGCTGAAGAATCATTGGTGATGTTTTGTTTATCTGTATGTGAATGGATTTATTTATTGACCACTTAATCGATTCGCCTTAGAATCAACCGAAAAACTTTTAACCAAAATTAATCTTCCAGCGATTACTTTATATCTGCAAAAACTTTTTATTAAGAACGCAACGACAATATTATATACTAACATACAATTTAAAATTTTCAAGTGTGTATCATGTATTGAAGTCTACTAATAAACTAACTATGACATTTTGTGGAAATGATCTAGGAATAAATATCTAGGTCTAAAATGATCCAACTTTGTGTCAGTTGAAAGTTGAATAGGATTAAGTCATACAAGTAATCTTCAATAAAATTTAAAGTTAATAAAAACATTTGTCAAGACTGTATGTCTACAAAAATTTTATAGTATTTGATTAGTAATTTTCAAATAGAGAGTCAAACGTTGTTTGTATGTAGCACGTCGCTACGAGGTATCCGGGAGTGTATGTATACCTACTCTTTAAACTGCGATATATCCTAAAAACACAAAAGGTCTATATTTTTTGATCTAGATTAAGGAAATGGCACACACTACAAATCTTAAAAAAATATGAAAGCTAGGGAAAGACGTAACAAAAAAGGAAAATCAAACGGATTTTTTAGAAATGTTTAAAAATAAAGAGAATAAATCATAAATCAAAATTAAAAAAAATGTTTAAAAACGAGTTTACTTGTATTCTTGATTTAGTCAGGGAATTCAATGATTCTTTACATACATTAATTAGATATTAATTTATACTAAAAGAAAAATCGGCTAGTTTTCTATAGAAAGCCTGATTGCTCATAATAAATTAAAAGCATGAAAAAAAAATCAGCCAAAAACATGTCGCTCTGCGCTTAGGTAGCATTAAATGTGATATGCAAACTTCAACCTTATGCGAGCAAGCTTAAAATGGTTTCAGCCTGCTTAATACTTGAACAAGGTCACTAGCGTCTATCGTCCCCTGAAGGAGAATTGGCAATCTCTCTCCAATGCTACTATGACGCAGCAATAGGACAGCAAAGATAATATAATTTTCAAATAAATATAAAGTATTTTTCTTTCAGTTTACTTGCGAACGTAACGACATCAAACAATTTGTTTACAAAAACAAACCATGCGTAAAACATCTTCAACGAACGGGAAGAAGGGTGCGAATATCGACTAATGCATTGTCATCTCCGAAATGGGAAGTGAAGCGTAATTCAAAACTACGGATCAAAATAGGGACATCATTTTAAAACTAGCATTTGCCCGCGGTTCCACCCGCCCTAAATTCGGATTTTAGTGTAGGATTTCAACGAGAACTCCTAAATTAAATCAACTCCTTAATATAAAAAAGAACCGACTCACACTTGACGTTTTCAAGTAGCCTATGTCCTTCCCCGGGACTAGGGTTGCCAGGTCTTACAACCGAAAAACCGAGCAGACCAATAAGTTTATCCGGACATTTAGGTAAAAACGCCGGACATCTTTAATATTTTAGTGTTAGTATTTTAAAAGTAAAACAAGTTTTTTTATTATTATTATTTAGCATAAAATCTTAAATTCTAATAAAACAGCAATAAAATAAAATAAATCAGTCTTGTTATTCATTTAATAATCATTTAATGTTCAGGCGTGCGGAGCGGAAACCAATAAATGACAAATATAAAAAAAGATAAAACTTTAATCCTAACAAAAGCCTGACATCTAATTTCGCCGGACACGCAACCAAAAAGCCTTACTGTGTCCGGCTTTATCCGGACGCCTGGCAACCCTACCCGGTACTTAAACTATGCCCATGGCAAATTTCATATTAATCAGTAGGTACAGCGATAAAAGCGTGAAGAGGTAACAGACAGACAGACTTACTTTAGCATTATAACATTGATAATTAATCAATTATTAATTAATTACCTACACAAATACAACATCTTATAAGATTTACAACCTTTTTACGGTTTCTTTTCTTATGGTTTTAATATAAGTACGGTAAAATGATTTGAAACTATCAAATAATATTATATTTATGAAATAAATATATATTTCAAATTCCTCCTTCCTTCGTCCTTCACAACACCACAAATGAATAATACAGTACCCAAGTTTCAATCAAGCTTATTAACCACACAACCTTTTTTTTCAATAAAAGAACTGCCGCTGTCTTTGTTTCTTACAATTAGTGTTGCCGGAACAAAATCTTAAAAAAACACATTTCCAATAAACATAAAAAACAATAAGGTTAAATTAAGATCTATTCATACAACATAGACCGATCGAAGCGAGTTCTTGCTACGCTCACTTCACGCTATCACATTACATCATTATTTATGCTCGTAATTCAATCAATTTAACCTAGATTCTAAGAAAATAATGAAACTGAAACTTTAAATCTAACTGCTTCATTGACTGCTTTTGTAGGAAAGAATACATACCTAATGAAAAGAAGCGACATTGACACATGTGTGCTCGTAAAATCGCGTGCGTTTTAAGAGGCGGGTAAGGATTGCGCAGAGCAAGTGGCGCGGCGTGTGGAATCGCCCCACCGCAGTGGGGTGTCAAAATGATTTTGCAGGCTTGCTGAATATCGTCGGCGCTCACCCTCATACACACATACAGGCGTTGTTGCCGGTGTGTCTATGGCTCAGTTAGTATAGCTCCTGTTTGCTAAATCAAGGGGCGTGCGTTCGATTCACGCACAGGATAAACATTTATCTTATAAATATTTTTTCTTCTGAAGTCTGGGTGTTCCTTATATACAATATGTATATATAAACAAACAAGTATATTATGAAGATTAGTGTCTGTTGTCTTGTACAGGTGACCCCTTAGATTAATTCAAATTTATTATTTACTTACAACTAAACGAACCACATTAATCAAACTAGTTACTTAGTAAGTTAGGTAAACATTTTAATTAAATCAAATTCAAAAAATACATCATGGTAATGTTCAAAGCGAATCCTGTTAAAAAGTTTCATAAATGCAGTCACTAACTCTCAAAACGGAGCAGAGATCGTCTGAGTTCTGAATTTATTGACTATTGTAATAAAAGTGTAAAACTTTTCTTCGGAACTTACAATTTATGACAATAATCTGGCAAGTATACGTACGTACTTTAATATTAATATTACAAAAACAACACATATATACTTATATTTACATCATGTGATTTTTTTTTTATAAGTTTACTCTGCATTGCGCTAGAACCGAAAATTTACAAGTGAATTAAAAATTACCATATTATGCTCTCATAAATTGAGAAATTTCCCTATCTTACTCTGAAATATTGGCTTTTGTTTTTATAATATTCTTAATATCTCATTTTCCACAGCAAATTGCTGTTTTGATAAATTTTGTGTATTATTTTCAACTAAACGTTGAGCGTGGCGGCGTGGAGGATATGATTACCTAATTTCTAAGTTGCTGTTTGCGAAACGACACATCTTTGGAAGTGGTACGTGAGTACTTACATACCTTTTGTATAATTAAACTGCTGGCAAACCCAGTTTAAGTTTAATCCTATAGCCTCTTGACACCGCACTCCCTCTCGGCGCGAGGGGAGTTTATTTTGAACGTCAACACTCATATCGACCGTAGTACAGATGAAAATGTACACGTCGCAACTGTCACACGAAAAACTACTGTTTTACACGCCTGAGACGATTCATTTTCCATTGTAGTTTTGTTGGGATGTCGTTTTCTTTTACTAGATATTTGGAGAAAAATACGGTTACAAGGCATATAGAGTTCAGTCAGACGGCAATCATTCATAGTGATTGCATGTTTTGTACGCAGCCTTCGTCATACGCGACACTTGTTTCTCCAGTTTCTATTTATTTACTCTTACGAATGGCGCACAATACATTTTCTAGTATGCCTATATGCTAGAGGGGTTAAGGGATGTCAAAAAATTGTTTGGTTAAAAAGTACTTCAAATTTTTCCACTTGTGCAGGGAAAATTATAAAATAAAAAGTAATATAAAAGAAGTGCCCTATATTTTATTCTATGGTTTGTTTTTTTTGTAATAATTTATATATACATGAACTCGCATGAAAGCTGTGTATAAAATAAATACTGACTCTATTTTTTAACTATAGTAGAGAAGATATAATTTTGTTTCAAAGAGTAGATGAAAATGCTCGGCGGCCTGCATAAATTAAACTAAAAAATGTTGATTCAACAATAAAAAAACGTACTTTATCTTCATCCACTTTACTTAATCTATTATTATTCGGTATCTGATGGTAAATAAATAGTCTAACCTTTTTATATTTGTTTTTTGTTACATGCAGGTAGGGTAGGGTAGAGCTAACTGAACAGTGTTTCACTTCATTCATTTATTTGAATTGAATTAAAAAAAAATAATTATTGTATTGGCATTTAGCATACATTTTAATTAATGAAAGATCATCCAACGGAAGCCCTAGAAGGCTTATCTATCAGATGCTGAGTTCTGTTTATACAATTAAATTTTAATCATATAGTTACAGTATGTTAATATTAACTTACGTTGCAGAAAAAAAAGCAACCAAAAAAAATATATCAAGGAAAAAAGAAAAAAGAGAGACTTGAAAGATCAAAATTACTTGATATGTACACGAGTTCTTTGATAGACAAGTAATCTATTCCTTCGCATAAATGTAATAAGAAATTTAATTGTGTGTAGTACCTACCTAAGTCTAATTTAAAGGGCTACAATCTTTTAAGTGGTAAAAGGTCAGACGTGCCCAACCTAACGAGAGGTAAGCTCAGCAAGGCTAACGGGCAACTCGAGGAATAAGAAAATTAAGCCAGGTAATGACCCGAATATTTACTAGACAGGTAATAAAACTGATATTTTACAAATTTTTATTAAAACAAAAATCCTTATGGCACGTTACTATTTAAGTGGATGAGGAGTAGACAGAAAAAAAACCAATCTACGTCACAGCTACGCATGTAGTGCACTGCGGGGTTTTTACTTCTTTTGACATAGAATATTTGTCTTTCATAATATTATTAAGTAAAAAAACACCTACTAATTTAGTGAAATTTGGCAATGGAATATCTTATATCTTGGGGATTATGATGACATTAATGAGAAGATGGGAAGGACATAGCTACTTAAAAAACTTTAAGTGTGAGACGATTTAGCTTTTTTATTAGCTTTTATATTAGCTGAGCCAATTTCCATAAGATTTTGAAAAGGGATAATCTTAGGGTAGTATATCTTCTTTAAAAAGGTCAAGTGGTAGTCGAATAAAGTTTTCGTACGTAATAAAATATACAAACCTTTGACTAACTGACTTTATAAAAGATAGGAATTTGACAGACCACTAAACAGGTTAATTTTGAAAAATTATTGTATGGGGAAGTAGAGGAATGTTAGGAAAGGATATGGTACCTTAAAAAACATCAAGTCTTTTGTTGGATTAGCGCACTGAGAGTTTCGCATCTACCGAATTAAAAAATGAAAGTTGTTTTAACTGACTTCAAAAAGAAGATTGGGTCTTAAATGAGGCATTTGTTGTCGAAAACCGTTAGGTGTGAGTCAAACTCACGAGAGAGTTCTATGCTAAATGGGAATTTTAAAGCTTTTTTGATCGAATAAAAACCAATTTTTAGGGTTTTGTGCCTAGAGGGTGCCTACGTAGCCTATAACTAAGCCTACGCTGTTTGTTTGCCCGTCTGTCTGTCTGTCCGACCATTAAAATACTCCATCTTTTAGACTTAAATAGGTAGAAGCCTGAATCTTTCACAGAACATGTGTAATGATGGGGAATTATCTAACAAACAATAAAAAGTTTTAAAACTTAAAATTTAAGGGGGGTCGACATGCACGAAATGTGTAACTGTATATAAACTCTTAATAACATAGTTGCTTTATCGTAAAAACAGTAAAACATACTAGCTTCAATCTTGCAGCTATAGTGTGTGTGAGCTGTAAAGTATAACAACAAATAAAGTAAAAATAAAAACTGTTTAATAAAACACCACCGGCTTCAAAAAGATGCACTAAAAAAGTACAACATAACATTAATATATCATAATTCTTAGTATTTAGTCTTACTTTTTTCTTTTGTTTATTAATACTGTAAGACATTGATTATTTCTTAGTGGTGAATACATAAACTGTCTTTTTTTATATTAGATACTTTTTATGTTGTGCTTGTGCACAACATTTCATGTTTTTTATGTTTCTAATGAAAAGTGTCCTTTTATGATAGGGAGGGCATTTTCTAATATTTTTATTGGACGCTGTAAGAGAAAGGGAGAAAAGAAATGCCCTTGCTGAGTTTCTTGCCGGTTCTTCTCAGTACAAGGTCTCCCGCCCTATAGACTTACGAACCGATGGCGTCGTGACATTCATAAGTGCTGAATTATTGTAGCCTAAACTGAATAAATTATATTGAATTTGAATTTGATAAACGTAAACAAAACAATTCTTCGCTACTTAAAGCAAAAGACACTAACGTGATATAGGAAACTATTTATCGTTCTTTGTTTTTAACCCAAAAGGTGTGAGAAACTATTGGAACATCAAACCCAAATAACAAAATATCATGAACATAAATAAAACAATTCCTTGCTACTTAAAGCAAAAGACACTAACGTGATATAGGAAATTATTTATCGTTGTAACATATAATTTTCTTTGTTTTAAACCTTGAGGTAAGCAACTATTAAAACAATTTAGCCCCAACCTACATATTTAAAACAACAGTGGATTGGATACTCACTTGAGAAGTTATGATTTTAATCACTTTTCTAATTTTTGAAACGAGAAAATTAACACTTTCAGCTACACTGACGTATCTGAACTCAAACGTTTGATTTTTAATGTGTCTCTTAGAGATTCACACGAAATTTACTTAACCAATTTTGATGCGGATTTTACTCTTAAAAAGTAAAAGATTTCTCTTATTTTGTTAGATAATTGATTAGATGTTACGTTAGAAAAACCACTGAAACATTTTCACAAGTAAAAAACTCTCAACAATTAAACCTATTCAAAATATTTTTAACAGTTAGTAAATATAATACTTATACTTTATACTTACTTCAAAATTATGGATAGCTTGATATAAAACATTATAGAGAATTTCTTTAGTACTGAAAAGAAAAATAAATGCAAGAAATTACAAAATGCTGATGACGGTAATTATCCAAATGGAAGGTTCTCTTAACCATGTCTCCTGTCCCTCGGCGTATTAAATCTCATGGCAACCCGGCAAATGCTCGCTACATTTACTTCTAGTTCCTTATTACGCATTGAAGCAAATTTCGAAAGAACAGCCCGTGCTGATGGCACTCGAAACAAAATAATTGCTTCGCTAGCGCGGTCCCAGTTTTGGGCTTGCTCGGCATTCATTATTTACATTTTATACAGCCCTCTTCTTGGCTTATAATTTGACTTAAGGTGATGACATACCCAAACGAGTTAAGTTTGCAAAGATTTGATTAATTTTGTTACAGTCCTGAGTACACTTTTTGACGTGAAAAAAATATATGTTATAGTTCAAACCTTCATTAAGTGAATTTGCTAATATTATAATAATTTAGCTATTAAAACAGATAGAAAAAAAAATTCTGACACTTTATTTTTGGGCTTTAATTAAAATTGTTAGGAAAACTAAGAGTGATATTCTCTTGATTCTTATTTCATAAAATATATATTAATTGAACCAATAGAATTTGCTAATTTCATAGTTCTAAATAAATATTTGAATTCTATTCCAACAAAAACCGAGAAAATCGAGATTTTAAACGTGTGGTCACGAACTAGCGCCTATCGTACGTGGAACTGTGTGTCTTTGTATGTTTCAATATTGTAATATGTCTTTGTATACTGGTCGAAATGACACACTTGCTGGGGTATACCATAGCCTTAAAGCATAAAATCAAGTTTTATTTCATTCTACTAATATAATAATGAGTAAAAAAAAAGTATATTAGAAGATAATTTTTGACTATAAAACACCTGTTTAAAACATAGAAAAAAAACAAGAAAGCGAATCAGTACCTATTGTTTGTGTTATGTTTATTTATTTATGACGTTAATGCCCCTCCCCTCATTCTCTCTCTCTCTCTCTCTCTCTCCACCCCAAGGTTGTCTGGTAGAAGTAGCTATTAAGCGGTAGGACCGCCTAATGGTATATTTATTGTCCAATTAAATCCTATAACTGTATCTGAAAACCTGATAGAGTTCAATAAAGCATATATCTATCTATCTATCTATTCATAGGTATATGTTAAAATATTTCAAACAAAGCAGTCAGTCAATCTCAACAACAGACGGTGTTACAGATTATACATTTGAGAAGAAGGGAGCATAAGAAAGAAACCGCAAGTTCTCGCTTTTATTTACGAACTCAGCGCGACTGCATAAAAGAAAGTACCTAAGTACTCGAATGCAGTACGTTCGTCTAGCACATGTGAATGCAAAACCTTTATGAATATAGACTCATTCAACTGTGTTTCAAATGGCTTTCGATGACGAGTGTGCTGAGTCGTTTCACTTTTTAGACGACTAAATGCATCTATTGTTTCGTGAGCGTTTGTGAAGTAACAGGTTTTAGAAATGGGATGTAATGGGTCTTGAAATATTGAGCGATAATCTTAAATTACGGTGTACCTTTTAATATGTGATACATTATTCAATATGTAACAAGTTTCTAAGGTTCCAAATTAATCCGATGTTTTTAAGGTTCCGTACCCAAAGGGTACAAACGGGACCCTATTACTAAGACTTCACTCTGGCACCAAGCTGTATCTCACGAATCGTGATAGTTAGACAGTTGGAATTTTCACAAATGATGTATTTATGTTGCCGCTATAACGACAAATTCTAAAATTACAGAATAAAATAAATATTCAGGGGGCTCCGATACAACAAACGTGATTTTTTGCTCGTTTTTGCTCGATATTGATAATGGCAACAGGTAGACGCTTGAAATTTTAGGTTAAATATTATACGCATTAAGGTATATATTCACTTTTAAAATAAATCATTAAATTAAAATTTAATATTTAAGTAGGGATCCCATACAACAAACGTGATTTTTTTTTGGCTTTTTTATAGATAATGGTACGGAACCCTTCATGTGCGAGTCCGACTCGCACTTGGCCGGTTTTTTTTTAAACATGACGTACTTGGTGTTATCTACCTTCGAGACACTTAAGGGTTGGTCAGAGTTACAATGAATGCCAATTGTAGTGATTAATATCAATATCATTATTTTTCAAGTGGTATGGGGCAGGTAGCAGATTGGTAAGGTTTGCTAACACAGTTTAGGCACAAACCAAACCTGTCAATATTTATTCACTTTTAGTCGCTGTGTAATCGAATCCATAACCTTCTAAAAGATAGGCATACCGAGATCACTGATGTCACTTTGATTGCTGTTATTAATGACTATACAAGTTGCTTCAACATGATACCTTATGATTCTATAGCAATAATAACAAACTAAAAAAAATGTAGACGTGTAATATTTTTTTATCAAGTAAAATTATTCCTAATAACTTCAAACATATTTATTATCAAATCAAAATATTATTGAAGAGGTGAGACGAATGAATTAAGGTAGAAGTACATTTCATACCTTTCTCTTTATTGTATGTATCTGTTTAAGATTTCCACTGGGAAACGCATCGATCAGGCGTTATTTAATTCTCCTCACGTCGTAATTCTAAAAAGTTAGCTCATTTACATGCATTCGCTTTTTTTCTTCCGTATTTACTTGTTTGTGCTCGCTTTATCAGATATTGAAATGGAACGTACGTACGGTGGCAGGGGCAGATTATGGTTTATGTCCTTGTTGAAAAGTCCGATACGCATATAGGTTTAATTTTTTTTCAGGTATAATTTTATACTTATATAAGCTGCACCTGTAGCTTCGTTTATGTAACCTTTGGTCTAGTAAGTAAGTATACCGTATATGTTGAAAAGTATAAAAACTATAACTATTTCTAGTTTTATTAGCAATGCGTGCACTGACAGTAAATTCTCTACAGTTTTATTATAAAACTAGCTATATACGTAGTTTTCACCCGCGTTATGTAGGTATAGGTATAACTCGAATAATATAAATAAGCTCCTAGGAATACAACTTTGTAATCAATCGGGTAATCCTTTATGTATAGAGCAATAAAAAAGCGAACGAAGTTTTTATATTTTTATAATATTATTATGATTTGAACCTTATTGAATATTTTTTATGAAAGGGAAAGTCTTTTCCATAAACTTACTTACAACAAACAACAGTAATCAACTACTTACTTAACAATACTTAATAGCAAATAACTTTTGACTTACCTAATAAAATGTTTCTGGGATGGCATGGTATCAAATCAGGGGGCGTAGGAATATCTTCTTTGCTGCATTCGTCACTCTTACATGACGTTGTGTATATTGTAAAAATAAAGCAAAGCGGAAGCATGTCTTTTTAATAAGGTTTACTTATTGTTCGTGCTTTGTTGTTGTAAGTACCTACTTCATGCAAAGCTTTGCTGAAAAAATTACTTATTATAATACTTATTTTTAATTTCCTGATTCTAAATATAAAAAACGGCAATATAAAAACATGTTTTAAATCTACTAGTAGTATTTTGTCTCCACATATTTGAATGAACTTATAACAGCCTAATATCTGCATTCACCCGGAAAAGTATAGCTTCATAACATATCAGTTTTGAAATTGATCTAGTATTTTTTTTTTATCAAAAATGAAGGCAAGGAAAAAGTGTGCATACAGTATTTTTGAATAGTTACAGATAGACAAAATATATGTTAATATGTTTTAGACAAAACAAAGCCATCAATTAAATATAGCTTTTAAATTGCTCCTACACTAAGATCAAATAAAAAATAAAACTATTTTTTTATTATTTCAAAAAATATCTTTTGTAAAGAGATTTTAAATAGATTAAAAGTGTGGTATGTATTGAAAATATATTAAAATTATATTCTCTGCCAACATTTGCGGCTCCTTGCCAAAACGGTATCCTATTCTAACGTCAAACTGTTTCCTGTTCAAGCAACAATACACGCCGGAGCCAAGTCTTCCCAGAATTAACTAGTCTACAAAGCTGCAGATAGTAAGCAGGAGCAGATAGAGATTAATACCGTGCAAGTGCTGGTGAAGCCGAGAAGCAATAACGTCCCGTTTATGTCTGCCATTTAGAACGTACAAGATTACTGTCTTGTCTCCAAACGTCGCGTTTCTTAACCGCACTCTCATTCAGCACGAAAATATTACCTGATTTCTAAACAATTTCAACATACATCAGTGATTTAAGGGGCTTAAATTAAAATCTAGCGGGCCTTGTTATTGTTTGTATTTGATCTGTAGACTGTTACCATAGATTAAATGTTACATAATATGTATTATAAATATATAACGACAATTCTGATAGCACCAAAACACGATTGTATCAACTTCACACTAAAATAAAAATAAAAAAAATTTAATGGTAACCTCTGTTCGTTTTAATTTTTTGCTGGTATTAGAAAACGTTGATGACTTTAAGATTACTCATTATTTTACTGTAAAGATAATAAATATTCAAAAGCTCTGGTTGACCTGTATTAAGATTGTTGTGTTACTTAATAATTAATAAATATTTTAATGATTTCGCGCTTAGTACCGAAAAATGGGGTATATATTGTGGTTCCTAGCTCGCTACCTAGGATTTTCAAGCAGCAGCTCTACTAGTAAATTAGTCCGTGACTTTTAAGTAAGTTAAGTAGCCCCTTAACTCACACTATGTTGTGTATTTGTATAGCATACATACCTACATGGAAGCAATGTATTCTAAAGTCTTCGGTAAAACAGTTGATATCGTGGAGTTGAATAACCTTCTAGGTGAAACTATTCTACGTCGATCCGTGTCTCGTAACGAGACGGGCACCCTAAGCCCTAGAATCACCATTTGCCATCTGTGCGGTCTCTGTATTGTTAGAAGCGACACAGGTCTGCTGCAAAGCGCCCCGTGCGAGACCTAATGAGCTGTGAACCAGATAAGGTGTGCGACATGGAACAGGATACTCCCCTATCTATGCGAAATGCTTATCACATTTGACTGTAATGGGTACGTTATGTTTTTCAACTACATTATGTTGCGATGGATCGGGGTTCTTTTCTTTGTATTTATATTTTGGATGTAGACAATATTTTTAAATTCCATACAGGTAAGATATTAATGTTAGTTATAGTATAGTTTTACTGTTTTAAAATTAATATTGTCTGAAGTAGTTAAGTACTATAAAATAATTATAAGAGTTTTAGTGTATGTATATCATACGTTTTTTATTCACAGAAGGGGTTAGCCATTGGATGAACCGCATTTTTAGTTGTATCTAGACTAAGGTACCTTTATAATATATGTCCCATACATCGCGAATTGCTAGCTTTAATGTAATAATAAGAAGTGAAATAAAGCACCTGGGATGTGTAATCCGCACTTTCATCTTTTTATCAACCCAATTTCCTCTTACTTTTTATTCGTCCTATAGAGTTTAACATTTTTTACCCATCACAAAAAAGTGCACAACGCCGCTAAAGACGTTTTCACTTCAAAATTATAATAGGCGTGGCATTATGTTATCCGTCCGTATAGGTTTTCCGTCTGACGATACGTCTGACGTGAGTTTATTATTGTTTACCTATAACAAAAACTAATCTAATGTGAATAAATCTGACTTCCTATGAATTTTCGATCAGGACACGTGACCTGACGCGAGTTTAACATTTTCTACCCATACCAAAAAAAATGCGCATCGCCGCTGAAGAAGTTTTCACTTCAAAAACCCACTCTTGTATTCTTGTTGTTTAAATACAATTTAAATGTAAATTTTTATAAATTTTTCTTTTTGAGTTTTAAGCAAGAAATATGTTCTTTACGATAACGTTTTGGGTGTAATTTAAAGTATTTTTTTCTTTACATCTTTATCTTATGAAAATAAAACTTTATAAAGTTAACTGACCGTTCAGTTGTGTATTCTTACCTAGTGTTCCCTTTCGCATGAAAAAATACTAGTTAGAAAATCAAAATGAAATATCTTCACTTTCATATCAAAAACCTGACTCAAACGTATCGTCATAACAGAAGGGAAGCTGGGAGGTCAAATTCCATGCCGTGGGTGTAGTAATAATGAAAAATTGTAGGTTGAAAGGCCACTTTTGTTCAGAAAAACAAAGTGAAAACGAACAGACAGGAGGATTCGTGCAAACAAAAATTTTATGCAACGTCAGCAGCGTTGAGAGTCGGGTCGGCTTTGTGCGTGTAACAGTGCGGCGAACATCCGAAATTGTTTCTCTGTAAAAATTGATTAATATTGTCCTAGCGTTACTGTTTTACCGCAACAGAATATGTCAAATATATATTTTATTTGGCGAAATTAAATTATGAAAATGAATTCAAGACACAATTTTATAGCAAGAAAAAGATGTTTTAAAAGATGAAATCAAATCAAATAGGTTTAAAAATAGAAAAAAAAAAATATGTAAGCTAGAAGGTTAGGGTGCTGGGCTGATGTGCAAAATAATTGTAAAATAATATTATGTAAGTCATATGTAATACAGATATAATTTATACCTGCAAAAATACATTAACTTTTTTGCTGTCACCAGGGGCTGTGTGTGTAATTAAGTAAAGTTTCTTATTAAAACAGACCCAGTAACAAATATAGTCTAAAGCTGATAACTTTTCCATACATAAAAAAACCAAAATTATTTTATTTTATTTATAGGATACTCAACGAAAAATAAATTTTAACTTCTAAAAAATACTGGTTTTGGACCAATATTGTACCCATTAGAACAAACATTAAGATCTGTAAGCCATTACGTTTACGAAATAGACAAACGGATATATCTTAAAATTTCCGAGCTAGACATACGGATGTATCATTACCGAGACATACGATGTATCATGACATACGGGACTCGTTACATTTCCAAGCTACACATACGGATGTATTATTATGTTTACGAGACACACGAATGTATCATTACGTTTGTGAACTAGACATTTAAATGTATCATTACGTTAACGAGCTAGACATACGGATGTTTCATTACTTTTACGAGCTAGACATACGGATGTATCATTACTTTACAAGCTAGGCATACGGATGTATCGTTACGTTTACGAGCTAGACATACGGATGTTTCATTACTTTTACGAGCTAGACATACGGATGTATCATTACTTTACAAGGTAGGCATACGGATGTATCGTTACGTTTACGAGCTAGACATACGGATGTATCACTACGTTTAGGAGCTAGACATACGGATGTATCATAAAATTTCTGAGCTAACGAGGCGAATGAAAAATAAATGATTTTACCATCGATTGCGGTATTGTCAATTATGTATTTTAGAATCGTAGATATATGTATAACCTGATGCAATATTTACCTATGTAAATATATTTCTAAATATATGTGAAAACGTAAAAACCTTTATCCTATATAACATAGTAACATTTTATCAGTAAATATGTAAAAAGAATTATATTATTTGCAATCTAATTTAACTTTGCAATCATAATGTAAAATCAACTAGGAATATCTGTGAAAATGTCAAAATAACGAAAAAAAAAACAATGTAGAAATGCAACGAAGCGCGCTAGGTTCAAATTGAATTACCTAACTTGCGAGCTTGCACCGCTCGTCACATAGTTCATGTCCCCTTTACTCTATTCCAACTCTACTGTTTTCTGTGTCCGTAGGTCAAGTTTGACTAAATTAAATTGTTGTATTTTTTATGTCTAGAAGTTCTGTTAAACTTTACGATGAGGCAAATAACAAGGCATGTGTTTTGCCACAATATCAACAACACAAGCAGTGGCGACAAACTTTTCAAAATACATGACGCTTGACACTCAATTAGTTTTTTTAAATTTAATTAAAACCTTTGTTTTAAAATTATTTATAGTATAATATTTACTTCCATCATATATTGCCAATCAATATATCCCTTGGTAGATGGAATATAAAATATAGAATAGCTGGTCAGTGTTTTTTCTACACGCTTTAATTTAGGGTTCCGTAAAATTATATTTTCTCGTGCAAATCAATTTTTCAAAAACATTTTTATAACCACTATATCCTTTGGTAGATGAGATATAAAAATATAATTAAGGAAAATTTATTGTACATATCCAAAAAATATATTTTATTAAAAACTCATTTTTGTTGGATTTATTAACATTTATAAAGCTTTGTTATTTGGAACTGTTTCACATGAACAGAACTCATGGCTCAAAAGTTACGAGTGGACATAAAATGTTTGAACTTTAGTAGAAAGCTAGCAAACAAGCCTACGATCCGCATGATCACCGCAACCTATGGACGTTTGCAACACCTGAGGAATAAAGCACGAGTTGCTGGCCCTTTAAAAATCTTATCACTTCTTTCTTGAAGACCGCCTATATTGTAGTTTCTTATTACTCATAAGTATATACTTAAAGGGAAAAAGTTACTAAAACCTTAAATACAACTTTAAACACCTATCCCTATATACCCTACATTATGGAATGCGCGGAAAACCTTCATCCCTTAGTGTAATGTATGAAGAGCTACCCTTAATTGTGGTGAAGTAAAGTGAACCTACAAATTGTCAAATATATACATATTTCTTGAAATTTGATCAAAAACGGGTTGTACTCCGGGAGTGCCGACAGAAGTGAAAACATACTCGCTATTTACTTCCCATCACTTCTTATCCATATTTATTTTATTAAAAATAATAACTTTTGTTTATTTACTTTTTTGACGTTGTATATTTGACAGCTCAATCTGTCATAGAATTAAAATCCCATATCCAACCGCCCTGTACTACTCATAATCGCCATATACTAAAAATAAAAACTAACCTAATGTAAATAAAGGTCACGTGTCCTAACGCGAGTGACATCTTACGAATTTTCGATCAGGACAAGTGACCTGACGCGAGTTTAACAGTTTTTACCCATCATAAAAAAAGTGCACAGCGCCGCTAAAGAAGTTTTCACTTCAAAAATGTTTATTTAATAGCTGCAAGAGAAGCCAAGTATAACGTTAAGTATTATAATATAGTCCATTTAAATCCGTTACTTGCTTATTTATTTAAATGCAATAGTTTTGATTCTGTAAAATGTGGTGATTTGGTAAAATCTTGACGGATGCACGTTGTCTTTACGTTGTTTAGTTTCCGTTAAATTGTATCTATTTATTTTCGCGTCAATTCGTATCTAGGGGAAACATAAATCAAATTAAATCAACTGACTGATTTTAATGTAATACAAATGTAGCTAAGACAGTTTATTATTGATAATGTCTTGATTTGAAATTTGTTACTAAAAAACTAAATTTTATGCAGAAACATATTAACTCAATGAATTTAGAACTATACTGATTTTTGAAAATTATTACGTGTTATTTTCTTTATTGAATCTAAAACTTTCTGGGTAAAGTTATATTTCTAAAGCATTAACCTAACAAAAGTACATTGTCTATTAAGGGTAGTAAGGAGAAAATTACTAACGAGAGGCTATTTAGAAGCTTTAGGCCGAAGGGTTTAATGATTTCCATATCGCCCGTGTTACACACAATATTTTCCATCACATTTGTTTATAAATAAAGATATAATATGAAAAAAATTAATAAACTCACCAAAAGCAAATGGGCGGAAATAGTAATAAAATAGGTATATAGAGAATTTATGAATCAAAAAAGTTTGTGCAGAAGTTAAAACATACTTAAACATATCTACAAAACGTATTTAGAACCACAGTACAGGTTTTATACATATTTGATAAAATGGGCGCGTCATTACCGCCCGTAGGTTCTGTGAATGCGCGCTTTGCTTAAATAAAAGTAAAAAGCCCGTGGGAGTAATTGAGGTCTTAGCAGCCGCTTTAGCTCTACATAATAATGACACTGTTCACAAGTAAGTATTACGAAAAAACAATTAAACACTTACAAAATAACCATTTTTATTTTCCTACCGTTCTTTTGACATATTAACCGGACACGAGTAATTTTTTCACGATTTACGAATTATTACTTTAATCAAGCTCAGAACAGTTAACTATAAATTATGTTCACAATTGCGAAAAAATAGTTTACAAACAATAAAAGCTAAAAAAATAAAAGCTCATTTGAATTGTAAAATTAATTAATTTGAATTGCATAATAGTAAAATTAATTTAGACAATCAAAAGCGCTACCTAATTTAGAGTGCGCCAAAAATTCTATATGCGTTGAATAATAATTTTCCCCGTGGAGTTTACAATGTTGTCCACATTTAGGGTAATTGCCAGCAGTTCCAGCTGACATGACCAACGGTAAGCCTGACACAACCTCCCGCGGGTCCACCTTCACGGAATGCCCACTAACAAATGCTGGTTAATCAATTTTTAATTTATACCTTTTTGCCTATTTATGCATGATGGGATTTCTATACTGTAAATGTTTTTTTGATTGGAAATGATTGTTAAACTGATTATAAGTGAATCATTCATTCTATTCGTTATTTTGATTTAAGTCTCTGACTCCAAAATCGATTATAAAGAAAATATTTGAATTAAATTTGATAGGGAAATTATTACTGTACTTTAGAGCTCTAGCATTGTTTCATTTAAATTTTGTGGTCTTCTACTTGGGTATAGTGCAACAAAATTCAATATTAAAATGGTATAAACTTACAACCACACTAGCGACCAAACACCGAATGTCAGAAGCTCAGAAAAGTTTGTTGCACTGTACTTACCTACCGTCTTGAACTTTCATGTACCTATATCAAAAACTATGTCGTCTTAAATGTTTATCTCTGTCACTGAAAGCTAAACGTGAGACGTGTTACTAGAAGAACAAAGGAAAAAGAAAAAATATAAAAATTTAATTTTTATTTAGGCCAGTACAGCCAGTTAAAATAAATGTAACATTAATATAATACATATAAAATATAATATTTAGTCTTTCTGTGAAAACATTTGTTAAAGCTTAATGAGGCATTATCTAGCAGCCAACCATGTTCTGAGCTGATAAGTTGTCGACTGCTACGAAAATATACATAAATAATATAAATCACAAATGTATAATAGTAAATAAATAAATTCTTATTTATGGTGGTTGTTTTATGGTAAAAAATAAAAATAAATGAATTTCAAAAACTTATTTCCAATTAAGTATACCTTAAGATATTCTTACATTTCCACTAATTGGATATATTGTGTTGATCTTATTGATCCACAACCTGTCAGTCGCACTTGAATACGTAATTTAATTATTAGATTCAACCTTAGAACCTATACATTTACAAATAAAACGTTCCAACCACCCCTATTAAGCAACACAGTGACAGAGAAAAACGGAAATATTGTCACACCAGAGATTTACAAGAAAAGGGGAGAAAATCTGCGGGCGGAGGGTAGGGGGCGCCACTTGGACACGTTTCGGACCCCCAAACTGCCATGCCACTTACTCATCATTTATACTTGAGAGTGATTTCGTTTGGGATCGTCGCAGAGCTCGGGCCCCTTGTTCACTTACATTAGTCACATTACGTTACCGAATCTTGTTTTATTCAATTTCCACTGAGCTATTATCTTTCACCACTCATAGTAATAAGAATTCCTTTCCAAAGCGTAATAGCATTTCTCTGAGGTTTGGAAGGAGTAGGCGTAATGTTAACTTATTTATCTTGTATTTCCGGAGTCGCGATACATATTTTAATTACCTTTTCAATTTAATACTTCAATTTTGTTTATCTTAGGGTTTTTTGAATGATTGTGCTGTAACCCCTTATCTTCAGGCCATATAATAATAATAAAAAAATAGTGTCATTAAACAATAACGTGTTATTTACTACTTATTTAAGTCGGTAAATTATTTTTTATTCATGTATCGATTTTATTATAAAGAATGGCAATACTAAAATTTCAGGTTCAAAACTTATTAAGTATCCACGAATGTTGTGTGTTACAGAAATTTAAATAAAAATGTAAAATGATTTTTAGTGTTATAAATTCTCTCTTACAAATATCTATGCTACATTGCTCAATAAGCTGATAAGTTCAAGAAAGATTAGATTTTTAGATTTGGAGTAGCAAGCGTCCATAGGCTACGCTGACCGCTTTCCATCAGGCCGACCGTTAGCTTGTTTGCCACCTTAGTGGTATAAAAAAAATCTAATTAATTACAACACTGGATTTACGTGGGTTCGTTAATTGTGCGACTGCCACTGAAGTCCATCCTCATCCGTAACACGTGACATTTAACGTCTTTTGTAGTCGGATCATAATTAAAAGTATCGTTGAGGTATGCTTACGAGATTTTCAACCTTTACTTTTAGCTATTCACATGCAGTTTTTCCACTTACTAAGTTATAGCATAAATATTCAAGAAAACAGGCACAGCCTTTGATGTCAAGTCACAGAGCCTTATTGACATTATAATAAAAACTATTATTAAACGGTGAAGCTTTGATTACTAAAATATTCATTGAATAAATAAATAAAGTGCTAGATATTTTATATTATTCATAGACTTTTCTAAATTGGATTGCGCGTTTAAAAATTTTGTTTGCAAAGGATTTTATAATAAAATTAATCTTTAGATGTTCTCGCAGCAAAGCTTAAATAAACACGTACTCATATTTTAATTATAAACAAGATTTAGTAGAGTGTAATAGTGAGAGTGGTAGACATAGCACTCCGGCTAAGCAATTATGTATTGTACGTTCTTCAGACAATATCCCTCTCTAACCTCTGAGCGAGAGGATTGCATAATAAATTAACTGTAATTATACTTACATTTTGCTCTGTTCGTTGTGTGTACACTCCTTTAGTTCTAACCTAATTGTTTTTTCATTATGAATCTATTTTTCGTTGGAATTTCAGCATTTTTTTTAAATAAAGTTAGATAATTTTAATACTAAAAGTTATTTTTAAAACGTTAATATCTTTCAATAATACCTTTAAAGAAAAAAAATGTGCGTGGTCTGATACGTATTTATTTGATAGACTATTTCACCTAATTCTTATTTAATTTTATATGAAAATATTTATTCCAAACATAAATTTTGATGCAAATTACATTTGTCAATACAGTTTTTTACAAAAAAAAAACAGTTATTCGATTTTATTTTTATTACTTTGCTTATTTTTCTTAATGTGTTTCATTTTATCAATTGTAAATATAATCTTGTACGCAACTGCACAAAATTAGTATTTTTGTACTCGCGTAAAAATTATCTTCATTTCATAACAGTAGCATAAATAGCAGTATTACAAAATAAATATTCTTTACTTATTACGATACATTTGACTTTTATAATCGGTCGAAAAACCGGACTTGTACGTATAGTCCAAACGTATGCCTTTTGTTAATATATTAACAACACGTAAACAGTTAAAACTTACACTATTGGACTAATACATTAATGGATTTATTTCCATTAATTTACACTGTGAGCCGAAACTATGTAAAATGCTTACACGCGCGGCGGGTCTTAGGCGCTGTGACGTCAGCCAAAGGACGGTCATCCATTTCGCCCGTTTTGCGGGTCAGCCATTTTACCAAAAATTTTGATTGTCTATATCTTGGTCAGTTTTTGATTTTTTTTCATAATTTAAAAGTTTTATTCACAAAAGAATACTATCAACGCAAATGGCTTATTAAATTAATACTAAACTTAGAGGAATAGACTATTGTAAATACATTTTTTTTGTTACTCCTACGTTTTTAGTATTATAGGTTATGTTGTTCTATATAACAAAACATAGCATTGTTAATCGCACATCTCAAATTCGACTTAGCTTCGTGGATTTCTTTTCAATTTTCTTATCGGAATCCATTCGTTGTTACAGATGGTGACCAGGACAAAGAAAATCTTCGTAGGAGGGCTATCGGCACCCACAACGCTGGAAGACGTAAAGAATTACTTCGAACAGTTTGGTCCGGTAAGTTATCGATGTACTTATTCTTAAAAAACACCACATTAAAATTATATGAAGAAACTTAAAACGAAACGAATGAAAAAAACTGCTAATAGGTACTTAAAAGCCAAAGTATTAATGTTCACAGGTTCGATTTCTGATAGGTGCAGAATCAGTGATGGTGGCACATGGTAATTCAGTGAATCTTTATTATCACTTGTAAAGTGGAATAGTAGTGATGGGCTATTAAATATAAATTTACCGAAAATCGAAATTCCCTAGAAAAACTAAATAAAAAGCACATTCAGGTTATAACTGAACTGTTTAAAAAGCCAGAGATGAATAATCTGAAAAAAAAAACTTATGTTTTATTTTAACGTTGCTGAAAATTATTGCAATTTTATTTTAAGCACAATATTAATAATAAATATTCGTTAACAAGACATAATAATTTGAGACGTTACGTAGACATTCTCTTCGTAGCTTGTCGCTTCTGAATTTGTGAAGTTACTGTAACTTTGCACGGAAAATTCAATTTGCACACAACTTTTTGGAAAAGTGTTCTGATTTTGCGCTGTCATGTCTCAGTCGTTATTAGGTGAAGCTAATTTTGCACCTATTTCGTGCACATACACAATATTAAGCACATTACCGAGAATTGGCGTGTCCGTCAAACTTTCAAACTGTTTGATGTTAAACAGTTTATGGCTGTGATGTGCTTTTAAGTAAGGCTTCAGCTAAAATTTTATAAAAGTTTTTATAAACATTTTTTCATTTGTTTTTATTAGGCATGATAATTGAAAAAAAAAAATATCAAAGTTCTCCTTTTTATTTCCTACAGTATTTTTAGGGTTACGTAGCTAAATGGAAATAAACGGAACCCGTATGAATTTGTCATGGCCTTCCGTCTGTCCGTTCGTATTTTACAGCTCTATTATTCCGTCATCTTTATGTTGATTCTAATTATATTTTACTGATAATATGACTTTTGAAACATTGTTTGGGGTAACTCTCCAAACACTGAACAGAGGGATGAACATTTTTTTTTGTGCACCTCATCATTTGGAATATCGTTAGTTTAAGTTAAAATCGTTAACTTTGAAAATGCATTCAAATTTCTTAAAACATATTTAATTGAAATAATTATTTATTAAAAAATATATTTTCGGATTAGTGGCTTTCACAGTTAAGTTTTTTATCCCTCTAACCATTCATTCATAAATACTACCAAAAAAATTTGTTTTGAGCAAAATATGTTTATAAGTTTATTCAGATTAAATATTTATCTGCAATATTCTATATCAATTTGATTCTACAAAACCCTTACTTAATACGTCTACAATACGCACTTGTCCGGTTATTTTTTATTTAGATCAATTAGGTTTTTGAGGAAAAATTATAAGTATATCAAATTCGTAATCACAATAATATAAAGTTGTAAATAAGACTCCAATTTATCATTTTATTCACTGACAAATTATTCAATAGTTTTGTAAATAACACAGTGTGTAAGCATATTCAACTTGCAGGTTGTCCTACCCAAAGTAGGATAAAGTACCATTCAAGAGCCTTTTTTATTAATTTAGTATTGACACTGACACAGATTATTTTATTTAGTATTGACACCGACACAGATTATTTTAGTTTAGTATTGACACGGACACAGATTATTTTACTTTAGTATTGACACGGACACAGATTATTTTATTTAGTATTGACACCGACACAGATTATTTTACTTTAGTATTGACACGGACACAGATTATTTTACTTTAGTATTGACACTGACACAGATTATTTTTTCGCGCTGATAACAGTAGCGTTTTGATAATATACAAGTAATATTTTAGCTTATTTACTTATAAACAGCGAAGTCACCTACTTATATTAAAAGAATACTTACTACTTTAAATATAAATTGTTATAATGTTGGCAATGCAACAGCTTCTCGAATCAAACTTTGTCATGGAAATATAAACTTAAATACCTATTATAATAATAAAATAGAAGAATTTTGACTGCGCGCCTGTGATAACTTTGGTCATTGTTTGCCAGCCGCCAGTAAGAGCAGGTCTATCTACAAAAGTTTTGCAGTAATTAGCTCCGTAAATGCGGACTAAGGAACTTTTCAGAATTCAGCTTCGGCTACGTCCCGAGATGAAAGTCATTGTGATAGCTCTCAAAGTAATCGGCTTGCAACAGCCGTCTTCGCCGATCGAAACCTTCATTACCTATTATGAGAGTTTAAAATAAAGCCAACGAGTTTTTCGGGGCGAATGTGATTGATGCTGGGCGAAGGAAATATCCCTAGGGAGATCAAAGGAATTTAATGAAGAGTCTTTAGTTAAAATAATGATTAAAGAAATGATTATTCCTTCTGGTATTCGGCTGCTTAATTATAGGGTCTTTGAATCACTTTTTATGTTTATCTCTTATATTTTTTTGGAAGCGTGATTAGTCTAATTAGGGTATTTAATGACGTTTATAAATGTGTTAATAAATGCTGACAAAAAATATCTACTAGTCAATAATTAAAATAGACGTCATCGATCGATTTTAATTGGGGTATTTAATATGATAAGTTTATTCCTAAATACCTTATTAAGGTAAATCTGTTTAACAAACACACATTTTTAACAAATTATTATATTTAAACAATTCATGAGTATGGCTATTTAGTAATCAACTTAAAATTAGAGTAAATAAATAAATTCTATCATAATAACCAAGAACACACACCGAGAATTTTGATTACGAATTAATTCAATAACAGTAAAACACGTGCACTGTGCTCTCGGTTCAGAATCATTTCGTAAGAGTGTCACATTTTCAGCAAGTTTAATTAACAATCTAGTCACATTTGTAGGTGCCTTCATTAGCGTATTTGTGGATAAACATTGCGCAATGAGCACAGTAACTTAGGAGGATCTATGACGTGTACGTGTTCTTTGGCAACCCTTAACACACGCCGGATCTTATACCCGAAACAGGAACGTCACGTCCTATCACATTCATACCGGACTAGTGTGACTCCGTGTCGGACTGCTGCGCGCTGCGTGTGTGCGTGCTCATGACTTCGATGTCATACGAGACATCACGTATCGAGATACTACTCCGGCCCTCCTCCGTGCGAGCTTTCCGAATGCAAACTGTCTCAGAATATCGAATGAGCCACTTAAATATCGAATACAATGAATACGCTCACCTGAAGCTAAGGCCTTGTACGCAATTTAGTCGTAAATGAATCAGATCGGGACCCGAGATGGGCAATGTTGAAATACACTACCTACATTCTTTAAATGCCTAATGTAACTTTTTCTGTAAAGAACAACCTTTTAGGATTTAATAAAAACCTTTACATTTATAAAACTGGAACAAATGGAGTAATCTTTGTTGGTTACGCCACACATTTATTCTGTAGAAAACTTGCTATCAATCTATTTGTAAGGTTTTTTTTTCTTTCTCAGAGCATATTTGTAAAATTCTCTCCATTAGGAACTTTTAAGTGGGACTTTAGGAGTAAAACTAAAGAGTTATGGAGATAACGTGCCTTTCGCAGTTAAATCTGCACAGCTGTGCTTAGTAGAAAAAGTACGAGCAGATTGCATTGAGATAATATAATGGATCTGAACGGTCATAGTAACACAAACACGTACACGAAATTACTCTCTAGAATATTCCAGGAGCGTTGTAAAGGTGCAGGTAAATTTCCAAATTTAGTTGACCATAATATGTTGCCGCTTACTAAGCTAGCATTCTAAATAATGTAGTTTAAACATTGTAGTAGACAATCAAATTTATGTTCTATAAGATATTTATTTTTTTCAACATTTTAGTATACACCTCTATATAGTATATTAAGAATAACCTTAATATTAGAAACGTGCGCTTACTGAAACCTATTAAATTATTAGATTTTCTTATGTATAATACATGCTTACACACAAATTTAAATTTAAAACACTTGTAAAGATATATGTCGCACCCACGAGTCAACTTGGCTGGAACACTCCGCTCGCTTAGCTCGCTCCACACCTACGCTCACGAATGATAACCTAAACTTACATGACATACATGACTTATATTCGTACAGTGCGATTTCTGTTCCTTTCTTTTTCATACTTCACGATCTGCCTAGACATCCAATTAACGAGCTTATCTAACCTGATGGCTGCGACACATACATTACATAAGAAATTCAAAATAGGTACTAAATCTAGAAAAGTGCTTTTTACATCAAATTGTTTCACAAACTGCGATAAAATTTTTATTCAAGTCAACAGTTTCAAATCAAGAAAATTCGTTGTCGAATTCATTTAAAAGTCGAATGCTGCCCGTTCGTCGGTTTGAAGACGCCGACTTAAAAATTAATTAACCGAACGACCGGTGTAATCTCCGAAGCCTACGTCGATTAAATGCTATCTACCTAGCTGTTTGTATTATTGACTTCAGTGGTTTGTAGAAAGGTACTCATTACGTTTCACTTCAGGTGGCGTTTCAGTCGTTTTTACTTTAAACTCAACAAACTGGCTTGTGCCAATCTCCGTCACAGTCGACGAAGAAGCCCTCACAATTTTGTCTGTTTATATTTCTTCTTTCGTTTTTCACATGAAAATGTATGCCGGCTTTATCTGTCTACGTAACTCGCTAAAGCGATCTTATTTAATGCTAAGCGGACAACTTTATTCTCGAGCATTTTTTATGTTATGTTTGAATAACAACACATTTTAACTTGTAAAGCTAACCGCCTATGTTAGTTAGTATTTTCATATTTGTAGTACTTTTTCTACAAAAGCAGTTTTGTTACAAAACAAATTTATATAGTTTTTTTATTCAGACTTATTTGAGCTTAGTTTTGTAAAATTTTGCTATTTATATTTAAACAATAACCAAAGGTTACCTAATTTAAGTAAATAGCAGAATACTTCAACCATCACGTCGCAACGGAGCAACCAATTGAGCTAAATTTGGCACACACATAGTTGAAGAGACAGAAGACAAGGATTTTCATCTCAAAAATTTAAAAGTCCCACAGGAATAACTATGAACAAATTCTACAAAGACAACTTTAGCTACAGCTATAGCTTGCTATAGCAAACTTCTTACTACAATTATAAAGCATTGCCTATATCGATATCCTAATTCATTGCGAGCGAAGCTGCTGGTAAAAGCTAGTTCATTATAGTTTCATGAAATCTGATGCCGTATATTGGATCAAGGCTTACCGTCTGCTAACAATGAAGTTTCACAACCAATATGGAGTTAGCAACAAGCTAGCTTTCGCTAAGCGTCGCACGCACAAGAGGGTGTCTTTGAGAAAGTTCCGTTGCATGCTTGATTCGATATTGTTTTAGCTATCGAGAAAGTCCAAACTCTGACCCTAGTCGCCGTTGCCGTTGACAACTAGAACACAAGTCTATTGCCTTCCGCCACAACTTGCACAATTCATTGTATTATCTTAGTGTTTGCTCTAAACTTTGTATAGGCTATCGACATGTGTTTGCTCCGTACTTGCATCTGCTACGAATCGTGTTTTGAATGTAGAGCATGAGCATCGTTATGATGTTCTAGAAATCAATTCTTGAGTAACTTTTTTCGTATACAGAAACACATAGATTACGGATAACAATTTTATTAAGTATACTAGATTATACCTGGCTGTGTTTACGCGATATAACTTTTTCGTCCCATTCAAACTTTTACTAAACCTTTTAAATTCAGTTGAATCAAGCGGTGAAACTCGCATACGCAGTTCTTAGAGGATGATTTGCCAAAAATGCTACAAGACATGATTTCTGATTCACAACTAATTTTTGCCAGCAGCTCCGTCTGCCATCAATTCGGTTATCGGAGTGTAACTCCTTGATTATACAAATGAAATTTATTCCCGCGGGAACTTTTGTATTTTTCGGAAAAAAAAAACGTATAGGACATACATTTCCAGGATCGAACCTATGTGTGTGCCAAGTTTCCATATCCGTCCAGTGGTTGAAGCGGGAATAAGTAACAAACATCCAAACTTTCACATTTATAATTATTTTATGAATTAAGAATTCCCTTCAATATAAGTATGATAAATTATTTTTTTAACTATATTGTTAGAAGCAAAAATTGGATATTTGAACTCACTCTATAAAATTGTATCATTTGAAACACATTCTAAACATAGTTCTAACTGTCAGTGCCTTCCGAGCTGAGACTGAGGTGGGTCTAAAATTTGGAAACGATATCATTGGAAGTCGTTTATCAATCAATTGTTACATTGGCTCACGTTTGTCGTTTATCTTCGAAGTAACTCTGGTCTAGGTAGCTGTCCAGTTGTTCCGGTATTAGCTAGGGTTCCGAAACGGAGGATGTCTGAAATGCCAGTGAAGGTAGCAGCGTTCCAGTTGCAAATGCGAAGCGCATCGAACGCTCGATAACGTATCCAATTTCCTGACTTAAATTGCTCTAATTTGGTTATGCACTGATGAGTGATCGACGGCAGCCAAAACTTTAGTCAAATGGATAGCATTTTGTAGCTTGTACTTTATTTTTGCTTTTAAGTGTGACATATAAGTTACATGATCTCATTATTTGTGCTTGTATTTCATCAGCTCTGAGCAAAGCCTGAATATACCTACACTTTAAGTTCAAATGAAATACAGCATAAAATTTTGTAAATTTTGAGGGTCTTCATGTTTTATTATTATAGTTTAATATATATATAAATAAGTTAACAAAAAAAGATTATTGTTATGTTTTTGCTAATCATCCTTATAGTCATTACTTAATATGAACAAATAAAAATTATTTCAGATATGTTTAGTGAACAAAAAGTTACAGTTGCTAAAGATTTTTTTTTAATTCACAACTACTTCTGCTAAATATCCTGAACTGAATTAAAAAGGAAACACTGACGATCCGGGGATCTAAATCTCACATGGCAAAAAATGCCAAAGATTGTGAGGTCCTAAGAGAAGTGTCAGCTAGAACTCAATTGCTAATATTTCCAATGCTTAGTTGGTAACGTAAATGTGGACGTGATAAATGATTCCTGGAAACTTTTTTTTGAAATCACTTGTAGTAAGAAAAAAAAGACAGAAAGAAACACATTTTTTTTTTATACCACTAAGGTGGCAAACAAGCTTACGGTCCGCCTGATGGTAAGCGGTCACCGTAGCCTATGGACGCTTGCAACACCAGGGGTATCACTTGCGCGTTGCCGACCCTTCATAAATCTAATAACTTCTTTCTTGAAGAACTCCATACTGTAGTCCTTGCAGAAAACCTTGGCAGAGAGCTCATTCCACAACACTCAACAAACAAAACATAATACATAATACATTGTATTGAGAATTGACGGCTAGAAAGGACTCTTAATCAGTTTCAGATAGATAAGAAGATATATACGCAGAAATACTAATAACACCAATTTTAGAGGTTCTATTTATCAATAAGATCATAAACCAGAGTTATTGACTTAAGTTTAAAGTTTTATTATGAGTAAGGACCTACGTGAACGGTACATATATCGCTTTACTTCAACTAAATCTAAAATTGAACAAAGATAAGACGGACACATGTTGTACGTATATATTTCATTAATACTGTTGTCTACCTTAAGTTTTATAGCAACATCTTTCTTGGATAAATGGTTTGGTTTGGTTTGTCTAACTCCGAGGTAAAGCAAAAAATCCCATATGGCTGGATAACGTTTAGCTTCGTCAATCTTCTCGTTTAAAAGTTCTTAGCGTCAGCAATAATGAAAGTCTATGATAAAAAACTTACAAAACTGAAATATTGTCGTTTACTATTAATTGAATAATCAAAAAAGTCAATTCATCGGCTATTATGTAAGCTGTGTTTGTAGTTTATCTGCATTATAAACTTAGTAATGAAGCAATCTATATCAAAATAAAAGTAACTGACGTCAAGCCTGTAAAGTTAAATTTTGTTGACAATGCGCTAACTACTGGCAAAGAAAGTTTGTCAAAAAAAAACCATGTTCTGAAAAGGGAGCATAACGATCCTATACAAGGTTGAGCAGGGATCTAGTAAGGTGTCAAGGTTGTGGGAATCCGTTGCAAAACACAAGTATACATTCACCGTATAGTGCGAATAGTTTGACAAAGTTTACTTTCAGCTGCAAGTGCGTGAAAGACGATCACTATTAAAACATTACTTACATTTTAGTGAAAACGTGTGCAATAGTTTTAAATCTTATAGTTTTTAAATAGACAAAAATCTTTAAACACTATACGGTTTATTAAGAATTATCAACGGAAAGTTTATGTACGTTAGACAGATTAGTTTTACTGGTTTTAATCAAGTTATAATACGATTAAAAATAAAAATATTATAAAAATATTATAATAATAGTATAAATCTTCTAACTGGACACGAAAGTAAAATCGTACTCATTTAAATAAAAAAAAATGTTCAAGAAAGAAAAGAAAAGATTAGAGTTCGGGGGTCGAAGGGTCGGCCACGCGAGAGTGGGCACTGACCCTGGTATTTCGAGCATCCATATGCTTCGGTGACTGCTTACCATCAGCTGGACCATGAGCTTGTTTGTCACCTTTGTGGTATAAAAAAGTTAAGACTAAGTATTGTTTACACAAGTAGTGTTGTATATTTACTAAACAAATTTATGAGTGCACAAAAAATAGCAAGGTTATAATTTTATTCTTATGTCTCGAAGTTATAAGTAAATGAAATTTGCCTCCAAGAAACAGGTTAAAGTATAAAATGATATAAACTTCAGCACAACTTAAATAAACAGTAACACAAATATTCAGCAGTATTTGCAAGTTTATTTTTCCTTGAAGAAAATAAAACGGAATGCGCCAGGACAATGATGTAAATAGTTTTCCAAACGCAAAGGGTGGAGTGGAGTGGGGTCGTGAGGTATTTCCAGATAAACGTACCCTCGAGCGAACGATTTGTATTAGTCGTCTAGTGCTCGTAATTGTCGATGCTCGGGGCGACGAGATACGCCGCCATGTTGCTCTCAAACACGTGAGAGGAACAAATTTTAAAAAAACTGCCAATTTCACTCTTATTTAAGTTTCGACAATATTTGGTTAAATATGAAACCTTGTCACGACATATTATGCTCTCAGTGTCACTCGAAGTTAGGTGTAATTTACGATTATTACTTACCCTAAACCCGTCTTCTCGATTGAAATTTTCTTTATATTTCCGAAATTTAATCGACTCACGAACCATTCTCGGTATATAGTTTATTTTTTTTACCGTTATGCAATTCTATCCACTTATTGGGGCTGGGAATCAAGTTCGCTTCGCTTTAGCTGACTTCTTACTTTCTTTATTTTGACTGTGCAGGGATGTGTTTCTTGGTACGAGTATTAATGAGACGCTTCGTCTGTCCAACACATGAACTACCAAAGCTACAGTCAGCTTTATACACATGGAGACACTACAATGGTAATTTATTCTTCGGCGATCTCATATGACTGGATATTTTGTTACAGGAAGTAAACACGATCTTGATTCCATAATTCTTTAATATTCTGCCGACTTTATCCGTTGCTCCTTTTTCCAAGCAAAAGATCCAAGACCCAAGGTAAACGGTACTTACGTGTTTGTCGTGTCTTTGTTGGCATTTTTTAGAAGACATTTCTGAACAGTATAGTTGATACGTCACAGTTCACCTGGCAAATGTTATGCATTGCGCAGGTTGTATGCAAGTTTGGTTAATGTGGTGAATAATGAAGCTAGGTGACATGAGTGATGGGGTGACATAGCCTGTAGATACATTTCGGTGTATGTTGATTTTCTATAAACTGAATGCCACAAAGTCCTGTCATAGAAAACTTTAATTTGCTCATCCAAAATGCTATACTTCGATAATGTTCCATCCTCAGAGTTAAATTCAAGAAAGAAGATATTAGATTTTTGATAGGTCGGCAACGCGCGAGTGATACTCCTGGTGTTGCAAGCGTCCGTAGACTACTGTGACCGCTTACCATCAGACGGACTTTGTTTGCCACCTTGCCACTTCGTTTTGTTTTGAACTGGGTTGAGATATGCAAAATGCTGCTTCTCTAAGTCATCCTGAAATACCGCAAACACATTATCGGCGTACCTTTTTCATATTATAATGGCACGCGATGTAGTAGATATGGCCTGTTTCTCAAGTTTCTTCCAATATTTGCAGCTACTGGAGCACAATAACTATCCATAGTAACACCGTTGATTTAAAAGTAGTACTAACCTTGGTATATGAGCTAGTTTAACTTTAGGCAGTGTTCCAGTAATTTAACATATTTTATTGGGATATCGTTTTATCGAAACTACTTTTTTATCATTTCCATACATTTGACTAAATGGTTTTGATAATAACGATTTAACATCAAAGCCGACCGATTAATTTTCGGTGGCTCATCTTATCACGATATTTAGACAATAAATGAAAATTAACCAAGAAACCCTACATATAAATGTCCCTTATAGTTTCGCAATGTCCAACCGTCGGTAAACGGCTTAGCTCAGGGACTCTTACTACTAGAAGCTGTAATTTTACATGAGTATATTAATTAACGAGTAATAGTCTGCCAACGTATAACAATGTTTTTGGACAAGCTGTTACTTGTTACGTACAAATTCCTTTGGAAATCACTTAGATGAAGTTGTTAACTGTGTAAAAGAGATAGTAAATATTAGTTTATTAACCCTATAAAATTATATTAAAATTAAATAATGACATCCTAAAATAGTAATAATTCCAAAATTAATAACAATTTACGTTTGAATAACGCATTGGAACGTGCTGCACTTGGTGGTACGAAGTTAAACCAATATCGGTTGACAAATTTTTCAAACATTCGCAATAATTCATTTTCATTCTACAGAACCCTAACTTTATGTGTGTACGATACGCACCTGGCTACTTTTAAGACTACGAGTTGCATGTGGATCAAGCTGTTAAATTTATTCCTAAATTTTGATTGCCTCCCAGAAATCCGACCGGTTTTAGCGGAGAGCCTCTTCATTTTATGTTCCCATTTCAAAGGACAATTAAGTATGCTAATTCATTTATTTTTTGACAGCTTTGCGTAAAAATCTTTAAGAAAAGATCAGTTCTGGGGATCCAGGTGGGAGGGAACATTAGGGGAGGGTGAGTGAGGGACTGTGAGGTTGACGTCTCACGCGGAGCGATGCGGGGTGTAATTAATGGATCGTGCGTGGCCTCTCTGAAGAAAGCCGTGTTACACACGACCGGGATGGTGTAACTGAAGCATTTGTGCTAATACCTACATCCTTCATGGAAATATATGGACGAGAAACAGCGGCAAGAATTTTAAACGGCTCCTACATTATACATACCAAAATTGAGGCTATTGAGTCCATAAATGTTTTCATGGCTAAACTACTGACCTAATTGATACATAGGTATACAAAGGGTATGTTATAAAGTAAATAAAGACTATAGTTCTTACAAATAAAAATAAAAGTTAAACTTTGAGCATTTCATTCAATTACATTCTGAGCTTGTATATCTCTTTAGCCTAACATCACCACTGATTTTATTTGAACTTTCCTGGCCAGCCAATATGTCAAACAAATTTTTGACTCTTAGTATTTTTTTTTATGATTGAGATGGTTTGGTTTATTTTAACATTGCACAATGTCTGAGTTTTTGAAATTCTTTTAGCTGCTTTTTTTTGCGCTTACACTTACACTAAACTTTTATAGAATGAAATTCACCATATATTTTTATGTATTATAAAACTCTTATCACGGAGGCTTTTTAAATTTAAAGATTGAATCTGACGATCACAATGATTTAGTATATCAACATATGAGTACTTATATTAATTTTAGTTAGGTACACTTTACAAAATTTTATTTTCGTTTATATTTTATAAAAGAAACATTATTTTAATATTCTTGGTTTTATTAATATAAGACTAAAAAAAGTTGGCTTTTATACAACCTATTTTACATAATACCATTTAAATAAGAAAAACAAATACAACACTGGAAAAACAATGACAATTCAAACCGTCAAATAATTCAGTGCATACTGCGTCGTTTCTTTCAACAATCTGTTAGATCTACAGCGAGGGAACTCCTTTCAGTTTTTTTTTCAATACATTCGGTTTCTTTATTTCTTGTTTTCCCTTATAAATATAAGAGTTCGGCATCTTGCACGAATTCCCTAGATGAAAAGGTATTTCTCACATAAGAATCCGGGCGTGCTGGCTTGCCGCAGCGCGGCTAAACTCCATCCACTGTAAGCTTACTCAGCATCAATACATGAGTTATCAGAAAATATTTACCTGTATCTTAAAATACATTTTATACTTCCTTCAAATAAGAAAATTTTATAGTCAATTCTAAGTAAACTATACAACTAACATAAAAAGTAACAACTTTTTGGTTTCGATTTAGTAAATAGTAAATGATTATATAAAGTGCCATCTGACATGGCAAACGTTTTTTGTTATAGAACCTTTTCCATTTCTTCCTTCTTCCCTTCGCAAATCTCACCAAAAACCTTGACACTCTATGAAACACACTTAATTGTTGAAATTATTACTATACTAGAAATTATCATATTCACTAATTAATAAACTCTTTCGGCCATGTGCATAAAACTTACCAAAGTTTAATCGCTTTTAGATGACTTAGAAACGTCTGAACGTTCCTAAACCATTCATCCAAAATAAACCAGGGACAACCAAAGAAACATAGAAAGTTGCATTATTTTTTTTATAAATGTAGATAATTAGTAAAATTAATAATCTATTGTAATAGGTGTAACTATTAATGTAGCCACATATAAGTCGATTATATTAGCAACACCAGGTTCTATCAAAAGCACGTGTTGTATGTTGCTAAAATTGTTTTAGTGAGTTAAGTAGATAGTAGTCTCACAAAAAAAAGATAAAGTAACTCATACAATAGGTGATATACTTTATACTTCACTGTTTAAGCTTTCTCAGATAAATTTTGGATATGTGTCATCAGAACTTACTGAAAGGGTAATAATACTGACAATCAAATACATTCTGGTCCATTACTGGATCTCGCTTTTTGTTCCGATGCGTGGTCTTCATTTTAGGTCAAGTCTGTTCCACCTACTGTTACATCCGAAAAAAGAACATCCAGAATGGAAAAAAGTCACTGACATGTCCGACATAGCTCGTGGAATAAGAAAGCGACGTTCGCAGTTATCTGGCCACATCTGTTTAAGGGCCTATAGCCAATGTAAGACTGAACTAATGCATTCAGTTCCCCCAAGCTCGTTTACCTGTCATATCGCTAATTGAGACCTGGATGGTGTCACAATGGGGCTACATTGACTATCAGAACATATAATTTTTAAAGTGTTCCTTAAACTAAGACATATCTACCTGACTACAAGACCAGGGAACAAAACCAAGCCAACTGCAGAAAGATATGAGATAGGTAGAGGTTATTTGTCCATGTTGCGGCCATACTTTTATTGTTGGCAACAGTACTTTTAAAGTTGTTGATGCATAAACATACCTAGGGGAAATAGTGCAGTATTAGGTTAGTTCAACTTTGATAAAGAGGTCAGTCGAAGAATCCAGCACATATGGACAGGTTTCGAAGAATTTTGTACGTAACATCTTTTCGCCTAATATATTTAAGTAGCTTAAGGCGAATTTGAACAACCAGTATGTTTTTCCAGAAACCACTTACAATACAGAAAAGTCTGAATCTACACACCTGGACAAAAAAAAAACAATAAAAACATTGCTAATTTTATTTCTAAATAAATAAATTTTGTTGTTTACAAAAATCGGTTTAAAGAAAATTGCAGAGCTAACCTGAACCGCTTTATCAACATAGACAAAATTTAGTTTTTCAACATTAATATCTAAATATCGTTAAACAAAGGGAACTTAAATTTGGAAAACTTGAAAGTCAGTAATTGCTGATAGTGCAAAGAAAACCATGGCATGTACAAAACATTTTTTTTATTAAATTAGGTATTAAAATTGTGTGTAACACAACTAATAAATATCAGTCGAAAAATAATAAAAAACCTTCGTAAGTAAAAAAAAATTGTACATTTTAAAATTGATTCATCTTTATACTTCAAACGAATATTTATTTCACAGAAAACTTTTTAATGCAATTAAGCGTAACAGCAAGGTAACATAATCTTGCCTTCATTATGCTTAATAATTCCACGTTTCATTGTAAAAAGTAAGTTAGGAACTCATCAAAAATAAAAGTCAAGATTTTTAGCCTCATCTTATTGGGTAAACGTTTGTAGTCCATTAATAAGTTTATTATCTTGTTCTTAATACTACTTAAAATTATACTAGGTACTTAAAATTAAATATTTATGATATAAACACATATATTTAATCTTATTTTTATTTGTTTGACTGTGACAAGCAAATTATTTCGAAATCAAAATATTTATTAGTATATAAATAAAAATAAATTAGCAGCAGTTGATATTTTCGAAGTGAATAATAAGAGGATGAAAAAAAGGATAGGGGAAGAGGGAGTAAAACGAAGGTTGGAAAAAAGAGAAATGAGGCTAAGGCACAACAACGTCGCAGACGTTCAGCTAGTATGTGTATAAAATAAATTTTAAACTAAATATTTTTTCCTTCTTAGTACAAACCCCTAAAATCAAGCAATTTCTATTTAAATTACTGTTAAGGACATTCCAGCATGAATTTGCAGTATATAATTTTCTGACGATTCATGAGGAAGGCACTTAGAGGGAAAAAAAAGGACGACGAAGCACGACCATGTCGCCGCGAGCCCCGGCAGGCTGACTGACAAATTGTTCAACATTTTTTCGCTAAAATGCCTTTCATACGAATCCAATTATTGGATCTTACCATCAGAACGCTTTCAAGTATTTGTTACTTATATACAATTGATTATAATCGACTGAACAATTTAATTGTATGAATTGAGTTCTAACTAAAAGTGTACTTGTGGAGGCATGTTTACAATGAAAATAGTTGTCAAATGTGTTTAGAAATAATTTATTCAAGTAAAAGATATGGTAAGTAAGGCACAATATACAAATATCAATTAATCACAAATACAATACAGCAATGACCTCTGTCTTGTGACTAAAAATATACACAAAACTTATTTTCAACACTTTTGATTTCTTAACTTAATAAATTTAGTACTGCAAATCAGTCAGTACTTTCACTCAAAAACAGTTTTTTGCTTTTCAAACTCAAAAAATTCAAATATTGATTTAATAGGAGAAACAAAGGTAAACAACTCGTAGTGCATTATGAAGTCCTAGTACAAACACTAGTACAATCTTACAAACACTCAAAATCTTCATAAAATTAAGATATACAATATAAAAAAATTTAAATACATCGAAATAATCTTTCTTCTTTCTTCGTTTACTTTTTGAAGAAAATACAACATAAATTCCATATTTATGACTACATCATCAATATAAATAAAAACAAAGGTAGGGGTTCAATATACCTGTCACCTGTAAAAATCATACTCACAAAAAAAATATTAAGATAAAAACCAAATCAAAGTTCAAAACCGCGTCGAAATCTAAGTTACCATAATGTACTTAATAGTAGAAATAAACTTGTTTGCGCTGTAGTCTAATTTTATTTTACTTTACGTTTGCTCCATACAATAGAGTGTGCAATTTCGTTCAGCCGAGGCTGCCTAAATTGGTCTGTTTTGCTAGCACAAACCAAAGCTATGAGCATTCTGTAATATTTCATATGCGAGTTAGGTTTGTGGAAATGGAAGTTCACTATCGTAGGAGAGAATTTTATTGAAATTCATATATGTAAGTCTTCATACCGCAATTTCACTTTTATGTATACAAGAAGGTGGGATATAAAATAAGTTATGTTCAAGTGCCACTAGAGTAAGATACGTAGTTGTTTTTTATTAAAGAAAAAAAACTTTCAATTTATTCAATGTGATCTGTTTGTTGACAATTTTAGACCCAAATCTAAGCTAATTTGAAACTAATTGTAAGATTTTTCGAAGGAAATTAAAATAACAAGTGAAGTTTTATGACTTTGTTAACAAGTACAAAGTTTGAAAACTAAAATAAATAACTTTGCAAAACTTAACTTTACTAACTCGATGTCATCTCGTTACAAAAATCATACAAATAATCTTAAAAAAATGTTTTAAATTAAAAAAAGGCTTTTTATTAAGGCTTAATTTTGTATATATATTTATTAAATGTTTAAGTTTATATAAATATATATATGTAGAATAAAATTTAAATGAAAAACAGTAATACTCTATAAAAATAAACAATGATTATATATCTCATATGCCTAACTCCAGTTACGCATACGAGGTAAGTAATTAAAATTTGTAAGTGAATCTAATGTAGATTTATATATCATTGGTGTTCCAGTTTCAGTTGGCATCAAATATTAAGGATCAAAATAGATATTTAAATGAAGAAATTTTTTGTAGAAAATGTTTAGTTCAAATAAGTAATATCAAAGATCTTTTTTACAATTAACTTATGCAAAACCTAAGGATAACTTAAGAGGCAGTACAACTAGACAGAAAACTTAGTAAAAACAAGGCTGACGCGATATGTAACTAAGAGTGCGTGGGAAGTGCTGCGACATCTTAACTCAGTGATATTTTTTTGAAATACATGAAATAAACTAATTCTTTATATTTACATATTTTTATATATCATTGTTATCAATGCTTTTTCTCGGGGTATAAAGCACTGTCACGGCTATGCTTTAGCAAAGTTGTAAACGAATAGCATTTAAAACTTTTCTTGCCAAACTTTAAAAAAAGCGGTTTAAAAAGCCGAAACTTTAAAATTTGTCAGTTTTGGAGTTTTTTACGTGTTGTGTTTATGATTTTACGTTTTTAAGGTTTGAACAATATCCCGACGTATAGGCATTAAGCTTAAGTAGGATCTGCTCAGTGGAACCGACAAAAACCTTAACCCAAAAAAAAAACGAGTTGCACTCCGGGAGTGCCGGCAGAAGTGAAAACCTTTACACACGATTCGCGCTTAACACTTAAATATGTCACAAGACATGTCTTTGACATTGTCAAGTAAAAATAATAATAATGTTTGTTTATTTACTTTTTTGACGTAGTATATTTGACATCGCAATCTGTCATAGAATTAAAATTCCATATCCAACCTCCCTGTACTACTCATAATCGCGAATACTAAAAATAAAAATTATAATAGGCGTGGCATTACGGTTTCTGTCTTACGAATTTCCACGATTAGGACACGTGACCTGACGCGTTTACCCATACCAAAAAAAGTGCACAACGCCGCTAAAGAAGTTTTCACTTCAAAAACAGGTAGTATATTATAGCCTATTAATAAGATATTGGGCAAATAGGATGTTTTTAAATAGCGGGTACGCCATAAAAACGTTAATTTTAGAACAATATATATAATAAAATAAAATAAAAATTGTATTGCGACTCTTACCTATCCCTGAAGATGGAGCCAGAGATATAACGAACCTCAACTGTTACAGGAAACAGCTAACAACAATTAACACTGTTCGTAGCGTCCTTAGTTATCAGTATACACTCTTCTGATTCTTTATTTTATGCAGAAAAAGTTCTCTAAAACCTAATAGACACTTGGAAAAAATATTCAAAAAATAAGCTAGCACTTTGTTGTATTTTTATTCTATTTGCTTATATAAATAAAATATAAACATGTACAATTTGAAAAGGCCTGCGCGGCATCTCTAAACGGCACAAACTAGCAAGCGCTCTAACTCAATACAAGCCGTGATAAAGGTCGATTGTATTGTATGCAGTAAATAAAATATGACTCGGCCATATTTCCACATTTGTTTCTTTTTCTTTTTATGCCGTTTTTTGTCTCTCTACGAAAGCGGTTATACAAAACGTTTTTCCGATATTGCTCGACTTTATTACTAAGTATGTACATTACGTAATTTTTGTTTATATATTGTGTTCTGGTTTGTTAAGTCTAGCGAACAAATGAAACATTGTTTTTGATACATTAAATAAAAATTGTAAAAATGTAGCCATAGTAAAAAATAGTCGGGCTGTTGTTTCAAACAGGTGTGATATTTTTTTTTTCGTTTTTTGGCACTTAAAGATTTGTGCCCAACTTTGTATGAAACTCTCCTTTGTCTCATACATCCTCTCCACATGCTGAAAATCACCTTAACATACCTTTTAAAATTTTTGTCACCTCATCTTCTACACAGTAACTCTCACTTTCATACTATTTCTTATTCTGTCATTTAGACTACACCACAAATACTCCTCAATGGTCTCATTTCTACAAAATTAATTCATGCTTCGTTTGCCATGCACTTCCATACATCAGTGTTTTTAACACTAACACCCTCATTATATAAAAATAATGCAAAATTATTATGACAATAAGATATTTTATTGATTCACCCAAAGGAAGACTTTATATAATCTTAGCAAATAAAATAACAATCACTCTCCTGAAATTTAACATCTGAAACATCAGTTTAAAATTCAGATTAATAAGACTTTCTTTTGTGGCTAATTTCAAGATAGTAGAACAACGACAATAGCCCTAAATGTTAAAGCGTCAGTCAGTATGCCAATTAATAACCTTAAACCGTTTTAGAAATTAAATAGGTGGTTATTTGTTATTATTTTTGTGTTAATTTATATATATATATTTTTATAAAAATAAGCCGTACGTTCACACTATCTTTAAAATAAAGAACTTAAACTGAATAATGATCATCCTACAAGCAAATAAATTTTATTGTCGAGCAATCTTCTATTAGATTTAACCAATTATTATCTAGCTAGATGTTCTTTAATTGAGTTAAGATTCTGAATAGAAGGGATAGGATAGGTCGGGGATTAATCTTTGTAAGCTTAAGTTATGCGGTGCGGTTTGGGTTTACGGTTTAAACAAATAGCTTCTTCGAAATCTATCATGAAACACAACTAGAATAATGCACTGCGATTTAGAGTTTCAACGAACGAGAACTTAGAATGGCCCTCAGCGGATTAGACGGGTGATCGGACGGGTTCGGGTAGTTTCGGTCAAATTCGTAAATAAATGTAGAGGTTGTGAATGTCCTTTAGAGATTGACTTCAGAATCGTTGGTGTTGAAAGCTTTCGCTCGTATGGCTTAGATATATTGTAATACTAAAATTTGTGAACACATTTAATTTAGAATCATCTGATGTTCTATTCAATACTTAGGTTTGAATTAAATTACTATTATAGACTGGATTCTTATATTTTTTTATTTCGTTCAAAAAACATGTTTTAATTTGTAAGGGACCTGAATAAAAACATACAGAACCGTGTGCTGTGGAAATTATGGAAGATGCTTAGGTTAAGCCGTGAACGACAATGGGCTGATATGACGATTTTGCTCGTCATATTAATAATTTAGGTTACAACTCAATAATATATTAGTAATTAGGGTCAAACCATTTAGTTACCATAAGTGAAAAAACACAATGCTAAAAATAAAATTAAAAATTAAATAATAAATTTATTCAATACCTTTTCGGTAAATAATATTTTTATCTGCTGATTCATTTGAGACATATTTTAGTTTTTTCATTAGGACGTACGGAAGACTAAAAATATTATGCTATCTTATGATACGTTTTAGAATTGTGAAGATAAAGAAAAAATACTTTTAAACCTTACACAGTCAATAGTTCAATACTCATTAGATATTTTTTTAATAAATTGTATGAACGCATTAAACCCATCCTAAAGCTATTTACAGTCAATACTCGCTATCGTATGTTGTTAAGATTTCTTTAAACAGTAAGAGAAATTAAGCGGTAGAGTTGCTATACGACATTTCATAGAAGTTTAAACTGCTTACGTTAACAAGTATTGACTGTGCAAACTTATTATAGACGTACTTATTACTTATTCCTAACTCAAATATATTTTCAAATATCCAGACCCAGGAGTTCTGTTGTAAAATGTATGTATGAGCCTTCTTCGGACTTGTAGTCAGCAAACAGCTGTATAAGAACACTGATAATAATGATCGATCGTCATTTAAAAGTACCAAACCCTATATATGTAAGCATTTACGAGGCTCAAAAAAATAAGAATGACTTGTAGTCAGCATACAGATGAAGAAAAACACTAATGATAATGATTCATCACTTAAAAGTACAAAACACTATATATTTAAATATTTAGGAGGGTCGAGAAATAAGACTGACTTGCAGTTAGTAGATAAAAATAAAGAAGAACCTTAATGATACATGAGATAAAAATACAAAACACTATATATTTTATCATTAAATCGTTGAAAACCTACCTTGTTAATAAAAATGCCCTTAAAGCAGTAGTCAGATGAAAGGATACATTTATGATAATGATTCATCAGTTTAAAGTACAACACACTAAATATTTAAACATTTACAAGGCTTTAGAAATAAGACTGACTTGCAATTAGTAGAAAAAAAAATAAGAATCCTAATGATATATGAGATAAAAGTACAAAACACTATATATTTTATCATTTAATTAGTTGAAAACCTACTTAGTTAATAAGAATGACCTGTAATCAGTAGACAGATGAAGGGATACATTTATGATAATGATTAATCAGTTAAAAGTACAACACACTATATATTTAAACATTTACAAGGCTTTAGAAATAAGACTGACTTGCAATTAGTAGAAAAAAATAAAGAAGAGCCCTAATGATATATGAGATAAAAGTACAAAAAAACACTATATATTTTATCATTTTATTCGTTGAAAACCTACTTAGTTACTGTATGTTTTACTTATGGAAATGTTGCTTAAGACGATCCAATATTCGTGTGTAATATTAAATAATAAATGTTAATAACACTACACTTAAGCCAGTTTGGGTCTCGTCTCAGATCAAACGGCGCCGACCTGTCCCCTTGATGTTAATGTTGGAGATTAATGGAATTACGTGGCTACGGTTTCCAGAGAGTGTACGAAACAAAATAAGCTTATATCATAACTTTCGTTACATTACACTCCACGTGAGATAGGATTTTCATAAAAATAAATTTTCAAAGTAAAATTTCATATATCAATTTGGAAAAAAAAATATAATTGTAACATAACTTTATTAAAAAAATTAGTTAGGTAGCAAGTACCGCACGATCAACATCTCTTGAGAACATTTTTGGCGTTTTAAAAAAAAAAACAGTTTCTTGCGATAAAAGCAAAGCGCTGGAACGATTTTGCATACACTCTTTTGAGATCTAAGTCATGACGTGGCGTATCGATTGATATGGTTACGAGACAAACTGATCCATTGGTTCTGGAGATATCGAGGGGAAAAAAAGGTAACATGCATACACACACATACGCTTATGGGCCCATAACCTATTTCTGTGCAAAAAATCACTTCAAATAATTGATCCGTTGCTACGTTAAGGAAGAAAAAACAAACAAGTACAGTTTCGCTTTTAATAACTTCTCTTGAAGGCAGTTACTATAATAGTTCCGAAAATTAAAAATATCTGAATTTGCATTTTCCTTGCGTTTTGAGACCTTGTAAGCCCCAAAGAACACATATACTACCTACCCTTAACGTACCTACCTAACTAACCAGTATGGACATAAAAGATAAAAGAGAATATGAATACGAAACTTGAAAATTGAAGTATAAATTTTTCGAAGGTTTGGCTATGTGATTGTCTAAGTGGTAGGACCTACTTATGTAACGTAGACCGCAGGTTCTTTAAGAGAAAGACTGAAACACCGTTCTAGTAATGAAAATAGTATCCTCTACCCCTATGCGCTTTTTATTTTTCTAAAAAAATAAAAAGGCGGGAAGCTCCACCCAGCGCTTCCCACGGTACGTGTCCATACCGAGGCAAACTTAGCGCACATCCCCCGAAGGAGAAGAGGTGTGAAATCATAAATGGTATAACCATTAAATTATCGTTGCAGCCGAAGCTGAAGACCGAAGTCTAAATATGTAGTTTCAGGAACAAATCCTTGTGCGTGCATAGCACAAACACTCAGCCTTAGGCCAAAGAGTGTGACATCCGTTCGCACAGACACAGCCATGACATTGTCAAGAGAGCACGCCTCGTGTTTAGCACACTCCAAAGAGCAGGATGCAATAAACCCCACTGAACCATTTGTGTAGGTACTAATTATTATGTACCAATGGAACAGCCATGGAATTCACCAAGAGGGCACGCCCCATGCTTTACACACTCCGAAGAGCAAGACGCAATAAGCCCCACTGCATCTATGTAACTTCAGTCGTAGATTATAAATGATATATTTCGGTTTTCAAGCCAGCGTCCACACCATATATGATCAAGGATTCATAAACAGGTTAAATGTATAGGTATATTATCAGTTCAAGTACGAAGAATTATATTTTATAGTTTATTTGATCGATTAACGATAGAATAAGTGTGAGTTAGATTATTTATGTAATATTCAGTATCGCAGCTTTTCAGGAATTTAGTCGCGAGCCAAATATGATTCCATGAGTTGTTACCAGTCGCTTAGGTGAAGTATCACTGTCGCCTTCGCGTAATCAGCGTCCGACTCCCCACAACTTGGCAACGGTTTAAGTGTCAATTTAAATAAAACAATAATTGACTTCTTTCGCAGTTTTTCGACTCTGTCAGACAGCTCGGGGCAAGGACTTTTACCCTTCTACACTGTGTAATCTGTTGTCGTCGTTCAAGTCGCTCGGCACTGAACTCACATTCGTATTTGAGCCAATCAAACGGATCGAAACGTTAGGCGAGAGACGTTCAATCCGTCTGTGGGCTCAGCCGATGTAACTTGAAGCCACTAACGAATGTTAACGATAAACATTCTGAGAGACCAGTAGGTTTTAAGCTTTCGATCCCCGGGCATGCCTCCATTTCATCTCCTTGTCTCCTCTTTACTTTACTCAGGCGAGGTCTTTTTACCTGTATTGTATAGCAGCAGTATAAGCAATCAAACATAAGAAGCAACATCCATCGCTAAATCAAGCAAAAGAGTTGCATTCCAATATGCAGGTCACTACAACACTGCCACCTTTTATTAGCCATCAGAAAGGTACATAATTCCTCTCATATTAGAATGTATTCACTCAATAATACATTGCATTTTATATTAATTTATCGCATTTTGCATATGTTCACCTCATACGCTTTCTTTATATATTGTGGCCACGCGACGCTCGCCGCTGCCTATTTATGTCTACGTAAACTTATGCTGTCCCGGGTGTTCTAGTAATGAAATTCATTTTATTTTCGAATTTAGGTTTTTAACTACATAAATGTGTTAAGCCCGTGTTTAGAAAGTCTACAAAAATATTAAAGACCTCCACCGCCACGATCCTAGCTAACTTTTTCTAAGTCCTCGATCGTCCACGATCTTATTTAATTATTATTTTGATCATTATGTTAGTTTTATATAACAATTTTATTTTATATATTTTTTTTTCTTTTTTTTTTTATTATTTAATTTTATTTCTTATAAAATTTTATATTATGAAGTACGAAGATTGCTTGGTAAATGGGTAGGCTTGGCAGATGGGTACAACCTGGAGAAGCGTTTGCCAGTATTTTTAGAGTGATATCTGTGTGTTTATGTGTGCGTGTGTGTGTGTGTGTGTGTGTGTGTGTGTATGGACATCACTCTAAAAATGATGGAAATCCAGACAAGGTGAAGCTGGCGTCCAAAAAAATTTGGTGAACTCAACAGAGCAAAGCAGTACTTCACGTTGGGGCAAAGGTTGCTGCTTTACAAGTCACAAGTTCGGCCCCATGTGAAGTACTGCTACCATCTCTGGGCGGGTGCACCTGGATACCAGCTTGGCCAATTTGACTCAGTTCAACGACGGGCTGTGAGAATCAGCAACGATCCCAAACTCACTTGCAGTTTCCAGCACTTAAGTATAAGGAGACATTTTGCTTTCCTATGTATGTTTTACCGCTTGTACAATGGGATGGTTCTGAGGAATTGTTTGAAATGATACCCACGGCTACTTTTTACCATGGCACCGCCCGCCATTAGCAGGGAATTCATTCTCACACTTTACAACCGAAATCGTCGCGTTCAGTGCAGTTTCAGGGAAACTTCCTCCCGCAAACGCTTGGGTAGTGGAATGAAATGAAATTATCTCTAAGGGCTGCACTATAGGGTTCTTCAATAGAGAGTTAACGCGGGGATAGAGGTTTCCGCAGTTCAAAACGCAGGCAATACCTATTTTATTGATATATTTATGCATAAAGTTGTTATTAATCATTTTTACGTTTTTTTAGAGGGTATACAGCTCCTGTGTTGTGCCATATACATTTGTTAAGAATATGGCCATGGAAACCTGTGTAACGTTGAAAAATACGTTTCTAATTTATTTTATTTACTTGGCTGTATCCATTCCATTGCCTTGCATTTTGAAATTTGTAAAAAACTTCATTATCTTTGTTGTAAAGTGTTCATGCTAATTTTAATCTAATTCCGTCAAAAAATATTATTTCTATTTTAATCTCTTTACTCAGGATTCAAGTTAGAAAAATTATTTGTTACAAGCGGTGCAATTTAAAAGTTAAACTCCTGCCGAATTTTATGCTGTAAACTATATATGTAGTCTTTTTTGGATTTTGTTATTAGGAATTAGAGTTTTTAGATGGAACATAAGTTTAAAACGTAGATTCATTTTATATTTCAAATACAAATTTCCATTTCCTGTAAGGGTAGTAAAACCAAAATAATTAGATTTTAAATGTCATGTACACTAATACTAGTTTAGTAAAATTAAGTCACTTATCCCTAATGGTGGTGTGACGATACCATAATTATGCCTTAACATTTTTGTAATACAATGTTTGTTTTATTCAAGCTTAGCGCGAAGATTTTTATTAGTAAAAAATTCTCAATGAACTTACTAACTATAGGAAAATGCATTTTTAAATTAGAATGGCGCGTTCAAATATTCAAGTTCAGTTATTTTATACATTAGATGAGAAGTTATGATTTATTTTCTGAAAGGCTTAAAGCTACCAAAATACAATTACAAATGACTAAAATGTAAAATATTAAGTTATGAACTTACGAATCATAGACATCAACACAGAATTGATTGTTAAATGTAGGTAGTAATCTAATTTCCGATTTATGAATTCGGACTCAGACAAAATAAAGTTGCGTAAAATTTTGAACCTGTGGCGCGAAAATGAATGGTTTAAAGCTAACTATGATTGGGTGTTTGATTGGAACTAAAGTTGATAGGAGAATGTTTTAAAATCGTTGATTGGTGGTTTGTTGAATATAATGTTGAACCTAACCGCGGAAGTTTAAGTTACTTAGAACTTCTATAATATTAAAAAAACACCCGCGAAACTTACCTAAGTGAGTCGTTTAACAACCATTAGGGTAGCCTCATACAATAAATATTCTAACAATAATTAGGGTAGTTGACTTGGTTTTCACGTATTCTGTATAATGGTATGACGAGTTAGTTTATTTGAAATTTCCCGGGGTTTGTTAAAACTTTACGAACATTTAAAATATAATATTCTATTAGTTTAGAATAATTAGGCCGTGTTATCTAGACCGTTCATATTAATCTAGGACTCTATAATAGTACCCCAACCAACATAACTAGAAATCTACTTAAAAGATATTCTTTTTTCTTTGTTAAAATTAATGAAGGCCGGACATCCACCCGAAATAAAAAATAGGATGGGGGGTTTGAAATGTGGGATGAGAAGGTTGTTAGAAAAGGGTTAGTGGTAATAAAAGTGCGAGGTCCCATACATTCAGAACATTCAATTGCCGGTCAAAAATTTAAATTGTCGAAACGCTGCCCGAGGAGGAAACCGTAGTCTACGCTTGTGGGTCACTAGAAGCTACCACGTGGGGTTAAATTACGGCCAGATTGTATCACCATTACTGGTTAGTAAATACTTTTATACTAGAAGTTACAGTGAAAATATTGTATGTTCGTTGTGAAATTCTTTACGTTGTGTTTTAAAAATATCTAAATTAATGTTAAAGCATCGTAATGAGTTCGCCTTTTTTGCCGGTTAGAAATTTATGGTTGAAAGAAATCTCAATCACCTCAGTAGGAAGGATAATATTGATGGACCTTGTTTCTACGACTTTTTCAGCTAGGGAAAGATAAATCTTTTATAAAAGTAGAAGTGGGAACTAAGGTTATACCAGCCATAATAATTACAAAGCCCACTAAAGAACTAGGTCTTCCTAGAGATACAGTAATTACTATGTGTAATCCATGTCCATCATTAGCGGCGTTAGTAGGGTTGTACTATTTTGGCTGGTTAGCTATTGAAGGTGAGCGCTAATGTACATTGTAAGGGGGCGCCCGTAAAACCTACTTTCAGGTCGCAAGTCCTAAACGCTGAGCTACCTAGTTCCCACTGTACAAAACGAATGGACGTAGCATTCGTATGTATTTTACTTTCAAATGTGGAAGTAGCATTAATTAGGGTTCCTTTGCGTAGGGATAGCGGAAAAATCATATAACTCTTTAGTACCTGTGTCCTTTAGTTTTGATATTCGAGTATTTGCGTTGTTTAGTTTTGTACTGACCTAAGAAGTGATGAAAACTCAAAGTAGGCATTATTTATGATCGTAGTTTTAGCTATATTTATTTCTTGATTATTTTCCGTTACGGTTATTTGTGTGCTATTTTTTGCTATATTAGTCTGACTTACCTCTAAAAACAACTGGGTTACTACTTATTTAACACAACGGTGTTCGGTCCTACCCCTTTTGACGATCACGCTTGGCCAATAAGATAATTATCTACATCATATTATTAGATTCTTTTGATTTCTCTGAGTGAGTGTTGATGTTTCAGAAGTTTCTTAGAACAGTTTATTATTGTATTAAAATATACATGAAAGGGAGGGACGTTACAGTGGACAAGAGTAGGAAACTTTTAATCAAATGTTAATTCCACATAAACAAACGTTTTTGTTACATTATTACATTTTGCTTACTTTAATTCAAGAATATAAAATCAATATTTTATTTAAACGTGTTCTACCCATGGCTCATGTAATGCCATGCACCACGTTTAATTGTGACCTTAAGCCATCCAGTGACACACTTAAACACATTTAAAAAAAAATATCAATATCGGTCCAGCTGTTTACAAAGAGTACAGTGAAGTACGCACATACAGGAATAGAGAGATTAAGATTACTACTCACTTAAACACGCACAATTTTTTTTTATCAAAACGAGTTAGTGACTTACCTATGTACAGAAGAATAATATACATACAGATATATTAATATATAAGTATAACCTATGTTGCCTTTTTGCAGTGACATATAATGTAATGCACTATAAGATATACTTAACGTCATGTTGTATCAAAATTTGAAATGAAAATACATTTATCACAACAAACCATTCTATCGGGCAGGATCTTAAATCATTCTTGAATTATTAGATGCAGGGAAGATCTCATACTGTGCACAACATGTGTTTTATATTATCTCATATGAGGTACATTTTCTGAATTCAAGCTACGAATCTAGTACATAAGCTTGCCTAAAGGTACACATGGGCAGTCGGTGGATTGAAACATCGTGTCGTAGCTGATTCAATAAAGGAAAGGTAAATGAACAGAAAGCTGTATTCATATTGTAATTGAAACTGAATACGAAGCATTTCTACAGTGAACAAATCGATGTAGTTTTTTTCGATTTGTCTTAGATACAATCATAACGTATTTTGTATATTAACACAGTAATCAAATTTAAAAAGAGTTATTGTTTATGGAACCAAATCTTTTAGACAGCACGATTTTTAAAATTAGAACAGACACTGAAGTATCAGTTAATCTGTTTAAATTTTTTATATGTAATCTACATATATATAATACTATAAACAGAGAGAAACACTTAGCATGTTTTTTGCTATTCTAATATTCGTTAAAACTAATAGGTAAAGGTAAATTACTTGATTTAATTTAAGAATAGTTTTTTCGGAAGCCTTACTGTTGTAGTTAATGAAGATAGGCTATGTTTTATTATATGAAATAGAATTTGGTACGTTCAACCCAAACTTAATATACTCTAATAGGTATTTGTGATAGTCTGTTTGTTTGCATCGCTGTAGAGCAACCAATGAAGCTGATTTTTGATACAAAGATTGTTGAGGGGACGAAAAAGGACATAAAGACTACTTTTTATCCCAAACAATTCCCACCCAAATTTCTTAAAGTTTTAAGTTATTTTATATCTACAAGTTTAGCTTGCTTTAGCAAACTTTCTTACTTTAATCAATGACTTGCGGTAGAAATCTCACGCCAATAAGCGAATTTAGTTCGGGCGGAGTCACGTGCAAATGTTTGTCTGTCAAATAATTAATACCGGCTACTGGTATTGCCACGTTGATGTGATCCTCTGTTTTACTTTAGACGTAATAAAAGTAAAATACGATCACTTTGTATTTTTATGAGCTCTAAACAAAGTCGTTTGATACGGCTCTTTAAAAAAGTGAACTCATTTGTACATAAAACAAATTAAATGCCATGCAAAACTCTTAAAAACATCTTGTGTTAACATGTTCTACATTTTGAATGTTTGTATATACTTTTAAGTAATAAAAAAAAACACTAGTATATTCTGCTTTATCTATCAAATAATTAAAAGGACTGAGTGGCGCCGTGGTCTAGCGTGCAGCTACCATTTCAATTTGTTAATTCATCTGAACTCGTTTGTGGGACGGAATACCATCAGTGAAACGTAGATGTAGATATTACGGTCATATCTCTGACCACCCATCCGGGGATAAGTGCCTAATAGTATATTTATTTTATTATCCGATTAACTAAATATAAAAAATCAATGTAGTTTGTTTCTCTGCAGAATATTGTTCATTGTGAAATCTTAAATTCAAATCATTCGCATTCTTTTATTTTTTATGCAAAGAATTCGGAGCTATCTAACACGTTTTACCCTATTGATTTAGCAATAAAATCACATTTTCATCAACTTTACTGTAATAAAATCGACTTAACGGCTATCCACAGCAATTGAATTAGATAATGTATCTTTGTAACCAGTAACTTTCCTTCAGTGCTTTCAAGGCAGTAAAAATCTAATTGGTGTAGGCTATAAATATTTGCCGTCGGATCCGTGGTGTCGCCTTGAATGTCGATAGGGCAGGCAGCGTTCCTTAATGCATGCCAATAAGACCCTTACAATTTCCCGGGGCAACTCGGGAAGTGATCCTTGTCATCGTACAATTTGAACCTTTGATTAATTACAACCTTTCCCTACATTATGTTTCGGTGTCAAAAGGTAATTTTGCTAAGAAACATTTTGTATCTTTGTTTTAAGTTGCAGCAATCAAGATACAAGACGTTTTAACATATCTAGATAATGTGTATGGCTGCCCCTGCGTGGGATTGGAAGTGATAAAAAGTATCAAATTTCGTACATAAGCTATTGCTGGGTTTTATTTTATCAATAGCTTTTTATTTATTTATTTAAACTTACTGCACAAACTAGTGTACAATGGCAGTTTAATGCCACACGGCATTCTCTAACAGTCAACCATAGAGCCAAGCAGATAAATTATTGACGGTAAGTAGAAGTAAAATAATTTTACATTATACTTATAATTTATAAGAACATACTAAATAACAAAAATACTAATGATATAATAAATACTAATTATATTAATGACCTAGGAACGTCAACTTGTACTTGATACAGTTTTTATTCACACTGACTTAATATAACTTGTTTGTTAAAACACTCAATTTTTACATAAATTTCGAGAAAACACTTTTATATAAGCTTATACCCATATTAATTAAAACTGTATAAACATACAAGTAAGACATTGTTTTCAAAAAAGCTTTCAGTGATAAAATATGTACCTACTTTGTTGATCTCAGTCTTTAGATCGACACAGTTTTTAGTTTCTGCTGTATAGCAGATATAGCAGTTGTTTCATAGTTTCTACTATATAGGAGAAAATACTTACTTCTCAAAATGATTTATGCACATATCTATTTGATTGTTATGATCGTCGGTTGGTTTCATAAAAACTGAAAGCTATCAAAAGCAAAGTAATAAAATCATGCAGTCGTCATATAAAACTACAAAATAGTGACGTAACATTGTTTCAAAGTGCCTTGTTTCCTATACGACCTCTTTGTTGTAATTTTGTAGACTTTGTGTTTACCTGTTTCTTATCTGAGAACTGTAGGACTACTTTGAAGACTGTGTTTACTTGTTTCTGAAAGTATCTGAGAACAGTAGGACTACTTTGAAGACTATGTTTACTTGTTTCTGAAAGTATCTGAAAACAGTAGGACTATTTTTTCAAATATAAAGAACGCTTTTTATTATTAGACTTCAAGATATCTTATATTTCACGCTATATGTATCCTACATTATAATTGAATCTTCTTCACTCCTGTTTACTTAATATATAAAACCTAACACAAAGTATATTTTTTGGGGTATTAAAACAAAATATTGTGTTTTCTATGAGAATAACTATTAAGTTTCTTTTTTCTTGGAAATTGGTTCTTTTCTTGGTCCTTGAAAACTTTAATAAAAACATTTTGATTGATTTGTTGATGATATCGTTTTTTATGATTTCATTAATTCATTTTTATCCCCTAAAAACACTTTATAAGATAGAAAAGGAGTTTTTAAAGTCACACTAAGTTGCTTTAACAATATTTCTCTCTCCTCAATTAATTGCATAGAATTCAATCTCTAAGTTTCAATAATTCTATTGTCTACGTTTTTTTACCATTAAAATTTTCAAAATATTTTTTAGAGTTTTCAATACTTTTAGTTTATTTTAAATAAACTATAATTGTTTTCTTAACTGATTTGTCGTCAAAATTGGCAATAGGGTATGAAACAAATGATTTTTTAAAATAAACTAAATTAGAGCATGGATTCATTTTGGAATTAATAGCAAGAACGGTAAATATAAATGTGAAACTGCGACCCCCACTACAGTTTAAGGGACAGCTCTGTCAACCGTAATTAGTTTTTCCTCCGAAGTATTCGCTTTCAGTACAAACATGTAACGTTGTAACTCCTTAATGAAAATACTCTTAAGTTGTGTTTAATGTTTATTTGCTTCCATCCTTTTTGTGTTTTTTTTTTGTCCTATTTAAAAGTGAAGAAGATTTAACTTTATTAATTTGAGTGTCATTATTTTATTTTGTTTCGTATTTTTTGCTTATTAATTAGCGTTTTTGTAAGAAACAGTTAAAATATTGTTATTGTAGTAATAAAATATATGTTTTTTTATATAATAACTGCAAGCGATGTTTTTTTGGATGTTTGTTACCGACTTAAATTGATTGTTTTAGATTTGTAGTTCTGGATTAAATTAAATTTAATCCGAAGGTAGTTTGTGGTTTTTTTTTACAACAAAAAAAGATATCTAAAACTCCTTTTGGGCATTAAGTAACAGATTTCTATATTGAATAGCAATCAACCTAGTTTTTTTAAGATTTTAGATAATTTTGGCCCGATGTCTGTTATTTTCAAGTTTAATTTTACTTAAAAAATGTGCTATACTTAACAAACATCGGATCTTGCTGTTTTTTAAGCGCACTTTGTGGTAACATAAATGAATGAATAAAAACTTGTAAAAACAATATCGGGCTGTCTATTCTTGTAAATTTGTATGCGTCAAATAAAAGGTAACTTTAGACAAACATTAAAACTTGTTTATTTTTCAACGTAAAGAAGGATCGCAAGAAAACGTACTGTGATCTATTTCCTAATTTTGAACTTGTAGGCATGTTTATTAACAAATTTATGTTTTTAATACGTATTTAATTGACTAGTCAAAAAAGTTCCTTCATAAACGTTTCCGTAAAACGACGTGCAGGACTCCAATCGCAACGAGTCTAATGCTGTGACTCGACAAAATTTATCGCGCCGCTTGTGATGCCGCCTCGCCAATGCCACCCCTGAGCGTCACCCGCATCACCCTGTCACCCGACGATACACTTATAACGTTTTCTAATGAAATTGTCCACGAACTCCCATTCGCCACAACCCCCGATCCGCTGACGCCGCCGGATGAACCAAAAAGTACAGCTCGCGTTACTAATGGCTTCATTCATCACAGTCACTTACAGTGATACACCACAACGACGTTTTATATTTAATTTGGCTCTCTGTAGAATAAATTACTGCTATATTAAGGCTAGGGTAATAAAGTACAAGTGGCAATGTTCTTGAATTATCAGAACAAGTAAGTTTTTGGACCTTTTTGGATTAATTCGTTCGTGGCTAAGTGATAAGTTAGACGTGTCGCACCAACGTCGATATAAGCTTACGACATAGCTAAACGGATCACAAGGGATAGTAAAGAGGAGACTTTCAAAACCCTTTCCCATTTTGTCCCGAACTTAAAAAGGATACAGAATAAAGCCTTACAGGACTTACAAAACACCGTTCAATATCTGAGAACAGTAATCAAAGGAATCTCGACTCACACCCACGTATGTAGATAAATGTAAGGGAATAAATACATCAGTTCGGTTCGTTTCTTGAAAGTTCTGTATACGTGCTTTATGGTAGCGATAACTTAGAAAGTTTAAAGTAACTTAACAATAAAGATAACATTCGTGTTTGTCGCCGAGACGTGTGGTAAATTAAAACAATGAACTCTATTGCAAGATTGGGTTCGTGTGAATGAGCGCCGCGGGTGTAGGAAAGTGCTTTTAAAGTTAAGGTAACAGAGTTTAACTTTGTTCTTACTGTAAGCTAAGGTTCTATTTTAACAGGTAGTTTTACACCTTGCCTAGTTCAAAGCCTATGTAGCTTGACTTATCGTACTGCTTTACTGCAGGCGATAAACGTAACCACTCTGATACGCGTATCTTTACTTTGTGCATAAGCTTTTTTAGAAGTTATTTTCTACCAATCTGACTATTTAGCGCAGGGACGCTTCTTACGTTCTAAAAAATAGACTTGGTGACAAATCTATTTTTATTTTACTCGAGCTCCTATAAAGTTTTCTCGTGAATTCACTTTTATACTTTTATGACACTTCTACTATTTTTTACGTTACATTTTATGAAAAATACTTGATTTAATGCTATTTAAGTTTTTATTTTTTTGACCGAAGTCTTACTGAGTTTATAGATACAACGTTATTATGATTAATTAGCTTGGCCAGTGGCTCCAAATTTGGTTATCAGCGTAGGATTTCTGCGGCAACTTATTATAAGGTGCAAGCTATGACGTCACCAATTTTCGTCGAAATCGGTTCAGCAGCTTAGCCCTGAAAAGGTAACAGACAGACAAACAGATAGAGACCCCTACGCATTGAAAATATTCGTATAGATAATATCAAATATTCTCTATAAATTGTATTGCCATGATCTTCCATATGAGCTGCTGTTAGCTAAGCTGTCAAACATTTTCCAAAGTCTGTTTGTTTGTTACAGCTTAGTGTCGCTAAAGATCATTTCACCTGTTTTTCACAAAGATGGCTGAAGGAACGGTGAACGACATATACTTTTTATCCTGATTGAGATTTCCTACGGGAATAGCTTTTTTCTGTCAATGGTGCTGCAGTATTTTTTATTATGGTCGCAACAGATCAACAGGGTGACCTGTATTTAGTACAAGCAAACGGAATAATATATACAATGTTTCTAGTGAAGAGTTTCCACAGGAAAAGGTTTTCCACTGATAAAACTCCGGGACGCTATTCAAGTTTTTTGTTTCTCCAACTATGTAGCAACAATTTTTTTTCACATATTATGTAGAATGATTCTGACGTAGTTTTATTTGAGAAACAGTATATTTAACAGGTAATAATATCTTGCTCTTTATTTAATTTAATTGAAATGCTGTGTATTTAAGTACTAATTTTATGTTCTTTACGACTTTCTAGATAATAATTGTCAATCGTAAATTATTATATATAATTTTTGTTATATTTTGCTAACGGTACGATTAGATTTACTATCGTTACCTACTGTCGGATACACAACGCAAGATTAAAGTAAGCCCACATTTATACAGCGGGCCGCGTAATTTGGCAACTGAGCTGTGATTAGATAGTGCTTTAGCCTCGTTCACGTAAATGAGAATGACTTTGTTCACCTTTCTATAATAATACGTTTAGGATTTCACTTTTAGAAATTAATTTACAGATTTAATATAATTAAAATAACGCTTGTAGAAGATAATTCTTTCAATACGCCTACATAACAACTCTTGTAGGTGTGTGATTTTTTTTTGTATGAGCATTTCTTTACCACAAGTATTGTTTAAGAAAAATAAAAACTTTTTAACAAAAAAAACAACCGGCTTCAAAAATGTACATATGTTACAGTTTATAACACACTTTGCTTGCATGACACCTATTCCAAACCTTAATTCAGATCAGATTTTTGGAACTTAGTAATTATTTTTACCTTTGATGAAAAGATTCCCCTTTTTGAAGCCGGTTGTTTTTTTTTTGTTTAGAAGTTTTTGTTTTTTTTCTTTTCAGTGACGAATTACTTTTTTTTCTTGTACACTAAAAACATTCATAGTCGTAACAAAGTTATATACAAACATCAACATAAAAGGCGTTTCACCAGTTCCAAATTAACATTTGTTATTTCTTTTTCTCCAAAAGTTTTAGTTTGAAATTCATTATATTAATATGGAACGTATAACCTTTTAAATAAAAAAGAATTTCTCGAATCGGTCCAGGCGTCTTAGAGAAATCGGGTAACATACATAAAAAAAAAAAACCGACGAATTGAGAACCTCCTCCTTTTTCTGTCGATCGGTTAAGTCGGTTAAAAATCAGTGCAATATGCAAATATTTTATTTTTAGACAATAAAAGTTTTTAATTTATTTGGTTAGTTGGTTAGTGTGTAAAAAAAAACAAATTTCGTTATACATGCTACATATATAACGAAATTTAAAAGAAAACTCTCATAGCTCAGTAGGCTTTACAACTTAATTATTAAGTAATAGTCGATGAACTTAAAAATGTGGTTGGATCAGTAAAAATTTCGTACAAATTCCATCAAAGAGAACCCGGAAGACCAGAGCTAGGCTAGGAAACTCCTATTGTATAAGTATACGATTTTAGGGTTTAGCAGCCAAATGGTAAAAACTGAATTCATATTGTTGTCCATCTATCCGTTTGACTCTATGCAGGATTCTGTAAATGGATAATAAAAATCCAACCATGTTTGTATCGCAATGTCCGTTAGTTTGACAATTTTAGGGTTCGAATCGAAAGCTTTAATGGTTTCAGGGTTCCGTGGCCAAACAGTAAAACCAGACCCTTTGTAGTCTCTTCATAACTGTCTATCCTCTCGTTTGACAATTTTTGGGTTCCGTTTATCCTTTATCATTATTCGTGTCGTGATGTTCGAAGAAAAATTTAAACCAACTTGCATTAAGCAACCAAAAAACATGTAGTTCAATGTTCTATCATAATTTCAGCTTTAGGGACTTACTTTTCACTTTTTAGTCGTTTTTTAAAGTTAGTTCAATTTTTTGTTAAAATTTTATTTTTGTACAATCAAACATGGAATACTTAAAATACATTAACTGCTTGGATTTTCGTTCTTTGGCTTAAATTCAAGTAAGAACTGTTTCGACGACTTGTTCGCCAGCAAGCCTTACTATTTCGGAAGTAATGTAAATAGTCGCAAGCCACGGCAAACTTCTAGAGATATCTCGCCAAAGGACAAGACGTTAATATATGCACAATCCTGCATTGTACGTATTGTTGCCTAATGCAGCGAGTTTGTCGACTGCTTCTATTTACGCTTACAGAGTTGCACCTCTATCCACGAAGTTGTGAGTAACTTTATGTTTGTGAAATCAGCTGCTTAAACTTTCACTATGTGAAAAAAAAATTAAGTTAAAATATCATTAGTGTTTTTTGTACAAATATGACAATTTGGAAAGTTGTTTGAACACCTATTACTTAATCCCGCGTAAACAGATTTAGATGAAATTCTCACGCAGATAAACCATGGTCTGGATAATTAGGTACTTATTCATATAGATAGTTCCCACTTACGGAAAAATATATCTCTATTTTTCTGTGGGTTTACCGTAATATATTTATGAAATGTTATATTAACTTTTATTTCATAGTTATACAGTAGAATATAAAAAGGCATAATTTTTATTCTTCTATTTTCTATGTGTAAATTTTTATTTTATAAAATATTTCTATAATTTTATTCGTTTTATTAAATATAAATTTAATTTAATATATATATTTTTTTTGAACTAAACTAATATGTTATACTAATTACAAGTTAAGAAGAACGGGACCTGGAAAGATTTAACTTGAACTTTACTTATCACGAAGATAACATTACATTTATTTTATAAAAAATATCAATAACACACCCAAAAGACCTATAATCCGAAAAAAAATACAATTGAAATAAATAAAAATCAACTAAGTTTTATTTTACACGTATTATTAAACCGTGTTTAATCTCACTGTACATCAAAATCTTTGACTCCACGTCTACTACTACTATATAACCTTATATTATATCAAAAAGTAACAATATAAAGCAAAAGCTTTAAAATACTTGCAACCATAATATCAACCCAAATAGAAACCGCTGAAACAATAACTAAGATTTTTAGCACCATGTAAAACAATAATCAGGTAATCCTTTTGTATCTGCACCTTTGTCTTACCACCATTAAAATATAAACGCAGTTCCGGAACACAGTAGCTGTCTTCTTAGGGCCTTTCGCGTTGTTAATTTGAATTAATTCATTCGCCGCTCGCCCTTGCACGTACATAGTTAATTGTTGTATTTTAACGTGTAACACAAAGTATTTAAACATAAAGCGAGAAAGCCATAAAACGTATTAAACACACGTAAGTAATATTTGTTTAGGAGCCCCTTAAGAGGATAGGGTGAACACGAATTTACATAGAAACAAATGTTTGCGACTTTACTGAAACTTTTTAGTCTACAAACTCCTTAATAGCTTAGTTTCTGTGTTTAATCTACATCGCATTGCAAGCATTTCACAAGCTTGTCGCTTTTGCATAAAATTACTCTTTCACTTATGGATGTAAAATTTATTTTCTATTTAAGTTACATCATTTTACACTAAGAAATTTTAAAAGCCCAATCTCTCTTGTTGAATTTAAAATAAATTGGTAACAATATTTGTACAAAACTCCGTGCTCACCCTTCTCTCAAACAGCCTATTCGTTTCTGTATAAATAAATCTGTCAAATTTTCTTTTCTTTTGACCCGCTGCATCGCGTTAAGTTGACCTAAGAAAAGTATTTGCATTCCATTATAATCAAAAGCTTTGTTGAAAAGATGACGCTTGGCGCAAATTCGTAAGCAACACCCGCCTACGTTAAGCCGCATTCAGACGAACCCTGAGCAAAGATATATCCTAGTCTTATTTACTCAGGCGAGCCTGAATTGTTTGCACACACGTTTGACGCGGCACGACGCACGCTTCGCTCATTACCGCGAACGGGCTCTTATTCAAACTGAGACAACATAATGTTTACATCCGATAAAGACTTCTTTATACATTTCTTTGTTTTTTTTTTCAGGTAAGTTTCTGGAATGTTCGTGGAAGTTTTAATGGCTACGGTTGGGTGAGGAATTTTCTTTGGATAAGTTTATGTTTTATTTTAATGTTGAAAAGATTTATATGCCTTCGTCAGTTTACAGTGTTTTGTGTAAGTTACGGATGCATTTGAGTGTAGAGAACTTTACGGATAATTCGGGTATAGAGTGTTTTTACCTCTTTAAAAAAGACAAGAATATGTGAGAAATAAACGATCCCTCCATATCTGTATAAGAACAAATCATGTACAGCCAACCAATTTGATTACTAGGCCACCATAGAGCCTTATCATAGAAAATTAACTTGTTTATCAAATGACTTAAGTAATCATTTATTCTGTTGATATAATATGATAAGGTTCTCTAGTGGACTAGGAAATTAATTAGTTAACTGTACACGAACTAAAGTGTCATAATAATCTGCCTGCGTAAGTACACATTTATTTATTTAACAAATTTATTTTTTTTTGTTATAAAAAGAAATAATGCTTAACATTATTATGTCATTAAACAAACGATAAATATAAGAGTCCTATAGAGTCTAAATATCTATCACCTATTATTTATCAGATGTCCCATAATGCCCCAAAAACATGGTAACAAAAATCAAAGATTGTCTTTAAAAATACTATGATTTTTTTCAATGACTGATTTTTGAAAATAGGCTTAACACGTGCCATGACAAACTTTTGTAAAACAGACAAAGCCTAAACTAACCACTGATTTACCATATTTTGTTTGATTATCGACATATATTAGTCATATATCAGTGTAAATGATTTTTGCGTCTTACCCCTTAAAAACCACTCGTGCTACCATCACTGCCTCTAATAGACGTAACTTCACCTAATTTCCTTAGACAAAAGATATTTCGTGTAACACAAGAAAGGACGATGACGGAAAATACAATAGGCGGCTATTTCCACATGCATTCTTCTTAATCTTACCCTAAACTGGCACACCGCTTTTCCTAAAGTAATTATGGCGCACAACGTATTAGTCTTTTGGGAACGGATGCGTGTGGGTAAAGCTTAATCATTTACTTTACATTTGCGAACACAGCTTGTTAATTTAATTTTAGTATGGCATTTTATACAGTTTGTTTGTATCATGGCTAAGGGTTTTAGCGAATTATGTGTGCGTGCAAATAAACGTTAATTATGAAATCATGTCGCTACCACAGGGGAGAAATTTTTACGATCACATAACGTTTGCGGTAGAATTGTTCAGTTTTAATACTTGGACTGGCATTACTTTCGAAGGTTTACGAGGTTGTTTTTAATAAATAATACAATGTTGTTGTAGAACGATTTGGAATGTATTCTTGCAGATGGCACGGCCTATTGATCATTTCCAAACCTTTGTATCATCCGTCGTAAACTGTATTCAAATGAGTGTTTGTTCCCTTTCTCTCAACGAATTCCAATAAGCTATCTTTCTCCGTCTGAACGCCTTACTTAATGCTTAAATCACTTTGAGCCCTCCTCGCCATTGATATTTATGCTTTTTTCGTTGTTCGCTTGCAGAATAAGATGTTTTCAAAACTTGTTTTTCGTGGGAAATAGCTCCGTTTAGTACATTACTGTAATATGAGTGTATTAGCAAGTAATACGATTCGCGGCATCTTGCAGCGTGCTCTATTCCATACACACGACTTTCCTACTTATTTTTGACACTTACTTATTAAACACCTCGAAATTTTGAAGACATGTTGGAGGAATAAATTTACGATTATTGTAGGTCTGTAGTGTGCCACTTTTTTATTAAATTGTGTAGAGTAAAAGTTAACGAGGATTTTAATTTTTTAATAAAATGGTTTTAAAATAAATTGAAGTAAATAAAAATTAAACATTTGGAAATTTTGGCAGGAAATCATTTATACAAAACTATACAATGTTTGATCAATAAATGATAAAAATAAAAGAAAGATATGAAGACCGCTGCAAGGCACCGCAAATCGTATTCTCTTAAAAATATAATGTAGTCCAAATAAGTGTACATTATATCTTAAGCGTTGTGTTATTGACAATTAGGTATCTATAAGTTACATAGATTTACTTATCTTTTGTTAATTACAATAACAAAAAAAAAACTAGACACCGGTCAAGCGCGAGCCAGACTTGAGTACCAAGAGTTCCGTACCATTACACACATCGTGCGAAATTCATGTGACATATATGTTTCAGCAAAAAAACTGTTTACAATTACAAAGTTTTCTCTCGATTTGTCCTCTCCAAAAATTATATAAGTAGGTTTAAATTGTAACATCTCTCATGTTGCCCCATGTTCGCAAAGTTTAAGCTTTCGTTTGCCACGATTTATAACTGACATTTTGTTAACGACTTTCAGAAGCTTAAGTTATATGGTATCATCTTTTGAGCTCACCTGTTTTATTTCTCCCATTTACCTATATATGAAAGTCACTAATCCGATATATTCGTCTTTTCTTTATATACCACAAAATAGTATTATATCATTATACCAAATATAACTAAAATTCTTGAAATAAGGATACTGTATTGAGCTAATCTTGGAGTATCTCTAAGGGATCGAATACGAAATGAGGTCATCCGGAAGAGAACCAAAGTTACCGACATAGCACGTAGAACTAGCGAGCTGAAGTGGCAGTGGGCTGGCCACGTCTGTCGGAGGACCGACAACCGATGGAGCAGACGTGTCCTAGAGTGGAGACCACGTATGGGAAGGCTAAGCATGGGACGCCCTTCAACCCGATGGACCGACGACCTTAAAGAAGTGGTTGGTTGTGGATGGATGCGGAAGGCAGAGGACCGGTAGATGTGGCGCGCTATAGAGGAGGCTTATGTCCAGCAGTGGACCAATATGAGCTGATATGTTGATATATTTGTCTAACAACTTAAACAAATGTAGCTAAACTTTACCACTACAGTATGATTTTCTAAATCTATAGAAATCGTCATAGGCGTGTGTTATTTCCATCAAATATCATATACAGTTACAACCATACAAATCTTCGCCTGTTTGTATTATTACAGGTTATGGTACAGTATGCCGTCATAAGAAACACAAAATTCTAATGTTTCATAAAGTGTTAACGTAGAAAGTAACTGTGCTTTGCCCGTTGATGGGTGGTGTCTAAAGACACCGAGTCATGAATAATAGTCGATATAGATGGTCCATAGATCGCTGGTGTATACGGCTCGAAGGACTAAAAATGGTGACTAAAGACACCGAGTCTTGAATAATGGAAAAGGCTTTCCAGGATGTTGGGAATTATGGCCTGGAACTGAGAGATTGAAATGCAGAGTTAGTAAGTTAAATTTAAATATAGTATGTTTTGTTTTATAACTTTTAGTTTTAATTTAGTTTAGAGAGTTTTCCCTTTGTTTCTGTAAATTTAAAAGGCATTCCAAGTAAAAGAATGTTAATCCATATACTTTGTAGATTACTATGTATTTTTTTCATTCAGTAAATGTCATATTTAATAGGAAAAACATGGTTAGAAATTTGCTGAGTTTTAAATTAAATTAAGTAATTTTCGGCCTAAAGATCTTATGTGAAATTTAATGCGATATTATGTGTTCAATATTTCCTCGCCATGTATTATGTAGTAAAGACTTAAACCAAAACCGGATGGCTCTGTCAATAACATATAGTTTATATAGCATAAACATTTGTTTCAGTTTGCGTGTCTTAAAATATCGGGTTCACAATATAAAGCAGAAAAGCCATTTTCTCTGACAGGACCTTGTTTGAAATCATAACAAATAGCCTTTTAGGAAACCGCATGGACCTCGTTCGGGACTGTCCTACAAAAAGGGCTTGGTAAGTACATTACAAATCTTTGCCGCCACATCGGGCAGTTAAGAGGGCTGTCAATGAAATCCCTCCCTTTTCCTCTATTCGTCATGCGTCTTAATGGATTACATGGAATAAAGTAGGCATCGACAAAACAAAGGTCGTGCCGCCTCGAAAATCTCTGACCACATAGATTTTTAGACGAAACTAAATTTATTACAATTTACCTTTTAGTAACTAACTGCGGATTTGACCGGTAGGGTCAGGCATTCCTGTACCATGTGGTTTTCTGTGTAACTTTTGTGAGATTAAATTATTTTGTTTATTGTAAAATATAACAATTTACCAAACTAACTAGACGTGCAAAGTTTCCACTTTCACTGTGAGAAATTTAATTTATATTTTGAACGTGTCTACCTACATGTGTAAAATTGTTTTATCCTTATAAAAGTTTAAATTGATGGGCTATTAAGCATGCTGTAACATTTTGCAATCATTACAAACATTAAGTAAAAATTGTAACTTTTAATTTTTAAATTTCGTGCACTGTGCTTTGTTGTAGGTGCAGTCACGTTCATAGATTATTATTAGTAGCAATATTGCACTATTACTATCAAAGTTTTTGATTTGATATACCTACATGTTTTTTAAAATGTTTGTAAGCTGCAGAGAAAAGTAACCCCCCTCTGGTAAAAATATATAAAACTTTCGAAGACTTGAGTAGGTTTGTCTATGGGTTAGGGTTAACTTGCACTAAGCTAGTACCTATCCTTATAGTCGCAAGTTCAAACCCGCGGCAGAGTGATGTTTTTTTTTGCTTTTTCTTTGTCATTTTTGTTTTTTATAGTTTTTATACTTTGATAATATACAAACAAGGATTGTATTGTAATCAAAGTTTTCAAATTTAATACATTAAAATTATGTGACGCGAAAGTTATACAAGACAAAATAGGCATGTTGTTAAAACAATATTCGTTTATTTATTCATGTATAAGTTTTGTTTTCTTATATTATATTCCTATTAATACAATATTTATAAGTTAGTTAAAATATTATGATTTCATATACAATTTATACACACTAAACTAAACAAGAAGAAGTTACAATAATTTAAACTGTTTTAAACTGAATGTATCTTAGTTTTTCTCTTTTCTAAAAACTTACTATGCTAAATTTGGTGATAAATTAAAAACTAATTAATGATAATTTGCACAAAATTAGTATGGAAAGAAAGATTATAGGTAGGAACAATGTATGAGATAACGATTTTTATATAATATATTTCTAAAATATATTACAGTATCAAAATAAAATATCATGTTAAACTACTAAAAATTTACATCTCTCGTTATTTATCACAATAAATAAATAATACTAAAGACTAAAAAATTAAACAAATACAATACAAACTGTGGGGTCAAATTATGCTTTGCCAACATTAATAGCGCAGAGTATGACCATCATTATCTATTATTATTTGTTAGAGCCGGTTTGCCATGTGCATGACCATGTTCGAACATGCACTGCTGTTTTGCATTAACTTCCTATTTCGTTGACCTCTTGGTCTAATTTTTGTTTAGATCTAACTTAACTGGGGTCCCAGTTCAGAACTATTTGACCCCACAAGTTTGATATTGAATTCAGGTTAGGATTTTTACACGCCAAGGAAAAAAAAATATCATCCTGGGATGAGAGCCATTCTTGGACGATTCGTTAACGATACACTGCACTTTTGTCTTAGAAGAGATCAATTCATCCTTCAGGGTATGCGACACGCACCGATGGCAGTATTACGTCCCTTAACACCTCCAAGTATTGCTGGCTATTCATACGGCCGCCCACTTCCACAGGTACCCCTGGGCCCCTGGATGACATCCATCCCCAATAGGCTGAAAAATATAGTAAAAATATAATTCTAATTTGTCTAAAAAAATAAAAGTTATTTATACATTTATTATATATATTGTATATTATATATTACATAATATATATTCTATACTATATATTACTAATCACGAAAAAGTCAAGAAATAGTTTATAGTTTAAAAACTCGGGGGATACTTTTCTCTGATGCTGACTGTACATAATTAGAAAACCAAGCGATTAGGTATATTTATTGTAAAATAAATATAATGATACTTTTAATAATTTACTACTATGCCCAATAATGTTTATCCCTATAATATTAAAATCTATTTCAATTACCTTCATCACGGTAACATGCCTATTTAAAATCATTCCACTGTAAACGTGTTCATTTTCCATGCTTTAAAAAGAAACGTTCAGAAACGTTTGATTCTCATATCTTTCATTTTCAAGTTAAAACAAATGAAAAGACGTCGAGTAAGTTTTTAATTTGCCTAATGCACCTCATGTGTGGATCGTACCTGTTTTGTGTCAGCTGCGTACCTTTTTCTAACTAAAGTGCACTCAGTAGGGCTTCGTGTCGGAGCTGGGAGCATCTGTCACATAGAATGCATTGTTAGCAGTTTATTTCAGTTTTGACTTGATTGTATTCTTGTTTATAATGTTTTGAGTGTCTTGTGATAAAAATCAATAACAGCATAATATTTTTGGCCAAAGTACATCCAATCTGGTCTTAAACTAAGCATAGCTTGTACTATCGGTAGGTATACCAGACAAGTGATACAAACATCTACATACAAACTTACATTTTAGAAATAATAACATATTATACGTAGAATACACCCAGATACAATACAAACAACACAAATTTTCTCCACGTCTTTAATTATGTGCGAGAGAGTCGAACCGCCGCCCCTCGGTTCCGCAGACAGTATCCATCCAGTACACATAAGTTATCAATTATCAAATTGTTAAAATACTCTTATACTTAGCCATAATAAATGTTTTCTGGTTAAAAATTTGTTAAATTTAATTTAAGTAAGATAAAACGTCAGACGAACAGGCGGAAATGCAAAACACTTGAATCAGTGCAAATCGTTATTTTGCTTTTGATTGCTTACTTAAATAGAAACGATGAACTTTGTTAAAAGTAAAGGAATCTGACGAATACAAATTTAAGCATTAGTATGCAAGTATCAAATTTTTATTTAATAAAATCCGCGCAGTTTTAATTTAAGGAATGTTTTAAATTAAATCTGAATATAGTAACATAATGAAACTCAAACATTGTAAAGTTTTTTTAATGTTAAAAAATTACAATAGATGGGAAATATTTTTTTTTATGTTAAATAATAGAAGGGTAAGCTTATGCTTAGTAGCCATATAAATACAACAAATTACCCATTCTTCATAGAATTATGAATAATATTATAATAAATTACTTACATATAACAATAAAATCTATCTTCGTTTGAGACTTCCGAAGGTATAAAAGTCTTATGTTAAGTAAAAATCATGCATGGGGTATACTTAGGTATTGGTATAAATGTTAAAATAACAAATACTTCAATTTTATTATATACATATAATAGTATATTAGTATATAGATTTCCACAGATAGTGACCCTGAAAATATTTCTCAATAATATCAAATTCATATCAAAAAAGATATGAATAAAACAAACAACAATATTCTTATATTAAGATCATTGTATGGATCAATCAGGTGATGTGAGGGCGTGAGGACTATTGTTTACGAACAATGACCATGCTGATACGAAAGTGATTTGGTTTATTAATACCTTTGTGCGTATCAGGAAAAACAAGCATTCGTATGTTCATAATTTGTTCAATTTATTTATTTATCTATGTTATACAATATATATGACATTTACTCTTGGCATTATATTCTTTAAATATATATTTGAGAACACAATAAATGTCAGAAACTACTGAATGTAGTAGCTTAAGCTATTTTGCAGTAGTTAACGTATTCTTTACTTAAAACAGTTTTATCTTTGAAATTAGTTACGAGATAACCTAATTACTTACCTAAATTGTTATATATTATTATATAAAACTATTTGTAATCCACACATATTTTTTTATATTTTTACTAGCGGTCCCGGCGAACTTTATTCCGCTGCCGTCCCTCTGTAACCCGACAAACGTTGGTTTTTACCTAAAGTGCCCGAGTCCGGCTCGCACTTGACGGATCAAGATAAACCCTATCCTATATTTTAAGTTGGATCAAATAACAGATAGCTGACCCGGAGAACGTTGTTTTTTTAAAAAACAACTGGCGCACCACCTATTTTGAAAGGATTGTACTAATTCAGAAACCCCAGCGTATGCTTGACCAATTTTTATATCTCAAAAACCTTCCCCGGTGGTGTGCACAACTATTTACCAAAATTTCATTACAATAGGTTAACCAGTAGTGCGCGGGTCCGACTCCCACTTGACCCTTTTTATTTTATTAAAACCTTGTCCTAACAATAATAAACACAACATAAATTATCCAATTCGGAGCATTGACAGATAGCACCATCTATCTACAGATAGATGGTGCTAACAGATAATTGTGACACGTGGTGGTAATACTATTAAATTGAAGCTTATATGAAACGTTTGTATTTTTAACATAGCTCCATCTATTGAAGAATTGTTTGGAGCTAACAGATAATATACAATTATTTGTAATCAAATAATGTTGCGACTATAAATTGAGATGTAAGCTATCCTATCTTTTAAGTTGAATCAAATAACAGATAGTAACGGAGTTCAGTCAATCGGTTCAGTAGTTTAAGAGTCCATCGCGGACAAATAACGTGACACGTAATTTTTATATATATAGATGTTACGCCGGTATAAAGAAATCAAAACAATATGTTTGTAGTCTTTTTAACCCCCTATGAAAACAATGTATCTTTCTTATATCTATGTATATATCTTTCTCTCTGTGACATCGCACAAATATAGATAAACCGATTTCAATTTAGTTTTTGAGGTAGTTTTTCAAAGATCAAAGTGACTTGATCTAGACTATTCTTAGCTTTCAAGAAAATCTTTGAATAGATTTTGAAGAACGCCATTATTTCCAGTTGATAAAGGGATATGAGCAACTTCCACATGTCTGATCGATTTGAAATTCGTTATCTTGTTACTTCAATGATATTGCAAGTACATATAACCTTGCCCTGATGCTGCAGCATCACCTGGAATGCAGGATACCCAACTCCTTACTAACTTACAGCAGAGGTATCATGTCTGGGCTTATTTTAATGTGCTTTTTGAATAGGTTATACATATATGGTGATTGGGTTCTGGTGATTCTAAGCTACTTTTACTCGTTCAATCGATGTAACTTTTTTTGGTAGGGGTTTTTTAAAATTTTAGATAAGTTCACTTTAGCATATTAAAGTACGAGCAACGAGTCAACCTTATTAAAAAAAGAACACCGCTTCTACTAGATGGCGCTTGATTAATAAATAGATCGCTTTTCGTGTTTGCCGCGTAATTTGCTCGAGTTGAGCTTCCTATTCACAAAATTGCTATAATAGCCATTTGAAATTATGTATTTATATCATGTAAAAGTGATGAGTGCATCGAAGTGGATATTCGAACACCCCCTTATTTATTTATACCTTTTATCAAAATTTTATTAGGTACCTTGAAAGCAAAAAATAGTAGTTAGTATGTACTATCTTTCCAGCCTTCATACGTCCCCTCTCTTGAGGCACGGCCTTCCCTCATAAGCGAGGATGATTTGTCCATAATCCACACGCAGGCCCAGTGCGGATTGTGGACTTCACATATCCCCTTTTTTCTTGACGAATGCAGGTTTCTTCACGATATTTTCCTTCACTGAAAATTCAGCGGTGTAAATAAAAAAATCAGTGTATTAAAAAAAGAAATTAAATAAAGTGAAATTTAAATCCCTCGGCCACCACCGACTCTTAGTAGTAGAATGTACTATTTTTTATAATTATTACATACCTAGGTATAATTATATTTTTTGAAGTTAAAAAGAACTCACATTTGCAATTATTACATAAATAGCTATTTTCGGCATCAATGTAAATATTTCTCTTTATTTCTTGTACAGACTTAAAATCTTGCTTTTTTGTCAATTTAATCTAGCAAAAAAATAAAAAGATCAAATGAATGCAGAAAATGTTACTCGTATAGACTTTCCTTTGTTGTTTGACAAACATCAACCATTCAGAGAGATATAAAACCCCTGTTTGTTTTACCATTAGGGTATAATTACACTCACGAATCAGTACTGCCACATACTATAACATACTTTATATTTATAAATAGGTATATTAAATATATTTACGTTAACCATATTTTTCACAGTGAACTTTTTTATTTGATCTAAGGGTTTAAATAAGGAAATCCACAGGTAGCATTTAGTTAAATAACTATTTATATCTAATTGTGCAGTTTGCTTTTTTCGTATTTTGAGCTTTAATCACTGTTTTTACAAAATAAGACATGTAAGAGGAAAACGAGAGGTGTCGTGGAACACCCGGGTAACGAAGTTCTTTTTGCTGAAAACATACTAGCCATTTACTTCCCATCACTTCGTATACATATTTATTTATTATAAATTATAATGTTTGTTAATTTACTTTTTTGACGTAGTATATTTGACATCTCATTCCTCCCTGTACTACTCATGATCGCTATATACTAAAAATAAAATTTTTATGGCGTGGCATTATGGTTTCCGTCTTACGAATTTTCGATCAGCCTGTGCGAGATTATAATTTCTTACCAAAAAAGTGCACAACGCCGCTAAAGAAGTTTTTATTATATATTTCATTTTTTTATATATATATTTCATATTTTTATATATTTCATGTGGTAAGAAAAAAGTTGATATTCCCAATTAGTATAAAGGCCTTTGTGCGCTTACCCGTTTTAAATTTGACGTGTTTTAAGTACAAAAGCCTCCTTTAGGACCCAACCCTCTTTTTGAAGTCGGAAAAACTTAAGTTTTTTTATTCAGTAAACACAAAATCCTCAGTGCGCTTATTCAATTCCCACTTGACGTTTTTTCAATTTCTATATCCTTCTTCAATAAATTTTATTAAAACCAAATTACTATCCTTTTTTAATCGGTTAAAAAAAATCATTCAGTATGAAACTCTTATTCATTGACCTTTTCAAAGAAGGTAAATGTTCCCTAAGGTTATCTTTATTCTCAATTTCTGCGATAAGCCATCACACGCTTGACGCTTTTAAAGTTGCTATATATGTTCTTACCGTCCCCTTATTAATGTTTATTATAGTCTGCTCAACATGGAAGCCCAATTGCTTTCAACCCTGTGTGTACTAATTCGACTTACACTTGAAGTTTTTAAGTTGCCTATGACCTTCCCCAAGGCGTAAGCTATTCCGTCCTCAAATTTTTCGAGCTCAGCGAATCGGTAAGCTGTGAAAAGTGCGTAACAAACAGACTAAAACACTTTAGCATTTATGAAATCAGTATGTGCAAATGTTCTAAAGAAAACCCACACTGCACTACATGCATAGCTGTGATATAGCCAAAAAGCTTATGTATCAAAATATATAAGCTTCTTGGATGTAGCATTGCTTTGACGTTAAAACAGTTAATGTTTTTTTTCAATCGAAATTCCTCATCTTCAGTCCTCTTAATTATAACGTACCTAAAGGAACTTCGTTCCAAAATTAGGGTGTAACTTTTTTACATTAGGCTGTATAATAGTTCAGTAGATACGCTTGTAAGCTAACTATTTACTTAGCTACTTCTTAGTGGAAAGTCCTCGTTCAATAACCGTGTTACCCTATGACATCGACTATTGCCTCCCAACACGACATCCACCTAATTTTCATATGAATATGAAATCATATGTAAATATCGGCCAAATGTTGCCACGCAACTTGGTTGTTTGACAGCAGCACCATAAATATACGACTACGCTGCTAAATCCTACTAGTTTGTATTTACAACTAGCTACAAGTAGTTACCACGTCTGTAACAATGCTTGTAAGAGTCCAAAAATCTATATCAACAAACTAACTGTAATATAATGTAGTATGTAGCCATGCCGCAACAGTCTAACGAGAGCAATATCACCTAACTACATTCAACCAAAGCACCCCTTCTACTTTAAACTAGAATCCATTTCACGACTACAACTCCACAAATGCACATTTTCTCGAGCGTACAGCTTTACCGCAAAGTTAAGTCTTAGCACTTGCCATAATTACCAATAAAACGTGTACTCCCCAACCTTATGACAACGAGGGTCATATCAAAATTATGAAGTCACCATTTGCTTCAACGACACGGCGTTATTGCTGGCATTTCTGTCTGATTATCTTTAATTAAAAAGTTGTTTAAGATGGCAACAAAAGTTAAAGCTACCAAAAGAAATTTTTGAGGTCTCGGAAAGAGGCAACTCAGTGAATTTTCATGATTAGATTAAGATTGTCTTAAATTCAAGAATATATTTTTGTTTAATTGATTATACACTTTGTGACTTTTTATATAATCAGTGTACCTAACACTTAGAAATTGTACATCTATATTCCATACTAATATTATAAATGCGAAAGTAACTCTGTCTGCCTGTCTGTTACCTCTTCATATTAAATCGCTGTACCGATTAGGATGAAATTTGTCATGAAGATAGTTTGAGTCCCGAGAAAGGACATAGGATACTTGAAAACGTCAAGTGTGAGTCGGTATTTTTTTTCTATAATTGGGGAGTTGCCGTTGAAATCCTACACCGATAACCGAATTTAGGACGGGTGAAACCACAGGCAAAAGCTAGTTTGAAATAAATCATTTTTTGTTACCAGTAGTTATACTCTTAAATATTGTATTGTATTAATATTTTTGGTTCTATTTTTCTTGTGTAAGATTTTGAGTTTCAAACTCGTTTAATTCTCAAAGGATACTGACAGATATGATCACTTCTCGATTGGAACAAAGCCAATGTCTAGATTTTCTGTACGATTTGTAACTCGATACTACTCTAGCTTCCGTTTAGAATAGATATTATACCGTTTCGGAGTGTTCGATCGTTCTTGTATTCGACGTGCAATCCATAGATATTTATGACGATATGGACTTTACGTACTGGTGCCTACTCGAAGTAGTAAAACAAAATTTTGATTTATTATTTTTCTTACAACGTGGCTTTACAATATATGTATTTTTAAACTAAAAGTTAATATAGAGAAAACTATTCTGTTGCCTTAGCTGTTTTTCGTCCCACTACAGAGTCACGGCCTCTCGCTAGAGGAAAGAGATTTAAGCTATAAGTTACGTTGTCGAGGTAGTGACTAATCGACTATCAGAAGTTTCAAACCACCCAATAAGGCACCTGTGCGTTACTTGACTAAAGGACTGCTATAATATGACAAAGGTTCTTACATTCGGTTTATCATGTGAACAAGATTTTTTTTATACCTGTTGTGGGTAGTGAAATAATAGATCCAGTTTCTACATGCTACTGGTTACTACTTTGCTAACTGCGATAATCATTACTAACAAGTATCACATAGACGGTGGTCTAAGTTAAAAACGAGTATCAAATCGACTTATTGTAACATAAATAAGCAAACAATTTTCTTTTAAAAATCTGGAGTTTAGTCGCTTCTTTTATAGCGTTTGGAATTCTGTTGCAAAATTGTACTCCCGCAAATGTCAAAGCATTTTAACGCAAATTTGTTCTTATTTTCGGTAGAACTCTAAAATGTCTGTGTTGCCCCCTTTGTTAAAAACATGACATTTGAGTGAATAAGTTTGTGTATTGTTTTTTGTAGTTATGGAATGTTCATGAGTTTAGTTTCTTTGTATAATGTTTCGGAAGACGTTAAGTAATCATAATGTTACAGGATTTTTATTATTTTGTTTTGGAGTGTTTGTATTGATTTGATATTTGTGTTTGCCGCGCTGCCCCAAAATTCTATCAGGTAAAGTAAGTAAAATTTTTACAAGAGAGTTTTTTAGATCAGAAGCCGAGCTTTGTGTGGGAGGCATCTAGAAATATTGTGTATCGATCCAGCCAGAGTTAAAAGTTTGTTTTTTATATGTTGTAAGTGATCGTACCATGTTAACTTTTTGTCAAGTGTTAAACCCAGGTCCTGCTTGTAGTCCTGCTTTTGAATATTGTTTTTATAAACTAGGAATAGGAGGGGCCCGAGAATTGAGCCCTGTGGTACACCGCATAAAGAGAGATCGGGGAGTGCTTTGGAAGTTACCAAGTTTTACGACGGTATCTATCAGTCAGAAATGACTTAATCATTTCAAGCGCTGTTCCAGTAATACCAATACTTTTAAATTTTTAAGCAGTTGATACATTAGCATTATTATTCTGTATAAAAATTAAAATTATATACAAAAACTAAAAAATCTAGTAGAAGAGCCGTGTAAGGAAATCAGAGTAAATGTCAAGCTAAGTAACACGACTTCATCGATGTCTTGAAAGTTATGAGTCTTCGTTATTAGCTAGTGCCATATAACGCCTCGATTCACTTGTATGGCTTACTTAAGCCAGTCACCGCATGTTATTTATTACTCATTCAACAAAACTTAATTTTATCATACGTTACTGAATTGATAACTAAAGAGAAACGACCCACGATCTCATATTAATAGTTAATTTACTCGTTTTTATATTGGAACAACTATCTTCTTTAGGATTTCGTTCCTGAAGCGGAAAGAAATTAAGCTCTTTTAGGGTCACTTCGTTTTCTGTCTATCTGAAACCCTTTTTCTGAGAAACACGTAAAGTAATTAAGCTAAAATATATAAAGTTTACCGACGAACTACGTTTCTGTACATTTAGGTTTTTTTTAGAGGAAAGAAAAAACTTAGGCACAAAATAGTCCGTCAAATTTTCCACTCTGAGCCATAAAGTGGGCTTTTGCGCGCAGGTTCAAAACGATAAAGAAATCCTTGCTGATGTTAGTGATATGTAAATTAATTATCAGAATACTTTAAGTTTTCTCTTGCAAGTTCAAGGTTCGTTTTCCCTTTGAAAACCTAGTCATATGCATAAGCAAATTAAGGGAATGTTTCAGTTTTACGCTGCAAAATTTCCTTTTATTTATTTTAATCAAATATGCCAGTTGTTTTGATGCGGTGGGGCAGTTTTGTGTATTACATTCGCCCATGAATTCCTGTGTGCGAGCAGCTCATAGATGAATGATTTAACATTTTACATATCCACCAAATGAGTTTGTTCGCCCAACTGACAATTTTTCATTTTTGTTCAGTTATTTCATATCTTTTTTTGTTTATTCTACTCGGTACAAACCGTATTTTGTTGTCTTTGTCGGGTTACGCTCTCGGGAATTGACACGATATTCAAACATATTGTGGATAAATGTTTGAAATTCATGAGTTATGAATAAAATAGTGTTATTAAATTTTACAGGGTATTTACATAGGCAAAGAAAATTTCTATAATAAAAAATTGTTTGTCTGTTTTCTTTCAGTTATGTTTCAGTTGACGCAAAAGATAACGTTTCTTTTTAAAACTGAAATTATCTAATATATTTTCAAACAAGATGTAACGGTTGTCATAATGCAAAACAATAAAGTCATTTCAGAAAGCATGTAATCTGTGTATTACCAATGTTATTTATGTAACGTTAAACTACGCGCGTTGTTAAATGTGGTGGTGTCAAAAAGCATATTAGTACCTTTATTCAAGGATTCTTTGTATTTTCATTTTCTCTCCATTGGTTTATGTGTAGGCAGACAAAACACATACCTACCTATGGTCCTTTTAGTCAGATCACAAACTTTTGTATACTCAAAATTTCATTAAAATCGTATAGAAATAATTAAATGTTTTGGTAATTAAATACACATGACATTTCAAAAGTAACATAAAATATGTATTTTAACAATTGCTAAAGTAATCTCAACCAACAGTTTTAAGTAGTATCTTTTAACTTTTATTTACTTTTATATATTATTATATAGTCTACTACATGATACCGCGAACGTTTTTCTCTTTTATTCAACAACTGGCGTGCCACTTATTTTGTAAGGGTTATACAAATTCAGAAATCTTTCCCTGCGTATGCACAACAGTTTACCAAAATTTAATTACAATTGTTTTACCCTCAGTGCACGAGTCTAACTCTCGCTTGACCCTTTTTCTTTCATTAAAACCTAGCCCTAACAATAACGAACACAACTAATAAAAATTATCCTATTTCGTGCAGTCGTTCGGAAGTTTTAGTGTAACCAAGGGAAACCGGTTTAGATTTTTATATAATAGACAGGTTTTAGGAATAATTCGCATAGAAAGAAATATTTGCTGGTTAAAACTTTAGCATCTTTATTAAATAAGCATAGGTACGTGTGTTAAAACAAAGGAAAACATACTTTTCAATTTCAAAGCATATCGCGTCATCAAACAAAAAAGAAATTTCATTCCGGTAGCGGAATAATGAAAATTTTCCATCGCTCCTTTTCTAATCGGTTCACTCTGCTTTGTAATGTAACTGCACTATGCGTGAGTAGAGCTGCGGTCTCATTGTGCGGACGGGAGAAATCAATGATTACGAGTTGAAGAGGGGACTTCCATTTCTAAACGAGGGTAGATAAGGTAGGTATTACGAGTATATTTACAATTTGTTATTAAAAAGCTATGTAGTTTACGTTTATAGTACATTATGTATTAAGGGTGGTAAGAAGAAAATTACCAACAAGAGGCTATTTAGGAATCAAAGGCCGAAGTCTTTAATGACTTGAGTTTATAATTTTCGTACTGCCCGTGTTACACACAATGTTTTTCATCACATTGTGTATAAGGCTGGTGGTTGTAGTTGACTAAGACGCGGTTATAAGCTAGTTAGGAAATATATTTCAGGTACACAATACTTTAAATAATTTTAAGGGATGATGAAAAATTAGGTTGTCTAATGATTTTGTCAAACTTTCAAACTGTTTAGAAAAAATAGAACAGGTTTAACAGTGATGATAAAAGATCATTTGTCTCAATATTGGTATATTTTACAATCCCATGAAATGCTGTTATTGATATATTCAAAGGTATTTTAATTTCTCTGATACTTTTCATGAAATAAGTTGCATGCATATGTATATATGCACAGGTACCTATTGGTTGATTGGTTGTCCCAGACATTTCACATATTAGTTTTTATCCGCTTGGATTGTTACGCTCAGTTCGGATTAGTTTTTGCTCCTATTGAACTAATCACACGGAACCATTTGAATAGGATTTTCCGTTTACTGCTCCCAATAAAATGTTCTGTCACCTGCATGTGTTTTGTTAAAATCGACTTGAATGTTTTTCATATATGTATGTTCCTGCACATTTATATGCCAGAAGGAACTTCAAATATATTTGCATCTATTTTAGTAGCTTAAGTTTGTGGTATGTATGTCTGTATATATGTGTGTGTATGTATATATGTGGATTAGAATACCTATTTGGCTTATAAATGTTTACATAACAATTTTGATAGCATGTACATTTAAGATAGTTTAGTTAGCTCTATCGTGTGTATATTTATATATATATATATATATATAACTTTAATACATCTTAAACACATTTGTTTTAAAATTTTGAGATGTAAGATGTTTTAAAAATGTAAGATAACCGCCTAAAGTAAAGTTCCTTACTTTAGGCGGTTATCTTACATTTTTTAAATAATATAAAATGTGTTTAACTTTTGAATCATATTTGTTCGTACGTTCAAATTATTTTGGAAATCTGATAAAGGCCTCTCTAATGCGATTGTGAATTTAGCGATTCCCCAAATCACTCTGGACGTAATTGCGATTATTCGGTGCAAATATCGATTTACATGCCACTGTATAATTCCAAGACTGAATAATGTATTACCTTTCATTAGCACATTGGCCGTCGAGTCCCGAAGCGTATTTGCACATAAATTCGCTTAACCACACCCTGAAGGAAACCCAACGTGTGAATGATTATTCTTTTAACACGATCGCCCTTATATAACTTTTTTTGTATCTTTTTATATTAAAAATTGAAGGAAGAACTGATTCAAATACTTTTAATATTATGGAAGAGATGCTAAATTAGAATTAACTTTACCTTACTTTAGGTGGTTCTTAATCCGAATGTTTTTTCTAAGTCCTTAGAGAAAACCTTTTATCCACAATATTTTTCTTACATAGCCCAGGAGCGCCGCTTCAAATTTTGCTAATTTGTCATACAGAATGTTCTCCTTCACGTTCGTCTCACGTGTGTGACTGTGTCGAAATTTTTCTCTCACACGCTTTTTGATTTTAGCATTAAGACTGAAATTCGTTTCATAGGAGCGCAATTGCTAGTGCTCCACTTAGTGACTCAGATTCAGTGCAATTCCATTCCAAATCTTGAGTTAACTGTGTGTGTACAGAATGTTTACTATGAAATTCTAAGTAAACATAAGTATTTCTGTAAAATCTAAAAACATATTGTTTTCTAAGTAGATAATTATTTATGGGAGTGCGCTGCACCAGCGCTTCTTAGCACGAGCCGCCTCTGACCTTGATTAAAATTTGACAATACGATGGCTCCAGAGTTTAGGAGTTTGCTTTACCGAACATTACTATTCTGTTAACTATTTAGCAATATTTTGTTAGTGTCTTTTTGAGTATTTGATATGCCTACCTTTGTGTATACCTATATATCAATCGGCTATATAAATTTTAAACCGATACCTATTTCAGTATGACCTTCTCTATTAAACGTTAAAAAGGTGAAGTTATACATGAATTTAGAATAGTTTTAAATACAGAAATAGGGGAGTATTTATATCTATATATGTAAATATACATACATATATCAATAGGCTAAGTTAATTTTAAAATGATATCTATTTTATAAGTATCTGCCTATTAAACGTTAAAAAGGTGAAGTTATACATGAATTTTGAATAGCATTAAATTTTTTTTCTGATTCTTTTTCCTTTTTTGATCTGCCCTTAACATAGACATGCATGTTACATATAAGCATGATTATTTTAGAAACTAATCACTGACCACAATCAACATAAGTTTAGAAAACCTATTTAGTAATACTTCAAGTTTCGATAACCATTTTTGTTCTTCTATTTAAAATACAGGAACCCGCTGCTTGATTAACGGCAGTGAATAATATTAGACTGTTTAACGCATTGACACCATCGTTTTAGTTTTAATTAAGCTGCAGCCGCCAGTTAAGCCGGACAACGCAGCAAAATGGACCTCGAAATGCGACGCGTTAATATAAGCTGTTACGAATTTAACTTCGAACGTCGAACATAAATGAGAATTGCCAATAAATCGGGCATTATAATAAACATTAACCTTATTGTTTACTGTTAAATGTGCCCCGCCGCCGCCGCCCGCCCCAGCATTCATGTGCCGCCGCAACATTCCGGCCGGAATTTCAACGACTTCAATTATTGAGTGCCGTCGAAACCGAACCCTTTGGGCTTCTCAAGGGGCCAGGCTGTCCATTTTGTATTTTGTCCGATAATAATGCCGCATGGTGAACGGTCCCAAAGTTAAGTAACTCATTGTTAGAATTCTGACTCGTCCTTTTTCTTCTTTTTCTGATTAAAATGTTGAAATTAATTTCTTTTTTATATTTTACAACGCTATTAGGTACACTGGTTGCTAAGCAATTTTTTAGAATACATTTATTTAAGTAAAATATAGCAGGCGAGCAACTTTCACTTGTAATTTAATTATTTGCAGAGCAATAATATAATCAACGTCACAGCAGTAAGCTTATGGGATTAATTTAATCCATAAATCTTACTTTTCGAGTGATGATTTAATTTAAGATACTAAAAATGCGATAATATTGTAGAATCATATTGAACCTTTGTTAACTTTAAGTTATTCTTGACTAGTTTATGTTTAAAATTTAGGATGATAATTTTTAGATTGAGGTAATAGGTATATCACATAATAATGTCTCTTATATAGTTAAAACTATTCCCTAAAGTCATAAAAATGGGACATTCGTTTTATATTTAAACATGTCAGATCAAAAATATACAGTACCTACAACTTTCAAATTCAAATTCAATATAATTTTTAGGCTACAATAATTGAGCACTAATGAATGTCACTACGCCATCGGTTCGTAAGTCTACAGGGCGGGAGTCCTTGTACTGACAAGAACCGACAAGAAACTCAGCAAGGGCATTTCTTTTCTCCCTTTCTCTTACAGCGTCCAATTAAAATATTGGAAAAAGCCCTGCCTATCATAAGAGGACACTTTCCATTACAAACATAAAAAAACATGAAATATAAAGCACAAGCACAACATTAAAAAGGTATCTAATATAAACAAAAGACAGTTTATGTATTTATCACTAAGAAATAATCAATGTTTTACAGTATTAATAAACAAAACAAAAAAGTAACACTAAATACTAAGAATACAAAGAAGTTTGCAAGAGCAGACCAGCCTCCACAGGCTCCACAACTGTCAACAAAACTCAATTTTTATATAGATAGTTAGTAACGATTTTACATGTAAAAACACTTTTACTACAAAGTTCCTAATAATATTCAGCAGTTTTCAATAAGTAAATTTAAATCTATTAATTATCAAAAAAAAACTTCGCAAACAAGGGCTACTACGAAATTTTAGACTATATAAATAATAAAAGTCCATGGGACTGAAAATGCTCAATTACAGGCTAAATAAAAATGAATATAATATAAAATTGTATGGGCTAAAATTACAAAATAATATGTTAAATTGTTGTTAATTTTTTTCATTGGAAACATTGATCATTTTATTTGTATTTCTTTTGTGACGTGTACTAGTTATCTTGTTGACTAAATATTTTTTTAAAAGAGTAACTATCCAGTTACTTGCCGAAATCTACTCGGTTAAAGCCTTCTACACAGTTAAGCGAAGGGTGTGAGTAGTAGGTTTAAAAAAAAATGTATTTAAAAACTTTAATAGTGTTTGTAAATTTAAAAAAAACTTTGACATTGATTTAACAACTTCTAAAAAATGAACGGGCATTTTGAACGTTTTTAAATAAAATAAACCGCATGAAATTCTTACCAATTTTACAATAACACATTAATTTTAAGTAAATCTTATAGGATTGCAAACGTTTGATAGCGCTGGCGTAATTTTAGAGATATGAAATGCTCATGAGAGTTCTACGGGTCAGTGACAAGGGATGGGCTAATCAAATTGACGGTTTGCATAATTCGTACTGACCGGCTACTGCGTTCTGTCATGGTTTTGACAATGAAGTAATTGAGAGATTATGGGGTTGAAGCTGGCAATTAGCTTAGTACTTAGTGTTGACCTGAAGTGTGTGTTAAAATTTAAGAAACTATTAGATAATTGATATTTTTTTAGGCTGACTGAGGCTCAAATGTGATCTAAAGTTTTTGACAATTTAGATAAGTATTATGTTTGGCTGCGGAAAGAAAAACTGTTTGACAAATACTCTTATTGGTTATATTATCAAAGCAGCGCTGAATATTAAACTAAACTATCAATCCATGTTATATTTTGTAACTTTAGCTAGAATACTTGTTTTTATCTTGTTTCTTTTTTGTTGTTTTTATTTGATAAAAATATATTTTTATCTTCTTTGTAAATAGGAATCTATTCATTTGATAGAAACATATTTTCATTTCTAGTATGTATTTAAGAACTAGCATTTGCCTGCAGATTCGCTTGCAAAAATAATATTTATTGTGGTCGATCTCCTGTGTGTCCTTTCGATCGGGTTATAAGATATTCTATGACCTTATATTTCCCTCCAGCTATCCCTGTGTCAAAAATTTAGCCAGCCCATTGTTCCACTGCATGTGACAAGATGAAATAGTGTCAAGGAGTGTGACGTTCGGAAAAATCAATTTCCATGGCAACTTCCAATTATAATGAAAGGATCCTAATGTTCTTTGCCGTTCCACCTGCTATTCCAATGCCTAAAATCACACCAACTTGCTTCGTTATAACGTTAAGGAATAGGTAAGAAACAAGTAAGCAGTATTTTAAATCTTCTTCTTCTTTAAATCTTTTTAATATTAGTTAGGATTAGGGTTCAAATAATTACCTCATAATCGCAAGTGAAATACACATTCATATATATGTACAGTGTAATAAAATAAACTTATTTATAAATCATAGAAACAGTTTATCTGAAAGCACATAGTTTACTACCATCTTCAAGGGAAAAGTTTTCGAATTGATTTATTAACTTTATACATCTCTATTACATAGCACAGCGTATATCAAAATCGTAGTAGGCCAGTTTCTAATATTTATAAAATTGATAACTATTATCACAAACTGTATAATACTATACTATTATCAACATTAGTTCTGAACTGATAATTGTATTTTTTTTTCTTTAAATATATCGATTAAATCTAATTACGTTGGCAATATTTAAATCTAAACCCATTTTGAATACTTTTATGTACTTTTAACACTTTAATGCATCGTTCGTTATTTTGAGTTTAGAAGAAAGCCTAAAATGTATTCAACACTGTTAATTAAATAGCAGAAACGCAATTACGATAGTCTATTTAAGTTTAATAAATTACATGAATAATAAATTAATACACTTTAACTTAAGTTATTGTTATTTTAACAATTTACTGATGACGTTGGTGGTATATGTTGAATTTTTCGTGGCCCAGTTGGTAAAGAGGCTGCCGGCTATGTATAAAGAGCTGGAAATCAATCTCTGTACAGGATAAACACTTGTGTTTACTAAGTGTTTTTTTTATATATAGTAAAAAAAAGTTTAAAAGCATAAGTAGATATCTGGGACATAGGACCAGAAAGCGCCGTGGAAAATGTCCGAGAATATAAAATATTTTTTTTAATTACGCAGATTCAAGATTGAGAAACATTTTTAAGCTGAGCAGACCGTTTTTAAATAGAATAAGATAAAGGATTTTTATACTGAAAGATACATGAAAAAAAATCGTTTTGAATTACCGAAACCGAATGAAGAAACTTATATACACACCTCACGTTGGCGCTAATCTCGACTTTAAGCGCAATCACGGACCATTCTTAGTGGGTAAACAATAAAGCTACCTTTCAATGGAAACAAAAGGAAATAACAAAAGAATACCTACATCGGAATCGGTGCAGCAATAATAGCATGGTAAGAAAAACATGTGCGACCGGTAATAAAAGAGCCTTGTAAAAAGGAAATTTACAAAGAGAAAATCGATGCTGCGATAAAGATTTCAGTGTAGCACGTTAACTGCAATAACAGTCTATATTTGTACTGCTTTAAAGGTTTCTTTCTTATATACCACTAAGGTGGCAAACAAGCTAACGTTCCGCCTGATCACCGCAGCCTATATGAACGATAGCAACACCTGTGCCATCACTTACGGTCACTTCAAAATCTAATAACTTTTTCTTGAAGAACTACATACTGTAGTTCTTAGAGAAAACCTTGGCCTGAAGGGCATTCCACAACCTAAACGTTTGCAGGAGGAAGTTTTTCTGAAACCGTTGAATAGTTTCTACGTTGTGATAAGAATGAATTCCCTGACGATGGCGAGCGGTGCGATGGTCAAAAGTAGCCTTGGGCATCAATTTGAATAATTCCTCAGAACACAGTCTCTTTGCCTCTAACTCGAATGTGAACGACGAAGGCGCTGTACCACCTACTTTACCGTGGTGCGGTAAGACCATGCCGGAAATCTCTATAACACAGCGCGAGGTCCGGCGGGCGTTGCTTTCCCTAGACGTTCATAAGTCGAGTGGGCCAGACGGCATACCAGCAGTGGTGCTTAAGCAGTGTGCTCCTGAGTTATGTCCTGTACTCACGCGCCTCTTTACGCTTTCCTACCACACTAGGCAATTTCCGTCTTCATGGAAGACTGCAAATGTGCACCCGGTGCCCAAAAAGGCCGATAGATCAGATCGCTATAACCTCTCTCCTCTCCAAGGTGATGGAGCGTGTGATCAACACACAGCTTTTGAGATACCTAGAAAAACACGACCTGATCAGTGACCGTCAATATGGCTTTCGCCACGGTCGCTCAACTGGTGACCTTCTAGTGTATCTCACACACCGATGGGCACTAGCCATTGAGAGTCAGGGGGAGGCATTGGCATGTAGCCTAAACATAGCGAAGGCGTTCGATCGCGTCTGGCACCGGGGTCTTCTATCGAAGTTGCCTTCTTACGGAGTGCCCGAGGGTTTGTGCAAATGGGTGGCTAGCTTTTTGTCCGGCAGAAGCATACGAGCCGTAGTTGACCGTAGTTGCTCTGATAGCATGGACATTAATGCTGGTGTCCCGCAAGGCTCTGTGCTGTCTCCTACGCTGTTTCTACTGCACATCAATGATATGTTGGACATCAACAACATACATTGCTATGCAGATGACAGTACTGGAGACGCTTATTACACGGGCCGTGCAAGCATCCCACGTTCCGTTGTGGAGGAAAAGCGTGAAGAACTTGTGTCTCAAATCGAGATCGGTCTGTCCAAGGTCTCTGACTGGGGGCGGGAAAACTTGGTCCGATTCAACCCTTCAAAGACACAAGTTTGCGCGTTCACCGCTAAGAAAACCCCATTCACTGTAGTCCCACAATTCCAGAACACTCCCCTTTCCATCTCCAAGAGCATTGGGATCCTTGGAGTTGACATCTCCAGCGATGTTCAGTTCCGAGATCATTTGCTAGACAAGGTAAAGCTGGCGTCCAAAAAACTTGGTGTACTCAACAGAGCGAAGCAGTACTTCACGTCGGGGCAAAGGTTGCTACTTTACAAGTCGCAAGTCCGGCCCCATATGGAGTACTGCTGCCATCTCTGGGCGGGTGCACCCGGATACTGGCTTGGCCCTTTTGACTCGGTTCAACGACGGGCTGTGAGAATTGTCGACGATCCCAAACTCACTTGCGGTATCGAGCCCTTAAGTCTGAGGAGAGACTTTGCCTCCCTGTGTGTGTTCTACCGCTTGTACAATGGATTGTGTTCTGAGGAATTGTTCGAAATGATGCCCACGGCTACTTTCTACCATCGCACCGCTCGCCATCGACAGGGAATTCTTTCTCACACTTTGGAACCAAAATGGTCGCGTACAGTGCGGTTTCAGAGAAACTTCCTCCCGCGAACCCTTGGGTTGTGGAATGAGCTCCCTGCCAAGGTTTTCTCTAAGGACTACAGTATGGGGTTCTTCAAAAAAGAAGTTATTAGATTTCTGAAGGGTCGGCAACGCGCGAGTGATGCCCCTAGTGTTGCAAGCGTCCATAGGCTACGGTGACCGCTTACCATCAGGCGGACCGTAGGCTTGTTTGCCACCTAAGTGGTATAAAAAAAAAAAAAAAACATTCCATTATATAAGCAGTAAAACACACACGGAGGCAAAGTCTCTCCTAAGACTTAAAAGTTTGATACGGCTTGTGATTATAGGATCGTCGTCGTTAAACCGAGTCAAAAGGGCCAAGCTGGTGTCCGGGTGCATAGATGACTCCATATGTGGTCGGATTTATGACTTCTAAAGCAACAACCTTTGCCCCAAGGTGAAGTACTGCTTTACTCTTTTGAGTACTCCAAGTTTTCTGAACGCCAGCTTCACCTTTTCTTGCAAAAAATTATCTCGGAATTGAATTTCACTAGAGATGTCAACACCAATGAACCCAATGCTCTTGGAGACGATGAGGAGAGAGGTGTATTCTGGAATTGTGGAAACTCAGTAAATGGGATTTTCTTAGCGGTGAACGCGCAGACTTTTCGTAAGCTTGAATCGGACCAAGTGTTCTCGTCCCCAGTTAGAGAGTGTGGTCTCGATTTTAGAGACAAGTTCTCCGCGGTATTTCTTGAATGAAAACGAGGGATGTTTGCACGACCTGTGCAATAAGCGTCTCCAGTATTGTCATCTGCATAGCAATGTATGTTGTTGATGGCCAAGATGTCATTGATATGCAGTAGAAACAACGTAGGAGACAGCACAGAGCCTTATTAATCCACATGAATTTCCATGCTATCTGAGCAACTACCGTCAACAACAGCTCGTATGCGTCTCCGAACAGAAAGCTAGCCACCCATTTGCAAACACACGGGCAGTCCTTAAGATGGTAACTTCAATAGAAGATCCCGGTTCCTGACTTAATCGAACGCCTTTGCTATGTGCAGGCTACATGCCAATCCCTTCCCCTGACTCTAGTCGAGTCTAGGCTAGTGCCCATCGGTGTGTGAAATACACTTGAAAATTACAAGTCGAACAACCGTGGCGAAAACTATATTAAGGGTTGCTGAACAGGTCGTGTTTTTCTAGGTATCGTAGAAGCTGTGTGTACATCCAACGCTCCATCACCTTGGAGAGGAGGGTGGTAATAGCAAGTGTAATTCGATGGATCTAATCTATTACCCTTCGTGGGCACCTTGTGCACATTTACAGTCTGCCACGTAGGAAATTGAATAGTATGGTAGGAAAACACTACAAATAAACTCAAAATCAAACTTTATTCAAGTAGGTTTCTAAGAACACTTTTGAATCGTCATTACAATGTAAACAATGTTAATTTATGCCAAAAAGAGCTGGCAAGAAGTTCCATTTAAAGTAGTAAGCTACTAAAAACAAAGTCAAACATGTCAATTTTTTTTTGTTTTTATGTAGCATTTGGGGCGGACCATGTGAAGCGTCAAATAACCTAATTTAAATTCAAAAAAAGACTTTGACTTTGATACTCTGCTGAATTACGCCCTCGCTTCAGCTAAGGCTGCACCCCACAACCTATTCTGTAATCAGCACCCTGGCTCACTTGTATTATAATGTACACCACAACAACTTAATGCTTTCAAGCTGTTACAATTGCAATTTTGAACGACCACGTAGAGAAGATATTACAATGTTACCAGCAATAAAATCAAAACTCCTATTCTAAACAGATTTATATTTTCGCTTACCCCGGAAATGTAAGTTAAGTATTCAATTTATTGCGTGGCATATGTACAGAACTGATGATAATTTTATTATATTTTTGGCTAAATTCATGACATGTTTATATAAATAAAAAACTCAGTAAAGTAGATTACCTATACCTTTATTTATACAGGCATTATTTTACGATATACTGGTCCTAGCAAATTTACCTACATTTAAAATACATAGTTTAAAAAATGTAACCGTAAACCATTTTTAAATTTCGTATTTTCTGCACACGCTGCACACAACATTATTCATACAATCCTTTTAACAGAAGAAAATTGTCATGTCTCATTACGAAAATGTAAACGAAGCATTCGTTTTACACTGCACCGCTGAAAGAAACAAATATGCTCATCTCGTTAAAACTTTCGTCTACAAATATAAAATTCAATTTCTGAATGAGCAAAAAAATCCCCCACTTGGCATTTTGCGTTCATTTTGCATCAACCAACGTAGAATCCTAATTATCTTTTCCAGTTAAGCTTAACTAAATTATTCCAGCCGCCCACTACGGCGCACAAACAAAACGGTACCAAGTTCTCAACCTCAGTCGAAAATACTAAAACATTAAAGAGTATTCCCACCGTACGTAAAACATAAGCTATGTTAGCAGACTTAGCTTTACTCGGCTCAACTTTTAATAATGCCCACAAAATCATATAATTAATCTGGTTACAGTTACACTTACCCTCACAGCTAGATACGGTAGAAATAGAGCCTTCTGAGTATTAAATAAACCTATTTAGTGTAGCCTTGGTGGGATTAGTGCCGCTTATGTACACAAACGTTGCTTAAAGAGAATATTTTTGAGGACATTTAGTTTGTTGCCTAAGAAAATATCATAGTTTGTATTCTACTAGTTTAGCCCACGACTTTGCTCACGCTTAAATCAACGTTGAGGATTTCTACAGCCATTTTTATAGCCATATAACTGTATCTGTGGTTCTTCTAAGAGGAATTTGGTTTAAGTTGTTTCTGCGTAAATATTTATATTTTTATGAATGAAAAGCACTATAGCTGTATCCTTTTTTGTCCCTTCAACAGTCTCTGTACAGCTTAATTAGTTGTTATGACGATAAGCAATGACAAACAAACAGACTCTCACAAAAATATAATAATAATATTATAATATAACTTTATTATAAAAACGCTAGTAATTTTTTTTTCAATAATTTATGTAACTTAAATCATTTAACCCTAAAGCACAGGAGCTAAAATAGTGAGTAATATTCGATGTGACAAATTTAGATACAATGCGGTTATAGTGATATTCAAGAAAAGATTATCTTCAGCTGGCTCCACATATAAGATGAATGATATCTGTAACTAATGGGGATTTTATCTATTATCTGGGATGAAAGTCTCCAGTTCTCAGTACAAAACTTCGTTCCCTTACGGTTCAAGCACTTATCTTGACCAAAATGTCGACCTATTCCACATTATAAATAAGATCCCTCTTTGATTACTCAATAAGACCCTTGCTTCATACTAGGATAAAGATATATACCTTCATTCTAGTTGGAATCTAGAGCATTTTGCTAATGAGTTTTTTTGACTTTGTATTTTCTAAGCATTAATCTTGCAACAATCTACTAATCCGTTTTCTTCACAAATTAAATATTTAAGGCGGCAATTTGTGGTGCTTCCGCACTGGGAAGAGTGGGCTATTTAGCGAAAGTAATATTCTAAATTACATTGTTACTTCACCGTTGGATCTCGTAATAATTATCTCAGGTCTGGCTTCACAGGCACCTAATTTGAGCAGGAAATCAAACTTTTGTTAACTTTCACTCTCAATGGTTACTTCGTTTGATGTTATGTTTCGGCTAATTACGTTAATAGGCTTAAAATACTTACTTAAATGAATTATTTGATGATTTCTGTTATTCAACTAAAAAAAAAACCTAATTAATATGTTTTTCAAACTAAATTATTAGGTTTTGTTGCATTTCAATTGAATTGGACGGATTCCTTAATACACTTTTTTGTAGTCCTGAACTTTTGGTATTGTGCTGAATGCGCAAATTAGATTTACTTTTTGATGTCATTTAAAGAAATATATTAATCCAATTTCAAGTTGGTTTTTTCCTTTTTCAAATTCAAATAGTTTATTTCTCAAAAATAGGATACAATATCACTGTTTTGACGTCAGTATAATATGCAAGGAATTTATAAACTACTACCGTTTCGGAATCAAAATGGCGTTCTGGGGAGAAGAAACGGTGAAAGAAACTCTCCAGCTGTCGCTCTTTTCAATTTTAATTATATTTTTGTTTTTACATTACCAAGAATAGGTTACCTTTAACTATAGGAAATATAAGTAGCAAAGTATTTGAAATAGGGATCGCTTTATAGAAACAACTAGAAGATTATCTTTGACGCAGAATTCCAGACACAAAACGGTTATTACGTAAATCACTGATCCAGAAACAATAGAATCAACGTAACCTTAAAAACATTTCAAATATGGAAGACGAAGATTTCGATAAAAGGTAAAGCCTATTGGCAGAACGATCGAGCGGGGCAGAATATAGAAGGAGGTTGACAGCAGCGGGAGGCGTGAGCTGATAGGCAGCTCGAGCGACGTGAATGCGACATTTCAATTTGAGTATATATTATTCATGGTAATGCGTTAAAAGCGCCGGCATACAACTTGCTCAGTACGAGCGGGAAGCGAGTAATCGCCGCGCACGTGCGAACAGCAGATATATTCAATGTTGTGCTTTAAAATTGTCGTTTCACGCCATTTGCAGTCGCCAAGCCCGACCCGATGTGTTTCGCTTATAAATTAACTTTACAAAATGTTACTGATTTTGTTTACAAAATACAAATGCAGGTAAGTACTTTTGCTTTCCTACAGCATAAAATGTACCTACACAAAACAAATTACAAGGTCTTTATATTTTAATTTAACAGAGATTGTTGTTGTTCTGACATAGCATATTAGACTAATAGAAACAAGATTTACAGGAATAGCCAGCTTCCGTATGCAGTACAAACAAGATGTATTGAATACCGTGCATAGTCGTAAATCTCTTGCTGCACAAGCAAGCAGACTAAACCCAATGGTACCACAACATTCCTGAAGGAAATTCTCAAATGATTAATTCCTAGTATTATTCATAACCAAACCAAAATACACCTTTATCAGTAGCAAAAGTGTCTGGTCCTATTTCAAAACATTCCTAAAACATTTCGTAATTTATTTGTGCCAGTTGTTATTTATTCATAACAACTTTGCCTTACACGCATACATATAAATTCCTCCGTTAACATTAATGTGGTTTTTGTTAGTGTGGTTGGAGAGGTCGAAAGCTAACTTGCGGTCGGCATTTATAATTCATCCCTGAAGACATGGAAACGAAATTTGTGTAAGTGCGTTGTGATCCACCCAATCTTGGAATGTTTGTTTCATTCGCAGTTATAGGTCGGTATTATACAGTTAGCGTTGTAAATAAATAACATTCTAGTGTTTCGTAATGATCTTTGATTACAAATGATTTAAGGGTTGTTAGATAACATGCCTATTTACGATTACTATTATTTATGGAGCACTCAAGACATGTAAAGCAAAATTGTGATAGATTGGTACCCTAGAGATGGCAAAAGAAGCGGGACACCTCACAAAAAAGGGGAAGACGAGTTCATGCCAACAACAGGCTTCTATTGGGAAAAGAGTTACCATAGGAAACCATAAAAGTTTTACCATAGGAAACCATAAAAAACTCTGTTTCTTATTCATCTTCGTTTCTTACGAAACCCTTAACATCTTAGATTGAAGCCAAGGCTATGTCTATCTTGATGAGTATATATTTTAAACATAGAAAGATTTTTTAAAACCAGCTCATTAGTTCTGAACTGTATTCTACACGTACATACAAACTAATAATCTGTCTTTATAATATGAAGTGTAAACTTTCAAATTGTCATATAGAAAGCTTATTTACCAAATGAAGATTAAAGAATTCCTGAAGTTGTTTCGTCCCTGTAAGTCTTTTTGAATTTACACAGATCCAATAATTGGGCTCCTCGTGATTTAGCTCTATGTGGCTTTCTTGTAAAGCTTGGTCTTAGTAACTTAATTTACGACAGCACATAAGTGTAATTCAAATATTTCTCTCACATATTTTATACACTAGAAATAAATATTAAATTTCGACAAGAATTAATGAATTATTTAAATGCAAAATATTTTTTTAAAATAAACTGGTATTATTCTTGAAATTGGCACGTTTAAATATACAGAAAGGACTATCTATGTACACCACCTATGTTTTTAATATTAATTAAGTTTATTAAAATGTAAATGAACTAATTTCTATAGAAAAACCTAAAAATAAAAATAAGTAATATCCAAAACATTTCCAGGTTATTTGGCAAGATAATGGAAGCAATCAATAAAACGTATGGCACGTTTGCTAAACGCTAATACGGTAAAGGATGAAGATTCGACTTTCAATCGCTCAACCGAACTGTTGTTTGCGTTACTCCGCAGAGCGTGCGCACGCATGCAGTGTGTGGCGGGCCTATGATGAATTGCTGTCGATATATCAGCTGAAACGTGACGGACGATCCTCAGAACACCAGGAGAATATCAATTATTTTTGTTTAGTACCTATTACCCTTCGAATCATATCTTTGTTTTCTTTGCATTATGAATTTTATTTAGTTAAAATACCCAATTTGACAGTTTCAGAATCAAATCATAGTAAAAATAATGTTTTTTAAGTTACCACGCACTAAGTACTATATCACTAGCACGAGGTAATAAATCAGCGTGTCTTGGGTTTTTTTTAACTGGCGCTTAGTTCAGGTAAACCTAGATAATTTTATGCATCGTGCCTGTGGAGGCGGATCTGCGGCACAGCGCATGGAGCTTAGCAAAATCTGAATTCGTATGCAGAATTAGGGCACAATTCAATCGGAACCCAAAAGACATAGTTGGGTTTATAACAAAAATTTCAATATAAAAATGTGTCTACCATATAATCATTATTCACTTTACAATAATGTTGTCGGGTTTTTAGTGTTTAAATACTTATTAATTAAATATAATAAGCTGTGTTTAATGTCACAAGCTCGGCAATGACAAGCTATTTATTTAATGCCGGTATAAATTCCAAGCTCTTTACCTACACAGTTTCTAAACAAACGTGTTCTTTTTATACTACCTTGGCACACCTTCCCGTCTCGGCATTTTACTGCTAACTTTTGGTCATAAATTATACCTAAAAGTAATCATTAAAACTTTCCCGAGGTAGTTGAGAGGACCAAATGCCTTGAACTTCAGTCAAATCACCTGCCATTGGTTTTTAAGACTTTGTAATTTATCAGTAAAGGTCCCAGTGAAGGCGACGCGACGCCACGTCCAGTCAACGCATCCGAAGAAATCGGCCCAGTGCGAATCGGACTCGCGCACGAAGGGTTCTGTACCATCATCTATAAATATGGCAAAAAAATCACGTTTGTTTTATAGGAGCCCCCCTTAAATATTTGTTTTATTTTAATTTAATTATTTATTTTTAAAGCGACTATATAACTAAATATTCTGTGCATATTTTAAGCGTCTACCTGTTGCCGTTATCAATATCGAGCAAAAAATCGCGTTTGTTGTATGGAAGCCCCCTTAAATATTTTTTTATTATATGTTGTTATAGCGGCAACAAAAATACATCTTCTGTGAAAATTTCAACTGTCTAACTATCGCAGTTCATGAAATACAGCCTGGTGACAGACAGACGGACGGACGGACGGCCAGCGGAGCCTTAGTAATAGGGTTCCGCTAATTACCCTTCGGGTACGGAACCTTAAAAACAGAGGGTATCATTTGTTAGGATTTGTCGGATGTCTTAGTTTCGAAAGATACACCTACGTAAATTCTTATTTATTGGCGTACAGAGAATACAGAATCATTACTAATTTTGTTTCTCTTAGATATTTAGGCTTGTAAACACATTTTTTTTTCTTAACAACATTTTTATTGTGTAGAACATTTTAGATCTTATCAATGTGTGGGCAGTTTTTACGCTTCAATAAGTATTCAGGTTACATGTGTATCTAAAAAGAAAATATAAGTAAGACGTAACTATCCTTGAAATGGAATAAGATAATGGAAATTGTATAAGGAGTTACTATTACTAGTACTTTAGAAGAATCCTATTTTTGTTTTTCTTTATTGGAATATCAATGCAACAAATATTTTGTTATTTCTTTTGTTATATATGTACCTGTATATTATTAAAACTGTATATATGATTGTAAATCGATCTTGAATGAAACAGTCTAATGGGTTCGCATAATTTGAGAACTAATAGTCCAATTTGCTTCATCGACATCTTAATCGATTCCTCTATACCTGGAATCGAACTGATTAGTTTTTCAGAAATGTTGTACCATCAGTTCATTTTTAACGGTAAAAAGATTTTTTTGGCCATATATTCGAAAGAATCCTTCATAAATAAAAAAAAAAACTAAGTTCAACTTGTATTTTTAAGGGTGCAGAATTAAAATCTTTCATATTTTATTTTTGAAATTCAAGATGGCGCATATAATTTTGCGTCAATTTTTTTGCAAATGCTTTATTTTTATGTAAATATTTTATCAGATAAATATATTCAAATAGTTTATCAGTTTTTAGAAAAACGTCACGGTCGTGGATTAAAAATGGCGCCAATTTTTTTTTCGATTATTCGATTTCGATGAAACGATTCTTTTCTGTTTTCTGTTCTTCCGTTGGATGTTTAAGGGTGCTAAATTCAACCTTTTTCAGTGTTTTAAAATTCAAAACGGATCTAATGTGGCGCGTATAGTTTTGCAATAATTCTTTAATATCAATGAGAATGTACTTTATATAAGGTAACTATACTATTTCTATGTGTGTCTCTAGACAAATACGCGTTTTCGGTAAAAAAAAATGTTTGTTAGGATCTGTTTATTCAAAATGTGCTTTTAAATCCACAATATTAAACAAAATGAATCTAGATCCACGCAAAAGTTACTTTAATAGCAAATTGAAAGTAATAGTAACAAGAAATAGCGAACAAGAAACTGAGAGGGATGAAAATATATTAACGGAAGTACCTGTTTCGTGCGTGTGGGTCCCTCGAAAAAAGCAGCTTTTGATTGACGCAAGCAATCCGCTTAATGTGACCTCCACGAAAGTTGTGCGCTGCGCCCAAACGACTGGTTAAATTCAGAGGTCGACGCAAAACGACGCAATCTCTCACACGTCACACAGAAGCAGCTTACGGTATAATTCATTTCCCAAGGCATTCATATTTGTCTTAGAATTTGATTCTTGGGCGCGAGATCTGAACGGGAAAAAAATCCTAAAAGGCTTAGGAAGGATGCAAAATGACATGATATTTTACGGCGTGAGTGTTATTGAAAAAGTTTTGCGAAAATAATATTTCCTTCTCACTTCGCCATTCATACAAATTGAATCGGGACCCTATTTTAAGGTTATAGAATAGATAGGCGTATGGATTATATTAGTAGTTGGGATATTCGTGACTGGAAATAGTAAATTCGTGTGATGATGTTGATAATGTAGGTCGTAATAGGGCATTGCCAATAAAACCTTATAGGTAAGCGATGGATTAGAAGAAAGTAGGTCAGGGCAGGCCCATGCCTTATGAATATTACGCGTTTTGGACGGCTGCTCCCGCCCAATAAAGCGCGAGAAGCATTGTCAAGTCTGCCGTTATATGTCGCCTGCAGCGAATTAAGATTTACAATAACAAATAAATAATCGTTCCTTATTAATTTAACCGTAGTCGGTAATATAAACAGTCTATAACATTTTGCTACTTCTATAAATTAAAATTAAATTTTAAATATGAAAAGTTATTAACTTTGTAATGAACAGTGTCAAAAAACTCTAGGAACAAATGCACTAGATTGGTACGAAAAATATATTAACTAAGGGTGTTGAAGGATCAATTACGGTTTCTTAAAGAGGTATTAAGGCCTTGAAAAGAGTACATTTTTTAATTTTTTAATTTTTTACTACTAACGATACGTAAAATACTTAAAAAAATCATTACACCGAGTTGTCCCTTAACATTAACCGTCGTTACAATTTCAACCTTTTTCTTAAACTTTTATATTTTTTAGGTATTAAATGTTTTACTTCTGTAATGACACTTTTTGTTTCTATGCAATAAATTCTTATATTGATTTAATTCATCAAAATTTGTAAAGTTTTGTCACCGATTAGTTTCATTTTCATTTTTGCGCTTCAGTTTTAAATCAGTACTCTTTTAATTTTTTTGGAGCTTTTATCATCGAATAATAAAATGTTTTATTACCTACATTTTCTAATTGTATAAAACCTTTTTCTTTGCAATAAAATAACATCACTTTTTCTCACTTTTAACTTGGTCTGTCTAGTCTTAAAGACAGTTCTTATCCAAGTAAACTTTGTATGTAATCACATAGTATCAAAAGCATTATACTGGGAATGAGCAAACCTGTCACGCAGGCCTAAACTGGTTGGCAAAATGAGTCTTTCCTCCACATCATGTTATAGGTGTGTTTCTAGCTACTGGTACACCTCTTCAGAGAATAAGAACCGTGAAGTTTTACATACATAAATACATATACCAGAGTACATGAATAAATAATAAAATTCAATCAATAATAAGTCTTAATTAATGTAAAATTCTAAGAAAACCTTTGTATACGTGAAATCTAAAACATTATTAGTTGTAAAAGGAATGGCCAATCGCACTAACTTTGAATGACTACTAGCTAGTTCTCTAAAAGGCAAGTCACATAGCGCTTTATAGGCAGCCGTTTTAAAAAGTTTTGTTCGCAGAGGTCAATAAAAAGCAGCTTGGCAATAACGCCACTTGTCTCGAGTAAATGAACAATTATCGAAATTTAAATTCTTATGACCCTTTTAAAACTTTTAAAAGCGTATCTAAAGGGTCATACTTTGATATAATTGACGAGTTTTAATGCTCTTAAGTACAATTTAATTCAGTTTCATTCATTCATTCATTCAGATAAAAAAAACTTTGTTATTGAAACTGATTTGCCTTCTTACAACGAAATTCTTTAATACTTTCAGGTGTGAATATTAAAATATTATATTTTTTAACACAAAAGTATATAAAATGTATTAATAAAAAAATTCAAACTTTGTTTTAGGTGCATATAATTGGGATATCAAACCTGACAAGTGCGAGCTAGACTGACGTTGACGATTTTGTGCAAAGAACCAGAATTTTATTCCAATTTGTTTTTATATATTTACAAAAATACATTTATTATTTTTAATATTCTTATAAAAACTATAGTGTTTTTCTGTAAGACTTTGTTAAAACTATACTTAGGTGTATGTATTTTTTCACATTTTTCAAAGAACAATGAATCATTTTTCACAAAATTCCGGATATTTTTGAGAAAACTCTTTAAAGAAACAAGTACTATCACGAAATATTCCCAAAGGGGGAAGTAGGCAACCTCAATTGTTTCGAAAAACAATCAATAATTATTTTACAAGTAAAAATCACCTTTCACTGTTTTCTTTTTCGTCCCAAACATGATAGGAGGTGGGCATATGTATAAATTCAAACAAACGGTTACTTTTTGGTGCTACTATCTGTAAAGATCCTGGTCTGGTGTGGTACTAAAATCGTGGACCTTTAGCTCGGTGGATTATCCTCTCCATTTAAATTTAAAAATATATAAGTAAGTAGGTAAAAATTTAGTCATTAAAGTAACAAAAATTAAAAAGTAGTAAATAAGGCTGTATAATTATAATGACGGTACTGTCATCGGCACAACACTAGTAATAAACAGCATACGTGATTTAGCAACAATTTTGACCGAGACTGTAACGCACATGGTAGTATCCAAAGGTTAATATACCTATAAATTTTAAGACGAGTAGTTATTTGTAAATACACAATAGCAGGGTGAGGTAACTTAGAGCTTGCAAAGCGGGGTCCAGTGTAAAGCGGTCATGTATTCCGCGCGGGTCATTTGTGCTCGTCGTTACTAACAGCCGGCGTGCGCCCACACGCACAACGACCTCTTCATTTTCACTGGAATTTTGCTCATATACTACCTCCCCAATATATGAGCCAACGTTTGAGCCAATGTTTTGATCGGAAAATTGTTGGTTCAAATATATTTGTTACTATAATCCAATATTGGCCTTCGCGTAGGCTTGTTCCAGAACGTGAGGAGCACACTTTTCGTCCACAATCTATTATTTACGTTAAACATTTACCACGTTGTAAAACGTAGGTTGTAACTATTGACGGTTTGGTTAATGCATCATTGCATACCGCTTGTAAAGTTTTTTGTTTTTTTTTATTTATTTATATAACACACTTTGTTTGGTATATATATATAATATTACTATATACTCAACTCATATTATAAATTGATCAAAAAATAAAACATTAAAATAATTAGGGACGTATATTTTGTTTCTATATAAAGATTGATACACAAATAATAGGTATATACACATATATGTATATGGAACAAGGGACAGAAATTCCTTTTGGTAGTTTCTATGCCATCGAGAGTTGGTACTGGCATTACACATGAAAATATGTTTTAGTATACCAACGCAACCCCACAGAACCCATTAAAATTAATTCACTTAGCGGCTGAAACCACGCGTAGAGTTAGTTAATTGTTGAAAATTAATAGAGGAACATAATACATATAAATAAATACATTTACACTGAACTTTTGTTATAAAATTTAGATTTATGTAAAGTGAAAGAAAGTAATTCATAACCATTTCTAGGCATAAAGATTTTACTAAAGTATTCAGTCCACTCACTGTACCTTAGCATATAATTTAGAAGAACAACCACTCCAATTTACATTCACTTATTCAGTCTAGTAAGTACTGGGCTGGTATCTAACAAAAGGTACCGTCCCTAATCAATACTGTTACTTTTATCCGCAAACTTACAAGTAGGTAGCTGTGGCCGGACGAAACTTTCCCGTGCTTGATAATTTACATAATAGAAGACGGTAGGTCTATCTCTTATCGGGGTCATCCGAACTTGTGTGGATTAGGGCTTTCATGTGCAAGGCTTATCGGATTTTGAACGAATTTCGAGATGCTTGCGATAGTGACGTCATTATCGATATCCGATTTATATGCAGATTGGAAGTGAAGTAGCGGTCGCGATGGCGTGACGTCACGCGACGCCGCCGGCGTTATTGTAAGATACAAACTCATATGTATGTATAAAATGCACTTGAGCATAGACATAATCTTGTTTCGTTGAAGAATCATAGTCTATCTTGCTATAAAGTCGTATCAACCTTTAACTTTGTACTTAGAACTGCGTCACTCATCTAACTTCACCACTCTAAACTCTGCGACACAAAGACAAAACCTCTATTGTGTGGATTTAACAATTTCTCCAGCTTTGATGCATCTCACAAAGTAATAATAAAATATCACAATGGATGTCAAGTCTATTCATGGTAAGTGCCCTGAAGGATGAAGAGCGCCACTCGCAACATTCATCAAAGTAGATGACGAATAAATTATTCTCGGAGGGAGTGTTTCAAAGCGAGTATAAGGAAAACTTACAATAACTTTTTAGGTCACTGCCTAAATTTGGAAAGACAAACAAAAGAAAAGAAACCTAAGCTGAGATTAGTGTGAATCAAACCCATCCACTTTCTATTAAGTATCCATAAAAACGATCTCATAATTTTAATGTGGATCTGGAAGCTGAAACATGTAATTTAACGTGTAGCATTCCAGGGTTTGCGATAAGAAAAAGATTACTAAAGAAATTACTTTTCGGTAAAGGTTGGGGTGGGGTACTGAAACTAGCAGAGAATACTGAAAAGTTTTATTGATAAATTTGATTATTTCTAACAACACATATTTCATTATTATGAGGATATACAATGTTAAAGTAAAATTCTAATTTATAAAACATGTATTAAATATATTAAATAATAGATATTTTAAATTAATAGGCACGTCATATATATAATATACGTATTTCTTTTATAGTCATCAATTACAAATTTTAATTATTTTATTATTTAACATTTAACCAATTTATGGAATTTAGTAAATGTTCTTCATTTTAGCATATAATAAAAGGTTCATATAATAGGTTTTTTTACATTACATAGTTTAGTTACTCATTTACCGGAATTGCATGTTTTCTAATAAATTGTACATAATATAGTGACCCCTGCCTATTTGTAAAGTATCAATTTTGTACATATAATTCTAGTTTCCTGCATTCATGACCATCTAGATCGTAACCGCAAAAAAAAAAAATGTACAGGCACAAGTAATTCTAAATGAATTTAGATTTACGCCAGTACAGTAACAAAAATGAAATAAATGAGTAATCTTGCATAAAAAATGCAGACTATATTTAAATTAAATTTGTGGTTTTATTCAAAGTTTTCGTAGTATATTAAATATCCTGAACTACTAGCTACATAGAGTACTTCAGACACATAGAATCTATTCAGTTACGAACCCGACGGAGTGCATCAATTAAATGTTGCAGCATAGGTTTTGCGTTGAATCTATTTAAAGCACTGCCTTTTGCTCTGACGTTTGAATATATGTATTTGCATATTGGAGTTACATTAGGTACGGCGTTAGACTTATTTATTTTAGGCATACGAAGAAATATGTGTCTATTTCAGCTCCATTCAAATTTACTGCATAATCAAATGTGCAAGTTTTAACGAAACAATAAAAATGGACGTGAAAAATGTGGAGTGTGATTTGGATTTAAGGTTATATATTTATTAATCCGTGCCGTTTTAGTTGAAAACAGTTGATTAAATTGCTAATTTCAAGGTCTAAAGATAGGATCTGCATATTGCCGCTGCAATGTTATGTGCTGAGAGAATCACCAGGGACTGCAATTTATTAAAAAATCGGATAGCTCACGTATTACGCTATGTCATATGGAGTAATAATCGTAACATTGAAAAGAACAAAAGGCGTTCTTATCACTAAAAAGTTATCTCTTCCAGCCAACCTTAGGCTGGAGACTATTATCATTAAAATTAAAAGTAAATATTACCTATTTCCATTATTATTGTGATTTGACATACTACTTTAAGTATTAACTTACTTACTTACTCTGAATATGTGACACAAAAACTTATCATAAAACCTTAAATGATGTTTTCTATTTAAATCAATAAAAGTTCAATCATGCGAAAGTCCCTATTTTTATTTATTTTTGCCTCTAATAGATAAACATTTATTTTAGTTCTAAACAATTTATAAATATTGTTGGTTTTTAGTATACTTAATTTGTTTGGATATATATACTAATGACAATGTAATTAATTAAAGCTGCCGGAAATCTGTAAAGCTGTAATTACGCATACATTTTAAAGATATTCTCGGCTGTCAAATTCATGTTGTTGTTGTTCAACGATTGGTGTTTCCCTAAATTTGTGCTCAACTTTGAGGGAAAACGGAGGCGAGTAAAAAGCCAACACATCATTCATTTTTCATCTGAGCTGTCTATTATGAGTTGCAGTTTTTAAAAGTTGGTAATTAACATCAGGCCGCAGACTCAGGCCGGGGCCTAACTTTTGAACCGTTCATAAAGTTTGGGGAAATGCCCTAATAATTAACGGAGTTTGTTGAATGATGCTTAACTATTTAGGTCATATAATCGATTATTATTCTGAATTTTTTTTAATAAAATATCTCTGCTATTCGTCAACGTAACCTAAACTATTCATCTAATTGATAATAGGATGACAGAAACTTGAAAAAAGAACGACTTACGTACGGGGCAGTATAATACTAATAGTAAATAAATAAATAAACAAATAAAGTATTTTATTAACAGGCGCAAGTATATGTAAAATATTTTAAACAATCTTGTCAATGTTATGAAAATTTAAAAAAATTACAATTAATATTTATGTCATAATTAAAATAAAATATATAACTAGACACTAGTAAAGAAAGACACGAGCTTTATGGAACTATAAGTAAATTAAAAAGAGTTTTATTTTACACATAAATAATTAAATATGCTTTAATGTTCCTTTGAGTTCATAGAGCTATCATGTGTTCTTTCGAAAATATTGTAATTTTTAAGTGACTAGTTATTTTTGCTCGTAAGTGTAGTTGTATCTATGACCTAAGCCATTTAAGCTAAAATAGATACTGCAGAAAAACATAAGCTTAAATGCTACAGGCTTAATATTTCGTTGAAACCTGCAAATTCAATAAGTATTAGGTACTGATTAAGGAGGTTAATAATACGTCAAATCTTTAAAGTAGGTATTACAGTTAAGCTAGCAGCGCTCCCCGTTAACATCGATAACTGTACAAACTTTAGACTCCTAACTTAATCCTGTCGGTCTTGTTTATTTTGACGCGTTATGAAAACCTCCTGACTTCTTCGTTTTTTTTTTACATCGATCAATACAAAAAAGTCTATAGTTTATTGAGTCAGTGATCTGCACCTGTTGTAATTCAATATATAAAACCATAGAACTCAAACGTAGAGCGTTCTTCAATGATATCGTTTTTTACTTATCTTTATATACCTACTGTGAGTTTTTAAAAATAAAATTAGAGGTAGTTTTGTTATACCTAAACTTTAAAAAAATACCATAAATTAAAACATTTACCTCTCCCCTAATGCCCGCTTCGTTTCTTTGTGTCGCCCCTCTTTTCCATTTACATTTTTACTCTATTCTCACACTCAAACTTACAGAATCTCCTATTGGATCTTGGCATAGCTAAACAAGTTGTGTAAATATGAAGTCAAACAGCCTAGTCATTTAGAAGTTACAAAGTAACAAAGAAACGCACCAAGGATCAAATTTTTAAACTTTTTTTTTATTATTTTAGAAAACCTAAGTTCTAAAATTAAGTTATTTACATAAAATCGTTGAGTCCGAAATAGCTTAAGATACAGTTCGATTGCGTCGAATCCCGCTGGGATTGCCTCGTCAGCGACGGTTACAGTGCTCTCCACTCAAGCGCAGGTTAATAAGTAATGAAGTGGATTCAGCCGAGTTTTGTTTCTTAAAGTGATTATTCAAATACGAAAAACGTTTTCGGGTCTCCCTAAACATCTCTCATATTTTATTCAGCATCTTTCACGGTTTGAGAAATTCGAAATTGCTGATAAGATTTTAGTACCGTTCTTTGATGACTGAGATTAAAGTTTGTGAGATGACTGAGTGGTTTAATGTTGGATATTATTTTTAATTATTTATCCTTATAATTAGGGAATGAATTTATTTTCGTCTATGTTCAATTTTTTCCGAATTACGAATCATTAGTGGTATTAATATTTGAAGATTTTATTTATTTAGGTAATCGACACATTAGGTACCGTAAGTAAGTTTTTAACAGTTTAGGTCTATAACAATGCAATTTACTGATTATCACAGATATTACACAAATTATACAAAAATTAATACCTCCTATGTCGTATTTTTACTGCAAATTTTATATTAAAAAAATAAATAAAACTAATTTATGGGTCCGTGACTGAATGGCGTAGTTAAGGGTGTGTTCGTTTTGGGATAAAAAGTTTCCACGTTTGATACTTTTCCCACTTTTGATAACGCCAGTTTTGCCACAGATACCTATCGTTCGGGTGGTTTTGAAACGTTACAAACAAAGTTAGGTATTGGTAGCAAAACGAACGGTTGACATACACACACTACGATAATAATACACAACACTACCATAAATAATGAATATGTATAGATTCTTTTACAGATCCAAACCCCTCTACTCATTTTTGGTAGTAAAATTTATAATTAGTACGTCTCACGGTTTGTTACAGATGATACAATAATCTGATATTACACCAATGCTAAACGACCGATTGACAGATAACAAAATGAACGAAAACAATGATTCCTTATTCCAAAACAAACACTACCTAAGTAGGTACATTTTATGTATAGGTTTACATGACTTATAAAATTGAAAGCCATATGAAATTGGTCAATTTGCAAATCTTCATAATAAAATCTAGTCTATAAAAAATCAGTGTTTACCTCGTGTTATTAACAGCAAAATGCCTTAAACTTCATTTAATCCAACAAGTTTTATGATAACGCATTCTTCAGAATAGAAAATCCAATCGGTCAAACACTTGTTTAATAGAAAACAGTTAAATATGTAGCTTGTAATATGAACTAGAGCTTTCCACCCGTTTCGTTTGTTTTTGTCTGAATTTTGAAATTGTTGCTTGTGGAGTTAACAGAATATTCAGAAAAATGTTAGTTATTCTAAACTAAGAAAAAAATCTTTTCTGTCTCTTCAAATTCTTTAAAAAGAAACTAATTGGTAGACCTTTGTAGGTGTAATAAATTCAACTCAGAACGTATGCCAAAATCACATTGTAAAAAAGGGTTTCGAAGCGGATGCACTTCCTTACCTTCAGCTCCAAAGACAATCAAAATAGAAAATAAAAAGTAAAGTAAAACTGGTTTATCATATTTAAAAATAAAATAGGAAATGGTCATCGATCCTGCAAGATTCACAATTTGTTTCCGTTACATTTTGAAGAATAACTTACAATTCTAACCGAGACGAACAAATTCGTCCCAAGATTATCACTCCGAAACTACGGACCGTCATTCTCAACTGAGAAAGCTAATCCCACCCCAATATTATTTCGAAAAGCGTCCAATCAATTCACGTACAAAAACAGTGGGATAAAATGCTCCGAACCTCTTCCCAGGCTTTTCTCCTTGGAGAATCATTACGAAAATACGACAAAATTGTAGAACGCCTGTCGTACTGCCAGGGGACGTTATTTATTGAGGGTACAGGCCGGAGTGTATCTGAGTGGCTCTATTAGCTTAACTAATATTTTCTTCGCCAAGTTAATTGTTATGTCGCCTTTAAGACCAGGTGGCTTGTCCCATTAGGCCGCCGCGAGCAAGTTAAGCCGAGCCGCGAAACTTGAGCGCTGTTCGGGGAACTCCGACTCGCGGAAATATTTTAGACAAATTAAAACTTTCTCTCTATATTATGCCTGAACATTGAGAGCATTCTTTGTTGGGATTTTATTCAGTTTCCTCTTTGCTGTTTCTGTTTCTCAAGTAAATGGATCTTTTATACTATTGAAAATAGTTTTTTTAGTAACACATTGATTGGGCGCCAGTGTATTCAATTAAATATATCAGTATTTATAACAAACCTTTCTTTGGTTTCATATTTATAATATTCCAACAAAAATTATTTCAGTTTAGAATTTATATGATATATTTCAAACCAAACTAGTAATTTAGTTCCATTTAAACAAAAAAATAGACACAAAAATCCAACCTTGGAAATCTAGATCACCCCGTGTATTGTAATATTTTTAAGAGACATCTAGATTCTAAATATGATATACGCTGCGTATAGACTGTCTTCAAAATCTTGGCAAGCCAGCGCGCCCGACCACTGTCTTTTCATGCGACTTTGTAGACTAAGGCCGGCCGCATACTACGAGAATTTTTCTTACAGTGTGCGGGGTCTAGTACAAAATGTATGTACTTTCGAAAATTTCTCATATAAACGTAAAGTTTGTGTAGTATTAGCATAGTTTCCTAACATACTCTTTTACAGTTAACACACACTAGTACCTACTCATTACACTTGTTTACATTTTGCTGGTTTGTAGGACGTGTTAAAATTTTGTAGACTAACTTTAACAACCTGTGTAAATGTTAAATTTAAAAACTATACGTAAAGCTGTCTATCAAATAAAAATAATTCATCATATATCGAGTATATAGATATTCATATAGATAGATAGTCACTTAAAATCATTAAAATCTTAATACAAAATCTATTAAAAAATGGTTTAGCAGCTTTTAATAAGGTCCATCACTTTTGTAGTATTTAATATATATTTCGACACTGTGAAATTTTGGATTAGTTGCCATTTTGCTCATTGCCATGCAAGGTAACAGAAGACTGACAGCATTTAACACTACCCAAGTCACTACTAAACAATTTCCTTCGGCTTCGTGGTAATTTGATAGACTTAAGTCTGACCAGAATCACTCTTAAAGCACTTGCTCCAACTGGACTCAAACTGTCAAAGTTGGCACTACAACTACTAACTTAGAATATCACTTTAAATAGATAGTTACAAATGCTTACAAATCTTGAATACAAAAGTTTTTTTTGACCGACTTCAAATAAGAAGGAGTTTCTCTTATTAATTTTTTTTTATGCTTGTTACCTCAAAAAGGCTACATTTGTAAACCGATTTGGAAAATTATTACATATATGAAAGGGTTAAGATCTGGTTAATTGTATTATTTAGACTTTAATCATTTTCTAAATATATCTGTTAATACTGCTTTAGTTTCTGCATGGCGGAGCCACCACTGTGAAGATAGAATTTTCGCTCCAAATCTTAATACGTGAAAACTTTACTCGCTATTTATGACTCGAACTCTAGTTGACAACTCAACTTTCTAAGGCTGGGTGCACTGCGGACGGCGAGTTGCGGTACGTATTCAAAATCGTCATGCATCGGTTTTGGTACGCGTTTTGAATTTGAATTAAAAAGGATTTGATAGGAATTATAATTATTGGCCTTAAAATTTACTAAAAGCGTACTCCTTATCAGCCTCATACGTCTCCAGTGTTGGGGCACAGCCTACGCTCACCGAGGGTGATTGGGCCTGTTATCACCGCCACAAGAATCATCACAAACTGCATCATTTTGGATCATGGATCATGGATCATGGATTTTTGAGAAGTTGTATATTAACGTAATATAAGTATAGATGTACAAGAATAACTTGTTTAAATGTATAGTACCTGGGCAGGCTTATTTCGAAGTCACGTTTTTTTTTCCAAATCGCGTTTTTACAACAAGTACAACTATAAAGGTAAACTTAAAAAGCAAACTCCTATCTAAATATACAATTTCATCCAAATCTTTAAGGCCGTTTTCGTGATAAGCAAATATATATACATATAAATGTACAAGAATTGCTCGTTTAAACATATAAGATAATTCATAAACATATAAAACAAATAAATGTATTGTGATAAAAATACATGTTTGGTTGTTAAAATAACACCCGCATATGCCTGACTATCGAAAGATTAAGTCTTCAACTTGAAGTAAGATGGTTTACAATAACATTTCGAACGGCCAGAGAAGTGTTGTCTATCAAGCGCTGCAAACACTTCGTAGGAAAACAAATAAATAAATATTTGACCGAATTTCGTCCTGGAATAAGTTTTTCCAATATTGATTGCGACTCCAAAGAATTATGGCACTCAAAACACTATTCATATAAAACTTATCTTGGCGTTTTTATTTGTACTGTACAAGAATGTTATTTATACAAAGTATTGTATAGAAACATTAATAATATTTGCTTCGTAGTTGTATATAAAAGTTATGTCAAACAATAAAGTGGTAGATAGGTAGCTTAGGCGGTTGTTTCTAAGTTTACCAATCATTCTGGGCGGCTGAGTCTGATAAGGTTGACATTTTCCCTGTAGATAGTTTAAGGATCAATTTTAGACAAAGGCTTACGCCTAATGTCCCTCGACGTCTAACTTACTGATATTGAAGAATGTTTCTGAAGATTTATTATATTTTGAACAAAAAAGAAAGACGTAGATATTCGATGAATCTTTTTTTATACCACTAAGGTGGCAAGCAAGCTTACGGTCCACCTAACCAGGGGTATCACTTGCGTATTGCCGACCCTTCAATAATCTAATACCGTCTTTATTAAAGAACCCCATACTGTAGTCCTTAAAGAAAACCTTGGCAGGGAGCTCATTCCATGATCCAAGTGTTCGCGGGATGAAGTTTCTCTGAAACCGCACTGTACGCGAGTACCTTAAGTAATTTCGATGAATGAAAACACAGATTTATTCACGCTTGCAATGATATTAAATTTTTTTTTGCAAACTCTGTAAACCGATGTTACACCAAAGGCTTAAAAATAATAATTAGTTAAACATAAAAGTGGGTATGAAATTTTTCAACAGACTACTGCAAGCTACGACTTAAGTAAGAAAAAAAAAATTATTTAACCTCGAATACTCAGACGGTTCAAGTGGTCTAATAGAAGTGCGTCTGCTTACCGTGTTGAAGGTCCCGGCTTCGTTTTTCAAGCAATGCAAAAAAAACGAAATATACACACAAATGAAAAGCGAATACGTAGTGCGCTAGTGTGTAGTCGTTGACCACGGCAATCGATATTTGGAATACTACATTTGTTAGTTAATTCGATTACATGCGTGTGGATTCCCAAAAAACAAGAATTTCTATTTTATGCAAAAGATTTGTATACTGTGATATCAAAAAATACTATGAAGTGGCTAGTGTTAACGATCGAAAAAGGATCGAAGAAGTAAAAGATCGAAAACAAACGAAAATCCGTCTGTAACTAGGCAACATTAATGTGCCTGCACTGAGATGACGTCACTCGGCTGATGATGTCATTTTTTAGGGTTCTGTACCCAATGGATACAAATGGGACCTTATACTAAGACTTCGCTGTCCGTCTGTCACCAGGCTGTATCTCATGAACCGTGATAGTAAGACAGTTGAAGTTTGACAGATGATGTACTTCTGTTGCCGCTATAGCAGCAAATACTAAAAAACAGAATAAAATAAATATTTGAAGGGGCTCCAAACATGATTTTCTTGCTAGATATTGATAACGGCAACAGGCAACGCTTGAAATATTTAACGAATATTTAGTTATATATTCACTTTAAAAATGAATAATTAAATTAAAATAAAACAAATATTTATGGGGGGGCTCCGATACAATAAACATGATTTTTTTGGGTACGGAACCCTACGTGCGCGAGTCCGACTCGCACTAGGCCCGTTTTTTTTTTAATCAAAAATAGTTATTTATGCAAGTATCGTATAATGAAGGGTATTAAAACTAGAATGTGGGTTTTATCCATAAACGTATCACACGAGTGTTTTAATACCTAATTATGTTCAGTTGCACACACAACTTAATCGTCACCCATAATATGAAGTTTGTTGTTAAGAAAACAGTTCAATGAAAACAGTGAAAAATAAATATTTATTTTACTGACTGTTGTGATAATAACTGTTTAGCATGTTCTTTACTGTTGTAGGAATATCTGGTGGCGTGTTATGAATGCTTGTATTAGTGCCAGTAATTTTATAGACCAAATTAAGTAATTATGTTTTCGTAAGAAGCAAATAAAAGAAAACAGAAAACAATGGCGGGATATATAAATTTAAATTTATACTGCAAATACTAGATTATTATGATTGTTTTTTATTTATCAACAGCATTTTACTAATAATAAGGTATCTAACAGTTTAGGTCTAAAACAAAGCAATTTACAGATTACTACAGATATTATATTCAAAGTTATTACATAACGTCGATAAGTACTTAATCTTAATTTACAAGTAAAATGTTGAACGTGGTCGTACATCTTTACTTGAGTTGATTCTGAATAATGACACAATTTTCATTAAGTACATATATATATATATATTACATGCATGTAACTTAGTGCATTATATTATAAAATATTATTTTACATTATATTATATCATGTAGTATATTGTTTTATATCATATCGTGTAAAGCTTGTCACATATACGCGGCATATAATATACTTTTTAGTCTGCCGGCGTTGCATACGAATACGTATTTATAGCATCTGCGAGTTACCACATACGGGACATATGCGTCGTATCTGACAGTAAATAAAAACCGAACATTCAGTTATCCAGGGCCGTCTTAGCTTACGTCTTCACGTCAAAACGTTTAACACTATAATACTCGTAACTATAACTATAACTAAATCCCTATAGCCACAGCAATATCTTACTAAACTTCCTTACTATTATCAATGTTCCAGTTATGTCCTTAAAAATTGCAGTTTTACGTGTGGGCTTCATAGTAAAACTTTAGAAATTATATGTTTATATTATAATTGACGTGTGTAATCACGCAGTTGCCATAGAAATCCCACGTTGTTGCCATCACAAATTTAACGCGATTGGAGCCGCGGACAAAATATAAAATAAAAATTCGTAATAATAAATAAAAAACAAAAGAAATTTTAAGAAGAAATTGACTTTCATTTATTAAAAAAATTTAAATCGAATATTAGTACTTGACCATGAGAAATATGGTTGATTAATTTGTTCACATCCCGGCGCTAAATATGAAAATGTAGACGGCCCTGCATTTACCAGTCTTTGGACGAATTGCACCTTAATTATTTTAATTATTAAATATATAATTGTACAATTAGAAATTATGAACTTTGAATGAGGGGGTCAATCTAAGAGCGCCAACAGAACCTTCATGTAAAGGGAAAAGTGCGAAACAAAAAAAAAATATTCGTCATGTCATATCCGTCCGTCCTGTTGGTGTTTTCTCGTGTACCAATTAAGATATTTTAACAAAATAGATATCACCGATAATATTAATTTTAGGCTAGTAGTTTCGTCACAAAAGTAATAGATCTCATCAAGATCTTCATTTCGGATGACACCTGTCAAACTATAAAGTGCTATATCTCCGAAAATATTAATCGCAGACTAGCAGTTGTTCCGCTTTATAGTTCGACACCTGTCACCCTAAATATAAATCGTGATGAGATTTATGATTTCTGTTTAGAATCTACTAGTCTACTATCAATAGTTGTAAGCACATGTTGTAAGCATGTGCTTACACAGCTAATTACAAAGATTATAACAGAGATAGTTGCTTAGAAAATCGGATACACACAAAAATACATACAGAGAAAACACAGAAACCTCCCTTTTTAGATAGTAATATTAAATAATAGTAAATAGCATACCCGCGCGGTTAATAATGTAAAAAGGATCTGCAGATGTTATCTACAAGGAAACACTGAACCTTCCTTTTTAACACAATTAATAATAAATAGCAAAAATAATGATACATCCGCGCGCTCAAAAAAACACAGAACCTTCTTTTTTTGACGTTGGTTGAAAAAAAATGGTAATTATTGGCACACTCGCTCGGTAAATTAATGTATCAATCTGTATTTATTTGCGAAAAACTGATACAGAGTCTGTCAATATCGCTCAGCAGACGCGGATGCTTGAAGATGAAATATATATTATCCACCACGTGTATGTACGTCCATTGATTTATATGGAAAGCGATATTGGCAGATATACGGCATTTCTGTGGTGTAATATATATATTAGATAGTATCTGCCTCGTATGTGACAACCTTTATGCTTCAAGATTAAACATATACTTTGATTTATACTACGCAAAAAATATTACTGATGATTTGGCAGCATAGTTTTAGACTTTAGATTGTAAAACTGAGACGATATTAAAAAAAAACATTACTTCGCCATCCATTTAAGTTGGATTATGAAATTTAATACAACATTGAAATACTGATTTAGAGGTCATAGTAGTTAGTACGATATGGGATGGCCTTATGTAGGTCGTTAGACTACAGTTTCTAAATCCATTACAGAGAATTTACCACATGTAGATACAATAATATAACATTACGAAACTTCTCTAAGAGTCATTACAAACGTTAACTATTCTAAACTTACTTGTCAGTATGTCAGTATTGTTACTAAAAGTACGGCCGAAGCGTGATAAAAGCTGAGCCTATGTCACCGTTCATGGGACAGAAACTACACCTGAATCTTTTTGTTGCTACCAGGAATTTAAACCAGAACTTTCGACATGGTATACAAACGGACTACCACAGCGCCATCCTACGTCAGTCATCATCTTATTATGATCAACGAAAATCAATAACTTTTATTGTCACACAGCAAATATAATATGCACAAACGTATAAACGAAATGTGGACCGACTTAGAAGCACATGCGTGCAAACACGTGCCGTGATGTTTTGGTATTAGTTCAACTGACAAATGTTAGTTCACGATATTGCATGATCCATTTAATGGATCGCCGTACCGAATATTCATGATTTCCTACTTAACATATTTTTAAACTTACCATTTTAATGCATTTATAATAAACTTTCTTATTTTGCGTTCAAAGAATTCGGTACATTCTTTCCATCGGTACATTGTAATCGATTATTTAAATGACAGAGTATTAAAGTTACAGTATTAACAATAAACACAGACAACAAATTGGAAAATGTTTTTTAATAGTAAAAATAAAGAAAAAGTTCACTAGTAGGTGAATTCTTACACGTAGCTAATTACTACGGCAGGTATCCAGAGAGGCTTCGCGTTCCCTCTTAAATAAAATAGTAATAGGGCTGGCAACTTAGTAGAATCGCGACGACATTAAAGTAAAGTGTCTCATTTATAACAACACGTATTTATCTCTATGCCAATGAGAAATCACCCAAATATGGATTGACTAGAAAACGTAGATGCGAGTTTTTTGAATTAAATAAACTTTAAACATATTTTAAATCTTCCTACTAAATTCGGTAAAGCCCTTTGATTATGGTAAAAAAAAATCACTATAGCTTACTATAGCTATAGTTATATATAGAATTAACGAGTTTACGAGGGTGCTAGATGTAAACCTTTTATCAGTTTAAAAAAAAATCTAGATTATGGACCTAAAACGGCGTCCACTTTGTAATAAAAAATGGTTGGATATTTGAGCATATCACAGTTTCAAAATTTAAGATAGCGGATCTAATATGGCTAGCATGAATTTCTTTGCCAAAATTCTTAAATAACATCAATCAATCGAAAATAAACAAAAAAACAAAGAGATGTTGACAAATTTATAGTTAAAATAATGTAGTTAAAATTTGAGGGTTTAGTTCAAAGGGTTATATCACCAAAAAATGTTGTTTCATTCTGCTAAACATCACAAAGTTAATTTATTTCTGTATGTTTTACAATTTATATTTAGCTATCAAATTTGTTGCAGTGATACAGACTTAAACATAATTGTAATATGTTAAAATAAATACGTAATACATTACATTTATAAACGTTTACTACATATTATTTTATTACTACAATGTTATAGCTAAACTATTAAAAAATAAAGAATTTATAAAAGTTACATAGTACATTGTCACCAGTTTTGTTCACTTGCTGGAGCCGAGTTACTATGAAAAATATTCGAGCAAAAAGCGAAATTAGCAAAGTTGTCGAGAATTTCCACGCCGAGAGGGGCGCACACACTTCTCGAATATTAAAAGGCGAATTAGAGTCGTCACGACGTATGATAGGATCATAAAATGTCCTTATTAAGGCTACAGCATTTATAGGGCGCAAAACTGTGGTTGTGTTGGTCTCATAACTAAGAAGCCAATTTTCTGGAGCTTTGTCTTCATTATTTTAGCTTCTACGCTAACTTATTAGTGCGACTTGAGTTCAAAATACAATCTTTAAATAATTTTGAAGGAATGTACGTCAATTTAATGATTAGGTGTCCCAGAAGCATACGAACTTGACAATTCGAAGTACCAATAAAAGTATATAAATCACCTTGTTAAATTGTAGCTTTATTTAAACGTTTCGTACCCCAGAGAGTGACCCAAAAGAAAGACGCTCTGTCTTTGTACTCGCGTAATTTAACGCGCTAAATCAAAATGCCGCAAAAAGAGAGGCATCCTTTATTTATTTACTGGATAGTGAAGTCAAATAATTGTTTTGTTTGTAAAGATATTATTTTTGTTATCGTATGAGATACTTTTTATTGACCCTTAAATAATGATAATTTATGAAGTACTTTTTTTTTAGATTATGTATAAATAGTGATTTAAAAAGTCCTGACATTTTTAAAGTCCAACTGGAATCCTGACTAGTAAATTAAAATACTGACCTCTGATAACCCTATCGGACGGACATGACGATTATATTACTTATACTTTTGGCTTTGACTAGCCCCAAAAAAAAAGCTTAGATAGTTAATATAATTTAAAAGTAAGCATATAAGAAATAATGAATTAGAAGTATTATTTCAAATAACAAATAATACAATATATGTTTATCTATTATAAAGGTGATGTTTTTTTTTTCTAAATCTTATGAGATAAACAATCCCAGCTGGATATGGATTACAAACCGTATTGTCGCGTAGGCGTTCGCTCTATAACATCACCCTGGGGAGCCAATGTCGAATCGTAACAGGCCGAAGAAACAAATTCTTTTAATTTCCTTACAAGATTTCCTTACGTTGAACTTTGCCAATAAAACGTTTCTCTATTACTGTTCATTTAATTTTTACTCTTTATTAAGGAAAACATCTGTTCGGTTCTTTACATTTTTTACGGAAAAGGAAGGTTGGCAGCTTTTCGTTAATTCCTGAAATAAAAGATGTGTGTTTTTTGTAATAAAGTTGTGTTATTTTCTTATACGAAAAAGATAATCTTGTACAGAAAATTGAAACTGAAAATGTATGCAAGCCAGACGTTCAATCAGTGAAACGCCTCGTTATTTTCGCCGTACAAATCACAGCAAAACAAACGTTTCACAGGTAAAAATAATTCAACGAAAGGTCACATTTTAGGGGTATTCGACATCGATCATCGAGAGTGCGTTGCGTCGACCTTCGGTGTAATGTCGCCTGGGGAGTTGGCCGACACTGGCGTAGTGAACGCCGAGACAAAGCCCATGCCCTGCTTGCGACCCCGACCCTTACCGCTCTTTTTCCACATACATATGCAAAATTTTTAAAACAGGTCACTCAGCTGCGTGCGTCCACAATACACTTTTACAGTGCTATATTAATTTGCAACCAAATGCAAAATAGATGGCAAAAAAAACTTATGACTGTTATCGTTGCATCTTCTTTGTCGGTTATTTTTGCTTTTAAAATCATTTAAATTTTCTTTCTACAGGTACAATTGAGGCTTACAAAGTTGGGTTCAGTACAACATGCGGTGACAGCACATCTCTTTTCTCGTATATTGTTCGTTCATGTCCTAACCGCGACTTTCCATTTATTTCTCTATGAATACGTTATTACCTTTTCGCCCCCGCTTATCAAAGTTTATTTGCAGCGTGTGGTTTGTAGTAGCTCTGTGCCGGTGCTTATTCGTTATTATTACAGCACTGGAGTGTTTTATTGCTAGGGCGGGGCACCAATCGCACACTACGCCCTTGTTTTCTACAATTTCTTAGACATAATGTCATTATGCCATATAAATAAATATTGTTAATACAAAAGTAACTCTGTCTGTCTGTCGGTTACTTCGTCACGCTTGAACTGCTGAACCGATTAAGATGAAATTTGTCATGGAGAAAGTTTGAGTCCCGGGAAAGGTCATAGGCTTCTTGAAAAAGCGTAAGTCCTTTTTTTTTTAATTGAGGAGTTGCCGATAACCGAATTTAGTAATACTTATTATATCAACTAGTCAGTTAGTTGGACTTATGTTTTTCGCATTTAGCCTCATAATGCGTAGGTAACCGATTCACAAGTCTTTGGTTACTCATACCAGTTCAGCTCCGTCCAGAAATCCATAAGGCATCTGATATTATTCAGTACCTCTCTCGTGGTTTGTGAAGTCCTAAAGAGTTTTGCCCGTTGGTCGCTCACGTTGTTGCAGTGTAGGATCACGTGAGATGGTGTCTCCTCGGCCTCCATGCAGCCCCTACGCAGGGGCTGTCGGCAACGGCGATATTAAAAAAATGTTTGTTTAGCGGGCCTACCTGCTAAACATGAAGCGTAGGTTTTCCTTCTAAGTTGTAGGAGCTTGTGAGACAGATTTACGTCTAGGTATACAAGAACAATCTTAGTTTGTCTGCAGTCCGTTTGTTGTGCCCACTGTTTTTTGAGTAGTTGTAAGGTTCTGTCACATAACCACGTTTTTAGTTGGGTGCATGGTATCGGCACAATTAGTTCGGGTCCCATTATTTTTGGCTCCGATCATTTCTTTGCTTTGATCAGTTATCCGCCGTATCATTGCCTAGAGACCCGTCATGACCACGTATCAATTGAAACCTTCAACCCGATTATTCAATGCAATTTTTTGCAGTTCACAGTAACAGTTTTGGATTAGTCCACTGTTGATGAAATTGTTATCTAGATTTTAGAGTTTGTTTAGTCAACTTGTTTATGCCCTATATTTAATATAATTTTTTTTTTGTTTCAGATTGAAGACGCCATGTTAATGTTTGACAAACAGACCAATAGGCACAGAGGTAAGTCAAAATTACTATAACACTAATATTAAAACATTTGAATGCTATGTCCACCTCAAGAACGACCGCTTTACATGAGGTTAAGTTGTAACTTTAATATTCATTGCTTAAAAATAGTACGATTTCTTGTAAAGTCTTATACTCAAGTTACAAATAATTATTTGACTATTAGGGACACGCAAACATAGCTTTATGGCATGTTACTTAGCTGAATCAACAGTTAGTCACATGAAATTTGAACAGTGAACTTTGTTTATCAGCGTACAATAATGAATAGACTGTTTTCCTCACGATGAAATAAAAAATGTTTTTTATGCCTTCAAGCATGGAACAGAACGAATGATAACTGAATTTTAAGATGACTTGTAGTTTTATTGGTAGACTTTATTACTTTTTTCGCACCTGTAAGAAAACCTAAGTTTGTATTTGATCAAATAAAAAGTTACTCTTATCTTTCATCTACGTTCCTCGAACTATCGCTAATGCGTTTTATACACCCTCTATTTTACAATCCAATTTAAACTAATCAATTTTATATCTATAAATTTAAGATATCAGTTCAAATGCTCAGTGCATAGTTTTGTCTACACACGTAATGATTTAACTTAACAACTTCAACTGAACGGGTGCAGCCTCAATAAGTACACAAAATATTAGGATCCTCCGTTACTTCTACAAACATATACAATAAATTTATATCTTTATTACGGATGGATCGATTTGAATGTTTTTTTTTTATGAGTTTGGGTGGCGCCCTGGATGGTTAAGATTCACAAATCAGCCCGGCAGATGGCGCTGTAGTCGGTATCATCCAGGACAACGTCTGCCCGGTCAGCTAGTAGTTATATATAAGTTTTACTTTTCTAAGTTTCAATTAAAATGTATATTTAGGTTTCCAGTTATAAAAATATTATATTTACCGGAAATTCAACTACATTTCATTCGACTTATTTGTTAAGGATTAGTTACTTTACTTAAGGGCATAATAGAGTTGTCGTGTTTATATTTACCAAAACGGAAAAACTTCTAAAAACTTGCATGTCACATAGGAATATGACATATAAGTCGCGCCTCATTACACTGACGTCATGCCACAAAATCACTGCCTAGCTAAATATAAGCCACTCAGACATCGGGGAAACTCCCTAACACGTCACAGTCTGAAGGCGATCTATTCTGTGTTTGTTTTGTTGTAGAAATCGAAGGCCAGGGGAGTCCAAGTTAGAGTGGTAGGTTTGGGAGTAGCAAAGTTCGATATTACATTAGCTTTGCCACTAAATAGGCCTACGGTTTTCGTATCGTGCTCCCTCATTCGTGTTACAACCATTCTCTGCTAATAAATTACAAATCGACGCCCAAAAAAATATAGATGGTTTCCTTGTGAATATATCTCGCTGAATCCGAATAAGTTAAAAAGGAAGTTTATGTAGAAATGGTTTACACCAACTTATTTGGTTGTTAGAAATTACCAAGTTTAATTTTATTGGAGTTTTAATTAATTAATTAACTAGGGTTACTATTTACAAGGTTTTGAGTTATATTTACATCATAATGTTTGTTAAGAAATTATAATTTTAAACTTAACGAGCATATAAATTTTGTCCCAAAACACTACAATCCTGGGCTTATAAAGTCAGTTGCTTTCATTATCCCACATTGCGTAAGATTTTAATTAAAATTCACGGAAAATGTATCAAGGCCGGCCATCTTTTGTTGCTAACGGAGGTTCTCTAGCAGCAGTTACAGCAAATACAATGTCAAATTTGCTTTTGTAACACCCATTAAATAAAAACAGGTTGACCCAAATATTCAGCTTGGGTGAAATATTGTGTCAAAAACGAATGTTTTATATTCATTGTCTCTTTACAAGAAAAAACTTTACATTTTATTCTGAAGATGTACATTTAAAGGTACAGTAATATATTTTGATGATCAATTTTATGATCAAAGGCTGAAGTCGTTTGAAGGTTGGGTTAAAAACTTTTTGTGGCAGGCCAATAGTTGTTTTTATCACAACAAAAACACGCTTTGTAACGCCCTGATAATGGCCGAGGAAAAACCTTGTCCCGTAAAAATTTCGAAGTTGTTTAAAAATTTAAGTGAGCAAAACATTTTCATATCATGAACAGAGATTCAATAAGATTTTTTGTTATACGTAATATTGAAAAACATAATCCAAAGGGTTAAATGGGATATATATTATTGATGGTACACTTTTATACGCACTATTTATTATATTTATATGTAATAGCATCTTTCAATAAATATTTCTTAGGGAGCCCCTAATACTCGAAGGGTTATTATCCCCAAAACGTAATCAGTTGGGTCGAGTTATTCTGGCAAGAAACGTAAAAATATCCGCTGTTTATTTGTATCAAACTTGAGCAAGAGGCAACCCAAACGCGTATTCAAACTGAATATGAATGCAAACTGCCCCAGCGAACGGGCAGAATGGCGAAAATCAAATTAGGTATAGCGTGAATACTTCACGGCGACGACGTCGAGGAAAAAAATTGAAATCAAATATTCATTGACTTTCGACGGGATAAGCTGGCCCACAGTAATTTCAATACATTTTAGTATCTTTTTTGTAGCCCGTCCCGCAGTTGTCGTTTTACTGAAATTGACTTATTTAGTTATAAAGTACTTCAATAATACTGCAATAGTTATATTATGTGACAGCTATAAATTTAACAAGAAAAATGTCGTTCAAACAATGACGAAATAACTTTAAAAGAAGTCTTTCCGCGCGAGAACAACTTATCCGATTTACATGTTTTTTTAAAAATTCAAAGCTATTTAACCTGACCACGTTATTGAATAAATTTTGGTAAATATAGTAACGCACAAGCCATGTCAAAAAAAAAATGTCATGGAATTCTTTAGCCGTAGTAAAACGTATCATTGTAAAATCTTTAATGAAGTTATATGAGTATCATGTGCTGTCATTATTTTATTTTTATTTTCATCATTGAAACATTAAAAGTCATTGAAATCTGTTTCTGACTACTACTTGCTTTTGTCCTACATTTCTAATTTGTTAAGACTGATGGTATATTATAGCAATTACGCCATTTTATTGCCCACAAATAGCATAAAGATTACCAATTTACTATATCTAAACTTAACCTAATGTCTCAGAATGCTTTAACCTTAGTAAAACGTATCATTGTAAAATCTTTCATAAAGTATTCATGTGTCGTAATCATTTTATTTTTACTTTTCATCACTGAAACATTGAAAGTCATTGAAATCTATTTCATCTGTACAATAACCTAAGCTCTTTTAGTACATTAAATATGCTTAAATAATGCGTTTAATAGCACCGTTTACTTTATTTACGACCTCGACTGTTAAAAAAAACAATTAAGGTTGAACCTTTGCAAAGTACTCCATTGTCTTTTCATTTTCACGTTTTTTGTTTGGCACCTTTTTTAAATAATATTTACAGAGTTTTCACGTTTATTTAACGTGATAGGCTTAGGTAAAAACTTCAAATGATATCTAATATGAAGGCTTTTCTTGCCGTGGAAGCCTGTGGGAGACATTTTTACACGAATCCTTTTCACATCTTGGATTTTTTTCTGTTTTGGATGTGTGTAATGCTACATTACGTTATTTTGAAACGTCTGCTGATGTCTAAATATGCCTATCCCTTGAATCATAAATGGGTACATTTTCCACTGAGTGCCGTTAAACATACTAACAGTAGATTCTGTGTCTCTTTTTGAACTACTCACTTTACTCTTTTATTATTTAGTCTTGATCTGAGAATCTTGAGATTGCGGTAACTTTTGTAAAACGATTTACCTATGAATCTTAGAAAGTCGTGAATACACTGTGCATTGGTGACCGCAAGTGGTATAGTTTTTTGAAATTCTCCTTGCTTTAACACCGTTTGTGTATGTTAGCAGTTTTAGCTATTGCATTAGCCACAAAGAGCTTAAAGACTAACAGTCTATTGTAACAAAATCTAATTTAAGATTCTATCTAAGATGATGTATCTGAATTTTTTGTCCGGATTGATCGAGTCAGATGATTCAATTATCGACCTCGCTAGAAGCAGGAACAAAAAAAAATCTGCGAAGTGCGTGTTTGTACACGCATTAAGTAAGGGTTCCGTAGAATGAGAATTATTCAGGATATCTTAAAAAAAATTTGTCTTACTAATATTTATATAGTCCTATTATTTTGATTTTTAAAGTCTTTTTTATACCCAGCGGTTTAAAAGTTAGACGGGTGGGGGACACAAATTTTCAACTTGGTAAGCTTCGCATAGCTCGCAAAATATAAATATTAGAGAAGAAGTTTATTAGCTTCCTATGCATTTTGAAATCCTACCCAATGATAGGGTGCGCAAAAAAGATTTAAGGTAACAGCTACCCCTTAAATGTTTTTACTCTCAGTTTTCATAATATATCTATCAGTATGGCGGTTCACAAAAGACATCTCTGTCAAATTTAATTATAATCTACCCATAGACGGCGAAAATATAATACTGTAATATGACGAAGAATGGACAGACATGATTAATTTATATGGCTACGGAACTCTAAAAACAGGAAAGGGATAATTATAATTTCCGAAACAATACCAATTCCAACCGCAGGTTTGGCAATCTAATACTATCTCCTATCAAAACCATTAATTTTAGTTACTTACATTGTAGGTAATTTACATTTAGTGACGTGTAATCTTAGTAACATTATTTCATTTTGTGAAATAAAAAAAGCGGACAAGTGCGAGCCGGACTTGCGCACGAAGGTTCCCGTACCATTATCTATAAAAACGGCAAAAAAATCACGTTTGTTGGACGGGAGCTCCCTTAAATTTTTATTTTATTCAGTATTTTAGTATTTGTTGTTATAGCAACAGAAATACATCTTCTGTGAAAATTTCAACTGTTTAACTATCACGGTTCATGAGATACAGCCTGGTGACAGACGCACGGTCGGACGGACAGCGAAGTCTTAGTAATAGGGTTCCGCTAATTACGCCTTGGGTAAGGAACCCTGAAAAGGAATAACTGGTTTAATTAATGCCAAATTTATAGTGATTTTAAAATTTAGCGTCAGGAGAAACCCCACTAATTATATATATATCATATTCTATTTTACTAAGATATAGTAGGATACTAGCACATCATACCTAAATTGATGTAACATATACGTAAACAAAAGCTGATACAAATACACGTAGGTAACCAGATATTTGGTTCAAGTAAGCATCAAGTCTTGTTCAAATAGCGTTTTCCCACCGGACATCGCGGCTGAGAATGCATCGATGTGTTCCTGTTCTGGGACTCGATACACGTCAAAGTGAGTGGGGTACGGAACTAGGGGACCGAACGGTAATCACTTGCTTACCGCCTGCCAGAAACAGAAGCATGCCAGACAGAGTTTCTTAAAATATACAGAAAACAACATATTGTGTTTGCTGACGTTACGAAGTAATATACCTATCCAAATTTTAAAGTACCTACCTAAACGTTAGACCTATACAGTGTTTTAAAGATAAATATATTTCTAAAAAATATTTAGTGTTTTTATCAAATGCAAATTGGTTTTTTATAAACTTTATTAATTGAATATGTATTTGGACTATATTTCATTTTTAACGTGAGACTATATTTATGAATTTAGAATGTAGTCTATAATATATTTTTCTATCATGGAGAAATACATATTGATAGCCAAAAGTATTACATAATTGTTCGCAGCAAAGAAAAAAATATATACCATCAAGGTATTCAAGATATTACGAATATATATATGTTTATAACTTTAAAATATACTAAATGTATCCACATACTGGTAATTGAGCCCAGGACCTGCAACATGGCAGCCCAACGCCCTACCACTGCGCCACTTGGTCCTAAAATCCAAAAAAATGCTTTATTTTAAATTTACTTATAGTTTTTTTGGTAGATTATTTAGTTTAATGAATAAAAACTTTTATCTTTCACGCCTTCGGAATAAATATCTTGTTTATTAAATTTTCAATGTCCAACCCAAACAATTTAAAAGGCGCTGTTAATTATTACATTAATATTAATATTTTAATGGTAATTAGTATATTAAAATGGTAACATACAAGTACTGTTCTTCTGAACGAAAATTAGTTATATCTTCAAATTGAATTTATGACGTAGGTATATCAATGTTGTCTGTTCTACCACCACAGCCGCATCCACTATACTGCACCAAGACGATCAACACGCTCGTAGAAGATTCTAGTCCCAACGGTAAACCAGGCGGGAAGTGGAATAGAAAATACTCGATTCTTACAAATGGATTTTTATATATCTCTGTTTTTCGCTCAGAGTAAAATGTAAGCTACGGCACTTTATTCGTAAACTTCACGCACTGAAGTGAAGTTGCCAATAAAAAAAATTAAAGAAAAACTAAAAAATCTAAGCCAAGAAAGAGATAAAATCTATGAAGCTAGTTCTGAAAGTTTACGAACAAATATATTCATAACTACAAGATTATCTTTACTTTGATAAACGCAAATATAGTACTACAAAAATAAAATTTAGCGCCTAACTGCGTACTATAATTCCATTGGAACGATCAACAATAGCTACTTTAGGACTGGTTGGCAATAAATCGAAACCACAAATTCACCTCAATGGAGCATTAAGGAGCTAACGCTTTCACAATATACATTAGGAGTATGTTTTAGCAAATCACTTCCTTAAGGGTAAAAGGAAAAATAAAAATAGTGAGTGCGGGAAGTGACATGGTAAAAACTCATTGATGACCTTCTTGCTAACCAACGTAGACTGAGTGGAGTCAATTGAAAAGTCATTCATTCTACTTACACTGTGGAAATTGACTAAGCTTTTACATTGTCAGTTACGATTTGTCAACAAGACTTTGTGCTGTATTACAACATATATGTTTGTAAATAGTATAATAGTTATTTTAAGCATTATTTTTTTCCAGTTTGTGCTTAATATTATAAATGTAAAAATGTATGTAGGATTGTATTAAAAGGTGAATATTATGTAAGTTGAAGCCTAGGTTACCTATAAGTAAAAGGCATATCGAACACTTTCTCAATTTAATAAAAATTTATTGCTCTATTTATCAAAGAAATTTTAAAGAAAGAGGTCTGTATACAGGGTGGAAAAGAAAGGCAGTAGTTAGAGAGGAAGTTCCATAAAATATTGGTGATAGCAAATTATACCTATACATGTTATTAAACATTACCTAATTTGCTAGGATAAGTAGATTTATAATTAAATCACCTGTTTAGTCAGAAATCGAACCTATAAAATATAAAAATAACAGTATTTTATGGCATCAGGGTAATTTATAAAGATCAATTTCTTTTTAATAGCACAGTATTCTAAATAAAGAAACAAAACGGCCAAATATGGAAGTCTAGCTCGCGCACCGAGGGGTCCGTACAAATATATTATATGTAGATAGTTCTTCCATCATGAGATTAAGTATCACAAGTTATGATTTATTTGTGTCACAATTATGGGACAAAAATGACCGTATTTTGGGCATTAGCATGGCCAGATACATTTTTTACAGCTTTAAGAGCCCGTAGACTTTAGTTATTGATATTCATTTCAACTTGATACCATAACGCGTTCCTGAAAAATTGTCTTAACAGACAGACAGACGGACAACAAAGTGATCCTATAAGGGTTGAGGTACGAAACCCTAAAAAGCACGAAAGTAAAAATATAAAATATAAAATTTATTGTCTCTAAAGACTATGTACAATTATAATATGTCCTTGCCAGCCTTCATACGTCCTTCACTGTTGGGGAACGGCCTATCCTCATAAGCGAGGGTGATTTGGGCCATAGTCCACATGTGGGCCCAGTGCGGATTGTGGACATCACAAACGTCTTTTTTTTTTACTTATGCTGGTTTTCTTACGATGTTTTCCTTCACCGAAAAGACAGTGGTGTGAACAAATCAGTGTACATGAGATATTAAGAAAAGACTTATTGGTACACGCCTACCCCGGGGTTCGAACCTCCGCCACTTGGGACATGAAGTGAAATTTAAACCCCTCGGCCAACACCGACTTTACAATAATAATATTTAATATTGTTTATTTACAGTCATCTAAAAATGGACATTACATATCAAGTTTCTCAAAATATTAGTTAATTTAATTAATAAAAAACTGTGTGTAAAACGATCACAATAGTATACAAATTCCAATAATAAATTAAATCAAAGAGAAGCAAACAAAATCTTAACACTATATCTGAGTAGGTTTTAGGTACAATAAGTTTTCTTTTGTATTTAATGGTGCTTTGTTTTAACTGTTCATACTTTGTTTTTAAACATTTTTGTTAAAGTTTATTTTACTTAAATAGTTTATTTATATAAAATGGCCACACCTAGAACTGTTTTCGCTGGAGGTTTGCGTTGGTTAGCAATGGCTGCAGCCTTGATCACAAGGCCGGACAAAAACGAAGCCCTACTATACCGATTTGAACAGCTAAATTGTAAAATGAACGCCATTCGAGATGCTCAGGAAAGTTAATTTATATTTATATAACTTTAATATCCGTAAGATCTTGTCCCTATACCATTTATGTCCTCTCTCAGTCTAGGCTATAATTTAGGGCTCTTTGAGGTCCCCTTAGAAGACATAGGACAGACAGACGTTGTCAATTTAGGTACAATAACAACTATTGAGGTAAGTAAACTTGTTTCTTTAATTTAGGGTTTAATTGTACCTGTCATCATTGACAAAACAAGTCCAATTGAGTCCACAAGTTTGTCCTTACTTCAATGTAAATGGCACAAAGCACTTTTAAACTTAATGCCTTTTTATATAATTAACAAAAAACTTTTGTGAGAAAAAAAAAAGGTTATTTTAATCTTGTAGACTACAACTACAAAGTTGTGTGTTGCCAGAAAAACAAAACACAGGTCGCGTTCTTTTCGTGCGTAAGGCGCGGCCCCGATAGCTACGGTACAAAACAGAAACTACTTCTATTTAACATTAAATACCGAATATCGATGTTAGAAAACTTTGTCCGATTTCAGCATAATCTGGTCATACAAGTTTGATTGTTGTACGTAAGACGTATATCACATTAACACGAAAATTACGCAGCGAGTTAAGTTTATTTTCCTCATATTAAAGGATTCCAGACATATCTTAAAGCGACTTACTACGCACCCATTTATTAACCATCTTAATTACTAAGGCCAAGTTAATTACACTGGGTAAAACTTAACGGCTAAAGAACCTTATCCGTTAATTTAACACAAAGTCGGTTTGAAAATCTCTTTATGTCATTTCCTCGTGGAATACCGTTTAAGCTTACCTCGGTAATGTAACTGAGATAATTTTAAATTGTTTCAAAGAAAATAATAACTAATTTTAGTTATTTTGTTAATATACATATTATATAACTTAAATTAATGTGTCTATATCTTTACTTATGTATAAAGAGAGAGAGAAAGAGAGAGATTTTGTAAGTTTGTTTATAAACATATAGATATGTGGAGGATAATCTTTAGGACCACTGTACCTTTTTGAAAAATACTTTTTCTATTCTCCTGATGGACACAGGCTATATATTATATATATAATATCCCCTATATATAAGAGAGAGGGGCTATAGCGAAACAGCATTCACTATATCAGATAAAGTATATAATTAACAAGACCTTTATAGTCGTTTAAGAAAAAACCTAAAGTATAATACCTGCACAGTTTTAAGTAAAGTTGCCAGTAATAACAATAGTTATTAAAAATCAAAATCAAAAAGTTCCGTGAATTTGAATTTGTATTTTGATTTTAAGAAAGAACAAAAAATTAAGTGCTCGAGGTTTTCGGTTTCATAAATTCTGATACGCAATTTTTTAAGTTGCTCCATTAAATTCTGGCAACTTTGCAAACAAAAAAAAATTGGCTTATCAGCATCTTATGAAACCAAAAACGTAGAGACCTTAAATTTTTGCCTTTTTTCAAAGTAGTAAAATTAAGAAAACTTCTAATATTATGGCAAAATTCATTTTGTATGAAAAAAATTTACGGCGTTTAACGTTAAGTTGTAATTCTTTTGTAGTTTATAAAATTGCTAATCTACTTTCGGATCCTAGAAAATATTCTAGCACTTTTTTTCAGTCATATGACAAGTCATAATTACCTAACTAAATAAAATAGCAAAAGATATCGATTGTTTTTTTTTAATAGAATAAATACATTTATTGTATTTAAAAATTATTTTGAATGTAGAACAGTGTAGATCTCATTATCACGAGCGACCACAGTTGAATAATGGCGCGGCGCGAGCGCTGCCGCGCCGCTTTGTTTGCGGTCGTTTTATTGGTGAGGACAATATTGCCAGTTTGCCACCAAAGCAGTGGTTTGGAACAAATATATTTCCTGATTATTTATATATTTCCAGTCGCCAGCCTAACAATTTAAAACATCTACTATTTTGTTTGAACTTCTATAATTATACGTATACGTAATACCCATAAATTTACTAATGTCATAGAAGTGTTTACTTTGAAACAAATTGATCTAAACATTAGTCGATTCCATTGATGAGGCAAGTGAAAAATATGATTTGAATAAGTTGTAAAAAAAATGTCTTTTAAGCGTGTCCTGTAGGTTCAATTCCAAGATCTAAGATACTAAATAACTTATTTGTTAGCTTGCAACGCATCGTTTTATTTAAGTAAGACCTAAATCTATTTTGTTAGTTCAATGATAATATAAATTTTCATGAATTAATTTTAATTTGTTATCTTTTGTACACAAAAAAAAATTCAAATAAAAGTCCATCAGCCTCGCATTCGCGCCCTTTGAAAACATCCTACTCACAGCTGGCCCAGCACCCTTTTTAACTCCATTTTTCTTTGTAAAAAAATCCGTAACTTTTGTTTTTATCCTCTTAACAAGAAAGTAATCTGTCGATCTTAGTCGCGATAACAGGATTTTTATGTAACAAACTCAAGTCGCGCCTTCCCTCACATAGCTCCGGGGCACTCGTGAAATCTCCGCATTATACTCGCCTGCCAGACTCTTCTATGGATTCTGAGTAATATACTTTTCCCCTGTCGGAATTACAGCTTTATTTTGTTCATATAACATAAAATCGGAGTAAAAGAGACGCCTATGTCGAGGCCCGAACAAACACCTATCCCTGCTTTTATTTAGTAGACTTCAGTATTAAATCTACAAAAAAGTTTTCCTGACAAAAATGCATTGTAATAATATGCTCTTTCAAAATTGAAAATCCTCTTTTACATTATATAAATATGTATTAAATATAATTTAGATGACAAAGCTATAAACTTATTTTAGCAAACAGGACAATGTAAAAAAAGAAACGGGTTGCACTCGGGGAGTGCCGGCAGAAGTAAAAACATACTCGCTATTTACTTCCCATCACTTCTTATCCATATTTATTTATTAAAAATAATAACTTTGTTTATTTACTTTTTTGACGTTGTATATTTAACAGCTCAATCTGTCATAGAATTAAAATCCCATATCCAACCTCCCTGTACTACTCATAATCGCCATATACTAAAAATAAAAACTAACCTAATGTAAATAAAGGTCACGTGTCGTAACGCGAGTGACATCTTATGAATTTTCGATCAGGGACACGTGACCTGACGCGAGTTTAACAGTTTTTACCCATCACAAAAAAAGTGCACAGCGCCGCTAAAGAAGATTTCACTTCAAAAAAAAATACTTATACAAGTAATCAAAAAATAACACTAAAATGTCCCGTACAGTAAAGTATCCTAATTGAACCGAAATTGTTATCTACACCTGGTCTACTCTACGCCTATTACGAAGATGTAGGTACCGAGTAGTAGATCAATATTTAAATTCTAAATGAAGTAGACAGTGAATATTAAACAAGTTCAAGAAATTATTTAGTACAGAGTTAAGAACACGTACGCAACTGCGTAATGTAGCACACAAGGGCTAAAATAATATGCAAGTGTATGTAAGGCGGGCGTGTAACACGAATGACGTTAAATTTTAGTTAAAGTCGTCGGAGGCAACAGGTGTGCGAGATGAGCCGGGTAGAGACTCGTGCGAGTAATTATCTTGACTCCGTTTTACCCTTCACCTGTTTATTTAGAAAAATACCCTTAACTAACTTTGAGGTAGACGTTGTGGGTAATGTGCTGAATTTGGTCTTTTTTTTTATAAACAGTTTATTTTATAGAAATATTAAATTTATTTATATAATGTTTTTTTTTCGTATATTTTTACTGCTTCGAATACTTTTTTTTTGTCAATACCTTATTTATTTTGCATTCATTCAAGAGATATTATTTATGTTAATTTGAAAACTGTTACTTTTGTATGTTAGTTGCAGACTAAATAATTTTATGGCTTACTCCCTATTACTAAAGCTACGCTATTCGTCTGTTTGTCACTATGCTGTAACTTTTCAACTATACAAGAATCCCTATAAAAATATATTTTATATTTGTTTTTCCATACACTAAAAACAATTCTTTACTAATAGCGTATAAAAGAAAATAAGAGTTCATATTGCGTATTGGTACAAACCCATGGGTACGCGTGCCCGACTTTCACTTGGCCGATATTAAGTTATCAGTAAACCACGTATACCAAAAACTATTTAGGAAGACAATAAATATAAATGTCTTGATATTTTTGATAGCTACAGATAGACTTGTAGAAGCCAGAAAAAAGGTAACAATACCAACGTTAAACATGAAATGTTAAATGTGAGAAGTTAGGATAGCTTATTACGACAGAAAATTCAGAAAAGTTCTAAAACGCTTTTAAACTTTTAAACCCTGGAAACTTTTATTTTATTTTATTCCATTCATCGATTGAGAATATTCTGTTTAAGCTTTTTACATTCAATATTCCAGACAACAAAAAAAGTTAATATCAATCCCTGATATTATTTCAGTTACAGTCGATCCTGTAATAATTACTTATTTTAAACGCTGTTATGTCGTTTAACGCAATTCATGGTCATACGATTGTTAATTTACGCTCTGCTAGAATAACTACCAATAGTCCATTATTTTGTTTCAATGATCTATTTATGCTATCTTGTGCGCGCGACTTTGTTCATGAGAATGTTGTATTAGAATATCTATTTTTTTAAAGATGTATTCGTTTAAAGCTATAAGGTTGTGCTGTTGATAATTGTACCAGAGCTTTCTTCGTAGGCAAGAGATTAGATTTTTAGAGGGTCCGTAACACGCAAGTAATGCCATTAGTGTTACAAACGCTGATAGGCTACAGTCACCGCTTAGCATCAGGCGGGCCGTATGCTTAATTAACACCTTAGCGGTATGAACAATCTTTTGTTGAACTACTGTATTAGTTGTATTAACGAAATTCTTGTAGGTGTAGGTACAAGTAACCTCGAGGGTTCTATTATTTGTTGTTAAACTATATAACCGTTTTTAAGATAAAAAAAAAATCTAGTAAGAGGATTCCCCTTAAACTTTTACTTTTTGTTTTTTAACTTCTCTTGAGGGAAGTTATTATGATAGGTCCGAAAATGGAAAAGTGTGTGTGTGTGTGTGTGTGTATGTATGTTAGTTATCTTTTTTCTCCTCGATATCTCAAGAACCAATGGATCAATTTATCTCGTGACCATCTCAATCGATATGCTACGTCATGACTTAGATCTGAAAAGAGTTTGAGCAAAACAGGTCCAGCGGTTTGTTTTTTATTACTAAAAAACTGATTTTTTTAAAGACGCAAAAAATATTGCTACCGAACTATTTCTTTAATTTATTTCCTAATTCCGCGATAAATAAGGCTTTATTATCACCCTTTGTACAGAACCCAAAAATACATCAATTATAAAGCACGTCATAAACAAATTATAAAAAAATCAATCACAGTAGATCGATTCAAATGTATAATTAATCACTAACACATGTTTTTTGTCTAATCCTTCAATCTAATTTTGCTACTTTCAGGCATTGTATCATGAGAAACATAACAGGCCCAAATGAAAAATGCTTTTTATCTCAAAAGCCAAAAAACTACAATTACCCACTAGTTACTACCGTTTTCAAATTAAAATGACGACCTGGTAAGTAAAAACAGCAGTTTTTATTCTGTCGTTACTATTTTTATTTATTTTTATAAAATTGTGCTATTTGGTTATGTGGCAGACATTTTCAAATAATTTAGAAAACTTGTCATAGTACAATTTGTCACACAATATTTTCTCTCACTACCTATACATATATTATCTCTTTCGCTATTTATGTGTTTTTTATAGAAAATGTAATATAACATACTTATTTCATAATTAATAAATTCATGTTTTTTTCTATCTATGCTTTATCTTGATTTAGATTTTTGACATAAATAATCTGATTTTATAGTTATGTGTTAATGTTCTTTTTAAGGCCGTACGATAGACTAAAATTAATTAAAGTTGCTCAGTACTAGCAGAGTTGTTGGGCGGAATAAATGAATACTAAAAATAATAAATTAGCTCCATGTTATACCTTATTCATGCAAAAAAAAATTTTTCTAATTATTCTTCTTATATAATTCGTACAATCGTTTTCTTCTGCTATAGGGATACCAATAGTAGCCCAATCACTACAGCATGGACTTTTGTTCGCTTAGACAGTCTTGAGAGCATAAAATATTGTGCCATACTCTTCACTCAACACATTAAAAAAATATTATATAGAGTATCTATAATATAATAAAATATAAATCAATTAAAAAAATCACTCGCTCTTATTTTCAGAATTATAGTTTCAAAAATGTCGTAGTCAAGTCAAATCAAACAAGAAAAAACTAAATATAAATCTGCTTAACATTGACACGCCAGACACACAAGCAGAAAGGGTTTTAATAATATTTCTACAACACCTGGTACTCAGCCGAGTAATATAATTGAATAAAAAAATAAACCTTCAATGGAGAGACTTTTTATCGATTACCAATTTATTATATACCTATATTACACCCGCCCCAAATTCGGTTTTCGGTGTAGGATTTCATCCTCAATTATAGAACAAAAATCGACTCATACTTGACATTTATAAGTAGCCTATGTCCTTCCCCGGGACTTAAACTACCTCCACGCCAAATTTCATCTTAATCGGTACATCGGTTTAAGTGTGAACAGGTAACAGGCAGACAGACCTACTTTCGCATTTATAATACTTATATGGATATCGTGATACAAAAGTACAAATCGACAAACGCAACCAGATGCTATATTATGATGAGCAGCTGGTATGAACATCGAATATTGCCTGGCGTCGACAGCGGTCCTGCATTTACGCAATTTCGCTCACTTGTCAATTAAATGTCACACGCGATTCACTGTGAATTTACTCAGCCGCTCGCGAATATCGGCTGGAAATTTGCATAAAAAACACATCCTCGGCTTCGTGGCTGTATACGATTTTATTCAGTGTTTTAAGCTTATGGACTACACTATGTGTACTGGATACTTAACTTTGTAATGTATGCATGTATGTCTTAACGGTTTTAAGCTTTAGAAGGGGTGACCAGCTGAATACATACTTACAGCATTATGTGTGGGAATTCCTCCCCTTTTACCAACCACTTAAGTAAGTGACAGGTGATGAGTTCATCGCTGCAATATTGGTTATGATACAGTTTGTTTAGCCTGGTGTAAAGTTATGTCCTGTGACTGGGGTCATAAGTCAGGGCTTTAAAGTGATAATAGTAAAATTAAAGACCAAGAACAGAATACTATGCCCCCTTTGCCAGTTCTTGACGAATCTTAAGAATCAAATCTGGATTAGGCAGAAAAGTATGTATAAAAATATAATGAATCGTCACCCGTACGACAAATTACCGACACTCCTATGAAATTTTATCGAATCGACCTGTCAAATGTGGGACATTAGAACGGTAGAAATATTTTTAGTAGATTCTATCTTATAAAATTCTACATGCATGTATCATGTTATTTAATCTCGTGGTTCTCTAATTTAATATCACTTTAATAACATCTTTAATTTTTGGGGACCGTAGGATCAATCACAAAACTTGCATACTACATGTATTTTGATTGATACCATAAACACAATAATCATAAATAAATCATCAAAACAGTGTTTGACAACCAATTCACAGTCAGTGCTAATTATATTATAGTTTAATAGATATATGTTATTACTGTTAATAGTTATTTATGATACAAGTGCGGTAAGTAGGTTACTACGAATAAGTGTCAAATTTAAAACACGAGTGTAGGGAGTGTTTTAAAAGCTCGCATTCGGAATAACCCTTTACGTTCACGTATCATACAACGTTTTTCAATGCATTTTGCGAAGAAGTAAATGTTAGGCATAAATATAAACTATTTTTATTTATTCTTCACTTAAGTAAATTTTGATATTCTTCTAGGTACTGATCTCTTCATTATTGAAGCAAAGTACTCTTATTTGCTATTTGGACTTCTTTTACGATATCTGTAGGAGTTAAATTTGTAATTTCTTCATCACAATTCGTTTTTAAAAAGTAATATTTACTTAAAGACAAAGCAGTTTCGCAATTAAATGGCGCGCTTTTTTACTGGTATACAGGTTTTTTTTACGAAGCAAAGGTGTGCTCTACATATAGCCAAATAATGTCCAATATATATTTTTGTTTGCGAAATAAATTTAAAATACGTATTTTTAAATAACATATTGAAGAATTTAATATTAAATGATAACGTGTGGTTCTTATTATTTACTAATTACTTATAGAGCACGCATAAGAATTAATTATTCATTATTTTTTTTTAAGATCATAACCACCTTGCATCCTTCTATATGGTGCAAAGTGCAAGCCTTAAAAATTTAAAAAGAAAAACATTGTATGAGTCAAATAATGGATGTCAATAGTGTTTTGTTTCATGCGTTCTCTAAAAAGTATCATGCCGCATAATTTGTACACATAATAAAGAAGACTTTACGAGCAACTGCTTTGAAAATTTATTTATAGTACTTTTATTTAAAGATTTTTTAAAAAAATGTAGGTAATGTAGGTATTTTAAACTTTCAGTGTTATCGTACTCATATAGCCTGTGTTCCTAAATTTGAACCACCATACTGGCCAGTACGGTGTGACGTCATTATCTAACGTCAAACTGCTGTGCCACTCCGAAATATGACGTCACACCGTACTGGCCAGTATGCTGGTTCAAATTTATGAACACAGGCTAAATAAATCAATTACACAAGTAAAACATTGTGGGAACTCAAACTAAGGTTGACAACTATGGTGACGATGCCGAATTTGTGTTAGTTTTGAATTAGGAAGACATAGAGCGGTTAAAACTATTTGAATACAAAATGGATTTTGAAACCGTTGTAAAATGATTTATAGTATCGTTATATACAAATGTTAATTTCTGGTCCCCGTGACCGGATATTTGTGTTTGTAGCACCAAATCTACGCATCTATTATATTTTGCAGCTTTTATGTTGAGGTGAGAGGTGAGCCCATAAATCTAAGACAGAGTGAAGTATGCAACAAATGTATGCGGCGAACAGATTTATTTGCTGACAAAACCTTAACAACCCTTACAGAAACACAATTTATGAATTTACATTAAACGGAACGGACCACTTTTATTACTTTTCTATACCTACATAGCTGATGAACCTCATATAACTACATAATTTTTAAAAATCTATAGTAGGTATGTAGAAAAAAAAACATTTTTGTTATTAATAAAATCATTGCGCAATCAAAACACTGTCGAGGTGTGATTGTCAATTGAGAATTAATTTAAATTTTGTAGGGTAAGCGAGCATCGTACAACCCAAGGGACAAAGCTGGTATCAAATCGAATAGAAGGTTATAATTGACTTTAATCAAGCGAACTACCACCGATCAGGGTCACGTTTACTGAACCAATATGAACTCTGAAACAATACGACAAGTGTCGAAAGTCAAGCGCTTTGAAATATAATTTAGTTTCTAAATTCGCCTGGACACAGCTAAGCTGATGTCGTGGTAAGTCTAACACTCACTTAGTAGGTGCTTCACAAAAGTAATTTGCGACGCTCGTGGCTGATCATTTAGATCTTCCCACATTTACATACTGAGTTACCATTTTGCCATATTATTGTCGTATGTGCGAAACAGGCCGGTTTCAACAGGCCAGTGGTAAGTGGATTTATTGTCGGTATAGTGAGAAATAACTCGCATGTTTGTGACAATTGTTTTACAAATTAAAACTGTTATATATGACCCGGTTTATAACAATTTAGTATAGTATTTGCTTAACTATTACAATTTTTTCAATTTTTGTCAGCCGTTCGAAATTTTTATTTTTCTTTTTAACTTATTTACATATTTGTCAACGAAAAAAATAAACTGCAAATTAAACGTAAAGCGTTTTTATAAAGATCTAAATACTGCGCTTATCCAAGCAAGAAAATCCAAAATTTAATATTTTCGAACATATGACTAAACCACAAATTGTTCTGAAAACCCGGTTTAGTTCAAATATTTGTAATTACGGTTCTTCAAGAAAGAAGTTATTAGATTTTTGAAGGGTTGGCAACGCCCTAGTGATACTCTTGGTGTTGCAAGCGTCTATAAGCTACGGTGACCGCTTACCATCAGGCGGCTCGTAAGCTTGTTTGCCACCTCAGTGGTATAAAAAAAAAGGAAAAAAATTCCAAACAGAGCCTACCAACATCGTAATAACTTCATTTTATTAATAGTAATAATTATAATATATTAATAGTAATAAAATGAAATTATCTACATAAAATAAAATACATTAACACAAATCAGTGGGGTAACTTTCGACGCTCAATTTAAATTTCACTCGAATTTTGTCATCAAACAAACCACTTGTTACAAATATAACCTTCTTCAGGTTACACCTTTTTAGAATCTTACTTTAAATTAATACTTTTATTTTAATATTTTGAATGTTTGAATATCGGGCTAGAATGCTAGAAATGTCAAATCTTAATTATATTTAAATATATATATATATATATATATATATATATATATATATATATATATATATATATATATATATATAACTTACAGTGAAGAACAATTTTTTACTTTGTTATCATTATCTCCAAAATCCACCGAGCTGTATTTTTCCTGATCCCTTAAAAACCCAGAAACCATGCAGTGGAAGTGCTGCACATTTAGAACATCTTTTTATGCCACAAAATAAAATAGTATTAAAGATTACACACCACTAAATATGAACCAACTTACATTGCTAAATGTAATTATTTAAAACTATTGGCTTTTATGCGAGATATTTTAAGGTTGCTGTATACGATTAAAATTGGGATTGTGGTCGGGTGTCAGCCCCCAGTTACTAACTTACATTGCACTCTCTGACTGTAAATCGCAAACTTCTGTCTTAACTACTTTACCGCGACTCTAAGAGGATCAAAGTTTCCTTGTAGAACTATCAGCCTCGAAGCGTTGATCATATCCTGTCAACCACTGACAGTTTCTGACGCATCCATGAAAGCCCCTTGCTGCAGCTCATTCCATGGCTTGAAAACAAATTAAAACCGTCAATCACACCAACAGCTATTACTGATAAATCACAGGAAAGATTATCCGTGGCTATTAATTGCATTTCGCTTAATTGCGCCCATCCATTTTCGTTTCATTGTAAGAAAATTAATGAAGTAACCATTTTGATTTGTTTGCTAAACCTTGGTAGCGCCGTAATGGATTAGACACAAATAAATAGGATCTGAAGAATCAATACCGACTAATCACTCATGCGTACAGTCGCCCACATAAGCTAATATCTGTATCATTTATCTGAGGGTAGAATTGGTTAGTTAATCAATGTTACGTATTTGAAATAATGCTAAGGAATATTTAGGTGTTAAAAATCGAATCACATAAGTTTTACTTTAGATTTCATTATGAGTAAATATAAAACATTTTGTTTCCATAAAAATATAATTGATTAACATATTTTTGATGCTAATTATTTTAATGATTATAGACTTGGACTACGCAATAGCCTCACCAAATTTACCATCCTTTGGAAAGAGACAAAGCAAACCTGTAGCCTTTTTTCTCATTGTATAGTGTTTTGAGTTTAGCTCCATCTTTGTCATTTTTTTAACATCTGGCTAAGAAATGCACAGTCTAGTTCTTTATGACTATGTTAATAACCGACTCCTAACTCGGTATGCTGGCTAAAGTGGATCCTCTAAGACCCATTTTTATATTTGTCACCATGCAAAAGGTTACTCCGTATTAGATAAGATGTGCTTAAGTGTTGTGAATGTTGTCACCAGTGTTACATTGTCACGGCAATAATTAAATTAAATCAAGGTAAAATTTAAAAACAGAATCAAACTCGGATAAAGCGACGGTAATTATTCCCGCAAAAATGTCAAATGAAGATCAAAAGGAAAATAATTCAAGGTGAGGCCTTTAAACAACCTCTTCAAATAATGAACATTAATATTCATTTAAAAAAATATTTTTCTGTTGTAATAATTTCCAACAATGCTCTCTAGCTTATTTGATGCTTACAAAGGCTCTCAATTAATTCTGTCATGATGGACAAAATGGGCTTACACTTGCATCGGAAAAACGGAAAACTCTTTTCGAGAAAACCGGCCAACTGTGTGTCGTATTTTGCACATTTAAGGTTCCGTGCCAAATATAGAATATAAGCCGTCCGAATGGCAGAATTATTCATAAGCAGTAGGTGAGTGAATGTCTTCTGTTCATTTGACCGCAAAATCAAATTGGTTTTAACAGAAAAAAAAAATAGGAAATTTCAAAGAAGAATTCTGATTTAATAATATATTGGTATTTGATAGTAAACTATACGCAATAATAAACATTATCACCAAATTTCAAGTTCATCAAGTCAATGGGAAGTTAAAAAAAATATTTACTAAAAGAATACTTTCAACGCCACTGTACTTAGTAGGGACCTGTTTTGATAGTGTTTCTTTTAAGTGCTCTGCAGTTCACGACCTTAAGTAGCTATTTCCGTAGCAGCTTCTAAAAGTCATCAGTTTAAAATCGGTCCGTGAGTTGCGCACGAACGCTTCTCTGGATCGTGCCATTAAACATTTATGCCTTCAAGATAACGCGCGCTTTTTGTATACTCCTCGATTTTTATTGCTCTTTTATTCCACTCTAATCTGAGATAGAGTACTAGGTACCGTTAGTTACGCATTTCTTTTACAAACATTGTCTGTTAAATTCTTTGATTGTTGAGTTTAGTTTATACCAATCAATGAGTTTGTTAGTGGAATCGTTTGATTTCGTTGACCGATTTAATTTTCGGCAACACAGCGCCGTATGGTACCAAAGTAAGCAATGCTTGTGCTATGGATACCAGAAAATCGATAAAAATATATTACTTTTATTTACAAAAGCAAATACATACATTTTATACACGGAAAACACCCAGTCTCAAGAAAAACACAAACAATACGATGTTTGTCTTGTGCGGAAATCGAATCCACGCCCCTCGATTCAATATTTGGGCCACAGAGCCACGTAGATAATATAAAATAAATAACGTTATATAAATAAGTACGTAACCTAAATTCTAAATTAAGTCATTATCAGGGTACATCAAGGTACAAACAGATAGGTATATATTTTCATTGTGTCTTTTATTTACCTTACATTTCATCATTTTTACGAAAGGCAACCGACATTAAAGCGAAGAGGGGAAGAACGACTCTGGACCCTTACTTGTTAAAACATAACAAAAGCAAATGTTTATTTTGCCTCACCAAACGCCAGATTAAAAAGCCTTTACAACAAAAATGTGGTTTCTTGTGTCAATAAAAAAGAAAGCTAGCTTAGGTATATTACATATGCCGGTCATTCTTAAGGTAACACAAAGGATAAAAATAATGAAAAGGTAGAATAGAAAAATGAAATTTCTCTTGCTACGAGCCACATGCACAAATGACGTAACAAATCTGACAAATGATACGGCAGAATATAACAATGTTAGTTCCAAGTGGCCGTTCAATTATGCAAACACACCACGTGATACGGCCAGCAGTAACAATACTCTTTAACAGCTGCCAAACGGTATCCGCACAATGAAACCGTTTTCATACTTCAGTCAACTTCCCGAGCCATAAAAAGAAAGATACGTCATCCATATGACAGGACGTCCAGCGCTGGAATACTTAATTAGCCTCGTCCCTGGTCGTCCACTTTATTTTTATTTGAATCCCATGAAAATATGAAACGTGTTGGCTCATTCGCGTTAGGGAGAATGACTTACCACCGCCATTTTATATGCGAGTCAATGTTTATGAATTTGTCAATAAACACGCCAGAATAATCTCTGTTACCTTCGCAATTTGTTCGTCGCATGCCAAAATTTTACCGTTACGTATACCTCTTTTTAGCAGATGTGAAATGAAATACTTTCGAATAAAACGTAAACCGATAGTAACTTGGATAAAGAAGTCCCTTTTTACGATGACTTGGAACTTAATTGGTGTTAGGTATCGGGAGTTTAGGGGAGGTTATCATGCAAGGAGAACATAAATGCTGCTACAATGCGCAGGGTGTGTGGGGTTCGGAAACCTTATCGGTCCGTAATGCTTTAGGACATTGTAGCTAGTTGGTTGAAGTTAATGTATAATAGACGGCATATAAAATGAAAATTATACAGTCTTTGGCGTAGTAAACATGGCTGTTTAGTTTTATTTTAGTTGACTGTAAACGAAATTTTTCGAGTCACGTTACTACTGAAAATTATATTATACTTCAATAGCCTAAAATATTTTCGAAAGCTTAACAATCGTTGTTACTAGCTTTTTCCTATTAAAATTTAATAATGTATTATTAAAATGGTAATACGAGTTATTTAACTGTTTAACTTTAAACTATTTCTATCGATGCTTTTCAAGTGTAAACACCAAATCAAAAAAATCAGATCCATAGATGACTTGAAGTTAATCCACTTAATATATTTTATTACAGGATAAAAAATTGTAAAACTTTGATTTGCAATTTGCTTTTTACTAAAGTACCTAGTAACGTACCCTACGTACGGATATGCCTTTAATTTGAATTAAATCATCAATCTAAATTAAATCATAAGGTACATAAATAATATCATAAGGTATATTATTTAAAAAAAGGATATCGGAAAAGCAAAGCATACTGAAAATTTTAAATAAGCCAAATTTAAATTTAAAAATGATAAGATTATAAATTGATTAATCAAGAACGATTTTTCGTCGGTGACTCCTCATTAAACTGATATGGCGGTACGGTGCTTCATCACTCCTTCAAATGGCGTTTCGCTTAATTTTCTTTCCGAGGCAGGTGTGTTCGACAGAGCAATTATTTATGCCGTCAGCCGTGACGTCATCCCCTACACCCTTACCTCGATGCTTTTCCCTTAGCGAACACAACTTTCTATTAACGTTGTCTAGATAGTTCTAAACTGTAAGTAATTCTCGTTTAAGCCTAACGCCTAAGTTAGTCTGTCAATGCAGCACTTAACATTTAATAAAAAAAACCTTTCTTTTTTCTTTTTTATGGAAGTTCTAAAGATAATCGTTGTAACATTACGCGCAACATTATAATTATGTTAGCATAATGCCTCTTTAAATGGATTTTTTTACTGTAAATTACTGTATCAGGTTTTACTTTTTAGAAATTATTAATAAATAATTTAATATTTGCAACCTACAATAAAAAAAATTTAAAAAAAATAAAAATTATTTTAATAAAAAATATTTTTGGGATTTTTTTTTTAATTTTTTATGTATACCTATTAAAATCAATCAAGAAACCCGTCCATAGAGTTAATATGCGCTCGGGGCGCTCTATGCGCTCAAATTCATCGTGCAAGTCCGAGTCGTCAGTAGGTTTCTTAAATATGGTCCAGATAACCTGCCATTGAAAGAACCTTCGTACTTGGGGCGTATAATGGCTCTGTGATGTCTGCTACGCTGTTTCCACTGCATATTAATGACATGTTGGACATCAACATCATACATTTCTATGCAAATGACTGTACTGGAAAGCTCACGGGTCGTGCAAACATCCCTCGTCCGTTGTGGAGGAAAAGCGTGGAGACCTTGTCCACCTTGACCACTCTGTCCAAGGAACGGGACTGGGGACGGTAAAACTTGGTCCGATTCAACCCTTCAAAGACACTAGTCTGCGCGTTCACCGCTAAGAAAACCCCATTTATTGCAGTCCTATAATTGCAGAACACTCATCTCTCCATCTCTAAGAGCATTTGGATCCTTGGTGCTGACATCTCCACCGATGTTCGGTTTCGAGATCATTTGCAAGACAAGGTGAAGCTGGCGTCCAAAAAACTTAGTGTACTCAACATAGCAAAGCAGTAGGTTACTGCTTTACAAGTCGCAAGTTCGGCCCCACATGGAGTACTGCTGCTAACTCTGGGCGGGTGCACCCGGATACCAGCTTGGCCCTTTTGATTCGGTTCAGCGACGAGCTGTGAGAATTGTCGACGATCCCAAAGTCACTTGCCGTATCGAGTCCTTAAGTCTGAGAAGCGACTTCGCCTCCCTGTGTGTGTTCTACCGCCTGTTCAATGAGATGTGTTCTGAGGAATTGTTCAAAATAATGCGCTCGGCTACTTTCTACCATCGCACCTTTCGCCATTGGCAAGGGATTCATTCTCATACTTTAAAACCGAAATGGTGGCGTACAGTGCAGTTTCAGAGAAACTTTCTCCCGCGAACGCTTGGGTTGTAGAATGCGCTGCCAAGGTTTTCTCTAAAGAATACAACACTATGGGAATCTTCAAGAAAGAAGTTATTAGATTTTTAAGGGTCGGCAACACGCGTGTGCTACCACAGGTGTTACAAACGTCCATAGGATACGGTGACCGCTTACCATCAGTCGAAACGTAAGCTTGTTTGCCACCTTATTGGTATCAAAAAAAAACTTCCATTCACCAGTATGAAGTAAACGATTTCTGTTAAGAAAACTTATTTCCTAAAGTGCTGTTTAAGAGTCTACTTGAATAAAAAAACCGGTTTGATTTTTTCACAGCTCCAAGGGACAGTAGACCTGAGTATTTGATATAAATTTTAGCTTGATACCTCCACGCGTTCCTGAGAAAAAGGGTCTTGATAGACGGACAGACAACAAAGTGATCCTATAAGAGTTCCGTTTTTTCCTTTCGAGGTACGGAACCCTAAAAATGCTTAAAGTTGGTATTTTTCAACTTTTAGAAACATAAATTTGATATTAACAAAAACAATAATAACTATTGTAACGTAAAGCTTTGACAAACTCAATTATATAACAGTCTTTTACTTGCTACCTAACTACTATAAAAGTATCAACCTGTCCTAAATACTAACAGAATGTCAGATTCATTTGTCCCCCTCGTATTTAGAATGTCACTAAGGTTGATACGCCTATGGTTTAGTCTCTAATTTGACAGTGACATATAATGGATTGAATTAAAATGTCATGACGTTGTTACACAAAATGAGTTTGTACTCAAATTAACGAAGGTCCTATTGTTTTCAATTTTATTTTTGTTAACAAAAGTAGAGGTTTTGTCTCACACTTTGTATTTTTTAAAGATTTTGATTTGAAGCGAAATAAAACACGTAGCTGAATGTTCTGTCAATAAGTCTTATTTTTTACTTTTAGTGTATTTAAAGTCAGTTTTTGCTAAACAAAAAAAAAACAGTTTATTATTTAATGTAATTTTTTTATGTTCTAGTATCTGAACCAAACAGTGTAGGTATATGTATTGTAATAAGTACCCATCGCTTCAAGCAATAATATATTTAATTATATATCTAATTTACCTAATCCACAAGTTTTGTTTTAGATGCTATTCATTTATTGGAGCTTGCACCGAATGATTTGAGAAGTGTCCCTACACATACCGGAAATAGTATTACTATTAGAAAACTTTTAATTTCGAACTTATCGCTATAGGTGATCAATATATGAGTACTGTTCGCTATTACTTATAGTTTCGGATTTGGCCATGCTCGCCAAATGAAAAATTCAACCTGTTTATCTTTAAAATTTAATATATTAATTATTATATTATTAAAATATTGTTATATATCTTTCTTATTAAAGATAAAACAAACAATTATTGATAAATAATCAATATTGCCTGTCATGACCTACGGCGATAAAACATGGAAACTAACTAGGTCTGATGAAAAATTACCGCAGTCAAGTAGTCAAACCTAAAATCTTATAAGCACAACAACCACGTCACTATTACTAATGGCGAAACTACAATAGAATTGTTATTTGACTTTAAGTTCCCACATGGTCCGCCTTCAACCAATAAGCTTTTGTCTAAAGACTACAGTGTAATGTAGGGAGACTAGCTACGTACTATTTTAGGCGGTAAAAGGTATTTTAAAAGGTCATAGTTTACGTTCATAAGGTGGGTAAGGCACCTTGACCGAAAAGGTACAATAAGCGTTGTTGTACACCTTTTACGCCCACGTGCAATACAAAATAAACTTGGCCTAAGATGGAAATGTTAGGGCGGACCGTAAGCTTGTTTGTCTTAGTGGTATAAAAAAAAACAAAAAAAGACAATCAAAATAAAATTGGCGGACCTTATGATCCTACTAGCCACTCGACTTTCCAGCCCATAAAACATCCTATTTGAATTAACGACTGCTGTCATATGACAAACGGCCAAGTTTGACAGTTGGATCACTGAGGACAATGGAAAAATGTACCAATAGGCGGCCACCAATTCTATTACTGACCACACCTGATGTTACTTAACTTCACATATCATTTCTGATATACAAATTTAATGTTGTAATATGTAACGAGCTTTTTTTTACAATTATTTGATTATTGAAATTAGGATCTTATTAAGTATGGAATCCTCTGTGCACGATCCAACTCATACTTGACCATTTTTTTTATTATGTCTATAAACGATACATTTCATATCATCATCGTATAAACTACAACAATTTAAAAACGGCCAAGTGCGAGCGAAAGGATTCCGTACCATTATCTATAAAAACGGCAAAAATCACGTTTTTTGAATGGGAGCACCCCTTAAATATTTGTTTTATTTTTATTTAATTTTTTATTTTTAAAGTGAATATATAACTAACTATTCTGTAAATATTTCAAACGTCTACCTGCTGCCGTTATCATTATCAAGCAAAACGAGCAAAAAAATCACCTTTGTTGTATGGGAGCCCCCTTAAATATTTATTTTATTATATTTTTTAGTATTTTTTGTTATAGCGGCAACAGAAGTACATCTTCTGTGAAAATTTCAACTGTATAACTATCACTGTTCATGAGATACAGCCTGGTGACAGACGGACGGACGGACAGCGGAGCCTTAGTAATAGGGTCCCGTTTTTTTACCCTTTGGGTATGGAACCCTTTAAACAAATTTTTATATAAAATACTATATATAACATATATATAAATAATAGTAAACGTAATTTTAATTACGTAATTTTGTAAAGATAATAATAATTAAAAACCTGTAAAATCTTGTTTATTACTTGAAAATATATATTATTATGGCAATAACATGAATGCGTCGGTGTAAGGTTTGAACGTTACCATTTTATTATAAATTCTCCCTCTCAGTACCCTGTGGAATTAATCGTCTTACTTTTCTCTCTCAACCGTAATCCTCACAGGGAATTGTGTGGTCAGGATCTTCCGTAACCAGTACCACCGGTTCACACAATATAACGAATTTTACACACGAAATTTAATGATTTACAAATATTTAAAAATAAAAACTAGGTTCTCAATAATTTTAATTTAATGTGCTTTTGTATTTATTACAAAATGGAATTCTTAATGTATGTTGTTCTAAATGTTCTAATGTATATGAAATATATTTAATACAAGACACGTGTTTTAAATTTACCTTAAAATAAACCTTACAATTTCATGGTAATATCTTACACATAAATACAAAATGATATTACCTACTGAACAACTAAATAGGCAACGCTAGTAGAATAGTATTCAATAAAAGATGAGATGAGATAGAGAAATAAAACTAGGGTTTCTTGTAGTAGGGGATTTTGCTGCAAAGACGTAAGAAACGATAGTTACGAAGTGTACACTCAGGATTTACTGCATCACTAGTTGCGCTCAGATAACTATCGTCAGTAACGCTTTAACTTATGAAATGGTCTCTCTGTGTAGTTGTGCTTTGCCTTTGTTGAGTGAATACGAATAATTGCTTCCATTTTGTGTCAGTAAAACTAGATTTTAATTGTACGTTAGATCAAGTTACTCGTGTTTAAAATTTAACATCAATTTACGTAAAGCTTTCATTTGATTCTTAGTTATTTTTAAATCGTTAAAGAAATCATCTTGAGCTCAAAATCAAAATTTCAGCAAAAACAAAATTTATTTTTAAGTCCGATGTGCAATCTTTCTTAAACTTGATGAAATTACAATACTAATTTAAGTTTTTTTTTCTTTTATGTTCTTTTAAGCGGTAGATTTAGTGACTTCATTTCTATCTTCTATCTACGTCTATTTGAAATTATACATCATTCGAACAGTTCAAAAATAAAATGAAAATCTCAGTTCATATGAAGCTTGTTCCGTACTTGCATAGTTGTTAGTTTTTTGTGTCCATTTCCCCACTACAGGTGCATGGGTTTCTCCTTAAGATGAAAGAAGGCTTAGGCTAGTATAGTTCATTCTGCTAGTCCAGTGTAAATTGGCAAACGTTGTTGAACTAGTGGCCACCCGAACGCCATTCATAGGGCTCTTAACATACCTTAACGACTACTGTCATAATAGAACGACAGACAATAGTAAAACTGATGATTTAACCTGCCTTGTGAGGCACAGAGTAGCTCATATAAAAAAATATGCCACTACGAGGCCAGCCATCCAATGACTGACTACACTTGACTGTTTACTTAAATCGTATCCTGTGTTTATACATAAATGTTATTGAGACACTAGCTACTCCCGTGCGTGCCTACAAATAATTAAACAAACTCACTGTTTCTCTTTGTCTAGCTTATCTAGTGGCGACCTACAACAACAGCCAAAAAACTTCTCCTTAAAAAAATACTTTGATGTGCCATCCATTTTTATATCAAGAGAAATATAAATTTAAAATATATCAAACAGATTTCCTAAATCATGTTTTTATTCCTTTATAAGAAAACTGAAAACGAAAATTCATTTTGCAAAATCTACGAAGTTTTAGAATTTAGGTCGAGAGGTTTGTTTCGACCTGATGGGCTTACTGGTGGCAAAAGGGATTAGTTTGTGTCACAATCGTCCGGCACTGTCGCTGCAGAATTAACTGCTGCGCTGGCCCGCCCTGAATGTCACTCTTATAATCGTGTGACACTTCTGGATTACCTCGGATAAATTGTTATAACGTTTTGAAAGCGGTCACTTCACTTGATTTACTTGATATGATTTAGAAGGCGGACTAAGTTTTATTTATTTTTAAGAAGATAATAATATATATAATATAGTATGTTCTATTTTAATGTTAATACGTAGGTATTTATTTAATTATGCATCACCTACCTTTTCTGTATATTTTCCTTTTTCTATCTTCCTAAAGGTTGTCTGGTAGTACTCTACGAGCTTATAAGCGATGAGACCACCTGATTGTATACTATAAGTTAATTTATTTTTGGTTTGCAATTAAGTATATATCTATCTATCTATCTATTGTTGTTGTTTATGAACGCGCCTCAAGTGGTCACCTATCCAGGATCTCGCGGTTATCGTTCCCGATAGACGTCTGCGACTAAGCCACAAGGGCTTTTTCCAAATTGAACACCTGATTGATTTCTCTACTCTTTTGGTTGCGTTTATTTGGGCGTGCACAGTTTGATTGGGCGGAACAATCACTTACATGTGTCAACTTCGACGAAGCTCTGAATCAAGTTTCACGGGTTCCCAAGCGACAGTATGTCTGGTAATGCTATTTTCCGTTTGGCTAATAAGCTTAGCATTCGCTATTACCAATCTGCAGTCGGGCTCGGCGCCTCTACGGCAATCAATTTGTTTCACGTCCGGACGTTTTGATTCTCTGAATTTCACAGGCACTTTGTACTGACTGGATGCTCGTTGCGGCAAATCTTTACCTCAATGTTCGTATCTGACAGATAATAGATATTCTGTATTTGTGTTTCAATAGTGTTATTTTACCTATCTATACATTAAAAAATCAATTGACGTTTGTTAGTCCTACAAAAACTCGAGAACGGCTGGACCGATTTGGATAATCCTTGTCTTCGTTATTGTTCGAGCAAGATTTATATGTAAGAAAAAAAAGGGTCGTGTGCGAGTCGGACTCGCGCACTAAGGGTGAACCGATTGCAATGAAATTTTGGTAAGTTGTTGTGCACACGCCGGGGAAGGTTTCTGAGAAAAAAAAACTGGTCAAGTGCGAGTCTGATTCACGCACTAAGGGTAAACTGATTGGAGTCAAATTTTGGTTAATTGTTGTGCACACGCCGAGAGAGGTTTCTGAATTAGAACATCCCTTTCAAAATGGGTGGCGCGGCAGTTGTTTTAAAAAGAGAAACAACGTTTCGCCGGGTCAGCCAGTTAATTATATTTGTTAGAATTTGGTGATTTACTACTTATGGGACAAATGTACTTATCACTTGAATAAAAACCGTTAAACATAAAAACATAACAAGTTTTTCCTTGTGACTAAGTTCGTGTGGACCTTAGAATTAAATTACTAAGAAAAAAATATTTTATTATATACGTCCACCCCATATGTTGTAAGTAGTCAAATGACCATAGAGTACGTAATGCATTGACAACAATTATGTTTTTTTCAAGAAAGCATTTTTTTGATTTATTAAAAAGACATTAAACCTGTTACTGACTGAAAATTCTGATTGCTCAGCTGTACGTGTCGTTTCTGGTTAATCTTTCCTGACTCGTAATATGCAAATAGTAGGTCAGGCTTTCAACAGTGTAGAATGAAAACTCAAGGCTTCAAGTAAGGGTACCAGTGTTCATTGTACATTCGGAACACGAGCGCCCCAAACGATGTCCCATCTCCACTCGCTCGAGCCGATTACATTAATTTTGTCATTTTATAAACGATTTAATAGACAATCTTGCGATTTGGCTATTTGTGAACCCGCCAAAAACGCCTTTGCTCTAAAATTAAATTGAAGTAATCTACATTTTGTTGGAACAACGAAAAAGGATTTGATTTTGAATACATCACGTGATTGAGGTTTTAAATATTTGTTTTACTTAGCAAGTAAATAGTAAAATTAAAGTGAGATTATCAATATAAATAAATACTGTCATAGCAAAGATGCAGTCAATAGATTACCCTCGAGCCACGACTTGAACCTGCGACCCTTACATTCCGTGTAAGTGCTATACCACTGAGCTACCGACGCACAAGCCTGACTGATGAAAATTTCAACTACATCTTTGCTCTAGAAATACGCTCGTAACGAGCGTCACATACAAACTCCTAGTGACCTATAAAGTCTGTGTTTTAAATTTTGTGTGTCTATAAGATTGATGTACTAGGTCTTTATAAGTCCCTAGGAGTTAAAGTTAGATTAGATATATATTATTTATGATCTCTATAGATTTTAACGTACCCGTAGCAGGCTTATAGCTAATATTGTTTGTAAAATTGGAACAGTAAGGCATAGAAATTAATTGCATTAACTGCACTAACTGATAGGAGGAGGAGACAGGGCTGAATACTTCAAAACTAGAGTTTACTAAATATTTAAAAATGGCTTGATTTATAGATCAATGAGTCAGTCACGGCATTTAAAACTAAAACTGCAACATTGATAGATTAATTTCACACTGAACTTTTGTTTTAATAATTTTCTTCAATGAATTTACTTGTATCTCTCTAAAATTTATTTAAAAATGCTTGTCATGTGATCATTATTTTGACAAACTTCTTTTAGCAGAGTCTATCTTTCCCGCTACTCAAATTACTCGTATTGTTTGACTAAAGCAATATGCAAGCCTTGGTATGCAATGACTACGCTGCTGGCCACACTTGAATTTCAATCTCTGCCTTTATTCCAGCTTGTCCATCAAGGGCTGCATTGCTGACCGCGCTGTGATACACCTTGAGCTACACTTTAAGCCATCAGCAGCACTGCCAGCAATGCAGACATTACAGACCGCAATAGTAATGTACTATTAATAGGTAAAAAGGGTTTTTGCAAAAAATAATGTTTAAACGCATTTCTTGAATATATGTTTAAATGGAGTTTTCAAATCAATTTCTGAACATTTTCAATTTATCCAGTATCTTATCTATAAATGGTGTTGGCGGAGAATTAATCTGGGCAGACTGAAACCCTCCTCCTCTCGCATCTCTCTCTCTTACCGGAAATTAAACGAATTAACGCCATCCAAATGTACATTTTTCACTTCGATGCTCGCGCATCGTATCGATAGATCTTTAGTCTTTTTCATCTAAAAACGATCTGTGCGTTAACTGTCTTTACTTAGATTCTTCAATTGATACGTAGCTGATGCACGAGAAATCGTAAATTGAATTCGGCATATTGAATTATCTTTCGAATAATGATTTGATTTGATTTACTGAAGTGGGGAACATTGTTTCAGTTCAATGTGATTGGAATTAACTTTGTTTCTGTTCAATAAAGTAAATTAAAGTTCTATATGTATATTCTATATATCTTCTAGACTACTTTTACTACTAGAGGTCTAAAATCCGCACTGTTTACGCGTGTTGACTATGGCCCAAATTGCCCTCGCTTGTGGGGGAAGGCCACACCCTAACAGCGGGAACGTATACAATTTGAAAGATACCTATGATCACTATTCACAAAAAAAAAATTCACGGTTCCCTCTTATTTATTAGTGGTAACATACATATACATATATATATATATAGATATATCGCTTAAATTACTGAAACATAAAGACTGATCATGTAACTGAAGCAGTTAGCTACGTTGTTAAGAACTGTTTCTAAATATTACCTTATAGTTACAAAATTCATTACTGTGCAAAGTAGAAAGCCCCCAAAGCAGAACGCATGCGGTCAATCCCTCAAGCCATTCAACCGAACTCTGTATATTCTGCAACGTAATGGCGTTGTAAAGCCGCTCGCACACCTGCTCGTTCGTACTATACTTGCTAATTAATTAAATAGCGGTCATTACTTCGGAAACGGTACTATATACGGTTACGGCTTCGTCCTACGTAGAACTGTTCGCTGTACAGTTCAACGGATATTACTTAATCGGTCTTTTCTCTTGTTTCTTTATGGCCTGTCGTACAATGATTTGTGTTAATTTGCAATTTTATTTTAAAAAAATATGTGTTAACTACTTTATGTAATATAATTGTTGTGTTAAAGTTAATCCGAATTAGATTTTGTCCATATAAACTTTAGTGCAAATAATATTTATTCATAACATCCAAGTTATTATCATATTTTGCTATTTATCATTGTTGCAAAATACATATTTATTAATAAAATGCCAATGGATTATGGAATAACTAGAGTTTTTAATTGTATACATACATTATTAATTCAATAAAAATTTTATTCATTCATAATGCACTGGCATTTTATGAATATACGTGTGCAGCCTATAGTTAATTGTACTTCATGATAATAACACGTTTTTAGTAGCGAAATGTCTATATTTAAAGATATTTAGTGTAATACAATATGTATGAAAAAAAGATGCGTTTATACACCTTTAGTTTAAAAGTTTACATATACAAGTATCATTCTTGTAAAAGACATGTCTTTAAGTTACTATCTGTTTTTAATTTGTTGCTTTCATAACAACGAATAGATATATGTATTTTTAATATGGAATCCAAGTAGAAGAAATAAACAAAGAAAAAAATATAAAAAATCAATTTTAAAAGCTTGTAAAACTTTTATTATCTGTCGGTAAATATTAAAGTTACTTTCTAAGGTAAGGCCTACTTTCATAAAATACTGGCAAAAGTAGTTTGGCTTCACGAAAAACGGTTAAACGTCTCAGTTTCCTTAAGATTTAAAAAAAAACCTTCTTCAAATAAAAACGTCAGAGAAATAAATTACTGTTAACATTTAATGTGATATACGCACACAATTTAACACGAAGCTTTTCGTTTATCCTGTTAACGAGCTCAGGCTGTCCAATAAATTTCTGGAAACTATGGAGATTTTGATTAATAAAACTGATTATGTTTACGGCTTAATGTTAATTTTGTTATTCCGCTTTACTAATGGTATTCAAAATGTGATTTATTTGCCATCGTTCTCTTTAAAGAGAGCTTTGCTATTTGGAATTGTTTCCGTATCAGAATCATTTTGTTAAAGGCCAAAAGAAAGGAAATAGTTGGCTTTTATCGCTAAATTTTTCAATCGAAAACTAGATATGGAGATATTATGAAGTTAATTTATCGTTAGCTTAATGATTATTGAATAATAATACTTAAATTGTATTACCTAGACGTTTAAAAGTTACTTTAGGTATCTGTGAAGAATAATTTGAATATAACAATGATTGCACAATACAATGAGTTATTAAAATTTAAATACAACGAAGAAAGAAAAAAAAAGCGAAAAGCTTACTTATACTGGCTGAAGCAGCTGAAGCTGCTATCTTAAGCCACAAACAGCTGCCCCCTAATCACCATTGTCCAATCCCCGACGCCCTTGTGATGTATATCATTTTTTTCAACCCTCTCCCGGCCGACTTGTCTTGGAATTGCGATGCTTAGCATGAAATTGTGAGGCTCTTAAGGGGTATTTCACGAGGATTATGCGGGACTCGGAATTTTTCCCTTGCAGTCGGCTAGATTGCGACCGCTTAGCTGTTTTGTAAACCTTTAAAGTGTCGGTGGGCATAAACTTCGCCCAGATCTGCGCTGACGTTAATGATCCGGACCCTTTCGTTATCTCGGAGACATACGGTTATTCCCTAGTAATCTGGAATTTCTAACAGGAATTATCTCGCCGTAAATATTTTTTTTCGTTCGTTTTTACAAACTCTCATTTGAGGAAATCTGAACTTTAATTATATTATCAAGTTTCTTATTTGACCACATAATGTCTTCTCATCAAGTAAATTATGACTTTAATCGCTGAGAAAGTTCCTCTGGGAGTTTATTTGACTTTACTTTTAAACTTTTCTCAGTCTGTGCTCAGTGATTTATTAAATTTAGAAAATTGTGAATTGTAATTTATACTAATTTAAAGAAATGTACGGTATTTTAATAATATCGCAACAGTTACTTATCTTTACATTGTAAACTGAGTAGATTTTTTTGTGATGTATTATTTAAAAAAAAAAACCGTATTCTATACTTTAAATGACTAATTGATAAATTGATATTGATAAATTGATACACACACGTAAACAGGTAATATACTGATTTATCCAAAAAAAATTGTTAAAAAAAAAATCTTTTTTAGAAAGAAAAAAATCTAGTACGTTTTTTAATCTTTGATTTTCAGAAAACTGAAAACAATATAAACGGACAGTTCTTCTTTCGAAGGTAATCTTGCATTTGGAATGTTATCTGCTTCAATCGGCCAAAGACAGATAGGTTGGTCGGCACGCGATAGGCGATTGATTAGTCAGGCCCGCACAGCGCTGACGGGTTAATAAAGCCTACTGCTGTCCGCTGATTGCCTGGTACCTAACTCAAACTGTTTCCCCAATTCCACTTAAACAAGATCGATGAAACTTACGATAGTAAAAACATTAACTTAATCATCCTGATCATATAAGTTAAGGAAGATAATTTTAATTTTAATATTATTATAAGTAACTTAATCAAGTAGCTACAAAATTTTATTTTAAGTAACCCATTATCACATTCATGCAATCGTATTTTAACTTAATATAAGAAGAATTCCTAAAAATGCATTATTTTTATCAAAAATCAATAAAAACCTAAAGAAACTCAAAGTCGTTAAGCAAACTATGGTTAAAACGATGCTTTAGTGTTTCTTGGTGTAATAAAATACATTATAGGGAAATCCTTTGCAATACCGAAGATCAGTAATGGGCAGGCCACATCACATTTCTCGTCCAACCAATAACCGATGGAGAATAGGACTCAGTCGGAATCAGTAAAAGGGGTGTCCTTCTACCAACTACCAAGTGAAAAGACAAACTAACGAAAGCTGCAAAATTTCATTACAATTTGGCTTTAGGTGACTCAAAACTGTCCATAGAATGTAGCGGCTAGAGTTTTTATATACTTTTGTTTCCAAACATTTTTGGATCATTGGGCCCTCAACCATTATAATGTTTATTTTATATATTCAAGGCTTCTAGTGCTCGGACTATAATTTGATGTTGGATACGTTATTAATTATTTCTATCAAAATTGTTGTCAGTTGTACTACCGTGTTAGTTATTGAACGCGAAAGTCACTTCAAAGTTCGTTCAACAGCTAACGTATTCTATCTGTCAGGTTGATAATGGTTGGTGAGTATAACGGTAAAACCAGGATATTTAGGTACTGTAAGCTAAATTGCACGATGATAAGTTTGAATACCCTAACTTTCACTACCATTTCAGCTAACTCTTTAATTAACTTTGTAAGACTACGTACATACAATGTAGGCGTGAATCAAAGAGGACGTTTGATAGTAACAACGAAACTCTAGTAGTATGTGTAACAAAAGTTCGGTAAACAATTCCAGTCCACGGATCGGATTAGGCAGTGGCTGCCCGCGGTCTCTAGCTCTTCGAGTATGAACACAGTATACGTTTCACAAAGTTCTTGCCTCGGGTAGAATTAGAAAGTCACTCAACAACAAATCTGGGATTTACTGGGCTCTCTGAAAATGACATTTTTAAGCCCCTATCCTCAAAAACGGATCGTTGAGCGCACGAATGACGCGCGGGTTATAAAAGGCACAATGGATTTTACTGCGTTGCGTTGAATGATGCAACAAAAAATTGTGATAACCTTTTTTCGTTGAAATATAAAATATGACGTGAGGTTTCTACTGCTTTTGCTATGACAGTTTTACAAACGACATGACTTTCCCGGTCTGGGTAATAAAAACAAATCGAATGTTTCTCGAAAACAGAATCAATTACATATCACAATAAATTACAATTTATTTAATACTAGATTTTGCCTATGGCTCCACCCGCCCTAAATTCTGTTATCAGTGTAGGATTTCAACGAAAACTCAATAATAGAAAAAATCGGCTTACACTTGATATTTCCAAGTAGCGTATATCCTTCCCCGGGACTCAAACTATCACCGTGCCAAATTTCAACTCAATCTGTACATCGGTTTTAGCGTGAAGAGGTTACAGACAGACAGAGCTACTTTTACATTTATAATATTATTATGGATTAATACGGATCTGGAGCCTAAGAGAAAGTAAATAACTTAGCAGATATATCTATCCAATACGTAAGTTTGCCTCATTCGATTTGTAGTTTTCTGCACTCGTCTGGCAAAATAGATAAACACATTTAAATAAGACCAGTATATTTTTCAATTTAAGCCATTTTCCATCATATTTTTGACAGACGGGACATCAAACAAATTAGACTTATGTAAAACACGCCAGGTATGTCAGTAAACGCTTAAAAACAACTTTTTTTAATAAAACGCAGGAGAAGCTATGGCAAGTATGTCAAATAACAGAAGATAATCACGTATGTGTAAACATTAAATTCATTCTATACCGTGATTGTTGTCGTGCACGCTAAGGGTCGCACGAAGTCGGGTGGGGCGGGGCGGGACAAGGGCGGGGGTGCTACTGTAGCTTTACGATTATTATTTACAGTGGCTAGTGACTCGACATAATCCGCTACTGAATCTTTTAGCGGAAGCGACTTACCCACTTACAGTTGATCTTTTGAAAAATTAATGATACGGTTGGAAAATTGGTCACAACGTTCTATTGTATAAGTTCTTAGAAGCGTTCTTATAGTAATGGCTCTATACTATATACCGTACCGTAAATTTTGTAACTACATACTTGGCCAAGGTAAATATAGATGTTATTTTTTTTATACCACTAACGTGGCAAACAAGCATACGGTCCGCCTTTTGGTAAGCGGTCACCGTAGCCTATGGACGCTTGTAACACCAGGAGCTTCACTCACGCGTCGCCGACCCTTCAGAAATCCAATAACTTCTTTCTTGAAGAACCCCATACCGTAGTCCTTAGAGCTCTGCCTCACCGGGATGCCATGGCGACGTCGCCAGCTACGTATCCAGATAATTCATATAGAAATGTATCGGCTCTCACTCACTTGGCGACGCTTTGGAAACGTCGCTTGGAAGCGTAGACATGATTTACGGCTCCCTACGTGGCGACTGGATGCTCTGGCAGCTTGGCTACGTTGCCACTAAAATGTATGCGCATGAGCTGCACCTCACTCACTCAGTCGCCAACCGAACGCCATTTTGGAAGCTCGCTTATATTATAGTACATTTATGTAACGTTGGAAATTCAAAACCGTCCGTACTCATGGGATAGTGCATCGAATGATTATTCCGACATTATCAGGATATTTTCTTAAATCTCTATATAGTTTTAAAATTACACCTCTTCGGCTGCGATCCGATATAAAAGGATGAACCCATAGTTTACTTTTTTCTTCTTTTCTCTTTGTATTTTTCTTCGACAAACATAATAAATAAGTGCGATCTCCTCTACGTCCATTCCTAAGACGTCGTCAAACTGACTGAAGAGTAGCAATGGCTACTCTGTTTGGCGACCTTTGGATGCCAGAGGTAGCCATGCTTGCGTCGCCATGGCATCCCGGTGAGGCAGAGCTCGAGAAAATAGGTTATTGAAAAATACCTAAATCGTTACAGATTTTATTTCACATAGCTGATTTCTAATTTAATAGTAACTAACCTACAAGTTTTAAAACATGATATTTGGTACTCTTAAGAAAAACTTTGGTTGAATTTACATACGTGCCAGGTTTTACATAAAAGTTTTGTATAAGTTACTGATGAAAAGGTTGATTCAAGTAAATTCAAGAATGATACCGATTTGTTTAGTATTTAGAACCAAATTCATGTGGTAGGACCGAAATTAACCTTTGAATAGTTAAATCCAAAATTTTTTTTGACAGTTTAGTTTCACTTATGATGTCGTACCAACTTATCAAAACACATGCCAGTGTGAAAATAACAACATTAATAAACAGACAAATAAACAAAAAACGGAATAAATAATTTAGGTCTGTATTTTAATACACTTCTGAGTAGTACTGTAATAAATTACGCAAATCGCTTCAGCTAAAAAATATAATTTATCAACTTTCTTCAGAGGGCCTCAATGCGCATATATGGGCTTAATGGGCGTTATTCTAAAATCGATCATGTTGATCTCAAATAAAATCAATTTTACTATGACAAAAATATCTTGCAAATGGCGTACAGTTTAGCGTAAGAAGTGAAAATTAATTAATTACAATTATATCACCTAAGTTATAGAAAAATCTATTACCGTAAGTTTTTAGGTTTGTAAAAAAAAATACAAAAAAATTAACACCGACACATAGCTATTTAATTTGTAAAATGGGAATTTTTCCATTCCAAGACTTTCCGTACTTCCAATAAAAGTGCGCGCTAAGAGTCATTTTCGAACACCCTTATTAAGTCTAATAGGACGAACGTCTGAAAAAATAAATAGCCACATTTATTAACCAACCAACCCTTGATACGGAAAACCATTTAACCATAAGTATACTTACATATATGTATAACTATAAAAGATAAAGATTACAATGTTTAAGTAAGTGGTCGCCTTCGTTACTTTAACGGCAGCCTTGTAAAGTCACGCGAAGTTAATCTGTCTTCATTTCCTATCTATCAGAACCGGGACGAGCCCGCGTAGACTGTGCAAAGCATTAGCGCTATCAAGCGACTTCGCTCGTGAAAAATGATTTCCCACCACACCTTAGCGCAGTCTTTCACAATCTTTAGCTGTTTGCTTTGTATTTTTGAATGTTATCTTTTGTTTCACGTTTTTAGTTCGCGTGCTTGCGTTGCTTGTAATCACTCTTCTGTCAGTTTTACCCGATTTTATAGGTGTCTGCGTGTTACAGGTTGTAAATAGTTGAGTGAAAATTGTGTAAATTTAAAAAATAAAGATGTTTTGGCAAGAGGATGCACGACATGCCTACAATACGAATATCTGGTAAAGTTGCACTTTAGGGACTTTCGTCAAATATGGGGGCCACCCCCAAAATAGCTATTTATTGAAAAAAAAAATTGTTTTCCGCCCCTATTTTATTAATTTGTAGGCCCCAAAATAGCTATTTATTGTAAAAAAAAAATTTCCCCCCATTTTTGACGAAAGTCCCTAAAGTGCAACTGAAATAAGTCCACACTGAGGTAAGAGACGATTATGGCTTTAGCGGCTATTCGCTATTTATAAAAATGTAGGTGCAATCATACACTGTCACCCATGGCCACGCTACGTACAGATGCGTGGCTTGATGATGGATGTTACTAAAATAATTGCATGAACACCCTACACTGCAGTGGAACCGCAACTTTACTTAGCTACTTTTAAGTCGACAAAATTTATTTATTAATTATTAAATATATTAAGCATCTAAGCGTTGTATTCGTAAATATAAGTATGTTTTCACTGTCTTGTAAGGATAATAGTCTCACTCACTAAGGAGAATAGTCAGCGTTCATGCAACCCAATATGTTTCTGAATGCTAACGGTTCAGGACCATGCGTTATAGAAATTGTTTAAAGAGGGATTTGTAAACGCAAAAAAAGCAGAAATATATGACAGACATACAGTATTACATATAAAATTAATAGATACAAGTAACAAAGATAGAAAGAAAAAGCATAAAACTTACATGTACTTACCCGTGGGACTATTATGCAATGTATTCAACCACCTGTGTTTTTAAAAACCCATAGTCAGGAATTTTAAACAATAGAATTGTTATCTCCCTCTGCTCTTCAGCAAGCATGACGCGACGGAGTTTTAATTACATTTTTTGCTTTGCCAAAGTGGACAGGCTGAAGTGTACGAAGGGTAGACACCCTAAGCTATTATATCTGACGCTTCCGGCATACGCATATAAAATAACCCTTGTCTTTGGATCTGAAAAGAATTTCCTTCAAATGAGTGAAGTCAAGCTAGCATATTGCGTATGTAACGCCCCAGGATATAACTGTCATATGAGGATGAAATCGAAAGTATGAACTTCAAGAGGCGTTAAATCTTATCTCAGTTTTATATAATGTGATATACGATGAAGCTCATATCAGCGAGGTTTGTATAGATTGACGACGTAAATGTACATGTACAATGGAAAAAATATATAATTAAAATCCTCTTGGAGTAATAATGATCAGAATTTCAATGTTAAAATGTATTTTATTAGAATTAAAATAACCATGATTTTAGATAATTTCTCTGATTATGCTGTTTTTATCAAAATAAAAATGTCTTAAACTTTAAACCCATTTTAATGTCATTAAGAAAGCTAAATTGAATGTAAATGTTTATTTTAAACAATAAGTGTCGATGACAAAGTGGTCTTTGTTTACCTAAAAGAATAATACTCTTTTATAATATGGGTTGGCAGTAAAATTCGCGATTCTATGTGCAAGGGGCTATTTATATCTTATTTCGTCCATTTCGGTTTACGTTGGAATGTTTTACGGTCACGCCTAGATGTATCGGCTATGCAAATAAGCGGTATTTTCTAGTACCTAAATCACCGCATTTTATGTGGAGGAGGCGATAAATGGGAATTATCCTTCCTTACTAACGCAAAACAACCGATTTCCCTCGAAACACATCTGTTTTTCTTATTATATTTTGATGTGTATACAACAAGCACTGACCCTTGGCACTTATAAATCAAAAACTCGAGGAAAATATATCGAGGGAAAAAACCGTAAACCACATAAGGGTATAATGTATGAATCCGTAAACTCCGGCGATTACGAGAATCCATACAATAAATGAAAAAAAAAATTTAACGAGCAACAACAATGAAACTGGCTTTTCATAAATAACAAAACAGGGCTTCGTAACGGTTGTGGGCAGATTTCGAGAGTTTACATTCGGGCATGTTTGGTAAATAACGCAGATAATTTGAGTTATGAGATTTTAACACGTTAATTGCCTAATTTTGTTTTTATTCAAAGCAAATATCTCACGAAAGGTTTGATTGGTTATGTATTAATCTCTTTTTATATCGATACTCCTGGTTTCTCTTCATGATTTCGATTGTTTTTAATTTTTTGTTTAAAGGAAGCGTCACTTTTTGCCCACATCAAGCAAACTAAATTGTAAAAATCTAATACTAATTATTGGATGGAAAAGAATGTAATACAGTTAATCAAGAACAGGAAAATGGAAGTATATATATTTTTGGTTGTAGTAGTAGTGATTTGAAATTCCTTATGATTTAAGCTCAAACGGATAGATGGACCGACAGATAACGAAGTACATCCGTAAATGCTCCGTATATGGGGCCGATATAAGCAGATACCTATAATATTTATATTATACTTATATTATGACTTCTATGAGTTTGCGTCGCAACGTAGCATCCAATTAAGCTAATATATGGCACAGAAATAATTTAAGGGACTGGAAAGGACATAAGCTGGATACTATAATAACATACATTACTATCATAAGCTGGATACCATAATAACAAGATACATAATAACCCTAAAAACTAAAAACTTCTTGCAGGAATAGCTTAAACCTATTCTGTTTATGAGGCTAACATTATAAATATAACCAGATATCCACATCTAAGTAAATATATAAATTTGTATACTTATATTAGTTTGTTTGCTTCTCATCGCAACGGGGCATCCAACTTAACTAAAATACCGCTAATAAATACGACAGTTGACGAAACTGAGAAGGACATAGGCTACTTTGTAACCTGGAATATTCAAAAGTTCTTGCAGGAATCACTATTACCGAATTTCACATAAACGAACTTTAGCTGCAGCTATAGCTTGCTATAGCCAACTTTCTTAATATAATTAAAAAGTTGCCTACTAATTAAACGCGGTTAAAAAAAGTAAACGTATAATTCAAATACGTTTAATTTCATTTATAGTTTTTCGTGTTTAAATGTATGTATAACGTCCTATTAAAATTATCAAATATTCATTCCCTTAAAGGATAACTAGTGCCTTGATACACAACCACCTAATATTGTGAGAGACAGCCTCTAATCAGAAACCACTTTTTTTTCGTGACAGGTGATAAACCCATTGCCGCATCACTGTTTCTAATATCGGTATGTCGTGTGCATGAGGTTTGAGATAGCTTTAAATATGACATATTCAAATTGCTAGCGTTAGATTAAAAACGGTTAAGTAAGTCAGAATTGGGCAGTGTCCAAGCGCTTTAAAAAAAATACTAGATATTGTTGCTTCATCTTTTATTTAGTAAAATGATTTAAAAAAAATATTATTTTGTGTACTCATATATCTTATATATAAATTAAAAAACGTGCATATAAAACGGTAAATTCGTTGAATTCCTTACAATAAATTGTGGTTAAAAATTTTATCTTGATTTAAGTATAAATTACTCATATGATAAAAATATATCTAAATAATATAATGTGTATAACACGGTGTAATTAGTTTGCGTATATTAACGTGCACATTATCTATATTACCTAGTATCAAAAAAAAAATTAGCTTTTTGTCCACTTGTTTTTATAGTCGACTTATTTAATTTATTAAATTTGCCTTGACTTTACATAACAACAAAGTAACGGACAGACGTGATATTGTATAAAGATGTAATTTGACCTCTCTTGAAGGGTAACATACGCTGCTTTATATCACAACAAATGCTATATATCACAAAGCTATACTTTGTATTTATAGCTCCGTCAACCCTTTATTTTTCGAACTAAAGACACAGGGTCAGCTAGTATCCGTAATAAATGTCTAAACATAATCAGCTTACGCTGAATTTCAAAAATGGAAGCTTATGGTATTTTCGAGCAGCCGGTTCCGCTGGTATCCAAAGAGGACTGACCCTTCATACATAGTTAAGTAGGACTGTTTCACAGTAACTTTAAAATTCACCCCATTATAGCAACAAAATGAGCCGTGTTATTTAAACGCGATCTAAGCGATAACAAGCGTTGTTTGGACATAATCATCAAAAGTACTTACAACTAAAGTCATAAAAAATTCTAGCAGAAAATTATAGTAAGTATCTTAGAGAGTAGAAAGAGTCCATTATATTTCTTTTGCGACGTTTTATACGTCCCCGTAGGGCAGTAATAATCTGCATTGTCGTTTACATGGACGATATTTTTTCATTATTTGTGAAAACAGTGGTAGGAACGCCATTGGCGGTAGCGTTTGATACGCCGCTGCGTCGTTCATTTTTATTTTTTAAACATACGATGCATTCCGGAACAGTTGCAGTGGTTACTTTATTATTGCTTTATTATCTTATCTGATTTATTGTTCTGGTATTTTAAGCTGTAAATTTGAATTTAAAGTATATTTTAAAATATTGTTTGTTATTAAACAATATTTTTCTTCCACATACATCGACCGATGCTGCACAGCAGTACGTATGACTATCGAAGCGAAAGCTCCGAGTTCGATTTTCGACTAGTTCGTAATAAAAATCACAGTTTTGCGCATTATAAAGTTTTGTATCGGTTCAAAGACAAGAATATAATATGTGAAGTTGGTGCCAAGAGATATCCAAGTGAAAAAAAAGAATAAATGCTACAAATACAAACATTAAAACTAATCAAATAGATCTTGATCTTGCGTCTAATTTTCTTACATTACATAGTAAAAAACTTGTATAAATTGGAATTGTATAACAAGTACAAAAGACCTCTTAAATTCTATAAGCCGATAATCCTTCGAAACCAATAGCGTTCGAACAAATGAAATGATAGAAAAGAAGGATTTAAAAAAAATTGGAGACTATACATGAAGCGATTACGAAAGATCGTTTTCATCGTCTCGAAAGCGAGCTCACGGGGGGTGATCCAACCGCGATAACCGCAACATCATAATATAACCTCCGTACCCGTATCCACTCTTATCTTTTGTGCGGCGAGTGCTGCATTTGATCCAATTTGCCAATACAATCGGATCTGGAGTATTGCAATGGCATTATTGTCTTGGACAGCCGAGGCCATGCAGTATCGAGTGTTATCGAAGCTAAGAACTTTTGTGTTCTTCCGCAGTTTACCTTTTTCGTTAACATATATCGTATATATTACCCACTTATATTATTATTAGCCGATCGTCTTACTTTGTAGTTTTATTTTTGATTCTAGCTATTTGGTTATATTGTTTATATGTGTATTATAGTTTATATAGGCACTTTAGGTATGAGTGTTAATGATTGATTTTATGCATGATTAGGAACGGGCCCTCTGAACTTTTGGCACAAGAATTACTAGTCAGCTATTTTAATTATATGTAACCTTTAGCAATGCGGGAAGTATATAGATATATTTTAAGTTTAAAAACGACAAATAAACAAACATACAAAGATTTTTTTTGTAATATGTATATATAACGTCACGGCTTTTATTTCCCGAAGAGGTTAACCTGTGGCTATAAACACACCGACATCACAACGTGGGGGACACCCTCGTTTCACCAACCACTCTAGTCCTGCGTGGCAGGTGGTGATCCCATGGTCGTAATACTGCTTCTGATATAGCAGTGTATCAGGACTAAGGTGACTTTACAGATGTATATGTCCCATAGGTCATATATACCAGCTTTATGGTACAAAAAGCGGTAAAATGAAACACCAGGCACAGAAAAATACGAACTTTGTCAATTCTAAAAAAAACTATAAGAAAAACGTCTGGATTGGCCATCTTAAAAAATTAAAATAGAAAGACAAATAATGTGAGGGAGAAAGATATTAATTTAAAAAAAATATAAAAAAAGTTACAAATATTTTAATTAACTAGCAAATAATAATATAACCCTAAATCTCAAACTACCTACAGATTATTTAAAAGAAGTTTGAAAATGTTTTGTTATTCAAACTGAAACAAAACAAATAAGTATAAGTGTCCACCTACGTCACACCAAAAGAGAATTGTTTGAACAAAAAGTTACGTAAGTTTAAAAAGATAAATTTGAAAATAAAGTTAAAATGCCAAGATTTACATACGCGTTTGTGCGAAATATAGCACATTGGTTCCACGTCATTACGTTTTAACAACGGGAAACTGGATAAATGCGAGTATCACTGCGGGAAGAAGGCTGGAATTTATTGAAGTGTAAACCGTATAAAGTTTGAAATGCTAGCAAAGATACGTTATAATAGCATTAACTCTCACACAATAAAATTATTACTTTTATATATTTAGTAAATAAATAAAAGAATATTTTCGAATATTATACACAGCGCCGTCTGGACCCAACGTAAGCAGAGCTTGTGTTATGGATACCAGACAACGGTACAAATACATATATATTACTTTTTTTTTGTAAATACACGCATATCGTACATTAATACACCCAGACTCAAGACAAACTCAAATATATATCACATAAATGTTTGTCCAGTGTGGGAACCGAACCCACAGCAGCCGGCCACACTACCAACTAGGCTGCGAGGGAATTTATTACAATAATTTACGAATTTCTATTACTTTATACTGTAGTTTTCTAGGAACTTTCTGTAGTCTGGAGTTGCTTAAGAAAGTCGTGCTTAGGTTTTTAAGGGGTTGGTAACACGGAAGTCGCGCTTCTGGTATTGAAAGCGTCCATAGGCTACGGTGACTGGTTACGTCTCGCAGCGTGTTTCATATAAACGATTTCCCAGTGTTTGACATTTCATTTTACTAATGAAACACTGAAATTTTGAAGATATGATTAGCCGAATTTCAATATATTTGTTTTAAAAATTTTAAACTATAAAATTAAATAGAAGAAGCTTCACCTTAACAGCACTTGATGGATCGTATACTTGTTTGTCACTATAGTAATAAAAACACATTATAGTAAAATAATTAGCGTTGCTTCCTCGTATTATAAAAAGTGCATACACGCACTATTTTAAATAACTAATTTTTTTAAATGAGAAATGATAATTGTTGCAAGTTGGTATTCAACCTATGTAAGCAATTTCATAAAGAAGACTGCCTTTATAACTTTTGTTTAAATCTATAACACTTTAATACCTATAGAGTAACCATATTGTCATAATTGTTAATTGAATTTTTTTTTTGTACCAATTTTATTAATTTATATTGTGTTATAAAAGTATCTTGCATTAGTCTGTATGATGTACATACGTATATGTAGAATTTCATCAACATAATTTCTGTTTAAGCATAAAAACTAGACATTCTAACAAACACATAACAAGATCTGTAACAATATACGTACAAAAGTTTAATTTTAGTATTCGTGTATTCGTAAAGGCTTAAGAACGACAAAACGTGCTCAGCAAATGCGGAATAGAAATGTAAAGCCTTCAGATCCTGACTACACGCATAATTTGAAATAGTATCGGCAGCCTTCTGCCGGCGAGCGTCTTGGGAAATCGTTGAAGGTGAGAGGGCGCCGGACACTGGAAAATCTTTCTCTCTTCCCTCCCTGATAAGATTGTCGAGTACAACTCCCAAAACGCAGAGGGATTGAAAACTTCCACCGAAACGAAACCGAACATAACCTCCTCTGGGATCAATACGTTTGGAAATATAATATCTAGGTAGATAATTCAAGCTTGGATTGAAATTCTTAATTTTTGTTTTTCACTATCGCTGTTTTGACTCTAAATATAATATTTGTTAAGGAAATATTTTCTAAATGAATTCTTTAGTTTTGACAACTTCAGGCCATGCTGTGAAACTTTAAGTGTTATATCATATTACAAAAACTAATAATTTTATAATAGAAGTAAGTTGTTATATAGTAACACAATGAACTAGCTATTTCTCGCGGTTTTAGTCACGTAGAATAAACCAGTTTATGAAAAAACGTATAAAAAACTGGGATCCTTATCAGCCTAATACAGCCCCACTGTTGGGGCACGGCTTATACTCACCGAGGATGATATAGGCCACAGTCCATGTGCTGACCCAATGCGAATTGTGGACTTCACATACTCCATTTTTTCTGATGTATGCAGGTCTCCTTACAATGTTTTCTTTCAACAAAATCTAGTGGTGTGAACCATCATTAAAAAAAAGGCTCATCGGGTTTGAACCTCCGCCACTTAGGACACAACTTACATTTATTTGACTAAAATTGAGATGAAAAAATTATGTCCCTTAAGATGCAAGCTGTTTATCTTCCAATTTCACCACTATAGATTTAACTGTTAAGCTCTAAACAGTAAGAAACAGACAGACATACAGAATTACTCCATCTCCATTTATAATATACTATAGTTTGGATAGACAAAGACAGTTTAGAAACCAATTTGCACTAGCCTATATACTCACGAGCATGTCTCTTAATCAGTTCAATTGGCTGTTAAAACAAGGAAAAAGAATATTAATTTAAAATAATATTAACATTAAAAAAGTGGCTACTGCATATTGGAGACAAATATAAGTAGGCTCGGGAATTTTTCCTGCTAAATTTGAGAGGTTGTTTACACTGAAAGGCGAGTCGTTTGCTTTGAGGGAGAGAGGTGGGGATCACTAACGTAATTAGCACAGTCTGTCGGACGCCACTGTCATATCAGACTAAAGAATAACAAAAAGAAAGAGTACGACTCTCATACTTGTAAAATAACTATTCAGCAACTTTATAGTCCTTTAGCTGTTAACCGTGGATCTAGCCTTCTAGAGCTTCTTGATTAACCCGGCCAAAAAGTATTCTGTGTCATTTGCCATCACACCTATTTGTGGTACTATCTGTCAATGCTGTTGCAGCATAAAAAAGACAAACAAAGAAGTTTTGCATTTATAATGTTAGTCAGGATTTTATGAACTACAATGTCTCATGTTTTAGGGTTCCTAAGGTAATAGGGTGCCAACAAGAGCCTATTACTAAGCTTACGCTGTGTCTGTCTGTTCGATTTCTAATGAGTTATTTAGTCTAAATCTTAACAGGTAGAAAGCTGAAATTTTCACATAATATGTGTTATGACGGAGAAATACTTAACTTAGAAATTCAAATATATTCACTATAATAATAAAAGTGTTAACTTAACTTCCAAAATAAGACCATTTTACCGTTTTTCCAATGATGTTACTGTCATCTTAGTAATACGAATATAAAAAAATATAACGCTACAAAATAAAATATTAATGGAAGTAAAAAAGTGATAAATAACTGTAAAGTACAAGTAGGTATATATAAAAGAAAGGTGATTCGATTGATGTCAAATAAATTCAACATTTATATGTATTAAGGAAGTTAAAGGACATTCGATTACATCCTTCAATGTTTCTAATTTCCTGGTCCTCGAAACTGGCTAACACAATTTCCGAAACTAGATATGGAATCTACCTGGGGACCGATAGATCCGCTTCAAGAGTCATTGACGTGAAATCATATAAGAGGTTTTTTAACTTCACCTTATTTGTAAAGGAAAATATATAGCAAAATTGTCAAGAGCTAGTTTCTTTATAAACAACTTAATACACAATATAGTACTAATGGTAATAACTATCTATTTATAGAAGTACTACTAGTTAGGTACTAGTGGGTACTACTAGCCGTGTAAATACTGAATATAAGTGATGTTAGAAATATCTATATCTACCATTTTTAGCTAAATTTAGCTAAATATTCGTCGAGATTTTACTTCAAAAGTATTTTGAAGGATAAAAGCCGCATATTATTTTAATCTAGGTTCTAGTTTTTAGCCACTGCTTTTCCCGCATAGAATCACCGTGAAATTCTTAATGGAATAGAAGTATTTTATTACATTCCCAATTCCTTTAGCTACTGCTTAATATCAAGATATCTAGTTGCGCCATTGAAGCCAATATAAAGTAATTGTGCTGGTGGTTTGATCGGGGTAAAATCTTATACCGTGGGAATTCTCTATCGATATTAAATTATTCCATGTTCTTCGTTCCTCCAGCAAACTTCATCCAAAAATCAAGTCACCTTTTTGATAAGATTCTACGTAAAGAAAAGGGCATTATTATATCACCTAATCCAAAATAAATTCCCGGAGAAATTTTTGATCAAAATAAAAATTATTTCCAAAGGAACTCTTAGTTTTGAATTCAAGAATTAGATTTTTGTGTCAAATTTACACATTGGAACAAATTATTCTAAAAAAAACTGAAATACAGTCAGCATTACTATAGAGATCAGATTTCCGTTTTGGTGTCTGAATCCAGAACTTCTTAAAGCTACTGTCAAGTAATACCTTAATATTATTATATTATAAATATTCCTTTACCTATAATAATTAAAAAAAGCTACACCTCGGAAAACTTCATTTATTACAAGACTTAATTTGATCGTGAACCCATAAAGTACTTAAAAGAATAAAAAGTAAATTCAAGGATCAATCCTGAATTTTCCTTTTCAATACCGTACACAATTCCTTTTTGTAAACCGAAGCAAATTTATGTTTTTAAATGTACTCATTTAAAAACATAAATTCGCTTCATTCGGGAAAAAGAATTCTTTTAGCAAAAGCCACTTATCCAATGATGGAAAGAAGATGTTTACTTTATTAAGGCAAAATAGCGAAATAAGTCACAAGACAAAAAGTCTCAATGCCTACGCATACCGTCTTCCTCGACTTACACATATTGACATTCTAACTGTAAGAGAAAAAGATAAATATTTTGACAGTAGGTAGTAGGAAAAAATTCTTTCCTGAGTGATTGACAGTATCTGTCGAACGCTTTACCGGGTTCTGCCTCTTGATCTCGAAGTGCTATGTATAATATATCACGAAAGTTTTCAATAATGCGATGATATATTTTTTTGACTTATATCATGATGGGATTTCCGATGTTGAAAAGGATTTTATTTTACTTTTTTTTTGAAATTCTTAGTATTTTGAACCTACTTCAAAAAGAAGGTTCTCAATTCGGATTTTATATCTTTTTGTTTTTTTTTTTTAGTCTGTTTGGCATAACTCCGTCATATATAGACAGATTTGCAAAATTCTTTTCCCAAATTAATATAGTGAATTTAAAACTGAAACTTTAGGTCAAAAATAATTGGTGTTAATTTGGAACTGGTGAAACGCCTTTTATGTTGATGATTGTATAAAATTTTGTTACGATTATGGATGACTTTGAATTCGTCACTCAAAAGTAAAAAATAAAAAACTTTGAAACAAAAAAAAACAACCGGCTTCAAAAAAATGCACTAAAGAGGTAAATAGGTATAGTTACTTATTTCCAAAAATCTGATCTGAATTACAGTTTGAAGTTGGTGTCTGTGTACCTAACAGTTTATTACACACTTTATTTGCATAAGGCTAACTTCAAACTGTAATTCATATCTGAGTTTCAGAAACAAGTAATTATTGCATCTTTTTCAAGCTGGATGTTTTTTTTTGTTAAAATGTTTTTTTAGACTTACGTACCTCAATAGAGCCAATAAAATTAGCCTTCGCTGCCTGTCTGTCAGTTTGTTCTAAAGTTGTACCTTTGTATCCGTAATAAGTAGCCAGTTTACATTAATTAATAATAAAAATAATCAACAAGACACTTTTAAAAGCCTCAAAGGTGTTGCAAGGGGTTGCCTCGAAAATGGCATTTTTTAAATGATTTTTATTTCTGCTCGGTGATAAACACAAATATCAAACTTGGTTTATTCCAGTACACACCCTACAAAAACAAACAAAATATGAAAACTTACGTAAAATTCAGTAGTAAGGTGAAAAAAGCTGTTCAATAATGTTTGGTATGCAATCAAGAATATATCAATCTCTCTAGTATAAAATATCAATAATATATATAACATATCATATTATATATCAATAGCTATAGCATAACAACCAATAATTTAATGTATATTTAATTGCGGCATCGAATTCACGAATCTCCAAAAGAAAGCGGCCGTGGCTCTATTTTTTTCTTTGATTTCAAATCTGTTTAAAACACATTTTAATTTGTTTCCTCTTAGTTTATTTAAGTGTCTTTTTGACTTTATTGTTTAGTAGACTAGGAAATACTAACTTTGAAGTTTCGTATCGAGCTCCGACAATTTTTAGATTCACTTGGCTGAGCTTCGTCAATGCCAGCACCTTGTGGGCTCGCCTTCATTTATCATGTACTTCATTTATATTTGCTTTTCTAGAAGAAATTATTTATATTATTGTAGGTTTGTTTTTCCATTAAGATATAAATCGTTATCATAATCGAATATATAGCCGTCATTTGTTAAAAAAAATTACTCTAGAAATAACTTAATATTTAATTACAACTAAAAGTCAAGCGCATACTAAGATTCCGTGATGTGTAACTTTTTTATAAATTAAAGTGCTGTTTTTTTTTAAATTTTTTTGTTGCTATATAACTATTGTATTAAAATACAGTGAAATTTTATATAATGTTTTAATATAACAAAAAAAAGCGAAGTTTATTTCTTAATGGTAGTTGTTATTATTATTTTGAAACAAAATAAAAACAATTCAATGTAACAAAGTCTGAATTGTTTTATCCCCAATATACTTGCATAATCAAGGGACGGAATTGAGTGTTTACAACAGTGAAAAATCCATTAATCAAAAATACATCGGGACAGGTGTTTTTGGTGGAATTAGGAGAAAATACAGGAAGGTATCGAAAGGAACACCATTAATTATTCGAGGTTTTGGTGATTTATTTTCGGTTTCAAAGGTAAATACCTCTAATACTTATTGTAGTTGCTTTTAAGTGTATCTTTGTTTTGTAAGTATTTAGTAACATATTTCTATATTTCTAAATACGAGTAGATATAAATTTACGCGCATTTAGAAATATAGAAATATTATATTCGTACTTTTTTGGTGGTTTTTTTGTCGATCAGTAATATTAATTAAAAATTATTTGGTGATCAGTCAGGCAGTGCTACCATCTGACGGTGCGTCGTCCATCACAGATCGTTACGTATTGATAGATGGTGTTAGTGATGATAGATGCTTGATTGATTGTTGACATCTCCATGGCGCGTTTCACTTCCTCTCGTGACAATATTTGATATATCGGTTTAAGTCTAAAACAAAATTTTATATTTACTGTTTGTTTGTAAATTCTCTGAAGTATGAACTCAAGTTACTTAGTACTTAACAATTGTATTTAATCTGTGTTTATTATAATTTTTTTATGTGTGATGATTATTTCTTTAAGGGGAAAAATATGCCAGAAATGTTAATATACTAAAAATAGTTGCATACAAAATATTATTTCAATAACTTTGAAATTTATTTTTATATACTTTTTTAAGTAATATATACCATAATGATGCCTTGAAACTTTGAATTTTTTGTATAAAATTTAGGGATCTTACCGTTGTGTAGTCACATTTTTTGACTTTTTATTAGTCAATGGTCTAGGTAATAACAAATTCTTATTATCAACTATTCAAAAATCATCGAATTTCAAATGCAAAACACGCTTTTAAAATTGGCACAATTGTCACTTTCGAATTTTTGTTAGCACTAAATACAATCAATGAAAATGACATTATAAAATATAGCTAGAGTTCTGCGACAGCTGTCAAAGTTACAGGCTTAGTGCAAGGACGATGTTGATAATTGATCATTCATACCACTTATAATTATATATTTATATATGTATTTAATTCAAAAATAAAATAACCTCTTCTTTCCCTATACTTCTTCTCCCTGTTTCTTTTTTCCGCTGTCATTTATCTTATTCAGAAACCTTCCCTATGGCCGTGGGCACAAAAACTCACCAAAGATTGAACGCAATGGGACAAATACTACCAAACAAGGCACGATTCATGTTTATATATAGATATAGATAATAAAGTGTAAATCCCTTATTTAAATTTATAACGCAACTATTTTTTCGATTGATATTATCTGCAAAATCGATAACTAACACTCTATATTTAAGACCATCCGAAGAACGTCTCTCTTTTTGTACACGCAACAATAAATTATGGTATTGTCATGCATACATTTAACCGACTGAAAATACCAAAAATGATATACTTGATTCCAATGACAGCTGTCGCAGAGCTCATCTATATTTTTTAAGAACTATAGTCGAAGGAAAGTCTTTTAAAATACATACATTCCTTCAAATACTATAGTTTTAACACTAAATTTTTACAAAACGGCATATTTACACGATCTAGCCTATATCTTAGCCTTAAGGGTTTTTTTATTACACATAAAGATACATATCAATGCTAGCGGTCCCGGCGGACGTTGTTCGGCTGCCACCCCTTTGTAACCCGGCGAAAGTTGTTTTTTACCTAAAGTGCCCGAGTCCGGCTCGCACTTAACAGATCGAGATAAAAACTATCCTATCTTTTAAGTTGGATCAAATAACAGATAATTACGGAGTTTGATCCAAATTGGTTCAGTAGTTTAGGAGTCCATCGCGGACAAACAACGTGACACGTAATTTTTATATATATAAAGATAGTGACAGGTATAAAAATATATACCTGTCACTAAGTTGTTCATATTTCTGCATAGATTAAAATTTATTAGAGCAAGGACATTAAATATGCAAAAATAATAATTGATCCTTCTAAACCTGCAAGACATGTATATTAACCAAACTATGGTTAACAGATAGAAGTTGAAATTGGAAAGTTTCACCCAACTAAAGATTTCCGCCGACGAAGGGGTCGCCACGTGAACCCAATTTCTGTAATTAATGGAACGAACCTAATCCAACTAAGGAAGGAGGAGGAACACGTCACGCCATCAACCGTGCACCATCCTAACTACTAATACGTTCCGTGCTCCTCGAACCGAAAATTATTTTCTAAATGTGACTTGCCTTAAATTCGATTTTATCGCTCAGCAGTAGTTTCAAACTTTGTTGTTGACACTTGGCCAGGAATCTAGTTGTGTGCTCGTTCCTGCAGATACAAAATATCGAAATAACGTTATTGTAAAGTTTGAAAATAGTGGGTAACTTCAGATGTTGCTTTTCTTGGCATACTTTTTATGAGATAGAGTTTATTTTCATGTTAATACCTCCAGTATCTTAATCTTTACTAACTAACTTAATATGTTTACTGCATCTTTGCTATGAAAATATTTATTTACATTAATGATGTAGCCATATCTAGACATCTATGATAGTTTTTCTTTAAAGACTTTTTACTACTTCAGGTAGTCATTAAAAAAGAAAGATTATTTCTTTGTATGTACATTAATATTGTATTTATTAATTCTATGAAGATTTTGCATATTTGTAAGATTTATGTACTAGGACTTTATAAGTTTCTTCTTCTCAGTTCCATCAATTTATTCTTTGGTTGGTGGCGTTTCTCAAGTTTGAGACATCTAAGTACAAGGCGGATTAAGTTCATTAGCCCATCTACATTATCGTGTGTCTTAATGATTTCACGCTTGCTTTGATCTTCGTTCATTTTGACAAGTTTGGTGCCAGTTTTAGGAGAAGGGGGGGAGATTCATGTAACGATATCATGAATTACGATTAAACTTTCTGTTTTATCGTGAATTCGGTTGGAATTCATGTCGAAGTTTTGTTAGAGCATCATCTTAGTATATCCTTAATCAATACTTAGTAATTAACCTTTGCTTTGACTTTACCTTTATTATTCGCACTTGTAAATATTAGTAGATTTATTTAAATTATTTATAGTAATATTGTGACAAGGCAAAATATAATAGTGAGCTTGTAATTTAGGCAGTAGCATTAGTAAGTTTATTTTTTAGAGTTTACTCTTGGGACGTAACACAGTAACAATAGAAAGTTGACATTTTGACAAGTTGCTCAGGTTAAAAATAAACACTTTATTCTTTACGCAATATCTTTTGTGAATTGTTGCTAAGATTTTTTTCTAGTTATTATATTAAAGAATTTTTTGAACAATTTTTGAGATGCCCATAAGATGTTTTTACTGTTATGAAAAGCATTTTTTAACAAAAAAACTTGATAACTTCAAAAGGTGGCTATTTTAAATTAGGAGCTAAATAACTATAACGGTTTCTTTCAGAAAATACTTACCTCGAAAAAACATTACTCAAAATTTTAAAATACACCCGTTTTATGGTTTTAAGGGTTTAATTTTTTTTATCCTCATATAAAAATTATATTATCATGCATGCAATTTACCGCTAAATGAGAAATAATAGGTGAGTTAAATTTTAGCCTTGCTCATTGGAAATTTCTACCATTTCTTAAGCCAAAAAGATTTAAGTTTACGTCAAAGTACTTGCTAGATCAATTATGAAAACTTATACTTGTAACATTAAACGTATTTTCTAAGTGTAAGTATTTTTCATAGTTTTTTTTTGTAAAACCTGATGTCTAAGCAAATATAGCTCTTAGGCGGCTGTTTAAGCAAGAACATGAAGAAAAACCAAATTAACCTACTCTTACTCAAATAACTAAGTGAAAACGGTAAAGCTCGTGAGAAACAACAGGCTGTGTGTAACGATACGTCTGTCGTATTACTTTATTTGCTTACTCCTTCTTAGATACTATAATCTCCATACGAGAAGCAATGTAGCGTGCGGCCAGGCGGGAACACGCTTACGTCGAATAAGCCTTTGTTTCATCGTTATATCGCGAAATATTGCCAGCCTAAGCCTTTTTGTCTTATTTATCGTATACCTAGATATCATTTGATCGCAGAGCGTTAGCTCAGTCTGTGATGCTATAAAAAATGTTTTACACCGAATTAACTACCTAAATATGTTCACGATATTTACCTGAAAAGTATTAGTAATATGTTTTACGCACAGAGCGTAAATTTTTTTACAGTGTAAAAAGACTATCTTATGACATTTTTCTTAAAAAAATTATAAGTAGTCAAAAATATCATATTTTAAAATTTAGATGCAAGTCGACTTTTTATGTTAATTTTAAACTACAAGTTTTGTTTTTTGTTTGATGATTAAAAGTCAAGTATTTATTAAAGAACTAAAACGTTATCATCGTTACCTATAACTTTTGCCAATTTACTGGGCGAACGGACATCTAACTATAAGAGCTTCTGTTTCGGAAATAAGTTAAAATAGAATACAAAGATAAAAAAAAAAAAAAGTAAACAAGAATTTGTGTTACACTGTAATTTAAAACTATAATATAATAACTTAGCTTAACAAAACAAGCAAAAATTTAAAGTTAATACGGCTTTTAACGTTTATTTGAATGTACAAAAATACCAGTTAAAACATATAATAAATATAACATATAATATGGCTATCTTTATTGGACTAAATCGCTTAGAAACACTTGTCCCAAATTCACAAATCACTTTATATCCTTTTATGTCTACGACGTAGCGCCGTAGCTGGTAGCAGTGAGCTACGCCCCGTAGCCGCACTGCGTTACCTACGCGGTCTCCTATATATCTCACGCGAGGATTAGGAGGATTCGCTTACAAGTCCTTCAAAGCACATTACTTAACGTTAAATGTACTGAAATTATTAATAGAAATTGTTTCGCAGGTTAAAATACAAATTTATATAAATATGTGTGTTTATTTTTTGTTCATACGTCCTGAAGTTTATGATATCAAATGTTTGTATTTGGATACATTTTAATGTTATTGTTTGCTTTTAGAAAATGCGTTCTTTTATATCACTAATTTGGCAAACAAGTTAACGATCAACCTGATGATAAGCGGTCACAGTAGTCTATTGACACCTTGGGCGTTACTCACGCGTTGCTGACCATTTAAAAGTGATTAGACACTCCTTTCTTGAAGAACTCTACTCTGTTGTTTCTTAAAAAAATATTGGCGTTCAAAAAATTTACATACAAATCACTATATACCCGTTATTCATAAATTGATAAAATGTGACAAAGATATATTTATATTTTATTTTAATCTTTCGGAGGTAATTTAAGTAGTTCATGCTGAATTATTATCAAAATAAATTTAAATATCGTCGGGGAAATTACATGTACATTAAATTTACCTTTTTCACAATATTGTTCTGACAAGTAGTTTAAATTTTAAGATATTGCTTTTGCAAAAAAAAAAATTGAATTTACTGTAACCTATGTTTGACAAATAATGTTTCTATTCTATTCCATTTAGCTCATAATAATATTATAAGTGCGAAAGTAACTCTATCCGTCTGCCTACCTGTTACCTTTTTACGCTTAAACCACTGTACCTACTGTTTAAGATGAAATTTAGGGTGGAGATAATTTGAGTCCCGAGGAAGGACAAAGGCTACTTGAAAACGTCGTGTCGGTTTTTTTTGTAATTGAGGAGTTGCCGTTGAAATCTTTAAACGATAACCGAATTAAGAATGGGTAGAACCGCGGGCAAAAGCTATTTCTATATAAATAAACTAATAAGTAATAAAAAAAAATATAAAAATAAAAAATTTAAAGTATACGTCGTCGTCACAATATTATCGATACTAAGAAAGTTAAATGTGGTTATTAAGTCTACATACATAATAACTATCCACCAACTTATTATGCACGCTGAAGGCCCGGTTGGTATTTATTCATAAATAACTTAACTGTCTAGAAGCTTATAATTAAAAGAACCTATGCTATCGATGTTTGGTATTAATAAACAAATACACACATTTCACCAATGTCATTTTATTTCAAGTAAACTTCTATTAGAATAAATTAATTTTATAATATACTCAGTTTTTTTTTTACAAAATAAATGATGCGATAGCAAATTTAATTTCATGTTACTTTGGCATTGCCGTTGTTTATTGCTGTTGCTTCTTTTTAGAGAAAGGAGGCCTAGGCTAAAATCTACTGTACTAGCCCAGTGTAAATACATAATAATGAATTTCCGACAAGTAACGCCTGATTCTTTTAATAATATATCTTGATCACCTTTACAATAAGTACAAAATAGTAGGTATTTTTAACTTAACTTAAACCTATTTTAATAAAGCAAAGTAATTTATTTCTTTCAAGAAAATACGCCTCTTTTTGTGAAAAGGCTCCATTAGTTAACAAACTTTGCCCTTACACTTTTAATTTTCAGACCTTTTCGATGTTACGCATTGTTTATTGCTTAAGTAATAGAAATCAAATTCGGAAAAGTTAACATAACAAATAATGGAATTTTTACCTCTTACGGTCTAAACGTAAATCCAAATAAAACGCAACTTATCATTGTGGGTACTTCAAGAATGATATCTAAGATTAATTTACAAAATCTTCCTAAAGTGAGTATTAATGGAACAGTCATTCCATATACCGAGGCTGTAAAAAACTTGGGCATCATCATAGACCAGACATTTTCGTGGGAACCACAATTAAAAGAAGTTAGCAGAAAAATATTTGCTACTGCTAAATCCATTAGCAGATTGCGTAACTTCTTGCCCATTGCCACTAAAATTGCACTGGCTAAATCACTACTGCTACCTGTCCTTGATTATGCGGATGCTAGCTATCTTGACCTTACTGAGGAGCAATTAAATAAGCTTGAGCGACTCCAGAACCTATGTATGAGATACATATTTGGTTTACGTAAGTATGATCATATATCCGAATTTCGATTAAAACTCAAGTGGCTCCCAATTCGCCTTCGCCGGAATACTCATTTTCTGTTTCTTCTCTACAACGTACTGTTCAATCCGTCTACTCCGTTATACTTGAAAGAGCGTTTCAATTTTATAGGGTCTACAGCTCATCGCGCCACTACAAACATGATGCTGAAAACCCCAACACATTATTCGCAAGCATATAATGACTCATTCACTGTCACAGCCATAAGGCTATGGAATAGTTTACCCTTTGATGTCAAAAAAGCACAAACTTTAAGAATATTTAAAAATCTCGTAATCACACATTACATAAAAATTTAAGCTGTCTCATTAACACTGTTTATTCATCTATATTATTTAAGATGTATGTAGTTTGTGTATTTATTTTTATTTTTTGTTATGTATTTGATATATATATGCATATTTATTTTTTGTACGTATTAGTATTATTTATTATTCATATGTATATAAATTTAGCTATTGCTATAAATGTATACTTATATTGTAAAGTTTCAGTTAGCACATTCTACTCAATAATTTTATAAAATCTCCTCTACCCAAAGGTTGTCTGGAAGAGATCGCTCATTAGCGATAAGACCGCCAATTTGTTATTACTTTTATTGTTTAATTGTTTTGTTTTCTATATGCGCAATAAAGTATATTATTATTATTATTATTAATTGACGTTTGGTAGGTACATCAAATAATTCTACATCTGTGCGTGAATATTTATTATTTCTATAGGTTTTCCTACGTATATTTGTAAATTATATATAGTTATAAATACAATAAAAATAACCTAACTATAAATAAAAAATATCGTCTAAAAAATCATGCGGCATAATGATGCCCAGAATGCTGGCAGCGTTACCTCTTTTTTTTTTTTTGTACATCAAATGAACAAAAAAAAAACTTTTTTTGACATTGGAATATTTCCAAATACCCCTTCAATTTGTACCGTGACCTAAGCACATAAAAAATTTTTTACTGTCTACATTTTTTGTTATATCTTACAAAAGGTAAGAATTTTTGCATTAATTCTGGTATATGTTACAGTTAGTTGTCCTGTATGGTATGACCCACCATATAGTAGTTTTGTAATTCAATTGAGAACCTTTTTTAACGTTAGTTCTCATTGAACTGACGGATAAAACTATATTTTTTTCGTGCACCTTTTGAAAATTCCTTTTGGATTATTTGTCAGTACGGCACTCACACAAAAAATTGAAATATAGTTTATAACTTCTTTCTTGAAGAACTCCATACTATAGTACTTGCAGAAAACCTTGACAGGGAGCTCATTCCACAACTTAAGCGTTCGCGGGAGGAAGTTTCTCTGAAACCGCACTGTACGCGACTATTTAGGTTCTAAAGTGTGAGAGTGAATTCCCTGCCGCTGGCGAGCGGTGCGATGGTAGAAAGTAGCCGTGGGCATCATTTCGAACAATTCCTCAGAACACAACCCATTGTACAAGCGGTAGAACACACACAGGGAGGCAAAGTCTCTCCTCAGACTTAAGGGCTCGATACCGCAAGTGAGTTTGGAATCGTCGACAATTCACACAGCCCGTCGTTGAACCGAGTCAAAAGGGCCAAGCTGGTATCCGGGTGCACCTGCCCAGAGATGGCACAAGTACTCCATATGCGGCCGAACTTGCAACTTGTAAAGTATCAACCTGTGCCCCGACGTGAAGTCTTGCTTCGCTTTGTTGAGTACACCAAGTTTTTTGGACACCAGCTTCACATACTAAAATAAATGATTCACTGTTTGCCTGGAAAAGTATTTATGCTAAGTTTTGAGTACCTATTTTTATCTGGCCAACTAAAGTATTGTGGGGGTTTTTAAATCAAATCAAATATTACTAGATTTTGAAAGTTCAGCAGAACGATGATGATTTGCTGAAGACATAGAACATGATTCTTTACCGTTTATTTGAAGCTTCTTCATTCATAACCGTTAAATATTGAGGAGTTTTCTGTCTAAAAACTTTGTGGATAACCAGAAGTGTATGTTTAGTCTTAAGCACATAAAATATTCGCCAAAGGCTCAGTATTTTCTTATAAGCCAACAAAACTTAAGCTGTCAAATCAGCTTAGGTCTGATGAATCCATACTAATATTATAAATGCGAAAATAACTTTTAAGCTTTAACCGCTGTACCGATAAACATCTTATTCGGCATGGAGATAGTATAAGTCCCAGAAAAGGACACAGGCTACTTGAAAACGTCAAGTATGAGTGGGTTTTTTTTTTAATAATTGAGGAGTTGCCGTTGAAATCCTACGCCGCTTACCGAATTTAGGGCGAGTGGAACCGCGGGCAAACTTGGCATGAAGATAGTTTGTGTCCCGGGAAAGGGCATAGGCATCTTCAAAAACAACTGATTCACACTTGATGTGAGTCGGTTTTTTTTCATAATTGAGGAGTTGTTGAAATCCTACACCAATAACCGAATTTAGGGCGGGTGAAACCGTGGGCAAAAGCTAGTATTTTATAGAAACAAAAAAATTATCCGTAAGTTTCAATTTGTATTTTTCTGTTTTAATTTTATTTTAAACTACTGTTAGAAATAGACATGTATATCACTTATCATTAATTTTAGTTCACTTGTAATGTATTTTTCAATCTATACTATAGTATTATAAATGTGCAAGTGACTTTGATTGTCCTGCCGTCACGTCGCAACGAATCATCAACTTGCCCTTTTTATCCCGAAAAATTTAATAGTTTCCTTAGGAAAACCTCTAACCAAATTCCACGAACTGAATCTACAGCTGGTTCTACTCTTTTACTATGATCAAGGAGTTGCCGCAGATAACTGAAATAAGTAAGGGCGGAGCCACGCGAAAAAGCTAGTAGCTTTATACATGAATACAGTTTGTCATCAAATATATAAGGAAATTCAAAAGCAGAGTACGAATAATCCAAACATTTGGATAAATCAACCTTGCGAAGACCTTTCAAAGTAATTACGGAAACTTATGAAAAGATCAAACTTACTTCCAAGTTTTGAACACCTGTGTAATCTTGATAAATGTAGACACTTGTAATAAACTATTTAAATCAACCTAATTTGAAATACTAATTTAACTTGAACTAGTACCTAGCAAAAACAAAAGTTCAGTTTTGTGTCGGTACCTGACTTTATAACAAGATTTAAATTAATAATTAAACTAAACTTGATCAAGGAATATATAATTTTCAGAGTATAAAAGTAAATTTTGTCAACAAAATTTAATTAAAACTATTTTTGAAAATTAGTGCTACAAATTTAGTAGTAGTTACATTTAAGCCAGCAATGTTTATCCAAGTACATTCTATTACAATCATCAATCAATCAACCTACAAAGTAATCAGCATTTTTGTTTGTTGAAACTTATATATTTAACACGATTTTGCCAGCGGCTCCGCCCGCCCTAAATTTGGTTATGCGCGAATTTCTACGTCATATCCCTAATAATACTAATGAAGTTTTGCAATAGAAAGCTATAACTGTAGCTATAGTTCGTCTAACCTTGGTTATAGTTATTCCCCTGGGAACTTATAATTTTTTTGGAATAGAAAGTAGCCTATGCACTATTCCAGGACCTAACCTATATGTGTGCCGCGTTTAATCGCGATCCTTTCGGTTTAAAAACAGTCAAACTTTCACATTTATAATATTATTAGATCATATATCATAAATTTGTAAAATAAAATACTTTTAAAATAAACTAAATAAAATACAGTTAAATCAATCATAGTTAGTTTTAAGAGCAACAACAGCAACTATGTTAAGAGATCTCGTTGTTTTGCTATTAAACAACATTGTTCCCTTAATTGTAGCTTACACATTAGACGTAAATTTCGTCTCGTCCTGATTTACGATCAGTCCTCGAGGAAAGAGCATCTAACAACGAGATTATTTATTCTCAACGCTTCTCTAACACTCTGTCTGAGGTCGGAGTTGGGAACTACAACGGGCCGCGTGCCGCCGATTTGTTTATGCTAAACAACCTGCAACTAAACTCGAACGCTCCGCACTCAAAAATAATTTCCATATTTAAATAAGCAAGAAGAGAGACAACTTTAGTTCTCAACGGTAAACTCGTTAATTGTGATTAGGTTAGGCGCGGTCTCGTTATTTTTGTAGATATTAATCAACGAGATCCTTATTAATAACGAGAAGAAGTTAACGACATTCCGACACGATTACTAAACTGGTGGAATTTTAATTCGTCTTGAAGTTTATTAAGTGCGTAAAGTTTAAGAAGGGGTTACACAGCGAGGTGGAGAATTAAGTGAATTTGCTCATAGGCTTGAGGGGAGGCATTCCGTTTTACTTTTAGTCTTATCACCGACATATTACATATTTTAATTACTTTTAATTTACAACTCTTTATAACTTGATTAATTTTCTTTGTTTCAGGTAAGAATATAGACAACGAAGCTTTATAAATGATTAATTTCGTATTCTAATACGAAGAAGGAGCCCGCATAAAAAGGTAGTAAAATGGAATAAACTCAGTGAGACCCGTAAAAGTGTTTCCATACAATATTCAATAGAAAATATTTTATTATACTGAGATTTGCACAATTTGTAGATAAATTCGAACTATATCTTCAATTTTATAACCTTCTGTTGGACAAATTTGTTTCTTTTTCACGTGATTCAGTTATAAATCTAACACCACGCGTACGCTTCTTCGGTTACGAATCCATTTTATGACTGCACACGGCAAAGGTTAACCAATAAAACCTTTTAGCAGTAGTAACTATTTTGTTATAAGTTCTGAGTACGCAATAAAAACAGCTAAACTGAAATAAATCTAAAGGTACAATAGTTTGTTTGACGTCGGCTAGTCCCGTTTCTGTGAAGGAATCAATCGTATTTGGAATTTAAGTTTTTCTTTCTTTATATAACAAATTGATAGACATATTTGAACGTTAGATATTGCAATTCATCTGGCGAGAGTAAACAAAGTTCTTTCCGTACGTTTACGGCGGCCTAATAAATCTGAGCAGCATTGTACCTCGCCCCCTTCTGCAGCTTCAGCTATAAATAGCAAGCGCTGTTGTTATCTGTATTTTTGTAACGACTACAAATACAATAATTTGCTTATGAACTACAATAAATATAAATATTTAGGTTGCAGACTTGATAATTTTGGATATGTTTATGTTTAAGCAAGTTTTTATTGCTTTATCTATTATTCTCGCCTTAGTAGAAGTTCTATTGTTGCGTTTTTGCTAAAGCGTGACAAGGATTTAATCTTACATCATGGTTTACATGGTAATACCACGAATATATGTCTAAAATTTTGTATGCCAGCCAGCCAGTAAAGTGGAGGTCATACGCCAAATTAGACAGGTATTTGCTTGTTTCCTGTGTATTTAAGAAAATTGTCGGTAAGATAAAACCAAGTCGCAAAATCTTATTCTAAAAATGTAATTGTGTCATCCAAAATTTGAAGAAAATTATGACGAAAATAGGTTGAATTTATTATAGTTAGAAATTTAAATGAAGACAAAATATACTACATACATAATTCACTTATTCGAAAGTTTCCAACATTTACTATTTTTTGATTTGTAGTAACTAATAAAAAATCAAAACTATAAACACAACCGCTATTATGTCGTGCTTATGATTCTTAAATCGGTTCAATATTTGGATTTTTTACGAAATGAGTGTTTAAAATATCTTTTACGAAAAGCAATTATACATTTATACATTTTTATTAGGACTGGTATAGTTCATATTTAGGGACTTTTAAATATATATTCCAGGTTCCTCTCACTTCTTTCTGGTCTTTCGGGATACTTTAGCACCACAACCAAAACAATATTTCAGTCTAGACAAGGCAATAGTTAGATAAAGTGCACGGCAAGAAGGAGGGGAGGGTACCCGACTAGCCTATATCATCACATATGGCTAGTCAGGTACTTTCCAGCCAGTCATACATTTTGCCCCGACACCATAGGCTCTCGACGTTGCCGGATTTGTCAAAACAATGAAATTGTTATTTTTGTTGTGATTCAAACAAAATCCAAAACAGCATTAACTTAAAATTTTAATGTTTAGAACTTCCCTGAAACACAGTTTTAATTTAAAACTTAGCACTCTAACACATTGTAAGCAGAAAACTGCTAAATCCAGTAGCTGTTTTATAAAATTGCTTACAAAGTTACATTTTGTAGGAAACATTTTATCCCAGCAGTTTTTAAGATATAAATTCTGAAACAACGAAGAATGAATGAATAAATCTTTATTCTGATTACAAAAAAACTATTTTTACATTTAATGTGGATTATTTGATATTTCTAGATTTGACCTATGGGCTAAAACTTTTTTTACTTAAAGAAATATCAATTATTTTATGTTATTGAATCGAAAAATATTATTCTAACAAGCACTCAAAGTCTTGATTTTATCTATGGGCTTAAATTCTTTTTTTTTTTAGGAAGTATCGACTAAAAAAATACTATGGAATCAACAAAAACGTATTCGATTTATTTTCCCTTTTCAACCCTATCTTGCAAGTCATCATTTTAATTCGGTTTTACCCGCTTCAGTTTATCTATTTCAGAAACGAGCCCCTGAATTAGGAATAAGCCGTCATCCGCGAGGTTTTGTCAGAGACAAGCCTTATTCCCTGAACAAACCCAAAGATAAATTATTCCAGCACATTTCTCATCATGATCCAGTCTTTTCTTTAGTCGATAAACCGATAAAACGTATGAGCTTTAGCTTCCTAAATAGGTTTGCGTTCTTTAACATCTTTGAAAGAGATAATATTGCATTAAAAACCATAATACATAAAAAAATTAATTGACTGTAAGCGTAACAAATAATAACTTAATGTACAATATATTAACTCGTAAAGCCTAAGGCAGTACGATATACGCAGCAATAAGAAAGAGCGTCATGGAATATTTATACTGATCTGTCACATTTTAAACAATATTACTGTATCTACAATTTGTGTGCCATTTTACCTCTGAAATTTAAATCCTAAGCTCAGTTCATACGTATTCCCTACAGGTTCATTTGCGCACAACATTTTGTATCCAAGCGCACCAAATAATTAATGACGGTCTAATAATGAATTTGTATGCCTAAATTGGTAGTTGTCGAAAAGAGCCAGGCAATATTTCAGCGTTCACTGCAAGCAAAATCAGTAACTGACTGCTTTGTTCAACCATTACTAAAAGCAGTCATATATAATCAACTGGATTTTAAAGAAAACAGTTAATCTGGGCGCCATGTTTCAAATAATTAGTATTAATTAAATTATGAGTAAGCATTATGTTTATAATATAAACTGAAGGCAAACAAGTTCAGTCTGGTTGTAACAAGTTCTGGCTGCAAAAATTGCCACAAACGAGCTGCTGAAAAAGTATGTTCTACCTCTCCAGTTTTGTAATGTTAAAGTTTGCAGGGAGACAACCTGGCACACTTAAACTTCCCATTCCAGATCCCATGATGTTTGAGTGTACTCTGTTGTAGAATTGGACTTGATAGTACTGATACGCGTTGATTCGCGCAGTTGACGCAGGTTGGGGACATACAAAAATATCGTTGTAGGATTCGGTTATATTCGGTTAATTTTCTTTATCAAAGAACTATCTTATTGGTTGTTGCTCAGTTACTTCGGTAGATTTTATTTTGTTCAACGGCTAAAGAGAAATAAATAATACAACCAGTGTCTTGATTTTATGTCTTAAATTTAATCGAATCAATCGTTTATTGCTTCAGTGCTAGTGGTCGTAAGTCCCTAATGTTAAATCAGCTTTTGCTGCATCCATATAAATATATCGATTCTACAAAAAAATGCAGAGACTCTTTGTTAATAGCTGTCAATTTAATCGAATCCATCGTTTATTGCTTCAGATTTTTAAATAATGAATGTGACTGCTTTAACCGTGTTAGTGGTCGAAAGTCCCTGATGTTAAATCAGCATTTGCTGTGAGCGTAAACAGACTGTGTTCGCTCTGTCCAATCATTACTCAAAGCATTCGAGAGCAGCAAAAAGCTAACTAATTGCACTCTTAGAAGAGAAGGGCACTTTGGTCGTTCTGTCGCAAACGTACTTAGTCACGTTTAGCTGTTTTCATTATTTTGTGATATAAAAGGATTTAATGGTCATAAAACTTAAAAAAGTCGTACACTTTTTTCTCTAGAGTCTCCCCTTTTGTCGATTTCCTAAACATAAGTCTCGTTCTAACTTTTTTCTGCCATTTTAATCTTGCTCAATGGTTCCTCTAAAAAGATAGTTTATCTATATATAAATACTTTTTAATTAAATCTTAATATAACTTATATTATTAACTTATTTTGCTCAAATTAAAAAGTATTTTCGGAAAGCATGTTTTAGATAAGTTACAGAATGATACTATTCTTCCATCATATTTGTTTTAATGCTAGTAAATTTTCTTTTTACGTTTACAACAAAATGTTAGACAAAAATTTACGCTGTAACATATTTTTCACTAGTAGGACAGGTAAAATAACAAAGTGCCGTTTCCGTAGCTTTAGGGTAAGGCGGCACACTTTTCAAACATATTTTGTGAATTTACAACTTTCTTGGCACTATTTATAAAAGAAATTGCGTCAGATTGTAATACGGATAATGCGATAAAAGGAACAAATTAGAGAAGTAAAAATGAAAAAGTACAAAAATATGACTGCATAAAATATTTTTAGGCAGTGTATTTTAATCGGCTTAAAAAAATGATTATCATCTGTGAATTTTGGTTACTAGTCAGAAAAAAAAGGTGATTATCATCTGTAAGTTTTGATAACTAGACAGTTAGAAAAAACTTATTTTTAAAAAAGGTGAATTTTTAATGAAATTAATTTTTAGACGTAAATTGAAAAGGAAATTAGAAAAAAATTTAAATATTAGCTTATTTTACTGTTTTTGAGGATCATAGTAAGCTTGAAGCGTCATTGCCTAAAGCTTTTTTTTTAGTCACTGTTAGATATGTATTATTAGACTTCGTGTTTCAACCCCTTTTTCGTGGTACCCATTTTTAAACTCCTATACAAATAATCTTTTTGACTACACAATCCATGTCGAGATTTGAATTTGTCTTTTTGAGGAATGCTTGAACAAATAGGAATAATAAAAATACTGTTTAAGATTAGGAAAAAGTGTAAAAGCTTATTTCTGAAATATCTTTAAAGTACAGATAACACTGCCATTATAATGTAGAGATGTGTATATTATCACATAAATATTATTTTTACTAAAAGAGTTTATTTTTGGCATATCAAATTTATTTTTACCTAAAAGTTAAAAGAAGGCATACAGAGGTTAAAAGTTTTATAATTTTAAAAGAAAACTTTCACTTAGTGTGAACCATAAAAGTTAAAGTTTCCTACATTTTTAAGTGGACGTAAATATTACAGAAGCTAGGATTCAAGCATTTTAGAAATGAAGATTTTAAAATCCTTACATTTGAGCGCACTTCTTGCTCAAATTTAAAGATTTTAAAATCTTAATTTCTGTGATAACTGGTTAGTTACATTCTTGGTTTCCTAACACTCGTACCTAATCAATGTTTTCCTTGCTTTTCTTACCTGACTGTGGTGGAGCTCTGAAAGAGAGTATGGTGGTTAGCTTATATGTTTTTAAATATGTATATCTGTTAGCAAATGAAAGACATGTTTCCTAAATTGGATTCTAAAAAATGAGATGTCAACTGATTTTTTCTTAATAGTGAAGTTATTTACTTTATTATTTAAATAACTGTGATAACGTTTTATATTTTATTGGACAATTGTTATTTTGAAACCTATAGTATTAAATAGCTATAACATAAATCATGTCTAGATTGCTTACTAAAAAAAAAGGAACAACCTCATAGCAGACTAGCCTTTGAATTTTTAAATGTTAATCTTAGATTTTGCATTTTTGAGACCTATATTTTGACACCTACATAAAGGATTTAAAATAATAAACAATAAAACTCGGAAAGGCGAATAGCGATTTCCATGTAGTTGAGGGTACTTTTTTTTGCAGAAATAACTATCTTTTATTTCAAATTATTATATTATTAAATTATGATTTAAAATATTTTATAGAATATAAATATTATGATATTTTATTTTATTTTAAAGTTCAAACTTAAAAAGTAAAAAATCATTATTTGACAGAATAAAAAATGAAATTGCGTACATGTATATTGCGTAATGTATAATAGTCTTAGTAACTATAATTTTGTATCAACATTGTCGTAAATTCTGTACACTACGAATATTTAAATAAATGCGTCCTATTTCATGCAGATAATAAAAGTTAACTAGGTTATATAGGAGTTTAAATTTTTATTTTTCAGATCTTGCCTGTTTTTAATAAAGTCCCCGAAATAAGAAACGCCAGCACAAGAAATAGAACAACAGAAATAACGACGATTGTATCTCTATTATTTAAATAAAGAGTCAAAAATTAAATAACTTTCGGGCGACAAGTTCATTTCAGTTTTTTCCGACAGCAAGGTTCTGCAATCGCTAGGAGATTCCCCTAGAAAGTTTCCCAGTGCAGATTTTGATTACACACGCTCCTTGGGAAACTTCTTACCGGATACGAATATTAAATCTTATTTAAGTTAGACATCCGCAGCGTTTCGCGTTGTTATTTCGAATAAGGCGCTTTATAAACTCAAAGTACTCCGGCAAACTTACCGCTGAAAACATCTTAACCTTTAGATTCTTGGCTTGGTTACAAATTCTACAACCCCGTTACTAGCAGGTTTCTACAGCATTAACTCATAGTTTTATTAAAATTTATGGGTGGATGAAATACATTTTTGTAAAGAGAATAAGGTCAATATACTTGTCATAAATTTTACATTTATTTTTTGTGTATGTGTGTGTTTTTGAAGGTGATAAATATCATTGTATTACATGTTGTTTTAAATTATTTTTAAGCACACTGTCTTAAGTTTACATTTGCAACCAGCCTAATTTTTGTTTGTTTTTTATACCACGTAAATGGTCACCGTAGCCTATGTACGCTTGATAAACAAGAGCTATCACTCGCGCGTTGCCGACCCTCCAAAAATTTTATAAGTTCTTTCTTGAAGATCTCCATACTGTAGTACTTAGATAAAACCTTGGCAGGGAGCTCATTCCACAACCCGAGCGTTCGCGGGAGGAAGTTCCTCTGAAACTACACTGTACGCAAACATTTTGGTTCTAAAGTGTAAGAATGAATTCCCTACCGATGGCGACCGGTGCGGTGCTGGTAGAAAGTAACCGTGGGCATCATTTTGAACAATTCCTCATAACACATCTCATTGTACAAGCAGTAGAACACACACATGGAGGCAAAGTATCTCCTTAGACTTAATAGTCTCGAGAGGGTGAGTTTGGGATCGTCGACAATTCTCACGGCTCTCTCGTTGAACCAAGTCGAATGGTCAAGCTGGTTACCGAAATAATAACATTCAAAAGTCTCGAGCTTGTACTATAGTATTCGTTCTGCGACGCCATTGTTTGTAATTTTTTAATACGTATGGTCATATAAATTTTTAATATTTTTCAAACACATTATTGTATCAACAAATTTTGTCTACTCCTGATTTAACATAATTTAAAAGATCTCAGTACGCTTCGTTAAGACGAAATAGAGTATCGTACAATCTTCTGTAGAACAATTTTAGGAAAGCTTAAATTTTAATTGCGTAGTAAAATTACGTTTATATAATCATTACGGGGAAGGATACGACGGTGTAGCGAGGCGAATTGGCAAGAAGCGCTTGCTCCTAACTTCACGTTACATGGTGCATTTGCCTAATTACATCTCGGCTCACTGGGGTGACAACGCATGATTACTGAAAATGCTAAGATACGTACTTTACTTCATTCAATTTGACTACATTCGAGAAAATTTCTGCGCGGCTATCATATGGTATTTTCCCAGAGATCTTTCACTTTGTAAATCGAAGTTTACAAAGCTTTTTGCTTTTGTGATACAACATTTTATTAGATACTTGTAGAACTTATGTGTTGACTGTGACATTTCTTTCGAATTTCTTTAGGATCTAACCAAACTCATGTCTGTAGAAGATGTGTTAACAAGTTATGAAGTTAATATAAGTCAGTCGTACAGTTGGCAGCGAAAAGGAAGTCGAAAAATAGAGTTAGTGCAAAGGGGCGGAGGAATCGATGAGTGGCGCCGCTCTGGCGAGGGAGTCCCCGTGTCGTGTTCCCTGTTCTTAGCAAACATGGGAAACTTTTCCTTACCCTCGCTATGCATTGTCTTCTATGACGCGATGTCTATAGACGTTTGAGACAAGACCAGCTTTTACTGAAAATGTCTTGAATTTAGATAAAATATATTATTACATGATATTTCTTACAAGGTTCGTAATGCAACCTGCAATTTATTTCAGTCGTTAATTTATGACATAAACAAACAATTAAAGTGACTTCTACATTGTGGGTATTTTTGATTTTTTTTTTTTGATTTTTTATCAAAATGTGATCTTTTTAGGATTCCATAATTAAACATAGGAAGCATAGGAAGCTTACCGTTTAGGTCCTTATCTGTCACAACCTTTTATTTATTTTTTTAGTTTAAAATTTAAATAATTTATCAAATTTTACATTCGCGTCATTTACTTAAAAAAAACGAAAGCTATAGTGAAATGACAGAAAAAATCTTTTGCAAAAAGTTTTGCAAGGAAATTGAGAATATTAGATTTCAGTTAAAACTGCTATCGTCGCTCGCTGTTATAGTCTCGCTGCTGTCGATAGAGTAATAAGGGTCATTAAAAGTTCATAATTCTTAAAGTTATTGATGTAAAAAATAAGAAGCAGAGTTTTTGAAGTTCGCAAACAAGCTGACGGACCGCCTGATGGTGAACGCTGCGGTATAGTAGAATGTTACCTTTAGTAGATGGTAGAAACTGAAAAGTTAAGTGATATAATTTAAAACGGACGGAAAAAATAATCAGTATGCGAATTCAACACGCATTTAAATCACAAAAATTGTTTCAGTATCTTGTAGCTGTTAAATACAAATATCCTAAGGTTTGAAATAACAGAGAAATGTTAAGGCTTTAATAGGCAAACATGTTGACACCCAAACGTTATAAACGTATCTCTTACGACCGTGTGTTCTGTAATAGCGCCTTACAGATTATTTTAGCTGTATAATATTAAACAGCATTTTGGTAACAATACTTAGTGTTATAAACGTTACATCAACCCCACATATCGCACCTTTATCGCAGTACTTTAACTGCCTCTGCTACATCAACTATAGAGCCGTCTTGTATTATAAGATATTTATGGAATTATTTTTTAAAGCAATTGTATGTTATTCTAGCTTCCAAATGAGTTTTATAAGGCAAATGTTTAAAAAATTGAAAAAACTGAACTATACAATAATAATGTACTATTAATAATTTCTACATCACTGTTTGTATTGAACTTGAGTAATAAGAGATTCTAACTGCTTTGGTGCTAATTCTATAACTGCTAGTTGCAGTTATACACATATACACGCATACACTCTTTTAACACTGAAAGATTATAAAAACAGTTTCATTGTAACTGTTACATCTCAAAGTTAAGTAACAGATTTTTATTGGATCTTTGTGACAATATAAATAGCATTTTATTACTTTTAATGAACCCAAATATCATATAAAGGAAATTTAATATCGTTTTTACAACATAGATGGCTGTACAAATTGTGCTATAGTAAGCATTTAGGCACCATTTTATCATATAATAGCAACTGTCGAGACAACATATTTAACTAAATTTATAATAATATTTTTAATGTAAATTATTTTTGAAAATCAATTGGGGGCGTTAAAAAATTGTTGAAAATATTATCTTACTTTATCGACAAAATTTTAGTCACTAGTAAAATTCACGGTCTAAGAAGATAACAATCTAACAATTTAACAAGCCGGGGGTGCCATCATGCTAAATAGTGACACTTGTCAGTTTACTCCCCAAAATAAATCTTTTTTGATTTATTGTCAGAGTTCATATTATGCATAAATTAAATTTGAAGATCCTCAAACCCTAATATTGTACAAAGAAGTCCTATAATAGAGTTGTGGTGGCTCTTTTGTGATGTAAGCGACACAATAATTACTGTTAAAACTTTGAAAAGAGATACGTGCAGCCACAATAACATGGCTATATTTTTTTTAAATTGCGATGTAACTGCGCCAAATCCTGCCTGAGTAAATGTTTACATCATTGTTATAGGACCTGTACGAAAGATTAATTAGTGTTTCTAAAAATGTTCTCTCAATTGCCATAGTATGCACTTTTGCTAGTTGGGAGGTGTAACTCGGAATATTTACAGTCGTAAATGTAATATAGGTACTCGTTTATGGCTCGTTTGCCACCTTAGTGGTATAAAAAAATTTTTCTCACGTTATCAGCGCATCACTCGGAATTTTCCTCTTGGTTACAAATGTGTAGTAATATTTTAGCAAGAAAAATATTAAATGAAATATGTAATTTTCAAGAAAGGAAAAAAAAAAACTTAATTTTCTTTGAAAGAATTAATATTTACAAACGATGCTTGCTTGTTGACATTTGTTGTGCAAATTTCCAATTAGCTATATACCAAATTTGATAAAAAGACTTGAAAAGTTCCAACATAATTTCAAAACACGTAAAACAACCTTCTAAATATTTGCGAAAGCTTTACGTTATCTAACGCTAAACTAAATCGTTTTATTTTCTTTTTCGATTAAAATGAACTCCATGTCGCAGACAATTTAAACGTTCTCCCACTGAAACGGGAGAAAATTAGAATCGAAATACTATTACAGACTCACCGTAAACATCGAAAAGGACCCAATTTAGACGTTTTAATTTTATTAAACATCTCTCAGTATCGAGATAAAGTTGATTTCTTTCACTGTCGAGTAAGAATTTCGACTCGTATAATAATTTAGATTACGTAGCGAGCAGTGAGCGTTCATTATCGTTTTTTTTGTACGTACCTGATTTCGTAGAGATCTCATTCGGATAGAGCGAGAAGGTCCGCGACGCGCGACGCCAGCGCTCTCTTCAAATGGAAAGTGCGAAAATGAAATTATAAAGCCCCGCGATAAAAATAAATTAAATCGGATTTCGCGTTTCGCAGTAGCCAGGGATGAGGAATATTTTGTAGTCTGCAAATTCCATTCTCTCTCTTTAAATATTTGTTTTAATATTTTGATTTGTGGTCCGCCTAATGAAAAAATTCCCTTCTCATCAAATTTTTGTTTTTAATTCTCAGTAATAATTGAAACTTTTTGTTGACAGATACAAAACTTGAATCGAGCATTTTTCCTGTTGATTTTGGATTATTTGTTTTTTTTAAACCAATCGTATTGCTCCTTGCAGCTTTTTAAGGGACTCAGCACACTGCGGCAAATCACTTCGTATTCTCACCTTAGTCACTGACGATTATTCAAATTAGGTAACGTTACGACAAAGACGAATGGTACTAATATCGCTCGTTTCACGATCCCTGAACGCGATAGTATGCGGTGTACGTGCCCTATACACGCGCTAAAGATTTCGTCGAGCGATAAACACCGATTGATCCTTATGATACCGTTTTTGCGTAAATACCTAAGCTAGTTTTATGCAGCCCTATTAACACAGAAACTTTGTATTTAGTAGGCTATTCTACATGTTTGTTACTTGCCTCAGGGGTAACATAAATAAAGATACTCGCGTCTCTTTCACTTTATTGTCTATTGTAATCTCCTTTGTCGTTCTTTACAGAGTATTTATTTCTTTGTCGTGAAACAATTATATTTTTATTGGTCCTTCAATCTCGAGTAAATCTAGTTTGCGATCCCGGAGGCCGTTTAAACTGTACGGACCCTACTTAACAGTGTTTCTCGAGGCACAAGGGTCAAGTGATGCGACGCCAGATGCTTTAGTTTATGTTTTGTGTCCCTAATGTTTTGTAATCATGAGTGTAATTGCCAAACAAAGTTTTGTAACATATTATTTTAGTTTACTCTGTAAGCGTCTTTATTTTGTAATGCCTTAGTACTTTACAGCCATAAATTGTTGGTAATCGGGTAAAATTTTTGCAAAATTATAAACACAATTTAATAAAGTTTTACAATGGACAGACTCTGTGGCTTAGTGGGTTATGACCTGCTTGCAGAACCGGAGGCGTGAATTTGACTCCTGGAAGCCAATTCTCACGCGATCGAATTGATCTCGAACTCAAACCTTTTTTGAACGAAAATGAAGTTAACCAAATCCTGGTAATGTCGAACCCGACATTTCTCGAACGCAAACCGCTCGAACTGCTTCGAGAGGTCTGGACTGTTTGAGACTACATCTTGCATTTGAATCACGACAAATTTAGTTCAAAATTATTGAGTTCTAAGCATTAACTCTACTCTAAGCGTAAACTATATGTTCTAAAATCTAAATTAAATACCTAAAATGTAAATCAGAGTTATTAGAAGGGTGGAAAAAAGACTTATGTTAGCAAATATAATATTTTTTCACCTTTATTCCTTTCACATTACATTATTAGTTTTTTTTTTAAATACTCAACAAAAACCGAGTTTTTTTTTTTATTAATGTTCAAATACGTTCCGTTAACTTCCGTTTTAAGATTATAGCAACTAGGTACTCGGAATAGAGATTTATTTTACAAACTTAGTTATACTTATTATTTCCTTATTAATAATGATAAAACACACGTAAAATGTTGCTTTTAACAATTTGTAGTCACCAAAATCTTTTTTAAATTATTTTAAAAGGTATATTAAGGTAGCCGTTTTTAAAAACGCTGTAAAACTGTGTAACGGAACGTACCTCGCAGCGTCACCGGTTCCTACTGAAAATATATTACCGTTTCGAACGACATTTTGTTCGAAGGTTGTTTCGCTTGATAGTGAGAATATAGCAAACGAGAAAATGATGTCGACGTTCGAAATTTTACTGTCGAGATGGTGTCTTCTAGATAATCTCTAATTCGAAATTATCTCGGATGAAGTGAGGATCAGGTTTTTGCATAGGACAAACATAATATATGTATTTATTTGTAAAAAAAAGTGTACATACATATCTATTTGTATCCGTATATAATATAATTAAACCCACTAGGTTTATTAGCCACTATTTTGTTGTGCAATAAAGGCTTTTTATAAATAAAATAATAACGTTAATTTTATCTCTTATTAAACAAAATCCGATATTTCTATTTGAACATTGATAATGATGTTTTAACCTCTATCTTATATATTTCATCCTATATCTATATCTTTCATTTTTGCATTACGCAACAATCTCAGTAAGCTGATCGCGCGAGACTAGGCTTCGTCGACGAAAACTCCAAATGACAGCGACGCGTGTATGTTTTTGAAACCATCTACAGATGTAGCGGTAGTAGCTAAGATTATAAAGTCGACGAATGTCGGATACATTTGTATCCATGTGTAGCAAGGACCTTAATTTCATTTACATTGTTTTTTTCGCAGCCTAACTAGTAGTGTGGCCGGCTGCTGTGCAGATGGTGTGGGTTCGATTCCCGCACTGGACAAACATTTATGTGATAAACATTTGTGTTTGTCTTGAGTCTGGGTATATTTTATGTATATACTTACAAAAAATGTTTATAAGTATTTGTATCCCTTATCTGGTTTTCAGAATACAAGCTTTGCTTACTTTGGGAACAGATGGCGCTGTGGGATATGTCAAAAATTATTATTATTTTATTGCTGCAAAAATAAAAAGAATCTAAATGTCAGACGACATAACCGAATTCTTCTTACAAAAATAATAATACTGTTACCTACATACCTACTTAGTAACTAAAAATGATACAATTTATGTAACACAAATTAAATTTTATCAAAGAATATAGCGGTATTCAGTATTTTTACTTACATTCATGTCATCTTTATAGTAATTATAGCATTTCTCAACTACATTGTATTAAGAATAATACAATTTATGTAACAAAAATTGAATTTTATTAAATAATATATACAAATATTCGGATAACATAATCGTTTTCTAGATATCTCCGCCAAAAGAAAAGAAATATTTAGATCACGTGACAGATAAAAAACATTTATCGCTGTAGATAGATAAATCAAATATTATTTGCATATTTTCTAAAAAACTATGTCGGCAAAGTTCGTAAAAACAATTTCGTATTCAACTCATTTTGACAAAGCTCTGACAGAGAGTGATTGGTGACTTCCGAACCGGAAATAATGGACCTGGTGCTACAAAAACGCCACAACTTGGGGCTAAGCTGCCTATCTTTTCGATATCAGCAGATTCTAAAACTTTATTGTAATTTTACAAAATAATGTATAAAATGCAATACCAGTAACTATTCTATGTTTAAAATTAGTGCTTTTATTAAGTATTTCTTTAAATACTACTCGTCTAGTGACAGATGTACCAGAGAATATCGCTTAACATTTTAATTTTGCAAGATTCTCCTTACCTTTTGTTAATTCTATGAACAACCCTGTGTCTATTTATTGTAGATTTCTATACTTAAAATTTGATTGTATAATCTGTAAGTAAAAAAATAAAACAAGTAGTTCCTGATGTTTGGTAACAGGTAACACTGCAGGGTGACGTTAGTTATCTGTGAAATCTTCAAATTGTAACTATTATTGGAAAGTAACTCTTAGAATTCTTACGTGTTGTTATTGTCGGCTAAGCTGTTGTAGGAAGCAATTTTACATCTGGTTAAACACAAAAAAACCTTAAAGTCATTTAAAACTAGATGAAACTCTAGTGAGAAAAAATTAAGAGTTTCAACTAAAAAAGTTTTCAACAAACCTATAAATTACAAAACATTATAAAAGCATATCAAGCATTCTGAAATTGATACAGAAACTAGATTCTACTATTTATATGTTCCTTTATGACAGTTATATCGCTTACTTCTTTGAATATGAAAATTTTAGTGTCCATTTAGGCAAAATTTAGTGTTCGCCATAGGTATACTAAAACTTTATCATCGTACAGTTAACGCTAAGTAACCGAATAGGCTAACTTAATTTCAAATTTAGTCCGCAAAAATAATCATTTCTAGGTACAGTTCTGCTACTAAGAAAACGTGTTCTCTTTAATCTTGTCACAAAAGCCTTACCTGAATCAGCGAAGTTGTGAGCACTCTTGCGAGGCACAAACGCGGAGGAATGAAGCGGAAGAGTGCCCGGCACTCTGAATTACTTCCTAATGAAAAGAGGCGAGGAGTGGGACAAAGTGGGGCGGAAGTGTAGAGTTCATCACGCGGTTGCTAACGAACATGGTAGGCCACTCGACTACGTCGAGTGTCGGCTTGACTGATACCCTAGCTTCGAATCTTTCTCGGCTTATTAGTAGGTACTGCTAGAATGTTGCCAGTGAAGTAAAATTCAAAATTACTAAGATATTAGAAAAAATGTTGTTAAATTGATTTCCATTTTTTTTTTACCAGTAATCGTGAACCTAGATAATGGTTAAGACATACCTAATTAAAGAGATATCACTTTTTGTCATAGAAATCTTTTTCTTTTTATAATACTGGCTTACATTACTTGATTACACTACTACGTTACTTGAATGCATTAAGTTTATATCAGTTTTACTTTTATATCAATGTTACTGTAAAAGATTTGATTCTAATAGTCTTTTTCAACAAGTTACTAAAAAACGATATCATTAAACATTAGTTTACGTGACGTTCGATTGTAAATTCTCATTTATCCTATATTCCGGATTTTTAACGCATTGCAAAATACAAACAATATTTCGACACAAACATTATTAAACTAAATCAAATCATAAATAAAGCCCATGTTTGTAATAATTAACTAATATATTACCCACTACTATCAGCCGAACCTCCGTACCGGCACACGGGTTCACATCCTGCGTCCAGCCTGATCCTCTATCACCACTAAATTATTAACTCCCTAAAGGCCCCATAGTTTTATAAGGTATCATTGTATAATCTTCTGTAAATTTATTAGCGAACTGAAAAAAGGGTAAAGATATAAAGTTAAATCGGTTTTTTTAAAATAAAACCCAAGAAAATTTTGTTGTAAATTGGATTTGTTTTAAGCGGCTGTTAAAAAAAACCTTTATTAATTTTGTTACAAATTAAATATCAACAGAATTTAAACATCAAATTGAACTAAAGTTTTGTTTACAATAAATTAAATATTAAATAATATAACCGTTCATTATTGATAATGCACATGTGTGATTAGTAAAATAGTAAACAAATAGCAAAAAAAAGTTTATTGTATACGAGTATATTTATCATTTAAAGCCATTAAACCAAATATTTTTGGTACAACTTCTTGCTGGGGTAATTTCAGGCAACATTTTACGGCACATGAGTATAGATTTTGAATTTAAGAAAGTAATTATTGGATGGTTTTTCTTCGTCTTAAAATAGAGCAATGGTGATCGATAGACTAACAGACCAGAAACGAAATAACCTTTTAATTTAAGATTTTTTATATTTTTCTCATAAATTTCATAGGTAAAATTATAAACAATCAGAAGGATTAGCACTATGGAAAACAGAGTTTATTTTATTATTAATTACTAATATGGGTGTTCATAGACCATCCATATTTGATGTCACTGAATCAGTAATCGTATCCAGAAATCTTTTTCAATAGTCAATTCGGGTAACAGCTTCAGAAATGCACGTAAATACTAAAAACCATATCACTCTAGTCTCGCACAGTGCGATTTTGGACCGGTGGATCAAAAAATCGCTGATTGTTATTTATCCGTCGATAGTTGATACTGTGTTGAGACTGCGTTACTATTCCAAGTTTTTTTAAGTCCAATCACTTAGGTTCCGAAAGTATATATTTGTACCTCTAGACGTAACAAAGTAGTAATATATATTTATTTTTTATTGAATGAATAGATTGGAACAATAAATTTATTTGTGTGTATCCTATATTTGTAGATCTTTGTCGCAACCATCTGGTGGAGCTTCATCCGATTGTAATGATTCGAATATCGTTTCAATTGCATAGCTAGCGAGATCAAACATTTTTATTTGTTTGTCCACTCAACCGCACGATTGAAACTAATGAAAAGCGGTTTCGATGAAATTAATATTGGTTTTATTTCCGCTTTGCTTGGCGTACTACGACTTGAAATGGTTTCAGTCGGCTTGCTAATAAAAATATTTTATAATTTTCTTCTTGTCGAGGATTAAAATGATCGCTTTTTAACTTTTGATTATTTTAACAGAATTTCAATAAACAGGTAATGTGAAGAACTGGTCATGGACTCATAATTTTAATACACAAAAACAGTGTATGAGAAATAAACAACTCCTAGTGACTTCTCAAGTCCTGGTACACAAATAATATGTATGACAATAATAATATAAATATGGTATGACAAATAAACAAAATCTTCATAGAATTAAGAAATACAATATAAAATAGTTACATACAAATAATGTTTCTTTGTTTATGACTCCTAAAGGTTAGAGTCTTTACAGATAAAATATCATACATATCATATCTATAGTATAGGAAATAGTACTTCATGCATCAAGGTCTCTGCCCGCTGCTCCTTAGTGTTGACCTCACCTACCCTATTATGATGCTGTTACCGCTTGTATAGAATACACTCACATTTGCGCATATACACGCGCCTTTTTTGATGGGAAGATAACGTTTTTTAACCATAGAATGAATTGTCTAGTTCTTTAGCAAGCTCTGTAATCTAAATAGTTTGACGAACTTTAACATATGTCTGCCCGTTGTCTGTCACTCAGGTTTTGCAGCCAAACGGTTGGAGCTACAGTCTTCAAATTTAAATTTTCACTGTACAAGCATCTTTTTCTATTCCATCGTGTTAGAGAATTGTTGCTTAGAACTCGTTGAGTAGATAAATAACTCATTGAGTAGATAAATATGTATTTTTTTTAAATATTGGAAAACAAAAGAATGAGATGCCACCAAACGTCAGCTTTTTTCCAAAACTTTTCTATTCTTTCTATTGAATATATATATGATATTATACGTGAGTAATATATGATAATTTTAATTTACTTGACGATTCGAAAGTGTTTTAAGTAACCCATTTAAATTAAAATATTTTGATTTTGAAATATTACGTCTATTTAATTACGTAATACCAATATATTGATAAATTAGATTTTTTCTTTGAAATTCCTTCATTTTTGCTATTAAAACCAACTTGATTTTGCGGTCAAGTACGTAGCACAGAAGAGATTGACTCACCTGCTGCTAATAAATAATTTTGCCATTTGAACGGCTTATATTTATTTTATACGAAACTCTAAATCTGCGAAGTTCGACACGCACTTGGCAATTTTTTCTCTTTACATTTTTATTTTTTATGCTTTTTTTTGTTGTGGTATTAGCGTAGTAACGAATGACGCAATTGCTGTATAAAGTAGTTCGTTTAAGGCTTCTGAAAGAAATTCGACACTAAACAAATTACTTTATATTGGAATCGTTGTTGATACTAGTAAATCAATATCGTGTTTAAAAGGAAAAACCCTAGCAACCGGAATATCGAGAGGTTTAGCAGTACATGGAACTATCATCTAATACCTTTAAACGATTCTTGTATGAAATTGTGCACGCGGGGGTTTCTGGGGCGATAAATTGATCTAGCTAGGTTTCATTCGTTTTATCCGTGTTTTCAGGCAATGATAAACTGAAAAATATGACACTTCCTGACATCTACTGGCGAGTAGTAATACTTTTATTTTTACCGACAAAGCAACACTAAAGCTACTTGACATTAGATGGCGTTGTTAAGCGACACTAAAGCTACTTGACAATAGATGGCGCTGTTACAAAATAGGAGGAAAGCTCGATCTTTCAGGTACTAGTTATAATTTCAAAAATGAACCAAGAAGTTATAGAAGCTTGTCTTCTTTCGACAGACATTCCAACATTACTCTCCTCAGTTACATTTAAAATTTTCCTGCTTAAATATTTTGCTTTGCCGCTAAGATGTCAAATTTAATATATATATATATATATAGAACGATATTACACAAATCCGGTTTAAGCATAAGTTTGTCTGTACAAAGTTTGCGTGCGAATCAGACGATCAAATCGAACAGTCATTAATAGAAGTTTCCTCGCGCAATTAGGTAACCATCTTGGTTTTATTAAATTTAATCAAGAACTTGTGTAATATCACACAGATTGGGCCAATCGAGCCGCGTGCAAGTTTCGATAGCGTTGTAGTTCGAAACTAATTTTGGAAATACGCTAAGCTATACACAAAGTCTTTATAAAAAGCAAACAAGTTTAAATAATGCCTTTGGTATCATTTCTGTTGCAAAAAATCTAGAAATATGGTTCGGAACATTTTTTTTTGTAATAGTCATTTAAGGAAAACATTTTAATGAAAAATGGAATGGCAAGTCCATTATAAGATCCTTTGTATCTTCCTTACTGATTATTGCCTCCTGAATAGTAAATAAGAAGACCTGAAGTACGTCCCCATATGGAGTGCTGCTGTTGCCGACGATCCCAAACTCACTAGCCGTATTGAACCCTTAGGTCTAAGGAAAAACTTTGCCGCCCTGTGTGTGTTCTACCGCTTATACAATGTGATGTGTTCTGAGGAATTGTTTGAAATGATTTACTACCATCGCACCGATCGCCATCGACAAGGTTATATGTTGTCACACTACAGAACCGAAATGATCGCGTACAGTTCGGTTTCAAACGGAAATAAGCTGCCTGCCAAGGTTTTCTCTAAGGACTTCAGTATGGGGTTCTTTAAGGAAGAAGTTATTAGATTTTTGAAAGTTCGGCGACGCGTGTTGCAAGCGTCCATAGGCTGCAGTGATCGCTTACCGTCAGGCAGCTTGTTTGGCACCTTAGTGGTTTAAAAAAAGATACGTCAACATTTTATCTAATTGGTGAAAGAAATACCCATTTGATACCCTAAGGCATACCTGAAAAAAAATTTAAGTGTCAGTCAAGTACATTAATGCTTACTAGACCCATGACTATAGCCCATCATGTTATACTACAGTTACGATAGTTCAACTAGAATTTAGCTAGGGAATAAAATATAAATAAATAAATACATCCATACTAGCCATATTCTATACTAATATTATAAATGCGAAAGTGAGTTGGTTTTTTTTGTTTGTTAGTCATTCTTCTCGTTGGCAAAGTAGCATCTAATTGAACCTAAATTTGGCACAGAGGTAGTTAGAGGTTAAAAAGACTCAGAAAGACATAAGCAACGGAGACAGTCAAATGTAACCTCAGGATTGCTATAACCGAATACCACTTGATCAAGCTATACTTAAGGTTATAGGGTTATATCTTGGTATAAAGCAAAGTGCCTTACGGAATTAGACGCAGATAACCGAATTTAAGATGGTCGAAACCGCAGTCAAAAGATAATTTTTAATATTCAGTAGTTTACAGTTATTTCAAATCATGTGCATTTTATAGAACCATACTGACTACATACTAACCTACCTGTTAAATAGATAACGACAGAAAGTTCTAGACAAATCCCTAAACATAAACCTAGTTTCAATTCTAGTGCAAACCCAGTTTCAAATCTAATATAACTCCATGCAATGTTTATCCGTATGTAGGTTAGACCGAGAACAATAATGCAGCTACGTATGTAGCAGTGTGCGCGTTATCGGTGGTGATAAGCCGAGCGCGCCGGAACCCGCCGACGCCGCCGCCGCCCAACGTTGCCGTCGGCCATATCTGTGTTACATTACGCCTGCCTGCGCTACAACATCATTCCAATTTCACACATTACATTTACACTTCATTTCTGAAGCCCGAAAAACATTTATGATTTAAATAAAAAAATATCTATTTTAGATGTTAAAGAAATTACGTAAATATATTTTCTACTCCAGTTAGTTTACAAAATATGTATACAGTAAATGTTGAATACAGTTCGTCAGAAGAAATTATTTGTATTAATTTTATTGTAGTAATTAACGGGCTTACTCTCAGCTAGATTTTTGCTAGACCCTAGTAAAAGCCTCTGGGTAGCTTTCGAGACTAAACATATACATATATATATATATAAATATGTTTATTAAGATTTGCAATAATATTTTTTTATTATATTAGAAGACTAATATTGTATGAAGAATCTATTTGCTAAGAATTATAAGCTTTAGTAACTTAGTCTCTTTTTTGTTTATCCGATGCACGTTTAATTGATGATTAATAATTTAAAGACTTAGAGATACAGCTAAAGAGAGGTAAGACAATGCGAGTACTCGCTCGAATAAGGCAACCGAACAATTAGAGCAGGGCATAGCGAGTACTCGCCCGAATGATCAGCCCGAACTGAGGAAGTACTTCCACCTTTCAAAAAACCGCGGCCACAATTACGCTAATATTCAGTAGTTTTGTGTTCCTGGCGGTGAGTAAGGTAACCGGAGCTCTTTGAGGATTCGTTGCGCTGACAGCCGATGACCGGCGCTGATCGTTGCTGTCATTGCTCGGCGAAGACACGGCGTGCTGGTACGACGGTCAGGTAGACCTGATGAAACGGCTGACCGCTGGCCACCCGCTGGTTGAACCAGGGATTATTTAATCGCCACCCTGAGAGGCTGAACCGCCAACCTGTGTAAAGTCTCAGAAGTAGTAGTCATGCCAGAGGAGACCAGGGTGGACACAGATACTACAATAGAGGAGGATCAGGGGTACTCCCACCCGCCGTGCCAGCAACCATATAATCTGTGCCAAGCTTCGGCAGTTCTAGTGCCGCGCCTTTTGTCCTCTAAGCTGTCTGTGCAGTGAATCCTCATCTTTAGTCTAAGTAACTTTTTTAACAATGGCAAGAAATAGAAAAAAAATCGTTTTTTCAGCGGCCATTACATCCTCATTCAATTTGGGCTTCTGCAATATCAAGGGGTATTCACCAACCTTAACGCAGTCCACCATCACCAAGAAACTGCGCAGCCGACCATTCTTTTTGTAAAGTTTCTGAAGTAGGAGTAGTGCGTGCGTGCGTGCGTGCCTGCGTGCGTGCGTGCGTGCATGCGTGTGTGTGTGTGTGTGTGTGTGTATGTATATGACGATGAAGAAGATGGATAATGATGATATATTTTCTTTTTCTTGTAAACCTGCGTGTGCTACAATGGGCACAAATAAAGATGAAACAAATAATTTGTTTTAATGAAGCATTATATCTTAAAAAAAATCTTTTTAGATATTTTTTTGTATTTTAATGTAATAGGGGTGGTTTTTAGGGGATGAAAACTAATTATAACAATTCCCCTAAGATGTCTACGATTTAATTGAAAAAAAAAATATCAAAACAAGAAATAAAATATATCAAAGAATGGTTTTTTTTTTAAATTTTATGTCAAAAGGGGTGGTTTAAAAGGGTGTTAGGAATAAAAAGGGGTTAAAAAATCACCAATAGTTTATAAAACTATATAAATATCAGTAATCAAAAGCTTTATACATTTTTTCATTCGTTAAATGCCTAAATTTACCAATTTTCAAAAAACGCGTAAGCGTCGAAAGCACAAATCGGCATCGGATTTTTAAAGTGGATGGCACACAACACAATATTATTTTCGATATCTACTTAGATTGGAATCCCAAATTTTGAAGAAAATCCATCTTTCTTGAAAGAATTTCTAGGTTGTATCATCTTTTTACCGTCATTTACTGATCTATTCGGAGTGCCCAAGGAGTCGTGCAAATGGGTGGCTAGCTTTTTGTCCGGTAGACGCATACGAGCCGTAGTTGACGGTAGTTGCTCTGATAGCATGGACATTAATGCTGGCGTCCTGCAAGGCTCTGTGCTGCCTCTTACACTGTTTCTACTGCATATCAATGACCAGCTGGACATCAATAACATACATTGCTATGCAGATGACAGTACTGAAGACGCTTATTACTCGTTCCATTGTGGAGGGAAAAGCGTGGAAAACTTGTGTGTCAAATCGAGCCCACTCTGTCCAAGCATTACTGTGGCCCGACTATTCCAGAACACTAACCTCTCCATCTCCAAGAGCATTGAGATTCTTCGTTTGACATCTTCAGCGATGTTTAGTTCAGAGATCATTTGCAGCACAAGGTGAAGCTGGCGTCCAAAAAACTTGGTGTTACTGAACAGAGCGAAGCAGTACTTCACGTCAGGGCTAAGATTACTGTTTTACAAGTCGCAAGTTCGGCCCTTTCTGGGCGCGACCACTTGAATACCATCTTGGCCCTTTTGACTCGGTTCAACGACGGGCTCTGAGAATTGTCGACGATCCCAAACTCACTTGCCTTATAGAGCACTTAAGCCTGAGGAGAGATTTTGCCTTCTTGTGTGTATTGTAATCTTCTAATGGTATGTATTCTGAGGAATTGTTCGAAATGATACCCACGGCTACTTTCTACCATCGCACCGCTCACCACCGGCAGGGTATTCATTCTCACACTTTAGAACCGAAATTGTCGCGTCGAATTAGCTCCCTGCCAAGGTTTTTCTATAGACTACAGTATGGGTTTCTTCATGGTAGAAGTTATTAGATTTTTGATGGGTTGGCAACGCGCGAGTGTTACTCTTGATTTTGCAAGCGACCATAGGCTACGGTGACCGCTTACTACCACGTGAACCGTAAGCTTATTTGCCTTCTTTGTTCTATCCAACATTCAACAAAATTTCAATATAAGTACATATCATTGTTTCATTACAATAATTTTCAGTTTAATAATTTAAACAATATTCGTTCACCTAACAAGATGCGGAAAGTAAGTTAAACAGCCATTGTGTAAAGGCACCTCAAAACCACAAGCGCAGTTTCAAAACAAGTATTGCACAATTTTAAACAAAGCCATAGACGGGACGCAGTGACATTACCATAAACCGTGGGTCGGTAGAGGAATGAAATTGCTTTTTTGAACTCTCACAATGCTACCAACATTAGGAAGTTAAGAAAAAGTTGAATAAACGTAGAGAAGAGACTGCATGCGGCCGTAATCGCATTGCAAGTCAAAGTTAGTTGATGCAGAACAGAGTCACCTTCGTAGTGTTTACAAAACTTAAAGTAACTTTGGTGCTTTCAAGTGCAAGATTAGAAATATTTATATACCACCACAAAAATCTTTTTAAATTATTAACGTGAATTTGATGAAACGTCTTTAGAAATTACAGGAAAAGGATGTTTTACAAAAGGTTATGCCTTCAGATTGTGTACTTTTGGCGCCTAAGATCTTAGAAACTAAAAGAGATACGGTAAGGTTAAGCATATCACCTTAAACTTTGTTCTTCCGACTTTCCAAAGCAAAATACTCAAAAGTCGTCCTTTGAGACCTTCAGAGGGAAGAGACCTTCTTGCAAGAAGTATCTAAAATCGTTCCGTCGAGGTTTCTTATTGAAACTATTACTTCGCTGCCATAGTTTTTGATAAAGTTGACTTAGAAGCTTGATACACATTAGATTTACACAGTAAAGGGACTATAGACATCAGTATTTGGTATTCAACTTGAATCCTTCCAGATTTCAGACTTTTTCGTTTGCTTTTATAGGATGTTTTATCGTGTCAAATCATGGTTCAAGGTTTTGATATATTTACAAATGTCGCAATATGCAAATCGCATTAAAACTTTTCTTTCCTCTTCTTTTGCTCTTTTTACAGTTCCAAAGGACCGTATAGTGCACCCGAGGGATCCGTTTTTTTTTCTTTTGAGGTACAGAACCCTAAAAATGTCCTGACCTACTATTTAAAAAAAATACGCCAATGCGCTTATTAGTAACAGCACGATTGAGTAACAAACATTCAAACAACTTTCGCATTTATAGTGGTAAATAATATTCCTTAATTTTTACAAACGTCACCGAGTATATAAATATTCTTATAGGCTTCCGGTACAGCCAAAAAAAAATAGAACCCAAATGGAATTGTAGTTGGGAGAACGTGGTCGAAAGAACTCAAAACATTTTCTATTTTCTTCGGCATATGTTAAAACTATTAACACTAAGTATTTTTCTAAACCTATAGGTTAATAATATAAACAACAGCTTATGTTAATTCATGATCAACAAATTTTGGAAAAACAAGTCTTAAGCTGTTATCATTGGTAGCAAACGGATGACTTCTATCGTACTCATGGTATTTCGACAAAGGATCAATAATATTTTTAGTAAACGAAATATCTGTGCAAACAAAACTGCCTTAATATTTTGTAACTTAAAAAGATGTTCCCACACGCAACATACGGTATGTACCGTAAAAAAAAGGACTATGAATCTCAAAGGTTCGTGTTGAACTTCAATATAAAATTCAACAGTTACGCAAACGTCTAGAACATTCAACGATCTAAGATATAAAATCCCTCTTTAACCATTAATTATACCGCCACCATAATTAAAGTTTCAACAAATCACCGGCGGTGAAGCCGACCGCAAGTATCACTGCGATCAACCACAAATTTATCCTTATCCCTAAATCACTTGCCTATTTCACCTATTACCCTAAATTTCAGAAAATTATACCCGAGCTTTTTGAAACATCACTTTTTAACAATATTAATAAAGATTCGTTGCATTCCGTACAAATTAACTTCGTTACAACGGACACAGCATCTTTTCTTCAATGAAAATATCCATTACATTAAATACTGTCTTCATTAGTGTTGAAAGCGAGCCCGTATCCCTGTCCTACAATTAGAGGAAAATAATTATTTACATAAATTCTGGGATTTACCAATAAGTGTACTTGTGTTATATTTACGGGAGATGCTGTTTTGCTAAGTGGACTATTACGGTAATTGCTTTATGGCGCTGGATGGTAATAACGGAGTCAAATCGTCATTACGGGTCCTTAGAGAGTAATTAAGACGGACGTATGTGCGTGCAGTGGTACACACTTTTGGTTTTCATTAGTTGCTATTTGTTTCCAATTAGTAGTGGACTCGACTAAGGGCTTTGATTATTGTGGTGTTTACTTCGTGTTTAGATATCTGTTTTCTGTTTCAGCATATTGCTTTTAATAAACAATCAGTTGTTGGCTTTTTGATGGTTATGTTATGAGTTTTGTAATAAACTTTGCGACTAAAAATTTGATGCAACATTTCAGGAGAGTTGCTAAAGCATGACCAGGTTTTTATTTGTAGGGAATTCTAAATATAACAGTTAGTATAATTACGATTCGATTTTTAACTACTATAGTTATACCTATTTACGTATACACGTTTATAGTTATTTTTTTTTAAATCCATATCACTGTCTCCTATAAGGTTTTTTTTAATATAATTTATTTAAAACTAGCTTTTGCCAGCGGCTCCGCCCGCCCTAAATTTGGTTATAGGCGTATGGGATGCTTGCAACTCCTTGATTATACTAAAGAAGTTTGCCGTCGCAAGCTGTAGCTGCAGCTATGGTGCGTTCGTAGAATTCGGTTATAGTTACTCCCGCAGGAACTTTTGAATTTTTCGGGATAAAAAGTAGCCTTTGTCCTTCTCCGTATCTTCAACTATCTGTGAAAAATTTCAGCTTAATTTAATGCTCCGTTGCGACATGATTAAGTAACAAACGTTATATGTATTCCTGCGGGAACTTTTGAATTTTCTGGGATGAAAAATGGATGATGGATGGGACCTAACCATATGTATGCCAAGTTTCATCCCGACCCATCTAATGGGGAAGCGTGATTGAGTAACAAACAACCAAATATTCAAACTTTCACCTTTATAATATTAATGGGTAGCTAGTAATTAATGAATTTTACCAGCGGCCCCACCCGCCCCAAAATTTGGTTATCGGCGTGGGATTCTTACGTCAACCCCTAATTATACTAATTAAGTTTGGCTATAGTAGACTATAGTTCATTTACGTTCGGTTATAGTTATTCCTGCGGGAACTTTTGAATTTTTCGGGATATAATCTATCCTATGTTCTTTCCTGGGACTCAAACAATCGCCATACCAAATTTCATCTAAATTGGTTCAGCGGTTTAAGCGTGAAGAGGTTACAGATAGACAGACAGGGTTACTTTCTCATTTACAATTTTACTAGATTTAGCCCTAAATTTGTAATATTAGTAGGTATAATATTAAGTTTGGATATAATCTGCCAGACTAAATCATTGATGTTGGAATACTTAATTCCCCAATGTTTCTTCATAAGGTCTATGGTTGTATGGTTTGGTGTATAAGTGTATGGTTTGCCCTGTATAAAGTCAAACAAAAAAAAACTGAATGAAAAATTTCAGTAAAATGAAACGATGTTTTATAAAGTGCGAGTATATTAAAGGATAACAAATTGTTTTCTACAAACTCTCTTTACCTGTAGCTTTAAGTTTTCATAAGACAGTGACGGTGGCGACGTAGCCGCGGGCAAGCCGGCGACAATTTGCAAAACGCGGCTCACAGACGAAAATCTGTTGACGATTTTCATCTTGTAAACATGTTCTTGTTCTACCTTTAATATAAAAGACTGCCAAGTAATGTTTACAATTTTATTTTGTTAAAATAACTACACTTGAGTTACCAGAAACATTTTACAACATGTAACAAGATTATTTTCTGATTATCATTAATAAAATAGATGTTTCTTGATAATATGTCGAAACTTGTGTTTTTTTACTTTTAAAAACGATATAGCTTTCTTATCTAATAAGACGAATCTAAGGAACACTATGAGAATAAGAGAATTTAGCTTTTTCTATTTGCCACCGTGCTTTTAAAACTGAGGACTGAGTAGTGCAACGGCCGAGCGTGCGGCTGCTATATCAAAGTTCCCAGGTTCGATTCCAGGTAAAGGGCAAACGATATTGTTACAATTATTTAAATTAGTTTTATCGATGTTTGTACTCGGCACGGCGATAGGCTAATCACCTATCACGTTTGTGGATACCATCGGTGAAACGTGGATGTATACGTTTGTAACATCTCTGACCACCCCTTTGTGGATAAGTTTTGTGATGGTTTACTCTAAATATGTGTTACATGTTTTGATTTATAGTTTGATTTGAAAGGTATTTTTATGCATGCGGTAGAAATCATAAGCTATGACGGTGTTTACCATGACATTACTCCTCCTTCTTGTCTGTTGGACGCTCACTGCTGAGGATGACTATCAGGCGCTCGGAACAGTTAAAGATGGCCGATTAAGTGAGCCATGGACTAATCATATAGCTCCGTTTAACGTTACGTGCGTTACTTTGGTAGGTTTAACTGTTCCGTGGGCGCAAGTAGGTATATCCTAATTTTTTCGACTTAATTTTTTGTCTTCGGCTTAGCAGAATGCAATATTCAACAGTACTTCTATATTTTTAGCCATCTGATTACACTATCGTTTGGGAAGTCATATTCTGGGTTGTTTGCTTTCGACTTTTCCATAAAATTAAGCTCTTTTATATTGCAGGCGCTTTTCCGTGAGTTGTGTCGAAAGTACCTAGGTAGTATAAAATATGGGGTAAACAAACGTTTGAAAATTTCTATATTTGATCTCATAAGTATCAATACGTCCGTGCAATGTGAAGTACAGGGGGTCCTTAGTAGGTGATCTGTGTGACATCTTTCATGTTTACTGCAATTGTAGCCTAAATTTAGTAAAACTCTTTTTTAATACACTTGTTCATAAAGCTTTCAGTTTCATTTTCAGCATCTTAATAGCGTTTTACTTTATTGATTATTTTTTTGCAAGAAGAGAGCCTATGAACTAAGTTCTCAGAAAGTATCAAAACTATTAGATTCCATTAAATATCAACTTTTTACAACATTTCTACACTAATATAAGTATTGACTGTCCTTCAAGTAATTTGAAAATAGTGATATGAAATGCGTTAGCTCTGCTCAATACTGCAACACGCAACCTCGTCGGTAATGAGCAGCCTAGCTCACAAATATCATAATGTACTAAAAATAAACCTAAATGTGCTTATAATATATGTTTGTGATGTAAAAGTTAAACTTTTGTGCAGTTTTATAAAAATTAGATAACTACACTCACATACCATTTAATGAAAAAAGACTCAAGTAGGTACCTTATGGTTACCGGGTTGAATTATGTGTGAAAGATAGTGTTAAATACAATAACCCTAAAATACATTGAAGAATATCATTGACACAGTAACCGCTAAAGAAAGGTGAAATATTTATAAGGTTTTTGCCATGCTTGTTTCTTTTCCCTTAGGCTAGGGATCCCTTGTGTTTACCATTTTTAGAGCCGGAAGTTTCTATTTTGAGAAACTTTATGTAGCCTTAAGCGATACAAAGAAGATGTTTAATAATCTTAACGTTTTGAGCACTATTGATATTAATGTCAATCTAATAGAATTGTTCTATTTTATTATGAGCTTCAAACTCGGTGTGATTGTAGAGTAAACTCTTACGTGAAACTATAAAATAACCGGCCAAGTAAGAGTCGGGCTCAGGCTTAGGATTACAAAATCGTAAAAACAATATTTACTGAATTACAAATAATTACTGCCAGCTAGAGAAAGTATCTAGACTGCTTTGAAAACCTTTTTTTTTTTTTTTTTTTTTTTATACCACTAAGGTGGCAAACAAGCTTACGGCCCGCCTGATGGTAAGCGGTCACCGTAGCCTATGGACGCTTGCAACACCAGGGGTATCACTTGCGCGTTGCCGACCCTAACACCTATGGACTCTAGTCAAATAAAATTAATGAAAGGAAAATTAATTTCTGTAGCTATGTGTTTTGACTATGTGAATTGTGAAGGGATACAGAATCCTCTGTCCTTGATTCCAACTCCTAAGTGGACTTTATTTTAGGCTTTTAAACTACGATATCGAGTAAATATGCCGTTTTTTTTAAATTTTGTAGCAAAACTATAGCAGATTAAAAAAAATTAAAACTTGCTTTTGTCTAGTGTATTAACCTTACTGTGTGATTTTCATGTTTCATGAAAGTCACCATTGTTTAAACACTTGTACTAATTTTTAAAGCGTGTATTCAATTTTCTTGGTGCATTAACTTTAAGAGTCGAAAATGGGACTACAAAAAAGAAATGATAACTGTACTTAATTCTACAAGAGATTAGTAAGCTTTCGTTTAAAGGGGCGACGGACTGACAGAAATTACAATACATAGAGTAATATTAAGAATTATTTTTAATGTTTCTAAAATAAATGGAAACAGTAAATAAAATGGTGTTAGTAAACATTTTTTTAATTAAACGCCTATACTTAAGTAAACTACCAAATCATTAATCCAAACTGATTTGGAAATTGTAAATTAACTTGGGCAGAATAATAGTGTGAGAGCAAATTACAATAATCTAGCTTTGCAGATTACTGCAGACCACTTAGTTACTAAGCTTTCCTGCCATAGTAGCGTAACAGTAGTATATTTATTCAATTATATTGCATTTATATAATTTTAGCAATTACATAATTAAGAAAAGCAGTAGTTATATGATCATTATTTATCAGATATCGAAAGTGTGCTTCAACATTATGCAATTTTAAAAATATTTGATTCATTAAAATATTTGAATTATATTAATTTTAAGAAGTTATTCTTGCAAATGTTTTTAAATATGGGCTTTAGGTTTTTTTTAAATACCTTTCTAGAGATCCTTTTTTTTCTACTTCGTTGTTCAAAATTCTGACAGACAAGGTAACTACTATAGTAGCAATCTGAACTTCTATTTGAGCTTTCATTAAAATGAGTCCCGCCTTCTTTAAATTAAATATTTAGTATGTTTTATTTCTGTTTAGTTCTTAATGTTTTTGCAGTCGAGTTTTTTTTATTTATTTTTTAAATTGTTTTTTTTTAACTCTCGTTTAATAATTTTATTATAAGTGTTAAATATATATTCGTACTCACCTTTTAAAGCCCTTTTTTTTGATACCCAACTCGAGGGCCTTGAAAAAAATAACTTTCACATCAAAGCGCATAAAATCCGACATTTTAATTTATTAAGAATTTTATGTACGCAGTGTCACTCTCAAAATTGAGACAAATTTAACGACATCTCTCAAGCTAAATCCAACAAGCCGTTAAGGCTACAGAGCGTGCCAAAAAAATATACATACATACATACACTCGAAAAACATTACCCTCTTTCTAGCGCAGTCGGGTAAGTAATGGATGTTTAATGTTCGATACTGAAATAATAATAAAACCTCAAACGATTCAAATTCCAATTAGTGTCTTTTAGCTAGTGGCCGACCGTAAACACGAATAGAACACAATCGAATTACGAATCTCCTGCCATCGTTGAAGCCGGTTAAAAGTAGGTATGCAATTATAAAAGAACATTCGATTTGACTCTTCAATGCAAAGTTTACGGCATAAATAAAAGTTCCTAAATATTACATCTAAAGCATTAAATTTTGAAGTAAGTCACTAACCTAAACAAACAGTTTATAAAACTTTAGGTATTACGCCAACATATAATATATCTCCAACACAACCTAAATCCTCATTTCAACGCGTGTTTACAAGATATATGTGTATTCCTACTTATAGCTCAGCATATTTGCCGACAATGTACACAAGGATCCCGCATCTTACTTTCCGACGCTTTGAAAAAGTTCAAAGATGAAGATTTAGGTACTTTTTTCTTGGAAAATGTTTTCGAACTTTTTTGTTGATTGGGTACTTGTATTCATTGTACTTTCACAGAGTTTCAACGAAATAAAACACTGTACAACAAAATGTGAGGGAATTATAGCTGGGATAATTATTGTTTGAGAATTGTTGAAGTAATAAAATTTATAACTCCTACCCTATGGTATTGGTAGTAGAGAAAATACTTTTTTTTTATTGAAACGAATATTTATTTAATTCAATACGTTTCATATAAATTTGTTTAATATAGTCCATTTAAGTTAGGCATGGAGAAATTCTTCTAAAGCTGAGGTTTTTCTTCGCATTAGTGTAGGTTTAATTCTGGGTTGATTCAAAATTTTGCTATATTTCAAAAAGATTTTCAAAAAATTTAATAGTTTTAAAGAATAAGAGAAAATAAGAAATACTCAACATACTTACAATATATAAAATAAGTTTAACTACAGAAATTCTTCTAACGTGATTGATACTCTCTATAGGAACCGTGAAAAAGCCTCGTATAACTGAAAATTTTGAAATATGAGTTGCTATATTACTTGGCTATAAAACAGAAATATGTGGTAATAGGTAGTTACATTCTGAATTCAAAAATTTACTTCTAATGAAAATACTACCCGTTCACCTGTTTTATTTTTAAACTACCTTATTTATTTATTTTATTCTTTAATCTTGATTGAATTTATTTTTTACATAAATCTAATATATGAATAAGAGATGCAAAAAAGCCAAATAGTATGTAAAGACGTAGAGATTACTTAATGTTTTGATGTTTGAGTGATCATTAGAGCGATTAGCGATATATTTTTTTTATACCGATAAGATGGCATGCGGTCACCGTAACCTATGGTCGCTTGCAATACCAAAAAAATCTTATTAGTTTTCTTAAAGAAACCCATAGTCTAGTCCCTAGAGAAAACCTTGGTAGGGAGCTCATTCTACAACCTAAGCATTCGCGCGAGGAAATTTCTCTGAAACTGCACTGTACGTGACCATTTTTACTTTTGCGCTAAGTTCAAAATATTTCAAGATTCTGTAAGAAACCCTTCTTAACATATTTTTTGATAATTTTATATATTTGGGATGTGGTTGACAACTTAAATTTGATCACATACTCGGAAAAACAGTTTATGGCCGCCATGTTTGTTTTATGCTTTTTACGGAATCTAACTACACCTATTTTAGTTAAAAGTATCTTACTGTTCAGGCTACACAAAGTGGACATGCTTATTTACATCTACACATACATGCCTACATCCGAAAAAGATTTACCTGCTTCTGGCAGTCGACTAAAATACAAAACTACAGAAAACCCCTCCATAAAAAATACGAAATAAATCATTTTTTACTGAATAAAATCGACTAAAAAAGGAACTTGATAGATGTTCCTAAAATATTTATTGCACACGTTTCGATAAATACGCCACATACATATTAAAAGAGGCGGTCACAGTATGATATTATTTATACATTATGTTCAAGCTCACGGTGACAAATTCCTATTTCTTATGTATTTCTCTTTTAGGGTTCTGTATGTCACGCGTCTCTTATCATTATTTATTACACGACGTTTGCGTCACGTATCGACTTTTGCCAGCAAAACCTAGGAATAAATGTGGTAAGAGATTCACGAAATTCCGTAACAATAGTCTGTAGCCAGCGCTTGACAACATTTGTAAGTCATATTTGAAGACAGTATAGCACGTTTGCACAAACGTTCTAATACCCATGCCACACTTTGTTTTCAAAATGTACGCAAAAATTAGTTCTTTGCCTATGGAACTAGATATTTATATGAAAATTTAAAAAAAAATTTTTGTTTGTTTGTTTTTATTTAAGTGGCAGTTTGTTTATCCCTTTACTGTTGAAGACTGGTGGACGAGAGGTGATTAAGTCACCGAAAGCGTTTTGAACTGCCTCTCGGATGTATATTTTTTTCACTAAAAAAAAAAGTTTTAAATTTTGAAAAAAGTTGATATTCCCCCAACCAATACTGACAGAGCTTTCAGCTATAACTCTTGTAGCTTTGCGATGGTCTTTCGTGACGTGTGAACTCGTGCATTGTCGTAGAGAAGCATTGGGTAAAAGCAATGGACCAGTCTTGGTTTTTGAATTGCGAGCTTCTCCATCATTGTTTGCAATTCTTGGCAATAGACATCTGGCGTTACTGTTGTGCCATTTGGTAAGAAACTGTGATGAACAAATCCGGTACTGGTCCACCAGATAGTCACTATCACCTTGCTATAATATTCCTATTTCTTCCTGTAATATTTTTAAGCGCACTGATTAGGTACTGTACCCGAGTCTACCAACTGCAACGAACGCGTACGGTTGTCGTACAGGATCCACTTTTCATCGCAAGTAACAATTCGATTTAGAATTCCCTCGTTCTTATGCCAAATTAGTAGTGCTATACATGCTTTGACGCGTAAGTAAGTCTCGCTGATGGTCGTTTAGTTCGTGTGGCACCCACTTATCTAACTATTTATCTTTCCGATTTGACGCAAGTGCTTTTTGACACTAACTACAAAGCCCACAACAAACTCAGCCATAGATTGAGTTGGATCTGCTTATTCTATCGCCTTCCATTCGTTACCGACCGACCGCGAGGCTCGTTTCTTCAACCCAAAATTTTCAGATCTGAAACGATTTAACGAATAATATACCATTTTTATACAAGTAGTGTTAGACAAGTACACATCGTTAATGTTTCGTGTAGTTTGCGCAGTGGTATTTCCACGTAGGAACTCATATTCGGAAATTGTGTAAATTTTCAGTTCATCCATGGCGCCAAAAACTACCACAATATCACAAAAACAAATGACTGAATTTGAAATTAAAATAACATGGCTTTATTTATTATATAAAATTTATTTGAATTTCGAATTGAGCGCTACTCCACCTATAATTAAATCTGAAAATGCTAGGTAGTTTAAAAATATCCAGTTTCATAGGTAAAGACCTATTATTTGATAGATCTGGCGGCAGCGAGTTGATATCGTCGAAATTTGACTTTATCCACATTGTAACGAAATTAAACAATCTTAAGAAAGTAACTGTGCCGTTCAGTGGCAACAAACACGCTACATTCATGCATATGTTGACTATTGCTGACCGCCACCAAGCATTTATTCTTGAGCATGAGGATGGAAGAATTTTTGTCACTAAAATTCTATCTAGGAAAGACGACATATTTCTAAATTAGAGTAATTTACTTAATTTTTATACAGAAAAGTTCCCATCTTTTGATATATATTCTTTTTTTAGAGTATATTTTTATGAAGTTAATAAATTCCACATCGAAATAACTGTCAAAATGTGTTCTGTGTTCAACTTATCCAAATATATACTTTATCAAATATGCCGACCTGAAATGCTGAGGCAGTAAGATATATCGACGAGCATGTAATCCCGCAGGTTATTAATATGCGCAAATCATGCATATGCAGACCGCCGCCGCAGACGGCTTCTTCGAGATGAGGAGTCGTGCCGCGCTTTCAAAGCCTTAATGACTTGCCTGACGTATGAAACATGTTCGTTTAATGAGTCTGTATTAAATTCGTATCTCCTAAATTGTTTTGAATCCAAGATAATACTTACTAGGTGATCATATAATATGTTTAACTTTCCTAAATTTTTTCGACGTGTTTCTCGGACGGAATTTTTACATTTTGTAAATATGTTAAACAAAAATATAATTAAATTAAAACATTCTAAACCAAATTATACATTGTTCAGCATGTAACAAAATATGCTATCATTTATTTAAATACCTAGAAAGCATTTAATTATTCATATTGAAACCATGTATTGAATTCTGCGTCTAAACAATTTACACGACATATACCACTTTGATATATTACGAGAGGCAATGCAAGCAGAGCTTTGTTCAACTTTGACATCTATACCGAACACAATAAGAGCTACAGCTGAGACAGGAATACAATAACTGGTATAAATTATTAACCACCAGTGTAACCAAATAGCGAATAACGATCTGTCGCTCCGAGCGACATATCAAGTCGCTTGCCTTGTCGCTTATGTCACATATCGCTAGCATATTACGTAATATGTGAGGAGATAGCGAAGGAAACTAGTGATGTCAATCCAAGCTCGTGTCATTATCGTAAACGTTAATGACTAGGACAATTACTGGCAGTGAGGCTGTCTCGCAGAGCTTGCCCCCTAAATGGAACATTCCCAATCTATTGGTATTCGGTCCTCAATAAACCCCATCCGAGCGAAAGAGTTTAATTAAAATAGTTTTGTAGGAAAAATAGAAAACTAATCGTATTGAAAATTGGACCGAATTACGCAGGACGAAATAAAATTGCTTGCTGTGTTAAATTAAATTTGATATCTTGCAGACCAAAAGTAAACTCTAGTTATTTCAAAATCATCTTGAGTGACACTGTTGGCATCAAATTGTATTACCTCAATATTAAATACCAAAATGACACATTTTTCTCGTCTGCTAAACGAAGCAAAAAAAAATATGTTGACGTGGAGTTTTAATATTTTTTAAAGGAAGCATGGACAGAAAATGAGTCGAAAGTCTTGGTATAATGAGTATACAAAAGAGGCGGCCACTCGAAAGACAATGGCTAGGGGAGTGACTTTCAATATTAATGATGCGCAGAGGACGTACCAACAGAGAGGAGAGAGTTTAAAAAGCCTTTCATTGATACTCATTAACTATTGAGTAACATAAGTAATACCCTTTTACCGTAGCTGGACCAAACGTTCTGGACAACTTTTTGAATTTAAAATATATAAATGCTTTTGGACTTCTAAAATATGTTTTCAGAAATCTCTAAAAATTCCGAAATTATATAAGTGTAATATCAAAATAGAATAATATTAAGTACGTTTTATTTTAATTTCATTCAAAGCTTTTGTTTGCTTGTTATTGTGTTTTATGGTCTTGTTGTTTAAGAGTACTAAGTGCTATCTACAACTTGCAGTTTATCCTGGAAAAAGTACCAATGGTTCATAAAATGGCTTATAACTGGTTACATATTTCTGTAGAAGCACATTTTTGAAATTCACTTTGCACAAATAGGAAAATATCAATCGGCGGCGCTAGAGGACGTCAAGAACCCTCTTAATAACGGATTTTCTGATTTCCATGTTTTTTTTTGTTAGATTGGTTTTAGCTATGCAATGACGTTAAAATTTTAAATCCGTATCTTCAAACATAATTTTGAGATTCTAAGACTCAGTCAAAAAAATGTAAATATAAAAGGAGATTTATGGTTTAGTTGTGATATTTTTTAACGTCACATTTATTAATGAATTTAAAGTGACAATCAACTGCATTTAACATTTAGTTTAATCCAAATATACTATCGAAACTACAGTCGCCATAATGCAATGCACAAACACTCTAGCGACCAAACACCCAATTTCAGAAGATACTAGGTACCTTCTATAACATAACGCAGGAAAAAATAAAATACTACCACCAATTAATATCCAAATGACGTCGCAAAGTTATCCCTAAAAGTTTCTCGTTGATTTGAACATAGGTTTCTAAACATTTAAAGGCAGATTTCGATAGAATAACAAGTAACAACTCGACATAATACCCCTGCGACTCTTTCGGGTTTATTGTTCTAACATCTGCCGGGTTATGCAAAGTTGAATCATAAAACAACGGTTCGTCCCTCGATTACTTCGCACAGTTAACTTACTCACAGTCGTGCGATTATCTTTATTGACGACCTACCTGTAAATTTGTAATTGACTTGTAATGGGTCGATAGAGTTATGTGATTTGCTCTAGTTACTGTTATTTTACATACATATAGGAAAATTATATGAATCCATATATGTAAGATAAGTGAAGTACAGACACCACTTTAATCGTTATGTTTGAATATGGTATATGGTTTGGAAAAGTAAGGTGTTATGTGAAAAAATTTTAGTTTATAAATAATTGAAGCACCGGCCTAGTGCGTGTTTTACACGTATTAAGTAAGATTTCTCCAATTCCGTATTCAAACGAGGAATCAAATTTAAAACTAAATCAAATTACTGAAACTAGTAATATTCATAAAAAAATATCGCGGTCCTTTGTAACCCTCACTCCGCTTAGGATTCTACTCTAGCATCTACTCTACATCATCTACAACATCTACTCTAGCATCCTTCTGCTCTCGGGACCCAAGTTAGTCCCTCGAATTAAATTCCCTTTTTTTTCCCACGTAACACACGTTGTTGTGTAAAACTTTTCTCTTCTATCTACTTTTTTGTTGTGTTTATTAACTTTATTTGAGTAATTTTTAATATAATTTGTAGGAAATTTCCATACAAACTTCAAACTTTAAGTTTATCACCTTTTTATTCCTCACTGATTTTGCAAAATTCTTAACTAGTACTCACCGACGTTATAACGGAAACTTTTGTGAAAAAGTCAGACAGCCAGTCACTTAACTCTTTTATATATATATACATATATAAAATTTTCAACTACTTGACACAATAATCTCAATTCTTCTGAAACAGTAAAACGTTTTAGTATTGGTTTATTCACGTTTAGCATTCCATACCTATAGGGGAAAACGGAGCCCTTTTACTGTCACCATGCTTTCTTTTTGTCGGTTTTTCCGATTATGTCACGGGTCTCTAGCTTCTCGTTACCGAATTGGTTGCTTCAGCCGTTTTTCTTAGAGGTTATAGGGGGTGCGATATGTTAAACTATAAGTGATTTACTATTTTTTTTTATTCAAAAGATATTTTAATGCATTATTTTCTTTGCTATTACAGAATTTGTAAACAAATCAAACAACAAAATATTACAAATGAAAGTTATTTCATACTTCACATTTAATATAGCACGAAATATAAATATGAATCAAAATTACTTGTTACGAAGGTAACGTAACAATATTGCCGAAATCAGCACAAAACTGTTTTGTAGTGTTCAGCAAACAAGTGTGATCTCGCAATAAACCGTCTGTCGGGAGCTGGCCAGTCACTCGAAAGCTCGAAATACGACCTGCCCAACTTTACGCCCTAACTTTAAGATGGCTCTTTTTCGAGTGCGAAGTTTTGTATTTTGGCTCCAATTGTACATATTTATTTTCTCTCCGTGGTTCTCTTAGCAAGTATTCTGTTTAGTTTATAGTATTCAAACCGTGTAGACTTCGTTGCGTGGAATGCGAAAAATATTTTGGGAGCCTTGTAAAAAAAACATAAATTTTTATGTAGAATACAAAATTATGTAGTGTAGTAATTTTTTTATGACATAGCTTTATTTTTTAAATACTTAAGTAATAGTTTAGTGTAAACATTTTAAATGTATACAAAATAATGTTGAGCTAGAAAATATTTTCGAAAAAAAAATCATTTTTTACAAGAGATTAATAAATACTTTGTTTGTTAATAAAGACTATAAAAATAATTATTAAACACTTAGATAATTCCAATTAAATTAAATGGTAAAAAAAAAGGGTAAATAAACAAAGCAGTAAAATCTGTAATGTGCATATTCATTATATTATATGTTTCTTTAATGGGGGCTTAAATTGTACTAGAAACCTCATTCTGTCTAATTACCACATCGATAACCATTTTTCCTAAGTAATTGTAACATTATTTTTAAGTAGTTAACAGAATTAAACATAGTAACTAAGTTAACTTCTGTAATATTCTGTATTAATAATTCTGTTCTGTAAATAAGTAATTATTCAGAATCAAAATTTTTACTTGCAAGACATACGAGGTACATAACTAACTATATGTGACATAAAGTACACAATTATAGGTGACATTATTAATGCAAAAAGCGTTCAAATTAATTTATATTAATAACAAAAAAATATAATGACATATGCTCATTATAGATATAAGAATAGTTTGTAGTTATTCTTACAGATGTATAAAAATATAAACTTATAAATAAATCAAAATTTAGAGAACTGGGAGCGTAGGAATTTAAAAAGATAAGAAGAATAATAAATACATAGTTATCTCCTAATTAAGTTGATGTAAACTCAGCCTTTTGTTTTAATAGCTAGGTTACACTAGATAATGTGGAGAAAGGGGCGGGGACATATCAAATTCAGCCGCACTAAATCTTATAACAAATAATTCTTGTTCCAGAAACAAGGGTTCAATAAAGTTTTATTATTTTATGGATATGTTATTTAGTACTAAAAGAAACCGGCCAAGTGCGAGTCGGACTTGTGCTCGAAGGGCTCCGTACCATTCTCTATAAAGTCGGCAAAAATCACGTTTGTTGTATGTGAGCCCCCTTTAAATAATTGTTTTATTTTAATTCAATTATCTATTCAAATTTTGAATTTATTTAAAGTTAACGTATAACTAAATATTCTGTAAATATTTCAAGCGTCTAGGTAGACCTAGGCCCTTATCAATATCTAGCAAAAACGAACAAAAAAATCACGTTTGTTGTGTGGGAGCCCCCTTAAATATTTATTTTATTTTATTTTTTAGTAGTTGTTGTTATAGCGGCAAAAGAAATACATCTTCTGTGAAATATCAGGAATACATTTTAACTGTCTAACTATAACGGTTCATGATATACATCCTGGTGACCGACGGACAGACGAACGGACAGCGATTTCTTAGTAATAGTGTGCCGTTTTAGAACCTAAAATATGTCAAATTTTGCTATGCAACTTTTCGACATAACAATTGATTCAAGTCATGTTGTAACATAGGCTATTCGTAGAAGCCTTATGATAGTTAATTTTTTTGTTGATGATTAAAAATGTTAGTGCCGAAAATACATTAAAAATAATAAGCTTTCTGAGAAATCAATTTAATACAAAATTGAAAATTCTCTTAACCTACAAACCAAGCGCCTCGTCTTAACACGTCTTGAGACGTTTTGTGTTTATGGTTAAATAAAAAAAAATTAATATAGACGCAACTTTTGAGGCAAATTAGAAAATTAAAAAATTCACAAACTGTACCGTGTGACATATTAAATGAAACGCCTTGTATCAAACTGTATCAAATTTGTTGCATAAGATTAAGTATTGTGTGTTAGTTGGTTTATTGCAGAATACCGACTCATTCTTTATCGTTTTTTTAATAAATATTTATAACTCTATCAGCAAGAAAAGAATAATGACCAGGAGTCATAAAAAGTACAGTTACCATCTTTTATAAATTTGTTTATTGCGGCTTGCTCGCAGCGGTAATTATGTCTATACATAGAAGTAATTTCTTATACGTGCAACTGTTGATTAGTTAACCTTGGTTTTTATTATAGTTCTAGTGAACAGTAGAACACCAACAGCTCTATATAAATTTGTTTTCTTACGTTTTCGTCTACAATCTTCTTTTTCTTTAAGGAATTCTAGTAAAAAATGATAGTGTAGCCGTACTAGTAGTAATATTACTGATTCTAGGAGCAGTAGTTTAACCGTAGCAGAAATTCTGTCTCAAATATGATGATCCCGCAAATCCCCACTCTCGCATCTCGGGCACGTCTTCTCGCCAGGATTACGCCTCTTGGGGCGATTTGTCTACGTTCCTAAATGACCCCAACAATCATAATGTGACTAACTAACCTCTATTTGTAATTGTTAATTAAATATTAACTAATGATTTAATATTTTTGCGTATACGTTTTATGTACTTTTAATGTTAAGTTCTTGTTAGAATATGTAGTGCTAATATTTAGGTTGTTATGAGACTGTTACTTATAGACATAGAAAACTGGATAGCGCGTTTCCTAGCCAGCTGTGAAATAAAAAAATCTTCCAAGTGCGTACCATTATATATAAAAATGGCAAAAAAATCACATTTGTTGTATGGGAGACCCCTTAAATATTTATTTAGTTATAGCGGCAACAGAAATAAATCTAATAAAATAGATACAGCCTGGTGACACACGGACGGACAGCAGAGTTTTAGTAATAGGGTCCGATTTTTACCCTTTGGATACGGAACCTTAAAAACGGTCGCAAAAGTGTGATAGAGACAATGCGAACCTGTGTTCTCTTGTCTCTTTCTAACGTATTTAAATAAACACAAATAAACAAAATGGCGGACGGTGATAGGGAGAGAAAAGGGTTGCTTTGTCTCTTCTCAAAGGATGGACAATTTTGTGAGGCTATAGCGCACTCCATAGGACAAATTACAGTACTCGAACTCTACGGTATAACTTTACTATTTAAAATATGTTAAAAATATAATGGAATAGTTAAAGCGTATGAATATTAGGGTTTCATAATTATATTATTTACTTTATTCAGAATTTCGCATCTGAAACTAAAAATTATTGTAAAAGGAATACGCAAACAATGTACTATCACCAGAGATTAACTATCACGCCATTTTAAATTGGCAACATCTTAAACTAAAATAAATCTTTAAATTATAAAAGTTCTTTTTTTTAAAGTACTTTTTTTAATTGTTAAAAGTTCACAATAAACGGATAGACATAATAAGTGTGTTATTTGTGATAGAACTTAAATTGAATGAAATATTTGTAATTAAAGTTTATGTAAAATTGTTAAGTAGACAAACTAGGTTTTATAAAGACTGGCACATTGCACAAATGCAGTGAACGGTATCCACATGCTCATTCAGTTGTGATACGATATCACACCTAATTTAACTGATCATTGATTGCTATCTTCTGTCTACCTTTGTAGGTATCTATACAAGAACGTAGATGGGATGCAAACTAATCCAGACAGGCGCTAGTCGTTTATGATTATAAAACATGATGGTATTGAATTTTTACTTTTTTTTTCTAGGATTAGTGTACTATATCAAAATCCCCGATTTAGGATTTCAGAAATATCCAAATGCTCTTTTATAAATCAGCGTAGAAGAGATCTTGGCCCATTCATTGTCAGAATGGGTGTTCGCTAGTGTCACTTTTTTCTGAGTTATTCGCGCTTTGAAAATTACACACCCACAACAGCCATAATAGATTGTCCTTTCATAAATAATAGTCAAAAAATATAAAAAAATTATTAGCATCACTTAGGTTAATAAGTGCATGCAAACAAACAAACGTACTTATTTTACGTACTCAGTAGATACACTGCTGAGAAAAACTTTACTAGCTAATAAGACCATTACAGCGTATGGTTTTGATTACTTTACAAATAAACTTTTCTTACTATGAAGCTATCTGGTTTATGAAATATTGTCTTTTATGTAAGTTTCTTTGCTCGTCAGTGTCTATGTTTATGCATATGAAAGGCACGCATCACAAAGTCCGGTTATGCTCAGTTGATGCTTAGGCTTCCATAGTGCATTTCTCAAACATTCGAGTAAAAAGACTATTTATATTAATAACTGTATTAACAATAAAAAAAATTGTTTAGGTAATTTTGCCGCCAATTCGCCGCGTTCAAATGTCGATTGCTTTTTTACTTTTTTAAATTAATTTAATGGCGTATTCTTTTTGTTTGTGTAGTCCGTTCTTTAGTTATCAATTTCGTGTTTAAAAACGTTTGTTTCATTTTCAAATTTCATATTCGACCGCTCGAGCGGTCGGACAAAACATTGCGGGCTGCCCTCTCGTACTGTACTGCAAGATTTATCCCAGATTAGACTTATTTTTTTTACTACTACTACTTTGACTAAAAAGAAACAAACAATAATAAAACTAAACCAAATTCTATGTACGAGAAACTATTTTTTACTATTTTCAGTTCATAGAATAATTCAGTGGAATATACGGGACATTTGCATATGAAGCTTAAAACAGTGAGAAACACCTTTACATTACTACAGAGTAATAGAAGTAAAGAAAACAGGAAAATTAAGAATGGCATTGAAATGGAAAAAGAAAATAAAGTCCTTCTACTTATACCCTAAAAAGTGACCCAATTCAACAATATGGCAAGTTCCCAAAAAACTTTTTCAAGGTTTTATTTCACCGCCCTTGATAAATTGTCGTGCTTTGGCCGCGGCTTGACGGTCACTCGCCCAAATATTTCTCGTATTAATGTATATCTGAAAAGCGTTCTTGTTGTGTTTGATTTATTACAGAGCATCCTTTTACGAATCCGGCGTGATTCTCGTGTAGATTTTACAAAAACAACGTTTTGATATAGTTATTTTTTATATTAATAGCTAGCCCGGCAGACGATGTTCTGTGCTTAATTTTTCCTACATATTTTTTTTTTATTATTTTAAAGCAATATGACGATAGTCAAATCGTTCGCTTGGTTGCAAAAACCTGCCAGAAAATAGATTAGTTGTCATGGAGTACGTTTATTTTATCTATCTGTTTAAATGGTAGCTTTGTTAAAAAAGGCATAAGTGTTATTTTTGTAATTTTCAAAAATTTAGTTGATAACGTCTGCCATATCATACATACTAATATTATAAATGTTAAAATGCATTTGCTTAGTTTTTTGTTTGTCCTTCCTTTACACCACAACGGAACATCCAATTGAGCTTAAAGCTCTGCTGAGCTTTAAGCTCAGCTTAGCACGAAAATAGTTCAAGAGACAGAGTACCTGAAAAATTTAAAAGTTCTTGCGGGAATAACTATAACCAAATTCCACATGAATGAACTATAGGCTATATATAGCTTGCTAAAGCAAATTACTTTAGCATAATCAAGCTGTTGCCGTAGGTAATACCACACCTATAACCAAATTTGAGGTGAGCAGAGCCACTGGAAAAAGCTAGTCATTTTCGTAATTAACTAGTACCAAAAAAATATTTCCAAATTTTTATCCATATATGCTTTATAAAAACATTACTCAGATCGCCCAATAGCTCTTGTTATAAGGTGGTAAATAAACAGACAAAGGAAAAGAGGAAGTCTTGATAAAAAAAAATATAAGTTTAGATTCACCAGCCTTTTGTACAAATTCGAGTAGCTTCAATCTGAAACCATACTAAACGTAAAGTAAGCGTTGCTGTAATAGGTATATTTATGAAAGTCGAGAACTTTTATCTATAACTTTCTAAGTACAGTACTTCTCTACTTTACGTTAAAGCTTTCAGTTGTAAAGATTGATTTCATAGCTAATTATTTACTTTATATAGCGTAATAACGGTTAGATAAATGTATATATAAATCCAGATAAATACGAAATAAATTTGATACCTACTTTGCAAATCCTATTTCTACTGAATTTCCACAATAAACTTTATTATTTTCTCTCACAGCTTCTATTTAAACAATGTACACAGTACAAAGCGAGCATCTTGCCTAACGCATAAAGCTAGGACTAGGCCAATTTTGTTTCATTTTATTTGGCTACCTGAAGTAGACAATAAGGGTGTCTCCACACAATCAGCTCTACGAGAAAGTTGATTGTTCGCGTTCCATTCAACTTTACAATGGAGAAAATGAAGAGCCAATTCTTTCTACAACAGCTTTTATGCGCTTTTTCCTTCATCTAATGAAAGTTTGCATTTAGACTATTACAAATGCGTTAAAGTGTACGCACATATTTCTCTTAATGGAAAACTCATGTTACCAAGTTAAACTACAACGAAGCTAAAAAATAATCAAAAAAGAACGAAGAATGTGTTGAGATCATAAATATGCTGAATTACTAAAATGAAAACATTAAAAACAAATCGAAACATTTAGTATTCTGCTTCAAATTATTGTTGATTTCCAAATGTCAAGGGTGTAAGAGCCACACACAAAAACTAATTTAACAATAAAGTAAAATTGGTTGTGTAAAAATTTTTCTCTTTTTTGGCGCAGTGGTTCCCAACCAATTTCATTATAAGGAGTTATTCAATACAATTTTGGTATTGATAATAAAATGTGTTATGGTGGTAACCACGTATTTGGTGTAATAATGTACCTATGAGAAGTGTTTAAATGTGCTTGCTCTAACGCTTTTGCTGTGACATAAACTCATTGTCAAAGTTATTTCTAAAGTGTGGGGTTCTCCCATAAGGGTTGTTCTTCTGCGTGACTTGGGTAGCGCGATTCTTCTTTCATGAATTCACGATATGTGTAGAATTTTTTTTTTTGAGAAAACCCAAACTATTTGTTTTAAAATTGTTTAAAGAGATATTTTAAAAAATTCAAATACATAAACAAAAATCGTGCCAGCGAAATTACACGAAACTGTGTGAGCCCAAAAACGATCTATAAAGGACTAAGTAGATTTTCAAAGGGCCGGCAACACGCGAGTAATACACTAGGTATAACAAACGCTCTTAGCCTATGGTGACAACTTAAAATCAGGCAGACTGTTAGTTTGTTTGGTACCTTGGTGGTATATTAATCAAAACTATCTCTAGTGCCACTAGTGCGGACGATTATTGATCGAGTTTTCCATTTCTATTAGGGTTAGCTACACTTAATTCACACAGGTACTGGATTTCGGGAAGCGATTGTCATCTAGCTTTCAAACTCTGGAAGGAAACAGACCAAACATGAAGTAAGAATTTGTTAGGTTAGCTTACTGAATGTAACACACTTCAAAGAAGATTAAAAGCCATACCATCAAACGTTCCCTCAGACGCTCAGCGTAGAGTTAAAAAAATTAGGCAAGTAGCGATTACCCATCCAATGTAACATAAGTTCGCAGATGATTTTTGATAGATGACTGGTTGCAATACCTATTGATAAAATGATAAATGATAAAATGTCAAGTGTTGCGTCAGCCATTGTTTGTCTTCACGACAAGGGACACAGGTCTTGACTTAGGGTAAAGAGGCTTCAGCGATTGTCCTTGCGCCCAGTGCGAATTGACAGACGGTATCGATGTAGCGGCCACTCTACTGTTAGAATGTTCTAGCCAGTCGGCTATAACTGTTGTCATATGACAACAGCCAGCACCCCCAGTTTTACATGCCCTTAAAGCACACAGAAGCTTAAAAAAAATCCACTAGCTAAAGTCACCCATCCAATGAGCTCTAAAAGCTTTCAGTAGGTATTGTTAGTGAACTACAAAAAACCCCTAATCATTAACTGAGCTCAGAAGTAATAAAAACATTATTTATGAAGCAAACAATCTATCATAATGAAAACTTGTTGAAGAAACTTTCGGCTAACTATTACGTCAGCAGGGACATCTCTCGGCATCTCTTAATTATGAAGCTGCGTATTTTGTATTACAATAATGATGCGAAATAATAACAAAAGTTTGGAAGCCGGAGCGCAGCTAGAGAGCAACTTCTCTGGTACTAATTTGAGTGCTTGTTGCGCTCATTCCTAATGAAAACTTGCTAGTTATTGCTTACATAGAAAATTACTTTTATTTGACACAAACAACAGATTCTACGGTCCGACGAGTTCATAATTTTCCTTTTGTGTTGGTTTTGTTTATTTTATTTTTGATATTAATGTAGTGTCTGAAATGTTAATTGGATTCTGAAAAATATTTCTTAGTAAAAACTATGCAATAATAATAATAAATATTTTTAGATATTACACACAGCGCCGTTTGGCCCCGAAGTAAGCAAAGCTTGTGTCATGGATAACGGATACAAATACATATATATTACTTGTAAATACTATATATATTATTTTGTAAATACATACATATCATACATAAATACACCCAGACTCAACACAAAAACAATGATGTAATAAACTTACATCATTGTTTGTCCAGTGCGAGAATCAAACCCACACCGGTTTCGGAGGGATTTTTTTTAATTACATTTTTATATAATTAAATTGAATTTTATATTTCAGATATTCAAAAATTCGTCATAAATATTTCTGTTGGTCTCAAAAGGAGAAATGGAACTACTAAAAGGTCACTCACGTATGCATTGCTCTAATTCTATTTTGCATACCAATTTCAGGAATCGATTAAAAAAATATCAAAGACTTTTTTTCTCAAAAAGTCTTTAGGAAAATCACTCTGATTCAATAATACTTGCGCATTCAGTATTCAGTAAATAATATCATTTAACATTTTGCTGCTGCGTTTGTTCTTTCCTTCTAAAATGTAAATCTATTAAGTACACTTTCATCTTTTTAAAAAAAGTATTAAAGATAAGTAAATATGTGACAGATTTTGCTTACATGTAATATTCTAAATGTTTTTTGAGTTGCGATCTGCTTACGATAACCTGACAGCAATTTTAACTCATACTTAAATTCTGTTGATACCTGTTCATTTGTTTAGGCTTAAAAACGAATAAATGACTTCACGTTGACAAGAAAAAACTAGTTATATAAAAAACTCGGTTCTGTTTCACTTTACACCGAAAAAAGCTAGTTTCTCATTAAAATCGTAACCTTCAGAATCTGTTATAAAAGTAAAAAAGCATTGTTTTTGTTTCATTGAAAATTCAAAACCACCTGTTTTCCAAAACAATTTCCATGAGCGAACCGTAACTGGAACTACAGTAGAGTAGTGTTCTGGAACAAAATAAACCTAAATTGGAACAAAATAACTATTTGTGGAACACCTACTAGCAGGTGGAGCATCGCAATAGATAACAGAATGTACAAGCTTAAGGTTATATATAAGGTCCGTTATTGACGCCTACAATAAGTCGCGTTTTATACGGTTATTATAGCGTCATAAACGCCACCGGCCGGTGTTTCATACAGTGCCAGGGCAGATTATACTGCCTATGGCCCCAATATAGGGGCGAGGGACGCCAGAGGGGTGCGAGGGGTGTCCACCCACTGTCAACGCCACGTGCCGCCCGACAGATGTGTCGAGATATTCGATATCGTGAAACACTTTCATAATCTTTGCCTTACAACCTTTCATTTCTTAGATTAAAATAAAATGGCTGAGGTAAGACATTTTCGGACGGAGCTCAGATACCTTTGCCTTGCTAGCTTTTGTTATTTAAATGAAGTTAAATTTTTAATTTATACTTAAAGAAGTTTTGAGATGCTATTGAACAGAACTGAAATACTGGTAGTATTCCGTGTTAGTGTAGTATTATTTTAAAACTATTTTTTTTGAGAAAAAATGCTTACTTTGAGGATCATCTAACAGGACATTGTGTATTAAGGATGGTAAAGAGAAAATTACTAACGAGAGGCTTTTTATAACTCAAGTTGGTTATTTCTGTACCTCCCGTGTTACACACAATGTTTCTTATCACATTTGCGTGTAATTAAAATGAAAATATGAGGCAAAAAAACATACACACTCAAAATTTTCCTTTACAATTTTTAAAAACACAATAAAAGTTTTAAAAATATTTGTCGTATAATAATTTTATTTCTACATTTTCTCCCTTAGTAGGTATCTTCCCTTGTTTACAAACGTACCCATCTGGCTTCCGTTTTAAAAATGCTGTATATATTATATACTGCGAACAGTAACATATTGATGGAATTTTTGGACTTGAGAATGCTTTTCAACATAAAGTAAATTGCCCATAGGGAAGACGGTTTGTATTTTTCTGCAATTTCCTTAAAGTAAGCTAATAGGACATTGTCTGAACACGAACTCTTTTTCTTCTTGTTTCTTCAGGTAATAAAACTGGCGTATGCGGTTAAGTACCTACCTACTTAGTCTATAGGTTACAGTCGTAACAGGTTCATATTTATTTCTTGAGCCCCATGCTCAATATCTGGCGGTGTCGCATTTATATTAAATTCACCTGACGACGAAGACATTTTTTATTTCTTTTGTAAGTTGTAAATAAAGAAACTAACCAAATTAAAAATGGTGGGAACAGCACTGCAGCCATTTAGCAAAACCTAGAGAAATTATGTAGTATAAGTTTTAGCTAAAAAAATTGTTGCACTATTGTGATTGCTCGCTTGGTACGTAATTTACATCTTACATGATTCATATCTTTGATGTCACTTTTGTGCATACTTGATTTAACTGTTAAAAACAATTCATCAAGTCTACGTACTGTTTTATGGTAAAAGTAGAGCGTGCTCCGTGCGTTAAATGACAAAATGAATAAAATCGCCAGTGGTTTTTATAATGTCCCGCTTTGCCTAGAGGAAGGAAAAATTTACAAAGAAAAAGCCCATGGGAGTAATTAAGTTTTAAGCACCTACTTTACAAGCACGTAATGGCACTGTTTACGAGTAAGTGTGATGAAAAAGATATTATTATTTTGTTGACACAATAATATATATATAACTATTTAGTTTATAAAAAATATTATATTTATTCCGATTCCTAAAACAATGAATTTAATTATTTTAAGAATTCTTTCTTAGTGGAGCTCTGCGTTATAAAAGAAACCTGCCAAAGTTTTAGATTTCTATCTTCAGCCGTTTGGGTTGTGCGTTGATGAATTATTGAGTTTTTCAGAACAAGTCTTCATATACCTATGTATCGAAGGCTAGCTGGCTAGATTTAACTTTCCGTCCATTTTAAGTAGTGGAAAATCCATACAAACTTTATTTACCTATTTTATCCCCTTACTCAAACCCATTGTTTAACGGATGCTCACATCAAAAAAGTATTTAAATCGGAATTTTCAATCTTCTGAACCCGGCTACTTGAATAAAATAAAATCTATTATTTAATCCATGTTTGTATCTCAATTCCCGTTTTAAATCTTAAGCAACTAATAAAATTAAAGGTTACAGAAATAAAAATACCATAAAATTGTAGCAGTGTCATTAACGTTTCGCAGCTACAATTGCGAGTTCAAATAATTATGTTTACAAAATCCTTTTCTTAGACAGAGATTATTTATCTTCGCTATTGTTACAAGAAGTGACGCGGACGAATTTCACGAAAATGCCCCATTTATCTGAAGCGGGCACACAAAAGCGACGTGAAACCCAAAACTTTTTACGTGGTCAGTGACAGTGCCATTTCTCTCTTTTCTTTTAACGTTTCATTTCTAACTTTTGTGGGAAAAGGTAGTGTTTGAACAGTTTGTGTGTGACGTTACTAAACTTCAACATAAAATCACGAAAAATAATGGTCCACTCTTATGTTGACTTTACAACTGGACCGCACTAAGTCACTATCTTGTTTCTGATTTTAAACCCGTATCTTAAGAGGAAATATCAGGCTGTTTTTCCCCATACAAATGTTTTCCCCTAAATTTTAGCATTAGACCTAATTTTTTTTTATATTTGAGAGATATACAAAGTTACTATGCCTGTATTTTTAGTTTTTCTTACTATTCGTATAAGTTACTAAAAAAACTGTCCATGAAAAGAAAACATACCAACATAGAATACTTCATTAACTTCCAGGATAATAATTTTTTTTATAATTCGATTTAGATTTAGAGGAAAAAAATGGGAGATACACATCATCGATTTTGATGATTGTGACTAGGTATAATTAGCCAGAGGACGTGCATTTATCCCTATTGCACATCGGTATCTTGGCGCAGGTCTTGGCGCGACATCAATGTATTTCCAAATACCTGTGCGTATATTCGCTTGGGATATTACCTCTTAAGATTTCATCTTGAATTACTGCAATTATATATGTCTAGGGTCTTATCTCACGATACAACTCTGCTCTGCAAATCTGTTCTCTTCATAACAAAGCGCAAAGTTTTGAATAGTCGAGTGTCTCCTAATATTTAAGTCTTCAAAAGATTATTAGAAGAGTGTGATTTGCTGCCTAAAGAGTTTGCAGAGTGATTTGCTGCCTAAAGAAATTGCAGAGTACTCTGGATGTCTTTTTATGCAGATTATTGATAAGTCTTTTTAAGAGTTTTGTAACACGACGTGTTATACCGTCCATGCTTGATAAGTGGTATATAATTTCATTGTCCATGTCATTTTAATTGAGCCGCTTTACCTTTAGCGTTGTAGTATCCTCGGTTCAATTCCCACGCAAAGCCGTCTAACCAACCACGCACAAAATACTAAACGCGCTCTAGTTATGTCGAGGACACGATTCGCAATGTTTGTTTAGGCCAAGGTACGAGAGGTGATGCTCTAAATATTATTAAAGCTATGCCCAATTGTCAGATTATATTCATCGGCCCACGTAATGCGTAAGTAATATTTAAAATTGTTAGAATGATAGGCGTGAGATGAGGGTTGGAAAGGTTTTATACAAATTTTGTTTACTTTAACTTTGTTGGTGTCCTTATCTTTGTTAAACGTGTGGACATCCTATATGTGAGCAAAGAACGGACAATTCAAAAGTCAAACGCGAGAGAGGGTGCGGCAACCAGTGTACGTGTCAGCATAATCTCACCTCCACCTTCGTTTGACGAGCGGCGCGCTAATGCTATTTGTCGTGGACACGTCATGACAATAGCTTGTGTGTCTTTATCGTTGGGAGGCAGAAACATTTCTGCTTCTGTCCTGTTTGCCTCCTAAATTTGTTAATTTTAGATAAGTAATTGTTTGATACAAGAGACAGTTGTTGACTCCAGGATTTATACGTAACAGGCTAAGTTCACAATTAGAACCGCACACAACTAACTATGAATTTATAAAAATCTGCTACTTTATGAAATATCTACATTGCGATTAACTTGAATTTTCGAGTACTCAAACTTTTATTTATTTATTTGTTGTATGTATGGATATTTTTCCTTTTCTTAAAAGAGGGTAACCAGTAGCTGGACACACGCCCACACTATAATGTGAGGGATAACCATTTTAGTTCTGCGTGAGGGGGTCCTATCACTGCAAAACTGCTTCTGACGCAGTGTATCTAAACTAAGGTGGCTTTATATATGTCTCATACGTCATTTATAATCAGCTTTAAGGAAACAAGTGGATAAATAAAAGACCAGAGTCAGAATAAAAAACCCTTTTGTCAATTACACACAGCGCCGTCTGGCCCCAAAGTAAGCAAAGCTTGTGTTATGAGCAGACAACGGATACAAATACAAAAATATTACTTATTTTTTATAAATACATACGTATCATACATAAATACACCCAGACTCAAGACAATCACAAATATTTATATAGTGACATAAATGTTTGTCCAGTGCGGAAAACGAACCAATACCCTCTGCACACCAGCTGGCCCTACTACCAACTAGGCTGCGAGGGAGTTAAATTCTTCAATGCAAACAAACCTGAACTCCCGAACAACTTGTGTAAGGCCAATGAAACGAAATAGCGCTAGGTTCGTCTTTCCCTATCACACTTATGCACTTCTGTAATTGCTTGCCACCGCACGAGGTAGTAGCCCCGTAGTAGTGTGTGTACGGGTAGGGCGATCTGGCGCGTGATTGTGTACGGAAATCAAAACACTTGTAGATAGATATTTTACTGGTTCTACTATGGTTAATGTAACCTTTCACGTTTAAGTTTAACAACAAATTTAATCCACAAAAAATGCTGTCATTTTTATATTTAACGTTATATATCGATTGGTATTAGTTGGGAATACACACTTTTTTTGTGTTTAAATTTAATAAAATATCACTTCATATTAATAATAAAAAGCATAATTTTATTACCTAACTTAGGCTACAATTAAAATATTACATTTACTACATTGATGGATCCAAAAATTAGAATTGTTTAACACATTACAGTGATTTTCTTATGCCAATTATCATTAACATATCTTTTCAAAAAAAAAGACCTTTAATTTGTTTTTACTTAGCACTTCTCAATTTGTGTTAACACAATTAATGTTTTGTTGCAGGATTCGGCTTCGTCACATTTCAAAGTGAAGACATAGTAGACAAAGTGTGCGAAATACATTTTCACGAAATCAACAATAAAATGGTAAGTTTTTCTATTCACATTATTTATTTTTATGATAAGAACATCACTACCTACTGTTATGTAGAGAACTCCAAGGTTAACCAACAAAAGGCGATTAACGCAAAAAAAAAATATGTAACGGAATACAAAACTAAGTCTAACAACAAAGTAATTCTGAAAACATCACAATTTAATCGTAGCCTTAGATTGTCCGTCAGATATCAATTAAGGCGAAAGCAGACGCTGGCGGCTTTCCAAATGGAGCCAATAAAACAACACTAAAGTCTCCTTTCACTAAGTTAAGATTTTCTACACCAAGCGGAGAGGCTCGCCGTCAAATGACATGTGTTGTCCGCATGTAGCCACAAAATGACCGTAATTTTTAAAAACATAGTGCCTTTTCAACCCTTTTTCATATTAAAATGTCTAAATAGGTGATTTTAAAAAACTAATTGAAACTTTTTTGGAAAGAAATACGTTTTATTTTCGTTTTGTTACATTTAAAACAACTGATTTCCTAGAATTTTATTTTGTATTTTGACTTCAAAACAGGACAAGTGCAAAGTTTTTTTTTCCGAGGTTCCGTAGAAATTTGTAATAAAAGACAAACAAAATCGATGCACCTACGTCGCAGTCAATTCTCTAACTTCAAAAGTAAATTTGTTATCGCAATTGACGATTTTTGGACTTTTCCGTTTACTACATAACTTTTTAAACCTTCGCGGCTCTTATCAAAATGTTTATATGTATAATTTAAAAATCATGACACTAAAAACATCGATTAAAAGTACAAAGTAAAATAAAGAACTTCGCAGGTATCAAAATTGGTTTTGTAAAAAAATTCACGCCTTTTTATCTTAAAATTAGCCATTATTTTAAAAGGAACCTGAGATCGTTGAAGTTTTGTGAATTCACGAACCAAACTATAATTATTTCTTTAGGATTTACCCGCGGCTAACTGGGATAAATTCTATTACATTTGATAATAACCATTAATCTACCCCTGCGCTAAAAATCAAGGTCCACTTCTGCAATGTGGATAAAACTATTCCCTTCGAAAATCTCGATCGGGAAAAAGTATTCAATTTACTTCTAGGTGTACCTATACTAAAACTTATGTCATTCCACTTTTTTTATCTCTGTGTCAAAAGTCAAGTCATCCCATTCACGTTCTTCCACTGCAACGTAATGGAGTTCCCCCCAATGTTACTCGCAGAAAAAAAAAATCACGTGAAATTTTTCGGTCGGGATAAAAAGTCCCTTTTATGTCCCTTTAATATTGTCTAATGTCTAATGATTGCTGGGTTGCGACTTCAAGCAATAACACAACTTTTCAAGATAATTATTGAATTTTTTCAACCTAGAAATCATGTAACAGATTGCTATTCCAAAAAAGGCAAATATTTTGTCAATTTACTTTCAATGTATGTATACTCGTAGTTATAAAACACTTTTTCTCTTTTCTCACCCCAAACATAACATTTACATACCCAGCGTATTAAATTACAACTAAAACGTTAATAAAAAAGAAGTTAAACAATTCATAGAAACAGAAATTGTTGCTTTTTGTCTAAAATAAAACCGCGTTCGTGGGTTCGCGCAATAACACCGAATGCTGTCCGTTTTGTTTTAATGCATTACTAGCCGACCATTACAGGACTATTACAATCATGCTCAGCAATAACCATAAAGCTCGCCCTCGATTAACTTGTAGCTAGCTAGCTCCGACACGCACTTTACGCATTTTTCTCTCGTTCTAACTGACCTAAGAAATAATGCCCTACACTTTTTGTTTGGGGTTTCACTAGATCTTAGGCTATGAAAGTACACGAAGTCACTTACGGTTGACTAGCTACATGTGCGGTTGACTAGCACCATCCTTTTTATCCTAATCAAGAGTTCCCACGGGTTTATTTTTCTGCAGTACTCTGTAATACTCTTTTATTACGTCATTAGAGATAGCTAAGGACAGAAAAAGGCAAATAATACTCTTATTATGTTATAACGGAACGACCGTTTCCGGTGGTCCGTCTCCGGTAAAGGACCGGATGATGTAGGAAACGATAGAAGTTTCTTGACATTTGCTCTTATGTCCATTACCACTGTGGTAATTTAAATTTAGAGATCAAAGAATCTGTAGATGTTTGACATCGCTAAGTCAAAACATTTCACTTTACGTAGATACTTGACGTAGTCGTGAAAAAATTCTGTTGATAATTATTTTCACGGATTCTATTATTAAATCACAAATTGCTGCATATCTACTTCTATGCTATAAAAGAAAACCGTCCTTGTACGGTTCTTAGTATATATATATTGCTTTACTACGCCTCTATGCCTAATCTGAGGTCCGTGAGAAGACGTCTTTGTATGCGGGTGCACATTTGTTTTTCTTACGACGGCGCACGGCACCTGTTTTGCTGTTCTTTTACTGGGGAAGGCCGGAGTCTACTAAACTCCAAATCCTCGGCCTGCCCGGAGTCTCCTTGAGTCCAAATCTTCGGCCTGTGCAGTAGGGGTGCTATCTTGAACACCGCTACACACGAAGGTTACGGGGCGACCTGCTCTACGCCGAAGCTACTGGCGAGCTACGTTCACGTGCGGTCTTGCACTGTGCTAGCCACGTGCGACCTTACCTTGTGCCTGCCACGGGCGGCATATTCACTACCCACCACACGCTGTTAGGCCACGTAAAATCAGTCCCGTCCGCGTCTTCTTTCTACGGCGGTGCTGACCTGAGGGGTGCCTACAGCGAGCAAGACATCGAATCGGGTTCTAGGTCGAAGAGACCTGAGTGTACTAGTTCCCTAATAAAAGCTTTAAAAACTACACTTAAAATCTGTGTAGGCAGGCTTGCGTTTGGCTATCCATCTATTTATTTAGGTAGTCCTATATGATTGTGAATTAGGTAGCTGTGATCTAGATATTTAAGTGTTAAGAATCACCCTATGTGATTAGGATATTGTGCATTAAAAGCTGTTACTATATAATGAAAGAGTATACTAATATAACCTGCCTTACACTTGAAAAGTGTTTCTTTACTCGCCTTTAAACTCCCTCTACCTTTTCTCCTCTGATAATGATTTTCACGACTACGTCAAGTATCTACGTAAAGTGAACTGATTTGACTTAGCGATGTCAAACATCTGGAGATTCTTTGATCTCTAAATTTAAATTACCACAGTGGTAATGGACATAAGAGCGAATGCCCAGAAACTTCTATCGTTTCCTACATCATCCGGTCCTTTACCGGATACGGACCACCGGAAACGGTCGTTCCGTTATAATGTGTTCCTTCACTTTGATATTTTTTTATGTAACAGTTTTTGCCAAAATCATTAATCATTTGTTCTTTACTAAATGTGCCCCGTGGTTTAACCCACAGAAAACCTACTTCCGTTAAACTCTCGAACGGAATAACAGTATTATTTGCCTTTCCCTGTCCCGAGCTATCTCTAATGACGTAAGTAAAGGAGTATTACAGTATACTGTAGGAAAAAAAATTCCGAGGGAAATTTGATTAGGATAAAAACGATTCTATATCCTTTTTAATCCCTTCAGTTATCCCGCCACCAAACATCAGCTCATCCCGTCGCATGGTTGCAACGTGAAGGTATAGTACTACATTTCTACCGACTTCATTTATAAATATCGAACTCAATTAACACAACATAGAGAAGCCCCTATCAAAAATTTCTCCATTTTGTATGATGCGTGAAGATAAGAACATTATTTAAAATACAAATGGTAGAATTTTTATTACATGTACTCTTACTGACTTAACTTTTAGTTTTTGAGAGGCACATTTTCAATTTCCGGCCAGTAGTATTGTCAATGTGCGTGACGTCACCGCCACTTTCTAGGCCGCCTTTTGCTAGGCGAAGCAAAAAGGTGAAAGGTATAATATGTTTTAACTGGTATGTATGTTAATCATATTTCTAAACTTTCTATCATAATTTGACAAATGAATAGCTCATAGAAGAATAGAAGAGTCTTGATGGTCCGCTGGCTTAAGGCTATGTGGCGTCACTGTGTTGAAAATGACGGCCCTATAGTGGACACAAAATTCTGTATCATTATTTTTTTTTAATGTGCCTTATGAGATCTCAAATTAAAGGGCTTAATAGGCACATTTAAAAAATATATATTTTACTATCTATTTCCCGCTGCTTTGTTTGAATTAACTGACTATATAAGTTAATTTTCAATTTCGAAATAAATAAAATAAAAATGAACACGTATTTTATAGGTGGGTATAGGTTTTTTAGGGTATTAGTTCGTTAAGCTTTTACTTTATTTGTATGTTCTTTTTTTTGCCCGGCGGTGGAATGCGTTCTCGGAGGAAGTTTGTGAATGTGTTTGTATGTCTGTTACCAATTTTTGAACTACTGGACCGATTTTAATGCAGTTTTTTCATGCGGATTTATAGTAAGCTTATACGTCATCATAAAATGTGTTCGTTTTCGGATGAACAGTTCTCACATTTTTGATGAACGACACCTATCGTTGGTGTACCTTTGAAACGTTTACTAACAAAATTATTTGTTGCAAAACGAATGGTTGACGTACACACACTACGATAAAAATTGTAATATGCATAGCTAGAAGTTTCATTTTTCATTGTGCAAAAGTGACAATAATATAATAAACGTTTGCCTGACTGTTTGTTACGGATAATACTATCATTTTGATATTTTAGACACCAATGCTAAACGAACGAATGACAGACGACAAAATAAACGAAAATAATTATACTTATACCAAAACGAACACATCCAAAAACGTTCCCGGAAAATTAGGCCAAGTTTTAATTTACTTTAAATTAATTATAATAAATGCTGGTCTCAGTTTGTATTGAAGTGCCCTGGAGATAAGCTGTGGAATTACCTATATTTTATGTTCTACTTCGAATCTAGTATTTCTTTTTGTGTAATGTTTTTTATTCAAATTAATCGATAAAAGATTACGATGAATGTTAGATTACTGATAGATATTATACGAAGTATCTAAAAAAGAATGCTTATTATTTCTAAAATATCAAAAGCTCTACCCCTTTTTCCCACCAATCCAAAAAATATTAATTAATTAAGTTTACATTTTATAGGAAAATTGTAGAAGTCAAACACAAGAAAACTATAGTATTATAGCATTTCACTCGCTTAATTAAATTTACTTACTGTACCCCTATTTAAACAGATTTTCTTTATTAGAGTTTCGACAAAGCTTTATACATTTAAAATTTTATGAAAATTTTGTAGGTCGTTAAGACCCGAACTTTTGAACTGTTTTTTTTATATTATTGTTGCTCATATAAAGATTAGTACCTAGGGACCGAGCTTTGCCCGTTTTTTTAACAAGGCCATCTATTGTCAAGTAGCTTTAGTGTTGCTGTGGTAAAAATAATAGTATTACTACTCGCCAATAGATGTCAAGAAAAGTCATATTTGCAGTTTATCATTTCCTGTAAACGCGAACAAAACGACGCTTTTTAAAAATGAAACCTAGCTAGATCGATTTATCGCCCCAGAAACCCTGTGCATACTAGAGTCCATGAAAGTCGTTAAAACCGTTTCCGAGATTCGAATTATATATCTATATATATACATATATTCAAGAATTGCTCGTTCAAAGGTATTAGGTATTTATTATTACCACAATTAATTTCGCATGTTAAACAAACTGCTAATATTGTTTCAAAGTAACAAAATAAAGTTACAGCAAGTTTCAGCATAGATGTTGCAAAAAAAGTCACATTTTTCAATCTAAGCGAGACCGGGAGACGGATTTTCGGTTAAAAGATATGCCGTGTATCCGTTGCTTACAAGCCGTACGAACCATTTATTCGACAGAACTTTTCATTGTCATTATCTTTCCGCCGTTGAAGGGTGTCGAGAACAAGCCACCCTTTTCTGTTGTCGATGCATATTCCTGATTATTAATGCTTGTTTTTTGTGCTTTTCTCTATTGTCTCGCACCGTAATGGCAGTAGAAAAGTGACGGCATGTGTCGGGTGATATCGTAAGGGTGATGCCAGTCCTAAGTGGAGTAAACAGCGAACAAAGACATCAAACAAATGGGTGGTGTTTTAGAGTAATTACGGTTTGCTTCCGTTTGAAATGAGAGAAATGTAAGCCCTGTTTTCTGGTTCTACAAAGTATGCATCTAACCTATACTCTATGCAAATGGCTGAAACTAATCGCTCATGGTAACGTATGGTATGGTATGGTATGGTATATTCACGATTTGAATCCCCGGAAGGAGATATCCAATGACTGGATAGACACTTACATCACAATGTAGGGCACCAACAACCCCAGGCTTGCGTGACAGGTGTTGACACCATCGATGCAACACTGTTTCTGGTGCAGAATATCTGGACTGAAGTGGCTTCATACATGTCCCATACACCATTAAATACCAGCTTTAAAGTAATGAGAGGTGAAATTAAAGACCAGGAACAGTAATATAACCTTTTTGCCAGTAATTGGCAACCCATATGAAGTAAAGTTAGTCAATTAGGCAAGGCGAAGAAGCATGCTTATGTGATGCTTAATTTAAAAAGAAGAGAAGCCTTTATATATTTTATTGCTCGTTTAATAAAAACGTAACTGTTATACGATATAAATTTTTTTCCGGAAAGAAAACACAAAGCGAAATTGTTACAAAGTACATTTTCTTAAACATTGTATCACCCGCCCAAGTTCGATGTGTATGCTCAACGGATTACAAAATACTACAGTTACGACCTTCGGATGTAGTCGGACAGCTTAACTCGTAAACAATGCGAGCTATTAAAAATTCACCGTAGCATACAATAAACACATCTACCTAATAGTAATATTTACGTAGGCAATAAAGAAGACAGAGGCGTCACGTGAGCGGCGACGTTTACGGTACGGGTAGCTGCCCTCGTAAATTTAATATGTCATCTCTTATATTAAAATGGTCGTTAAGCTAATAACAGCTCCGCCTTCCCGTACGAGCCTGATAAGTTCATATACCTACTATGATATAGCTTCCTCAATGTTAAGTTAAAATGAATGAACGCCTATATAAGGTATAGGCATATTATAATCCATTTTTTTTTTACATGAAGTTGTATATTTATTTATCTCAAGGCAAAATACTACAAAATGATCCTCAAACGACACAAATGTATAAATTAAAAATGGTTTTTTTATTTAGTGTAATTTTAAACGTTATTCTACTCTTAAATGTAAAATTAATTAGTAGCTAAGACAAAACATTCGGATAAATAATTAATTTATAAAACTTTATTACTTGGTATATATAGACAAAAAAAATTGGATTCGAGCCCAAAACTTTTTTGTCTATAGAATTTATAGAGCGTTTACTATCTCTATCTCCAAAGTCCAGGTCATCTTGTCTATGTGAAACACAGTAATGTTATGTGCATTTCCTCTAGCTAGAAACTCCATGATCTTCTATGAAAAATGCTTAAGTTAAATATGTGAGAATTCTTCTTACGCAAACAAAGAGACAAAATTAGTCTTAAATGGTGTCCCAAATATAGATCAGTAAATTTAATAACGCTTCTATAAAGTTCATTAGATTTGTTATTTTGACCAAGAACGGTGGAAGCGCCGTAGCGTTCAGAAATGATGTCATATTCACTTTGTTTTTTTTTATTTCACCTAAATACTACCTAAATAAAATAGTCGTAATATAATATGCCTATAAATATGGGAGGCCTATGTCCAGCAGTGGACTTCTTGCAGCTGAGATGATGATGATGATGAGTATAATGAATCAAACGCTAATAAAAAGCTGGTATTTTACCTCCTGTTCTGTTATCACTTGATATGATAACTTTTAAACAAAACTATAAATGAAATCACGAAATCACAGGAGAGCAAGGTTTGTTAAGTTAATGCTTCTTGTAAATGTTGCCTTCAAAGTTAACTATTGCTAAGTAAACGTGTAAATGTTGTAGCGACGATGCATTTTGTAACACAAACAAGGTCCCCGTTTAAGCTTTCACAACAAATTCACTTTACTGTATTCGTTATGTCTTTACATATTACACCCTTAATTGCTTCCGTTTACCGTGAATTTTAATCACATAGCAGCGACGTGCCGCGAAATGTGTAAAATGTAATGCAGTTAAAATTTTGCCTTCTTACGGTAAACTTATTAATTTCGATTTAATATATTCAGAAAATTCTTTAGCATCTGTAATTTTTTTTAATATTACATGACATAGATTTTTGTACATATACTAATTAGCCAATACAGAAGGCTCCGATAATCAGTTCTGTGGCCCTGTCCACAGTTTTTATACTGAGCGGGAGTCTTTTTGAAAATTAGTAGCGCAATGTAGATTATATATTTTATTATTATATTTTTTTTTATGTTACAATGTCTCATTCTACCTAATTGCTGATATTGTTTTCAAATTAATATTTTTCTTTTTCTATCCTCTTCTTTTTCCTTCTAGAAATATTATATTGCATTGATTTTTTACAAAGAATGCATTGGTTTGATCGGCCGGGTTTCGTTCCATGTTCGGAAGAAAATTTATTTTTTAAGTTCTTGCGTAAAATATATCGGGGTAGCTGGAAAAGTCCCGAATACAGAGTTACAAGTTCGTGTAGAACGACAAACTTCTACAAATAAGCAACTTTTACGACGTACGTCACACGAGCAAATTTGCCGGGTTTTATTTTTCAAGCTATTCCGTAAGGTTTTATTGGACGTTTAACTAATGGTTTTCCAAAACAACCTGACAGAACTCGATGATTCATATACAATGTTATTTTTTTTTTGTAAACAAGCATTCATATCGATATTGGGTTTGATACTTTTGGGGTTTATCGTCATTGGCACTTGTTTACAAATAGAGATAAAACATTGACACAGAAGTGCACTTTCATTGAAACGATTACTTCGCATAAACACATTTAGAGAAGACTTTGGTTATTGCGTACATTTTTCTTCTTGATCGCGCATGAGGCAAACAAATGGTTTCCGTTTAGGAAATAACACTAAAAGTAGGCACATTTGAAACTGACACTTAAATCTTGGGATCCTCGATAGCCATTTCTCTTAGCGTCTTAACAGGCTGGTATAGGGATACCCGGCGCACCCTCCTTTGTCGTCGTTCGTATTAGAGATTGACGGTCGCAAGTATCGTGCTGTTGAAAAGTCTGATAAGAATTGTTGCATTATGTAACTTATTTTGCAATTACCTGCCTGTTTTATTAAAAAAAAAAAACTTTCATAAATTTCATAAAGACCGTTATGGGTCAAAACTTTAAAGGTAAAAATTTTAAAAACTCGAAATTTAAATTTATTTATACACAAATGTACAAAATACAAACATTGCCCAAATCCAAAATTAAATAAGTACAAATACGAAGTTTTTTCTATTAAATGTCTCAACACAGTTTGTTTCAAATAAGTATCAAAGTAGGCTCAGTCTTATTTACTTTGTCTATAAGACAGGCGCCTTGTATAATTGTATACTTTTTTCATGTAGGTAATGACCAAAAACTAAATTGAGGTTAGTGAAAAGCGTCTCTACTGGTCAGACACTTACATACATGCTTATACTGTGGCACGCGTCTCTTATACTCGGAGATTCCCCACTTATTTTTTCTGGCCCCGGCTGTTTTCCGGCTATTAGTATTTACACCAGAATGTTCTACGACAAAGATTTAATTAATTATGAAGTTTCTGAATTCACTATAAAAAAAACTAAAAAATCGACGTCAAAAATTTTGAAACCAAGAAATTAGTAATAGGTACCTATATAAAACAAGAAAAAACTGTAAAACTTACAGTTTTTACAGTAAAATCTATATATATAGTATTATAGTATGTACATATAAATATGTATTATATTTAACCTCTCTCTACATTTTACAAAACTTTATTCTATTTCAGTAATAGGTATACGCACCCAAATCCAACTATCCGTCACTTTGCTATGTCCGCTCATCCCTCCCCATTGTGGGCTACAGCGAACAATCAATCACTGGTTCCTTCGCTACTGTGATCCTGATTACCATAAACTTTCCGTTTTAGCAGTACCCGGTTTCTTATGAGCTTTATCGATTGTTCCGCAGTCATTTTTGCTCCTTTTAGGCGAGTATATAAACTCGGCCCCTGCTGGTCGAAAGTAAATAGGGCGGGATGCCATATTATCATTTATCATAGGCTGCATTTGGGTCATCTTTTGGGATTCGTTCTTAAATTTTGACGATATTTGACGCTTCACATGGTGCTTAGCATAGGGGATGCTATATAAAAACAAAAAAATAATAATTGACATGTTTGACTTTGTTTTTAGTTGCTTACTAACTTATTTTTATTTTTATTACCTAATAAGTGTTTCGGTACATATTGAATACTCTTTAGCCAATTATCAAATTATTGTATTATTACTTTAAATAGAACTTCTTGCCAGCTCTTTTTGGCAAAAATTACCATTGTTTGCATTGTATTGACGATTCAAAAGTGTTCTTAGAAACCTATTTAAATAAATATTGTTTGATTTGATTGGATTTGATTTGACTTATGTGTCTACAAAAGGTAGATAAATATAAAAATCTTAAGTAGAAAATTAATCATTTTCATCATTTAATTAAGATTTTTATTTAACTACCTTTTGTAGACACATAAGTAAATTATCTTTATTCGTCTTTTTTCTTTCTAACAGTAAAATTAACAGACAGACTGTTTTATCGGTTGTATGTCAAAACAAGAAAGCAATCCAATTTTCCACACAATATTTATAGCAGGATCCCAACTCTTAGTTTTAAATAATGCAGAATCAAAACAAACAAAAAGATTTTTAAGTTTTTTTTCTCCTACTTTCGAAATTCGATTATGATCAAAGTACAATCACTATTTGGACTACATAATTTCCTATGTACGTTTCAAATTTAATGGTGTATAAGGAACGCGGCACGCAATTTCCAAATGACGGTACTAACAAAATTCGAACACGAAGACGTAAATTACAGCTCAACAGGCCTTTCCTGCCGTTAACGATTTCGACTCGACTAACTTAAATTCGAAGTGTGAAAGAAAATTAATTAATCACAGGTGGTGCGCAGCGGGGTACGCGAACGCCTTACTTTGTTCAAAGCATTGTGTAGGGTGTCGCTTTCATATCATAGGAGCTCAATGTCTTAATCCAGAAAATCTGTCATGCATTGTTTTTACGACGAAAAACATTATGAACATGTTTGTTTAGATAAAAATACGTTAGTTATAGAATTATTTTGATATATTTAGGCGCAATTTTGTTGTATTTACCTGTTTTAAAGTAATATTTTTGTGGTTATGTAACATTATCATGAAATTAAACGGGATTAACTACGACACTTTTTTTTTGATTCCGATATTTCGGCACAGTTTTACGCATCTCCACAGTCCGTTCACGATCACGATGCATGAAGTTGTGCTCACGTATCGAACACAGAACACTATACGTTTTGTTAAAAGACCTTATATATTAATAGCTGTATGTTTTATTTGATAAGAATGGTTTGGTTCGGTATTATCCGAGATTATTTTTCAGCTTGACATGATTTTCCATCCATTGACAATATCGTACGGAATGCGTATTTTTTGCATAAATTGTATTTTATGTAGGTACAAGTATGTCTCTTTAACTGTAAATACTGAAATAATGATTTGATTTTAAGCCTGTTAGGTTAGTTCTGATCGATCACTGAATTAACTTGATAATAAACAAAATGCTCTGCTTTAGGTAAGACAGTTTTAGACATCAACTTGGGGACATTAACTGCTGAAAAATTACCATCTTTGCAAGATTACAACAGTTTAAGTTTTTTTCCGCAGCCTGTAACGCTTCGGTGCGCTATCCTTTGAATAGTATCTTAAGAACCCTTTTACTACCTACTTCGCTGAAATTATTATAAAGGCAAGTACGTAAACTTAACGAACGACCTGCTTTGTGGTTTATACTACTTGAAGCTATCATTAAAATGTCAGATATTTTTTTCACTGTTTTCCCCAAAATCATATTTTTTTACAAGCAGTATTTGCCTGTTATAGATAGACAACAACTTATGAACCAGGATTTCGATACTTAGCTGAATAAGAAAGTCACCAATCTACTGACACCAACATTTGGGTCATTAAAATTGTGGAAAGCAAGGACTTTATGCTTGACCCTATTTACTGGTAGATTGTTTAATGTTGATATACAGATTTTCAGTAATGACTTATGGTACAGAAACTTGGTCTCCAGCTGTAGGTTTAAGCTGCCACTTAGATAAGGTTAGTGTCGCTCAGCGAGCTAAAGAGAGAGCAATGCGTGGTTTTACATTAGGCGATAAAATCCGCAACGAGGAAATTTGCTAAAGCACCAAAGTTACCGACATAGTTCAAACAGTTAGCAAACTGAAGTAGCAACACGCAGGCCACATTGCTCGTTGAAACGATGGGGAAGAAGGTTTCAAGAGTCAACATGGATCAGAAGACGCTGCATGAGACGGCCACCTACCAGGTGGAAAGACGACCTGGTTAGAGCTACAGGGCGTTGTGGAGACATGTAGCGGAGGCCTAAGTTCAGCAATGGACGAGTTCCAGATGAAATAACGAAACAGATAAATCACGCACGTAACAATTTAAGCTAACTCGTTGATCATTTTGGCCTTAAACTCTTCTAGCGATTGTCTTGTATCCTGTCTTTCAAAATGAAAACTTTGACGGCGGTGATAGTTACTATCAAAAATCGGGCCCCACAATTTATCCGTATCTGTATATTAAGTAACCTACTTAATAACCTTGTATACTTACCTAATTATTACTTACCAACTTACCTAAGTGCATAACTGGAAACAGTAATGGACTACATTAGTAAATATTATTAAGTAGAGTTGCGTTTTATTTAAAATCAAAAGTTCGTTAGATTCAAACGCACTTTTCAATTAAGTATTTACTTTTAAATGCGCACGCGTAAATAAGTTTTTTATTTTCAAATATATGTAGTCATATTTTACTGAATAAAATATGTTATACTTTTGAATACTGACAACAAACATTTTAAGTTCACCTAGGGTTACTTGATTATAAGTGATCAGTTGTCTCGGGACGCTAGATGTGACATAACAAATATTAAGATATTTATTAACAATGTGATTATTAAAAATATATAAGTCACAGTCGTATTTCAATCCACTCTTTGCTTTAAAGGAAAGGAAAAGCATATTTATGTAAACACAACCCGCAACGAATTATTCAATCACCATAAAGAATTGCAAGAAGCTTCGCGTAATTGAAACGGTGTCGTTGCAAAGAGAAACAATAAAGTAGTGACAGTGTTGAGGGTGCGGGCGTCATCAATAAAGGCCATACGTTAGGGCTGGCTGGTTCATTACTGCGTGTCTCTGCGTCCCCATTACGAAGGAGTAAGGAGACGCGAGCGCGATAAATGGCGGCCGGAAGCCTCGCTTTGTTTCTTGAGCACAATTTCATTTACATTAGAGGTGCTGAGGCAACTCTCTCCGGAGAGTCATATGCAAGTCGGGCAGATTCATGCAACACGAGTAACGAGCAGTGAGACCGCGAGCCGCAGACCTTAATCTAGTCTTGAGACTGCCACATCGCTTCGCTATAAGGATGCAAGCGTACAGTTCGAACGAGCTTTAAGCTCCATCTTCCTTAATTACAACTAATTGCTACAACTTACTTGCGTCGTAAAGTTTCTTAAGGCTGCTCTTAGTTTTAAATATATTGCTTTGATTTTAATGCATATTTTTATTACCAAAAGCCTGCTGGCAAAATTAAAAATTGAATTTTTTCTCAGCAATAACACAAAAGTATGCTACATTTTAACTGAAGCAAATGTCTTCAAATTATTAGCAGAGTATAACAAGGATATTATTTTTATTTATGTATTGTAGTATATTGATACATATTGATGTAAAACTAGCTTTTTCCCTCGGTTCCACCTGCTCTAAATTCGGTTATCGGTGTAGGATTTCAACGGCAACTCCTCAATTATAGAAAAAAATTTTTAAATAGCCTATGTCCTTTCATGGGACTTAAACTATCTATATGTCCATGCGAAATCTAATCTTAAGCGATAGAGCGGTTTATGCGTGAAGTGGTAAAAGACAGACACGCAGAGTTATTTTCGCATTTATAATATTTATATGGATCAAACTTTGAGGTTATTTCTTTTATTAACTGTTGTGCCTAAATTTTTGCATAAACAGGAAACTAAATTTACACACTATATGAATTTTCTAGATACAAAATTTCCTAGCTACTAAAGTTTTATTTTGTCTCTTGGAATGAAATCGCACTCACGAATTAGCTAAGCAGCGAATCCCTGCTAATCATGGTTGTTTACAATTCCAAACTGCCACTAACAAGCACAGTGTCTGCCAATACACGTTTGGCTCGATTTTACTTGCTTAAATCGGACATTTTAGCAGAGTTTACGGTAATTCAATTTCGTACAATTATATTTAAATATACATTTTGGTTCAGTCAGTATTTGTATGAAAGTTCGCATTTAAATGGATTTTCAAATCAATACGAGTTAGAAAGTATGTAATTAATGTTAGTTTAGTAAACCTTATAAATATAGGAACTAACTTTATACAGTGACCGAACGTCTTGGCTGTTTCACGATTGCTATCGACTGCGATCGATTTCTCGAAAATAGCCATGGGCGTTACTCAGGCTTCCGCGGTGTAATGAATGTTGCAAACGGTGGGGTAACACCCCAGTATGCCGTCACTTAATATTTTATGTATAACTAGCATTTCTGTGACGGTGTATTGTTACTGTGCCATTTTCCTATGCTATTTTAATAAAAATAAAATGTTACTTTAGTAGAATTCTTTATTTTTGGTAAGTCATTAGAGTATGTATTTATGTATAAAAAAACAATTCTTAAAACACAAAAAGATTTCAATATTGGCATCCATGATTGGAACACTAAAGTTGGTTTAGTTATAACTATTAAGACAACTGTTTATCATTATGACGATATTTCTTATTCTTCTGGACATGGGTCAATAAAATCAATTACAATATAAGTCATTGCCATAAAGTAGAAGCTCCCTTAATACGTGTAGCGAGTCAGTTGATTAGAAGGTTTTTGTAATGGGTCGCTATATTATGTAACTAGCTGACCTGGGAGACGTCGATCTGCCCTTTCCGTAGCTGCCATCCCTCGTCGCATCACTCGCCATTTTCGCTTACGGTTCTTCCTGACTTTTTTTCTTTAAGCTCGGCTCCTAAGGGACGTAGTGTGATGTTAAATAGCCTAATCTTCCTTAAGAATTGGCTATCAATCCGAAAAAGATGTTTTTAAATCTGACTAGAAGTTTTATTATTATTATAATAGTAATAATTATTATAATTCAAACAAAAATAGATTAGTACTGCAGTGTGCGGGGGCGTAATGCTGCTTTAGCTATTACATATCTCTAGGTACGGAATCTATCTGCTTAAGTGGAACGAGGCATATTAGGAAGATCTTTTGTATTTTCTTATCGAGGCGACTATCATCACATGTTAATATTCCAATTTAGTAAACAAAGGTAACTTAGTACTTAATTTCCTTGGTGTTCAGTGTCATATCCTGTACCTTCTTTTTTATAGGTTTACAATTCCTTTTGGGGCATATATATATATATATATATATATATATATATATACTGTAAACGATTCGCTGATATTTGACACAGGAGTGTCTGACCTTAAATCTACACAGCTATTCTATAATACCTTAGGGCTTCCTGGTAAAAAACAGGAATCGGCCCTACAAATTGACAAGACTGTCCGGGTCTATATTGAACACTTGAATCAAACTATCCCACACCATCTCTTACAGCTTCGTAATATCATGATCAAGTATTTACTGCGATAAGTTGTATCCTAGCATTTCTCCTTCCTTTCAACTCTCAACCTATCCAGTGGTCGAAACTTCTACAGTATAGATTAGACTATGGATTAATACGGATGAGGCCCTCTATTGCTGTCAAACAGCAAATCGAATTTTTGTTCACAATTTAAAGACAGGATTCTTGAATCCTTATATTAATTAAATTTACCATTAGGGGCTTTACAAATAGTACTGTAGTAAGCACAACAGCAACTCTTCTTGTTTTCTCTTTTGATCTTTTAATCTTTATTCTTTTCTCCATATTTTGCTATCTGATAATTCTATAATTCTTGTCCAATCCATTTAACCACTTTAAACTTACCATTTTGGTCCTGAATGACAGGTGGTAAGTCTATACATCTGCAACCCCGTTTCTACTTCAGTGTATTAAGACTTAAATGGTTTTATTTATAGTGTAGTATGGGAATAATAATTCCTGAAAAAGTTAGAAGATTTATCAATAATATATACAGCATACAAGTTTTTTAACGTCGTCCAATTTGCCAAAAAAAAAGGACGTTTTAACCAAGAGCGCTCACCGCAAGTAATATTTAAACGTTTTAATTCAATCTGGAAGGCTATCACCAAAAACATTCCAGGTGACATTACCGCTTATCTTATCCAAGCGACGAGTCAATCGCTTATATCTGATTTGAATTTCGCGCATTACGACCATCTCCCCACGGCCTTCACTCGCGCCCTCAAAGTAAACACACCGACACTCAACGTAACTGCGCTAAAATTCAGCGAAAAACGTCGACTTGCGCCTGTCTTATTTCTTCAAACAACGGTTACGTAAATATGGAAAGAGCTCCCGGGGTGCGGCAGACTATTTCATTATCCGTGACCTGTTGAGCGCAAGATTTGTGATTCATCTTCTTTAGCTGACGCCGTGCCTCGCATCCTTGTATGCTCTAAGGTAGATTTTTTCTTTATGGTATCAAAGTTTTGCGACTTTGTTCAAACGTTCTCACTCAAGAGGGGTTTATTCAAGGATCTTCTTGTGATTTACTGTTTGTTTGCGTTATTTGAAACAAATAAAAACTTAACCGTAAAGTTTGAAAAAAGTCAACAATTGATTGTATTCTATTCTGTTCTTATCTTATCTTTTATTATAACATTACCTTATTAATTCAAAAATATTTAACATTTACTAGAATGTAAACTACCTAAAAGAAAATGTTTTAATAAAGTAGCTATTTATGATTTATTTTTTTTGACTCCAAAATATAAATTACTATACTTCATATGCTTATAACTATATTTATTTTTAATATTTTTTACCTAATTAAACTAAAAATTACATTAACATTTTACCTAAAATAAAATTATGGTTTAACAAAGTCACCATTTTTGAAAATGTTTAGTTTGACTACTAAATATAAATTACCTTACTTCATATTCTGTGTTCACTATATACATATAATGTATGATAGTAAAAAAATCATATAGGTGTACATTATTTAATTTGTGCGACCATAAATATACATACCTTGTAGTCGTTAACCAGACTAGGTTCCCACGCTATGGCTTCCGTTTTGCGACAATCAGGCTGAAGCCTGCGAGGTTCCGTCAATACGAAGCCGAGAGGTTTCCCTGATAAACTTATTTGCCACCTCTGCGCCAAACCCTACCGACCCCCTTTTCGGCGTTTATCTCTCACGTATGGTCGTACCTACGCCCGCACCGCATTACCCCCGAAGAATGTCACATCACTTCTGTTTTATAGACTATCGCTATGACACCCTTTAATAATAACGCATTTCGCAATACGTTATCAAAATGTTTTAGTGAGAAAACAGTGACTTTAACACTTCACAAATATAAATTTTTACACTAAATAATAAAGTGCAACAAGGTCATTTAATGAGTATAAAAACACTTTACGTGAACAAACTTGACAAGAGATAAAAGGGTTTTTTGACAACCATACTGGTATATAAAAATTTAAAATTGATATTGTTAATACTTGTAAATATCCAACATGAATACCTTTTTTGGTTGTATTTTCTCCATACTCGTGTTATATACAACTTATATAACTTTTTAAGTTTTCATTTTAATAACATATATATTTCTGTGCGTGCAATTCTTAACACAATCTCTTGTTATCCAAAACTTGACTTCACTGTTTCAAAAGAAGATATCAAACGTCATTTAAAGATATACGATGCGTCCCAAATTATGTTCGTTTAGAAACGGTTGCAATATTTTATCCTCTTAGAAGTTCCTTATTTGGCACACTGCCCACAGTCCGCCACAAGAATATCGAAGGAGACAGAAATTCCTATATAAGGAAACAAACGCAAAATCTTATAAAATGCAGTTAATGTCAACACACATGAGAACTACTCTTATTATGTGCTCTTTTTTAAAACTGGCTTTACTTTAGTAGTTGTAAGAAATGGTACACGGTTCAAAGTATTCTCGTATGTGTCCGAACTTAACTTAACTTAACTTTAGTAACTTTAGTAACACTTTGTGAACTTTAACACACATTACTAGAACCTGGACGACTTAACATGGTTTTTTTAGGGTTCCGTACACAATGGATGCCAACGAAGCTCTTTTGCATACGTTGTCTATGCGCATGTAAAACGTGTTGCTGAATGTTCTGTCAATATGTCTGCTTTTGGGGCTTAAGAGGGCAATATAGGCCAGAAAGCTAATTTCTGTAATTCTAACGTTGTGTATGTAAATGCACTATAAATCATTAGATAAAGTCATATACATCACTATGAGATATATATGTTATATACTTCTTAAGTAATTTATACCGTAATAATGCCTTGAAACTTTTAATTTTTTGTATGGAATTTAACGTTATTACCGTTTTGTAGTCACATTTATTGAGTTTTTGCTACAACTTAGAGTCAATGCACTAGATAATAAGCTATTCTAATTATTTAAACAATTTTCATTACAAACAAATGCGCAACACGCTTTAAAAATTTGCACAAGTGTTGAAACAATGGTCACTTCCAGATTTTTTATTGCATTAAATACAATAAATGAAATTCATTCCGTAAGGTAATAGACTAGACAAAAGCCAGTTTTATAACATATTTTTTTTTTAATAGATTAGATGCTATAGTTTAGCCACGAAATTTGCACAAAAACGGCGTATTTTCGCGATCTAGCCTACATCGCAGCCTTAATTTTAACTTTTTAGTGTATTTAAAGACTGATTAATGTTTTTGTTAAAAAAATATTTATTATCTGTGTTACTAAAATATGTGTTATTATGACATATTACCTAGAAAATATAAAAAAAAACAAATGTAAAAATGTAAGAGAGTTTCCGTATAGGAAACGAAACCTGTTTAAGCTGTTTTCGCTCTATTTTAAAAACTTACAAACTTCAAACTTAAAATAGTGTGAGCTTTACCATAAATAATAAAAGTTGTCATGTGTGAGTTAAGTTCGTGCATTATGTGGTGGTACGGAACCCTCATTGCGTGAGTTCTAGTCTCACTTGGACGGTTTTTCTGTAATGGTTTATGATATTACAGCAATGGTTTTCTTTGTTCAAAAAACCCTTCGTTAGAGCTTGGGTCAGCGATAATTCATCTGCCGCCAGTATAAAGTCCCTACGTGCATTTATAAATATAAGACTATCATGGAATTAGATTTTCACCCTCTGCTAACGAGGTACAAAAGCAGTGTTTTCATGATTTCTACGCAGTTATTTTACGTACATATCAAACTCACTTATACGTATATTTTAATTTTGTATTAATGCTACCTTTAAATTTAGGGTGTCAATATTGAAGCAAGGTTTAGTACCTATATAATAGTTATTATAATAGTTTTGACGCGTGATGCTGCTAGCAACTATTAATAAAGGTGTGTCAAAGAAAATAACTCAAAAAGTTTATGAGCAAATCGATAGCGGAAATATTTAATGACGGCTTACATATTCGTTCACATTAATCCGCGTACTCTTTTAACAAGCAAGCAGTCAAGTACACTACGGTACTTTCCAGCAAAACAATCCAAATTCTCATGCCTTAATGGTATTAGAAGAGAGTTTCTAGATGAAAAAGCTTTGAATTCAGGCAGCGTTAAGTGATCAATTCTTAACGCGCACGGCTGGAGTTTGAGTTTTACATCGACGCCGAATTTCGAAAGTACATAGCATTGAAAACGCCTACGTAGCGTAGGCTAAATACAATTTACCTTCATTTTTCGTGTCATTAAACTGCCTCGCGATCTCAAACGCTTGATCGGGATTGCGAGCTCCACGAATGCGAATTGTTTGTGAGCCTTTTGTTTCCCCAGGCCCCAGCGACGCGACATCAATTAACGTCGGATACTCAGACTGAACGGTTTTCTCTGCTTTCGTATTTCAGTAGGTACATATTAAAGGGAATTTATTTTTGCAATTCATGTACTTAAAGCATTAAGCCACAGGCAGTTTACCTAGCTGCCATGGAAAAAATACATTCGGCAGTATTTGTTATACAAGTAAATAACAATTGGTTGATTTTGTATATAACATATAGCCAAGTTATAAGAAGAACATTTTTAGCGCTGTTTTTAACTATTTTGCTCTACATTTAAGTTATGTATTTAGACATTCTTCCAATATTAGTGTGTCCTACTTATATTATTAATCTATAAGTTTTAATATTCGTTACTTCTTAATGTCGTAACGATGTATACCAATAAAGAAAGATTTCTCACGGGTATAATTATTTGACAGTAGTTAACACCGCAGGACACTATTACTTCATGTCCTAACGAAGTAAACAATGGCTAGATTTTAAGACAGCGATAGCTTAGTTTAAGAAGGATAAGGATACTTTCTATCCCGATCAAGAGTTCACATAGGAATAAATTTCCTGATATCGTATTGGAACATCTAATTGACATGATTTTTGGATAGTTGTAGAATGTACAATCACAATGTTGGACAATGAACAATGTATCACGTCAATTAGATGTTCCAGTCGGAAAACGAAAGATACTATTAATCCTATTCAGGAACTCCCGCAGTGATTTGTTTTACTGTGATAGGTTGCGCTAACCGCTTACCATCAGGCGAACCGCAAGCTTATTTGTCACCTTACTGGTATTTAAAAAAATATGTAAGTGGTAACATAGTGTCTGTAAGAGTGGTAACGGAGGACTAGGATACTGCCATATAACTAAGTGTTTTTCAAAAAAAAAATTTTGCAGGGGTACTTTTCTTTCAACTTTCAACGAATAAATCAGTTCATTTTTGTCACAAGTTTAGCTGGAGAGCTACAGGAGGAAATGGCTTTTTATACTAATCAAGAGTTTCAATTAAAAAGGACTTTACTAAAACATGCTCGGAAATGTTCGGATTACGTTTAAACAGAAGACTAAACTTACGTATATAGTTGTAAAAAAAATTAAAAATACTTCACGGACACCAGCAAGTTAGTTATATTTACTACAAAGTTTTTATATCAGTTTATTTATATAAATACTAAAATTTAAAAATTAATTTATGTGACAAAAATTTGGACATCTAATGTACTCCTCCTGACATAAAAACAAAAACACAGCAATACACAATTCACTGCCAACGAAGTCAAAAAAAAGGTACTTGAAGTATGTACATTTTATTTATATCATTTAAAAAAAAAAAACTTTAACACCAGTTACTTAAAAAATGTTTTTAAACGCCCAATTACAATAAATAATATCAGTTTGGCAAATTAGATTGTGTCATAATGTCTGGCGATAAAACTTACCCAATTCGATAAAGTTCCTCTATATTTTATTTGAGAAGTGCTGTTAAGGCGGCGAACAGTTAATAATACTCGTATAATCCACCTTTTAATCCGTCCCAAACGTGAGCCTATCGCCGCTTATCGAATACAAGCCGGGGGTAAACTTAAAATCAATTTCATTCGTAATATCCTACGGACATCAAAAAAACCTCGAAATTGTACTTTTGTACATAATTGCAGCGCGTAGTCGAAAAAGGAATTTGGAACTACAATGCGTTGGGAAAATACTTTGTCAGAATTTATAGTCTCTTTTAAAATCAATGGAATCAGGAATGAAATTGGAGAGCTTTCCAAACTAATATATCCCCAAATACTTACTTTTTATGGAATTTACATGTTTATTTGCAAGATATACTCACTGGTATGTGCTATTTCCTGCAACTAAAAACCAATTTAATCTGAAAAGTTTATAACAGATAAGTCTATATAGGTTATAAACTTATGTATTATTCTATCAAGGTATATTTTCGCAAAAATGCTGAAATTTTCCAAACACATACTTTTTAATATTAAATCGAAAAATTAAAAAAACACATTTATTTATTTTTAAAAATGACGATATTATCATAAACCCTATTTTACCTATTTTTATTGTGGGATGAATTTCGAAAAATAGTTTCTCAGTAAACAAAGAAATGTTTTTTTTATGAAGTATTTAAAATTTGAATTTTCCATTATTAGTGGCTTAGGCTGTGTGTTGAAGAACAAGTTAGGACAAATGGATTTAGATGTATAGATGTTTAAAGGCTTTTGAAACCATTTTATCATTATTTTCCTAACGATAATCCATTCTTACCTGCATTCCCAATTTAAACACCATAACAAATTTGTTTAGAGTACCGAAAAAAAACTGGGTATCTTGCCCCGGAACCAAATTGAAATTGGATTGGGATCGAAACTGATTTCAAGAGTTACGCTGCACATATGAGACAACTTTTACAATACATAAATTAAAACTTTTTGCTACCTTTACCGAAAATCGACCCAAAAACCTTCGACCCGGCAGCCTAACACATTACCAGTGTGCCATTTCCATCGTCAAAGTTAAGAAACCAATTACAAAAAGTGCAAATACACCGGCTGCGTCACTTGTGCTTTAAACTAAATTATTTTCAGGTTTTTTATTTTCAAGATTGGGCAGGCATTTATCTGGCATGTCCCATGAATTTTGCCTTGGTGAACAAATGGGTTTTGGGCCGGGCGCTGGCGGCTGCTACTATTGCGACGCCGGTTCATTTGTAAGGCTTTATCGGACCTGACAAATGGGTACACTTACTATTTTTACGTCGAGGGGTATCGAAGGACACCCATGTTACCGAGCGACATTTTGTTAATTTTTTAGAAGTCTAAATGTGTCCGTAGCCTTAACATGCAATATTTATCTTCAAGTTTCAACACACCAGCAGACCTGTCAAGTGTAACTAACTAATTTCTAATGTTTTTTGTTTTTGTGGTTTTGTTTACATTTATTTGTTTTACCTTATAAACTTTCACTTGGCATACAAATGGTTGTTAATTGTGATACAAGTAGTTGTTTATAAAGTGACATTGCAAATTCATTTGTTGCGTTTTGAATCTATATCTATAGTAATATATAAAGAGAGAGACCGTTTTTATAAGTTTATTTATATGTAAAAAGTAATTCCGGAAACCAAAAGTTTTTTTATAAATTCCTATACAATTTCAAAGGTATTATTCCAGATAAATATAGGCTAGATCCGATCTGGATCAGCTAGTAGCTTAAAAAGTTGCAACTTTCGCATTTTCATGACGCTTTTTATTGTATTTACTTATGTCAGTAATGTTTTTTTCTGTTTTTATTTATTTTTTAATAGTAAAATATTTCTTCCTAAAGCAATAGAAAAAAGGTAAATTTTCATTACTTCCCATAATCTTGGTTCCCAACTTTAATTTTACATGTTTATTCTTCCGCCATTCTTCGAGCATAAAACTTGGTAGAAAGACACTTAGCGCGATGAAGCTTCACGTACTTGCTTCCTCACGTTAATGCAAAAGCACGTAGTTTCATGTCGGTGTAGAAAGTTGTGCAAAGTGCACAAAGTGTGCGAACGCCGCCGTGGCAAAGGTTTCATTTGTCGGCTCGTGACGGCCGCGTGACAAATGTGGACGTAACTTTGTCTACCCTGCGTACATGTATACACAAGTAAACGAGGACGCGGCACGATTATACGTTGCTATGAAAAATGTTACTTGGAAGTTTTCGTCTCGCTCTCTAACAGCTATAAATGTTACACTTTCCGGTGTGTTTTGATAACGCAAAATAAATTTTAGGGTTCCGTTGAGACCCTTTTTTCTTAGGAGGTATTGAAATTAATTTCTACTGTTAACGTTAGACGTTTGCCATTCAATTCGACTTATCTTTTGTTACAAGTTTGTGCGGAACCCTCGGTGCGCGAGTCAGACTCGAATTTGTCTAGTTATTTTTTAAACGTGTGTAGTGTCTATATAGGAGCCTATCGCGCACAGACAGAAACCCAGCAAAAAAATCTTTGTTCTTTACCGGAAATCGAACCTAGGGCCCTTAACTTGGCACTATAACTAAGCCGCGTTTAATGTGCGTGAAAATTGTCTTTTGAGAAGAGATTAGTGAGTGTATGATAAGGTAATTTACATTCACCTTCTCCAGGCCAAGCCCGCAGAGGGGTGACGCCAGTGCAGAACCATCCTGTTCGTTAAATTACCTCATAGATCGATTTAACGTTGGGTTTAAATTAGTATCTAGATTAATTATATCCAGTTAACTTGTTAGTTATTAACGTAGTCTATTAATTTAAGATTCCAATAATTTTTAATATGATCAAAAAAATTGTGCTTTTTAAAAACTTTTACTAACTTAACGTCGGGTCAAAGGTTGCTGCTTTACAAGTCACAAGTCCTGCCCCATATGGAGTACTGCTGCCATCTCTGGGCGGGTGCACCCGGATACCAGCTTGGCCCTTTTGACTCGGTTCAACGACGGGCTGTGAGAATTATCGACGATCCCAAACTCACTTGCGGTATCGAGCCCCTAAGTCTGAGGAGAGACTTTGCCTCCCTGTGTGTGTTCTACCGCTTGTACAATGGGTTGTGTTCTGAGGAATTGTTCAAAATGATGCCCACGGCTACTTTCTACCATCGCACCGCTCGCCATCGGCAGGGAATTCATTCTCACACTTTAGAACCGAAATGGTCGCGTACAGTGCGGTTTCAGAGAAACTTCCTCCCGCGAACGCTTAGGTTGTGGAATGAGCTGCCTGCCAAGGTTTTCTCTAAGGACTACAGTATGGGGTTCTTCAAAAAAGAAGTTATTAGATTTCTGAAGGGTCGGCAACGCGCGAGTGATGCCCTTGGTGTTGCAAGCGTCCATAGGCTACGGTGACCGCTTACCATCAGGCGGACCGTAGGCTTGTTTGCCACCTTAATGGTATAAAAAAAAAACTGTGTTCTTCAACGTCAAATCTTAACACAATTTTGATCAACCTCTAGAACGGAACGAAACGGAGATTAATTATGGCTACTTGACTTGTTAGTTATTGCGCAGTCTATTAATTTTATAGGTTGATACATTCAAGATACCAATAATTTTAAATATGAAAAAAAAATATGCTTTTTAAAAGCTTTTACTTACTTTGATTGCGTCGTTATGTGTTCTTCAACTTCAAATCTTAAATTCAATTTTGATCAACCTCTCGTCATCGGATCTTGCGCCTTGGGTTCATGTGACAACGGATGAATAAAAAAATTGTTATCTTTTTATTATCACTTTTTAGGCTCTAATTTTAATTTACAAAGTAGCTTATGTTAAATTTAAAAATTATTAACAATTTTAAACAAATATGTGTTTATTCATTCAATTAACAAAAATTCACATTTCTAAACATAGCTGAATAGCAAAGCAAACAAAATTAAGAGAATACACTTCGCGGCACCTCGCAGCGGGCTTCATACAAACGAATTTCTCTAGCATAGGTATTTCTAAATAATAATACCTACCACGTAACCACTACTTAGATACCACAAAATTAAATAAGACAAAACGAATCCTTTCTACACAATAATTTCAGACCTCGTAAAATTTATCCCTGAAAACAATAAGTGTTCAGTGATAAGCTCCTTGACTTGATAAAGCAAATTAAAATTCAATTTGTGTTTTGAACCGTGAAGCATAACGGATTGTCGACCAGTTCCTTCGCCCCTTTCTTCCATTATTTCACGAGTCGCACAATCTGTGAGGTACTTATTTACTCAACTCTACAGACTTAACATAATTGCAAAATCTACTTTCAAGCTGATTCTTAAATAATTAATTCTTCTTCACTTACTGTTTCTTGTTTACATTTGATAAGCAATATAAATATCATGATAACTTATTTTAACTTAACAACTGTTAATCGTTGACCTGCAATAGTTGTCATTGTTAAAGACCTCCTTTTATCTTGATTCGTATTGGGTATTTTCTTTGTTAAACCAAACTTTCGTTACCATTTTTCTGACTGGCAGTTTTATAACGAAAAAGTTGTATATGTATGTTTGTGTGAATATATCGAAGGACTTAAGTTACAGTTTTTCTTGATGCTTAGCCCTTATCCTAATTGTATAGCTACGTAAATCGAAGAAATTATGGAAGTTTTTGTTTCTACGGAAAGCGACTGCCGTTTCACCTTCACAACCTACAAGAAAACTTAGACCTAATTTCAAGTAAGGCTTTTTTAGTTTTGTCTAACTTCCTGCCTGACTTCCTCAAACACCTAAAGAGAAGCCAGTGACCTGGCTTAAATGACTGCTATCACATGAAAATAGCCATTAATAATGATTTTTCCTATCTTACAAAGAACAGATATAGTACTTACCACCACCAATGCACACATCCTGACTACGCTCGTTGGAGAGATTCAAAGATTAATTGCAATCTTGAAACGTAACTCGGTTTTGAGTCCTAATGCTAATCATATTTTTTAAAATTACGAATTGACCAACAGTTTTAACGTTAAAGCAAACTATACCCAGCCTTAGCCAAATTTAATCTGAGATTTAACTAAATATTGTTATCGTATCTCTTGTTTCAGGTGGAATGCAAGAAAGCGCAACCCAAAGAAGTCATGCTCCCAGCAAATTTGGCAAAGACGAGAGCCGCCGGTCGCGGCGCGTACGGTGAGTTTTTAGGTGGAGGCGGACCCGGCCCCAGTGGCGTCCGTTACACTCCTTACCCAGTCCCGGGTCCCACCCAGTTATTAGTTACTGGTGCGGGCGCAACCGCCGGCAGCGTCGCCCACGCGGCTGCCTATCGCCGCGCTTTAGCGGCACTCCGTCCTGCCCCGCGGACTGCGCGCCCAGCGCTCGCGCCTATCGCCATACCTCCTCTTGCCTACACCGTATCCGAGTTACTTGGTGCACATGCACTCGATATTCCAACTCTTTATTCTCCAATCACTCATGCTGCTCTTCCGACACCTTTGCCGCTCTGATCCGCAATATTATTCCAACAGCATCCACACCACCCTTTTTAATTTTTACTATCAAATACTCTCTTTTTTCGAAAATGTAATACTTAGCTTAATTCTTCCTTATCAACAGTGATCAATCCATTCCTTTTTTATTTGACATTCCTAGTTTTCTGTCCTTCCAATACGCCAAAGCTTTAAATGCTATTTAAATGAAACTGATGAAACGGAAGTGTCTTATTTTAGTAAATCCATTAGAAAATCAGTTAGATAGCAAAATTTTGAATTGTGTACCAAAAAAAAAGTAGAAAAGATAGTCACTTTTAATAAATTCGTACATAATCTTAATAATGACTATACATTTTGCTAACTGTAGTAAAACAAAGGATCAATTTTTTTAGGGTCTAATAGTGTAACATATTTTTTTAACGAATTAGTCGGCGCTTAAGGCAATCATTTATAAATAGATAGTCAAGCTATTTACATATTAGTGTCAGATTTTAAATAATTTTCGGAAATCTTTTGAATACCTATTGTAAAAGATGTTGATCCTACTGATTCTCTCCGATTAGGTCCATCCAATGATAAGCTGATTAGGTAATCACTGCATTAAATATATATTTTAGCTTTTGCATTTTAATAGTTCCACAGTTCGATGTCGGCATTCCATAAAATTGTTAGGATCGGAGGAAAGGAGGTATAACTGTTTGATTACACCTATGAGGTTAGACTTAACATTTTATTGTATTATATTTATTTTAATTGGAATTAGAATCGTACTTAAAGCATCTCTTTGTGTGTGTTCCTCTTTAATTTCAATAGATGTATGCCTAATATTTTTAATTTTTTGTGTAATGTGATACTTATTAGGACTAATTCTTTTGTTGACTTCGTAGCTGTTACTTTTAGAACTAATGTTCTATTTAATTGTACATTTTCCTATACATTAATAAAGCTGTTATCTATTGTTTAAATAACAGTGCAATTGTATTATTAATATCTTTATTGGAATTTGTACCTATTAAAGTAGTATTTCATATATATATTAGAATTGATTGTATTCATTTATTAGTAAGAATACATTCAGTAGATTTTTAGAATAATAAACATCATTTTTGAAATAATTAAAAGAGTATGTTTGTTTAACATGTTAAGTAATAAACTAACAATTAGTAGAATAGATTAACATGAAAAACTATTAAACATATCTCTCAAATGGGGAAAAATTAACTAACATTACCCTTTAGTGTAAAATAAATGTTGTCATAGATGGATAGATGCTTTATATTTAATAATTAAATCACTGCTAAATTTAATATTACACTTTAAAAATATTTAAATAATCTATACACAGTATGTGTATGTATTATACCTATATATCTTATAAAATATCTCGCCAAGCAAAATAGTGTCTCAAGGCACGTTCTTTGTTTCAATTATAATATTAATATTACACACACAAACATACACATATATATGTTACTATATACTTTAAGATGCGATCCATTTATGTAAATGTTTTTACATTTCTAGATTTCATGTGGTCATTGGGTGCGCTTCCTGACGGTAAGTTTTATTTTTATTTTATTTTGAAAGTCATTTTTATCCGCTAATCCTGCATCTACCAAACTTTCACCTATACTGTTGAGAACAAATCTTGCTTTGAACATGATATATATTTTTTATTACTATTGTTACCAAATCTTCGTTGGGGGGCAAAATCAAAGTAGGTAGTGTAATTGAGTCTATAAGCTAATAGTAGGTACATGAAGATGATAAGATTTAATCATATGATTATCCAAAATCATCGCGTTGCGTGTGTTCATCTGTCTATTTGATGGATAGCCTTGCCCGGCAGATACACTATTTTGATTGGCAATAATATGATGAATGAATCCATGTAGTAATTATATTAGCCGCTGTCCGGTCATTATTCATTTAGTTATTAATAAAAATATTTTTGCGTTGCTACCTAGATACCATTTACATATTTTTAGTGGGTATGCGCTTTTTATATTAGATATTTGCGAGTAGAATTCAAATCTAACCTCATTTTTAATTTCAGTCGTTATAAAACTCCGCATTACCTGTTGATGATTCTGACATATTTAAAAATAATTGTATCAGATATATGTATCTATTTAGTTATATTTCATAATAACCGTCTGTTTACCGTGATCTATATTAAACTGTTTACAAATTGGCAACTTCTGGACTATGTCCAAGGCAATGTCGCGAGGAACTCGCTACACTACACTACATGCCTTTTATGTGACACGTCTATTTTAGAACTAGAACATTGGGTCAAGTTTTAGGTATGGGAAATATTCGTACCAACTGTTTTATATAAAATTAAAAAAAGCATGAATTCCTACCTGTGCAGTCTGCTTTTTTTACAAATCTTGAAGGCGGTTGCACTCCAAAGACTAACAGTCTGAAGACAGTCATCTTTAATATAACGTTGAAAATAAATTAGTGTAGACTAGCTAAAACAATCTTCAGACAGTTTAGTATCTGAAGTGCGCCCGCTCTAAACCTAGTGCCTATATGATTGACTTGATGTTATTTGTTGTACAGGTTTTCCCGCAGCGTACGCTGCCTACGCGGCAGCAGGTCGTAGTTATTCGGGGTATCCTAGCTTCGGGCTGCCATACCCAGCAGGTAATCCCTTGGCGAGCTTGCACCACCAATTGTCCGGCAATCACTACCACCACCTGGCGACAATCCTGCCATATCACCCGCTCGAACTCAGCGGTGTTTACAACGTACATGCCATGCATCTGTGAACTCGATACAGCGACAATGCATTCCACTAACCGCTAACCTCTCATCCTACTTACCACCTGAGTACATAGCTACTACAAATGTTTATTATTTCTCTGTTAAAATCTATACCTATTCTAGACGCTTCTACTAATTTGCACGAATGCGACAAAATCTACTTTTTACTAACTCATCTAATTTTTATTCAAGTTTTTTTTTTTATTAAATCTAACAACTAGAAGTAACTCGTTTTCTAACATCTCTAGAAATGACTGAACCATCTGCCTCGAATAAAAAAACTTCTATTGTTTTTCTTTAGAATTTCGTCTACAAAATGTGGTAAATTGCAAGTGTTTCGCTTTATTCGCTACAGTCGAATCGCCTTATCAATCTCTAATGTGAAACATGGATTAAATATAATAGCGCGAATTACTTCACGAATAAGACTGTAAAAGTTAAAACTGTGCTGTCAATGCGCTGAAAAACTTAATGTGACCAGTTGTTTGACTGTGATATACAGCCCTGTGCGTATGCGCAAATCGTGAGGCAAAGTTAGTAGACTTTTTTTCTAATTGTTCTAAACAATATACTTACAAATCGTGTTGACTGTAAGCCTTGAAATTTCAGTACGGAACGCACTCATGGACGTTTTCCAGCCTTCGTGTGCTATACGAAATTCGGCGTCATCTTAAGTCGTCCTATAGTCGTCTGTCGCCTCTCATTAACAACAAAAGCTTTTAAAAGAGATTTAAACAAATTCAAACAAAAGTAATGAAAAAGTGACGTCCTTTTTTGTGGTGACTTCTATGTTAATCTCGGGACGGACGAAAAGGAATTTCCACTAATTAAACGTTGGTAGTCCTCCAGAGGCTGGTCGAGTCAGTCGAATGAGACTAGAATGTTAATTTTGGCGAGGCTCTTATTACTTTTCTCTAGTTATATTTATTGAAGGTAGTTCGATTATTCTAAAATAATACATTAAAGTAAAGATATTTTTTTTATCTTATTAAAATTGGTACTTGATGTTTTTGCATTGAAATTTATGAATTATTCTTAAGACGTTTGAAATATTGTCTACAAATCATACGCAATCGGTTCATTCAGTGTTTTGAAATATTTCCTAGCATTATTGTACCTCATATTATTTCTGATATAAGGGGCAGACTAACTATGTTAAAGAATATAGTAAGATATACCGAACAAAACTTAAAAAAAATGCGGCTTAAGCATAAGTACACATGAGGTTGTTCATTTTTCATACAAAATTGTTTACTTTACGTGATTCATCCAATGCAATAGTAACTCGTGCTAAGCTCTATATAAGTATTACGGACACTGATTTCTGATTATTTTTAACAAACATACTGGGACTTTTCTGAGAAATGTCATGGCTTGAGAGATAACACCCTAAGAGCAAAGTTGCCAAATTAGAAAATTACTACTATATATTACCTTTTAGTCCAATATTTTTATTAGTAAATACGACAAAGAATAAAAAATGGCTTAAGAAACTACCACAAGATACTTAGATTTTGCAGGGGCGCGATGCTTTGACCATAATTAATGTGTGCCCATTACGGACATTAACATTCTGCCGCAGACGACGATGCCAGCATATTGGTAGACTCATCTACGCGTCTGAAACGTAGTCCATACAAAATTTACTAAGCTTTCAATTAAGGAATTAATAAACTCAATATGAGTATTTATTACTGAACATGAATAATTTGAGATAATATTGAGCCTTTGAAATTGATTGCTTTTTGAAATGAAGAAATACTTGGTGTTGCTTAGCACGTATTTGTTTAGGCAATTAAATAATTTTTGTTTTTTATATTACATCAATCTGAGAAATATGAAAAATACAACCTACACATAAGTTCAAAGGTCTTTATTATTTACTGATAAAAACACTAAATGACATTCGTCTGTTATCTAATATTGAAACTTTTGCGTTTAATTTATTTACTGAGGAAAACATCTTAAACGTAACAATGTGTCTCAGAAAATTCCTAAAGCTTCTCGTAATATGAGAAAAAAGAGTTTTTAGCGTTTATGTAAGCGGTTAACACATAATAACTGTGTCTACAATCTAAATATTTATCTCACCCACAGTGAGACTTCGCAAGTAAAATTATTAAGATTCTTAACTTATAAACAACCAGACAAATATTGACTCTCTTGACTAAAAAAAAAACAACGTTAAAATTCTGATCTGGGGATTTTATAATATGCATAAAGATTAAGCAAATTACTCCAATTTTAGCATTTCTCGTAGGTAATTGACTTTTTCTCTTAAATATTAGATTTTGGAAATAACCAATAAATACGTAGGATTAGATATCTCTTTGATGTAGGTTTTAAAGGTTTCGTAGAATAGTATACATGTATTTTAAATTTATTTCTCTTTGAAAAATGTTTTGGTAGTCTAGGCTGTTTTCATATACCTATAGTTTAGGACTGAACACAAAGTTTTTAATACATAATTCCAATGTTTCTCTAATCTATACACGATTTTATTGTGATGAATTCATTTATTTCTAAAGAAATGCTTAACTTAAAATAATAAATTATTCTAGCAAACCAAAAATGTATTAAACGTTTTTGCTAAGTTGTGTTCAGTCGTTTTTGATATTAAAATTATTAGTCTAAGTATGTATGAACTATATATCACAAACGTAGTCGAAACTCAATTAGATACAACTAAGTTTAGAGGATGAGTAGATTAAATTATCTATCAATTTAGTATTTTTTTTGCGTAGTCGATAAATTTAGGTATTAGTTTAGAATTTTACTCTTAAGTAGCAAAAATGTTACCACATCGAGCTTCAAGAGTGTTATTTTATAAAAAAATACTAAGTATTTACAAGTAAATTATTATTTGTGATTTTGCTAAGTTTAATGTGATTTTTCTCTATTATATTTTTTTTATATTTATACTGCTTAAATATTAATGTCATTGATATTTATATTAATTGTTATTGTTGTATTATATTTTTGGATGTAAATATTTTTAAAAACATCCTTCGTATTGTTATTGAGAACTATTTAATGTATTTTAAATGCGAAACGATGCAACGAATTTTAATATTTTGCCTAATTAGTAACTAATTAATCTAAAACTTTTAGCAATAAAACATTGCTTAATAAAAACACCTCGCAAAAATTTATTTAAACAAATCTGAGGCATTATTTATATTAAAAATATCGTGTAAATAAAAGTTAACACTCAATATTTAAATCGCTACATGTGCGACCGTCCTTATCGCCATCCTCTAAACTAGTCATATATGAATAAGCTTGAATTATAATATCGCATTCATATGCAAGTTTAACTTAAATACAAAGCCGTAAATTAATTATAAATATACTTACATAACTATTAAACCTTAGCACTTTAAATATCGAAAGCTAAGTACGTATGTAATTTTAAATGATTAAATATTGACTTTTACCCTATTACATGATCAAATCGATTGCGTGTTTCGATAAACTAATACTAAATGAAATATTCAGTAAATAACACCATGTTCTTGATACGGTTTTGATGATCGAACCAATAAATATGAATAACACGTAATGACCCCTAGTTCCCTCGCATCGTGCTTGTGCGTGATTCAGATAGGTTTAATTTAATACTAAAACCCGGAATCCATTTTCGATATACGTACGTATTACGTGCCTGAAATCGTTTTTAAATATCCCGTTATGCCTTTAACATCATTATCAGCTATACTTTTTTTTGTGTGTGGCTCTGGCTGGGCGAAGTTTTCCATTTTCTACTCCTCGGTGGAAAGTTATGTTTATTTTACCTTTACATCCCTTCATTTTCAACTAGGTAAACACCAGCCTGTTTGTGGAAACGACCGTAGTTCCGTAGCAGGCTTTGTAGCGTTTTTTTATTTTGTTGCCGCAGGTTTAGTGGGAGTTATCCCGCCGGAAAGTCGTCTCTTGGTCGGTGCAGAGTTCGTTAACCAGACCGTACTTGGGCAGAGCTCGTGAGGCCCGGTGGCCCAATCGCCGCAACGCCCATTTGCGACCACGATGCCCCACACGCCACCGCTTTACCAATCTTACCCGGAATACTTGTTAACGGCTCCCGGATAGTATACTTAAAAAAAACTTAAATAAATCATTTATCAATCTAATAAATCTTTGAAATCATTTTCTTTCTTTATTTTTATTCTTCGCGGACGAGGAATGCATAGTCGCAGCAGTTTTTGCTAGTTAGATTCGATTTCCCAGATGTAAGCATGAACAGATTGCCTGGCTAGGTTTGCCAATACAGCCAAAAGATATTGCTAAATAACAAAAATGTTTTTATCTATCTAAAAGATACGTGAAATGCGGTTTCCCTCAGGAAGTCATACCAACATTTACTAGGGTTTAATAGAAATATCATTGTATTCTTCAGTATACACATCTATGTTACTCTTGTGTCAAATGCTTAGTAATAAGGATATTGTATTGTGTAAGTCTTTGTTCTTAACGTTGTTTAAACATATCTTACTTATAAAATTAATCATAAGTTCATGGTATTGTGAAGCCGCTATATTTTAAAAATAAACGAAATTGCGATTGTAAAAGCAAAGTATTTTATCGTTCACTGTCCAGATGATAACTTCGCTGCAGAGGTTGGTCGTAGCCCCACATTCACCTTACGTTCTCATATCGATTACGACAAAAATAACTGGGAGAGATAGTTTGTTAGCGTAGAGTTAGCTTGCGTGCGGTGAAGTTTTTGATTAAACTATATTCGAACTTTTGAAATGGTATTTCAAATGTATATTGACGTTGGCATTTTGTTTTTCTGACTCATCCGATGCGGCATAAATAGTATAGTGAGTAACCCCCAAAAGCTCTTAGTCTCTCAGCCGTTAAGAGAGCGCTATATATTCTGAATAGGATATTTTTTAGGATAGAAAAGGTAACACAGTTTACAGATCTTACAGAAGCGTTGAATTAAGTACAGAGAACAATAAGTAATTTGCAGGAATTGAGGTAGTTATAGTCATATTTCAAAAAAAAAACAAGATATTTCAAATGTCCCACAAAGCTGATGATCTGGACAGGGCATTTCCTAGCCAGGTGTGAAAAAAATATGGTAGCAAAAGTTTGACAAGGACGAAGCGAAACTGAGGTCTCTGGTCTCTTTCTAACTTGTTTTAAATTACATAAACAAACAAATGAGATGGATGGAATGGTCAATTTTGAGAGGCTATTGCACAGTCAGAATATCCTAGTTTTATACTGAAAAAAAGTAATCGTCATTACAAAAAACTACTTAAATGGTTCGAAATGATAATTTATATTCTTCCTACGCAATTCATGTCACCACATTTGAACGAAGACTTTTGCAGTTATTAATGTCTCACTGCTAATATTCTTTTAACTATGCAAGTTCACTTTGAGAACTTAATCAGGACAATATATTAAAAAAATCAAAATTTCCATTAAAATACATTTTCATTTTGAAAGCACAAACTATAGTATACAAACAAAAAACAGAGGGAAACAAAGGGAAATTGTGTGTTAAACTGAATTTTTTTAGGGTCACCAAGCCGTGTCGGTCTCAATTCAAATAATTAGTTGGAAGTGAAGCGGCGAGCTCTCGCGCGTCGCAGCCAGTGCCAACTCCATTTGTAATTTAAGATATTTGACCGTTAATTGTGTTAGAAACTGTTACATTTAGTACTTGTTGTTTAAATTGAAAGTCTTTATGACACATCCAATTTGAATTCAAATTCAAATGCTTTATTTCTCAAAAATAAGATATCATATCCCTTTTGTTAAGTCATCTAATACTTAAATCTGTGTAAATAATAGAACTAGACTATAACTTAGTGCTCATTAGCTACGTAGTCTACCGATGAGTTTTCTGGTAAATTAATTTAGGAATGCCGCAATGGGGTGGGTCAGAAATCTTTTTCTTTATACTTTAGATATAATTTTTTTTATGATTCAGATAGCTATAGAATGTTTATAGAGATGCACTAGTCTAGCAAACTCTATTATTTTTAAATTGTTATTATAGAATTTTTCTTAAATGAATTGTCATTACTTAAATATGCGTAAGCAATAACACTTGCTTGGATATTTAAATTTTTTCATATTTCAGAAATGTGAAAATTCAGGCTATTGTTGGAAGTCAAATCCTGGGTCCTAAAGCTGATCCCAGCCGTTACTATTCTATTACTTCGAAAATTCGTAATTGGTTTATGTCCTTCGAAAAATAATTCATATTTATTAATTCTAGTAAGGTTGTGTACACATAGTTTATACTGTGTCACCAACGTACACATATGATAAAATAATGATTTCCAAGAGATAGCTATAGCATTTATGTTTGCAAATTGTTATCAGTATAAAAAGAGATAAATAGATTTGAGGTTATAGTAACGTTGTTATCAAAAATCTTTATATAAAGTTTTAAGTAGGTACGTTTTAAATAATTTCGGTGTAAAGATTTAGATACGTAATAAAAAACTTTGTGTGAAATTTTAGTTACGTAATAAAAAACTTAATATAAAGTTTTAGTTACGTTATAAAAATCTTTACATGAAATTTTAGCTCCTTCATAAAAAAAATGCATATAAAGTTTTAATTGCGCTATAAAACATTGTGACAAGAATAGAACAAGAAACAGCAGATTGGTGAAAGGAGTGTATCGTCTAATGGTGAGAATAGGTCGAGTTTTACATTTGAAACTTTCAATTTGAACAGTAAAAAAGTTGAAAACTTAGAATAGTGTAGGCAAATTTTATGTGTAAATTTGATAACAGAGACAGTAGTAAATTCCTAGCGTAGCAAGATGACAATAGCTTAGAATAGTATAAGAAGTTAGAAAATATAAAAGTACAAAAAATGTAGATTTTATGACTAAGGGCAAAGATTTGATTAGGTAGAAATTAGTTTAGTAATAGATGTGTTAAATTCGCAGCTTCAGATTTTGCCCTCTTTTGAATTAATCGTTTTGATCGGCTAAAATTGTTATTAAGCGGCTGAAAAACTGATTTGGAAGTATATTTATGCTTATTACTGTTTTGAAACATTCAGTAGTAGAGTGATTTAGATAGAAGTTGGTGGTAAAAACATAATGTGATTGGTGGTGCAAACTCTTAAAATTAGATACTAATGTTGTTCCTATTTAGAATTAAGGTTTTTTTACTAGTAGAATAAAATATTTGTGTATTTTTAATGTTGTGCCTTAGGCAAATTGTTATATTTATAGATTAGGAAAGTTAAAATTAATCAACAAAACATTAGTTACAGAAATAGATTCCACTTTTTTAGAATAGACATATTAATTGTTCATTTATCGTAGTTAAATTATGTAGAAATAAGCGGAAATCCATCAGTAAATTAGTTCAAAGATAATGTCTCTATGTGCGTAGATTTTTATGTACTATGAGAATTAGTTGAAATCTTGTAGAAAAAAATTTTAATGCTAGATTTCCAACAGAAGTGTGTTTTTTGTTTGAATTCTCATATTTTTAATCTTGCTTATTAACATGTGGCTTTTTATGCTTTAACAAAACAAAATGACCATCTATGTCTGAACCATTTCTAAGTAGTCACCAAGTTAATGTAATTGATAGGGATGGGCCGAATGTGGTTTGAACCTAATACGAACATTTGGTTTATATAAAAAAGTACGGTTAAAATTTGGCCAAACTTCGGTTTAATTTCACTACGCTTGTCGAGAGCGTGATGTCGTAACTTTTTTACACACTAACATGAATTATTTGGCTAGAAAATTTTTCTTGTCTCATGGGAGCTCTGTATATTCTGAGCGACTTTTCTCAGATGCAGGAAACGTATACGAACAAAAACTTAACAGGCTTCTGCCAGATAAAACCATAACCAGCCTTTCAATCATAATTAAAGTTGTAATTGCCGATGTCCGTTAGGTTTTTTTTAAAAGTTTAATGTAATATATCGCATTATAATTAAGTAATCAACTAAATAAATTACACTTCTTGCTGATGATTGTTAGAAGAATATTAAGTTCATATCATTTTTGTTTAAATTTGATTTTTTTTTAATAAGGCAAAGATTTATAAGACTTAAATTAATTAAATTTTTATCACATTTAAGTTAAAGTTTACATGTTCCTAATTATAGTAAATGACAATAAAGGCCTTATTTTAATTTATGGTTATGATAGATATGATTTCTATCAATTTCAGTTAAAATAGTGCAAGTAGGTATTTTACTCTTTTCTTGCTCCGAATTTTCGGCATTTAAACCGAATTTTGGCCGGAGTTCGGCACAAGCTGCCGAAATTTGTTCAAACCGAATGTAAAACGAATTGCGGCTTATCCTTAATTAACTTTATTTTAACAGATGAAAATATATTTTTCCTAAATATCGATCAAAATTAAAGCATCCATTTTCTTCTTTGAATTATTCGGTGTATGTCAATTCAAGATCCATAGATATTCGATAATTTACAATTGAGATCGGTTTCCGAACTCCTAAGCGATCAAAAATCCGGATAGCGTATCATCTCCGCCCGTGAGTTATTGATGGCACCTATTAAATATACGTTTTCTTTATACCAAGACGCGTGAGGGAGAATAACACCTCAAATAAAACGTTTCAGCCTTGCCAAGTGAGTGATAAATTATATGAATTTGTAAGTGACGAATTTAAGTGGTTACTGAGGATACCGCATGTTTCCGGGTATTTTTGAAAAGAATATTGTTAAGCACAAACTTTTGTTGATTTACAAAATATATTCATCAATACTCAAACTAAGGATATACGACCAGTACTGCAGTTGAAAAAAACACAATTTTATGCCATTTTTGTTTTGATTTTGACTATAATGTATTTTTTTACTCATTTTAAAAGTATTTTATAATATCTACACAAATTTTGCTGAAAAACGAATTAAAATCCTTCAACTAAAAATAAAACAAAATTAAAATCTATCTACCTCTAAATAATTTAATATATTTTATTTTTATTTATTAGATTATATTAACTATAGATTGATCGATCGATAGATTAACAATTAGAAGATAAAACCATTTTTATAACGTTTTGTTTAATTTATAACTGGTTTTTTAATTTTAACACAAATTAAAAATAAATAAGTGACCTTATATGTGTTAAATTATAATTATTTTAAAATAAAAAAAAAACACCATTAAATAGTTTCTAATAAACTTGATAATAAAACACACTTAATAATAAAAATTGTAATTAAAAAAAAGATTTGTTTGATAATTTTGACAACACCGTTAAAAGAAGAAACGTGGGTTTTATTTTAAAAATCCTTTTAAAAAATATAGCTTTAAATAATAACTTGCATTTTGTACTGGACCTAGCCCCATCTCAAACAAACAAACAGACGAATAACCTAATAAGATGGTCTTCTAAAGGTTCTTAAGACTATCACAAGTATCTAGAGGTAACTCAAGGGTAGTACAGCGCGTGAACGCTTCGTGAATATTTCTGTTCGACATTCATCCTACTTCTCAAGAAGAATTATTAAGTTTTCCCGAACTTCGCAATTATGAAAGTTCGAATAGCTCTCGCAGGACGGTGCCTGAATTTATAGATGAATATGTGCTCCCCGTGGTGCGCTCCCAAGCAAGGACGTGCTTTAGGACCTCAAGTATTCCCTGGTGTTTCAATTTCGTGTTTGTTTATTTTCGTTTCTATTCAATATCCATTCTTTAAAAAACCTTTTGTTATTACGAAAAAAATGTTAGTGTTAATTTTGTCACAGATGAGATTTTTATATTTTTCTTTTAAATATCTGTAACAATATAGGCATTTTAAATTCGGGTTGTGTTTTTCAAATATTTTACTCAAAATAATATACTACGACCTTTGAGACTTAACTAGTACATTACAGCCTAATTTTGAAACTTAAACTAAGTTGATATGTGTAGTATGGCCAACGTATGTGGAAAAATGTAATATGATAAAATTCCCTAAAGTCTTAAAATTGATAATTTGGTCAATAGATGACATTATGTGTTCTCGTAAAGCCAAAATGATATAGTTTTCTTTTTCGCAAGTGATATACTCAGCCGAACGAAATTATCCAGACTTAATTTTTTTTAAATTGCCACGTAAAATTCAAGGAAGAAATATGTAGATTTTTAAAGTATCGGCAACTTTAGCGGCAGCGGCCATAGGCTACGGTAACCGTTTCACATTAGGCAGCCCATAAGCTTGTTTGCCACCGACGCGAAAAAATAACATTCACTTAATTTGAAAACAAACGAAAATGTGTAGAAACTGTTAAAATATTAATGTAACGATTAACTTAAGAGGATGTTAAACATCAAACTCTGGTTGTACAAACTATTCGTACAGAGGATGTACGTGTCCAACACAGACAAGACTCTTCTTCTTCAGGAGTTTCTCTTCTCACGCGAAACCGACCCACGTTTATATAGTGAATTCAAGCTGTAAATTATTTAAGTAACACACTTGAAACTTTGTTAGTGACTGCTATAGTCTTCGATTAAGATTTTTTGTCTGTAAATTAGTTAAAGTTTGTTGACTGAATGCACAATGAACGCATCGTTTAGATCTCATATTTTGAGGTTTTGTTGTAAAATAAGAAACTCTTAGAATATCGTTAACTTCGTGTGTGAGTCTGTATGTGCCTTATAAAGTGAATGCCAAAAGAGTTTTGAGGCATTGACTTTATGGGTTTTTTTTTCGCAAAAAGCATTTTTTCTTCTTTTCTGAAATACTATAACTGGGACTTCTTTTCAGTAATATTTTAATATTTATTTCTTTAAATTAAACTCCATTTTTGACAAAATTAGAAATATAAATAAGTAATAATCAAAACATGAAAATACTAACTGAAATAATTTTCATAACTCTTATTTATTTCATGCAGGAAACTTAAAAAAACTGATAATGCTGATAAAGTAGTTACGTGAGGACAATCATTTGTTAAAGTTTCGTTTACTTATCTTATTTCAGTTACCTAGTGTAAGTAAAATGAGTGGGTTTAAAATTAAGTTGAAACATACTTTGTTAGACCTATTTACATTTATATCGTATATTTATTTGGTCATATTAAATTCAATATTTATTTGTCTATTTTTATGTTTTCGTATAATTGCAAGTTCTTAGTTTTAACTGATTTTATTTTACCCTTAACGAACCTTCGTGAATCTTTGGAATCAGCAATACAGTATATCTACGTTACAATGAACATACCTATCTACTTTTTATCTCCATTACATTTAAAACACACACTGCATGCAAAATTTGTGTTTTCTTTACTATAACTTAACTTGCACATTTTCCTATACAACTAAATATAAATAGATAACCTCTTAAACTTTCGATGTTAAAAAAATTATATTTTTTTACGAGCTTACCATGATTTGAATATATGAGCTTCCAATATTTGACACAGTTGGCTAATTTCACCTATGAAGCAAAGCGTAGTCCTGTGCTAACATATTAGAAGTTCATAAATATCTTTGTAATCCCGTAAATAATAATAAAACATATTTTCTGTAAGCACAGGAACTTTGTTACATTCACAAAATTATCAGTACCTTTTTAATAATCATAGCAAAACCAAAATTCTCGCTAACGAAATTCAAATAATTGTGTTAGGAACGGAAAAAGAATATTGTGAAAACAAACCATTAAAACGGCACGACCAAATTATAGATAGCAATTTTTTGCGATACCACTCAAATTCGTATTTGTTACACCATAAAATAAATAGCCTTACGCATCACAAAATAATGTTATTAAGATGTGTCAGCATTTTAGTGCGGGGCGGCGGGCGGCAAGAGCGAGTGCACACGCGGAAGCGGGAGCGGGCCCGGTGCGAGCGAGCGAGAAGCACTGCCCGCTACGCCATCTATCACTCATCCTCCATTACTTATATTGTACTTTTTTCGCAAAGTCATTCACGGGCCGGTAATCACCTGGTTGGGCCGCGCCGCAAACCTCCATTTTTCACATTAAATGATAACTCACGTATCTGACAAAAATAAAATTTGTCGTACAAGCCGATGGGGCTAATGGTGACACTATGAACCAGCAAAAAAGAGGCACGAATATTAATCTACCTCTTGTTAAGGTTTAAGATTTGTGTTTAATAAAAAATGTGTTCAGAGATTTATTCTCATTTTTTATGTTGTTTTCTGAACGCTCTCAATTTTACGATATATCATAAATTGCTTTATATACTGCCGTTCAATATACTACAGTATTCATAGGTGCGAACGTAAAGTTTCAAATATCCTGTAAAATAAAATATAAATTCAAAGTATTTATTAAGATGTTCATAGCGCTAAACATTTTTATGAAAAATAAACATTAAATTGAAAAGAAAGTAGTAACTTTCCAAGAAACTACTGCCATTTACTCAACTTTACTTTCACGTTATATCTATACATATAAAATGCTTTGTCCTGAATGACTGACGGATCAACGCACAGCCTAAACCGCTGATCGTAGAGGCCTAAAACTTGGAGGGTGTGTTCTTTGTATGACGTAGGCATCCGATAAGGATTAGGATTTTCCCACAGGGTCAAGTTCTGTGCAAGAAATGGTCAAGTGCGAGTCGGACAGGATCAAGTGCGAGTTGGAGTCGCGCAATAAGGGTAAACCGATTGTAATGAAATTTTGGTAAGTTGTAATGTACACGCCGGAGAAGGTTTCTGAATTAGTACAACCCTTTCACAATAGGTTGGTACGGCAGTTGTTTAAAAAAAAATAAACAACATTCGCCGGTTAAGCAAGTATATATATATAAAATATATATATAAAAAATACTAATACATATAAAAAGCTAAAGAGTTTTTGTTTTTGTTTGTACTCGCTAATTTTTAAAACTACAAGTCGGATTTGAAAGATTATTTTTGCTTTTATGAGTTCGAATCATGAGGAAGGTTATGCGCTATTTAACATCACGCTTCGACCCTTAGAAGCAAAGCAAATAGAATAGAAAAAAGTCAGAAAGAGCCCTAAGCGAAAACGGAGGAATAGCGTGGGTGAGCGATACGACACCGACGGGGGATACCAGCAACGGAACGGGTAGAACAACGTTTGCCTGATCAGCTAGTTAAACAATAAAAAGGACACTCAAATTTACATCAATAAATCGTTAATTTTAAATTTTGTGTGATAATAAAATCAACATCTTAAATGTTTTAGCACACATAATACGTAACTTAAATCGCAATCATCCGTTATTTTTAATCAACAACGTATACATTTTCATAAGAATAACTTCAAATGACTAAAAACTGTCTTCGTCTAGTATCGTATATCCTTTTAGTCTAAAAAAACTGTGCATAATAGAATCAATATATATTAAAAAAAATTTTGCTTTACTTTGCATAATGCTAAAGAATTCGCTTAGGCGCGAACCAAGCGCGCAACGGCGAAGCGACAAGCGGAGCGAGTGCGTTACGCTTTGTGTCAAGACGCCGCGACGTGAGCCGTATGCTAATATCCCTCCCTATTCAATAAGCAGACCGCCGCGTGCCAACGAGATCTCACGTCTGATAATTTACTGGATATTTTGTAAAAGTTTTTTCGCCCTCTGTGATTTATATCCGTAAAACTTCGAGCTCTCTTATTCATTTCAATGCTCATGACATACGTGATATTTTTTTTTGTTCCGTCATAATCTTAGCTTAGGGAATATTTTTTAAGCTCTTACATACGGCATCTGTCTTCAACTTGTAAATTATTCATGCATTTACGCGCACAAACTTTAACCGCGCTTAAGAACTTTAATATTGAGTTTGGATTACATCGATAGTCACTTTACCGTTCAATATGCTAAATTCTTGAAAGATGAGGTAAAGCACGCGCGAGGTGAGAGCTTTTGAATTTAAAAAATGAGATGGTTCAGTCATGGATGTGTGTATGCTGTCACTAATGAGTGTGTGCTTCACTCCTGTGTATGAAGCGAATGCGAACCGTGTGTATGTTTGCAGTTGACCTGACCAACGGCCAACTCACGCCGAACAACAATACACCGCTGCTCGCGCAAGCGCTCTCAGGTGAGAACGCACTTCATTTCAGCTGCGTTTTGTTTATAAGCATTAAATGCATTGATTGCTCTTCAAACGCAAATTCGATGTGAAATATGGCGTTACTTCCAGAACGCACGCAAAGCATTGAATGCACATGCTAAAGGCAAATTGAATTGAGCTATTACATTGCCTATGCAAAATGATCTTGTGAACAAAACGCGGCTATCTTAATTCTTAAAAAATCTGTTTTACTAACACTATCAGAGTTTTCAGTCAATTTATTTGACCTACAAGGTCATTGGTATTATGAAAGAAATGCATCAATTCCAAACAATCTTAATCATAACCTCATTTTACATACATATTGTCAGATTGCTTTTTGTGCTAGTTAGTAGGTACATACAAATCTTCACTTCATATAACAAGACCTAACTAATAAAGATTATTTTTGGATTTTTATAATGCTTTTTCGTTGTTTTTAAATAACTTTGTTAGACCAACAATTAGTTTTACAATACAAACGATTTACCTATGTAAGGAACATTAAAAATACAAAGGACTAGATTGACATAATTTTTGAAATATCTAAAATATAAATTAATTAGCATTTTATAATAGAATCTTTCTATATTGACATACATAATTGCCTTGTCTAATATTTGAGTAAGTCCTAAAAAATCATATTGAAATCGAAATTTAAATTCAAAATATCAATTGCTTAAGTCCTTTACTTATTATCTTTACACAGTTTTGTTTAGATGATAAAAAAAAATATTTCAATGTGATTCTTACTACTTTTCCCAGTAATGAACAATTACGGGGCCGCCGCAGCTGGGTTTGGCCCGCCTGCGTCGCCACACGCTGCTAGCGGGCGCGCCGGGTTTCCCGCTGCCAGCTCACCAGGCCCGGCGCTCGACGTGTACGGCTCGGCAGCTGACAGCGTCGGCTACGTCCAAGCAGCCAGTCCGCAGCCCTCCGGCTTCCCTGCGATCGCAGTCAGCCGCGCACCCCTCAATTACACACCGGTGAGACTCGCCTTTACTACTTATTAGCCGTGGTAGCCTAGCGCTTGCGAAGTCTGCCTCGCGTAAGGGCGTTCGTTAGAACCTGGCATATACCATAAGTCTTTTACTGAATTTTAAAATTAAATTTGTTACACCATTGGATTAGGATTGGGAATAGGGACAACATCGTAAGGAAATCTACATACATCTGAGCTGGATTTTTTTAAAAAAAACCTATGTGTCTTCTAATCAATACTGGGCCCGCTTACTTACTCACTTAAGGTGAGTAGCACGACAGTGGGGACGTATGAAAGTTAGTAATAAAATGCATATTTATTATTTGCGTTCTGTCATGGTATTTCGAACAAATTAATTAATTTCTGATATTTTGGAAGCTTTCTTTCATAATGTAACGACAGATAGAAGTATTATAGACAAATACAAATGAACAACTTATAACTAACATATCTCACATTCATAATTCAAGCCTTGCTTAGTTTGTGAGCGGATAGCGCCGAGTGATATGTTCAAAATATTCATTTATTATTTATTAGCTTAAAGTAGGTACCAATACTTAAAACCGAAATGGTCGAGTACATTGCGGTTTCGGAGAAACTTCCCCCGCGTTAGCTTAGGTTGTGGAATGAGCCCTGCCAAGGTTTACTCTAAGGAATACAGTATGTGGTTCTTCAAGAAATAAGTTATTTTTGGAGGGTTAGCAACGCGCGAGTGATGTATTGCAGTGACCCTTGGTGTTGCAGGTGTCCATAAGCTACGGTAACCGCTTACCATCAGGTGAACCGTAGGTTTGTTTGCCACCTTAGTAGTATACAAAAAATCAATGTTAAGCTCATACATGAGCATCTCGATTAAAGACAGAATATGCAACATGCTACGTCAAGGTGTTGTCTCAGCTATGATAGATCAGAAACCTACAAACATATTGTAATAATACAATATTGTTTCTTATTTCTATATTGTTTAGTAATGTAATAATCAAGTATAATAAGAAATGACTGCGTATTTTCTTGTAAATAGGATAAAGTTATTAGCTTTTGATTCTAACTTTTTTCATTTATAACGGCAAGTTCAAAAATGTCTATTTCAGAAGATCCAAATGAAAGCAATTCTCAAATTGTCCTTGTTTGAAAAGTTTCAGCTGTCACGGAATTCAAATTAATGCTTCTTCTGTTTGTTTTTCTTTGTGGCTTTCGATTTACTCTTTTTTATGTCCATGATAATTTTCTATTATATTGTTCATAAATTTTCAATTCCGAATATTTTCAATTGACAGTCAACAGCACAATATTATTGAATAAATGTAAAATTCTGATATTACAATATATCTGATATTCTGATAAACAAAGTATTTTATTTTGTATATGTAGTATGTAATTAGCTTTAAATTACCCTTTTGCGTGTTATGTCAAAATCATTGTAAAATTCTATATCCATACAGGCATGGAATGCCAGACTCATTTACGTCAACAGTCTTTTAAATCTGATTTTTAAAAAAGATGACAGATCGAAAAATATTCAAAGTCAGTCTGGTTGAGATTTTCTCAAAGGAAGATATAAAAAATAGAAATTTGAAATAGATACAGATAATTTATTATTTTACCTGGTGCAACTTTATCGGCGTGGACCATATATAAGAACCTGTGCTTGGGAATAGATTCGATCAAAAGGAAAGCACATAAGGAGGTTTGATATCCTGGATTATCTGTCGACGGTTTGTGAGTTACCCCATAAATCACACAGAAGGAACCATAATTCTGTTTTATTAGTAGGGTCTACGAAGACCTTGATTTTTTGTGGATTGGGCCTTTTTTGCCTTTATCGTATCTTGAAAATTCGGGAAATATATGGAGTTGACATAGATTGTCGTAAACCATTGGATTAATCACGTCGTACCACGATTTGCCAACTTTGGCGATAATAAAGTCGACTAGGGTAAAAATTATAATACGGTCGTCAAAATAACAAAAAACGGCAAAATGAATAATTTCCGAAACGAAGAAGTAAAATTGTGTATGGCATAATAGGGATTGAAAATAATTAATTTTTGTAAAGTGCGATCGTATAGGGAACTATAATTAAATTGTATTTACGAACTACACCTATCTTTTCATTTATCTTCCCCTGGGGAATTGAGTCTTTTTCTTGATTAATATCCCCTCGTGTCATGAATTTACATGCTAATATATGCGCGTATTCCGCATTATTAAAAACAGACCTACAAACTGAATAAAAATATATTTAAAATTATACAAATTTGTGTAATACACAAAAAATCCTAACAATTTCGATACACTGCACACAGCAACGCTTCTTAACGCAGGTGAGTATAGTGAGACGGAAATTCCATTGTACCAGCGTATCGTAGACTATTTCTTATAAAAGATAAAAAACGAGAGAATGAGAGTGACAGAGTTATTTTTTCAGTATAGGAAAGCATAGAAGTTTGGTTTCTGTCACTTTCTCTTATCTTATTTATCAAATAACTAAAATCAAAATTTTGTTGATGATATGAATATAAATATTAAAAAATTGAATTGAATTGCAACCAGCGCAGTAATGTATGGAAGACAGAGTATTTTCATCGCAGCTGGTAAATCCTGGTATTCCGAAATAGAATGATCCAAAACAAAGAAACGGTTTCAACTACTGGTTAAATTATTTGTATTAAATTATATAAAACTGTAACATTGCCTTATTTTATTGTTGATATTTTTTTTAACATTACTACTTTAAATTTTAAATAGATTCTTACCCATATACGATTTTAATAAAAAAAGTTTGATAAAACCAACCGTTTTTACCTTAACGTAAACTTTACCTTCATAAAATATAACTAGCAAAAGGTACTAAGTCAATATACCAAAAATCTCGAGCATCACCGCAGACGCAATTAAGAACCGACGACACTAAAATTTAGCTAGACGAGACGTTCCAATCTCATTACAGAACCGATCTTCCTTGTCGCTCTTAAAGCGTAATCACCATAAGTTAGCAAGCGAGTGAAGCGTAAGAGATGCGATTATAAAGTGTTCCGAAATATGAGCGGGATGGGCCGGCGGCGAGCGGCAATCTACGCGGTGCATTGCTGCTAGTAATGGCTTTTTGAAACTGCAACCGCGCTCCATAACTGCTTTCCGGAGACGCCATCACTCTTCATTGCTTGTCGGCGCCCGCCACTGCCGCCGCCGACACGTCTTAACTCCTTCCTAAACTAAATTGAAGACAATTTTTAACATACGTGCGGAAATTTAAAAATCACAAAATTAAATGGTCTCATTGTTTAAGGCGACCTTTTTATTACCACGGCGACGGTGCAAAACATAGGCCTAATTTTTTAGTAAGGGTGTGGGCAGTAGTCTATCTTGCGGTTTTCACGTGAAATGAAAGACTTAAGACCCTATTTTTTGCCATACATGAATTTATCTTCGTATTGTAGAATCGATGTCCGGCGTTTTGCCAAATGGGCAGTCATACAACGTCTAATGCAGCGAAGTGAAAAATTGTTTCGCGATGTAATCAAGCCACTTCCGATACAGGCACATCATATATCAAATGGGATATTAACTCAATCGTCCGTAATTGCTGAGGCAAAACAAATACGTTGCTAATGAGACAATGAACGGTCCAGCGACGGGCCGAGTGGACCGGCGCATGTGGTCCCGGGTGTAAAACGGTCTTATTAGGTAACGGGAATGGCCCCACGGGCAATAACAATAAATCAAGCGGAACAAGCGGTGTAATTACCGCTGGCGAGCGGTCGCGCACGTAGCTCTAACTCATCCACTCACTGTTTTTATTTTGTTGGCCGCAGAACCGGCTACCGCTCTATCGACTACGAATACCCAACTTGCTACCTTTAAATCTGCCCCTTGAGGGGTTAATGTTCCGCTGAACGATTTATAACTTCATTCAATTATTTTCTATGAAAATTTAAGTTTTATATTAAAAATGTGTTTTAATCAAACGTTTTGTTTTCTTTTTTTCCAGGGTCCCCTGATTCCTGCGGCTTTTACCAACGGTTATCATTGAAACTGTTGTAGCACAAATATTTTACGTAAGTTATATTAATTTTCTATTAGTTTTAACCATTTTATTTACACTCGAGGAGATGCTGTAAACAAACTTTTACGGCACTAATGATATACTAGTTACTACGTCATGTGCTATATCCATACTCGGTTAGGCCTGATCCAGCCAGTAACTAAATAAACTACAGCCCGTACAAAATAATTGTTTAGGACAGCGTAGGGACGACTAGTGCAGTGTCTTCTCTGTTACGAAATAGCTTAAAAGTTTTATCACTGAATTTTCTTTATTTTAATAATAACTCAGTATGATAGAAAACAAAGTTACGTTATCAAATAAAATAACTCAACGAGATCTAATTATATAAGTACGTAGCCAAAATTGGGTTCCAGGAATCATAAAGCTTAAATTTTAATTATAGAGGTCACTAAATGAATGTGACTCATTAATTTATGGTTCTATTTAATTTCTTTACAGCCAGTAGTTTCATATAAAATTCCTAATTAAACATATATCCTTATGAAATCAGTGATCAAATGTTTTTTTGTTTTGATGTTCTAATAGAAAAATATCACAATTCAGGTGGCGAGCGGTGTGGTGGCGCGTAGAAGCCGCGCATCTGGCCGCCATACACTTCCTCCAGCGCCCGCCACTTCGCCCGCGCCGCTACCTTCAACCAGCGTGAATGCCGCAACGCCGAGCGCTTCAATAATAAACGCCATTGTCTTAAAGCGCACCAGCATCTAACACCACCGCGACAAAGCGCTTCACTGCCCAACACCATATCGTCAAAGCGCTTCAGTGCCCAGTACCGTCAAAGCTCTTGGCCATCGAGTCAAAGCTCTTGGCGTAGAAGCGGCGACGGTCGACCTCGGCAATTCAATCCCATACCATCCCTTCCTTATCCTTTCCTCTACCCCACTCTTATGAGTCCAATCTATTGTAAATAATATTAATCAACTTTTTATCGTGTGAACGAGAGATAATCTATAATAACAGGTATTTTTTCAAATATTTCTCGCTTTCAACTGTACCGTAGATGTGTTGTCAGACTAATAAACAATTAAATTACAAAAAAAAAACTTAAATAAATATAAAGTGCATCTAGATGATTTTATTGCAGGGAGCTAAATATTGATATAATATTTTTATTCATAGTTAAATTTACATAATTAAGGTTACATCGACGTGTGTTTTATACGGCGCGCGGGAAGTTGAATTTTGTAAAAGAAAAATCGCTTTTTTAATATAAATTCCCGGTTATACGCGTTATATATACAATAGTATTTTTCTAATTTTAAATATTAATTTTTCAAAATTTCAACCATTTAATCATTTCAACTATTTTGCTTTCTTTATTTGTTTTGTAGTGGTACAGGATTTGGTAGAGAAGCCAGTAATATCACGTAGGTATAGGTAGCGGCTTGTCACTAAAAACTAATGAACAATGAATAGTGACCTTCACTAGTGACAAATAACCTATTTCTAGCGATGATCTCCAAATAGGTGACCGAGGACTAGCAACGGTTATTAGTGATGGGTGACAGGTGACCAACAACTTTTAGCATTTGCTACACAGTCAGTTTTTAGTGATAAATATCACTAGTAAGCGGTGATTAGTGGCTAACGATGATCATTCACTAGTGACTGATGATTGGTGGTCACTAGTGACAGGTGACTGGCTGGAGACTGGAGACAATAAAGCAGGGCGTGTTATTAGGGACACCCGCCGCGCGCCACTTCGCTCGTCAACCAATACATGTTTCAATCTATTTTTAATATTAATGTCAAATATTACCATTTAATACTATTATCTATTACGCATACTTTACATTATAATATAAATATTGTTTGCCTAATTCAAATTGTATAAAATCACGTCAAACTGCTTATCAGTTTATGTAGTAAACAAATTTTCAATTTCTTATTTATAAGACTATGTTAATTACTATGAAATACTACGTATACATACTTTTTACTTATATGTATTATGAATAAAATTTTATCCTAAGGATAATATTGATCATGTTTATGATTCATAAGGACGTTTTGGAATGCTAAGTCGGAACGTTACGGTATAATAACTCTCATTGCGTAAGTAATAATTTGTTTCTATATTTGACAGTAGATATTGTAATTAATTATGATAATATAAATAACAATTTTGTGCATTACGTAATAAATATTCCATTGTTTCTTACCATTGTATTTACGGTAATGTAATGACCATTTATAAAAAAATATATACATAAAATATCGCAAGAAAATAATTGAGGTCTATTCCGTACATTAATAATGTAACATTTTAATCAAATTATTATTATAGAAAATTTCATATAAAATGCAAAATTTTCGATATATCTAACACAGGGATAAATATAAAAAAAACACATCCAAATGCACAGGTTTGAGGTAATAGATTAATATGAAGTCAATTCATTAATCATATTTTTTAGGTACTGAAGACATTTTTATAGGCCATTTTGTCTATAAGTTACTAAAGAGAGTCGCGCGGGATACATTCGTAGCGAAATCCGTAGCAACACGTCTACGGCGTAGCTCTCCACTACGATGTAGCATCTACTTGCGTAGCCCGCGCCTACGCTCGCCATTCGCTGCACTCAGTTGCATTAATTCGTTATTTAATATTATTAATTATAATTACTCATTATCTACATCAATTAAACATTAATAATAAAAATTCTAGGTATTAAAATTTAGATAATAACAATAAACAATCCTTTAAATGCTATTATTATATAAATACGTTATAAATATAAATGTTTCCTGTTACAAAAAAAAAATATTGAAAATAATACGAAATAAATCAATATTCTTTTTAAAGGTGATTTATGTAGTTAATTGAATAATGGAGTGTTAAACGGAGTACGCTCGTCGCCTGGCGGCGCGCTCGCTTCGCGTTTTTGTTCGTGCCGAGAAATCGTTCGCTGAGAAGCCGTCACGTGCGGCGCCGCGAGCCACAAGATACGTGCCGCGAGCCACGAAAATCGTGCCGTGGGCCCTGAGCCCCTGAGAAAAGTACGAGCCAATCCGCAAACCGCACGGGACGCTATCGCCATTACGTTGTTAAATGTTAGCTAGGAAATTGATAATGAAATCGAAAGGTGTGTGTCTTTAGGACGGTCGGACAATCGATATCATACCTAACAAATTAACATTAATTATTTGTTTTATATTTACGGTGTTATAGGTATTTAAGACATTTTTTCTTAGGATATTTAATTAATACGATGACATTTTGTAATTGTTAGGCCCGGTCATTCACCCTTACATCCTCACTATAATTATATTTTCTTACCGGTCTTTTTGTAGGTAGGAGAAGCGCACACGGCCGCTGGTCTCCGTGCGTACTAGTACAAACATAATAATAGTGAGTGAAAATCATTTCGCTTCGTTCGTGACAAGCCATCGGTTCGCCGCGATTGCATCGAGACGATATAATGACAATTACTATTGTAAATAAATAGTTAGCCGCATGTGTAAAAAAGACGTTTAGTCGATACCATCCGATCGATATTAGACTCATTCGAGCTGAAAACAGAGTTAGCTTGACGATTATATTAGTTACATTGTTGTTGATTATAGTTTGTTTATACAGTTCGTGAGGTTATTTCGTTAGTGTCGCCCTTAGACCGCCGCGGCGCAAAAGACGAGCGACTATCGTACGTTTATTTGCCGCTCGGGCGAAAAACGCGCGATAGTCGTTGCCATGCGCCGCTTCTCTCTCTCTCGCTTGTTCGTGTATGCGTTAGTTGATTTTTTTCAATCACCATTAGCGATGTGTTCTATATCAGAATAAAGACTACGTAATAATAAGCGAGATCTCAAAGTTATTTTTAAATAAATTCGTTATGTAATCCTAATATTGCGACTTATATATATGAGAAAAAAATTAAAGATAATTTATTATATTCTGTATAATGACATTCTACATTATTTTACACTCAATATACTTTATATTTTTATTAAAGATAATAATTAATTTTAATCTAATAATGTAACAGACTGTAAAGTTCGTAGAGTCGCCATGGCGGCCGTAGATCAAGTAGCTTTGCACAATCGGCGATGGCCATTAAATGTATCAAGGACCAAAGGTATAGTTAGTCGCGTAGAACCGGACGCGCACTGGCTCCGCACGGACAGACCACAGCCGATCGGTTGTTACATCGCAGCATCCGAGCGTGTCAGAGAATAGTGTTTGAGACCTACACTTACACTGCGGGCAAAACGGCTGCGGCGTTCACTACTTTAGAACTTACAGAAAAAAAAAATTACGTAAATTGAGTAGATAAGTGTTCTGGTGTTTTTATCGAAGGCGTTTTTTTTTCGAAACTGGCGTTTTTTATCAAAGCAGGTGTTTTTGGTGTTAAGTGTGCGCCGCGGCCGCCACGCTCTCGTATCCCCGCTCCGCACCCCCACCCGCGCAACGCGCCCGCTTGGTTTCGTTCTCGCGGTCACTTCTCGATTGCGTGCTTCGCGTGCTGACTGATTTTCTATAGCAATAAAAATCAATTACCTAAGATTTTACATTAATATAAATTTGGATTTATATACGTTCAAATTTGATGTCATGTACATTTAAAAAAAAATATTAGAGAAAGGAGATAACGATAGGCGGGCGAGCTGCGTCAATTGGCGCAGTTTCGACCCATATTTTCGTCATTTCTTCGTGTATAATATGTTACATGAATCTATATACAATATGGATATAAATCATAATGAATAAATTAGTTTTTACGACATCTCTTTAATAAAATAATGATAATATCAAACTTTTTGTAAAATGCGGTGGGTATGTCCACCTCCGATTTTGTGCACCGATGCACTTTAACTTATTGGGATATTACATTATACATATAACGTAAATAATAGTATGAGATATTATAACCGTACGGCCTCTCGAGGCGCGCGTGTTTGGAGATGTATGTATACACATTGTGCAATGTACATATACCTATTATGATACAATGATTTAAGACAAGGTTCACATCGTGCCGTGTGTATGTGGTAATAAATATAATATGAACATTGTTCGAACAATCACCAGTTGTTTTATTTACTTTTCATCAATATAAATAAATACTTCCATAGCAAAAATGTAGTCATAAGATTAATGTCGAGCCAGGACTTGAACCTGCGACCCTTAAATTCCGTGTAAGTGCTCTACCACTGAGCTACCGAGGCACAAGTATGGCTGATGAAAAGCCCAACTACATCTTTGCTATGGAAATACGCTCGTTACGAGCGTCACATACAACTCCTAGTGACTTATAAAGTCCTTGTAAGTACATCAATCTTATAAACACACAAAATCTTCATATAAATCATAAACCTTCAGGGAGTCGTAAACGAAGAGAAATTATTTTGTATGTATGTATTTATATTGTATTTCTTATTAATATGAAGATTTTGTGGGTTCATAAGATTGATGTGCTAGGACTTTATAAGTCACTAGGAGTTTTATTAACTATTCCTAACATTCAAGGTTTTTTCTAAGGACTTCAGTATGGGGTTCATTAAGAAAGAAATTATTAGATTTTTAAAAGGGGCGGGCAACACGCAAGTGATGCCCCAGGAGTTGAAAGCGTCCATAGGCTGCGGTAACCACTTACCATCAGGCAGACCACTTGAAGAGGTATTTTATGTATGTATATGCAAAAATATATATAAGTATTTATATCCGTTGTCTGGTCTTCATATTATAAGCTTTCCTTAGTTTGGTACTAGATGGCGCTGTGCGATATATCTAAATTTATTTTTATTATTATTATTATGATATGAAAAAAAAATCAACATGGACCAGGTGAACAACCAGATGAAGTGACAGGTCCGAGCCGCATATAGTCTGTGGAAGCAGGCGAAACAAAACTGGCCGCTGTGGAGACATATGAAGGCCAACGTCCAACAATAATGGATGTCTTACGTCTAAGAAGTTGAATATTTAAAATAAGTTACGATTTTATATATAAATATATCATATCATTATTAGTATATCATTTGTTGAAAAGTAAAGACAGTACGTAAAGTTGTATTACTTAATTGAAATCTGCCGTGCCGTCTTTGACCGGTGATCAAAAATAATAATAATAATAAACATTTTTGGATTTGACACACAGCTCCATATAGTCCCAAACTAATCGAAGCTTGTACTATGGATACCAGAAAACAGTTACAAATACATTAGTATACTTTGTTTTAGTTAACGCATACATTATTTTCTTATATTATGCATAGAAAACACCCAGTCTCCAATCAAACACAAATGTTTGTATTGTGCGGGAATCGAACCCACATCTTGATTCAGCAGTCAGGTCATTACTAACTCAACCACGGAGCCGACAAATAAAATTTACGTTCACCATAGTAAAATCATAGCCTAGACAATAATTAAATTTATAGTGTTAGGCCTTTTTCAAATTTGACAACGTCAAGACAGTCATGGAACCGCAACAAACCGCAACAAAAGGTATGACTGGATGGGCAGCACGTAACTAGCCATATGTAACAACAATAGCATTTCTCTTCCTAGACTCCTTCGAAGGCCTACCAAATAAATTGATGAATTATTGTTTATGCTGTAAGAAAATACAATGAACTACGCGACTGTTGCGACCAGACACCACTGAGCCAGGTAAGTTTGCAATACTTTGAACTGTGAAATATCTCTTGAACTCCAGTTCTGAATGGTAGGTATCAGCTAAAATATCAAAATGTAGGAAATTAAATTGAAAATCCTAAAATATTAGATAATATCTCAAATTAAAACCTTACCTAAACCTATTGGAAACTTCTATTGTAGCACGCCACTCGCTAAAATTCTCTTACTCGTTTCGTTGAGGAGAGATGGAACTAGTGTTCAGGCCAGTTTCACATTAAAGCTTGACCTTGCTCTCAAACGAGCGTCAAACCACCCAGTCTCCCACCATCATCACGTATCTTAAACACATGGAACACTGATGGTAGCAAAAGCTCTATGATGGTGTCATCTATAGAGCTATGGTAGAATAATTTCCTAGCACTCTTTCGACATAAAAGCCTTCGAAGTCCTTGCCCTACCACAAATCTACCGTATGCAATTCGTTCATATGTCTGTACTTTGAGTTCAATTCCTATTCATTCATTCGAATTCGATTCAATCATTGTTAAAATTATCAAAATCGATGTATGGTAAAGGTTAGAGCTACTTAGCGACTTCTTACCGAGACTACCTTCAGAGGGACTGTCATAGCGAATTCTGTCATAATTTTTAAACAAAATATTATTTAAAACCCTTGCTAACAGAGTATGTCACAGAATTTGACCTTTTTTACTGCCTCGAATAGATATATATAATTATGCGTTATGAGTAAAATATAATAGTAGATCAGCTAATAAAAATCAGCCAACCATTATCTATAAAAACGGCAAAAAAAATCACGTTTGTTGTATGGGAGCCCCATTAAATTTATTTTTTTCTGTTTTTTAGTTTTTTTTGTTATAGCGGCAACAGAAATACATCATCTATGAAAATTTCAACTGTCTAACTATCACGGTTCATGAGATACAGCCTGGTGACAGACGGATGGACAGCGGAGTCTTAGTAATAGGGTCCCGTTTTTTACCCTTTGGGTACGGAACCCTAACTTAGCGAAGGATTCTAGAGTAGGCCGTGCTCCAGCAGTAAGAACGTACGAGGCTGGTAAGGAAGCAATACAGATGTATGGTCTTTTCGTATTTCAGAAATTCGGACTTTGGCCAGTTGTTATAATTTCATGTAAATATTCAAAGGCACATTTAAATAAAAAAACTATCTAAATAAAGATTTTACACGTTTTTTGCAGCATTTTTTTGCTGGGATTTTGCTTCTTATGGTTGGTACTTATCTTCGTGTTGTTTTGGTAGGCAATATCTTTCTTTTTCTTACTGTTTCTCTTTCTTGCACCTTGGCTACAGTTTTTCGTATTGCGCAGTCTCGGTTTTTGTTTGTTCTTCTTGATGATTTAGAAGTTTTAGAAAGGTCGGGGCGGTAAGTAAATATAAGTTGGGAATGTTCCGTTTTAACTGAACCTTGAGCTTTTCTGTAGTCAAGGTTCATAAGATAAACCCCACAGAGGTTGGTCACTCACAAAAGTGCAACAAAGGCTTGCCCACTAGTGAGTAGGAGCTAATATAAATCTTTTACAGTTTAGCTGTGCTCTTTAGGTACAGGTATTCTCTTTGGTACTCTAGATTTTTTATTTCTATAAATCATTAGTAAGCGCTCATCATATTGAATAACTTTTACTATGAATCAGTCAGTCATTGTCAATTTTTTGTATCTTTGCACCGCTGTAACTTTAAAAGAAATGCGTCTATTTGGTACCATAAATTTTTGTAGGGTTTCTTACCCAAATGGTACAAACGGGACCCTATTACTAAGACTTCGCTGTCCGTCTGTCACCAGGCTGTATCTCATGAACCGTGATAGTTAGGCAATTTAAATTTTCACCGATGATGTATTTCTGTTGCCGCTATAACAACAAATACTAAAAAATAGAATAAAATTAATATTTAAGGGGGCTGCCATACAACAAACGGAACGGAACCCTTCGTGCACCAGTCCGACTCCCAGTTAGCAGTTTTTTCTTGTGACCAGCAAAGTCTCAAAAATACTTGTTGTACAAAATACTTGTTGGAAATATTGAAGGAAATGATACTGGATGCACTACAGGTGGATATCACTTTCAGCCAACTTAAACAAAGTTGTTTTAGACAGTCATAAGACAGCAGTAGCAGTGTACTGGTCAGTGAAAGAAGAAGAAAAAAAGAAAGAAGAAGTTGAAAAAAGTCAATAAGTTGTAAAAACGTAAAGGATATGGAATAAATATCAACAGCCAATAAATGTCTTAACTTGGATCATAAAATGTTCCTACCAGAATATGTGGACGACCTAATTACTAGACTTAGTATATTATATTTCTGTTTATAACTTTGTTTAACTAACGTTTTGGTTTAGATCAAATTGTTAGGGAAAGAAAATACACACATAAATCAAACCAAAACTTGAACACTTAAATATTTATTTTTAATGTACAGACAAAACTCTTTTACATTTATATAGATAACTAGGCCTCGTCTTTAAAATATTCCGGTCCGGTTGAAGACATCGCATAGAACGGATTGTTAGGAAATTCTGGAAAATTGAAACAAGTTGGTGTAATTTTTTTTTTTGGAAATTTTTAACCTAGAATAAGAATACAATTTAAAGTAGGCTACATTTTTTTTACTGTAATCACATGAGTGCCATGGCCGCTTGTTCCACACTGCATACTAATTTTATTCTACACAAAAAATTAAAAAATAATATTATTAAAAAAAACTTATCGAAATAAGAACGCCTTTTAAACTGAAATTCAATACAATGGGCTATTCTCTTCTGGACTATCACTGACACTATATAGTCTTATTAACTCACCATCTAACGCAAAGTGAAAAATAACCGTAAATTCAACTCTATTTTTAAAGCAAATTATGACATCAAGCGTGTACACGTCAGAGGGCAACAGTCATCTTAAATTTTTGCTTTAATCGAATCAACTACTAATAAAGTCAAAATTTTATGACATATTTAACGTGATGACTTACTACCTATAGTTCGTTAGGAACTGTCCATGCGGGTATAATGTTCTGTGCCTGGTATTTTATTCTACCGCTATTTACTTCAAACCTGGTAATTACGACGTATGGAACATATATAAACCCACCTTAGTCCAAATACACTGCGCCAGAAAAATAGTAGCAGCGATGGGCTCACCCCCTGTTACGCAGGACAAAGGTGGAGATGTGGACAAAAGTGAAACAAAAAAGATGAAAGGCGACTTTGCCTCACATTATGATGTGGGTATCTGTCTAGCTACTGGTAACGCCATTCTGGGGATAAAGGTCGTGGTGATAAACATAGATACAATATATAATAAGTTGAAATAAGCTGACACCTACTAAAACTTTGTGATTGAAACATCCACTTCATATATTTAAAAATAGGCACATTTCTATTTCTTGATTGTAAGAATCATGGCGTGCCAAAGTAAAAGTGACATATTAGAAGCCTAGCCTAGAAGATAAATGCGCAAACAAATTTTTTACACATAAGAGTGATAGGAAACAGTTTTTACATTTGGATTGACGTGTATGATCTTATTTAAATTCTGACATAATATTTTTTTCTTTTGAGATACATCATTTATTTAGGTTTGAATTTTTTCTAATGAGAAATGTAGAGTTTAGTTTTTATATAAATATTTGATTAAATAAATAATATTAATAAAAATATATGCTCAACAACCTTAAAATACTACTTAAAAAAGTAAGTACTAACCTGTAAACCTTGCTAGAACTCTATGACAGCATGCGGGATTGTATGTGTAACACCTAACCAATACAAAAACTATGTATTCTCGACTAAGGTAAATAATAATTACATTTCCAAGGGTGTTGGGAACAAGTATTCATTGTAAACTAATTACATGAAAAAATACAACAATTTACAATTTTACAATTATGGCTAAAAGAAAAAAAGGTAGTATCACCACATCGTTTTATACCGAAGATGTCATGAATAATGGATATCAAAGTCAAAGTCAATTTTTTTTTTTAAATTTGGATTTTACAAAAATACTTTTGAATCTTCAAAGTTATGAAATACTATTCCTTGAAATCCGCGTCACAATGCTGTTGATTTCTACCGAGAAGAAACTTTAACCCGAAGAATCAGTGCAGCAGCCTTCTTTTTCTTACTGTTTCTGTTTCTTGCACCTTGGCTACAGTTTTTCGTATTGCGCAGTCTCGGTTTTTGTTTGTTCTTCTTGATGATTTAGAAGTTTTAGAAAGGTCGGGGCGGTAAGTAAATATAAGTTGGGAATGTTCCGTTTTAACTGAACCTTGAGCTTTTCTGTATTCAAGGTTCATAAGATAAACCCCACAGAGGTTGGTCACTCACAAAAGTGCAACAAAGGCTTGCCCACTAGTGAGTAGGAGCTAATATAAATCTTTTACAGTTTAGCTGTGCTCTTTAGGTACAGGTATTCTCTTTGGTACTCTAGATTTTTTATTTCTATAAATCATTAGTAAGCGCTCATCATATTGAATAACTTTTACTATGAATCAGTCAGTCATTGTCAATTTTTTGTATCTTTGCACCGCTGTAACTTTAAAAGAAATGCGTCTATTTGGTACCATAAATTTTTGTAGGGTTTCTTACCCAAATGGTACAAACGGGACCCTATTACTAAGACTTCGCTGTCCGTCTGTCACCAGGCTGTATCTCATGAACCGTGATAGTTAGGCAATTTAAATTTTCACCGATGATGTATTTCTGTTGCCGCTATAACAACAAATACTAAAAAATAGAATAAAATTAATATTTAAGGGGGCTGCCATACAACAAACGGAACGGAACCCTTCGTGCACCAGTCCGACTCCCAGTTAGCAGTTTTTTCTTGTGACCAGCAAAGTCTCAAAAATACTTGTTGTACAAAATACTCGTTGGAAATATTGAAGGAAATGATACTGGATGCACTACAGGTGGATATCACTTTCAGCCAACTTAAACAAAGTTGTTTTAGACAGTCATAAGACAGCAGTAGCAGTGTACTGGTCAGTGAAAGAAGAAGAAAAAAAGAAAGAAGAAGTTGAAAGAAGTCAATAAGTTGTAAAAACGTAAAGGATATGGAATAAATATCAACAGCCAATAAATGTCTTAACTTGGATCATAAAATGTTCCTACCAGAATATGTGGACGACCTAATTACTAGACTTAGTATATTATATTTCTGTTTATAACTTTGTTTAACTAACGTTTTGGTTTAGATCAAATTGTTAGGGAAAGAAAATACACACATAAATCAAACCAAAACTTGAACACTTAAATATTTATTTTTAATGTACAGACAAAACTCTTTTACATTTATATAGATAACTAGGCCTCGTCTTTAAAATATTCCGGTCCGGTTGAAGACATCGCATAGAACGGATTGTTAGGAAATTCTGGAAAATTGAAACAAGTTGGTGTAATTTTTTTTTTTTGGAAATTTTTAACCTAGAATAAGAATACAATTTAAAGTAGGCTACATTTTTTTTGAATACCTATATGTATAGACAATTATTGTAAAATCTTTGATTCTTGTTTCTCGTTGCACTTCATTTTGTAAAATCACAATTCATCCAACGATACTTAGTACCTACCCATCTTTTAGCATGGACATAGTAAGATGTAATGCTCCATGGAAGAGAAAGGGTGCAGGGGGTCGAGCGAGACAGGGCCGAGGGCGGCGGGACCTGCGGCCGACATGACTTATTACGGCCCGAGGCTCAGGACACAACCCTATTTGAGCCTTAATGACGCCGCTTCGTTACGCCTTAATTTCGACTCCCTACGATTTTTATTTACGCGTTCAAGTGGCTTGCAATTTGGGTCGTCTCTGGTTTATTGTCGACCTATATCGCTCATGATTAATCTGTGTTTTGTTCTAGTTTTGTTTTGTAATTAATTTAATTTTCATTTTGAAGGAAATTAAGATGTGTCCGTAGTTCAAAGTTATGTAATTTATTAAAATTTCCTTTAACTTTTATTCCTAACCATGTATCAGTTTTCGACTGTTTAGGAAGTTGCCAGTTACTTTATTAACATTATTTACTAACTAGTAATTAAATTAATTGATAATACAAGTCAACACGAATTTGATGCCTGAGTTCTGGGTACCCGATTTTTATTTTTTATACCTTATTTATAAAAGAAATAATATTTTTATCTCATAAAGTTTGCTTATTAAAAATGGTTACCTCTAAACATTTGGCAAAAATCGTGTATTTTATTCATCATCGTATAAAATACAAAAACAAACTTTTTTTTCATAAATTGAGTTTTTGGTTATTTTTCAATGTAAATAATCAGACAATAGTCATTAAATAACAAACACAAAAAAAAAAAAAAGGTTTTTTTTTTGACTTGTGAAATGAAAGCTTTTTATAACATATAATTAGGTGGGTATAAAAAAGAAGAGACAGCAATAAAACAACTAAATTTAAAAACTTAATTTGTATAGTCAAGATAAAAACAAATAAAGTATCTAAGCAATATAAAAATGTTGCAGTCAGCGTGTCCTCGTCGGGACGTTCTTGACATTTGCAACTTTTAATTGCTTCACTCTACGACACTCGAGCAACTGGAGCGACGAGACCCGTCACCGCTGTGCTGCGACAACTAAGCTCTTACAAAAACTATGCATATTTATACTCTAGGAATTTCATCTTACTACTTTATTTTGGTTTCACGCTTTATTTTTGTCATTAACTAGCTTTTACACCTGACTTTTATGACTTAACTTTAGAATTAAGAAGGCCAGATGGCTCAATTCAGAAATACTAACTAAATGCATGAAAATATACTTAAAATTATTACACTGCACAATTTTATATGTATTACAATGTGATTTGTAACTAGACTTTGCCAGCGGCTCCGCCCGCCCTAAATTCGGTTATCGGCGTGGGACTCCTTTATTTAATGTCAGTATTAATACTGTGATTTACTCCGTAATTAGCCTGCCCTAAATTCGGTTATCGGCGACTGTGGTTTACTCCTTTATTACACAAATGAAATTTGCTTTATCAAGCTGGAGCAATAGCTATAGTTCGTTTAAGCTCGGTTATAGTTAATCCCGCGGGAATTTCGGAAAATATGCTATTCCAGGACCTCACCTATACGTATGCCAAGTTTCATCCCGATCCGTCCAGTGCTTGAAGCGTGAAAGAGTAACAAACATCCATCCAAACAAACTTTCACATTTATAATATTAGTAGGACTATGACTTAAAAAATGTTTTGGCCGGTTTTTTAACACGCCTGTAATCACATGAGTGCCATGGCCGCTTGTTCCACACTGCATACTAATTTTATTCTACACAAAAAATTAAAAAATAAATATTATTAAAAAAAACTTATCGAAATAAGAACGCCTTTTAAACTGAAATTCAATACAATGGGCTATTCTCTTCTGGACTATCACTGACACTATATAGTCTTATTAACTCACCATCTAACGCAAAGTGAAAAATAACCGTAAATTCAACTCTATTTTTAAAGCAAATTATGACATCAAGCGTGTACACGTCAGAGGGCAACAGTCATCTTAAATTTTTGCTTTAATCGAATCAACTACTAATAAAGTCAAAATTTTATGACATATTTAACGTGATGACTTACTACCTATAGTTCGTTAGGAACTGTCCATGCGGGTATAATGTTCTGTGCCTGGTATTTTATTCTACCGCTATTTACTTCAAACCTGGTAATTACGACGTATGGAACATATATAAACCCACCTTAGTCCAAATACACTGCGCCAGAAAAATAGTAGCAGCGATGGGCTCACCCCCTGTTACGCAGGACAAAGGTGGAGATGTGGACAAAAGTGAAACAAAAAAGATGAAAGGCGACTTTGCCTCACATTATGATGTGGGTATCTGTCTAGCTACTGGTAACGCCATTCTGGGGATAAAGGTCGTGGTGATAAACATAGATACAATATATAATAAGTTGAAATTAGCTGACAGCTACTAAAACTTTGTGATTAAAACATCCACTTCATATATTTAAAAATAGGCACATTTCTATTTCTTGATTGTAAGAATCATGGCGTGCCAAAGTAAAAGTGACATATTAGAAGCCTAGCCTAGAAGATAAATGCGCAAACAAATTTTTTACACATAAGAGTGATAGGCGGAAACAGTTTTTACATTTGGATTGACGTGTATGATCTTATTTAAATTCTGACATAATATTTTTTTCTTTTGAGATACATCATTTATTTAGGTTTGAATTTTTTCTAATGAGAAATGTAGAGTTTAGTTTTTATATAAATATTTGATTAAATAAATAATATTAATAAAAATATATGCTCAACAACCTTAAAATACTACTTAAAAAAGTAAGTACTAACCTGTAAACCTTGCTAGAACTCTATGACAGCATGCGGGATTGTATGTGTAACACCTAACCAATACAAAAACTATGTATTCTCGACTAAGGTAAATAATAATTACATTTCCAAGGGTGTTGGGAACAAGTATTCATTGTAAACTAATTACATGAAAAAATACAACAATTTACAATTTTACAATTATGGCTAAAAGAAAAAAAGGTAGTATCACCACATCGTTTTATACCGAAGATGTCATGAATAATGGATATCAAAGTCAAAGTCAATTTTTTTTTTTAAATTTGGATTTTACAAAAATACTTTTGAATCTTCAAAGTTATGAAATACTATTCCTTGAAATCCGCGTCACAATGCTGTTGATTTCTACCGAGAAGAAACTTTAACCCGAAGAATCAGTGCAGCAGCCTTCTTTTTTTAACTATGGGATGTCTCAGGGTTCAATAATCCTTGGTCTATAATCTCAAAACTTAAAGATAAGTGAAAAACATTAAAGTTATGTAATTGTGTAACACACCATTAAAAAAATATTTAATAAATTTTACTCATAAACGCTACGAAAAGTTCAAAGTACATTTTAAAAAGAATACAGGAAGGATATTGACTCTGGTTTGCTAATAATGAATTAAAAAAACAATTATCTGAGAGGCGATAGTAAATTCCTATACAATTGTTTTTATGGCTAGGCCTGTTATAATGATAAACACGCAAAAAGTAAAAGAAGAGCTAGTGATGAAAATAGTAAATCTCTAGCAGTGAGGCTACTGCTGGATTCGTATTATTAACAGATACACCTCACGATTCGTTCTTTAAACTCTAGTCATCCAAAAGGGCTTACTTTCACGGCCTTAAAAGTAATATACTATTTTATTAATGCCTGCCTAGTTTTATAGTTCCATTAAAATCAATACTAATTTTACGAGTATAAATGAGTAATTAACTTTGTCTTTCTGTCTGTTACCTCTTCACGCTTAAACCGCTGTACCGATTAAGATGAAATTTGGCGTAGAGCTAGTTTGAGTCCCAAAGAAGTCACAGGCTACTTGAAAATGTTAAGTGTAACTCTTTTTTTTTCTATAATTGAAGAGTTCCTGTGAAATCCTAAACGGATAATTGAAATTAGGGCAAGTGAAACCACGGCCAAATTTGGCGTGGAGAAAGTTTGAGTCCCGGAAAATGACATAGGGTACTTAAAAACGTCAAGTGTGAGTCGGTTGTTTTTCTATATTTAAGGAGTTGCCGTTAAAATCCTACAATGGTAACCGAATTTAGGGCGGTTAAAACCGCTGACAAAAGCTAGTAATTTATAAATAGAAGTACTAAGTACTAAAGCCGTAGACAAATAGTAGTGGGCAGGGCCTTTCCTAGCACGCACACCTGTGGTCTCTTGTCTCTTCTAACTTGTTTTATAAACAGAAATAAACAAAATTGCGGACGTTCATAGAAATAGAAAAGAGACTTGCTTTGTCTCTTTCGAAGTTATGGTCATTTTGAGTCCATATGACTGATTACATAACTCGAAGTCTATGACTGAAACAAAAAATGCTACGAACGTTTTTCGTAGAAAGTTTTTATTGATTTCCCCAAAAAGTATTTAACTGCCGCATCAAAGGTTTTTGAGTTACAACATCGATTTGCACTTTGTTTTCACAGTTCACGAGGCATGAATAAATTTCAAATTATCAACTACTGCAAAATCCACGCACTTAATACTGTACTGTAATCATTACGTTTAGGCATTCTAGAGTTACAGACAAACAAAGGTACAAAACATTTCTCTCTAAAGTTAGTACACTAATTCTGAGATCAAATTTAAATGTGACATGGCAACGTCAAATTATCACGTTTTTTAAGATACAGAAACGTTTCTATTTTTTTTTTCTCTAAAGTGACAAACGAGCTTGCGGTTCGCCTGATGGTAAGGGGTCATGGCATCCTATGGACCACTCGCGCGTCGCCGACTCTTAAAAAATCAAATAACTTCTTTCTTGAAGAACCCTATTCTGTAGTCCTTACAGCGAGCCTTGGCAGGGAGCTCATTCCGCAACCCAAGCGATCGCGAGAGGAAGTTTCTCTGAAATCGCACTGTACGCGACCATTTCGGTTCTAAAGTGTGAGAATGAATTCCCTGCCGATGGCGAGCGGTGCGATGGTAGAAAGTAGCCGTGGGCATCATTTCAAACAATTCCTCAGAACACAACCCATTGTACAAGCGGTAGAACACACACAGGGAGGCAAAGTCTCTCCTCAGACTTAAGGGAGTAGGAGTAGTATGTATTTTAGTAATTGTATATTTATCATATCATCATATTTGTAAAATTAGACACTAATATTTTGCAAACCATTAATTGCTATTCTTTTTTTTTACTTAATTGCTTCCATTAAATTATCTGCTTGGCTCCATGGTTGGCTTGTAGAGAATGCCAAATGGTATTAAGTCCGCCATTGTTCACATGTTTGTACAGTAAGTTTAAATAAATAAACAATAAAAATTAAAGGCCACATGGAATTTAATAAAATGTGAAATGGAAAAAGAATACCTCATGACTATAATGAAACATAATTGTAACCATATTTAATTTCACGAAAGGTTATACTGATATTCTTATATAATTCTTGATATTCTTATATAATATAATTTATATCCATAAATTACATCACGCCCGTTTTCCGCGAAAAGGGTAGATATAGAGATAACGAACTTGCTTGCTTGCTGACACATGACCTCACCTGTTCTAAGAACAGACTTAATTTGATCAAGATATACCTAAAGTCACAAAAAACTCTTTAAATTCGTCTCTTTTACAAAAACAGATACTTTTAAATTGTAATTAACAACGCAATAAATTATATAATCTGTAGAAGTAGTGTTGGAAAATGGCAAACAACTTCAGACTGCAATTTCTCCACTTCGTTCGTTGTCCTTTTGATCATCCTTTTTGTCGTTAAATGATGTATTCCAATAACACACATTTACATAGTTTCGTGTGACACAAATTCGTACGAAAATACCTAAAAATAAAAACGAGTTATGAAGTAAAAAGTTTAGAAGCGATAAAAAAGGGGAAAAAATTAAACTTCGTGAGATCCTAAGAAAGTTTATTGTAGAGTATTAAGAATCATTTTTATTAAATATATGCAAGCATTTTACCAGAAGCAAGCCTATCAAGAATTGAATTTCAAAATTATATTCAGTTTTGAATAATCTTTTTTATGCATACAAACTTCATCTAAGCCAATAAATTTAGCACAGCGTGGTATAAACAATGTGAAAGCTGTCGGTATAATTAGTGCTGGCAATGACAGAACTGAGTGAATAGTGAACAGTGTCTGCGTGGTGCACTCATTGTTGTATCCGCATTGTCTTTATCTCTTTGTCTCTTCTAAATACATCATGCACTATTATAATCTTAATCAATGCCCATTATTGCGCTTAGATTTAAGACCAGCTGACTAAATTGTTAATGCTACGTGTCAATTTAAAAATCCATCTGTTCACGCCTTTCGCTGATAATTTTCTTCAAAATTGTTGTGTTTGTATGTATGCGTGCAGTCAAATATAGGTACGGTTAGAGTTACCGCGAGATATTACTTTACAAGTTTTTTGAATTATAATCTGGCAAACAACTCCTAGTGACTTGTAAAGTCCTAGTACATTGATTTTGTTTTTGTTTATGACGTTCTGAAGGATAAAAGGCTTTGAAGAAAATAAATCATACATGCAATATCCATTCCATTATCAACCTAAATAAATATTTTCATAACAAAAATGCAGTCAAAAGATTAACCTCGAGCCAGGACTTGAACCTGCAATAATCCTTACAGTCCGTGTAAGTGCTCTACCAATTGAGCTATCGAAGCACAAGTTTGGCCAATGAAAATCCCAACTACATCTTTATTTTTATCATAATGTGGGGGCAAACTGTTTTCACCAATTAGATACTACAGTTCTGCGTAATACTACTTATGACATGTACATACTCATATATTTAAATTAATGTATGTGACTTTATCAGGGAAACAGTAGTTCCCCCGCCAACACGAGCCAAGCGAAGCGCAAGGACACTAAGCTACCTACCTTTTAACGAAGCGCTTCGTCATTTTTTCGAAACCTCATAACTTTAATTTGCATTATACCAATTAAACAAAATTCTTGGGATATGATGTCAATAGTCTTATTAAACATATAAAGTTATAATTGCATAGCTCTTCTACATTAGATTTTATTGATATCTCAAAAACCCCGATTTCGTCACTGACTCACTGATAACACAAGCCAACAAAAAAAAACTTTTACCGCCCAACCCCTTAAACTAGGGGATGGACGTTTGTATGAGACTTCCGCTTATTTTGATGCTTAAGGTCTGAAATTTAATATTGGGACTCCTTGTCAAAAGTAATAAAATATGGAAGTTTGTACACTTGTATAATAATTGTAAATTAGACTTCTTATTACAAATTAAAAAATGTATGTTTCAGATTTTTTTAAAAAATTCACGTCTCAACTCCTTAAATTAGGGGATAAAAGAGTATACAGGGCTTTCGTCGGGTTTTAGAATATTACAACATACCAATATTATACGAATAATATTACTATAATTATGTACTGCGGTAAAAATTAAAAGTGGTGACAAGTATTTACAAAACAAAACTTCTATGGTGATGGGGAATCACAATGATGTAGGCCCCGGTTATTGTAAGATAAAAATTGTAATAAGCTGTATCAGAGGTCGGACTAAAAATCTGATGACATTGTAAAACAATCGACTTATGCGAATTTAATTTTTTTAACAATTCAACCCTTTAGAGACAACGAAAAATAAAAGCAACAACTATTTTATATTTAAATTTAACAAAGATAGAAAGTGGGCTATGAAAAATGGCACCTCTGATGTGCAAAAAAAACACCTCAAAAAAAGAAATAAAAAATTAACAAAATAAAAACATATTATCATAACAAACAAAAAGAAGTAAAATTTCACCAGAAACAATTTCATGTAAAATGTTGCCAAGACGAGACAATATGGCTCGCAGTTTAAAAAAGTTATCAGATCTCATGTAAAGCCAAGCTTCTCACTCTAAAAGCCCTAACTTCACAAACTCTAAACCTTAGTCAAAATATGTGGCTTAGCCGTTAAGTTACTACAAGAACTATTGCAAAACAGAAAAGGGGTCTCTAATTGATATTGTCTTTGGGCCCGAAGGTTTGTGCAAATGGCCTTTTTGTCCGGCAGTGCTCTGAACTGCACTGAAGTTCCACAATTCCAGAACACATCCCTAACCATCTCCAAGAACATTGGGATCCTTTGTGTGAATATCTCCAGCGATGTTTAGTTCCGAAATCATTTGCAAGACAAGGTAAAGCTAGAGACAAAAAAACTTGGTGTACTCAATAGAGCGAAGCAGTACTTCACGTCGGGGCAAAGGTAGCTGCTTTACTAGTCGGAAGTTCGGAAGGGAATTCATCCTCACACCTTAGAACCTGAATGGTGCGGTTTCAGAACAACTTCCTCCTGCGAACGCTTAGGTTGTGGAATGAGCTCCCTGCCTATGTTCTATCTAAAGACTACAGTATGGTGGTAAGAAGTTATTAAATTTTGATAGGGTCGGCAACGCGCGAGCGATGCCTCTGGTGTTGCAAGGGTCCATAGGCTGCGGTAATCGCTTACCATCAGGCGGGCCGCAAGTTTGTTTGCCACTTTAGTAGTATAAAAAAAGTCACAATTAGCATAGAACCTGAAAGAATCATTTGCGGCGGCTAGGCGAGGACTGCGAATGATTTAATTAATTGCTTCTCATGTGTAGATTTAACGGTTCTTGCACTAGCAATTTGTTAAACCCAAATTTTAAACCCAGTTTTGTTTAGTCGAAATTTTGGATCTAGTTACGCGACTGTGAAGTTATCCTTCAATAATGTCTAATTGATTGGTATTTTGCTGTAAGAAGTCTACATTACAAAACGATGGCATTACCTTTTATATGTAAACAAACTTTTATCATAAAAATGCCAAACGTGTCTTTAAAACTTTAAATTACCTTTTTGCAAAAGTGAAAACATACTGGCTCTTTGCTTCCCATCACTTTGTATACATATTTATTTATTATAAATAAAGCACAACTTCGTCAAACTACCAATGTCCCTTTCACACGATTCGCGCTTAGTATTCAAATATGTTACAAGATAACTCATACGTCATCTTTCATTTTACAGAACCAATATCCTTAACACACAATTCTCGCTAAGCACTCAGACCCATTTATAATTTTGAAGTTTATCCTACCTATATTTCTCAATAATGTAATAAGCTATATTAAACGTAATATATTACTATGCCACTACTACTATGGAACTGGCTTTCTATCCTATCACAAGTCTCTAACTCCTCTAACTTTCGACTATTGTCTTTGACACAACCTAACATAATAAATAAAGATTATTTGATTTATTTTCCTATAAAATCACTTATTGACACGTCAACACATAGATATATACCTTCTATCCAGGTTAACATAAGCTATGCTCTACAATCGTAACGTATCATATTGTATCACATTTTAACATGTGTAATCACAATTTCATTATTATAAATAATAATGTTCGTTTATTCACTTTTTTGAGTATATTTGACATCTCAATCTGTCATAGAATTAAAATCCCATATCCAACCTCCACATATTACTTATAAGCGCCATATACTAAAAATAAAAAACTAACAAATAATAATAACTAATATAATAACTAATATAATAACTAATATAATAACTAATCTGACGCGAGTTCCGTCTTGCGAATTTTCTATGAATTGTCCTTTTTTGAAGTTTTCACTTCAAAAAAAATACAACCTGGATATAACATTTTAACATGTGTAGTCCGGACTTATATCTTTTCATCGTCCAAATTTCCTCTTACTTTTTATTCGTACTTTAGAGTTTTTACATTTTTAACCCATCACAAAAACTAACCTTATGTAAATAAATCTGACACGTGTTACGTCTTACAAATTTTGTATGAATTTTCGACCAGGACACGTGACCTGACGCGAGTTAATCATTTTTACCCACCACAAAAACTAACCTAATGTTAATTAATCTGATGCGAGTTCCGTCTTACAAATATTGTATGAATTTTTGACCAGGACACGTGACCTGACGCGAGTTTAACATTTTACACCCATACCAAAAAAGTGCACAACGCCGCTTAAGAAGTGTTCACTTCAAAAAAATTCAGTTCAGTTTCAAACCCGTCATTTCACTACCAGTGTGTCCAAAAATAGCGTCCCATTCAACTGTTCTGGCTCAATTTGCCGAAAGACGATGGTATTGTTCGACCTCAATACAAATATTATCGAAAATGAAATCTTGATATTTATAATACATGTGTTTGCCCATTTTTTTGACGTGAAACGTCTTCAGATCGCACCAAAACATACGGGTACCTGGATGGATATGTGTACCATAACAAAATGATCTATATCGTCTTGCTTTAATTACTCTAAACTACGAGTCTTAGAGACGTAAATTCGGCTTCATCATTTAGGTTATAAATATAATCACCTCGCTGATACGATTAGGAGTTTGCGTCGGGTGTGGGCAGGTTAGAAAGGACTGGGAATCGTGTAGATTGAACAAAACCAGCGCTCTCTCTCCTTCCCACTTAGTGTAGCTCACAATTTAGATATGACAGCGCGGTAATTCGTGCGTGTGCGTATAGTGCTCATCAAGACATATTGAATCAAGCAATAGACGTTTTGTTTGTCGCGATTTGTTTACCAACATACTGGAGTCAATCGAGCAACTGAACCGATAATCACCAACTTATCTCGACAGTGACGTAATTGGTATAAACAAATCACTGAAAAGTAGCGTCGTATGTAACTGTCCTGGCTGAATTTTCCAATTTTTGACATCGAAAAACATGCGTCAACAGTTTGTTTGGGTTAGTTGGTAAAGCAAATATAATTTATCAAAAAGACAGAAGTAATTATGATATACCTTGAAAGAGGTAGTAAACTTATGTTGCACTTGTGAAAATAAATAAGACAACGCCTAAGTGTATTAAAATACCTACAAAATATTGTACCACAAACAAGTCGTTTCAAAAGCATTAAATAAAATCTATAGCAATTACTTGTTTTGGTTTATGAGTTATCATGCACACGAAAATCAGTTTACTAATCACAATCTGCAATTAGCTAAATTAATCATGGAAAAATATACATATACAAAAAACAGTACCCTACAAAATTGAATTCGTCGAATTAACACAAAATTAATCGATTTCAAAAACCAGTAACTAGTCATTCTTTTATAATTATTTTAATCAGCGCATTTTAAGTTTTTTACAAAAACACAAACATAATTTATAACTTTTAGCTAAACATATCATGTTTATGTCAAAATTCAATTACCTACGAAAAGTGCATCAATTTACATATATATATATATTTTGTATATAAATATATATATATAACAAAATTCAATACAGCGCTACCATCTAACTGTAACAAAGTGACGTATTCAACCTAGTGTCATTATTAGTTCAACTTTTTAACTCTTTAGTAGCTTTGTACCTATTTTCTACTACTACTACTATACTACTACTACTACTACTACTACTACTACTACTACTACTACTACTACTACTACTACTACTACTACTACTACTACTACTACTACTACTACTACTACTACTACTACTACTACTATATATTGATTACGGCGCCACCGTCGAAATCAGCAGTTTTAAATTGCTCCGTCTTATAATAATTATTTAATTTATGTTGACGTGATATATTAAATTAAAAATCATTATTTTTAAACAAGTTTGTTATATTTGACATTGTGACATAAAAAAACTTGAATTATGGCACCTTCAAAAACCAAAACAAGTGGAAAAGAGGATCCGGACAAAAGGTTAGTAGACGTTATTTAAAATTTTGAGCACAATATGAAAGAAATGAAAGAGAAGTTGAACGGCTGCTACGACCTTATTGTTATGTAACAACGTCAAATCCAATTACAGAAGGAAGTACTTGACGAGCTTCTCAAAACAGTTCAAAACTCACCTGGATAACCGTGTATAACAACACCACACACATCTGTTGCAAATCACTTTCTTCCCAACTTAATTAGCAGTAATATGACACTGAATGAGTCCGGTCCTCACGGTTTGGTGTTTCTAGACATCACCGACACCCAAACTGACCACCAGCAAAGCGTACCAAGAGAGGCTTCAGTACGGAACAAGAACCGCAGTGGTCCAGCGTCATCTGTGACACAAGCAGGGGCCCCGGAGGCCACTGTTACCGTGGGCAAGCCGCGCAGAGGCCGCCCGCCGCGCCGAGTTGCTCCTTCAACCTCCCCCTGTGACGCAGGCGCCAGCAAGCAGCGCTCAGCCCTCGTCGTCGAAACATTAACCGACCAAAACGCGGTGCCTGGTAACGTACTTCGGTCTTTAAATACATCTGCTCCTGGCGGGGCAAAACCTGGCTTCAGAGCCGCAGCTCCGCGCCCTGTCAGCCTGCATGTATTTAACCTGAGCGCGGACACCTCCGCGCAGGCAGTACTTCACCACGTCCGCACTGAGTTGAAGATGCAGACTGCGAGCAACTGGTAATCACCCGAGGCAATTACTCGTCCTTCAAGCTTGACGTGCCCACCGACAAGGTGACTTTAGTGAGGAATGCAAAGAACTGGCCCGACGGTGTGTCGATTAGGCGATTTAATGTTGTTAGTCCAAAAAACTTAAAAAATCCTGCCTCGAAAACACTCACTTTAAAATAATACATCAAAATGTTCGATCTATCTGTGGTAAAACTGCATTAATAGATTTATTATTGAGTGTTGAGAGGCCAGACGTGCATACAGTGAAACTTGGTGCAAAAAATTCGAGATTGAACGAATTAGGTTATGTGGGTATGAACTGGCGGGTAGCTACTGCCGCACGCGCATCGCCCACGGCGGTGTTGCACTATTCACACGGGGTGATATTACTTACCGCCAGCGAAACGACCTACAGAGCCTGGCTGTACAATTCATTTCGAGTTTGCTGCAATTGAAATTATTAATTTGAATTTAATTATTATTGTAATGTATCGCACTGGTAATGGAAATTTTGACATTTATTTAACTAATTTAGAATTGTTGCTAGATAGGCTTTCGGACAAAAAAAAAGATTTATTTTGCTCGGCGACCAAAATGTTGACTTTTTGTCCGAGAGTAGTTTCAGGCAACGAGTTGATGTAAGTTGATGTCTTACAATGTTACCGCAGTTGTACCTTGTGACCGCGGTGACGTCACAGCGGCACCTTAGGACACGGTGGTGAGTGACCATAATGCTCAGGTGTTTATGTTAGCCATGGATCTGCCGACCCCCGCCCGCGCCCAACACAACTCTTTCATACAAAAATGACTATTTAATAGTGAATCGCTTTCAGCATTTTATATTGACATTGAAAATTATAATTGGAACTTTATTTTTGACATAACAATAACTATAAATGACAAATGTACTAAATTATTTAATATTTTGACTTATTATATTGACATACACTTTCTTTTCAAAAATGTTTTAAAAAAGGAACGCAATCATGTACCATAGGTAACGGATACTCTTTCTAGACTTATTTCAATGTATAACGACTTAACCGAAATCAAACGCCAATACCCAGAGAATACAACATTGATGACATCTATTACCAATTACTGCAATATGATTAAAATTGAGAGTTTAATTGCCCACAAAAGTTACACAGAGAATCGTCTTCAAAATAGTAAAAAGCCCATCTAAAGAAATGTGGCGCATAGTCGACGAGGAAGTTTCCAATAAACCACATAACCACATAAACGTACCCGAATACCTTAATCGACACTTCCTCACAGTAGCCTCGAAATATGTAGTGCAAACAGACAAACACATATCTGTGTCATATGTAGTGTAGTGTAGTGTAACAATAGTACCAAACATATCAAAACTTATTGAATCGATTTAATCAAATTGCTTAATGCAACATCTTGAAACTAACGACCTACTAACTGACAGACAATTTGCCTACAGACAAAAAAGGTCTACCACAGAAGCTGCGCATAAAATCTACGACTACGACTGCATTGCAACGGCTCTGGATGACAAGTACAAGGTGGCAGGGATATTCTGTGGTCTCACAAAAGCGTTTGATGTTATAAACCTTGAGTTGTTATTAGAAAAAATTAAACACTGTGGCCTGAAAAACAAATCCCACGAAATGTTCAGGACATTTTTAACTAATAGACATCAAACGGTTCAAATCGAAATAGACGGCAAAACCATAAAGTCAAATGCGGGCAAAGTGTATACCACAGGGATCGGCCCTCGGCAACTCTCTATTTTCGCTCTTTATGAATGATCTCCCATCTTCAGTTACCGAAGGCCTGACGGTGCTGTTCGCCGATGACATAACAGTGGTGGTGAGTGCACGCACGTACGAACAGCTCGAAAACAAGATAGCAAACGCGTGCGCTCAGCTCAACGCGTGGTTCTCGGCAAACGGCCTCGTCCTCAATGTCACAAAGTCCAATGTTATGATATTCTCGACAGGAAACCCCACTTTAACTCCACAAGTACAGAGTCCGATGCCACAATGCGAGTCCTGTAGATTTCTCGGGTTTACCATAGACACTAGACTAAACTGGAAACACCATGTGTCAACGTTGTGTGAAAAGCTGAGTAGTGCAGTATTTGCACTACGAAAGCTGAAACCACTCGTGTCTGACGTTGCACTACTACAAATATATTTTGCCTACTTTCACTCCCTTCTGTCATATGGCATTATTCTATGGGGCAACTCGTCAGACTCCAATCGAGTGTTCATTATACAAAAGAGAGCTCTTCGCACACTGTCGGGTGTAAAACCTCGCCATTCATGCAGAGAACTATTTAAAAAATATGGTATAATGACACATTATTCTCAATATGTGTTTGATATTATAATGTACACTCGACGCAACATAAACACCTGTAAATGCATCAGTGTTCCAGGCAGAGTGACTCGGTAAACAGGGCGTCTACAACGTGTGCCACGACGACTAGCACTGCTGGATAAAAATCCGCGAGTCATAGGCCCAACTTATTATGAGCACCTCCCCGTCGACCTAAAAAACGAACTCTCGGATCAGAAATTTGATCGCCGGCTAAAAGAGCTTTTACTGACTCAATCACTGTATTCTGTCAAAGAATACAGTGACCACGTTTGACATTTTTAATATTTGTTTGTTTTTGTTTTGACATTTTTATTGACTATTAATTTTTATTTATGTTTGTTTTTAATTTTGTCATTTTAAAATCTTTGACTGAATATTGATTCTATTTATATGTTTATTTTTAATCGTTGACTTAGAATATTTCTAAGCCTTTATTTTTCATTGTGATTTTAATTTTTATACTTGACGATCTTTTTGTGAATTGGTTATGTATTATTATTTTAATGACATAATGTAATTTTCAATGAGAAATAAATGACCTACCTACCTACCTACCTATTACTGCAAAGAGGTAAATACAGAAAGTCATCTAAATTTTTAATTTTTTTACCATGATGAACTTTTAGTAAGGACACAGGCTATATTTTGTTTTGAATATCTCATTTTTTTAGTACAAAATATCTATATTTGTAAGTTAAACTATAACATAAATTCACTTTTTTTTAGCATTGCAACGAAGCAACGGTGAGGTCTGATTTTTGATTCAGAGACAGAAAAGTATAAAGAATACTTTTTATCCAAGTTAAGAGATTCCACTGAAAAAAGAGTTTGCTGAAAACCGATAAAAAAATACATTTCATACCTTTTTTATTAATTTTACATTAAATACCTTATATATCCGTTTCCTTTATATATTCTTAAAATATATATTTGGAAAAACTAAAAATTATGTGTCCCTAATTTTCTATTTATTTATTAACTTATGTATTTTAAATTACTTCAAAATGAGTTATCTTAATGGAGTTTGAAAACTTTCAAGTTCGCGCCCATCTGCTACTTTCCCATAAATCGACAACGAAACAAACTTGTAATTCGTTCTCCCCTTCGTCACTTTTTGTCATACATATTTTATTATTTTATATCCTAAAGTTAATTATGTTGCGTCGAGTTACTCAATTGTTTTCTTGAAGAAAGAAACAGAACACTTATAAGATCAGCCCCAAGTCGGTGACCCACTCTTATTTTAATATGTATCTCTCAAAACATAAGTGGTTTTGTCAAATGTACAGTACCTACTTATGTTTTTAGTTATACTTAAACACGCAAATTTTTTACCTCGAGAAACATATGTGTATGTTCGAGTATATTGCATATCCACGCGAAGAAATAGCCTTCTGTCCTCTGTGGGCGAGCTCTATATCTCTGAAGTTTTAAGTGCGAATTATATGAAATAATAACGCACTTGGCCCATATTTAAAAAAATCTCTATCGGTCAAGTATATTTTAATATATATCAATAAAAAATCCGATAAAACAGTTGAAGTTACGAAGACTTTAGTAAGTCAAACTCGCACAAGATTTTTTATTAATAAACTACGAATGCCAACCATGTTACCAAACAATTTTAACAGTGGGTCATCAACCTGAACGTAATAACATGAACCCTGCCCTCTTAACCGAGTAGCGTGGGTTCGATTCCCGCACAGGACATATATTTATGATAAAAATTTGTATTTGTCTTGAGTATTTGTTGTTGTTTTATATGTATAATATTGTTTTCTCTAGGGACTACAATATGGGGTTCTTCAAGAAAGAAGTTATTAGATTTTTGAAGGGTTGGCAACGCGCGAGTGATACCCCTGGGTTTGCATGCGTCCATAGGCCACGGTGACCGGCTTGGCTCAGCTCAGTATAGTAAAAAAAAATGTATCTATTTTCAAAAAAAAATATTGATGTACGGATCTGTATCTGTTAACCATTATACAAGCCTGGCTCGCTTTGGGACCAGATAGTGCGCTGTGTGAAATATCGAAAATATAAAACAGTAACACCCAAGAACATCAGCTTTGCGCTTATGCTGACCTAAGTGACAACTCTTGAAATGTTGTAATATAATCTGCCAGCTCATGTCATCTGGTACAAATAATATTAAGAGGCCTATGGGGGCATAGGGCTGCAGTGGTGCAACGAGGTTTATAAAAGCTGAGGTACTAGCAAAGTATTATATATGTATTTTTTGGCTGAGTTAAGTGAGAAGAAACATGTTCTTAACCATTTTCTTAAGCATAATTTACAAAAAAACCTGCATTTTACTAATTTTTTATATACAATTTTCCTATGAAATTACTTATTGTTGGAAGATTTTACGCTGACAAAAGTCATAAATTAATTGAAGATTTGCAAGGCCTAAACTAAAACTTAGACTCAAACTAGGAACACTAAGTTGTGAAGTTTAAAAGATGTCTGAGTAGAGAATTTGAAAACATCCTATATTTGTAAAATCGTATCGTAGTAATATTATAAAGTGAAAAGGTTTGAATTTTAAACTTTCAACAACAAATTGATTTAAAACTTTCATGTATATAGCCCACGGCTACGTTTTACCATCGCACATTAGAATCTAGATGGTCACGTACAGTGCGGTTTCAGAGGATCTTCGTCCCGTGAACGCTTAGGTTGTGGAATTGGTGTTAGGCAACGCGTGAGGAATGCGCGAGCAATAGTGGTGCAAGAGTCAATAGGCTACGGTGAACGCCTACTATCAGGCGGAACGTTACCTTGATTGCCACCTTCATAGTATAAAAAACTTTTCAGTTCACCGAAACCCCAGAGAACAGCTAGTCCAAAGTATGTCCAAACAGTTAGTAAAAAGAGAGATCACATTTTGCTTTTCAAAGTTTTCTTTATATGTGAAAGGTAACCTCCAAAACCACTGCACCTATTTGAAAATATCGTTCACTATTTGGGCATTATTCTAGAACAGGTACATTATTCCAGATGGACATAGGCTATATGTTTTGTATAAAAAGTAGTGGGACTATAGCAAAACAACCTACACCATATGCTGGTATAATATAAAATAAGAAATTGAGCGAATGACTGACGAAATGTAACGTCATACGTCAGTGAGGCATAACGTTTTTCAAATAGTTTTATTTAAAATATATGTAGGAAAAGTGAAAAAATTCAAAATTTATACCAGCTTGCAAAGTTTTGTATATATGATAGAACTAAAATAGGTAAATAACTACGGAAAATTAAACAAATATAGAAAGTGAAAAAAACGGTGAAATTGTACGTACAATAAATCAGTTAAATTTGGGTGCAGTGTTTGTAAAAAAGAGATGACTCATCAGCTACAGTAATTAAACGCAAAATAGAATCAAACCCAAACGTAGAGTAAAAAATGTCAGCATGAAATAACATACGTGGTGGTTCAGAGTGCAAAGGTGCAGCTTTGCACTACACACACCGAAGTACTGTGGGTACAAGTCCTGTGCGCTTGCAATCTTATATTTCTTTTCCATTATTCTCTTATAAAATGGATAGTAATATAAGAGTAATACAGAATAATACATTCTGAATAAAATCTTTAACAGATTTCTGAGGAAGACTCCATACTCAATTCTACATTATTAGATATTAATTATAAAAGTGCACCAAATTTTTTACATGAATGACTCGTATTTAAGAGAAGTAAAACGACAAATTGTAGAATTACAGAATGAACTTTTTACAGCTCACAATGGGAAATGGGAAATGGGAAATCTTAGTGCAGAAATCTACACTTTGATAAAAATATTGGAGAAGAACAAAAGGATTGAATTTCTCAAGAAAGTTTGTCGCGATGACACCCATACTGAAAAAAAATACAAAGAAGAGAACCAAAACTCATAGAGTTTTACAATAACACTTGTCGGGCAGTATATGCAGAAACAAAAAATTTGATATTCTTATTACGAGTAGTGAACTGTATGGTTAAAAAAACAGTTCTACAGTACTCGCGTATTTTGCTTTAAAAAATAACTGAAGGCTTAAATTCGAAAGAAGCCGTAGTTTCCATATTTTTTGACATTTCTAAGGCATTTGACTTTGTCTGTCATAAAAATTACTTCATAAGCTGTACATGGCATCAGAGGGAAAGCTCATCAATGGTTTGTAACGTACTTAAACACACAGTGTACATATCTCTAGGCTATCTGGCAAGAAATAACCCAATACAGATCTGAGTACAAAATGAATAAATATGGAGTTCCGCAGGATAGTATTCTGGGACCACTATTATTCCTTCTCTATATTAATGATTTACCAAATGCAACCAGACACAGGTGCATTTTATTTGCTGACGATTCAACAGATCGTTGTCAAAGTTAACAACGTAAGTTACTTATAGATGGAAGTCATTGATACACTAAATCATATAATTACATGCCTGCAACAAAATAGCCTGCGAATTAATATTGATAAAACTAAAATAATAAAATTCAAACCATAAATAGTATACCACAAACTCTTAATATACACTGCAATAATAATATATATTAGAACAAGTTGATAGTGTTCAATTCTTAGGTGGGCAAATTGATAAATATTGTAACTGGAATGACCATGTTGATGCAGTATGTAAAATGTTTGGAAAGTATGTATTTGCCTTAAATCGATAATACAAAATTGTAACTAATGAAGCTACTCTCACAGTTTATCATGGATGTGTATCATCTGTCTTGCGATATGGCCTAATATTGTGGGAAAACTCTGTGAACGCACAAAAAGTCTTTAGGGTACAAAATAAATGTGTAAGAATATTGTGTGGAGCAGGACCGCTCGACAGCTGTAAGCATTTATTTAAAGACAAGACAATTCTTTCACTTCCTTATCTATCTATTTATGAAATATGTCTTTTTGTTCGTAAACATTTACATGTGTTTGTGAATACCTCTGATTACAAAGGTCATCTCGTTATATAAATGAACTTTATCTGCCACAACAAAGGTTACCCCTCTTTCAAAACAATGTTTATGTGCAGTGAAAATATACAATAGGCTTCCTAATTATATTAAAGACCTGATCTTGACACAATTTAAACACAAAATATTTAAATTATTATAGTATAAATTATATTATGACATTCGAGATTATATTAATTATAAATTTTAGAATTTTGCGGACATGATAAATAAAAATTTACTTACTAATGAATTGTACCATTCCCAAGTCTGACATTTTGTATTTTTTTTTCTATCTCTACTATTATGTATTATTTCATAGAATGTGAGTTGCATGATCTTTAATGTCTTTTACGAATGATAAATATTACAATTTATATTGTTATGTGTGTTAATTTAAATATCAAATAATTTGTTAATATTTGCACGCTGGAGACGGCATAATATGATGTACCTCAAATCAAAGTTATGCTATCTGTGTTTTACCATATTCTAGCAAATAAAAAAAATCTTACACATTAACGCAGCCTTTACGGCTGGGTCAAGTAAATTTTGTGATCGGTGGTACCTAGTCATATTAGTCGACCATTGGCAGCTCCGTGACTCTGATAGTAGTGGTGAAAAAGGAAATTTGAACTGATGGGTGCGGGTTCAATCCCCACACAGGACTAACATCGATGTCATTAACTTTTTGCTAGTCGTCTGAGTGTGTTCTATGTACAATATGTATGAATTTACAAAAAAATGTATAAATGAGTATTAGGATCCATTGTTGGTATCCATAGAACAAGTGCTGTTTGGGACCAGATGGCACTATGTGGTTTGTCTACTGTATAAGGTAACATACTATCTGTTTAGATGTAATATGTCCAGCCGTAATTGTCTGCTGGACCGTAATTAAGTAAAACTTACCAACCGATATTTCAAGAATTCAATATCATACAACTTTTAAGTAGGTATATGATATGTTAGTAGCGTTTTTGTTGTATGTTAGTATTGTTAGTATGTTATTTGTTAGAGCATTATACGCATTAAATGCACTTTATGCTCTCTATACGCACATTCGATCGATCTGTTTATGGCGTCGCTTCCCGTCTGCATCCAACGCTTCAAGTTTACTTGCTTAGGAGTTATAGCAGTAGATGCTGTCAAAATAGGGAACCAATAGTAGCCATATTGTTTGTTTACATTTGGTGAACAGCGTGGCAATTCACAACCCTATTCGCTATCTGATTATCGTCATCAGATCAATATCATTTTATTGTCCGATCCTACAACCATATTATATATAATGTTCAAGAATGCTTGTCTTAAGTGGCATTTTGTTGACCGACATTATCCACATTGGGCGTTTAATGTCAATAATCCAACTAAAGCCAAGATTTGTACAGTTTCTCACACAAAATTTATGTCTTTTGAACTTGGATGTATTTTGACATTAAAATTGAATGCCATTTGCAAAATTCATGTTGTATACGTTTGTCATCGAGATAGTTACAACGAGTTAAATAAGGGGGATGAACGATTTGCCGTCGTCAGCAAAAGTGATTAATTAGAAGTGAGTACACGTATTGTGCAGAGACTAAAAACAAGTACCTACACAACCTATTTATGTGCATAAATTCGGTTTCCTTCGAACAAATTGCGCTACACTCCCACCAATCTTCATTAAGAGAGGCGCAAAGAAAGGCGTGCGTCGCGTAGCAATGTTTTAATTGCGACTGTTTATCGCTGCTATAACTCTCTGGGCGCAGGGCTTAAGTGGCGCACATACGTCACAGACACTGCGTAATTACTTTTCAGGTGAAACACTTGCCAGTTTTAAAACCTTTGAAACAAACATCGTTGCTTGAAGATTTATTTCGATTCGGGCTAGCGACTATTCTTCTAGATGATACCGTAAAAAAAATTTGGTTATTCATTTAAACGGAAGTCTTAATCATTCTCGTTCTTTCAAGATGACACCTTTTTCCGTAACTCCGTGATGACGTAAAGAGAGACATAGACCGGGCACAGATACATATATAAATATATGTATATAATTCTAAAGTGCCTGGAAAACCAAGCATTTCTCGTTTTTTTTTTAACAACGCCATCTATTGTCTAGTATCTTTAAAGTTGCTGTTGATGCCTGTTTAAATAATGTTCGCAATAGTTTTAATAATCCTCCCCTTGCTCGCACCTTTCCTTTATAAGTCGCATAAATCGCACTCGAAGATTGAACGCAGAGGTCAGCACCGTCGAAAAAGAATTAGACTCGCAACCTTATAAAGTCGTCGTCTCCCGCTGCATTTTTATGTTTTTAATTAAAATAAAATTGTTAAGTGTTAATATTGAAGTGTAAACATATTGGATGTGAATAACCAGTCGACTGTGATAATAAAGCGCTATAATTGAGAACCCAGAAAAGGAAAATAAGAACATATGACCAAATTGTATGGAAGAAGCACGTGGTGAGTGCAAAACAGTTTAATTTTTAATAGTTGCGCTTATCCCTTTAAAATACCTCCCCATATATATAGTCCACTTAATTTTGAGCTATTTCTTATTACCTATATTAAAATTATTTCTACTCCTTTTTCCATCCAAATCATTATGGTTCGTTTCGAGACGGACTTATTTCAATGTGTTCCTGGGATATAATTTAATTTATTTCTTATTATACCTATTCAACATATTTAGTGCTTTATATATCTAAATCTTATTAAATATATATCACTTTATAATAAATTGCAAATATACTTTTATTTTTTGTTTTACGCTGCACCCGCTAGTAGGTAAAATAGGTTACATACATTAATTTTCGCATATTTTCGCTTCGCCCTTAGTGTACCTAATACCTACTACTTATTTACAACTGCTGTTTAACTTATTTTAGTATTCGATATAAGTTTTTTATATGTAATTTTCATTTGCAAAAAAAAATCTGTTGTTAGTAGACTTACATATAAGTGGGTATATACATAATTTACCGTCGACGTTCGACTCGTTGAACATTTGCATTCCATTCCATAACTCGCTTCTCTGTTCTTTGAAGAATAGATAGGTATTAAACCGAGTCAGTTTGATGACGCATGGGCTTAACACAATATTGCCTATTTACGTTCGCGGAAACTCTGTAGATAAAGCCAAGCGAGATTTTATACTGTTCGCTAAGGATCCGTACAGATATTTTATACAAGGTTTTGGGTGTGTTCCCTTCCGTAAAGTTTTTTGCCTTCTTACTACTTCGTGTTACGTTTTATATTAAAAGATGGCTACCAAAAAGGATGTTGAGTATGTACTATCTGAAGACGAAATCGAGTTACAGATATTGACAGCCAAGCGCAACGCCTTATTTGCTCGCTAACAAAATACTTTTGAATTGTCAAAAAAGGCTAAAGCTAGTCCTAAAGATAAAGAATCATTTTTAATTGCCGTATCTAACATAGAAAAACTTCGTACTGAATTTGAACAGGCGCTTGATGCTTATAATAAAATATTTTTAAGATTAAAACCGACAAGTGAAATCGATTATAAATCCTGGTCGGCTTTCGAAGAAATATATTGCCATGTTAAAAACGTTTTATTATCTTTAACATCTACGGAACCCCAAAAACCTAACTTTTCTTCAATGAAAACGCAACTTTCTGCAGTTGAAATAATGACTTTTTCTGGAGATATTCGGCAATGGCCGCTCTTTTCACGATAATCCTCAGCTGACTGATGCTAAGCGTATTTATTACCTGATCGGCAAGCTGTCCGATAAAGCATTGTCGGTGTGTGCCGGCCTAAGCGCGACTCCAGAAAATTATAAAATCATATGGCAGGCGCTTTTCCAACGCTACGACGACTCGCGTGGTCTCGCTAGTTCGGACGTTCACCAATTATTGGAAATGAAACAAGTTAATGCTAATACGTCTACAGGCTATCAAACGTTTATGGACAAGTTTAATACGTCCATTAACGCGCTAAAACAAGTTGATATTCCTGAGTTAGCCGATTTCTTGTTTTTAACTATTGCGCTTCGAAAGTAAGATGCTGAAAGCGTGAAGTCATTTGAAATGTTATGCCGCAATGAAAAAATACCTAGTCTATTTCAGGGTCATCAAGGTCACAAACGTAATTGACAATCGAACCTTTGTAAAATGTTTTTTTTTTATACGACTAAGGTAGTAAACATGCCTACGGTCCACTTGATGGAAAGCTCACTCGCGCGTTGCCGACCCTTCAGAAATCTAATAACTAAATAAATATTTTTGGACATTACACACAGCGCCATCTGGCCCCAAAGTAAGCAGAGCTTGTGTTATGGGTACCGGACAACGGATACAAATACATATATAATACTTTTTTTTTGTAAATACACCCAGACTCAACACAAACACAAATGTTTGTCTAGTGCGGGAATCGAGCCCTCACCCTCCGCACAGCAGTCGGCACACTACCAACTAGGCTGCGAGGGAATCGGAAAACTTCTTTCTCAAAGAACCCCATACTGTAGTCCTTGGAGAAAACCTTGGCAGGGAGCTCATTTCAATGAATTCCCTGCCGATGGCGAACGGTGCGATGGTAGAAAGTAGCCGTGGGCATCATTTCGAACAATTTCTCAGAACACAACCCCTTGTTTAAGCGGTAGAAAACACACAGGGAGGCAAAGTCTCTCCTAAGACTTAAGGGCTCGATACCGCAAGTGAGTTTGGGATCGTCAACAATTCTCACAGCCCGTCGTTGAACCGAGTCAAATGGGCCAAGCTCGTATCCGGGAGCACCCGCCCAGAGATAGCAGCAGTACTCCATATCGGGCCGGACTTGCGACTTGTAAGGCAGCAACCTATGCCCTGACGTGAAGTACTGCTTCGCTCTGTTGAGTACACCAAGTTTTTTGGATGCTAGCTTTACCTAATCTAGCAAATGATCTCGGAACTGAACATCGCTGGAGATGTCATAACTAAGGATCCCAATGCTCTTGGAGATGGAGAGGGGAGTTTTTGAAATTGTGGGACTACAGTTTCCTTAGCGGTGAACGTGCAGACTTGTGTCTTTGTAGGGTTCAATTGGACCAAGTTTTCCCATCCCCAGTCAGAGACCTTGGACAGACTGATGACACAAGTTCTTCACGTTTTTCCTCCAAAACGGAACGAGGGATGCTTGCACGACCCGTGTAATAAACATCTCCAGTACTGTCATCTGCATAGCAATGTATGTTGTTGATGTCCAACATATCATTGATGTGCAGTAGAAACAGCGTAGGAGACAGCACAGAGCCTTGCGGGACACCAGCATTAATGTCCACGCTATCAGAGCTACCGTGCACTACGGCTCGTATGCGTCTGCCGAACAAAAAGAATATAGAAGACCCCGGTGCCAGACCCGATCGAACGACTTCGCTATGTCCAGGCTACATGCCAGTGCCTCCCCCTGACCCTCAATGGCTAGTGCCCATCGGTGTGTGAGATACACTAGAAGGTCACCAGTCGAGCGACCGTGGCGAAAGCCATATTGACGGTCGCTGATCAGGTCGTGTTTTTTTTTCTAGGTATCTCAGAAGCTGTGTGTTGATCACACACTTCATCACCTTGGATAGGAGAGAGGTAATAGCGATAGGCCTATAATTCGATGGATGTGACCACCACTGCTGGTATACCGTCTGGCCCACTCGACTTATGAACGTTGTAGTGGTCCCAAGCCTTTTATAAAGAATTGTAATAATCTGGACCCCACGACACGGTGTTGACATGCTAATTTAAGTTTTAAGAGAGCAGGTGAATTAAAGATAGAATTTATCAATAATAAATATAAATTTGATTAATCACCTTCGTAATTCATACCGATCGGATACTCCTAATAAATGGATAGAAAGGAGATCAATGAAGTATGAAGTAAGTGAGGGGCCCGGATGTCCTCACCGGGGTTCGATTAATATGGTTGTACCTACGTCATAAGGCGTAAATCGCAGTGGGATCCTAAAATCATCAACACAAAGAAAAATAATTACTCGTTAAATACGACCGATTCGTAAAGTAGCAGATAACCAGGAGGTTAAAATATATGGAGAATATCGATCGATTATTTTCAGTTAATTGTTATAAATATCGTAGGGTGCGAGAGGGATAGTAGAGTAGGCTCCGCGCCGCTTACGACGAGCCTTCAATGTGTAAATTAATCGAAGCTGTATAATCGAGTCACAAAGAAGCGGAGAAACTAGTTCGGCAGGTAAAGAGTTTAGTAGAATCGGGTGACGATTTCGATATGATTGTTCGATTATTACTATAAAGTAACTGGCCACTAAAATGCGAAGCACGTGGGTACACGTGGAAGTAAAATAAAGAAGAAATTAACTGGCGCCACAATCCCTAGACACGCCACGCGTTCAGGCCGCGTCTATCGGGGGGGAGGGGAGAACGGTTATAAGCGATAGGCGTCAGTTGCGGCACCCTTTTTCACTGTCGTCGTGTCGAGAGGCTGGCCGTGCTCGAGATTTCTGAGGAAGCGGGAAGGACAGGACACACAAAGATTTGAAGAAATTTAATACCGGCGCCGTGCACGTTTCGCCTACATCAAATATCAGTAAGTGTCTTTTGTGAGAACTGAGGCTAGCAATGTCAACTTATTATTGATGGGTTTGTACTATGGGGCTTTGTGAGGGACTTCCTTTATACCATGGCGTAAGGACTGTGTAAGGGACCGTGTAAGATGCCACCTTGGTTAAAGTGAAGGGTTGGTTGGGGAAAATTGAAAGTGGTTGACTTTTTGGTTGGGATTCTAGTTGTAAATTTGGAGTAGAGAAGGGAAAAACCCTTGCTTATTAAAAATGCAGAGGTAGTTTGTTGACATTGTTGGCTATGTACTCTTAAAGGAAAAGAGATTGCCGATTTCTGCAGAAAATTTAGTGGAGAAAAGGGCTCCTGCCGGGATCGGCGTCTCTTAACATGATGTTGTAAATTTTGTGATACTTTGTGGGAAGAAACCCCGTAATTAGGCTCTGATCTGATTAGTTAAGAAATCGTTTAAGATTAGGGTTAAGGTCAGGCAACCCTTGTGTAAATCCTGTCCTGTGTATATGTATATCTTATTGATGAAAGCCCTACGCAAGTCCTAAGCATCGACTTCGCGCTTTGATCGGACTCGAGGTGACGGGGCATGCTTACATGACTTGGCAGGCAACCCTTGTGTAAATCCTGTCCTGTGTATATGTATATCTTATTGATGAAAGCCCTACGCAAGTCCTAAGCATCGACTTCGCGCTTTGATCGGACTCGAGGTGACGGGGCATGCTTACATGACTTGGCAGGCAACCCTTGTGTAAATCCTGTCCTGTGTATATGTATATCTTATTGATGAAAGCCCTACGCAAGTCCTGAGCATCGACTTCGCGCTTTGATCGGACTCGAGGTGACGGGGCATGCTTACATGACTTGGCAGGCAACCCTTGTGTAAATCCTGTCCTGTGTATATGTATATCTTATTGATGAAAGCCCTACGCAAGTCCTAAGCATCGACTTCGCGCTTTGATCGGACTCGAGGTGACGGGGCATGCTTACATGACTTGGCAGGCAACCCTTGTGTGAATCCTGTCCTGTGTATATGTATCTTCATTGATGAAAATCCTACACGCTTTGGTAGACGCTCATTAGAATGGTACAGTTATGTTACATGTATTTGATGGTTATGTTAATGATATCTCTATATCCGCTACTTACTATCTCAATCATTTTAGTCCCGATGTCTTGTTGCGTTGCGGTATGGGTGACCCCCAAAGCAAGCAGACCCTTGGTAGATAGAGGTAGGTGAGGACGGGGCAATCACAGTAGGGGTTCTTCAAGCGGGGTCTGGCTTGTTATAAGATTAGGGAAGATTGGGGCTTGATGTTAGAGACATACTAGGATAACTGCAGGCTTCAGGAATCTAAGGGTGTGAGGGGGCTGATAAAACCTAAATCTGGGTTGGCTCCAGTTCCACCCTTCACCGGCGTCGAGTGGGGAAGCTGAACTGTTAGATGCCGTTTAGGTAATGGGTGGCTAAAATTTAATGTGGGATTTTTAACCCAATCTCCTTAAGGAATCCATAGATAAATAGTACCTCCACTCCACCCATTATTGCGACGGATAGATTTGGAAAGCTAAGTATTATTGTGTTCATATTTAAATATTTGTTTCCTGTGTAAAAATAAACGTAAACCTCATATGTTTTTCAGAGCCGCGACATTAATCTAGAGAGTCTAATTTTTAATTAGACTATCTAAGCTTTATTTTATTGCTTTATACTGTTTAATTTATGTTTTGACTAAGCCATTTAAGATAAAGATGACAGAACTTCAACATTGACCAAACTTTATTAACAGGCTATGAGGTGACGTTAGTGGGTCAGGATTTGTTCTATTCTTCGCCATGAATCACCCCGTTGAAGACGTATTAGTATAATCATACACAATTCTCTACTAACTGATGAGGCTCTGAATTGTTGTATGGAAAGCCGAAACGTTAAGTTCTAAACACTCAGAAAGGGCTAACCCTTACTTGATCTGGCTAATGCGCCGGGTCCTGAGTGTGGATATGTCTTCCTTACAATCCACCTTAAACATATTTATTGTGTGTCAAACTAGGTGTTCTGTCGCCTTAATTACTCTGATGAACAATTCACCACTTAACCATGTGCGTAATCGCACACCTATTTTATTATTTCTTGTGAACTTAGCTTGCACGGCATATGTTTCGGGCGAGTATAGCTTCTCCGGACTAGCGGCTATTTAAACTTAAGGAGCCTCGGGTTCGAACCGACCGATCGTAGGTTATATTCAAATAATAACGAGATGGTCCCTTTAGTTCCGTAGTTAGTCATAGTAGTAAGGATAAATACATGGTCGTCTGGTTGTTTGCCACCTCCGCAGCGTTATAAATGTAGGAGTTGGCGGGGAGCACTACTTACCTATCCTAAAGAACAGTTTAAGGCACGGTGTACGAAGGATAAAGGTTATCTATTAACTCAATTACTAAATGACAGGAGGGCGAAGCCACAAGGTAAGCTAGTTTGATTAAACCTATCTACGAGTCTGTCAGGAGTTGGTCGTTATATACCTTCCTTGTTAAAGGTTCCAAGACGTCAGTCAGATAATAAGTACGATACAATTGACAACCGCTTAAGGCCAGACGGTACCCTAGGCCCTTAAGGCTATTCAAATTCAAGTTATACATAATTAATTTTCAATATTCATTTTAGCGATCAAGTAGGAACAACCTAGTGTATGAGTTAGGCGAGCGTTAGGTTTTGTCTCAATTTTATAGTTTTGTTTTCATAAACTTTATATTCTAGTGTAGATAATCGCCATAGCTTGTAACCATAAACTCAATTTTAGATCTAAGAACGAAATTCGTACTGACCGGGTCGCGAGATACTAAACCAAAACCGAACCAACGTAAATTAGTCGAAGGAAGGTCGAGTAACACGATTAGACTCTGTACCTGCGCAGAAGACTAAAATGTGAACTCTGCGCACCCACGTGACCACGAGACGCCAGCTGGGCACTTCGACGCACAGGCGAATGTATGGAAAGTCTGACCGTTTAGTCTTTAATTGGCCGAAGGGATAATTCGGTGGCGGGCCCAATAATTCTGAATAGAACAACTTACGAACCCTTAAGGAATGGTTGTATATGTGAATTTTCCTGGATGATTCCCAGTTAGGGTTACCCGTAAACGACCTGGAAACTAGGATTGGTAGATTTAGATAGACTTCCATACTAAATCGTCCGCCCTTAGCGCCCTCTATAAGACCTCCTCAATATCTCCATTATTAGACAGTTAGCTAAGATATCGATCGACCGAGTAATTCCACGATTATTACACAGATGGCGTGAGTTTCAGTGGTAAAATAATAATCATGAATGTATGTGGATTTCTGGATACCTACGGTTAGGACTATGTTATAACTTTATTTAAAGGGTAGGCTGTAGATGTATTTCAGGGTTACATTTACTTCTAATTTGTTAGTTTGTCTTTACGGCGATTCTACATATATTATTATAAGATTAGATTAGAAGAGAAGCTAGTAAGGATAGTGGTAGTCTTTTTATATACTTAGATTGCCTTTGGGGTGGCTTCTCGAATACCATTACGACTTTATAATTTCACTTAGGGGTTGTTAACGGGTTGTCAACAGGCTCTTTATGCAATTACTAAACTTATCGGTCAGTCTGTGGTGCATTCTTAAGTGTTATTGAGAGGGTTGTGTAATTTACGTAAGGGCCAGGCCGCGAGTATATTCGTTTTTATCTATATATATATTCCATCTGTTAGTTCATCCGTACGGTGACCTTTCATATTACATTACAGTTTTATAACTTCACTTAAGGGGTCGATAGCGAGTCTGCTAATAATTTAACTATGTACTTAGTAGGTCCACTTGTCTCCTTAATGCTCTATATATATTGTTATAAGTTCATACCTTCACTTAAGGGCAAGCTAGAGAACTGGTGATAGGTTAGCCATGTAGGTTATAGGTTAGTTAATAGTGAATCTGCTAATAGTTTAAATAAATTATATAAATAGGTACTAAATAGGTCTGTCTGTCTCTTTAATTATTTTGATATATTGTTATAAGTGCATAACTTTAGTTAAGGGGAAGTCAGGGAGTATATTAGTGGTTAGTACTTTTATATGTCTAAGGGTTCTCCTTTTAAGGTGATTTTCCTACTTTACTATGAGGTTACAAGTTTACTTAAGGGCAAGATAACTAGTGTATCGATGGACTACTTACCGTTTAAGAGTTCTCCTTTAAGGCGATTTCATACATTACTATAGGATTACGACTTCACTTAAGGGGTATGCGGTCATAGTCGTTATAACTTCAAGGCCTATCGTGTTCGAGGGGTAACCGTGTTATTACGAGACATGTTCGGAGTTGTAAGGAGGTAGCTAGGCTGGTGAATAGGGTGACTTAGGCTAGGGTACTTCGACTACGTTAGGATAATAAATCGCATATATTTTAATCTGAAACTCGCATTTAGTAATTTAAATTCTGGTCTAATGCTAATCAGGACTTAGTGGTTCTGCGGTTAAGGATTAGTCATAGGCCATTGCTTTTAATGTAGGTATAATGTAAAATTAGGGTTTTGATTTTGTTCTTTCACACCTGGGACTGATTGAATCCATACCTCTTAGGATCTGGGGTTATTATCGGTCACAACGAGGGGTCCAAATAGACGATTACGCCATTAGACGATCACAGCCAAATAAAATATTAGCTTTCTTTAATAATAACATTAACGGTTACAAAATACTATTAACATTTCTTTATAATAATAGAGACAACAATAATATGTTAGAATTACACATGTCTTCACGTATTCAAATTGGCGAGTACGTCGGTATACTCCACGTGAGTTATAATTTTACTATTTATTATTTTTATAAGGGGGGGGTTTCTACATTTTGGTGCCGTGACCAGGATAGGATAAAGAACTAAAGGAGGCTTGTAAAAGCCTACATTTTGTTGTCGTACAACGGATGGGAGGTCATTAAAATGGATTCCAGAAGAACAGGGGTGACAGAATGAGAAGTAAGGTACATACCTAAGCTTTCACTTTAGTAAAGGTAGACGGAGACCAACGTTATATTGGATCCCAAGGCTAGCCAGCAGGCAGAAATACACAAAGATACTGAGATTAAGGTATGTTTAATAAAAGAAAATCAAAAAATCAAAATGTTATTAAACCTGGGGACGGAGGTATTTAGGTAGTCGCACCACTCCCCGGTGATGTCCACCATTCTTTTTGCGACGACCTCGACGCTTCCGTCGTTTCCTCTTCTCTTGCGGTGCGGATTCCGGTGGCGGTGGCCTACCCTCGGCGTTGTGGTCAGGAGACGCATTGTGATCGACAGGAAGGTCACCGGGATTGACCACGCTGGAACACGTTGGAAAAGAAGGAGCGGAGACTCCGCCTGGGACATCGAGAACGTGGCGGATAACGCCACTGGACATAATAATAAGCTCGGAGGGCCTCCCCTCTACGACCAGACGAGAGCCGGTCTTCGAATACTCCCCTCGGGTCCGGGCCATTTGGGATTTCACGGCCACGGAGTGAATGATACAAATAATGCTGGTATAACATCGAACTATATTAAATTTTCTGGAAGGAGGGTAGATTGGAAATTGGATCGGTAACCTAAGGGGTAGATCGTTTTGTTTTCTCCCTTTTCCATGTGAGAGACCGAAAGGCGGAATAATAGTCTTAAATCCATACTATATCGAGATATCTTTTAGAAGGTAGGTTGTAAATTAGTTGTTATGTAAAGCTAATTATAGACACAAGTTTAGGATAAAACCATATTAAATTAGTGTAAAAGAATGGGTTTATTTTAGTTAGGTAGTACAGTACATCTATTTAGGTACTAGTATAGTAAGATATATTCTACGACTTAGGCTTAGATATAGGAAGGTATTACTAGTAATATGTAGACATAAAATTACGGCTAATACGCAAAATTAAAATTACATTTATAGAATGGTAGGCAGGGGTATGTGTATGATCTAATAACCTTATTTATAAATACATATTCGTATATCTCAATCATCCGAAACCTAGGGAACGGTATTCGTAAGATAAATCTTACTAGTCTCGTTCAATCTGAACTTCTATGTGGTAGTACCTATATGCTTATTGTCATAACATAGGTTCAAGAAAATGTTTAAAAACTAGATTCGAATAAATTTATTATTGGATAGCACTATTCAATAATTATGGACCTTAGCTTAATATTGTGAGTACGGTTCGAATAAGCTTGTGAGTGTTGGTTTGTACGTATATGTGTGCGTAAGTAGATGTGGATAAGTATATAAATTCGCAGGTGTTTTATGGAAGGATTCTTGAACTTGTGATTGTCAACTGATAAAGTGGAGGAGTTAGCCGTACTATTTATAAAAAGGGGAACCCCCTTATGGACTTTAGTGGCCTGTCGCGAGGCATATTACCGTATGGACATAGATTAGAGATCAGTATAGTTGGGGTGGCCTTAATGAACTGTCTATATACATAGAATTATTATTAAGAGGGGGGGGGGGGGGGGGGCACTGTGGAATAAAGGTCTTATATGCTGGGGGAGGGGGAGGACATAATAAAATAACGAGCACTTAAGAGGGCCCCAACGCACATATACCTTTGCTATGCGGGTGTGTAGCGGGAGTCGACAATGTTAGTTTCAGATAGAGCTCGTTTTCCAGTGGCGTAAAAATATTATAGATAGGCCCACAACTTAGCGTAAAGGGGGGGAAATATTTGATTACAGTTACATCACATGCGATATAAAAATTAAATTACAGTAATTTTCTAGCTATGTAGTTATTTAACATGTCATGGAATAAATTATGCTCTCGCTAACTTGTTGATAACGAGTTATGAATTAAAAATAGAAAACGGGAAATTCGGCTGTAATTTTCTTAAAGAAAAAAAAAAATTGGTTTGGACAGAAACCGCGCAACCAAATGCAGTAATCTGCTAGTCAAAGAATGTAGAAGGCCATGTTATTTTCGGTTTGGAACTTGCCATAGGACAGCGAAATCGATTTTAAACCCAAGCAGAAACCTGTACATTAAAGTAGGGTGCAGCCTAAATGTATCATTTTACTATTGAAGAGTTAGAGTGAGCTATTTTATGATTAGGGAATGCATTGAAAGGCGGGATAGCGAGCATTTGGAATGTTAATGCAGAAGTGAGGTCATAAGGTCACTAAGATATTAGCTAAAGTAGGCCTCATCCATCTCAGTACTTTAATTTTATACTAAGTAGCGCTGACTTAGTAAGTTGGGGTCATCCCCATAGGCCATTTAGACATATCAGTATATATGTGTAATTATCGGTTTATAAGTTTAGTTAAAGGGGTATTCCAAAGTACGAACATCTAATTACTGTTTCACTTGACGGTGACGTCTGTTAAGCCCTTAGACCAGGTGAACTTCCTCCAACGGGAAGATTCATGTCTGGTAGAAGGTAACCTTAACAAAGTAAACAGTAGATGTTAAAACGACTGAATGTACTTTGTGGGTTGTTAGTTTGGGGATACGATATGGTGAAGGGGAATTATATCAAATAATATAAACGGGGGGAGAAGGGGGTGTGCGCTCGAGCGTGAGGTGTTTGGCCGGCGGAGCTGTCTGGGGTGATTCTGTGCGATCGAATGTAGACGTTAGGTTTAGGTCATCTTTTATAGATTCGTTGCTACCGTTCACGGGCTATTAGATTCAGATTTTTGGATACTTTTGGATCATGGTTTTGCTTGCCAAATTATATTGATTGTCGATAAATATTTTATTACTAGGCGGACCAGTAATGTGAAAGGGTTTAACCTATTGTGATATTATTTATGAAGGTAATAAATTGGAAGTGTGATACTGAAATGTAAACGGGAAGTGTACTTATGTATATATATATATATATATACAAATCGGATTAGGAAATTTAGTGTACTTAAAGGTAAGATAGGACAATGGCAGGTATTAGGTGGTGTTCAGGTCGGGTATGCCTGGTAGCGTGTTCCTTTTGAACTAAATAGGTTATTGTTAATAGGTATTATCTGTTTAAAGGGTTCTGTCGAGTAGGCGATATGTAGCAATTGAGAAATGGGGTTGATGTCTGAGTAAAAACATTGACGTAGGTCAGGGACCGGTTTTGTTAGGGTAGTCATGTTAAGGGCGGTTAGAAATGAAATGTACATTACGAGAGGGGAGGGTACCACAGTATAAATCGCTAAGTTGTTAGGGGAGGAGTCAACATAATAAGTGTTTATTAAACTGTATTAACGTTTATTCAGAATTAGGATTCGCATGAAATATAAATATATATATATATATAAATTAGGTTCAATGTAGGATTAGAAGTGAGCTAGAACGTGGATAGATACTATTACCTGCTATGTAGATGTGAAACTAAGGCAAAATTATTAAACCCAGCCGAGTAGGACAAGGTTATTATTTAATTTGGTACGAGTCGTGAATTGAAATGATTTTGGATTTTTATACATGGTTAGTGTAACCCCTGAGATTTTTGCCGTGTGAGTTGCAGGGGGTCGTAATGTTTTGGCAGGTGCGATCCCTGAGTGACCGCGGGCGGTGCATGTCTATGTGTGTGTATACATATCAGTATGCATACATGTGTATATGTGTCGAAGTTGAGGTCGGGCCCTGCCTTAATGGTGGGAGAGTCAGGTCCTTAACTGAAGGAGCGAAAAGGGTTATGCTGAGGGTGTGTTTAAATCGTCGCGGGTAAAGATTGTTATTTGTTAGGGCCTGAATTGAAATGATTTGGATTTTTTATACATGGCTAGTGTAACCCCTGAGATTTTTGCCGTGTGAGTTGCAGGGGGTCGTAATGTTTCGGCAGGTACGATCCCTGAGTGACCGCGGGCGGTGCGTGTCTATGTGTGTGTATACATATCAGTATGCGTACATGTGTATATGTGTCGAAGTTGAGGTCGGGCCCTGCCTTAATGGTGGGAGAGTCAGGTCCTTAACTGAAGAAGCAAAAGGTGTTATGCTGGAGATGTGTTTAAGTCGCCGGGGGAAAAAAAAAAAAAAACGTGGGTGTGGCAGCCCTAACAAATTTGCCTTGTGGGATTCAGGGAGGTTTTAATGTTTCGGCAACTGCTGTTTTGATGGATCGCTTCCGGTGTATGTTTGTATAAGTGTGTGGAGGTATGCGTACATATGTATACGTCGTTAGTGGAAGTTAGGCTTAACGTGAATGAGGGGTGAGTAGTTAAGGGGAGGAGGGGGATATGCGGGGTATGGGTTTAGGCCGCTCTAGTATCAGCATTATTACACAAGGTTCAAATTTTACAACCGGTTCTTATAGTTGCTGATAACAATTTAATATTTGCTTCTTAATATCATTAAATAAACAACCCTCGGACGTCATTGCCCTATTCAGACTTTTATACATCATAACGAGCTGAGGTTGAGTGAGGCCTTTGGTCCTTAACTGAAGCAGATCCGTCATAGCTATTTATTGCTAGAATGAACAAACTCCACCGTTTGCGTCCAAACATCATCGCCATATTCTAACTACTATATCTATCATAACGAGCTGAGGTTGAGTGAGGCCCTTGGTCCTTAATCGAAGCGTATACATTATAATGAGCCTAGATTGAGTGAGGCCTTGGTCCTTAACCGAAGCATATCCGTCATAGCTATCTATCGCTAATATTGGACCAACTCAACTGTCTGTTTCGGAATATCGCCAAATGGAAAAACTCAACTGTTTCCATCATAATTATCTAAAGCCAATAATGGACAAACTCAACTGGTTGTTTCCGAACGTCATCAAAGGGACAAACTCAACTGTTTGCGTCCTAACGTCATCACCATATTCAAACTACAATATCTATCACAATTACCTACGGCTAAAAATGGACAAACTCAACTGTTTGTTTCCGAACGTCATCAAATGGACAAACTCAACTGTTTGCGTCCAAACATAATCGCCATATTGAAACTACTATATCTATCATGACGAGCCGAGGTTGAGTGAGGCCCTTGGTCCTTAATCGAAGCATATACATTGTAACGAGCCTAGATTGAGTGAGGCCCTTGGTCCTTAACCGAAGCATATCCATCATGATTACCTACGACTAATAATGGACGAACTCAACTGTTTGTTTCCAAACGTCGTTGCCATATTCAGACTGCAATATATATCATAATTACCTACATCTAATAATGGACAAACTGAACTGTTTGGTTCCAAACGTCGTCGCCATATTCAAACTACTATATCTATCATGATTACCTACATCTAATAATTGACAAACTCAACTGTTTGTTTCCAAACATCGTCGACATATTCAAACTACTATATCTATCATAATTACCTACATCTAAGAATGGACAAACTCAACTGTTTGTTTTCAAACGTCGTCGCCATATTCTAACTACTATATCTATCACAATTACCTACGGCTAAAAAAATGTACAAACTCAACTGTTTGCTTCCGAATGTCATCAAATGGACAAACTCAACTGTTTGTTTCCGAACGTCATCAAATGGACAAACTCAACTGTTTGCGTCCAAACATAATCGCCATATTGAAACTACTATATCTATCATGACGAGCCGAGGTTGAGTGAGGCCCTTGGTCCTTAATCGAAGCATATACATTGTAACGAGCCTAGATTGAGTGAGGCCCTTGGTCCTTAACCGAAGCATATCCATCATGATTACCTACGACTAATAATGGACGAACTCAACTGTTTGTTTCCAAACGTCGTTGCCATATTCAGACTGCAATATATATCATAATTACCTACATCTAATAATGGACAAACTGAACTGTTTGGTTCCAAACGTCGTCGCCATATTCAAACTACTATATCTATCATGATTACCTACATCTAATAATTGACAAACTCAACTGTTTGTTTCCAAACATCGTCGACATATTCAAACTACTATATCTATCATAATTACCTACATCTAAGAATGGACAAACTCAACTGTTTGTTTTCAAACGTCGTCGCCATATTCAAACTACTATATCTATCATAATTACCTACATCTAATAATGAACAAACTCAACTGTTTGTTTCCAAACATCATCGCCATATTTAAACTACTATAACTATCCCGACAAGCCGAGGTTGAGAGAGGCCTTTGGTCCTTAATCGAAGCATATTCATCATAACAAGCCTAGATTAAGTGAGGCCCTTGGTCCTTAACCGAAGCATTTCCGTCGTACCCGTCCTGATTATCTACGACTAATAATGGAAAAACTCAACTGTTTGCTTCCAATCATATTTCCCTTCTTCGATCTACTATATTCTTCATAACTATCCATTATATCTGGTGTTTCCTATCGTAGCGTTGCAGGGGACTGACCTTGTTTCGACAGGGTGGGTCCCTGAGTAGTCGCTGGCTGAGGTTGAGTGAGGCCAGTGGTCCTTAACTGAAGCTGTGTTCGTCATAGTTATTTGCTGCATTTGAGTAAAGCACGATCTTAAGCACTATAATTTCTTTTTAATCTCTTACGTTCTATTTCGAGTAATTATTATGACGTGTCATTCATTATTATTAGGAGGCTCTTAGGTGATCATCGTAGCTTATTGGGTACAGCCCTTTAAACCAGTTTAGATTAGTGAGGAACATGATGAGACAACTAGTACCACGCTAAACCAGGTTTGATTAGTCATCGTCTTGGTACGGAACTATAGTATGAGATTCATTAATATCTAAATGGAAGCAGACCTTGAACGATGAGATAACCTTGGAGTTGAGGGTGATTATAGGATGGGAGATGTCCATTAAGTTGATTAGTTAGAAATCAGTAGTGTCGAGAGACTGATTTAAGCTTTAGGTGCTGTTGCTAGTTTTAATAGGGTGAACGTATGATTATGTTTTAGGGTGAACTAAGTTGATTTTACGACGGGGGAATGGATGGAAAACCGTCGATAATATAAGCGAGAGGGAATTGGAGGAAATGAAAGATAAGGCTAGGACTGAATGGGTAAAGTGCAGTTAAAGGAAGGGTGATCCTTATGAGAAGACACGTTGAAAGGAACAATTCCGGTCAGGGAATTTGATGAAAGCGCGTAGAACTGATAACTCAAGTGTGAGGGTGAAGTGGATTAAGAAGTTTTCATTGTTGTATAAGGGGCCTTGTGTATTAGTCGCGATACCGCTCTCGGAGGAGGTTACGGGAAATTTCGATGCGATTTCTTTTTTACTGACGGCAGGGCTAGGATTAAGGTAAGGATAATATTAGGTTTATTAGGTTCAGGGCAATTAGGGTTAGGTAAACATGAGGTTTATAGGGTTTAGGTACACATAAAATTTATTAGGTTTAGGTAAACATGAGGATTATTAGGCTTAGGTTACAGATATGTTTAGGAGGTCTAGGTTAACATGAGGTTTATAGTGTTTAGGTTAACATTAGGGTTTATTAGGTTTGGGTGGACATGAGGGTTATAAGGTTTAGGTTACGGTTATGTTTGGGAAGTCCAGGTCAACATGAGGGTTGTTGGATTTAGGTTTATGTAGGGGTTTTTAGGTTAAGGTTAGCGTTATTGCTGAATTAAGGTTAGATTAAGTCTCGAGTAATTTATATGTCATTACTGAACTAGGTTCGAGTTGTAAGTCGAGGTCTTAAAACTTAGGTGTAGAGATCCAGTGGTTAATTAAGAAACAAGTCACAACTGATAAGTGTACATTTATGACTTGTTGGGGAGGATTGTAGTGGTCCCAAGCCTTTTATAAAGAATTGTAATAATCTGGACCCCACGACACGGTGTTGACATGCTAATTTAAGTTTTAAGAGAGCAGGTGAATTAAAGATAGAATTTATCAATAATAAATATAAATTTGATTAATCACCTTCGTAATTCATACCGATCGGATACTCCTAATAAATGGATAGAAAGGAGATCAATGAAGTATGAAGTAAGTGAGGGGCCCGGATGTCCTCACCGGGGTTCGATTAATATGGTTGTACCTACGTCATAAGGCGTAAATCGCAGTGGGATCCTAAAATCATCAACACAAAGAAAAATAATTACTCGTTAAATACGACCGATTCGTAAAGTAGCAGATAACCAGGAGGTTAAAATATATGGAGAATATCGATCGATTATTTTCAGTTAATTGTTATAAATATCGTAGGGTGCGAGAGGGATAGTAGAGTAGGCTCCGCGCCGCTTACGACGAGCCTTCAATGTGTAAATTAATCGAAGCTGTATAATCGAGTCACAAAGAAGCGGAGAAACTAGTTCGGCAGGTAAAGAGTTTAGTAGAATCGGGTGACGATTTCGATATGATTGTTCGATTATTACTATAAAGTAACTGGCCACTAAAATGCGAAGCACGTGGGTACACGTGGAAGTAAAATAAAGAAGAAATTAACTGGCGCCACAATCCCTAGACACGCCACGCGTTCAGGCCGCGTCTATCGGGGGGGAGGGGAGAACGGTTATAAGCGATAGGCGTCAGTTGCGGCACCCTTTTTCACTGTCGTCGTGTCGAGAGGCTGGCCGTGCTCGAGATTTCTGAGGAAGCGGGAAGGACAGGACACACAAAGATTTGAAGAAATTTAATACCGGCGCCGTGCACGTTTCGCCTACATCAAATATCAGTAAGTGTCTTTTGTGAGAACTGAGGCTAGCAATGTCAACTTATTATTGATGGGTTTGTACTATGGGGCTTTGTGAGGGACTTCCTTTATACCATGGCGTAAGGACTGTGTAAGGGACCGTGTAAGATGCCACCTTGGTTAAAGTGAAGGGTTGGTTGGGGAAAATTGAAAGTGGTTGACTTTTTGGTTGGGATTCTAGTTGTAAATTTGGAGTAGAGAAGGGAAAAACCCTTGCTTATTAAAAATGCAGAGGTAGTTTGTTGACATTGTTGGCTATGTACTCTTAAAGGAAAAGAGATTGCCGATTTCTGCAGAAAATTTAGTGGAGAAAAGGGCTCCTGCCGGGATCGGCGTCTCTTAACATGATGTTGTAAATTTTGTGATACTTTGTGGGAAGAAACCCCGTAATTAGGCTCTGATCTGATTAGTTAAGAAATCGTTTAAGATTAGGGTTAAGGTCAGGCAACCCTTGTGTAAATCCTGTCCTGTGTATATGTATATCTTATTGATGAAAGCCCTACGCAAGTCCTAAGCATCGACTTCGCGCTTTGATCGGACTCGAGGTGACGGGGCATGCTTACATGACTTGGCAGGCAACCCTTGTGTAAATCCTGTCCTGTGTATATGTATATCTTATTGATGAAAGCCCTACGCAAGTCCTAAGCATCGACTTCGCGCTTTGATCGGACTCGAGGTGACGGGGCATGCTTACATGACTTGGCAGGCAACCCTTGTGTAAATCCTGTCCTGTGTATATGTATATCTTATTGATGAAAGCCCTACGCAAGTCCTGAGCATCGACTTCGCGCTTTGATCGGACTCGAGGTGACGGGGCATGCTTACATGACTTGGCAGGCAACCCTTGTGTAAATCCTGTCCTGTGTATATGTATATCTTATTGATGAAAGCCCTACGCAAGTCCTAAGCATCGACTTCGCGCTTTGATCGGACTCGAGGTGACGGGGCATGCTTACATGACTTGGCAGGCAACCCTTGTGTGAATCCTGTCCTGTGTATATGTATCTTCATTGATGAAAATCCTACACGCTTTGGTAGACGCTCATTAGAATGGTACAGTTATGTTACATGTATTTGATGGTTATGTTAATGATATCTCTATATCCGCTACTTACTATCTCAATCATTTTAGTCCCGATGTCTTGTTGCGTTGCGGTATGGGTGACCCCCAAAGCAAGCAGACCCTTGGTAGATAGAGGTAGGTGAGGACGGGGCAATCACAGTAGGGGTTCTTCAAGCGGGGTCTGGCTTGTTATAAGATTAGGGAAGATTGGGGCTTGATGTTAGAGACATACTAGGATAACTGCAGGCTTCAGGAATCTAAGGGTGTGAGGGGGCTGATAAAACCTAAATCTGGGTTGGCTCCAGTTCCACCCTTCACCGGCGTCGAGTGGGGAAGCTGAACTGTTAGATGCCGTTTAGGTAATGGGTGGCTAAAATTTAATGTGGGATTTTTAACCCAATCTCCTTAAGGAATCCATAGATAAATAGTACCTCCACTCCACCCATTATTGCGACGGATAGATTTGGAAAGCTAAGTATTATTGTGTTCATATTTAAATATTTGTTTCCTGTGTAAAAATAAACGTAAACCTCATATGTTTTTCAGAGCCGCGACATTAATCTAGAGAGTCTAATTTTTAATTAGACTATCTAAGCTTTATTTTATTGCTTTATACTGTTTAATTTATGTTTTGACTAAGCCATTTAAGATAAAGATGACAGAACTTCAACATTGACCAAACTTTATTAACAGGCTATGAGGTGACGTTAGTGGGTCAGGATTTGTTCTATTCTTCGCCATGAATCACCCCGTTGAAGACGTATTAGTATAATCATACACAATTCTCTACTAACTGATGAGGCTCTGAATTGTTGTATGGAAAGCCGAAACGTTAAGTTCTAAACACTCAGAAAGGGCTAACCCTTACTTGATCTGGCTAATGCGCCGGGTCCTGAGTGTGGATATGTCTTCCTTACAATCCACCTTAAACATATTTATTGTGTGTCAAACTAGGTGTTCTGTCGCCTTAATTACTCTGATGAACAATTCACCACTTAACCATGTGCGTAATCGCACACCTATTTTATTATTTCTTGTGAACTTAGCTTGCACGGCATATGTTTCGGGCGAGTATAGCTTCTCCGGACTAGCGGCTATTTAAACTTAAGGAGCCTCGGGTTCGAACCGACCGATCGTAGGTTATATTCAAATAATAACGAGATGGTCCCTTTAGTTCCGTAGTTAGTCATAGTAGTAAGGATAAATACATGGTCGTCTGGTTGTTTGCCACCTCCGCAGCGTTATAAATGTAGGAGTTGGCGGGGAGCACTACTTACCTATCCTAAAGAACAGTTTAAGGCACGGTGTACGAAGGATAAAGGTTATCTATTAACTCAATTACTAAATGACAGGAGGGCGAAGCCACAAGGTAAGCTAGTTTGATTAAACCTATCTACGAGTCTGTCAGGAGTTGGTCGTTATATACCTTCCTTGTTAAAGGTTCCAAGACGTCAGTCAGATAATAAGTACGATACAATTGACAACCGCTTAAGGCCAGACGGTACCCTAGGCCCTTAAGGCTATTCAAATTCAAGTTATACATAATTAATTTTCAATATTCATTTTAGCGATCAAGTAGGAACAACCTAGTGTATGAGTTAGGCGAGCGTTAGGTTTTGTCTCAATTTTATAGTTTTGTTTTCATAAACTTTATATTCTAGTGTAGATAATCGCCATAGCTTGTAACCATAAACTCAATTTTAGATCTAAGAACGAAATTCGTACTGACCGGGTCGCGAGATACTAAACCAAAACCGAACCAACGTAAATTAGTCGAAGGAAGGTCGAGTAACACGATTAGACTCTGTACCTGCGCAGAAGACTAAAATGTGAACTCTGCGCACCCACGTGACCACGAGACGCCAGCTGGGCACTTCGACGCACAGGCGAATGTATGGAAAGTCTGACCGTTTAGTCTTTAATTGGCCGAAGGGATAATTCGGTGGCGGGCCCAATAATTCTGAATAGAACAACTTACGAACCCTTAAGGAATGGTTGTATATGTGAATTTTCCTGGATGATTCCCAGTTAGGGTTACCCGTAAACGACCTGGAAACTAGGATTGGTAGATTTAGATAGACTTCCATACTAAATCGTCCGCCCTTAGCGCCCTCTATAAGACCTCCTCAATATCTCCATTATTAGACAGTTAGCTAAGATATCGATCGACCGAGTAATTCCACGATTATTACACAGATGGCGTGAGTTTCAGTGGTAAAATAATAATCATGAATGTATGTGGATTTCTGGATACCTACGGTTAGGACTATGTTATAACTTTATTTAAAGGGTAGGCTGTAGATGTATTTCAGGGTTACATTTACTTCTAATTTGTTAGTTTGTCTTTACGGCGATTCTACATATATTATTATAAGATTAGATTAGAAGAGAAGCTAGTAAGGATAGTGGTAGTCTTTTTATATACTTAGATTGCCTTTGGGGTGGCTTCTCGAATACCATTACGACTTTATAATTTCACTTAGGGGTTGTTAACGGGTTGTCAACAGGCTCTTTATGCAATTACTAAACTTATCGGTCAGTCTGTGGTGCATTCTTAAGTGTTATTGAGAGGGTTGTGTAATTTACGTAAGGGCCAGGCCGCGAGTATATTCGTTTTTATCTATATATATATTCCATCTGTTAGTTCATCCGTACGGTGACCTTTCATATTACATTACAGTTTTATAACTTCACTTAAGGGGTCGATAGCGAGTCTGCTAATAATTTAACTATGTACTTAGTAGGTCCACTTGTCTCCTTAATGCTCTATATATATTGTTATAAGTTCATACCTTCACTTAAGGGCAAGCTAGAGAACTGGTGATAGGTTAGCCATGTAGGTTATAGGTTAGTTAATAGTGAATCTGCTAATAGTTTAAATAAATTATATAAATAGGTACTAAATAGGTCTGTCTGTCTCTTTAATTATTTTGATATATTGTTATAAGTGCATAACTTTAGTTAAGGGGAAGTCAGGGAGTATATTAGTGGTTAGTACTTTTATATGTCTAAGGGTTCTCCTTTTAAGGTGATTTTCCTACTTTACTATGAGGTTACAAGTTTACTTAAGGGCAAGATAACTAGTGTATCGATGGACTACTTACCGTTTAAGAGTTCTCCTTTAAGGCGATTTCATACATTACTATAGGATTACGACTTCACTTAAGGGGTATGCGGTCATAGTCGTTATAACTTCAAGGCCTATCGTGTTCGAGGGGTAACCGTGTTATTACGAGACATGTTCGGAGTTGTAAGGAGGTAGCTAGGCTGGTGAATAGGGTGACTTAGGCTAGGGTACTTCGACTACGTTAGGATAATAAATCGCATATATTTTAATCTGAAACTCGCATTTAGTAATTTAAATTCTGGTCTAATGCTAATCAGGACTTAGTGGTTCTGCGGTTAAGGATTAGTCATAGGCCATTGCTTTTAATGTAGGTATAATGTAAAATTAGGGTTTTGATTTTGTTCTTTCACACCTGGGACTGATTGAATCCATACCTCTTAGGATCTGGGGTTATTATCGGTCACAACGAGGGGTCCAAATAGACGATTACGCCATTAGACGATCACAGCCAAATAAAATATTAGCTTTCTTTAATAATAACATTAACGGTTACAAAATACTATTAACATTTCTTTATAATAATAGAGACAACAATAATATGTTAGAATTACACATGTCTTCACGTATTCAAATTGGCGAGTACGTCGGTATACTCCACGTGAGTTATAATTTTACTATTTATTATTTTTATAAGGGGGGGGTTTCTACAACGTCTAGGGAAAGCAACGCCCGTCGGACCTCCCTCCGTGTTATAAAAAATTCCGGCATGGCTTACCGCACCACGGTATAGTAGGTGGCAAAGAGACTGCCCAATGTTTTTGGAATCTTAAGATCTTTTTAGAGCTTTCTCTTTTACACTATGGGCCAAGTCACCATCGGTGTTTTGCAGTGGTGGTAACGACGACTGGCAGAAGTTCCCCTCGGCAGCTTTAGCAAGCGACCAGAAAGCACGACTCCCAGAAGGATAGCTCGCAAGTCACCCACCTATTTTGCCGATGAATTGGAATTTAGCTCTGGCAGTTGCTTTCTTACTGAACCTCGAGGCAGCATTTAATTTGCGTTTTAACTCAGAAATATTCTGATCCTTATTATTACGAGCCGTGGTCCAAGCCTCATACGCAGTTTGCGTTTGCAATTTTAGCTTCTTTGCAAGACCTATTAAACAGTCGTTTTTCGACGCCGGCATCAACTCGCGGTTTAGGAATGAAACATTTTATACCAGCGAGGATTGTCTCAGTGACTGCAGCTGCGCAGAGGTCAGGATCTTCTGAGCTAAAGCAGAACTGCCTCCACTTGAGTCCTAACGAGACAGTGGTCCGAGGAGCCAAAAGGCGCATCCACTGAGACGGCATATCCGTCCGGACGTGTAGTCAGCAGATGGTCCAGTAAGGAGCTCGCATGGTCCTCTATATCTGGTATTCTCGTTGGAGAAAGTACCAGCTGAGAGAATCCATAGGTAGTAGAAAATTTATGAGCAGATATCCCTGCATAGTCATTGGTTCGGGAACAGAGCCATTCACGATGGTGGGCGTTAAAGTCTGCCAAAATAACTAGTTCTACTGTGGGATATTGCTCTAGAACTTTGTCAGTCGTCAAACTCAGGTGCGTGAAGAGTCGAGTTACGTCCGTGTCACCGCTATGAGACATAGGCACGCATAACTACGAGTGTGGCCGCCGTGATCTACGCGTACCCACAATATCGACAGCTCCCTGTCTGCAAGGCTGTGAAGGCGGTGGCAGCAGATATCCCCCGGACGAACATACATACACCGGCACGAAGGCACTGGGACAGTGAAGGTATGTTGTATCGGCCGGGCACACACAACAGCTCCTGCTATTCAACCGTGGTTACGCCTTACTCATACAACTAAAGTTGACGGAGTTAGGGCGACTGTGATCAACGTGTTGTTGATCGCACTCAATTATTACATTTTAAATTGTATTTACTTGACAGATTTTGCGCAGCAATTTTATGAATTACACGAGTAAAAAAAATAATTTAACCCTAGGGTAGGTATGTCTAATTAAACACGATTGAAAGTGGTTAAGCGTAACTCGTGTAATTTAAATTGCAGGACATTTGTGTGACACGGCAGTGAAGCACGTGGTGAGTGCAAAACAGTTTAATTTTGAATAGTTGCACTTATCCCTTTAAAATACCTCCCCATATATACAGTCCACTTAATTTTGAGCTTTTTCTAATTACCTATATTAACATTATTTCTACTCCTTTTTCCATCCAAATCAGTTGCTGTGAGGGTAAACATAATAGTCTTACTACTCGCCAATAGATCCCTGGAAGTCATATTTTTTAGTTTATCATTGCCTGAAAACACGATTAATACGACGTTTTCTCAGAATGAAACCTAGCTAAATCGATTTATCGCCCCCGAAACTACCTGCATACTCAATTCCATGAAAATTGTTGGAGCCGTTTCCGAGAATACAAGATATACAAGAATTGCTCGTTTAGAGGTATTAGATAAAATATGAAAAGATATTATTGCTTGATGTGAAATAATACCTAATAGGTATATAGACTGCATTGTGATTACCAGCACGTACATTATTTGCTGATTTGTGGCACATAGATAGTTGAAGGGACAGAAGTGGACATATAATAATTTTATACCCTAATCATAATTACCCACGGGCATTAATTTTGCTGGCGGATGACACTGAAGGGCATTGTTATATCACGTCGCAACAGAAGAACCGAGTGACTTTATTTTTGGAAGCTCATCTATAATATCGATGAGATAGCAGGAGAGACGGAGAGAACATGCGACTATTTTTCTATTTCGCTCGCCATCGGCAGGGAATTCATTCCCACATTTATAACCGAAATGGTTGCGTACAGTGCGGTTTCAGAGGAACTTCCTCCCGCGAATGCTTAGGTTGTAGAATAAACTCCCTGTCAAGGTTTTCTCTAAGGACTACAGTATGCCACCTAAGTGGTATAAAAAAAAACGAGTTGCACTCCGGGAGTGCCGGCAGAAGTAAAAACCTTTACACACGATTCGCGCTTAACACTCAAATATGTCACAAAACATGTCTTAGACATTGTCAAGAAATAATAATGTTTGTTTATTTACTTTTTTGACGTAGTATATTTGACATCGCAATCTGTCATAGAATTAAAATTCCATATCCAACCTTCCTGTACTACTCATAATCGCGAATACTAAAAATAAAAATTATAATAGGCGTGGCATTACGGTTTCCGTCTTACGAATTTCCACGATTAGGACACGTGACCTGACGCTAGTTTATCATTTTTTTCCCATACCAAAAAAAGTGCACAACGCCGCTAAAGAAGTTTTCACTTCAAAAAATTAGAGTGTTTACAAACATTCTAATCAAATCATACTACGATTCGTTTTTTAAAAAAATCTGTTAACACTTTTACCCTCATGCACATGAATCAAAATAACAATTTTACATTTCATGCATGGACTTAGAACTTTTTATTGCAAAACTTACAAAAATAATAAGTAATCAATTAAATTTCACTATTCATGGTGTTTAGAAAATATCTAAAAGAAAAAAGGCTATTTTAATAAGTACAAACATACTTACTTTGTGTTCTTTATGTTACTTGGAAATTTCTGAGATCTAAACGGCGTAAAAATTGACCTGAGTCAATACCTACTCTCGGTGTTTTTCACTCTGAAGTCAGGGATCTTCTTTTGGGGATTTTTCCACCTTCTGCAATCACGCATGAAGCGTAACATTAATATCAGCTAACCGTTTAACATCAATGTAAGAGATAGTAGAGAAATATTAATTATATATCAGTAAATAAAATAAGAATTACTAAGGTAAAAAACTATTTTCTGCTTAAGTAGGTAACTATTGGATTTTCATATTTACCTAAATAGGAAAAGGATATATAATAAATTTAAGATACACTTCTACCAAAGTTTGAAATCGTAATAATGTCACTGATGTAATAGTAAGCGAACGGTTTAGTAGAAGATAAAATACTAGTCAATCCTCTCTTTTGGACGGATATGCGATATTTCTTTATAGAAGTTGCTGTGGCGGGACATTGACAAGGGTTGAAAATCAGTGGCGACCCACCCCAGCCCTGATTATGATGAACGAGCTATGAAATTAAAACGGTCGCACACACCAAGTTGTCATTCAAACGAATGAACCTTTTGTTGTCATTCGTACCTCTGACAAATCGTTCCTCTGTGTTTTGTTTTGTACATGAAATATCAGATTTTAAAAATAAATACATAAATACATAGACAAAAATACTAAACTCGTAAAGATACGGTATATGTTTAACTATTTTTACTATGAATTTTATCAAAAATATATAACTATCTTTTTAGTTAAATATTTGCATTGATCCTTTAAACAAAAATAGGCAAGTCCGCGTCGTTTAAGTGACAGAAAACTTGAGTAAAAACAAGGATGATGCGATATGTAACTGAACGTGCGTGAGGAGAGCAATAACGTCTAAACTCACTGAGATTTTCATTGAAATACATGAAATAAATTAATATATTTATGTATTTATATTATTAATATATATAAATAATTAATACATCATTGTTATCAAAAAAATGCTTTTTCTCAGCGTTTAAAGCATTATCATGGCTATGCTATAGGAAAGTTGTAAACTAATAGCACTTAGAATTTTGATGATGACTTTGCCAACACTTAAAAAAAAACAGTTTTTTTCTATTGAACATAAGTTCATTAATGAGAATCAGTAAAGTTAAAGCAAATTCAATTAAACCAGTATCTACTTTGCTTTTTATTACATAAGAATACAAGTAGTTTTAAAATTATCCAAATCGGGCCATTACTTACGGAGATATTAAAGGCCGGTGCAGACCAGGTCGTCTTTATGTATACAAAAAGTGTGAAAGCTGTGGTGTACGGGGACCGGCTTCGAAATGGTTAGAAAATTATATTAAAAATCGTAAACAGTGTGTTTACCAAAGTGTTAGATAAAATACACGAAGAATAATTTCAACTAAAAGCCTATCATTTCCAGTTAAAATTCAATCGATACGGAGTGCCTCAAGGCAGCGTACTGGGTCCTCTGTTATTTCTTGTACATGTAAATGACTTGCCGAGTTTTATTAACTATCAATCAATTCTGTTCACTGATATTTCAATTGTAATTTCTTTTGAAAATAATACAATTATTTATGAAGAAAAAAAAAACTATTGACGATGTTGTAAAATGGCTGAAATTGAACAAACTAAGTACTCTTCTTTCTTAAAAATCGTATTGGATGAGAATTGTTCATCACAGAAGTTTGTAACAAAATAAATAGATTTATTTTTCTGCTTTAAAAATAAAATGAAATAATAACTCGGACACAGCATAACTTGCATATCATGGTTACGTTGCCTATGTTTTACGATATGGAATGGACAAATTCCACAAACATCCAAGAAGTATTCATAATACAGAAGAAATGCATTAGAGCGATTTGTAATGTTGGCCCTCTGGAATCCTGCAAGCCAATATTTAAAAATATAGAATCCTGACATTACCAAGCTTCTATGTTTATGAAATAGATTCTTTTGTTAAAAAAAATCAACATATTTTTAGAAAACTTGGTGATAACGATATATTTTTTCAAAGGTATCTCAATAGATTGTAACATCCACGGTCACATACCGCCTTATTTAGCAAAAAATGTTATACTATGGCTATATAAGTTCTTAATAAAGTACCTGAAACCTTTAAAGGTATGTCATTTAACTTTTTAAGAAAAAAGTTGTACTCATCGCTAGTTGAAAAATGTTTTTATCATGTTAATTGTTTTGTAAAGTGACATTAATTACTTTATGACATGAAATATAACAAATTGATACAATATTTACTATCATAGTGATATTTTTTTTGACATTGGCTTATTCACTTTAAATTTAATTCACTAACTACCTAACTTAATTTTACCTGAAGTTTGACATTGTTATTTTAGGTAAATGAGTTTTAGTTTTTAATATACTCTGAGTAATAATAAGCAGATTATGAGATGACTTATATAAATATTTTTTAACACCTACCACCATAATCTTAAGCAAATAAAGACTATTTGATTTGATTTGAAAAAAGCACATAAATTTTATGAATAAAATCAAAACCACCAACCAACAGCAGATTCGAGCTATGACAACCGCTAAAAATGCTCTGGGATATTCTTTTAAATCTCGGATATTTAATATCCGAGGTTTAACACCACTATTTATGCCTAACATATTTGCGCCATTGTCGTAGCCTTAACCAACACAATCAATCAATCGATCAAATACTTTATTCTATATAAATTGAATATTTAAGCCATTTCTATCTAGCTCTCCCGAAATTGCATTGGTTAAATATTCTCCAGTTTTATGTTGCGTCCGAGTTATGCATAAACTATTGCATTGAGGCGCCTAGGGACTGCGAGGCCAGTGGCCCACGTCGCCCACGCCTAACGCCGCCTCTGGTTACGATACAAAAACTAAAAATATCTTATTTATTTCCTACAAAAATGGGGTTGTAAACGCTATTTTTTTGGTGAATTGGAAGACTAAACGATCGATAGAGGAGAAAATAGTACATTTTTCACCAAGGGGTGAAAGTGACTGATAACCGACGAGGGTGTAGACTTCAAACACACGAGGTGGGAATCGTCTTTCATCCCGAGTGATACATAGTGCTTTACACTACAAATGCAAGGATAATAAAATATAATTAATTAAAGTTTTAATTTACTTAACAAATATTAATTCACTTTTATAAACATAGATGGCACTGTACCAAATAAAAAGAAGCTATTTAATTTTTTCGTCAGCTTTTAAATAGAAAGTGCTTCTTCATTTCTACTTTTTTTTCCCTCTAAACGGGCTAGAAAGTAATAATCTCTGCAAACACGTACATTCAACCCTATTTTTGACTATGCATGAAGGTTCTTTCAGAGCATGAGTAGTGTAAAAAAGTAGGGTTGCATTAAAAAGTCACGCCCTTTATGCCCCTAGGTATTGATATTTGCGTGAACCTGTGTGCGAAATGTATGAACAAGGCGCAACGGACCCGCATACGTGACGAATTAGAATATTTCTAAAAACACCCTTACGTCTTCATGCAATGGATATCCATAGGTAATGGATATATTCTTTTTTTGAAACTCTTATTATAGAAGTATAAAGTTGTTCTGAAGTTTTCTTGACCTGTTTAATTTTGACACAGTGGAGACAAATGTAGAAAAACATATTTTTGAAAATACACTGAATTTAACCAAATTTACAAGTAAAAGTGGATCGCCCAACACTACCAACTCCAAAAAAGGAACCAAAGGCGTTAAAACTAAAGAAAATTGTAAGTACCTCTACCAATTAATCCGATTTCAAAATTCACTAAAACTTAAAAATAAGCCCCTACATCTTTACCTATCTTTGCAGCGAACTTATGGCATCCGACTTCAAAGCGTAGAAACCATATAAGTCGGTAGCTCAATGTTATTTTTTATTCAATATTTGCTTAGGGCCTTATTTTTTACTTATGTAGTCAAAATATATACATACCTATAGTTATTATGTTTAAATTTAATTGGCAGTGGCATCTAAAATTAGGTAAATTAATACTTATTGGGCACGAGTTACTTTCGCATAAAAATATTGTAACTGTTATATAGGGATCTATAGAATGAAAAGTATTGTATCCATATGATATGAAAAGTATTGTATCCATATGAAAAAATTTATAACTAATTTTGTTCGAAACAATTTTTGTTAGAAGTGCTTTTTTTATTATTCAGCCTTTAGCTATAATTCACAGTAGGTCGTCTGTGTAACTAAAAAATCGGCCGCACATCAACGCACATCAGGTAAGTTATATATCAGAAGAATGATAATTATTGTATCCATATGAAAAACCTAAGAACCAATTTTGTTCGAAACAACTTTTGTTAGGAGTGCTTTCTTATTATTTAATTTTAGCCTTTAGCTTATTTATTATTACGCCCAGTAAAATTATACATTTTACCTTAGTACAAAAGGTCGGATATCCGCCACTTTTGGATATGTTAGCGGTAAGGTATATGCTGGCGAATAAGCTGCTTTAACTCGTGTAGTTCGTTTTGCTGACACTTACACTACAACAATGCTTTTGGTCATTTGTCTTCAGAAACACCTGCACATGAAACTCCTCTTAAAGGGACAAACAGACTGGCGAACAAGACCATTTTTCTCTCGAATCCCAGAGTCTGGTTTACTCGAGACTGTTCCCAATTTCCCTTGGGAAAATCCCTTGAAGTATAGTGGTACCGTTACACTACCCCACATTGTGTTGTTGCTGTAGGACAAGCAGCGCATAGGGTACCGTTTTTACGATAGAGCAATTGGATTATTAAGTTTTTACCACTTGTACCCATTGGCGCCAAGCGCCGCGCCCGCGAACGTAAATATTTTAGTAAGCACTAGTATTCAGAATGCTAAAATTTTATTTGTCTATAATGTAACATGCTTATATTTAATACCTGTTTTACACAAGTACCAACTTTATCTGAGCACCTTTTAATGAAATTTATACGAAATGTTTGCTTTTTCTACTACATTTTTAAGTTAGTCGATCATTAAGTTGTAAAGTCGACTAAGCTATGATAATTCCAGTCCCAGGCCCCTGACGGCCTGCAGAAAGTACGTAATCATCGCTTCACATAGCCGCCAAGGTGTAGAAACTTTCTGGTAAATTGCATCATTCATAGCAAAACTAACGCTATATTGGCCGCTTTCTCTAAACAGATAACAATCTCCTTATTTCGACCGTGAGACTTTGTCAAGCTGATGCAATTGCCGTCAGAAAAGTTCGCGTGAAACACTGCGTGCCAAAACCCTGTGACGTCACTCCACCACGAGGTGCTATATTCAAAATACGTGCCCAACATTTCTGACCAATAAAAGAGGTCATTCTCTTTCCTTGTGAACATTTGACCATTAGCCAGTCAAGTTGAAAACGCGTCCCCATTCCCCACCACCTCTTTCTTACGCAGTTACTTAAGAAATGGAAACAAAGGGATCGAAGTTAGTTATCCCCAGTTATCGACAGTTATCGCTAGTTATTGTTAGTCGTCATCAGTTATCACCAGTTACCGAGACAATTATTACACAGAGACACGGTAGTTACTACACGTTACCAATTTCTCGTTGTGTCCAGCATCCCGCCCGCCGTAACAGTACCCTCAGACCAGACCTGACGTTTAGTAATAAAAAACTAAAAAATAGTATTTCATAACTTTGACGATTCAAAAGTGTTTGTAAAATCCTAATTTGAATAAATAAAAAATTGTCTTTGACTTTAACTATGTTACTATAGCGTCTTTGGAAACCGGCTGTTGGGAGGCTTGGAGTAGTCAAACGTGTGAACAAAATGATTAGTTATAGTTAGTTGCAAGTTTAGCCCCATAAAGAGTACTGCTGCTATCACTGGGCGGGTGCACCCGGATACCAGCTTGGCCCTTTTGACCAACGACGTGCTGTGAGAATTATCGATGATCCCAAACTGAGTCTTAGGAGAGACTTCTTCTAGAATGAAGTTATTTTAATTTTTTAAGTGTTGACAACGAGCGAGTTATTCCCCTAGTGTTGCAAGCGTCCACCGCTTACCATCAGACGGACTGTAAGCTTATTTTCCACCTTAGCAGTATTAAAAAAAAGTTCTCAAAAACAGTTTACCAATAAATATGACTCCAAAGTGTGATAGGGTTTGTTTTTTTATAAGGAATGTTGTCGCCTATTTAAGACAACAAAAACGTGTTTCTCCTAAAATTTCTGCTAAAAAACTTTCGGTCTAAAAGATAGAGTCCTTCAAAGGTCGGACGGACACACAGCGCTGCAGCGTAGGCTTCATAATTATAGGGCTAGATTGCCACCCTTTGGGTACGGAACTCTAAAAAGAGCAGTCACACGTCTGTGAAATGCTTATGGCGTAGAACTATTGCGTATGATGTTGTCGAAGAGCTTCTGAAGGACTTTCAGTAGGTACATGGTTTCCATTAGCTCAACCGTAAATCTGACACATAAGGTAAACATATTGTACACTACTATATTAATAATAATTCTTTAAGTTTATCACTAGGATCCCCTGAGAACGAACGAATTCCCTGAGATTATAAGTGCAAGAAGCGAATGAATAAAAAAACAGGTTATCAAGAGTTGTATTTAGGGCACAATTTTCCTAAAAGTTCCAAAACATGTATTTTCTGTTGGTTTTTCGTAAGCTTTTATTATTGATGTATATTTACCTAGTTTTTAAATACAATTTTGAATATTTTACAATTTCTAGTTTTATTTTTATCCACCTTTTTGTTTTGTTGGGGGCGTCAAAAACAGTTTATTTAATCTTTTATTGTTTAAATTCATACATTGGTTAGATTTTTCCATTTATTTTAACTAGCTTCTTTCGCTCGCGCCGAATGTTGTCTCCGACATGTCTCACGATTGCACCCAATCCTCTCCCTGCCTTCCGTATCCAACTAAGACTTGACGAAGTTTGCCAAGTGCTGCCCACCCTAGCTGGATCCTCCTATCGGCTCCTTAAGGTTTTTCTGGTGTCAGTCTCGTGTCCCCCCTGATGGTTCCCCTAGGGGAGTCGGACCAGCGCACCGCCGGGTTACGATTTACGTAATTTACAAACACAAACAAAAACAAAAAGTTGCTTTATCGTGAAAAAAGTAACACAAATTCGCTTCAATCTTGCGGCTATAGTGTGTGCGAGCTCTAAAGTATAACAACAAATAATAATGTTACAGCGCCATCTAGCTTATTATTAAGGCACACTGTTTTTTTTGTTTGTGTTTGTAGATTACATAAATAGTACGGAACAGTCGGTGCGCGAGTCCAACTCGCGCTTGGCCGGTTTTTTTTTCACTATATTGAGATTAGTTTTTTCAAGATAGGCCCGGTAAGACCTTTATAATTCGGGTGTTCGTTTCTTCACTCTATAATGAAGCATCTTCCTATGCTAAGAATAAAGCATACATGGCTTTGCATTGCGAGGGGGCCATTCAAAGTGAGGCATTCATATATTGAAAATATTAGTGTTTGGTGCGCGTAGCGAGTAATTCTAATTATAAAGACTCATCCGAATCTACAGAACCTCATGCATTCAAAAGATGTGAATGCAGCCCTACCCGGCCGAGGATCCAAGTTACGTAATTTTATGTTGTATAATACCGTATCTTTGATGTTAGGTCTTACTAATTGCTAAAAGTCACTTTTGATGATAAAAGAACGGTTTAAATAGACAAAAGAACTCCCGTATTCACCTAGTATTATTCAGAACGAACGTCCCGTTACCCGCTCTCGAGCTTAGCTCAAATGCCTCCACAATCGATGCAGTACCAAAATTTTCAATACATATATTTTTATACATATTTTTTATATAATGTGACACAAAATTGTAACATTCGTTGCTTAAACATTCTGGTGTAGAGGCAATGTTATAGATTTATGTCAATGTCACATATTCCGATAAACTTGACGTTGTCTGCCTATTATACCGCCCCTATTAGTTGTCTTGGCCACCTATCTCCTCGTATAGATGTCACTGTCACAAATTTTCCGCTAAAACGAACTGTAGTTTGTTTTCTTTCTGTCATTTCCTTATCGCTTTGTGAAAATATGTTGCATGAGTTTTGTGCTAGCCGAATCATACTTCAGGTGGACATATAGTCGAACCATACGATTTTGAAACTTTATTAAATAATTATATATTACTATTTGTTATTGGTCACCTATCTGCATCACCACATCACAGCTATATTCCTCTTTTGGGAACTTACCACATTCTTTTTAAACAACTGACTCACTTCAATACTGTCTATTTTGTTATACTCTCTATATTGATCAACTCACAGTTACTACGGCTCTCTGATCTACAGCTGAATATAAATTTTGACTCAAAGTACAGGTTTCTGAAAGATCATGCATGCCATTATGCAATCCTTTAAGCACAGTTAGATTGTTCGAGTGCCACTAGTGCACTGATTAATGTTTTTGGGGGTATATCCCTGATAGTTTTTTACAAACTAAATTGGCCCCTACTTTGGTTCCCATAGATGTATGAATACATACTTAGACATCTATTACTGTGGCTTTCAGATCAGAAGTGTGATCAGCCTGCAATCTTAGAGCTGTTGTTTTTTTACTGACAAAAAACCATACAATCGTTTTTGTGTCTCTGGCCAAGCTCCAAAAAGAAGGTATTAAAAAGCCTCAATATGATGGATCCTTTAGGTGAGAATTACTTCTGCGCAACTTAACTATCGCACGCGCAAATAAGAAGCCAGTACTGAAACTATTAGAATATAATAATTTAATCAGTATGTTTTATTCCCATAAATAATATCAAGATGTTTTAATCCCACACATTGCCATGTCCTGCACCGAGTCCCATGCAGCGCAGCTACATCTATTTGATTTTTATCTCTACGCCCACCCCTCTACACTGCTCTTCTCCGCTCTTTCCAATGTAAAATATTAAAAGTTTACTTTTAAATAAAATAAGGTAGCTCGTGATTAACTAACATATACAGGCGCTAACCTCAAACATTAAAAAAATATACATAGCTTAAATAAGGCTTATCTAAATGGCATGACGGGGTTCGAAGGGTTCCGTTTCGTTCCGTAGGTATGGCCTTGTAATTTTGCAACACAGCTTTGTAATTAAATTGAAATCATTTTGTAAGGGTAACAGGCACTGAGGGTTGAAATAAGAAAAAAACACTATAGGTTTTTACGCGTATAAAGCCGTATGGCACTATTACTTCGCAACGGAGCAAATGGTTAACTTGATTAGTAACTGTTGGTTACTACGGTTGACAGGTTCGGTATAGAGCAGTAGTTCCCAAAGTGGTCCAGGTAGATCCCCAGGGGTCCACGAGAGACTCGACGAAGGCTACGTTGGGGTGACAAAGAAAATTGGGGTTCACAATTCGTAAACGGCGGTCCATGAAAATGTATCTGCTTTCGATAGTGAAGTATTAAAATGTTGGCTTGATTTCACTTGTCAATGTAGGCAGATAATATTTTAAGGAGCTCAGCGACTCTTACTTGTAAAAAGTATAATTATAATATTCCATATTTAGACATAAAGCGAATTTCCGTAGTTAGTTCTAATATTTACATTTTAATATTATTATAACAATATGTTCTAACAATATTTAAACTCTATTGTGTGCACCACCATTTTAATTTTTGTTTATTTTTAATGTTTTGGGTGGACTGGTAGATAATGCCATGAGGCATTAAGTCTACCTTTGGTATCGTAAGTGTGCAATAAAGTTTTATGAATAAAAAATAAATAAATATAGAATGCTTATTAACCCACGTCGATGACTCCATTCCTCGTGGATGAAACCGCGGGCAAAAGCCAGTAAGCCTGTCTAGTTTTGCGATGTTACATTCAAGCTTCAACGAGTAGGTATTAATAAAGTAGAACAAAGCGAAGGGCACTTTGCGGCGTAACCTCGGTTCTCACAGCGTTTTTCGCATCTCATTTTTTTGTAACGCCACATCTTATAGTGTGCTACTGTCTTTACATAGTTTTTAACGATAAATTATTTAGCCTCGATTACTGAATAATTGAAGATCATTTAACTTCGATTCACTAGTTTTTTTTTTTTTAGTGAATCACTTGTGAACAAAATTCAGAGAAAGCACTTACAAAATTAAAGCATTACTTAGTCAAGTAGATACAGACAAACAGACAGACAGTTCTGTTCACTATCAAGATTTTGACTTGCCGATATTACGAAGGTGGCAAGCAAACATACGGCCCTCATGATGAAAATGTTTTTATCACCTGAGGTGTTACTCACGTGTTGAAGACCCAATAATAGTTATTTTCAGCACATTTACTCAAAAAATGCATTTACGAAGCTTGTTATTCGACAGAGTTCAAAAAATACGCACCATACAACGGAACTTTCACATAAGTACCTGTTTTACCGCACGCTCCGTTTTATGACGCCATGCGTATCCTTTACGGTTTATTTTTTTAAATTTTGGTCGATCCTACTTGGAAGCGCTTTTGATCTATACGTTTGACTCACTTTAATACTAAAAGAAAAAGAGACGAAAGATGTAGTTATTTTCGCCTCATTCTCCCGTTCAGCATAAAAGATATGAAATTAGTCAGTCAGTTATGCTTCCAAATCAGCAATTTTCACTTAATTTCAATAATTGTTCAAATTTTACTACTAATTTTCAAAAGTAATGACCTATCTGTATCATTTTCAAAAGTAATGACCTATCTGTATCATTTTCTTTTTGCTATTAAAAACAGTCTAATGAAAAAGTTTATTTAATTACCTATAAATTATACTGTTTTCCCGGAAATGTGTTGGAAAACGTTGTATGACATGCGTGCGGAATAGGTATTTACAAACTCGTGACTATGGTAAGCCCTCAACCACTCCTTAATTTCTTCGCTATATGTACAGCTTCATTCAATAAATTCATCATAAAATATTTCATCATAAAATTTTAATTATGACGTCGATTTTTTTTATACAAACTCGTATTTGCTGCAATGTGGTGGCTAGTTAAACTTATACGTTTTGTTTTGTATAGTATAGTTTAAAAAAAATTATTTAAAAAAAATCTTGTTAAAATTTTATACCATTAAAATAAAAGATTCTTTTTATAACTAATTTTTCCTTCCTGAACTAGCTATTTATTAAAACCGAAATTAAGTACATCACCTCCAACTTCATTTGATTTTGAGACCTAAGAAAGTTTTTATCCCCGACTTTAATTATAATTTATGATAATTAAATATAGTTTTATTTTAACCACATTTAACTTACATCTGCAGTATTAAAACATAATATATCATAACGTAAATTAATTCATAAAAAGATTTCATACCGTAATTTATTTCAATTTAAATTATTCTACGAATAGCTTGTTTGTTAACTGAAAATAAAATATTAAATCAGCACAACTTTGTACACAAAACAACGTACGAAAACTGTCAAATACAGTTGTTACTCTTAAACTATGTAATGCAAAATGAAGTAAAACAATTTCGAAATAGAATTTGCAACATTTAAAATGCATGGTAAAGAAAATATTTTCATTCCCAAATCAATATACTTTGTATGTGTTATTGTCCATGTTATATTATGTCCTAAGCCCATCTTTCACTGAACAATACCGAATCCCATTGCGGTAAGGTATGGTTTTTTTTAAAGCTGCTGCCAACTTTGGACTACTCACTGGTCTAGAAGGAATGATATACAATAATCCTCTATTTAGCCCTCTTCCTTTAGTTCGCACAGTTACGGCTTAACCACAAAATAAGTTCAGCTCGTTTAGCTTCAATTTGATTTTGATGGATTTCTTAAGATAATTCATCTTTATAAAGTCCGTTATTAGTGTGCTAATATTGAACAATCATGAACACCATTAGGTTAAAACTATGTCTAAGCAAGAAATTGCCAATTAACGTGTTCAGGTGCTAATCCTAAGTAGGCTTTTTGTGAGCTGATCTAAAATAGACGATAATATCATGATCCTTCAGCCTTCTTCAAATGATTTGCGCGCTAACGTTTCTCCACGCACTTCGCGAAGCTCCCATTTGTTTTAATTGATTTCGTATGAAAATTGTTATAATAAATCTGTCATCACTCGTATCCTGCCGGTATTACGTTTTAAATTAGACAGACCTATTTACTTTTGTTCTTTTAAAAAATATTTTTTGTTGCGTTACCACAAAAAGTTCTTGACTTGACTTACCGCCTATGATTTCGATGTCCGTTTAAGTAAACCTAGTATTATATTAAACAATATTAGTTATAAAAAATAATAAATGTTTATACAAAAAGTCGTAATTGTTCATGCGTTCGTCATTGTGAGCGGATTTAGCTGAAAGCTTTTGCTGTGACCTGATTGAAAGTTGATGTTTGCAATCAACCTGAAATATTGATAGTAGATTTATACAGAAATAGTAGATTGTACAAAAGGTGAAAAAGAATTTTCATGCGAGGACCTTAGTTGAATTATATTTATAATGTTCAAATATATTTATTTTGCGAGAAGTCAAGGATTGCATAGTTGAATCACGAGCGTTCACGAGTAGAATCTTAAGCGGAGCAAATGATTCAAAGGTTCGAGAATAAATTTATTTATTCAAAAGTTACGCACTCTTCTTTTTACCATCGACTACGAGAAAATAAGTTTTACCAACTTACATCCTCGCCATTTTAATCGGCTAACAGTATATAAAACCTAATTGTTTTGTACCGGCCGTTGCTATCACGAACGTAGAGTTTTCTGGCAACACTACTAGTTGTCAAGTCATAATAGTAATCTACACTCCAATAAGCTATTATGAAAAGCTAATATTTATATTTTTTGTGCCTTTTTTTAGACTTATTAAAATCGCATAACGCTTGTGCAGTGGCATTGTGTTAGCGACTAGTAAAAGTATTTCGAATGTGTGATAGTGACTTGTCGTAAAAACTTGGACGAACTACGATCGAAGGAAAGTAGTTTTTAGCTTTGGATAATAAAACTTCAAGGTTCTAGATCCTGTCCCTATTTTTTGTTCCTCTCATATTTATTAACTGTAATTTAGGGGTCCCAAATTTATTTATTTTATACCACTAAGGTGGCAAACAAGCTTACGGTCCGCCTAATGGTAAGCGGTCACCGTAGCCTATGGACGCTTGCAACACGAGGGGTATCATTTGGGCGTTGCTGACCCTTAAAAGACATAAGGTCCCCTTAGAGGACATAAGGGCAGACAGACGTCCATGTAGGTGCAACAAACAACGTCATTCGAGGTAAGTAACAGTCATTCCTCTTAAGGTTTTTAATCATAGTTGGGTTTCGCTGTACCCGTCAATAGGACGCTACATTAATACTATTTCAGTTTTCATTGGTTATAAATAAAACACACCGTAATATGATTTTTTTACCACACTATTCAAGAGATACATTAAATTATACATATATATTTTTGGATGGTTATTATTTACTTCTTTGCACCAAGCTATTTTTGAGTAAAAATTAATTGATAGAGAAACATCCCTATACACAAATGAAATAAAAAAGTCGGCGGAAAAAAAAAATTTACAAAAAATCAAACAAAAATTTCTATACTGAAATACTAGTGCTAGGTTCGGTTGAGTTTGGTTATGTATTATTCCCCAAGCGGAGCGAGGGCAGCCCACAAAAGTGCTTATAATACATATCTTATATTTTTTTTTTTAAATTTGGCCGCCGAAATCTTCATTCCAAAATATATAGATTTTTTTATTTTTTTTAAATAAAATTAAATCGAAATTTAGACATTCACATATCAAATATTATCATGAAGATAAATTATATCCTACTAATATTATAAATGTGAGAGTTTGTAAAAATGTCTGATCGGAATGAAACTTGGCTCACCTATAAATTAGGTCCTGGAATAGCACATAGGCATCCCGAAAAGTTCTCGCGGAAATAACTATAACAGAGCTCAACTAACTATAGCTATAGCTACAGCTTGATATAGCAAACGTCAATAGTATAAAAATAATGTGTTAATTAAGGAGTTCCACGCCGATTACCAAATTTAGGGCGCGCGCAGCCGCAGACAAAATCTAGTTATAAATAAATGATAAATAGCGTTTTCATATGAATAGTGTAATACATAAGCTGGTAGATGAACTTTAATTGCCAACTTATGTCCACAAACCAATCGCATTAATTATCCATCTGAACCGTTCAGCCGTGAAAATTACTTCAACTGCCAAATGCATGCAATGGGAATATTCGATTAATGTAGCGTAAGATACGATGATATCATGTGCGAAACTGAACTGAAGTACTATGTACGTTTATGACAGACAAAAATAGGACGAAGAAAATACTCATTGATATGATACATGGATGACAGATGTAGAACTTACACACAAAGGGATACGAAAGGGTACCAATTCAGTAAAGCTAAGAGGCTTTTAAGCCGATCCAAGCGACATTAAGACAAGATGTGTATTGGAACTCTAAAACAATAGAAAAATTTCAGTGATTTATTGGTTTGTGAGCTTAAAGTTACGATTTAGCTTCATACGCTCCGCGGAGTGCACCAGTAGTTGAGTAAGAGTAAGTTCTTTCTGTAAACATCGTACAATATTTGACAATCGGTCACTCGCTAAAATACAGTGTTTCAAACACTGTTTAATGATTATCTCATTATCCACTATCAAACATTTTTTTAGTAGTTTTCAAACAAATCTGCCAATGTAATTGTATAGTATATTTTTAATTATAATTTTTTTTGTCAAATACCTTGAATTAACGTAAAATGTCAACTTCAGGCCTTTCAGCCAAAATGCCTTCTAATATTGACTAAAATTTAAATTGTTTACCACAGTAAATGATCCAACTAAAATAATTTTATTATATTTATGAAAAGTTCAGTAATATTGTAATTCACCGGGGGGTGAAAGTGCAGGAAGGCTTATACGAGTGATACATAGTGTTTTATACTACAACTGCGAGAAAAATAAAATATAATAAATTTAAAAGAATAAGGTGTTTAATTAAAGTTTATATTAAAATTATTACAATTGTTGAAAGTGCCGGTATCAAAGCGTGTCAGGGCGCTTCACGCACCCACTCACTCGCAATCGCAACCGCGTGACAGGGAACTCCCGTCCTGGCGCTGACTCACCTTCGGGTTCGAGGCCCACGCTTGTCGAAGGGACGATCCCAAGAGCATCAACCTAAATCGAGGCTCCCCCCGCGAGAAGTTCCCAAACCCTTGTGCAAACCGACCCAACTTTTCACAGCAGAGGGCAGGCAGGAGTCAAGGCCATTTGCGGCCAACGACAGTCAGAAGTAAGAAAAAAAATGTCAACTTTTCTTTTAGATATATATGAAGGTTCTTGCCAAGCAGGTGTAGTGTACAAATTAACAGTTTCTTTTGCGCATGCGCAAACTGACCCGTGCGAATTGACAGAATAGGTACGACTAAAAACTCATGTTCTGACGTTCGGGATACAAACCAACTCTAAGTTGGTCAATAGTTTATTGAAGAACACCTAAAACATCTAAGTCTACCGTTGTTAAAGATTGACAATTGTTATATCTAAAATGACAAGTCCCATGTTTTACTAAATATCGACAAGAATGCACTAATGTTATTATGCTACGAAATCCTAATAGTAATATCGTGTATACGGAATTAATAAATTGGACTTAATGTATCGAAACAACAAAGTCGCTTAATCCAATATAATCTTCTTTCTGCCGTATGCCTAGCCTCCACGTAGCTATTATCCAACTGAAACTGAATTAATTCCGTTGTACACTTCACATAATCGGGCCAACATTGTTACAAAATATACTAAGTACTTAATCCCTGATAAGACAGATCCTTTCACATATCCTATAGTGCAATATTATTTAAGGAACGTCTGTCAGTTTTGTTTTGAAGCTTCAAAGAAGAAACAATTGTACAGTTGACATAATTTTTAGCATTTTGTCAGTGTAGAACAAAATTTACATTTCTGTTCGTCCGTGATGATTGGGTCACCCTTTACTAAACATGCTGTTATGGCTTTTTGGTCTATAATTTTTGGTGATGCTGGATTAGCACATCACTAATCTCCTAATATGTACACGGTGTAGTAACTTTACAAAATTTTACATTTTTTTTTAAATTTATACCACTAAGGTGGCAAACAAGCTCACGGTCCGCCTGATGGTAAGCGGTCACCGTAACCTATAAACGCCTGCAACACCAGGGGTATCACTCGCGAGTTGACGACCGTTCAAAAATCTAATAACTTCTTTCTTGATAAACCACATACTGTAGTCCTAAGTGGGAGAAAGTATCTCTGAAACCGCACTGTACGCGACCATTTCGGTCCTAAAGTGTGAGAATTAAGTCTCTGCCGATGGCGAGCGGTGCGATGGTAGAAAGTAGCACAATCAGTCTCAAAATGTCCCAAATCCTGTAATAATAAAGTATACTATACACAAAAAGCAGACATGTTTTTTCGAAATTGACCACAATAATTGAAATTCCTTATAACTCATACCAACTAGTAGGGGGCTAGGCAAAATGATGGCATATTTTCATTATAGATATTTAGGAAATTATCAACAAGTATTGTTATTGATATTCAAGTTCTTCGACGATTACTTGGACCGTGATTCCATTTGTGACACCTGATTGTTAACATAATTCACTAATTATAGAGAGCACCATGTATGTCCTCATGGAGTTGGGATTAAGATATGTAGATACGCAATGTACAACGTATCGAATGCTTATCATTTGCCAAATAATGCCAATGTAATCGTGTACCAATATAAAGTTTTAAAGTATCAGCACTAATGCCTATGTTGCACATTATTTGAAACAGACTTATGAGTTTTATTTATATTAGGTAAATGACTAATGTCCAAAGTTCAACGTTTAACAATAAACTAGCAATTATTAACCTTTTTTTTAGTTTGTATGAAAATAGGTATATAAGTAATTTAATCTACTTTTGCAAACCGCTGAATATTATAAAAAGGACATAATTTTTTTCTGTTGCGAGTTTTTTTTTAAGATGGTTCTCTACACCAGTATTTTATAGGATACGTGATACTATAGGTAACAGAGTAGGGAAATAATAAATAAAATCAATTTCGTGTGTTTTTTTAAACCACTAGAAAAAAAAACAAGAGATAAATAAAATATAAACTACCAATATCCAATAAAATACACTACTACTAATCCTACTTAAGCAGACAAACCTTTAAACTTAGTGTCCTAATTTTTTATCATTAATTTTCATAATTTTACACAAAAAATAAAAAACTGTAGACATTCCAATTCTTACTAACCAAGAGGAGTACAATATCCAATAAAAAATCCATCCAAATGAAATAAGTGCCATTTTTATTCCAGTTTTAAAAACTTTTGTTTAAAAAATTCAAACCTTCAGTTATGTACCTAAGCGGATAAAAAGCTTTCACTTTCCCCGCTTGCGTTCAGTCAGTCTGAAATATTGATAGAATATTGAAATAAACTAACAAAAAAATTATATTGTGGGATTGTACAAATATCGCCTTAACTAGAATATATAAACTTGATTATCGGCGTGGGATTCCTACGGCAACACCCTTATTTTATAAGGCAGTTAACTTTAACAAGTCATAGTTGCAGCTATAGTTCGTCAAACTGAAATGCGGTTATAATTGCTCCCGTGGGAACTTTTGAATTTTCCACGAAGAAAATTTCCTATGTCCTTCTCCATGTCTTTAAATATATCTGTGCAAAATTTCAGCTCAATGGGACTCTTTATTGTGGCCAGAATTTAATCAAAATTTATAGTTATTCCCGCGAGAACTTTTGAATTTTTCAAGATAAAAAATAGCCTATGTGCTTTAGTATTCTAGACTGTAATTTATTTCTGTGCCAAATTTTATATAGATCCGTTTAGGCGTTCTAGCGTGATTGAGTTACAAACATCCATCTATCCAAACTTTCGCATTTATAATATTAGTATAGATTTTATTTTTACAATACGAGTCCTTTTATCCTGATTTAGTACCTTTTCTACTGACAGTTCGTCAATCAAAATATGTCAAACCTTTTATGCGAATTAAACTTTATATTTCCAACTTGATAGGTATTAAATATTTAAAATAAATGTGTTGAAATTAAGTAGCTGCGGTACAAAAAGGACAGCTTTTTTAGGAATTAAATCAGTAAATATATTAAACAAAAATAATAAATAAAGATTTTATTTCTCTATTGTAAAAGACTTAAAACTAAAGTACAATATGGAGTTATATAGGTAAATTTTATTGCAAATGACAATACAGAATTATAATATAATTAACATATCACTAACTGGAAAATATTACTTGAAATGTTATAAAAATCCAGATAGGTCTGTGCTGTCAATTGCTTTACAAATATATTATAATTATAATTTCTTCTGTTACAGCTTTTTTAATTACAATAGTTTTTGTCATAATTTTATTACTATTTTGGTTATAGTGAATGCCTATTATTACTTTTTTACTAGGTTAAAATAATATCTTATAACTCTTATTTAAAATTTAAAACACGTAAATTGAGTAAAATACTTTTTCCCCACGTTTCATCTGGGTTGCATCACCCTTGGTCACGGGCAGACTGGGACAGTGTGTATCGTTTTTTCACACAATTTGCGCATTACACCGGTTTGTCTGATTTTTATTAACAATTGAACGCGAAAATTTAAAACACTTTTTAACCTTAATTAATGAAGCAGCAAATCAAGTTGACACATTTTAATTATCCATTTTACTTGTGAATTACTAAATAATACGTCACAAAAAGTATAAAGCAAAAACAAATTAATTATGAAGACATGCAGATTAAGTTTTCGTCACTTTAATTCTGAAACAGACTAGCAACTTTGTAACGACTGGAGATGGAACCAAGTCTGTGGGAAAGTCACAGATGCAACACGAGTCTGTCAGAAGTTTAAGACTCTGTTACAGATTAATTTATTCTTACAAAAGTCACACTCACGTCTACATTTAATAATCTTTTGATTATTTCATGACGTATGCTAGAAATTGACAGATAGGAATTCAATAAATTTACAATTTGTAAGTACAATTCATATTTTACATTTTTACATATTTCTGTTTAGTTAAAAATACAAAGTACAATATTGTCACGGTGGGATATTCACAAAATTGTAGTATTGTGGCTACATTTTTAGATTATTCTGTTAAATTGACTTGTTAGGCCATAGTAATTTACTAATTTATAAGCAAAAGTGCCTTATCAAACGCAGAACTATAGTTACAGATTTACATTTTTGCATAATTGTAAATCAATTATGGCAGGTAAACTTACCCTGTATAAAACGGTCGGTTTCGTCCACCTAAACTCGGTTCTAGTTATTTGTGCGGGAACCTTTCCGGGATAAAAATTACTTTCGTCGCTTTCACTGTCCCTGTTCCAAACTTCAGCTAAGCTAAGCAATTACGATCAAAATACAAATAAACAGACTTTCACAAATATATTCATTAGAATTAATAAGAATGAAGTAAAAATAAACAATTTAATTGCATAATAAATATAAATATACCATCATCATTCAAGCATAACATAAAGTCGAAAACAAACCTATCGGTTGTATGGAAACAAACAATGAATATGTTCTGTATCTTGAAAACGATGTTCGCTACGAGAATTACCTACAAACAATTCTGTCATTGTCAGGCCCTGTGCTGCCATTTACAACGAACAATATAGCTGAGCAAAACGGTTATAATTAGGGCTGCCAATTGTCACATTAGTACGACAACTACTAATGTGACAATTGGCTAAAAAACCTTGAATTTTTGAGTTTAAAACACAGACAGCGAAAAAAAAATTAGTTATCACACTTACAAGCTTTCTGTCACTGACTTATTTAATATGAATCTAATGATGATTTGGTGGTGAAACGTCACGGTTTAGCTTAGGTTTCAACACCATGACTTACCCTTAACTCCACCAGGCCCTGGGGCTTCAAATCAGGTAAAAATCTGGTAAATCTGAACGGATGTCAAACCTAGTAATAATCCGGATGTAATAAATATATAAAAAAACACTTATAACTGCAACGGTGGTTCTACAAACTAATCTGATTTTTAGGATAGGTAGTTGAAGGAATGGAAAAGGATACAGAAACATTTAATCTCGGTCCAGAGTTCTCAGTTCATTTTTCCGCAAGTTAAACCGCGAAGCTCTATTTCTTTACGTCACAAGTCACAACACAGCAACGGATTGATCTAATTTTTGTTCCTTTTAAGTTTTTTTTTTTTTTTTTTATACCACTAAGGTGGCAAACAAGCCTACGGTCCACCTGATGGTAAGCGGTCACCGTAGCCTATGGACGCTTGCAACACTAGGGGCATCACTCGCGCGTTGCCGACCCTTCAGAAATCTAATAATTACTTTTTCTTGTAAAAATCTCATAAATAGAAAAAACAACACTAATAACTAAACTCGACAACTGAATTACACATGGGCAGTAAGTAATGTGGGTCATCAGCCAATTCCTAAAGATATGAAAAATTCAATTGAAATATCGGTATATTTCCCTGAAACAATTTTCCTATCTGGAAGCTTACTATTGACAACAATTTCAATTACAATCGCATGTCAATATTAAATTATATCGTAACTAAGTATGTCGAAATTTTCATATATATTTTATTTGGTAATGAGTAATTTTCTCTGAATAACTTTAATTTTCATAGCGAAATATACACAAAAATTTAGTTTTTAAGCCCGTTTGCTTACTTTGACTCTAAAGGATCTTTAATACCACGGCGCCCTTGTACCTAATTCTTCTGAAAACCAAATAACTAACACAAAGAATAATTTATCAATATTATCCACTAATTTAACAACAAATAAGCTGCAAGGATTAAGACTACCGACCGTAGCTTGCCGTTATTTCACGGGTAAAATCCCTTTGTTCCTAAAACTTGTTTCAGGATTTTAAGTTAAACTAGTGTTAAGATTGTAAAAACGTTGAATAATGAAGCTTGAAGATTATAACTTTTTGAGTATTGCCTCTTCGAAATTATGATTTGAAGTACCATTTTTTAACAAAACGCGTTTTTCTAGATAAAGAAAACAGTTACTTTTTAAGTTCGAGCTTTCGACGATATCCCTTTACCCATCCTGACAATAATGTTACACATGTTATACACAATAGCAGATGTAGGACCCTGGAATTGTCTTACTGGATTGCTGGAACATCAAAATAATTCGATTAAATTAGTTTATCAGTGGTGTTAAATTTCATCACTGACTATAAAAGGTTAGTTCTCCACACACAATTTACAATCCTTAGGTTTTTGGTGAATGATAAATACATATTAGTTCTACCTATTCGACAAAAAAGGGGGAGGAGATTCTCAATTCAGTTTTTTTTTAATGGTTTCTGTCATCCTTTTTTTTCTTTAAAAGAATAAACTCCTAGATTAGTCTCAATTTTATCACATTCCAGTTATCATGATGGAATCGACAAGGAATTGAGGAAACACCTTAAATATTACAAGCATAGCATACACCTAGCGATTTCTAAAATTTAAGTATCAAATGAAATTTGCATTTACAAAGTATCATTTGGTGAAGAAGAACTTATGAACAAGATCACAGATGGCCAACGAAATTCCTCAATGATATCTTTTTCAAGTATTGCGATAAAACATCTCGACTAAATTAGCCAAGCGACTTTGACGAAGCAAATTTAAATATTCGGATAGAAATGGTACCATTAAACTAAACCATATGACCAAGTCTGTCTCACCTTTAAAGGATCACCAATCTTTAGGACCGAACAACGTAGAAACCTGAAATTTTCACAAAATATGTGTTGTTATGGTGGATTTCTTAGCACATAATATTAAAAAAGAAATAGTAGATATTTAACGGGGTCTCCATACACGAAACAAGTTTTTAATTTTTTTTGCACTATCGTAAAAATGGTAATGCAAACAAACTTCAAACTTAAACGATTAAATTACAGTCTATAGTCCAAGGTGAAGCGCGAGTAGGGCTCGTGCATTCTGTGGTGGTACGGAACCCTCGGTGCGCAAGTCCGACTTGCACTTGGTCAGCTTTTATTTATAATATATCAATAAACGATATTTTTTTCGTTTGAACACAACTTAGCGTTTTGAACAGTCAGTGCATCTTATTTATATAACGGAGCAAGCGTGTGAAAAAATCATGATTGAATTGATTTGTTTACCAACTTTAAAAAAGGAGGAGGTTTTCAATTCATTTGTATGTGAAAAGGACTAACAACATATTATAGAATTAATGCTCCGCATATATGATGCAAACTCTTCCTCTGGTTGACAACTCAATAGTGAATTGCGGTGCGTATTTAAAATCAAAACGCATCAGATTTGGTACGCGCTTTGATTAATTCAAATACAGAATTTACTATGAATTAAAACTCAATAGAACGAGTTGAAGGCTATCAGTAAAAATATAAAAAACCCTTTGTCTCTAAGACACGTAATGACAACATTCCTTCACCGCGTTTCGATCACTATTGCGGTGATCTGCGGATGTTTTTGCGTAGTGCGTGGGGTTTGAAATTCTTAGCGTTTTATAACTAATTTTAATCTTATGCGTAACCGTTTTTAGTTACAGAACAGATTCTACTAGTTAGTCTACGATTGTTCTGAGGCCATGATTATGTGCAAAAATTCCGTACATTAATTATAATCTCTTACTTTGGTATCAGAATTAATAGTGGTATATTACCTTCATCTCCTTTTCATATTAGGACGTTGGGCCGGGCTGGGACACTAATTTGTTATGTTCTGCAAAACGGTCTCACTTTAATATTTCGAACCCGAGGTAGCGACACCTGCTTGCAATATTTCACTTCTCGAATAGTGGAGCTCTGCGTGTTCTGATGTTTATCTGTTACGTTGAACTAAGGAGGTTTTACTTGACAGTTTTAATGTTTTTAACTTTTAATTTTGTTGTATTTAAAAAATATTTTTTTTTTTTACAATATGATAAAAAGAAATGTTTACAAAAATTCGAGGTTTTTTTTAGTATGAAAATAATAGAATTTCTTTTTATATGGAAGAATTGTTAACACTGTTTTGCAGACTTTATTTGGTGCTTAGCACAAATAAAAACATTTACATACACCGCGTTCGTTTCGTATTTCTTAGATTTCGGATAATATGATGAATTTTACCATTTTAAGGACGTCCTTCTTTTAAGTGTTATCCAATTATTTAATTATTTAAAAACTTCGTTCGCGTGGAATTTAAGTAAATGTGAGGTAGTTTAGGAGAATAAGATTCGCGCCGCCTCACAGCGTGCTTCATACAAACGAATTTCCCACTTATTTTTGAGACTTACCAATCAAACATGATGAAATTTTGAAGACGTCCTCTAGGATTAGATATCTGGAATAAAATTAAAAGTTGTTAAAGACTTTTTTAAAGATTTTGGAAAACCATAGACATAGATATTTGGCTTGAGATCATGCCTACAAAATTTCACAGTATTCGATCAGTAAATGTCCAAAACAACTAGGAAATTCGTTTGTATGAAACACGCTGCGAGGCACCACAAATCGTATCCTCTTCGTATGACAATGTCACTTATTAAATAAAACTGTTCCCTTGGTTTTACCAACGGAAAAATAAAGACAAAAAAAATCATGATTGAATTGATTTGTTCACCAACTTTAAAAAAGGAGGAGGTTTTCAATTCATTTGTATGTGAAAAGGACTAACAACATATTATAGAATTAATGCTCCGCATATATGATGCAAACTCTTCCTCTGGTTGACAACTCAATAGTGAATTGCGGTGCGTATTTAAAATCAAAACGCATCAGATTTAGTACGCGCTTTGATTAATTCAAATAAAGAATTTACTAGGAATTAAAACTCAATAGAACGAGTTGAAGGCTATCAGTAAAAATATAAAAAACCCTTTGTCTCTAAGACACGTAATGACAACATTCCTTCACCTCGTTTCGATCACTATTGCGGTGATCTGCGGATGTTTTTGCGTAGTGCGTGGGGTTTGAAATTCTTAGTGTTTTATAACTAATTTTAATCTTTTGCGTAACCGTTTTTAGTTACAGAACCTGATTCTACTTTATTTTTCCGTTAGACTAACTGTCTACGATTGTTCTGAGGCCATGATTATGTGCAAAAATTCCGTACATTAATTATAATCTCTTACTTTGGTATCAGAATTAATAGTGGTATATTACCTTCATCTCCTTTTCATATTAGGACGTTGGGCCGGGCTGGGACACTAATTTGTTATGTTCTGCAAAACGGTCTCACTTTAATATTTCGAACCCGAGGTAGCGACACCTGCTTGCAATATTTCACTTCTCGAATAGTGGAGCTCTGCGTGTTCTGATGTTTATCTGTTACGTTGAACTAAGGAGGTTTTACTTGACAGTTTTAATGTTTTTAACTTTTAATTTTGTTGTATTAAAAAATATTTTTTTTTTTACAATATGATAAAAAGAAATGTTTACAAAAATTCGAGGTTTTTTTTTAGTATGAAAATAATAGAATTTCTATTTATATGGAAGAATTGTTAACACTGTTTTGCAGACTTTATTTGGTGCTTAGCACAAATAAAAACATTTACATACACCGCGTTCGTTTCGTATTTCTTAGATTTCGGATAATATGATGAATTTTACCATTTTAAGGACGTCCTTCTTTTAAGTGTTATCCAATTATTTAATTATTTAAAAACTTCGTTCGCGTGGAATTTAAGTAAATGTGAGGTAGTTTAGGAGAATAAGATTCGCGCCGCCTCACAGCGTGCTTCATACAAACGAATTTCCCACTTATTTTTGAGACTTACCAATCAAACATGATGAAATTTTGAAGACGTCCTCTAGGATTAGATATCTGGAATAAAATTAAAAGTTGTTAAAGACTTTTTTAAAGATTTTGAAAAACCATAGACATAGATATTTGGCTTGAGATCATGCCTACAAAATTTCACAGTATTCGATCAGTAAATGTACAAAACAACTAGGAAATTCGTTTGTATAATACGCTGCGAGGCACCACAAATCGTATCCTCTTCATATGACAATGTTACTTATTAAATAAAACTGTTCCCGTGGTTTTACCAACGGAAAAATAAAGACAAAATAATGTTAACGAATAAAGTATTGCTTAAAAAGTTATCTCACAAAACAATACATACGCTACATCCAATCCAGTAAATATATAAAACCATTATGTTGCATACACAATCAGTGCACAGTCAAAATCCAGTCATTGTTAATATAAGTAAGAGAGCATACATTAGGAATTTTAAAGATTGCAGGAGCACAGGACTCTCCTTGGAGAAAGAGGCTTAAGCCATAGTCCACCACGCTGGCCCAGTGCGCACTGGCGGCCTATGGTTGAGCCAGTTGCTACTCGACTGATAGTGTTTCAAGCCACCCATAAGGCCTAGGCTTAACAATTGCTATTATAATTATTTTTTTTTTTTTTTTTATACCACTAAGGTGGCAAACAAGCTTACGGCCCGCCTGATGGTAAGCGGTCACCGTAGCCTATGGACGCTTGCAACACCAGGGGTATCACTTGCGCGTTGCCGACCCTTCAGAAATCTAATAACTTCTTTCTTGAAGAACTCCATACTGTAGTCCTTGCAGAAAACCTTGGCAGGGAGCTCATTCCACAACTTAAGCGTTCGCGGGAGGAAGTTTCTCTGAAACCGCACTGTACGCGACCATTTAGGTTCTAAAGTGTGAGAATGAATTCCCTGCCGATGGCGAGCGGTGCGATGGTAGAAAGTAGCCGTGGGCATCATTTCGAACAATTCCTCAGAACACAACCCATTGTACAAGCGGTAGAACACACACAGTGAGGCAAAGTCTCTCCTCAGACTTAAGGGCTCGATACCGCAAGTGAGTTTGGAATCGTCGACAATTCTCACAGCCCCTCGTTGAACCGAGTCAAAAGGGCCAAGCTGGTATCCGGGTGCACCTGCCCAGAGATGGCAGCAGTACTCCATATGGGGCCGAACCTGCGACTTGTAAAGTAGCAACCTTTGCCCCGACGTGAAGTACTGCTTCGCTCTGTTGAGTACACCAAGTTTTTTGGACGCCAGCTTCACCTTATCTTGTAAATGATCTCGGAACTGAACATCGCTGGAGATGTCGACACCAAGGATCCCAACGCTCTTGGAGATGGAGAGGGGAGTGTTCTGGAATTGTGGGACCACAGTGAATGGAGTTTTCTTAGCGGTGAACGCGCACACTTGTGTCTTTGTAGGGTTGAATCGGACCAAGTTTACCCGTCCCCAGTCAGAGACCTGGGACAGTGTGGTCTCGATTTGAGACACAAGTTCTCCGCGGTTTTCCTCCACAACGGAACGAGGGATGTTTGCACGACCCGTGTAAAAAGCGTCTCCAGTACTCTCATCTGCATAGCAATGTATGTTGTTGATGTCCAACATGTCATTGATATGCAGTAGAAACAGCGTAGGAGACAGCACAGAGCCTTGCGGGACACCAGCATTAATGTCCATGCTATCAGAGCAACTACCGTCAACTACGGTTCGTATGCGTCTGCCGGACAAAAAGCTAGCCGGCCATATGCACAAACCCTCGGGCACTCCGTAAGATGGCAACTTCGATAGAAGACCGCGGTGCCAGACCCGATCGAACGCCTTCGCTATGTCCAGGCTACATGCCAATGCCTCCCCCTGACTCTCAATGGCTAGTGCCCATCGGTGTGTGAGATACACTAGAAGGTCACCAGTCGAGCGACCGTGGCGAAAGCCATATTGACGGTCACTGACCATATCGTGTACTTCTAGGTATCTTAGAAGCTGTGTGTTGATCACACGCTCCATCACCTTAGAGAGGAGAGAGGTAATAGCGATAGGCCTGTAATTCGATGGATCTGATCTATCGCCCTTTTTGGGCACCGGGTGCACATTCGCAGTCTTCCATGAAGACGGAAATTGCCTAGTGTGGTAGGAAAGCGCGAAGAGGCGCGTGAGTACAGTACATAACTCAGGAGCACACTGCTTAAGCACCACTGCTGGTATACCGTCTGGCCCACTCGACTTATGAACGTCTAGAGAGAGCAACGCCCGCCTGACCTCCCGCTGCGTTATGGAGATTTCTGGCATGGTCTTACCGCACCACGGTATAGTAGGTGGTACAGCGCCTTCATCGTTCATATTCGAGTTCGAGGCAAAGAGACTGCCCAGTAGATCGGCTTTCTCTTTAGCACTATGGGCCAAGTCACCATCGGTCTTTCGCAGTGGTGGTAACGACGAATGGCAGAAGTTCCCTTCGGCAGCTTTGACAAGCGACCAGAAAGCACGACTCCCAGAAGGATAGCTCGCAAGTCGCCCACCTATTTTGCCGATGAATTGGAATTTTGCTCTGGCAGTTGCTTTCTTACTGAACCTCGAGGCAGCATTTAATTTGCGTTTTAACTCAGAAATATTCGGATCCTTATTAAAACGAGCCGTGGTCCAAGCCTCATATGCATTTTGCTTAAGAATTTTAGCTTTTCTGCAAGACCTATTAAACCACGGCCGTTTTTTGACGCCGGCAGCTACTTGCGGGTTAGGAATATAGCATTCCATACCAGCAAGGATTATCTCAGTGACTGCGGCTGCGCAGACGTCAGGATCTTCTGAGTTAAAGCAGATCTGCCTCCACGGGTACGATGCGTAAAATTCACGCAATCCATCCCAGTCTGCCGACTTATAGTGCCACACACGACGCCAATTAGTTGGCCCAGAAGGATCGGGTTGTGTGCATGACACTTGAGTCCGGACGAGACAGTGGTCCGAGGAGCCAAGAGGCGCATCCACTGAGACGGAGTATCCGTCCAGACGAGTAGTCAGCAGAAGGTCCAGTAAGGAGCTCGTATGTTCCTCTATATCTGGTATTCTCGTTGGAGAAAGTACCAGCTGAGAGAATCCATAGGTCAGAGCAAATTCGTGAGCAGATATCCCAGCATAGTTATTGGTTCGAGAACTGAGCCACTCGCGATGGTGGGCGTTAAAGTCTCCCAAAATAACTAGTTCTGCTGTGGGATATTGCTCTAGAACTTTGTCAGTCGTCAAACTCAGGTGCGTGAAGAGTCGAGTTACGTCCGTGTCACCACTATGAGACCTGTATAGGCACGCATAGATACGAGTGTGGCCGCCGTAATCTACGCGCACCCACAATATCGACAGGTCCCTGTCTTCAAGGCTATGAAGGCGGCGACAGCAGATATCCTCCCGGACGAACATACATACACCGGCACGACTCATGAAATTGTGTTCGAGTTTGTAGCCGGGATAGTGAAGGTATGATGTGTCGGCCGGGCAGGATATCTGCGTCTCCGTTAGAAAAAGAAAGGTCGGCTGCGCAGTTTCGAGATGGTGGTGGACTGCGTTAAGATTTGCGTGAATACCCCTGATGTTGCAAAAATCCACATTGTATGTGGATGGAGTAGCCGCTGTGCAAAATCTTTTCTTTTTCTTTCTTATGGCCATAATATATAAAAGAAGTTACTAAGACTAAGGGATGAGGATTCACTGCACAGACAGCATAGAGGACAAAAGGTGCGGTTCTAAGACTGCCGAAGCTCGCCACAGATGATACGGTTGCTGGCACGGCGGGCGGAAGGGCCCCTGATCCCCCTCTGTTGTAGTAGCCGGGTCCACTCCGGTCTCCTTCTCCGGCACGACTACAGATACTTTACACAGGCTGGCGAATCAGCCTCCCAGGGCGGAGATTAAGTGATCCCTGGGTTCGGGATCCCGTTCAACCTGCGGGCGGCCAGCGGTCAGCCGTTTCATCAGGTCTCCCTGACCGCCGAACCAGCACGCCGCGTCTACGCCGAGCATGACAGCAACAAGCACCGCCGGTCCTCCACTGTCCGCGCAGCGAATTCTCAAAGAGCTCTGGCAACCTTACTCACCGGCAGGAACACAACACTACTCAATGTTAGTGTTATTATGGCCGCGGTTTTCTGTAAGGTGGAGGTACTTCCCCAGTTCGGGCCGCTCATTCGAGCAAGTACTCGCTATGACCTGCTTTAGTTGTTCGGGTGGCTTATTCGAGCGAGTACTTGCAGTGCAACAGCATAATAATTGAAAGGCATGCAAATAAGTACGTACATAGTTCCTACTCAAGAATTATATATAACACAAGTTTTAGAATTTCTTTTGTATGAAATTATTGTAATAAATATTTGTATAATTATTGGTAAGTATATTTCACGCATGATACCGTTTTACAGTATTGTTTTACGTCGCAATGGTGCATAGAGTCTCTTGATTTATATCTCTTTGATTCCTGACAGTGTTAGCTGGAGGGACAGCGAATTAGAAAAAATACTTTTTGTCCCGGTTAGGAATTCTACGTGAGCATTAGCTTTAACACTTAGATCAGTAATAGGGAATCTATAGCTTTCTGCTGAAAAAAATATGGAATTCTCTTAAGCCCTATTTCAGCAACAGTTCTGAACGTTTTAAAAATTAGTTTAAAAAAAATGCTTATGACGATATGCGAATGATGCAGTTAAGTTTATAACTAACTATATCTATGTAAATGTATTAACTGGTTTCATTTAGAATTATAATGTATGAATAGACTAAAGACATGGTCGAGTCCAATAAATTATTCCAATCATTAAATAATATGCACAGTACTCATATTGGTTGTCTCAGCCGTTGTTTGTCCCCACTGCTCGGGCAAAGGCCTCTCTTTAGAGAACGGTTGCTTAGACCAGCGTCCGCCGTACTGGCCTAGTGCGCATTGGTAAACGTAGTCTAGCTAGTGGCCACTCGACTGTCAGAGTTTTTAAGCCGCCCAAACACTCTTTAATTTTATAGCAATAGCCATTGATATGTTTGTAAGTGAGGAAACAGAAAGTAATATGTATTTTTTTTTATCTAGAAATTGAGAATAAATAATTTTAAATGTTTTGGGAAGATTTTTTAGAGTGAAATAGTAGATGCATAATGTTTTAAGTCTTCCGCGATTATAAAAACTCAAACCGACTTTCCCTTGACTTTGACTTACATCAGCCACAATCTAAACTAACTATAACCTGAAAAAACTAGTGCGGCTAAATTTCTAGGGTTTCGCATCCATAGCATAGGCTGTCTGTCTGTCTGTTTGTCCTAAATTAGACTGAAGTAGATAGAAATTAGAAATTTACACAGAATATGGAAGATTTTTAACAATAAAAAAATAGGTAAGTAAATATTTAAAAACGTCTACGTCTATAGGTAATATTATAAATTAAACATATGTTTGCTGTTTTTGCTCCATTGTAAAAACGGCAATACATAGATACAAGCTTTAAACTTAAAACGATTATATTATAGTAAAACATCAAATAATAAAAACCGGTCAAGTGCGAGTCGAGCTCATGCATTCTGTGGTAGTTGTGTACTACCCTCGGTGCACGAGTCGGACTCGCACTTGGCCAGGTTACCTACTTATCTACTAATTACACCTTTACACAATGTAGTTATTTGATTAAATTTAACTAAGGCGTAAGTAACAGTTACGCGACTGACAGTTGGTTTAATTACGCCGTCTGTACGTTATGGCACGTAAACCTCTCCAACAAGCGGCATCCGTAAAATGCTCGCTTTATGATTATTTGCTCAACAGGTTACAACATTATTTGTTATAGCTGCATGTCGGTTTGAGTTTTTAAATTCAATAAAAAACCCTGTTTTTTTGAAACGTCAAAAAACTTTCTGAAAACCGGTTAAGAGGCAGTACTACGTGACAGTAAAAACAAGGATCACGCTTTATGTAACCAAGCATGCGTGAGTAGTACAGCTACATCGTAATTCACTGAGCTTTACATTGAAATTCATGAAATAAATTAATAGTTTATTATACATCATTGTTATCAAAACATCGTAACGACAGGTGTCGTTATCGTTTATAGAAGCAGTATGATGTAAATAATATTCTCTGAACAACGTAATATTGTTGTATATTTTAGTTAAGTTACAATAGATACTTATGTGTAACTTATTTATTAACAGCTTGTCTTAATTATTGTTGCCAGTATTTAGGCATAAACAAGTAAAGATGCTACATGGCTGAGTAGTTAAGCATCAGGACAACAACTAAATAATAAATTAACTTAATCTTAAATACATTGCGAATAGTTTATGCGATTTTTTCACTACATGATATATCTGTCTAATGTGATGCAATATTGATGGCTGTACTCAGGCCTGGAAGTAATATTGCTTATTATTTTATTTCCTGATCTACATACCTATGTGCTAACTTTTAAAACACTACACTTTTACCGCTCCAGCACCAAAAAGGTGGTTTTGCTGTTTAAAAGCAGTGGGGTACTTCGCTAGCTCGGGATTCAAAGTTGGCACTCTTCACAAAAAACAACTTTGTCCACTTGTTAAACAAATAACTTTTTCTCGGTGTTTAAAGCACTATCACGGCTATGCTTTATCAAAGTTACATTAGTTAACTGATAGCACTTAAAACTTTGAAGATTTCTATTTCAAAGCTTTAAAAAAAAGGATTGCACTTCGGGAGTGCAAGCAGAAGTGAAAACATACAACCTGGATATAACATTTAAACATGTGTAATCTGCACTTTCATCTTTTCATCAACCCAATTTCCTCTTCATTTTTAATCTTCCTATAGAGTTTAACATTTTTTACTGATCACAAAAAAAGTGCACAACGCCGATAAAGAAGTTTTCACTTCGAAACAGTGTAATAGAAATCGTGTTTTCACATCTTTGTGAACATCTATCGGATATTTTTGAAATCCCTTATTTAAGTAAAAGTTCGACTTCAATTTACGTTCATATCGTTTAAATTAGTTTAGTTCATTTAAATTTCATATCAGCTGCTTTTTGAGAATGGAATAAATGTTGTCTTTTAACAGTCGACAAATGAATGTTAAATATATAAAAGACGGGGCATTAGTAGGGTATGCTACATTTGATCTGGCAACATGTATTTTACGGTATACGGATCAGTCAACAGACCTCGTTCCACATAATGTTCTCTTCTACTCAGCGCCTGCTCTATTTGGAAGTGGTTTGACTTAATTTTGACCTTAGCTTTGAAATCGATAGAATTCACAATATGGATAACTTCTTCTGCCCTAATGCGCCTTTTCTTATTTTTAAAAAAAACATCAATATGTGTAAAAGCCCAAATCATTTTTTTCCATAGCATAGGTATGCCATGCCATGGATATATCAACAAAAATTGTTTCTTTATATATTTGTATTATATGTTTATATTTGAAAGTATTATATAATGTGTATTACGTATTATTATTATATGTGTATTGACTTATTACTATATGTATTTAATTTTTGTATATATTGATATCTTAATATATGTATTATTACTTAGCCAAAGAATTTGTAAATTTATTTAAAGGGTTTTTATGATAAAAAAATTGTCATTAATTTGTTTTTCGACACTCATTTGTTTTTTTGAAGATAACGTTAATTTTGCTAAAAAAATTGTATTATCACTGGATCTTTTTTTTTACTATAAAATAGTTTGTAAATATATTTTGTTTAAATTATTAACTAACCGGACTGTTGCTACTAAAAAGGTATCAATAGTTCGGTGCTTTGTCACAACCGAACTATTGCAACTTAAAAGTTTCAGTAGTTCGGTCAACCGGACTACTGCTACAAGAGGTAATTTTTTACTTTCCAAATTGGTATTGTTAAAACATAAGAATTCTAAAAGAAATGTCTTAATAGAGATAACTTTACCTCAAAACACACTGCAACTAAATTAAATTGTCTTTTTTTCTTGTAATCTATCATGTACTAAAAAAAATAAAAAAAATAACTAACAGTCGGAAATTTTATTCTGAACTATTTTATACATGTTTTATTTACAGACAGTGATTGCGTAACAAGTTATGTCACCTGCACATGCAGTTTCTCTTACGTTGAAAAGTTACGTCGGAATTTAACTTGGGCCAAGTTGAGAGGTGCTAGAAACGCCACGTAGAGTGCCCGCAGCGTGCAAACTATGTCTTTGTTTCTCCTTGTTGGTCTATTTCTGTTTCCTGCAGAGTTTGCCTTATTATATAAGTGTGAAACTGGCATAACTTGTGAACATTTTGGAGGTTGAAAGGTTTAGTGATACAAGCTTTGGCCAGCGGCTCCGTCCGCCGTAAATTTGGTTATCGGCGTGGGATTCTTACTGAAACTCCTTGATTATACTAAAGAAGTTTGTTATAGCAAACTATAGCTGCATCTATAGTGTTCAAGTGATCAAGTGATCAATTGGTGATCAAGTGGAACTCGGTAATAATTACTTCCACGGGAATTATAATTTTGAAATGGGATGTTTTTGAGACAAAAGTAGCCCATGTCCTATTCCGTGTCTTCAACTATATATGTTCAAAACTTCAGCTCAATTGACGTTGCGGCGGAATTGGGTTACAAACGTTATATTCCAGGGGAACTTTTGCATTGTCCGGGATAAAATTATATATGCTATGTCCGTTGTGCTATTCCAGACTATAATCTATCTCTGTGCCAAATTTTATCCAGATCCGTTCTGGCGTGATTGAGTGACAAACATCCATCAAAACTTTTTCATTTATTAGTATAGTATAGAAGTATATAATATTTAAAGTTAAAGCTGCATTAAGGTAGGGATAAGTAGGGATCAAAAAAAGGAATTAAACCCACACCACAGGTGGCGCCACTTGTTCAATAATATTTATAAAAATAAAAAGGCTCAATAGGTAGCCTGATTTTAATGATCTAGGTGTCCATCGAAAGAATATTACTTTGTTTATGACAAAAAAGACTTAAGGGTTCTATACAGCTTCTGAGTTTGCGATCGTCGACGATTCTCATAGTTGATCCGAGTCAAAAGGGCGAAGCTGGTATCCGGTAAACTGATATATTATGCAGATATTTTTCGTGCATAAAATTGATGATTACGCACTTGTGCTTTTTAATTTACCAAATAAAATAAAAACTCTTAAGATTTATATATTTTCGAACCGTACTAAAAACAGAAATTCAATGTTCAACATGTCATACTAGCTCGTTCCGATTGTTTTCTATATAACTATTAATATACTATTTAGTTATAGTTAACTAATCACTGTGTATTTTTATTCGACCACTCATGAAAAACATACTGCTGCCTAATTTTGAACGGGTGCACCTAGATACCAACTTGGTTGATTTTGACTCGATTCTTCGTCGATTTAGAAAATTGTAGACGATCCCTAACACATAAGCGGCTCCGAACCGTTTTGTCTAGGAAAGACTTTACCTTCCTATGTGTGTTCTACCGCTTGTATAACAGGTTATGTTCTGGAAAAATATTCGGAATTATGCCCATGGCTACTTTCTATCATCGCACCGCTCGCCATAGGCAGAGGCTTTATACTCACACCTTGGTTGGAACCTTAATAGTCACACACTGTGTGGTTTCAGAGGTGTTTCCAGTCGCAAACACACTCGAGGCACGCGTACTACAGCATGGGTTTCTTTAAAAAGAAAATTATTGGATTTTTAAAGGGTTGGCAAGGTGACCGCTTTATATCACGCCAGCCATAAGCTTTCTTGCTACTCAGGTGATATAAAAAATCGTTTGGTGAAGTGATTTATATGTATTTGTATACCCATGCCAAATTACCGCTTTCTAGTGCTAAGAGTCTGAGCTAAGACACAAACAAAGAGATAATTAATAGTCATGGCAAAACTACAAGAGTTTTTTGTTGAGTTAGGAAACCTAACAATGGAATAAACGTAAATATAAATATGACGGAAGTTATAGTTTTGCAGTCAATAACATTGTTCCGGAATGCGTCGTTATGGTAAAAGGAAACAAGTGTTCCTATGCTCAGAATCTTTGTTCTCAAAAGGCGGAAAAAGTATCTATGGCAGATATTGAGAGAAGAGCAAATGCAAGGAATTAAGTAAATGGGGTGTTAAATACCTTTATAAGCAGTCAGAAATTGTCTAAAATGGATGTTCAAAGGATTCTGTGAGTTTCAGCGAAGTAAATATTGGGTATGGTCAACGAAATATGATAGAAAAAACAATGCTGTAGAAATATGAGCATTGGAAAACATGTTGTAGCGTGTTTCCAGAGTAGCAAACCGATACATTTAGCATTAATAATTTCAATACAACGTAATATAAAAGGGCTCTGAAACGATTTGTCAAGGGAATAGTACTCAACAAAGGGTTTATACATTTCAATGGGCAACTTGTTGTGCGCGACCGTTTTAATTTCATAAATCGTTTATCATAATCAAGGCTTAAGCTGAAACGGCTGTGATTCCGCTACCCTTGTCAATGTCTCGCCACAAAGTACAAGATAACATCAAACTGACTGGACAATGTGAAAAGCGGTATTTAACTCATAAGTGGACGCTGTGATGAATGAATACCGTTCGTTAACCGTCCATAGCTCAGGGATATTCTGACCTTTTTGGATCGGAATTTCCCTAATGCAGCCCGGGGCCTCCGAGCTTAACGCACACTCGCCCTTACCGACTCGCCCATGTCACCGGAGCATGTCTCCGAGTTGACGTTTGAAGTGTTTGAGCCTCCTGTGGTGATATCATCGTCGCCCCCGCCGCGCTCACAAGTCAGAAGTAGCCACCCCGGCCACCACCCCGTCGCGACTCCAGTCAATTGAATCGTCCCTTGATAGGTCTCGCTTGCGATCGCGTATTCGTTATTCGGGCTCCGAGTCCGAAAACGCCGTTGTTGGATCGGGAAAATATACCTGAGGAACGAAACGTTCCTCAAGAGGTCGCAGGTCGGTTATCCGTTTAGCGATGACAGGGCACAGTCCTATCGTACTGGCCTCTGTGTATCTACAAAGGTGATACTACAAAGCGATCTAAAATCATTTTTTGACTTAGGTAACGCTGTCGTAGTGGCAGGCGACGTAAACTGCAAACATAAGCGTTGGCATTCGCATTCAACATCGTCAAACGCCAAACGACTAGAGGCCCTAGTCGACCCGTTTGGTTCCGATATTATTCCGCCCATGTCTCCTACTCACTTTCTGGAAATAGTGACACATAGACCTGACGTACTAGACATAGCACTTCTTAAGAACGTAACCTTAAGGTTGCACTCTATACAGATGATATACGAGCTCACATCTGACCATATGCCGGTTCTCTTACGACTAGGGTCCCCAAACGACGGTCATCCGTTCGTTAAGGACGTGGTCGACTGGCGGAGGCTAGGTAAAAACCTAGAAAAAATAGACTCGCCCCATCTCCATAGGATCCCGGACAATATTGTCACAACTGACGATGTTAGTTTAGCGGTCGAAGCGCTTACTAGCCACCTCCAATCTGCCGTAGCGTATTGCCCTAAGCAGATTATAGTGTATAACAATCTCCGCTGAAAACTAGGCTAAAGAGTTTCTTGCCGTTTCTTTTCTTTAGAACGCCTTTTTTTCCGTAACTGCGGTAAATTTTAGTAAGCCGAGGTTCATGTCCAGGACATCCTTGTGCAAATCGCCCCAAGTTTTCGCAGCAGAGTGCAAGCAGCACCGCAGCGAAAGTTACGCCGCGTGTAGTTGTCAAGGCCATCTGCAGCCAAAACAGTAGTCAGTAAATAGAAAAAAATATTTTTTTTTCTGTCGTCTGTATTTCCTCAACTAGCAGATTGTTATGATCTCAATATTTTTTTAAATGCCCACAGGCCTTTCCTTTTGCTTTTATAAGTTTTCCTACCCTGTTTGTTATTTAAGAAAAATTAAAAAATATAATGTAGTTTATATAGATTTATTAAGTAATAAGTAGTCTCTTAGATATAAAGTTGTTCTAAATTTATTTTAGTTACTAAACTATTAGATAGTTAGTTTATTATAGGTAGGTATATAGATTTTATTTGTTTTGTAACGTTAGCGTTAAAGATATAACGCAAAGCAATTAAAAAATTATCGTCACATTAACAAATATTTATTTTACAAAAAACAACTGGGTCATTATAAAAGAATGCAACGTCGCAAGCATATTTTTTAATTACTGTTATGACTATTATCAGTAAATAATCGTGACAAACCATAACAATAAATAATTGCAAAATGAAACGAAAAAAGAATAGGTACATTAGATTTTATTTCATCATAAATTTTGAGTACTTTGTTTAATAAGGATATCCATTCGCTTTAATTTAATATGTTGCTCAAGTTTTAACAACGGATCAGACGGATAGTTTTACAGGCACTCATGACGAAACTATAAGGATTTCTTTTTTGCCATTCGTCTAAAAGTAACATCTAATTATTAAAAGCTGGCTCTAAAATATACTTTTAAATGTCATGTAATTCAACGTCGTGAATATTCCAATTAGACATAAGAAAAGACGTTTCGGTACGGGACTGAAACGTAGGGGATAGAAATATTGCAATTGCACAATTGTATTCTCATTCAGAGAAAGAGCTCTTGCATTAAAAAATAATTAAGAGTATTAGTTACGTCCGACGGCGGAGGGCAGACTGCCGCGCACTAAATAGTCGGCTAAATACTTTGCATTAATTGTATAAACTGTTACGAAATAGCTGTTTCCTTTTTCCCAATTATTTTAAATTTAAATTAAGAAATTGACCAATGTAAGTAAGACTAAGGCTAGGTCCTACGTAGGCGATTCAAAGCGAACAGAATCGCGAATGCAATGCAATGCTTTTTTTCTGAACGGACTGTGCAATTGACTGATGCAGCCTTTACTGCTTCACCGGGCTTTTTAGGGACTCTGAAGGAGCCTCAGCCTATATAGCGCTCAACGCTCAAAGGCTCCCCGCGGAGGGAGCCTCGGCTTGGCCTCGGCTTGGGTTGTCGCTCTCGGAGGCAACGGGCTTTTGGGGCGAGACTCTGAAAGAGTCTCAGCCCATATAGCGCCCAACCCTCAAAGGCTCCCCGCGGAGGGAGCCTCGGCTTGGGTTGTCGCTCTTGGGGTCGTCCCTTCGAACAGCGAGAGCCTTGAACCCGAAGGTGAGTCAGCGCCAGGAGGGGAGTTCCCTGTTACGCGGTTGCGCTTGCGAGTGAGTGGGGGCGAAAAGCGCCCCGGCACTCGTTGAAAACTCGTGTATGTGAGGTCGTTGAGACCAATCTCGTTATCTGGAGAGATCGTCGTGTGGGGCCGTTAGGACGTGCCGAAGCCGCCTAACAATAGTTTTTCAACCGTGCCGTGGTCGGTCAGGGGATAGTAGCTTGTGGATTGCACAATTAGTCCGTTCGGGTGATTTTGTGTACGCTTTAAAGCGGACTGCCAGGTCTTTAAGATATTGGGGAATCGTGGGGAGCTCGAAGTCCCTGTGTAGGTCCGCATACCAGACAAACCGGAAGGCTCCGGAGGCCGCTCTGAACAAAGCGGCGTCATTGTACTACGTGCGCGAGAATCGCCCCGAATTAATTAAAGTTCTATATCCGACATTATTTAAAAACAAAATTACAGTCGGAAAACCGCCGCCGAGTCACATTCGCGCGTAAATATCAAACTAGTGTAGTGATCGTGCTCGCTTCGCTTCGCGCCGCGCAACGCCGCCCCGCACCGCGCCCCTCGCGTTTGCGTCAAGATGGCTCACGGAGGACGCCGCGTAAATAGATAGAATAGATATCCCGAAAATCCCGATGACCTTCGTCTTACGTCATTATTGGCTTTGACATTTGAATTTTTTTAGAATGTAGCTTAGCCATGAATCAGGGGTTTCTGAATAAAGTGTTCAGGTTGTGCTAAAGTTCCGAGGATGTTATGGGATTAACATGGTGAACACAGACAGTTTTTGTTTGATTATTATTATTATTAATTTAAAGATCCCCCGACATAATAACTCAGGGTCCTTGAGGTCACTGTCTTATATTTAATCAAGTTGAATCATTGTGACTTGCTGTACATTCAGTCAACTACTTTGTGTCGTTTAAGTGCACATCGCCATCAATTCATCTAGTTTTTATTAATTACCTTTGAACCTTGCTTGATAATGCGAGAATCATACATATTTTTGCTTATATTATTTACTTCTTTAAAATTAAAAATTTACCTATTATACGAATTTGAATATATTATTGTTATTATTCAAAAAGGGACAAAAAATATGGAATAGTGACTTTAACACATGACTTGTCCATATAAATATTAAAGCGAAAGTTACTCTGTCTGTCGGTCTGTCTGTTTGATTGATACCTCTTCACGCTTAAACCACTGTACCGATTAAGATGAAATTTGGCATGGAGTTAGTTTGAGTCCCGGGGAAGGACATAGGCTACATAAAAACGTCAAGTGTGAGTCGGTTTTTTATCTTTAATTGAAAAATACTATTGAAATCCAACACCGATTACCGAATTTAGGGCGAGTGGAACCTCCGGTAGTATTAAATAAAATAAAAATCATATTAAAATCTTTGAAGTCTATAATTTTTTTTATTAGTTGTTTTACTTTTATTTATCAAGTTACATAGAACAAAAAATTTCTTAATAACACATTAACTATGACATTTATTGGATATTGATTCTTAGGCTTTTACCCAAGTACTGGATGAGGTAAAGCTGCTCCAGGTTATCCGCCTAACAGACTGGTCACAAGTCCAACGCCCGGAATAGAACCTATAAAGAGATAATATAAGGTAAATGGCGTTACAAATCCAAATGAGTTGGTAAACGAACTCTAGTGGATCGTGTTGACAATGCCTAACTCTACCACTAGGGTTCTTTTAAATGAAATGAAATGAACATGGTATGTTACAGAGGTGTTCTAATAATTACTAGAGGTTTCACATGATTCCACCCTAACAGGGCATGCAAACATTAAGAAGGTAAATTAATGATTACAATTAATTACATAACACATATTAAAATACAATACTTAATTACACATTTCACATTTATATTTTACTTTATGTCTACTTTCTTCAACATTAGGTATTCATTAATAGAGTAAAAACATTTTTGTACCAACCATTTAAAGCATTTTCTTTTAAATATATTTATTGGTAATTCTTTATTTGCGGTGGAAGTTTATTATACACTTTTATGGCCATACAATAGCTGTTCGGATAGCGGGTATTAAATTTTAAATGTGAGCTTTTCTTAATAAACATATTTTGGTTAAGTTTTACAAATGTGCAAATTTCGTATATAAAGAGGCCGGGTAAACTTAAAATATTTAACTTAATAAACAAAGGTTTACATGAGTCCAGGACCACATGTAGCTCTAATACACGTTTTTTGCACCAAGAATACTCGGTTAACGTCAACTGAATTTCCCCACAATATAACTCCATATCTTAAAGTAGATGCAACGTAACCATGGTATGCTATTAGTCCCGTTTTTTGATCAACCACTGTTTTTAACCTATGCAGAGCATACACAAATTTATTATTTTTTTACATATTGTATTAATTTGGGGTTTCCATAGAAGATTTTAAAATTTTTGTAATGACCATTTTTATTTATGAATTCTATACATTTGGTTTTTTTCAATATTTACTTTTAAATTATTTATGTCAAGCCATTTTATTACGTCACTAATTGTATTATTTAAGTCATTTTCATAATTATTAGTGTCATTACATTTAATAGAAATAAATATGTCATCTGCAAATAATGTCACGTGATGATTTATTATGTTAGGAATGTCATTAATATAAATCAAAAATAATAAAGGTCCAAGAATAATTCCTTGTGGCACGCCTGTATGTTTCCGTTTTACCTCTGACTTGTATATCGTCAGATTAAGATCCTTGTCAATTTTTTTAATTTCTGTGTACTGCAGGCGATCACTGAGGTAGGATTTTATCAAGTCGTGTGCAACACCTCGAATGCCGTAACAATTACATTTATTTAGCAGTGTTTGGTGACAGACTAGATCGAAGGCTTTAGACATATCAAAGAAGATTGTAGATATTGGCTTTACATACCAATATGGCGCTACTTAGCTACAATTAGTATGTAATAAGCAATCAGTGGATTTTTAACCCGATTAAAAACATGTGTCTGACAGATATACCCAAAACACCAATTACAACAATATCTATTAGTTTGGTTATACCATAGTCATAGAGACCTGGACAGCGCATTTCTTAGCCAGTTGTAAATTAAAAAAAAAACGCAATTATGACAGAGACGAAGCGAACTTTTGTCTCTTTATAACATTTTTTAATAAACATTAACAAACAGTAAGTGAAGTAAGAAATACTATAACAATGTGGATGTTTATACTAGATTGTAACTTAATGCAAAATATTACATGTTGCTCCAAACATTTAATATTAACGTATATAATATAACAACATACAAAACTACTTAATTCTTCAACTTTCTCATTTTATGAGATACAACTCCCTATTAAAAAAAAATCGGCCAAGTGCGTTCCGTTTACCATTATCTATAAAAAACGTTTGTTGTATGGGAGACCCCCTTAAATATTTGTTTTATTTTAATTTAATTATTGATTTTTAAGATGAATATAAAACTAAATATTTTGTAATTTCAAGCGTGTTCTTATTGCCGTTAACAATATCGAGCAAAAACGAACAAAAAATCACGTTTGTTGTATCGGCGCCCGCTTTAATATTTATTTTATACTGTTTTTTAGTATTTGTTATATAATGGGCGCCACGTAAGATGAGACTCCGCGTAACACGTGTTTTAGGTCCGCTACACAGAGGGGCGACGTGGCAGGGCAAGGTACGGCGATAGCACATGCGCCATAGTTGCCTTACCGTAATATAACGGAATAGAATATTTTTATTTCAAAAAAATATGAAACACCTTAATATAAAATACATATGTTACAGACATCTTCGTAGGTAGGTAGGCACTCAAATCCAGTATCTAAGAGTCTGTAAGACTAAATATCTACTTAAATAATAATTGGTACATGGGGACCGAGCTTTGATCGTTTTTTTAACAACGCCATCTATTGTCAAGTAGTTTTTATGTTGCTTAACAAAGCTATACAGTGTCGAGTAGCTTTAGTGTTGCTGTGTTGGTAAAAATAATAGTATTACTACTCGCCAATAGATTTCAGGAAGAGTCATATTTTTCAGTTTATCATTGCCTGAAAACACGGATAAAACGACGTTGATTTATCGCCCCGAAACCCCGTATGCTAAATATCATGGAAATCGTTCGAGCCGTTTCCGAGATTCAGATTATATATCCATATATATACATATATAAAAGACTTGCTCGTTTAAAGTTATTACGTAGTTAAGAGAATTCAATTCGCGGTGCCTCACAGCGTGCTTCATACAAACGAATTTCCCACTTGTTTCTGACACAAATCAAACACCATGAAATTTTGAAGACGTGCTCTTGGATTAAATATCAAGGTCTGCAGTGTGCCAGTATTCTATTAAATTATAAAGTTTAAAAGCTATACAGGATTAAAGTTTTGCATACAAATATTCTCGAATAAGATTAAAAGTTAATTAAAACTTTTTTTTAGAATTTTGAAGAACCATAGACATAGATATTCGGCTTGAGATCATGTCTACAAAATTTCCCAGTATTTGATCAGTAAATGTCCAAAATAACTAGGAAATTTGTTTGTATGAGACCCGCTGCGAGGCCCCGCGAATCGTATCCTCTTAATAGTAAGTAACAAATACAATCTTAACATCGATCTGAACACAATTTAGCAAATTTTAAATCTTAAGTGAGACCAATAGCAACGTAGACAACAATTCTAATCTAAATATTCAAAGTACAGTTATTATTGGCGGTGGGTTTTTTGTAAAAAGTTCTTTACCTCCCGTGCTAGTCGTAACTGAGTTATGGCGAGGTAAGATTCTCGCTATAAAATAACTATGCTTATACAAGAAAAGGTTCGTTTAAAATGGTTAACCTACAGTTTTAGTGTGGCACAACAGGTGAATGTGATAAGATATCAGGAATGACAAGTTGAGTGTAAACAACACAGTATACGCGAACTATACAGATTTATCTATATTTGTCAATTTAACTTAGATACTAATTATTATTTTTTTCTTATACATATAATAACTGTTGCTAAAAGTACTAACGTAATAACTATATGCTTGCTTACGCGGTTATTTTTTTTAAGTACCTTCCTCTTTTTAAAAATATTGATCATTTACTTACGATTATTTAAACATGAATATTAAACTATTATTGTGAGTGACAGTACAGCTGCAGAAACACCCCACTTCTACCGCTCGCTAAATCTCATCTGACGTGGCGCTTACTATACCTCTAATTGGTTTCTAAATTCTAAGAAGTAGAAAGATGTTTGTGTGCGAGTTTAACAGTTGATATTTATGTTATTTATGCCCTAATTTTAAATTCAAAAGGTACTTACTAAGATTTACTCCCAGAATTGGTGCAGCTGTATAAAACAAATTTAACAAATTTCAGAAGATTATCGAAGTAATTAAATTTATAGTAGCTTCATGAACTACTTAATTGTCGTTGTATGCGTTATACACCTAAAGGGCACGCACACATACAAGCCACAATAAGTATTGAATGCTCTCACTAATCTATTTCAAATGGTTAACTTTGCGTTTCAAATGAGTTGACCCTGTCAAGCGCCATCTTGGTGGCTGAAGTTCGTAACTGGTACAGAGCACCGTGCACACCGTAGCATCTCACGTACAATGTGGCGCCAGTGTAGTGCTAATATGGGGCCTGACCATGTGCCAACTCAGTTCAAAGGCATAGTATTTTATTTCGGGCACGTCCCATAATATAATCCAAACGCAATACTTAATACAATATAAGAGATTTATATTAAGTATACGTACGATAAGCATTTCCTACACTCGTAGCAAAATATATAATACAAAGCGATAAAAATATAAGCTTCATCATTGTCACAAAGATATATTTAACAAATAACAAATTGTCTTTATTAGAAACAAACAACAACTGGTCTTTTATAAGAGAATGTGCAATGTTATAAAATATGATTTAATTAAGAAATCGTGGGCAACATTCTAAAAGATACATTTTTTATCACTTTTATGACTGTAAACAGTAAAAGAATCGTGACAAACAAAGATTTTAATTTTAGAATTATTGTTTAGTCAGGAACTATATACTTATCAACTGTCAGACTCGTAAACAGATGGTTTCGTACTTCAAAGGTTTTTCAAAAGTTTGCTTGGGTAGGAAATAGTAGGCAGGTACTACCTTCATTCTATTTTTAAAAGTTTGCATGGGTAGGTAATAGTAGGCAGGTACTACCTTCATTCTATTTTTAAAAGTTTGCATGGGTAGGTAATAGTAGGCAGGTACTACCTTCATTCTTTTTTTTAGGTCAAAGCCTTTTAACTTTATCGAATATCGGCGTTTTCGGTATTTGTTTTTGAATAAAAGTAGTGCAAAGGTTATTTTCCACGTAGAGTATGTGTTCCAGAAACACTATCTTGGGTAGTGCAAGCAAAAGGACTAAGTAGAAGTATATTTGTTTTTGAAAAATCCATAGGTAGGTTACGCAACTTACGTCTAATTCCCACGGTAGGATACTGACCTTATGTGTCGGCCGTCTTACGTAGGCATGACAGTCCGTGTGTTCTATCGTCAGTAGGACCCTAATTGAAGAAGAATTTTACTGGACTCTTTAGGTGTCATATTTTTAATTGCTTAAGTGGGTGACCTATTTTTCATTATACTGCAGTGTTTACAGCTTCAAAATAACAGCAATTTTACTTTTTTTAGGAGTGTGCATCTCTTAGTTATCCCTTTGTCTTCAAATGCATTTTTCAAAGCTTCCCATAATTCTTTTATTGTTTTTAATTGCCTCACGTGTATTAAGCAATGACCTCACCATCAAACAAATTTTATCAATTAAATAATCCCTTTTATTACCATCCGCATAGTTCTAACTAGCGATGTCTAAGACGTGATCTGTCAAAGGTCTTCGTAGACTTAATAAAGCTGCGTTTGGAACTTCCATGTACTAAAGTTACTCTGCCCATCTACTTTGCAAATGTGGTAAACTATTTATCGAACTCTCACTTCTAAATTCTCGATCTCCGTGGCCTTGTTCTGTCATGTTATAAGATAGCAGTACTAATACCATAACCTGTAGAAATTACAGTGTCCTCAAGCCTGTTTAACTTTAAAGAATAAGTACTGTAAGTTTATTGTAACTTTATGAATTTATAATATATTTACTCCTTAAAATAACAAAACAGAATTTAGATTATAAAAAGATATTTTGTACTGTCACTGTCAACTAAATCGTATTTATTCGTCGTACTATTTCTCATTATATGGAACCCTTACTTAATCCGTTAACGAAATGCATTTGGCTGCTTTTATTTTAAAGTAGACATACGTACACACATATCTATTGATATGTATAGCTGTCCATCGCAGTGTTTACGCTTTGGCTCTGTAATGACAAATATAACTAATAACAGGCAGTAACATTTTAGAAACCAACTTAGGCACTAAATGAAACTTTTAAAAGTCATTGTAATTTTAAATTTTAAAAGTTTCGTAGCTATTTTATCTAAAAATAATGAAAGACAATCAGGTACGAAGGGAACAAAAATATTGCAATTGCATTCTCATTCAGAGAAAGAGATAAGCTCTTTAAAGAATAATTAAGAATAGTGGCGTTTTGTTGACCGACATAATGTACATAATGCGGTTTTCCTACCAAAGAGAAATAACCAAGATGTGTACTTTGTTATGCAGAATTTATGTCTTTTTAACTTGGCAGGATTATGACATTAAACGCATTGAAGCGGTCAACAAAACGCACCTTATATAAGGTAAGTTAAATACATGAACAACAGGAGCTCTGTTATGTTTAAGCTGCACGTTACATGGACCAAACATCATTTTAAGGAAAAATCAAACATGCCTGAAATTGCATTGAAATTTACTGGAATTTGATCATAAGCTTTAAACAAGATCTAATGTCGAGAACACAGTTTTTTACGTGTCAATTGATTTGACATAGACATAGACAGACATTTAATCAACATCGTCATGATGACAATAAATACATTTATAATAAAAATACAAAAAAAATGGGCACAAATTAATTTTCATAAAACAAATATGAAATGGGCACGTCGTGAGCGCTGCGATGCTGATATGGACGCCGACTCAGCTTATGCTGCAAACACAGCTGCTGCAGCGCTGATTTTCAGCGGAACCCAGAGTAAAAAGCTGTATCTGCGCAGTGACACGGTCGTGGTGTCACTATAAGGTATAATAATAATTAATAGATAAAATATATTGTGTTAAAAAATTTGTATTTATATAGGTCAAATATAATAGTTTATAATTTACATATAAAAGTAAATAAAAATTATACGAAATTTAGAATAATATATTTATTTTAATTTTATACCTACCTGTTACATTTTCGCATCGAAGCCATGTTGGGAATACCTTGGGAACCTAATACTAGTTTCATATTTTTTTTGAAACAATAGAAAATGTTTTTTTAAATGTTCTAGTAGTACTGAGTGTGCGAATGGGTGGAGGTATGTTGTTCCAGCATTTGGTTGCCGCGTACCGAAAACATTCGCGAAACGCTGTAGTTCGATGCTGAGGTATTTTCAGAAGACTGTTGAGGATCCTCATATCACGAGCATTGTCTATTCTTCGCCGCTTAAATTTTGCTATTAGGTATTCAGGCCTATTTGATTTAAAAACTCCAAATATCAGCGTAGCTAAGTGTAGTTCTCTGCGAAGTGACATTTTCAGAATATTTGAGGTATTTAAATAAGGGCTTATATGAATACGGGAGGGAATGTTAAAAATGAACCTTGCACACGCATTTTGTACTCTTTTCACTGTTAGTTCTTTTTTTGCCAGCAGTCTGGGACCATTTACAACGTCTGCATAGCTCAGCTTAGATAGAATAAGTGAGTCACACAGCAGTGCGCGAAGTGCCTCACTCAAATAATCACGGACTCGGTAAGGAATTTTGAGCCTGTAAAAGCAGTTTCGTGCGATCTCGAGGATGTGGCCTTCAAAACGAAGCCCTTTATCCATCAGCACGCTCAAGTTACGAACCTCCGATACACGCTCAACCTGTTTCCCGAGAATATTTACTTCAAGGCTTTTGCTACACACAAAGTCTATCTGCCACCTGGACCCCAGCGCCATATATTTAGACTTAGATGGATTAAGATCAAGTGTATTTGCTTCTGACCATAATGCAATGCTATGTAGATCTTGGTTAATTTTGGCAAGTGCACTGTCAATTTCCTGAGGATCAAATGACAGATATACTTGTATGTCATCCGCATATAAATGATATCTACAATGTTTAATTTTGCAGCAAATATCAGCAGTATATAGTATAAAGAGAATGGGGCCTGATATGGATCCTTGGGGAACTCCTCTATCCACAGGACATGGGTTCGAAGTCCTGCGAGTACCGTCACTCTTATTAATACCAACTATCTGTGTGCGATTACTTAAGTAGCTAGAAAACCATTTGACTGTGTCATGATTAAACCCGTCATACGTAAGTTTGGACAGTAAAAGAGGAATATTTAAAGAATCAAACGCCCGGGAAAAATCAAGTAGGACCATAATAGTACATTGCTTTGTGTCCTGTAAAGGTAATATATTGTCTACGACATCTATGAGGGCAGTAGATGTGCTGTGCGACTTTCTGAATCCTGACTGAAATCGAGGAAGTATGTTATTAGTCTCCAGGTAAGCAGTAAGCTGCATACACACCACTCTTTCCAGGATTTTTGAAAGGCAGCACGGAATGCTGATCGGGCGCAGATCGCTAAAATCCTGTACCGATTTTTTTTTTAGGCAGAGGCGTCAAGATATCTTCCAGGCGTCAGGAAATTTAGATGTTAATATGGCCATGTTGACTATAGCTGTTAGAACCGTTAGTGTAATCGGAAGAGTTAGGAGCAGCATGTCAAGGGATATAGCATCAAAGCCTAAAGCATTTGATTTCAGTGTGCTGATTATTTTTGCAATCGTATTTTCATCAGAGGGCCTTAATTTGAAAGATGTATTACTATATCGATGAAACTCAAAGTACGACATGGTAGATATATCTGCTTCAATTTTTCCTGGAACTGCAGAAAAACAGGAATTATTTTTGTCAGGATCATTGAGATTATCAGGAAGATCAGTGACACAAGTTTTACTTGAGATGTTGACGGTGCGTTTCAGATTATTCCAAAGAGCTCTAGAATTATTGACATTACGATTAATGTTTTGGTGGTAATAAGCCCTTTTTTCACTATATATAGCCGTATTAACATATCTCTTGAGCTCTTTATAATATTCATGAATACGTCGGACAAGGTATCTATTTGGTTCAGCTCTTGCATTTAACGCAAGGTCGCCAACCGTTATATACTTATATACTACTGTTATATACCGTATGGTCGACTCCTGTCCGGAAATCCGCATAAAATTCCCGGAAATAAGTTTTAAGACTGTATAATGTCTGAATCTGTTCAAACCTAAGAAACCTCTGAAGTATTCAGGCGGGGCGCTGATATAGACAACGATGTTGTACCGTGTATATCAATGAGACGACGATTACGGTGAGAAACAAGTAAGTTGTAAAGCCTGTGTCCAATAAATATTGTAGTTTCTTTTAGTGATCAGTGACAAACAGGCGGCCTGGTTGTGTAGGGCAGTTGGTTACCGCCGTTAATGGCTACCCCGCGAGTTTTCTGCGTCATAACTACACAGTTGAATACATTGGCAAACAAGCATACGGTCAGCCTGATGGTAAGCGGTCACCGTGGCCTGTGGACGCTTGTAACACCAGGGGTATCAATCGCGCGTTGCCGACCCTTTAAATATCAAATAACTTCTTTCTCGAAGAACCCCATACTGTAATCCTTAGAGAAACCCTTGGCAGGGAGCTCAGTCCACAACCTAAGCGTTCGCGGTAGGAGAAAACAGCACTATACGCGACAATTTCGGTTCTTAAGTGTGAATGAATTCCCTGCCGATAGCGAGCGGTGCGATGGTAGAAAGTAGCCGTGGGCATCATTTCGAACAATTCCTCAGAACGCATCCCATTGTTCAAGCGGTAGAACACACACAGGGAGGCAAAGTCTCTCCTCGGACTTAAGGGTTCAATACGGCAAGTGAGTTTGGGATCGTCGACAATTTTCACAGCCCGTCGTTGAACCGATTCAAAAGGGCCACGCTGGTATCCGGGTGCATCCGCCCAAAGATGGCAGCAGTGCTCCATATAGGGCCAAACTTGCGACTTGTAAAGCAGCAACCATTGCCCCGACGTGAAGTATTGCCTCGCTTTGTTGAATACACCTAGTTTTTTGGACGCCAGCTTCACCTTATCATGCAAATGATCTCGGAACTGAAAATCGCTGGAGATGTCAACACCAAGGATCCTGATGCTCTTGGAGATGGAGAGGGGTGTGTTTTGGAATTGTGGGACTTCAGTGAATGGGGTTTCCTTAGCGGTGAATGCGCAGACTTGTGTCTTTGTTGGGTTGAATCGGACCAAGTTTACCCGTCGCCATTGAGAAACCTTGGACAGTATGGTCTCGATTTGAAACATAAGTTCTCCGCGGTTTTTCTCCACATCGGAACAAGATATGTTTGCACGACCCTTGTAATAAGCGTCTCCAGTACTGTCATCTGCATAGCAATGAATGTTGTTGATGTCCAACATGTCATTGATATGCAGTAGAAGCAGCGTAGGAGACAGCACAGAGCCTGATAGCATGGACACCAGCATTAATGTCCATGCTATCAGAGCAACTACCGTCAACTACGGTTCATATGCTTCTGTCGGACAAAAAGCTAGCCACCTATGTTCACGAACCCTCGGGCACGCTGTAAGATGGCAACTTCGAAGACCCCAGTGCCAGACCCGATCGAACACCTTCGCTATGTCCATGCTACATGCCAATGCCTCCCCCTGAATCTCAATGGCCCATCGGTGTTTGAGATACACTAGAAGTTCACCAGTCGAGCGACCAGAATGAAAGCCATACTGATGATCACTGACCAGGTCGTGTTCTACTAGGTATCTTAGAAGCTGTGTGTTGATCACACGCTGCATCACCTTGGTGAGGAAAGGTAATAGCGATAGGCCTGTAATTAGATAGTTCTGATCAATCGCCCTTTTTGGGCACCGGGTGCACATTCGCAGTCTTCCATGAAGACGGAAATTGCCTAGAGTGGTAGGAAAGCGCGAAGGCGCGTGAGTACAGGACACAACTCAGGAGCACACTGCTTAAGCACCACTGCTGATATACCGTCTGGCCCACTCGACATATGAATGTCTAGAGAATTCAACGCCCGCCGGACCTCCCGCTGTATTATGGAGATTTCCGGCATGGTCTTGCCGCACCACGGTACAGTAGGTGATACAGCGCCTTCATCGTTCATGTTCAAATTTGAGGCAAAGAGACTGCCCAGTATTAGCACTATGGGCCAAGTCACCATCGGTTTTTCGCAGTGGTGGTAACGACAACAGCCCCCCCAGTTCGCTTCGGCAGCTTTGGCAAGCGACCAGAAAGCACGACTCCCAAAAGGATAGCTCGCAATTCGCCCACCTATTCTGCCGATGAATTGGAATTTTGCTCTGGCAGCTTACTGAACCTCGAGGCAGCATTTGATTTGCGTTTTTCCTCAGAAATATTCAAGACCTTACAAATGCGAGCCGTGGTCCAAACCTCATATGCAGTTTGCTTAAGAATTTTAGTTTTCTGTTATACCTATTGAACCACGATCGTTTTTTGACGCCGGCAGCTATTCGCGGGTTAGGAATATAACATTTCATACCAGCGAGGATTGTCTCTGTGACTGCGGCTGTGCAGACGTCAGGATCTTCTGAGCTAAAGCAGATCTGCCTCCACAGGTACGATGCATAAAATTCTCGCAATCCATCCCAGTCTGCCGACTTATAATGCAACACAAGACGCCAAGTAGTTGGCCCGGATGGATTGGGTTGTGTGCATGACCCTTGAGTCCGAACGAGACAGTGGTCTGAGGCGCCTAAAGTCGCATCCACTGAGACGGAATATCCGTCCGGACGTGTCATCAGCAGAAGGTCCAGTAAGGAGCTCGTATGGTCCTCTAATAATATGCATAGATCAGAGCAAATTCATGAGCAGATATCCCTACGTAGTTATTGGTTCGAGAACTGAGCCACTCACGATAGTAGGCGTTGCAGTCTCCCAAAATAACTAGTTCTGCTGTGGGATATTGCTCTAGAACTTTGTCAGTCGTCAAACTCAGGTGCGTGAATAGTCGAGCTACGCCCGTGTCACCGCTATGAGACCTGTATAGGCACGCATAGATACGAGTGTGGCCGCCGTGATCTACGCGTATCCACAATATCGACAGGTCCCTGTCTTTAAGGCTATGAAGGCGGCGACAGCAGATATTCTCCCGCACGAACATACATACTCCGGTACGACTCACAAAATTGTGCTCGAGTTACAAACTCCGGGATAATGAAGGTATGATGTATCGGCCGGGCAGGATACCTCCTTCTCCGTTAGAAAAAGAATGGTCGGCTGCGCAGACTCCATATGGAGGTGGACTGCGTTAAGATTTGCGTGAATACCCCTAACGTTACAAAAGTCCACATTAAATGTGGATGGAGCGCCCGCTGAAAATACTTTGTTCTTTTTTGTACTTTTTGTCATTTTTATTTACTTAGATTAATTATGAGGATTCACTGCACAGTCGGCTTAAAGGACAAAAAGTGCGGTACTAGAACTGCCAAAGCTCGGCACAGATAATACGGTTTCTGGCACGGCGGTCTCCGTCTCTGCCACGACTACTACTTCATAGACTTTACACAGGTTAGCGGATCAGCCTCCCAGGGCGGAGATTAAGTAATCCCTGGGTTCGGGAACCCGTTCAACCTGTGGGCGGCCAGCGGTCAGCCGTTTCATCAGGTCTCCCTGACCGTCGTACCAGCACACCGCGTTAACGCCGAGCAATGATAGCAACAAGCACCGCCGGTCCTCCGCTGTCTGCGCAGGGAATCCTCAAAGAACTCTGGCAACCTTAGTCACCGCCAGGAACGCAACACTACTCAATGTTAGTGTTATTATGGCTGCGGTTTTCTTTAAGGTGGAGGTACTTCGCCAGTTCAGGCTGCTCATTCGAGCAAGCACTCGCTATGCCCCGCTTTCATTGTTCGGACGGCTTGTTCGAGCTAGTACTTGCTGTGCCGACTGTGTTTAATCCTATCTGCTAGATAAGCAACTGTTTCTAATTCATTGTTAATCTGCGACGCTAGTACTATATAGCTTGTATACTCGATAGAAAATGACTTAACTATATGGTACAAAGGAATTCTTTTGGAACTAACGTTCTAGAACGTAACTAGGTTTTGTAAGTGCCTAAGAAACTATTAAGGCTGCCTGTCTGTCACTAAGCTCTTCATGTAACAACAGTTGCTTAGAAGTTCCAATTTTAATTTGTCATACCTCCTAGAACTTTGTAAAGCCTGATGTTATGTTTGACGAAACAAATTGAACTTCAATTTCAGCGAGTCAAACAGCTAGTTCCTCTGGCCAAAACGGTGGTACTCGCACACCCGCACGGAACACACTGGGTTCTGCATTATCGCTATGTAAATCTTTAACTTTATTTCCTTTAGTATCTTGTATTCTTGTGTCCAAACAGTGATTTAACTATTTAAATACGTGTGTAGTCGGTGCCACCCACCTTCGCTCGTAAAGCGCTGAGCCGCTCCGGGCCTCTTTTCGTAATGAACACTTAGATATACTAATTACTCATTTGTTTTACAACTTTATTTTGTAACTAGTTTACTAAAACTACCGCGACTACCGCGACTTCATTTTGAAGAAAAAACCCAAATAATATTTAATGCATTTACCTTCAAAAATTACGGATTTCCATACACGCCTTCAACTCCCATTTTACCCCTTTGAAGATGAACTTAGCAAAAACTTTTTTTAAATGCTCGCGTATGTTAATAAAAATTTCTGTGCAATGTTTCAGTCTCTAGACACTAAAATATCGGATTTCTCATACAAATTTACATTTTACTATTTTGTCCTCTACGGGATGATATTTCAAAAACAGTGAAAAGCTAATCTTACTTTCAACCTTAAGTCAAATACCATTTTTATGCATTTTAGTTCAAAAATGAAAGATTTTCATACAAATTTCTAACTCTCATTTTAGTCTCTAGGAATTAATTTTGCAATTTCCTTTTTTTTTTACTTTTCTTAAGGGAAGTTTTTATAATAGGTCTAAAAATCTAAATCACTGCCTTTTTTCTACGTTTTGAGACCTGGAGAATCGTTTGCCATCATTTAAATGGGGGTGTGTGTGTGTGTGTGTATGTGTGAGTTGGTAAGCACCCGCATATAAGGACTGCAACTGGTCCAGGAACCCGAAAATTGTGTTCGAACACAAATGCCGCCATTTTTGTAAAGTATTTTAGAAGTGTGAATACCGAATCCGAGGTCGTTTGCGGATTCGGAAGATAGCATTCAATGAAACACGGGACGTCATTTTAATTTTCGTTTATGGTAACAGCACTACTGGTTGTGCTGTTTACAAAAAAGAAAGGATTTTGCACGCCTCATAAGCGGAGCGGTGAGGTTAGTGCTCTACTCTCGACATGTCAAAAAACCCAAACTTAAATGACGTTTTTTTTTTTAAATAACACTTACAGGATAATATGAGTGCACTAATATGAAGTTAAATAATCTGTCTAGCACATATGGTACATTTTATAAACAATTAATTTGTTTAATATAATAAATAATAACATTAAAACTAATCATTTTTGGACGTTCGTGAGTCTGTGTTTATGTTACCATGTATGTGGCAGAGAAATTGGTCGAAAAATTCATCTTACCGGAATACTTTTGTTTTAAATATATAAAGTATTACACTGTGCTGATTCCTAGTTAATATTAGCGTTCTAAGTACTGTCGTTTAATTATAATTTGTAAAAAACTAATATACCACTGTATACTGTATATCTATATATATATTTTTTATTTTTATTTTGTAGTATATTTTTTCCTCACCTTATTTGTTATTTTATTTTAAAAAACTTGAGTTTTTGTTTTAGAATTTTTTTTTTAAATGTGAATGACCGCTATGAGGCGTGCACTTTTGGATTTTCCAAATTTTCTTTTTTTAAACTTACTTTTCTTAAAACATTAGAATCATATAAAAATTCAATGTTACAGAAAATTGTACTAAAAAGTAAAATTAAATTTTTCAAAATGAATAAAATTTTTTATTCCACGTACACTACACACGAATATTTGACGTGCTAGAGTTTTAGTGGATATTAATTGAAAGTTTATCGAGTGATTGTATGTAAGTGCGCACGCCTTGCTTTTCTGGCAGTCGTACGTGGATATAAAAAAATTATATTCATTTTGAAAAAAAAAATTTTTTTACTTTTTAGTACAATTTTCTGTTAGACTGATTTTTTATATGATTCTGTTTTAAAAAAGCAATTTTTTAAATATTTTTTTACGTTTTTTATTTTATAGTTTTTAGTGATAGTTTAATTAACTTTTTATACTTTATTGCCCAAGTTTCATAAGTTGGGTGATGAGAACTTGGAAAACGATATTATGTTCAAAATAAATTAGTAATTACATATTTACTTAATTTTTCACATTCCACCCTAATGTCCACCTTCAGATGGACTTCCTGCACCTGTCAAGAGGTGATAACATCAAAATGAACATCAAATTCGTGACCCCCGGATACCCATTTTGAAGATTTTTAAATTTTTTACCTCCACCTCTAGGTTGTACCCCTGGTATAACTCTGATAGGGTGTTGTTGGTCAAAGTAACTGTGGAATATTGTATTGTCAGACATTTAAATATTTTATAGTACAATCGTAAACAAAAATACTTATTATACAAATTGTGCCAGGCTTGATTTGTGCCCTGTGGGTCTCCTAATGGTTTTTGTATATCTTTGTAACTATTGATCTGAGACTAGCAGTCTCTTAGACTAGCAGACTACTAGTCTATTATCAATATTTTACGAGATATATCCTTAATGAAGATCTTGATATCTACCATTTCTGTAAGGAAACTGCTAGTCTTATATCAATAGTTACGAGGATATGGCCCTATCTGGTTTGACAGCTGTCATCAGAAATAAAGATCTCGGTGAGATCTATCATTTCTGTAAGAAACCTGCTAGTCTCAGATCAATAGTTACGAAGATATAGCCCTTTCTAGTTTGACAGCTGTAATCTGAAATAAAGATCTTAAGATATCATTTCTGTAAGGAAACTGCTAGTCTAAGATCAATAGTTATGATATAGCCCTAACTAGTTTGACAGCTGTCATCCGAAATAAAGATCTTGATGTGATCTATCATTTCTGTAAGTAAATTGCTAGTCTCAGATCACTAGTTATGGAGATATAGCCCTTTCTATTTTGACAGCTGTCATCAGAAATAAAGATCTCGGCGAGTTCTATCATTTCTGTAAGAAAACTGCAAGTCTCAGATCAATAGTTACGGAGATATAGACCGTCGTCGTTTGACAAATCATCCAAAACAGGATCTTGATGATATCGATCATTTTTCTAATTTGACAGCTGTCATTTACAATAATATTCAAAAAAAAAACGAGGGACTATACTCGCTCGAAATTTTTCACCAACCAACTATTTGTGCCGTTCAGTTGATCGGAGTGGGCAAACGATCCTTTCGGCGTAAATCTTGTTCGATCGTACGGAACTCCTACTGGCACTTGTCCAAATTTTTGTCGTAGTTTTGCTCTCGATTGTACTATAAAACATTTGAACGGTGCCATGGTAGTGTCATCATTTGTAAACAGCACTACCAGTAGTGTTATAATCGTATTAATCTGTCCCTAAGGCAAATTTGCATAAAATCAGAGTTTTTGTGCAAATCCTAAATAAAAATTGAGAGACCATAGGAAAGCAAACTTCTGCTATCAGTAATTAACTTTATTTGAATAATTCCGTACCGAAGTAGCAAAAACCTATGAAGGTTCTAGTTTCATTTCCATCAGTCCGTTCATCTATAATTCTATTTTAATTGCAACAATTCTAATAGCAGATTATTTACCAAAGGGATAAAGCAGTGTGTTAGGTCATGGGCGCCAAATTAAATCCCGAGGTCATAAAAGATGGCAGAGATAACACCCAAGCACAGCAACGGTTTCGCTCGGAAGTTAAGACTTAAAGTAAACACTTTTATCCCCGAGGTGCATACTTTGCTTTTTACACTTTCTGCGACAAAAAGCAATACTATTTGAAAAAAAAATATGATTACCGAGTTTTTGAAACTAATAATTATTAATTACTATTAAACAGTTTAATGTGCAGCGACAAGCCCTGCGCGTAGGCAAAAACTTTTTAACAAAAAAAAACAACCGGCTTTAAAAAGATGTACTAAATAGATAAAAATAATTACTTATTGCCAAAAATCTGATCCGAGCCACAGTTTGAAGTTGGTGTACTTCTACAGTGTCCCGAAACCGAGGACTGTCCTTTAAAATGGAAAGACTGGTGATTGTGTTTAACGCTACGGCAAAACCTAAAACAAGGACTGTACTCAGAAATGGGAGGTCCTCGGGTATCGGGTGAAAATGCAATGTCTTTGAATAGCTATGATTGCGACAGAAATTAGTGTATAATTATGTCGAACCAATCGCGATGAAGGTACCTAATCGTTCGTTCTATGTACATGAGGTCCTAGTAAAGCATTAAATACTTAGAGCCCTCACATTCGGGGGCTCCGATGCAGTCCTCGTACTCCGGAAAATACCAACAAGGGTGTGTGTTTGTGTGTGTGTGTGTGTGTTAGCTTAGCTTAGGTAAGCTTTTTTTGCTCCTCGATTTGTCTCGTGACCATATCAATCAATACGTTACGTCATGACTAAGATTTAAAAAAAGAGTTTGAACAAAATCAGTCCAGCGCCAGCGGTTTTTTGTGTATCGCTAAAAACGGAATTATTTAAAGACGCAAAAAATATTATCAAGAGAAGTTGCTCGTGCGGTACTTGCTACCGAATTATTTTTTTGCTCCCTTACGTTATAACAGCAATTACTGTGCAAAATTTTAAGACTCTAGATAAAGCTTTTGACTGTGTATGGATATACCGGAATATGATAACCGGAATATGAAATTTATTGTAATTCTCATACAATACAAATGATTTTCTGAAAAGGATGAAACACTTGAATTCTAAAATTGAAAATCAATTACCTAGTTTTATGCATTAAGCCTCAAAAATGACGTATTTCAATACAAACTTTCAAACCTCTATTTTACCGCCTCAGAAGATGAATGCTGCAAAATTCTTTCTAAATGCTCGCGTAACAAAACAGTCTGTGCAATGTTACGATCTCTATAGCCAAAAATATCCAAATTCTCATACAAATTTTCATACCCTATTTTGCCCTCTAGGGGATGTTTTTAAAAAACGATGAACACTTGCCTGGACTTTTGAGAAAAGTCAGTAAGTCAGTCAATAAGTTTACTCTTATATATATGAATATCGTATTTACACAGAAAAAACACTACAACAACTACTATTCAATGATTGGTTTTTGAGAATAGATATTTTCTTGACATTCTTGTATGCAATAATATCTCTTTCCAAATGCATGGATGTACACACATCAAAAAAAGTTTATGTTCACTTGGAAATCTTAATATATTTTATGGTTATGATGGAATATAAGTAGATGCAGCCTACTTTGACTTCCGACATACTTTTAAGTAGGTTTGCAGCTGTTGGATTTACCCCTAAATCACTCCAATTTCTTTCTAGTTTCCTTTGTGACCGGAAACAGTACATAGAGTATGAGGGCCTTATCACCGACCAATAACTTCACTCATTCAGGAGTAAGTCAAGGGAGTAATTTAGGATCTGTAGATTTTTTAATATTTATAAACGACTGACTGACTTCAATGCAGCTCGCTGTTGTTTGCGAACGACCTGAAATTATTTATGGAAATTAATACCATTTCGGATAGCACTTTGTGCAGCAGGACATTAAGCGGATTCAAAAATGGGGTTAGAAAAATTAACTCATGTTCAATGAAACTAAGTGCTATACTGTTTCTTTCACAAGATCAACCTGCCTAGTGGTGAGCGACTGTATGGTTAAATGATACTATTTTTCTGAGAGTATGTTCGGTTAGGAATCTTGGAGGAACGTTGAGCGATAATATGATGTTTAAATGTCACATTGAAAAAATATGTGCCGCTGCCTATCTAGCACTAGTGTTTGTATTGCGCCAATCTCAATAATTCAAAAACTTAGTTGCTATAAGATCCTTTACAACTCATTTGTCTAAAGTAAGTTATAATCAAATGCAATTGTTTGGAATCCACATGGGACTAAATACGTACTTATGGTGGAAAAAATCCAAAAAAAGTCCATAGTTTGTTAAGTGGCTGTATTGGAAGCAGTATGGCTATTCTGCTGGGTATCCTAATATTTACCCAAATATGTTTTTTTTGGGAATGGTTGGATATAATACGGTTGAGGTGCGTCCGAGGCGATTTTAGTGAACGTGTTCGCTATATTTAGAGGGCACAAGACAGAGCAGATTTGGTCGTTAATCAGTCTGTGTGTGCCTGACAACTACTTGCGAGTATAGGACTGCACTGGGATGGCAGGCACCAGTTCCTCGAGCACTGCGCCTAATTAATAGTATTGTCATTTGCCTTTTCATGTAATGAACTTCAAAAACTTATAAATAATCAATGGCCTTTTAATTAGATATTAAGCATATCTATACTCACCGTTTGCTTACTTATTTTTTTTATTGAATTTTTTTCATACTTTTGTATGGACGAATAGGAAAACTGTTTTGTCTACATAAAATAAAATATTAGCTCCTTACATATTAAATTGATGTTTTATATGGAAAAAGTAATACTATTTTTTTTACCTCAAAAGGAAAAACCGGAACCCTTATAAGATCACTTTGTTGTCCGTCCGTCTGTCCGTCTGTCAAGACCCTTTTTCTCAGGTACGCGTGGAGGTATAAAGCTAAAATAAAGAGAAAATTGCGAAATCCGTAAATTTTTAGTTACATCATATAATAAAAAACAAATTAATAATATGCAACAACATATAATAAGTTTGCACGGAGCCCTCGGTGCGCGAGCCAAACTCGCACTTGGCCGGTTTTTTTTAATGGTCCACCAAACATTAACCAGTAGCTTTTTTTGAGTCAACTTTCGCTTGGAAAGCCGCATTCCGCAGGATCTAGCCGGTTCTCTTGGATTTAACCACTGTGATGAGCGTTTCCGATTATCTTATAGAATCCATTTTTTCATCACAACTAATTCAAAATCCCCTCGTTATTGTGACGGTTGAGTAACGTGACGCAGCAGTCGACGCGTGTTTGTTGGTTTGTCTCACTTAGTACATGCGGTACCCATTATTTAAGCTTTTTCACTCTTCCAATTTGTTGCATATGATTCAAAATGGTTTTATCATTCACACCGAAGCCTGCAGCTGACTCTGACGTGGTTTGAGATGGATCCGATTCCACGATCACTCTCAATTCCTTATTGACAACTAGGCTCTCCGGCCGTCCACGAGGTTTGTTCTGGAGGTCAAAATTAGCTAGTAGCTTCTCCGTAGGAGATTCTTCTTCCACGATGGAATTCGTATTCGAAAATAATGCGATATTTTATGGTTTCCATATTGAGCACAGAACGATGTCAAAGCAAAATTAAATGACGCGAAAACAGATTTATTATTACATTTGGAACACAAATAGACAAGCTTAAAACTTAAATAAATTTGAATTTGGAATTCTTAACCAAACTTTTTTGAGATCAAAGTGGCCAGGTCTATAAAACATCAATTTCACATGTAAGGACCTAATATTACAAATAAGTAAATAAAAAATATTTAAATAAGAGCATTTTAACAACCTATAATCAATATAATCTTATATAAATGCGTACCATATTAACAACAAAAGAAGTTTTACGCTTTTTTGTTATAATAGCATAATTTTTAACAATGAATAAATGCTTGAAAAATAAAATCGATAAAATATCGGCATAAAAAGTATAATATCAGTATGCCTAAATGAACGCAAACTTCTTTTGATGTGTGTATGTCGACACATTGAACAAACTACTCTCGAATAGTAAAAACAGGAGCTATCCGGTGTTTCAATTGTTTCGATTCAAAATCTCTCATATTGTGGAGAAGTATTATATTTATAGTGCAACAAACTTTCTGACGTTCTGACGTTCTGACCTTAAATCTTTGGTCGCCAGCGTCGATGTAAGTTCACACCATTTCCATATGACGACTGTAGTTTTGATTTTTGACCACTGAGTTAAAAAAGTTTGTTGCAGTATACTGCGTACTAACGTTTGCTAGTCTTTTTACTTCCTCATTTCCATTATTAAATTCATAACATACTATGAAGCTAAAATATCCTACTAATATTATAAATGTAAAAGTTTGTATGTCTGGATGGATGTTTGTTACTCAATCACGCTTCAACCACTGGACGGATCGGGATAAGACTTGGCATGCATATAGGTTAGGTCCTTTAATAGCATATAGGCTACTTTTTATCTCTAAAAATTCAAAAATTCCTGAGGGAATAGCATGCTATAGCAATTCATGAGTATAACTAATTAAATAATTAATTGGAGTTAATTAAGGAGTTCCACGCCGATAACCGAATTAAGGGCGGGTGGAGCCGCTGGCAAAGTCTAGTATTTAATAATACTGAAAAAATGCTTAATAAAGCACTACTTATGTATTTCGTTTTTGTAAGTCCATCTGTCAAAAAGGAATATACGGGTAACAGTTCTGATTGCCCATTAATAGGTTAGTATTTTAAGTTAATGGGCACATAAACAGCAGCCTCTGTGAGGAGAACGAGAAAATTCATCAACAAAAGTAGTAATTTTGTCGAACGTATTTCTTGTTACGTCAGTTATGAGGCAACGTTCTATAATAACTTCTACTTACCAGTAAACGGTCTTAATGTTTAGAGGTTACTTGATAAATGGAAAACGATTTGTATTAAGAAAATAGACGTTAATGCAGGAGAAAAAGAGATGTATGTTTAGGTTTGGTCTATTGTTACCCTGAATGCATAAAATATGATATTTTATTTCGTTATATTCCATTGTGCCTAAACAGAAAAAAACAAAACAAAAACAAAAAAAACATTTGAACTTTTCTATGACAACTTAGATTTGATTTGTAAATCAGTATGTGTCAACCAAAATAAAAAAAAATTATATGTGAGGATTTTAATATTGATATTTTAAAACGTAATAATCGCGCACTAGATTTTGAATACTATCTGCTACAACATAACCTACACCTTTCCATTAGACAACCCACTAGGCTAAGTAGCAAAACATTTATTGATAATTTTGCGCATAATCTAAAACAAGGATGCGAAAGTAAAATAATAGACTTCGCTATTTCGGATCACACTGCCCAGATACTAACATTTCCTGTAAAAAAAGCAAAAGACATTATATATTGGCGTATAAGAAAAAGATATTATAATGTAAACAATTTAAATAAATTTAAACTACATTTACAAAGCCTGACTTTCAGTGACGTTTATAAATGTAGCAATCGGAATGATGCATACGATACATTCCATGAAAGTTTTAGTATGCTATATGATCTTTGTTTCCCATATTATACAGCAACTATTTACTCAAAAAAAAAGACTCGTTGGATTTGACGCGAAATTAAAATATGTAGTAAAAACAAGAAAAAACTACTTAGAGGCCATATATTCAGGCCAACAAAAACAAATAAGAAAAATTTGAAATCCTACTCAAGAAGATTTAAAAAGATTATTATATTGACTCAATTAGCAAAAAAAAATATTTCATTAAGTCTGCAGAAAATAAAACAAAAGCAACATGGCAAATAATAAATAAAAACAAAACCGCCTATCCTAAGGAATCTATACAGAGAATAAGAAATAATAATAGCATAGTGACAGATCCCAAAGATGTAGCAGACACTTTTAACGATTACTTTGTTAATAACTCTCAATTCACAACGACAAATGCTAAATGCAAAATCGATTTGAGTTTTCAACCTCCATCTATGTTCATGTTTTCGGTGACAGAAAATGATGTAGCAAGAATAATTAAAAAATTAAAAAATACAAATAGTGTTGGCTATGATGGAATATCAACATAAATTATTAAATATGTGGCTTCGGATAAAACAAATGTTTTATGTCACATAATAAATTTATGTATAAAAGCAGGCGTATTTACAACCAAACTAAAAACAGTTATAATAAACCCTCTCTTAAAAAAGAGGATAAAGAAAATTTTAAAAATTACAGGCCTATCGCGCTTATATCGATATTTGCAAAAAATTTTGAAAAAAATATTTATGAAGCCATTTCCAATTATGTAACTGCATTTGACATACTCTGTTGTAACATATCGTTTTATGTTACTATGCAAATAGACATGCTAGAAAATATGGTGAACTGAACTTATGTTCAATACTAGAAGCTTGAATTATTTCCATAAGTGAATAGGTGCTTACATCTGTGATCTGCTGACAAAACTGGTCTACGATGACAGGAACACAGGACTGTGTGAAACTAAGTTTGGTTAAAAGAAGTCACGTCCTCAAACTATTTTCTATTTTCGTTTCTATTACTATAATAAATAGAGTATAATTTCAATTTGTCACTATTAAAATACGAACGAAAAAAGCAAAAAAAAAATTATTGAATAACCAGGATTATGAGAACTTTTGACGGGATTTCCAGGAAGCGAACTTCGAAAACGAAGTTGCCTCAGTCACCCAGTAGGAGTGTTAGCGCATGGTCGTGATTGTTTAAAATTACACAAATGAGTCAGCCAGAGAGTGCACTAAAGTTCAGACGTGTTAAATTAAACTTTATAATATTTGAATATTTAAATATTTTTTTATTTGTTGTTTGTGTTCTACAAAACCGTTTGGTAAAGTAGCATCATATTATTTTTTTATTTTATTTTTATATAATATTTTTTTTTGTTTGATTTTTAGTTTCATGCGTAAAATTATGTTTTTAACAGTTTTATTCAGATTTTTTTTAATTCATTTTCTTTTATTGCTATGCGATTGTGACGGTTGAATGGGATGTATGTATTAAATGAAAATGAATGTTTTATTTATGACTAAAGTGTGGAAGTGTGTACCACAAAAGGAGTTGATGTATGAGATATTTTCAAGTAGTATGACACTAAATACAAAGACAAAACTTGAGTCATTCTTACTTGAGTCTTTCTATATAAATTTTGACATAGTGAACTTTTACTTCAAGCTCAACGCAGTAAAAATATATTGTGATTCAATGAACTGAAGGCTAATTTACTTTATCTGCGGTATTCTACTGTTAAATAGGTCTGGGACCTAATGATCATGTTAATTCGTCGAGAACTTACTTACTATTTGTATTTATCAGATCATCGTGTAAAAGCCTTTTTATCAACGGTTCAAATCACTGTTCACAAAACGACAAACGACAAAGTTCACGTTACATAAAGAATTATTTATAATATTTATAAAAATACCTATTGGGCACATTTTCATGATATTTCATGAGATGAGAGAATGAGTGACTACTTTTGTCTTCATTAGAATATAACACATAAAACATAATACATTATGTTTTTTTACATATTTCCTTGTTTTTTTTTTTCTTATAACATGGAATATTTGAACTTTCTGAAGGATTTTCTCTTTGAAAATTTCGTCAAGTACACAAACTATTTACTCGTCGTACTAACAACGTCTGGAGGAATGTTCGTGCAAGTTAATAGAACAAACGATTACAGGACACTTACGCAAGAAGAGTTCGTGGATCTGGTAATCCTACACTTACATACAATTAAATAAAACATAACCTAAACTCGAAAAGTTACAAAAACTACGAACTTCGAAACGAAGTTTTTTAGTTTTCAAAAGTAAAATTTCAAGGAACGAAGTACATAAATTCCTATTATATATACATATTATATATTTTTATGTTACACATATACATTGTCAATCACACAAAATTACAAAAATAAGGCGATGTATGTTGTATATAAGGAGAGATGCATTTAAGTAACGATATTTCTAATGAAATGTTGAATGATGAAGAGTATGTTTTGGAACGAGTTGTATTTTTGAAAGCTGACGTTTGAAAAGTAATTTTGAAGTGTAATTCTTATAAAATTTTCTTTTCAACTATAAATATTATACCTTCTTTTTATTATTTTTTTTTTATATCTATATATATGTGAGTTGGTGATTCTTTTGTGTTCAACGGGGAGTCGTCAAAAAGAATGCAGACGTCATGTACCTGTGGGACTGGCAATACTTCAGGACTATAATGCTGAAATTCATAAAAGCTGAGTATAATCAATTACTATTTGAATTTTTCAATTGTATGGCATTACTTTAATGCTATTCTATCAAATAAATATATTGTAAGGAATTATTTATTTTAATTTACATTGATTAAATTATTAGGTATTTTATTGTACTTAAGTAATGCCTGATTTCAGTGAAGTTTTAAAATAAAAGAACTAAACACGAAGTCACTGAAAAAATGATTTATGCTATTTTGTTTTCTTATGAGAAAAGTTCGATTAATTAAGCTTACTATTTTGATTAATTTTTCTGTTTTATTTTTCTGCTAAGTAGTAAATAGAGTCCCTGGACAGCCTTTATGTGTAAAGATTTTAAAAATATTGCGGTTTTTCTATTTAAAAATCTCGAGGAGAGGGCAACAGATATGATTGGTCAAATTATCATAATTAATTTGATAATTACGAAAAAAGCAGAATTAATTATATCTGTTTGAAGATAAGGATAAAGGGTCCAATTAATTAAAAATGCTTCTTAATTCTAATTCCATATTTGATATTTTATTTGTTGATTTATAAATTTATATTTCTTTCATACTTGAGGGAATTTTCAAAATACCTATTCATAACTAAACTATTAGACACCTTTCTAAAATCGTTTTAATTTTATTTTAATGTCTATTATTAAAAAAATTAAATCCCTAAAAATTCAAGAATTTATATTATTAATTATTATGAATCCATTATACAGACTTTTATTTTCGAATTCCGGAGCGGATGAGCGTACTCAGCGTGGTGTGAGCATTGAACGACAAGCGGAAATCTTCGAGCATACCCCGGTTTCACATCGGCGAGCTTTAAGGGATTAAAGATAGCTTAGTTTATAAACTCTAGTATTTAGGATTTCTTACAAATTATATTTTTACCAATATCAAATAAAAGTTTCTTCTTGTTCATGAAAACTTTTACACTGTCCAGAACAGAAAGGATTTCGAAAAAACAAAAACAATTAATATGGCCATTTTTGATTTCCTAAACTCAATCATGAATAATGTAGATAAAAAAACACAAATATGTGCAATATATACAGACATGACCAAAGCGTTCGACCACGTAGATCATAATACATTAATTGATAAATTAACAGCCTATGGTATTAGATTTAATTAGGTCATACAAGACCGACATCAATATACTGAGATCACAAGAATATGCAGAAAAACAAAAATAGAAGTAAAGTACTTATCCAGCTCGAGAACTGTTAAATACAGCGTACCATAAGGAAGTGTATTAGGACCATTATTATTTTTACTATATATAAACGATTTACCCAGTGCAGTTAATTTTCCAATGGTTTTGTTTGCTGATGACAGTACGATCATTGTAAAAAACGAAAATGATATGAATTATCAAAACAATATTAATGAAGCACTTGCTAAGGCGGTGAAGTGGCTCCACTTGTTTACAATAAAATTAGGGATCTACCATTAGAGTTTTTAAAAAAAAATTAAAGTCAATTCTTACAAAAAAATGTTACTACACAATAAACGACTTTATGAGTGATTCTATAATATAATTAGTATTGTATCTTTTAATATTAAATTTTGTAGAATGGTGTATTTCAGTGCATGCTTAAATATTTGTACGCCGCAATCAACGGCAAAACATAGAGAACACAAAATCTGCTATAAAAACCTGTATTATCTTACCTATGTTTAACAAATAAAAACTATTTGTATTTCTAGTTGTATTTTTATTTCGTCCCGGCAAACGTTGTTCCGCTGCCGTCCCTCTGTAACCCGGCAAACGTTGGTTTTTCCCTAAAGTGCCCGAGTCGAGATAAAAACTCACCGTTTACGTTGGATCAAATCACAGATAGCTGACCCGGAGAACATTGTTTCTCTTTTGTAAAACAACTGGTGCGCCACCTATTTTGAAAGGGTTGTTAGTTTTAATTCAGAATTTAATTCATAAACCCCAACGTATGCTTGACCAATTTTTATTTCTGACAAAAGGTTTACCAGTAGTGCGCGGGTCCGACTCCCACTCGACTCTTTTTTATTTCATATAAACCTTGCCCTAACAATAATAAACACAACTTAAATTATCCAACATATATATATATATATATATATATATATTTAACATAGCGCCATCTATCTTACTTACCATACTTACTCAATCCAGTTAACAAATATCGCCATCTGTAAGAATCGTTTGGAGCTAACAGATAATTGTGACACGTGGTGGTTATGCTATTAAATTGTAGCTTATATGAAACGTTGTATTTTTAACAAAGCGCCATCTATTGAAGAATCGTTTGGAGCTAAAAGATAATAGACAAATACTTTGCAATAAAATAATATTGCGACTATACATTGACATGTAAGCTATCCTATCTTTCAAGGTGGATCAAATTGCACACGGTGTACAAATCAAATTTAAAATCGGTGCAGTAATTTTTATATATATAAAGATATATATATACTCATACATACATATTTACATTTTACAAACATGTAAATAAATAAATAGGTATTCATTACATATTAAAGATAATATAAAATACACATACATGCACATATTCATATATACACATACAGACAAATATTAATAAATATACAAATACATATAAAAGATATAAAATAAAACTATATGTGAATTAACTTATAGGTCCTATCTGATTCAAACCCCGTTCGGCCGCCCGATAGCGGCAGGGCTCCGAACACAAGCAGGTGCTACACACAAACACGCACATATACATATATGCAACCACACATTGAAATAGACGTCGCACATCCGAAAGTGGCCCAGCCCCTAAATAATAGCCCGGCAACAAATGCACATCATTTAAACTACCATCACTTCAGAAAACTACCTGAGGGAAGAATAAGTGACAAGAAACTCCCGGATCTACACCTGTTACCAATCAGTCATGCAGGAACCAAGCCATCAAGTACACAATATCTATCCAAATATGTATATACACACGTATACGTACTCGTGCACCACACCCCCACACATCCAAAACCCCACCAAAACCAGGCAAGCTAAGGCGGATTGCACATGGCGCCACCAACCACTACAAAGTTAACAACAAAGACATAACATCGCTTAGGGTATACAGTGTCTCAGACAGATCCGATCTGCCTGGGGTGGGGGATTGTATTGTTTGGTTGCTATTGGGGCCGCACTTAGGTTCCGAACTCAACCAGTTTTTTTCTGAGACTTTATGGTTTTCATAAGTCTGCAGATTTAAAATAGCCTATTTTTCTAAAAAAAGTGTTTCGTTTTTATATATAAAATTAGTGACTATCTCACTTATTGTAAAAATAGTACTTTGTGCCAGTTACATTTACTTTTTCAGTTACAATTTGTTATCTTAAACAGATAAATAAGATTTTTACAGATTTTGAATCCTTGTAAAACAAAGATTTGATTATTAGTCAAAAAAAATATTGAAAAAATTATAAACGATGCTTAAGTGGCCAAAAATATACCTACTAAAATCTTTTTTGATCTACAAAAAACTCAAAAATTTAGTGGTCAGATGCCTAACCACCAAAACTGAATGAGTTAAATTAAGGACAAAATTGTAGACTAAAGGAAGTTAATTTATATTTCTACTTATTTATTGTTTTAAGTTAGTTCTCGTCCCTATCTTTATGTCTCATTAGATATATAAAATCATTGTAATTGATCCCCTTAGAAGACATAAGGACAGACAGATTTGGTCCATTGAGATACAACAATGGTACAACTATTGAGGTAAGTTAAGTCGCCTCATATTTTCATTAGATTAGATACCATTTCTATTTTTGGTTGAAAAAAAAAACAACGCACTTAGGACACAACTTTGTTTTTGATTATTGTGTTCGATGTGGAATTTAATAATCTTTGAAGGTGTATATTATTTTACACCCTTTATAAGCTAAAGTAAAAAATCAGAAACCTTGTGCAGACAAACGGTGTCCTAATATGAGATTCTGGATGTTCCTTTTACGAAACAGTATCTCATATTTGGAACGCCCAGCTCATCATAGTATCATTCATCATAGTTCGCTACTTGTAGCGTATTTTATAAATAATACAACAAAATGGGTTCCTATCAGACTTTTCATTGCAATTATTAATTGAGTGTAGGTAGTATCACTATCGTAGTATGTTACTGTGGTGATCAGTTTTCCGCATTCTTAAGATTTTAATGCGCCAACTTGCTTTTTGCCCTTCGTTCTTCTGACCTTGCAGAAACTAACAAAGTATCGTGCTTTCTTATAAAAACTCGCAAACCATTTTTTTATAGATAGTTGATACGCCATATACTGAATATCCTTCAATCGTAAGTCATAGAGCCTTTGGTGTATTTCTTGAAACTACAAGATATCTAAAAAGCATTATATGCTTGAAATACCTAATGACATAATTTTGCGTAATTCTAAAGTTGTAACATACATCGTGGAGTTTTTGCCACAAAAACTTGTTTTTCATTTTTTCAAAAATCTGCAAGTCACGTGTATGCAGCGTCTCTAACTGGCAAGTACCGACATATTCATATTTTCGGAGAACACTAGCGTCACATTGTCATTGTGCTTGGTTTGGACAATACCTGGCCATGCCATAATTGGCGCCTATCTCATAATATGCATCTTCACCTTATATAGGATGTACTGAAGCTATTATCGAAGCTGGGATAGCTTCACAGGGAATTGCAGACTGACTGTCTGACTGTAACTGACAAGCTGTGCGTAGGCATGTTAAACAAACTTTGTACACACACCAACTGACGACTTAAGACAAATGAAGGCCCTAAGCAGTAAAAATTTAAAAAACTCAGTTTGGAACAAAAGTTGCTAGAAAACTCTAAACTTATTAACAAAAGAAAGTAAAGAGACATATAACACCGTTCCACATCAAACATTTTGTCTTGCTTTATTTCTTGCAAAATCGTTAATTATTTTGGCAGTGGCTATGTTATTTAATTTGTCTTTACCATCGTATTTGTTTAAATAATTTTCGTTTAATTATAAACAACGATTGACTGAAAAGTGTATATTTTAAACAATTATTTTTATTATGGTACGTAAGTGTGTAATGTTGGTGATTACCGCTTAGGCGCCATTAGCCAGCAATGTAGCTGAAGTTCTTCTGAAGCTACGTCCAGTGTAGCCTTCAGCATCTGCTAAACCTAATAATTTATCAATTTCTTTAGGCATAGAACCAAATTTTGTTTATACCTAAAGGCTGACAGGTACATTTACCACTCTGGCAATTTAGAATGAAACGGTATTTTTTTGCTTTTGGTGAACACAAACTTTCAAACTATCATACTTCTTAACAATTTTATAAAATGGATTGTGTATGGTTAAGTTAAGGGCTTCACATATTATATCGGGCGGTGTACAACATAAATTATTTTCTTCATAACTAGTACTTGTAGACATCTTAATAAATAAATAACTATAATTTCAACAGTGAAAACGAGGTGTGAAAATTCTTTCGCAATGGCGGGAAAATTATTCAGCGCATGACGATCGGCAATAGACTAAAGAATAAGGTTTCTTTTTTTTTGGCTTTTCGCGGAAAGCGTTTTAGCCACGTACAAAAAGGGGAATTTAATGTTTTCTTTATTACAGAGAAAATAAAAGTTATTGAGTAAAAGTTTTATTTATTAAATATGTAGAAGTTGAAATTCTCTATTTAAAAACGAAGTTGTATGAAATGAGCGAACAATAGAAAAATTAAAATTTGTATTATTGAACACAATCTTTTTTGTATCGAAACTTTTTTAAGAATAAAGGAACTTAACCAATAATATAAAGAAAAAACTCTATAACCCACTTGTGAATAATAGCAATGAAAAAGTCACAGTTTGATTACAGGTGTAATTATGTGCCTAATTGCGGTAAATTAAAGCCTCTTTATGAGCAAGTGTCTTGAAAAATATCTTATATCGCCCTTTGGCCTAAAGCTTATGATCGATTCCTAATTTCCCTTCCTTCCTTCTTCGATGTGGAGATCAGATTTCGCATTATTGCATATCATTTCTCCAGAGTCATGTGTAAATCTAGGCCTGTGCTTATATCTAAGTTTGGCGAAGCGCCATATTCAAGTTTTATCGCGGCGGTATCGCGCGTCCTCGTTTACATGTCCCAATATAGGGCGGGAGTTTTGGTGTGCTTCCTTCCTTGCATTTTTCGCTATTCATAAGCCTTCTCTGCACAATTCTTATCACGTTTTCGTAAAACACTCCTAAACTATACACATCGAGACAAACCAAATGAATTTAGTAAAATTAAACAGAAAAATACACCACTCCTTCTTAAGATGCGCGCCAAAACTCCGATTGCATGGCAGGTGGCATACGACCACGGCTATCCTCTCACCATCACTATGAATATTTATTAAATACATTAATATATATTACGTATAAGCTAATTAAATAAAAGACGATAAATATTAAATAGATTGTACATAATAATTTCAGATAAGAAAATTTTCTTGTTTCATACATTCTAAATCGTAATTCTTCAGCAGCCAGGTTTTAGTTTTTGAACATTTTTTTTTTATTTATATTATTTTGAGGTTAAAACTTTGTGATATAATATTTTCAGAGCCGCTTTACAGTTTTATGGTTTTCAGTGTATCTAGGTTATGTAACAAACTTAAACGTAACTTTTCTAAATTTAAAAGACTTCTTAAAAGACTTTTTTCAGGAGGAGGACTTTTCAGTAATTTATCCTGATCCATGGAACCAAAAAAAAAAAATCAGGGCCGCCTGGCCTGTCCCTTAGCGAATAGTGACTTCCCAAATCAATTACTGTTTATCTAGAAAGCACCCTAGCAACTTGTGCACAATAACTGCCCAATTAAGGATTAACAGTAACATTTTGAGTTATTTTTTTCCCAATCCTTTTCATCCGTTAAATTTTGTAGTAGTCGAAGTGAATGACACAACGTCACAACCAGTGTTACAATAAAAAAAATATCCCGAAGGCAATGTCATTCAATTTTAGTTTTTAGCCAGTAGTATTACTGTTACCGCCTTCACCGCGTGGGGGGGGTACTCCCAGCTAATGTCATTATTATATTACATATTACACACGTTTTTTTAGGGATCCGTACCCACCATCCACTATTTTGCCGCCTTAGGATAATTTTTAAAAAACGGTGAAATACATCATTCTTTAATTTTAACCTAAAGGCTTTAAATATATATTAGGGACAGAAAGTACATTCAACTTCTTCGGCCTAAAGCCCGACCGATGACGTCTTCCACGCAGTCCACCTCCCGTAGGTATCCGCCGCCGGATGAGGTTTACGCGGACGGGTCAGAATTTTATGGAACCTATGGACGTGAGGTGAATGATGTTATCCCAGGGCCTTGATGAGCTGGCACGATGCTAGGCTGCACGATGCTGAAGCTCGTCCCGTAGAATCACTGAGCAGTGTTGCTAAGGCCAAGGATCTGGATTGTAGCGAAACTCCCAGATTCCTCTACAGTGCGGACGTTACTCGAAAGATGACGCGCAACGGCCACCAGAGCAATTGAGGAGGACAGACTTTTCAAATACAGTAGGTACGGAAAAGAGCCGTCGGCTAACAAGAAAACCTTTGTGACTACTGTGAGCACTGAAAAGATATGTATGAATTAATTACATGAATTAGTTTCATTCATACACAACACAATATAAGACTGATAAAAATACCGTACCTAAACGGCCTTGGATGAACACATGGAATAAAACACTTTAGTTGCCGGTTAAGATCATTTATTGAATCTAAATAAGCGTGTTGTTGAAAATAATTAAATTTGTCAGAGAGGAAAATTCACCTCAACGCACAGGAATACATAGCAGTAATGAGGAATGACACATCCTGTAATTCGTAAAAGAATCCTCCAGTTTTATTTTTGAAACCTTGCACATGTACAAAGAACTGGTAATGGATGTCTGGAAACTTCCAAAGTTTCTTGCATCCTCCAGTCATGTAACCTGATTCGGAAAACCTGAAACGGTAATTCTGTTATATTACAAATTTACATCACCTATTTCGCCCTCTAGGGGATGATTGTCCAAAAAACAAATACCCGTCAGTCTTAATTTTCAAATTTAGTCAGTGAATTCTTTGTATTTAGCTCTCAAAATTACAGATTTCCATACAACCTTTCAACCCCCATTTTACTGCCTTATGGGATAATATTGTAAAATCCTTTATTAGCGCTTGCCTACGTTAGAACGTTTCTAAACCCGTTTTTTTTTTAAAAAAACCCCGTGGGCTTAAAAAAACCAATGTGCCTGGTAGTATTTTATTTACCCGTGATACTACTGACAAATTATCAAATTTTTCTCTTGTAAGAAATAAAATCCATTACTCTTACAACTTATGACAAAACATTTTTAAAAAATACTATAAAGTACCTATACTTACAACATTAACAGTTTCCTCTTGTTAAAATTAAAATCTGTTAACAGGTCTTGTTAGAATAAAAATCTAAATCATATTAAAAAAAAAAACTCTCTATTTCAGCTATTAAACTAGAAACTATATCGCCATCACTATTGATCGCACACTAGTGGTTTTCCAACAGAAATGATAGATCTCATCAGGATCTTCATTTCAGATGACAGCTGTCAAACTATAAATGGCTATATCTCGTAAAATATTGATCTAAGGCTAATAGTTTCTCAACAGAAATGATAGATCTCATCAAGATCTTATTTCAGGTGACAGCTGTCAAACTGTAAATTTTTATACCTGAGTAACTATTGATCACAGACTAGTAAACAGTATTTTTTAAATATGTAGTCTTTAGTTAGTAAGCTAGTAGATAATATCTAATTTGCATACATAAATAGTAAAGAAACCACTAGTCTGCGATCAATAGTTACGGAGATAAACCATTTCTAGTTTGACAGCTGTTTTCTGAAATTAAGATCTTCAAGGGATCTAAAACTTTTCTAAAGAAACCACTAGTCTTTGGACGCTCGCTTATATTTTAGTACATTTGTGTAACGTTGAAAAAATGAGTTTCGCTACTGAAAGATGTATCGTGAAAATTCAAAACCGTCCGTGCTCATGGGATAGTGCATCAAACGATAATTCCGACATTATCAGGATATTTTTTTAAATCCCTATATAGTTTTAAAAAAACAACATTTCAGCTGCGATCCGATATAAAAGGATGAACCCATAGTTTGCTTTTTTTCTTTTTTTCTCTTTGTATTTTTCTTCGACGAACATAATAAATAAGTGCGATCTCCTCTACGTCCATACCTACGACGTCGTCAACTGATTGAAGAGTAGCCATGGCTACTCTGTTTGGCGACCTTTGGATGTCAGAGGTAGCCATGCTTGCGTCGCCGGCGACGTCGCCATGGCATCCTGGTGAGCAGAGCAGCCCGCAGTTATAATCAACCAGAGACCTGTATTAAGGTACAATCACAGTTTTACAAAAAAAGTTAGTCGCTCCTATTACTTATCAAATGCGGCTAATGAGAGCCCATTTAATGCTCATATGGGAAATGGGAGCCATTATAATTACTCTTAAACCAAAAAATTAACAAAACGTACTTTAAATGAGGTCTTAGATATTATAAATATCAATACAATAAAACTATTTGTAACACAAATTAAAAATAAAATTTTCAAACAAAACGGAGATATGAATATGAAATTATTAATGGAAAACAAAAGATCCAGACCGAAATGCCTCCTCTTTTGAGAACAGATACCGCATTTTCTAATGAATCCACCGTCTAAGAAGCTTTCGTGGTTATCCGATTTCTTTTACGTGGCATCTTAATCAAAAAATAAGGTTTGTTACGGCTGTAAAACGACTAAATGGGGTAATGCGAAGCTAGGCTACCATTAGCCGCTGTCCACCATTTTGAAAAGTAATAACATAAATATTTATTTCTATTTTAAATCACAATTCAACTAATGGGACTCATTAGTAAATGAATCTAGGGATATCATAAGCATAAATACATTAATATAAGAATATAATTTCATGCTTACCTTGATGCTGGAAGTATACAATTTTTTGTAAGCGTGGAGCGAAAAACACACAATCGGCCCTTGTGACTAAACGAATGGCACTAACGGTTCAAGCGCTTCAGGCGAAGTTTGCCAACAGTTGACGGAAGCAACCGGGTGCTTACGATCGCGCGAATGTACATGCGCTTCGTTTAGTCAACATTGCCCGACCGCTCTCATTACCCTGCGTTCAGCCATTCACGAACCATTCCAAATGGCCGCCATACCGCCGCAAGGGAGTAAATTTTTTTTTGCTATACGATTTGTACCTGTATTGCATTTGTATTTTTGAAAAGTATTTGATATAATGTGACCGTTATTATTATTGCCATACTTCTAGTAGGGCGAAAAAGTGCTGCCATACTTGAAAAACTTATTTAATCGACACGTAAATATGGTGAACTGAATTTATGTGCAATACTTAGAAACTTGAGTTATTTTCTTAAGTGAATAGGTGCTTACATCTGTGTTGTGCTTACACAGTTAATTTCGTCTACGATGACAGGAATCTTTCAAAAAGTTTAAAAAAACTGTGAGAAAAATATTTAATCTTTAAAAGGATCAACTAAAATTTGGTAACTTTAACTATAGAAAGTCACGTACTCGAACTGTATTTTGTTTTTATCTCTAAAAGATATACAAATACGGTGTAGTTTCAGTTTTTCACAGAATTTGTACAAACAAACAATAAAGATTAGGATGTTGAATAACCAGTTTTATTAGATCCATGGACCGCGTGAATGCATAGAAAAGGGCCCCAGAGCCGATAGCTGGTATAGAGGATTTTTTTTTTGAGGAAGCGTTTGCGGGAACGAAGTTGCGAGAGTCTGAGAGAGAGTTCTCTAGAATACAGTCGTGGAGTTTCATTTTTTTTTATACAAGACAGTCACCTAGCAGGAGTGTTGGCGATTGATCGTGATAATTGAATTTATACAAAGGAGTCAGCCAAAGAGTGCATTAGAGTGTAGTCGTGGTGTAGTCAACGAGAAACAGTGCTTTTAGTTACAAGTGATATATCAATTTACTTTTAATTTAGCATTTTATGCAATTTAATTTAATTAATTTAAAATTTAACTTAACAATTGTGCACTTTAACAAGTAAAATCTTGATGGTTGGAGCTCTTCATACAATTGGTAAACAGTAAAATTTTTTTTAAATTGTTATCATATATTTCTTCTTTTAACTTTTAGATTTTTGTTTAATTCACAATTTTTTTCGGATAACTTAGTTTAATAGGATGTATGTAATAAAGACGAATGCATGTTTTATTGATGACTAAAGTTCGAAAATATGTATGTCTAAAGGAATTTTCATTAGCTTGCGTCCGGGAACGACGGGTCTAATTAATAAACACTATATATATAGCTAATATATTCATTCAGATGCTGATGTAACATGGGACGAGAGGTAGTCCTCTTTCGACTTCCTGCATGTTGTCTATATTTTTCTCTTATTTCTCAACTGGTTTTATTAATTAGGAGCTTCAGGCCTGAAACGAATCTTAAAGTTTCAGGTAGGGTTTTCTTTCCTTTTTATACAGTTAGAGAAGTGAATTTCGACAGTGACAGCAAACATCAGACAACGACTGCAATATTTTTATTTATCAATTAGTTGGAGTAGGGGACGAGCTTTTGAAATCGAATTTATTTACAAATACAAATTTTGTAATTGATTGAATGTGTGTAAAATTGTTATGTTATTTTGTTTGATGTGTATTGTTTCAACTGGGTGATTACAACCACTTAAGTATTTAATTTGAAGCTTCTTTAAGTGACTTTCAAACGAAATGTTTGAAAATATTAAAAAAAAAACTAAATTATCCTGTCAAGAGCTCAACAACTATATAAAAATGTGTTTATCAGTAAATACATTATCGCCGAGAGACCATAAAATCTATAGGTATTTTTATACCTAACCATTCTTTGAAGTCGTGACTTCTAAATTTAGTCAAATCACCGAATTTCATGAAGTAACGGATACAGATCAATCCGTATAATCAATACCACCTTAGAAACACATCAAATTAAATAATTTTAGCAATGAGTGAATTCTCTTGAATACAAGTTTATTTTCAAAATAATAATTACTTCTAGAGTTGAGAGGAAATTTTAATATCTCAGTTTAACTTTTAAAAATATTTTTTTGATTACATACATTTAGGGACTCAAACCACCCCTAGAATCTGTCGGCGTCCCCTAGGGAACTAGGCAAAGCAGGGGCGGAACTTATTTCTAATGGAGTATATTAGAAATTACTTCACAACATAGCTTCATCACTTAACTATGCTCAGCGTTATTTTCGAGTTTATGGCTTCGGGAGATGATGTATGACGGAGACTCTTGGAGGAAGCCTTTGACCTCGTCAGCGTGTTGGAATCCAGTTTATGCTAGGCGTCATATAATTGTTTCCTACGTGGCTATAGAATTGGAAATGTCCGTCACGAGCAGACGTTAGACTAGGTAAATACAAAAATACAAAAAAAGTTTGAAATTTGCTTTCCAATATCGATATTAAGATATTCTATGTCTTAGGAGTCTGATTAGATTGAACAATCTATGTTCTGTAAATCTGGTTAGATGGTTCGAAATTTATATTAAAGATTTCAGGAATCATGTTATATTAGGTTGCTTAGATATTCTTAATTTTCAGGAGGAAGATTGTATCTCTGGTTTTCTCTTATCTTATATTTGTTTAAAGTTCCAGATTTAAGTAAATATATTATATTTAATATATTTTATTATATAATTCTACACATACACTTACCATTATACAAGATTTTATACACATACGTTGTCAAACACACATAATCACAAAATTAAGGCGATGTATGATGTATATAAGGAGAGATGTATTGTGCATCGGAACTTCTAATGAGATTTTGAATGATGGAGAATATGTTCTGATAATTAGATTTTCTTTTCAGCCATGAATATTATAATATATTAGTGTTTTAATTTATTAATTATTTTTTAAAATCTGTTGTTTGAGTTGCTGTCTGTAAATTTCAACGGGAATCGACAAAGGGGTGCAGACGTCATGTAACTATGTGACTGGGGATACTTCAGGACTATAATGCTGAAATTCATAAAAGCTGAGTATAATTAATTACTATTTGAACTTTTCACTTGTATGGCGTTACTTTCATTATATTCTATCACATAAATATATTGTAAGGGATTATTTATTTTAATTACATTTATTAAATAATTAGGTCTTTTATTGTACTTAGGTAATGCCCAATTTCAGTGAAGTTCTAAATACGAGAACTAAACACAAACTCACTGAAAAATTGATTTAGGCTATTTTGTTTTCTTATGAGAAAAGTTCAATTAATTTAGCTTATTGTTTCAATTATTTATGTACTTTAATTTAAATTTATTTCAATGTGTATTAATCTAATTTTCTTTCAGCGTCCATTTTTTTTTGAAAATTTTTTTTTAAAAAAACTAAGATTTTTAATCTATATAATTAATTATTATGAATCCAATATATACACACTTTTAATTTCGAATTCCAGGAGCGGATAAGCGAACTCAGCGTGGTGTGAGCATGAACGACTAGCGGGAACCTACGAGCTTACTCCGGTTTTACAATGGCGAGACAAGACATAGCTAAGTTATAAACACTAGTATTTAGGATATTTATTTATTTTACTACCAAATTATATTTTATCAAAGTCTTTCCTTTTTCTTTTTTTTTTTCACGGGGAGATTTTACAGTACAAATGGTTAAATTGTTTTTTTTTTAAATTAATGTGTTCGCGTCGGTATGGCGGGCTGTAAGTCACACTGGAGAAGTATGACATTACGCTACCGCCTATTTTTTTTATGGACTATCGGAAAATACGTTCGACATCGTAATTTATCCGACACGTTCGACTCACGCCAACGCCATTGGGCCGCCGGTACCAGCGCTATGACCATCATTTTTCTTCTCATCATTATGTAGTTAGACCCCTGAAGAACCGCCATACTGGTACAAATCCTCCAGTATTTTCTGTCACTGTCTCCCGGTCTATGCATCTCAATTCAAAGTTGGAAGTCAGCGGGTGTTTTGATGAGAATACGTCATCAAATCAAAATAAAGTGGCTTCAAATTTTGAATCCTTTGCTTCAAACTTTCCAGCTTTGCATAAAAAATAACTATTGTGCCCCAGCTTCAAATATACTGGCACCGTCGTTGCCTTAGCCGCACACGATGCGCCACAGTTCTTACTCAACGTAACGAATTCTCTAATCACTTAGCTATAGAGTGGTTGGTTTGTATCATTGCCATCTGGACCCAGCCTTACGCACAGAGCCTGAACTATAGTTAGGCGGCCTCGGGACGTAGTAACGTCCCCAGATGACGATCTCGCTGTCCGGATAGCGAGATTAGTCTCTACGACCTCCCCGAATAGGGCCTCCCTCCAAACACGACGCCGACGTCCCCGGGTTCGTCGGCGCCCACAAGGATACACTAGGTATCAAAGAGTGTCGGGGCGCTTCTCGCCCCCACTCAATCGCAACCGTACCCGCGTAACGGGGAACTCCCCTCCTGGCGGTGACTCACCTTCGGGTTCGAGACTCACGCCGGTCGAAGGGACGCCCCCGAGAGCGACAACCCAAGCCGAGGCTTCCCCCGCGGGGAGCCCTTGAGCGTTGGGCGCTATATGGGCTGAGGCTCCTTCAGAGTCTCGCCCCAAAAGTCCGGTGAAGCAGTAATGGCTGCAACAGCCAACTGCATAGTCAGCTCAGAAAAAAAAAAACAGAGCCTGAGTCGGACCGCAGCCTGTAAGCATTGTTCTATGTGGTCGATTCATTACTTTGAAAAATAACCTCAATAAATAAATATTGCGTTTTTCTGTTTATTTGAAATTGAACGCTTATTTATTCATTATTGAGTACTAACACTAGTAGAAATAACTCGTTTTTGTGTATAAAAAGTTTTGTATTGGAAGTGCCTGTGACAATAAGGAAAAAAGGAAAGTACATAGGTTTACATTTCTATTTTTAATGTCGTTTTATGTCTTTTTCCTATGTTTATGTCTTATGTTTTAGCTGTAATTTAGGGCTCCCGTTGGTCCGCTTAGAGGACGTTAGGACAGACAGCCGTGATTCATATTGCTACAACAACAGTACCAATTGAGGTAAGCAAAACTTAAAGTTTTTAATCATAGGCTTTAACTTTACCTGTTTAACAGTTTCCAAAATGCGGCCAAATTTTATCATGACAGTTGCAGCTTACACCGAAGGATTCATACTTATTTATACATACATCCTACTATAACTGTTTTTTTTTTACCTAGTGGTTTTGGTGTCTGGCTTGCGATCTGAGAGTAACTTTATACGTAACTCTTGTTATAATAGTAAGTACTTGACTTAATTTTGAAAAAGATATCAATACGACAGGCGGGGACTATTTCCCTGTGAAGTCGTCAAAACTGGCTTCTGACCTGTGAACTTGTGACAAACGCCTTGTAATTATGGCCTTAGGTTCCATTTTACTTGACGAAAGCAAGATTTTTTTTTTCAGAATGTGCAGTTTGATTTAGAACAAAATAAAAACACAACCGGGATGATAAAATAAAAAGTCTCATTTCATTTGAATTTACTAAATAGTTTTGTTTTATTTACGTACATAATATAATATTATCATTATCATACTATTTTTACAACGATTATGACCATCATTGTATCTACATACAATAAAAGAAAAACCTATTTTTATCATGACGCCAACTATTAAATCGAGATTTTTTACTATTAATATTAAACAACCCATTTTTTAAAAGCAATCATATTATTATAATGATCCAGGAGGTTCTATAAACATCCATTTTATTCATACAGTCATCGCCTTGGATAAATCTGACGTCGAGAATTCATGGTACCGTGACAAAATTTACGTCTGGCTGAACAGCACCCGCTTACCCATATGTGACGACATAGAGTAATCGGGTGCACTCGCCCCCCGTCGCGCCACGCACAGTAACGTCACCATTGCTCTGTCTTGACGCCTTCGATGGCAGACTGTAAGATTAAAATGAATGCTTAGGCTGTGCCGGCATAAGATTCTCCTGAAGCCGTTGCTGAAGCCTGTGCCGCAGTTTATCCTACAGTTCGTCCTGCAGTCTGTCCTGCAGTCTGTCCTGTAGTTTGTACTAAACTCTGTACGGCACTTTGTACTGTATTCAGTGTTGAGGATTGTCCTGTGGGTTGTCCTGAATTTTGTACTGGATATTGTCCAGAATTTTGTACTGGATATTGTCCAGAATTTTGTCCTGCAGTCTGTCCTGTAGTTTGTACTAAACTCTGTACGGCATTTTGTACTGTATTCAGTGTTGAGGATTGTCCTGTGGGTTGTCCTGAATTTTGTACTGGATATTGTCCAGAATTTTGTCCTGAATTTTGTGGTGGATATTGTCCTGAATTTGGTCCAGAATTTTGGCCTGAATTTTGTCCTGAATTTTGACCTGAATTTTGTCCCAATCCCAAACCCAAGCCTGAAAACCAGGGTTCAATCAGTATTATATAAAAACTAACCAGCCAAGTACGACTTCGACAGGCGCACCGTGGGTTCCGTACCTGCCACTATTTACGTAATTTACAAACACAAACAAAATCAAAAAGTGTTCCGCTAAGCTGTCACTCATCCAATTATTGACCAAGCCATTCCCTAAATTCGGTTATCAGCGACTGTGATTTACTCCTTAATTACACAAATGAAGTTTGCTATATCAAGCTGTAGCTATTGCTATAGCTCGTCTAAGCTCGGTTATAGTTATTCCCGCGGGAATTTCGGGATAAAAAGTAGCCTATATGCTCTTCCAGGACCTAACCTATACGTATGCCAAGTTTCATCCCGATCCATCCAGTGGTTGAAGCGTGAAAGAGTAACAAACATCCATCTAAACAACCTTTCACATTTATAATATTAGTAGGATTCTCACTTATCTCTTTCAAATTGTTAACTATGCGTTTCAAATGAGTTGGCACCCAGTCAAGCGCCATCTTGGTAGCTGAAGTTCGTAAAAGTACTGAGCACCGAGCACACCGTACAATGTGGCCCCCAGCGTAGTGCTAATATGGCGCCTGACCGTGTGTCAACTCCGTTCAAACGCATAGTATTTAATTTTGGTAGACGTCACATAATTGAATGCAACCACAAATTATGTTTTTATATCTAATGTACAGACATAGCTCTTTTACAGTTCTGGATTAGAAGTTATTCAATACTTATTATTTATAAAGATACCTATACTTAATACAATATATAATATATTTATATAAAATTCTCTTCTTCTCTCTGTGGTCGGTTTATTACTTTGAAAAATAACCTATAGAAATAATAGTTGTGTTTTTTTGTTTATTTGAAATTGTACGCTTATTTATTAATTATTTAGTAGTTACACAAGTAAAATAATTTATTTTTGTATACCTGAATTTTGTCCTGAATTTGGTCCTGAATTTTGTCCTGAATTTGGTCCTGAATTTTGTCCTGAATTTTGTCCTGAATTTTGTCCTGAATTTGGTCCTGAATTTTGACCTGGATTTTGACCTGAATTTTGTCCCAATCCCAAACCGAAACCCACACCCAAACCTAAGCCTGAAAACCGGGGGTCAATCAGTATTATATAAAAACAAACCAGCCAAGTACGACTCCGACAGGCGCACCGTGGGTTCCGTACCTGCCACTCTTTACGTAATTTACAAACACAAACAAAATCAAAAAGTGTTCCGCTTAGCTGTCACTCATCCAATTATTGACCAAGCCATTCCCTAAATTCTGTTATCAGCGACTGTGATTTTCTCCTTAATTACACAAATGAAGTTTGTTATATCAAGCTGTAGCTATAGCTATAGCTCGTTTAAGCTCGGTTATAGTTATTCCCGCGGGAATTTCGGGATAAAAAGTAGCCTATATGCTCTTCCAGGACCTAACCTATACGTATGCCAAGTTTCATCCCGATCCATCCAGTGGTTGAAGCGTGAAAGAGTAACAAACATCCATCCAAACAACCTTTCACATTTATAATATTAGTAGGATTCTCACTTATCTCTTTCAAATTGTTAACTATGCGTTTCAAATGAGTTGGCACCCAGTCAAGCGCCATCTTGGTGGCTGAAGTACGTAAAAGTACTGAGCACCGAGCACACCGTGCAATGTGGCCCCCAGCGTAGTGCTAATATGGCGCCCGACCGTGTGTCAACTCCGTTCAAACGCCTACTATTTAATTTCGTAGACGTCAAATAATTGAGTGCAACCACAAATTATGTTTTTATATCTAATGTACAGACAATACTTATTATTTATAAAGATACCTATACTTAATACAATATAATGGATTTATATAAAATTCTCTTCTCTCTGTGGTCGGTTCATTACTTTGAAAAATAACCTATAGAAATAATAGTTGTGTTTTTTTGTTTATTTGACATTGTACGCTTATTTATTAATTATTGAGTAGTTACACAAGTAAAAATAGAAAGATTTTACCTAGCATTAAAATCCTTATTGTGGTCCTGGAGTCCTCTCCGGGTTGGGAGAGAGCGTGGTTGCGATTTTGATGCATTTCCGCCTCAATTCTGTCCATTTCGCGGCGCCACTGTCGCGTACACGTGATTAAGTCAAACGAATGCTCCTGCTCACCGTCAACTTACCAGTGTGCACCATTTCTTTTCGTCATTGCGTCTCACCAGGTAGGCCTCAATAGGCCCAGAAAGGACTCCAGGACCACAATAAGGATTTTAATGGTAGGTAAAAATCTTTCTATTGTGGCCCCTACGTCCTCTCCGGGTTGTGAGACGTGTATGTTATCACCTGGTAAGTGGTTCGGGTCTGCTTATAAATAAGTGCTTTATTAATGCAAACAAAAAGAATAAGGATTTGTTGATTCAATACCTTTGCAACATATTCAAACAAAAAGAACGTAATCCATCATTAATATACACAAAAAAAAATAGGATTTATTGATTAGATACCTTTGTCAAAAACTTATTAAATAATACATCTTAGTTAAATCGTAGACGAAACTAAACAACATTTAATACCTTGATCTTTTTAAATTATTTTATTATATTTCTCTTGAATTACCCATTTTAATCCTTTTTAATATTTTTTTGAAAATTCCAAAATATGAAAAATAAGGAATTCAAATAAAGACATTCATTGCACACAAAAACAAAATAAAACATAAATAGTGGTTATATATGTAGCCTAGTAGTTTTCTCAAGTGCTAGACTGTAAGCTCAGAGCGCAAACTACGGGCTACAATGCGTGAACACGTTTTCACATCTCTTCTATGAGTTTGGCAGGCGATTGAACGGTATGTTGCTTACAGTCTAAACTATAGAGGGTCAAATTAACATTAAAAAAAGCAATAGAAAGTATTTGGATGTTCCAAATATCCATTTGGAACTTATGTAACAAATCTAGCTGTGCCGGCTTTTAATGTTGGCATCCTGTAGTATTTTACATTACATTTTTTCACACCAACGATACAACGTGTTCAGTTAATAAATAATGCCAAATTTGACTTCAGATCATCAGATGCAAGGGAATTTATACGTTACCAAAACACGATACTCAATTTCATTATCTCTAGCTAATTCTTGTCGGTAGGAAGTGCTTTCTGTAGCATTAAAAAAAAAAACGTGGAGTGAATGTAAGAAAGAAACCTTGACCGAAAATATTTCCAGAAGTTAACACTAATGGAAAAATCGTTCCAATGCAAAAATAAATTGTGCCCAGGTGGAACCGTTTCAATAATTCTGCCTTGCTCGTTCCCTTTTAACGTTCTAAAGTATGAAAATAAAGTAATTACATAACAAAGATAGAAATGTTATTGATGTGTGACCGGTGTGTGAAGCACGGTGATATGAGTATAAGTATGGACCACTGTAAGTCACTAAAGCGACATTTTCTTCCGTCCAGTTTTTCATTCATTCATTCAGGAGAAGAAACTCTGTCCCCAAATCAGCATGCTTCCTGTCTCAATTGCACGACATTCGAAGGGGGATGTCCACACATTGTTTATGTTTACTAAGTGATACTGATTATTCTGGATTTGTAGTGGGTCACAAAAGGCATTTGCGCGTAGGTATGCTCGCCAGAACGTTCGCTCCCAATATGGCTTTAAAATCTCAATTAAATACGCCAAGGTACGTACTACGTACCTTAAGTATCGAGGATGATAGAGGAAAGACTTAGGCCAGCTGGTGAGGCTGTCGGTATTGGTGATCTTCACACATCATAGGATCATGTGATCTCGCTCGGAGGCAGATAGGTAAATCTCCTGAAAAGTTTCTTGCACAGCGTGTGAAAACAGGTATCATTTTGGTAGTGGATTTCCTCTGTATTCGACGTTCCTTTAGGGTATTTAAAGCCACAAGGACTAGCAAAAAGTCAATAAGTGTTTATGACAGCAGGTTGATTGGTTCCAAGTGTTTTTAAGTCAGCTTACACTGATTTTCTAATTATATAAGGATCTTAAAGTTTTATTTCGTTGATTCTGATTCAAATGCCAATAATTTTGTCTTTTATTCCACTATCCGGCCATCTTCTCCGGCACTGACCGTTTGTTGACTGGCACGACCAATTTACAAAATATGGTCTCCCTACAGGGGACTCCCTTCTGGGTGAGTGCAGGTTCTGATCACTCGTCAAATAGAGCCTTTCTAGAAGGGACTTTAACCTCCTGAAAGAATTCACGGCCAGAATACAAATGCTGTAAAATTCAGACTTCCTAGGAAGGACTTTACCCTCCTGGAAGAATGCACGGCCAGAATACAAATGCTGTAAAATTCAGACTTCCTAGGAGGGACTTTACCCTCCTGGAAGATTGCAAGCTCTGATCACTCGTCAAATTGAACCTTCCTAGTAGGGACTTTACCCTTCTAGAAGAATGCACGGCCAGAATACAAAACCTGTGAAATTCAGTCTCCCTAGCAGGGACTTAGGGTCCTGGACGGACGAGCGGCTAGAGATCACATAACTTCCTAAAGTTAATAACCCCAGGAGGGACTTCACCCTCCTGGAAAAATGCACGCCCTGGGCCATAAAACTCGTCCTGTATATAGAATTCTATTCCGTTTAAAATCTGCAACTCCTTGCGTTCCAAAATATTTCAAAACAAAAATTTCCCCTTGATTGTCTTCTTTGTATTAAGAACTTATTTTACATGTTTAAAATTAGAATTCCATAAAATTTACAACGTCTCGTAAACGGATTTACCATCAAAAAAAATACCAAACAAATTCACTGTCAAACCCTAATCTTCGTAGACTATATTATTTTAATCTGCTACCAAATTGGTTAATGTACCAAAAAAATATAAATAGACTATATTTATAAATATCTTGAAAGGTAGATCCTGTCATTTTAATCCTGTTAATTGTACATTTTGCCCTGAATACTAATCTTCTTTTTCAAAAGAATTATTTCGGAATATTAAATGTAACTACATATGTTTGCCCTTTGCAGGAAAAAAAAAAGGAACACTCGGGTATTGTAAAGATTAACACGGATTCCTAGCACCTTATAGGTTAATTCAATATCATAAAAGTAAGTACCTACTCGGTTGAGGGTAGTTTATTTTTCTTGCATAATTGAAACCAATTTACAAGTATTTATCGATTATGGCATTGCAACTTTAATATGATTGTAAGTCATTACAGAAAACCCGTATTTTATTAGAATTTAAACAATTTTCGTTAGTGTAGTTAGTTATTTCATTGCGAAATCCAGTTATTGTAAATAAGATTTTTTTGCTAGGATTCGCTATAATATTGACTCATTTGAAATATAAACTGGTTAGATACCAATGGGACATGTGTGGCAAAGCTCAAAAAAAATAAAACAGCGAAATATCTTCAAAAATTACATCAAATGCCAAGAATATTATCATGATCATCATAATTTGAGTCTAATTTCCTAAAATTTGGAGCGGCCATATGATTTTAAAATTTTATTTCCATTAATATAAGATAAATCTTACCATTTATTTAAAGAAACGTACGATTTTAATTACTCCAATGCAAATTTTAAATTATTCTGCTTTGCCACTCTTTTTTTATCCTATAAAACAGTTCTAAAGTCACAAAAGTAACTATTACTAATTGCTCTCGGAATCCTTAGAACGTTTGAAGACCGGTGACTGAAGCTACAGAGTGACTGATAAAATCTGTGAAAGTACTAACCTGAGCACTCAATGGACCAAACCTCGTTTGCCACGTGTTATTCTTGACAAGCACTTGGCTTGTCCGACGGGAGTGTCGGCGCAGTAATTGGAGCGACCGAGCGCTCGCTGTCGCGCCGCTGTGGGCTGTCGCTAGCTTGACAAGGTTGGCGAGCTAAACTGCTGCGATACTGGTGAAACCGGTGCGGCACTAGCGTGGCCAGCTCGCATTTTAGCGATTTGCACTTGCTTCATCGCGGTCTTTGAACACGACATTACACGGGACTCCGCGGATGTCCAGAGAATAGTCTATTGCGAAACGGCTTAACTATTGTCACAGAATCACGGTTACTTAAAATAACACTTTATTCTAAACTAATATCAATATTTTAATTCCGTAACCGATTGTAATTTGCGAGGCGGTACCGATGCCGACAAAATCCAACGACGCAATGACGAAAATAAATGGTGCACACTGGTAAGTAGACGGTGAGCGGGAGCATTCGTTTGACTTAATCACGTGTACGCGACAGTGGCGCCGCGAAATGGACAGAATTGAGGCGGAAATGCATCAAAATCGCAACCACGCTCTCTCCCAACCCGAAGTGGCCGTAAGGGCAACAATAACTTGTTTTTGTATACCTGAATTTGTTCCTGAATTTGGTCCTGAATTTTGTCCTGAATTTTGTCCTGAATTTGGTCCTGAATTTGGTCCTGAATTTTGTCCCAAGCCCAAACCGAATCCCAAACCCAAGCCTGAAAACCGGGGGTTCATCATTATTATATAAAAACTAACCAGCAAAGTCGGACAGGCGCACCGTGGTTTCCGTACCTGCCACTATTTGCGTAATTTACAAACACAAACAAAATCCAAAAGTGTTCCGCTAAGCTGTCACCCATCCAAATATTGACCAAGCTTGACATTTCTTAACTTTGAATATCGTTTCCAATAAACAAATGTGTTACTATATCGCTTAGTAATAGCAAGATGGCGCTGTAAAGGTGACTTAAGATGGTAAATGGCTTGGGCCCGTCTCACACTTGGCTGGTTTTTATAATTTGTTGTTATACTTAGCGCTCGCACACAATATAGTCTCTGCAAGATTGAAGTTTGTATGTGTAACTATTTTAAGCTGAGGTTACGTTCATAAACACATAATTTTGGAAATCGAAGTGAGCCGAAATAACTAGATCAAAGAGTGCTTATTGACTTTTTTTTTTGAATTAGAATCTATATATTTTAGGAATTAAGCACATTTTAAAACAAGTATCCTTGGTAATCCTCGTCTTAGTAATCGTATAAGAATTCTTGTGAATGACTGTACAACTGCGGAAACACCCCACTTCAACCGCTCGCCCATCTTACGTGGCGCTTACTATACTTCTTTGTTCGTTTTGAAATTCTAAGAAATGGAAAGATGTTTGCGTGCGAGTATAACAGTTGATATTTAGCAGCATACATAAAAGATGATGATAATTTTAAATTCAAAAGGTATTTACCTAGATTACCTAATCCCAGAAGTGGTGCAGCTGTAAAACAAATTTAACATATTACAGAAGATTATCCAAGTAATTAAATTTATAGTTGTTGCATGAACTACTAAATTGTCGTTGTATGCGTGGCGCGCCCACATACAAGCCACAATAAGTATTGAATACTAGACTTTGCCAGCGGCTCTACGCGCCCTAAATTCGGTTATCGGCGAAGACCCTAAATTCGGTTATCAGCGACTGTGATTTACTCCTTAATTACACTAATTAAGTTTGCTATATCAAGCTGTAGCTATAGTTATTCCCGCAGAAATTTCGGAATAAAAAGTAGCCTATATGCTCTTCCAGGACCTAACCTATATGTATGCCAAGTTTCATCACCATCCGTCCAGTGGTTGAAGCGTGAAAGAGAAACAAACATCCATCCAAACAACCTTTCACATTTATAATATTAATAGGATTCTCACTTATCTCTTTCAAATTGTTAACTATGCGTTTCAAATGAGTTGGCACCCAGTCAAACTCCATCTTGGTGGCTGCAGTTCGTAAAAGTACTGAGCACCGAGCACACCGTACAATGTGGCCCCCAGCGTAGTGCTAATATGGCGCCTGACCGTGAGCCAACTCTGTTCAAACGCATAGTATTTAATTTCGTAGACGTCACATAATTGAATGCAACCACAAATTATATTTTTATATCTAATGTACAGACATAGCTCTTTTACAGTTCTGGATTAGAAGTTATTCAAATTTCCTCTATACCCAAAGGTTGTCTGTAAGAGATCGCTTTAAAGCGATAAGACCGCCATTTGTTTTCTATATTTATAAACATATTTTTGTAAAATTATTTTGTTGGTGCAATAAAGTATATTATTATTATTATTATTATTTATAAAAATACCTATATTTAATACAATATAATGGATTTATATAAACTTTACGTACGATAGCCATTTCCCAAACTCGTAGCAAAATATATAATACAAAGCGATAAACATATTAGCTTCATTTTTACAAAGATATACTTAACAAGTAACAACTTGTCTTTATGAGAAACAAATAACAACTGGTATTTATAAGAGAATGTGCAATGTTATAAAGTCCGATTTAAATTAAAAATCGTGACCAATATTCTTAAAGATACGTTTTTTATCACTTCTATGACTGTTAACAGTAAAAGAATCGTGACAAAGATTTAATTTTTAAAATTATTGTTCAGTCAGGAACTGTCATACTCGAGCAAAGATGGTTCCGTACTTCAAAAGATTTTCAAAACTTTTCATGGGTAAGTACTGCTAGGTACTACCTTCATTCTGTTTTTCGGTCAAAGCCTTTAAACTATATCAAATATAGGCGTTTTCGGTATTTGTAGTTTTAATAAAGATATTATGGGCGTTGTGTTCCACGTAAAGTTTGTGTTTCAAAATGTCTCATTGTTGGGATTCCCGGGACTTTAGCTTGTCTCTATGTTAAATATAGTTCGAGATATCAAAACATTTAGAAATTATTTCGAATTACAAGTTTAGCATGGGTAATTATTTTTAATTGGAAAACTTAGGGATCAGTGCAAATTTTATCAAAATCGGTTCAGAAGTTTTTAAGATATATGAACTGTGAAGAGTGTATCAATCACAAGGAAAAACACGTCGTTAGTATAACGACGCAAGTCTGTAAAAGACAATGTCTAATATGTGTATAGTGATGATGATAACCTAAGACCCCACCTTTATACGAGTAAGCAATAATTAAAAAATATATTCCAATGGGAAATGAAAATAAAAAAGTCACGGTTCTGACACTACAAGATTTAGCGACGATTTAACAAAAATACTTAAACATAATTAAATATTTTAAAATTAAAATACTAACTTATAAATAATAAAAAAAATTTTTAGGAATTTTAATAAATCACCCCCAACCTTTTAATTTGGGGATGGAAGTTTGTATGGGTTATCCCATTTCATGCTAGTGATCTGAAAATTATACAAGTACCCAGACTTCTTATTACAAATTAGCTTCTGCCCGCGACTTCGTCTGCGTGGATTTTAGAAATAAAAAGGTTTTGACTGTTAACGAATTCACCTACTATAATATCGAATTTCTCATTAAAATTTTCATCCTCTACTTTGCCGTCTCGGGTTAATTTTTAAAAAACGGTGAAATACATCATTGTTTATTTTTTACCTAAAGGCCAAATACTAATGCCAATTTTATGCAATCTGCTTTAAACATGACGAATTCCGCACCTATGCCCAACCCCTTAAATAGGAATTCTAAGGGATGAATTTTGCAAAATCCTTTCTCAGCACGCGCTCACGTTGTAACAGAAACCTCTGTGCAAAATTCCAAGTCCTTAGACATAAGGATATAGTAGTTCTTATTCAAATGTTTATCCCCTATTTCGCCCTCTAGGCGATGATTATCCAAAAAAACAAAAACACATTAATCTTAATTATGAAATTTAGTTAATAACCAATTTTTATGCATTTAGCTCAAAAAAATACAGATTTCCATCCAACCTTTCAACCCCCTATTTTACCCTTTATAACAATCGCTCGCCTTCGTTATAACTATCGAAATTCGTAAAGCCTCTCCAAACTCGCGCGCGATCGACGGCGCGAAATTTGCATGGATTGCTGGTTTGGATCGCGGTAAAAACTGCCAGTCTTCTTCATTCACGGAACTTCGCGCCTGGTTCACAGTATATTGTTCGCACGCTTGACACATATGGACGCCGAAGTAGCTGCTGCGCATTACTTAGCGCTTTGGTGGTTTAAAAATATAAGAATTTCAGTTCCAGTTCATTTGTCCAATGCACGTCCATTTTAAGCACGATCAAATCGTTAACAATAAAAATACCGTCAACCATCCGGGGTACTTACTTATCGGCAACTGAACCGCACGCAATTATGAAACCTTGTCTCGTTTACGCCAAGTTCGCGCTCCTCGAACCTTTTGTCACGGGACGAAATACCGACAACAGCCGGGAACGAGGCGCGAACGAATATAAAAAATATAAAAATCGAATCCACACTCATGCTTCTCGGGCAGTCCGCGGCTTCGCGCGAGTTGAAAGCGGCATGTACAAATTTTTGTACCCTATTTTCCCCCTCCAGGGGATGACTATCCATGATCGGTGAAATATGCCATTCTTCATTTTTAATCTTAAGGCAAAGAACGCTAAGTTTTATGCATTTAACTTTCGACTTTCCATATAAACTTTCAAACCCCATTTCACTCTCTTAGGGGATGAATTACACAAATTAGTTCTTATTGCTCGCTTTCAAGTCTCTAGACACAAAAAAATCTAAATTCTCATACAAATTTCATTTCCTGTTTTGTCCTTTAGACTAGAAGATAATTTACCAAAAACCGTACAATACATAAATCTTAATTTTTTAACTTGAAGACTTAATACCAGCTTATAGTTACACATTTAATATGTTTTAATTTCTGCTTAAATCTTAATGTTTCTGCAGTCGGGTTTTTTTATTTACAGCTTTAAGTGTAAGGTGGCAAAACGGCCAAGCTACATATTTTAATTATAGTGTGGAGTAGCAGCGGAAGACGATTCTATCCAAGTTCCTAAATTAAAAACTTAATTTATTATTTCTACATTTCTATATAACCTGGAACAAGATACTACCACTGTAAAGCATTAGATGTGACAAGAAAGTCGTAAGTATTAAAGTTATAGATAATTAACATGTACTAAACCAGGAATGTGCAAACTTTTTACTTCTCGTGCCAATATTTGCGAACGAAATAGTTATATGGCGGCCCAAGTTGTTGCATTTTTGGCTATATTATTTACTGAAATAAAATTATTGATATGTATTTGCTAAAACCGCGTGTTACCCGTGGACCCACCGCCATGCTCCACTGGTGGGACCACAGGTAATTATTTTTCCCCGTGGTACCACTACACTAGAGATTGAATTATTTTACTCAATCTGATAGTTCCAGTGGGTCCATGGGTAAGTGAATTATTTTACTCAATCTGATAGTTCCAGTAGTGGATCCACGGGTAAGTTTAATTAATTGTACAGCACTAATCATAAAGGACAGATATGACAAAGCCATTGTAAACAGCACTACGAGCCGCACTGCTGTTTACAATGGCTGGTACTGGTAGTGCAGTTTACAAAAACGACACTACCAGACATTCAAATATTTTATAGTACAATCGTAAACAAAAATACTTACTATACGAATTGTGCCAGGCTTGATTTGTGCCCTCTTCTGATGGTTCTTGGATTAGGTGTATATGGATGATTAAGAACTAGTCTGGTAAAGTTCGTACGGCAGAGAATCGGTCAAAAGTTATTTCCTAAGATTTTTTATTCATTGTTTATTTCTATTGTCAAACTAGAAAAGGCTATATCGCCGTAACCATTTATTGTAGACTTGTAGTTTCTCTATCGAAATGATAGATCTCATCAAGACCTTTATTTCAGATGACAGCTTTCAAACTAGAAACGGCTTTATCTCCGTCAATTTTGGTCGAAGCCTAGTAGTTTCTTTACAGAAGTGATAGATCTCATCAAGATCTCTATTTCAGATGCTGTCAAACTAAAAACGGCATTATCTCCGAAACTTCATTTTAGAACAGTAGTTTCTTTTCAAATTGATAGATATTCATTTCGGATAACAGCTGTCTGTACTAAAAGTGTCAGTAGTCCAGTTGCATTCCGTCACCGAACTACTTATACTCAAAAGTCTAAATAGCTAAGAGTGCCAGACGTCAAATATACAATTAAGTTTCGGAGATAATGCCGTTTCTAGTTTGCCAACTGTCATCCGAAATGAGGGTCTTGATGAGATCAATCACTTCTGTGAAAAAACCTTCTAGTCTACGATCAAAAGTTACGGAGATAAGGCCGTTTCAAGTTTGACAGCTGTCATCCGAAATAGAGATCTTGACGAGATCTATCACTTCTGTGAAGAAGCTTCTAGTCTACGATCAAAAGTTACGGAGATAAAGCCTTATCTTGTAACAGTCCTACTGCTAGAACCAGGGACAAAAATCATTGCCCTTGGTTACTACCAGTCGAACTACGCAGTTGGACCACGGGCAAAGAATGGCAAATGGAGCTCATTAACTTTTTACAAACTTAAATTTTCATTTGAGTAAGTAAACCCGAACAAAACACTTGTATTTTGTTCAATGGAACAAGTGTGACATATATATTTATCGATGGAGTACGTAACAACACTATAGTGGGTCTACGGGGTAAAATAATTACCTGTGGTCCCACCAGTGGCGGTGGGTCTACGGGTAACACGCGGCTAAAAGCTAAAACACTAATTTATTTAGCAATATTACAATATAACTATTAAATTAAGACAGAAATTGCAATTAAACTAAACTTTTAAGTTAGTTGCAAAGGTTGAAGCGCTGGTCTTTGTGGGGACATGTGATATGTGGAACTGCTTTTGTTTCTGCATGACTTCATTTCATTTATGATGCTGAAATTTTTAGCAGCGAAAAAATGTGGTCATACAAAAGCCTATTACGAAGACAATCTTTTCATAATTTCATTATTTAAAACGTTTGTTCGCACAATTAGCTTGTACAAAACATAGCCATTATTTTTTGGTGTGGGCAACTATATTTGGGTATTTTTACCTAGATATGGACTTATAAAATTCAAATTTGCTAGTGGAGAATAGGAAAAAAATGGGTATTGCATTGCATCATTGAGATACATTAGTTCAAGTTGGAGGTTAGCGGGTGTTTTGACGTTTTAACGTGAGTACGTCATTGAATTTGCTTCCATAGTGGGAGGCAATTCAGAAAACTGATAAAAAAAAATCGAGGTATACAGTTTGGTGGTGCAGCTAACGTAGCTATCAATCTCTTATCAAACTTTTTTTGTTTTGCGTAAATATAAAATGCATATATTATACCTATAAAGCAACCAGAAGAAATTATCTGAATGATAGTAAAAAAAACCGGACAAGTGCGAGTCTGGCTCGCTCACTGGGGGTTTCATACAAACTTATTATATGTTACATAGCTCTTCCATCATGAGATCAAGTCTCTAGGTCAACGGGAAGTTAGTTCTAATTTATTTATCACAATATGCGATAAAAGTGACCGTATTTTGGGCTTTTATTTTTACATTGACTTAAAAGCTTCATTTTTTATAACATTAAGTGCACGTTGACTTTACTATATATTAAAGACCTCCATGCGTTTTTTAGTAAAAGGGTCTTGACAGACAGACAAACAAACTTTTTTCAAAATGTGTTATAACTACAAACTAACAAAATTCGGATTTTTTCCTATATTTGGGATGTCAGACCTTGTTTTTTCTTAAATTTCAATAATTAACTTATTTATTCTTGTTTTATTCAATAATTTAACAAACTACAATCAATTATCTATTAAATAACAATAAACAAAACATTGTCTTTATTAAATACAATAGTATAAAAAATTAAACTAAAGTGTTATTAAAGGATCACTAATGTAAAAAATAGGAAGGACGAACCGCATTTTGAACGGTTTTGTTAGGTTTGATTTTGTAGAATTTAAGAAAAACCCTTTTGCGCGCAAGTGGATACAGTAGGCTTTTCCACGCAGATTTAATCAGATTTTAAATGACAAAGTGAACCTTTCCGAGCCCCTTTTTTTAAAAAATATTGCCCATAACGTACACGTAGTCACGAAATACACACGGCTGCGTTTACGACACAGCCAAACCCCAATTGTTTGTGAAGCTATTAGTATTTTTGAGTTGTGATAAAAGGAAACTTTTTCACAAAAAAAAGTTTTAAGTTGCCGCCATTTTTAATTTTCTGTACGGAAAGTTTGGCCTTCCTCAATGTGTTTTAAGAGCATTCTAAATAATACGTTTTGTACCGTTGTTACCTGGACCACGCCTCAGGCACTGAGCGTGAATCAGACTTGAATTTCATTACTCTAAAAAATAACCTACCTAAAGTAATAACTTTTTTTGTGTATGTGAAATTGTACGCTTTATTTATTATTACGTACTTACACAAGTAAAACTCGTTTTTGTGTATAAAAAGTTTGTTCGTGAAGTGCCTATGACAATAAGGACTTTTGGACCAAGGATTCCCTCCTTATGACCCCTTAGACGACGTTAGGACAGACAGACGTGGGCCATATAGGTACAACAACAGTACCAATTAAGGTAAGCAATACTTAAAGTTTTTACTTTCAAGTATTAACGTAAGCACTATAGGGGGGCGGTGAGGTCCTTGCTTTGTTTATTTTTGATGACATGAGGGAGGGGGGGGTCTAGATGGTGATTACGTCAGCATTTAATGGTTGAAAAAAAAAGTTACCCAATCGATAAATTATCGTTTTTTATTATAATTAACCCCTTCCGAGTAATAGCGCAAGGGAAATTGTGATTTTTGTCCAAAAATGTTAAATTTTTTGAAATGGTTGTTAAACAAAAAATGAAGACTATCGTTCTGGCGTAAATATCTGGACAAATATTACTTCCAAAAAAAAAATGATTACTATTACTCTGCAATAAGACGAAATTGGAAAAGAGAATTTGGAGACCAACCAGAACCGTTTAAAATAAGCAGAAAAAAGTTATGGGCAAAATAAACGTTTTTTCAAATTTTTTTTCAGGCCAATTTTTTAGGGCCATCTGGATTGAGGTGCTTGAAAAAAAAATCCTTTAACAAAAAGTCAGAACACATGTTCCTAAATATGTCCAGTCATTTTTAGCTCTATCAAATAATTATTTTTTATGTTTTGGACTGATAAAATTGGGTCAAATCTTGTTTTTTGTGAGACATTGTTATTTTTTGGCCAGTAACGTAAGATTTATTTATTTTATAATTTTTAAAAAAAAAAAATTTATTAAAAAAAAGAATAATCTGAGCTCATGTTTTTTGTTTTTTTTTATTATTCTGGGGGAAGTTTTAACCCCCTATTATTTTTTATTACAGCCCTTATATCCAAATTTTGGTGCATAATCAAAACAAGCATTTTCTTCTTAATTATTCTGTAAAAATGGCATTTATTTGATAATCTTAGCTTTACTTCCAGAATATTCCAAAAAAAACCCTAAAAAAGGGTACTGTTTTAAGGGTGTTTCAGAAATCTCTGACATAAATATCGTAATCAGTGATCAAAAAAACACCCCGGTACCCATTTTCATGAAGATTCATTTAATAATGCCCGAGATAGAAATAATTGTAATAAATCTGCTTACGTAATACTTGAATGGCCCCTTACTCGTCAAAAAGACAAAAAAGAACAAAATGGTTACCAACATGCGGCCAAATTTTATCATGACATTTGTAACTCACACTGTAGGATTCATTACTTACCTACTATAACAGTGTTTTTTTTACCCAGTGGTGGCCTAGTGGTTTTGGTGTCTGGCTTGCGTTCTGTGGCGAGGGTGTTTGAACCTAGCATGTACTTATATTTATTTTTCTGAAATCTCAGGCAGGTTGTACATTTACTTTACGTGCTTTTCGGTGAATGAAACACACTGCTTACCATCAGGCCGACCGTATGCTTGTTTGCGACCTTAGTGGAATTAAAAAAAAAAAACCTTTTTTCACGCTTACTAAAAAACATTTTCTGGAACAAATCAGTTTATTATTATGTGGCTGAGTTCAAATAAAACATGCATTGTTTTTTCAAGTGCAGTGTTTTTAAACGCAGTGCAGAACTCGGTGGTGCACTGCCGCGCACTCATGATCTATTGCTTGACTTTATATTTTTAAGATATTGCTAAATATCTTAAACATACGTTCAGAACGTATTCGCAGTGTGACTAACTTACTTAAGACTTCAAACTTTAAAATTACCCAAATCAGGAATATGAAATCCTAATCCTAAAAGAACCGCTAAAACAATTTAAATATTAATTAAATATTTATATCAAATAATAATATTAAATATTAATTTAGTTAAATAGTAATAATCTACAGGTAACCCTGTTTTGACTTACAAATATGCAAAATTTAGTCCTATACTCGCTACTTCAAACAATACCATTTGCCACGAAGACAATTTCAAGGTTGTTTATTAATACAAGCTGTACCTACACTAAGGTTGTGCATTTCGAAAATTGGATCAATAAACCTGAATCGAAATCTGTTTGCAACTCTTGTAAACATAACACACGCTTAGTATTAATATTTTATCAAAAAGACTAAGAGAAAGTAAAAAAAATATAATTATTTAATTTTTTATACATGTAAATTATCAAATAAGTCCCTGAAAGACCGAGCTCTGCTCGTTTTTCTTTTAACAACGCCATCTATTGTCAAGTAACTTTAGTGTTGCTGCGTTGGTAAAAATAATAGTAATACTACTCGCCAATAGATGTCAAGGAAGTGTCATATTTTTCAGATTATCATTGCCTGAAAGCACGGAGAAAACGACGTTCATGCATACTAAATGTCATGAAAATCGTTAGAGCCGTTTCCGAGATACACAAGAATTGCTCGTTTATTGTTACAAGATAAACAAACTTAAGGGTGTAGTCAGGTACAGTCAGAAGGAGGGGGAAGAAAACCGCTTGAAGGGCATCGCATGGGTAAGCGCATGCTCGGAGTAAATAAATCATCCGAGAAATTCACTTCGCCAACAGCGAATGTCCTACTTTCTACCTGAAGTTTGTGACTGTTTGGTGATGTTGGGTCGTGTTGGTCGCTCATTTACCTTTTTCATTATCAGCCCACTGCAATTCACCAGCGAGCGGCGCCGACTCCATAAGGACTGAGGAGGCTCAAGGGTCGGCTGTCAAATTTTGTTTTGGGGACCCACAATATTTTACTCAAAGTATTTTACTTAAGGAATTTCAAAATAATTACGGATATTTAGAGTTGCTATGATATATGTATGAGAATTTGATATATATTCTTAACTAATACTTTCGATATCCAAATCAAATTCTAAATATCGATAATTATATGTCAATTAAAAGTAAGATACACCACATTCATTTTCTTTTTTATATTATTATATTAAGTACTCTCACTTTCCTTCTTTTCTAAACTTTTCGGTGGTAAAGTTGCTGTATTTGGACATAAATAATAGGTTAGTTAGTTTATTTAATAATAAATAAATATTATTAAAATCACTACATTAAATTTGCACTTTTTTAGTAAGAAATCCACATTTTTGAAGAACTTTCACTGCACTTTATATAAAACAATTTTCAAAAATCTATATCAAAGTTCCCATTGAAAGAACTGGATTTATTACTAGGTGTGTAGTTACTCTAAAGTTTATGATTTAAGTTAGTAATAGTAACCATGCAATCTCTCTGATCAATCTTAATGTCTTTGTGTAATGATGACGCTTACGTATGGATTTGCGGACTACGAAGTGTGAGAAATGTATACAAGTTAATCTTCAGAAACTTTCTAGATGCCCGGTACGACACTAATTGAATTTTTCTAATGTAATAATTGTATCGTGAGAGGCTCAGTTCTTAAACCAATAACTACGCAGGGATATCTGCTCATGAATTTGCCCTGACCTATGGATTTCCTCAGCTGGTACTTTCTCCAACGAGAATACCAGATATAGAGGACCACACGAGCTCCTTACTGGACATTCTGCTGACTACACGTTTGAACGGATATTCCGTTTCAGTGGATGCGCCTCTTGGCTCCTCGGACTACTGTCTCGTTCGGACTCAAATGTCTTGCACACAACCCGATCTATCTAGGCCAACTAATTGGCGTCGCCTGTGGCTCTATAAGTCGGCAGACTGGGATGGAATGCGAGAATTTTATGCATCGTACCCGTGGAGGCAGCTCTGCTTTAGCTCAGAAGATCCTTACGTTTGCGCAGCCGCAGACACATAGACAATCCTCGCTGGTATGGAATGATTTATTCCTAACGCGCGAGTAGCTGTTGGCGTCAAAAAACGACCATGGTTTAATAGGTCATGCAGAGAAGCTAATATACTGAAGCATACTGCGTATGACGCTTGGACCAAAGCTCGTAACAATAATGATCTGAATATTTCTGAGTGAAAACGCAAGTAAAATGCTGGCTCGAGGTTCAGTAAGAAAGCAGAACTAAATTCCAATTCATTGGCAAAATAGGTGGGCGCTTTGCGAGCTATCCCTCTGGCAATCATGCTTTCTGGTCGCTTGCTAAAGCTGCTGAAGGGATTTTTTGCCAGTCGTCGTTACCACGACTGCGAAGGACCGATGGTGACTTGGCCCATAGTGCAAAAGTGAAAGCCAATCTACTGGGTAGTCTCTTTGCCTCTAACTCGACACACAGTGTGCCCGAGCGTTTGTGCAAATGGGTGGCTAGCTTTTTGTTTGTGCGTGTTTGTTTTTGTCCGGCAGACGCATACAAGCCGTAGTTGACGGCAGTTGCTCTGATGGCATAGATATTAATGCTGATGTCCCGCAAGGCTCTGTGCTGTCTTCTACGCTATTTCTACTGCATATCAACGACACGCTGGACATAAACAACATACATTGTAATGCAGATGACAGTACTGGAGACGCTTGTTACACGGGTCGTGCAAATATCCCTCCTTCCGTTGTGGAGAAAAAGCGCGAAGAACTTGTATCTCAAATCGAGACCACTCTGTCCAAGGTCTCTGACTGGGGACGGGACTACTTGGTCCAATTCAACCCTACAAAGGCACAAGTCTGCGTGTTCGCCGCATGGGATTTTCCCACAATTCCAGAACACTCCCCTCTCCATCTCCAAGAGCAGTGGGATCCTTGGTGTTGACATATCCAGCGATGTTTAGTTCCGAGATTATTTGCAAGATAAGGTGAACCTGGTGTCCAAAAAACTTGGTGTACTCAACAAAGCGAAGTAGTACTTAACGTTGGGGCAAAGGTTGCTGCTTTAAAAGTTGCAGGTTCAGCCCCATATGGAGTACTGCTGCCATCTCTGTGCGGGTTCAATGGGTTCCAGCTTGGCCCTTTCGACGTAGTTTAACGAGGGGCTGTCAGAATTGTCGACGATCCCTAACTCACCTGCCGTATCGAGCCCTTAAGTCTGAGGAGAGACTTTGCCTCCCAGTATGTGTTCTACCGCCTGTATAATGAGATGTGTTCTGAGAAATAGTTCGAAATGATGCCCAGGGCTACTTTCTACCATTGCACCGCTCACCATCGGCAGAGAATTCATTCTCACACTTTAGAACCGAAATGGTCGCGTACAGTGCGGTTTCTGAGAAACTTCCACCCGCGAACGCTTGGGTTGTGGAATGAGCTCCCTGCCAAGGTTTTCTCTAAGGACTACAGTATGGGGTTCTTCAAAAAAGAAGTTATTAGATTTCTGAGGGGTCGGCAACGCGCGAGTGATACCCCTGGTGTTGCAAACGTCCATAGGCTACGGTGACCGCTGACCATCAGGCGGACCGTAAGCTTATTTGCCACCTTAGTGGTATAAAAAATCTTTAATCGACGTAATAATCTTTATAAAATAATCGAATCGTAATTTCTATAAAAAATTTTTTTTTTACCCGAATTGCAAAAAGAATGTGGTTCAGGTTTACATAATTTTTATGCTTGGAACCATAAAAATTTGTTCTGCAGAAAATGATATATTTATGTTCATATTCAGTAAAACTATTCCCAATTTTATTTAAACATCTATTTAATTTTTATTGCATCTGAGCGTTAGATCAGGCGTTTCTGCCTGCTAAATATATATCTATAATGAAACACGTCAACGTGTTATGGTTTCATTTTTGAGTGTTTTATTAATAATATTCATTGATGATTTATGTCGATAAACGAACACGCTAGTTTCTCTTTCCTTGATGATATGTAAATTTATTCTATTACATATGTATTAATATTCTTGTTGCTAAAGTTAAAATATTTGTTGATTTCAAATGGGCTCATTTATTTTATTATCACAAATATTGAATAAGTCTTTGTGTTACAAAATAAATTTAACTTTTTCAAAAATAATTTAGTTTATGAATAAACTTTAAAAGGCATCATCTTACTAAAGTTATGACTTAAACACTTAATTTTTTTGGTGTACTTTCTATAATCTGGTATGTTTATTTTTAAACAATTATTGACACATTTATATACAAAGTGTAACATAAGTGTAAATTAATAATTCAGGAAATAATTCTGCTTTTTATATACTGAACAACTTTCCCCAAGGAACTTGGGTCCAAATCTCAAAAATCAATTTTAACCTTTCATACTAAGTTCAATCAGTTATATTCTATTACGAATTCTATAATAATTAAAATTATATTCAATCCGTACAAAGCAAATAGTTTAAATAGGAAAATATGGAATTTTACAAAACAATACATCGTGAGTAATTAAAAATTCAATGCCAATATCATAAACATTTGACACACGACGGCAAACAATTAAGTAATAAAACAGTAATAAGTACCTACTTGGTGAAAATGCAGGTAAGTAATAATATTCGTTTTTTTATTATTCCACGAAGGCGACAAGCAAACAAGCTTACGGTCCGCGTGATGTTAAGCGGTCACCGCAGCCAATAGGCGCTTGTATACATAAATGAGGAAGAAAGAATGACTGAATTAAATAAGACTGAAAGATGTCTATATTTTACAGGAAAATTAAAAAAAGTTTTAAAATTTTAGTTTTTGAGTACTTGGTTAGAAAGGTTTCAAAAAAATCTGACGGAATAACCGTTTCCTCTAAGCCGGATTTACTTGCCGAAATCAAACGTGCTCGTCACAAGCGCGGCACAACATACATGCGATAGTCACGCACCCTTGGCTTGCCACTACACTGAGGTTATTCCGGATATCGACGTAGGCGAAATAACGATAGCTCTAGAGCAACTTAAAACCAGAAAGCGCCAGGTGAAGACGGTATTCTTAAGGGCTTCTCCAAGCCGGTGGACTCCAGTTATGATAGAAATGTAAGAGCTCTTTATGCCGTCCTACCTAATGGAATCACGCCGAGAACGTGGAGTAAGTGTCATAGTTATATTATTTAAAAAGACCGATCTTACTCTTAAGCCACGCCAAAAGGTTGTTCTGTAACATATAAAACCTTATTAGGCTGTACCTTTTCGAATTTTACTAAAAAAAAAAAATTCTAATCATGAATTCAAATAATTGTCAGATTGAAATTTGTTATTTTGACTCAGTCGTAGCTTATTGTCTTTGTAAATTATTTTAAAAAGCGAGAATAAAATTAAATTATCTGTGAAGAACAATTTTTATTTAATTTACTATATCTTCGAACTTCATTGGATTGAAATGTTCCTGGACCCTAGAACCTACTAATTATATATATGAGAAACACTTCAATAGCGCCTCAACGTGGATGAAACGAGTTGTTTTTTCGCAAATTTTAATCTTGACATCGTAAACGGACCCCAAAAAGGCATTTACGTCTGTGGGTTTCCAAGACTCCTCGATCCGTTCTACTGCTAGTTACTATCTTAGTGCTTTCTTCACATTACGCACACATAATCCTCAAGTTTCGTCGATATTCCTTGAAAAGCGTTTTTTTTTGTGTGGTGTTTTTTCGTTTTCTCATTTACTTTTAAAAGCAACTATAATAATAGTTAAATTGTATTTTTTTAATGATATTTACAATTTAATATAGAACACCTATTTTGTAAGTTCTTATCGTAGTGTAAAATAAACATATTTACACACCAAGCGCTACACTTCTTTGTGGAATGAGCTCCCTGCCAAGGTTTTCTGCGAGGACTACAGTATGGAGTTCTTCAAGAAAGAAGTTATTAGATTTCTGAAGGGTCGGCAACGCGCAAGTGATACCCCTGGTGTTGCAAGCGTCCATAGGCTACGGTGACCGCTTACCATCAGGCAGACCGTAATCTTGTTCTTGCATTTTACATATTTACTTACGGATTTTGCATGAAATCTACCCAAACCATCTGTGATGAGAGTGCAAAACCCTTTAACCCTACGACATTATTCATGCAGAGTATCCACTACCAATTCACAAGACTTGGAAGTTTTTGGGTATTTTTTGGGCAACTTGATTCTGATTATCCAGAGATATCTGTATCTTTTGATGTGGAGAAATCAAGTCAAGAACAACTCAAAACACCTACAATCTACTTTTTCGTTATTTATCAAGTTTATTAATTTTTATATATTTCATTGCATATATAGTTATTTATTTTTATTTATCATAAAATACGTATTTCTTTTAATATGAAAATATGGCGTATTTATTTCAAAATTTATAATCGGTAATTTTACTCTAAATTTTTTCTTGAGGTAATATTTTGGTAAATAGGTCCGGTTGTTGTATGGTAAATACGGGTTATTCCCGTTCGTTCAACTATTATGTCCAACTGATTGTATACACCTGCATGGCCAGTTGGACCACTGCCCCGAAATAATAATATTAAAGCTTTTTAGGCCAATTTAAAAGAGGAGGTTCTCAATTAGGTTTTCATAAAGGTTTGATACTGAACTAAACATCATTCCTTTTTAACAGACTTTTAAAGGATGAAAGTTGTTATAGTTAAAAAACGTCAAGAGTGTCACTCAAAATCTTAAAGCTTTATTCCAAGTGATTGTACCTTTATCTCCAAAACTATGGATCGTAGACTTGCAGTTTCTTTACAGAAGTGATAGATATCATCCAGATCTTCGTTTAGAATGACAGCTGTCAAACTAAAAAGTGTTATATCTCCGTAACTATTGATCGTAGACTAGTAGTTTCTTAACCAATATATCTCGAAGACTATTGATCTTAGACTAGTAGTTTCTTTACAGAAGTGATAGATCTCATCAAGATCTTCGTTTCGGCTGACAGCTGTCAAATACTTTCAATAAAAACTACAAGTCTACGATCAATAGTTATGGAGATATAGCACTTTCTAGTTTGACAGCTGTCATTCGAAACAAAAATCTTGATGAGATCAATCAATTCTGTAAAGAAACTACTAGTCTACGATCAATAGTAACGGAGATATAGCAGTTTTTAGTTTGACAGCTGTCATTCGAAAAAAAGATCTTGATGAGATCTATAACTTCTGTAAAGAAACTACTAGTCTAAGTCAATAGTTTTGGAGATATATTGGTTAAAAAGCTTTGGTATTTAAATTCCGTATTAAACCATATTCCTCAAGCTCAAGCCATAGAGAAAAAAAATTAGCACAAATTTAAGACCTGCTCACAAAGGTTAGAAAAAGTATCTACAGTGCGGCCGGTCAAAGAATGCGTTCCTGACACCTGTCAATTCGTCATGACTAGTGATGTACAATTAAGAACATTAATAATATTTAGTAACGTTATTTATTGCATTCATTATGCATATTTATTCAATTTAATTTATATGTTGTTATTTTTTATTGGAATTATATTTCAATATATTCAATAAATATTCACAATGTAAATATTTTTTTAATGAATCAATTAATTGAATTGTATCGTAATTTCTGAATGTAACGAAGGGAAAAAAATAAAAATGCTTTATTTATTGGAAAATGTATCTTATGAATATATATCATAGTTTTAAGCCTTAAACAATGAAGACTATGTCAAACAATTTAATCTTCCAATTCGCTTGAGGAGTCGCTGTCAACTTCACTAACGTGTATTTTTTATTTAGTTTTTTCAACCACCTTCATCCAGTAAACTCTTGTGACTTTTTCGCATGCTTCTTTTAAAAGCATCTTTCTCTTTGTTATGCCATACGCTGGAGAAGAATTATGACGGGCTGCATAACCTTTAATTTGATCCCAAATTAGCCCAATGGCATTGTACTTGCAGTGGTACGGGGGAATTCGGAGAACGCGATGACCGTACTCCAGAGCCAACTCATCTATTTCATATCGAACATTTGTCGGCTTATGGTAATTGACTAATTTCATCAGCTCTGCTTTTAGCATTAATATATTTGCATCAATGCCACTTTTTCGCAGCCAAGCCACCAATTCCTCTTTTCTATTAGCTTGGGTAGGTGCTTTATTTTTTTGCACCGAATGATAAGGGGCGTTATCCATTAATATAACTGAAGGCTCTGGCAGGCCTGGTAGCAACACATCCTGGAACCACTCCTTAAATGAAGCCGCATTCATTTCTTCATGGTAGTCAGAAGTGGTTTTTGACTCAAATGCCAATAAACCGTTATCCACGAAACCATACTTCGCACAACCAGCGTGGCATATTATAAGCCGTGCTCCTTTTCCCATTGGCACTTTCGACGTTGACCGTTGAGTGTCATCTGTCCAAGAACGAGAAAGCATGTGATTGGCGTTCAGCCAAGTCTCGTCGATGAAAACGACAATGTCCCAATTATTGATTTTTGTCGTTTCTCTTAAAAAAGTAATTCTTTTTAAAATTATGTCATTTCTTTGTAAAAGAATTTTCCTTTTGTCTGTTTTTTTATATTGAAATCCTATATCTGTCAAAATTTTAGATAAAGCAGTTTTGCCTCACCTAAATAAATCAGCTGCTTTCAAAGATGCTAGAAGCATCGATACTTATTCCTGGAATAATAACCATATATATGATTCCTTATTGCATCGGCGTCAAAGCTATCAATGTCTGTTATAGGTTTAGTTCTGCGTTTCTTTTTTGGTGTTCGTAAAATATTTTCTTCGATGCCAGATGAGCCGAAATTTTCTTTATTAATATTTGTTATCGTCCGTTTGCTCACTCCAAGTCCCTGAGAGATGCGTTCTTGGACCTGGTCAACAGGAATTAAAGGTCCGCCATTTTGTCTTTCACGCTCAAAGTGATTACTTTAACTACAAGATTTTGTAGCTTGATAATTAGTTCACGAGTTTCACTTTTCAATGTTTGACCGCGTTTTGGCATTATTATTATGCACCAAAAGTCCATATTAGTACAGAGGTCAGTATATCAAGAAGAACAGTCAAAATATCAACAATAACAGTCACGAGAAAAATTTACATAACCTTGAAACAGCGCCGTTTGACGCGGTTTTTTATACATCCATGTTTAAAAGCTATTGTTTTTATATTTGTTAATTAAGTAATTGTAATAATTTTAGCCCATTTATTCGAATTTTAATGTTATCACTCGTTAATAAGGTAAATAAAAGATATATAATATTTTGCCGTATATTGTACGCCAGTTCAAAGCTACATCGCCCAGTCGATCACGATCTCTCAGGAACGATTCTTTGAGCGGCCGATTTATCTACAGAGCAAATAAGATATAACTGAGCAGTCCATTAGTTTTCGTGATATTTTCTACAAGTCCACCTTACAGTCTGTCCCTACTGAATACCTCATAACAGTGTTTGCCTTTGAATTTACTTACAGAAAAACTTTCGAGTATTTTAGTCAATAAACCAACAGAAATTCAATTTTGTTTTACCGGCGACTCTTGTCTAATTTTCATAGAAAAAGTCGAGGAGTTTTCTTTTTCTTGCCATATATGTAGATAATAAAAGTTTACATAAACAGATTTTTGATTTTTTATCAGGTCTGCCTTTAGATTAGTAAAGAGAACATATTCTTGGCTTAGACGGGTATAATAAATATGAAAATGTAAGTAGGTATTTTGATGATAGGATATATAAATAAAAGTCTGAAGTAAGTTTTAAAAATGGATATGAAATGTCTATAAACTATTATCGTTTCGGAATCAAAGTGGTGTTCTAGCGAGAAGAAACGGCGAAAGAAAAATTGCCTGAGGCTAATATAATGATCCCCAAATGTTCTTCTTTCGCAAGGAATTAAAATATTTAGGTTATCAATGTGCATGGTCTTAAAAGATCCTGACAAGGTTAAATTTAGAATTTGATGTGGGTGATTCTGTATGGAAGCGTAATTTTTTTACACCATCAGTTCCGCGGAAAAGCTTCTTTCGAGTAAATTAGCTCCTCCTAAATACATCCAATGTAGGTACTATTGTTAAAAATGTTTGTCATAAGTTTATAAAATTGTTAATGTAACAGTCAATCATTTTGGTAGTTACATATTTAAGATGTTGTGAGAGGTAGGGCACTGCAAGTACTCGCTCGAATAAGCCACCCGAACAACTAAAGCAGGGCATAGCGAGTACTTGCTCGAATGAGCGGCCCGAACTGGGGAAGTACCTTACAGAAAAGCGCGGTTTTAATAAGACTAACATTGAGTAGTGTTGTGTTCCTGGCGGTGAGTAAGGTTGCCAGAGCTCTTTGAGGATTAGCTGCGCGGACAGCGAAGGACCGGCGGTGCTTGTTGCTGCCATGCTCGGCGTAGACGTGGCGTGCTGGTTCGGCGGTCAGGGAGACCTGCTGAAACGGCTGACCGCTGGCCGCCCGCAGGTTGAACGGGATCCCGAATCCAGGGATCACTTAATCTCCGTCCTGGGAGGCTGATCCGCCAGCCTGTGTAAAGTAACTGAAGTGGTAGTCGTGCCAGAGAAGGAGACCGGAGTGGACCCGGCTACTGCAACAAAGGGGGTTCAGGGGCCCTTCCGCCCGCCGTGCCAGCAACCGTATCATCTGTGGCGAGCTTCGGCAGTCTTAGAACCGCACCTTTTCTCCTCTAAGCTGACTGTGTAGTGAATCCTCATCCTTAGTCTTAGTAACTTTTTTTATATATTATGGCCATGAGAACAACTTTCAACAACAAAAACAAAATTCCAATTCATCGGCAAAATAGGTGGACGACTTGCGAGCTATCCTTCTGGGAGTCGTGCTTTCTGGTCGCTTGCCAAAGCTGCCGAAGTGAACTTTTGCCAGTCGTCGTTACCACCACTGCGAAAGACCGATGGTGACTTGGCCCATAGTGCTAAAGAGAAAGCCGATTTACTGGGCAGTCTCTTTGCCTCGAACTCGAACATGAACGATGAAGGTGCTGTACCCCCTACTATACCGTGGAACCGTAAGACCATGCCGGAAATCTCCATAACGCAGCGGGAGGTCCGGCGGGCGTTGCTTTCTCTAGACGTTCATAAGTCGAGTGGGCTAGACGGTATACCAGCAGTGGTGCTTAAGCAGTGTGCTTCTGAGTTATGTCCTGTACTCACGCGCCTCTTCGCGCTTTCCTACCACACTAGGCAAATTCTGTCTTCATGGAAGACTGCGAATGTGCACCCGGTACCCAAAAAGGGCGATAGATCAGATCCATCGAATTACAGGCCTTTCGCTATTACCTCTCTCCTCTCCAAGGTGATGGAGCGTGTGATCAACACACAGCTTCTAAGATACCTAGAAGTACACGATCTGGTCAGTGACCGTCAATATGGCTTTCGCGACGGTCGCTCGACTGGTGACCTTCTAGTGTATCTCACACACCGATGGGCACTACCATTGAGAGTCAGGGGGAGGCATTGGCATGTAGCCTGGACATAGCGAAGGCGTTCGATTGGGTCTGGCACCGGGGTCTATCGAAGTTGCCATCTTACGGAGTGCCCGAGGGTTTATGCAAATGGGTGGCTAGCTTTTTGTCCGGCAGACGCATACGAACCGTAGTTGACGGTAGTTGCTCTGATAGCATGGATATTAATACTGGTAACCCGCAAGGCTCTGTGCTGTCTCCTTCGCTGTTTCTACTGCATATCAATGACATGTTGGACATTAACAACATACATTACTATGCAGATGACAGTACTGGAGACGCTTTTTGCATGGGTCGTGCAAACATCCCTCGTTTCGTTGTGGAGGAAAACCGCGGAGAACTTGTGTCTTAAATCAAGACCACACTGTCCCAGACTGGGAACGGGTAAACTTGGTCCGATTCAACCCTACGAAGACACAAGTGTGCGCGTTCACCGCTAAGAAAACTCCATTCACTGAAGTCCCACAATTCCAGAACACTCCCTCTCCATCTCCAAGAGCATTGGGATCTTGGGTGTCGACATCTCTAGCGATGTTCAGTTCCAAGATCATTTACAAGATAAGGTGAAGCTGGCGTCCAAAAAACTTGGTGTACTCAACACAGCGAAGCAGTACTTCACGTCGGGCGGAGGCTTTACAAGTCGCAAGTTCGGCCCCATATGGAGTACTGCTGCCATCTCTAGGCAGGTGCACCCGGATACCAGCTTGGCCCTTTTGACTCGGTTCAACGACGGGCTGTGAGAATTGTCGACGATTCCAAACTCACTTGCGGTATCGAGCCCTTAAGTCTGAGGAGAGACTTTGAATCACTGTGTGTGTTCTGCCGCTTGTACAATGGGTTGTGTTCTGAGGAATTTGTGGAATTGTTCGAAATGATGCCCACGGCTACTTTCTACCATCGCACCGCTCGCCATCGGCAGGGAATTCATTCTCTCACTTTAGAACCTAAATGGTCGCGTACAGTGCGGTTTCAGAGAAACTTCCTCACGCGAACGCTTAAGTTGTGGAATGAGCTCCCTGCCAAGATTTTCTGCAAGGACTACAGTATGGAGTTCTTCGAGAAAGAAGTTATTAGATTTCTGAAGGGTCGGCAACGCGCAAGTGATACCCCTGGTACCCCCTTCTACCAAAAAGATATGCTACAGATAAGTATATCCTTATTTTTCTCGTATAGTTATATAAATAGCCGTTGGTAACTGAAATAAGCCTTTACTATAATTAGGTTCGATTCTTAAGTTTTCAATTGTATATTCTTGTTCACTCTTTTTGCATGTTGTCTTGTATTAAAAAGCCAAGACTAATAAGATAAGATATGTTAGGTTAGGATAGGGATTTTTGATTGATTGAATAGTGTAAATATCATACCACTGTTTCAAAATTATTAGTTTATTAGAAGAATAAATTTAGTTTTGACATTAGTTTAATTAGTCAATTAAGCTAGTTTGTTCTTTGTTTCATAATGTGTCTGATTAGGAAAAACCCTCGCTTCTCATAACTTAGGTTTTTTCCTTCCAGGAAGAGCGGGTTATTGTAGCATATGTTACCTTATTAGGTAATACCTTTTTGAATTTCACTCAAAATTATTATTTTTAATCATAAATTCGAAAATTTTTCAGATTGAAATTTGTTATTTCGACTCAGTCGTAGCTTTATTTTGGATATAACTTGTTCTTTCTACATATGGATTTATAAATCCTTATCTTTGTACATTATGTTAAGAAGAGAGAATAAAACTAAATTATCTGTGAAGAACTAGTGTTTTTATTTAGTCTTCCATATCTTCGAACTTCATTGGGCTGTAATTTTCCAGGACCCCTAGAATCCACTAATTATACAAGGGAAACACCACAGATCTTAAGAGTTATCATGATTGTCTCGCCAGGAGACTGGACGACTTTCAGCCTTTGAAACAGGCTAGATTTCGAAAGGCCAGCAGACACTGTGGCAGATTATGCAGAAGTCAACAAAGTAATACGAACCCCTTTGTTTTGCCTTCGTGGACTGCGAATAAGAAATTTGGGCTGTTCTGGAATCCTTGCAGCTATTTCAAGTCGATCGGCAATTTATCCAGGTACTGAAATACCTATATGATGCCGCTACAATTACTGTACAAGTACAGGATCTCGTGGGTATCTTCTCTTACACCCTTCTGGGTGTTGAGGTGTGGGTGTCGGGGGAGGGGAATTTACCTCCCACCATGACCCGGGCAGAGGCTCAGGGGTGCTGAACACCCCCGGTGAAATATTAGAAAGGAGGCCTACTTTTCAGGCCCCCTTGTGGGTAATAATTTTGTCGCCATAAGCGATACAGAAAATAGAAAATAATATTCGAGATTAGGCGCCAGAAATGAAAACAAAAATAGAAGCAAAATAAAACAAAATAAAACAAAAGTAAAAACAAAGCAAAACAAAAGAGCGAAATTAAAAATAAAATTAAAATAAAATAAAAACGAAGCAAAAATAAATAAAACAAAACAAAAGTAAAAACAAAATCAAAAATGAAAGCGAAATAAAAACGAAAATAAAATAAAATAAAAACGGAAATAAAATAAAAGCGAGATGGGCAATAAAAGTGAAATGGAATGAAATGAAGGGAGGAGGGTAAGGAGGTAGGAGGATGAATAAGTAAACTTATTCATCCACAGGAATAAGCTCTCGGGGGAGCGCCCTGCCTTCCGGCGGGCGGGCGTGTAAGGGCGCTATGCCCCTTAAGTGTACATGGTGGCTGTTATCAGCGCGGGTGAATAGTCGTTTCGACAAACCAAATATGAACTCTGCGAGTGGCTCGGTTTTGGTGTCTCTAGCGATGGTGGAGTAGCGGACGTAGCGTCCCGCGCCGGTAATTAATCTCAGCGACTTATTTTGGACAACCTGGAGCTTACGTTTGCTGGTAGAAGATAGAAGACTGTACCAAGCTGGGGCTGCATAGGTCAGTCTCGACCGTATGTACAACTTGTACAGGCGAATTTTAGTTCTGAGTGGCAAGTCAGAGGAAAGTACCGGTCTAAGACACGCCCGTGACGCGACCGCGCCTGCTGACACATGGTCTAGCATTTTGCGCATGCGCAAGGGGCGGTCTATAATACAACCTTGGTACTTTACGCTGGGTTGCCACTCAATAACTTGACCTCGAAACACAAGTTTCGGTGGGAGAAACTTTTGCAGGCCGGTCAGTATTGCTGCTGTCTTGCTGGCATTTACGGCTATTCTCCACTTGTCCAGCCAGCCAGGCAAAGTGTCCAATAGTCGTTGCATTTTTTTGGCTGCTAAACTAGCTTTGCGGTAGGAGGACATATAGGCGCTGTCGTCCGCGTAAAGGGCTAGGATGACGTCTGCAACACCTTCAGCTAGACCGGAGTCACTGAGAGTGGGGATGTCGTTGGTTTATAACGCGTATAGCAGTGGCGATAGGCAGCTGCCTTGAGGTACCCCTGCTCTAATGGGTTTACATGCTGACTGGTTGTTCTCGACCGAGATCGTTTGTCCAGAAACGATGCTATTACTCGCCCGAGCATCGGAGGGATGTCCGTCTCTAACAGCTTGTGTAATAAGCCCTCGTGCCAAACTCGATCGAAAGCCTTCTCCATATCGAGAAAGACTCCGACTGTGCGCCTGCCCTTGTTTAGCTCGAAGGCCATGTGGTGGAGCACTCGTACAAGCTGAAGGGTGGTACTGTGGCTGTCTCTGAAACCAAACTGTTCAGGCCTAAGCTGGATATGCGGGGATATCCTAAATAATAGTAGGCGTTCGAACAACTTGGCTAAATTGGACAGCAGTGTAATCGGTCGGTAATGTTCTGGATGATGACGATCTTTCCCTGGTTTCGGGAGAACAATGATTTTACCAATCTTCCACAAAGATGGGAAATGTCCAGTGCGCAGTATCCCATTAAAGATACGGGTGAGTGCCACCAGACCCTTCCTGGGCAGCATGATAATCGCTTTGTTTGAAATCTCGTCGGGACCGGGTGATTTGCGCTTATTAAGGTTAGAGGCCTCCTTCCTGACCTCTTTAGGCGAGATAAAATAATCACCTCTGAGTGGTGGGGCTGGGGCCGCGAGAAACTGCTCTACGCGTTCTGTAACTCCTAACGTGTGGTCAGGGTCGATAATGGGGTTCGGCTTAAATTGGTCCTCGAAGTGGTCCGCAAAAAGTTCCGCGCGTTCCGCTGCGTGATAGTGGCGAATGCCAGCGGAATCTATAAGAGGGCAAATTGGGGCGGGGGTTTTGGTGATTTGTCGGGCCAAGCGATACAGAGCCGTGTCATCCTCACTAGCTTTAAATATCACTTGGTCCCACGAATGCTGCCTGTAATTGGCGATTTCTGACCGCATTTCGGCGCTGATCTTGTTGAGGTCCCTCTTAGCAACTAGGCAACGAGTTTGGCACCAGTGTTTACGAAGGGCCCTTTTTTCCCTGATTTTTGCGCGGAGGTGCGCCGGTAAAAGTTGTTTACCAGAAGCTGTGGCTGAGACACTGGTGGACACCCTTAGAGCCTGTGCAATGGCAGTTGTAAAAGTACTAACTGCCTCTTCGACTTCTAAGGGAGTAAAAATGCCACCAGCCGGGAGTTGAAAATTTAACATGGCGCGGTGAAATATGGCCCAGTCTGTGGTTCTACGAGGATTGGGGAGCGGTTTACCAGTTGCGGACACTCCAAGGACCAATAAGATTGGCAGATGCTGAGTGTCAGTGTCGTGGAGGACCTCTAACGACATTGACCAGCTAATCTTGTGGGCTAAGGCGATGTCCAATACGTCCGGTGCGTGATTGTCCGTAGAGGGGTAGTGCGTTGGTGATCCTGGACCGATGACTAAATAGTTTTTGCTCTCAGCATCTGCTTTTAGTTCACGACCCGATTTGGATGAAATTCGTGGACCCCAATGTTGGTGTTTGGTATTAAGACCACCTAAAATAAGTGTGGGGGTGGCATCGCAAAAGATATTGTCGATGTCACTTGGGTCGAAGGGGGTTGATGGTGGCTTATATGCGGCGAAGACTTTAAGCTCCGCATTGCCGACCTTTAGTTTTACACCAATAGACCGAATGTATGTAAAATGGGGAAGGGGTAGTAATTCGTGAATAAGGTCACGTCTAATTAATACAGCCGTACCCCTGAAGGCCATATTAGCGGGAGAAATTTCGTCTCGCCTATAGGTGAAGAAATTTGGAATACGGAGCTCATTCTCACCTCGGAGTTTCGTCTCGCCCAGTAACACAATGTGAACATCGTGTTCCTGGACTAACGTTCTGAGGGCGGCTGTCTTGCCGATTATGCCCCCAGGGTTCCAATACACAATTCTTAATTTAAGGCCCCGATGAGGCCCCATTAAATTCCCACGTAAGAATTGTGGTGAGTTGTGCCAAGCCGTTAAAAAGGGCTGTCATAAAATGTAGGGGCGAATTGTGTGTCCGGCGCTGAGGGGATATTATCCGGGACCGTTGTTGTGGGTTGGGGGGCGGATTTTTTCCGACGAGGCCTCTTTTTTTTCCCTCCGAGAGCTAGGGATCTGTCGGTGGGGGGGTTGGTGGGGGGCATTAAATTTGCGCCGGCAGAAAGGTCGTATTCCTGCGGCTGTAGCTGTTGCAGGGGGGTGGGCGATGGTGGGGGCAAATTTGTAGCCCGTTGGGCGTTGTTGCGAGGGAGTGAAGGAGCAATAGTCACCCCTTTACGCCTCGCTTCACGCCTGAGGACTGGGCAAGAGCGGCTGTTGGCTGTGTGCGCTTGCCTGCAATTGGCACATTTTACTGCGACCTTTTGCCGATCGCAGTCTGACGCAGGGTGGTCGCCACCGCAGCGCACACATTTTATCGGCCGGTGGCAATTTGAGGAAGCATGGCCGAATGCCTGGCATCTATGGCATTGCGCGGGGCCTGGGCGTGAGCGCCAGGCTTCTATAGATATGCCAGGCATGCTGAGCAACTCATTGATTGCATACAACTCTTGTAGCTCGGCGTGAGTGTGCCTGTGCTGCAATTGGGCGTAGTTGAGAAAGGCGAGGTCCTCAGCTATCTCGTCAAGCGAGGTGTCTTGAGGGAGCCCCTTTATGGCTATTTTCTGCGGTCGGTCGCTGTCCAAGCTGTAACAGTACCATGAAACGGCACTATCCAGCTTAGACAGCTCGTCAATATAGGCCACTACCGTACGATATTCTTCAGGCGATTTCGGGAAGAATCGTACCCCTTTGCCGTACGGCCGGGCGTTGGGTGCGTGGCCTATTATGGAATGCAGCTTTTTCATGTGCGTTGACCATTGCGGAAGGGACTCAACTATTATAGGGGGGTGACTATTTTTATCTTTTTTATCATCACCTTTTTTATCAGCACATGCTGGCTGAGCGATAGGTTGCGACGACTGAATTTTAGTGGGCTGGGAGCCTATTGCTTGCGCGTAAGAGCGTCCGCTGGGCGACGCAAACGTCAAGGGTACAACCGCCTGGGGGGGGGTGGGTTCTGAGATCTCCATCCCTTCGAGTGGGGTGGGATTTTGAGAAGCCTCTACGGCGGCTTTAGACGGCTGGTTGGCGAGAGCTTTTTGCCGATCGGCGATGACCTCTCTTGCCTCAAGTCGGGCACGCTCGGCGGGGTCATTCGCTGGGCTGAGAGAAAAGGGTCTCGGCCTAACATCTCTGCCTCGTACCCTAGGGTCTCGCTGCGGCAGGGGGATTGAGGGCGGGTTCAAATTCCGCGGTACTGTCATTGAGGGCGTTACCTTACTGAACTGGCTTATGTTACTGCCTAGTATGGGCGATGATGGTTTCGGGTCAGGCCGGGGCGGGGTGTTCTCAATAGGAGAGAGCATTGACGGCAGGGTAGGGAGGTCCTCATCCCTAAAGATTTCGTCGCCGGACTCAGAGGCCGAGTACACCAACGACTGTGATATGGCCGAGGCCATAGAAATCCTAGACGGGGGCCGAGAGGGTGGGAACGCGACCGAAAAGGGCCGGTCCGCGGCTGATACTTCGCCGGTGAATAAGTTTCGCGCCACAACGGCGGCGGAGGGCTGGGAGCGTAGCCATACGCCACGTTTGCGTACGCCTCCTCTACGTACCGGTGGGGGAGCTGCTACGGGGGGCGGCATTACTTAAAAGTTATAAAAATACACCAAACATACCTCAACGACGAGCAGGCAGCAGTGGGGGGGCCCCGGAGGGGCCGCCCTTGAGAAACTGACGACCTAGCGATCCGCGGCAAGTGAATTGCCGAGCAAAAAAGAAATAAAAGCGCTTACCAAATCGTCCAAAAAGCCGCTGAAAAAGCGACACCCGTCTAACTTTCATGCGCTTTACTCGTAGGCGCAGACACGCTGAACAAAACGAGCCCCTACACAATTTCGTCCGTGCACGTCCGCCGTCTACAGAAAATATTCTCTTGTAGCACATACACTGTTTTACACTTTGGATATGATTTACACTTTGGAGAATGATTTACCGATCGGCAATTTATCCAGGTACTGAAATACCTATATGATGCCGCTACAATTACTGTACAAGTACAGGACTAGCAGAAAAGTCTATCAAGTTGCGCAGGGGAGTACGATAGGGAGATGTAATATCTGTGTAAACTGTTCTCTAGCCCACTGGAGGAAGTGGTCTGAATTATTTTTATACCACTAAGGTGACAAACAAGCTTATGGTAAGCAGTCACCGTAGCCTATGGACGCTAACCAGGAGTATCACTGGCGCGTTGCCAACCCTTTAAAAATCTAATAACTTCTTTCTTGAAGAACCCCATACTGTAGTCCTAAGAGAAAACCTTAGCAGGGAGCTCATTCCACAGCCTAAGTGTTCGCGGGAGGAAGTTTCTCTGGAACCGCGGCATTTCTTGAAACAGCGAGTTCGTCCGATTTGCAGAAGACATCGTAGTGATGGCTGAATCTTTGCACGATTTAGAAGAAGTGCTGAATAGTCGTAACTGTTCTTCCAAAAACGTTGGCCTTCTCCGCCTTCATAGAGCTTTTACATGTGTACAATAAGAGTAGATATCCTCGTAATGAATATCACATTTAAACAAACTTACAAAATTAGCTCTCTCTCTCCCTATATACATATTAGTATATTATGGATTTAATTGTAGCTCTTTAAGTAGCGGTTTTATGAGCTTTTTTTATATTTATATTATACGAGCACCGAGGCATGGCAAGCCTCCGTAAGCAGTTGACATAAAAAATAATATAGAATCATATATTTTCGATTCAAATCTAACGTAATCATCCTATCATGGAAGGCTATTGACAAAAGTAGTACGGGTTTTTTAAAGAATAATCAAGTGGCCCTAAAATTGAACTGGTTACAAAAGCTATCTATTTAATAATGAAGACTTTAGAGCCACGAATCTATATGGGCTATTGTACCTTATCAGGATTTCATACTGAAAACCATAGTGTAAAAGAAGTCGGATATATATTGCAGGAATCAGGATGTTATGAAGCTTTTATCGAAGCTGGAATAGCTTCTCAGGGAATCGCAGACTTACTTTTGAAAGCTGTGAAAGTTACAAAAACTGTGTACGCCCACCATGTGGCGGCTTAGTCAAGTCAAGGAGGGTCTAAAAAAACTCTTTGTAAACAAAAGTTGCTAGAAAACTCTTATCAACTTATTAACAAAAGAAAGTAAAGAGACATTTAATAGTGCGACAAACTTTTCTGGCCCGGTGGTCAAAAATTCAAACTACAGTCGCCGTATTGAAATTGTGTGTACCTAAAACGATACTAGCCACCACTCAAGGTCAGAAGGTCAGAAAAGTTCGTTGCACTGTATTACCGTTCCACACCAAAAAGTATTTTGTGATTTTTTTTCTTGAAATTATGATTATGCTAAATTTCTACTATTGCACTGCTCGCCATTTTCACCTTGAAACCTAAATGGTCACATCCCGCAAATGCTTAGGTTGTTGAATGAACTCCTTGTCGACGTTTTCTTCAGGAAATATAGTATGGGTTTCAAGAAAGGAGTTATTAGATATTTAAAGTATCGGCAACAAGCGAGTAATGCCTCTGGTGTTGCATACGTTTATAGGCTTCGGCGACTGCCTTATGTTAGTCGTAACAAAGTTATAAATAAGTATACATATCCTGAAATAAGACGTTTTGACGTAAATACTTCTTTAAATTTGCTTCCATAGAGATAGGCAATTCAGAAAACTGACTACAAATAATCGGGGCATACATTTTAGTATTGCAGCCACATATCTATTATCCAAATTTTGAGGTCGTTACGCTGCATCACATACTTTCCGTTTAGTATAAATTAGGACTCTTTTTTTCTCTGTGTGTATGAATATTACTCTATAGCTGATGCAGCCATTGCTGCTCCACCGGGCTTTTGAGGCGAGACTCTGAAGGAGTCTCCGCCCATAAAGCGCCCAGCGCTCAAGGGCTCCCCGCGGGAGGAGCCTCGGCTTGGGTTGTCGTTCTTGGGATCGTCACTTCGACCGGCCTAAGCTTCGAACCCGAGGTGGTTCAGCGCCAGGAAGAGAGTTCCCCGTTACGCGGTTGCGGTTGCGAGTGAGTGGGGGCGAGAAGCGCCCCGGCACTCTTTGATACCTCGTATATCAGGTGAGCGTGCCAAGGCTTGGATTTCTCAAAAACAGGATATCATATGACTTTTTAAAGCAAACAAACTACAAGTTACTAGTACTACCGTTTCAAAGTCAAAATGGCGTTCTAGTAAGAAAAAACGGCGAAAGAAACTTTGATTAATCAATCAAATAAATTATGTTAGCAAAAAATATTTAATCACATGCATTTTTATCATCAACATAGTCTTGGATTGTGTAATAAGCTTTTTTGACAAGTTTCTGTTTTACAAAATTCTTGAACTCTTTTAAGTTTTATTCACATACACATATAAAAACGGATACATTGTCTTTTAAATGATTTATCTATTATCTTATGCCTCATGTGGATCAGAGCAAGTTTGCGTCTATTTCGAGTTTCACGATTATGGATATCGCCATTCTTTCTAAATATTATCTATATTTTTATGAACATAAATTAAATTATCTAATATATACTGAGACGGTAAGCTTAAGGTCTTGATTTACTTAAATTCATCTCTTAAAGAGTGTATATATATGGTAAACTGCTCGAACAGCCTTCTTGTCACTCAATCGTCAGCTCTTGTTAAGATTGCGGACTTAAAAAATGTTTTATGTTAGTGAAATAGTGGTGAATAAATATGGTGTCCAAGAAAAAAAAATATATAAACAATGCAATGTCGGCCTATACTCGTCAAAAAGCCAAATCAAAATAGGTCGTAGAAAAGAGATAGTATACGGTTGAAAATGGCTTCTCAGTAGGTATCAAGTGATACCCATAAAACAACATATGACAGAGTGAAATGTGTTGAGAATTTGACTTAATTTTTATAAAACTGTGCAATACGACAGGTGGGGACAATTTCCCTGCAAAATTGTCAAAACCGGCTATTGACATGTAAACTTGTGGCAAACGCCTTGTAATTATGGCCATGTTCACTTTTACTACACGAAAGTAAGGTAATTTTTTTGCAAAATCGGCATGCAGTTTGATTTAGAACTTTGTTTAAAATGTCCAAAATAAAAAAAAAACTACCGGGATAAAATAATCATTTTCGTTTGACCTTACTAAATAGTTTTGTTTTATTTACGTACATAATACAATATAATCATTATTATACTATTTTTTACATATTATAATCATCATTATATCTACATATTATAAAAAGCAAACCTATTTTGATCTTGACGCCAACTTTCAAATCGAGGTAAATAATAATATTAACAATCCATATTTTTAAAAGCAATCATATTATTTAATTGATCCAGAAAGGTTCTACAAATATCTATTTCATTCATACAGTCATCGCCTTTGATAAATCTGACGTCGAGAAGACATGGTACCGTGACAAAATGTACGTCAGGCTGGACAGCACCCGCTTATCCATATGTGACGACATATCACATAACCATTGCTCTGCCTAGACGTCTTCGATGGCAGACTGTAAGAATAAAATTAATGCTTAGGATGTGCCGGTATAAGCTGAAGCTGCAGACTGTCCTGTATTTTGTACTGCAGTTTGTGCTGCACTCAGTGTTGAGGTTTGTGTTGGATATGATTGTGCCAATTGTGAAGAATATTTCTGTCCTGATGGAGATCCCAAAAATTCTTGAAACAGGGGGCCAACTACCGGAATACTACCGAACAGATTACCTGAAACAGAAAGAGAAAAAAAAATTGGTATTATTGAGGCTTTTTTATTTACTGCACAAAGAAAAAACTTTAGTAGCTCTTGTAGTAAATAATACTAATAATCACTAAAATAGTAGTAATTCCGAGGTCAAGTTATTTACATTGACAGTTACCAATGAGTTTTACTTATTTTATTTACTAACAGAAATAAAACTACTTGTATTGGAATAACAGTGTTGTTTACCAAAGACAAGTAAAATTTATTGGAATGCAAATAACGGAATATGCTTAAATTAAGCCTCAATTACACCGATAGGTTCTGATGAAGCTCTGTGATGTGGGGCGTACAGTTGATAACTGGTTCGTGTACCTGGTAGATGAAGGGCTGCGGCGGAAGGTGCGTCAAATTTGTTCAGCTCAGGGTCAACATTTGTGGAATTTGTGGGGCGGCGGTAAAGGGGAATTCTCCGTCTGGTGAGGAGTTATGCCTAGAGAACGCCTTAGTCCACTTTACTTGCGATTCGGTTTGTATATATCCGAAATACCGTAGGAACTTCGATAGCGCGATGTAGGATGTGTGACGTCAACCATTATTCGTAGCGGTACGATATGATGTTTGTTATATAAGTTTTTAAATTTACGCGTTCCATTACTAATTTGAAAATAATAAAAAGGGATTAAGCGCGTCATTTGGCAAAATCCCTTTTTCCCGACGTTTCGGCTGGGTTACACCAGCCTTGATCACGGGTAGACTACCCGCATTCTGCCAAATGACGCGTTTAATCCCGTTTTATTATTTTTAAATATGATGTTTGTTATTAGTAAATTTTACTAATTCTTAGAAAGGTTTTTGTAAACGTTAATTGGCCTTCACTGTTATAACAAGTAGTGTTTTATCTTCCCACTTTTATAAAACTTTTTGTAATCTTTAGTAAGCTTTATACATTAATATTAATTACCCTATTTATATATTCGTGGAAAGTTTTATAGGATTTGTAAAATACTGTAATCCAAAGTAGAAATTATTATTTACGGAAAAGAATAAAACTATTTTGTTGTTATTATTTAATTTAATATACTTTAGTTTACATTGTTTTGTAATATTCAGAAAAACAATGTTGAAATTAATAAAATTAAGTATTATCGCATTTTAATAATCTGGTTTTTAATTCGAACAATTTTTTTTTCTCCGTGTGTAGTTCATAGTTATAGACAATTAGAAATACCTACACAATTTGCAGCGCCTTGCAACGTGGTTTATACAAACAATTGTCTCACTTATTTTTGACATTTACTGATCAAACACTTTGTATGATGTAAAGATTTGTATAATCACAAACCAATGATATTAAAAATATACACTATCTATGTCTCAAACAAATATCTTTGTCTGTGGTTTCCCAAAATCATAAAAAATGTTTTTACTAATTTTAAAATCTCTTTTTGTAGCCATTTGTTTAAAAAACTATAATTCTCAATAACTTTTAAACTACTAAATTTATTAGAAGTACACATTTATTTCTAAAACATGTTTTCAAAATTTTATGTGTCAAAAATAAGTGGAAAATTATTGATATTTATAATTTCCCTCTTTGTACAAAGCGAATTTTAAAAATGTACTTCTTCAGAAATATATAACTTTTATTTCTGTAGAGTTATAAGCTATTTTTAAAACGTATATAATTGTTTCTGGGATGAATCTACAAGTTGAAAATAGCATATTTGCTAAAAACGGCAACTTTTAGCAGAAGTGCTATCTACAACTTGCAGACTTATCCAAGAAACAATACAAAATTTACCATAAATAGCTAATACTAGTCATATATTTCTGTAGAAGTACATTTTTAAAACTCACTTTGTTCAACATCACACCAGGAACACTCAATACTAACTAGTAGCAGGCTACGGTTCCGCCCGTGTAGGTAATATATAGAGCCTATAGGAATCGGGAAAGTATAAGCTACGTCTATATAGGTGATATTTTCAAATCAATCTGGATCAACAAACAAATATACAAACCCTTTATCTTATAAAAAACCCGTACATTATATTTTTTATTGATGATTAGAATAATGAATGAATAAATGAATGAATGAATGAATAAAAAATTATACTTTATTGTACACCAAATAATAATAACATAGGATTATAAAACAAAAAATAAATTATTATTATTATCTTCTCGGACCCCAATTTGCAGGTTGGTGAAAAGAAGCTGTTTATTTATTATGGGCAAAGATGACTTATACGTCTAGATACCCTGTCCGAAACAACATCAAACGGAGTGTTGCGAACCATTTTTCTAGCAATGTGTGTAAAAATCAGCTAATACGACTATTATTTTTACATCAGTGTGCGTAATTTTGGTGTTACCAACCTTCATGTGAGTACCCCGAATTGGGGAGTTCCTACTTTTATTCGGTCCTACAATTTATTTTCACTTTTGATGACCCCTTGTGATGACACTTTAATTTGAGATAGAACGTAAGCCTTTGACACGAAGGAGGCAATCAACTTAATAACTGCCAAAATAAAGATGGGTGTACAAAATAAAACCCATCCTTCTCTGCCATGGCATCCGTGCGCGCCATGTACGTTATTCATAGGTCCCGCCAAATGTTGTTGTCACAACAACAGCCGTGTTTTTCGACAAAATTTTTTTAACGTAGAAAGCTTTTGCATTACAGAGCCATTGAATTCGTTTTGTTCGCCAAATGTCAACAAACACCCTCCTGAGCATGTGCAGCTAATGCGTTATATGCGGACTGTAAGTGCCGCCAAATTTAACATAGAGCGCATTCATTTTCAGTCAACAGATAGATGGAATGTGCGCGTAGAGATCAAAGAGCACAATCAATGCGTAAATATTAAAATTACTAAATTTCTTTTGCGAAAGTGATATTGTTGATATTGTTAGAGCGGCCGCGTGGAACCGCAGGAGTCTGATCACAATGCTATTGTTTAATTGTGTACAATTTTCTCAATTAACATTTATTATGAATCTTATACTCGTCAGTTTCGTAATTTACAGTATCATTTAATTACCACCGAAACTACGGTGCCTATTCTAAAAAGTCCTCTTAAATTTTTAGTTTTTGCAGTTATATTTTTATTATTAGTTGGGAAACCCGCATACATAACACATATTCTGAGAAAATTTCAGGGTTGTGCCTTCTTCGAGCTCTAGCTTTAGCTTTAAAGGTTAGGACCCTTCAGGTAAAAAAACAATCAGGTAGTTTAATTAATAAACTATAGAGTATTTAAATCTAAATTTACATAGAATCATTATATATATGTATGTTATTTAAAAATTTATGAAATAGATAAAAAATTAAAAGATTTTAGTATATCATTTTATTACTTATCCAAATGAAAATCTAACAAAAATCTTTATAAGTACATTATATTTGTTTTTCTTAAGACCTAATAAGTCTATCGTTGTAATTGAATAACTTATATTACTGATTGACGCCTCAAAATATTACACAAACAATGCAAATTACACTCGCCCTATAATTTTACACACCCAATTGCGCGTGTGCGTACACCGACTTGCTAATAAAGTACCTAGTATTAGGTAACTAAAGTTAAAATTTTATATAAAGAGTCCAAAGCGTAACGTTAACGTCACAGTTCTTTGTAAAGAATAGATATTTTTCAAACTATTTCGTAGTTCATAAAATACAAGATAAGTACTATTTTTCTATTGATTTTTACATCTTACTGTTATGTTTTTTTTATTTAAACATTGCTGAAGTTCGGGGTAAAGGTTTATGTTCTATAGTGCAATGTGTCGTACATAGGGGTCATCAATACATTAATACTTTATCAACCTGAAATAGTATAATGTATGTAAGTGGCGTTAGGTGAATAATATGTATTGTCGTTTTAGTATTCGCTTTACTAAACTTGGGGTGGAAAATGAAGGTACCTACAGACTTGGCAACACAGACAGAATAATAGGTATTTGTTGTTTGTTTTGCGAATAATTATTTTGAAAACTTAATTTGTAACTCAAATATAGCAAGCAGATTAGTGTAATAACTTGTGAAAAGTGATTGTTTATTATCAACCTTTTTTTGTCAATAGTTTAGCACGATTTTATTGCACAAATCGACATTTTTTACTACTTTACGCGGGAGCACAGTTCGCGTTGACGCACAGATTACGTATGATGTAGTGTGACGGTAAGTGCCTGAAAATTCAGGTACTCAGATTGGCTCGTTTCGTGGGCCTAAACACGGTATCTAGAAATATAAGTCATCTTTGATTATGGGTGTGTTACCAGTCACTGGTTAATCCCTTCAGGGAATAAAAACTGTGATGTTACACATACCTACAATACAGACATTTATCATTTTGCAAATTACGTCGAGAGGGATTGGTTGACTACAAAATATAATGAGAACCGACTCTTATCATGACTTCAAAACGGTTGTTATTCCTGTGAAAAATCGGTCTGATAGTGATCATGAAAGAATACTATGGAATGATTATATGTGGATGGAGTTATTTTAGTTGCGCGCGTGTCCGAACAAGTTCTTAGCAGTAGGTATTGACAGTTCAAATTATATTATTAGTAGTACAGTATTGCACTAGCCTTTGCCCGCGGCTATACCTGAGCCGGTCGTCACTGTTGTATTCCTACCTGTTAAATTAAAAACTAGAAATGTATTTTATGTTTTTTTTTTGTTCTTCCAGCCAAACGCTAAGTGACCTACAGCACCGTTGCATACACGCGTACTAAATTGTACCCTATAAGATTGTATTAATGCTCTTCTGAAGATTACCTCAGATATTGATTACGTGGTACCCTTTTGTCACGCTTACTAAAAAACATTTTCTGGAGCAAAGCAGTTTTTAGGGTTCCGTACCCAAAGGGTAATTACTATACCCTATAACTAAGACTCCGCTGTCCGTCCGTCCGTCCGTCAGTCTGTCACCAGGATGTATCTCAAGAAACAGTTGAAATTTTCACAGATGTATTTCTGTTGCCGCTATAACAAGAATAAAATAAATATTTAAGGGGGCTCCCATACAACAAACGTGATTTGTTGCTGAATATTGATAACAGCAACAGGTAGAAAATATTCACATAATATTTAGTTATATAGTCACTTTAAAAATAAATAATTAAATAATAAGAAAATAAATATTTAACGTGTAACGTGATTGTCGTTTTTATAGATAATGGTACGGAACCCTTCGTGCGCGAGTCCGACTCGCACTTGGCCGATTTTTATTCTATGACTGAGCTATGTAGTGCTTCAGATGAAACAGTACAGACATTACAGGGCAGTGTTTAGTAACGCAGTGCAGAATGACCTAGGTATTGCTTGACATCATACTTTCAAGTTATTCCTAATTATCTTAAACATACGTTCGCAGTGTCAATAACTTACTTAGGCTTTAGTTTAAATTATAAAACTTAGTTAGTAAAATTTAGTTAGACTTACCGAGATCTAGAAGACCCGCTGTAACAATTAAAATATTAATTAATGTAGGTACATATATCCTTGTTTTGACCTATAAATATGCAAAATATCGTCAAATTCTTGCCACTTCCAAAAATACTATTTGCCATGAAGAGAAAGTAAACTTTGTTAAAATTGGCACTTTAAGAATAGTGCATTTGGAAAATAAGATTAAATAAATCAACGTGTAGATCCATTTTGGCGCGCTATCACTTCAGTAGCGATAAATAGTATGTCCGCCACTACACGATCGCCCAACAGCAAAACTGTTCGTCCGACCTTCTACGTGTAGTTCGTGAGTGTTTGATTATGTTGGTGCGCGTTTGCTGATTTACCTATTTCTTCATCATCATCAACCCACTGCAATCCAACTGAACTGAACTGAGGGTGCTCAAGCAAAATGTTTAGTGTCTGGGGGGCTGTAAAATATGGTTAGGGGGACCCACAATATTTTACACAATTATTTCTCAGAATTTCGAAATAATTACGGTTATTTAGTGTTGCTATGATATAGGTATGAGAATTTTGATATCATATATTTCTTGACCAATACTTTCGATATCCGAATGTAATTTCTAACGATAATTATACGTAAATTTAGATATTGATTTAAAAAGCCAATATCTTCTTGAAAAACTTTGAGTATTGAGAGAGAGATATATATATAATCACTGCGTTACAAATAGAAAAAAAAAAAAAATTTGAGTACCCGCTTTGAACTGTCATGTTTTCTTATTTATACCTATCGTTTATTAAATATACATACACATTTTCTTTTCATAACGTCTTATTTTTCTTCCGTAAGAATGTACCAAATTAAAATACCAAAACATATTTTAAAGAAATCAAATAAAATCAACCAGATTTTTTTACATTAATCAAGTTTAATTTTAACATTAACGTGAAAAAAAATCAAAAAAAAGAAATTTTAACACAATATATCGTGAAATTGTCTTTTGTGCTTTGAATCTTCTCTCTTCTCGTTTTAAACGCCAACAGTAATCACCTAGCATAATTGTGTTCCAACGGCCTTGAAATCGTTCTTCTACCTTCTTTACATCCTGACGGTACCTCTCACCCTGCTCGTCACTGACCGCACCAGGATAAGATGGAAAGAAAGAAAAATGAGAATAAAGAAAGTGAATTTTTAATGTCATTTTGCAACCCAACTTTTCTTATTCTTTTAACATGTTAACTAGCTGTTCCGAATTTTCGGCTCTGTGGTCCCCTAAAAACCCTTTTATAACAGCTTTCAGTGATAGCCAGGCATCAAGCTTACTAACAGCTTTTTTTTTCAACATTCGGGTCTTTCATCAATGTGCCCCATTGTGGTCCCACAGATATTCCTTCTTTGGGTTTGGCATCATTTAACTTTGAAAATACTGTCTTATAAAAAGCCATCTTACTCTTTATTCATAGCCTTGACAAAATTTTTCATCAAACCAAGTTTTATGTGGAGTGGTGGTAAAATAACATTTATAGGATCTATCAATGGTATACAATATATGAGAGTAGCATAGCACGAAAGACAAAAAAACTTTAGTGTCCATCAATCAATATTACGTCCAAAATAGAGTAAATATGTATTTTCGAAAATATATTTTTTGTTTATAATTCCGCAATATACTGGCCGCAAACGTAACAAAACTTATATGGTGCATTTACGCAGTTGCGACGACCACTTAGTCCAGTATTCATATTGGATTTTTAAATAAATATGTACAAGGATGAGGATGTTATCGAATAGAAACGATTACTAAACAAAACAAAACAATAAAAAGTACAATACATCGAAAACGGTAACTGTTTCTTTTACGCCTAAAGTGAGGGTAGTACAAATAATAATTGACTTGTACCTGGAAAACTAGACGTGATGGATACCACATATATTTGGAACAATTAATCTGTGACTCATTGCCTATTCAGTCTATCTAACAGTTAAGAGGGTACCAAAATCGTGTAACGCAGAATTAGCGTAATGTGTTGGTGCGTAACCTTAATAAGTGTTTTTGGATACTCCACTTTGCTGCTTTTAATCATTTCGGTGGTAAAGTTGCTGAATTTGGGCTATAATATTGAGTTGGTAGGTTAATAAAGATAAGAGTAGACATTCAATATTAAATAATTATTGTTAAAATTACTTAATTAAAGTTGCGATTTTTTCTTGTACCAGGGGTACAACCTAGAGGTGGTGGTGAAAAATTTAAAAATCTTCAAAATGGTTATCCTGGTACATCTCTGGGAGGCGGTTGTTGGTCAAAGTAACTGTGGAATATTGTATTATCATCCGAGCTTAGTAAGTAAGCAAAATTTCATCGAAAGGAACAGGAAGTATGTTTAATTAAGCTTGCAAGATTCCACCACAAGATGGAAGGAAAAAAAGGAAACATTGTGAGTTACATAAAAGCAAGTAAAAAAGATTTTTTTAAAAACTTGCTTTTCTTAAATCAATAGAATCATATAAAAATTTAATCTCACCGAAAATTGTACTAAAAAGTAAAAAATAATTTTTCAAAATGAATGTAATTTTTTTTATATCCACGTAGGATTGCAAGAAAAGCAACGCGTGCGCTACACACGAAGTATAAGTGACAATGCAATCTATTTCATCAATCATAATCGCTTTGTGTAATGATGCTTACAGATGGAACGGACTAAAAAGGCGAAACTAACTTTTCTTGTTTGACTACGGAACTCCAAAAAGTATGAGAAATGTAGACAAGTCAACCCTGAGTAACTTTCTAGATGTCCGGTACGACACAAATTGCATCTCGAATATTAGATATTGACTTCACTTCATCACTATTTAATTTTTTCCTTAATTAGCAAAACTTTATCTGTCAAACTAGAAGCAACAACTAGCCGAATCTGGAGGTGAGTTCAGAAGATTTTTTTTCGAATGTAGACATAATGGACTAACGACCTCGTTATACGTTTCGTTTTTTCCATTCCGTTCGATTTTAACATGTATTCAGCAATCGAACGACACATTAGATTAAAAATCAGCGTTTTTGAATGTATAGTGTATAGTGGACCAACGCCCCAATCTCAAAGCTAAAGTCACAAATATTCCATTTCGTCGATTTGAACATATTTTTAAAGCAGTACGGTTTTATCAGTCGAATGAAAAGTTGTTAATTTATCAACTGACAGTGACTTACACTGCACATCTGTATGTTTAGTCTTCATACATGTTAATTCAATCTGCACTTTTTGCCAAACTTAAGACCTATCTGGTATATATCTAAATACTCAGGTATACTAAACATTGTTGCAGAACGCAAGTATAGTCTATATCAAAGTTATCCACTAACTACCTTAACTTAATTTTTTTTGTGTACTTTCTGTAATTTGGCATGTTTTTTTTTTAAACCAAAAATACTATATATGTTTATATATAATATTATATAATTATTATATAAGAAATTAACTTATTTCATATTTTTGAAACAATAAAAAAATTATCGACAAATACATACGTCGGCAATTTACACTTTCCATTGCAAACAAAGTTGTAAGAGAAAAAACCCAAAAAAAAAGTTTCATTTCTACAATTTTTATAACTACCTACTAACTTTTATTTTTATAACTACTAACTTTTCAATCCGCACAAAGCAAATAGTTTTTTATAGGGAAATATGGAATGTTATATCTCAATAGATCGTGAGTAATTAATAATTCAATGCTAATATCATAAACATTGAACACACGTTGAAACAATTAAGTTAAGTAATAAAACAGTAATACCTACAAGGTAAGTCTTTCGATTTTTTTTTATACCACTAAAATGACAAGCAAACAAGTAGGGTCGGCTTTACCTATGGTGCAGTGTGTGCAGCACGCACGAGAGCAGGGATCTAGGGGGCGCCTAGCGCCGCTCGCGACATCTCCGGAGAGCCGCTGGAGCGCTGACAAAGACCTTGCGCCCGTGTTATGGCCGACGCCGGACACGGTAGTAAAGCAAGGCGCACCACAAACGGATCCTTTACTCTACACAATAACTTTTGCTTCAACCTGAAATCAGTCGCCATATATTTCGGATCGCTACCAAAGTTTTCACCTGTGTTGATTCCTTTAAGAGAATACGATTCGCGGCGTCACGCAGCGCGCTTCATACAAACGAATGTCCCATTTATTATTGACACTTACAAATCAAACACCATGAAATGTTGCAGCAGTGGTCTAGGATTAAATATCTAGGTCTGCAGTGTGCCAGTTTTCTATTTTGTAATGTTTAAACGCTATGCATGATTCTAGTTTTTCAAACAAATCATCTCGAATAAGATTAAAAGTTAATAAAAACATGTTTTTGAATTTTTGGAAAACTACAGACATAGATATTGTTGAGATCATGCCTACACAATTTCACAGTTTTTTTTTAGTAAATGACCAAAACAAATAGGAAATTTGTTTGTATGAAACACGCGGCCCCGCGAATTGTATCCTCTTGAAAACACTCCGACAATCATTGCAAACTCAGCTGTATTAGGATATTATAAAGTTCATTTTTTTTATACGCCTAAGGTGGCAAACAAGCTTGCGGTATGCCTGAAAGTAATTGGTCACCGCAGCCCATGAACACTTTCAATATCTGCTCTGGACATCATTCGTGCGTTGCCGACCCTTCAAAAATCTAATAAATTCTTTTTGAAGAATCCCATACTGTAATCCTTATAGAGAACCTTGGCAGTGACTACCGGATATTGACTCAAGCGAGATTAGGATAGTTCTTGAGCAACCTAAGGTGATGACATACCCAAACGAGTTATGTTTGCAAGAATTTGATTGTTTTTGTTCAGTCCTGAGTACAATTTCTGACGTGAAAAAAATATATATTATAGTTTAAACTTTAACTAAGTGGATTTGCTAATATTATAATTATTTGGCTTATAAATCAGTTAGAAAAAAAAAGTTTGACACTCTGTTTTTGGCTTTAATTCAAATTGCTTGGAAAACTAAGAATGATATTCTCTTAGTTCATATTTCATAATATATATTTTAATTTGACCAAGTGTATTTGCTAATTTCATAGTTCTAAATAAATATTTGAATTTGATACCGAGAAAAAACCGAGAAAATCGAGATTATCAACGTGCGGTCACTTTATGTCTTTGTACACTGGTCGAAACGGCACGTTTTAGCTAGGCCATAGCCTTAAGAAGAACAAAGGGACAGGTAAAGACGGTATCACAACAGAGCTTCTGCAAGCCGGTGGACTCCAGTTATGACAGAATTGTGAGAGCTTTTTAATACCGTCTTAGTAGGTGTGTTGTATTTCTATTTTTCAAAAAGACAGACCTTACTTTTAAGTCACGCCTAACCTACCTAACCTATTTGGTTTTTTCTCAAGAGTTATCACGAATTGTCTCGCTCGGAGCCTGGTCGACTTTGAACCTTCGAAACAGGCTAGATTTTGAAAATGGTACAGCAGACACTGCGGCAGATTATACAGAAGACCACCAAGTATAATCAGCCCCTTTGTCTTGCCGTCATGGACTACGAAAAAAACCTTCTTTGTCTGGACTGTTCTGAAATCCCTTCAGCGATTTCACGTCGATTACCGATATATCGAGTCGCTGTAATGTTTGTATGACGCCGCTACAATGACTGTACAAGTACAGGACCAACAGACGAAGTTCATCCAGTTGCACAGAGGAGTTCGATAGGGAGATGTGATATCTCCGAAACTGTTCTCTAGCGCACTAAAGGATGCCTTCAAAACACTGGACTAGAAAAATCGCGACATTTCTTTAAATAGCAACTTATAATAAGGTATGCTTGGTGTTTCTTTGGAGGATATGATCAGAAATGAGTAAATTTTTGAAAGAACTAAAGTAATCGACATACGAGTAGGCCACAGCATAAGCAAGCTGAAGTGGCAGTGGGCAGGTTATATATGTCGCAGAACCGATAGCCGTTGGGACAGACGTGTTCTTAAGTGGAGACCACAGGTGGACCGATGACCTAAAGAAGGTAGCCAGAATTGGAAGGATAAGAAAGGCAGAGGATCGAGTGAGATGGCGTTCCTGGGGCAAGGCTTATTTCCAGCAATGAGTTGTCATAGGTAAGGGCGTAGTCAGCTTTTTTAGACCTGGTACAAATCTTCATCATCTATTATTCATGATGGGAAAACTCTAGAGGCGCTTACAGCTACTTCTGCTCTGCATTGTGATCCTAGTTTTAACCGACTTCAAAAAGGATCAGGTTTTCAATTTGTCGGTTTTTTTATGTATGTTCCCCTATTACTCAAAGACGCCTGAACCAATTCCAGAAATTATTTTCTTATTTAAAAGATTATATACTTCCTAGGTGGTCCCCATATTAATGTAGTGAATTTATAAATTAAAGTTTTGCAGAAAAAAAAAATATGTTAGTTTGGATTTCAATTTAGAACTTGTTTTATGTTGATGATTGTATGACAAAAAAAAACTGTAATTCAGATCAGATTTTTGGAAATAAGTTATTATTTTTTACCTCTTTGGTGCATCTTTTTGAAGCCGGTTGTTTTTTTTTAAGTTTTTATTAAAAAACGGAGATAACCACCTGGAAATTTATGGCCAGATTTCGCTCCTAAGCCACTGGGTTTTGAAGTTACGGCACTACACATCCAGATAATGATAAACTACATTTAGCCTATAATGCTAACTCGCTCAACACTTCAAGTTTTTTGAGATTTTTGTATAATTTGGTACGGGTCAAGTACAAAACAGTCAAACAAGGACCATCCAGCAAAGAAATAAAACTGGGGGATGTCATGCTCGCGAAACTGCTTACAATTGCACTAAAACATGACTAAGATATTAGTAAGTAGGTAAGTAATAAGTCGTAGTTAAGTCAGTGGGAGGCATTGGCGTGCAGCCTAGACATAGCGAAAGCATTCGATCGGGTCTGGCATCGGGGTCTTCCGTCGAAATTGCCGTCTCACAGCCTGCCCAAGGGTTTATGCAAATAGGTGGCTAGTTGTTTGTCAGCAACCTTCTTAGCTCGTCTTCTCTCGCACCTCCTTACCACATTGGGTCCAAGTATGGACATTAAAGGGGTTACAGGCCTCCGTCCATGCTCTGGAAGTTTTTGTGGCAAATCGTATCTCCCAGACACGTGGGTCTTGTGACTCAATAATTTGAAGGCACATCCCTGGTCTAATTTATAAATTCAAATTCAATTTAATTTATTCAGTTTAGGCTACAATAATTGAGCACTTATGAATGTCACTACGCCATCGGTTCGTAAGTCTACAGGGCGGGAGACCTTGTACTGAGAAGAACCGGCAAGAAACTTAGCAAGTGCATTTCTTTTCTCCCTTTCTCTTACAGCGTCCAATTAAAATATTGGAAAATGCCCTCCCTATCATAAAAGGACACTTTCCATTACAAACATAAAAAAACATGAAATATAAAGCACAAGCACAACATAAAAAAGTATCTAATATAAACAAAAGACAGTTTATGTATTCATCACTAAGGAATAATCAATGTCTTACAGTATTAATAAACAAAACAAAAAAGTAAGACTAAATACTAAGAATACAAAGAAGTTTGCAAGAGCAGACCAGCCTCCACAGGCGGCACCCGTTCACGAGTATGACACATGAATCAGCCATCGCTTCGCTCAACCATGTTTTAGGGAACGTAACGACCCAACGACACGCCACCACCGCAGAGACACTTTGAGAGAGCATGACACACTCAAGCAACTCCAATAAAACTTCGATTGTACTAGTTACAATGTGTGTAGTAAAGGAACAAAATATAAGAGGAGAAGATTGGAAGGTTCGTAATGCTTTACTACCGAGAAGCAACGGCAATAAACTCACTAGTTAATCTTTTATTATATCCGGTCTGCCTTCGGAATGCACTTCACGTGGCTTCTTTACCTCCACGCTGCTAGATCATCCTTTATGATGGAAGCCCTCTTGGTTGGTGGATCAACAGCCCTGTTGCTCAAAAAAAGTAAAGTGCCTATGGAACTTATCATTCTCGGGTTATAGTCTAGTCAACAAGTGCTTTTTTGTTCACCTTTTTTCAGCAGTCTCGGAAAATAATGAAGTATGTGTCATTCGATAAGAACCGCGGCTAAATATTTTTAGAAAAAAATTAGGTTCCGCTCGAAAAAAATGAAGTTATAAAAACAAAAAAAAATCCGGTTTTTTAAAAAAAATTACGTAGTTGAATAATTTTAAATTTTTCTTCTTCAACCAATTAAATTGTTGATAAAAATAGGTTTTTTAAATTTTTCGAACTGGGATCTATTCCTAAGCTTTTCAAAAATGGCTTCATAGAAAGAAAAAAATTCCAGATTTATAGTTTTTTTACAATTATCACACTTGCAATGTTCATGTTCGAGCAGAACAAAATTGTTAATTAATTATTTCATGGCTAAATAGAAAATTGCGATAAAGATTTTTTTTGTTTCTTAATTTTCATATTAAATATGTTTAAATATGAAAATTACCCGAAGAGGGCGGGGCTTGCGCAATTCAGAGTACTCGTTTTTAACTGTATTTTCACCCCTCTCGGAAAATAATAAATATTGGTCCTACAGTTCCGGGAGTCCAGACTTTTAGTTCTGAAATTTTGTCCTCTTTTCGATTTTTTTTAGATTTTAAAAATCTTAATTACTTTTTGAGATATTTGCAAAAACCAAACTCCCTTTTTTTCAGTAAATTGTTTATAACCTTTGCAATTTTTTCAATCAGAACTGAAATTATTTCAAATATCATCTAGACGCGATTCCTAATCAAATGACCCCTCATGCATATTTTTCCGAGACTGCTGAAAAAAATTTAAAGCTTTGGAAATAATAACATCATATTAAATGCCTAAGGGCTATTAGGATATTTAAACCAATGTTACTGTTGCGATACTTGGTCTTTCAGAAACTCATGTCACGATGGTGTCATTTCAACGCCATAACTCAAGCATGACTATATTGTTTGACGTCACAAATGTCAATGAAGCTGTGAGAATTGTCGATGATTCCAAACTCACTTGCTGTATCGAGCCCTTAAGTCTGAGGGGAGACTTTGCCTCACTGTGTGTGTTCTACCGCGTGTACAATGGGTTGTGTTCTGAGGAATTGTTCGAAATGATGCCCACGCACACACGCACCTACCATCGCACCATCGCACCACTCGCCGTCGGCGGGGTCTTCATTCTCACACTTTAGAGAAGGAACAAAGTTAATCCTTTTTTTTGTTGCATGGAATTTAATAGATGTGGTTTACTAATTCAGTGTCGCTGGTTTCAAATCTACTTTCAGCTTTCCTCTAACAACTCTATTTTGTGTGCTACACCAAGCAATAAGGATGGTGATTGTTTTAAATAAATCTTAAAAAGTTCCATAACTTGAGTACCTACAGAGAGACTGAAAGCCGGTCGGAAATATTTTGTTGGTCCACAAATAAGGAGGTTGATAAAGGGTGAAATATTCAACATTTATATGACTGATATTGAAAAAAACGCTTGGAATGAATTCGTTTGGATTGTACAAAATTTTCTGGAAAACAAAAAGGATGATGTCGCACTTCCAACAGCTTGGTTGTAATATGAACATCAAGAAACACTTCCTAGCAGCCATTTGGACCGTTTCCCTAAAAACTTGGTGATCTGAGTGAAGAACAAGGGAAACGGTTCCATCAAGATATTTGAACTATGGAGGAGCGGTACCATGGTTACTGGAATGCCCACATCATGGCAAGAGCGTAGCCAGTTACGGGCAAGTTGGGGCAGCAAATCAAAAATTAACCTTTTCTCTTTGCCCGCATTTTATACCGCAACTTCTTTATCGTCCGACATGCCTCTTCGCGCTTTCCTACCATACTAGGCAATTTCCGTCTTCATGGAAGACTGCGAATGTGCACCCGGTGCCCAAAAAGGGCGATAGATAAGATCCATCGAATTACAGGCCTATCGCTATTACCTCTCTCCTCTCTAAGGTGATGGAGCGTGTGATCAACACACAGCTTCTAAGATACCTAGAAGTACACGATCTGGTCAGTGACCGTCAATATGGCTTTCGCCACGGTCGCTCGACTGGTGACCTTCTAATGTATCTTACACACCGATGGGCACTAGCCATTGAGAGTCAGGGGGAGGCATTGGCATGTAGCCTGGACATAGCGAAGGCGTTCGATCGGGTCTGGCACCGCGGTCTTCTATCGAAGTTGCCATCTTACGGAGTGCCCGAGGGTTTGTGCAAATGGGTGGCTAGCTTTTTGTCCGGCAGACGCATACGAACCGTAGTTGACGGTAGTTGCTCTGATAGCATGGACATTAATGCTGGTGTCCCGCAAGGCTCTGTGCTGTCTCCTACGCTGTTTCTACTGCATATCAATGACATGTTGGACATCAACAACATACATTGCTATGCAGATGACAGTACTGGAGACGCTTTTTACACGGGTCGTGCAAACATCCCTCGTTCCGTTGTGGAGGAAAACCGCGGAGAGCTTGTGTCTCAAATCGAGACCACACTGTCCCAGGTCTCTGACTGGGGACGGGTAAACTTGGTCCGATTCAACCCTACAAAGACACAAGTGTGCGCGTTCACCGCTAAGAAAACTCCATTCACTGTGGTCCCACAATTCCAGAACACTCCCCTCTCCATCTCCAAGAGCATTGGGATCCTTGGTGTCGACATCTCCAGCGACGTTCAGTTCCGAGATCATTTACAAGATAAGGTGAAGCTGGCGTCCAAAAAACTTGGTGTACTCAACAGAGCGAATCAGTACTTCACGTCGGGGCAAAGGTTGTTACTCTACAAGTCGCAAGTTCGGCCCCATATGGAGTACTGCTGCCATCTCTGGGCAGGTGCACCCGGATACCAGCTTGGCCCTTTTGACTCGGTTCAACGACGGGCTGTGAGAATTGTCGACGATTCCAAACTCACTTGCGGTATCGAGCCCTTAAGTCTGAGGAGAGACTTTGCCTCACTGTGTGTTTTCTACCGCTTGTACAATGGGTTGTGTTCTGAGGAATTGTTCGAAATGATGCCCACGGCTACTTTCTACCATCGCACCGCTCGCCATCGGCAGGGAATTCATTATCACACTTTAGAACCTAAATGGTCGCGTACAGTGCGGTTTCAGAGAAACTTCCTCCCGCGAACGTTTAAGTTGTGGAATGAGCTCCCTGCCAAGGTTTTCTGCAAGGACTACAGTATGGAGTTCTTCAAGAAAGAAGTTATTAGATTTCTGAAGGGTCGGCAACGCGCAAGTGATACCTCTGGTGTTGCAAGCGTCCATAGGCTACGGTGACCGCTTACCATCAGGCGGGCCGTAAGCTTGTTTGCCACCCTAGTGGTAAAAAAAAAAAAAAAAAAAAAATGTAGCGAGGTAGATAGTAAGTATTTGATGATGTTGGGTCGTTTTAGCAGGCAACCGCGCGATCGTTCGTTCATTACTTACCTTCTTCATCATCAGCCCACTGCAGTCCACTAGTGGCGCCGGCTCCATAAGGACTGAGGGTGTTCATTCCCCCAATAGTAGTGTCCTGGGGTGCTGAGCCCCTCCAATATTTAATGGTTACTGTGTTGTCTCGAAATCCCAACAATCCTGCACTCCACTGCTGAACATAGGAGTTTCTTAAGGTGCGCCACTTTGCACAATCCTGCGCCTTACAACGACAATATCGTCGTTAAATCGTAAGTGTAAGATTTGCCCGCCCTTTACATGTATGCCTTGCTCTGGCTCGAACTCTAACGAGCTCACGGTCCGTCTGATGGTAAGCGGTCACCGTAGCCTATGGTCAAAAGAGCTTAGCTGGTATCCGGGTGCAGCCAACCAGAGATCGCAGCAGTACTCCATATAGGGTCCGACTTGCGACTTGTAAAGTAGTAACCTTTGCCCCGAATTGAAAATACTGCTTCGATCTGTTAAGGTTACGGCATACCCAAACGAGCTAAGTTTTCAAATTTGATTAATTTTGTTACAGTCCTGAGTACTCTTTGACTTAAAAATAAATAAATGAATAGTTTAATTAAGTGAATTTGCTAATATTATAATAATTTGCCTATCAAAACATATAGAAAAAAAAATCTGATACTATAATTTTGGGCTTTAATTAAAATTGTTTGGTAAACTAATAGTGATATTCTATTTATTCTTATTTCATACAATATATATTATGACCGAGGGATTTTGCTAATTTCATAGTTCTAAATAAATATATGAATTTTATACCGACAAAAACCCAGACAATCGAGATTTTCAACGTGCGGTCACGTGCTAGCGCCTAATGTACGCGGAATAGTGTCTCTTTGTATTATTTGTTCACTGGTCGAAACGACACGCTTTTACTAGGGTATGCCACAGCCTTAAAAACTCCAAATTTTTGGATGCCAGCTTAGCCTTGTCTTTCAAATGATTTCGGAATTGAACATGCCTGAAGATGTCAACACAAAGGATCCTAATGCTCTTGGAGATGGTAAAAGGTGTGTTTTATTATTGTAGGACCTTAGTGAATGGGGTTTATTTAGAGGGGAACGCGCAGACTTGTGTCTTCGTAGGGTCATCTGCATAGCAATGTATCATGTCGCAACATGGGCAACATGTCAATTGATGCGCAGTACAAACAGCGTAGGAGACAGCACACTGCCTTGCAGTTTCCAGGATTAATGTCAATGTCAATGCTATCAGAGCAACTACCGTCAACTACAGCTGGTATGCGTCTGCCGAAACCCAACCATAAGCACAAACCCTCGAGCAGTCCATAAGATGGCAACTTAACCCCGATGCAAGACCCGATCGAACGCCTTCGCTATGTCTAGGCTACATGCCAATGCCTCCTCGACTCTCAATTACTACTTAACTACACAACAATACAACTACTAACTTAAAGACATCTTTTAATGCGATTGTATTGTATTGATTGTGTTTTGGGAACATAAAATTCATATGTTTTACTCCTTTGTGTAGCTGGATGGTTCTAAATTGACTGTTTTGTCGAACTAGACACTTGAAGATTCCTTGCCTCATTATACAAACCTATCAAACACCTCGACGTATCGCGGGTCAACATTGTCACAGTCCAGGAGCATTAAAAACCATTAAACCAGCCCCTGTGCACCAAAGCAAGCAAGAAAATCTTGTAAAATAATTTCTTTTGATAAATATTGGTCATAATTAGATAACGAAAGCTGATACAAAAAATCTGACTACAGATCTAATATAAGCACCCCGAAAATATATAACATTTGTCATAATATTTCATGGCTCAAAAATGCTGTTCCCTTGTATAATAGGTCAGAAAATCGAAATCACTAAATTTACGTTTTGAGACCTGGGAGAATCGTTTGCCATCTTCTTTAGAGTGATGTATATGTGCATGTGTGTGTATGTATGTATTTATGTTAGCTTTTCTTTGCCCCTCGATATCTCGAACCATATGAACCAACTCACTCTTTTGAACATGCCATGACTTAGATCTGAAAAGAGTTTAAGCAAAATCGGTTCAGCCGTTCATCGCCAATTAACTGATTTTTCAAAAAATCTTCATGTATAAATTCTCAAATACAAAACAATATTCTAACAATATTTTATGAATTTTAGCTCGTGACTGTACCCTTTACAGGAAGTATCATAGGCGTACCAGAGTTGCCACCCGTCCCGATTTTGCCGGGACAGTCCCGATTTCGAAGACATTGTCCCGCGTCCCGACGGCCTATCGATTTTGTCCCGATTTTTGACAATATGCGATAGGCTCAATAAATTCATTCACGGGTACTCAACCCAGTCACGCGCCACCGCACCATCTACCGCGCGCCGCATGTACCGCGTTCGTCTTCGCCTCCTTCCGCGTGCGCAGCCTATTAAGTAATCTGTGGCGCAGCAAAAATATGTGCCACACACACACATACATAATATACAATTATTCCCCGTTTTTTTTCCCTAAAGGTGGGTACCCTGGCACAGGGCCGTAGCTTAGTTGGGGCATTGTGTGGCAATGCCCTACCTTAAAAGTACTATAAACTAAGGTATAATTTATATTAATTGTTTTTCCGTACTATAAATTAAAACCATTTTGCTCTTGTTTTCCCGCGGTCCCACCCAATTACCTTTTACCTTAATTACTCACGCTCACAAGCAGGTAAAATAAAAGAAAGATAGAAAAATTACTTGCGCCGTACCCGTGCATGAAACCACCGCTGCCCTACCTTAGATTCAACTCTAGCTACAGCCCTGCCCTGGCACCTGCTACGAAACGGTACACATAATGCTATCGCTTTACTCCCTAACTTCAAATATCATATTTTTATTGGATTGGACACATTGCAGTTTAGTATTTTCAACTTAAACTATTTTGAAGCCAATAAAACTCAGAAAATTAAAAGGTTTACGACATTCACGTTTCGTATTAAATGGTTTAATTACAAAACTTGTATACAGGATACATAGTCGCAATTTAAGAACCTAATAAAAGTTACATTGAAATAATGCTACAAAGTCCCTAAAAACACGTGTCTGCAACATTTCATGACTTTCTTATTAAACATATAAAGATTCATTTGCATAGCTCTTAGATTTAGATTTTATTGAAATCTAAAAAACCCCGATTTCCTCACTGACTCACTGATGATCATCAAAATTTGGATTTGGAATTTGCAATTAGGGTACTTCTTAAAGTCCTAGAAAACTAAAATTTGGTATGTTAGCTAGTATTACTATACAAACAAAAAAAATCTAAAACTTGGAACTTTTACCCCACCTTAAAGTACGGGATGGAAGTTTGTATGAGACTTTCACAAACTTTGATGCTAGAGGTCTGAAAATTGATAGAGGGACTCCTTATTATAAATGATAAAATACTTATTTCAGGATTTTTAGTGAATAACCCCCCACCCTTTAAATTAAGGGATGGAAGTCCGTATGGGTTTTCCCATACAAACTTTATTTTATGCTAGAGATCTAAAAATTATACAAGCACACAGACTTCTTATTACTAACTAAAAAATACGTGTATAAAAATAGGTTTTAAAAAAAAAACATCCCTCAACCATTTAAATTTGGGGATAAATTGTATATATGGCTTTCGTCAGGTTTCAGAATATAACAATAATAATAAGAGAAGCCTTTTATTCAGATCATTGCATGCAAGTATCCTACAAACTAGTTTTGTCTTACAAAATATTGTATATAATTAAACATTATCACAATGAATCCTTAGCTGTTGTTCTGTGTGCCCTTTAACATGGGGCTCCTCTAACTCCTTCCATAATAATCTGTCTTTTGCAGTCCTCTTCTATAACTTTCCTGCCGTTCTTTCAATGTCGTTTCTCCATTTTTTTCCAATTCTCCGATACCAGTCAGTTAACCTTTTATTCCACTTATCTGTTCCTCTTATTGTATGACCTGCACCTCTCCACTTCAACCTTTTAATTTTTACTGAGACATCTGTCACCCCTGTCAATTTCGTTATCTCTGTGTTTCTTTTCCTGTCCTTTCTCCTAACGCCTCACATATTCCTCTTCATCACGCGCTGGCAGATTGAAAGTTTATCATATTAAGTTGTTGTAAAAGCCCAGGGTTGGCATCCGTTAGTTAGCACAGGCAAGATACATACATCAAACAGTTTTCTTTTTGACTTTATGCTAATATCTTTTATGACCTGTCTAAGTGACCAGTATCGCTTCCAAGCATTGGCTACACGACGATCTACTTGCTTTGTATTGAAACTTTTCAGGCTAGTAATCTGACCCAAATATATGTACTCCTTCAATTCAATTAGGTTATTATTGATGATCATCAACTTTATCACGGTTGGTCATGAGTTTTATCTTCTCAGCATTCATTATTAGAGCCACTGTCCTACTTTCCTTATTTGACTCATCCAGCATAATTTCTAGGACTGACAAAACCACATCATCTGCAAACATCGAACAAAGTGTCAGTCTAGTTCCGTTAATCGCTATTCCCATATTGTCCCATTTGAGCTGGCGGAGTATATGCTCCAATGTTGCTGAGAATAGTTTAGGTAACATTGGGTCACCTTGACGGACCTCTCCTTCGATGTTTATACTAGTTCCTTTTTACGCTAGAAGCATTCTTGCCGAGCTTTCTGTATAAACATTTCTGATAAGTCTAATGTATTTATTTTGTACGCCTTGTTCTTGTAATGCTTGCCATATTGAGCTATGTTCGAGCGAGTCGAATGCTTTGTTATAGTAAATAAAGACACAATATAGTGGTAAGTTGTACTCTTCGTATTTTTCTATTACCTGATTCACAACATGTACATGGTCCACAACAGAGAAACCGTTAACCGGACATGAGACTGATAGGCCTGCAATTGTTGATGTTGTAAATGTCTCCCTTTTTAAACAAAAGAATGATGTTGAAAACCGCCCACTGTGTAAATATGTATTCAGTTTCCAGGATTTTGTTGAATATTTTTGTTAATATTTTCGCTATTATCTCTTTGTTTTATAGCAATATTTCATTTGTGATGTTGTCAGGTCCGGGTGATTTATCTATTTTCTGTGCATCGAATGTATGTTATGTCTTTGTCCCATTCTTCTTTTTGTTTTTTAAATAGGGATTTATAGAATTCTGTAGCTGCATTCAGTATGTCCTGTCTTTTATAATTTTTGAGTCCCTTTTTGTCCTTGAGTTTTGGTATCGACTCTTTGTCGTTTAGAGCTTTTTGTGCTTTCCTTATGCCGCTAGTTTTTATAATATGTTCTTCTATTTTCTTTTATCTGTTGTGTACTTTGTGTTTCCTCATTTGTTCGCGTATCGATTTACATAGTTGAGCTATCTTCTCTCTTAGTTCTTTTGTTTTTTTTATTACACCTTTCATTTCCTCAAGTTGTTTACTTATTTGCTTGTCAATATTTGGGTTTCTGGGATTTTCTTCTTTGTTACCGTTATATTTTAAAGACTGTTCCGTGCAGTCATATTTTTCTTGAATGGTCATTTGTGATTCGCCAAATAGTCCTGTAAATTATTGCCAATAGTTTTGAGTCCAAAAATTCCAATTTTTTTGTATTTATTGTGGTATTTTTTTTTCTTGAGCTTTTTGGTGGTCTTGACTTGAGAATCACTCTTACCATTTTGTGGTCGGAGTTAAAGTTGAATCTCTTAATCACGTTTATATCATTGAATCTATTTAGAATGTTGGATAGGATGCCTATTTATTTTTTTATTTCTCCGTTAGGATATATCCAAGTCCACTTACAACTTTTACTTTTTTTTAAAAATGCTATTTAGAATCACAAGATTATTTTCAAGAGCAACGTTGACTAATATTTTCCATTTTCATTTATTTTCCCATAAGTGTGTGGACCCATCACTATGTCGTCGAAGTCTTGTCGAGTCATCAAAGTGGACATTAAAGTCTCCCATTGCAATAAGATTTTTGTGAGCAAACATTTTAACTGTTTCATTAAGTTGGTGGAAAAGTATTCAATTTCCTTATTCGTGGGTTCTGCAGGCGAGTAGGCTTGGATAATACTCCACTTTTCTTGTGTTTTAGAAACATCATGTTTAGGACTGCAATTCGTTCTGATACACCTACAAATTCAATTATGTTTTCTTTGTGTATATCCCTGACCATAAATTCCACTCCATATTGTCCAGGGGATTCTCCTGTTCCCAAGAATTTCCTATAGTCTTCAATTATCTCACCTTCTCTCTGACTTCACTCAGACCCAGTATATCCCTGTTTATGTTGTCAAGTGCTAACTCTATCTCAAGCAAGCTTTCTCTGGATATCCTAGTGTTTAATGTGGCTATGTTAAAAAAATCAGGTTTCCTAAACCCTTCTTTATTTTTGAAGTTGAAGGATTTTGGTCAATCACCCCACGATAACCAGCTGGCTGGGGGTTACGAGTTTGTGTTGCCTTAATTTTTTTTGTGCTGTTTTGATGCTAATGTTTCTCTCTCGCAATTTTTTCTGTATATTTTCCTTGTTTGGTTGTTGTGCGTTACTTTAAGGTAGTTATGATTATTCTTCCTCGTTACTGCTATGGTTTGATTTGTGAAAGGAGCCGGATTTCTGGCGGTCGCATGTCAAAGTTTTGGTTTCTCTGATAGCGAGAAGCTCCTGGTTCAAGCCAGTTCACAACTTGTGATCTTGTTGAGTTTCGGGTCTGGTGAGTTCACCGTGCGGGGTGTGTTTGTTATTCTCCTTTTCCTGTTCTCTGTTAGATTAGTGTTTTCTCTTTTCCCTTTGTCTGTTATCGAACTTGGCTTTCCATTTTTGAAATCAATAATTACAATTTTGTCGTAACGTATATGTGATACGTATATATAAGGTTATCTGGCCGAAATTGCCATCTGGCGATATTTTATAGATAAGAGCGCTTATTGTATATTTAACATTATTTTATTATTTAGTTTGTTTATTCTGTGCAAAAAAGCATATTTGTCTTGTCTTGTCTAGATTACTTTTTAAAAATATAGATTCAGATAATTAATAATGTTGCTTAAAAAAGGAACAAGATAACATAAAATTTAAAGGATTTCTTTGGATCAATCTATAAGCAATTTTTTAAGCAAAAGCTATAATCCCCGAATTCTAGAATGTAAATTAACTTTGATAAAGTGTAATCTTAACATTTAAATTGTAAAGAAAGCTTTCTTTTTTAATTCCTTTAGTGTCCTTTAGTTAAAAGAAATACTTAGATAGAATATGTCATATTAGAAATAAATAAGTTATGGGACATATTAATTGACCTTACTAAACCTACGAAATACAAAACGTAACTTTTTATTAATAAAAAGCTCTTAAGAAAATGAAATGACACGGAACTTTGCGTAGCACATTCGCTTCCTTTGATAACCGAACTTCTCCTTTTGATTTTTTAATTTCCTTTGCCCTTACTTAGTTTAAAACAAGATAGCACGTATATTTCTAAATTTTTGAATGGTTAAGGGGATGGTTTTATAAACTTCTTTATGAACTTCTTCGACATTTTGTAAATATTCTTTTGTAAATTTTCTGAAAACCAACTTTATGATGTAATTCTGTGATTGTGGTTCTGTGATTTTTCTTCAACTGTCTTCTTTAATTCTTTTCTTTTTATTAGACTTCCCTAGGTGAGTCTTCCGTTGCGTAGATATTTTTAAAAAAGCTTTATTTATTCTTGAGGATTTCGATTTTTCTCCAAGTAAGTGTTAACGATAAAAGAATAGGTCTATTACGGCCTTCAGATCTTTTTCCAAGTCTTCTCACCATACTTATTTCCCAACTATCCCATTTTTCCAAATTTGCCTATTTACTTACTTCATTTAGAACGTTCAAAACGACTTTAATTAGGTTTTCTAGATTTTCCAAAATTCTATTCCACGAAGAATGAACATATCAAAAAGGACTCAAAAAAATTTAAATCTGTCTGTCATGTTGCAAAGTCTAATCACAAAAGCATAAAGTTAAATCATCTGATAATGTGATTAAAACTGTTTGGAATGTCATTAATAATGAAACTGGTAGATCAAAGGCCATTGAACAGAACTTTAATATCAAAACAGACTCTAGTTTAATTGATAATGACGAAAAAGTTGCCCATATATTTGAAAAATTCTTTGTTGAAATACTATCAAAAATAACTGAATCCTTAACTTCATCTTGCCAACCTGCTAAATCTATTCTAAAGGACAGTGCTACTGAGTTTAATGTTAACTTTAAATTTAAACACGTGGATCCCCAAATAATTATCAAAACATTTAAAACACTTAATCTGAAAAATACTGAAGATTTGTGGGGGATGTCTGTTAAGTTAATTAGCTCAATTATTTCAGTTGTTGCTCCCTATCTTGCTGATATATTTAATGTATGCATTGATAATGGTGTATTTCCAGACCTTATGAAATGCAGTAAATTGATACCTCTTTTTAAATCTTGTGACAAAGAAGATGTCTCAAATTTTAGACCAATATCTGTTCTAACTTTCTTTAGTTAAATATTTGCAAAATCAATTGCTTTCACATTTTTGTATACAGGGACTTTTACATGACTGATAATTCGGTTTTACCAGGGGACGCTCAACTACTGATACTGGAGCCCTGCTTATGAAGCACATTCTCGCGGCATGGGAGAGTTTCCAAGATGTAGTTGGCGTTTTTTGCGACTTATCGAAGGCGTTTGATTGTGTCGATCATCATTCGTTGTTAGCTAAACTAAAATATTATGGTGTTAGAAATAAATCTATTGAACTTGTGGAATCATACTTAAGCAATAGAATTCAAAAAGTGGTTATAAATGATGCTAAACCTTGACATTGACCAAAAGGGTCAATATTAGGGCCTGTCTTGTTTTTAGTATATATAAATGACTTACCCTTTATGGTGCAAAAGTTTACAGAGATAGTATTATTTGCGGATGACACTTCATTATTGTTTAAAGTAAACAGGAAACACGACATAAATAGACACCTTATAAAAATTTCAAACTGGTTTACTAAATTATAATATATTTAATAATCTTGCACTTAAGTTTTCACTACCTAATGTAATCCAAATTAATAGAATTCTGGTATTAAAAAATGAAAAAATAAGAATTAGGTGATAAAACTGTCTTTTTAGGTATAACTATTGACTCAAAATTGCACTGGGCTCCGATTTCGCGAGCTCTGCGAGCTATAAACAATATTCTCGACCAAAACACGGAATTAGATTTATTCATCTCATCACAATGGATGTTTGTTAAATGTGCACCGAAGTATATAGAACAGTCTCTGTAGGTTTAGTTTAAGGTATTGTGTGTCTGTATAAACCAACTTGTCATTGTTGTACAAATAGGTTTATATGGAACTGTAATGTATAATAATGTAAATAATTTAATAAATAATAATTAAAAAATAAACAGTTCTAGCAGGTAAACTTAGTTCTGCTGCTTTTGCGGTGAGAAAAATCCGGCAATTGACTGACATAACCACAGCAAGACTTGTTTACTTTGCTTATTTCCACAGTGTCATGTATTTGCTATGGGGTTCTGCTGCTGATATTGAAACCATATTTATATTACAAAAAAGGGCAGTACGAAGCATATTATGTTTGTCCGTAAAAATATATCCCAATTTCCGAGGAACAGTGATAAGCACAACTTAAATACGAGAAATAAAAATAAACTTGCTATGCCAAAGTTTAGGCTTACTAAAGCCAACAAATCTTTTATGGGAAGCGGTGTAAAATTTTATAATAAGTTAACTGTAGAAATTCTTAACTTAGGTGACAAACAGTTTAAATTTTATATTAAACATTTGCTATGTAAGAAAGCATATTATAATGTAGATAAATATTTGAATGACAAAATTTATGGCCTAGCATCACACAAAATTAATGTAAGGTTTTCTATTCAAACTTAAATAATTTACGTTTCTAAAGTTAAAGGAGCACTGTACAGACCAAGACAGACCAAGCAGTAGCTATTTTATGTCTCTGTTGTTAACTTTATAGTGGTTGGTGGCGGTGTGGCGCACGAATACGTACTTTTATGTGTGTATATACATATTTGGATAGATATTGTGTACTTGATGGCTTGCTTCCTGCATGACTAATTGGTAAAAGGTTTACATCCGGGAGTTTCTTGTCACTTCTTTTCCCCTTAGGCTAGTTTCCGAAGTGATGGTAGTTTAAATGATGTGCATTTATTGCCGGGCTGTTGTGTAGGGGCTGGGCCACTTTCGGTGTGCGACGTCTGTTTGAATGTGTGTGTGCATATATGTATATGTGCGTGTTTGTGTGTAGCACCCGCTCGTGTTCGGCGCCCTGCCGCTATCGGGCGGCCGAACGAGGATTAAAACAGATAAGACCTATAAGTTAATTTACATATAGTTTTATTTTATATCTTTTATATGTATTTGTATATTTATATATATGTATTAATATATGTCTGTTTGTGTATATATGAATATGTGCATGTATGTGTATTTTATATTATCTTTAATATGTATATGAATACCTATTTATTTATTTATTATATGTTCGTAAAATGTAAATATGTATGTATGTGTTTATATGTATGTGTTTATATGTATGTGTATATATATACAGGTCAAGGTTCCCAGGGACGCGTGGAGGTCAAGCTAAAATTTAAATTAAATACTCAGGTCTACTGTCCCTTGAAGCTGTGAAAAAATCAAACTTCTAAGCCAACGCAATTAAAAGATACAGCCGTTTATGCCGCAAATTGTCGAAACTCGCAAGGGAATCAAAACCTACAGGGTACTTCCCGTGAACTCAGAATCTTTAAATTCGAGACGAAGCAACTTCTTATTGCACAGATAAAGTAAAAATTGCGAAAACCGTAAATTTTTAGTTACATCATATAATAAAAATATTTTTGATAATATACACAATACAACATATAATAAGTTTGCACGGAACCCTCGGTGCGCGAGCCAGACTCGCACTTGGTCGGTTTTTTTTAAAATCAAATAAATTTATTAAGTGTGTTACAAACCACGTATTTATTAGTTGATAAACTATAATATTATGTTTCGTTTGTGATTTTACAAAGATTTCCTATTGGACGCACGCAATAAAACAGTATTGTTATTAGTTTATAAAGCTAGTTGTAGTTAATTTACTTGACGATTCGAAAGTGTAGTAACCCATTTGAATAAAAGGATTTTGATTTGATTTGAATAAGGTTGTTTTTCCTAGTTTCTTTTTCTAGGTTATGAACTTTTGTTTTTAATTCTTGTACTTCGTTCTTTAATAATCTGTTTTCTTCCAGAATTGGTTGAAGTTTTTCATCTAAGTTGGCATTTCAATTCTCCTTTATGGTTTTTGTTTGGGTTCTGATTGGATTTTTATTTCGATTTTTAGAAATAATTCTTGTATTTGTGTATTCATCTTGAGTTTTCACTTGTTGACGATTGAAAACTACTTATTTGGTATATATTTTTTTTTGTTTTACTTCTATCTAGAATCGTTTCATAAGCTGAACACTTGTAAAACACTTGTTGAAAAATCAGATAAGAGCTACTAAATTTATTGTTTTTGTGAGTATCAAATCAATTTTTTTCTCAGCAAACATTCTCAACAAAGTAATGATAAAATACCTTTATTTATACACATGATGATACACGATACACATGGTGATACACAAGATGATACTTAAGAAATTTAATATTTCAAAATCAACTTCGAGCACAAACTTGGAGGTTATTCAGAATATATTATATATTACTACATTAGTATACTTTTACTACTATACTAATACGAATAATATTGCTACACTGATGTACTTCGTTAAAATTAATATGGTTGCAAGTATTTACAAAAGAAAACTTCTACTGAAATCACAATGATGGAGACCCCGGTTATTGTTAGTAATAAGCTATATCAGAGGTCGGACTTAAAAATTTGATGACGTAGTAAATCAGGAGACTTATGCGAATATAGTTTTTATAAAAATTATGGTCATAAGAAACTTACAAACTTAAAAAAGAAGTGAAATCCTACCAAAAACATTTTCATGTAAAATTTTACCAAGACGAGACCGTAGCCATATGCTCGCACTATAAAAAAGTTTCTAACTCTACAAGCCCTAACTTCACAAACTCTACATTTATTTTAATTGGAATTAAGAGCGTTATGTTAGGCTGAGCTGTGCTTTTAAATTGATTATTTACGAAATAGTTTGTTTATTTTGTATTCTTATATGTAATTTGTGTCGCAGAACCGATGGCGGTTAAAGCAGACGTGTTTTTGAGTGGGAAGCGCATCGTAGGTCGCCCCCAGCCATGTGCACCGATGACCTAAAGAAGGTAGCCAGAACTGGTTTTATGAGAAAGGCGGAGGGCCGAGTGTGGTGGCGTTCCTTAAGAAAGGCTTATATCCAGCAGTAGACTGATATATGCTAATTGATTAATGATTTTGATTGCAAAGGATCTTTAGAGATAAAAATAATGTTGGTATGCCTTAAATTTTAATAGCAAAATAAAGGTAAGTTTACATAATAAATAGTTAATTTAACTGTATGTAATTTTAAGTTTAATTAGGCACAAATTTGAAATGTGAAAGCAACATAACCTCAACTTAAATCTCAATAAGTTTTAATTAACAAATAATACTCGTCTTAAGAAACGCTCAAACAATACAAAACAAAACATAAAATTTGTTTCACAAAGATTGCCATCTAAACGACAGATGGCACACCTTATAATACTAACTAATTAATATACTACAAAAAATACTTTAACTCTAACTGTCAAAAGTACTTCTCACTAAAAAAAAACTTTAATCTGTCCTATGGGCTGCGCACTAGTTGCGCAAAATTGAGCACTTTTTGATGTTTATCAAAACAAGTCAAAAAGAGAGAAGATTTTGTCTGCAGTATGCTTTTACAACGTTACTTAGATGCCTATGTTTTGCGAAACTTTCACTGGCCAACTATAATTCAACACGCGGCTTCCAGTAATAAATTTTAGACGTTTGTAGATTTCTTCTGAACGGGCACTCTCGGCGAGTTTGAGTACAGTTTGTTAAATAACTCCGGTATATGGTTGTCGGGAAACAGATTGGTCAAAACCGCTGAAACAATAAAAAATATTACTATTTTAGTTCAGTCACAATTTTTTTATTGTTTTTTTTTTACCTCCTTTTTTACAACCTTGAACACAAAGTAGTCACTTATAACCATCAGAAAGCAAAAAACTTGGCACATTGTACTTTTGCATTTATTCTTGAACATAAGTGTAGATAAAGTTGTATGTATATAAAACTCACACTCGAGTTTTATACCCCTTATTATATGACATTGTGAAAATTGTCATTGAAATAAAGGATCTATTTTCTCAAGCCTTGTGTGAATACAGTTTCTTGATTTTAAATGTCAGGATAGAGTATATGCGTGTCATTTAATTCAAATATAGACCAGGCTTTGTTTTATAAGATCTTTATTGCTATGAAATTATACTTACGACAATATGTTTCTTTTTGATCCGCTTACAATTATGATATTTAATTGTTGAAAAGCACAAAAAATATGAGCTTTATTTAAATTAGCAAACGTCCGTAAACCAGCTTGGCCCTTTCGACTCCGTTTAACAATGCGCTGTGAGAATCGTCCACGATCCCAAACTTCAAAGCCATATCGATCCCTTACGTCTGCGGAGAGACTTTGCCTCCCTGTGTGTGTTCTACCGGTTGTATAATGGGATGTGTTTCGAGGAATTGTTCGAAATGATGGCCACGGCAACTTTCTACCATCGCACCTAAATGACTTGACGTCAGTACAGTGTGGTTTCAGAGAAACTTCCTTCCGCGAACGCTTAGGTTGTGGAATGAGCTCACTGCCAAGGTTTTCTCTAAGGACAAGAATATGGAGTTCTTCAAGAAAGAAGATATTAGATATTTGAAAGATCGGCAACGCGCAAGTAATGTCCCTGGTGTTGCAAGCGTCCATAGGCTGCGGTAACCGCTTACCAACAGGCGGACCGCAAGCTTGTTTGCCACCTGAGTGGTAAAGTCAGTGTGATTGTGAGGTCGAAGTCTGCGACAGCAAACAAATTACCAGGTGCACTTCTTATAGTATTCTTACACTACCTACACTTAGGCGCAATATAGTTTTACACTGGTATTTGTCCTCCTTGTATAGTTTATTTAGTCAGTTTAGTAATTAAAAACATTTAACTTTAGATCGTTGTATGGTTTACACAGACTTTCACGTCATAAAAAGCGTGCTACAATGGCGGCGTTTCTACAGCTTAAATAAGTTTAATAATTAAAACTATAATATACAATAAAATAAATCATAATAATATTTTGTATAATATTGTTATTGGACAATGTTGGCAATTGATTAACAATAAATCTGGCCAAGAGGGTGTCGTACTCGCATTAAGTTATAGTTCCGTTTGTTATGGATATCTAAAAAACTTGTGATCCAATTTTATTTACTACAATTTTCATAAGTAGTGTTTGAAAATCGATTCAGAGTCGATTTAGATTTAGATCAGGCGGTTTAAAAAAGAGGTGACACATTTTTTTAACTATGGAAGCCAATACTTGAAAAATATAAATCTTAAAGATTTTTTTTTTAAGAACCTCAAAAAGGTTAAGCCCTGTCTAATGACAACATGATGGGGTGCGGGAATAATTTTTTTTACGTCCCGCGGCTCAATGAGTGATTTATGAAAATAAGACACATCTTTGCAAAATTTCGTCAGAATCTACACAAAGACGGCACAATTATTAGACTGTGACATACATAACTAATTTATAAGGGTTCCGTATTTGCCATTTGGCTTCGGAACCCTAATTAAAAAGTTTTTATACCAGTTGATATTTTTATGAATATAAATAAACCTGTGTTAAAATAGGGTACCTTCAAGTAACACCAGTATAAGTCTCTTGTTGATCTCCTGTGTCTGGAAGAGGTCGAACACAGTGAGCAGTCCGCGCCGCGCCGTGTCCGAACCCACTATGTGACGCAAATCGTCTGAAAATACCAAAATTAAAAAAAAAACATAAACACGCGGGTAGCTCTTAACTAGGGCCGCAATAACCCTCAAAGTGTCCACTTTAACAGAGGCAGTGCAGAAATTACAAACTCGAGTCATAGTCAAGTCAAAGTCTGCCTTCTAAATAGCCTATTGTTGGCAATTTTTCCCTAACCACCCTTAGTACACAATGAACTATAAATTATACATATATTTACAGATTAGTATTTATTCTAGACTGTAACCAGAACACATTTAAAAAAATGTGTAAATCTACATTAAAAATAATTTAGTTATTTTTATTATTATAATTCAAAAATAATATTACATTGTATGTGAATGCACCTACATAAAATACTAAAAATGTTACAACCTATAATTAAATTAAAATTTATAATCATTATAATTATAATATTTACAACATAATAAAAAATAAACATCTTAATATACCTACTCCCATGTTTTCCTAACTTTTAATATCATTAAAGAATTCTTTTACAGTATAGTAGCTTTTGTTTAGCAAAAAATGCCTCAACCTAGACTTAAATATATTAAAATTTTGCATAGTTTTTAATTCTTTCGGTAGACGGTTATATGCCATTACACTCTGATACCTTGCACAATGAAGGGCTACGTTTAGTCTAGGATGTAGTGTTACGTTTGTGGCCCCTCTCCGTATTCTATTTCTTTTGTTCCTAACTTTATCATCTTCAGTTTTCTTTAAATTTTTTACTTAGTTAATAAGAAGGACAAGTAAATATAAACATGGAGCAGACAAACTGCCTAATTTTTTTAAATGCGGTTCTGCATGACTCCCATGAAGGCATCTTCAACACAGTTCGAATTGCCCTTTTTTGAGCAATGAAAGCTTTTTCAATATTATATTGAAAACTGTTTCCCCAGAACATTATACTATAACGTAGTTTCGATTCAATGAGTGCGTAATAAACCATTTTTAGACTTTCCGTGGTAATTTCATCTCTAAGAGATCTAATCGCGTAGCAGGAGTTATTTATGCTACTGAAAATGGATTCCACTTTATCTTTCCAGTTGAGTGAGCTATCTATGTTTATGCCAAGAAACCTTATTGTATTCACTTGATTTATTTGATAGCCATTTAAAGTTACTTTTAATGTTTCCTGTTTTTTCGAAGTTATTTTAAACAATATTGTCATGGTTTTCTTTAAATTAATAGATAAATCATTAATTTTGAACCATTTCTCAAAGGCAGAATGTGTATGGTTTATTTTAATTTCAAGGTGTTTTAGGTCATCAGCTGTTACAATGGCATTTTTATCATCAGCGTAAACAATCAAATTAACATCAGTAACACAGTTTGGTAATTCCTTTCGACCACAGAATAAAAAAATGAATGATTGAAAAAAAATATATTTAATCGAAATTATAAACAAAAAACAAAGCAGAACATAGGTGCATTTTTCCCTATCGCACATCAGTATATTAGACCGGGTCCTAGCGAGACAGAAAATTACATTTATATTCCTGTATTAGCTTAGTTGAAATATTTTTAGTTCAGTCTGGTTAATGCGTGAAGCGCTTTTTGGCAAAAAGGTCTGAACTGGTCGCGACTGTACATGACTGTAACGACAGTTTAGCTTACGCTGGCCGTTTGAGCAGATTAAACGCAGAGAAAACCGAAACAGGTCTTGCTCGAAAATGTCTTAAATTAAATATCACAAGTGTATAGAAACAATACAAAATTTCTACAAATAGTTGTTATAATTTTTATGTAGTAAATTATGAAATGTATTCGTTGCATAACAATTACGTCATAAAACTTTTAATTTATTGCATGCAACATGGAATATTACATCGAGACTCAAATAGTCTATAAGTGCTCTATTTCTTAATCATTCATTTCAAGACATTCTGTCGGCGGTGGCTAGGGTTTTCGATTTCACCTTGCGTCCTGAGTAGCGGAGGTTCGAGCCCCACGTGTACCAATGAGTCTTTTTGAACGTTGTCAAGTACGTCGATCATTCACACTACAACGAAAGAGAACATCGTGAGGAAACCTGCACATGCACACTGCACACAACAAAAAAAAACGGGATATGTAAAGTCCACAATCCGCAATAGGCCTGCGTATGGACTATGGCCCAAATCACCCCCGGTGGGGGTAGGCCGTGCCCCAACAGTGGAGGCCGTATGATGAATACATTTACTTTAGATTAATGAATGAGGGAAATTCGACTCTTTATTAAAAACTCCAGAGAAAATTCACGTTCATATTTTCCTAAGTTGTTTTTTTTAATTATTAAATTTTGAAGTGAAAAATATAAAACCATTTTTTTGGCTTAAGAGGAAATATATACCTATTCCTGTATTCGCAACCAAGCGGTCCAAGATACCGATGTGCGATAGGTACAACTGCACCGCAAGTTGATTTTACCCAGTCACAGTCACCGAAATCGGGGTATCGTATTCCCCATTTTTCTTCAACAAATTCCATTCAAATTTTATAGAAATTACTTCACCTAAAATTAAATGAATTTATTCTATGTGTTTGTTTCAGTTTTTTAAAAAATATACATATTACATTGTTCGGTAAAGATAAGCGTGTTACGTCACTCATTTAGCAGAGTTCTCGGAACTTGACCTCGGAAGAAACATACATATTTGTACAGTTCACATGTAAAGATATCATAAACGGTAAATTTTTTGTACTTTTCTAGGGCCCCGGTTATTTATAGGAATAACATATCAAAAATAGCAAAACATACACACATAGGTATTTTGTGTATCATTCATGAAAAATTATAGCTCCAATGCCAAAATTCAGGAAGGAAACAGGAGAATAAGTTTGTACGCTGAAAAACCGCGGGATATTTCATTTTAATGTAAGTTCAAACTTGATGCGACTTAAAGCGTTTAAAACGTCAAAAGGTTGCTAAGTAGGTACTTGACCCAAACAGAATAGCTGAGAGTCAGAACTCAGGGGTGTGCGCGTACAAAGTAATTTTGACTTCTATCACGTACGTGTACTTAGGTGCTCGTGAATATCCATACTTATAAATGCGAAAGTGAGTTTGTTTACTGTATTTGCCCTTCGTCCACGTCGCTACCGAGCATCAAATTGAACTGAAATTTCGTATAGTGATAGTTAAAGAGACAGAGAAAGACATGCTCTTATTCAAAAATCCCAATACCGAATTACACGTAGTCAAAGTATTGTTACGACTATAGCTTTCTATAGCAAATTTTCTTACAATAATCATGGAGTTTTTGTAAAAATCCTAACCAGCGTAGCCTCAGGCTACCTAGATCCTAAGCCTAGTCTTTTTCTAAATGTCTTATTTCCTACAAACTGGCCATACAGTATAATATGTAATCAATAGATTGAATAATTGTGTTGTTCGGTTACGATATTCTATTAGTTATAATTTCATCGATAAACTACTTTACCTGAGCAAGCTGACAGTAGCGCCACCTTGGCTGCCACCCGCGTACGCGCCTTTGTCGCTGCGTCTCTGCTGCTCACGTGAGACTTGCGTGTAGTCAACCATTGTCTAGAAACAACATACATAAATTCAAAAATAACAGTTCACTACGGTCAGAAAATGAGACTAACTATGTAAGTGCAAAAGGCATCTAAATGACTTACATAGCCTGTCAACAAGTGACTCTCACGTTAGTTATTTCCTAGCTGTACCGAATATCCGTTGGAAATTTTAACCTCAAGCGTGTCCTCATTGGGGGCGTATATTTGAGGCCGCTGTTAAATCTGCTAAGTCTGTCCTATTTTCTATATTTGGTCAATCTAACCTCACGTACGAGGAACACACTGTCTTTACTCTTTAAATGGTATGCTCTTCCAAGTCGGTAAACATACAAAGATGATATGGCCTACCTTACTACTTCACATCGTTTAGTAGCAAGTTAACATTATTTAATATTTTAAATCATTATATTGTCTCAGAAGTAAATAATTTTCATATAGGAATATATTGAATAAAAGCCAAACACAGATAACAGACATGTTATTAGCTATTTGAAGGATCGGCAACGCGCGACTGATTCCCCAGGTGTTTCAAGCGTCCATAGGCTGCGGTGACCGCTTACCATCAGGCGGGCCGCAAGCTTGTTAGCCACCTAAGTAGTATAAAAAAAATAACATAACAGTATAACAATACCTATTTAAATAACAGGTTAAGTCTTGGTACACATTTATTGCGCGGTGTTCAGTTACTTTCTGGTGTGATGTACGCGGTAATAGTATCTGGGGAAAGCACTATGGGCAAATTAAAATACACTCACTTGAAAGTTTTCAAATACTGGACGACATTCTTGGGTGATGTCAATGACGCAACTAAATCCAATACCTTCCTGTAAATAGTAAAACGTATATAGAAATATAAAGTATATGTTTCCATTTTTATTTTCCATCCTAAAGTTAAAAGCTTGCTGGCCCACATTTATGTAAGGTTATTGTTGTAGGAAATTCTGAAAGTGGTATACTACCAGATATAGACCACGCTTTATCTTTATTACTCAATAGCCAATACATGCTTGAAATTATGTATACATTTTAAATTTATGGATTTTTTTTACGTCAAAGTACTAATAGATGTTACATTTATTACTTATAGGTAGACTGGGTACGTTTGTGCCAGAGTACGGTAGTGACAGTCATCATAACAGCTAAACTATACGGAAGGCGGGCTGCAAAGGGAGATAGATTTTTAAAATTATGTAAGATATCACAGTTTAAGAATATTTGTTAAGGCAGTTGTCATAGTTACTATATCAGTTTAGTTAACAATTTGACTGATTTTAAAAAAGATGGTTTTAATAACATTAAATGTTTCAGTGTCTTATTAATTATAAGAATGGAAGTGGTTGCAAATTTAAGTTTATTTGCTTTATGGATACTTACTTTGTTTAGAAGATTATGGTGTTATATTTGTTACAATAAAAGTCATCATGAACCATTTTGGTGCATATTTCTGTCTGTCACTACCGACCCTAACCACTGTCACAACCGTCCTTGGGGAGTGGCCGATTTTGACACTTTCTTCTTTGTTTTTATTCTGATCCTATGACTAATACAGCGTTTTTAGAGTCAATATTTTAGTTTTTTACCTAGACAAGTGCTCAAATTACGATTCAAGTTACTTTTCTCCCAGCTAATTGGCAAATTAGCAAAATTATAAGCGATCAAACCAAGATCGTATCAACCGTACCCAGTCTACCTAATGTTGATTATTTTTCATGGGTGAGTCCATGTTAACAGTAAATAAAATGTACATTTATTACTTTAAGTAATGTTGATTATTTTTCATGGGTAGGTCCATGTAAACAGTAAATAAAATGTTAGTTAGAACCACGGAAGAATAGTGGACGACTCATGTTTCTTTTTTTGCCACCTTAGAGCAATTTCTTTTTGTTGCAACAATTTTTCAACCTGCAAATTTATATACTTTGCTTAGCGTTTTCCAGCGGCTTCATCCGTCCTAAATTTGATAATCGGCGGAGGATTCTTACAGAAACTCCTTTATTATATAGCAAGCTATAGCTGCAGCTATGGTTTGTCCGTGGAATTCTGTTATAGTTACTCCCACGGGAACTTTTGAATTTTCCGGAATAAAAAATGTCCTTCACCGAGACTCAAATATCTCCATATCAAATTTCGTCTAAATCTGTTCAGCTGTTCCCGACCCATCCAGTTACTAACTGAACTAGGTATAAGGTTGTCAGTGACTAGTAAAATGCAGTGGTGGAATGATAGAAAAAAAAATATTTTTGTATTTGTCCCAATTTTGAAAACGATGACCCAAAATTTGGCCTTTTGGGCCTAGTAACACTAGTTACTACGGCAAGTACGATTCAAAATTTATATTCTTTTTACATCATGTTACATCTTTTTTGACAAATGGATACAACTTTGCTAAAAAGTTATAAGTTAAATTTTATTTAATTAAATTAAGTAAGTTAAAGAAATGCCTCAAATACTTAACCCAGGGTGACAATTATACCTTTGTTACATTACGTTTCTTTTTTTAATTTTAATAAATATAGCTGTTGGCGACTTCGCTGCCCAGTGCGTTTTCCAAGCACCATTTTTGCGTGTCTTTGTTTTTTACTTATCCGTAAAAATGTCATACGTACATGGCATACGTGAGCATTGGTCATTACGGACTTTGCTCTATTACGCCCTCGCTAGCTTATAATGCAGTCCTACCTCATCTGTCAGTACACACCCAACCAGCCAACTAAGCTTACTTGTACCATAATAAATCATGATTTACTTGTTAACCCTGTCAGCGATGAGCGTCCTGAGCGGAGCTAGCAGACGCCGCCTGAGCCAGAGGCCGCGTATTCCAAGCACCTCCTCAAGCAAACGCAGCGCCGCACTCTCATCGCCATCCTGCTGGTGTACATTAAAATTAAATGGATAGCGATAATCAGACATATAGCGCACCGTACCAGTGTCTTGCCACACAAGGGCTGAAACTACAAGGAAGCAAGGGCTAAACCATATTTCGACAGTGCGAGATAAAACAGTTTTTATACCAAGAGTCATTCATATCGCGTTACAGATTATGGTTGCATTGCGAATTTACGACAGGATTAGAGACCAAATACTCTGTTATTACCACGATCTAGACCCAGCTGTCTTGTCCCAAGGCACCGACATTGACAAGCTACGTATTGTTTTTTAAAAAACCGGCCAAGTGTGACTCTGGCTCACGCACCGAGGTTTTCCAACAAACTCTTGAAACCCTTTTAAGGTCACTTTCTTGTCCGTCTGTCTGTCTGTCAAGACCCTTTTTCTCAGATACGCGTGAAGGTATCAATTCGAAATTTATATAAAATTCTAACGTCTACAGTCCCTTGAAGCTGTAAAAAATCAATCTCCTCAGTCAGAACAATAAAAAAAAAAAATTTTGATGAATATTTTGGCATTCATAAATAAATTAAAACCTATGGGATACTTCCCGTTGTCCAAGAATCATTAAATTTGACACGAAACAAGATGTTACGTCACAAATATAGGAGAAAATCCAATAACTGACAACTAATGGATAAACCTGTGAGACTTCATCTCATGGTGGAAGAACTATCTATATATAAGGAAAATATATGGCAAAATATTCGTCAAAATGTTTTTTTTTTTATTGTTTTGACTTAGGAGATTGATTTTTTTACAGCTTCAAGGGACTGTAGACGTTAGTATTTTATATAAATTTCAAGTTGATACTTTCACATGTTTCTGAAAAAAGGGTCTTGACATACAGACTGACGGAAAAGAAAGTGATCCTATAAGGGTTCCTTTTTTCCGTTTAAGGTACGGAACCCTAAAAAATATCAACTTTGTATATAATTCAACAAAACACACTTACATCTTGTCCATCTGACGATCCACAACTTTTTAAAACCTCATGGCTTTCACTCTTGCCTTGGAACACTTTAGAGATCCCTAAAATATATAATATTCATAATAAATAAATCCAACTAATAAGGAATCAGACATAACATACAACAATATAATATTCGTATCTTAAACTTACCATCCATTACCCCGTCAACGGTATTAGCAAATTGATCAGGCATATTTTTTAATGTTCTCATGCCAGCCTTCAGTGGGTTCACAAATAGTGCATCTATCTGTAATTTTTAGTAGTGAAAGGATATTAAAAAGCCAAGTGCGTAAAGTACACGCACTAAGTTAGGATTTCGTAGCATATGAATTACTACGAATGCCAAACAAACTTATGAAACGACTTTGTCCAAAACCATTTTTATTGAGAGTATTTATAGAACCCTATTATCTTTATTTTTTAGATATTTAGATCACGCAGTTTATTAAGTGAAATGTCGGGTGTGAATATTTTTTTTTTATTTTAGATTAGTTAAGCTCACAAGAAGGTTGCATCGTTTCCAGTTCTCGCACAAATACCTATTGATGTGGACTTTGTTACAGTACATAACTATAATTCTAGCATGCTGTGACGTCACACCTTTGTAACGCAAGTCTAACTGTATTGGTCGTTAATGATTGTTGAGATAATCCTCAAATACTGCAATTTTTATGTGCTTCCATTTAATGAAATCGGTAAAAAAAACAAAATATTATACGCACTTCTAAATTGCGTCAACTTCATACTTACTTACTAGGTATACTTAAATTTATCAACACGTTAGGTATTGTTTAGGTAATCGTTTTTTTTTATATTAACATGGAACTCTTAATCAAAATCGAACCACCTACTACTTATCACAATTATTTATTATTACAACATATCATTGTTTTCACTTATTCAAATAATAATATTGAAGACAAATAACACTTACAGTATTACTTTGCTTTTCGGCCTGAATTTCCGGACTGAGGAACCCTCCTAAATAGTCCTGCGAAAGAAGTGCCAAATATCTAGTGTCCCGGGAAAGACTTGCTAGGGTTTGCAAATACATGTTTAACATCCTTTTACGGTTTTCTAAAACAGATCGTGACGTATTTTGAAAAGTTTTCTTGGCTGGAAATGGAAGACTCCCGAGCTCAGGCCACTGCGGAACATAAAAATATATAATCATATTATTCTCACCAAATTATGAAGAAGTAAACCTTTTTAACTCTCTCGTTTAAAAAGTTTTATATGCATTTAAATCAGGGTTGCAGGGTATTTTTTTAAACTAATAAAAACAATACAATATAGAGCATCCGTGCTGTTGCTCAAAACATGATTGCATACACTTTACTCGATATATTACTTTGAAAAATGCTCTATGAAGTTTATTTAGCAGGTTTTACTTAAAAATTAGTAAACCTTATATAGGTTTAAATTATTGAGAAACATAGTTAAGACGTCAGTCGAAGTCGTGATATTAATTTTTAAACAATTATTTTTAAACAAAGAGCGTTTTGTGAGGAAATTTGGCACTAAGGTAGTCAAAGAGAACGAGGACATAGGCTACTTTTTTCCCCGAAATTTCCATATAGATAAACTATAACCATAACTATAGCCTGCTATTGCAACCTTTCCTTAATTTACTATGAGGTGTTGCCGTAAAAATCCCACGCCGCTGGTCTACATCAAAATTTCCTTGTACATAAACTTATAGTATATCAGTAATTTTCGATTCCCTAAATCTAATTTTAGAAATAAGAACTGAAAGTTAGCTTTAATTTTATTAAAAGTTTAATAGCGGATTCTTAAAAAATATCAACTTTAATGTAAGATTTCTAAATATCAAGTGATTTATTTACCTTGGTAATAAATTAATAATACGTATGTCCCCGATGCTATTTGTATAGTCTTAAAACGTGAAGGTTTCTGAGGTTTTTTTGTTGCTTTTGGCGACAGATTTACGGTGTTAAACGTACAATTTTGCTACATACGTGTCAACGTAAATCTAATTGGTCAAAGATACCCAGTAACCAACGACAAAAACTAAATAAATTAATGTTTTTTTTTTTAAATAATAATTGTTTATTGTGATATTTCTGAGTCCAAGCTAATTTTAAAATTTCATTAGTATATTCGTATTCAGTGACCACAAATTAGTGTAAAAACGCAGAGTTCATATAAAAGGCACACAAAAAGTTAAATTTTGTAGACCAGTGGACCGGATATAGCACGGATGGAGACGCTGGCAAAAGATAGTTTTATACATAAATTGAAATCCGAACCTTTTCTTTAATAGAGGAATGTAGATCGTAGAAATCACTGTATCTCCTATAGATATGCCACAGCTCGTTATCGGATAACCTCGTCACTGCTATGGCATATATACCAAATGCCCGGCCCTTTTCTTGAACTAAAGCTAAAAAATAAAATTAATTGGAATGAGATTAACATCCATACTTAATATTATAAATGTCTTCTTTGTACGAAATTGAACGTTTACTATTTTATATTTTTTTATCGTTGAAGAAATAATACTATTTAAAGTAGAAATCATTAAAAATCTACTATTGTAACTATGTCTATTTCTGTAGCTATTTAAATCAAAAACGATAAAATTGTCGTAGACAGACAAAAAGGCGAAACAAGAAGTTTTCCGATCGCCTACTTTTTTGCACAAGTCCCAAAAACGTCATCAAATCAAACATTTATGTAGGTATACCTGTTTCTATGATGCATGCAGACAAAGGCGACATCATATTTTTGGCACTCTGGCTGATTTCTGAATGTGATATGGAGAAGCTACTGCCAGGGCCCGACGACAAACTTGCTGGACCTGTTTAGTACAACGACATACTTATATTAATCTTATAACTTTAAAAAGCCTTGTTTACATATCAAAATCAGTAACAAACTTGGAAAGTACCACCCTTAGCTATTTTATTCGTATACTACATACGAGTGGTAATTAAAATTTATTAATTTATAAAAAAAAAATTAAGTTGGTGATGTAAGTAACGAAGGAAAAATAGTAGACTCAGAAAAAGTTCTGGGGGATGGGGGTGGTAATATACACTTTTTTAGGAGTTGGTACTAGTTTTTTTGCAATTTGCGGCTAAACTATGTATCCTATCGAAAAAAGTTGAATGTAAAAGTTGTAGATATTAAAAAAAAATGTTTTACATAAAAGCCCAAATTTTTTAGTAATTTTATCGTTTTTTCATTTTTTAACAATATTTTTGTATATAAACAATATTATTTTTAATTCTATATGGTAGCTGAGATTTCAACAAAAAAAATGAACATTGGTAAGGGTTATTTATCGTAATTTGCTTACCAAATTTTCCAATTGAAAATAAGGTCTTTTTTTGTATTTTTTTCTATAAAAGATCGAAAAATAATAAAATAGGCTTGTTTGAATCACAAAAAAGGCCTTTTTACCGATTTTCATGAAAAAAATACATTTACATTAACTTTTTTCGAGGAATTGTCCGAAATGATACCCACAGCTACTTTCTACCATCGCACCGCTCGCCAGGGAATCCTAAATGGTCACGTACAGTGCGGTTTCAGAGAAACTTTCTCCCGCCAACACTTAGGTTGTGGAAAAAGGTTCCCTTTAAGGACTATATTATGAGGTCTTTCAAGAACGAAGTTTTTAGATTTCTTCAGGGTCGGCTCCGCGCGAGTGGTCCCCCAGGTGTTGCAAGTATCCATAGGCTGCGGTAACCGCTAACCATCGGGCGGACCGTAAGTTTGTTTGCCACCTTAGTAGTATAATAGTTTGCGCCAAGTTTGCAATGATGATGCACAATCTTCCCCTACGTATCCAATTCTTTATGATTGGCTGAACTCACTCATCCACTGGCTTAAAATAATCAACCTAACTAGCAAATTACCTGTGCCTTCGCTGATCAGTTTTTGATTGAAGCTGCCAACTATGTCTGACCTTGATCGACTGTGTCTAGCCCCTGGAATTGGTAGCGTATCACCTACAAAAATAATACAAATACAAACAAAATTGAACCTTACTCCTAGGTTTAGCCGCTTTGGTACCTACTGGATACTCTTGAACAATAGAAACGTTGTATAAGGACTTTCCACTTCATTTCATTCAAACATAAATCTTATTCATCGTCTGACATACACCACCAATTTTGCTCATGATTGATTGAATTTTGCACAGGTAAACACAATGTGATAGATAGCGAGCAACATCGCCAATAACCGATGAATATAAATCGTTTTGATTCTCTCATTGTATTCCCACGAGCAGCAAGGTAACTATATTCTCCAACCCAGTGGAGTCCCATACCAAGACAAAGCTAGCCTTTTTCTAAGGAAGCCCAATACCAGGGCACTTTGACACGCCAGCATCTAGGCACGCTCACACGTCCATAAGCACGGCTAACTTCAGATAAAAAAGGAAAATAATAAAGAACTTGAGTTAAAATTGGCAAGGGATTCTTAAAAGTTAGTAGTACCTAGGTAGGTAATAACGTAATAGGTAAACAATGGTAATTTGTCCTCCGTTGCTGCGTTACGACGTAAAGGAATAGTGCTCCGCAGTTTCACCTACGATAAAATCTATTTCTGTGAAAACTCTCGAGCGGGATACAAAGTATTCTATGTTTTTCCCTCCGTCAAAGCTATACCTGCTAAAAATTTGGCTACCTTGATGCTTCATTGCGACGTGAAGGAATTAAGGCTGTGTAACTTCGCGCTACGATTCTAAGGAGCGGGGCAGTAAACTTAACGTGGGTGAAACTGCTGGAAACATAACCTATCTCAATACACGGGCTATGTTATGCAGTAATATTTTTTCAAATCGGAATTCGGCCGTCCCCAATTTCTATCCATTGGATACGACACGATTCTACCGTGCACGTCCACCGGCAACATGATATAGCAGAAATAAACGCTTTCATAATGTATCGTCACACGGCACTACTACCATACGCATAATAAAATTATACAAGCATAGAAGTGAATCTCTTGTACTTTCTGCCACAAAAACCAGCTTTACGGTCTTTTCTGAGATTTTTTTTTTTACTAATTGAAGATGCTAATGGTATAATAACTAGCGCTAGTTATAGGGTATATTCATTGACTTACAAAGGACCACAGGTTTTGTGTCGTATAGGGCCAACTTTTGCATTTTTTTGTAAGTTAAACTGTTGAATCAATGTCTACGAAATTTAGATGCCTAATACAAGTCAAAGTCAATTTTTTTCATTCAAATAAGGTTCAAAAACGAACACTTTTGTATCGTCAAAGTTATGAAACAATATTTTTTGAAATTGAAAAACTTTAAGCCATACAATTTTATATTATTTTCATTTTGATTTGGTTAACCCGTCCTGTAATTGAGCATCTTGAGTCCCATACATTTTTATCATTTATATAGTCTGAAATTTTGTAGTATGCTTTTTTACAAAGTTGAGATTTGAATTTACTAATTAATAGCTTTTAAATATTATTAGGAACTTTATTGTAAAAGTGTATACATTGCCCCATAAAAGAGTTTCTAATTTTGTGTAGCCGTATATCATGCACCAACAGCTTACTTTGTGAACGTCACTTTTCTTGCTGAAACTATTAATATTTTTATGAACATATAAAAGATTTTCATATATGTACTGCTACGCGAAAGTTAATATATTTACTTCCCTCAACTTATCCCTCAGAAATATCCTAGATCCTGATTTATATATAGCACGAATTGCCCGTTTTTGTAACAAAAATATTGTATTCACATCAGCAATGCTACCCCACAATAAGATATTATATGCCATGAAACTATGGAAATAGCTGAAATATCCTACTAATATTATAAATGTTAAAGTTTGTATATCCGGATGTATGTTTGTTACTTAATCACGCTTCAACCACAGGACGGATAGGGATAAAACTTGGCGTACATATAGGTTAGGTCCTGGAATAGCAAATAGGCTACTTTTAATCCCTAAAAATTCAAAAGTGCCTGCGGGAATAACTATAACAGAGTTAAACTTAATATTGCTGCACCTATAGCATGCTATAACAATTCATTATTATAACTAATTAATTAATTAATTGGAGTTCATTAAGGAGTTCCACGCCGATAACCGAATTTAGTGCGGGCGGAGCCGCTGGCAAAGTCTAGTATATACTAATTTTGAAGTGTCGATGTCGAATCGATCAATTGTCTTATTTTCTTGATCGCATACACAGCAGAGCTAAGTTTTTGGCTAGGTTATGAATATGAGGACCCCATTGAAGTTTAGAGTCCAGCGTTATGCCAGGAAAGACTGTCGAATCAATAAGTTCTAATTGCCTGCCATTAATTTTACTACATGGCTTGATCTGACTAACATTTGGTAAGGTAAATTTAACACATTTGAGTTTTCTTCACATTAAGTAACAAATTATTCGCCTTAAACCTATTTATAATCTTAGAAATGGCATTATTTAATTTACCATGACATGTCTGTCGTCTCGTGACTTTAAAAAGTCAGCATTCATTTATTTTGTGCCTACTTTCCATTCTCTAAAACTAAAGCGACTGAAAATAAGTTTAATTTTTAGGGTTCCGTAGCCAAATGGCAAAAAACGGAACCCTTATAGATTCGTCATGTCTGTCTGTCTGTCCTTCCGTATGTCACAGTCACTTTTTTCCGAAACTATAAGAACTATACTGTTGAAACTTGGTAAGTAGATGTATTCTGTGAACCGCATTTAGATTTTCACATAAAAATAGAAAAAAAAACAATATTTTTTTGGGGTTAGTTATACTTAGAACTGAAAGTAAAAAATTTTTTTTTCATCAAACCCATACGTTTGGGATATCTATGGATTGGTCTTCAAAATGATATTGAGGTTTCTAATATCATTTTTTTCTAAACTTTGAGCGAGAGACACTTCCAAAGTGGTAAAATGTGTCCCCCTCCCCCCCCCCCTGTAACTTCTAAAATAAGAGAATGATAAAACTAAAAAAAAAAAATATGATGTACATTACCATGCAAACTTCCAATGAAAATTGGTTTGAACGAGATCTAGTAAGTAGTTTTTTTTTTTTAATACGTCATAAATCGCATTTTATCAACTCACTTATAAAAATCTTTTTGTTTGTGTTTGTAGATAACATAAATGGTACCTACGGAACCCTCGTTGCGCGAGTCGAACTCGCACTTGGACGGTTTTTTTTGTAGTAAATATTTTATTAAACTCTGTAGTTATAGTGACAAGAGCAGTATAGTACATATCATTGAAGTTGGCATTATAAAGTCAATCCAGAAGTTCATGCAATAAGTTAGATTTAAATGATTCAATCCGTTTAGTTGTAATTGATATAATTTTAATTTCCATTTTCGTAATACTATTTCTTCTTTCAAAACCCACTAACTATTGTCCACAATGATCTGACTCTAGATTGCTTATAATTGACTTTTGAATTGGTTTTATGTCAGTAAATATATTTTCGATGCAAGTGCAATTTCGAGGCAAGATACAGCAATTCTAGTTGGTTCACAAAACACATTATTTAAATAAAAAGATCGAAATAAGGCAAGCAATCTGGTGCTGCATAAGCTTTTTTCTAAAATGATTTATAATATTTAATTAAGTCTCGACAAATAATGACTTTTCTTATTGGAATTACTGATTTTATTTAGCACTTCTTTCATAACTAATTCAAAATTATCATACATTGCACAAGGCGGCTTGTATACACTGACAACAATGACATGCTCAACTTCTATACAGGACAGCTCGGCAGTTCGCTCAACTGAGAGGCTCACAATGTCTTTACGTTCCATGTACAAAGAAAAAGCCCGTGGGAATAATTAAGGTCTTAGCACCCGCATTACCTGCACATAATGACACTGTTTACGAGTAAGTGTGATAAAAAAAATGATTATACTCTAACAAAGTACAGTCGGTGTGCTAACAATATTGTAGATAGATAAAATGTACCTATACTCAAAAATGCTAGTGATGTGATCATTATTTTGACAACCTTATTCGAGCGAAGTTGACCTTTCCGCGCTACTCGAATAGGCGATATAAAAGTTGTATGAAATTTAATTGCTGCAACTTCCTTTGGAAATCCATTATTGTCGAGTTTTATTAAAAAAAAAAAGTTAGGTGCAAAAATATTTTAAATTACGGAAGATTCATTATTCGGAAGTATCTCGCCTAGCGTCATATACAAAAGAAGAGTTTCAGAGTGGCGGAAAATGGTAGGCGATAATCCTAGCAAAAACTCGTAGCATGTAATCGAGTGTGGAAGGCGAGACCAGCTCCTCTTAAAAAACTACAAGGCAAGTATGCGTAGGGCGATATGCGCATACGTGTCTTGACTTGAAATCGTACGATTTCTTTACATATTTTTATGGGGCCATACTTGCGATCGAGAATCGAAAGTCGCATCGTTTGTTTACACTAGGCGATAGATTATTGCAAAGCAAAAAACAGTTGCTCGCATGCAAAAAAGTCTCCTTGTGGAATTTCGACTTAAGCCGTCGGGGCTTAGGTCTCTCCTTAGAGTAAGAAGTCTTAAGTATGACTTAATTCACCACGCTAGTCTCTCCTTTAGAAAGGATGCTTAGGTAATAGTCCACCACACGGATAGAGAAGGAAGAGGGAGCACAGAGATACCGCGCCCGAAATCCTGACTAACTTTCTTGATTTGTCCATGAAGAGCTGAAATGCTGACCGCGCCCGCGCTGTCACGGCCTAGAGCTACGCTACTCTACTTTCAGCCATTATCAATGTTGCAGGCGTCACAGTCATTATAGACAGCGACAGGAATTCAATATAAAAATAAATATAAAGTTATTTATGTCAAACAAATGACAATTATTATTATAACATTTCAAATTGTGAAACACATTATTTAGTTTATGAATGTGTTTGATATGAACATCACAGTTTTTATTATATTTTTTATTATATACATTTTTTGGCGGGTAGAACCGCTCCTTTCCAAATTCTGCGCGTGCGAAACTGCGGTCAAAAGCTTTCTAATATAAATGTATAGGCGATTTAATTCACAATTATTATATTCTTGACACTCAGAATAAAAACGATATCGACATAGGCATGTACCTACACTAAAATTTATTTGTTTTGACATCGCTTGATAACAAGTGGCAAAGTACTTTTAAAATCCTGATGGCTCCCCCAGGCGAACCATCGGGGGGACATGAGACCGACACCGATATTAATGCAAATGTCACTGTTTTGTGTCGGACAAACTTGTGTGTCTAATTGAATATACTAGGTATATTAAATTTCAATATACATCTATCTACTATATGAAAAGAAATAATCTAAAAGCTATTTCGTAAAAAAAATCGAAAGCTACAAACCCACTGAGAGACAAGAGAAATGAGATAGAAACAATACTGTATTCTACACTACCAATAGAAAAGGATATGCAGTCCTCATATACTTTCACTATGACAGTTTTAACCTACACTCAGTGTCCTCATATATTGTTTAATCATTTAATCATGTATTTTTGAATTCAAATAATCAAATAAAGCTAAATATTAATACCATATCTAGACAGATACGAGTGTGACGCAGGACCCAATTTTGTGACATCGTCGGTTTATGTCAAATTCCTATACACATAGCTTACTTATTAACAAAATGCAAGAGTAAAACCGCCACGCGCCATATCATAATAATATTTAGGTTTAAATTCAAAAAAGTTTGGCCGGTAATCCACGAAAATAATTATTTATATGTGATACGTAGGTAGTCAAACTTACAGATTAGTAAAAAACGGGTGGAATCCGTATTTTACTAGTCTATAGGTAAGTTTGACTATGCACGGACGCGAAGCAGGAAGAATGTCGTTCAATGACCGGTCACTATTTGTCTCTGTTGCACGCGCATAATATTTGCCGTCGCGCTCCTCTATGACAGCGGTCATCGCATCTGCGCGAGTGCGACGGCAAATAATTATGCGCGTGCAACAGAGACAAATAGTGACCGGTCATTGAACGAAATTCTTCCTGTTTCGCGTCCGTGCTACGATATAATGAAATAATAACAAGCCACAGACTGGTATAAATCTTAATATAGACATTTTATTTTTGTATGCTATGACCAAAATCTCATAATTTCTCGTGGCCGCGAGTCAAGATATTCAAGCCTGAGAGTTACAAATATTGTTTATTTGTAATTGTCTTTTCTATGATCTAATGAGTTAAGAAAAAAGTTATAGGTCTTATATTCCTCTACAACTTTGAACGTGAGTAATATTTCATACATTAGTAGTAGTCGTTAGTACGAGCCGGGGCCGCCTAACGATTGTTTTACGTCCATGCCGAGGTCGGTCGAGGGGATGAGAATAACCGGGGAGCGCAGACGTATGTATGAAAACCCAAAGTCAACCGTTGCAGCGAAACAAGTCCTATTTTACCCCTTCCCCTTTCCTTCCTCTCTGTCTTAATTCAGTAAGAAAAACACATAAACTGCGGCTTAATTATAAGAAAAATACTTATTTGTTAAAATCGTTACAAAAACCGTTTATGGCTCGTGCACAATTACTCAATAAATTTTCATAGCAATCGGATAAATGGTTTAGGAATACATAAAGCACAAGTCTTGAGTGTTGTTGATTATGTAGAGAAATTTATGCTTTACAACATTTCTCTTAACTTCAAAAATCATCAGAGCCCAGAAAAAAAAAAGATTATAGATTAGAGAATAAGAAGAAGAAGAAAGCTATTTACAAAAAACCGGTCAAGTGCAAGCTGGACTCGCGCAACGAGGGTTTCGTACTTAATAAATATCTTTTAGTGTTTTTAATAACCTGAAACTGTTTTGTAAGTTTGTACCTACGCCCAATATTAAGAGATTTACCTTGTTATTTCAGAACCACAGGCTAATAATAATTTTCCCTGTAATCTATAACTAAAGAACTATTTTCGGTATTTTTTTAAAAAATTTTAGGATCCGTAGTTTTGGAGATTTATGGTAAATCGACATGTATTAACTTACATAACTATGAAACTATTTATTTTAAAATTTTTTAGGAGTCTCATAAAAAGCCTTTTTTTTATTATTCACAATACAGTTCGCTATTTTCTTTTTTAGTTTTCTGAATTACCCTTCAAAAGTGAGCCATATTTAAAATTAATTTACTTACGTTACACATCGGTCTAGTAGATTCGGAGCATAATTATTAGCTATGTCATACTGACAGACAGACTCACGAGTGTTCCTATAAGGGTTCCGCCATTTTTCATTCGGACGTACGGAACCCTAAAACAGTTTTGTGACCTTTGACCTTTAAATCTTGACTTGCCGACACTAGATTTTATAAAACTTTAGACATAACTGACAAAACAATGATAAATACAAGATTGTAGCTTATTCTCTTTCATTTCGAGGATTACCCCTTTTGTCCTCCTTATTTAACAGTACCTACTATTAGCTAGTTTTTTATTGTTTAAGTTTTAGAAATAAATTGTACTGCTCTTAGCTTCAGAAGTTGATCAATCCACCCACTGATGGTTTTTTCGACTCCAAATCTACTAAGAGAGCGGCTGATGCTGTTGAATTTCGTTTTGTCGAACGCTCCTTCGATGTCAATGAAAGCGCCTAGTGTCATTAGCTTATCAGAGAGGGCTGCTTCTATAGTTCCTACGACAGCGTGTAGGGCTGATTCTGTCGATCTACCTTTTCTATAAGCATGTTGTTGGCGGTGCATTGGCATGCGCGTTAGTGCACCCTCCCTTAGATATCTATCTGTTAGCCTCTCTAGAGTCTTCAGCATGAAGGAGGTCAGACTAATTGGCCTGTAAGATTTCGCTTGTGTGTAGTCAGATTAACCCGGTTTTGGTAAAAATATGACCTTGACTTCTCTCCACTGGCGAGGTACATAGTTGTGAGCTATGGAAGCTCTAAATATATCAACTAGATGTGGCATAAGTGCTGAAATATGTTGTCCAGGTCAGCAGATTTGAAGGGTTGGAAGCTTTCGATTGCCCACACAACTCGGTCTGCAGTGACTATGGATTGGGCTATATTCCAGTCTGTAGGGGTTGGTTCTCTGTGTTCCACATTTTCCCAGTTTGGGTTGTCAGTGACTACACATCCTGGAAAGTGTGTTTCGATAAGCACCTCGCTTATCTCGCTATCAGAGGTCGCATATGTACCATCCTGTTTTTTTATTGAGCCCAGAGTTCTGTTATTATCTTGTGATAATATTTTTTTCACTCTAGCTGCTTCATTGGTGGAATTGATGTTGTCGCAGAACCGCCGCCAGGATTCACCTTTGCGATATCTTATGCGTTTCTTGTAATGATACTGGGCTTGTTTATATCTTCCCAGTCTATTTCAGTTCTTGTGTTTTTGGCTCGATTAAAGAGTCTTTTCAGATTGAGTCTCTCTAGTTCTGACCCCCACCAGTGAGACTTTCCCCCTATGATTGGTGTTGTAGGGGTGCAGGCTTGCTGGTAGCTGTGTTGGATACGAGTGGTTAGTGTGTTTATATTATGTTCTATGTTGTCAGTGCTGTTGGTCATGTCTTTAAAGGTGATTATATCTACCTCATATTGAAGAAGGGTCGTGTACCTTGCAACGTCCGTCTTACGTGGGTTATGTTTTGGTTGCTCGTCCTTCTCATGCACTTGTATGGTATAGCAGATTCTCCTGTGGTCTGCAAAGGATGGTTCAGCGGAGACGTTTACAGTTAACACCACCACGAGAGGCATTGTAGCCAAAGGCTGCCCACAAGGAGGAGTACTCTCTCCTTTACTGTGGGACATTGTGGTGGACGATCTGCTGAAACGTCTTAACGATATATGTTACACAGTAGGTTACACGGACGACATTACCATTCTGATCAAAGGCAACTCAGAAAATATTATCTGCAATCGCATGCAACCATGAACTGTCGGTAAACCCCAACAAAACAGAATTAGTCCTTTTCACAAATAAAAGGAAAATTCAAATAACTACCATGCCAAAACTATTTGACATTGAGCTTAGCCTTTCAAGTGAAGTCAAATACCTTGGGGTAATTTATACAACAAACTAAATTGGAGTAAGCATCTAAATACAAAAATAACCAGGGCATGTACAACCTTCTGGCAATGCAGAAGACTTATAGGCAAGAAATGGGGCCTTAAGCCATCCATAACCCTATGGCTTTATACAGCCATAATACGACCCATGATAACATATGGTGCAGTAGTTTGGTGGCCCCGAACCCAGTTAAGCACAGTAAAAAGCATACTACAAAGCCTGCAGCGTCTTGTCTGCCTAGCAACCACAGGCAGTATGAAAACGACTCCCACGACAGCATTAGAAGTCATTCTCAACCTCAGACCCCTTCATCTTGTTATACAACAAGAAGCTGCCGCTGCAGCCATACGACTTGAGAAAGTAGGGCTCTGGAAACGGGACGGCAGAATCACTCATGCACGGCTCAAGGAGGAGGTGGGAAACGAGCTTCCGATGATAGAGGCGACATGTGACATCATCCCAAAAACCTTTGTCTTTGACAAAAAATACTGTATCCAGCTTCATGAGAAAGAAAAGGATAGCTCCGGCATCCATGAAGTCAAGATCTACACCGATGGCTCCAAAACGGAATCAGGAACGGGCGCAGGAGTGTTCTCCCATGACCTGAACATCAACATATCAACGAGCTTGGGTGCACTCAACACATTAAGCAGAATGTGTTGGGATTACCCGAGCTGCAACAGCGGTCTTGTCTAAAGGCATAAGCAATGCATCGATACGCATCATCTCCGACAGTGCCGCTGTGCTACAAGCTCTCAACAACAACCGCATCAACAGTGGACTAATCCTGGAGTGTCACTGTGAACTGCAAAAAATTGCATTGAAGAACCGGGTTACTCTTCAATGGATACGTGGTCATAGTGGGTCTCTAGGCAATGATGCGGCAGATGAGCTGGCAAAGAGATGATCGGGCACTAAAATAATGGGACCTGAACCAATTGTACCGATACCATTCATCCAACTCAAAACATGGTTACGTGACAGAACCTTACAACAACACAACAAACAGTGGGCAGAACAGACAGACTGCAAACAAACCAAGAATGTTCTTACATCCTTGGACGCAAATCTGTCGCACAAACTGTTAAAACTTAGCAGGAAAAACCTACGCTACATAGTTGGCATAATAACAGGTCACTGCCCGCTAAACAGGCACTTTTTCAATATCGGCGTTACTGACAGTCCTCTATGCAGGGGCTGTATGGAAGCCGAGGAGACACCGTCTCATGTGGTTCTTCATTGCAAAAGCGTGAGCGACCAACGGACAAAGCTCCCTAAGAATCCACAAACCATGAGAGAGGCGCTGAATAACATGATATGCCTCCTTAACTTTTGGATGGAGCTGGGATGGTATGAGTAACCAATGACAAGTATTGGTTACCTACGTACAATGGCCCTATTATGAGGCTAAGTGCGGAAAACATAAGTCTAACTAACTAACTAAGTTTTAGAAATATTAACCCGGTCCCCGCACCGACCGAAACCGAAAAAAAACTGGTTAATTAAACAACTTCTAGGCTACTGCAATCTCTCATTAAAAAACCGGCCAAGTGCGAGTCTGGCTCGCGCACCGAGGGTTCCGTGCAATGTATATTTATAAAAATATTTTTATTATCTTTATATATTAAATGCTTTGTCCTGAACGACCAACTGACGGACCAACGAACAGCCTAAACCGCTGATCGTAGAGACCTGAAACTTAGGGGGTGTGTTTTTTGTATGACGTAGGCATCCGATAAAAAAAGGATTTTCCGAAAGGGTCAAGAAAGAGTCGGACTCGCGCAATAGGGGTAAACCGAATGTAATAAAATTTTGATAAGTTGTTATGCACACGCCGGGGAATGTTTCTCAAAAAGAAATAGATTGGTCAAGTACGAGTCGGACTCGTGCAATAAGGGTAAACCGATATTTATGAAATTCTGGTAAGTTGTTATGCACACGCTGGGGAAGGTTTCAGAGAAAGGAAAAACGGGTCAAGTGTGAGTCAGACTCGTGCAATAAGGGTAAACTGATTGTAATGAAATTTTGGTAAGTTGTTATGCATACGCCGGGGAAGGTTTCTGAATTAGTACAACCCTTTCACAATAGCTTGGGGCAGCAGTTGTTTTAAAAAAAGTAACAACGTTCGCCGAGTCAGCTAGTATTATTATAAGACGTTGCTTCGTACCAAATTTCAAGATTCTGAGTTCACGGGAAGTACCCTGTAGGTTTTGATTCCTTTGCGAGTTTCGAAAATTGGCGGAAGTTTGCGGTATAAACGGCTGTATCTTTTGATTGCGTTGGCTTACAAGTTTGATTTTTTTACAGCTCCAAAGGACAGTAGACCTCAGTATATGATATAAATTTTAGCTTGATACCTCCACGCGTTCCTGAGAAAAAGGTCCTTGACAGACGGACAACAAAGTGATACTATAAGGGTTCCGTTTTTCCTTTTCAGGAACGGAACCCTAAAAAATATTATATTCTGAGTGTAGGTTCTAAGCACTACCGTACCTAGTAGTAAGTTAACTACGTGTGTGTGGCAATAGCAATATCTATGCTTTTAGATGAATTGGCCATTAGAAACATGAGATTTTGATATTAAATGCGAGTATACAAGGCGCGCACACAGACAAGCTGCGATACCTACAGTGTAACAAACTTTTACTGACCCGGTGTCTGGTTGCTAGTGTCGCGTAAGGTTTTAATGTGCATAGTAAGTATTTTAATATGGCTACTATAGTTTTGATTATTGACCACCACCGGGTCAGAAAAGAAATAAAGATAACCTACTTCTCTATTTCTACTATGACACTACTAAGTATTAAAACTCGAAATGTAATCAAATGTACCGCATGTTTTGCACTTAGGCAACGTATGATTTTTGTTTGACAAAACTCTTCGCCCAAGGCAGCGGGGGAAGGTGAATGCTTTCTCTGGGGTATCACATTTGTACTTCGACTTGTGAAACAACTTTGGCAAATGGCTCAGGCACGTCTTCATCAATTTCTTGCATTTCTCTGTACATTTCCAATTATTTTTATCCTTCGCGATAGGGATGAATGTAATAAAGAAAACTGTATATTGTCTCAGCCCCTCGATGTTTACTACTGAACCTAGGAATCTCTTAAAGAAGGCCACAACCTACGTTCCTAAGCTTGTTCCATATATTTTCGTTTTTTTGAAGTGACAACTTCTTTAGCGGCGTTGTGCACTTTTTTTGGTATCGGTAATAAATGATTATTACTATTTATTAACCTAACTCGCGCAGGCTGACCGAAAATTCGTAAGACGGAAACCATAATGCCACGCCATAATTGGTATGGGTAAAAAATTATAAACTCGTGCAGGCTGATCCAAAATTCGTAAGACAGAAACCATAATGCCGCGCCATAAAAAAATATTTTTAGTTTATGGCTATTATGAGTAGTACAGGGAGGTTGGATATGGGATGCTATGACAGATTGAGAAGTCAAATATACTACGTCAAAAAACTAAATAAACAAACAATATTATTTATAATAAATAAATATGTATGAGAAGTGATGGGAAGTAAATAGCTAGTATGTTTTCACTTCTGCCGGCACTCCCGGAGTGCAACACGTTTTTTTTTAATTATACAAGCCCAAGTGCGATACAAAAATTTGACAACAAAAAAAAATTCTGAAATAATTTCCACTACAAAAAATCACAGTTGGTTTCCTACATGAACACAATAAATTTATCGAAAGCAATTCGTATAACATTTCACCAGCACACTTACCACTATACTTTCGAGGTTCTGTTTTATCATCCTTTTTGAAATCACTGTAACAAATTGAAAAAATCGTTATTTCTATGTACTTAGTGCAACAAAAATAATTGTTATGGCAATTAAGAGTATGTATATTTAATAATAGTTTCGTTCGAATTTCGTGAAAAAAATCTAGTAAGTACCTATAACCTATGTTCTAGTGTCTCTCTTTATTTTATACAAAATGAATTAAAACATAGATCCACAATATAAGTTTTATAAATTTTCGTGTTCCATCACCAATTAAAACACGTTTAAGAAACGAAAAGTTAGGGCAGTTCAACAGGACGCCTCCACTCGAAGCCGAAGACGCCGCGCACCGCCAGTCTACCCGTGACCAAGGCTGGTGTAACCCAGCCAAAACGTCGGGAAAAAGGTATTTTGCCAAATAACGACGCGATTAATCCCGTTTCATTTTTTTAAAACAGACATTTTAAACTTGCTTAATTTTCATTTTATAAATAGCCAGGTTTCTTATTCGACTCCACTCGCGATTATCGGCGTACGATTTCTTACATTTCTACAGCTACTCGTCATGGAATTCAGTTAAGGTTATTCCTGCAAGGACTTTTGAATTTTCCGGGATAAAATCTCGTATTAACAACAACACAAGTCGCTCGCACCTACTCGATACTAAATCCGCACGAGGAAGAGAATATCTACCAAAACAAATTAAAATTCTATGTTATAATTGATGGTTACTTAGCTGTGTCAGTCATTACGATATCATGATTATAAAATTCATTCATGTCTATCGTTTGCGCAGGCCAGTCCATAAGCCGACGTGGTTTAACGAAGCAACGAACGAACGAAGAATTTAAATATGAATAAGTAGTAATGTAGTAGTAAATTACTACTTATTTATAACTAGCTGCTGCCCGCGACGTCGTCTGTGCGAACGCTATAATATAACATCACTTTTTACATCACTTTTTGTGAACAATACCATAGCGCGATCTAATTCGACGCAAACGCCATCTAGTTAGCAAATAGGAAACTACTGAAAAATTATCAGTGTAAAATTATAACATCTAAGTTATGACTACACGATTTTTTAACATAAAATAAATGGCTATGTGGGATCAGAATAATTAATTATTAAGAAGCAAGTCAAATATGCGTCGTTTGATTACACGTTATTACAGAATGCGTTGAAGAAATAAAGGTTCACTGCTTGTTCCCCGTAGGTGATAGCGTGATAATATGTAGCCTATATGTTGACCCGACTTCTTAATAATATTCGTGCCAAATTTGAAGTAAATCCATGCAGTACTTTTTGAGTTTATCCCGGACATACATACAGACAAACAGACAAAAATTCTAAAAACTATATTTTTGGCTTCGGTATCGATTGTAGATCACACTCCAAGTATTCTTACAGTATACAGTTTTGACTTTCCCACAATTTTATTATATGTATAGATAAGGCATGATTATTAATAAGTAGTAATTCCTGCCCTATTTTCACATTCTGCGGGATGATTAAAGATTCCATCTAAATAAAATCCAAGATCATTCTGCCTTTATACGAATAGACCTGTAGTATCCCCCCCCTCCCCGCACTCTATATAAAATTGTTTTATATCTGAAGTGGAGTATACTGACATATTCGCCGATTTGATTAGGTGATGGCGTACACAATCCTAACATATTATTGTTGCCTTTATTATTATTAAACATCAGTGATATTTTGTAACCGTTATTAATGTTATTATTAAAGAAAGCTAATATTTTATTTGGCTGTGATCGTCTAATGGCGTAATCGTCTATTTGGACCCCTCGTTGTGACCGATAATAACCCAAGATCCTAAGAGGTATGGATTCAATCAGTCCCAGGTATGACAGAACAAAATCAAAACCCTAATCTTACATTATACCTACGTTAAAGCCAATGGCCTATAAGTAATCCTTAACCACGGAGCCACTAAGTCCTAATTAGCATTAGACCCGAATTTGAATTACTAAATCCGAGTTCCTGATTAAAATGTATGCGGTTTATTATTCTAACGTAGTCGGAGTACCTAAGGCTAAGTCACCCTATTCATGAGCCTAGCTACCTCTTACAACTCCGAACATGTCTCGTAATAACACGGTTACCCCTCGAACACGATAGGCCTCAAAGTTATAACGTTATGATAGTATATGAAATCTCACTATAAGGATGAAACCCTAAGACCGCATACCCCTCGAGTGAAGTCGTAATCTTATAGTAATGTATGAGAATCGCCTTAAGGAAGAACTCTTAAACGGTAAAGGCACTAACCGCTACTATACTCCCTGACTTCCCCTTAACTAAAGTTATGCACTTATAACGATATATCGAAATTGTTAAGAGACAGGCGAACCTATTAGTACCTATATAAATTATTAGTAAATTCGCTATTCATCCCTTAAAGGAAGCTATAAGATTGTCATGTGATGTGAAAATTCACCGTACGGATGAACGAACAGATGTGTGAATATATAGGTAATATACGAATATACTCGCGAGCTGCCCCTTAAGTAAATTACACAACTCTCATAATAACACTAAAAAAATGCACCACAAATGGGCCGACAGGTTTTGTAGTTGCATAAATTATCGGTTGACAACCCGTTAGCAACCCCTATATGAAATTATAAAATCGTGATGTATTCGAGAGCCACCCCAAAGGCAAATAGACAATCTAAGTATATAATAAGCCTACCACTGTCCTTACTAGCTTCCCTTCTAGTCTAATCTTATAATAATATATGGAGAATCGCCGTAAAGACAAACTAACAAATTAGGAGTAAATGTAGACCTAAAATACAACTACAGCCTACCCTTTGGATAAATTATAACATGGTCCTAACCGTATCTGGAAATCCTCATACATTCATGATTATTACTTTACCACTGTGGCTCACGCCATCTGTGTAACAATCGTAGAATTACTCGGTCGATCAATATCTTAGCTAGCTGTCTAATAACCTTGGGGATATTGAGAAAGGCTTATAGAGGGCGCTATTGACAAACAATTTAGTATGAGAATCTATCTGAATTCACTAATCCTAGTTCCCAGGTCTTCTACGGGTAACCCTAACTGGGAATTATCCAGGAAAATTCACGTATACACCCATTCCTTAACGGTTCGTAAATCGTTATATCCAGAATTGGTGGGCCCGCCACAAATTTTCCCTTCGACCGATTAATGACTAGCGGTCAGACATTCATACATTTGCCAGTGCATCGAAATGCCCAGCTGGCGTCTCGTGGTCACGTGGGTGCGCATAGTGCACATTTTAGTCTTCTGCGCAGATACAAAGTCTAAACGTGTTACTCGTCTATCCTCCGACTAATTTACGTTGGTTCTGTTTTGTCTTAGTATCTCGCGACCCTGTCTATGCGAATTTCGTTATTAGAACTAAAATTGGGATTATGTTTACGAACTATGGAGATTTTTTACACTAGAATATAAAGTTTATGGAAAACAAAACTATAAAATTGAGACGAAACCTAACGCTCGCCTAACTTATACCCTAGGTTGTTCCTACCTGATCGCTAAAATGAATATTGAAAATTAATTATGTATAACTTGAATTTGAATAGCCTTAAGTGCCTAAAGTACCGTCTGGCCTTAAGCGGTTGTCAATTATATCGTACCTATTATCTGACTAACGCCTTGGAACCTTTAACAAGGAAGGTATATAACGACCAACTCCTGACAGACTCGTAGATAGGTTTAATCAGACTAGCTTACCTTGTGGCTTCGCCTTCCTGTCATTTAGTAATTGAGTAGGTGTATAAACATAAGTCTTTCGTACACTGTGCCTTAAACGGTTCTTTAGGATAGGTGAGTAGTGCTCCCCACCAACTCCTACGTTTATAACACCACGGAGGTGGCAAACAACCAGGCGACCATGTAGTTGTCCTTACTACTGTGACTGACTATGAAACTAAAGGGACCATCTCGTTATTATTTGAACACAACCTACGACCGGTCTGTTCGAACCCAAGTCTCCTTAAGTTTAAATGGTCGCTAGTCTGGAGAGACCATATTCGCCCGAAACACGTGTCGTACAAGCTAAGTTCATATGAAATAAAAAATAGGTGTGCGGTCACGCACATGGTTAAGTGGTAAATAGTTCATCAGAGTAATTAAGGCGGCAGAACGCCTAATTTAACACACAATAAGTATGTTTAGGATGGTTTATAAGGGAGACATATCCACACTCAGGACCCGGCACATTAGACAGATCATGTAAAGGGTTAGCCCTTTTCTGAGTGTTTAGAACTGGACGTTTCGGCCATACATACAACAATTCTGAGCCTCATCAGTAAGTAAAGAATTGTGTATGGTTATACTAATACGTCTTCAACGGGGTGATTCATGGTGAAGAATAGAACAAATCCTGACCCACTAACGTCACCTCATAGCCTGTTAATAAAGTTTGGTCAAGGTTGAGGTTCTGTCATCTTTATCTTAAATGGCTCAGTCAAAACATAAATTAAACAGTATAAAACAATAAAATAAAGCTTAGATAGTCTAATTAAAAATTAGACTCGCTAGATTAATGTCGCGGCCCTGAAAAACATATGAGGTTTACGTTTATTTTTACACAGGAAACAAATATTTAAATATGAACACAATAATACTTAGCTTTCCAAATCTATCCGTCGCAGTAATGGGTGGAGTGGAGGTTTTATTTATATACGAATTCCTTAAGGAGATTTGGTTAAAAATCCCACATTAAATTTTGGCCGCCCATTACCTAAACGGAATCTAACAGTTCAGCTTCCTTACTCGACGCCGGTGAAGGGTGGAACTGGAGCCAACCCAGATCTAGGTTTTATCAGCCCCCTCACACCCTTAGATTCCTGAAGCCTGCAGTTAACTTAGCATGTCTCTAACATCAAGCCCCAATCTTCCCTGATCTTATAACAAGCCAGACCCCGCTTGAAGACCCCCTACTGTGATTGCCCCGTCCTCACCTACCTCTATCTACCAAGGGTCTGCTTGCTTTGGGGGTCACCCATACCGCAACGCAACAAGACATCGGGACTAAAATGATTGAGATAGTAAGTAGTGAATATAGAGATATCATTAACATAACCGTCAATTACATGTAACATAACTGTACCATTCTAATGAGCATCTAGCAAAGCGTGTAGGATTTTCATCAATGAAGATACATACACTCAAGACAGACTTTACACAAGGGCTTGCCTGCCAAGTCATGTAAGCATGCCCCGTCACCTCGAATCCGATCAAAGCGCGGAGTCTCTGCTCAGGACTTGCGTAGGGCTTTCGTCAATAAGATATACATATACACAGGACAGGATTTACACAAGGGCTTGCCTGCCAAGTCATGTGAGCATGCCCCGTCACCTCGAATCCGATCAAAGCGCGGAGTCTCTGCTCAGGACTTGCGTAGGGCTTTCATCAATAAGATATACATATACACAGGACAGGATTTACACAAGGGCTTGCCTGCCAAGTCATGTGAGCATGCCCCGTCACCTCGAATCCGATCAAAGCGCGGAGTCTCTGCTCAGGACTTGCGTAGGGCTTTCGTCAATAAGATATACATATACACAGGACAGGATTCACACAAGGGCTTGCCTAGCCTTAGCCCTAATCTTAAACGATTTCTTAACTAATCAGACCAGAGCCTAATTACGGGGTTTTCCTCCCACAAGGTATCACAAAATTTACAACATCATGTTAAATGACGCCGATCCCGGCAGGAACCCCTTTCTCCACTAAATTTTCTGCAGAAATCGGCAATCTCTTTTCCTTAGAGAGTACATAGCCAACAATGTCAACAAACTACCTCTGCATTTTTAATAAGTAAAGGTTTTTCATTCTCTACTCCAAATTTACAACTAGAATCCCGGACTAAATCCCAACCAAAAAGTCAACCACTTTCAATTTTCCCCAACCAACCCTTCACTTTAACCAAGGTGGCATCTTACACGGTCCCTTACACAGTCCTTACGCCATCGTATAAAGGAAGTCCCTCACAAGCCCCATAGTACAAACCCATCAATAATAAGTTGACATTGCTAGCCTCAGTTCTCACAAAAGACACTTACTGATATTTGATGTAGGCGAAACGTGCACGGCGCCGGTATTAAATTTCTTCAAATCTTTGTGCGTCCTGTCCTTCCCGCTTCCTCAGAAATCTCGAGCACGGCCAGCCTCTCGGCACGACGATAGTGAAAAAGGGTGCCGCAACTGACGCCTATCGCTTATAACCGTTCTCCCCTCCCCCCCCGATAGACGCGGCCCGAACACGTAGCGTGTCTAGAAACCGTGGCGCCAGTCAAGTTCTTCTTTATTTTACTTCCACGTGTACGCACGTGGTTCGCATTTAGTGGCCAGTTACTTTATAGTAATAATCGTATAATTATTTCAAACGTGCAAACCGATTCTACTAATTCTTTATCTGTTGATCTATCTCCTCCGTTTTTTTCCATGGCTCGATTATGCAGCTTCGATTAATTTACGCAATGAATGCTCGTCGTAAGCGGCGCGGAGCCTACTCTACCATCCCTCTCGCACCCTACAACGTTTATATCAATTAACTGAGAATAATCAATCGATATTCTCCATATATTTTAACCTCCTGGTTATCTGCTACTTTACGAATCGGTCGTATTTAACGAGCAATTATTTTTGTATTGATGATTTTAGGATCCTACCGCGATTTACGCCTTATGACGTAGGTATAAACATATTAATCGAAGACCGGTGAGGACAACCCGGACCACTCACATAATTCATACTTCATTGATCTCGTTTCTATCCATTTATTAGGAGTATTCGATTGGTATGAATTACGAAGGTGATTAATCTAATTTATATTTATTATTGATGAATTCCATCTTTAATTTACCTGCTCTCTTAAAACTTAAATTAGCATGTCAACACCGTGTCGTGGGGTCCAGATTATTACAATTCTCTATAAAAGGCTTGGGACCACTACAAACCCCTCGTAGATGTTGGAGACGGCTTTGCTTGTAACTCGTAGGAAAATGGCTGTACATGAAAGGTATGAGAATTTCCCGTACCGGGAGAAATACCTATAACGTGGTTTGGCAAGACTGCAACCTCTCAGTTTAGTGACGAATGGCATTTTGGAATTCGTCCTGTTTAGGTCATGTCCTGTAATTAATTTATAGAGGAAAGTTTTAGAAGATATTTACCTGCTTGCACTTCTATCTGATGTCTCCTGCTCGCTATCCATCATAAAATCAGACTGCCATGACGGGTCCTCCTGCAAAAATTTTTTTTTACATGTTAACAAAAAGTAACAACTTAATTAATATCAATTATCTACCATATGCATGAAAACTAAACCTTTAGAATGTAGTCCTCAATTCTACGGTCTTTTTAGGGTTCTGTACATCAATGCCAAATAGCCAAATATTTAGGGAATATTTAAAAAAATACTCAAAAACCTTTAAAAAGGTCTGTCTTGTTGCAAAAGCAATTCACCTCAGACATAAAGTAAAAAATTCAACAAATAAAATAATAACTACATGGAACATAATAAATAATGAAACTGGTAAAGCTAGGAATTCTTGTCAGGACTTTGAGTTGATTGTAGATGATGCTAGTTTTAAAACAAATTCTGAGGTAGCAGTTGCCTTTGAACAGTTTTTTAGGAATATCCCATTCAAAACAACTGAACATCTAAACTCAAGTCCAATCTTAGCAGAAAAATTATTAAAAACTAGTGTTCCTGAATGTAACGTTCCCTTTGTATTTAAAAACATTAGTCCTACGGATATCATTAATACATTTAAAACATTAGAAATTAAAAACACCACAGACCTTTGGGGACTTTCTGTAAAAACTATAAATTCAATTATTCATGTTATAGCACAACCCTTAGCCATTATTTTTAATAGTTGTGTTGATAGTGGTGTGTTTCCTGATGAGATGAAACTTAGCAAAGTTATAATACCTCTTTTTAAATCAGGTAGTTTAACAGATCCTAATAATTTTCGGCCTATTTCAATACTACCTATACTCAGTAAAGTTTTTGAAAAAATCATACTTTGTCAAATGTTAAGCCATTTCTGTATTAATGAGCTACTTAATAATAAACAGTTTGGCTTTATGAAAGGCCGTTCCGCAACCGATGCAGGAGTGGCACTATTAAAAAATATATATAACGCCTGGGAGGATTCGCATGACGCCTTTGGAGTGTTTTGTGATTTATCTAAGGCATTTGACTGTGTTCAACATGAAAATCTCATCAGGAAGCTACATCACTATGGTATTAGAGGCAAAGCTCTCGACCTTTTGACATCCTATATGAGTAGGAGAGTACAGAAAATAGATGTCAACGGTGAAAGATCTCCGGGATCAGCAGTCGCTATAGGAGTCCCTCAGGGCTCAATTTTAGGTCCTTTTCTATTTCTTATTTACATTAATGATCTCCCATATAATGTAAAAAACCATGACATTGTCTTATTTGCTGATGACACCTCTTTGCTTTTTAAAGTTAAGAGACGACAGACATATTATAATGAATTAAATAATGCCCTTTCTAAAATTGTAAATTGGTTTAACGCTAATAATTTATTACTTAATGAAAAAAAAACCAAATGTGTTAAATTTACATTACCAAATGTTAGTCAGAGACAGACATGTATTAATATTAATGGCGAGCAATTAGAACTTGTTAATTCAACAGTCTTTCTTGGCATAACGCTGGACTCCAAACTTCAATGGGGTCCTCATATTCATAACCTAGCCAAAAAACTTAGCTCTGCTGTGTATGCGATCAAGAAAATAAGACAATTGACCAATGTCGACACTGCAAAAATAGTATATTTTAGCTATTTCCATAGTTTAATGACATATGGTATCCTATTGTGGGGTAGCGCTGCTGATGTAAATACAATATTTTTGTTACAAAAAAGGGCAATTCGTGCTATTTATAAATTAGGATCTAGGATATCTCAGAGGGATAGGTTTAGGGAAGTAAAAATTTTAACTTTAGTGTCGCAGTACATATATGAAAATCTTTTATATGTACATAAAAATATCAATAGTTTCAGCAAGAAAAGTGACGTTCACAAAGTAAATACTAGAAGTAAAAATAAGCTGTTGGTGCATGATACACGTCTACACAAAATAAGTAACTCTTTTATGGGGCAATGTATACACTTTTACAACAAAGTTCCCAATAAAATTCAAAATCTATCAATAAGTAAATTTAAATCTTTTATCAAGCAGGTACTTTGTAAAAAGGCATACTACAATATTTCAGATTATGTAAATGATAAAAATCCTTGGGACTGATGATGCTCAATTACAGGATGCATAGGTAAACCAAATTAAAATGGATAAAACAAAAAATTGTACGACTTAAATTTTTTTATATAAAACATTAATTGTATTTTAGTTTATTTGTATTATTGATAGTGTTTTTAAAAGAGTAACTATCGAGTTTCTTGCCGGATTCTTCTCGGTAGAAATCAACAACATTGTGAACCGGCGGGAAGGTGGGAGGGTTCAAAAAATAATATTTTATAACTTTGACGATTCAAAAGTGATTGTAAAATCCTTATTTGAATAAAGCATTTTGAAATGGGTAGTAGGGTTCAAAAATTAGTATTTCATAACTTTGACGATTCAAAAGTGTTTGTAAAAACCTATTTTGAATAAAAAAAAAATTATTTTGACTTTGAAAAAACTTCTAGTTCCGAATTTTCTATACAAATTTCCAAACCCATTACGGAGGATTTTCGCAAAATCCATTCCTAGTGTTTACCCACGTAATAGCTGGAACCTCTTTTTCAATTCTCTAGACCCAATCGTTTGGCCTGGCGTTGATATATCAGGAAATTAATCAGATTGTATATACATAAATACGTATTTCATTATGAACTATGGTACACATCTTAAAATTATATTAAAAAAACAAAACGTGTGTAATAATAAAAACATTACCTACACGCGAGGTTAAGGCGGTAACAGCAATGTTACTGGATAAAAAATTTATGTTAAAAATTTGTGTAAAAAAATTTAATGATCATGCCTACGGGCTTATGTTGTTTATTGCGATAGAAGATACTGGTTGCTGTCCTTGTATCGTTTTCTCCTACTCTTACTGAATTTGACTGATTAGGAGGATCGGAAAAAAAAAATATCGGGAGTTTTTTTTAAGCAGTAATTGATTAAGAAGAGTCTTTATGGTCTAAGGGACAGGCCTATGAACCCCTTAGCAGTGTCAGGTCTTTGGATGGATTATTTGTTTGTTCCTTGGGTCATAATAAACTACTGAAAAATCCTCATGACTCACGTTCTCTTGAGAAATTGGAAGGTTAAGAAGTCTTTTGATTTTGGAAACATAAGGTGTGTCGGGTTTTAGTTTTTAAACTTATTTTTTAATTTCCAAATAAAACAAATATAAAATATAAAGTAACAACAAATATCAAATTGTGTTGAATAATAATTATTAAAAAAGTGTGAATAATTCACACTCTGTAGTGTTATTTCCGTGATTTTTTACACATTATATGCATAATCATAATACAAACAAATAAATAGGACACAAAGCTGTAAGGGACAGCAGTATATAAACATTTATAAGCGTGATACAATACATAGTTTAGTAAATATATCAATACTCATCACATCACTAGTTAATATGCAATAGTTATTGCAGCAGCGCTTAAATTAGTCGCCAATTAGCAACTATTTCGCAATTGGATAAAACTTCACCAACCGTATAACTAATGGTCTACTACCCCTGCTCCGCTTCCCAGTAATCTGGTTGATGAATCATTAGCAGTCTTTGGTACTTCAATGTCTTTGACTGTAGCTGTAGTTCGTCCACAGTAGTTGTCCTTCTCCAACTATCTCTGTGCTAAATTTCAGCTATATTGGATAAAGCAATAACATACAAATGGACAAATATATATCAATTAGGAATAGGTCATTAAAACATTCACCTGTGTAGTAGTAAGATGCAATATCGTTATCTTGAATAATAGTGAGAATTTACTAACTCATTGCTGAACACAAGTTTCATTTAAAGCAACCGGAAGGAAATTGAACATAGCAAGTGAAATAAAAGCTTATAAAGAGAATATACATAAAAGAAAAATAAAAAGACATAAAGCTAGCCATTTAATATTTAAGATAGCAAATTCGATACAAGATCCCAGTGCTAGACCCGATTTAACAACTTTTAACAACAAAAACACCGATCCAAAAATAATCGCAAACGATACTCCAAGTATCAAAACGTTAAGAAAACACTTCAGCAATTTTGGTTTTAAGAACTATTTGTAACTTCTCTTACAATGACGCTACGATAATCGAATAAAGTATATTTAAGTAATTTTGGGTAAAACATTTTTGTATATAATATAAAAGCAAGATTTATTCAGACAAATGATAATTACATGAGAAGTAACTTAATTAAATATTATTCTTTTCCAATAATGATGCATAGATGATACACAAATTTATTATAATTCAAAAACAGGAATTTCTACATACATTGCACGACTTTGCTTTTTAAAATTTAACACAGCCCGCTAAAACATCATATAATGTTTACATATTGGGTAATAAGTGTCATTTATATCATACTTAACTTACATAAGTTCAACTTCATACGTTAACATTTTTGTAGACACATGGTCTATTTTACAAGTAATGTTCCGAAGTGGGTAGACCTTATAGATATTGTGTGAATAGTAGCGACGTACGTTAAAACGTTGGTTAGTAGTTTTTCTTATTTCAAGTCTTAGACAAAATCCTTTTGATAACTACATTTAAAAATTAAGCACTTTACTCCTACTAGCAGTCGTTAAACAGAAATCTAAATATATAAGCAATATAGAAAAGTCCATCCGTAAATATACAATCAGCGTAATAAGTTTTTCTAGGGGCGCAGTTTGTCGCAAGAATATTTCGGTTCTAAGTTTTCAAATTCCTTATTCTCTGCTATGAATTGATGTGCTTCCGTCAAAGTTGGTTCTTTTCTTGCTAATATAAAAGAAGTAAACCATTCCTTTTCTGAATAAGCTTGACTTCTCATCTGAACTTCATATACTATCATGTATTTCTCGTTGACATATTTAAACAGTTCAACTGGGTAATAGTCCCCACAATTGCAATACAATTTCGATCGCTCAATATAAATATCTTCTATCACGTTAACTGGAAAATATATGTTTATTAATGCACCAATGACAGTGAACAACGATTTACGTAAACTCATCTGAGAATTTATATACTCGATTTTTAATCAGGTTATTAATTGACCTAAGATAATATTTGTATTATATCATCCTAGGTCAATTAAGATTGATATATGAACTGTTACAGCAAGAGTGCACTTCGCACGTGAAAATTTTTATATGTTATAAGATTATGTTTCGGAGGTATCTACCTACACGTTCCTGAGAGAAAGGGTCCTAAAAACAGACAGACAGACAGAAAACAATAAGTGATCCTGTAAGGGTTGCATTTTTTTCAGTTTAAGGTAAACCGGTTAAACCCTGAATAACCGGTCAAGACTGGACCACTGAAGAATTAAGAACAAAAAGACCAGCCGCTTGTGTAAATAACGACGAATTAAGGTGATGGTGGAAGCGATTCCTGTCAAACTAACAAATAATAGCTGCATGGTTTACCTTTATCATACCCACAAGATGTCATTTTTAAAGACTCATTTGCAGCAAATCTGTAAAATTAGAAATCTTGAAAAATGGGTGCCTCATGATTTGACTGACAGTTTGAACACTAAAAGAACTGCAGTAACAAACCATTCCTCATACTCTATACATATACCTGACCTATAGACTATCACTTTTTCTGCGATTTGGTCATTTTCTTCCCATGAAGCAGTACAAAATGCCTTCACACAGTTGTGGAGTCCAGGTATATATTTCATACATTCAGCCCTTATATACAGCGATATCGTAAAATATGCAGTCTTATAAAGATATTGTTTAGTGGATTCTTCTTTATCGTTTTAGACTTTTTTTTTGTGAAAAAATAGCTCGTGCCCAATAAGTAAATCTTTACCAAAATTTTAAGAAATCGCGTTCTATTAAAATCAATTATAGAACAAATTAATATTAGTGAATCTGGAATCACGAGAATTGCATGTCGTTTGCTGTAATATTTTGCAAGTGCAGTTGCAAAAATACCCATACCACATAGTGCAAGGCATTTGCAAAAAAATCCCAAAAAAATAATTGAAGCACCGTGGAATTATTTCAATTTTATACTATAGCACCTACAGAACCCAAAAATAAAAATCTCTGATTCTTCATTCTTCTTTTCTTATTGAATCTCTATTAGGTATTGCCAGAGGGTCCTGAATTTATCTTCTTCTAAATATAAAAGCGAATACCAGTCATTTACTGAAAAAATCTTGTAAACGGTTTGTACGTCAAAGCTAAAATTTAGCATGTAGATTACTTTTACGGCGTAGACTTTCACTCAAAGGATTCTACGACAGGGACGGATTTAGGGGGTCAAAAGTAATCAAACCTCATGACTGCCCGCTGTAATGACAAACCAATCAATCTGAGGTCACTGTCTGTGCTGTACGTGTCAAGCCTTATACAAATAAAAAAAAACATTTTAAAATAACGGCTTCACGGCCATGTTAAGGGTAGGGTTTCATAGCGCAAAGAAGCTTAACTGCACTGCAGATATCATTTTTAAAAACTTGAAATAAATTGATTAAGTATAAACCCATTTTTTCCAATTTAGATAGATGCGACCAAAAAGTTCTAGTTCTGCAACTCTCTATATTTCAAATTAATTGCGCTTGTAGCTGCTTATAAAACAGCTGTGAAATACAGATAGACACCGGTCTTCTTTTTCAACTTTGGCACCTTTTGCTATTTAAGTACGGAATCTCAATAACGAATCACTGCACTGTATCAATAAGTAATCTAGTGACAAAGATACCTATTTCTGTCACTACAAGTGTCTTCAAACTTATCTTTTTACCAGAGAATTTGGATAAAAAATTTCAAAGCGTATTAAACAAATGGCGACTTATCTTTAAATGCTAAAAAAAATGTACAGGAGCATATCTAAATCTGGTGGCATGTAGGACTTTACTTTTAAATTTTAATTGTTTATTAAATATTTCATATGTAGTATTTGTAAATTGGAAGAAACTTATTGTTCAATATTTTATTCAGTGTGATTCTTCCCTAAAACCTGATTTTTTGCTCAAGGTGAAAAGTTTTTTATATAAGAGCAAATTTTTTTATATCCCGTGCATTTAAATCCGTCTCTGTTCGCAGTATGTTCACTCGATACCGATGTATCTGCATATAGTTATCACTATATGTTATGTTTAGTTAGATATATCGTATATAGTTCAAAATTTCAAAATCAAATCAAAAATCAATTACTCGACGTTTCTAAGCACACTTTTGGATCGCTAAAGTAAACATCGAGTAATGAATCCATTAATAGCTTAAACATTTAATAAACATTTTAAAAAATATCAATTATATTTTTTATTATTTTAAAACTGAATAAGAAAATAACTATGTCAAGCATAAAATCTTAAATTCTGTAATGGATTTCAATTATATTGTTACTCCTAAGACTTATTTATATAAAAAAATAAATATTCTTGAACATCCCACATAGCTCCATTGACCAAAAAACAAATAAGATGCCATACAACTGACATGAATAATTATACTTTTGTTTATTGCCCACATGCTTAGTATATAAAGAATTCATTTTTACAGAAGATATTTATATTATTACACATACAAATACCCAAATATATATAATAATATATATACATATACATGCAAGTACATGCAAACACATTATACGAAATTAATATAGCTAAAGAAATATAAACTAGGGAACTACGCAAAAAGATGAAAGCGTGGGCGACGTACAAGGCAAATTGACATCGCTGACGCAAGAATAGTTATTTGTTATACAAGTGAGTAAAAGTTTTTTTGGTAGAAGTGCCGACTTTAAATCCTGAGCTAGCGAAATAGGCTAGAATTAAATCACGAGCGTAACGAGTAATTTAAATATAGACTACTGAGCATAGCGAGGGATTTAAAGGCACGAGACCGAAAAAAATTGTTCACGCATTTAACATACAACTTTTCACCTCTACCAGCGAGAAAAATATTTTTACGTGATTTTTCTGGTAAAAAGTTAAGTTCGGCATTGGAGACTTGTTGTCTTAATTCTTCTGGTGTCTGAGAAATATCTTCGTAGCTTGTATCGCTCATTTATCAAACAAAACAGAATTATTAATTAAATAAACAATCTTATGTTTAAAAAACTAGCTTGCCGCCATTTTACTTTGTTTTTTTTTTAATTGAGGTTGCGTTCGGAATTGTACCTTCTACAACCTCTGCCATTGCTATCAAAACAATGTATGATATTTTTTAAGTTAGCTGCATAAACTTTTAATAATAATAATAATTTATAAAAACTCACTTTAAAACGAAAAAATGCTATGTAGTTATATTCTTAATTAAAATGAACAAGGTTAAGAATTTGTCCCGAAATTTGTTTCTGACCAGTCATTGTATTGTTTTTTTTTTTTCATCATCGGGTTAATTCTAAAAGTCAATGTTCAAACAGTAAATTTTGACCTCCAGAACAAACCTCGTGGACGGCCGTAGATCCTAGTTGTCAATGAGGAATTAGAAGTGATCGTGGAATCGGAACCATCTCAAACCACGTCAGAGTTAGCTGCAGGCTTCAGTGTGAGTGATAAAACCATTTTGAATCATTTGAAACAAATTAGAAAAGTGAAAAAAGCTTGAAAAATGGAAAAATGGAATGGAAAGGATTAACTTTGAGAAGCAAACCAACAAACACTCGTCGACTGCTGCGTCTCGTTACTCAACTGTCACGATAACGAGGGGATTTTGAATCGTATCATTACTTGTGATGAAGAAAGGATGCCACTGCTGCTTCAGGACAACGCTAGACTACACACTGCACAACAGACGGTGGCGAAACTAAAGAAGCTAGGATTGGAATGTCTGCATCACCTACCATACTCCCCGGACCTTGCTCCAACCGATTACCACTTTTTTCGGGAGTTGGATAATTTCTTGGAAAAAAATTCAATTTATATGAGGCAGTCGAAAACACTTTAAAAGATTTTGTTGATTCTCGGTCCCGCAACTTTTTCAGAAAAGTATATTTATATACTTATACTTAAGTAAAGAAATATGTATTTTGTAACCTTTATAACAAGTTCTTTCATTCGATATGTTCTCAGCAGGGAAAATAATAGAAATTTGGGACCCGGACACATTTCTGCTCTCGAAATCCCGGAATTGAAATATCATAAACACGGGATTTTCGGGATTGATACATAAGTACCCATGGATCACAATAAATTAAACGTGAATTCACTCAAATCCAAATGTCATGGCTCACAAAACCAAGACGAATGAAGTTTCCACACTACTACCGCGAACCACAATGCACATTAAAAAACTCAAATTATTTCATTTAGACTGGGGTATACGCCAACGACCTTGCTCGTTTGAGCGAAGCTAGTAAAAATGCACCCCGCGCGTCCCATCAACCTATTTACGCAGTCGAACTTAGACTCGTCGCGTCGGCGGACAGTAAGATATTTCAAACGCAGCGTAAAAGAATAGGGCACGCATACGTTGCAAAAATTTAGTACAAGTAAAAGAAAATTTTAAATTATGATTCCAATTAGGCAGCGTGATTTAAAGTTATTAAAGAATCCATACTATTTTTATAAATAAAAAAAGTGTGTCTGTACGTTCGTTAGTTTGCTCTTTCATAACAGCATGAGAGCTAGGAAACGACAAGATTTTTTTGCCCAGAATACATAGGCTACTTTTTATCCTGACTGAGGGGAACATGCAGGAGCATTTTTTTTGCATTCTTACACGACTGCTGAAGTGTAATGTTTTTAGTGTTCATGTAGGTGTACGTATGTATGTTTATTATGTTGTATGTTTATATGTACGTATGTTTTTTTTTTTATACCACCAAGGTGGTAAACAAGCTTACGGTCCACCTGAGGTTAAGCGGTCACCGTAGCCTATGGACGTTTGCAATACCAATCTAATCAAGAACCCCATGCTGTAGTGCTTGGACACAACAATTGATATAGCCTATGTTACTATGGAATGGTGTAAGTTTCTAATGTGAAATATTTTTTACAATCGATTCAATAGGTGCAGAGCGGAGTCCTCCGTAGCCCGCAGAACGTGGACCCATACGTGCCAACAAACAAATTTTACCTCTTTATAATATTATATAAGATTAAATATGTAGGTATAATTAAAATTTACTAAACATTTCACAAAACTGCAAGTAGGTACCTATCTTAATTTGGTTGGATGTTAGATGGTCGGTATTATCGGAATTATCTATACTACCAGTGACAATATCAATAGGTACTGACATTCTATCCTATATAGGCGAGTTTGTAGTGAACTTTGTTTAAAAAAAAAGATTTTAGCAAAAGTTTCTGAGGTTCTATTTTGATATAGACCTAAAACTTGTAAAAAAAAAGATGTTTGATGACAAATTTCTAATGTAATTGTCACTAACGTCAGGCGTCGACAAAATTCCACGGACTTTGTTTCTTTATCAAGTAGATTTCATTGTTACGTAGCTACCTATCTTCCTCACTTTACTGCTTGAGAGTCTCCACCACCGCTTTATCTGTCGGCTAGTACCTAAGCTATGCGTATCAACAAAGTGCTATAAATCCGTACCTATACCTGGGTCAAATTTTTTTTCGTTGCAGTGAAGCTTGTTCTAAATTTAGTTTTTTTTTATAGATGAAAACCTATTAAAATACTAAAATGCCATATTATTATCATAAAATATAGGGGTTATGGCATATTTTTACGCGAAAACTTAAACAAAATATGTATAATTATTGAAAAAATATTCGTGACGAAGTATATATTCTTCGTAACTTAGTTGTTTTTCATACTATCAAACGATGTCCCAGGCCTCCATTGAAGTAATGTTTTAACGCGTGAGCATATTTTATTCTATGAGGGTACTGTTATTTACAATAACTTTGATAGTGTGTGCATTGTACTGTGGAGATAAAAAATAATATGTCCCCGTCTAAAGCCAAATTTCCGAGCATATTCTGTCACTATTATTAGACATTTCGTTATACTTAGTCAGGATGCTTTACCTTGAGTAAGCGATGAGCCACGAAGCTCTGCAGTACTCCGCACCCCGCGATGCCCCACCGTCGCCTTCATTTTCCCTTTCAGTCGGCCGCGAGTGCTCAAGTAGAGTGCGTGTATTTTGGCGTTGTCGACTCGGTCACGTAAGTTTCACTTGGTTTTTTATGATTCTATTCGTAATTTTACACTCAATTACATTCCCCATTATTTAAAGTTTTAATAGCGATTTTCAAATTTAACTATATTCATTACATTTATTTTCAAATTCATGAGACGTCTTAAATTTAAAACTCGGTCACAACACAACCCCGTCACGCCGCACCGTGACAGAGTGGTTGGTATTCGTGACGCAGTTGTAACAGAAACTTGATTATAATAAAAAATAAGCATTTATATGAGTAAACTGTGTGTGTATTTATTCTCAGATACCAAAATAATCAAAATGGCGATGTCTGCTGCAGAACGACAGCGGCGTTGCAGAGGAAAGCGGAAAAACAATGCGGCGAAAATAGCTGAAATAAAAAGAAAAGACCTGGAACGTTACCATGCACGAAAAAAGCTAGTAAAAGATATGTCGACTCGCGAGCATCGTTTAGCTAAGAAAAAATTGCGGATCGCAAATAATAAAAGGCGAAACAAGTTAAAAACTCTGCAAAATCTCATACAAGATACGCCTGCAACGTCACCGCTCCCATATACAACACCAAGAAGCTCTCGTGCGAACATTCCTTCTTCTGTACAGTCCAGTATAAATGAAAATAGTACGTCGAGATAGAACACGGCTTTACAGGGAAAATTTACTTTTGCAAGAAGAGGTAAAAAAGGTACTGAAAAAATATGAAGAATATAAAAAAAGGTATCACAGAGCTCAGAATATAAAATAGTGAAGAAATTAAAAGAGTAAATAAAAAAATACAAAAGATGAGAAAACAAATAACGAGTTTAATATAAAATTCTCTCAAGTGCTATTCGAGAACATTACAAAAAAATTAAAGACCTAAAGCAGAAACGACACTTACAAACTATATTTGAAGGAGAAACAATAAACTGTAAAAAAAAACCATTTTTTTCGGATGGCCCAGCGACGCAATACAGGTAAAAGCTTAATTCCTACCTTTTGTTCACCAGAATCTATGAATACGGTTTCGATCGTGTGACTTGAAATGTTTTTGAGGCTGGAATATACCAATCTATAATTGAATCCGATGCTGAAAGTGATGTCTCGGGTATAGTCCCTTTGGCTGACATAACAAACATTATTAGTCCTTCTAGACCTCAGGTGTACGACAAAATCTATTCTCCGAGTTCTACTGATTCGTCTGATAATCTGCCTCTAAGTAGTTTAAAGGATAGTCAGATCCAAGATACAGCTCCTAGTACCAGTAAACATTATTTAAATTCTACAAACGAAATGCATCCCTCCAAAATATCCGTCGGTGTACATGTTCTTGTTAAAATTTTAGACGAAACGAAAGTAGAATACACTTACTTGGGCACAGCAATGAGTAACGAAGATGACAAAGGTAATGTTAAAGTTATGTTTTACAAGTTGGTGATAGCACCCACACGCGAGCCGCCGGAAACGCGCCCACCCCACGTACTCTCGCGATCATCAACTCCCTCATCTCCTCACAAGACGTGGACCTCTTTCACGCCACTACTCTGCAAATTATAACAGCCGCAAATGCATATTTCGCATTCCGTGAAACTGTTAAGTTTTAAGATTAAGTATAGTTGCTATCAAATTAAATATTGGAGGTCTATTATAATATATCTAGTAGTATAATAAGTTTAATGTTGATATAATTTAATTTGTTCTGTTTGTTTCTTTTTTAAATTAATTCAATTTTATTATAATTTCAATACAATTCAAGCTATTTAAAAAATATTGAACTAGTGTAATATTTGACAATCTCTAACCTTATTTTTTTTTCTTTAAGGACATACTCAATGTGACATTCATCAATAATTTTAATCTAATATCTTATTTTAATTTTATTTTGGCCTGTCATCAATATTACGTATATTTAATAATCAATTTAACTTTAAGTTTAATTTCATTTATTGCAATTAATTTAATTTATGATCTTCTGTAATTTTTATATTTTAATTTATAATCCACAGACATAATGAAATATTCATTCGATTATAATTCCCTAGTAGTGTATAAGTGTATTTTTATAAGCATGTTCGTAAATGTTTGGGCTCTGGCCCGTTAGTTTACAATTTAATAAATAAATAGCGGCCAAAAATTTAGACTCATTAAAAGCAACATTTTATATATAAAATATGAAGATATTTCACAAATTGTTCCTAATCCAAAAATCACTACCAAAGGAAAACGCCTCCTCTACGAATTTTCAATTTCAGTGAATGTGTTTAAAAAATAATTAAACTTAGTACTTTATGACCGATTTCAAGACTGATTTAATTAATAGAAAGTTGAATAATAGTTTGTTAACAACTTTGTTACTTTTTTTAGAATTATTCGTTATTTTTGATATTATTTTATTTAAAAATACCACTCTGTCACGTTGCTACCAATACTCTGTCACATGTCTTATCTACTACCTCGTGTCAACTAGACTATTTTTAATTTTATTGTTTTTTGTTAAATCTGAACTTGGTTATAAATATTAAAAATGTTAAAGATAAATAGAGTGTTCAGTAAAAAACACCTGTTTTAGACGTAAAATAAGTTAAGTATAAAATAAAGTATTCTTTTCATGTCTATAAAACTGTTTTGTGACAAAGTTAGTTAAGTTATATATTTGGAAACAATATAAAAATTTTGGATTCATAATAAAAAAATACAAATGATTAATGGTAGTAGTGGATTAGTAGTGGTTTAATTTTCCTATCTATCATTAAAATATTTAAATTTCCAATATAATATAATTACAAACCTCGCTACTCCTTACGTTATTGTTATCTACATAAAATAGGTAATCAGTATTTATTCAAAATAATGGTTTTTTTTAATGTTTAATTTTTTTTTAAATGGGCCGTAAAACATTGAAACACTGCAACGAAAAAAATTTTGACCCACCTACATTTATTGTAAAAATGCGAAAATACAAATCAATAAATAGGTTACTAGGTACTTAACCGAAAAGGCTATTATGTTTTTCAGTCTTCTATTTTCGTCTTCTGTTGCATATTTTTCGTAAAAAAAATTCTTGTTTGTTACCCATTGTTATTATTATACTAAACTTAATAAAAATAAATAAAAAAGTAACGGCTAAATTCGTGTCCAATAAATGTTTGTTAAACACTATACATAAATAATAATATATAACTAGTAGATACGAGTAAGTACGTAAAATGAATTAAAAGTATTAATTTTAGACGTCTTAAAAAACTAAAAGTGTCCTCTCACAGTAAGGCGCAGTAGCACTAAATACCTAAAAGCTTAAAAAAAAACACTTTTCCTAGCACGCCATAACGCAAAACATACGCATCACTGCAGTGAGAGATCGAGCGTCCAGAACACAACTTCTAACTACAACCGCAGGCCGTAGACTGAAGAACAAAAGCAAGCTAGAGTCAGTGCACACGTACTTTCAGTGCCAAGCAGATTGCGAAAATGTGATGATTTAAATTTGTCTATTCGACTAAAAGGCCAGAACTCGAAACCAATCCATCTGCAGAGAGGTGTGAGACAGGAAGACGTTATTTCTCTGAAACTGTTCACAGCTGAAAGATGTTTTTAAGCTTATGGAGTGGAAAGGGTATGGCGTTAACATAAATGGCGAGCACATCACTCACCTTCAATTTGCCGACGACATAGAAGGCATCGCAGAAACACTGGAGAACTAGGTACGATGCTCGGAGATTTTAGCATGGTTTCCGAATAGGATGGCCGTAAAATAAATATGGATGAAACGAAGGTATGATCAATGTCCATGTCGCGCCTATACCGGTATAGTTGGGAACGCTACTCTCGAAGTTGTTGACCAATACACATACCTTGGCAATGTAGTCTAGTTATGTAATTCCAAGTTTGAGACAGAGGTTAACTGAGGAGTTTGAGAAACTCAACATATTTTCGCCTAGAACCTACTCAGTGCCTAACGACAAAAGTATACAATCAGTGTGTGATGCCAGTGATGGCTAATGAGACAGAAACGTGGTCTCTAACTAGTAGCTTAAACTAATTGGTTTCCTTAATAAGCTCAAAGTCGCTCGTATTTAGGTTTTTATTTTATTCAAAAAAAAGTAGACACTGTATCAAAATTCTGCTCGTTTTAAACATACAAATGTTTAAAATATAAAAATATCTTTCCAATGCATAAAAAATTATCGAGATCTACAAGTAAACTTATTTTGAAGCCTTTTTTGCAATTTTTTTTTTTAATTCTGTTGTCCTTTTTCAAAATACTGTTCGATTGTCTGTTTAGATTATGTTTTTCCCTAGCCTATGTATTTTTTTCAGCTCTGTAATTAGTGCCACTTCTTCAATCTAGAATAAGTAAAATAGACCTTTTTTGAGAATTCCGCGTAGATCGTCGTCTTAAAAGTTCTCCTGACGACGCAGATACAGGAAAACCGACATAAGTACAAAATAATTTACTGATTCGCTTAAGAGAAAACTCAAAAGGGGTTTGACAGTTAAAGCATAACTTAAATTAAATAACTTAAACTTAAATAACTTAAATTAACGGAGATAACTGCAATTTAAGTTTCATAATAAATATAAATAAATAGTTGGTAAAAATAATTAATTTCTGTTTCATAAGTTGGAATAAAAAATTAATAATGATTTGTCCAACATAATAGTTTCTGTTATTGATAAATGTAAAAGTTAGTCTACAACCGCTAAGCATAGTGGCAAGTTGTACTCCTCAGTGTTTTGAATAACTTGCGGCAGCGTATAGATGTGGTCTATGGTACTATAGCCTTTTCAGAAACCGGCTTGTTCGGGAGGCTGGAAGTCATCAAACCTACGACGGAAACGATTCGTGATTACCCTGGAGAACAGCTTATAAACATGGCTCAAAAGCGTAATGGGACTGTAGTTCTTCAGCAATGTGTTATCACCTTTCTTGAAGAACAACACCATCACGCCTCTGCTCCATGCTTCCGGCGTTGTACCTTCAAGCAGGACGGAATTAAAGAGACGAAGGGTAGTTCGTAAGATGGCAAATTGTATACAAGATCCCAGTGCTAGACCCGATTTTACACCTGCGCTATGTCTAGGTTACTCGGTATAAAAACACCGATCCAAAAATAATCGCAAACGACACTCCGAATATCAAAACGTAAAGAAAAAACTTCAGTATTTTCGGTTTTAAGAAATATTTGTAACTGCTCTTACACTGACACTTCGATAGTCGAATGAATATCTAAGTTTTCGGCAAAACATTTTTGTATATTATATAAAAGCAAGATTTATTCAGACGAATGATAATTACATGAGAAATAACTTAATTAAATATTATCCCTTTCCAATAATCATGCATAGATGATACACAAATTTATTGTAATTTAAAAACAGGAATTTCTATTTTGCTCGACTTTGCTTTTTACATTTTAACAGAGCCCACTAAAACATCGTATCATGTTTATCTATAGGGTACTAAGTGTCATTTACATCATACTCCACTTACATAAGTTCAACTTGATACGTAACATTTGTGTAGATACATTGTCTATTTTACAAGTAATGTAAAGTCCTGAAGTGGGTAGACCTTATTGATATTGCGTGAACACTAGCGACGTACGTTAAAACGTTGGTTAGTAGTTTTACTTATTTCTTGTCTTTGGAGAAAATATCTATGATAACTACATTTAAAAATTAAGCACTTTACTAATGCTAGCAGTATTTAATTCATTCGTTTAACAAAACTCTAAATATATAAGCAATATAAAAAAGTCCATCCGTAAATATACAATAAGCGTAATAAGTTTTTCTAGGAGCGCAGTTTGTCGCAAGAATATTTCGGTTCTAAGTTTTCAAATTCCTTATTCTCTGCTATGAACTGATGTGCTTCCGTCAAAGTTGGTTCTTTTCTTGCTAATATAAAAGAAGTAAACCATTCCTTTTCTGAATAAGCTTGATTTCTCATCTGAACTTCATATACTATAATGTATTTCTCGTTGACATATTTATAAAGTTCAACTCATTATAAATATCTTCTATCACGTTAACTGGAAAGCTTTGATTCAGGGGCATCTTCTCGTTAGTCATCCTAATCAACGGCAAATTGACTTCTTTGCCGTCACAGGTACACGGTACGCTAACGTTGTCATCAATAAAATCAAATACCTCACAGCGAGAAAATGGCATCGAGTTTTTGAACTCGACCACAGGAAACCAATTTCCCACGAATTTTTCCAAACCAACAGAATTAGCAGTGGTTAAAAAAATCGACAAAATTAATAATTTTAACATGCTGCTAATTTCTGTAATATAAAGAATATATATTCAGTGTAATGTTTTAAAGCAAAAATGACAGTGAACGATGATTCACGTTAACTGATCTGAGAATTTATATACTAGATTTTTAATCAGGTTATCAATTGACCTAAGATAATATTTGTATTATATCATCCTAGGTCAATTGAAATTGATATATGAACTGTTACAGCAAACGTGCACTTCGCACGTGAAAAATTTGATATGTTATACGATTATGTTTCGGAGTTATCTACCTACGCGTTCCTGAGAGAAAGGGTCCTAAAAACAGAGACAAGCAGAAAACAAAGTGATCCTGTAAAGGTTGTATTTTTTTTTTTAGTTGGTGGTAAAATGGTTAAACCCTGAAAGACTGGACCACTGAAGAATTAAGAACGAGAAGGACAGGCTGCTTAGGTAAATAACGACGAATTGAAGATGATGGCTTAAGCCGATTCCTGACAAATTTACAAATAATTAGCTGCATGGGTTGTCTTTATCATACCCACAATATTGTCGCATTTGCAGCAAATCTGTAAAATTAAAAAACTTGAAAATTGAAACTCGCCTGACCTACCACTTTTTCGCGATTTGGTCATTTTTTCCGGGGAATAAAATACAAGTACAAAATGCCTTCACACAGTTGTGGAGGTCAGGTCTAAAGAGTTTTATTTAAACAGTTTAAATGATCTTCCTTTTAGATGGCAGAAATGTATAAACAACAAGGGTAGATACTTTAATAAAAAAATATATTTCATCCTATACATAAAAAAAAAAATACAAAACGGCATTTTCATACTTTCACCCCTAATATACAATGATATCGTAAGATATGCAGACTGATAAAATATCGCATATTATTTGTTATGTGTGTGACAACGTTTATTCGTGTAGGTGGTTCACTACGTTGTGGACGAGTTGTATTGGTCATGTGCATTAGGTTCCGTATAATTATATCAGTTATTTATTACGTACGGTCGGTAGTCGGGTGTAGGAAATTTATTCATTTATATATAAAATATATGCGAGCAAATTCGAGGGGCAAATTTTAGCGAACAGGTTGTATCCATTTGTCTGTGTTTATCAATTTCAAAACCGTATTTCAAATTAAAATGTAGGTAAACATTTACTTATCGGGCACGAGCTACTTTGGCTTAAATACAAAATATAATCGATATAAAAGCATCTCCTTATACTCAAAAGAAATACAAAAACGGCGGATAAGAATAGTTTTACAACAAAAAAAAAAACAAAATAAAAAGGCTATACTGAAATACTGGTGCTAGGTTAGATTTGGTTGTGTTTTCTTCCTTGCTTGTCGTTTGCTATTATTTTTTGCAAGTGCAGTTGCAAAACTAACCATACTACATTGTGTATGACATTTGCAAAAAACCCAACAAAATATAATTGAGGCACCGTTTATACTATAGCACTTACAGAACCCAAAAATTAAAATCACTGACTCTTTCGACGGCTATTAAGTATAGCCAGTCTGTCCTGAAATTATCTTCTTCTATATATAAAAACGAGTAGGTACCACTCATTTACTCAAAACATTTTGAAAACGGTTTGTACGTCAAAACTAAAATTTAGCATGTAGATTCTTTGTACGGCGTAGACTTCCACTTAAAGGTTTCTACGACAGGGACGGATTAAGGGGGTCAAAAGTAATCAAAACTCATTACTGCCCGCTGTAAAGGGTTTTTACAAAAAAGAAGCAACCTAACAAACCAATCAATTTGAGCTGACTGTCTGTGCTGTACGTGTCAAGCCTTATATAGATAAAAAAAAAAATTTTAAAATAACGGCTTCACGGCCGTGTTTAGGGTAGGGTTTCATAGCGTAAACAAGCTTAACTGCAATGCAGATATCAATTTTAAAACCTTAAAATTGATTAAGTATAAACCCATTTTTTCCAATTTAGATAGATGCGGCCAACAAGTTCTAGTTCTGCAACTTTCTATATTTCAAATTAATTACGCTTGTAGTTGCTAAGAAAACAGCTGTGAAATACGGATAAACACCGGTCTTCTTATTCAACTTTGGCACCTTTTGCCATTTTAGTACGGAACTCTAAAAACGAACCGCTTCGCTGTACCAATATTGCTTAGTCTAGATCTAGAAAGAAATAGGTAAGATACCTAAATCTGTCACTAGAAGTGTCTTCAAACAAACTTATCTTTTTACTAGAGAATTCGGGTAGGAAAATCGTATTAAACAACTGGAAAAGCGTATTAAACAAAAAGGAAAAGCGTATTAAACAACTGGCGAACTATTTTTAAATGCTAAAACCAGTTTTTGAAACGAAACGAATCCAAATCTGGTGGCAAGCAGGAACTTAAATTTTAACTTTCAATTGCTTATAAAATTTACTGTTTAATCCATATACAGTATTTATAAATTGGAAGAAACTTATTGTTTAATATTGTATTCAGTGTGATTCTTCCCTAAAACCTGATTGTTTTTCTTACTGCTTGAGGTGAAAAGTTGTATGTACCACACGAGGGTAAATTTTTTTAGGTCCCGTGCATTTAAATCCGTCACTGTGAAAACTCCAATAAAACTTCGGTTGTACTATATTCATATAACATATAATATTACACAGCAGACGTACATATATATACAAACATATAAATAAATAAATAGGTATTCATATACATATTAAAGTTAATATAAAATACACATACATGCACATAATTATATATACACATACAGACATATAATTATACATATATATAAAAAGATATAAAATAAAACTATACGTATATTAATATATAGGTCCTATCTGATTCAATCCTCGTTCCCAATAGCGGCAGGGCTCCGAACACGAGCGGGTGCTACACACAAACACACACATATACATATATGCACACACGCATTCAAACAGAGGTCGCACACCCAAAAGTGGCCCAGCCCCTACACAACAGCCCGGCAACAAATGCACATAATTTAAAGCACCATCACTTCGGAAACTAGCCTAAGGGGAGAATAACTGACAAGCAACTCCCGGATGTACACCTCTTACCAATCAGTCATGCAGGACATCAAGTACACAATATCTCTCCAAATATGTATATACACACATACACGTACGTACTCGTGCGCCACACCCCCACACATCCAAAGCCCCAATTTTGTCATTAAAATATTCATCTACATTATAATATGCTTTTTTACATAGCAGATGTTAAATATAAAATTTAAACTGATTGTCACCTAAGTTAAGAATTTATACAGTTAACTTATTATAAAATTTTACACCGCTTCCCATAAATGATTTATAGGCTTTAGTAAGCCTAAACTTTGGCATAGCAAGTTTATTTTTATTTCTCGTATTTGAGTTGTGCTTATCACTGTTTCTCGGAAATTGAGATATATTTTTACGGACAAACATAATATTTTCATAGATATATTGACACGGTACCGTTAGAATATTTATTTCTTTAAAAACATCCCTGAGATAATCTCGGGTACCTAGCTCATAAATGCTTCGTACTGCCCTTTTTTGTAATATAAATATGGTTTGAATATCATCAGCAGAACCCCATAGAAAAATACCATATGACATGACACTGTGGAAATAAGCAAAGTAAACAAGTATTGCTGTGGTTATGTCAGTCAATTGCCTGATTTTCCTCACCGCAAAAGCAGCAGAACTAAATTTACCTGCTAGTACTGTAATTTGTGGACCCCACTGCAATTTTGAGTCAATATTTATACCTAAGAAGACAGTTTATCAACTAATTCTAATTTTTCATTATTTAATACCAGACTTCTATTGATTTGGATTACATTAGGTAGTGAAAACTTAATGCATTTTGTTTTTTTAACATTAAGTACAAGATTATTAACAGTAAACCAGTTTGAAATTTTTATAAGGTGTTTATTCATGTCGTTTGAATTGTCGTGTTTCCTGTTCACTTTAAACAATAATGAAGTGTTTTCCGCAAATAATACTATCTCTGTAAACTGTTGCACTATAAAGGGTAAGTCATTTATATATATTCTAAAAACAAGAAAAGCCCTAATATTTACCCTTGTGGTACACCGAGTTTCACTAGAGATCCCTGAGATTTAGCACCATTTATAACCACTTTTTGAATTCTATTGCTTAAGTATGATTCTACAAGTTCAAGAGATTTATTTCTAACACCATAATATTTTAGTTAAGCTAACAACGTATGATGATCGACACAATTAAACGCCTTCGATAAGTCGCAAAAAACGCCAACTACATCCTGGGAACTCTCCCATGCCGCGAGAATGTGCTTCATAAGCAAGGCTCCAGCATCAGTAGTTGAGCGTCTCCTGGTTAAACCGAATTGTCGATCATGTAAAAGACTCCGTATACAAAAATGTGAAAGCAATTGATTTTTTAAATATTTTACTAAAGAAAGGTAGAACAGATATTGGTCTAAAATTTGAGAGATCTTCTTTGTCACCAGATTTAAAAAGAGGTATCAATTTACTGCATTTCATAAGGTCTGGAAATACACCATTATCAATGCATACATTAAATATATCAGCAAGATAGGGAGCAACAACTAAAATGATTGAGCTAATTAACTTAACAGACATCCCCCACAAATTTTCAGTATTTTTCAGATTAAGTGTTTTAAAAGTTTTGATAATTATTTGGGGATCCACGTGTTTAAATTTAAATTAACATTAAACTCAGTAACACTGTCCTTTAGAATAGATTTAGCAGGTTGGCAAGATGAAGTTAAGGATTCCGTTTTCTTTTGATGGTATTTCACCAAAGAAATTTTCAAATATTTGGGCAACTTTTTCGTCATTATCAATTAAACCAGAGTCTGTTTTGATATTAAAGTTCTGTTCACGAGCCTTTGATCTACCAGTTTCATTATTTATCACATTCCAAACAGTTTTAATCACACTGTCAGATGATTTAATTTTTCTGCTTATGTGATTAGACTTTGCAACATGACAGGCTGATTTAAAAAAAATTTAATACTTTTTGACATGTTCATTAAGGCTTGGATCGCGCATAAGCGATTTTAGTGAATATAATTCATTAAGTCTATCTCTGCTTATTTTAGTTCCTTTTGTAGCCCAATCGTTAAATTGAGGCCTGTAGCTACATCTAATTGATTTAATTTTAAAAATGGTATTTAAAATTTTTATTCACTGACTGGAAAAAGTTTTTATATAAATTTGTTAACATCATCAAGAGCGGGCAAGATAGTTTTCAATTTTTCTAAAAAATTATTTATCCGATGAACAGTGAAGCGGAACAGTTATGGCAAAGCTAGCACTTTGACTACAATGATCCGACTTCGGATTATAAATTCGAAAGTGTGTCTGTCTGTATATCTGTTACCTTTTTACGACTAACCCGCTGAGCCGATTTCAATTCAATGATATTTGGCAAGGTGATTGCTTGCACCTAGTCAACAGATTCGACGGTTTTAGTCAAAACCAAAGGGAATTTTTCGTATTTAATCAGCACAAATTCAGTTTCAAATTGAAAGCCAGCTGTGATTGTTAATAATACCTATGTATTGTAATAGGTAAAAGGTTGAAGTTATATGCATATCTAGGTCAAATTATGTCAAGAAAAGTGTGGATCAAATGAAAACAATGTCTTACAAATTATGCATAGTCATCCAAATTAAGGTATATCAATAATTTTCGGGGTCAGTGAGTCAAAGGAATAATATTTTCCTGTCGCTACAGATATCTGCAAGTCATGGTGATATAACATTATCTTATTAGGTCAAAGGTGACAACAGATAGACAATTTTTGCAAGTCATCTTTATCAGTTAATCACATGTTTAATATTCATCAAAAGTAGTTAGTATTTCTAGTGATTGGTACACACTCAACATGTGTTTAATTATTACTTTAAAAACTACTGCACCGCTTTTGATGACACTCCCACTGTCCTTATATATTATATATAATATTATAAAAATGAAAGCATTAATTTACAACAAAAACATAAAATTTGGCACACCAATATCATAATCAAATTAAATCAAAAATCAATTACTCGAGGTTTCTTAGCACACTTTTGGATCGCTAAAGTTAACATCAAGTAATAAATCAATTAATAGCTTCAACATTTAATAAAAGTTTTAAAAAATTATCAATTACATTTTTTATTGTTTTGAAACTTAATAAGGAAATAACTATGTGAAGCATAAATCTTCAATTCTGTAATGGATTTCAATTTTATTGTAACTCCTAAGATTTATTTATAAAAATAAATAAATATTCTTGAACATCCCACACAGCTCCATTTGGTTATAAAAACAAATAAGATGCCATACAACTGACATGAATAATTATACTTTTGTTTATTGTCACATGCTTAGTATATAAAGAATTTACTTTTACAGAAGATATTTATATTATTACTCATACACATACACAAATATATAAAAATATATATACATATACACGCAAGTACATACAACCACATTATATCAAATTAATATGAACAAGGGACCTACGCAAAAAGATGGAAGCGTGAGCGACGTACAAGGCAAATTAACATCGCTGACGCAAGAAAATATTTTTTCTTACGCTTTGCATCACAAACAAACACTCATCAACAAAATCAAAAAGAAGTGACAAGAAACTTCTCGGGTATACACATATTAAGTCCTCACATATGAAATTGATGTTATATAGAACTGGCCACTTTGATCTCAAAAAGCCGGCGTTTGGTTAAGAATTTCAAATTCAAATTTATTTCAATTTTAAACTTGTCTCTTAAGTTTTGAAACGCTCATCACACTCTTTTCGGAATATGGATAATTTCTTAGTTGGAAAAAAAATCAATTTAGATGAGGCAGACCAAAACACCTTAAAAGATTTTGTTGATTTTCGCTTCCGCAATTTTTTCAGCAAAGTATATGTCTATGTAACAGTAAAAACCCGTTTTTCGTTAGAACGCGTTTTCCCTAGTTAGAACTAGTTTTTAGTAAATGCCTTTGTTATAACTAGAAATACCTAGTCAAAACTAGAATCTTCCAACGATATATTTGATTTTCAGATAAAAGTAGTTGTCCATACTGTAGTCCTTAGAGAAAAACTTGCCAGCTCATTCCACAACCCAAGCGTTCGCGGGAGGAAGTTTCTTTTAAACCGCACTATGCGGGACCATTTCGGTTCTAAAGTGTAAGAATGAATTCCCTGTCGATGGCGAGTGGTGCGATTGTAGAAAGTGGCAGTGGGCATCATTTTGAATAATTCCTCAGAACACATCCCATTGTACAAGCGGTAGAACACACACAGTGAGGCAAAGTCTCTCCTCAGACTTAAGGATACGGCAAGTGAGTTTGGGATCGTCGACAATTCTCACAGCCCGTCGTTGAATCAAGTCAAAAGGGCCAAGCTGGTATCCGGGTGCACCCGCCCAGAGATGGCAGCAGTACTCCATATGGGGTCGAATTTGCGACTTGTAAAGCAGCAACCTCTGACCCGACGTGGTGTACAGCCTCGCTCTGTTGAGTACGCCTAGTTTTTTGGACGCCAGCTTCACCTTTTTTTGCAAATGATCTCGGAACTGAACATCGCTGGAGATGTCAACTCCAAGGATCCCAATGCTCTAGGAGATGGAGAGGGGAGTGTTTTGGAATTGTGAGACTACAGTGAATGGGATTTTCTTAGGGATGAACTTGTGTCTTTCTAGGGTTGAATCGGACCAAGATTTCCGGTCCCCAGTCAGAGACCTTGGATAGTGTGGTCTCGTTTTGAGACACAAGTTATCCACGGTTTTCCTCCTTAACGGAACGAGGGATGTTTGCACGACCAGTGTAATAAGCGTGTCTAGTACATTTGCATAGCAATGCATGTTGTTGATGTCCAACATGTCATTGATATGCAGTAGAAACAGCGTAGGAGACAGCAGAGAGCCTTGCGGGACACCAGCATTAATGTCCATGCTATCAGAGCAACTCCCGTCAACTACGGTTCGTATGCGTCTGCCGGACAAAAAGCTAGCCCCCCTTTTGCACAAACCCTCGGGCAATCCGTAAGATGGCAACTTTGATACAAGACCCCGGTGCCAGACCCGATCACTTTTCGCTACATCCAGGCTACATGACAATACCTTCCCCTGACTCTTTGGTGTGTGAGATACACTAGAAGGTCGCCAGTCGAGCGACCGTGGCGAAAGCCAAATTGACGGTCACTGACCAGGTCGTGTTCTTCTAGGTATCTTAGAAGCTGTGTGTTCATCACACGCTCCATCAACTTGGAGAGGAGAGAGGTAATCGCGATAGGTCTGTAATTCGATGTACCTGATCTATCGCTCTTTTTGGGCACCGGGTGCACATTCGCAGTCTTCCATGAAGACGGAAATTGTCTAGTGTGGTAGGAAAGCGCTAAGAGGCCCGTGAGTACAGGTCATAACTCAGGAGCATACTGCTTAAGCACCACTGCTAGTATACCGTCTGGCCCACTCGACTTATGAACGTCTAGAGAAAGCAACGCCCGCCGGACCTCCCGCTGTGTTATGGAGATTTCCGGCATAGTCTTACCGCACCACGGTATAGTAGCCACCTACTGTCATATTCAGTCAGCCTAGTAAATTGGCTTTCTCTTTAGCACTATGGGCTAAGTAACCATCGGTCTTTCGCAGTGGTGGTAACGACGACCGACAAAAGTTCCCTTCGGCAGCTTTGGAACACTCCCACATATTTTACCGCTGAATTGGAATTTTGCTCTGGCAGTTGCTTTGTTGCTGAACCTCGAAGCAGCATTTAATTTGCGTTTTGTCTCAGAAATATTCGGATCCTTATTATAACCAGCCGTGGTCCAAGCCTCATATGCAGTTTGCTTAAGAATTTTGGCTTCTCTACAAGACCTAATAAACTACGGTCGTTTTTTGACGCCGGCAGCTACTCGAGTGTTAGGAATATAACATTCCATAATTCGGAAAAACGCGTTTTGTCTAGTAAGAACTAGTTTTAACTGATATTTAATTTTGAGCATTAGTTAATTCTAGTTTTTTGGAATTGAATCTGGAATTGAAATATCATAAACACGGGATTTTCGTGATTGATACATAAGTACCCATGGATCACAAAAAAAAACCTAAATTCACTCACCAAGACGAATGAGATTTACACACTACCACCGCGAACCACAATGCACATTAAAAAACGCACATTATTTCATTGAAATTTCTCCTGACGACGCAGATACAGCAAAACCGACATAAGTACAAAATAATTTACTGATTTACTTTAAAGAAAACTCAGAAGGGGTTTGACAGTTAAAGCAAAAAAGAAATAACTTAAATTAACGGAGATAATCGAATTTAAGTTTCATAAAAAATATAAATAGTTGGCAAAAATTATTAATTTCTGTTTCATAAGCTGGAATAAAAATTTAATAATGATTTGTCCAAAATAATAGTTTCTGTTATTGATAAATGTAAAAGTTTTCATTTAGTTTTAATTTTTGTGTTTTTTTGTCAATTTTCTTTTAGTAGAACATAATTTTATCATTTGTTTAAATCCCAAAAACTATACTCAAACTTTATTATACATATTTTAAAAAGTTGACGAACTAAAAACGTATACCTAATCTAGTACACAGTATTGTGCAGGTAACAGAAGAGTATTAATTACGCCTATACTTTTTAATTTTAAAATTATTATACATATATAGAGAAGATTGAGTTTGAATTATAAAAAAATAACTTAAAATAATAACAACAAGCAAGTTTTAATAATAACTTTTATTGTCCTTAAAACTACATTCTGTTTTTAGCCAGAACTGGTCCCACGATCACGGGATTAGCTAAAGAAGATTGCTAAATCCCGGGAATAAAAGCGTGGTCCGGTATAATATTCCCAAGGTACAGTGTGTGAATTTTTGTGCCATTTAATTAAAAGAATTATAAAAACCGTATTAAATATGATAAAGATCAAAGAATCTAATTTTGTTAATAGTCAAAAAACATGTTAGTTTGTCGATATAAAGTCATGTCGTATTTTCGCTATTTATAAGCATAACTTACATTTTTTTTTAAATAATGATATATCTGGTGTTGAATAAGTAGGTAATAATGGTCTCACCTATATCGATGCCTAACCTTCACGCCGGGTTAAATTATATACGATTGATAATCTCCATTTTTATCACAGAATGAATCATCATAAGCCAAGACCACTTCCATGTGGCTTTTTAATTTGAAATTTGACATTGAATCAGGTCATTAGTTGTACCTAAAGAAATCGCCAAGTAGAAAACAGCAAAACAAGCTTTGTGCGTACACATTGCGTAATACATATATTTTAATAAAGATAACTACAAGTGTTGGTTTTGAGATAATAAATTCCAACGTTTGATACTTTTCACACTTTTGATAACGCTAGTTTTGCTTCCAACACTTATTATTTGAGTAGCTTTGAAACGTTACTAATAAAATTTTTGATTGCAAGACCAACAGATCGCGGTTGACTTACACACACTACTATAATAATAACGCACACACTAAACATAAACTGTGACTATATTTATGCTGTTTGACAGATTAACACCAAAACCCCATCTCCAGTAATGGGTCTAAAGTTAAATTTTTTCGGTGGCAAGAATAACAGAATATCGTAAACAAACGCTTGACAGTTTGTTACAGATCTTACCAGTACTAAATGAAACGATGAAAAGTGACAAAATTAACGAAAATAAGGATTCTTCATACCAAAATGAAAAAACCATACGTGTTTGCGCCGTTTGCGGCAGAACCTGAAATGTTATCTAACGAAATGTTGTTCCATGTGCACATAATTTTTCAAGGAAACAGCACCCAAAGTTATAATTGCTGCAGGTGACAAGAAGGCTGGCTCTTTCCTCGCTCAGAGTATTAGCATCTTAATTCAGCGAGGAAATGCAGCGAGCGTTCTAGTTCGTAATCTAGTCGAGTGAAGATGTTACCTATCTATAAGATACAAAGAAGTGGGTCGGGAAGTTCCGTAAAAATCTTCGTTAAAAATTTGATTATTAAAAATAAGTAACTAAAGAATACAAAATATGATCACATTTATGTATAAAATAATAATGAGTCGCTTAGCAAAAGATAAAAAATATATAAATTGATAACTCAGTACATTAAGTATATAAATAGGAACAGAATAATTTCTACCAAGCATAACAAATCTTGCAGCATTCAAGCTCGGACGCATTCCAAGATGGCAAAATCAGTAATTTTCATGTGGCTCCTTGCTTTTACTCTTGCCAGCACGGAAAAAAGTTTAGACGGATTTTTTGGACTTTGGTATTCTGTAGCCACTTTCCGCGACACATCTAACTTTCCTGAGTCATGTTTCAATTTTACCGTTGCTGATGGGAAAGAAAATGCACAGTAACAGTTCCCGAAGTCGCAGGATCACATAAATATCCAGTCGTCGTTGTGGAAAACATAAAGGAAATTTTCCCAACACTTCACTGTGATTGTGGCAAATACGAACCAGTTGCGCATTGGTACAAGGCAAACGACAATTACTGCGTAGGATATGAAATTCAAAAAACCGCAAAATATACGGAAGAAGAATGGTATACTGCTTACGTAATTGCTAGACAACCGCCCACTTTGAGTGAAGCGAAGAACTTTGTTGCTAGTAGAGAAGAATTAAAAAACAGAGAAGTAAAATATAGCAACTGCAATTAGATTAATCTTAATGCTTCTCGACTTTAAACTTAACCCTATAACAAATACACCCATATAAAACTTTTATATTAAACTTGCGTATTTTATTTGTCTCTTTCGCTTTTTGCCAAGTTCCTATCGGGGTCTGCCGGCCACTCAGGTAGGTAGGTAGGTACCAAAATAATAGGACTTGATTGGATATTTACATAACAATTATTGTTTATTTTTGGTGCCACTTGTATATGAACTAGGTACTAGCCTGAAAATCAATTAAAAATTATTTCAACTTAGTTTATTTTAGTAATAGTTTGGCGCAAATTCAGAAACGAAAATTTTTTGGCGGACGAGTTTTAGCATTAGGACGAAGTAAAGTACCAATGAAGGTCAAAATAATCTCGGTAGCCGACTATTTTTTCTGACTTGAATTAAGAGATTGTGCTAATAATTCATTCTTGGAAATATTGATATTTGGGCAAAACATCTTACATTTTATGTTTTAATCTTCGTACCGTGCCAAATGGCAAACAGAAACCTACTTGAATTAATATTATGTGATTAATTAATTAATTGATTGCTTAAAAACTTCAAAAGTTGGGTCCGTTGTTACTTTTCCTTCAACCCTTTTTTTTATATACCGCCAAGGTGGCAAACAAGCTTTATTAGGGGACATTACTTACGAGTTGCACACCCTTTAAAAATATAATAACTTCTTTCTTGGAGAACCCCAAATGGTAGTCTCTATAGACAACATTAGCAGGGAACTCATAGGACATCTTAAGAGGTGGCATACACGTAAATTGCCCGTGGTAGAATTTTATTTTCAGTGAGTAAATAAAGTCACAATAAAGAATAAAACCGGCCAAGTGCGAGTCGGACTCGCACACCGAGAGTTCCATACCTACCACGATTTACGTAATTTACAAACACAAACAAAAAACGCGCCGCTAAACGGTTACCCATCCAATTACCGACTAATCTCGAAGTTGCTTAATTTTAAATATAGTTTCAAACAAACAAATGTGATTATGTTTCGCATAATAATAGCTAGATGGCGCTGTAACGGTGTTTTAAAATGGTAAATGACTCGGACCCGTCTCACACTTCGCCCGTTTTTATTATTTATTGTTATATTGTTGAGCTCACACACACTATAATCACTGCAAGCAACTAGATCAGGGACTCCCAAAGTGGTTCCAGGGGTCGAAATAAACGAAAACTGATTTTTACTAACACAAGTTCCTTTGTTTGTTAGAAACTTTCAATATACTGTATAGTTCTCTAACTACATTTACAAGTTAGTCAACTATTACTCATTAAGTTGTAAAGCCTACTTAGCTATAATGGCTTTCCTTTAAATTTTATTATAAATATTTGCTATTCCCATAATTTTATTCACACATCCAAAAACAGCCATTTAGCTGGTAGTGGGGGAGACACTGGGCTCTAACAAAAATTTGCGTTTTAAAGCTTAATATTTCGCGAACGCATCGCTAAATCAAAAAATGTATTTTACACACTTAATTATTTTTAAATATTTTAAGGGGGAAGTTCCTTTCATAACGCACTGTAGGTACTTAAAGATATGTAAATATGTATTTAAAGATTAGGTCAGACTTAGTCAAGTTAGTAAAAATCTGGTATCATTTTAAATATACGCACTGATTTTGTACGTACATAGATATATTTTTATACCACTAAGAGGGTAAAAAACGTATTCGGCCGGTCTGATGGTAAGCGGTTGCGATAGCCTATGGACATTTGGAATACCACAGGTTGATATGCACGCAAATCGAAACCCAGTTTGAAAAAAGACCAGACATTAAAACTACACTGAGCTGTCTCTAATAACAGTCGCATCATCTATACCAGTTTTTTCTAAAATATGCATTGACGTAAGATTTCTTTATTTCAAACGTGATTTTACCCGGCTAGGGTCGTAGAATTGATATTCAATATTTGAAAGTCATGCTGATAACATTTATAAAGGTCATAGATCAGAAAAATATTGTTTATGTGTAATAAATATAAAATCTTGACAAGTCACGCAACATATAAGAGCATATTAGCAGACTTTATACCTGGCAAATAATAATTCTGGACCAGAAGTTTACGTGTAATGTTGTGAAAAGGGTACTAAAATTGTTTTCTATTTTCACTCGAGATTAGTGTTGCCAGCGGACTATACTCAAAAGTTACTACAAAGTAAAGAAAAAGTTACATTTTCCTGTAAAAAGTAACCCTTTGTTTTTTTATATACATATACATATACATTATATTATTAATATATACACGTCCCTGATAAAACGAAATATTTTTAACAAAGAAAAAATTAAAGCAACGATAAGGAAATCTTTATTAGGTTTCAGAGCGAGTAAGCGATAGCCAATAAAAGTATACTCTTGTGGAAGCGGGAAAGAGACAATGGTATAATTTGATATTACGTACTATCTGCGTTGCATAAATGTCTATGGAAACTAAAGCATCCTCTAGACTAACCGAAATGTCTTAAGCGCGTTACACACTCTCAGATTCAAACTCATATTAATAAGTGTCGAAATTTACCTTTGAATTTTTTTCAAAAAGTAACCCAAAAGTCACATTTTAAGTCGAGTAACCTCCAGGTAACCTCAGGGTCTCAAAAGTAACCCTTTTTGGCAACGCTGCTTCTGGAGCACTATGTATTATTGGATACTAGCTGCTGCTCGCGACGTCGTCTGCGTGAACGCTATACTATAAAATCACTTTTTGTGAACAAAACCATAGCGCGATCTAATTCGACGCCAACGCCATCTAGTTAGCAAATAGGAAACATTTTTATATGGTGAAAAATTATAACACATCTAAGTTATGACTTTACACGATTTTTAACATAAAATAAATGGCTATGTGTGAGTAGAATAATTAATAATGAGGAAGCAAGTCAAATATGCGTCGTTAGATTACACGTTGTTACAGTATGCGTTGAAGAAATAAAGGTTCACTGCTCGTTCCCCGTAGGTGATAGCGTGATAATATGTAGCCTATATGTTGACCCGACTTCTTAATAATATTCGTGCCAAATTTGAAGTAAATCCATGCAGTACTTTTTGAGTTTATCCCGAACATACATACAGACAAACAGGCAAAAATTCTAAAAACTATATTTTTGACTTCGGTATCGATTGTTGATCACACCCCAAGTATTCTTTTAAAAAAATATTCAATGTACAGTTTTGAATTCCTACCATTTTATTATATGTATAGATGTTCGTTCTTAATCCCGTATACCGTCTGTCAATCGCCGAGTACAAATGCAATTCCAGATTATTATTTTTTTTCTGAACTGACTAGGCAGTTGGCTGTTGCAGCCATTACTACTTCACCGGGCTTTTTTGGGCGAATCTCTGAAGGAACCTAAGCCCGTATAGCGCCCAACGCTAAAGGGCTCCCCGCGGGGGGAGACTAGGCTTGGGTTGTCGCTCTCGGGATTCCAGTAAACGTATTCGTTGTGTTATGAAACGGCCTAGGGTGTGTTTCAGTTTGTAATGAATGGATTTTGAAAATCAACCTACTTATCATTCTATGTTAGTTCCATATTTAAATTTTATTTTAACTCTCGTGTGTAAGTGTTTCAACACAATAACCGGTACAGAAAATGTTCACTTGAAATTAAGAGTACAACTAATAAAATATGTGTAAGGAATGAGTAATACTACTGCAAACGCTTTATTACTGACATGACCAGAGTTCACCATGTGTCTGACGCTGGTTGAAAGTTGTAGAATTAACTATTTAAATGTCCTGTTATGTAGTCAGATACTTTTTGTCAATGCTACAAGTCACAAGGTAAATTTTATATGCGAATATATCAGAATTAAAATAGAAAACATTGTTTTCAACTTCTACCAAATCAAAGTACGGGCCATATACATTTGCACGAGGCAAAAAAAGGAAACGTATATAATTTTGATTTATCACATATTCAGTGGTACTTTTTTCACGCAAAAATTGACGTGGCGCGAAATGTAAACCACCGAAGATACAACGAAAAATTCCTGAACAACACGACACAGCCATTCAAAACGCCATTTCGTAAATACACTGCCATTTTGAAACAACGTAATCGTTATTATAACTAAATATATTTTATTTAGGTATTTAGTTATGAGTTATGCCATTCACTTTTTTGCGATTAAGTGTAATAAATAATAATACATTGATTGTTTTTGTGTCGTATATTCAACTGTTTTTTAGGACAGTTATTCTTCTATTTTTTCATTCGCCGGTTTAATCAGAATAACTTCTAGAGAATCTTATGCGCGTTTTGAGCTTACAAACTTTCCTTCGTCGTTAATATTTTTTTAATATATAATAATTTTAATTATATAAAAGATCTTTTGAATGACTATGTATATAATCTTCACGGTTTTTATTCCCAAAAGAGGGTAACAAGTGGCTGGGCACACACCCACATCATAACAAACTATTTTAAGGGGCACTATCTATATATAGATCAAGGCCTTTTTGTTGTTTCTAGAAATTTAGTATTTAACTTGTCAAATAAGTAATATATATTTTGGTAGTACTAGACAAAGTTTATATTTTTAATAAAACCTCTAATTATTTTTATTCCCGTTGGTAAAACATCAACGTCTTTACAAGTTATTAATATTTTTTAGTAAAGTTAATTGATATACAAAAGTTCTGGTTCTTTAGTTTTTAGACCATCGTTTTGTTTTTGTAAATATTTAGTTGATTCCGCGCTTACATCAGAGAATCTTACCATAAATTCTAAAAAAACTGTAATTATCACGCTCTTCTAGGCTAAAAATAATAAAATATTTTTTTTCTGGCAAATCTGTACATGGTCGCATTTTATTTTAATGTGTATGTGTTAACCAAAGTAATAAGTACTACCACAAAAAAAAACCAGACGCTATAAACAGAGGATTTCGGAAATATCGAATTCTAAATCTTTTAGTTAGGGTTGTCAATTACTGTTATTAATAGGTGCCTGTTGTAACATGTTTACAACAGCATTATTTTACAAGAAAGCGTGGCTCATTCTGACCTAGCGATCCTTGTACATAGATAATATAAATGGCTGTATTTAACTGCACATAAAATATAGTCGTAATTGACGGTTACGAAATATTAGTATCCCGATTTTGCTGAGTTAGGTTAGTTAGGGTGTGTCTCGCGAGCTAGCGAAGATTGTCTGCCACACTTTTTGATTTCAATTAAAAAAAAACTGGTAACTAAATAATGTCCTAAACCTAAACCTAGCACAAAACGTCCCTACCCTTATGGCAGATTCCTTTGTATAAAAATTAAAAGGGCTTTAAAAATGTGACATTTTATTGTATGACAGTAAATCTAGAAAGAAGATTTTTAGAAAAAAAGGTTATTTGGGGTTTAATTAGTTGTTAACATTAGACAAAATGAAGTTTAAAAACTGTATCACGAACTACGAGACTACCTAAACATAATTTACGACTGTAAAAGAGGGAGTTAAAAGTGTAACAGAACAGAAAAAGAAATTCAAAACTGGTGGTTCATTATAGCAGGAATGGACATTATTTTATGAACCCCCGCACCCATGAAGCGTATTCTTATATATATCAACTAAAATAACCTTAAAAATGTTACATTTGATTTTAGTGCAGTAAATCTGTAAGGTGTTAGAGTAAAAAATTATTAAGGCTTGAAGATACTAAGTATTCAATGATAACATACAAGAATGAACGCTGGTTTCACAAGTCTAATGTCATACCATTAAATGTTACACTTTTTATGCCCTTTCATTTGACATACATGAGCCTATGAACTGGGTACACACAACAATGCCTATTCTTCTTTTTTGCACAGTAACATTAAAACATTAGTTTTAACATCTGACTATTAATCCATAAAAATGGCTCGGGCGTACAACGTTGCAAGCGACAAAAAATAAAGTGATATTATTATGAAACAACATTATTTATCCTACGGCTAATCTATAGTTTTTACGATTTTTTTTTTCTTTCTCAAACGAAAGGCGCTCGCCATAATTAATGTGCCATAATTAATGTACTCCTGTGGATGACAAACTTATTCTCGTATGTTGTCGTTTGGAAACGTTGTTCGCAAGAGTTATACAATTAGACAAGTAATAAGTTTAGGCAGGAAGCAGGGACGCGTTAAATACTAATGTCATACTTTTTAATGAAGAGGCATCACTGATATACAAATTGATTATCTTAGACTTTAGTTTTTAAATAGATATTATCCAGTGAATTTTAGGAAAAGTGTTTTTTAGAAGTCTGCTTTTATAAAAAAATTATATTAAGTGCAAATTTACTATTACTAGTTTAAATTTTTTGCACCATAAAATAATATTTTGTCTTAGTGATCTAAGGTTAATATATATATTATATTCAGCTTATAACTTTATATTTTATCTGTGTCAGTAGTCCTCACACATACAAACAAATAATCGCCGTGTAAATATACAATCAAAAAGTTCGCCTGTAAAAATCATACAATTTCATAAGTTAAATACATTAGTTCATTTATTTAGTTTAGTACATTTTTTAACTAAAAAAACTTATATTATTTACATATGCACGTCAATTAAGAGGTTATTTGTTACTGATATTTATTATTTTTTGTGACAACCCTATTTTCATAAAAATTTAAAAAAAAACTTAGAAATAAAAAATCTCAGAGATCCTGCAAGATAGATAATTTATATTTTCTCAGTTTGGTGGTAGATTACTCAAGTGTGTTCTGGTGGTAAAAAAAATGCGACCGTTGCATGGAAAATTTTATCTTAATTTTTTTTAAATTGATAAAATATTTTTGTTTCTCGCTTTTTTATTAAATTAGCGACTTACAATTTTGAGGCATTATAGATTTTAGATGGACAAATAATTTGTATATTAATATGAAGGAAAGTTTTCCCTCTTTCGGAAATACAGATAAAAACAATTGATTGGAAGTTCAATAACCTTAAAGAAAAAAATTATATCCCTAAATTAAGGAAAATATCTTAACAAGTGTTACTCACCATGATTTGTTGTACTAAACCCATCAAAATCCCACATAAAACGATGATGGCCGACACTAGGTCAAATTACACACTGTGCATGGGTATGTTTGAGAATTATTTAAAAACTTCACACTAACCTCCAAAGCATCGCAGACACATTTCTGTAAGTCATCAAAGCAAGCTACGGGGTTGTTGGTGAACTCCTCTCCCTCAGTAGTGATTTTCCTCACAAGTTCCGCATGGCAGTTGTCTGGGATTCCCATGACCGGAGGTCTGTTTGGAGCAAGATACAAATCGCATAGCTCCAGTGCGGATGAACGAAGATTGTCTAATACAGCTTTTGATGTGTGTGGCGAATCTAAAAAAGAGTTTTAAATCGAATTACTCCAACGGTATTTTTATTTGTTAATTTTATTTTCCTCAATACAAACAATATAATAATAATAATATAATATATTTGGACATTACACACAGTGCCGTCTGGCCCCAAAGTAAGCAAAGCTTGTGTTATGGATACCAAACAACGAATACAAATACATATATTACTTTTTTTTTTTTTGTAAATACATACATATCATACATAAATACAAAATCTGGCGTTTATAGAACTCACGGGCGATAATGACATATAAAACCTCAATTCACTACAAGCTAAGACAACTATGTTCATAACGATTTTCTTCATTTATTTCTCGTCATCATTTTTAAGTGTTTTTTTTTTACACTGCAATTGATGTAATGAATGTATTTTTGAAATGAATCATGTTACCTGCTTCATTGAGCTCTATTTCAAGTAAATATTGTGCATTCGACCTCCAAGCCGCTGTAGCTCTTAAAAATTTTAAAGATCTTGTGACTTCCTCTGATATTTTCTCTGTATTGACAGCCGAAGATTCTGAAACAAAACATTATAGCAAATATTACAATAGCCACGTAAAAATAATATAGCTTATACCCTAACACAAAGGAAAAGGGAATAATTGGAAAAGAATTTCTATAGCAACATTTACAGCAAACATCCATACAATCAATAAGGAGTTGCCGTAGGAATCCTAAGCCGATAACTGAGTTGCCTCAAGGTTAAGCTGCGAACAAAAGCTAGTCAGCTGTATATCATCAAATATATTTTTCTGCTGTCCACATCCTTTAAAAAATTATGAACAAACAGTTTATTAAATATTAAAAAACTAATATTCGACATGGTGTTACTAACCTTGTTGCGGCCCTAAAGTAGCTCTCTTTGCTTGAATAATTCTGGTCAGATACTGCAGAGATGACAGTTTCTGACGGTCTTGATATTCCCATTCACCAGCGCTGTCTTTTGAATGCTAAAATATAACATCTTTACGATTTTACAGCCGCAGGAAGACGCTGGAGGGCCGCAGGAAGACGCTGGATGCAGGACGCTTCCAACCGTTTCCTTTGGAAATCTATGGGGGAGGCCTATGTTCAGCAATGGACTTCTTGCGGCTGAGATGATGATGATGATTTTAAAAATCTCAAAACACGATCAGAATCATTATATTCAATTGAAAAAAATGCCAAGGAAACACATTAATTTTAGCTTAAAAACAGAATTAAAATCATAAACGTGAAAAAAAATATTTTCAAAGAATAAGCAATGAACAAATAGTTAATTTTATTTCTATATTTTCCATACAAATGAAAAAACTACAAAACTTTGGATAAAACCAGTAACGCTCGGGCAGTTCCTTTTGGCTGTAATCTAATCTTTTCACTCAAGAAACCCAGCCTTAAATCTTTTGAATCTTTTTGACTTGACTTGAATAGTGTTAAATTCATAATTGATTCTCATTTTATCTCACTTTTTAGGTCTCCACACTAAAGGAAAAATAACAGAAACCATACCAAAACTACACAAGGTTCTGTTCGTATATATCCATGATCATTGAACGTAGACATTTGGGAATTGAAATAGTAATAATTTATCAGATCAAATTTTTTTTTTCTACAAAAAAAATTCACTCTATAACTGAAAAGAGTCGATGTTTGCGTCTATCAAGGCTGATACATTATATTTCTAGATATTATTAGTAATCGCTGCAATTAAAAGTCTTGCCGCCATGACCTGAACTTCAGTTCTCCTAGTCGAAATAGGTTATTGCTTTCGTAACGAAACGAAAGGAGTACACACTGTAAGCCCTAAAGAATGTAGTAGTAACTTTCGTGTTATATATATCGTTAAGATTTTTTCTTTTAAAATTACAATTATCTTGAATTGTGTATTATGCGCAAGGACTAGGAGAATAAACGTATGACACTTACAAGCTTTTGTATATCTTTTTGAACTAATTCCAATGTAGCGTCCAGCTCTTCCGCATCTCCACAGTACCTGATGGCCAACAAGAACAACTCCGAAGGCAGGCAAGAATCTCGACAACACTAAAATTTTGGAAATTTCGCTTTTATTTTGTGTCAGAGTTACTAATTTATGATTCCACGCCAAATTCTACATACACATAGTGACACATGCGAACATTGACACATAACGACACATACTTTTAATCACATAACTTATTTTATTCTATATAAATTTTTATAGCTACTAATAATATTATTGCAATTTTTTTTTTTTTTTTTTTTTGATTTTCTTTTTTTTTCAATAACGCAACAAAAAGAAAATGATAAAAAAAACTTGATAAAAGGGATTTTTAAATCCCGCTAAGGTGGCAAACAAGCTTGCGGTCCGCCTGATGGTAAGCGGTCACCAGGATTAGAAACCTAAAAAGTTACAAAATTCTAAAATAATAAACAAAAAACCTAAAATAAATGCAAAAACAGCTACTCTTGCCCACAACTCTCAATCAGGAAGTAAATTGAAAGTAAAAAGTAGCGTATGCCTGCCTGCGCTAAAAATCAAATCATACCATTGCTTCCTTGAAACGTTAAGGAAAAGTACATTTTTTCTTTCAACTTGACTATAAACATGAATAATCTAAACTAAAAACTGATTTAAAACAAAATATACCCTCAAAGTTAATTCTACATATAAGTGACTTGTTTTTAAATTTAGACGAGTACCCACTTTTGGAGATTACCTCCTACATTGGGTGTACAACAAATACAAACATCACCTCTTTATAATATTAGCACAAACTACCATATTACTCGTAAATGACAGTTTTGCTATGTACATATACACACACTAGTATACATGAATGAATTTCTTTATTGCACGATTTGAAAATACAATAAAAAATTAGAAAAATCAAAATACAAATAGGCGACCTTATCGCCAAAAAGCGATCTCTACCTGGCAAATCTTAGTACATTTTGGTGTTTTGTAGAACGTGCCAAGATTTTGTAGACGCAGTATAACCTATTAAAGGTTTAATAGTTTCTATGAATGAAGCTAAAATCATCTTTCACTACCTGCCGCAATAAAATAACTTATGGTTTATAGGAAAAATATAGTAACCCAAACTAAATTTTTCTGTACTCCTTGCAAATATGCAATGTGGCAAATATGCCCATGGGAATCAAATCTCAGTTAAGCACGTAGAGACACAACATACGGTCTAAAAGCGCTAATGTAAGTACTTACAGTTCTTATAATAGCTCTATTAATGTTGTCTGGGTCACTTAACAGGTTGATGATTGGTCGCAAGACAACAGATGACAGTAATTCCACTAGTATCAACTTCAAGGCATGACAATTCCATGCTTCCTCGGGAGCAACTAGGTACAAAACCAGTTCTGATATTTCGCAGAGAAGAGCTATGTAATAAAAAATAAACAGTTAAAAAACACTAGCTTTGGCCTGCGGTTCTACCCGCCCTTAATTGGGTTATCAGTGTATGATTTCAAAGGCAGAAAAAAAAACCGACTCACACTTGACGTTTTCAAGTAGCCGATGTACTTCTCCGGAACGGTTAACCAGTACAGCGGTTCAAGCATGAAGAGGTAACAGACAGACAGACAGAATTACTTTCGCATTAATAATATTAGTATGGATTTTTGCGGAATAAATTTTGAATGCTACTTTCGCCCAGGGGGTTGAAATTTGCAAAACCTTTCGTCATTACAGTCCTACTATGTACAAAGTGCTTGTTAGTCAATTTCATTCTCTTAGGCCCATCAGTATTCTCCGATGGGGTAGATATAAACTGTAAGATTTTAAAGAAAAGAAAACAAGTAATTTGCAATAACTGACTTGTAGAATTGCTGGAACAACTCTAATATTTTTTTGGTAATGAATTATACAAAATTTTAATAATATAATGGTTTGAAGTAATTTTATAAATTGTGTAGTAGTAATACCGTATTTTATTATATTTGCGGCTTCCAAATATAGAAATGAGAAGTAATATCTCACCAACTTACCGTATTCTTTATCAGAATCTGTGCAGAATAGATCTCGACATATCTTTTTATTTTCTAAGGAACATTCTAAGTCAAAAAACAGATCTTGCAATGAATCACTAATTAAATTTTCAGAGCTATCATAAAACTTTGACCTTCCATATGTCTGAGTATCTGAAAATAAATAAAATAATATATTATATATACTACTAGCTTTTGCCCGCGGTTCCACCCGCCCTAAATTCGATTATCGGTGTAGGGTTTCAACGGCAGCTCCCCAATTATAGAAAAAATCCGACTCACACTTGACGTTTTCAAGTAGCCTATGTCCTTTCTCGTGACTCAAACTAGCTTCATGCCAAATTTCATCTTACTTGGTACACCGATTCAAGCGTGAAGAGGTAACAGACAGATAGACAGACGGGCAGACAGACAGAGTTACTTTCCCATTTATAATATTAGTATGGATATAAAAGTCCATTTCGATAGGTAATTTGACTGCTCTTATTTTAAAAGATTCTTCTATATTTTTTGGAGTTTTAGAATATCTTGGTAACTTATGAATATGACCACAGCGCCACCTCGAGCCCACATATTGCCAAATGGTTGTGGTAAGTCAGAAACTTGCCCCAGCGTGTGCACAACATGCCAACATTTCATTAAAATCGGATTTAAAGATAATAAAATAACTTTGTGTGAACTACCTGGCGGCCATGACAGATCTGTGTCACTTTTATTTCTTCGATGTGTTTTCTTCTCCTCTTGCTTTTTAGGACTCTGTTTTAAGTTTCCGTTGGTTACATCTTTGGCACTTAAAAGGTGAATATGTTTCATTCTTACTCCGGATCGTTTAAACAACTTTAGATGCGCTGTTAATTCTTCCGGAAACTTTATGGAAAGTAAATATATCCAATCTAAGCTTTTTACTCTGAAACATGTAAATTAATTTTATAGCGTTCATAATGCCTTACACACAACTTATTATTCAGAATATCCTCGCATATTTGCCTGTTGCAGATTATGCTTGCATTTCTGTCGTGTGGAGTTTCTGGACTCCCATCGACCTCGTCCTTTGGAGGGAAAGCCCCCTATATATGGGAGGCACTAGGGAAATCAAATACTTAGCGCGAACCAAAACCAGTAGGCATGGGCGTGCCTTAAGTCTCGTAACATGCGGAACAAGAGATCTTACCCTGACTTAAAAGAGGAAGCTGTGGATTAGTCCCAATTTATTAAATGGCGGAACTAAAAACTAAACTACCTTAGGAGATACCGCGGAATGCCTACGGAGAATCCTTCTTTGTACATGATTGTGCAAATCCTACAGAACTATGTTCAGGTTGCCCAACGGATTCTGGGGGGAAATTTCGCTTTAGGAAGTAAATGGACATCAAAAAGTAACACGACCCTCAACGGCAACTCACAATCATCTGATAATAAAACTTTAACCTAAGAAAATGATAATTGTAAACTTGCAAACATTGATCCGTTTGCTAATAGGACTACACTAACAAGAACACCTCCGAAAATAGACCACAAAGCAACTTCTTTAACTTCACCAACCATTTCAGCAACCTCAACAATTTTACACAACAATTCTTCTACCCAGGAAACTTTAACAAGCATATATCAAACTTACTCAGTGAATTGTTTAAAAAAGACTCTACCACAATCACAGCTCCTACAACACATTCCTCAGAAAGAACTCTTGATGAAGTCACGGAACCAGTGACTGACTTACAAACCCTAAGCACGGAACAAAGATCCCCGCCATGGCAACAGGTACCTTCGTCGAAAACAAAAAAAAACTGAACAATCTCCACCATCTTCCACCGTAATAATCAGGCATGAAAATAGGTTTGATGGTTTACGAATTGATTTGACAGAAAACACAACTAGTCAGCCAAAACCAGTTATCAAACTTCCCTCGATTATACTCTATGGGATAAATGATGACAATGAACTAACTAAATTTATTAATTCAGTGATTTTCCCCACAGAATTCAAGTATAGGACAGTAAATAAAAACCTTCTATGTGTTATCGTAAATACAACAGAAAGTTACAAACTGTTACACATTTACGCAAAACAAATACTTAACCTCCTACTAGGCCTCCACCTCACCTCTCCACATGACAAAATCATCCAGGCAATAGAAAAAAGTAGCAACAAAGTAAGAGGGGAAATTATTAATTATGGCTTAGGCCCTCAAAAATGCAAGAACAAACGAGTCAAAGACATTGAGTACATTTACCACCATCATTCAAAATCCGCGAAAGAGAAATTCGTTCAATGTCAACGATGCACGAAATATGGTCACACCAAAAACAACTGTATGGGACTATATAGATGTGTAAAGTGTGGTGAAAGCCATAACACCTCTGACCTACCCCAGAAAGACAGAAACACTCTGCCAACTATAAAGGTTGCCAGGTGTACTAAGAAATACTTGCCAAACAAACAGTACCCCAGCAAACCAGCACATAGTAGCAACAAGAATCGTACCACCACACAATTCGCGGATGACATCACAGACCTTAACAGCAACTCAAAAAAGCAATGCAAAAGAAACCCCACAACCAAACAACACATAGAAACAGCTTCTATTAAAACAAAATGAAAAAATTTACCAACTCCTTAAACAAAGCATTTGGAACATAAATGGCCTTGCACCAAATATCTAAGAACTAGAGTTCCTAATTACAGAAAACCAACTGGAAGCAGTCTTAATATCCGAGTCACACACTACATTGAGAAGCTCCTTTCATGTCAAAGGTTATAATATATATGTAACTCCCCACCCCTATGGTAGAGCGCACGCTGTCGTAAGCAGAGCAAACCTAAAACACTCAACTAAAGAATCATTTTCGAAACCGCACCTCCATCCCACTTGTTTTACTTGAGAATAGAGCTGGCCCTTTCACTCTGTTTGCTATACAAAATCACCCCTGCCACAGATCTGTAGCAGGTAGCGACTATAATACCAAACATACCTATTGGGTTATCCGTTTTAACAGTACTAGGGGCTGTAACAATGTGTTGACACCGATTATCTTAAACCTATTTCCACAGGTGAACCTACATACTGACAGTGACCCATGAAAACTGCCAGATCTCTTAGACTTTTTCATTACCAAGGGCATAGGCTTCGTATATACTGCAGTTGAGTCTATCTTGGATGGATCCTCGGAATTTGGCAAACAATAACACTTTTTATAATGATAAATATTCTATTTTGATTCTAGGAATAGGTTTGATACTTAGAAGCACCATTGCAGGGTAGGTATTTGGAATAGGCTTTTAACAGTAAACAAAAAATTAAATTCTCCAGAATAAAAATAAGTATCCCATTTCTTGTGCAAAAACTTTATCTAAATCAATTGGATGGTTAGAACAATCTTCAATCAGAATATTTCAGAACAAACTCGTAGTCCTTGAAATAAGCACGTTCAAACATACAACCACACTAGCTTAATATATTGGTAGGATGGAAGCATAGATAAGATATGTAAGAACTGGATATTCTACTTTAGTATTTTTGGATATCACCTACATGGTGTACGTCCAAAAATGTTAAACTTAAAGCAAAATTTGATTTGACTCCCTAGTAGCTCAGTTGGGAGTGACCCTTCCTGCTGAACTGGGAATACAGGTTCTACCCCTGCCCAGGACTAACATTTACGTGATGAACGTTTGTGTTTGTCGTGACGTCGTGAGTCTGGGTATTTCCTATGTGTAAAATGTATGTATTTACAAAGAACAGTCTATAAGTATTTCGTCTGGTATTCATAGTGCAAGCAGTCAGTTTGGGACCTCTGCTTGTGTAAGTTGCCCAGGATTATTTACTTATAATCCTAATTGACTATATGACTTGTCAAAAAAATTTACTTTACAAAACAAACTAATTCGTTAAAAATAAAGTAACTTACATAGCAAGTGCATAGTTAATTTAGACCTAGGAACTAATCCCTGAAAAATGAGTCCCAAAGTGCCAACTCATATGATTTAGATACTGAAACACTAAGAATTAGTATACCTATTAGAAACATTAGCACCAGCCGCAAGCACCAAACGTCTTATGGCATACTCCGTAAACTCATTGTCATTTGTCAACACTTCATACCATGGTGTAACATAATCACTTATAATTATTGATATTATTTCATTAAGGAAAGAATCTACTGTTTCACTGCCTGTTATCCTACTATCGAATTTTGGCAGTGTATGTTGTTTTTGGAATAATTCCAGCACCTGTAAAAAATACTTATCATGAATAATGTTTAAACAAATTTCGCTAGGTTAACAAGAAAGTACATATATGATGTGGCATTTACTAAGATAAGTAAATAATGTATAACAATAATGTACGTATAGTTCAATTGAATTTCTTAGTAATATCCGCAGCATGGGGCCACTAAGCATGAATAGCTTTGTATGAATCTGGATAAAGTAATCCACGTACATATGTCTTTGCTTGGAAACATCATCATTGCTATGTGTTTTTAAATGTTCGTTAAACCCGGCCAGGCTTTACTGGCAAAAATCTGAAATCAATCCATATAAAAACAAACAAGTATTATTAATAAATCCATAGGCTAATATTTGAAGGACACAAACATACGAAAGATAAATTTTAATATTTAAATGTAAAAACACTTCTGGTAACCCTAACAATTACAATATCATATTTTAGCAGTACCAAACTTGAAATTGTTAAACACTGCAACTTGGTGCTTTCTTTTGTTTCTTGTGATGTTGGCTACCACATAGTTACCTCTACTGCTGTCATTATAAGTTGGATTCCAGAATAAAGCGGGGCATAGCTTGTACTTGCTTGAATAAGCAGCCTGAATTGGAAAAGTACCTCCACCTTACGAAAAACCGCGGCAGTAATAACGCTAATATTGAGTAGTGTTGAGTTCCTGGTGGTAAGGTAAGGCAACAACGTAAAATCTGGGTATTCTCAGGTTTTGCTTTATAGACTCTTTCATGCAAAAATGTAGTATGTAATCATTACATTTACCTGTGGCGATTGTAAAGAGAAGTTTGATTGTTGCAGTGGGTCATCCAAGCACTCAATATCAATAGAGAATATCTTTCTGCTGTCATAACTGAAGTATAAAATTGTAAGCACTCTGAAAATAATAAATGTGTTATAGAAGAAAGTTCTCTAGTACTGGCTAGCTTTCACTACCAGCCAGTTGCAAGCTCCAGAATCCTATAATAGTTGGTGCTCACACTGCTTTTCTTTTGTGGAAAAAATTCATGTTATTAAGACTTGTATTTTTGGAGATTGGCACTGAATTAAGATAAAATCAAATTATTTAAAAACCAAAAGTTTTTATTAAATTAATTAAATGTAGGTAATCAAAATCAACAAAATATATATTAGGTTATTTATTTAATAATTCACTGGCATTTCATGAATATTCCATGACAATGATAAATAGGAATATATGATAATAAAAATGTTAAATGTTACAGATATAGTTAATTTCAGCTATTTAAGGCAGCAAAGGTTGTATGGTAAAAATCTGATTCGGATTCGTCTTAACTTGTCTTCAACACATCTGCATGAAAATAAACCTTAAAATGTTTATTTTGTGTCTATATGGGTGAATATATCTCATTTTTTAAAAGCTGATCATCCACATTGCAATCACTATAGGAACCCAATCATGGCTACAATAGAGTGATGCATGAGGCATATGTGTGTTACTTTAAAAAACTGGCCAAGTGCGTGTCATACACGCATTAAGTTAAGGTTTCAGAATTATTATATTTAAAATTATTAATATCTAAAAAATTGTGAACCCATTTCGTTTGAAACATTTTCATAATTTAAAAGAAATTTTACGAAAATTAAAAGAATTTATAAAGATCTATTATAGTTATATTTTGGTAATATTTAGAACATGTGGTTTAACACATTTTTTTTAACTAAAAACTTAAACATCTCAAATCACATGTAGTGTGAAAAAAAATTCATCCTTTGGTTCAAAATATAGAGAATGTTGTGATAGTGTGTAGAACACTATACTGGCTGATACATGGCCTAAAAGCTGAATAAATTATATAAAACATGTATAAAGATGTTTACAGCAAAAACATAATATTTATATCATCAATATGAACAAAAGGTATGCCTATTCTATACTGTTGCCTGCGAGACATGTTCACATTGAAATGAGCTAGAAGCACTCATTCAAAACAAATATTTTCTTATGAACCAATCAAGAAAATATTGCTACAGTCTGGTCCTTCCAGCCGGATCAAGTTGTGCTGCGGTTATGAAATACAATAGTTTATCATGTTTTATAGCCAGTATAATTAAATAAAATCTTATTAAGTGAAATGCCACATCTTATGCCCTATAAGTGGTTTAAGTGTTAAAGGAATATTGAGTCAGTACACAGGATAGCACACTTTTCACAAGAAAAGGTAAAATATCTGTTACAGTTTCAAGGTGCACTTATCTGTATTTCAACAAGCACTGGTTTTGAATGAGTGCTTCTAGCTGCACTACATTACCAGCTTGCCATTTAACTGTGTGTATTGGTGTTGTTTCCTAATAAATTACAAGTGTTGTAATGTTTAAAAATCAAACATCACTATTTTTTACCACTTGCTAATTTACAACATTCCAATTTACTTTTACTATTTATCAAGTAATAATTGTCGGGTAAAGTTGACTTTCAAACCGTAGTATTAAACAGTTAATCTCTTAGTTAAACTCTTGTCTTATGGACCATGCAATCAGGATTTTATAGACCATGACTATATATGGTGTTTGGATTATTTGGTTAGACTATTATTGACTGTGTATGGAAAGTTTTTAAGCAGTAAAAAACTACCTAAAATTTATTTTGAGCTGAATTTTATAATGTAGCTCATATATAAGATAGCATAATAACTATTTCACACTTACCCCAACAAAAAAGAGATCAAAAACGTAACAAATGACAAATACCAACCGAAGCCAAGTAAACCTACTATAATTACAGAAATAAGACTAAACCATCCTAAAGCTGTAAATGCCATTGGACGAGTTTTATTTTAATTATATTGATTTTAATTTGGCTAAATACAAAACACCACAAAACAAAGTTTCAAAATATTTACATCTGCAACTTTTTTCTAATAAATATTTTTTACGGCCGTGGGTTAAGACAGATAGGTTCCATGGTTTTTTTTCTGAACGGACTATGCAGTTGGCTGATGCAGCCATTACTGATCCACCAGGCTTTTGGGTAAGACTCTGAAGGAGTCTCAGGCCTTGTTTTGCCAAGGAATGGCACGGCCGAAACGTGAGAGGGAAGAAGGTCGCGGAGGGCGGCCAACGGTGAAGAGAACGGCATAGCTTTTGTCGGGATTCACTTCGATTCTTCATTTCCTAGAGCGGTTATTGCGGATTGGAGTCTTGGGATTCGACTCACTTGCCTGTCGGTGGTGTAATTAAGTATATTAAACCACACGCACTACGCAAAAACATCCGCAGATCGCCGCAATCCATACTAATATTATAAATGCGAAAGTAACTCTGTATGTCTATCTGTCTGTTACCTCTTTACACTTAAACCACTGTACGGATTGAGATGAAATTTGACATGGAGATAGTCTGAGTCCTGGGAAAGGACATACGCTATTTGAAACCATCAAGTGAGTCGGTTTTTTTATGAGTGCGTTCCTGCGAACCTGCAAGGTTTGAATTCACAATTGGACCCGGTAGGTAGCGCTGTAGTCGGCTGGAACGATTTAAGTGAAATTTTGTCCTTCAAATTTCAATGGGTTCCTAGATGAATTGAAAATACAATTGTACCCGGTAGGTGACGCTGCAGTCGGTGTGCCACTGATCCTCTCCTAAACGGCAGGGACGATTTTAATGATGTTTTTTGTGTACGTTCGAGTGTGTCTCTGCATGGTTTGATAACACATAATTGTAGTTGGCGCTGCAGTCGGTGTGTAACTAATCTTCGCCTAAACGGCAGGGAATATATAAATGATATTTATATTGTACGTTCGAGTGTTCTCCTGCAAGGCTTGATAACACAATTGGTCTCGGGTAGGTGGAGCTGCAGTCGGTGTGTCACCGACATGGAGAATTCTCCATGGTCACTGATCTAATATCTAATAACACAAATGGACCGGCGGGTCTGCTGCCCCCCCCCCCCCAGGTGTTCATTACCTGAAGGAATTTGCTCAAAATGAACATATTAACTAATTAAAATGATATTTTCTATCAGGTCTGCCCCCCCCTAGCCAATCCGACTCCATTAATATCATATCCCACAACTTTAATCATAGTGAAATTGGTGGCTTGGAAACGACATATTACATACCCATACAACATAAAAAACGCATCGAAAGGTTTAAATCAAAAGGATTTAAAGAAAAGACTTCCCGTCATCTATGCTGAAAACCATTGAAGATTTGGAAGTCAATGAAGAATTTACACATAGAGACCATAGTAAACAGAACATAGTACTTAATTAAAAAAAAACATTTATTTAAAGTGGCGCTGCCTTTTCGGTAGTAAGACGTCTGCCGGGTCCGCTGTATTAAAAATGCGAAAATAACTCTGTCTGTCTGTCACCTTTTCACGCTTAAACCGCTGTACCGATTTAAATTAAATTTGGCATGGATATAGTTTGTGTTCCGGTGAAAGACATAGGCTACTTATAAACTTCAAGTGCGAGTCGGTTTTTTTTCTATAACTGAGGAGTTGCCGTTGAAATCCTACACCAATAACCAAATAAAGTGCGGGCAGAAGCTAATAAGTATATATATATTGTAGAGTTTGGCCGCAATAGAACTCGAAACACGGTGAAGAAATGTCACTACTGTAGAAAAAAATCAAACTAAAATTGTATGTTAATTCGGAATGAATGAATTATTTCTTTTCGCAGTACCTACTTGCTTTGTTAATTAAGGACGACTGACTAAAACGTACGAAATCGATCCCCTTTAATTTATCTTTCGCGTAAGAACCTTAGAGCCGACTTGGAATAAATCGACCTCATCATATCTTAGTGCGCGGTAATAATCTTAGTTTTGATGTTCAGGCGCAACCTTCATCAAGATAGGGCATGATTTTGGTGCCTCTTGGTCGACACGTTTCGAATCTTCGAACTGACGAGTATTAGAGCTAAAACTGTCCATTGCATATCAGTGCCTCGCCTTAAGAAATATCAGCATAGGAGCTCCAAAGTGTAAGCGAGCGAAGTCGCGGGACAAAATTAAAAAAAAAAAACAACAGTAAATAACAGAATCTTAGTTTATTAAAATACGACCAGAACTATTACAGATTAGGGACAATAATATTTAAACAGTAACTGTTTAATAATACTAGTATACTTACAATAAATTTATTGTCAAATGTTAAATAAATAATATACCGAGCGTACACACATTATTATATAGGTGTCTACTTAATATTTTTCTTATTTTGTACAAAATTATTTGTATTTCGTCTATGGGGTTCAGCGGGTTTAGCAGGCAGCTTAATGTTCTAAAGTAGGTAATTTCATAAGTTTGCACTATGAACACTCGCTGGCATGTATTTAGTTTATAGACATAAACACTGGACAGCTTATTTCCTATCAAGCTGTGACGTAAAATCGGTCGCAAAGATGTGACAGAAACTAAGGGAATTCGCGGCAAGTACTTGTCTCTTTAAAATATTTCCCAAGAACAAATTCCGAGTAACATAAGCGATCCAGCTGTCCTATAAATATATACATGCAATGAATTCGTAAGAATCCTATTCCTACGAAAAGACACATCCGTGGAGGTCCTGTACGAATTTTAATAGAAATCTTATACATTTTCTGGCGAGTATCCACTGTGCAAAATGGAAGGTAGGTACACTGGTCTAGTTTTAACATCCTTTTTGTTTTTATTTTTGTCGCTAACACTGCTCGTTGGTACAACGTATAAATTCAACAATTACTTTAGGTATTTAACAATTAAGTAGCATTTCATAGGGATTATGAAGTGTGTATGGGAAAAGTCTAAATCAGGGATTCCCAAACTACTTTGCGCAAGAAACCCCTTTTCCAATATGAACTGATACCTCAGACGGGGGTCTGAGTTAACCCATATTACCTTAAAAATCCTAATAATAAAAATCAAATTTCGTTAAAATTCTTGTAGGTAATTATCATTTTGAAAAAAAAAAACATTAAAATATTAGTCATTTTTATAACAAATTGGTACACATAACCAAACTTATGCAGTACCTTGAAAGTTTCAAATACGAATTTGTGTTCGATATCGACCACTTTGGGAATCCCGGATCTTAATCAACTTCACCTTCAGCAATTTAAAGACGTTGAAGCTACGTACCTACCAATGACTAACTGATCTGGCTACGCCACATCAATGCCAATTACCGCATATATCTGAAAGTTTTATTATGAAGCAGCTCAGCAGCAGTAAAAGGATTCAAAATGAGTTATTTTAAAATATTATGTGACTAACTTTAAGTAGTAAGTAGAAATAATGGTACTAAAATGCAGTTAGCCCCGCTAAAAATCTACATGTGCAATCATTGGATTCTTACAACTAAGAAAATGTTTATATACCTATTTAATTAAATTTTCAATTACGTTGTTTTTTATCACAAATTGCGTTCACAGAGATTTTTATATACCAATATAAGGTATGTATCGGTAATATTACAAGAACTGATGCTTGCAATATAATTCTAACATAATGTTTGCATTTAATCTTTACATGAATGCGTTTTAAAAATCTCTGTGTCGTTTTAAAAGAATGCAATAGAATAGTGTGAAACTTTAAATGCAATCTATAAAAGTAAAGATCGCATTTAAAGTTTTTGTTTGTTTATTTTTCTATCCTTTTTTATTTTTATAGCTGTCTAATTTCGAAATAAACATAAATGTTTTTTTAATGATTTTGTTACAACAGCAAAGTAGCGTTGTCAATCAGACTAAATTGTTATTATATTCAATAGCCCAAAGGAAACAGGGAGTACTCGTCAGTATCAGTCTTGCAGAGAAGCTAAAATCCTTAAACAAACTGCGTATGAGGCTTGGACCACGGCTCGTAATAATAAGGATCCGTATATTTCTGAGTTAAAACACAAATTGTTGCCTCGAGATTTAGTAAGAAAGCAACTGCCTGAGCTAAATTCCAGTTCATCGTCAAAATAAGTGGGCGACTTGCGAGCTATCCCTCAGGGAGCCGTGCGTACTGGTCGCTTGCATAAGCTGCCGAAGAGAACTTTTGCCTCAAACTCGAATATGAATGACGAAGGCACTGTACCACGTACTATACCGTGGTGCGGTAAGACCATGCCGGAAATCTCTATAACGCAGCGGCAGGTCCAGCGGACGTTGCTTTCTCTGGACGTTCATAAGCCGAGTGGGCCAGACGGTATACTGACAGTGGTGCTTAAGCAGTGTTTTCCTGAATTATATCCTGAACTCACGCGCCTCGTCGCGCTTTCCTACCACACTAGGCAATTTCGGTCTTTATGGAAGACAGCGAATGTGCACCCAGTGCCCAAAAAGGGCTATAGATCATATCAATCAAATTACAGGCCTATCGCTAGCACCCCTTTCCACTCCAAGGTGATGGAGCGTGTGATCAACACACAGTTTCTAGAATACCTAGAAAAACACGACCTGGTCAGTGACCGTCAATATGGCTTTCGCCACGGTCGCTCGACTGCTGACCTTCTAGCCATTGAGAGTCAGGGGGAGGCATTGGCATGCAGCCTGGACATAGCGAAGGCGTTCGATCGGGTCTGGCACCGGAGTCCTCTATCGAAGTTGCCATCTTACGCAAGGCTCTGTGCTGTCTCCTACGCTGCTTTCTGCTGCATATCAATGACATGTTGGACATCAACAACATACATTGCTATGCAGATGACAGTACTGGAGACGCTTATTACACTGGTCGTCCAAATACCACTCGTTCCGTTGTGGAGAAAAATCGCGAAGAACTTGAGTCTCAAATCGAGGCCACACTGTCTAAGGTCTCTGACTGGGGGTGGATAAATTTGGTCTGATTCAACCCTACAAAGACACAAGTCTGCGCGTTCACCGCTAAGAAAACCCCATTTACTGTGGTCCCACAATTCTAGACCACTCCCCTCTCCATCTTTAAGAGCAGTGAGATCCTTGGTAATGACATCTTCAGCGATGTTCAGTTCCGAGATCATTTGCAAGACAAGGTGAAGCTGGCGTCCAAAAATCTGGGTGTACCCAACAGAGCGAAGCAGTACTTCACTTCGGGGCACAGGTTGCAAATTCGGCCCTATATGGAGTACTACTGCCATCTCTGGGCGGCTGCACCCGGATACCAGCTTGGCCAATTTGACTTGGTTCAACGACGGGCTGTGAGAATTGTCGACGATTTCAAACTCATTTGCCGTATCGATCCCTTAAAACTGAAGAGAGACTTTGCCTCCCTGTGTCCGCTTGTACAATGAGATGTAGTATTAGTCGAAATGATGCCCACGGCTTCTTTCTACCATCGCACCGCTCGCCATCAGCAGGGAACTCATTCTCACAATTTAGAACCGAAATGGTCGCGTACAGTGCGGTTTCAGAGAAACTTCCTTCCGCGAAGGGCCGAGTTGTGGAATGAGCTTTCTGCCAAGATTTTCTCTAGGGAATCTAAGGGGCATGGGGTTCTTCAAGAAAGAAGTTATTAGATTTTTAAAGGGTTGGCAACGCGCAAGTGATACCCCTGGTGTTGCAAGCGTCCATAGGCTACGGTGACCGGTTACCATCAGGCGAACCGAAGACTTGATTGCCACCTTAGTTGTATAAAAAAATCTGTTAAATAACTATTAATTAACTACATAATTTCCAGTAACCAGTACATGACAATCAATTATTTATAACATAGCTGCATTAAATCGCTGCTTACAGTAGAAAACTATTTTAAAAGCAAAATATATCATTCCAGCTTTTAACAGCTTAAAAACGACTGAATAGAAAAGGTAACACTTATTCGAGAAAACACTTATTTATTGATAACAATCATGCAAAGTAGACTACACTACAAAAAATAGAAGCATTATTGCTTCGAGTTCCATGAAACCCTTGAAATACCCATATCAGATCTATATTTACAAGTAGATCGATTTGTATAACGCCTAGCATGAGCGGCTATGTTGAGTAATAGAGAATAACGTACTAATATCGATATAAAATACCGTGTAAGTAAGCGAAGAGTGTCTATTGTAACTTACCCTACCCGTTGTGCTTAAATTAGACATTGTATTATCGTGCATAATTTTTCAAAAGTGTTATTTAATAAACGCCTATTTCTGCCCCTACATATAAGTTATTTTAAGATTAAACCTTTCGACTTCTCGTTCTCGTGCAATTTAATAGGAAATCGAATTTTCTAAGATGACACCTAGACCACACCTTGATAAACTGACGTAGAAAGAATACCGTTTGATCGATGTTCACTCCTGAAACTGCCTTATACCAAATTGATTCTATCTTTAGAGTCGGCTTAGAGAATGGTATTTATAAATATATAGGGTGGAAACGTTAAATGACCTTATTTGATAATTTCTAAATCATACACGATATTGAAATAAATAAATATAAAATAAACTGGATCTATCCGAAAATTTGATGTTTTCAGCTTCCATACATTAATTATGGCGAAATTAAGTGAGATATTTTATCATTTATGTACGTACTTTAAAAGACTCATTAATATCTGTACCAATAATTGTGATAGATAGTAGATACACGTGTCTCCACTCCACCTGTTTACACTCTACTTGGCTATTATAAAAAAATATCTAAATAAACCTGTCTGTATAAATTTAATTCTTTTGTCCAGATTTAATTAAAGAAGAAAAAATTAAAAGAGGAATGTTGCCAAAACCATACTTACCATTGCACATATCTAATACCTTTAAATGAGCAATTCTTGTATATATATAATCTGAATCTCGGAAACGGCTCTAACGATTTTCATGAAATTTAGTTTAAAGGGGTGGGGGTTCGGGGGGCGATAAATCAATCTAGCTAGGTTTCACTTTTAGAAAACGTCGTTTTATCCGCGTTTTCAGGCAACGATAAACTGTAAACTGACTCTTTATGACATTAATTTAGATTTATTTTTTTAAAATAAAAAATAATTTCTTAAACTACAAAAATTAAAACTGTAGGTACTATCAAAATTATTAAGGTATCATGCGATTAGTGCCATGTCGTCTTCATACTTAATGAATGGAAGCGAAAAACATCAAATTTTCGGATAAATCCACTTTATTTTATAAACCATTATTGATACCATTGGATAGAGCTTGTAAAGCACTTTCGGGATCAATAATCAGTATTTCGATATCATGTTTGGTTTAGAAATAATCGAGTGAGATCACTCAGCGTTTCCATCCTGTAAATATATAATATTCTTCTGTACATGTGTATTTCTCTAAACTTCTAAACGGCTGGCCCAATTTTGATGATTTTTTGTGCGTCTTTGACGGGTTTCGTAGATGGTTTAGATTCACAATTGGACCCGGTAGGTGGCACTGCAGTCAGGTTTTAGAATTATTATTTTTGTCTTTTGACGAAAATTTTATAGCGGCAGCGCATTAACTTCTATGAATAACGACAAGCGCAGAACGTCTGCCGGGCCAACTAGTTCTATATGAATATACAAACAATACTTGTTTATAGTAAATATATAAAACAATATACATAGAGTAATAAACCTCATCAATGTCTAGAATTCAGGACTGCGATTCATATTGTATTCATGATTTATTTTATTTATAATATTTTACTTAGTTGACGAGTGTGAACGATTTAAATAATTTAATACTAATAATATCAAGTCAATTATTAAATTTATATACAAAGGGTATATGGAACTTACAGCACCAAAAACGATCTATAGTTTGATTTTACTTCTATATGCATCCTAGGCTATGGTTTATGACCCTTTTAAGCTTGAAAGACCTGTAAGTGGTATTTGAATTGGGAAAAATCTATTCACGAGGTAGTTTTTTGACAGGTTTTATGCTATACGATAATTTTTTTAACAGCCTACTCTCTAATGTATACATAATAGCCCTTAGAATAACTTAGTTTTATCAGTTACATGGTAATTACAAAATAATCAACAATATTAACAACGGGTTCCGTAACTATTTTAAATAAATAGTTTTGCCTCTAAAACACTCGAAGAGGATTTTTTAACTTATAATTGCCGCCCACAACTTTGTGTATAAATAATTAGATATATTAGTTCATTATCTTCGAAACCATTTAAGAAATCGAGATGTAATAAAGACCAGATTTCAAGTAGGACTTTAGAGGGCGATAGATTAGAAAGCGAATTTCAAAAAGGTGCTTCTACGGAAATATGTATTGTTTCTGGAATAAATCTAGAGTTGTACATAGCACTTATATTTGATGTAGATATGCTATCGATAACACCGATATTAATCCTAAAAACAATGAAGAACGTTCTAAAAATAGTTTGTAACTAGTTATATATTTTTGTGGAAGCACATTTTAATATAAGCAGTAAAATTTCACATTATACGACGATAAACTTAAAACTATCAATCGGCGGCGCTAGTTAGCAGGGGTAACAACCCTTAAGAGGGCGATAAAGGCCAGGAAGCTAATTTCTGTAATACTAACGTTGTGTATGTAAATGTACTAAAAATCATTTCACAATGTCATTGCACAAGTGTTGAAACAATGGTCACTTCCAGATTTTTTATTGCATTTAATACAATAAATGAAAATCACTCATTTAGGTAATGCACTAGACAAAAGCAAGTTTTATAACATATATTTTTTTCAAACCTTTAGATGCTATAGTTCAGCTACAAAATTTGCACAAAAACGGCGCATTTAGGCGGTCTAGCCTATTCCGCAGTCTTAAGAAGCTCCATTTTTATACTATGTAGATTACTAGTCAAAAAAAGCGCCATCTGTATTATTTTACAAAACAATGCGGAACATAGTGAGCTCGCACCATTGGTGCTAATTCAAAAAAGTCACGTTGGTCATGGCTCGCGGTGTTGATTTTTAACACTCCCACAACTAAAAGCTACGGCCACTAAAAAAAATAGACTAATGAAGTTATATATTTCCATGGACAAAAATTAATAAAAATATCCAATAAGCCAATTACAGACAAAAGTAAGTTTAGTGGAACATGTTTTTTTTTTAATTCATCAAAGTCCTGTTTTGCTATATTTGCAAGAAAATTGCATATTTACGCGATCTAGCCTTTATTGCCCCCTTTTCAGTGTAGGAGGAGTGATAGTATGAATATATATGCTATCGATAATAAAAAATTTACATCAAGTTTTGCTAGATTACAGTTAGATGTTGTGTATACAGCGTGAAATGAAAATGTGGTACTAATTATAGGAAAAGTAACTCAAATATTGATGATAGCAAATTTCACTGAAAAAAAACATTCTTTTATTTTTAAAAATTAGTTGCACCAAAAGATGTTTGATAAATCGCCTGTTGATACAGAAATCAAACTCGTGAAATATGAAAAAGAAAAATCTCCTGTATTTTATGATTCTGAACGAAATGGGCATAAGAATAAATTTCTTTCAAGTTCCATAGTGTTTTAATTAATTAATTAATGCAAGTAAAACAAAATATTGTGCCACAACACTTTTATGTGCTATATGCGCAGTAGAATTTTTAACTTAAAAACTTAATTTATTTAATCAAAGATGAATAATTAGAAACAGGACTATTAGAAAGTCTGCAAGAAGTCTCTGGATCTAACACTTTAAATTTTCCTTAAGTCCTGGTTACATAGTAGCATATCCCACTTAGGTTCTTATTAGTGTTTAATTTTAAAATCACAGAAATTATATTTATATTGTACATAGATAATTTTGGTAAATAAAATTTCCTCTTCGATTAAATGGACGTGTGTAAAAATCAATTAACAACATTTAATACTACTTACAAAAACTTTTATAGATGTGAAACCCAGTGAAGAGCAACAGGTAAAATTAACCTAATTTATGAAACTATTAACTCAGGCACAGTACTTAAAGCGCGCCCCGATAAGTACTTTGACTTAGGTATGTTCTACGTACCTGCTCATTTGCGTAACTTGGAATAGGTACTTATTTTATAAAAAATGTACTATCGAATGACAAAACAGTGCTAAGAATCAAAAAATTCGTTCCTTATTTAATTTGTAAGTAAGTACTTGAGTTTCTGTTAAAGAATATTTTCAAAGTTTTTACACAACTTGAACATTTATTCTATCAGTTCTTTGCTCCGCGCCGCATGCATGGTGGCATATAACTGAAAACTTTGAAAACACCCTTAGAGCACAATCACGTAGAAAGCAGGCAACACAGACCACCTCCCTACTAAATACGTAGCCTGGACCTTGACCGTGGACAAAAAATCGGTCCTTTGTTTTCCCTAAAAATTAAGTTTCACATCCATAGGTTTTTATTAATCATACATCATACAATTTCGTGTATCTAGTTATTACATTTTATCTTCAATACATAATAACAATGTTATTTTATATATATTCCGAATACATAGGTAATGAGCAATTTATAGCCATTCCTAAATACTAACTTTATTGTTGTAATGAATATAGCAGCCATAGAATTAACAAAATCAATTGAAGATCATTGATGCAGATCTTGATCCCACAGTGAAATCTTTGTACTGAGAGAATACGCAGAGCTGCAGAGAAAAAGGCAAACATATTCAAATCGATCATTCGACCATAATTTAAATGCAAAAGTTTGTGAGTGCGTCAAATCAAACCGATTTGGCTGGTATTTAGAATGGAGATAGATAATAACTTGAATTAACACATAGGCTGGACTTCATCAGGGAAAAATGAAAAGTTCCCACAGAAATATCGCCTTGGCCTTGACCATAATTTAATTAGTATAATAGAGGTATGTGTTTTGAAAATGTTCTAAGAAAGAATCTCACAGTTAGAATGTACGTGCACATAGAATAGTCTAATAATTTTATAGCAGTAACATACGTACAGTGTTCAGCCACAGGGCCACCAGGAAGTAGCAAAGGTATATCGACCAAGACGGTTTACTTTTAGGTTAATGATAAGATACTATTATTTAAGTTATACTAAATCTTATCAGGTTATGTCATAATACTTAAGATGCCACACTGTGTTGTCACTTTGATTACAGAACTACTTTCCTTTATTACCGACAATTTAATTGTGATATCATTATTGCACTTTAGCTTTATCTGTTAATACGTGAGTTATTGTGCAGTTAGTGATAGCGTTATGTTTAAAGTGGCATTTAGATAAATTTTTGATCCAATCTATACTAATTTATAAAAGGAGATATCAGATTTTATAGGTTTGTTTAAATGTGGAGTAATCTCCTGAACCCCTACACCTATTTGAAAAAATCTTTCAGATGCAGTATTCCAGATGGATATAGTCACAGTAAAGTACTAAAATAAAATGCTTTGCACATCAAACGCAAAACAGTTTCTACATATCTGAAGTTATGGCCATCTATTAATTCTAGAAACTGTTAAAATCAATTTATGTGTGTATACAATAAAAACAATAAATAGAAATAGTAAACTCACTTTGTCTTTAAGTTGTTGGCACATATGCAGCGCAGCAGTCAACATAAAAAGGACGTCGCTCAACCAAGGCACCGCACAGTCTGCCTGACAGGAGTCAATTCTCATCGTACCATGCACGGAGCTTAGCTGGTAAGCTACGAATATCAATTTATGTGACTGCAGATAGAACGATATTGCTAAATCCTCAGGCAAATTCGGTGATAAAGCTTTCTGAAAAGACATAAGTTAAAAAATTTACTACCAGCTTGTGACATGTATGACGCACGAAGCTTAAGAATTAAGACTAATTTAATAAAATACTAGGGTCTGAATAGTAGATCTTAGCTGCGCTAAACCCCGCCCACTTCCAGACACACACACATAGCTACAACTTAATTAACAAGCACACATGTGTCAGTGTCACGTCTTAGTTTAGCACTAATTAGAAATTCATTTCGTAGAATTTGGATATATAAAGAACTATGATGATGGCGCTACTGGCATATCTTAGCGCCTTAAGTAACGAATTCGAAATAAGTAAAAAACTTACCATATTTCTGCTTTTCATAAGCTCATCTATTGCTTTCTTCTTTGGGAGAACTAAAGCCGTACGGGCTCGTTGTAGAGATCCAATAAGACATTGAATTATATGTAGTACTTCATCTGAGGATCTGTAATATGATTTATGATTGTTATCTACATTCAACATCATTTATATTTTAAGGGTTCGTAGCAAAGTTACTTCTCGTAAATTTTTGTCCATCTGTCTATAGCTTAAGGCTTTTCTTTCAACAGCTACAAATACTATCAACATAAAATTTATTACAGCAGTCCAATAGCTTTTAGGATTACATGCTAGAAACAAAAAATGTTTCCATGTATAAACTTTAATTACCTAATTTACCCCAGGAGTTAAATTTATTAATATATTAATTAATATTTATTTAAACCACAAGAATCTGATTGCATTACAATGAATGTGACAGACAGTAGAATCGGCAACCTATTAAAGTACTGGGTTTTTAAATAACACTTCAAAAGACTGGAGTGGAGTAAAGTAAAAAGTAAAGTATATGCTATGTTCAAAATTTGTTGGCCTATGCTTAGCCGCAATATTAGCGGCTGAAGTCCGTAAACTGACCAAACACACCGTAGAAACGTACATACAATGTGGCACGAATATGGCGCCTGAAGAAACGCTAAATCATTTTGAATGCATATTACATTTATCAATGAAAATTGGTGAACAAGCCCAAAGCCCAAATCGTATTCCAAAGTGCGATTCAGAAACTAAGGCATGTTAAAAATGGTGGGTTATTTGGAACAAATCATTTATACATTTCATAATAGGTCTCCTTACTTGAACACATAATGTTTATCCACATTATCAATGTACCCTATGGCCTGTTGGAGATGGTTGGCAGCATCTTGTATTTGCTGAAGCTTCCAAGGCCCATCCTGATTGATGGATGTTCGACATATTGAATGCATCTGACGTAAAACTTTAAAACTTATATCCTAAAACAAAATTTTGAAATGTAACTTTTGAATAATAGTTTTGAAAATTAAATATATTAAGGAATGTCACTTCAATCTTCCCATGAAACAACTACGGGAATTTTGTTGCATTAAAAGTCTAATAATTTGTGTTTAACTTAGTGGTATAAAGAATAGTAGAAATGTTTGGATCCAATACTAAGAAAGCAAGAAATGCCTTGGCAGTGGCTGGACATATTTTTTAAATGATATAAATATCAATGTAATGAATATAACGTGCCGTTATACTCTGCATATGAGTCACTACCTGCTACCGGCGGGTCAGTGCCGGCCGGGTAGCACGCCTGCTTCAGAACTTTGTAAGCCGGATGACTTAGGCGGCAACACGATAGCCGCAGCATGAGGCGTTCATAGTTAGTGATTGCTGTGATTGTGTTATGAATAATTCAGACATATTTTCAGCATTTGACATGGACGAGGGCGATATTAGAGATCTAATTATAGTAGTTTGTGGAGTAATTATCAGCAGATCCGTCACAAAAGGAAAATGTTGGATTAGGGCCAAGTTTAATTAATCGCAGTTGTTACAATCAGAAGCGGCTTGTCCTAAGGAGTGCTGGTGCAGCACACTCCCGTAAATAATTATCTACTTAAGAAACAATATGTTTTAGATTTTACCTACAATTAGTCTTTATGTTAAAATAGAATTTCACTAAAAACATGTTAACTCAAGATTTAGTATGGAATTGGACTGAGGAGACTTTGTCACTAAGTGGAGCGCTAGCAATTGCACTCCTATGAAACAAATTTCAGTACAGAGACTTAGAGCTAAAATCAACAAGTGTGAAAGAGAAAGTTTGACACAGTCTCACACATGAAACAGAAGATTGTGTATAAAGATTAATTAAAATAAAAAAGTACTTATTCTATGTTTTCTGCCCCTTTAGTCCCTGCACAAATGATCAGATCATACTGTTGTAATGTATAGAAGTTTTATTTTTTATTCTGAACTAAAAACGTATGTTATGATATAGTGAAAAGCGTAAAATATAGCTGAAATTTACCCTGAAAGTCTAGTCTAAATATTGGTTAAAGAAATTTCAAAATCAAATCGAAACTAACTTCTACAACCAATATTTGTGCCTATGTATGAGTGCTTAAAACTGTCTTTGTAATATTTGTTAGTTACTTGTACTTTTACTCACAATATAAGTACGCAAAGGTTATTAAAACATATCTATTAGTACCTAAGGAGTTACTAGAGCTTACTAAAACATAAATGTACCTAAAGTAAAAAAAAATATTAAGGATAAAAAAGTGGTCATTTTGTGAATTGACTAAAATAAATAACTATTTATTTAACACAAAATATACTTACTGCATGTGTGATACTGTCACCTGTGAGAGTCACAATACATTTGAGCTGTTCAGGTTGGGAAGTCAAAATGAACTTATCTTGTTTTTGCCCTTCATTTCCATACAAAGGCACTGGAAATCTATGTGCACATTCCTATGAATAAAAAATTACACATTTTTTTAAACAAAATTGTACTCATAACTAATATTCATAGAAAGTTTATCTGAACTATATCAGAAAATAAATAAATATAAATAGGACATATTTGGCAATTGTATTGGCCATATACCAAGTTAAGTAACATATGTGCTCCCCTAGGGTACAAGCTATCATATTGGCAAATTTACCAAGATTGGTTCAGCAGTTTAACTCTGAAAATGAAACAAATAGACTAACATATTCGCATTTACAATATTATGAGTATATAAGTATTGATGACCATATGAAATAGTAGGTAAATTCCACCACAATTGTTTGAAACACTGGCAAAAAATGCTGTGTCCCCTAGTTACATAGTAGCTCAATGCTGTGACCTAGGCTTTACAAATTTCTATTAACGATATCTGACAATTAGCTAGTGGATGCCTGATATTTTTTTACTCTACAGCCTAGAACCTCAATGGTCTCCACCAGTGCCGTTTAAGAGAAACTTTCTTCCGCGAATGCTTAAATTGTGGAATGAGCTTCCTGCCAAGATTTTCTTTAAGTATAACAGTATTGGGTTTTTTAAGAAAGAAGTTACCACTTACCATCAGGCAGACAATAAGCTTGTATGACACCTTAGTGGTATAAAACCAAAAAAAAGAATATATGAATGAACCACCTTGGTAGATGGCATATATTACATACCACTAACACAGTGTGTAACTGATGTAGTATAGCATGCACTTCATCACGTAGAACCCATTCAAATTCTTCCTTCTGAAAAATACAAGGTGCATATTAAATAATTAAAGCTATATCACAGAAGTAAAAAAATGTCTACATGACCTACATATAAACTTTCATGGTACAACACCTGATTATCACTTGCTTTGCTCACCTCAAATTATCTAAGTATACTTTGAGCTAGAAGGATTAGACTTTTTTCTGTACAGAAAAAAGCTAGCATGGTTTTTATCAAAGCAATTTTAAAGTACATTTATAGGTGTATATGAGCAGACCTTAATAACGTTTTAAAATATAGCGCTATATTGTGTTGTGTATCGTTATAATCAATTTGTTTTGTTGTTATAGCGCTATCATAATGTTATAATAACATAACTGTTATAGAAACATAACAAAATAATAACGAAATAATTCACCGGTAGATAACGTTATGAATAAAGTTATTGCGCTGTTGCCATTTTCTGGTACCTACTTCACGTCATTATTTTGCACTAAATGTCAGCTATGTACACTACTCACGCGCGATGCGTGAAAGCACCAAAAGCATAGCGATGGATGATTTCAGCGACGGGAAATGTGAGTGCAAAAGAGATGCCATATAACGTTATGATAGCGGTATTTGTAAAGTTATGCTGTGGAGCCAAGATAATAACGTTATAGCTATATAACGTTTAGGAATTATAACGGCAAGGCATTCAATGTTGATGTTTGAGTTACTCTGACCAAAAAATTATTGTAGAACACTCAAAAAATTACTCTTCTAAACAAAAATTTTACTTACCAAATTAGCAGCTTCTTCTTTTTCGTTGTCACTCATTGCGACGATTATTTATTCAATTTAATTATATTATTTTTTTTTCCTGTCTTGGTTCAATTTTTTCTTTTCAGGGAAGGTAAATAAAATATAATAATGTATTCGTGTATTATATTCTCTATCATAGAAGAGGAAACAAATTTTAAACAAGTACGTAAGATTTGATATACTTATTATTCTTCAAATACACAGAGAATAATAGAAATAGAGAAACCTTTAATTTGTGTTTTTTTTTATTTATTTTATGGCCTGGTTACAAGACCGTTAAAGGTCGCTGCATACTTCACGGGATTTTTCACGTCCCGTACGGGACGGCGCAATCTTTTGATATCGTTTCACATACAATGTACTGTACAAAATACACGTGACGAAAACACGGACGGGACGGGACGTGGTCCGGACGTGGCTCGGACGGGGCGGGAAAAAATATCCTCGGCGACAATAATATCAAGCCCCGTCCCGTACGTGTCACGTCCCATCGGTGTTCCCGTCGCGTATGCACAGTCGGTGTCGACTCGAAGCAGTGTTGTGTTGTGTCGTTTTGTGTATCAATTATGGATGACGAAAAACTCATTCAATGTGTTCGATCGTATCCAGTTCTACAAAATGTTCAGGATGCTAAATATTTAGACACTTAATATAAAAACTATTTGTGGCGTAAGATAGCCCTCGAATTAAAACTCAAGGAAAATAGTATACAATTTTTATTTATTTATGACCGAAATTCAAATCGAAGGTCAAACACACACATATTTGACCTTGGCTTTTCGACAATTCTCAACTTTCAATGTTAGCTTAAATAGAATTTAATAAAAACATATATAGTAGGTTCCATTTTGGAAATGAGTTTAAATATTTACTGTAGTGTAGAAATTAAAGTAAGTATTTTGTTGGGGTTTATTAGCTTAAAATCTGATTGTGTAACCCAAGCTTGTAGGTAGGCTTGTACCTATACAAGGAATAGCCAACGTTATGTTCATAAGACCAAGATACTAATGCCTAGCTTACTACAACATAGGTTCCGAATCAGCTTATATATAGGTATATAAAGAGAGCGTGGGAGTGGTTTGTAGGTAGGTATTTTAGGTAGGATAATCTCCGAAACTACTAAGCTAAACCTAAAATTTTAGGGTTTAGGATTTTATTTAAGTTTAAATAGGTATCAACTCAAATCAAAATCATTCTTATTTTAAATCCTTCTCTCTCCTATACCTTATTAAGCATGTAAGTACATGTAAATAAGAGGGGAGGAGGGGGGAACGGGGAAAAAACTACAACACTCTAGGTTAGGGTTGTCATACGTCCCGGTACGCCGGGACGTGTCCCGGTTTGAGGCGTGGTGTCCCGGCGTCCCGGCCGATAAACAAAATGTCCCGGTTTAAAAATCATAATTATTTAATAGAGGGCTGGACTTGGTAAACTGTAATGTACCTGCAATGAACCCGCTCTAGCTAGCTGTGCTGATCGTGAGTGGATGGAACGAAGTAAGCGTTCCCGTCCCGTCCCCGTTTCACGAATTTACGTTGACAGCGTTGACAGAGCGGGAGCGCATTGGCGCGCTGTCGGGCCCTCCATGTGACTTAGAGGTGTTTGATACAAAATCGAATTTTCTAAGTATCGATATTACATACAGACAATACAGTCTCCACTGCCGCTGATGTAATGTCAATCGATGTGGAGTCCATGGTACTAAAAATTTACAAATATTTTTCAATATTTACTGTGAAAGTTGAGCGCCTCAAGGAATTTTCTGAGCTAGCAGAAGTAACATATAATAATATACTGTCACACTCGAAAACACGATGGCTGACACTTCCAGCTGTAGAACGCATATTAAAGCTTTGGCTGCCATTGAAAGATTTTTCGCAGCTAAAGCAAGAGCCCCGAAAGCAATAACCGACTTTTTTGAGAACCCTATATCTGAATTATACACTCTTTTTGTGCACAGTCAATCATCTTTAATTGAGAAGCTAATTAAAAGGATAGAAAAATCAGTGATTACTGTTATTGAGGTGAAAAGTGTTTTAAATGCTACAACGAAACAACTGAACGACCGGTCAATAAATATTTTCAACAAAGTTACATTTTGCATCTACAAGAGCCAATAAAACAATAGAAAACGTAGACTTATAATTAAAAAAATAAAGATCCGCTGTTAGGTGGTGCTTCACTCACTACATGCTTGCCGTCAATCGCTCCTAAGCAATTTGGAAATTTCCACAATAGCCAGAAGTCATCAGATATAGTTTCCCACATTTCAGTAGTGATTGCGGGTAATATTTCGGTCATTAACTGATCTACTATAATTTTGCATGTCTCTTTCACAATCTTATTAACAGTGCTATGACCTAAACGATAGCTAAAAGAAATTGTCATATGGGAATCGCCTGCGGCTAAAAACCTGAAACAAATAAAAAATATAATTATGCGAGTAGTACATTATATGTATATTAGCTTTATTGCTAACATTTTTTTTTTATATTGGATTTCCTGCAAGCAAAGGTGGACTAATATAAGAGACCAGTTCAAAAAATTTAAAAAATAAAAAACTATTACTGGTCAAGCTGCCAAGAAGATCAAAGTATATAAGTTTTCTGAGCAACTTCAATTTCTTGTGGGTAGCGAAGAAGATAGAGATTCTTTAAGCAATTTTGCAGAATGCAGCGAACCAGTATCTTCTCCACCTTCTTTTGGCCTATCTATAAGCAACAACGATTCAAACACATATCAGCAAACAAATTTGTGGGTTCCATTCCCTTGGATGATATAGTTGTAGCTTGTCAATCGCCTACATCGTCACTTGAACCACATGCATCGCCGGCTACAAATGCAGAAGTAGAGTTTCCTTCTGACAGCTTTGAATTACCATTCCCGAATCAGCGTTTAAAGAGAAAAAAGTTGCCCCTAGCTGGTTCTGCGTCAGCTGTTTTAATGAAATATGTTCTTGAAAACAATAGAAAGAAAAATATAGAAAGTGAATTAAGGGAAAAACATCCTATGGACGCATTTTTAAAAGGAATAGCACCAACGTTAAAATCATTTTCACCTTACTTTCAGCTAAAGGTAAAATTTTTAATGTCATTCACGAGCTAGAGCTTCGGCAATTGACTGAAAACTTAATGTCTCCGTCTCTATCTGTGGCCATAGTTAGCATTCCCTCACTGTCGTCAAAACGGACGCCGGAGGCTCTACAAGCTTATTATTCGCAGTACGAAGACACTAACAATTAATTAAAATACTAATCAAAAATGTTAAATTATATGACTAAAAAATACATCTAAAAGTTAAAATAAATTGTTTATTATTTACCTTAAACATACAGCTAATCGTTCACGGGGTGTAACAGCTTTTTTCATTACGGTGTCCTTTTTCTGTAGATAGGAAGTTAATTTATTTTCTAGTAATGCAAAACACTATTTTGTCATGCGAAAATACATATAAAATTGAGTTTCATCATCTAGAAGCTCTTTGTAAGGAGTGTGGTATTCACCTTCTTGATTTCTCTTCTGCCATGTAGAATGTACAGACCATCTTCTTTTCTTCTTCATTCCTACAGCTTCTTCATCGTTCAACGCAATAGCAATTAATTCCAATTCTTCAAGTGAAAAATCCATATTTTAGTGGTCACAACACTAGCACGTTAGTTTCACGTTACTGTCTCGATGCGTATGCATTATAAACCCGTCCGTATCTTCATAAAACCCCGTTCCGTCCCCGCCCCGTCCACGTTTTTCCCCGCCACGTATGCAGCGACCTTAAGCCATTACAACTATATATATATATCAATAAATCCCTGTTTCACTTGGTCATGCATGCCCTAACTTCCACATTGTTGTGCACACGCCAGGGAAGGTTTCTGAATTAGTTGAACTCTTTTAGAATAGGTGGCGCGGCAGTTGCTTTGAAAAAGAGAAGAAACGTTGGCGGGATCATCTAGTAATACATAAAATTTACAAGCACTTACACAATGTCATTTTGACTTTTGTTAGTTTATAGATTCATTACATTTATACGTTGTGTATAGAGTTTTTTACTGTATTTTAATGTATTTGCAAGTAGCAAGAAAAAAGTCAATATTTTTTTTACACATTTGTGAACGGCGGCGCGGCGGGAGTAATTTCTAGGTAACAGTGCATTTATTTTATGAGCAAATAATAATCGTTCAAAGTAAGACAGCAGGGTAACTGGGTGTTTTCTTTGCTTTTAAAGTCAAACACAAAAATGCGATAGAGTTAGGTGAACAATTCACATTTTAATTTTATTATAAGCATTCAACTTAAAAGCAACGAAACCAGTATATTGGTATTTCTGCTTTAAGGGTTTTATCTTTAGTTCTTAGTAATTTTTTTAGTGCGTTCCTTCTGAGTGGCGTTGCAATTTATTAACCTCATATCAGCACAAAATACGCGCCCCGTCTAAGCAAAACGAAACGCGTTATATTAACAGTCCGTCAAAAAGTATGACAAATAACCTACCTTATAACGCGCCTACAGACTCTACCTCATAGGTGGCGGGGAAAAGAGTTAGGAATGAAAAAGTAAAGTTGTACGAATTTACCAAAAATTTTTTTAAGAATATATTTACAATAAAAAGAAACAAAATAAGTTAAACATTTCGGTTTGACCGGATTCTCATGAGCATTGACGAACCCGGTCAACTTTGGAGCGCTGTAAAAGCGTTTTAAATGAATGAAATTAAAAAAAAATTACAGAGAAAAATTTTCCTCAAATGCATAAAAAAAAGTTATAGAGCAAAAAAGAAAATTCTTATTAAAATTTTCTCACTTTTTTGCTTATAACTTCTTTAATATTTATTTTAGGGCAAATAGTTACAGAAACATATTTGTAGGCAAAACAATTTGCTACAAATTATGTCTTTACAAATTTTTTGTAAAACGCATAGTTTCTGAGATATCGCGAAAAAAGTTTTTTCACCCCGTTTTCCAAGATGGCGGCCGGATGACAAGGGTGGCGACCCCTCAAACTTGGGGTTAAGCTTCTATTGACCCCCCACACATGTCCCAAAAATAAAATTGCGTCCTCTAACAAATGCAAAGCTCATGTAACATTTCAATGGACTATGTGGGTTCTATCATTTTTAATTCTACGGTCTAACAGCCCTCCTTAAGGACGGATTTGACGAAACAATAAGAGTTCGGATTTTACGATTTGACTATTGAACCCTAAAATCATCAAACAAAGTTCTGTTTTTATCGTTTATCTACAAAACCACAGAACCAGTACAGTAACGGATCTATTGACAATTTATTATATTTAGTATTTTATTATCAGTGTTGCTTGCAGTAAAATTTTATTGCCTTATTTGCCATCAGATTCTAGTTGACCTATATCTATACTAATAATAGACATAAAGAGTGTACAGCGCTTTCCTAGTCAGCATTAATTTGAAGTAAAAACGGTGTGACAGAGACGAAGCGAACTTGCAGCGATTAGTTGTCTCTTTCTACATTTGTTTTTTTTAGCAGTGGATTAGTTGCCTTGAATGAACAATCTGAAACAGATACATTTGTAAAAGAGTTAAATAACAGGTTTAAAGTTATTACTAAACCAGTTTCTTATTTTCTTGGGTTGGAGTTCGAAAGAGAAATGATGGCTCTATAAAAGTGCATACCAGAAAGCATACACCAAGAAGTCTTATAAGGTTTGCTATGATTAATTGTAAACTAGCTGCGACTTCAACTAGTTGTTTAGTAGAGTAGTAGAGTGGTTGTTAGTTGGGCGTATGTTTTCTGCATTTAGCCCCACAATTAGGCCATTGTACGTAAGTAACCAATCTATCCGTCGTTGGTTAATCATACCATTTTAGCTCTGTCTAGACATCTAGGAAGTGTCTGATGCTCCTCAGCCCCTCACACAAGGTTTCCGGACTGTCCAGAAGCTCTGTCCGTTGATTGTTCAAAGTCCAAGATTATCCCTCTAGATAGGGGACTGTCAGTGAAGCCGATGTTTAAGAGATGTTCATTTAGTTGGCAGTCACCTGTTATCATGCCAGTTATGTGGCGGAGGTTTTTCCTACTGACTTGCAGTAGTTTGTGCGACAGATGCTCGTCTGCAGTCCCTTTGTTCCGCCTGCTGTTTTTTGTGTAGGTTTGTGTTTCTATCAATAAAAACCTCGTTTTAATTTGGGTAAAGGGTATCGGCACAATCGGTTCGGGTCCCATTATTTAAGTGTCTGATCTCCTCTTTGCCAATTGATCTGCTGTATCATTGCCCAGCGATCCACTGCGGCCACGTATCCACTGAAGAGTTCTTTAGTACATTTTTTTGCAGATTACTGTAGCACTATAGGATTACTCCGCTATTAATGCAGTTGTTTTTTAAAGCTAGTAGCACAGTGGAGCTGTCGAAAACAATGCATATCGAACGATCGCACATTTTTCCAGACAGGACCGCTTCTGCCGGTGGAGTAATCCCGACACCTTCTGCCTGGAAGATAGTGTTGTGGCTACTTAAGGTTTTTGATATATTGATGATTAGTTCATTGGAGAAAACTCCTGCTCGAGTTACAGAATTTGTTTTGGAGCCATCGATGTTGGTCCTTACTTTATGCATATTGGAGCTATCCCTTTCTTCAAGGTTAAGTGGGATTGGGGTAAAATCACATGTCGCAAGACAACAAGTCAACTGTTAAGTTAGCTCACAATCTGTGATACGACTTGCCCCTCAAAACTGAGAGATTTTTACATACGAGAGTGTGTTTCTGAAGGCAATGTTACAGTTAAACAAGTTTCAACGGAAACACAGCTTGCAGACATGTTCACTAAACCTTTGTATAAGCCAATGTTGGAGATAACACGTATCGAGAAAGGGGTGGATGTTAAGAAAGCATATCCAGTACGTGTGTCCCTAGATCCATGTTTTCTAACATATTTTTCTATTCTAGTACAGCTAGATCTGTGGTAATACGGAATAGCTCCTAGGAAACGAGTTTGTTACTGTTATGAGAAAATTATATTATATCTGTCTACTTTCTATACAGTATCATTGGTCCAAAGATAATATAATATACTATACGTCATTGGTCTACTTTAATAAATGATTAACATGAACGTAAGTTAAATTTAACATTCGATCCACAAAATCCATCCGTTTTTAAAAGAAATCAACTACCCAGAGCCACTGCGAGCTACGAACAATATTTTTTTAAAATTAAATTAAAAATGTCTGATTATTATTGTCATCTATGTCTAAGATAGTCTTTGATCTACAAGATGCTAGATCGAAGAAGATACTGGTAGTCTACACAAACTACAGTTGCAATATTTTTTTAAATGACATATTTGTAAAAAAAACAAGAAAAATATCTCATTATTACCTACAGTCATCGATCACAGATTTACAGGGATTACTCATTGAAAATGGTTTTAAATCCAAAATTACTTAAAGAAATATATTCAAAAATAGAAGTCAAGATGCGGGAAACTGGTTGCATCGCTGGGTAATAAAATTACATTTTAATCACAATTTCAAAGTTCTTAAGCGATGGAGCAGTGTAAGAACCAAAGACATTAGAGTAGCATAGACCATGCTATGACCTCTTCATACAAACTTCTCTGTTTAAATATTCCCATACAAATTCACGCTATTTTCATCATTTTGTGTTCAATACATTCACTTTACTGTTTATTCTCCGTCAGTCAGAGGTCAGTGTGTGCATTCGTGCTATTAGTAAAGTGCTGCCAAAAATTTATATAGTTTTATATTATACGACTTTTTGTTTGTACGATATCTTTATCTGGGACTTACTTGATAAAATTCTAGCACAAGATTTCCTCAAGTTAAGTATTAGTCGGTTATTAGAAAATAGAAAATTAGAAAATAAGAGGCTGCTAAGAGTTGGTGAAGACATCATGATAGCGAGAACAAGCAGTCTTAACACAGGATTCACTGACTCCATCTAAGCCAAAAACTATCTTTATTCTGGCTCCATCAGCCAGTTAGGTCTTCACCATAAAGTTTCACACAGTACCCTGAATTATGTTTCTCCGGTACGACATTTAATGGAGGCAGTGATTTAAAACCAAGGGCGAACAACCTTGAATATGTTGACAAATTGGCCAAGGGGTCGCAATTGTATGCGTCAAAAGAAGGCTCAGTAGCGTAGGCCCACATAACTCTTTCCCATTTTGGAAATCATGAGGCTAGTATGAATAGGAGACACTTCAAAGAAATCAAGACCAAGTATTTGATCCGATTCTACCCAACCAAGACGCTGAGTTTTTGCTAAAAAAAGCTAAAAAAATTCCTTCATTATTATAGTTTCGCAATCTTACAACACACATCGTAGTATCTCCGTAATCATTGGGATTCTTGTTGTTGATATCTTCAGCGACATTCGATTCCGAGATTTCTGAGATTCCCTAAGATTTTTAGGTCAAGTAAAGGTTCAAGGAACGTGTTGAAGAAACTCAGCATAAGGAAGTAGTATTTCACCTTCGGGAAAGAGTTGCTACTTACTTTATAAGTCGCAGGTTCGGCTGCCACCTCTTGGCGGAGTGCAACTGGGAAACAGCTTGGTCCTTTTCTCTCGGTTTACACACGAGCTGTGTGAACAGATGACGATCCTTAACTTATAAACGGTATTCAATGCTTAAGTTTGATGAGAGACTTTGCTTTCCTGTGGGTGCTCTATCGCGTGTATAACGAGTTGTGACTTAAGGGTCTATTTAAAATTATGCCTACGGTTTCTTTCTACTAACGAAAAAAAACACAAAGGCATTCGTCAGACAATTGTGTAGGCCTGATCAATTAGTTTTAGTGGCTGCTCCTATAACCGATGAGTCAAAAAAACCGTAGACAGCAACATGACATTCGCTATGAAGTAAAAGGATTTGAAACTCACTTCTGATGAAGGTTAGAAATGAATGATACACACTTTATAGGACAAAAACTCATCGGGTAGTTGGGGGTAACCGTTTGGTCCTAGTCTTGCGTTCCTGAGGTCTAGTTTTTCATGCGGAAGTTTAACGTTTGATACAGGCTGATACTTAATTCCAAGAATAAGCATAGAATTGGGTTTATCCACGTTTGAAACAGATGAGGATTCTGTTGAATCACATCAAGTGAACTATCAAGAAGGGCCAGATAAAGGAGATATTAAAACGGCGTAAATAATCTCAATAAGCTCTTAGCGCAAAACCAGAGCATCACTAATGCAAATATCGTCCACATAGGCATCGCTGGCAGAAAATAAAGTAGACCTCAGGAAGTGAAAACGTTTCCAGTCAGTGAGTTTCACAAAGAACGTAACTACGATGAACAGGCTTGAGCAACGGCCGCAGGCATTAGGGTTTAGCTTAAATATTTACATATATAAGATTATTTATTTATTCAAAGTTTTACTGTTACACTGGTTCGTGGCAACTGCAAAAAAAGTTCGTATAAAATATTAGTACTGTGGCTCAATGTAGCTTTAACCTAAACTGACGAAAAGGAATTTCTCTCACATTTTTGTCCTCGTAGTTGGGTAGCATAGATCCGGGTTTGATTTCCGCTAGGGGTAACCAATATTGTTTCAATTTGTAAATTGTCTCAACTTTGGTTTTCGCCCCTACGATGACATGCTCACCACGTTTGGATAGAATATCACCGGTAAAATGTAGATGTTAAGTGCAAACCAATATGTCTTACGTCCAGGGATGTGTTGCATGGTATTAATGTTTATTGAAAATTATGCTTTATGCCAAGTTGTCACAAATAAAATTTGTGTGCGGGTGTTATTGATAGGTACGATATGGCTATCGATACATAGGTATATAAAATTTTTGAAATGCACACGATTCAATAAAATAAAAAAATCGGTGGAGTGTGAATCGGATTTACACACCATGCGTATCTTTTATGCATATTTTTAACACAAACAACAAAAAAGTGTCGCTAATCAATGACACATCCAAGTACTTATTTCTCTTAATGAACTGGAATATTTTCACTAGATGGCGCTTATATGGTAATTAATAAATTTAATGGCACGAGCCCTACTCACACTTGTCCGGTTTTGCGAAAGTCATCTTTTAAGGGGTAAAATGGGAGTCGGAAGCGTGTATGGAAGTCCGTCATGTTTGATATTTGGCCTTTAGGTTAAAGGTTAAATATTAAGATTAATGTGTTATAACCGTTTTTTATTGTAGGTAAAACCGTAAACAGCTAAAAGCTATGGACCTTTGTCTTGAAGTTTATGTGGACGAAGTCGCAGGCAACGACTAGTTGTTTAATAAAAGGTGTATGGTACATATTATATTAGATTTATAGGTACATAAAATTTGAATATTATTTTATTGTTTGCAGAAAGTCTGGTCGGCATATGAAGTTTCCTTATACAATTTCTGCGAAAATTGCTCAGTTCCCATTTTTTTTTTACTTCAAAAATAATTCTATTTGGATGTATTATCCACCATCTATTATTATATCGACCTATTTCTTTTACAAAATACATATTGTAATGAACTCTGAAGAAAACAAAAGAAGTTGGGCGGAAACGCAGCGAAAATTCGCTGAAAAAGAACATGATCACTAATAGAAATAATTCAAACAAGATTGATTGTAGTATTTTATTACTAAAATAAATTTTCATTAACAATAAATAACCTTTAAGTCTATCGCTTAAATCTTTTACTAGGATAGAGCCAATCTATCCATTCTAATTCTATTATAAATGCGAAAGTAACTCCTGTCTATCTGTCTGTTATCTCTTTACACTTAAATCGCTGTACCGGTAAAGATAAAATTTGGCATGGAGAGAGTTTTAGTTCCCGGAAAAAGAACTTAGGCTACTTGAAAACATCAAGTGTGTATCGGTTTTTTTTTTACAAAATACTAATCCTACTAATATTATAAATGTGAAAGTTTGTTTGGATGTTTGTTCCTCTTTTACGCTTCAACCACTGGACGGATCGGGATGAATCTTGGCATACATATATGTTAGGTCCTGGAATAGCATATAGGCTACTTTTTATCCCCAAATTCCCGCGGGAATAACTATAACCGAGCTCAAAATCTGATATAGCAAAATTCATTAGTATAAGTAAGGAGCAAATCACAGTCGCCGATAACCGAATTTAGGGCAGGCGGAGCCGCTAGCAAATTAGTATACCTAATTAAGGAGTCCTCGCCGATAACCGAATTTAGGGCGGGCTTCAACCACTAGACGGATCGGGATGAAACTTGGCAAACCTATAGATTAAGTCCTGGAATAGCACATAGGCGACTTTTTATCCCGAAAAATTCAAAAGTTCCCGCGGGAATAACTATAACCGAGCTAAAGCGAACTATAGCTATAGCTACAGCTTCCTTATAGCAAACGTCATAAGTATAATAATTAATGAGTTAAGGAGTTCCACGCCGATAACCGATTTAGGGCTGGCGGAGCCGCTGGCAAAATCTAGTTTATTAAAAAATTAAGTTTAATAACAATATAATTACATACACACATACATTCCAATACAAATCGAATAATTACATAAAAACAGAAATAAATACATAATTATATACTAGATGAAAAATAAATAATTATTAAAATAAGTAGGTATAAAATAATTGACATAGCGTTCGATGAAAATAAAATTATTTTTTATGATCTCAAGTGTTCCTCAAATAGTGCTCTTTGAAGCGTTTTTTAAAAATTTCAGTCGATGAACTATCTCTAAGCGTATGCGGAAGAGAATTCCACAGAAAAGCTGTCTGAACAGAAAATGAATTATTAAAAAAGTCAGTAACGTTGCGTGGTATTTTCAATAATTGTAAAGTAACTGCCCAGGTTGATTTAAAGAAGTCAAGAAATTAAATTTTTGACGGAAATATAAAGGACTACAAGGCTCATAGAGAATGTTATAAAGAAGGGGTAAAGTATGACTATTCCGTCGGAAACGGATTGAGAGCCACTTGAGTTCAGTTCTGAAATTGGAGATATGGTCATATTTACGTAAACCGTATATATAGCGAATGCATAGGTTTTGCAGAAGCTCAAGTAAGCAAGGACTACAGTATAGAGTTATTAGAAGAAAGAAGTTATTAGATTTCTGAAGGGTCGGCAACGCGCAAGTGATACCCCTGGTGTTGCAAGCGTCCATAGGCTACGGTGACCGCTTACCATCAGGCGGACCGTAAGCTTGTTTGCCACCTTAGTGGTATCAAAAAAAAAAAAAAAAGTTTGTTTAGTAGCTCATCATTGACGTCTAAGTAACAAACATTGGCGTAGTCTAAAAGAGAAAGTATTAGAGTTTGAGTTAGTGTAATTTTAGTAGAAATTGGGATAAAGTTCTGCAAGCGCCTCAATGAGTGTAGAGTGAAATGGTAATCAGCTTTTAGGTAAATCAGCTACATGTGCATGCCAAGATAAGTTGGAGTCCATAGTAAGCCCAAGATTCTTAGCTGTGTCGACGATTGAGATAACTGTATCATTATACATTATTGGGGGATTGGCATAGAGCCTAATTTAGACATGTATCTACTGCAGACCATATGATTTAGCCCAGTTAAATATGTTTTGCATAACATTTATAAGATTTGCAGCATTAGAGATATCAGAGACGTGACAGTGTCGGAAAAGTTGCAAATCATCAGTATAAAGATCGTAATGTGAAGAAATAATAGAAGTGATGGAATTAATAAATATAGAAAATAGATCTTTCTTTATGGACAAGGCCTAACAAACTGCACTGAGCGAAATGATTTGAGACCTTAGATATAGAATGTACAAGATCAACCATGCCAAATGAAAAACGAAACAGAAAAAAAATTGCAAATGTGTGAGTGGAATAGTGTTGTCAAACAACACTATCGATAATTTTACCTGCACAAAATTATTGCAAACTAGCGCGCTGGTGAAATTAAATATTACCTATGTCGCGTTTACACTCGCGCCACGCAGCCTCGGAACGCGTTGTCGGGCAAAGCAAACGGTTTACACGCTTGTGCTCGTACATGTGCCCAATAACACAGCGTTGAATGCAAGAGTGTAAACATACCATTAGAACCTAAACTATTAGGACTATAATCACGTCTTATAGGAAATTTAAAAATCTAATTACTTTCTTCTTAAAGAACCCGATATCGTAGTCCCTCGAGAAAACCTCAGCAGGGAGCTTATTCCACAACTTAAGCGTTCGCGGGAGTAAGTTCCTCCTCAAACCGCACTGTTTGTGACCATTTAGGTTACGAAGAGTGAGAATGAATTCACTGTCGATGGCGAGCGGAACGATGGTAGAATGTAGAAATAATTTCAAACAATTCCTCAAAACACAGAACATATTATACAAGCGGTAGAACACACACAGGAGGCAAAATCTATCCTCAGACTTAATGGTTCGATACGACTTGTGAGTTTGGGATCATCAACGATTCTTACTGCTCGTCGTTGAACCGAATCAAAAGGGCTAAGCTGATATCCAGGTGCACCCGCCTAGAGATGGCAGCAGTACTTCCTATGGGGCCGGACTTGTGATTTGTAAAGCAACAACCTTTGCCCTGAGGTGAAGTATCGCTTCGCTCTGTTGAGTTGAGTACTTCTGGTTTCTTGGATGCCAGCTTCACCTTGGTCTCCAAATGGTCGCGAAACTGTACAATTAGAGATGGTAAGTGCTGTGTTCTGGAATTGTAGGACCACAGTAAATGGGATTTTCTTAGCGGTGAACGCGCAGACTTGTGTCTTTATTGGGTTGAATTCTGAAACGCTAAACGCCCGCCGGACCTCCCACTGTGTAATGGAGATTTCTGGCATAGTCTTACCGCATCACGGTAAAGTAGGTGGTACAACTCCTTCGTTATTGATATTCGAGTTTGAGGCAATGAGACTGCCCAGTAAATCGGCTTTCTCTCTAGCACTATGGGGGAATCGGTTCTTCGCTGTGGTGGTAACGACCACTAACATAAGTTCCACTTGGCAGCTTAACAAGCGACCAGAAAGCACGACTCCCAGAGGGATAGCTTGCAAAACGCCTACCTATTTTGCCGATGAATTGGAACTTAGCTCTGGCGATTACTTTCTTACTGAACCTCGAGACAGCACTTAATTTGCGTTTTAACTCAGACGTATTCAGATTCTTATTGTTCGAACCGTGATCCAAGCCTCATATGCAGTTTGCTTGAGAATTTTAGCTTCTTTACAAGACCTATTAAACCACGGTCTTTTTTTGACATCGGCAGCTACTCGAGGGTTAGAAATGTAACATTCCATGCCAGCGAAGATTGTCTGAGTGACTGCGGCTGCGCAGATGTCAGGATCTTCTAAGCTGAAGCAGAGCTGCCTCCACGGGTACGATGCATAAAAATCCCGCAATCCATCACAATCTGCTAACTTATAATGCCACACACAACGCCAATTAATTGGCGCAGAGGAAACGGTTAGTGTGCATGACACTTGATTCCGGGCGAGAGAGTGGTCAAAGGAGCCAAGAGGCGCATTTACTGAGAAGGAATATCAGTTCGGACGTGTAGTTAGCGCTCCTAGCCTCTATATTAGGTATGCTCGTTGGAGAAAGTACCAGTTGAGAGAATTTTGTTTGAGTAATTGTAAAGCATAAAAACCAAATTTAATTGATACGTCTCATTTTTTCGTGTATCTAAATTTAACATTATTTAGTAATAATACTAAAACTATAAGAACATTAAATATAGAAACTATTTGTAAGTAGACTTCTGGTGAACAAAACACTGACATAAAAACCAAGTATTTTATATTATTTTTCATCATGCAACCTCTTACAATTCACCCCCACCGTGCGCGTAATACATATTGCATTTCATACAAATTCTATAAATGTGGCTCGATAGCTATGAATAATTATCTTATTAATATTCTATACATGTATAATTACATATATCGATAGTGATGCCGTCGGTTGCCACCTTGACAAGCTCTATGTTAACTAAATGTCTACATATTTTACGCAAAATACTCTCAAAATCCTTATTTAACAACGAAATAATGGTATTCAGTAAATCTAGACAAAAAAATGCAAGCTGTGATTTAAATTGTTTTTTATTTCGTAAAATTCTCAACTAAAACTGGTAAAATATGCATATGACAACAATGCAGTAAAAATTATCATAATTTACCTGTGAAATGTGTACTTATTCGAATTATTATATGTTGTGACTTTACATTTGCTCGCAGCACAAGACACCATAGTTACCTACAAAATTAAAAGTTTGTATGTTAATCCAGGATTATTTAAAAAAAAGCCATTCGCCTTAAGAGAAACGCTATGTCCTCTTACTTGTGGTCATATAATTTTATACTTTTTTTATCATAATTTTAATGAACGTGTTTCTATTTATGCCGCAGCAGGAGCTTCTCATAGACTTTATTATATATACGCATGAAGTCAGCGCTATGTCAATCTCTATCGTAACTAAATAAAAACATATTTTACACAAAATATCCTCCAAATCTTAATTTAGCAACGAAATATGGTATCAAGTCTATAGAAAAACTTGTAAACTACGATTCAAATGGTTTTTTTTCGTTGATTTTTCAGCTGTATTAGATAAAATATTCAATCAACAATGCAGTAATTCTGATTATTCCGTCTTGTAAATAAACATTGGCTCACACTAAAAGACAGCTTTTGTATCTAAAAAATATTTTAAATATTAATGACGGACTACAGAAACAAAAAAAGAAAATTCCAGTCACAGTTAACAAATGACGACCTTACCGGATCTTATCGCCAGACATTGACATAGGCACCTATTTTCTTCTGTCTTATTTTGTCTCGGGCTCTATGCACTTAATTTGGATTTCTCGCTTCCACGCTTTATTGGTCTTTTTTTTTCTTGTGCGGAGATTGAACCTGCACCCCTCGTTTCCGTAGATAGTCTTTACTACCTACACAGTCACGGAGCCGTCAAACCTTTGCCGAAAATGAAATCCTAATAAACTTTATTATCGATATCGATACGCATGACGTCAGTGCTAAGTCAATCTTTATCGTAACTAAATGATTACATATTTTACACAAAACATCCCCTAATCTTGATTTAGCAATGAAATATGGTATTAAATCAAGAGAATAATATATAAACTACAATTCAAATTTATTTTTACGTAAATAAATTCGATAAAATATAATTAACAACAAAGCAGTAAAAAAATCATAAATCACCGGTAAAACGAGTATTTATTCGGATTATTGCGACTTGTAACGTAACATTGGCTCATAAAATAGATACCAAATTTACAATTTAAATATTCTAAAATATAAATCAAGGATTCAAGGAGGAAAATAGAAAATTCCAATCGCTATAAAATAGACCCGCCGATTTCGCCGCTTATCAATGTAATTATTGTCACATTCGGCCATTTTCTTCTATCTCATTTTCTTATGGGCACTATGCACTTAATTTGGATATCTCGCTCCCACGCTTTATTGGTCTTTTGAACGTAGTGAAAAAATTCTATGTCTATGTTTGAGACTGATGTTTTAAAAAAATAGGTTCCCAACATTAAAAAAAATTATAACACTTATATAGAATATTTATATATAGAAATCTATAATTAAAGAAAAACAACCCTCACTTACACGAGCTGTGTAGTTAGTGACTCTGGTGTTGTCTTCCGCATTTCAGCCATCACTATGTGTAGGCTACATGCCAGTGCCTCCCCCTAACTCAATGGCTAATACTAAATTGTCTTACCGACCGTGGCGAAAGCCGTATATATATGTATGTATATTATATAGGGGAAAAAAATACTATTGGCGGCTTGGCGTTACCTAATGGGTATTTTGTAAGCGATGAGTTTTGTACACCTTAGCATAAAAGAGTTAGATACAGAACGCTTATTCCGAACTAAGGACTTTCATCCTCCTCACGCATACATTCAAGCTCAAAGAATTTAGCCGTCGCCATTTTTATCTCTTTTGTGACCTTACAGAGAGGAGAAGAGAAGCAGATAACAGTAATTAATTCTCTCTATTACCCTATTTTGGTAACCGGTTGCACAATTTTGCACATTAGCCAAATGCATGCTTTTTTTGAAAGAAATAAGATATACATTGCGACTATCGATGAATTTCATACGTAATTTCAAGTACGCAACGTATATCTTATTTCTATGGATTTCAAACGAGAATTGTTAGCAATCCAGATATTTCGATATGGTTTGGAAACATTATTGGTTGGGTTGTTAATAAATATAGAAGGGTTTATTAATTAGGCTGAAAGACTTGTCTCCAAACAAAAATTAGTTAAGATAAAGTTTGTTAATCTTTGATAAATTGCAATAAATAAATATTTACCCTCTTGACGCTTTTTGTAAAAATGTACAATTTATTTCAAATCGATAAATTGTTTTGTATTTAAATTTAATTTTTCAATCAAATCGTTAACATGTGGGTTAAACCGCAAGAGATATTTTTGAAAACGGCGATGTGGTAATTTATTTTGCAATATTTGTTATTGCGTTACTACGATGTATTTAATATTATAAGATAATATTTGTTTAGGGATAGTGATGAAACTACACTTTATTTTGCTCTGCAAAGAAGGAAAGGTCATGGGAAGTCTAAAGGTTTATCTTCACTATTGGTGGGTACTCTTGACAGTGTCCGTGATACGAAACCAGCACCGTACAGAATTCTTCATCAAACTCCAAACTCTGAAATCTACTATGGTAATCCAAAATTTATTACATTATAATTTTGACAGTGTTCTGCATTAACACAAGATGCTGAATTATAGTATGGTTATACTAAAATAATTAAAACTGCATTCAAAGATTTTAAATAAATCACCTGTTTGAATCAGAAATCAAATGGGGGAAATAAGAAAAAAATAGTGTTGTATTCTCTACTTTATTCCTGCTATTACAATTGTGTTTGGTGATTTTATTTATCTATTCACTGTATATTTTTATTTATTTACTCACAAATGTGATGAAAAACATTGTGTGTAACACAGGTGGCTTACTACCTTTAATTAGAAACTCGAGTCATAAAACCTTCCAGCCTTCTAAATAGCCTCTCTTTAGCAATTTTCTCTGTACCACCCTTAATACACTATGTACAATATATTATATACCTGTGTCTGTGGTTCATTTTGTTATGTTATATACACACCGGCACAATTAGCGGTACAGAAAAAAGTGAGACTATGAGATAATAACGCATATATTTCCAAGTTCATTCAGATTGTTGGGGGGTGGCATTCTGGATTTAACCCTTCTTTTTAGCAAGTCCCAGACATGTTTTATCGGATTCATATCGGGGGAATTTGCTAGCCACTGCATCACCGGTATACCTACGTGGCTCAGATATGCCTGTACCGATTGTGCACTATGAGCACGAGCATTATCTTGCATTAGAATAAAGTCGTCACCAATAAATGGGGCAAATGGTACAACATGTTCTTCTAAAATGTCTCTGATGTATCGATCTGCTGTCATGGTCCCTCCTGTGACTATCACTAACTCCGTGCGAGCTCCCAAACATATCCCTCCCCAAACAATAATCGAGCTGCCACTGTGTGTTCAAAATTAGACTGTATGTGGCGTTCTCCTTTGCATCCCCATATTCGCTGTCTCCCATCGATCTGTTTTAAAAGAACTCTGCACTCATCAGTAAAGAGAACCTGCTGCCATTCGTTCAATTCCTTTTTTTGTGTTCCGCTAATTGTGCTGGTGTGTATATATGTAATGTCTGTTTTCTATGTGTATAGGTATATGTTACACCTAAATTAATTATGCCTTTCATCATTAAACTGTTCTCTAACTATAAACAGGTTTTTATTAAATGCCAACCTTAATTTTTTCATGACTTGCATGTAAAACTACATTGTAATCAATTGCATAGGTACTGTATTTAAGAGTTCATGTATTTTGGCTGTAAATTCCAAATATTTGCACCTCTTTCTTACATAGGAAACCTTTCTTTCTCACACAGAATCTTATATCAGTAGCAAACCCTTAACTGGAAATCAAATATTTATGTTTGATATTCTTTGCTTCGTAAAAGCGTAATCAGCCATAATTCAAAATATTTTTTTTTTTATATAGAGTTAAAACTTCAAATATATAAATATACTATATCAAAACATTAAGTTTGAATCTTCATTTCTGCAACAATCATTTACCATGTGTTTCCATTTGTAACTTACATAGATACATACAGGTTTCTGTTTGTGTAGTATTCAAATGTATCTGTATTATATCTAAGTTTTATGCAAAACTGAAACATGTAAGTAGCATGTAAAAATGCACAATAAATTATTCTTATTCTTAAATAAAATCCAAGCGGCTGTTTAGCAGATGATGTGGCCCAATGTAAATTTGTCACAATGCAAGAATAAATATGTTTTAAGGTTGGTTAATATTTACTACGGGCTGCATGACTCAAACATAAAGAGTGTCTCTCATGTAAGATGTCATCTATTCAATATATTTTTATTAGATATGGTTATGGTTTCTGATATTGTTTTTATTTTGGATATCTGATATTTTCAGTTATTCTTCACTTCAAATAAGTTTATTAAAATGTAAATCACAATAGCTTAGTTGTAAACAATGAAAGTTGTGATGAAATACAGAAGGATCTAATTGATGTCATGGATCTTCAACTGTAGTTTTTACATATTTTGGATAAAAAATATTTATTATTTAATATTATTAAATTTAATTATAATTATTATTAAATTTTATTGAATATAATTAATTAAATATTTATATTTCCTTTGAGTAAAAGTTTCCCTAATGAATATTTGGGATACATTCCCTTTAACCATGGCCTTACTTTGTCACCTTGTTCATAATCATAATTTTATAGATTCAAAAGTAAAAGTGTGATGATATTATGTATATTATTTAGTTATAGCAACAGCATTGACAGAACAGGAGATAAAACAGGATTGGCAGTGGCTGTTTGATAATGTCTGTCCAACTTTACATTCCTTTGACACTGAAGAGGAAATAACAGAGTTTGTCTGCTGTAAAATAAATTCTATAATTGCTACTGAGCAAGAAAACTTTACTGAAGGTCAGTATTTGTTATTTGGTTTTCAGCCATGCAAATGATTTTGATATATAATGCTTTGTAAATAATGTTTGTTTTCAGATGAAGACACAATTACTTATAAAAGTGTTGATTTTGAATTCCACCAAAGATTTAACATGCCAAATGATGAAAAATTAGTTTGTTACTACTCCTGCAGGTAATTGTTGAGGTTCAAACTATATTCTACAAGTATTTTGCTAAATAAAATGTTTATATGGACCATCCATTTAATGACAATTAAGTTAAAAAAACTAATAAGTAAAAATATATAAAATTTTAAAAACCACTGACTTAAAAAAGATTTAATATCGATAGAACAAGTGAAAGAAGCTTAGAACCACTTACTAATTTAATAAATCACCTTATTCTGATCACCAAACTTATTCTGATTTCTCTTTCCTGCTACATCATCAGACCTTGATCACCATCTATCTATGACCAATTCCAATGAGCCTAAACATGATACACTCCACGTGGGAACCACCTCTCCTAATAGGATAAAATATGAATTGAAAATATTCTACATAAAAATAATGATTTTAATAAATCAATCTCACCATTCTTTATTTAGATAATTGAGGTCAATCCATGGTGACCTCTTAGTTTCTGTAGCACTCAATATCGCAATTCACTATGAGTTTGATATTTGGGCACCTAAAACTTAAAACTTTATTTAAAATAATTGCTGAAAATTTTTTAAATCATTTTATGAGTGATCATTGTTTTCATTAGATCATTATAACGAAAGCATATTTTGAAATGTTTTTGAAAATTATCAAGAGGCAATAACAATATCTTAATTTACTTAAAACAGATTATCAATAACTATAGTAGTGATATAGTAGTTTTTCAGGGTGTCAAGTTAAGTTATTATCAAATACTACTAATCTACGGTCCCTTGAAGCAAAAAGCTTGTAAAAAAATCAAGCTTCTTGAAATTTTGCAAAAAGCAATGCCATGCACACAAAAGAAAAAATTGAAAGCCCTATTTGTTGTTATGTCACAAAAAAATATTTCTTTGGCGATTATAAACTTCTTTGCTGTTAGTTGTCCAACGGCAAAGTTAAATTTGTCCCTCAATACAGTTTACCTTTGACGGAACCCTCGGGGCGCAAATCCGACTCGCACCTGACCGGTTTTTATTTATACACAACATTTTCCAGATTTCCGTAAGATTTATAAGGTTCACCAATATTTTAAAAAGAAGAGTTATGTGTGAGTCAAAAGTGTTTTTTTTATTTCCTAGATCTATTTATGTTTTTTTACTATACATATATGTTTTCTTATTGTTATTCTTGTAGCTTAGTGTTGTATAATTTTTAGTTGAATATATTTCATTTTTTGTCCTCAGTTACTGGAAAGGGAAAATGCCACGACAGGGTTGGATGTATTTATCAGTACATTACATGTGCTTCTATTCAAACATATTTGGACATAAAACGTCTATCAAAGTTAGGTGGGCTGATGTGACTGAGCTAGCGAAAACCAACAGTCTACTGTTCCCAGATTCCATTAAAGTTGTGACCAGGGATAAAGAACATTATTTTACATTGTTCTTAAAGAAAAATGAGACATTTGCTCTTATGCAGCAGTTGGCTAACATTGCTATGAAACAGTGAGTTAATAATTAAACTGTAATCTTTTCTGTAAATAATTTACTCCTTAAACTGTTTTGAAACCAACATAATAGAGTATGTATTTGTCTATTTTTTATACTTAATTATGAAAGGTCTTATAGAAGAGCAACATCAGTTGAAGTTAATTTTTCCGCTGATAACTATGTCTTTTTTGTTTTTTGTTGTACTTGTATTAAATCCGTCTAGGGGTTGAAGCGTGATTGATTAACCACCAACCAAACATTCAAATTTTTGCATTTATGGTATTAATGGGATAGCTGGTAATTAATTAATGTTACCAGCGGCTCCACTCGACCTAAATTTGGTTATTGGCGTGGAATTCTTACGTCAATTTTTTAAAAAGGCCAGCTATAATTTGTTTAAGCTTCGTTATAGTTATTCCCGCAGGAACTATTGCATTTTTCTGGATACTATCCTATGTCCTTCCCCGGAACTCAATCAATCTCCATACCAAATTTTATCTAAATTGGTTCAGCGGCTTAAGCGTGAAAAGGTAACACCAGACAGACTGATAGAAGGCAGACAGACATAGTTACTTTCACATTTATAATATTAGTATGGAAGTATGGATAATTTTGGAAACTACTAACTTTACTGGGCTCGTACAATATGTACAGATATGTAATTATGTATTTGTAAATTAAAATTAGTTTGCTTAATAATTTTAGACCTTTTTAATGGACTAATTGAATTGTGTAGCTTTGTAAGCACTAAAACACATTTATAAATACATTTAATGGCATTTGGTATTTCATGAATGTATGTATCATTTCTGCGCAAAACATGGATAATATGGCATTTTAGTAGCAAATTATTTATAGTTATAGATATTAAATGCAATGAAGTTCATGTGTAAAAATTTGCCGTGCAATTACCATAATAAAATAACTCCACTATAAGAAAATTGAATGTTAAGACAAGTGTGTAGTTACGAATTTTTTCAGGCTAATAGATGACAAATCAGGAACATTCAACATCGACAAAGAGTTGTTAACAAAGTTAAGCAAAAATGTTCCAAAGAAACCATCATTCTTAAAAAGAGATTTGGACGCAAGGAAGCAATCAAATTTGTATACGCTGAAATTCCGTTTGCCACAAAATGAAAAACTTGATGGGACCGAAGAATGTACTTTATGGACGCCTTATAACAAAAAACATAATTGGGGCAGACTATATTTATCACAGAATTTTATTTGCTTTGACAGTCGGGTTAGTATCCTAATTATAGTCCAGTCAAGTCAGGAAAAAACGGTTGTCTTTTCTACGGCTAAGATTTTTCCTAACTAAAGTGTAGTTAAAGTGTAAGTTAAAGTGTAGGTAAATGAATTTTGGTACACAAGTAGATCCCATCCTCGATATGGACGTGTGTAACACCAGAGGCATCACTCGCGCGTTGCAGACCTTCAAAAATCTAATAAAGTCTTTCTTGAAGAACACCATAATTTAATCCTTAGAGAAAACCTTGGCAAGGAGGCCATTCCACAACCTAAGCCTTCACGGAAGGAAATTCTCTAAACCCACACTGTATGAGAGAGACTATTTAGGTTCTAAGGTGTGGAATGAATTCCTTGTCGATGGCGAGCGGTGTAATGGTAGAAAGTAGCCGTGGGTATCATTTTGAACAATATCTAACAATACAGCCCATCATACAAGCGGTAGAACACACAGAAAGGCAAACTTTGTCAGATTTAAGCGAGCTGTGACTTTGGGATCGTCGACGATTCTTTCAGCCCATTATGAAACCGAGTCAAAAGGGCCAAGCTGGTATCTGGGTGCACCCGCTCAGAGATGGTAGCAGTAATCCATATAGGGCCGGACTTGCGACTTGTAAAGCAGCAACTTTTGCCCTGAGGTGAATTACTGTTGTATCGAAACAATACGATTATAAATATATAAATACTACCCGTATAATTTGTATGGTATTGCGCGTACCTGGGAGCCGAATCTAATGTCTCATTTATTTATTACGCATTCATGACTGGATACTGGTGAGTTACTTTCAGTACCGGTCAGTTACTTGACAAGTTGTCAATGACAACTAAAATCAGGTCATTAAGTTGTAGACCAAGCGAAGTAAATCATTACAAAGAACATTATTGTCGATGATGACTGAGTCGTCTGCAATCAGTCCACAGTGCGTTTACAGTCCATAATGAGTTAAACAATCGGGTCTTTATTGTTATTATGTAAGTATAGAGGTTAGTTATACATACGCAAAAATAGATAGGTAATAAACATTATAATGTGAAACTGATACAATAAAATATGCGTGCAATTTTAGTCATAATAGTAAGTATTTGTTGTTATGATTCAATTATCACATATCAATTTTGATTATTGAGTTTGTTTATTTAAGTATGATATATAGTTATAGATAGGATGTTAATTTGTTTCGTAATTTTACTTACATTACATCATTACAAAGATACTTTGTATCATTATTTAATATTTACAATGAGTCCGACTATAAGATAGACTAAAGGCAAAGAGTAATGTCCTTTAACTTAGTTCTCACACTTGGCATTGCAATATTTTATTAGATTGCAATGTCAACTGCCACTTTGTTTGTTTTAAAACATATTGCAAACATGTCACAATGTGAAATTGAAAGTAGTTCCTCGAAGCATTTAGTATACAAGGAATGCCGATATTATTTATAAACTTTGTTAAACTTAGGGATACTCCTTATTCCATGTGGTTTTTGTAGTAATTGCTTTTAGAATGCAACATTTTATATAGTATATTTCCATGAGCTAGCTTTTGCCAGCGGCTTCGCCCGCCCTTGGTTTTTTTTTTTTTGGGTTATCGGTGTGCGATGCTCCTACTGCGGCAGATTGAGTAGTAACAAACGTTATAGTTATTCCCGCGGGAACTTTTGAATTTTTCGGTATGCAAAATAGACTATGTCCTATTCCAGGACCTAACCTATACGTATGCTAAGTTTCATCCCAATCCGTCCAGTGGTTGAAGCGTTATTAAGTAATAAACATCCAAACATCTAAACTTTCGCATTTATAATATTAGTGGAATGGGATGAGATAATATATACAATACATGCTAGCGGCTCCACCCGCCCTAAATTTGGTTTTTAGCGTGAGATTCTTACGTCAGCTCCTTAATTATACTAATGATGATTGCTACCTATAGCAAGCTAAAGTTCGTTTAAGCTCGGTTATAGTTATTCCCGCGGGAGCTTTGGATTTTTTCGGGACAAAAACTATCCTTTGTCTTTCCCCGGGACTCAAACTATCTCCATACCAAAATTAATCGAAATCGGTTACAACACAGAACAGACAGAGTTACTTTTGCATTTATAATATTGGTATGGAAACTCCCCAAAAACAGCCCTTACTCTCTAGCCGTGGCAGGCCTGCCACTCCGGACTACAGTATTCGCCCTTAGAAAATCATTTATGGAACAACTAAATGTTAACAACATATTTTATTCGTCCCTAATATGTACTTTGTGATCTTGCTATTAGATAGGGCCCTTAATTTAAATTGATTTTGCAGGTGAGACAGCTAGTGCGCCTTACCATCCCTCTTCGCAGCGTGCACCAAGTGGAGCGTGCTGACTCTGCCGGCACAGGTAGCTCCGGTGATTCAGGCAGCATCCTTATAACCACTGCACATCACACAAGCTTTCTTTTCGGCAATATTAACGACAGGGACTTCCTTGTGCACAAAATATCTGAACTACTCGCCAAATTGCCCAAGTAAGTTGAATTATTTTCTGTGCATAGACATTTTTATGATGTATTATGCTGTTATTAGCATGATTGTTGTGATTCTGCTATTAGAATGATTAACATTTAATTCATACGGCTACTTTTAATTGGTGATTCATATCAAGGTTATTTCAATTCATAATACCTATTCACTTTTACGTTTTAATTCCTCAAGTAATGAAGTTTTCTTTTTTACATGAAACATTTTTTGGTCTTATATTAAATTAGTTATGATTTGTTGTGATTTTGGTAATGTAGTTTATAGTGTTTTAGTGGATTTTCAGATTAGAATTAATTCATTTGTTACAATAACATCCATGTAAAATATAAAAAAGTATAAAAACTTTATTTACACCCACGTTGTTTATCTTATCTTCTGTAATGGGTTGAGAAAATGTAGTCATGTGACCTAAATAATGTAACCCTATGTTGTATTAAATTTCATAACACAACCATAGACTTCGAGATCTGTTATATGTCCTATGGACTGCGCAATAGCCTCAACAAAATTGGACGCACTTTAGAAAAGTTAATCTGTGTTGTCTTTTGTCTTAGACTAGACACCACAGTTTCGCTTCATCTTTGTCACACTTTTGCGACTCTTTTTTTACATCTGGCAAGGAAATGCGCTGTCCATTTCTCTATGTCTATGAATACAACTCAATTGGGTGCTTTAGTGATATATATTTAATATTGTTTCAATTTTACATGCTAGGGTCTTAGACCATGCTGCAAAGTCATCAGTTATTATTTTCGTGCGTAGTATTTATCAAAATAAATTCTTCCGTATCATTATCTTAATATTTGTAGCGTACATTTATGGCTTTTATTATAAGTATTTAAAAAACACACAAAATATACTCGCACTTGCGCAAATATGTATCTATTTTCTCTGCCATTGTTTGTTTTAGTTTTTTTTTGTTTGCTTACTTGTATAAAATGAGTAATACTGATAATTATAAGCATTGCTAACACGCTACCAGATATTTTTACAGAAAGTTATTACCACAACATTTATATGTTTATTGTTTCTTTATATACCACATACTTCATGTCGTGGGTGTAGATAAAGTTGTGTATGCAACTGTACATACAGGCGACCTCCATAATAGTAATACATACATTATTTCTCATTATACGACAGTTTTATAAATTACTATAATAGCTCAGTCAAAATTATACGAATATCTGTGATTTGAAATACCAAGACAATTACCGATCGATGTTATTTTTAGTTGGCTTAAAAAATGGGTTGAAAGGCTATTACCAACTTGAAACGTTGGCCATATCAATTTGTGTCTGTACCATACTGCGATTATCTGCTTTTATTTACTCCTTCTGTCAACTATTATTTTTTTAACTCTTAATTACGAATTTCTCTTTGCAGTAACAGCTAATGCATGTGGTTATGCAGCAAAAAATAATGGTGTATTCTTTGTAGTGGTCTGTCGAATTTGCTTGTTATATTTTTAACAGAGAACGTCGTTTCTTCAGCGAATGGCATTTTGCGAGAATGAAAACAGCTACTAACATCGGGTTTCATCAATGGGCATAAATGTTGGTGTTTGATTGTGTGGTAATACTCGATTGTGTGATTGGCAGTGTTGTGTTTAGGGAGAAAGCGACGAGAGCTGTTGCGCGAAAAGAGGAGACTGAAGGTTGGACGCCGCAGCCACCATTGATGACTCTGTTCAAGACACACCAGACATCGCCTATTAAGCAGATACAACAGAAGAAGGTAAATTATCTGAAATATTGGGATTTTTGTATTCTTTTAGATTTATTTTGCCTATCGAATCCTGACCTTTTACTATTCGGTATTGTTAAATTATATTATGTCTCTGGTCTTTAATTTTGCCACTTATAACTCTTAGGTTGGTGAGTTACGACAACTACAGGTATGTGAAACCAGCGGCCCACTCTATTTTTAAGAATGGCCCAAATTGAGAAAAAAGTTTAAAATACGTCTACTAGGATTTTCTCCAAATCGTGATGTTTGTGTGTACCCGGCTGGTTGCTCCCTTAAGGTCACTAAAATATACATACATTTATGTGGGTATCTAGTTTATTATTTTATTTTAAGGAGATTGACGTTCGGATCAGAGAGTCTGGTATTGTAAATCTAATATATAAAAATCTCGTGTTATGGTGTTTGTGGTTTGGGAAACACTTCGATCGATTTCGTGTCACGGTGTTTGTGGTCGCACTCCTGTGAAACGGTTCGACCGATTGAAATGATTTTTCTGTATATTTGGTAGGTATGAGAACAGGTCGTAAAGTACTATCACCCTCCTACCGATCTAGTGCGAGTCGGACTAAATGTGATGCGGACGAAGTTGCGCGGGTCAGCTAATAACTCATAAAAAACCTATATATACACTTTAAGACATCAGTAACAAATGTGGTATATATTTACATTATACGGCGTGTACAATATATAACTTGAACCAAATCAGCAGGTTGCATATTTGTAGGTCATGACATTATAAAGCCACCCAAGTTATTCTAGGTGCTTAAAACCTTTTTATATGTTTTTATATGTTACAAAGCTAGCTTTCGCGACATAGATAACGAAGAGGAATTTCTTCATATCTTTTTTAAGAAATTTAAAAAATAAAACGGGATTAAACGCGTCTTTATTTGGCCTTTTTCCCGAGGGTTTTTTTTCTGAATGACTATGCATGCAGCCATTACTGCTCCACCGAGCTTTCGGAGACGCCTTCAGAGTCTCAGCCCATATAGCGCCCAACGCTCAAGGGCTCCCCAAGGGAGGAGCCTCGGCTAAAGTTGTCACTCTTGGGGTCGTCCCTTCGACCGGCGTGAGTCTCGAACCCGAAGGTGAGTCACCGCCAGGAGGGGAGTTTCCCGTTACGCGGGTGCGGTTGCAATTAGTGGGGGCGAGAAGCGCCCGGGCACGCTTTGATACCTCGTGTATCCTTGCGGGCGCCGACGAACCTGGGAATGTCGGCGTCGTGTTAAGGGGCAGGCCCTATTGGGGGAGGTCGTAGAGACTAAACTCGCTATCCGACTGCCAGATCGTCATCTGGGACCGTTAGTACGTGCCGAGGCCGCCTTACGATAGTTTTACGACCATGCCGAGGTTGGTCGGGGGGATGATACGTTATGGATTGCACTATTAGTCGATTCGGGTGATTTTGTGTTCGCTCGAAAAAGCGGACTGCCAGGTCTTTGAAATATTGGGGAGTCGTGAGGAGCTCAAAGTCCCTGTGTAGGTCCGTATTCCGGACGTACCAGGAGGCTCCGGAGGCCGCTCTGAGGAAGCGGTTTTGGAGGGTCTGGAGTGTATGGACATTGCGTTTTGACAAAGCATTTGCTTGTATGGGGCGGATGCAAGTGACGTCAGCTTATTTCTAAGCTACATCTTACTGTACTTGCTTGCCTATCATGGGATATAGACTACCAAGGATAAAAGCGACTCGGTCTCTTAACTATTTGGTGGGATCGCGGAAGTTTACACGCCTAGCCAGGGTCGCACCGAGATATTTGGCCTTGTTTTGCCAAGGACTGGCACGGCCGAAGAGCGAGAGGGGAGATGATCGTGGAGGGCGGCCTACGGTGAAGAGAATGGCAGAGCTTTTGTCGGCATTCACTTCGATTCTCCATTTCCGAGACTATTCGCCTAGGGTGGTGATTGCGGATTGGAGTCTCTTAGTGATTCGACTCACTTGTCTATCGGTGGGGTACCCGAGGGGGTACAAGGTAGTAGTATGGATGCCTCCACTTGAAGCTGAAGACGCCGCGCACTGCCTGTCTACCCGTGACCAAGGCTGGCGGAACCCAGCCGAAACGTTGGGAAAAAGGTATTTTGCCAAATAATGACGCGTTTAATCCCGTTTTATTTTTAAATTAGTAATGGAACGCAAAAATTTAAAAACTGTTATCCTTTTAGAAATTGCGTGCAAGTAAAAGAATTGCAAATATATCCTTTCAAATATAGTTTTACTATATTTATAAAGAAAAAAAAAATTGGTTTATATTTCATCATGTAATGTTACAGGAGAAGCAATGGGAAGACCACATGGCAGAAATGGGCCGAGGAATCAGCATGTACCAAACCACAGCTGGAAGTGAACTCGTAGTAAATGGAATTCCAGAGTCTCTTCGAGGCGAGCTATGGAGTGTCTTCTCAGGATCCATATTGCAGAAGGCGCAGAATAAAGGGCTTTATGAAAGGCTTGTGAATGAAGCATTGTCATCTAAGAATCCTGCCAATGATGAGATTGAAAGGGATCTTCATAGGTCTCTGCCAGAACATCCAGCGTTCCAGAACGATGTAGGTATGTGCATTGTATAGATTGACAACATAACAGTTATCTACACATTAATCATCATATCATTAATTTTTGTTACAAAAATGTGACGGCAGGTTAAATCTACATTAATATTATAAAGAGGATAGATTTTTATTCTTGTAACGAATAAACTCAAAAACTACTATACCGATTTCAAAAATTCTTTTAACATTAGAATGCTACGTTATCCCTGAGTAACATAGGCTATATTTATTATCAGGAAAAATTAGGTATTCCTAATAAAACTGTTAACCCAAGATGTTAAATTTTTTTACCATAAAACATCTTTCATCGCATGCGCTTCGGAAACTATTGATGATAGAACAAAAAAATGTACTACACTATTAAAGAAAATATCAATCTTCGCGATACCATATGTCCAACTATTGTAGTTATGTCACTTCAACTACTTTTTTACATTTAAAAAGTTGTTAGAAATGCCGACGATGTTATCCATACCTTTGTATTAATCCTTATCCAAATAAATCATTTCGTATTCAAGACTGTCTCAATACCTGTAGATTACTTTTTAAATTATTCAAATCGGACATTCCATTCAAAAGATATTACGAATTTAAAAATGTCAAGCTAAACAAAATACTAAAGAAAAATAAACGCCGCCGGAAATTTAAAATGATTGTAAAGTTTTTTGAGTAGTTTGAATTTGTTTTATTTCTGGAATATTCGGCCCGAAACAAAAAGATTCCTGGATGCCGCGATATCACCTTAAAATTTGAAATTAAAAACCCGACTGACTGGGGTTAAATGACAAACCAACTAAGTTAGGCCCAAATTGAAGTATAAGCGATGGTTTCCTACCCTAAGCATGACCCAACATGATCTTGGACTGGATTAATTTGTATATAAACTATCAACCCACCAAAATCAAAAGACGAAACTCTAGAACTAGTGTATGTCGCCAGTGATGACTTTAGGTAGAGACACTGGGTCTTACTTACTGTTGGCCTTCTTATTAAGCTCAGAGTCGTACAGCGAGTTATGGAGTTCCTTGTGGCATAAAATCTGGAAGAAGAAAATTCGCTACAGAACGAAAGTCACAGACGTAGCTCATGAAGCAGGCTGAAAGGCAATAAGAAGGCTACATGGCTCTTTGAACTAATAACGGATGGGGAAGAAAGGCTTAAAGTCCTCACGTTGCGACTACGGATCGGAAGACGCAGCGTGGGACGGCCTCATACCAGGTGGACAGACGTCCTGGTTAGAGCCGCAGGAAGCTAGTGGAAGTAGGCAGTTCAAATCCTGTCGTTGTGAAGATATATGGGGGAGGTCTTCATCCGACTAGATTTCTTTTGGCTGAAACGACGATGAAATACGTAAAAAATACGTAAATAAAAGATTTGAGGGTATAGAATAGCATAATTGTGAACAAAGTTCAATTAGTCTTAACTTACTAACTTTTTGAGATATTTGTACAACAGAACATTTGAAGTGAATAAACAATTATTTTTATTACAGGTATATCAGCCCTGCGTCGAGTGCTTTGTTCCTATGCCTTAAAGAACCCCACGATTGGTTACTGTCAAGCCATGAACATAGTTGCGTCGGTGTTGCTTATCTACTGCCCAGAGGAGCAGGCATTTTGGCTGCTAGCTACTATATGCGAGACATTGTTGCCCGATTACTACAATACAAGGGTCGTTGGTGCTTTGGTAATAGTTTTGCTTAATTTTCTTTTAAATTTGTCTTATATTTAAGTTTATATTTTAACTAATGGTAGTAATGGAGTCATTGTCACTTACACTGACGAGCAAAATTAACTAGTCACTTAGAACTCCCAAAAACTTTAGTTAAGACATATATCACTAAAAATAAGTCGTTGTTCTTCTATATTTCGCTCCTGCGAACAAGGTACGGGTGCCGGGGTACGTGAATGAGTGTCTTACGTCATGACCCGGGCAGAAGCTCCGGGGTACAGAAACGCCTCTAGTGAATTTTAAAAAGAGGGGCCCTACTTATCAGCGACCCAGATGAACTTGACGTAAAATATGTTCTACTCTAGTCGCCTACAGGTGGGCACTCTATCGTTCACTACACAGGTAATCTTGAGGGAGAGCTCTGCCCTCGGGATGTCGCTAATGCAGCGGGGCGATATCCCGTATGTGCGGAAATGGGCTATTGTCCGCTCGATCGAACAGACGGGTCACTAAAAATAAATTTTATTTAAACATAATTAAAAAGTACTTTCTAAACTGTAATGAAACCACATTCGTATTATAGCATTAGTCAACAAATTAAACAATTAGTCAAAAAAGCAACTCTTTTTAATTAGTTTTTGTTAATACATAAACTAGTAAGCTGTCTTAACTAGTTTATGTGTTAAGTGACTAATTAATTTTTGCTCATCAGTGTAGCTAATGTCCGAATAGGGTTGGCAACGCGGGAGTGATAATTCTGGTGTTGCAAGCGTCCATAGGCCACGGTGACCGCTTACCATCAGGCGGACCGTGTGCTTGTTTGCCACCTTAGTGGTATAAAAAAATAATAATAGATTTTACTGCTCGCTAACATTTGTGAAAATTTGCTGACTACATTAGCTTTAATTATTAAACTCGCATTTTACAAGCTCCAGTTATTTCGATGTTATTGCAAACACCAGGATCGCGTGGTAGCTTTTTTTTTTCTGAGCTGACTATGCAGTTGGCTGTTGCAGCCATTACTGCTTCACCGGACTTTTGGGGCGAGACTCTGAAGGAGCCTCAGCCCATATAGCGCCCAACGCTCAAGGGCTCCCCGCGGGGGAAGCCTCGTCCCTTCGACCGGCGTGAGTCTCGAACCCGAAGGTGAGTCACCGCCAGGAGGGGAGTTCCCCGTTACGCGGGTACGATTGCGATTGAGTGGGGGCGAGAAGCGCCCCGGCACTCTTTGATACCTAGTGTATCCTTGTGGGCGCCGACGAACCCGGGGACGTCGGCGTCGTGTTTGGAGGGAGGCCCTATTCGGGGAGGTCGTAGAGACTAATCTCGCTATCCGGACAGCGAGATCGTCATCTGGGGACGTTAGTACGTGCCAAGGCCGCCTAACAATAGTTTTACGACCGTGACCGGGTCGATCGGGGGGACGATACGTTGTGGATTGCACAATTAATCGGTTCGGGTGATTTTGCGTACGCTCGAAAAAGCGGACTGCCAAGTCTTTAAAGTATTGGGGAATCGTGGGAAGTTCGAAGTCTCTGTGTAGGTCCGCATTGCGAACGTACCAAGAGGCTCCAGAGGCCGCTCTGAGAAAGCGGTTTTGGAGGGTCTGGAGTTTGTGGAGATTGCGCTTGGACAGCGCAAAGACTACGCTAGCATAAGCTAGTATGGGACGGATACAAGTTGTGTAAAGATTTAGCTTATTTCTAAGCGACATATTACTATACTTGCCTATCATGGGATAGAGACGGCCGAGGACAAAAGCGGCTCGGTCTCTGACTATTTTGGTGTGAGCTTGGAAGTTCAAACGACTATCCATGGTCACACCGAGATATTTGGTCTTAGTTTGCCAGGGAATGGCACGACCGAAAAGAGAAAGGGGAGAAGGCCGCGGAGGGCGGCCTAGGGTAAAAAGGACGGCAGAGCTTTTGTCGGGATTCACCTCCATTCTCCATTTCCGAAACCACTCGCCTAGGGCGGTGATAGCGGGTTGGAGTCTCTCAGTGATTCGACTCACTTGCCTATCTGTGGTATAGAGAGCGGTATCGTCCGCAAAGAGGGCTAGATTGGTACCTATCGTTTTAGGGATATCGTTTGTGCATAGAAGGTACAAGATGGGGGCGAGCACGGACCCTTGCGGGACTCCTGCTTCTATGGGACGGGGGGAAGAGAGAGTGCCTTCGACTTTGTAGCGAAAGCTACGATTCGACAAATAGTCTCGTATGATGAGCACGAGACGATCTGGCAACTGAAAGTTGTACAGTTTAAAAATTAAACCGTTGTGCCAGACTTTGTCGAAAGCTTTCGCTACATCGAAGAAGACAGCGCCCGTGTGACGGGTCTTACCTAACGCTGGCTGAAAGCATGTGAGAATATGTTCCGTTATGCGGAGGACTTGATGGACGCATGAGTGTTTGGCACGGAAGCCGAACTGCTCGTCTATTAAAATGCCTCTGGAGACTATAGCGTTCCGTAGGCGGGCGAGAAGGAGGCGTTCATAGAGTTTACCAAGGGCCTTTAGTAAACTTATGGGGCGATAGGAGGACGGCTCGGTACGAGCTTTACCTGGCTTATGGATGCCTATAACAATTGCATCTTTCCATTGAGATGGAAAGATGCAATGTTCCATAGCAGCGTTAAAGATCGCTACTAGGAGGCAGACAAGGGGCAGAGTGAGGCGCTTTAGGATATCGTTAGAGATACCGTCCGCACCGGGGGATTTACGGGGGCGTTGGTCTTTGATGACCTGTACGACTTCGTCGACAGTGACAGGGGGCAGGGGGTCTTGTGGAGGCAGAGAAGTTCTGCGCTCCACTTCGCCGTCTACCTCGCGCACGTGGTCGGGATCGAAGGGCTGTGTGCTTAAGGCACATTGGGCTTGGAGGCTAGACGCTAGGCAATCCGCTTTTTCGTCGTCGTTGAACGCGGGAACGTTGTTGGGACGAGATAACGGAGGGAGAGAGTTTGCGGTTTCGGATTTTAGAGCTCTGGCTAAGTGCCAATAAGCTTGGTGAGAAGGAGAAATGTTCTCCATAAGATCACCGAAACGTTGGGCGCGGAGCTCAGCTACAGCGGTTCTTACACGGCGGTGTAAGTCGTTGAAGCGAGCTTTATTATCGATAGTGGGAGCGCGATCGCGTGCGCGGCGGGCCGCGTTACGCTCAGTCATTAGCGACCTGATGTGCTGAGGCAGGATTAGGTGGTGATAATCACCAACCGGCACCTGTCGTGAGCACTCGCCAACGGTGGCGGTCAGGTGGCTAGTGAGACAGTCGATAGCTACATTTAGATCGGTCGCAGAAGAGATTACGTTGGGAACGCGGTCTAGATGTGGCGAGCTGGGATTTTCGAGCAATTGCCCAAATTTATCCCAGTCCGTCACGGTTCCAGTGCCGGGAGGAGAGGCGTGGTAGCTTGTGCTCTTGCGCGTTTGAACGAAGACTGTGACGCAAATGTATATCTTCCCTCATTCTTTTTTGTTTTATTATGGCACTACTGGAACTCACTTGAAAGTCATCTCGACTGTTATTAGGGTTCCGTACCCAAAGGGTACAAAACGGGACCCTATTACTAAGACTTCGCTGTCCGTCCGTCTGTCACCAGGATGTATCTCATGAACCGTGATAGTTAGACTTTTAAAATTTTCACAGATAATGTATTACTGTTGCCGCTATAACAACAAATACTGAATAAACAAAATATAATCAATATTTAAGGGGGCTCCAATTCAACAAACGTAATTTTTTTTGTTAGTTTTTATTTGATATTGATAACGGCATCAGGTAGACGGCTAAAATATTCACAGAATATTAAGCTATATATTGAATTAAATTAAAATAAAATAAATATTTAAGGGGGTTCCATATAACAAACGTGATTTTCTTGCCGTTTTTATAGTTAATGGTACGGAACCCTTCGTGCGCGAGTCCAACTCGCACTTGGCCGGTTTTACTCACTGTGTCACTGTACATTTTTCGAAACGGATTGATTTGTGACTGTTTTTTTTTATAAATCTTAGCACTGGTAGTGCCATAACAGAACAAAAATGATAAAGGGTAGATATATTTGCCCATAGTCATCAATCAAACAAGTAGGCCCGTTATCTCGCGAACATGTTAAAAAGAAAGATTTAGGTACTGACAAAAACTAATAACTAAAATTAAAAGCTTAATCTCTCACAATTAGGTTGACCAAGGAGTCCTTGAAGAATTGACTGAGGCACACCTTCCAGAACTACACGCTAAGTTGGACGAACTTGGAATGATGAAGATGATCTCCTTATCTTGGTTCCTGACGCTTTTCATAAGCGTCATGCCCTATGAGTGCGCTGTCAATGTTATGGATTGCTTCTTTTATGATGGTGCGAAGGTTATTTTTCAGGTAAGAGTTAATATTTTATTCTCTTCTATAGATATATTTAGCATAGTATACTATACAAAAGATTATTGGATTCATTGCACTGTCTGTAAGATATTAATCACTCTGTTAAAATATAAACTGATTCAGATATTGTTTACAGGTAACTCTGACCATCTTGGATATAAACCGAGATAAACTACTGAAGTGTTCGGATGACGGACAAGCTATGCAAATTCTCTCGGAGTACTTAGAGGGCATATACAATGACGAGGCCATGGCCTTATCTACGGAACCACGTATCGCACCGAAGGTATCCTAAATTTTGTTGATTTTCAATACTTCAAAAAATCTAATATGGTTTTTTAAATTAAAGTATGAGCACTGAAAGTAGTACAATTGGTGTAGTTTTTACCAATAGCGAAGTGTTGCACATTGGCAACCAATCAGAGCGCGGCTGCAGTACAATGCAGCAATAAAAAACATCGTATGGCGATTAACTAGTGACGTACAAGATCAATACATTTACTTGGCTATGTATTGCACCGCCTCCAATTATGTAGATTTTATGTACCGCTGCGACTTACAGCTTTGTGTCTCATATATTTGTCCGTATTATATAATGTTCATATAATGCGTAAAAAAGAATTACGGTCACACTACAGAGTATATAATTCAATCTTTTTTTAATAATAATCAACACAATTTATATTTGTTGTTATATATATTATATTATTGTTTTATTTGGCAATATCTTGGTAGGCAAAGGTATTAGTATATTCGTACTTAGTGCATTCAGCTTTGTTAATTCGTATGTCAAATTTTTTTTTGTGAGTGTGGACCACAGAGTAGGAATAAATTGCCAAAGATTAAAAACACACAGGTTCAACCGCTAAGCCTTTGCCAATGGAATCGATAGACAAAATGTATGCGGGAACTACCGATATTTCTTGATCGATATATCATTTATATTTGGTTGCGATTCGATATATTTTTGAAGTTTGATAAATTATTTATTTAAATAATAATAATATTTATTTAATTATATTATTATTAATGTATTCAGTTTTGTTGTTGCACTACTTAGTTCGTGAAAACCGAATGAAGTTCGTATGTTTTATAAGTGCTGTGGTTCTAGCATTCAACTGACTTAGAAGTTTTCTGTTTTCTGGCACTTATTAAACGAAATATAATAAAACTAGCCTAATTATTTTATTTATTCATTTTATCATTGATAAGCTTTGAATTTGAGTTTAGTTTTTATTTCTTTTAGATTAAAATATTTTAGATCTGCTTTGGCTGAAAATTTCGTAAGTGCTGTTAATAATCTGCTACTTTATAAGAATCTCACACAGACAGACAATGCACAGCCTCGACCAATGAGTAAGAATTAAATCTTTGCACAGAAGAAGAAAATAGTACAGTAAAACAAAGTGTAAGCTCTAAAATAGATTTATAGATATACTAGTCATTATCTATAACATCTATTATCCGATACAAGGTTCGTGTGAACCTCGGAAACTAACTGTCAATACAAAATGAAATTCTGTTATACCGCCTTCAAAAGTACCGGTAATAAGAAATCACGATATATATATATATATATATATATATATTGATCTAAAAATTTAGGGGTAAAATATATGCTGATTTTAGTAAACCCTTTTTTTAAACTTCCCTTGTAAAATAACAAAATTTCCAAAGCGTTAACGCCATAGAAGTGATTAGAATGCCGCATGTACCCAAAGTGCAAAGAACATGGACGTTGTAGGTATTATAATCCTTACCTAATTTACAAAAAATAAAAGAACCGTTTTATGAAACAGTAATAAGGAATTGGTTTTGTCGATTTTTTTTTCTCAAAATACAAAACTATAACTTGTGTACCTAAATAAAAATAAAATTACTAAAATTTATACCCATATTTGTGTTTCTTGAACATCCAGAACAACGGAACGGAAGAACAGATTTTGGTATTAAAAATATGAGAACATTCTTGGTCAAACGCACCATGAGAAATGCCGCATGGAATTGAGGCATTGGTTGGCATTCGGCGAGGGCGCCAATAGACGGCGAGCGGGGACTTATACATTTCCGCCTACTTTAGCGGTCTATGCTACTATAATGTCTTTGGCTCGTGCATTGCTCGCGTGTGAGCGGTAGTGATGGTACCGAATTAGCGTAATACAGATGAGTTAAGCAGTAAGCGTGTGGGCAAAAGGCAGACCCCACTCCCTCCTTCGTATCATTTTTTTTTTAAATACGTTAATCTTTAAAACAGCTGAGTTTAATTACTATTACATTTATTACAAGTATATCTATAAGTTATGTTATAAGTGAATTCAGTAGAAAATGGTATTCACATAATTTGGGGTGTTCTTATGTTTTATATCTTCTATTATAAAATTTGTTAAATATGGTTGGTAAAAGGGTCAACTAAATAATTTGTTTAAATTTTTATTACGTTTTGTTGTTTGTTTCTTTCTTTGCTTTTAAGGTTCCGTACCTCAGAAAGAAAAAAGGAACCCTTACAGGATCACTTTGTTTGCCGTCTGTCTGTCAAGACCCTTTTTCCCAGGAACGCGTGAAGGTATCAAGTTGAAATTAATATCAAATTCTACGGTCTACGGTCCCTTGAAGCTGTAAAATAATCAAGCTCCTAAGCCAACGCAATATTTCTTTACGCCCGAAATACGGTTATATTTGTCGCATATTGTGACACAAATAAATCAAAACCTATGGGGTACTTCCCGTTGATCTAGAATCATGAAATTTGGCAAAAAGCAATGCCATGTAGCACACATAAAGGAAAAAATCCGAAAACCGTAAATTTGTTGTTACATTACAAAAAATATTTCTTTTGCTATTATAAACTTATTTGCAGTTGGTAAGCGACCTATGTCGATGTATTGGGACAACTGTTTTTCAAGGGCAAAGTTAAGTTAATCCCTCTATTCAGTCTGACTCGCACTTGAACGGTATTTATTTTAAGATGTTAAAATAAGCGTCTGTTATGATTGGCGCAACTTCTGTTTTCCTTGTGAAGATCGCTAAAAACATATTATTAACTTCTCTTAAGAGGGAGGTTATTTAGTAGGTTCGAAAATCGAAATCGCTAAATTTGCGTTGTATTTACGTTTTGAAACCTAAAGATTCCTAGAGTGTATGTATGTAGGTTAGCTTGGTTTTGCCCCTCGATATTTCAAGAACCAATGGAACAATTTGCCTCATGACCATATCAATCGGTACGCCACGTCAAGACATAGATCTGAAAAGCTTCTTGAGCAAATACGGTCCAGCGGTTTGTTTTTTATCGCTAAAAAACTGATTTTTTTTAAGACGCAATAATAATCATCAAATATCTACATGTAAATTTCAAGTAAAAAAAAAACCTCTTACCTTTAGGTAGGTGCTAGTTTCGAATCTTTTATTAGTTTTTAAAAACTCAAAATGGCGGATCCAATATGGCGGACTTTTTTTTCAAAATCCATTAAATTTTATAAAACTAAGTTTTGAAGGGGATTAGAATTATGAATAACGATTATCAAATATAAAAAATATTCTCAGGCTTGCGCGGTACTTGCTACCGAACTAAATCTTACGTTTGAAATGTATAATTTCTTTCTTGATACAATATTCTTATTCTAAAGTGAAATAAAAATATTTTACTTTCCCAGACCGTAAAAGTCCAAGATCTGATATACCAATCGTACCGGTCTTTCGGCACCAGTGTGACAAGCGAGAACATAGACCATCTGAGACTGAAGCATCGACTGAGGGTAGTCAGACAGCTGGAGGACAGCCTTGAGAGGAACACCCTTAGAGCCTTGCAGCAAGACAAGCTCCTGGATCCTAACGAACTACAGGTATGATTTTATAATAAGTCACAAGGGCACTTGAAAATATTGTTAAAGATATATACACATTTTTTAAACTACCCATATTTTTAAGCTACTTAATTCAATAGTATTTATGTATGCTACTGTGCAAATGAGTGAGGAAGTTGATCACCTATGATCTTCGACGACAACCACCGATAAAAACATTGACTTAATCTTTTCTGAACGGAGATTGACTGTTAATAAGAAAAATGACACGACACTATTGGAGTTTTGACTGAACGAATGAACTACATCTTTCCTAGGTGGTAGCTTTAACTTCTTTCTTTTGAACAACACCTAACGCATTTGCTTATGATTTTTGCTAACTGCTTAGAGCTGTTTGAAGCTTATTCAATATTTGTACCTATATTAATTTTGGTTTATTAATGTTATAGAGTTTTACTATAACATAAGTAATTGTCATATAACCTCTTCAATGAACAACCACAATGAGCTCAAAGCTACCAAAAATTGAATGCTCTGTATCGTCTTTCTAATTTTGATTTTTTGTCCTGTTAAGTGTTTATTTTTACTAAAATTATTGTCAATGTTTAAATTTTCATATTTAGGAACTACTGAGTGTGATAAGGGAGGAACTGTTTTGGGCCAAACGCGTTCCTTGCGAGCGATTAGAAGCCCCATACGAAGCATACAGACTGGACTATCAACAGTTCAAGACGCTGTTCACAGGTCTCTCGCCATGGGCGACGGGAGACTATGCTGATACCATCACTGCGCGAATGTTCAAGGTGAGCTTAATCTGACTTTGACAGGTGGTACATACAGGGTAACCCCTTAACGTTATAAAAAATAAACATTCAAATCAATTTTTAAAGACAAATTAAGTAGTTTCAGACAATTGTAAATTCGTAATGAAGGTTTCTAGATAATCGCAATGAATACTAGAAAAACTACGAGTCACTTATTGATGTCACTGTCAAAATTATACTACACTTCTTCAACTTTTATATCCTTAATTAGCTGTCTCATACGTCCCCAATGTTTGGGTCACGGTTATCACCCTATCAAGGTCGCTTGAGCGAGGGCAGTTTAGGCCATAGTCTGGCCTAGGGCGGATTGTAGACTTCACATACGTCTTTGTGACGGATGCAGGTCTCTTTACGATGTTTTCTTTCACCGAAAAGCCAGTGGTTTTAAAGAAACAGATATATTTGTACACGCCGGGCTTGAAACACCAACTTTTATATCGCTGTTTTATACAAAATGTACGTCCATTTCTGTGGTGGCACAGTTGATGGACCACGATGATGACGGCGTGGTGAGCGCGCGAGGATTGTCCCTGGCGCTAGGTCTGAGCGCGCGTGCTGAGGGGGCGCAGCGCCTGCGCGCGTTGTACTGTGCGCACGCACCGCCGCTACTCTCGCGACTCGACCTGCGGCCTACCCACTTCACCGATACTGGCGAAGAGCTTGCCGCAGACGCAATATCATTCTTCGACAGGTACCGTCACATACTTTACTCTTTCTATATCTATACTTAATTTTAAAAAAGCTGGTGAGTTTTCATGTCTGAACTAAATAGTATTTGAAATTTTTTTATTAAGATGTTCTAGAGATATGTAGAAAGAAGTTCGTATTGATTTTTGTTATAAAAATGTTTAGGACATCATTATCGTAGAAAATTAATATTAGAAGTATAATGCACTGGCGATGATGTAGACAGTCATATCTCCATAAATAAATCAAAACTAAAGTTGTTTTAGTCGTCAGTGACTTTTATATTCTTGTTATACCAAGCTGCTGAGAGCTAGGAATAGAAAGGTTTTTCAATTTTCTAATAAAATAATTAACATGAGTTGAAATAACGCCAGACATGTAAAAATAATGCTTAAAAGTTTTAGGCTTTTCAGAGTTTCGCTTATATTTCAGTGAAGAAAATCCTTCCACCCCTGAAGCTTTGGATCTCCAAGGGTTGGAGCGATCAATAAGCGAAGTAAGCGGTGACGAACAACGTATGGACAGATCAAGCGATAGTACCAGCCAATTGGGTTAGTGTCATATAAATGCGTGATATCCGTTATGGTGATTGGATCTGGCAGGAGTGAACCCTGGATATTATACTGGTACATACATAGTTTACTGTATAAGTGTATGCTAAGTAATAAAATGTAGCAATAGATATTAATTTAATCCTATTGTTTGGTTTGCCGTAAAGAATATATCTATCTATGTATGTACTATGGGCCAAATGTTACTACAGTTAATACAATATCTATACCTCAACAATTATTAGGTTTTACCCCAGTACGTCACAGTATGGGGGGAAGAGGCTCTTTGCCACCGCACCACCTCACCTCACTTTTAACACCTGTTTTTCGCAAAATGAATTACTTATAGTCTTCTAAGCACTTTGGTCTTAACTCGGTGTTATAACTTCATTCAGTTTCATTAGAGCAAAAAATTACATCTGCGTGTTACAGGTGTAAGCTGTTGGGATATCTATAGTGCGGAAAGCGTACGAGCTTGCGCATTAGCGGGGTTGCCATCATCTGCGGCGTCGACTCCGGGTGGGGCTCCCGGGCCCCCGCCCACTGCACCGCCGCTCCCTCGGGCGCACTTCCTTCAGCTATTAGCAACACTGCACGCGCTTACACAACGCTCGCCAGCATTTGAAGCTGTCGTTCTCGCTGGTCAGTGTCTAAAAACTCAATTTGGGTAAAATATACCAGTGTTACAATAACGATCCAAATTAAACAACAGGGTTACCTTACAAGCCTCATACGCACCCACTGTTGGGGTACGGCCTATCCTCGGCGATTTGGGCCATAGTTTATTACGCGGGCCCAGTGCCGATTGTGGACTTCACATACGTCTTTTTTCTCTGACGTATGCAGGTTTGCTCACGATATTGATAATGTTTTTAATGAAAACCCAATGGTATAAATAATTAATGTACTTAAGAAATTAAAAAATACTTATTGGTGCACACCTTGCTGGAACCAACAGGGTTAATTGTATATTTTAGTAGTAAAATATTGTTGCACCGAGCGGAAAGTGTCTTTTTGCTACACTAAGTTTTAGGTAAAACCTCGAGCGTTATGATATTTTCGTAGACCTTCAAATATCTTAGTCTTGATTTATCTGGTCAGAGGTTTTTTATCATGGACTTTGCCTCATTTTTTTTATTTCCTAAGGCGTTAAGGAAAACTCACTTTTACTTTAAAAAATCGGCCAAGTGCGAGTCGGACTCGCGCACGAAGGGTTCCGTACCATTATCTATAAATATCACGTTTGTTGTATGGGAGCCCCTCTTAAATATTTGTTTTAGTTTAATTTAGTTGTTTATTTTAAAAGAGACTAAATAACTAAATATTTACCTGTCTACCGGTTGTCGTTATCAATATCGAGCAAAAAAATTACGTTCGTTGTATGAGAGCCTCCTTTAATATTTATTGTATTCTGTTTTTAAGTATTTGTTGTTATAGCGGCAACAGAAATACATCTTCTGTGCAAAGAACATTGTTCTGCGCATACACTGCGCGCCATACACTGTTAGCCTTACAACCAAGGACAAAATCATGTGTTGTATTTTTAATCATTATTCAGTTCCCATTAGATATTATTTTTATAGCTGACTAGCTGAAGAATAGTTCTAGCATGGTTCATACGATTTGTCAATTAATTTTTTTTTTTGTTGGATATGATGTGTGAATTTCGTTGGTTATTCCTGCGGCAACTTTTTTCCAAAGTGAAATGTAGCTTACGTATAGGGTAAAAGCTATCTTAATGCCAAAATTAAGTCAAATCGGTATAGTAGTTGTGACATAAAGTAGTAACAAACACTAAAACACACAAACTTTCGCACTTTTTTTTTTATTTTATTATTTATTATTAGTAGAACAAAAGTCTCAACTTTGAATAAATGGGTTTTATACCGAACTTGTTAGGAAGTAATTAATCTGAAATATAGGTTACAACTTTTAATGCCAGAGATTAATTAGATTTCTTTTTAATTTTCAGGCACGTTGCTGTTACAGTTAGGCGAATTAAACCAGCGACCGGAGCTAGATCGTGAGGTCTCGCAGGATAGTCTATTCCTGGCGGCCGCTGAGAAGCAACCAGATGCATTTCAGGTAAGCATAGTTTTTTATTTTCCGCTTATCTTAACCGATCTATTCTTATGTAGAATAAATAAACGAAATAGATAAATTCCTGTCGCTTTCGTTTTGGACTTGTTTGAATTTCTTTCTTTAAGGCATGTGATATAGAGTGAGTGTCATATTGCGGCCTTTTAGCTATGTTGCTAGGTTTAAATAAACAAAAAATATGTAGTCATTATACTGTCATAAAAATAAGCTGTCACAGTTCACACGATACATAAATAAAATATATTAGCGAAATACTAGTCTTTATAAATACATTTCCATACAGAATTACAGCAACAAATACCGAGAAACATTGCTATCAGTATTCTCATTTACATATGCTGACTTAGAGTCAAGCGTTAGTCAAAATTAAAATGTCAACAATTCTGGTATCGACTTGTAATTTGAAACTCTATAAATATTAAATTTCCGGGCCAGGAAAGTATTCGTACAATCACAACGCTGTTTAAGCTATTTTTTTTTTAATTAATTAGGATTTTAGCTAGAAGCTATAAACCTCAACATAAAATCATGCAAACCAATCTGAAGAAATTCCCTTAAAACCATCACTGCCACTTTCTCGGCGTCAAATTACTATTTTTTATTTGCTTGTTTACTGTTTTATTTAAAGCTTTTTGCGTGCAGTTCTTTTTTGGTTGAGTTATTTTCATTCTTTGTTTTCTTCGTGCGTGCAGAAAAGTAACTATCTATCTAGATCTATGCTAGCGAGCTCAATTAACCTTTCATTAAAATTAAACCGTAAATTAAAATTTTAGGTGGACCCCAATGGCAACACCACTGACACTGAAGGAAACAAAACGGAAAAACAGCGTTCCCCTTCAAAAGATTCAGAACCCTCCGGGGATGGCACATGGTCCATTACCCTAGAGCAGTTCCTAGCCACAATGTTGTCGCACCCTCCCTTGGAGGAATTCTTCAACGAGAAGGTGTCACTGTTACCACAGCTCGAAGCTCTGAGGCAGAGGGACAGGTTACAGTCCGTCTCATAGCTAATAGAGACTGTAGACAGCTTCGACACTATATATTGTGCATTTACGTTATAAATTAATCCAAAATATACTTGGTAAGCTGAAAAATGGTACTAAGCTTAAATGGCGTATTCAATCTGAATTTGACTAAAAATTTTAATCATTTTATGGTTTTTGTACAGATACCAATAAAATTGTATATAAAAATAATTAAAACGGTATATAAATCTGAACTGTACATAAGTGCAAGTTTTATTTAATATTTAGTAATGAAATACATAGCAACCATTTAATATAAAAATGTGGACTTTTTTTTTTACAAAAATATCCTATAATAATAGTACTTGACTTATACATTGACAATAATTGTACTTAGAAAACCGGTAAAGTGCGAGTTAAACTCGTGCACTGAGAGTTTCGTACTTTTATTTACCATGTTATTTTAAGGATGGGTTTTTACAGGTCTTAGTGTAAACTATAAGTAAAGAACTATTTTCTGTTGGTATTTACTTTTATATTATAGTCGATTTTTGTCTATTTTCTTAATAACTTTAAAACTATTTATCTTTTATTTTATGTTACACGGTATAGTTTGCAAGCTGTTGATTATGTTAGCTTGTACTTAATTGGTCCAGTAAGTTCTTAGGAAATCGACGGTAACATACGGACAGACAGGCATTCGAGTCTCAAGAAATCCTATAAGGGTTCCGCCGTTTTTTTCATTCGAACATACGGAACCCTAAAAAACTTTACGTAAATTCCGCAATGTCACAGATCATTTTACTCCAGGGTTTCATATCTATATTTTTTCGGTAACTATGGCGGAACGCCACCATTAAATCTTATCTGTCAATGGCGGGCTTATTGAAAACAAACAGCACGATGCCGCAATGAATTTCGAACTGGAAAATTCATACTCCATAGTTCTTCAATACACAATTCTTCATAGGTCTTCGCAAACACTGCTAAAATTTGTCTTCGAATCTAACTTGATATAATTTCAAAGTATCAATAAGTACAATACGACCATACTCTTTAAATTTCCACCAGTAAACCACTGAACGATTTTATAGAAGAATATACTTTCACTAACTTGTATAGCGTCATTTTTTCATACATACTGTGATACTTTAGCTATAGATATTTCGCTACTCAAAACGAGTTTTTATCATAAATTGCCTGTGAATTATTATAAAAGTTTTTTTTTATCGAATTAATAAATGAAAACAACAAAAACTTTGGTAATTTTATAACTCTCTGGCATTTCATGACTAAATATAGTAATCTATGATAATACATTTTGAGTAGAAATTTTTTTATAGTGATGAATATTTAGTGCACTGAACTCTGTTTGAAATTCACGTTCACGGCTTCTATGAAATTGTAGTTATTATTATTATTTGAAATATTTCTATTTAATTTTAATGATTTTACAAAAATATACTGCTGAGAATTGTAAAGGTTTATTTATTTATGATTTAAATAATTATATTTGTTTGTAAATATTTTTTTTTAATATATCTGGCCAGTAAGTATTAGTTGCTTTGGTCTAATATGAATAACGGATTGCAGTTCCTCTAAATAAAGGCAAATTGTATCAATGAATTAAATTATTCTTCATTAAGTTAGTTTTAAGGTGAATCTAACCCATCTTGTTTCATACCAACTTAATAAATCAGGTTAAAACATGATGGCTGATAAATGCAATGCATAAAACATTCAGTCTTTTTCATACACTTTTGAGCTTAGTACCATTTTCCTATTAACCTTGTAAATAATATAAGAATTCATATAAAGTGCTTTAAAATATTATATACACTTATATATAAGTATAATTGACAAAACATATTATGTAGGTATATAAAAGCAGTTATTATACAGAAGGAATTAGTTTATTTTTAAAGTTGCAAAAATTACTATTATTTACTATAGTATATAGAAGTAGCTGAATTTTCAAATTACGCTCAACTTTAATTTCAATTGTCAACGCTGTAATAATTCTAGTACTGCACAAATTTTAACAAAAATGTTACGAATATCTTTGTCATTGTAATTGTCCTTAGTCCCGTTTTGTTCACCGACATATTGTACATTATGCACTTAATGTAAATAATTCTACAAAAGAGAATGAGCCAAGAATTGTACAGTGTGTCATACAGAATTTATGTATTTTTAACTTGGCTGGATTATGACATTAAACGCATTTAAGTAGTGAACAAAACGCACCTAGGTCTTTCGTATTTTGAAATTTTCTAGCTCGCAAAACCTATTAATTCATGGCTTACACTTACACCAGGCGTGGCGCACTCCGAGGTTTAGGTACGAATGCGTATACCGCACAGGTGACACATTAGCTTGCCCTGAATAACATTTTAGGTACATTTCTGTAGATATTTACATTTTTTGGACGGAAGTGAGACTTTTATATGTCAGTACTATTACTTATTCTTGCTAACTACAATACAAATGACGTGAGTATGTGCGTGTTTTATGCGTAGGATAACAGAACTGTCACAGAATGGTGGCAGGTGGTGCAAAGAGAGTCCCCCTTTACTCTTAAGGTGCCTTCACTTTTGACTGTCGCGATGTTTTATTTACCTTTTTTAGAGTGAGAATTGTGCATTCTGTTTTACTGGTTGTATTGTGAAAAAAAATTACTGCTAAAAAATGTTGCTGCTTAAAAAAAACCGACGTTTTATTAATATAAGGTAGGCATCTAAGTACTTAAATACTATTGAAACTCTACTGTAAGAGTACATCTAACATATACAGGAATACGTAAAGTTGAGTCATTTTTGAAAATTTAGCAATAAACTACAATAATGTTAAGCTTGTTATGTTTTTACTAATGTATAATACGATTTAGATATAAATGTGTTTATTTAAGCTATCGCGCAAATCCATATGTTATGTGTCCGGTAGCGCCTTAGTCGGTTACAGCGGCTTTTTAAGTCAATCAAACCAAATTTCCGAAGTAGGGTACCTATGATTACACTGTAGTTATACGAATGTCGAGATATTGCTGGCGTCTAATGCATACAGTTTCGTTTAACAGCTTAGTAACCCGAAAATTGATGACATTGCATATAACTAGCTCGGAGTTCTTACACAATAATGTGAATTATGGCTAAGGCAAACGAAGAATGAAAGTAAAATTAATGCTGCTGAAATAAGAGCATTAAGAAGAATATGTTGTGGGATCCTGAATGTCATAGACATAGAGAGGGAGCGTTGCGGAGTGAAAGATGTAGTGACAAATATTTAAGCAGTGTTATGATGGTCTTGGACATGTTGAAGAGAGGATGAACGAAAGAAGATACTTACATGCAACTTTGCCTTTGGGGTAAAGTAAATGGAGGGATCGCGTCTGTAGAGGATTCGTCTTATCATATTTCGAACATATGTCGTGTCCGTTCTTGAGATGGGAAGAATGCTAAATAGAAAGTGTATGGAAGCATTTACGGCGGATAAAGCTAAATAGTGGGTTAGTATCGGAGCAAGGGCAAGTCTGTGATCTCTGTTAACCCTTTCGAATTACAGGCGTGATGTTATGTATATATCTGTGTAATGTTTTGACTTGATTGATTTATTAAGCCGCTTGATTTTTTGACGCAAGTATTTTAGGTTGATCTATTGTTTAAATTGCTGTACCTTTATTGTTGAGTTGTATCGTTTTGTACTAAAAAAAACATGGCGCTGGTTCGGTTAGCCATCTATCCATGTAAGACATCCTTTATCTATGTTTAGCCCCTGAAGTTTTTTTATTAATAAGCAAATTAGTGTGAAATTCATCACGGTTCTACATTTAAATACACTTTTATTATATTAAAGCACGTTAATAATTAGTTTTTTTCAAAATATAGTCTTAATCATTTTACTTTTTGTTATCACTTAATGTACAATCAACTAAATCATTACTGAACCACCTTTAAGATTGATTTCGATCGCACCGTTTGTCACGGGGTGTCACTTACACCCTTGTGTGCGTGTTACACTTTTACTCAAACGTAGAATGAAATGCAAAAAAACATTGTTGCCTTTAATTGGAATAAAACAATTAAGAGGCGTGCCGCACGCGCCAATGGCAGGTGGAAATGATTATTTTCTTAACTGGTCGACTGTACATAACAATAAAGTCATATTTGAAAATTGTCTGCTATATTAATTGTAATAATGTTCTTTTTTCATGTTATCTACACCTTTATTGTGTCTATAAGTCATGAGTCATGACGTATTGTCTTCTATAGCACGGACGCGAAGCACAAAGAATTTCGTACAATGACCTTTTACTTTTTGCCTGTGTCAGTTGTCTTAATAGTAGTATTTTCTGACGACAGCGTTCGGTCATCGCATCTGTGCAAGCGCGACGGCAAATTATTATGCGCGTGCAACAGAGACAAATTGTGACCGGTCATTAAACGAAACTCTTCCTGCTTCGCGTCTGTGCTATACCTAAAATTGTTTATTTTATTAGAGAAAATTATTGTTATTGAGAAATTATTTGATAGATCGTGAACGGATAAGCTGACCTAGGTCAGTGGTAACCAACCTGTTGACCTGTTAAACCTGTATCTAGGAATTAGAAGCCCATAGACTTGTAAGTTTAATACTTGCCCCTTGGTAAATTTGCAATCTCATTTTAATTGAATACTTTTATGTAGAAATTCAAATACAACCCTGAGATTTTAAAACTTTTCTTACTACAGAAATAAGTATAGTCTAGGCTCTTGGGTGCCAACCGTACCTGTGTAGCGAAAATTCAACGCTGTCTGACCGTCTTTGAACATCACTGGCTTAGGTTCTGGCTTATATTATATATTTTATTAACACTAGATGCATTCCAAAAAAGCATAACGAATGAATAATTCGGTTTATTGTGGCCATAATTAATTTGTATATTTTCGTATGTAACCAAATATGTATAGTTTTTAATAAATAATAGTCAATGTACACGACTGTTACTGTATTTTTATTTATGTAGTAGGAATATAAACATTTTCTTAAAATTGTTTACAACAGTACAAAATATTTCATTGTTGTGTTTAAAATAATAAAATTCAAAATATTAATGCAGGTATATATTTACATAAACATGTACAAGCTTAAAAAATACAAAGCTAAAATCTTAAAAAGAGACAAAATCAATTCCTAAATAAAAAGTTTTTCAAACTTTTCTATACCTTGAGGTGCTTTCTAAAGGCTACATTGTTCGTCAATACCAAATATCTGAAAGATTCTATTTTTGTTATATTCACTTTAATTTTTAAGCGTTTAACGGAAAGTAATTTTTCCATGTTATTACGTGGAGAACATGTCTTAGCTACTGTCTTCAAATGGTAAAATTATATTTCCACTCCATATCTTGCGTCGATTTAAATAAATGCCTGATTGCTGCAATCCTTCATGATCTAAGAAAACAAGGTCTTTCCTTCCTGAGAGTGATACGAGACTTCATCACTAACAAACTATATCGAAATTTGTCTTTGTCGAACGCGTTTGAATTGCATAGTCTGTTTTCGCTCGGCGTCTGATGATGTAATAACGTGTCAGTCACGTGACGCTTTTTGTCTGGAAACATACTACTAGGCGCAGTATATTTCTCTATGCAATCCTTTATGTAACATTGAACTAAGATTCAGGGAATTATAAGAAAAGTGATTTGAGATGGCTTAATACAGTACACAACCCAAGCCGCCGCCCCCCCCCCCCTCGTTCAGAGTCTCGCCCCAAAATCCGGTTAAGCAGTTATGGCTGCAACAGCCAACTGCATAGTCCGTTCAGAAAAAAAGTCTGCTAAATAAGCTTAAGTCAGTTAGAGAGCTATGGGTAGAACTTTGCTAAGAACTTGTCCCTTTCCGCGATGATATCTGTAATGAGTATAGTATCACAAGTGACATGGTTCATGACCACAATCGGTAACCATACGACTTCTTATCTCATGACAACCGCGTCTTCAACCGTATGGCCGTTCTTCATTACAGACTTCTAATGAACATGACGGATTTCTTATGTAAAGTATTTTCTGTATCGTCAAGTTGTAAGCTTTAATGTCCATGCGTACTTGCTGGCTGTTCTTAATCATGGCAGTTGTATCTCAAGCTTTTGCCCAATAAACTGATACTGGAAAAAATGTAAATGTGTTTTCGACATAAGTAAATTACCTGTGGCTGAATACACTCCCATCATAGCCCAGCCAGCCTTAACAAATGGTGAGTCTATCACTGTTACACTGCGTTTGATACAGTGTATCTGGACTAAGGTGACATCACCACACGCCACATTATGATGGGAGTATATTCAGCCACCGGTGCTTTCTGGAGGTTCACATTTTTTAAATTTACTAATAACACAACCAGCCATAGACACATGTGGTCAAATGAAAGACTATAGAGACAAAATATATCCCCTGCTAGTTATTACTACTGTACCTAAGCAGTAAGTTAGGATTGGATGATTATAGTTTTTGAAATAATTTTAGTTTGATACACCAGGTAGGTATATCGCCTTCAATTTAAGTTATAAAAACATACTATCCATATTTATTAGTATTATAAATGCGGAAGTAACTCTGTCTGTATGTCTGTTACTTCTTCATATACCGCTGTACCGATTAAGATTAAATTTTGCATGGAGATAGTTTGAGTCCCGAGAAAGGACAGGCTACTTGGAATCGTTAAATGTGAGCCGTTTTTTTTTCTATAATTGAGGATTTGCCGTTGTAATCCTACCTCAATAACCGAGTTTAGGGCGGGTAGAACCGTTAGCAAAAGCTAGTATGTAATAATTTAGTTAATGGGCAGCTAACTTACGAAAAGTTGAATATAATTTTGTTGATATTTAGAAATTCACAAGCATCTTAAAATTTGTTATTTTTCAATTCATTCAATATTTTCAATTATTTGTTTGTACTAAATTTACACTATTTTCTTGTTATGTTTTAAACAATTTAGTAAAACACGAAGCAGCAAAAATGTCACAAATTTTAAGATACTTGTGAATTTGCAATTGTCAAAATTTTTTTATATCCAACTTTCCTTAAGTCAAAGTAAACCTTACTAAAATACGAGAGATTTATTTCGCTGGATCCATTCTGACTAAATTTTCCAAAACCTATATATCAAATGTTAGGTTACTAAAATATGAACTGTCGTCTATACCGAAGTCCAGGTAATACCATACTAGAAAAAATATTTACCTTCAACTGCGTTCCAGGACCACCCAGCAGTTTAATATTGTAACATCTTTTAGGAACGTCTCGAATCGTCAGCACATTGTTATCGGGCCAGGTTAGGAAAAACGCATAGATTGCGGTCACAGTATCAGTGCCTCCGACTTATTACAAGTGTACCACACATTCTCAGACGAGTCGGTCTGATGCGTCCACGGAGACGAGCCGTATATGGCTTCACCGTTTACTTTTAGCCATTTGCCGACATCTAGTAGCTTTTCTTGTAAAATTGGCGCTATGCCAAACAAGGGCGCCTTGGTTGGACTAACGTTGATAAGCACATTTCCTGAAAAAATAAAACCTTGGGTGGCAGTTCTTTTTATCAACCTCATACGTCCCCACACTTGAGCGAGGCCGATAGGGATCAAAGTCCATTACGCAAGCTCAGCGCGGATTGTGGACCACACTTATTTTTGAGGTAGGTATGAAGGTTTATCCACGCTGTTTTAATTTACCGAAACGCCATTCGCCTGAATAAACAAGTTACTTGAAAATTTAAGAAAAAGACATTAGTCGGACCGGGCTCGAACCTCCGCCCCTCAGAACGTGAGGAAAACATCGATACCACCACCGACCGCGCAGGTATAGTAGTATCACAAAAATTAAGTACCTATGTGGTTTCTTAATACCTACGCTACGTCCTTAACTTATACGCTTCGACATTAACGAAATCTTCGATAGTAGGTTGATGGTAGAAAGTAAGCTAAAATAATCTGCTTTTTAGGTATAAATAAATATGTAAGCGCAATTAATTTCGGTCTCGCTCATGACGGCCGGGAATATCCAGAAACGTCCACTTTTTTGTTTATTGATAAAAAAAATTGCTTACCGCTTGCTTCTACGACAAGCAAAAACTTTAAATAAAAAAAAATTACCTTTTTTATTATTAAAATTATGGAAATAAAATTAAAAATCATAAATTATTACTTCTTACCCCCACAGCTGATTGTTGTTATGATTTCGTACAAAATTTTGTCTGTGGTCATTATATCATTTAGTTGCATCGTTCTTCTGTATCCCCATGATTTTGTGTCAATTGTAAATTTATTATTAATATTTTCCCATTTATGTTTCTGAAGTTTTCCTAAAAGTCAAGGAGTAGTAAGGTTATAACTGCATCCAGTATAGTCTTTGCCCTACTTGTAAGCCAAAATTATATTTACGACAATTCATAGATACTTACGCAAATTTTGTTTATCTACTCATTACTTTCCTATTTATTACATTAAATAAATTTTTCGGCATCTGCTGTGCCTACTAAGTTTAATTTCACAAAACATTATTACATTAAACATATATTAAACGAAAATAAACTTTTTGAAGTGATATTTACTAATCGGTTAATCTATCGACTGCGATTAAAAATAGTAGTTAGGTTTCTAGTACTTAGGTACTATGTCTGGTAGGGCTAGATTTCACCCTAACCTAGAAGAAATTTACCTACAGTCTGTCTAAAATTCATGTACAATATTTTTAGAAGCTTTGACGTTATGTATGAATCAGTCGGTTAATAAAACACACACGCTATTGTATAAATGACGTACCTATTACTTACAGTTGATTGAAGACTGTGTGGCAGGTAATTACTAAAGATCTTACCAGGATTATATCGGTCTTCGCAGTTATAAAAATCTCCATGCTTGCAAGCAGTACCTTTGCCCCATCTGTCGTTGACCACAACTTCGTTTTTCACCAGGCTCTCACTGTACAACCACGCAAGAAAGTCCGTCGACTTCCAGTAGTCGTCCCGAGCTTCCCAGTCGCCGTCGGAGCATATTAAAGACGGCTTGTAATCGGCTATTAATTGCTCAAGATCGGGCCACAACTTCGTGTCCACAAAATTGCAGGTTGAAAATTTAGAATCCTTGTCTTCTTTGCAAATAGGGTTGAACCATTTGTATAGAGAGTACTTAGTAAATACCGAATTTTAGCCCAGTAACTTTAACAGTCGATGCCAGATCTTTTACCAAATCCCTCTTGGGGCCAACTTGGACCGAGTTCCAGCTGAAAGAGCACTTCGACGGAAACAATGCGTATCCATCATGGTGTTTGCTTGTTAAAACGACGTATCTGGGAAATGCAATTTTTAATAGAAGGTGGTTTGTTTATTATATTCATTTACTACACGATGTAAAATATATCCACTTTTCTCCGCTGTACCTATACTGTGATGCGCCGTAGGCGGCGGTATATCATACGAAGATATGCTACAGCAGTACAAAAAAAAAATCTACTACCTACTACCTATATAGAATATATACGAATCCTAGTGACTTATAAAGTCATAGTACATCAATCTTATAAACACACAAAAACTTCATAAAATGAAAAGCAATATAAATATACATACATAGAAATAGTCTTTCTACGTTTATGACTCCCTGAAAATTAGTCTCAGACGAAAATATATTATTATACATGCCATATCTATGGCTATATTATCAATGTAAATAAATATTTTCACAGCAAAGATGCAGTCCAAAAGATTAACCTCGAGCCAGGACTTTAACCTGCATCCTTTACATTACGTTTAAGTGCTTTACGCATTGAGCTTTCGAGGCACAAGTCTCGCTGATGAAAATCCCAACTACATCTTTGATCTGGAAATACGCTCGTTGCGAACTATAGTTAATATAACATAATATATCCATATAGATGTCCACAACTACGATCGATATTATCCTCCATCTCATAAAATATGCCAACAAATTTTTTGCCCTGAGACACAAACAATAGGACATTTATACCGTCATGATCTAAGGCCAGGGACTGAATACCGGTATGGATATGGTGACAATTATTTTCTGTATGACGTCATACCTGTACCTTTAAAAACTATTTGGGTAACATTTTAGTACACAATATTATTGACACTCAGATTTATTTAAGGCGCATATAGCGGCCGTTTTTGCAGAAACGCCTACTACAACTCACAGATATATTCTGCAAACAATACGAAACGTTTCTGAACATTGCTTATGACTAGTTTATATTTTTAACATTCTCTTAAATTCGCTTTCTTCGAAGAGATTTTTTTTTATTCAGCTAGTTAGCTGCTATAAACCTCTTTAGCGTTTTACTAAATTGACCGTCGTGGATTCTGGCACCCTCCCGTCGCGTGCGCACATTTTTAAAACAGATATAAAATAACTGTTAAACAAATAGTCCAGTAAGAATTGTTTAAGATACTTACATCAAAAAAGCCTCAAAAATTTTTGTTTCTAAACTTTTGGTGAAGGCACCGTACTCGTACCTACATCACAGAAGCCTTATTCTGACTATAACTCTTAAATCCTATTTATAAACTTTTAGGATTTTCAAAAAAAATTTTTTTTTTTTAATTCGAATGTATTATACCTATGTTAGAAATATACTGTTGAAAGGAAAAATCGAAATATTGAGGCACTTTAACTTATAGTTATACCGTACCGAAACTTTGAACGCGATTATCTCGAAACTGTATTTTCAAAAACTGCTCGTGCTTGTTACTCAAAAAGTTATTGACCGATTAGGCCAAAGTTTTCAGAGGTTTCTCTTTATAGTACCTTCTATCGAACTAAAAGTTTAAAGATATCGGGTTTTTAAATATTTTTGACGTGACAACGTCTTATAAATTGGTTTGCCGGGTGACACTTCAAGAAACTGCGTTACGCTCCGCTCACGTCATGCGCTCACAATGAGAGCGAGTGAGAGGCACGCGCCCGCCTAAGAGCGAGAGAGACAGACATAAAATCATTGTCACGTAAAACTTTCGCCCGTATACCGACTTTACAGGCAACCAGTTTTTTTTTCGGGGTCAAAACAATTAAAAATAGCCAAAAATCTGGACCTTTTGATAAAACAGCCGATATAAATTTTTATTTTTTAATATTTTATAGGTTAACCTTCCCTTAAATACTTATATCAGTAGGTAATCGAAAACAAAAATATTTAAGATAAATAGAAAAAATTTGACAGTTTTCGAAGCCTCCTAGCAGACGCTTAAAGAAATATTCTGCAGAACCGACCTTTTGTAAAACAAAAAAAAAAATTTACATGATTTTTACACTTTAATAATATATCAAAAAGAAGTCAAAATTCATAAATGATCAAATAATTTTATCATCTTGAAAATAATTCATTAAAATTGAATGATTTCGCCCTTTCTAAAGGTAAATCACTCTTTGAGTCGCCAAAGCTATCAAAACTATTTCTAGTACAAAAAGAAAATTAATTAATTTCCTAAAAAATATCCTACTTCTCTTGTATTCTTTTGTATATTCTTTAGTTAACGAGATAGAAGCTTCGAAGTCGCAAAATTTTAGTTTTATTTTACGCGAATTCTGCGAATCTACGTTAAAAATATTTAATTTTTAAATTTATACGAATGCAGTTTTAATATTATCAAACAGTCGTTCGATTTATGTCTACTTGCGCAGACTAACGATAGGAGACATGTGTGTGGGGAACAGTTAGGTAGGTATATGCACCTATGGTAGGTATTTAAGCTATATGTACCTACGATATTTACATAACTAAAGAATATTTTTAATAGGTCACCAATGTAATACTCACCGAGCCCCAGCCTTCGCAAATAAATCTGTCCACTTACCGGGTTCGAAAAACTCTGTCTTGATAAGTAAATCTTGGTGGAAAATTATTGGACATGTAAGACGTTATTTCCTCGTTACCTTCTGAAACACAATTACGAATTTGAGTCCCAGCTACATGCTACGGTACGAAAACTTTCTGACTTGAAAGGTCAATCAAACAGATATATATAGGTAATTGAACTTTCGCTAACCGACACATGCCTAGACCTATTTTAAGTTACCTTAAAATGACCGTGCCTTACCCCTTGTAAATACATTAAAGCAATCTTTTTCTATACCTACACTTTCTAAAGCGATTTGACCAATAGATCGGTGATGACTGCGGTCCACTAGCGCTGCCATTTGATATTTTTTATTTACTGTTTGTATAAAGCGAAATTTCTAAAATTTGATTGAACGAAATATAAAACTAATTATAATATATAATATAGTATAATCTATTGTTAAAACGTTATGTATCGTTTTTATATCTTGAAGCACACATCTAATACAAGTGGCCACTTTTAGCGAATACGCTTTCTACCGGCAGTAAATAAAAAATAACTAATGGTGGCATTTTGGCCTAAGTTGGCCCTAGAATTTCGGATGATTGGTGGTATAGGTAGACAATGGAAATGGATTTTAGCTAGCCCTAAAGCCAATAATAATCAGGCGAGAGCGCTGACTGCTGAAGCTCGCGTCTTATTGGGAGATGAGGTGGCCATCAAAGTGATCTCTCAAAACTGTCATTCTTTATAGTATGGCGACATAATTGGCTATTGGAAAAACACACAATACTGAAACATAATACACTGACCAACTTTTTTAAAAGGAACTAGGTATTCCTACTTTCGCTTTCTGCATTTGCAAATTGCAGTTTTAGATTTAAAGATCTAACACATATTGTAATTTAATTTTTATTCAGCGATAACTGTAAATAAGTAAATGCTATAGGATATGGTATTTTCAGCATCTGTATATGCCCACGCATACCAGATAAAGAATCTGCAACTTAGCAAAGTAGATGAGTCCACGACCTAGATTATGTAAGAACCCTTCCCGATCCAATCAGCCCAAAACTATTCAGAAACTAAACCGGGTACAGAATACACTCCCCAGTGGAGGAAGATGCCGATTTTAGCTCTATCATACCACTCCGGCGTCTTTCATCCAATTCGTTCCAGTCTGCTTTGTATTTCTTGGTATCCTTTCTCAGTATGTGTAACTTTTGTCGCGAATTATTGACATTTTCAGAATACTGCGTTTTCCAAAATTTTTCGATATTTTTATCGCTCTCTATGGCAAACAGGTTTTGCCCTTCATAGTTGCTATCACCAGAAATTGTGATTGTCATTATGAAATATATGAAGAGCTGCAGCAACTCCATTTCTCTCATCAGTACTCTGGAATATGTAATGCGAAATAACAGTTGGACTGTTGAATGAGTTAAGTGTACTGCCGCCATTATATCTTCTTAGACAAAGGTTTTGCGTTAATTAATTAAAAAAATAATGAATTTTCGTTAAATTGCTTAGAAAAGGTAACCTTAGAAGAGGCACTACACTCAACTCATTCAACAGTCCAACTATTCTTCCAACCTATCAGAGAAGAGAGGTAGCTCGTGAGTGTTTGTGATGGTGGGTTGTGTTGATGCAAGGAAAAATCAAAATTATGACAAATTGCATGTTTCGTCAACGCATCGAGCCCCGCACCCAAGTTAGCCTATTGACTTGCCGATCACTAAAGACCCTATACCAATCGAACCTAAAAATCGTGTGCTAAGTCGTATCGTGCGTAGATGCTTTTAATACGATCTGTTCGTATTAAACATCCTATTTAGTAAAATTATGACAAATATAGATTTTTGTGTACATACCGGTATAAGCAATATAATCAATATTTCGAATAATATCATTATTAATTAATTAAAACCATAAAAATAAACTCCCAATATTTTCTATTATCAATTTTTGCGCTAGCTGCCTTTTTCATCTAGCTAGCAATAATATTTAACTCATATTGTTTTATATTTAGTTTTGCAAAGTTCAAGCACAACTAAAACATATAAGGTATAAAATATGTAGGTATTCAAAACCAACACTAACAATAAAATCACTTTTAATAGTTCAGTCACAAGACGCCCACTGCTGAACGCGGGAGCATAAGGGATGACCAAACGTTCCCACAATGGCCGGCCCTGGACCGCTTGCATCCATTGGCTGCCCGCCATTCGAACTGGATCGTCGGTCCACATAGTTCGGGGTCACCACTCGAAAACCTTCCTTCTCCGTTAGTCGGTTCGAAGAGCGCTCTGACCTGTTCCTTGACACTCACCTTAATCAAAAGTTAAAATACTTACGTCCTGTTTATTCTTGTCTGATTTTATAAACTTAAAATAAAGAAGACTATGATTTAGACTCAAATGAGAAAAGCCACAAAGTATAGAATAAAGTAAAACATATCAGTTTTTATCTGATTGTGAATTGCGCCTTTTTCATATTTTGAGCCTAAATCATACTTTTCTTGATTTAAGGTTTACAAAAGAAGACAAATAAGTAAAAACAGAGTGTAACTCATAGTTCGTACTTGTTACATCGTTTCATATTCAGTTTATCAAGTATTAGGTGTTTACAAACTTGACTTAATATTGTCAATCGTATCCAACACCAAACTCCGAACAATTTAATGTGACGCGTACGTTAATATTGAAATAGTTTATGACTTACTTTTCGTAATTGATGTAAATAAATAAAAAAGAGAACTTTGTAAACGTTAAAATATACATTTGAGGATTGATTGTCAATGGAATGCCACAGAATACTTTACTATCTAATTGAATACTATCAATGAAATAAAACACAGCATCCTGGCGTGTTGCTCTAATAATTAATATTGAAGCTTTTATGTTAAAATTGTATTCAGAATGAAATGCTAACTACATACATAGAGATAAAAGTAAGCGAAAAAGGGCCGAATTCAAAGTAGGTAGGTACCTACGGCACGTATCTTTACAAGCATAGTGGAACCAACGGTATTCACATATCCTTATAGCTCCACCGATATTGAGTAGTGGAACCACGAGTAGGTACTTGAAAATCCTATTGGACCCACTAGCGGAACCCACAGACCGTAAAGGAATTAACTATAATAGGAATAAAAGATTATTTTTAATATACCTAAGTTTTGTAATGTTGAAGTAAAAGATAAATCTATTATTAACAATTTGCCATTCGTTCACTGTTCACAAGTATTAAAAAAAAAACCAACTAGTAACTTGTAGACCTGTGACCACTGCTCGATTAGACAATTTAAAGCAAATATTGGAAAGAAAATTCCAATTTTCCATTTAAGGTGACTTGAAACAGCACTATTTCACGATACTTCAAACCGTTAGAGAGCTGGAAACGTCGCAATTCAACCCTTTTCCATCGCCCTCAGGCCCTTCTGTACAATTCTGTGAATTTGGGCGTGCAATTTCGTTGTTTTTAGTTTCACGTCGCAAAAATCGTAAAAAGTAATTTTTAAACGTCTTTTTCAAACACCTTTGTTTGGGTAATGCGTTTGTATTTTGGTTTAGGTAATACATACTTCGCAAGCATTTTAACTAATTATTAAACTCATAGCATTGGTATAGCTCAATTCTATGTGTTTTGCTTCTTGGTTTTTAATTAAAAAGAAATCGGGAGTATTTTCCTTAGTATGGAGATTTGATACAGAGTGTTTCAATTCACCTCGTTTAAGTTTTGTATGGCTGATTTGCTTATATGGTGACGGTCTATATATTTTAATTTTTTTATTGTGTTTAAGCAGTTTATTTGTTGATTAAAATCAAATATCATACTACTTCAGTACATAATTAGAATTAAATTAGAAGAGATTATTTTATTAAGATTGATAGTACATTTTAATAGTTAACTATTAAATTCTCAATTTAGCAAAAAATATTATTCAAAATGATTAAGCTCCATCTTTGAAAGTTTTATTTTAATTAATACCTACCTTTAAATTAAAGCGTCATTTCTACTTTACAACACTTAATTCTACCAAAAAACCTTCTGTTTTAACTCACCTCGACTTCTGTTTCAACTTACCTCGGCATGAGGGGAGTTCAACAGAATGACTTGTCATGTTCAAGTCGATTTTTTGCCACAGAATTCACACTTACAATTTCTTTGTCTTACTCATCTTCAAGTCAAAGAAATGAACTATCGATTGACACTTATCACGTGCGATTTGTGTGAATAGTACTTTTTCTATTAAGCAAAATGTCAAAATTGTTTTAACTCCCTCAGGTCTCCCCTACTGAGTTCGAGCAAGTGTTTAAAGTAAAAACATTTAGGCCAAATGATAAAATAACATATAAGGACTGGGCTACTGTAGGAATACACCGAAGTCGAACTAGGTTGTATGAGTTGTATTAAATGAAACAATAGACAGTCCCACATTCACCAACTATATCAAAATGTATTCAAAAATATAAAGTGTGTAGGGTTGCAAAATTAATACATTTAAGTAATAAAATTAAAAATGAAGAAAAAAAGGCCATATGGAATGTAATAAATAGTGAAACTGGAAAAATTAAACCGCATGACAATAATTATTCACTTACTGTAAATTCAAAAATAATTGATTCAGATCTTGATGTCGCTAACTTTTTTTAAGAAATATTTTACTGAAATTCCTACAATTACAACTAATTCATTAAATTCCTCTTCATTAGAATCAGAGTTACTTTTAAAATGTAATGTAAATAAAAGCAAGGCTATATTTAAATTTGAGCATGTTACCTCTAAAGACATCATAAATACATTTAAATTACTAACTCAGAAAAAAACTGGTGACCTATGGGGTATATCAGTTAAAGTCCTTAGCGGAATTATTGATATTATAGCACCAATCTTAGCCATAATATTTAACAAGTGTGTTGACGAAGGGATATTTCCAGACTTAATGAAATATAGTAAAATAATAACACTTTTCAAAAGTGGAAGTAAAGATGAACCTAATAATTATAAACCTATCTCTATACTGCCTGCCTTAAGCAAAAGTTTTGAAAAACTTATTTTCAATCAGATGCCTTATTAATGGATTACTTCATCGTCAACAGTTTGGTTTTACAAAAGGGCGTTCCACAACTCGACGCAGGTGTTGCCCTTATACAACATATATTTGATGCTTGGGAACAGTCACGAAATGCCATTGGTATCTTCTGTGATCTATCAAAGGCATTCGACTGCGTGCAATATGAAACTCTTATACGAAAACTGAGTCATTATGGTATTGCAGATTTGGCTCTTGGGCTTACCCGCTCATATTTGAGTAGTAGAATGCAGAAGGTTCAAATTAATGAAGTAAAATCCAATAGCTCAGAAGTAAAATTAGGAGTTCCTAAAGGTTATATTTTAGGTCCTTTTCTATTTTTAATTGACATAAATGACATGCCTTTCTTTGTGGAGAAGCTGTGCAAGATTGTACTATTTGCCGATGACACTTCTCTTTTTTTCAAAGTTGACAGAAATAAAACTAATTTAGACGACGTAAGTAGTGCACTTTTTCAGGTTCTTCAGTGGTTTACGGCCAATAACTTACTTCTTAATGCGAAAAAGACTAAATGTTTAAAATCTATGATACCAAATATCAGAAACCTAAGTTCAATTATCCTTAAACGGAGAAGAAATAGAACTATTAATTAGATTCAATAGTGTTTCTAGGTATTACATTAGACAATAGGCCGCAGTGGAACCCTCACATCTGAGTTATTGCAGGGAAACATAGTTCAGCTGCCTATGCAGTTAGGAAAGTTAGTCAGCTAACAGATGTTGACACTGTTCGCTTGGTTTTTACTTTAGCTATGTCTTATAGCAATTTGCTTTAGGGCAGCTGATATTGATACAGTCTTTTTTTTGCAAAAGAGATTAGTACGGTCAATCTATAAATTAGGACCTCGAATTTCTCTTAGGGAACTATTTAGGGAAATTGATATTTTAACTGTTCCTTGCCAATATACATTCGCTTGCATAATGTATGTACCTACGCAAAAATTTACACTTATTTCTGTGCATATTTTAAGCGTTGCCGTTATCAGTATCGAGCAAAAAAATCACATTTGTTGTATGGGAGTTAAGTATTTATTTTATTGTATTTTTTAGTATTTAGTGTTATAGCGGTAACAGAAATACATCTTCTGTGAAAGTTTCAACTGTCTATCACGGTTCATGAGATACAGCCTGGTGACAGACGGACGGACGGAGTCTTAGTAATAGGGTTCCGCTAATTACCCTTTGGGTACGGAACCCTAAAAAAGCTATTACAAAGTTGATGAATACATAAATGATAAAAATGCTTGGAAAAATTAGAACTTAATTGATTTGTATTAGTATTGGGGCATTTAAAATAATTTTTAAAATAGAAAATTGTTTGTTATGTTATAACCTAGTGTAAGGCTATATTGTATCTTAATATGAAGTAAAAAGATTAACTGCTCAGTTCCTTGCCGGTTCTTCTCGGTAGTAAAGCATTCCGAACCTACCAATCTTCTCCTCTGAGGTGGTGGCATCTGTGTCGGGTCGTTACGTTCCCTAAAACATGGTTGAGCGAAGCGATGGCTGATTCATGTGTCATACTCGTGAACGGGTGCCGCCTGTGGAGGTTGTTCTGCTCTTGCAAACTTTTTATTCTTAGTATTTAGTCTTACTTTTTTGTTTTGTTTATCAATACTAAGACATTGATTATTTCTTAGTGGTGAATACATAAACTGTCTGTTTTTTATATTTTGCAATTTAACCTTTTTTTTATGTTGTGCTTGTGCTTTATATTTCATGTTTTTTATGTTTGTAATGCAAAGTGTCCTTCTATGATAGGGAAGGATTTTCCAATATTTTAATTGGTCGCTGTAAGAGAAAGGGAAAAAAAGAAATGCCTTTGCTGAATTTCTTGTCGGTTCTTCTCAGTACAAGGTCTCCCGCCCTATAGACTTATGAACCGATGGCGTAGTGACATTCATAAGTGCACAATTATTGTAGCCTAAATTGAAGAAATGATTCTGATTAATTAAAACTAAAAAGTGGAAAATATTTTTTTCGAGACATAAACGTAGGGCGCATCAAAACTCACAAGGTTTATTATAGCACCCACGTTTATGTTTAGGAAAAAATTTATATGTACATGTAGGTATTTAAAAGTTTTTTTTATCTAATTTTTTCTACTTTTAAGTCTATAATCTAGTAGTCTGGCGCATATTAGAAATGATAGATATAAGTGTTAAAATTTGTTTTTTAAACTCGATGAAACCTGAAACTAACTGTTAAATATTGCATTGTCTTTGAGTTGTGACTAGAGTTTTAAGTCTATAGCTCATCGGGAAGTTGGTCTAAAATCGATTGCAAGATTTGTACCAGATGAACAAATAAACAGGAAAGCAAGTTAATAAAAACGTGGTATAATGCTGTATATTTACATTAAGATTCATAGAACGAGATCAATACACATACAATTTTATTTCTTTCTGTACCTACCCTATTGATAAATTAAACAATTGTCTTCGATTAGCGGCGAAATCAGAAATAACGTATCGATTGATATGAAATTTTCCGAAAACCTTCCCCAAACAAATAATTCTGGATCTGCCACTGTTTTCAATCAAATCAATTAATAATTTTGCATTAGGTCTATAATTATATTTATATATAGGATACTGTAATAATAAAATTAACAGGCCATTACAACATTATTATAAAGATAGCAAAAACATTAAAGATTATTCACAGAACCCATTATTAACTCTCTAGAAAATAAAAATAAATTTGTAAAGTGCAAGATACTTTCGTGATCTAATAGCTATTGCCCTACCCCGACTGTTGTACCGCACCTAGGATACGGCAGGCGTTGGGGAGATGACATAGACACCACACAATGCATCTGAAGATATTTGTTACCACCTTGTAACAGGTTTAATATTTTTTGAATGTCAGACCTTAAAATTAAACACTGAAATTAATACCTGTGTTCGGTAGCCTTTATACATACAAATTAAATAAATAAATATTTCTGGACATAACACACAACGCCATTTGGTTCCAAACTAACCTATGTACTATAAGTATTTAACAGACAAATGACAAGTAATTTACTTCGCACAATCACTTCTATTTGCCACACATACTGAAGAAAATATATGCAAAAATGTACCTATCCGTTTTTTAAGAAGTTTTTACTAAATTTGCATGAAAATTTACGGATCTTCCAACAACTATTTTACCCCTTTAGGAAATTTGTAAATTTCTTTCTTAATGGAGCTTAAAGTCAAAATTATAGACCCAGTGGTTTGGTTCATATGTCATTAAATCAAACAAACAGTTTCTTTTTTGTATATATACAGATAAGAAATGCCTTCTTTTACCAATTACTAATCAAAAGTTTTGTTTTAGCAAAGGACATTTAAATGAATAAAGGTATATAACATATTAAAATTATAAATTTTCTCAATTATGTTATGTATATATACATCTATGTATATGAATACATAGTTATTGATAAGCTCTGCTACAATTAGAAAATTATAAAAAATTTAAATTTAATTGCTCTAAGTAATTCCAAGTTGGTTTGACAACTACATATTATTATAAAACTACCTTGAATGACTAAATATTTACATGTTTTTATAATAAATACATGGCATTTTAGTTGTCACTATTAAGAGTCAGCATTCAGTTTCTTGCAAACTTATAAAATAAGTCTTTAACAATAATAAATACCTAAGACTAATTCCTGTTTCCTGAGACAGGAAACGATTCACTTTTGTCCAGTTGATCATTAGAAAGCAAATGACACTGCTATTGGCTATCAACTTTGAAATTTGTGTAATGACAAGGTGCATTAATAATTATTTCACTTATTCCTGTCGTAGGAGAGCTATGAGACGTTGACAGCTGCTCTATTTGTGATGCTGCAGTTAATGCAGGTGTTGCATATAATTTGCCGTTTTGTATGGATGTGTGACCAGCTTGTCTTAAATGCGAATAGACACTAATAGTAGCACTCGGTTCAGTCCTCAGTTCACTCATTGTGTCCATTTTTACTTCAAATATAACATCTTGGATTTTCTTTTTTGCCACAAGCAAATTCTTTTCACCTTTCAAAGATCGCAGTTCATTTGCTATGTATTCACCAAAAACTGAAAATTCATCTCTAGGTTTAGATGACAATGTGTACCCATCTTGTTTGACTGATGACATGGAGTCTGACTGTGAAACTTTTTGGGGCAGTGACAGAGTTGCAAGTTTACAATCTGCACTGGAGGTGTCACACTGAGTAGGCAGACTGCCATTGATTTCAGTTTGCTCATCCTGAAATTTTTATAATAAGAAATAAGTAATAAGCATATACCTGGAATTTGTAATGATTTATTTTTATTTTTAGTCTTAAACTAGTAGGAAGTTACAGTTTTTTTTACAGTTTGAAATAACTAATCAGTGTATAAAGTGAAGATTCAGCATGTGGTGTATGTGTGCCATAATTTTTAGTCAATCAAGTCATAATCACTCTTTGAAGTGATTAAGTAAATTTTTAACCCTTACCTAATTTTAAAACATATATTTCAAAGTTATTTTCACACACATATGAAAATTAATTAATCCTATAAATATATATTCAGTACATGTTAGTAATTGCCGTGTAAGATTGACTTTCCGACAGTTATGGAACAACCTTATTTTTAGTTACTTTACTTGACAAGAGTTCAGCCATAGCTATGGTTTTATTCTACAATGCAATGAGAAAATAGAATAATGGATTTGGAACACCCAGCTCTATTTAGTTGAATAATTTACACTGCCTTTTATTCAAAAAAAAACTGAACAGGACTGGACTTGTTAATTGAATATGCCTGATTTCCTGGTATGCATTTTAAACAAATTTGTTAACTTGTGCTAACCATTCTGGGACTATATTGCCAATTCCTACCATAATCTTAAGTCCCCCTAAAAACCCCTAAGTGTATTTTAGTAAAAATTCCTTAATAAAGAATCTTTTCTGTGACAATACAAAACGCAACCTCTTTCTAAAGTTTATCTGATGTAGACTTTGTAAGATGGTGTCTCTTTTACAGTCACAGAAAAATTACATCTCAAACATATTGTTATTCCAACTCTGTTGCTTTTTGATTTAAATAATGTTTTTCTAGAGACAAAAAAATCACACTTTTACCTATTAATTTTAGGGGAAAACTGTTGGCTCTACTGTTTCAAACAGCCTAGTTTCATCTTCACAGCCAAGAGGTATTGAAATACAGCCTTGGAATGGGTTAGGTTGATTTCTCAGTCTCTATGACCATTTATAAATAATAATATGAAAGCATATTGGTAGAGTCAGGGCTTGGTGGGTTGAACAAAAAGCTGCACTGTTGATAAAAAAAAATCTAGAATTGCAGGCCATTTTAGTTACTCTTAACTTAATAATAGTAATCGGAACCTACCTACCTAGGAAAGGGTAAATGAGAATAAAAAAAGGTTGCTAGAAACTTACTGCTAGAAGTATTCTGTAGGGTTTGCTTGAGTATTTCATGAAATGCAAATATTCGTATGCATACCAATTGCTGACATATCTGTCGTTAGGATCTTCAACGTTTGCTCTTGCTTCACGAGCTGATTCTCTGTTGTACTGCGTTCTCAAATGTTGAATTTTTTTGGTGACATCGGCAATTGATATTCCCAGAATATCAGCTATAGCTCGAAGTTCTTCTTTCCTTTTTTGTTTGGCTTTCCTTGTATCACATAAAGATGTATTCCAAAGGTTAGCGTTAACTTGCAGCAGTTCAACTAATTTCAGAGTTTTGTCCTTTGACCACTCCATAGTTATAAAGTAGTCACCAAAAGATTTTTGGTAATATCAAAATTGGCGCAAAAATCACAATAACATAGTTCTCCAACTAAACCTGCGATTTTTAGCTCGACTGCGTCGGTGATATAAAGCATTCACCAATGCGCAGATCGATTAATTTGTTGACAGATCCAATAGTTGCGTTCAGATTTTCTATGCTTTTTCTACGGCCTTAGGATCTAGCCACATACACATTAGCCCACGCTAACTAATACATTTTTTCATTGATACTATTGTCACAATTCTGCGTGCATCGACGTCAGTAGAACATATAATTTGTTACTTAGTCTATGTAATTTGTGGTATAATAATCACATGCAGTAATGGAAACCGTAAAATTAGTTTAGACCATAACTTATAAATTATTGATTTACTTTTCGTACGTTGTCTGTCACTGATGTCTTTCGCCAATACAAATAAGCTTTTTTTTCCTCTGCGAGCTTACTGTTTTTTTGCTAGCTGAATCTAAATTTGGGTCTTTTGAGGCAGGGCACGCAGAGCAAAACAAATATGCACAATGGAAGAAATATTTATTATATAGAGTGAAATCAACTTAAATGTTAAAACATAAACTTTTGCTAATATACCAAATTAGATAGAAGAAAAACTTAAGACAGGTGAGAAAACAAAGTAGTATAGAAAATAGATATATCTCTATGCATATGTGTATCTCTATGTAAATCAGGGTCAGGAACCCATTGACTGAATATACTTTAACACGCCCCCTTAATCCAGATTTACATACCTACTAAAATTACCTAACAGCATCTCCTTAACAAAATATAGCTAAGTGTCTTAGTTAATTAAATTTAAGTTTTTTAATAAGTTCTTTATCTTAATAGGACTCAAAATCTTATTCAAAATATCTGCAATCATATCTTCAGAGCACAAGTACTTTAATTCTATTTTTGAATTTAAAACATCCTCACGAATAAAGTGATATTTGATATCAATATGTTTAGTTCGACCACATATCATCTTATTAGACGCTATTTTTTGTGCCGACTGATTGTCATTGTAAATTACTATTGGACCGTTTAACAAGTTTGCACATAATTCATTAATTAAGTTACTGAGAAAAAAATGCTTCAGTTGCACCTTTTGACAGAGCAACGTATTCTGCCTCAGTTGAAGAAAGGCAAATGCACTGTTGCTTACAGATTTCCCAAGCAATCAAATTCTGCCCTAATTTAAAAACAATTCTAGAGTATGATCGTCTATCACTAGAGTTACCCCAATCGGCATCAGCAAAACCAGTCAAATTAAAGTTATCTGATTTTTTGTAAACCATACACAAATTGATAGTGCTTTTTAAATACCCAAGTACTCTTTTAGCATAAATAAAATGTTCGTTTGTGTAGCAGGTATTGAATTGGGAAAGTACGCAAACTGTATGTAAAATGTCTGGCCTAGTACTTATAGCTAAATACATTAAGCAACCGATCAAACTTTGATACGGTATATTTGGGTCTATAGGTTCTTCAATCTTACATAAATTCAACCGTCACCATTGGTGAGTTAACAGGCTTACATTTAGTCATGATAAACAAGTTTAAAAGTTCTTCAATGTTTTTGCTTTGATTAACATAAATAATGTTGTTTTCACGTTTTATACGTAAACTAAGCATATATTCAACAGGGCCTAAATTTTTAAGTTTAAATTTCGACTGCAAAGCGTCAAGGAATGCGTGTCTTGCTGACTCATTATTTCCACCGCCGCTTGTTTAAGCCCATATAAAGCTTTATTTAATTTGCATACCTTTTGTTCTTGGCCTTTTACTACACTACCAGCTTGCTGATGCATATATACCTCTCCATTTAATGAGCCATACAGAAAAGCAGTAACAACGTCCCAATGGTATATACACCATTCGTATTGTACAGCCATAGAAAACAAAATACGCAAAGTTGTTGACCTAACTACAGGCGAATAAGTATACATATAGTCAATACCAAAACGTTGATTATAGCCTCTTGCAACAAGGCGAGCTTTATATTTTGCAATATTACCTTCACTATCCCGTTTTATTTTAAAAACCCACTTGCTGTCTATAGGCTTTTTGCCAGGTGGCAAATCAACAAGAGTCCACGTATGATTTTCTTGCAATGAAGAAAGTTCATTACGCACCGCCTCCTCCCAACATTCAGGTAATTGCTTAATGTCAACACACTCATCATCACTACACAAATATGTAAAATGGTAAGGAAATACCTTTTCTTTCCTGTAACGTACCCCTTTTAGAACAACTGTCATTAGACGTAGACGGTATTACAAGATCATCATCCACGGCATTCTCCTCCAGGTTAATATTGTCAGCAGCCTCCACAGTTTCAGTCGATGACTCTTGATTCTCGACTAACTTTTCATCAATATTATCCTTAGTAGGTTTAGTAAAAATAATACCTGAATGTCTTAATTTAAACGAAGCAGTAGCGTCAATTTTCTTAGATATGACAAAAGCTTTTGATTTCGTTTGTCATGATAAATTACTGTGTAAGTTATATAACTACGGCATCAGAGGTAAAGCTTATCATTGGTTTGAGACATACCTAAACTCACGATACCAATGCGTTGAAATATCACGGCTATTTGATAAGAAAAAAATATATAAATAAGAATGGAGTGCCACAGGGTAGTATTTTGGGTCCCTTATTATTTCTCCTATATATCAATGACTTACCAAATGCAACCAAATATAAATGCATCTTATTTGCCGATGACACTACTGTCGTACTCAAAATTTACGACGCAAATTTATTAGAAGCTGAAGTAAACGATACACTGAAACATAAAGTAGAGTGGCTACAACAAAACAATTTGCGAATAAATATACATAAAACTAAAATAATAAAATTTCAAACTATTAATAGTATACAGTCTTCTCTTAATATAAAGCTTAAAAATAGTGTTTTAGAACAAGTTGACTGCATTAAATTCTTAGGTGTGCAGATTGACAAATATTGTAAATGGTAGGAACATGTTAATGAGGTCTGCAAAAAGATTTAAAAGTTTATATATTTTTTATATCGGTTAAATAAAATTGCAACAAACGAAGCTACTATAGCAGCTTACCATGGGTACGTATCATCCGTTTTGCGATATGGCCTTATATTGTGTGAACTCTGTCGATGCATTAAGAGTTTTTAAAGTACAAAAAAAATGTATAAGAATATTGTGTGGAGCTGGACCGCTCGATAGCTGTAAACCTTTATTTAAAAATAAGAAAATTCTCCCACTACCATGTCTATATGTTTATGAAATATGTCTCTTTGTCCATAAACATCTGCATCTATTCTTAACAAAGACAGAAATCAATCAAAGGCCAACTCGTTACACAAGCTTTACCTGCCACCCCAAAGATTATCACTGTATCAAAACAATGTTCACTGTATGGTAGTAAATATATATAATAAGCTACCTGAAAATATTAAAGATTTAAATTTTAACCAATATAAGCACAAAGTATTTAAATTATTACTTAATAAATGATATTATGAAATTAGTGAATATATTAATGATACATTTTAGACTGCAAATAATTAAACTAACTTACATTTTATATCCAAATAACTCAATAAATATTTTTTTGACAATATATTGACCTGATTGTATATTTCTTTTCTCTTTTTATTAATGTGTATTAGAATATGTTCTATAATGTAGCTTGTACGTTACAAGATGCAAGTGTAATTTAATTTTTTTTTTATTTTTGTTGAAATTTACTTGTAATATAATTAATTAATTCCAATGTTATACTGTAATTTAATTAATCATAATGTAGACAATACTATAATTCTATCATGTTAAAAGATTTGCACGCTGAAAACGGCAGAATATGCTGAACCTATTCCAAATTATATTTCATCTATGTATACACCATATTCTAGCAAATTTTTTTTTTTATTCTATTCTATTTCTATTCTATTCACTCTGCAAAACCACTTCTTCTGGTAATAGTTCCTGCGGGCTTGAACTAGAAGAATTAGTAAAACACGTTTTTTCTGTTACAAACTTTACGTCTCTTTAAAGTAGCAATTTTCCTTCTTCTGACCATATTCTAAAACCATCTTTATCATTACAATAACCAACTAAAATTATAGCTTTTTTATCAAGCTTTTTCAGTTTCTGATCTGGAATATGAACGAAAAATTCTGTGCCAAAAATTCTTAAATGAGAAATATCTGCTTCTCTGCCAAACCATATTTCATATGGAGTCTTACTATCGATAGGAGTAGGGCCTGTTCTATTTAGCACATAAGCAACAGCATAAATTTTTGTTTAAATTCTTAGAATAGAGCATACTCCTTGCTGCTTCTACTAAAATTCTATTTTCACGCTCAGCACCACCGTTTTGTTGTGGCGAGTATAGCATAGTTACTCTATGGTGAACACCAAAATTACTAAAAAGTTTTTCTGTCTCTTTATTCACAAACTCTTTTCCGCCATCAGAAATTAACTCCTTAATTACTTGTCTATTACTTTTAGCTTCAGATAAAAACTTCAAAAGCATATCTTTCACTTGCGACGTCTCTGTCATAAAATAAACTTGTCTATACTTGGAAAAATCATCTTTGACTACTCAAACGTATCGACTTCCTCCAACAGACATTTTTGTCAAAGGGCCACATACATCAGCATGAATGATGTCTCCAGGTAAATTTCCTCGAATTGCACGAGATTTAAACAGTAATCGCGTCATCTTACCGTAACAACAGCCATCACATTGCATATCAGATGCTCTTTGCTTTACAGAAATACCTTTCTTATTCAAAAATTTCTGAACATGCCTACCATTCTCATGGCATAATCTTTCATGCCATACCTGAAAATCATTTTCATTAGGAACAACATGAGAATATATGCAAGTATCTGGCAAAATAACTTTCATCAACAAAATATATAGTCCTCCAGATGTTTAAGTTCCAACGGCTACGATTTCTTTTTGCTCATTTCTGAAAATTCTTTTATTACAATCTGCATACTCAAACAACCCATTTTCTAAAGCAGATCCAGAAGAAAAAATATTGTGTTTACTTTCAGGAGCATACCAAGCATTTCACAAATGACCAGTATTCCACTTACCTGACACACACATTTGTATATTAATAGTACCATACCCAAGTGCCAGAACTTTTCTACCATCTCCAATAGTCATAGGAATCGGCCTGCTAAACGTAGTGTATTCTATAAACCACTCTCTATGCGAAGTTATGTGGTGAGATGGTCCTGAGTCGATGATCCAATCATTCACCTCATCTTCACTTATGTCAAAAATAAATGCCTGGTTTGTCTGACATGACTTCTGTTTATTTTGTAACTTAAAACAGTTTTTCTTAATACGCCCACGTTTTTTACAATAATTACAAATCAAACTGTTTTTGACAGAACTTTGTTTGTTTACTTTTGCAGAAGCACTCGGATTATTTGTCAAAAAAAGCGGTATTATTCGAAAGAGGTATATCTTGTATTCTTTGTTCATGTAACCGCAACCGCTCAGTAAGAATTGCAACATTCCGCTCATTGACAGGTACAGATTCCCATGTATTTTTAAACTCTAAATAGTCGTTGGACAATGTATTCAAAATTCTGTTGATCAACAGAGAACATGTTTTAACTCCTCGTCTAGTTGCTGAAATATCCTTTGTAACTTGGAAACATAAATTGCAATACTGTCACTTGCGTCCTTCTTGTATGTGAAAAGATCGCAGTATAGCAAATCAAGACGTCGGTCATTCTTCTGCTCATAGACAGAGTGTAGCATGTCCCACATCGCTTTCCCACTTTTACATGTCAGAATGTGCTGCTTCGGTTCAGTACCAACAGTTGAACCAATTATATAACGAGCAAGGGCATCTTTTTCCTCAAATTCCTTAACTTGTTGCATAATATCAGACGCTTTACTATCTGGTGCTTTACTAAAATATCAGGTTTTACTAACGCACCTGTTACTATTCCTGAGACTTTGTGTAATGTCAGTTGTAGATCTATATCGAATTTATAGATACCCAATTGTGGCTTCCTTCCAATCTTTCCATTGAAAGCTTATCCAACTGAATAGACGACATCATGCACGTCAGGAAGCACACAAAAAAAACTTAAAACTGATATTACCAACCAAACAAAGTCAAAAAAGGTCGAAGCAAAAGTTCTACACAGTCACTCATTTACAAAATAAATATATCACTTAACGAACTCTGGGTCCATAACCTTTTGAGGCAGGGCACGCAGAGCAAAACAAATATGCACAATGGAAGAAATATTTATTATATAGAGTGAAATCAAATTAAATGTTAAAACATAAACTTTTGCTAATATACCAAATTAGATAGAAGAAAAACTTAAGACAGGTGAAAAAACAAAGTAGTATAAAAAATAGACAAATATATGTGATCATAGGTCGTATACCTATCTCTATGTAAATCAGGATTAGGAACCCATTGAATGAATATACTTTAACAGGGTCTACTATGAGTGTCTAAAGTGACCTTATAGCGCAATAATTTTTTTGGCCAACAGAACGATCGAATTTACGCACAGAGAGCATAAAGCGCATTAAATGCGTATAATGCTTGTCAAAAAAAAGCCTCTATAGTCTTCGACATTTACGTGTTTGCGCGCGCGCGTGTGTGTGTGTGTTGTGATGTGTGCTAGTGCAGTTTTTTTTTCTGAACTGAATATGCAGTTGGCTAATGCAGCCATTACTGCTCCACCGGGCTTTTGGGGCGAGACTCTGAATGAGTCTCAGCCCATATACGCTTAGGTTGTGGAATGAGCTCCCTGCCAAGGTTTTCTCTAAGGACTACAGTATGGAATTCTTCCAGAAAGAAGTTACTTTTGAAGGATCGGCAACGCGCGAGTGATATCCCTGGTGTTACAAGCGTCCATAGGCCACGAACATGCTTATGGTCCGCCAGATGGTAAGCGGTTACCGTAGCCTATGGATGCTTGCAACACCAGGGGTATCACTTGCACGATGCCGAACCTTCAAAAATCTAATAAATTCTTTTTTAAAGAACCCCATACTGTAATCTTAAAGAAAACCTTGGCAGGGAACTCTTTCCAGAACGAGGAGCGTGCGCGGGAGGACTGTACGTGACCTTCGGTTCTAAAGTGTGACAGTGAATGGTAGAAAATAGCCGTGGGCATCATTTCGAACAATTCCTCAGAACACATCATATTGTACAAGCAGTAGAACACACACAAGGAGGAAAAGTCTTCAGACTTAAGGGCTCGATACGGCAAGTGAGTTTGGGATCGTCGACAATTCTCACAGCCCGTTGTTGAACCGAGTCAAATAGGCCGAGCTGGTATCCGGGTGCAAGGAGATGGCAGCAGTACTCCATATGGGGCCGAACTTGCGACTTGTAAAGCAGCAACCTTTGCCCCGGCGTGAACTACTGCTTCGCTCTGTTGTCAGCTTTACCTTGTCTTGCAAATGATTTCGAAACTGAACGTCGCTGTAGATGTCAACACCAAGGATCCCAATGCTTTGGAGATGGAGAGGGGAGTGTTCTGGAATTGTGGGACCTGAAAATGTGGTTTTCTAGGCAGTGAACGCGCAGGCTTGTGTCTTTGTAGGTTTAAATCGGACCAAGTTTTCCTGTCCCCAGTCAGGAACCTTGGACAAAGTGGTCTCGATTTGAGACATAAGTTCTCCACGCTTGTCCTTCACAACGGAACGAGGGATGTTTGCATGACCCGTGAAATAACCATCTCCAGTACTGTCATCTGCATAGCAATGTATGTTGTTGATGTCCAACATGTCATTGATATACAGCAGAAACAACGTAAGAGACAGCACCGAGCCTTGCGCGACATCAGCATTGATGTCCATGCTATCAGAGCAACTACCGTCGTATGCGTCTGCCGGACAAAAAGCTAGCCACCCATTTGCACAAACCCTCGTGCACTCCGTAAGATGGCAACTTCGATAGAAGACCCCGGTGCCAGGCCCGATCGAACGCCTTCGCTATGTCCAGGGTGCATTTCAATGCCTCCCCATGACTCTCAATGGCTAGTGCCCACCGGTGTGTGAGATACACTAGAAGGTCCCCAGTCGAGCGACCGTGGCAAAGCCATATTGACGGTCGCTGACTAGGTCGTGTTTTTAGGTGTCCTGATACTTCCATTTGCTGCATGGCGTGATCCGCGTTTACGTTTTTCCTCGGACTTGTTGTGGTTGCGATTTGTTGGGTTAATCTTGTGTTGTCTCCAGCTCGCTCTGGGAGTCCACTTTGGGGAGCCTCAGACGTCGCCTTGTCTAGTGCTCCGCGCTGTCCTGTCGAGTTCACTTAGCCGTCATCATAGGCTCGCCCGCCGACTGTGTGGATGCAGCACGCCCGTTGTGGCTACGTTACCCACTAAGCACGACGCAACTGGTCGAGTTTGCGACCGAGTCAATCCCGCAGCGGCACCGGTCAATGCTGGGTCCTCTTGTTGGGTCTCCCCTTCAGCCGCGGTTGTTTTCTCTACATCCAAGTCGAATAGGGATGATATAAATTCCTCCGTAGTTATATCCATTTTAAAGGCGTATAGATTTAAAATGGTTTATCTCACCCGCCAGTAACGAGCGACTAAACAGTCTACACGCACCGTCCGGTGTGGCCGATACAGGCGGGTTGTACGAGAGAAACCTAGTCGCGTGAATGAAGCCACCCGCGCCCGCGCCCGCGACTGTAACAGTCAGGCGCGTCACAATCGGTGCGTTTGTAAAGCGCGATTTAATATGTTAAAACTAAACACACCCGCACCCGCTTTGTGTCTGTTTGGGCACTAAGACTCGTCTGCCCAAACAACGCCCCTAAAGGCAACGACCGTCCACTATTAAGTAAGGCACTAGAAAGATTGATGAAAGATAAAATGGATGGAAACGTAATAAATCAGTCGGGATCCCAGAATGGATTTACCAAGGACAGGTCAACCGTCACTGCCCTCAAAGAAATCCTGGAACTTGCAAAGACCACCACAAACAAATATGTGCACCTGGTGCTTTTGGACATCTCGGGGACCTTCGACAGCGCCTGGTCGCCTATGATACTAGTAAAGGCCAAACAAGCAGCCTGCCCACGCAACCTGTACAGCTTGTAACCAGCTACTTCACGAGCCGGAAAGTAGGGCTGTTCGTAGGAAACCGGGCAGGGTGAAAGGCATCCACGATGGGATGTCCACGGGGTTTAGTACTAGAACCGACACTCTGGAACGACTTAATCAGGATTCCGATACCAGCAGGCTCTGTAGCTAGTCTGTACTAGTAGCATATGCAGATGACGTCACACTAGTGATAGAGGCGAATTCCAGGTCTGTGAATGAGTCAAAGGCGGCCAAAGTATTGGAAATGGCAGCCTCTTGGGGGGAAAGGAACAAACTAAGTTTCTCTCCCAGCAATAGGGCACCATTACAATAAAAAGCACCTTAAAAAAACAGCCAATCATCAGAACTGTCACTGGTGTAACAACTGTTGTGCTGCTGGGAGTCACACTGGATACAACTTTGTCGTTCGGGTGGCACGCGCAGCTGGCACGAGAGGGAGCAACTAAGTGCTGTGGTAAGGTCTCCAGGATGTCGACAATATCCTGGGGAATAAAGTACAGGGCACTGAAAATAATATACAAGGGCGTCTTCAGCCCAGAAAGTAACGTACGCCGCTGCAGTCTGGTTCCGGAGGGCCCAAATATACTTGGTCTGTAGCGTCCTGTTAAGAGCACACAGGCCGGCCCTAGTCCTTCTGACAAAGGCTTAAAGGACCGTTTGCTCTGACGCGCTGACAGTGTTAGCGGGGGTCCTACCAGCTGACCTCAATGTGATCAGCGCCGGAAGCGTAGATGACGAATACCAAGGAATAACTGGACGCGAAAAAGAAGTTCTAAAGTGGAGAGTACGTAAGGAAATTTTAGCGGAGTGGCAGGAGTGGTGGCAGACCTCAACTGAAGGAAGAGAGCTGTATTCTTTCTTTCCAGACGTTGGTCATCGAATGGGACATCGACACGTGGAGCAAGATTACGTGACATGACAGATGTTAACCGGACACGGCTGCTTTAGAGATTGTACGAATTGAAAATGAATGACAGGACAGAATGTGCATGTGGAGCAGAAGAAGAAGACAGAGAGCATATGTTGTGGAACTGCCCATAATACGAGAGTGACAGAGAAAGTATGATTAATAGGGTGCGAGAAGGAAAGACCGGACCGGAAGGTCACGCGGATCTTGTACGCAACAGAACGAATTTTGGACCACTCCAACGCCACGCTGCGGCGTGCCACTAAAAGAGAGCACTACAGAACTGGAAACAAGGCTCGCGACTAGCGAACAAGGGGTTTTCATGTGTCGTTTTAGGCAACTAGGGCAGGACCGCTAGATAATAGTTACGGACCGTTTCATTACTATACGTAAGCGTGGCGGGCCGATTTGGCCTAACAGCTACAGAACCGATGCTGCGACAAATATGACTTGCCCATTGCCACTTTAGCTTGCTTATTCTGTGGCCTATGTCAATGACTTGGATTTTTTATTGGATCCCTTAATTTCGGATAACATCGTAATTATTATATGTAAAATGTATTTGAAATATTTAAATTTTCTGTTTTTTATTTAAATATATTTTAATATAAAACTTTTGTGGCTCAGGCCAATTGTAAGACCTGATGCAACTTTGCAAATACTACATAGCCCAACTGAATAACTCTGTCTGCTTTTTCATCGATGTTTTACTTACCTGGTTTAATTGTCTGACGTTTGATTTGATGGCCACTGGTCTCAAGTCAACGTTAATATTAGATATTACCTTCGTCTTGTCTATGTTTACCATAACACCAACTTGTCTGAAAGAAAATTTGAGGCTGTTCAGTTTTCTGCGATCTAGCAATTGCTGCGATGTCGTGCACAAATAGAAGGTGCAAAATGAAATCGTCGTTTAAGAGATGCTGCAATTTTTGCAGTTCGACGTCTTCAAGGCATCCTCTAGTGCGATTTTATAGAGTTTCGGGGATATAACATCTCCCTGTCGTACTCCTCTGTGTAACTGAATGGACTTTGTCTACCGCTCCTGCAGCGGCGTACTAGTACAGACATCACAGCACCTCAAAATATCGCCAGTTGACTTGGCATCGCTGCAAGGATTCCAGAACAGCTTAGTTTTCAACGGAATCAAAGAGTTTTTCGTAGTCTACGATGCAAGTCAAGGGGCTGGTCTTCCTCATAAACTGCCGTAGTGTGTAAATGTAGTCTACGGTAAGTATTCTTAATAACAACTTAAGGACTTTGATTAGTGAAGGGTCGGCAACGCGCGAGTGATACCCCTGGTGTTACAAGCGTCCATAGGCTACGGCCCAAGTAACATTTAAGTGTTAATAAAAGCTGTAGTGGACCTTTTTTTCGGATCTGCATAAATATTAAAGAGTTAGCGTATAATTTATAAGAGAGTTATAGACTGAAATAACACCTTTATATCTTCGATTTTGGCGCAAAATTTAACAGGTAAAGCAAGGATAGACCCTTTATAGTGGTTCTATATAACCTTTAGTAGAAGTGTTTAAGAGGTGTTATAAGATTGTCAGTTTTCCGCTCGAACCTTTATTGCACCTTTATAATGTACTTTATTGAAACTTTTAGTTATTTTAAATATCTATAACGACGTCACATAGAACTTGGATCCGTATTTTGATACGTTATTTCTCATTTGTAGCGTTTTCGGGGTCAAAAGTAGATAGTAAAAACTTCGAAAGTCATAAAATTACATTAATTTATAAATATGAAATAAGTGCTACTGTTAATCTACGGACATTCCAACATTTTCATTACAAAATGTAAGTATTGTTGATTAAAAGTGTTCTTGAAGTGTAATATTAATTATTAGTGCGCTTGCAAGTTTGATGTGATAGTGTATCATGTTTCTCATCTCAATTTTGATGCGCCTTAGAAAAATTTTAAGGAGAAAAAAGTAAAACAACTAAAATTACTAATAACCTAAAATAGTTTATAGACATTCAATTTTAAATTTTGGTCAGTTTTAGTGATTGTATGCATAAACTATATAAAATAATTCGGAAAATTTAGGTACCACGTTATTTAAAAGTGATTTTGAATAAATAAATATTTAGTTTTTTTTACAGAAAGTGATTGAAAATGGCAATATTTATCTTAAAGGTGCAGACTTTTCTTAAATCTATTACGACACTCGAAGAATTAAAACGCCGGTAGTCAAGAGTATTATGCGATCTTTTGACATAAGAGAGGAACTACGACTTAGCGAAGACATCTACCTACATACCTATATACCTTAAGATTAAGGTTCTTTACGAAGTAGTGAAACCCCAAATTTTAGCTCAGTTCGATAAATGTTTACAATATGTAAGGTTAGATTATAGACAAAATCTTTAAGCATTAGAAACATTAAATGGTGTCATTAAAGAATTACCATTTGTTCATCTTACACCATAACCCTTATATCAGGATTGTACAACACTGCTATAACTATTTAACCTATCATTGTCTTTCGTATTACAGACGTAAGCTGTATGTAAAAGTTATACAAGGCATGTAGTGTTTGGTGTTACAACACTCTTAATTGACTCCGTTGCAGAACCAATGACCGTAATGAAGTTGAACAACAGCCTTATGATATAAAAGCAATTGTAATATAGCAGATTTATAGCAATAAGAATTATAGGGAGTTAATGAAGATCTTCAAACAGCTTTTGACGCTTAAAATTAATTGTTTTACTTCTTTCATTAAAGCAAAGCAACAGGTGTTAGGTAACACACCCAACATCTTTATGGTCCTTCGAGCCGGATTGTCAGTAAATCAGCAGCATAAATTAATAACTCAATATTTAAATTCACTAGAAAAATTGAACAAACTTATACCATACATAATTTCACGGCATGTTCTGTAATTGTAAACAACATATTTATAAACATAAAAAGTATTCAGGACACGTTGATGGATACGGTAACTAATATAAATTATGGGAGATTCAATATTCATCTTTTGAACCCAGAGCAATTACGAGATGAACTAAACATAATTTCTGGACAGTTATCGAAAGATTTATCGTTACCTTTAGATAATATACAGACCGATTTAAGAAAAATTTACAGTTTATCTAAAGTCAGAGCAGATTATTTTATATTTGAAATAAAGATCCCACTTGTCAGTCGAGATTCATATGAGCTATACCGAATTATCTCTGTTCCACAACAAGCAGAACACAGTACTGTCATAATACAAACAATTACAGAATATATTATGAATATATATACTTAAAAAAGGACACATTTTTACCTGTGACTCAATTTGATATGCAAAAATGTATATATTATGATGCATCTGTTTAAATGTGCCACTTGCATACTCCTGTATTCCAAAGAAAATCAGAAAACGACCTATGTATAAAAGACGAATCTGCAAAAACATGTTAAACAGTCACTACCAACTGCAAGAATTTGTGGCTCGAAGTAACAAAAATCAATACCTATTTCTTCTATTGTTGCGACGTATGTTTCTTACGAATTTTATGCCAAGATCAAGTTACAGTACAGGAACTCAGCAAGGCTGGCATTTTAGTTTTAGGTCAAGAGTGCCTAACAAGAAACAAAAAATTCACTGTCTATTCTCACAAACTTTCGACTAGCGAAATGAATATCAGTCCACAAATTTTGACCCCAGCAATTGCTGCCATAAACCAGGTCATAAACATATCCATTCCTTTGACTACAACGGACAAAGATTCTCTAAAAATATCAGATGACATGATGAGTCTAAGGAAACAGATTGATGACATGAAAAAAAACAAAACATCATATCAGAGAGTATATCATATCACGATATACATCACTATACAATATCATATGTGCTGCTGGGCGCGGTATTCCTGGTTGGTGCTGTGTACGTCTGGCGGCGATGCACCCGTGCCGCGGGCGGCAGGGTGTCTGGCAGCGGCGGAGCTGCTGCGTCGGCAGTTTCCGAGCCGGTCAGCAGGCCGGTCGGGGCTCTCCGAAACTTGTGATAGTGTGAGTGAAAGTGTTCAGGTGACTAGCTACAAACAAAACAAAACTACGTCACCAATGTTTCGGGATAATAATGCAATTAGTGATTTATAGTAGACATTAAGAATTTACTATTAATTATTAATTTACTAATTAATAGTTTAATCATTAGTAATCTTTTTGTTTCCTAATTAATAGTTTAATCATAAGTAATCTTTTTGTTTCCTAATTAATAGTTTAATCATAAGTAATCTTTTTGTTTCCTAATTAATAGTTTAATCATAAATAATCTTTTTGTTTCCTAATTAATAGTTTAATCATAAGTAATCTTTTTGTTTTCGCATCTCCCGGCGCGGAGCATGTACGGTCTAACCGTAGGTACATCGCGGGCGTCAGCATTTTTGTACACGATGCGTTTCTTATAATTCGGAAACATTTACGTTCCGAAACCAGTACATGTTCGAGCATTGTAGCGTGTACTCGCAGCAATTATCAATTATTATCAATTTAGCATAATCAGCATATTTACAATTTAAGCATTTTTATCATTTAAGCAAGTTTTTAGTTAATTCTCATTTTATTAATTTTAATTGCTTTTGTGTGTCATTTTATCCTTTTAAAATGAATTGTTTTACTTATCAACTTCTTTCATTAAAGCAAAGCAACAGGTGTTAGGTAACAAACCCAACATAAAGATTACCTTAAATATCCTCTATTAATTATTTTTTTTCAATTTGTCACTATTCCTCCTAATATGTTGTCATAAAAAAGAATTCAATTGATCAACATTGGTTTTGTATTGTTGCTATATGGCCAATTCCCCAATTTTTTTCCCCACTATCATCATTGATGGAGATTCGCAATGGGGATAGCGGGACCTACTCGAATTTTATTCGCGTCAGTTGTTAAAAATCAAACCAGTTCATATCTAATTCATTCTCATTTATTTACAGAATCTAATGTGAACCATCACATTATAAAATAGATATCTATTACTAAGTATAATGATACAGGTATTTACAATATATACAACAATTTACAAATAAAAAAAAAATGCCTTAATTAAATGAAATTTGCAATTATAAATATAGTTAATGAGACTCAGCGTTCAATATAATTAAACGGAACAACTACAAAGGAACTTAAATCATTTTAAATATATCAATAACTAAATGACAAGATAATCTATATACAAATTCAGACATAAGTTATAACTTTAACTTAATAAGAGGTGCCGAACTCATTTTTACAATCCTTTTAAACTAACGGAAGAGTTTTAACGAAGCTTAGGCAACAAAATAAATAGATTAGTCAATATTGCTAACATAATAAAAAATTATGTTTTTATGTATGTAATCTATTCTTTATTGTGTGTAAAAATTTACAACTGAAAAGAGATGCCCAACTTATTCTTACAAACCTTTAAAACAAACAGAAGCGTTTAAACGTAGTATAGGTAACAAAAAATAAATAGATACATCAATAAATTCATGTGAGCAATTATATATACATTTATACATAATGAAAATGATATTTTTATTTAGGTTTGCTATTCTATACTGTGTGGCTTTACCTGTACAAGCAAATTGTTTTTCAATTTTTGTGTAATTCTATGACTTATACTGTATGCCTAACTTGTTATTACAAACCTTCAAAACAAACTGAAGAGATATAACGTAGGCTAGGCAATAAAACAGAAATAGATAACTCTATAATAATTGACAGGTATAGAATGAAAATATAATACGTTTGTAGGTTATCTATTCTAAACTCCAATGAGTGTATAATAAATAGACAGACTGGACTGCGCATTTCCTAGACAGCTGTGAAGTAAAGACTAGAAGGAAGAAAAGTGTGAAAAAGACGAACTGAATCTGCAAGTCACTTGTCTTTCACCCTTTGTTTTTCATTGTACAGAAAAGAGACAGGTAGTTACAGCATATAAGCTTGGCTCTTCCTAAAGTGTAACCAATTTTGCACATCCATAGGACAGAATACAGAACTTAAAGTGTATTGAATGATATCAATGTAAATGCCTGTTCAAATTTTTTTTTTTTTACTTTATTGAAGCTGACTATGGAGTATGGAGACTGTGGCGATTTACTGTTCAAAGACTATTGCAATAAAATAAACACATATAATATAGATGTTGCTGGTCGAAGCCTAAGGCAAAAGCTAGTTGAAAATAAATAAGCAATTCAATACCAAACATAAATTTGGACAAATAAAGAAAATTCACTTGAATAAGTACATACATAAGTATATAATTCAAACAATAACAATCCAATAAACAAAAAAAAAATTGAAATTCGATTAACGGTTTTTTTTAAAAAAAAGATATCGCAAACGAAACGATTTTTTATAAGAAGGTAGGTATTTTAAAAGTTTTTTTGTTTGTTGCTTCAAATTATTATTTAATTACGTAGTTCAATGTTTGTTTTATGGATTATGTAGTTTACACTTGTATTAGACACAAAGAAATCGTCGCTGTCATCCCAAACCAGCGTGTTTCCTAAAATTGAGTTGACCTTTCTACTAAGTTTTAGTATACCGTATACCTAGTACATACCCAGTTTCAGTAGGTATGTGGTGGATACCCAAAAGTAAATAGTTTACTTAAGTGAAGTCGTAAGCTCAATTTTATTAAAACGTTATTTGTAACGAAAGCAAAAAAATTAAAATTAATAACATTAACGTGGATGGCATTAGCAATTATTCAACATATAATATATTCATCAATTAACATTACAATTATATTAAGATACTTTACTTCCTAGTGGGTGAGTTCACAGTGTAGGTACTCACTCACATTTCAACAATCTTACTATTCCACAATCCGCGTTCCTTTAGGCCTATTGTTATCGAGAACTAAAGTCAATCACTAAAATTAAATAAATACTACCATATCCTACATTCAGGAGGCAGGTACAATGTCTGGAATATCTCACTATGATGGTAGACCGAAAATCGCGATCAATGATTATCACTACCTACTTTTACGTAACGTCCAGCGGTCGGGACTCTCGAGACCTGAAGAATCCTTTCTCCGTTCGACACTCTCTGATGGTGACTGTTTGCAGGTTGACGGTCACGTCCGTAATGAAGATTTGGTCTGCGACCGGCGATCTAGCCAGCCAGAAAGCAGCACCCTTTCGGGAGGGTTGGGGTGGCGGGGGTGCAGTCGCGGAGGTTGGCGCTTCCGTGCTCGGTTCAACTTCTTCGGGCTGAGGGGTGGGAGGGGGTGGTCGAGCGCCTTTGGGCTCAGCAGGGGCGGTGGCGGCGGGTTGCGTATCGGTGCGGCGATCGCGATCCGGCGCGGAGTGCGTGTCAGCCTCCTCGGGCGAGTGCGGTGCTCGGCGGGGTCCGCTCCTAGGTGCAGCGGCCTCGGCGGCCGGGGAGACAGGAGCGGCGGCACCTCCCGCGCCGGTCGGGGCCGCCGGTGCCGACGCTTGACTCACATGCTGCGTGCGACCTCCGTTTACTTTCATCGAGTCGTGCCGCTTTGTCGCGGCTGGTGGGCTCATTGTGATCGTGACACCTATTTTACCCGATTCTCTTGACAGAACTTCGGCCTTCCGCTTGCCGGCCGGCGGGTGCCGCTCCTCTGATCCGCTCCGCGCTCGCTCCGTGGGAGAGTGCTCGCGTTCTCTCTTTCGTCCCGGGTGCCTGCGCTGCTCTTCGCCTCGCTCGAAGCTCTGTATCAGCCGTGGGTCGAGGATGTTCTCTTCCGGCTCCCAGGTGTTGTGCTTTGGCTTCCACCCTTTCCATTTCACGTAGTACTCCACTTTGTTCTGAAAAGAGAACGAAAAGTCGGTTACACACAAGTTTTTATGAAATAACAGCAGCGAGCGGGGCGCGGGCCCCAATGCGACTGACCGCGTTCGCCGGACGCGGTGGCGTGCACTGCGCTGCACTCACGGTACGAGGGTTGCACTTAGGACTTGTTTGCAGATTAAACGATAAAATGCACTCATTTATCTACCTATCTAGAGTTGTACTTAAAGGTAAAGGTGTGAAATAATTTTGATTGTAATTTAAAAACCTTTCGTAGATATTGAAATGCTTAGCGGCGTCACCTACGTCACAGAATAAGGAATGGTAAGTACGCTACGCGCTATCTATAAAAACTTATGTAGGTACCTACTTACTTGGGAGCAATAACTTATGCCACATAAGTATGAAAATTTGTCGCAGCCGTCGTAGGTGCATCTCCACTGCAGGGGCATATATATGTTCTCTCATTGAGGAAAGGTAGTAGATCAGTGCCAAGTACCAGTGTTAAACTATGACAGCAGACTAAATTTTTTGAAAAAGTAATAAAAAAATTAAGTAGGCACTCTATCTCTACCACTAACTTTATAGGAAGGATTATTGAATAAATCAATTTATCAAAAAATACAATTCCAAACTGAATGTAAATATAGATATGGTAAAACTGGCTTTAAAACACATTTTCAGTAAGCGTACGGTTCCTTTAACATATAGGTAGGTATACAAATGCCGTAGCGGTCCGCGCACAATTTCGGCGCACCTGCCCCACCAGGTGGCGCGCTATCTCCCCTGGAATCGACCCCGTATTACTTGTTGCATCGCGTCACAAGTGCAATCATGATATTTTTCCACACATACATCAAACTGTTACCCGACTGCCAAAAAGGGAGGACGATGTTTCTTTAACTATATAGGTCGGCAACTAAGTAAATTAGTATATAGACTTGTAAACAGTAAAACTCAAAGCCAACTTTTTAATTTCAATTTTAGTATTTTAAAAATACCTATTCTTAAATGCCAGTAAATACATTAAAACAACTCAGCTATACTACAACCTATCTACATATAAGTAGTAGTAGGTAATCATACATATATGAAGCCCTACATAATAGCGATTTCTGCAATCGTTGCGAATGTGAGTAGGTGGTTTAACACGAGTAATCGTTTGTGAAACGCGGTCTAGCCAAATTTTAAAAAACCTAGCAATAGTGTTAAAAAGAGTTTTGTGCAGTGTTAAAAAGAAAATGCATAAAATGCTGTTTTATACGACCCGAAAAAAAAAATATGTAATAGGTATCTACGTAAATTGTGTTTGACTTTTGAGTTTACCTAATAACATTTTGGTGTCGTCATTGGCTATTTGTAATACATAAAACACTGCTGCACTGATGATCACATTACATAACGTTGTTTATTATTGGAAAAATATATTAAAAGGTATGTAAACAATTTTGTAAACATGAATCTCCTAAATTTCAGCGAATAATGCGGGAAACACGAAGTAGTCTTTCACTAAGCACCATCCATTGGAAGCGTGTCGCACCTCTTTTTAGTGGACTTTATAATTGTTGCTCGTGTTTTAATGTTGCAAGTACATACCTACCTACTTATATGATACTGGTTTTGATTGCCTACTTTAAACATAAAAATATGGGAGAATAAAAACAAGATACCTCTTCATAAGCAAGGGCGTAGCAAAGATTTTTTCCTAAGGGGGCCAAATTTTCCAGCTGCGCTTTATACATACTGTAAGGGATACTTTTTAGTATTTTGCTAGGGTGGGACAGACCTTGTCCTTGTCCATCAACAACATACGAGCCGTGCTCCAAGCCTCATACGCAGTTTGCTTCAGAATTCCTTCAAAAAAAACCACGGTCCTTTTTTGACGCAAGCAGCTACTCGTGGGTTAGGAATAAAAAATTCCACACCAGCTAGGATTGTTTCAGTGACTGCAGCTGCGAAGACGTCAGGATCTTCGAAGGTAAAGCAGAGCTGCCTGCAGACGGGTACGATGCATAAAATTCTCGCCATCCATCACACGACGCTGATTAGTTGGCCCACATGGATTGGGTTGCATGCATGTATTATATACCTTCTTGTTTTATTATACTCAAAAATACCATTCCTTATCAAATATACTTAGTATCAAAGTGCACTAGATATAGGTAGCGGAGTTTCGAAAAAGTATTGATTCATATAAAGAAATACAGTACCTACCTATTAATTTATTTTGTCATAAATACAAAGTAGATTGTTTAGGTAAAATTGGTAAGACTGCGGTATAGGCTAGACCGTGTAAATACGCCGTTTTTATGCAAATACTATTTCGCACCCTATACCTTACTATGCAGATTTAGTTTCTCTGTTGACATGACATAGGGTGTGTTCGTTTTGGGATAAGTTATCATTATTTTTGTTAATTTTGTCACCTGACATCCGTTCGTTTTGCATAGGTGCCAAAAATATCAACATTTAAGTATCATCTGTTACAACTTTCAAGCATTTGTTAACAATATTTTTGTTATTTTTGTCACTTTTGAAACTTTAGATCTGGAGGTGGGGTTTTGGTGTTAATTTGTCAAACTGACTAGTGGTTTCAAAGCAACGCGAACGATACTTAGACGTCGGTGGCGCAACTGGCGTTATCAAAAGTGTGAAAAGAATCAAAGGTGGTAACATTTTATTCCAAAAGAACACATTCATAATGACATTTTCCTTTAAAAAGTCGATGAAAAAATTAAATTGGTAGCTACTACAGCGAATGTGTAGCAAAGTTGCATATCCAATCCATCGTGGTGTCAATCTATTTAAGAATGCGACGTAAATTTACTCAGCAAATAAATATAATGAGCGTGTCTCAAAGGAACAGCTGCGAGAGAACTAATAACACCGACCCTCACGTATCAAACCCTCAACTTTTTCAATGCGACGACAGATTTATTCAACAAAGTAAGCACACGATACTAAAATTTATTTAAAGTTGCTATAAAGTACAAAATTGTAAAAGAGCGGTGAACGTAGGGCGTTTTGAACGTGGAGAGGGATTTAGAAACCTTCGCGTATTATTGGTTTTTATGATGAAGGGAGGGGTAGACTTCAGTTCGTACGCTGTGTCTTTGTATCAGCGGCGCAGTTGTCTTTATTTTTATGATACTTGCGCTATCGAAATTCAATATGATTATTGGTATGTGCGTGATATAATCTAATAATTTGTCGTAAATGTTTTTCGTTTCAAGTTTTTTTTATTAAGTTAACTTAGTTACATTTTATTTTGTGTCAAAGTTTTAACCTAAGTAGGTAAAACGGGAATATAAGTAAATGAAGTTTTTTGTTTGGAATAAACTTACGTCACAAATATAAAATTTATAGATTCATAATTTTATATTTAGCTGTAAATATTACTTACCTTAGTAAATATACAATTTATACATTAATTAATTATATTATAGATTTTCTATAATCTAAGTACTTAGCCTAAATAAAGTAAATTTAGTATCCGGCACGATCTTTATTAGTTATAGATTTTGCTAGCGGATCCGCCCGCCCTAAATTCGGTTAACGGCGTGGAACTCCTAAATTATACCAATAAAGTTTGCTATACCTGTAGTAAAGGATAGTTTGAGCTAGGTTATAGTCATTCCCTCGGGAACTTTAGATTTTTTTCGGATAAATAGTAGCCTATGTCCTATTCCAGAACCCAACCTATATGCGTGCTAAGTTTCATCCCAATCTGTCCAGCGGTTAAAGCGTGATTAAGTAACAAACATAACTTTAACAGTCCAAATTTATAATATTTTTAAGATGTTTAGTTAAGATTATGCAGGCATTAACAAAAACATATTAATGAGAGTGAGATACACCATAAGACTTTTATAAGTTGTTTAAAGTCTAATTAGTATAAAGAACTATGTAAGCTGAATATTGTTATTACTTAGTTCTATTACAAAACTTCAAAACCAACAAGCAAATTAAAATATAACATGTAGGGCGCGTTCGTTCTGGGATTAAGAGTTCCCACGAATGATATTTTTTACACTTTTGATAACGCCAGTTTTGCTACTAACAAAGTTTTTGGTTACAATACTTGCAAAACGAACGGTTGACGTACACACACTACGATAAAACACACACACACTACCATAATCAAAGAATATGTATAGGCAGTTTGACAGATTAAGACAAAAACACCACCTCCAGACATGGGTCTAAAGTTTCATTTTTCGGTGGCAAAAGTGACAAAAATATCGTAAACGAACGTCGTTTGTCACAGACGATACAAAAATTTTGATATTTTTGATACCAATGCTAAACGAACGGATGACAAGTGGCAAAAGTAATGAAAATAATGATTCTGCATCCCAGAACGAACGCGCTCGTAATGAAATCAAAGACAATATTAGAAAAAAATATGAGACGTGTGGGCAAGGTTAGTGCGTAAAGCCGGTTCAAGGCGATTGGATGTTTGCGGGGCAGGCGGGGCGAAGGGAGAACATATCCCGCCCCACTTCGTCTCACCCTACCCCGGCGCCTTGTATTAACCTACCACGGTATGCGTACCGGTAACATAGCTCTATGCGCTAGTAATAAGGTTCAAAATGATTTGATTAGTGGGTGTGGCTAGTATGGCAAATTTGATGGTTGTAATCGCGCCATGGGCGGACCGTACCTTAGAAACATAGACGCCAATTACAAGCGATCGAAAGTAAAGCAGTAATTAGTGCACGAATATGTTAATAATAAGTTCCTACCTTGTACAAACACAAATTTAGTTTACGAGCCAGCATTTTCATTAAAATCCCTTAGAGTGTGTTTGTTTTGGGCAAATTAATCATTATTTTCCTTAAAGTACTTCCTGGCAAGAGTACCAAAAATTTATAATTATACATGTATTAGGTAAGAATTGCATAATATTCATATGTCAGTGTTAGTCCATGTGTTTATGTAGTCTAACTAAACAAAATGTGCCAAATTTCACAAGTGTAATGTACGTAATGTTTTTTTATGTTTGTCCACGTACCTTCCTATTTCTCAAAAACCAGTAGGTACCTACTCGGATTTTAATAATTCTTCTTCTTTATTGAATAAAGCACCGTTCTTAGCAAACTGCGTAAGTTTCATTAAAATCGGTTCAATAGATTTTTAAATATGGCGTTGTTGAGTGTGTTACTGAATCACTAGAAAAACACCTCGTCGGATTAGAACATTGGTTTAACGGCGCCCGCAATTCTTCGAAGGGAACTTAATGTATGCTTATCGACATCTTAGCATTTTATGAGCCGATTTATGCCAGTAAGGTGGTAAACAAGCAGACGGCCTGCCTGATGTTAAGCGGTCACTGTAGCCTATGAACGCTTGTAACTTGCAACGTTATGCAGAGGTATTACTAACGTATTAGCGACCTTTTGAAACTGTAATCTCTCCCTCAATGAAGAAGCCGATTACTTTTTAACTGATTAGGATAATTCCCTACTGACATAGTAATGTGTGTTCAAGAACCAACTAATAATTAATTCCTACTTAAATAATAATAAACTACACTGCCTTTCAAGATCCCACTAAATAGCTCAAGATAAACCTTACGTACGTAAGCAAATGGAACTAAAGTACCTACGTGTTTTTGTCTCTTTAAAGTCGAATGCCAAAAAATAATTTTCTCGTAGGTATCTTCTTCTGTAGGCTGCAAACTGGCATCTGATTAAGAAAACACAGTTCAATGTTCCACGTGCGTGCGTAAGGTTTTTTTTTATACTTTTTAGTGGGGTTTTGAAGGCAGTGTAATTTTTTATTGTTAGTAACGTTTCAAAGCTACCTACCTACCTATCCTTAAACTTATCATCTACCCAGGTATCTATTTACATTCTACATTTAGTACCTATTAAAGCTGCATCCCTAAAGATTTTGAGACTTCCTAGCTACCTACTTACTAAGAATCTAATAGTGCTAATAAGATACCTTTAAACCTAGGTATTTAAGTCAATTTGGTAACAATGCAGTTTACTTTTATCTCCTGATACCTATATTTAGGTAGGTAGGTAAGTACCATAAGAATAGATTAGTTAGTGGAGTAGAGAAGAGTACCTATTATTTCTTATACCTACTATAACTATACCTAAGAAATACACCAATGGTACAAAAATACGATGGAAAAAACCGTGCAACGTTATAAATTTGAAATTTGCACGCGGTAGGTATATGTACTGTAATAGGTCGGAGACACCTGGTAGGACTTTAGGGGAGGTGGAAGAGATATAGTCTTTTTATTAGTAAAACTTCCACGTGTCTATGGTAAGGTATTTTCGATATAAAAAATGGAGTTTGCTTTTCAAAATAAAAACAATTGGAAGGAAAAATGAAATGAATACCTCATCAATCATCTGCACAATGAGGAAAACTCCTTGAATAAATAAAATCCATGAGATTTTACACATTATTCTCATTTTTTCTTCTACTCCCTTTTGTAACATTTTTCTATATTCCCCTGACATTATATTTTTCCTTCCAATTGTTTTTATTTTGAAAAGCAAACTCCATTTTTTTGTATCAAAAATACCTAACCATAGACACGTGGAAGTTTTACTAATAAAAAGACAATTTCTTCTATCTCTTCCACTTCCCCTAAAGTCCTACCAGGTGTCTCCGACCTGTCACAGTACCTACTGCAGCGCATCTGCATAAGGTAGTGTTGAAAAGAGGTCGAAGTGTTTTTGGTTTGTAAAAAAAAACTGCACTTTAGCAAATATTCTCATTTTATTATTTTGGGTTCGCCCCATTTAGGGATAAAAAGTTCCCACGTTAGATATCTACCTTCACACTTTTGATAACGCAACTTGTGATACGTGCCGAGACCTACGTATCGTTAGTGTTGCTTTGAAACGTTAAGCAGTTTGACAGATTAACACCTAAACCACACCTCTAGACATGGGTCTAAAATTCATTTTTCGGTGGCAAAAGTGACAAAAATATCGTAAACGAACGCTTACCAGTTTGTTACAGATGATACCTGCTAAAATTTTTTTGATACCAATGCTAAACGAACGGTTGACAGGTGACAATATTAACGAAAATAATGATTTTTGATCCCAAAACGAACAGACCATTTATTTGGCAAGTTGTTAGTTTTGGGATGAACATCTGTACCTACTTTTTCACGTTTATTTTGTCACATATTCCATTTGTTGAGCGTCGGTGTTAAAAATACAATGTTTTTTTTTGTTTGCGATCACTTTGTTCTTAGTATTTGTAGGTATTTTTTACAAAGAAATAAAATTAAACTAATAACTATTACACGCAGATATGTGTACAAAGGCGCACTTATCACATTATGCGATTTCTACCAGTGAACCTTTGGGTGTGTTCGGTAAATTTGATAAGTAAACATCAACCGGTAATGTCTAACATATAAAAATTAATACATTACTTAGAAGGTCACTGATCGTTTGCAACCACCTAAATGTCAAGCGTTAGTTTCCAATTATTTCGTAACTAATGCCACCGAAAAATGCAACTTCTGAAAGTGGTGTTTGGTGTAAATCTGTCAAAAGTAGGTACCTACATAGGTTTAAGTCTATTATTGTAGTGTGAAGGCAACGTACACTACGTTTATTACACAATAGTTTACTTTTGTACTTAGTTTTTGAATTCATAGTGTTATTTCTATCTACCATTATGATATGTAATATAGGCAATCTAATAAAGTTACAAAACAAATCATTTTTTTCTATAATTGAAAAGGTCCCGTTGAAATCCTATACACCTATAACCGAATTTAGAGCGGGTGGAACCGCGGGCAAATTTGGCATGAATATAGTCTGAGTACTGAAAACGTCAAGTGTGAGACCGTTTTTTTTTCTATTATTGAGGAGTTGCCGTTGAAATTCTACACCAATACCCAAAATTAGGGTGGATGGTACCGCGGGCAAATGCTAGTATAACATAGTATAAATAGCCGGTGCGATCCCACTAGGTGGCACGCCTCAGAGTGGTCCAATTCTCGATCACTCTGGCTCATAGATCAAGCTAAATTTGCACAATGGCACGAGTTATTGTGATAGTACCAGTTATTTGCGACTTATCGGCATAGACCTGCGCCGACCTGCGACAAGAAAAAGACTAGCGTGGTCTGTTGTCGGCCGTTCTGTTGGAACCACATACCTAACAATTACATCCATATCGTCCAGTTTGGGCCAAAAACAAATTGGTTATCATCGATCAGTAACAATCGCCAATAACAGCTATGGCATTTCTATTGTCGTTTTCAAAGAACTAAGGAGCGACGATGCCGCCATCTCACAATCTACAGACATTTTGTGGACGATTTGTCACTTAGTAGATTTCGTGTGAATTGGCATCGTCACAAATTTGTCAATATTGCTTGTTGACGTACTTACCTGTTTATCGAAAACAGTTACAGTATCGAAAATTTTATGAAGCGCGATGCAAATGAGAATCGATTCATAGGAAGTACCTAAACTAAAAAAAAAAAAAAAAAACTGAGGGGGTCGTTGATGTGTTATTCCGCCTTTCACCATTACAAAGGAGGTGTCTCGATTAATCTCTTACATGCCAGCAAGTATGTAGTTTCTCTAAGACTATGGAAGTCATCCAAGTATAATAGTCACGCAGTCATTATATCTTATAAGTATAAATACTGTCAGTATCCCTCGATTATTAGAATTTTACTACACAGTTTTGTTGTTTTAACACTTTTGCACGTACCCACAGTATACGTTTCGTTTCGCCAGTTGGATCATCTATGTTTTTGTTGTTCCCTGTTGTACCTTCCTAAAAGACGATATATGGACATGTAGTACCAAAGCATTATGTGCTCTTCCTTAGGTAATATGGGTAATACTAGTGATGACAATCGCAGTCGTCATGTACCTACATTTTTTCGCTCTTGTATTGGTATTTTTAAGATATATTTCATCCACCAAACACAAGAAGTTTATAAATGAACGCCCGCATATTCAAAGTACTTATTAACACAGTGATTGTAAGTTGTTAGGCCGGCGGACAATAAATCAGTTAAAGGAATGGGAGGTTAAATGGTGTGTACACACGAGTTGGTGTAACAAAAACAAGCGACATCTACTTATTAAAATGAATTTAATTCGGAAACATTGTTAATATATCGTTGTTATCATTACAAACTATTGTAAGTAGGTACCTACTTTACATTTTTAACGAAGTTGCGTTGTTACTAGAACCCAGTGCACGATTCGATAACGACAAGTTAGTCGAAGCTTTGAAGCTAGTCAGATATGAGACAAGCTTTAAACTCTTGGCGGTAAGCGTCACTAGTCATGTTATGGTAAAAACCCAAATTTTATTCATACTTAAAAAAAAATGATTTTTTTATGTAATAAAATTAAATAAATATGAAAGTAAAAAGATCATAAAAAAACAATCTTTTTAATCGATGATTTTTATAAAAAAAAAGGGTTGAAATAAACAAAAGAAACCGCAGCAGTTCGCGTTATATAAAGTATGTCAAAAAATCACAAATAATTAGTACTACAACCATCTCCAAGGATATTACGGTTTTATTTGCGGTTCCAGAGATATCCTGATTTTTCGTACCAGCTCCATACAAATTTTTCGTATAAAAATTATAAGTTATTTGTTTTCATGCCAAATTAACATACATGTTTTATTTGAACATAATAATGGAAAACAGAAGCAATATCAAGCGCAAAAAACGATACTTAAAAAATCAATTCCTATGTCTTTGAAAGTCGATATTCGTTCCAGTGTGCGAAGACGTGAAGAGTGACAAACAAACAACAAACAATAATATAAGTATGGATAGTTATTTATAGATATCCGGATGAAGCTGATAATGTAATGGCAAGATAAATTGTCCAATAACATCATTATTATCAAAATCTAAAGCATTTTGCGAGGCACGGACGCATTTCTACTTTCCCTCACCCTTCAATGTCCCCGCAGCACCCTTTTAACGCCTCGGGAGGGTTCCCGGCTGCGAAATTAAATGCTACAATTGAATTATATTCGAATTGAAGTCGAAAGAAGTCGTGCATTAAGCTTATAATCGCTTGACCCTTAAAGTAAATTCGTTCAAGCGTTGGAAATTAAAATTTTAATGCATTACAAAAGTTGCTTTGATTTGTGAGGTCTTTAGTGAATTGAGAGGTCTTTAATTACCTAAATAATTCAAAAAATAATGAGCTGTTGAAAATATAGATAACTACGTAGGTATAAATAGGTATCTATCTACATAAGGGTACGTTTGATTAGTTTAAAAAGCTTTCACGTTGAATACTTTTAGCATTTTTGATAACGTTATGACAGTTTGGCTACTGATTTTTTAACAAAATATGTAATAGGTTTTCCAAGACAAATAGTTAACGTATCACTCTGAATTATTGGTTTTGGGTTCGTCCGTTTTAGTAAAAAAAGATTTCACGTTTGATTTACACACTTTAACAACAATAAACCTACATAATAATAAAGGAAACCTATTTGGCAGTTTTAGAAATTGACACCAAAAACTTATATCAAGACGTGGGTCTTTGGATATATACCTACCAACCTATTATTTAACGTGGCGCGTGGGTCTAAAGTTGCATTTTTGGATGGCAAAAATGACAAAAATAATCGAGTTTTTTTTGACACCACTACCTAACTGAACAAACGGACGGCAGGTGACATAATAAACGAAAATAATGGTATCTATTTTATCCACAAAACAAACATACTCTAATACAGTAGCTATTTTTAATAAAATATAGACAACGTGATTTCGCTGTTAATTTATTCCCAATCTCTTATAATAACGTCAACTCAAAATATGTAACTAGGTACCTTATGGTGTAATTATTAGGGCGTTCCATCTAACTACTTCGTAGCAGCATTGTTAGCGCTTTGCGTTTCAAAAAAATGTTTACTTTTAGAGTTAAGTCTTAGCGGTTTTGCTATGAAATATTGCTACCAAAAACGCATGCATGTTGGGAGGTGGATATTGTTGGCTACTTTTTGACAGCTGTCAAACGCGTTTTGTTTAAAAATAGGTAACAACGGCGATAAAATTATCAGCTCCGTTTAGACTTACGGAACGGGTATATTGTGCTAAAATGAGATTTTGCTATTAAATTGCAACCGCGCTGCTCAGAAGGAACGCGCCTTTCGTAGGTCCAACTAATGTAAAAGAAAATTAACTGATGATAACAAAGACAAAGATTTGCGTACCTTCTGGTAATTGTTGCGTTACCGGATATGATAAGGGTATCAAAAATGAGACGTAATCAAATAGTACGTAAACTTACCTACCAAATATACTAAGCGGAGCAACATCGTTTGAGCGAACATGTTAAATATTCCGACAAAGATTTCAAGACCTGACTTTCTAAAAGCATTTTCTGAGAAATTCTAAAAGGACAGTGATAATGAAAAGCTCAAAGATTTACCTAAGTAGGTATATGTATCTGTGCAAGGAGTTTCGAGAATCCAGATAGGTAATTTTGAAGCTTACAAATTATTTAAGTAAGCTATAACTTAAACAGTTTGTTTACAAAATTAGTACCAAAATGGTGACTGGCCTACTAGATATATCTACCTACTTATACAGAATTTGGCACAGAGAAGGAACTATGACTCATGAACCAAAGCAATATTCAGGGAGTTGCCGTAGGAATCCCGTTGCTGATAAGAAAAGGTCGGGCGGAGCCGCTGGCAAGATCTAGATATAGTACAAAGTAAAGTTGTAAAAGTGAAAAGTCTGCTCATTGGGGTTTTGTTTTACTTAGGCAGTTCCTTTCTATAGTATCTCAATAAAAACTTTTTAACAAAAAAAAAAACGGGTTAAAAATTGCACTTAAATGGTAATAATAATTACTTATTTCTAAAAATCTGATCTCAATTACAGTTTGAAGTTGGTGTCATGCAAGTGAAGTGTGTTATAAACTGTTAGGTAGGTAGGTACATAGACACCAACTGCAAACTGTGATTCAGAACAGATTTTTGGAAAAAAGTAATTATTATTTTTCCCTTTTTAGTGCATCTGCATAAAGCCGGTTGTTTTTTTTTTTAAAGATTTATTTTCTTCCTTTTGAGTGACGAATTGCTTTCTAGTGTACAGGCGTGATGTTATGTTGTGTGATTGCGTAAACAATGCATATTTATGTAAAAGCAGCAATGGCGGTTGATTAGCTGTCCTAATTTTTTTAACAATTACGTTATTTGTCTCCGAAAATCATCACCGGATTTATAATATAGATTCTATATGAAATTTAAATGGTACCATTTCGCAATAAACCTCTTTCGAACAAAAAATGAATTTTGCAAATCTGTCTATACAGTAAGTATATGAGTTATGACCGAACATACCTGCATAAAAAAAAATAAACATCCGAACTGAGAACTTTTTTGAAGTCGGTTAAAAATACAAATTCTGTCTCTGGTCTGTTGGAGCTTTAAAACGGCACTGATTCTAAAGTCACTTGTTATCTAATTTCGAATTGACAAACCAACCGAAAGAATGTTTTTGTAATAAAGTAAGCGATAATAGTCTTTATATACATTTTGCCTTTCGAGTTAATCGTATGGCTGAGGAATGAAACGTGGCTGAAGGGACTAGGCCAAGAGTTAGCAATTTTTAAAAACATAAAAAAAAATTAACACTGAGTGTTATATTACAAACTAGTTCCTTTTCACCGCGTCGCCTGCACCGTATTCAGTTACCCCATAGGATTCCTACGCGACTCTTTCATTAACAGAAATTAAAAGTACCAGTTACCCCTCAAAATTCAACGGGAACTCTGCGATCAGGATAAAGGTATCGTAAGATGTTACGTTTTTGACATTAAAAGGCTCCGTAGCATCATCTCCTTGCAAGACGTCATGGTGTCCAGACCCAGATGCAGCTTATTTAAGTATATGATTTTGAGTCAAACACTTCTATTACGCTGCTACATGCCTAGCTACTTATGCGTTACACAATGCGACTTTGTCCGCGTCATATGAATATATAATACGTTATCATTACCAATACTTAATTCTCACATATAAATATGTAGTAGGTAAATAGGTGCTGTTTGGTTGGGACGTCAATAATTTAATACAAACGACACCAAGTTACAAAACATCAGCCATTTATATAATACTTATAAAACATGAGGAAATACATTGCATTATAAAACTATTAATGACAATTTATATGTATATTTTTTTTTTCTTAGGCCACGTTGCCTCGCGCTTATTCTTTCGTAACTAGAAAACTAGGAGCGCAGAGGTTTGTAGTAGAACATCAATCACATCGAGGAGTTCGATGAAAGAAAGAGCACCAATGCTAGAGAAGGATAGCGAGTGTGACGAAACAAAACGGTAGACGGTAGGAGACAGCAACGGTAGCGGTGAGTGAACGTAGCGCCACGCTGCGTCGCATCTCGAATACTACATTCGTCCGTCGTTAGTCGCAGTGCAAAGATGACTGGCATCGGTAGTGCGATCACGCTCCAATTTCTATTTTTTTTTTATTTACTTAATAAGCTTTAGTTTTTAGTATCAAAAAATATACGAACGTAAGTTTTAAATTCCCATTTAAATGATATTTCATATATGATTATGGAAAAGAAAATTACTATTTTACAGTTATCTACAGTAATTTGTTTATTTCATTATTTTCTGTTCAACTTAATTTGTGAAACCGCAATTTTTATTTTCTTTATAGTTTTTTCATTTGGTAATTACGGGTTACGTATATACAAATAGAAATTAAGTTAATTATTGGTATTCCGTGTCCTAGAGAAACGCGTCGCCGTCATCGTCGCGAGTCAGAAAAACAGTTCGGTAACGGAACGGTGCGGGCCGCCTGCAATAAGCGCAGCGCGGTCATCGACATGGAAACAATTTTATCATTAATGCGTTTCACAGGAACCACTTAAGTCATTAGAAGTATATTATAACTCGTGTTTGTGATATATTTTAAAGCAATGCATGCCAAAATATTTTTTAAAATCTTAGAAGATTCCACTTTTTTGTTGACCAAACCCCGAATATACCCGAAAAAAAAAATGGCCAATAGAATTTTCTCAAAGATTCTATAAAACAAGAATAAAATCACAAAAAATAAGTAATGTGATTTTCTCGATATTTTTATCGTTCAATTTTTTTTCTATATGCACATTGCATTTTCAAAAAAAGCTATACAAATTTAAAACGTCAAATTGAGTGCTGTCGATATAGAAAATAAATTGTCTACAGTAGCAGCTTGTACCGAGTAAATTTTGTTTGTTTTTGTTAAATTTATTATTAAAATAGACATCACTGATAAAGGAAAGGAGAATAAGCAATCAATAGAAGAGATGTCTAGATCTTTAAAAATTTAAACGTAACATTTTAAATATCCAATAAAGTTGAATGGTGTTTAACAAATCACACGATTGTGACATCATGCGTGTTATCCGATAACAAGACCAGTAATGCCCGAGTGCAATATAAAAGGGAGATTCTGGACCCTTCTAACTAAACTAATGCGTTTGTGGACACGGTAAAGAACAAAAATAAACACTCGAGAAATTCTGTTATGGTTTTGCTGGATCTGTTAATAAAAACACAAACTTAAGATTAAAACAATTTTTTTTATTCTATTTTCAAATTTATTTTCAAATAAAATTTAAATGCAGTTAAAAAGAATTATGAAGCTCGTAAACAAAACACGTCTAAAATATTTGCTGTGCTGTGCGTAAATCGTGTAATTGATAATTTTTTTGCATTCTCTACATTATTATGTTCAAAAAAAGTCAGTGGTGGTCTAGGGGTTTCGATTTCACCTTGTGTCCTGAGTGGTGGAGGTTCGAACCCGGCGTTTACCAATAAGTCTTTCTCTTTATTTCTTACGTACATTGTTATTCACACCACTGGCATTGCGGTGAAGGATCTTGAGGAAACCTGCATACGTCAAAAAAAAGAGACGACTACAAATCCGCACTGGGGCCCTTGGCGAATGTATAGGCCGTGGCCCCAGCAGTGGGGCCACGTATGAGGCTGATAAGGAATTGTGTTCATATCGGTGTAATAAATTACCAAATTCACTATTAAAACATCTGAAAAAAAGTAATTGAATTCGAAAATAAGTTAAGAAAGAGATTTTTGCACTAGCAGTTCATAAAACTTTCTTACGAGGTAGCATCGCAAAATAAATAATAAAAAAACTGCTTAAGTAGTAGATACAAATTTGTGCAATTAACATGACTAAAACAAAGCTAATTTTAAAGTAACTTTAAAAAATAAAATTAAAATATCTACTCTATTTCATCGAAAATTCCAAAAATCCTGAGATTTCCAAAATCTGGCTGTAATCCTGAGAAGAGTGTGAAAAACCTGAGATCGGAGGCGTCGGGTAGTAAGTATCAAACGTGGAAACTTTTTATCCAAAAACGAACGTACTCTTTATTAGCCCGCTAGAGTTTGACAAAACGAACTGATATTTAGTCCAGGATCATACGCTCCTAGGTTGGGTACAAGTTCCTAAGTTGTATTGGCTTCATGTTTAAAAGGTAAAGCCTATCTTCGAAGTTTGTAGCCTACCCAAGTTTCTATAATTTCACAAATTGGTACACTCATACATGTACCTAGTGTGAATCACATTCATTGCGTTACAATTACAACAGAACCATTGTTATTGTAAAAGTGTTTGGATACACCAGGCAGGCTGGCGGTCTAGTGAATCGATGATCCACTGCGGACTAATTTCCAATAACCAATTTGCGCGATTAATAACCGTAACAAGAAATTCACTGAAGAACTCTTAGTGACATAGCTAAATAATTAGCAAGCTAAAGTGCCAATAGACAGCTGACAAGCATAGTTGCTTTTCAGCTTAAAAAAGAAGTAACGTCGGAAGGCCACCTACAAGGCTGGAAGCCACTGAATGCTGTCGACTCACGGCTAGCCATTGAGATGACTTGATGATGGGGTAGGCTTAAGGTCAGTAGAAGTATTCCAACTAATATGAAGGATCTATATCTAATAAAATATAACAACCACCAGCATGAGATTTGGAAAACGCGAACTTGAATTATGAATTTCCGATAGCTGCCAAGCAAAACAAGACTCACAAACAACGATAATAAGGAAGCTTTCGCGAAAACAGACCCAAAAAATTAAAATTTCAAACCCATCTTGATTTCTACCAGTACGAGACTTTGGAAATAATTCTTTGAAATCTGATGCCTTTCACAGCTTCTTATATGGTCCGAGAAAATAAAACGAGTTTATTTATATCCTCATTGATCAGTTTCCATTGAAAGTGGGTTTAAAATGAATATGATTATGCTGTTCCGGAAATCTGCAATAGACAAAAAGCCATGAGAAGTCAATAAATATTAAATTTGTAAATCGTCATAATTAAATTATATAAAGGTAAACGAAAACCAAGTTTTAAAATATTATTATTTAAGAAGGTTTAAAAAGGACATTTAAATGGTCAATTCAATATCTCTATATGTGTTTTATATTGAGGACCACAAACCTAATTTGAGAATATTTTTACATAAGAAGGTTTAAAAAAGGACCTGTCAATTTTTATCTCTATGTGTTTTAGATTGAGGATAGATACTTCAATAAGGATCACAGACCTAATTTGAGAGCAGCTGCCAACTCTATCTTATCAATGGACTTCATACACAAAGGGTTAGAAGTGTCAATAACGATTGAAAAAAATGGACTTCATATATATTAAATGACATGATGCATGTACGTTAGGTAGGATGAGATTACCTTTGGCTTACCTGCCTCTATTTTACATTTTAAAACGAATTAAATTTCCTATTCACGATATTACATACTAATATGTGATATCGTAAATAAAGAGTAAATGAAATTCTTTTACTTACTTTCAATCATGATCTTTCAATATTTGTGACGCCAAAAGCCTTCGTGTTTTTTAAGCTTGTATAATAGGAGCGTTTTGTTGACAAGCGTTATTGAGTAGGCTTAGTGGTCTTTATGCGCACATTCGATCGTTCTGTTGATCAAAAATGAATGCGCTGTAACGCCACTTCTGGATCGCATTCAACGCATTGGCTGCACATTATCGGGAGCTACAGTAGTGGATGCATGGGCGTAGCGAGCTGCCCCCCCCCCCTAGGTGCCCATTACCTGAAGGAATTGCCTCGAAATGAACATGTTTACTATATTAAAATGACATTTTCTATCAGGTCTGCCCCCCCCCTAATCCAAAAGCTGGCTACGCCCATGAGTGGATCCGCTGTTAAATAGGGAACGGCCATATTGTTTGTTAAGATTTGATGAACAGAACAATTTCAATGCCTATGCGATGTTATAGTTCTCAATGCTGTTAACAGAACGCACCTAATATAATGTTAACTAGAAATTGTATCCGAAGATACTGTTTTCACTATTAACTTATGAATTTGACAGTCGGTAATAAATAACTCAATTAAGGGGGATCACACTATCACACCCTGCGGTGAAATGAAGATACATAGATAGAGGATTACAAGACAAAAATATCCTCTATACAATTCTGATATCCTGGTGGATGCGAGAAAGCGAGGGGCAATATAACGAATATTTTCAAATATTCTGCACTTCAAAAACGGGTGCGTAAAACTATTTAATTATTTTGTTGTTAATAAATATAATATATATATATATATATATAAAGCAATTTAAATAGGGATTCTGATTTTGGTTGCTTGTTCTGTTTACTCAAAATAATTTAGATATCTTACCAATAAAGAATTTTTTAGTAAAATACTGTTATGAAACATCAATCTTCAATAAATTCACTAAGGTAAGTACAAAATAGAAAAAGAGGGCGTTTTGGGATGAAGAATCATTATTTTCGTTATTTTTGTCACCTGTCATCCGTTCATTTAGCATTGGTATAAAAATATCAAAATTTACACCTTTAAACGAGCAATTCTTGTATATATAATATATATCTGAATCTCTGAAACGGCTCCAACGATTTTTATGAAATTTAGTATGCAGGGCAGGGGGTTTCGGGGACGATAAATCGATCTAGCTAGGTTTCATTTTTAGAAAACGTCGTTTTCTCCGTGTTTTCAATAGATAGCGCTGTTCAAAAAAAAAAACGAGCAAAGCTCGGTACTCCAGGTTCTATTTTTTAAAATAAGATTCAGAATATCCTTGAATGTTTGTACGCATCTCATTGACGAATTTTTGAATTCTGCTTACATTATGTTAAACATTTGAAACTATATTTCAAAATTTTTAAAAAAAGTCCCTAATCAAATATAAACGTCAGATCGATAGGTACCTACACGACGTGGGAACATCTCACCTGCGGCGCCTTCCCCCAACATCCTTCACTAATTACAATCCCTATCTACATCAGATAAAAGAAGCATACAAAAAAAATCTACCGTCCTTTCCTTTTCGTTCCACATTTACATAATAATGCGTGTGGCATAACGAACGCCCGCCACAACAGACGCATTAATATAATGACGCTCGAGCGCCGCGCTGACTTGTCTCTTACCGTTTTTTCTCTCATCTTATAACGGGGCCCGTTTTATTTTTTACCAGGGCTCGTTTTATTTTTTACAATAAAATTGTTTCCTGTTTATTTTAATGGTGTCAATTTTCTATGATAAATTGGAGTAGGTGCGTTAGTAGAGAGCGCATAGTTGGCAAATTTTGTATTTTATTTTAGGGATTTTCTTTAGTTATTTCATTCTTTGCAGTTGGTACGAAATTAATAAAAACTTCATCGTGTATTGTATGCTTATTGCAAAGTTACATATTTATACGTGATTCGAACCTACATTGTAGATTTGTTAATGTAGTGGTTGGTTACTAGTTGGTGTCTGCTTTTAATTTTATTACCAAATAACCCAGGTTCGATCCCGACTTGGACATGATTGTTTGTTTTTCTGTCCGTGTTCATTGTTTTTATAGTAATAAAACCACCACCAGTAGGTAACCTACAGAGTTTTCTAGTTTGGAGGTAGGTTGGTAGCTGTTGTGTGTATAAAGTTAAAAAAAAAATTAACGTAAGTACCTAATTTATTTGTGTTTACGCAATCCATATCTTATCTTAATATATATAAATCTCGTGTCACAATGTTTGTCCTCAATGGACTCCTAAACTACTGAACCGATTTTGATCAAACTTCGTAAATATCTGTTATTTGATCCAACTTAAAAGATAGGATAGTTTTTATCTCGATATGTCAAGTGCGAGCCGGACTCGGGCACTATAGGTAAAAACCAACTTTCACCGGGTACAGAGGGACGGCAGCGGAACAACGTTCGCCGGGACAGCTAGTAAATATTATAAAAGAGAAAGTAACTCTGTCTGTCTATTACCTCTTCACGCCTTAACCGCTGTACCGCTTCAAGATGAAATTTGGCATGGAGATAGTTTTAGTCCCGGGGTAGGACATAGGCTACTTGAAAACGCCAAGTGTGAGTCTGTTTTTTCTATAATTGAGGAGTTGCCGTTCAAAGTCTAACCCGATAAGGCGGGTGGAATAGCGGGCAAAAGCTAGTAATAAATATACCTAACTGTTTCTTCGAGAATAATAACTATATATTACAAAGATATCAATTAATATGTAACTACTGGATTACAGTAAAGATTAATGAATGGAGGCATAGTTCTCAATCAGCAGCCAGCACGTTGCGAACGTTGTAACGGAATGCCATTGTGTTGAAGCGTGTACCACAGACAATGCAGTCTCCGCTCTAATTGTGTGGGGTTCCCATATGACGCTTCCCCATTCACTCACTGCTTTAATATTCGAAGCGTACGTGTATGCGATTAAGCGTACTTTCTAAACATAGGGGGACCCTTCACATAGACTTGTTTTTATATTGCGAGGGGTGGCAAAATGCGGTACCTACGATACGGTATATAAGCCCCTATTATAGATATGATTGAACGTATGGTGCTCACAGTGAAAACTACGGAAGCGATGATTTTTATCTTTTTTGTGTTTGATTTATTTGCAGTTTTTATTGATTTTTCGTCTCTGATTTTTTATAGGTACTTACGTATTTTTTTCATTTCTTGTTTTTTGATAGGTATAAAAGTAAGTATCTAGCTTACTTGTTTTTTCGTGCCATGCCATCAGATTGTATGTGCTGGAGTTTTTGTTTATAATGGGAAATAAAAGAAACATAAATGATATCATTTTCAGTATATTTATTTGTTATTTTTAATTGATTAGAAAACACCGTTAATTAACACTTGGAAGTTTATTGATAGTGAGTTAACTATCTCAACTTATGCAAATAGCCCTTTGTTGTGATTATGACAGAAAATGCGGTCGCTACCGAATTTTAACCATAAACCCTAAATAGACTAAACACTACTCCTTTAAGTTTTCTGTTTGTTTTTATCCAAACATCCTTGGTATTATCCCAACAGAGAATGCGTTCTTTCGTAGCGGTAACCAACCAGACTAACACCCCACTAAGTTTTCTAATCCCTATGTCAATTTTAAAGGTAAAATTTCGATCCTTAATAAACTTGTATCATGTTTGTTTTTTTTTTGTGTTGTGTGTAATTGATCAAAAAGTAGAATACAGTTATTTAGGGAAACCAGACAAAATAAATTAGGACCTAATTCTTGCAGTTATATTTCTACAAAAAGATTACCTTTATTTTTGGGTAAAAAGTTAAGTATTGAAGTTGTTATTTGGATAACACTATATACGATTATGACATGATTGTAGAACGCATAAAAATATTTGACTTTAATTAAGTAAGTGATGTTATTAGCAGCTTTCGTTTAATTATAAATTTAATTAAGACCGCTTAGTTTTGGTACCTACGTCTGTGACGATAATAATTACCACTTATTTTCTTTATTTGACAGTAAGAGGTATTTATTCATTTTCATTCCTATTACATTTTAACAAATTAGAAACATGCACTAAAAATAAAAGTTAACATGAATATTTTTAAAAAGTCAAAATGTAAACTTTTATTTATTACAAGGAAACTCCATTGAATTTTATGTTCGCTTGGAGTTTTTTATTTCATTCCGATATAGGGCTGGATGAAATTACAGCGGAGCATTGTCAGCCGATTATTTATAGAAAATTTGTTCGCTTTGTGACTCCTCCAAGCGGAGTTTTTTTATTCTTGTAAAGGGGCCCCCTTCGCGTTGTAAGTGTGATTACAGGGCAGCCGACTTTTTTCCTTAACAGTTGTTTAGAATCGACCGTTAGCGCCTATGCAAAAAAGTCTATTTTTTTTTTAGTTTTAGTGATAAAGCGGTTTGCTATTTAACTGAAGTAGTTTTTAGCATCGTGAATAATAAAAACTAAAAATTTTCTATGATCACGAAGTTTAAATTTATGTGAGTAGGTACGCTTATAATCTTTACCCTATCGTCTAAAATTATTGTGTATAGAGAAAGAGGATAATAATTTAAATTTGCTATGGGTATTATTTTTTATTTTTACATTTGAGTTGAACGGCTTTAAATTTAGATTAACACAAGCAATAACATTAATTTGTAAACCTTTTTAATGAAGGTTATAAAATAATGTGTTCCAGCGCTTTTGATGCACTTTAATGGCTATTTAGCTGAGTGAAACATGTAAGGAAAGCTTTCTGTTTTAAAAGTCTACGTCAACGAAGTAGTGGGAAATAGTTAGATATATCTAAAGTTTTCTAACAAATTTTTTGTAAAACTTAAGTAATAAAGTTTTGTTTACCGGGCTAATCTCTGGAACTGGCAGATGGATTTGATAAATCCTTTTCGCATTGAAGATTGAAAATATAGGCTATATAGCCCTTAGGAGCGGATACACAAACTAACGCGTGTGAAACCGCTAAAAATAGGTATTTGCCTACATATAATATTTAGTAGATTATATACAAGATAGGTATTTACTACTGTTTATATATGATACAAATCATTAGAAACCTTTAAAAATATTTAAGTTTTTAAGCTTTAAAGTTAAAACAACGCCATCTCTATCAAATTCCCGGAACTATAATGATACTCATTTCTGCAAGTAGTTTGTGTCAGAAAAAAAACTCAAAAATATATGTTTTACTAGGGTGTAAGACAAACATAAAGGTAATAAACAAAGTTATTTAGAGCAAAACAACTTATTAATAGAAGAAAAAAGCGATTGTATACATCGTTACATAAAAAGCCGGTCATAAAGTTGCTTTTCTCACACACTGGCGGCACCTAAACACACTGCTCGATGCTGATTGGCTGACCGATCTGGCGGGGAGCACGCGCACTCGACTACCGCTCGGTCAACACCGAATACTGGCGCGTTCGCTCCCAGTTACTAGGGCCGCAGAACACTGTAGGAGTTTCAACATTAGTAAAGAGCAACATTGTCTCGCAATAAACTACCTTAATCCATTAACTTAAGGTTTAATTCTAGTGGTTTGTTTAACTATCATTTCATTATAAATTTCCGATACTACAAGTAGTTTGTGCTTCCGATTTCCGATAGATTAAAAGTGCGTTCGTTTTGGGATGAATAATCATCATTTTCGTTTACTTTACCACCTGTCCCTTCCTTTTAGCATTGATGTTAAAAATAATGTCAACAAACTGTCAATCGTTCGTTTTCGATTATTTTGTTATTTTTCTCACTTTTGGTACCGAAAAATGAAACTTTAGACCCATTCCAGAAGATGGGATTTTGGAGAAAATCTGTAGAACTGCCTGTACATATTGTTCATGATAGTGTGTGTGTGTGTAATTTTATAAGTGTCGTGTTGACATTCGTTCGTTCTGCAACCAATAATTTTGTTAGTAAACCCTAAGTAACGATTCGAGTAAAAAATAGAGTTTGCTTGCTGTCGCAGTTGTGCATATTTTCCAGTGAATAGCTATTCTATTGTATGTAAAGCAGGTGAGTATACTGATATCGAACACGTAAAACCATTTTGTTCGAAACTTTGAATATGCATAGTTTGAATCTATGGTACATAAGCTATCGCCTGAAGGGTACGATACTATGCTTGTTTATAAAGAAATTAGATAGAATGATACCGTAAATAAACGTAGAGTAGAAAAAGCAAAGCAAAATCCTGACTTCATAAAGAATTAAGGTATGTATATAGATGTAGGGTTGGATAAGGATGCAAGAATGTTAGGGAGATGAAAGAACATAATTATTTAGGCCTATAAAAACGTTAAGTTTAAACACAAAAAGTTACAGAATAGAATGACCGCTTGAAATCCATAATGCCAAAAAAATCAAACCAGAAAGTAAGTATCAAATACAAAAAAACTCAAAGTTCCAAATCTACCTGTTTTACACCATGGATTGATGTCGCTACACTAACCCAACAATATTCAAACGATAACCGGTGATAAAACTGTCATTTCATACAAGCAAACGTCATTTAGACAGCTGTGACCTCAGGACAATATGAACCCGACGTTGGTTTCGATGGAGTTAGCATCGATGTCGCGACACTAATTTCTCCGATCAACTTACTGTTGTCACTCGGGGTTAATTCTTAACAAGTTGGTATTGGAACACTATCATCAGGGTTAAAAACCGAACGGCCCGGAGATGAACGAAAGGAAATTTCTGGATACCCCGTAACTGTGACTGTTGGGTTTTTATTGATGAAATAAATTGTTGCCAATATCACTTACATATTTGAACTAGGCATTCACATTATTTTATAACTACGACATACTGATTTTAAGCATTGTCTATTTCATTATTTTAAGTGTTAAGAACTTTCTACTTAGGTACTTTATATTCTGTTCATTACATAGATACAAAGATACATATAGTTTCAGCCTTAAATAAAACCTTTTTTTCAATAACCCAAAACTTAAACCATTGATATCCCTTCTACTTTCTCAGTTTACTAATATTTTAAAGTTAATTGGGGCCTGTACAATATTGTATTTTGTTTGATATAAAATAGACAGTTTCGTAGCCATTTTCATCTGCTTATATACCATATACGGTTTTAAAATGGTCATATTTCTTGTGATATTAATATTGATGGGTATTAATTTTAAATGATATATTTCTTTACTTAAATTATAAATTTGCTCGTTGCAAGAACCTACTGTCTAACACTAGATAAGCTGCTGTCATCTTTCTTTGCTATTGGGAGATAAAAAATATAAAGCCATCTTTATCTATCACAGCTTGTTCCTATATTAATTATAAAACTGAACATATCTCTATCTGTCTATCTATTTATGTTCTTTTACGTTAGTACCACTTATTCGCAGTTCTCAGAGAATAAAAGACGCAAATCTGGCATTTGGCTATCGGTATGTCACTGGTAGCTCCGAGCAAAGATGGCGTAACAACAATGCTTTTATGCACGTTTTCGGCTTCAAGTATCTGCTCTACACGACTGGCTTTATTACTACTCATAAATAATTTTGGTGTATCTTCGTTCAGATCCACGTACGCCGCCTTTTTTTAAAATTTCGTCACATAAATAAGTTTCGTTCATTCCTCATTTTCTTCGTCACACTCCCAAATCCCCTTTAAACATTTCTCAATATCTCTTTTACCCTACAACGCTTACAAATTTACCACATCTTATTCCGACACTAAGTGTCATACCACGCAAAATTCTTAGTGCCCTCATTTCTACTTGACTAATGTCCTTTTTGACCAACCTAATCTAGTCTTTTTCATCAGAGTCTTATGATCAAACGCGTCTTTCTTCTGACTACTTATAAAGGTTACAATGCTTCATTTAGTTACCGGATTTTCACATCCGCCCTAAACTCTATTCATTCTTTTTTCAAAAAGAATATAAGCAAACTTTTACAACGATTTTCTACATGATATTGTTTAAAAAGAAATGATAAGGAAAATGTTTGAAAATAAATTATTTTTTTGAAGACAAGGATTTTAATCGTTTTTGTTTGGTCACTGATGATTCACTGTGGCACCGAGATTACTAATATATAAATGAGCAAAAAACAACTGAAATATTACTTGTATTTTGTTTTTTTTTTACATCAAACTATTTACACTGTGAAGCTTGTTGATTAAGTGTTTCAATACGAAATATGTATTTATTAGTTAATTCACTATAATATTATCTTCGTTTAGTAATTTTACATATTGGACGCAAGCAATAAAACAGTACTGTAATTGGTTTGTAGACAGTTGTAGTTAATTCACTTGACAATTCGAAAGTGTTCTTAGAAACTCATTCTATCATCATCAAAATCTTTTTATTCAAATAATCAAAATCTTTTTAATAAAGATTTGAATTTGAATATTAAGGAATTGACTGGCGGCCAACAACTCAAATAGACTAGAAGGTAGGAAGGAAGACTAGATGAATTCTATGCTTAGGTAACGTAGAATGAAAATATGCGTAGAACTTAGTAACTGAAATGGCTCATAAAAATAAAATGCAATCGGGCAAGTTATATAGCTCATAAATCTGGTAACAGATCCTGGTAGAATGATCAATGATTTATCAAGGTCGGGGTAAGTTGCAAACGACATGAGACCGAACTTTGTGGTTATGTAGATAACGCCGCTGGAAAACGTTTAGAGAAACGTCTATTGAGACGATGACCGAAAGATAAATTTGAGATAAATTCACGACGAAATCGCATTAACTATCTACAAGGCACCTACATCTATGTACAAAAAAAAATTATTTTGTTTATTTTATTAAAAATCCCTCATCACCATCTCATTAGCTTATTTGTGATCTAACCTAGTACTTATCTACCCATTCGTAGAAGGTAGTTTATTATCAAAAAGCACAAGATAATTCAGATTCTAAGAATTTAACTTAGTAGGTACTTACTTAATAGAGTCTAAGCAAGTATCAGGTAAACTTAACGCTCGTTATTGCATAGTATAAAATAAGTATCGAAAACAATGATGTATTTATTGTTGTGTCCGTTAAGGCTAAGATAAAGGCCAGGTCGCGTAAATATCCCCTTTATTGTGCATATCTTGTGGCAAAACTATAGGATCTAAAGGTTGAAAAAATATTATAAATACTTTGTCTTGTGCATTAACTTACAGTGATTTTCATTTATTTAAGGGGTAAACGCTTCGAAGTTCAGTAAATTGTACTTTGTATTTTGATTTTATTAAAGGAACGAAACATGAAGTGCTTTCGGTTTTTGGTTTCAGAACATTCAGATAAGACGATATTGTTTTATATTTTTGTGAAGTTGCTCCATACCAAAAAATCCGGCTCCTTTGCAGAAATATTAAAAAATAACGGGTTCTCCGAATCTCATGAAACTAAAAACTTAAAATTTTGGTCTTTATTTTAATGTAAAGTAAAATTTAGGGAACATCGGAGATTATGGCAAAATTAATTTTGTATGAAAACAATCTGCAGCTTTTACCCTTAATGGTAAAACAATCTGGAAGTGACCATTGCTTCAACACTTGTACAAATTTAAAAGCATGTATTGCATTGGTTTTTATTAAAATTCGGTTTTATCTCGTGTATTGACTATAAGTTGTAGCAAAAAGAAAAAAAATGGGATTACAAAATTGTAAAAACATTACACTTTATATAAAATTTAAAAGTTTAAATTACTTAAGAAGAAGAAGTAGAAAAACCTATTACAGAAATTAGCTTTCTTGCCTTTATCGCCCTCTTAAGTCAATCAATTATCTTTTTGACTGCGTATAATCTTTAACTAGGTACGTAGGTTAGGTTACATTTCTCTTTTGATATGATAATGTAGGTAACTGCTACTGTGTTTTGGTTGTGATGACATAGGGAATGGTTCAACAGCTACAGTCAAATATTGTTAGTTCTGCAGATAGTTTCTACGCCGTATCATTAGATGAATACCTATTTTTTATTAACTTTGTATTTTAAAACTCATTTAAAATGTATGGCACAACCAAAAGTAGTAATTTTGTTGTGAATTTTGCTAGCAGCGAAAACAAGAAACTGTTGATGAATAGGAAAGTTTGTTTCATGCAAAGAAGTTCGACGCAAATCTTAAAATAAAATTGAAAATATAAACTGTCATAAAGTCTTTGTTGTTACCTATGGCTATATTCATTTGACATTTACTGTTAATAAAGGAAAAATGTTTTATTTCTATGCACAGCTATACAGACAATCAGTAAAACATTTTCTGTGTATACCTAGTGTTTGACCTGTGTCTGACGCAACGAAACCCTTATCAGAATAAATTATGGCTAGTATCCATGTTGAATAATATAACGCAGAAATCACTCCTGTACCAAACCGCTGAAAACATTACTTTACTTACCTTTTATGTCGCCATTATGTAGTAATTTCCCAATACAATCCGTTGTGTAACAACAACTATCAAGTTTAGTAAAAAAAAAATGAGCTAACATAGCTATGTTAAATAGACATGCGGTTAATTTCACAATGACACTCAAAAACATATCAATTAAGAATAAAAAAAAGTGTAATCATTCAGAAATAAGCATTACATGACCAGCGAAAGAAAAAAAAAAAAAGAAAAAAGCGTAAATACAAGCCATGAGATAACCCCTCACTATCATCTGTACAAAACTGTGCGAAACGTGTTTACTGTCAAAAACTTAATGTGATCTTAAGAAGGGCACCATATACAAAGAATCACAAGTCTTTTACTGTCGCTGGGACCCTCAGTTTTGAACATAACACCGCGTAAGGGGAACACTCTTAATAATAAGCAATGCCAAACACGCATGAAAAGAAAACCGAAACCCTTACAATACCTTAACAGCTGCTCCCAAAATCACAATGCTCGGATTATTCCCAAAATGTAAATTATAATCAAGACATGCCATGCATATTTTAAAAATATACCATAAAAAGCGTATTGAAATTTAATTTCATTGTAAAAATTGCATGCAATTAAAACAAAGCCATCGTTAGTTGCGAAACAGTTAACAATAAACCACGCCAAATTAAATAAGAAGCTGATATATGATCTCAAATGCAAGTTTCGCAAGCGTGCAATCTGTTACGCCGATGTAGATGTCGTAAAAGAAATAACCTCACCTTTCTAATCCTCTTCTTCATTATACGCTCAGCGGCGTACACGCTGTCACCTAACTCCATCTTATGCATCCCCAGTTTGAAAAATCCCAAGTCACAAAAATCCAAAAAACACTGCAATCCAATTTGTTGTAATCCTTTATCACTGCATCCAATTAGCGGCGCACTGCAATCCAATATGGTTTCTATCGAACACTTGGTCACGCACTGTCACTGTTCAAAGTTGCCGCGCTAATGATGCTTCGTTTGCGGCGCAGCGTGACACGTCCTCCCTGTGCATCGTCGCAGCCGAAACTGAAGAAGGGGAAGGCAGCCCCCGCCCCGCACGCACCGCCGTCTCACTCTCCTGAATGCCGATAGAGAGCGCTACCAGTTCGCCGGGCGCCCGTTCGATATCTGTAAACAAGCAGTTATTTTCATGCCGTGTTGTGGAATTATTCATCAGCAAATTAAATAACTTAGCCATACTAACTAGTTTTTAGAAATTTGGACAGGATATTGATTTTGTGTAGATTCTTAGTTGTTATACTATAAAAAATCGTATATATAAATAAGTATACATATATGAGTAAATAATATATTAATAATATGTGCATTTGTGCATATCCTACAATAATAATATAATTACCAAAACGTTAACAAAAATGATGTTGGGCATTGAATTTTGGACACGAAACAACAATCTTGGGTGAAATTGTTAGTTGGTAATTGTAGGTATATTGCGTCGTTTCGGCGCGGAGAATGCGTCTCGCTCGAGTCGGCGCGCTCCCCGCAGCGCGCGCGGAGGCGACGCGACGTTGCCGCTCGGCGACAGCTGCCAGAGAAAGACCGAGCGCCTACCCTATTATATACGCGCGACGTTGCCACTCCGACAAGCCTACGTTGATTACGAGGACACCGCTTTTACGTTTCATTATCCGTCACCGGATTGAGTTTATTTCTCGATATTTGATGAGTTTCGTATCCTGTTAAATAGTGCCTTTGTTTTTAAGATTCTTTTACTGATGTAATTAAGTAATTTGCAAAAATAAGTACCTGTATTTATCAAATGTCACACACACAACTGTTGTTCTAATACGATACACAATACACTGACATTTCTCAGGAAAGTATCACTGAAGGATTGAAGAAATTAGTGAAATCACCGGCGAAAGCGTCCGGCCACCAGAGCGCGCGGGAAGTAACTAAGGCATTTCGTTCGTATGGAATCGTGCCGGCATTCGTGAATAGTCGGTATTTTAGAGCGCGCGGGGTGCGAGGGGAGGGATGTGTCGGCAGTGTGGATTGGACGCCAGCGTCGGGCGGCGCGCGACACTACGCGACGTCCAATGAAAGCGATGGACGCGGCGCTCCGCCCGCTGCCAGGGTACTTGCGTCTTCTTCTAACATACCAGTTCGGTCGATTTCAATCCTGTTTTTTGTGCCGAGTAGTTCATATTAAAAAAATAAAACGGACATTTTGGATTACGTATGGGACGAAGGGTCGCCGGCTCTGGCTGTGACGCACACATTTATTATTTATTTTGTCGGCATTGTTAGACGACCGGGAGAGATATGCCACGATAAATAGACACAGCTTGCTTGCTCTAACGTCCCTCGGCGCGGCATGTGAAGTGAACACGTTTTCGTTTGATAGAGTTAGAGTTGATTTATTTTCTCACGACGCGGCGCACACTGGCGAGATGCGGATCGCGTCTAATTCGGTTGATGAATGCAGGCCAAGCCTTAACGACTCGTTTTCTCTACATGCAATGTAGATTAGTTTTTGTAGGTTAATTTATGGTTTGAAGTGTATAAATGAATTTTATTAGAAGAAGGTAGGTAGATACTGATAGCGTGGTTATTAAGGGCAATCATATAGGCACATTACTTACTTAAGTAGATAAATTTGTTAAGTTTTCTTTATTACTTAGGTAAATAGACATGAATTATGCGTGATAGCTAGGTCGATAGCCTATGATGACCAGGTACGTTGCGCACCGTGTGCAATTCTTGACACAGCATGAAACGCAAATTGGCAGAAGTAGTTTAGTAGTAGAAGGGTCGACCTAGTTAGAACGACTTGATAAGTAAGTAGTTTGAAATAAGTCGTTTCACAACACTAGTTCTGGTAATATATTTGTTTATTTTATTTATTTATTTATTCTTTTGTTAGTATAGATATCTAATTCTACTTTAATCGTCCGTAAAACTAATCTGTTTTCTATGCGTCTTTGTCTTTGGGAAAACTCCTCTTGCAGTTGAAAACATTTTTGATATTGTTGAACAAATACCTAAACCAATTCATCTAATATATAAACAAGCTAGCGGTAAAATACGTAGCTTTTTAAATAATGGACGGCAATTGTCTAAAGCGTGAGCGCCGCTAATGGCTCTAACTAATAGGTACATTTTTTGTAACCCCACATCATGAGACCATAGCGCAGAATAGATGCCACGTAGCCTTGGTAGGCCGTCAGTGCAGTTTCTTCATAATTTTTTGTAATGCAAATACAAATTAGTCAATTTTACCGCATAAAATAGTATGGGCCTCCCAATTCCAATGTTTTTGTGTCAACTTCTTGGATACTTTCTTGAGCATAATTTATTTTTAAATTGTGCAGAATTGCTTTGTAGATATGTATACAATTGTATGTAGGTATTTAGATTTTTTCTAAATTAATTTTTAGGTTATTTGCTTTTAACCAGTAAAATAATAATATAATTGAATTGGTCGGGATTTGTACATTCAAATATCAAACATTAAGCATTTGTGTTTAATAGCTATTGGTAGGTCATTAATATATAGTAGAAATAGTAAGGGGGCCATATACTACTTCCCTGTGGAACTCCATATCTGTTTAATTTATATTCTCGTGTAAATACCTGTAACCGTGTTTGTTCTGTGCATTTTAAGCGATTTTTTTCGAGAAGAATTCGCCTGACAGAATCTTTTTAGTTTTATCCAGTGCTCAAAATAAACCGGAACGCACTGGAACCGTTCCGTTAGAAGTTATCCTTATATAGTTCTGGTTCGAAAATGTTTTTGTGGAAGACTGTCAGACCCATCGAATTAGAAGCCTTGCTTTTAACTCTCTCCTACCTAAAGTGATTGAATCTAGTGATTTAAGTGTCTCATATAACGATAAACACTAGCCTTTGAGAGTGAGGGGTGAGGGTAATTGGATTGGTTATTAGACTAGACGTAGCGAGGGTATTAGATGGGTTCTGGGGTCTTCTATCGAAGTTGACTTTATCTTTACACCTTATAACTTAACCTTTAGGTAACTTCAAAAAATGCAAATAATGTATAACACCTAAATGATACCTAATTATCAAGGAGTGTTTCGGCCCGCTTTTTGTTAACTGAAACGCGCCTTACGAACGTCACGTTTTCTGGCAATACTCTGTGGTTATGTCATGTAGTCTGCAAAATAACCTAATGAAAATGTTTTGATTCTTGTTAAACATTACATTGTAGGTAGGTACAACAAAAATACAGAGGTAAGCAATAGTCCAATGGTTAATAACCTCGCTCTGTTACGAATGTTCTTCTTTGTTTTAGTGACGGGTTAAGCGAAACGTTCAAGAAGAATACCAATAAAAACTTATTTATTAGAGCGATGCTCATTCTTCGGAATCGGGCACTAAAATCTTTGGAATGACATGCATAAATAGGACGCTTCTATAACCGTCGAGCGACACGACACGATTGTATCGTAGATTTTTAAGGCAAGGCCAGGCGAACCGCGCGCGATTGGTGCGCAGTGTTCACGGCAAAGTCGTGCCGTGTCACTCGACGGTAGGTAAGTAAACTATAAAAGCGCCCATGTAGAGTTCAAGAATATTACCAGCAAAAACAAATTTACTACAGCGATGCTAATTCTTCAGAATTCTCTACTAAAATCTTTAAAACGGCATGCATAAAGGAAATAAGAGTTAGTTATTTATATAGAGTCCACGATCTTCATCGACTTAATTTGTGCCAAATCACTAAATAATAAAATACAAAGACCCCTCGATCAAACTCTGTGTTATGGACGTAGCTACGACGCGAAATAATAATGCTAATCTTCTTCGGGTAAGTCGCAAACTAAGCGGCTTAATGGCTCAGATCTAGGTATACCTATACTTACGTTACGTGTTAAGGAGGTGAAATAGCAAAATAAAGTCTTGAAAATATTCGCTGCAGATCTGCTGAAGCAACGGCAGTTTTCAAGCCGTAGACCGAACATGCGAAATAATCTAGTCCAAACCCAAAATACTGAGAGATTAAGATTTTTTGTAGATAGTAACACTAGTACCTACACTAGTACTTATAATCAAATTTGCCAGCAAGACGACAGATGAATATCCCAGAGACAAATTAACTCCCAAAGATATCCCAGACGTGAGCATGTAGGTACGACAACAGCCTTCAAGCATCGACAGAATCAAGTCTGACTTTCTGAAAGCCAATGAAAAACTTAAACTTTAAGTCTTTCGGAGACTCTTTAATTCTGTTATATTAAAAGATTTCGTCTAAGGCATTTCCGGGTAATTTCGCTGTGATTATGGCATCATACAAACCACTTAGCATCTTTTAATTTACACAATCAAATGTAATAATTCTTAAGATTACTTGTTAACAATAGTTATTTGTTATGCAAGGCTGGAAAGTTGCTTTTTGGCGTGTATTGTGTTGGCCTATATTGAATACTGTGCAAGCAGTGGAGTCGAAAATTGTACCCACAAGCGAAGTCAGTGGTTCAAAAATTTAAACCTAAGCAAAGCGAGATATTCCAAGGCACGACCAGCCGTGCGGAACACACAATTTAGCATTACACTATACAGTGAGTAAAATATATACAAGATACAAGAAAAACAATACTTAGTGTTTAATTAGTTATGAATTGAACAAGAAGAACAAAATACCTTTTAGGCGCAAGCGGATAAAGTCGGCTTTTCCACGCAGATTTAATCAAATTTCATACAACAAAGTGAGCCTTTCCGAGCTAGTGAGATGAAAATGTAAGTTTTTGCAATACAGTCAGCGGGCGTTCGTGGACCATGGAAAGGCCTTCGTTGCACAACAATAACTATGGGTATCTACATCGTGGTTTTAGTGCAGCAAGGTGTGTGAGAATGATGATATTTTCCCAAAATCAGTGCTGTGTTGCAATTTGTGTTCAAGCTCCTGGGGTGTAAAAGATATGGCATTAACATAAATAACGTAGGTATACCTACATCACTCACTTATGATTTTCCGACGACAAAGTGGTCATGTCGAAATCGCTGAAAGACTATGGCACGATGTTCGAAGACCTCAGCAGAATCTCCCAACTGGTGGGCTTGGAAATAACATGGATAAAAGAAGGACAAGGACATTAAACATCCATGTCATTCGAAAAATGAAAGACAATGTGCTCATAATCTATTGGTACAAAAAAAACTTACAGCGTGATTTTTTCTTTGTTTTTTTTTTTTATTGAGCGTGTGTGTTGCTAGTGATAACTTACAGAAAAGGAACATGTTTTCTAACCAACAGTTACCGTCGTTAATAAACTTAAAGCCGCTCAACTAGCTATAGCTAAGAGCTATGCTAAGTTTCTTTACGCAATTACATCTGAAATAAGGCAATGTGATGAAGGATCACAGTCATCGACATAGCTGGTATGATAGTTAGCAAGAGTAGCAATGAACAGGCGACATCGCTCTGCTAATCGATGGGAAATATATTGGCTTTTGAATGGCGACCACAGACTGGTAGACTGGATAAAAAGCCATTGAATGCAGGTGGCTGAAGACTGGCCGCTGTGGACATACACAAGGGAGTTCCACGTTCAACAGTGGACGTGCCTACTACAGCTCACCTCGGCTGATGATGAAAATATCCCTGTCAATTAAAACAGAATACTTGGATTACAAGATCTTGTAGAAGATATACGAAATATCAGTTCCTTGAGCCGTTGTGGAGATATAGTATGAGGCCGACGTTCAACAGTGAAATGACTCCAGCTGAGTTGATGATGATGAAATTTTCTTGTCAATTGACCTGTTGATCAAACCACTGTGAAACACTAATCTACAACATCTTGTAAAAGCTACAAAATATCAGGTCCTTGAGCCACTGGCTGCCTTAAACTATGTTCAACCTAGGTTCATTTGATTCTAAATATTTAATTAAAAGCATTTCTCATATAATAATTGCTTTTGATTTCGTAAATTTTATAATCCAATACCTTTTCTCATTTCATTCAGGGTTTTTTATTCGCTGTGTTTTACCTATAAACCTACTGTAACTCAGGAAAGCAATACCGGTTCTGTTGATTTATAAACTCAATATCCTATATATCTTTCACTATCAAGCTCTTGTCATAAAATCTATTAATTTACTTTGTAATGTTATAATTTTATTACTTCTTTTATATTTTTTTTGTATTTTGTAATCAAAAATCAACTGATTATTAGGTACTTACCTACTAGCTTTTGTTTAGTTTCACCTGTCCCGTCTGTAATCAAATCTTGCTAGTTAAATTTGACCCACTTCCCGGTGTCCGATCGAGCTGTAATTTTGCACGCACACGTAAATCGGATGACAATGCAATATAATGATGTCATAGAGCTGGTCTGATCATGGAGCCGGAAGGTGGCCATATAACCTCCAGTAACAAAACGACGCTACCCTATCGAGTTTGTGCTTGTTTTATTTGTCGTGACAAGTACTGGTCTTAGATGATAGCCAGGGTCTAATGATGAATCCTTTATTGTCAGTCAATCTTTTTGTTATTTTTTTTACAATATAGAGCTTGTTTGTAAAAAAAAAAATAACGTGTATTTATCTTTAAGTAAAGCTGTGCCCACTTCTACGGTACACAATATCTGTTTTAGAACATAATATATATTAAATGTAATTCTAAAGTATTTTTGTTTTTTTTTTATTATTAGGGTCACTAAAAAATGGCCATACACAGTTGTAACATATATATATATATATATTATAATATTTTATGTTAGTACTGTGTATGGCCAGTTTTAAGTGTATGTATGCCGTACGTAGAATTTCTTTCTCTTTTCTCTCGCCTGTGTAAACGACTCGCTGCGAAATAAATATTGTGGTATTTATCTACCTACACAACGGTCGTTTCGTCGTTTCGGTTCCCCGGTTCGAGCGTGATCGTTATCAAAATGCCTCGCCCTTCGTTAGTCTAGGTTGCATGTTGTTGTTGGAGCTTTTACGATGTAGGGACTGCTTAATAATCTGGGTAGATATAAAATTGGTTTATACTAGACTTTTTTACTAGAAATTCAAAGACTAATATTTTAAGGGTGTCTAAATATTTTCTATTTAGAGCAAAAAGAAGATCTAAATAAACAGTACCGAATCTAAAAAATCATCTATTTTAGAAATTACCAAAACTTGGTTACCGGGCGCCTGGAACCTCTGGTGTCTTATGGTTTATGTGCCATTAAGTATTTTAGATAAATGTAAAATTAGTGTTAAGTTTTTTATATAAAAACACGCGGCTTTGTCTGTAGAATATAATTATGCAAATAATGCAAAAACGATTTGTCATCGCTTAGCAAACTATAGCGCGCAAGTCAATTTGAATTATTTTACAAGGTATGTTGTGAAAAACTGTTTATATATAATAATTGAATATAATATTCCTCTTAATCTAATTAGTTATAGATGTTGTAGGTACATAATGTAGGTAGATTTAAATAATTTTAAATTCATTAATAAAGGCCTTATTCGTTTAAAATGTAGTAACATAATTTCACTTCTAAGCAATAAAACAAATATTATTACAAGTTTAAAAAAATAAATTGCGTCAAATACAAAAAGCGCTTTAAATAAAGCTGTAATTAATCATATCTTTTGAAACGTACAAAGAAAACAATAAAACGCGATTATCTGTAATTACCTGGTCACAAATCATAAAGAATGGAACCCTTCACAATTGACACAAAAACTAGCCCCGTCAAGAAAAACATCTTGCTATATGCGGAAGACAAAAAACAACCAACAGAAATGTTAATAGAATGCATTGTAAATAATGTTGGGATTCCAATTTGAGGCAAAGGAAAAGGTTCGCTCGTGTTATGGACACTGAAAATTGCACTTCGATATTTCAAGCGTAGCTATAGCAAGTTAAAAACCAAATTTAACTTTATTAAACCATTAAGCTTGTTAAGCGCTGCAGCGCTACTTTGGCTGCAACTGGAAACCCGAAACCCGGAGCGAAATGGATGAGGGTTGTCATTGATTCCCGTATTGTCGTAAGTGCTGCAGAAAATTGAGCCTTGAATTGAATGACATAGAGTTGTTATTCAAATAAATTTAAAGCACCGCATACATAAAGGGGATCCAAGTTCGAGCAAAATTGCGCGTATTCTTTCATTGAATCGACAATGGATGTTCTGAGAAAGGTTTTGCTTTTTGCAATGTTAGAGCAAATTTGGGCTTACCATATGGTTTTAAATTTCCTTTGAAAAAAAAACTATTTTATGATGCGAAAACGTTTTTGGAAAGTTTACAGACTAAATTTGTTGACATACTATAACTAGGTGATTTGTTTTGGGTTCGCTTACAAGTAGGTGATATAGGTAACTTTTGAGCTATATTAATTATAAATTAATAGTATATAAAAGACCCGCATCGGGTCCAAAACCAGTCGGAAGAATATACTTGAAACTTGAAAAAACTTGAGTTGCACCGAACTTTAGCAGGTAAGTTAAAAATACCCTATAGGCATTTGGTTTACTCAGCGACCACACCGAATAAATGTTTAACCTGATGACAAGTCTGAAAGTTTATCAGTCTCTTTAACTTGAAATTATTTAGAAGAAAGACTAAATCCTTCTGATACTAATATAATAAATATGAAAATTTGTGTGGTACTTCTTTACGTTGAACGAGCTGGACGGAATAAGATGAAATTAAGAATGGTGATAGCTTATATCCTAGGCTATATTTTATGCAGGGAAGTTCAATAGGTCCTTCAGAAGAAACTATGACGTCGATAACCGAATTTATATATAGTTTTATAATATATAGTACTAAATACTACTAACTACGCAATATAATCAGTCGGTGCACATTTTCACGTACGCTTAATTAATAAAATACTTTTAATTTCCGCGAGTGGTATTGATTTTTGTAAAGATTTACTATTTCTCGCAGGATGAAATAATCTGTGGCAGATCACTGACAGCCCACTCAAAAAATTGTGCCATCACACAATTTGAGCTTTCGTAGCGAACCGAGATTCGATCCCGAGTCCGTGTATCATCAGTCTAAGGTTCTATCATATACTGAGAAAGGTCACTACAGATTTAGTCACTATGAATCAGGATAACATTGTGACGATTGAGTGCTCGGAAAAATACTGGACTACTATCCACACTCGGCCTGCCCACCGTACTGTATATAATAATAATACACATTTTTTCTGAAAGGACTATGCAGTTGGCTGTTGCAGCCATTACTGCTTCACCAGGCTTTTGGGGCGAGACTTTGAAGGAGTCTCAGTCCATATAGCGCCCAACGCTTAAGCGCTCCCCGCGGGGGGAGCCTCGGCTTGGGTTGTAGCTCTTGTTTGTACATAGTAGCTAAATTTTACATATTAAAGGAAGCTCATACTTGGGATGCGGAAATTATACTAACTCTTTATTATATTTACTATATTTGGTTTTACTTACAAAAATAAAATCCTGATGCTTATAAATTATTTTCACCGTTTTGTCAAAAATAATTAGAATGCCATTTTGACATGACCTGTTAAAGGAATCTGGCACGCCCATGGAATGAGAAATCTATATGTCACAGATTACACTTAATGAGGGATATTACAGAGCTCGAAGTCTATGAGTATCTTTGATAGGTCGTAGGTATTTTGTTTGACCCATAGACATAGAGAACTGGATTTGAACTGGAACTTTGTATTCATTCATCAGATTTGTTATTAGTAACAATGTTAGAGATTTCAATAGCATTTTTTTTTAATAACTAAAACTAAACTAAAAATAAGCTTACGGTCCGCATGACGGTAAGCGGTCACCGAAGCCTATGGACGCTTGCAACACCAGGGCTCTCATACGCGCGTTGCCTACCCTACAAAAATATAATTACTTTTTTCGTGAAGAACCTCATACTGTAGTCCTTAGAGCAAACCTTGGCAGGGACTCATTCCACAACTCAAGCATTCGCGGGAGGAAGGTTCTCTTAAACCGCACTGTACGCGCCTATTTAGGCTCTAAAGTGTGAGAATGAATTCCCTGCCGATCGCGAGCGGTGCAATGGTAGAAAGTAGCCGTGGGCATAATTTCGAACAATTATTCAGAATAAATCCCATTGTACTAGCGGTAGAACACACACAGGGACGCGACGAAGTCTCTCCACAGACTTAAGGGCTCGATACGGCAAGTCAGTTTAGGAACATCGAACATTCTCATATCCTGTAGTTGAACCGAGTCAAAAGGGTCAAGCTGGGTGCATCCAGGTGCACCCGCCTAGAGATGGCAGCAGTACTCCATATGGGGCCGAACTTGCGACTTGTAAAGCAGCAACCTTTACCCCGACACGTAAAGTACTGCTTCGCTCTGTTGAGTACTTTAAGTTTTTAGGACGCCAGCTTCATCTCGCCTGGCAAATGATCTCGGAACTAAACATCGCTGGAGCTTTCAACACCAAGAATCCTAATGCTCTTGGAGATGGAGAGGGGAGTGTTCTGAAATTATGGGACCACAGTGAATGGCGGTTCCTTAGCGGTGAACGCGTAGACTTTGTCTGTGTAAGGTTAAATCCGATCAAGTTTTCCCATCCCCAGTCAAAGACCTTGGACAGAGTGGTCACGATTTAAGACACAAGTTCTCCACGCTTTTCCACCACAACGGAACGAGGGATGTTTGCACGACCCGTGTAATAAAAGCGTCTCCAGTACTGTCATTTACATAGAAATTTATGTTGTTGATGTCCCATGTCATTGATATGCAGTAGAAACAGCGTAGGAGACAACACAGAGCCTTGCGGGACACCAGCATTAATGTCCATGCTATCAGAGCAATAACCGTCAACTACAGCTCGAATGTGTCTGCCGGGCAAAAGTTAGCAACCCATTTGCAAAAACACTCGGGCACTCCGTAAGATGGCAACTACGATAGAAGACCCCGGCGCCAGACCCGATCGAACGCCTACGCTATGTCCAGGCTACATGCCAATGCTTCGCCCTGACTCTCAATGGTTTGTGCCCATCGGTGTGTGAGAGAGTGTGGTTGTGTATTTTTAGGTATCTTAGATTATGTGTGTTGCTCACACCTTTGACAGGACAGGGGTAATAGCGATAGGCCTGTAATTCGATGGATCTGATCTATTGCCGTTTTTGGGCACTGCACTCGGTTCGCAGTCTTCCATTAAGCCAGAAATTGTATTGTATGGTAGGAAAGCGCGAAGAGGCGCGATGGTACAGGTCATATAACTCAGGAGCACACTGCTGATATACCGTCTGGCTAACTCGACATATGAACGGCTAGAGAAAGCAACGCCCGACGGACCTCCCGCTGTGTTATGAAGATTTGCGGCACGATCTTACCGCACCATGGTATAGTATAGGTGGTACAGCGCCGTCGTCGTTCATATTCCAGTTTGAGGCAAAGAGACTGCTCAGTAGATTGGCTTTCTCTTTAACACTTGTGCCATATCACCATCGGTCTTTCGCAGTGGTGGTAACGACGACTGGCAAAAGTTCCCTTCGGCAGCTTAACCTATTTTGCCGATAAATTGGAATTTAGCTCTGGCCGTTGATTTTTTACTGAACCTCGAGGCAGCACTTAATTTGCATTTTAACTCAGGTATATTCAGATTCTCATAATGACGAGCCATGGTTCAAGCTTCATACGCAGTTAGATTAAGAATTTTGACTTCTTTGCAAGACCGATTAAACCACAGCCGTTTTTGACCCCGGCAGCTACTCGCGGGTTAGGAATAAAACGTTCCATACCAACAAGGATTGCCTTAGTGACTGCGGCTTCGCAGACGTTAGGAGCTTCTGAGCTAAGAGGCGCATCCACTGAGACAGAACAACCGTCCGGACGTGTAGTCAGCAGAAAGGCCAGTAAGGAGCTCCTATGGTCTTATGTATCTGGTATTCTCGTTGGTATAAAAAGCATTTCTGAAGCTCTATTATCATGATTTTTTCTCAGATTTCAAAAAACACTGTTTATAAGTGAGAGTAGGGAACAGAATCTTTTCAACTTTGGAAGCCAATAGCTCGCAAAATGTTGTAATAATATTATACTTTATTGCACAACAAAACAAAAAAAAACTTATAAATAAACAAATCATAAAATAAAACTACAAAGGGCGGTCATAATCACTTAGAAGCGATCTCTTCCAAAAACCTTGGAATAGAGGAGTTTATTAAAAAAAAAATGAAAGTGCGTACTAAAATTATAAATGCGAAATTGAGTTTCTTTCGCATGGTGTGGGTTCGATTTCCGCACTGGACAAACATTCATATGATAAACATTTATTTTTGTCTTGAGTCTAGGTGTATTTTGTATGATATGTATGTATTAACAAAAACACACATGTACATTATCTGACGTGGGGTATCGTAACAATGGAGCGTACGGCAATAGTTATTAAATGTAGTTGTTGCGAAAGTGGTTTTTTTTTTAACTCGAGTGATAGTTGACAATAGCACAGAACAAGCGTTAATTAGGCAAATCTCGTGTAGTTGCGTACAATACTTAAATACGTTAATAAGGCAAATCGCGTACAATACTTAAATACGTTAATAAGGCAAATCTGGAGTAGTTGCGTACAATACTTAAATACGTTAATAAGGCAAATCTGGAGTAGTTGCGTACAATACTTAAATACGTTAATAAGGCAAATCTCGTGTAGTTGCGTACAATACTTAAATACGTTAATAAGGCAAATCGCGTACAATACTTAAATACGTTAATAAGGCAAATCTTGTGTAGTTGCGTACAATACTTAAATACGTTAGTATGGCAAATCTCGCGTAGTTGCGTACAATGCTTAAATACATTTATAGGGCAAATCTCGTGTAGTTGCGTACAATACTTAAATACGTTAAAAAGGCAAATCTCGTGTAGTTGCGAATAATATTTAAATACGATAGTAAGGGAAATCTAGTGTAGTTTCGTACAATACTTAAATACATTAATATGGAAAATCTCGTGTGGTTGCGTACAATACTTAAATACGTTAAAAAGGCAAATCTCGTGTAGTTGCGAATAATATTTAAATACGATAGTAAGGGAAATCTCGTGTAGTTGCGTACAAATACTTTCAGAAAAAATAATTAAAAAAATATGTAGGTAATTAATAATTAAGCAATATAGTAAGTTCCTACATTGTTTGACTTTTGAGGTATACTTTAGTGACGTCATTGGCTATTTATATGAAACCGGGGGCATGAAAATATCCTCTTCACTGCACTCATCACTGTCACATGAGATGTCGTGCTTTAACCGCTGGATGCATTGGGATGAAATTTGGCATACATACCTATTGGTTAGGTCCTGGAATAGCATATATAGGATACTTTTTATCTCGAAAAATTCAAAAGTTCCCGCGGGAATAACTTTAACAGAGTTTAAAGAACAATAGATGTAGCTATAGCTTGCTATAGCAAACTTTATTAGTATAATTAAGGAGATAATTAAGGAGTTCAATGCTGATAACCGAATTCAGGGCGGGCGGAGCCGCTGGTAAAGTCTAGTCATATATAATTTCAACTTAAACAAATTAGTACGCGCGGGAAACATGGCCTTATTCTATCGGATGGACAGACACGACAAAACCATAGATAAGGTATAAATTCTGGTTTTGTCAATTGGCTAAAAACCGTAAAAACAATGTACTGGAAATCAGGGCTGTTGCTAGAGTTGAATCTAAGGTAGGGCAGCGGTGGTTTCATGCACGGGTACGGCGCTAGTAATTTTTCTATCTTTCTTTTGACGTGACAACGTCTTATAAATTGGTTTGCCGGGTGACACTTCAAGAAACTGCGTTACGCTCCGCTCACGTTATGCGCTTACAATGAGAGCGAGTGAGAGGCACGCGCCCGCCTAAGAGCGAGGGAGACAGACATAAAATCATTGTCACGTAAAACTTTCGCCCGTATACCGACTTTACAGGCAACCAGTTTTTTTTATTTTACCTGCTTGTGAGCGTGAGTAATTAAGGTAGAAGGTAATTGGGTGGGATCGCGGGGAAAACAAGAGCAAAATCGAAATAATTTATAGTACGGGAAAACAATTTATATATATTATACTTTAGTTTATGGTACTTTTATGGTAGGGCATTAGTGTTTCAAGGTAGGGCATTGCCCCACAATGCCCCCCCCCCCCCTTAGCTACAGCCCTGTAGGAAATACTTTTATTAATTTGTTACAGCATAGTCATAAGATGCGGTGAATGATTCACACCAGGCAGGCGGTTAGCTTGTTAGTCACCTTATAAAAAAAGCTGTAGGCAACTATGGGTCGGATAAGCATAAATAAGGGTAAACAATAGAAATGATAAGGGTACCTGTCTACTTGCTTTACGGTAAATTGTTTGTAGTACTTGTGTAGGAGTTTATAACACGTTTATAAAAACAACAAGGTGTTGACCATCTAATTAGAAATCATAAAATTTCTACTTCAATAATATTAAAAAACATAACGAAAGTATAATATTATTACTGTACAGTTTGTGGTAGAGTCCTACACTGCTGAGAACAACCGCAACAAAAAAAGAAGGAAAAGTGTAACCAGTTTTTGTGCCTCGTGTGACCACGAGCAGGATTTCGGCACTATTGAACTTTGAGCTTTTCTGATATCTTTCTTGCAGGTTTCTGTATATAAAAACATGAGCTTTTAAAAATCTCTTAGAGGTTTTCGGCTATATTAAGCTTTTCTAAAATCTCTTGCAGGCGTTCGGCTTGATCGACACGTGAACTTTTCTTAAATCTGTTACAGGCTTTCAACTCTGTCGAAACACGAGCTTTTTAAAGCTTTTGCTACGTCCATTGCAGGCTTTCGGCTTTACCGAGCTTTGAGCTTTCTTATAAAACCTCTTGCAGGGTTCCGGCTATCGAACCAGCAGATTTACTTAATACACAGATATTTGTAGGGTTTTTGAATTAGTATAAAGTTATTCTTATGATTCGGCTCTATGGAAACTTTTCTTTTTTATATTACTGGCTTAAGGCGAAAATAAATCGGCTCTGTTTGTTTTAACATGTCTTGCAAGTTTTCAGCTCTACTGAACCATTAGATTTCCTAAAATATTTCTCATTCTCTTTCTTCCTTTTTTTTAAATATGTGTCAGCATGTAGTGTGGGACATACAATAAAGAAAAAAATAATGAACTACTCTCACAGGATTACAATTCTGCTGGACTGTCTGCTTTTCTACAGTTTCCTAGTTTCGGCTCTACCCACTAGACAGTCCGTGGTACCTATAGCTACCAAATTCAAAAATCGCAGACTCTTTACTCACAGACCTAGGATTTTTACGCAACGTTATATTATATAACATATATATTGTATTTAATTGTATTGTATTGTATTATATTATATTACTATATTACCTCCTACTCATATATCTATGGTTTTACTAGGGCTGCGACTACTTTTTATCATCGCGATAGCAACAATTGTTTCTAGAACATAGCATCGAGTGACCGATTATTAGGGAACGTCTGTGCACGGGGCAAAATAATAGAAATAAATCTTCAAAGTCATGTCATATATCGATCTCACTCCAAGCTTCTTGGTCATATGCAAAGAGAATATATACTACGTAAGAGTCATATGTCTCTCTCTTTTAACGTCTGAGGGTGATTGTTGAATGATTGAATAATTTCAACGTAAAAACATATTTCATTAGGTTTGATACATCATATGTTCGTGAGAATATAGGATTTTTATTTTTATAAGGAATTACCAGTTTATGTCACGTTTTGATTTAAAAAGTGCTTGAAATACCTATAGGCTAACAAAAAATGTTGATTGAGTGCGAGCATTGTGCCCTCTGAAACAATATTTTTGTTTAGTTATCACAAAATGTTGATAAAATTAAACCATGGAATTAAAAACAAGCTTGTGTGTGTATTTATTTTAAGAAAAACATGTTATTTTGGCTGGCTGCGGTGAAATAAAGTCCGACAAGTTGTTAGGTGTTGCCTTTTCCTAAAATACATCTATATAAGTTTTTAAATTTTCGCGTTCCATTACTAATATAAAAGCCGAAACGTCGGGAAAAAGGTATTTTGCCAAATAACGACGCGTTTAATCCCGTTTTATTTTCAAATAAAACTACATCCAGTTAGCACATAGTTTTGGTATCAAATCAAATCTGCTATAACTTAATTTTCTTGATTTTTCTATAGTAATATAAGAATTACCTAAGCAATTAAACTCGAACGTTATACAAAATTTTAAATTTTACCTACCATAAAAATAAATAATAACAAAATAATTTGTTCATCAATTAGCTTTACAACGGTATATTTTTTAAATATTATACCTAGCCCAACTAACAAAAAAGAAACAGGGGTTTCTTTACCACGAGTGCGACAGGTGCAAATTTTTCCGCGATTTTCTACGACCTCGGACTGTTGAGAGGAGATTGGCACGCGGCTGTGGACTGCCTAATGGCCAACAATCAGCTTTTCACTTTATCAAACCCTGAGCTCTACTAAATTCTCTTTAGTGTATTATTAGGGAGACGAATTTACTACCAAAACTATTTACTACTATGGTAGAGGGCAAATCAGAATTTAGACTTAAAAGGCTGTCTGTCTCATTTAAGATAAAACCACAAGGTAGACGAATAATATTGATAAACAGCCAAAATAATTTAAAAAGTCAACGCAAGATCTGCAAGAAATGATGAAAACTTTAAATTAAGCTTCTAGGCTATTTGGTCTAAGAATAAATGCACCTAATTAAAATATAATGTAATGTTTTTTTTATGACAAGCGTCATTAGCTTAAAATCGCTTTTTCTTTTCTCAAATATAAAGGTAGATTTTACATTTGTAATTGCAGGTTGTCTTAAAAAAAGAAATAAAGTCATTATAATATTTTTAAATCAGAATACTTTTTTTGTCACCTATAAGTGATTTTTAGATAGAAGAGGAGAAAACAGAAAAAAGGAGACAAGATTATAGTCACGTCGAACTAAATACAGCCAATTTTGAATAGTTTGATGTCGGTTAAAAATAAACCACATGTAGCTCATAAGGCGTTCTATTTCGATACCTACCGAATAAAAACTCTATCAGTTCAGTTCAGTGGCTACGAAATTAATCATATGTGCTGTCAAGTGAATCCACAAGAATGCGAGTACAGGGCTCGCAACGAAGATAAGCAGGCGAGGGAGGTATACGAAGCCCTCCCGCACCCACGAGGTTTTCAATTTCCGCTCCCTGACCCCCGGCGAACCCCTGCCACCCTCAACGCCTCGCCGCCCCGACAGTAATTTTATTAAAAACAAGCGGAGCGTCTGTGACTTCAAAACTTTAGAGTATTATTTCGTAGAGAATATTTTACTGATGTTTGTAATTTTTTTTAATCTATATACATATAAAATGTTTTGTCCTGAATAACTGATGGATCAACGCACAGCCTAAACCACTCATCGTAGAGAGCTGAAACTTGGAGGGTGTGTTCTTTGTATGAAGTAGGCATCCGATAAGAAAGGATTTTCCGAAATAAAATTATTCTATCTAGCAGGACCATGGTATCTCGGAAACTGGTGGAGCAAAAAAATCAGTTCTTAGGCAAAGTAATAGCAAAAAAATACCAATAAAATAGGGTGCAAGCCCCGTGTTGATAGGTACAATAGGTCCGGAGATACGATGGTGGCTACGCTAGCTTTAGTCTAAAGTCGCATTGTGGCCTTGTGACTTGGCTACGCCAGCTTTATAGACACTCAAAACTATATATTTACTACTAGCTTTTTAGCTCACACTAAATTGTGACATGTGTGATTTCAGCGGCAAGCCGATTACAGTAAGTTTGCTGCAGCAAGCTATAGCATTAACTGTACTTCGTCAACGCGGAATTAGCTCACAGTTATTTCTGTGAAAACTATGCCGACATAAAAAGAAGTCTATTATGTCTTTCTCCGTCTATTGAACAATCTTTGAATATCTTTCTACCAAGCTTTAATGGTTGCAACATTGTGATGGTATATACGTAATTTCAAATACAAAACAAATAAGGTCGGCAACGCGCGAGTGTTGCTCTTGGTGTTGCAAGCGTCCATAGGCTGCGGTGACCGTTTACCATCAGGCGGACCGTTAGCTTGTTTGACGCCTTAGTGGCATAAAAAAAGGTTTTTGAAAAAATTTTTAGGTGCAAAGGTAACTATCGTTAGAATGTGCAAATTAGGGAGTTTTTAGCTTTCAAACACTTGCCTGTAATTTTATTGGTTATAGCAAATATAGAAGATATTTAATTAAGATATAATTATAAAAGATACAGAAATCATAAATTCACAATTTCTTACATTACCCACTGAAAAAGATATAAGCATTTCTGACTTAACTTTCTTTGAATTCCATCGATATAGTACGCAAAAATTTCTGTTGGAGCCTGTCAGCTAATCTGTGATTGCAAAATTTATACTTGGTTTTAAATCTAATGCTAAGGGATCAGACAATATCTCTTTAGATATGATTTACATGACAGTACCGCAAACCTTGGATATCATAACTTTTATAGTTATGTTCTCAATAAAAACCCATACTTTCCCGGACCTTTGGAAAATTGGACTAGTCTAACCAATCCCAAAAAAGGATAATGCTGTTGAAATTAAAGATCTTAGACCTATTACTATTCCCTCTTGTATGTCAAAAATTTTAGAGAAAGTTGTTAGTATTCAACTTACTAAGTACGTTGAATTAAATAATATATTACCAGTAAAACAATCAGGTTTTAGACAGGGCTATAGCACAACTGCCTTGATAGACGTAGTAGATGATATGCTTTCAGCTCAGGATATCGGAAATGATTCTATTTTGGCTTTACTAGATTTTTCCAGAGCATTTGATTGCTTAAATAGACCTTTATTGCTGTCAAAGCTTTCTTTTTTTGGAATGGAGGCGTCAACAATTAAATGGTTACATAGCTATTTGAGTGATAGATTTCAGTTTGTTGAGCTTTGTCGATCAGATGGATCAATTGGGAGGTCAACATTACGTTCAGTGCAGAGAGGAGTTCCCCAGGGATCTATTCTTGGGCCCCTTTTATTTATAATTTATAGTACCGATATCACAAAATGTATAACTAACAGTAAATATCACATATATGCCGATGATACAGTTATACATTTCTTTCAAAGCACAAGACACTGAAACGGCTGTCAGTAAGCTTAATGATGATCTGAACTGTATTGTCAAATGGTCCTCGTCCAATTCATTAGTGCTTAATCCCGAACAGTCAAAGTACTTGATTTGCGGGTCTAAAGCACAAGTACAAAACATTGAAAAACACAAATTTGCCATAAATATCACAAATATATCAATAGAAAAAGTAAGTGAAGCTCGTAGTTTGGGCATTTTAATAGATAGTAACCTAAGATTTGAAGATCACGTTAGTGAAACTACAAGGAATTGTTTTTATACGTTGAAAGTCTTATACAGATTGAGGAGCTTTTTAAGTGTAGAACTTCGTGTTCGTCTGTGCGAGGCAATCGTTTTGTCTAAATTTAATTATGCAGACGTAGTTTATGGGAACGCCTTCTTGCACGTTCGAATAGAATGGTTCAACGTGTACAAAATGCTTGTGCTCGTTATTTCTTAGATATTCCATTTCGTTCGCATGTCACACCTTACCTAAATCAGTCGAAGATATTAAAGATGAATGCACGTAGACAGCTTCATTTAGCTGCTTTAATCTTTGGCTTAACGAAATCACAAAAGGCCTCGTACTTATACGAGAAACTGAAGTGGTCACGCGATCGACATGGTTATCCGACTAGAGATTCCTCCTATCTTATTCAATGTCCTCGTACTCACATAGCTGCATTTCGTGGTAGTTTTAAGTTTGCGGCTTCTAGGTGCTGGAACGACTTACCACCGCCATTTCGCAATATACAAAGTCTAAGCAACTTTAAAAAGAAACTTACAGGCTATTTATTTAATTTACAAATGGAAACTTAAACTGTATTATACGGAATCCAAAGTAAATATATATATATATATATATTTTTTTTTTGGATTCCGAAGACAAAACACAACAGGTGATTCGTAATAGGTATCTTAATATATATATATTAAGATATCGTCCGTGCATTACTAACCGGTTACCCTGAAAACCAAGCTTTTATTTTTATTAAGTAATCAAATCTTGTAAGTAAAATTTGACCCATTTTCCAGTGTTCGGTTAAGTTGAAATTTTGCATACACACGTAAATCGGATGACAATGCAATATATGTGATTTATGTTACAGAACTGAGACCTGATTCTCGTGCTGATAGAGATAATCTCGAATTCGAGATATGTGTAATTGATTAACTCATGGCTTGTTAATCGCGGTAGCTGTTTTAGTCGATAAAGCGACTAGTTTGAACCAGGTAAGTCAAAAAAATATGGCGGATATAGTTTGATAATAGGATAAATAGGTTTTCGTATTCTTAACACCTCTTTTTAGGCATATGTCGTACGCTAGCGGTCGACATGCTTCGAGTGGTCGGTAGCAGTAGAGATGGGATGCCGCACAGAAAGTGATGTGAAAAGGAGTCAGAATTAGTGAGTGAGGCTAAATAGTATTTTATTTTGGGGGAAGGGGGGGTTAGTAATATATATCAAAATGGAAAGTTATGGGGAAACCCCCTTTTTCAAAAAGGGGCTCATATGATTCCCCATTATTTTGCCTTTTGGGTTACAGAAACCCCTATTGCAACCCCTCTTTTCTTTAAAAAGAGTCCGTATGATTTCCCTGTGTAATGAATTTATGACTCCCCTAAAATAAGAGAGGTCACAAAAACCACTCTTGCGACCCCTCTTTTTTTCAAAAAGGTGTCCATATAATTCCCCATTTTAATGACTTTGATGACTCCGCTAAAATAAGAGGGTTCGTCAAAAAACCCCTCTTGCGCCCCCTTTTTTTAAAAAGGGTTTTTTTTCTACAACTTCCCATTTTGATGACCGATAGAGTCCATCGATATCAGCAATGTTTTTACCGATAATTTTTTTGTGACTGTATTTTTTTTTAAAAAAAGGGGGGGATTCGATCCTCTCTCCACTCCCACCCAAATCAAAACTATTTAGCCGTCAATCAATATTACTTCCGTGCGACATCCCATCTCTACTGCTAACGCCCACTCGATGCATGTCGAGCGCTAGCGTGCGACATATGTCCATGAAGAGATTTTAAGAATACGAAAAACTATTTGCAAATGATATCCCTCATGTTTTTTCAACATATCTAGTTCAAAGTAGTCGATCTATAAACTAAAACAGTTACCGCGATTAACAAGCTATGATTAAATCAATTAAACATATCTCGAATTCGAGATTATCTCTATCCGCACGAGAATCAGGCCCCTGGTCTGATGATGGAGCCAGAAGGTGGCGATGGGACTTCTATAACGAAACGACTTTACCCCATCGAGTTTCGGCTTGTTTGATTTATCTTGACAAGTACTCTGGTCTTAAACGATACCCAGTGTCTGCTAAAAGCGTGTATGTAAGAAAAAAAAATACGATTATATTCTTGTTATGATATTATTTCCATTTTGATGATATACTTATATAATTAAATTTGTTCCTATTAAAAAATCACATAAGAACATTGTAGTGTAATCAAAACTCAGGTGCATGTTTGCACAACACGCTCATATACCTACCTAATAATTTTGACACCAAAACTAATAGCTTACTCACAGGAAGTTGTTGAGCGGTTATTAGTTCCTTCAAAAGAAATAAGTAGATAATTAAAAGGTATTCAGTTATGTACGCAAAAATACAATCAAAGGGACTATTAGTAAAACACAGTGTGACTACATTTTAATCATTGTGGGCGCGTCATCCGTCATTTACCACTAAACACGAGTGTAGTCGAAAGTATTGCGTCGAGACAAGACAATAGGTGGCATGGAGAGTGCGGTCGCCGAGTCGCCATCCATCATGGTACGGGCATTGAAACGTCAGCTGGGTTAGGGGCCCGCGCCGCTCTCACGGCCTCCGTGACAGGCCGTTCCTATGTGATAATAATGTAAGTAAAATGACGAGAAAAGTCTACACTAATCGGTAAGGTCTTTGAAGTTAGCATAAGTAACTATACTTGTATAACTTAGATATTTGTGTTTTTAAGCGACAGAATTGATATCAAGTAGAACTTTTGCAACGGGAATAGTCTGGTCACACATTGGATACGAAGTAATAGGAAATCATCGTATATGCATGATGTTTGAGGCTCTCTAGCCTAATGGCTGAAACCTAAGCCCGTGAAGTTTTGTTTACTCAATTCGTCCTTATATTACAGCCTTATAATTCTATCTTCCATCAGCAGGTTTTAAATACATACATCTCTCCGTATATTGAATGACATTTAAACAAGCCATGGACGCTTGAAAATTCACACCTCTTGTCTTTTTAGATTTACGTTATGCGTTTGATTGCGTCGATCATGATGATATTCTTATGTCTATTATTCGTTGCTTAGTTATATTCAGTTAGGCATTCGGCTCTATAGTTCTAATGATATTTTCAGGGACGTCAATAACGAGTATGAATTGATGAGTCTTACCCCGATTAGTGCGATGTTGATTCTGGCGTTCCTCAAGGAGGTGTGCTATCTCTTCTATTATTCTGTGTGTATAAACACCAGTCTCTGTGATCAATTTAAAACTTTACTATCTGTATGCCGATGATCTTTAGTTCTGCAGATCTTTTAGGATAGACATAACTAAATAGTGTATTAACTTTATGACAATAGGAATTAAATCTCCAATCGAAGGATTATTAGAAGGACGAAAAAACCTTATTGTTTTAGATGATTCTTTTAATTTTGTCACAATATAATAAGGTTACGCTATCTAACAAACTAGAACGTCTTTTCAACTTATGTATCTTTTATATTCTCGGTGTGCGTAACGTGCGTTAGTACCAACATCGTACTACGTGGCTCAATATCCGTTTTCGCCGGAACGCACATCGTCTCGTATGCTTTTATGGGATTTTAATCCCTCATCCCCACTTTCTTTGATAGTAAAATTGGGTACTCAAGGTCGTTCTATACGACTTTGCCGTCTCCTCCTCCGCACCCTTCAGCTCTATTAGAAATTTTAGTCGGATTTACAGTTACAACAATATGAGTTCGTTTATATAAGTGATCTTGAAGGTTTTAAGCTATCTCACATTATAAAAATAAAAAAACATTGAATTAAAATATTTTCAAATCGGATATGAGGATATTACCTATTATTTGAGGTATTTTAAACTTCTCTTGAGGGAATTTATTCTAATAGTTCTGGAAATCAAAGTCACTAAATTTGCGATTTCTTTACGTTTTGAGACCTGAAGAATCGTTTGACATCATTTTTGATATCTTCAGAGGCTCTTTAATTTTTTTATACTAAAAGGCACTGCGCCAGAAGCTTGGAGCAGAAGCGCGGTCATACTTTTCTTCAAGAAAGGAGATTTCACCTTATTGAAGAACTATAGACCTATTTCGCTTCAAAGTCAGCTGTTTTCCAGGGTCATTACGAATTGTCTCGAACGCAGGTTTGACGGATCCCAGCCTTCCAAAAAGCATTTAGTACCATGGACCAGAGTACAGAGGAGTTTAATCGGCCTCTTCGCGTAGCGTTCGTGGACTATGAAAAAGCCTTCGATTCTATCGAGACCTGGTCGGTATTACAGTCTCTTCAGCGGTGCCACATTGACTGTCGGTAAATCGAAGTGCTGAAGTGTTTGTATAACAGAGCCACGATGTCAGTCCAACTACATTATCAGAACACGAAACCAATCCATCTGCAGAAAAGTGTGAGGCAAGAAGACGTCACTTCACCTAAACTGTTCACAACTGCCTTGGAAGATGTGCTTAAGCTGCTAGAGTAGAAAGGATATGGCGTCAACATAAATGGCGAGTACATCACTCACCTTCGATTTGCCGACGATTAGTAGTCCTGGCAGAATCGCTGGAAGCTTTTGGTCCAAAATACTTCAGTGCTAAAAGACCACATTCTACATGATTGTATGAATTTGGTGTGAACGTGATATCTAACTGTTGGCCTCTAAAATAAGCTCAGAGTCGCTCATCGAGCTATGGAAAGAGCCATGCTCGGTGTTTCTTTGCGCGACAAACTCCGAAACGAGGAAATTTGCAAGAACAAAAGTTACCAACATAGCTTAAAAAGTTAGCAAGCTGAAATGGCAGTGGGCAGGCCACATCACTCGTCGAACATATAGCCGATGGGGAAGAAAGGTTCTCGAGTAGCCACAGCGGATCGGAAGCCGCAGCGTTGGACGGCCTAATACCATGTGAACAGACGATGACCCTGGTTATAGAGCCACAGGAAGCCGACGGACGCGGGCGGCTCAGGACCGGCCGTTGTGGAGACATATGAGGGAGGCCTACGTTCAGCAGTGGACGTCTTCCAGCTGAAACGACGACTGTGTGCGTGTGTGTGTATGTATGTATGCAGGTTTGCTTTTTTTGCTTCTCGATATCTCCAGAACCAATGGACCAATTTGTCTTTTGACCACATCAATCGATACGACGCGTCATGACTTCGTTCTGAAAAGGGTTTGAGCAAAATCGGTCCAGCGGTTTGTTTTTATCACTAAAAAACTGTTTTTTTTTAGATGCAAAAAATATTCTTAAGAGAGGTTGCTCGTGCGAAACTTGCTACCGAAAAAATATTTTAATAAATTTACTCAGCCGTCTTCTACCTGGAAAAGCCCAAACTTGATATGTTTTGAAGATACTTTTTGGATTTTCTACTGCAACTAGGAAAATCAAAATGTTTTTTCTGGCTTTCGAACACGTGGCATTGTGTGAACGGCACATGCTCGAAAGCCACCCAGATGAAGTTTATGAGAAACTTCCTAGAGATCCAGGAGAATAACAATCTACAAGTAGTAACTGGACTAAATTTTTTACATTCTCAAACAAAAGCAGAAATAAAGCACGCAATTCTAAAAAAAGAAAACCAAAGTGCATGTGGAGCCTGAACAGAGTGTGTCCGTGTAACATTTTAAAAATGTAAATTAATGTGATTTTTTTGCGTATAATACACAAAAGTAATAATATCACTTTAGCTATCAACATTCGGGTTTAAGGTGATGGTAAACCCAAACAACTTAAGTTTGAAAGAATTCGATAAATTTTTTTACAGCCCTGAGAACACTTTTTGACGTGAATAAAATATATGTTTTTTCAAGCCTTAATTATGTAGATTTGCTTATATTATAATAAGTTAGCTATTACAACAGTAAAATAAAAATTTTGGCACTCTATTTTTGGTTTTAATTCAAATTGTTAGGAAAACTAGGAGATAGTATGTTGATTCTTATTCATAAAAATATATTAATATGACCAAGTGCACTTTTTAGGGTTCCGTAGCCAATTGGTAAAAACGGAACCCTTATAGATTCGTCATGTTTGTCTGTCTGTCCGTCCGTATGTCATAGCCACTTTTTTCCAAAACTATAAGAACTATACTGTTGAAACTTGGTAAGTAGATGTATTTTGTAAACCGCATTAAGATTTTCACACAAAAATATAAAAAAACAATAAATTTTGGGGGTTTCCCATACTTAGAACTGAAACTCAAATTTTTTTCATCTATGGATAGGTCTTCAAAAATGATATTGAGATCTCTATCATTTTTTCCTAAACTGAAAGGTTTGCGCGAGAGACACTTCCAAAGTGGTAAAATGTGTCCTGTAACTTCTAAAATAAGAGAATGATAAAACTTAAAAAAATATATGATGTACATTACCATGCAAACTTCCACCGAAAATTGGTTTGAACGAGATCTAGTAAGCAGTTTTTTTTAATACGTAATTTATCTTTCATTCAAACAGCTCAAATATAAAAATAAAAAAAAAACATTTATTTTATATAATGGTACGGAACCGTTCGTGCGCGAGTCCGACTCGCACTTTGGCCGATTTTTTTTTATTTGCTAATTTCAAGGTTCTTAATAAATATTTGAATTCTATACCGACAACAACTCTGTGTCTTTGTATATTTCAATAGTATAACGGCACGATATTGCTAGGGTATGCCATAGCCTTAAAAAAGTTCGTTCCAGTTTCAAATTTCATATTTGACACATCGAGCGGACGGCTAAAACATTGCGGGTCGCTCTCTGATACTGTACAGCAAGAACGATTTATCCCAAAGAAGCTTGTGCTAGATATGGTTACATATCGTAGCATGGTTGAGAAAAAGCCTTTGTTGTATGTGATAATCGGATATTTGTAAAGCACATAAAAATAATTGTGCAACCTACAAGCTACCATCCCCCCTACCGACCACGGCACCGTCGAAAAACTATCGTTAGGTGGCCCCGGCACGTACTAATGGCCCATGTCGACGATCTCGCTATCCGGATAGCGAGACTAGTCTCCACGACCTCCCCTAATAGGGCCCTCCCCTCCAACTGCCAACTGCATAGTCAGTACAGAAAAAAAGGGATGTACAATCATTTGAATACGAACAGTCAAAGAGAAAACATCAAAATGGAGAACGAAATCAGAGCTGTCTTCATGTACCTCTGTATGAAAAAAATGTCCTATGACCTATGATCCTATGACCTAGTGGAAACATTGGGGGACTTTGATCCTCCATATTGCAGAGTTGTTGTTGTTGTTGTATCCACAGAAGATGTATAACGGAATTACCTTTTCAGGTTCTCCGGATCAGGCCAGATCATTCCTCATTGCCCTTTGCGTTAAGTTGAATTTTCTAATAACAATCTACTCATTTGCAACAACGCTTAAATAAGAACTAAGATTCAATAAGTTATTTTCTCCTGCAACGAAGGTTGCCTTCGCCCACTTTATGTTTTCGTCCAAGACCGTTGAAGTACGGTATTTTTGTCTTTTCTACGTTGTGTTGTGTATTAGTGAAACTCATGTTAGTTATTTATCCATGTATTTTCAGTACACACAACGATCTTCTGTTTAGCCTCTGTGCCGTAACTACTATCTTTGAGAAGTCTTTCCTTCTCAATTGCTCCGGTGGCCGTTGCGCGTCATCCTCCGAGTGACGTCCGCATTGAAGAGGAATCTGGGAGTTTCCTATACTCACCAAATCTACGGGGCGAGCATCAGCCACGTGCGACATAGCATTGTGGCTGCTCATCAAAGCCCTGGGCTAACATTACACACCACACGTCCATAGGCTCTATAAAAGTTTGTCCTGTCCGCGTAAACCTACTTTGGTGGCGTATACCTACTGGATGTGGAACGTCGTGGAAGATTTAAATGTACTTTCTCTCCTTAATATATATTAGCAAACCTGCTATTCAGAAATCTGTGAAGGCAGGCTTGCGGTATTTTATCTTTCTAATATTGTAAATAGATACTTTAGTTTCGATTTATTAAGGGTTACGAATCACCCTAAGTGATTAGGTTTTCCTGCTTACCATTAAATACTGTTTTCAGAAAACAGAAAACATTATAACTTAGCTTGACCTTGAATAGCGACTTTATTTTACTTGCCTCTGAACCAACTTTACCTGAATGTCTTTCTCATCGGTAACAAACTCTCCCTTCTTGTTATAGATAAACATCGCCAGGATCCACGCCCCTTACTGAAGACAACGTGTTGTTGTGTTGGCAGACCATAAGGTATGTAGATGAGATCACAGAAATCTCTCTGGTTCTACCATTTTGATCCGGAAACAGTCAATGACTTGGAAATGAGCGTCTTCCCCGACGCCAAAGAAATTGAAGGTGTCAAGTTAGGAAGGTTTATGGCGTCCATTTTCTAGGACGCTGAAGGAATTAAGGGAGCCACTATTACGGGCTGTTACTACGCAGACCAAATAAGAAGATTGCGGCCAGGCCATCAAAGAAAAAAGAAGAGGCAAACTGCGAGCTGGAGTGTTGTTTCACCAAGACAACGCACCGGCTCACAAAGCCGCCGTCGCGATGGCTGCCATTCAAGAAATGGAATTCGAATTGCTCGAACAGCCACCCTATTCGCAAGACCCTACTCCCAGTGACTTTTACTTACCTATTTCCTCTGCTCAATGAACTCCTCCGAGGCAAAAAATTTGACGACGATAGCGAGGTGATGATAGATGTAGAGGCGTTTTTGGAGGGTCAAGGCAAAGATTTTTCTTCAAAGGGAATTATGTGTTGAGAAAAAGATGGTCTACGTGTATTGACTTACAAGGATACTATGTAGAAAAATATATTTTTTTTGAACTAAAATTCCCTTATTTCGTATCGATTTTATCATTACTTTTGGATCACCCTGTTCAACTTATGGGCGAATAAAAATAGTGCCTATGAAGCTGGCGAAGGCTGAATTAAATACAAAAGTATATTATGGTTTGTATTAGTTCTGAACGTCAGAGGCGGCTCGTGACAACTTTTAATGGGTGTTTACTAAAAAACAAACACAAAAGAGGAATTGCTTATTAAATGCTAACCTTTTATTATGCTTTTACAAACGCGTGTCGAACGTGTATGCTTTCATGTCACATTTTGTGACCCTTTGTCTTTATTTCCAACTGAGTTACTTAAATCTTTTAGCACTTTTTAATCACATCACAATAATCAAATTTTACTTTGCTATAGTTAGTTATTAGAAAATAAACAAACTGTTATGTTTATGTAGGTTTGTACTTATTCAATTTGTTAATCAAAAACTCGCGCACCAACTAAAACATTTGTTGTGATAAGTAAGAGCGACAACAGCGCGCCCGCGCCCCGGTCGGACCGCCGTGGGGGTCAAGCTGGAAACGGGCTAGGAGCGGCGCGCCACATTTTGTTAATATTTCATACAAATTCTTCTGTTTCACGTGTGAGACTGTATCGAACTTTCTCTTTCACAGTTGTGGATTTTAGCTTTAAGTTTCTGTACTGAAATTCGTTTCATAGGAGCACAATTGATAGTGCTCCACTTAGTAACACAGTCTCCTCAGTTCAATTCCATACTAAATCTTTAGTTAACTGTGTGTGTACAGACTGTTTAGTTAAATGCTATTTTAACATAAAGAGTAATAGAAGCATAATAATTAATTATTTTAAGCAAAATCTAAAAATATTGTTTCAGTAGATAATTATTTATGGGAGTGCGCTGCACCGGCGCTGCTTAGGACGAGCCGCCTCTGCTGAAAGTACAAACATTTTAAATGGACCCAACGGTTAAAAACTATTAGAATCTGCCAGAAGTAGCAATAATTATAAGCAGATCGATTTATAATAAAATTATGTTTTATACATTCCAACATACGGTGAAACAATTTTTTCTGACTCGGTGGTCAAAAATCAAAATTGCAATCGGCATGTTAAAATGGTGTGAACTTACGCAATAATAGCGACCATACACATTAGAAAAGTTTGTTGCACTATATATACCTAGCGTACTTAGCTTCAAACTTTGTGCACAGAACAAAGAATAGTACTATTGTTGAGTAAGTGATCAGTGCTAGTGCTTAGAATATAAGCTATATAAGCTAATATAAGCATAGTGAGGTGGTACAGAACTCTAGGTGTGCGAGTCTGACTCGCAATCGGCTGGTTATTTTCTAACACAAAACTAGAACAAATTCTTGTTCCCAGTATCAATAGTCCGCAATCAAGAGCGCGCAGCTAACCGTGGACGGACACCCGTGGTGGAATGCTCGTCTAATTGCTGGTCACGTGTCACCACGTGCTTGGCATATGGCGGGGAACCCGCTCATTTCACCGTTTACTGCTCCGAATGATGCCTTCGTTTTTGTTGTGTACGACAAAGGAAAATGTGGTAATGATTATAGACATTTGTATTCAAGGTAATTACGAGTCTGAGTGTCCCTACACTTTGTTTCTTATTAGTTTATTTGTACGTCTACACTTTTGTACTTTTTGTAACAGTTCTTTGTAGGTTAGCAGTAGGTTAGGTAGGTACCATTTTGATACGGATGCTTAAAAAGTAGTTAAGTTATTATGGTACGGAGAAACGAAATTGCCGAAGGTCAGAATTAGAAAGGGGCCTGGAAGGCATGCCACGCATGGCTTAAGAAAAAAAATATGGGTCGAAAAAAGAGCATCTCGCTCTTTTTCAATAGTCAAAAATAAAAAAGAGAAGTCTATAACGGCTTTGGTCTAAAAAATAATTGTGAAATGGAATGTGTTTAGACGCGCTAATTTTAAGAATTAGGTACTACCAGTTTCAAAAATATTAATGCGTTAGACCACCTTTTTATTAAAGAAATTTTTAATAATGTACCATTATGACACTTATCACCGAAGGGGAAGTCGGAGAAAAAACGAAGGCCAACTGTAGCAGCAAACAGAATGGTCCAGATATCCACGTTTCACTGTAAGTGCCACAAACGTGGTATGTGGTGCATTTAGCCTATCGCCTAGCAGTTCCCAGGCTTTACACTGTATTTTTAGGGATGTAGTGCGAAATTATAAATCCTACCTCAACAAAAGTGCTACCTACCTTAAAGAATGTCCCGAGCTTAACAAGATCGACGCGTGAAACTGCTGGAATGGAAACACCTAGAAAAGAATGGGCAAAAGTACCAACGTTGACAAATAAAGTAACAACGCTAATTTTATTTGGTATTGATATCTCGAAACCTTACCCAATTAATAATAAATAAATAAATATTTTTGGACATTACACACAGCGCCGTCTAGCCCCAAAGTAAGCAAAGCTTGTGTTATGGGTACCAGACAACGGATATAAATACATATATATTACTTTTTTTTTTTTGTAAATACATACACATCATACATAAGTACACCCAGACTCAAGAAAAACTCAAATGTTTAACACATAAATGTTTGTCCAGTGCGGGAATCGAACCCACACCCTCTGCACGGCAGTCCATCACACTACCAACTAGGCTGCGAGGGAGTTAATTATTAATATTCCGAGACTGAAAGAAATCTTTGCTAGAAAGGACAGCGGCACTCCCAGTAATGTACAACAGACTGCGGCTACTATGTAACCTGTCAAGCTGGCCTTCACATATATGTAAGCCCAGTGCACACATGGACGTCGCCAACTGGTTGTTTGTGGACGGAGCAGGATTCCGGCGAGTCGTTAACGAGGTGCGCACACGCAGCAAACTTGTCCAGTTCTACGTAACATCCAAGAAATTAGATTCTCGATTGATATTTAATAGTATCGTTTTGAAATATTGGGGTCATATAGTATTATGTTTGGGATTTATTAATCTAATTTTTAAAATAAATAACGTATAAAGTATACCTATTTATAAAGTATATAGGTACATAATTATATATTACATAAAAAACACCCACATAAATGTTTTCCCTGTATGGCAATCGAATTCACGGCCCCTGTTTAATTTTTTCACAGGCAGGTCATTACCCACTAAACCAAAGAGCCCGCTACAAAATACTCCATATTTAATTTTTTTTTTTAAGCTACTTAGGTGGCAAACAAGCCTACGGTCCGCCTGATGGTAAGCGGTCACCGTAGCCTATGGACGCTTGCAACACCAAGGGCATCACTCGCGCGTTGCCGACCCTTCAGAAATCTAATAACTTATTTTTTGAAGAACCCCATACTGTAGTAGTCCTTAGAGAAAACCTTGGCAGGGAGCTCATTCCACAACCTAAGCGTTCGCGGGAGGAAGTTTCTCTGAAACCGCACTGTACGCAACCATTTCGGTTCCAAAGTGTGAGAATGAATTCCCTGCCGATGGCGAGCGGTGCGATGGTAGAAAGTATCCGTGGGCATCATTTCGAACAATTCCTCAGAACAAAACCCATTGTACAAGCGGTAGAACACACACACACACAGGGAGGCAAAGGCTCTCCTCAGACTTAAGGGCTCGATACCGCAAGTGGGTTTGGGATCGTCGACAATTCTCACAGCCCGTCAAAAGGGCCTAGCTGGTATCCGGGTGCACCCGCCCAGAGATGGCAGCAGAACTCCATACTGGGCCGGACTTGCGACTTGTAAAGCAGCAACCTTTGCCCCGATGTGAAGTACTGCTTCGCTCTGCTGAGTACACCAAGGTTTTTTGGACGCCAGCTTTACCTTGTCTAGCAACTGATCTCGGAACCGAACATCGCTAGAGATGACGTAAGGATCCCTTATATTGATATTTTAATGCCTATCTCAGTATTTTAAATGAAAATTGTGTAAAGTATCTACCTTAATAAAGTCATGGTATGCTATTACCTATACTTTGGTAAAATTTTGGGGTTCCTAGCAGGTCGAAGTCAGCCCAGTTGATTTTGATTATGAAATATATTGTTCCCTAGAAATCTGTATTATGTATCGAAATGTATCAATGCGATATTTTTGTGTAAATTCACAGGTTTCCCTGATTCAATTCATTCGTGCAGTTTTAGTATGATCAGTACCATAAATCTTAGCAATATCTATTTGCAGTATGTACAGGAAATATGGGAAATATGTATGTAGCACCTAGCATATTACATACATACTATATAGTTAATAGTTATATAATTAAAAATATCGAATATTATTACGGATCCTCCGGTAATTAGAGGATAAATCGCTGTGCCCTATGGTTGCCCCGCACCACATCTGATTAGAAGTCGACATAGGCTTATATTATCAAATTGTGCAATTGAAAAAAAAATGATACATACGCGTAGAACTGATAGCCTTTTTTTTTGAGTTGGTTGAGCAAGGAAATAAAACCTAAGGCTATTTGCGTCAGCCTCCGAAATCAGCCGGATTATGAAGGTTATAGCACCATAGAACACATTCTCATCCTGTAAGTTTCATTCCGAGATTTCAGAGGGATAAAAAAGCCATTTTGTACTCGGTACGAACGTTACTTTTTCTACTTCCAGAGAAAAAAAAATAGTTCCTTACACTATCTGAAGGAATGAGAAAGAAGGATATAGAATACTTTTTATTCCGATTGAGAACTCCCACGGGAATTAATCTAGTGACCCACTATTCTTTATCTACTTCTTAGTCTACTTGTGTGACAGGAGGCAAGTACCTATGTACATCGCTGCAACAATGTTCCTTTTTATACTACCTAGGTAGCAAACAAACTTACACAGAGTATAGCAGTCAACATAGCCTATGGAAGCTTGCAATACCAGAGGCATACCTCGTGACCCTTTAATAATCGAATCGCACTCTAGGGAAGCACTCAAGAGGCAGCTCAGTGCACATCCTAAGCGTTCACGGGAGGAAACATTTCTATAGCGTGCAGTGTGCGACCATTTTGATCTTCTGTGTTTGGTCTTAAACTTTACCAGTGACTAACTACCCTATAGCTGGTGATTTACGACTTGCGAGTAATTAGCCTTTATGGTCTAAATACACTGACATAGTCATATTTTAAAATTCGATTATATTTTTTTATCTCTCATATTCTGGAAGTGGACCATACATTATCTAAAAAGCGGGTGGGAAATAAATAGTAAATGTCGGCCCTAAGGGCGAAAAGTAAATAAAGAAAAATTCACATTGGGCAAAGCCAGTCATCTATACAGCTACACTTCGATTAATACTAGGTATATTTATTCTTAATTTGGAGGAGCATGCTGCGAGGCACCGCGAATCGTATTATCTTAAAGACTTTCTGTATAAATCCTGTGCCAATAACCGAATCAAAAGCTTAACCTATTAAATAAGTTAACATATTCTCAATTTTTAATTTTTTATACGACATAGTACGGAAAAATAAACTGATTTTCTAACGGAATTGGAAATGGTTACTGTTCTATTAAACTATACAAATGACCGTGTAGCCACCAGATATTATTTGTATATTGACTGTTATCTCAAGCTAGAAAGACGGACGCAACTTGCAGTGTCCCAATTTAGGGCATTATCTGTAAATTAAATCCGGTAAAGAAATTTAAATTGTTTCTCATAAGGAAATTGCTCAAGGCGTGGGAACACAACAAATTTTTGATGCTTCTTTAATTTTTTTCTCAATGTCGTTAATTGCCTAAACATTACTCAAATCACTGACAATTTAGATTCTGTATATAATAAATATTGTTATATTATAGGTAAATTAAAATTTAAACTTGATTCTGAACCCGATAGCAGTATCCTTAAAACAAAGAACATACGATAACTATTCTATACGAGTGACAGATAAAGGTAAGTAAAAATTCAATGCGAGAAGAAATCAGGTCATTACTGCTTGTTTTTATTCGTGAATTGGATATTTTTTTAAAAAGTTTAATTAGGGTATCGCGAACTGGTCGACATAGACCCTATTTGATTGATAATTGACTTTATAAGATATAATTACTGAGTATATATGAGATACTGGGATATTACGGGCCACGCACAAAACATGCGTAAGTATTATTGTCCGTAACTGTACATGCGCGGACGACCGAAATTTTAGTTCAACTTACGTGCCGCGATCTATACCACCTTTGTTATAATACGGCAGCAACTAACGCTTAACTTTAACTTATTTTAAAAAATATAGAAGATATTTATCTGAGAATAGTTAAAAGTAAAAGTACTTAAAATAATTGGGACAAAAATAAAGATATATATTATATATGTATAAAATATAAATAAATAAAAAAACCCGACTTCGAACTTAAAAAGAAATAAACAAGTGCACCTAAAACATACCAAATGTTTATGTTCAATATTTGCATTAAAATTGTTTACAGATATGGAATGACCTATAAAAATAACTTTTCATCATGATATCAGCTCATTAAGATGCACTGCTATGTAAAACTATCCTTATGACGCACCACAGCACCTGATCTCCCAGATTTCACATTCAGTAACTCTCGGTCATCTTTTTAATGTCGTCGGCCTACCAAGCTGTCACCCGCGTAACGGGGAACTCCCCTCCTGGCGGTGACTTATCCTTGAGCGTTGGGCGCTATACGAGCTGAGGCTCCTTCAGAGACTCGCCCAAAAAAGCCCGGTGAAGCAGTAATGGCTGCAACAGCCAACTGCATAGTCAGTTCAGAAAAAAAAATACCAAGCTGTATGGTCTGCGTTACTTCTATCGGTCTAGTAGTCTGCTTCATCAGCCCTTCAACAGATGTTGCTATCCCATTGCCACTTTATCTTATTGATCCTGCGAGCTATGTAAGTGAACCCTTTGCCTTTGAATAACCTAAATTGTGGATCTTATCCTTTAGACACTCCGCGCATAGATCGCTGTATGGCTTGCTGAGCGACTTTATACTCGTGATACTTGTGTTAGTTATCTCTCTCCCCTTTAATGTAACTCTTATCGGATTTAGAGCCAAAACAAATAATTTTGCCTAACGTAGACGTATGACTGAATTACTTCACGTAAGATGCCACCGAGCTTTGGTGACCCAAGCGCGACAAGCTGAATAAATATTGCCATTGTTTTATCCAAATGTAAATCCGTGATGTAGCCCACTGGTCGATCGTGAGATTCCATTAAGTTATTCCGTTTAGTTCTTTAAGATCCTCACTATTGTCCTAGCAATGTCATCAGCAAGTTTTAGCTATGGGATGGACTGTATACATTGATACTTCATCCACTCAAATTTCTTTAAAGTGGTTTCCAGCAAGTTGGTTACAGTTTCAAAGATATCACATCCTTTTTTTTCAAAAATTCTCTTGTTTGAAAGGGGTAAGGGTAAGATGGCTTTACCATCCGGCGCAATTCTTATTCGTTCTTCGTCTTCTTCGTTTCATCAGACAGTCTTCCCGAGTTATGTGAAGAATTACGACACAGTTCTTTCAATTTCTACTTCAATATCACGCAAACTCGGGTATCGCAGGTTCCGTCAGGCCTTTTTTAACGGGGAACACTGGCTTACTATTTCAGTGGGACCATTCTTTAATTTTTTTGGATGCAATGGGTATCTACTTCATTCAAATCAGATACTCACCAAACGGGACAAAACACCCAACTAGTGCTGCTAGCTTAATAATGTGATTCGCTATTGCCTTTTTAACTTTATCAATCTAAATTGCATAACGCAAAAATGTCACTAAACGAAACGAAAAAATGTATTTAAGTGTGAACGCCCTAGATTGTTTTTCACACAAAACTGATTTGCCATAATTTTTTAAGTTCCGTAAATTATACTGTGTATTTTAGTGCTTGCGGCTTTTAGTTTCATGAGATTCTGAAAAGTTGCTCCATACAAGAAATTCCGATACCTTTGCAAACATATTTACAAAATCTATTGAAACTAAAAACAGCGAAATCTTAATGCTATATTGCATTTTCTACCAGCCAACCATAGGGCTAAACAGAGAAACTGTTGGCGGTGTAAATATTAAATTTAAATGTATTTAAAAAAAAAAATATCATATACATATGGGGTTCTTAAAGAAAGAAGTTATTGGATTTTTGAAGGGTCGGCAACGCGCGAGAGATACCCCTGGTGTTGCAAGCGTCCATACACCACGGTGACCGCTTACCATCAGGCGAACCGTGTGCTTGTTTGCCACCTTAGTGGTATAAAAAAAAAAAACAAAAACATAAACACATAGAAAATATATTTAAATATAATATAACATAATACTTATAGATACATAAAAATACAAAGATTAGCATATACAAATATAAATAATATATAAGTATATATATATAAATACATACATAATCATATATGTCACATACCTAACATCTTAATTGTGGATGGTTGGAGAGTCAGTTTTTATCTGTAATCTGTTTAAGATAAAATTCTTTGACTTTAAGCTTAAACAAGTTTTTACTCTGTGCTCTGCGAATTTCTGTAGGAAGCGCGTTCCAGAGTCCTATTGCCTGGACGGTGTAAGGATTTGAGACGAAACCCGTTCGGTGACGAGGAGTGGACAGAAGAAGAGTTTGAGAAGAGCGAAGCGAACGTTCGTGAAGAGAGCTGATAAACTGGAATCGAGACTTCAAATAGCTTGGGGATAAAGGATCGTTTAGAATGGAGTAGAGGGTATTGAGAATTCTAATATTTAACCATTTAAGTTGCTTGCGAAAATAGGAAATATGGTCATATTTACGTAAGCCGAAGTTGAAACGTATACAGTTATTTTGAAGTCGATCTAGTTTATTAAAGAAATCAGAATATAAGTCAGGGTAACACACGTCCGCATAATCAATGAGTGGTAAGATGAGGGCTTGCACTAACATAAGTTTTGTACATGTTGGGAGAAAATTCCTAAATGTGTAAAATTGCCGCAATGCACTAGTTACTTTATGGCAGACTTCTTTTATTTGGACGTTCCATTTCAGATGAGGATCGATACGAAGCTCTAGATCCTTAACGCTGTCGCAAAAAGGTACCGTTGCCCCATCAAATAAAACAGGTGGCAAAATATTATAATCGATTTTGATAGTCTGACGGGTGCTGCCTATAATTATGGTTTGACATTTTGACCGATTGACTACCACTCCATAACGTCTCGACCATTTTCTAATGCGACTTAGCACATTGTTGATTTCTTGTATGGCTGGAGTGAGATCTTCGATTTTGGCTTGTACATATAGCTGCAGATCGTCAGCATACAGATGGTAAGGACAGTTTAGTATAAATGAGATTTGGTTGATAAAAATAGAAAGAGAAGAGGTGATAGTATTCCACCCTGAGGCACGCCAGAAACAAGGTCACACCAATTTGAGGTGGCCTGATTGGAACGAACTGATTGTTGGCGGCCACAGATATAAGCAGAAAACCAATTTAGAGCTGTAGGTGATAAATTGATCTTTTTCAGAATAGAGAGTAAGATGTCATGGTCAACTGTGTTGAAGGCATTAGAAAATTCAATTAGAACGAGAATTGTGACCAATCCATCCTCCATGCCATCTCTTATATCTTCTGTTACTTTTAAAAGGGCTGTAGAAGTACTGTGACAAGAACGAAAACCAGACTGAAATGTACTTAATAGCTGATGTAAACATAATTAGAAAGTTGCTTATGCACTACCGCTTCTAAGATTTTAGACAAAAATGGTAATATAGAAATAGGCCTAAAATTATTAATTGAAATAGGATAAGGGATTTTGGCCAAGGGAATTACAAAGTAATGGGTTCCTGGTTGATTTGTGATGGTTCTATTATACGGTGGTACCTATTAGTTTTGTTATTCGTGCCCGATCTGACTTAGGTACTTCTCATAGGAGCTGGCAAAAGGGATATATTATTCTGTTTCAATGGTCATTTATTTTATCGTTTATAACAATAATTTTATGATGATATATGCTGATAATTTACGTCGTATACTATATAATATAAACCACCTTAGTGTTGAAGCGTTGTGGCCATAGGGATATCTACCTCTATCCCACCAGACTAAAGTGGTTGGTAGAAAGTAGCTGACCCCCACATAACGATGTGGTTGTGTATCCAGTCACTAGTAACCCCCTTCTGGGAATAAAGTGAAGATAAACATATACAGGTAATACCTTAGGTATGTAACATACAATTTAAAAAATCTACATTTTAGTAGCCCGCTTCAAAGATGCTCTAAAACATAAAATGCAATATGTTGACATAAAAAGATGGTCACCTATAGGACGATATCCACCTATGTACCTATATAAATAAAATATCAATCAGCTTAAAAGCCTAATCTTTAAAGTTCATACTAAAATAAAAAGAAATATCATTACGCCCAATACAAAACGTCAGATTAAGTCACAAATCATACGATAAAACCGTCATCATAAATCGTTCCCACGTCTCGTTGCGAGACGTCTTTATAAAACTACCTATTCACTAACTTGACCCTTTCAGCGTCGCGTCGACGGCGACGAGAAACAGGGACTTAAGTTGAATTAAAATTATAAAAACGAACAAAAAGTAACCCTCTCACGCTCACGATCTGTGGCACACATACATATACGCGGTTGATAACCTCGTTCGAATATCGACTTCGAAAACAAACTCACACAACAGACCCGTATGAATAAACAAACGCACACATTTACAGATAACCCAAAACTCGACTGCCTTCCCTTGTCGATGTTGCACACACAGACACGGCACAAAGGCGACTTCGTTTGTGGGGCTTCGAATTTCGTAATACGTATATAAAAAACGTAGCAACACTTTGGTCTCAAAGGCGGTCTAAGCTTGGAGCAACTCACACATGCGCAGTATGCGTAACGGCCTCGTTCACATACTGCAAGTATATTTTTAGAGCTGATGCGATGTTTTTGTTGAGATACACGTGCGGTATTCACGGATTAGGTGCACTGGTACCGACTACCGTTAACTCTATGTATTTGTTAAAGTCAAATGGTGAAATCAGTAAATTTTTTAAATTCCTGATTTCAAACTAATTCTTTGCATTATATTAAGTATAATAATTATAGCGACCGAGCTAACACACAACAATATACGTGCCGTGTGACGTGCAAGAATAAATACTACATAATAAATTCAAGTAACGAAATATATACCAACTACCTGCACTTGGTGGTTTGGCCTGCCAAAGAACCCGTTCTCGTGCGCACTGCAGATTGGGATAAAAAATATCCTATATGTTTATCCAAGCCATAAGCATTTTGAGCTGTGTACAAAATAACGTATCATTAAGCTGTGGTAATAAGATAACCTAAATTAGCCTAAATTTTGTGAGGCATTGTCAAGACCCTGTAGAAGCCTAGTTGCACCTGTCGATTGGACACAACGGGCGGCCGTAATCGATCAAAGTTGGGTGACTGCTAGTGGTAAATTATTTTCTTCTCCTCCGTACTTCAAAGGCACGCAGGGGAAATTGTTATCCAGGCTGTCGAAGCCTCGGGAGACGGGGATGTAACATGGCAATATTTCTTAAACTATGTTTGAGAACTGCAAGTGACGTGAAATTGGTCACTATATAACACATAGCCTAACCCTTCCCTTTTAAATTGCGAGCGGTCGGACGGCAGACAACGTTACGTAGAAACAACCATTTATTTCTTAGATTCAGATAAATGAGACAAGGACTACAGAAAAAGAAAGTAATAGGAATTCATTATAAGAAAAATCTAACAATTATTCTAAAAACAACATTAGGCATGTTTTTTGAATTAAGTGCATGCGACTAGTAAGTTTTATCTTTGACATCTTTACGCTGATGACTGTTGCATAAAATATGAAGATAGCGTTGTTTCACAGGGCTCGGTATTCGGCCCCACTAATGAGCTCCAGCTAATAGGTGCGTTTAATGGATCCTTATACAGTAAGGCCACTTTTTGTCCTACTTCCATAAACACGTAATAATATGGCCATGTTTGTAAAACGAGGCTAAGAGGTAACGATTAGTGCTGGTGTTTGTAAAACAAAACAAAACAAGAAAACGTTAACAATTGAAGTAAAAGCTATAAATGAAATAATTTAACTTTAATGTGTTTTCATATAGGTAGTTAGATGATAAACTGTCATTCTCGTTACACTTTAGGCCAAAGTCAAAAGCTCTTCGTGACTTCCGAAGCCTGGTCGAGTAACTTTGGTATTCATAACAAGCTTTTTAACAAAAAAAACAATCTGAACAAAAAAAGTAATTTAGATCAGATTTTTGGAAATTAGTAATTATTTTTACCTTTTAGTGCATCTTTTTGAAGCCGGTTGCTTTTTTAGTTCAAAGTTTTAATTCTTTTTCTTTTCAGTGACAAATTGCTTTTTTTCTCCATACTCGTAACAAAGTTTTGTACAATCATCAACATAAAAGGCGTTTCACCAGTTTCAAATTAACATTAATTATTTATTTTTCTCCAAAAGTTTCAGTTTGAAAATCAGTATGGGATTAAATAAAAAAAGAATTTCTAGAATTGGTCCAGGCATCTGCGATAAATCGGGTAACATACATAAAAAAAAAGATTCAGACGAATTAAGAATCTACTCCTTTTTTTGAAGTCGGTTAAAAAGAAGAGGCAGCTCTTTGACAGCGGCAGGCTCATCTCATATCGTTACGGGTGACAAATTAAAATTTATCACTATGATCTAAAGAAGAATTGTTAAAATCGACTATACCTATGACCTATATGGCTGTTTCAATATGATCCAACTCCTATACCGTGAAGAGACAGAGAAGTGCAGACAATTTTTACTTTATTTGGTTTCGATATCTTTACTAGATCAAAAGAGCATCAAGGCTGAATGGTATTGTAATAAATGTTTTCACTGTTGTAAGTAGTGAGGAACAAGCTTAAACCAGCCGTCATGGACTCATGTGTCACCACCACAATACGGCCAGGGACTCGGTGAACAAAACAACGAACTTTATGGACAGCACACTGAACAAACTTATCCATAGCCATCCTCCTTATAGTCCCGATTTGGCAACGCGTTAATTTTTCCAAAATAAACACAGATAAAGTAAAAAGTAAGTTTCCATGATCATGGAAAAACTATTTAAAAAATAAATAAAACGTATAACACTTTGTATAGATGCCGCGCCTACTAGAGTTACTAGATAAGATAAATTTTAACCTGCAGTATCCTCTTTGTTGTAGTTTTGTAGATATTTCTTCGAGTAGGTAATATTATAGTAGCTATGCACTGATTGCAAATCTCTTCGCTGTACTAGTAACTACCGCTGTTAGTGGAGCGGTAGAGCGATCTTTCAGTCACCGATGCTAGCGTCCTGGGTTTGAATTCCAAATTGGACTAATAAGTTTTCTGTATTGATTAATTCTGTTAACATACAGAGTTTTATGGTTTTGGGCAAAGACAACGTTTTCACGCAACAAATAGCACCACCGAATCAATACGCGCCGTGAAATCCTACGAAATGCAGCTCGGGAATAAGGCTCCAGTAAAAGAGCTAAAGTAAGGAGCTGATAAACGATAAATTTATGGTCATATTGTGTAAATACAGTTTACCATGTTACTATGAATATAGCCGTGGGTGTCGTGAGTTAGAGTTGAATTTTCTAGATTTCATAACTATTCCCATTTTATGGATCAATTTCCTACAGTCAAAGTCAATTAGAATATCAGTTTGTTTAAGCCTTGTTTATTTTATGGCAGAGCAGAGGGCGTAGCGAGGTACTGGCAGGGGGGTAGCTGCCCCCCCTAGGTGCCCATAACCTGAAGGAATTGGCTCAAAATGAACATGTTTACTATATTAAAATGTCATTTTCTATCAGGTCTGCCCCCCCTCTGGCCAAGTCTGCCCCCCCTCTAATCCAAAAGCTGGCTACGCCCATGGGTAATAGTTAGATTTAGCAATATACATAGAATATAATCTGTAGAGTGTAGAATTTAAAGAATAGAATTTCTGATTTGACATTAATGCCCATCAAAAGGATAATTGTCCTGCCTAGAACCCTTCACCGAGCTTGGTTTGAACACCAACATCACATCTTTTGTTGGAATGATTAAAAGATAGTAGTAGTAAGTGTTTAAAATTTTCACTGCTATGAACAGTTAGCGACCGAATACCATATAGATGGACACCAAAAACGCGTTCGGCGGTCCAAACAAGGGACTTTCTGGACAGCACAGTCCCAGTACAGATTTAGCACCGTGTGCCAAAAATTAAAAATCGACTTTAGGTAAACAGTTTATATCACCGGAAGATGCACTAGCTGCTTTTGATAAGGCAGTTAAACTCAGACTCGGACCAAAAAAATATTAAAACTGGTAAAGACGTATTAATTTCTATAGATGGTAATAGAGAGTTCATTGAAAAGATAAGATACATAGATTATTGTTTAAAACCGTGTACTTATAACTTCATTACACATAGCCCGGTACGCGTGATATAAGAGTTTTTGATAAATTGCTCCAGGTGGCCACAATGAAGTTTGCAGATAAGTATATAGTATTGAAGATTTAAATTATATCTTTATTACAAACTTATACATCATTTATATAGTAAAATTATTTTTTATTTTTTAAAAACAAAATATCATTATACTACGCACCATACTATGTGATAAAATTGGTACTTAAATAGGTTGGGGCTCTATTCGGTGTATTGTCGGCCTGTTGTTATAGTGGAAAGAGCGTTTGCACTAAATTACGGGTTTGAATTCCGGACTTAAAGACGGATGTTTCGTTGTTGTTCTGTCACCAAATTACAAGCTATGGGACTAGAGCAATTTTTGTGTATATATTATTAGGTATGTATACAGTGCGATTTCACAGAAACTTCCTCCTGTGAACGCTTAGGTTGTGTAATGAGTTCACTGCCAAGTTTTTCTCTAATGACCATAATATGGCGTTTTTCATTCGAGAAAGAAGTTATGAGATTTAAAGGGTCTGCAACGCGCGAGGCTTCCGTGACGTCTTACATAAAGCGGGCTGTTAAGGTAAGCGTCCATATGTCCGCATCGTAAGGACGGATCGCATCAAACGGATCGTAGTAGTCTTTGTATAGAAATTCACACAACGCACCCTACGGATCCCTCGAATCTGCTCATCGGCAATGCCGACGCTGTTGCTCCGAGAGGCAACTTTTGCGATGCGTGCTCATGACGTCATATGGAATGCCGATAAGGTGGACGCCCCCCGCACGCACGCTCCGGAGCGTCCGCCATTTGTATTTTACATTTGACGAGCCGTCACGAGCGTCTTGTCCACACGCGTCGTATTGCAGCATGGATGCGGTACCACCTAAGGTTTTGCAGTCCTGCATTTCCTCAATAGAAGTGTTTAAATCGTTTTCTATCCAGTGGCATGTGACATCTCGTAGATGGTTGTGCAAACAGCATGTTGCCATTATAACAGTTACAATGTGTTTCTCATGCATAGAGAAGCTACGTTCGAAAATTCTAAATTTTCTTGCCAATATTCCAAACTTTTTTTGTACAGTATTTCTAGCACGACCGGGCCAATAGTTAAATACTTTTTGATCTTCACTCCTTTGGGCATGATCGCGAGAGTATGGTCGCAATTAATACGTGCACAACGGAAAAGCTTTATCACCGATGATGACATGAGGTAGTACTTCAGTACCTAACTGGTGGTATTTTTCTTGGAGGTATGTTTAGAGTGCCATTATGTCATTCATTCTGCATCACACCCATTATAATGATGTCTTCTACACCTATGAGTAACCGTCATCATAACTCTCCGGCACCTTCGACAATATTTTCTCGGTCATCTACACCCAACGAAATGTCCGCTTTCAGACCAATTAATGAAACGATGTCTGCACATGCCAGTAGCGAATCTCTGCTACGTACGCTGTCCTCCCACGAAAATGTTATCAATACGGAACACTGACATTCAGTGGATCAAAATACACAGATTCTCGGTCAATATTTATATTTTAATAATTAATAAGAACTATGTATCCGATGTTTGATTACAATAAATATCTTACCTTAAACACACAGCAAGCCTCTCTTCTGGGCCTGGGTGGCTTTCCTGTATTTTGTATTCTGTCTAAATAGACGTAGTTTCAGAATTTTAATAAGAATAGTGAATTTAACTTGAGACATACGAAAATATTGGAAGAACTTGACGTCATCGTTTAACAAATCAGGAAATAGTGTGTGAAATTCTCCATATTGTGATATTTATTTATTTTATTTTATTTCTTTTTATTATGATTTATGATATAATATGATGATCTTTTCTTGAATATATTGTATGTCCAGATATTGCGTTGGCAATCCGATTGCTGGTAGTTGCGACGGTGAATGCGACCGCTGCCGATGAGGTGGACGCATTCTGAAAAATTCATCCGTTTGATGCGATGCGTCCGATCCTTACGATGCGGACATATGGGCGCTTACCTTTAGCATTATGCTGCACCTTAGTGGTATATATTACCATAAATATTTATTATTGCTCTCCTTAATTTTTGCTGATTTTATTCCTCCACCACCATACCGCACTAGCACAGTCACATAATTGCCTATGTCCCTTTTGCAACGCAAATAAAGTTACAGAGCGAGTAGCTTCGTTGCCATAAAAATATTTCTCTGTTGCTTTTTATACTTAGTTACTGAATATGCTTCACCTGTGTAGATGAGATAAACAATAAACTGGTAACTGTTATGTAAATCTAGTTGTAACAACAGGCATAATAGTATTATAGAGGCATCAAACATCTGAAAACAGAATACAATTCCTATTTCAGAGTTACGGCAACTTTAAATGTATCTTCGTATAAAGGCCAAACATTTTATAAACCAACATTGTAATTACAGATAGTAGTAAGTATGTAATCTAAACACTATTTAAGTTTTTAGCCTACAAATATGTTATAAGAGGTTTATTTCCCAAATTTACTGCAGGATTGAAATGTATAGCGTAGAAAGTATATATGTCGGTGGTATGACTGTCTAAATCCCTACCCTGGGTTTGGGGGTTACCTGGGGCTTTAACAAGATAGTGCTACATGCCACGCATTTGTTGGTAGACTGCTTGTAGCATTGTTTTTAGAAAAATCTGTGTCTCACAGAATGAAGACATACATTTTCTAGATCTCACTTTACATAATTGTTTTTTACGAAGTTATTTTAAATTAGTCGATATTTATTTCCTATAGAAACATATCATATTTTATTGAAGTGAAAACTTCTTTAGCGGCGCTGTGCACTTTTTTTGTGATGGGTAAAAACTGTTAAACTCGCGTCAGGTCACGTGTCCTGATCGAAAATTCGTAAGATGTCACTCGCGTTAGGACACGTGCGACCTTTATTTACATTAGGTTAGTTTTTATTTTTAGTATATGGCGATTATGAGTAGTACAGGGAGGTTGGATATGGGATTTTAAATCTATGACAGATTGAGCTGTCAAATATACAACGTCAAAAAAGTAAATAAACAAAAATTATTATTTTTAATAAATAAATATGGATAAGAAGTGATGGGAAGTAAATAGCGAGTATGTTTTCACTTCTGCCGGCACTCCCGGAGTGCAACCCGTTTTTTTTCTTACCAAAGACCTAGAGAGGACAAGTATACAAAAACCCTACTCACTACTGTTTATTATTTTAATAACGTCATATATCAGCTTATTTTGGTCCACTGCTGGGCATATGCCGCCTCCACGGCGCGCCACTTATCGCAGACCTCTGCCTTCCGCAATATTCCGCATCCACACTCTTAAGGTCATCAATCCATCGAGCTGAAGAGAGTCCCACTCTAGGACACGTCTGCTCCAACGGACTTCGGTCTTTCGACAGACATGGCCACGGCCAGCCCACTGCGACTACCGCTTGCTAATTCTACGAGCAATGTCGCTAACTTTAGTTTTCTACCGAATGTCCTCATTTTGTATTTGATCTATCACGCGCTGAGCAACTTTAGGATTGTGAAATAGTCTCGCTGTAAGTTTCTACGTTCCGGCAGCGTGTCATGGCAGGTAGGACGTTTGTCTTTAGGCAACGCGGTATAGGCAACGAGAAGACTTAACGAAGCTTGCCAAATGCTGCTCACCCTAGGAGTTAATACACATATTAGGTACTTATATTTATAAAAAAAAACATTAAAATAAAAATATTTTACCTTGGTAGGGCTTCATCAGTCAGTGTTTACATTTGAGACTGTAAATTTTGCCATATTTCAGATGTGTCATTTAGAATACATATTTTATTTTTAAATATTATAATTATGTTTAGGATCAACGGCTTAGTTAAAAGGATGCAACAGGTACCAGGTGAATGATAATACATTCCTTCTGAGCCATGTAGATATATAATCTTTTTTTGTCAGACACCACAGACGAAATATTTCATGAGCCTTCCAAGAAATAACCTTGTACTTTCTTGTTGTTTGATTTTGAAAGCTATTGCCCATATCCATATGCCTCGCTAGATTATTAAGATGGCTGATAGATATATCCAGCCAATCTGATAAAGGTAGATGCAAAAAAAGAAATCGGCTTTTGACTGTCTTTCACTTCTACTGGTGGAGTCATACTCATTGAAAGTCGGTTGATATATCAAAGTGCTTATTAACAAGGCTACTATATAACTTAATAATACAGCACATAATTGATACAATTGTAAAAAGGTGTGTCTAAAAGATATTACTTTATCAATGGTCAATGACTGATCCAATGACTTTACCATTTTTAGCCGAATTTTCGACGGCAAAATCGTTGTAGGTTACTTTTTTTTCAAAGTCAAAGTCAAAGTCAAAATGGTTTATTCAAATAAGGATTTTACAATCACTTTTGAATCGTCAAAGTTATAAAATATTATTTTTTGAACCCTCCCACCTTCCCGCCGGTTCACAATGTTGTTGATTTCTACCGAGAAGAATCCGGCAAGAAACTCGATAGTTACTCTTTTAAAAACACTATCAATAATACAAATAAACTAAAAATACAATTAATGTTTTAAATAAAAAAAGTTTAGCCGTACAATTTTATGTTATTTCCATTTTAATTTGGTTTACCTATGCATCCTGTAATTGAGCATCATCAGTCCCAAGGATTTTTATCATTTACATAGTCTGAAATATTGTAGTATGCCTTTTTACAAAGTACCTGCTTGATAAAAGATTTAAATTTACTTTTTTTACTAATTGATAGATTTTGAATTTTATTGGGAACTTTGTTGTAAAAGTGTATACATTGCCCCATAAAAGAGTTACTTATTTTGTGTAGACGTGTATCATGCACCAACAGCTTATTTTTACTTTGTGAACGTCACTTTTCTTGCTGAAAGTATTGATATTTTTATGTACATATAAAAGATTTTCATATATGTACTGCGACACTAAAGTTAAAATTTTTACTTCCCTAAACCTATCCCTCAGAGATATCCTAGATCCTAATTTATAAATAGCACGAATTGCCCTTTTTTGTAATAAAAATATTGTATTTACATCAGCAGCGCAACCCCACAATAGGATACCATATGTCATTAAACTATGGAAATAGCTAAAATATACTATTTTTGCAGTGTCGACATCGGTCAATTGTCTTATTTTCTTGATCGCATACACAGCAGAGGTAAGTTTTTTGGCTAGGTTATGAATATGAGGACCCCATTGAAGTTTGGAGTCTAGCGTTCTGCCAAGAAAGACTGTTGAGTTAACAAGTTCTAATTGCTCGCCATTAATATTAATACATGTCTGTCTCTGAATAACATTTGGTAATGTAAATTTAACACATTTGGTTTTTTTTTCATTAAGTAACAAATTATTAGCGTTAAACCAATTTACAATTTTAGAAAGGGCATTATTTAATTCATTATAATATGTCTGTCGTCTCTTAACTTTAAAAAGCAAAGAGGTGTCATCAGCAAATAAGACAATGTCATGGTTTTTTACATGATATGGGAGATCATTAATGTAAATAAGAAATAGAAAAGGACCTAAAATTGAGCCCTGAGGGACTCCCATAATGACTGCTGATCCCGGAGATCTTTCACCGTTGACATCTATTTTCTGTACTCTCCTACTCATATAGGATGTCAAAAGGTCGAGAGCTTTGCCTCTAATACCATAGTGATGTAGCTTCCTGATGAGATTTTCATGTTGAACACAGTCAAATGCCTTAAATAAATCACAAAACACTCCAAGGGCGTCATGCGAATCCTCCCAGGCGTTATATATATTTTTTAATAGTGCCACTCCTGCATCGGTTGTGGAACGGCCTTTCATAAAGCCAAACTGTTTACTACTAAGTAGCTCATTAATACAGAAATGGCTTAACATTTGACAAAGTATGATTATTTCAAAAACTTTACTGAGTATAGGTAGTATTGAAATAGGCCGAAAATTATTAGGATCTGTTGAACTATCTGATTTAAAAAGAGGTATAACTTTGCTAAGTTTCATCTCATCAGGAAACACACCACTATCAACACAACTATTAAAAATTATTTCTAAGGGTTGTGCTATAACATGAATTATTGAATTTATAGTTTTTACAAAAAGTCCCCAAAGGTCTGTGGTGTTTTTAATTTCTAATGTTTTAAATGTATTAATGATATACGTAGGACTAATGTTTTTAAATACAAAGGGAACGTTACATTCAGGAACACTAGTTTTTAATAATTTTTCTGCTAAGATTGGACTTGAGTTTAGATATTCAGTTGTTTTGAATGGAATATTCCTAAAAAACTGCTACCTCAGAATTTGTTTTAAAACTATCATCATCTACAATCAACTCAAAGTCCTGACAAGAATTCCTAGCTTTACCAGTATCATTATTTATTATGTTCCATGTAGTTTTTATTTTATTTGTTGAATTTTTTACTTTATGTCTGAGGTGAATTGCTTTTGCAACAAGACAGACCTTTTTAAAGGTTTTTGAGTATTTTTTTAAATATTCCCTAAATATTTGGCTATTATTATATGTTTTTTCAATATATAATTCATACAGTTTACGCCTACTTTTATGAATACCTGGGGAAGCCCATTCACTAAAACTAAAGCGACTGGAAATAAGTTTCTTTTTTACAGTAAATATTTTATTATACTCTGTAGTAATAGTGTAAAGAACAGTATTGTACATATCATTTCGGTCGCCATTATAAAGCAAATCTGGAAGTTTATGCATTAAGTTAGATTTAAATGATTCAACCCGTTTAGTTGTTATTGGTATAAATTTAATTTCCTTTTTAGTAATACTATTCTTTCTTTCTTAAACCACTAACTGTCCACAATGATCTGACTCTAGATTGCTTATAATCAAGTCGATGCAAGTGGCACTGGATACAGCAATTCTGGTTGGTTCACAAAACAAATTATTTAAATTAAAAGACTGAAATAAGGCAAGCAATCTGGTGCTTAATGAGCTATTTTCCAAAATATTTATATTAAAGTCTCCACAAACAATGATTTGTTTATTGAAATTGCTGATTTTATTCAGTATTTCTTCCATAACTAATTCAAAATTATCATAAATTGCACAAGGCGGCTTGTATACACTCATAACAATGAGATGCTCAACTTCTATACAGGAGAGCTCGGCAGTTCGCTCAACTGAGAGGCTCACAATGTCTTTACGTTCCTTAAACTTTAGCTGTTGATTAACTAAAATTAAAGAGCCACCATGGATAGCATTTACTCGGCTGAACGAACTTCCCACCTGGTGATAAGTGAAATTGAACATAAACTGACGGCTGCGTAGCCAGTGTTCAGTGATACATAAAATGTCAATCTTTTGGCAGTTTATGAACAATTCAATTTCTAGTTCTTTCTGAGACATTCCTTGTATATTCTGATGCACCAAGTTCAATGGAATATTATTTTTAGTATGACAAAGTTTATTTTTTTGTTTCTGTTTGCATAAAACTTGAGTAGACATAGATTGTTTTATATAATCATTATTAATGTTGGAATTATATAATATGCCAAAGTGGTCCTTTGATGTCTGAAAATTTAATTTAAATTATTACATGTCAAATTATTTTACTGCTCAATAGAAGCAGGTTGTTTAGCTAAATGATTAGCTGAAATGTCAATTACACTATTATAATTGCACTGCTCAATAGAAGCAGATTGTTTAGCCAAATTATTGGCTGTGGTATTAATATAAAATGATAGCGAAAAGGCTAACACTCTGGTACAATGGTGTGTGAGATAATATTTATGTCTTGTCCTTATATAATTATGTCTAAACATACTGTTATTAAAATACTGGTAGTGTTATTTTATACCACTAAGGTGGCAAACAAGCACACAGATTACTGTATTACTGTAGAATAGCTGAAAAACCTAAGCTCAGACTTGAGCATAATAAAAAGTGATAGAAAATAACTTATCATTAATTATTGAGCTTTTGTTCCGTGATTGTATTGGCTCGTATTATTTATCATTCTTATGCTAACGGCTAAGAATTGCTTCACACCACTTTTTCAAGACGTACCTAATATGTACCTCCCATTTACTGTAAAAAGTAAAAATAGATAAAAACTAGGTGGTGTCAATTAAGGAATGTTATACAAACATATATAAATAATATATAGAGATTATTAATAATAATAAGATCTGATAAATGTATTTCTAAAACGTATTGATGGTATCTATTTTACAGTTCAGAAATGTTTGCATTAGAATTTAGACGTTTCTTAAGCTCAATTTCTTAGAGTGAGTTGCAGCAAACGAGTTATAGCTGATTCTAATCATATTCGGCACGGATACAAGTTACCTAGGTTATTTAGTCAGCTCAGTACAACCACGTACAACTGTGAAGCGCTGTAGTGTTGTTGTAGGTGATTGACACCGCGTATCGACAATTCGTCGAGTCGAGACGAGACGTTCGTGTCGCTCATTATCGATGCACGATCACGACGGCCTCGTTCTCATTGAATTTCAACAGGCTTCGTCCGCGACCAATCTCATCTGCATTCCAAATCTGTAATCAGATTTGCAGAACCCTAACTTCATCCATCATTCATATCTCCACTCGCCGTGAACGATGCCCATTAACATCGATCGAACCAGCATCCTTTGATGGTGCCTTCCTATAATCAATTAAGGATAAAGAAGAAAAAAGATAAAATCGTCGGTCCGGAGACTCGACTCGCCAGTAACCGCTCATTATTTCTTCTCACACGTTTTTTATTGCGGCAACATTATACGTGGGTGTGGTTGTAATTTCCTTTCACCGACGTAAGGGCACACACGCAATCTTTATTTTTGCTAAATAATTTTCAACCTTATGATTGGTTATAACACAGTACAATTTTGAGTTGTTAGTGTTTTTCTGATGAGGAGATGTCTGATAAAATATTGAGGCATCCGTCCCTTTTCGTACTATAGGGAAGTTCTCTGTCGCACATGTTGTAAGAAATTCTGTGGATGTTTTTGCGCTCGCCGGGGGGCAAAATGTACGTTGTTTTGGCGGCAAAATGCTTTAGGGACTTCATAACTCAATAACGCGAATGTTCGAAGGGAGATACGAACGGCAGCATGTTTTATTTACGGCCGCATTTCGATCAAATTTTATGCCGGTTTTCCGCTAGGTTCGGTAAAGATCCAATATTGCGTGTGTAGTCTGCGACAAAAAAAAACTAGCGCAGTGTGTATGTGACAGGTTCAAGAAATATATTAGGTTTTACTTACTGCATGGATTTATTATTCTTTTATTTTCAATCACAAATCTGATTCTCCTTCTAAATTCTAATCTCTTATTGCATTATCTATAATACAGCAAATGAATGCACAAAATATCCGAAAATAAAAAAGAAATGGAATATTAATTCCATTTCATCATTAGATGATGCAGTAAATGCCAGCGGAATTGAAGCTTTTGCTATCTAATATTTACAAGATATGATTTCCAATAAGTACTGTCCACCAGTTAATGTAGTGGTTAGTGCGTTTGCTTTAAAATACTGAGTTCTGGGATCGAAACCCAGCTAGGATAGGGGTGATGTTTTTGTAAGTGTCATCCTTAGCTGATCGGATGATCATACTAATATTATTAATTTGAAAGTTTGAATGTCTGGATGGATGTTTGTTACTCAATCACGCTTAAACCACTGACGCATTGGGATGAAATTTGGCGTACATATAGGTTAGGTCCTAGAATAGCATATAGGTTTTTATCTCGAAAAATGTAAAGGCTCCCTCGGGAATATCTATAGCAGAGTTTAAACAACAATAGATGTAGCTGTAGCTTGCTATAGCAAACTTCATTAGTATAATTAAGGAGTTCCACACCGATAACCGAATTCAGGGCCAGCGGAGCCTCTGGCAAAGTCTAGTCATACATAAAACAGGGTGTCCTAGTGATGTACACTAGCGCCGCCGCTAGATATTGTATATTTCGTCTTCATACAAAACGTATTTTAAAAAAGTTAAATAAAGAAATATACTAACTAGTGATTTGGGTTTATGCCAAAAGTGGCCACCTGTAGCCATACGCTTTGTAAGAAGAAGAAAAAATCAATATCTAGTTTCGGCGCTCGTGTGCAGTATACCTATGGGGCATTAACGTTGCAACGGAACAACCAATTGATAATAACTTCTAACGATAGCCGTAAAACTAAAAGATGCTTACGCAAGACAAACACAGCAAGAAATATGACCACCAGCTTTCTACGTATACATTGTTTTGGAGATGTAATGCTATTTTATAATAGGTACTAACTCGGTGACTGTATACGAACCTTAAGACTGTCTTAGGTACGGATGCTTTAACCAGGGGTGGGCAAAGTACAGCTTTTAATGTGGCTCGCCAATATATCACAAATAAAAATGCACAAAGAATTTAAAATCAGCTTTTTTAAAAAATATTTTTTCGACGCCCTTTAATGTAAATTTCGACAAAATCGTACCCGAGTGAAATTGGACTAGAATTTGAAACGATTTATTATAATTTCTTATGTTTTTTGGCGCACAATAAAAAAGTGTGCCTGCCTTTGCTTAAAAAGAACCTATATTTTCTGCATACGAGATGGAACTTTTAACTACCCAAGAGATAAAAAATCATATTATAAAAAAAGGAAAACGCCAAAAGGTTTTCTGTTTGTTATAAAAATATCTTATTATGAAAGCAAATTTTTGACAAACATGTTTCTTATTGCGATAGTTTTTAAAGTCTTTCTGAATCCAAATTAAGCAGACAAGAAAAGCTGCACTAACTAAAACGAATTGGCGCTCTATACGTGAAGCTTAGCCCATACTTTATTAAAATCCTAGCAAAGCGTTCCATACATTACCCCAATTTGGTCGTGCAATTAGTGCGTGCGATCCCTCGGGGGACACAGGGAGGTCCCACCCGACCCCTCGGTAGGGTAAGGGGAGGTAGGGTTGGCGGCTACACTATTGGGGGCGAGGGAGGCAGCTAACGACAGATAGCCTTTGTGATCCCTTTTTTGTTCTGCTCTGTTTCCACTGCATATTCCCGACAACGGAAATGAAATTGGAAAACGGCTATGCTTTTAGGTGATTGCTCTGTGTTGTGTTGTCCGAGTTAAGGCAATTAGTGTTGTTAGGACCATTAAGTCTATCAGCACGTATAAGCTGTAGGGAGTTGTATTGTTTTAGTTTCCGGCGGTTTAAAATTATTACAACACGACCAAAATTTTGATTTTTGAAATTATAGAGATATATAAAAGCTAAAATAAGCAGCACTTTTTATTTTGTTTCTATTAGGTTCTAGTTGTTAAGCCGACAATGCTAACAAGGTATAATGGTTTTGAATGAATAGGTCTGACGAGACCGTTGCATTTGAAAGTTGTATTATAAAAATACATGATAAAAAAAATTAAAATTTACAAAATAAAAGAAAATTACAACGAGTACCTAATTTTTTTGGGATATGAGGCCTATAGATATTTACACAAGAAAATTATTATAAGCATACAGCAAATCTTACAAATCAGTTGGTGTCTTTGTTAGAGTAACTGAGGTAAATACCTACCTATTGGTGGTGTTACAAATTTCGAGTTTTGAACATTTGCGAAAACGGAAAGGTAAGTAAATATCGACAGCTAATATTTGAGAATTCTACAACTGCATACACGTAAGGATTTCCGCAGAACGGGAAATATTTTGGATAATGTTGCTGATGATGTTTTTTTTTTTGAAACTTAAAAAGCATTTTTAAATATCTATCCAACCATAAGTACCTCACAAAATAGTGTGTGAAAAAAATACCCCTCAGTTTAATGTTCCATATACCCCTTGAATATATGTTTATATCAATTTCATTACAAAACTGAATTGTATAATTGTATAAGACTGTGATATACAGAGGGACGGTTGGAGATAACGAAATCATAAGGGACCGTTTTTGCAATATGGCTCAAGAACACTAAAAACGGAAATAATTTTAAAAAATAGTCTAAAAATATTAAATAAATAAAAACACAACCGCAAAAACATAAAGAACTGAAAAGAAATAAACAAGTGTACCTCAATAGTACAAAGTATTTAATATATAATTTATATAATAAGCAGTTGGAACTCATTTTAAGGTACCTACGTACTACCTACCTACTATTGATTGATTGTACTTCTACGTATTTGGAACTTGCCTATTATTATGAGTCCCACCTGCTTATAGTTTAATATTTAGGTGCACTTGTTTATTTCTTTTTAGTTCTTAATGTTTTGCAGTCTGTGATTCTTCGTACAGGGACTGACCTATTAAATATGATGCCAAAATATTTATCATAGCTTAAGTTTGATTAAACCTAATATATGTATGCAAGGATCGCCAATGGCTGCAAGAAGTTTTGGTCACTTAGGGAAATCATGAAGTCACAGGACCTGGGCATGGCACTGAAAAGAAAAACTTTTAATACATGCATCCTACCATGCTTAACTTACAGGTGTGAAACATGGGTACTTACCAAATCTCTTAGAGACAAACTTGTCAAATGCCAAAGAGCAATGGAGCGCAGCATAGTAGGGACAAAACTTCGAGACCGAGTCAGAAATATCGACATCAGGATGAAAACCAAACTAACTGATATCCTGCTACGCATTGACCAACAAAAGTGGGGGTGGACCGGACATATGATGCGTGACAAAAGAGGAAAATGGTGAAAGGCAGTTACAGAGTGGTACCCAAGAGATGGAAAGAAAGCCGTGGAAGACAGTGTATAAGATGGAAGGATGACATCAAATTGACTGCTGTCCCAAGGTGGACACGGATAACCCAGGATGGACCACAGTTGAAAATGTTGGAGGAGGCCTATGCCAAGAGGCACACTGAGATTAGAGATATTTTATAAGTTACGAATGATAAAAAATAAGGGTACACCAACTCTAACCCCAGAATAAAGGGCTTTATTATTATTATTATTATTTTAATATATGTATAGTTGAACTTATTTGATTGACAAGGCTTGAGAATAATAGCGCTGAATAATAGGTATTAAAATTGTATCTTTTAATATCTTGCCCACACTTAAAAGATATCATTAGGTAATAAATCCAGTAAAGAATTGTTTCTGTTGCTGAGTATGATGTGTAATGCATATTTTAGGTCTGTGCACAAAAAGTCAGTACTAAGGAATTCTTTAAAAATCAATTCACCGATATCTTATAATTTTTCTTGTTTCAGTATTAAAGAGATGATGTTGATGTTTTATTTCAGGTTGCCTGTCACTGTCACAACCAGTGAAGTAATGTTTTCTATATTGTTTCAGTCATCTTGGAAATGCAAGTTTAAGAAAGTAAACTGTAGACGCACTATTAGCAAAAGTATTACAAAAGTCAAGTACTGAAAACATCAACAAAGGATCATTGCTGCTTTAAATGGATCGAATATTGTAGCGGGATACCACAGTAGAATTAGATTAAGTACAAGAATTGAAATAATGTAATAAAAATTGTAATTAAAATTCTTCTCAATTTATTTAACTAAAACCTATCATTTCATAACTGTTCTATCATTAACAAATGTCTTATGCATATCATTTAAGTGAACTGCTCAACGATTTGATGATTTCCTTAACATATCAGCCTTTCAAACACTGCTAGATATAGGCATATCCCATGTATTTCTTCAACAAATCGGTCTATACCACTTAAATTCATCTAGGACAACCCTCTAGGTTGTCAGTCCACCTGGTCCTACCACATTGAGTTGGAATTGATGGTGGCATGAGAATGAAGAAGATTTCATTATTCTTATGACTACGGTCTCTAATCAAGAACCTTCTTTTTCCTTTGTTAATAAATTCTACGAGCACTCTTGTTACTCTGTAAAGGATCTCCAAGCGTTGCACTTTCTATTGCCTGAAGAGCAGTTTTGAGCTTTCGAGGTGAACAGTCCTAAGCACTAGTCACAGTTTTACAAAATTTCCCACTTTTGACCTATACACATGGTGAAAGCTGCAGCTGATTGACAAAAGTTTATCATGGTTGAAGATGACCTAGGCTAAGTAAGGCTTGCTTTTTACTAAAAGCCATAATCTATTGTAGAAGTAAGTGTTGACTGCCATCTTTGAATATGGATTTACTACACTTAAAATTTAACCTGAGCCCTTATAAGTTCTAGATGTGGTTATTATATTAAGTGTATGGTTTGTTTATACACTCTTTAAGTCATCATCAACCAACAATTATGAACTTTTGTTTATAAATAAGCTGTTGGTAAGTGATAGGTCAATAGTTTTATTACAAGTGATGCCCTAATTGTTGCACGGGTCCATATTCTGCGGTGACCGTTTATCATCAGGCGAACTGCAAGCTTGTTTGGCACCTTAGTGGTATAACAAAAAATGCCTGTTTGTTTTTATAGTTTATTGTATTATGTTGTATTATGGTAACAATTATATTTCATTCCATGTCTGCTTGTTGTGTATATATTTCATTTATTCCTTAGTAGCATTTATTTATTAATATATAGATAGTACTGCTGACTACACTTTGTCCTTTCTTATTTGCAGAAAAGTTGCAGTATTCACAAATTTAGGTATTAATTCCATTTTGCTATCATGACAGCATAGGTATATCAACCTTGTAACATATCTTCATCATATTATCTGCAAAATAATTTAGAAAATTAGCTATAAACAATATGGTATTAAGTTACGCAGCAAGTTATAATAAGTAGGTCCTGGAGCTAAGCAGCATATTCTAGGGTTTGAGAAGAGTAATGGAAGAAATCCTACTAATGCTTTATATAATATGTTTAAGTTAGTGACAATGATGAAATGAAATTTTGCACACACAGATTATTATTAGTATTTAACAACACATATTTTATAATGATTATTCTGTTGAGTAATAATCAGCTGATTAAGTTTGTTCCAAAACTACTTTTTAATTGCAATATTGTGTTTAAGAACACCTGTAGGATATGCTGTAGAACAGTATTTGCTCTCTGCCTTATAGAAATATATAAATTGGTAGATTTCTTCTAATTCACTTTGATTACCTATGTTTACAGTATAATTCTTAAAGTTGTTTTTTTAATTGAGTTGCCCTAATGATTAAATGCTATTGTTGTGAGCGTTGGGTTGGTATACTTGCAGAAAAATGACCAAACATATAAGAAAAGGTAGTTAGGTATCGCAATTCAAACAAATACCACTTCAATTGTTTGGTATATTTTAGGTTATAGGTTTTAACTGCAAGTTTTCTTACTTCATTTATGGTGTAATGAATAAGTAGGTCCCAGTATCTTGCCGTTAAATACATACAATTTTTCTGCGATTTTAGTAATCTTATGTTGTCAACTTCCTAGATTCTTTATTAGTAGGTAACAGTATTTTATAGGCAATTTTGGGTTTTAAATCAGCACAGTCAATGTCTCTAGTATTCTTTTCACTATTATTAGCGAGTTAAAATTCACAAACACACACAAAATTAACCAAAACACTAGTTAAAACAGAAAATTGTATTAGGTACGACAAAGCGTATTCTGACCTTGCACACTGGTCTGTTGTGTTACTTAACTTTGATTCATTTCTTGCGGATATCTGCTGTAACAATCAATGTTTTGAAAATATCTAAAGTCTTTAATTAATTTGATATTAGCTTTCCAATCAGAAAGCGATCAGTTTGCAGCCATTAAAAAGGTAAACGCAATTTGACAGTTCATATGGCTTGCTAACCGCTCGCTAATCGTGATTGATGTCATTCATAATTCCGATTTTGGAGCTTTCTATGACGCGTAGCGATTGAAAATGCATTTTTAACTCCTAAATCGCCTGATAAAGGCGCTAGAGTCGACTTATTGCTACTTGCATCGCGACCGCTGCTTCATAATTCGAAATTGGTGTTTGACAGCGATTATTGCGAAATATTAGGCTCTTGCTCTGCTCTCGCAAGATTGGTGATAACCCCGCCGAGCAAATAAGAACACCAGGCAACACAGATATACAGACAATATTTTATTTATGATGTCGTAATCGTTCGATGTTATATTTCAAAATATCGATATATCAAGTTAACACATCCCTATATCCCTAGTATTTAAGTATCGATCGATAGAAACATGAACAACTACTTCTTTTAAAATTCATTGATTTTACTTTAAGTAATATTTTACTTTTTAATATTACATTTATTTAACCTACAACTAGTACTGGATCAAGCAGCGGCGGCCATAAAAAAACTAGGAAAAAACAATTTATGAAAGGATGTCAGGAAACTAGCTTTCCTCGTTCATCGTCATAGTGAAGAAAAACCACGGTTGCATAATTAGATCCTGAAACAGGGAGTTGGGTATTGTTTACGTTTTTTAAAATGGGTTGGAGTCAAAGTTTAAAAGCTGCTTGGCAAGTGGGGTATCGTATAAACGGGCTTTGTTTGTACAAATCTAATTTATATTTTTTACAAACAAAATACACTTCCTTTTTAACTTATTGCCAAACCAAGGTCTGTGAGCCAAAAAATCTATAATAATTGAGACCGAAATATACTACAATACCGCAAATATTAAAAAAGCCTAAGGACTTTGGGCTAAAGAATTAAAAGTCTGCCCCTAAGGTTCAAACATAATAAATTTGGAAGAGTAGCTTGATATCGTTTGTTTTGTATGGGATCTTAAAAATATATCCCACACAAAATTAAATACAATGCTACATGCACCTTAAATTATTCATTGGCGATTTATGTCGATGACCCTGCAGGCGAGCTTATATTACTAATTTATTTATTCGCAAATGTGATGAAAAATATTGTGTGTAACGCGGACGGTACGGATTTTACAAATTCGAGTCATTAAACCCTTTGGCCTTAGGCTTCTAAGCCTCTATAGCCTCTCGTCTATAATGTTCTCCTTACCACCCTAAATACATAATGTACTATATTATCTACTTTAATTATTAAAGTAATATCTTTGTTATAGATATATGTACTATATAATGAGCAGCTCGGTGTATAGTCCTCGCGTGTAAAGCAGTAATTACACAAAAACGTACACAAAACAAAACGTTATACATTTTCGTTGTCAAAACTTTGTTTTGTTGAGTGAAACAAGTTTTTGCTTTCCACGCTTGACGGAAAACATCTTTCATTCATCATTTACGTGTTTTATTATATATTTTTATTGGGTAACAACACCTGATCCCATACAAAACTACAATTTAAACACTTATCTGAATAAAATTATAAATAGTTTTATTAAATAGTTACTGACCTGGCGAACGTTGTTTCTCTTTTTAAAACAACTGGCACGCCACATATTGCGAGAGGGTTGCACTAATTCAGAAACCTTTCCCGGCATGTGCACAACAATTAGTTACAAGCGTAACAGTAAACAAGCGGTTAACCCTTAGTACGCGAGTCCAACTCGCACTTGACCATTTTTTCTTTCTCAGGAAACTTCCACGGCGTGTGCACAACAACAAATTTCATAACAATTGGTTTACCTTTAGTGTGCGAATCCGAAGCTTTATGTACAGTCCTATACTTAACTAAAACATGAGCCGTGTGATCACTAGAAAGCAACTTGAGCGAATCTTTAAAAACCGAAATGAAACTATTTATATTTTTGCGTGTAAAGAATTGGTCAATTGGTTCCTGACCACCATTTACGTAATTCACGAACACAATAAAAACAAAAAGTATGCGACTGAGCGGTCACCCATCCAATGATTCAAGAAGCCCAACTTTGATTAACATTAAATATCGCTTCCAACAAACAAATGTGTTATTGTTTCTCTCAATAATCGCTAGATGGCGCTGATACAGTATTTTAAGATGGTACTAGCTCGGGGTCGTCTCACAATTGGTCGATTTTATTATTTGTTTTTATTCTTAGCTCACATGATTTTATAACAAGTCTTTTATTTTTATTTGATAGAGGAAAAACAAAAAATACTCCTCTTACATTTTTACTTTTTAAACTTTTAATATTTGTTAGGTGATACGCCATTATTGTGTGAAAATTACAGGCTCAGACAGACAGACAGACGGCGTAGGCTTTGTAATAAGACTCTGTTGGCATCCTTTACACAATAACTAATGTGTTTAAACTTCGATAAACTTAAATGTAACAATGTAAACTATTTTAGAGTTCCGTATTCAAAAAGAAAACCTTATGCTATGTCCGTCCGTCTGTCTTTCGGCTTAGCCCAGCGACTCTTAGTACTAGAAAGCTAGTAATTTTTGGTATGGGTGTTACATGACGTAAGATAATCGGAAAAAATGGATAATTGTAAAAATCCTAGGACTATTGCAAACGACCGGTGGCTCGATTTCGTCAAATGACAGCTAACAATGCTTGTTTGAAATCCATACAAATAAGATATACATAACGCATTTGAAATGTCGTATGCAATTCTTCGATTGTCGCGAAACCGCAATGTATATGTTACTTCTTTCAAAAAGGTTAGCAATCTTTTTACGGAAACGACCCGCGGATGGTTGTACAGTAAGAATAAATTTTGTAATATTGAGAGCTATTTTTAGGATCATTGCAAAAAACTTGTTTCATTTAGGACGAAACGAAATTTGAGTGCTGATAGGCTAATTATAAGGGACGATTTATAACATCTTCCTTCTGATTGGTTGTGAAAAACATTTTTCAATTCAAGGAACCGATTAAAATGTATTAGTCTTTAAAGTGATAATTCTTGTTAGAGTTACCAGCTAAATGGTTGTTTCTAGAAACGTAAAAACTTCACGGTAGTAGTAAGTACTCGCATAATCATGTTAAAAAAAAATCTATCACAACTAAGTAGGCTTTACAAGGCAACGAGTTATAATCGAGCAACTTATAAATTGAACCTACTTGTGACGCGTAAATACGGAACCCTACTCTGTGCGTGGTCCGACACGCACTTGGCCGGTTTCATTAAATAATTAAGCACCTACGAAACCTTTGGTGCTCAGGTTTTTTTAATTACGTCACCCTAAAAACCGACAACTATCCTGAAATGTCCACACAGTCGGTGAGAGTGACACAAAACATTATCTTCCTTATCAGGAATATCAAGGCGAACAAAGCCAACTTTCTCATTTGGCTACTGACCCGTCCATTATGCAAGTCGACGCGGCAATTGACTTTAGCCCCAAGGTCGTGCCAATTGATCGAGGCGCAGACGAAACGAATGACCTTTCGATGTTAAAGTTGAATTGATTACAATGACTACGAAATAACTGGTATTTAGCTCTATCTTGTTTTGTATGTATCTGTACATTTTATTCCGCCACGTAGTTGCAGTGAATTCAGCTTAAATTATTTTGTCTTTATGCAAGGGCGTAGCCAAGTACGGCATGGGTTGGCATATTTTCGGGATAATTTAATCTTTTCAAAATGTACCTATTCGGATCGCTCGCATTTTTTACTGTTACTACATTTCACCATCTTCCATCTTCGTTCGTTCAATCTTCCACATGTAGAGAGGCAGTTCGTGAGTGTATTAATGTTAACTCGAGTTGGCGCGCCATTGCTTCAGTAGTGAATTGGTACGGTCGCAACTACAAGATCGTCTACAGGTGCGTACAGAATATTTGCAGCACAACATGCAATGCAGCACGAACGTCTGTGGACAGCTCAACAACGGCCATTCCCGGCAGTGTTCAGCGCGCACGCCATCCATGGAACCGTTTCATTTTGAAGTGTACATGACTATATTGGTGTTTCAATTATTTAACCCACCTTAACAGTTAACTGTTCGGCCAACCGTTTTCAGTAGAGAGGTAGTTCTTCAGTATTTGATGATTTTAGGTCGTGTTGACATGCATCGTTTTATTTATTATCTACTAGCAATTGTCCGCGGTACCTTCGCCCGAAATTCGTTTATGGGTGAAGGATTTCAACGGCAACTCCTCAATTTAGCCTATGTCAGACAAATAGACAAGCAGACAGAGTTACTTTTGCATTTATGATATAAGTATGAACTACTTGTTCCAGAAATAGCAGGTAAGAGCACTGCAGTATGGATGACGTAAAGACGTGACGAAGCTTCCTTAAAGACATCAGTGCGATTGTAAAATGTAAACAGTTTTGAGGACATGACTCCTTTCTGTAGCTAGATAGGTCATGTTTAACTGCTCTGTAGAACTGATTTCGTTGTCGAATCACACATACATCTCAAACACCTCGACGTATTGAGTTTTTCCCGTTGGTTCAAATAGTATGTCCAACTGGTTGTACGAACAAGGATTTTGTTTTGCCCCGTGGGCCAACTAATTAGTTGAACATTAGAGAATCGAAATTTACAGTGCCCTTCGTACAAATGCATGGCCAGTTGGACCACTGCCCCAAAATGATAATATTAGAGCTTTTAACTGACGTTAAAAAAGGAGGTTCTCAAAGAGGTTTGTATGAAGTTTTTATACTGAACTTAACATTTTTCCTTTTTAACCGACACTTAAAAGGATGAAAATTGTTGCAGTTAAAAATTTCAAGGGTGAGTCGAATTAGCGTACTAAGAGTCAAATACGGAATATAAGTAACAAAGCTTTTTAACCAAGTTCAATTGAAGACAGGGTTTTGCAATCAAAATCTTAAAGCATTATACCTACTACCTTACCTGCTACTTATATCTCCGTAACTAATGATCGTGGAGTAGTAGTTTTTTCACAGAAGTGACAGATCTCATCAAGATCTTCGTTTCGGATGACAGCTGTCAAACTAGAATGTGTTATATCTGCGTAACTAATGATCGTAGACTAGTAGTTTCTTAACAGAAGCGATAGATTTCATCAAGATCTTCATTTTGGATGACAGCTGTCAAACTAGAATGTGCTATATCTGCGTAACTAATGATCGTAGACTAGTAGTTTCTTAACAGAAGCGATAGATTTCATCAAGATCTTAATTTTGGATGACAGCTGTCAAACCCCTAGCCCAAAAGCCCTGTCTTTAGGAATATGAGTTTAGCATGAGGTTCTTTCGTCAGGAACTGGCAAAAGTGGAAGAATATCATTCTATATCTTGTCTTTCATTTTACGTAATTTACTAGTGTGGGATATAAATCGGACGCGAAGCAGAAGAATTTCGTTCAATGACCGGTCACTATTTGTCTCTGTTGCACACGCATAATTATTTGCCGTCGCGCTCGCACAGATATGATGACCGACTGCTGTCATCAGATATTATGTACTACTATTTTGACAACTGACAAAGTCTAAAAAGTAAAAGGTCAATGTGCGAGATTCTTTGTGCTCGAGTCGATGAAAAGCAGTGTTGCGGCAGTAAGTTAACTACCGATCACTTATTAGTAAGTGGTTGGTGAAAGGAGACTTGATACACACCCAAATCACAATGTGGGGGACATTGTTATTTGGGTGTATCTAGTCCACTGGTTACCCTTTTCAGGAGATAAACACTATGATTTTATTCCTACTTACATACAATTAAAAATAGATGGTACTAGAGTCTGTTTATTAATATATGCAGCGACGGCTATAGCCCTTTATGTGTTGTCATAATTGTTGGGAACTGATACGGGACTTAAGGGAATATCTCTAGAGATTAGCAATACGTTTAGAAAAAACTATATTTTGATGTCATTTAATACATTTTATCATAAAATTCAAGATTTGCGACAGTCGTATTGCTGTGTAAGCGTATTTTAACGAAAAACGGGACTACATAGCAATACGTGACAGTCCCGTATATATACGAAACGTATGGCAACCCTACCTTTATGTGGGGGCCTACTATATACAGTGAAACTACCTTTTGGCAATAAATATGTTAATGTAAACTTTATATCACTATTGACATTTATGTAATGGAATCGACTATTGTTTATGACAAAAACGCAACAACAAAATTTTATTTTTAGCGCTCGGTGTTTGTCACGGATTCGGATAAAGTCAAAGTTTGCACGTGACACCAATTAGATAGCAAATATGGACTAATTAGATCATAAAGATGAACATGTTCTAAGCCAAACGACATTGTGAACCGGATTTCGAAAAAATAGTATTTCATAACTTTGACGATTCAAAAGTGTTTGTTAAATCCTAATTTGAATAAGAAAAATTGACTTTGACTATAAGTACGTGATTATATTGGAGCATCTGTTCCCTTTAGACAAGAATCAACCATCTTTCGCCGCGTACCTAAGATGCCGTTTAATATATTTTTAGAATGTTTTTCCATATGTCACCACAACCCATTGGCTCCCTGCGGCTCTAACCAGGTCGTCTGTCCACTTGGTAGGAAACTGTTCCATGCTGCGGCTTTTAATTCTCGATCGCTACTCGAGAACATTTCCTGATGTATGTTGGACGAACAATGCTCAGCAGATCTGAATTCTTTGATTAACCTTTTTCTCAAACTCTAAATGCCACTAATACTATGTCGTCAACAAATTCAAAAGTTTTGTATTTTTCCTATGATATATCTCTGAGTTGTAGATAGCATTTCAGCAAATATGCTATCTACAACTTGCATATTCATTTCAAATCTTTCTGAAAATAGCTCATGATTAGTATTATTTTTCGTTCAATATCAAATTTTTGAAAAAATGCGTTTGGTAGCAACTTCTCTTGATAATATTTTTGCGTCTTTAAAAAAAATCAATTTTTTAGCGATAAAAAAAAACTGCTGGCTCGATGTTGCTCGAACTCTTTTCAAATCTAAGTTACGACGCGGCGTATTGATTGATATACGCTTTCTTCAAACAGTACCTATCTAAATAAAAATATCCAATGGCGGCGCTAGTGGATCGGAGGGATGGTGTTTATCAAAAATTATGAAGCTTTTAGTGTATGTTTCTATATCTTTACAACTTTTACCCCAGAAGGGTGTAACTAGTGACTATACACAATTACATCATAATGTGGGGGACAGCATCTTTTCACCATCACCGCATGACAAGTGGTGGGCCTATCGCCGCACCAGTGCTTGTGATGCAATGTACCTGGAGTAAGGTAATGGAATCTAAAATGACACATATGGAAGTTGCGACCTAAAGATCTACAGTGTCCAGCCAGAGGGCGCGTTCGTTTTGAGAATTTGGGATGCAGAATCATTATTTTCGATTACTTTGTGATCTGTTTTCCGTCCGTTTGGTATAGGTGTCAAAAATATCAAAATTTTAGTATCATCTGTAACAAACTGTCATGCGTTTGTTTACGATATTTTTGTTATTTTTGTCACTTTTGCCACCAAAAAATTAAACTTTAGACCCATGTTTGAATGTGGAGTTTTTGTGTTAATCTGTCAAACTGCCTATACATATTCATTGTTTATGGTTGTGTGTGTTTGTGTTTTATCGTAATGTGTGTACGTCAACCGTTCTTTTCGCAAGTTTTGCAACCAAAATTTTGTAACTAACGTTTCAAAGCTACAGGAACGGCAGGTGTCGGTGGTAAAACTAGCGTTATCAAAAGTGTGGAAAGTATCAATCGTGGTAGATCTTAATACTAAAACGAACGCGCCCAGAGTCGCGTCCGCCTTATTGCACGCGGTCTGCCAACGATCAGCTTAAAATAGTTTTATGGTCTACTGAGTTGCTCAACACCGTCTATGGTCTCGCGACACGTTACGCAATGTAAAAACTGTAGCTTTTTAGGTATATTAAAATTAAATAAATGATGATCAAACTACTAGCTGCTGCCCGCGACATCGTCTGCGTGAACGCTATACTATAACATCACTTTTTGTGAACGAAACCATAACGTGATCTAATTCGACGCCAACATTAGACATTAGGTACACACAGCACCGTCTGGCCCCAAAGTAAGCAAAGCTTGGATTTTGCTTGTAGACCAAACAACGGACAACTAGTATTTTGCAAAACATACATTTCACACAAATGTTTGTCCAGTGCAGGAATCGAACCCACACCCTATGCACAGCAGTCAGCCACACTTCCAACTAGGCTACGAGGGAATTGTAACTTTTGTAGGTTAGTATGCAGAAGGTACCTATTCACTGAAAATACTCATCCGATATCAAAATTTCTTTCACCAATACTTAGAACGGACTTTCAGGGAGGGAGGATTTATACACATGATAACGTTAAAATGAAAGCGATTTTCGTGGCGGCCAATTTTGCAACTTAAGTCGACGAAAAAACGATCGAGCGAATAATTTTAAAACTACTTCGAAAAGTAGTTAGTAGTAGTTCTGTAGAACTTTTTAAGTTCTACACTCAAAAAGTTATCCAAATAATCCCATTTGTCATACGTGTATCTATATGTTAAAGTTAGTTCACAAAATTGATAAAATATGCCTTGAAGGTGTCGGAGCCTTTAACATAACATTGTTCTGACAAGTACTTAGGTAGATTTTAAGACCTCAGCCTAAAAGAGCCCGGGGCTCAACAACGTCTGTCGAGCCAACTAGTTCAAAATAAGTATATCCCATATGGATTACTGCTGCCATCTTTGGGCGGTTGCACCCGTATACCAGCTTAGCCCTTTTGACTCAGTTGCACAACGGGCTGTGAGATGTGTCGACGATCCTAAACTCACTTGTCGTATCGAGCCCTTCCCAAGCAGGAAAACCTGGTACTATAGCGGTTCTAAGAGCTTTTCGGCGAGAGCAAATCGGTGTAAGTAAATAGTTCTATAGAAGAGCAAAAAACATTTACAACACCCCGAAGTGGCGCATTTACATCACACTGAAAAATAACAGAACTAGTTTAGCTATTCGAAATTTACTTAGTAATAATCAAACTTTTGCTTTAATTAAACGACTCATTTGCTGCACATAACTCAACACTTAATCTACTATTAGCAATTTAGTTTAGCAGTCCCCCAGTTATGTTACCAGTAGATAAAATTTGTGCTTTTGTTAGCTAATCTTTTTTATGAGTGCACCATGTTATTGTATAGTGTTTCTTTAGTGGCGTCAAGTGTGAACTTATGGCGATTTAGTAGTGACCTAAATGCTATTGTAATACCTTTTGTTACTATAGTTGTGATCATAGTTACTATACTAATATGGTGATGTAGTAGTCACCTCGACGCTATTATAGTCTGTACTGTACTGTTCGGTACCGTAGCGGTTCCTGTACATCGCCATATCTATCATTCTTCATTCATTCACTCATTCAATAATTTTTCAATTGTCTTAAAGTGCCTGAAATTATAAGAAAAAATCGTGAGATACGTTAATTACTACGGTGAGTATAATTTATAGTCATATCGTGCATGGGAACACGTCGCGTTATGGGCCTCCGCCTGTAGAATGGTATGCGGAGGAAATTTTATTGATATACTAAGGTAAGATTCGTAGAGAATTTCTAATGCGCCCTCCGAATTATTGACAATAATTAAGTTAAATATATGTTTTTAAAAATAAATAAATCACTGACACCATTACGAAGCAAATAAGTTTTGGTGTGGCGGTTTTAGTTCCAAATGGCACCGGCCATAATATAGGTCACCTCCATCATACTAAAAAATAAGGTTCCTTAAATCCAGTGTATTATTTTGTTTAGATAATAACAAATTTAATGTTGGAATTTTAAGTTCTTCGCAAAACAAAGAAAAATGGTCGTCCTAAAAAAGACTCCCACCGACCGCATTAACTTAAAGTTACCTACTGTTCTAGTTGTATTGTAGACACACATGTTCAAATTTGGTATAAAAGGGAAACATCAAACACAGTTATATAACATTTCGGTAATATAACATTATTCTATACTGATTGGTACAGGTCCAGAGTTAAGGCACTATATAAGAAACTTAAAAGATGTTATAGTACGGCTACACCAATAATTCGGCATCTTCGGCACCAATATAGTGCACTGGGTTATACTAGTGTTTTTGTAACTTATAAAGAGCAGATTTGTTTTATAAGGGTCAATTTTAAAACTTTTAAAGTGCTTTATATCTTTGAAACAGTTGTAATTGGTGTCCTTTATAGTGCTTGCTGGAAACGGTTGTATTAAATGGCGTTGTTAATGTTTACATGACGCTATTACAAAAACCTTTTTGCTTTATAAGTTTATAGAGCCAAATTATCATAGTAAACGCTTTTATGCAACAAGCTTTCACCACGAACACTTGTATACAACCTTAACAAAGCCATTTAGAGCTTTTGAGATGAGATTAATTTTTTTACAGGACCCTTTTGCTGATGGGTTATGTGAGAAGAGAAATTTTGCCTCCCTGTGTGTTCTACCGCTTGTACAATGGGATGAGTTCTGAGGAATTGTTCGAAATGATGCCCTTGGCTACTTTCCATCATCGCACAGTCGACATCGGCACGGAATTCATCCTCACACCTTAGAACCTAAATACCTAAATGGTCACGTATGCAGTGCGGTTTCAGAGAAACTTCCTCAAGAAAGTAGTTATTAGATATTTGAAGGGTCGGCAATGAGCGAGTGATGCCCCAGGTGTTACAAGCGTCCATAGGCTGGGTTGAACGCTTACCATCAGGCGGACCGCAAACTTCTTTGCCACCTAAGTGGTTAAAAAAAAAATAATCTGTTTAGGTACCAGTTTTTAAATATCTGCAATTCACATTCTACGAAACCCTAACTAACTGTGTGGTGAAATGAAATGAAATTTATTTGCTATAGGAAATAATTACTAGAGGTTTCACATAATTCCGCCATAACAGGGCATCGAAACATTTATAAGGTAATTTAATTATTACAATTAATTACATAAGACATATTAAGATACAAACAATACTTAGTAACACATTTTACATTTATATTTTACTTTATGTCTACTTTCTTTAACATTAGGTATTCATTAATAGAGTAAAAACATTTTTGTACTAACCATTTAAAACCTTTTTTTTAAATATATTTATTGGTAAATCTTTAATTTGCGGTGGAAGTTTATTATACTATTGTTGGATAGACAATTGGCTTGATAGCTGTCTAAGCAACGCAAAATAAAAATACGACCGAAATACGGTAGGTAGGTAGGTACCCTCCGTTGACCTAGAATCATGTAATTTGGGAAGAAGCAAGATGTTACCTTACAAATATAGGGTAAAATCCAAAAACAAATAATTAAGGCATAAATCTGTGAAATGTGAGACATGATCTCATGATGGATGCATCTACATAATAAGTTTGTACGGAACCCTCGGTGCGCCAGCCACACTCGCACTTAGCCGGTTTTTTCTAAATCAACTTATTTTTATTAATATGTATTTCATATTTTTAGTCGCAGTAAAATCTTATGCAACAGCACGAAATTAACATTTAAATACTCGCGACCATCACACAGTGCTATTTCGTTGCTAACTTAAAATACACTTAAATTCGCGACAGTTGGATAAATAGCTATTGTGCAATATATTGAGAAAATAAATGTAATAAATCTATTGATTAAGAAGAGAATCGTTAGCGATAATTGAATTCAGAAGATTATAATAAAGATCTCATGACTTCGTGCAGTCTGCTAACGTTTTTTACGACCTTCATTTTATTTTGAACCTGTTTTCTCAAATGTCCAAGTTTATAAATATTCAGATAACATATAATTACCTACAGCCGTAACGTAGTTTCCTACTAAATACTGACAAATTAATTTAAATTTATTATGTCAATAATGGGATGATAATTAAAAGCAAGGCCAGACAGCCATACCCATAATTAATTTACAAGAAAAACAAACACTACAATAATAATAAATTAACCAAAATACCCACCTCCCGACATGGGTTTTTGGTAGCGATATTTCCTAGCAAACCCGCTTCAACGACACGTTAAAAGTCCACATTAGATATTTCTTTTAAAGCTAATGAACCACAAACCGCTAACAATTCTGCTACCAAGTAGTTAGATGAAACTTTGTATTAGTGCCGTGCCAAAGGAAATAATAAAAATCCTATTAAAGTAGTAGTACTTTATATGTACTTTATGTATTATATCTGAAAAAGGTTTTTTCAAACAGCTTATTTTAATTTAGTGGATTTATGGACAAATAAATATGGCATTGATTTAGATTTTAATACTTATTAAGACAAAGTAAAGCAACGTTCGGATATTACCATTTGGAATTTTGTGATACTGAAAAAAAAACAACGCAATGATTGGTTTAGAAAAAAAAATATTTTGAAAAAAGCATAGCTACATTGAATGTTTTCATTGTTGACGTACTTAATATATTTATGATTATTAAAACCTACTAATAATTAATAGCATTCATTTCAGAAAAATTTTGCTTTGTTTTCGATAGAAGTGTCATAAATTTCTGAACGCACGTCTAATAAAAAAAGCGAAATGTCACGAAACTAATTGGTTATTAGATTATTTATTTACGTATATATTGTATTTTTTTAAAAAAATATGTGACTCGAGTTACGAAAATATTACTTTAACACACCAGAAGTGCTAAGATAACTAGTATCTAATACTGAACGAAGCTATTTACCAGAGAAGTCACGAGAGAAATATCTTAAAGCGTACGAATTGTTCAATAATTGGCGACTTTCTAAACGTGCTAATGTTAAAAATAATAGTTACTACCTGCCTATTGTTTATTTTTTGATAGGAGCAGAGTATAGTAGGTAGTATTTGTGAATTAGAACAAACTTATTGCTTAACATGGCCTTCAGTGTGTTCCTTGCCTAAGACCAATTTATTCTCGCAATGGTAGAGGTGAAAAGTTGTATGTTTCACACAAGAGCAAATTATTTTAGGTTTCGTGCCTTTAAATACGTCGCTGTGCTCAGTAGTCTATATTAGAATCAATTCAAGAGTACTTGGCTAGCTCGAAATTTATAGTTGGCATTCTTCACAAAAAACAACTTTGCGCACACGTTGAACAAATAACTATTATTGAGTAAATATTGAAAGAATACAATTTTGTAAATAGTACCTTACTTGAATGCATATATCATATTTCATCTTAACGCCACAACGGAGCACTTAAAAATGCCTAGATTTTTAAAACGAAATCGCTGAAAGTATAAACATAGATATATCCATTTTACCCCGATAGAAAGTTCCAACTGGAACATGTTATCGCATAATCACAAATTTCGCATATTTTATACCCAAATGCCTAGAAAATCCTAACTAATAATTCTCTAGCCCAGCAACGACGCAACAGATCAATGTAATTTTTGTACCATATATAGTTTATGGGTTCATACCAGGGTTCGCTAATAAATAAAAAAATAATAGCTGTCCTAACAAAATAACAGAAAAAGTAATAGTTACTTTTTCTGTTATTTTGTTAGGACAGCTATTGATAGCTCTATAATTAGTATATTCTATGTGTAAACCTAGTTTATAGATTTGCCTACTGATTGTCAATTTTAATTCATTTGGGTATTTATACCTTGACGTATACGTAGCTTAATGTATTGAGTGATTACTTGGGATATTCTTTTCCTCTATCAGCTTAAGCTCCTGTACTCTAATATCGTCCGATCCTGGAGACTTGTTGCAGTCTTAATTATCGATAATCCTTTTGATTTCTATCGCTGACACTTTCTAAAACCTAAAGGTGACACCTGCTTTATGAACGTAAGTTTTTCGGTCTAGAAATTTTGCCTGACACCTAAGTCATACACACGATCGACGACGACACTCGATGGCTCCGTTGGCACCCTCTGGTTACGGAACCCTAAAAATAAATCAAAATTTGATCGCAGTGAAACTACCTAAACTATTTTTATAATTTTCGTTACAGTTGTCAATATAATTAGTTTTGTTACACCCATGTTTGTAAAAAGCACTATACAAGCCTTGGCCACCACTGAGCATAACTGGACTTTGTGATGCGTGCCTCGGCTATGCCTCGGCCCGCATATTCACGATCGCCCGGTTATGCTGCGTTTGCGGCCGCGATAGTAATATTCTATATAATAATTACTTATTATAATAAACCTTAACACAACGACATAAGTAGGTACTGAATTTTAATAAAAAGCTAACCGTAGAAGCACGTGTTTGTTACGCTGGATTCCCGAGATTTTCTAACAGGATTGCTACTTCGGGAAAATAATCTGAATTGTAGGTTTTTCGTCAAATATTGCCAGCGTGAGCATCGGATCGGATATTTTTTTAGTTTAGAAAAAAAATATCAATTGATAAATATCTACATAAATTAATATCAATTGATATAAATCCACATAAATAAATAGCATGATATATATCCGCTGATATTTATTAGCGAACCCTGGTATGAACCCATAAACTATATATGGTACAAAAATTACGTTGATCTGTTGCGTCTTTGCTGGGCTAAAGAATTATTAGTTAGGATTTTCTAGACATTTGGGTATAAAATATGCGAAGTTTGTGATTATGCGATAACATGTTCCAGTTGGAACTTTCTATCGGAGTAAAATGGATATATCTATGTTTATACTTTCAGCGATTTCGTTTTAAAAATCAGGTAAAAAATTAAAAAAAAATCACATCTTGTGAACACAATATGGTTTCAGATCAATTTCGAAAATTAGTAGTAACGGTATTCATAGACTTCTAAAAGTCTTTGATATCGTCGATCATGAAGGCTTGTTGCAGTCGATGGACGAATGTGGTACCTACATAAGAGGGCCAACGAAAAATTGGTTTCGTGAATATTTGAAGGGAAGGGACGACACATGCCTTGTATACAGTGATAGAGACCAAAATCAGATAGAAACTGCAATCCAAAAAGAGTTTGATAATATTGCTCGCTGAGCACATGAAAATGGTAGCATAATTACCATGGAAAAAACAATTGGTATGTATGGCTATTTTTTTCCCCGCATAGCAAACATAAGAACGTGAAACTTACTTTAATAAAGGCTATAAAGGCCATGATTACATTATATTATAATACACCAATGTATACACAAAACAACGAAACAATCATGTCTTTATGTTGTAAGTTAGAACAGGTTACCTACTTCGTTTATATATATATTTTTCTTGAAATTTGCATGTAGATGCTGTGTCTACTAAGATAAGAGCCATATAAGGTAAATTTTATCATTTAAAAAATTCACTGCCAACAATATATTATTTCTATTGTATCATTCCATTGCAGAGGCGATTGTTAGCAACGGGTTGAGTATTTATGGTCAAATGAGGTCGTTACAGATAAGAATATTATAAAAACTTTTTAACTAAAAAAAACCGGCTTCAAAAAGATGCACTAAAGAGGTAAAAATAATTCTTAATTTTCAAAAATCGGATCTGAATTACAGTTTGAAGTTGGTGTCTTTGTACCTAACAGTTTATATCGCACTTCACTTACATGACAGTGGACCGAAAGCGAAGCCGTTTGTTTTTTTTTGTTAATTTTTTTTTTTTTTTCTCGTACACTAAAAACATCGATACCAGTAACAACATTGTATACAATCATCAACATAAAAGGCGTTTCACCAGTTCCAAATTATCAGTTTTTTTTTGACCAAAAGTGTAAATTTTAAATTCACTATATCAATATGTGCGTTTTGTTGACTGCTTCAATGCGTTCAATGTCATAATCCTGCCATGTTAAAAAGTCATGAATTCTGTATAACACAGTACAAATCTTGGTTCATTCTCTTTGGTAGGACTACCGCATTATGTACATACATTATGTCGGTCAACAAAACGCCACTAATATAGGACCACCTCGGAAGTAAAAAGAATACGAAAAACTGTTTAAAATATGCAAAGTATTACCAATACAAAAAAATGTTTTAACTCTTATACATGTTAGAAAATAACGAGGACAAAAAAGATTTAATCAAAAGAGTACATAAATTCCCAACTCGCTTAGCGAGATAAAATAACGTACCCGGATATTGCACACAGCACCATCTGGTCCCGAACTAAGGAAAGCTTGTACTATGGAAACCATATAATATACATGCCAAATTTCATGATTCTATAAAAATCAACGGGGAGTACCCTATAGATACTTCCCTGCCGCTCGCCATCGACAGGGAATTCATTTTCACACTTTAGAACCGAAATGGTCGCAGTGCGGTTTCAGCGAAACTATCTCCTGCGACCGCTTACGTTGTGGAATGAGCAGGGCTGTAGCTAGAGTTGAATCTAAGGTAGGGCAGCGGTGGTTTCATGCACGGGTACGGCGCAAGTAATTTTTCTATCTTTCATTATTTTACCTGCTTGTGAGCGTGAGTAATTAAGGTAGAAGGTAATTGGGTGGGATCGCGGGAAAACAAGAGCAAACTAGTATTTATTTATGGTACGGGAAAACAATTTATAAATATTATACCTTAGTTTATAGTAGTTTATATCTACTTTTAAGGTAGCGCATTGCCCCACAATGCCCCCTCTTAGCTACGGCCCTGGGAATGAGCTCCCTGCGAAGGCTTTTTCTAAGGACTCAATATGGGGTTCTTTCTTAAACCCCAAAAACCCCATACTGTAGTCCTTAGAAAAAGCCTTGGCAGGGGTTTCAACAGAGATACAGATGGATATAATTTTTGTATGATATAACAAAAACGTGTTAAATTGTTTTTTGTTTCTCTACAAGGGTTGTATGACAGTCAACGGACCTGAGAAACATCAAAGTGATCTTATTAGGAAGCCGTTTTTTCTTTTGAGGTACGAAGCCCTAAAAAAAGCTTTGTAATCAAGAGTACTACAAAATTTCAGATTATTTAAATGAGAAGCATCCATGGGACTGACTTGCTTAGTTACATAAGACGCACTACTCCTCCGTTGGCACCCTCTGGGTACGTAACCCTAAAAACGGTCAATGGCGGGGTTCTGTAGAGGCCTTAGTGTTCTCAGGTCAGGTTCTTTAAAGGGCAGAAAGGATAAAATTTTCACTTAGGCAAAGCACATAAAAATTAAAACTCAACAAATCCTATTACCATCACGTAACTAAGCTGTAATAATAGTAGTAGGCTTTTTTGTGATATCCTAAGTGAAGTTAAAAATACATACCCATCATAAAACGCATACCCTGAGTTGCTCGCATTTCTGTGGATAAGAAACTTTCACAAAGCGTCATGCTCTTAGTGAAAACTTTAAACAAACATGGGAACAGTAACTTACTTTTGCACATATACAGGATGACTTTGAATCCTGTATATGTCAAGCGTGACTCTATAAACAAAGCTTCTCTTACCGAGAGAATTAAATAAAATTGTAAAAAACCAACTTTGATATTCCGCAAAGGTCACACTTTTTCAATAACTATGGTTAGATTTTATATAGCAGAATCGCAATTGAGTAATGTAGATATTCAAGGCGCTGCACGGCTGCCATTTTAAGCAATTTAAAAGCACATTTCACTTCAGATACTTTAACAGCACTTAAAAGGAAACATCCACCTTTGCCACTGAATATTTCCCTTCCTGACCCACCTCATTTATTTAATTCAGTCCCTTTGGTAACTTAAGCTGTTTTATCTTTCTGTAATGGTTCTGCCGGTGGGATGGATGGTCTTTCTTCCCAACATTTAAAATATTTAATAAGCTTAATCATTGATGATACCCGTAGTACTTTGTTGGAGGATTTCACAGCTTCAACCAATTTTATGTTCTCTGGTCAAGTACACACAGATAGAGTTGGCATTTTAAAATGGAGCTAAGCTTTATGCTTTGATACAAATAAATGGCGGTATTCGTCATATTGCTGTAGGTACAGCATTTCGCCGCCTTGTAGCCAAAACTCGCTGTAAAAATTATGCACCCCTACTTCTAGATTATTTTCAACCAACACAGCTTGTTTTTGGTTCCAAGGCTGGCTGTGAAGCTGCTATTCATGCTATAGGGACTTTTGTCGACAACAAAGGGGCTGAGGTATTATTAAAGGGAGATATCAAAAACGCTTTCAATACAATCGATAGGGCCGGTTGATTAACACAAATCAAAGACAAAATTCCTTTAGCATACAATTTTCTTTGGCAATGTTACAGTACTCCATCTCAGTTACTATACAAGCACCATTTTATTCACTATTCAAATGGCTGTCAGCAGGGTTCTCTTAGGCCCGCCATTTTTAGTCTTGTTATTCATCCTATAATCCAAATTCTGAATTCTAAATTTAAAGTTTGATATTTGGATGATGGAACTCTAGGCGGAGATGTGGATATGGTTTTAAAGATATTGGTCTTCAACTTAATTTTCCTATGTGACCCGTTCCTTGAGTCCTTGCAGTGGAACGCTGGCTGGTAAGACGCTGGAACGGAACGGACGGAGGTGACAGTCTCTACAGAAATTCAACAACAGAGAAATTTGGAAATATTGCACCTAATATTAAAATAGTTGATAAAGAAACTCTTCGGCTTTTAGGGTCTCCTGTACTTAAAGACCCTTTTTGGTTTTGTATAAGAAAATATTCAAAAATTTAGTTCTTTTTTGGAAAATTTACTAAAATTAAATTTAGATACGGCTTTTTTTATTATATTTGACTTCATGAAAAACTAGATTCTATTATTTAACATTGTTTTCAATTTTAAGTATCAATATGGAGGACAGATGTTGGCTTCAGACTTCACTTCCGATTCGTTTTGGCTTGTAATCCGAAAAGTTAAAAAGAATAACGTGTTTGTAAAAGAGTAACGTTGTTGATAGTCTCAGTCACCATGCACTGTCATGTAGCATAGGTGCAGGTCGATTACCCCGACATGCAGTCATTAATGACATAATACGCCGGCCCTTGTCAGTGCTGTGGTTTCAGCCATTTTGGAACGCTTAGGGCTGGTTTGGGATGACGGTAAGAGACCTGATGGTTTGACTTTGGTGCCCTGGAAGATGGACTTGCATTTATTTTTTGGGGACCAGCGGCTCATAGTTTATATAAAGAGCTAACAAAGCTTTTGGTCTCCACTTTACAAAATTGCCCACACCTGTCGCCCACTAGTAGTAATTTAGACGATTTTTTTATTTATTGATTTTAAAGTAGGTACATACAACTAGTTTCTAAGTATTGTATTTTTATTTATTGTATTTTCGTAGGATTTGACTGTTTTTAAATTTTATAGTATTTAAATTAGCAATTTAATGTACTCATTTATTTTAATTTGTAAAGTAACTTATTGTATAAATCACAATTAAAACTTGATAGTTTAATTTTCAAATGCTTATTAAGTTATTACGATAATGGAAAAAACGTAGCGGGTATAAGTCGGGCTTTATTAACTTTTTCGTGAATTCGATGATTTCAACAACTCAGCCTTAAAGTAATCCTATGAAACTTATGACGTCATTTTTTATTAATAGGTATTACTTATAAAAGTGCATGTTTCTGTATTGCCGTTAGATGGGTCTTTTAGGATGCCTTGATTGTATATTCATAAGTTTAGTTTGAGGCATAGTAATAGTTTGGCCGTACGAATACGTCGAAACTGTACATGATTTTAGGGTGGTTCTAGTCAGATGATTTTTCCGAATGAAAATTAAGACATTCATCGAATTCACGTAAAAACCTCTATGGTAAGCCGAGAGGTTTCGAATTAAATGATAATCAGGTCGAAAAAGGTTGCTTTGGTAAATAAGGGATACCTCCTTAGAGATTTCTGAAAAACTGTCAGGTAGGTGGATTACCTGTAAATATTAACTTTCTAATAATATCGGTCTCGTCAGATTTGCCGAAAGGCTTCATTTATCCATCAGATATTTGTACAATTCATATTAGGATATTTCCTTCCTTCCTTCTTCGATTTGGAGACCAGATTTCGCATTATTGCATATCATTTCTCCAGAGTCATGTTTAAATATAGTCCTGTGCTTATATCTAAGTTTGGCGAAGCGCCATATTCAAGTTTTATCGTGGGGATATCGCGCGTCCTCGTTTAGATGTCACAATATAGAGCGGGAGTTTTGGTGTGGATCCTTCAGAAATTGCGCGTCATGTCCTGCTTATTTCTTCATAATTCACTATTCATGAGTCTTCGATGCACAATTCTTAACACGCTTTCGTAAAACATTGCTAAAATATACACATCGAATCACACTAAATGAATTTAGAAAAATTAAACACGAAAAAACACCACTCCTTCTTAAGATTCGCGCCAAAACTCTCTATTAGGACATTTATCACTATTACTGTAAATTTTTTTAATTTTTGAAGTGAAAACTTCTGTAGCGGCGTTGTGCACTTTTTTTGGTATGGGTAAAAAATGATAAACTCGCGTCAGGTCACGTGTCCTAATCGTGGAAATTCGTAAGACGGAAACCGTAATGCCACGCCTATTATAATTTTTATTTTTAGTATTCGCGATTATAAGTAGTACAGGGAGGTTGGATATGGAATTTTAATTCTATGACAGATTGCGATGTCAAATATACTACGTCAAAAGAGTAAATAAACAAACATTATTATTTCTTGACAATGTCAAAGACATGTCTTGTGACATATTTGAGTGTTAAGCGCGAATCGTGTGTAAAGGTTTTCACTTCTGCCGGCACTCCCGGAGTGCAACTCGTGTTTTTTTTTTCGCTTTTGCCACAAAATGCAATTACAGTTTTTGCAATTAAGCTGCGTAACCCTACAAACGGCACTGGCACAAAAACACAAATAGATAAAACTAGGTATTAAATAAATAGGTTATTCGATAAACATATATTTAAATAAAATGCTAATCCAATGCGCCATTGAATACCTACGAGCTACAACAACTGATAAGTAAAGCTAATGAACTAGGGCGACATTCCGACACCTAGCAACACAGTGGTTGCGCGTGCGCACTGTCTTGTCCAAAAAACTTGTGCGCAGACTGGCCAGTTCGACCTGTTTTGTGCTTCGCAGAATCCCCGGCCTGGCGAGAAAAAAGTAAATTGCTAGTCTGTGGCCCGAGCCGCCGCCAGAGTGTCCGCGCCACAGATTACTGTCAAGGTATTCAACTATTTAGCTTGCAAATGGGTTCATTTTATTTTGTAGGTGCTTTTCGCGTTTAAAAATCGTCTCTAATTAGAATTGATTTAATATCCCATAAATTGTTTGAATTTATATGGAAATCCTAATTTTATTCTAAACGCGGATGCTAAATTTATCTATACGATTTTTTATTACTATTTCGACAGCATCGTTTATCACTTGGACACAGGAATTTTAATCAAGTATGTACCATCATTGGTACTGTTGTAGGTGTCGTGTGATGTCTTCTTCAGATGTAGACTTTTTTAGACACGTTTCATACTGAGAATCTTTTAGGATATTTGTTTCAATTGATTTTATAGAGTCAACCCGTTAAAGAAATACGCTACGTTGTTGTTTGTGAAAGAAAAATAAAAATGTTTTAGGCGGTTGTTTTGTATAGGATTCTGTGTTTAGAGCTATGCCCACGATTCTGGGCAACTGCCGCAAAAGAAACAAAACTTTTGATATATATATATATATATATATATATATATCATAATACCAGTGAATTTAGGTAGGTATATGGGTTGCTTATGCAATAAAGTTAAATCGCATAATTTTGTGAATTACCTTATTTTATTATGTACTGCTTGTTCTCCTCGATTGGACCATACCAACAGAAAAAGACAGGTATTCCGCGTAGGTATTCAAGGTTTGCTGGTTAAAGTTGACATTTACATCACTGTGCAGGCTTTTTGGGTAAATTGAGCGTTTATTTTAAACGTCGTTTCCCGTATTTGGCAACGAATCACAAAAACTACGGTTTATGGAACGAAACTTGCACATATGATGAAGATTAGTGTTCGTAAAAGGGGACTGTTATTTTTATCACATAATATGTGTTTTTTAATCACGGTCTATTATTATTAGACACTTAGGAAGATACTAACGGTCACACCGAAAGTATACCATCTCAATGTCAACTCCCGGCATTTTAACCCAATATTTATGACTAAACTGTTCAAAATCTTATTGGTTCGAAGACTTTAGCGTGTGGCCAGTCGAACTATGATGGTAATAAGTATCAAGACACACGGCATCTGTGTGTCAGACAAAATGTTTTTTCAGTGACTTATAGTAGGTACAATACCGAATTTTGGGTGCTAATATTTCAATATTGGCATACAAAAATAGGGCGGGCCGTATGCTTGTTTGTAACCTTTCATCCAAAACAACATTTTTTTAGAAATAGAAACGTTTGGGAACTAGAAAAATTGGGTGAGAATTTTATATGCTGCTTCTTCTAAAAGCATGTTCCTAACAAATTCGCATTTTAACGGCACGAAACATCTTAGTCTAATTCTGGAATATAAGTACTAATGTAGGTAAACAATAGAATTTTCATCTTGCTGGCTCCGAAAGGCTCACTTTGTCATTTAAAATCTTATTGAATCTGCGTGGAAAACCCTACTGTATCCCCTTTCGCGGAAAACCCTACTGTATCCCCTTTCGCGGAAAACCCTACTGTATCCCCTTTCGCGGAAAACCCTACTGTATCCCCTTTCGCGGAAAAGGTTCTGTTTAATTCTGCAAAAACAAGCATAATGAAACCGTCCGAAATGCGGTTCGTCCTTACATACTTTATACATTAATGAGTCCATTCATCAGTAAAATAATTAAACATTAATTATTGTTTTTCTTGTATCTTGCGGTATATATATCGTAGCTATCTGGTTAAATTAGCCAGTTAATTGGACGTATAGGCAGATTGTTAAATATGGAAAAGAAAGGAACAGAAATCGCACTGTATACGTCATGTATGTTGGAGTAGGTTCAGTTTCTCTTTTGTGAACGTAGATGCGGAGCGAGTGAAGCGGAGCGTTCCAGCCAAGTTTCATATAATAATCTGTTCAGTAATATGATAATATCTTTTCCATACTTAACGATCTGCCTTGGCGCCCAATTAACTGGCTAATTTAACCAGATGGCTGCGACATATATTTTCCTCGCTGTAGTGAAAAGCCGTGTGTTTTGCACGGCTGGAATTTTTTTTTGGGTTTCGTGCCTTAGAATCCCTTGCTTCAGGATTTTTTGTCATAATCAAACCGAATAGTACCTATTTGGCATTAGGTTATTCGGTAAAATCTCTATTCGGAACATCTCTAATTTTAATTTAAGCTTGCTTAAATTATGCTTAAAAATTTGTCATTAATAAATCAATATTTATTTAACGAGGCGCTATTTTTCTAAACCTTTTCTTCCAAACATCCAAATTTAAGAAAAATGTTAAATCAATGTTTTTACACAAATGAAATGAATTTTAAAACAGTCCAGTCAGAGTAATTCCGGTAGCTTGCCCACCGCAGCCGTTACGCGAGGCACAGCGCTACAAACTTTTCTAAACTGGCTGTCAACAATCAAAACTACAGTCGCCATATTAAAATGGTGTAAACTAACACGATACTAGCGACTATAAATCGGGTCAGAAAAGCTTGTTCAACTGTATGCGGGTGCACTCTGGCAGTGGTTTAGAAAGTCATTCTCGGCGCAGGAGGTAGCGAGTAAACCTGTGGAGTAATAGCCGTGACGGCGCCGCTGTACTCAATTCTTTTGTGTTACTTTTCTCTTCTACGGTTCAGTACTGCCGTCGTATTGAACAACACAGTATATACGAAAAAACCATTTTGAGAAATTTGACGAATTTAAAAAAGCTAAAAATAAAATTTACTGTCAAAAGTACAATAGAATCATTGCGCTTCAATTCTGTATTTATAATTTTTATGTAGTATTATTCCATCTGGAGTTAAACTCATAACTGTGTTGTTATTAATAAAATAAAATATTTGCATTTCACTAGAATTAATGCCAGTAACAACAAATTTATTTGGATAAGGATTAATATCATGTTTATAAAAACACCTTCGCAAATAAAACATTGTTTTAGAACAAATTTGGTTAGCTTAAAAAAGGTTATAGTGAGCCAATCTTAAAATATAGACATATGCTGTCGCGGGCTTTTTTTTAGAACTTTTAAAGGGAAACAATTCTGTCATACATGATTTTTGGTAAACTTTAAACGATAAAAAATCCCCCGATTTTCAAACATTCTTTATTGGTGCTCCGCTCCTATTGGTCTTAGCGTGATGATATATAGCTTATATGGTAAATGGGCTATCTAACACTGAATTTTCTTTTTCAAATCCGACCAGTAGTTCCTGAGATTAGCGCAAACAAACTCTTCAGCTTTATAATATTATTATAGTATAGATAGGAGTAGGTGGACAAAGAAAACTATAAGATCAAACACAAAAAATCAAACAACCAAAAAGTGCATAACCTTTTTAGGCTTAGAAAACTTCACATGAGGAACTAATATATTAGGTGACATTCCAATTTTAAAGAGTATTTGGTTATGTTTTTAAGTGAGTTTAACCTTTTTTGAATAAAATCAGATTGAGTTTTCAAACATGTGTCAAAATAAAATGTAATTTAAATCAAAAGCACTAAAAGTATTGATTTCAACTTCGAAGCAAATCACTGCCAAATAATTTTCTACCCCTTTTTAACCCCGTTAGGAGATGAATTTCAGAAACACGTCTTCCATCAATTCTGTTAAAAAAGGTTTATGCAAAATTTGAAGTAGATTGGACCAAGGAATCACGTTGTCCTAAACAAACTTTTCCCCTCTTTTTCACCCTCTTAGGAGTAGAATTTCGACAAAAACCTTTCTCTTCGGATGCCTACGTCATACAAAGAACACACCCTCCAAGTTTCAGCTCTCTACGGTCAGCGGTTTAAGCTGTATAGATTATTTGTTATATAATCCCCCATTATAAGACATATTTTGAAAAACATTCGGACTTTTACCTATTTCGGTTTAAAAGATAGAGCCTTTTAATATTCGGACAGACAGACAGGCGGCCAGACGGACAGACGGACAGACTGACAGACAAACAGACAGCGTAGGCTTAGTAATAGGGCTCCGTTGGAACATTTTGGATACGGAACCCTAAAAAAGTCAGCTTTTGACTGTTTACGGCGATGCATGGGTTACGGTTTTACCTACAATAATATTAGAATTATCATACAAATTTACATCCCCTGTTTTATGTCTAGGAGACCATTTTCTCATCAATATTAAGTTTTATGCATATTTAGCCGACTTCAAAAAAGGAGGAAGTTCTTAATTTGGATGTTTGTATTTTTTTTATGTATGTTGGGGCATAACTCTGTCTTATTAAGAAAAAAAATTGTTTTATTAAAAAGTGTATACTTCCGAGGAGGTCCCATATTAATGTTGTGAATTTAAAACTTAAATTTTTGATAAAAACATAAAATTGTTGTTAATTTGGAACTGCTGAAATGCCTTTTATGTTTAAAATTTTGTTACGAGTATCGATGTTTTAGTATGCGAGAAAAACAAGCAATTCGTACTCAAAAGAAAAAAATAACTGGCTTCAAAAACATGCACTAAAAATGACTTATTTCCAATAATCTTTAAAAGCGTTTTTTTTTTAAATGTTTTTAGTGTTCGCATTCGTAATAACCGAAACCTTTGTGCTAAACGTTCCTAGACCTAGCACTTTGGGACTGTGCGTTGATATATCAGACAGTCAGTCAGTTTTTTTTTTATGCAATTTAGTTCAAAAATTAAGGATTTCTAACCCCCATTTTATCACCTTTAGGTGATGAATTTTTTAAAGTCCTTCTTTAGTGCTCGCTTATGTTAAACAGAAACCTCTGTGCAAAATTGTAAGTCTCTAGAAACAAAAATATCGAAATTCTCTCACAAATTTTCATTCCCTATCTATACTAAGTTTTATGCATTTAGCTTCAAAAATAACGGATTTCCATTTAAACTTCTAACCTCTATTTTACCTAAAGGGGTGATTGTCGCAAAATACTTTCTTTGTACTGGCCTTCGTCATAACAGGAACTTTGTACAATGTTGTTGATATATTAGTCAGTCGGGTTACTCTTTTATTTATACTTATAAATAGATAATGCCTCATTAAATTCAAAATTTGGAATAACAACTCGAATAAAGATAAATTATGTAGAATGAAAGTCTTTATTTGACACCATTTACCTACTATATTAAGCAAATTTAAAGTATGTATTTTTCTGGGTAGTTGTCGTTTTGGCACCTATCACTTGGGTAGTCAGGTTTTTAATGTTTAAACTTCCACTCATTCCTTTCATTTTTTAACCTCACCCTTACAGTCAATTCTTTCTCATAGGTACAACAAACATAACATGCAAAGCATTCACTAACAAAAACATACTCTGAATAAATGGACCAAATTAAAACCCTTTGCGAGCCTTAACCTTGAAACTTGTTTCAAAATCTAATACGGATCCTGTTTCCAGCAGTTTTTAAATCGCTATGCTACAAAGCATACATAGAGTGCGCAAATGGCATTGTTGTCGGCAGCTGCTCGTGACGTGCCGCGTGCTCGGCGTGCTGCGCGTGCACCGGAAGCTTGATAACATTGATAGAGGACATTAGGTATCGGAGCGATAACGTTGGTTGGGTCGTTTTTATTACTGACGGTTACGAGTAAGATGTTGTCGTCATCAACACATAACAGTTTTTTTAATGCTATAAAAAAACGCTATAGAAAAAGAACAAATACAATAAAACAAAAAAAAAAACCTACTAAAATCTCGTCATCTAAATCACAGTTTTTGTTTCATTATAAAAAAAGAAACACACGTCACACATACTAGTTTAGCGTCGAAAAAGTTATAAGACAGACATTTGTAGAGTCACCTTGGTTGTTTTAACCTATTCGTGGACAATTGTCTTAATTTAAAAGAGAAAGATTGTGGTTTAAGAATTAGTGCGATAACACTACTCAAAACTTAAAAAATATCTGACCCAATTCATATTATTTCATAATAAGCTTGACCAATATAAAAATACTGTATGCATTTTATTTCGATATCACATCTGGTTATAGGGATAAATATTTTTTTATTTTTCTACCTACCTACAAAAGTTAAAATGCGGGTAGTCCGGAAACTTATTACTTTTGCAAATGGAACATAGTGCATTTGTTAGTATATTAACTGACTTCTAAAATGTCGCGAGTGTGTGTTAACAGTCCTGATTTATTTTGCTATATTTGTGGCGAGTTTACGCCGAAATTGAAAAAAAAACCACTTTCTGACTTAATTAAACAGTGCTATCAAGCTTATTTTAACCGTGTCGTAAGGAATCAAGACAAGTCATGGGTTCCTAAAGTGTGCTGCTTAAGATGTTATACATATCTCAATGGTTGGTGTAAGGGAACAACTAAAAAAATGCCATTTGGTACGCCAATGGTGTGGATGGAGCCAACGAATCATGCCGTCGATTGTTATTTTTGTTTAACGCAATTAAAGGGGTTTTCTGAAAAATCAAAACGAAGTATTAAGTATGCCAACGTGTCATCGGTAATAAAACCTCAGCCAAATTCTGACGAGTTACCTGTTCCTGAGTGCCCAGTGAATTTAATTCAGACAGTTGAAGTCGACTCGAGTTCGACGGATAGTGAAAATAGCGAGGACCCCCAATATGTCCCAAAATGTGCAGCTGAGCCACTTTTATTGAATCAAACTAGGCTTAATGACTTAATAAGAGAATTAAATTTACCCATTGATAAGGCAGAATTATTGACATCCAGATTACAGCAATGGAATCTATGTGAATCAGATGTGAAGGTATCTTTTTATCGTAAACGACATAGCTCACTGGTTCCGTACTATTCTAAAGAAGATGGCTTAGTTTTTTGCAATGATGTAAATGGATTAATGGCACAGCTTGGGCAAAATCATGTAGCTGCTGAATGGCGTTTATTTATTGATTCCTCAAAAAGTAGCTTGAAAGCAGTATTGTTGCATAATGGAAATGAGTTACCGTCCTTGCCCCTCGCTTATAGTGCTAATTTGAAAGAAACTTATGACGTTATGAAACTTTTATTAGAAAAAATTAAATACTGAGATCATAAATGGCCAGTTTGTGCAGATCTTAAAGTGGTTGCTTTGTTAACAGGCTTGCAGTCAGGCTATACAAAATATTGTTGTTTTCTTTGCGAGTGGGATAGCCGAGCTCGAGCTCAACATTTTATTAAAAAAGATTGGCCATTACGTCACTCTCTAGTAGTGGGCCAGAAAAACGTAAAATTTGAACCATTGGTTTAGCAAGATAAAATTATTTTGCCGGCATTGCACATCAAACTGGGGCTCATAAAAAATTTTGTGAAAAAAATAAGCAAAGAAGGTTTCCAGTTTCTCAAGCAAAAGTTTCCCAAGCTTAGTGACGCGAAAATTAAAGAGGGTGTTTTCGTAGGTCCAGACATAAAAAAGCTGATTCAAGATCCATCTTTTATATCTGCTCTCAATAATATTGAAAAACAAGCATGGAACGCTTTTGTCGATGTCACTAACAATTTCCTTGGTAACAATAAATCTGAAGATTTTCGCGAAAAAATAAAAGTTTTATTGGACTGCTACTAAAATGGGATGCAATATGTCACTTAAGTTGCATTTTCTTCACTCGCATTTGGACTTTTTCCCTGAAAATATGGGATCAGTCAGTGACGAACATGGCGAACGCTTTCACCAAGATGTTGTTGCATTTGAAAAGCGATTTCAAGGCAGATGGGAGCCTGCTATGCTCGCGGATTACTGTTGGAGCCTTATTAGAGAGACCCCTGCTACTGAGTACAAGAGAAAAGCCAGCCACTCCAAAAAAACTACGCCATTTCAATTAAAATTAGAATAAAATTATGGAAAATTCGTGATTTCGGACATGGATGTTTATCTGGACATTGAGATGTGATCGTGTGTGTATATTTGCATATTTTTATTACTTTAGTGGCAAGAAATAGTAATCACATAATGCGACCTCAGATAAAATCAAAAGTTGAAAATTTGTTGAGTAGTGTAATTATCAAGTGCTTTCTTTTTGTATGCTGAGGACTAGGACATCTTCGCAACTGCAAGATGTGCACAGAGGGCGAGAGAAGACTTTACAGGAAAGCTATTATGTCTGAATCGCTGAAATAAAATGGAATGAACGTTAATGTCACTTTCTTTTGAAAAACATTTTAATGAAATGCCTACAATTACTTACAACTAATGCATTAAATTCCTCTCCATTAGAATCAGAGTTACTCTTAAAATGTAATGTAAATAAATACGAGGCTATATTTCAATTTGAGTATGTTACCTCTGAAGACATTATAAAGACATTTAAATCGCTTTCTCAGAATAAAACTGGTGACCTATGGGGTATATCAGTTAAAGTTCTCAGCGCAATTATTGATAATATAGCACCAATTTTAGCCACAATATTTAATAAGTGTGTTGACAAAAGGATATTCCCAGACTAAATGAAATATAGTTAAATTATACCACTTTTTAAAAGTGCTTGCCTTAAGCAAAATTTTTTAAAAACATATAAAATATTTAAAATATTTTACTTTTAAATCGATTACTTTTTCTTCAACAATTTGGTTTTACAAAAGGGCGTTCCACAAGTGACGCAGGTGTTGACCTTATACAACACATATTTGATGCTTAGGAACCGTCACTTTTGGCACTTGAGCTTATCCGCTCATATTTAAGCAGTAGAACGCAAGAGGTTCAAATCAATGAACTAAAATCTAAAGGCTCATAAGTAAAATTAGGAGTTCCTTAAGGTTCCATTTTAGGTCCTTTTCTTTTTTTAATTTACATAAATGACTTGCCTTTCTTTGAGGAGAAGCTGTGCAAGATTGTACCAGTTGCAGATGACACTTCTCTTTTATTTAAAGTTGACAGAAATTAGTTGTTTTCGGCAAATAACTTACTCCTTATTGCAAAAAAGCTCAAGTGTTTAAAATTTATGATGCTAAATGTCAGAAACATAAGTACAAAATTATCCTTAAACGAAGAATAAATTGAACTATTGGACTCAACAGTTTTTCTAGGTATTACATTAAACAATCGGCTGCAGTGGAACCCTAACATTTCAGTTCTTACTGGGAAACTTAGTCCAGCTTCTTATGCAGTTATAAAAGTTAGGCAGCTAAGTTATCTACTTTAATTATTCCCATTCCGTCATGTCTTATGGCATTTTGCTTTGGGGTAAGGTAGCTGATATTGATACAGTCTTTATTTTGCAAAAGAGCACGTACGGTCTATCTATAAATGAGGACCTCGAATTTCTCTTAGGAAACTATTCAGGGAAATTGATATCTTAACATAACTTATAACAGTTCCTTGCCACTATATTTCTACTTGTACAATGTATGTACGCAAATATTGTTACTTTTCGATCGCCGAGAACTTTTATTGACGTAATCACTTTATTCTGTGAAAGAATACAGTGAAATGCTGTAATTTTTATTTTATCAATTTTTTAATGAATTGGATTACATTTATGTATTCGTTTTTAATTTTGACATTTTCTTAATTTTTATTGATTCAATATATTTTTTTGTTTTAACTGTAACTGTAATTTTTAAAAAGAAATAAATGACATACATATTTACATACATGTCGTCTTCAGACGGTACATAGCTCTTTTGCAATTCAAAGTATCTTTACAATAAAATTTCAGATCATGTGGTTAATTTTCCTTCAAATAAATTTAAAATATATGTCAAAGATAGTTTATAGAAAAAAAAATTTTACAAAGTTACCTCAGAACTCCGTCATTTACAAATTTTCACGTATAGGAAAGGAATAACACACAATAGATCGGTCCCATTTTTATTTAATAAGGATAAGTACAATAAAAAACCATAGCAGTGAGAAAATGTTTACAAGTTCGATAATTTTGATTATTTGGACAAGCTTCTACCGGTTTCTTAGTCTGCCCATGTAAGTTTCTGCATGGCGGAGGCACCACTGTGAATAAGATTAACAAAACTATATACTACGATAGAATTATCGCTCCGCATTTTTATACGTGCAAAATTATATGACGCGCATTCTAGTAGTTAACTCGATGTTTTAAGGGCGCAATAATAGTTTTCTTGATAAATTCTCAAATTTTAAAAAAATATTCTCAAGAGAAGTTGCTCGTGAGGTACTTGTTACCAAACATTTTTTTTAATATGAAATTGAAAAAATATATGAGATTAACTGCTGAGTTTCTTGCCGGTTCTTCTCGGAAACCTTTCGAACCGGTGGTGAAGTTTATAAAATTAATAATTAAACTGAAGATCCAAAAGTGAGAGAGTGAACAGGTGCGAGAACTGGCATTGAATTTTTCTTTAGACCAATAGTTTGAGTGAGACTGAGAAAAGTGTAACGAGGGCGTTGCGGGGTGTAAAAGTCCGTTCTCAAAAAAGTGTTCTCAAATTTTTAAGGAGCTTTCTTTTTTTTGCAAATTTGTAGAAAGGCTTTGAATATACTCTGCCACATTTTTTCAAAATTTAGTTGCATATCTGAGCGGAATTATTACCTCTATTATTAAGTTATTGCTAAGCGGGCTTTGACTATTGAATCTGAAAATACGGATCCTAAAAAATCATGGAATTTTATTTTAGTTTTTTACACACAATACATGTACAGTACAGTACAATAAACAATTACCCTAGACAGACATCCATCCTGTCTGTAGCACTGTAATTCGATAACTTTTTTTGTAAATACAAAGCAGAGTGGTGTTTGGTAAAAAGTAAATAAGAATTAAAAATATTCATTTTCAACATAGTCCCTCCTAGTTCAATACCTATAATTTATCTGGGGTTCCTAAAACATTGCGATTCCTTCAAAAATAGGCATTGGTTTGGTGCATGATCTCTTAATTGCAGCTTAATCTGTTACCAAACAGCCATTTACTTAAACTCGAAACTAAAAAAAAAAGTTGCAGGGGTCTATAATCTGGCGAAAATGGTGGAAACGAATTATTTTCTTAGTCAAATGAGGCAGTTTTCCTTGTAAAACTGGTTGAAATACTCCAATGAGCTTGCATAATACTTGTCAGTAATCGTTTTACCCTACTCTAGGTAGTCAATGTGGATTTATACCAGGAAACACTCTGGCCATCATTTTATTGGCCGATAAAGCTGCTTTGGCCTTTTTCTAAGGCAGGTTCAGTCAATACACTGTTTCGATTATTGCTTGGTTTCAGGTGTGTAGTAGTTGATCCACGTTTCGTCTACTGTTATAAAACGAAGGGTAAATTATTCCTTCGTCGTCACTTTCGTGGCTTTTCGCGTCACTTTCGTGGGATCTAGAACTTCATTATATGAACTTAACGAAACTCCCGATTTGATTAATATACTTATGAATTTACTTGTCTAATCAAGCGGTATAAGCTATTTACAGAAATTGTTCAAAAAAGCAAAATTATATTTGCCATGAAGGTGACGATAAGAATCGTGGCGATGAGAATTACCCAGAAACTTATTTACGAAGTTTGTAGTTGCTGCTAATTAAGAGACACCTCACTAACTCGTATCTAGGTATATGTAAACAAATTTCAACTTAATTGTAATGCCATAGATTTCATTGTTGTAAACTACAGACTGTAGACGATATTACTTTGCAATTTAATATATCGCTTTGTACTACAATAAACGCACAAAGTAATGAAATAGCCACTAGTAACTAACTTAGTATTAATTTCTACCCACTTAAACTGTATCACATTTTGAACTCAATGATTCTAAGTTAAATGTGTTTTTATTTGGATTGCTCACACCTATTATTTATAATATGATGTACAAGAACGAGGAACCCTAGCCTACCGTGACACAGTTTTAACTAGTACGGAATTTAGAGTAAGTCTATCTTTGCAACCATACCTAAATATTTCGACAGATAATCACCGATAAATTAGTTTAAATTAGTATCACTGGAACCTAACCTTATCTATAAGACTGCTCATACAACTTATATAAGTTTTAAACAACGAATAAATAAATTTGTTATTATTATTAAAAAAAATACTATGTCATGGAATTTGGGTATCATTTCAGGTGTTATGTTGTGACCTCAACTAGGCTTCCTGGACGATTAGCGTCATTGTCCTTGCACGATCACAACGAAAATTGGTAAACCATATGTGAATAAATTGAAGACGACGAAGCGCGGTCCCCATAGTATTAAAAATTTGGAAAATCCAAAAGTGCACGCCTCATAGCGGTCATTCACATTTAAAAAAAAAAATCTAAAACAAAAACTCAAGTTTTTTAAAATAAAATAACAAATAAGGTGAGGAAAAAATATACTATAAAATAAAAATAAAAAAAATATATATAGATATACAGTATACAGTGGTATATTAGTTTTTTATAAATTATAATTAAACGACAGTACTTAGAACGCTAATATTAACTAGGAATCAGCACAGTGTAATACTTTATATATTAAAAACAAAAGTATTCCGGTAAGATGAATTTTTCGACCAATTTCTCTGCCACATACATGGTCACATAAACACAGACTCACGGACGTCCAAGAATGATTAGTTTTAATGTTATTATTTATTATATTAAACAAATTAATTGTTTATAAAATGTACCATATGTGCTAGACAGATTATTTAACTTCATATTAGTGCACTCATATTATCCTGTAAGTGTTATATTAAAAAAAAAAACGTCATTTAAGTTTCGAAGGACTGGGTTTTTTGACAAGTCGAGAGTAGAGCACTACCTCACCGCTCCGCTTATGAGGCGTGCAAATGCGTTGAATTGTTTTTCTTATATGGCCGTTAAAAAAAATACCTGAGACGAATGAAACAAAAAATTTTAAAACTGGTTGAAAATCATAATTTATTATTTTTTAAAGAGTTTTAAAAAAAAGGTTTCATGCAATTTGCAGAAACTCTTACTAGGTACATACAGATTTTTACTTGAGTCTACCTAATTTTAATACAGTTTTTTGACCCGGTGATTATATATTAAAATGATGACTGTAGAAATATATTCGGTAGGTATTTTATACACAGAAAACTCCCAGACGCAAGACAAACACGAATGTTTATCGCATAAAGTATTTAACTTGTGCGGGTATCGAGATCCCGGGCCTTTCGGATCGGTAGCCATGTTAGTGAGCTTTTAATCTCGTAAAGATAACAAGATAAGCACTAAAAAATATTAAGACGTTTATGACTGTTGTAAAAAACTACATTGTAGAGCTTAAAAATAGTAAAGACGTGGTGAAAGAGCAATTTTGTAAAAATAACTTTGCAAGCTTTATCTGCTCTGCGTTTAAGTCTAGAGAAGCTGATGTTCTTTTATTATTTAGGTACTTACATTAAGTTTTTTTTGGCAAACAAGTACACGGTCCGCCTGATGGTAAGCGGTCACCGTGGCCTATGGACGCTTGTAACACCAGCGGTATCACTCGCGCGTTGCTGACCCTTCAAAGATCCAATAAGTTCTTCCTTGAAGAACCCTGTTACCGACGGACCACACGAAACACATAAATAAGGATAGGATAGGATAGGATATAAGGATTAAAATGTAAACATGTTTAAATAAGGATTTTTTGATAAATAAAGTCGTATTGACACAATAGGGTAGCTCTAAAACGATACGTAAAATAATAAGTTAGTAAGTTGTAAGGTTTGTGAATTATATGATAAATAAATAATACTAAGTTGTAACGTTGCAAGTGACGAAAAATAAAGTCACAACAACTAGGATAGAAGTATGTCGTTGCAATGTGAGATAGAGTACATAAGGTTTGCTCAACTATGTACATTTTAAGTAAGAAGGTTAAATAAATAGTAAGATATATAAGAAATAACGTAGAAATAACTTAAGGAAGCGCACGTATTTCGTAAATAATATCTCGTGTAAACTTAGTAACTATAGGTAATGTCAGTAAGGATTTAATATGTAGGATTGTCAAAAATAAAATATACGATGTAAAATAATAGTTTAGGCGTAAATAACATGTAGTGTAAGATATGTACTCAAGCAGAGTTGAGTTAAATTCTTAATAATTCTTAATAATACGTAAATAGTTAAAATCTATCAGTGTAAAATTTGTATTTGTGTAATTGTATGAAAAGTAAGAGCGTGAATTTTTACAAAATAAGCAATACGTTGTGGATTACGCTCTTAACCTTTTGCTTAGTTCAACAAACTCCCGCGCACTTTGCCGTGGAGCTACTAGGCCGGGCGTGAATTTTGAAATTATAAGCAATACGCTTGCGAGACGCCCTTTGCATTTTTTGGCTCTTAAAGCCACAGTTTGTGAGATATCTGTATGAATTCTATTTCATAATGTTTGTAAAATTAATAGCTATCTGTAGAAAGTAATTGTAATGTAGAGAAAATTCATTTTTATATTTTAAAATAACAAAAACATGTACCTCCATACAAACGAGTTGTAGACAAGGACAGCAAGAATTGTAAGAGTAGTCTAGCTATAGTTTACAACCGTAACGGTAATTTTATGGCCTGCCGCTTTGTTCGAAATTGTTTAAAACTCGGGCGATCCAGCGGTCAAGCTGGCTGAAGAGATAAGGAAGGAACTGGATGCCATTACCAAGAGTTCGTGGGACCAAGCTATAGAGACCGCAGGCGACGACTGGAACGCGTTACATCGACTGTGCAGATGTGTTACGCGCACCCCCGCGCCCATTCGACCACTCTTAGCCGACGACGGGACACTTCGCTACCGTGCAGCAGATCGTGCGGAGATACTAGCGGATCATCTCGAACGCCAGTTCAAGCCAAACCACGCGTCAGATCTGGACCATGTCGCAGCAGTCGAGCAACACCTTAGAGACTACTTTGCCTCGCCGATAGCCCCAGAAGAGGACCCTGTCGTCTTCTCTCCGGGACAAGTTAGACGTGGCTTCCTCAAGACCAAACCCCGCAAAGCTCCAGGTGCCGATCGCATTACGAACACAGCGCTGCGTCACCTCCCGCCGAAATCTGTGGCAGCGGTGACGCGCCTGTTCAACGGCATAATGCGCACTGGACACTTTCCACAGACATGGAAATTAGGCCACGTCATAATGATACCAAAGGCTGGCAAGAACACCCAAAAACCTGAGGGCTACCGGCCGATAACTTTGCTGCCACACATCTCTAAGGTGTTCGAAAAGCTCCTGCTGAAACACCTGCATGAGCACTTCACCCCACGCCCAGAACAGTTTGGCTTCAGAGCGGAACACTCCACCACCCTTCAGTTGTCGAGAGTACTTCACCACGTCGCGGTGGCCGCGAACAAAAAGGAATGCACTGTGGCAGTACTCCTCGACATGGAGAAGGCGTTCGATCGAGTTTGGCACCAAGGTCTGCTGTTCAAGCTCTCGTCGTCCCAGATCCCGCGCAGGATAACTATGGTTATCCAGTCCTTCCTTCAAGACCGCAGCTTCAGCGTGAAAATTGAAGAGACAATATCTTCTGTGCGCCCCATTGAAGCCGGAGTACCTCAGGGGAGTGTACTATCTCCGACGTTTTACTCATGTTACACCGACGACATCCCGAAGGAGGGGGGAGCTATGCTGGCACTATACGCTGATGACGCGGCGTACTTGACCTCCTCCATCAGACCAGATCACGCCGCTACCAAGATGCAGCGGACCCTCGACGCCTTGCCAGACTGGCTCTCCAAATGGAGGTTGTCGGTTAACGTGAGCAAAACTCAAGCCATCCTTCTGCACCGCACACAGAAGATACCTCTACCGCTTCAATTCTCAGGGCAACAAATCAAATGGTGCCCCAACGCCAAGTACCTCGGTGTCACCATTGACCGTCTGCTAACAATGAAGGCGCATGTGACCAGCATCGTCAACCAGACCAGATCCACACAGGCTTTGCTCGCTCCAGTGCTCAGGGCAAAACTGCCTTTACGGACGAAGCTCGGGGTCTACAAAACCTACATTAGACCCCGCCTCACGTACGCAGCGCCGGCATGGTTCGCACTACTAAGCGAAACCCAGCGCAAGCGACTACGCACAGTTCAAAACAGGGCTCTTCGCACCATAGTCGGCGCATCTCGCTACGTGAGGAACGCTACGATTGAGCGGGACCTGCAGATCGAGCCACTGGACGACTTTGTCGGCCGCCTCGCGACCAACATGTTCGCGCGCGCTGACGAGTCCCGATTGCCGCACATTAAAGACTTGGCGCCGCAGCACGCGCGGCCACCGGACAGCAAAGCCTACCCACGGGACCTAGTCCTTGTGGAGAGCGATGCTGGTAGCAGGGCTCTTCGCGGCAGAGCCGCCCCAGGCGGCTCTTAGCTGAAGACCCATTGAAGCCGACGGTCAGTGACCAACCCGAAGACCTGCTCGTAGTCACGGGCAGCGGATAGCTACCATTTGCAGGAGGCCACGCCTCGATCAAATTTCCCCACACGCACACTGTGTGTGTGTGAGAAGACACGAACGCGGTCATGGTCAGTTCGCAGTCACAGTTCGCAGCAAGAAATCAAGAAAGGAAGAACCAACAATCAAGGAAGAAACTCTGCAAGAAAATAAGTGCTCAATTGAAGGTTCAAGAAAGAAACGCTGCTAGGAAAAAGGTAGAAACTCTGCTAGGAATTAAGTGTAAAATAAGTGCTCTAGTGTAAATAAATTCTTCACAAGAAGACTCAGCTTCACTTCGGCTATTTTATTTTGCGCTCAAGAAATCTTCGTGGTCAGCGGTTCACAAGTGCGACACCCGGCTTCACCCGTCCGGCCCGCAATACGGTCGCCCACAACATACAGTCCACTATAAACACGTCAGTGGCCTAGTCTAGTAGCTAGCTACCGTACGGTTGTCTAATTTCTACGGCGCTTCGTTGTCGTAGCTTCGTTTTAGCAACCGAGGAAGCTAGCCTACGCCCGTCGCCGCTGTGCGTGTTCGTAACAATTTTCTGGTCCTGTCGAGCCGGATTTGGGAAAAAAGAAGCCGTCAACATGCCGACCACAAGATCCGATTCATCGCGTTCCAAGACGACCGAGTCAACCCAGACGAAGACTACTGGAGAGAGCAGCGGTACATCGAGAGATTGGAGCCAGTGCACGCCTACCGAAACTAGTACTGACGTTACCAGTCAGTCTACGAAGACAATAAGGACAGCCCCCCCCAGCACCAGTGCAGAAGAGTCCGGGGAGCTGAATATCGTAGCTGACACCAACAACGCAGTACCAGCCAGGCCTGCATTGCCACCGCCTGCACCGCTGCCCAAAGAAAAGGGTACAACGAATGGTCAAGTCCAAAGGAGGAACCGTGACATCGATACGCAGTCCGTCCGCTCAAATAAGAGAAGACAAGCGGAGGCTCGTGCTAGAATGGAGCTGGCTCGTAAAGAAGTTGAGCTGGCTCAAGCCAAACTAAAGCTAGCAGAAGTGGAAGCCGAGTCCGAAGAAGAAGAAGAAATTGAGATCTTCGAAAGGACCCATGAAGTGGAGGAATGGCTTGTCCAAACTGAAGAGAGGCAGGACAAGCGAAGACATCATCACGAAAGGCCAGCTCCAACCAAAGAAAAGAAGAGCGACATCCAAGAGCTGGCCCAAGCTATCGCTAAGCTCACCGAAAAGGCTCCAGACACAGCAGCAGCATCCAGATTCACCGAACTTCCATACTTCAATGGCAATTGTGAAGAATGGCTGGCTTTTAGAAGGTCATTTGAGGATACAGCTCCATCCTTGTCCAACGTGCAGAATCTGGCACGTTTACGAAGGGCAGTCCAAGGAAAGGCAAGGGAAGCTGTACAAAGCCTGCTATTCACCGCCGAAGATCCGAAGGAAGTTATGACGGGACTGGAAGCAAGATTCGGAAGACCTGGAGCCCTGGACTTAGCTGAGCTAGAGAAGATGAAGAGTCTACCAAGGGTCAATGAAAACCCAAGCGACATCTGCCAATTTGCAAGCCGGGTCCGAAATGCAGTAGCAAGCATTAAGGCATTGAAGAAAAGCCAATACCTCAGCTCTCCTGAAACATTGAAGAGCCTAACTGAAAAGATGCCATCTTCTATGAAGTTCCGTTGGTTTGCGTACCATCGAGAAAGAAGGGATGAAGAAATGCCTGAGCTCATCCTACTGGACGCATTCCTCGGACTAGAAGCCGACATCTGTGGGGACTTTGCTCCACCTGAAGAGCTGAGGAGGACTTACAAGGCGGTTCCACCACAACCAAGGAAGCCCTGGGAACCCACAAGCGTACCGAAGAGAAATTGGGAACCAGAGCACAAACCAATAAACAACGTACGGGAGCCGCCTCAAGAAAGAAAGAAAATTGCCTGTACGGGATGCGAAGGCGATCATTATTTGCTTGACTGCAAAACTTTCAAAGAAGCCGACCTGAATGGAAAATGGGACATAGCGAAGAAAACAAGGACATGCTTCAAATGCCTACGCTTCCGGCACTCAAGACTGAATTGCAAAGCGCCGGTATGCAAGAAGTGCGGCAGATGACATCACACGTCCCTCCATTCAGAGAAGCCGCCAAACAGAGCAGAAGCACCAGGCACCAGTCAGTGTTACCAACTGGGCCAGCAAGAAGGAGAAGAAGCTGAAGAAAAAATCGCTTCAATCCATACAACAATAAGTAACGAAAAGGTCTACTTAAAAATAATGCCAGTAGACGTATATGGACCGAAGGGGCATGCCAGGGTCTTGGCGCTTCTGGACGAGGGCTCAACGGTGTCACTATTGGACTCAAAGGTTGCTGAACAAATCGGAGTCAATGGAAAGAAAGAGACTCTGACAATAGAAACCGTTGGCGGAAAAATAATTAAGAAAAATAGCTCCGAACGTCTGAAAATTAAAATTAAAGGGGCCTACAGAAGAGACAAGAGGGCAATAGAGCTCCGAACAATGGAGGACCTTAAGCTGTCGCAACAGAAGGTGGCAATAGAGGACATCCGTAACTGCCAGCATTTAAGCGCCATTAAAGATCAGCTGGTCTACGATAAAGAAGAGCCCAAGCTTCTAATCGGGCAAGACAACTGGGGACTCGTAGTGACAAGAAGATTGAAGAAGGGAAAGAAGACTGAGCCCGTAGCCTCACTCACCAGTCTCGGGTGGGTGCTACATGGCTGTGACGCTGCTTCAACAGTAGCAGTGCATTTTGTCAACCACTGTCGCATCTCGAACGAAGAGGAGATCAATGAGATCGTTCGAGACTTCTTCAAATTAGAGTCCCTGGGGATCGAAGCCAAGCTGCCGAGCCATGACAGCGACAGAAGAGCCCTGGAAGTCCTGGAGAAGACAACAAAGAAATTGCCTGATGGGCAATACGAAACTGGGCTTCTGTGGAAGAAAGAAGATGAAGTTCTTCCAAACAACTGCAAGCAAGCCTTCAGGAGATTGGAAATCGTTGAAAAGAAGCTGGATCAAAACAAAGAGTTGAAAAAGGAATATGAGATCCAAATGACCAATCTCCTCGCAAAGGGGTACGCAGAGAAGGCACCGTGTAACGGCACTGATGGAAGAACATTCTATCTTCCACACTTCGCTGTCGAACACCCAGTAAAAAAGAAGCCCAGAATCGTCTTCGATGCAGCAGCCAAGTTCCAGGGAAAGAGCTTAAATGATGCTCTCCTGCCCGGTCCAGATCTACTCCAATCACTATTTGGAGTATTGCTGCGCTTTAGAGAGGGGCCAATTGCAATAATGGCCGACATCCAAGACATGTTCCTCCGCATTAAAATAAGACAAGAAGACAGGGACAGTCTGAGGTTCCTTTGGCGCGGAGAAGAAAGAAAAGAGAAGCCAGAGGAGTATAGAATGACTTCTGTCATTTTTGGTGCTGCCTCATCACCAGCCACAGCAATCTACGTCATGAACAAGAATGCTGAAGAGTACCAGGAGACCCGCCCAGTAGCAGTCCAGGCAATAAAAGAGAATCATTACATGGATGACTATCTGCAAAGCTTCCAGTCTGTTGAGGAAGCAAGAAGAGTATCGGCAGAAGTTAAGGATATCCATGAGCGGGCGAGTTTCCACTTGAAGGGATGGGCAAGCAATAACCCAGAAGTGCTCAAGGGTTTCCGAGAGAAAAATGAAAGCGCCAACCTTGAGCTTACCAAAGAAGAAAAGACACTGGGCCTGAGGTGGCTCACAGAAGAAGATGCTTTAGCCTTTAACATTGGGCTACGTAATACGCCAACAGAAATATTAGATGGCAGAAGGGTTCCCACAAAAAGAGAAGTCACGAGCGCCGTGATGCCAACATTCGATCCCATGGGCTTCGCTACGCCAGTCCTGATCCAAGGGAAGAAGTTGATTCAAGAAATTTGGCGAACACAGATTGGCTGGGATGAGAAAATACAAGAAGGCCAACAAGAAGCCTGGCAAAGGTACATAAAGGAAGTCGCTACCTTGGACAAGTTGAGGATACCAAGGTGCATTTCGCCATGCCAGAGAGAAGGGCAGCTGCACACCTTCACAGACGCTAGCGAAGAGGCATACGCGGCGTCTGTATATTGGAGGACCAGAGGACCAGAGGGTTTAACACACGTCGTGCTGGTGGCTGGAAAGGCAAGGGTCTCGCCGACAAAACCAGTCTCAATCCCGAGGCTGGAGCTACAGGCGGCTTTATTGGGAAGCAGACTAGCAGCCACCGTGGAGAAAGAGCTCAACCTCATGGTCACTCAAAAGACGTACTGGACCGACTCAAGCACAGTACTTCAGTGGGTGCAAGCTGACCCAAGAAGATTCAAGACGTTCGTGGCTCATCGATTGGCAGAAATAGAAGAACTAACAAAGCCACAGGAGTGGAGATGGGTTCCAACGAAGATGAATCCGGCTGATGACGCTACACGGAATACGCCTAGCGACTTCAATCACACCGCTAGGTGGTTCCAGGGCCCAGAATTCCTAAGGCGAGGCGAAGAAGAGTGGCCCGCCAAAAAGTTTGGTTTGGCCAAGAGTGAAGACCTGGAAGAGAAGGCAAGTCACAAGGTCACCACCATTAAGGCAGTAGAAAAGGAAACACCAGACTTAGAAAGATTCTCGAACTGGAGGAAACTGGTTAACACCATGGCAAGGGTGTTTCAGTTTATCGATGTCCTGAAAAAGAAAGTCAGAGGGTCAACACAGCGCGAGACAAGGACGTCACATGGAAGCCGCACAATAAAAATAAGAAGAAAGCACAAGCCAAGCCGGTGATTGAAAGAAAGAAGGAACACAATTTTATAAAAATTGAAGAGGCTTTCCAAAAAAAGGCAGAAGAATATTTAATTAAAAGAAGCCAAAGTGAAAGCTTTACAAAGGAAATGAAATGCTTAAAAGAAAAAAAGCCATTGGAAAACGCAAGCCGCCTACGAAAAATCGACGTTTATCTAGGCAGCAACGAAAAGATAAAACTGCGCAGTCGAACAAGAAAGTTCACGTTTAAAAACGCAGTAAATAACCCACCCGTAATAGATGGGAAACATAAGATAGTACAACTGATAATTCAGTACTATCACAGAAGGTTTTTACACGGTAACACTGCAACCGTAATGAACGAGCTGCGGCAGAAGTATTGGATTTTGGGCCTAAGGACAGCGGTAAAAGCAGTCATTTACCAATGTCAATGGTGCAAAGTCAGGAAAGGTTCGCCGCAGATCCCGCCCACTGGAGACCTGCCCGGGGAAAGGCTACAACATCACGCGTATCCTTTCTCCAATGCAGCCGTGGACTACTTCGGGCCAATGCAGGTCACCATCGGCAGGAGAACAGAGAAGCGCTGGGGAGCGCTCTTCACCTGCCTAACGACAAGGGCAGTACATTTAGAGCTAGTGCCATCACTAAGCACTAGCTCCATGATCATGGCGCTGCGAAGAATGGCAGCGAGAAGAGGAATGCCAAAGGTCATCTTCAGCGACAACGGGACAAACTTCGTCGGAGCCAACCGAGAATTGGAAGAAGCAGCCCTAGAGAAAGGTATAAGGTGGAAGTTCATACCACCAGGAAGTCCAAATATGGGGGGCGCATGGGAAAGGATGGTACGCTCCGTGAAGACGTCGCTGGCCGCAGTACTGCACGAAAGAAGTCCGCCAGAAGAGGTACTGCACACACTGATGACAGAGGTGGAACACGTCGTCAACTCGCGTCCGCTCACCGAACTCAGCATGGAGCCGGACGATGAAGAAAGTCTGACGCCTAACCACTTTCTGATTGGAAGGTCCTGTGGAATGATGGCACCTGGCGAGTTCACCGATCACGAACTAGTCGGAAAAGCCAGTTGGAGGACTGCACAGCGACTCACCGATCACTTCTGGAGAAGGTGGATCAAGGAGTACCTGCCGACGCTGATGCCGAGAAAGATCAGCGGAAGGACTACGAGCGACCCAAAGGAAGCGACGTGGTACTCATCGTGGATGCAAACCTGCCACGAAACTCATGGCCACGTGGCAAGGTGCTGAAGGCGTACCCAGGACCAGACGGAAGAGTGAGGATCCTGGACATCCAGACGAATGGAGGAGTGCTGCGCCGCCCGAGTCGCCGTGTCGTCGTGTTGGTTCCAGCTACATCGTCGCCGCAACAGGATGGAGTGCTTCGCACTGCGGGGGAGAATGTTAGCGACGGACCACACGAAACACATAAATAAGGATAGGATAGGATAGGATATAAGGATTAAAATGTAAACATGTTTAAATAAGGATTTTTTGATAAATAAAGTCGTATTGACACAATAGGGTAGCTCTAAAACGATACGTAAAATAATAAGTTAGTAAGTTGTAAGGTTTGTGAATTATATGATAAATAAATAATACTAAGTTGTAACGTTGCAAGTGACGAAAAATAAAGTCACAACAACTAGGATAGAAGTATGTCGTTGCAATGTGAGATAGAGTACATAAGGTTTGCTCAACTATGTACATTTTAAGTAAGAAGGTTAAATAAATAGTAAGATATATAAGAAATAACGTAGAAATAACTTAAGGAAGCGCACGTATTTCGTAAATAATATCTCGTGTAAACTTAGTAACTATAGGTAATGTCAGTAAGGATTTAATATGTAGGATTGTCAAAAATAAAATATACGATGTAAAATAATAGTTTAGGCGTAAATAACATGTAGTGTAAGATATGTACTCAAGCAGAGTTGAGTTAAATTCTTAATAATTCTTAATAATACGTAAATAGTTAAAATCTATCAGTGTAAAATTTGTATTTGTGTAATTGTATGAAAAGTAAGAGCGTGAATTTTTACAAAATAAGCAATACGTTGTGGATTACGCTCTTAACCTTTTGCTTAGTTCAACAAACTCCCGCGCACTTTGCCGTGGAGCTACGTACGTGGGTCTCTTCTCTATCACCCTACTGGGTGTTGAGGTGCGGGTGTCGGGGGAGGGGAATTTACCTCCCACCATGACCCGGGCAGAAGCTCAGGGGTGCTGAACACCCCCGGTGAAATTTGAAAAGGCGGCCTACTTATCAGGCCCCTTTGTGGCTAATATATAATCGCCATAAGCGATATAGAAAATAGAAAAAAAAATAAAATAAAATACGAGAGTAGACGCCAGAAAAGAAAACAAAAATAGAAGCAAAATAAAACAAAAGTAAAAATAAAGCAAAACAAAAGAGCGAAATTAAAATAAAATAAAAATGAAGCAAAAACAAAACAAAAACGAAAATAAAAATAAAAATAAAATAAAAATAAAAGCGAAATAAAAACAGAAATAAAAGCAAAAATAAAATAGAGGCGAGAAGGGCGATAAGAATGGAATGGAATGAAGGGAGGAGGGTAAGGAGGTAGGAGGATGAATAAGTAAACTTATTCACCCACAGGAATGAGCTCTCGGGGGAGAGCCCTGCCTTCCGGCGGGCGGGCGTGTAGGGGTGCTATGCCCCTTAAGTGTACGTGGTGGCTGTTGTCAGTTGTGGAGCTACTAGGCCGGGCGTGAATTTTGAAATTATAAGCAATACGCTTGCGAGACGCCCTTTGCATTTTTTGGCTCTTAAAGCCACAGTTTGTGAGATATCTGTATGAATTCTATTTCATAATGTTTGTAAAATTAATAGCTATCTGTAGAAAGTAATTGTAATGTAGAGAAAATTCATTTTTATATTTTAAAATAACAAAAACATGTACAAACGAGTTGTAGACAAGGACAGCAAGAATTGTAAGAGTAGTCTAGCTATAGTTTACAACCGTAACGGTAATTTTATGGCCTGCCGCTTTGTTCGAAATTGTTTAAAACTCGGGCGATCCAGCGGTCATGGTCCATTCCCGATTCGACTCTTGTGTTGTGCGGTCGTGTTTTCGAGCGTCAAGTGCTCTTAGTGTGCTCCGTGCAGTGGTGACTCAGCTGGTGCGCATTCCTGTGTGGTGTTTTGCCTCAGCGCTGACGACCTCGAATTGTTGTTTGGTTTATTGCCCGCAATTCCTGGAAAATCGGCCTGAGTGTTGAAGCGCTGCTCGGCAGTGTGTATTGGCTGGGAAATTGCTTCTCGGCCCGCGCTGAGTGTGTTTGTGCGTTCTTCAACGCGCCCATAACCGAGTGTTTATCGAAGCGATACTGTGCGTTTTTGTGCGTGAGTGTGTGTTCTCGTAGTCGCGGAACTACTACGCATAGCGGTGACCCTCGCTTGCCTCTTTGACTGTTACCGGTTCGCCCGGTCTGAGTCCGGCTTTGTGTTAAATCGCTAGCGTAGTATTTCCGCTTCAGCGGTTCGCCGCTCCGTGCATTCTCGCGTTTTAAGTGTCGATTGCGTTTTAGTTTGTAGAAATCCAGTTCCGAGTGCTCAAGGGCTGGTGGGTGAGATCGTATAGCTCTTTTCAGAGTTGCGGTCTACCTAAAAGTTTCTCGTTCATAAACGTCTCGTTGCTGGGGGGAAACCTAACGGTGACAACGTAACCCCGGCCGTAGGAGTAGGAGTTAGGTACACACCAGGCAATCCGTAGCACTGCGGGGCGCCTGGCCACATTTAGGTATTCTTGCTCCTCGCCAGCAATGGTGGGGAGTCACTAGGTACTCACAAGCTACACCTCGGCCACTCCCGCGATGGCCGAAGAACTACTCACTGGCATGTCCCGGGACCAGATAGGGGAGATCATAAGGTTATGCCTTCGTGATCACTCAGATCTGGTCCGAGCCTACGCTTTCCAGGCTGTGGCTGCCCACGAAACGTCCGACAATTCGGTACCCTCCCAATGTTCGCCGCCGCCATGTTCGCCGCCGCGTGCCCCGTCCCGTTCGCGTTCTCGCTCACGCACTCGCTCGCGCTCTCTCTCCCGCGAACCCCGCCATCGCGACCCGCGTGTCGCTCGCCGCGCTCTTCGGGCCCCTGAGCCCATTCGCCCTCCCACTCCGGTAGCCGATGAGACCCTTACTCGGTCTCTCGCTACCCCGCCCCCCGCAACCTCCGAAACCGCACCCCGGTCTCCAGCAGCCGTAATGTCCGCTGAGTCGGCGTTGTCTGAGGACGACGAAGGCTTCAAAGTGGTTGGCCTGGGAACCAAAAAGGGTAAAAAACGGAAGAAGTCCGCCAAGTCTAAAAAGGCTTCGGCGGCATCCGCTCAGGAGTCTTCTACTCCTCCTCCCTCCGACTCTGAGGCTAAACGCCTCAAAGCGCCTAGCGCTTCCGCGTCCCCGTCCCCGTCCCCGTCCACCTCGGCGGCCAGCCCTGAGCTAGCCGCCATGGACACAACCCCCCCCGCCGCCACCTCTTCGCAGTCCGACTGTCCCACTTCGGGACGGAAGGAAAAATCTCCGCCGCCCATCGTCATCAAAGACAAGGGGGCCTGGCCGAACATTGCTAACGCTATGAAGGCCAAGCGTATCAATTATACGCACGCCCGCAATGATGCCGAGCGCGGCATCAAAGTGCAGGTCCCGACACCGTCAGATTTCCGAAATCTGACGGCCTTCCTCACGGCTCAAAAATATGAGTACCACACGTACTCATTGGCCGAGGAACGCGTTTTAAGGGCAGTCGTAAGGGGAGTCCCTAGGGAATTCTCCACCACGACTGTCCAGGACGACTTAATCGTCCAAGGCCTCCCCGTACGGGAAGTACATCGTATGTACAATGGCCGAAATAAGTCCGAGTGCTACGACATGGTGCTCGTTGTACTAGACCTAACAAAAGAAGGCAAAGCCATCTTTAACATCAAAGATGTTTGCAGCCTCAAAGGCATCAGGGTCGAGACTCCGCACAAGCGGTCGAACCCGAGTCAATGCCACCGATGCCAGCTATATGGCCACGCGCAGCGCAACTGCAGACGCAGACCGCGCTGCGTCAAATGTTTACGCGATCACGCCACTCCGGACTGTGATCGCGATCGCTCAAACGCATCCGACCCGGTCGCTTGCGTACTCTGTGGGAGTGAAGGCCACCCAGCGAATTACCGCGGGTGCCCCAAAGCTCCCAAACAGAGCTCGCGTAAACCCCATCAGGGTAAATCGCGCCCATCCGCCCCCCGCCAACAGGCTCCGCTCGTGCCTGCCCCCCTCCCGGCTGTCAACGCCTGGAGCCGTCCTCCAGCGCTAGTAGCGTCCAAATCGAAGGAGACAGACAAACTTTTGTCTGCTCTCCCCGGGCCCGTCTCAGTTACGGGCATTCCCTACCCCGCCCCTCTGATGTCCCGGGACATCCCGCGTCCAGCGCCCATGAGAAGTGCACCCGCACCTCTCGCGCATACGCGCCTTGCCCCCCCGCGCCCCTCTTTCGCGCTGCCCTGCAATGCCGTTCATACGGCCGAGCAGCAGCAGCACCTCGGCATTCTCGCCGAGATTTCTTGGGCCTTCGACGCGGCCAATTTCGAGATCGTGTTCGCCGAATACGAACAGATCACCGATTTCTCTCAAATGCTCGGCTTCATGGCTAAGCATCGCGATTTCTTCGCCGCCCTCCGCAGGGTAGCTCCAAAACCGTAGAATCAAAATGGATTGCACAACCGCGCGCGAAAAACCCCGGTCCGTCTCCATAGGCTATTTTAACGCCAACGGTCTTCGCAACCAAAGAGAGGAATTATCGCAATTCCTCTCGTCCCAAAAACCGGACGTCTTCCTCATCCAGGAAACGTTCCTAAAGCCCGCTGTCCGTACCCCTTCAATCGCGAACTATCGTACCGTCCGTAATGATAGAACTGCCTCCAATCTCGGAGGCACTCTCATCTATTACAGGCGCTCCCTGCATTGCTCCCCTATCGATCCTCCACCGCTTACGAATTTAGAAGCATCCGTCTGCCGCTTAGCGATGACCGGCCATCAGCCGATCATCATTGCATCGGTTTATCTCTCTCCCCTAAAAGACTTGCTCGAGAGCGACCTTCAGTCGCTCTTAAGTTTAGGCGACGCCGTCATTCTTGCCGGCGACCTAAATTGCAAGCATCGCCGCTGGAACTCTTCTGTAACTTCACAAAGAGGCAGACTCCTTGACGATTTAGTTGACAGACTAAACTTTGACATCATCGCTCCCATGACGCCCACTTACTTTCCCCACAATACTCGGTTTAACCCCGACGTACTCGACATAGCACTTCTAAAGAATGTAAGGCTAAGCTTTCGCTCTATAGAGGTGCTTGACGAACTTGACTCGGACCACCGCCCTGTCGTCCTCCGATTAGGTTTCCCTTCGGACTCTCCTCCCGACACTAGAACCGTGACGGACTGGGATAAATTTGGGCGATTGCTCGAAAATCCCAGCTCGCCACATCTAGACCGCGTTCCCGACGTAATCTCATCCGCGACCGATCTTAACGTAGCTATCGACTCACTCACTAGCCACCTGACCGCCACCGTTGGCGAGTGCTCACGACAAGTGCCGGTTGGTGATTATCACCACCTAATCCTGCCTCAGCACATCAGGTCGCTAATGACTGAGCGTAACGCGGCCCGCCGCGCTCGCGATCGCGCTCCCACTATCGATAATAAAGCTCGCTTCAACGACTTACACCGCCGTGTAAGAACCGCTGTAGCTGAGCTTCGCGCCCAACGTTTCGGTGATCTTATGGAGAACATTTCTCCTTCTCACCAAGCTTATTGGCACTTAGCCAGAGCTCTAAAATCCGAAACCGCAAACTCTCTCCCTCCGTTAACTCGTCCCAACAATAGCGTTCCCGCGTTCAATGACGACGAAAAAGCGGATTGCCTAGCATCCAGCCTCCAAGCCCAATGTGCCTTAAGCACACAGCCTTTCGATCCCGATCACGTGCGCGAGGTAGACGGCGAAGTGGAGCGCAGAACTTCTCTGCCTCCACAAGACCCCCTGCCCCCTGTCACTGTCGACGAAGTCATACAGGTCATCAAAGACCTACGCCCCCGTAAGTCCCCCGGCGCAGACGGTATCTCTAACGATATCCTAAAGCGCCTCACTCTTCCCCTTATCTGCCTCCTAGTAGCGATCTTTAACGCTGCTATGGAACATTGCATCTTTCCATCCCAATGGAAAGATGCAATCGTTATAGGCATCCACAAGCCCGGCAAAGCTCGTACCGAGCCGTCCTCCTATCGCCCTATAAGTTTACTAAAGGCCCTTGGTAAACTCTATGAACGCCTCCTTCTCGCCCGCCTACGGAACTCTATAGTCTCCAGAGGCATTTTAATAGACGAGCAGTTTGGCTTTCGTGCCAAACACTCATGCGTCCATCAAGTCCTCCGCATAACGGAACATATTCTTACTGGCTTCCAGCCAGCGTTAGGTAAGACCCGTCACACGGGCGCTGTCTTCTTCGATGTAGCGAAAGCTTTCGACAAAGTCTGGCACAACGGTTTAATTTTTAAACTGTACAACTTTCAGTTGCCAGATCGTCTCGTGCTCATCATACGAGACTATTTGTCGAATCGTAGCTTTCGCTACAGAGTTGAAGGCACTCTCTCCTCCCCCCGCCCCATAGAAGCAGGAGTCCCGCAAGGGTCCGTGCTCGCCCCCGTCTTGTACCTTCTGTACACTAACGATATCCCAAAAACGATAGGTACCCAATTAGCCCTCTATGCGGACGATACCGCTCTCTATACTACCGATAGGCAAGTGAGTCGAATCACTGAGAGACTCCAATCCGCTATCACCGCCCTAGGCGAGTGGTTTCGGAAATGGAGAATCGAGGTGAATCCCGACAAAAGCTCTGCCGTCCTTTTCACCACAGGCAGCCCTCCACGGCCAACTTCCCTCTCTCTCTTCGGTCGTGCCATTCCCTGGCAAAATAAGACCAAATATCTCGGTGTGACCATGGATAGACGTTTGAACTTCCACGCTCACACCAAAATAGTCAGAGACCGAGCCGCTTTTGTCCTCGGTCGTCTCTATCCCATGATAGGCAAGTATAGTAAGATGTCGCTTAGAAATAAGCTAAATCTTTACACAACTTGCATCCGCCCCATACTAGCTTATGCTAGCGTAGTCTTTGCTCTGTCCAAGCGCAATCTCCACAAACTCCAGACCCTCCAAAACCGCTTTCTCAGAGCGGCCTCTGGAGCCTCTTGGTACGTTCGCAATGCGGACCTACACAGAGACTTCGAACTTCCCACGATTCCCCAGTACTTTAAAGACTTGGCAGTCCGCTTTTTCGAGCGTACGCAAAATCACCCGAATAGATTAGTTGTGCAATCCACGACGTACATTCCCCCCGATCGTCCCCGTCGCGGTCGTAAAACTATACTTAGGCGGCCTCGGCACGTACTAACGTCCCCAGATGACGATCTCGCTGTCCGGATAGCGAGATTAGTCTCTACGACCTCCCCGAATAGGGCCTCCCTCCAAACACGACGCCGACGTCCCCGGGTTCGTCGGCGCCCACAAGGATACACTAGGTATCAAAGAGTGCCGGGGCGCTTCTCGCCCCCACTCAATCGCAACCGCACCCGCGTAACGGGGAACTCCCCTCCTGGCGGTGACTCACCTTCGGGTTCGAGACTCACGCCGGTCGAAGGGACGCCCCCGAGAGCGACAACCCAAGCCGAGGCTTCCCCCGCGGGAAGCCCTTGAGCGTTGGGCGCTACATGGGCTGAGGCTCCTTCAGAGTCTCGCCCCAAAAGTCCGGTGAAGCAGTAATGGCTGCAACAGCCAACTGCATAGTCAGCTCAGAAAAAAAGGTCATGGTCAGTTCGCAGTCGCAGTTCGCAGCAAGAAATCAAGAAAGGAAGAACCAACAATCAAGGAAGAAACTCTGCAAGAAAATAAGTGCTCAATTGAAGGTTCAAGAAAGAAACGCTGCTAGGAAAAAGGTAGAAACTCTGCTAGGAATTAAGTGTAAAATAAGTGCTCTAGTGTAAATAAATTCTTCACAAGAAGACTCAGCTTTACTTCGGCTATTTTATTTTGCGCTCAAGAAATCTTCGTGGTCAGCGGTTCACAAGTGCGACACCCGGCTTCACCCGTCCGGCCCGCAATACGGTCGCCCACAACATACAGTCCACTATAAACACGTCAGTGGCCTAGTCTAGTAGCTAGCTACCGTACGGTTGTCTAATTTCTACGGCGCTTCGTTGTCGTAGCTTCGTTTTAGCAACCGAGGAAGCTAGCCTACGCCCGTCGCCGCTGTGCGTGTTCGTAACAAACCCCATACTTGTAATCCTTAGATAAAACCTTGGCAGGGAGCTCATTCCACAATCAAAGCGTTCGCGGGAGGAAGTTTCTCTCAAACCGCACTGTACGCGACCATTTCGGTTCTAAAGTGTGAGAATGAATTCCCTGTCGATGGCGAGCGGTGCGATTGTAGAAAGTAGCCGTGGGCATCATTTCAAATAATTCCTCAGAACACATCGCATTGAGGGATTGCAATCCCGCAGCTCATTCAATCCCGTGGGATTGATATGCGGGATCACTTAATCCCACGCAGGATCCCGCATCTTTGAAATTATGTTATAAAATCAAATTGAAACTACAAATTTTTGTGTCAAAATCAACTTTTATTAATCTTTTCTTACATTAATCAACAGAAATTGTTTTTTCTTCTATCAATTAAGTATGAGTAATTAGTAATCTGTTTTCTTAGATTCATCTTTAAATATTTGGCATAGTTAATTAGTTTTGTTTATTTCACCAGTCACCTACAGAAAGGCCTGCACAGGCTCAGCGCAGTGCCATTTATGCACAACTGAAACGTCGCACTCGTGCTACACGCGATTTACGCGAATTTTCAATTTGCGGGATCTGCGGATCCGAATTTTGAAGTACGGGATCCAGCAGGTTAATAAAAGCAGCGGGATCCCGTTTTGAGGGATTGGAATCCCTAATCCCATTAAACACACACAGGGAGGCAAAGTCTCTCCTCAGGCTTAAGGGTTCGATACGGCAAGTGAGTTTGAGAACGTTCTCTAGTTCTTTATATTAACTTAACTTATACCTAGTACTTATTACTTTGTCAGGTACTGGCGATGTTGGTATTGTTCATTTTGCCCCTGTTTTTTATTTTATCTCTTCCTGCTCCGAGTAAGTCGGTGTTGGAATGGTTTACCCCCACCATGTCGTACTGTGAATAGGAAAAGGACATTGCACAGTTTTGTACTTATCATATTATTGTTTAATTATAAGCTTAGGTATACAAGATAGTCGCCCGCGGAGCTACCCGCGCGATTTGTGTTTTCCCGTCCCATACATACATTTCACACCTTTTCAGAACGCGTCGCTGTATCAAAAGGTAAACGTAGTCTAGAAGAGTAACTCAAGTCGTAAAAATAATCGTACATAATCCATTAAACACAGACTGTATTCAATTTAACAATTTAAATATTACCTCTGACAGATTTGTCAAATTATCTTAACATATTCAATTTAATCGTCACTTTTTTAACATTATTATACAAAGCATTTAAATATATCTCAAGTTAAGGCAGCGTTCGTTAATCCGTTGTTTTGGAGACTTTAGTTGCAAAATTAGTCTCTACGAAAAGCCCTTTAATTTTAGCGGTATAATATAATATAGCGTATGTCCACCCTGAAAGTGAATTCTAAATATAGTTGAGAAAATTTTTGAAATAGGATGTATAGTTTCGGATATTACCTCCAAACTTACAAACTTTACACCTGCATTGTCTACAATGAAAATCCATTCTAAATATTGGTGAGAAAATTTTGAAATTGCATGAGTTGTTAAGGAAATTACCTCCAAAATTTTTTGAGATATCATAATCATGACAGCCATAAAAATAATAAAAAAAACCCGGTTTGCTATAATACCTCGGTTAAAGGAGACTGGGTAAAAGTCTATAGACCTTTGTCCAAAAAATTTAAAGTCTGCCCCCAGGGTAAAGTTAAAGTGCATTAAGAAGAGAATTTCATGAAATATTTTTTTTTTGTATGGGACCATAAAAATGGTTACATTTTTACAGGAGATAAAATATATACTGCTACATTCACCTTATGGTGATCACCATGATAGATAAAAATCATAAAGAAAATACTTCAATTTAATACGTTTATTCTATAACTAGCTTCTGCCAGCGGCTTCGCCCGCCCCAAATTTCGTTATCGGCGTAGGTTCTTAGGGCAACTCCTCAATTATAGAAAAAAAAACAAACAATCAAATCTTCACTCTTTAGTGGCATAATACATTCGTGTCTGTGAAACCATGGAAATACACATATACAAAATTTCAACCTAATCGGTCAAGCCGTTTAATAGATGACATACCAACAGCAGCGCCACCTACCGAGTCCAATTGTATTTTTAAAATCATCCAGAAAACCATCGAAATAACCATATAAAATTTCAACCCAATCGGTTTAACCGTTTAGAAGTTATGTGAAAAAGTAATTACGTAATTAAGTAATTAGGAATGTACGGAAGGATAATTCTTACTACCCGTTGTCCTATTACCCGTTTTCCCGTATGAATGAAGCATTTTCCCGCGGTAAAAAGTAGTCTATGTTCGTCAGGAATAATGTCGGCTTCTAATGGTAAAAGAATTTGCAAATCGGTCCAGTAGTTTCCGAGCCTATTCAATACAAACAAACAAACAATCAAATCTTTTCTCTTTATAATATTATAGTATAGATAAAATAGCCTTACTTTATCCATCATTTCTTATATAATCAAGAACAGCTTGCTAGATGAGTAATGGTATCATCCAGAAAAGTTAAACTGGCGTCCTTTTATCTAGTTTATCGACATAAAATATCAATGAATATTTTTGTTTTATTTTTCTGTTTTCCAGGGTTATTACGAATCGTCTCAAACGCAGGTTTAACGAATTCCAGCTTTTCGAACAAGCCGGTTTCCGAAAAGGCTTTAATAACATGGACCACATACATAGGTACGCTGCGCCAGATTATTCATAAGACAGCGGAGTATTATAATCGGCCCCTATGCGTTGCATTCGCGGACTATGAAAAAGCCGTCGATTCCATCGAGTCCTGGGCGGTGTTAGTCTCTTCAGCGGTGCCACATTGACTACCGATAGAAGTGCTGAAGTCTTTGTATAACAGAGCCACGATGTCTGTTCGACTACAGGACTAGAACTCGAAACCAATACATCTGCACAAAGAAGAAGGAATGGGTGTCTAAGCTACTGGAATGGGATGGATATGGCTTCAACTTAAATGATAAGTACATCACTCACCTTCGATTTGCCGTCGACATAGTGGTCGGTCATGGCAGAATCGCTGGCAGACCTAGGCACGATGCTCGGAGACCTGAGCAGAGTTCCTCAAAAGGTTGGCCTTAAATGAATATAGGTAGGTATAAATAAAACGAAGGTAATGTTCAATGTCCATGTCGCGCCTATACTGGTTGTTGTTGGAAACGCTATTTTCGAAGTTGTTGACGAATACACATACTTACTTAATACAAAAAAAAAACATGATATGCCTTATTTGCTGACGACACCTTTTTACTTTTAAAAGGTCAGCAATGACAGATGTGTTATGATGAATTAAACAATGCCATATCTAAGATTGTAAATTAATTTAACGCTAATATTTGTTACTTAGTGAGAAAAAAACCAAATGTGTTAAATTTACATTACTAAATGTTAGTCAAATCCAGGTGTGTATTAATATTAATGGCGAGCAATTAGAAGTTGTTGCTTTAACAGTCTTTCTTGCCATAACGCTGGACTCCAAACTTTAATGGGATTCTCATATTCATAACCTAGCCAAAAACTTAGCTCTGCTGTGTATGCGATAAAGAAAATAAAAAAAATTTTAGCTACTTCCATAGTTTAATGACATGTGGTATCTTATTGTGGGGTAGCGCTGCTATTATAAATACAATCAAACAGGCAATTCGTGCTATTTACAAATTACTATCTAGGATTTCTCTAAGGGATAGATTTAGGTAAGTAAGGAAGCTGTCATCCGAAATGAAAATCTTTACGAGATCTATCACTTCTGTAAAAAAGCTAGAAGTCTACATTCAAAAGTTACGGAGATAAAGCCGTTTCTAGTTTGACAGCTGTCATTCGAAATAAAGATCTTCATGAGATCTATCACTTCTGTGAAGAAACTACTAGTTTACGATCAAAAGTTACAAAGATAAAGTCTCTCTCTCTCTAAAAAATAAATAATAGTATAATATATAAGATAGGTTGGGAAAGTTTTATTTAAAAAATTGATTGTATTTGTATTTCTTTATGATTTTTTTAAAAAAAAATTTACTATCTAGTTTCGGTTTACTCGTATTTGGACCAATATTTTCAAAACTCAAAAACGCATTAGTACCAATTCGCATAAGGACCAATAAGCTTTACGCATAAGGACAAATACGCGATTGGACAAATATGTGATTTGATAAATACGCGAATGGACTAATGAGATCTAATCCTGTTTCAAGGGGCCTGGCCACAACCTCTTATAGCGATGCAGTTTCGATGGGCTCCTAGTAGCTACTTTTTGGAGTTTACTCTCTAAGAAACGATATAAGGCCCTTGGTATGAAAAAAAATATCGGTAGTGTAATCGAGTTTCATAAAACAGTAACGCTGCCCCTTCCCAATGCTTTCCTAACCTATCTTATATATTATACTATTATTTATTTTTTTGAGAAAGAGAGGCTTTATCTTTGTAACTTTTGATCGTAAACTAGTAGTTTCTTCACAGAAGTGATAGATCTCATCAAGATCTTTATTTTGGATGACAGCTGTCAAACTAGAAACGGCTTAATCTCCGTAACTTTTGATCGCAGACTAGTAGCTTCTTTACAGAAGTGATTGGCCGGTTTTTTTAATCATTTGCATGGTTGACAGCATCACCAAAATACTATTTCCAGACCTTTTTAATGCGTCATCTAGCTCCAAAACTAAAAATTGGCATTTGACATTTTTGTCATATACTGCACACCTTAGTCCGGTTTCAGTATGACCTAAGAATTTGAGTTTCAGCTTGGGGTTTTAGCGTTTAATCTAAGGGGTTTATCTAGAATTAGGTTCTTAGGTAATTAGGTATTAAGTAGAATAGTTTTTTCGCAGGCAACCCAAACGGACACAGTATGCGAAAATGATTGCGTGAGTTTAAAATACACCGTTTTTAATATTTGCATATCGCTAAACACTGTTAATATATTTAAAATAACAATTTATAAACTGTCTAACACGTGCTATGGTTGCTTTTACTTGTCAACTTGTTCCTTTAAGGCTAAAGCACTATCAATTTAAACCCCAAGATATACGATAGGTTAGTACACGGTGACAAAATAATTTTAACACACTTATTTCTTAGATTTAGTATACTAGACGTGGACCAAAATGTAAAAGAGGCTGGTGAAGCTCGGGGGATTTACCTACTGGGTATACCATATTTGGTTTTTACTAGGGTCCTTTAAGGGTTTCATATCCTCAATTTTCTCTTCGTGCCACTTTTAGCAAGAATGCCAACTACAACTCACAGATATTATTTAGAAACTATATAAAACCTTCTAAAAATAACTTTTGACTAGCTTTATATTTGCGACGTTTGGATTTTAGAAATTCGTTTTCTATGAAGAGAAAATTCAGGATATCTAATGGCGGCGCTAGTTAGCTGCTATATGCGCCTTAACCTAGGTCGGGTTTATAGAGAGCCACTGTAGAACTCAACGTAGTTTGTATTTATGAGCCTCGTCGACTCATAAACTGTATGGATTGTATGGCAAGGGGTGTTTCATCTACTACTTTACATTAGTATTTAGAGTAAGGTTAAAAGAGTTTGTAGAGGTCGTTTACATACTAAAAATAAAGCAGGCCCAAGCATGCTGTCTTATAGGAAGACGAATGTAAGGCATACTGTTGATTTTAAATTTTAACGCATTTGATATCTACTGTCCAGTACTGTCTAGTTGGGGCCGTGTTACTCTATGCTACTGTTACTCGGATAACTTTTTTAATAAAGTCTATCCAAATTTAGGGCTGCCATCTGTTCGGGTTTTCGCGGAATTGTCCTATTTTGAAGCCTGTCCAAAAAGGGTTGAGGATTTAACTATAGCGCGGGTATTGAAATGGTTAAAAACAAATAGCGTTAATTTCGACTATATATCGTAATCATGATTTTCACTTTTGTGTTATGCTAAATAAGACCGAAATGATGTAGTTCTTTTATGAATTCTTTTTATGGCGTCCGTCCGATATAAAAAACCCAAGCTTTCAAACTCCATGTCCTGTTTAGATGATTCTACAGATGGAAACCCTATCTATTGCAAATGTATCGCAGACATTCAGAGATGTTCGTGAAGTGATTAGTTTGCGTCGCGTCGCCCGCGGCCTGCCAGGCACGGAGTGCGGAGTCAATGACTGCGGCGCGGGGCCCCGTGCCACCGTGTCGAGATTAGAAACGCTGCTTTCTACTCGGAGGCGGCCTTACCCTGGACTGGGAGAACTCTCGCCCAGCGACGTTGCCAGACCGATCTCAATCTTTTGCGCATAATTTTCTCGTAGCTTAAATAAGTTGAAAATTTTCCGTGAAAGCTGTAGTCCTAAGCAAATAACACGTTGTGTTTTGTTAGGTACCGACATCACGTTCCTTATCAGCCTAGCCCAGGCCTACCCTAACCAAGGGCGATTTGACCATTACTTTGGTAGCTGATATAAATAAGAAGGGGTGTGTGTTTATAATATTTTTTCACATGTTATTATATAGTTAAGTGTAGGTTTGTTGTGTTTATGTTAATAAATAAATAAAAAAAAAAAATCATCAACAATGCCTGTAGCTTTGTTCACGTCTCACTAAATCTCTTAAGTAGACTTACATGAGCGGCATAAAGGCATTGATTAAGAGTATTAAACTTACGCCTTAGATGAAATAATAGATATTTACTTCTAGAGTTCATCTCTGACTAGGTTACTCACTAAAATTAAAACTAATTCTGAGTATCAAACTCGTCACAGCCGACTTAATGTCATCGATGATGACTTTATTAAAAGATCTGAAAGTCAGATAAAGCAGTCTAACTCGACTACGATCATAAACTCTTAGAGTAAACTCTTAAATCTAGCTAGTATAAAAAAAAATCTGTTCCGATGGATATACTTAGGTAAATTAACAATCAAAAACTTTCTGTAGTTATCTCCAGAATTTACCTAGGATATAGTGTTATTCTGTGGCGATAAACAGAAATAGGTGGATACAGGTAAACTAATGGATGGTAACGAAGTGGCAAGTTTAATTTATTTTGCAGAACTCATATCCCCATACACCTGAAACTGAACGAGTCCACGACACGTATTTCTACCCCCGTGCAAGTTGAGTTTTTACTGAAAGACGTGAGCAAAGCTACTACCGAATAGATACTTATGTATGCAGAAAGCGTTATTAGGTAAATTACTACTACTTTATGATACTGCTCGACCTAATGTGGCAACATAGGTAATCTAAGCTAGGAGATTTGTTAGGATTTTAGAAATGTTTCGATGTAGTGGGAACCACATCCATCTTACTCTCGGCTCCTGCTCCAATGGATTTCCATTATTTTCATTTACCATCTTAATAGTTATCTATCTGTGCGAAAAAATTGTTTCGATAATTTATATCAAATAAAATCGTAAGTTACAAAAGATAAGTATGCCTACCTACGTATACCTATGTGTTTCCAATAAAATCGCTACAGTTCTAAGGGAAGAGAATTATGAAAGTTACCTTATCAAATTTAATAAATAGATAGGTAAAAAGGAATAATAATGTTATTAGGTATACCTATTATAATATTTATCTTACATTACATTTTTACCCACCTCAATATGTCTCCCGTAGGGTTATGGAGTGTTGATAAGCGCTGCGATAACGGCTTTTCCATCTGAATACCTACCTATTGGAAGCAAACGGAACTTAGATTCCTCACAAAGAACCAGATACTGAAAGGTATCGAATATGTTGTAGGTATGAATACTTATAAATAATTTTAAATTCAAAGTAAATTTTTATCTTTTCTAGGCATAAGTGAACACTATGATATTTCATAGGTGGTGCAAAGTAACTTAAGAAAAACATACCAAATAATATATGTTTACTTGCTAACATTTATTCTTCTACCTACTTACATTAATAGCTAATAATAATGCAACCAGCTTTCCTAGCTATAAGCAGATGTTTTCCGAGTCAGTTGTGGCGCTTAAGGTTTAGCCTTCCAGTGAAGAGTCTACCTCTCGTTTTTTAACAAATCTTTGTTATATATTTTAAAGTCTCAAGTATATTTACTTTAAAGCTGCCTGCCGTTTATTGATCCAGTAAAGAAGGTCTGTTAGTAAACTGTTAACATGTGGTGGGTAGGTAAATCTATTCGAGTTTTGTTTCTGTTTAAACTGTGTTGATTTTGAGATATTCAAGTAGTTTATATATCTTTGTGAGCTGTGGTGCGTGAAATCTCTGCAGTAGGATTTATCAATGTTTGAATTTTTATCGAGCCCCAGAATTATTACGAGCTGTTTTTCCTCTACCTATACAGATCTTCATGGTCTGTTTGCGATCTTGCTGATGCCAATGACAGAAAATAACACTGGAAATGCGATTTTTATAGCATAAGTGGGAATATCGGCACATATGAAATGCGGTGTGGTGTTTTTACAACTTAGTCTGCGGTAGTTACTGGCAGTACCTACCAATATTTTTATAGCCATCCTCAATTCAGTCACCTCTCAGTTTTGCTAATATAGGCATTTGCATTGTAGGCTTGTCCCTCTCTCTCTACATTAGACAGACCCTAACGATAAGCACTATGGTCGGAAAATTAGATAAATGGGTACTAAATATTAAATAATTATCAACTTATTAAATAATGTACTAGTAGAGAAAGAACCTAATTAAACAGCCTTACTTAAACAGCTTTTATGCACAGCACCTAAAAAATAAAGTGCCAGAAACTTATTTAATTACTAATAAAATACATAATAAGGTATGATTACGTACCTAGTTATATAAGTATTACCTAACTAAGACCTCTTAACTTCCTACCTTCCTGCCTACTTGTTGAAATTACCATTTAATTCCATCACTCAATTTGCCTTACCTAATAAGGAACAAACAATAATTTTAACAATGTTAATGATGTTTATTTACCTTAAGCACAGCATTACCTTGTTGATTTATATACGTTTAATTAATTTTAGAGGTAGCGATAAATTTATTCATTTAGTATGTAAATTTATCAGTGTCTTGCGTCTACCTAACCTTCACGGCTAAATTAATTATCGCTGACGATACAATCATTAAGTCCAAGTTAAGACCGCCGCACGTCATTCAGAGCGTATTGAACGGGCCACGCGACCTATACATAGCCACCTGGACGGTCACATACAAACTTCCCCTTCTAACACAAAGTTCTATTATGAACAAATTCTACGAAATGGTTGCTCTACCTGACAGACATAGAGTAGCTTTTCAAACAAAACCATAAAATGAGGAACCCCGTCGCCCTAAGCATTTGTCAGTATTCTGTTAATATACAATAAATATTCGGCGCCAGTTGTGCCACAAGTCCACACATATACATAGAAAAAGCGACGTTGTAGACTGTGAAGTGTGGCAACGTTGCAATGCTCGGCAACGGATTCCAAGCTTCCTTGGAATAAAGAATCATGGTTTGGAAGGGTTCTAAATGAGAAATTTGTCAAGATAGTAGACTTTAATAGTTGGTAGCAAGGTTGTTATTGGTTATAAGTTTAATTAAATGGTACCCCGTCTCTTTGAAGCGTAAAAGTGAACGACTCGAGGGTAGCGGGACGCTGCTGGCGCTGTGGACGCATTGTGTTCGTTTTTTAGCCGCGATAGAATCAATGTCAGTTGGCAGATTTTTTATTTTACCGTTTTTTGGCCTTGTTTCTTGCGAAATAATACAACAATAGATTGCTAAATGCAGTGTGAAACTAGGTCTATTATGCTACTTAAACTGTTCAGAAACGCGTCAGCTGCCTTAATTTCTATTTAAATAAAACTTGTTAAATAATAAGTTATTGGTGTGAATTAGATGATTAGGTCCTTTAAAACACCATAAAGATGCCACCATAAAGAAAATCCTAGACTGACAATATTGGTTTTCCACTAAAATCTACCAAGACAGAAATAACAATTTAAATATATAAAAATGTTTTTCTTATATATATTAAAAAAAAGACTGCGAGACAAATTCAATTAAAATCAGCTATTTTCTGCTGATTCAGATAATTACAAAATAGTATTTTCACACAAAATCAGTCTCTTTGATCTACTTAAAATATTGATTACCTATAGTAAAAATATCTTGACGGTATGAACAGGGCTGCCATGTAAGAGTCATCAATGACATAAAAAAAATATAGGCAAATTCTTGTTAATAATATTAATCAATAATATCATTTTGCATACTAAAGTTAGGCGACTTGGTATTCAAAGATGAAGTTTTTACTTTGAATATTCGGGCTTGGTCAAAAATTGTACCTGGACTAGATTATCTATGAACTTAACACAAAAACTCTTGTAACTACATGAAATCTGTACATTCAGTTAATTTTGTAACGTCAGTGTTACACACAATTTATTTAACCTATAAATACAAGTATAATACAAGAAATCCGCTTCAAACAATACATAATAACATGACTTACTTTCTTGAACAGAATTGACTGTTGGTTACTTCCTCTCCACTTGGTTCTTACTTCTTATATAACTTATTCAAGAGTTACGTAGTATTAACACATTTAATCCTAATCACTAAAGTTATATACGAAAACTTGGAACCCTAAGTGAGGTTTTAGAGCTTGTCTAAGTGTGTTCTTACAAAATCCACAAGTTAACCATTTGTTAGTCTAGTCAAGCTGTCAAAATCTGCTAACCTGACAGGCGAGTTGCCCTAACCTCTTAAGAACCTTTTTATTCACATCACCTGAGCCTTATTGAAGGGTTTTGCACAATCAGTGGGTACGTAATAACGGAAGTCACCTTCATTAATACCCTATATTATCCAAAATTTGCTAACTTATTTATACCCATAGACGTAAGTTTAGTATATATTAATTTGTGTGAAATACATTATAATTTTATTTAAAGCAATGTCGTCATCAACTACTTATGATATAAAAATATTAAAACGGGATTAAACGCGTCGTTATTTGGCAAAATAGTCTACCCGTGACCAAGACTGGTGTAACCCAGTCGAAACTTCGGAAAAAAGGTATTTTGCCAAATAACGATGCGTTTAATCCCGTTTTATTATTTTAAAATTAGTAATGGGACACGAAATTAAAGAACTTATACTTATGATATGCTTCAAACATAGAGGAAGTCAGGAGATATAGAAAAAAAAGCAAAAAAATCATAATTGGACAATCGCTATGCCAGTTATGGAGGTTTAAATGCTAGCAGGCAATTTTGTAAATTAAAAAGAATAGATAGTCTCAAGATCTGGCCTTTTTTTTTATTAATAAGTGTATTTTCATCAATTAACTACCACTTTTGTGACTTTGAGGCGGATCATGTATGCTACAATTGCAGGGTTCCTTGCAAAACCTACGTTATGCTTTAGTTTTTTTATTTTATGTTTAGGGCATTTTTTTATGATTCATGTAGATACAAAATTGTAACCTTTTCTTGTAAATAATTATAACAATGCAAATATCACTAGCATAGTGGAACTATTTGATTAGTATACCTAACTCAATCATTCTCTAAAAATTTTTTTTTCTCTTTTAAATCTTCGTCCATGAATAGGTTAAACAATCTTGGCGACGACGCCTCACATCCTTTGAATGAGTTAATAGCCCTGCGTGGTAACCCATATTATAATATAACTCCTTTTTTAATGTTAAAACAATTTGTGTAAGTATGCTTCATGTATCGTTACACAAGCACTAAAATCTTGGTAAAAATATTTTAGTACGAGTAGGTATAATATGGAAAAATCAGTGTTTATACATGGACAATAACGACCGCAAGTTATTCCATAACACTATCATAGGCTTTTTATAGATTCTAAGAAGCACACTAGCACGTGAATTTTCCTACATTGCATACATTTCCTTTCTTCAATCATGCTTGTCAATTCTTAATTTTCCCTTCCTTTTCATCTCTCAGAATGAAAGAAGGACTAATAATGAAACGGTGCATGGAGACTAGAATGTAAACTAGTTTTGTTTATAGACAAAATGTACTAATGTTAGTTAACATAATAAAAGTACGAAAATCCATATTTTTATTTTAAACAACTAGGTTTAAACGAGATAGCAACGTTTCTATACGCCAAATTTGTAAGGTCACGGCCGACACATATTTCGTATTAAATCGGAGTTATTCCAATCGTGAAATTATTCAATTTGTTGATGAAATGAGATATACTTATTGGTATTGGTATGGTCTTAATCTCTTCAATAGTTTAAGTCTCAGTTGAATAAATTTGACGGTTTTGTCAAACATATTCAGAGCAAAACAAAAAAAAACTAATCTATTTAAGCAGGATTGTAGCAAATATTGACAGTGTATATTCAGTTAAAATAAGAAATAGTAAAATTATCTTAGAACTGTGACTTGCATTGATCTAAGAACATACATACAGGAAACCGAAAAAGCCAAACAAAGATTAAATTTAGATCAAAAGTTATATTTTTAAAAAAAAATCAAATACGGGGCCCAACTTTTGGCGGGGCCCGGGGCGGACCAACCTCTCCCCGCTCAATCCACTACTGTTTTATTGTGTGATTCACTATTGCTTCCTCAGATTCGGTGTATCTCTATCAATTATAGCAGATACCCGTATCTTCATTCAAAAACTTGTCAAAAAATGATGGTGAAAGTCCCAGAAGAACAGCCCCGACTCGTCAATCAGTCCCGATGTCGGAATTAAGTAGTGTGAATTATGTACTTGCAAAAGGATACTAGGAGTATTCCTCAAATCCTAGTACCTAATTTAGTATATAATTTTTTCACCACGCTTATTCGTAAACAATGTTATTACGTGCAGACAAAGCAGGTGCCAAGACCTTAATTACACCCACGGGCTTTTTGTTTGTAAATTTCGTTCAATCGCGTTCATAGAACTTACGGGCGGTACGCGTCTATTCTATCAAGTTATGTACAAAAGCTGTTTGTTCAAAATATTAACTACGCTCATACTGCAAGCGTGCGAACTAAAGTTTTAACTTTAGCCAAAACTTTTTAATACATACATTCTTTAAATATCTAGCAGTGGCGTTGTTTTCTCTACTTCTATTCTCCCTATTTAAATTGTGTTTTGGTGAGTTTTTTATTTATTCACCTTATGTTTTTATTTATTTACTAGCAAATGTGATGAATAACATTGTGTATAACACGAGCGGTAAGGACATTACAAACTCGAGTCATTGAAGCTTTTGGCCTTAAGGCTTCCAAATAGCCTCTCGTTAGTATTTTTTTCCTTTTCAAACTTAATTAATACACAATGTACATATAAAGCGTAGGTACCTAGTAAAAATCCGATATTTTGAAATTATGTACCTATTTATAGTCAATTGAAAAAGTAATACAGATGTCACATCTGCACCTTTTTTTAAAAAAAAAATCCTGTTTTTTCCATAATCGCTAGAATACAAAAAATACAACTATTAAGGTAAACTTAAAAAGCAAACCCCTATCTAAATAAAAAAATGATCCAAATCGTTAGAGTCGCGTCCGAGATACGCTAATTACTATATATTCTCCTTTTATTCATGCACCAGTCATCGTCTTTGATAAATTCGACAACGTCGAGAAGTCACTCTCCGCACACCGTATCTTACGATTACCCTGTCTAACGACTTTAATGGCCTAACGAATGAAAGATTGCTTAGGCTCTGACATCACTATGCGATATTTAGAATAAATGATAAAATCACGTTAAATCTCACCCTTATGACCAACTCACCATCAAATTTCACCATTACGTACGAAACGATTCTGAATTCACCAGTGGTGGTCAATTAGAAGAATTCGATTCCCAATTCACTACTGGTGATAAATAAGGAAAATTTTTTTCCTAATTCACCACCAGTGGTGAAGTGGGATTTTTTTTGTTCTAATTGATCACTGACGGTGAAATAACACTATTAAACATTGCAATATCTGGTAGTGCCAATTGTAAACAGCATTACCGGCTAATTTGTAAACAGCACTACCAGTAGTGCGGCTATTGATCGTAGACTAGTAGTTTCTCTACGGAAATGATACATCTCATCGAGATCTTTATTTCGGATGACAGCTGTCAAATTAGATAGAGGTTTATCTATAGTAAATAATCATCGTAGATTAGTAATTTCTTTTCAGAAATGATACATCTCATCGAGATCTTTGTTTCGGATGACAGCTACCTACCAAATGAAAAAGAGCTTGATCTCTGTAAATAATGATCTTAGACTAGTAATAATTTGATTTCAGGAATGATAGATCTTATCGAGGTCTGTATATCGGATGACAGGTGTCACATTAGAAAGGGCCTCATCCCTGTAAATAATGATCGTAGACTAGAAATAGTTCCATTTCAGAAATGACAGGTTTTGTGACCTTTATTTCGGATGATAGCTGTCAAATTAGAATTATGGTTCATTTGATCACCAGTAGTGAGTTGAAACCATTTTTACCACTGGCAGTAATATCGGAAAAACTATCGTGTTAAATAGCCACTGGTGGCCAGTTGGGAAACACGAGTAGATAGCAATTCATCATCAGTGGTAGGATTTAGTGGTGAGTTGGTCATAAGGTAAATCTCACACCTTACCAAACCAAAAAGTAACTTTTAAAGTGTTTTCTTTTAATTTCTTTCTTCCATTCATTTTTATAAACACGGGCAGTTCCGTACCATTAAACGAATTTAACTGTAAAAGAGGTCTGCACAAAGGTTTTCTTGAATAGCTCATTTAGTTCATAATTTGAGGTGTTAACACCCATATCTTATTTGTAGGTACTTAGAAATCAGACATCTGAATTACGTGAACTTTATAGAAAAATTAGTTCACATTAGTAAACCGGACATTATCCGTTGTCCGTAAAACTCTTTACTAGTATGGTACAAATAGGGAGCCATTTTTAACAAAAATTTAGCAAAAAAAAGTATTTGCAACGGATGCTATCCTGGTTAAATAAAATGGGATTCCTTAAAATTACACCTTTAAGTTTTAATTATCATTCATTTAAATTATTAATCTATTTGCTGTGTCTGAGCTTTTCCAAATCTTTTCCCAAACGGTGTCTTCACCTGTCTGCACTTAAAAAAATAATAAATTAACCTAGGCTCAGGCACATCAGACAAGCACAATCAAAGCCATTTTTATATACTCTTCGATTACTTAGTTATTGTGTCGGAGATGGGACTTGAAAATATTAAAATAATGAGTTTTGTTAATAATTTTAACAAAAAAGGGTTTTAACAAATACCTACACTCTCAGCTCCGCTAGCTATATGACAAGTATAATTCGAAACACCTAACAATTTTTTTTATTATGACTTTATGTGATTTAATTTTACGGAACCCTTTGACAAGCAAGAAAACTGTTACTTGATCGGTGTTTTTTATCTAATCAAAACTATTGCTTCAAGAGCTGCCGACTTTAGTTCTTTGAAAAGTGTTTTATCCGTGAGTTTATCGATTACTTGAAATCAATATGGTATTGGTGTGCTAAAGGTATATTATCAAAAAATTATTGATATGATACAAAGCTGATAATAAAATACAAGTGTTTTCTCTACGAAACTACGCAAGTAAAAATATATTTTTTTTTTATTTATTTATTCTTTTTGCACAAACAAGTACAAAGTGTACAGTGGCGAGCTTAATGCCAAGGGGCATTCTCTACCAGCTAACCACAAGCTTAATATATAATTTTAAATGGTGGTGCAATAAAACTAGGCCTAACTAACTAGCATTATTATCATTATTATCAATACATACAAATATTTGAATTAGTAAGTAAGAAACTAATTTAGATAATCAGACGTACAGATAGAAAACCTTATATAGGATATAATAATATAGCTGTTTTTTTTAATCTTAATTAAATTATAAAAAAAGGTTGTTTAGGTAATCCTTGTAATGGCAATTTTTATTTCTTATAAACATATATAAAAAAAAGTCATAAAGGCATACATACCACAAACCTCCGTTTATCGATCGATATCGATATAAAAGACAATAAAATTGACAGTATTAATAGTATTGACACATGGTTGGCAGCATTGTTTTTAAAATTGGGAGGCTTCTGCTGGCACTTAACAGGTTCAAATCTAAGGAATAAGATATAAATAGAGTTTTTGGCGCGAATCTTAAGAAGGAGTGGTGTTTTTTTCTGTTTAATTTTTCTAAATTCATTTAGTGACTTTCGATTCATATATTTTAGCAAAGTTTTACGAAAGCATGTTAAGCATTGTGCAGCGAAGGCTCATGAATAGTAAATTATGAAGAAATAAGCAGGACATGACGCGCAATGTCTAACAAGGATCCACACCAAATCTCCCGCCCAATCTTGGGACTTGAAAACGAGGACGCGCGGTAACGCCCGCGCCACGATACGATATAATATAATTGACTTTGACTCTGGCAAATGCATAAATGGTCTGCTAAGACCGTGCGAGCCCATTATAATATTAAAAAAAAAAAAAGATATAAATATGTATCTATAATCAGTAAATATAAGTTTAAAACAAGTATTATCGATTTTCAGCTCACAAAATTGTAGGCGGTGAATGTGATGGCGAAGTTCAGAGGGGGAAACAGATATTTCTGGCCATTACTCAAAAACTATGTAGGAAGGGTGAAGTTGTCTATTGTGAGATAGGCACCAAATATGAGATAGCTAGGTATTGCTCAAACTAAGCACAATGATGATGTGGCGCTAGTGTTCCCCGAAACGTCATACTGACAGCCCCTAACATATGTCGGTACTCGCCAGTTAGAGACGCTTTACGCGACCTTGCGCATTTTTGAGGAAATGAAAAGCAAGTTTTTTGACGCAAAAACTTCTCAAGGTATGTTACAACGTTAGTCTTACGCTAAATTTTGTCATTAGATATTCATTATGACAAGAATATGATCTATTTTTCGATAGCCTATAGTTTTTTGTTTTTTCTTTGTCAATAAATAAATCCGCTATTTTCTTATATTTTGAGCTTAATATAAGATACATTGGTATTCCTAAAATGAGCTATCTCATATTATCACAATTTATATTTAGCCTCCTCTTATAAATAATTAAAAAAAAACATGGTACCACAATACCATGGTAAGTGGTGTAAATGCAGTAAGAAGCAATCAAATAGGTTACTTAAGGGCTGCAAAATATTTTGGTGTTACTAAGGGTAAGGAGTTCGTATGAGAAGGTGCCCAGCATTACCAGAGTATTTGAACAAGATGTAGTAAAATATTGTCAAGAAATGAACCAACGCTTTTATGGCTTACAATTAAAGGGCATTTAGTAAGTATATGGCGTATCAACTGGCTATAAAGGCCCCCTTTAGTTAGCGGGTGCTCGAAAAAAAAAATATTGTGAGGTTTTATAAGAAGGCACGATACTATTTAAGTTAGAACGCCTGAAGCACTTTCTGCAGCCAGTATTAAAGGATTCAATCCTGAGGCTGTTAGCCATTTTTTTGATTTATATTAACTATAATTAACAAATACTTGAAATCGGCAAAATAAAGTCTTCTCGACATAAAGTGTAAAACCTTGATGAGACAGGCATTACGGTAGTACAACATCAACATTATTTATAAAATAGGTCATAAGTAGGAAAGGTAGCTATAATGGGTTGGGCGTTCCAAATATGAGATACTATCTCGTTTATTAGGAAACCGTTTGTCTGATACAAGATTTCTGATTTAAGTAATAAATACAAAAACGTCCAACTTTTTTTTAATAGATGTACTTAGCAAGTTTTTCAGATATCCGCAATCATTTCTATTTTACAAAACCCTACGTGAATGCTTGTACATACGACAAATAGGTACTTGGCCGGTATATTTTACATTAAAACCGCAAATATATAATACTAAAGTAGTAAGTAGGTATGTTAACCCATTTTTTACCCTGTTCGGGTTGAGCAAACAGTGACTTCCAGACAATTGAGACTACCCAGAAAAATCCATAGCGGTTTATTAAGTACTACTTGCCTACGTGGCAGAAAACTTGAGTAAAAACAAGGATGATGCGATATGTAAGTAATAAAACTAATTAAGATTTTCATTGAAATATATGAAATTTAATAGTACATTATAAATTAATGTTATTAAAAGTGCCTTTTCTCAGGGTTTAAAGCGCTAACACGGCTATGCTTTAGCAGAGTTGTAAACTAATAGTACTTAGAACTTTGCAGATTTGTTTGAGAACTTAAAAAAAAAGGGAAAAGGGGTCAGTTTAGGAATTTCTTTTCATGTAACAAAAGTTTTTTATATTTTCATTATTTTTCATATCCCGCGGAACACTATTCATTAAATTTTAGTCCAGATCAGCGGTATCAGGTAGTATTATAACTTAACCCGAGGTTTTACAACTTAATTAAAGGGTATTTTTTATAAACTGCAATATTATTACGCTTAGATGTTTCGACCGACAACGGAAAGATGCAGTTCTTATGACGTCAACTGTATTTTCAAAGAACGGTATTGGACCCCGCAAAGAGAAAAATTTAGGAGTTAAGAAAATTAAGATCCACACTAACACAAGAAATAAATTTTGTGATTATACCTAAACTCTAAACGTAAAATAACCAATAATAAAAAGTGGCCCCCAGATAGGTTTAGGGACTGAGAAAGACATTTTTTTATCTAGTTTTTCGGCGGGTTAACTACCCCGCAAGTTAAGTTAAGTCGACTAGGTGATTTTAAGTTATTAAATATTATTCATTTCGTAGTAGGTTTTTTAGGATCTTGCTAGTATTAAGTACTAGAACTTATACTATTATTTATTCTGAGGTATCAACATTGTTGTATCTAAATGTAAATCCTCAATTTTTGATAATAAAAATTAAATAAAACATGCAAATCTAGATTACTCAGTTTATTACATGGGGCGCGTTCGTTCTGGGATGCAGAATCATTATTTTCATTACTTTTGTCACCTGTCATCCGTTCGTTTAGCATTGGTATCAAAAATATCAAAATTTTAGTATCATCTGTGACAATATTTTTGTCACTTTTGCCACCGAAAAATGAAACTTTAGACCCATGTCTGGAGGTGGGATTTTTGTGTTAATCTGTCAAACTGCCTATACATATTCATTGTTTATGGTAGTGTGTGTGTGTTTTTATCGTAGTGTGTGTACATCAACCGTTCGTTTTGCAAGTTTTGTTACCAAAAATTATGTTTGTAACGTTTCAAAGCTACACGCTCGGTAGGTGTCGGTGGCAAAACTGGCGTTATCAAAAGTGTGAATAGTATCATTCGTGGGAACTCTTAATCCCAGATCGAACGCGCCCATGATAACTGACCATTGTGTTTAAAATACCTAACAGAGGTAACTACCAACTTAGGTAGGTAATAATTTTCATACGAATATAACAACAATGTAGTAATACTAATTACTATAAATACTATGATAATTAATTACGTATACAATATTCCTATGCGACATGAGACATGACATACCTAAATCAACATCAGCTACAATGCCGTTCGATATTTCCTTCCTGGCATTCCGGCCATTGTGACATTTCAAGGAAACTGCTGCCGTATGCCAGCGAGTTAGCGCGCGTGAATCAGGTGGCGTTTGATTACTCTGTCACCCGACACCATCGCATTGTGCAAACCAAACACTCAGCAGCTAGGCACGCTGCACAATGGAACGCGACCTCATAAGGCAGGCAGCACCATATTATGGAGTAAAGAATCCTTTCTGATTCATTAAATATTGTGCCGAGGTATTTTAGTTATTCCTGCAACAATGTCTTGAAGGTAAATGTGTACTGTGTCGCATATAGTATCTATATTTCATTAGATATATGTGTCAGTAATAAAAAATATATTAACATTTGCTAGGAATTGGTTTATCTAATACCGAACGAAAGTAGGTACCTATAATATAGAAATTACATAATGTTTATTTTTTTACAAATTTATATGTATACTATCTTATTCCCGCGACTTCGTCTGCGTAAACTTTTTGGAAAAAAAAAACAGCTTTTGACTGTTTACTGTTTTACATACAATAATATCGGAATTGTCATACACATTTTCTTCCCCTTTTTTGCCGTCTAGGGGATAATTTTTCAAAAACGGTGAATCACGTGAATCTTAATTTGTAACGTTTAAATCAAGCTATAGCCATTTCCATGCAAACTGCCAACCCATATTTTACCCCCTTAGGGGATTAATTTCCAAAAATCCCTTCTTAGTCCACACTAACGTCATTTAAGGAACATTTGCGCAAAATGACATGCTTCTAGATACAGCGGTTCTAGCTGTTCATTGATCGATTAGTCAGTCAGCCAGTCAGTTTCTTCTGTTAAATTAAATATAGCTGAATCGGCTTTGTTTCCTTTGTTTCCCTTTTTTAAAAGAACCTAATACGGTTGTTCTAATTCAGAAACCTTCCCCGGCGTGTGCATAACAACTTAACAAAATTTCATTATAATCGGTTTACCCCTATCGCGCGAGTCCGACTCACACTTGACCCAGTCTGACTCGTATTTGACCCTTTTTTCTTTCTCAGAAATCTTCCCCGGCGTGTGCATAACAACTTAACAAAATTTCATTACAATCGGTTTACCCTTATTACGCGAGTCCGGCTCGCACTTGACCCTGTCTCACTCGCACTTGACCATTTTTTCTTTCTCAGAAACATTCCCCGGCGTGTATATAACAACTTACTAAAATTTCATTACAATCGGTTTGCCCTTATTGCGTGAATCCGACTCGCACTTGACCCTTTCAGTAAATCCTTATATTATTGGAAGCCTACGTCATACAAAGAACACACCCTCCAAGTTTCACCGCCGCTTACCTCTCTACCTCCTGTCCTTGCAGACGAAGTTTTGCAGACTATCAAAATTAAGTTCACCCCTGATTATTATATTAATAAGTATTTTAAACGGGGCGATGTCGGACTGCAATTTTATTGCGACGTAGTTAAAGTAAAAATGTCCTAAGCCCTCGTCATATAGATAATTTAGTTTACTAAACGCTTTGAGTAAACTTTATTAACGGTTACTACTAGCACGGTTACGTAATTTCATAGACACTAAGTATAGACCTCTTCACCAAAGTCATTATGGATTTTGGGCAACAGAACAGGGGCACTGCATCACAGATTTCACGGAGCGCCATTTTTCGACGTGGCGACAGCGTTCAATAAATACTAACACAACGGTTTTTAAGCTGTTACATTTATAAGCCATTCCACATACACTGAGATCGCTCTTAACTGGTTTTTATTTTATGCACTGGCTAATAGTAGCTTACGTGTGACAAATTCGATGACCACATCAGTATTAGACATCTAATGAGAACAGGATTGTGTTCTAGTTGTGGTAAGCTGATTATTTTAAGAGCTTTCTTGAATTTGTCCCAGTTTAGCACAGTCTGTCACAGTAGCTTCGTACACCTGGGGCCCAAGGGACATAATAACCAAGAGATTGCTAGAACAAAGTTCATCCAGTACTTCTATCGAGCGCTAACTTAGGCTTGTGTTCTGTAGAAACGCTGTGTTGAATACGTCCAGCCTATGGTAATCATAAACGGCGTAGTTAGTAGCAGTGATAATGTTAAAATTGAGTTTGTTTACCAGTCTGTCGAGAACCTTGCTTTTGTTCTACTCAGGAATGGTGGTTTTTTATCGGCATAAGCCGCGATGATGATCGGCTGATGGCTTTTCAGTCTAGCCTATTGGCTATTCTTACTCACCAAACGAGCTCCGCCCTGCTTATACGAACATTTTAGGAGTAAACAGAAACAAAACTGTAAACAAAAATATAAAAAAAACTTTTTAATTTCGGATTACAGCTAAAGTATTAGAAATACATAAATAATATATCTTACCTTTTTATAGGAAATTTAAAAAGTTACAGTTTTTGTCTACACGATTTTATCGTATTAATAATTGTTGGCGAGACATTAGCTAAAAACTGAAAAAGGGTACCTTTTTTCCAAGATGGCGGCGCGAGCGCAACTGGTATCAATGGGGACTTTTATTATGCACAACGGGAGGTCTTAATGAACTTGTACACCAAAATTCAAAACTCAACCTTTATTAATGTTTTTTCATTTTCTAATTTGATTGGACTATAAAGTTGTTTATGTCTTCTTAAGTAAGTTCATCCTTCTTTGAATAAAATCGGATTGAGTTTTCAAACATGTGTCAAAATAAAATGTAATTTAAATCAAAAGCACTAAGGAGTATTGATATCAACTTCGAAGCAAATAACCGCCAAATAACTTTGTACCCCTTTTTAACCCCGTAAGGGGATGAATTTCAATAAAATACGAAACACGTCTCCCATCAATTCTGTTAAAAAAGGTTTATACAAAATTTGAAGTGGATTTGACCAAGGAATCACGTTGTCCCATACAAACTTTGCCACCCTTTTTCACCCCTTTAGGGGTAGAATTCCGGAAAATCCTTTCTTATCGGATGCCTACGTTATACAAAGAACACCCACTCCAAGTTTCAGGTCTCTACGATCAGCGGTTTAGGCTGTGCGTTGATCCATCAGTCATTCAGGACAAAACATTTTATGTGTATAGATAGGTATATCCTATAAGCATATGTAATATGTAAGTAAACACACAGTGAATATATATTACATTGTTAGTTAGGTATGTATGATAGGTAATATACCTACAAAGATTTACTAGGAAAAATATTATTATGTAATTCTAATCCCGATTATGGCATGGGAAAATGGCATGAGACCAGTAACTACCTATAATAAATCCTATCTTTTTTGCAAGGGTCAGTCTGTGAAATTGCGAAATGGGGTATTTAAGGAATCTACATGCGATAGAACTAAAATTCATATGTAGGTACCAACGGGATATTGTTAAATAAAGGATCAAAAGCCTCATTCTTTGGTTGTACGGCTACTGGGCGGCCATTTAAACATCTTTTCACACTCAAAGAAGCAGTTAGACCATTCCTTATTAATATTTAAAACATGACACAAGAACTAGCTACCGAATAATATCTTACATATTTGAATTCTTGTACATATGAACATTGAACATGAACGACGAAGGCGCTGTACCACCTACTGTATAATAGTGTGTAAGCTCATGCCGAAAATCTCCATAACACAGCGGGAGGTCCGGCGGGCATTGCTTTCTATAGACATTCACAAGTCGAGTGGGCCAGACGGTATACCAGCAGTAGTACTTAAACAGTGTGCTCCTATGTTGTGCCTTGTACTCACACGCCCGTCTTCGCACTTTCCTACCACACTAGGCAATTTCCATTTGCATGGAAGACTGCGAGTGTGCACCCGGTACCCGAAAAATCGATAAATCAGATACATCGTATTAATACAGGCCTATTGCCAATAAACAGCTTCTAAGATACCTAGGAAAACACGATCTGGTCATTGACCGTCAATATGGCTTTCGCTACGGTCGCTCGACATCTCACACATCGACGGGCACTAGCCATTGAGAGTCAGGGGGAGGCATTGACATGTAGCTTGGATATTAGCGAAGGCGTCCGATCGGGTTTAGCACCTGGGTCTTCTATCAAAGTTGCCATCATACAGAATGCCCGAAAGTTTGTGCAAATGGGTGGCTAGCTTTTTGTCCGATAGACGCAAACGAGCCGTAGTTGACGGTAGTTGCTCTGATAGCATGGAAATTTATGCTGGTGTCCCGCAAGATTCGGTGCTATCTCCTTCGCTGTTTCTACTGCATATCAATGACATGTGGTCCATCAACAATATATATTACTATGCAGATGACAGTACTAGAGACGCTTATTACACGAGCTGTACAAACATCCCTCGTTCCGTTGAGGAGGAAAAGCGCGGAGAATTTGTGTCTCAAATTAAGACCAAAATCTGTCCAATGTCTCTGACTGGGGACGGGAAAACTAGGTCCGTTCAACCCTACGAAGTTACAAGTCTGCGCGTTCACCGCTAAGACAACTCTACTGTGGAATGAGCTCCTTGCTTAAGTTTTTTCTAAGGACAACAATATGTGGTTCTATAAGAAGGAAGTTATTATATTATTGAAGGGTTGGCAACGCGCAAGTGATGCCCAAGGTGTTGCAAGCGTCCAACCGCTAACCATCAGGCGGACTGTTAACTTTTAATGATTTATGAAAAAAAAAACTAGCACATCCCAGGTACCTACTACGAGAACGCCTCTGCACACACCATCAAACAAATAACGCTTCTGTCATCTACCATGCCGTCTTGACCGTATTGATCTCCAAAAATAAAAGATAAATTGAGGCGTATTCGATTTCTGGGCATCGTGTCGGCAAACGCTCCGTCTGCGCAGAGATAAAGATTGGTGAAACTGCTTTTTTGTGTGCTTCTATCGTATACTACTATTTTTGTAAAAAATTACCTTGAATGAATGATTAAATGAACGAATGAATAAATATTTCTTATTGTACACCAAAAATATGAAACAGTAATTTTTTAAGTCACAAAGTTCGTGAAAATAGCAAAAACGAAACCCTTATAAATTCGTCATGTCCGTCTGTGCGTCCGTATATTACACATCATAACCTTATTATTTCGCCTTTATAAAATGTGTAATTTTATAGAAATCATACAAAGATGTTATAAAAATCGAGTAAGGAAATTTTACTTTCATAGCTCTCCAAACTTACATTTAACCGAGGAATGAAAGTTTTAGTCGCGCACCTTATTATATGGGGTATCATTGGATAGGACTTTAAAAATAAATTTTAAATTTTTAAAAACTTTTTTCGGAGATTTATATTTTGCGAGTAATTGGCTTCCTAAGTTGAATTTGTGTTTCGCCGGGCCTCTTCTAACTTTTGACCGAGTGATCAAAAATTCACTACTTTATAAATATGTACTACCAACGAAAATTGCTTAAGATATAATCGGTTCATAAGTTTTTTAGATATCCGTATTAATTCTCATTTTACGGAACCGTAACTTAATGCGTCTATGCATTGACCTTGAGCGGTTGTTTAAAATATATTCTAAGAAAACAGTGTTATTCTCCTATCTTACCTATATTATAAATAGTGAAGATTGCAGTCGCTAAAATTTAGTACACATACATATAACATGGGCTTTATAACACAAGAATAGCTGAAGGATTGATTTAAAATATTAACTTACAACCGAGTAAAACCGCGAGGTATAGCTATCAAATTAATAATAATTCAATCCAGGACAAGGCAACCAAGACGACAAAATTGTGTAGCAGATATAAATAAAGTAACTTAAAGCGATAAGCATATCTATATACTTAAGTATCAAGAAAACATATAATTTAGCTTTGTAATCTAATCTTTGGTATCTGTACAAACTAATTCAAGTTACCTGTAAAAACTAATCCATGTTACCTGTATATCCTAATCCAAGTTATCTGTACAAACGAATCAAAGTTACCTGTAAGGTGAGTGGGGGTAAGACGGAATGCTTTTTTGATGAGATAACTAGTGCATTTTTAAAAGTGCCGTGTGTAAAATGTTATTGTATTCAGTCATATAAAAACAACTCTTTGTCCAAGTGAGTATACCAATTGTTACGTAAGAAGCGAGGAAGGTCCATTTTTCATTATTTAAAAATGAAATAAAGTTTATTGAAATAACACTTTATGACTCAAAAAGCTAGGGGTAAGATGAAATGGTAAGGGGGAAAGATGGAAATAGTTCGTAGATTTTTTTATATAAGCGCTAGGTATAATTGACTAATAGATTCCTACATCGCTAGACGCCAATGGATAAAGCTATTATTATTATTTAAAAATACCCATTGTAAACCGCCAAAACACTATGTTCTTTCAAATTATATTTCTGTCTTACCCCGTTTTGAAGTAGACTGGACAGGAGTTCTCAACCTTTTAGCAGTTGTTATTTATAGTTTGAAGGATGACAAATAAAAACAAACACTGGTGAGTTAAAAATGTTTTCTTTAATTGTGAATTATTCATATTTTTTATTTGGTACTTGTATGACGTTAATTTATGAATTTATAAACTATTTGAAGTAAAATTAATTTTGTTCATCATAGTAAGTATGTTTAGATTGACTAAAGACAGTTGCAAATTTTATAACGCCAAGCATTATTATTATATGTATAAATAAATATGGATAACATACCCGTATGCTAACAAAACAGATAGTTTTGATCTATTTAAAAGCGCTGCAGATGCCTGGAACTTGGATGACTCGGCAAGTATTTTCACGCAGATAATACTCAATATTCAAGCAGAAGCACCTAAAAATCACAAAATGTATTATAATCTGCTAAAATTGTACATTAATAGTAGTAGGTACATTTTCCTAAACCTTCTAAGTTTAATTTGAAACAAAAAAAAAACAGTGAATGCTTCACAATAAAAACAACTGAGAAATCCACAGGTTGAAAACACCTGACATTTACTATGAGTTTTAGAAAAGGGGTAAGATGCAAAGTTTAATATTTCCGTCTTAACCCCGAAAAAATTAGTGGTGTAAGATGAAACACCACATGAACTCGTAAAATACCGATAAACTTCACTTTCACGCAGTGAAGTTTTATTATATATATTTTTATCACCACAATTATAAGTCAAAATAAATTCTATCTTATCTGCTTACAAAGTTACAGATACCGGGGTTAGATAAAAAAACACAATATTTAGACGAAAATGACATGTTTTCGAAAATCGCTTACAGTCACACAACAACACTTAGTAACTGACTCGAAGCAACTGAATGGCGGGAAGCAATAAAAGGCTGATCAAAACAATGTTGCCAACAACCAAATTAAGGTGCAAAATTCGTCGCTTTTGTTGGTTTTCTAACTTACACCGTTTTTCATCTTACCCCCACTCACCTTACAAAATAATCCATGTTACTTGTTCCTACCTTATGGGTTTTTAAAGGTACTAAAACATTTTTTTTATTTCTAAACATGTCAACACCATTTACTGCCTTTTGTTTAACAATGCACTTATGCCAATACCATATTTAATACTCCTAGAGATACTAGATTTTATGGTTTGTTGAAGGCCATTTTTGTTTTATTACTTTATTATATTACCTTCCTCATTGTTGACAGCACTGACCAAAATATGGTATTGTCTATTTAAAGAACATCCAGGTACACTCACAATTATGTACTATCAACCAAAATCTTGGGTGTCCACTTTAGATATTTAAGAAATTTTTCGTTTGCATTCAATGCAATTGCGTTGACGCCGCCCATAAAATTGTTCGCCTTTCGTTTATTTTAATTAAATTAATATTAATAATATATTAAAAATATAAAATTCATAATTACCTAAATGAGGTTTTAAGTGTTTCCCTATTCATGAATATGTTCGAGTACCTAGGCCACGTGACCTTAAATGTTAAATCACCTAAATTATACTGCTAAGGTTATTTATTTTTCGTAACACTTACTTGTCAACAGTGTCTTTACGTACAGGCAAAGCGGGGGCTAAGACCTTAATAACTAGTCCCACGGGCTTTCTCTTTGTAAAGCGGTAATATGTAAATTTGTCGAGCGGTAATGAATGACGCACCATACGAACTGTCTATTATCTATCAAGTATCAATAAAAGTTTTCCAATTCAAAAAACAAACTACGCGCACACTATAAACGAGGAATTAAGTACAATTTTTAACTTTAATTTAATTCATAAATTCTCTATCAGTGGCGGTGTTTTCTTAACTTCTATTTCCGCCATTCCAATTGTGTTGTGGTAAGTTTATTTATTTATTCACTTTATATCTTTATTTATTTACTCGTTAATTTGAAAAATATTTACTTGTTTATTGTGTGTACATAACATTGACGGTACGGAAATAACAGACTCGAGTCATCAAAGCCATCGGCCTAAGCTTCTAAATAGCCCTCGTTAGTAATTTTTCCTTATCACCCTTCCCAAATAGCAAAAATGCGATAAAAGAAAATCTTATAACACAAAAGAGTTATATCAAAGTCATACAGACGTAACGCTTGTGACTGCTGGTCATATATATGTATTTCTTAAAGCGTTTTAGCTGTGTAAAGCTTTACAGCAAAATTGTTACATTAAACTATCATATAAACGTTTACTCTGCCACTTTGTTTAACGCCTATAGCACTGTTGTAAATAGGCACTCACAACAGTCGTTATTGAGCTACTATGTTGTATATAAGGCTTTCGTGGTACCGTTATCAAGCGAATCCATACTATTATAGGTCCCTAATAACTAATATAACACTGGTGTTTAAATAGTCACTATCACTGCTTAACCGTGATACAGCAGCTACCGTTATAATGAATTTACAACAAATTTGCGTTAAAGCTGCTCCTGTTAACAACTGCTCTAAAACCGTCCTAATTCGACCTTAATTAACACTAAAAAGTTGTAAAAACGTATTTACAAGGCTTAGATATCACTACTACATAACAACTTTGTTATTTCCTATTTATCACTAAAAAATCACATATCGCTTCACTGTGATATCTTTACAGGACCTCAAATTTTTAATGGCTGCGAGATGTTGTAAATCGGTTGTATATAAGGAACCGCAACTCTATTCAGTTATATATCAAATCTTAAAAATATTTGCTGATTAATTTATATTTATTTGCCTAAATACTAATAAATTAACGAGGGTCATGCAAAAAACACTATTAATATACTACTTGAATATCAATAAAAATGCAAGTGCAAGTGATATTGAACTATTTATTACAATACTATCTCTCGTTACAGAATACAAAAGCATTAACATTAAACAAATAATAACTTTTCAATTATTTTTGTCTCCAAACTTCGAAATTTATAGATGGTCGACACAACAGTAATTAAATTTGTAATGGGAAGGAATAGCAACCACTACATTAACACTCAATGGTTGTATATCAGTGTTCGCGTGGCCGTTTTATCGCTTCATAGTGATACCAGTGTTTAAAATTTCCTTATATATTGCCTAAAAGTCACAAAGAACGACGCATATATGATAAATATGTATCTAATTAGCCCCGAGCGGAGCTGCAATACAATAACTATATCACTTAAACGTTCTAAATCAGGGGCCCTTTCCGCGTTGTAGAAACGTTTCTAATATTCTAATATGACCAATCATGAACACCATTTTGCACCCAGAAAACGTTCCTATAACCGATATACAGCTAAGATTTGCTAGTTGGGTTAAAACACAATGTACTATTATTGTTCAAAACTTACCCTTAAAATACTGTAGTAGGTAACCTATGTAGTTATTATCTACTATAAACATGTCCTGTTACTAGGTAGGTACTATATCGTTTGTAGGAAAATGAAGTAGCGCCTCTAGCGGACGTATTTTGAGCAATTAAAACTCAAAGCTACTGTGGAAAGTATTTAGCTAAACCATTAAAGACAAAATAATAGAAAGCATAAAGAAACCTACTGGTTAAAATCACGTTGTGTCTTTATTTAGTAACTACTTACTAGATTTTTCCCGCAGCTCAGTTCGCGCTAATTTCGGTTATCGGTGAAGGATTACTACGGAAACTTCTTGAATATACGTAGGAATTTTGCTAAAACTAGCTAAGCTGTAGCTAAAGTTAGAGGAAGTTATAGTTTTTCTTGCAAGAACTTGTTAATTTAGCCGGACTCAAGTGACCTATGAGCACAGTATCTTAGCCATATGTATTTCTAAGCTACCTCGATTGCAGCGACATTGGTTCCCTCGCTGTGTGTGGCGTGAAGAAGTACCAAACATACGAACTCACACTCTATCGCATCTATTATATTAGAATGATATTCTTTTCGTAATAATAAATAATTAAATTTCTAAAGTTCTAAAGTTTCTAAAATCAAATCTTAAAGAACCCCATACTGTAGTACCTAGAGAAAACCTTAACCCTGTCGGGAATTCATCCTCACATAATTCATAGGTAAAATGAAGCTGAAGTTTATTTATTTAAAACAGTTCCTTTCAAATTTGAAAGTCAAACGTTAGCAATACTTACCGGTTCTACTACCGGTTGTTGTTTTCTACTGAGAAGAGTCGGCAAGAAATGCAGCAGATACTCTTTCGCAAAAAAGTTTCCAATGTAGTTTTATTTTTATTTTTTGTGTTTTAGCTAATAATCTAAAAAAAAACATTAAGTAAGTTTCTTTAAATTTTCATAAAATGTTTGTTAAATGTTTGTTTAACTAACAGATTCTAATATGTATAATGAAGGTAAATGACCTGTCGTTTTATATATAGCACTAGCTGACCGGGCAGACGTTGACCTGCATGATACCGACTGCAGTGCCATCTGCCAGGCTGATTTGTGAATCTAAACCACCCAGGACGCCACCCAAACGCATACAAACAAAAACATTCAAATCACTCTAGCTGTTTAGGAAGAGTACCTACAGTGACATACACACGTAGAGTAGAATTATGTATATAAGATAGCGGAAGGTAATACCAACATATGTAACTGAACACGGAAAAGGTAAGATCATTGACCCTTGTCTGCAGAAACCGTAATGAATAAATACATCCTTCGTCCTTAGTTTCTTTTTATTCAAAGGTGGAAAAACATGAAAATTAAAGTTCAAAAGCGACATAGAAAACACATTTTACGGTCAGAAGTCAATCGTGGTCGGACACTGTCGTAAACTGCTTACAATGGATCGTAAAAATGCTTTATTGGGAGTGTTGACTTCAGAAACACTACCATATGTCTGAAGTCACTCGAATTATCCTATGTATTTAAATGAAATTAAAAAAAAAAATTTAAGAAAAATTATTTTGAATTTTGCTGGTGAAAAATATAAGGTTGAAGTTAAAAGAATTAACATATCTATTGTTAACATTTTATAAGGATTATAGATTTAGTACCTTGAGAATCGAGCTTTGCTCGTTTTCTTTAACAGCGGCAACTATTGTCAAGTAGCTTTAGTGTTGCTTTACAACGCCATCTATTGTCAAGTAGCTTTAGTGTTGCTGTGTTGGTAAAAATAATAGTAAAACTACTGGTAAATAGATGTCAGTAAGAGTCATATTTTTCAGTTTATCATTGCCTGAAAACACGGATAAAACGACGTTTTCTAAAAATTAAACCTAACTAGATCAATTTATTGCCCCAAAAACCCCCTGCATACTAAATTTCATGAAAATCGTTTGAGCCGTTTCCGAGATTCAGATTATAAATATATATTTAAAATATATATATTATAAATATATATATATATATTAGGTACAAGGATTGCTCTAATGGTATTAGGTAAGTGGGAACTTAACTAACCTAAAACTTGTCAAAAAAGTTTACCTTAAGCAACTAAAAGTTGTCTAAAAAACTGATTTCTGGTGAAACTCCATAGTAAGGGAATAGATGACCACCCGAAGGTTTGAGTAGGTACATTGGGAATGAACAATGAAGCCTTACTTAACTATAAATTATAGGCAATGTGGGACGAGGTCATAAAATGCGGTACTCATTACTTAGTTAATTAACTTTCTGTCATGATGGTCGACACAACAGTAATTAAATTTGTAATGGGAAGGAATAGCAACCACTACATTAACACTCAATGGTTGTATATCAGTGTTCGCGTGGCCGTTTTATCGCTTCATAGTGATACCAGTGTTTAAAATTTCCTTATATATTGCCTAAAAGTCACAAAGAACGACGCATATATGATAAATATGTATCTAATTAGCCCCGAGCGGAGCTGCAATACAATAACTATATCACTTAAACGTTCTAAATCAGGGGCCCTTTCCGCGTTGTAGAAACGTTTCTAATATTCTAATATGACCAATCATGAACACCATTTTGCACCCAGAAAACGTTCCTATAACCGATATACAGCTAAGATTTGCTAGTTGGGTTAAAACACAATGTACTATTATTGTTCAAAACTTACCCTTAAAATACTGTAGTAGGTAACCTATGTAGTTATTATCTACTATAAACATGTCCTGTTACTAGGTAGGTACTATATCGTTTGTAGGAAAATGAAGTAGCGCCTCTAGCGGACGTATTTTGAGCAATTAAAACTCAAAGCTACTGTGGAAAGTATTTAGCTAAACCATTAAAGACAAAATAATAGAAAGCATAAAGAAACCTACTGGTTAAAATCACGTTGTGTCTTTATTTAGTAACTACTTACTAGATTTTTCCCGCAGCTCAGTTCGCGCTAATTTCGGTTATCGGTGAAGGATTACTACGGAAACTTCTTGAATATACGTAGGAATTTTGCTAAAACTAGCTAAGCTGTAGCTAAAGTTAGAGGAAGTTATAGTTTTTCTTGCAAGAACTTGTTAATTTAGCCGGACTCAAGTGACCTATGAGCACAGTATCTTAGCCATATGTATTTCTAAGCTACCTCGATTGCAGCGACATTGGTTCCCTCGCTGTGTGTGGCGTGAAGAAGTACCAAACATACGAACTCACACTCTATCGCATCTATTATATTAGAATGATATTCTTTTCGTAATAATAAATAATTAAATTTCTAAAGTGTTAAAAAATTGCAATAAAAGTTTTGTTGAATGACTTTTTTACTTTTTTATGATAATTTTAGCATTTTGTTTTCATTCGCCACAAGAAAAAGTCCTTCGGTTGACGTAAAACTTTCATTTTAGACTCAAAATATATTTATTAAAGTATTGTCATTTTTAAGCTACAAATGCTTAGATTCCTATTTGCATTAGAACCTACCTACCTACTCTCGTTATGTGTTTTGTAAGACTCTGCCAACACCGTTTGTCACTGGAGATCTTTTTTACTATCAACGCTTCTAATTTATACTTTCGCGATTCAGGCAGGCATAATGGCTGAAGATCTGATGTTCTTACGCGACTTCTGGGGACTCGGGGCATGGGCGTAGCCAGGAACTTCAAGGTTGGGGCAGCCGCCCCACCCTAGACTACACAAAAAGCGTATAAAATCGAGACTCTTGCCTGTACAGTACATTTTTGCCATATGAAAATAATATTTTCTACCAGATTTGCCCCACCCAAGCCTTGTCTTCCCATCCTAGCTAAATAGCTGGCTACGCCCATGACTCGGGGCTTTCCCAGTAGTAATGTAAACAGGCTACGGAGTGAGACGCTACTTGCGTCGACCCCTTAGCCCAGCTTCATCTTTAGAGGAGCACGAGGAAACCTGAGTCGGCTACCCTAACAATTGAAAATAGCGAGTACAATTTTTTCTGTTTTTATACTATTAAGGTTGCAAACGAGCTAATAGTCCGCCAGATGGTAAGCAGTCACCGCAGTCTATGGACTCTTGCAACACCTGGGGCATCACACCCGCGTTGCTGACACTTCAAAGTTTTATTACTTCTTTCTTGAAAAACCTCATATTGTCATCCTTACATACTTACTTACTTACTTACTTACTTACTTTAAGCGTTCGCGGTATTAAGTTCCTCGGAATTAAATTGCAATAAAGTGATCATTTAGGTTGGAGGATAAATTCCGCATTTCCTTCTCTGTTAATTCAAAAATAGTTTGTTAGGAGGCTAGGTAGGTATCCATAATTTCCTAAATCTACCATTATTTGCATTTAATATAAAAATATAAAGAATATAACCGTTTTTTAGGTTTTTTTAATCACTAAGGTGGCAAACATGCTTACGGTCCGCCTAATGGCAAGCGGTCTCCGCAGCCTGTGGACGCTTGCAACACCAGGGACATCACTCGCGCGTTGCAGACCCTCGAAAATCAAATCTTAAAGAACCCCATACTGTAGTACCTAGAGAAAACCTTAACCCTGTCGGGAATTCATCCTCACATAATTCATAGGTAAAATGAAGCTGAAGTTTATTTATTTAAAACAGTTCCTTTCAAATTTGAAAGTCAAACGTTAGCAATACTTACCGGTTCTACTACCGGTTGTTGTTTTCTACTGAGAAGAGTCGGCAAGAAATGCAGCAGATACTCTTTCGCAAAAAAGTTTCCAATGTAGTTTTATTTTTATTTTTTGTGTTTTAGCTAATAATCTAAAAAAAAACATTAAGTAAGTTTCTTTAAATTTTCATAAAATGTTTGTTAAATGTTTGTTTAACTAACAGATTCTAATATGTATAATGAAGGTAAATGACCTGTCGTTTTATATATAGCACTAGCTGACCGGGCAGACGTTGACCTGCATGATACCGACTGCAGTGCCATCTGCCAGGCTGATTTGTGAATCTAAACCACCCAGGACGCCACCCAAACGCATACAAACAAAAACATTCAAATCACTCTAGCTGTTTAGGAAGAGTACCTACAGTGACATACACACGTAGAGTAGAATTATGTATATAAGATAGCGGAAGGTAATACCAACATATGTAACTGAACACGGAAAAGGTAAGATCATTGACCCTTGTCTGCAGAAACCGTAATGAATAAATACATCCTTCGTCCTTAGTTTCTTTTTATTCAAAGGTGGAAAAACATGAAAATTAAAGTTCAAAAGCGACATAGAAAACACATTTTACGGTCAGAAGTCAATCGTGGTCGGACACTGTCGTAAACTGCTTACAATGGATCGTAAAAATGCTTTATTGGGAGTGTTGACTTCAGAAACACTACCATATGTCTGAAGTCACTCGAATTATCCTATGTATTTAAATGAAATTAAAAAAAAAAATTTAAGAAAAATTATTTTGAATTTTGCTGGTGAAAAATATAAGGTTGAAGTTAAAAGAATTAACATATCTATTGTTAACATTTTATAAGGATTATAGATTTAGTACCTTGAGAATCGAGCTTTGCTCGTTTTCTTTAACAGCGGCAACTATTGTCAAGTAGCTTTAGTGTTGCTTTACAACGCCATCTATTGTCAAGTAGCTTTAGTGTTGCTGTGTTGGTAAAAATAATAGTAAAACTACTGGTAAATAGATGTCAGTAAGAGTCATATTTTTCAGTTTATCATTGCCTGAAAACACGGATAAAACGACGTTTTCTAAAAATTAAACCTAACTAGATCAATTTATTGCCCCAAAAACCCCCTGCATACTAAATTTCATGAAAATCGTTTGAGCCGTTTCCGAGATTCAGATTATAAATATATATTTAAAATATATATATTATAAATATATATATATATATTAGGTACAAGGATTGCTCTAATGGTATTAGGTAAGTGGGAACTTAACTAACCTAAAACTTGTCAAAAAAGTTTACCTTAAGCAACTAAAAGTTGTCTAAAAAACTGATTTCTGGTGAAACTCCATAGTAAGGGAATAGATGACCACCCGAAGGTTTGAGTAGGTACATTGGGAATGAACAATGAAGCCTTACTTAACTATAAATTATAGGCAATGTGGGACGAGGTCATAAAATGCGGTACTCATTACTTAGTTAATTAACTTTCTGTCATGATGGGGACACACGTTTCTCTTGCTTGTCACTTTCCGCCAACAATGTACGTTGTATAGAATCCCAACAAATCATTAATGTAAAAAAGGACAATATGTATGGTATTGTTGGTTCCATCGCTAAAATAAGCTAGGTGCTTATTAAAATTTAAATGGGTATCAAATTTCTTAAATTATAGGAAACTAGCTTTTGACAGCGGCTCCGCCTGCCCTAAATTTGATTATCGTCGTGGGATTCTTACAGCTATAGCTATGGTTCGTTCGTGGAATTTGGTTATAGTTTTTCCGCGGGAAATTTTGAATTCTCCGGGATAAAAGAAGTCTTTGTCCTTCTCCGTATCTTTAATTGTCTCTGTTCAAAATTTCAGCTCAATTGGATACTCCGTTGCGACAGGATTGAGTAAAAAACGTTATAGTTACTCCTGCGGGAAATTTTAAATTAAAAAATAGTCTTTGTCCTTTCCCGTGACTCAAACCATCTCCCTATCAATTTTTAACTAAATCAGTTCAGCAGTTCCCAGTCCATCCAGTGGGTGAAGCGTGATTGAGTAACAACCGTATTAAATTTGGTTTATTTATTTATTTATTACAGAACCTTTATGCATTCTCCATACCAAATTTCATCTTTATCGGTTTAGCGGTTTAAGCGTGAAGAGGTAACAGACAGACAGACAGAGTTACTTTCACATTTATAATATTAATATGAAGGGGGACGAGGACATAAAATGCAGTACGTCCTATTACTTGGTTAAATAAAAAAATTTGTCATGATGGGAACACACGTTTCTTTAATTTGAGACTTTTCGCCAACAATGTTAGTTGTATAGAAACCCCAACAAAAAAGGACCATGATCACAGGAAATCAAGTGGGATGTTGATTTTAACTATGAAATTAGGTACTAACTCAAATTTAAATGGGTAACAAAGTTCTTGACGATTTCAAGTAGCCTATGTCCTTTTCCGGGACTCAAACTATCTTCATGCCAATTTTCATTTTAATAAGTTAATCAGTTTAAGCGTGAAGAGGTAACAAACAGACAGACAGAGAGAGTTACGTATTTATAATATTAGTATGGATGGTCCCTCATTTGAATGCGGACATAAAGTGCAGTACTCATTTCTTAGCTAATTAACTTACTGTCATGATGAAAATACACATTTCTCTTGCTTAAGACTTTCCGCCAACAAATCCAAATAAAGAGTTACAATGCCTAAAAAGTAAAAAATGAAACTTCATGAGACATTCCGCCCATCGTTTTCATCTTCTTCTCGAATGCCAAAAATTTGCAGGAATTTGAAGTGAAACTGTCTCCTATATATAAAGAATTTGTCACCTATTTTGATACAATATAAAGCTAATAATAAAAAAGAAGTGTCCTCTACGAATAAACGTAAGTGAAAACATTATCACATTAACTTTACATTTAAATATTTGTATTAGTAGTACTTACCTAATTTAGTATTTTTCAGTTAATTACAAGGACTGCCAATTACACTGATCTGTAAGTACGTTTGCAAACAACTGTAATTTCAGCTTCGTGGGTCAGTCCTTAGAGAAAATTTCTGCACTGGTAGAGAGCTTATTCCACAAGCTGGTGTTTGCGGGAGAATGTTTACCTAACCGCAATGTGCGTTGAAGTGTATGAACTTCCTACCGATAAAAAACGGTGCGATGGTAGAAAGTAGCCGTCAGCTTAATTTCAAACTTTTATATTAATAGAATGGTTCTAAAAACAACTTACCTACAGTAATCAACAAAATTACCAGTACTTTTTAAAGCATATTTGTTCGCAGAAATACCTCTGACTGACGTAAAATCTTACTCATATTTATTTCATAACAATGTGAAATTCCAAGGAGATCCCCATACTACAAGAACGTCATGAATGTAAGTATTGGTAAGTACCTACTGGAAGTACAATTTGGTATGTAGTTAGCTCGGTAATGACCTCCTACTCGGTTATCTGCTTAATGACCTCTTATCATAGTGCCTACCGCCTTTTTTATTTATATGCCGCTGCCATTAATATAAAAAAAAACTTGTACATCAATGATTTCTACATCAATAACCGCTGCTGATTTTTATAAAGAGATAATTTTGTGACAGAACTAGTACCCTCGTTGCTAGTTCCTTGTTACCAGTTCTGGACTAGCATCTAATTTCGAAATGACGAACTAGTATTAAAAGCTTTTTGTATATATATATATTTGTAGATATCTTAATCTAATATAACTACCATATCTACCTTAAAATCCTTTTGTTTTGATGCTTAACAACACTTTTCTGCGTATTTAGTTATCAACAGCTGTGTTGGTCTAGTTCTATCGTAAAAATCCAACTACGTGGGTATGTCGAAGGCAATTGGGCAAGTAATAATTAGGTAGGTATTGTTTCAAGACAGTACCTACATGTATTACTTACGGTTAGGATTAGTTATTAACAGGACAAAATCAATATATTTTTTTTCGATTTAGAAACTCAAATTCATGTACATAGTACATACCAATTTCAAACTCTAATTCAGATCAAATTTTTGGCAAAAAGTAATTATTTTTACCTTTTTAGTGCATCTTTTTGAAGCCTGTTGTTTTTAAAATTTTTTGTTTTTGCTTTTGAGTGACGAATTGCTTTTCTTTCGTACACTAAAAACATCCATACTTGTAACAAAATTTTATACAACCCACATAAAAAACGTGTTTCACCAATTCCAAATTAACAACCTTTTTTTTTTTTCTTTAAAGTTTTAGTTTGAAATCCACTTCATTAATATGGGACCACCTCAAGTCAGGAGCATAGTCTTTCGAATAAAAAAAGAATTTTTGAAATCAATTCACAATTGACGGAGAAATCGGTGTACATACAAAAAAAAAAAACTCATCGAACATAGAACAGAGCGAAACAGTGCTTCACGTCGGGGCAAAGGTTGTTACTTTACAAGTCGCAAGTTCGGCCCCATATGGAGTACTGCTGCCATCCCTGGGCGGGTGCACCTGAATACCAGCTTGGCCCATGTGACTCGGTTCAAAGACGGGCTGTGAGAATTGTCGACGACTCCAAACTCACTTGCAGTATCGAGTGAAGTCTTAGGACAGATTTTGCCTCCCTGTGTGTGTTCTACCGCTTGTACACTGGGTTGTGTTTTGAGGAATTGTTCGAAATGCGCCCACGGCTACTTTCTACCATCGCACCGCTCGCCATCGGCAGGGAATTCAATTCATTCTCTCAATTTTAGAAACGAAATGGTCGCGCACAGTGCGGTTTCAGAGAAACTTCCTCCCGCGAACGCTTAAGGTTTTCTCCAAGGACTACAATATGGAGTTATTAGATTTCTGAAGGGTCGGCAACGAACGAGTGATACCCCTGGCGTTGCAAGCGTCCATAGGCTACGGCGACCGCTTACCATCAGGCGGACCGTAAGCTTGTTTGCCACCTTCGTGGTATAAAACAAAAAAACGCCTATAAGCTCCTTAAGCATTGGTCGGCAACTTTTAGAGCCACATATTAGTAAAATAAAATGATAGCTGCTAATTAATAAATTTTGCCAGCGGCTCCACCCGCCCTAATTTAACTCCTTAATTATACTAACGAAGTTTGCTATAGCAAGTTTTAGTTCGTTTAAACTTTTTCGACATTTTCACTGGTAGAGAGCTTATTCCACAAGCTGATGTTTGCGAGAGAAAGTTTATCCAACCGCAATGTGCGTTAAAGTGTGAGGATGAAGTAGCCGTGAGCTTAATTTCAAACTTCTTTGGTTCTAAAAACATATTAGAACAATGGTTCTAAAAATAAATTAAGATTTTACGTCTGTCAGAGGTATTTCTGCGAACAAATATCATTTAAAAAGTACTGGTAATTTTGTTGATAAGTCCTCTGATTACTGTAGCTAATTTGTTTTTAGAACCATTCTATTAATATAAAAGTTTGAAATTAAGCTCACGGCTACTTTCTACCATCGCACCGTTTTTTATCGGTAGGAAGTTCATACACTTCAACGCACATTGCGGTTAGGTTCCAAGTTCCAAGGAAATACCCATAAAAGAACATTATGAATGTAAGTATTGGTAAGTACCCACTGGAAGTACAATTTGGTATGTAGTTAGCTTGATAATGACCTCCTACTCGGTTATCTGCTTCAATGACTTCTTATCATAGTATATACCTACCGCCTCATTAATTAATATGCCGCTGCCATTAATATACAAAAAACCTTGCACTTCAATGTGTACATCAATAACCACTGCTGATTTTTATAAGGAGATAAATTTGTGACAGATTTAGTAACCTCGTTGCTAGTTCTTTGTTAACGGTTCTACACTAGCATCTAGTTTAGAAATGACGAACTAGTATTAAGGCCTATTGTATATATATTTGTAGATATCTTAATCTAATATAAGTACCATACCTACCTCAAAAACCTTTTGCGTATCTATCTAATACCTTTAAACAAGCAATTCCCATATATATATATGTATCAATAATCATATATATGAATATCGGAAACAGCTCCAACGATTTTCATGAAATTTCGTATGCAGCGGGTTTCGGGGGCGATAAATCGATCTAGTTAGGTTTGGTTTTCAGAAAATGTGGTTTAATCCGTTTTTCAGGCAATGATAAACTGAAAAATATGATTCTGACATCTATTTGCGAGTAGTAATATACTATTATAATATTTATCGACACAGCAATATTAAAAAAAAACGAGCAAAGCTCGGTCTTCCAGGTACTTTAGTTATTAACAGCTATGTAGGTATCTTGTTTTATCTTAAACTACCTGGTATCTTGAAGTAAATTGGAAAAGTAATAATTAGGTAGGTATTGTTTCAAGACAGTACATTTATTACTTTAGGTTAGCATTAGTTATTAACAGGACAAGATCAATATGTTTTTTTTTTCGATTAAAAACTCGAATACATGAAAATCTTTATTATTAATCTTTATTAAAAAAGATCTTTCACAGTAAAAGAATAATGCATACTAAAACTTAACAAAAATAACAACCGGCTTTAAGGCTTTAAAAATATAAAATATATAAATAATTACTTTTTGCCAAAAATCTGATCTAAATTACAGTTTGAAGTTGGTGTCATGCAAGTGAAGTGTGTTATAAACTGTTAGGTAGGTACATAGACACCAACTACAAACTCTAATTCAATTCCAAATTAACATAATTTTTTTTTTCTTTAAAGTTTTAGTTTGAAATCCACTTCATTAATATGGGACCACCTCAAGTCAGGAGCATAGTCTTTTGAATAAAAAAAGAATTTTTGAAATCAATTCACAATTGACGGTGAAATCGGTGTACATACATAAAAAAAAAAAATCATCGAACATAGAACTTGGTGTACTCAACAGAGCGAAGCAGTACTTCACGTCGGGGCAAAGGTTATTACTTTACAAGTCGCAAGTTCGGCCCCATATGAAGTACTGCTGCCATCCCTGGGCGGGTGCACCTGAATTCCAGCTTGGCCCTTGTGACTGGGTTCAACGACGGGCTGTGAGAATTGTCGACGACTCCAAACTCACTTGCGGTATCGATCCCTTAAGTCTTAGGAGAGATTTTGCCTCCCTGTGTGTGTTCTTTCGCTTGTACAATGGGTTATGTTCTGAGGAATTGTTCGAAATGATGCCCACGGCTACTTTCTACCATCGCACCGCTCGCCATCGGCAGGGAATTCATTCTTACACTTTAGAAACGAAATGGTCGCGTACAGTGCGGTTTCAGAGAAACTTCCTCCCGCAAACGCTTAAGTTGTGGAATGAGCTCCCTGCCAAGGTTTTCTCCAAGGACTACAGTATGGAGTTCTTCAAGAAAGAAGTTATTCGATTTCTGAAGGGTCGGCAATGCGCGAGTAATACCCCTGGTGTTGCAAGCGTCCCTAGGCTACTGTGACCGCTTACCATCAGGCGGTCCGTAAGCTTGTTTGCCACCTTAGTGTTATATAAAAAAAAAAGAAGAAAAAAAAACCGCCTTTTTTAGTCCGTTAAAAAGTAAAAAAAAAATCTAAAGCAATCTTTTAGAGCCGCATATTAGTAAAATAAAATAATGGCGTGCACGCCGAATTTGATCATAATTTTGTTCAAACGATGCAACTGATTTCTTTTTTGAATCCTCCTTCGAGCTACCAAAACTTGTAGGATTGTAACAAAATCGACCAAATTCTTGCAAACTTAACTCGTTTAGATATGCCATTCTGATGTTTGTTCGATATATCTTAGGTATACAAAAATAGTTCTCTTTGTTGTACTTCTTAAATATAGACTGCGTTTAAATAATAGTTGGTACATTTTTGTTTATTTTCAAAATTTTACCAGAAAAACGTCTGTACTGCAGTAACGTATTCTATTATCTAATCTGTGACACAGGTATATAAATAACTTTGACTATCAAAGACAGCAACAACACGAATGACGTCACTGTACAGAATTAGCAGTACGCTGATAAATGACATAATTAAGCATTATGTACGCTTTTAGCGGCGTTCAGGGTCAACATAGAAACTAATAGTTTGAGGAAAATTACTTAAATTGCTTGATTACCTATTGCAAATAAAAAAATAAGTAAAAAATTTGTTATACTTAAGTATCGAAATATTTCTGTGTAAATTTTTTTTATCTCACTAAGGTGGCAAACAAGCTAACGTTCACCTGATGTTAAGTGGTCATCGTAGCTTGTGGACGCTTGCTTGAAGGGCATCATAAGGTACTCGCGCGTTCCTTAAGAAACCTAATAACTCTTTTTTTGAAGAACCTCATACTGTAGTCTCTAGAGAAAACCTTGGCAGGGTAGCTCATTCCACAACCTAAGCGTTCCGGAAGATCGCTCTGTGTGTAAGCATTTAGGTTCTATGGAGTCATAATAAATGTGAATGAAATGGTTGTAGAATGAGCTCCCTGGCAAAGTTTTCTCTAAGGACTACAGTATTGGGATCTTCAACAAAGAAGTTATTAGATTTTTAAAGGATCAGCAACGCGCGAGTGATGTTGGACGACCCAGGAGTTGCAAACATCCATAGGCTGCAGTGACCGCTCACGACAGACCGAAAGCTTGTTTGCCACTTTAGTGGTAAAAAAAAATCCCCGCAAAAAGCGAAAAGCGCACTGCTAAAGGAAGTAGCGGAGTAGCCGTGGGCATCGTTTCGAATAATTCCTCAGAACACATCTTATTATACAAGCGGTAGAACATACCTAGTAACACAAGGAGGCAAAGTCTCTCCTCAGACTTAACTTGACTTAAGGGTTAATGGTTAAGGGGTTTTATCACGTTAATTCAGTTTAGACACTAAACTAAATGGTTTAAATAATCTTATATTTAGTTGAATTAACCTTTTTATCAGTATTTTTTTTAAAACTTTCACCTAGGACCTTTCATAGGTATGTTAATTCAACTATAGTATTTTTTTCAGTTCATGAATAATTTGTTGCTTGCGTTGTAATACTTTTCTCGCTGGAAGCGCAAGAGTAATCAAAAAGTGTTGCCCTGTCTCTGACCTGACCCTGTTTGCTACCAAAAGGGAAATAAAGTGTCTGAAGAGTAGGCTTGTAACGAATATACGGATATTATTCGGTATTCGGCCTATTCGGCTACTTTTATCCTTTTTTGCCGAATACCGAATATCTATGTACTATTCGGCCAAATACCGAATAGTTATGATTTTTCGTTGTAGTAGGATGATTGGCAAAATAAAAAGATTGGTTTTTCATAATAATGTATTTTCTTGTAATCAATATAATAATCATATATTATCAACTTCCACACTAAATATATTCTTTTTAGAGACCGTAATTGATTACTATCTATTTTATTAGGCTTACAGAATTTCACTTTTAAAGTAAACAAATCAAAACGAAGAGAGCACGAAGATTTTCGTGTTTACTATGAGCACCAAACTAAACAAGTCAAAACACGCAGCGCGGCGTGGGAGAGAGGTCATTATTCTGCTATTCGGCCAATAATCTCGCACAATATTTGGTATTCGGGGTATGGTCGAATATACTAATCGTTGCAAAGTCTACCGAGGAGTGATCTATTATGGATCTTTTGTTGAACTAATGCCTACTTTACATACGCATTAACATAACTAATCTGTCTTTTTTGGATTATTATGAATTGTCCATGTTTAATCCGGACTTACTTCTTATACTTCTTCATTTACTTCTTCTTCTAGCAGGCAATGGGTATATTGTTCTTTCACTGGTTTTTCATTTTGCCGCTTATTAGTTTTTAGCTGGTAATTACGACGTATGTGGTATATAATAAAGCCACCTTAGTCCAGATCATAGACCGCGTGATCTGTAATCTACCCTATGAACTGCACATTAGCTTCAGAAAAATGACCACAGTTTCGAAAGAGACAATGCGATACATTGTCAAGTACTTGCATACTGTCAAAACGATTTGTCTCCTTCACTCTCATCAGCTATATTTATTTTACAGCTGGCTAGGAAATGTGCTGTCCAATTCTCTATGTTTCTTATGGTCTTCTTATGGTCCATAGGTATTAACTGTAACTGAAGCGTCAATGTGCGAGAGATGCCTCAGGCTGCAGTGACCACTTAAGTTAGTGGTATAAAAAAAGTGTCTCCGAACATTATTAGCCCCTTCTGTAAATAAAAGTCGTGAAGCTATAAGTACATACTGGATGTAGGAATGTATTCATACATACTACATGACTATAATTTCTAACTTAAGACTTGTTAATATTTTGTTTTTTTACCAATAAGTCGTCAAACAAGCATACGGCCCGCCTGATTTTGAGCAGTTAATTTTACAGTACGCTGCGATACGTACGTATGATGTAGGTTACTCGACAGCGCTCACTGATCTTTATGTAAACACACAATCTATAAGTCTTACGATGATTATCTAGAACCAGTGAATAACTGGTTTCCCTTTAGTCGTGTTATCTAATGGAAAACCAGCTAACGCAAACTAAACACAGTGTATGTGTTCATATGTAACTACATATGCAAAGTTCTGTCATACTTTAATTTGTGGAAAAGGCAAATTAACTGTGCGCTATTTTAAATATAAAAAACTCTTTGTTCAGCTACATTAAAATAATAAGTATTCTTTCTACCAATACTGTCAACCTTTTAGCTTCAAATATGGCGTGTTTACCCTATTGGCAAAACACCAGCGATATGTTCGCCATGTAAATTGCGTATTCAAATTATCCTCAGTCGCAAAATTAAATAAAAAAAAAAAAACAAATAGCAATCTTAATTTAAATAGTGCTCCACCCGCCCGGGGGAGAATTTCAATAGACACGTCCGGTAGGGCGCGTCACCCTGCGATCATTTTCGACCCTCGTCTATGTTATCTACCCTCCTGCTCTAAGCGATGACAAAGTCGTGTCCCTATCTCATTCTAAAATACGAATTGAAGGGTGCGAAAAACTCCGAGCGGTGCCTCGGGCCACGTTGTAAATTTCCAAGGAGTATTTTCTGCTATAATTTACAAAATTAAACGTTCGTGTAATTTTTTTTATATAAATCTTAGTGCTTTGAATTAAAGTGTATTATGGAATCTGAATAGGATCCGCGACTTTTAAGTAAGTTAGTAAATTTAAGATTGATGTAGAAATTCGAATCGAACGCGATGAAAAGAAAATTGCTTAGCGCTGACGCTTCGAGCGAGAAAATGAATATGGAGGGAAATGCTTTTTAGCAAATGTCAATTTGTGGCTGTAATAACCTACTTTTCTACCACTCGAGCGTAATTACTTACCACTCGAGTGGCGATGGGAAAGAAAATAGTACGATATATAAATTCAACTCTTATTTTTATCATATATTGAAGGTATTTTTTATTAATTACCTCCATGTATGTGCATATGACTATTTTTTTACGATTACAATGTATGTATATATAAATATTTAATGAAAAATACTTTTATATAATTTACAATTAGCAATAAATATTGGTATCTAATTGTTTAATAATAACAACTAAAAATATAAATAAAATGTAAATTACCAAATAAATACCTGCAACAAACTTGAAACTAGCGCCATCTGTTATTACTTAGAATGAACATGCGTAAATCTTAAATGCACACTTCTTTAAATTGAAATAACTTTGGCCATGATTCTAAGTGCAATTTTCCGAAACCAATCCATTCTTACTTTCCATTATTAGTCCCAGATTCCCTTGTTCACACACCTGCTCTACAGGTTGTCCAGAAATAGCTATCGTAGGCCGAAGCCATTACTAAATTTGCTGTAGCTATTTTTGACCCTTAGTCGCTACGAACTATAAAATGTGTAAGTATGCTATACGTCAAATATTCCTATTTAAAAAAAAGCGGCGAAGTAACTTAGGTTTCTGAAGTACCTATACGAGAACAAGTTGAATTTTAAATATCTAAAAAACTGCGGTTGCGGCACTTAAAAGTATTAACAAAAATCTATTATTATCCCTTTTCAGATTTTCAAAGCACACTGTTTGAAAGTACAGGGAGGGAGTAATTTATTACAAATTTTAGACTTTGCATAGGTTAATAACATTCTAAATTGTAAAGGTTAATTAATAATAATAATAAATATTTCCGGACATTACACACATCCATCGAATTACAGGCCTATCGCTATTACCTCTCTCCTCTCTAAGGTGATGGAGCGTGTGATCAACACACAGCTTCTAAGATACCTAGAAGTACACGATCTGGTCAGTGACCGTCAATATGGCTTTCGCCACGGTCGCTCGACTGGTGACCTTCTAGTGTATCTCACACACCGATGGGCACTAGCCATTGAGAGTCAGGGGGAGGCATTGGCATGTAGCCTGGACATAGCGAAGGCGTTCGATCGGGTCTGGCACCGCGGTCTTCTATCGAAGTTGCCATCTTACGGAGTGCCCGAGGGTTTGTGCAAATGGGTGGCTAGCTTTTTGTCCGGCAGACGCATACGAACTGTAGTTGACGGTAGTTGCTCTGATAGCATGGACATTAATGCTGGTGTCCCGCAAGGCTCTGTGCTGTCTCCTACGCTGTTTCTACTGCATATCAATGACATGTTGGACATCAACAACATACATTGCTATGCAGATGACAGTACTGGAGACACTTTTTACACGGGTCGTGCAAACATCCCTCGTTCCGTTGTGGAGGAAAACCGCGGAGAACTTGTGTCTCAAATCGAGACCACACTGTCCCAGGTCTCTGACTGGGGACGGGTAAACTTGGTCCGATTCAACCCTACAAAGACACAAGTGTGCACGTTCACCGCTAAGAAAACTCCATTCACTGTGGTCCCACAATTCCAGAACACTCCCCTCTCCATCTCCAAGAGCATTGGGATCCTTGGTGTCGACATCTCCAGCGATGTTCAGTTCCGAGATCATTTACAAGATAAGGTAAAGCTGGCGTCCAAAAAACTTGGTGTACTCAACAGAGCGAAGCAGTACTTCACGTCGGGGCAAAGGTTGTTACTTTACAAGTCGCAAGTTCGGCCCCATATGTAGTACTGCTGCCATCTCTGGGCAGGTGCACCCGGATACCAGCTTGACCCTTTTGACTCGGTTCAACGACGGGCTGTGAGAATTGTCGACGATCCCTAACTCACTTGCGGTATCGAGCCCTTAAGTCTGAGGAGAGACTTTGCCTCACTGTGTGTGTTCTACCGCTTGTACAATGGGTTGTGTTCTGAGGAATTGTTCGAAATGATGCCCACGGCTACTTTCTACCATCGCACCGCTCGCCATCGGCAGGGAATTCATTCTCACACTTTAGAACCTAAATGGTCGCGTACAGTGCGGTTTCAGAGAAACTTCCTCCCGCGAACGCTTAAGTTGTGGAATGAGCTCCCTGCCAAGGTTTTCTGCAAGGACTACAGTATGGAGTTCTTCAAGAAAGAAGTTATTAGATTTCTGAAGGGTCGGCAACGCGCAAGTGATACCCCTGGTGTTGCAAGCGTCCATAGGCTACGGTGACCGCTTACCATCAGGCGGGCCGTAAGCTTGTTTGCCACCTTAGTGGTATAAAAAAAAAAAAAAAAAACACAGCGCCGTCTGGTCCCAGACTAAGCAAGCTTATGCTATGGATACCAGACAACGGATAAAATTACATATAATATATTTTTCTTTTGTAAATACATACATATTATGCATAGAAAACACTCAGTTTCAAGACAAACACGAATAATAAATGATTGTCTTGTACAGGAATCGAACCCACGCCCCTCGAGTCAGCAGTCGGGTCATTAGCCACTGAGCCATGGAGCTGACATGTAATTATCGTAAAAATATAATTAACATTTAAGAGAGTTACGTCTTATACCTAGTGTTTTTCACCTTTTTTTCTTTGCTGTTTTATATCATTCAGAGTGTTCCTAAAGATCTACAATATAAAAATAATGACTTACAGAAATTCAGTATTTTGCTAAGTAATCTTTTTTTTTGAATAGTCATAACAAAATAAGCAATCATGTTTTGTTAAATAATAAAGGCGGAAAATAACGAAGCGTCTTTTGTTATGAATTATCAGAAGAGAGAAGAGAATTACACAATTTACCAGAAATCGTATGTTTTATGTAGGTTATATTGTTGTTTATAGTATTAATTTTAAAACTAAACAAATATTTCAGATCCTCTATGACCTGAGTATTACTCACGAAGTTGTAAGCTATGACGGTTGTGAAACCAAAGAACTTTTTTTTTAAACAAAATATTTGTTTTATTTTCATTCAATTATTTATTTTTAAAGTGAATATAAGTATAACTTAATATTCTGTGAATATTTCAAGCGTCCACCTGTTGCCGTTATGAATTACCTACGAGCAAAAAATCACGTTTGTTGTACGGTAGCCCCGTTAAATATTTATTTTATTCTGTTTTTTAGTATTTGTTGTAATAGCGGCAACAAAAATACATCTTCTGTGAAAATTTCAACTGTCTAACTATCACGGTTCAAGAGATACAGCCTTGTAACACACTGACAGACGGACAGACCGACGGACGGACAGCGGAGTACCTACTACGGAGTAATACAGTAAAGACATGTCAGTTGATCTGTATAAACAATTAATTGCTTTGAAAACATGCTTAAAATCTGAAATTCATAAAATTCATTCCATTAAGGAACTCACGAATTTATTACAGATAAAATTCAATAGCCTTGCGTCCAGTTTTCCGGAGGTAAACACAGCATGCCGTTTATTTCTGACCGCTTCTTAGTTACATACAGCTGCAGCAACTACAAGAAGTTATTCGAAATTTAAACAAATAAAAAATATCTTAGGACCTCTATGGGACAGGAACGGCTATTAGACCTGTCACTATTGTCTATAGAGGCAAGAAATTGTCTATAGTGGCAAGAAATATAGAAAAAAATAAATCGTTTTCAGCTGTGATTTAATAAATGAATTTTCCCAAAAAAGGCGAAAATATTTAATTTAAATTGTTTCGCTTACTTAGTTGTTATTGTATTTTTTTTTTTATATATTTTTGAACATTGCACACAGCGCCGTCTGGCGCCAAAGTAAACAGAGCTTTTGTTATGGATACCAGACAACGGATACAAATGCATATAATTACTTTTTTTTGAAGTGAAAACTTCTTTAGCGGCGCTGTGCACTTATTTTGTGATGGGTAAAAACTGTTAAACTCGCGTCGGGTCACGTGTCCTGATCGAAAATTCGTAAGATGTTACTCGCGTTAGGACACATGACCTTTATTTACATTAGGTTAGTTTTTATTTTTAGTATATGGAGATTATGAGTAGTACAGGGAGGTTGGATATGGGATTTTAATTTGACAGATTGAGCTGTCAAATATATAACGTCAAAAAAGTAAATAAACAAAAGTTATTATTTTTAATAAATAAATATGGATAAGAAGTGATGGGAAGTAAATAGCGAGTATGTTTTCACTTCTGCCGGCACTCCCGGAGTGCAACCCGTTTTTGTTTGTAAATACATATCTTTACATGTCATACATGAAGACAAACACAAATGGTTTATCACATATTAAATTGTCTTTTATTTAGTGCGGGTATCGAACTCACACCCTCTCTGCACTGCAGCAGGCCACTCTACCAACTATGCTGCGAGGCAGTCAAATTAATAACTCAATATACATATAATTATTATTTTAAATCAAACCAAGCTTTTTTTGTATTTTGTGAAACTTTAGAGCTAACAATAAAATACTGCAAGGTTTTATGTAGGTATTATTGTTTTAACAATACAGTAAAAACAACAGAAACGTGTTTCTTGTATGGTTATATATGTGAACACATACTTTACCTGTACTTAATTAAAAAAAAACAAAACAAAAGAAAAACTTAAAAAACAAAGCCGCCAATTTTTTAAACAGATTGATAAAAATTTGAAAATTTGAATTATCTTTTTTAAATTATTATTAAGTGAAAACGGGCAGATTATTGGGTTTTTTTTTATTTATTGTTTCTGTATCCTTGCTATTATTATCTTGTCGCGACGACATTTAAAATTTCAATTATACTATAAGTATGGACGTATAAGGAACTACAAGTGGTCTAAAACACTTTTGTGCTTCTGAAAAAATATACAGCTTTTGTCAGCGGCTCCGCCCGCGCTTAATTTTATTCGATGTGGGATTCCTATGGAAACTTTTCAACCTATGTCCGTCTCCTCGTCTATTTTACCATCCCTGTGCTAAATTCTTTGAATGTTCCTTTGTGACGTATACGTCAAAAGAAGTGACCAACAACCATGCTTACCTTCGCATTTATGATGTTGGTATCGTCATGCTAAATGTTGCAACATTGAAATTCGGCAAAAAGACCTCCACACACCAGCCTTAATTGAAATAGCAGTGGAAATTTGTTTTAAAACAATCTAAAGCTACCATCAAGTTCAGCTCATGCTCTAATTTTATCTTACCTGGTTATCGTACCGATAGAAATTTTGTACGTATCAAAATGAATAAATAATTAAAACCATCCTTGAACCAACCAACAGAGCAAATGAAGACAGCGGTATAATTTTTAAAGTTAATAGAAATAAGGATTTAAGGGAAAAATTAATTGAAGGGACCAGCGGAGGGAAAAATCTCTGTGACAAGGTGAAAGGAAAGAGACATACGGGAGGAGGTATACAAAGTGGAAGATTAAGCAAAAAAAAAAAAAGGAAAAAATCAAATATAAAGAAAAACATACGTCATTTTTAAACTGGTTATTTATTTGTTTGTTTTTGTACGGCTTTATCAATAGATGCGTCTGAAAGAATGCAAATTTTCAGTGTAACGTAAATAATTTCTGCCAAATTCCATTAAGATCAAAATATGTTGAGTAGTTTAGCCAAAAACAAAATAAATAATACGCAAACCTAAAGGATGGTTTAGCCATGTAAAGATAACAAACATACACAGTTTTTATCGTCTTTTATAATTTTTATAATATTAGTATGGGTACCACCTTCACAATGATATGCTGAAATGTTTCATTTATTATGTTACTATTGTCGGCCCTACCTTAGCTGCTACTGCCATCTGCCTGCCTGTATGTAGCCGCCACAAGCCGCGTCGCACCCCTCGTACCCCTGCTGCAACCCGCACAGCCGCCTGCCACCCATCGACGCGGCAGAGATATGCGGTGCGGTGTGGGTGCGGGTGCGGGATAGTGCTGCGAACACCGCGCTACCTCGACGACACGCGAACGATCTCAAACACCAGGACAACATGAAATTATAGGATTCGCTCGAATACCATTCTTCAAATTCCGTCCTATTCGCATAAGTACTAGTTGTATTTGCCTGAACGAGACAAACTGATATCACACGTATACGCTACATTCGAAACAATATTGTAAAGAATTTGTGATAAAGTTCCTTGTACAGTAGGTGGTTATTATCGAATGAATTTCAAGCATTTTGGTATTCTTTACGAATGGAAATTTTTGAAGCGCTTCTGGAATTTATATTGCTTTTAGATTATGCGATCCTTATAGATCTGATGCTTAAAGATCACTTTTGCGTGGTTAGCATTCTTTGTTTATTTCTTTTTAATAATGGAAAAAAACAGTGACATGATAACCGTTAAGTCTTTTTGCAGGAATTATTTTAGGTATTAGAGAAAAAGAGTTTTTCAGGTAAATAGAATTTCTACTTGCCTATCTATATACAATAATATACTTAAATCGATAACGGAGACGTGTCTGTCTGTCAAGTACCTACCTAGTGTTTAAAAAATAATAGATAGTTAAAATATTCCTGAATGTCTGGGGTAGCTTCACAAGGGATGATTTTTTTTGCCCACCCCATCTTGCAGGGTACCATTTAGTAGGGTTTTATAAATGAAATCGAAATTTTTAGGATTTTTTTTTATAAGATTTATAATTTTCGAGTTATTGACTTCCAAAGTTAAAAAATTTCTGCCCCCCTTTTAAACCGTATGATCTAAAAATCTGACAAAATCGGGCGTTATAATACCAACCTACGAAAATTATTTTTGAATTAATCGGTTCGTGGGTTTTTTAGATACCTGCAATAATTGTCATTCGCGGAACCTTTATACCTAACTCCTTACTTTTTAGCGAAATTCGTTCATGTTAAAGTGATCATGCCGGGTCTTAGCCCATCTTTTTAAGTCTTTAAAGTCTTAAGCTATAACTTTAATAAAAAATAGTTACATTTGCAAACTAGTCGCCCAATCCAAATCAGTAACTTTTCGCTATATTTAACGATACTGGCAGATTGGAGAGTACACTAGACGAAAAGAACAAGATAAAAAGAGATTAACAGCTGAAAGGACAGACATACTGTAACGGTGCGCTAATAAGCACTTCAGCATCTGAGATAGAAACTAGGATCTAAACTCTGCAAGTGACAATTAACAATAAAACCGTAGCCCTTATGCAGCTGGAATAGAGGCATAATTACTTGTCAGACGATTTTTTTAAACTTCCAACAGATCATCAAGTAGCTTAGTCTAACTTGGCTCGTTCACACTGAAACTGTGATGATGATGCTTTAAAGTGATTTATTGGTAAGTCCCGGTTGTTTTAAGCGAGATAATGGAACAATAATTAAAGTATGGAGAAGTCCCGAGAAAGATGCGCTCAGAGTGACTTTGGTGGAGTGGCATTGGAAAGAAGCCGTACCGACCGAGCTATGTACATCGTTTTAAACGGTTCCCTGACTGCGCCTCTATGTAGGTTACGTAAGAAAGGTTTTGACACAAATTAACTAGAACAGAATAAAATCGGTTCCCCACCCATCCCAAAAAAAATCACCCCTCTGATGCAAAAAGCCCTCACTCGCTACGAAATATCATCAAAAGAAAGCTTTATTAATTTGCTGGAAATAAAGTATCTTGTATTTTTGTAGCTATACCTACGTATTATTCCATACATGTAGGTATGTACCTAAAAGAAATACAAGATTTACTTAAAAATAGAAGTTACGAAATTCGTAATACAATCGCGTAAATTATTTGCAGTACAACAAACTAAAAAAACAAACAAAAACAAATGACGAACGAAAAAAATGAGAAACGCCATCGATTGTTATTTTGTAGTACAGATATTAAGGCAAAGAAATTGTAGCTTAATGCTCTGTCAGTATGTATGTCTTAGGGGCCTAATTTTTCTTTTTAGTGGATCAATGTTTAGTTGGAATTAAGTTGGATCAATGTTTTTGTTAATAAAATGTTAATTTTAATATTAAGTAAGGTAGGTCCTTACCTTCTATTAAAGTAGTCGTCAAAGCCAATATTACAGAAACTAAGAACTTTCTCAGATTTTTCTTCGAAACTTTTAATTACCCAAGCGGACGAATGGTTATGATAGTAAGAATACAAAACTACAAGAATTCGGCTTTAATCCTAAGAACAAATGATTGAAAAAAAATGCTCAAACAATATGCGTTCAAATTACTTTTTAACTTCTCCTGAGGAAGTTATTATAATTGGTCCGAAAATCGAAATCGCTAAATTTACGGTTTTCTTACGTTTTGAGACCTGGAGAATCGTTTGCCTTCATGTTTAGAGTGATGTCTGTGTTTGTGTGTGTGTGATATCTCAAGAAACAATGGACCAAATTGCTGTCGTGACCGACCATATAGATCGATACGATGACTTAGATCTGAAAAGAGTTTGAGAAAAATAGGTCCAGCTGTTTTTTCGCTAAAAACTGATTTTTTTTAAAGACGCAATAATATTCTACGTATAATATCTTCTACATAAAGAATAAACTCTCAAATATAAAAAAAAAACTCATAAGAAGTTGCTCGTGCGCGACTTACTTCTGAAATATTTTTTACCGTTTGGCTACGTACCTATGTGCAAACCTACTTACCGCTCGAAAGCATTAAAAGCATAGCATCAAATGGACGGACGGACATTTATGACGAAACCATGTGATAGGTGCCATTTTTTAAACTAAAATTGACAAATGGAAGAACTAATTGACTTGACGGAATCCGTTTTTGGCGTTTGACTATGGAACCCTAATATTTGTCAATTATTGACACGGAACCCTAAACACGAAACATCAAAATCAGTTTTTTCTTTCGCTTTTGACTGTCAAAATGTCCAATATCCAATGCATAAATAGTCATAACAGTTACAGTACATGTAGGTTTCAGATTTCGTGCACTTCAGTAAAATTCCCTGTGTGTTTTTTTCGCAAAATTGAAAGGTGTTATGAACAATACAACGAAAGTGTGTGCCCTGCTAGATATGTAGCAAACCAACGTACTTACGTTTCGGTTTTTGCACTCAATGTACTGGTATATTTGGTATACGAAAACCCACACATAATGCAACTCGTATGCTTTTAGTAAATTTTAAGGCAAATATTCATGGGCGTAGCCAGCTTTCAGATTTGGGGGGCTTGGCTAGGGGCAGACCTGATAGAAAATGTCATTTTAATATAGTGAACATGTTCATTTTGAGCAAATTCCTTCAGGTTATGGGCACCTAGGGGGGGCAGCTGCCCCCCTGCTTGTACCTCGCTACGCCCATGCAAATATTTCCTATCAGATTTAAATTCCAAGCGTAGAGTAAATCGAATGTGTTACGATTATGAATACGCACTGCAACGTAATTGAGTTGTCAACTAGAGTGCATGTCATATAAATTTGATGGGAACAATCCGCAGGATTAGCTTTCCTAAGAATAAAATGAAGGTAATAATTTCCCTCATCGGTTCTAAGGTAAAGACATGATAAGAAACAATTAAATTGAGAACCGTCTCCTTGATTGAAGTCTGCTAAAAATATTAATGTGGAAAATAGCGACCATAACAGTCGGGCGGAAACAATAACTAAGTAGGTAGCTATCAACAGTGTAGGTTTATAATTTGTTTTTGACAAAGCATGCAATGTATTTAACAAAAATAAACACCACAACCCAAAATTATAATTAGGTATCAAACGATTCCGTCCATGACAACCTCGTGTTCTCAACACGTCTTTGCACTGCAAATGATGGCGCGTGTCTCGACACAACGAGCACAGCTATCAGGAATGCATAAATAAAAGAAAGCTTTTATAGCCATTTCTCGTCATTTGCAAAGCATTCTTCCGACCCTCTACCACAGACTACCGACCCTTATTCTGATTATTGATCCAAAGAACAATAAGACCTAAATGCAGAGGTATATGATCTATATTAACACAATCACATTAGACATCGTCCTACGTATGCTCTGTGTGTGCGTGAACGCTCATACAAGCGATATAAGATATAACAGACAGGTTTACTAGTGTGTGAAACAAAAAGTCATGATAGACTCCTTATATATTATGTTCGCCTGGTAGTAAGCGCGCACTGCGCAACTCCCCAGACACACGACGAGTGTTTCGACGTCACGCTTGCACGCTTCTCTTCTCACACACAAGGCAATCTTGTTATTTGTTATGTGAGCTACGACTGGAATTTTGTGTAAACATTGCGTCATTCCATTCGTAACGACTTTGAAACTAATATCCAGATTTAATGTATATGAGAAAATTACGTAAAATAAATTACTTTCTCTTGCAAATTTGGGTAATTTAAATAAAACTCTAATACTAATGACGCAAAATGTTCGCATTCTTAATTTTTTTACACCACAATATCATAAAAATAAAGGTAGCAGCGTATGAGTATGATATTAGCTAACGGGGAGCCGCGTAGGTAAACATTTAGTTAAAAAAATACTCAGTACAATTACGTGATATGGACTATTTTGTGTTCTTCTGAACTAACACTAGTACCTAGTCCAGAACTCGAAGTAGGTACTTATTTATATCCTGGTAGTTTTCAGAACATCATTATGTACGTACCCACTTTTAGTTTTATGTTTTTTTTTATTTTTATGTAATCAATATTTCTAAGAAACAATTCAGGAAGAAACGACAAAGCCGCACTATTCTGCAGTCGTATTTTATATCATCTTTATTACTGCCATGTAATTAATCTAACCAAATCATATACAAACTGAAAAGAAACTGTTGCACTGTATTTTCTTGTGTACTTAATTAATGCTTACAGGTATCCATAACACAAGCTTTGCTTAGCTTGGGACCAAATTCTGGTGGCGCTGTGTGCAATTTCCAAAAATATTTATTATTATTATGTATCTACTGATTGCAGCTGTTACTAACGAATTCCAGGACTTTTCAAGTGAGCCTAAAGAATCAAACCAACGAACGAAAGAATCGAACCAAACCAACGCGATCTTTTTAAGAGTAGCGATAGGTACTTACATGTTAGCTGCCTAACAAGGATCGAAATGGATTCGAATGTATGAATATCGAGAATGAATTATGTGTTTATTATTTTATCCGTATGGCATTTCAATACATAAAGTCAAAAATATAAATTTACAAGTCGGAAAAATAAAAAATAAAAAACTGCATCATTATTATTTAACTTTTTTTTATATTTTGCTTTGTTGTATTCACTTCTTTTATGTATTGCCTTTTTGTTTGTTACTCAATTAGTATCACCCAGAAAGGGACACGTGCAGAGTTGTGTTAGGTAGCTCCTGTAGACGTGAGTAACATCGCCATCGAAAAAAGCAGGGAAATTTCGGGTAAAGCAGATACGTTAAAAAATGCATTTTTTTCGAGGTTTCTAAGTATGGTGTTTTATTTTGGCTCTGAAGTCTGTCTGTCTGTTTGTTTTTTACTTTATAAGTCGCTCAAACATGGACTGATTTAGATGAAATTTGCTATGGTGATTGTTTGAGTCCCGTGAAAGGATATAGGGTAGTTTTTTTCCAAAAAATTCAGAAGTTCCTGTGGGAATAACTAGAACCGAGCTTTAACGAACTAAAGCTTGCTAAAGTAAACTTTATTAAGTAGTATAATTAAGGAGTTGCACGCCGATAATGGAATTTAGGGCGGTAGGAGCCGTGGAAATTAATTAATTACCATCTATCCCATTAATATTATAAATGCGAAAGTTCGGCTGTTTGGTTGTTAGTTACTTAATCGCGCTTCACCACTGCAATGGATGGATAACGTTAGTTACTCAATCCTGCCGCAACGGAGTATCGGATTGAGCTGACACAAATTTGCGCAGAGACAGTTGAAGATACGGAGGACAAAGGCTACTTTTATGTTCTCATAATTATAACCGAATATGTTTATGTAGGTCCAGCTATTAAGAAAAAGGTCAAATCACCAACTATCAAGCTAAACGATTCTGCAGGATCAGGAGTCAGGAAGACTACGTGGGTTATAATTATAAAACATTATAATTTGGAGGACCCACATTGAAATTAATAAAATAACACTAACATTGTAATCAAAAACAGTACCTTTACTGATATTATCGGAATTCTTAAAAGGAATTAAAGTATGTACATAATGCACATAATAATTACATGCGGTGTACTCCAGGGCAGTGTACTAGGTCAAATTATTATTTTTAAAATACAAATACAAAAATTATTTACTTACCCGAAACAGTCAATCCATAAGTGTAATCAATCCTCTAATGATTCTGTTTGCTAATGACGGCACAATGATAGTTATAAAATCGGTACACATTGTTAGTACGATATTAATGATGGCTAGAAAATAATAATTTGATGATGAATTTAATTAGGCAAGTCAAAAGTGATCAGCGCCTTACTAAACCAACCAGAAGGCTTACTCTTGAAAAAAAATCCCAATTCCAATTCCAATCGTATATAAACCTTAAATATTCTTTTCTTTAGAAGGCAACTTTTTTAAAATTACCTTGGAAATTTATTCGGTGATACTCGTAGATGAGTAATAACTCTATGATTTGCCTTTTTGATGTTAATTTTACACTGACATATGTATCTTATCCTAACTTCTTTATTCGATCAATTAAACCACTCCAGGGGCGACTGAGCCCACAGTCCACTTAGCCCGCGGGTCCAGTTGCCCCCTTACAATTTTTTTAGTGGTCGTCTGAGCCCGGGGCCTAAATAATTTGGTTGCGGGCTAAAATTATTTAAATTTCCGCCGTCAAAATAAAAAATCTTGAAAAACCCACTGTTGTTTTTAAGCATAAAATCAGCGCCGATGTCCAGCAGTGGGGACGTATGAGGCTGCAATCGACCGATGCAATTGTTTCGTTGTCGATTGAAATAGCCTCATGGACTAATATTGTTGTTGGTGATTACCTAACCTAAAACCCGAAAATCTTCTCTCTGGCAGAGGTGAAAAGTTGTATGTTGGCCGTGAGAGCAAAATTTTTTAGGATTTGTGCCTCGTGATTTTGAAAATAGAGAAAAACAAATATTTTGGTCTTTTAAATTGGCTTGGACGATATAAACTATTATTTTCGTTAAAAAAACAACTAGTCTACAGTCATTAGTTACGGAGATATAGTCGTATGTAGTTTGACAGCTGTCATCCGATATAAAGATCTTGATAAGAACTATCATTTTGGTGATGATACTACTAGTCTACGATCAAAAGTTACAGAGATATAGGCGTTTGTAGTTTGACAGCTGTCATTCGAAATAAAGATCTTGATGAGGACTATCATGTTTTTAAAGAAACTGCTAGTCTACGATCAAAAGTTACGGAGATATAGGCGTTTGTAGTTTGACAGCTGTCATTCGAAAAAAAGATCTTGATGAGAACTGTCATTTTTGTAAATAAACTACTAGTCTACGATCAATAGTTACGGAGATATAGCCGTCTGTAGTTTGACAGCTGTCATCCGAAATGAAGATCTTGATCTTGATAACTATCATTTCTGTTGAGAAACTACTAGTCTACGATCTATACTCATGGTGGTACAGCCTTTTCTGGTTTGACAGCAGCTGTCAGTTGAAATGATTAAAAAAATGCACAAATTTAGAAAAGAATATTTCACAATAATGTTAGGGGCAACTGGACCCGCGGGCTAAGTGGACTGTGGGCTCATTCGCCCCTGGAGTGAATTAAACAACATATAAAGAAATAATACGATCAATATCTAATCCTGACTAACATGTAATAGTTTGTCTAGAATTGGTAAAATGGTACATTAAGTATTTAGTCCCTGGTATTCCATTTCACCGCTTATACTATGACGACTATATGAAGCTGGTATTTATAATATATAAAGCAACCTTAGTTTAAATACACCCTGCTATCAGAAGGACTGTTGCGGTGATGAGCTTACCACCTGTCACGTAGGACTAGTGGCTGGTAAAAAGAGTCTGACCCCAACATTTTGATGGGGATGTGTCTCTAGCCACTAGTTAACCCCATCGTATAATAAAACCCGTGACGATATAGGTACATACATATAAATTCAACAAATAAAAATGAAGTATTGAAATATATCTAACACTCCATTTAAATTGCTGCCAGTTGGCCACGTAATTAAAAATCCGGCGGCATTGCCACACTGTCTGCCAATGCTAATTTGTTGGCCAAGATATTCGCCAGCTCTTCGGTTATGTGAAATGGCGAGAAAGCGTCAAGCGCCAAAAGCAAGTGTTACCCGTAAATATTAAAACAAAATACATTAGTACTATCAATTGATACTTTAATGTGTTGGCGTGAAAACCTTAAATGAAGGAAATTTGTAAGGAACTAAGTAAATCCGCATACCTGCTTTTTAATTTGTTACAGAAAGTTTACTCAGAGCATACGTAACATAATAGTGGTAATGACATATCAAATTCTACGTCTATGAAACTGCGGTGTACTGCTGTACCTGTACCTACCTATAGCTATCAGAGAGTATCTAGATGATAAAGTTTATCAAAGACTGTAATGTTATACTCACTTATGTTACATCACATAGAGAAAGAGATTTTTAGACAAAAATATAATAACGGATAGCCTAGGTAACTTTAGTAAATGAGTCTCTAATAGATGGCCTTCAAATCTCCAAAGTAAGTTTATTATCGCACAACGAGCTATGGCAAAGTAATTGGCTATGAAGAAAGCTATAATGTAGGCACTAGGTGACTTTTGTGCTAATAAAGATGTAATGATGAAATCCAAAAAATAACTAAAATAATCAACATACTTGAAAATGACAGCAAGTTAAAGTAGCAATGGGCATGTCACATGGCTTGGTGAACCGTTAACAAATGACTACAGACTGGAAGCTGCAGCTTGGGACGGTCCTTATAAGATGAAGTACAAAGTTACGGACCCAGGAAAGCATTGGATGCAGCAGGCTAAAGTCAAGACGGCGACTAGCGTTTAAAATAGTATTTCGGTTGATACTATGATAATACGGATGTCGTCAGCTTACCTACGGACGAAGAGATACCCAAATAATTATATATATATTACCTTTAGGTATTATTATAGCATGACGTCCAAAGGTATTTCATTATGGGGACGCGAAGCTGATATTCAAACAATATTCGTGCTGCAGATTAGGCTGTTCAAGCAAATTACAATCAAATCGGCAGGTCTGCGGGGTGATTCAAGTCAGTAAAAACCTACCGGTTCCGAAATGACTGTGACATGCAATGTCCATTTACTTTACGTTTTAATGAAAAATGAAGCGAAGCTGATATTTAAACAATAAAGTTTATTCAAGCAAATAACAATTTATGGATCACAATCAAATCGGCAGGTCTGCGGGGTGAGCATGTCGCAGTCATCTCGGAACCGGTTGGTTTTTACTAACTTGAATCGCCTCGCTGTTCCTACATATTAAGCCTTATGTGGTTCAAAGCTTTGTATCTATTTCTTGTATCACACGCGTTTAGGAAGTATCAATATTCTTTTTAGCCAAAGAGCTGCCGGATAGTTCGAGTAACATATAAATTTAGTACAAGGCAAATATTTGGAAATTAATTTTGTAGGTGCTAAGAACTTAAGAAAGAAATAATCTGTCAGGTGCGCCGAAGCTGTATCATTCTTATCCATCATCAAGTTTGCAATGCAACGCCAGAATGCACAAGCTGTTCGACGTATTTTGAAGCGACTATCAGCTTACGCCTTCGTGGACAGTAGTTAGGCCTTATCGCTTACTCATATTATTTTCGTAGCTTTAATACGTCAAGAATAATTGCACGGAGAAAATGATTTATTTTTCTTTGACCGAAATTATCAAAGCCGTTAGAGTGGCTCTGTACAAGCTATTATTAGTGTAGGTAGTCTATAAGTTACACGTTAGAGTGGCTCTGTACAAGCTATTATTAGTGTAGGTAGTCTATAAGTTACACGTTAGAGTGGCTCTGTACAAGCTATTATTAGTGTAGGTAGTCTATAAGTTACACGTTAGAGTGGCTCTGTACAAGCTATTATTAGTGTAGGTAGTCTATAAGTTACACGTTAGAGTGGCTCTGTACAAGCTATTATTAGTGTAGGTAGTCTATAAGTTACACGTTAGAGTGGCTCTGTACAAGCTATTATTAGTGTAGGTAGTCTATAAGTTACACGTTAGAGTGGCTCTGTACAAGCTATTATTAGTGTAGGTAGTCTATAAGTTACACGTTAGAGTGGCTCTGTACAAGCTATTATTAGTGTAGGTAGTCTATAAGTTACACGTTAGAGTGGCTCTGTACAAGCTATTATTAGTGTAGGTAGTCTATAAGTTACACGTTAGAGTGGCTCTGTACAAGCTATTATTAGTGTAGGTAGTCTATAAGTTACACGTTAGAGTGGCTCTGTACAAGCTATTATTAGTGTAGGTAGTCTATAAGTTACACGTTAGAGTGGCTCTGTACAAGCTATTATTAGTGTAGGTAGTCTATAAGTTACACGTTAGAGTGGCTCTGTACAAGCTATTATTAGTGTAGGTAGTCTATAAGTTACACGTTAGAGTGGCTCTGTACAAGCTATTATTAGTGTAGGTAGTCTATAAGTTACACGTTAGAGTGGCTCTGTACAAGCTATTATTAGTGTAGGTAGTCTATAAGTTACACGTTAGAGTGGCTCTGTACAAGCTATTATTAGTGTAGGTAGTCTATAAGTTACACGTTAGAGTGGCTCTGTACAAGCTATTATTAGTGTAGGTAGTCTATAAGTTACACGTTAGAGTGGCTCTGTACAAGCTATTATTAGTGTAGGTAGTCTATAAGTTACACGTTAGAGTGGCTCTGTACAAGCTATTATTAGTGTAGGTAGTCTATAAGTTACACGTTTTCCAAAAATAAAAAGACCCTCGTGATTTTATCTCTTGTTACCTTGACCTATGTGATATCGTTACAATGAGGGGGGCAAAGTGTATCAATCTAGCTAGCGGTGTTGCTACAAGAGACGTAGGAAACTCCTAACAGGTTATGTTCTCCTAGTAAGTTGCGTACAGTGCGGCAGGTTGAGACCGCATCGCCGACCGCGACGCGGTGACGCGGCTACTGCCGTCGGGGTCCAGAGCGATTTGACGAGTTGTATTCTCACGCTGTCCCACTTCAACTTACATTAAAATGTATTTCCTGTCCTGTTGTCGGTGTTGAATAACAGATGTTGAGTACCTATCACTGTCTTTCCCTGTAGTAGGGATAGTGATGTACAAGCGTTACTGTACGGAGGAATGTTTTGTCCCATTTCGTACCGTGTCAGCCTTCATACATGTTGGTACGCTCATTTTTATGCGGATTGATCGAATATGCTGTAAACGACCATAGGCGCGTTCCTTCTGAGCGGCGTTGCAATTTAATAGTAAAACCTCATTTTAGCACCAACTACCCGTATCCGTCTATGCGCAGCTGATAATTTTGGCGGCGCTTTTATTGTTTAGACGAAACGCGTTTCGCGTCATTTTTTAACAGTTCTATGTGTATATATGTTTGAGTATTTTATTTAGATTTTTATGTATTTTATAACAAAGATATAGAGTTTATAAAGCGAAAATAAACGATTCTTTAAAAAAACATATAATACAAACATACATATAACTATTTTCTCATAGGATTCACTTTCACATTTAACATTAGATGGAACGCCCTATTTGCCAACGATGACGCATGGGCTATGAAAAATGAGGTGTTTGTATTACTAGCATTTTGCCGCGACCGACGTTGTCCGTGTGGACATCAATACCAAAAAATCAATTTTAATTTTTGACCTAAAGGCTATAAACTTAGTTTTCTCAATGGAGAACTAACAGGGCTATCTAGTAGCCCTACGTCAAGTAAGAAACCCACATGCCAAATGTCAAGTTTCTAGACCAAGCGGTTTGGGCTGCGCGTTGATATGTCTTTTGAATCAGTCAGTTTCTTCTTTTATTCATATATACCAAATACAGATGTAACTTAATAAAGTTGTAATTTGTGCGTAGTATTATATATATTTCAGCGACACAAGCTTAGTCAGACCACAAATTTCTCACAATAATATACTACAGGATATACCAGTCATGTTCAATCATTTTAGGATATAGTAGGCGTCTGACAACCATGATTCTAAACCAAAAATAAAGTAAAAGTAAATAAGTAAAATATCCTACTAATATTATAAATGTGAAAGTATGTCTGGATGGATGTTTGTTATTCAATAACGCAGTTTAATCTCGATCAGATTAAACTTGGCACACATATAGGTTAGGTCCTGGAATAGGTCATAGTCTAATTTTTATCCCGAAAAATGCATAAGTTCCCACGGGAATAACTATAACCGAGCCCAATAAAATAATTAAGCAGTTCCATGCCGATAACCGAATTTAGGGCGGGCGGAGCCGCTGGCAAATTTCAATAAATTAATGAAGTTAAAAATATAACAAACAAGTACAATTTATTAACTAGAATGGTTCACTATTTATACAAAGATTAGATTCCAACGTCAATCTATTTAGTCTTCCGTTAAATATTACATCAGATATCAATTTTTCAGCGATAACCCTTTGTACCGGCGACAACTCTCTCAGCTGAAGGCCAACAGTTCTACCGAATGCTTCTGGTTCATCCTCACTGTTCATACCTTGTGTTTCATGACGACTCGACACTGACATAACATCGTCGTTCTGATGTTGCTCTGGTAGAAATATACTAGAAACTGACACTTTCGATTTTTTTTGCTTTGGAGGAGTGTCGTCGAATTCAAGTCGTATATCCTAAAAAAAAAAAAAAAAAGATAATTTTATTGTAAATAATTAAAAAAATGTTGAATTCTTGTTAAGTTGATAATTCACTCACATCAGTGCTATCATTGTTGTATGAATTATACGAATACCCAATTGTTTCTATTTTGCCAAAATCCATGACGTCATTCAAAAACGTCATCAGATCATAATACCATAACGTTGGTTTATGTTCTTCTAGTCCTTGTGCTTTGGCTGCAATCACCTAAAATAAAATTCCAAGATAAAAATTATTTATTGTCAAATGAATAAATTTGACGCTAGTTTACGGGAAATATAAAGCTATTAAACATAATACCTTTTTGTGTTCACGTCTATATGCGCTCCTCATGTACTCTATCTTCTTTTTAATGAAGTCTACGGTAGCGTCTTCTTGTAAATTTTTGTATTTCTCCAACAATACTTCATATGCTCGCTCTCTGGCTTCCTTGTTGTTATAGAGCAGCCTGGTACTATCCCAGAGACATGGTAATTCTTTGTACAACTGCAGAAATTCAGTTAAAACTTTCTTTTCTGACACAGCCATAATCCATCGGGCGTCACGTTAGTATCTGACACGGTCCGGTGGTGTACTAACTGTCGAACCGGACACGTCGCCAGCTCCGTCTGACCGGAGCGGGTTGATAGAAGAGAAGGTGTTGTCTTTGTCTATAGTCTAGGTTGTGAGAGAGATAGAGTGAGTAGTGAGGTCGACACAGCTGCGTAATGTGACGCGGTGCGGCGTTGCCGGTCTGATGGTCGTGTGTGGCGTGTCGTCTGAACTGTGTCGTGCGTGTAACGCGCAATACGTTACTCGTCAAAGGAATATATTTTTTTTAATAGCTAGGGGAGCGACATTCTATTTCATATCACAATGTTCCATTTAGACACAGGATAATTTAGAAGGTTATGTGAGATTGAAAAATAGTTTACAAAACATACTTATTATATATTCTGTGGTTTCAGCAGCAAAACTTTTAAAGAAGCCATTATACCCGCGTAGATACATTTTTCAGTTACTAACATTATTATGTACTAGCTTTTGCCCGCAGTTCCACCTGCACTTAATTCGATTATCGTTTTAGGATTTCAATGGCAACTCCTCAATTATAGAAAAAAAAATCAATTCACACTTGAGGTTATCAAGTAGCCTATGTCGTTCCCCGGGACTCAAAGGTTTAAGCCTGAAGGTATAACAGACAGAATTACTCTAGCATTTATAATATTTAAATGGATATGGATTGTAGAATTATTTATTCATTTACATTATAAATCTTGTACTTTGTAAAACAGTCAGTACAAGATATGGAAAGAGCTATAAACTCGAAGTTTATTGAAGAGATTGAGAAAATATACAGAGGAACTATAGTAACCGACATGGCTAAAAATATTACCTTATATAGGTACGCTAAAGTGACAGTGGGCATACCAGTATGTCATAACACTAGTGGAACTGATGACCAATGTGAAATGAAGACTCAAGAGTGTTGGGCAACTATGCACCCACTATGCAGAGCAGAAAGTCGCTGTAAGAAAAAGGTTCAGGTCTAATTATGTTGGTAATCGAAAACTTAAGGTCTTTACCGCACAGCATGCAGCTGATCTATTGATAACGACGCTAGGAGCTTATTGGAAACCGTCTTGAGCTATTCGGCCTCTGGAGTTCGAGAGAAAGAGAGAAGAAGAGAGTCAGACTTCCATACATTTTCGTCTGGAATTCCGAAGTCCGAATAGCTCGAGCGTATTCCCAATAAGGGACCAGGTGTGTAATGTAATATTTTCTTACTAAATTATAAAGAAATACAGAAAAGAAGAAAGTATGGGGTAGAGTTACCTATAGGTATGTATGTTATAGACCGATTTTGTCATAACAGAAACATGAAATAAAAAATAAGATAGATTTAATTAAGCTACAAACTTGGAGTTGTGTTGTAATTGAAACAAAATTCTATGAAAGGCTTTTAGCTTGATCCAATTAAAGTAAATTAACGGGCACCCAAATTTGTACCACACCTAAGTTGTATTTGCTAAAGGAATGTTTATTGATAAAATATTTGAATAAGGCAATAAATATTAATAATAATAAACATTTTCGGACATAACACACATTGCCGTCTAGCCCCAAAGTAAGCAAAGCTTGTGTATATATTATATTACTTTTTATTTGTCACATACATATCATAAGTATATAATACACCCAGCCTCAAGACAAACATAAATGTTTATCCCATAAATGTTTGTCCAGTGCAGGAATCAAACCCACACCCTCTACACAGCTGCCTGCAAAGAAAAATGTAGACATAATGTTTAGAATATTCTACATGAAAACCACTAATTTTTTTTTGTCAAAGGTTTCTCCAGATCCGCTGAGCAGATCGGACTTAAATTCAATGACTGTTTTCTTCGGGATATGGTTTAAACCCTGAAAAACGTGAAAACACGATTAATGAACTTTCGTTCAATAAAAAAATAATCCTTAACTAACCTGTTTTCACTGTTTTTTGTTTAAGTTTTGGCAAACAAATCAAAAATTTCTATTGAAGGATTAGCAAGATGAGAAAAAGTAACGGCAACAAACTCTAATTACGATTTTTTTTTTTTGTAATTTCAAGAATTTTCTAATTCTTAGACGAAATCAAAACTCGAGACATAAAATTATTGATCACCAATTTTGTGACGAAAACTTTACACTATGAAACCTAGAGATAAGGTAGTTCTTTGTTAACTTTAATGAGAAATACAGCAATTTTTTTTTATATACTACTTTTTATATAAGGTGACAAACAAGCTTACGGTCCGCCTGATGCTAAGCGGTCACTGTCATATATCATAATAACTTATAGCTGTGCTAAAGTCGACGAAGTAAAGTAATTTAAGTTGCTTTTGTTCAATGTTGTAGGTATATATTAACATAACATAACAATATAAAAAATAACGAAAGTAAAAAAAATGCAAATATAAATGAAAAATCCTTTTCAACGGGGTTTTTGTCTTAATATAATTTTTTTTTATTTTTATTTTTAAATCATTGTTTAATAGATTAAAAACCTTTTCATGTCAGATTTTTGAGTATCTATCGGACGTAACGGTTTGCGATCTGCAGCGTGGAACTCTATTTTCAACAATTCAAATAATAGTAGAGATGAATATTCATATTGATGATGATGAAGTTCTTCGTTTTAAAGATTCTTTTGACGTGAATTTAGAACAACGTCTATAAGTTTAGTCGGTAGTATTTTACAAAAAGCTGCAACATCTTTCGCAGTGGATTGTGTTCCTACTTTTGGCGCCCTCTATCTTTAAAACTAAAAGAGTTACTAACAGCAAGGTAAGACATATCACCAACTTCTTCTGATTTGTCAAAACAACATACCAGACCGTCAGTTGTACTTTGAGAGCTTCAAACGTGGAAGGCTTTGCAAGATATCTTAAATGGGCTTATAGACTATGGACTTCAGACAAGTTCCAAATGATAGAAAAGACTTTCCGTCCTTTTTAGGCATTCAGCGTCAAAAACTTCCATATCCCAATCACTGTTCTATTTCTCTCTGAAATGCACTAACAAGTAGAAAGAGTAAAATGCTGGGTAATTAACAGCAGCAGTTCATTTCAACCAATTCCGATACATCATCGGAAGAATGTTAAGGTCGTCCCTGCGGTCCACTAGCGCCGTCATTTGATATTTTTTATTTACTGTTCGTAGAAAGCGTCTTTCATAAATTTTATTTAACGAAATATGAAACTAGTTATAATCTATTTTAGAACGTTTTGTATTGTTTTAATAATATATCTGCTAAAAGTGACCTTCTACGCACCTACTTGACAATTTAAATTTAGTATTCACGATTGTAATTTTTATATTTGTCACTTCTGTCGCTTCTCGCACCGCCGGCGTTCTGTCTAAATAGTTTAAATTTTAGTGTTGAAAATAGCTTTGTAGCATCCTTATTCATAGCTCGGTAGGTTAACATTTTAGTTTTATATTCATATTTTTGCATTCAGACGTCATACGACGCACAAAAGTAATGTATCAAAAATGTTAAATGACTGTATGAGCACTTGTGGTAGAAATAACTAAAATGAGCAGGTGTTGAGTCAAAAAGAGATGAGTGAAAGAGCGAAGATTGAGATAAGAACTCCCCATAAACTAGAAATAAAATTTGGAAAATCCAAAAGTGCACGCCTCATAGCGGTCATTCACATTTAAAAAAAAAAATCTAAACAAAAACTCATGTTTTTTAAAATAAAATAACAAATAAGGTGAGGAAAAAATATACTATAAAATAAAAATAAAAAATATATATAAAGATATACAGTATACAGTGGTATATTAGTATTTTTATATATTATAATTAAACGACAGTACTTAGAACGCTAATATTAACTAGGAATCAGCACAGTGTAATACTTTATATATTAAAAACAAAAGTATTCCGGTAAGATGAATTTTTCGACCAATTTCTCTGCCACATACATGGTCACATAAACACAGACTCACGGACGTCCAAGAATGATTAGTTTTAATGTTATTATTTATTATATTAAACAAATTAATTGTTTATAAAATGTACCATATGTGCTAGACAGATTATTTAACTTCATATTAGTGCACTCATATTATCCTGTAAGTGTTATATTAAAAAAAAAACCTCATTTAAGTTTCGAAAGACTGGGTTTTTGACATGTCGAGAGTAGAGCACTACCTCACCGCTCCGCTTATGAGGCGTGCAATGGTATGCAGGAGTTGATGGATAAAATAGAATGTTGTACAGAAGAGTAAGGAAATATATATTCCGGCGAACAGGGACTGGAGGCCACATGAGCTCTTGGCGAAAATAAGAAATACGGTCATATTTGCGCATTCTAAATATAAAACGTACACAGATGTCCTGTAGACGCTCAAGTTGGTTTAGTTGGTCCTCAGTGACAAAGTAGCTGGCGTCAGCGTAATCGAGAATGGGATGAAGTAATAACTGCACTGCAGAAAATTAAGAAAATGGCTTAAAGAACTTACAGTTGCATGCAGCTCTTTTCTTAATTTCCATAGATGAGGTGCCCAAAAAAGAGTATGTGTTGGGTTTGTTACCAACACCTGTAGCTAACAAAAAATGCTAAATAATATTTGTAAAACAGTTTAATAAGAAACACTGAGAAAACATGTAAAACAAACTAACTTAAAATAAATGGTAACTTAAATAGTAAATTGATTTGCTAAGTAGATAAATACATAGTAGATTAATTGCTAGTTTCAATGATTGCTAAAACTGATAATTATTTGATTATTAAATGCTTTGCTATGAGAACACGCGGAACTCTTCCTGTTCTGTCGCGTACCGTCTGTAAAATATGATTTCAGTGTGTCATTATTTATGGCTAGCCCATGTACTACGGTCAATAAAAATACCAAGATTCTTAAATTTTTAGCAATTGGCAATAATAACACCGTCAAGTTGTACTGGGTTTAGCTGAGAGAAATTAATTCTTGGTACTCATTTTGGACAACTGAGTATTTATTGTGGGATAGTTTCGATGGCCTTATGAAGATTAATTAGAGATCCTTGAGTGTAGATTTGTAAATCATCTACATAAAGGTGATAAGGAGCAGAAATTCGAAAAGATATGTATTGTATTTACAAATATAGCGAAAAGAAATGGAGACAATACTTCACCTTGAGGCACACCAGCAAGTGTTACATCAAGAAAAGAAAGTGCTCTCAACCTGGATTCGTTACTAATAGCATACTATATAAATACGAGTAGCTAGTAGCATAGATATAGAAGCTTGGAGATACACATAGAGGTAAAGTGTGTATTTAGGTAGAGTCAGGTAAAAATGTGTGTAGTAATAAAGTTACATATTGCAAATTGCATGATTATTTTGTTCATCTCTTTTAAAAATACTAAATTATTTTTTTTGTCCTGTTTCATATATGATTTTTTTTGACGGCCAATAAAATAAAAACAAAATATGGAAATCAACGAATTTAGGCTGGGTTGCACCAACTGACTTCGACGGGCCGGTTAAGTTTAAAAAAAGGTGACTATGCAAATTTTCATACAATCTTCCATTTTGACGGCTGGTTAACGTCAAAGTTAGTTGGTGCAACCCAGCCTTAATCGTGATAATCCCGAAACATATAAACAATTTCTTTGTTGATTTCACATCAATACCTACGTAACCTATATTTAAATACTCAAAGTTGTTTGTTACCTCATATAGGCCTGTATTGTATTGTATCATCATTACAATTGAGTAATGATGATGATATGTTGGAGTTCCTGGATAAGAGTAAGTGGGTGTCACAAATGAAGTAGCCTATTACTTATGAAAAATAAATCCGGCACTAGGTGTATCAAAATATTTGATATCAAAGAAAAAAAAACTCTGTCTTTAACTCATTGCCCAAGCAGCACACAAGGCTGCTGAATAGCCGAATAACGGATTTCCAAAACGCCTAAAGCCATATAAGGAAGCTGCATTAAGTCTGTATACGACCTTATACAGCTCTTATAACTCTTAAATGGGCACAAATTATTCAGCTGCTTAAGAGCTGTGTAGCAGCAACTTAACAGTGTTATAAAGGATATCGACAGTACTTTGCGCTGAAATCCGACTGACTAAGAGATCACAAGTTACTCTTTATTCAGAAAATATGTCATATGTATCCTCCAATACATATTGTAAACAGCGAAACGTTACTTGCGGCCTGTGTAATATTAAGTGAACAGCAAACTGGGTTTAAGCAATATTACCCGTAGCAAAGTGCAAGTCCATCAAGGCAGCTAAGAGCTCTAGCTGCCTTGAAGGACATAAAATGCACTTTGATACGTGAAGTGAATTGGAAACGAAACATGGTTGATAATATTCATATTCCCTGGTACTTACATTGTTTTACAAATTAATAAAGGAAAAATGATTGGGAATTTAATTTTACTGACATTATACATATACTTATATTATCTAAGAAAATTTTAATGCGCCATGAAAATGCTTTGTTTTTAATTATTTTTGTGATATAAATAAGCTGTGATGTAAACTATGACTAAACAATTTGTAGTGCTTTAAAAAGAATTATAACATAAAAAGTTATGATATTAGGAGGTAAAAACTAATGATATACATTCTATTTCTTGCACAAAACATCGTAAAGGTTGAAAAACCAGTCAGAATATTTTTAGGTTATAAAATAAAATGGTGGATTTATGTTCAACAGTAACGTGAATAGTTAAAACTCTTATATTCTTCAACAGGCTGTCTAATAGTTCACTAGTGTGCTATTATTCTACAAAAAACTGAATAAAATTACACATGTGAACTGTATACAGATATAAGCTGTTTTCTTTACTTGTAATTGTTCACAAGCTCTACCTTTAGCCATGATGTGAACAATTAGACAGTTTTATACCGACTCTTTAGGGATCCCTAGTATTAAATCTAAAAACCACCGCATAGATAACTTCCATTTCAAAATTGTCAAAGCGGTATTATTAAGAACACCAATTTACGCGTATGCGAACCTTTCAAGTTGGGCAGTAAGATATAATAATTTATAATTAATATATTTATAATTTTTTTCTTGTAAAATTAAATTGTACAACAACATAAACGCAATATTTCTCCCTCAACATAAAAAATCAAAGTATATTTAAATCTATTCGACACTAGATCAAAATCAAATTGTTTATTCAGAAACTAGACCTTTACAGGTTCTTTAGAACAAATATAATAGCGCCGAGATTACTGGAAGAAGAACTTGGACACACATAATTGGTCGAATGTGCAACATCCTCTGAGCTATTAGTATTTTTTACGGAACCATCCTGTTTTAAACTATTTGTCACGCTTTGCGTTACTTCCCAACTTGAAGGTTTTATTTCTTCTGCCTTTATAATTCTTTGATACTCTTTCGATAATTTTCTTTCAAATCTCCCTGTTTTTGCTTTCAATTTCCACGAATTACGCGAATTCATTTTAATATAAAGCAAATAAAATATTATACGTTTGTAATAATGGTCATTTACTAGTTACACTGACTGATAACAGTTCCACATATGTTACCTTATTCAGATAACGTCGGATTTAAGGTACATATGTGAACCATTATAAAATAGAAGCCGGCAATTCTATACACTAGTGAGTCTCTTAGCAGCTGCGAGGCATTTAGTGAATGTTTAAATAGCCGCTATGCAGATACTATAAATTACAGTGTAAAGGCTGATTGGCGGTAGATATATTCAGGTATAAGATGTAATATGGGCCACATATCGTCCATTATACAGCTATTCACTTCATAACAGTTCACACGTGCCCCTTTAATAAGTCAGTGTAATAGGAGTTCACAAATATCTTCTTAAATAGAATTTGGCATAATTTTATGCACTAAACAGGCCTTACTACGGTTTAGGCATTAGAAAAGGTTAGAAGCTGAATAGAGTCTTTAAAAACATATCTTTATAGCACTCTTAGCGTATTAATGGTGGTTTTGTCGGTCTTAATCAGCCTTAATACAGCTTTTAATTAGCTATAGCTGTTTAAATATCACTGACCGCTATTATGCAGCTGTAGCATCACCAGTGTAGAAGCGTCTTAATACGCACAGAGTTTCAAATAAGTCTAAAAGTGAGTAGTTATACAGCTACCTGTGCTACTTGGGTGGCACTCTATGCTCTCTAAGCGCGCTTTCGACCGTTCTGGTAATAAAAAAAATGCACTTTATGCGAAATATGGCGGCACTTCCGTTTTGCATTCAACGCAGTTGCTGCACATGCACGGGAGTCAAAGCAGTGATCGACCATGTTGTTCGTTCACTTTAGTAAGTAGAAAAATGCCGAGAAGCGCTCGTATAATGCGATTTGTCCTCAGGAATTGTTCGAAATGATGCCCACGGCTACTTTCTACCATCTTACCGCTCGCCATCGGCAGGGAATTCATTCTCACACCTTAGAACTTCCTTCCGTGAACGCTTAGGGAGCTCCCTGTTAAGGTTTTCTCTAAGGACTACAATATGGGGTTCTTCAAGAAAGAAGTTATTAGATTTATAAGGGTTGGCAACGCACGAGTGATGCCCCAGGTGTTGCAAGCGTTCATAGGATGCGGTGACCGAATTTTACTTGAAAGAACTATAGCTGCAGCTATAGCTTGCTGTAACAAACTTCTTTAGTATACCTATTCAAAGAATTGGCGTAAGAATCCCAAGTCGATAGTCAAATTAAGGGCGGGCGGAGCTGTGGGCAAAAACTAGTAATCAATATGACAAAGGAGGGCCACACTATAGGTAGAATGGTAATTTATTGAACCAATAACAATACAGACAAGACGGTCCACATGATATTTTTTAAATAACAGTAAATTAGGAAATTAATTGATCTTAATAAAAAAAAATTGAACTCCGATTAGCTACTAAGGTCCGTACCTACATGCAATCTTATACGCAAGGTGGCCCTCTATTTGTTTTATAAATTCAACAAATTAAGTGCATCAATAAGCGAACAACACAGTTAGATTTTCCACTTTCCTTCCACCGACCAATACCAACAAACAAACCAAACAACTGATAGACGCGCCTGTGCGTAACATTAACAACAATGCATCCCATCCAGCGCTTTAAAAAGCCAAGTACGATTTTGCATACGACGAACCAATTGAACTACAAAAGCGCTGTAAAGCGTATCGCTGCAGATCAATAATGCGTGCGTGGTTGCCGCATTGCGCCTTCGCCCCGCTCTCCCCTGGCCCCTGGATGGCAAGGTCTTTGTACTCGAAGGGCGGCCTTAAGCTGGAGCATTCAGCTGGGACAAGGAGTGGCTTAGAATTATGCAGAAAAAAACTCTGCTTCCATATTCGTAATTATTCACCCATTGCATTGAAAAAAATAATTAAATAGGCCAAGTATTAATTTTTTTTAGGATAGGTTAGTGTGTAGATGTAGGTTTATATATGTGAACTATAAATATGGTTTTATATATAGCATAGCTTTCAGGTCTAGACAGCTAAAGTGGCTACGGGAAAACATCTACCAGGTATCTTGTATAAACACTGAAGGATGTGGGAAAAGGGGTTTTAAAGCAAAATAATCAGGGTGGGAGAAAGACTACCTTATGTCGTAAAACGGACCGCCATCTGAGCTATTGCTTACCGCTCTATAACATATTGATTGGCATTTTAGATTATAGCCATAATACCTGGCTAAATTTTAAAGATCCCAATGCCACACGAACAGATGACAGGTGACGGTATTAAAGAAATTACCTACCTAATGATTAATTATCCCAGAACGAACACGCCCTTTGATTGGACTATACCGGCGCGTCCCTAACAAGATCGAAATTACGATATAACACTGCCTTTTTTGCTTTAGAACCCTTTTCCCCATCCTTCATTACTTATATATACTAAGATACCTATATGTGTTTAACCGTAGCCACTTTAGCTATACTATAAAACCATATTTACAGTATACAGGCATATATAAACCTACATCAACACACTTACCGATAAAAAACAAAATTAACACCTTGCCTTATTTATTTTTTTGTAATGCAGATAATAGGTAAAAAAAACGAATATGAAAGCAGAGTTTTTTTCTGCATAATTCTGAGCCACTCCTTGTCCCACCTGAATGTTCCAGGTTAAGGCTACCCTTCGAGTACAAAGACCCTGCCATCCAGGAGAAGAATACTCAAAGACGCCTAAAAATAATTACTTAGGTGTTTCAAAAAATCTGAACTGAATTACAGTTTGAAGTTGGTGTTCATGTATACCTATCTAACAGTTTTTAACACACTTCACTTGCATGACACTAACTTTAAACTCCATTCACTGTGGTCCCACAATTCCAGAACACTCCCCTCTCCATCTCCAAGAGCATTGGGATCCTTGGTGTCGACATCTCCAGCGATGTTCAGTTCCGAGATCATTTACAAGATAAGGTAAAGCTGGCGTCCAAAAAACTTGGTGTACTCAACAGAGCGAAGCAGTACTTCACGTCGGGGCAAAGGTTGTTACTTTACAAGTCGCAAGTTCGGCCCCATATGGAGTACTGCTGCCATCTCTGGGCAGGTGCACCCGGATACCAGCTTGACCCTTTTGACTCGGTTCAACGACGGGCTGTGAGAATTGTCGACGATCCCAAACTCACTTGCGGTATCGAGCCCTTAAGTCTGAGGAGAGACTTTGCCTCACTGTGTGTGTTCTACCGCTTGTACAATGGGTTGTGTTCTGAGGAATTGTTCGAAATGATGCCCACGGCTACTTTCTACCATCGCACCGCTCGCCATCGGCAGGGAATTCATTCTCACACTTTAGAACCTAAATGGTCGCGTACAGTGCGGTTTCAGAGAAACTTCCTCCCGCGAACGCTTAAGTTGTGGAATGAGCTCCCTGCCAAGGTTTTCTGCAAGGACTACAGTATGGAGTTCTTCAAGAAAGAAGTTATTAGATTTCTGAAGGGTCGGCAACGCGCAAGTGATACCCCTGGTGTTGCAAGCGTCCATAGGCTACGGTGACCGCTTACCATCAGGCGGGCCGTAAGCTTGTTTGCCACCTTAGTGGTATAAAAAAAAAAAAAAAAAAAAAAAAAAACTCAGATCAGTTTTTGGAAATAAGATTTTTTTTTACCTTTTTAGTGCATCTTTTTGAAGCCGGTTGTTTTTTTTTGTTAAAAAGTATTACTATAAGTGTTATACCTATATTTTGTACTCGCCTTTTAAAGCCTTTTTATTTTTATACCCAACTCGAGGGTTTTTAGAAAAAAATTAAACTATTTTTAAATAAAAAATCAGAGGGAGGTTCCTTCCATGGAACCTTCTAGATTTAGAGCTTATGCCATTGTATTAACAGTGGTGATTGAAAATCTTGCCCGTACAAAAACTTAGTCAAAAATGGTGCGTGGTCATTGATTGATTTATACTTATAGCGAGAGTGTAGGAATAACTACATAGCTTTAAACAGTTGCTTACATTAGAGGTCTCAATCGGATATTGCTATCATACTCCCGCCATTCGCGGCTTGACTATAAAATAACGTTTTTTACGTTATTACCTATGCTTTTTGGCTAAATGGTATGAGCTATAATAATGCTTTATAGGTGTCCTAGGATATAGAGTTTTCGGAGAGGCTTCTAATGATGTATCGTTGTATATACGAATGTCTGCGGTTAACCCACAGGAAAAGAAAAGCTCTCAGCGTTTCCTAGAGCATTGGGGTCCTTGGTGTTGATATCTCCAGCGATGTTCAGTTCCGAGATCATTTGCAAAACAAGGTGAAGCTGACGTCCAAAAAACAAGGTGTAGTCAACAGAGCGAGGCAGTAGGTAGTAACTTCACGTCGGGCCAGAGGTTGCTGCTGCTTTACAAGTCGTAAGTTCGGCCCCATATGGAGTACTGCTGCCATCTCTCGGCGAGTGCACCCGGATACCAGGTTAGCCTTTTTGACTCGGTTCAACGACGGGCTGTGAGAATTGTCGACGATCCCAAACTCACTTCCCGTATCGAACCCTTAAGAAGTCTGAGGAGAAATTTTGCCTGCCTGTGTGTGTTCTACCGCTTGTACAATGGGATGTAATCTGAGGAATTGTTCGAAATGATGCCCACGACTACTTTCTACCATCGCACCGCTCGCCATCGGCGGGGAATTCATTCTCACACTTTTGAACCGAAATGGTCGCGTACAGAGCGGTTTCAGAGAACCTTCCTCCCCCGAACGCTTGGGTTGTGAAATGTGCTCCCTGCCAAGGTTTTCTCTAAGGACAACAGTATAGCCACGATGACCGCTTACCATCAGACGGACCGTGTGCTTGTTTATCCCGTCATATGAAAATATGAGGTACAAACTTTCAGGAAAATTTTTCATGCTTCTTTCCTTAGGGCTAAATTTTGTTTTATTATCTTTGCAAAACCTTCTTATATTGATTGGTGCTTTCGAGAGGTATCTATTGATTCCTGCTGCTTACGTAAACCATGTGCTTAGTTATAAGCTTTTGTATTTACCAACTTACGCCTCAACCTTACCGGAATGGTATACGTATGTATGTATAGGGGCAAAAAGTGTGCGTTTGACCTGTTACTATTGTATTAGGTACTCATTCACTACGTGCCACTTAAATGCGCAAAGTATCCCTCCCACTACTCTGACCTACTTGACACATTTAATTCTGCGTCTATTCACCCAGTCTTAATCTCTAACACTTGGCTTAAGCCTAACCTAGAGTCTATTCACTATGTGGATCCTGATATGTGTTGATCCGCAACGATCGTATAGGTCGTAGAAGTGGAGATGTTGCTTTATTTACGTAGTGACATTCCTTATAAAATTCTCGCCACTTCACCACCTCAGTATACTGGATCAGCGGAATACATCTTTTTGGAGGTCTGTGTCAAAGGAGCTGTGGTGGTTCTCGGTGTCGTGCATTGCCCTCCATCTGTCGACTATGTGTTACAGTTTCAACCCAACAGGATGTGGTTCAGTGTCGACGCCTCGGGTTCGTCAGGCGCGCTCGTGATGTGAGTGAGCGGGCGCGAATTGACGGTTTTCTCAGCTTCAGCCAGCAGCGTCGTCAGGATTTCGTCTCGGGGGTACCTCTCGTGCAAGGTGGCATGCAGAGCTTCGTTTACGGAGCGGATATGCACTTCCCGTATTCGTCATTCGTTCACATATTCAAAAATAAGCAATTTGAAGCTCATTGGCGCCGGGAAGGGGGTGCAAAAGGGTGCGTTTGCACCCGACAACCTACATCATGGGATAGATAAGAAAAAAATTAACCTCACTTTTTATTTCAATATTTTATTTTACCACTTTGCTGGCGCGATTATTATGTACCTATAGGCGCCAAATTATAGCTTTTTAGTACCGACGGTTTCTGAGCTAAGACGCGAATAGACAGACACATAAACAGACGTACATGGCGAAACTTCTGTAAACCCTAGAAAAACATCGCACATCCAACTATTAATCACACATTGTAGCAGTCCGCTGTTGGACATACCTACGCCTTTTCCAATGGGCGCCACCATACTCGGTTCTCCACTATTCTCATCCAAACACTTCTGGCTACCTGTTTTGGTTCACCTGACTGGAGGGTGATCCACGTTGTGCTTACCAATTTGTGGTCTTCACTCACTCTAAGAATCGTCGGCTCCAACGGTCATCGGTGCTGCGACTAATATGACCTGCAAATCGCCACTTCAGCTTGGTTGTATAAAAAATATCTACCATACCTCTCGATTTTCTTTTTTTAATCCATTAATCCTATTGCAGTGAAATATGATTATTTACATAGTAGTCACACGCATTAAACTCACAGGTATTTGTGAGTCTTTCCAAAAATTATTTTATCGTAGTATCGACGCGAGTTATCTTTGTATATATGTAAATCGAGGAAGTCATGTCGAACTAACTCACAACCATAGCCTGATATGTTTTTGAACAACGCCATCTATTGACAATGCATTCCATTATTTATTTATTAATTTTGTTTTACGTCAACACTAGAATTTGTCAATAGGCAATTGTGCGCAATTATTAACGTCTAACAAGTACCTTGTTAAAAGCACGAATAAATATCATGGCGACATTACAAATATGAGACACCCTCAGAGAAAAAAATTTAAAGATGAAACAACAAATTATAAAATTGAAACAACCTACAGAGATTATTTTATAGTTAATACTAAAAAATTGTGCAAAACACGTTTACAACCTATTGGTTAATTGTAAAAAAAATAATATCTTTTGTATGAATAGAATCTTTATTTAGTTACCTTTTAATCATCATTCATAAAATTTAAAAATCTCTTATCAAAATAGGTCTTTTTACGATTTTCAAGATGAATTATATAGAAAATACTTCGTTATCACATTAAAATAAACAAAATTTACAAACACTACATTCTCAGTCTCTTTCTTTGGTTAATAGTAACAAAATAAGTCACAGTGACCTACAAACTAAACTTAACATAGAAAACAAAAATTATAATTGGCTTAGGCAATTATTGTGGTTGAACACTGATATCGAACGAATATATTTTTCTATTTTACTTTTGATACCAGCACATAGATCATGTACCCATACTTTACATTTCAGACACTGTTTTTTTCTTGACAATCTTCCTTACATAGTTGACATAGCCACGATTCTTTTTCTTTTTTTTTTTGTTCTTCTTACATGTTCCGTCCGTATTTCATTTTTTTGTGGGTTTATTTTCTGTTTTTTTTTTTTTATATCCAATACAGGTGCCTTCCTTTTATTCATGTTTTCCTTGGTTCCATTTCCTTTTTGCGGAGCCTGGAAGTTAAGTCCATTGCTGATTTATTTATTACCTTTATCTTTTATTTTTATTAACTGTTGTTATGCAAGGAACAGAAAATAATATGTTTAAGTGAGACTTTATTTGTTGCTTATCATCATGGGTAGTTTTATCAACTTCTACTTTATTATTCTTATTATGCGATAACTGGTGCTATTATTGAAGGACCAGGTTGAATGGTTGGTGGCGTTAAAACTTTAGGTGTTCAAGGTACCGGTGGTGTTGTAGCCTTTGGTAACGTTGTAACTTGTGATGGCATTGTGACTATTGGTAGTGATGAAACTGTTATTGTTGGTGATGCAGCTATCGGTAGTGTTCATGTCGATGGCAATAGATCTTGAGCGGGAGACAATGTGCTGCCTGATTATTCTGTCATTGATCTAATTATATCATCAGCTTCGTGATTTGATGGGTTCGAGATGTGAACAGAAGCTTTAAAATCCTCTTCTTAAACGACATTTGTATCAAATAGCCACAAACCTGTTGCTTTAAAACCATTTAGTGCTATATCTATACGAACCGATCTAGGTTATGCTTTCCCAAGCAACTCCGAAACGTTAGCTTGTTTTATAACACTACCAGGAATTGAACGTAGCCATGAAGATGTCGCTTCATTTAAAGAAAGATCTGTCTAGAGGTTGTACGTGATGTGTCGTGTGAGCAGGAACAGATAACATTATTATGACATAATCACGGGCCATTTGGATTGCTGCTAAATTTTTGGAATGTGTGCTATGACCATCTAGTAAAAGCAAAAGTTGTTTTTATTGATTTTTCTAGTTTTGTGCTCTTAATAAAATGTTAAGACATAATCACGGGCCATTTGGATTGCTGCTAAATTTTTGGAATGTGTGCTATGACTATCTAGCAAAAGCAAAAGTTGTTTTTATTACTTTTTTCTAGTTTTGTGCTCTTAATAAAATGTTAAAGCCATTCAACAAAAAGTTCTGATGTTTTCCATAAATTTTTTGAGCAAGCAAAAGCTGTATTTGGTTGAGCTCCTTTTTTTAGGGCATCATTCAGTCTACTACGCTTAAATATAAACATGGGAGGTATGAATTTGCCTGCTGCATTCATCCCGTGTATGCCTGTCGTAGTTAGTCCTTTCTCTCCACTTGTAATTAAAAACTTTCCGAGTGCTAATTAAACACTACTTTTTACGTGATAAAACTAATAAGCAGACCGAAGACAAATTGAAAAAGTATTATGGTGATTCTGCGCCTTCTCATTGGATGGTACATAAGTGGTTCACTGAATTTCGTTGTGGACGTACTACCACTAATGACGCGGAGCGCCCAGGAAGGCCGATTGAGGTCACTACGGAGGGCATGGTTAATAAAATACATGATATTGTTTTGGCAGACCGTCGAGTGAAGATACGCGAAATAAGTGATGCTGTGCACATCTCGACTGAACGAGTTTTTTATATTTTGCATGATATTCTGGGCATGAAAAAGCTTTCTGCAAGATGGGTGCCGCGTTTACTAACAGTCGACCAGTAACAGCTTCTGAGGAATGCCTAGCCATGTATAATCGCAATCGTGAGTTTATGCGTCGGTATATAACAGTTGACGAAACGTGGGTCCATCATTATACACCAGAGAGTATGCAACAGTCGAAGCAATGGACTTTTACCGGGGAACGTGCCCCGAAGAAGGCAAAAACTGTTTGCTTAGCTGGTAAAGTGATGGCCACAGTCTTTTGGGACAGCCTAGGGGTTATTTACATCGATTTTTTGGATAAAGCCAAGACAATAACCGGAGCTTACTATGCTGCATTGTTAGATAGATTCAATAAAAAGTTGATCAAGAAGCGACCGCAACTAGCAAAGAAAAAAAATCTGTTTCATTAGGATATTGCACCGGCCCACTCGTCTGCAATCGCGACATCAAAAATTTACGAATAAGGATACGAATTATTGCCACACCCTCCGTTTTCGCAAGATTTAGCCCCCTCTGACTTTTTCCTCTTCCCAACATAAAGAAATGGCTTGGCGGGCAAAGATTTTCGTCGAACGAAGAGGTGGTAGCCGAAACTGAGGGCTATTTTTCAAGGGTTTGACAAAAAAAAAAAATTTTCATGGTTTAAGAGGTTGGAACATCGCTGGACTAAGTGCGTAGAGTTGAAAGGAGATAATGTAGAAAATTAAAAAAAAAAATGTAAAAAGAGTGTTTCTTCTTTTCAAATTCATGGACTTATCAAACTGACCTTGTAGATGACACTTTTTATGCGCAACAGCTGGGGTACGACTCAGGCGGTAGTACAACTTAAGCAACCTTACCCTATTACAATTTTTGACTAGGAGAATGTGCCGAAATTCCGAAAACTGACAAATCAGGACGATGAGAACGATTTGATTCAAGTACTCCAGAAAAACCTGAATTGACATCATTGCTGTAATCTCTCTATACCTATAGAGTCAGATATAATGAACAGCATCGCCTATGATGATTTAAAAAAAGTACTATTTACGGTGGGTGCAATTAGTTTTTAACGTGCATTTGATGAACTTTGATTTTACAAAAAGTAGCGACACACATATAATATACTTATAATGCCTTAGATCTCAGACGATAAAAAAAGGTAGAGCACATCACGTTAAACTTACTTCTTCTGACTTGCCAAAACAACATACCCGATAATCGTCCTTTGAGGAGGAGAGACCTTGCAAGAAATGAGTAAAATAGGTCTGTCGATATCGCGCTAGATCGACAGCAAACCAGTTTCAAACGAGAGGGAAGGCTTTTCCCTTATTGTAAAACAAAATACTGAATCATTAATTACAGGATTGAAAAAACGACCGATTTCGAAGAAAAAAGTTTCTAATCGATAAAGATTTGCGCACATCTGCAGAGAAACGTAAGCCCTAAAAAATCTAAAATCAGACCCTGGAGCTTACAGAAATTCATTAAACAGACCCTGGCAGCAGTTCAAAATACAGCCTAGCCAAATTTTTAGAGTTCCGTACTAATGTACCAAGGGTGCAAATGGAGTCTTATTAATAAGCCTACACTATCTGTATGTCTGCCTTCTTTCTGGCTGTCTGTCTGTCTGACATCTATCTTTGAGACTAAAGTCAAGTTTAGGATTCCGTACCTCAAAAGGAAAACAGGAACCCTTATAGGATCACTTTGTTGACCGTCTGTCTGTCTGTCTGTCCAGTCCGTTTTTCTCAGGAACCGAGAATGTATTACAAGTTGAAATTAATATCAAAAACTAAGGTCTACGGTAAGGTCTTCAAAGGAGGCTGTAAAAAAACCAGGTTTCTAAGACAACCCAAAAAAATACCGCCGAAATGCGACCATTTTTGATGCACATTTTGGCATTCACAAATAAAATAAAACCTATGGGTTACTTCACGTTGTTATAGAATCATAAATTTATTTGAATTTTAATTTAGGAAATCCATAGAAAACGAATAGGAAAAAATCCAAAATTTGTTTACTTGTAGTTATAACATATTAAAAAAAAAGTTTGTCTGTCTGTCTGACAAGACCCTTTTATCAAGTTTAAATTAAAACGGTTATTTAAAGTTGAAAAAAATACGGTTATTTTTGTTGCATATTATGACACCAATAAATAGGAGATGAGAATAATGACACAATAATACAACTATTGGGCACTTTCCGTTGACCTAGAATCATGCTATGCCGTGTAGCACACATAAAGGAAAAAAATCTGAAAACCGTAAATTTTTTGTTACATCACAAAAAAATATATTTTAATAATCGTATTTGCAGTCGGTGAATTACCGTGAACTTGTAGTGGGACAACAGTTGTCCAACGACAAAGTTAAGTTTATCCCTAAATGAAGTTTACCTTTTACAGAACCCTCGGTGCGCGAGTCTGACTCTCCGTTGAACGAGTTTTTTTTTCATAGAAATGTTTTATTATGGTAGATTTCTTAATAAAAATAAAGAAAAAAAAACAAAATAAAAAAAATTTAAGGGGTTTCCAGAAGAAACATGATTTTGTTATTTTTGCTGCATCGTAAAAACGGTAACACATACAAGCTTAAACCTTATAACTATTTAGTAGCTCTATAATAAAACAACAAATAATAAAAACCGGTCAAGTGCGATTTGGGTTCGTGCATTATCTGATAGTACGGAACCCTCGGTGTGCCAGTCCTACTTGCCGGTTAATTTTTTAACATACATTTAATCGCGGCATCAAATTCACGAATCTTCTAAGCGACCGTGACTCCGACACAGTTTTGGGGCCCGCTAATGCACCGATCTTTATCCATTTAGCTCAACAATGAAGCGTGCGCCAGACTGTTGCCAACAAGCCTACTCACCAGGTCACCTTGGCGGGAGGCTGGTTTACACTGCCGTTGGTGTATCAGTCCACAGTTGTTGTAATCAAGGCTCTCACTTCAGTGTGCTTTAGTCTCTCGCATCGGAAACATCTTTGCGATGGGCCCTCTTTCAAAATTACAAAAAGTTGTTGTGGCTTAAGCACTTTTGTGTGCAAGTGAGGAAAAAAATGAAGAAAAGTATATTGATGAAACGCTGGCCTAAAGAACGACTAAAGTTTTTTCATTTAAATTCAATAGACCTGCGTGATTTTGGTGATATACATAACTTTCTCAAAATGGATAAAGAAACCTTTTATCTACTACTGGCCTTGGTTAGACCATTTATAACTAAGAGAGATACCCACTTTAGACAGACAGTGTCTGCCATGAAGAACGGCCTTTAGTCATTCTCAGATATTTAGCCATATTGGAACATGCTACAGGCATCTTAGATGCCTATAATATTACAACAACTTCTGTCGGAAATTGTTGACTTCCCTTTCGTATGAGTATTTAAGGTGGTCCACTTGTTTTATCGCTGATAAGTCATTGGTACTTGGATCCAAGTCTTTTGAGTTTCACCGCCACTATTCCTCATGCAATTTTTTTTTGGACGCGTCCTTATCGTCTTTAGAGAAGATGTACGAAAGACGGGGCAAATCCCTATAGATATCTATATACTCGATAAGAACTTCTTTTTGTTGTGATATTATTGTCAAGCAAACGCATTTACCGACTGCTGCCACCCGACTGCGCTTGCGTGGTTTACAACAAACGTCTACACAGCGCAAAGGTTGTGGGAAGGTGAACCGAAATTTCGTTCAAACAATTGTCTATACTGTTGTAAACATCGGTTTCGGGCATGTTTACAATGGTCTAGCGCACGCTTGACTTCGACTTTAATATAGTGCTTGCTATAGTGCCAACTAGCGACATCTGTTGGCAGTGTTACCAAATACTACCATACATTTTAGAAGTGAAAAACATGAGGAAACGTGTGGAAAAGTCTATGTTCATTTAAAATTAGAATCTAAACAAATAGGTACATTATAAATTTTACTTACCTACGAAATAACTTGCTTTATTACTAGATACCTATTTCACCTAACTAAAAAACATAACCACATCGCACTAAGTACAATTATAGATTTTTGAATTAATTATGTCTACGCCTACACTGATTCTTTATACTAGCTTTAATGTGATTTGTGTTCAATGATACCTACCTATACCTACATAAGTAGTAGCCGAAAGTGTCAACCACCATGCTATCAAAAATGTACTAGGTATTTTAAAAAAAACAATTTTACGTGTATCCTTATCTAAGTTCTTTTGTAACTGTATAATGGTTCTCTATTGTTAATATAGGTAGATAAATGCCCATAACACACGACACGATCGCTAGCCAATATGTTCTAAGTTTAACTACAGTTCTAATGGAACGTTTCCTTGTCTCAATAGGCCTCGAGCTAAGCGGCCTAAGCCGTATAAATCGCTAGTAATTCTAAAAATAAACCACCGACCGCCACGCCGGCGGCCCTTAGGTACCGACCGCAGCAGATCGAGATATAAATTATCACGTTTATTGCTCGCCCGCACTCGAGTAGCCGCACACCGGCCATAAACACGTAAAATGCATGACCAATCAAAATACCAATGCTGGTTCACACATACGCACGCACTTCGTAAGCGTGACGCCAAACTTTTGTCGGAACACGTTTCGGTTACATGTGTGAGTGAGAAATGCATTAAGTTCTTTTTGTGTGCGAAGTCGAAGGTTCACGCACACACGGAAATAATGTTCGTTGAGATGGAACGGTCGATCGAGGGATAACAGCAGCGGCGGAGGGCTTGCTTTTATTAACGAAGTCATAATATTGATAAGACATTTATAGAATTATTTGTTTTTATCAAATTTGGCATTTAGGTGATGTACCGAGATAATTTTTCCTGTGGCCTAGAGTGAGTCTTGTTTCATATAGTATTTGTGTAATTAGGTATACCTACCTACAAGTGTTAATGCAATTTGTACTGATAATCACAACATTTAGCAAGATGTGAATTATGTAGAAATAATTATCTTAATAATCATCTGGTAGGTAAGAATAGCTAACAAAAGCTTTGAAGGTTACTTTCAAAGTAAGCACATTGCTTTTTTTGACGTAGAAACGTCTTAAAATATTTTTAATATTAGGAGGCAATTCAGAAAACTAATGATAACAAAATCAGAGGAAACAGTTAGGTGTTGCAGCTACATATCTATCTATTATTTACACCCAAAATTTAATTACACGATTCGGTATCTGAAGAATCAAAGAATTCGTTAACTTGAGTAAAGACTGTGAAGTATCGCGCGCGGCGGAGGGGAAAGCGCCGCCATTTTAAGGTCCTTTTGCTGTGCCACATAATTTCTGTTAAGTATAAATTTTGATTCGGAGAAGATATAAAGTTAGTTTCAATCGTCGGCTCTTGTCAAGATCTATCGATTGCGTGGATAAAACATTAGTGTGAAATAGTTATAGTTAATAAATATGGTATTAAAGTTAAAATAAATGATGTGATGTCGGCTAATACTCGTCAAAAAGTCAAATCAAAATATACGTAACGTAAAAGATCGACCGAATCAACGACTGAGCAGCTGGAGCGGCCGAGCCTATGCAAGTAGATGATGGAAACAAAAACAAACAAAGAAATCTGAAGGTCTTCTTACTGTTAAAAATGATTATGTCATACATATGTATAATACGCTCGAAGAAAGATATTAATTTCAGTTACGTACACGAATTAACGTAAAACACCCATCCGTGTCCACGACATAGCCACACCCGTTGTTTTTCACCAGATTATTTGTCTGCCTGGCGCTAAACCTAGATTTTATACTTACTTGAATCACATAGTACCCTATCCATATATTTTCAACGAGGGCCAGGCGTCTCACAACATGAGCCCCCGCCCACATAAAAAATGACATCTAAATAAATCCATTAAGCCGGGAACACAGCGCCGACCGCGCGCGCTCTTCCTGTCTATAAGCCCCTTTATTTGATTTCCTCCGCTTGTCTGTAAGAGCCTTTATTTGTGTTTTGACAGCGACTGTAGTGGCTTCAACTCTTGTTATGATGTGATGAGAAACATATTTAATTAACACATGTTTTTTACAGCGCCGTATAAAGATGTCAAGTTTATGTCGGCACTTTTGTTTGGGTTTTATAATAGTGATTCGTCATTCGTCAAGTTTTGTCTTTATGATTTGCAATCAACAAGGAGGTATGTGTGTGATTTGTGTCGAGGGAAAATGCGCTTAACGACTGACTGTACCTAGAAGATGGTACAGTCAAAGACAAAAGTAAAAAAATCTGATTGGTTAAAAATATATTATATGTATTTTGTCCTGTTGGCTCTGTGGCTTAGTGGGTAATGTCCCAACTGCTGAATCGAGGTCCGTGAGTTCGATTTCCGCTCAAGACAAACATTTATGATTTGTGTTTGTCTTGAGACCGGTTGTTTTCTATGTATAATGTACTGCTGAATCGAGGGGCGTGAGTTCGATTCCCGCACAAGACAAACATTTATTACTTGTGTTTGTGCTTGCCTTGAGAATGGTTGTTTTCTATGTATAATTTGTATTTTTTTGCAAAAAAATTATATATGTAGTTGTATCCGTTGCCTGGTATGGTATTTATAGCACAAGCTTTGCTTAGTTTGGGACCAAACGGCGCTGTGTGTTAATGTCCGAAAATATTTACTTATTTATTCAATTATTTAAAAAAATACAAGTCAAATCATCAATGTTTCAATTTAAAAGTTTTTTAGGTAATATAATTTTAATTTATTTTACGTATGCGGCCTGTATATAGGGAGTGCAATCTCGCAGCTCATTCAATCCCGCGGGATTGATATGCGGGATTACTGAATTACTAATAATCGACAGATTTTTGTGCAAAAATCAACTTTTATTACACATTTTATACATTAATCAACAGAAATTATTTCTTTTCTATTAATTAAGTATAAGTAATTAGTAATCTTAAAATGTTTGGCGTAGTTAATTAGTTTTGTTTAGTTTTACCCTTACGTCTTTAACATATAATAATCAAATCACATCTTTCTCTTAGATGATACTATGATATCAATCTATGGTGATTACTTTTGAAAATACGCTCTTAAGAGGATACGATTCGCGGCGCTTCGCAGCGCGCTTCGTACAAACGAATTTTCTATTTATCTTTGACATTTACTGTTCAAACACTGTGAAATTTTGTAAACACGATCTCAAGTCGAATATCTATGTCTATGGTTTTCCAAAATCCTGAAAAATGTTTTTACTAACTCCAAATCTTAATTGAGACCATTTGTATGTAAAACTAGAATCCTCTATGACTATTAATTTATACAATTTAATAGAAAAGTGGCACACTGCAAACCTAGATATTTATTCCTAGAACATGTCTTCTAAATTTTGTAATGTTTGATTACTAAGTGTCAAAAATAAGTGGAAAATTCTTTTGTATGAAGCACGCTGCGAAGCGCTGCGAATCGTATTCTCTTAAGAAGCAAATGGCATTTATTGTATCGCTAAATTAAACGCCGGACGGTTAATACGAACACAAAACCCTCGTCACCTACAGAAAAATGTGCGCAGGCAAAGCGCAGTGCCGTTTATGAACAACTGAAACGTCAAGACAACAAGCGTTTTGCGGGATTGCAATCCCTCTAGGATCTTTATAATTTATACACCTACTCTATAATGTTGTAGTATCCTTTGTCACAAAGTTGTATTTTGATAACATATGAAAATTAATAATTAGTTGTTAATATTATTAGTAACTTTGTTGTAACATACATTATTACATAAAAGAGTTAAGTAGGTACTAATTTTGTCTAGTCGTGTGTCATGTGCCAAAAGCTATAGTATTTACTGTGTGAAAGTCACTCTCTTTCTTTCTGAAACTAGCAATATTTTTGAGAACATATGGATTTTTTTATATTATTATGTACTGTGACATTCTATTTAAATATTTACATTCCTAAACCTATCCTTGAAAGATATCTTAAATCCTAATTTAGCACGAATCGCCGATTTTTAACACAAACAATGTTTAAATATCAGCAGCACAAACCCACAATAAGAAACCATACGTCATTCAACTATGCAAGTAGCTAAAGGATCAAGGAAATATCTTGATCGCATACTGCAGAACTAAGTTTTTTGGCTACGTTTTGAATATGAGATACCATCGAAGTTTGGATCCAGCGTTATGCCAAGATAGACTTGAATCAACTAGTTTCATTTGCTACCCAATAATATGTAAATATTACACATTTGGTTTGAGATTGTTATAGCGTTAAACTAATTTACAATCTCAGAAAGGACATTACTTAATTCATCATAACATATCTGTCGTCTCTTAACCTTCAATAGTAAAGGGGTGTCGTGAACAAATAATACAATGTCATGGTTTTGTACTTGATATGGGAAATAAAAATGAGCTCAACCCCATAAGCGTTCTCGGAAGGGGAGCGTGACCATTTAAGGACAGTGATAGTGCTGTGGGGCTCGCAGAAGTGTTTGGTCAAAACGGAGCAACAATGTACTAAAGCCGCTTTTAGTGCTATGTCGTACATCGGGGCGGCGAAAATGATGTATTGAAACCGTAGCGCGGACGGCCGCCTTGATCTTTATGGCTCCATAGATCGTCATATAGGTATACCGCATGGCACTGTCATCGGTTTAAAACCGTAGCGGGGTCGAATGCTTAGATCTATGGTTCCATACATCGTCATGTTTAGAGCCGCCCATACAGGGCAACCTCTCCGGCGAACCGCATTATCTCCGGCCTTAGGTTGCAATTCAGTAAAAGTTAAAGGCTATCATTTAAACGGTCAGCTAATTGAAGATATTTTGTTACGTTCTAAAATATATTTTGGCAGCAAAAAGAATGAATTGAGCTGCTTCGAGTAGTCAGCAAAAATTACAAAACTGATCAGCATGTAATGTGATATTGAACAACCTGAAAATTTATGTTCTTATAGGAAGTAAATATATCTGTAGCAATCTTACTAACAGAGCAGCAAATTGTGATTTTTAGCTGATTTTTCTTGTTTAAAAAAAAACATTTAGTTACTTACCAAAGTTAAATGATTGATTGAAGTGATTTTTTTCAGTTTTTTCAAAGGCATTGTTAAAAAGTTTGAGGGGAAAGAGGTAACAAAGACCTAGTGGTTTCGCTGTTTGCCTCGCATTCTAAGGCGCGATGGTTCGAGCCCGGCGTGTACTAATAAGTCTCTTTTTTATTATTTCTCAAGTACATAGCTTTTTCACACCACTGGCTTTTATTTTCGGTGAAGGTGAACAGCGTGGCGAAATACAAGTATTTGAGAGTGTCCATGTAATCAAATTTTTTTTTTAATGTGGCACCTGGGTAATAAAAAGGTGGCCAGTCATACGCTTTGTTTGAAAAGTGTGATTTTTTGTTTACTATTTTTTAAATTATTCCCAATACTGTACTTAAAGATACTTTTTACAATAGAAACGTTTGAAATTACGATACGGTTCTTAAATATAATTAAATTTTAGTTTATATGAACAACAAAAATCCGAACCTACATAAGTTCAAACTAAATATCATTAAACAACAAAGAGATAGGCTATGCAGACGAATAAACATATCTTGGCCAAATAATTTCTACTTAGAATATCGCAAGTAAAGAAATAGAGTCAAGAATTGAAAAAGCTTAAAAACGATACTGGTCATTTAAAGAAATAATAAGTGATCGAAAAAAAGGTAAAGCTATAAAAGGCACATTATTCAACATATACATACCTATATATACATACATATACATACCGATACTGGCATATGAAAGCGATTATCGTAGCCTGGAACACTAGAGTAGAGATGTTGCCGACCCTTTAAAAGTCTGATCACTCCCTTCTTCAAGAATTCCATCCTGTAATCCCTAGGGAAAACCTTAAAGGGCAACTCATTTCACGGAAAGAAACTTATTCCAAAATCCACGCAAAAAAGCGAAAGCCTCTTTAACATATTCTTCGAGCTATAATTACCTAGTTAAAGACACAGGTGCCGCCCCCCCCCCCCCTCGGAAGTTAAAGTAAACGTCAATTTTCTTGGCAAGTGAGAATTTAAAAACGTGTTTCTCTGCTTAATCAAAACAAAGTGGAAATTACTTTTAACTGCACTAGACCCGAGTACGAACGCATCGAAAGAAACCACAGTAAATAGCTGTGTTCGCGCAATACTTACTAATGCAGAAACCAGGCGACCAGAATAAAATAAACTCGTGCCCCTCTCTGTTTGTAAGACGATTCATACTCGGCAAAAGAGACCATCGAGACGACAGGGGATTCACATAAAATGGCCGTGAAAATAGGTAGTAATCTAAGCGCATTACAGCGCTCGGCGTCGCGTGACGCCCGGTACAATGACCGCGCTGCTTACTAAAGAAGGCAATTGCGCGTTTAGTAGGGTTGCCACGATCGCGTTTAGATTTGAAACACTCCCTCAAATATCATAAACGTAAAAGTTAAGGTAATTTAGATTTTTGTTATTTAATTACGCATAAACAGCTACATACATTTGTGTATTTGGCACAGATAAATAGACACGTCCTTAGGATATTTTTTATTTTCAGAGTTTTCACGGGAAAAGGTTTTTCGGCCTGTGGAACCACAGATCATAACTACCTATATCGATAATAATAAGAAAATTTATATAAGACGCCATTTTTGTAGCTTTTATTAATATAGAGCTATTTTGTAGAGCAAATATTTTCATCATTAAAACATGTTTTGGAGCGAACATTTTAGGAGCAAATAGTTAAAAACTAAAATTACTGACATTTTGATTTAAGCTTCAATCTAAACTTAACTTAACTTAAGTGGACATTTGTTGAGCTAGTGCCCACTCACTAACACACTAACAAGTGCAATAAAGCTACCCGTACGGCCTCTGACTTGCCTTAACAATTGATGTCATATACCAGGAAGACATTTTATGGATAAGAAGGAGTATGGTTGTCCTCCATTTACATACCGTCGGGTAACCTAACGTGTGAACCAAACAGGCTTACAGATTCTTTTAAGTACGGAACCCTCAGTGCGCAATTCCGACTCACATTTACCCATTTTCGTAGTGATTCAAGTCAGGCCTGATTTTTTTGATTCAGATTTTTTTTTTTTATTTATTAACTAATAACGCCTACGTGAAAATAATGCGAAGGCGATTCCATAAATAGGTAAGTACTGGTAGGAATAGTGCTTTTGTTACCTAAATGTTGATTCACGACTTGTAGGTAGATATAAGTAGGTATTGTTTTTTGTAGCATATTTTATTAGTTGCTTCTATAAGATAAATAATTAATAATAAAAAAAATCTAAATATTGGTTAAATAGTATATCTAATTAAGGCTGCAATATAGGTTAGACCGCAAAAATACGCCGTTTTTGTGCAAATTTTGTGGCTAAACTATAGCATCTAAAGGACTGAAAAAAATATATGTAATAAAACTTGCTTTTGTCTAGTGCGTTTCCTTACTGAGTGATTTTTATTTATTGTAATTAATGCAATAAAAAATCTGGAAGTGACCATTATTTCAAAACTTGTGCAAATTTTTAAAGCGTGTTTTGCATTTGCTTGTAATGAAAGTTGGTTACATAATTAGAATAGCTTGTTATCTAGTGCATTGACTCTAAGTTGTAGCAAAAAGTCAAAAAATGTGACTACAAAAAGGTAATAACGTTAAATTCCATACAAAAATTAAAAGTTTCAAGGCGTCATTACGGTATAAATTACTTAAGAAGTATATAATATCTATATCTCATAGTAATGTATATGACATTATCTTTCAATATGATTCATAGTGCGTTTGCATTCACAACGTTAGAATTACAGAAATAAGCTTTCTGGCCTATATCGCCCTCTTAGGAATTCTTACAGGAATCACTAATTTTGTTGTATACTATAATAGGAATATTATACTACGAAAAAAAAAAATGCGATCGAAAATGTCAAAGCAATTGGCACGGAAAAACATGCATTCAGCGTAAAATATTACAAACTAAAATTTATGGCTACTATATTTTCACTGTACTATATTTACACGAAAATTAATATTTGCTAATTTAATGCAAAGACATTAATTATAACCTAGTGTTACGTTAGCGTTTTAAATTGGAAAATGGCAGTTACTTAATTTCAAACTTACTCCGTGTGGACTTTTTTTAAAAAACAGCTTTTAACGTTTACAGTTTTACAAAAATATCGGCATTTATACTATCTTGCCCCTTAATATGTATATATTTATATCTTCACGGTTTTTGTCTCCAGAAGGGGCTAGCGGCAGCATACACACCCACATAATAATGTGATGGACAGCCTCATTTCACCAAGTTCCGTCCTTTATTCCCTGTTACCAATAAATAAAATTCCCTTTTTCGTGTGGTGTAGTACTAGTATTTGTAATTGAAGTTGACAGAAAAAGGCATATTTTACTTCTTTGTTCAAACTGTCACACCATCGGCAGCTCGTAAAAGTTAAATCTATAATTTCTTTACAGCCAAATAATGTTCAATATATATTTTTGTTTGCGAAAACAATTTAAAATACGTATTTTTAAATGACATATTCAAGAATTTAATATTAAATTATGTCGTGTGGTGATTATTATCTACTTATTACTTCTAGAGCGCGCATACTAATGAATAGTAAATTTTTTTCAAACATCAAAACCTCCTAGCATCCTTATCTATGGTGTAAAGTGCAAGCCTTAACAAGTAAAAATGTAAAAAAATGGATTACAGTTATGTTAACGCGTGCTCTAATGGGTATCTTTCCGCATAATAAAGAAGACTTTACGAGGAACTGCACTGAAAAAAAAATTTACTTTACCTACACTGCTACACTGTATGTACAAAGTCGGTCTTTCGTCCCTGAAGGGGTTACCCAGTCTGGTGAATAGATAGCCTCTTTATACCAACCAGTTTAGTCCTATGTGACAGGTGGTGAGCCTTTCGCCAAAACACTACTTTTGATTAAGTGCATCTAGATTAAGGTCGCTTTATATATGTACCATACGTCATAAATACCAGCTTTAAACCAATTAACGGTAATATAAAGAATTAAGGTAAATTATGGGAAGTGTGTGAGGTATTGGGTTACCATAATTAAAGGTTTTCGATTTTTTTACGGCAGACAAATTTATAAGTGCTAAAAGTGCTCATTATGAGTAGTAATGAGTGCATAATGGAACGCAGCCTTCCTTCCCCTCCCCTAATGCCAAGCACCATCCCCGTATGAGGGCGTAGATACTGCACAGTTGACTAAGTCACGCACCGCGCATATTCAAACAGCCACGAACAGCACACTAGATAGAATATCGATTTTTGATCGTAATTTCTTTAACGATCAAATACGGTAGTTTTGATTAGCCCGTATTTTATTTTAATAATTACGGGTGTTCATTGAGGTTAAATGTTAACATCTCTTTCGAACACCATCTTTGTACCTGACCAGAATATTAACCGTAAAATAAAACAAATGTGACACGACAGCCCTTACCATTTGTCCCAAACATCGAATCTGGGAAGAGTGGGAAATGATTTGTCGGCTCTGACTTTGCCAATGTGAGGCCATCGACCGTGTCGCCGCCGATGCAAGCCCTGGTAACGGTCCCACGGACAGACACGACCGACGTGCACTTCGGATGGAGTTGTTTTGATGGCCCATTTGCTTCTAGGCTAATGAACTGAGAGAAAATTAGCTGTAAAAGTCTTTGAGCTCGACAGGTATCACAGCGTAGATAACATCTGACAATATAATTAGACAACTCAATTTATCGACTGCTACTTTTGTTGATAAATTTCTAAATCATTCTTATTAGTTTTTAGTGGTTTATGTAAAAAAAAAAAAATATTTTTGTCGGGTAATAAAAGTCCTTAACTGTACCTACTGTAACCATCCAAAAACAGTTTCATTCAAAATATGCGAATGTGTAACCACAAATTTGTTCAGGGACGTATAAATTTCTTGCTCCGTAGGTATAGTGCAGCAAACTTTTCTGACCCGGTGATCAAAAATCAAAACTACATCGCCCTATTGAAATGGTGTGAACTTATAACGACACTAGCGACCAAACACCTAAGCTTAGAAGGTCAGAAAAGTTTGTTGCACTGTAGGTAACTATTTGAAACAAACTGTATGGTTGCCCACGGTGTTACCCGCGCAATACGTCCTATCAACTCATCATTTTTTTGCATAATACTAACATAAGTCAACATGATAATGAACCAACTCATTATGCAGATCACAGTTCTACTCTAATTGATATAATTTGTAGCGATGCAGAAGTAGTCAATGTTAATGTGGATAACTGTGCTGAACTGAGTAACCACGCTTTTGTAACGTGTGTACTGAATGTCAGAAAAAGCAAACCTACTCCTCGAACTATCATATATAGACCTTTAACGGATATTGAATACGGCTCACTTAATCAATGCCTTAATAAATGATGTAAATAATATGATAGATACTTTCCATAGTTTTACATTGTTGTTGTTCTATACGTTTTGCCCACAAAAAAAGAATGCTCCTTAATAACTCTTATCCCTGGGTTACTTTTACCATTAAGGAGATGATAAAATTGCGAAACACGGCACATAAAAGGTATCGCTTAACTAAATTGGAAGAACACCGACAAGGAGATCAAAAGCTGTGTGAACACAGCAATGTTTAACGAAAAACGTGCTTACTTTATTCGAGAAATAAACACCCACCGCTCTGTCTCTAAAGTTTTATGGAAAAATATATCCCTTATGTAATCAAAACGCATAATGACCTCTTTCCTCCTCATTTTCATGACCCTGTGCAATAGACAAACATTTTATAGACTTACCAGAAACGAATGAAGTCCCCTTGTCGTTTATATCTTACTTAGAACATCGCCCAAACAGCACCTCCCGTTTCTAACTAGAGTTCGTAGATGAAGAGAAAGTGCTGAGAATAGTAAATTCTTTAAAATCAAATGCATTAGGCCATGATGATATTTCGTTGGAAATGTTGCTGCTTACATTTCATCGTTCTTTAAAAGTTATCACTGCCATCATGAATAAGTCAATAGAGAGTGATATATATCCAAAGGCCTGGAAAGTTTCACTAGTTCAACCATTTGCGACAGTCAACAATTCAATGGCTATGAAAGATCTTCGACCTATAAATATCCTTCCCCCTTTGTCTAAAATATTGGAACGAATAATTAGGTCGCAAGTTGTCCCATATCTAGAAAACAATAATATCCTTCCAGAATTATTATCAGGATTTAGAAAGTCCAGGGGTACAGTGACGGCATTATCTGCCGTTATAGACAATGTGCTTACCTCACAGGATGATGGATGCGGCTCTACTCTCGCTCTTTCCGACTATTAGATGGTTCTATAGTTATCTGATTGAGCGGTCACAGATTGTATAGCTTTCTGACAATAGTGGGTTGAAATAGCTTACTAATCCATATCCATAATAATGTGTGTGTTCTACCGCTTGTACAATGGGTTGTGTTCTGAGGAATTGTTCGAAATGATGCCCACGGCTACTTTCTATCATCGCACCGCGCGTACAGTGCGGTTTCAGAGAAACTTCCTCCCGCGAACGCTTAAGCTGTGGAATGAGCACCCTGCCAAGGTTTTCTGCAAGGACTACAGTATGGAGTTCTTCAAGAAAGAAGTTATTAGATTCCTGAAGGGTCGGCAACGCGCAAGTGATACCCCTGGTGTTGCAAGCGTCCATAGGCTACGGTGACCGCTTACCATCAGGCGGACCGTAAGCTTGTTTGCCACCTTAGTGGTATAAAAAAAAAAAAAAACCAGTTAATAGAGAAGTGCCACAGATGCTAACACAATTAAATACTGTAAGTTTCATATTTACGCAGACGATTTACAAATTTACATTTATTTTAAACCTAAACAGACCACTAGTGCCTTTACAAAAATAAATTAGGATTTAGAGAGTATATCTAATTGGTCTAAAGCAAACGAATGAGCATTTAATCCCAGCAAATCTATAAAATATATGGTTTTGGGAACAATAATAATAATACAACAATATATGGAGAACAAATGGAGCGAGTAAATGAGGTTCATAATTTGGGACCATTGATGGATATGATAAGCTTCGCTTTGAAAACCAAGTACCTCCTAGATAGATCTCGCAATTTTTTTGATAGATTGCGGGTTTTATACTGAATGCGTAGAAAGTCACGTGAAGAGCTAAGAATCAACTTATGCGAGTCACTTGTTTTGTCCATATTGAATTATGCTTATATTGTCTATGGACCACGGTTGCTAGCTAGAACAGAACATGTACTGCACAGGACGCAAAATGCTTGTGCACGCTTTTGTTTCAAGATACCACCTCGCACTCATATCACACCTTACTTAATTCAGCAAACATATTAAAAATGAACCACTGTAGGCACTTACATTTGGCCACATTATTATTTCGAGTTGTTATGTACCAAAATCCGGCATACCAGCATACAAGTGGTGTCGCGATGACAATTGATACATTACTAGAGCAGCCAGTTATCGTGTGAAGGTGCCACGTCATAGAAATACAGGATTTAGAGGTAGTTTACAATTCGCAGCAACGAAATGTTGGAACGATATTCCTCTACCTATCCATATCCTAAATTTAGTTTCTATTACTCATACTCGACGGACGTTCTTTACACTTCTTACAACTACTACTACTACTAACTTACAACAATTTTATTACAATCGGATGAATTGACCCTTAGCGTAGGCGCGCACTTCCGATTTCTGACTCATCCGATCAAAGAATCGGGGGCAACGCCTGCTGTTTTATATGAGACCGCGCGTACTGCCCGATCAGTAATCGGCCGATAGTTCATACAAAATGGCTCTGTTTGGCTTCCTTCTTAAAGTTGTTTCGGCCTAGTTGGATTTTTTTTGAAGGTTAACATAATCTTGGACTACCTGATGATTTCTTTTATCTCCCGTGACAAATGTGCAAATCCTTTCTGGCACTGGGCCGGCTGCTGTCGCGGCACGCTCGCTTCGCTTGCTCGGCTCGTGCACTGTTCGCAAACATAAAATAGCGGCTCGTGTCGCTTCGCTCCTCGCTACCTTTCTTTTCTATTCTACATATCAATCTAATAATACTATAATCCGAATTCCCCTTCCAAAGATTTAGCCAAGAGACGGCTACATTAATGTTTAGCCGGCTTAAAATGAAAGAAATCAAAATCACCATTTCCTCAAAAATAAATCTTGTAAGCAAGCTAGTCTTAAGTTTATTTTCGCACTTATCTTTAGCCGTGAGCCGTAACAAAAGAAAGAAAAATAAAAAGAAATAACACATACTCGTAAATTTAATCTGTAGTAGGTACCTACCTACTGCATGTGTAGCATAAAAACTACAGCATTTGCATTGTTTGTGATCTACAAATGGCCACATCCGCTTTTCGCTTTCATGCTAAGTGTTTGATTGTCCCTGTGTTGACTCTTTCTATGCATTTATCATTACAGTTATTACGTCTTTCAGATAAATAATAACTGTGAATGACACTTCGCACCCTTACCTCCTCGTTAAGGCGAGGCACGCTATTACGCCCCCGCCGTAGGGGCTAAGAATAAAGAAGGAGGTAGGGGCGTCAGGACAATATTGATTGATAGAGGTGAGTATGTTCGATTATCTCTTTGCTAAGGCTAGTTTCAACTTAAGTACTTCGGGGCGAGCTCTAAGTACTTTATTGTTGCTACAGAGTACTTACTATCGATTAGTTTAACTCCCATCGCCCGTTCTCTTTAAGTTATTTATTTATCAGATTCAGGGAATTCATTTTCACACTTTAGACCCTAAATGGTCGCGCACAGTCCGGTTTTAGAGAAACTTCCTGCCGCGAACACTTGGGTTGTGGAATAAGTTCCCTGCCAAGGTTTTCTCTATGGACTACAGTATGGGGTTCCTCAAGAAAGAAGTTAAGTATTAAATTTTTGAAAGGTCGGCAATGCGCTAGTGATACCCCTGGTGTTGCAAACGTCTGTAGCCTGCGGTGACCGCTTACCATCAGGCAGATTGTAGGCTTGTTTGCCACCTTAGTAGTATAAAAAAAGTTGTTGTTAAAAGTAACAAAATGTATTATTCCAATATCCTATCCAAGATCCTAATTCTAACTAGTATACACTTATTTGTAAAAGTCGGTTTGTCTGTTAGGTATTGCTTAACTGCGTTACAGACCAACAAATTGAGCTGGAGACATAGCTTGCTTTTTTAGTGCCATCAAAGATTTGCTGAAGAAATCCCACGCTGTTTACCGAATTTAGCTTTATTTAGTTAATAAATAAACAAGAAAATATTTATACAAAATTCATAAATTATCGATTTTTCCTTAACTAGCACTGTGAGACCTTGTTTCTTACCAAATGATATAATCGTACCCGGTCTATGAATCAACAAATATTTTAATTGTACCGGAATTTTTAATTGATTAAAAAATCAGCAATAGTCTACAAATCAATAATTAAAATCTGACGGACATTTAAAAGTTTTATCATGGTTATATCCTTTAGTCTCCATGTGATCTACGCTCTCCTATGGATCTTCCATTTCTTTCGATGTTTTATATTTCGATGTATCGCAAAGAATTAAATGATCGTATCATTATGGTATCAAAATACCGTCGTAAGCCATTATGGATAAATAAGTACTACCATTATGGATAAATAAGTACCCTAGATCTTGATCTTGATTCCATTCATAAATATACCGATACATATTTTTGCAGTTAATTAACTAAATATGTTTGCAGTTTGATGTATCTCAATAAATTACCTGATTATGCAACGAATCAGTTTGGTTTGAAAAATATTTCAATTGATACCATAGATTTCAATATTATTGCAGTTAATTCTTATCAAATCAAATAAAAAACTTTTTATTCAAATTCAAAAGAACACTTTCGAATCGTGAAGTAAATTAACTACGACTAGCTTTACAAACTAATTACAATACTGTTTTATCGTCCAATAGGTAATCTTTGTAAAATCACACATGAAACATAATATTAATGAATAGAATCGAATTCATTTAATAAATTGATACCTAAAAATCGATTGCATTCATGCATCAATATGGAACATCCTTATAACTTGAGACTGCTTATTTACCTTAATTATCTTAGTATCGAAACCTAAACATCGATTGTTTTCATCCCTTAACCATCGATCAGATCACAGAGAGCAACCACGTACAATATCATTATTCGTGTAAAATGTAATTGGCTTTCAATGATTGGTCTGTCTAGTCCCGAATAATTGGCAGTACAATATTAATTAATGATTGCGCAACCAGTAATTGGGGGCCATGGAATATACGCAAAATCATTTTCGCAGATGTTTATGGATTATGGAAGTGAAAATTATTACTTGTTCGATATTAGACTGTACAAAACTTACCAGTTTTGTCGAACCCCATGTCTCCATGAAAGAAAAAATAAAGGTCAGCAAAACAAATTCTAGATCCTGTATGTAGAATTTTTGTACATGGTGGTGTCAGTTGAAGTTAATCAATTGTTGTAATGCTATATTAAGAGTTTCATATACCTATGTAACTTAAATATGTAATGCGTTGAAATGTTGAAACAAAAACCAACTACATATAATAATTTCTTGTCTATGATACGACATCATATTGATTTCAAATTATTGGATGCACTACATTTGGTCAGTCAATTGTTGACCCAAAGTCAAAGTCAAAATGGTTTTTTCAAATTAAGATTTTACAATCACTTTTGAATCGTCAAAGTTATAAATTTTTTTTGAACCCTCCCACCTTCTTCGGGTTCACAATGTTGTTGATTTCTACCGAGAAGAATCTGGCAAAAAACTCGATAGTTACTCTTTTAAAAAAACATCATAAAAACTAAAAATACAATCAATGTTTTAAATAAAAAATTTAAGCCTTACAATTTTATATTATTTCCATTTTAATTTGGTTTACCTATGCATCCTGTAACTAAGCATCTTCAGTCCCAAGAATTTTTATATATAGTCTGAAATATTGTAATATGCCTTTTTACAAAGTACCTGCTTGATAAAAGATTTAAATTTACTTATTGATAGCTTTTGAATATTATTGGGAACTTTGTTGTAAAAGTGTAAACATTGCCCCATGAAATAGTTACTTATTTAGTGTAGACGTGTATCATGCACCAACAGCATTTTTACTTCTGTTATTTACTTTGTGAACGTCACTTCTCTTGCTGAAACTATTGATATTTTTATGTACATATAAAAGATTTTCATATATGTACTGCGACGCTAAAGTTAAAATTTTTACTTCCCTAAACCTATCCCTCAGAGATATCCTAGATCCTAATTTATAAATAGCACGAATTGCTCTTTTTTGTAACAAAAATATTGTATTTACATCAGCAGCGCTACCCTACAATAGGATACCATATGTCATTAAGTGTCGACATCGGTCAATATTCTTATTTTTTTGATCGCATACACAGCAAAGCTAAGTTTTTTGGCTAGGTTCTGAATATGAGGACCCCATTGAAGTTTGGAGTCCAGCGTTATGCCAAGAAAGACTGTTGAATTAACAAGTTCTAATTGCTCGCCATTAATATTAACTTTAAAAAGCAAAGAGGTGTCATCAGCAAATAAGACAATGTCATGGTTTTTTACATGATATGGGAGATCATTAATGTAAATAAGAAATAGAAAAGGACCTAAAATTGAGCCCTGAGGGACTCCCATAGTGACTGCTGATGCCGGAGATCTTTTACCGTTGACATCTATTTTCTGTACTCTCCCACTCATATAGGAGGTCGAGAGCTTTGCCTCTAATACCATAGTGATGTAGCTTCCTGATAGGATTTTCATGTTGAACACAGTCGAATACCTTAGATAAATCACAAAACACTCCAAGAGCATCATGAGAATCCTCCCAGGCGTTAAATATATATTTTTTAATAGTACCCATAAGTACTTATACTTATATAGACACGAATTTACGGGTCAGTGAATATGGTTGTGCACTAAAAATATACAAGCAATAACGCGAACCAATATCTGCGACCAGTGCTGTACATCTATTATTGGGGCGGTCATTATTGGCTGTGTAATATCAGGCTCGTCTTTTTCGTGGTAGTGCATTATTGTTTCATACACTTTATGGACGTTAAACACAGTTTTTTGAGTTATCATAAGATATGTGGACGAATTTCCTGCCAATGGCGAGTGGTGCGGTGATAGAAAGAAGCAGTGGGCATCATTTGAAACAATTCCTCAGAACACAGCCAAGCAGTTAAAGGGAGGCAAACTCTCTTCTCAGACGTTCGAAACTGTACTTACTACAAGTATATTCATATCTTGTGACCTTATTGTCAAAATATATTGCCGAAGTCGTAATTGCAACACGTTTTTATCAAAAAGTATTTCTTTGATTTCGGTCACTTGAATATTAAGAAAAATTCTCCGTTTTTTTTCTCCACATAGGAACGAGGTATGTTTGCATGCCCGTGATTTAAGCGTCTCCAGTACTGTCATCTACAGAGCATTTGTATATTTGCTAGAGTCAAAATATACAAATGGCCATAACTTTGATGATGTTGACTTATACTTTGTACAAGCTACAATTAGTCTTTTCAATTTTAAATAAGATTTTCATAGAAGCATCTATGTACCTTACTACATTACAATAAACATCTAGATACAAATTGTAATTCCCATGTTTATTTTAAAATTAAAAGCTTAATGAAAGCTACAATGCGCCTTTTTAATTTTAAACAGGTAGTTTTATATAAGCTACAATAAATAATTTGAGTTTTAAATAAGACAATTGATGAAAGTAAAAATGTTCTTTTTGATTTTAAATAAATGGCTTTATACAGACAATAATATACATTTTTGATTTCAAATAACTGACTTTGCACAAATTACAATAAGTATTTTTAGTTTCAAATAAACGGCTAAATTGACCCATCAACAATTTTAAGATTATTACTGTTACCAAGATACTTTATAGGCTCGTATTTAAATAAAAAAGTTGATTGCTGCTAATAAGATTTTGTTTCTATCAATTAAGTATATTTTTCAGTGTAGTTAGATGCTTGATTTATCTGTAGTTCTAAGGGACTGGGGACCTTAGTATTTAATATTAATTTCAGCTCGATATCTCAAAATAGTGTGTAATATTTTGGTTTCACTTGAGGTATATACGGAACTCTAAAAAAGAAATAATAATTATTTTGGTTTATTGTTAACGTTTGCAAATATTTGCCCGAATTTGTAAAGAAGGCAAAACTGATGGTGCGTTGTTAGAATTTACCTAGAATTTATCAAATCGAAATGGGGTAGAAATGTGAAAAAAGAAAATGTTTTAGTTATTGAAGAGAAATATTACTGTATTATTTTTCATATGAAGTTAAATAAAATATAAAAGTAGCTACCGAGTTTCTTGCCTAAATCTATTAAATTGATATTTTAATAGCGCGGTTTAAAAAGTCTTCTTAAGTAAAACATAATTTTTCTATAAATACTCCTCACCATTTGATCTATGGTATAATTATCATTCTGTCACTTTTTATTTTTAAAACATTGCCAGATTAAAAAAAATAGTTAAATATTTCGAAAACTACGTAGGAGGGCCTTACTTATCGTGTATCTTTTGTATAGACTTGTTAGCTCCATGCCGCAATATTAGTCGCAGGTGTGGGCTAACCTTGATAAAACTTTGACAATATACGTAAGACAAGACACGAATTTTAATCACGTCACGTGCCACCGGCCTCGGACTCATCTAACAGGCTTACTCTTGAAACTAATTTTAAATCGCAAATTCCTACGGCGACAGAGACATATCTAGGTAGGAACGAATTTGAATGAAAAATAAAAAAATAAAGGTAGGTACTAATAGCGTTTTCAATACAAGAGTGCCAATGCAATCAAGACATGGGTCTGCATTATTCAGGTATTTTGATCGAATCTTACATTAAAAAAAGGTTTAATTTGTTGCGTTTTTGGAAAAAAAAAACACTTTAAAGTTTTAATTTTTTTAATTTCCCTCGCTCTATATCTTTTTTATTTCATTTGCAACCCTGCGCAAGGTGTACTTCGGTAGATTTCATTGATACAATGATTTCATTATAAACTAAATCCATTGTACTTATTGTATTAAAGTTAATTTCATGAGTAACCGCACTTTCCCCTAGTGGATGACGAAATGAACGATTTTTAACGATTTCAAATAACGCATTCCCATAACGTATTTAGCTTTCGTGAATTAGGGCCTTGAGTATCGCCGTTGCACTGTTGAGATGGAGAATAGTAGATATACAATTTGTTAGAGTGAGAGCAACAATGTAGGCAGGACCACTCCTAGTAAATTACCATATGAATTACCCATTGATCGTGTATTGTTTTTTTCTAATTTGTTCCGTTCTTTCCTTTATAGATTAATTTAAAAAAATGTCGTTCGTTGATTCAAATGAATTTCGTGACAATTGATAACAATAGTTTTTAGAATACTACACCCGAAGCTTCGTTATTCTGAGTCCAAAGGGTGCCCACACTTATTATCAAGCCTCCGCTGTCTGTCTGTCTGTCTGTCCGATCTTTCTCTTACAGGCAACCTTAAAGTACAAGTAATAGATATAGAAGCAAGATAAGCAGGTGTCACAGGAAGAGAAAAAGATACTAAATACTTATATTATTGTGTATAAAAATACATGAACATTCATATAGTATAAATCTATTCATAAATATATATATATATATATATATATATATACATATATGTATATATATATTTACATACATACATAGGCATGTATATTACATTATTGTAAGGATATTTAAATAAACTAAAGTATTAATAGCAAGATTATAAATTGGAGTTTAAATAGTGGATTTTAACCTGTTTTTTAAAAGTGTCTGCGGATTGTGAGCGCCTGTTAGATAAAGATAGAGAGATTCATAACTTTATTGCATAAACAGTAAACGATAAACTGTAAAAAATGGTACTATGACTGGGTATTTTTAATTTAAGGCTAGTAGAGGAGCGGAGAGGTAGATTAGAAGAGCTTATAAACTGGAATCGTTCCTGTAGGTAGGTTTGGGTTGACGGATTGAATAGCACGTGATATAAAATATTTAGAACATGAGCATTCCGGCGAAAGCGCATTGGGAGCCACATGAGAATCTTAAATTTTAAAGTAATATGTGTTATTATAGCAAATTTACCTACATATATATATTACATATACAAATTTGCTTTTGCCAGCGCCTACGCCTTCCCTAAAATTTTGTTATCGTCGTAGGATTCTTAAGGCAACAACTTTGGTCTTAAAAAAAACCTTTTAATGGTAGGACAGACATACCGACGGACAAACAGACAGCGTATGCTTAGTAAAAGGGCTACGTTGGCACCCTTTGCGTATGGAACCCTAAAATGGTGTAGTGCATGTCTGGCTCGTGAAGTTTGTGCTGGTGCGGAACCCTGGGTGCGCGAGTCGGACTCGCACTTAGGTACTTGGTTTTAATATTCGTCATTCGGTGACAGTGGTTTTCCTTCTGTATTATTATATTGTATCAACAATGCTTCAAAAAGCATTATGAGGCATATAAATTGAAAACCTTTAAAAATAATTGTCTTCTGCTGCATATCACTATAATTATGTTTGTATGATAGTAGTAAATATTATAGGTAAAGTAATTCAACTATAGTTTACGATAGATATTTTATGTTTTCAAGATAAGGATCTCTGGACTTTAATTACCTTCCTTTTACTAAAGAACTTTAGTTAGTTTTTTTATTAATTATTAGCTGGCCCGACAGACCTTGTTCTGACCTTAAATTTGAAATGCTGTAGCGCCATCTGTTACAACAAAGGGGTAGCTATTACCCAAGGCTACACCCGCGCGGATTTTATAAGATACTTACCCAATCCGGACATGTTTATGTCGTTAAACTAACTTACACTGCCATCTGTTACATTAATGTATGAAACTCTTAGCCCGTGCACGCCATGTAAATCTCGCTTGGCATGATTTTTCCGACGTCTTGAACAATTTTCGTCATATTTTAACAAATTTACACACAACAATACTAAACTATACCCACGTATAAACCATCCTCTTAAATCACTCTACCTTTTGATAAAACCCGTAGCGTTGTTAAAAGATCTAAGCGTTCATAGCTACAGACAGCGCGAAGCGACTTTGTTTTATACCTACTTTGTATTCAAAAAACAGATCCCTATGAAAAATAAAAAAAAATCATATCACTTACCTATTTACCTGAATTGCTTAGTTCGTTTTACTAAGCAAGTCGGTTGCTGGTCTGGTAACATTAAAAATTAGTGTCGGACAACCGTCCGGAATCGTGACAACTTGTGCCTTTCACTTTTTATGTCTGTCTCTCTCGCTCTTAGGCGGGCTAACCATGCCGCGTGCCTCTCACTCGCTCTCATTGTGAGCGCATAACGTGAGCGGAGCGTAACGCAGTTTTTTGAAGTGTCACCCGGCAAACCAATTTATAAGACGTTGTCACGTCAAAATACGCGACGACTTGAAAGCCCCTTTTGATGGAGATGATTTTTAATAAGCTTAATGCACAATTTCATGCACAGTTTCAAACAATTTTTGCCCATAAAATAATACGGTTCATGGAAAATTTATTCTTAATAACGAATTCTTATATCAAATAGTTTACGGGCCCGAGAATGACATCGCCATTTTTATTGCGACTAATTATTCTGGAAAGAACATTTTTTTTTTTCTGATATTTTTCTTTCTTTTTTGCACAGACATAGCTAAAAGATTAACCAAAGATATGTATTGCATACTTTTATCCCGATTAAGAGCGACCACGGAAACAGCTTTTTACATAATTTATGTCTAACACATTCTTCAAGCCAGCAAAGTTATCTGCAGTTTTACCATAAATTTCTTTACAGTTGAGTACAGTGAGCAACGCTACGCCATCGTATTTATAAACGCCTGTGCCATTGTTTATGAATGCATGCACGGTATTATTAAATTTGCCCAACAATCGTGCATTCCTCTACTCAAAACAAGTAACCAGCGGCCGGCGGCGAGCGCAATGACTAAATGAAAATATTTCTTCCTCACTTGTACAAACATTACTAGCCATTTTGCCAAGACCTTTACCTGATGCAATGAAAGTAAGCTGGTCGAGTGTATCGTTAAATGGTTTTGTGAAATAGGTAATGCGTCAGCGCTTGAAGTAAACACTGATAACGCGCACGGCTACATAGAGTGGCTGATAAATGGGTCAAAATACTTTTTGAGGCCTATTAAAACGTGCCTTGTACATTTTAACGCATATTTTTTTACTTATTCGGATAATCATCAAAAACATATTATTTTCTAATTCAGAATGACATATGCATATCCGAATGATGACCAAAAAATAAAAACTATTGTTTGGTAACGCAGTGGACATTATTTTTGAGGGGTTATGGGTAATTTGAGTACCAAATGAGACTTTTTTGTGATAGAAAAACCTAGGAGGGTGGGGAAATTAATAATAAACATTGAGGCCCAGTTTAGAACAAACGTAAATCTATTAGGTAAATATTTCAAGACATCTACAATTTTGTAAAAATGTTTATAAATTTTCATCTCTATTTTAGGCCCTAAAAAGTATTTTGGCCACCACATTACAGTGTAGCGTCAGAGTCACAAACTTACTCAGTAAAACTGACACTGTCAACGAATTTTGTTTTGATTATATGATTGATGTTGACATTGTTCAAAATGATGGCCACGGCTACTGTCTACCAGCTTAGGTACTGCTCGCCATCGGTAGGGAATCTCACACTTTCACCTCGCACCTTAGAATCAAATGGTTACGTACAGTGCGGTTTCAGAGAAACTTCCTCCCGTGAACGCTTAAGTTGTGAAATGAGATCCATGCTAAGGTACTCTCTAAGGACTACAGTATGGTGTTCTGCAAGAAAGAAGTTATTAGTTTTATTAAGGGCAGACAACGCGCGAGTGATGCCCTATAGGTGTTGCAAGCGTCCATAGGCTGCGGTTACCGCTTACCAACACTCGGACCGCAAGCTTTTTTGCCACCTTACTGGTATACCACCTAAGTAGTGGAAGTAACAAGAATATAGTGCAACAAAATTTTCTGAACAGGTGGTCGATAATCAAAACTACAGTCGCCATATTGAGATACAGTGACTGAACACCCAAGGTCAGAGGGTCAGAAAAGTTTGTTGCACTGTACCTACTTACCTAGGTTGAAAGAAAGGTATTTTACTACAGGGTAGAAAATTAATATTTACAAGACAAACAATTCAAATATGATTAATTATTACCCGACTGCTGGAAGAAATGAGGGTAATGTTTTTCGACCGTATGTATGTATGTCCATTTCTTGTCTACAAAACGGGATCACGCAATCCCGCGGGATCCCACTGCTTTTATTAATCTGCTGGATCCCGCACCTTCAAAACGCGGATCCGTGGAAGACTGAATAAAAAATATAAAACTGTTGTAGTAAGGATAAAATTTAAAACAAAACGTCAAACGCAAACGCAACGCAACGCAAAACTGCTAAACGCTTAAAGATGAATCTAATAAGAAAACATATTACTAATGACTTATACTTAATTGATAGAAAAGAAATAATTTCTGTTGCTTAATGTAAGAAATGATTAATAAAAGTTGATTTTTACACAAAAATCTGTAGTTTCATTTTGATTTTATAATATAATAATAAATAATAACTTCTATACTATAATAATATAATTTTATAAAGAGGAAAGATTTGATTGTTTGTTTGTTTGTCTTGAATAGGCTCTGAAACTACTGGACCAATTTAAAAAATTCTTTTACCATTAGAAGCCTACATTATCCCTGTTGAAGATAGACTATTTTTTATCACGGGAAAATGCTTCATTCCTACAGGAAAACGGGAAATAGGACAACGGGTGTCTTAAATAGGCTCCGAAACTACTGGACCGATTTGAAAAATTCTTTTACCATTAGAAGCCGACATTGTCCCTGATGAACATAGACTACTCTTTACCACGGGAAAATGCTTCATTCCTACGGGAAAACGGGAAATAGGACAACGCGTAGTAAAAATTTTCCTTCCGTACATTCCTAATTACGTAATTACTTTCTTTTTTTCATAACTTCTAAGCGGCTGAACCGATTAGGTTAAAATTTAATATGGGTATTTTGATGGTTTTCTGGATGATTCAAAAATACAATTGGACTTGGTAGGTGGCGCTGCTGTTGGTATGTCAACTATTAAACGGCTTGAACGATTGGGTTGAAAGTTTGTATGTGTATTTCCATGGTTTCACAGACACGAATGTATTATGCCATTAAAGAGGAAAGATTTGATGGTTTTTTTCTATAATTGAGGAGTGTTCGTAAGAACCTAAGCCGATAACGAAAGTTAGGGCGGGCGTAGCCGCTGGCAGAAGGTAGTATAATATAATTTCAAAATTAATCCCTAATTGACGGATTTTTGACATGCGAAGTGTCATTTGAGTTCGAGTTGGGTATCAAAATAAAGGGCTTTAAAAGGCGCATACGAAAATATATGACACTTAGGTACAGTAAAATAGTCAAGAGTGAGTAAAAAATAACACTGAAAAAGCTGTAAATAAAAATAAATAATAAAAAAAAGCTACTGCAAGAACTAAAAAGAAGTAAACAAGTGCGCTTAAAACATACCAAATATTTTACTATTAGCAGGCGGGATTCATTTTAATGCAAGAATATATAGATGTACAAATTGCTCACAGTATAGTAGTTACCTTTAAATGAATTCCGACTGCTTATAGTTAAATTAGTATTTTTTAGGGGCACTTGTTTACTTATTTTTAGTTCATGCATTTGGGTTTTTTTAATTAATATTTTTTTATTTTTTAGCGTTGATTGACGACCTACTTGTTTTGAATATTTATTAAATACTAGCTTTTGCTAGCGGCTCCACCCACCCTAAATTCGTTTATCGGAGTAGGATTTCAACGGTAACACCTCAATTACAGTTTAAAAAACGAACTCACACTTGAAGTTTTCAAGTAGCCTAGGTATATGACCTTCCCCGGGACTCAAACTATCGTCATGCTAAATAACATCGGTTTAGACATGAAGAGGTAAGAGACAGACAGACCGACAGAGTTACTTTTGCATTTGTAATATTAATGTAATATGATTCTACTATTAATACAAACAATGTTACAAGTAATCATTGATAAATTGACCGATGGGTGAATACAGTTGAAATCACAAGGATTTGATAATATTTCATTCTTTAGGGGTCCGTGGTCAAATGAATTAAAACGGTACCCTGGTAGAATCGTTATGTCCGTTTGTCCGTCCGTTGGTACGTCCATCAGTATGTCCGTCCGTCCGTCCGTTAGTAACAGGCTTATTATTCTGTCATCTTTGTATCGAGTCCTATGTTAATAAACTACTATACAGCTTAAAGAATTATACGGACCCTATAGTGTGGGGTATCGTTCAAAAGCCTTTGTGGTCGGCTTGTCCTAAAAAGTCTGTGATTTAATTTATACATACATTTAAGGCTTACTTTTGACTGCATCTATGCTATGAAAATGTTTGTTTATACAACTTATAATATTGTATTTTATTTTGAGCTTGACCTTTATATTAGGTATTGTAACATTTTAGTTATTTCGTTTTTATATGTGTGTTTGTTTATTTTATATAGCTGCGTACGCAAAGTTTATATTTTTTATTTAAATATTGTATGACTTTCGAATAGTGTACTGTTTGTACTTATTTTGAATAAAAATTATGAATTGAATTGAATTAAAAAGGGGTTAAAGTTGCCAAAATTAATTAGGTAACCACCTTAAAAAAAACGATTAACAAGTTTCTCAGATATTCGCAATGATTCTTTTTCATTCTTCGGCACTTTGTGTTATGTCCATTTCTTTGGCACGCCCTACAGCCTGAACGGCTTGACGGTAGGGATTGCAATCCCACAAAACGGGATCACGCAATCCCGCTGCTTTTATTAATCTGCTAGATCCCGCACCTTTAAAAAGCGGATCCAGGGAACCCCCAAATTGAAAATTTGGCGCTTAAACATTTGCGTAAATCGCAAGTAGCACGAGTGCGACGTTTCAGTTGTACATAATTGGCACTGCGCTGCGCCTGTGCATGTCTTTCTGTGTAGGTGACGAGTGTTTTGTTTTCGTATTCACCGTCCGGCGTTTAATATAGCAATACAATAAATGCCATTTGTTTCTTAAGAGCGTATTTTCAAAAGTTATCACCATAGGTTGATATCATAGTAATAGCATCTAAAAGAAAGTTGTGATTTCATCATTAGTCATTATATAAATAAGACTGAATTAATAATAATAACAAATTTGAATATAAAACTGATGTAATATGGGTAAAATTAAAAACAAAACGCCAAACGCAAACGTACGCAAATGCCAAACATTTAATGATGATTCTAAGAAAACATATTACTAATTACTCATACTTAATTGATAGAAAAGAAATAATTTCTGCTGCTTAACGTAAGAAATGATTTTTACACAAAAATCTGTAGTTTCAATTTGATTTTATAAAATAATTTAAAAAATGCGGGATCCCTCGTGATCCCTCGCGGGATTGAGTAATCCGGGGGGACGGATTTTGACATGCGAAGTGTCATTTGATTCGTCGTGATTCTGTAAGTGACACTGAGTATTTTAATTTTTAAAAAAAACAAAATGGCGGTTCAAAAACTATTTTTAAGACCCTCGAGCTGGGTATCAAAATTAAGGGCTTTAAAATTTGCGTACGAAAATATATGACACTTACAGTAACATAGTCAAGAGTGAGTAAAAAATAACACTAAAAAACTGTAAATAAAAATAAATAATAGAAAAACGCTACTGCAAGAACTAAAAATAAGTAAACAAAAACGCCTAAAACATACCAAATATTTTACTATAAGCAGGCGGAAATCCTACTCCGATAAACGAATTTAGGGTGGGTGGAGCCGCTGGCAAAAGCTAGTATTTAATAAAATTCAAAACAAGTAGGTCGTTAATACTGTAAATAATTAAACGCTAAAAAATAAATTAATAATTAAATAAAAAACCCGACTGCAAGAACTAAAAATAAGTAAACAAGTGCGCCTAAAAATACTAATTTAACTATAAGCAGTTGAATGGAATTTTCTGTGAGTAAAATCCTAGTAGGCATATTTCTATGAAGTATATTTCATAATATTTGTAGTTTATTATCTTTGTTGCTGTGACAACCCTACGTTCTTTATCGGGTGGGCTAGGGGGCACGAAACTTGCGGGGTGAGGCGGGCTCGGACAGACAGAGGGTTAAGCAATTCGGGCAACTTTAAAAGAGATTCTGATCACTTTTATGTTAAAACTGTGCATAAAAAACATGTAGTCAAAATTTTATCACGTAATCAATTCTGTGTAGCAATGTATTTGCCGAATGAAAGCCATTTTAATAAAGATGTCCTACCTACTGATATATGTCCAAGTATACCAACTAAAAAATGAAAAATCAACCTCACGCAAACAAAACATTGAGGCAAGTTTTCTTCTCCTTGAACTCGGATGCCAATTAAAATTGTAGAAATCCTAACTTAACTGCAAGTTTTTGACATTCCACTTCAAAGAGAAAAAAACACATAATAGCTCAATGTTTTGTCTTCCTAAGGTTTAGCTTTAATTTTTAGTGGGGTGTTTAAGTCGGTGTAATATTTTTTGTACTTTTCTTTCGGCCCTGGTCCAGTGCAATGAGTCCTCGACATAAAAAGAGGGGTGTAATAAGTTTGACCGCTAAGTGTGTGTCTGTCTGAGGGACCGTAGCTCTTCAAGGGTAAACCGATTTGAATGCGGTCTTTTTTATTTGAAAGCAGGTTTTCTAGCAGTGGTTCTTTGTCATGTTTTATCAAAATCGGTTCAGCAGTTTTAAGGTTATCAGCTCTTTTGTTAGCTGCGGTACGGATCTTAGACAGATAATGGGCACATATTTACTTTTCTTTCAAACATATTATTAGACCTTAAATTTGAAACACCCATGTATGCTACATATGAAATTCTTGGTGTGATGCTGCAGCCAGGATATCCAACACAAGACTCATAAAAAGGTAATAACAGATACCTATGTGGTGTTGGATTGGTTTTGATCAGTATATTTGATTTTACAAACAATACAATGGTGGCAACAAGATGAGCTGATTCTGCAGCCAGGATATCCACCACGCTTTGTACACTGTTGAAAAAAAAAGCAGATGTGTCGTGTTTGGATTTTGATACAGTATGTAATTCTTTTTACAGTACGATGGTCGTCAGCAGAAGATAATGTTATGCATACAATAACTTGACATTTTGTAGTAATAACAACCCATTTCTATATTGTTAAATTGCGTTAACTTTTTGACATACATACCAGAAAATTATGAGTAATTATAAAACTAAATATTATTGAGATAAAGTTTAACTTCTTTTGTAACTAAGTTTAAATATTATCAATACTAATTTCGTAGCTAAGTTTAAAAAATTTAAAATAAAAATTGAATTAATTTATATAAAAATAACACATATTAATAAAACAATTAGGTATAATGATTTTCAACAAAGGTTTTAAAACTAAACACAATATTATACGGGATTATGTAAACACCAAAACCACGCTTTTTGATGTGGTGTCTAAATAAACCCTGAAAAACGTTCACAACTGAAAACTAAATAAAACAAATCTAAACTCTAATACACAACTATTACTCATCATAAGCAAATAGAAAACACAATGAACAAGACACTCAAGAATACAATTAAAAACTTTATGCACCGAAATACACGTGGCTGCTCCCCGGCTTTACCCGCGGTAGGCTGCCTTGCTAATAAACTGTGTCAAATTATTAAGTACAATAACATAAGCTCGAAGGCATATTATAGATAACTGTACTTAACATAACTTATTTTGTAATAAGTTTAAAAATTTAAAATAAAAATTAAATTGAAACTTTAAAAATCCCTAACACAAATAATAAAAGTAAACTTTAAAAAAGTCAAACAATTTTAAATCAACCCCAACGTAAAAACAAAAGCGAACATTTAAAAGGTCAAAAATAATCCGTATCGTTGAGCCATCAAATTAGATTGAGTAATACCTATATATTTTAATTATAGACATTGATGGATGGGCACGATAACGTTTGCTCGTTGAAATGGCGCTAGAATGTCGCTGCGGGGTACCGCTAAGTTAAAAACAATAACTTAATAGCTAAAATAGGGAGATTGCAAACACATAGCGCTCACAGACTTAATAATTTAACACCCGATGTAACTAGATTTGCAACAACGGAGATGGAAACTGTCATCAACTGATCAAAACTTTGTTAGGTAGAAATCTCTATGGAATCGCAAACAGGATGTGTAGGGACGCTGAAAGAAAACACATATCTAATTCTATTCACAATTTTATTTATTCACAGCTTTGGAAATTTCTTAAATCTATTGGTATCGGGAGAACTCCTTAAAATACCAATTGTAAAATTGAACTCAATTCACTTAACAGGCAGTTTTCATCTTTCCCAGTATCTTTGTCAGAGTCAAACCCTTAACTACTTAGCTGATTTACCACTACCACAGTGCGAAGCCTTTCATCTACAACCTATATCAAAAGGTGTTCTTAAAAAACATTTTCTATCTTTAACTTCGTTCATCATGATGAATTTAGCCTTCGTATGCTATCTCCTATTATCACTGATCTTTTGCCAATACTTACTCATATTTTTAATAACTTGCTAGCATCAAGCACCTTTCCCACGATATACATATCATCCCTTTACCTAAATTTTTCACGGATTTCCATTTTACCTATTTTATCCAAAATTCTAGAAATGATAGTCAATGACCAGTTGACCATTTATCTCAATACAAATAATTTATTTAATTGTCTTCAATCTTGTTTTCATAAAGAATATAGCACAGTGAAAGCTTTGCTCAATTCTTGGATGATATTCGCCTTGCAATGGAGAATAAACAACTTATAATTCTTGTTCTTTTAGATTTTAGTAGTGCCTTTAATTCTGTAAACTATGACATTTTAACAGGCTAACTTACTTCTCTCAACGTATCTGATTCTGTCATTATTTGGTTCAATTCTTATCTTCGAGAAAGCTCGCAGTGTATACGAAACGGTCAATTATTTTTAGATTGATGTGACTTATCAGCTGGCGTACATCAAGGTGGTGTTATTTCTCCTCTTATATTTTCTATATTTATTAATTTCATTTTTTCTGTTTTATTTTTCTTCGGATGGTAGATCTTTATGCTGATGATTTGCAGCTCTACCGACACTGACACGTCTCTGATATCTCTAATGCTGTAAATCTTTTAAATAATGATATGCAAAACATATTTAATTGGCCTTATTCATTTGGTCTGCTTGTCAATCCGTCAAAATCTAAATGTATGATTATTGTGACTAACGTAGTCTCTAAGCCAATCCCTCCAATAAAGTATAATGATAAAGTTATTTTAATAGTCGACACAGCTAAAAATCTTAGGCTTACTATAGACTCCAACTTATCTTGGAATGCACATGTAGCTGATTTATCTAAAAGAGTCCATTTCACTCTACACTTATTAAGGCGGTTGCAGAACTTTATCCCCATTTCTACTAAAATTACACTAATTCAAACTTAAATACTTCCTCTTTTAGACTACGCCGATGTATGTTACTTGGACGCAAATGATGAGAATTAAAAAACTTGAGCGTCTTCAAAACCAATGCGTTCGCTATATATACGGTTTACGTAAATATGATCATATCTCCAATTTCAGAACTGAACTCAAGTGGCTCCCAATCCGTTCCCGACTGATTACTCATTTTTATCCCTCATTTATAACATTCTCTATAAGCCTTATAGTCCTTTATATTTACGTGAAAAATTTAATTTCATGACTTCTTTGAATCAACCTGAGACTAGTTACTTCACAAATATTGAATATACCACGCAACGTTACTAACTTTTTTAATAATTCATTTTCTGTTTAGGCATACTTCCGCATACTCTTAGAGATAGTTTATCTAGTATACTCGTATAATAATGTATTTATTTATGTATTTGTGTAATTATTTTATTTGTATTTGAATGTTTGTATATATGTTTATGTTATATGTATGTTATTAAATTTCTAATGTTATTATTTAGTATTCCGTATATAAAACTTTGTTGTAAAAGCCCTTGCAACCTTATTTTGTAAATTTATTCTTTCTCTGGGTTTGCAAGAAGAAATCTCTGGCAGAAATATCTACGTACGCCATTCTGTACAATTAAGAATTAAAATAAAATAAACAAAATGGTCGGAAATGCTAGTAAATTAATATAAAATGATAGTCAATCAAATGAAGGGTCTGACTTACTAAGCGGTACCCCTCCGCGACTTGATATCAAAGATATTGATACAGTGTTACTGACCAGAGCCGGATTTAGGTATACTTTTTATAAGTATATGCTACTTCATTTATACCACCCACTTCCTCCTATCCAGGAACTCCCACATATTATTTACATCACCATTTACTTGTAGGCCTTTATTAGGTAACAAACAACTTTGAGCATTTAAATAAAGGTTACGTCACCATTGAAGTGAAATAAAGGAAAAAAAAACTAATGTTATTCAATGATTTAGTCATAAAGCAAAAGTAAAAAATAAAACAAGAATTACCAACAGTTCTATGCGGGCCTTTTTATTCGCAAAATCATTTAAATTATCATCTTCGTCGTCGTGATGCTGTTCATTATATTGTCTGCGTCTCTATAATAGAAGAGCCGAAAAGAGAGATTCAGCAAAGATGTTGATTCGGGCTTTTCTACAGTCTTAGCAGAAGAAATGTGACTAATAAATTATTGTATAAAAATTAAATTATCTCCGTTGTTTGTTTCAATTTTATCATTTGCTGTTCTGTTTGTAAATATTTTTCTCATAGGTTGTCTCTCACTCTTAATGTCGCCCTAATATCGGACATTTTCAATGTAATCGTACTTTCCACAAGTGATTTGTTAGACGTTAATAATCACGCACAATCTTAACATCTTACAAATCTGAGTGAGGGCTCTCTAAAACTGCTGATAGATGGCGTTGTTTAAAAAAAAATCTCGCTATGATTTTATATTCGATAGTTCATGATAATTGCCACGAATTTCCTAGTAATGTAGTTTATAACACACTTTGCAATTTTTGAAGGACTTACTATTGTAAGTTATTGAATATGGAAGCAACTAAGGCCCATGGTTTCACCTGCTGTAAATTGACTAAGTTCGGTTATCGGTTTAAGATTGTATGTAATTGAAACGGCAATTCCTTAATTATCGGGAAAAAAACCGTAAATTTTTAGTTACATCATATAATAAAAATATTTTTAATAATGTACAACAACATATAATATGTTTGCACGGAACCCTCCGTGCGCGAGCCAGACTCGCACTTGGCCGGTTTTTTTATCTAAGGTCAAATACCAAGTTTTCGGCATCTAACTTCAAAAGTGACGGAATTCTTATACAAATTTTCATCTTCTATTTTGCTTTATAGGGGATGATTTTTTTTAAAAACGGTGAAACACGTAGATATTATATCTTAATGTTTGTAAAAAATTCCAAGGCCAAATACCCAGTTTGTTAGAGGGCTGTCACACACGTGTGAATATTAGCTAAATGACGCTACTGTCTGGGCTGGATTGCCAGCGTAAAAGTCTACTCCCGTGGTAAATCTCGTTTGTGAGCAATATATCCTACGTGTCAAATAACAGGGTTCATTGTGCCACATTTCATCCAAACATCCCACAATTTTTATACTTGACTATAATATACTCATAACACTAGCGCCATCTGTTATTACTGCTGATAACTACGGACTCAAAGAGAATATAATACGGACTATTTTCATTAAAGACTGAAATAACCGTCACTACGGCTTCCTTTAGCTGCTCTAAAATCTACTTCTGCTGCATAATAGTATATATTTGGATTGGGTAAACAGTAAAAACAACTTTTACGTCAAAGCGTATGTATTTTTGTCTGGCTCAAGTGACAGTACACAAAAGCGGTCTCACAACACGTACGTATGTACACCTCACTCCTCCCGCCTTAATTTGGAAACCTGATGACAACAAAACTTAGTCTCAAAATTTAGAATATTTCATTTTTTTATTTTTATTTCAATATGAAGGTCTAACTAGGGCGTACCCTTGCCTCTGTCAGCCTCAACCCTCTCCACCTCCTGCGGGTCCGACAACGGTTCAGCCGGATGGTGTTCCGGTATTGCTATTTCCTCTTCTCCAATCTCATTCTCTACAGTAACTAACTTATCATTTAATACAATTTCATTGTTAGGGCATGAGAATCGGGTTTGAGATTGTAATGGTGGGTAAGGTAAGGTAAGGTAAGGTAAGGTTACGAGGCAGTAGTAGCGGCAGTGACGAGGGCCACAGTGGGATATCATCTGAGGAGCATTTACTGTCAAGTGTCCCGGTGTTTGTATACTTCACTATTTCATCGATGTGTCTTTTTACATCAGATCCATTTACATAAACAAAACCAAATTTTTTATAAATAGTTTCTTGGGTTCTTTACGGTTTCTTATTTTCAAAACATCTGACCTAAACTTTTTCACCTGACCTAAAAAACGTACCTTAATGTTGCTAAATTTAATGCCTTTGTCTAAATGTGTCAAACTTTTTTTGGCGGTGACACTAAATCTTGTCGTCGTCGCAAGTCTCTTCCTTAAAATAAATTAGATACAGTTAAAGCAAAGTAAAGTTGTTAACTTCGTGAATCGAGCTACCTTCCAAAATATGTTTAATCATTTTTTTGCAAATGTTTACAGTAACTTTCACATGATCGTGACTACAAGGATGATAGATAGAGCTATTTAAATATTTCATACCATTAACCTTACAAACTTCTAAGAACAACTGCTGAAATATCTTAGGATTATTAACTAAAACAATAAATAACGGCAGACGAAATTTTGAAAACAAATATTTTAATTTGCGAATTAAATTTAATGTTGATAAATCCCCGTTCATATCAAAACATTTGGGCCACTTACTATAAGAGACAGCTGCTAATAAAAATGTCCTTTGTGCTATTGACATGTAGTCAATGAGAAAACGTTTCCAAGAGCCTTCTGGACGTGAACAGGGGCCTGATTGTCGTGCTGATAGAGATAATCTCGTATTTCAGATATGTTTAATTGATATACTCCCATCTCTACTGCAACCGACCACTCGATGCATGTCCGCCGCTAGTGTTCGACATATTATGCCTAAAGAGAGGTTCTAAGAATACGAAATATTATTTGCAAACGACATCCACCATGTTTTTTTCGATGTATCTAGTTCAAACTAGTCCATCTTTTACCGCCGCGATTAACAAGCCATGTAAATCAATCAATTAAACATATCTAGAATTCCAGATTATCTCTATCAGCACGAGAATCAGGCCCCTGGTCACATATTGAATTTTGTAGTTGTACGCAGAAAGAAATAGAGCATAACTCGTTAACCTGGACACTGTCGTTATCGAAATACCTTTACTTTTATCAAAAATTGCCATCAGGGGTCTGTGATTGGTTTTTAACGTAAATGGGTCTTTTCTTCCATATAAATATTGATGCAAACGCTTCACTCCAAATATAATAGCAGCCGCCTCTTTCTGTAGTTGACTGTAATTACGTTCACTGGAAATCAGGGACCGCGAGCTGAACGCTAGACCTGCGAGAGCACAGCTCCCAGTCCGTTGGGACGTCTACGTACAGTATTAGCTCGGATGCCAGATCGGACTTCACCGGATCAAATGCGCCTTGCTGTCGTTCGCCCTACTGCCACTTAACTCCCGATCACATTATCTCGTGCAACGGGTTAAGAATAGATGAAGCATTCGGTAATAATTGACTACGCCTATATAGAAATCTTTTTAACCCGGACGTGTGTGACGGTATGGGTTGCGTTTATTATTGCGTCAGCCTTCTTGGGACATTTATGTAGACCGCTCTTATCGATAACATAACCAAAATAAGTAACACTGTCTTGAAGGAATGCAAATTTACTTTTTAAGCCCGCGTCTTGTAACCTTAAATGTAGCTCATTTGAGGGTCCCGTAATACAAATATGGTCTAGGAAGCATCTCCTCTATGCCTATTAGCAAAGATTCTATTACGCGCTGAAAAATACTAGGAGAATTAGCTTAATCGTAAATAAGACGTGTTGTCATAAACAGGCCCTGGTTTGCATTTTAGGTTGTAAGCTAAGCTTAGCTCTTTAGATAAAATAAATTAGTTATAAATTTGGCTACAATCAATTTTTAAGTATTTTTGCCCAAAACCCCCCCGCGCCCCTAACTAAGCAAAAATTTTCACGATGCGTGGTTATGGATATTTATCAATATCTTCAAGAATTCTAACTGTACCGTTTGCCTTAGCCTATAGGTGTGGCATATTCCAAATACCTTACCGGAACTAAAATGCCACTAATCGACTAGCCATTTCAATTATTTCTCGACATCCTCTTTTAACGCAAATGTTAATGGCCTAGCCTTAAAAAATTTAGGCGTACTATCCATTTTTGACATGTAACTGAACATCAAATTTATTGAAACATCCTAGCTTGCCATCCATTTAGGCTATAACTGTTAGAAGTTTTAGAAGTCACTTGATAAATGTCATTTGTCATTTGACACACGCGGTCGTTATATTTCAACACCGGTGACACTTACTTCAATGACTTGTACCTACGCCACACGGAAGTACCCAGCGACGAGTGAGTCCTAAACCTAATTCGCACTATTTAGAAAGATCGAGCAATATTTCAAACACACATGCGCCAATTTACGCTTCTAGGCTTAAGCAATATTAGGGCGACATTAAAAGTGACAACCTAAAAGAAAATATTTGCAATACTATAATTATTTTTAGTCACATTTCCCTCACTAATACTAAAAAAAAACCCGAATCATCATAATTGCTGAATCTCTCTTTTCGGCTCTACTATTATATAGAGGCAGATATAATGAATAGTATCACCTATGATGATAGTTAAGAAGATTTTGCTGATAAAAAGTCCCGTAAAGAACTGATGGTAATTCTTGTTTTATTTCTTACTTTTACTTAATGACTAATGACTAAATCATTGAATGAAATTGGTTATATTTCTTTATTTTACCTTAATGGTCGCGTTACCTATATTTAAATACTTACAGTTGTTTGTAACTTAATCAAGGCCTACAAGTGAGTGATCATGATGATGATGTAGTGGGAGTTCCTGGAAAGGAGGAAGTGGGTGTCACAAATAAAGTATGAAGTATAAGTGTAAGAATAATGAAGCTACTTATGAAAAGTATAAATCCGGCTCTGGTCAGTAATTCATAGGCAAAATCTTTGTTTTCAATAAAACTTTTGTCTACTGCTTTTCACATTACCTAAGATGATTTTTATATTTGATCTCTATGATCTCAAAGTTAGAGCTAATAAATACCAATATTATATTATTACTAGCTGGCCCGGCAGACGTTGCTCTGCCCTTAAAGTTAATGCGCTGTAGCACCACCAGTGTGCCTTGTGTTTAACCGCTACTATCGCGTTTGCGGCAACGAAATAAATGTATGGAAATACATGTATGGTAATGAAGGAGCGCCTCTAGGGGGCGTGTTTTGAGACTATTTTTTCTCATAGGACTTTTAATGAATATGCGAAGCGATAGTAGATTTACGAATACGCAAAAACTCACACTAAGCACACTGTTACAACCAAGGGTTATCTATTACCCAGAACTATACCCATGTGGATTTCTATTAGATATTTACCCAATCCGGACATTTATGAGGATAAACTTACTTACACCGCCATCCGTTTGAACCCGGATGTGTTTACTTCTGTCGATAAACTAACTTAAATCACCATCTGTTAGAAATTTATGTAACTCTTAGCCAGCGCACGCCATGTAAAGCTCCCAGTCGGCATGCATGTATATAGATGTATTGTTTATTTACCTACATATGTCAAGTTAATTTGTTACTAAACCCTTATTGCGCGAGTCCGACACACACTTGATCCTGTCCGACTCGCACTTGACCCTTTATTTCTTTCTCAGAAACCTTCCCCGGCGAGTGCATAACAACTGACCAAAATTTCATTACAATCGGTTTACCCTTATTACGCGAGTCCGACTCGCTCCTGACCGTTTTTACGTAAAAAAATACGTTTCTTTCGTGATTATTTTAAGTTTATTCTTTAAATTTTATTACCAGTTTAAGTCTTCTTTGAAAGCCTCGAGACTCGAGAAGACTCGAGAATTTGGCCGCGAAAAGTCCCGTGCCTCGAGAACGAAAATAGGTCGAGAAATCAGAAACCCTATTATTTATCATAAAAAACAAAAAAAACGCCGGCAGAAGTGAAAACATACTAGCTATTTACTTCCCCTCATCACTTCGCAGGTACATATTTATTTATTATAAATGATAATGTTTGTTTATTTACTTTTTTGACGTAGTATATTTGACTTACAACTCATAATCGCCAAATAGTAAAAATAAAAAATAACGTAATGTAACCGTTTCACGAATTTTCGATCAGTCACGTGTCCTGACGCGAGTTTAACATTTTTTTGCCATCACAAAAAAGTGCACAACGCCGCTAAAGAAGTTTTAACTTATAGCAGCTTTTATGCCAAAATCCAGGGAGGAAACAGGTAAATATGTTTGTGTAGGGAAGAACAGCGAGATATTTCCTCTTAAGTGATACGTCATTTCACTAGAACTTAATCTAGTGAAATGTCAAAAAAGCAGATTGCGAGCTGTACACGTCATTTGTGGTAATATAAAACACTAGGAGATAAAGGATATGGATCCAAATTGATATTTTTCTATGTTTAAAAGAGAGGAAGAAAAAGGAATTTAAAAAAAATAAAACACAATATCCAATTTTATGGATTATTATTATAAATTAATAAAAGTCCATTAATTGGATATTGTATTGTATTGTGAGGACAAATGACATCATTCTCATCTTAATAGATTCAGTCCAGTGGAAAGTCAGGTAGATCCTAATAATTTTCGGCCTATTTCAATACTACCTGTAATCAGTAAAGTTTTTGAAAAACTATACTTTGTCAAATGTTAAGCCATTTCTGTATTAATGACCTGCTTAGAAGTAAATAGTTTGGCTTTATGAAAGGCCGTTCCACAACCGATGCAGGAATGGCATTATTAAAAAAAAATATTTAACGCCTGGAAGGATTCGCATGATGCTCTTGGGGTGTTTTGTGATTTATCTAAGGCATTTGACTGTGTCCAACGATGAAAGATCTTCGGGATCAGTAGTCACAATGGTTCAAAGCTTAGGGCTCAATTTTAGGTCCTTTTCTATTTCTTATTTACATAAATAATCTCCCATATCATGTTGAAAACCATAACATTGTCTTATTTGCTGCTGACACATCTTTACTTTTGAAAGTTAGAGACGACAGACATGTTATGATGAATTAAATAATGCCATTTCTAAGATTGTAAATTGGTTAAACGCTAATAATGTGTTACTTAATGAGAAAAAAAAACCAAATGTGTTAAATGTACATTACCAAATGTTAGTCAGATCCAGACATGTATTAATATTAATGGCGAGCAATTAGAACTTGTCAATTCAACAGTCTTACTTGGCATAACGCCGGACTCTAAACTTCAATGGGGTCCTCGTATTCATAACCTACCCAAAAAACTTAGCTGAATAAGCTATATAAAAATCGTATATTTTAGCTATTTACATAGTTTTATGACAAATGATATCTTATTGTCGGGTAGCGCTGCTGATAAGTATAAATACAATACCTATTTGTGTTACAAAAACGGTTAATTCGTGCTATTTACAAATTAGGATATCTCTGAGGGATAGGTTTAGGGAAGTTAATATTTTAAGCTTAGGTTCGCAGTACATATATGAAAATCTTTTATGTGTACATAAAAATATCAATAGTTTCAGCAAGAAAAGTGACGTTGGAAAGTAAATACTAGAAGTAAAATTAAGCTTTTCGTGCATTATACACGTCAAAAAATAGTAATTCAAAAGGGCGCTATTTTTTTAATTTCCATAACATGTCAGCCTTGGCGGTACACAAAAGACACATTTCTGTACTATTTCAGACGGACGGACATGAATAATATAACTTTGTATGTAAGTTACATATATTTGGAGGATAAGCTGTTAAATTCCATTCGAATTTTAAAAACTAGTTCACGAAAAGCAAGTTGGACTTTTATACATTTTTCCGCTAAGAACGCGAGACCCGAGTACCTACTCCACACTTTAAAAGTCAAAGTCAAAATGGTTTATTCAAATAAGGATTTTACAATCACTTTTGAATCGTCAAAGTTATAAAATATTATTTTTTGAACCCTCCAACCTTCCCGCCGGTTCATAATGTTGTTGATTTCTACCGAGAAGAATCCGGCAAGAAACTCGATAGTTACTCTTTTAAAAACACTATCAATAATACAAAAGTTTCGCAATAAGCTCCCTGATTGTTGCTAGACATTTGTTAAAGGGCTGTCAGCCACGTATGAATATTAAGAAAATGTTTCTACTGTCTGGGCTAAATTGCAATCGTAAAAGTTTACTCCTGTCTAGTACAGTATATTACATGTCAAATTAACAACTTTGTTATACTCATGAATTTTACGCTCGTTTAAAGTTATTATCGCGGAAACTTTTGAATTTTTCGGAATGAAAGTAGCCTATGTCCTATGACAGGACCTAGCCTAAGTATATGTGTGCCAAGTTTAATCGTGATCCTTCCAGTGGTTAAAGCGTGATTAAGTAAGTCCATCCAACTATCCATCCGCATCCAGACATATTATCATATTTAAAAAAGTGCTAGTTAGTTATAATAGTAGTAGGATAGGTTAAGTAGTAAATTTCTCTAATATTACTACAGTGGATATAACTAACGGTCATTACGTAGGTACGTAATCACTTCGCTTATTAAATGCTTAAAACTAAAGTGGCAATTAATAATAGCGGCACATCGTCCCGGTAAGTGACATTGTCGCGCCACTTAATTTATACTAACCCCACAATTACTCGCCCTATCTCGAGATGATCCCCCTCTCACGGGACTTTTTCGTCGGTCTCGTTAATATATCGAGGTATTTTGGTTTCATTTTATTTTGTTACTAGAAAATTCGCACAAAAAGTAAGTAAAGTTAAATTATCCAGATCACGTAGTCTTTAAGACAACTAATTAATTTAATTCATATAAAAATCAACTTTATAACAGCCTGTGCAAACAACAATTATATTCGAGTACGTCTATTGTTTGTACCTACATAACAGCGCAATTTTATTTGGCGGAATGTTTAATGGGTTAGAGATTTTTATGAATTTTGATTAAGCTTCAACCTATAAATATTATAAATGCGAAAGTTTGTTTGTATGTCTGTCTGTCTGTTTATTACTTAATAAGTCACTCATACATGGACTGATTTATTTGTAATTTGGTATGGAGACAATTTGAGTCCCGGGGAAGGACATAGGATAGTTTTTATTCCAAATAACTATAATTGAGCTTAAACTGTAGCTTGCTTTAGCAAACTTTAGTCATTAGTAAAATTAAACAGTTGACGTAAGAATCCCACGGCGATAAACAAATTTAAGGCGGATGGAGTCGCTGGCAAAATTCATTAATTACCAGCTATCCCATTAATATTATAAATGCCAAAGGTTTAACCAATGGATGTCACGGGATGAAACTTGGCACACATATAGGTTAGGTCCTGGAATAAGATATAGGCTATTTTCATCCCGGAAAATTCAAGAATTCCCGCAGGAGAAACTATAACCGAATTCCACAAATGAACTATAGCTGCAGCTATAGCTTGCTATAAGAAACATCTTTAGTATAATCAAAGAGCCGTAAGAATCCCACGCCGTCAACCAAATTTAAGGCGGACGGAGCTGCAGGGAAAAGCTGGTCTACGATAAAATGTTAGGATGTATGGTGAAAATTAGTAAGTTCATGCACGGGTTTCGAGGGGTAAGTCAGTTTTCCATATATTTTTGCCTTGAATTCCAGAGTTCGAATAGCTTGAGACTGTTCCTAATAAGGAACCAGTGTGCTACAAGTAACTGAATAATAAGATAAGCCATTTGTTTTATTTTCTTTCGGAGAAAAACTGATATTTGTTAGCTACCTTGTCCTTTTTAAAATTAAGTTCTCATATTTTTATATCGTAGAATAACAGATTCAATTCAAATCAAAATTATTATTGTGTGACAAGGATTATGCCACAGAACTGGTTTACCCTGCTATAACAAAATTACCTAAATTCAATTTAGTGTGGGGCAAGATGGGGTTTTATTGCTCTTCAAACGTTTATTCATGCAGTCATCATTTAATTCATCATTTGACAAAGAATCTTTGTTGCCTTGTCTATTTCATAGAAAATTAAAATATTGTAGATATATAAACAATTAGTTTCCAATTAAAAGAAATGAAAAAATCGTGTAATTTTTTTATTCTTATAACCTCCTTAAATAATAAGTTAGACGTTTTATATTATTAGTTACAAAATGACATAGGAAGCCAATGAAATCCATTGTCAGTGCATTTGATGTCTGATAACAAGAGTTTTTACTCCCTTTTGGGTGCAGTGCAAGAAACTTTTCTGACCCGGTGGTCAAAAATCAAAACTACAGTCGCCATATTACAATAGTGTTAACATGCAAGACACTAGCGACGATGTACCGAGTCCGAAAAGTTTGTTGCACTGCATATACCATTTCTCTTTTCACTCTATTTGTGTCGCTGTCAGGAAAGCTGTCAAAGTTAGCCGAAATGGTAGCGAAAGTTTGATCCCCTTTTAAGGGAGGGGTGAAGAATACTGACAACTCAATGGTCTCGTTAATACTCCCTCTCTGAAACTTATTAAAGAAGTTTGCTATAAATAAATAAATAGATATTACAGACTGTAGCTGTAGTCGTTCAAGCAAAATTCGCTTATTGTTATTCCCGCGGGAACAATTATTACCATTAGGCGGACAGTAAGCTTGTTTGCCACCTTAGTGGTATAAAAAAAAAACTTTTGAAATTTGCGATATAAAAAGTCCATCCCTCTTCAAAAATCTCTGTGGCAAAAAATTAGAGCGCGTTCGTTTTGTAATGCAGAATCATTATTTTTATTACTTTTGTCACCTGTTATCCGTTCGTTTAGCATTGGTATCAAAAATATCAAAATTTTAGTATCATCTGTGACAAGCGTTCCTTTACGATATTACTTTTGCCACCGAAAAATGAAACTTTACACCCATGTCTGAAGGTGGGGTTTTTGTATTAATGTGTGAAATTACCTATACATATTCTTTGTTTATGGTCGTGTGTGTGCGTTATTATCGTAGTGTGTGTACGTTAACCGTTTGTTTTGCAAATTTCGCAACTAAAAATATTGTTTGCAACTTTTCAAAGCTACACGAACAATAGGTGTCGGTGGCAAAAATGGCGTTATCAAAAATGTGAAAAGTATCAATCGTGGAAACGCTTAATCCCAAAACGAACGCGCCCTTAATTAAAAGTTGTTTTACTAATTTAATTGTTTTCGGCTTTGACCGTGCACAATTAAGCGTTGCCTCATGCTATTTTTCTTAGGCATTGGCATGATGCATGCTGCGTAAAGTAACAATGTTGTTAGTTTACAAAGTCTGCGTTCACCTTTAGGTATTCAAGAAATACCACCGACACCCGCACTTCTTCAAAATCAAGACAAAGATGGCGGAGTCATATACCTGTGACGGATGGACATGACCAAACTATCGTTTTCGTTTTCCGTTTATGCAATTTGGCTACGAATATCAGATAAATTTTTGTTTTGAGATGATTTAATATTTTAATAATACATTTTAGAAATTCTTTTTAAATTTTAAAAACATTGTACCACAGCTTCATTAATCGCTCTTGATAAATCCGATACGTCGAGACAGTCACAGTGCTGCGACAAAATGTGTGACTGGCTGGACAACACCTGAACTGCCAGAAGTATACGAATAAAAAATAATACGAGGTGTCGGGTGCGGTCGCCCCTTTCTCGCAGCGCAGCTCACTACATGATTGCTCCTTCGTCGCGTTTGATTGCCGACTGGCCGACTGTATGAATAAAAAAATAATCAAGTAAGAATGGTTGCTCTCTCGCCAGCCTTCATACGTCCCCACTGCTGGGGCACGGCCTACCCTCATAAGCGAGGGTGACTTGGCCCATAGTCCACACGCGGGCCCAGTGCGGATTGTGGACTTCACAAACGTCTTTTTTTTTCTTGACGGATGCAGGTTTCCTCACGATGTTTTCCTTCACCAAAAAGCCAGTGGTGTGAATAAATAACTCAATGTACATGAGTAATTAAGAAAAGACTCACTGGTACACACCGACCCTGGGTTTCCTACCTCCGCCACTTAGGACGTGAAGTGAAATTTAAACGCCTCGACCACCGACTTATGAATGAGAAGGGTTGCTAACCAAATTTCAATCGTTATAGTTTTTTAAAATGGTCATTCATATTGAAAAATGATAAGAGAAACCTAAAGATGAATTTAGAATACCTATTTCTATCTATCTATACTAAAATTATTTTTTTTCACAATGTGGCGTTGGGTATCTCCATATTATATCGCCTTTGTCTTAGTAAACAAAGGTCCATAATGTGTTGCTATCTCAAAAATGCCGCGTCGCGTCGCGTCTCGGTCTGAGCTGACCCTTAGACGAAAACTGCGAACATACTTGTAGGTCAATCATTATGAACGAGTCCGTTCGCCAGATTACAAATTTACTAATTCAGTTTGTATATCTAGAAAACGGGACTAAAAGTTTGGACTGTCAGAGTTTTTCCTTGCTACAAAGGATAAATAATAACCTTAGATATTTTGATGATCAGTGAGTCAGTGAGTCAGTCAGTGACAAAATTCAGGAACTTTGACTTGCAATAATTCTTAAACTTCTGGTTGAAATTTAATTTAATTTGTTAATATATCTATGTGCCCTTTTGGTCACTGAAAATTCATGCTTCTAGTTTTTTCCACGTCGAAGTTACTTGGCCGAAAATGGCCCAAATGGCTTCGAGAAAAGGATAGTAGGTACGGTCGTGCCTTTTATACTCTTTTGCTCGACTTGGCTTCCGTGTTCCCCGATATCTAGGTCAGTAAAAACTAAAGCATTTTCTATCCTACCTGAAATGTCTGTTGAATTTACTATATTTTTTAGGCTGCAGTCTCGCTGTTTTCGGGAGATGGTTTTGATCATTAAAAAATAAAAAATTGTCTTTTTATTACATCACAGAACACTTTTGCTTAAATATAAGTAGTTCACTTTGAGTTGCAATTAAGTAGAAAAAAAAAATCTTTTCTCATCTTCTGATGAAAATAACAAAAAATTGTAACAATAAAAGCATCTTAATTAAGAAAACAAAAGCTTTCAAGAAAAACACTGACATTACATTAAAATTCAACGTTTTCAAGTAAATCTGTGCTTAACCAATCTGAACGTTTCTTATTTTCATCAAAATTGGTCCGATATGCGATAACATTGTCGTCCTATGGGATAATCGTACTTTTAAAACATTTACTACAGATAGTAGGTAACTATATTCGAATATTGGTTCAGCACAGAGTTACCTTTAAAGATTTAATTATAATGCGATGTCAGTGTTTTTCGTGAATTAACCAAAAATAAATAACCTTAAAATAAGCTTTTATTTAAATAAACCTAAAAAAGAAAAAATAACACGAACTAAAAAGAAAAAACTAAATTTAAGTGACATTTTTCATTTACGGGGTATATCGTTGAATGTTTACATGTTTGTACGACGACTTTTCCAATATACATTAAATTTTTCGACTCCATCCGTATGTTTATATAGATCTTTTCAAAATGTTAAATATATATAAATTTTAAAAGCTTAATGCCCTGATGTATGCTATCCGTTATACAGGTTTACTACACAATATCAGTGCCTCTAGCTTTTAAAATTTATATATATTGTACATTTGAAAAAGATTTATATTAACATACGTCCCTAGAACCGACTTATCTGCGTACGCCTATAGAATAATGACGAATTACTAAAAAGAAGTCATTTTTTGATTTTAATTATAATTTTTCAAGTGGGCGTGCATGGCCAAATCCGAAACTATGAGCAATGGCAAAAAGTACTTAAAGAAGTCTCGGGCCCGATTTTGATGAAAACTAAAACTGGACCAGGAATCGAACCCGTTGATTTACAAAAAAAAAACACTCCTGTATATAACACCATTCGATAGTGTTGCTGATAAGAAATGAATTCTTGGAAGTAATGACATACGGGAAACTTAAGGAAATTCCTTTTGGCTCCATCATCAGACCCTCGCCACCATGCGTAATGAAAGAGGCTCGTAACAACCAATCCCTCGCAGCCTAGTTGGTAGTGTGGCCAGCTGCTGTGCAGAGGGTGTGGGTTAGATTCCCACACTGGACAAACATTTATGTCATAATATAAACATTTGTTTTTGTCTTGAGTCTGGGTGTATTTATGTATGATATGTATGTATTTACAAAAAAAAGTAATCCATAACACAAGCTTTGCTTACTTTGGGGCTAGACGGCGCTATGTGTAATGTCCAAAAATATTTATTTATATTTATTAATTCTAGCGGGCCTCTAAACACGAAGGATTTGCTAGTAGCTATTGGAGAGTTCCAGTATCCACCTGAGGCTTTGTCATCAGATAAGCTTAAAGTTGCCAATTTATAGTATTGACATTTAAACTAATGCAAAGTTTCAACCTGACAGGACGATCGAACTCAGCAAAAAAAAGCATAAACACAATTTTGCGAAGGTAAAATGTTTACTGCAGCCTTGTAAGTTTCATCCACGAATTCATTACTGAAAATCGGGCGAGCAGTTTTGGAGATTTATGTAAATGGCAACATTGGTTTGCACAAACAAATATTTATTGCAGGGTCCCCTAGTGAGTTACCACCGTCACACCCATCTAAGAACCAGCAGCAATCAACCACGAACCCATTATACTGAAAACCGAATCAGATACGGACTATTAGTTTTGTAGATAAATGGCAGCATTGGTTTACACAAACAAACAAACAAACATCTCTCACCCTACACGTATTCTCGCATCTTCGTGCTGTCGTAGGTCATAAAGGAAGGTAAGATACTTTGTAATGGGGCAGCATTGATATTCACTAAAGTTCATCGCTATAGCCTTTATTGGCTTTCACAAAGCTCGGTCCTGGAACTATGTGCATCCAAACAGAGACTAGAAGGGGTAATATATGGGACAGCTTATAGTAACGCTAATTCGACAAAATACTTTTGTTTGACTGTGAAAAAAAAAGAGTACCATTTTGTATTCTGATGTCATTAATATTTTTGAACTATCAAAGTACAAATAGATACCTGTATTTACGAATAGATATAAGTTGCTAGATACGAGTCGTCTTTTCAAATTTTCTCAGCTAAGTTACAGCTAGGGAACCCCTAAAACAACTACGCTTGCCCTGTTTTTCTCAATACCCTTAAGCTTTCGGTACTGTTGGTCAACAGCTAACAATCGCCGTGCAAAAAGCACTTAACCTGTTCCTAACTGCCACTTTATCACATTACGGTTCCGCCCTATCCCTAAACTAACTCGTAGCAGCCCCGTGTCTTAAGGGAGAGGGCTCGTTGTCTCGGCGCGCCGTACTCATTGTTAGCGAACGATTTTTGTCGAAATATACCTAGATAGTTGTTTAAAAGTAATGTAACTTTGAATTGAAGGTACTTTAAAGCTGGTAATTTCTAAAGTTGTTGCAGGACTAAAGTGGTAGCATGGTGAAAAAAAGCCGTCCTATACATTTTGATATTGGTTTGTGTTGGTGGTGGTTAACTCCTTTTTTTTCCTCTTTCCTTTAACCGTGAAAATATAAACGACATTACACGAAAACAAAAATTAAATTAGGCAAGTACAAAGATTATAATACTTATGATTAGGTATGTAATATATATCCATAAGTAGGTACATATATCATAGCATTGCGACATTTATTCCCGAAGGGGTGGTCAGAGATGCTACAACTCTATGCCAGCAACATCCACGCTTTACCCATAGTATTCCTTCCCACAAACGTGATAGGCGGTGAGCGTCTTTCTGGCGCCGTACCGGACATAAACTAGAGTCGAGATAACTTTACAATTAACCAATTGCAACAATATTGGATGCTCCTTTCCGGGAATCGAACCCACATAGCAGCACTAGCATAGCAACCGCACGATCTACATCTACTACTAAGCCATTCAGTCCTCTATTAATAAATATTGATATATAAAGTTCATCTATAATTTGAATAGAACATCAAATACTCTATGTATAATGTTGTGTTCTCATAGAAGCACCACGCCATTCGAACGGGAGCGACCGCATTTCTCCTATGCTAAGCATGGTATACGTCATTGGCGTGAAAGGAAAAAATATTCATTAACTGTTTTTTTTGTGTGATTTTTTCTGCTTCAATGTTTCCGCAAGTTGAATTTTTAAAAATGCTGCTTAAAAAGTCTTCTTAGGTAAAAGTTTGATAGTCCTATTCATAAAAAAAAGTCGTAGAGTTGCTCTAAAACGTCCCATAGTTAAACTGCGCAATAAACCTATTGATTTTTTTATAAAATATGTTATACACTCGATCAGTCAATTAAAACTAAGCCGCGACCTAAAGGTGAGATGTGCAAACTGAATATTGGAACGCTGGTAATACAAACAAGTATGTGAGCTGTATCCATACTTTCGACTGTATGAACAAAACCTATGCTTGATAAAAACATTGAAGTAGAAACCAGACACAGAATCATTCTGTTGTCAACTAAAAAAAAACAGTTATTGAATAATTTATTTCACACGTAGTTACCATAGGAACATCGCGCCTCTCAGTCGGATGCCCTGGTCCTTTTATGAGAACACGAAATTATAAAGAAATATTTTGACGATTTACTTGACGATTTCGACTTCTTTTGTTTAGGAATTCATTCTCACACTTTAGAACCGAAATGGTCGCGTACAGTGCGGTTTTAGAGAAACTTCTTCTTTAAGAGAGACGTGGAATGAGCTCTCTGCCAAGGTTTCCTCCAAGGACTACAGTATGGGATTCTTCAAATAAATAGTAAGTATATAGATTTTTGAAGGTTCGGCAACGCGCGAATGATACCCCATACTCAAAAAATATTTAGCCGTCTTTCACTTGTTCACAACATACTAACTCTGCTAATATACAGACAGCACGTTCAAGTAGTAATTAGTAGTAGTCACAAATTTATTAATTCATTAAACAATTAATTGCCTACAGTTACAGTCAATGTTATTAAATTTCTAACAAACATTAGTCTGTAAATTTGAATAACGTAACATCGTTAAGACAATAAATTGTGACCTGCTACGTTAATCAATTTCTAACTGTCAACGAAACAGTCAGGTCTGCTGCAGCAGCTAATTAACTCCATCAATAAAACAAATTCTGCTCTGCCACTGTAACTTATTTAGTCAATTAATATTTATAAGTGTTAACCAGGAGAGAAAACGACGTTATAGGTACAAGTACAACTTTTATTTGTAACTATAACTATAGTTGTATATACAATTTACTTTGAGTCGCAAAAACAAAGCACTGTTACCGTTTCTGCAGAGACGCTGGACTGATACGAGCGATTGGACTTGCTGTCTATTTAACGCAAATTAAGATGTTTCAATAGCTTTTATGCATCTATTATACTATCTACGCAATCTCCGCTAGACACACTAGTACATTATTACGCGTCCCATATCACTGCCCTGCTAATAAGTGCCATAGCGTGTTAGTATAAAATAAAATACAAGTAGCACCCTCTAGTGACAATCTGGTTTGCTAATTAGTCTGTCAATGAAACAAGCTCTGTTCTGCTACTTTAGGTGATCAGAATGCTAATATGCTAGTAATTCTAAATATATGTGCCTGCTCATTCAACAGTCTTGTTTGTTAAACTAATTTACAAAGAATGTTTAGTTTAAACAACGGTCAAATCGGTTCGTATAATTGTTCTGAATCTGTTCATACAACCAATTTGATTCTCTATATTAGCCTACTATAATATCTCTATAGTACTCTATAGTAAGCTAATCTAGCAAATTAGAGTTAGCTATGTGATTTAACAGTTTGTTTATAATTTGTAGCAATGCAATGTAGTAACTGTCCTTATCGGTTTTGGATTGGTTATGAGTAACGAATTGACGGCCGTTGTATTAGTAGAAAAAACATTTATGAGTAACAAAGTTCCTTTAACATACCAAAAAATAGTACTCTCTTAGCCTCATATGCAGGTGTTGCAAGCGTCCATAGGCTTCGGTGACCGCCTACCATCAGGCGGACCGTAAACTTGTTTGCCACGTTAGTAGTACAAAATAAAAGTCGATAAGTCACCAGGCAAAGCTATTACATACACCTATTTTTTTTTTGTTATAACTACTCCAAAGATCTAAGTACGTCATATAAACAAAATCATATAAATAGGTTATTTAGATTTTAATAAGATAATCCAACCAATTCTGGGATGTAGAATGAAATCGAAATCGGTAATATTTTTTGCTGTCTAGAGAGAGAGTCTTTATATAGATCAAGAATGGATTCCTTGACAATATAAAATAACTGAAAATATAAATTATTTCAGTCCTAATTTAAGCTTGCCTTATATAAAGTTACAACTTACTATTCAATAACAAATAATTAAAGCATATTACAATATGAGATTCAACAATTACTAATCAGGGTTTGTTACACCCTCCTCACGCTCTTACTTCCTTTGGTGTCATAAAATCCACTTCCACTGCATTGCTAAGGCTGGTATTTACCAAAAGGGAATCTTGGCAGGATCAAAGGGGAGATGTGTCTCTAACCCTTATAAATATGAGACGTAATATCTCCTCTCTTCACTTTGTTGCATACCAGCCCTTAGCCCAGTCTTCACGAAGTAATAATATATCGATGTCTACCATATTTTCTATATACCCATATTTTCTCACTGCACCGCCGACAGTAATTTATAAACTCAGAACATGGTTGGCTGCGGTAGAGAATGCCTTCTGGCATTAAGCTCGCCATTTCACACAAGTGTTGAAGCAGAAAAATTAAATAAATATATTGGGTTCGTTTGTTATGATTTAAAAGGTTTCACTTTTAATCTAAAAGGAACTTACCCTATAAATATTAAACACCCATATAAATATAACAAAAATTAAACAAAAAAAATATTTTTTAAAACCTAAAGCTAAGCAATAATAATTAAATTATAAAAAGCTGGCCAAATGCGAGTTGGACCATTTATGTAATCAACAAACACAAACAAAAATATTTTTATATTTCAGTTGAGTGAATGAAAGGTAAATTGCGGTTTACGATTTATGACGTATTAAAAAAAAATTACTTACTAGATCTCGTTCAAACCAATTTTCGGTGGAAGTTTGCATGGTAATGTACATCATATAATTTTTTTTGTTCTTTCATTCTCTTATTTTAGAAGTTATAGGGGGGGGGGGACACATTTTAACAGTTTGGAAGTGTCTCTCGCGCAAACTATTCAGTTTAGAAAAAAAATATTCTAGAAACCTTAATATCATATTTGAAGACCTAGCCATATCACACCCACACGTATGGGCTTGATGAAAAAAAATTTTTGAGTTTCACTTCTAACTATGGGGATCCCCAAAAAAATAATTGTTTTTTTTCTATTTTTGTGTGAAAATCTTAATGCGGTTCACAGAATACATCTACTTACCAAGTTTCAACAGTATAGTTCTTAAAGTTTCAGAAAAAAGAGGCTGTGACACACGGACGGACAGACAGACATGACGAATCTATAAGGGTTCCGTTTTTTGCCATTTAGCTACGGAACCCTAAAAAATTAATAATATAGAACAATGAGAAATATCACAAATAATAAATCTGTTATGAAAAGTTGTTACACGAAAATTCATTACAGCGCTAACTAATTTAAGAGGAAATATCTCGCTGTGTTTCCATCTACAAACGTATTCCCCTGTTTCCTGCCTGGATTTTAGCATTAGAGCTGTTATTTTTTTATGTATGACAGACATACACAATCATTATGTCTGTATGTTTTGCTTTTTTTTTATATGCCATTCCAAAAAACTGGAGAACTGCAAAAGTAAAAAAAATCCCCTTTTTTTATGACGTGTAATGTTCATGAAAGTGAAGTGTAAACAAAAATAAAACTTATAAACTTTAGTTAAGTACACTATCTTCAAACTGTAATTCATATCAGATTTTCGGAAATAAGTTATTATTTTTACCTTTTTTGAAGCCGGTTTAATTAGTAATTGTAAACCTTTATTAAAGTTAAAATGAGTAATGGTCATTACGTAGGTACGTTATCAATTTGCAAATTAGGTGTCTAAATAAAACTAAAGTGGCAATTAGTAAGGGCGGCACATCGTCCTGTAACGTGGCATTGTCGTGCCAATTAATTTATACTAACCCCATAATTACTCGCCCTATTTCGTGACTATCCCTCTTTTACGGGACTTTTCGCTTGCTCTTGTTGATATATCGAGGGATTTTTGTTCATTTTGTTTAGTCTAGAAAATTCTTACACAAAGTAAGTAAAGCAAAGTAATTCAGACCACGTAGCCCTTAACACTACGAGGTAGTTTACTAGACTAGTACATATTAATGCACAGTAGCGCCACCAGTAGATATTTTTATTTGTATGTCGTACAAGCCTAAGTATATGGGTACTTACGCATTAATATTACAATCTGTGCAGACATGTCAAAGGTATCTATGCATGTATGGAGTACTGCTGCCATCTCTGGGCAGGTGCATCCGGATAGCGGTTTCGCCCTTTTGAGTCGTTTCAACGACGGGCTGTGAGAATTGCTGACGATCCCAAACTCACTTGCCGTATCGAGCCCTTAAGTCTGAGGAAAGACTTTGCCTCCCTGTGTGTGTTCTACCGCTTATATAATGGGATGTGTTCTGAGGAATTTTTCGAAATGCTTCCCACGACTACTTTCAACCATCGCACCACTCGCCATCGGCGGGGAATTGATTCTCACACTTTAGAACCGAAATGGTCGTGTTCAGTTCGGTTTCAGAGAAACTTCCTCACGCGAACGCTTATATACGTTGTTGATAGAGCTCCCTGCCAAGGTTTTCTCTAAGGACGACAGTATGGGATATTCAAGGAAGAAGTTAGTAGATTTTTGAAAAGTCGGCAACGCGCGAGTGATGCCCCAGGTGTTGCAAGCGTCCATAGGCTGTGGTGACCGCTTCCCCACGGGCGGTTCTTAACCTTTTTTGTCACCTTACTGGTATAAAAAAAAAATCTTTGTACCTGTATTAATAGCGCAATTGTATAATCATATATATAATAGAAAACTAAAAATCTGTGAAAAATCTAAACTATTACTTTTTATATCTTATTTATTAATTAGTAAAGAATTATAAACTCTTTTTATGTCCTTTTTTTGGATTTTTAAACACACGGTTAAAAACTAACAGAAAAGATAACACATAAACAGATTTTCTTCGCCAGAACGCGAGTATTGTGATGCTTGAACTATTAGTTTATCGACTTCAAAAAAGTGTGTTATTTTTCATTTTTCTACTTTATTTGCAGTAACAGTTGATGTTCGTTTAGGGATATCTGACTTTGGGAATACCTAAGTGTCGAAAAGACCTCCAGATAATGGGGCGCATGAAAAAAAACTAGTAGACATTTTGTCTAGCTGTATTTTATTACAATGAATTTTAAAATTTCTATATCTAAAAAGATTTCGGTACAAAGAAAATAAGCTAAACGTAAGTAAAAAGTAAGTAAGTCTAAAGTAAGTTCAAGTAAACGACGCGAATAAGGCTTTATCGTTGTTAGTTTTAAACTATAGGCAAAAAGGCTATAGTTTCGCAATTATTAGTAGGATTTCGACACATTATGTAAATTATAAATATTATAAATGCGAAAGTAACTCTTTCTGTCTGTCTATATTACCTGATCACGCTTAAACTGCTGAACCGATTTAGTTGAAATTTAGTAAGGAAATAGTTTGAGTCCCGAGGAAGGACATGATATAGTTTTTATCCCGAAAAATTTAAAAGTTTCCGCGGAAATAACTATAACCGAGCTTAAACGAGCTAAAGTTACAGCTATAGCAAACTTCATTAGTAAGTATAATTCAGGAGTTGACGTAGAAATTCCACGCCGATAACCGAATTAAGGGTGGGTTAGGCGGCGGGCAAAAGCTAGTAATTAATAAGGTAAGTAATATTTTAGAATTTATGAAAGATTCTTATTATTTTTTTATTTGCGGCTTCGGCTGTGCGGAAATCAGTCCTTGCCATAGGATTCCTACAATTTCCAACAATAGGATTCCATGATGAATCGGGATAAAGGTATTCTATGTTATTCTCTGTCTCTACGACTACCCGTGAGTCATAAAATCACAAACCTATTCCTGTCGTAGTACTGTACCCAAGTAAAGGAAAAGCCGCGGTTTCAGACACAGAAAAATCGACAACCTACCTAGTACGTTCTTAGTATCTCACAGCGGTGCAACTGTATATATACATATAACTATATATACTTATTATATATAATTATTTGTTTATAAAATAATAGCTATTATATCCTATTTTTCGGGTTCTTTATGCCATTACATAATTAATTTATTTTTATAACGCCTTTATTAGTTTCACCTGTTTGTTTGTTTGGGTCAAATCTTACAATCGTAATTTCGATCACTTCCAGACTAGCTAGAAAGCTCAAATTTTCAGAGAAGCTCAGAACTCGGTGACAATACAATAATCATTGCGAACATTAATATTTACCGCCATTCATTCACAATTCGTAGCTCTAACAGAGACAAAAAGGTATAAAATAAAAAAAATCATTTAAAAACCACTCTTATAAAAAATTGAAAAGCTAAGAAGAAGAAAATAAGCTCCCATACATACACCACAGTGCAAAAGAGCGTAGGCACTTTTTAACGATTAGGTCCTTAGATATGAAATTGATGTTTTATATGGAAAAAGCAAAACTATGTTTTTTTTAATCAATCAAAGTAGGAACCGTTGTGATCTATGCACTTTTGCCATTTTATAGGGAGTTCATTGATACCTTTGCTGATAAAATTGCGGGAGCGATAATCAACAAAATCTTTGAAAGTGTTTTGGACTTAATTTAGAAATTATCCAAATTCTGAAAAAAGTGGTAATCGGTTGGAGCAAAGTCCGGGGAGTATGGTGGGTGACGGAGACATTTCAATTCTAGCTCCTCTAGTTTCGCCACCGTCTGTTTTGCAGTGTGTGGTCTAGCGTTGTCCTGAAGCAGCAGTGGGCTAGAGCGGTTGACCAATCTTGGCTGTTTAACGGCTAGCTTTTCCATCATGGTTTCCAATTGTCGGCAATACAGATCCGCCGTAATTGTCTGACCAGATCTTAAGAAGCTGTAGTGTATGACACCAACGCTGGTCCAGACACTAACCAGTACCTTTTTCTGAGTCAACTTTCGCTTAGAACAGGATTTAGCTGGTTCTCCTGGATTTAACCACTGCGATGAGCGTTTCCGATTATCGTATAGGATCCATTTTTCATCACAAGTAATCCCCTAATTATTGTGACGATTGAGTAACGTGACGCAGCAGTCGGCGCGTGTTTATTCACTTAGTTCATGCGGTACCCATTTGTCACGTTTTTTCACTTTTCCAATTTGTTTGAAATGATTCAAAATGGTTTTATCACCCCACACCGAAGCCTGCAGTTAACTCTGACTTGGTTTGAGATGGATCCGATTCCACGATCACTTACAATACCTCATTGACAACTAGGGTTACGGGCCGTCCACGAGGTTTGTTCTGGAGGTCAAAATTTCCAGAACGAAAGCGTTACATTGGCTTCTCATTACACATCATTAATCCTTCAAGCTGTTTCTGCAGCGCTAGTGCCACGATGGAATTCGTATTTTAAAAAAATGTAATATTTTATGTTTTCCATATTGAGCTCAGAACGATGTCAAAGCAAAATTAAATGACGCGAAAACAAATGAATTATTACATTCGAAACACCAGTAGACAAGCTTAAACTTGAAATAAATTTGAATTTTGAATTCTTAACCAAACGGCGGCTTTTTGAGACTTTGATCCAGTTCTATAATATATCAATTTCATATGTAAGGACCCTAATTTTATACATACAGCAAAAACATACTGTTATATATAATGTAATTTTGTTTCTGAACATAAAATAGAATTGTATAATATTATAAATAAATCATATAAAATATTAAAAATAGAATTTATATTTTAAAAACTACATACTCAGCCACAAGTCACAAGGGGCTGTAGGTAATTTCGTTAAATATCTCGTATAACGCGCACCATGGTATGAGAAAAAGTACACGTACAGTGTGGTTTTTGAGAAACTTCCTCCCGCGAGCGCTTAGGTTGTTGAATAAGCTCCCTGCCGTGGTTTTTTTCTAAGGACTACGGTATGGGGTTTTTCAAGAAAGTAGTTATTAGATTTTTGAAGGGGCGGCAACTGATGCCTCAGGTGTTGCAAGCGTCCGTAGACTGCGGTGACTGCTTACGATTAGTAGGACCGTAAGCTTGCTTGCCACCTAAGTGGTATTAATAAAAAACGTAAAACCTACTTTTGACGTTGACAATACTTTGACTTAAAAAGAAACACTCCAAAAGTTTCTTACCGAATCGGGTGAATAGCGAAAATCTATAAATGATAAACACTATCTAAGCCACATGTTTTAAGTAGTTTAAGACATAAAAAAATACACAACCAACCATAATTCATTGCACAATTACTAAAGTAAAAACTCCCGTATAAGCGGGTACCGGATAACGGGTTCCCATGTATGGGAAATGGGTTAAAGAAGTGGACATAAAAAATAAATAAATTGCCTCTAGACTCTTGAGAGTCGAGAGCGCTGCGTGCATTTATTTCGAAGGGACTCCGGGGCCAGATGGATGGGGAAGCGACGCGGTTTACATTATTTTGTAAGTTTTGAATATTTACACTGGAAAGTAATTCCACGAAATGATTGATAACTAAAGTAACTTTTTTGTTACAATCTTGTTTCTATAAAGTCACCCGTTGCGTCTTTTTGACAAAAAAATCCTAACGGAAAATCTAAAAATATTGTACAAAGGTTTTGATACAGAACAGTTTTGCAAAAAGAAGGTTAAGTTTATATTTTACTAGCTTACGTTCGTGACTTCGTCCGCGTGAATAAAACGCCAAACATTTGTAGTGAAAATGTAACACGTAATTAATTCAATATTCTGTCATAACTTCTTTTTTTTAAATATTATTTTTTTACATCAAGTTCCAAATAAGCAGTGGCTATAACAGTAAATAAAGTGCGAAGTAAGACGTTTTTGAAGCGATTTCGATGTAGGAACCCTGTTTCGAAAAATGAATTTAGCGCAGGCGCAGCCGCAGCCACTGATCGTATTGAATATAGATAAAATAGCATATACAATATTAAAATAAAAATTTACAATAATGTTACTCCATTCTATCCTTGTGCATTTACAACCGGTGCCGTGAGTACCCGTGGGTGTCTGGAGGTATCGATTGATGTTTGAAAGTGACAACAATACATTTGTAGTCTATACAAAAGAAAAGGACGGAATATTATGGACCTTCCGAGAACAAGATAGCATCAGTGTTATGTCAAGAAGAAGAGAGACGGCGGCGCCGGCGCATATATCATCAATAAAGGTTTCTTTTTTTTTGTTGGATTTTTTATTGCCTTCTTATTCATAAATACCTTTATCTGTTTTTTTCATGCTCATTGTGTCAAATTAATTTGAAAAGAGTGTGGTATTTGTGTAATTATGTTGGTAATTGCATTGTTGCTTTCTGTAATGGCCACTATTTAAAACAATCCGGCCATGTTCGTGTAGGTACACTACACGCATTAATAATTTAGGGTTTCGCAGGGAATGTAGAAGAAAGTATCTCAAAATTTGTACTCATTTTGTTTAAAATAGGTATTTATAAAGGTTTTATATTGTAATGTTTTTTTAAAAACACGTGGTTTAATAGTTACAGGGGCAATTACTTAGAAAACGAATAACTAGCATATACCTATGAACACATGAGGTAAAAGTTTATAGTTAAGAACCTTTTATCGTATTTTTCAAAATCTATCCAATAAGGGGGCGTCCATAAATTAAGTGAGGTGATTTTGGCGATTTAATAAAAAAAAAACATAACTTGCTACTTTGTGGCGTTCGCATAACAGAAAATAATTGTTGTGTAGGATACGGCGATATTTAAGACAGTTTTCTCACTATTCTACACTGTGTTTTGCGAAACATAAAATAACGTGATCTTTGGCAAGACCCCCCTCTCCCCACTTGAGATTATGTGAGATTCTACTCGAAATTTGGTATGTAGATAGTTTGACTCCCGGGGAAGGACATAAGCTACTTGGGAACTTCAAGTGTAAGTCGTTTTTTTTTCTATAATTATTGTGGAGTTGCCTTTGAATCATACACCGATGGCCAAAAAAAAATATAAATATACACTATCTTATATACATAAATCTTATAAATTTATTAAAAATAATTTAAAAACCAGATCCCTGCGAAAGTTGCGAATTGCCAAATAGTCCAGTCAAAATAGACATTTGACTTAGCCAAAATTCGAATAGAGCTGAAAATTGACAGAGACGTTACATACATCTTTATAAATAGAATGTCAAAAATCCCCTTCGATAATACTTCTGCAAAAAAATTTTATTCTCATAATAAAATACAAAATTAAGGTTTTTTCAATATTTTTTTTCGATTTATCGTGAAAATAGGTCAGACAAAAGTTGAAGATCATACAATTCTCTACAAAAATGGACTAGTCACTTTTTCTCTTACGATTCACCATGCGTGAGATATCGAGGTTTTAAAATTAGAAAATTTATAGTTAACATAACATTTCCGCACCATCTATGATGTAATGTACCTACTTGGCGCTTTTTTTTAACGTGGTAGTGGTAATAATTAAAGTTTTGATCAGATCATATCCTATTGATTGAAAGAATGGTTATATTGCTAATGATGAAAGTGGAATAGGTTGTTTTCTTCTAAATATTATTATATTAGGTAATTGTTGAATTGTACTTCGACAATTATGTCTTCGTCTCTATTTCTTTTTCTTGCAAAATTTCTGTTCGCTGTTCTAAGAAAAGGGATGCATCAATTGTCTCTTGATTAATATCATATATTTTTTCATCTGTTGTATTTGTTTCAATATTGGAGCAAGTCTGACCCTGAAAATTGATGCATAGTGACAAAGCTTAATCGTCGTGCGAGAAAGCTGCCATAAAACATGTACAAACATGTATGTGTATATATGTGTCCTTATGTATAGCTGCATGTATATATGTCGCAGCAATCTGGTTAAATTAGCCAGTTAATTTAACGCCTAGGCAGATCGTCGAGTATGGAACAGAAATCGCACTGTATAAGTCATGTATTAGCTTAGGTTAAGTTTCTTTTTGTCAACGTAGATGCGGAGCAAGCAATGCGAGCGGAGCGTTCCAGTCAAATTTCATATAATACTCTGTCCAGTTATATAATAATTTCTTTTCCATATTTAAAATATCGGAGAGCGCTCCATACAACAGGATTTTACTCCTATGATGCATATCAATCCCTCAAACTCAATGTTTTTTTACCAAGACCAGAAAACTAATATCTACGTCTGTGGGTTTTCAGTTTTACGTTAAATTTGTAGTACTAAAATTATTAGAGTGCAAAAACTTGTAATTTATGGGCAAAAGAGGTGCAACTTTGTGCTCATTATACACTAATAAAAACGTTTCCGAAAATTTTAAAGAACCACAGATGTTGTAATAAATGCCTAAATAAAAAAGTTTTACTGTCATTCTAACTTAATTAAATTAATAAACAATAGAGTACGAAACACAAAAATTAATAGCCGAATTTGTACAACGCGAATGCTTTCTCGTGCGGCATACGCGGGGGCTCGAGACGGGGGAGGCGAGGTAGCAAAATCATTCGCGAGCGCGGGTCCCTTAGCGAATCTTCACTTGTATTGCGTTTGACGAAAGTAGGTAGGTACCTTAGTAAACAATTAAAAAAATATCACTGTTGCATGTTTCGTTGCGCATTAAGTTAATCAGTTTTTTTTTTACTTTTAACTATTTAGCGGAAAATTACCTAAGAACAGCACTGCCACGGCGTGCAAAATAATAGTTAATAACTGTAATAAAAAGTGCTGCAACTTTATTTGTAAATTATTGTCCCTCAATCACACAGGAACATGAGTAAGTTACTCTTATATAATACCAGACTTTGCCAGCCCGCCCTGAATTCGGTTATTGGCGTGAGACTCCTTTATTTAATCACAGTATTAATACTGTGATTTACTCCTTGATTAGCCCGCCCTAAATTCGGTTATCGGCGACTGTGTTTAATTCTTAATTACACTTATGAAGTAGCTATAGTTCGTTTAAGCTCGGTTATAGTTATTCCCGAGGGAATTTCGGGATAAAAAGTATCCTATATGCTATTCCAGGACCTAACCTACATGTGTGCCAAGTTTCATCCCGATCCATCTTGTGGTTCAAGCGTGAAAGAGTAACAAACATCCATCCATCCATACAGACAAACAAACTTTCACATTTATAATATTAGTAAGACAAGGTTATCGGTGTAGGATTTCAACGGCAACTCCTCAATTATAGAAAAAAAACCGACTCACAATTGACCTTCAGTGCGGAGGTGGAATAGTATGAACATCTCGTTCGTGCTCATTAATTTTCCTTAGGTTCTCTTTTAGTATGAGTGAGATAGATAAATCTAACTTCATTTAGTGAAAATGCAATGGATTTTTGAATGAAAACGTACGAAACCCAATGAATCAGTGAGATAAGAGACCTATGGGATCTCGTACGAACCCTCATAAAAAAATCACTAGTGTTGTGTCAAATTTTGTACAGATTAACATATCGGCTACTTTTTATCCCGCGGGTATAACTATAGCCGAATTCATTAATCTAATAAAGGAGTTCCACGCCGATAACCGAATTTATGGCAGGCAGAGCCGCTGGAAAAATCAAGTAAGGAATAAAATAGAAAAACAGCAGCAGAAACTATAATCTTGGCGCTGCATATCAGAATAACTCATCTCGGTCGTAGTAGTGGTCTAACGGCCTATTACGGCCTAAAAATTATACATGATAGCAGTACTTTGAAGACCGCGCTCTCCTCGTTTTTTTTAACAACGCCATCTATTGTCAAGTAGCTTTAGTGTTGCTATGTTGGTAATAACAATAGTATTACTACTCGCCAATAGATGTCAGAAAGAGTCATATTTTTCAGTTTAACGACGATTTTTAAAAATGAAACCTAGCTAGATCGATTTATAATAATTATTGATCGTTTAAAGGTATAATAGGTATAGTTCATTACAACACTGAAAAGTTTACGAAATTTTTGACGATTATTTATATATTGTAATAGAATCCTAAAATTATGCTCTTATGAGAAGAAATATTCTTTATTCTGTGATAATACTTAATTCGTGAAATCTTATGATAGTTTCTCATGCAATGACCACGCTTTGTTGACACCTAACAATATTAATAATTCATTCAGCTCACAAAGAATGTCTTACAGAAACATGCCATTAAATTGGTTTCTTTATTTAACGCATTGCTATCATTACTAATTTATTGTTAACTCTACTTATGTATTGTGAAGATCAGTTGGCCAGTGTTTCTCAATGCAATGCTCTTTGCGTTAATAACTTCGACTTTCATAAAGTCTTCAGAGTACGCCTTGTTAAATATTAGCCTTCATTAAAATAGGTTTCACAAACACACATATAATTGTAATCATACATATTTTATTGCCTTGATATTAGTCTTGTATTTCCTGTAAAACCGAGACCAATACCGCATGCCTGATACCGATTCAGGGCATCACTACCATCTCCATATGTAATCAAATCAAATAACCATCATGGTATTTACTTTGTGGCGTACGAATTACCTTCATAGTATTTAGTATTTTTTACTTTGTGCGGTGAAAATCATACGGTAATACAGGAGACACGACCAATCACGCGAGTCTTTTAACAAGCTTTGTTGTATCTAACAGATAAAAAATTACTACTCTTTTTGTGAACAAAGTGCCAAATTTAGTTTTTAAATCAGCATCATTAAGACTTACCTATATTGAAAAATTGATCTATACGGTTTCTTTTATAAAAGAAAACACAATTGTGTGAAGCAGATGAATCAAAGTTAAATGGAGAGTTGGATCTAATGTATGATAACGATATTATAATTACTCTAGGAGCCTCAGACAAACGCATAGACGGTATAAATTTCTGTTTACATCATTTTGGGCGTAGGGTTTAGAATTTTCGAACTTTTTTCGGTTTTTTTTTTATATCTCCTAAACTAAGTGTTTTATGGGTACTAAGTCTGTCAGAAAGTTGTAGTAACTTAAATTTTCTTTAATTTTCACTAGTCAAACTGAGTATTAAATATCAATTTCCAAAAGTAAGCATTTTTTTAGATTTCAAAAAAATATAACAAACAAACAAGTTTAAATAACTTTTATAACGTGTTCATGTTAAGTAAATATATAAGAGAAGCTCCAAGAAGCGATTCATTTTTAGACATATATTTTCATAGTTAACGTTTTCAATCCCGAATAATATTTTTAATGTTTTTAATTTGTAGAATATACCATATTTTTTTTTTATTGATGTTTAATACTATAAAAATATATTTTATGTTTTGTACTCTCTTTAGACGCGGCGCGCCTATAAGACGAAATTTTCTTCAAACTTTGATCTTTTGTATCTCAGTTAGTTTTGAATCAAAACATACGATTGACTAATATAAATTAAAGTTCGAGGTCTAAAACTCAGACTGTATACCCTAAAGTACCTCCAAATGACTTGCCACATTTTATCAACTTCGAAATACTTAGGTACCGAATACGGCCCTATATCAACCAGACTGATGTCTTATTTACGTGTGTGAGTGCATGAATCATTTAACGTGTTCACAATATTCTAATTCTTCTATTATTATCATAAAAAGATATATAAGTAGAGTAGAACGATATGTTTTATCTGTTTGTATGATTATTTTGCGTCATAGTGACCTTTCGTTCTACTTTGCCGTCCTAAATAACATTATTATTAAAAGATACCTAGTTATTCTAAAACAGATACAGGTTTTAATTTTTAGTTCGCGTTGTATAATTTTAGGCTCATTTAGAAGTAAGAATCTAGTCGTCGTCGTTTCCACTGCTGAACGTAGGCCTCCCCCATATGTCTCCGCAACGGCCGGTCCTGAGCCGCCCGCGCCCATCCGCTTCCTGCTAATATAGTATATATAAAGAATCTAGTATACAGGTATATAATAAATATTTCTGCAAAATTAAAATTCTAGTAGGTACGTGTATCTACTATATGTATGTATTTACGTATAATATCATGGCTGTTTTACAAAAAAGTCATGTGGGTTAAATCAGGTATTTCAATATTTATATATTTAGTGGAAACTGAAAATGAACCAGCAGGTAGCTTTTGGCGCAATGAATGTGTGTAATTTCGTTGCTCTGAGCGATTTTTAAAGTTTACTATATAGTATCAATTTTGAAAGTTCCGTTCCTCTAAAGGAAAAAAGGAACCTTTATAGCAGGGATTCCCAACCAGTGGGGCGCGCCCTACATGGGGGGCGTAGGGTGATACAAGGGGGAGGCGCGGCGTCTTCTATTGTATAAGGCCCGAGTTACACAGAAGAGATAAAAGACAAAAGACGGCGTTTAAGGTTGAAAGTTGCTCGCCGCTTTCGTGTCGTTTGTGTAAATCGGGCCTAAGTACACGCAAAAAAATTTTAGACTGTGAGAGCTCACGAAAGCATGCGCCACCTAGTGTTCAGCATCTTTGAGCTGCGTCAGCTCAAGCTTGGGGCTGTCAGAGTATAATCGTCGGACTAATGCTAGCTATAGCTTATGTATAGGTAATTTACACATGTTTTTCGTACATGAAAAGTCGAGCGATGGTACTCTCAGGCTCCCATTTTTTTAGCTCAGGCAGTTTAAGTATGCTAAACACTAGCTATAGGTGACGCATGATTTAGTGAGCTTTCACGGCCTAAAATTTTTATGCGTGAATTGTATTGCGAACGCCATTTTTCAACAATGTTGGGAATTAAAACAAGACAAAGGCTAACTTCTATGAAGCTTCGGATTCACTAGTTGGTTAATAAAGTACAGCCACAGTGCTCTCACTAATTATATGTTTTACTTTTAACGTTGATTACCTTCTTTTATATAAATAAAAATAAACTCGCTCATTTGGATTTTATCGCTTGTTAAATTTTCTTATTTCAACTCCCCATTTCGTAGTATTTTAGCATAACGTTGGAGGCGCATAGGGTAACCTATCCTTGCCTTATAGAATCACTTTGTTGTCCTTCTATCTGTGTGTCAAGACCCTTTTTCTCAGGAACGCGTGAAGGCATCATGTTGAAATTTATATCAAATACTAAGCTCTGTGGTTCCTTGAAGATGTAAAAAAAACCAAGCTTCTAAGTCTACGCAATAAAAAAATACGGCCAAAATATAAATAAATGTTTTTGTCGTATATTTTGGCATTCACAAAGAAATCAAAACCTATAGAGTACTTACTGTTGTCCTAGAATCATGAAATTTTACAAGAGAGATCATATATATCATCACAAATATAGGAAAAAATCCGAAATTCGTTAATTTGTTGTTATAACTCACAACAAGTTTGCCTGTCTATGTCTGACATCTGTTTAATCAAGAACGCGTGGAGTTATCAAGTTTAAATTATTATATCAAATACCAAAGTCTACGGTCACTTAAAGTTGTTAAAAAAATTAAGTCAATGCAAGTAAAAAATATACCCACAATACAGTTATTTTTGTCGCATGCTGTGACACAAATAAATCAAAACCTATGGGGAATTGCCCGTTGACCTAGAATCATTAAATTTGGCAAGAAGCAATGCCATGTAGCATACATAAAAAAAAAAAAATTAAAACCAAAAATTTGTTGTTACATCACAAAAATTTTTTTTTCTTGCGATTATAAACTTATTTGCAGTTGATAACCTAACCGCGACCTATGTCGATGTATTGGGACAACAGTTGTCCAACGGCCAAGTTAAGTTTGTCTCTCAATACAGTTAACGAAACCCTCGATGCACGAGTCTGACTCGCACTTGACCGGTTTTTTTAATTTGATTTAGGGGAACGCAGGGTAATGAGAGCCCTCGGGAAATGGGAGCTGTGTTGATTGAACGTAGCGCATGCACATTCGCGCGATAGTAAGCCCACGGTTGCTTCCGTCAACTGTCGGCAAACTTCACCTGACGCACTCGAACCGTTAGTGCCATTCTATTAGTCCCGAGGGACGATTGTGTGTTTTTCGCTCCACGGTTACAAAAAATTGTGAACTGCCAGCATCAAGGTAAGCATGAAATTATATTCTTATTTTATTGTATTTATGCTTATTAAATCTCTAGATTCATATCCTAGTAGTCCCATTAATTAAATTGTGATTTAAAATAGAAATAAATATTTATATTATTTCTTTCCAAAATGGTGGTCAGCGGCTAATGGTAGCCTAGCTTTAGCTTGGCTTTGTTTAGTCATTTTACAGCCGTAACCTACCTTATTTTTTGTTTTAGATGCCACTTAAAAGGAATCGGACAGCCACGAAAGCTTCTTGGACGGTGGATTCATTGAAAAATGTGGTATCTGTTCTCAAAAGAGGAGGAATTTTGGTCTGGATCTTTAGTTTTCCATTAATAATTTCAAATTTGTTTGTCCGTTTTGTTTAAAAAAATATTTTTTAATTTGTGTTACAAATAGTTTTATTGTATTGATGCTTACAATTACTAAGATCTCATTTAAAGTACGTTTTGTTAATTTTTTGGTTTAAGAGTAATTATAATGGCTCCCATTTTCCATATGAGCCTTAAATGGGCTCTTATTAGCCGCATTTGTCGGGTAATAGGAGCGACTAACTTTTTGTAAAACTGTAATTGTAACATAATACGCGTCTATAGTTGATTATAACTGTGATTAAAGTATACTTTAATAATAAAGGTAAGAGTTGAATATTAAAAATTACAAGAATTTTGACAAACGTGGTTTTTATCTAAACTTTCCCTTAGTAGGCTCCCATTACCCTGTTCTCCCCTAGACCTTAGTGAATTAACTTTGCGTTTACGTATATATTGCGTTTGCGTATATATTCTATATTGGAGAGTTTATCAAAGATCGTAATCTTTAACAGTAACAGTTTAAAAATATTTTAACGATTTTTTTTTTATTTTTTATAATGAGTAACCCTGAGTAATGCCATTTTGTTTCTTAAAATTGGGTACGTACCTACCCATATATGGAGCAGTACTGGGTAGGACGTGATCAGTACCTACCCACATGCGGCATGCAGCAATGCTGACAAAAATTATGACATATATGTGACTGATTTTGGTGTACTTACTGTTTTATTATTTTTTATTGATGGGAGCAAAATCGGGTGTAAATATAGTAAATATGAATGAGGCATAACTGGGTTGTGTCATTTAAGTACAAAGATAATTTCTAATCATCGAATAGCTTTTGCTCAATTTGTTGAAACCTGTTTCTGTTAAGATACAATCCTTTTTCTTTTTTTGAAGTGTGGACACTTCTTTAGCGGCGTTGTGCACTTTTTTTGGTATGGTTAAAAAATAATAAACTCACGTCAGGCTGATCGAAAATTCGTAAGACGGTATAATCGTAAGTTTTAAATGATTAGGTGTCATATACACTCCTCGTTTACTAACTTAAACTTAGAATTTACGTACGTAACGATGGAAGCAGTATTGTAGATTATCTTGTATGGAATGAGACAAGTACGACTCAAAAGGAGCTTGACAATTGCCTCGTGGGCGTTAAACCGATATCGACAAGCTTCTCGAATAGACTTTATTATTCTGTGACAAAAATATGTTTGAAATTGGTGTACAGCTTAGCGGAATCGGAAATGCATCTATTAAAGGTAAATTGCCCATAATAGAATTGAATTGTCAGTGAGCAAATGAAGTCCAAGTAGTTAGTAAAAAAAAACAGCCTAAATGCGAGTCTGGTTTGCGCACTGAGAGTTCGTACAACTTATTATATACAGTATAATCTCACTAATCCGGCACTTTGATAGATCGGCACGTCCAATAATCCTGCACCCTCCGCCCAGGCCCCCTCGCCCCTCTACACCTGTCCGCTCCGGTCGCTGCATCTTCGCCAATATCTAAACCATTTTCCTACTACCAAGCTGCACACATTTACTTCAGCCGATGGATCAAAATGTTATCCAAAAAGTAAAGTCTTTGTATAAAAATAAATTGCTGATCCATATTATATCTCAGGATGGTGGTACAACGCAGAGCCTTAAATTTGAAGGATGTTGTATTCTCTCTCACTCATGGTAACTCAATTACGCATAAACGGGTGAGCTGATGTGGCACTTAAATAGACTTTGTTCTTAATTAGGTAACATTCAAACTTCAAACTGTTCAAGATCTTAATGGTGTACTTAAGAATGTGGGCAGATGTTCTCCTCTTAGAAGTGGGCACTGTTTATCCCTTTTTATATTTAAAATTGTTAGTTACAGCAACATGGTAGGTAAATACGTCGCTACGTGTGGTATGTAGCTAAAGGTAGTGAAAGTAAAGATTTCTTGGTGCTGCAAAACATCGTTTTATTTTCGTTTGCTATGCTGAGCGGTGCGTTTCTAAATCAAGCTTACGTTAACTCAGGTTAAACTGACAGCAGGATAGCAAAAAATACATTAGAGTGAGTTTGGGATCGTCGACAATTCTCACAGCCCGTCGTTGAACCGAGTCAAAAGGGCCAAGCTGGTATCCGGGTGCTCTGTTGAGTACACCAAGTTTTTTGGACGGCAGCTTTACCTTGTCTAGCAAGTGATCTCGGAACTGCACATCGCTGGAGATGTGAACACGAAGGATCCCAATGCTCTTGGAGATGGAGAGGGGAGTGTTCTGGAATTGTGGGACTACAGTGAATGGGGTTTTCTTAGCGGTAAACGCGCAGACTTGTGTCTTTGAAGGGTTGAATCGGACCAAGTTTTCCCGTCCACAGTCAGATACCTTGGACAGACCGATCTCGATTTGAGACACAAGTTCTTCACGTTTTTCCTCCACAACAGAACGAGGGATGCTTTTACGGCCTGTGTAATAAGCGTCTCCAGTACTGTCATCTGCATAGCAATGTATGTTGTTGATCTCCAACATATCATTGATGTGCAGTAGAAACAGCGTAGGAGACAGCACAGAGCCTTGCGGGACACCAGCATTAATGTCCATGCTATCAGAGCAACTACCGTCAACTACGGCTCGTATGCATCTGCCGGACAAAAAGCTAGCCACCCATTTGCACAAATCCTCGGGCACTCCGTAAGATGGCAACTTCGATAGAAGACCCCGGTGCCAAACCCGATCGAACGCCTTCGCTATGTCTAGGCTACATGCCAATGCCTCCCCCTGACTCTCAATGGCTAGTGCCCATCGGTGTGTGAGATACACTAGAAGGTCACTAGTGGAGCGACCGTGGCGAAAGCCATATTGACGGTCGCTGATCAGGTCATGTTTCTCTAGGTATCTCAAAAGCTGTGTGTTGATCACACGCTCCATCACCTTGGAGAGGAGAGAGGTAATAGCAATAGGCCTGTAATTCGATGGATATGATCTATCGCCCTTTTTGGACACCGGGTGCACATTCGCAGTCTTCCATGAAGACGGAAATTGCCTAGTATGGTAGGAAAGCGCGAAGAGGCGCGTGAGTACAGGACATAACTCAGGAGCACACTGCTTAAGCACCACTGCTGGTATACCGTCTGGCCCACTCGACTTATGAACGTCTAGGGAAAACAACGCCCGCCGGACCTCTCGCTGTGTTATAGAAATTTCCGGCATGGTCTTACCGCACCACGGTAAAGTAGGTGGTACAGCGCCTTCGTCGTTTATATTCGAGTTGGAGGCAAAGAGACTGCCCAATAGATCGGCTTTCTCTTTTGCACTATGGGCCAAGTCACCATCGGTCTTTCGCAGTGGTGGTAACGACGACTGGCAGAAGTTCCCCTCGGCAGCTTTAGCAAGCGACCAGAAAGCACGACTGCCAGAAGGATAGCTCGCAAGTCGCCCACCTGTTTTGCCGATGAATTGGAATTTTGCTGTAGCAGTTGCTTTCTTACTGAACCTCGAGGCAGCATTTAATTTGCGTTTTAACTCAGAAATATTCGGATCCTTATTATAACGAGCCGTGGTCCAAGCCTCATACGCAGTTTGCTTAAAAATTTTAGCTTCTCTGCAAGACCTATTAAACCACGGTCGTTCTTTGACGCCGGCAGCTACTCGCAGGTTAGGAATGAAACATTTTGTCTCAGTGACTGCGGCTGCGCAGACGTCAGGATCATCTGAGCTAAAGCAGAGCTGCCTCCACGGGTACGATGCATAAAATTCTCGCAATCCGTCCCAGTCTGCTGACTTATAGTGCCACACACGACGCCAATTAGTTGGCTCAGAAGGATCGGGTTGTGTGCATGACATTTGAGTCCGAACGAGACAGTGGTCCGAGGAGCCAAGAGGCGCATCCACTGAGACGGAGTATCCGTCCGGACGTGTAGTCAGCAGAAGGTCCAGTAAGGAGCTTGCATGGTCCTCTATATCTGGTATTCTCGTTGGAGAAAGTACCAGCTGAGAGAATCCATAGGTCAGAGCAAATTCATGAGCAGATATCCCTGCATAGTAATTGGTTTGAGAACTGAGCCACTCACGATGGTGGGCGTTAAAGTCTCCCAAAATAACTAGTTCTGCTGTGGGATATTGCTCTAGAACTTTGTCAGTCGTCAAACTCAGGTGCGTGAAGAGTCGAGTTACCTGTATAGGCACGCATAGATACGAGTGTGGCCGTATAGGCACACATAGATTCGAGTGTGGCCGAATAAAGAAACTATAGATTATCATTAATATCTGTGTAAATTGTTACTATATTACTATTTATATCGATAGTAAAATAGTAACCGATGCGGTGTCTGATCAAAGAAAATATTTCAGAAAAACTTATGTCACATGGGTCGTAGCCATAGAAGCCAAAACAAATAATTCTTACAATTTTCGTCTGTGTGTATAATTGCTTGTTACTTCGTCTCGCTGGTACTACTAGTACGTGCTAGTTACACAAAATTTAATATGGTTTACTAAGACCGTACTGCTTTAGATTGATCTTAAAAAAACGTGCAAGAATTATTATGATATTTATGTTATCTAAAAGCCGTGTCTAGTTTGAGCTCTCTGCATATTACAAAGCGAGTTCAACTTATAGTGTTAGTTGTATAGTGGCAAACAAGATGTCAAAGCCAAAGCCGCGGGCAATAGCTACTAGGGTTGCCAACTTTTTTTTGAATTAAATAGTGGACACATTCATAAAAAGAATAGGTGTCATTTACTTTAATTTTTCGAAATCGATTTATTTTTCACTTTTTGCGTGACATCGTCTATCGCGTCAAATGTTGTGACCAAAAACGTTGTGTATTTTGTTCTAAAAAATATGAGAGTTTATTACTATGTTGTTTTTAGTTTGCCCAAACTCAACAGGCAAATGTAATTGGTGTACCAACCAACCAAATCATTCAACCTTGTCAGTTCTATTAAGGATATAGATTAAAAAGTAAAGAAAAGTAAAAGTATAAGAGTATAAGTAAAATACATAGACAAAATCTAGACGACCCAGCTTTGCTCGTAAATCCCCACAATAAAATCTGAATTATTGATTCCTTCGATGTATATACAAAAAAAGTATTATATATTTGCCATAACACAAGCTCTGCTTCCTTTGGGGCCAGATGGCGCTGTGAGTAATGTCCAAAAATATTTATTATTATTATTATTTAATATTTTTCATCTCCGTGAAAATATCTTTCATGATTTCTAAATTCAACGAACTTGAGCGAATACAAAAACACTTGTTCCCGACAACAACTATCACACTCCTTTAACCAATCCTTTATTTGTTTACACTGTGCAATATTTCTCTCAAGATTAGACGAAGATTTAAAAAAAAGAAGCAAACATTTTCATAAAATTTAACCTACACAGGTCTGGTTACACAGTAGCTCGACTAGCCTTGACCGGTCACACAATGACAGAAACTGACATGCATGAGAGCATGCATTGCTCGAAATACTCCACTTAAGTGTGAATTTTGTTGTGTGAAAATGACTCGTCCAATGATATCGCAAAATTAACACATTTTTGAACTTTGGAAGCCAATAGCTTTCATAGAAAAAAATCTTCAAAATCTCCAATGTATTGATCACTTGTAGTAATTTCGAAAATGGTGGCATATATGGTGGCAGCTCATGATGGTGTGGGGAAAGTTTTATTTGGGAGGTCGTACAGAGCTAGGGTAGTCGATGGAGGCAACGTAACTATTAATCGGTTAATCAGGGATATTATAGAAAAACATCATATGCCATTTTCCCCCTTTATTGGTGATAGCTTCGCTGTAATGCAGGATTAGCTCGGGCTCACAGAGCTCGCTCTGTCAGTAGAGGCATCTCTAAACCATGTCTATATATCTACCAGCGATGCAGTGACCATTAGGACTTGTGTTTTTTTATATAAATCTGTAGTTGGAAATCTATTCAGAAGTAACAAGCCAACCTTAAGTAAAGCCCTTTGGTCTCTTTCAAGAGGTAATAAATGTGACTTTCCCTAAAAAGAAATGCAAAAAGTTATTAAAGACTTACAGCAAGCATGATACGTAACTTCAATAACCTTGGCATCCGCGACACGACGAACATGTTCAAACAAAGCTATCAATTTCCTGATCTTTGAGTAAGCTGGCTTATATGTTTTTTAAAATTAAGGTTACTGTCAATTTTTGTCCCAGATACTTTACAGAATCCTACCTTTCAAGTCGTGTGTATGTGCAAGAGTTCGTAGGATAAGGCCTGGCATGAGCTGGATATTATTGCTGTCATATCAAGGCTTCCTGATTGCAAAGTCAATTAATTAGTTTTGGTCACATTGAGAGTCAGTATGTTTTAGTTGAGCCAGTTATTGATATTATTAAGACTCTTTTGTGCCATGCTCTTTATTTGAGTTCTTACCTTGAAATAAAATAGCAGTATTATCCGCGAAAGAAAAAAAAACCGTTTTTAAGATTACGTAGATCGTTATTATAGATTAGGAAAACTGTTGGACCTAATATACCTTCCTTGGGGTACACCTACTGTAACTGGGACGCCATTGCTTATATAGTTTCCAATTTTTAAGCATTTTAATCTCTTTTTTAGATAATCCTTGAAAAGTTGTAGTTGAGTACCTTGGATGCCTTTGCTCTTAAGCTTGGAAAGCCCAAACATTTATTTACCTATATGATATCCGGTCGATTATATACCTAATTATATCGACCGGACTATAAAAGGTTCTGTGATTTTGTGTTTTGACGGATCAGAGAAGTTTGTTGCGCTATACAAACTAGCCTTACAAAATTAACCGTACCCGGTACCCGAGGGAACTCTAGGTTGGGATAAAAAGTAATCTATGTACTTATGTGCTTTAATCCAGGATATGGTCTTTATGTTCGCCTTATTGCATCTAAATCCGTTCATGGATCTCTAATTTTATTATGAATGAGAAATATAAAGTAAAGTCGCTAAAGGCAGGTATTTTCTATCTCAAAAGTGACTTTTTTGGAGATACCGCCAATTGCCATAAGAGGGCAGATTTTGTGCTATTTGATTTTGTGGCTTAAAAATATATGTGAGTACCTTAATAAATAAAAAAAGATTTACTTAATACTTTTTATATATATATATATATATATATATATATTTTAATTGCTAAGTTTGTATTTTAAAGCGGGATTGCAATTAAGTGTTAAGGAGATTAACCCCACAGTCCCCGAGGGGATATAAAATTTTATATAAGAAAAAAACAGTGAAAACTTACTTACTACGAAGACACAATAGTCCACAATATGTCCAGACTCACTATATATTCTTAAAAAGAGATGTAAAGATATTCTCCCCTCTAGAAGGTAATAGAAAAAGTAAAAATAATGGACATATCGACTCATGGTACTTATAACAAATGAAAAGGGGCCATACATTATAAAATGAAAATAATTATTAATGTGTTAACGCGCTCAAAATAGTCTTAAACAGTTTTTTTCTAGAAACTCAATGCATATTCGACCTTAAAAATGTAAAAGTATTAAAGGATATTATTTACCAATCTACGAACATTAAAGGGCCTAAGCTTATTTATGTATAGTATCAACAAAATAATACTATCTGTATCGAATATATATATCCACTTATATCTTTCCAAATTCGATTCTGAGCCCAACCGGAGCTACGCCGTGAGGTAAATCACTCGTTGTGTTTACCAACACGCCGCGCAGCGCCGCACCGGGCGCACATTACCAATGCAAATGACGAGTTGGATGGACTAGCAGTACTGCCAGCAAATTAATTGGAGACTAATTTAAGTAAATTTTATATAATAATTTTATATTAATATAATAATTCTAACTCAAATTATGTGCGTTATTTAAAAAAAAATAAGAAGATACCTATTAGATATTTCATATAATTTTCTACCAGAAAACCTTGGAGTAGAGGGAAATAAACAAAACTTCAGTGAGCCCGTTTATATTTTAGAAATAATAGCGATGCACCACAATACTCTTAATTATTATCTATCGTCTGTGTAGACACTAGGTGTAAAGAAAATAGGGTATACTATGTACTATATATATTCTGGCCAACTGCAATGCTAATTTAAAAACCTACATGTTCGTGTATAGGTTCTGCAAAAAATTCTATGCAATAACCGTTCCGAATAAGCTTAAAAAAGCTTCAACTAGACTTCCTATTTGTTTTATCCGTTAAACCAGATGGTTTGAAAACCTTCAATAACGATGCGTTTGTACTTTTCCTAAGGATTCCGCGTTTTCTTCGAATCAAGTAAAACTAAAACCAGTTTACTTGGTCAAAATATAATCTATCCATACCACACTCATTTCTATCATTATTGTGACAATTTTATCTATTCTGTACATTATTTTAATTAATTTGTGTTGCGCACAGTACCAGCAAGATATTTTTGATTGCATGTTTTGCTTACAAGTTTGTTTGTGAGTGTGTGCTCTGTTTAAACACTCACGTTTGTGTACTCACGTAAGTATGCACACGCCAAGCATTAAAGGATCACCAATATAATTTGGACTTCGCGGTGACTTGTAACTTACAACAGATGTGTGACTTTGACGGATCTTTTAATAACAGACGTAAGTGTGGATGTGTGTATTATGGTTCGTGACGTGAGAGACGTATTAGCACTCAAGTCACCTTCTAGCGACCTCGGTTTCGACACCGGGCAAACGACTAGGTATTGTTCTGCCGAAGGTTTGCACCGCGGATTGTGTGCGCGGATTACTGATGAGCTCCTCTCTGGCCAACAATATCCGTTGTCAACCAGATATGTTACGGATATTTTAGTTATAGCTTCATTATTTATTCATTCTTCTATAGGTATTTAAGTGACTCAAGTTGATTAAATTTATACCTAAATGTCAAATTTTTCTAACTACTGACTGGCCTTGACAACTACACGCGGACTAACTTTTGCTGCGGTCCTGCTTGCACTCTGCTGCGAAAAGTTGGGACGTTTTGCACAAGGGTGTCCTGGACACGAACCTACACACCTAACACTAAATCTGACAAAAAATTACCGCTGTTTCGGAAAAGCAAAGGCGTTCTGAAGAGAAGGTGCCTTATAGACTTATCTCTTATAGTTTGTCTAGAATTGGCAAAGGGGTAGATTATTCTGTCCCTATCTCTCATTTTACGGGTTTTTACTATAAATCTGGTATTTATGACTTATGGGACATTTATAAAGTCACCATAGTTCAGATACAATGCTTTCGGAAGTAGTGTTTCGGCGATCGCGATCGGCTCACCCCCTGTCACACAGGACTAAAGTGGTTGGTGAAAACAGACTGCCTCCCACATTATAATGTGGGTGTGTTTCCAGCCACTGGTTAATCCCATCGAAGAATGGAAATTGTGACGTTATAAGTACATACATATAACACGTCACAAATTCTCACGAACTATAAAGCCGCAAATTTTTAATTTGTTTTAGAAATCTTTATCAGGGGATGAAATGTAGATCTTGATCTCGGTTGATAATTAATATTTAGACCCAAATAAAATCCAAAAACATAGTCTATGGTTAGTGAATTCGCTGAGTACCTACAGCTATTGTTCTTTAAAAAACACGCAAAATTTTGAAATCAATCACTTATTTACTATTAGTTTGTCTCCTCAAATAATATCTATGTTTAGATCTAAAGATGCAACTATATGTTTTCGAATATCTTGACTCAAGATTTTATGAGACTTTAACATACCATACAAAATGTCTAAAATAAACAGCTTATTTTCTTTCATTCCAACTTTGAATCTCTATTTCACTGGTCTACCTATATTCTATTTTTTTCTTTCCCCACAACAATGCTTTTACATTTTTTTATCCGTAAGACCATAAATTTTAATTGTGTGTCTAAACAAACGACTCCCGTGAGAGTAACCCTTTGAAGGTAGCCTGCAGAAAATTCTGCCGCTATAAATAGATATGATAAGTCAAAGGTTTATACCTACTTTATTTTAGATATGGATTTTATTCAAGTAATTATTGCATTTCGCAATACTATAAACAATACCTATTTAACAAATACGTATTTTTTAACAACAACAACTTAACGTCCCAGTTCTAATTGAAACGAGCCATTGCTACCAAAAAAAAACAAGATAACTTAGTTTTATATTTAGTTGTATTCTACATCAGTTTTGCTGGTAGAGATCGTTTTTATCGATAACGCCGCCAAGTTCAAGTACATATTCGTTATATTATTATTTCTGTTGTTTTTGTATCTGTAATTTTGTGTGCGATGAAAAATCGGACTGACATTAATACATTATTTGTTAAATTTCCATTTTATTTAATTTGCAAAATACTACTAATACAGCTACATAAATGACACATATATCACCGTTTAAGAAAATCCAAGAAACGTTTCAAAATCTTTGGTTATTTTTTTAAAACCCCGCAGTAAAATCCAATCGTTTTAAACTAATAGTTCTTAGTTAACTTTGAAACAATACAGCGATAATAATTATTTTTAACATGTTTTTAACGCACCTTCATCTGGGGGTTATCGTTATTGAGGTTTTAACCCTAAACCAGTGGCCGTGTGGTATCCGGCAGAGCAGAATCGCATCACTCCTGTCTTACTGGGATGTCGTAAAAGGCGATAAAGAGAAAAAAAGGTGTATATCTCATCACAAAACACAGAGTGAGTTGGGCACTAGCGACATCAGCAACAGATACTTTTTGAAGATAGTATAGGTATATGCGCCTACCTCGTCTCACTCTGCTGATATATTAGCACCACCAAGGCTAATTACAACATTGTAATGGAGATGTAGGAGCACCAGAATTCATCGAACTAGAATCGTTCCTTATGGCTAGTGCCACCGAAATCACAAAAGACAAATGATGGTAAAATTTATTCAATTAACGCGAAAGGCTCTGATAAACTCTCGTTCGCCTAAGACTATGGAACCAATGAGGTTTTGATTTACCCTTAGTTCGCGACTCCGACTCGGACTTGACCGGTCTTTTACTCTTTTGTCAATGAATTTTACTAATTATTCAGAAACCTTCCCCGGCGTGTGTACAACTTACTAAGCTTTCATTACAATCGAGAATAGTGGTTTACTCTTAGTATGCGAGTCCGACTCGCAGTTAACCGGGTATTTTCTCACAATATCTCTAATCTCTATTTTCACACAAACCTGGTCCTGACCATAACAAACACAACAAAAAAAACAAATATTCAAATCCGTTGAACAGTTATTGAGTTTTAGCGAGACTAACGAACAGCGATTGATTTTTATTATATACACACAGAATAAATAAAACACACATTATTGAAAAATCAATAACAATGACTTTAAGGCAAAAGCCACACCATCAAAAAAATACATATTGACATATACGTATACTAATGCGTTATTTTATATATATTTAATTATGGGCTCGTAAGGTCTTAGCAGACCATCTTATGCAATTGCCAGAGCCAATCATATCAGTTTATAATTATAATGACAGGTTTTACAAATACAGTTGAGGTTTCGAAATAACTTTTTCTTTAAGATTTATATTTTGCGAGTCGGCTTTAATCATTAAAAAATAGTGACCCAACTTTAATTGAACCACTTGTTCCATATATAAATACTTTCAAAAAAACTTGGTTGAAACAAAACTTATTTGTCAGAAAATCTCAATTATTATTTTTATTAATATCATATCATTAACAACTTAATAAGTACTATATATATTGTAGTACGACACGCACTTGGCCGGGTTTTTATCTGTTGGTCAATATTTACCTAGCTAGTAGTTTTTATTCCGCTAAGATGTTACTGAAATATCCGGTTAAATTTTTTTAAATTCCTATTGGTATTTATCATAGACCTCGAGTTCTGTAATCTGTCCTATGGACTTTTTGTCTGTGTCGCGGCGTCGCGCGTCCTCGTTTTCGTGTCCCAAGGGCAGGAGATGTCGTGTGCATCCTTTAGAAATTGCGCGTCATGTCCTACTTATTCCTTCATAATTCGCTATTCATTAACCTCCGCTGCAGAAATCTTAACGCGTTTTCATAAAACACTGCTTTAATATACACATCGAAACACACTAAATGAATTTTAAAAAAATTAAACAGAGAAACAGACATGACGACGTTTTTTGCCATTTGCCTACAGAACCCTAAAAACAACACTCCATCTTCTACTTAAGATGCGCGCCAAAACTGTTCTCTATATCTATGATATTTCTATCGTTCATCTTTTTTTTCCAACTATGGTGGTACTGGATCGAAGTCTTTTTCACATTTATTTTTAAATTTAATCCTAGCAAAATAAAGTTTCATAAAATCCTATTTTATTTTCTTTACAAAGCTGCTTTCAATTTCACGGTCGCTTCATGCGCCCTCAGTTTTTCCTTTTTACTGAATAAATCATGTTCTCACCTCACAAATTGGGGTGTGCGTCTGTTTACTTAGTGGTTAACTCTCGGCGAGGGGGAAAATACTGGTTGTTTTTTTAGAACAACAATAAAATGAAAACGGTATGGTTTTAAGAATTGATAGGGACGTATCTAAAAATGATTATATTGTTTATGACATACGTGTGAATTTGATAGCTAAATCTTAACTAGGTGATCGTCCTAGCCTGTTCGGCCTGCCTGGCATTTCCTTAGTCTTCTCTGAAGTTTAATAATTTTGAAGCTAAACTAAATTGAATTAGAAACATATTTTGGTACCAAGGTAAGACGGTGTTCAACATTATAATGACAAAAAGTTTCACCTATAAATTGTTTTAGTGATATGATCTTATCCACTTATGATTAACGAGAGCTGTTTATTACTCATTTCTGCAATAGATATTCATATCTTCTTCTACCTCCCCCATTGCTTGCGATATTGAGCCGTCAACATTTAGTATACCTAGGTAGTACTTACCGTCCCTGCATGATTACATATCACCTGACATCTTTAATCCAATTGTAGTTTTCCTCACAAATCGTTTTGTTCTCGCGGTCTACGGTCTATTTTTATTTATAAATTTGAACTGTCTCTCTCGTCCTTCCTTACCTTCGTTCCGCTGTAACTTTTATGACTTTTTTACTGTGGTTTTATCGCGTAAGTTCCTATACATGTGTTTCGTTTCCTATCGCGGATGAAAAGGCTCGTTTCATTGATCTTAACGGTACTCTAACACATAGAACAAGCAGAATACATTGTTCAATAACACTTGTTTTCAGATAGCTCGATACATGAAGCAAAACCACATTTGGGTAGTTGACCAATAAACTTTGATACATCGTTTCAAGGGTGCATAGACAATATTTTAAACACTACCCTCCTTCCTCGTATGTTTTTATTTATATCAGCCCTCCGTGGCTCAGTGGGTAATGACCCGACTACTGAATCGAGGAGGGAGGGTTCGATTCCCGCACAAGACAAACATTTATTACTTGTGTATGTATAATATGTATGTACTTACAAAATAAAGTAAGAGTATATACTTGTATAATTATGTATTTGTATCTGTTGTCTGGTATCCATAGTTCAAGCTTCGTTTAGTTTGGGACTAGATGCCGGTGTGTGTAAAGTCCAAAAATATACTTATTTTATAAGTGACAGGGGTTATAAAATTGTATGTATGTGTGACGGTTCCTTTTCCCAAAGGGGGTCACCAGTGGCGGGACACACACTCACATTGTTATGTGGGGGACAGTCCCTTTTTACCCACCACTTTAGTCCTGCGTGACAGGGGGTGAGCCTATCGACGCAATACTGCTTCTGATAGCAGCGTTTCTGGACTAAAGTTACTTTTTCTGTATCCCTTATCGTAAAACAACATATTTCGAAAAGTAAGTGGTGGTGGTGGGACCAACGAAATTACCTTTTTTGACGGTTCATATCAGAGTATGTGAATAAGTTGGACTTGCACAGGGTGAAGAATACCTACTAATACATATTCAGCACTTCAAATTTAGTTTAGTTTCGTTACATAGTAGTTGACTACAATCAATTTAGGTGGACTAGATCATTGTCTTTTCTCTGGTCCACCTGATTGAAAACTGAAGCAAAAAAATCGGTACATTTATTTGTAGCTGACAAAACTCCAATTTTAGGAATTCTGCAGTTATGCTTGCAAGTTGGTTCAGGGTTTCTTAGTTTTTGGAGCTTGCTTTACTTCACCTCTCCCTTCAAAGCCTGGAGCCCTGGGAGACTCTGGAATAAGAGAAAATCTGGGAGAAGATGAAAATTGTATGTATTCGTAAGTAGGTCTTATTTGTCGAGACCCGTGAAGGTAGTACTTTCATAGATTGGTTTCTCGAATTCCAGAGTCTTGCTTACTCAAGACTGTTCCCAATAAGGTCCTTGGTGTACCTTATTACCTTGCCCCATGATGAGTATGCCTCTTAAGGGCAGTGTGGACTCTATAACCTGTCTAGAGCTATCAATAGACAAACACATAGCATGTCAATGAACTTATTAAAGACATTCATGTCAATCATCAGCATCATTAGAAATGAGCACGTCCTGTATAACGAATCGAGGTGGTCGAGGCGAATTGCCCGAAATTGTTCCTCGTTCATGAACGCCAATTCATTATCAAACTTTCAGACGTAACATGAATAACATTCAATGTAAAAAAGGCCACCAATTTAAACTTTATGCTAAGGTTACTTAAAATTAATTGTTAAATACAGTTTAGGAATTATAGGTCGATTTGGAACTGAGCGCTGAATGATTACTAGTCTTGCATGTTTGATTTCGAATGTCGTATTAATATCCGACATTTGTCAAAAAGCAATCTTAAGGTGATAGAAATAAAATTCAAAATCGTAATAATACTGCAAAAATATGTTGTTTTTACAACGTGCTTCGACAAAGCAATGAGAGAGGGCGTGCGATAAATAACCGCCTTTGAGCCGTCACCGCTTGGCTATTAAAATATATTCTGAGATTGCTTGTATTTTTTTTTGCGGCTGGTTTTGGCCGAGTTCCATGATTTTATGGAATGCTCAGCACGTCAAAAATTTGTTCGTATTTGATTTTAAAACTGACAGCATTATGCTTATCTGCTTTTAAACCATAAATTTATTTTTAAGAGGTCCATTGTTTGGGACCTGTGACATTATTAATAAATTTTATTAATAAATAACAGCTAAATCGCGTTTGGAAGAAAAACCCATTTTTGTTTTATTGATGTAACTAGCGACATCTATTACAAAGGATGCGAAGTAAAAAAAAAACACGTTAACGATAATTTGATTTTTTTTCTGTGACAAAAAAACATAGGATATTTTTCCTATGCGAAGAGTAGGTACCCACCGGAATATTTATTTCTATCGATGATTTTTTCCAAAGGTGTAACTGAGGGCCAATATTCCTTAACTTCGTCGGTCGAAACGCAACGGAACAACTGGTTGTCAAAGTGTGACTTTGTGGATTGATAAAGCAGGACATAGAATACTTTTTATCCCAATAGGCAGTATCCAGCCACGTTATAAGGCTTTTTTATAGTTATGCCTTTACAAAGTCACAATGGCGCAACGGGGTGGCCTGATTTTTGGTACAGGAATAGCATAGCAAGAGGTACGTACGGAGAAGGAAATAAATAGCTAGAAATCTTACCACGATGATAGGTTTCCACAAGGGCAAAACCACGGGCGAAAGCTATTAGTGAAAGAAGTGAATTTGATTTAGTTTTAAAATCTTAGTGTGACAGTTGTGGCAAACTGTCTAACGGCCGGAATAATTAACATTTTGAAAATTGTACCTATTTGTCCAGATTAATAATTTGCATAATTTTAAATGAGTCTTCAAATGTTATAAAGACAACAATATTCTGTCAAGAGAACACTTGCTGCTTTAGATATTTTACAGGTGGGTAGAAGTTGGGCTACTAGCACTGGTTTTTTCGTGAATTTGATGATTTTAAACTATTGTACCTAATTTATCTCTCCTATATACTATACCTAATCTGTCTCTGTAGTATCTCACACCATTTTCTTTGAGATAAGAAAAACTTCTTCTCCATCCCACCGAAAGACTCACTATTTCGTACAAATTATATCAAGTGCTGTGTCAGATCGCAACTCTCATTATATCAAGTACTGTGTCAGATCGCAACTCTCATTATATCAAGTGCTATGTCAGATCGCAACTCTTATTATATCAAGTGCTGTGTCAGATCGCAACTCTCATTATATCAAGTGCTGTGTCAGATCGCAACTCTCATTATATCAAGTGCTGTGTCAGATCGCAACTCTCATTTCTGATATTAATACTAAGAGATAGCAAGCTTGGAGGTAGCTCTTATAATAAGTAAACTGTAAGGGCAATTCATGCAGCCACATGAGCCGATAACCGTTGGTGTAACAAACTCACTAAACAGTGATAAATCTGTAACTTGTACCATATCTCGTCTCAGGTTGGACCATATTTGTACCTCAATTTTCTTAGCAAACTTAGAATTAGATACTCTTTTTGAATGTGGTCTGGACGAAGGTTTACCTGACCATGTCTTTTTTTGCTGCCCTATATTGCCTATTTCTGTGTATAATATTCTGCCTACCAAAATCCCAGTTACTTTAAACATGTAATTCTTGTTATCCCTTGTAGATACGCCATTCATATCTACATATGTTAACAAAGTTAGTTGAATATGTCTATGAATATTTGTATCTCCCCTTATGCTGGCACTTTACTTGGCTCTTTGTGTTTGCGTATTTGGCAGATAAGTGCCATGTGTAGATGGTATACTTAACAAAACATCAAAATATTTGAATACTTTGCTATTTGGCTCCATATGTGACAATACGACCTGTCGTGTATTAAATCGGCGTTTTTGTCAAATATTTGCTGAATATAGTGAATACAAATACGCAAACTCGAACTCCTTCCTCTGTTAGTTTAATACGTTAATGATATTTTCTATTAAATGTACTGAATATAATTAAAGGAACTAGTAAACTGAACGTAAAATACAGGTAAATAAAGCAAAAGGTTATAATAACATTTACTAAATATGTTTGTTGTTTTTGGTTTCGTAATATTTACTAAAATGTTTCTATGTTTCAACCATATGTCTGGTAGCAGTCACAAAACTATCATATAGAATTATGCTGTCAAAGAGATATAGTGGATCTACTAACTCAAGATACTAGTAAAATGAACATATAATACTGGTAAATAAAAAAAGGATATAAATAATAACATTTACTAAATATTTTTGTTGTTTCTGGTTTCGTAATTATTTAATTAACTGTTATTTGTTACAACCATATTTTTAATAGTAATCAGTAAGCCATCATAGGGAACTTCCTGTGAAAGTGATATCGTAGATATAAGTTAAGGTACTAATAAATCTTACGTAGAATTCAGTTAATTAAAACAAAAAGATATAATAAAATTTACTATATGAATGTTGATTTTGGTTTCGTAATATATACTGGTAAATAATACAAAAGGTTATGATAAAAGTAGCAAAGCGAGAATATGTTTTAAGTTTGGTAAGATTTACAAAAGATGTTTGTTGTTTTAATCAAATCTCTTTGATGGCATATTATCATGATAAAACTAAATTTAGTTTTTTCTTATCAGTTCATCATATTACTATTTTTTCAACAAAAATATTAATTTGATTTCAAATTAACTAAAACAGAAAAAAACTGGTTGCCTGTAAAGTCGGTATACGGGCGAAAGTTTTACGTGACAATGATTTTATGTCTGTCTCTCTCGCTCTTAGGCGGGCGCGTGCCTCTCACTCGCTCTCATTGTGAGCGCATAACGTGAGCGGAGCGTAACGCAGTTTCTTGAAGTGTCACCCGGCAAACCAATTTATAAGACGTTGTCACGTCAAAAAAACCCTAAAGCAGATAACATTCAGCTACATATATGTCGAATTCGCCTTGTAGTCAACTACTAAAAATAGAAAAGAATATATAGGTAAAAAGGTTCTGTTGGTAGCAAAGAAACTTTATCTTTATTGTCTGTCTGTATGTCTGTTTTAAGGTCATTAGCAATCGACTTCAAGGCGAATGGGACATGTAGCTGAATGGGTTTATTTGTTTTACTTTTAGCATTTGAAGTCGGATTATTTTTGTTAAAAAGTAGTTTATCGAGAGGAGTGTAGAAGTATACTACCTAAATGACCCTAATTATATGTCAACTTGTTTGACTGTATCAATAAGCATAATATTATGAAAGATAATAATGACTTATTAGTCTAAGCTGAATATTTTATTTTTGCTGTATTATAAAATGAAATTTCAAGTGAAAAATATTAAATAATCTGATTCTAGAACAAAACTTTTTATTGAATTTTATAACAGCTGTTTAAAGAAATAAAAACTCACTAATATAAGTGAACTTTTAAAAAAAAATGCTGATACTAAAACAAGTGTGTTTGTAAAAAAGAGAAACCGAGGTATGTATGTTTAACCAACTAATACAAATTCAAACCGTATTTTTTTTTGAGTAAAGCCATCTATCGGCAATGCATTGCGATAATTTAAAATTTTGTCATGTGTCAGTAGTTGCGCGGGTCAGCTTAAATAATTATTATACTTCGGTCATATATACTGTAGATAGGACACAATATGTACTTTTAGTTTTTCTTAATAGATAATATCCTCTACTCTAAGGTTGTCTGAAAGAGATCAGTTTTTAGTCATAAGACTACTCCTCTTGTACTTTTTTATAATAATATAGGATTTTTTTTTTTTGTTCAATAATAAATATTATTATAATTAGTTATAGATACTTCTCGCCAGCCTTCATACGTCCCCACTGTTGGGGCACGGCCTACCCTCATAAGCGAGGGTGATATAGGTACTTGTTAGTCCTTATTTATACTTTTTACGGTTCCAAAAAAATCCAAAAATCAATATCAAATAAGTACTAATATCATCGGTTCTTTGGAGATGTATAAAAATCAATCTTCCAACCATTCGATCCAAGAGTCGTCGCGTGAGGGGACTGTTCCACAGCCAGACACACACACACACACACACACACACACACACACACACACACACACACACACAAACAAAAATAGCGAACAAACACACCTCTGTCTGTCAGGGGTTAAAAATACTGATCAAAACTAATCCAAACACGACATATCTGGGATTATTTTTTCAAGGGTGTGCTGGATATCCTGGCCGCAGCATCAAACCAAGAATTCCATAATCTTGCATGGTTAAGTAGCAAACATGGGTGTTTAAATTTTAAGTCCAACATAAGTTTAAAAGTAAAGTGAATACTCATTACTCGTCTGATATCCCTACCGCAGCTAACAAAAGGCTCAACCGATTATGATGAATCATGTCTAAGAACCAGCCCTAGAAAAACCTGCTCTCAAATAAGAGCTACGATGCCACAGACAGATACACAGACACACACAGATACACGATCAAACTTATAACACCCGTTAAAGCACGTTCCAGCTTTAATCCTAAGTTGACTAGTTACTTAAGGCTACCTAGTCTACGTCACAGTGGCAATAGTTTTAAATTAACGTGTAATAAAATTCGATACTAAGAGGACCTAATCGTAAATGTATGAAATCAATCACAGAAGATATAACCCTATCTCCCGACCGGTGCACCGCAATGGAGCGTGAACATTTATCTCGAGGGCGACACACGGAAGATTGCTCGTGGAGGTGCTAAATCACGGGAGCTAACGACATTTTTTCCGGCTCTCACCCTTGGTTTGAGCAGTTCGAGCGCTGTTTCGAGATAGCGGCTCTTATTGTAGGGTCAGCAAAAACATGGAAAATAAATTTAGTCAGTAATCATGTTTTCTATTTGTCATCTGTAAATATATCTCGTTTCTTTTATGAACTCTTGGTTTTTTAAAGCGTTAAATGGATAAATCCATTCTGTATAAACAGTGTTTCCTAACCTTTTAGGGATGAAAAACCACTAGGTCAAATTACTGCATGGCTGCGGACCACTTACTTTCTGGTGCTAATGTAAATTGGGGCTGTTGTTGTAATGTTTAGGTATTAGTGTTATTATGCACAAGATTATTTGCAATAAATGGCGTATAGGCATATTATTTTTTTCTTATTTCTAATTTGGTTTTAGAAAAATTTTCGGAAAAGTAATTATTATTTTCCAGCAATTCTCGTCTTTGCCTGCCTTTTTTTTATAATAAGCATATTTTTATCGCGTACGAATAACATTTTAGGAGAGCACTCGCCGCCAATATATTTTTGGATAAATATACAGTCCGTAGTTTTACGGCCATTTTTTGCCTAATTAAAGTTGAAAAATCAGAGTAGAAATTGAGCAAAGTAGAAGCTTTGTCCGTACAAACTCCAGGAAGTTTGCGCCATATAGGATCTTAGCGAGGAGGATAAACACTGCTGCTTTGCGGGTTAAATGCGAAATCAGACAATTAACCAAAGAACCGTGGTTTCGTCATTAGTAGAAATATATAGTTTTGATTAATTTATTGATAACTTATTTTTTTATTTTATTTTTTGATATTCCTGTTCTCAGTTGATAAGTCTAAAATGTTTCAGATTTTGTAGGAAAATATTTCGCCAATTTTTAATAGGTCTCATAAAAATATAGTAAAAATTTATTTGTAATTAGAAAACGAAGTCTATTTATAGGTCATCCTATAGGCGTAGTAGCCTTTTTTTTGGATATTATACACATTTTAGATTTTGCTTTCGAAGTAGTATTTTAAATAGAGATATAAACTTTACAAAATTACAAGTTGCATTCTTAGTGTATGGGAAAAATAAACAATTTAGTACAAAATCCTTAAACTTGGTTAACTTCATGTAACTTTGGAAATCACGTAGTAAAAACGTGCTTAATTTTTTATTAACTGCGAATAATGTATATGAAATACAGACAAATAGGTTACGGTAAATATATTTAAAATCTATGCCTATTGATATTGTTGACGGTACCTTGGGGGCGGACGTCGCTCTCATTATTTATATATTAATCCTACACTCCCTTTCTTTCTTCAGTATTTCCAGATTCTACTAAATCAATAGGTTTACCAATAGTTTTGGTCATCCTTAAGAGACAGTACTACGTGATAGAAATCTTGAGTAAAAACAAGGATGACGCGATGTGTAACTAAGCGTACGTGAGTAGTGCAGCTACATCGCAACTCACTGAGATTTTCATTGAAATACAAGAAACAAATTGATAGTTTATTATAATTGTTTAAAAAAAATGCTTTTTGTAACGGGTTTTAACGCACTATCACAGCTATGTTTTAGAAAAGTTATACACTAATAACACTAGAACTTTCAAGATGTCTTTGCTTAAACTTAACAAAATAGTGAAAAGGGTTCGTTTGTCAGTTTTTGATGAAACCATAGACATAGGATTTTTTCACTACGTTCAAAAGACCAATAAAGCGTGGGAGCGAGAAATCGAAATTAGGTGCATAGTGCCCATGAGAAAATGAGATAGAAGAAAATGGCCGAATGTGACAATAATTACATTGATAAGCGGCGATATCGGCGGTTCTATTTTATAGCGATTGGAATTTTCTCTTTTCCTCCTTGAATCCTTGAATCCTTGATTTATATTTTAGAATATTTAAATTGTAAATTTGGTATCTATTTTATGAGCCAATGTGACGTTACAAGTCGTAATAATCCGAATAAATACACGTTTTACCGGTGATTTATGATTTTTTTACTGCTTTGTTGTTAATTATATTTTATCGAATTTATCCGAAAAATTAACGTAAAAATGAATTTGAATTGTAGTTTATATATTATTCTCTTGATTTAATACCATATTTCATTGCTAAATCAAGATTTGGTGGATATTTTGTGTAAAATATGTAATGATTTAGTTACGATAAAGATTGACTTACTACTGACGTCATGCGTATCGATATCGATAATAAAGTCTATTAAGAGTTCTTTTTGCGGCAAAGATATATACGTTTGGCGGCTCCTTGGGTCTGTTGATAGTGAAGACTATCTACGGAAACGAGGGGTGCAGGTTCAATCTCCGCACAAGAAAGAAAAAGACCAATAAAGCGTGGAAGCGAGAAATCCAATTTAAGTGCATAGAGCCCGAGAAAAAATAAGACAGAAGAAAATAGGTGCCTATGTCAATGTCTCCCGTGATAAGATCCGGTAAGGTCGTCATTTGTTTACTGTGACTGGAATTTTCTTTTTTCTTACTGTAATCCGTCATTAATATTTAAAATATTTTTTAGATACAAAAGCTGTCTTCTAGTGTGAGCCAATGTTTATTTACAAGACGGAATAATCAGAATAACTGCATTGTTGATTGAATATTTCATCGAATACAGCTGAAAAATCGTATCGTAGTTTACATGTTTTTCTATAGACTTAATACCATATTTCGTTGCTAAATCAAGATTTGAAGGGTATTTTGTGTAAAATATGAAATCATTTAGTTACGATAGAGATTGACATAGCGCTGACGTCATGCGTATATATAATAAAGTCTATGATTAGCTCTAACTGCGGCATAAATAGAAACACGTTCATTAAAATTATGATAAAAAAAGTATAAAATTGTATGTCCTCTACATAGCGTTTCTCTTAAGGCGAATGGATTTTTTTTAAATAATCCTGGATTAATATACAAACTTTTATTTTTGTAGGTAACTATGGTGTCTTGTGCTGTGAGTAAATGTGAAATCACAACAGATAATAATTCGAACAAGTACACATTTCACAGGTAAATTATGATAATTTTTACTGCATTGTTGTCATATGCATATTTTATCAGTTTTAGTTGAGAATTTTACGAAATAATTTTTTTTTTAAATCATAGCTTGCATTTTTTTTTTGTCTAGATTTACTGAGTACCATTATTTCGTTGTTAAATAAGGATTTGGAGAGTATATTGCGTAAAATAAGTAGACATTTAGTTACCATAGAGCTTGACAAGGTGGCGACCGACGGCATCAGTATCGATATATGTATTCATAGCCATCCAAAGGTGATTGCACATTTGTCCGCATCGTACGCGCCGTTCGAGCCACATTTAAAGAATTTGTATGAAATGCAATATGTATTACGCGCACGGTGGGGGTGAATTGTAAGAGGTTGCATGATAAAAATAATATAAAATACTTGGTTTTTATGACGGTGGTTTGTTCACCAGAAGTCTACTTACAAATAGTTTCTATATTTAATGTTCTTATAGTATTGGTATTATTACTAAATAATGTTAAATTTGTAAAATTTAGATACTTTCAATAAAAAAAATTGAAACGTATCAATTAAATTTGGTTTTTATTCTTTACAATTACTCAAACAAAATTCTCTCAACTGGTACTTTCTCCTACGAGCATACCTGATATAGAGGCTAGGAGTGCTAACTACACGTCCGAACTGATATTCCGTCTCAGTGGATGCGCCTCTTGGCTCCTTTGACCACTCTCTCGCCCGGAATCAAGTGTCATGCACACTAACCGTTTCCTCTGCGCCAATTAATTGGCGTTGTGTGTGGCATTATAAGTCTGCAGATTGTGATGGATTGCGGGATTTTTATGCATCGTACCCGTGGAGGCTCAGCTTCAGCTCAGAAGATCCTGACATCTGCGCAGCCGCAGTCACTGAGACTATCTTCGCTGGCATGGAATGTTACATTTCTAACCCTCGAGTAGCTGCCGATGTCAAAAAAAGACCGTGGTTTAATAAGTCTTGTAAAGTAGCTAAAATTATCAAGCAAACTGCATATGAGGCTTGGACCACGGTTCGATCAATAAGGATCTGAATACGTCTAAGTTAAAACGCAAATTAAATGCTGCCTCGAGGTTCAGTAAGAAAGTAACCGCCAGAGCTAAGTTCCAATACATCGGCAAAGTAGGTGAGTGACTTGCAAGCTATCCCTCTAGGAGTCGTGCTTTCTGGTCGCTTGTTAAGCTGCCAAGGTTAACTTTTGTCAGTGGTCGTAACCACCACAGCGAAAAACCGATTCTCCGGTAGTGCTAGAGAGAAAGCCGATGTACTGGGCAGTCACATTGCCTCTAACTCGAATATCAATGACGAAGGAGCTGTACCACCTACTTTAGCGTGATGCGGTAAGACTATGCCAGAAATTTCCATAACACAGTGGGAGGTCCGGCGGGCGTTAAGCGTTTCAGGATTCAACCCAATAAAGATACAAGTCTGCGCGTTCACCGCTAAAAAAATCCCATTTACTGTGGTCCTACAATTCCAGAACACAGCACTTACCAACTCCAAGTGTATTGGGCTCTTTGGTGTTGACATGTCCAGCTATATCTAGTTTCGCGATCATTTGGAAACCAAGGTGAAGCTGGCAAGAAATCAGGAGTACTCAACAGAGCAAAGCGATGCTTTACCTCAGGGCAAAGGTTGTTGCTTTTTGAATCACAAGTCCGGCCTGCTACCATCTCTAGGCGGGTGCACCTATATACCAGCTTAGCCCTTTTAATTCGGTTCAACGACGAGCAGTAAGAATCGTCGACGATCCCAAACTCACAAGTCGTATCGAACCTTTAAGTCTGAGGAGAGATTTTGCCTCCCTGTGTGTGTTCTACCGCTCGTATAATATGTTCTGTGTTTTGAGGAATTGTTTGAAATAATTTCCACAGCTACTTTCTACCATGGCTCCGCTCTCCATCGACAGTGAATTCATTCTCACTCTTCGTAACCTAAATAGTCACAAATAGTGCGGTTTGAGAGTAACATACTCCCGCGAACGCTTAAGTTGTGGAATCAGCTCCCTGCTGGGGTTTTGTCGAGGGACTACGATATGGGGTTCTTTAAAAAGAAAGTGATTAGATTTTTAAATTTCCTATAAGACGTGATTATAGTCATAATAGTTTAGGTTCTAATGGTATGTTTACACTCTTGCATTCAACGCTATGTTATTGGGCACATGTACGAGCACAAGCGTGTAAACAGTTTGCTTTGTCCGACAACGCGTTCCGAGGCTGCGTGGCGCGAGTGTAAACGCGACACAGGTAATATTTAATTTCACCAGCGCGCTAGTTTGCAATAATTTTGTGCAGGTAAAATTATCGATAGTGTTGTTTGACAACACTATTCCACTCACACATTTGCAATTTTTTTTCTGTTTCGTTTTGCATATGGATGAAACAATACTAGCTACTGTCAGTTGATATCGTCTAATTAAAATACGACTAAAGCCGACCACTCGAGCGCTCGAACGGTCGAATATGTTATTTGAAAATGGAACGAACTTTTTTAAATCCGAACATTGATAACTAAAGAGATTACTCATCAAGTTTTATTCACATTTCGGACTGGCACATCAAAAAGAATGCCCCATTAAATTAATTTAAAAAAAGTAAAAAAAAAATCGACATTTGAACGCGGCAAATTGGCGGCAAAATTACTTAAACTATTTTTATTATTTGACAATAATACAGTTAACAATACAATATATTTATATAATACAGTTGTCAAAATAATAAGTTTTTTTAAATAAACATGTTTTTATGTTTTGTTTTAATTTACACGCATGTTTGAGAAAAGCACTACAAGCTTTGGCCTCGAAATTGTTGGAAAATTCAATTAAAAATATAGATACTTAGTAATTGGGTTATTTAATTTTTCCTTGCTGATATGTTTATAGTACGTCATAGTTGAATGTCTCAGATAATAAAAAACCCGGTCAAGGTGCGAGTCGGACTCGCGTACCATGGGTTCCGTAAAAGATAAACTGTATTGATCGACAAACTTAACTTTTTCGTAGCAAAGCTGTTGTTCCCATGCATCGACATAAGTCAGAGTTAGTTTACCAACTGCAAAGAAGTTTATAATCGCAAAAAAAAAAAATTACGGTTTTCGGATTTTTTCCTTTACTTGTGCTCCATGGCATTGCTTTTTGCCAAGCCTCGTGATTCTAGGTCAACGGGAAGTACCCTAGCTATACGTTTTGATTCCCTTGCGAGCGTCAAAATATGCAGCATAAACGCTTAAATCGTTGATTGCATTGACTTAGAAGTTAAATTCGTTGACTGCTTCAAGGGATTGCAAACAAGATTATTTTATATTGATTACAGCTTGATACCTTCACGTGTTACTGAGAAAAAGGGTCTAAACAGACGGATGGACGGACAACAAAGTAAAAAAAGGATTCCGTTTTTGTCTTTTAAGGTATGGAACCCTTAAAAACTCGAAACGCTGAAATTTTCCAATAATTAATTACACAATTTATATTAATTTTGAAATTCCTATGCGTCGGTATATGAATAGTTTTACAATCATTTGTTATGATCATTTTGAGAATATGTGAATAGATTTTCTTGGTAATTGCAAAGTCTGAACTAAAAGCGGAAATTGAATATATTAAACTTACAAACATTATTTTGCTTATTGAAGCAAAGAATAACATTATTGCTTTGAGTTAGCCGAGGAATAACAATTTACATCTCTGGTTTAGTTCTATGCTATTTTTTGAATAGGACATGGGGGGCAGAGCACGAATTTATAGGAGATTGATACTTCAGGTACAAAAAAGGTGCTATTAGGTTATTGCTAGCGCGGTACAGGCAGCGATCGCGGTAGGGACCTTTACTTTAGCCAGGTATAGGCGCTCTCGAATCGTATTAGCACAGCATGCAGATGAACGGTAAATCTATAGTTTATAGTCTAATGCCAGTCACAATAAGCTGATCACTGTGTGTGGTGGTGAGCCGAGTTTTACTGGATTCGCTCATTGTGGTTAAGAATCACAAATTACGCAAAGACAACTAATAAATTGCTTTTTCTTATAGATTTTATGGATCTGGATAGCATAAAACCCACACAAATATAAGAACTTCGGATGCGTCTTATCGGACGTTAGTCATTATTGCAAATGTTAACCTATGCTTATGGATTGTTTTTCCTGAACGGACTATGCAGTTGGCTGATGCAGCCATTATTGCTCCACCGGGCTTTTAGGGCGAGACTCGCGCCCGCTAGAGGCGCTCCTTCATTTTCATACATTTATTTCGTTGACGTAAACGCGATAGTACAGTCAAAAACTCACACTTGGCACTCCTGGGCCACGAGCTCCTCATAATCTAAGAATGATTATTGCTAGTGTTAGATTATTGTACTTCGCATATGTGTCGCGGTTTGTTAGTCGGCGTGGTCTCCCTCATTTAATTCGCTCAGACTGTGGCACAAACTTCAAGGGTGCAGATCGCTATCTGAAGGAAGTCCTTCAGTTTTTGTCGGACAATCACACGTATATTGACTCGCAGTTGTCCAAACGGGGCGTGACTTGGATTTTTGATCCTCCTGGCTATCCTTCGTGGGGCGGTATTTTCTAAGCAGCTGTCAAGGTCGCCAAAACTCACCTCCGTCGTGTGATTGGAGAAATGGTCCTCACTTTTGAGGAATTACAAACGGTATTTTGCAACGTCGAAGCGGTATTGAACTCACGACCGCTTTGTCCGACCTTGTCGGATCCTAATGACCTGGAAGCGCTAACTCCAGGCCATTTCTTGATCGGTAGTCCTTTAACCTCCTTGCCTGAATACCCCTTTATCGATGTGTCAGTTAATAGGTTATCGCGTTTTCAGTTGCTTCAACAAATTACGCAATTGTTCTACCGTCGGTGGTCTTCGGAATATTTACATTTGTTACAGCAACGGGTTCGGTGGACGGATAAAACCAACCCCCTGCGCGTAGGAGACCTCGTCCTCTTAAAGGACTCAAATTTACCGCCTTTGCAATGGCGTTTAGGTCGCATCGTGCGGTTCGGACGGTATCCCGCGGGTCGCAGAGGTCTTGGTAAGGGATTCAGTAATAAAGCGTGCCGTCGCGACGCTTTCCTGATTGCCAGTTGATTGATGGCTCTGGCTCGGGTTATTCTCATCCAGACACGGTCTGGCTGTGGCGGGGGTTTGTTTAGTAAAGAATTAATCGTCTGGTTGGTGTTCGGATCGTTCGAGCTTTTAATTATGTCAGAAAGGCCGAACGGTCCTTAGAAGATTCAGTGTTCTGTATCAAATCAAATCATTTATTTCGTAATGATGGATAAAAACAATGTTACAAGTACATTTATAGCTAATTAAGGTTCAGCCTTAAATTACTCTTTCGAGCATATACATATATAACATTATGTAGAATAATTTTAAATCAGTCTCTTTTCAATCATAAATACCAGTAGTTATGTCATAGTTGGATCACAAAACTTAAATTAGTTTTATTAGAATTTTCATTTCACTATCAATTGCAATATTCGTTAACTGAGTTAAAACATTTGTCCAGTAGCCTTTGTTTTAAACCGATGCAGCGGTAGTTCTTTTTAATTCCGTGGGTAAATCGATAAAGGCAGTAATCGCTTTGTATCATGACAGGTACGAAGTGTCCAGTATCCCTGGATCTAAATTAGGTAAAAGGATTTATTGTAACATTTGGGCAGTAGACCAAATTCAGCCATGGATCACACATATTTTAATATAATTATATATTGTCGTAAATAATGATAATCGTTGAGTGTTACATAAAATTGATCGATTATTGTTTTGTTTTATAACTGGTAATGCATATTATATGAACTTTAGAAATGTTTATGAAGTTTATAAATCAGTAGGTATTATAATAATTAGTGTCTGACGATGTTCCAGACCACCTATTGTCTGACGTTGTTCCAAAAAATTGCAATACATTTTTTTTAAATTCTGATGTTGTTTCAGGTCAATTATAAACTGACGTTGTTCCAGACATTGCAATACTTTTTTTTTTGGAGTCTGATTATTGTTCCAGGCCAATTATTGTCTGCCGTTGTTCGAGGCATTGCAATACATATTTTTTTGAGTCTGATGATTGTTCCAGGCCAATTATTGTCTGACGTTGTTCCAGGCATTGTAACACAATTTTTGAGTATGATGATTGTTCCTGGCCAATTATTGTCTGACGTGGTTCCAGGCATTGTAACACAATTTTTTAGTCCAACGATGTTCCAGATCACCTATTGTCTGACTTGGTTCCAGGCAGTGCAATACATTGTTTTAGAGTCTGATGTTGTTACAGGCTAATTATTGTCTGACGTTGTTCCAGGCATTGTAATACAATTTTTGAGTCTGACGTTGTTGCAGACCTAGTGATTGTCTACTGATTGTTTGACATTGTTTTATACACCAGGTACGTATCTGTTACTATGATGTTGTTCCAGATATAATTACCCAACATCCTTCACTAGTTAAAACGGCGATCGCTGCAGTAGGTATTTCCTGTGAAATCTGGTTCAAATGTAAGTTAAAACATTGACTGACAAAGTATTTTATTAGTATAAGTTAATTTATATACGTTTATGAAGTTTATAAATCAGTAGGTATTATAATAACCTAGTGTCTGACGATGATCCAGACCACCTATTGTCTGTCGTTGTTCCAGGCATTGCAATACCTACGTTTTTTTTGAGTCTGATGTTGTCCCAGGCTAATTATTGTCTGTCGTTGTTCCAGGCATTATAATACAATTTTTGAGTCTGACGTTGTTCGATACCATCTATTGTCTGACGTTGTTCCAGACCTACTGTTTGTTTGACCATAAAAATTGTATACATTGTGTGCCCATCTGCTAGGTGCTTGAGGCAGTTGACCACGACATATAAAAGGATAATTTAAAAATAAATAAAGAATATATTGTGTGAGTACTCCGTGGACGAAGTACAGTTAGTATGGCCGTGTTAGATTATTGTACTTTGTGTGATTAATTTTAATAAAAATCAATGTATAAAAAAAGTTGATCAATTGATATAATACCTACACGAATAATGATTGCTTATTTTCATTTATTAATTGAATGATGTGTAAAATCATATTGTATGTAGTTTTACACAATGTATTGGATAGGTAATAATATCTGTAGTCTAAATGTGTATTTCAAAGATCAAAAACAGTTGTTTTATAATGTTAATATAAATGGCGTGATTCTGGTGTGCTACCTGACCGCCCCACCCGATCATGTTGTTTGTCACTACAAATAAAAGGGTTGGCTCGAGAGAGCCGGGGCAGTTGTGAATTAGCATTGAAGCATACTGGTTGTAATAACGGTGCTGCGTAATAAAAGCGATGGAAGCATACAGTGTACAAAATGTATAAATGACGCTGCCGAAACTAAATGAGAATCCATCCATTTAAAACACTTCAGTTAAGTACAATTGATTATGTAGATCCTTTAGTTCATATAATTGTTGTTTTTGCAGTTTGTAAATAGCTTACGAATCTTAGAAATGCTTAAAGGCTTATTTGTGTTTTCACTCAAAACATAGATTTAATGAGTAGATACTTTATATCTCTTAAAAGTTGTGATAGTTTTGTTATTCTAATAAAACATTCAAAAGAGCGTATGCTAGAGAGTTTCTTTCGCCGTTTCTTCTCGCTAGAATGCCACTTTGATTTCGAAACGGTAGTAGTTTATAGAGCTTTCATATCCATTTTTAAAACTTACTTCAGACTTTGATTTATATATCCTATCATCAAAATACCTACTTAGGTCTTCATATTTATTATGGGTATAATCAAAGCTAAAACTAGATACAATAATTCTCCTAAACTATCTACAGCAAGTACCAAAGACGCACTAAATACCATCTATAGCAATTAGGATATATATATGATATCACTTTCGTATGAATATCAGTAGGTAGTAATATGTTTATAGTAGTTAAGTCGTAGGAATGTATAGAGAATCCAGAAATAAACTTCTAGTTAAAAAAACCTAAGAATTCCAGGAATGGCCTCGATGAATAAAGAACGGATATTGCTTAAAAGCTATAAAATTGTCATAAAACGTAAACAGTTTAAGTTTATTGTCTGTTAAAATCTATAATAGGCTTACTTCAATGAATACCATTGTGATCTACATCTCTAGTGTAAGTATTGTAGTAAAATTGAAAATTCTCATGTAGGTAAGTTAAAAACAGATGTGGGGTATAAATTATCATTTTCGTTTGTTAAACTAACGTGTATTCAAAAATACAGTGGAGCGTCGATTATACGAACGTCGCTCAACCGAACGACCGCTTATCCGAACTACTAGGCCCGCCCGACCCGCGCGTGCCTCTCTCCCTCCTTTCGCGCTACAGTGCTCGCGCACGTGTCGCGACTTGTTGACTTGTTAATTGTACTCGTATGTAGCATCAACGCCGAATGGTATACCACACAATGCCTGCCAGAATTTTTGACTGCAATGAGCAACAAGCGACCAAACACAGGGCTCTGTTACTGCTTCACCATGGCAACGCGCCCGCGCAGTCAATGCTCAAAACGAGGAACTTCCTTGACACTACACCGGTCAGTCTTGGCTCACCCTCCTTACAGTCTTGATCTGGCATATTGTGACTTCTTTTTATTCCCTATAATAAAAATTTTGCTGAAAGGGATACATTTTTCATCGCCGGAAGACGCGCTAGCAGCGTTCGAGAAGGCCGTTTAAGAGGTGTCTGCGGTGGACTGGTAAAAAATGTTTCAAAAATTGGTTCAGACGTTTTATACAGGCTGGTGGAGAGTTCTTTATTCATAGAAGTTAGTATTTTAGTTTCTCAAAACTTTGAGTGTCCCACGTATATATAAATATAGTTTTCATTTACCTGTACGTAAATATATATGGCTGAATCAATATACATATAGATAGTTCGATTATCCGAAAATACCGGTTTTCCGAACACCCAAGTCACCCAATTAGTTCGGATAATCGACGCTCTACTGTAATCGTTTTGGTAAAGACGGGTGGCATAATGATGCGTGGTATGAGTTCGTCTTGGAGCTCCGATGGCTCCTTCAGAGTCTCGCCCCAAAAGCCCGGTGAAGCAGTAATGGCTGTTACAGCCAACAGCATAGACAGTTCAAAGAAAAAAAATAATTAATTTATCTTACAACTCGCTTCATGACATTTGTGCTTTTTCTTAGGAAGGCAGAGAAGCACACCGAATATTTAACGATTGTTAATAGTTGTTACCAGAAAGTGTAATCTATATATATAAAAATGAATCCTATCCTATATTTCCCTTGGTCACGCCATCACGCCATGACGCGTGAACGGCTAGTCTGATTTCGCTAATTCTTTTTCTGTTGTGTTTGTTATCGTCAGGAGAAGGTTCTTATGAAAGAAAAAAAAACGATCAAGTGTAAGTCGGACTCGCGCACTAAGGAAAACTCGAAACGGCTGGATCAATTCGGGTTATTTGTTTTTGTTGTTTTGGTTTGTGTTAGGGCAAGGTATTTGTGTCTAGTGGGACTCGCGCATTAAGGGTAAAACGATTTTAATGAAATTTTGGTAAGTTGTTATGCACACGCTGGGGAAGGTTTCTGAATTAGTACAACCCTTTCACAATAGGTTGGTGCGGCAGTTGTTTAAAAAAAAACCACGTTCGCCGGGTCAGCTAGGTAGCTAATAGAAATCTACGCGGGTGTAGCCGTGGGTAATAGCTACCTACCTACCCTTCGTTGTAACAGATGGCGCTACAGTGCATCAACTTTACAGGCAGAACGAAGTCTGTTGGGCCATCTAGTTATTAATAAGAAACTGTACGTGCCATTTAGGTTCTAAGAAGTGAGGATGAAATCGTCCTGAGTAACAATTTAACTAAATAAATAAATAGCAAGTACGTACTCAGTGTGTATTCATTTGTTACCCCCGATAACACCCGACAAACTATGTGGTTTTTTTCAGAAAAAGATATCATTTTGGGGAAAAATAATTACGAATCTGGGGAAATTTTAGAACTTTAGAAATTTTAGAACTCAGGCACCAGCAGTCCACAATAATTTATTTAGTACACTAAAATGTGAAAGAGCAGATAGAAATGCTCCAGGAGTGCCATCATACGTCTGAACTCTAAGGTATTAAGTTTAATCCTACCATTTACGTGGGACTACTTCCCTTAAAAGGGTGTACATATATTTCGCCTAATGTCCCAGATAATTGTGTGAAATGGTAATACATAGCGGACATAGGTATGCGACGTATTCCTGCACCGTCGTTAAAATGTGCAGTTTTATACAAGGCAAGGCAATATGGCTTTTTATTTATTTCTTAGTATGTATGGAGAAATACCTTTGTCTTAGTATAATTATATTATGGTATGTAAAATAATAACTGACTGACATATTTAACAACGTAGGGCCTAAATCTGTGGTGTCAGCTTAAAATTTTGAATAAGTATAGGTTCGTTTTAGAGACTTGCGTGATTCATTTGTTAATGCGGTAAATAGTGTTTTTTTGTAGATAAACTGTGAATGCTCTAAGGCTAGGCTACTAGGTTCGCCAACTTTTTTTACGGACTAAAGGGACAAAGATCATGAACCCTTAAAAATACGGTATATTTTACTTTTTCCCGGGACAAAGTTCATTGCATGTTTAGTTAACTATATTTCGAAACTTTATTACAGACATTACTGCACGCAACTTATCGTTTTGTGTTTTATGAAAAAAAACACAATCAAAATTGTAGTTAATTCAACATGATCGCGGTCGTTCCAACTTAGATTTTCGTAATATATGGGACATGGCCTTTCCCGACAGTACAAAGAATTTTATGCAATAAATATGAGACGTAAATATGAAATACGGAACGGTTGGCATCCACCAAATTTGCAATAATCTTTCAAATCGGTTAGACTTTTTCTGAGTACACATGTTATTAGAACCTAAATTAATGAAAAGTCACAAATATATGGAAGCTACGCCTTATACCAGAAGGAATTGATCACATATGTCTTAAGATGTCCACACACGGGAAGATGAATTACGTTTTTATGTTGAAAAATGAGTTCGTTTCAGTAATTTATTATTGCTTTTATTATTAATTATGGACTAAAGTAAACGAAAAATGTAATATTGTGATTAGGGTGAGTGTTTTTAAAGTAATAAATCTTCTCTTAATGCGGTAGAGTAACTTAGGTACCTAATGAGTTGCAAAATTGAAATGTAGAACAAAATTGGCAATAGCTATCCCCGCGTTCCCACAGAAAAACTGTTCTTGTGGGAACTCTCGATGCGCTTACCAATCCATGAACATCCAATCATCTTTAAATCCTTTTATATAAATATGTATCATAATATGCGTAGTATCAGGTGAACTACTGCAAGCTTGTTTGTCACTTAAGTGATATAAAAAAAAGATTATACAGACATAAAAATGGTTCTAGTTTATGAATATATACCTATACGAAATAACTTTAAGGCATAGCCATCATCTTTACCGCCAGCTAGTTTTCTTTCCTTGGCCAACTCCTAACTCCTGGGGCAGTAGAGCAGTTTTTACAGATCGATTGATCTTGACAGGAGTTGCGTTTTCTACTCCAAGGCACTTGGTTTAGCGATTTTCAGTGACATATTTAACTAGCACATGTCACTAATAATGTACAAGAACCTACACGTAAAGTGCAAAAAACTTTGCTGAGTCGGTGCTTAAAATCAAAACTATAGTCGCCATATTGAAATGGTGTGAACTTACAACTACACTAACGACCAAACATCCAAGGTCAGAAGCTCAGAAGGTCAGAAGCTCAGAAGGTCAGAAAGGTTTGTCGCACTGTATCATATAGGTAACAGGTTGCAAAGAGCTTATGCAAAAGGGTAATAAAATAAATATAGAATATATAACCTATCTATAAACGTTTACTCTTTCCTTAGAGACTGATAAAGAAAATTTTAAAAAATATAGCTTATTTACCACATATATTTATTTCTAACCTTGCTTGTCCGTACCTACGTCTAAAATGTGTTGAGAAACTAAGAATAGAGTACCTATTACCTATCACAGCCAAAATATTAATTTTAAGAATGTTTCCGTTGTGTTATTATACTGGTAACGTTAGGTAAATTGATAATAATATAATAGTTAGTAGTGAATTGCACAGTTTGTGTTAAAATCAATCAACAGTTTTAACAAAGTTCTTTGTGTGCAAAGAGAAGCACTGTTGCATTGCTAACCTGCTAATTGTTGCTAACATAATTTTAGCAGGTTATTAGCAGACATTCTCTAAGTGCACGTTTGCGCTGCACAACGTTGCTGAGCTACGTATTAACTGAAACCACAAGGTTTGAGACTGAAGCATATTCGTCTTTAAGTTAGGCCGTAGCTAAGTATTCACTTCAAGGAAGGTTCGAGCTCTGAAAAGTTATTTCTTTGTTCGAACTCTAGATCAACTTTCCCCCCGCCTACGGCCATGTCTTAAAGCACCTGAAATCCCTACTGCACCTATTCGATCACATTGCTTGTTGAGGTCCTGAGAAATAAAAAAAAAAATTATACTATAGGAACAATATAGTTTTTTTTCTTTTAAAGACACAGAAGACAGAAATTTAAATATTAACAAAAAAAGATTACAATAATTTTTAGAAATATTGTCAGCCTATTTTTCTTAAAAGCAAATTTCTAGGCTAAGCTCTCTGAATACGCGCCTTACGAAGGTGGGCTCAATTTATTATGGTAGTAGTCCATATAAATATTATAAATGCGAAAGTACCTATAGTTCTGTCTATCTGTTAGTATGTAACCTCTTCACGCTTAAACCGTTGTACCGATTAAGGTGAAATTTGGCATGGAGATAGTTTGAGTCTTACGGCCTTCCCTTACCTACATAGGCTACTTGAAAACATCAAGTGTGAGTCGGCTTTTTTTCTATCATTGAGGAGTTGCCGTTGAAATCGCTATCGATAACCGAATTTAGGGCCGGTGGAGCCGTGGGCAAAAGCTAGTATTGTATATCGCCAGACATGAGCTTAATCAAAGTCGCGGCCAACAGTTAGTTAAATCAATAACATGAATAAATACTGTTTTGTTTGTACCAAGCACTATAATACATAACTTAACACATGGCGGCGATGTAGCTGGGTATCTACTCGTTAAATATGTCCTGTTTGTACCAAAGAGTATTGCCGACTTCCTCGCATGTGCGTGAACTGGGTTCAAGGAACTCGTTAACTGACTACTGAATAATTCCCTTTCAACTATTACTCATTACTGAATTCCGTACGTTTGGTATAGATTTAATATTATTAACTTCTTTAGAGGGAACGTATTATAATAGGTCCGAAAATCTAAACTGCGTTTTCTTTACGTTTGGAGAATCGTTTGCCATCATTTAAGAGTGATGTTTGTGTGTCTGTTAGCTTTTTTTTTTGCTCCTCGACATCTCAAGAACTAATGGACGAATTTGTCTCGTGGCCATAGGTATCAATCGATACGCCACGTCATGATTTAGATCTGAAAAGAGTTTCAGCAAAATCGGTCTAGCCAGCGCGGCGGTTTGTTTTTTATCGCTTAAAAATTATTCTCAAGAGAAGTTGCTCGTTCGGTACTTGCTACCGAACTAATTTTTTGCATATATATCTACTATATACGTGTAACATTTGGTACAAAGTTAAACAGTATGTTGCATTCTTTGTTACCCTTTCACGCTTCGTTTAGCTAAGACTGCGTTTGTTTTGGGATAAATAATCATTGTTTATTCGCCTAACCGTTCGTTTAATATTTTTGCAAAAAATATTAATTTCACCTTTCCAGCACGTGAACAACCAACTACTGTCGTTCGAAAACTCGCATCATAATCCATTTGTAAACAAAGTCTAGAATTTAATCAATCAATTCAACACTAAACTAGTTACTAGTTTAGTTTAGAGGTACTATGTACCTCGCTAGCTCGGGATTTAAAGTCGGCATTTATACCAAGATGGCTCCTTTGTTGGACAAATAACTAATTTTTGTATCGTTTACAAACAACTGTTGAGCTTCTAATGCGATTATTGTCGTTTTTGCCACCAAAAAATGCAGCTTTCGACCCACGTCCGGGCGTGGCACACTACCTTCACAATCTAGTGTGTCTAATAAACCTATTATTTAAGTAATAACCTAGTTTATTGTATTTTTTAATCCAAAGCTTTTTTTAAAAAATTCTTTATTTTTGTGTTCGTTAGTTAGGAAGATGAATAAAAAACTAATCATGCAAAGCATACGTCACCTATTCGTTTTGTAAAATCTATAAGTTATGAAAACTAAGAATGGTATCATGGGCGTTTTATTTATATAGTATAGGTACGAAAAAACGCATCCTTCGCTGAAATCGTGGCTTTTAGTAATTTGTATGTCTGGGTATTTTATATTTAACCCACTTCAAAAAATTACATTACTTATTAATTCGACCCGCATCAAATCAAATCAAAACAAATAATATTTATTCAAGTAGATTACTACATTTTTGAATCGACAATACATTCTATTTCACAGTCTTAATTTCTGCCAAAAAGAGCCGGTAAGAAACTCAACTATTTTAACTAATAATACAATACTTACCAATTAACAAACAAGTAGATATACAAACTTTATTTAAAAAATTAGTAAAATAGGTAAATAAGTTAGTCAAGCTACTAAAAAGAAAGTTGTGTTTATTTATTTGTTGTATAGGTATGTTCTACCGCTTGTATAATGGGATGTGTTGAGGAATTTTTCGATATGATACCCACGGCTTCTTTCTACCATCACACCGCTCGCCATCGGAAGGGAATACATTCTTACACTTTAGAACCGAAATGGTTGCGTACAGCGCAGTTTCATAGAAACTTCTTCCCGCGAACGCTTGGGTTGTGGAATGAGCTCCCTTCCAAGGTTTTCTGTAAGGACTACGGTATGGGGTTCTTCAAGAAAGAAGTTATTAGATTTTTGAAGGGTAGGCAACGCGTGAGTAATACCTACCTCTGGTGTTGCAAGCGTCCATAGGCTACGATAACCGCTTACTATTAGGCGGACCGTAAGCTTGTTTGCCACTTTCGTGGTATAAAAAAACGTCAATTATCATTTTTTGATTTGGCTTATGTTTAACTTATCACCAGATATCGTAAAATGTAACGACAAAAAAAAACCTTTTGACTGCCAAGTATAGTAAATGATCACCAAAAATTAAACACCATTTTAATGTGAAATTATATTTTTTTTTTTTTTAATCTACCTATTCTTTTAAAGCAAAGATTACCAAACTTATCATTGTTAACTTAAAAATAGTAAATGACCACCAAAATTTTTACTATATTTTAATTTAAAATCTCGCTATCCTATAGACGTAAATTAAAATTACTCTAGATAAATCATTGTTTACCCAAATATAGTAAATGAAGTCCTTAAGTTTAACCCTTTTCTATGGTTAAATGTTCACTAAGTTCTAAAGCTTTAAAGTCTAAATTAATAAACCACTAACAAAAATCATTTTTTCTCTTGAGCGTTAATTCAACAAATTGCTCATAAGGTTCAAAAATTAAACTCATACGATTTCAATAATCCTTTATTAAAATTTTGAAAATTTGTAATAACTTTTTGTTCTGACCAGGTTTTTTTAGCTTTGATAAATTCCTATGCGCTTTGCATAATCATAAATTTACTTCCGAAAACCCAATTTTCATATTCCCTTCGACTGTTTTTGGTATGCTCTGGAATTTTATCACCATCTGCCTCCGCTTCCGATGAAGCACTCAACAATGGAACACATGAACTCGGTCCTGCTTAGTTTTCGTAAGCCATTGTAAAAAAGATACCAACAAGGATAAATAAACATCAGGAGATCTGGGACCTTATTGGAAACGGTCTAGACCTATTCAAACTTTGGAATTCGAGATAAAAATGTATACCAGTACATTTACGAGTTTCGAGAAGTAAGTAAGACTTCAATTCATTTTTGTATCGAATTTTAAAGTTCGGATACCTCGAGATTGTTCCCGATAAGGCCCCGGGTCGGGCAGCTGAGGTGTCCTACCGGACAGTCAAGCAACAAAGGCTTCGAAGCTTCGAGATTTAACTTAATTTGGCGTCATTATACTTTATTTGGTGACATATCTACAATTTATGGCAATCACAGTGGTTTATTAGGAAATAAAAGCGCATTAATTTGCTCCCTAACATTTGGTGATCATTTACTATATTTGGTCTTTGAATACAATTTAAAGTGCAATCATGACTAAACCAGCTAGAACCATTGTAAATTTAGACTTTCTTTTTTTGGTACAAGTTTCGTTTTTTGGTGTTTAGTATATGTTTTTGGTAACAGAGCTTAGGGTGACGAAGTATTTTTTGGTGGTCAATATATTTAATCCCTTTTGATCTTATGTGGCATAGGGGCACCATGTAAAGAGTCATAGAGAAATATCGTCAATCGTGTGAAAAAATTCAGATATTTAAAAGTACTTTGATATTTAATAGTACTACCTATAGCACGGACGCGAAGCACAAAGTATTTTGTACATTGACCTTTTACTTGTTCAGTCAAATTGTAATAATTTCTGATGACAGCGGTCGGTCATTGCATCTGTGCGAGCGCGACGGCAAATAATTATGTGCGTGCAACAAAGACAAATAGTGACCGGCCATTGAACGAAATGCTTCCTGCTTCGCGTCCGTGCTATAGTAGGATTATTACCATTACAATCATATTCTTGCACAATCATTTGTATACATATATTTTTACATTATAAAAGCTATAGTGAGCCTGTTTGTTTGCCATTTCTTCATGTCGCGTCGCTACGGAGTTTCCAATTGAGCTATAACTTCACACAGGGATATTTGAACAGACGAAGAAGGCTATTTTAGCCGGTAAATAAAAATTTCATAAATATATATATGTATGTTTGTCTACGTATTTATTTCTCAGAAACTAGTGATTGGAATCAAATAGTTATTTTTTTATAAATTAGGTAGCTACCGATTAACTTAGGTAACATTATATAGGCAGTGTACCAATCAATAAAAAATACAAAACGGTCGTGTCGGTTTAACGCCGCAATTCTAATGTGAAATTATTTGTCTGTGTGTTACTGTCTTCGCCGATTGTCAGCCGGTTTTATACAAGAAAAGTAGCAAACAGCAGACAGACCACCTCATATTAAGCTAATCACCGCTAATCTATGAACGCTTGCAACGCCATCGTCACTATACAGGGGCTTTACTCGCGCATTGGCGACTCCTAAATTGAAAATCTAATCACCCCCCCCCCCCCCTAATCTGACATAATGTATATCCAAGTAACAACAAGAACAAGTAAAAATTTAAAAATAAAAAAAATTATAAAAACTTTACATTGACATGAAAAAAATTTACACTGACATGAAAAAAATTATAAAAACTTTACACTGACATGAAAATCCTATTAAAAAATAAAAAAAATGAAACACCACGCTTACTGTTTCTCCAAATAATGGTCTCTGCCAAAAAGTTCTCTTCGTTCAAATCCAACAGATTTTTGATGCTAGCGCGATTTGTACCCCTCATTTTCATTGCACACTCCTGTGGTCTATGAGGTTATCGCGCGAGGTGAGTAGGGTCAAACATATATTTTTTTTATCTCACGTACTCGTGAACAATGTGCTGGTGATGCGAACATTTTGTGTAACACGGACGGTACAGAAATTACAAACTTAGTCATTAAAGCGGCCTTTTATTAGCCTCTCATTAGTAATTATCTCCTTAGTTCCCTTAATACACAATGTACTATTATGCTGTCGTCAGATCAATCTTTACAACCAATTTAGATCAGTGTCAGTGACCAATATTTACAACTTTAATTTTTGTAATTTTTATACTTTCGAAGTACGAATCTTTGAAAAGTATATGTTTTTTATGTCGCATTTTTTTTCCGAAGAAGACGTTAACCGAATTTATGTTAAAACCTTACGCCCGCGCACGTCGAACATTGAGCGTTTCTTCTCCTTGAAGTCGAATGCGATCAAGTCTGAAAAAGTCTGCACGTAGCAATGTTTCTCGAAGCACGTCGTATTTCCACCTGGCAGTAGCTGCGTCTCCCGTCTTCCAATCCGTGGTCGGCACCTAAATAGGTACTGTTTTTAAAATACCTAAATATTACACACAGTCAAAATGTTGATCCATCATATAATTGTTTCTCCTGTGCGGGGGTCAAACCCACGCCCCTCGAACCGGCATGTCGGTGCTCTGGTACGGCGATAAGCAGTAAAATGTTAGAAGTATGAAAAAAAAATGTTTGTGTGATCTCTGCCAGTTATGCAATAATATTATAAGCTGCACATTTTTATTATATAGGTATGCAAAATTAATGATAAAATTACCCAAATTTTTTTTTTTATAATAACTTCAGTATAATTGTCAGTCAAAACAATTTAAACTTTATAATTATTACAAATGTAACAATAAGGAACCGTCAACTCAACACCTGCGCGATATCGACGTCACCCCTATTAACTTTAACCGCGTGAAATATCGTTTCTAATCGTGTCGAATTAATGACAAAACTAGTTTCGACTGGTGATTAACAAGGGCTGCTGGCTTAGCGCCCGTGGCTTTACTCATTTATTTTGGAACAAATGTGCATAAAAACGTTTTAATACATATACACGAAAATAAACTACAGATTTCGCTCAAAAGCTATTAGACATATTCAAAGCAGAAGTTTCCTATTGGAAAAATAAATATTATTATATTTCGGTGTACCTATATTGGAACGCTTTTGAAATAACGTTCACTGTTGAGTAGCTGAGATCAGCCACCTTTTTCAACTCGATAAACACAGTAGAGTACAGTGCGGTTTGAGAACTTCCCTCCGCGAACTTTCTCTGGGGTCTACAATATGAGTTTTGATTAAACTTCTAAAGGATCGGCAACTCGCGTGTTGCACCGCTCTAGGATGCGGTGACCGCTTAACATCTGTTGCACCGCAAGCTTGTTTGCCACCTTAGTGGTATAGAAAAAGGTACCAAAATAAGATAACATTGCTGCTTTACATTGTTTTTAGCTAAAGTTACGATGCAGTAGTAAATTTATCACCTTCAAACCAGATTAACTAGAATTTAGGGGGCTAAATTAGGTAAGGTAGAAGCAAAGACTTACTTTATTCGTTCTATAATGTTGTCTTTGTCCACGTGGGCGGCCAATTGTGGGCGGTAATTTTATGATGTGTTGTTTATTTATATTAAATCTTATTGGAAACGTAAAACAAAGAGTGGAAGTGGAAATTTAAAAGTTATGGGCGAACTTATATCTTTAAAAGATATCTTTTCATGATAACCTAATAAATTAAAAGCTAAAAGAACTAAATTTATGGTTCTATATATACTTAAGTAGTAAAAAATTTTTTACGACATTCTTACCGTACATGATATTTTGTTGGTGATACAAAATTGTCGAATGACTATTATTTATAAATGTCAAAATAATACAGATCAATCGATCAGATCAGGTCAAAATCAAATAGCTCACTGTTAAAGTAGGTTTTTTAAAAACAATTCCGAATCATCGAATCTCCTGTTTAATTATGACTTTACCACCGGTTCGTAAGGTTGTATTTACTGAAAAGAACCGGCAAGAAACTCAGCAATAACTCTTTTGAAAATATTAACAATAATATCCATTTGTTTGTGAAGCACATTTGTCAAATAATATGCGTTTCTTTTTCAGATCTGTAAAAGAAACAGGAAGAGAAATGGTTCAATTGGGTGGAAAAGAATGGGAGAAAAACAAATTAGCAAAATAGTAGAAAATTAAGCACAGTTGAAAAATAAAGCTTGAAGAAAACGCAAATAGTAACAGATGTTTTTAGCTTTTTGCATTTTCGTAAATTTCTGAAATCTGTGCTTGCAATTGTGAGCATAAAAAACCAAATTGCACAAATTTTATTAAAATACTTTAGTAGTAGGTAGGTACTTAAAACTGCATATTTTTAACTAAAATATCCTACATAGAGGTTTTCATAAAATTTAGATTTGCTATGTTTGTATTTATAATTTTTTAACTAAATTTTTAAAGTACCTAGTTCTTACTTAAACAGTAGAAAAGAAATGTATCGTGAAGCGGTAGAAGTTGAAGTGTACGCGGGCATACCCATGGGCAGATTGGTAGTTAACTTTTGTAATAAAAGAGTTATTACTTACAAATCCCACGCATCGTATTTTCTCCAACCTCTGACACAATCAAGTCTGTAATAATCATCTAGTTTTGAGACCACTACATTGCTGCTTTATATCACTAGAATCTACTGTGATATTTAAAAAAGCTAACCAATAAAGCAATGTAGAACAAATCATCCTAGAACCATACGATGTTTTCCGACTTGAATTAGAGGACCAAATTGAATGAATGCAACAAAAAGCAAAGAGCTAGTTCTACTTTATGAGCGTATTCGCTGGCACACCTCGCCTTTGCATCTCTTTTTTACGTGTGGAGATTATGTTTTATCTCTTTCTTACGGGCGTCGACCTCGCCATCGCATCATTAGCGGAGTAAGCAAGCACTGAGCAAAGCAAAAGAAGTCATTGTATAGTAAAAGTACCTACCTTACCCAAAATATAATTGCCTTGAACCACTTGAACTGTGGTTTTCTATGGACTTTTCTCGCATTGACAAAACACCACAGTGGCAAATTAAACCAAGCATTATAGTTAGGTACTTTCATGGTACTAAAACAAATAATATTGCTGCTACTGTCAAACTTATGAGAAAATGTAAATTAGAGTCCACTGTTAAATGAGTTTTTATCTCACCAGCACGAAAAGGATAGTTTTGCTGTGCAAATTCAGTGAGCAAAATCGAATTTTGCTCACTAGTGAGGCAAAGTAATTCACAGTTCGAACAATGACTTTTGGAATTAACCAAATGATGAAAAAAAAAACTATACAATGACTGGGAGCCAATTCTCACGCGATCGAATTGATCACGAATTCGAAATAAAGTACGAATTTAAACTTTTCTCGAACGAAAATGTAGTTAAGCAATTCTGGTAATGTCGAATCCGACATTTCTCGAACGCAAGCCGCTCGAACTGCTTGCTAGTCTTTTCTCAATTAATTGATTGGCCGATTTTTGCAATTATCAAAGTCGCCCATGACAGTAATATTCTTCTATTTCTATTGATTTTCATCATAACAAACACTAGGTTACGTCACATACACTGACAAAAATGTTTGAGTCCGGCGCCGCCATCTTTAGTGCTGCGTAGTATTTTGATAATACTAGGTGGTAATTTCATGTGAAAAAAATTTAATAAACATAATTACATTTTGGCAAAATAAGAATAACCTAAATTTCTCAACCAAATAAACAAATAAAACACCCAACAAAAACGAACAGAGTTTTTTTTTATTTATGTCCAAATACGTTCCGTTTAAAGATTATAGCAATTTCTCGAAATAGGGATTTAGTTTACAAACTTAGTTATACTTATAATTTCCTTATTAATAATGATGAAACACAAGTAAAATGTTGCTTCAAACATTTTGTAGCCACCGAACCCTTTTCTAATATATCAAAAGAGGCATATTAGAATAGGTGTTTTAAAAAACGCTCTAAAACTGTGCAACAGAACGTACCTCGTAACGTAACCGGTTCAAAATGGCAACATAGTTTCAACAACAAGGTTGTTTCGATTGATAGTGAGAATACAGCAAACGCGAAAATGATGTCGACGATCGAAATTTTACAGTCGAGATAGTGCCTTCCAGAAAATCTCTAACACGAGATTATCTCGGATGAAGTGAGAATTAGGTCCCTGGTAAGAAACAAATTTCGGGGCAAATATTTAACCTTGTTCATTTTAATTAAGAATATAACTAAATAGCACTTTTTCGTTTTTAAGTGAGTTTTTATACATTATTAGTATTATTAAAAGTTTATACAGCTTACTTAAAAAATATCATACATTGTTTTGATAGCAATGGCAGAGGTTGTAGTAGGTACAATTCCGAACGCAACCTCAGTTTCAAGAACAAAACAAAGTAAAATGGCGGCAAGCTAGTTTTTTGAACATAAGATTGTTTATTTAATTAATAATTCTGTTTTGTTTAAAAAATGAGCGACTCGCTACGCTCGTGATTTAATTCTAGCCTACTTCGCTAGCTCAGGATTTAAAGTCGGTATAACAAATAACTATTATTAAAATATTCAGATAAACCACGAACAATTAGACATGATTTCTAGAGAAATAACCAATATGCGCATTCCTTTGCTAGACGTGGCAAACATATTAAACATTTATTTAAAATTATATTTACTTAAATATTTATTTTATGTTTCGGCTAGCAGACTTTGTAGATTAAGTAGAGGTTATTTTGGATACTTAGATTGTTAGCTATCCAACCACCCACCACCACCCTATTTGGTCATAAGTATCAACTGTCGAATTTCAACTTTTCAACTATCCCCGCTGCCTGTAAGTGTCATGTTTCAGCAGCGTACGTTATGACAAGCAGGGCAGGACGAATTGGCGGATGATATTTTACTTCAGACGCATGGAGTACTGCTGCCATCTCTGGGCGGGTGCACCCAGATAGCAGCTCGGCCAATTTGCCTTGTTGAACGGCGGGCTGTGAGAATTGTCGACGATCCCAAACTCACTTACCGTATTGAGCCTTTAAGTCTGAGGAGACACTTTGATTTGACTTTAGGGTTCTTCAAGAAATAAGTTATTAGATTTTTGAAGGGTCAGCAACGCGCTAGTGGAACCTCTGGTATTGCAAGCGTTCATAGGCTACGGCTTTCTATGAGGTAGCTCGTAACCTTGTTTGCCACCTTAGTGGTATAATAAAAGCAAAGACGACGAGAAGACTTGACTAAGTTTTCTAAATGCCGCCCACCCTAACTGGATCCCCTTATCGGTTATCTTCTCGAAGTTGTTCCAGCCAGCTAGGGTTGTCTGTCTAAGGTAGAGTAGCCAAATATTGGCTTTGGCACGGCATGTTGTTTGGACAGTACTTTTTTCTAACCCAAATTCATTCCGAGGCCTATATCTTATCGCGGAGATCAAGCTATGGAGTTCAGAATTTCGCTGATTTTTTTCAAAGAATGCAAATGACGTTGTGGCAAAGTAAAAGAGTTTTCCTGTCGAAAGTTCGTAAGCGTCATCGTTCCAGAGAGTGCAGTCGAGCCTGCGATCGAGTTATAGCCGCCCATGATGAGAGGCCCGTACAGCCTTGAAACTAATCGACCATTGCTCAACAAACTTACACGTAAGTCCAAACAGTTTATTTAAGGTAAAAAAAAAAAAAGAAACAAAGATCCGCACACCAGTCGCAGCGCGAATAATTTTAACCGACTTCAAAAAAGGCGGAGGTTCTTAATTCGTAGTTTTTATGTAGGTATGTTAGGTACTCGAAAACGCCTGGTCCGTTTCGAAAATGTACTATAGGTAAGTTGTAAGACGATCTCAGTTGACAAGTATGCGTATTTGAGATAAAAATAAGCTGATCTTTATAATAGGAAGGGGTAATATCAATAATTAAAGAGTATACTTGACATAGAATTCTTAACATATTTGGCTCGCGGATAGGAAGCCATTTTAGTTTAGACCAGTAATGCAAAATGTGGTTAAATTTCCGAAAGCAGAAAATATACCTGATACAAGTGTTAAGAAGTCTGTTCAGCTTCGGTAAGGAACTTCGGTAAGGTCTAGACAAAGATTATTATAATACTAAAAGGGTCTAGATAACACACGTCTGCACAGTGAAGAATGGGAAGAAGAATTGAATGCACTAAAGATAAATTGGCAAAAATCTTTTAAATCGCTAAATCGAATGTGAACAGGCATAATTTTTTTTACTTTATAACTTCGCTTTGCGACAAAACAAAGTAAAATGGCGGCAAGCTAGTTTTTTGAACATAAGATTGTTTATTTAATTAATAATTCTGTTTTGTTTAAAAAATGAGCGACTCGCTACGCTCGTGATTTAATTCTAGCCTACTTCGCTAGCTCAGGATTTAAAGTCGGTATAACAAATAACTATTATTAAAATATTCAGATAAACCACGAACAATTAGACATGATTTCTAGAGAAATAACCAATATGCGCATTCCTTTGCTAGACGTGGCAAACATATTAAACATTTATTTAAAATTATATTTACTTAAATATTTATTTTATGTTTCGGCTAGCAGACTTTGTAGATTAAGTAGAGGTTATTTTGGATACTTAGATTGTTAGCTATCCAACCACCCACCACCACCCTATTTGGTCATAAGTATCAACTGTCGAATTTCAACTTTTCAACTATCCCCGCTGCCTGTAAGTGTCATGTTTCAGCAGCGTACGTTATGACAAGCAGGGCAGGACGAATTGGCGGATGATATTTTACTTCAGACGCATGGAGTACTGCTGCCATCTCTGGGCGGGTGCACCCAGATAGCAGCTCGGCCAATTTGCCTTGTTGAACGGCGGGCTGTGAGAATTGTCGACGATCCCAAACTCACTTACCGTATTGAGCCTTTAAGTCTGAGGAGACACTTTGATTTGACTTTAGGGTTCTTCAAGAAATAAGTTATTAGATTTTTGAAGGGTCAGCAACGCGCTAGTGGAACCTCTGGTATTGCAAGCGTTCATAGGCTACGGCTTTCTATGAGGTAGCTCGTAACCTTGTTTGCCACCTTAGTGGTATAATAAAAGCAAAGACGACGAGAAGACTTGACTAAGTTTTCTAAATGCCGCCCACCCTAACTGGATCCCCTTATCGGTTATCTTCTCGAAGTTGTTCCAGCCAGCTAGGGTTGTCTGTCTAAGGTAGAGTAGCCAAATATTGGCTTTGGCACGGCATGTTGTTTGGACAGTACTTTTTTCTAACCCAAATTCATTCCGAGGCCTATATCTTATCGCGGAGATCAAGCTATGGAGTTCAGAATTTCGCTGATTTTTTTCAAAGAATGCAAATGACGTTGTGGCAAAGTAAAAGAGTTTTCCTGTCGAAAGTTCGTAAGCGTCATCGTTCCAGAGAGTGCAGTCGAGCCTGCGATCGAGTTATAGCCGCCCATGATGAGAGGCCCGTACAGCCTTGAAACTAATCGACCATTGCTCAACAAACTTACACGTAAGTCCAAACAGTTTATTTAAGGTAAAAAAAAAAAAAGAAACAAAGATCCGCACACCAGTCGCAGCGCGAATAATTTTAACCGACTTCAAAAAAGGCGGAGGTTCTTAATTCGTAGTTTTTATGTAGGTATGTTAGGTACTCGAAAACGCCTGGTCCGTTTCGAAAATGTACTATAGGTAAGTTGTAAGACGATCTCAGTTGACAAGTATGCGTATTTGAGATAAAAATAAGCTGATCTTTATAATAGGAAGGGGTAATATCAATAATTAAAGAGTATACTTGACATAGAATTCTTAACATATTTGGCTCGCGGATAGGAAGCCATTTTAGTTTAGACCAGTAATGCAAAATGTGGTTAAATTTCCGAAAGCAGAAAATATACCTGATACAAGTGTTAAGAAGTCTGTTCAGCTTCGGTAAGGAACTTCGGTAAGGTCTAGACAAAGATTATTATAATACTAAAAGGGTCTAGATAACACACGTCTGCACAGTGAAGAATGGGAAGAAGAATTGAATGCACTAAAGATAAATTGGCAAAAATCTTTTAAATCGCTAAATCGAATGTGAACAGGCATAATTTTTTTTACTTTATAACTTCGCTTTGCGATGAGAAATTACTTAAATGGGTCCAAGTATAAATAATTCTGAACTGTGTGTGTGCTTATGTATGTACGTGTATTTTTTGGATCGGATATCTTGAGAACTAACAGACCGATATGCTTTATCGCCATCTCGATCGAAGGGAAATCCCTTCACCCGGAATCTAATTGATAGGCTTTTTGTCCATTTTTATTTCAAACATTGTTTCAATACCATGAAACAAAGTTCTGTTGTGTTTGCGAGGGTGCTGTATTCAAATCTTTTATCAGTTTTTTTAAATTCAAGATGGCGGATGCAATATGGCGTCCATTTACTGGAAAAAAAATGCTTGTGAAACATTTTTCACGCTACTAAAACTGCAGTTACGAGTAGAAACCATTTATCATCCTCCATACCTCCGGACCTGTCAACTCTACTACCACTCTTTCCGCGATTTAAAAAAAATTGTAGATAAGGGAAGGAAGGGAAAAGCACCCATTTCTAAAGAGATATTTTGGCACTCGAACGTAGTCAGAGCGCCCATACCCATATAGTTCGAGTCTGAAATGGACCTTTCACCCGAATTAATTACTCTACTTTTCATTTTGAATATGAAGAAAGTAAATACAAGCAAAATATGAAAAAAGTTTTAGATAACAATTTGAGCCTCTTTTTTAATTAAATCAGGCGTTAAATTAATTTCAAAATCGCTTGATGAACTCATTTTATTAGGTATAAAATTTAATTCGCTTCAACTTCCTTTTGCACTTATCACGCTTTCCCTCCTTTTTTGAAGTGAAAACTTCTTTAGCGGCGTTGTGCACTTTATTTGGTATGGGTAAAAAATGATAAACTCGCGTCAGGTCACGTGTCCTAATCGTGGAAATTCGTAAGACCGAAACCGTAATGCCACGCCTATTATAATTTTTATTTTTAGTATTCGCGATTATGAGTAGTACAGGGAGGTTGGATATGGAATTTAAATTCTATGACAGATTGCGATGTCAAATATACTACGTCAAAAGGTAAATAAACAAACATTATTATTTCTTGACAATGTCAAAGACATGTCTTGTGACATATTTGAGTGTTAAGCGCGAATCGTGTGTAAAGGTCATAGATATGCAAGTTCAGTACTATATACATATAGTACAGATAGGCAACGGCCCATACATTTACTGGAACACTAAGATTAGTTCTGTAATACGAGTGCGTGGCGCTAGTGCGCAAAACGGAAAGGATTTTTTTTTTCTTAAATTCAATTATTACTAGCCAGCTTATAAATTACTTTTCTAATGTGGCTTTATAGATACCAAGTTCCATCCCAGACTAATATTTATATTGTTGTTCATCTACGAAGAATAGACCAAAGGACGTAAAATCAAACAACGTTTTCAAAGTTGACATTGTTTATTCATAAATATTCATGAAATGTACATTTATTTTCGATTTTCTTAAATTCTTAAGCTAATTACTTAGGCTGCAATTAATAATTATTAGACCATTTACGAAAGTTTTTGTTTAGTTTTAAACTAAAACTTCAATGTAATATATAGTATAGTTTGAACTTTCATTAATGTTTTAAAACAATATTCGTGTAAGATTATTGAAATGATAAAGAATGTTAGACAATACCTTCTAATACAAAATATCTGTAGATATTATTTTTTTGAGTATCATCATACCTAGGCACAGGCTTATATTTTTTGTTTCCTCTTCGTGCAAAAGAGATTTCTAAAATGTTAATAAACAATTATTTATTAATAGCTACTAATAGACTAGCTATTTTTAAAATGTTGTGTATTTTCTGTATAATATACCTAAATTGATAATATGATAATTCATATTAGCAAATTCACCTAAATAAGGTTTGTACTATTACTTATGTTTTTTTCACGTCAAAAAGTGTACTCAGGACTGTAACAAAATTAATCAAATTCTTACAAACTTATCTCTCCTAATAATCTTAAAAAGTTCTCTATCGTAAATTACCATACAAGATTCAACCTTGCAATGATTATAGCGACACCTGCAAGGCAAAACTTCGTAAATCATTTGTCGTAAGTTTACAGAAGAGCGCGTCGAAGTTTCAAAAAATTCTTAGTGACGTCTGTTACGTCCTAATGCCATTCAAACTAAAAAAAATGTTCAAAAAGGAATGTTTTATATTTCTGTATGATTAATGTGCTATAAGTACTTTAATTTTATTACCTTTTCTGAGTTACAATGAGTTTGCACGGCATAAACTTTATAAAGTGACATTGTAACTCAGGACATACAATTAAATTTTGTGTATCAATATTTGCTTATATTGACTTAAATATGGTGCCTGTGGATGTGAACCATCTTGTGGAGATAGAAAATACACAGTTGCAAGTGCCAACACCAATATATAAGCTAATACTTTTTTACTACTAGTTCTTTATTCTGTGATATGGACTCTTCCATGTTGACTAGGCAACCAATTCAAAGTCACCTTCGACGTGTAGTTTTTTGGACAAGATGTTATCTCTAAATCATATGTAAACCTACTCTAACCGACGATAGCCACTCTGAAACAATAAATTTAAATACGTTCAAAGATATGACATAATCATTCTAAATTTTTTACATTCCTACACGATGAGCTAATTTTATTTACTACGTACAGGGTATTTTTTGTACAGATACGATTTTTTACAGTGGGTATAATATTTTTACGACTATCTATATATATACTTCGCCTATATACTTCGCCTGTAAATCAACTAACATTTCAGTTATACTATGATCCTCAGCAGATTCCAAAATCTGTGCCCTCGAGATAAATCTCCAAGCCTTTGAAGAGCTGCCGCCCGGCCACAAAAAACTATGGCAACCAATGTGGACAAGGATCTTCATTTTCGCCGAATTACAAAGTTACTTATTAGACTAGATTAGTTACTTAATATCAGGCTGAACAAAATTGACACAGGGCAAAATTGCAAAACCAAAAAGCTGTAAGAAAACCCGTCTGCAAATATAGGTGGAAAAATATTATGAGTAAGTCAGTAAAAATATTTTGACCCAAAACCACTTGCATTCTACCTTGTGCAAAACGTAGCCTTAATTTAATAGTGGAGTAGAGGACCGAATGGCGCATTGCAGTGGTAGAACAGGCGACTGTCGAAGTTCGGGTTCGATTTCCGGTAAGGGCCCGCTAATTATGTTATTATAAAGTTGTCTCGACTCTGGTTGCGACCAGTACTGTATGGTATACGGATATTTGGGGCACTCATTATTGGCTATATATTGGTTATATACTATTATTATTTCTGGAGGCTGTACGGACTGTGAACAACTGTTTTAAGTTTATAATTATAACGTAATAATCTTAAAATATTTTAGTTATAAATCTACAGAATTTTACTGATAAACACATATCATTTGGAACACAGAAAGCAATTTTTTCATGACTGTTTTAAGGCAAAATATTCTATGGACACAGAACAATGACATTTCAACACTGTGGTCATTAATAATTGTCTCTAAATAAAATTAGTGTTTCCATACAAACGGACGAAGTGACATACAGACATTGGGAAACCATAAGAATAAGGGTCTGCTTATTATTCGTCCTTATAGCTTAATAGATAACTTATACCGATATCTCCATTACATAATATATTGCTATTTTTGAAGATTTCTTTTTAAAATTATTACTTTTGGATAAATTTTCTACTACTACTACGGCAAAACTTTATCCAAAAGTTATAATTTTATAAGGATATCTTCAAAAACAGCAATATATTATGTAATAGAGATATCGGTCATCAAGCACATTAAACACGTAGCTATAATATATATTAATATGCCAAAATATATCCATACTTCCATATATATACTGATATTATAAATGCCAAAGTAACTCTGTATGTCTGTCTCGGGAATAATTATAACCGAGCCTAAACGAACTTTAGCTTGGTATAGCAAACTTCATTCGTAGGTATAATTAAGAAGTTGGCGTAAGAATCTAAGGCCGATAACCAAATTTAGGGCGGGTGGAGCACATTATTATTATATATGGGAAAGTTAAGATGTTTGGTTGTTTGTTACTCAATCACACTTCAACCGAGCCGATTTAGATGAAATTTGGTATAGAGATAACCTAAGAGCCGGGGAAGGACGTAGACTATTTTTCATCTTGGAAAATTAAAAAGTGTCCTCGAGAATGACTAAAACATTAGTTACTCAATCCTGCCGCAATGGAGCAGACGTACTTGAAGATATGGAGAAGAAAAAAGGCTACTTTTAGGGCTACTTAAATTAAAAAAAAAATCCGCGGAGTAACTATAACCGAATTTTACGAACAAACCATAGCTGCATCTATAGCTTGCTATAACAAACTTCTTTAGTTGCCGTAAGAAATAGTAACCTATTGGATTATATTAGGTAACTTACTTTCTGGTTGATTTTTTGGATATCCTTCCGTCTTGCGTAAACATAATTAAGTTTTCCATTTTCGTAGAATTTTTCTTCAAAATGTTTGCTACATACTTTTTTGGTATGTAGTTGTTTTGCATTATATGAATATAAATTATTATCACCTATGTTTTTTAACCAAAGAATTCGTTTATATCCCACCGAAGGAAAAGCATGAAGATAAATATTTTTAGTTTGACCATTGGAGTCACAGTTTTTTATACAACACTTAATTCTACTCATAGTTATCAATTATATGTTCCAAATCTATAACAAACAATAACAAAAAACAAATTATTCATGCTTTATCACTTTGTCAACGTTAATAATATCAAATTTATAGTTAATATTAAAAAACTTACGCAAATCTAATTTACAATACCGCGCCAACGTTTTTTTTTATAATGGCGCCTTTTTTTTTTTTTAATCTTGGGAACTTCCGCCTATACTAGCGCCACAGTCTCGTATTACATAACTAAACTATTATACCTTAATCGTAAAGCGACCTTATTTCTATACAAATAAAGTCTAAAATCAAATAAAGTTTTTTAGTGTTCCAAGCTGTTGTTCCTGCGAGAACACACGGTGGTAAAGGTTTTCACTTCTGCCGGCACTCCCGGAGTGCAACTCGTTTTTTTTTTCTTTTTTTACGTGCAACATTCTTCAAGCGCCATAATGGCTGCCAGTATTTATAGTTGTAGTTAGTGCTAATTAGTTGATGAAAATAACTTACTATTGAAAATTATTTTTAATTTACTGTCCTATCTTCCTTATTAAATTTAAACGCGGTTTTCCGATAGTTTTAAACCACATATCTGGGATAACAAGATATCTTAAATCACAAACAAAAAACTACAACCAAGTTTAGATTAAATATTACTTGTATTAATCTAAGTGTGGCCAATGAAGTGTGGCTGTATAGATGACTGACTTTTCAGTGACTACATTTTTCTTTGTTTACTTTTTGGCCCTAGGGTCGATATTTACTTCCCACCCGCTTTTTAGATAATATATGGTCTACTTTCGGAGTATGAGAGATGAAAATGGATTTGTTGCACTGTATCTACACAGGGCTGTAGCTAGAGTTGAATCTAAGGTAGGGCAGCGGTGGTTTCATGTACGGAGCAAGTAATTTTTGAGGAACTAATCATTTTGGGGTTACTTATCTTTGGAACTAATGAAAAATCAAATCAAACAATATTTATTCAAATAGGTTTCTAAAAACACTTTTGTATCGTCAATACAATGTAAACAATGTTAATTTCTGCCAAAAAGAGCTGGCAAGAAGTTCTATTTAAAGTATTATACAATACTTAGATTATTAGCTAAAGAGTATACAATATGTACCAAAACACTTATTAAGTAATAAAAATAAGATAGTAAGCTACTAAAAACAAAGGCAAACATGTCTATTATTATTTTTTTGTTTTTATGTAGCATTGGGGGCGCACCATGTGAAGCGTCAAATATCGTCACAGCTGAATACTTAGGAGCTGTTCGGATATTACATATAACCAGTGTTGGTGTTGCGATACTAAGTTACTCTTACGTAATGACACCAATTTTAACACCATATACGTACTAACCTCAGCAAAGTTGGAAGTCACAAATGTGAAATTGACGTTTGCTTATATAAAGCGACAGGTTATCGTAATCGTTGGGATATTATGGGGTTGCATTGTATGTAGTCACACCGTGGTCGTGTAATACAAAGTTACCAAACGTAACGTAAAATTTTGTTTGTTTGTAAGTATATTTTTTATCGTGATTAGCGTCATCATTCCGAGTATGTGGGTCTATTATAAGCGAGGTGGACCCGTGGTTATGACACTTATGACGTAATTTGACATTTGGATTAAAAGTTATTTTTGTTTATTTTATATTGATGATGTGGACCGTTCTTAATAACGCAACCTTGCACGTGTTGTCATTAATTTAGGTGAAGAGTCATCAATTGTTTTTAGGGTTCCGCAACCATAGGGTATTAACTAAGACTCCGCTGTCCGTCCTTCCGTGTGTTACCAGGCTGTATCTCATGAACCGTGATAGTTATAGAGTTGAAATTTTCACAGAAGATGTATTTCTGTTGCCGCTATAACAACAAATACTAAAAAACAGAATAAAATAATATTTAAAGGGGCTACCATGAAACAAACGTGATTTTTTTGCTGGTTTTGCTCGATATCAACAACGGCAACAGGTAACCGCTTAAAATATCTCTACAGAATATTTAGTTATATAGTTACTTTAAAAATAAATACATTAAATTTCAACAAATATTTAAGCCCCCCCCACCCTTCCCCTTTACAGCAAACTTGATTTTTTTGCCGTTTTTGTAGATAATGGTGCGAAACTCGCACTTGGCCGACCTTATGATGAACTGAAAATATCAGTCTCCTTTTTGAACTTGGGTAAAATTAACTATTAATATAAATTTCCCAATAACACAGCATATGCCCTTTTAGGGAGACAAGGCAATTTTGTACTTACATAAGTATTTTCGTTGTGTCCTGCAATCCTTTTGTCATTACTCGTGTTTAAAGATGTTTTCTGGAATTCTTTTTTCATGTGCTTCACTATTATTGTGTTAATTTGTATTTAATTTATGTCATTTTAATATGTGCTTAAGTTGTCATTTGGTAATTACACATTTTTATGTCATATTATTTTAAGGCTGATTGTTAAACGATTCTTTAGACTATTTTTAAATATATGTTTGTGCATTTACTCAACAGTGAAATTATGTTATTGTATTGTACCAATGTATTCATTGAAATAATAAATATTATATTATAAATAAATACTAATTTTATTATAAATAAACAACAAAAACGTGTTTAAACCCAGATAGGTTTGCCAATCCACAAAAAGTTGAAAGTTTGAATTACACACAACATAAGATTGTAAGATGGGGACGAATCATCGAAACGGAATATTTAAAACAAGGCCAAGTTGCCACAAAATAAATAACTGGGCGAAAAATCCATTTTTTTCAAATATTGCGTTTTACAAAAAATTCAACCAAAAAAAAAAAGCGAAATTTCACTTAATTTATTTATTTAATCAATTATTTAGTCTTTCCCAACTATGACGGAACTGAAGTTTCTCGGAAGAATATTTTTATATAATTATTTTAAATTTCTAAATGAATTTAAAGAAATTGAGACAGGTGCGGGAAATATGGGCTTAGGAGTGTAATTAGGCCTATGGTTTAATAAATAACAGTATTGCTTAGTATAATTTTATTTGATACCCTGATGACTCTTGGATTACGCTTTTTTATTTAAAGTTAAAGAAACTGGCGCTGAAAAAGTTACATACAAATGTGTTTTACCATAGAAATCAATAATCTACCGAGTGATGTAAAAATTTGGATGCTGCACGTAGGCTTTATGACTCGCACTATACAAAATCATTTTTTAGTTGAAGATCTATGATAATATTTTGATTTCTCTTTCTCGTTTCTCAGAGTATAGGTATTACATTTTGTGATTGTATCCATTTTGTCATATTTTTTGCACTTTTCTTATTTTAAAATTTAGGGGGTAGGCCTTATTAGCCGACAGGCCTGATTACCCGTAGGTACCTTATTAGATTTACAAATATACCCTTATATCTTAAAACAAAATTTTATCCAAATCGTCAGAGTCATTTCCGATATACCTAGGCAAATATATTCCTATAATAATATACATATTACATACATTACATAGTACAAGAATTGCTAGTTTAAATATATATCATAAGATAGTACTCACCTACTACGATAAGGTTATACTACTGTTGTTGGTTGCACGGCCGAAGTGAATTTATCTACTTTTATGTTACGTTAAGAGTATGACAAGCCTCTTGTTTCGGTCATATAGTAGGTCTGTACCTATCAGTATGTTGTTCACATTTAAAACCCAAAAAAACAAGAAATTTCGAATTATAAATGCAAAATTTTATTTTACTTAAAGCAAAATATAGATTTAAGACTTATCCACATCTGCCGTTTTCTCAAGAACGGGCCATGTTCCCCTAATCTCAAACGCGTAAACTCAGTTAAGGAATCATGCGATTGTTAGATAGAGATAGCCATATACAAACTACTGCAAGACAGAAATGATAGAAAGACCGGAACATTGCACAACAGTTCACAAGACCGTTTCGGTTGACGGGACGCGGACAAAATAAATGACTCGGCGGCCGAATGAAATGCGGCATAAAATCTGAATGAATGAAAATAAAAAAAAAAAACGATCAAGAGCATGTCGAACACGCACACGGTTTTTGGCGCGCAGCTTAAGAAGGAGTGTTTTTTTTCCGTTTAATTTTTCTACATTCATTTAGTGTGCTTCGATGTATATACTTTAGCAGTGTTTAACGGAAACGTGTTAAGATTTGTGCAGCGAAGGCTCATTCATAGCGAATTATGAAGAAATAAGCAGGACATGACGCGCAAATTCTGAAGGATGCACACCAAATCTCCCGCCCTATAAGATAAAACTTGTATATGGCGCTTCGCCAAACTTAAATATAAGCACTTGACTTTATTTACACATGACTATGGAGAAATGATATGCTATAATTCGAAATCTGGTCTCCACATCGAGGAAGGAAGGAAGGAACACGCACACGATAGGGTTCCGATGTATTTTACTATCGATCTTTTTATGACGCATCATTATTAATCAATGACCCTGAGAAGGTCATTATGTATTTTTGTCAAACGTGCTTTATAAATACATATTTTAAAAAACTTTATTTTTAATTCACGAGTATTAAATAGGTAACTACTACTGCGTATTATATATGCCTTGTCTTATATTTTTGTTATATCAATGATGTTTCTCTACAATTTATTGTTGACATTTAAATAAAAAAAAAAACTGTAAATGTTGCCAGTGATAAGTTACGGCAATGAGACGAGGGACGGCATCGCTCCGCGAACTATGGGCATACAAATAAGCAACATACGCTTCATAAGATATAGAGAAGAGCTCTAGAGTACGTGACTTAGTCAGAAATGAGGAGATCAAAAGGAGAACTAAGGTATCAGACATGGCTTTCCAAATGGCAAAGCTAAAGTGGTCGTGGATTTATATAATTACATATATATTACAAATACTATATATTACTATTTTATCATACATAAATACACCCAGACTCAAGACAAACATAGAGATCTCCCGGCAGACGATGTGGTATGCTTGGAAACCGCCGTGGTCCACTTATGTATTTTTCTAACTATTGGCCGCAGGTGTGAATCTAACAAATACTCAGTCCCTAGGTTATTTAAAGGGTCCTTAAGGCTCCTATTGGGGGCGTAATCGCAAGCCTGCCTAACTAGGGGGTAGAGAGCTGCTTTGACGTAGGCTTTTCTCGAATGCACTATCGAGATTAGAGCGGTGTTCCTACTGTGGTTTTAAATAAGTTGCATCGAGTAGAACATCTTGTCCGGTCAAGGCTAAGAGCGAGAAAGCGGTAGATTTACGCAAGGCTGTGATTCCTTCTATCATCCAAGCATCCGGTCAGGCCTATGGAGATTTTCTTTCAGGGTTTCTTTTCGCAAGAATGTTATTATAATTCTAAAACAATTCCTGTACGGTTACCTATGAATGAAAGTTCAAAATTCTTTAGTTTTTAAAATCGATCTTAATTATTGATCGATGGTTTAAAGGTTTCTTTTTGATACTTATAATTAGAAAAGCACTTATTGCAGGGACAAATTCATACGTTACGAACTGGCTAATGAAAAGGCCTCTAAATATATATTCTATAAATTATATGTAAATAGCTAAAATTTCAACAAAAATTCTCGGTCTCATACCTTCTATATTTTAACTAATAAAAAAAATATATTTTAAAACCATTCTTATAAAAAAATAACTATAATGTAGAAAATAAACCCCAATACATCACGGAGGAAAAAAGCGTTGGCATTTTTTAAATATCATACAGCAAAAACATACAATTGAGTTAATTTTTTATAAGCGTGGTTTTCAAATGTTTTTATGATATATTTTTATCTTATACCTTTTAGTCTTTATCAAATACTACGATTTTGTGATCTAAATTTTCATACATAATGAAAAGTTTCAAAATGGCGGTAAATATTGATGTTCGCAATAACCGACTATTGTATTGTCACCGAGTTCTTAGTTCCTCTAAAAATTTGAGCTCAGTAGTAAAAATTGCGGTTGCAATATCAAACTGGTAAAACTATAATATAAGCTTTGTATGAATTAGTCGATTTTAATAGACTTCAATAGTCTAGATGTATACAACTATTTTCATTAATTATTATTTAACAATAATACAATATTTTAAAAAGCTATTGATAGAATAAAATTTTCAATCATCAATTAATGATTGGCTGACTCTTTTAATGTAAATATCAATTTAGGTCAATCCCTCTGATTACATATAGGTACCTACTTGTATTCCTAATGAAAAAGCTGCCAATTTAGCATGCAGTGAAAATAAATAAATACAGAAAATATCACTGGTCATAAATCAACGCCTCCCATTGGGGATATGGGCGACACGACCAACGCCCACCCACTGCATTTCCCCTCTGAGTCAAAGTATGAAAACTCCAACAGTATCTCTTGAAGTTTTCGTACTCCTATTATTAACGAAACTAAATTTTTACTTAGTACAGAATGTATATAACATTGTGTTCTATTTTAATCAGTAGATATTTAAGTACCGTACTTTAGAATATTCGTTAATTGTTATTAAAACATTACTAATCTTGTACAAATTCTAAAGATAAGATCAGTAAGCATGTCATTAAAATGCAGGTAACCTCTACTTTGTCCTTTCTTATCCAAAAAGGCTTTCCTGTTATTTGTTGGAAGTGGGGCAATGCTGCTATCACCTCAAAACTCATGCGGTCCTGGTACTTGTCTCCAATTTCGATTGAGCATTTGTCACCTGTTTAATTAATGAAATATAGACAAGTAATGGATGTAAGGAATATTTATTACCAATATTATCAATTTGTAAATAAAAAATTGTGAAAACTTGTCATTACCATAATGCATTTATATATAATAAGCGTATTGCGTCTACAGAATAGACAGATAATTCACGTGCCTTATTTCTTTTTCGAAATACTTCATTCTATAATTTATTATTTCAAAATACTGTGTTTAGTCATTGTATAATTCAATTTACATTGCAACAAACTTTTTTGACCCAATGTCTGTCGCTAGTGTCGTAATATTTTAATAATGCGACTGTATAGTTTTAATATTTGACCACCGTATTTCAAGAGTTTGTAGCATTGTGTAATTGTATAATGAGACGTATAATTTTGTTTTATACTTGCTTTAATTTCCAAATTAACAAAGTAATTATTTTATATAATTATTATAGCAAGCTATAGTTGCAGCTTGGTTCGTTCGTGAAATTCAGTTATAGTTACACCTGTGGGATCTTTTGAACTTTCCGGGATGAAAAATAGCCTATGTTCTATTCCACGACCTAACCTATATGTGTGCCAAGTTTCATCACAATCCAAACACAAGCATCCAAACTTTAGCATTTATAATATTAATGGGATAGCTGGTAATTAATGAATTTTGTCAGCGGCTCCACCCGCCCTAAAATTGGTTATAGGCGTGGGATTCATATGTTAACTCCTTAATTATACTAATGACTTCTTAAATTTATTAATGAAATAGTTCGTTTATGCTCAGTTATAGTTATTCCCGTGGAAACTTCTGAAGTTTTCGGAATAGAAACTATCCTATGCCCTTCCCCGGGACTCAAACTATCTCCATACGAAATTTAATCTAAATCGGTCCATGCATGAGTGAGTTATGAAGTAACAAACAGACGGACAGACAAACAAACTTTCGTATTGATAATATTTATGGATTAAAATAATCCGAAATAATGAAATTATTTAATACGATAAAAAAAATTAAACTTCTTCCTTAACTAAAATTACAATAATTAAATTTACACCATTTCGGATCGGATCGGCTTTCTGATAAAGATTAGTACTAATAGTATATGTGCTAAGGCATATTCTATCGCAAAGTTTATCAATTCATCTTTTAACAAAGTAGGTGTTAAGAAATTTTAAAGACGACAAACTTGGTAAAGTCGTAAATTTCACAATTCCTCGAGCATAAGCGGCATTTCGTGCTTTCAAACAACCTACTTGTCTAAACTTCGCAGACGAGAAGTTTCCCAAGCAATAAAAGACTTAAGTTGTATTTCGCAATAACTTTATGGGATTGTGGTTTAAAGAAAGTTCTCAGCAGGAAATGATGCCATTTGGCTAGTATGTAGGTACCTACGTTGGCAGTAACAACCTAAGGTTCCAACCTAGGAGCGAGGTTAAAAGTGTTTATAAATTTTAAAAAAACGTCCATTTTGTTAGTCTTACTAATAGGTATATTTCAGATTATTAATTTTTGATTTTTCGGTTTTCAAAGGGTATTCGAATATTTGTTTGATACGAATATTGGCCTCATTAACTATTCAAATATAATTATACTCGAATTTTTGATATACCTACTTAAATACTCAGTTAAATTAAACAATCGTGTAAATTACTCGAGTATGTAACAAATACATCTCATAGTAATGTATTACATTATATCACATTGTGTAATGATTTTCAGTATATTCATATGCACATCGTGAATGTTACAAAAACCGTGCCAGTCGGACTCGCGCACGAATGGTTCCGTACCATTATCTATAAAAACGGCAAAAAATCACGTTTGTTGTATGGGAACCCCCTTAAATATTTATTTATTCTGTTTTTTAGTAGTTGTAGTTATAGCGGCAACAGAAATACATCTTCTGTGAAAATTTCAACTGTCTAACTATCACGGTTCATGAGATAGCCTGAAATCATTTTGCAATGAATATCATTTAGTAAGGGTTATGCATTAGACTATAGCAAGTTTTATAATATATAATATTTTCAATCATTAAATTTGCACAAATAAGGCGATAATAATATTTACGCGATTTAGCCGACATCGTAGTCTTAAATTTTGCGTCGTTTCAGTCGGATATCGTATTTTTTTGTTCTGTATAAAAAGATGGTTAAGGTGATTTGAAATTTGCTACAATTGTAAAAATTGATTGTCCGCATCTATATTGGTATACTGAGTCTGTATTCTTGTAAGGTTCACAACGTATAAATAAAAGAAAAAAATGGTCAAGTGCAAGTCGGACTCCCACACCCTGGGCAACGTTCCACTATTTACGTAATTTACGATCACAAACAAAAAAAAAAGTGTGTGCTGCGAAGCGTTTTTTTATCCAATGACTAACCAAGCGCGACACTGCTTAACTTTGAATTTCGTGTCCAAAGATAGAGAGAGCCCTTTTATAGTCGGACAGATAGAGAGCGTAGGCTTAGTAGTATAGAGAGCGGAATCCTAAAAAATGCATTATTTAATATAATAAGCGTGTTGGCGGTGTAGCATTAATTTAATTTTTATCATAACCGTATATGAACTACATACCTACACATACTTGTATTTAGGTGTTTCTCAAAATGACACCACAAAGTTTCTTTTATAATTTTGGAATATCGTATCGTATTGTAATGTTCCAATAACCCATTGATTAGAAAGTAGGTAATAGTAATTAGTTCTAGCTCAATTCATTCATGTAACCCACTAACAGGTTCCGTATAAAGTACACGGTAATTGACGACCACGACTATTTGTGGTAGCCATTTAGCTGGCTCACCATGTTTAATTTCTATAACATCCACTGTTGCAAACTCAATCTTAATGTAAGCGAATAGAGTTAAAAATATAATGAACAGATTTACTTGCGTCATTACTGGCAACCAAAAGATAATTTGAAGCGTATGGCTACAACAACCATATGATTTATGTCAAGGTGTGTGTTGTGTCGGTGTTACACATACGCGCGCAGATTGACGTAAGCTTGTGTGTCTGTCAGTTCAATAAAGTAGCGCATGCGCAGATACAGGCACCGCCATCTGTTGATGACCACGTGGTTTCAGCGTCAAAGCGCATGATGAAATTTATCGATCTCGTCACCTTGACTACTTAAATACATTCATATACCTTTGTTGGTAGGTATGCGAGCGGTGACGCGTTTTATCGACACACGTGACTTTACTATCTTTAGTTTCTTAATTTATCTTAATGTGTTCAGTTTATTTGTGCCGGTTTGTCGTGTAATGGTAACTATTAAATTTAATAGTGGAATAAATTATCGTTTCCGATATGTCTTCATTAGTTGTCTGTTTCTACTAATATTTATCCATGTATGATCACATCTATGAATAATTTGCCTTCTTAATTCGATGTGTTCGTTTGTCGAATGTCGCCCTCCATAACTTTGCTAGGGTTCCGTAGCCGAAGGGTCCAAACGAAGCCCTATTGCTGTCACTCACGTGTCCGTCTGCCCGTCGTCTGTCACACAGGTTTTACAACCAAACGGTTGCAGCTACAGTCTTCAATTTTACACAGTATCAGCATCATGTTAACTCAAAGCTATAGGAATCGACAAAATATATTTTTAAATGTTTTAAGGTGGGGCTCCAATACAGCTAAAGGGGGCGCCAAATTTTGACCTACCCCATCGATTGGGGTATTTTTATTTAGAACTTGTTGAGTAGATAAATAGGTACTGTTTTTTTTGTTTTAAAAATATTGAAAAACAGAGGAATCAGAAGCCACCAAAGTCAGATTTTATTTTACAAAATTTTGTTTCGAAGGTTTTTTAGATCTCCATTTATCTATGAACTTGAAATTAATATGTAATTAATGTTTATTATTACATATACTTTACTAAGAAATACCACTATTTTGATAAATTTTCCCATTTTCCTATTACAACCAAATTGATTTGCATTCAAATGCGTAGCACAGAAAGGATTCACTCACATTGGGTTACTGCTTATGAATAATTTTGCCATTTAGACGTCTTATATTCCATATCTGGTACGGAACCCTAAATGTGCGAAGTCCGACACGCACTTGGCCGTTTTTGTTTTATAAGTTAGATACCAACTTTTGTACTCGTACTTCGATACCTATCAAAGATACCAATACAATATTTAAAGTGTTTTGTGTATTTAAAGTAACGTGTTGACACGTGGTTAGTTAGATTTTCTTAGTTGGCAAAGTATCAGAAGTCTTTGTTGAACATTATGAAATAAAACACGCCAAAATGTATGTACGATAGCGAACTTAGTACCGACATTACATGCCTACCTATCATAAGCCAGTGTAGTTATAGTACCTAACCCTAATTATTAGCTAGCCAGCAATGATATAGATGCCACAACAAAACTTCGGTACCTAATTCGTAAAAATCTGTGAAATAAGGAAGAAACAAAAAAAATCGGCCAAGTGCGAGTCGGACTCGCGCACGTAGGGTTCCGTACCATTATCTATAAAAACGGCAAATAATCACGTTTGTTGTATAGGAGTTGTTTGTTTTATTCTGTTTTTTAGTAATTGTTGTTATAGCGGCAATAGAAATACATCTTCTATGAAAATTTAAATTGTCTAACTATCACGGTTAGATACAAAGTCAAAGTCCAAGGCAAATTACGATTTTACAAAAACTTTTGAATCGTCAAAGTTATGAAATACTATTATCCAATGATGGAAGAACTACCTATCTACATATAATAAGTTTGTATGGAACCCTCGGTGCGCGAGCCAGCCTCGCACTTGCCGGTTTTTTTTATTACTTGAATCACCGAGTTTCAAAGCGCATCTATTCCATTTGACCCGAAAAGCAGTTATTGACAAAAAGCTGTTTCTATACTAAGGTCGTTAGAAAAGTAAGACTCTTTTCAGTCGATTAGCGTCTTTTAGATTTATGTTTAATCATAATATACTTTAAATCTGACATAATAAAATTCTTAAATATTTTAGTTATAGATACAGCGTACATAAATGGACAAGGTGGCGTTGGAGCTAAAGGCTTTTTAAGAAAGATTTTTCTTTTGGACAAGATGGGGTTAGGAACTAAATTGTTAGTGCAGAAAATGGGAGCTAACAACCAATAACTCTTCGCATATTATTTAAAAAAAAAGTGGACAAGATGCACTTAGGAAATCGGCGACTCAGTTGGCAAACTCAAAATGTAGTTATAGCTATTTATGCAACTATGTGACGATATAAGTGACATTTTTCACTCGCTTCGTTAACGCATGACATAAGTATTAAAATACTCATATCCATGCAGTTGCATTCAAGATTTTGAGACAACTGAGAAAATTAAACTTAGAAAAAAAAATGCTATTTGATTCTTATCTAATATATTAAACATACTGCAAAATAATTCATAGTAGGCTGCGTAACAACAAGAATAACGGGCCCGTAAGCAGATGAATTAAAGTATATTTGCATATTCTTATACAAATCCTACTTATATTATAAATGTGAAAGTTTGTATGTCTGGATGGATGTTTGTTACTCAATAACGCTTCAGCCACTGGACAGATCGGGATGAAACTTGGCACACCTATAGATTAGGCCCTCGAATAGCACATAGGCTATATTAGATACTTTTTTATGTTGTGCTTGTGCTTTATATTTCATGTTTTTTTATGTTTGTAATGGAAAGTGTCCTTTTATGATAGGAAGGGCATTTTCCAATTTTTGAATTGGACGCTGTAAGAGAAAGGGAGAAAAGAAATGCCGTTGCTGAGTTTCTTGCCGGTTCTTCTCAGTACAAGGTCTTCCGCCCTGTAGACTTACGAACCGATGGCGTAGTGACATTCATAAGTGCTCAATTATTGTAGCCTAAACTGAATAAATTATATTGAATTTCAATTTGAATTTGCTATTATCCCGAAAAATTCTAAAGTTCCCGCGGGAATAACTATAACCGAGAATAAAAAATATTAAACGAACTATAGCTTCATTAGTATAATTAAGGAGTTCCACGCCGATAACCGAGTTTAGTGGGGGCGGAGCCGCTGGCAAAATCTAGTCAAATCTAATCAAAACATTCTACGATAATTATGTTTTGACACATTGCTAGATTCCCGCCACTTATAAAAATCTTCGGAGCATTATCCATATAAATGTCTGAACTTTACAGAAAGCCGAAGAAAGATTATTACAAACTTGCTAGAATATCTCTCTCCGTAATATTTGGAAGTGTACAAGTACATTCCAATCCATCTAACTTTCTGGCATGGATACTGGACATGTTTGTATGTTTGTTTGTTGGCGTGTAGGGGTAATCTCAACATATCTGGCCAAACCCTTCTCGGGTTAGTGTTCGTGATGCACAGGGGCTGCAGTTGGTGGAGATTAAGGATGAGGACACTTACGAAGGCAATTACCAGAAACTTCAACGTTAGCAACAGAACTCGTTACAGAGATACAGCACTTGTCAACCGGGACCTGGGAGCAGAACTACACCCCAAACGTTCTTATTTCCTGATGATGGAGTATGGGGGCGAAAAAGTATTTTGGAATGCTACTAAATAAAGTTTTTAGATTATGGATTATTATAATCTTTCTGAAGACAACAAATTACTAAGCAACAAACAATTTGCCTATAGAAAAGGTAAGTCATGTGTTTCAGCAGTTGATGTCAATCAGAACATTTTACAGGTAATGGAACGAAAGAATCATATTGCTGTACTTCTACGTGATATGACACGCGTATTTGTTTTATCCGATATCGAGGTCCTTGAAATGTGAACACATAGGAATAAAAGATCCCGCTTTGGGATTTATAAAAGAATTTCTCATCAACAGACTTCTAACAGTGTCTTTAATAAATGGCAGTATAAAGTCCGACGAAAGCTCCACAAAAATGAGCGTACCCCAGGGTAAAAACTTTAAATTTTTAGTCCAAGTAAACGATCTACCTAACGCTGTTAATGGTAATGTGTTTCTTTTTGCTGATGATGCTTGCGATATAATATCGAGCGTTTCATCTTTAAGATTTGAACAACAACTAAAAAACGATGTAACAAACAGTGAAGTCAAGAAGTGGTTTCTAGCAAATGGCCTAGGGCTGAATTTCAATAAAAAATCAGATACTTTATTTTAACTTAGGTGGCCGTCCACCAAGACCTCTATCAATTAATATTGATGATGATTCATTAACTAAAACCAATACATATATTTTTTTTTAGGTTTGACTATTGACCATGCTTTAAAATGGGATACACATTACACATATCTCAAATTTGTGTAATAGGTAAGTTAAGAGGCTACGTGACAGAAAACTTGAGTAAAAACAAGGATGACGCGATGTGTAAGTGAGCGTGCATGAGTAGAGCAGCTACATCTCAACTCACTGAAATTTTTATTGAAATAAATTAATAGTTTATTATATATCATTGGTATCAAAAAATGGAAGTCTCCATTCCATCATCACGGCTATTAAATAATCTCCCGTTAAAACATTTATATCGCGGTCATTGATATAAACAAATATATCAATGATCGCGGTACATTGTTTCTGTGAGTCATAATAAGGATTTGTTTCCACACAAGAACTGGTTCTACAATTATAATCTACGACGTTAACCTCAGCTAACCTTACCGTCATCAAAGTAAAAAAAATCTCAAATCGGTATTTTGTTATTGATCCGAAAATCTACAATGGACTCTCCAACAAATTGATATTTATTGAAAATGACAAATTGTTTTTGAAAACAAACTAAAATAATGACCGCAATGAATTTTTGACATTGGAAATTGCTTACAAATGGATATAACATATTTTGTAAACTTATATATAATAAAAAATAGGCCAAGTGCGAGTCGGACTCGCGCACGAAGGGTTCCGTACCTTATCTACAAAAACGAGCAAAAACTCACGTATGTTGTATAGGAGCCCCCTTAAATTTTTTTTTTGTTTTTTAGTATTTCTGTTATAGCGGCAACAGATATACATCTTCTATGAAAATTTCAACCGTCTAACTATAACGGTTCATGAGCCTAGTGACAGACGGACGGACGGACGGGCGGACAGCGAAGCCTTAGTAATAGGGTTCCGCTTATTACCCTTTGGGTACGGAACCCTAAAAATATGTACCTATTTTAACTTAATTAATAGTAATAAGCTTTTTTTTAAAAAAAAATGACATTATCTATACTAATATTATAAAGAGGAAAGATTTGATTGATTGTTTGTTTGTTTGTTTGTATTGAATAGGCTCCGAAACTACTGGACCGATTTGATAATTTTTTTTACCATTACAAGCCGACATTATCCCTGATAAACATAGACTACTTTTTACCGCGGGAAAATGCTTCATTCCTTCGGGAAAACGGGTAATAGGACAACGGGTAGTAAGAATTATCCTTCCGTACATTACTTAGTTACGTAATTACTTCCTTTTTCACATAACTACTAAACGGCTAAACCGATTGGGTTGAAATTTAGTATGTGTATTTCCATGGTTTAACAGACACAAATGTATTATGCCATTAAAGAGGAAAGATTTGATTGTTTGTTTTTTTCTAAAATTGAGGAGTTGCCGTAAGAACCTACGCCGATAACGAAATTTAGGGCGGGCGAAGCCGCTGGCAGAAGCTAGTGATTCGTAATTTATGAATAAAGGGTATGAGTATTAGTTAGTAGGTATGAGTATATTCAGGTGGATCGTATTTTATATTCTCTATCGTATTCAGGGCTGTTGATTTCACTTATGTCTTTGATGTTATAAGTTCCTGAGTAACAGGCAGTTTCAATCAATAACTTTTTCTCATCTCTTTACGACCATATAGGGTCTTCAGTAATTAATTAGTCAATTCTTAGGTAGCCACCAGAATATCAAATATAATGTTTCAATGTCCAGTTGGCGTGACATCGCTGCTCGCATACCTCAAGGTGGCATTCTTTTTCATCTTTCTTTTTTAAATATTTATAGATTAATTTCTAGAGTTATAACTTCTCTCTACCTTTTGCAGGCGTTTTGCAAGTAAGCGCCATTGAATCCTTGAATGCCAGATAGTATTAGTGAGTATAGGAAAAGTATAACGGCCTAATGTATAGCCCCAAATAATCTTAATATTTGATTGTTGGTAGTACACTTACACTACTCAATTACTTTTTCAAAATATAAATTCGAACTCAAGTGGCTCCCTAAACACATTTGCCCGAATACTAATTTCTTCTTATTGAATTAGTATCTATGTATTTTAATGTATAGCTGCAAGTGTTTTGTACATAATTTTGAATAAAGATGTTTTGCTGTGTAGGTAAAATAAATAATTAAATACTAATATAATTTTTTTTTCATATACCACGTGTTTATAAATGTACTATAAAGTAGAGAATTATTTTCATAATGAGCCTGACGTTTATTAACAGTAAAACATATTTTCTACTATTTGGTCCATTTATAAAAACGTGATATATCTAAAGGTAATTTTTTATTTCATTTTTTCTACTTTTTAGTCTGGTGTGTAATTTTTTTGCTAATAAAAAAAAGCACGCATGTAAAAGACTTGAAATGATACACACAAATTTTTTCAAGGTATGTTTTTTTGTTGAAATTTCTTTAAAACTCGATGATACAGGAAACAAATTATTGAATATTGCGAAGTCATCGAGTTTCAAATCCTTGGCTTATCGGGAAGTTAATTGAAAATCGATTGCTAAATTTGTACCGGATCAGACAATAAGAAAGCGATTTAATAAAAACATAGTAAAAAAAGACAAACCAGTGAATAAAATAATATAAAGCGAATCGGTAAACTTTAAACCCCATATTTTTTGTGAACATTTTACCGTAACCACGACGTCATATTACCAGGAACGCATAAAGTTAAAGGCGATACAAAGCTCACCACACTGCAGGTCACGCCCACGCCCTGTGCCCCTCTACTGCAGGCGCACCACTAAGCTTTTAAGCTTTCGTCACTTAGGATCGTCCATTACTTATTCAAGTAGATTTACTTAACTACAGGTAATGCCAATGTTCTCTAAGTTAAATAATAATTTACTATCCAGTCTTAGAAAATATTATGGTTTTACCAATGAGTCTTTTTATACATTTCTTAAGCAGATACATTGTTTCGTTTACTTCACTGGTTCAATAATGTGGAGGAAAATATCACGTGGAAATTTGCATACCTGCATACTGTGTGCTAGACTACAGCGGAAATGGCCCTCGCACAAGGTGAGCGTAGGCCGGTGTTTATTTAGGAGACACTTCGCTTACAGTCAAATAAATATCGTCTACCGCCATCTATTGAAAATCGGGGACTTCAATGCAAGCTGGGCAAAATTTTGGTATAGTAAGGCCGGCGAAAGCCATGGTTGGATTATTAAAAATACCTACACCATTATTTTGAATTAAAAAAATGTAGCTGAATGTTATTATCAATAAGTATGCTTTTGGGGGTTTATTTTATTACTTTTTAGTGGATTTGAAGTCGGTCTTTTTCTGTTTGTTACCGCAAAACTCCGTCATTTATTAACCGATTTGGAATGTTTTTACGTACTTATGAGGGTTAACCTACAGATTGTTCCCATTTTAATTTAGTAAGGATTGCTCCAAGATAACCAGAGTTAGGTGAGAAAATGTTAAGTTGTATCATTTTGGGTATAGTGAAGCCGGCGAAAGCCATGGTCGGATTATTAAAATTTCATCATTATTTTGAACGAACATAGTTTTAAAATTTAAAAAGCTCCAGAATCTTGATTATTTCCTTGTTATAAGAATGAGTGGATTAAAAGTTAGAGAGGTTGAAATACAATTTGAAAGCTAATAAATAGCTTGTAAAATATCCATTTTAGTTGCCTAGGAATACAAATTTAACGACCTTTGGATATAAATCCCACTAGATGGGGTGCCTCAGATATAATATGGAGAACAAACATTATGAATGAAATCTATATGGTGGTTTACATAACATTTTGTCAAAATCGATGCAAAGACGCTGGAATTATGAGGTTGTGACATACGGACGGACAAAAGGACAGGCACGACGATATAACAAAAGGACAGGTACGACGATGTAACAGAAGGACAGGTACGACGATGTAACAAAAGGACAGGCACGACGATGTAACAAAAGGACAGGCACGACGATGTAACAAATATAAATTCAAACTTAATCACACGAACATTCTACTAGGTAGGTAGGTAGGTAATCTGCCAGGTGTACCGGCCTCCACCAATGTCACCATCAACATCTACCGTAAGTAATCAGCGGAGCTTAAGTTAAAAAACGTAAGTAGGTATCTAGGTGCACATGTGTTCAATAAAGAAGGTTAATAAAAAACATAGTTAAAAGGTGTTTTGAGTGATGAGTTTGTGTTCCTTTAATGGTTACTTTTATTAAAGTAGGTTTCTGATTTATCAATACATAAAATAAATCTGTAGAAACAGCGTATGTCTATCTATAGGTAAGTATATTGAATATTTTGACGAGAAACTCGGGACAACGGGATTGAGGAATGACATTACCTCTCTGTGTGTATGTTTTACAGCTTGAATAATGTATTGTATTCTAAGCAATTGATTAAATTGACGGGCACGATTTCTTTCTACCGTCTCAACGCTCGCCACAAACAACAATTGAGCCTTAGAATTTAAATGGATTAGGCTGTGTAAATATACTTGTCAGGGTTATCCCTACGGACAATAGTATGGAAATGTTCAAAATGGGAGTGAATAGATTTTTAGTGGATAAGCAACACACGTGTAATGAATCTGTTACAACAAACGTAGATAGGCTACGGACGGCCGAATAGCTGACTGCTAAACACCAGGTGGGCCGTATGCTTGTTTGCCACAATCTTGGGTAAAAACCGTATTTCATAACTAGTTAAGATTCAGTAATAAATTGTATAAAAACATTAGAAAAATACTCTTATATATATAAATATTCTCAAACCTCACTAGCCAATTACTAGCAATTTAGAGACGTTGGGTCGTAGTCATAAATAACTCAAATTTGCTAAAGAAAACTTCATTAGTATAACTATGAAGTTTCACGCTAATACCAAATTAATCTAGGTATAAGCTAACTTACTTAAGAAGTTTTATGAATTTAAAGAATAAATATTGTCTGGCTTAACTTCGTTATTAATGTCATAATTGAAATGTTTTAAATAAATTTAAAATAACATTTTATAAAGCCAATACCTATCACAAGCCCGTGCCTACTTAGATTTTTTTTATATTACCGCCTCTTAGAAACTATCTAAATAACAAGAACATGAAGCCAAGAAGGCGTATTAGTTGCCGGTAGGCGTGTTCCATACCTTGACGCCCCTCCTTAAGGCGGGACGCTATGGACCGTCTCGCCTCAGTCCCGCCCTTCATTGGCCCTTTGAAATAAGCTTTTCGAATAAATAGCTTTTAATATTAAAGACAAATTATACTAAGCACCCAAGCCTGACCATTGGTATCTATATGTAGTTACTTTATCTTAGCGTAATAAGATCCATCCTAAATTATGATGCCTTAAAAAAATCAATGGTATAACTAGGAATAGATATCGATCAACTTACAAGTTTTGGGGGAGGGAAAGAGGATGGAATGAATCTCTACAAAGCTTAAAATATGAGGTAAATTAAAAAAAAAGAAAGTAAAAATTTACCGTGCTGGCATCATGCGACTTTTCATTTCACGTGTCTTGGTATAGGTGTAAAGTAGCACGTGGTATGCCTGTTTCTCTGTAGGATGGATCTGCAGATCCCTACTACTAAAATTTAGCAGAAATAATCCACAAAAAAGTTGCCAGCTTAACTAATTTGCCGAAAATCATTTCTTATAGATACTATAGGTACCTATTAGGGTCAGTATATAGGTAAAATCGCATGATTTGCAGTTAATTCAAAGCCCACGTATGAATCTGTAGCATTTTATTTAATTAGGAGATATTTGGTCGTGTTTACTTTACCTCCAGTCAGCAGGACGAGTAGAATCGCATGCAGGATTTCGAAGTTGGCCTAGGTATATGTTTTAATGCTTAACCTCTCTATAGGATGCTAAGCTTTTAAAGATCCATACATGTGGGCTTAAAATCTGCAGTATCCCCATAACAGCTGTTTACTTAGGTAAGTCTCGGTCAAGTTGGTATCGCTTGTTTGGGAAAATTAGCTAAGCAGGTAGGTACCTGCCTACATACAAAGCTAAGGAAAAAGTTTCTCAGCATCGCAAGGCCATCCTACGCACACAATATGCATAGGTACCCATGGTCATGATAAGTCTTGACCAGCTTAGCTGTTCCTCTTAAATGTAATAATGTCTCTTAGCAAATTAGCTAAGAAAATTTGCTTAGTGATTTAGCTAAGAGTTTTGCGGATTATTTACGGCAAATTCTAAGCCGTAGATATGTATATAGGGATATGTAGGTCTCACTCACCTGTTAGTAGACAGGTGTATACGCATATATTGTAAAGCTATTTATACAGCTGTCTCAAAATGGAGGTAATTTTAATATGGCCGCCGTTTGTAGTGATCAGTGAAGCGACTAACGCAATAGCATGGCGCGCCTATTTTGTGCTTTTGCACATAAGATATTGTCTACGACTAACACATATAAGGTGCGGTTCCGTGGCTCAGTGGATAATGACTCGACTGCTAAATCAAGAGGCATAGCCAGGAAGATGGCAGACAAGCAGACATACAGGTAGTGTTGGCTTATAATAAAGCTCCATTTGCTCCCTTTGTGTAGGTACTTGACTATGAAACTCTTAAAAATTGGCTAGGCTATATTTTAAACTGTTGCCAGGGGTCTGTTTAATGAATTTCTGTAAGCTCCAGGGTCTGATTTTGATTTCTGATGTGAGCGCGGATGTTTAGTTGCAATTGTCGCAAGTCGCAAATGACCCCTATGGATTTTTCAGCCTTTTACTTCGAAATCGGTCGTGGTTGTTTTTTTCTTTTCTGTACTAATGACATAGTATTTAGTTTTACAACAAGTAAAGTGAGGTAATTGAGAACGGCGGGGAATTAGGAACGTTTGAATGTCCAATACCTGCCCCCGCACTACTGCGCCAGCACACGTTTACGTAGACGCGCTTTGGGCCCCTCGGTTCGGCCGCAGAAGTGTGAGTGAGAAGACGCGCGCGTTCTGTCACGGTCTGATTACGTATTTTGATGTGAAACATCTACGTGCGGGGTAAACAGGATTGTTTGCGTGGCGAGACGCGACACTACGGCATGCGTCTATATGTTGTATTGTGTACAGTGTGGCGATGAGTCACCATGCGCAAGCTTCGCCACGCTATATAAATATATACAGTACGCTATATATATTTACATATATATATGTATATATATATATATATATATATATGTACAAAATAATTTCAATGTGTCACATCTTCCAGGCGTCCCGTGATGGCTGTTTTTTCGTTATATTTTTTGTCTTATGTAGAAATCAATGTCATAAGCATCGTTTTGACCTTAAAGTCGTAATATATTGTTAATATCATACACGTAATATCTGTTTATTAATTACATGTAGCTTTAAGTTTATCGAAGATAATAATTTCAAGTGGCGGCCATTTTGATTAGAGTTGTCTATTTTGGGTAATTGAAACGGTGTCAAGGAGGGTTAATAAGAACGTTCCTATAATTACCTCTTTTCATTGATTGGTCCCGTAAAAATGTTCTAACCTCAGAAATTGTTTTAGATGCCTCGACATTACAAAAGAAAAACCACTCCGAGATATGAAATTGAAGATATTCGCCGTGCAATAGAATCGCACGTCAGGAGTAAACAATTTACTTTGGGTAAAGCAGCCATCAAATACTCAGTGCCAAAAACTACGTTTTTTAAGCAAATTAATAAATAAATATTTAAGTAACCACAAAAAGGTCGGTACCCTGTCTTTAATAAAAATCAGGTAGACCAGTTAGCAAGGAACATACTCGATTGCTGTGAGTCTTTTTATGGCATAACACCGAAGTCACTTAAAACAATTGCTTTTACGTTTGCTGAAGCTAACAAACATAATTTTAATTATGAGTCCCAGTTGGCAGGCAAAGACTGGTACTATTCTTTTATGTCTAGACATCCTTCTATCAGTCTACGGACTCCAGAATCTACGTCACTTAACAGAATAACAGCTTTTAATGCCACCAAAGTCAACCTGTTTTTTGATCAACTGGAATCTCTCCAATGAAATTTTCTGAACAGAATTTTGGCTCCAAGAGGCTTAGATCAAGTTGCAAAGGCATTAAGCGGAGAACGTGGTGTCACCACATCTATTGTTTGTGCTATCAGTGGTTCTGGTATATATGTATCTCCAATGTTTATCCTTAAGAGAAAGAGAATGAGCGAACTGTTGTTAAAATTAATAGCGATATGATTGTGTCGGTCTCTGATTCCGGTTGGATAAATGAATCTATATTCGTTGATTATCTACAACACTTCATTTCTTTTGTAAAACCTCCCAAAGAAGATCCAATCTTGATAATATTAGATAATCACGATAGTCACATTAGCTTGGCTGCATGCAATCTTTATCGAGCACACAATCTGCATGTTCTTTCCTTGCCACCTCATGTATCACACAAAATGCAGCCTTTACTTTTTTCAGTTCATTGAAAACCGCTTATAATCGAGACGCTGTGGCGGACGCTGGCGGCCCTGTTCGGGAATTGTCGTGCGCCGTTCAGATAGATCTCTAGCAACAAAACTAAGTGCGTTATAGCCTGACATAAACATTCTTTAGAGGTTATGTTTTGATGGAACTGATTACATGTAAGTTATTGTTTGGTTTCTGTACTTGAATGATTTATGTATGTAGTTAGTTAAATAATTAGTCAGTACCTTTGTTTTGTTGTTATTAAAAAATCAAGTCACATGTAAAAAACGAAACGGGAACTAAGAGTAATAGTAATTTTAGTTATTATTATTTTTATATAAGAGGTACCTAAAAGATATTGATTGATGTACAAATACAAACCAAAGTATTAATTAGTCAGATTTCAAATACAAATACTTAGTATTTAATGAAACAGTAACAATTAGTTATTTTATTATTGATAACTGATAAACATTTTGCTATAAGAACTTAATTTGAAAAAATAATAAAAATATTATTAATATTTTTTTATATTATATTAAATAAATAATTACAACAAACTTAATATATTTTTGTTTCCATTTCATGCCCTTATTAATGCAGAATAATGGGTAAAATGCACTAAATTTCAGTATTTTAAGGAATTTTTTACTTGACCACGTGAATATTTGGTTTCGGTTTCGGCCGTAAAACCAGTTTCGGTCGGACTCTAACAGAAATCGACAAATAAAAAAATTCCAATCGCGAAGACGGGTTTTAATTGTTAAATACTCCACGTATACTTGACAATTTATTCATATGTATTAGGCTGAAAACGTTTTTTGCACAATTTATAGTATTAACTTTAAAATAATCTATGTAGGTTGTTTCAATTTGATAATTTATTGTTTCGTCTTGCTTTTAGATGGCTGATAGATGGCGTTGTTCAAAAAAATATTACGCTATGGTTTTGAGTTAGATCGACATAATTATCTCGATTTACTGTAATATTATTAATTGTTGTATAATGTAATACTGTCATTTCATTAATATGCATAATTTTTTGAAAGACTCTCTAATACTAGTGAGTTTAATTTGTTAAATTTTCACTGTGTGTTAGTAGGAAGGAATTATGGAATATGGATTAAAAATACAAAAATGACAGGTATGGTTATTTTTTATACAAATAAACTGAAGTGGTGATTTGCATGTCATCACAGTACCGATGACCGTTGGAGCCGACGTTTCTTAGAGTGAAGACTACAAATCGGTTAGCACAACGTGGGTCTTCCTCCAGTCAGGTGAACCAAAAACGTAGCCGGAAGTGTTTGGATGAGAACAGTGGAGAACCGAGTATGGTGGCGCCCATTAGAAAAGGCGTATGTCCAACAGCGGACTGCTACAATATGCTGAATGATTGATAGTTGGATGTGCGATGTTTTTAAGGGCTTACGAAACAATTAAAAACATCGAACAGTATTCTTTAAGTTTCGCCATGTACGCCCATGTGTCTGTCTATTCGCGTGTTAGCTCAGAAACCGTCAGTACTAAAGAGATATAATTTGGCGCCTATACATAATAAACACGCCAGCAAAGTGGTGAAACAAAATGTTGAAAAATAAAGTAGGTATGATTTTTTTTCTTGTCTATCCCATGATCTACGTTGTCGTTGGATAGGTCGTTGTTCTAAAATATTGCGGTATTCTGAAAGCTATTTTTTTGATTTAGATGTATTTGCGTAACATGGGCGCCGGCTGGCTTTTTGGGGGGTGCATCCGCGTAATACATTAGGTAGGTATAAACTTAAAATTTTATCAATCAACGTCAAAATGAAACTGATTATAAAACTTTTACGTAAGCTTTTAGGTGTTCCTAAATAAAATTCAATAAAATTTTGCATTATTTTTCGAAGCCAGGGGGTGCAAGCGCACCCCTTTGCACCCCCTTACTGGTGCCCATGGGCTTTAAATTGCTTATTTTTGTTGGAGTCAAGGGTAGCTATATAGTTATTATGCTAGCTTAATAGTTATTTTTGAATATGTGAACGAATGACGAATACGGGAACGCATAGCACGCTCCGTAAAAGAAGCTCTGCATGCCACCTTGCACGAGAGGTACCCCCGAGACGAGATCCTGACGACGCTGCTGGCTGAAGCTGAAATCACCGTTATTTCGCGCCCGCTCACTCACATCACGAGTGCGCCCGACGAACCCGAGGCGTTGACCCCGAACCACATCTTGTTGAGGTCAAACAGTCATATACCGCTGCCTGGCAGTTTGATGACGTCAAACGTGGCGACGCGCACAACGACTGACTGACATCTTTTGGGAACGATGGATGCGAGAGTACCAAAAAACGCTGTAGACAGGGCGACCACAAGGCAGTCTGTGTTATTATTTGGGATGACAACCTCCCCAGAAACACATGGCCGAGAGGTAGGATAGCAGTCGTACACCCTGGTAAAGACGGAGTGATCAGAGTGGTCTTACGTTGCCCATGCAGCGGGTCTATACTACAGAGATCAACCAAGATGGTCAATGTACTGCCAACAGAAGACCAAACCTAAGCGACCGAGTCGGGAACGTCCGCCGCGCGGGGAACGCTACCCATGATGCCTTATGGCGCCGCGCCGCACATCTACGCGACCACAACCCGGGATAACGGCAACTATTTTTTTTTTTTTTGACTGACTATGCAGTTGGCTGTTGCAGCCATTACTGCTTCACCGGGCATTTTTGGGCGAGGCTCTAAAGGAGCCTCGGCCCGTATAGCGCCCAACGCTCAAGGACTCCCCGCGGGAGCCTCGGCTTGGGTTGTCGCTCTCGGGGGCGTCCCTTCGACCGGCGTGAGCCTCGAATCCGAAGGTGAGTCACCGCCAGGAGGGGAGTTTCCCGTTACGCGGGTGCGGTTGCTATTGAGTGGGGGCGAGAAGCGCCCCGGCACTCTTTGATACCTCGTGTATCCGTTTGGGTGCCGACGAACCCGGGGTCGTGTGAGGGGGGAGGCCCTATTCGGGGAGGTCGTTGAGACTAATCTCGCTATCCGGATAGCGAGATCGTCATCTGGGGCCGTAAGTACGTGCCGAGGCCGCCTAACAATAGTTTTACGACCATGCCGAGGTCAGTCGGGGGGATGGTACGTTGTGGATTGCAGAATTAGTCGGTTTGGGTGGTTTTGTGTACGCTCGAAAAAGCGGACTGCCAGGTCTTTGAAATATTGGGGAATCGTGGGGAGCTCGAAGGCTCTGTGTAGGTGCATTGCGGACGTACCAGGAGACTCCGGAGGTCGCTCTGAGGAAGCGGTTTTGGAGAGTCTGGAAACTATGGAGATTGCGTTTGGATACCGCATAGACGACACTAGCGTAAGCTAGTATGGGGCGGATACAAGTTGTGTAAAGAATCAGCTTATTTCTAAGCGACATCTTACTATACTTGCCTATCATGGGATAGAGACGACCGAGGACAAAAGCGGCTCGGTCTCTAACTATTTTGGTGTGATCGCGGAAGTTCAAACGCCTATCCAGGGTCACACCGAGATATTTGGTCTTGTTTTGCCAGTGAATGGCATGACCGAAGAGAAAGAGGGGAGATGGACCTACGGTACAGAGGACGGCAGAGATTTTGTCGGGATTCACTTCGATTCTCCATTTCCGAAACCATTCGCCTAGGGCGGTGATAGCGAATTGGAGTCTCTTAGTGATTTGACTCACTTGCCTATTGGTGGTATAGATAGCGGTATCGTCCGCAAAGAGGGCTAATTTGGTACCTATCGTTTTAGGGATGTCGTTGGTGTACAGAAGGTACCGGCAAGGTAACGGCAACGGCGTCGGCACTCGGCAGGGACGCACGCGCCTAGGGGTTAGACGACTGTGTAAGAGGCTATTGTACCTTGTCCTTGTGTTTTTGATTTGATTCAACAATGAATACAGTAGACGATAATAAGTACAGAGATGTTTACAGAAATCATACGATATGAAAAATAAAGGATATAAAAATTTACCAAAAAAAAGATAAAATATGGGGCAAGCAATAAAAGGTCTTCCGACGTTAAATACAAGGATGACTTCATCACAATAACAATGATTTCGTTGTTGTTGTTGTTGTTGTTAGTGTAACAAATGAAGTTCGCGAATCGCTTCGCAGCCGCGCAGGAGCCTTATTAAGAACAGTCTTTCTCGAGCTATTTGGACTCTGGAATTCGAGAGAAAAATGTATGGAAGTCTGACTTACCTGTCCAAACACGTGAATGTATTTTGATATAAATAAGGACTCTGTAATTTCAAATTTATATATTTAACTAATCATTTAGTTCTTTCAAATTGTATAACATTTTTAATATTGTTATGAGGTTCTCAGAGTAAAAACATATTTTTGACTGGTAATTTTAAATTTCTAGATGAATTCAAAAATATTGAGACAGATGCAGGAAATATGGCCTTAGTTTTGCAATAAAGCCTATGTTTCAATAAATAACAGAATAAACATAATTAAACTTAATTTGATCCAGTGATAACTCTTGCAATTATGTTTTGTTTATTAAAGCGAAAATGCCCGGCGACATTTGCACCTTTTGTGAAGGTACTTTACTATGAAACTCTAAAAATTTGGCTAGGCTATATTTAAGATTGCTGTTTCAATCCACGTACTCCAATCGTACTCCACGTACTTGACAATTAAATCATAGGTATTACCCAAGTACCAATGACTAGCCTTAAAAAGGCATTGTAGATATCTTAAAGACAAATTATCGAATCCGGGCTTTAGTCTTGGCTAAAACTATTATGTCCCTCAGGATATCCTCTAGATGCACTTCAAGACAATGTTAAGTGGGCACAGATTTAAAGAGAATATTAGGAGTCACTTCATACTACTTTGTAGATAAACTTCAGTCGCACTTAGGAGAGACTAGTATTAAATTTTTTTTAAGACAGACTTTAAAATATCCTGAAGGTTGACTTCATCCATAGCAACAGTTTTCAAGATATCTACAATACTTAGTTAAGGCTTAGAAAGGGCATTAGTCCAGATTCAAAGCAGGCTTACATAAATAAAATTTAATACTTGGTAGCTTTTATGTAGTTTTTGTTAAGAAAAATAATGGTGAACTTAGTACATATTTGATTCCATAAAAGATTATTACTATTATGGCGAACAAATTTGTGACTAATTTATTTTTATCAAAAACAGGATGAATTATATTGTTTGAGACTGTAGATTTGAAACGCACACTTGATTCTCGTTTAAAATTGACAGATAATGTTACAAAACAGACGGGCCCTATAAATTCTGCAAAATAAATATAAAAAACCCTGAATTTTAAAGTTGTAAATGTTAAATTTGCTATTCAATAAATTGAAACGACTTAATTTTTATTTTTTATGTTATTAATGTAATTTAAAAGTCTATTATTATAATTTAAGTACCAGTCTTTGCAATTTTGTTGGTTTTAAAAATTGGCATAATATTTATATCACTATCATAAATGATGTAAAATGGCGTTAATTCATATTTCTCCTAACTCAGTTACTTAGTTCAGAAAAAGTTTAAGCAAACAAGAATTTATGAATGATTATTTAAGACAAGATATCCTGAAGTTGACCTTTAAATAGATTTGATCTATTACTACTTAAGACAATTAAGGTTGTATACACTCTTTTTTTATTTACTTAATACTATATTTTGCAATACGTCGAGGTGTTTAAGATGTCTGTGTGATTCGACAACGAAATCAGTTCTACAAGACAGTCAAACATGACCTATCCAGCTACAAAAAGGAGTGAAACGGGGGATGTCATGTCTTCGAAATTGTTTACAATCGCACTGATGTCTTTAAGTTTTGATAACTGAATAGGACAAGGCATAAGTAAATGTAAACAGCGAGTAAATCTCACGCTTACAATTTTCTGACGAAGATATTATAGTGAAGTTAGGTAAAAATTTAGGTTGGGCAGGATTTAGGAAGCTTCGTCACGTCTTTACGTCGTTCATACTGCAGTGCTCTTACCTGCTCTTTCTGGGACAAGTAGTCCATACCAATATCATAAATGCGAAAGTAATTCTATCTCCGTCTATTTGTCTGACATATGCTAATCGTACTCAAGTGTAAGTCGTTTTTTTTTCTATAATTGAGGAGTTGCCGTTGAAATCCTATACCGATAATCGAATTAAGGGCGGGCGGCACCTCGGGCAAAAGCTAGTAGATAATAAATAAAGCGATCGCGTGTCAATACGACCTTAAATCATCAAATTCTGTGGAACTACCTACTTCTTTACTCGTGAAAGATTAAGATGAACAGTTGACTGTTAAGATGGGTACAGATTATTTGCAACACAAGATACAATGCAACACGAATGTATGTGGACGGTCTGCGCGCACGCTGCGCGCCTCAACAATGGCCATTCCTGGCAGTGTTCAGCGCGCACACCATGGAGCCGTTTAATTTTGAAGTGTACATGACTATATTAGTGTTTCAATTATTTTATACACCACTGTATAAAAAAGTCCCAGTCGTCATCTCAATCCATTTTTACAATCGAGAATTTAAAAATAGCTGGCAGTAGGCAAGTCCGACGCGAATTAGCCGTCCGGAATACACTGTGCACTCAAAGCGTTCGTCGAAAAACTGACAATAGGCGGGAACCAACGCGCGCCTTGGGAATGCACGTAGCGTGCGCGCAATTGATTTAGTACGTTCGCGAACACTCTCCGTATATATAATGTACTCTATGGCGAACACATTAAAATGTCTGGAAAATGTTGCATTGCAAATAATCTGTACGCCCCTTTAGACGATCCTGTAGTGGCGACCGTACAAAATCGCTACTGAAGCAATGGCGCGCCAACACTTACGAACTGCCTCTACACGTGGAAGGTTGAACGAATGACTATTGGAAGACGGTTCAGTTTAATAGCAGGGCGGGTGAAAAATGCGGGCGATCCGAATAGGTACATTTTTAAATGAATAAATTATCCCGAAAAAATGCCAACCTCCTGCCCGCACCTGGCTACGCACTTGGAGTTGCCGATTGACAAATTATACAGTGTGGACATAAGACAAAATTTAAAAATAATGGAGTCCATTGCTGATAGATGGCGTTGTTCAAAAAAATATCACGCTATGGTTTTGAGTTAGTTCAACATAATGATCTCGATTTTCTGTATGATGATATCAGACTTGGCAGTCCGCTTTTTCGAGCGTACGCAAAATCACCCGAATCGTTTAATTGTGCAATCCACGACGTATCGTCCCCCCGATCGACCCGGTCACGGTCGTAAAACTATTGTTAGGCGGCCTCGGCACGTACTAACGTCCCCAGATGACGATCTCGCTGTCCGGATAGCGAGATTAGTCTCTACGACCTCCCCGAATAGGGCCTCACTCCAAACACGACGCCGACGTCCCCGGGTTCGTCGGCGCCCACAAGGATACACTAGGTATCAAAGAGTGCCGGGGCGCTTCTCGCCCCCACTCAATCGCAACCGCACCCGCGTAACGGGGAACTCCCCTCCTGGCGGTGACTCACCTTCGGGTTCGAGACTCACGCCGGTCGAAGGGACGCCCCCGAGAGCGACAACCCAAGCCGAGGCTTCCCCCGCGGGGAGCCCTTGAGCGTTGGGCGCTATATGGGCTGAGGCTCCTTCAGAGTCTCGCCCCAAAAGTCCGGTGAAGCAGTAATGGCTGCAACAGCCAACTGCATAGTCAGCTCAGAAAAAAAAAAAAAAAAAAAATGATATCTACGTTGTCTTTAAGCTAATTTTTTGAAAAACTCACAAATTCCAGAGAGTTTATTGTGTCATCTGCGTGGATACTAGATAACACACCGCTGCCCAGCAGTTTGATGACTGCTATTTAAGCGCGCGTTGAACGTGGCGACGCGCACAACCACTGGCTGACATCTTTTGCGAACGATGGCTTTATTATTACCCCCAAGTACCTACCTTATAAAAAATAAAGTATATATTTGTACCCGTCCTTTGGCAATTTTGGCATCCATAATACAAGCTTTGCTTAGTTTGGGACCATATGGCAGTGTATGTAATGTTAAAAAAAAGTTTGTTCAGCAAAATAAATATTTTGGTTAATTAGATGCTTTATGCTTATTAAATATTTTAGCTGTACATTAGTATGTCTTTGCCTAGTTTTTTATTTATCTTCATAACGATGCAGTGCAAATTAGCAGGATCTTATGATACGGGTTCTTAGCTAATTTTCATGTGTGTGTCATGCTTATTTAAATAAACTGAGGAATGAGATTTTTCGAGCCCCCTTTTGAGTGGTAAGTATGTCGTTGAACAGGTCTTCAAAAATGCACTCGAGGTTTTAAAGTAACTTTTTCGCTAATTATTAGGTATCCTCTAAAATGTTCTCTAGCAGCTTTTGATATAAACGACTCTTAGTTACACAAAAGATTTTTTTTACACTTTTGAAGTTTTTTTTAGAAAGTTAAAAGCTTTATAAAGTAATTTTTTCCAGCTTTAAGATCATCCTCGAATTACATTAGAAGTTTACAAATGAAGAAAGTTCTCATTTACACTAAATGTAAACAACTATACCTAGGTAATACTGTGCTACCTGGTATTGGCTTCCAAATTTCCGTGAGTTGTAAAAACCAAAAAAAAGAATCACGATGCTAAAGCTTTATATATATGTTATTTTAAAACAATTATTTAAAAAAACTGTTAACAAGTTTTTCAGATACTTAGGCAATCTGCAATAATTATCTTACTATCTTAGTACTACTTCTACACGCACTCTATACTGGTTTTCAAGAAGTTACAGACCAACAATATACTATTTACATTTAAGCTGTTTCTAACTTCAAAAATGCAATCTGGACATTTAAATGCATAAGTTAATCCTAAATTCCACGCGTTTTGGCAGTCGTATATGGATGAAATTGATCATTTTCAATTATTAGGCCTGCGCAAACGAGGAATAGTCTTCATAGAACTTTTTTGTCCTTGAAAATAGATCACTAGTAGCTGCATTGCACAACGCACACGAACGGATTATAAATATCTGGCACTCGTGTGCCTTTTCATACAAAAAGTCAGTTCTCCGCGGACAAAAACCCCTCATCTGCGTAGGCCCTTAAAGTCAAGTCAATCGAAGATTTTTTTACGAGATTTTTTGAACTTACGGGGAATCTAAATAAGGTGAGTATGGCGAAACGAGTGCGAATGCGTAGGCTGAACAAACTCGGCCAAGCCAAGTCACACTCGGTGACACGTCGTAGAAACCAGTTCCACCAGCTATTAGATACGTAGTCGCGTATTAGATACAACTAGCTAAATATGATTGAAGCTGTTAGCATTTGTAACATAGTTTGATACGGTTATTTTTTTGTGTTTTTACTTGCGCCCAGTGTCTCGTGCGTGGTAGGTACATTATACATAGGTATAGTGTAGTTCGCACTATTGCCCACACCGGTGCAGGTAATCACCGAAAGAAATTATATACTAACATATATTTTGTGATGTTGCCAAAAATATGTATGAACTTTAAAATTCTGCTAGTATCTTTGATGCAACTAAGTAGCTAATTGTATTTATGAAAAAAAATTGCATAAGAGATTTGATCATGATTTTTGTTTGAGACCAAGCAACGAATGATATTTTTTGGAGTTTAACCGGTGGAAATACAGAAATAAATCTTTACTTATAGATATATATAAAAATAGTTTATCAATCTTATACATATAAAATGCTTTGTCCTGAATGACTGACGGATCAACGCACATCCTAAACCGCTGATCGTAAATACTTGAAACTTGGAGGTAGTGTTCTCTGTATGATGTAGGCATCCGATAAGAAAGGATTTTTCGAAATTCTACACCTAAGGGGGTAAAAAAGGAGGGCAAAGTTAATATGGGACAACGTGATTCCTTGGTCAAATCTACTTCAAATTTTGCATAAACCTTTTTTAACAGAATTGATGGAAGACGTGTTTCGTATTTTATTGAAAATCATACCTTAACGGTGTTAAAAAGGGGTAGAATGTTATTTTGGAGATGATTTGCTTCGAATATCAATACTCCTTGGTGCTTTGTTTGACAACTCAATCCGATTTTATTCAAAAAAGGTTAAACTCACTTAAAAACATAAGCAAATACGTACTCTTTAAAATTAGAATGTCTCGAAAGCCACCGTACTATATGAGTAGTTGAAGGTTTCTAAAGTTGAAGAGGTTATGCACTTTTTAGGTGTTTCATTTATTGTGTATAATAATACTTATAGTTTTCTTTTTCTACCTATATACCTATACCTACATACATATAAAATGCTTTGTCCTGAATAACTGCCTGACGGATCAAAGCACAGCCTAAACCGCTGATCGTTATGTTTCTGAGAAAGAAGAAAAGAGTCAAGTTGCGAGTGAGACAGGAGCAAGTGCGAGTCGGACTCGCGCAATAAGGGTAATCCGATTGTAATGAAATTTTGGTAAGTTGTTATGCACACGCCGGGAAAGGTTTCTGAATTGGTACAACCCTTTCACAAAAGATTGGTGCGGTATAGTTGGTCTAAAAAGAGAATCAACGTTCGCCTGGTGTCAGCTAGTATATATATATATCTAGAGACTTGTAATTTCGCACGAAGGTGCCTGTTATTACGTAATATATACGCTTGGCAAGCATTCAGAAAGTTTTTATGAAAATCAGTCAATCAAATGCATAAAAGTAAAAATAAAAATAAAAATTGTTATTTGGCTTGAGGTTAAATTGATAATTAAGAATGAAATTTTACTATTTTTGAAAACTCTTTACTTAGAGGGCTACTTAGGGGGTGAAACTTTGTATGATAATGCTAAAATTTTTGTGTCTCAATATATTTGTAATTTGCACAGACGTTTTTGTTAAATAACATACGCGATTACAAAATTAAAAAGCCAAGTAAAATGGGGGTAGAAAGTTTGTATAGAAATGTGTCATTTTTAGAGCTAAATGCATAAAGTTTGATATTTAGCCTTTAGATTAAAAACTTATATAGATGTGTATCATCGTTTTTGGAAAATTATCCCCTAGACGGCAAAATAGGGGATGAAAATTCGTATGAGAATTTCAATATTATTGCAGGGCATAAACAGTCAACAGTCAATAATTTAGCGGGGGGGGGGGGGCAACATCGTGACAAAGCCGGCGAATTGATGGAAATGACTTGTCCACTAAGGTAACAAACAGGTAGGTATCACTGGCGCGTTGCCTACCCGGTGTGTGACAAGTGCTAGTGAGCTATATGTCACTATGCAATATTTGAAGTTACTAATATTAACCGTTATAATAGAATGAAACTTTTTTTTTGCTGTACTTGTCTAGCATCGGGTGAAACATGGACAGGCATGCGTTTCCTATTTATTGGTAATGTGACTGGTGTTGCACTCTACAAAAAACATTAATGTAAGTATTTAATTAGAGAAAATTATAAGGATATGGGATTTTCTCCACCACCGGTAAAATTAATAGTTCGAATTGTTTTGAGTGTAAATAAAATTAATAAAACCGAGGATCACTACAACAAGCGACATTGTAAAAGAATATTAAGTAATCTAAAACTGCTTTGTTGCAATGTGCGCCAGTTCTAAGGGTGGCCGACGAAGGGTGGGTGGTGGTCGAATGGGGTGGGGCGGATGGCGTGGTATCGATCCCCGGAATCATCTGCGAGGCCGCCGCTTGCTGCCCGGGGATTACCGGGGTGTGCCAGACACAATTTTAATATTTACACATCCATATTTATCTCAAAAGAATTTACAAAAAATTTACATATTAACAAAAATTAGGTGCAGAATAAAAGAAAATTTAGATAAATAAAATTTATTTGCTATACATATATATCGACGCTTGAAAGGCAATAATTACCAAGCGACATTTTGGCAACTTTACACTAGAGCATTTTAAAGTTTTTTTTTATATCATAACCACTTGATTCCAGCGAATTATAAATGCAGATTAAAAGGTTAATAAACTGGCATTTAAACACTATGAATTGTCTCAATATTTTATAAAATAGTGTCGGTTAGTAATAGTTTCATCAAAATCACCAAACAGTTAAAAATTACATACCGACAATAAAATTTTATAATAAAAAATGTAAAATTAACTAAATCACATTGTTTTATAATTATGTCTGAAGAAAATTGACGCATTCAGAAGTAACACATGTTTTACACATAGGTAAAATTATCTAAATACTAATAAATAATTTAATTTTGTAATAAAAAATAATTTTCAAAAAATATTGTATGATGGCATAAACGTTTCCCCAATAAAACAACATGAGTGAAAGTATTTAGCTTAAACAACATAATTTGGATTAAAATCAATTAAGATCAAACAACTTTGATCTTCAGTTATTAGGTATATTTGTCATATTAGGTAAGCTTATTTTACTTACTTATATAAGCTTACTTATATAACACTTTAACAAGACATAATGTAATGGCACATAAAAAATAATACTTTGAAGTATATTATCACAAGTAAGTAAAATAATATAAAAGTAAAAAGTTAAATAAACTTATGTTTAATAAAACTGTTCTAAATGTTGTTTTTATTTCAAGTCTCTAAGTTAATCTTAATTAAATTTAACTAACTAAATTTATATATAAGTAAAAAATTAGTTATTATATCGCAAGCAAATATGTATCAACGTATTTGTACTAATTTCAAAACGAAGTATTAACGAGCTAGGTAGACATAGGTTACAAAAGGCAAAAGAAGGTATAACAGTTTTTAAATTGAATTTTCTCCTAAACTATTAAACTTAGAGACTTGAAATAAAAACAACATTTAGAACTGTTAAAAAAGATTTTTTTTATACCACTAAGGTGGCAAACAAGCTTACGGTCCGCCTGATGGTAAGCGGTCACCGTAGCCTATGGACGCTTGCAACACCAGGGGTATCACTTGCGCGTTGCCGACCCTTCAGAAATCTAATAACTTAAGTTTATTTTACTTAACTTAATGTTTTTAACATAAATGAAACATAAAAACAAAAAGTAGCCATTTTCACTGAACTGGCACTGGCAAAAACTTAAAAAACCCTGAAAAAGGTGTTTGTAGTCTTTAATCACCTCTTTAATAACTGGTGTTGCCTCCTCTGGCTCTGATCACAGCTTCGAGTCTGTTTGGCATACTGAAGACGAGGTTTCGGAGACGATGTTGGGGGATATTCTCCCATTCTTCCACCAGGGCCTGTTTAAGTCATTGGGGGTGACAGGAGGTCTGACCAGCCTTCCGAGCTCATCCCATGGCCAGGCCATCAAGTTGATACTAACCTCCTGAATGTACTCTTGTACGACCAAAGCGGTGTGTGGCCGGGCGTTATCTTGCATTAGAATTGATCCATCACCCATATTTACCAGATATGGTCCTGCATACTCATTAAGGATCTCTTGAGCATATCTGACCCCGGTCAGAGTGCCATTTTCTATGGCAACTAACTGTGTGTGACCTTCCGAAGAGATGCTAGCCCATACGTGTACAGAGCCCCCGCCGTATTGGACTCTTTCTGCAAAGCAGGCTTGGGCGTATCGCTCACCAGGTCGCCTGTAGACTTTTTGCCTTCCGTCATGAGTGAATAATGAGAAACGTGACGCATCCGTGAACAAGAATTTTGCCCATTCTTCTTCACCCCACTGTACGTGGTCACGAGCATACCTCAATCTGTTAACCCTGCCTCAAGTTTGGGACCATTTGCTGGCCTGTAGGGCTTCAGGTTTACCTCAGCAAGTCTTCTTCTGACCGTGTCTTCGGTAATTTAATCATCCCTCATCAGGAGAAGCTGCTGTTAACCTAAACTGCATTGAGGTGACGATTTCTCAAAATAGTGCTGGCAATATATCGATCTTCTCTAGCTGTAGTGCATCTGGGACGGCCATTACATGGTCTTCTGAGATGGTTTCCGGTTTTTTTTGTATCTTTGTTTCACCTTGAAGACCGTTCTTAATGTCACACCCACCATTATTGCAGTACGACGCATACTGATGCCTAGTTCCACATGTGCTATAATTCTTGCACATTCTTCAGGTGAAAGAGGCATGTTCATTAATGTTTACGTGCTGAAGATATCTTGGCTTATGAATTAAATGTAATAGATCAAAAACCAAATGCGAAAACAATGCAGAAAGGTTAAAGTAAAAATTTGCAGTATTTGAAAATGAAGCATTTTTCTTTTTTGCTTATATTTTCAGCCATCATTTAAAAGGAGTTTTTATATAACAAAACTAAATTTTCTACATAATCCTTTTTAGTTCAAGTTTCTAATTTAAATAGTACAGAAGTTATCATCACGTTTATGAGGGTTAACCTTCTTTTGCATGCCAGTGTAGTTACAATTAAGAGAATTACGATTTAGTATTTAACGAAGCAGGTTCATTACCAAGGTCAAATCTCTGCTATCCACACCCGCGCTTGACATAGCTTGCTTAATCATGTTACCTACTCATTCTTTGCGATTCATTGTGTAAATAAAACAATAAATTAAAATCAATATAATAGAAGCTAGCCACTGGCTTCACGCTATACCATCAACTTCTTTCAGTAGAATCTTAGATAACGAAAGATTCACAGTCGTAATCGGTCTTCGTCTCGGTATAACTGTTTGCTTCCCACACACCTGCATTTGTGGCAGTGTCGTCGACGAGTTTGGATTACACGGACTTTCTTGCAAAAAAAGTGGAGGCAGAACACCACGCCACTTTTCCCTAAATGATATCATCAAAAGATCTCTTGCCACTTGTAACGTCCCTTGTACTCTTGAACCAGCTGCAATTACACGGGATGATGGCAAGAGACCTGATGGCATGTGCCCTGGGAGTGGGGTAGGGCTTTAGTGTGGGACGCTACATTCGTAGATACTCTAGCCTTCTTTTATCTTGGTCGCACAGCGTCAAAAGCCGGGTTGGCGGTGGAATCTGCGGAGGATCGTAAGCGGCAGAAATACAAATGTATTCTTAAAGGCTATGTTTTTTTGCCGCTTGCGTTTGAAACTTTTGGCCCATGGGGACCTAGTGCAAGAAATTTCGTAAACTTAATCACTCCTAAGCTAGTCGGTGCCTCATGTGACAAGAGGGCTGGCTGCTTCCTCAAACAAAGGTTGAGTATTGCAGTTTAACGGGGTAATGCTGCCAGCGTTCTTGCCACAATGCCTTTAGGTGCAGGCCTCTTCGATCCTTCTTTAGTTTAATACATTATATTTATTAAATTATGTTAAAGGAAAACTATATAAATTAAAACCTATAGAGGGAATAGGTTCTATTATATGATACAATCAATCTTTAAAATGAAAACACTTGGTTCCTACCGAGTACGATCTCCAGCTACACGCGGGTTGCCTATGCGACAGTTCGGTAAAAGACTAATCGGTAGTTTGTAACCAACAGCCACTCAAAATCTGCTTTACAGTTCGTATAAGCGACAAAACAACAGGGATAAGCCTACTTTTATACAAATTTTACATCAGAAATAGTAATCTAAGTAACAAAAGAAGTAAAAAAAACGACAGGTAAAGTGTTACCAAACGACAAAATATATCCTTTTTAGGCAGGAAAAATACTACTTTATTACGTTTTTAAGTATATTGCATTTAGGAAAAAATTACTTATTGAAAATAAGTACATAATTAGTATTTTTATCCTAAAGGCTCATTCCACAACTTAAGTGTTTGCGGGAGGAAGTTTCTCTGAAACCGCACTGTACGCGACCATTTCGGTTCTAAAGTGTGAGACTGAATTTCCTGCCGATGGCGAGCGATGCGATGGTAGAAAGTAGCCGTAGGCATCATTTCGAACAATTCCTCAGAACACAACCCATTGTACAAGCGGTAGAACACACACAGGGAGGCAAAGTCTCTCCTCAGACTTAAGGGCTCGATACCGCAAGTGAGTTTGGGATCGTCGACAATTCTTACAGCACGTCCTTATTTTGTTTATGACTCCCTGAAGTTTAGAGTCTTAAAAGAAAATGTATTATACCTACATGCCATATGTAGATGGGATTTATATTAATGATATATGGCTATATCATTAATATAAATCCCATCCAAAACATAAATGTGTAATGAGAGCCAAGTTCAATATTATGATATATGCCTTGGATGTTGACTTCAACTACAAAAGAAGTGAGATCTAAATGGGTGCCAAGTTCAATGGTCAGTCCTGAAATTTATTTATAACAACATAAAATATCATTTCTTCTTATAACTTAGGGTAATATATTGTAGCCTAAGGCCTGACTTCGCTAGTTCTCATATACGAATTATTATGTTCGATGACTAGTTTTTACCAGCAAGCCAAATTTTCGGAATAATAAAATAAGAACCGAGAGGTAACAGGTTTAGAACTTGCAAAGGCTATAATATAATTCGTATATGAGAAACTAGCCAAGTCAGACCTTAGGCTACAATATATTAATCTAAGTTATAAGAAGAAATGATATTTTATGTTGTTATAAATAAGCAAATAGGGAATTGTTCCCTGTGAACATATACATCACCTAATGACTTGTTCTAGTTCGTAAATTAAATAATGTTTAAATTGTATTGTAATTTTACGTGCGCTATTGCTGTTGTCGACGTCCCGATGTACCTTCTCTATTTTTCAAATGGATCTGTTTACCATTCCTTTACTGACATCTACGTTTCTTCGCAACATTACACGTGCACCTATTTTTATCGTGATGACATTTTCTAAGCCAGCAGTTAGCGTCAAATCATCCTCGTTCTTTTGAAGAAAACCTATGAATTTCAAAACAAATTAAGGGTGGTATTCAACTCGTTATATATTCACGTGAAGACCTTAAAATCCACATAAAGACCGGCTGTCATAAGTTTTGATTGCTGATTCTTACATTACAGTTTTTATAAGTATAAGTTAAGTGTTCCTAATAAAATCAATTAAGTGAAAAATTATAATAAAATGTTAAAAATTATCAGTTTCTGATTTATTCCTTTGTATTTACCTAATTACCACCAATAAACTTTCTAGGTCATCTGGAACTGGGTTAGATTTTTGAACGTTAATATCTAAATAGCCGTTTGAGATATGCACAGGAGCACATATGTGTCTCGCAAGTCTTAATATATGAGCCAAATTTGATACGTTTATGTGAAATAGTTTTTGAGTTATGAGGGGGGCAAAAGTGGCTCCAAATGGTTCGTGTTATATTACACACGGTGCTGCTCGCCAGTTCTGTTACTTGAACTTGGCTTCACACGCTCCCGCGTGTCTAGATAAATACTTTCATAGCAAAGATGCAGTCAAAAGATTAAACTCTAGCCAGGACTTTTGAACCTTTTGACTGCATCTTTGCTATGAAAGTATTTATTTTTATTGATTAATGTAGAACTTGTAGATGTAGTATGTTTGGAAGTAACTAATAGAACGGAGTTAGGGGAAATTTAGCACATAAGTACAGGTATAATTTTTGTATCATTATATCGTTAGGTAGGTACCACAGAAATAGTCTTTTTTGTAGACGCAACAATTTTTTTTTTTGTTAAGTAATGTAAGGTAAGCGGTCTATGGACGCTTCTCACACCAGGGGGGTATCACTCGCGCGTTGCAGACCCTTAAAAATCCAATAACTTCTTTCTTGATACTTTGATTCGTGGTACGGTAGAGTAAAATGTGTACATGGAAGTCGTTGGCATCAAATCAAACTCACACACACATCATAAACAGAGCGCGACAACAAGGTCACTCTGTGTTGCGAAGCCGGAGAATTGACAACGTCGCATTGAGAATCGAAAAAGAACGCGAATAGCAAAGAATGTAGGTCAGAACGAGACGACGCTATGTCTGCCTAATCAGAATTGAACGGACGTGGAGTACCTACCTACGTAACTTTATGCATGGTGTGATGTGTGTATCCCACGACGAAAAAGCCGGGAGTCACTTGTTACTTACATAAGCAAGGAATATGTTTTTTCCGTAGGTATATTTAATACAATGTAACTAGTTGATATTCCAAAAACAAAAGAATAAAATAGAGTAGGTAATTATATATGTCATATTCAAAGGGGAAATCAAACCTAAGGATTGACATAAAAACTTTTATATTTAATTATACCTAAGTGCTTTGCTTTAGTGAAAGTTAGGGTTAGGTTGTGCTGTTATTTTAATTCGTATTGTAATTAGAACGTTTTTGTGAGAAGTCAAAGTTTGAGTGAACCTGTCTTTGACTAGTCAATCATCCGGTTTGGCGGTTTTCGCACTTTGACTATAACATATAGGTATACTGGAGGTTGTGACGTAGTCTTAAATATGATCGATCACCTATGCATGTGCTTAACTCGATAGATTTTGTTTAAAAAAGTTCTTTCCAAAGCTACTTTAGTGGGTTTTACTTAAGAGGATAAGATTCGCGGCGCCTCGCAGCGTGTTCCATACAAACGAATTTCCTACTTGTTTCGGACATTTACTGATCAAATACTATACAATTATGTAGGCATGATCTCAAGCCGAATATTTATGTCTGTGGTTTTCTAAAATCCTAAAAAAAGTTTTTATTAACTTTTAATTTATTCGAGATCATTTGTATGGAAAACTAGAATCCTGCATAGCTTTAAAACTTTATAAATTAATAGAACACTGGCACACTGCATACCTAAATATTTAATCCTAGAGCACGTCTTCAGAATTTCATGGTTTTCGATTTGTAAGTGTAAAAAAAAAGTAGAACATTTGTTTGTATGAAGCGCGCTGCGAGACGCCGCGCGTCGTTCCTATTCATAAAGTATATTAGCTCTAAATTATTGGAAAACAGATTAAACGTTAGTTAAGGCCAGTCGTAACGCAGGTAGATTTATTCGTATTTATAAAAACTTTTGCTATTCATTTTGACACATCTCTTTTGATTTTTTACATTCTCTTGAAAATTGGGTATAATTACTTGTCCTATTCTTCTGCATAGGACATTATTACTTTATCTACTCTTCTCGCTTCGATTCAAGCATCGAAATCTCATCATAGAAAATGCTCGTGCAGCATAAATGAGCATCATCATCATGATATCAGCTTATATTGGCCCACTGCTCCTCCATGGCGCACCATTTCTCCCGGTCCTCTGATGAAATAAGCACACATGACATTAGAATTAGAAATTATACTTGTGTACTGGTTCGGTTTCGAAACATCGAAAAAGGTGTTATAGTCCAGTCAAATTAGAAAATTAAACTACATTAATTGTTAGAGATTTGAATTTTGGTGTACAAGTTCATTAAGACCTCCCGTTGTGCATACTAGCTGTCCTAGCCTGTTGCGGCTATTTCGTGGTACTTATATCCACCAAGTAGCCCCAAAACACATTCCGACCCAGCCATACACATCATGTCACATAATGCATTTGCCTCTTCCCTCCCCTCCTTTTTTCTCTCTTTCTCACCCTCTCGTCTCTCTCTCTCTCTCTCTTTCTCTCTTGGTAGTTTCGAGGAATAAATCTAAAAAATATATTTGAACCAAACATAAAACTAACGGTATATCGGCAGCAAAAAAATAAATAATTTTCCTCTTAAACGCCGGATTACCGCTAAAATACTAGAGATACAAAAGCAATATGTGTGAACTTTTTTATAGGATATTTAATAATCTATAGTTTTTAGATACACATTTTTCCGTATCAGCAAAAATTGCCGAAATATAAGTAAAAAACTAAAAAGGGTACATTTTTCCAAGATGGCGGCGCGAGCGCAACTGCTATCGATAGGGACTTTTAGTATGTTCAACGAAAGGTCTTAATGAACAAGTACACCAAAATTCAAGACTCTACCAATTAATGTTTTTTTAGCCCAAAAATGTATCTTATTTGACTGGCCTATTAGTTATTTTAAAGATTTGAAGGAGAAAGAATGTGTGTGGTTTGAACGGTTGCATCGATCGGCAGGAGGCGAGTCTGGATCGTCAGTTTTTGGATTTTCCCTATATTTGTTATGTAACATCTTGCTTTTTGCCAAATTTCATGATTCTAGGTCAATGGGATGTACCCCATAGGTACCTTCCATAGGTAGGTAGATTGTACCCCATTAAAATATGCGACAAGAATGGCCGTATCTCGATCGTATTTTTGTATTGCGTTGACTTAGAAGTTTTATATTTTACAGCCTTAATGGAACCGCAGAATCAGGTATTTGATCATATTTGTTTAATTTTTATTATTGAGTTCCGTATGCTCGAAAGAGCAAATTATGGCTTCTGTAACATCTTAACATTGTACTATTCATAATTATGGAATAAATGAATTGAATTGAATTGAATTGATAATAATTTCAAGATATCTTCATGCATTCCTGAGAAAAATGGCCTTGACAGACAGACAGACAGACAGACAGACGGACAACAAAGTGATCCTATAAGGATCCTTTATTCAGTTTCTGATTTATTCCTTTGTATTTACCTAATTACCACCAATAAACTTTCTAGGTCATCTGGAACTGGGTTAGATTTTTGAACGTTAATATCTAAATAGCCGTTTGAGATATGCACAGGAGCACATATGTGTCTCGCAAGTCTTAATATATGAGCCAAATTTGATACGTTTATGTGAAATAGTTTTTGAGTTATGAGGGGGGCAAAAGTGGCTCCAAATGGTTCGTGTTATATTACACACGGTGCTGCTCGCCAGTTCTGTTACTTGAACTTGGCTTCACACGCTCCCGCGTGTCTAGATAAATACTTTCATAGCAAAGATGCAGTCAAAAGATTAAACTCTAGCCAGGACTTTTGAACCTTTTGACTGCATCTTTGCTATGAAAGTAAATGAATTGAATTGAATTGAATTGATAATAATTTCAAGATATCTTCATGCATTCCTGAGAAAAATGGCCTTGACAGACAGACAGACAGACAGACAGACGGACAACAAAGTGATCCTATAAGGATCCTTTTTTCCTTTAGAGAACCCTAAATAGTAATATATAAAAAAAATGTATAACGACAATGGGAATATGACGGAAGTTATGGTTTTTGAAAGGAATCCAGGATTTTTAGAAGGGGGAGTTTGGAATATTATGTCAGATCAAACAAGTATTTTTAATGATGAGATATTAGGAGAATATAGTGTCTATAATCGAGACCACTCTGTCCAAGGTAATTGACTGGGGACGGGAAAACTTCCGAGACTTTTTGCAAGACAAGGTAAAGCTAGTGTCTAAAATACTTGGAGTACGTAACAGAGCGAAGCTGTACTTTGAGGCAAAGGTTGCTGCTTTAGAACTCGCAAGTCCGGCCAAGGGTTCGGCCCCATATGGAGTACTGCTGCCATCTTTAGACTTAAGGGTTCGATACGGCTTGTGAGTTTGGGATCGACGACGATTCTCTCAGTCCGTCGTTGAACCGGACCAAAAGAGTATCCTGGTGCCGGGTGCAGCAGTACTCCAAAGTAGCAACCTATGAAGTACTGCTTCGCTTTGATGAGTACACCAAGTTCTTGAACGCCAGCTTTACCTTGTCTGCCAAATAATATCAAACTGAACATCACCAGATTCTTTGCGCATCAACAATTTATGCAATAATAATAACCCCCTATAGGGACGAGTGTGGTGTAAAGTGGTGTTGTTGTTTGAGAAAGGCCAAATATCGAATATAGGACTGCTACAGACTGATATATGGGTATATTAACTTCTACAGTTAATTACCTAATAACGAAGAAGCATTTTCTCAACAACCAGTTCGTATTTAATCTCAATATTTTAAAATATTATTCTATTTTTATCATCGGATCAGTGAGATCTGAGATCGTGAACGCAACTCACGTTATTTAAAACCTGACGACCGAAAGCAAACACTGAGGAAGTATTTTTTATGCCAACTTTAAACACGGATGCATGCACGCCAATATCGTTTCACCATAAGTAAGTTAAATGCTTGACAGATATTATGAGCTGTATTACTCGAGTGATAAGATTTAAATTTGCTAAAGAACACTGGAATATACGATTCTTATTTTTGGATTTATCTCATGGTCTATTTTTGGCTGTGGTAGGCGGTCGTTCAAATGCATTCATGTTTTTTTTTAGTCTTTTACGAACTTTCTCTTGCTTGAGACCATGTCTGGATTTAAATTATATTTCCTGCTATTGTTCGATTAAATATTTAGCAACCGCTGTAATTTGAATTTTAACATTATTGGGATTTTATTTTTATTTTTAGTGATTATAATATACCTACTTATTCCGACCTTCCTAAACCTATATTTAATAAGTTAAGGAAATACTAAAGAATAATAAAAGTTTAATGATATATTAATAAAGTATTGCAATTTAAGTATATAAAGGTGTAGTTTTAGCCTAATACGTACAGAATCCTAAACTGTATCAAAATTAAGTATCGCCAAATGTAGATTCTGCGATATTTGCCATGCAAAAATATTCTGAAGGTTGTTGTACTATTTACCTATATATGAGCTCCTTGTAAAGGTAAATGAGATGTCCTTATGTATTTGAAGGAGATCCTGCTTCGATGGTTTTGTTACGAACGGATTACTAAAAATTATCCAAACTGGTCTCGAAATACCATACATGACACGCACACACAAACACGCACAAAATACACGCCGAAGCCAGAATCTCTTTGTTAAATTTTTGTCTAGAATAAAACTTTTTTATTAGTAGGTGTTTAAAATTAGAAGCCATTAATTAAAAGAAAAAAATCTGGAACAATATATTTTTAAAATATATTGTGTATAAATATGTATTTATTATTTATTCTAAAAAGCCAAAAAAAAATTAATTCGGAGCAAACTAGTTGTAGTACGACATATATATACCATTAGACTGCGATATGTCTCGCGTAACTGTTTGAAATAATAAATAATTTATTAAATAGGTAGCTTGTCGTCGTTTCTACATGGTTTCCATACAAATCTAAATAGAAGATGAATCGGAGTTTTAGAGGAAGAGTTGAGGTAGGTAATAATAATAATAAGTCAAATCTGAGGTGCCGTACTATCAGTACACGCCAGTGCCAGTTCTCGAAAATGGTCTTGCATTGCTCTACTGGGATCGCTCTATCATCACGGACAGGACTATTGTTTGCAATAAGCCTGATATCGTGTTGGTCGACCGATCCCAGCGCCAGGCGATGCTCGTCGATATCACAATACTGCATGACGAGAGTCTCGTAAAAGCGGAAAAGGAAAAGATCAGCAAGTACCTTGATCTGGCTCACGAGGTAACCGCCATGTGGGATGTTGATTCGACGATCATTGTCCCGATGGTCGTTTCGGCGAACGGCTTGATAGAAAAGAGCCTCGACCAAAATCTCAAGAAGCTCTCGCTGGAAAGTTGGCTCAAGGGTAGGATGCAGAAGGCAGTGATCTTGGACACGGCACGTATTGTCAGGAGGTTCCTTAGTCTGCAGCCCTGACCACCGGTAGTTTGGGCCTTGCCTCGCTGCCGGCGGCACTCTAGTTTTAAAGTTTTTTATAATATACGTTTGTTTTTTTTATACTATATTGTAAAAAACTTTAAAATTAAGAAAAAAAAAATGATTAAAGAGATAATAATATTAATAACAATAATAATAAATATTCTTTATTGTACACCAAACATATAACCTAATCTAAGGGTTACTAATTATAAGATGCAATGTACAATAGGCGGTGTTATCTTTAAGAAGCGATTTCTACCACACAATCTACGACGAAAGAAAAATTTTAATAAAGCGTTGGGTATGTGGTGTACTCGTATCAATAAAATTAATACATTATATATAAAGTTAAATAAATATTATTACTCTATATATACCTACATAAAAATGACTTACCAAAAAAATATACATAAATAAATTAATACTTACATTTACAAACATACACTTACTTAAACAAAAATATAGCAGATAGAAGAAATTAAATATCGCAAGAAGAGGATAAGCTTTAAAAGATAGCAGAGTTTAAGAATTTGTTAAATAATGCACTTAAATTAGTTGTTGAAACACATGAAGTGATTGTGCTTTCTAATAGAGACAGGTAAGGAATTCCACAGATTGACTCAAAATACATTAAATGACTGATCATAAAAATGTGATGAATGAGAAGAAACTTTTATAAAAGATTGGATGAAGACCGTATTGAATGGTGGTATTCAAAACGCGCTTTTAAATAAAGTGGGGTCGAAAGATTAAACAATACAGAGTATAGAGATGTGAGAGTATATGAGTTTTCCTGCGTAATCGTATAGAAAGCCATTTGAGTTGTTTGCGGTATTCGGAGATATGGTCGTATTTGCGCAATCCAAATATGAACCTAATGCATAGGTTTTGAAGACGTTCTTATTTTTCGGTATAGTCGAGAATGGGGAGAAAGAGAGATTATGCAAAAGAAACTTTTTGGGTTTGGTTGGAAGACATTTTTTTAACCTACGTAAAGAGGCAACTAAGGAGAACATCTTCCGACTGACCTCCTTGATTTGTGCAACCCAGGAAAGAGTTTGAACGAATAAAATCCCAAAGTTTTTAACAGTGTCAATGTATGGTATCAACACTTTATTAAAATAAACTGGTGCTACTGTATCCCAGTTTATTTTACTAAGTATGAAACTATTCAACCACTGCTGCGTGTTTTCCATTGCCATGCGTATGTCGTCAGTGACAAGTGCCGTTGTCGTGCTGTGTCCAGGACGGAAACCGGATTGACAAGGATTCAAAAGGTTGTTTCTTTTTAAAAAAATTGCTGAATTGAAAATGTATCAGGCTTTTAAGTACTTTTGAGAGGAAAGAAAAAATAGAAATAGGTCTGTAATCGGAAAAATTGGAATTATTAGTGTTCTTAGGTAAAGGAATAACCTGAGCATCCTTCCAAGGTAACGGGAATTGATAAGTGGAAATAGAATTATTGAGGGTTTGGGTAATTTTTGGGATGAGGATATCAAGAAGAGGAAGAATCATTTTTCGACTGATACAGTCACTGCCAACGGTATTCGAAGTAATGGATAGTATGGATTTTATATTATATATTTTTAAATCATAAGCTTATACCTAGTCTGCAGCTACAAGGTTGAGTACCTAACTAGGCCAAAGCCACATGACTAAATAACCTATAGACTGATAGCTTCAAACAACCGGCGGCGGCGCTAGCGAGAGCACTACTACAAGCACAGGTATGTGTGCGTGGCCTGTCACCGACAGGGCGCGCGGGGCGAGGACGGCGCCCGCTAGAGTATAAACCGGTTTCAACTGGCTCAGTAAGCGTGCGCATCGCAGGGCTTCGTGTGCGAGCGATTTAAATTATAGTTATTTTAGTGTTTGCTGCCGATTAGTGTTCAGCCTTTTAGAAATGCCAAATACATGTACTGTGTGTATGAACAATTCTAATATAAAAAAGGAAAATTTCCTTTTTCAGGGTTCCGTACCTGAAAGGTAATTAGGAACCCTATTACTAAGGCTTAGCTCTCTGTCCGTCCGTGCGACTGTCACCAGGATGTATCTCATGAACCGTTATAGTTAGACAGTTGAAATTTTCACAGAAGATGAATTTCTGTTGCCGCTTTAACAACAAATACAGACAAAAAAAATTAAGGGGGCATACAACATACGTGATTTTTTTGCTCGTTTTTGTAGATAATGGTACGGAACCCTTCGTGCGCGAGTCCGACTCGCACTTGGCCGATTTTTTACATACCTAAAAGATCTTGCCAGGTAAATATTTATATTTTTTTATTCTAAGTTGGCTAAACAATTATAATAGGAAGGTAAATCTTAAAAAACGTAGGTACGTATGTAAATACCTACGATAATAATGATACATATAAACATGCATATATTTATGTATACGCATAAATATGCATAATTGTATTATTGGTACCTCCCTACTGAATACAAATAAAATCAGAAATCTTTGTTAGGGTTCCATAGCCAAATGGCAAAGAGGTCCCTTATAAATCCATCATGTCCGTCCGTCTATCCGTATGTCACAGCGTTATAATTCCGTTATCTTTGCATATGTAGATTGTGTTGAAATTTTACAGGAAAGTCTTATGTGAACCGCCAAACAGATTTGTAATGAAATTAAGAAAAAAAATATTTAGGGGAAGCTCCATACATTGAACTGAGGGACGTAATCGATATCAGCTATCTATTGATTTATTTTACTAAATGTGTTAGTTGACAACCCTACCAGTTAAGGTATGATTCTTAAAACTTTGTTCTAAGCTATCGGTCTGGTGGGTTATTTAGTCATGTGCCAAAGCCTAGGCACAAATAAGTAACTTTTGGTTCAAGACAGGTACCTATATAAAAGGTAAGATACTTACCTACCTACACTTAAAAGAAATGACCACATAAAAAGGCGACATTTAAGATTTACGTTATTTCTTCTAAAATGTAAATGATGAGTACTTACAAAATAAATGTAATAGGAACTGGCAAGATATAATATGTGAACAGTGTTCTTGTTACACTATAAAATGGTACCTACTTTACACAGCATAGGTAGGTACTCTAGGTACCTTGACGTAAATTAAATAGTGCTACCATGTCAATAATACTAAAACGCGCGAAACACACGTTGCTATGCATCGAAATAAAAAAAAATACATATACCTACCTACTTATACATATACACAATGGCCTAAGAAAGAGGTCATTGAACGTACTTTGATCCTGGTAAAATATCAGGAGCTCTTATTAAATTTTCATGATTTATGATTCAAGTTTAAACAGACTTTTGCCTAACATATTTGAACTGTAAAACAATGACCTAAATTCTATTTCTACTTGATTTTTTTCCCAATATCAGTTGTGTTAGTTTCTAGGATTGCATGAGATTTTTGCACATAATTTAAAAAATGGCTGTTATTTACCGAAAGTTTTATTTAAAATTAAAGTACTAAATAATAACTAGGGCTCGCAATTATTTGATTTATAAGTAGAAAGCAGTAATTCGCTGTTTTTCAATATTTAGCACTATTCTCCATCTATTGATCTACAAGTGCAGTCTTTACCTTAACATTGTCGATTGCAGCTTAATGCCCATAAAAAAAATGTACATATATGCGCTTTGGGGGCCCTCTTAAAGGTCGGACAGACAGACAGACAGTAAGACGGCAGACCAACTGACATACAGATAATGTAGGCTTAGGTATTAATAAGGCTCCATTTGCACTCTTTGTGTAAGTACTTTACTACGGAACTTTAAAAATTTGGCTAGGCTATATTTTGGACTGCTGTCAGGGGTCTGCTTCATGAATTTCTGTAAGCTCCAGGGTCTGATTTTGATTTCTGAAGTGAGCGCGGATGTTTAGTTTCAATTGTCGCAAGTCGCAAGTGACCCCTATGGATTTCGCAGCCTTTTTCTTCGAAATCGGTCGTGGTTTTTTTTTTCCTTCCTGTATTAATGATTTAGTATTTTGTTTTACATTATTACAGATAGGGAGAAGCCTTCCGTATCGTTTGAAACTGGTTTGCTGTCGATCAGACCGATAATTCTACTAGATCTTTATCGAAATAATAAAATATTGACAGACCTATTTTAGTAATCTCTTGCAAGGTCTCTTCCCTTCAAAGGTCTCAAAAGACGACTATCGGGTAAGTTCTTCTGGCAAGGCAGAAGAACTAAGTTGAACGTCATGTGCTACCTTGCTGTGCCTTTTGTTTCTGATATCGAAGGCATTATAAGTGTATAATATGCGTGTCGCTACTTTTTGTAAAATCAAAGTTCATCAAATGCTCGTCAAAAACTAATTGCACCTACCGGAAATACTTTTTTTAAATCATTATAGGCGATGTTTTTCATTATATCTGCCTCTACGGGTGTTAAGAAGAGCCGCAGAGAGATTACAGCAATGATGTTAATTCTGGTTTTTCTGGAGTAGGTACTTGAACCAAATCGTCCTCCTCGTCGTCTTGATTAGTTAAGTTCCCGATTTTTTGCGACATTCGACAAGTCAAAAATTGTAGTACTCAAAAGGCGGCAATTGCTTAACATTTGCTACATTGTATAGAATTACACAGACTTAAAATTCTTTCCAAAGAACGCTGATATAGGCAAGATTGGTGCGAGAAGCGACAGGAATCGACAAATATAAAAATTACAATCACAAAGACAGGTTTTAATTTGTTAAGTACTCCACGTACTTGACAATTTAACACTAGGTATTAGGCTGTAAACGCTTTTGCACAATTTATAATATTAACTATACAATAATCTCTGTAGGCTGTTTCAATTTTATAATTTGTTGTTACGTCTTTAAATGTTTTTCGCTGATGAGGTCTCGTATTTTTAATGTCGCCCTGATATTTAATCGCGCTTTCGACAAGGGACTTGTTAGACGTGAATAACTGCGCACAATTGCCTATTGACAAATTCTACATTACGTTGACATAAGATAAAATTTAAAAATAACGGAATGCGTTGCCGATAGATGGCGTTGTCCAAAAAAATATCACGCTATGGTTTTGAGAAGTTCGACAAGGTTGACTCGATTTTCTTAACAAAGATGTTGGTTAATTAGTTATGCAATAAAACTTATAATCTTTGAAAGACTCATTAAAACTGGTGAGTTTTACGATGTCTGTGCATTTTAGTTTAGTATGGGGCTACTATATAATTAAATTAATCAAATTTTCTTTGCTAGTGGGCAGGATTATAGGATTTACGGATTAGGAATAGAAAATTAGTAATTGTAGTTATTTTGCAGGTCATATTAGTCGCAGCACCGATGACCGTTGAAGTCGACGATTCTTAGAGTGAAGACCACAAATCGGTAAGCACGATATCGGTAAACAACGTAAACACAAAAAGATAGCCGAAAGTGTTTTTTTTTTTTTTTTTTTTTTTTTTTTCTGAGCTGACTGTGCAGTTGGCTGTTGCAGCCATTACTGCTTCACCGGGCTTTTGGGGCGAGACTCTGAAGGAGCCTCATCCCATATAGCGCCCAACGCTCAAGGGCTTCCCGCGGGGGAAGCCTCGGCTTGGGTTGTCGCTCTCGGGGGCGTCCCTTCGACCGGCGTGAGTCTCGAACCCGAAGGTGAGTCACCGCCAGGAGGGGAGTTCCCCGTTACGCGGGTACGATTGCGATTGAGTGGGGGCGAGAAGCGCCCCGGCACTCTTTGATACCTAGTGTATCCTTGTGGGCGCCGACGAACCCGGGGACGTCGGCGTCGTGTTTGGAGGGAGGCCCTATTCGGGGAGGTCGTAGAGACTAATCTCGCTATCCGGACAGCGAGATCGTCATCTGGGGACGTTAGTACGTGCCGAGGCCGCCTAACAATAGTTTTACGACCGTGACCGGGTCGATCGGGGGGACGATACGTTGTGGATTGCACAATTAAACGATTCGGGTGATTTTGCGTACGCTCGAAAAAGCGGACTGCCAAGTCTTTAAAGTATTGGGGAATCGTGGGAAGTTCGAAGTCTCTGTGTAGGTCCGCATTGCGAACGTACCAAGAGGCTCCAGAGGCCGCTCTGAGAAAGCGGTTTTGGAGGGTCTGGAGTTTGTGGAGATTGCGCTTGGACAACGCAAAGACTACGCTAGCATAAGCTAGTATGAGACGGATACAAGTTGTGTAAAGATTTAGCTTATTTCTAAGCGACATCTTACTATACTTGCCTATCATGGGATAGAGACGGCCGAGGACAAAAGCGGCTCGGTCTCTGACTATTTTGGTGTGAGCTTGGAAGTTCAAACGACTATCCATGGTCACACCGAGATATTTGGTCTTAGTTTGCCAGGGAATGGCACGACCGAAAAGAGAAAGGGGAGAAGGCCGCGGAGGGCGGCCTAGGGTAAAAAGGACGGCAGAGCTTTTGTCGGGATTCACCTCGATTCTCCATTTCCGAAACCACTCGCCTAGGGCGGTGATAGCGGGTTGGAGTCTCTCAGTGATTCGACTCACTTGCCTATCTGTGGTATAGAGAGCGGTATCGTCCGCAAAGAGGGGAAGTGTTTGAATGAGCATAATGGAGAAGCAAGTAAGATGGCATCCGTTGGAAAAGTATGTCGAACAGCGGACTGCTACAATATGCTGAATGATTGATAATTTGATGTGCGGTGTTTTTTAGGGCTTACGGAACCCTTAAAAACATCGAACAGAATCCTTTAAGAATCGCCATAGTGTAGACAGAAGCTTAACATTATTTATTTTATTTTAGGTTTCCAGTTTGTTTTTTAAGGTTCTTTACCACTATTCTAGGCAATTCTCTTGAACCCTCAATTTGCGAACTGGACATGCAGCAACACACAGTTTATCTTTGTACCTACCTAGTAATTTACAGATGCGTCATGCTTAGAAAGCATGAATTGAATTATAAGAATTATAAGTACATAGATAGTTTTTATTATCGATGGAATAAATTATTTTATAGCTTTTTAATTTCTTATTTCAGAACAATCCCTTTGCTTTGTGTTATTTTCTTGTTGGCTATTTATTTTAATATTATGGTCCCCTAAAATAAAATATGTCACTCAGCGGTTTACAATAGTATTAATTTTCAACCTCTCGGGCTTTTTTTAGGGGTGAAGTGGTTATTTTACTACGAGTAAAGTCAGACAGTCCTTAGTAGAAGTTTAGATGTCAGCCTCAAGGTCAGAAAGTTAGCCAACCTGCGTTAAACGCAATAATGATCCGTAGATAAACTAGACCACAAGCGCTCTCCGGTCATATCGTTTTGTGAGCAACACGGTTCTTGGGAAGCGATGCACAGTGTTAATACAAAGAATAAGGATAAATTGGTAGTTCCAAAATGTCGTCTTCAGAAGGTACATAGCTCTTCCGCAATACAAAGTATATTTTTCTACAATAAAATTCTAGAACATGTGGTTAATTTACCCTCAAATAAATTTAAAATATATGTCAAAGATAGTTTAATGAAAAAAAGCTATTACAAAGTAGATGAATACATAAATGATAAAAATGCTTGGAAAAATTAGAACTTAATTGATTTGTATTGGAGCATTTGAATTTTTTTTTTTTTTTTAAATTAAAACATTGTATATTATGTTATTACCTAGTGTAAGGCTATATTGTATTTTTATATGATGTATAAAAGATTAACTAGTGAGTTTATTGCCGTTGCTTCTCGGTAGTAAAGCATTACGAACCTTCCAATCTTCTCCTCTTATATTTTGTTCCTTTACTACACACATTGTAACTAGTACAATCGAAGTTTTATTGGAGTTGCTTGAGTGTGTCATGCTCTCTCGAAGTGTCTCTGCGGTGGTGGCGTGTGTGTCGGGTCGTTACGTTCCCTAAAACATGGTTGAGCGAAGCGATGGCTGATTCATGTGTCATACTCGTGAACGGGTGCCGCCTGTGGAGGCTGGTCTGCTCTTGCAAACTTCTTTGTATTCTTAGTATTTAGTCTTACTTTTTTGTTTTATTTATTAATACTGTAAGACATTGATTATTTCTTAGTGAGGAATACATAAACTGTCTTTTGTTTATATTAGATACTTTTTTATGTTGTGCTTGTGCTTTATATTTCATGTTTTTTTATGTTTGTAATGGAAAGTGTCCTTTTATGATAGGGAGGACATTTTCCAATATTTTAATTGGACGCTGTAAGAGAAAGGGAAAAAAGAAATGCCCTTGCTGAGTTTCTTGCCGGTTCTTCTCAGTACAAGGTCTCCCGCCCTGTAGACTTACAAACCGATGGCGTAGTGACATTCATAAGTGCTCAATTATTATAGCCTAAACTGAATAAATTAAATTGAATTTGAATTTGAATTTGGTTCTAGGTGACAAATAGCGTAGGTCGTTTTATGGTTAAAGTGGGCAAAGCTGAGAAAAAACTAGTAAGAAATAAATATTAGGAGAAATCAAAATTTTGATATATATAAAATTCATTAAAAAAAATTTGCAGTCACCGTACACTGCAATCTCTCAGGGAAAACATAAGTAATCTAATGTACTAAGATGTTTTTTTTTGCATTGTTTTATTTTTAACTGACAAAAACCAAAAAGAGGAGGTTGTAAAGTTGACATATTTTATTTATAATCTATTATTATTTAGTGTATCTACGAGTATGGCTGATTTAATCTAATAATCTAAGATAAAAATCTAAACGTCTTTTTTTTACAGAGTTCTAACATTTTAATGATTCTTTTTAAATAGGGTATACCTCGAAGTTGATCTCATTTAAAGGTGAAAGGTTCTAAAGTTTGTTTTATTTAGCACGCACACGTACGTAGCTCTGATGACACTACAACATAATCAAAGAATAAGTGTACCCCATCACATAAACGAGGCCTGGAGTTATTCAGTTAATGGATGATGGAGGCGGAAAACAGTCGAGGGAACTCTTACTAAGGTAACGGTGTATAGTACTGCCGAAGTTGTGTGTTAATTTCAATCAGTCACTAAATAAGGTCTGTTAACTATGTAGGATGTATGTAATAACTAATCAAAGGACAACGAGATATCACATTCGTTATGTCGATCTAATCTTAGATTTAAACAATCGACTGATACAATCACTGCCAACGGATTCGTAGTAATGGATTGTATGGTATTTATATTAAATGTTTTTAAATAACCCAGTCTGCAGCAACAAGGGACCTAACTAGGCCAAAGCCTAGGCACAAATTAAATAGGTGATGGTTCAAGATAGGTACTGCAACCAGCTGCTGCTCGAGGTATTTATAGTTCCCCGAAAATCTTACCAGGATATATGAAGAATACAACGAGAGTCAATATATATGTATATTTTTCTTTGTATATTCTTAAAAGGTATAAAGGCTATATAAGGCTATAAAGGATAAATTCAATTATTTAAATCTAATTAATTTACATGTTCCCACTTAACTCTATTCTTTGGCGGAGTTCCTGGTCCTCTCACTTATTTTTGGTTTTTGCTCGCTCATATGTAAGCATACATTTCATAAAAAATAAGGTTACTATTCGATTGAGCGGCCAAATACTAAGCTTTAACTTCGCGGTCTACACTAAATGGAGTTCCTTAAACTCAGCGTCAGCCTCAACGCTGGTCAGCATACGTACTGGTCCCATTGTCGGGCTACGAGACGGTTTCAGGTGCGCTACTTACACTTCTCCTAAAGCCTCGCGGGGCATGCTAATGCTCCTTGGTGAGAGCGGAAAGATGGTGATCTTGCCTCAATCCAAAATGTTGCTGTGGATGCGAGACAAGAGGGTGTCGCACCATATTACTCCTAATATCACGCGGGATACATCTACTTTTCTGCAAAACGTTGATGCTTTTCTTGAAATTTACTTTATTTGCCCATAATACAAAGCAAAACGATCCATCTCGGATCTAGCATCTGAAGCGGGCGTCTAAAAATTGAAGACTGAACAAAAATGCATGCGACGCATCTTTGCTTGTTTCAGTCTTCATTTTATTTTTCTTAATTGTTGTCCCAACGCGAATATCGAAACTTATTTACGAATGGTTTGTATTGTATGTACAATATGACCTATTTAGTAATGCGTGCGGACATAGCCTGCTCCAGTACCTATATAAAAGGTAAGTATGCAAATACCTACCAACCTACACTTAATTAGGTGTTATGACCACATAAAATGGCCATATTTAAGATTTACATAATGTAAATGATAGATACTTACAAAATAAATGTAATAGGTACTGGCAAGATATAATATGTGAACAGTGTTCTTGTTACACTATGAAATGGTACCTACTATACGCAGCATAGGTACTCTAGGTACCTTGACGTTAATCAAATAGTGCTACAATTTCAATAATACTAAAACGCGAAAAACACACGTTGCTATCCATCGAAATAAAAAAAATACATATACCTTCCTACCTACTTATATACACAATGGCGTAAGAAAGGGAAGAGAAAATATCAGGAGCTCTTGTTAAATTTTGATGATACATGTTTCAAGTTTGAACAGACTTGCCTAACATATCTGAACTGTAAAACAATGACCTAAATTCTATTTTTACTTGATTTTTTTTCCAATACCTATCATTTGTGTTAGTTTCTAGGATTGCATAAGATTTTTGCACATAATTTAAAAAATGGCTGTTATTTACCGAAAGTTTTATTTAAAATAAGGTACTAAATAATGACAAGGGCTCTCCATTATAGGTTTGATTTAATTCAGAAGTAGAAAGCGGAAATTCGCTGTTTTTCAATATTTAGCACTGTAACGCCATCTATTGATCTACGAGTGCAGTCCTTAACCTTAATATTGTCGATTTCAGCTTAACGCTCCTAAAGCAAATGTATATGCGCGTTGGGGGCCTTCTTAAAGGTCGGATAGACAGACAGCCCGTAAGATGGCAGACCAGCAGACATACAGATAGTGTAGGCATATTAATAAAGCTCCATTTGCACACTTTCTGTAGGTACTTTACTACGGAACTCTAAAAATTTGGCTAGGCCTTCCCTATCGTTTGAAACTGGTTTGCTGTCGATCTGACCGATAATTTTACTACAGATTTATCACAATAAGAAATATCGCGACCTATTTTAGTAATTTCTTGCAAGGTCTGTTCCCTTCAAAGGTCTCAAAAGACGACTATCAGGTAAGTTCTTTTGGCAAGTTAAAAGAACTAAGTTTAACGCGACGTGATCTACATTGCTGTACCTTTTTTTATTTTTTGAGATCTAAGGCATTATAAGTATATAATATGCGTGTCGCTACTTTTTGTAAAATCAAAGTTCATCAAACGCTCGTCAAAAACTAATTGCATCCACCTTAGTACATACTTACTACTATTATACTATAGTACTTTTTTTAAATCATTATAGGCGATGTTGTTCATTATATCTGCCTCCATGGGTATTAAGATTAGCCGAAAAGAGAGATTTCAGCAATGATGTTAATTCAGGTTTTTCTGGAGTATACTTGAACTAAATAGTCCTCGTCGTTGTCCTTATTAGTTAAATTCCCGATATTTCGGCACATTCGCCCAGTCAAAAATTGTAATACTCAAAAGTCGGCAAATGCTTAACATTTGCTGCGTTGGATAGAATTACACAAACCTAAAATTATTTCAACAGACCGCTGATATACCTATACCAAGATTGGTGCGAGAAGCGACAGAGATCGACAAATATTAAAAATTACAACCGCAAAGACGGGTTTAAATTGTTAAGTAGTCCATGTACTTGACAATTTAACAATTGTAATAGGCTGTTAACGATTTTTGCACAATTTATAGTATTAACTATGAAATAATCTCTTTAGGTTGTTCCATTTTTATTATTTGTTGTTTCATTTTCACCTAGATATTTAATCGCGCTTCCATTCAATAAGTGACTTGTTAGACGTTAATATTGCGCACAATTGCTTATTGACAAAATCTACAGTACTGATATAGGACAAAATTTAAAAAATAATGAAATACGTTGCCGATAGATGGCGTTGTTCAAAAAAATATATCTCGCTATGGTTTTGTGTTGTCAGATACAATTGGCTCGATTTTCTGTATATAATGATTGTTTCCTAGTTCAATATTAAATTAATTTTTGGAAAGACTCACGAATACCAGTGAGTTTAATGATTAACCCTTTACCGCATGTCGTTCCATATTTGACGCACTATCATATTGTGTTGAAATATCCGCTTCACAGCATCTGTGATACGTGATGTAAGCTACCATGATTAGTATGGGCAAAACGGAACGTAACAGAAACACTGGCGAACTCTATCTTATCTCCGGTTTGATATTTTTATAATAGAACTTGTCGTTCGGTCATTTTTTGCGGTGAGTGATGTTGAATAGTTTGCTAAAACTATTTCGATTGCTTTTTGAATGGAAATAAATAAGTAATTTGAGTTTTCTGGATGTAAAATGGATCCCGCAAGATTCTACAGTAGAACACGTAAGTATCCATATCTTATTGAAAATATGTTTCCAACTTTGTTCCCAAAATGGAACATAATGAACTAAGGGCAAGTAAAATATCGACAAATATGGAACTATATGCTTTACCGTTTGTATTAATGCTTGACCAAATATGGAACTCTATGCAGAGGTACTAAAGTAGTATTAAATATTATTATTAGTATATAATTATGTTATGAAATCTTTATAACTGAGCAGTAGGCAAAGTATTTTTTACGTTTCGTTTTACGTTTCGTTTTACCTTAAACAGTCTGTATATTCAACTTACAGTTATATATTGTTATTGTCATAAAAAAACCGTAAGTAGATCTTTTTTTAATTACAGGCATTATTAAGAATCGCGGGCGTAATATTTCTTTGTTTCCTGAAGAAAGTGAAGATGAAAACCTGTCAGATGTAGATGATTATAACTTACCTCTTAGGACAGCTGCTACCATTGAAGAAACAGACAATGAATCTGATTATTTTGAAAAAGATGATAACATTATGTCAGATATAGATGTTATATATTTGAAAGAAGTTATTCAAGCCGATACTTTTCTGACAAAGTTGAAGAAGCGAAAAACTTAGAAGAACCATCAACATCTACAAACATAAAGAGCAGTAACAGAAAAAAGGCACAAAAGAAAACAAAAGAGCCACAACAACGGACTAAACTGACATGGACCGAGAAGTCAATTGATTATGAAAGCCAAAATACCAGTTTCTTAGGTTAAGAAGATCTCCCAGAAGAAATCATGAATTTGCAAACCCCAATGAACTTTTTTAAGTATCTTTTTCCATCAGAGGCTTTAAATCTAATGCACGAACAAAGCAACCTGTACGCACAACAAGTTCAGATTGAAAAAGCAAATTATATAGCTAGGGATGACATCAGTAAATTTATAGGAATTATCATTTATATGTCTGTTGTTCAGTTGCCGTCTACGCGCGATTATTGGAGAGAAGGAACATATATAGAAAAGGTAGCTTCTACTTTAACTTGTAGCAAATTTGAAGAAGTAAAGAGATTTTTGCATTTAACGAACCTAGTTATGATAAACTACAAAAAATTAGACCATTCCATGACATTCTGAGACTTCAATTATGGAAGGTCCCTAAAGAAGAGCTTGGCAGTAGACGAACAAATGATACCCACCAAATCAAAAACATCTGGTATGCGACAATATAATTCTAAAAAACCGCATAAGTGGGAATATTTAAATTATGTTATAAGTGGAGCTTCTGGCTTCAGTTATGACTTCGACCTATTTACAGGAAAACACAGAGCAAATGTGCCAGAAAACTTTCCAATTCTGCAAAAACGTGCAACAGGCAATGTGGTAACAAGACTAGTAGATACCGTACCAAAGAATTTAAATTACAAACTTTTCATTGATAATTGGTACACCGGTCTGCCACTTATGGCTTTCCTACATAGTGTTGGGATACCACCACTAGGTACTATTCAATTAAACAGAGCGAAAGACCTGGGTTTACCAAGTACAAAAGAACTATTAAAACGTGGTAGAGGTTACTGCATGGAAAAATGCACTGAAGTCAATGAAGTTGAACTTAGCGTTACCACATGGGTTGATAATAAATTGGTGAATTTATGTACGTCTTACGTTGACAAGGATCCTATGACAACTGTGAAAAGATATTCAAAAGAAAAGAAGGCGAAAATCGAAGTTCCTCGCCCTAAAGCTGTTGAAGTATACAATAAATACATGGGTGGGGTGGACATATTGGATGTTATGTTAGGGTTCTACAGAATTAATATTAGAAGCAAAAAATGGTACCACCGCATCTTTTTCCATTTGACAGATTCAGTTAGCGTAAACAGTTGGCTTTTATGGCGTCGCCGTTATAAGCAAAAACGTGACGATACATTCATGCCGTTATTAGATTTTAATTATACATTGCTGATGTTCTGATGCGGGAAACGACTGGAGTTTTCACGCCCACAACACGAAAAAGGGGGCGTCCTCTTTTGGATTACAACATAGAAAATATAAGAAAACCAAAAAGGCGACGTATTGAGTTGCCCCCTCGAGAAGTAACAGAAGATGGCATAGGCCACTGGCCCATTTGGACAAATGATCGCCAGCGCTGCAAAAATTGCAGCCAAAAGTCACATTTATACTGCAGCAAGTGTAATTGCCACATTTGCCTTAATAAGGATCGTAACTGCTTTAAATCATTTCATATGACAGTTTTGGAATAAATCTTAAGCATTGTGTACAAAAATATTATTTTCTAAATAACCTTTATGATAATTATTTTAAGATTTCTTTAAATATTTTTTTGGTAAAAATATATTATTAATTAATTAATTATTAAATAATAATAAATATATATATATATATATATATATATATATAATAATAATAATAAATACATTACTGCATATAGTTCCATATTTGGCAGGGCATTCAAATTGTATTAGACTGAACAGTGTTCTAAATATGGTAACTCGAGCTTTTATTGCGTTTTCTTCTGTTTTGATGGATAAGAAATTATTTTATTATTTTTTGGGGTCACTTTTTATGATACATAATCACATGAATTAATTTGAAGCGATTTAAAAAATCCATGCGGTAAAGGGTTAATGTGTTTGTGTCAGTTCCTGGATACTACAGGGGCGTTTTGTTGTCAAGCATTACACGTGGAATGCGCTATGACACCACTTCCGGACCGCATTCAACGCATTGGCTGCACATGACTGTATATGACGGAGTTATGCCCAAATATACAAGAAAAAATATAAACATCCGAATTGAGAACCTCCGCCTTTTTTTGAAGTTAGGTAAAAAGGATCGGTGATGCTTTTAGTTCACGTTCTTTAAGTTGTTTCCGAGACATGACGCTCGCTGGCATAGTATACTTATAAGTAGTATAACTGCCATGAATTAAGAAAAGAAAGATTTAGATTGACTTATATGCTTGACCTGCAGATGGTCATCTTATTTTTTATTTTTTTATAAATAAAGTAAAACATCAACACCTAGTGGTGTGGAGTGCACTATTTAAATGTATTCACCTATATTAAATTAGAATATCCCCGTGTGGATGTTGAAGTTGGATGTTCCGTTCCATTTCGGAAGACATCAGTGCTCCCACCGAAGAGCTTTAGAATATCCCTGGTGTGGATATTCGGAGTGTCAGGTGTCGCGTATGGAGCTTCGCCCAAGTTCTCAGATCAACGAGCGCTGAGACTGGGTGCTCGGGCTTCAGACTCACGAATAAATTGAATAGATTCGCGAAGAGTGGGCAAGCCACTTACCCTAATTAGTTGTAGAGTAATAATCCCGTAGTAATAAGTAAGTCCCGCCTGTAATAACGGATTGTGAATCTGGTGAGGGTATTGTCCGGAAAACCAAAGAGCGGGAGAGGCCCTGCATAGAGCCTAAATGCCAGTTAAGATGTTATCCTATAAATGTTATAAATGCAAAAGTTTGATTGTCTGCTGTCTGTTTGTTACTTTTTAAGACACTCATACATGGATTGATTAAGATGAAATTTGGTACAAATGGAAAAAATAGTTACAATATAGGTACTGCAGCGAGCGGGGGCGTAAAGAAGCTGCTTCTACCTATTTCTTATTAGGTATCGGGATCTCTGCTAATAAAAAGACGACATCGGGAGTTCTTTTTTGTATCCAGATGTTCTTTTCAATCGCCACAAGAGTATACATCCTTTAGACTCATCTACTACCTAGGAGATTTATTATACAATTTTAAACTTATCTGCAGTACGTCTTCTTTCATTAGGCCATCCTTCAATAGGCCTCGGGTCGTCGTGTCGGTACATTGGGTAATATCTACATTTAATCGCAATGGTGGCGATGCTTAGTGCATTTTGGATACTGGAGTATCTTATCCTAAGTCTATTGGCAATATTAGGCCATTCTACAAATTCTAGGGCTCCCTGATAGAGACAGGAACCGGCCCTCTAAATTTATATAGACTTGTCCGATCTATAATTTTCACTGGAATCTCAATCAAATTGTTTTTATTTAAAAACGCACTGACTGATGAATAGATGGTCTATTATATTTTCATATAACCACTACGAAGTATTTTCTGCGTGAAAAACGTTCGCTAGCATATTTACTTCCTTTACACCTCGTAAATGTCGTAACCTCTACACATTTCCCACCGATCGGCCAGAAAATTATAGCAACTCGTTGCGTATAATTTTCTATTCGCTACCTATAAACTACTCATCGAAATCACAAATAGCAGGAAATCTACATTACCCTACTGATTTTAACCAAAAACCGGGACACTTCGTCACGCGATGCCAAACCATATGCAAATGGTAAATTAACTTAATCAGAATCCATTTAGGATTTTTAGTTGATTTTCCTCCGGATAAACCACGGTAAAGATCCAAAGACATGGCACTACCTACCTCCTTATCGAACACTAACCTGTTTAAATGTTGGGCAACTCCCTTCAAATTAATTCGTTAATAACGCCAACACAAATCAGTTTTAAATTTTTGACTTTTGAAGTCAAACTTCAAAAATATTATACACTATAATACCCTATCAACCTACGTTAATTACATTATCATCAATTCAATATAGCAAAACAAAAGCTAATCACAATTGAACCTATAGGTTCCTGACTTTACTTTACACATCTTTTAGTTTTTCTCATAAAACAAAATCTCTCGTCCTCCTAACTTCCATTTACATTTATCACATTTAATTCAAGTTAAAAACTGTAATGCAGCTCAATAAATCATTCGCGTCAACCAGTGTTCATTTGATTCTAAATTCAAATCGCGTTATAGAACCTACCCGTATCGACCTACAATAATAATTAATCCCTAACTCAGCATCTCCTTTTCTGAATATTTCTGAATAGGAAGGCACACAAAAAATAAATAAACAATCTATAAATACAATGGTCCTTCATACTCGCTTATACTTTTTCATCAACAGTTCAAAATTAAAAACAATCTTAAGATAGTTATCCTAACTAGATTTGGTGGCGCATCACCATGCATTAAGTGCAATACCTACCTAACTTACTTTAACATGTTGCAATAACACAAAAACTCCTATGACTTTGTATTTTTCTAAGAAAATCTCATATATCAAACCCTACTAAACTTTTCAACAAAATAACCTACACCTATTAAAATTCCTACAATTCTCTACTAAATCCTACTAGTATGACTACTTCCTACAACTATCAACTTACAAAACCCTCGTTTCCTATGAACTCTTTTTACCTCAATCTATGCTCCTACAATATTTACTAACCTCCAGCGTGTACTTAGTACAAGGTACAAGTTACTCATAACTTGGTGACCTTCTCTTCCTGCTTTACTCGTTTCTATACTCCGCTTTATGGCTAGAGGTAGGGCACTGCAAGTACTCGCTCGAATAAGCCACCCGAAAAACTAAAGCAGGGCATAGCGAGTACTTGCTCGAATGAGCGGCCCGAACTGGGGAAGTACCTCCACCTTACAGAAAACCGCGGCCATAATAACACTAACATTGAGTAGTGTTGTGTTCCTGGCGGTGAGTAAGGTTGCCAGAGCTCTTTGAGGATTCGCTGCGCGGACAGCGGAGGACCGGCGGTGCTTGTTGCTGTCAAGCTCGGCGTAGACGCGGCGTGCTGGTTAGGCGGTCAGGGAGACCTGATGAAACGGCTGACCGCTGGCCGCCCGCAGGTTGAACGGGATCCCGAACCCAGGGATCACTTAATCTCCGCCCTGGGAGGCTGATCCGCCAGCCTGTGTAAAGTATCTGAAGTGGTTGTCGTGCCGGAGAAGGAGACCGGAGTGGACACGGCTACTACAACAGATGGGGATCAGGGGTCCTTCCGCCCGCCGTGCCAGCAACCGTATCATCTGTGGTGAGCTTCGGCAGTCTTAAAACCGCACCGTTTGTCCTCTAAGCTGTCTGTGCAGTGAATTATCATCCTTAGCCTTAGTAACTTTTTTTATATATTATGGCCATGAGAACGAAAAAGAAAAGAGTTTGTACTGCGGCTACTCCATCCACACATAATGTGAATTTCTGCAACATCAGGGGTATTCACGCAAATCTTAACGCAGTCCACCACCATCTCGAAACTGCGCAGCCGACCATTCTTTTTCTAACGGAGACGCAGATATCCTGCCCGGCCGACACAACATACCTTCACTATCCAGGCTACAAACTCGAACACAATTTTATGAGTCGTGCCGGTGTATGTATGTTCGTCCGGGAGGATATCTGCTGTCGCCGCCTTCATAGCCTTGAAGACAGGGACCTGGGTGTTATGACATATTGTGGGTGCGCGTAGATTACGGCGGCCACCCTCGTATCTATGCGTGCCTATACAGGTCTCATAGCGGTGACACGGACGTAACTCGACTCTTCACGCACCTGAGTTTGACGACTGACAAAGTTCTAGAGCAATATCCCACAGCAGAACTAGTTGTTTTCGGAGGTTTAACGCCCACCATCGCGAGTGCCTCAGCTATCGAACCAATAACTATGCTGGGATATCTGCTCATGAATTTGCTCTGACCTATGGATTCTCTCAGCTGGTACTTTTTCCAAAGAGAATACCAGATATAGAGGAACATACGAGCTCCTTAATGGACCTTCTGCTTACTACTCGTCCGGACGGATACTCCGTCTCAGTGGATGCGCCTCTTGGCTCCTCGGACCACTGTCTCGTTCGGACTCAAGTGTCATGCACACAACCCGATCCTTCTGGGCCAACTAATTGGCGTCGTTTTTGGCACTATAAGTCGGCAGACTGGGATGGATTGCGAGAATTTTACACATCAGAAAGAAGATCCTGACGTCTGCGCAGCCGCAGTCACTGAGACAATCCTTAATGGTATGGAATGCTATATTCATAACCCGCGAGTAGCTGCCGGCGTCAAAAGACGACCGTGGTTTAATAGGTCTTGCAGAAAAGCTAAAATTCTTAAGCAAAATGCATATGAGGCTTGGACCACGGCTCGTTATAATAAGGATCCGAATACTTCTGAGTTAAAACGCAAATTAAATGCTGCCTCGAGGTCAGTAAGAAAGCAACTGCCAGAGCAAAATTCCAATTTTTCGGCAAAATAGGTGGGCGACTTGCGAGCTATCCTTCTGGGAGTCGTGCTTTCTGGTCGCTTGCCAAAGCTGCCGAAGGGAACTTTTGCCAGTCGTCGTTACCACCACTGCGAAAGACCGATGGTGACTTGGCCCATAGTGCTAAAGAGCCGATCTAATGGGCAGTCTCTTTGCCTCGAACTCGAACATGAACGGTGAAAGCGGTGTACCACCTACTATACCGTGGTGCGGTAAGACCATGCCGGAAATCTCCATAACGCAGCGGGAGGTCAGGCGGGCGTTGCTTTCTCTAGACGTTCATAAGTCGAGTGGGCCAGACGGTATACCAGAATTATGCAGTGTGCTCCTGAGTTATGTCCTGTACTCACGCGCCTCTTCGCGCTTTCCTACCACACTAGGCAATTTCCGACTTCATGGAAGACTGCGAATGTGCACCCGGTGCCCAAAAAGGGCGATAGATCAGATCCATCGAATCACAGGCCTATCGCTATTACCCCTCTCCTCTCTAAGGTGATGGAGCGTGTGATTAACACACAGCTTCTAAGATACCTAGAAGTACACGATCTGGTCAGTGACCGTCAATATGGCTTTCGCCACGGTCGCTTGACTGGTGACCTTCTAGTGTATCTCTCACACCGATGGGCACTAGCCATTGAGAGTCAGGGGGAGGCATTGGCATGTAGCCTGGACATAGCGAAGGCGTTCGATCGGGTCTGGCACCGGGGTCTTCTATCGAAGTTGCTATCTTACGGAGTGCCCGAGGGTTGGGAAAATGGGTGGCTAGCTTTTTGTCCGGCAGACGCATACGAACCGTAGTTGACGGTAGTTGCTCTGATAGCATGGACATTAATGCTGGTGTCCCGCAAGGCTCTGTGCTGTCTCCTACGCTGTTTCTACTGCATATCAATGACATGTTGGACATCAACAACATACATTGCTATGCAGATGACAGTACTGGAGACGCTTTTTACACGGGTCGTGCAAACATCCCTCGTTCCGTTGAGGAGGAAAACCGCGGAGAACTTGTGTCTCAAATCGAGACCACACTGTCGCAGGTCTCTGACTGGGGACGTGTAAACTTGGTCCGATTCAACCCTACAAAGACACAAGTGTGCGCGTTCACCGCTAAGAAAACTCCATTCACTGTAGTCCCACAATTCCAGAACACTCCCCTCTCCATCTCCAACAGCATTGGGATCCTTGGTGTCGACGTCTCCAGCGATGTTCAGTTCTGAGATCATTTACAAGATAAGGTGAAGCTTGCGTCCAAAAAACTTGGTGTACTCAACGGAGCGAAGCAGTACTTCACGTCGGGGCAAAGACTTTACAAGTCGCAAGTTCGGCCCCATATGGAGTACTGCTGCCATCTCTGGGTAGGTGCACCCGGATACCAGCTTGGCCCTTTTGAGTCGGTTCAACGACGGGCTGTGAGAATTGTCGACGATTCTCAACCCGTCAAGCGTCACCATACTAAGGAAATTATCCGCCCTTGCCGCGTACAAACGGACATACACCTTACTTTATTACGTTTATTCCTCTTTATTTATTTTTAGGTATGTTCCCTAAGATATACAGTATAAAAAAAAAGTAATAAGAATAAGTTTATGATAAATATAATAAGTAATAATATATTTATTTACTAAAAAAATACATAGTTTTTTATATATAGCACATTACTAGGGGTCAAAATGAACACTAGTCTGAGGAGAGACTTTGCCTCACTGTGTGTGTGTTCTACCGCTTGTGCAGTGGGTTGTGTTCTGAAGAATTGTTCGAAATGATGCCCACGGCTACTTTCTACCATCGTACCGCTCGCCATCGGCAGGGAATTAATTCTCACACTTTAGAACCTAAATGGTCGCGTACAGTGCGATTTCAGAGAAACTTCCTCCCGCGAACGCTTAAGCTGTGGAATGAGCTCCCTGCCAAGTTTTTCTGCAAGGACTACAGTATGGAGTTCTTCAAGAAAGAAGTTATTAGATTTCTGAAGGGTCCGTACGTACATTTCTCAACAACGCATTGTTGTGCCTAACTAACCTAACAATCTCATACGGACCCTTACAAATTTTCTTTAATTTATATGAGAACCCTGTTTGTCGTTTATCAAAATATAACAATACTACATCTCCTACAACCAAACATTTCGGTTTCGCCAGACGATCAAATACAACTTTTTGTTGCTGCTGCGCTCGCATTATTCTTTGCCTAACTTTTCCTAAGAAAATATTAATATACCTTCCTAATTTACCTACTTGGCGGAAGTTTTCGTAGCTCTTCCTTACCATGTGGTAAAAATTAACACACCTTATATATGTAAGTGGTAACCTTACGTGCTTTCCACTTACCCTCGTCGACTTCATGAGACCATAATTCCTTATCTTCTGTGGCTGCCCAATCTTACCATAGAAGGAAATAATCAAACAATACAATGAGATACATATATTCTAAGTAGCTTTGCCCGGATTTATTCTCTTTCTTAACCAATTTGCTAGATTTTGCACGGTTGCCTCGCGACTTTTGTCTAGTCTTCCTACTTGATGCTTGAGCACATGGTTGCTTAGTTTTAGAGTCCAACTCTCCTTGCTCGGCCCTATAACACTCTTTTGAGATACTCATCTCCTCCCTATCTTCCACCATTAAAACACTATCTGCCCTATCCTTCACTACATTTGTAGCCAGCACATTGTATACATTCTTCGAACTTGGATCCATGACATGTGGCTTTAATTGAGGAAACGAAACTATAACCTTATCGCCAATATATACATTTTGCTTCATTAAGTCAATATGACACTTGTACTTATGCAAAAAGTCAAGACCTAAAATTGGAAATTTGCAACCTTTAAGAACAATAAAGTCTACTTCAAAGACTTTTTCTGCAATTTTGATATCGATGCTATGCAATCGATATCCTTGGCTCAGTGTACCATTAGCCGAAGTCATTCGCACTCCTTCTTCTTCACGTCATCAGTGACTATATAACTAAATATTCTGTAAATATCTTAAGCGGATACCTGTTGCTGTTATCAATGTCGAGCAAAAAATTCAAGTTTGTTGTATGGGAGCCCCTTAAATATTTATTTTATTCCGTTGTTATAGCGGCAACAAAAATACATCTTCTGTGAAAATTTCAACTGCCTAACTGTCACGGTTCATGAGATACAGCCTGGTGACAGACGGACGGACAGCGAAATCTAAGTAATAGGGTTCCGCTAATTACCCCTTGGGTACGGAACCCTTAAAGTACGGTTATTTTGGTTTGTTATTTATTACATACATTCATAGGTAACAGACTTTATTATTTAGTGACTGATTGAAATTACCATCAAATACTAATTTAATTGGTTCTAGTACTAATTAAATCGGTTAAGCCGTTTCTGAGATCAGCGTGCACAAACGCACAAACACACAGACAAACAGACACAAATTCTAACAACTATTTTTTTTTGCTTCGGTGACATAATAACTACTTGTAAAAATTGTTTTCTTGAAAAAATATATAATGAACCTACAGACACGGCTCATTTAAAATTTTATTATATGTTAATTTTTAACATAGAAAAGATTTAACATAAAACCTAAGTATAATAAAATTTACGTAAAACGAAATCGTGAATCAAAGGGCACTGAAAGACAATCTTGTTCCGCCCTGATCAAGGGCTGGGGCCGGCACTGGGGCTCCGGAGGTTCTGACTTAGGGCATGTACTTACAACAGAAATTTATAGCTCTTCTGCACATCGACTTTCCACAAGCTTGCTGTTAGAAATCCCCAGACATGTTACACAATATTACAACGATTCTTATACAGTGCATGCAATCAAACTCTGGAACGCTTTCCCCTTGGATATAAGACGTGCGCAAACTGTATCACTGTTTAAGAAAATGATTCATTCTCATTACCTTAATTTAAACCGATAATGTATTTATTAGTTTATATTATTGAAAAATTAAATTTTTATATGTATTCATGTTGTATGTATTAATTTATTCTAATATATGTATTGTATATTTCAAATATATTACCTGCTCTTCCTATCCTCCGTAATTATTTTGTAATTTCGTCTACCCAAAGGTTGTCTGGAAGAAATCGCTTATTAGCGATAAGACCGCTTATATTGTGATTTTCTTTTGTTTTTATTGTTATTTGTATATTTTAATATGTGCAATAAAGTATATTACTACTACTACTACAATTGCTTTTATGCCCTATTCTACGACTACTGGTACTCTCAGTTCAATCCCACCTATATCCTGTTAACTTCTTCAATAATGAAGAACATCACATTTGCTATCTGTTTTTTTTACAACCATAATACAAGTTACTTATAACTAAATTTCAAAGTTTTATTTATATTATTTTTAAGTATTTTAATATAATCCTATTTTAATGTAATAGAACACGGTTCCAATGAAAATTTTGACTACCTAAATTTTTTTTACAGAAATCAATGGAAACTTATTCAACTAGCTATTTTGGAGAGAAGTATTAAAAATAGAAAATACAAAAAGGTAGCTAGGTACCTACGTAAAATCGTTTTTGTAGGATGTTGGATGGATCAGGGAGTTTGCCTGCTGTATGTGGTGCTTGTGCAAGATTTTATAAAGGTGTAGGTTTTGCCTTATACCTACAGAATCCTAAACTGTATCAAAATTAAGTATCGCTAGATGTAGATTCTGCGATATTTGCCATGCAAAAATATACTGAAGGTTGTTGTACTATTTACCTATATATGAGCTCCTTGTAAAGGTAAATGAGATGTCCTTATGTATTTGAAGGAGATCCTGCTTCGATGGTTTTGTTACGAACGGATTACTAAAAATTATCCAAACTGGTCTCGAAATACCATACATGACACGCACACACAAACACGCACAAAATACACGCCGAAACCAGAATCTCTTAGTTAAGTTTTTGTCTAGAATAAAACTATTTTATTAGTAGGTGTTTAAAATTAGTATAGCCATTAATTATTAGAAAAATAACAGTGGCACTCGGGGACTGCCGCGGTAAAGCTATTGCATAGTATTTTTTATCAACTTCTGCAATTATAATTATTTATTTATTTTTTATTTATGCAGTATTTTTTTCCAATACCTAACAGTTGTGTTAGTTTCTAGGATTGCATGAGATTTTTGCACATAATTTTAAGAATGGCATTGGACTGCTGCCAGGGGTCTGTTTACTGAATATCTGTAAGTTCCAGGGTCTGATTTTGATTTCTGAAGTGAGCGCGGATGTTTAATTGCAATTGTCGCAAGTCGCAAATAACCCCTATTGATTTCGCAGCCTTTTGCTTCGAAATCGGTCGCGGTTTTTTTTTTCATTCTTTTATTAATGATTTAGTATTTTGTTTTACACATGCAGAATCCGTTCCTATCGTTTGAAACTGATTTGCTGTCGATCTGACCGATAATTCTAGTAGATTTTAATCGAAATAAGAAATGTCGACAGACCTTTAGTAATTTCTTGCAAGGTCTCAAAAGACGACTATCAGGTAAGTTCTTTTGGCAAGTCAGAAGAACTAAGTTTAACGCGATGTGATCTACCTTGCTGTACCTTTTTTTATTTTTTGAGATCTAAGGCATTATAAGTATATAATATGCGTGTCGCTACTTTTTGTACAATCAAAGTTCATCAAATGCACGTCAAAAACTAATTGCACCCACCGTAAATACTTAGTACTTTTGTAAAATCATTATAAGCGATGTTGTTCATTATATCTGCCTCTATGGGTATTAAGAAGAGCTGAAAAGAGATATTTCAGCAAATATTTTTATTTAAGGTTTTTCTGGAGTACTTGAACTAAATCGTCCTCGTCGTTGTCCTGATTAGTTAAATTCCCGATATTTCGGCACATTCGCCCCGTCAAAAATTGTAATACTTACTCAAAAGTCGGCAAATGCTTAACATTTGCTACATTGGATAGAATTACACAGACTTAAAATTCTTTCGACAGAACGCTGATATACACCAAGATTGGAGCGAGAAGCGACAGAAATCGACAAATATAAAAATTACAATCACAAAAACACGTTTAAATTGTTAAGTAGTCCACGTACTTGACAATTTAACAATAGTAATAGGCTGTTATCGTTTTTTGCACAATTTATTGTATTAACTATAAAATAATCTCTGTAGGTTGTTTCAATTTTATCATTTGTTGTTTCATCTTTAAATATATTTTTTTGAGGATGTCTCATATTTTAATGTCTCCCAGGTATTTAATCGTGCTTTCAATAAGTAACTTGTTAGACGTTAATATTGCACACAATTGCCTATTGACAAATTCTACAGTACAGATATAAGACAAAATTTAAACGTTTCCTATAGATGGCGTTGTTCAAAAAAATATCACGCTATGGTTTTTAGTTGTTCGACATAATTGCCTCGATTTTCTGAATATTGTAACGCAAATATCAAGAGCATTTTTAATTAATTGGAACCCAATTTTTTGAAAGACTCACAAATACCTGTGAGTTTAATGATTTCTAAGTCGTTTGTCAATGAAGACTTAGACATCTAGATACCGTGTCCGAAACAACACCAAACGGAGTGTTGCGAGCCATTTTACTATCAATGTGTGTGTAAATCAGCTAATACGACTATCATTTTTACATCTGTGTGCGTAATTTTGGTGTTACCAACCTTAAGTGATTACCCCGAATTGGGGAGTTCTTACTGTTATTCGGTACTACAATTTATTTGCACTTTCGATGATCCCCTATGGTGAAACATTATTTTGAGATAGAACGTAAGCCTTTGATACGAAGGTAGCAAACTGTTTACCATGGAACAGGGCCATTGAAATCGTTTTATTCGCCAAATGTCAAGAAACAATATAGCTGTTCACTATTTTTAAAGAACATTCACTGTTCTATCTCCTGAGCATGTGCAGCCAATGCGTTGTATTCGGACTGTAAGTGCCGCCAAATGTAACATAGAGTGCATACATTTTTAGTCAACAAATAGGTGGAATGCGCGCGTAGAGAGCATAGAGCACATTCAATGCATAAATATTAGAATTACTAAATTTCTTTTGCGAAAGCGATAATGCTGATATTGTTAAAGCAATCGGATCAAAATTCTATTGCTTAAATGTGTACAATTTTCTCAATTAACATTTATTATGCATCTTATACTCGTCAGTTTTGTAAGTTACAGTGTCATTTAATTACCACCGTTACTACAGCGCCTATTCTAAAAAGCGCTCCTTAATTTTTAGTTTTTGCTTTAATATTTTTATTATTAGTTAGGAAACCCGCATACGTAACACGTATTCTGAGAAAATTTCAGGATTTTGCCTACTTCGAGCTCTTTAAAGGTTTTCAGGTAGGGAAACAATCAGGGAGTTTAATTAATAAACAATAGAGTATTTTAATCTGAATTTACATAGGAAATATAAAGATTATATATACATAATATGTTATTTAAAAAATAATCAATAAATAAAAGATTTTAGTTGAACATTTTATTAGTTATCCAAAAGAAAATCAAACAAAAATCATTATAAGTACATTATATTTATTTTTACTAATAAGTCTATCATTGTAAATTAATAACTTATATTACTGATTGACATAGAATATTATACAAGCAATGCAATTTACACTCGCCCTATAATTTTACACACTCAATTGCGCGTGTGCGTAGGTACACCGACTTGCTAATAAAGTACCTAGTATTAGGTAACTAAAGTTGAAGTTTTATATAAAGGGTCCAAAGCGTGACGTTAACGTCACAGATCTTTGTAAAGAAAAAATATTTTTCCTAATTATTTATGTATTTTAAGATACGGTAATTAATTAATTTCGTAGTTCATAAAATACATAAGTACTACTTTTTTTATTGATATTTACATCTAACTGTTATGTTTTTTTTTATTTAAATATTGCAGAAGTCCGGGGTAAAGGTTTATGTTCTATAGATACAATGTGTCACGGGGTCATCAATACATAAATACTTTATCAACCTGAAATAGTGTAATGTATGTAAGTGACGTTAGGTGAAAATTGTTGTTTGTTTTACGAATAATTATTTTTAAAACTTAGTTTGTATCTTAAATATAGCAAGCAGATTAGTGTAATAACTAGTGGAAAGTGATTTTTTATCATCATCCTTTTTTTTTATCAATAGTTTAGCACGATTTTATTGCACAAATCGTCATTCTTATTACTTTACGCGGGAGCACAGTTCGCGTCGACGCACAGATTACGTTTGATGTAGTGTGACGGCAAGTACCTGAAAATTCAGGTACTCGGATTGGCTCGTTTTGTGTGCCCGACCACGGTATCTAGACGTAAGTATAAGTCATCTTTGGTGTTTGTATTAGTTTCAGGTTACTACAGGGGCGTTTTGTTGACAAGCATTATACACATTGAATGCGCTCAATGCTGTTTATGCGCTTATTCGATCGTTCTGTTGTCCAAAAATTAATGCGCTATGACATCACTTCCGGACCTCATTCAACGCATTGGCTGCACATGACTGTATATGACGGAGTTATGCCCAAACATACAAAAAAAAATTAACATCCGAATTGAGATTCCTTCGCTTTTTTTTGAAGTTAGCTAAAAAGTATCGGTGATACTTTTAGTTCACGTTCTTTAAGTTATTTCTTTAAGTATTAAAATTGTTTTTGGCACAAATGTCACAGCTATTGCTTTTATGCTCTATTCTACGATTACTGGTAGGTAGTCTAAGTTAAATTCATCTATTATATGTCCTGTCATGAAACTTATTCAACTAGCTATTTTGGAGGGAAATTTTGTAAAAGAAAAATACAAAAAATAGGTTTTTGTTGGATGTGTTGGATGCATCAGGGAAATTGTCTACTTATGTGACGCTAGTGCACGATTTTATAAAGGTGTGGATTCTGCCTAATGAGTGCAGAATCCTAAAAAGTATCAAAATTAACTATCGCCTATTCACTGTAGTCCCATAATTCCAGAACACTCCCATCTCCATCTCCATGAGCGTTGTGATCCTTGGTGTTGACATCTCAAGCGATGTTCAGTTCCGAGATCATTTACAAAATAAGGTGAAGCTGGCGTCCAAAAAAATAGGTGTACTCAACAGAGCGAGGCATTACTTCACGTCAGGGCAGATGTTACTGCTTTACAAGTCGCAAGTTCGGCCGCATAGTAAGGAATTTTGTTAGGTGCGTGCACTCTAGTGTTAATGGTTTTGGTACGAACGGATTACTAAAAATTATCCAAACTGGTCTCAAATTGCCGAACATGGCACACAAGTAAACACGCACAAAATACTCACCTAAACCAGAATCTCTTAGTTAAGTTTTTGTCTAGAATAAAACTTTTCTAAAAAAAAAAAACTGGAATAATATATTATTTATTTATATATATATATATATATATATATATATATATATATTTATCATTTATAGGTATATAGTACAATATGTACCTTCAATATTTTTGGCACGGCTAATATCGCAGAATCTACATTTTTTTTTTTTTTTATGCCACTAAGGTGGTAAACAAGCACACGGTCCGCCTGATGGTAAGCGGTCACCGTGGCCTATGGACGCTTGCAGCACCAGAAGTATCAGTCGCGCCCCCCAAACTGTAGTCCTTAGAGAAAACCTTGGCAGGGAGCTCATTCCACAACTTAAGCGTTCGCGGGAGGAAGTTTCTTTGGAACCGCACTGTACGCGACCATTTCGGTTGTAACGTGTGAGAATGAATTCCCTGCCGATGGCGAGCGGTGCGATGGTAGAAAGTAGCCGTGGGCATCATTTCGAACAATTGCTCAGAACACAACCCATTCACACACAAGCGATAGAACACACACAGGGAAGCAAAGTCTCTCCTCAGAATTAAGGGTTCGCAGCACCGATGATCGTTGGAGCCGACGATTCTTAAAGTGAAGACCACAAATCGGTAAGCACAACGTGGATCACCCTGCAGTCATAGTGGAGAAATAAAATCCCCCTAACACGACGCCGACGTCCTAGGGTTCGTCGGCGCCCGCAAGGATACACGAGGTATCAAAGAGTGCCGGGGCGCTCCTCGCCCTCACTTAATCGCAACCGCACCCGCGTTACGGGGAACTCCCATCTTGGCGCTGCCTCACCTTCGGGTTCGAGGCTCACGCTAGTCGAAGGGACGCCCCCGAGAGCGACAATCCAAGCCGAGGCTCCCCCCGCGGGGAGCCCTTGAGCGTTGGGCGCTATACGCTCCTGCTGAGTATCGCCCCAAAAAGCCTGGTGAAGCAATAATGGCTGCAACAGCCAATTACATAGTCAGCTCGGGAAAAAAAGAGTATGGTGGCGCCCATTAAAAAAGGCGTATGCCCAAAAGTGGGCTGCTACAATATGCTGAATGATTGATAGTTGGATGAGCGATGTTTTTTTAGGGTTTACGAAACCCTAAAAAACATCGAACGGAATCCTTTAAGATTCGCCATGGTTGTGATAGAAGCTTTAAATTATTTATTTTAATTTTATGTTGCCTGTTTCTTTTTTTGTTTGTTTTTTAGGTTATTATTGAAAACATCCTTGCTTCACCAGCAGTCTAGGCCATTTGCTAACTGGACATGCAGCAACACACAGTTTATCTTTGTACCTACCTAGTACCTAATGTTTCCCACAACAAAACACAACACAACACAACGGTGAACATTTATAGATTCGTCATGCTTTTTAATTGAATTATAAATACCTAGATATTTTTTATTAGCAATGGAATAATTTATTTCATAGCTTCTTAAGGTTGCGCACCTGAAAGGTAATTAGGAACCCTATAACTAAGGCTTCGCTGTCCGTCCGTCCGTCCGTCCGTCCGTCCGTCCGTCCGTCTGTCTGTCATCAGGCTGTATCTCATGAACCGTCATAGTTAGACAGTTGAAATTTTCACAGAAGATGTATTTCTGTAATGCCGCTATAACAACCAATACTAAAAAACAGAAAAAAATTAAGTGGGCTCCCATACAACATACGTGATTTTTTTGCTCGTTTTTGTAGATAATGGTACGGAACCCTTCGTGCGCGAGAACGACTCGCACTTGACCGATTTTTAATTTCTTATTTCAGAATAATCCCTTTGGAATTCTGCTTTGTGTTATTTTCTTGTTGGATATTTAGTTTAATATTGTGGTCCCCTGAAATAAATAGTTTTTTTCCCACTGGAAGAGGTTCCCTCGGACTGCTTTTAGTGTTGAAATGGTTCTTCTACTAGGAGTAAAGTCAGTCAGTCCGCGTCAGTTCTTGGCATTTAAAATATACCTAGCGAGTGTAGTTTAGATGTTAGCCTCAAGGTCAGAAAGTTAGCCAACCTGCGTTAAAAGCAGTAATGCTCCGTTTTTTTTTCTGAACGGGCTATGCAGTTTGCTGATGCAGCCATTACCGGGCTTTTGGGGCGAGACTCTGAAGGAGGTTAAGCCCATATAGCGCGCAACGCTTCCGCGGGGGGAGCCTCGGCTTGAGTTGTCGCTCTTGGGGTCGTCCCTTCGACCAGCGTGAGCCTCGAACCCGAAGGTGAGTCAGCGCCAGCGATGCTGCGTGGATAAACCAGACCACAAGCGCTCTCCAGTCGTATCGTTTTGTGAGTAACACACGGTTCTTGGTAAGCGAAGCCTTAGTAATAGGGTTTCTAATTACCTATTAGGTACGGAACCCTAACGAAAAAGAAAACAAGAGACGGAAAACAAAGTGAAAAGAAAACTTTTGAAGTATTCATAAAATAATGTAGAGAGAGCTTTAAAAATAAAGCAAGCGAAGCATGTAGAATGTTTTGGTGTGCCAAGATCCACAGTTCTGGACAGGCTCTACGGAAGAACTGCGTCTAATACTGAGAGGAAACTGGGCTCTGATTCCATATCAGGTGAAGATGAAGAAAAAAAATCGCTGAATGGATCATGAATATGGCCACGAAAATAGGGTGTATTTTAAAGATGAGATGCCAGGCCAAACGTGATATCAAAATGTCTTACGCTGGCACCCTGAAATAAGTTTGAGAGAGCCAGAAGGCATCAACAAAGCAAGGGCGTCAGTTTCTCAAGAACAAATAATGAAGTGGTTTTTAGAACTAGAAAAATTGATGCTCTTGATATAATGGCAGATCCCGACCAAATCTTTAATGGAGGTGAAACAGGATTTTTTATGTGTCCTAAAACAGGAAAAGTTTTGGTCCCAAGTAGATATAGAAAGGTTTATGTTACGAAGACTGGAAATTAAAAAGACAATATTACAATTTTAGTGGTTATTACAGCCAGCGTAACATGCCGGAGAATTGGGTGTTAGGAAAAGCTGAAAGTGGAGAGATGCATGGATGCGGGGTGAAACTTTTTATGAATATTTTGTAAATGATTTTAATAAATGGGTTATTTAAAACGGAATTGAAAACCTATAATTTTATTTGTGGACGGCCATAAGTCCACATGACTATGCCACTTAGAGGGTTTTGTCAACGAAATGGTACAGTGCTTTATGCGTTACCTCCTAATACAACGCACATTCTGCAACCATATGACACCAGGGTTTTTAAACCATTAAAATCTAACTGTAAAAAAACAGTTTCGGATTGGCAAGCCAAAAACCAAAATTTTAATAAAGTTATTTCAAAAAGCAATTTTTGCCAAATTTTTAAGGAGACACTGAACAAAGCCGTCATGTCAATAACAAATGTTTTTAGCAAATGTGGTCTGTATCCTATAGACGCAGATGGTGTTGACTATATAAAGTGTGTACAAAAGAATTAAAAATTAGGATTTTTGATCAACAATCAAAAATTACCGTTAAAGAGTTTGATACAGCATCCAAATTAATTTTATCAGTAAAATAGAAGCTCAGTGTGCAAGGCATTAACTACGAGAATATACCTAGTCAGTGTAATTTTATTAGTAAACGCACAACGCACTGAATGCAGACTGTGAAAATCTAAAACACCCAAAAGTTCCTTCGAATCAGCTAACAGATACCTATGATGCTGCATATGATCTTTTTTTTTACTGAGCGTCTAAAAGAATCAAAAAGCGTAATAATAAATAAAACAACTGAATCTCTTCCTGAAATTTGTGTCTTTGAGCGATATGTCAATGATACCATTTTGTTCTCTGTTAGAAGAAGGCGCTTATGCTGAAACTGAATCAGATTCTCCTATAAAAATGTCACTGCGAGCAAATAGTAATCGTGGCAGAAGTTTATAATAATCACCCCAAGTCTAGAGACAAAAATGTCACTAGTGATTTTATTTCTCAAAATGCAAATGATCGAATCTCATTTGAATCGCTGCATTTTAAAGGGCCATTTGTCAAAAATGAGATAATAATGGCATTTTGTTAAGGTACTGACAATATAACATATCAAACGGTTGTCCAGGTAGATAAGTGTCATCCAATATTGACTTTATTTGAGTTCCATGTTAAAGAGACGTTTGTCCAGGACTAGCGTCCCTTTAACATGAAACTACAAAAATGCAATGAAGTTTGCGTCGTAAACATATTATTTTATGAATTGCAACACTGTGTAAAAGTCAAAAGACTAGGATCCAGTGTCACTTAAAACTTAAAAAAAAAACATTTAAGGTTAATAAAAGCACGTATTTGGCGCGCATCCCCCCGACCGACCTCGGCACAGTCGAAAAACTATTTTAGGCGGCCTCGGCACGTACTAGCGGCCCCAGACGATGATCTCGCTATCCGGATAGCGAGACTAGTCTCAACGACCTCCTACCTCCTAATAGGTCCTCCCCCTAACACGTCCCTGGGTTCGTCGGCGAACGCACGGACCTACCTCATACACGAGGTATCAAATAATGCGAGAAGAGTCGCCCCCACTCACTCGCAATCGCAACCGCGTAACTGGGAACTCCCCTCCTGGCGCTGACTCACCTTCGGGTTCGAGGCTCACGCTGGTCGAAGGGACGACCCCAAGAGCGACAACCCAAGCCGAGGCTTCCCCCGCCCTTGAGCGTTGGGCGCTATATGGGCTAAGACTCCTTTAGTCTCGCCCCAATAGCCCGGTGAAGCAGTAATGGGTGGCTCAGCCGACTGAATATTCAGTCAGAAAAAAAAGCAAATAATACAGTACATTCCAGTAGCATACGTAGAGTTCTATCAAAACATCATTGATTTGCCAACTACAGAATGTGGCCATGATGACATCATAAATGATGAATAGGTAGGTTCTAGTTTTAGTTTTATCTATCTATTGACTGAATTTCGATTGTAAGATTTTTCTTAAGAATAAAGCTTTATTTTAATTTTCTTTAGAATAATTTTAAACCCAATACCTTAGCAAAATATTCGTTCCATGTTAAAGGCCTTAAGTCCACCACTTTTGGCCTGAGATATTTATGATAAAATACGATATAACTTTATACTTAATGAATTGAAAAGATGTATAAAAATATAAACTGAATCCACAAAGAATTAATAAATTACTTCCCATAGTAATTTTTTACGAGGGAAACATTTTTTTGATTATCCTAAAATTCCATCCAATTGACTACGGGAACTTTAACATGGAGCGATTCATTTGTTCAAGAAACTTCTTCCACAAAATCAAATCAGCAAGCCACAGCTACAAATATATCCCTTCAAGTAGCAACAAGTATTGAAAAAGATTTATTTATCCCCACATTGAGCTGCGCTAATTGTTCAAGAACTCTTAAATGTTTCTTTTCCTGTTGACAATATATCACAATAACAGACCACAAAAATACAAGAACCTAATCACGAGTGTAAAGAAAACCAAAAATGTGTATTTGAGAAACATCTCCGATTGCCAGAATTACCTACAAAAAAAAGCGTCTAAATCACTTACCTTAGCCAAATCGCCTAGTGCTATATCTTCTAAATTATGGAAACAATATTATGATGAAAAACAGGAAGAAAAGGAAAAAAAAGAGAAAGACAACTAGAAGAAGCGAGATCGACTAAAGATCAAAGTTGAAAATAAAAAGAAAAAAAGATCACTTCTAAAAATATAAAAAGTAAAAAAGATAATAATAAAACTGTAATCAAAAGTAGTTCTTGCAGCGAGGAGCTAATTAGTGACACAAAGGATGATAAGGGAAAAAAACATTGGCTGTAATATTTGTATTAGATGGTATCACTTAAAATGTACAAGTTTTAACGAGTTCCCATATATAGAAGCAGCAAAAGTAGAATATAAATGCGACTTTTTTAGTACCTTAGAAAGTACAAGAGTAGTAGAAGTAGGTATCTGGAATTCGCAATAATTTTCAGAGCTTACTTTAGTTAACTTTAATAAGTTAAATAACATATTTTATTTTAAAGCAACAGGTGCATTTTTGGTTTCATCAAAGAAAGATTTTCTTTTATCATCGACTGTTTAGTATGAGATAAGAGAATCTGTGGATTATTGTTAATCCTTCAACAACCTATTCCTTAGATTATATACTCTATTCACTATTTTCAATTAATAAATGAATACCTTGGACTATGTTTATATTTTTTTACAGTATTTAAATGATAACCAACCTTCACTTAAAGCTACTATATTTTTTTGTTAATTTATTATCTGTGTGCTCATCGTCTCAGAGTGCTTTAGTCCAACGCTGTTACTACTTGAATGCGGTAAATATAAAACAAACCATGATTTTTTAAAATAACATTTACTACGGCAGCAATATAGGTAATAATAGTAGGACCCCTGCGGCGCGTTCATAAACCCAACTCTGGTTATCCCGGGTAGTACTGACAGCAGGATAGCAAATATATTTTGTCACAGTAATGAAAGAGAGAGCATAAAACTATACCACGGTAGAGACAGTTTTTGAACGCGACCTAGAACTGCTGTGTTGTATTTTTTCGGTCAACAATTGCCGTTACAATGGCAGCACTAATCTGTCCAATTGTGTAAACAAACAAAACAAATCTGACTCATCAATACTTTGTCAAATACGGTTTAATTCGCAATGACATCAAGATTTTCCTGTGTCAGTAAACAGAGGAAAACATTCGCGTAAAATAATCACAGCAATCAAATCGTTACTAGTAGCGGCATCTGTTAAATTGAATGAGTACTTTTAAGGTTTATACATAAGTAAAAGTTTTCATTGGTCAATGTGTCGCTGTCGTTACCTTGAACGAATGAGAGCGAGATACAACACAACACATGAGTTCAAATGAGACAAAACAACAACAACGCTGTTGCCATCGATTCGGAGGTCAAACAACGCGCATGTCAAGTGCACTTTAGTAAATATAAACTAGAGCTATGCGCTGAACAACTTTTAAATTCTCGCTACACTAGCTATTTGCGTTGACTCCGTCTTTAGTTTTTTTTTTCTAATATAGGATCCTTAGACTCAAGAAACCCTTCAACGCGTTGGTTGATTAACTTCCTAGCACTTGTTTACATGTTTTATGATAGGTACCTACATTATTTACTTGGGAAATCGTTATTTACGTATCAAGTAGTTCCAAAGTTAGTGACGGGTCTTCCACTTAAAACAATAAAAAATTGTTTTGAAAATTGTGTTTTCATTTAGACGGAGCCTAAATTAAAAGTAGGTATAATGTTACCCAGATCAGTAGTACAGTTAACTCCAGTAGTAGATTCTACGACAATTAAATTTTTAACATATTTAGTTGAAAAATATTTAACCGATACTGTTTTTAGGAACCTTAGCCAAGATGACTTGAAGAAAACATGAATAGGGTCATCAAAGAGGTTATTCTGAAACTAAAACGAAAGGTCTGTGTATTTCTATGGCTAGTCACTTATATCTGTACATTAACCTTGGATGTTGTAATTTGTAGATTAATAGTTTCTATAATATGATAATATAATTAGATATTAATTGTAGAATTATTGATGTAATAGTATTGAAAGCGACGACATTTTAGACCAGTCTATTTTAGCGTCAGCTTAGAGTCACAACTATTTTTTATCGATAGAGTAGCCCCCGTGTACACAAAAGAAATAAAAAAGTCAACGGAAAAGTATATTTTTTGGAAAAAATTTCGGATTCGGAAAAAAAGGTTAGGATATTTTCTTTTTCGTAAATTTCGTAAAAAAATTGCGAGTATTAATTATAATTAAAATATAAAAATTATTATTTATTTACAGTAACATTTTGTGTGTAAAATTAATTACCGTTATGGTACTTCTATTGTTGTAAGTGACAGCCTCTGTGACTCAATGACCTGCCTGCTGAATCGGGGGCATGGGTTCGATTTTGATTTATTTTATGTTTGTCTTAGGTCTGGGTGTTTAATATATATATATATATATATACTGTGAATCTAAACCATCCAGGGTGCCACCCAAACGCATACAAAACAATTCATTCAAATCGGTCCAGCCGTTTACGAGGAATACAGTGACATACACATGTACAGAAGAATTATATATATAAAGATTTAATTTCGTTTCGTCCACTGTTGAACCTAGGCCCCGATACTTTCTCCACAACGGTCAGTCCTGAGCGCCTATCCGCTTCCTGTGACTCTGACAAGATCGTCTGTCTACCTGGTAGGAGGCCGGGCCGACCCACGCTGCGTCTTCTGATCCGTGGTCGCCACTCGTGAACCTTTCTTCCCCAACGGTTGTCAGTTCGACGAGCGATGTGGCCTGCTCATTGTCACTTTAGCTTGAACTGTTTGGGCTATGTCGGTAACCTTAGTTCTTCGGCGAATTTCCTCGTTTCGGATTCTATCGCGCAAAGAAACACCAAGCATAGCTCTTACCATAGCTCGACAAGCGACACTGAGCTTATTTAAGAGGCCAACATTAGGAGACCACATTTCTGTTCCATAAGTCATCACTGGCAACCTAGGTACCTATCTAATTTTTAACCCATAGGGCACCTAGATAGAAATGAGAGAAATGTGAAATGTGATCTGCATAATAATAGGATTTTTTATCGGTACGGACCTACTTTATTAATGAAAAAGAAGTTATATTCCAACGCAGTAGTCTGATGTTAGAACGAGATAGAACGTGTCAAGTAGGTATCTAATCAACTATAATCTGAACATCGTTATAGCACACACACAACGCTACTCTATGCATATTGTCATTATAAAGTAAAAGTGAAAAAAGTAGCACAATGCTAGCAGGTTAATATTATTCTACAGCTTAATATTAATATTTCTACCCAATTATATATAATATGTAGAGTACCTAGTAGTCTAGGTTATTAAATATAGTTTTTTTTAAATAGTTACTTCTGTCACTTTTGTGCTCTATATTTACTTAGAACTAAGTATAGTATTTGTAGTATATTACATATAGTATATTACCATCAGGTTAATAATTGCATCGTTTGTTGTTTGAAATAAGATTAATTCATTTAAATAGGCATACATAGCAATCATGCAGAGAAGAATATTCAGAGTCAAAAGTCGATGCAAAAAATGTATGGATTTTTTATTTGGGCTATATTCTGCTATCGACGATATTCTGTCATCCAATCGATTTATCGGAAATAAAAGAAGATGAAAAGGTAGGTATATGAAATAAGAGAACAATTTGTTCAGTTTGCGTGACCCTCGTCGTTTCAGTGAATTGAGAGACACGATCGATCTGCTCAAAATGCAAGGGCATACGAGAGATGAAAGCCATTCAATCTAGTTAAAGATCTATCTTGATATAATTATTCCTGACTGACTCCCAGGCTAGTCTATGTAAAGAAAGAAGAAAGAAAGAAAGATTTTTTTTATTTAGCAAACACACACAGTATTCAAAATATTTTATAAAAAAAAAATGCGTGAGCTAAAAGGGCCTCGATATATCTCGACGTGTTTTAAAAAAACTCTTAGTTTATATGAAGCTATCATATTTTACTGCGGGTATATAACCAGTACAACAGCGTCGATCAAAAAACGTTGATGTCTTCCGGCTGAAACGAACGATACTTTGGTTATACTTTAAATAAACTATGGGACCTAGCTTGTTTACTTTAAACTATTGACTCCATTTTTGATTAATTCTGCACAAACCTACTCTTTAGTACCTTACGGTTAGGACGACCATGGATCCAATTTTCATTGAACTTCCATTTATTATTTAAAATACTGTCACCTCCAGCGATGTTCAGTTCCGAGATCACTTGCTAGACAAGGTAAAGCTGGCGTCCAAAAAACTTAGTGTACTCAGCAGAGCGAAGCAGTACTTCACGTCGGGGCAAAGGTTGCTGCTTTACAAGTCGCAAGTCCGGCCCCATATGGAGTACTGCTGCCATCTCTGGGCAGGTGCACCCGGATACCAGCTTGGCCCTTTTGACTCGGTTCAACGACGGGCTGTGAGAATTGTCGACGATCCTAAACTCACTTGCGGTATCGAGCCCCTAAGTCTGAGGCGAGACTTTGCCTCCCTGTGTGTGTTCTACCGCTTGTACAATGGGCTATGTTCTGAGGAATTGTTCGAAATGATGCCCACGGCTACTTTCTACCATCGCACCGTTCGTCATCGGCAGGGAATTCATTTTCACACTTTATAACCGAAATGGTCACGTACAGTGCGGTTTCAGAGAAACTTCCTCCCGCTTAGGTTGTGGAATGAGCTCCCTGCCAAGGTTTTCTCTAAGGACTACAGTATGGGTTCTTCAAAAAAGAAGTTATTAGATTTTTGAAGGGTCGGCAACGCGCGAGTGATGCCCTTGGTGTTGCAAGCGTCCATAGGCTACGGTGACCGCTTACCATCAGGCGGACTGTAGGCTTGTTTGCCACCTTAGTGGTATATAAAAAAAACAAAAAAAAATTTAAGAATTATTTTAAGTTATTATTTAAGACGGGGGGAAAGCACATCCGACTAGCCTATACCTATCTTCCGTCACATGCAAATGACTTGCCTTTTTTGTGGAGCTGTGCAAGATTGTACTATTTGTTTATATTTTTCTTTTATTTAAAGTTGACAGAAATAAAACTTATTTTGACTATACGTCAGTTGTGCACATTCTCAGGTTCTTCTGGTTTACGGAAAATAACTTACTTTCTTAATGCGCAAAAGACTAAAAATTTATGATGCCAAATGTCAGAAACATAGGTAAAAAATTATCCTTAAACGGAGAACAAATAAAACTATTAGACTCAACAGTGTTTCTGGGGCTGCAGAGCAACCCTCACATCTCAGTTCTTGCTGGAAAACTTAGTTCAGCTGCTTATGCAGTTAGAAAATTAGGCAGCTGACAGATGTTGACGCTACTCGCTTAATCTACTTTAGCTATTTCCATTTCGTCATTTCATATGGCATTTTGCTTTGGGGTAAGGCAGCTGATATTGATACAGGCTTTATTTTGCAAAAGAGAGCAGTACGGTCAATCCATAGGTAAATTTGGTCCTTAAATTTCTCTTAGGGAACTATTTAGGGAAATTGATATTTTAACTGTTCCTTGCCAATATATCTTCGCTTGTATAATGTATGTACGCAAAATTTTCACTTATTTGCTAAAAATCGTGACAAGTATTAATACAAGTAATAAGGATAAATTGGTAGTTCCAAAATGTCATCTTCAGAAAGTACATAGCTCTTTCGCAATACAAAGTATATATTTCTACAAATAAAATTCCAGAACATGTGGCTAATTTACCTTCAAATATTTTTTTAATCTATGTCAAAGGTATTTTAATGAAAAAAAGCTATTACAAAGTTGATGAATACATAAATGATAAAAATGCTTGGAATAATTAGAACTTAAATAATTTGTATTGGTGTCACCAATAGGTGCATTTGTAATATTTTTTTAAAATTAAGACATTGTTATGTCTTTGCCTAGTGTAAGGCTATATTGTAGTTAAAAAAATATATAAGATAAACTGCTGAGTTTCTTGCCGATTCCTTCATTTCATCATTCGGAACCGGCGGTAATTTTTTAAAATTAATAATTAAACTGACGATTCAAATGTGCTGTTTAATAATTTATTTGAATAAAAAAGTTTAAGTTTGACATATGGCCAATCGAGAGCAGTTCTGTCATACATTTTGTTGCGGCGTCATGACTTTGCCGGATTTATCAGAAGCGATGACTGAGTGTATGAATGTTTAAGGTTTGGTGATACTAAACTATAAATTTTAATTTTTGACTGGAGTCCAAACTAAATATCCTAACTTTGGTTGAATAAACAACATAGGTATCTACATATGTTGTTACTAGTATACACGGTTCTAAATATTAACTAATTTAAGTTTTTATTATCTAACATATAGCAAAAAATTAACGCAGTAGTCTCATGATGTATCTTGCATAATTTATCTCCTTGTGGAGCACAACATTCACCTACACACGCAAGCAATTTTACTACACCCGGAGAACCGTGCACACATAGGAAAATTTCACTGAAGCAATTTGCGCACACAACTTTAACATTTTCAGACCAAACTGAACCTTAGATCAATGGGTGTTTTCCCTACGTGTCCTCACAATTACTGGAGCGAAAGATAACCTCAAAAAATTGAGTTTTTTGACTTCAACAGATGACATAGCCAAGTATTTAGAGCTTAAAACGTTATATAAAATATAAATTAACTTAGTGTTAGTGTAAAATTAATGTATTTTGAGTGTGTTTTTGTTTAATAGTGTGCGTTTGATTTTTGGTTGATTTACGTTTAATATTCGGTTGTGTTAAGATTGTGTCGCCTATATCGATACGTAACAGATGTGATGTGGTGTATACAGAAGGATTAAATGTTTGACTGTAGATAACATGAAAATATTGTGTGTTTAAGACAGACATCTTTTATAAATGAGGGTGGGACGAGACAGTGGCTTTACTACAAAGAAATGAGCGTAAGTATTGAACGTTAAATAACATTGACATCAGCTGATTCAGGAAATTTACAAGAATTTTGTCAGTACAGGCCTTACGTTTGATTGAGGTACTTATTAGTAGATTCTTATAAACCTTTTCTAAACCTTCAGATTTCATGTGATAGGTATGTAAGCTAAAGTCCGTTTCTTAGCAACCAGCATAATGAAAATAGTATTTTATTATTATTATTATTGTAGAACTTCCATACAATAATAGTAGGTATGTATAGGTATACTTGTATTAGAAAATATTCTAATTTTATTTAACACTTATTATCGGCGTGGTATTCCTTCGGCAACTCCTTGATTATACTGAAGAAATTTGTTATAGCAAATATGCATTGTTGGTTCGTACTATCAACCAGAAATCTGAGTATCCACCTTAATGATGACTTTGGCTTACAGTGACCGATGTTCCTTTCAGCAGGGTGCCGTTTTACTAAATTAAATTTATCTCGTTTTCTTATGTTACCTGTTATATTAACTTCTTTCAATTTCGGACTTTTGAGTTTATATAAAGCGTTTTAAGTTTTAAATTTGTGACTGAAAACGCTTTAAGTAAACCGAAATATTTTAAGACTAAAGGTATTTTGTTTTATATGTAGCTTATTGCCGCAACTTCGCCTGCGTGGACTTTTAAAAAAATGAAAGGCTGTTTATTGTTTTAGTTACAAAACCTAACTTTTTCTTTTTGCCCTCTAGAGGATGATTTTGCAAAAAAGGTGAAAAGCGTCAGGTAATCTTAATTTTCACCCCTAGGCCAAATACAAATTTCTATGCATTTAGCATTGCAAAAATTCTTCGATAAAGAAAAAGAGAAGTTGCTCGTGCGGTAGGACGGAATGTTAGATACTTATGTATTCTCTTTGCACAAACAAATCATTAAGTCGCAATCTCTGAGGTAAGTGGATTTTTTTTTAACCTTATCGATAGAAAATTCAAAGACAATGCGAGTTTTCTCAATTTTTTTTTTTTATTACTGCCCCATTGATGTATTTGTCTTTTTTTTCGGTGCGGTTCGTGTCGGTCAAAATATTACTCGAAATGCAATGTAGGAAAAATCTAAAAACACCCAAAATAAAAAATAGGTTAAAATTACTTTAAAAAGAACCCAACTTTTTTTTTTTTTTTATACCACTAAGGTGGCAAACAAGCTTACGATCCGCCTGATGGTAAGCGGTCACCGTAGCCTATGGACGCTTGCAACACCAGGAATATCACTTGCGCGTTGCTGACCCTTCAGAAATCTAATAACTTCTTTCTTGAAGAACTCCATACTGTAGTCCTTGCAGAAAACTTTGGCAGGGAGCTCATTCCACAACTTAAGCGTTCGCGGGAGGAAGTTTCTCTGAAACCGCACTGTACGCGACCATTTAGGTTCTAAAGTGAGAGAATGAATTCCCTGCCGATAGCGAGCGGTGCGATGGTAGAAAGTGGCCGTGGGCATCATTTCGAACAATTACTCAGAACACAACCCATTGTACAAGCGGTAGAACACACACAGTGAGGCAAAGTCTCTCCTCAGACTTAAGGGCTCGATACCGCAAGTGAGTTTGGAATCGTCGACAATTCTCACAGCCCGTCGTTGAAAAGGGCCAAGCTGGTATCCGGGTGCACCTGCCCAGAGATGGCAGCAGTACTCCATATGGGGCCGAACTTGCGACTTGTAAAGTAACAACCTTTGCCCCGACGTGAAGTACTGCTTTGCTCTGTTGAGTACACCAAGTTTTTTGGACGCGAGCTTCACCTTATCTTGTAAATGATCTCGGAACTGTACATCGCTGGAGATGTCGACACCAAGGATCCCAATGCTCTTGGTGATGGAGAGGGGAGTGTTCTGGAATTGTGGGACTACAGTGAATGGAGTTTTCTTAGCGGTGAACGCGCACACTTGTGTCTTTGTAGGGTTCAATCGGACCAAGTTTACCCGTCCCCAGTCAGAGACCTGGGACAGTGTGGTCTCGATTTGAGACACAAGTTCTCCGCAGTTTTCCTCCACAACGGAACGAGGGATGTTTGCACGACCCGTGTAAAAAGCGTCTCCAGTACTGTCATCTGCATAGCAATGTATGTTGTTGATGTCCAACATGTAATTGATAAGCAGTAGAAACAGCGTAGGAGACAGCACAGAGCCTTGCGGGACACCAGCATTAATGTCCATGCACATTCGCAGTCTTCCATGAAGACGGAAATTGCCTAGTGTGGTAGGAAAGCGCGAAGAGGCGCGTGAGTACAGGACATAACTCAGGAGCACACTGCTTAAGCACCACTGCTGGTATACCGTCTGGCCCACTCGACTTATGAACGTCTAGAGAAAGCAACGCCCGCCTGACCTCCCGCTGCGTTATGGAGATTTCCGGCATGGTCTTACCGCACCACGGTATAGTAGGTGGTACAGCGCCTTCATCGTTCATATTCGAGTTCGAGGCAAAGAGACTGCCCAGTAGATCGGCTTTCTCTTTAGCACTATGGGCCAAGTCACCATCGGTCTTTCGCAGTGGTGGTAACGACGACTGGCAAAAGTTCCCTTCGGCAGCTTTGGCAAGCGACCAGAAAGCACGACTCCCAGAAGGATAGCTCGCAAGTCGCCCACCTATTTTGCCGATGAATTGGAATTTGGCTCTGGCAGTTGCTTTCTTGCAAAAATACGATAAAAGAAAATCTTATAACACAAAAGAGTGATATCAAAGTCATATAGAAGTAACGCTTGTGACTGCTGGTCATATATATGTATTTCTTAAAGCGTTTTAGCTGTATAAGGCTTTACAGCAAAATTGTGCCATTAACCTACCATATAAACGTTTACTCTGCCACTTTGTATAACGTCTATATCACTGTTGTAAATAGGCACTCACAACAGTTGTTATCGAGCTACTATGTTGTATATAGGGCTTTCGTGGTAAAATTATGAAGCGAAGCCATACTATTATGGCTCCTAAATAACTAATATAACACTGGTGTTTAAATAGTTACTATCACCGCTAAACCGTGATACAGCAGCTCCCGTTATAATGAATTTACAGCAAATTTGCGTTAAAGCCACTCCTGTTGACAACGCTCTAAAATCGTCCTAATTGGACCTTAATTAACACTCAAAAGTTGTAAAAACGTATTTGCAAGGCTTAGATATCACTAGTTACATAACAACTTTGTTATTATCTATTTATCACTAAAAATTCACATATCGCTTCACTGTGATATCTTTACAGGACCTAAAATTTATTATGGCTGCGAGATGTTGTAAATCGGTTGTATATGAGGAACCGCAACTCTATTCAGTTATATATCAAAGTCTTAAAAATATTTGCTACTTCATTTATATTTATTTGTCTAAATATTAATCAATTAACGAGGGGCATGTAAAAAACACCATTAATATACTACTAGAATATCAATAAAAATGCAAGAGCAAGTGATATTGATCTATTTAAGGTAATTATTTTTACCTTTTTAGTGACTGTGTTTGTTATTTTTGTTTTTATTTTTTACTTTTGAGTGAGTGACGTACTGTCTTTTTTTTCGTACACTAAAAACATCCGTATTCGTTACAAATTTTGTACAAATCAAGTATGTTTTCTCCAAAAGTAGAAGTTTTAAATTTACTACATTAATGTGGGGGGATAGTGTATCCTTTTAAAAACTAAAGAATTTCTCAAATCCGTCCAGGCGTCTTCAAGTAATCGGGGAACAAACATAAAAAAAAGATTCCAAAGAATTGAGAACTTTTCTTCTTTTTTGAAGTCGGTTAAAAAACGAAACCCTTCACCAAGCATGCCCAACAACCTCTTACCTCAAAACGACTGATAACTTTACATTATCCTACCAACATTATATACCTGCCTACACACGCATCTAAACCCCTTTGTATATAAGATAAAAATAAATTAATAGATAATAAAAAATCAATAGACTACAAATTGGTCCAATTAGGAGCATGCCAACAATCCAAGAGGACCGAGGGGAAAACTCCACCAGTTGAATATCCCTGACGACATTGACCTATATTTTCCCCTTGCCGTAGGGGATGTGAAAACCCCTAAAAAAGTTACTTTTACGTCATTTTATGTTCATAGTGAATAAAAATTGATGGAGGTGGATAATATATAAAAATACTTTATATATTATTAGTAACATATTTATTTCATAACAAATCATTATTGCAATTAGGGTGATTTTATTCGAATAATAATACTATAATACTAACTAGGTTGCAAACAAGTCTATGACACACCTGATATAGTGATAATAATAATTATTATTATAAATATTTTTTAACATTATGGCGCCGTCTGGTCCAAAACGAAGCAAAGCTTGTGCTATGGTTGCCAGACAACGGAGACAAAAATGTTTGTCTCGTGCGGGAATCGAACTCACGCCCCTCGATTCTGCAGTCGGGTCATTACCCATTGAGCCACGGGGCTGAACAATCTGATGTTGAGTGGTTATCGTAGCCTTTATGGACGCCTGCTTGCAACAGCAGTGTCAATATCTGTGATTTGCCGACCATTACATATCTAATTCCATTACTTAGCAGGAGAACTCATTCCACAAACTAAAGAAGCACATCCGAGACTGCATCCCCACTGTCAGGGCACGGCCTACCCTCACTGATAGCGATTTGGGCCACAGTCAACACGCGGGCCTAGTGCGGATTATGGATTTCACATACGTCTTTTTTTTGTCGTATACAGGTTTCCTCACGATGTTTTCTTTCACCGAAAATCCAGTGGTGTGAACAATCAATGTACTGGAGAATTTAAGAAAACGACTCATTGGTACACACCGGGTCTCTACCCTCCGCCACTCAGGATGTAAAGTGAAATCGAAACCCCTTGGCCACCACCGAGGTAAATAGGTGTATAGTACACATAATGAATCACCATTTATATACTAGGTTCTAAACTAGGCGGTAGGTTACACTGCGTACACCTTATGGAGCATCAGAACTATGGGTTATTGACTGAACCAGACTCGTAGGGCATTTTGATTTAACTTTAACAATTAACGTTGCAGAAATTATTTGTTACTAAGAATTTAAACTGTTTTCAGACGGGTAATTTAAGGCTAGGGTATAGGCTAGACCGCGAAAATACGCCTTTTTTGTGCAAATTTTGTGGCTAAACTATAGCATCTAAAGCATTGAAAAAAATATATGTTGTAAAACTTGCCTTTGTCTAGTGCATTACCTTACGGAATGATTTTAATTTATTGTATTTAATGCAATAAAAAATCTGGAAGTGACCGTTGTTTCAACACTTGTGCAAATTTTCAAAGCGTGTTTTGCATTTGCTTGTAATAAAAAATGGTTAAATAATTAGAATAGCTTGTTATCTAGTGCATAGACTCTAACTTGTAAAGAGAGAGAGAGAAAAGTCAAAAAATGTGACTACAAAACGGTAATAACGTTAAATTCCATACAAAATTTTTTAAGTTTCAAGGCGTCATTACGGTATAAATTACTTAAGAAGTATATAATATCTATATCTCATAGTAATGTATATGACATTATCTAGTGATTTATAGTAAATTTACATACACAACGTTAGAATTACAGAAATTAGCTTTCTGGCCTATATCGCCCTCTTAAGCAAAAAACATAACGTTTTGACCTACAGATCAGAGGCGTGTACGAAGGACAGGCACAATGATTAAATAAAATTTAGAAGCGGGAGGGACAACTTTCAAAGCCAATAAAACCTTAAATGCATTTTTTAAAACCTTTGCAACGATATGACACACAATGGGGTGTGCGAAAAAAAAATTAATGTATGAAGAGTTATCCGTAATCAAAGTCTTTTATTATGTTTTCTGTTTCGTTCCTATTCATAACTGATTTTTTTTTACTGTTTTGGTAAAAATTTACTCGATTTAAAAAAAAATTACCGACCTCTTTGTAAATTTGTCGTAAATAGTACCTACGTATTTTTACGGTAAAGAGCCGTAGTTCAGTTTCATGGCGGCTCCACATTAGTGCCGTGAAGCTCCGTGAACAGGCGTGAACGTGAATGTGGATGGGTTTCGCGGAGTTCACGCGGGTTCACGCCTGTTCCCCGAACAGAGTCGGTATGTTGTCCCGCGACAAAGGGGTTCGCGCCTCTTCCCGCGGCGTTCACGCGTACACATCCACATTCACAGCCCCGTGCCAGTTTACTCCGGACTACAAACGAGTACGGACGTGTGCAGTCGCTGCACTCTATAATGGAGTCGAGCTTGAACCTTTGGAATAACGAAACTGAAATGCTCTTTTTAGAGCATTACCATTAGGAAAATATTCTGTGGGATGCAAAAAACCCGCATCATAAGGATAAAAACAAAAATCGGCCAAGTGCAAGTCGGACTCGCGCACGAAGGGTTCCGTACCATTATCTATAAAAATGGCAAAAAATTCACGTTTGTTGTATGGGAGCCCCCTTAAATATTTGTTTTAATTTAATTATTTATTTTTAAAGTGACTCTATAACTAAATATTCTGTGGATATTTTAAGTGTCCACCTGTTGCCGTTATCAATATCGAGCAACATCGAGCAACATCGAGCAAAAAAATCACGTTTGTTGTATGGGAGCCCACTAAAATATTTATTTTATTTTGTTTTTTATTATTTGTTGTTATAGCGGCAACAGAAATACATCTTCTGTGAAAATTTCAACTGTCTAACTATCACGGTTCATGAGATGCAGCCTAGTGACAGACGGACGGACGGACGGACGGACAGCGGAGCCTTAGTAACAGAGTTCCGCTAATTACCCTTCTCGTACGGAATCCTAAAAATCATGATGCCTGGAGGCGGATTAGTACTCAATTGGATATTGAGATTAAAGAATTAAGCGCTTTCTAATAACTTTCTTGTTTTGGACGTTATTGCAGCGGCAGCTTCTACGTCCATTTCACGGCGGGTTTCATGAACGACTGTGTGAACGGAGGGCACGACTCACAGCGTAAATTAACGGCACTAATGTAGAGCCTCAGACGTTTCAAGCTTGTATCAGTCCGAACTTTGAGCGTAGTGGTATCACGGTTTCCGCAACAGATGGCGGAACTCTACATAAAACATAGTTGAATGTCTGACTATTTACTAATATGTAATACTAACGATAATATATATAAACAAAGCATTATACCATAATTAAATTCACATTAACGTTTCAAAAGGTATTCATTTTAGTTTTTTGTTGTAAGAATTTCTCTGAAGAGTCACGAGAGATAGTTGGATAGTTAGTTATCGGAATCCGGATGATAGTTTTAAAGAACGGTTTTGTGAAAATAACAATCTGACAAAGGAGATCATTTACGTTTCATACCATATCTGTCCCAAATCTCAAAGTGCCGGCCGACCTACAATAAAAAAAAATATGTAACCCCTGTCGAAACGCCAGCAAAAAAATTTACTCCGACAAACAAAGTTTTTTTATGTTCATACTTTTTATAAAAATAATTAGGGCACGGGCTGGCGAAAAAAAATTGTATGGGCTTGTTCGAAAAGTGATCTCACGTTTATTCGCAAAAATGTGACATGTGTTCAATTGAGCACAAGACGTGTTTTACAATAACTTCACATGCAAGTTTATTCAATTACATACATTGTTAACAAATGATAATAATAAAAAATAGGAATGCAAAAAGCCATAATTTTATAATAAAATATCTATCAATTACCAAAATTATTATTAATAGTCTGTGACCAAAATAAGTTTCATTTTATTATTTACAGACAAGATATTCTTTTAATGCATAAAATCATCAATTATATTATAATTGTGACATTGCTTTATGCAGTCATAAGTATCAATATCAATCTCGGACCAAAAAAGTCTCGAAACACAGTCGTTACAATCCAATATCCAAACAGAAAACGATTTCCTTGAGATATTTGTTACATTTTTTACTGTTTTTTTCTATAATTGAGGAGTTACCGTTGAATTTGGGGCGGTTGGAACCGCAGGCAAAAGCTAGTTTACTATATACTCAAATACCTACCAGACAATAATCTATTTATCTGTTGACGTGTTCTTTTGAAATTCTTATATACATATTTATAGGTAGCTATGTCATATCCATATCACTTATACCCGGCGACCGTTGTTCCTTCTTTGTTGAAACGCCTGGCGCGTCATCTATTGTAAAGCGTGTGTTGTACTGATTCAGAAACTTTCCCCGGCTCGTGCACAACAACTCGCCATAGTTTCATTACAATTGGATGATTGGTTTACTCCTAGTGCGCGAGTCTGACTTACACTTGACCGTTTCCCTTTTTCATACAAACCTTGTCTTGAAAATTATGAATACACGAAAAAGAAATTAGTCAAATCGGTCAAACCGATCTCTAGTGATGTATCGTCATACAATTATTTTTATTTATATACACTGACGGACAAATATAACTAGTCACATACATAGACGATAATATTTCCTTAACAACTCCTCAGATCAAAAAGGATATAGATAGACCTCTGCGACAGACAGTGAGGCCGCTCAAATCTACACCTCGCCATGTACAAAGATTAATATATAGATATACATTTTCACTTTACACACTACATTACATTTCACTCAAAGCGCAGCGATAGCTTGACTGACAAAGCAAGGTGTAGTTTTGTTGTATATGTGTGCGTGTAATTGTGTATGCACATAAATGTTATCTAAGGGTATTTAACACGGCGAGGTACAGCTTTAACCGGCCTCACTTCGTTGTCGCAGAAGTTCCATCTGTTTTTTTTATTAGTTTTAAGAACAACTCATGAAAGCTCTATGAAGTCAAAGGAACATTGAAGCTTATTTCATTTCACCACTTGTTTCATTATTTATGTTTAAAATAAAACTCATATACCTACTTTTTAAGCTATTAATATTGCTCGTCAGTGTATATTAAAACAACAAATAATGTTAAGTATTTTAAGGTCCATATTTGCCGAAAATAATTATAAAAACCAAGGTTTTAATTATAAAAAAATACAATTAATTGACCTACATTTCCTTTCAATTTCCAGACTATACCCCAACCAATACCAACCCGAAATCCAATTTACAATATAAATTAACTTTATAACAAACCTTTTATGGGTACCTAAATGAAATGGACGTAATTGAATGTATTACGAAGGTGAAAGCTTTTGTCTACAAAGTATATTCGCAAATTGGTTTTATATAAGTACGAAGTGAACGTAGCGAAAATGTCATTTACATTTTAGTGACACCTTTGAACTCACTTACTTGGCTTCTTCTTTTTCTTAAATGTTTCATTTTAAATAACAAAATTCACTTAGTTTATTTGCATCAGTAGCGACAGATGCAAAAATCGTTGCGATTCTGCTAGCGTTTCAGTATTTAAATTTTGTTTAAAAATGCTAAGTTATTCAATTTCGTAAGGCTTGAGGATTTAATATAAATTATTAAGTATGCAGGAATAAAATTGCTGATTAATAGATTTGATATAACTTAATTGTCTGCAACTAAAATGTAGTAAACAAGTATACCTACCTACATGGGCATAGCGAGGTACAGGCAGGGGGGGGCAGTTGCTAATCCAAAAGCTGGCTACGCCCATGCCTACCTACCTATACAAGTAAGAAAAGGTACCAAATAATACGAGGAAATTTTACTGTTACGAAATCTTCTAAAATATATCGTACTGCATTAAGCAATTATACACAGACATAATATCTTATTATGTCTGTACATATATATTATAAACAGAATTACAAAACGACCAAGTGCGTGCCGCACAAGCATCAAGTAGGGGTTCCGTAGACTGAGAATTATTGAGGATATTTAAAAACTTGTAAACCCATTAGGTAAAAACACGCCGTACCACAGAGTTATACCACCCACGCGTACGTAAAAATTCACGCTTTGCACGGGTGGTGTCTCTTTCCCCACTCCCCTACTTTCCTTCATTTTCCCCTATCCGTGCTTTATTTACTACGATAACGAACCGCTGCTAATAAGTTTTAATTTATATATATTAATATCTTGACCACAGCACCACCTATCGTGTCCACGTATTGTCAAGAGTTTGAACAAATTAGGAAACCCTCCCCTGCCTTTTGCACAACAAATTTCGTCCGACTCGCACTTGATCGGTTATGTTCTTTAGTACAAACCTTGTCCAAAATAAAAAAAACACAACAAAAAAGAATTATCCAAGTTAGTGCAGTCATTCGGAAGTTCTCAAGCACTAAGAATAGTGCGCGAGTCCGACTCGCACTCGACCGATTATCTTTTTATACAAACCTTGTTCTGACGATAACGAACACAATAAAAACAACGGCAACAGGTAGCCGCTTGCAATATTGGCAGAATATTTAGCGTATGTATATATTCACTTAAAAAATAAATAATGTAATTAAAATAAAACAAATATTTAAATATTTAATATTTAAAATATTATACAACAATTGTAATTTTTTGCCGTTTTTATAGATTCAGCCCTTCGTGCGCGAGTCCGACTCGCACTTGGCCGGTTTGTTTATTACAGCAAGAGAGTAGTTCAAATCTAGGATCCGTCACTTAATAGCCGTAAATCCCTTGATAACCCCAAAGTAACAAACTGTACACGTAAAAGCAAATCTTCTCACTATCCTTCAACTTTACAGCCAGACACAACGAATTTTTAGACAAAGATAATCCCGTCTTGATATTCTAACAAAAAACAGGATAAAGCCTAAAAATGTTGCCTCTTAAACGAAAAACTTTTCTTTCATCTCCAAACTGCTTTGATGTTGTACCTTGTACCTAATATCTACTGACTTGTTTACAAAATAAGGAGATAGCAAAATTATCGTAAAAAGTTTAGAGAATATATTCTTAGTATTTCATACACAAATTTATTTAAAAACTAGGTATAGGTACTTAATTAAGTACATTTAATTTACACTTCTATACTTTTTAATTTATACAGTTTGTGTATGTGAGCGCACTTAAGTCAGAATTAGTTTGCAACAAATGTTACCTATATAAACTTTACTTTACAATAATTAGCTCTTAGCTTTAATTGAGCATAGAGTAAAAAAACCAATGTTTAGTTATTGCCCCCTTCTTAGGGCCGTAACGTGAAGATATTTTGAGTAATAAATAACCGTACCGTACTGGCTGTCTTGTCTGGGCTGCCGATGAAACCTGAAATAATTAACGGGCTATCTGACTGAAAAAGATGTTTTTTTTTTAAATCCGACTTTCAAGCGCTTTCAAACATTGTAAACAAATGGAGGGAAACAGTTTTTTTTTTCAGAAAGTCGCTTTTTAAACCGTTTATAAGTTGGTACTTACAGTGTAACTTTTCTGACCTGGTGTCTGTCGCTAGTGTCGCATAAGTTCACAAAATTTTAATATGGTGTCAAGTTTTGTCAATTCGTTATTTATGACTAACATTTTTTAGCTAAAATATGGCGTTATCGGAATTCAAAAATTGGTGCATTGTATTTAATAAACAGCAATGGGCACCTTCGTTCTGGGATTAAGAGTTCCCACGAATAATACTTTTCACACTTTTACATAACGCCAGTTTTGCCACCAACACCTATCGTTCGTGTAGCTTTGAAACATAACTAACAAATTTTTTATTGCAAAACTTGCAAAACGAACGGTTGACGTAAACATACAACGATAATAACACACACACACTACCATAATGAATGAATATGTATAGGCAGTTTGACAGATTAACACAAAAACCCCACTTCCAGACATGGGTTTACAGTTTCATTTTTCTGTGGCTAAAGTGACAAAAATAACAAAAATTGCGTAAACGAACGCATTGCAGTTTGTTACAAATGATACTAAAATTTTGATATTTTTGATACCAATGCTAAACGAACGGATGACAAAAGTAATGAAAATAATGATTCTGCATTATAAAACGAACGCGCGCAATGTAGCTAAAATATTTATTAGGTAAGCGCGTCTAAATACTTTTTGATAGATTTACAAAATCAAGATCTTATAAAGACAATCTGATCCAAAATCAAGATTCCTTTATATTCGTCAATCAGTGAAGGTATTTACATGCGCACGGCACACCACTCATTGGCCATTCGCAATCACTTGTCACAGTTTCCGTATCCGCAAAATCTCTATAGACACAAATATTCTTTATAACTTATAATTCTGCAATCGTTACAAATTATAACGAAGGCTTGAGGCTGAAGGACTAAGGATTCCACACCACCACTGAATGCACGAGCCCGACTCGCACTTGACCGGATTTTATTATTTTTTGTTTTACTATAGAGCCTCTCTATAATCGTTTCAGTTTGCTTGTATGTGTGACTGTTTTTACGATTGCGCAAAAATAACAAATACAGGTTTCTTGCATTTTCTTTCTTTAATTTTCAGATTTCGTTCTATTTATTGTTTATTAGAATATGCGCCACATTCTGTGTAAATTTCAGGCTTCTACCTACTTTCGCCCAAAAGATAGAGCCCATTAAAAGTCGGACGGACAGACAAACAACGTAGGCTTATTATAAGGGTTCCGTTGGGACCCTTTGGGTATCGAACCCTATAAATTAAGTATCGTGCGATTTTTTTTAACAAACGGCTTACATTGATGAAATAAATTGTTATTAAAATAGAACAATATTGTTACGTAAAATATAATACATTTTAATTTCGCAAATCTATCAGTCTGAAGGGGAGTGTAGGGTGGGTAGGTAGATAAACCTTTGATGTGTCAAGCACAGAAGTGCTTCCCTCTACCTAAACATAAAATGGATTAATTGTCCAACAAATTCGGTCGGTTGTCATCGTATATCCTCTCCAGCGATAAATAAGTTGACACACAATCATAAGTTACGGATTTCCTGTCCCGGTACTTTCAATAAAATGAAAGTGCCACGTCCACTGTAGGTACGTTATTTTGTAAAAAATGTTGAAGATTTGTGCCATTTAACCGATTTGAATGATTTAAACTGTATTTAATTGATCCGAGGTGGTCCCATATAAATTTGATGAGAACTAAAAAAATATAGTGAGCGGAGTTGTATGTTGGAAAATGCGTGGTTCCAAGATATCCTTGTATAACCTATGTTTTGATATACGGTTACTTGTTCAAGTAGATTTTTTTGTGTATTTTACTCGATATAGTTGCCGATTAACAGATTATTAAAAATACTGCAGTGTGAATTTTTATTTCTTTTTTCAATTTTTATACGAGAGTTTGACCTCACACAGGAAAACCAAGATAAAAAGTATTCTACGGTATTTTCTGTCCCTCCAGCTACTCCTGTAGAACTGTTGTTCTCCTGCAAAAATACTATTCCCTTGGTAATACAAAACTAAGACTAAAGTAAGCTGTGTCTTTCGCTGTTCTGTTAACTATTCATATGCCAAAAATCACGTCATCTAATTGATTTGTTGCGGCGTGAAGAAATATTTCCCGGCAATATAAAAAACAATTAAATTTACCCGTGAAAAAGATTAACTCTCATGTGAATTCTCGATTGGGATAAACGATCAGATCCTTTTATTAACAGATATTATATATATATATATATATATATATATATATAACATTATTTCATCAATAAGGTATGTTTTAACATACAAAAATCATTATAATAATCAAAAACCTATGTATACAGTATATATTCACGAATACTAGTCAAAGTTAGTGATTCCTGCATCTTTCAAAAAATTTATCACAGATTATCCATTTATCGTATTGTCATAATTCTTTCTTCTTTTTGTACCTCAGACATGCACTTGTGTGAAACATGGTCAGTAAAATTTTAATAGGTTCATTCAAAGTAGAGAAATATTATTCAATAAAATAATGGGGACGAAATTGGGTTAACAGTGAAAGCAACCACATGAATTACGTTACGTTTGTAAAAACCTAATTTGAATTAAAAAAAAAAATGACTTTGACTTTGAATCATATATGTGATTCATTGGGCAATTAATCTATTAAAGTCATAACAAGATTAACTCGTAATAAAAATTTGCTCAAAGACCTTCTTAATGTTAAAAGAAAAACTAGTTATCTGTAAAGAAATCTTGTCTCTTTAAGAGAATAAGTAACTAAATGAACTTTCACTTTATTCTCTTTACGGTTCATTAAGCAGACAAAGAGAATTCTTTTTCATTGCCCAAATAAATATACAGTAAGATTTGTTAATCTTATTTAACAATCTAAAGTACGTGTGTAGATAAGAAATTCTTGTTGTCACATGTCATACGTTTTTTGGGTTTTTTACTTATCTACTTTGTTGTTCTGATTTTGTGAGTGAAATACCTACTATACTAAAACGAAACACGAAATTTAGTTTGCTTCAGACGCTATACGCCCACTGTATTCACAGAATTCTCTTTAAAGAAGGAGGATTAGGCTCTAACACGCCGCTGGCTTAGTACGGGTTGGCGGACATAGTCGATCTAGTGGCTACTCGTGTCAGAGCTTTCAAGCCGCCCATAAGACCTCTGACTTGGCTTAATGACAGCTGTCATATGACAAAAAACCAGGGCTGGCGGTTTTACGTGCTCTTCGAAACACGGAGGAGCTCAGAAAAGTGTGCCACCAGGCGGTCTTCCGTCTAAGGCTGGCCACAGACCTACCGATTCTGTTCTGTTTTCTATTAGAACAGAATAGAAAAGAATTGAAATCGGGAGGCTAGAATACAATACAAAACGTACCACTCGTCACATACCTACCTACGAACCCGAATCGGCAAGAACGCCCGGTCAGCAAGCAACCGGTTAGCGTCGCCAAACAAAACGTGCTGACTAGTTAGAGAGAGGCGTAGCTTACGTACTAGCTCTGTATATCGTCACACACAGTCCGTTTACAACTCGGCGCGACGACGATTTTGGCTCAGTGCACGGACTTTATTTCTATTATACTAAATAATTAGTCAAACGATTCACAGGCATTCTGCGAAAATCAAACAACTTATCTGGGTAATTTTGCTCTATTCATGTAGAACTTGTATTCTTGTAGCCTGTGTAAATTTAAAGGGTGAACCCGTACCTTCTCTCTCTTTTTTACTCTTCGTGCCATATGTATAATCTATCGAAACCACTCACTGCCATACGCTAATTATCACTAATTCTGACTCCTTTTCATACCGTGACATCCCATCTCTACTGCTAGTGACCACACATTTGCAAAATATATCTGCCATGTTTTTTCGATATAATATCTGGTTAAAACTAGTCGTTCTAACGACTAAAACAGTTACCACGATTAACAAGCCATGAGTAAATCAATTAAACATATCTCGAATTCGAGATTATCTCTATCAGCACGAGAATCAGACCCCAGTATGTTCTTTACTTTTGTTGCAATCTGCGGCCCGTACGGGGTTTACATTACTTCTTAAACTATCGCGCTTTGTACACATTATTTTAGACCCGAAAAATATAAAAATAATGTTGTTTTGCGTGCTATTTTTCGCTATACAAACTTTTATAGTATTATACAGTCTGTTGTTTTGACTAATATCAGTGGTCCACGAGCTCCTCATAGTATGCTTAGGTATAATAAAAATTAAAAACATAAATATTGATTGTTGTTAGCAAATGGCGACGGACGACAGCATGAGCGACGATGTGTTCGAAGAGGACACGTTGCGTGCTCCGACGCCACGCGGAGCTCCCTCGCCCACCGGCTATCGGGACTACCGTCCACCAGCCGACACGCCCGTCAGGATGCAGCAGGACGACGACGTGCCTATACACAAGGTAATGACACAACATAAAGGTGCGTTCTGTTCACTGCCTAAATGCGTTTAATGTCATAAACCAGCCAAGTTAAAAAGACTATAAATGTTGTGTGACACATTGTACAAATCTTGGCTCATTCTCTTTGGTTGGATTATTGACATTCAATGCATAATGTGCTTAATGTCGGTCAACAAAACGCCACTTAAACATAATAAGGTTAAAATAGGAGTATAGAGATTGTCAGTCCACCGCCACGCGTAAAGCTGTATGCGATCCTTACATAAGAAAGTATGGTGTACAATTTGGATTTTGAAACATTTAAAGATTTAATATCGTCCTATTATCTACGATTGAACATTAATTGCTTCAATTACCTTTTTAGGTAATTTTGTTTGCTTAAAATTAAATAAATCTTCCACCAATAGTAGTTTCTTATACCCGATACCCGACTGCTGAATCGAGGGCCGTGGGTTCGATTCCCGCACAAGACAAACATTTATTATTTGTGCTTTTCTCGAGACCGGGTATTTACAAAAACAGTATATATTTGTTTTTGTATCCGTTGTCTGGTATCCAAATTTGCTATGTCCAAAAATATTTATTTATTTAATGGTAGTTTCTATTCCAATACATTAGTTTTAATTATAATGTTGTAGCTGAAACGCCCCGAGTTCAATGGAATACAAACTTAGGTACTTTTAGGTGTTACCGTTTGTTTATAAAAATTAAAACCAATCAAAAGCTAGTACTTACAGTTTTAAAAACGTCAGCCTTTGATAAGTTGAACCTTAACCAATCACAGGCGACTATCCGGGCAAACCAAACCAGGCAAAGCCGCGGGTAAATGCTTGTGCTACACACCAATATGTATGTCTTATGTACACAGGATATTTTTTTTAAATGTCACAAATTTTTATATATAATGCAGAATCGATAGCAGAACATATCTGCAAAAAAACAGGTTTTTTTTTTATCCTACTTTTCGTAAAGTTGTCCGGGCTTTAATAAAGAATTTGTGGAATACTTACAAAAACAACATACCTACCTATCATATTTATAGACACATTTTCCGGTAGGTCATTTACAACTAAAGAAGAGCGGCGGCATGAATAGACGGTGACCATAAATATCTATGTTTTAATGGAATGTTTTGTTTGTCATTATTTTTTTTTTTATATTTGATAAAATGAAAAATAAAAAAAATACCTAAATTTCGATTCGTATAATCGATTAACATATTTCAATTTGTGCCCTTTTAAAAAAATCTTGCATATATTTCTCCAACTTAAACTGCAAATAGTCGATCCATTCCATCCACCTTACTATAGGCACAGGCCGTACATGCAGCCCTAACTTGTATGCTTTTGAATTTAATATGGGCAATATTTGCGCGGAAATTTCACAAAATACGTTTTATCTTTGCGAGAGAGAATTCGGGAATTCAGACAATTTAATAAGTATGAAACCGTTCCGTACGAGTAGCATAATACCCTTTGTTTAGGGGCAATAAAGCTCACTAAATAAACCAAACTATTTAAGCTTTCTGTTAGCTTTATTGATAAATACTAATGCTATAAATCCGGACAGGTGCGTATCGTACATGCAGTAAGTTAGGGTTCCGTAGAATGAGAATTATTGCAGATATCTGAAAAACTTGGAAACCGATTTTATTCTTCGCTTTTTCGTTCTAGTAGGTAACGTTATTTTTTTAGGTTTTAGGAAAACCCGGTTTAAACGTTGAAGGGGGGGGGATATTTTTAAATTTAGAAGCACTTTACTCTGAAAATATCATAAAATATTGCTAATACATACAAAGAAAAAAAACTCTTGTAGTAAAAATATCTGATGTTAAGATTGGCGTCGTTTTTTTTTTATTTTTACTATCCAACAACATCAGTACGTAAATTTTGTCGACCCCCTACGATTGAAAGAGATTTGAGAAATCCTGGTTTGATTGATTAATAATAATATTAATATATTAAAGAGTACATTATTAAAATAGGCAAAGAAATAAACAAAAAATTGCGGTCTTATCGCTAATAAGCGATTTCTCCCAGACAACCTTTGCGAAGAGGAGACTTTATAAAAGTGTAATTGATATTCTAAGAGATAAAATTTGATTTTTTTGTATGTTTTTATGTAGGGGTAATCTTTGCCACTAAACCGATTTCAAAAAATCTTTTAAAAACCAACATTTTCTCTGAATTTCATTTTGCATGATATGCCAAAGCATAAAATGCGTCACAATTATTACATCTAAACTAAGCGTTAAAGTAAATAATACTGTCTCTATAAGTATATTCCACGCTTTTAACTAGATTAGATGGTTCCGTACTCTAAAACAAATTTCCTATAAAGCAAGATAAATGTAGGAAAGATGTCAGGCGTAGTACTAAAGCAGTAGTAAGGCAGAGAGAGAGATAGTACAGATGTAGTAAAGAACAAATAATGCATATCTTCTTTTGTTAAAATTACAATTTTTTAATTTTCAATTAAATTACAAAAAAATGATTTTAAATTAAATTACAAACTACAATTTTAACGATTTAAAACGCAATTTATTTAAAGAATAACTGTTAATTTTGATCATAATACTCTTTTTTACTCTTTCTAGCTCTTTTTTACTAACAACTGAGTCCTGTCAGGTGGTGAGTCTTGTTTCTTACACAGCGTATAATGTAATACTGAAGTATACAACTCCTAGTGACTTATAAAGTCCTAGTACATCAATCTTATAAACACACAATCTTCATAGAAGTAAGAAATACAATATAAATATACCAACATAGAAATAATCTCTCTTCGTTTATGATTCCCTGAAGGTTAGAGTCTTAAACTATATTATACATGCCATATCCTTGGCTATATCATCAATATAAATAAATACTCTCATAGCAATACTGAAATAGCTTTACATACCTATAACCATGCCATATTACACCATCTTTCAAAATAAGTGGTACCTACCTGATATTAAAAAGCAGAGATGGAATGAATATCTGCTATTGATAATGCCTGACAAACTAGATGTAAGTCAGGATTGGACACTAACTTTGTTATGAAGAAGAGCACCTTCCTACAAATAGTTTTACTTACAGACGATCCTGCTCGGAGACAGCGGAGTTGGAAAGACATCCTTATTAGTGCAGTTCGAGACTGGAAAGTTTCAATCGGGAAACTTTTCCGCAACGGTCGGTATAGGATTCACGGTAAGTTTTTTTTAAATACTAATGTTTTATTATTGAATAACTATCGGTATTGAACAAAAAGTATAAATAAGTGTCGTAAATGAAGATACCTACTATTAAGGAAATATGCTATCACATTTTTTTAAATTATTTATCGAAAATTAAGAACAACCCGATTTAATCAATATCTTGTCTTAAAAAGAATTAATTCTGTGATCAGAATTACAGACTGAAAGGTATAGTTATTGGAATTAAATAAAATTTTAACAAAGAAAATATTCCGACTTCAACACTCTGCTGCCTAAAAAAGCAGACGTACTGACAGAAGATTATAAGCTACATATAAGTAATTACTTAATGTTCTGTCAGTATGTCTGCTTTAAGTTTTTTTTTTTTTACTTTTTGTTGAGTTTTGAAGTCGGATTAATTAATTCGTTAAAAGGAGACGTTTCAGGAATATATGAAGGCCCGGTCTGGACATTGTACACTACTAATTTAGAAACCTCAGAATATTATAAGTGACTTTTTATTATCAATTGGTCGTATTTCGGTGTGGTTTTCTTGTACAATAGCATTTATATAAACATATTTAGCAACACCTTACTTTAAAAAAAATGGCGTCAGTCAATTACATATTACCACAGACTAAGTACGTACGTAGTAATACCTAGTAGTAGTATCTATCTATGCATGTTACATAATTGACATTTTACCTAGCAATGTCATTCATTTGACAACCGGTTTGGCCGAGTGGTTAGTGCACCGGACTACGGAGCCGAGGGTCGCGGGTTCAAATCCCGCTTGGGGCAGATATTTTTGTGACGAAACATTTGTTACCGAGTCATGTTATTTGTATCGTTGTTGTTCCTGGTCACCATATAACAAGTTTGTTACTTAGCCTGTGGCCAGAACTATCTCAGATCTGTTCTGTTAAAGTATATATACATTATATACATTATATAGAGATTCTGTTATAGTGTATATACATTATATATATATATATATATAAAACAAATATTTTATATTTTAAGGATCACAAAATTCCTAAATTAGGTTGAATGAAACAAAATCTTAATATAGAGGCCGAGATAAAGTAATGTAAGACTTCAATAACATATTTTATTAATCACCTCAAATCTGAGATGGAGTTCTAGTGCAGAAGTTATTTCTGGGGAAATATTATCACCTATTGAGCATCTTCAATAATTGCAGAGGAACAAAGCAAACAATGCTCCATATTTGCTAGTCTGAAAATGATAAATACTTGTATTTAGATCAATAATGGTGGGCAGCGTGCCAATTGCTCAGATGACAGATATCCATTTGCAAGCATGGGCATACAAATTTTAGAATGTGCTCAGACAATATTATTAAGGTAAGCAAGCACAGCTGTTTAAAATAGCCTAAGTACAAAAGACCGTGTGGCCGTGTGGTTTCTGGCAGAGTAGTAGAAAGAATTTGCCCTTACCTGGAGTGACCTACTCTCATCGTGGATGATTTAATTCTCCTCAACCCGTTTGGCCTGCGTTGGGAGTGTAGGCCAAATCCTCCGTCTGTCTCCAGCAGATGATAGAGGGTTATGCTCCTGCAATGCAGACTTAAAATGACATGATTATGAAGTACAAGAGACATTTGTAAGTATGTCTACAGTTATATGGTACCATTACATTTATTTATACATAAAAGAAACGGTTTGTGTGACTCATACATGCCTGATCCGACAGAAAATAAACATGTGTTTTAAATGACGAAATCCGAATCGCAGTAAAGAAATCTGGTCCAATTAACACAGCCAAATCCAATATAATATGTAGAGCAGAAAGGTCCAAATAACAAAGCAGGGGTCGTTCGTAAGTCACTGATAAATCCAAAAAGCACTTCGTTTACGGTAAACCAAGAAGCTTATGGTAAACACAGAATGACAATCCGTGTTTTTTCCAAAATCCTAGAGATATGGCCAAATCGCTAATGGCAACTGTGTTATAGTGAAAAAATAATGAGAGTTTGAGTGTAGAACGTATTTTATTTTTACTGAAGTGTTGGTGTAAAATAAAAGAAATATTTTTTTTACAAACACCCAAATTTAGTACGGAACCTTATTTGATATTTTTTAAGCTCAGAAGGTAAAAAAAAGCCTATACCACCATTGATAATAGTTTTTTTTAATTTAAAATATATAGTTATGGTATGTCTGGAGACGTCTAGTCTAGTGAATGTCTACATAAACTCACAGGCTTTATAGGTATCTAAAACTCTTGAGTTCACTGAAATTAAACTTATTCGGAATAACATCGATCAGAAAAACATTTCATTCCGTAGATAAACAGTTCCTCCTGAAGTGAAGATTCTATATTTTGTCTTTTTTAGGGTTCCGTACCATAAAAAGAAAAATTTTAAGGGTTCTTTCCCATAGAATTACTGTGTTGTCGGTCTGCCTGCCTGTCTTACTGTCTGTCTGTCAAGACCCTTATCCTCAGAAGCGTGCAAAGGCATTCAGTTGAAATTAATATCAATCAATGGTTCCTTGGAGGTGTAAAAAAAAGACCATTTGTGCTGCATATTTAGACAGTCGCAAATAAATTAAAACGTATAAGGATATTTTCAGTGTACCTAGAATTGTGTGATTTGGCAAAAAGCAGGGTCTTTCAGCACAAGTTAAGGAAAAAATCCGAAAATCTATAATTTGTAGTTATATCACATAAAAAAATATTCTATTACCAACAGTAGAAAATTTTTTTTTAAGTATATGTTTATGGCACATACTATTAATTACAAATTTATTTTTGCATTATTTTTTATTATAACACTAATCAATCACTGACTATTACCAAGGTTATAATTAAAATCAATTGCAGATTTACCATAATACGGGGTGCAACAGTGATTTGGCCAAATATGATCCCTAAAAAAGCTAGGGTTAAGGTAAAAAAGTGAAATATTTCATCATCGCCCGGGTTTTATCCAAATCCCTAGGAGTTTGATCATAACACGGATTTTCCCATATCCCTGCAACATATAAACCGTTTATAAGTGATGGAATGTCGTGGCAACAAATATTTTTAATAATATACAACCGTATTGAGAACCTTTTCCTTTCGTAAAGTCGTTTTAAAATCAATATTTATTTGTACTATTATAAAATAAAAATAATAAACCCAAAGTGACGTGTATCAACCACCCTTTCAAATTATAAGACTTTGTACCTAACATAACATTGTTTAGTATAACCTTAAAGCTTAATTACTAGTTATGACAGTAGGCAGCAGGTAAGGTAAGTAAATATTAATTATATTTAGTCTGCAGATACGGTATCTACCTTTTGAGTATTATATCATAAACCATTTAATTGAGTTTGGGAAAACCACACATGCGTATATTTAATTTCCAGTTTTAAGTAAACGTTGTGTTAATTTTATTTGAATGTTTTGGTTTGTTTGATTTGTAATTATTTACTTACTTTTTTATATGAAAACATCAAATTTCCTAAACCTATGTACGACCTACTCATTTAGTACAACGGTAGGTTATCTGATATTGATGAAGTTTATTTATGTGTTTTAAAAAAATTAGGTTTTTAGCGATAAAAAACAAACCGCTGGACCGATTTTGCACGATGATGACACGATGCTTATTTTCAAAAATCGAATCTGAATTACAGTCTTAGGTTGGGGTCTATGTACCTTAAGTTTATAACACACTTTGCTTGCATGACCTTTACCTTTTTAGTGCATCTTTTTGAAGCCGGTTGTCCTTTTGTTTTGGTAAAAAGTTTTTATTAGCAGGTTTTATATTTTCAACATTTGGATTTTAGAAATTCGTTTTCCACGAAGAGAAAATTGTGGACATCTTATGGCAGCGCTAGTGTAAGAGGGCCTTTAATTACTCCCACAGGCTTTTTTTTGTAAAATTTATTTTCTTAAAGCACAGCGCGTTCATAGAACCCATGGGCGGTAATGACGCACATATGCTATCAAGTATGTATAAGAGCTGCATGATTAATTATTACAATATATATTGGCCTTGATCAATACTTGAACTACGCGCATACTACAATAAATTGTGCTACAAGGGAGCAATTAACTACAACGTCAAACAAAACTTTTACATTCAAAAGTTTTCTAGAAGTGGCGGATACGTTATTTTTTCTACTTCTATTCCCGCCATTTCAATTGTGTTTTGGTGACTTTATTTATTTATTCACCTTATATTTTTATTTATTTACTTGGAAATGTGATGAAAAACATTTTGTGTACGGAAAATACAAACTCGAGTCATTAAAGTCTTCTAGCTTCTAAGTAGCCTCTCGTTAGTAATTTTACCTTAATACCCTTAATACACAATCCATATAAATATTATAATTGCGAAAGGAACTCTATCTGTGTGTTTGTTACCTCTTCACGCTTAAGCCGCTGTACCGATTAAGATGAAATTTGGCATGCAGATAGTTTGACTCCAGGAGAAGGACATAGACTACTTGAAAACGTTAAGTGTGAGACGATTTTTTTTTCTTTAATTGTGTAGTTGCCATTGAAATCCAACACCGATAGCTAAATTTCTGGCGGGTAGAACCGTAGGCAAAAAATTACGCCAAAAAACAAATTTGTACATTAGTTAGAATTGATTTAGGTTTTTACCCATGTTTTACTTGCGCGGAATTTGGTCATCACCGTTAAATTTCTACAGGTACCCCTTGATGAGTTGGAATAGAAGTATTCTATGTGTTTCTCTGTTTCTCCAGCTGCACGTGTGCGAAAACTCATGTCCCCCCGTTACGCCGTGAGTGTGACCTCACGATGCAGTTAAAAGTATTCTGTCCATCTTCGTTCCTCCTGCAGCTATTTATTTGGCAAAAATCAAGTTATTTTCGTTGCTACATGGAATAATAACTTCCCACGGTGTCGCCTACGAAAAATTCTATTCTCTTGGGAACTCGATAGCCGGATAAAAGTATTCTATGTTCTTTTCAGAAATTTCAGATATTAATGTACTATTTGTAACTTCAAACCATTCCTCTGTCCTAACGTAATGGAGTAAAGCCCTTCGGAATTAGCTACAAAAAAACCGGCCAAGTGCGATTCTGGCTCCCGCACCGAGGGTTCTGTACAAACTTATTGTATGTAGATAGTTCTTCCGTTATATGCCTTAGTTTATGCCTTAATTCTCAGTTTTTGGATTTTTTCCTATATTTGTGATGTAACATCTTGGTTCTAGATAAACGGGAAGTACCTCATAGGTTTTGATTTCAACAAAGTGATCCTATAAGGATTCCTTTTCCTTATTAACCATTTTTTTTATACCACTAACGTGGCAAACAAGATTGCGGTGCGCCTGATAGTAAGCGATCACCGTAGCCTATGGACACTGGCAACACCACCAAATAACTTCTTTCTTGAAGAACCCTATACTGTAATCCTTAGAGAAAACCTTGGCAGGGAGCTCATTCCACAACCCAGGCGTTCGCGGGAGGAAGTTTTTCTAAAATCGCACTGTACGCGACCATATAGGTTCTTAAGTGTGAGAATGAATTCCCTGCCGATGGCGAGCGGTATATTATCTATATTTGTGCCAAAAATCTAGGCATTGAGGTGCACCATTATGAAGATAAAGGAATAAAAAAATATTTAAAAATATGCATAAAAATACAAAAAAAAAGTTATTTGGGATAAAATGCCCATGTCACTCTCAGCCTATTAACTATCTCTGTGCAAAAAATACATGCAGCGCCATCTGGTCTCAAACTAAGCAAAGCTTGTACGTACTATGAATACCAGACAACGGATACTAATGCAAATCTGTACTCTTTTTTTGTAAATGCATACATAGAAAACACCAAGACTCAAGACAATCATAAATGTTTATCCTGTACGGGAATCGAATCCCCACCCGTCAAGCAGGTCGTTACCCACAATCCATATTAGTATGCACACAGACTACATAATACTATATGGATATGGAAGTACGGATATGGAAGTTAGAATTTATTCGTTACCAGTCAACCTTATCTTTATCTCTCTTAACCTATTCTATATCCTTGTAAAATAAAACTTCTCCTTTGATGTAGTGCTGGGACGATGTTAAAAATCGATCATTATTACCGATTATTGGTGCTATTATTATTTATGATTGAATATATTTTTTATTAAAAAATAAAATTACCTCTTCTTTCCCTATCTCTCTGTTAAAATCTCTGAATAATTTTTTTTCTGTCTTTGTTTTATTGTTAAGTATATGTTTTATTGCTAAAGAGTTAATTCCTATACATAAAGTAAAATTTAAGTGTAGGTACATCTTAAAGCACAACTGTGTAATAGTACCTATTTATTCGTTTAATTATTAAAACATGAATTATTTAAATAAATCTACATTATCGTTTATATCTATGAAATTCTAAAAACATGTCGGAAGGCGGCACGTTTTACGTAATGTTTTGATGGTCTTCAAGGAATTACGGTGTTCGTAAAAATTGTTATTAATACCTAATTTAGTACTAAGGCTGGTCTAAAACTAGTGCCACAGAAAGACTGAATAGCGCGTTCCAACCAGCTGCGAAGTGTGATAGAGACAAAGATAACATTATGCGACAAGCAGTTCTCCCTTTCTAATTTTTTTACAGGACATCCGTATCTTTTAATTATATTCGGAGCGTTAACGTTTGTAATTTTGTTAGTTAAGTTATTGTACTTTTTTTTTATACCACTAAGGTGGCATTCAAGCTTGCGGTCCGCCTGGTATGCGATTGTAAGCGGTCATTGCAGCCTATGGACGCTTGCAACACCTGGGGCATCACTTGCGCGTTTCCGACCCTTTAAATTTTCTACTAACTTTTTCTTGAAAACCTTGGCAGGGAGCTCATTCCACAACCTTAAGGTTCGCGGGAGGAAGTTCCTCTGAAACCGCACTAGACGTGACCATTTAGTTTTTAAGGTGTGAGGAGGAATTCCCTGCTAATGGCGAGCAGAGCGATGGTAGAAAGTAGCCGTGGGCATCATTTAGAACAATCCGTCAGCTCAGAACACAACCCATTGTACAAGCAGGCATTGTTAGCCCAAAATTTGCTGCAAAGTTTGGAAAGACAGACATATCTATCTACAAACAGAGGAGGTGGGATAATTTTAATAGTAATAGGGCTTCTTTAACACCTAGGGAACTCTATAAAACATTCTGAGCAGATTGTCCACCAACTCCATAGCCTGCCGCGATGGACTATGGCCTTCGTTATCCAAGGAGGGGCCTGTGCCTCTGCAGTGGTGACTTACAATGTCTCAGACAACAACTAGATGGCATCCTGGGCTTTACCACATAGAATGCGGAAGATAAATCGTTGACAGATATTTTTTGATCTCCCAAAGAACCAATTCCATTTTATTTCCTGTATCTATTAAATACCGCTATCGTATAGAATTCGGAATTAAGAGTTTCCGTAACGTTGGAATACTGACAATATTCTATTAAGAAGGAACATCTTGCAGAACTCTTCCTTAACTATTTTTCTACACTTATTTATATTGGAGACGACATACCCACGGTATACTAACTATATGTGTACGTAGTATGTATAGACAATATTGTGTTATTGTGTATTTATGTTCGAAATCGTTTGAGGAAGAACAAACTTACGTGGTACTGATTCGAGTAAGGTCTTTGGAAGGATTATGTATTGAGCAGTTAGACCAATAAATTGTCAAGTGAGAAACCTTGTACCGAATACAAACATTCAACCCCCATTTTAACCCATTAAAAGTGAATTTTGCATTATCTTTTCTTAATGCTTGCCAACGTTAAGACAAGACCCTATGTGCATATTTAATGTTATATATACATCTATTTTAGAAACTTATCTTTGTATTACAGATTTGAATTCAGCTCTAATGAAAACCCGATAGTTTCATCGAAATTAAAGAATTCTTCAGGTCTAATAACGTAAAGAAAACACTTTTACAATTTTAATTTTCAAGCTTATTTATAGAATATCTTATACAAAAAGTAAATACTAACAAACATAAATTATAAGTATTAAGGTGTGTCGTCGCTCAGGAGTATAAGGTGACCAAGGATAGTACCGGATTATTTGATAAATAGGATGCAGAAACGTTCTAGCCGAAACAATTTTAACGGAGATTAAGTTACGTAATCTACTAATAATTCTGATAAAGCAGCCCATTTTCTACTAACTTCTTTTGCTAACTGAGCCGTCGTGATTGAGTGATCAATGAGGATTATTTCTACATAGTTTATCTACGTGGAGCAATAATTTATGACGTAGTGTTGATCAATTAAATAGTAGGAACTTTTTGGTTTTATTTTTTCAATAAATTCTGCCAAAGTCCTTGCAAAATAAATAAACAACGACGGTTTTCGACCACAGATGACCAAATGACGTCACAACCACGGTTCATGAACTTCAATCTAAAATAATTCAACTTAACTAACTCACTACAAACATCCACAGGTCATAGCAAGGTATTTTGTTTTTTTCTTAGTTGTACGTCAGCTGTCAATCTCAAATGTTGACTACCGGTCCACTTGATTTAATACAGTAGAATCAAACTTAAGCCGTGGTTTCTTGTGTTCGTGGTGACGGACCGTTACACGTATGCCACAGTCATTTCATTTCCAAAATAAAACTACAGCCACAAAAGAGATAAATGATCAATGCTCACTTCATACAAAGCTTTTAACCTTTCCCCAGACCGCATACGTCCTATGCATCCGAACTTAATTAACCCATAAAATTCAAATGAACGATGCAGTTTCTTGCGTAAGGGTAAAGTGGGGTAAAGTCAGTAATTGTAAGCAATGTATATTTGTTTAAATAAACAAGAAAAATCAATGACGGCTTATAAAATTTCGTTAAAAAAATTGCAAAAAGTAGACTGTATGTAGGACCGGAACTGTCAAATACAAGCGCTAAAATTTGGAACACGAAGGTATTTTATTTCAATACTGGCTGTTGCCCGCGACTTCGTCCGCGTGTATTTGATTTTATCACGCGGTTAACTGTTATACAGCAAAAATATATAAAACAAAAATACAAAGTTTGGATTAATGCCTAAATCGTAGATAAAAAGAAAATTTGAACAATTGGACACAGATTATTTTCCACCTTAACCTGGCCGGTGATTGAATCCGGATCCCTGCAGGACAAAGGCACTTGCGGTACCATACATGACCACTGTGCCACAGAGGTCATTTGATCGACACGATCAGCAAAAATAAAACCGGCCAAAACCGGACTCACGCACGAAGGGTTCCATACCATATCTAGGTAATACCTTATAATGTCTCTTTATAGGCAACGTTCGACGTGGTTTGGTTCGGAACATAAACAATAGCCACATAGAGCTGATCGTGTGAGCAACAGCCGACGCTGAGGTCCACGCCGACAACACATAGCGTCTGCCCTTGGGCTTTGTTTAAAGTCATTGCATAACACAAACTCACCGGGAACTGTACACGTTTGAAATGGAATGGGTAATTATTGGGAATCAGTGGAATTTGTGGTATAAAAACTCTTTAACCGACGCCACATCCCGCCAAAATCTCCGCTTCTATTATGTTACGCTGCAAAGAAGTAACTTTCAGTCTTGTCCCGTTGCCTAATTTTGGGGTACTTAAATTTCTCAACAAAATAATTGGAATGCCAGTTTTTAAATTAATATTGGGTGTTGGAACTCCAGGAGCGCTCAGAGAATTATGAAATTCAACGGGCTTATTGGTAGCGTGATCTTGCTCCATTATCTCTGTTGATAGAAGTATACTCAACTGCTTCTCCTTCAACATTGTTGAGTTTGTCCAAGTTGATTCTTGTGTATATCAGAATCCGTAATTCCGTATTGCCTACTCCGAATTACAAAGAACACAATTTTCATTCACCAAATCGCAAGGCCATATCAGTATCCGTTTTGCCTAAGCCAAGTCAACTTAATAATTGGATTAATGTTATTTTCTCAGAAAAACACTGCATTCCGACTTTTCTGAGAAGTGCGAGCGTATCATAACTTGATAACTTTTGATGTATTTCAATAGCATGTTGCTAAACGTAACAGCGCCAACTATTGGAAATTTGCCGAAGAGTGGGTAAAAAGTGGGTAAATACTTTTTATTAAAATTATATCTCGTTTTTAATCGATTTGGGAAAGCCAGAAGGTCGGTTTGAGATTTTCACAGGTTACTAAACCTGTTCAAGGTCAGCCAGCCAAGTGTATGTCAGGCCAGACATTGAATAGGGATCCGTAGCAATTTTCTTTCCCGCTGAATCCCGTCACTTTTATAAGATTTATACTTAATTCGAGCGGTAATATAAAGTATCAGCATAAGTTAAGTACATAAGTTGTGTGTATTAAGATGTCCAAGTTACTATGGTTTTTTAACAATCCCACGGGAACCCTTTAATTTTCCAGAATAAAAAGTATCTAGGATGTTGACCAGGGATATAAGGTATCACCATGCAAAATTTCATTGAAATCGGTCCAGCCATTTCGGAGAGAAGGCCCGTACAAACAGACAAACCGACAAACAGACAGACAAACAGACAGAGAAACAATTTTTTTTAAAAAAAACATGTTTTGGTATTTTCTCTCTTTTTACATCCCCCTGACTTGGTTTTAAGCATTTTCTGTCTATGTACAGACATTCGACCTCTACAGTTTTATTATATGTGTAGATTCAAAATTAATGTGACGTTTCTTAGACATGCAATTTTTCAGAATTATGCCATATTTTTTCAAATTTTCAAAAAAAGAATGAGAATTATTCTGTGATTTCAATTCTTTTATAAAAATAACAAAATTAAATAAGAACGCACAATTAATTTGTGGTTTATTTTTAAAATTAATTTAATAAATGATTTTTTTTTTGCTTATTAATTATGTTCATACTTGTTATACCTAATATCGTTCATTTACCAATTAACATGGGACTGTCTTGTAAAATATACTTTTACTGCAAAAAAAACGGATAAATGCCAAATTTTTATTATCACTTTAGGAAAAATTTATCCTCATCGAACCCTAAAGGGAATATAAATGCATGCAATGCTAAAGGCGATTGCCACTCAATATATCACACAAATGGGAATCGACATGCTTACAGCATCCCAGCATCCGATGTGTATCTAGGATCCCGTCCCTCAACGCCCTGAGCAACGCGGGAGGGACAACGGGGGAGGTATTCACGACAGATTTCGAGAGTTCCCGCAGTCCGTGCAGGGCGATTGAGCGATTTGCCGGTGAAACGCTCTCCCTTGGGGAACGCGCGATTGGAAGTCAAACGCGTACTCAATAAAAGTTCTGTAAACCATTTTTAGGTTTTAAAATAGTGATACGATAAGGATATTGGTGAGAAAATCCAAAAAGAAATAATTAGTTTGTATTAGGCGAATAAAAGTTGTATAAATTACGTATTTAAAACAAAAATATTAAATTAAAAAAAAATATCGAATGAGTGCATACCTATGCAAATAACCCATTTTTTCTTGAGTATATATGTAGACAATATATTCGTAATATACAATGACAAGCATAACTAACTACTAACTAGTCACTTACATAGACAATATTTCCTCCCCAACTGATGATAGCTCTATAAAGTCAAATGAACATTGAAGCGTATTAATCATATTAATCACTTTATTCACTAATTTAATTATTTATGTGTAAAAAAAAACATCTTTTTAATATAAGTTTTGTTTTATGAAGCTTATTTTATTAGTTTATGAAATATTGTCGTTTATGTAACCAGTTATTTTAGCTCGTCAGTGTTAGAACTTAGAACAAAATTTCATGTCTTATATCATAATATTTAAGAAGTAGTACTACCTAAATTTTAAGTTATTTGGCAAATGTTTCTCCGGATCCGCTTAACAGATACAACTAAAATTTACTGTCTGTGTTCTTCGGGATATGGTTCAGACCCTCAAGAACGTGAAAACATTATAAATGAACTTTTGTTCGATAGAAAAAAATCCTAAAATCCTAAAGCCAAATCTCCAAAATGCTTAGTGGTATTAGTTTACAACTTTGCAAAAGCATAGCTGTGGTAGTGCTTTAGAACCTACAAAACGCATTTTTTAATAACAAAGTTGTGTAATACACTTTTCATTTATTTCATGTACTTCAATGAAAAAATCAGTAAATTGCGATGCAGCTGCACTACTCACGCACGCTTGTTACATATCGCGTCATCCTTTTTTTACTGTCACGTGTTACTGCCTCTTAAGTAAGTTAAAAATCGGCCAGGTGCGAGTCGGACTTGCGCACGCAGGGTTCCGTACCATTTTCTATAAAAACGGCAAAAAAATCACGTTTGTTGTATGTTCTTTAAATATTTTTTTTATTTTTAGAATATTATTTTTTTTTTTCTATAATAATACATCGTTCATTTGCTTATATATTATACCTGTTTTACAAATGTACCTACTTCGCATAGGTAACTTTTAATGGAATTGTAGGAAAATTTCACTTTTCCAAGTACATTTTATAACTTGGTCGACTTTTACTTATTAGCCTGTAAAGTGTACATACCCGTGATAGTTTTCCTTTTAAATTCATTATATGCACTACCACGGTATTTTTTTTTACATTTTCAAATACTATACTTTCGCTGGTAGAGGACACTTGACTCTAACAAAAATTAGTACTTTAAAGCAAACGGAGCCCTAAATCAAAAAATGATCTGTGCATACCGACAATGTTTTTGGAATTCCTATCCAACGACACCCCACACGATGGGGTAGACGAGAAAAAAAATAACGTCCTCACTTCACGTGTAGGGGAGGTACCCTAAAAAAATTTATTTCAAAGGTTTTATTTTACCACTTTGTCGACTTGATTAATGTGTATATCCCTACCAAATTGCAGCTTTCTCGTATTAGTAGTTTCTGAACAGAGGACAGACAGACGGACGTATGGAGAAAATATAAGGGTTCCTTGTTGACTACGGAACCCTAAAAAGGAAAAATGCTATCTCTGGTTTTAAAAAAATACCATTAAGGCCTATATACCTATATAGGTTCGAACAATAAACGTTTAAACTAGCTGATGCAGAAATTCAAACTTGTTTAAAAAGTTTTGTATGAAACAGTATACATCAGAGTTCGCTTGATAGTTTGTTTAGATATTTCAAAGGAATATAATACTAGGACTCATGTTTCGTACTCAAATAACACAAAGCTTGTATTTAGTCTTACTTTTTTGTTTTGTTTATTAATACTGTAAGACATTGATTATTTCTTAGATACTTTTTTATGTTGTGCTTGTGCTTTATATTTCATGTTTTTTATGTTTGTAATGGAAAGTGTCCTTTAATGATAGGGAGGGCATTTTCCAATATTTGAATTGGACGCTGTAAGAGAAAGGGAGAAAAGAAATGCCCTTGCTGAGTTTCTTGCCGGTTCTTCTCAGTACAAGGTCTCCCGCTCTGTAGACTTACGAACCGATGGCGTAGTGACATTCATAAGTGCTCAATTATTGTAGCCTAAACTGAATAAATTATATTGAATTTGAATTTGAAAAATTTGAATTCATATGTTCATCAGAATTCCCTGTAAATACAACTGGTGCCTTTATTGTAAACAGCACTACCAACTGCACTACTGGTATATATTGCTGTTTACAAATGCTGTCACTACCATGGCACCTTTCAAATGTTTTATAGTGCAATCATAAACAAAAAAAAAACGAGTATCCCCCACAGACCAACTAAGCAATTGTGGTTCCATTGAGGTACCAAGGTTATGAAAAGTAACCGTGGTACCACTGATAGAGTAGACTGAGGTACCACGGTCAGTAAAAAATAACCGAGGTATCACTGTTGATACGACTGGGGGTACTACGGATAACAAAAGGAATCGTTAGGTACTCGAATCGCCGTAAACGGATTGTTCAGGGTAGACTTTGCCTCCCTGTGTGTGTTCTACCGCTTGTACAATGGGTTGTGAAACTTCCTCCTGCGAACGCTTAAGTTGTGGAATGAGCTCCCTAGGCTACGGTGACCGCTTACCATCAGGCGGACCGTAAGCTTGTTTGCCACCTTAGTGGTTTAAAAAAAAAATAATAAAAAAAAAATAGTAAGCCTACGCCACCACTGTTTGTTTGCCTGTCCGACTTTTTAAGACTCTTTCTTGTAGACCGGAAAGTCGGAAACTTAAACAGAATTTGTGTTATTTTATTATAGAGCATTTCCTAACAAATACTTATAAAAAAAACCAAAAATTAAAAATTGTAAGGATCTTTATATAAGTAACATGTTGTTTGTTATTTTTCTGCTCTTCAAATTTAAAACAGTTATAGTGTATAGGCTGTATTGTAAAACAACAAATATTAAAAAATATAGTCGAGTGCGCGTCGGGCTTGTTGTTCTGTGGTAGCCATAAACTCTAGGTGTACAGGTAGGTACGACTCGCACTTGGCTGGTTTTCATGTTCTAAATCTATCGTAAAATTTTTAATGCAGGCAGACTCGTAAGTAAAACAATTAATAGCTAACCACTAGCCAGTCTAAGTGTGAGTTGAGTTTTAGCAATGAAATCAAAAACATAATGCGAACTAAGTTTAATTGAACTCCCAATTTTTCTTTTTATTATGATTGGGAACTTTAAAGAAGTAAATTTGAAACTATATGTCGTCCATAGTTACTAACTAATGTGGGAACGAATAGTCAACTTGGTGGCAAACAAGCATGCAACCTGCCCGATGCTAAGTGGTCCCCGTAGCCTATGCGGAGACGTTTGTTACAGTGAGTGCTCTTCTCTCTCTTCTGCTGACCCTTTCTAAATGTAATCCAAACCTTTTTGAAGAATCCCGTAGAAACTGTAGTTCCCACGACAAACCTCGACTTCCGAATGCTCCTCCTCCTTGCATTTTAGTTCTGCGGGGTGAGGGAGGATAAAGTCCCTGTCGTCGTGAGCGGTGCAATAGTTCAATGTAGTCGTATCATTTTAAATAATTTCCCAGAACATAAGCGGAAACGGTTTAAATTGTCCAAGATCGGAGAAGAAGAAAATCGGAGCCGTTTTATGTTTGTGTGGGTGTGTGTGTAAGCATGTAGAGTAGTGTGTCAAATAATATCATTAAGTATGTGGAAGTAAACAACAAACGACGCGAATATTACAAAAACACATAAAACAGTTTGTTTATTTAGATTAGCACATTCTCATGAAGTGTTTAGGGACGCCCCAAAATTTTAAATACCTTAAAATCGTATTTTCTTACGTTAAAATAACATTGCTGGTTTTGATATATTTTTTACACAGTATTATTAGGAACCATCGTTTATTACTGCCATACGCTTTACGTGATCCGAAACTTCTATCAGACACTTTAAAAGTTCATGAAATAAACCTCATTTTGGGCTGGCTGCCTCGGCAATCGGAACGGAATCAAAAAAAAAGAAACCTTATTTGGGTAATAAACACCCTTTGTAAGCGTTCAGACCAATCCGCAGGGTGTTACACGATCACAATGGGTGGTATCGCCAGACACGATGAAACAATCACACCGGGCCGGATGAGTAGGAGCGCAAAGGCATTGAATGAATGGGGTCTGGCGGAAGTTTCAGTCCCCTGGAAAGCGCCTGTCAGTGATACGCTTTAGTTTCTAATAATAATACATACTGAAACATAATATACAAACCAGTGGTACTACTTTAACATTAAATAGCATTTATTTATTTACCTTTAGTACCTACTTATTATCTGAAAAAGGGCCCCGCTTACCAGCTGTCAAGTATCCATACGTTTTTCATATAAAATATAGTATCTAAAAATATAAAATATAGTAAATAATTTTAAAAAAATATACCCATGCTGAAATAACGTAGGTCTAAAACATAACAAGCAACCTGCTCTGAGATATCTATTTAATTCAACAAAATGCATCTAAATCGGTCCAGTAATTTCTCTAAAAAATGGTAACAGGCATACATACAAACAAACAAAATTCCACCCTAAACCATATACCTACCGTCTCTGTTCGTTTAACTTATATAAAATAAATAGGGGTAAAAATATTTTAGTCTTTTAAAAATAGATTTCTAGATAATAATTACTTCAAAAATATAGCCAAAATAAATTTTCATTTGATATGTCTAAAATATGTGAAATTCTAATTTTTTTGTCTCAGAATATTCATTTTATTGACCACTTTAACTGGAATTGGACTCTTCACTACGCGTTCAATTTTCCAACAAGCTAAGCACAAAGCAGATTCACGCACCATACGACTGGGAGTCGTAGGAGACATTGGACATTTTGTCAACGTTTACATATTGCTATGTAGCATACATACAATACTTTTATTTCACGAAGGGAGCGTTCGTTTTGGGATTAAGAGTTCCCACAAATGATGCTTTTCACACTTTTTATAACGCAAGTTTTGCCACCGACACCTACCGTTCGTGTAGCTTTGAAACGTTACTAACAAAAATTTTGGTTACAAAACTTGCAAAACGAACGGTTGACTTACACACACTACGATAAAACACACACAGACTACCATAAACAAAGGATATGTATAGGCAGTTTGACAGATTAACACAAAAACCCCACCTCCAGACATGGGTCTAAAGTTTTATTTTTGGGTGGCAAAAGTGACAAAAATAACAAAAATATCGTAAACGAACGCATGACAGTTTGTCACAGATGATGCTAAAATTTTGATATTTTTGATAGCTAAACGAACGGATGACAGGTGACAAAAGTAATGAAAATAATGATTCTGCATCCCAGAACGAACGCGCCCGTAGTATACTTATTGTACTGACTGCTCACATTTTAGGGTTGCCTACGTCCAAAGGAAAAAACGGCAGAACCCTTGCAGGATCACTCGTGTGTCTGTCGGTATGTCTGTGACAAATAATTTGCTCCGAATCTACTGAACCGATTAAGATCAAATTTGGTACAGATATAAATTTCTGTGACCCAAATAAGGTCTTGTAACGTAAATAAAACAATTTTGACTTTGCGTCACATTTGTAGGGTAAATTAGGAAATTGAAAAAAAAGTTTCTCGAATATTTTTTTAATAATGTCTAGCTGTTTTTAAGATTTATGTATGAGAAGCATATACGCTTTCTAGATAGGTATTTAATAAAGATAGGTAAGATTTTGAAGCGATATATGTATCAGTTTGACACACTTCTTACCAAAATTACGTGCTAACAATACTCCTCCATGCGAAAGTAACAATATTCTGATTCGTTATACGTTTCGTTAAACAGAATTGGATTCGGTTATTCAAGCGCAAGTCCATTTTTCCGAAGCAGAAGCGCAAGAAATGCGACTGGCTCGAATGTAATCTTTAGCAGAAAATCAGAGCGTAAAACTGTATTACGGTTCGTAAGTCTATATTTTGCGTGTCCTTTGTCTTATCTTAGATAGGTCTCCCTTAGCCTCAATGCGTCTTTTAGCATCAAAACCCCTACGTGACAGTAACTAATTGAGGGTCGTTGGGTTCTGGATAATTTACTTCACCATTTATAACCTTTATAATTTCACCATATAATACTCGTCTTTCACCCTCGTAATTTCGCTTCGCTTCTATCTTTTAAGATACATACTCGTACAATTTCGCAAGCACATATGTACCTATATGTTCTTGTTTATGGATAGATAATTGTCATAGGCAGGTACATCTGTTATGTACCTGTCAATTGGAGATTCATTTGTTATAAACTAGACTTTGCCAGCGGCTCTGCCCGCCTTAAATTTAGTTATCGGCGTAAGAATCCTACTGCAACTCCTTAAGAAGTTTACTGAAGCAAGGAATAGTTGAGGCTATAGTTCGTTCAATTGAAATTCGGTTAGGTACCCTAGGTAGTTATTTCTACAGGAACTTTTGAAATTTCTGTGATAAAATTCGAGGATTTCTTCTCTGTTTCTGCAACTATGTATGTGCTCAATCTCAGTAGGTTGCTCCGTTGCGGCGTGTGTGAGTTATAAACAAACGAACTAACTTAAATAAAAATCAATTGCCACATATACGAGAATGACGGAGCATCACTTGAGAACGGCTCGACCTCGACTCGATTATTAAAATCCTTTGACAATAGGTGAAAAGAACCGGTCAAGTGCGAGTCGGACTCGCGCACTAAGAGTAAACCATTCATCCGATTGTTATGAAATTTGAGTAAGTTTTTGTGCACACGCCAAGTAATATTTTTGAATAAGTACAATCCTTTGACAATAGGTGTAATAAGCCCGGTCAGGAATTCGCGCCTTGGTACACCACCCATCCGATGGTAATGAAATTTTGGTGAGTTGTTGTGCACTGGCCGGGAAAGGTTTCTCAATTAGTATAATCCTTTTACAATACGTCGGTCGTCAAGTGCAAGTCGGGTTTGCGCACTAACGGTAAACTATTCATCAAGCGTAATTAAATTTTCGTAAGTTGTGCAAACGCCGCGACCAGTTTCTGAATTAACTAGTAAAACCCTTTGACAATAGATGGCGCGCGCCGGTCGGTTCGGTTACGGTGAAACAACGGTCACTTGGTATGGGTGATATGACAGGAAAAGTTAGATAGGGCGTAGAAAGTAATATTTTATAAATTGATTACATAACTAAGCGAATTAATGGTTACTAAGTTCATTTTAATTGAGAATTGATTAATTAGCACAGTAACAGTGCGTTGGACTGACGCGCCGTGTCGAAGTTCCTGGGTTCAATTATCGGTACGGCCAACAAAAAGTTGCAAGTTATGAATTTTAAAGTAATTTTAAGCCCGTTCAGTACCCGTTGAACAGTGAAAGGCTTACTTCCTATCACGTTTAGAATGGAATAGCATCGGTGCAAAGTGGATGTAGAACAGTTAACGTTCGTAATAACCTTCAGGTATATGTTTTATAACAAACAACATAAGGTATTTATATTTTTGTCAAATTACGCTTACACAGTATTTCTAGTTCAATTTAATTATATTTTGTTTTTGACAATGATTTAACCTTTCACAAATTCAAAGTGGTCTTAAAATTGCGTTTGATGAGCTTTAAATTCTAAGTGCCAAGGTAATAAGGAAATTTGATACTGTAATTTCCGCTGTGGAGCAACGTGGCAACAAAGCTTGTGGTATCTAAAGACTTATGGAAATTTCGTAGGAGATTAGCTTCTGGTAGTTCCCGTATGAGTTGATGCGTATATTCAAATATTTAATACCCACCAACTTATTCCCACGAACCCACGAACTTATTCCTGCTGCTCGGTTCCGTATAGTTCAGAATAATAAAACCGTCCAAATGCAAGTAAGACTTGCGCACAAAGGGTTTCGTTTCGTACCACACCTCAGAGTTCACAATTCCGACTCCCACTCAACTAGTTTTTACTCTATGTTGCTTTTATGAGTTCCGGACCTAAACGGGAAAAAATCAAACCTATAAGTTCACTTTCTCGTCCGTCTGTCGGTCTGTCAAGGGACCCTTTTTCTCAGGAACGCATGGAGGTATCCAATCAAATTTAATATCAAATAGGTACTTAGGTCGTACGGTTTCTTGGAGCTTTACAAACAAACTTTTAAGTCAATCCCAACAAACAATTTAGCGTTGGTTTCAGGTAATTTTGAAGCTTAAAGTACTTCTATTGATTTATAATGGCTTCGGTTGTCATTACAAGTGATACAGGTCACTTATGAAATAAGTTTAGCTCTATAGATTGTATTAGAGCTGTAAAAAATAAGTTAAATATTGTTTTCAGTTAGTGTAGTAGCACCGGCCGCTTATATACTTATTACGTTAAAGCTTGTTTCGGCCTGCAGCGTCAAAAGCTATTTGAAGATCTTCATTAACTCCCTATAATTCTTATTGCTATACATCTGCTATATTATTGTTGCTTATATATCATAAGGCTATTGTTCAACTTCATTAACGTTATTGGTTCTGCAACGGAGTTAATTAAGAGTGTAGTAACACCAAACACTACATGCATAAAAAATAAAGATTAGCGCAAAAACAACAGCTGCGATGACAACAGACGCACAGATTATGACAGACTGACTGAATTTTTACCGAACAGCCGGTATTTTAATCTCCGCCGCAGATGTCTTCGCTAAGTGCGTAGTTTCTCTCTTATGTCAACCAAAGATCGCATAATACTCTTGACTACTGGCGTAGTAGTTCTTCGAGTGTCATAATAGATTTAAGAAAAGTCTGCACCTCTATGAAAAGAAAAGAAAATGTAGCCATTTTCAATAACTTTCTGTCAAAAATAAATAAATATTTATTTAAACAAAATCACTTTTAAATACCGTGGTACCTAAATTTTACGAATTATTACAAAGTTTATACAATTACTAAAACTGACCAACATTTGAAATTGAATGTCTAAAAACTATTTTAGGTTATAAGTACTTTTAGTTGATTTCCTTTTTTTCCTTAAAATCATATTTTTTCTAAAGCGCGTCAAAATTGAGATGATACCCAATCACATTAAACTTGCAAGCGCACTAATAATTAATAATACACTTCTAGAACACTGGTAATCAACAATACTTACATTTCGTGATGAAACTGTTGCAATGTCCGTAGATTAACAGTAGAACTTATTTAATATTTATAAATTAATGTAATTTTATGACTTTAGAAGTTTTAACTGTCTACTTGTGAGCCCGAAAACGCTACAAATGAGAAAAAAGGTATCGAAATACGGATCTAAGTTCTATTTGTCACCGTTATAGATATTTTATATAACTAAAAGTTTCAATAAAGTCCATTATAAAGATGAAATAAAGTTTTTTAGTCCCTACACGTGAAGTGGGGACGTAGTTTTTTTTCTCGTCTACCCCATCGTATGGGGTATCTATAGATAGGAATTCCAAAAACATTAGCGGTATGCAAAGATCATTTTAAATTTAGTTCCGTCCGTTTGCGAAAAATTTAGCTTTAAAGTACTAATTTTTGTTAGAGTCCCCTCCCTTTATCAGCGATAGTATAGTATTTGGAAATGTAAAAAAAATACGGTGGTAGTGCATATAATGAATTTAAAAGGAAAACTATCGCGGGTAAGTGCACTTTACAGGCTAACGAGTAAGACTATTACCGAGTTATAAAATGTACTTGGAAAAGTGTTTTTTTCGTACAAATTCCATTAAAAGTTACGTATATGAAGTAGGTACATCTATAAACAGGTATAAAATATAAGTAAATGAACGATGTATAATTATAGAAAAATAACATAATAATATTCTAAAGACTATTCTTCTTAAATTGATAACAATAGTTACGTTCAAATGACGTATTGGACTAGCCGGCGCGCTTGGTGCAACATCGAATCGAGCGTGTGACAGGCAGCTGCGTCATAAGCGTGCATGTTGTTTGGATGTCTGAAGATGAAGAACGCCTAGATAAGTTTGAAAGTTTCGATTTGAAAGTTCAGTTTTTAATAATTTGATTATCTTTTAAAAACTTAATTTTAATACTACTACAACTTGACCCTTATTAATAAATTTCAGATAATTATACTTTAAAAGGTTGAACTTTTATTTTGCAATTTTAAAGTCGAATTTATTAAATAAAATATTTTAAACGTACGTACTCGTAACGTACCTACATGGGTAATATCTTTAAGTAAGCAAATTGGTATGTAGTTGAGTTAACTACATACCAATTCGCTTACTTAAAGATATTTGCGATTACACACATGCAATTAGGGAGTTAGCCGTGGCATATTTCGATGTAATTAGGACAAAGTTTTAGGAATGTTCCGATTGTGGGCGAAACCTAAATACTTACTTAACAATAGGGTAAAAATCTTGGACTCAGTTACCGTCATGGACGAACTATTTACATACAAGTTTCTACGGAGTCCTCGCTAGCACTTAACTTTTTTTCTGTTTTGCACTAATAAATTTGTCTAAAAAAATTTATCATAATCGATAGCAGAATTATAATGCTGTGATTTTAGAATGAACGAACGAACCGACACGAACGCTTAGGACTGACATGTAGTGAATTTAAATTCAAATACAAAATGATTATTTCGCTTGGCCGTCGACATGACAGGGCAAACTGTGTATTGCACCATCCTAAAGGTACGTAGCATAGCATAGTATTATTTAGTTTATGAAAATTAAAATATAACCGAATAATATCATAATTATTATATAGAATAAACACATACTTATTATCTTCTGCCACGGCTCGGCCCGCGCTAAATATCTACGGGATTTCTATACGACACCTCTTTGATTGCATGCTCCGTTGGGACGTGAAGCATAAACCAACAGACAAACACACTCTCTTACAAATTTATGATGCCCGAAGTTCGGTAAAAGTCCAAAATTCCTTAGCTATGTTTCGCCCTGTATTCTTCTTTATGTGGTCAAAACAACTAACTTAATTAGGCATATAGGCTCATATAAAATAAAAAAAAAACCATGTTATTTTTACGTGACAATATTTCGATTTTTTACCGCAGTTGGGGATTTTACAGTAATATTTGTTGTGCAGTATACCTGTGAGGGACCCCTAATATTGATAAAAGATAAAAATTGTTCTAATCATTATTTAAAATAAAAGTCAGCGATTTTATTTGCCAAGTACACAATCATGTTTACACGAATTTGCACGTTTACGATATTACAAGTATAGTTTTGAGCTTACTGTGTTGTTTGTGTAGGCAACTCAATTATTTCAATGGGTTCGATTATGATTAATAAAATTTGATTAGAAATACTTCCTAAAAAAAAACTACGTAAATCTTTTTTTCAACACTCTTGGTTATTAAGTGGCTTTTATTGCACCGTTTTATTTAGCAAAATATAAGCAAACTTACAATACAAGCGGCCAGTGCGTTTTCCTCTGCGATATATCTTATTTTACTGTCACAAGTGTGTTCAAAAATTTCGTATAACACCCGTGAGCTATGGATCTGTATCGGAATGTTCGATTTACATGTGTTTTCCTCAAATGTAAGTTTTAATTTGGCTACATATATTATTAGACCTATAACTGCCCTACATCTATCTAACTACTATACCAAAACAAACATTATATTTTATATGAATAAGAAGCAAAAAGCAAAATATTTAAAAATGTTAAATTTGTACAAAACACCACCGTTATAAAAGTAAAGTTCTGTAATAGAGCCAAGAAACACTTTATTAAGATACCTCCATTAACGACTCTCTCGAGATTAAAAGAGCATCATCTCTTTTCTCTCCGGACTATCTTCGACTTAAAAAGCTTAGCGATTTTACGCAGTTGAGTATTCAGCTAAAGAATTGTTTTGAACTTTGAACTATTTGCATTTATAAAAGGGTAAAAGGATTTTGTAATTAAATTTCTACACTATTCAACATTGATAGTAGGTATAAATAATAAATAATTAGCAAGCATATAGTGTAAAACCGGCCAAGTGCGTGTCGGGCCACGCGCAATATAGGGTTCCATAGTAGCCTCATAAACCACCATTTTAGAGGTTGTTTGCCAAATACAACGATTTCGCTGAGAGGGGGAGGACACAATGTTTAGATACGTAGTATAAACAGATTTGATCGCTCCGCTGCTGATATGACACACGCTTTGAACCTACTTCGTTGAGTTGAGTTAGGTACCCATGTAGGTACGTTACGAGTACGTACGTTTAAAATGTTTAATTAAATAAATTCGACTTTAAAATTGCTAAATAAAAGTTCAACCTTTTAGCCATGGGCAAAGTAACTCTGGACAAAGATTGGATATGTTTCAATCACAAGTGCACAAATCGTTAGTGTATCCCTCGTTTGTTATAGATTTTAAGTTAAGTTTAGTTTTTTTAAGTGCTTTAAAGCGTATTGCACGGAAATTCACATCCCATTCCCAATGCATGCATATACTTTGGGATTAGCAGGCGTATTTTTAAAAAGCGCTAAGATCGATTATTTATAAGCAAGACACGGCAACGTTATGTTTCGCTTTCAACGCTAGCTCTCTCTTTCACTTTCAGTGATATGCGTGCATCGCTATTCGGCCGCGCCACTCTGCGCCACTGACACGGGCGACACGCTCTGCTGTTTATTTGGATTAGTTCGGTCACTCCCTGGATATAGGACATGTTTATTTCACGCAAAGTGAAGGAGTTGTAACATATCCGGCCTCGGATATATATATCCAAAGATATAGTTATGTCCGGAGTTACCCGAGGCTAAAACCTTTTAAAGAATAATTAACTGAAATTTATTAAAAAGGGCCAAGTTGTAGTAGTATTGAAATTTAAGTTTTTTAAATGAAAATCAAATACAATCATTAAAAACTGAACTTTCAAATCGAAAATTGCAAACCTTCATGTTTGAGACATCTAAACAACATACGCGCTTACCTGTCACACGCTCGATTCGATGTTGCGCTAAGCACGCCGACTAGTCCAATGCGTCATTTGAACGTAACTATTGTTATCAATTTAAGAAGAATAGTCTTTAGAATATTATTATGTTATTTTTCTATAATTATACATTGTTCATTTACTTATATTTTATACCTGTTTTACAGATGTCCCTACTTCATATAAGTAACTTTTAATGGAATTTGTACGAAAATTTCACTTTTCCAAGTACATTTTATAACTCGGTCGACTATTACTCGTTAGCCTGTAAAGTGCACTTACCCGTGATAGTTTTCCTTTTACATTCATTATATGCACTACCACCGTATTTTTTTTTAAATTTCCAAATACTATACTTTCGCTGGTAAAGGAAGTATACACTTGACTCTAACAAAAATTAGTACTTTAAAGCTAATGTTTCGCAAACGGAGCTCTAAATCTAAAAATGATCTTTGCATACCGCTAATGTTTTTGGAACTCCTATGTATAGATACCCTACACGTGTAAGGACTAAAAAAATTTTTTTTCAAAGATTTTATTCTACCTCTTTGTCGGTTTGATCAATGTGTATATCCCTGCCAAATTGCAGCTTTCTCGTATAAGTAGTCTTTGAACTAGGCCGCGGACAGACAGACGGATGGACGGACGGATGGACATGGCAAAACTATAAGGGTTCCTTGTTGACCACGGAACCCTAAAAGACGCAAAATATTGTTTCTTATTATCGTGGCCCAGTCGCATTTGTTTATCGGAAACAATAAGCTAAGTTATGCCGGTCTTGGACAGTATCTGGATGGATGACCGTTTAAAGGCACATTTTTCTGAGTTCCCCCGTGCCATCCGAAGCATCATATTATAATAGCAGTCGTTAAGCTAATTTAGAGCACTTAGGGCAGCTTAAAAACTCTGATAGTCCAGTGGCCACTAGCTCGACAACGTCCGCCAAACCGCACTGGGCCAGCATAGTGGACTATAGCCTAAACCTCCTTCTCCAAGGCCTGTGGGGCGTCAAATGCCTGAGGCAAGCCAGCAAGCTACAGTATTAAACTACACAAATACAATGATAACTACGTTAAAACAGAGAAAGAATTTTTAAAGTTGACACAGTCATCGCAAGGGAGCCAAAATATGTGCCATTATTCCATATCCTTTAAGTAAGGGCGTTTAAAATTTTTATTCTTGTAAGGAAAATAGAAAAACTAAATTGTTATCTATTCTGAACAACCTAATATATAAAATCTAGTAAGAGTTTTTTTTAATTAATATCTAACAAGTTAATTAACTTTGTTACTAAAATCTTAGTAAATTTTATTTAAGTTCGACTGAAAACCATATCTGACACACAGTTCAGGGCTCATTATACTTAAGATTTTAATGGAAATTCAAAAAGCTTTTATTTGGTATGAATTTAACAGACCTTTTAGTGAATTTGTAAAGGAAAGTCTTTGCAAATGTTAAACAAGTACCGCTCGGTTGGTCGATAAGTAAGAGATTCTAACGTTGCCCCTAAATTTCAGCCGAAAAAATTGCGACGAAACATTTTCTACTGCTAAAGGTGAAACAATAAATGGTTTGAGTCTGTCATTATTTTTTCTCATTTTAATATTTCGGTATAAGTGATACTCTGAAGAAAAAGAATTATAGAATTAAATTCTATATGAAACATTATTTCACAGCTTAAAAAACAAATTATTTAGTTAGGTAGGTACCATAATTTTATAGCGATTTTTATATATTATGTCCTTTGATCATAATAGTTTTATTTCCAAGCGCAATGGTAAACGATTTATAATCGCCCTAAAAATTAAAAAATTTAATGTCAAAAAATAAAAGGTGAGTTTGAAATATCTCCAAACTAATCCAAAAAACATGGTACTATATATTTATGCGCTAGCAAAAAGTTTGAAAAAATTTATAGTTAAGAACACACGGTACAGTACCTTACTCGTTTTCAGACTATTAAATCAAAGCCATAAAATTATCTAATATTGAAAAATCCAACTCAAAAAACACCGCACTCTTTTTTTTCTATCGGTAACTTTTCCTTTATCTTTGTACTCCTTATAAATTAAATATCTAATCCCAACAATAAATCACTCAAATAGCATTTATATATTCACCGCATCCAATTTGTTCCGAGGATGGACTCTGAAAGCTCAGTGATGTGCAGACCTGAGCGACGCGGGGGTTAACGGGGGCAGTATTCCCGGCGGCTTTCGGGACCCGACAAATCCTAACAGTCAGTTTAGGGATATTGAGTGACTTGCCGGCATTTCGCTCTCCCTGGGGAACTCCGCGTTTAGTCGATACGGTATTATACTAAGTAAGAAAAAAGTTTAAATAACAACGATCTTTATACTTATAACTATAGAATAAATAATAACTATGGCAAATAATAAAAAAGTAAAGATTTATTAGAAAGGAACATTTTAAAATTAAAAATTAGTGTCTAGAAGTGCTTTTTTTTAATAATAGTAATGTAAGGCGGAATTAATCTTAATTTTTGAAGTGTAAACTTCTGTAGCGGCGTTGTGCACTTTTTTGTGATGGGTAAAAAATGTTAAACTCTATAGAACGAATAAAAAGTAAGAGGAAATTGGGTTGATGAAAAGATGAAAGTGCGGATAACACAATTTAAAATGTTATTATATCCAGGTTGTTTGTTTTCACTTCTGCCTTCACCCCCGGAGCGCAACCCGTTTGTTTTTACTTATCTCAACTTTGCGAAACTTTCAGGAAATTCCAATCGTCATAATATTTAGAACCTATTACTTATAACTAGGCTGTGTTTAAAATTTTAATTATTGTAACTAATTCAAACCTTTTTGAAATAGTCAACTTAGAGTAACAACTTGTGTTGAATACTTCGTTACCAAAAAATACCTTTGTTGAAAGCTTGTGCGATGAACCGTAGTATGTAATTGAATTATTTCTTATCAAACGGCTATATAGCCTGCGCTATATGTACATAAGTGTGCAGTTTTCCGTTCATTTTTAAAATCGACTCCGCTGTCCTATATTAAGTTTAAACTGGAAAAAAATAAACCTTTACATACTCTCCTCTACATCTACTTACTAGAAATTTAAAAATTAAAAACTTGCTGCCTTATGGCAAGCAGTCACCTTAGCCTATGGATGCTTGCAACACTTGGGACATCACTCGCGCGTTGCCGACCCTTCAAAAATCTAATAACTTCTATTTTAAAGTATGTCTGTCTTCATACTGTAGTCCTTAGAGAAAACCTTGGGAGGGAGCTCATTTCACAGGCCATGCAAGTGTTCGCTGGAGAAATAAAGGAAGACATCTTTATATACCTATAAAAACATAGCTTTAAAAAACTATTCCCGTCCCCTTTTCTTTTTTTTTTTTTTTTGATACTTAACATAACGTAATAATCTTAATACGTCCACGTAAAGTAATATCGTAGTTTGCGTGAGGGTTTCTTACATTAGCATTACATCATTTGCATTATTATTCAGGCGATTTGTTTCGTCATGTCTAGAAATTATAATGAACATTAATATTGAAATTCTTGTAAGAAATATGGTACCTAAATAAGTTGTTAGTACCGACTTAAATGTTTTATTTTTAGAATCCGTTCACAAAATCATTATATATTTAAACAAAAATTATACTAAAAAAAAGTTGTATAAGTATTTATATATAATATCCTTACTATGCCAGTTTGTAATTGTCTTCTTCCTTTTTAAAAAAATTAAATATATTATCTTAAGTTATAAGAAGAAATGATACTGACGCCAGTTTATAATTTTTTACCCATCACAAAAACTAACCTAATGTTAAAAAATCCTACGCGAGTTCCGTCTTACGAATTTTATATGAATTTTCGATCAGCAGACGTATCTGACGCGAGTTTAACATTTTTTACCCATACCAAAAAAAGTGCACAACGCCGCTAAAGAAGTTTTCACTTCAAAAATATTATAAAAAACCCTTCCACTAAGAAAAAAACAATCTTTTGAGTTGCATCAGCCAGACACTGGCGTCTAGCCATATTTGTTTCCTTGTAATAAATTTTACGTCAACTTTTTTTTTACTCATAAAAAGTATCATAACGTGCAGGTAAAGCGGGTGCTAAGTCCTTAATTACTCCCACGGGCTTTTTCTTTGTACATTTTACTTTTCTCTAAGCAAAGCGCACGTTCATAGAATCAACAAGCGATAATGACGCGTCTATTATTTCAAGTATGTATTCATATCCTAAAAAGCTACAAAATATGAACTAAGCACCAAGAGAGCAATTACTAGTTTCAAAACTTTTTGATTTATAAATTCTCTAGATATCTATATCTATGTAAGCTAGCGGTAACGTTTTCTCTAATTCTATTCCCGCCATTTTGATTTTGTTTTAGTGTGACTTGCAAATGTGATGAAAAACATTGCATATAACACGGGCGGTACGGAAATTGCAAACACGAGCCACTATAACCTTCGGCCTTAGGCTTCTGAATAGCCTCTCATTAGTATTTTTATCTTCAATAACCTTTTAGACATACACAATGTACTAATTGTACCTACAGTAAGTAAGTAAGTACCTACATGAAAACGGCTCTCATAAAAATTCCGCTTTTTTTTTAATTCTACGTATTATTTAAGTTATTTTTATTTAAGCTGTAAATAAAAGTTTTCCATTTCATTTATAAGATTTCTGTTTATTACGTTCTTTTGAAGAAATTTAATCTTCTGAAGCCGTAATATAAAAAAGTTGATATTGACACGCGACAACGATCTAAAGGTGACGCGACAAGACGACACGCCGACGTGACGGTAAAACGTAAGCTTTATTTACTTTGTATGAATTACTTCAGAAAATCTTATTTCGATATAGCTATCTTAATTTTGCACATTCATTTTTACACCAATAATATCGGTAATAATATTATAAATAAAATCGTGAAAGTGTATGTGGTTATCTGGTTATGTGGTATCTTATTGACTCATCTGTGGACCGTTAAAAATAAAAATAAAATTGGCCAAATGCGAGCGAAGGGTTCCGTACCATTATCTATAAATTTATAAATATAAATTTTGACCTAAATTTCTTGTTTACTTGACGTTTTTTACCTTGAATTTAATACTTGGGGACGATCAAAGATCAATCACGGAGGGATGTGTTGTTTAGTTGAAGAGTTCTCATGACCTCCTTCCGGTTTCATCATCAGACCAACGATAGTTAAATCCATCGAGCTCAACTTCACGGGGTCCAGTGTCTTGTTGAGCAGTTATTATTATGAGACTAGCACCATGGTACCATATTATTGCATTTTTATCGAGATAGTTATGCAAATTTCACGACAATAGAATGCTAGCAAGTGCTTGTAAAGTCAACTACATATATAGTTTGAACGGCGCGTATATATAGATAGGTAGGTACGAATCAAGTTAATAATATAGTAGATACATTGTGTATTACGGTGGTAGGTAAGGAGAAAAATACTAACGAGAGGCTATTTAGAAGCCTAAGGTCGGAGGCTGAAGGCTTTAATGACTCGAGTTTGTAATTTTCGTATACCGCCTATGTTACACACAATGTTTTTCATCACATTTGCAAGTTACACCAAAACACAATCGAAATGGCGGGAATAGTAATAACCTCCATCCTCTATCATATCAACTATCACTATAAAAATTTATAAAATACATTAAAATATACTACGTATAATTTGATTTTTTAATAGACGATGAATATTGAATAGTTTGTACAATTAGTTGAATATTTTCAGTTTTTCAGTAGTTTATTTAAATTATTTAGGGGTAATAATTTCGTGAGTTTTAAAGAAGAATTTGAAGTTCAGAATTTTAAAATTTCACTAACTACAGTTAACTAAATATTATTAATGTAACGCATCAATTTATTTACAATTGAATTGTATGTGAGAAATGGACACTGAACTACACTTATTGTTGTATGCTATAGGTAAACGAATACAACCAATTAAATTAGTTTATGATCAAATTTATTTAAAAAGTAGTAGGTATAGGTAGGTTAACCTATTAAACAAATGTTGCTTATCACTTTAAAATTGTCACCCCGCTTGTCGGGCAGGGGGTGCGAAGAATGCTCGGCAGAGATCCGGCTACCGCAAACAACGACGACTGGCCCTGGCAACGTACAATGCACGCTTTTTGAGGAATAACGAAAATAATGTAAGGTGGAAGAAGTAGACAAGCTCCGCTGGGATAATAGTGCTATCTGAAGTCCGAAGACAGGGGGAGGACTCGATATTGCTTAAATCCGGCAACTTATTCTCTTTCCGAAAGCTAGTAGCGGTTACCGCGTGGTAAGAGGAACGCTGAATATTAACCCCGAATTAAAAAGAAGTCGTTTTGTAACGTCTAGGCTCCGTCCAACGGTTGCCTTCAAAAAGAACCCCGAACATTTTCATTGCGTACTTCAAAATCGCTTTCAGTGCCTAGCAGATTACGAAAATGTAGATGAATTATATTTCGTCTGTCCCACTACAAGACCAAAACACGAAATCAATCCATCTGCAGAAAGGTGTGAGACAGCGAGACGTAATTTATCTGAAACTGTTCACAAGATGATGGAAGATGTTTTGAAGCTTTTGGAGTAGGAAGGATTTAGCGTCAACATAAATGGTGAGTACATACACTCCTCTTCGATTTTCCGACGAGATGACAGAATCGCTAGAAGACCTAAGCACGATGCTCGGAGACGTCAGCAGTTTCCCAATAGGATGACCGTATAATAAATATGGATGAAACGAAGGTAATGTTCAATGTCTATGTCGCGCCTATACGAGACGTTAGTTGTTGGAAACGCTACTCTCGAAGCTATTGACGAATACACATACCAAGGCAAAGTAGCTATATATAGGTTTTGCTTTGAGAAATAGCTTAACCAAGAAATCCAGCTTCGTGGACAGCAACATCTTTTCATCTAAAATACCTCAGGGCCTAAACAGGAAAGTCAACAATCAATGTGTATTGCCAGTGATGAAATATGAGACAGAAACGTGGTGTCTAGATGTTGGCCTCTTAAATTAGCTCAGAGTGGCTCAGCGAGCTAGCTAGCTAGCTTGTTGTTTCTTTGAGTAATAAAATCCGAAATGAGGAATGTCGCCTCAAACCAAAGTCGCCGATATAGCTTAAACAGTTACCAAGCTGAAGTGGTAAAACATTGCTCATCGAACGATTTTAATTTTAGTCCATGATTTTATGTCCGCTAGAGGCCTCCATATTCAATTTAATGTGACGTTACACAGCCTGTAACCCGCGGACGATAAAGACGCTTCCAACTTTACCTCATTTATTAAATTAGAATAAGTAGATTAGAAGTTATGAGGGAACAGATGAACATACATACATACCGGTAAAAATCATAACCCTCCTTTTGCTTCGCCGTAGTCGGGTAAAAAGAAGAAACTGATTGACTGACTAGTAGATTCAATGACATATATGCACAACCCAATCAGCTAGGTCTAGAAACTTAAAATTTGGCAAGTAGATTTCTTACTTCAAGAAGAATTTTGCAAATTTCATCCACTAAAAAGGTAAAATGGGGGTTGGAAGTTTGGAATTTTTAAGTTAAATGCATAAAACTTAGTATCTCGCCCTTAGGTTGAAAATTATGATTGACGTGTTTCACCATTTTCCTCTGGGGGGCAAGATAGGGGTGAAAATTTATATGAGGATTCTGGAATTTTTGTAGGTAAAACCATTAATAGTTAAACCTTTCTTTTTTCAAAAGCCCACGAGGCCAAAGTCCCGGGAAAATGCTAGTAAAACATATCCGTGTTGAAAATGTAGCCAAATATCGAGGTTATATTTATCACAAAGTCTTCAAACAGTGATTTGTGTGGAGTAATTTTCCCTTTGACATGGCAAGATTGTAATTTGTGAGTCGGAAATAATTGAATTGGTCTCATAAAACAACCTTAAACTCAAATTAGAGGTATTTAAACTTTGAAATTTAACAACATTGAAAAGGGTCTTGTCTTATTAGTTCAAAGCTTTGATTGCCGAGACAGAAACATGAGTATATTACCTTAAAATAGTGAATTACAGGTTGATTCCAAACCTATATACCATCCAGGGCCCCTCATTAACGTCTTTAAAACTCATCTGGTACTGAGATTGTTATGATCTTCGCTGCTGCTTTGTTAATAGTACCTATATTATGATACAAGTAAGCTAAGTTGATCATTACACACGAAGGCAGAATTTCAACCCAAGGCAAAGGATGTAATGGAGCTAAGTGTGTTATGAATGACCAATGCAGTGTGCTTAGTGTGAGTTTTTGCGTATTCGTAACTCTGCTGTCGCGTTCGTGTATTCACTAAAAGTCCTATGAGAAAAACCGTCTCAAAATGCGTCCGCTAGGGGCGCTTCTTCATTTCCATACATGTATTTCGTTGACGCGAACGCGATAGTAGCGCTAAAAATTTACAATAGGCACACTGGTGTGCTATATGACGTTTTTAACACACTTGTGCAGGGAAACAAATAAATAAAACATAGTACGCAAAGGTAAAAAATACACACCGCGATCGTGGAAGATTTCATATTTATGAGACTTCGAGATTAGTAAGTGATATTTCGCTTTATAAGAAGGCAGATTCAATTTCCAAAAGAATCTTTCTCTCTATATTCTGTCTACTATTTTTATGAGATTTATTTTTAACATTCTTTTTGATAAAGTGGTTTATTTTCTTCACATTCTTTTTCATTTTTACTATCTACTTGATTTCTAATTTTCGTGATTATATCCAGACTACTCTGGAGGTAAACCTTTTTATTAGGATACGCTGTATTTGTAAATAGTTTGTTCCTTAGTATGTTGTGATAATTATTATATTTACACACACCTATCTATGTATACCATAACAACCTTGTCCCCAAAGGAATTGATCAGAGATATTGCGAATATCAAACAGTTAAAAACTTTCACTTTTTACCAACGTAATGGGATACGAGCCTATCGGTTTCATACCACAAAAAGTAGCGGAGGAACTTTAGACACTCGATTTCAATTTCAATGTAAAATTTTCTTCTTTTGTGCCACAAAATCAAATAGCATCATTAAGATTACTCATAACTAAATGCATTCAATATAGGTAAGTACCTACATATTTAAAATTGTTAGCCTTCAAAAGAGATTATAATAAACTATTATCATATTATTGAAGGAATTGATGTCAAGAGTAAGCCCCCAGACTCAAGACAACCTTTAACATTATTTATCTTTGTTGCCCCTTACGTAAGTACTTACCTACATCAAATCCGTCGTCTGTTTTCTTTAATCATTAAATTAATAAACAGATTATAATATTATACTGCATTTCCAATATTGAAATATTTTGGAATGTCAGCCAGGAAGCAAAATGCCAATATTAAGTTCCTGCAGTGCTTCACATAACTAACTAGTCGCAACAAACAAGGACGTCTACGCATCACTGAATAATTTAATTAGTTCGTGCACCGCAAATTGAAATTAATCTGGTTACAAGCTCGTATTCACCGCCGTATACTTAGATTTAGGTAACCTAACTAAATTTAGCCATTTAGTAGTTTCACGTATCTAAGGCATCTTTTGTCATTTCAAAAATCTGTAAACTTTGGGATTGGCGTCGTCGCGTTGCTTTACATCTCTATCTAAGTTTTCCTCTTATTGGCCACAATTTAATCTGTCAATATTTGTTTTTTTTATTGTCATGTTTAGGTAGTAGTAGAAGGTGTAGGTAGATGTTTTTTATTTTGCATTTCTTTAATACTTTTTTTTTCTGACTGACTATGCATTTGGCTGTTGCAGCCATTACTGCTTCACCGGGCTTTTTTGGGCGAATCTCTGAAGGAGCTTTAGCCAGTATAGCGCCCAACGCTCAAACCTCGGCTTGGGTTGTCGCTCTCGAGGGCGGTCCTTCGACCGGCGCGTGAGTCTCGAACCCGAAGGTGAGTCACCTATAGCGTAAATACGCAGTTTTTGTGCAAATTTTGCGGCTGAACTATAGCACCTAAAGGATTGAAAAAAAAACGAGTTGCACTCCAGGAGTGCCGGCAGAAGTGAAAACCTTTAGACACGATTCGCGCTTAACATTCAAATATGTTACAAGACAACTCATACGTCATATCTAGACTAGCGTGTCAAGCCAAGTTCAAGTAACAGAACTGGCGTGCAGCACCGTGTGTACTATTACACGAACCATTTGGAGCCACTTTTGACCCCCTCATAACTCAAAAACTATTTTACATAAACGTGTCAAATTTGGTTGATATATTGAGACTTGCGAGATACATATATACTCCAAATTTCATAAGCAGATTTTGAATTTTTAGGGATAAAAAGTAGCCTATATGCTATTCCAGGACCTAACCTATCCATCCAGACATAAAAACTTTCAAATTTATAATATTAGTCGGGTAACACAAAAAAGACAATTATACCCCGTAAACGTGAACAATACATTAGTTTAACAAAAACCATTTGGTATTAATTTTGATATAAATAAGTACCTACCTACTAATAATTTATGAACAAAAAGTTATGAAATCCCATCAAAAACATAAATGTGAGATGAGAGCCAAGTTCAATATTATGATATATGCCTTGGATGTTGACTTCAACGACAAAAAAAGTGAGATCTAAATGGGTGCCAAGTTCAATGGTGAGTCCAGAAATTTATTTATAACAACATATATCATTTCTTCGTATAACCTAGGATAATATATTGTAGCCTAAGGTCTGACTTGGCTAGTTTCTCAAATTCATCAAATTTACCACTTTCTGATTTATTCCTTTGTATTCACCTTATTATCTATCTGCATGCCAAATTTGAACTTTCTAGGTCATCTGGAACTGGGTTAGAGTTTTGATCTATAGGTCAGACAGTGATAAAAATGACGATTTTGAACGTTAATATCTAAATAACCGTTTGAGGTATGCTTATGAAATTTAGAGCACATATGTATCTCGCAAGTCTCAATATATAAGCCAAGTTTGACACGTTTATGTAAAATAGTTTTTGAGTTATGAGGGGGTTAAAGTGGCTCCAAATGGTTCGTGTAATATTACACACGGTGCTGCTCGCCAGTTCTGTTACTTGAACTTGGCTTGACACGCTACCGCGTGCCTAGATGACCGTCAAGGTTTGTGAGAATCAAAAAGACAAATTATTAAATTATTTGAATAACAATGTTCTTAAACACATAGCCATACCTTTAGATAGAGTAAAAAAAAATACTTTTACGACTAAGCAATGCGCACAGAAAGAAAGAATCTATTGTTTTGAGTTCACAATGAACCTATGAGAGGTTACTAATATTAGCAAACATGAGTAATGATAATATACGAATTTATAACTGAAAATAGGGTAACCGCAGTCGATTCGACGCCGCACGACCGCTTGAAGGTTAATTGATTCTATTAGGAACACTTAACTTATACTTATAAAAACTGAAATGTAAGAATCAGCATAAGCGAGCGCCCCGCCGTTTTGCTGTTCTGACTCCTGTTGCCTCTCGATATCTGACCTAGGTATACGGTTGCGATTTATGCTACGAAATTCATAGGTTTTCTTAAAAATACTTATTTATTTGTGGTTTTATTATTATTACAACTCTTTAAGAAAGTACGTATGGTATAGGCAATAATTAAATCAAAAATTAATAATAATTTTAGTATAGTTATAAGAGTTATAAGTTGGTATGTATAAGTACTTAACTATGAATGAGTTTGAGAATGAGAACTTATTGGTAACAAATTGTTTTTCTTGAGAATTCAATAGATAACAGGTAATTTGTTCCGTAATCGTCTTAAATAATTATCTTTTTATTACGTATATTGTACAATGAGTCGAACAACAGAAATTACGGGTGGGTAACACACTTACCTTACACCTAATTATTCCAATGCCTCCCGATGGAAGCTACCTATTCCATTTGATTGCATATTCTTTGTTTTAGTATAATAATATACCACAAACAAATAGGTTGCGTGAGACTATAGTAGAGTATGTATGCCGTAAACGTAGGAAAATACAGTAGTTTAACAAAAACCATTTGGTATTAATTTTGATATAAATAAGTACCTACCTACTAATAATTTATGAACAAAAAGTTATGAAATCCCATCAAAAACATAAATGTGAGATGAGAGCCAAGTTCAATATTATGATATATGCCTTGGATGTTGACTTCAACAACAAAAGAAGTGAAATCTAAATGGGTGTCAAGTTCAATGGTCAGTCCTGAAATTTATTTATAACAACATAAAATATCATTTCTTCTTATAACTAAGGATAATATATTGTAGCCTAAGATCTGACTTGGCTAGTTTCTCATATACGAATTATATTATAGCCTTCGCAAGTTCTAAACCTGTTACTTGTCGGCTCTATTTTTATTCTCCGATTTTTTTTTTTTTTTATTTATTATTCCGAAAATTTGGCTTGCTGGTAGAAACTAGCCATCGAACATAATAATTAGTAAATGAGAACTAGCCAAGTCAGACCTTAGGCTACAATATATTATCTTAAGTTATAAGAAGAAATGATACTGACGCTAGTTTATCATTCTTTACCCATCTCAAAAACTAACCTAATGGAAAAAAATCCTACGCGAGTTCCGTCTTACGAATTTTATATGAATTTTCGATCAGGAGACGTATCTGACGCGAGTTTAACATTTTTTACCCATACCAAAAAAAGTGAAGAACGCCGCTAAAGAAGTTTTCACTTCAAAAATATATGTTATAAAACTCGCTTTTGTCTAGTGCATAACCTAAATGACTGATTTTATTTATTGTATTGAATGCGATAAAAAATCTGGAAGTAACCATTGTTTCAACACTTGGGCAAATTTTTAAAACGTGTATTGCATTTTATTGTAATAAAAATTAATTAAATAATTAGAATAGCTTGTTATCTAGTGCATTGACTCTAAGTTGTAGCAAAAACTAAAAAAATGAGACTACAAAACGGTAAAAGATTCAAGGCGTCATTATGGAATAATTTACTAAGGAAGTATATAACAAATATATCTAATAGTAATGTATGTGAGGTTGTGTAATAGTTTTTAGTACATTTACATACAAGTATTGCAGAAATTAGCTTTCTGGCCTATAGGTATCGGCCTCTTATTACAAGATATGACAACTAATAAAAAAAATGTTGTTTTCTATATGTCACGATTTCGCCGTATTGGCGGACACACAGCTTTCCTTTAGGATGTTTTCTGGCAGTTCTTCTGTCAGTATTGGAGTAGCTTTAATACACGTATCCACCATAAGTGCCTACCATGGTGTTCTTTCGTACTTACCATAGTTTTTAGGGTTCCATGCCCTAAGGGTAAAAACGGAACCCTATTACTAAGACTCCACTGTCTTCTGCCCGTCGGTTCGTCCGTCCGTCTGTCCGTCTGTCACCGGACTGTATCTCATGAACCGTGATAGTTAGAAAGTTGCCGCTGTAACAACAAATACGAAAAAACAGAATAAAATAGATATTTAAGGGGGCTCCCGTACAATAAACGTGATTTTTTTGGCTCTATTTTGATAACGGCAACGAGTAAACGCTTGAAATATTCACAGAATATTCAGTTATATATTCACTTTAAAAATAAATAATTAAATCAAATAAAACAAATATTTAAGGGGGGGCTCCCATACAACAAACGTGATTTTTTTGCCGTTTTTATAGGTATGGAACCCTTGGTGGGCGATTTCAACTCGCACTTGGCCAATTTTTTTTACACCTACCATAGTTCTTATTAGCACTACCTTTTTGGCAATATTTTAATACGGTCCGAAAGTATTTCGAGCCTCCTCAATGTGCTATTGCTAATCAACTGTCCTAGCGAATGTCAATTTTATTTTGATCTTTGAATCCAAAATTTGGTAATCTGATTTATTATAATTAGCTTCAAGCAGGGGCGGCTCGTGAATGTATGCTGTGGCGCTTTAAGCATCTCGTCATCGATAACATGGTACTCTGGGATAGGTATGGATTTTTTGCTTCGGGAAATGTCTTTGAAGTTGGTTTCATGCAAGTGAAGCGTGTTAGGTAAATAGAAACCAACTTCAAACTTTAATTCAGATCAGTTTTTTTTGGAATACTCGCTGCTATATAAAATGTTTTTATTTTAAAGATTCTTTCCAGAGGTATACATAAAAACAAACAATATACATGATAAGTAAACATATTACGTTAATAAACATACAGGGAACGGAATTTTTATTTCACTTTAAAGGTACGTTTAAACTTGATTATCTCGAAAGTCATGTTTTGCAAATACAGCATTTTGCCATCCAAAGTTGGGGCAGCAAATTCAAGAATTTTTATCCTCTTCAAAAAACTTAATTTGTATTGACATCATTTAAAATAAACAAATATAAAACAAATATATAAAATAAAACTACTTTTTTATGAAAACAAATTTTCTTTAGGGAGTTATTAGCGAAATAAATTGGTTGTTCACCAGAGACGTATTATGTTTAAGAGCGAGCTTAGCTTCTAAAGTTGTAAATATTTAGTAAATCTTAATATATATAGATCTCGTGTCACAATGTTTGTCCTCAATGGACTCCTAAACTACTGAACCGATTTTGATCAAACTTCGTAAATATCTGTTATTTGATCCAACTTAAAAGATAGGATAGTTTTTATCTCGATATGTCAAGTGCGAGCCGGACTCGGGCACTATAGGTAAAAACCAACTTTCGCCGGGTACAGAGGGACGGCAGCGGAACAACGTTCGCCGGGACAGCTAGTATATTATATAATAAATTTTTAGTTCCTGAGTTAATTTTGATCGTGGATTCTAAAATTCTGGATAATAATAAAAAAATAACTTTAGACAAATACCTCCAATGTTTTTTTTCGAATAAAATCGATTTACAATTTTTTTTTGGAAACCGCATTTATTTTTATTAAAACTCAAACACAAAGTATTTTTGTTTTGTTTAGATTTTGAATCGTCAGTTTATTTATTAATATTTTTGTTTTTATAGAATTTACCTTTTATTAATATTTTTTTGCAACGTCTTCTTCGGCACCCTAGCTTAACGTATGTACGAAAAACATTTGGCGTTTTTTTTATGTGCAATACCTGCCTGCTTATGAAGGAAAAAATTAGTTTCAAGTTTGTTGTTTTTTTGCTATGATTTATCCTTAGCAACTTGAATTTCGAATTTAGCGAACATGGCGCGTAGGAAGTATGCGGCCGGAATACGACTAATAAGATTGATTCTCGGAAATTCAGTTTTCATAGAACGTTGTACAGCCGACGCCTATTCTGTGCCCGAGTTTTATCGAAACAATAATTTTACTAGTGTTGTTCCAAACTTATCGAAAATATACCTATTTGTAGGTACGTTTATTTTGTTACTGTGACTAAAGTTAGCATATCTCGAAATGGCACTGGCACAGGAAATTAATAAAGGTAGATCGGGTAAAGCCTTTTCCAGATATGTATCATTAATGCCCGATCCGATAACCATATCCGTCCGATGCGTATAACATGATCACATGCCTAATAATGAAACACCGTCTCTATACGACACGGCTTTGAACGATACGTGGTATACAGCGATATGGATGGTGATCGGATCAGGCGATTAATCTGTCTCTGTATAATTTTTGGAAAAGGCTTTAGTATTTTACAGGCGGCGTGTTTTTATAGAGTTTTGTAATCAAATGGCAAAAACGGAACCCTAATTAGTTTTGTTATGAACTGCCTCACAGTTTGTTAGTTAGTGCCTTAAATATTTAAGGGTAGCTTTAAGAAATGCTCTTTGTATTTAAGGTTTATTTCATAAGTGAATACTTTAAAGTTAAAAGCTTTCAAAGTTGAAGATTTTGTGTCTCCTTTAACTTTTAAACCGTGAGTTCTTAAAAGCTTTACAAACACCCTAAATGTTAAATTATTATAAATAAAATAAGTGAAAAAGTTTATAGATTCATGCAATAGTTGTCATTCTACGGAACCCTAACTTAATGTAAATACGAGACGCGCTATCATATGTTTTTTTTCTGACTGACTATGCAGTTGGCTGTTGCAGCCATTACTGCTTCACCGGGCTTTTTGGGGCGAGACTCTGAAGGAGCCTCAGCCTATATAGCGCCCAACGCTCAAGGGTTCCCCGCGGGGAGAGCCTCGGCTTTGGTTGTCGCTCTAGGGATGCTTTCGTATGAGCGAGCATGTGAGCTTTACGTAGGATGGAAGTAACCACTGAGCTAGACCCATTTATTTACTTCACTGAACATAGTCAGGCAAGCGAAATATTGTTGTACAAACACCAATGTGTATTTGATACTAGTAATACCACCAAAGGGTCCCTTTCACAATTAAATCAAATTATAAGGACTAGTTTATTTGTCCGCACATATGAAATTTTACCTACTTATAAATTTGGTAAATAGTACCTAACAAATAGGTTTAGATTAGACACACTAGAGTTTCTTTATAAAAATTCAGCCAAGTGCGAGTCGGACTCGCGCACGAAGTGTTCCGTACCATTATCTATAAAAACGGCAAAAAATAAATCAAGTTTGTTGTATAGGAGTTCCTTAAATATTTATTTTATTTTGTTTTTTAGTGTTTGTTGTCATAACAGCAACAGAAATACATCTTCTGTGAAAATTTCAATTGTCTAACTATTACGGTTCATGAGATACAGCCTGGTGACAGACGGACGGACAGCGGAGTCTAAAGCGCAAAACACACAGAAGGGGCATAAGGCGCGGGCATGGTGCGGGCGCGGCGCAGGCGTGGCACGGATAAGGCACGGCGCGACATTAAATTACACAGAAGAGGCGACGATATGCCAGGGTCTGTCAGTATACAAGCTGATGTTATTGCGACGGCATGTATTTCTCTTCAGAAGTTGAAGATGCGCTTGCTTTGCTGCAACTCATTAATATGCTGAGACAAAGAAGATATTGGGTGCACCCTGTTTGGAAATTAGCACAAGAGCATAGATATTTTAAGATAATGGAAAAATTATATGAATAACTTGTACACTTCTATTACAGTACTCCGACTTAATTTGGTCATAGAGAGCAGGATATTGATAAACTATCTGGCAGAATTCTATATTGTATTCAATATCGTCACGCATGTTTGTAAAAAATTTTCGTACTGTATAACAAGCGAGGCGTGGCGTGCCGCCTGCATGCCTGTGCCACGTCGCTTGAGTATAATGAGGGATTTTCCAACGGCTGAAATTTAAAATAAAAATAGTTTAAAAAGTTTAGATAGATGGCGTTGACTCAACAAGAAGCAATTTTTTTTCTGAAACTTAGTGACTTGGCTGTGTTCCATATTCAAACTATACAGGCATATACAGTATAAATAATTATGTGACTTTGTTATATGGTATTTTCCCGCATTTATATTGCACCGAAATATACTATTTAATACCCATTAAATAATAATTACTATAACTTCTGTAAATCTAAAAACATCTTAACATTTAGGTATAAGTAGTTTTGTAAATTGAAATAATTCAAACAACTTGATCGCCTTGATTGCCCGCCCGCCACCACAGTACAGTACAGTACATTACTGCGTAGTCTTAGGTTATGGTACGTTAGATCGCTTTTTTAAACGTAGTCATTAATGTCTTTGCTTGCTTTGACAATACATAAGTGTTTTGATTCTTTGTCTGTCAATGAAGATCATTTCAGACATACCTATATAGAAAAATGTCACATCCTTGTATTGTAGAATACTGTGATAAGATAGGTGCACACTCTTTCCCCATGAATCCAACTCGAAGAGCGCAATGGATACAAGCAATCTAATTTGTAAAACCAGGATTGACCATTAAAAAGTATTCCAGAATATGCTCAGCTCATTTTAGATCGACTGACTTCAATAGAATACCATTATCCTTGTTGCAGCAGAGTAAGTTTATTTTTCTCTTCATCTTTACTATGTAATATAAAATTTAGTTTTCTGATAACAACTATAGTCAATTTTTCAGTCATTTTTCCAAGAACATTAAAAAAATCGGTCATACCATCCATATTTTCATGGAAAATCAATAATGAAGAAAATCCTTCAACATCTGAAGATATGCCAATTCTTGAAGTCACTGAAGTAACTAAAACTATTGCTGGAAGTAAGTTTACTGCATCTGTATTACTTTCTTTTCATTAAAACTTGCAGTGAATATTTACAACACCCTTGTTTGATGTGTCCTTTTTCTGTACAAATATATATAAATCCATTTAATTCTTATGATCAAATTATACCTATGCAACTTTGCGGATTCAAAGATATTTTTTAAGTACCATTTATTATTTTGTCTTATTATTATGTATATATTTGTTTTTGTAAAAAACATGGCTTTCTTTTAATTTTAACTATATAAAAGTAAGCTTCTTCTACGATTATTATATTTTTACGCAGAAAGGGCACAGGTCAGGCATTAGGTGTTGTAAATATTTACCAAAGTTGCATTTTGTTTACTAGTCTGCATTAGATATGCTTAATGCTCACAATATGTGCATTCAACCTATTTCTTTTCAAAAAATGAATGTTATCATTCAACACATTAGCTACACTGGTCGTGAGGTGAAGCAATTTGTTCGCTGTCAAAAGTGACCCTTCATTTTTATTGTTTACATATAAATAGCAGCGTGCAATAAAAAGACCTTCAAGTCAAGGCGATGCCATAGCACTATGCTGGCAAATGCAACACAGCTAACATATACAATAATTTAAATGTACTTTTCTTTAGGCAAGTTCTGTACTGACTGTGCTGTCTTTTTCAATATATATATTAGTTTTTATTTACAGATCTTCCAACAGTATTTGTAGAAGAGCAACCATATTTTAATGCACAGGAAAATGAGTGTGATGAAGATCCATTAAAATTGAGTGAACCCTCTTTACAAATCCAGGAACAAGCTGAAGAGGTAGAATACATAGATATACCATTTAATGCTGAAGAGGAGATAGAACTTCCTCCACTTGAGCATACTTCCCAAGAAATATCAAGCAAGGAAATATGGGTACAAACAGAGGATAATTACAATGTCCATGGTTTCAGCATTTATACTTACAAAAACAATGATAAAGCTGTTCACTTTTACACGAATCTTGAAAATTTTAGCAAAGTAATGCTTGTATTTAATTCACTAGGGCATAGTGCACATAAATTAAATTATTTTTATGGGCCACCCAGTCAGGAAATTGATGTTTTAGAGCAATTTTTCATAACTTTATTGATATTACGTACACATAAACCTTTTCAAGAAATAGCAATGATGTATCAAATTCCAATAAAACAAATCTACAATATTTTTATTACTTGGATCCGATTTATGTATCTGCAATGGAAAAGTTTAGACTTATGGGTTGACAAAGAGAATGTTAAAGCATACATGCCTTTAGACTTTAATGATAAGTTTCCATCTACTAGGATCATAATGGATGCAACAGAATGTCCGATCAAAAAACCAAAATTACTCTTTGCTCAGCAAGTGACATTTTCCTCTTATAAAAACAGAAACACAGTAAAATTTTTGATTGGAATCACTCCTAGTGGTTTGATAACTTATGTGTCACCACAATGTTATGGAGGATCTGCAACCGATAGGCAAATCATAGAGAAAAGTTCAATACTTAACAAATTTGATTTTAATGATGCAATTATGGTAGATAAAGGATTGAATGTACAAGACATTTTCTTATCCTATGGGGTAAAAGTGAACATGCCATCATTTTTCAAAAAGGGGACTGAAATTGGATCCCAAACACTTGCCTCTAATCGTAAAGTGGCTAGCAACAGAGTACACATAGAAAGAGTGATTGGAATGTTGAAAACATATAAGATATTAACTGAAACCATCTTGTCGAGTAACATTGTTTTTATCTGTGCCATGTTGATTAACTTTAGGTCTAACATAATAAATAAATATACTTGATGACGATGCCACTCTTTCTTTAATCATATCCTTCACAGTCACTCCAAGGCTTTCATTTATTTAATAATGTGTAGCAAACAAGCATATAATATACCTGAGGGTAGGAAGCAACTGTACGCTATGGAAATCTACACAAGGTTTAAGACAGGCTAAAGGGTTTTCTTTATTCCTATGTTCATGCATTACTACACTGCAGGCCTAAGGTCTGTCTGCCTACTGTGTCAAAAATGTGAAAGACTGGTACAAACAGTGAAAGAACTGTTATATTTATCCACTAAAGTAAATAGCCATGTTTAATATATAATATAGCAAGGGAACATTAAATTTAGCTGAAATTTGGCATAGGCATAGCATAAGTGAACAGATGAAGATGGACACTTGCTACTTTTTATCCAGGAAAACTGTATGGTTACTATGGGATAGATTCTTCACATGTTAACAACTGAACCGATTTGGCCGACATTTGGAATGGACATACATAACTCTAAGCAATGACAAACAAACAGACTCTTGTATTTACATATTAGGAGGTTTAGGTTAGGAGGAGGTTTTGATAGAAATATACACATTATTTTGAAAATTAAAAATATATTACAGATATACACAAACAGTATAACAAAACTAGGTCAAAAGTTATATTCACATGTTTGAAATCACTAAATTAAACTACACAGAGACTATTGTAGATCCACAACTAATATTTTTTTAGTAAAGGAAAACAACTTAACCTATTATCCATAAAGAGATGTTGAAACAAATAGAAACTACAAAAGTAAATAAGTCTACTTACAACAAAAAGTTTCAGTCACAGTACACTACTAGATTGATTGTGAATCGCAAATTAAGTACCTAAGTACCCATTAAGATATAAAAAATATTTAAACAGACGTCATTTCTAAGCCCCCGTTGTGCGTCTGTCTGTCTATCACTGGATTGTATCTAATAAAGCATAATACGTAGACAGAAAATTTTTACAGATTATGTATTTCTAATGCTGCTATAAATACAAATAATAAAATAAAATTTAAAGGAGACCCCTGTCCAAAAAACCTGATATATTTGGCATTGTTTTGCTCAAATAACATTAATAATTGCTCTATCTCTTGAATGACACCAAGTAGAAACATGATTTTTAGGGTTCCGAACCCAAAGGGTAAAAAACAAGACCCTATTACTAAGACCCCGCTGTCCGTCCGTCCGTCTGTCACCAGGCTGTATCTCATGAACTGTGATAGGTAGACAGTTGAAATTTTCACAGATGATGTATTTTTATTGCCGCTATAACAAATACTAAAAAACAGAATATAATAAATATTTAAGAGGGCTCCCATACTACAAACATCATTTTTTTGCTTGTTTTTGCTCGATATTGATAATGGCAACATTCTTGGCTTGAAATATTCACAGAATATTTAGTTATAAATTCACTTTAAAAATAAATAATTAAATTAAAACAAATGTGATTTTAATGGTACGGAACCCTTCATGCACAAGTCCGACTCGCACTTGGCCTATTTTTTGTATTGTAAAGGGACTAGTAATTCAGCAAATTATAAAATCCGGTTAAGTGCAATTATGTGTATTAAACTCCACTGACCTCTGTGGGTAGTAGTAGAGGTCAGTGATTAAACTCTCAGTGTGGAAGTCCAACTCGCATTTGACTGTTTTTTTTACGACCTAATACTTTGTGTTGTAAAGAAACTTATTCAAAATGACATTTTTAAAATAATCATCATAAAATATTTGCAATTTTTTAATCATAGTTTTTATGAAATCTTCATTTCTTTTTATAATTGTCACTTTTATGTCACTAATTGTATACACACAAAAGTATGCCAATTGTCTCTCCGTACACATCAATTGGACTTGAACATGATAATAATAATCATGATTTTCATTTAATTTTAATAATCCTGTTTTTTCACACAGGTATAAGTAAGAAATATTTTCAGGGGAATCATTTGGTTAATGGCTGTATATGGACATTTCACTTCAAGAACACCATCTTCCCCCACTAATCTGTCTGGTGTGCTGGCAAAAAATTGGTTACTTGGGTGTACAAACATTCCACACTTTATTGTAGTCAGCTTTTGGATTCAAATTCAAATTCATTCACAGCAGTATCTTCATATTTGAGCCCACGTCGGATTGCTGTCGGTATATATATCTATATTTTTTACTAAGGAAATTGCAAGTTCTTTTCCACTGTTTTTATATTAGCATATCCTCCCATAGTTTGAACTATGAATCTTCATAACACGTTCCTTTTTCCATAATTTTTAATTTTTTTTCGTGTTTTCTTCCAGTTCACGTATCCCTTCTTCTGTGAGTTCTAGACTTCTTAAAAATTCTTCTTCTTTGGGTGTAACCAAATAATCATGGTCCGTCATGGTTTATCCGCAGGTTTTTGAAGCTGGGCTGTAGGAAGGTTTGCAGTCACTTGATTATAGCTACAGAAGTTTACTATGGTTTTTTTAAAATACCTCATATAATTTTCTCCAGACTCAGCTATTGGCCTTGGGTCAAATGTTGTCATTCTTTTATAATTTGCATCTCTAAATTTAAGGGTGAGGTCCTCAGCCTTAACAGGATCACCAGTATGGAGCCTAGTTGGCTGATGAAATGTTTGTAAATGGCTAGTTACACTTGTTTTCAATTTCATAGTTTTATTGTGATCCATATCTATTAATCCCAAAATTACCACCAATACATGCTTACATTGTGCATATGGGCCCACTCCGGCTGCACATTCACATTGCGATTCTAAAATGAGATGATTTTTTGCTTTCACAATGACATTGTACATAATATTTCTTCTCATCTCTGAGTTAACCATGCCAGAAATAAAATACTCATGGTCTACTAAGGCTACACGACATGACATTAGAAACAATTCATCATACATATTACGAGATCTTATAACATGACACCTTTCAGTAAGCTGACAAAAACTTTCTAAGTCATCTGCATTCAGTGATGGTAGTGCTGAGTTACTCATCATCAAATAACAAAGTAACAACAAAATAACAAATTTAACAATTTTAACAAAGTAACAATTTTAGCAAACAAAACAGGAGATATTTTAATAACGAATAAGTTTCCAGCACAGAGGTAAACTTTATATCAAAGAGTACCCAAGCAAAGAAAAGAATCACAACGGTTCACAGAGGATAAACATACTATATGTTTTAAAAAAAATGCGCCTTGTCGAGTCAGCGCCATCTAGTTAATATTTTAGAACTATTTTTTTTTTAATTCGTCTCGGAAAACCTCTCATTCACAATGCGTCGATTTCATACGTTTTGTATCAAAAAGTTTTGAAGCGGCACCGTGCCTGCGCCACACCCGCACCACGCCCGCGCCGTATGCCGTTTCTATGTGTTTTGCGCCTTAGTAATGGGATTCCGTTTTTTACCCTTTGGGTATGGAACCCTGAAAATGGCATATTAAAATTACAATACCAGTATGGCGACATTATTTTGTCTTACAAGTTATTAGGTAACTTCCAAAATTAAAAGTTTTTTTTATACCACTAAGGTGGCTAACAAGCTTATGGACCGCCTGGCTGTAAGAGGTCATCGTAGCGTAGCGTTTCCGACCCTTCAGAAATCTAATAAATATTTCAATAACTTATTTTTTGAAGAACCCCATACAATAGAACTTGGAGAAAAACTTGGCAGGGAGCTCATTCCGCAACCCAAGCGTTCGTTTCAGTTCTAAAGTGTGAGAATGAATTCCCTGCTGATGGCGAGCAGTGCGATGGTAGAAATTAGTAGTGAGTCCCTCGAAAAAATCGGTTAAAAACGTTTTTTTTAGTTGAAATATGATTTCTTATTTAGATTCTTTAGGGTGTGAACTATTTAAATATAAAGTTAAAAATAAAAAAAAAGGAAATAAAATTACACAAAAAAATTGCTAAAAGAATGATCGAAGTGTTTCACGACCGGAGGGCTGGCAGATATTTGCATAAATAATTTCTAATTTCTTATTATTTTTACATATCAAAGAATAAAATTTTATAACAATGATTATAAACACAAAAAAAAAAAAAAACATGTGTCGGTAATACAATGTCGGTTCTTGTATGTATTTACTTGTACAACTCTAGTCATTTTATTTGATGTTACCCACTGCAAACACAAAAGCACAAAAAATAACGATTTTATGTTTTCTAAAAAGAGACGATATCTTTGGCTCATCTCAATTCAAATACAGATATATATCCTCCTTATCAGCCTCATACGTTTCTTTGTCCTATCTAGACTCAGCTTACCTTAAGAATATTAGTTTAATAATGATACCATAAGAAAATCAAGAACATATTAAATCTAATAAGTAGTAATAATTTGTATAATCTTATACCATACTCAGAGAATAAGAGAAACAAATTTCACAAAAGGCCGGAGATGAGAGGCCAAAAAAGATTAATTGGAAACGTCAGGGTTGCTACATCTAATATCCGTAAGATACCGTAGCGTCTTATTAAGCTTTCTAACAAAAGGTAACCTTAGTTCGTATTCTTTACTTGATACCGTAGATACAGTTATTTTTATTTGTAAAATATTTTATTGTTATTTATGCTTTGTGGCCTTTATTGTGTTTCAAGAGCACTGTATTTTGCTAATGTTAACGTGGTGAGAGAATCACTGTACAATTGATCAGTTTCCTAACTTATTTAAAACTACAGAATTATTTTCTTCTTAACTGAGAATCCATATTTATTACCACAACCACCTTAAACAAAGGAATTAAATCACTCACACACACACACACACACAACAATTTAATTGGAAAAGTGCATATATCAGGGATAACACAAATATTGTAAACATTTTTATAGGCACATAACTTGTTTGAAAACAGCCATTTAAAAAAAAATTTGCATGTAGGGACCTTGAATTATACAAATAGGCGTTAATCACGTGTAATTTTATATATTTCCGTATACAGCCTGTTTTCAATATCCACGGTATTTTATGTTTAACATACGGAAGGAGTTTTTTGTGACAACCTTAGTACAATTTATGTGGCAAGTGATTTTCATATAAGTATAAGTTAACGGTTTATTTGCTATATGTATGTTTATGTTGTTAAGTACAATGTTTTTTTACAATATGCATTTATAATGACGATAATATTCTCATAATTAAGTCTGTAGGAATAGTCAAAGATATGGGATTGAGCGTTTTTTAATGGTTATATTTAACACAATTATTTACTACCTGCATCATATTGTTCCTAATTTTATAGTTGTAATAAAAAATACTTAAAACGATTAATTTTTAAATCATAAGCGCAAAAATTTAGACACATAAATAGACACATGTTGCGGCGTCTTTACTAACATGCTTAGTAATTTTATTCAAATATTTTTACTAAACATTAACGTTGACTAACAAAAAAGATTTATACCATAAGATTTACGCAATTTTGAAAAATGTGTACCTACTTGTAGCGAAAATTTAAAATAATTAATAGCCTGAGTAAAAAAATAATCTATTTTTTAAGAAAGATACTGTTTCAGAAATTTCTCATATGGTTCTACGTACTGTTCAAATATTGTTATCACCGCTGCAAGAATGCAACACAAATTGCATCTATAAATGCATTTTTTATATCTTGTAATGTTCACAATGTAAACATTAATATTAAGTTACATATTAACACAACAAAACTATTTTCATGATAGGGACTAGCTTTAGATTAAAGAAAATGTAATAAAATAAGTAAAAAAAATGTAATAATTAGGTCTCATGTGATACAGGGTTTCATTGCTTGCCATTTTCGCATTCCCAGTAAACCAGGAACACGCATCTGAATGATCGTCAACTTAGGCCAGCTTGACGCCGACTGGTCTGCCTCGAGAAGACCGACCCTTGTAAAAGTAGTAGTCCCCTCTTTACTATATTTGTTAATATCAAAAATAATATTGTGTGAGTACAGACATGTTGTCGAGTTAATACGCATGGCTATCCCCAAAAAAGCGGGAATTTTACTTTAGTGTATATAAGTAAAACATATGCCATTTGTTGGGAAAAAATGTACCGAACTTCTATATAGAGTCCTATATGGACCGTATGCACGGTTACTGAGTTGCAGGTAGAAATAGGTAGCGAGTTGAGTATTGCACATTCTTTCTCCCTCACTCCTATAAAAATAGACTGCAATAAGGATACAAAAGGGATGGGTCTATGGGTAAAAAAGCGAGACTGTCTAAAACTTTACCTGTCTAGAGTCAATAAGTCTGAAGGCTATGCCTAAAATAAATATCACAGATTAAATGCGATTAAATTACACCCTTTCGCCTAGACGTAGGTACCTATACAGTTGCGGAAGATAGTCAGGTTAAGGCGAAAAACGCATGTAAAATCAATAATTATAGAAACTTATAACTAAACAACCGGCTTTCGTAGGCACCTACCGATATAACTAGGTTTAATTTAGGTAACTCTAAGCCCTGAAGTACAGGAGCGTAAGAAAAAACCTGAAAACTTGTATTTCACATTTTTTCATGACAAGACAAACGGATAGACACAAAAGATACTGAAAGCTTTGAGGAAATTTTGAGTTTCAGCATGAAGTCTGTAGTCGTTCAGTAGAGCCAGAAAATCCTGAGAGCTAGATTTCCAGCCCTTCTTTCACTACAGCCTAACCGCAGACAATTGAACATACTACTATATGTCATTAGAATCGCCTCCAAAAGCTCCAGCCTAGGACACCTAAAAGGACATTACAGCCCCTACTGTTTGGCTATAAAACGTAAAAATGTAAAAGAACGTTATTTTATATTCAAGCCACGGACCGTGTGACTGTAATCGCAATAGCAGTCAGTAGCAGATTATAGCTATGTAGATATACCTATTCTTTTGATATATGTCTATATCAACTACTGTATGTTATCTTTCACTAAGTTTTTTTATGGGCTAGATTTTCACCACTGTAAATACAGTGACTTAAGTACTTAACCTAGAAGATTCTATGGAACAACCTCTACCTCTGATGGGGTTTTTTATTTTTATATAAATAAAGAACGAAATTTGTTTTGTGATCAGTTATTCAAGAAACTTCAACAAGTTACTAGCTATGAAAGCTAAGAATTAAATTTTTTGTAAATATGTGTTAGAATTTAAGTAAGAAGCATAAGTAGAATAAATCGGTCTGTTGTGTGCATATACGCGTTTTCCTCATATCTCAAAGCGCCTAAGAAGAAACTCCTTGTCATGGGCAAACCTTGTGCCACAGACAATCGAAGGGTCTGTCCGTACAAATATATAGGTACCTATATAGGTACATATTATAATGTATGTTTTATGTTCGTGCTTTATTTATTTATACAGGGATAGGAGAAATAGGGCAACAAGTAATGCAATAAATTCAAAGGCTATTACGAACGGTGACTGTGATCATCCGAGACCTTTATCCCCAAATCGTATTAATTACCGTCGACGGCCACCATGTCTTCACTGCGCTCTGTTCGCTCCAAAATGTTCGAATTATCGTATTTCATTTGATAATCCTTAGATAAATTGAAATACTTGGTATTTTTCTTTTGTATCATTTTGTATTAGTAGATATGTAATATATTCTTTACTAAAAACAAAACACATAATCTAATGTTTAAATAAAAGCTGCAAAATATGAACTACACGCCAAGCGAGCAATTACAAGTTTTAACTTTAGCCAAACTTTTTAATTTATAAATTCTCTAGATACACTTTAGAACCATCTGGCGGTACAAGAGTTTTCTCTACTTCTATTCCCGCCATTTCAATTGCATTTTGGTGAGTTTGATTTTTTCTTGTTAATTTTTATTTATTTACTCGAAAATGTGATGACAAACATTGTGTGTAACACTGTACTTCGGCCTCAGGTTTCTAAATAGCCATTCATTAGTAATTATTTGCCTTACCAACATTAATACACAATATACTATACTATTTGTTAAAACCGAAGCTGGACTGTTATAATAATTAAGGTAGTTCCCAGTAAGAAGATATTTATTAAATAATTACTTCACTGGAAAGATGTAAGTCTCAGAATAACACTTTCGCAAATTTTATTCAAGACTACCAATCATCTTTTTGATAAAATAAATACAATAAATGAATTACTTATTCTCTCACTACATCAAACGCCAAACAGATTGCGTTATACCAAATGTTGGAACAACATACCACCACCTATTCGTGAACTTAATAATGTCCAAAATTTTAAATTTAAACTAAAGAATTACTTTTTAACAGTCCAAAAGCAAAATTAGTCGCGCGCAAGCGGAGTGATCGGGTTGTTCCAACAATGCAACACAATATCTTTAATAATGTTAATGATTTTTATATGAGTTTATTGTATTTATATATTTATACTAAAGTTTATTTTTTATTTATTTTTGAAAATTACAAATTTTGCCTGCATATATATTTACCTTAAGTTAAGCTTAAACTATAACACATATCCGGTGCCTCACGGGCATACCTTTTATTAAGAGGGCGATATAGGCCAGAAAGCTAATTTCTGTAATTCTAACGTTGTGTATGTAAATGTACTATAAATTATTAGATAATGTCATAACTTTCCTATGAGCTATATATGTTATATACTTCTTAAGTAATTTATACCGTAATGACGCCTTGAAACTTTAAATTTTTGGTTTGGAATTTAACGTTATTACCGTTTTGTAGTCACATTTTTTGACTTTTCGCTACAAATTAGAGTCTATGCACTAGATAACAAGCTATTCTAATTATTTATCCATTTTTTATTACAAGCAAATGCAAAACACGCTTTGAAAATTTGCACAAGTGTTAAAACAACGGTCACTTCCAGATTTTTTATTGCATTAAATACAATAAATTAAAATCATTCCGTAAGGTAATGCACTAGACAAAAGCAAGTTTTATAACATATTTTTTTTTCAATGCTTTAGATGCTATAGTTTAGCCACAAAATTTGCACAAAAACGGCGTATTTTCGCGGTCTAGCCTATACCCTAGCCTTAAGGGCGACGCTGAAAATCAGCGCTGCAGCACCTTGTTGCTGCATACGCTGAGTCGATGTCCTGTTTGGCATCACAGCACCCATATTTAAATATGTCTAGTTAGATCCGTTTATTTTTGTTTTGTTTTTTAATTTCGTTTTTAAGTGTTTTTTGTTTTCTTATTTTTATCTCCATTATTTTATTGTACCTTTATGTAAACGTGTATGTAACATTATGGGTAAAATGATGCTAAATAAATGTATGTCTATATCTAATATGGGACCACCTGGAAAGTATACCCTTTTAAATTAAAAAAGAATTTCTAGAATCGGTCCAGGCGCCTTCGAGAAATCGGCTAACATACATAAAAAAAAAAAGATTCCGACGAATCGGGAACCTCCTCCTTTTTTTGAAGTCGGTTAAAAACAAAACGTTAAAAAGAGACCGCAAATCCGATTCGTCTCTTTTACACTTTTGCCATATTTTATAATCTTTTATTTAGTTTCACCTGCCACGTGTCTGTAATCAAATCTCGTAAGTTAAATGTAATATTTAAATACCTTTGTAACGAAACGACGCTACCCCATTGAATTTGGGCTTGTTTCATCTGTCTTGACAAGTACTCGGGTCTCAAACGATAACCAGGATCTAATGAAAGCTTGTTCGTAAGAAAATGTGATGTACCTATTTCTGGTTCCCACACAACTGTCTAGGAAATGCGCTGTCACTGCGCTGTCACTGCGCTGGCAAAGAAATTGCCTCAGTGCGCAAATGAGTGTGTGCTTGTGTTTATTATGTATTGTCAAAATTAATTTAAGATTAACTGGTAGAAAAGGCCAATAGAAAATGAGTTCGCCGTTGTATGAATTTTACACGTTCACGTGAACATATCATTATCGTATCTCGATGCCATATTGCATATCACTTTTTGCATGCATGCATTGCACTGATGTCCTAAGACGTCGACATTCATATAGATTCTTAAGCGGAGCGACGCATAGTGACTTTGTGCACAAGCAAAGTAAGTATAGAGTACCATTTACCAACCAGGACGGAAAAACATCAAAGATGGCAAAAAAAACGGTGTGGTGTAGCACTAGAAATTTGAGAGTTCGATGTAACGTGAAACAGCGACCCAACTCTTAGGCATTAGTATGGCCAGAAACCATACTATAACGTCTTGCTAAAAAAATATACTTTTCGCTGGACGTGATAATGCGTTATGCCGCAGCATATTTACCAATTTGTGACGTATCAATACGTCGTTCGCATCAACGTGTTAAGTGAAATCTATACATGTATGTGTGTGTGTGTGTATATATATTATTAGTTATAATGTATATATTTTTAGCATCAGAAGTGTAATTTAATTTAAAAAATAACAAATTTGGTAATTAGCCTCTTTTAACAATTAGGAAAACAATCAATAAAACAACAAGTAATTCAAATCACATAGAAATAAGAAAAAGAAATGGCTCATGTGTACCGAGTAATCCGACCGAACTGTCCGAGTGCCGCAAACAAGGGTGCGAGCATCTCGAGTCGGGTTCCTTATATAGGCTTTACTCGGTACTGTGATTCATTTGCGGGGGATTCTGCTTATCTCTCCTAATGGTGGATCGTCCTCGATCCTTGATATGGTGGAGTAGCATATGTTCCAGTCTAGTAGGGGCATCGATAAGCCGACTTCGACAGGCACTGGAGGTTCTGGAAACTCATTTTCAGCAGGCAGGTAGGCGGTCGAGTGGGTTCCGTTTCGTCTACCTCAGCTTAAATTACACAATCTGTCTGAAGTTCTTACCACAATCCTGTGGTTATGACTGCTATCACAATATTCCCGACTAGCAAGCCATTTGCTACAGAATACAGTGACACTATCATGGTCCTGACTAGCAGATTTCCTGCTACATGACAGTGACTTAACAAATGTTAACGCTTAAGCCATTTGCTACAGGATACAGTTACCCTATCATGGTCCTGAATAGCAGATTTCCTGCCACAGGATAGCGACTTAACAAATGTTAACGCTATGACACTCATACACTGAGTAAACATTGACCATCAACGTCAATGCGCCTTGATAAAGTGTCAACGTTCTAATGACTTGATAGCGAACTCTCAACGTTCGCAGCGACTTGGAACACAATATCAACGCATTCGTTGGAAATGGGTGACAACACTTCACCACTAACAGCGACTTGACGCTACGTCAACGCTTTGTGTGCGACTGACTAGCTAAACAGCTAAAGTCTATCAAACTCATAATCGAAAAATGCAGCACACGCCTCGGGGCACCACTCTCCTAGCCACAACACCATGTATTGCACAGCCGGCGTCTTCTTGTCAAACGAGCCGCTCAGCAAGTCCACTTGCCGTGACAGAGCCAGCAGTCATCAGCAGCTCCCCGTCTCTCCGAAAGGCAAGGCGCACGCGACCCTGTACGGTCCCTGCATGCCAGGATCCAGCTGGCCGGTCGACTGTACCTGTTTTCTTACAAAAACCATGGAATTCATGTCAAAAACAAATTAATCGTGCATTAGAACTGTTCTGTAGCCAATTGAACTCGCGTCAGTATGTACTTCGACTGGCAGAGATGGATCATAAATGGCAAGGACAGGTTCACTAGCGAGTCCGGCCCCTAGGAAAACATGACGCCTTTGTTTTGCTGAACCGACAATACATGCAGTCTTTTGTCCAGAGCCAGTTATGTAGCGTCTTAAATATCTGGCTAAGCCCATGAATTGTCATACCTGGTTTACATTTTGACTTTATTATAGCTCGGCCGTACCTGACCTCGACTAAAACTGCGGCCTAAGTATTCTATCCCCTGCGTCAGGAAGGAACATTTTACCAATACCGTAAGTACCTCTTGTAAAAGAACCGACTCACTGAAAATCAATGCGTCATCAACTTAGACCAGGACATCACCGGCCTCAGTGAATTTATGGAAGTTCGATAGTTAATACAGTCTGTATATGCAATAAGTAGGCTAACTTCTAAAGTTCACCGTCAAACTCGCCCGGTAAAGTGACAAAAGACGTACTTTCAATTTCTTGGCCACCCCGACCTTTCAATATTCGAAAAGTTGATTTACGTCAGTTTACGCGTGCAATGAAAGTGTTTCAGCATTGATGACGAAAGCAATAAAATAGTGGACCTACTATCAATCAAAACTTCCACCGGTATGCCCTGAATTAAGGCCACAATGAGGTCATTATCGCGGGTAGACGAAACCTCTTAAAAAAATTACGGTGTCTCGGTGACGCGGCTCAGAATTTTGTTTTGCAAAACAGCCACGACGGTATCTTAGCTGGTATTGGAGTAGCCAAACGCGGCGTTCTAGTAAGACGCTCCCTATGCCGGTTACGATTTCCGCGGCGATGATGACGCGATCGATGCGATCGGCTATCGGATCGACGACGCGACGAACAGTCCAACGAGCGATCGGTACTAGTGTGACTGCAACGACGACGAGGTGGCGAGTAACGCAGTGAACCCCGATAATGACGTCGACTACGGCGCGGTACGTGACCGCGCTCCGAACTTGAACCTCGCGAAAGTGATTGCGATTCCCTACGCGATCCTTCGCGCATAATTTTGTTCCTATCATAACGAGATGTGTCTCTCAGCATTGTTTAGATAAAACGAGGTAAAACAACTCTTTAGCTTTTAACAAAATGAATCACCAAACTACCTCCGAAACAAATTAAAACCGCAAGAACAAAAACAACACTGAATTTACTTGTTACTTGTACGCATGTTCAAAATTAACTCAATTCCAACATTGTGGGCTTGAATATTTTATACCACTTCTGATTTTAGCATCAGAAGTGTAAATTAAATTAAAAAAATAACAAATTTGGTAATTAGCCTCTTTTAACAACTAGGAAAACAATCAATAAAACAACAAGTAATTCAAATCACATAGAAATAAGAAAAAGAAATGGCTCTCGTGTACCGAGTAATCCGACCGAACTGTCCGAGTGCCGCAAACAAGGGTGCGAGCAGCTCGAGTCGGGTTCCTTATATAGGTTTTACTCGGTACTGTGATTCATTTGCGGGGGATTCCGCTTATAATATTATAACTAAAAAAAGTAACATCATGTACTTATACTAAACCAATCCATCACTAAACTAATCTTTTTTATTTATTTTCTTCTACATTGTTGGTATCGGTTTTTCCTCGGTTCTTTGTTCTTAACAAACTTATGTTGTAAATGCTAACACGCTATGTGACTGATCTACCTTGAATCGAGTACACACGAATCAGTTCAGTGAATCCAGTGCAGCCCTTCTATTTATAGTCGGCGCGCGATATAATACGGTGTCCATGAAATTATAAATTATAAGACATAACTAATTTGCATTTAAAAAATAAATTTCATTTATTTTATTTTCACGGGAAGCAGATTACTACTTGTTATAATAGCTCTTTGTTATGTTTGGAGGTGTATATTCAACGGAGCCCAAAGCTAGTAGGTAACAAAAAGGTTTTGCCAATATAGGTGTAATCACTCACATCTCAATTATCATAAGTAGGTACACTTTTATGTAATATAATGCGATTTGTTACCCCAGGACATCGCATGTAATCTATCTTTTGATGATTAACCCGATACAAAAAAAAACGCATAGCGTAGAAAATCTAAGTATAACATATTTTGTAGGTATCTTAATAAACACTTACGTCGAAATGGTTTTTTGCAGCAAATATGCTCTTGTTTTTATAGAGAGCGCATCCCTTCTCATGACTCTGAACCATTTTTTTCTAACATTTACGTCTTTAGGCACCATTACAAATATTTTTAAGGTGTAGATTATATTGTTGACTTGCATGTTGGAACAACACAATATTTATAGTAGTAGTAGTAGTAGTAATATACTTTATTGCACACATAAATATATACAAAAAAAATTATAGAAAAATAAAAAATTAGGTGGAATAATCTATTGCCGTTCCGAGTTCCCATTCTATGTAGGTATATCCCATATCCTTTCTACATGAAGAGGTTAACATATGGTAACCCTATAAAAAGGGAGCCTCTGCACACAGCCCACGTAGTACGCATAGGTGCCGCTATTGTGTGAACGAGAGTAGAATTTATTTTCAGCTCGTCACCGGCTTTTATTACTATTTTTATTTTCAACATTTATTTAAGGCATTTAGGGAAAAGCTGAGGTAATTTTTATACGCACGTAAAATATTTCGTAAGCTGTGAGTGCACATACTTTACTTTTCGTGTAGAAAGGCTAACTGCACAATGTAATAAAAATTATGAGTCTATTTTGTTTCGTATTAAAGAAAAAAGACTGACTAACTGACTATAACTAACCGACTGACTAACTGCCTAGCTAGTCACCCTAACTGACTAACTGACCGACTGACTAACTAAATGACTAACTGACTTAACAACTGACTTACCAACTGACTGACCAACTTACTGATTGACTTTTATAGTAACGCACAGCTCAAAGTACTCGGCCTGAACGCTTGAAATTTTGCTTAGAAGTTTCTGTTATGTTATCGCATGAGCACTAAGAAAGGATTTTGCAATATTAAGACGTTAAGGTATTAAATATAGGGATTGGAAGTTTATATGGAAACCCGTCAGTTTTTAAGCTAAATGTATAAAAAAATGTATTCGGTCTTCAGGTTGAAAATTAAGATTCATGTGTTCACCATTTTTGGAAAATTATCCCCTAGAGGTAAAGTAGGGAGTGAAAATTTGTATAAAAATTCCGTTTTTTTATCTGACGGTTAAACCAAAGCTTTTTTCATTCAAAAGTCCATGCAAACTTAATCTACATACAAATTATTCGTCATAAGATTGCTTCGGTATGCGAGCTATTATTATTTGTAATGAGTACGGTTATGCTGTATGGTATAATTCTTTCAAATTTATGAGATACAAGAAATAGTCTTCTAGTGCCTAAGCAGCTAACTGCTTCTGTTTAGGTATTTAAATCATAGCCTGTATAGTCGTCTATTTGAAAAGAGGCACAAGCAAAGAGCTTTTCCATCTTCCCATTAGTATTATAAATAGGAAAGTGTAGAGTTTGTTTATTTGCCACTTTATAACTCCAGTATTTTTTTTTACCACTAAAATGGCCATCAAGCTTGCGGTCCACCTGACGGTAAGCGGTTACCGCAGCCTATGGACGCCTGCAACACCTGGGGCATCATTCGCGCGTTGGCGACCCTTCAAAAATCTAATAACTTTTTTCTTGAAGAACCCCATCCTGCAGGCCTTAGAGAAAACCTTGGCAGGGAGCTCATTCCATAACCTAAGCGTTCGAGGCAAAAAGTTCGGAAGTCATTAAGAGCTATATTATAGATAAATTAATCTATTATAAATTATAACTATTGAAGGATATGATTTGACAACGCATTTGATTTAAAAATTAATACAAATATTTTGTATAACAAAATATGTTTGTCTGTTCTAATTTTATAGTACATCATGTGTACTATACAGTAAATAAAGTAACGTAAAAAATGCCAATTACTTTCTCCTTATTAACTGTAAACTTTTCTTTCCACTTCGAGCATCCTGTACTATTCATTGCTAAGTTAAATTATTTTGACGTGACAACGTCTTATAAATTGGTTTGCCGGGTGACACTTCAAGAAACTGCGTTACGCTCCGCTCACGTTATGCGCTCACAATGAGAGCGAGTGAGAGGCACGCGCCCGCCTAAGAGCGAGAGAGACAGACATAAAATCATTGTCACGTAAAACTTTCGCCCGTATACCGACTTTACAGGCAACCAGTTTTTTCATCACACTTACTCGTAAAGAGCGTCATAACGTGTAGGCAAAGCGGGTGTTAAGACCTTAATTATTCCCAAAGCTTTTTCTTTTAACCGACTTTAAAAAAAGGAGGAGGTTCTCAATTCGTCGGAATCTTTTTTTTTATGTATGTTCCTCGATGTCTCAAAGACGCCTAGACCGATGTAATAAATTCTTTTTTTATTTAAAAAGGAATACCTCCAAGGTGATCCCATATTAATGTAGTGAATTTAAAACAAAAAAATAATGGGTGTTAATTTGAAACTGGTGAAACGCCTTTTATGTTGATTATAGTATAAAATTTTGTTACGAGTATCGATGATTCTAGGGTTTTTAAAAGCAATTTGTCAATCAATAGTAAAAAATAAAACCTTTTTAACAAAAAAAAAACAATTATTTTTAACTTTTTAGTGCATTTTTTTCAAGCCGGTTGTTTTTTTTTTTGTTAAAAAGTTTTTATTAAATATTACATTTCTCAAGGCAAAGCGCGCGTTTTTAGAACCCGAGGGCGGTAATGACGCGACTATTCATCTATGACTATTGCCTGTTCTATTCTATCAATCATGTATTGTTGAAAAATAGTAATTACAAATGTTAACTTCAGACAAAACTTTTTAATTTATAAATTCTCTAAATATCTACAACGCTGTTACCAGCTCTACTTCTATTTACGCCATTTGAATTGTGTTTTAGTGGATTTATTTATTTTTTCACCTTTATTAACATCATTAAAAAACATTATGTGTAACACAGACGGTACGGAAATTACAAACTCGAGTCATTAAAGCCTTCGGCCTTCTAAATATCCTCTCGGTAGTAATTTTCTCCTTACCACCCTTAATACACAAAGTACTATTATGTCTGAAAAAGAGGAGGCACTTTACATAATGATAAAAAACCTCTAAAACCAAATTATTGTGCTTGCCGATGCGACGTCACAAGCCACGGAAGTGAATAATAAAACAATTTTTATTCCCACTTTATCACACCTGACTGATGACTCACTTATGACTTAAAGGTTATGCATATCATCTCTGTGCCTTTACTCAATTTTAAGGTTCCGCACCTCAATAGGAAAGAAGGAAACCTTATATGATCACTTTGTTTTCCGTCTGTCTGTCAAGACCCTTTTTCTCAAGAACGCGTGGAGGTATCAAGTTGAAATTAATATCTAATACTAAAGTCACTTAAAGTTGTAAATAAATCTAGCTAATACATAAATGCCATAAAAAATATGCCCAAAATACGGTCGTTTTTGTCGCATATTGTGTGTAACACAAACAAATTAAAATCTATAGGGTACTTCCCGATGACTTACTATAATAAGTTTGTACGGAACCCTCGGTGCGCGAGCCAGACTTGCACTTGGTAGAATTTTTTAACTCGCCCAAAATCATTACTTAGGATTTTATTGGATAGCTGAACACGAATCCTGACTAACTTTTTATAGTTAGTTAGGATGTGGCAATGGAGGTATACTACTATTTTCCTGGTCTTTTATTTTACAATTTATTACTTTAAAGCTGCTAATTAATGACGTATTGTTACGTTTCCGAGCCTTAAAGGTCGGATTCGTGAACTTTAATAATATTTATTTAGTTTATCACCATTTTCAATATAATAATTTACTCTCGAAAACTTCTTTTTCGGTAATGAATATTCGTCATCTTCTGTTACTGGTGCACTACTTACGTATTAGGACCCTCAAAAGTCACTAATACAATCAATTAACCAGAAATGCACCACTTCGCTACCATATTTGGTAATGTACGCGATCCGAGCATTTCATAGATTCACCCACGTAGACGAAAACACATAACTCACTCCGGACTCCAAGGCTTACGCACCTTTTATGTCCAGGAAGGACGACTTACTAGCCCCCCTTTTTTATGAACGCGTTATTTGTGATTTGAATTTTGCATATATAAATGCACCTTATTCCATTCACTGCCTCAAAAGCAGTTTCGAGATCATGGGCTCACTCCGTGTCACGCAGGGCTAAAGTGGTTGGTTAAACAAGGCTATCTCACACATTATGTTGTGCGTATGTGTGCCCAGCCGCTGGTTACCCCCTTTTGGGAATAAGAACCGCGAAGATATACTCGTACATTGAAGTATATTATTAAAGCCCGTGCTTCGTAGAATAAAGGGTAAATAAATGTTTGTCAAGTCTAACCGGAAATCCGAGATATTTAATAAAATGCTACCGCTAACAGTACGTTTGCTCAATCGATGATATGTATTTACAGTTATGACCTCAGTGAAAAATGTTAGATATAGACTCCCTTGTGGTAGACACTTAAGGTGTAATGGGCATAAATAGGAAACTGTTTTCACCATGTTATAAATCATAGGCCACGGTGACCGCTTACCATCAGGCGGACCGTAGGCTTGTTTCACACCTTAGTAGTATTAAGAAAAAAATCAAACTTTGACGCCGCCTTTTTTTTGAGTTGGAAATCCTCATGGATACCTATGCGCTGCGAGAGTCTAATGCGTTATTCGAACGTAAATATTGGTATCAATTTAGTAAGTATTAATATATATAATATAATATATATATAGATAATTGTAAAGCCTAGTCAGCCAGATAGTATTCCTCATTATTTTGTTATATACCTATGCTACTCCCATAATTTTTTTCACACGCCTAAGTACAGTCATTTTGAGCTTACTATTTCGCAAACGAATCGCTAAATCGAAAAATGCTTTCCACACACCTTTTTTTTAATAGAGCTATCCAACAACATCCCACACTATGGGGTAGGCGATAAAAATATTAGTACCTAGCTTTTTATTTCATTTTGTCAGTTATCGGCCTGTAGCCTCTTTTATCTGTAGTGTGAAGAAAATGCAATAAAAAAATTATACACTTCCACACGAATATGGCTATTCGCGATAAAAATAATGTTGCTAAGCAACACCTCACTTATAAAAGTTGGACGCCCAGGCTTTGATTGCAATAATCCCCTTATATTTTAATGTGGCGATATCAAATACAGGATCCGATAATACAACTTAATATCCTTATGGAATTAATTAAGCTAACCTTTAATACTTTGAGCAGCGTATAAGTAACGTTATAGGATAATAAGTTATAAGTATATAGAATTTTATAATGTAGGTATGGTTGTATTACTTATGTATTACTCTGATGTGTGCTTTAAGAAACCAGACAAGTATGGCAAGACAAAAGAAATTTGGCAAAGGATAGTTGATGAGACGGAAAAGGATATGCTACTTTTTATCCCAGAAAATTAAAAAGTTTCTTCAGGAATATAGCTATAACCTAATTCTACGTGGACAAACTATATATGCAGCTGTAGATTTCTATAGCAAACTTCTTGATTATAATAACTTTTAATCACGGAATTGTAGGTATCACACGCTGATCACCGACTTTAACGCGAGTGAAGCCGCGGGTAAAAGCTAGTAGGCTGGTCTGTCAGTAGTAGTCAGTAGTCTGTCAGTGTAATATATAAATTGAATTAATTAATAAAACTGGCAAATCGCGAGTCTTGCTCGCGCACTAAGGGTTTCGTACAAGCTTATTATATGTAGGTAGATAGTTCTTCCATCATGAGGTCAAGTCTCACACGTCTATGACTTGATTCTTAGTTTTTAGATTTTTTCTACATTTGTGATATAACATGATGCTTCTTGCCAAATTTCATGATTCTAGGTCAACGGGAAGTATGCCATAGGTTTTGATTTATTTGTGTCACATGCAACAAAAATGGCCGTACTTTTTTATTGCATTGACTGAAATCTTGATTGTTTTTTACAACTTTAAGTGACATGTTATTAATTACAACTTGATGCCTCCAGGCGTTCTTGAGTAAAAGGGTCTTAACAGATAGACAAACTTTTTTTTGATGTGTTATAACCACAAATTAACGAATTTAGGATCTTTTCCTATATTTGTGATGTAAGACCTTGCTTCGTGTCAAATTTCTTGATTCTAGGACAAAGGAAAGAAAAATAGGTAAAAACGACGAACAGACCTGACAGAAGGACAACAAAGTGATCCTATAGCTTTTGAGGAACGGAACACTAAAAAGGTGAAGCATATCACACTAAACTTAGTTCTTCCGACTTGCCAAAACAACATAACCGATAGTCGTCCTTTGAGACCTTTGAAGGCGAAGAGACCTTGCAAGAAATGACTAAAATAGGTCTGTCGATATTTCTTATTTCGCTAAAACGTATTATAATATTATAAGCCGTTTTAGCGAACCCATTCTTCTAGAGTTATAAGTTAGAAGTATGGGTCAAATCGACTTCAAATAAGTTCCAAACAAAAAAAATAAAATAGCTTGGTATGATGTATAAGAAAATACGGAAAATCCAAATCTAATTTCGCAGAAAACGGCTGCGGAATCGACACAGCTCATTTGCGACTGAACACTCGCGCTCTTATCTGCAGAGAGAAGTCGACGCTATCGATTGGCGAAATGAAAATGATGCGATATGAAGAAATTTCAAAATAAACATAATAAATAAATATAAATTACAGCTGCAGTCCTATCCTAGTCCTCCATATAGCCTATCCAAATTTTGGGGTTCCGTACACAAGGGTGCCAATCGGGCCCTATCGATATGTCTGTTCGACCTTTAGGGGCGGCTCTAAAGACAGAAAAAAAACAACGAAAAGATTTAAGGGGCTAATTCAAGAAACATGGTCCGACACGAACTTAGTCCAAAGTTCCGCGGCCATGGCTCTGACTCAGCCCACCCCCCTATTTCGTATGCTTGAACTTAACTGGTTGAATAAAGGTGGTTTCTGGCCATTTTTTGTGGATATAACCTACCTACCTACCTACTGGATCAATAGATCTCGCGCACACACGTGTCCGATCTACTGGGAATTTGATACATTACGTAAATATGATGAAACTATACTGACATGAGAACCTTCTAAAACTGCACTCTAGAAGTTAGGTAATCTGCAGACTCTATAGAGGTAGATGACCTAACTCTTAGACAGCTGATAACTGATATTGCGTATATAGGTTTATTGTGTTAGTCGCAATGTTCATCTGTCTATAGTAAAACTAAAATAAATTTGGAAAATCCAAAAGTGCACGCCTCATAGCGGTCATTCACATTTAAAAAAAAAATCTAAAACAAAAACTCAAGTTTTATAAGGTGAGGAAAAAATATACTATAAAATAAAAATAAAAAATATATATATAGATATACAGTATACAGTGGTATATTAGTTTTTTATAAATTATAATTAAACGACAGTACTTAGAACGCTAATATTAACTAGGAATCAGCACAGTGTAATACTTTATATATTAAAAACAAAAGTATTCCGGTAAGATGAATTTTTCGACCAATTTCTCTGCCACATACATGGTCACATAAACACAGACTCACGGACGTCCAAGAATGATTAGTTTTAATGTTATTATTTATTATATTAAACAAATTAATTGTTTATAAAATGTACCATATGTGCTAGACAGATTATTTAACTTCATATTAGTGCACTCATATTATCCTGTAAGTGTTATATTAAAAAAAAAAAACGTCATTTAAGTTTCGAAAGACTGGGTTTTTTGACATGTCGAGAGTAGAGCACTACCTCACCGTTCCGCTTATGAGGCGTGCAAAATGACAAAAGCATCATATATTTCTTTTGTTTTTTAAATCTTTTTATTTTGCATCAACTACCTTATACTGTTTTTTATTGCTTTTTATTTTTAGGATCAGTGTCTCCTCTACCCAAAGGTCAGAGATCGCTCTTAAGCTGTAAGGCCGACTTATTGTGTGCTTTCCAATATAATGTAATATAATTAGTTTTATTAAATTTTTGGTGTGCTACAAAGAATAAACCTATCTATCTATCTATCGTGGACTATGAAGTTAGTCAACGGAACTCCTCAAATATCATTAGGTTATATAGTTAAATCTTTATTTTACCTACTTGTTATTTCTCTTTGGATAAGATAACAATAAAAAAGGTAAAAGATTTTAAATAAAATAGCTAAAGAGATCGGATTCCAAATAAACACGTTTCTTCGCCATTTGATTCTTTGAAATCCTTTTGACTTAAGTTGTAGGGACTGCATGTTTTATTTATGTAATGGATTTATTTGTTTAAAAGCTTTGAGAAGCTGAGCTTTTTGGGTGTCGTGTTTGTAGATTAATCTGTTGATTTGTTTACAAATATAATAATATTCACGTGAGGTATGACCACGAAATTGAAAAATACTTTTTTTTGACGGTTCTGTGGCTTGGTGTGGTGGTGGGTTATAGCCCGACTGCTGAATCGAGGGGTGTGGGTTCGATTTCTGCACAAAAAAGACATATTTATGCGATGAACATTTGTGTTTGTCTTGAGACTGTTTGTTTCTATGAATAATATGCATGTGTTTGCAAAAAAAGTACAAATGTGTAATTGTATCTGTTGTCTGGTATCCATAGTACAAGCACTGCTTAGTATGGGGCCAGATGGCGCTGTGTGTTATGGCCAAAAATATTTTTCATTTATTTTAAAAAATACCACTGCCTCTTTTTAAAAAAAGGCAATAATAAAATTTAAAAAGTTTTTAAAAAACGCAACAAGGATGGGAACTAAAAAGTTAACTGGTTACCAGCAGATTATTGTACAACAGAGATTAAGTCATTAGGAATACTGCCTGGTTTCATAAAAATAACAAAATGTTTTTTATTAAAAAAATTGTCTATTTAAATATTATTGCATCACATAAAAATCAATCTATGAATTAAAGAAATAAAAAAAAATAGAATGATTTGTCAAAACCATAGACAAAGAGAACTGGACAGCGCATTTCCTAGCCATTTGTGAAAAAAAAATGTGTGACAAAGACAAAGCGAACGTGTGGAATCTTATCTATGAAAAAAGATACCACAGTTAACTTTGTCTCTGGCGCAGTCTATAGGACAGATTAAAGAACTCTAAGTCTATGATCAAAACTAATAAAACTTATTTTCAATACAAACATATCCTACAACAACCAACACAATCCCATGCGACCGCCCGATCCGGTCCCAAGCCGATGCAAAACATGCCCAATAGTTAATTCCGATACAATCATAACATTACCAAACGCTCAAAAAAAGGTATCATACAATGTCTAAAGCTACATGTAAACATCCTGTTGCGTATACATCATCGAATGTCATGACTGTAATTCATACTATGTAGGAGAAACTATCAATCCGTTACATAAACGAGTTAACCATCATCAGCACACCACAGATTACATTATAAACTCACCTCTACCTATTCCCACCCATACTCGTTCCCATGGCAAAAAAATTAACGAATGTTACTCAATAAGAGTAATTAAATCTTTCAACCCCCCAATTTATACCATTCAACTAAAGACTTGGGAAAATGCCTATATTTGGGCCCTTGGCGCCTACTTCAGTCCAGGGCTGAATAAAATTCGTTAAATAATACTGAAAAAATAATTCAAACCATCAACAAAATGTGCCATAAATTTAAAATGGAATCTTAAGTTATTATTTTTTTACACCCATGTACATACCTATCACATCAACTGTCATTAATAATTGCAAATAAATTATCCTAATAAAATATATTTTATAACTTTATTATTTAAGTATTGAAATCTATCTAATTTTTGGTTTTATTTATTTATATACTATAACAAAAAATTAAAAGCACAAAAGTGCAAAATATTGTATTTCAAAATTATTTTTAATACAGTTGCTCGTAAAGTCTTCATCATGATGTGTACAAATTATACGGAAATATACAGATACTTAGTTTTTAGAGCACGCATTACTGAAATCCATTATTTTACGCTTGCAATAATGGGTTTTGTTTTTAATTTTTAAGCCTTGCACATTACACCATAGAGTAGGATGCAAGGAGGTTTTGATGTCTGAAAAAATCAACTATACGTCTTTTTTTCAGGTCCGTGTATACGTACATAATTATACGCGCTAATTATAACGTATACATCATCGAATGTCATGACTGTAATTCATACTATGTAGGAGAAACTATCAATCCGTTACATAAACGAGTTAACCATCATCAGCACACCACAGATTACATTATAAACTCACCTCTACCTATTCCCACCCATACTCGTTCCCATGGCAAAAAAATTAACGAATGTTACTCAATAAGAGTAATTAAATCTTTCAACCCCCCAATTTATACCATTCAACTAAAGACTTGGGAAAATGCCTATATTTGGGCCCTTGGCGCCTACTTCAGTCCAGGGCTGAATAAAATTCGTTAAATAATACTGAAAAAATAATTCAAACCATCAACAAAATGTGCCATAAATTTAAAATGGAATCTTAAGTTATTATTTTTTTACACCCATGTACATACCTATCACATCAACTGTCATTAATAATTGCAAATAAATTATCCTAATAAAATATATTTTATAACTTTATTATTTAAGTATTGAAATCTATCTAATTTTTGGTTTTATTTATTTATATACTATAACAAAAAATTAAAAGCACAAAAGTGCAAAATATTGTATTTCAAAATTATTTTTAATACAGTTGCTCGTAAAGTCTTCATCATGATGTGTACAAATTATACGGAAATATACAGATACTTAGTTTTTAGAGCACGCATTACTGAAATCCATTATTTTACGCTTGCAATAATGGGTTTTGTTTTTAATTTTTAAGCCTTGCACATTACACCATAGAGTAGGATGCAAGGAGGTTTTGATGTCTGAAAAAATCAACTATACGTCTTTTTTTCAGGTCCGTGTATACGTACATAATTATACGCGCTATATAATTAATTAGTAGATAATAAACACCACACGACATTTAATTATGTATATAAACTTCTCAAATATGTCATCTAAAAACACGTATTTTAAATTATTTTGCAAACAATATATTTTGAACATTATTTGTCTGTACATATGCCAGACCTTTGCCTCGTCAATACAATTCACTCGTCACTTGTTAAAAATGAGTTCTGATGAAGACATTATAGGTTAAACTACTACAGATATAGTAAAAGAAGATCAAATAGCAAATGAGAGTACTCTACTTAAAAAAAAGAGATAAATATACCTAGTAGAGGTATATATCACTTTTTTTAATATCAACATTTACTTGAGTGGAAATTTTTGTCTAACTTTTACTTCCTCGCAAAATGCATTGGAAAATGCTCTGATACGTGACCGTAAAGGGTTATTCCGAATGCGTCTCTTTAATTTTAATTCTTATTCTTCGACTTATTCGTAATAAATAAGTAATAAGTGTTGTGCTAGTTCATTCATGGATAGTTCTCATTGGAAGATAATATTATCTAAAATACAGGTAAAACAGGCTGTTTGTCGCTAGTTATAATATTTTGAAAAACTTTTTAAGATATATTAGGTACTTAAAATTCTTATTTTATTTAAATACTTTTATTTAAAAGATAACAAATTAAGTTAGAAAGTTATTTATTATTCTTTTAGCTTAGTTTTTTGCATTGATAACAGCCAACACTACCGAAATATATGCATATTGTTTTTACTTTCAGTGTTTTCATTTAGAAAAAGATAACAAGTAAAATTATCCAAAATTCAATTACTTATTTCCAAAAATCTGATTTAAATTACAGTAAAGACTTGGTGTCTATGTACCTTACAGTTTATAACACACTTCACTTCGTTATTTTTGCTACAAAGTTTTATATATCTACTTTTTATCCCGAAGTTCTTACGGGTACAGTCGTTTTGCTAGTGAGCCAGCGCAAAGGGTGACCGTGTTTTGCTAGTTCTTCATAAATATGGGCTAAAAAGAAATATGAAAACAAAAGAAGAATGGGCAAAAATGTATGGACAGTGGTATCCGATCAAATAGTCATAATTCATATGTCATTAAAAAGATATTTTGATGTAGGAAAACATCTGCAATAGCGCCTGTCCCAATTTGCATTTGGAAAGCTGTAATCCCATTATGTATTATACATGAAAATTTACTTAAAACTACTTATTTAAGTAAAAGAAATCTAGAATAGGATAGTATTAAACGTTGAATTGATACACTTAAGGTTGTCTGCTGCTGCTGTCTGCGTACGGCTGTTAACTTGTTCCTTTATGATCCCATTATTGAAAGAAGAAAACAAGATTTCTTTAAATAAAAATCATATATTTTATAATAGGTTATTACAGTGCACTTCAGATTTAAAACATTACATATCTTTATCAATAATAACAGCATTGAGGAAAGATGCAGCAGATAACCCCACATGCCTCGCATAACCTAAGTACCATACGATGGACACCATATGTATCCATCGTACGTAGCCCGGGTAAATATGTGCAATATTGTTGGACAATATTATTTGCACTGTTTATTAATACATAACAATAAGTGTTTGATCGGACATGGCGCGACTGGATCCGTCCCCGCAAACGCCAGGCATCTTCGTGTATGCCATAGTCTGGTAGATCTTTAAGTGCTTCCTCTCTGTAGGTTTCAGTTATATACAGACCATTTGCTAAATGCTTAGCGCAGTAGGATCTTGCCAGTTTGAGTTGCTATGTACTTAGCGCTAGTAGAATTATATCGTCCTCCGTCATTGATATATCCTCACAAAATTTTCGCACTTCCGTCTTATCAAAAAGTGCATCTCCTCATTCGTCAAAGCACCTTTTCTTCATGTTGAAGTCTAGCTGAGGTGGACGTGGACGTTGTAAGGCCGTTCTTAACATGTTACAAATGTCAGTAAACTGATCTGTGACAAAACCATGAGTAACATTACATGTTTAAGGCAGCTAGCTCATCCCAAACATTGTTTTCTAAGTGGTGCGTACATAATCTTGCACCATTTGAACTAAAAAGCTTATATTCACAAAGTATGTGAGTTTTTATTGTTACTGGGATCCGATGGCAAGTTGTATTTTGACAGTTGTTACGCTGTTGGAGCACAAGTCCAGTAAGATAGAATGGGGCAGTAGTTAATAAAAATGAGATATAAAAGCACAAAAAGAAACTAAAACAGCAGCGAAACGTCGTCACGAGCGCAAAACGAACGAGCGACTGACAGACTGAAGTGAGTGATGCTCCCCCTTGCCTACATCTAACTTATCTACTATAGTTATCTACAACTCACAGATATTATTTAAAAACTATATAAAACCTTCTAAAAAAAGCTTATTACTAGTTTTATATTTCCAACATTTCGATTTTAGAAATTAGTTTTCTGCGAAAAGAAAGTTGAGGATGTCTAATGGCGGTGCTAGTTAGCTGCTATATGCCCCTTAAAGGGAGAAGAGCATAGCATAGTCTTACTTAAAAACGTTTTTAGAAGGAAAATATTAACGGACTTGTCGAAAATATTTCCTAGGTACTCATTTTCATTCACAGATAAGTGGAAATGTAGATGTATGTATATCTACAAAAGCATTCAGATCCGAGACTGGCGGCCTCAGTAATTATTGCTTCTCTCGGTCAGACCTTTTAATCGACAATACAACTATTGGAGCCGGGTACCATTCTGCCCATTGTCCTTTACAGATTATCGTATTAAAAAAAATCAGCTGTTCATCACAGGTTCATGCGCGTTATATTCAGCCTTAAGCTCGTGGGAATGCAAATAGATAACAAACAAACACACAGTTTCACATTTCTAACAGTAAAGTTTAAAAAAATATGATACTATTTGTATCATAAACATTATCAACCCATATTTCGTGACAGCTTCTGATAGGTACGGTGGATACCTAAATATTTTTTGACGTAAATATAATTTTTCTAAAACACAGCTCCATCGTTTTAATACTCTGTTGGGTATAAACGACCGGTAGCTCATTAAACCCCAATTGGGATATACTTTGTGGCGTCCTTTGTAACCTTTTTGCCAAGAGTTGCCACTTTGTCGTCTCATCATACACGTCATTTACTCGGGTCCGTTCCATTTAGTTTGTTTACATTTTCGTTTCCGAAATATGCTATGCGTTCGTGGGTAGGAGAGGAGTTAAGTTAGTAAAGTCACATAAAGTTAGTTTTTTTTTATGAGGTAAATTAGTTTTTAATGTCATAGGTACAATGCTCGCTGGTATCCCGCGTTGTTATCCGTGCGATTTTGTGCTAATTTTATTATATCTATATATGTATTTATTGATTTTTAAGTGGTGCAATGGTAGATGCCCGCCGCGCCGTGTCGAAGTCCCCATCTTTAAACATTTAGCGATTTGTGAAAAGTTTCCGAATTTATTGACGATATGCTCATTAATAAAGTCCTTCACGTACAAGTAATTTATCTTAAATTTTTAATTTCCAATGAGCTCCGCTACTGAAGGTTAGTATGTTAATTTAATTAGCAACTCAGTATTATCATGGGTATAAATTTTAATTGGAAACGGTATGTTATTGAAGCCTTAATCTGATCCCTGATTAAATAACTGTTATATTGCTTTCTAAACCGTCATATAGAAAAGCTTATTCGATAGCTCATTGTCCATAACGTTTCAATGTCGCTGATACCCAAGTAAGCAAACACAATAACGCTATACCTGTCTAATATGCTTTTGCTTTGTTGTTAAGCATTAGTTGAGAGGTTAACTAGTCTGCGAAGGCCGTAGATTAATTCCTAAATTATAAATTAGAGGCTTAAATAAATGCAAGGATACAAATACATATATATTCCTTTTTTTTGTAAAAACTTACATATCATACATAAATACACCCAGACTCAATACACAAGACTCAAGAACCCAAATGTTTATCATTAAAATGTTTGTCCAGTGCGGGAATTGAACCCAAACCCTCTGCACAACAGTCGGCTACAGTACCAACTAGGCTGCGAGGAACTGGAAGGGATTAAAACAATAGCATAGATTAATTTCTTTTTGCGAGGAGTACAAAAATCAATTCCTTAATTGATGTAGGTACTTGCCTATTAAAGGGGTATTTCAAAAAAAATATGGTATTTTGAATCGTTAAAAGCAACCACTACCTATTTACTTTACAACCTGTTCACAATGCTGATTTTTACCGTGAAGAGCTGGCAAGAAACTCAATAGTTACTTTTCAAAAAGGGCATAATTTTACAATAATATGTAACTTCTTTAATAAAAATACAATGTATATTTAAAAAAATTATAATCTTAACAATTAAATAAAGTTATTAATTCGTTTATTCTATACCCAGACTAAAATTAACTACGTAATGTCAATTTTACAACATTTTTTAAATTGTATAGAAAACGAATCAGGCTAAGCATCAGAAGCCTTGAATTATTTCAAGTAGGTCATTTAAATATTCAATAATAACTCTCGATATAGGGGGCGTTCGTTTTGGGGTGCAGAATCATTATTTTCGTTAACTTTGTCATCTGTCATCCGTTCGTTTTACATTGGTGTCAAAATTATCAAAATTTTAGTATCATCTGTAACAAACTATCATGCGTTCGTTTACGATATTTTTGTTATTTTTATCACTTTTGCCAGCAAAAGTTGACCCATATCTGTTGGTGCGGTTTTTGTGTAAATCTGTCAAACTGCCTACACATATATCATGTTTTTTTGAGGTAGTATGTGTGTGTACGACAACCGTTCGTTTTGCAATGAATAATTTTGTTAGTAACGTTTCAAAGCTACACATCAAAAGGTGTCGGTTGCAAAACTGGCGTTATCAAAGGTGTCAAAAGTATCAGTCGTGTGAACTCTTAATCCTAAAACGAACGCATTCATATTTCAGATTCAGATTTAGATTCTTTATTAGCTTCAAACACAGATGGATACAGATGTTGGTACATTTTTTTTAGCACTGTGAGTGACCATTAGCAATGGGGTGCAAAGTTAACATAATAAATAATCATTCTTATAATTATTAACAAAAATAACAAGAGAAAGGAACATCAAAATAACAGTAACAAACAATAACTTCCACACATCACTACACCAAGAAAAGTATATACAATAATATACATTTTATTTTATTTTACATTTTTACATTCTTTTTATTTTATTTCCGAAGTACTTATATTGTTAAAGACACGGAGACAGATTTACTAGTCAACCTTTCGTTTTAGGAAATCAGCTTTTGTGTAGATTTCTTTATTTTTGAGCCATTTGTTTAGTTTTGTTTTGAAATTCCTACATCGTGCAGATTTTATTTCTTTAGGAAGAGCATTGTAAATCGCTATGCAAATTGGATATGCTTGCCTTGAGAATGTGGACGTATTTCTGCGTAGTTACATCAAGAACCAATTTGTCTGGATATCGACTTTGTATACGTCGCAAGCTTTTTTAAATATGTCTTTATTATAGTTAACAAAAACTGCAGCGTCAAGTATATACATACAAGGCAACGTAAGAATGTTTAGCTTCTTAAACAAAGGCTAACAAGAGTAAGCGCGTAAGTATTTGCGACGTCAATATAGCATTAGAATTAACTGTAACGTGCCTTGTATTGATTTTTGCTTTTTTTAAATTTTAATAAAATTCTGTCATAGTATTCGGTGTCTAAAAACAAATTAATTTTACTGCATATATTAGCCGAGTTAGTAAATTTATTATATTAATAATCTATGTTAATCAGATTTAGGTCTAAGAAAGTACAATTATCAAAGTGAGCACTTAAAATTTTCAGCATATCATTAATTTTTTTTTCATTTAAATAGGGATTTTCAGAAACACGTAATATAATAATGGAACATCTTTTTAATTTAATTTTGCACATAAAATTAAATGTACTGATTTTAGTATATCTTCAGTTGAAGCGTAGGGCGTAGCGTATTTTTATAGACAACAATACTTATTCTTACATATACACAGACAATACATTAGTATACATTCACACCGGAAACATCCAACCTTATATATGTACCTATATATATTTATACACACGGGCTAAACACATTTAAGCATGTGCTTAAAATGTAAACATATGTAAGTAATACAAAATCCGTATATTAATCGCTTCGGTCCGCTTTTTTGCTTTCAAGGGGATTTCATTTGCAAAACTGTCACCCCTTATCGGAGATACAATTTATTATCTAAATAATTTCAATTTCAATGTCCAATCTTAATTATTTGATAAGAAAACTTTCTTCAAATCTTCTTAACTTCTTCCTCTCCCGTCTATCAGATGTCTCTTACAGGCTCTCAGTTGGACACTTACAAAATTAATTTAAATGTCTAGCAACAGATTAACTTGAAGTAAATTTCCTCTCAAGTTCTACTTTAAATGTGCGGAATACTAGCGCTGGCTCGTGACTTTAAACTTTTCTACAGATCGGACCACGTTAAGGCTTCGTGCCATTAATTATCGCGCTAATAAAAAGTAAAATCAGATTAAGAAATTAGCGCGCTTATTTTATAGCGCTGATCATAATTTTATTTTATTAGCAACATCATGAAACTATACTTATGTATTAAAGCTAAAGTGTTTGTTTTTTGTTCGAACGCGCTAATCTCTAAAACTACGAGTGAGATTTGCAATTATTTTTCCATTTGATAGCCCAATTATTAAGAATTAAGGAAACCTATAATAGCCCAAATATTATAGGTTAATCAAACATTACGCTACGACCCTTAGGAGCCGAGCAAAATGAAAAAGGTTGGAAAAAACGCTAAGCAAAAAGAGGTAATAGCGAGGGCAAGTTATGTGGCCACAGCGCAAAAGCAACGAATAAGGAAGAGCAACGGTTGCCAGGTCAGCTTTTACTATTATAAAAGTAGCACGCTGAGCTGTGGGTAAAGCTTTTTAAGTTTCTATTGACGGGATAATTCACGGTCTAAAGCATTATTGTGACTCGGTCGAATTTAGAATTCTTTATCTTGTTAAAATAAGATGAATAAATTGAAATAATAATAGTCAATTGATTTCCTTTACAAGAACTTCAAAGCAGAACTAAAAACTATCTACTAAATCCAATAAACATACCTAACCTACCGTTAATTTTATATGTCTAGTTTATTTTATACTAGCAGACCTGGCAGACGTTGTTCTGCCCTTAATGTTGCTTGTCGCATCACTCGCCAACGTTATTACTTCGTTTTCGCTTATGGTTCTTTCTGAATTTTTGTCGTCTAAGGATCGTAATGGTGAATAGACTTTAACCTTTCTAAAGAATTGGGCTAGCAAATGCGAAAGGAATGTATCAAATCCTATCCCCAATAGTTCCAGAGATAAGCGCGTTCAAACAAAAAAAACAAACTTTTCAGCTTTATTATATTAGTATAGATGCATGTGAGGCGAACACCAAATAGCAACACATGCTGAGCAGTTCGGTCACCGGATGTGGTTAACATATTCGAAGTCACTACAATAACGTTAAACGCAATACTACGAAAACCACTTATTTCGTCATAAACGTACTTATTACCTAAACTCCACTGTACCTCGAAATGGGTCAACATGCATGAACTTCCGAGCTACTCAAAAGAAAACAAAATCCTTCTGAATACTAGAGATCTCTCCTTTGAATTTATTTAATAAAATTAATAATACATAGATACCTTGCACACCTGTTTGTCGTATGACAGCAGTCGTTACGCCAAGTTAGAGGCCGTCGAGACAGTCGAATAGCCACTATCTTGACGACGTCTGGCAACCCGCACTAGGCCAGCGTGGTGGACTACAAACTAACTTTTTTTCGAGATCTCGTATTTCATATTCTTAAAATACATTTAACGTGTGCCATCAGTGATTTGAATTGGACTCGCGTACTGAGGTTTCCGTACACACGTGTAGCAAAGTCGCATTATAGGACGAACTTAATTAGGTATGTTGTTTAAAAACGTTTACCATACATTGGTATACGACACTATCAATTTTTCAAGGGTAAATAAAGTTTGTAATCGCAAAGAATATTCTTTCTGCGATATAAGTACTCAAATACAAATTAAGGATTTAAGATTTCATCTTGTGCCGTGAGACCTTGCTTCTTGCCAAATTTGAGTTTATAGCTAGGTCCAAGGGAAATGTAAGGTTTTCGTTTATTTGCGAATGTCAAATAGGCGACTTAATTTTTGAATCTGTAAAGCTCCAAGGGGTCTTAGACCTAAGTATTTGATATTAATTACAACCTGACACCTCCACGCGTTTCTGAGAAAAGGACTTGACTTACGACCAAAATTTGGATTTGAAACTCTAAAAAGTATTTTTTCTCCACAGGTATCCACACGTTAATGGCGTTTGTTTGTTTAGACATCTTCGTTTCATTTTAGCAAAAATATATCGCCCCATATTTAAACAAGCCGAGATATTTCAAATACGAAAGGTTTAAAGATCAGTTGCTAAAAAAACATGAATTTTTGTGTCATACTTCTTTCATCCTCTTCAGAGTATTTCTGCTTATTTGCTCTTCAGTCAATATACTTAGTCGTTGTAGACATTTGAGGGTTTTATTTTATATATTTTTATGTAGGGCGCTACGTGGGTATATTTTTAGACTGTTGATTAAAGGATTGAAGAAGCTTGGTTTAGGTTTCCGTAGCAAAAAATATAAAAAAAATTAATCAAAAAGGATTCAACGTAAAGGGTAGAACAACGTCTGCCGAGTTAGCTAGTAGTATTTTAATATTATCTTTTTTTTTCTTAGATTGATGGTACAAATTCATAAAAAAAAAAATTACTATAACCATCACAACGTTTAAGCATCTAACTAATCTTAATAGCTCTATCACAAATCTAGATCGAATTCAGCTGCTGTCAACAACACTATCACTAACCGTAGGCTATCCTTCATTTTATAAGCAGTTGTAAGACGGTTCTCGGTAAGTGGAGTATCGGTCTGTGCCATACATAAATAGATAAGAGCCGCACATTGAATCGCAACGGGGGCCTGATTCTCTTGCTGATCGAGATAATCTTGAATTCGAGATATGTTTAATTGATTTACTCATGGCTTAATCGCGGTAACTGTAATATCGTTTCCAAATAGTTTTTCGTATTCTTAGAACCTCTCTTTATGCATATGTCGTACGTAAGCGGTCGACATGCATTGAGTGGTCGGTAGCAGTAGAGATGGGATGTCGCACGGAAAGTGGTATGAAAAAGAATCAGAATTAGTAATATTAGTTGGCGGCTAAATAGTTTTGATAGGGGGGGTGCATTCAATCCTCCTTTTTTCTTTAAAAAAAATACAGTCACAAAAAATGTTCGGTACAAACATTGCTAGTGGCGATAGACTCTATCGATCCTAAAAAAAGATGGGCGTAAGAGGGTATTTTTTGACCCCTCTCATTTTAGGGCAATAATTAAACTCACAAAATGGGGAATCATATGGACCGCTATTTGAAAAAAAAATTCATAAAAAATTCCTCCTGTGATCACTTTTTTCAGAATGGGGTCCTTCACAGGGGGATCTTTGATAACATTTGAGTCTAGCCTCCTTTTCCGACCCCCTTTTCTTCAAAAAGGAGTCCATATGATTCCCCATTTTAATGACTTTTGCGACCCCTGATTTTTTCATAAAAGAGTCTTAATGATTTTTATGACTCCCCAAAAAAAGGTGTCACTTTTAAAAGAGGGGTCCACATGATTCCCCATTTTAATGACTTTTATGACTCTCCTAAAATAAGAGGGGTCAAAAAAACCTGTTACAATATAATTTCCTATTTCGATGATCGATAGAGTCTATCAAGAGCAACGTTTGTGCCGAACATGTTTTGTGACTGTATTGTTTTAAGGAATAAATAAGGATTAAAAGCATTCACTCTTCTATCGACTAAAGCAGTTACTGCGATTAACAAGCCATGAGTAAATCAATTAAACATATCTCGAATTCGAGATTATCTCTATCAGCACTAGAATCAAGCCCTTGGTCCTTGTTTCGTTAACGACTGAATAATCAGGCTTTAAAGTTTGTGGTTAAGTGAAATTCTGTGCTAGTACTATTATTTATTCCTTGGTGTTACTATGATTACAATAAATATAGATATGACTACGAGTATGATTAATGTGAGTAAATAAAAGTATAATTATTGTACCTAATGTTACTACTAAAAACAAGCCTCCAATCGACCAGCTAAAAAATAAATGAAGTTGATTATTACTATGCGGTTTTTTAATCAATTATTAAAAACATTGCAGTTGTCAAAATGTTCAATATTCATAGTCGCTATTATTTACACAAGCTAATAAATCGGCTATCTGCTCTGATCAAATTAATGTTGCAAACACTTGTCCAATACAAACATCGTTAAAAGCTTATTCGAGCGAGCATTATTAATAACTTCGCCGATATTGTTGTAGCTATGTAAATAATAGCTTTAACCTGCTTTATTATAATCAAGACTTTGTTAAGTTATTTACCTTTCTACTCAGCTTAAGCTACTGTGCTATGGTCTTTGGGTATTTGTGTTATTAATTTTTAGAAGCGTTTTAGAACCTCTAGCAAATTATTTTAGCTATTTATGTATCCGAAATTGAATACTTATGCTAGCGGGCTAGGGCACTAATCTTGAGATCTCTCGGAGTCTCTGATGATATTTCCGAGTTTATAATACCGATATTCCAAGAGCTCAATACCGAATATTCGGTTTTTAATGATTATACGTAGGAATCAAGATGTTTTTGGACATTTCTCATCATTATAACTTATGCACTGATTTGTTATTATGTTTTTAAATCCTTGATCTTTATAAATGAACAAAAATTAAAATTTTAGGCATATTTCTTTTCTAGATCTATTTAGACAGCATTTAGAAAGTAATTCGATAACATGAAATGGTTTAGTATCTTATCAATCATGGCGTTACTTGCAGTTGCACCTCAGCCTCAGTGTAACGAAGTTAAACTCAACTCTCACTCTAATAGGCAACACTTATGATAATATCAGTTAGTTCAGGTCATAGACAATAGAGTCTGGACTGGAAGGTTGTTCTTAAACTATCAAAGTGCTGACTGAAACTGTAATTTAAATAATTAAGAAATTTTATGCTAGGATCAAAACTATACTTTGAGTTAACTTAAACCAAGTAACTTTAAACAATAACTATTAATCCCAACATTACCACTGTATTGAGTGTATTATTTTTTATCTAAATTTGACGACCTACTTATTTTTGCCTACTTATTGCCTAAGAGAATTTTGTTGCCTTTCCTAATCTAAAATTATTTAAACAAAACAGAAACAGAAGACTATCTGAATCGGAGAATTCACGTAACATTTACAAAAATTAACTATAAGAGATTCTAATAAACAATTTTTGTTAATATTGTGTTAGATTAACTGAATTTACCTGTTGGAGGGTGGTTGATTTTACGGTAAAATGTAGGTTAATTAAATAGGTGATTTTTGATCGAAACACTGTATTTCTATTTATTTAACCGAAAATTTCTAAATACCGATATTAATACTGAGATCTCGAGATTGATTTTCAGTACCGAAAATAATACCGAGATTGAAAAAGGTTCCGAGATTGAATGCCCTATAGCGGGCGTTTAGTGGTTTAAAAAATCTCATAGTTTTTTAACAAGGCTGTTAAAGCCGTATTTATCCCAATGTTGTTTTTGTACAGTTCCAACTAATAAATGAATTAGGTTTAGGGATAGGTTAGGTGACGGGAAAGGAAATGATTTATTTTTTATTCCAATTAAAGGTCGCAATGGGTTCCGTGGGAAACGAAACAGAATATTTTCATTCCGTGGGATATATTTGCGTAAGTACAATATAAAACAACAAAATTCTAGTAAAATGTGAATAGTTGTTACATACAGTAAAATTAAAATTAATAAGTCAACTAGGTACTGTAAGTATGTGAATGTAAGTGTAATAACTCTACGTGTAACTGACGCTGTAGGTGAGAGGTCGTAACATTTACCAATAAGTAACTATATTCGGGTTAAAGTTACGATATATTTTGTGGTTACTACTTTTATTGCAATAATTTAATCATAATCTAACTTTGTTTCTTGACCTTATAATTTTTAACGCACTACTAGCTTTACACAGCGGCGCCGCCCATTTTTAAAAATTTTGTTATAGGTGTGGGAGTCCTACAACAACTCCTTCATTATACTGGAGAAGTTTGCTTTGTTCAAGTAGAATTTGGTTAGAGTTATTCCCGCGGAAAGTTTTAATGTTCCGGGATAAAATCTGTCTCTTCAACTAAGTATCTTTGCGTCAAATTTTAGCTTAATGCAATGGGATTGGATGCTCTGTTGTGGCGTGATTGAGTTACAAACAAATTAACAATCTAACAAATTAACAATCTAACAAACTCACATTTGTAATAGTTCAAAAGGGCATATTCTATGAAAAGTTTATTCCCTGCTTAGTTTTCAAAATATTTCACCTTTTTAATTTGAAATCTTGTATCGGTAATAAAATAATAACGTAAATTCACGATACACAATTTTAATAACTCGACAGGGAAACTTTCTCGATCAAAACTTTCTTGGCTCTTCGCAACTTTGCAAAATGCTCTGTCGGAAACATTGATAAATAATTTGCAAAATTAATTTCAGCTGCTTTTAACTTTTATTTGTTTTCAAAGTTACTTAATTACATAAAAATCGAATTATATTATTTTAACCTATTATTAGTTTTTTTGCGCTTTCTGATTATTATTTTGAAAATTTACGACCTTCACTATGAATTAATTAATTTTTTTTTAACTGAAAATACATTTTCAGAAAACTACCTTGTAATATTACATTACATCACACAGTGGAATGCACAAAAATGTATGAAGGTACCCTTATAAAAATATCTGTATTACATTGAAAAAATCGGCCAATTGCGAGTCAGACTTGCGCACGAAGGGTTCCGTACGATTTGTTACTGCGATTATGAATAAGTGGACTGTATAAGGATAGCTGGTATGATTTTAAATTAAATATGAGAACAATATACGAGCATGTGGATACGGGACTTAGAACTACGGGGTAGAATGAGCTCGCCTACCTGGTGTTGGCTTCTTACGTGGTTCACGAAAGTGCGCTCCTTACGATGACGTGGAAGATGGCGTGCTTCCCAAGCACGGATTTCTACACGTGTACACGGGCACAATATAGTCAATAAAAACTGGAATTTATCACGTCTTTATTAGTCCTTTGTTATACTGCGGTTTTGGAATAGATCGCGGCGGATGCGGTGGTCAACGCTCACACTTGACCAAAACAGTGCTTCTCTTGCGGTTATCTTGCAACAACTGTGTGGTAGGCGAGAGTGGAGGTGGGGAGGTTGGACGCTCGTAGAAAAGAAAGGTATTGGTTAATTAACTATAGTAGTGAAGTCTATTTAGAATATATTATGTTTCAAAGCATGGATAGGTGGCGTTACCATTCCCCCGCCCTTGAAGGATTGCCTTTAAAAATAAGATAAAATAAATAAATTGCATATAAGTACATTATGGTTATATTAATATGTGTAACATATAATAAAGTAGCGATAATGGGAATATTATACAATATCCTATTAAATAATAATTAATAACTAGGATACCTGACGCTGAAGCCAGGTGTTACTGTGTCGGTAGTGGACACAATCTTACAACAGGTCTGACATAGCACCCCCTTGCGGTTCTAACGGTAACCACGCGAATTATACCGTCTTTACCCGCATGGACTTTCTCCACAACTGCTAAAGGCCAAGAAAGAGGTGGCGCATTGTCTGTCACAATGACAACAACCGTGCCTATTTCTATGGGAACCGAGGGAGTATTCCACTTGGCTCTGACTTGTAATCGGTGAAGATATTCCATGCGCCAGCGCTTCCAAAAAGACTGCACTAGTTTATCTAGCAGCAAATGTCGTTGGAGCATACTCATAGAGGTGACTTCTGCCGCCGGGAGTGATGATAACGGAGCAGAGTGTAAAAAATGCGCTGGCGTAAGTGCAACGGGTTCAGATGGATCACAGCTCATAAGAGTAAGCGGGCGCGAATTCACGAGTGCCTCGATTTGTGAAAGAACCGTGATAAGTTCCTCGTAAGATAGAATTTGTTGTCCTATAACTTTGAAGAGGTGCGACTTGACTACCTTCACCATGCTCTCCCAGCATCCACCAAAATGGGGAGAAACAGGTGGAATAAACTTCCACTCAATGCGATTTTCGGTAAGCTCATCTTTAAGGCGCGTGCGATACTCGCTGTTAAGGAATTCATAAAGGTCTTTAAGATAAGTTCGGGAACCTACAAAACATCCCCCATTATCAGTAAATAAGCACTTAATGGGACCACGACGCGCGAGGAATCTTTTTAATGCGGCCAGGAAACTCACAGAAGTTAAATCAGTAGCCACCTCGATGTGAGTGGCGCGCGTAGTCAAGCATGTAAAAATACACAGCCAAGCCTTTCGACCCTTTACACCTCGGCCACGAATAGGTGTGTATTGAAGCGGTCCTGCGTAATCACATCCAGTATTATAAAATGGTTTTTCAACCTGGTTGATGCGCTGGCTGGGTAGGTCAGCCATTAGCGGGAAAAGAGAGCGCGGTTTAAGTTTAAAACAAACATTACATTTATGGATTCTATGACGAATCAGTCGCCTAGCTGCGAAAATCCAATATTTCTGCCTAAGCAACGACATGACTAGTTCCGGTCCAGCATGTAGGTATTTTTTATGATAGTAATCCACCAATAATTCAACGACGTGATCATGACGCGGTAATATGCAGGGATATTTATAGCTGAAATCTTCGGCTGAATTAGTAAGACGACCACCGACGCGAATCAAACCATTTTCGTCTAAAAATGGCCTAAGTTTCATAATTGATGCCGTACAAGATTTATTGTGCTTAATATTTTCTATAGTATCGGCAAAATATGATTTCTGTATGGCACATAGTAATTTACCCTCTGCAAACTCTATATCTGCAGTCGTTATAGTCGTGGAGTGCGGAAGTCGCTTGGCAAAGCGATAAACGTACACAATAACACGTAGCAACTTAGACCAATTTGACGTGCGTTGTGCAAGAATACAAAGTAGGGAATCTGGAACATCACAAGTTGTGGGACATGAAACTGCTTTGTGTTCTGGTACCTCTTCTAGCGCTTTATCACAATTAAATTTATTTATGGGCCAATCTGAGGGATCATAAGATACCCACGATGGTCCCTTATACCACAGAGGGTGGTTAACTAGCCTAGCAGGGGTAATCCCACGGGAAAGGCAATCTGAGGGGTTCTCAGAATCTGCACAGTGGTAAAAACAGTCAGCAGGAATGAATTCTGTTAGCTTAACAACTCTATTAGCAACAAAAGTGTGCCAACGATGCGGAGACGAATGTATCCAAGCAAGCGCTACCTTAGAGTCGGTAAATGCATATACTGCATTGACGGGATAGTGAGCAGACACTGTATCAATGACTTTTCTTAGTAGCATTGACAGTAGTACAGCTGCGCATAGCTCCAATCTCGCTACAGAAACGATTTTTACAGGCGAAACTTTCGACTTGGCACAGACGAGTTGTATAGAGCGGTTAGTACCGTCAAAGATTTGCATATATACCACTCCTCCAAAGGCACGCTCGCTGGCATCAGCAAATCCAATAAGGTTTACAGCACAACCATTGATCAAGCCTAAGTGGCGCGGGATATGAATCTCAGTCAGCGCGGGAAGCTCGGAGCAGAACTGCTTCCAAGCAGTGACAATGTGTTTGGTAATAATATGTGCGGGAAGATAGAAGCTCCGATAAGAGCGTCGATGGACCCCGGGCTAGCAAACGTGCTGTCAGCGAGGTTCAGTTTTTCGAGATGAGCGAGCAAAGACACATCAACAGGAACGGTAGGCAGAGTGTCTGTTATTCTGTCTACGATAAGGGTCGATATGTTAAAACTTATGTCGCTATTAAATCGCGAATAAATTGTGATATCGACTGTACCTGTAACAGATTTTTCGCTGCATCCTATACTTTTCACAATCAATTGTGATTTTTTGCTTTTATTTAAAAGTCCTAGACGCTTTGAACACTCTAGGGTTAGGAAATTACTTTGCGCGGCAGTGTCCAGCAAAACTCGAATCATGTGTTGCTTATTGTTGTTGTCGTAAACAATCACCTGAGCGGTGGCTAACAACACCGTGGTGGAATTGATACATTGCATATTGCTAATGCCCTGTTCAACCACACTCGTTTGAGACGCAGCAATGGAATTGGTGCACAATGAAACCTCCGCGTGCGATGCATTACTCGTCGCAGGCGCAGTTGTTGCGGCTGACTCACATTGCATTGCAGGCTTGCACGTCCTGGTGGTCGGAGGCGCGCTGGCTAGACAGCTGGTCGCCGAGCGGGAACAGTTGTTATTGTTAATTATTTTACTTATATTTTCGTCTTTATCGAAGTGCAATAAAGTATGATGTCGTTGGTTACAAGAACGACACTTAGTTTTAGAAGTGCAATTACCGGTCTTGTGTTTTAAGCTAAGACAATTGACACATGCGTTATTTTGTTTTACTAATTTAAAACGTTCGTTAGGACACAAATTATTAAAGGCGGGACATTTGTAAAAATGGTCGTGAGCTATATTATTACACAGACAGCTTGCCTGCTGCGAGTGCGGCGAAGAAAAAGTAACATACGACTGTGGGTTTGGTGCGGAGATCTTTCGGTTGATTATTTTTTGTTTATAATTATTACTCGAAGTAGTAGAAATTAATTTGTTTTGTTGAGTATTAGAATATATGCGGCACTGGTCTTTTATAAATTTCGTGAAGCTATCAAATGTTGGCATTTTATTTTCACGTGAGTACATTTCAAATGATCGAATAGTTTCGGTATCAAATTTCTTTGTAGCAATATGGAATAAAATAAAATCACAAAGATCATCTAATTTTAATGTTTTTAAAGAATTTACGGCGGTAACATAATTATCCATAAACGACTGATAATTTTCAGCACTTGCGGATCCTGATAATTTAAAATTAAGAGCTTGATCTAAATAGGAAGATGCTAAAACACGAGTGTCCTGGTATCGATCGAGAAGTGTCTTAAGTATAACACTGTAATTTTCAGCACAGGGCGTGACACCAGCAAATACCGCCTGCGCCTTCGGGGATAGTTTACCGATTAAATAATACAATTTATCGGCATCAGTAAGCGATGAATTTTCATGAATTGTGGATTTGAAACTCGCATAGAATAGCGGCCAGTTAGAAATATTACCGTCAAACGACATTAGTTCTATAGGCGGCAACCTAGGCATTTGTTTAACAGTTGTGGCGTTAGTACCATGCGGATGGGCGGACTGACATTGTGACATTACACTTTTTATAAAGCAAAACAAATCTTCGAATGAAGTATATACTTGATAGCAGGGCCTGGCTTCAGGGTCACTTGCTAGTAATTGCTCATTATAGTCATCCAATATCTTAATAAAATCTAAACGTATACTATCTATTGTTACACATGAACAGAGAAAAGAATTTTTATTATCTTCTGAAACGTGAGCAATCTTTGCCTTCTCGTAAACACTTTGAGCGCGCTCAAACAAAACATTGCGTTTCGCTTCAAGAATAACAAGCTGAGGGAAGTCAGCTGATGCAGATGATGAAAATAATTTAGGCGGCATCTTTAAGCAGAATTAGTAGTTCAATTCAGTAAGTACGACAAAGATTTAATAGTTTTACTTTTGTGCGCAAACAACAAGAAACAAAATGTATGGCAGTGTGTAGGTAGGTGTAGATAGATAAAATACGATAACTACGGGTTGTTGAGACTGTTGCAAATAGTTTAAGGTTTATTTTGTATCACTACTTGCTGAGCAAAATAAATAACTATAGCGGTTTATGTTATACAATGTAAAAATATACAATATAAAATAAATAGTAGGCGCAGTTACAATATATGTATTTTATTATTTTAGCGGGTGCGGGTTTTAGGTATAATGCGTGTATTATTTAGGTATATAGGCAAGTTTAAGAGCGGTTAAGGTAAATAAGTTCTTGGGATCGTAATGGATATGCAAGAAACTTATTTATACTGCGGGAACCGAATAACGGCTTATATTTGCACTTATGAAATTTTAAATTACACTAAATACCTCTTTGGCATAATTATTACAGGTCTGTATTATACAGCTAAGAGAAAATAATTACTAAGATGATCTAGGGTCGATAGGACCAAAAAGATGTTACTGCGATTATGAATAAGTGGACTGTATAAGGATAGCTGGTATGATTTTAAATTAAATATGAGAACAATATACGAGCATGTGGATACGGGACTTAGAACTACGGGATAGAATGAGCTCGCCTACCTGGTGTTGGCTTCTTACGTGGTTCACGAAAGTGCGCTCCTTACGATGACGTGGAAGATGGCGTGCTTCCCAAGCACGGATTTCTCCACGTGTACACGGGCACAATATAGTCAATAAAAACTGGAATTTATCACGTCTTTATTAGTCCTTTGTTATACTGCGGTTTTGGAATAGATCGCGGCGGATGCGGTGGTCAACGCTCACACTTGACCAAAACAGTGCTTCTCTTGCGGTTATCTTGCAACAACTGTGTGGTAGGCGAGAGTGGAGGTGGGGAGGTTGGACGCTCGTAGAAAAGAAAGGTATTGGTTAATTAACTATAGTAGTGAAGTCTATTTAGAATATATTATGTTTCAAAGCATGGATAGGTGGCGTTACCACCATTATCTATAAAAAAACTGGTTGCCTGTAAAGTCGGTATACGGGCGAAAGTTTTACGTGACAATGATTTTATGTCTGTCTCTCTCGCTCTTAGGCGGGCGCGTGCCTCTCACTCGCTCTCATTGTGAGCGCATAACGTGAGCGGAGCGTAACGCAGTTTCTTGAAGTGTCACCCGGCAAACCAATTTATAAGACGTTGTCACGTCAAAACGGCAAAAACATCACGTTTGTTGTATGGGAACCCCCTTAAATATTTGTTTTATTTGAATTTGATTATCTTTAAAGTGAATATATACTTAACTAAATTTTCTGTGAATATTTCAAGCGTCTACCTGTTGCCGTTATAATTATCGAGCAAAAACGAGCAAAAAATCACGTTTGTTGTATGGGAGCCCCCTTAAATATTTATTTTATTCTGTTTTTGTATTTGTTGTTGTAGCGGCAACGGTTATACATCTTCTATGAAAATTTCAACTGTCTTACTATTACGGTTCATGAGATACAGCCTGGTGACAGACGGACGGACAGACGGACAGTGAAGTCTTTGTAATATGGTCCCGTTTTTTACCCTTTGGGTACGGAACCCTAAAAACTATATGACGGTATGTGAACCGATAGAAATTTTGAGGCTATTGCATACAGTCGGACGGACAGAAAGACTGTATTAAACTATTAGTTACTTCTTTTCTTTGTTTGACTACGGAACCTTTCGGAATCTGAAGCTTTAATTAGGAGGAATATTCTTAAAGACATTCAATTAACTTTATTTGTGGCTGAATCAAAGTAACGTGTAACGTGGCTACACGCTTTCCGCTTAATGATTTGATGAGAAAACTTTCTCGATTAAAAGTTTTTTTCCTCCACCTGCAGAGATGTAGACCTCGTCTTTTGGAGATTTGAGAGTTCCTAGGGTTCTATGAACGAGCGTTTTGCTTAGAGGAAAATAAATTGTACAAAGAATAAGCCCATGGGAGTAATTAAGGTCTTAGCACCCGCTTTGCTTGCACGTAATGACACTGTTTACGATGTCTCACTGTGATGCAAAATATTTTAGATCTGTTAAGCTTTTGTCCAAAATTTTTTGCTGAGTAATTATGTGGTCAACATGTTAACCACGAATTAATAGGTAGTTAGGTACAGATAGCCTCAGTCTAAAGTATACTATTGGGATTCGAAGTTTTGTAGTTTGAAGTTTTATTATTATCTAGTTATTCACTATAAAAGATCAAATAGTTGAATAACCCTGTTTAGGTTATTTTATTTCTCTAAATAACACGGTAATAAATTAGCTTATTATATAATAAGCTCAATTGGCATTAAGTATACAAATAATTTATAAAAGTGTTGAAAATTATTGATTAGATTCGTTATATCAGCAATTTAATAAAATTTTATCTATACTATTAATATACTATAGTGATTTTTTTGTATATAAGAATATGTATGTACCTATATATTTTTATGTAATCGGGTTATCAAAAATGTACGGACGTATATGTCATGCATAACGTCACCTTTTAAAATACCCGAAGGGGGTAACGCTGTAACGATTTTGATGAAATTCGATATACGCAGGTTTTTAGGGTTGATAAATCGCTCTGGATACTGCGATATACCTATCGCAAGCTTCGTTGTGAAATATCGATACCCAGCAATGTTTATTATAACATGAAAATATACTTGGACTGATGAACAAGTGACCAAAAGTGAAAAGTACCAAATAATGAATCTAATATTTTAAAATTGTACCAAAAAAATAAAAACATTTTTTTTTTTCAGAATTTTATTTACTATAATTTAACATCCTAAAGCGTTTATGTTTAATTTAAAATACTCTAAACGGTGTAAATACCACATACCTACATATTTATAAAATATCACATACACATATGCATTATGTGCATAGATTATTAAAGTTTTTTTTCTTTTTTCCGCTTTGAGTAAAAAAAAAAGGTAAGCTATTTCCCGATCCCTAATTAACATTAATTCGTAGCTTGAATCAACAAATTGACAAAATTAAAGGTAATCCTGGGTCAAAACTCGCGAACCGATCTTTTGCCGACAAAATGTCACAAGTATTTACTAGGTATACATCATCTTTTATAATTCCTAACACGTAACTCTAATTTTAACCCTAAACTATCATTCATATTTGTGTATGTCTAGATGTTTGTATGGATAGCAAGGATGTAGTAAAATATACGAAAAGTTAGTGTTTGCGTAATTATTAAGCATTTGTAAATAGATTTTTGTTTGTTGATTACGGCTGATACCTGTTACTGAAGCAGGAACTATCCAAGAACCAAATTACCGACAACTATGCTTCCGCTTAAATTTAAGATGTTATTTCGTGTTACATCTGTTCATAAATATGTTGTTATGAGAATCGAATTATTCTCGTTGCTAAGTTCTTTGTTTACAGAAGAAAATATTTAAGTAGTGTCCTACCAAAATAGCTTAGGTGTTCCAGCCGAAACCGAAACAGAAATTTCGGCCTTGCACATACAGTTAATTAAAGGTATTAAATGAAATGATACAGTTTATGACAAATATATCATATATATTTACATATACTGTACAAACATTATATGATAAACATTGTTGTATTTATGTATGCATTTAAAAAAAAGTAATATATGTATTTGTATTTATTGTCTGGTATCCATAACACAAGCTTTACTTACTCAGGTTGCTGTGTGTAATGTTCTGAACAAACAGACTTCTGTTCTAGACTGATCGGGAAACTTTTATTTGAAATTTCTATTGTATACTAAAATCCAGAGTATTTTCAACACATTTACTTGCACAAACATACATTTAATTAAAGGGTATTGTATGAAATGATAAAGTTTATGACAAATATATCGTATATATAATGTACAAACATTATGTGATAAACATGTATTTATGTGTGGTATGTATGTATTAACAAAAAAAAAGTATTATGTATGTATTTGTATTTCTTGTCTGGTATCCATAACACAAGCTTTACTTACTCAGGGTGCTGTGTGTAATGTTCTGAACAAACAGACTTCTGTTCTCGGCTGATCGGGAGACTTGCGTTTAAAACAAACCAAGTTCTATTCTAGGCTGATCAGGAGACATGCATTTAAAATAAATCGAGTTCCGTTCTATGCTGATCAGGAGAAATGCATTTAAAACAAATTGAGTTCCGTTTTAGGCTGATCGTGAGACATGCATTTAAAACAAACACAGGTTCTATTCTAGGCTGATCAGGAGACATGCATTTAAAACAAATCGAGTTCCGTTCTAGGCTGATCGTGGGACATGCATTTAAAACAAACCGATTTCTGTTCTAGGCTGATCGGGAGACATGCATTTAAAACAAATCGAGTTCTGTTCTAGACTGATCGGGAAACCTGCGCTCAAAATAAACCGTGTTCTGTTATAGGCTAATCAGGAGACAACCGTTTAAAACAAACCAAGTTCTGTTCTAGGCTGACCGAGAGACACGCGTTTAAAACAAACCGAGTTCTGCTCTAGGCTGATCAGGAGACATGCATTAAAAACAAATTGAGTTCCGTTCTAGGCTGATCGTGAGACATGCGTATAAAAGAAAACCGATTTCTGTTCTAGGCTGATCGGGAGACATGCATTTAAAACAAATCGAGTTTTGTTTTAGACTGATCGGGAGACTTGCGCTCAAAATAAACCTTGGTCTATTATAGGCTAATCAGGAGATAACCGGTTAAAACAAACCAAGTTCTCTAGGCTGACCGAGAGACACGCGTTTAAAACAAACCGAGTTCTGTTCTAGGCTGATCGGGAGACATGCGTTTTAAACAAACCAAGTTCTGTTCTAGGCTGATCGGGAGACATGCGTTTAAAAAAAACCGAGTTCTGTTCTAGGCTGATCAGGAGATATGCGTAGGTACATAAATGTCATTAATATAACGACTACATCTTTACTATTTTAGTATAAGTATATAAATACATACACCAATAAACAATATCTGTTTACGCTTGTATAGTGGACAAAATCATTAAAAGTTATTATAACTTATTACTCCAATTTTTCTCTCGGCTATTGAAGGAAATTAAAAATTTATTCTTTTTTATTCAAAAATGTATTTTGTGTTACTTATTTATACAAATTACTTTTTGGTTCACGAAATTTCTCGTTTTATTTCTGTTTTCTTACGTAGCATAATCTGAAGACCTATATTCTTAGTAGACTACCTTACAGTTCTGATACAATGTGCCTTAAGCTTATTAGATAGTATCAGTATAATTTTATCTCAAGTATAAAACATCTCAAAGCTATAATTATCTTCAAAAAATATTGGTATAATTATCAAGGAAATTTATAACCCAAAATATTAGATTATTACATAAGTATTGAAGTTAGAATTTTCGGATACAAGAATGATCCAAATAACGATGTTACACTCGTTATTAATTTATTTACTCGTAGGTATGCATTTCAAAAAAGGAGGGGGTTATCAATTTATCGGTTTTTATTTTATTTTGTAAAATTTTTTTTTCTTTAAATTTTCGTGATTTTTTCGTTAAATTATGACTAAAAATAAATAAAAGATTGAGTGTGTTTAAAATTTATTATTTATTAATATCTAAAACAAATGTTAAGGGTAGAGTTTATTATACAAACATAGATATTTTTATGTTTGATAAATAATACAAGAGTTGTTTAGTACCTTAATATTAGTTTGGTATATAATTGTCTGACAATTATATATTGCCATTTATCGTAATAATTTTAAAACTTTTCTAATCGTGTTTTAAATCTACTTGACATCGCTTGATTCACGGCTATAACGCTAGTAAAATATGTACCTATATAAAATGTAAGTAGCTGATAAGGTACCTAAGTAGCTAGTAGGTAATCTAATATTTACTTGTTTTGTGTTTGCTAGCAAAAGGTAAATTAGTGGTCATAAAACAGTGAATTATAAACAAGTTAGTGAAAAAAACTGGGACACACTAGTGAAAAAACAGTAAAATTGAGACCAATTATTGAAACAGTAAAACCAGGACACATTTAAAAAAGTGAAATGTTAGCAGTTTAAGAAAATCATAAACAAAAACATAATTAAAGACATGTGGAATTCCAATCTCACGGATAACAGACAAACCGAGAAGAGGGTAATAATAGGTAGAGTCCGACCTACCTGGGCAAGGAATCTACCAGATGCCAGGGAAGATGAAGACAAGTGTGAACAAGTTGGTGTAATGCCCCACAGTGATCCCCCGACGCCAACTGATCAGTGGGATCAGCAAGTGAAGCAAGAGGAAAAACATGACGTGTTTGGGAAGGTGAGGTAACATTTCTTTCTGTTTTCAGTACCTAGCCCTATAGTTACTCTGAAAACAATAATAAATATTATTTATTTACTTACAGGGATGATTTTAGAAATGACAAAACAGCCCCATTGTAGGTACTTTGTAATTTCATTTAATTAAAAAGGCGTTTTTTTGACAAGCATTATACGCATTGAATGCGCTCAGTGCTGTCCATCGTTCATATCGATGGTGCTGTCTTTGCGCACTTTCGATCGTTCTGTTCACCAAAAATATACCTACTTGCTATGACGTCACTTCCGAACCGCATTCAACGTATTGACTGCACATGCTCGGAAGGTAGACTAGTGGATGCGCTGTCAAATAGTGAACAGTCACATTGTTTAGATTACATTTTGGTGAACAGAACGATTTCAATGCCTATGCGATGACATAGCTCTCAATGCCGTCAATAGAACGCACCTTCATTTAAAGTACAATTTATATCTAGAAGTATTTCAAAATTTTACATAAAAGGCATAATAAATAGGTAGTATATATACCTAGTACTTATTGTATTTCTATTACAAAAAAAAACAGCCAAGTGTCAGTGGGACTGGTGCACTAAAGGTGAGGTGAGGTAGTGTGTGGGAACACTATAAACACTAATTCTTTGATTAGTATCAGAAAAATATTAAGGGTGAAAAATCGGTTTCCCAACCCTCTGTGTCTTCGAAGTTGAGTAACCTAAAATAATGTCTCATATAAGTTAAAAAAAGTACTTATATTTTAATTTTAATATTATTGTTTCTAAAAATAAAACGGCTCACTGATGGTCGTTTTCACACTTGACCGTTTTAAACTTACCTATTCAGACTCCGAACGTGGGACTAACTAAGGCATAATTTGTTAGGTGTCTTCAGCAGTATATACAATTTTACGATTGCCTCCCAAAAGATAGTTACAAAATTAAAGTTTCAAAAGTTTTAAGCACAACAGCGACAACTTTTCTTCTTTTTTAGATTTAATAAATTATTAAATAACTGAATATATTTTTATAATATAATTAATTAATGCTTAAGTGCTTTTATAAAGTTAGTTATTAAGTTTAGATAAAAAAGTAGCCTGCCTTTTGGCATTGCGTATTGTTACTTACATTTTAAAATTCTCGCAGGGAATGGTTTGAATAATATGAGTTAGAAAATGGTCACAATATATTTATAAAATAAGTGAGAAGTTTCTTTTCAAAAACTAATTATTCCACTTTTGCTGTATTTTCAAACGCGTAACAGTTTTAAACCTGATTTTATGAGTTATGCCCTGCCCTCTGAATCGGTAAAAAATCTATAAGTATTTTATGTTGCTGATTGTAATTAGCCCAATTTAGTGTATATCCACAAACGCTTTGTCGCATTTAAAACATCATGGAATATCTCAACACACATTTATTCGTGACTTATCTGTGCTTACTTTTCTCAGGATTGACAGAACATCCATTTACCTAGAATACACCCTTCACCAGAAATAGATACCTACCTCTCTGTCTATAAGGTTTCAAGTTTTCCCTTTGAGGCTCGCACCACAAAAGATTAGGATAAGCAACTCAGGATCAGAATTTGCTATGTGCCATGCAGTCCCATGCAAGATCAGATAACTGATATAATCAGGCAGAGATTCATGCCTCTAATTGAATGTTTTTACAGTCCAAATCTGCTGAAGTATCTCACTCCTTTTAATATAGGCACAAGTGTTTCGAGTGTAAGCAAATTAAATATTTTAGGGGATTTACAAAGTTAAAAACGTCTTATTAGAATATCAAATAGGTAGATAAGCAACTCATTAAGAAAAAATTATTACCTATTTGTGTAATTATGTAAATTTTACAGATTATGCTGTTAGGTGACAGCGGCGTCGGCAAGACGTGTATGTTGGTCCGTTTCCGCGATGGTACTTTCCTAGCTGGAAACTACATTTCCACCGTGGGAATCGATTTTCGGGTATCACAAACATTACTTTTTTTTAACGATACAAAGGTAATAATTTTATAACAGATTATAATGCTATATTCTTGAGGAAAAAAAACTCAAAGGGTTCCAAGTTCAAACTGGGCCAGTCACAGGTGCAGCTTGTAGTTTGCTGCCTCGCTATTGGTGTTTGAAGTTGGCGCGCTTTTTTTCATTCCCGCCCCTTGCTCCGTGACAGCTGTGATTGAATCAGCTTTTTCTAAATGATTTATGTTGTGTAGAATTCGTTGTGTAGAGGTTTTTGCAGTTTCGTTTATTAGTTGATGATATGCACGCTTACAGTTAGGTATTGTCTATTATGTCGATACCTAAGTAGTAGTTTAGTGTAATTCTATCTAGATAAGATTTTAATTTAATTTTTTATTTCTGTATAATGAATATTAGATATTAATGTAATTTTGTGAAATTATTAAGTACTTACCTACCTACTAACCTTCTTATCGACTCTTCTCGAAAGAAAATAATTCTGAAGCGGTTTTTTTTTAGTCAAAAAAATGTGATAGCATATTGATCTATAGGTACCTGGCATTTTTAAACTTTATTGTATTGTATTATTATTGTTCATCAAAAGATTAAATAACCCTAACTTAACTGAGATAAACAAGCATACTACTAAATAAATTATTGATATGCTACAAGTAACGCCATCTGTTTGCAGAACAAGATAGTTACAGTAGACGGCATCAAAGTAAAGCTTCAGATTTGGGACACCGCAGGACAAGAGCGCTTTCGGAGTGTAACGCACGCATACTACAGAGACGCACATGGTAGGTAATAGTTTAGCTATTACGGTATAAACAATGGAAAATAGATATTTAAAGACTTGGCACAAAATGTTGTTTTTATACGGCAAAAATGGCATTGTAGGCAATTATCTCCATTATTATTCATATGGTAAAACTCCAGAGGCCTTGCCTTTCTTGAACGATTTTCAACCACCTGAATAGGCTGAGTTTGGGGGATTACGGCACCATACCACATTCAAACAGTGTGGCAGACTATACAGCAGACGTCTTCGGACATCAGCCCATGTGTCAAGCCGCTGTGGACTATAAGAAAGTTGACTGGCAATACGTTGGGTTTTTTCCGTTCATCCAACTATTATGTCCAACTGGTTGTACGAACAAGGATTTTTTTCCGCGTGGACCAGCTAAATAGTTGAACATTAGACATTGAACAGAAGTGATAGATTTCATCAAGATCTTCATTTTGGATGACAGCTGTCAAACTAGAAAGTGCTATATCTTCGTAACTATTGATTGCAGACTATTATTTTCTTCACAGAAGAGATAGATCTCACCAACATCTTTGTTTCGGATGACAAATTCCAAACTAGAAAGGACTATTCATAATGCTATATATAAAAAAACTACTAGTCTACGATCAATAGTTACGGAGATATAGCACTTTCTTATGTCGGTTTCTTCAATTGAACTTGGCTTAAAAGCTTCCTTATTTATATTCCGTATTAAACTGTCAGTGCGCTGATTCGACTCACACTTGACTTTTTTAACTGCAAAAACTTTCATCCTTTTAGAAGTCGGTTAAAAGGAATGTTTAGTTCAGTATAAAACCTCATCTTTTAATGTCGGTTAAAATCTTTAATATAATCATTTTGGAGCAGTGGTCCAACTGGCCATGCAGTTGGACGAAGGGCCCTGTAAATTTCGGTTTTCTAATGTTCAACTATTTAGTTGGTCCACGGGGAAAAAAAATCCTTGTTCGTACAACCAGTTGGACATACTAGTTGAACCAACGGGAAAAACTCAATACGTCGCGGTGTTTGAGATGTCTGTGTGATTCGACAACGAAATCAGTTCTACAAAGCAGTCACACATGACCTATCTAGCTACAAAAAGGAGTGAAACGGGGAATGTCATGTCCTCGAAACTGTTTTCAATCGCACTGATGTCTTTAAGTCTTGTAACTGGAAAGGACAAGGTATACGTCATGTAAACAGCGAATAAATTTCACACCTACAATTTTCTGACAATGATATTATAGTGCAGTTGGGTAAAAAATCATTACAAAAGGGAAGCCGATAGGAAGGTCCATTTAGGTTGGGCACGATTTAAGAAGTCACATTTATTTGTCTGACATAGGCTGTTTATGTATGTCTCGTGTGTGACAACCTTTAAGTGGTTAGATTTAAAAAGAGACTTCCCCCACCTTGTGATGTAAGTATGTGTGTGCGAATAGTTACTTATTTCTGGGAATAGATATAGATATAGATATACACATTTATTAACCGACTTCAAAAAAATATGTCCGACTGTATATTTTTTTTTTTATGTATGTTCAGCGATTTCTCCGTTAATTGTGAACCGATTTCAAAACTTATTTTTTCATTCGAAAGAGTATGCTCCTGAGACTGGCCCATTGTCACCAAGTTAGGATCTGCTAATGGATTCAAAGGAAAATCGAGGGCGTAAGACCGTTCCTTAGGCTCTTTCAAGTTATTTCTCGTTATAGGAACATTTGAAGCCGGTATTTTTTAATGTACGAGAAAATGAGCCAATATGTCACTTTTTTTTATATAGCACGAAGGTGGCTAATAAGCTTACAGTCCGCCTGATGCTCTGGAATTGTGGGAGTGCAGTGAATGGGGTTTTCTTAGCGGTGAACACGTAAACTTGTATCTTTGTAGGGTTGAATCGGACTAATAGATTGATTGATTGAATGAGACCTTGGACAGAGTGATTGTACAAGTACCGGACAGAAAGACCGTGCTTTTCCTCTACAATGGAACGAGGGATGTTTGCACGGTTCGTGTAATAAGCGTTTCCAGTTCTGTAGGAGACAACACAGAGCCTTGCAGGACACCAACATTAATACCCAAGCTATCAGAGCAACTATCGTCAACTACGGCTCGTATGCGTCTGCCGGAAAAAAACCTAGCCACCCATTTGCACAAACCCTCGGGCACTCCGTAAGATGACAACTTCGATAGAAGACCCCGGTGCCAGACCCGATCGGAGTGAGGTATACAAAAAAGTCACCAGTCGAGCGACCGTGGCCGTGTCGTGTCTTTCTAGGTATCTTAGAAGCTGTGTGTTGATCACGCGCTCCATTACCTTGCAAAGGAGAAAGGTAATAACGATAGGCCTATAATAAGATGGCTCTGATCTATTGCCCTTTTAGGGCACCGGGTGCACATTCGCAGTCTTCCATGAAGACGGAAATTGCCTAGGGTGGTAGGAAAGGGCGAAGAGGCGCGTGAGTACAGAAAATAACTCATGAGCACACTGCTTAAGCACTACTACTGGTATACCGTCTGGCCCACTCGACTTATGAACGTCTAAAGAAAGCAACGCCCTCCGGACCTCCCGCGGTGTTTTGGAGATTTCTAAGATAAAGAGACTGCCCAGAAGATGGGCTTTTTCTTTTGCGCTATGGGCCCAGTCACCATCGGTCTTTCGCAGTAGTAGTAACGACGACTGGCAAAAGTTTCTTTCGGCAGCTTTAGCAAGCAACCAGAAAGCACGCCTCCCAGAGGAGCTTGCAAGTCGCCCACCTGTTTTGCCGATAAATTGGAATTAACTCTGGCAGTTGCTGAACTCGAGGCAGAATTTAATTTGCGTTTTAACTCATAAATATTCGGATACTTATTATGACGAGCCGAGATCTAAGCCTCATACGCATTTAGTTTTAGAATTTTAGCTTCTCTGCAAGACCAATTAAACCACTGACGTTTTTTGACACCGGCAGCTACACGCGGGTTAGGAATAAAACATTACATTCCAGCGAGGATTGTGTCAGTGACTGCGGCTACGCAGACGTCAGGATCTTCTGAGTTAAAGCAGAGCTGCCGCCACAGTCGGCAGTTATCAGTCATCAAAACAAACTTAGGTCCTTGAAGATGCGAGTTACGTCCGTGTCACCGCTATGAGACCTGTAAAGGCACGCATAGATAGACAGGCCCCTCTCTCCAAGCCTATTGAGGCAGCGACAGCAGATTTCCTCCCGGAAGAAAGTACATACCCAGGTTTGTAGCCGGGATAAGGTAGGTATGATGTATCGGCCGCGCAGGATGTCTACTTCTACGGATTCTACGGAGTGTCCGTTAGAAAATGAATAGTCGGCTGCGTAGTCTTAACATTAAGGTGGACTGCGTTAAGATTGGCGTGAATACCCCGGATGTTGCAAAAATTCACATTATAATGTGGATGAAGTAGCCGCTATAAAAACTCTTTTAATTTCTTTTACCGATATTTAAAAAGTTACTTAGTCTAAAGATGAGGATTCACTGCACAGACAGCTAAGAGGACAAAAGGTGCGGTACTAGAACCGCCAAAGCTCGGCACATCTAATACGGTTGCTGGCATGGCGCGCGGAAGAGCCCCTGTTCCCCACTGTTGCAGTAGCCGGGTCCACCCCTTTCTCCTTTTCCGGCACGACTATTAAGTAGTAGAGAGACAGAGCTTTACACAGGTTGACGGTTCAGCCTCCCAGGGCGGAGATTAAGTAATCCCTGGTTTCGGAATCCCGGTCAACCTGCTGGAGACCAGCGGTAAGCCGTTTCATTAGGTCTTCCTGACCGCCATACCAACATACTGTGTCTACTCCGAACAATGACAGCAACTAGCAGCGAATCTTCAAAGAGCTCTGGGAACCCTACTCACCGCCAGGAACACAACACTACTCAATGTTTGCATTTTTGTAGCCGCGGTGTCTGCTCTGTGTTCTTTGTGTGTTTGGTGTCGTGCAAGTGAAGTGTGTTACAAATTGTTAAAGAGATAAAGACTTTAAACTGTAATTTAGATCTGATTTTTTGAATTAATCTTTTTTACCTTTTGAATGTTTTTGAAATCAGTTGTTGTTTTTGTTGAAAAAAAATATATTGTAAGTATGTGTGATCTGTTTCATAAATAACGCGATAACAATAAATCACTACAGGGCTTCTACATCCAATAAAACTATGATTCCATTTAACTAAAAAGCTACTATAGTGCAAGAAGAGTCACAATAATAAAACATAAAATAAAATTTTATGAGAGTAAAAAGTATTCATTAAGTTTTAAAGTTAAAAGGCAAAGAAAAAGTTTGTACAAGGAGTAGGTACTTAACTTAAGAGAACACCTGAGACTTGACGCAACTTTTGTACAACTAAAGTTTGAACATAAAAGTTTTACTTTAATCTTAGAGAGAAACCATCTTAATTAGACAACTAGCTGGTATCTCGCTTGAGCTCCTGATAAACATTATTTTTATTGAGAGACGAGTCCTGTTTATTCTTAACTTGCCACCGACTGCCACCCATTTGTAACATTACTTAGGTAAATGTGCTGCACCTACCTAAGCAATTTGCTTATGTTTAATTAGGTGTTATAAGTACGGTTTTCAGTAGGTGGAAACACACCCACATCATATTATGAGGAAGAGTCTTATTTCTACCGAAGCGAACCAAAAAATTTGACTAGATAATGTTTTATTCTTAAACCAGTTTTTTTTATAAAATGTATATTTTACGAGTGACTGGCCTTTAAAGTTGAAAAATTTATTTCCCTCTAACTTTTAAACTACGTGTTCTAAAAATCTGACAAAAATATACGTTATTAAATATTTATTAATAGATTGGTATCGATTGACAAAAAAAATGATTGATTTTAAATTAGGGGTTCACAGTATAAGAATTATTGCGGATATCTGAAAAACTTTTGTACCGGATATGTATAAAGTGGCCGCCTTTATCTAATAGCCGAATTAAGACTTACAGTACTGTTCAAAAAGTAATGATTATGACAGTTACTATCAGTAGTTGGTATTTTTAATTTTTACTTTTTTTTAATTCGCTTTGTACGAAGAAGAAATAAAAAAATACTTATTTAGTGGCGGCGCTTGTGTGCAGTAAATGTTTTTGGTTTAATAATTTGAATGATTTACTGGCATTTTATGCATGCATAAGCTTTTTGCGAGTATATACGTAAGTCTAGTATAGTATTATATAAACTGTGGTATAGAATAGCGATATAATGATAACGCTGTTTTTTCAAGCAGCGATATGTTTTATAGTTAAAGATATTCAGTGTAACACAGACAATCCCGCAATAATTAATAACGCTGTTTGAGGAGGATGGGGATAGTACCTAACTCTCACTTTCATTTGTCAGCGTATTTACCTACTCTGTTATCACTATGTAGTCAATTAGCTTTTTTAGATATAGGTGTTTGACGTAACAAGACCTTTTATTATTTTGCTTTTTTCCTTGTTGATTTTCTTTTGTTTTACTTGGTTTATTTTCTTATTAATTTAGTAAAGATATTTTAGACAAAACCTTTTATATCTTTCTTACATGTAATTACGCTATCCATTTATTGCCAACATTCATATAGTTGTATACGTAAGTAATATAGTGTAGTTACTATGGTAATAGGTGCCAATATAAAGTTACGCATAGCGTGCTACTAGCATATAATAGCATTTTTTTTCCATCAGCCCTGCTTCTGCTGTATGACGTCACCAACAAGACCAGCTTTGACAACATCCGCGCCTGGCTCGGGGAGATCCGGGAGTATGCACAGGATGACGTGGTCATTATGCTATTAGGTAATTTTATAAGTTGTCTTTTAAAATTGACTTAAATAAAACCGTAGCGGCCTTTCTTGAACCTAAATCATAGTTAACTTGATTTTGAGGTTAGAATTTTGTTTATAAAATAAGACAAGTAAGACAAAATAGAGATAGGTATCTTAATCCAGTTGCTAACAGGAGTCAGTACAAAGGTCGGTGGCGGCCTAGAGGATTCGATTTCACCTTGCGTCCTGAGTGGCGTAGGTTTCCCACTGGCTTCTTGGTGGAAGTTAAACTGACATGAGGAAACCTGCATAAGTAAAAAGATCTATGTGAAGTCCATAATCCGCACTCAGCCTGCGCGTGGACTACGGCCCAAATCAACCTCAGTAAGCGTAGGGTCAGATCCAAAAGTAGAAACGTGTGAGGCTGAAAAAGAAATACTGAGGGTGGACAATGTTTATCACTGTGAGCCAGAAAAACGTGGGCCGGAGTTCCAATAAAAAAGCATTTTATTTTATTAAACAAATTTTCGGAAACATATTAATATAAACAAAACAAATGTTCTTGAAAAACACCTGCTGTAATTTAGACTTAGATAGGTAATATGATTGACCGATATACCGATTTCCTAATGCAGGCGAAAATCGCTTCTCTATGTATCTAGATTAGGTTTATCACTTCAACTATATTTGAGCTTACAAAAAGTGTTTGTGGTATCAACCGTTGCGCTGACACTCTTAGCCCTAAGATATGTATTATAGCCTCATGAGTACTAGTTTTCATTCAGCCCGGAAAGCTGGAACGCGGCCTTATACCAAAACTTTTACGACGGGAGAAATAGCGGTACTTTCCCAGACTACATGTTGCCTGCCTCACCCGTTGTTTATCCCTACTACAGGGACACATGCCTCTGATCCTTAGATAAATAGAAAAAAGTAAAAAAAAATATTTTAAAACTTGCTTTTCTTAAAACATTAGAATCATATTCAATCAAACAGAAAATTATACTAAAAAGTAAAAAATAATTTTGTCAATATGAATATAAAAAATTTTATATCCACGTACGACTGCAAGAAAAGCAAGGTGTGCGCCACACACGAATATTTGACATGCTAGAGTCGCCTTGCTTTTCTTACTATAGGTTGTACCCCTGGTAGAAATTTGGGAAGGGGTTGTTGGTCAAAGTAACTTGGGAATATTGTATTGTCATCCGAGCTTAGTATAAGTATGCAAAATTTCATCTAATTAAGAAAGTATGTTTAATTAAGCTTGCAAGTTTCCACCACAAGATGGAAGGAAAAAAAAAGGAAACATTGTGAGTTAAATAAAAGCAAGTAAAAAGGCTTAGCACATAGTCCACCGCGCTAACCCACTGCGAATCAGCGGACGTTGGCTGGTGTGGCAACTCGACTATCGGAGTTTTTTTTCTGACAAAATAGAAAAATCACAGAAGAGCTTAGAAAAATGTGTTACTAGAGCCGGTACCTATACAATGATTTCTACACCCTATGTTTCTTTTACTTCACATATAGTTACCCATATACCCATAAATTCAGTCATGTAGTAGCCATATAGTAATTAATAAGCAAGTAACTACATCATTAAAGTGATCTAACGTCCTTTCTTCAGGTTCATTATTCCATACTAATATTATTATAAATGCGAAAGTAACTCTGTATGTCTGCAACCGCTTCACGCTTAAACCGCCTAACCGATGTAGATATAATTTGGTGTGGAGATAGTTTGAGTCCTGAGAAAAGCCACAGGCTACTTGAAATCATTAAGTGTGAGTCGGATTAGCGAAGAGAGGGTTAGGAGGAACTGGGCTGTATCGCTGAGACAAATAAAAATAATAAAAAATATGAAATATGGGGAAGGACATAATTTCTTAAAAAACCGTCAAGTGTGAGTCGAATTATCGCAGAGAGGAATAACAAAAATTCGGTTGAACCGCTGAGCTGATTTTTATAAGGCAGCTGAATGAATCAATTTGGCTTAAATTAGAAATGGAGTTCGCTTATATACTGAATAAGCAGACAAGCTAAAATTTATTTAGGAGAATTCAAATTTCTTGCAGAAATAACAATAGCTTACCATTAAAAAACTTTTTTTTTTTTTTTTACCACTAAGGTGTCAAACAAGCTTTCGGTCCGCCTGATGGTAAGCGGTCACCGTAGCCTATGGACGCTTTCAACACCAGGGGTATCACTTGCGCGTTGCCGACCCTTCAGAAATCTAATAACTTCTTTCTTGAAGAACTCCATACTGCAGGAAACCTTGGCAGGGAGCTCATTCCACAACTTAAGCGCGGGAGGAAGTTTCTCTGAAACCAAACTGTACGCGACCATTTAGGTTCTAAAGTGTGCGAATGAATTCCCTACCGATGGTGAGCGGTTTGATGGTAGAAAGTAGCCGTGGGCATCATTTCGAACAATTCCTTAGAACACAACCCATTGTACAAGCGGTAGAACACACACAGTGAGGCAAAGTGTCTCCTCAGACTTAAGGGCTCGATACCGCAAGTGAGTTTGGAATCGTCGACGATTCTCACAGCCCGTCGTTGAACCGAGTCAAAAGGGCCAAGCTGGTATCCGGGTGCACCTGCCCAGAGATGGCAGCAGTACTCCATATGGGGCCGAACTTGCGACTTGTAAAGTAACAACCTTCGCCCCGACGTGAAATACTGCTTCGCTCTGTTGAGTACACCAAGTTTTTTGGACGCCAGCTTCACCATATCTTGTAAATGATCTCGGAACTGAACATCGCTGGAGATGTCGACACCAAGGATCCCAATGCACTTGGAGATGGTGAGGGGAGTGTTCTGGAATTGTGGGACTACAGTGAATGGAGTTTTCTTAGCGGTGAACGCGCAGACTTGTGTCTTTGTAGGGTTGAATCGGACCAAGCTTACCCTTCCCCAGTCAGAGACCTGGGACAGTGTGGTCTTGAATTGAGACACAAGTTCTCCGCGGTTTTCCTCCACAACGGAACGAGGGGTTTGCACGACCCGTGTAAAAAGCGTCTCCAGTACTGTCATCTGCATAGCAATGTATGTTGTTGATGTCCAACATGTCATTGATATGCAGTAGAAACAGCGTAGGAGACAGCACAGAGCCTTGCGGGACATCAGCATTAATGTCCATGCTATCAGAGCAACTACCGTCAACTACGGTTCGTATGCGTCTGCCGGACAAAAAGCTAGCCACCCATTTGCACAAACCCTCGGGCACTCCGTAAGATGGCAACTTTGATAAAAGATCCCGCTGCCAGACCCGATCGAACGCCTTCGCTATGTCCAGGCTACATGCCAATGCCTCCCCCTGACTCTCAATGGCTAGTGCCCATCGGTGTGTGAGATACACTAGAAGGTCACCAGTCGAGCGACCGTGGCGAAAGCCATATTGACGGTCACTGACTAGATCGTGTACTTCTAGGTATCTTAGAAGCTGTGTGTTGATTACACGCTCCATCACCTTAGAGAGGAGAGAGGTAATTCTTCCTTATTATAATTAGGGAGTCGCAGTAGGAATCCCACGCTGATAACCGAATTCAACGCGAGCGAAGTCACGGGCAAATCTATTATAATATTATATTGTTAAGTTTAATAAAAATTTTGAATAACAAAATTTTCATAGTAATTTACTTACTTATACTTACTAATTTGCTTCATGGGAATTAGTAATTTACTAATCATTCACTTAATTTTACAATATTCCAGGTAACAAATCCGACAGCGGCCTCGAGCGGGCTGTAAGAAGAGAGGAGGGCCAGCGACTAGCGAGGGAATACCAAGTGTCATTCATGGAGACTTCTGCGAAGACTGGACTCAATGTGGAAGCTGCCTTCGCCCATGTGGCTCGTTCTTTAGTTGCACGGGCAAACCCGGCCGACCCAGCTAGGTTAGCAATACGGGAACCGGACTCCCAAGAACAGCGGTCTTCTTGTCCAACATGTACATAGAAATATTAAGACTATCGTTACCATCTGATATGTTCAAATTTTTTCCGTTTCTTTATTGTAAATTAGTGTACAATGCGATGAATAGGAATGGAAATCTGCGACGATCTTCATCTGAACCTACAATATAATCAAAATACTGTAGAATTCATTTTTCTTTGCAAAAAAATGTTAACGATATCATTTTTAATTTAGGTTGCAGCAAGTTTTGGTGTTTAGTATAGTTACAATTAAGTTACTAATGCGAAGACGAAGTATTAGAGGATTAAAATTATAACTATACCATAGGATTGAAAAATAAGTTACTTACTCGAATAAGCTAACCGAACAATAAGAACAGTGCATAGGGCATAGCGAGTACTCGCCCGAATATGCAGCCCAAACTGGGAAAGTACCTCCGCTTTACAGAAAACTGCGGCCACAATAACGCTAACATTGAGTAGTGTTGTGTTCCTGGCGGTGAGTAAGGTTACCAGAGCTCTTTGAGGATTCGCTGCGCGGATAGCGGAAGTCCGGCGGTGCTCGTTGCTGTCATTGCTCGGCGTAGACACTGCGTACGGCGGTCAGGGAGACCTGATGAAACGGCTGATCGCTGGGCGCCCGCGGGTTGAACGATTTCTCGAACCTAGGGATTACTTAATCCCCGCCTTAGGACTGCTCTCCGCCAACCTGTTTAAAGTCTCTGAAGTAGTAGTCGTGCCGGAGAAGGAGATTGGGGTGGACCCGACTACAACAGAAGGGGAACAGGGGCCCTTACGCCCGCCGTGCCAGCAACCGTATTATCTGTGCCGAGCTTCGGCAGTTCTAGTACCGCACCTTCTGTCCTCTAAGCTGTCCGTGCAGTGAATCCCCATCTTTAGTCTTAGTAACTTTTTAAACATGACAAGAAACAAAAGAAAAAGAGTTTTTTCAGCGACCACTTCATCCAAAGTCAATGTGTTCTTCTGCAATATCAGTGTTATTCACGCGCAGCCGACCATTCTCAGGTTAACGCAAAAGCAGATATCATGGGCGGATACAGAATTTCACTGAAGGAGAGGGGGGTCATTGTGACAAAGCCGGCGAACGAATGAGAATGATCTGTCATGGGTGACAGCTCGGCGCAGTAATTGTTTCTTTTTTATGAGTTCTTGCGGCTCTGGGATCTAGCCATTGGTGAGCCCGTAGTAAAGTAATTATAATCGAACAAATTGTGGCCGAGCTATAAAGGGAGGGGGGGGGGAATGGGCTTTATCCGCCACTGGCAGATAACCTGCCCAGCTGATACATCATACCTCCAATATCCCGGCTAGCTACAAACTCGAGCATAATTTTGTAAATCGTGCCAGTGTATGTATGTTCGTCCGGGTTATTTGCTGTCGCCGCCTTTATAGCCTGAAAGACAGGGACCTGTCAATATGTCTAGGTTAACTAATTGGCGTCGTGTGTGGAACTATAATTCGCCAGACTGGGATGGATTGCGAGAATTTTATGCATCGTACCCGTAGAGGCAGGCTCTGCCTTAGCTCAGAAGATCCTCCCGCAGTCACTGAGACAATCCTCGCTGTTAGGGAATGTTCCATTCTGGTGTCAAAAAACGTACGTGGTTTAATCAGTCTTGCAGAGACTTTGCCTCCCTGTATGTGTTCTACCGCTTGTACAATGGGATGTGTTCTGAGGAATTGTTCGAAATGATGCCTATGGCTACCTTCCACCATCGCACGTCGCACCGGTCGCTATCGGCAGGAAATTCATTCTCACACTTTAGAACCGTAATGGTCGCGAACAGTGCGGTTTTCTTCCGCGAACGCTTAGGTTGTGGAATGAGCTCCCTGTCAAGGCTTTCTCAACGACTTCAGTGTGGGGTTCTTCAAGAAAGAAGTTATTAGATTTTTGAAGGGTCGGCAACGCGCGAGTGATACCCCTGTTGTTGCAAGCGTCCAGAGGCTACGATGACAGCTTACCAACAGGCGGACCGAACATGTTTGCCACTTTAGTGGTTTAAAAAAAAACAATTATTTTATAAGTATTTTTCTTTTTGAAACTTGTCGTTTTTACACACCCTAACGTACCTATTCACTCGATCCGACAACAAGATGGCTCAAGGTTATTCCTATTCTTAATTGAATAAAAGTGTATTGTATATATCAAAACATTTATGAAACACTAAACCCGTTCTTATATAAATATATATATATAAACATAGGTAGGTACCTTCGTAATTTTAAAGTTTATTTTAGGTTGAAAAATGAGCGGGTTTTACATTTAAAATACCTATAACAATGAATTAGATACTTCGTTAAATTCCTAAATATTTTATAACATACTTCGTGATGTATATGTATACGTTCGTATATAATGAAAAAAATAAACGAAAAAACAAGCAACATTTTATCAGAAGGTAACGAGTCTCTTAATTAACCTTTTTTTTTGTTTCGATACTAAAAAAACCAAAAAATAAGCTAGTGGTGGCAAATTAAAACTTAAGAAAAATTGCTTGCAGACTGAGTATCGGCTCATTCATATCATAGTTTTCTAGGTGTAATACATATAAAGGCCATATTCTTGTGATAATTTTGGTTTGAAAAATTAACCAAATATTTTTACATAAATGTCGCGGTCGTAAGTATGTTTTTATTGTAAATATAAAAATATAACTATTAAAATATTTATTGAATTGTAAAGTAGTATATTACTCACCGTACCGAATACAAAACGACGATTTTTCTTACCCAAGAAATGTAGATAGATTTCCTTTAGAAAGCTGTGATTCTGAGGGTAAGAAAAGCCATTTTGTACTCATTACGAACTATACCTACTTCTTACTACCTGAAAGTCCAATCCTGATAATAATCAATGAAAAACAGTACGGTTTTCATAAAAACCAGAGTACCATATAAATCAATACTTAAATAATAAGCGTATATATTGATACCACTGGATAGTGCACTATGAATACATACTTGAAGTTATTTTTTTTACCTTTTTGAACTTTCTGAGTGTATGTAGATTACCAACATTTCGGATTACTGTCAGCGCTGATGATGGCCGAAAGCGCTTTATAGCACAGCTAGAATAGGCTACAGGCACGGGCTAGAATAAAAGCCGAGACCGTAAGTTAACGGTTTAATTTTTTACTTTTGAGTAGGGTTTTGAAGACGGTGTAATTTATTTTTTTAATATTTCTTATAATATCCCTTCCAACTGGCCTTTTACATAGTATTCTTTATACGTGATATTCTTAACTGTTTTATTATTATTAATATTAATTGTTCTATGTGTAAATTATGTTTTTATTTCAAAAAGGTATTGTCATTTTCAGTATTACTTATATAGATTTATAATTAAGTACACACCTTCGCACTTAAGTACTAGTTATAGATATGAGTACGGTCATATAATTATAAATAAAAAAACATATGTAGTACCTAAGTACTTACTAAAAAAAATGGTGATGTAATATATTAAGATAAATTGTATGTGAACCAACTACTAATTAGTATGAGGACACAAAAATATAACAATATTATAAACAAATGAATATGCCGCAGTCAAAAAAAATGCACAATTAATTTATTAATACATAGTAATTTAAACTGATCATGTAGTATACCTACGTCTACCAAAACTTCATTGATCCATTATGTTTACACTAGAGGAGACGCTATGAACGTATGTTTCGTCACAGATGTAATACTAATTACCTACTAGGTCATGGTAAGCGGAAAGGCATATTCCAGCCACTGACTAAGTAAAATGCGGCCTAGAGATGTGTACCGGAGGCAATTTTAGCCTCCGGAGAGTGTGCGGAGATTTTACTGAATCACTGGAGATTCTCCGAATAATCTCCGGATACTCAAAATTCTAGTCAAGGCACATTTTTGGGTGCACTGTGCAACCAATAAAATAACCGGTAGTTAAGAGAAAAACCGATCAGGCTCCGGTACTCACACTAACCGGTGATTATTCAGTTTTTTAAGAACCAGTGCACATCTCTAATGCGGCCCATGCACCACAATAGTTTGAAACAGCGGCGTCAAGTGCGCTCTCGCCTTCAGTAACTAGTACATAATACCTAGTATTTATATCAATATTTATAATATTATATAAACCCTTATTGTATTATAACATAGGTAAGTGGATTTATATCTGAATGTTTAGATCTCTTGGAAATATAATATTAAATTGTATAATATTAATTATTGTGTAATCAAACCAATTTTAAATTAAGTGTAAAAGTAATAAAATACCTACCTACATGTGTTTCACTTTCCTATTGTATCTTGTACTGGTTAAAGGTAGGTATAGCTCGGTTTCCAACATAATATTAGATATTTTAAAATTATATCTTAACTATGAGCAGCTCAAATATCATTGCTTATTTGTGTAGTGAACACGAAATCGAAATCGATCGAACCGTACCTATGACAAGCCATCCTACAGCCCGCCTAGTGTTTGCGCGGATATACCTACAGTTCAACTCGCATTTGGTCGACTACTTTTAAATAGAAGATTTTCTGCATCACTAAATTCAATTCTTTATCATTAATAATAATAATATCGATTTCTCTCTCTGGAGGCTTAACACTAACATTGGCCTGAGATGTATTGTTTCGCTGATGGAGATACTTATATCTATAATTATAGTATTAATTTTATGTGTAGACTCTAGGTACATATTATCATGTTTTTTTGTAAAAAATTAAGACTGAAGTTATAGAAAAATTAAATAAATAAAGAAAGTAATAATAAATGTTTCGGGACACAACAAATCATATTGGTACCTATCATAGTAAAATAAATAATACAAACACTCCTCACCTACGTTGGTACTGTGGTACCTATAGATGTAAATATCCGCCTAAATGTATTGTCGATTACTAGCCCACATTAACTTAGTGGGTAATCAACAATTTTTTTTATTAAATACAAACAAATTCTTAGATACTAAAACAGCAAACTAAGTACTTAAAACTTATTTGATTTCATACATAGGTATATTTTAATGGTTTGTTTTCATTTATTATTCGAACTACCTATACCTACCTTTTGTGTACCAACTAAAATGTTTGCAACGCAGCTTGCTTAAGCGAATAATGAATATTGAATTACACACATATTGAAATAGTTTGTTGTATAAATTTTACCTTCTTTCCCTTAATTAGGGTCAAATTATCTAATGATCATTGTATTGATCCCGCCATCTCTCCATTGATTCTAAAGGAATTTTATAGAAAGGAGTCTTATGTGACACCGCCATATAGTTTGAAAAAAAATAAGATAATAAATCAAATCAAACAATTTATTTAAATAGGTTTCTGAGAACACTTTTGAATCGTCGATACAATGTAAACAATGTTAATTTCTGCCAAAAAGAGCTGGCAAGAAGTTCTATTTAAAGTAATTAAACAATACTGTAATAATTAACTAGCAAGTATTTACTTACTAAAGTTACTAAAAACAAAGTCAAACACATTTGATAGTACTAGTGGCATTAGCGCCATCATAATTATATTATTGCACAATCATATGTATACAGATACTTAAAACTACCCATACTATCCATGTATATAATATAATAAATATTATAAATGCGAAAGTATCCGTCTGTTACTTCTTCACGCTTAAACCGCTGTACCGATCAAGGTAAAATTTGGCATGAAGATAGTTTGAGTCCCGGAGAAGGACATAAGCTACTTAAAAACGTTAAGTATTAGACGGTTTTTTTTCATAATTGCGGAGTTGCCTCAGGGCCGTAGCTTAGGGGGGGCATTGTGGGGCAATGCCCTACCTTGAAATACTAATGCCCTACCACAGATTATATGCCCTACCTTAAAAGAACCATAATCTAAGGTATAATAATATAAATTGTTTTTCCGTACTATAAATTAATACCATTTTGCTCTTGATTCCCGCGATCCCATCCAATTACCTTCAACCTTAATTACTCACGCTCACAAGCAGGTAAAATAATGAAAGATAGAAAAATTAATTGCGCCGTACCCGTACATAAAACCACCGCTGCCCTACCTTAGATTCAACTCTAGCTACAGCCCTGAGTTGCCGTTAAAATCCTTCACCGATAACCAAATTTACGGCGGGTGGAACCGCAGGCAAAAGCTAGTATATTATAAATGCGATAGTATGCCTGTTCGTTTGTCCCTGTATCACGTCACATAGGAGCATCCAATTGAGCTAAAATCGTCGCATAGGGATAATTGTAGAGACGGACAAGGACGTAGGCTAGACTATTATTCCAAATAACACGTGCATGACCTAGCCACAGGTAGAGCATGCTATTACAACTTTCTTAATATAATTCGGGAGTGGTCGTAGTAATCCTACGCCAATCCAGAGCGGGCGGAGCCAACTAGTATATATATAAATACATAAGTCAAAGTCAAAATGGTTTATTCAAATAAGGATTTTACAATCACTTTTGAATCGTCAAAGTTATAAAATATTTTTTTTTTGGACCCTCCCACCTTCCCGCCGGTTCACAATGTTGTTGATTTCTACCGAAAAAGATCCGGCAAGAAACTCGATAGTTACTCTTTTAAAAACACTATCAATAATACAAATAAACTAAAAATACAATTAATGTTTTAAATAAAAAAATTTTAGCCGTACAATTTTATGTTATTTCCATTTAAATTTGGTTTACCTATGCATCCTGTAATTGAGCATCATCAGTCCCAAGGATTTTTATCATTTACATAGTCTGAAATATTGTAGTAGGTATCCCTTTTTACAAAGTACCTGCTTGATAAAAGATTGAAATTTACTTATTGATAGATTTTGAATTTTATTGGGAACTTTCTTGTAAAAATGTATACATTGCCCCATAAAAGAGTTACTTATTTTGTGTAGACGTGTATCATGCACCAACAGCTTATTTTTACTTCTAGTATTTACTTTGTGAACGTCACTTTTCTTGCTGAAACTATTGATATTTTTATGTATATATAAAAGATTTTCATATATGTACTGCGACACTAAAGTTAAAATTTTTACTTCCCTAAACCTATCTCTCAGGGATATCCTAGATCCTAATTTATAAATAGCCCTTTTTTGTAACAAAAATATTGTATTTACATCAGCAGTGCTACCCCACAATAGGATCCCATATGTCATTAAACTATGGAAATAGCTAAAATATACTATTTTTGCAGTGTCGACATCGGTCTTATTTTCTTGATCGCATACACAGCAGAGCTAAGTTTTTTGGCTAGGTTATGAATATGAGGACCCCATTGAAGTTTGGAGTCCAGCGTTATGCCAATAAAGACTGTTGAATTAACAAGTTCTAATTGCTCGTCATTAATATTAATACATGTCTGTCTCTGACTAAAATTTGGTAATGTAAATTTAACACATTTGGTTTTTTTTTTTCATTAAGTAACAAATTATTAGCGTTAAACCAATTTACAATTTTAGAAAGGGCATTATTTAATTCATTATAATATGTCTGTCGTCTCTTAACTTTAAAAAGCAAAACGGTGTCATCAGCAAATAAGACAATGTCATGGTTTTTTACATTATATGGGAGATCATTAATGTAAATAAGAAATAGAAAAGGACCTAAAATTGAGCCCTGAGGGACTCCCATAGTGACTGCTGATCCCGGAGATCTTTCACCGTTGACATCTATTTTCTGTACTCTCCTACTCATATAGGATGTCAAAAGGTCGAGAGCTTTGCATCTAATACCATAGTGATGTAGCTTCCTGATGAGATTTTCATGTTGAACACAGTCAAATGCCTTAGATAAATCACAAAAGACTGCAAGGGCGTCATGCGAATCCTCCCAGGCGTTATATATATTTTTTAATAGTGCCACTCCTGCATCGGTTTTGGAACGGCCTTTCATAAAGCCAAACTGTTTACTACTAAGTAGCTCATTAATACAGAAATAGCTTAACATTTGACAAAGTATGATTTTTTCAAAAACTTTACTGAGTATAGGTAGTATTGAAATAGGCCGAAAATTATTAGGATCTGTTGAACTACCTGATTAAAAAGAAGTATAACTTTGCTAAGTTTCATCTCATCAGGAAACACACCACTATAAACACAACTATTAAAAAATATGGCTAAGGGTTGTGCTATAACATGAATTATTGAATTTATAGTTTTTACAGAAAGTCCCCAAAGGTCTGTGGTGTTTTTAATTTCTAATGTTTTAAATGTATTAATGATATACGTAGGACTAATGTTTTTAAATACAAAGGGAACGTACATTCTGGAACACTAGTTTTTAATAATTTTTCTGCTAAGATTGGACTTGAGTTTAGATGTTCAGTTGTTTTGAATGGAATATTCCTAAAAAACTGTTCAAAGGCAACTGCTACCTCAGAATTTGTTTTTAAACTAGCATCATCTACAATCAACTCAAAGTCCTGACAAGAATTCCTAGCTTTACCAGTTTCATTATTTATTATGTTCATACATACACAAAGACACACATAAAACAATGTATCAAACATTGATTCTTCTAGAAAATATATACATATATGTATAAACTTACATATGTACTAGTATAATAATATATTAAATATTGTATAAATAACCCGCTGCACTCCACGATCGGCCGCCCGGCGCCAGAGCGGTCCAAACGCGAGAGGCCGCATCACACAAACGTGCACACATACCCACATGATACACATATTCACAGACGTTGTATATCATGAAATAGCCCAGCTCCCTCACGACAGTCCGGTAACAAATGCACACCATTTACCGTAATGTCACTTCGGAAACAAGCCTAAGGGAAGAAGAAGTGACAAGAAATTTCCCGGGTGTACACCTGGTACAATCAATCACGCAGGAACTAGGCCACCAAATACACAAAATCTATGCAAATAAAATAATGAAAAAGTAAATATTTTTCGACATTACACGCAGCACTGCGCCGTCTGGTCCCAAACTAAGCAAAGCTTGTGCTATGGATACCAGACAACGGATACAAATACATATATACATATACTTTTTCTTGTAAATACACACATATTATTATAGATAGATAGATAGAAAACACCCAGTCTCAAAACAAAAACACATAATAAATGTTTGTCTTGTGCGGGTATCGAACCCACGACCCTCGATTCAGCAGTCGGGTAATATCCACTGAGCCACGAGTATTGATTTGTATGTAAATCTATTAATTTGATTTTGTATATACATTTACAGTAGTAATAATTTTACCGTCTCTTTCTAATTCGAGCTATAGTGATATCAAAATATCACCCCATCTCTTTTATGCGTCTTATGGGTCTTTTTGTCTATTTATTTTAGACCATTTCCTTGTATACTACATGTTAATATAATTGTTTTAAATTGCAATTGCAGACGATCATCGGTTTTCAGCCGCCACTTACTATCATATAAAAGGCTGGCCAAAAATTAATTCTTATCGTCTTAGTTCTCGATTACTGATCAAAATTTTAATTTTAATTTAATGGTAATAGGAGAAATATTTTGACATATTAACACATGGAATATTTTTTAATAAACAAAATGACCTATTTTTATGCCTAAAACATTAAATTCTTATAGAGTGATGACTAAGATCTTGACGGCCGAAAGCTGAATTATTAAGACAACACAATTATCACAAACGACAAAAATTCGTTGGTGCCCCAAATAAAAATGGTTTACACATGGCACTTGAGTCCAGACGATACAGTGATCAGTGAAGCCCATAAGCGTATCTAGTGAAGCGACATCCGTTCGGTCAGCAGAAGGTCCAGTAAGGAGCTCGTATGATCTTCTACATCTGATATTGTCGTTTGAGAAAGTACTAGTTAAGAGATTCTATATTTCAGAGCAAATTCATGGGCAGCTATCTCTACATAGTTGTTGAGAAATGAGAACTGAGCCACTCACGATGGTGGGTGTTAAAGTTCCTGTAATAACTAAGTAGCTCTGCTGTGGGATATGCTGAACAACTTTGTAACACGTCAAATTTAGGGCCCAGAAAAGTCGAGTCGCAACCGTGTCACTGCTGTAAGGCCTGTTAAGGCAAGCATAAATACGAGTATGGTCGCCATGGTGTACAGTCATTTGCTAAAGTCCGTACATAGTGTAAAGGTTAAAATTGCGTGGAGCCATTCTGTGAATCTCGCACTCACACATTAACATTATCAGAACTGTCAATAATATTAACCTTAAATCGACGAAATTAGGTTTAGTTTTCTTTATACTAACCAGTTTATTTAAACCGTTTTTATATCTTTTGGTTTCTTAAGCTAACAAATTAATAAGTTGTAAACTGCAGTTTGTTCTACATAAGTATTGTTTATTTCGCATTAAATGTTATCTGCCCTGTGGTGTGATCCATAGGCGCTGCGACTTTATATCGGCGGGCCTATGGTTCAAATCACGCTATTTTCGCATTGAGTATTTTTGTTAGGAATTACTTTTTTTTATGTTTTGACATCTAGTTCTCTCTGAAAAGGACCAGTTGGTATGAGAACTTTTTGTTTTGTTTGCAAGAATTAAAACACATGCAATCTAGTAAAAATGGTTTTTATTAAAATTTTATATAAATTTATATATATATTAAGTGTATATATATATGTATATATATATTTCCTATGGTTATAGCTTAGGTCTTCGTTTTCGTAATGAAAAGAAAATTGAAACTTAACCATAAGAATAAAAAAAATACAAGTCACGATTCATTCGGTAACGCTGCTATATTTTGAAAAACAACAAGTAAAAAAAAATATGTTATGTCTTATATATATTAAAATGAAAAAAATATCTGTAAGAGAAATAGTACTTTATTTTTAGGGTTTCGTACCCAATGGGTAATTAGCGGAACTCTATTACTAAAACTCCAGCTGTATCTCATGAACCGTGATAGTTAGACAGTTGAAATTTTCACAGAAGATATATTTCTGTTGCCGCTATAACAGTAAATTCTGCAGCATAGTTTTCGATCTAGGTAGTACTATTGTAACCAATAAAGAGAATATAAATACTTTTCTAAGTGAAAGCGCTAATATAGATAATTTACGAACAGATTTTCATAAAATTTTAGATGATTATAATAGCCGCCTGCTCGAAGTATATCCTACTGAAAAACCAAACTTTAGTTGCATTAAGCAAGTCCTTTGAACAATTGTACAGTCGCATTAAACGCCTAGTTTCTCAGCATTCTTCAAACCCAACGTCAGATTCACATACAAAAAATGATTTTGTTCCGCATAAGGCTAAGCCTACACTACCGGCAGTCGAACTTTTATCTTTTTCCGGCGACATTCGCTTATGGCCTTTATTTTACGCCAGCTTTAAATCCACTGTGCACGATAATCCATCGCTTACAAATTCTGAAAGGCTGTACTATCTGCTTGGTAAAATTTCTGGTAAAGCATTATCTGCTTGTGCTGGTATAACTCCGTCACCGGAAAATTACGAAACTTTATTTAAAACGTTAATCGATAAATACGACGATAAACGTATGCTCGCTTCCACTCATTTAAATCAGTTATTTGATTTTAAACCGATGACACATGCGTCCGCAAATAACTTTGATTTTTTTATTGATAGTTTTGCAAATTCTGTTGTCACGCTAAAAAATTTAAATATTAAAGATCTCGCTGACTTAATAATTTAACAAATCGCTCTTAAAAAACTTGATTGCGACACCATTCGCACTTTTGAGATGAGTACCAACCCTAATGAGATACCTACGTTTAAAAAACAGAATAAAATAAATATTTAAGGTGGCTCCCATACAACAAACGAGATTTTTTTTGCTGAATATTGATAACGGCAACAGGTAGACGCTTAAAATATTTACAGAATATTAAGTTATATCCTTACTTTAAAAAAAAAAATTAAATTAAAATAAAACAAAAATTTAAAGGGCGCTCCGATACAACAAAGGTGTTTTTTTTTGCCGTTTTTATAGATAATGGTACGAAACCTTTCGTACGCGAGTCCGACTCGCCTATTTAATATAACCTCCATTATTTAAAATTACAGCAAGCAAGCGCCGCCGCATAGATCCGAGTATATTAGGACAGATCTGTTCCTCTAATATTGTCCCAAATTTCTACACAGTGAGTTCTAATGACTCTGTAGTTCTTCCATTTCGCATGTCCCATCTTTGCACCATCAAACCCCATAGGTTTTCTATGAACCAGCCGCAGTCATTAACCCCACCATATTAAGTGATATCAGTCCAGATTCCATATTTGGGACAACATTTTGTTCTGCATAACGGGTTCCATTTCTGCGCCACAAATAAACCCTCCCGTTTTCAGATGATTCAAACGACTTCTCATCGGTGAATAAGGTGTGCTCCGAGTCAAAATCTAAATACTCCCTTGCAAACAACAATCTATTTTGTTTATGGGTATTAGTTAAATATGGTTTTTTAGTTGGCTTTCTATGATGCAATCCTTCAATATGCAGAGCTCGACAACCAGTGTGTGTAGATGTACGTAACATGTTCCCAAACACAGCAGTCGGTATGAAACCATTGTTCTTGTATTGTTCCACCATAAATCGTCTTTGAGTCGCATCGATGTGCCGCGGGCGTCCACTTCGAGGTCGAGTTGATAAACTCCCCTCCACTTGGCTGCGCGAGACCCAACGCTTTACGGTAATCCACTAAAAACCAAATAGCCAGATTAAAATAAACATTTTTCAAACTATTGAATTAATATTTTAAATTTTTTTTAGAAATTTATTTACAAAAAGTGTGGTATTGAAAAATTATGATATAACATTAACATCAAATAAAATACTTACGGTAGAACCAGTCTCATTGCAAATTTGAGATATATTGTAACCCATATTATATAGTTCTATAATACGCATCCTCTCTTGAATATTAATATTGGCCTACATATTATTTTTAGCAAAGAAATTTAATAAAAACACCAAACAACCTTATCAACACAAGCACCTACAGTAACACATCCACAACGACAAAAAAAATGGCTTCCTAAGTAATGACCGTATCTAACTTAATAGCTAAATAAAAACACCAAACAACCTTGTTAGCACATACCCCCAGAAACAAATCGGCAACGAACACAAAAATAAAATGTCTACCTACGTAGTGTCCGCGTGTAACTTAATAGCTATTAGAAAATTGGTCTAAGCTGTTTAACTGAACAAAATATTCATAATTCGTAAAATGTAATACAAACAAAAAGAAAGGCATAAGGCGAGTTACGAACCTACAAACTCCGTTTCTCTCAAAATAAGTAATAAGATCTGATACGTCTATCCACTAGGCTACGGATGCGATAATTTTCTTAGTGAAATTATTATATACAATATTAAATGAAACTAATATTACTTAGGTCCTACAAGACATATTACTTCATTTCTTTAAGTGTGTGAGTGAATGCGCTTGCCATTATATTTTGTTTTGAAATTCTATATGCAGTTCTGCAACTGACCGTACGTGCACCCACATTATTGACAGTTTAAGGCTTTGAAGAAGGCGATAGCAAATATCCTCCTGGACGAACAGACGTACACCGGCACGACTTTCAAAATTGTGCTTGGGTTTATAACCGGAGTAATGTATGTATAATCGGACGGGCAGGATTCTTCGTTAAACAAAGAATGATCGGCTGCGCAGTCTCCAGATGGAGGTGGACTGCGTTAAGGTTGGCTTGAATACCACTGATATTGCAAGAGTCTACTCAAAAAACTCTTTTATTTCTTATATGTTTTTTTAAAGTAGTTTCTTAGACGAGAAAAAATGAGGATTCACTGTACAGACAGCTTAAAAGATAAAAAGTGCGGTTCTAGAACTGCCGAAACTCCAGACAAATACTTAGTACGGTCCGCGCAGCGAATCCTCAAGAGCTCTCGCAGCCTAATTCACCGCCAGTAACACAACCAAAGATGACTTAAGTCATCTTTGAAAACAACACTGCTCAATGTTACAGTTATTCGTAGTATTATTACTTGCTAATATATTATATGTTAAATGCATTGACACACACAAACGATACGGGGAAAATTTTACAATACAAAATATACATTTATGCTGCAAAGAGAAAAAGATTAACCGTAAAGGTAGCTTATTGGGAACAGTCTCGAGTTAGCCAGACTCTGGAATTCATGAATCCAAGAACTTACACGGGTCTCGAAAGGTTACCTACTACTACCTACTCGCATACAGTTTTCTCTCAATTTCTGTCTTTCAGTCTGATCCCAGTAATAATAAAATATTAAAATTTTGAAGGAAAAGTACGGAATTTTCAACAAATTTCAGGAAATTAGGTACGCCGGAAAATATGAAAATGTGTTGTATGCTGTTGTATAGATCTAGCAACCGCAGATCTGGGTATAGCGAAGTAAAAAGGAAGGCTATCACAGCTAAATAGACTTTACAAGTTAAGTAGTAATAGTCGACCAACTTATAAAATGTAGTTAGGTAGGTAGGTACTTGAAGCAGTAAATAATAAATAAAAAAAATAATAAATAAATAATAAAAAAACCCGACGGCAGACACATTAAGAACTAAACGGAAATTAAAACATACCAAATATTTAACTATAAGCAGACGGGACTCATTTTAAGGTAAGTACTAACTACTATAGTGTGAGCAATCAGTAGGTAGGTACACTATTTGAACTTGCATTGAAATGAGTTCTGTCTGTCTGCTTATAGATAAATATTCAGTATGTTTAAATTTCTGTTTAGTTGTAGGAATGTAATATAGAAACGTATTTAAGTTATTGACGTTTTTCTTAAAATATCCTTTTTAATTTAGTCCTGGTAAGAAAGTGTGTATACTGACGCTCTATTTTGTTGCGGTAACTTCGGTTCTAAGCTACTTAAAAAAAATAAACAAGGACTATACTTAACACCAAGCGCGGATCTTTATTGCATTAGACAGCGCATCCACTACTCTACCTCCCGAGCATGTGCAGCTTATGCATTGTATGCGGACTGGAAGTGACGTCATAGCGCATTCATTTTTGGTCAACAGTACGATCGAATGTGCATTAGAGAGATAGAGCTCATTCAATGCGTATGATGCTTGGGAACAAAATGCCCCTTTTGCATCGAGCCGTTGCGTTGGCGGAAAGACGCCGCTGTCACACCGGAATTCGTTTAAAAAAAAAAAATTATAATGACTGCAAACCGTGATTTCGTATAACATAAACTGTCGACAAAATCGAAATTCTCTTAAATTTAATTTAAAGATTAGAGTTGCGAATTTCAATTTCTCGTAGGCTAAGGCAAAGGCTAAATATCAAAGAGTAGGACAAAGTCGTTCATGTGGACTTATAGCTTCACTCATATTAGTGTACTCTTTTTGAATCAACAGACTAACAAGACTTTGAAATAGGCAGGGTCGTCCATCCTCAAATAATTTCTCCAATCGGTCGGCTTAAAAGATATTCATATAAAACTCGTCGTCTGAGTTAGACATTCCTGGATAGCCGAAGCGCTCGATGACAGGAAAACAACGACCGACACAGCCGTACCGTAGAGATAGACTGAAATCGACATGTCACGCTGCTGGCGCGGTCGTGCTCGTGAGTTTGAAAAAAATTGCACGAAACTTCAGTAGCAGCAGCTCCAATGGCACGAAAGCCAAATGGAACGCCCGTGAATGCCAGGCTTATGTTTTACTTTTTAGTTATTTAGGCCTTAAAATTTAAGCTTACTTCTAACTACTTATTTATTTTTAGGGCTCCGTACCCAATGTCTGTCCGAATGTCTTGTCTGTCCGACAATTAAAGGGCTCTTTCTTTTAGACCGAAGTAGATAGAAGCCTGTAACTGGAACTTTCACAGAATATGCATTATAATGGCGGATTACATAACAAATAATAAAAAGTTCAATACTAAATTTTTTACGGGGTCTATACAAGAAACACGTTTTTGTTGATTTTGCTCTATTGTAAAAACATTAATACATAAAAGCTGTAAACTTGCAGTGATTATATTGTTAGATCCAAAGTATAAGAACATATAACAAAAACCGGCAAAGTGTGGGACAGGCTCAAGCCATTACCATCCTAAATTACCGTATCAGCGCCATCTATCTAAAATATTCTAGTTTCTTAAAAAAATAAATTAATTGGAAACGATATTCAAAGCAAAGACAATAGCAACGACGAGCTTGGTCAGTCATATGATGGGTGACCGCTTAGCGGCACACTTTTTGTTAATGGTTGTGTTCGTAAATTACGTAAATGGTGATAAACCCAAGGTGCGCGAGTCCAACTCGCATTTGACCGTGGGTTGGTGTTGTGTTGGCAGCACGACGACCTTCTTGGTTGATCTCTGTAGTATATACCCGCTGGGCAACTGTACAACCACTCTGATCACTCCGTCTTTACCAGGATGTACGGCTGCTATCCTAACTCTCAGCCATGTGTTTCTGGGGAGATTGGCATCCCAATTAAAAAAACCTAAAAAAATATCGCACATCCAACGCTCATGCTTAGGACCAAGTCTCCGCTATGGTATTGTTGTTTAATGTTTTCAAAAACATTTCTGTACCCTCGGTGAAAACTATATAGCACTTTTTAGATTATTAGACATATCAAATCAGTGTCAAATGCTCTTTTTTTCCATCTTATCCACGTAGCCTTAGCTCTACTGGATACAGAGATATTTTTCGTGCACAATAATATAAGTTAATTTATATCAGCGAAGAGTGTTTAATGCCTTGTGTGTGATAATATAACTTGACATCCACACATAAAATTTAATAGGCCTTGTTTAAATTATAAGTGTAAAATAATACGAATTTAGTTTAATCATCTTACCCACAGACAATATATTGATATAAGATTGTGTGTTATGATACAATTCAAAATGTATTGTTGTTCAAGATTGCATCTTTAAATATCAATAACGTGAATAATGATGTTATTCGATATAATACATTTAAAACTTAATAAACAATGTCAAAATTTGGTTTCTTCTAATACATTTCGATCTACATTATTTTTCACGAGACTACTTATGAACTATTACAGTCGTGTCTATTAATACAATTTAGTTACATAAAAAATCTTATCAACTCCTTGCAAGCATTTCAAAACGTCCGTTGGTGTCAATTGATACAATCTGGTAATTCTATCTTCTTATGCGTGAGCTTCTTACTGGCCCGATAGACATAGAGTACGTTCATTCGCGAAAACTAATTATGCTTATTTAGCTTAGGCGAAAAGTTTGTGTGGCTGAATATTAAAATTTTTACGTATACCACAGAATCAGTTTCCTTTATTTAGTTACAAAGGAAGCTACGGAGCCATCGATTACAATTCTATGTAATAAGCGAAAAGAAACAAAAGATATGAACAACGTATTAATTTAGAGAGTATTAAGATGTGTTGCGTTGGACCAGTACCTATTGCAGCAGGGAAAAAAGCAGATCTGATTTCTCTTTTGCATTATATTAAACCAAGTGCTCATGAGTTCTATATTAATTTGACCTCGACCTATGACTTATTACATCCAGATGACAACCAGATTTAACAGAGGAACAAAAATTTTATGTTATTCGATTTTAGAAAACTTTTATTGGCATGTCACTTACTATTTAAATGTTAGTTAGTTTTAAACTTTCGCGTTTTTCACTCATTATTATCATAGAACTTGGGTCTTAACGCTATGCACGTAAGTACGGATACAGAAACGTACCTGTATTGGGTGCCGACGTTTCGTCAAGGATTGCACCTTATCGTGGTCACGGCTGTCCTGGCTGAAGAGCGCGGCATCGACTTGTACACCGCCCGTGCAGTTTCTTCCACTACCCTCACATTGTTTAAATGTTCTCTACACACTATACTGAAGATGTCCATATTACGTTTATCACCGATATTACTTGTACGGTGCGGTTTAAACCTATGAGTCACAGAATTACACGCCTTTGAAAGATTACATCCATCTTCTCTATTAAAATTTTTGTCGCATTTCTTTATTTCAATAGCTTCGTGTACAAATCGTGGATAATAGTGGCGCTCAGTGGAGAGGACTTTCGGTTCGTGAAGTTCAATTCAGTGATTTTGCATGCCATTGAGTAGATGGTCGGCTATGGCTGATTTATTTGTTTGTCGGTTTTTGACAGTAGTTATGTGTTCTTTAACCCTTTCGGCTATAGTGCGTTTCGTTTGGCCTACGTACGAACTTCCACAGCTGCAGTCTATCCCGTAAACGCCTGGTCTTTGGTAGGGTATAGAATCCTTCGGTGTCCGCAGGTGTTTGGTGATTTGAGAGCGCGGTGTGTACACTGTCTTAAAAGAGTATTTACTTAGTAAAGTTCCTATTTTGACCGTCACTCCCTTTAGGTATGGCATAAAGGCTGCCTGTATATTCACTTCAGGTTTTCTATTTCTTTGTAGACGTCGCGGCTGTCGTTTGCACACTTTATACCCATTCCTTTTTAGTACCTCCTGCACGTGTTTTAAATTAAATGTTTATAGTATATTTTTATTTCTTTAATGTTTTACTGTGCTTACTTTCAAATGCCATTGCGCTTTGGTTAATTATAAATTTTTATCTTTTAGTTTAAAACTTTACAAAGTTTATTGAAAGCAGAAGCTTATTACATGTTTTTAGAATTATTTTAGTTCTTACTTGTTTTGTCATGTTTCCTAGCATGTCACCTAGCTATTATCTAGCTCTAATAAAGGACTAGAGTTTGTACTATTCATAAGATAAAAAGCGCTATAATTTAATGTCTTAGTGCCATATTAATAGTTATAATAGTATATATATAATATATAATATATTAATAGTTTTGTAAGTGTTTTTTTTTACATTATCTTAACATTTATTAACTACTTTTTGATATCTTGTATAAAATAAAGACTACAAATGTAAATATTTGTTTATTTGCATAGTTAGAAACATAAACTAATAATTTTGATATATAACTCTAAAAACATAATTCGCCTCAGCCGTTATGTGCCCTACTGCACAGGCCCTTCCTTAGATAAGTTCCACCACGCTGGCCTAGTGCGGGTTGGCGGACGAAAAAAACATAATACAATAATAATATATTATACTGCCTTAACAAATCGTATCATTTGACACAATCTAGAACTTGAAAAAACAAGTTGAGATATATTATTGAACACATGACTTTTTTCACTATTTTTTTGCGTTAGATAATTTATTAGTGTAAATATAACAATTTATTGTGTTTTACGCAACCGCAAACTAAAGATGCTTCTGTTTTGTGATAGTTTTTTTTTTTTTTTTATGAATTAGTTTTAATGTATTTTAATGCTATTTCAATTCGCAGGTGTATCATATTTTACCAATATCAATCGTACCACTAGTTTTAGTGTTAAATAATATAATTTAAGTTAAATTATTTTACACATATTTATTCTAATGTGACGAATAATACAAGTTGTTGATTTCCCTTATTGCTCTAAATAAATTAAATATATTGCTTTTCTTCATATATCATAGTATAGAAGCTAAAAATACCTATCTTTATTTTTTTTTACAAAAGGGATAAAATCTTTAACAAAAAAGTAATACGCAGGTAAAGGTACAAAATATTAAAAACCATTTTTACAAAAACTGTTATTTCAGACCTATATCAGTTTTCACCGAGGGTACAGATTTGCTATCAAAGGGCACGTTCGTTTTAGTGTTCTTTGTGTGTGTTCGTTTTGCAACCAAAATTTTTGTTAGTAACGTTTCAAAGCTACACGCACGAACGATAGGTGTCGATGGCAGAACTGGCGTTATCAAAAGTGTAAAAAGTATCAAACGTGGGAACTTTTTATCCCAGAACGAACGCGCTCAAAATGACTTCAAACGTTAAAGACGTATTTGCAGTTTTAGAAATAGTAGATTCGGTATCTACCTGGGTTGCATTTAAAAACGAGTAATTTGAGTAAAAAATTACGTTATCGTGTTCCTAACTCTACTCTAAAGTTTTGAACCGAGTAACATCAGTCAAGTTGAATCAATGTTTCCATCTTTAGGAATTTTGCCCTTTAAAGGGCCATATTTTAATTTGACGCACCAGGACCTATGTAAGGGCTAGGAAACACTAAGTCTGGGTTGCACTAATTAACTTTGAATCACCAATCAAAATGGGAGATTGTATGAAAATTTGTTCCGTCAATGTTCAGCAACACCACTTTAAAAGCCGGTTTACTTTAAAAGTAGCTGACGATAGAAATTTTTATACAATCTCCCATTTTTGGCGACTGGTTAACGTCAAAGTTCCTTGGTGTAACCCAGCCTAAAATTCGATAGTAGTAGTAGTAATAGCTTGGTAAATTCATTTGTAATATTTTATATTCTAAAATAACTTTTTATCACTATTGTTGTCCTCTTATTTCTCATACATTACAATTTTTACCTTTTTGTAGTTGTAACATTATAATAATATGTTTTCATTCTAAATCCTCAAGTCGCTTTTAATTTTATTATTTAATTTTGACTATAATTTATAAATTTTCTTGATTCGCAAACATTGGTTTGACATTTCTAATCAAATATGGACGCCAACTCCGTCGAACCCGCGTCGAATTCAGTTCACACGTTTTTGAACGACACCGGAATTCAATTATTTTTTGAACAGTTCGAGTCATAACTCTATTCGACTCAGTCGGTTTTTGAACAGCCCCCAGGAGAAGACATTTGATTACCACAGATCATATATACGAACGAAATTGATGTTTGTGCACCGCTACCATCTAGTTTTTGTTGATGGAAACAATGTTTTTGCTTTCTACGCTCGACGGTTAATATCTAAACATTTACTCCTTGGTGTCATAACGTGTTTATGCTAGGCTATATGGATTAAATTGCCAATATCCTTCCAAAGTTTCTAATAATCAATATCTAAATATTTTTAAATATCAAAGTTTTGAGACGGTAAATACCTACGGTCTGACTCGACAATCATCTGTGTCTTGTTGATACCGAATCTACTACATCTCCTAATTCTGAAACTGAAAATGCGTCTTCTGCGTTTGAAGTCATTTTGACAGTAAATGTTTTTAAAAACATAAAACAACAATACCAAAGCAAGAGACAACATGTGCATAAACAATATTATGTAGATGTTTTTTAGAACTAGTTATTTTTTTCTACTAGTTATTTAGAACTTTTAGGAAAAGTGGAGACTGCTCTTCAAAAACAAAATACTAATATACGATATCCTATATTGTACAATGAGATGTGTTCTGAGGAATTGTTCGAAATGATGCCCACGGCTACTTTCTACCATCGCACCGCTCGCCATCGACAGGGAATTCATTCTCACACTTAAGAACCGAAATGGTCGCGTACAGTGCAGTTTCAGTGAAACTTCCTCCCGCGAACATTTGGGTTGTGGAATGAGCTCCCTGCCAAGGTTTTCTGCAAGGACTACAGTATGGGGTTCTTCGAGAAAGAAGTTGTTGGATTTTTGAAGGGTCGGCAACGCGCGAGTGATACTTCTGGTGTTGCAAGTGTCCATAGGCCACTCACCATTGGGCGGACCGTGTGCTTGTTTGCCACCTTAGTGGTATTAATAAAAAAAATAAAAAATTTTAGTCCGCCCGCCAACCGACCGCAAAGCACAGGGCATAGCTGGTACCTCGGACCGCCCGATTCTACAAGTTGACCGCTAGCGCAGCTGGGCCCGCAAACAACCGCGCATGCCCCGGGCATAAATCACGTCGTGTTTCTATACTATATATTTATATTTCCATGTATTACGTGTTTCTACGAATGTTGCGGTCCCGCTGCCGCGGCAGGCGCGGGTGCAAACCGCATCGTGAGTTAGCCCTACTGTTTTGACTATAAAACAAAAACAACGAAAATGTGTTACTGTTTCTCTTAATAATACCAATGCTAGATGGCGTTGTACCGGTAATTTTAAATGGTAATGGCTTAGGTCCGTGTCGCACTTTGCCGATTTATATTATTTGTTGTTATACTTCAGAGTTTTTATTTATTGGAAAAATAAGATCATAATATTATCATAACACTGAATATGTTCATAATTAATAGTAGTTACCTAGCCCTATTGTGACGGGGACTGCTTATGGCCTGACACGCACTTCACCGATATTTAGGGTTTCGTACCTCAAAAGGAAAAAGGAACCTTTATAGGATCACTTCGTTGTCCGTCTCTCTGGCTAAATCTATTAGGTACTTCCCGTTGTCCTAGTCCTAATATAGCGCAGTGCATGAAGAATCAATGCGCAGTATCTACGCTCTCATGCAGGGATGCTGCTTGCCGTTGGGGGAAGGGTACGAGGCCTGCTTTCTATCATAAAGTCTTTCGGGTTTCATTAATTTGTCTCGAAAAAAATCGAAAACCCGTATTCAAGTCAAATGTACCCTTAAATCAAGAAGCGACAGTTGGCAAAACTACTTGATCTCATGATGGAAGAACTATCTACTTATAATAAGTTTGTACGGAATACTATGGAACACTCGAACCAGACCCTTCTCTTGGCCGGATTTTTTATTCTTTCTTTCTGTCCTAGGTAAGACCGCCCTTGGTGTGTGTAAGATACACTAACCCTATTTTCCTTGGCAAAGAATATCTATAGTATACCTACCTATATGCCTAGGTAGGCATGATAAATAGTTATATCATGTAGGTACCTATATAAATCCTTGGCAAAGAATCATGGCGCATGGTGGAAGGTCGGCCAACATCGGTCAATGTGTACTGCTGCTGGCTTTAGGGACGTCATTCTTTGATCTATAAATCCAAGTCGAAATAAAACCTATCAATTTCCCATCAGATCAACCAGTACTTTGCGTTTTATTTATTTTACACACATTTGTCTTTTAATATTGGTAAAACTGTCGTAGAACAGAACTTACGTTAAACAAAACTTAAAAAGTTTTTCCTATGCATTTTTAAAATTCTAAATATGTAGTTGTTCTTAGATTTCAAATTATAATGGTATCCCATCAATATTCGTATTACAAAGTTCCTTTGTATTTTTATTTTAAAGTATTGATAAATTATTATTAAAGTTTCATATCTCGCGCCACATAAAAATTTAAACATGGCGCCTTTAAAACATCTGCTTAGAAAGAGATAGACTATATGTGTCAGAAGCTCGAAACATTTTATTACAATTATAACATTATAATGCATTAGTTTACTGTTAGGTAAAATTAAATTAAAACTTATATTTCAAGTAAACTAAAATTTATTTAGTATTTAAAAAAATTCAAATTATAAATAATTATTTTGACGACTGTGTATCTGTCATAAAATTTTCAATGTATATCGCCAGTGAGTAGTAAGCTGGTCTGATCAATTGGTGCCAGTAAAATTAAAACGTAATTATTAATCATTGCTCAACAGACAATAACTTTTTTTTGTGGCTTGTAACGTCTTCCTCGTCGTACCGCTGGGCATTTTAGAAGTAAACAAGAGTAAAGTAAATTGTCTTCTAACAGTAAAACATCTTATTATTAACATTATCTGACAAACTTTTTTACGCACAACATTTTCGCTGTACGTTTGTCCCAACTCTTTCTCAATTTTTTTGTACTTCATTTATTTGGTCACCAGAATAGATTGCATTAGATTGTTTCAACAAGAAAACTGCACTAATTTTTTTAATTAATTTAGTCATGAGAAAGCTGTAGTAAGTTTTAACTAGTATGAGAAGTTTTTAAGGAAAAAATTACGACCCATTTATGTTAAATTGTAGTTACAATCACTAATAAAATAAATGCAACCAAGTAGCACGTCGTGTTCCTATGTCGTACCGAAGGTAATGTGCAAAGTCTTAAGTTATTTTCATTAAAAATTAAAACACCATAAAACTTTTTAGATTTTGTTAATAACTTACAAACAGGTAACATTTAGAAAGAATTAAATTAAAATAAGTTTAATAATGGGTCTTCCCCGTGTTCAGACTGTGATTTCTATTCTTCTCTGGGAATCATACAGATAATATTAGCTACAGAATCTTGGGGCAACCCCAGTCACTCCTTAGGTAAAGTGTTATGTATTTCATCCAGATTGTTAGGGAGTGGCATTCTGAATTTTGGCTGCTTTTGAGCAAGTCCCAGATATGCTTTATTGGATTCATGTCTAGGGATCTTGCTAACCACTGGATCACTGGTATATTCACGTGATTTAAATACGCCCTGTACTGGGCCCAAGCACTATTTTACATTAGAACAAAGCCGTCCCTTGTAAAGTGGGCAAATGCCATATTCTGTTCTTTTAAAATTGCCTTAATTACCAATCAGCATTCAACACCAGGGGCATCACTCGCCCTTGACCCTTCAGAAATCTAATAACTTCTTTCTTAAAGAACCCCATACTGTAGTCCTTGGAGAAAACCTTGGCAGGGAGCTCATTCCACAACCCAAGCGGTCGCGTGGGGAAGTTTCTCTGAAACTGCACTGTACACGACCATTTCGGTTGTAAAGTGTGAGAATGAATTCCCTACCGATGGCGAGCGGTGCAATGGTAGAAAGTAGCCGTGGACATAATTTCGAACAATTCTTTAGAACATAACCCATTGTACAAGCGGTAGAACACACACAGGGAGTCAAAATCTCTCCTCAAACTTAAGGGCTCGACACCACAAGTGAGTTTGGGATCGTCGACAATTCTCACAGCCCGTCGTTGAACCGATTCAAAAGGGCCAAGCTGGTATCCGGGTGCACCCGCCCAGAGATGGCAGTAGTACTCCATATGGGGCCGGACTTGCGACTTGTAAAGCAGCAACCTTTGCCCCGACGTGAAGTACTGCTTCGCTCTGTTGAGTACACTAAATTTTTTGGACGCCAGCTTCACCTTGTCTAGCAAATGATATCGGAATTGAACATCGCTGGAGATGTTAACACCAAGGAGCTAATGCTCTTGGAGATGGGTGTGTTCTGGAATTGTGGGATCACAGTGAATGGGGTTTTGTGAACGCGCAGAATTGTGTCTTTGTAGGGTTGAATTGGACCAAATTTTCCCGTCCACAGTCAGAGACCTTGGACAGACTGACACAAGTTTTTCACGTTTTTCCTGCACAACGGAACGAGGGATGCTTGCACGACCCGTCTAATAAGCGTCTCCAGTACTGTCATCTGCATAGCAATGTATGTTGTTGATGTCCAACATATCATTGATGTGCGGTAAAAACAGCGTAGGAGACAGCACAGAGCCTTGCGGTACACCAACATTAATGTCTATGCTATCAGAGCAGCTACCGTCAGCTGGTGGTGGCAATTGATCTGTATGTATGACCGTTTCTTCTAGTTTCATCTGCCCTAATGATTTCTGGCGGTGTTAAGGGCATGGGACACAACTTTTTAAGCGGCAAAATTATATTAAATTTCATTTTTAAACACTTAAATTGCTCTGCATTTATCTTTTTCATTTCAATCTAATAATTTTGACAGAAAAATAGATAAAAAATAGGATTCTACTAATATTATTTAAATTTATTAATAGTCATATTATTTACCTATCAGTACAATACGTAGTAAGTTCTGATAATGTTCATTGTGATAAGGTAAATCAATTGAGCAATTTTCATACATTCTGTCAATGAAATTCAGGAAGATTAACGGCGGTAGGAGGTTAATGCAATAATGCAATTTCGATGAAGCGTCAGCTACCATCGGCCAATGTGTACTGCTGGGCTTAAGTAGTAACTCGACAATCCGAATTGTGTCTGATTAAAGATTGTTCTAAGGTTTTAAACTTAGCCCCGCTGTCGCGATACTAGAGGTTTTAGAGAGCGACTACTTTTTGTTAGTCATCCGGAGTTAATTCCTAGTAGGCAGTGTTAGAACACTAATACTGGGGTTAAATGCCAAACGCTCGGCCCCTTGAGGTCATGCCCATCTAACCATGATTTTTTAGCTTTTTTGATTGCATTTGCTTTCATGCTGTCTCTTACTGTTCTGTGAATTATACATATGTATGCTGTCCTGTTGTCAGTGTACTGCAATTGCCAAATTTGCGCGTTTAACAAACAAGTCTTGTATAATTTTTTACAAACTCTGCACACACCAGTGTAACCAGATTTAGAACGATCCTACGCTATAACTAACTCTTATTTAAGCCTTTGTAGCAGATTCATCTAATTTAGCAGTTTTAAGCAGGCTTGACGGCTTGGCTCAAAAGTATTTGTCTGCACGTTTGCAATTTTGTATGCATTTTATAGACACCCAATTAAAATTTTATAAATGGACTTATATGATTCTGCAAATATTCACATACAACATTTTCTTTTTTTTTCTGCCATTATATTATTATTAATTAAAAACCTAGACCACTTGCAGTGCAAATGACTTAAAAACTTGAAAATTTGGTACCAAGGTAGGCAGGCCATTGGGTTTACTAAGAAAAAAATCAAAAACAGAAACAGTAATTGAATAAGAACCTATATAAAATAATGTAGGTACGAACTTATTTAAAAATAAATGTATCATTTAAAATAACATAATGTTTCTTTTATATGCATAAATTTAGAGCCGTCGAAAAATATTTCGAAACTCATCACACTATTTAAGGAACTATCACGACAAAAGATAAAAAATAGTAATGTCATAGTGGAATGGAGTGCGGCCCGCCGGTAAGTATATCATCTTCCATACTGGCGGCTGTTCTCGAAATTGAAATTTAAAATACAGTTATAGCTATCGAATGCAGACATGTCGTAAAAACGAATTAAAATAACTGTCAAACACGTGTACATGGACAATACATTACATCAACCATGGTTAGCATCATTTTCATAAAATAATATGTAATATCATGGGACTGCACTGCCTCACCACACTTTTGTCGCCTGATTGACGCAAAAGTGTTCTTCTTAACTAAGTAGAACACTTTTTAGTATTCTAAGTTGGTAACTCTCACGGTCTGATTGTAATTAATAAATAATTTTAAATAATAAAATAGCCGTACCAATAAAAACAAATGACTTACTACTCGTATGAATACTTATCTATACACAAATTCTTGGCAACTTCAAAGTTAACATTGCTTTAGCATTATCTGTGAATTATTTAGCAGGTTTTGTCCTAGGCTAATTTCGGTTTAACACCGTGTGATCACCCGACGATAAACTTGCCGTTCAATAACTCGGAGTGACTCACACGGCAAACGAGCTGACTAATGAGGAAAGATGATAAGAGAATACAATAACAATTTTTGATAAATATAATCTTTTTGTAACCTCAATTTACATTGACTGTTTTGCAACCTAGCAGTAATTTTCAAACCCCTGCTGTTGTCAAACCTTTGTTCTGTTTCAAAAGACACGTAAACCGTTTAATAAGACCGGCGATCGCCGGGCGAAGGACAAACAGCGGTAATCACACCCAAAGTGAACGTGCAGACTAGCAGGATCGTAAATTTTAATTTGGTCACACTGGCACACACAGTAGACATAGTACATTGTTCACAAAAAGAAAGTAGACAAACGTGTCTTCTATAGTAATTTAGCCGTTAAATTGACAAAAAAAAGATTTCTTAGACGCACCCATTAATAAAGAGTATATATAAAATATTGTGTAGTTTAGAACCGCATAAAAAGGTTTGTGTCTTCTGAAAATTACTGTTGTTGATTCTTTATGTTGGTCAACTTGCAACCATTTTAGGCGCACATGCGCACTACGACAGGTGGTCGGCGACTCGATCCAGCCGTCCCGACTGAACCTATCGACTTCTCGTGCTCATCATCAGGCCGCTTTCGTGTTCAAGCAAGAGCGATGTGCAGTGCTTTGTGTTGAAGTAATCGTGGTGACATGGCGTCCTTTTTATTAGTGTAAAAGAACCTGCAAAACTGTGTTTATTTACAATGAGTGTGAATTATGATCGTATTTGTAGACTGTGCTGTTCATCACGAGGCGAATTACTGCCGATTTTTCCTACCACCAGTTCGGATGACTCGGATCCTCCTATCCTCGTTTCAAAAATCAAGGAATGTGTTTCAGTTCTGGTTAGTAGTGCATTAAATACAATATAGTAAGGTGTTTTGAGTGAAAGTAGACCCTTGGTGTACGTGAGAACTCGTCATCCGCCCCAGTTCGTACAATGACAGCCAGCGCTGTCTAGGTGGAGATGTCGTAAGATCGTCCACCATTTTGTAATGCTCTACAGCTATCGCTCGGGCCGTGGCAGCGACGCGTCACATTTCATGCAGCCGGTGAGGATCGGTCGGCGCCTGTCATGAGGTTGGGGCATGGTATGTTTTTCTCAGGGGTCTGGCTGGGAGGGGGTCTGTGTTACGTTAGACAGGCTCGGTGTTGGACATCGGTCGTATTGATTTATCGGTCAAGACCAGACCGCTGAAGCTCGTCCCCGTCCCTCGACAAGTCTAGCGTCGATGTCTGTCGGTGTGAGTGTGCTATGGCTGTGTGCGTATATCGAGCGGTAACCCTCGAGGGGCTCACTGGCTGCCACTCGGCTCGCTTCTACTTATTCGGTCGAGGAGCAGCCGGTCGCCGCCGCTCAGATATACCTACGCCTACTTAGTTTCTCCTTGCACTGTCGGTACCTATCTATACACGAGGCGCGGTTTCGCCTCGATTTCTGATGAAATGAGCGCGCGTCACGACCTTCATGCAATGATTTCGTATGATTGTTTTTTTTTTTCAGATAAATGTAAATGACGAATTACCAACTAATGTCTGCAGAAAATGTGTGGATAATGTCAATAACTGGCATGTATTTAAGGCTGTTTGTGAAAGGACACAAAACAAACTACAGTCTCTGATTAAAAAAGATGGCAGCCAACTAGAAGAGGTGGGTTTGTTTTTCTGGATTTTTGAGCTTGGAATCTTTATTATTGTTTTGAAGTATTCTATGTCTATAATATTTTTGCAGGTTAAAATAAAAAGTGAACCTTTATCAGATGAGGCTTATGATGATGGAGTGGTTATTGACAGCTCTTATCCTGACCTTGAGGTATGATTAATCAGAATTTACCTATTGTAAACAGTTTCCAAGTAGGTAGGTACCAAACTTTGTACACAGTTGTAAATTAATGCTTTTGCTTCCCAAAAGCTTATAATCAGTTTTATGTCACCTTGACAACTTCAGGTCATTAACATGTTTCCAGATCTTTTCTAAGTAAATATCTAACTCAATTTATTTAATAGTAATTCTATTGATACACATTCATCAGAAGATATTTAATTATTCATTCATATTACAGAATGCTGGTTCGTCTCACAAATTCCAGCCTGAAGGTCCACCTATCTTGGCTTCATTGGGGCTCACACCGAGGAGTGATAAGGTGAGATTACTGTTATGCGAGTTGTGCCCAATATTCCTTATCACTAGTTACACAAACACTTCATTGGAAGAACAGATTATGTGCACCCATGTATTTCATATGACAATTCACATTTTATGTTGATTAATGTACCTACTTAATTTTTTTTGAAAACAATGTTCATTCACATTTTCATACTTGATAGGTCCAAATTGGGATATCAAGATTTTTTTCTGATAACAAGGGTGAGAGAAGAGTTCAATTGAGTTAATTTAATTCACAGAATAATATAGACCCACGCATGGACTGGCATCGAGTCCATGCAATTTTGGATATGGTACAAGATGATGAAGTCATTGATTCATTGCAGTCCACAGAAGAACTTGATATCTTGTATCAAAGTGAGCATGACTCTGAAACTGATGCTAATTTACAGTCCGAAATAGATGATGAATATCTGCATTGTGAAAATGGATATTTGTGTAAGGACAAGACTATTCTTTCAAAGACACCAAACCTTTCACCAGCTGCTGCCAATACAAAATTTAATGAAGCAATAAAATTGAAGAAACGAAAATTAAACTCTCAGAAGTATTGTCCACAACCCAAAAATGCTTGGCAATTGTTTTTTACTGATGATATGCTTGAACTGATTGTTAACTCTACTAATGAAAATATAATCCAAAAACAAAATAGACGTTCCGATTTCACAAGCATCAGTGAAATAAAAACACTCTGTGGAATTCTATATTTCAATGGTATAATGCGACCAACTCATCCAAGACTGGTTGACCTTTGGCACCAAGAATATGGGACCATATGTGTAGGACATGCTATGAAGTATGAGCGATTTAAATTTCTATTACAACATATCACATTTGATAACACAGAAACTGATGATATAATACAATTGGATATAATGAAGCGTATACGTAAATTGTTTGAAATATTTGCCATGAATTGTAGGACTGCATTTGATATTCAGAATATGGGGGTCATAGATGAGATCATTGTTCCAGTTTTTGGACCATGTCCATTTCGATACAACATTGATAAGAAGCCTTTAAAAAGTGGTATCAAAATGGTATTGCTTGTGGATCCAGTAAATTTTTATATAGACAATGTAGACGTTATAACTGATTCATATTTTTGTGCTGATGAAATAGTTACAAAAATTGTTCAACATCTTTCTGGCTCGGGAAAAACAATTGTTATGGATAAATGGTTTTCATCTGTTCAACTAATAGAGAAATTGAAAAGTAATTACCAATTATATTCATTGGCAGCTGTAGATTCTAAAGACAAAGTAGTACCACCATTATTTGTTTCTCATAACAGAGAAGACGGAACAGTGATGACTGGATTTATGGATGATGAACTTTCTTTGAACTCTTATGTGAATTCAAAGTCAATATCAGCTAATGTTTTGACAAATGAACCAAAGTTTTGTAAGAGAAGACATGTTACCCGCACCACAGAAGTTTCTGTTTATAAAAAGAATAAATCAGCAGTTCAAGTTATTGATGTTCTCATGCATTATTACACAACGATGCAACATTCAAACGACTGGACCCTTTCACTTTTTTTTACTTTATTGAATATTGCCTCAGTCAATGCTCAAGTCATATGGAGTTCTCAGAGTTCCTCAAAAATTGTATCAAGAAGAGTATTCATCAAAGACTTAGCTGTTAGCCTTATGCAAAAGGAACAGTTGATGCTTAATTTGGATGTAAGCCCAAAAAGGAAACAGAAAATGTCTGTTTTGCAAGAATACATAACCAAGTCATTTAAAAACAGAAAAAGATGTAGGATTTGTCTAAACACCACAAAACGGGACAGGAGAACTAAACAGTCCTGTGTAAAATGTGGACAGTTTATATGTAGAGAGCATACTGTTATTATTTGTACTATGTGCATTGGTTAAGATTTATATGTACATCAACCTTTTTTAAAAATATTGCTGTCATATCAAATACTGGTTTATCTATCTATATATAAAGAAAAATCGATTGCCACATTTATGTCAGAGCATCACTTGACAAATGACTTGACCGATTTGGCTCATATATTTTTTGTTGGGTTTGTAAGGACAATGGTTTGTTTCAAAGTTTTTTTTTGGAAAATACTCTGGCAAAATTCAACTGGGCGATGCTGGGTATTAACAGCTATTTTTAATATATTGACTAAGTCCTGTATGTTTCTTGCTTAGTATATTTTTACTTCATACAGATTTCTTATTTATTTATGTATGTATGAATAATGTCACAGTGTGGGGGACAGCCTAGTTTTTCCAACCACTTTAGTCCTCCCTGACTCCATCTCTGAAATACTGCCTCTGAACAACAGTCAATCTGGACTAAGGTTGCTTTACAATGTCCCATAAGTCATAAAGGGACAGAATAATATACCGATTGTGCCAATTATAGACAAACTGTAAGAAGTATGTAAGTCTGGATTGGGCATGGGTAGGTTTCTTATGTACAACAAAATTTCATATCTTATGGTGTAAAACAGATTTAATTTTTAGCTACATTCATGGCAATAATAAACAAAAAATAAAAATCCATTTATTCTAAACCAGGGAATTCCAAAGTGGTCGATATTGGTTTCCCAGGGGTTGAAATAAAGGAAAATTGTTTTTTGATTAAGGCTGCGGTATAGGCTAGAACGCGTAAATACGCCGTTTTTGTGCAAATTTTGTGGCTGAACTATAGCACCTAAAGGATTAAAAAAAATATATGTTCTAAAATTGCTTTTGTCTAGTGCATTACCTATCTGTGTGATTTTCATTTATTGTATTTAATGCAATAAAAATTCTGGAAGTGACCATTTTTTCAACACTTGTGCAAATTTTTAAAGCGTATATTGCATAATATTGTTATGAAAGTTGGTTAAATAATTAGAATAGCTTGTTATCTAGTTGTAGCAAAAATTTTAAAAAATGTGACTACAAAACGGTAAAAACGTTAAATCCCATACAAAAAAAATTAGGCGTTATTATACAATAAATTTACTAAGAAAGTATATAACAAATATATCTAATATTAATGTTTATGACATGTGTAATGATTTTTAGTACATTTACAAACACAACGTAAGTCTTACAGAAATTAGCTTTCTGGCCTATATCGCCCTCTTAACATAAGATCTTATTAGAAACTTTCAAGATATAAGTTGTATTACGTGAACCAACTTGTTATAAGAATGACTAATATTTGTTTTTTTTTTTTCAAAAATAATTACCTCCTTAATTATTTTTACGTATTTTGTATTAATAATTATTAGGATTTTTGAAGTTGGCTATGGGGGTCTGAGGTATAAGTCTGTCAGCAGAAGTCGAACATATGAAACGAGAATGTATTTTATCAATTATTTCTTGGAAGTGAATTAAATAATAAAACGCAGTTTGCCACTTGAGCAATTTTTGTTAAATATTTTTTATAAAATTGATATATAACATAAGTTTAATTTTTTTTTATTTGAAAAGGATTCAGCAGTAGATAAAAATTTAAGTATGGCGTCCCTGTTCTAGTCTAAACTATTTTCCAGACCATTCTCAATATATTTATTGTATCAAAAAATGTCTATACCACTGTAATATATAAAAAAGCTACGTCGCGAAGCTACAAATAAACCTCTCCGCATTTCACGTCGGATGATTGAAGGAAATAAAAAAAAATTGAAAATTTACAGTTAAACATATAAAAGTAGAGGACTGCAAAAAAATGCAATAAAATAAAACATAGACTCCACTTTCAGTGGTGGACCAAGAAGGTCACCAAACGCTATCTCCGTACTAGAACGCTTAAAGCAACTAAAAACGGTTCTAGTGTGTATATATCTTAAAATGTTGCAAATTAACGTAAAATTTGTGTAAAGTACTGAATCGTCGTTGTTTTATGATTGTGAGCCTAGAGAGAGGTAGATGCCCAGGGAAAAGAGTCGCACCGCCAACCAAAGAGATACGTATAAATTTACTAGTTTTTTTCCGCAACTTCGTCCACGTGGAGTTCGGTTATAACGTAGCGTAGGCGAGCGCTAACAAAGGAAGTAGAATTGCACGGACAAAGCTGCGGCTAAAAACTAGTAAACTACAAAACTTCTTTATACACCACATTTTTTGCTACTTACTTTACTGTGCCAAAATAATCAGACTAGTGGGGGAGCTTACGCGGGAGCAAGCCACATAGAATTGCCCGTGTGAAAAACAGTTTTCTCTCAAGTCTATACCCTCAAATTTTAATGTCTGCCCTTGTGATTTGTTTATGGTCATTGCAAAGCAGACTTTGAGGGAAAACTGTATTCGTTTGAATTCATAGGAAAGATCTCCGGGATTAAGGGAATTCTTGGAACAAATACAGTTTCCCCTTGTGCATATCCAGGTATTATTTCCACTTCATTGCGATATAACGCTTTCACTTTAACGTCTGGTTCCGTTCTACAGTTGAGGAGGTTTTAAATTTCGCAACAACATAACAGAAGTGTCCACACGCAGAATAACCTTATGATATTGAAGACCCGATGGTTTCAGTGAATTAGACATTCGACAGGGTAGTTAATTGCGTCATCTGTGTTGCACTAAGATGCACACCCTTATTCCCAAATGGAATGCAGAAATCATTCAGGGGAAAAAAACTTAACCAAACCTAAGTATTTCAGAATTGTCTTTTGATTTTGAAATATAAATATTGTTTATAAGGGAGCATCCATACTCTTTAAATTATTTTTTTTTACCCAAAAATAACTTGGTGCTGAGAAGTAAATATTTACTTGTTTTTCACGTGACTTCTCTGGCTCAGTTCAGCATTAGATACTTGTTATCTTAGCTCTTCTAAATATCTCTGTAACTCGAGTCACTAATAAAAAAAAATACAATATATACGTAAATAAACAATGTAAGGCTTAAATAACAAATTATTTTCGCGCCATTTCGCTTTCTTTTTTCTTTTAACGTGCGTTCACGTTCAGTAAATTTTACTTTATGACAATTTTATCGAAAACAAAGCATATTTTTTTATTAGTAGGTTTTTTTATCATAAATATTAAGTACTTTAACAATAAAAAATTTTCAGTAAGAGGGGTCTTTTGTAAACCACTGTACAGTTTTGTGCTGCAATTGAAAAATAATTCTAAAGGTATTAGCCCATATACCTAAAACTTTTATTTTCGCACCTCAAACATAAACATTCATTTGAGGTTTTTAAGTGACTTTCTTGAAGATGTTTAGGTATTTTGCCAGTAATTGGCTACAGATTTTTTTTAAATACTTACAATAAGCATATTGAGAGTGGTCTGGCAAACAGTTTGGTCAATAATTGAGATGCCATATTTAAATTTTTATTTTCTACTGTTGAAGCCGTTTTAAATTAACAAAAAAAAAAAAACTTGTATTTGGTTTTTCAGTTTTATAAAAACCTGCCTAATCCTAACTTCTTACAGTTAGTCAGAAACTGGCAATGTGGGTATATTATTCTGATCCAGGTCTTTTATGTAAAGCTAGGAATTTAAGAAGTATGGGACATATGTTTTTAGCTACCTGTCCAGCCAGATACACCCCATCAGATGCAGTGTTGCGGCAATAGTAGGCTCACCCTCTGGCGCGTAGGACTGAATCGGTTGGTAAAAAGGGGCTCCCCCCATATTAAGACATTGGTACACGCTGGGCTCGAATCGAAACCCATAAGTGATCACCAGTCATCCAACATCACGATGAATATCAGATATTTACTCCAAAAATAATCGAACTTAATTTACATTGGAAAAAGAAAAACCGTGGTTGAAGTCAAGTACCCTGACGCACAGATCGCATATGGTATGATATTCGTTAGTTATGTTGACCAATAATGAGCATAATACCCTCGGCTCCATTGTGTCCTTGTAAAATATTATGAAAGGAATCATTCCTCTATTTTTGTAATTAAATTAAACTGCATTTAAAGTTTTTTGGATAAATTATATGTTTCAGTCTAAAAAGAACCTGTGAAATATGAAAAAAAAAACATTCTCTATTTTATATAACATTGTGTAGTCAAAAAGGTAATTTATAAAGATCAATTCCTGTATATATATAAGGATAAATATTTGTTACCTATTGTACTGCATGGTGTTGAGTTAATTTATAACAGTACATTAATAAATCATATTTTATCTTTCTTGATTTTTTTTCAATTTAATGTTTAATGTAGAAGAAAATAAAATAATCCTTATGGAATAACCCTTTTTTATCTATGGTATAAAAAGAAGTTTTATTTTCATATTGTATTTCGGACTCAAACAGGTAATTTATCTACAGTTTTACTTATTTTGGATAATAAAGAAATGTTTCCTATTCAAATCTTTTACCAGCAATATTTATGTTAATTGCCCTCCAACCGCGGCATTTTTTCCATCATATTAATGAATTTACTGTTCGTGCAGTGATTGATTCAGTGTCATCGTTGAGGATAATAATTTTGACAATATATAGCATTGGGCTAGTATGTACTACATACCAGAGAAAATGGCACTTGTTGACGCTCTCTCAAAAATAGCAGTGTATGGGCTGCAGTTCACAAGTCACTATTGGAACAGGCCTTCCCATTATGGTACGTGACGTAGTAAAGAAAAATAGTCAGAATAAGCTAAGCGAAAACGTAGTGACAGCGCGGGGGAGCAATGCGACGTCGCGGTGGTGGGTCGGGGTTGTCACTAAAGTGCAAAGCCAACGGAAAGGTTGTGCTAGGTCACCTTAATTTCCAATTCGCGATTACTGAAAAAGCAAATAACGGAACCGTGAACAAGGAGCTGTTTATATAAAATCCGTAATGTAGGTAAGAAAAAATCCTTTGATTATCTTGGGGTCTTTTGAAAGTACTGTTAAAATAATATCTACTCAAAAACAGGTAAATAAATTTAACTGAGAAATATGTGTTACAAATTGTAAGTAATTAAATTGATTGATTGTGAATGGCTTTTGTTTCTTAACATATTGCCACCATCAGTGTTAATAAGTGTTAGGTACGTCAAGATTAAATGCAAAATCTCGGTTGTCTTAATGTAAATTGATGCTGAACAATCCTAAAAAAAAGTTGTGTCCTAAAGCTACAGCCTTTTGTATTTAAAATTTTATGTAACTGATAATGAATGATGATAGAATGTTCATAGTGACTGGATTCAGTTGGTGTAATAAGACTTTAATTGACAATGGAAATGGGATCTTAATATGTAAAAAAACAAATAAATGTACTGATGTTACCATCTCAACATCATATATATAATGACATTGAAAAAGCTTTCAAACTCGTTGTCAATTTTATTGTTTCCTACGCGAAGTTCTTAACACAGTTACCTCACAATACATTGTCATTCATAGCCGCACACTTTTCCGACACAGAATAGCTAAAACTTCCAAGACTCTATTTGTAGTCAGACTTAAGGTATATAATACACTACCAGACGACATAAAAATATGTGATGTCTACAATACATTTCTGACAAAACTGCGACGGTGGCTCCAAAAAGCATTTTATGAATTGAATAAATTTTATAATAATAATTAATTTAAAATGTAGAATGTGATAATGTATGAACTTCAAATACAGGAAATTGATGTGTAACAGATTTGAGCGGTAACAGAAATAAATGTGTAGCAGTTTTGAAGGGATTAAGAAATTAATGTGTCACAGATTGAAGGGTAATGGAATTTTGTGTGTGTTAATGTGTCACAGAATTATTCAGTTTATTATATTGAACTAAGTGGTAACTGGTTAACCAAACAAATTAAACTTTTTGTTGGTGTTTATTTTTATAGGCTTGCATCGAATATTCGGCTACTATTCGGTATTCGGCTACTTCTATAATTTCGGCCGAATACCAAATATTTAATATTTTTCATTGTTGTAAGGTGATTGGCAAAATAAAATGATTGTTTTTTTTTTATAATAGTGTATTTTCTTGTAATCAATAAAATAATCATGCATCATCAACTTCTGTACTATAGGCGAGTTCTTTTTAGATACCATAAATTGATTACTATTTTATTTGACCAACAAAATTTCAATTGCTTTTGCCGAATATTCGGTTATTCGGCCAGGAAGCTCGCAGAATATTCGGTAATCGGTTAATATACTAAACGTTGCAAGTCTTATTTTTATGGTATTGGCGTCAGTATAGTCCAAATTACTGCAATTCTAAGTAATGAGTATTCGACACACAGGCGAGAAATAAGAATTCCATAATTTTTGTCTTATAACGCAGGCCAGCAAGGATTTTTTCTCCCAAAATATGCCTTATTTTGCTTGTATTTTAGTCTATATTTTAGGATATATGTACCAAGCAAAGTTTTTGTTAGCTCAAATTTGCTATCTAATTCTAATTGTTAAAAAAATGTGCAATGAACTCTATCTGATAATAAAGTAGAAAGAACTTATATTTTTTAATATGTCAAATTGTTACAGTTTCTTTTATTTTTACCGAAATTATAATTTTTTTACCAAAATGTTTTTATTTCCATACAAATTACTTAAGGCTCCATAGTAGTAAGAGTGATGAAAAAATATGAAATGTTAATAATTTAGCGATGAAACATCGTAGAAGGCTATTTTAAAAAACATTTTAAAGTACTAAATTTAAACTTTATTGTGACGGATATAATAAAAAGAAAAAAAATACTAAGTTCTAAAATAAATCGTAAATATGACTAAAATCGTGCTTTTTGTACTATTTAACCTAATTTTTATTGAAAACTGTACCTGAAAATAAATTTCAAAACTGGATACTTATTTAACATGTAAGATTGTAATTTGTAAAAAAATTCATGCTTAAACGACTGGTAAATAATAAAACGCTTTATTTTCTTGGAACAGTGTCATCTATCAAATATGATTTTTACTCCTAACTATAAAACTGATTTTATTTTGTTTTAAAGTTCGGTGTTCAATAAGCAGTAGACGAGATAGCATATTTAAGGACTCCGTAACTTAAAATTTATTAGTGCAACAACTTGTGAAATAAAACCAAGCATTGATTTGCCAAAAATAATAATTTAACGGGTTTGTTAGTTCTTTACGAAGAATGTGCTTTGTATCATATTTTATTTATATACCTACTATTCCTGTTTCAAACTGTGACTATAAGGTACTTTTATATATGTGTAATAACTCATATAAGCTATATTAGTGTTTAATTTTAGCTTTCTATTTTATTGTTAGGTTTGGAAAATTGAAATAAACTTTTCTATTTTAATAAACTTTGTTTCAGTTACAATTTCATTACAATTATTCCAAATTTTGAACTGAGAGTTTTGATTTTCTATAACATTTTCTTTAAATTGTCTCAAAAGATTAAAACTATTTGATAAAATACACATCTTAAAGTAGCATGTGTCTAATAAGTTGTTTTATAAATTACAGGGTATCGAGAGTGAGAAAGAGGAAGCTGATGAAGAGATGCATGACAATGACCAGTCTTTCTCCTCTGTGCCTGAACATCCTGAAGTCTCTATTACAGTAATGCGACCCACTGGTGAGACACTGCATGCCCGGCAAGGTATTCAGGAGATAGCATCTAAACAATGCCTTCTTTGCGGTCGGCTTTATAGATACTCGCATAATGCAAGGAGACATGAGCTCACAGCTCATGGTTTTGATAGATACACAAATAAGGTTAGCAAAAAGACCAGCTCACACATGCAACCAAAACTTAGACCTAACCCATTTAACCCTAAAGCACGTTTAATGCCAAATCCTATTAGTCATAAAATGCAACTACTTCCTAAAGCAATGCCTACAAGAATTATGCCGTCACGTAAAGTTAATCCTCCGAAACCTGTACCAATAAAGACAGTAAAACCAGTGCAAAATAGTTTGCCTTATCCTCTTCGTATCAAAGCTCTTAAAGATTTACAGATAAAGAAAAAGGAGCCTCAAATTTTAAAAACACTGCTGACTTCTAAACCTGAAGTCTTGATTTCAGAACCAGAAATTATTAATTCTGGTCCAGCCAGTCCTGAAACTTTGATATCAGAACCTGAAATAGCCTCTTTTCAAGTGGAAGCTATTTTGTCTGAACCGGATGGATATGACCAACAAGATGAGGAAGGTGTTGATGAATTACATGATAATAATCTAAGTCAGAATTATGATACTGTCGTTATGGACTCTGATAATGAAATAGAAATTGCTAGGCAACAAGATAATGAATCAACAGAGCCTAATGAAACAGTTGACAAAGAAGAAGGGATGTTAACCGAAGTTAATAATGTGGAGGAAAACCAAAGTGAAACCGATAACATAAATCATAAAGAGCAAATTGAAGATGGTGACACACTTGATAGTCAAGGAGAAGCTGAAATAGTGGAAAATATTGTAGATGGAGCTAACAATGTAGATAAAGACACAGAAGAATGTAATGAATTCGAAGAAGCCAATAAGACTGAAGATGGTAATGAGGCTGAAGAAGCTAATGAAGTTGAAGAAGGTAATGAAGCAGAAGAAGTTAATGAAGCTGAAGAGAGTAATGAACCTAAAGAATTAGATGAAACAAAAGAAGGTGAGCTATTAGAAGTTAATCATCAACAACATGATGATGAATCACACATCATACCACTGGGTCCAGTTGTTGAAATGAATGAAGAGATGCATACTAATTCTTATAATAGTGAACAAAATGAAGAAGAAGACGATGACACTGCTGACCCAAGTTACACTGTAGATGGTCAAGACGTAGTAAAGGAGTTAGATCCTGATAAACTGTATGTTACTAAAACTCAGAAAGAATTCATTGCTAAACACAGAGATGTTATTGAACAGATTAATACTAAACGTTGTCTTTGTTGTGACAGAGAACACCCACGCAGAAAAGCTGTTATTCAGCATTTGCAGAAGAATGGTCACAAAGTTCCAAAACATACATGTTACAATTGCGTAGTCACATTTACACATATTGGTGCTCTACTCAGTCACATGAGAGCTAATGTTTGCACGAACTTATGGAAAGTAATTTACATGGAAAATGGTATTACAGATGACATGGTCCTAGAAGACGAACCTAAGGATAATAAAGTTCAATATAAAGACATATTTAATGCTAGGTCATATGCTTGCAAACTTTGTCCAGCTAAATTTCAACTAAAACAGTTCATAATGAAACACGTTCTAGATGTTCATGAAGATGGGCAGTCTAACGTGCACAATTCTTGTGTCCATTGCCGTAATAGATTTAAAGAAAGATCTTTGTTGAAAAAGCATATTCGTAATGGCACTTGCACGGTTCATATTGCATGTGATTTATGCCCAGAAAAGTTTAAAAATATACAAGATTTTAATAACCATGCTCTAGCAGTACATGCTGGTAATTTCCAGTCTGAAAGTGAGAACAAGTGCGTTGACGGAAGGCGGACGGACTGTCCACTTTGTGGTAAGAAAAATAGTACCTACATTAATCTAGTTAAACATTTAAAAGTCATTCACGGTGAAGATAGACCTCATTTCTGTAATCATTGTGACTCTAAGTTTGAACAAATCACTGATCTTAACAAACATATTTACACCTCACATTCAGGCTTGCCATCTAATGAGCCAGATATGTCTATTGTCAAGGAAGAAGCTGAAGAATATCACTATTCTTGCACAGAATGCAATGCCATTTTTGAAACAGTTGATGCTTGGACAGATCATCAGGTAGCTGAACATAATCAAGTTGCTCATCATTGTGATCAGTGTGATAAGAAGTTCTTAAGGCCTTCAGAGCTAGCAGAACACAAAAATACTCATTTGAGGGTAAAGTTCTATCCTTGTAACATATGCAGCAATTCTTACAGCACACCCCAGAAACTCTCAGAACATGTACAAGTGGCACATCCTGGAGCTTCTCATTATTCAGCTGAAAGAGAATTCTACTGCGACATTTGCATAAGATCTTTTAAAAGTCGTCAAGCTTATTCTAACCACATGCGCATACATTCTAGAGTTCCCACCACAAACAGGAAACCAGGCGAACCAAAGAGCTTTGCACCACAAATTGTTGGAAAGCCAATTAAACAATTTCCTATAGTGCAACCTGGGTTTGTTTCTTTTAAACCTAACTGCAATGTTCCTAACGCTCCCTATTCGTGTGATATTTGTGGCAAAGGATTCATGCACAAGAAGAATATATGGAAACATAAAAAAGTTTTACATGCTGATCTACTACCCGACCGTCCAGACAGCGAGGATAATACTATGCAAGCTTCCACTGAGGAAGATGAATATAATATTGATGAAAATGGCACTGCTCTATCGACACCCCAATTTAACAGTTTTAACTTTACCAACTTTACAAATAATATTCAACAGTCACAAGAGGCAATGCCATTTTCGTGCGAGCTATGTTTCAAACGATTCCCCCTACGAAGTAGTTTGTGGAAACACAAACGTGCTAAACATGGAATTATTAATGCTAGTGCTGGAAATAATAGTTCTGAGTCTCCAGTGTTAGTGACTGAGTCGAGCAGGTCGAGTTGTACTATCTGCAAGATCAGCTTTTCAGATAAAAAGTCATATTACCGTCATAGAAAAAACGTACATAAGTCTACGGCGCAGATGTGTAAGATTTGTGGAAAGCCTTTATCTTCAACGCTGGAGCTGTATGAACATTTAAAAGCGGCTCATGCACGAGAATTGTTGGGCTATAATGCCAACCAAGGATCTAATAAAACTCAAGATACGAAACAAGAACCGGATGGTGACTACGAAGTAGATCAAGAGACAACTGATCCTACTGCTGAATATCAGGCGCGCTACCCTTGTGATACTTGCGGTAAACAATTTCTTGGGTTACTAGCCCTGCAAAATCATCAGTGTATAAGCCAAATGTCAAATCAGCCTCAATCTTTCGAATGTGAAATTTGCCACAAAAGTTATTCATCCATTGCTGCCTTAAAAAGCCATCGTGGTTGGCATTTACGCTCTCCTGATGGCAAAGCAGCCGCTAACAATAGTGGACTGTGGATGCCACAGCATAAAGTAACAAATAAGTTGAGCAAACACGAGATCCTAGATCCTTCCCAGTTAGCCAAAGTTCAGCATTCTACTCCCGTCGCTATGGTGGCTAAAAGAAGATTACCACCAGAGGTAGAAGTTACAGTTGTTAATCCGAATAAAAAATTACGTTCTGATGATTCTGTTGATTTAGAACAACAAAACAATTATGGTAGTTTGGAAGACAGATATTGCAACATCTGTGACAAAGAATTCACTAAACGTGCGGCTTACCAACGCCATATGGACGAAGTTCATCAGCCGAACTCCGTGTTTTGTCCAGTATGTGACAAGAGTTTCACGAGGAAATCTACTCTTATTGTACACATGAAAAAGCATTATGAAGGCGGGGAAGGCAGTTCCGCACTTCTCTCCCAAATAGATGACGATATGTATGCGTGCGACCTGTGTGGCGCACAATATGACAATGAAAATGCTTTGAGGTCCCATCGGATTAGACACCATGGAGAAGAGTCTGCTGAATCTGACGACGATGGATCTATTGCTCCTCCTGGCGAATTCACTTGTGCCCAATGTGGAGACGGAGTTGCTACTCCACGTGATTTGATAGCTCACCGAACTATGCACGCTACTCCTACGAAATTCTTCTGTAATATCTGCAAAGTTTACTTTGCGAGAGCTTTAGACCTATCGTCCCATACTCGTGCAAGACATTCAGACAACGAGAAAGTTTTCTTCCCTTGTGCCATGTGTGACCGTTCCTATATGAATAAAAAGAGTTTGCAACGGCACATTGAGATGGCGCACTGATATTAAAAGTAAAAAATTGCTTATACGTAATTTGGAATCAATTTAAAAGAAACCTTTGACATTTTTCTAAGAGTGCGGTTGATTGTACATAAAATGTTTGATCCTTGTAAAGACATATAGATGTAGTTTTCTGGGACATATTTAAGTTTACTGTGTCATTCCTCTGGTGATTTATGTTTTCTTTTTTCTCTCATTGTAAACCTTTGCTCACTTAGTTGTTACGCTAAGGTGTGATCAAGAAGACTAAATAAATGTAATGTGTGTATTACATTTTGCAATGTTCAAATAATTCAATTGTCTTCTATTGTAGACTTTTAAGTACTTACGTTAAGTTGTAGAAATTTCATTCTTTATTGTGTATCCCATTATGTTGTACACGTGTCTTTAATTTTTGGAAATACGCCGAAAATTTTGAAATGTCGGCAAAATTAGTCAACCAGTGTAAAAAAATAGGTACATGTTTGTACCTATATCTAATTTTATAATATACATTATGGGTACCTACCTATGTACACAAATACTGATATTTATGACTACATTTATTAATTATTATTATAAGAATTGATTGTCTTAGTTAATTTTAGTTTAAAATAGTTGACTATTTTTAGTTTGTACATAATGTCGTTAATTACAATTTTTTTTGTGGTACTTGATTAGGTTTAATTATTTTAGTGGAAAGTAGAGTTTGTTTAATTAAATGTACTGATTATTTTTTAGTAATTACAAGTATATATTTTATAAAATTTCATACTTACCATTCAAGTTTAATCTCATCTATGATGACAAAGACAAAGTTTTTGTACGTGCAAATGTATGTAATTAAAGTAAATTTATTACCTATTATGTAATTCGAGACATTATCAATAGAAGTATTATGAATTGAGATAACTTGAGTCCGAATGTTAAAATATATATCAAAATGTATGATTTAATCTTCCCGTTGATGGAAATTAATGAAACTATTAAAATGCTTGTTAGATCTTAATTAAACATGAAAATACTTAATATTTAATAGCATATGAATAATAAACTCTAATAGTAAGTAACTGTCATATCGGAGTGAGGAATACTTAAAATTAAACTCCTTCATGTCTCACCACATTGTTTACCCATCAAATGGCGGAGTTAACCCTCTATTATTAGATTTTACTACACATATGTAAATAGTATTTATATTTTTGGATATGGACTCTTTGGAAATACATTAAAAGAAAAAACTTGTGCCAAACTCATATTTTAGATAAACTAAACATTCTTAGCGGAGTTTATTTTTGGTATCATAATATGTTTATTAAGTTATATTATCTTGTAGTTAACTTTGTAATTACGAGTTCTTAATTGTTTTTTTATTAGTTCAAATCAAACAAGAGCTTGCAATCATTTAAAAATATTAGGAGCTGCTTTGCACAAATAAATTTACGCTAATTATTTCAAACCCGAATGTCCTTTAAGCTGGTTTGTAATTTCTACCATATTTCAGAAAAGTGTTAGGTGTTCATATGTAAAGAATAATGTTAAATATTTTTATAAATTATGATACAATAAGTACAGTTTTTATTTTTATTATTTTTATTTTAAAGCAAGACAATTAACTAAAACATTTTTACTCTAACAACTACAGTGTACTGAGTTTTGTTGGTAAGGAACGCAAAAAATCCCATTTTTCTGTCTATGGGGCCTGAGAAGCCTCAACAAAAAATTAGATTTTTCTTATATATAATCTTTAAAAAATGTTTATCGTTCGTGAACCAGTTTTTTGACATGTTTAGATTGCTGGCATAAGTACTTACCGTCGTTTGAGAGTGAAAAGTTTTTCTGGCACATTTTTTATTTATTTTTCCACATATACTACTGTTGCATGGACATACAAGATTTTCACTCTAAAACGAAGTCATTTAATAAATAGTAAGTCATAATTTCGAATCTAAATCTAAACAAGAATAATGAGTTAATAATATATATATATAAATATTTAAAAAGTTTAAATATTTATTTTGTCAGCATTATTCAGATGTCTCAATTGTAATATTGTAATTTAAACCTACCTCTGCAAAACAAATGTTTTATTTTTTTTCTAGATATTTACAGGCACAGTTTCACGATGACTAGGAAAGCTTCAGACAATATATTTATATACTGAATTATGTTTATTTTTACTTTTAATATCATCTAGAGAAGAATCTTTCCTTGCTGTCGTGAATCGTTCGTGATTTTGTCAATTGAATAAGAGCATTTAATATTTGGTCATGAGTAATAAAGTTTGTTCATAGATGAGGTTTATTATACTTGGTGGTTTGATAATAAAAAAAAAAATTAAGATTATATCAGTTTTTTTTTTAATTATAAATCTGACAGAAGTGTGAGACTGTGTCTGCATGTTGAAGATATTTACCAAAAAAGGTTTTAAAATGATGTTTAGATGTTCTTGGCTGAAAATCGCCAATTTTAGTATTTTTTTTGTTTGTTTGTCGACACGCAAAAACTACGGTACCGATTTAAAAGAAAACTATTTGTGTTTGAAATAGGTATAAATTTTATCATTTATAAATGAAGTGCGACAGTTGGGTACTATTCCTTGACATCGTCATTTTGCTAGCACTTGCACACATTGTGTTTCCTTTATTCAATTTTGATAAATTCCACTTCTCCCAGTTAACTCAAAGAACGTTTTGATCTTATTTTTCAAAGGGATAGATCTTTTCGCACTGACGGCATTTTTACTGAAAATACCCCAACATAACACAATGTCTATACCAAGTTGTCGTTGTCTGAAGTATATATTTAATTAAAGTATATAGTCTAATTAAAGCATTTTTCTTTGCATTACGCTTATACAGTAGCGAACAAAGGTGGTGTGCTGTGCGCAGTGAAGTGCTAGTAAAATTAATTCGTTTTGTACCACGATAGAAGGATACTTCGTTTGTACCTTTTGTTTATTTTAATTTAAGGTTCCTCCTATCCTATCCTGTCCCTATTTTTATGTTTCTCCTACTCATTAGCTGTAATTAAGGCCCCCCTAAGAGGACATAAGGACAGACAGACGTGGTCCAATTATAGGTGAAACACACATATAGGATAGAAGGTGAGAGATGTAATTGTTAGTTTGTACACACTTTACTGTATAAAATAAAAAAATAGAAGTTCACTTAAATAACCTATACTACAACTTTTATACAAAGGCGGACTTATTCCCTAAAAGGGGTTTCTTCCAGTCAATCTTAAATATTTAAAACAATAGTAACTCATCGGGCTAAGGCGCATACAAAATTAGTGGAAATTTAATAATTGACTAGTGTAGTGTAGTCATTCCTCTAAGGTTATAATCCAATTAGGTTTCGCTTTACCCGTCATTAGGACTAAACAAAGTTTTGTCTATATCATACGAATGTTACCTTGGGCACTAAAGTTTTGTTAACACAGTTTAATAAGTGTCTTTTTAGCAGGTCCTGATTGATTTTCGAATAGCTGGTTTAACATATTGACGGTGAAAGTTATAATAAACTTGGAGATCGTCTGCATAAAGAAAGTAACGACCAGAAATGACTAGTGACTGAGTAAATAAAAACTGAAAATAAGATTGGTGATAAAATTGCGACTTGGCGTCAGACCAATCTGACTTTGTGTCGCCAAGTCGCGTACACTGCTGTCGAACTATTTTACTACTAGTGTAGATACGTCAAAGGATTGAAGGATACCCTAGCTTTGTAGGAGCAAAACTGAAATGATTATTAAGCTTGTTAATGCCTACATTTATTGTAAGAGCTGACATTTTGGTAGTTCCTAATCTCAATGTGGTTCTTTAGAAATTTCAAGGCAGGTCTAGGTCGGGTTAGAATTCTTGAGACAATTGATAATGTGGCGTTTTTAAGGTAACGTACTTCAAAAGGAGAAACCCTTTGGCTCAAGAACGCGTGAAGGTATCAAGTTGAAATGTATATCAAATACAAAGGTCTACAGTCCCTTGAAGCTGTAACAAAATGCTGCCATTTTTGTCGCACGTATTGGCATTCAGAAATAAATCAAAACCTATAGGGTCTAGAACCCGTCGTTCTAGAGTCATGAAATTTCACAAACTTACACATATAGGAAAAAAACCGAAATTAGTGACTTCGTAGTGATAACACATTAGAAAAAATGTTTGTCCGTCTATCTGACAAGACCCTTTTACTCAAGAACGCGTAGAGGTATCAAGTTGAAATGTATATCAAAAAACAAAATTCTAAGGTCACTTAAAGTTGCAAAGAATATGAGCTTCTTTGTCAATGCAATAAAAAAATATGCACAAAATACGGTAATTTTGTTTTTTGTTACGTAACAAGAAAAAATTACGGTTTTCAGATTTTCTCCTTAATGTGTGCTACATGGCATTGCTTCTTGCCAAATTTCATGATTTTAGGTAAACGCGAAGTGCCCCATAGGTTTTGATTTATTTGTGTTACAATATGCGACAAAAATAACTGTTTTGGGCAAATTTTTTTAATGCATTGACTTAGATGCTTGATTTTTTAATTTAGGATTTTATTTAAAAATAACTTTTTCGAGGAGTGCTCTATTTCCTACTACGATAACTTGCTTTTCCTAGTTATAAGTTATTAATAGATTCTAGATATTTTTTGATAAAGTTCACTTCAGCTTTTATCTTCCCTAAATTGTCTTCCCTGCATCATATTTAATAATTACAAAATTTTAAAAACACGGACAAGTATATAATATGTGTTCTTGATTTACTTTAAACAATTAGGAAGAACAGTTTGCGTTACAAACCTGAGCGCGATTAGAGGACGCGTGCCTCACGCAAAACAAACCCGTGGGCCACCTATTCAACACTCAGAAGAAGATACGCTATCCGGCCGAACATTGCATCACTCGCAATCTGAGTACCTACGTCTGTGGACGCGGAAGATGGCGCATGGATAGAATTACCTTTTCGCCTGGCAACAAGGAAACAGAAATTAAAATTGCAGATATTCTTTAAGGTAGCTATTCAAAATCATAATTTTATTTTTCATATAAAATTAGATAACTACATTATGAGTCATTTTAGATTTGTCAGGTCGTAAACTTGGAAGATAAGATCGACTTGAAATAAGAATACAACTATATTTCAAGTCGATATTTGTATATGCTGAGAAAACAGGATATTGACCTATTATCCAGTATCCGGCCGGATAGTAAAATTAGGCAGTAAACTTACATTCTCTTCTGTAGAATCTATTGTGCCTAATTAGCCTAAAATGTTTTGATTAATTACATTATTAATTAAGATTATATTATTTTGAGATTTAGTATTTTATATAAATGGCCGAGAACCACCTGAAACTAAATAATATTTTATTTTATTGTCTTTATTTAATTCCAGCTATAGCGATATCAAAATATAGCCTTGCCTTTTATTCGTGTTACTGGTGTTTGAAGTGAAAACTTCTTTAGCGGCGCTGTGCACTTGTTTTGGTATGGGTAAAAAATTATAAACTCGCGTCAGGTCACGTGTCCTAATCGTGGACATTCGTAAGATGGAAACCGTTATGCCACGCCTATTATAATTTTTTTTTTCTATTTTATGTGTTTTTCTCGTGGGGTTGCCTTACCGCTTACATATTTCGATGGCTTAACGTCCCCCCCCCCCTTTTTTTTTTTTTTGAAGAGAAAACTTTTTTAGCGGCGTTGTGCACTTTTTTTGGTATGGGTAAAAAATGATAAACTTGCTTCAGGTCACGTGTCCTAATCGTGGAAATTCGTAAGACGGAAACCGTAATGCCACGCCTATTATATTTTTTTTTTTTTTTTTCTATTGTATGTGTTTTTCTCGTGGGTTTGCCTTACCGCTTACATATTTCGATGGCTTAACGTCCCCCCCCCTTTTTTTTTTTTTTTTCTTTCCTATGATTCTTTCGTGGTTGAGTAAGTTTGTAAGTGATTTACTTTTCTTTATGTATATGTGTATTTAATGGTCTGTCCGTCCGTTCGTCCGTAAAGAAAATTGAAAACAAACATGTGTGTACATTTAATACTCGTATTTATCTATTCACACGTTTAGCTCCCGCCAAGGGCTTTGTCCGCGTAACCTTTTTTACAAATCAAAAACGTTATAATACGTAGATAGCTCTTTCATCATGAGATCGAGTCTCCTATGTGAAAGATTTTGATTTATTTGTGTCACAATATGCGATGAAAATGACCGTATTTTGTGTATATTTTTATTTTTAGTATTCGCGATTATGAGTAGTACAGGGAGGTTGGATATGGAATTTTAATTCTATGACAGATTGCGATGTCAAATATACTACGTCAAAAAAGTAAATAAACAAACATTATTATTTCTTGACAATGTCAAAGACATGTCTTGTGACATATTTGAGTGTTAAGCGCGAATCGTGTGTAAAGGTTTTCACTTCTGCCGGCACTCCCGGAGTGCAACTCGTTTTTTTTTTATCTATTTATTTCTCAGCCACTTGCTTGTATTATATTAATTATAAATACTTTATTGCAATAAAATCATTATTTTTAATTGCAATTAGGAAAAACAGCGTTTTTGGTTGCCGAGAACTGACAATTGTCGCCGATTTTCGGCTGCCGCTTAGTACCATATAAAAAGTTAGCCGAAAAATAATTTCTGTCTTCTTGGTTCCCAACCAGAGATCAAGAATTCAATTTTAATTGAATGGAAATAAGAGAAAAATATTGACAAATCAATTCCTTAATTATTTTTTTATTATTAATAGGCTAATTTTTATGCCTAAAACTTGAAATTCTTATGGATCGATGATAAAGATTTTGACGGCCAAAAACTGAATTATCAAGCTGCCAAATACCTTTTTTTTTTGTGGCCGTCAACCAAAATATAGATTTTTTTTAAAAAAGGAAGTTTCGGTTAAACTCTCGTGTAAATAGTTATTTTTAAAAGGAAACAGAAACCTACATGTTAAATATACTGGAGAGTTTTGCTCATCGAAAAAATATAAGAGAATACAAAGAGTGCTTGCATTTCTGCGTTGACGGATTGAAAGCCAATTCAGGCGATAACGAATATAATAAATATGATCATACTTTCGCAGATTGAAAATGTACCGGATACAGTTACCAATTCGATCTAATTTAAGTCAGGATAACGCGGTATTATAAGTGCCTGTAGGTTCTAGAAGTAGTTTGGAGTTGAAATCTGTAAAAATCTGTTAAGACCTAGGGAAGCAGTAACTTTACCTAATTCAAGTACTTGTTTTATCCAAGGGAATGTGTTATCTAAATGTAAGCCAAGGTCTTTTACGTTGTTACAAAATAGTACAATAATGTTGTTATACAAAATCAGTAATAACGTATCGTATATCGTATAACTTTGGCAAAAGCTTAACAAGAAACGGATCTCCAGGTAGAAGTGGCAGGGGGCTTGACGTCCTTATAATTTCTTCAATCCATATTTAAATGGGCTGATCGGGAAACTTACTGATACCAATATCGGTTGCTCGATTGATGGTAATTTTCATCAATAATATAAGATTTGCAGATGACACGGTATTGTTGTGTCCGTCGATTAGTGCACTCAGAAAGCTGGTCGATATTTGTGAGTCTTATTCCGCGACCCCTGAGCTTGGGTATATTGTCAAGAAAAGTGAACTCCTTGTCTTTCGACTACTGGGAGAAACAATAGGGACTGTCCCTCCAGTTTTTCTTAGTGGTTGTGACATAGGTCGAACCACTGAAGTTAAATGCCTAAGTCACTGGGTAACTGAGGACCTTTCTGTCAATAATGACATACAAAGAGAGAAGACCTTTTCTGTAAGATGCAATATGATTACCTACAGGTTTAAAAGGTGCACCAAAGGGGTCGAAATATTACTTTTAAAGCGTATTGCCAGAAGTTTTACACTTGGAGCCTGTGGATAAAATATACCCGGCCGATGTTTTCGGAGGCGCAGACGGATGGCTTTCACGCTATTATACGCAAGCGAACCGCATCCGTGGCAGCGCCAACAGCATTTTGAAATTGTTAGCTAGTAGGCTAGACAGTCCGATGCATAAACATTGGGCGCAGTTTACAACATAACCGGTCCTCAATGAACCGTATTATAATGTATGTCTGAAAGAAATTAAAATATATACTTACTTAATCTATACGACTAAATCCCGTTGCCTTCACAGAATGAGGCATTCCAACAACAAGAAAAAGAAGAAAAATACACCGTCTATAAAACATCTAAAAAAAATCTTTCATCCGTGTCTATTGGGCTTCATCTAGTCGCAATATACGTTGGAATTTATTATCGATATGCGTTACGAACGATCGGGCTGCGTGTCTATAGACGGAACCTGATATTAATTTCAGCGCTGTAATTAGCCGAAGCTTTATCAAATCATCACACAGGTGTGGGGTGACAAACGATAATTAACCTAATAAAAACTATCGGTCAAGTTCGAGTCGGAATCCCGCACCGTGAGTTTCGTACCACCTTATAATTTTTGGACACAATCAAAAAAATGTGGCTCTAGACGGTAACCCATTCAATGAGTAATCATGCCCGACGTTGCTTAACTTCTCATATTATTTCTAATGAACAAATGTTTCTGAGCCACGGGTAGGTATGTTTCTTTTAATAATTTATAATAGTAATGACGCGAGACAGTCTCACACTAGGCCAGTTTTTATTATTTGTTTTGCTTTAGTTAGAGCTTACACTATACCTATATATATGCTGGAGCTGGACACAGGTACCTTTACTTTTATTAGTGATATGCATGAGACTAGCAGCTGGTTAGATCACTGTATTGCGACTCACACAGCTAAGTGTTATTAATGTAGATGTTTAGTATGACTCTTTGGTCGGATCACTACCCACTTGTTACTTGTAACTTAAAATTGCTTACCCCTAAGGTCTCGCCTACAGTCGATAATTGAATAAATCCGTAATATACGGTTACAGAAGTGAGGAACAAACAGACACAGAGAGGGCGCAGGTGCGTGTGCGTGAAATCTGGAATACTTTATATGAATAATTCAACACGATTTATACTGATTAAAGTTTGCATTATGACAAGTTTTATAAATATACAAGAATGTTATACAATAAATTAAATAAGATTATATTTACATAAAAATAAATTGACTTCAATTTACAGAAAAAGTATCTAAAATACAAAAATGACTGTATTTCATACTCACCATGCCAGTCCTCACCCTGATGTGGCTAGTGCTCACCAGAAGTCCGCATCTGCCTTACAAGCTCCAATAAGTATTGCAGGTGCTGATGAGATCTGATTAGAGACTTACTCTACTTACTCGATACAGTGTGTGATTTGCTCTTTGATAGGAAGTCTATTAACCCCTGACCAAATCTCGTGTATGGGTGTAAGTTCCCTTCAGACCGCATTACTAAAGACTTAACAAATTATTAAACTTCACTATTGCCAAACCAAAAAAACATGAATTGCAATAATAAATAATACTAAACTATTAATGATGTAATCGCTAGCCGGTTTAAAATTAAAATATTAAAAACAAGAAAGATGAAAGCTTAAAACAAAGAGATTATAATATACTACGTGCTAAAAACGCTTGACGTTAGACACATGAAACTTCATTACAGTTTGCAATAGGAAAGAGTCTTACAAATTAAAGTGAAAAGTAGTTTGCAACCTGAATAGGACTGTGCTTAACTGGTTCGAGACACCCGTCAGAGGTCGAGTCATCACCAGGTTTCCTTAAAGTAAAGTAGTGAAAACATTTATTTGTGGTTACTTCAAATCACGTTACCCTCACAACACTGGTTACCTCGATTAGATATCACTAGATGTGTTATAACGCATATCGAGTAATAACAAACAGCGAAAGTGTCCCCGGGGGATTGTGTGGGGACAGTAATATAATTTATATTAGTGGCACATCGGTTACGTATGAAAAATAATAGTATGTGTGTATTACAAGTAATATCGGGTGCGTGTCTAAAGTTTGATCCTCGTTATTAAAACGCAGTCGTTTAGAAGAACAATATCACAGTAGAGTAACGATCCTGTTGTTTCATTTAGTAATTTTGGGTCCAGTTGCCTCACCAAGTTGTTTCCACGTTGCTTCCATAGTTCCAGTTTCAATAGTTTTATAGTTTTCTATCACTTTGCCACCACTGCACATCACTATAAAATAAGGCCTTCTAAACGAATACATGCTTCAAAGCCAAATGTTTGGCATTGGAGCTATTCTACTCCTCTGCACATCAACTACGTGAATACCTATTTTCAGACATAGAATTGATCTCCTTGAGTTTTTCTTTGCCTTACAAAACCAGTCCAGAACTTAAGATTACACAAATCTTAGAAAACCAAATAAGGGAGGTTTCACAAAACTTTAATTTTATGTACGGTATTTTATAGCGCAAAATTTTGGTAAAACAATGATAAGAGTTATTAACAATTGTGGGGACATTAACTGCATGAAAAATTACACGTAGACCCCTGTATTTTAAATTAATAGTCGGAAAACTGAATTCTAAGGCCTACGAATCAAAATGGTAAAATGCAATTCTTTTGGTATCTATATATATCATCTGTCTGTTTATCTCAGTAACTAATAATGCAATCGACAATTTTACAGGTTAAACATATAGAACTATGTTTTTTGTTATTGGATAATGGGATCAGAAATGGAAGGTTTAAATTGAAATATGAATCATGATAATGGAAAATATTGACTTTGCATATTTCAAAACAATTTTTTATAATTTTGAGTAATATATAGTAGTTTGCCTAAAAATGGACAAAAAATAACCGTTTTCTTCTTATATCCGAATATTGTTAGCAAAGAAATCTAAATCGATTAGTAGGCAAATATTTTTTTATAGTATAAATAGAATTGAATTTTTAAATCTTTTTTTTAGCGCTCACATTTATTATTTTACAAAGCATATTTTCTTTTAAATATGTCAGTAATCAAAAAATTAAAACCATAGTGACTGGGTTTTTTATAATTGAATGTACTGGTTCTAGAATATACGAATGTCTGCCAGTCATAGCTAGTCTTCCCGCTAAAAGCGGCCGCTTTTAGCATATCTGCTATTGTTGATACTCGCTGGTATAACGTCTAAAATCACTAGGTTTAATTTCTACATTATTACCATTTTTGAAATACGCTATAAAGAGGAAATTTAAAGTATCAAATAGCAGCTCTAGTTTGCTATACGTTTCGTATTTAGTTATTTTATTGTTGGCGTCATTTTATTTTATGTGATTTATTAACTTCATTCTTTGCGAAAGCGTAAGCGTTGCTTCGTGCCCTCATAAAATCAGTAGCGTCAATATTTCTATTTAGCATGCTAAATTACTTTAGGAAAATAGTAATGCGGTATATTTTCATATCTAGTGGGTAGGTATTGACATTCTGTTGAGGTCTTATACACTCTCACTGTTCGGTCTGCCAACACCAGGACTGAAGATAATGGTAAAGCGCTAAATTCATACACACTCTAGATTGCACAAAACGTTTTAATATAAACTTAAAAAGTCGTACAACAATATGAAAAATTATTATTGACTAATTATATTTGCGGACATGAAGAACCGCTTTTTCTATATTACGCAAATATTATATTCAATTTAACATTTCCATCTAGTATAATTATCTTACAAAAGAAAGAAAAATAAAAAGTATTTTATTAAAATCTCATTACTCTAAAATGTATTATTAAACTTACGTCATAAATTTATCTATAAAATACTGTAACCTTTTGGTCAGTTTTTCAATCGGGAAATCTTACTTAATAATTGCCTACAAACGACAAATAATAATACATGATAATAATAATAATAATTAAAGTACCAATAAATAACATTTTAATGATAGCATAGGAAAATTGCCTAAATCCTCATAGGAATAACACATCTTAATCCTAAATCAAAATATAAAAATAGTAAAAAAATATTTTGCATTTCTTCGTATTTAAATTTGTCATTATTGTGCATCAAAATTAATGACAAACTTAATGGGTGATAATTAAAACAATCGATAACAACAATTATAACAAGTATCAAAACTATTCTCATACATTCATCCAAACCCGTCCACGCTAACTCCATTGAAAAACTGAGCAAAGTTGTCAAGTGAAATATAAAAAAAGATAAATAATACATATTTAATTTCCCATGAATTTGCATGCACCCGTTATCTTACGAATTGAGAAATCTTTTTTCTATAATAATGTCTTTTATAACAATATAGGTATAGACCATAAGCTTAATCTAAAGTCACCGTGTGGTAGACTGGGTAATATACACAAGGACTAATATCTTCTTAAAAAAATACTGTTAGATTGAAACGTAACTATTCCTAAATATATTATTATGTAGATTATAATTTATTTTATTATTATAAGGGTACAATCATACAACTCATGATTTTGATTACACTAGGTGAGATCTCCGACGCCTTCGGGCGGCCCGCCGCGCCGTCCGACCGCGTCCGAACGGATATGCAAATATTTTAGTAGGTACATAAGAGAACAGTATATACCACTGTTAGTATACTATAGTATAGTACGTATGATTATTAATTTCAATATTAAAAATATGTTTTATTTTCTCTATTGGCAAATTTGTTTTCACATGAAAAATTAGACAATTATTGCGTACGAATATACATATGTTTATATCAGTATTTTTTTTTAGATCGGAGGACGTATGTATGAATGCGCACACAGCCACTTGGCCTTTTTTCGTTTCTTACCCTATGAATACATCGATATAGAACGAAGACATCAAAAACTCGACTCGGCTTTAAATATTACGAAAATAAATCGCCGGCGTATCGCGCGGCCGATTATTGCTCTTATCGATAAATTTACACATCGACGTAACGAACGAGAATACAAAAATTTATGGAAAATCGTACGGATATCACAAGCGGCGGGCGGCGCGGGGCGCCCCCGCGGAAAATAAAAAAATAAATCGCGGCGCGCGTCTCTCTCTTGTAAAAAAGTAAAGACTCTATGATCGGATCGCGCGAGGCGTTTAGCGTGCGTGTGCGACTCAGTTGGCGAGTAGCAGGTGCGAAGGCGCTGGAGGATAGGGGGGCGCGGAAGCCGAGGTAGTGTCGCGTCGCGAGACGAAGTACGCCGCTGGATCCGTAGCTGGAGAAAGAGCTCGTGAAGCCATTTGCTGCTGCACCGCTCGCTGCTTTATGTAGTTGCTAAACTCAGTGGGTGACATGCGATTAGCGCGTTTGCTGCTTGTCTTTAATTTAGTGCTACCGAATTTTGTCTGAGCGAAGGTAGCAGTGGTAAAGGTGAGTGGTTGCGCTCGGATAGGTGGTGCAGGTGAGAACGCAGCTGGCGCAGGCGGCGAGGGAGCCGCCGCGGGCTCTACCGGTCGGAAGCACTGAGCCTCAGGATTGAAAGCACGGGTAACCTGCAAAGAAAAAGATTTGCCTTTATACCCAGGAGTAGAGTTTTATAGGCAAGAATTACTAAGCAAAGAGCTACATTATTTGCTGCCTAGTGTGATAGTGTGACAGCTAACGCATACATTTGGGAAATCAGTAAAGCAGTACCTACAATTATCAAAAAACTGTTTTGAGAACATAAAGATATGTTTATTGCCTATCAAAAATGTAAAAAAAAAATATATCCTTCCTTTGAAGAATAAAACGAAAACCGAGATCAATATGAGGCCTCTTTTTTTAAAAAAAAATATTTGAGCATAAAGTATCAAGTTTTATGTGTCCAAATACAAAACGTATAGCGAACTTGTGTGCTGAGATCTTAAGTGGCCTTTGTAGTAGTAGCAGTTTAGGTATTTGTGTAAAATAGGTTCTCACTTAAGGATCATAAGTGCCACTTTTATGAGACAATAAACAGGAGTTATGGATTTTACTGAACATAAGCTCATTTATAGGCAAGGTAATATTCGGCTTCATATTTAGGTACCTAAGTAGGACGAAAATGACAAGTGTGTAGTATTCTTAAGAAATGACAAATCTATTGTATTGGTTGTTGTATTATTCGCTGTAAGTGTAATTGTTTTATTTTATTATCTAGATTTAGTACCTAGAGGATCGAGCTTCGCTCGTTTTTTTTTAACAACGCCATCTATTATTAAGTAGCTTTAGTGTTGCTTACAACGCCATCTATTGTCAAGTAGCTTTAGTGTTGCTGTGTCGGTAAAAATAATAGTATTACTACACGCCAATAGATGTCAGGAGGAGTCATATTTTTCAGTTTATCATTGCCTGAAAACACGGATAAAACGACGTTGCCTAAAGATGAAACCTAGCTAATCCAATTTATCGGCCCTGAAAACCCCAGATTACTAAATTTCATGAAAATCGTTGGAGCCGTTTCCAAGAGTCAGATTATATATATACATATATGAAAGAATTGCTCGTTTGAAGGTATTAGATAATAAATTATAATTACCCACATATATGATAATATTGGAATCTATATATAAATGCGAAAGTAACTCTTTTTGTATGTTGCTTCTGCACGCTTAAATAATTGTACCGATTAAGATAAAATTTGGCATGGAGATAGTTTGAGTCCCGGGGAAGGACGTAGACTACTTGAAAACGTCAAGTGTAAGTTGGTTTTGAAATCCTACACCGTTAGGGCGGGCAAAAGCTAGTTTCATATAGAATGTTTGCCCCGCTTCATCGTACTTGAAATTAAATATTTTACGCAACATAGGGATAGCGTTTATTTATTAAATGTGTTGGACAAAATAAAAAAAATGTCGTGTCGTGTTCCTAAACAACCAGAAGCAGTTAGATATATTACCTCTCTGTCAGTCCGTTCCTCTGCGGCTCGCTCATCGCTGCTGAAGAGTACCTTCACCGCACCCTTTTCGCCGATACGGTACGAGACTTCACCTGGAACCATTAGTGAACTCTTTACTGACTAAAATAGGTGAGTCACAACTGAATGTCCTAAAGATCTGGTGAGTGATTAGGAAGAATTCTATATACAGTTTTGATCCTTAGTGTTATATAACGGAGTGAGTTTACATTATTTTAATACCTAGACTATCTCTGTCAAAAACTCTTAGTATTAAATTCAATTAAATAATTTTAGACATTACACACGGCCCCAACTGGTAGGGATCAGTGCTTATCCTAAGCAAAGCTTGTATTGTATGTATTATAAATGTCAGACAAGCAACGGGTACAAATATACATATATAGGATTTTAAATTTTCGTGTTCCATTATTAATATAAGAAATAAAACGGGATTCGTCGGAAAAAAGTATTATGCCAAACAACGAATCGTTTAACCCCTTTTTATTTGTTAAATTAGTAAATACATATCGATATATATATATATATATATTTGTAAAACATACATATAATACATAAAAAACGCCCAGTCTCAAGTCAAACATAAATGTTCATCACATAAATATTTGTCTGGTACGGGTATCGAGCTCACGTCCTTTGAATCAGTAGCCTACAATTATTCTTAGTAGTCTATTTGTCCTAGGTTCACTGTTATAGTTATTCAGAAATTATTAAGGGGCAAAGTTTTAAGTCTGTGGTTTAAATAATTAATTACGTATAGTATGAGATTTTTATGATGCTAAAAAGTTTGTTTAAAAAGTTTTTGATTCTTCACATTTTATATGAATATTTTCGCCTATAATTATAATAGGGATAATTGAGGAATAAACTCGAACAAGTTCAAAAAATAATAACAAACTCGAGTGTGAGCTAGACTCGTGAACTGAGGGTTCCGTACCTTCTTTTTGAGAATATAAAAAGTTTTTTTTTTATTACTCGATTAATATCAACTTATTTAATTTGAAATATATTTTTACTGACAAATTTAGATAACTTGTTGCACACAGCGACGTCACTTAAAGTAATCAGTAACATAAGAAAAACCTGTAATACCTACTGAATTCGATTAGAATAAAGACAATTATTAAATGAACAAAAATGTTAATTATCACTTTATTGATGATTGACGTCTCTGAGTGTGGCAGTTAATAACCTATCAGTTTAAAATTTTCCAGATATTTCAAACTTAAGAGGATACGATTCGCGGCGCTTCGCAGCGTGTTTCATCAGACGAATTTCCTACTTGTTTTGAACATTAACTGATCCAATACTGTGAAATTTTGCAGGCATGATCTCATGCCATTTCCAAAATCCTAGAAAAAGTTTTTACTAACGTTTTAAAACTAGAATCCTGCCTAGCTGTTGAACTTTTTAATTTATTATAAAAACTGGCACCCTGCAGACCTACCTATTTAATCCTAGAGCACGTCTTCAAAATTTTATGTTGCTTGATTTGTAAGTATCAAAAATAAGTGGGAAATTCGTTTGTATGAAGCGCGCTGCGAGACGCCACTAATCGTATTCTCTTAATTTTCCTTTTTTTTTTCACATTTGATAGATGCAAACAACCAAGTGCTACAACTGTAACTAATTTCAAATCGATAGCAATTGGTTGTTGCTAAGAAAAAACATGACGACATGCAGACAGACCAAACCAAATCTCAACATAACGGTTACTTTTTCCATTTTGGTACGGTATCCCAAAAACAGAGAAATTATCAACTCAAAAAGCTTTAAAGTAACATTTTCACACTTTTTGATACAAGAGCAAAATCTTATATACCTAAGTACATAGGTATAGGTACCTAGGTAAAAGCGTCAAAAACATGCGAATAGCGTAGAAAGGTAACTAAGTGTAAACTGTTATTGTAACAAAACTTAGTACCCACTTAAATAACCCCAGCGAGCTCGGCGTAGTAGATACAGGCAGCAGAGCGGTAGTCATAATTTATTATTTGTCCTCTCTGGCGTCTGTCTGTCTGTCGGGTGACCTCGTTCACTTAGCGTGTTATGTAACGTTACTGTCTCTCTTGCACCTACATAGTGTTATTCGGTTGTTTTTCGCCTCTTTCTGCAGTTTCGTGGCCTATTTTTGTTGTTTACCTTATTTGTGGTAGGTACATTTTATTGTTGTCCGCGTGAAGTGCAATAGATTAATAGAAAATCTCTATTTAGTTTCTATCCCTATAAATTCTATTACAAAGTGGCAGATATATTTAAGGGGAATAGTTACCTACACCTAAGTAACTACAATTCATTCATACAATTCCAATAGCTTGACTATGATTGGATTTCGTTATTGTCAAGTGTAGGTTTGTTCGTACCTGGATCTACCCAGACGGCGAGATCCCTCGGAAGATGCTCCAACACATCACGAACTGGCACGCCAGACTCTCGTGCCGCTCTGTCCAGTACGGGGTCTAAAGGACCTCCCGTTTTCAAACACCGGAACGCGGAGCCTCTGCATGGCCTGTCAGGGTACCAGTGACCCCTGAATTTGTCTTTGAGAGCCTTTTCAAGTTCTTCGCCGAAGATATTGACGCGCCGCCGTGGTAGTTTGTTGTACAAATAGGATATGACGAAGTTGAGGGCAACTTGTACTTCAATATGCATTTTTGGTAACACTGTGGACAATAAAAAAAATATTTTTATGCATATGTTAGATAAATGAAATAAAAAAATTAAACATATGAAGAATCAGAGCGTTTATCGTTTGGTTAATACTGACACAAAAGCATGTTATTCGTACGATTGCAAATATTTTGTCTGGATGAATTGCATCGCCGGACAAAATCTACATTAATACATTTTTTTCTGACAAAGATATGTGTAGTTCATCTATAGGGATATGTAGAGCAATGGTTATTATTTTTCAAGCGACTGAAAATGGCAAAAGAGAAATTCAGATTTAAAAAAATAAACTCTAATACTAGGTATTCTGATAATATAAGAATAACAAGGCGACTGGACCAGACGAAATACCTATAGAGTTCTGGAAAAAGTTGGACGGTACAGGAATACAGTGGCTTTATGAACTCTTCAATAAACTAGTAATGGGCCAACCAATCCCAGACTCGTGGCGAAACAGCTACCTGATACCGTTTTATAAGGGTAAAGGAGATGTAAGAGATTGCAATAACTACAGAGCAATCAAACTCATGTCCCACACATTCAAAATATGGGAAAGGATCCTGAACAACAGACTCAACGCTATCATAAATGTTACTCCAAATTAGTGTGGCTTTGTTGCGGAGAAAGGCACCTCGGATGCGATCCAAACTGTCCAAATACTGCTAGAAAAGGCCATGACTAACAACAGCGATCTACACATGATATTCATAGATTTAGATAACCTGACCTGATCTGGGAAGCGCTTAGGAAGCAACTGGTACCTGAACATTACATCTCACTGATTCAGGATATGTATGACAACATAACCAGACTGTAAGCCCAGCAGGAACAAGTGATAGGTTCAAACTAAATGTAGGCGTCCACCAGGGTTCGTCACTTAGCCCACTATTGTTCAACACCACACTTGACTACTTGACAAGAGAATGTCAACAGCCAGTCCCCTGGAACATCCTGTACGCGGACGACGTGGTCCTTATGTCTGACAATGCAAATGACTTACAGAACAACTTCAACCTGTGGATTAAAGAACTGGAAGAAAATGGGCTTCGGATTAGCCGGAAGAAAACTGAACACATGTCGTGCCTGTTTGATGGATCGACCGACCCAAGCAGCATAAAATTTTACATAAACACCACACCAGTTCCCACAGTTAATCAGTTTAAATATCTAGGATCCGTAATAAGCAAGAATGGTAAAATCGACCCCGATGTAACACACAGAACAACCACCGGATGGAAAAGCGGTAAAATGGTACCCTAAAAATTCGATACAAGAACTAAATTGACCCATCATCTTTAATTTTAATATCAGAGTTTTTTTTAAAAATTTAAAAGTCTTTTTTTCCATTTGAAGTATTACACGAGACGACATGAAATATGACTAATGTTTTAGGAACAAATTGACGTAAGTACATTTGGTTTTAATATTTTCTTTTCAAAGTGTTATATTTAACATTTGGGTCAGTAGAACCTTACAAGGTCAATAATAAACCTCGACTTAATAAGGTATACGATAAAAAGTTATGAAGGATTCAGTCTAGTGTCTTAAATATAACTATTGTATTTCTTATATCTACATATAAAGTTTTGTAAATTGTATGCGCACGCGTTGCGACACCTTTATGCAATCAGCAGAAAAACTAAAAGGAATAATGCGTTATATGATATTGGCACAGAAATAATTAGGCTACGGAACCCTAAAAGACTGTTTTTGTTGAATCTCGCCTTATCAGACATATAAAGCAAGTTGGCGTATGTAAGTCGAACTAATCTCTCGAAATTCGTAAATGTACTTGCATACATTTTTGACTCGAATTCCAGAGTCTGGCGAACTCGAGACTGTTCCACCACTTTTTTGTCACGATCATTGTACAAGTCTATGATGTCAGTTTTGGGATGTATAAAGCAATCAACTATGCATGGCGCGTACCCATTCACACATAATACCGTAGCCAAAGAAGATGTTTGCGTATAAATTTTAATTTTTGCCCGCTGTTAGATTATAGCTACCTACATCAGGAGTTAGCCATTTTATATATGGATATTTGCATAGAAAAAATTATCAATTTAGTCGCAACAAATCGGTAATTTTAAATTGATTTGTTTTTCGGAATGAAACGTTTCTTTTCCAGTTAATTTTAGAATAGCCTGAAGACAGCCTCGAGCCGATCGATTGAATTGTTAATACAGTTCGTAGTCTGTTTAATCTTTAAGAAATTACTGTAATGAAAACAATCAGTTGGATTTAAATATATTTATTCAATTGCTACGTCTTTATAGCTATTAATTGCGACTCCTTTCACGTCAAAGTCGAGATATATATAAGTTACTTTCCTGTTTTCGGTCCTATAACTTAAGAGGGCGATATAGGCCAGAAAGCTAATTTCTGTAATTCTAACGTTGTGTATGTAAATGCACTATAAATCATTAGATAATGTCATATAGATTACTATGAGATATATATGTTATATACTTCTTAAGTAATTTATACCGTAATGACGCCTTGAAACTTTTAATTTTTTATATGGAATTTAACGTTATTACCGTTTTGTGGTCACATGTATTGACTTTTTGCTACAACTTAGACTCAATGCACTAGATAATAAGCTATTCTAATTATTTAACCAATTTTCATTACAAACAAATGCGCAACACGCTTTAAAAATTTTCACAAGTGTTGAAACAATGGTCACTTACAGATTTTTTACTGCATTAAATACAAAAAATGAAAATCATTCAGTAAGGTAATGCACTAGATAAATGCCAGTTTTATAACATATATTTTTTTCAATCCCTCAGATGCTACGGTTTAGCCACAAAATTTGCACAAAAACGGCGTATTTTCGCGATCTAGCCTATACCGCACCCTTAAAAAGAATTTTTGTATACCTAAATTTTCCTCTCCATGAGTATATTAATACCGTTGTAAAAAACTTAAAAGAGTTATTATTTGTGTTAAATCTTTAACCTAAATATATTTTTTTATTTGTCTGTAATTAATTAGTATTGATTTCGGTATACAACTTTTATGTCACTACGATACGACTTTTATTTAAATTTTTAATTACATTTCAGCCACCTTACCCGTCTCTTGAGGAAAAAATCATATACAACTTTTAGTATTTGTTCATATTATATATTTTAATCTCGAGACCAAATTCCACGTTCTTTTAACCATGACTTGGCCCCCTTAATCTGTCCCTGTCGCAATATATACATACACATATTAATTATATTCGTTAAGGTGATAGCATACCCAAACGAGTTAAGTTGATTAATTTTGTTAAAGTCCTGAGTAGACTTTTTGATGTGAAAAAAATATATATGTTATAGTCCAAACCTTAATTAAGTAGATTTGCTAATATTATAATAATTTGTAAATAAAACAGTGAACGAAAAAAAAAACTGTCACTTTATTTTTGGGCTTTCATTCAAATTGTTTGTTATCACTGATAGATAAATCCCGAGCATAGTTCTTACTACAGCAGCGCTGATGCTGATCGACTTTTAGCTTTTATGTATTTTTCTTATGTAGGTAATATACATTTGTTTAAAAATTTCATGTAAAACTTTATATGTGCATATTCAGGTTTACCGTAGAATTTATTAGTTCCAACATTTCACGTACTTTGCTCTTACGTAAGTACCTAGTAGGTACTTATTTTCCCGTGTCGTGTAAATTTGTGTCGCGGCCATTCATCACGTGCTTGACCGTCCATGACTGAAGCTTTTCAATTTTAGAATACTAATCTATTTATATATGAACGAGTGTATAACATTCTGGACTAATGAATAAAATACTCACATTTCCACACGTTATTGTTTTTGGATTAAAAACTGTTATAGTTAGCTATTAGTTATGGTAAAATAGGTACCTATATTCTGAGGACCTTGCATTTATTTCTATTTATTTAGGTTTTACAGTAGGTACTCATTATGGAACTGAAGTCCCAAATCAAACACATAAATGGGTCTATAAGCTTAAGATATTAAATCAAACTGTCAACCTACATAAGAAGCCAGTCAATTTAGATTGTTTTTATTTGGCGTATACATAAATACATATCTCGACTGCACTAGCTTTGTCAAATGAGGTCAAAAAAGATTTACGCACATATTTTTACAAGAAAAATGTTTCATACGTACGTACGAATATATACAGTCAGTCTCAATAAAGCAATCAATAATACGTTCCGCTTATTATAATCACACTTTGCTATGGTATACGCTTTGCGCAGTAACTTTACACGAGGCAATACGCTGTATAGTACCTACTAATCCAATTTAGATATTTATGGGAAAAGGAAAACTGTACAACTATTATATAATACCATTGTGCCCGGTGGTGGAGCAGTAATGGCTGCATCGGTCAACTGCATAATCCATTCAGAAAAAAAAACCATTTAAAACAATGCGCCCTTGCATAGGGTTGCCATCATTATTGGGAACTGATACGGGACGTTTCAGGTAATATTTCTCGAAATCAGCAATTATTAAAAAAACTGTATTTTTTACATAAGATAATTATTATGACTTCCTGCATCCTTAACTAATTAAAAAATCATTAAATTGACGATTTGCGACATTTGTATTGCTGCACTCTACACGAGTGCAGTAATACGAATGTATTAACAAAACACGGGACGCAATAGCAATACGGGACAAAAATCAAATATGGTGACAGTCCCGTATATACGGGACGTATGGCAACCCTAGCCCTGCAGGATAATAATTAAGGTGCGTTCTGTTCACTGCTTCAATGCGTTTAATGTCATAATCCTACCAAGTTAAAAAGACATTAATTCTGTATAACACAGTTAAAATCTTGGTTCATTCTCTTTGGTAGGAATATATACATCAAGCGCATTACGTCGGTCAACAAAACGCCACTTCATTAGATATTGGTTGCTTCAAATACTTTTAAAGTTTCTGTTTGTGTGTAGATACTAACAAATTAGTGTTCAAAAGGATTTTGTAGCTCAGAGGATTCCTGACGACTACTAGCGCCGCGAATTGATATTTTTATTTTCCTCTTTGTGCAAAGCGAATTTCAAAAATGTGCATCTGGAGAAATATGCAGCCAGTTATAAGCTATTTTATGAATGTTTGGTGCTATTTCTAGGATAAAACTGTAAGTTGTAGATAGTACTTCTGCTAAAAGTGGCCGTTTTTATCAGATATGCTATCTATAATTCGCAGTTTTATCCTAGGAACATAACAATACATCCTAAAAATAGCACATTTTTAAAATTCGCTTTGCACAAAGGGGAAAGTAAAAATATCAATTGGCAGCGCTAGTTAGCAGGGGTAACGCTATTAAGTAGTGTTAAAAAATTCTAGGGGTATCCGCCATTGAGTCTTGAGTGAAAGTATAAGTAGGGTTGCCAACTATTTTGAATCAAATAGAGTATATCGGGATTTACAGAGGGTAAATGAAGAATATATATTAATAAACAGAGTATTATTTATTTCAAGTTTTGAAAAGCACTTTTTGCGTCACATCACATCTGTGATCTGTCACGTCAAATGTGACAGAAGTCAGATGTGAACTTTTTTCCAAAAAATGTACTTTTTTATTTCGGCGGATGTCGTCAGACAAATCAAGTCATAAAACCTTGTCAATAGTGGAAAGTAATGGTTTACGTAAATACACAATAGTTCTCTATAAGGGTTATAGATTATAAAGTACACCTACATAAAATAGGGTACAATAATCTATTTTAGAGTAGGGTTGTCAACCCTAAGTCACAGATTATATAATACTTTCCTAAGTGTAAGGTGTTGTTGCGACGCAAGTGTTGTTCTTATGAGTTGGAGTCAACGATCCTAAAATACTCGGAAGGTGAGAAGGAATTTGATAAGAAGAAAATAATAACAGTAGATACTGAGATGTTCAAAGGAGACAATAATATAATGTAGGGGAACTCCGGGCAAAGTGGATATGTTAAGGTTTGATAAATAAAAATATATAGATGAAATCGAGAATGCTATCGTGTTTATTTTAATAATATTTAAATATAAATATGTTCCAGTTTTAAATAAAATTAAAAAAATAAAAACTGTAACATTATCACCTGTTGGCCAACAAAGATAAAGTAAAATGATCCACTTTACCCTACCCTCTCTGGTAAAGTGAATCCCAGCAAAAACATTTTCATGTAAAATGTTGCCAAGACGAGACTATATGGCTCGCACTGTCAAAAAGTTATCAGATCTCATGTGGAACCAAGCTTTTAACAGCTTTAACTCTACAAGCCCTAACTTCACAAACTCTACACTTAGTTAAAATATGCAGCTGTGAATTTTGACTCCATTGCAACAATAAAGTAACAGCATTCTCATGAAGAAAAAACTGATAGAGGTTTACAACTTTACTTTTAATTATTAAGCAACATAATTTACTGAAACTCGTAAAAACCATTAAATTCTTTTTTATGCTCACCAAAATCGCGCGCGATACCTTTATAACTCGTTTGTTATAACTTTCATAGCATCGGAAGCCACTTGTTCTAAGAAGCTGCTTTGAGATTATAGCACTATCTAGTAAAACTTTCCAGTAAATAAGCTTATTTGCTTTGCCCATGGTGTTCGCTTTGCCCGGACTTCTCCTAAATTGTGCAAGTGACACCGCGGAGCACTAACTATTCTATATATATTGCGTTTGATATTCGTGAATAATTGCTAGATTATATAGATATTCAATTTAGTATATATAGGCATAAAAGATTATACTTAATTTTCAACGCATACAACGTCTGTCCTATCACTAAAATAATAAAAACTAGCTTTTGGCCGCAGTTCCACCCGCCCAAAATTCGGTTATCAGTGTTGGACTTCAACGGCAACTTCTCAATTATAGAAGAAAAACCGACTCACACTTGATGTTTTCAAGTAGCCTTTGTCCTTTTCTGGGCCTCAAACTGTCTCTATGCCAAACTTCATTTTAATCGGTATAGCGGTTTACGCGTGAAGAGGTAACAGACAGACAGACAGGCAGAGTTACTTTCGCATCTATAATATCAGAATAGATTTTAGTTTGTATCTGTAATTAATATTTTATCTTTCCAACTCTGTATTCAAAGTAAAAACACAAACCTCAGAACTATTGTTATGAAAACACGCTTGTCCTAAAAAAATATTTTTCTCGGAGCATTCGACGAAGCCCACAATAAACAGGTTGAAAACAAATATTTACTTATGAAGCGAAGTTACCAAACAAAAGATTTAATATAATTTATGGGCAGCAAAAAAAATATTATTATTAGCATATTCAATTTGGTTTCGCAAACGTTTGTATAACCAATTAAATAATTCTGGTTTTTTTTTAAGCTAGCAATATTTGACCAGTATATTTATTATATTTTATTATCATTTATATTTAATACTATTTTATTTTAACTAGCACTCATAATATAGGTAACAATTATTTGATTAAGTAGCTTTATTAAAATCACAGTTTTGCTTTATAAAAACCAGTGCTTCTATAACAGCCACAGTTTTGCTTTATAATAGCCACAGTGATACTTCATAACATCTGCAGTTTTTAAAATTAGGTATATAAATTAGGTATTTATATATTATTGAGTTGTGTTAATATGTTTCGTTAAATAAATCACTAAATTGCTTACAGTTTTTTTTAACTAATAACTCATAATTTTTATCTGATAACTATCTGACCCGACAGACGTTGTCCTTATTAATTAGTATTAATTATAATTAGACCACGCAAACTCACTAAGAAAAAAACACTTTCAGTATTTGCAACTTGTCCCATTGACTCTAACAAACAGAATTTAATTTGGCTATAAACTATAGCTGTATGTAGCTATTGTTCGTCAATGTGAAATATGGTTATAGTTATTCCTGTGGGATTTTTTTCAGTAAAAAACCTATGTCCTCCGTCTCTTCAACTATGTCTGACCCTTTCAGCTCAATTGGATGCTTAATTGGATGCTCCATTGTAACGTCAAAGATGGAGAAATAATCAAACTCACTTTCGAATTCATAATATTAGTGAGGATTTTTGTATATATCTAGGTATACTCTGAAATACATCAGCAACGCGATTGTATCAGGCGGGTGTTGTCCGTTAATATATTCAAAAAGAAAGGTTGGGATAGTGAATTAAGATGATGGATTCCTTGCCCCAAATGCCTTTATAATGTTATACCTATCTATACACAATATATCGTTACATTATATTGATTCAAAACGACTGTAATTTGACCTTATCACCGCCATCTAGAAGTGCATATAGAAATTAAATACTGTTAGTGCCTAAGCTAATTGGGAAAAGTTGCAGGAACTAAAAGTATTTCTACCTGGAAGGTTTGCGTGAACTAATTTAAACAGGACAACGTCTGTCAGGTCAGATAGTTATCAGACAAAATTTAACATTTATTAGTTAAAAAACTTACTAACTAGGATAGGTAATCAATGCGTTACCCGTAGGAACCCCACGCCGAAAAACGAATTTAGCGCAGTACACTATACTACACTATACTGTGCACAAAAGATAGTAAAAATAAATAAAATATAAAGATACGTATAATAAAAAACATACGTATAAATATGCACACACCATCATAGAATAGCGTAAATTTTAAGATAAAACTAATGGAATAAATTAAGAAGATGTTGATTAGTATCGTTGTGCTTTGAGATCTCAGAAAATTTAATTGGAATTTAAAGTTTGCTTTAAATTTATGAGGCGTTAAGAAATCTATTAGTCCAAAAATATAATGATTTAACCCTTGTCAATAATTAAATGATAGTATAATTCTAATAAAACTTGAGTCAATGTGACGATTATTTTTTTCAGTAGGTATCTATTAAAATATAAAACCGGTTATACGTACCTTTGCGTTTTTTTTCGGATGCATTCAACACACAGAAACTTACGATGTGTACACGGATTTTAATTAAATCATTTATTCATATAGGTTTCTAAAAACACTTTTGAATCGTTCATACAATGTTAATAATAATTTCTGCTAAAAAGAGCTGGCAAAAAGTTCTTTTTAAAGTTATAATACAATACTTTGATGATCAGCTAACAAGTATACAACATGTATTGTAACACATAGTAGGCAATATATATATAAAATAAGTTAGTAAGCTACTAAAAACAAAGTCGACACATGTTTATTATTATTTTTTTGTTTTTATGTAGCATAGGGTGCGCACCATGTAAAACGTTTGTGTATAAGTTTAAAATGACGTGTTTTACCGTTTTTGGATAACCAGTCCCTACGGGATAATATAGGGGAATGAAACTTTGTATGATTCCTATTTTTTTTGTAAACGAAACCCTGAAACTTGGCACGTACACTTTTAGTTGTATGTAAATAAAAATGACGTATTTTAGCATTTTTGAAAAATCATCCCCTAAGTGGGAAAATTCGAGAAAATTACCATTGGTGTAGCGTAATGTTATACGAGCATACATTTGTAACATCTCTGACCACCCATTTGGCGATAAATGTCGTCATAGTATTAGTAATTACTTACGTTTTATGAGGATAAGACATGACGTTACAAAAAATATTTGCCATTATTTACCTACTCGATATTAGTATTTTGACTGCTTTTTGTGAAGATAAAAGACAGACGTACGGGCGAAACGGACGGACGCGACAGGGCCAGAGAAAAAAAAATCGTCTGCATGCTGGTTTACAGACAAGAGATATAAGTCTTTACCAAATTTTCCTTGTCTTATACAAAATTCTTCCTTGGCCAACTTTGCGCATTTTGTGAGCGTTTATTTTACAGAAAGGAAAGATAAGGGTTAGATTGCAGACCATACTCTTAAAATAAATGAAAGGGACCGGAATAAACCCTTCTGAGAGCCTTTGACGGAATTTGCTTAATAAGATGTAAGAAAAACAATGGTTCTTCAACTGCCTTAGTAGTAAAAGTTTTAGTAACTTGGTTAAGATATTTTATTTTATAAATTGCTATTTACTGCTCACCAGAGAACTTTTTGCTATTGTTCGTCTCTAGTACAGTTAGCTGGCCCAGTGCAAATTGGTGGATGTTGTCGAGCTAGTGGCCAGTAGGGTAGTCAACACGTAAAGAAAACGCAAATTTAGCGATTATCATTACCATCATTATCACCATTCAGCTGAAAACGTCTCCTGTTGAATGTACAGGCCTGACTTATATATCTCCACAACTGCCAGTCTTGAGCGACCTGTATACAGGATTCCTCTGGCTCTAATTGATCACCTGGTAGACAGTTAATTTCTCAGCCCGTGATCACTACTAAAAACCTTTGTTATCAATCGGTTATACCCGATGTGGCCCAGCCATTACTACTTTAGCGTGCTGTTTATTTGAGCTTTTTCGGTGATTTTGGCTCTTTGGTGAATTGCGAAAAGAATCACCTAGCATAGTGGACAAGAGTTAGAGAGTACTTTAAGTTTCATAAAAGTAAAAATGTAGGTGCAATTTGTTCCATTCCCTACCTTTTCATTCTGCCATCCATATTGCAAAGACGCTGCGGTGATTTTCATCTATTCCAAATATAATAATTATATCCTTCCGGGATTCCGAGCCAAACGGTTTATAAAGTGTGTGGGTCGACCCTGAGCAGTGTTATTTAATATACATACCTAATTACAACTCAGTTATGAACCAGAGACCTGTAAGTTAGTTAGCGGCACATGTGGTGTGTTGTAATTAGCAAATTTCTGCAAGGGGTGGCATCCTATCATATTCTGATCCCAACTCCGCTAATTTTCCACATAGCTTTTTTATCTCCAAAGATATGGCTGAGCGACTTTCAACTTACCTTAATTATCAATTTTACTTCATTTAACATAGAATGCTGCGCGTGATACGATACTGTTTTAGGGTTCCGTACCCTAAGGGTGCCAACGGAGCCCTATTACTAAGACTACGCTGTCTCTGTTTGTCCGTCTGTCCGAACATTAAAAGGCTCTAAGTTAAAATTTAAGGGGGTCTTCATACAAGAAACACAATTTCGTTGTTTTTGCTCTATCGTAAAAACATAGACATACAAACTTTCAGTTTCACTGATAGTGTAAAGTACCTATAACTACATCCCTGGTGACCACAATGAAGTGTGTAAAAATGTAGTTCCGAAGATAAAAATTATATATTTTTCATATTATAATTTATTTCTAACACTGTTTAATTATATTTTAATTTTAAATATGCTACGGGTGTGCAAGCATAGTGCTTTGTGAAATGGAATATAATAAATGATCAGTTGATAGTCGGGTTAATAGAAATAAATAAAACGTAGGTGAAGCTACGACTTAGCACGCTAAATTCATAACGGATTTATCTTATTGTGGTTAGACTTTAGCGAAGTTAGTTGTGGCGAATCCTGTGTTTATTGTATTTTAACACTATAAATCCTAAGTGCGGCCTCAACACTCACCATCAAAGGCTCCAGCAAGATAGGTATTAAATATAGTAAAGGCATATAATATAAACGACATGATACGTATACATAAGATACTATTATATCCGCCATTTGACACCGAAATCGGTGCCGATGAAACTATACGATCGGCTCTTGGGCGTTATATGCTCGAAAACTCGGCATGTTCTTTATATCTGATATGAGTTAACGTAACCGTATCGATCTGACGCCCCACTGCCCGACAACTGTTTATCTATATACATGCAATAAAATAGCTTAATTTTAGAGCAACAGGGTTCAAATTCAACTCGCAAGATTACTTATTTATAAAATTGACATTGTATGTGGAATGTTACAATTTTCTTTAGATAACAACAGAATGAAAATTTATTATTATTTTCTGTTTATAGAAAAGAAGATATACGAACTGACTGACTGATTTAATGACATATTAACGCACAGCCCAAAGCGCTTGGTCTAGAAACTTGAAATTTGTTAGTGGGTACCTTACATGTTTGCTGATGCCCAGGAAGGGAGATATTCCCCAAGAAGGGATTTTGCAAAATTTATCCCCAAGGGTTCGAAGTTTTAAAAGTTAAGAATCCGTTAATTTGGACGCTTACCTAATGCATAAAAATTTTTAGCTAACCCTGAACCTGAAGTGGAAAACTAAAATAAACGTGTTTCACCGTCTTTGAATAATCATGCTCTTGGGGGTAAAGCAGGTGATTAAAATGTGTATTTGAATTCCAATATTTTGTAGGTAATATCAGAAACAGTTAAAGCTTTGTTCTTTTTAAAGTCCACGCGGACAAAGTCGCGTGAAAATGCTTCCTAGTTCTATCATAAAAGAAAGTCTCAAAATTATAAATGATAATTTTTTTGCGAGGGTTCATAAAGATGGATTAAATTACTTCGTCTTGTTACAAATACAATAAAGACGGAAGGTGTATTGGTAGGTATGTAAGTTTCTTTTGTCGTTGGCGTAATGATGATCTATCCGTTTCTATTTTATTTATACCCCTATATTTTAGTTGTCAGTTTGTCATAACGTATGTGTTTATCACCCACTAACAATTAACAATAACAATAAAGATACCCAGCTTAAAATAACGACATTGTTTTTAGTATCATACCTATTGGTAATTAATGGTGTCTTACTCACAACTAAATAAAAAAAGTCATACATATCTTTTAACTTCTTAAATATTTTTTACTTCAAGGTTATGCTGGTTACATCTTTGCATTTTACAACAATAAGGCCAAGTTTTAACTAAGTGTAGGTTATTTAGTTTATAGTTTTAAAGGTATAAGTACCAAAACCGAAAATTAATTAATATTTTATCTATTACTTTTCGATAAAGGGTATCAAAAGCGATCAAGTGCATTAAGTTGCCTTCGACCCTCGGTCAGATTTTTTAACGATGTCAAACGCTCCTTCAGCGAATTGCTGAAGCAGAAATAATCTCTTTATGCGACATTGTAGTGCTTCAGATTTACACTTCGACCAGAATTACGTTTTTGTAGGAAAAATCTAACTAAGCTAAATTTTAAGTAAGGTTAAGCACCCACTCGTATTCTAATTATAAACCTTATGAAAATCTTGCTCCTAATATTTAAATGTGAACGTATGGATGTTTGTTACTCAATCACGCTTCAACCACTAGATGGATAGGGATGAAACTTGGCACAAATATAGATACCGAAAAAATCAAAAGTTCCCACGGGAATAACAATAACCGAGCTAAAACGAACTATAGCTACAGCTATATAGCATATTCTTAATTAGCAACTAACCAACCACTGACGAGCAAAAATAACTAGTCACATAGACGACAACATTTCCTAAACAACTCATGTTAAACAGTATTAATAATACTATATTAATACTGCGATGTGACTATATTAATACTGTGATAGATCTATGAAGTTAAAGGTACATATTTAATCATTTATTTAACTATTCATGTGTAAAATAAAAATCATTTTAAAATTATTTTTATTCTATGAAGCTATATTTACTAGTTTATGAAATATCGTTGTTTATGCAAATGACTAGTAACTGATCAAGACTAAATTCTTTTTATACCACTAAGGTGGCAAACAAGCTTACGGTCCGCCTGATGGTCAGCGGTCACCGTAGCCTATGGACGCTTGCAACACCAGTGGTATCACTTGCTCGTTGCCGACCCTTCAGAAATTTTAATAACTTCATTAAATTAAATTAATAATTAAATTGAGGTATAAATAACGACTAGGATATTTTTTCAAATCGGTGGACATCCCAGACAGTTTCACATCAAAGTAAGTTAACTAAAATAATTAGGTACTTATACTTAACACATCAGTTTTATTTACATATATACAGCGTGTAACAAAATAGGAGTAGCAAAAACAGATTGTACCTATACTTATAACAGGATTGTTAAACAATGCAAACATTTTCATACGGCTTAGCCGAAAACCACAAACTCGTGAATATATGATTATCCACTAACTAAGCTTAGGGATTTATATACACGTTATCAACATTGCATATCCCTTTTAACATGTTAGAACATCCCTTTGAACTTGTTTAAACATAGTTTCGTAAAACTTAATCCTATTTCTTCTTTGTAGTGGAATTATTCATTTGCTAAGTAAGTACTTGTAATTACTTATCTTGTGATGTTCTATCAACTTTCCTAAAATATAATGTTCTCACAGACATACAAATAAACTGTTATAATTGAAACATATGCTTCCGTGTTTCGAATTGTGTTTAATCGTTGCTTGTTACCTGTTGTTAACAAATTAGTTTAGGGAGAAGAGTCAACAAGATACTTGATTTATTTAATTAAATTCCATTAGTATCTTTAAAAACTGTTGATAATATATTTTTAGTTTATGCAGTTCCAAGACAATACGACTGTAGGTACTGCCATTAGACTAGTATGTCTGGTGATGGAACTTTATCTACTCTTACATAAACAATAGTAATTCAAGGAACCACTGCTAGCTAAGCTATGCTGTCGAGATAAGAAATAGCAATGACGATAGGTACGACTGTTCTTAATTCATAAGAGGAAGCGTTTTATAGTAGCGCAAATACTAATATGTGGACGTAATAAAAACCATTGAAAAAGGAGAAATCAATTAGATGTTTTTCTAAGAAGAAATATTGACATGGCACCTTTCCGGCTTGTAGGAAATTTAATTACTACATTTAAATAAGAGTCAACATTTAAGTATGTTACACAAGTATGTATGAATGTATGCGTAACCAGTGGCTGCATATGGACCCGCAGAATGATGTAGGAGAGAGCCTCTGTAGCAGAAGGTTGGCCACGTCTGTCGGAAGACCGATGGCCGATGAAGCAGGCGTATCCTAGAGTGGAGACCACGTATGGGACGGCGAGCGTAGGACGCCCTCCAGCCCGGTGCATCGACGACCTTAAAAAAGTGGCTGGTGGTGGCTGGATGCGGAATGCAGAGAACCAGAAGAAATGGCGCGCCATAGATGAGGCTTATGTCCAGCAGTGGATCAATATGAGCTGATATGATGAAACTACACACGCTAGCGAGTATCAGCGTTGCAAGATTTTTTTTTTTGCCAACTCGGGATTTAGGAACTTTTTGAGTGAAAAAAGCGGGAAATAGTAAAAAATACGTATATAATCAAAAGTTTTTGAATATTTAACTTTTTATTTGAGTTTAAATTACGTTTACATGACAATAGATAGGTACTTAGTAAAAATATCCATAGAAAATGTATTTTAATAAAAATGTGATATTTATACAATATAGATACAGAGAATGTAACCAATTATGTATATTAGTTCTATGACGCAAACACGGACATACTAATTAGTAATTATCGACAGAAATCCATACTTAACAAAATTTTGCAAAATAAAGAAATACGATCATTAAGGAATGCTACTGGCAATGGACATTAAGATTACAAGGTGATTCTGTCAAAAACATCATTTGGTATTCGATAACAGAACAACCTGTTTTCATCTTGTTTTGTAGTGTTTTGTGACATTATTGCTTGTGGATATTATTATACCTATAATATCAGAATTATCTCACTTCCGACTACGTTTTAATATATTTTCCGGTTCCGGAGCAAATGCATTATGATTTCAAGGTGAATTGCTTTAATTCTTGTCCATATTTTTATTCTATTTCTATTTTTTTATTTTTTATTTGCGTACTATCGTCGTATTTTTGTGTCGTTGTTTATTACAATTCTTAATCAAATCTTCCTTTCTAGGTTTACTATTTGAGCCCAGTAGGTGAAAATTCACAAAAGGATCCTTGAAAGTAACAGCCTGCTTTTTTAAGAGATTTAAATTTTATTATGAGATTCATCAAGAAATGTATGTATCTTTGTTTTGAACCCCAATGGGTGGATGCACACTTACATCATAATGTACCCTTTTATTACCAACCAGTTTGTTAGTTCTGCGTGGCAGGTGGGTTAGCCCATCGCCACAACATTGCTTTTGATACATACTACCTATTTGGACTATAAGGAAAGGTAAGGTAAGGTAGCTTTATACCTATGTCCCGTATGTCATAAATCACGAGCTTTAGAGTAACAAGTATAAGTGGTTAAATGAAAAATCAGGTATAGAATGATGTACCCTTTGCTAGTTCTTAATGTAAAACAAGTGCTTTACTAAAGGATAATGAGCATAAACGTATGGAACCTGGTACCCGGTCCAATAGACATAAGTGACATATCATTTGAAAGGTTTTTTACATGGGTCATGGATCATTAGGGCGCTTGTCTCTATTAGCTGTCCTAAAAACTTTTTTAAGACTTTAAAATACTTTTGCTTTCGCTTAAAATGGCGTTTGAACCCGCCGTTGATTACTTTAACACCCACCCACCAGCACAAGGTTACTGATTGAGCTTGATCAGTGGTCACCTATGTCTGCGTTACATCTAGTATGACCAGATATGCGTCCATTTGTAATAAATACGAACGAAAATCTAGATTATATTGACTACTTATGTAGGACTTGATTTAACTTAGGTATTTAAGTACGTGCATCTCTGAACGGACTAATATTACAAACTGCTCACTATAGAAAATATTATTCATCTTGTTGAGACCTATCAAACGAAACTACAATGATGGCTCTTGGAAGGTGCCGTCCTTTATCAATCAAATCACAACAAATGCCTGTCATATATCTAAAAAAATTACGACCGAAGCGTGTAAGCTAGTTTTGATATATCATACTATAAACATGCCACCTATGTTCTATCGATTCACCAAAATCTAATTACTAATAAAGTTCCTATTACTGTATTTACATCTCTTAAAGTTTCCATTTTAAAATTAAGAAAAAGTAGGGATTTATGCGGAGTAACATTTCAAGTTATTTCTGTCTAAGACTTGTACCATTCCAGTGCGAATGGGTTGCATTCATCTAAGTTACAGAGCTCTCGCCTTCTAATGGTCTAATGTATTGTTATAGTGAAAGGAAAATCTTTTCCACCTCCCCAAGATAGTGCAAAGCTGGCCATCGCATCGGTAGGTATCTCTCTGAGAATTTCTGAGAGCTAAAGTGAGTGGAACGACGACAAAACATCGATTGAGCATAATTTTTACGTCGCCATTTTGTGTCTGTAAAAGCTTTTAAATACATTAAGCTCCGTCGATACGAAAATGGATGTTAAAATGATAATTTTATTGCTATATTTCTTTTTTGCTTTATTTTTATTTGATGTATTTTTAGAAGTTAGGAAAAGTACTATTTAAAAAAAATATCTTACGATTTTATTATTTATTCTGCTATTACTTATTGAGAAACGCGAAATCCAAAAGTGTACTAAATTTTATTTTTAAATTTGAATATATTAATTATTAAAATCAATTTAGTAAGTAAAACATGTATAGATGTTGTATTGTATGTACATTACAACTATATAGAAACTGATCAAAAAAACTGTCAGCTACTGACTCTATTCATAAAAAAATGGCCTTGATCTGAGGAAGTCTTGCATCATCATAAACGTTACTTTCTCGTCCCCTGAACCCCATATTACAATTCTGATATCTGGAAATTGTTAAAGTTATGGCCAAAACGACAAAAAATTTTTTTGGAATTAGTATAGGCATCTGTTAACTCCTAATATGGCCATTTATTTAGTCGTCTATTTTCCCAAATTCTAGGAAAAAATGTATTGTACAAATATTTTTCTTTTCCTAGCCATTCAAGAAACAGAAAAAACCAAATGCAAGATGTTTTGACATCTTGAAATTTTTTTTAAGCGACCGCCCAAAGAAAATAAGTAAAAAGTGCTTCACCATCTTTTGCTCTTTTGGGGATCACTAGCGACTCATACTTAGTTGCCAAATCAATCAATCAAACAAATAAGAGTCGTGTGACAGATATTGCGCAGAAAAAACGTCACTTCATAAGCTAAAGATATGGTAATGAGGCTCCGGAGCTTCCAGCATTCACGAAATCTCGCAACTTGTTCTTACTTAACACGATGTAGGCAGTGTGTACCTACTGCGCGTGACATAATTTGGGAGTAAGCTCACAATAGAAAGATCCTTACTCTGTGCTAAAGAGGTCCTTGTATCTATTGTCTCTTAATCTTAAGATGAGACGCAAGAAATGATTTTTGGTTCTGAGCGAGGTTTTATTAATATACTAAGCTTTACATATTTTTACTACGAATACGTTTAATTTAGCGATTAACAAGTCGGTTGGCTTAATTATTATTTACTTGTACCAAAAGCTATTGATTCTTGTACAGCGCGTACCATAATATATTAATATTTATATAATTTCTATTATTACTATTTATAAATTTATATATAATATTATTATTATATTTATTATTATATATTATTTTCGCGGAATAGGCGTTGCATAATTAACTAAAGATATGGTAATAAGACCCTTGGTTGCCGTGGTCGTTTTTGGAACGAATTAGGTACCAATCGTTAGTACAAAGCAACAAAGTTTTCTAACCCGGTGGTCAAAAATCAAAACTACAGTTCGCCATATTGAAATAGTGTGAACTTACGCGAAACTAGCGACCAAATACCGGGTCAGAAAAATTTGTTGCACTGTAACGCCAAATTAATTATTATGTAAAAGAAGCCTAGTGGTAGAGTAAGGCATTGTCAACACGATCCGCTAGGGTTCTTCTACCAACTAATTTGGTGCTACTGACCTACGGTTGGTACCAAATACGTGATCTGTGGATTCTTAACCCTACTAGATAATCGGTCTCTTCTTGGATCAAGTTCCCTACTTTCGAATAAATGAGACAGGAAGTAATGTCTGGCTTTGAGTTGGGTTTCACTGTCTATGAAAGCTTCTGAACACTTTTTTGACCACGAATGCATTTATTTGTGAGAACACATAACATTGGTTTAATAAGTTATTTTCATTAAACTTCTACTGGTCTTTACGTAACGGTGTGTCTTTCCCATATTAAATTAACTTCGAACAATAAGTAACGCTACTATTGTGTAATCATATTTATTATTCCAAACAAACAGCTCCTTTTTACATAACAGCTCCTTTGCATAATAGTCTAGTTTTGATCATTCCTACACAATAACAGTTCTATTTTCCTTATCACAGCCTCGAACGAAGTAGATCAACAGCGATTGTGGAGTTTGGTCCATGAATATGCAGAAGTGTAACGTTGACGGTTGCTAACAAATTTGTTTAGACAGAAGCGTGGTTGGGGACGTTCTATCAATTGGATTTAGCGAGCAAAGAACCTTGGATTAGACGTGCTTTATCAATTTAAACAATTTTATTATTGGCCTTCGTTTTAGTTCTATATGAAATTAAGTACGTTACTCGTTTTTACGTTCTAACAATCTGATTGTACGTAGTTTGTAAAAAAACAAACTTAATGATTCCTAGATTTTATAAGTACTTTATGTTTATGTCTAAGTCGCGTTATTTTTATTAACCTTGTTGGTATACTTTTACTAATTAATAAGTAATTAATTATTAAGGAGAGTATTATCAGTAGTAACTTTTTTAGAGGCCCGTAACAAATTTTAAAAAGTATTAAATTACCCTGTGCCGTAATATAATATTACCCTAGCTGTATCTGCTATCATTTAACTACGGTAATTCACGACTAATGGGAAATAAGCCACTTTAACCCTTTGTCAGTTTTTAAAAAACTATAAAAAGTAAGTCAGGAACATTATTTTCTTATTTACGAATTAAAAAATCGGAAGGCAACATTGTAATGTTTAGGCCTTATATCGAGAGTATCACAGGTTAACCGTTTGCTAGATGGCTCTATGTTCCTAACTATTCCAATTAAATTAAACATCATTATTTTACAATACGTCAATAATTTTAGATTTTAAGAGATGTAGTTTACACATTACTTTAGAATGTTTAGTGACAATGTACCAAATTTATGTTATTTAGTTAGACTTAAGTCCACTACGGGTATTTGCTAGTCTGTGGTTATTAATGTTTACCACAGCCAAACGAAGGCCTGCTTAAAAACATTTAAATTTACTACATGCATTTTACTACATAGGAAACCAGTAGTTAATATTGATGACCATTTGAAACAATAATTTGATGATGCACACATACGGTACGGTACGGTATATACACATACGAGAATTAATAAAAAAGACAAGTCAATAACAAATAAAGGAGGCAGTCGAAATCTTAGAATTTGTTATTTACAAAGACACGATAAATAGTTTTGTATGGCCATTATTTATTTCTGCAAATTAACATACTTTTATTTTTATTGCTGTTAGTATTGTGGCAACACTGATATCTGTACAATATCCGTAAATATCTTCCTGAGAGTGGGATGCTCCAGTATTACCCACGATTTATAGAACGACGACACTAGTAAAGAGTTTGTTCACCTGACTATAATATAGTTTGTTTAGCGAAATGGGGTTTATTTTTACACACACACAGTGGAATAAACTTTTCTAAACTTTTGACCTTGGGTTTTTGGTCGCTAGTATCGTTGTAAGTTCACACCATTTCAATATGGCAACTGTAGATTTTATTTTTGACCACTTGGTCAGAAAAGTTTGTTGTACTAACCTACATAAATATTGTAACTATGTGTAGTTATTTTATACGCAAAAACTTACTTAGTTTAGTTTATTGGGAGTGTAAGCACCCTGATCATAAATTAGTTAGCTACCATTCAACATTTAGAGAACTTTCACAAATAAAGTTACTTTTAAAGGCAATATTTAATGGAGGATTAGTAATATAACTAAAATGCTATTTTACCTTTACTGTGTTACTGTGTTACCTACTAAAGCTTCTGATTTTTACTAATGCTCTTTATTTCTTATCATTGTCTAAAAGAAATCAATTTGAGATAAAAAGAAAATTTGTTCTCTTTATTATGGTCATGATTGCAAATTATACATGTTTTTCCAAGTCCTTTCATTATCATACAATTATGTTACATACCACTGATCTAATTTGTCGACACTGTAAACCGATGGAATCTATTAAATATATTCATAAGCGAAATTCACTTACTATCAGAAAAAATAGCGTAGCTTACGTATTAGAAATTTATCTGATAGGTTCGGTAGATGTTATAAAATTTTCCGAAATAACCCCTAAAGGGTAAGAACGATGTAAAAAATAACTGGCGCGGGTAACATCGCGGGGCGCCTATTAAATGTAACATAAAAATACCAACTAACATTTCTAGAACGTGCGAAATTTAACAGCCAGGTAAATAGGACATGTATAACATATACCTACATGTACCTACCATGTGCATGTTAAGTATTATCAGTAACTACTATGCAAATGTTACCCACTTACAGCCAGTGACTTTCACACGTGTTTTTGGGACCGTGTGCCGAGGTGATAGCAAAGTGGGTTATCATTGTTTGGCAAGCGAATGAAGCGAAGCAAAACGAGCCCGTATCTAGCGTGATGGGTGGCTGTACTAAACGTGTAATACCTACCTGATAAGGTTAAGAGGATAGGTACCCTCTTCGGTGGAATTTTTTTACATTGTGCTTAGTTTAAAGTAGGTACGGAGATCTTGTTTGCGTCTAAGTTAGGCAAAGAACTTATTAGCGTGCTCCTAAGTACTTTGATTCAGCTTACTAATATTATTGGTTCATGTTGAAGTACTTATCGAATTAACGAAAAGCTTTGTGTCTAAGTACGACAGTCGACGATATACTAACGATAGAATAATAGTTGAGGTAAAGTAAATATTTTTGTATTTAAAATTGGGCTTGGGCTCTAACAACGATCTTTGAAAGCTACAGAGGTGCGATAAAATGATTCGGAGAAAAGTGTTACATAGGTAAGTATTTACTCGAAATTATACTTTAAAGGAAATCTACTCATAGCCTGGTATCAGAAACTAGGCACTGTTTCTAAGGCAATAGTCTAGGGAAATAACAGGTAGTTTTGCCATCAATTGTATATTTTAGTATTTACTTACTCTTTTCGATACCGATTGTGTGTAGTCTCGAGAGGCTAGATGTTAGTTGTTGCTAGCTTGAAAATAAAATACAAACAATCCTATTAACGTTAGTTTTTCTTTACCCGATAAGTATTATGTACAAGTACTTACCGAAATAGAAAAAAGTAATTTTCTGCATATCCTGCGACGATGGTTATATTCATAAATATCTTTAATATTTCGCAAACTTAAATTTTTTTTCAGTTAGTTGACATTTTTCTAACTACAAATGTTTTGCTAAGACATACAAGATTTATGTTTGAAAATATATATAAGATAATAAATTTCATAATGGACGTTTGTTGTCGAAAATTAGAGTTATTTGTATCTTAAAGTGAAAATACCTTTACGGTCCTATTTCCTAAATTTCCTATCTTGTCAAATTAAATCCATTAAGTCCAATATTATAAATAAGTAAATTTAAGATACAGCTGTTGAGATACACGGCAGTTTGTAAGCCAAGTTCAGTAAATGAAACGGATACTGTGCGGCCGTTTGTTATATTGCACGAAGCTCTTTGAACTACTTTTCACCTTGCCTTAATCACAGAATTAATTTGTAGTACCTGACTGCGAAATACTTTTCAACTTATTTTCATCTCATAATGAATGATTAGTAATTATCTGCCTCAAAATGTACTTGTCCTACGTCTACATACAAATAAAAATTAGCATTAAATCTCACATTGCTTTAGTGTTACAGTAGTGTACAAAACAGAAATATTTATTTTATAATTCCTAAAATATGATGTTCAAAATTCCCTATTTTTCGACACTAATCAAATATTTGTGATATGATGTCAGAAATAATTGACCAGGTGACATAGCTAGACTACTGTCTCGTGCACGGCCGTATGTATTTTCTTTACAAAATTGAAATTTTACTTACTGGCGATAGCGGCGCGGCAAATACGACACCTGATTTGTACTAAACTTGGCCCCTTTTGACATCGAGTGATCAAGTAGCATGTATATTCCACTTGACGTATTTTGTGCGTACTTTTCGAGAATATTAAAGAAACATAACCAAAACATATTTTATTTACGAAAAAAATTAAATTTTCCGTTAGATATTGAACAATGAAATGTATTAACTATCACTTTTATATCGCTTTTCTAAAGCTGTTAAAACATGTAAACATTAACTTTCCTCTTTATATTTTCTTTCATTCAATTTAGTTGCTACGTACAAATTTTAGTGGGTCTGAAATAGTTTGCGTGCGTGATACGTAGGCGTTGTGTTTAGGATTGACGTAAGCATATAGTAATTATAGCAGACGGTCAGACTTACAGATCGGCTCCTAATTACATCATAAAATTACCTAGGTTTAGTAAACAATTATATTAATGTACTAGTAATAAGAATAAATACGTAGACATCTAATCGAATTCCTTGTGTCAGCACTTGAGTAATGGTGCAAGTAATTCTCATTTAGCTAAACTATTTGTTAATGTTTTGTTATGTGTTAATAGATATAATGTAACTCATTATATTTATTACCTTCAAACAAGAAATTCTTGTATATATGTATTTATAAACTCTGAATCTCGGAAACGGCTCCAACGATTTTTATAGTTTGTAAATTGATTTAGCTAGGTTTTATTTTTAGAAATCGTCGTTTTGTCCATGTTTTCAGGCAATGATCAATTGAGAAATATGACTCTTTCTGACATCTATTGGCGAGAAGTAATACTATTTTTTTACCACTTGACAATAGATGACGTTGTTAAGCAACACTAAAGCTACTTGGCAATAGATGGCGTTGTTAAAAAAAAGGAGCAAAGCTCGGTCTTCCAGGTACTTATTATTGTGATATTATTATGACACAAAAATTTAAATACCATTAGTAATCTCCTTTTTATAATCCTCCTTTATCAACAGTTGGTTAAAAATTCAACTATTTTATTTGGGTTTCGTAAATTTATTATATAGTTCTGGCTCAGTAATAAACTTTTTCTTTACAAATAAAATAATATACCTGAAATGTACCTGAAACATTATGCAATATCATTTTATGAACTTGTATGTATGCGGATTAGGTACGAGCGATTCATTGGAAGGAAGACCGGTGGCACAAACAGTGGCACATCTGTGTCAAGGCATTTCCCTATTACAGTTTGAACACGGGTCTACTCAATGGATCAATGGCGTAAATTGAATATTGTGGTCACGTAGATAATCGATTTATTGCGTGTACTGTTCACCTTAACTGGTTATATGACGGACAATGATTGAAATATTTGGTGTAGGTGTTTGATATATGTATGTGAATATTAAAAAAGTTATGTCATAATTCCCTATCTAATTATATATATGTTAACTATTTTTAAATAATTTTGCAAAATTCATCCCCCAAAGGGGTAAAATAGGGTTTAGAAGTTTGTATGGAAATACGACACTTTAAAAGCTGAGTGCATAAAAATTGGTAGGTATTTGGTAAATAAAGGTTAAAAACAAAGAAAGATGTGTTTTAACGTTTTTTGAAAATCATGTCCTAAATCGTAAAAATAGGGGATAATTATAATATATATAATATAAGCTCAATCTCTTCATATAAGCAATGTATGCAATGTATGTATGTATCTTAGCAAATATATGTTTATATATATATGTAATAAATATGATATTATATTTCATGTATATGTAGATGTATATGTATTTATTTTACCTGACCTACAGTTTAAAATATTATATATTAATAGGTATGATTCTTGAAACTTTGTTCTAAGCTACCGGTCTGGTGGGTTATTTAGTCATGTGGCTATAGTTCGTTCACGTGAATTCAGTTTTAGTTATTCCCGTGGGGATAGTGCACGTTATTAAATAATTGCGTTAAAGATCTTGTCATGTCATGACCGCTCAGTTACGTCAATTTGTATCGTCCATTAGCGTTTATCTTGTAATTGTAGATATTACGTAAGTGTATGTAAGTCGTGACATTTCAGTTTTAACCGACACGCACAAGGAATTGTATACACTGTTTTGAAGGATGTGTCTATTAAATGGAAAAACATGTTTACTTTAATGATGCCCATTTCTTCTTAGCTGCAGTTTCCTTTTATACCTACTGTTATAGGTATAATAAATAAAGGTACTAACTACCTAATCGTACTAATACTAGTACTAATCTACCAAATGTTAAATGTGTTAAACTGTTCATCTTATATAAAGCAACGTTTCGTTAACACAGTATAAATAGGGTTAATATAATTTAAATTTAATAAGATATTATCGAAACTTTGTGTCCAATTTTCTTTTTGCGATTAAACGTACGTGTAGGTACTTAATAACCTACTTACCCAAGGATAGAATTCTTTTATTTTTATTTAAATTTTATTCTGTAGTAATAAAATATTGTTATCACTCGACACATAGTTTCGTTCTTACCTACTGACAATTCATTGGAAAAACGTGTCTTCTCAATACTTTCAATATTATTTACATAACCTAAAACTTCGGATTAAAAAGTATTACACTTTTGTTTTACTAGACATAACGTTTTATTAATGCAAATTTATAAACTTTGGCTTTAATCGTTTCTTCATATACTTCATTCTTCATCGAGCTTATTCGCGTGTATAGAGGAAATAAAGCAGAGACGAATACCAGCAGTTCAATAAAAACAGCGATAAAAATACATGTGTTGCTGAAACCCGAAAAAGCGTTGCTGGCAAGGGGTGGTAAGTTCGTAATCTGGGCCACTGACGTCAAACTTTTCGCATTAGGGAAGCTACTGGGTCTCGGTCGAGGGGCGGATACGAGGCCGAAACGGGGTGGGGTAATGGCGCTTCTCTCCCGACGTTAGGACGACAATCCCATAAAGTTATTCCACTTCACCCCCATCGTGACGTAGAAAGCCGCCAGAAACTAACTTGTTCTGGAAAACTTGTAACAAATTTTGTGTTTGACGTTTTAAATATGATATGGGTATTTTAACCTTATTTTAACAAAACAGAAGTCAAAACGGGCAACGCTTAATTATTAAGCACAATTTAGGCGTGTTTACGAATGTATTTGTTGCGTCATCGATTTATAGTGAGATAGCCTATGGTATACCTTATTCATTATATACGAAACCTTTTAGCACTTTATTACCGTAATAACTTCATCGATACTTAATGGATATTTTTATTACTTACAGGGAGGCCTGAAATACGAAAAATGGACGCCAATCGTGATCTTTTTTTTTTATCAAAACATTTTGTAGCACAAAAACTTTATCCAATTTCGCTTCGGCACTGTCGTGTAATGTTAAAATAAATGGTGAAAGATATTCTCTCAGTAAGGGCGACACTTCGAAAAGAAAGTAGGGCAGACTACGTCCGTCTATAATGATGAATGTGCCCCATTTATTCGTTGCCGATCTCCGGGGATGTCTCGGGGAAAAAGTTGATTGATGTACAGATCCGACTGACGTTTCCGTTATAATTTAATAGTTTTATTATATAATTTTTTTGCAGTAGCTATTCTTTAAAAGAAATGCCTATTTTACACTTATGACGAGACAATTTACTACGTGATGAATAACCTATAGCAATCAGGGCAATACGCATAAGTTTCATAAACCTTAAAGTTTGCAATTAATTCGTTTAGCCAATCTTGATTCAAAAAGCGATAAATAAACAAACATACAAACCTAATTTTCTTTATAATATAAGTTACGATAGTTGAAGTAATATTAAGTTTCGATACTACACTAAATATTTATCATTCGCGTTAAGACTATTGAAATCTAAAGATCGAAAGATTTTTTCGATGTGTACAGATATACTTATCTAGCAACTACTACTCCCTATCGCATATTACTATAGTTGCTGTTTCCTATAGAATCCGAGTAGACAGACTTTTGAAAGGCTCTTGAGTGGCAACTACGTATTTGAAGACGCAGCGTGAGACAACCTTCTACCAGGTAAAAAAACGAAGCCAGAGGCCGCAAGCGACTCAGAATCAGCCATTAAAAGTAGGAATAATATTGACGAGGCTACTGGGGATGCCTACGATCAACTGATCTGTGGATGTCTTCCAGCTAACACACGGTAAGAAGACAACCACTGAAATTTATGTCAATTCGTTCTAGACTTTACTACACAGAATATCCGAAATTTTAAACCTTTTCTTTAGAATTTGAATAGTTAGAATTCCAGTGTAGGCAGATATCCAGACTGGAGTATTAATGGATATTATGTTTGATTCTATACGTATATAAGATTAATTCAGTCTTCGTTCCCACTTACGCCTACTATAAGGAGGCATTTAGACATGATTAGTTTAGAAGAAAATTGGGGATTAACTGAGAAATGTTCTCAACTATGCTTCAATTTTAATTGTTTTTGTAACATTGTTAGGTGTTCTTGAATGTGTAACGTAAACTGTAATAGTAATAATATGAAATAGTTTTTCAACTGTGTCAGGCCATTTTGTGTATTGATGCAGAACAAAAAGAAACGAGGCCGTATCGAAATAAATTTTTACATTGTCATGAAACCAATAAGGTAATTAAAAGAATAGTGAATATTATAGTATGGTTAGTAAAACGTTAACTTTACTACAAAACTAACAATAAAGAAACAAATATCTTAACTTATTATTCACTAGCTCTTGCCCGTGGTGCCACCTGCCCTAAAATGTAAATATAGAAAAAAACCGACTCTCATTTGACGTTTTCAATTAGCCTATGTCCTTCCCCGGACTTAAACTATCAGCATTCCAAAATATATCTGAATCGATACAGCGGTTTAAGCGTGAAGAGGTAATAGACAGGCAGAATTACTTTCGCATTTATAATATTTATATGGATTAAAACATGTTTTGTATATTTATATTTGTTTTTAAATTATGTTATATTAGTCAATAGTTATTAGATGAGAACACACAGATTGTTCAACAAAAAACAAAAACAAGTGAACGTTCAACGAACCGTTTAAAATACAAAATTAGAACGGATGAACAAAACAAAATTAACTAAAAGGTTGACGAATAAAATGACCGAACAATAGTCTATCCGTGACATTGGCAAGGCTAGGCCATTATTTTAAGTCGGCAGAAGAAAAATTATGTCTTCAAAATGCTTTGGAGTCGCTTCACAGTCACGCATACCTACAACTGCGCGTGCAATCAAAACACGCAATGGATGTACGTGACATTGCGATTTGCAAGGTCACTTAACCATTATCAAGTATTTGCTTTTAACCTTAACTCATAGCAAAAAGGTGTTTTATATTTTGTAGGACTCCAGGCAACTTGCAACCTTTTAATTGTAAAGATGTGAGGTCACTATTGATTAACGTGTAGCAGAACTGACACTCTTAATGAAATGCGGAATGTTTTGAACGTGGCAATTTATTTGTAGAAAACATTGAATTGAATGTTTTTTCTTGAGCGACGCAAGATTGAACTCGAGTGAACGCACTGTATAAGTGGATGTTACTTTTTGTGTCTTTTTCTGATAAATTCTTCGTCCGTCACTCTTCGTTTGTTTTTTACGACTCTTTTTATTGCTACATATTTCCTCTTTGATGTTTTTATTCCTAATGAGAAATTGCAATGTCATCATATTGCTTTAGGATACAGAAGATCTACTTATTTTCACTGACGCGATTAACAATAAAATTGCTTCAAACATATGTTTTTTATAACAGAACATTTATTTTCAAGAAACCTTTTTTTTTGATCCATTTAAAAGGTTTTAAAAATATTTATGCATGCATGCAAGTTATTAAGCAAATTATTTGTATTAGTAATGAATAAATGTTTTTTTTTAATTATCTGTTTTGGAAAATAAATCTTAAAAGCAATTTTGTTGTTTATTATATCAGTAAAAAAAACTGGATCTACTATCCCAAAGCAAAAATAATGAAGTTAACATTTCTTTTAAAATTGTACTGCTTGCCACAAATGAAAATATTTACTGTTATTTACCAACTTTAAAAAATATATAATAGTTTCCCATGTTTATCTTTTTTTTGTAAAATATTTTCATTTCTTTTTTCACATAAGTTGAGTATTTCTTCATCAATTTAAATAAATACTTTCTTAGTAAAAATGGAGTCAATAGATTAACCTCGAGCCATTATTATTAAGATTATTAATTTATTTATATTGTATTTCTTACTTCTATGAAGATTTTGTGTGTTTATAAGATTGATGTAGGTACTAGGACTTTATAAGTCACTAGGAGTTGCAAGTATTTCTTCCTCTTGTTGTGGGATCTTACCATGTATGTTACGTATTTCATTTCTTGTGATGTTAAATTATTATTTTATCCTACCATTTTTTAAGTAAAAAACTAGCTTTTGCCAGCGGCTTTGCCAATGCTAAAATCGGTTATCGGCGTGAGTAACATCTTGATTATAGTAAGGAACTTTGCTTAAGCAAGCTATAGCTGTAGCTATAGTTCTTTGAAGTGGAATCCGGTTAAAGTTATTCCTGTAGGAACTTTTGAATTTTATTTGGGATAAAAGTTAGAGTTTAAAAGCTTATGTCATTTTCCATCTCTTGAACTATTCTTGTGCCAAATTGCAACACAATTAAATCCTCCGTTGCGACCTAAAGACTATTCCTTATTCTGTGTGTAAATTGAAGACAAACAAATTGAATTGTGCATATATAATATAAGTATGGATATGGATATATCGTTAGTCAAATAGTCTTCAAATGAAATCTTTGCCAAATAAGGGATAAAAAGTTCAACAAGGTTTAGTTACTATTTGTCCATTTAAATTAATACCAGGAACAGACGTATTTTTGATTACATAACTACCTTCCTAGCTAATAACAGTAGAGTAACAAAACGTAAGTGACAGGTAATCAACAAGCTTGTAATCATCTAGTAATTAGCTGATGGACGGCCACATCATGGAGCGCACTCATGTGGATCGTCATCATCAATGTCACGGAGCCATTCATCATGACCGTCACCACCACGCATGGTCTCCGATGCGCAAAGTCATTTTATTTATCTCTTTTTTCCCACGAGTGACCGCAACGGGTACTTGGGTAGTGTGAAACCAAGGGAAGGACTATTTTAAATCGTTAATGTTGTTATGGTAGTCTAATAGCTAAGGCACGAAACCAACTGCACCTAACAGGATTTAAGGCTCTAGTCCCGGATATAGCGTTTGACTACGTTGGTTAACGCCTAGAGAAACAAAAAGGATTCCGAATTTACCTTTAAATAATTTTAGTGGGAACCCCATTTAAGCTATGTGACATGTAACCCACATACAACTTGTGGAATATATTTTCTGATGAGTTGGCTCTTAGGGGCCATCTATTTAATACTCACTAGCCGTATTGAATCCTTAACTTTGCCTTACCGCTTGTACAATTAGATGTGTTCTGAGGAATTGTTCGAAATGATGCCCAGTTTGAATAATTAGTGAAAATGATGTGTGTGTAAAATACCGGCCATAGTGTGAAAGTGTACATTGCATTACTTGTTAAAAAAAACTAGACCCAAATATTTACTATGTATTGTAACTGCACCCTCGCGTATTTTTTACTTTCTAGTAGATTAATTTGAAACATGGACAAAATTGTCTTCGCAATAGTGATATTCGAAACCATTATTGCGTATTTGCAGCACCTATCTATAGTCAATAGGGTTTTGTGGGCTGATTTAAATCGCACACAAAATTGGCCTTGAAGAGTCAAGCAAGATTGATTGGTCATTCGGTAAATTGGGATATATATGGCTTCCTTCTTATTGCCTTATTTACGACCTTCTAGGTAGTTCTGTACCATTTACGAATTTCTAGTTCCATTTTGGTAACATTTTTTTTAAAAAAGACACACGACTACATTGAACCTTAGGTATATGCTCTCCTAGTTTATAAATCTCTTCTTAGATAAATATCTTCATAGAACGAAGAACAATATAACAAATATACCTACTTATATTATGTATATGGAAATAGAGATAGAGAACTGGACAGCGCATTTCCTAGCCAGATGTCAAAAAAATGGTCGTGAGTGTGACAGAGACGAAGCGAACCTGTGGTGTCTCTTGTCTCTTTCTGACTTAACTTCTGTTTTAACAAACATCAAGAAACAAAATGGTAGACGTTGATAGAAAGAGAAAAGACACCACAGATTCACTTTGTCTCTTTCTAAAAAAAAAACAATTAAGTCAGGTTATTTCGCAGTCCATAAAAACATAAAAGTAATCTATCCTCCAGCCAGATTGCTCGAGCCGTGGTTTATGACTTGTCATCTCGTGCCCATGAATAGTTCAACCAGGGCGAAACGACAAGAACTAAATGGTAAATGTTTTGTCACGCGTGAGACCCGAAAATAAAATAAAATAATAAAGTGTATGAACTTTTATCTTTTAGTAACCCTAATCCAATTCTATTTCAGATATACGACAAATGCCGTGAACAAAAGGACACACGAAATTGAATTAGCCCACGCAATACTGTCAGGATGTTTCTACTTCAAACACAAACGACAAAATGTCGACACAGTGTTGAACAAGCGGAAAATCTACATACATGAATTTAAATTGAAAACACTAAAGTTCAAAGCGAAATTGTAAGTGGAATACGTCGAGCTCATCATTCAATATCCTTGTTTGTTACAGCTGGTTGTAACGACTAGTAACAGACCTATTCTAGTTTTGTCAGCATACAATTTACCAGTTCCGTGCACTTATAAGTTTCATTGAAATGTAAATACATTTTAAGGAATTTAAGGGTTTTGGGGCCGAATGATAAAATTAGAATAATAGTTTCGTCATATTTGTTCCCGTATGTCATAACTAGATTCCATGTCATATGTATTTTTTTTTATCACATTTTATTTACAAATTTTAAGCTTCAAAATCAGTTGTCGCTTGTCCTTGTACCTGCTATTTTGCTAAAAGTCTATCCAAAATATTGATAAAAAAAGATTCTGAATAGGTTTTGATAAGTATTTGCCCTCTTTTAAATTTATTTCGAGCAACCGCAAAGTAATTGTAAAAGAGTTAAGGTAGTGGTGTTAAAAACTTATAACTACAAAAAAACGTGATTTAACAAAGGTAAATAAATTTCTTCTTCTGCTACCTAGTTATACAAACAGCATGTCAGAAATAAATGTCAATTTAAACGCCAACTTCCTCAATAATATAATTACTTGCTTACCCATACTGACATCGTACATGTCTTAAAAACATTGTTATTTTATGGGTAGATACTAAGGTCGAAATTTTAAAACAGGTACGGAACCGTGACGAGCATGCTCTTGGCTGATTTTTTTCCAAATCTAAATAAAATTTCGGGCTTCGCTGTAAATAATTCTAATTATGTAATCTAATTTAAAAAGTCAATGAATCAAGATGTAACTATTGAACTGAAAAGTAGATAATTGGGGACGAAATAAATATTGCTTTATAATTGTTTATTCATCGCGATAGAGTACACTTCGGTACGTAGATTAGAAGGTCGTATGTGATAAGAAACAGCGACTTGAGAAGAGATAGCGGGTCATAACCAGCAGTGTAAGTTGGGATAGCATAAAGGTGGCTTTTATGATACAAAGGTGTTTTTCAGTAGATACGTCCATTGCTAAGTTTCCTCGTCAAGTTTTAACTAGTGCTTCGATTTTGTTTAATATATTCTAAACCTGGCTGTGTTTGATTTTAAATTACAACTGTTTATGATAACTAAATATTCGACATTATATTTTTTGAAGTGAAAACTTCTTTAGCGACGTTGTGCACTTTTTTTGGTATGGGTAAAAAATGATAAACTCGCGTCAGGTCACGTGTCCTAAACGTGAAAATGCGTAAGACGGATGGAGAGTAGGCAGCTGGCGCGGCGAAGTAGAGGGAGTATCCCCCTCTCTTTCTACGGCGCGGCGAAAATGTATGCCTGCGCCTGCTGTTTCGTTTAGGCGGCGCAGAGCGCTTGCGTGAATGGTCGTGTGTAAATAAACATGTTACAGCGTGCTACGCGCATCCATGGATCCAGCTGATGGCTCGACCGTCTGTGTAGTGGCCATACTGCTGTGTATTCGTAAAATTCGTGTATATAAAGTGTTTAAAATATAGAAATTGAACAAAGTGCATCTTTGTCTTTGTAAAATACGGAAACCGTAATGCCACGCCTATTATAATTTTTATTTTTAGTATTCGCGATTGTGAGTAGTACAGGGAGGTTGAATATGGAATTTTAATTCTATGACAGATTGCGATGTCAAATATACTACGTCAAAAAAGTAAATAAACAAACATTATTATTTCTTGACAATGTCAAAGACATGTCTTGTGACATATTTGAGTGTTCGCGAATCGTGTGTAAAGGTTTTCACTTCTGCCGGCACTCCCGGAGTGCAACTCGTTTTTTTGTTCAATGTCTATAGTCATGATTATCAAATTTAATATTATGATTGTTCAATGCTTAAACAACAATCATTTAAATTTAAGTACATTGATAGGACTGTTTTATACTGAAACGTAACATTTTTTTTTTATTTTCGGTCGATTTGTTGTAGAATCAAAATCGCTTGTTGCTGATGAATTATAAAATGAAACTTCAACGTCACAGTCCACTGGCTAGTGTTTGCATTAAGCCATCTGTTTCAACAATAGCAATTTGCTTTGGCCAACAAATTATCTGGAAAACAGTATGTTTTGACTGAGCACTTAAATCGGAATGGATACCATCAGTCATCATCAGCCTTTTGTGTTTAGGAATAAATAAATGTAGAGCAATGTGGAGGCCTTGATACGGCATTAGCGTACTTCAAGGATGCCTATTAAGTTACGTGGTTCTCTGTCTACAGTTCCCACATTATTAACGATAGTACATGAAAATGTTTCACATCACTGTTTACTTAAAAATGTACAGATATAGCACACTTTAGGTAGAAATAATAAAGTTCCTATTTTGTCCGATTAATATTTATTAAAATTTGGAAAAGCAATTTATTTCCTTTCCTTGCTATTTTAGTATTTTGAAAATTATAATGTTAAAAATTATTAAATACCTTTAAGTAAATTAATATAGATATTATTGTTTTATTTCAAACATAGAGAAATATCTGCGTTTTTTGCTAGAAATTTGTTTGCTTTGTCTCATTTCGCATACTCGTTTAATCTGCCTTTCATATATTTGCGTATAATACCTAATCAGATAAAAAAGGATAGGTATAATTTTATAATTACAAGTATTATCTAACAAAGTATAGCGTGTCTTTGATAATGATCTACCTACAAGCAACTGCACTAACTTTTAATGAGGGTTAAGAGAAAGTTTGGAAAGGGCAAAAGTTATGTCGGAGGATCATTCTCAGTAGTCGGATATTGCGGTATATATTAAAACTGAAGCTTTATAGTGTATCGAATACTGTCTGCTTACTTTTTCTGTTAACATATTAGTTTTATTTCCTCTCCGACAGCAGATATTCTAAGATAATATTAAAAGTGACATATGAATCTCACACTTATTTTTTTGTCACATGTTTATATCTCAATGATTGATAGAAAGAATTTATACGCAAATAAGGTTGCTAGTGTACGCACGCCATTTTGAATTTGGGTTAACGTTTCTTCTTCATCAGCTATTCTGTCGACATTTAACGAGATTTATTCAAATATATGACAAAACTTTGAGGCTTTATGTATAGCATTAACAGTGAATATAATTTCATAGTAAGATTTTATTTTTTCTTAGCTTCGTCTTATATCCATGTGAAGTAACAGTATAAGTTTTAAAAAAGTAAGACACATTCTGTTAGACGTCGAACAATAACTTAAATCTAAATTTATGTTTTATCCGTTTTTAGGGAATAAAAGTAACTACTAGAAACTAGTTCAATATGAGTCATTTGAAATTCAGCCAGATCCCAAATCTAACAAAATGAGAAATATTATAACTAAACCGACACGTATTTTTGGCATTCATTTTGTATAGTTTGTACAAATGGAGATATTGTTTTTCTACAGCACTTTGTGCGAAAGTGTTCGCGAGTCGATTTTGATAGAAAAACAATTCATCCTCACAACTTAGACCCTAAATGGTCACGTACAGTACGGTTTCAGAGAAACTTCATTCGGCTAACGCTTAGGTTGAGCAACGAGCTCTGCTAAGATTTTCTTTAAGGACTACAGTATGGGGTTCTTCAAGAAGGAAGTTATTAGAATTTCGAAGGGTCGGCAACGCGCAAGTTATGCCCCAGGTGTTGCAAGCATCCATATGCTGCGGTGACAGCTTACCATCAAGCGGACCGCGAGCTTTTTTGCACCTAAGTGGTATTAAAAAAATAAAATTAAATATCGTTTTTGTATGAAAAATTGACTATCTGTTTGTGCCATTTTACATTGTAGATCCAGTTACTGAATTATGACAACTTAAGGGACCTGGCGTTAAGTTACTTTATTATTCGCATCACTTCACCACAGTGTGAGGCTTAATCCAATAACTTACACGTGCCAACTAGTACGGCCTAGAAGTGCGTCTTAAAATTAGGGTTGCCACAAAGAGAATATTTAAAAGTTATCATTAGAGTTGTTATTTATAGAGTGCACCTCAATTGTAAAGTAAAATAAAGCAGTAATACTTTACTATCATACTAATACTTCGCTTACTAACATTGATGAGTCAGGATTTTGTCAAACAGTTTTAAATAGCTTCGAAATCCAGCTGCTCTTTAAAGTTATTATTAAAAAAGTAAATTACTTATAAATTGATAGGTATAATTACCATTTTTATATACCTTAACGTATAGCGGAGTAAACAGAAGTTTATACATATATTTAATAGTATTTTTATACATAAATAAACAGTTTGACTCGAAAAAAAGGAAAAACCTCTAATACCATAAATTATAGAGCATTTATAGAAGACAGAATTGCGCAGTGGTAGAGCGTGCGGCTGCCATGTCAAAGGTCCCGGGTTCGATTCTCGGTAAAGGGAAATAAATAATGTTACAATTTGTTAATTTTAAATTTGTCTCCGAGTCATCACCTATCACGTTTGTGGAACGTAATACCATCGGTGAAACGTGAATGTTACAGGTATACTTTCGTAACATCTCTGACCACTCTTTTGGGAATAAGTGTTCGTGATTGTATTTAATTTTTAGTTTATAATGAGAGATTGTGTAAAGTAGTCCTTAATCTTTCTTATGTGGTGGTAACCCTAGATGAATACAATATGTAATCAAGCCTTTAGGGTGAAGAACGGGTGAGAATTAAGCGTAACGTACAAGGTAACGACGTCTGGTATTGCTGAAAATGAGGTCTAGAGTATCTAATAAACGAACGAGTACTTACCTAGGTCCAGTATATTTGATATGTATCTGATTTTTAACGAGTGGCAACTTAGGTAATTAATTTATCTAATAACTTTAAACGAGCAATTCTTGTTTAAATTATAATCTGAATCTCGGAAACGGCTACAACGATTTTCATGAAATTTAGTGTGCAGGGGGTTTCGGGGGCGATTAATCTCGATCTAGCTAGGTATCATTTTTAGTAAACGTCATGTCATCCGTGTTTTAAGGCAATGATTAACTGAAAAATATAACTATTCCTGACATCTATTGTTGCGTAGTAATACTATTTTTACCGACACAACAACACTTAAGCTACTCGACAATAGATGGTGTGGTAAAAAAAAACGAGCAGAGCTCGGTAATTCCAGGTCTTTAAGGTAATAAGAATAACTATTTATTTATCTACTAAGGTTTTGTTTTCCTCCCTTACAAATATCTACATAATTATATTCCATTTCACATAGAATGGTGCGTAGCATTTTGTATTTTTGTTTCTAAAAATAGAATATAATAGTATAATTTTATCACATAAATCGTGAAAAGGCTTTAATTTATCATTTACAGATTTTCGAGTAGTATGCCAGTCAAAAGTTCCTGTAGGAAGGCAAGCGGAATCGAAGGCAAATTCTAGTTAGTATTAAGTGGGAGTCTAGGTGGGTGTTAAAAAATAGATTATGGAGACTTCCAATAGGTATCGTTAAATGTGGACATTTACAATGGATTATTATAACCAATATATTAATACCCGACTTAATTTTGTTTAATATATTATTATAATAATCCATACTAATATTATAAATGCAAAAGTAAGTTTGTCCTTCGTTCAAGTCGAACACCCAAAAAAACCTAATTCAACGCAGACAAAATAAAGCTATAGCAACCGCTTGCTATAGCAAACTTTTTTACCTGTCTGTGCCTGTCAAGGAGTTGCCGCAGAAGTCCCACGTCGATAATCGAATTTGTCGATGTGATCTTCTTAACTTTATTAAAAATCTAACTATTTATGTTTCAAATAGGTGCCCTATTCACTAACCAATTATTTTGTAGATGTAATAAAAAACATGACAAGCGTAAACAACAGACAAGTGAGACCGGATGTTCGCAGTTTTGAGTGGCATCTGACGTCACTAGGTAAAACAGTATACAGACAGACACACGATATAACAATCTGGCAGGATGACATCTCGGAGATCTTCCTGGCAGAAATCTCATATAGGTTATTTTTAAGTTTACCTTGGCTAGTGTTTTCGATCTGATATCTATCTGATACCTATAGTAAAATTATAAAAGACCTGATGTCTGTCCGTATTATATTTAAAAATTCTTTATCACTGTTTTTTTAAATATTTGTCTGCGTGTGTGTTTCTTACCTTATCACGGAATAACTAATATAGTAGTTTTATAATTGCATTGTTAAACGCCTATTTAAAAAAAGGGTGCGTAGTTTATTGTAACATAGCCTAACAAACCGAGCCTAGCTTGGTGTGATAGTTGTATACGGGCAGACAAGCGATCTACACAGACAAAGTCACAGGTAACAGTTAGTTACAAATACTTACTTGAATAAAATATTTACCGATTAATTAAATAGTATAACGTACAAAGGTAAATCTTTGAGAAAAACGATTAATTATTAAAGGGTAAAACGTACAAAGGAAAATCTTTAAGAAAAACGATTATTTATAACTGAAATGAATTGGTTTAGATCCTCTATTCTTACAATTACGAATGCGTCAAAATATTATTAAGCTATAGATATTATTAGCCATTAAATTGTGTATTTACAGGATATTTCTAAGCAGTGTGTTGTTGAAATCGTATTTCTTAGAACCTTTGTGTGAAAATGCACAAAAACACGCATTTCTACCGTAACTAATATGTACATAAAAGCAAAACAGGTTTTGAATACCGGTAGGTAACTGAAAAGTATTTATCGCAAGGGGAACCATCATCGCTTAATCTTATGTCGAAATGTTGAATGATAGTTTGCTTTCGTGGCGAAGTTTTGAAATTAAAATTCCATTGATATATATGCTACAAACTGTTGTAGGTTTAATCTTTCATTTACTTCAATGTAATATTTGGCAACAAAATGACAAAACCATCGACAGTGTCGATAATTTTTCCGATACATTGAGGTAAACTAACGTAAAGCAATAGGGAAAATTGAAAGGAGTATATATAAAATAGGAAAAGGCCTTTGATAGCAAGATTGCGTGACGAGGCAGACAAAAAGGACAAGTAAATTAGGAGAAATGTTGTAGTCCAAAACTATCGTCGAACGGTTTGGAAAAAAATATATAAAAAGAAACATATGTAGGTTTAACGACGTCATACGTTTTTATGATGATATGCTGTGACGTGATGTCGTGACATAATCTACCCTTCAGCTTGGCTACACAAGTAGTATATGTTAAAAAAAACGAGCATGACTCTAAACTGAATTTTTATTAGGCACAATGCGAAAAATGGGTATGAATAAATTACTTTAGGACGTCACTAATAATAAAATAAAAATGTATTGATAAAATATGCATTAAGGACATAACTTTTATTGTTATTATTAATTAACCGGATAGAGCTGTAAATGTTCCCTAGAATAATTTATTTTTATAGTAGAAATAAACTAGGATCCAAACGACGCCTATAAATAATAATACTTGTGCGTAACACACGTTCGTAAAACTTTTATTAGATACTATTTATTATAATGTAAAGTACTCGAAGAGAACAATTTCCGAAGATTGGAACTTATCCTCTTTATCACGACAAATCGCCCGTTAGTTTAGTAATTGTATAAGACGAGAATTGAAGCCGCATATATCTCAAAGGTATTAAAAAAAAACAGTATGTATTCTCAAAGTGAATCTATTGGCTTTATCATAGTATATATTGAACATATTTAGATTACGTATTCGTTGTTTACTTATGTACTTTTATTGACACTGGTTTGGCGACGCTAACTCGGGCGATGCCAGTCGGCCACGTAGAGTGATGACGCGGTCACAACGCCTTGACATCAATATGACATTAATGGTGATCTATGTGTGCCATTAACACTAGATCAACCTTTGCCATTCACTACCCCAAACATTTGGATACTATGTCCATCTGTCTTTAACGAACTATTTTTAGTACTCTTAGGCAGCTTTGATTTTCATACTGCTCTCTTTCGATGTAGATAGGTATGTCTTGAATTTGGAAGAGCGAATGGTATCAAGTGATGTATCGATCGAGGTATAATTCCATTATATTCCATAAGGGATTACATCTAGGCACCCGTTTTGATAATAAAACCACCACAATCCGAGGTGATTATGACTTATAATTTACAATGCTGCCTTTAAAGTTAATATAAATCTTACAAGTACACCACCTACCCAACTCTTAATGTAAATTTTCCTTTAGCCATAGGTTGAGTGGCAGAAATCGCTCCTTGGCGATAACACCACCTTTTGTACATTGCATTTTATAATTAGTGTGCCTTTGATTATATATATATAATAATAAAGAATATTTATTATTCATTATAAATCTAAATGTGACTTAAATTTACGGGTTGAACTTCTCTTTACATTTAAATATTTGTGTAAAGTAATGCTGTATATGGGCCATTTTAAGGCAGTTTATCCTAACTTATAATAATAATTTTATATCTGTCATGAATATAAAATAACAATACTATGTCATCTGAAAGATCTTCACTTTGATTCAAGCAAAGGATGCTAATAAGTAAAATTTTTATCTATCTGTTGATCTGAAGCAGATATTGATAAGGTTTAAAATCTGAAATGTGTTATTTGATAAGGTGATATCATTCCCCAGTCGGGTCGTCGAGAACTTAGGTACGAAAGTCTAACGTAACTTATATAAAATCTGTGGTCTCACTACAAAAATAAGTTGAAGATAGTGCGTTTATATATAACGTGCCCCGATTACATGCACAAAAGTGTTGGGATAAATACATATATTGATAGATATTAATGACGATAAGCGATGGGGTAGCTCCGAAAAAATATTTGATATGTAACATATCCTCTTAGTTAAAAATATAATATCCAGATACGCTGCAGAAGAAGTTCTACTATAGAGACTATTTGAGATCTATATCCAAAGATATATTTTTGCCGGTATAACCCAATACTAATCTGTGGTGCTTTTTCCGTCCCGTGTAACATGACTAAATTCAAATATTGTAAATGACTATAATTGCGTAAATCTACTTTTAGAATTCGATTGGGTTATTGAATAAACTCGTCTTGGTAACAAACATTTTACGTAATCAGTAAGTAAGCAAGAAATTAAAAAAGTAACAAAAAACTGCTTCGAAGTATTTTTTAATTACAAAAGTTACTCCTTTTAATAATAACTTTGACGTTTACCTTATTGAATTGATAAAATTAACTGAAATTAGAGGATAAAAATCATCAATATTGTAGTCTGAATCTGTACAAGACAATATATAAGACTAACAATTTACTCAACCCATTTATGAACAAACTGTTTTATGCCATTACAGTTATTTTGCATTTGCTAGATCTAATGAGCAAGCACAAACAATTTATTGCTGACAGTGCAATATAAGAGATGGAAAATAAAACTGGCAACACTATATTGCATACAAGTTTACACCAGTTCGGATATTTAAACTGCTCAGACGGTGTTGTTACACAGGTGAAGGTAACTAACGTGTGAAGCACGAAACTAATATAAGAATTGTTTAAACAGACACGTTTGGATATCTCTTTTATTTCGAGCACGAAGGCTACATTTTGTTTAGAATGGTAATTCAGTTTCTAGTTCTTAGAAGCGATTGCTATTATTATATAAGCACATTTGTTTTGTGCAAAAATAAGACTGCTAAGGAATTTGTTGCTCACAAACAAGGAACTAAAATTTTCGAACTTTCTCGGTAGTTAATTTGTTTATTAGATTGATGTTTTACGTATAGGTTTATGGCCTGTGCATTTGTTCGTAACAGCCGCTCTCTCCAGTATAACTAAAGCCTTTAAGAAAAAATATTCCAACCAAGCAAAAACAGAAATATGTATTTGATAATCATTTGCTGTTATACTAAGACTTGGGCCAAAATTGCAATTTGCGAAAGGTATCACTGTACCTGTCATAAAAAAGAGGCAATTTTATACAGGGCGTTAGTTATTTATAGGGATAGCATATCAAAAAAAGCAAAACATACGGACATAGTGATTGTGTATATTTATCGAACATGAAGAAATGATAACTCTATTGTCAAAATCCAAGGGGGGAAACGGGAGCATACGTTACGGGGTACGGGAAAAACAGCGGGATATTTCCTCTTAAAATGTTAATTTACAAAATCACAATATTTAAGATTTTAAATTCTTATATTTTATTATTATATTTAATTTAAGAGGCAGTACTACCTACATTTAATATTTTTTTGGAAAATGTTTCTCCAAGTTAGCTGAGCTGATCCGACTAAAATGTAATGTCTGTGTTCTACACGATATGGTTCAGACCCCGAAAACGTGAAAACACGATTGATGAACTTTTGTTCGATACAAAAAAATCCTAAAGTGACGCCTTTTCTGTGTTTTTTTTAAGTTTTGGCAAAGAAATCTCCAAAGTCCTAAGTGCTATTAGTTTACAACTTTGCTATAGCATAGCCGTGATATTGCTTTAGACCCTGAAAAAAAACTTTTTTTAATAACAATGATATATAACAAACTATTGATTTATTTCATGTATTTCAATGAGAATATCAGTGAGTTGAGATATAGCTGCACTAATCACGCCCGCTCAGTTACATATCGCATCATCTTTGATTTTACTAAAGTTTTCTGTCACGTAGCACTGCCTCTTAAGACGATGCTAAAAACATTATTTAAAACGTTTACAAAAAATAACATTCCATCATTATTTTGACTTCATTTATAAAATTAGAAAAATATAGCAATACTCTGAAATATCACCTCTTACTGCATTCGTGTTAAACAGAAAATGATAAAAGTAGGTAATGCAAAGACATACATTACGTTAGGACAGACAACAGCTTTATAGAGATGTAGTAAGATTGCATATAAATGTGTACAATTTGAATGACTGAACAACTGAAATCCATTATAAAGAGAGTTTACATAGTTCAGTCACGAGATTTTCATATAAAGGGTTTGTTGACCAAATTTTGTACATTTATAAAGTATATATATATAAAGTAAGTAGTATTTCGTGTATATAATATAACATGACGGAGCATATTATTATCTTAAAAGGCAATAGTATCTAAGTTATCATTAACCTAAATGGATTTTTTCTTATATGTTTAGTAGATCCGACTAAAATGCGGGATATAGCTCAAACGTAAAACAAATAAATGAATTTACGAATGTTCACTAAACAATCCTTCTTTGACCACTGTTTACTCCTTTTTTAATTTTTTTGGCAAAGATATCAAAAGATCTACGTGCTACTACTTTCTTTTATTTTCATACAAACATTAGCAAGTTAAGATGTAGCTGAATTTCTTACGCACGTTTAATTACATATCTCGTCCTCTTTGTCTTGAATGAAGTTTAACATACAAGCAAATAATTCTGGATATGCGCTAGCTAAGATATGCTTTGAAACCTCAAACAGAAAAAATAACAAAGATACTACTACTTAACAACAATTTCAAATAAGAATAGTTTATTACTCTTATACCAATCCTTAATTATAATAAGGATGTTTGCTTTAGCTGATGGCCTTCATCCACACGGAATTTGGTTATAGTTATTCTTACGGTAACTATTGGTTTTTCCTTTCAGATCAATTGGATGCTTGGTTGCGACTTAAAGAAAGAACAAAATAACTCACTTTCGTATACATAATATACTTGTAGTCATACAAGACATAGTGTTAAGAATATAAATGTGATATAAGCTGGCATCACCAAACTCAAACTAAAGAGTCATCTTAAGTTTGAGTTTGGTAATGTCAGCTAATATCACATTTATATTTTTAGTGAAACTTAAATAAAGATAATAACAAAAGCAAAGGATCATTATTATATCTCTAAAGCTTAGCATGACGGGTTTTATTGTTCGAGGAGTGGAGTACGTCAAACACAGGAAGGTTGATACTTTATTCTTGGAAGTAATAGACCCAAGTTATTAAGAAACTTATTTAGGAAAATATATACATTACAGTTATACATAAAATAAAAATCGTATATCTACCGGTGGACGCAGGTTTACACCGTATATATATAACGGTAAAGAAAACGAATACAATTAATATCTATAAAATTAAAGATTATTCTGTTTATAGGGATTTTTGAAAACACATATGTGTTTTAGTATATTTGTCTATTAATTATCGCATCATGTAAAAACTACTGAATCCATTTTGACGTTGTTTTCGCCATTTGATAGTTTGAGGTCTAAATCCGTTTATTATAAGTATATTGACATCAGCATAGTGTAATCCGAAGTCGCGGGCACATGCTAGTATTAATTCATTATACAAAAAACGACAAAAACAAAGTGCTTGCAACTCGTGTCCGTTTTTGATTAGAAACTGTATAGTAATTAAAGTAAGAAAGTAAACAAACTAGTAACGAGTTAGCCGTAAATTTAGTTTTGATCACGATTCCAACTGGTGCAAATTACTAGCGATAAGAATCCAATAACAGGGTTGTAGTTATTGTGCCACTAGTTAATATACGTCAATGTTACGAAAAAAACAGAAATTATCTATCTCTAAGTTGTTTTTTAAGTAAATTTGTATTTGATAAGTATTTCTTTAGTTGAATTTTATTTTACTTGTTCGGCTAATAAGCTAATAAGCAAGTATAAGTAATAATAATCTTTGAAACAAGATAAATTGTTTGTCTTTAATTTCTTTATCTAAAATAACTTTTTTATTTTCTATATTTTATTTATTACGCAACTGTAAGTGATGGATATAATATATGTATATGGAAATATATAAAAGTTGCCAAAGGCCAAAATTTGTTTTAGATTTTGTACAATTTAATTTGTTTAAGAATATCAGTATTGTTATTATAACCTAAGTTAAAATTGATGTCTGGGCATTTTGTTCAAATAACATAAAAATTATCCTATAAACTGAGACATCGCACACCATCGAGTTACGTTAATTTATGTAGGTACAGCACGTACATACCGTATTTATTTACTCGAGTCGAGCAAATTGCTTCCACACGTAAATGCTTGTTTGCGTCCGTATACTCATTTTGTCTACTATGTATGTATTTGAGTACGTCGAGAAGGATACAATACGTTTATGACAATTGTACATGCACAGTACCTAATGTATTGACGTCTTATTTACTTGACTGTACGTTAGTTAAAGCAATTTATATAAGAACAATAATAAGCAAAGTTGTTATTATCATACTGCTCAAGATTGTGATTATAAAGTGATGCTAAAAACTCTTAACAATACATCATTGAACATGGGCCATAAAATTTAGCAAATAATTCTACAAATAAATATTTAAATACTTAATCTATGTAACAGGATGTGAAAGTGTCATTGCGCCCTGCCAAATTTTTAAGTGGCGTTTTGTTGACCGACATAATGTACATTATGAGCTTAATGTCAATAATACAACCAAAGAAAATGAGCCAAGGTTTGTACAGTGTGTTATATAGAAATAATGTCTTTTTAACTTGGATGGATAATGACATTAAACGCATTGAAGCAGTTAACAGAACGCACCTATAATCTGCCGATAAAAAAGTCGGGCAGCTGCGACTGCTGTATCATATTATATGAGAGCCGATTTATTTATCGGCTGATAGTTCATGATAAATCGAGAGAGAGAAGAGATTAAAAAATAGGGCGATGGGCGGCTAGGGTTAGTGAAAAGAAATGACAATGAATATTGCTCTTTAAATAAGAGGTAAGTTAATCCCTAACACAAAAAATGCTTATCACGTAAGCACTTTTTTGTGAATAGGTCTAACTTACCAGTTTAATCTTAAAAGGAACAGAACGGCATTTAAAACTTTAGTTTTGCTTAATAACGCCACCTATTGTCAAATAGCTTTAGTGTTGCTCATTACTACTCGCCAATAGATGTACACGGATAAAACGACGTTTTCTAAAAATGAAACCTAGCTAGATCGATTTATCGTCCATGAAACCCGCTGCATACTAAATTTCATGAAAATCGTTGGAGCCGTTTTCGAGATTCAGATATGTATATATACATATACATGAATTGCTCGTTTAAAGGTATTAGATGACAGCTTTTATATTATTTTATTTTTCTTGACATTTATGTAAGCCAAGTGATTACCACGGTTTCCTATTAAATGTGTGTTAAGGGGTCAAGTTATTATTTTTTCAGTACGTTTAAATTTGTTGTGTAAAAATACTCGATCGGAATTTTTAGTTGACTTCTATTTGAATAAACAGAAACAAGTCGATTTTAGCCAAATTTGATTGGTTTGGCCAAAATACTTTTTAGTGTCTAAAATAGAGATGAAAATTTATAAACACTTTTACAAAATTGTAGATGTCTCAAAATATTTTCCTAGTAGTTTTACGTTAGTTCTAAACAGGCCCTCAATGTTAATTATAAATTTTACCCACCCTTCTAGGTTTTTTATCACAAAAAAGTCTCATTTGGTACTCAAATCACCACTGCGTTACTAGACCCCATGACCCCTTAAAAAATAATGTCCACTGCGTTACCAAACAATAGTTTTTTTATTTTTATTTTGAGCACAAATATTTCGATCAAAGTCATCATTCGGGTATGTATATGTCATTCTGAATTAGAAAATACTATGTTTTTTGAACATTATCCGAATAAGTAAAATGTACAAGGGAGGTTTTTATAGGCGTCAATAAGTATTTTGAGCCAGTTACAACTGCAATATATTTGAATTAAAAAGAACTAAAATTTGAATAAAATTGATTTCTTATCCACATAGACATTAACATTCAAATGAATAATCAAATCTTTGCTCGATCAACATACTAAAAAAGACAAATAGTTAATTAAAAAAATAAAAAAAGGAAATCAGAAAAATAACTAAATACACACATAACGTATACAGAAATCCACAACATAAAGCCCAAAATAATGTATGGATAGTTACATATAATAATGAAAATAAATTCACGCACATATATTTATAAAAACATTAAATATACATAAAGTATAAAATTTAATTTATTTTCTTAAATCGAGTAAAAGTTCTTGAAGGTTGCTTTAACTTATCGAGTTCCTGAGCTATGCAATTCTTTACATTAACTTTAAAAAAATAGTTTTTCAATATTAATACAATACTAGCTACATGAAACTTGTTTTTTTTACGAAATCATATTCTTTTATAATTTAACTATTTTTGAATTTTTTTATTTAAATTATTATTTTTATTTACTCTCTTATAGCCTGATTTATTCGTTAATACTTATATTTTTGATTTTAAAAGTAATGATGCATTTATAGTCATCTTTATTTCAACAAAGATAAAGAAGCCTTGCTCTTTGATGTCAACCAATCTAAATTATTAACATTCTGTGCAAATTGATTTATAATTTGCCTCGTTAAGTAAAAATGTAATCAAATTAATTAACGCAACCTTTGCGAATCGTTTTCTGTAATTCAAATTTCTTTCTCAATTTTTTAAAGAAACCAGATTTAAGCATACTTATTGACCACTCGGAATAATAATCGTTTTTATCTATGATGTGAACGCGTAAACATTTGTAGAACATCTGAATGAAACCGAGTCTGAAACAGTGCCAGAAAACGTATCGCTGTTAGATTGATTTAGATGTTTTCATCTGTAGGTCATGACCATCTTCAAGATCAAACTGACAAACACCTGGTCACTGTAATGCAAATACATCACGATAAAATAAGGGCTCATGAAAATTATAGTTAAATTCACTAGTACTTACAAATGTCCAGCCAGTTTCCTTTCGAAATCAAATCACACTAAAAATATATTTTATCGCATTGTACGTGTTAGAACCATAATATACTGCACTCAACCTTGGCAAGTAACGCTTGGAAGTTTATCGTATTATTAATTCTATACACGCGCCAAAGATCATGGAGTTAAGAAAACGATTTAGAAGATTCACGTGATCACAGATCAAATGCAAAAAAGAAACAAAACAACAGTTTGAAAGATAAACGATAATGCAAACGCAAACATAGTCGGCCTTGAACGTTAAGCGGTCCGCTCGAAATACGGAACGAGCGTGGAAATAGCTACGATGGAAATAGAGCACGTGATACGTACCTCCCGTGAGTTTGTATGGAGAAAATCGATGGTACTCGCCACTTAGCGACTGTCAGCCGACTGAGCCAGTGTGTCAGCGGAACGCGCCCCGCCCGAGCCTCCGCCCGCCTGACCTATCACAGTATTTTTTTTTCTTCTAATATTTGCACTCACTATAAATATAATTAAACACTTTGGGATTAATCAGGCGGCGTTTCTGAGGTCTGTTTGTTTTCGATCATCGGTTTGAGCTGTGGCTAGAGCGTGGAGCCTGATCGGCGTTGGGCGGTGGACTGTCGGAGCAAGGCACAGTCGAGCCAGGCGAGCGCCCCTGCCCCGCCGCGTGACGTCGGCTCCTGCGATGGTGGAAATTAGCAGCTTCCGAGCGAGGGTCGGCAGATCTAGGTCACGGGGACTGGGCTGCACTTGCCCACTCTACCGTGCTCATACTCTTGACAAGTTTAAGGACATAATGTCGTGATTAGATGAATTTTATTTTAGTGTAATGTGGTGTTACAAATTCATACGTTTCGTGTCGTAGACGTTGCTTTACTATTCTTGTTAATAAGAAACTTTTTTTAAATGTTTGTAATTAAATTTGCATTCCATACCGCTTTATTTATTTCATGGCATATAGCTTGGTGCAACGTATTACGTGCACCATGCTAGATTTGAATGGAGTTGTAGTATTCCTTTTATTTATTTTTTATTTTCAATTTTCATTTAACTATATTTATCCCACAATTTAACAAATATCACACAAAAAAATAAATGTACAAAGGGGCATAAAATAATAATAATATACAATTAAATTAAAATATTGAGTTGTTCAACTGTTCTTGGAAGGAAATTTAAAACATTTTTACTTTGTTATAAGTAACATGTAGGTAAAACTTTAAATCGATCACTTAAGCCATTTGTAAGTGATTGAGAAAACAAAAAAAAACAAACCTTTTGTCTTAATAATTTTGGTATAATAAATCATTTCATACATAGCAAACTGGCAATATAGATAAATAATAAATACAATATTAATTTTAATTTTTCAGTTACCTTATCTTATATTACAGCAACGACAACAAAATACATTATTTTTGAAAGTAAGTGAAAAATGGCTTACTAAGATTAGAAAATATTTGATTTGATTAAAAGATATAAAAAAATGCTTTTTTATTTATTACTAAAATCGTTGGCAGCCATTTTCAGAACATTCAGTATCCAATTTTGTTTTAATCAAAAGAATCAGTGAGCTACGAAAAAGGTATACCGGCGTTTGTGGAGCGTAGCAAGCGTCTTCGTAGAGGTAGGCGCTACGAAATGCGTAGAGGCCAAAATAATATATGATGAGTTATTGTGTTTATCTCACACCTTCAAGGCCTTTAGTGAATATTTTTGTTACCAATTTTAGTATTAATTCTGGCAGAATGAGCTCAGAACAGAGCAAATAAGTTGACAAATTGGTGTAGTAGAACCGTTATTTTTGTCCAAAAAGTAAAATAGATGTTATTGGTTAGGGTTTCTTTAACGTTTATTAAGTTACTAGTTTTTTCCAGCGGCTCTGCCCGCTTTAAATTTGGTTATTGGTGTGGAACTTCTTTATTATACTAATGAAGTTTGCTATAGCAAGCTATAGCTGTAGCTATAGTTCGTTTAAGCTCGGTGATAGTTATTCTTGCGGGGGGGCTTTTAAATTTTTCGGAGATAAAAGTAACCTATTTCCTATTCCAGGACCTAACCAATATGTGTGCCAAGTTGCATTCCGATCCATCTAGTCGTTGAAGCGTGATTGAGTAAAAAACATCCAAACTTTCAGATTTATAATATTAGTAAGATAAGACGCTTACTTGAAAATATAAAATAAAATATCTTTTACCTTAATGGCAAAAAAAAAGAGGGTACTCCTTTTTCCTTTCGTGTTGTTAATAATTCTAAAAAAAAAATTAAACCGACAAGTAAAAAATAAAATAGCTTTTAGACAATTATAATTTACTAATTTGAGTGGCTTCTATTACTACTACTTTTGTATAACAACTTTTCGACAATTGGTTAAGTAACGATACTACTTATCTGTCCCAATTAGCACTGTCACTAATATTTAAACCGAAATTATACAAACCGATACTCTCACATATGAAATAAAATAAATAATAATTGGGTTCTTCAAGAAAGAAGTTATTGAATTTTTGAAGAGTCGACAACGCGTGAGTGTTACAAGCGTCCATAGGCTAATCTGACCGCTTACCATCAGTCGGACCGTAAACTTGTTTGCCACCTTAGTGATATAAAAAAATAAAAAATAAAGCCTGCACGGGAAGAAATCAAAAGAAACTTTTTTGTACATCTGTTCCTTATTCACCATAGAGAGACACATTAAGTCAGTCACTATATACCCAACTTTAATTAAAACATAAGACACATATCTACTCGTCACACCCGACATCTAAACATTTTATTATTATTAACTGTTATACTGTTCGTATCATAAACATATAATTATCGTTTTCCCCCGAATAGTAAAATTAAATATGAAAACTTAATTTCGTTAATGTAATCTCCAAGCGAGTTCTCTAGAGATTCAATTTAATTTTTCAAATTCGACATGTGCTCTTAAATCTTTCACTGTCCAATGTAAGTTTGAATTATTCGAAGTGTGGAGTACCAATCGATATAATATTTAACTATTCTCGTTAAAGAGATATTTGAATATAAGGACGACATTTATTAGTATTTATGGGTGTCTACACCAGTAATAAATAGCCTTTCTATAACTTTCTTAGTTACAAAAGCAAGGTCATATAGTAATAATAATAATAATAATAATAATAATAATAGTTATATTGGTTAAAAGATTTTTACAATGCTTTTAGTTACAATATTTTACATTAATTATGTATATAAAGCAAAATTTGTTACATAAGCACCTAAACTAGGTCTAGCCTGTTCTTATAGGAACTTATGCTCTTCCAGATGGGTAAACATTATTGTTTCAGTGCGGTTTTAAATTCTTTGACTATATTATAATATAAGTTATATATTTAAGTCTTTGTGTGCGTATATGTATGCGTGTGTGTGTGAGGGTGCATGTGTTTGTGTGTGAGGGTGTTTGTGTGTGTGTGTTTGTGAGAGTGTGTTTCTGCGTGTATATGCTTTTATTTTTATTATGGATAGGTATGAATAATTTTTTTTTTTATTTATTATTATGTAGAAGTAATCATTAAGTTATTATGGTAAGAAGTTTTTCGGTTGCTGTATAATCAAGTGTACGTAAATATCTTTGAACTATCTGCTTACAGTCATTCCTATTTTTATAATGTATATTAAGTATAGCATTTATCTTAATATATATAAATCTCGTGTCACAATGTTTGTCCTCAATGGACTCCTAAACTACTGAACCGATTTTGATCAAACTTCGTAAATATCTGTTATTTGATCCAACTTAAAAGATAGGATAGTTTTTATCTCGATATGTCAAGTGCGAGCCGGACTCGGGCACTATAGGTAAAAACCAACTTTCGCCGGGTACAGAGGGACGGCAGTGGAACAACGTTCGCCGGGACAGCTAGTTTTGTTATATAGAGTTGGACCAGCAGAAGGTGTGAAGCGATTAGAAAATTTGGTTTTGAAAAATGTTGAAAAAGAGATATGTTTTCTTCTGTTCAGCTCTATACTATTGTGATTAAATGATGCGTGTTGCTTGAGTGCTATTTGTAAGTAGTATAAGTCTTACTGTGAGAACCCTAAAGTCATTGTAAAGTTTAGTAGTTGGATACCTATAGGGAAGGCAGTTTATTACCTTAAGCACGGCGCGTTGGGCCCTCTCAAGTAGCAGTAAATTGCACCCCAAACATCAATGCAATACGTCAATATAGTTTGACATAGTGCAATTAATTTTAAAGTCTTTTCGTCTGCTACGTGTCTTATGTTTCTAAACACTGCCAGTAACTTGCATAATCTTTGTGCTATGGTTTTTATGTGCGGGGCGACCGTAAGGAAAGTGTCTAGCGTGATCCCAAGGTATTTTATAGTTGAAGTTCTCTCTAAACTAGGACATGTACAATTCTCATGTATGTTATAATGACAATTGCTAAAATGAGCTTTTAGACAGTATGATTCTGGACACGGCTGTGTTTTATTAGATATAGTAAATGTTATATATTTAGTTTTGTCAGTATTTAGTGTTAAGAGATTAAAAGCTAGTTAGTGGTGAATTTTATCAAAACCTTTCTGGGCATCATCACACACTTCACTCCAATTACTACCACTGAATATAATAGCCGCATCATCTGCAAATGCGATAATTCTAACATTTTTTAGTTTTGTATTGATTATGTCATTTTCATATTTCAAAAACAAGGTTGGTCCTAAGACACTCACCTGTGGTACACCATAATCAATGAGGAGAGAATCACTTATATTAGATGGAATTCTGACAGACTGCGACGTCCTGTTATGTGACTTTGAAAAAGTTGCAGTTGTTGTCCACCTATTCCGTTGGATTCTAGTTTTTTAAGCAAGAGTGAGACTAATACAGTGACGAAAGCTTTTGCAAGGTCTAGGATAATTCCTAGACATTTTTGACCTGCATCAAGTTTAAGTGACAGAAAATTTGTCAGTTCCGACACCGCATCATTGGTTGATTTGATTTGATAGTGTAGTTATAGATGAGTCTGTCACTTGTTTATCACTTGACTATCTATGTTATTTAGTTATTTTTAAGTATCTATCCATTCTTAAAAATTTTAATTTACAAGTTTTAGTGAAAAAACTATCCAAGTACATAAGAATACCAAAAATAAGATATAAATAAACACCATCACGAAACTTATTCCTGAAAGGGTGGTTAGAGATGTTACAAGCGTATGACCATAACATCCACGTTCAGTTATTTTTAGTATCTATCCATTCTTAAATAGTTAACTATACAAGTTTCAGTGAAAAAACCATCCGTGTTCATAAGAATACCAAAAATAAGATACTAAATAAATACCATCACGATACTTATCCCTGAAAGGGTGTTTAGAGGTGTTACAAACGTATGCCCGTAACATCCGCATTTTACCGACGGTATTCCGCCCTCAACTGTGATAGGATGATTGCCGTACAAATGGGAATCGGGACAACTTTACAATTCCTCTTGTAGCAGTAGTATATGGTTTTAACGATTAAGACTAACTTTAGCGCACGAAAAAAAAATTTTTTACTTATGATTAAAAATAAATAATAAAAAAAAAATTTAAAGAAAAGTTTCCAAAAAGGGGTTTTTAAGATAAAAAAAAATTGTCATTCATTTTTTTTCGACACATTTGTTTTTTTTAAGATAACGTTAATTTTGCTAAAAAAATGTTATATTATCACTGGTTTTTTTTTTAATATAAAATAGTTTGAAAATATATTTTGTTTAAATTATTAACTTATCGGACTGTTGCTACTAAAAAGGTATCAATAGTTCGGTGCTTTGTCACAACCGAACTATTGCAAATTAAAAGTTTGAGTAGTTCGGTCAACCGGACTAACAACCGGACTACTGCTACAAGAGGTTACAATTAACAAATTGTAACAGTATTGGTTGTTCATTACCGGGAGTCGAACCCGGAACCTTTGAAGTGGCAGCCACACGCTTGGTCCTCGCGTCCTCAGTGTTCATAAATTAGTGTTTAAAATAATCATTAATAAAATTCGTTATGGAAAGAATTAATGTTACGCGTTTATTTGCATAGTGAAATAAGCAGTTTTGCGTGTTATGTCCTATATCGTATGATTTAAAAATCAATTTACATAAAACAAAGACTTACAACTCGGGCGAGTTAACATGACACCTGGCCGCCTGAAGTCTGTAGAGTGTGCAAAAAAATGGTCAGAGTAACTAAAACTATAAAAACACAAACTACTAACTAAAATCCATCTAAATAATCTACGATTATTATTTTAAATATATCGCGTTTCTATATTATATCATTCGTATGAAACAATACATAAATAACACAAGTCATTCATTTTGTGATCTGTCAAAGTATCGTTATCAGACAGATATCTCGCGTATCTCACGTAGCTGACTCGGCGAGATAAAGCCTATATATAATAACATCATGAGGTTAGGAAACTGATGAGATGTATCAGATAACGCTTATGTGATAAATCTGATTACGTCGAGATTAGCTTGGAGATTTCCTAAACTGTACCTCAAAATAACAAGGTAGGTACTAAAGTTTTTTAGTCGTCCGTAAATAGATTCATTAAAGTTGATACTTACCACATGGGTGGTAAATAACGTGCTTCGTGTCTAGGTAGTAGAGGCTGCCCGCCGGTCCGAAGAGCGTGAGTTCGATCCACACCAAGTCTAAATATTCATAAGATTAAATTTTCATTAAATCTTGGTGTTTTCTATGTATGATATATGTATTTAAAAAAAAGTATATTAGTATTTATTTGTACCCGTTGTCTTTTACCCATAGTACAAACTTTACTTAGTTTAGGATTTATTAGCATTCTGAATAATTTTTAGGAATTAAAAAAAAACATTTTGCAATAGTAATTTTCTTGCTGTCAAATGTTTTTTTTTCTCCCTAGCATCTGTTATGGTTGGGAGACCATTGTAAATGTAATGCAAGATTAAAGTAACGCTGCTCATATATTCTCTATTAATTCCTTATGTTATGTGTGCTAGGTTGGTTGATTAATGATACGCAAAATGTTACAATATTGTTATCCCTGGCAAGAACCTAAGACCTTCGACTTAGCAGTCCGAAGTAATACCATTGCGTCACTTACAACAACCTTTTTATGACATAGAACATAGTTGACTTAAAAAGACAACTCCAATGATCAGACTTTCTCACTTTATCAGTTTTATTATACGTTAATGGCCGTACATTTGCCAAAGTGAGCACGTAACAAAATTACCAATTTAATTAAGTAATTCCGTATTTTCGTGCAATGCGAGATAACCCGTTTTAACAATAAAAAAAAGTACTTGGTACAACCATAAAAATAACTAACAATACTTGCACTTTAAACATTTAAGTAAAACATTATAAATTACAATCAAACATTATAAGGCACAATAAGGCCTGCAAATTAATTCATAACGCAACTTTGAGAAAAGTTGGTACGGAATCCTCAGTACATTAGTATAATTCACACTAGGTCTATTTCCTAAAACAAACAGCAGATATCTAGTTCTTAAACGTACATTTCAGTTAATTTAAGACGCGATTGTAGAATATGCGACATAATTTCATGCTTCGAATAAAACAGTAAAGACGATAATTTCAGTAAATGATAGCTTTTTATCAAACTAGTCATTTTTTTTGTCGTATTCAGAGCGTGGTGAAGAAAATATGGTACTGCTACCAGTAGCCTGTGACTTATGATCTTATTTCATGGCTGTGTGTTGTGCGTATGGCTAAGTTTTCAAAAGAAAAAAGTTATGTATCTTCTTTTCAGGGTTCCGTACCGCAAAAGGAAAACAGAAACCCTTATAGGATCACTTTGTTGCCGTCTGTCTGACAAAACCCTTTTTCTTAGGAACGTGTGAAGGTATCAAGTTAAAATTAATATCAAATACTAAGGTCTACGGTTCCTTGAAGCTGTAGCTGTTTTTGTAGCATATTTTGGCATTCACAAATAAATTAAAACATATGAGGTACTTTCCGTTATCCTGGAATCATGTAATTTTAAGCAAGGCTTACAAATTACATCACAAATATAGGAAAAAAACCGAAATTTGTTAATTTGTACTAATAACACATAAAAAAAAAATTGCCTATCTGTCTAAAAAGACCCTTTTACTTAAAAAAACTGGTTGCCTGTAAAGTCGGTATACGGGCGAAAGTTTTACGTGACAATGATTTTATGTCTGTCTCTCTCGCTCTTAGGCGGGCGCGTGCCTCTCACTCGCTCTCATTGTGAGCGCATAACGTGAGCGGAGCGTAACGCAGTTTCTTGAAGTGTCACCCGGCAAACCAATTTATAAGACGTTGTCACGTCAAAACGCGTGAAGGTATAGAGTTGAAATTATTATCAAATACGAAAGTCTACGGTCAGTTGTAAAAAATTAAGTCCGAGTAATAAAAACATATGCCCCAAATACGTTTAATTTAGTCGCATATTGTGACATAAATAAATCAAAACCTCCTCGTTCTCGTTGACTAGAAGACTAGAATCATGAAATTTCGCAAGAAGCAATGCCATGTACTCGGAGCACACATAAAGGAAAAAATCTGGCAACCGTAAATTTGTAGTTACATCACAAATAAAAAAAAAATATTAATAAACTTATTTGCAGTTGGTAAACTAACCGCGACCTATGTCGATGTATTGGGATAACAGTTGTCCAACGGCAAAGTTAAGTTTGTCCATCAATACAGTTAACCTATTACAGAACCCTCGGTGCGCGAGTCCCACTTGCACTTGACCGTTTTTTTCTGATACCACCTAGGTGTCAAACGAGCTTACGGTCCGCCTGAATTCACATCGCTACCGCAGCCTATGGACGCTTGCAATACCGGTGGCATTATTCGCGAGTTGTCGACCCATTACATAAAAATCTTATAACTTCTTTCTTTTTTTTTACACTTTACAGTTACAGTTTAATTTACACTTCTGATGACACATCCCTACATTTTTTACTGCGGTTCGACGTTGGATTCTATACACGACTTTAGTGCATGCCATATTGAAGTATGGTTGGCTATTGATTTTATCATTCATGACTAGAGTCTTTACTTTTTTGAGTCTTGGTCAGCTTTATTTAGAATCAGTCCCTACTGAGACCATACTTACTGACTACACCTGATTCCAGTACCCTCTTGTTTTTCTAATTTTTGAAGTGAAAACTTCTTTAGCGGCGTTGTGCACTTTTTTTGGTATGGGTAAAAAATGATAAACTCGCGTCAGGTCACGTGTCCTGATCGTGAAAATTCGTAAGATGGATAGAGAGTAGACAGCTGGCGCGGCGTAGGAGAGGGAGTATCCCCCTCTCTTACTACGGCGCGGCGAAAATGTATGCCTGCGCCTGCTGTTTCGTTTAGGCGGCGCAGGGCGCTTGCGCGAATGGTCGTGTGCGTTTATGTTACAGCGTGCTACGCACATCCATGGATGGTGACAGCTGATGGCTCGACCGGCTGTGTAGTGGCCATACTGCTGTGTATTCGTAAAATTCGTGTATATAAAGTGTTTAAAATATGGAAATTGAACAAAGTGCATCTTTGTCTTTGTAAAGTACGGAAACCGTAATGCCACGCCTATTATAATTTTTATTTTTATTATTAGTATTCGTGATTATGAGTAGTACAGGGAGGTTGGATATGGAATTTTAATTCTATGACAGATTGCGATGTCAAATATACTACGTAAAAAAAGTAAATAAACAAACATTATTATTTCTTGACAATGGCAGAGACATGTCTTGTGACATATTTGAGTGTTAAGCGCGAATCGTGTGTAAAGGTTATCACTTCTGCCGGCACTCCCGGAGTGCAACTTTTTTTTTTTTTTTCTGGCATCATATATCAGATTTAGAAACAAAAATAACTACCCCAAAGGAGGACAGTGTCGATGACAAAAATTAATGCACTCTATTTTATTTTGAATTTGTGCTGCCTCCAATAAGAATGGTAGCTGTCGTCAGGAGTAAGCTCGGCTCTCAATGTGAATGCTGTATACGAAGATTAAAAACTATCATTTGTCTTTTTGGTATTGGTATTTATTTATCATTTATATCAGCGATTTACTCAAAAATTTGTGTCTTGGTATTTTCAATATTATATAGGCCGTACGTAACTCTAATAATGCCAAAAAAACTTACCGATTTAATTAATTAGAGGTAAAATTACTGTAAACGGACTGTAGTTATTTATATTTAACCTGGTTATTAAATAAAAATAGTTTACAACAAAATATTAACAAAAAAATAAACACTGATAAAACAAATGAACTAGTTATTTGTTTTAATCAATTGCTTTAATTTTTAACAAGTGAAAATAATTCATGAAAAATAACGTCGGCTGAATTACGGACGCCGCATAAGACCCGCCGTCTAGAATTAAAAAAAAAATCATAATATTTTTGAATATTGATAGCACCCTTGAAAGCTCAACGACACTTCATGTCATGGATATCGAAAATTATTTTTTGTTTTTTAGTTCTCAAGATATGTGACCCCAAAAAAAGTACACATACATATATACACACACACATATACACACAAAGTCTCATAACGTAAAAAAAACATAATTTCAGAAATTCTGATTTTCGATTTCGAATATCCATTATAGTAACTTCCCATCTAAATAAGCAGGTAAAAATATCTGAAAAATATTGATTTTATTTAAATATAAAAACCCATTCTACAACCCCTTGTGATAGTTTAGTGTATTGCGTACACAATAATGAATATTTATTCAGAAATCGTGTCGTGTATCGTGATTACTGCAGGCTATTTATGTTCCAAGTCATCAATCAAGTTTACAAATAGAAAAGTATAAACAAAAGCGGGGACAAGGGGTGTATACGTAGTTACCACACATACCTACTAAATATACATATTGAACATGAAACTAAACTACGTCATAGGGTGGTAGAATAGGTCCTAAAGAGCTTTTAATCGTTGAGAAACCAAAACATTCCTTATCAGCTTCATACGTCCCTGCTGTTTGGGCGCGGCCTAACCTCACCAAGGGCGATAGAGCATACAACATAGCTACAAATATTTAGAAGTAATATATTAACAAGTTTTATTTTCATTTTTGGGTATAGATAGGTATCATAATACCTTATGTCAAGTCTTTTATTAGGTTTTCTTACAACCAAGCTTTTGTCCAAATCAAGGTATTTTTTTCAAACGAATGACCTAACGACATATTAATTCGGTTAAGCAAGCCGCGGGCGTTAATAATAAGTGTAATTAATAAAAAGCATATAACAATATTCTGTTCAGTTGTTATTCCTATAGAACGTTTAAGAGGATACACTTCGCGGCGCCTCGCAGCGTGTTTCATACAAACGAATTTCCTACTTGCTTTGGACACTTACAGATCAAATACTGTGAAATTTTTATGAGCATGATTTCCAAAATCCTAAAAAAAATATTTATGAACTTATTCGTGAGCATTTGTCTGCAAAATTATATTCCTGTATAGCTTTTAAACTTAATTATTTAATAGAAAACTGGCACACTGCAGACCTAGATATTAAACCCTAGAGCAAGTCTTCAATATCATGGTGTTTGATTTGTAAGTCTCAAAAATAAGTGGGAAATTCGTTTGAATGAAGCACGCTGTGAGGCGCCGCGAAGCATATAAACACGAAATTTAATGTTATTGAGAAATAAATATACAACGTACTTATTAAAATATGTAGTTAACTCTTTGAATTATTTTTTTCCTTTAGCCATAGGTTGTGTGGCAGAAATCGCTTCTTGGCAATAACACCGCCTATTGTACATTGCATCTTGTAATTAGTGTTCCTTAGATTAAGTTATTTTTTTGTTGTACAACAAAGAATATTTATTTTTAGTTATTTAGCTGACCGGGCAGACGATGTCCTCCATGATACCGACTGCAGCTCCATCTGCAAGGCTGATTTGTGAATCTAAACCATCCTGGGCGCTACCCAAACGCATACGAAAAAATTCATTCAAATCGGTCCAGCCGTTTAGGAGTACAGTGACATACACACATACAGTAGAATTATTTATATTAACTTTAGAAAAAGGGAAATGTGAGTATCAATCACATCTGATAGTTTAAAAAAATTAAATTAAAAATGTAAAAAACCTCAAAGAGAAATCAAATTCGATAATACCTATATTGATGAATGGTACGGTAAGGTTTGTTCGTTGAGAGGGCGCTATGATGTCGCGTCCGGGTACCGCTTAAGTAAGTCAGACCCTCCATTTGGTTGACTACCTATTAATTTACTAGCATTTCTGACCAACTTGATTGGATACGAATAAATTGTAGCCAGGAACTCCACACTAGTACACCCTTGAAAAAAAAGAGCAGATAAGTATGTAGTGTTTGGATTTGTTTTTTATCAGTACTTAATTTTGTTAACGACGATGGTGGCTGTACAATAACACAAGCCGGGAGGCATATTATAGATATAACTATACTTATCATAACTTCTTCTGTAAATAAGTTCAAAATATTTTAATTAAACATTTAATTAAAATTTGTGTTTCTTTTTTTCAATAGGATTTTTTTAAATTGTTGAATAAAAAATACTGATGAAATTGAATCCAAACACGACATATCTGCTATTACTTTTTCAAGAGTGTACTAGTGTGCTCTGTTTACTGGATATCCTGGCAGCATGAGACCAATTATTCCATAATCTTGCATAGTTAAGTAGCATACATAGGTGTTTAAAACTTTAAGTCACACATGTGTTTGAAAGTAAAGTAAATACCCGTTATGAAACATGTCTAAGAACCACCGCTAGAAAACCTGCTTTCAAAAAAAAATATATAATAAGAAAACGCACCACACACACGTACATACACACATAGCGTTCAAACTTATAACACCCCTCTTTTTCCTTCGGGGGTTAAAAACAACAGCAACATATATATTACATTCCAAAAACTTCAAAAGGATTTTAAAAAAGATATGAAGCTTGTCTATTTTCCTTTCTAATTTATCTTTATACAATATACTTTAAACACACCTTTTAGTTAGTATTCTTTTTATATAGAAGCTCTTTTATACGAAAATAAAATTCATGAGCCACGCTATGTTTAATATAAATGTAAATATCGCAGAAAATAGAGGTTGGTAGTGAAATATTTAGAAAAATGTAGGTTCAGAATATCTCTATTATTTCATGCAGGTAAAATAAATTGAAATTATTAAACGTATACTAAAGAATTCTATGCATTATGAATACCGCAGATAAAAATTAAGCAAAATCATTATTATAATAATAATTGTGTAGGGCAATTTATTGATAAGTAGTACCTCAATATGACTTTATAATAAAATTGAAAAAATGTGTTTAATGATTTAATTTCCGTCGCAGCAGCGACACGGGCGACGTCGCTCGACATTTGAGCATTCTTATATGATTGATTTAGAGATATACAAAAAATGTGTTATGTTTCCGCCAGCTGCAGGTTGAGGTTTAGGTAGAGAAAAAAAATTGGAGCCTGTTAAGGGTAGGACAGAAAGACGGCGTTTGCTTAGTAATAGGTTTTCCTTATAGCGCACCTATTGAGTACGGAACCCAAAAAACATTACAGTATGTCTCAAATACTATTTTTAGGATTCCGTACACAAAGAGTGCAAACGGAGCCCTATTACTAAGACTGCACTGTCTGTCTGTCTGTCCGTCTGTCCGACGATTTAAAGGCTCTAGCTTTTAGACCAAAATAGGTAGAAGCTTGAATTTTTTACAGAATACGTGTTATAATGTATGATTATCTAAAAAATAAAAAAAAGTTAAAATTTAAGGGGTTCCTCATGCAAGAAACACATTATCGTTGTTTTTGCTCTTTCGAAAAACGAAAAGACGTGAAAAATAGTGTGAACCCTAAAATATAACAACAAATAATATAAACCGCCCAAGTGTGAGAGGGGCTCAAGTGGCCCAAGCCATCTAGCTTATCATTAAGAGAAATAGAAAGACATTTCTTTATTGGAAACGATATTCAAAGTTAAGCAACGTCGGGCTGGGTCAGTACTTGGATAGGGGACCGCTTAGCGGCATACTTTTTTTGTTTGTATTTGTAAATTACGTAAATGGTGGTAGGTACGGAGCCCTCGGTGCGTGAGTCCAACTCGCACTTAGCAGGTTTTTTTATAATAAGGGCTTGGTTAGGGAAAACTTATGTATTACGCATACATTTAAAAAAAACCGGCCAAGTGCGAGTCTGGCTCGCGCATTGAGGGTTCCGTGCAAACTTATTATATAGTGTTGTGTTATATAGTTTTATTTTATGATGAAATTAAAAATTTACGGTTTCCGCAATTTTTCCGTTATTTGTGCTATAAGACGTTGCTTCGTACCAATTTTCAAGATTCTGAGTTCACGGGAAATACCCTGTAGGTTACGATTCCCTTGCGAGTTTCGAAAATTTGCGGCATAAACGGCTGTATCTTTTGATTGCGTTGGCTTAGAGGTTTGATTTTTTTTACAGTTCCAAGGGATAGTAGACCTGAATATTTGATATAAATTTTAGCGTGATACCTCCACGCGTTTCTGAGAAAAAGGGTCTTAACAGACGGACAGACGGACGGACGGACAACAAAGTGATCCTATAAGGGTTCTGTTTTTTCCTTTTGAGGTACGGAACCCTAAAAAGATAACCGTAACCGTAAATAAAAATATCGGTTAATACTAACCGAATCACTCTAACACTTGCAACATTCAGTATTGATTTTCGGTAGTAGGGCACCCGGACAGGGAAGCGAAAGCTTTCAGGGTTCGTGATAAATTACTCTGAGATGATGCGTGAAATAATTCTTGCGATACGCTTACAATGGAGTGGGGAATTAATCTTACTCCAGGGTTGCCTCTTCAATGACAGCATTCAGTAGTTTGACTACAATACCTATAGTAAGTTTCCAAACGGTGCGCGTACCTACTACATTTAGTAGAATCTAACTAAAGTGCTGAGCATGGCTACGTCAGCGAAATTAGTATCATTTAGTGCGAGTTTTTTTAGAGAATTCGTAGCTAAACGAACCAAAGGATATTCTTCGACTTAAGTATGAGATGTAGCTATGTATTTAAGTTCTACAACTAAAAACGAGGCTTCAAGGGTCAGTGGGTAATCTGCTTGCTGAACAAAGGTTCGATCTCCGCACAGGATAAACATTTAAACGTCTAGGATAAACATTAGTATTTGTCTTGAGTTTGGGTGTTTTCTATGTATACTTTAAATATGTATGTAAAAAAAATATACATTTGTATTCGTTGTCTGGTATCTGGTTTAAGCATATTTTTGGCTTTGCTTAGTTTGGGACCATATGACGCTGCAGCGCTGCGTAATATCCAAAAACATATATTTATTATGCAAGTACATGTGAATAGAAAGATGAAAAATAAAAAAAAAGTAAATAAAAAAGGAGGTAGAATTTCAACTTTATATGCTAACTAGCTTTCGCCGGCGGCTTCGCTAAATCTTATCGGCGGCAACTCTTTGTAAGAAAGTTTGCTATAGCAATAACTAAGTAGCATTAAGTAATAGCTATGCCTTAGGAAACTTTTAAATTTTCCGGGATAAAAAATAGCCTATTCCGTGTCTTTAACTATACCTGTGCCGAATTTCAGCGTAATAGGACGCTCCGTTGCGACGTCAACGATGGACAAATAAACAAGGCACCTTAGTGCGAACAGTCTCGAGCTATTCGGACGCTTAAATTCGAGAGAAAAATGTTCACATTCACAGGTTTCGAGACGTAAGTCAGATTTCCATACATATTTCGCTCCAATTCCAGAGTCCGAATAGGTCGAAACTGTTCAAAATAAGGTCCACGCTCACTTTCGCATTTATAATAGGAGCGTTTTGTTAACAAGCATTTTACACATTAAATGCGCTCAGTGCTCTCTACACGCACATTCGATCGTTTCGTTGACGAAAAATGAATGAGTTATGACGTCACTTCCGGACCGCATTCAATGCATTGGCTGCACATTCTCGGGAGGTAGAGCAGTGGATGCCTTGTCAAAATAGTGAACAGCCATATTGTTTGTTTACATTTTGGTAAACAGAACAATTTTAATGCCTATGCGATGTCATAGCTCTAAATGCCGTCAATAGAACGCACCTAGTATTAAAGTATGGGTTATCACGTCAGTAATGAGTTTGTTTAAAAAAAAATATCGAATTATGTTATTGTCAAGTAATTGCAGTTACCTCTTATGATGACATAACAAAACGTGATATAACCACGTTAAGGTGAATAGGTAGTTGATTGGATAAAGTAATATTTATGATTCTGTTAATTAACTATCAGCCCGATTTGTACATTCTTAAAGAAGTAGGTAATTGGGGTATGGGTTTGGCTTAGCACATAGGTGAACCTTTAACCAATTTGAAATATGTACACCTAAAAAATTGTAAACTTTGAATGTAACCTCAATACAAACATCTATCTGATGTATTATAGACTAGATTTTGTTACCAGCTCCGCCCGTCCTAAATTCGGTTATCGGCGTGGAATTTCTACGTCAACTCCTTATCTATACTAATGATGTTTGTTATAGCTGTAGCTCGTTAAAGTTCGGTTAGAGTAATTCCCGCGGAACTTGAGAATTTCTATGTCTTATTCCATGTGTTCCAAGTTTTATCTCAATCTATCCAGTGGTTAAAGTGTGACTGAATTACAAAACATTAGTAGGTAGGATGTGCAAATTTTTGATTTAAATATTTTTCTCAAAAAAAAAAATTGACACCCCCTCAAATTCTAACTTTTGTTGTTTTTGCTTTATCGTAAAAACGGTCAAACATAGAAGCTTTAATTTTAATACGATTATAATTTAAAGTTTTTAAAATAACAACGAATAATTAAAACCGGTCAAGCGCGAGCCGGGTAGTATGATGCGCCAATCCGCCTCACCCTTGGCGGTTTTGTGAATAGATTTCAAATTTCTGAATCCCACACCCTCACCAGTGGCGTGTTTTGTATCCATTAAATCGTAAGGTCACCTTTACAATGGTTTACTTATCTATGTGAAAGGTAAGGAAACTGTAAACATTGTAAAAATGGTGTCGCAGCAGTAATTCAACCAAAACCAGATAGTCTGATTCGAGGTCATATAACGAGATGCATTTCCTCCTTCCTAAATCCAGACCGTTACCTTAAAAAAAAGTGATAAAAAGACTGTTAATAATAATATGGCCCTCGGTGGACGCAAAAAACTAATCAGTAAGTTCTTCCTCTTCCACGTAATAGTGAGCTTTAAAAATGAACTTCCTTATTTACTTATGTTTTTTTAATGTTTACTTGGTTAAAGAAACGGGTGAGTCTATGAAAAAATATGGGGATTTGTACAACGAATTTCCATCATCTTATTATTTTTGTGTATAGATTTCTACGTCTCCAGAATTCTCCTAATTGACTGAAAATTTTAACAATAATCTTCTTCTGCTGTCTTCTAGTGATATTTGGACTATTTGACAATTCAACATTCAAAACAATTGGTATTTAGACAAAGGGATCAACATCCCCGAAGTGCTTTAAAAGTATTTGTATCACTGCTGGATACTGCTGAGCTGGAATTTTATACAAGAAAAACCAAGAAGTACCTTATTAACGAACAATAATACATGAAGGTAAATTGTAAATAATATTATACTTTATGAAATGATTATACAATGTCATAATTGTGTAAATTAAATTGTATACTTTGAATATATTAGTATATGTATTGTAAAGAGCGCCATCCTGACTACATAAACCTAGAAAGGTTTTTAGTCGAGGTAAATGGTATCATGTTATTGTTAATAAAAATTGTTCCGAAATAAAAAAAAAAGGTCAAAAAACAAAATTAACACTTCTACGTAATTAAGCGATAGTATTTTAAATATTCAACTCGTTAATATTAATATCATCCTTGGAATTACAAAACATTTTCGTGTAAATTTTATTGACATACAAAGTAGAATTAGGTAGTAGATGTAATGTTTACTAGTACGTAACAGCATCATGGCCAATGCCGTAAACTAAGATTAAACATTACCGCACGGCCGTAACCGAATGCAATGGCCAATAAAAAGGTTTTTTATTAAACAGTTGTCGTCACCGATCACGTTGCTATGTATACCTATTCTTCGCACGTTCCGAATGTTCAGGCAATTTAGCTGATTAATTTGCCTGAAGTACTTTTCTATCGTGGACCAGTAACATATGCGATGTAACGCAACGTCGGTCGTGGTCAGTCATTGGATGGGTGACCACCTAGTGGTACATTTTCCTGAGTTCCTGCGAGCTTCGGAGGACATGTTAAATCGTCGCGTCACGTTGTATAGTATCGTTATCGTTAGATCGCATTCGTTAAGCCAAAAAATAGGCTTTAGGGCGGCTTGACATTCGAGTACATACAAGTACTTCGATGACGTCCGCCATGTTTTTAGGCTAAAAACTGAACGAAGAAAATTTCACAAGCCTGTTTAAAACGGGTAAATTCACTATTGAGAGAGTTCTATAATAAGCATAACAAATGGTGGATGCAATCAGAATTTCTAGCGGTGACAATTTCGTGATAACACCAGGTTGTAGCGGCTCAGGACCATCTTGGACCACACTCTTTTATGCGCATATGTGACCTAATTTTGAAGTGAAAACTTCTTTAGCGGCGTTGTGCACTTTTTTGGTATGGGTGAAAAATGATAAACTCGCGTCAGGTCACGTGTCCTAATCGTGGAAATTCGTAAGACGGACACCGTAATGCCACGCCTATTATAATTTTTATTTTTAGTATTCGCGATTATGAGTAGTACAGGGAGGTTGGATATGGAATTTTAATTCTATGACAGATTGTGATGTAAAATATACTACGTCAAAAAAGTAAATAAACAAACATTATTATTTCTTGACAATGTCAAAGACATGTCTTGTGACATATTTGAGTGTTAAGCGCGAATGCAACTCGTTTTTTTATCATACGTTGTTAATATCTTCAAAATAAGCTCGATTCGAAAGTCATAAAGGTTTGGAATATTTTTGTAACTGGTTGGGTACCAGTAGTAAAGATATCGAGCAAATGAAATTTTTACTATACCTTGAAACTTCTGAATATTTAAAGAGAAAATAATTTAAATCCATTTTTACAGATATGAGTCTCTAATTAACCTCTGCTCTTCGAAACCTTTAGTGCTCCTATTTTTCCTATACAACCTTCGGTGACTAAATATCTAACTCTATAGAAAATTTTATCATATATCGCTATTTATCATTGTCGCAAATACATATTCATTCATGAAATACCAGTGAATTATATAATCACTAAAATATAAACAACTTTTTTCATAAATATATAAATATGCATTTTGAGACTATAATAAATCTCGCTATATGATAATAACCCGTTGCGAGTAGCGAAAAGCCTATAGTTAAAAATATTTAATAGGTATCTAATACAGTTTGAAAAAAAAAAAAAAGATATTCGGATACACCTGAGACCTGAATGAAATTCGATTCACTTAACATCCGATCGAGATGACGACATAAATGAAGCAATTTGCAGTGTTAGTATAATAACGATCCATTGGTTTTTGATACTAACTTCACAAGACGTCACATTCTACTTTTTATTTTTAATACATACATACATACGTAAAAAAGACTTATAAATGTTTGTCCTGTCTCAATGTATCAATAGTACTACTGACAACAGAGTCACGGAGCCGCTGACACTACAATCGCAATACTTCTGGGATCAGAACAGGGTAAAAAATCTGTATGTTCGGATTTTCAAGGCCCTAGTGTAATATCTAAGGTTAGCAACGTGAGGTGTAAGCGGTACATTATGTAACGGTTGGTTAACGCGATAACGTTGGCGTCGACAGAGTTGACGGTTAGGTTGCGCAAGTAAGAGCAATTGGTTGATACGCAATCAGCAAACAAAATGTAAACAACCAGCTGTAAGTTTTAGAACCATTGTTAGTTGTAGCTGGGTGTAGTTTCTTTATAGCAGCTTCACATGCTATTCTGGATTTAGATGATTGTAACAGGTTTTCGGTTTTTTTACTATCGTATCTGCCAAGAGGCAGTACCTACTACGTGACAAAAAACTAGAGTAAAAACAAGGATGACGCGATATGTAACTAAGCGTGCGTGAGTAGTGCAGCTACATCTTCTCAACTCACTGAGATTTTTATTGACATACATGAAATAAATTAATAGTTTATTACCTATTTATCATTGTTATTAAAAATGCTTTATCTAGGGGTCTAGCACTATCACGGTTATAATTTATTAAAGTTGTAAAGTAATCGCACTTAGAACTTTGAAGATTTCTTTGCCGAAATTTTAAGAAAAACAGTGAAAAGGGGTCAGTTGAGGATTTTTTGTATCGAACAAAAGTTCATTAATCGTGTTTTGTCGGTTCGTACCATATCCGGAAGAACATAGTCATTGAATTTAAGTCAGATCTGCTCAGCGGATCCGGAGAAACCTTTACCTAAAAAAATGAAATTTAGGTAGTATAGCCTCCTAAACTGGGATACATAACTTTAGTAATTGCCTAACAAACTTTATTGCTTTTCATATTAAACACCTACTTTTTAAACTATACCAGAAACAATTCAAAGACGGGTGAATTATAAAGCTATGAGATAAAGAGAAAAAGACAGACATGACAATACTATAAGAGTTCCGTTTTGGCATTTGGCTGTGGAACCCTGAAAATGGCAATAAAGAAATTCAAAGACTTGTTGACGCACTAACTCACTAAAAGATCAAGACATACACTAGTACAAGAAATTTTATATTTGGCAGGTACATCCCTTTTTTAAAGAGTGTAAGACATCACTTAAAAATGATTTTGCTGAATTCATCCCCTAAAGGTGACTGAACCCAAAAAAAAACTGGAGAGACAGGGTGGTAAAGTTTATGTAGGACAAGGCAGGCAAGGATATATTCTGCGTTCTACCTTAATGTTTGCTTAAAATTTGGTAAGGTAGGTATGGCTTAGATAAATTTACAAGAAGTCACGCATAAGCTTTACCACACGTAAAGGTTGTTCCTATATACAAACTATCAAGCTGACTCTAAGTTTAACCTGGAATAAATTATTGTTAATAAAGTTTGTTGGTTTGGGTCCAACGTAATTGCTTAAAGTTTTAAACGAGTTCAGATTGAAACGGGACGTTAATGTATTGCTCTCAAATTAACAAATGCAAATAAAACAAGGCGTTGTAATTATTGTGTAAAACACCAAGCACTGCCTATTCAAAATTTCAAATAGATTCAAGAACTGAGAATAGTATTGATTATTTTGTAATTAATAATTGCAATAAACACTTTCGTATTGTATATATATATACTATATAATCCATACTAATAATATAAATGCAAAAGTAACTCTGTTTGTCTGTCTGTTGCCTCTTGATGCTTAAGCCACTGTACCGATTAAGATTAAATTTGGCATGTAGATAGTTTGAGTTCCGGAGAAGGACATAGGCTACTTAAAAACGTCAAGTGGGAGTCGGTTATTTCTATACGTTGCAGTTGAAATATTACAACGACAAATGAATTTAGGGCGGGTGGAACCGCCGGAAACCTAGCGGGAAATATGCGAAGATGTCTCTGTCTGTCTGTTTGTTACCGTTTCACAGCTAAATTGCAGAACAAATTTCGATGAAATTGACACGGGTGACAGCTTGCACCTTGGGAAAGGACATAGGCTACTTTAAAACTTCAAGTGTGAGTCTGTTATTTTACTATTATCATGAAGTTGCCGTTTTGGTTAACAAAGATCTTTTAAGAAAACGTTGATAATATGCAAAAGAGAGGGTAGGCGAGTTACGCCTGTGCAGAAAAGCTCTTTTAACTTCATCTTCAATGAACTATGCGTGCTTTACGATTTGATTCATAAGAAGAACTATTTTCTTTGGGAATTATAGATCTGTGCAAAAATTGGTATTCTATATTCTTCAACATTATTCAGTCTAGCTTTTTGCAGTTTACTGACAACCATATCTATTTATACAACTGTGATGAGGGTCTATTTAACTAAAGTACCCTGTGCAATTCAGACTTACTGTTTAATTTAGTTAGTAACTGGCAAAGCGTATTCACCCCTAATCTTTTATTTTGGCATTCATTAGGTACTGAATTTTAAGTTGGTGACCAGGGGGGTTGACACATCCATAGTGGCTCATTTTTAGGTATAAAGTACCGCTCTCTGTTTTTTTGGTCCCTGCAACTTCTCATTTTAGCAAATCTTTTCAGTGTAATGACGGTAGATGTCACAACAAAATCACCTTAGATTACAAGATATTTCGTTTCATTGTCTGGTGTGACCACAGGAAAAATATTGAATCGATTAAAAAGTGGTAAGGTTCTTATCATTTTATTGTGATATCCGATACATGTACTAAAAACTAACCATGCCCTCTACCAGACGTTGTGTGTTTGGATATGTGACTACTGGTAAGTACTATTACCATGAAATTGTTAATCCACATTACACTTGGTCAGATTAACTACAAGAGAAACAGCAAATGTTGAAAAAAAATGCCCATGTAATTAATATGTCATTTATTTATTTATATTTGTTCTTGAATTTTGTTTTACACAGATGTGACAAACTAGTAGTTTCAGCCGGTTTATGCTGGTAAATGAGACCCCTTTGTCAATTCGTTCCGCTTAGGAAAAAAATAAGCCTCACCTAATATATTACAATGGTATTTCTGTCACATGATAGATGCATTCCGTCTGAGCAGCGTTGCTATTTAATAGCGAAACCTGATTTAGCACCAACTTGTTGACTATTTTAACATTTGATAACTGTCAAAAAATAGAGCTAAATACCCACCCACGGACATGGGTTTTTGGTAGCAATATTTTGTAGCAAAACGGCGTAGACGGGACTTTTGAAATTAACATTATATTACCAAAAGTTAATTGAACGCGATTGGTGTAAAAACTGCTGATAATTCTGTTACAAAGAAGTTAGAAGAAACGCTTCTCTTTGTTATTTGAAAAATGACAGTAATATTTTTAAAAGTAAAGCTGCTTTACAAATTACTTTTTTATGTAAAAGGAATAGCGAGTGTTACAGAATCTGGCAAATTTAGTTTGATATATCTGATCCAATATATATATGTATGTTAGTTTATGTATATAAAGTAAATAATAAAAAGCTCTAAACTCTGACCATTTAAGGTCAAGACTGACTGTTATTTATTAAAAAAAAAAATTCAGGTGTTTCTTTACATAGTTTTCCACAACCCAACAAGAACCCTGATCGATTCAGACTATGGGTTAATCTAGCTGGTGACTCTGTTAAAGACATATCTGATGACTTAATTTATATACTTAAAAGAGTATCTGATATTCACTTCACTGATGATGTCCGTAACAGAAATAAACGTTTAAATGCATTGGCTATACCAACACTTTTCTTGCCAGGTAAGTTAATTTTGATAATAGAATATTACACTAATGCATTAAACGTCATAGTTTTGTTTATTAGGAGATATATACTTTTTATGGATTGATTAGGAAGGCAATAGGTTACAAAAATGAGCATTATTGAGTTTAAACCCATATCGAAATCTATATTGTAAACCTGAGAAATTAACTCAAAATTCTATAGTGTCAAGATTTTGCAAAAAAAATGAAAAAAATATGTGTTTGTTAAGCTATTAAGTTGTACCTATATATTTCCAGTTATTATTTTTGATTTTAAATGAGGCATTAAAAGGTCTATTTTAGATAGTATGTAGTGATGGAAGCTACAATGTATAAGGTTCCTTGTTGTATCTACATCTTTTGCACTCGTAGATATCATAGTTTGTACATTAACAGAATATCCATTTAAATTATTCAACTTCTTGATCACTACACTTACAATGATACTAATGTTGCAATTTCAAGAAAACATTTGCATCATGAAATACTATTATATTCCTAATTTTATCATGTATATCCAACAATAAATTCTGCTGATTAGAGCCGCCAAGATTCATTTTCTATTTATGAGAACAGTATGAAAGATTATAATTAAATTTTAATGTAATCTACTGATTTATCTTGTTGTTATATGGAGAACACAATACTTTAATGCTGTAGCCAAGAAATTTTGAAAAAAAACATCTCATATAATTGAGATAATTTTTCTTGACTAGATCACTGGCTTTGAGCACAACTACTCCTTCAACTTTATTGGCACATCACTTGCAAGGTAAAAGCAATTTTATTAACATTCTTTAAATAATACACAAGATACTCTTGTCAGTATAATTAGTTGTGAAGCATATGTAAAATGTCTGGGTGTTTTTATGTATAATATTGATGTATTTATATCCATTATCTGGTTTCTATAATACCAGCTTTTCTTAGTTTAGGACCAGATAGCGCTATGTATGTGAGATGTTCAAGAATACTTCATTATTTAGCAGCTTAAGATAATTATAGGATTATTTTGGTTGATGTTTTACTAACATATCTATTTATTTACTTCAATATGGGACCATAAAATGTCGTACATTCTTAATGTGAGATATTATAGGCAATATTTAAAAAAAAATCGTTTATTTTAACTTTTTAAATTTTGAGATGTTTTTGTCAGCACACCTACAATATGATCTACTCAACAACGTGATTTGTGGTTTCGAAGATAACGGGCAAGATAGGACCTCAAGATTTGCAGACCACGTCCTTGTATTCATGATAAGCAACAAAATTAATTAATGAAGTAATCATCGAATTACAAAATGCGGGATTCATTGTGACAGCCTCAATTTGTGATCAGAATTCCACGAATTTGTCTGCTTTTACGCAACTGATTAATAAAACCAAGGCAAAGTATTTAAAAGATAACCTTGAATATAGGGGTGGATTCTTTGAAATAAATAATAATAAAATATTTAGTTTGTATGACCCACCCCACTTGTTAAAAGGTCTCAGAAACAATTTTTTAAAATACAATATTAAATTTAAAGTACATAGTATAGAAAGAACCGCAAAATGGCAACACCTTATTCTTTTACAACAACTATGGTTATTACCAAAACTGACAGATTGTCATGTGCACCCTGAGAAATTCCGAAAATGCTGGTTAAACATGCTGCACAAGTCCTAAGCCAGAGAGTAGCAGCAACATTAAATTTTATGGCGAGTGTAGATCATTTGCCAAAGGATTGTGCACACATGGCTGAACTTTGTCTATTTTTTGACCTGTTGTTTGATTCAGTTAACTGCAATTATTCAAAATGTGTATCAGGAAAGACATTAAGAACAGCTGTCACAGCAAATTCAATGCACTACAACTTTTGGTGTCAGGCAAAACAAACTTTGAAAACTATGCTGTGCATTGAAAGAAAGGCCGATAAGGAGTTTTTAAAACAAGTCCCATCAATAAAAAATTGGATTTATACTATTGAAGGATTTTAGAAATCTGTAGAAGATGCTCAATCAAAAATATATCATTAAATCATTACTACCTCGAAACAGCAACCAGGACCCATTAGAAAACTTCTTTGGATCAATTCGAAGCACAAATTACAGAAATGTCAAGCCAACATGTACAAATTTTATAAGTACGTATAAAACCTTGCTTATAAACAATTTATCAGCCAATCAATCACTAAGAGCAAATTGTGAGAGGGATGATAGTAAATGTCTGAAACCATTGCAGAATTTATTAAAATAAAGTGAAGAATCAAATACTGATGATCAAAGTATGATGGATGTGGATGAATTACTTTTAGATATGGAATTGAATCCAGATGTCGATGTAATAAAAGAAAATATTGTCACTTATGTATCTGGATATGTTGCTCGCCAATTGAAAATCAAGATAATTATAAGTTGTGAAACTTGTAATCGGGATATTTTAGCATCTGACAATTAATGTTATGAAACACAATACCAGTTAGCTGCCATGAGAGAGTTTGAAAATAAAAAAAGTTTATTTTATGCCAATGAAAAATTTTTCTAAAGCTTTTCTGATATTCAAAATATTATAACCAGTATTTTAAAAAAGAATCCATCTTGCAATAATATTGAGGGCAAGTCTAATTGTCTCACTCAATGTCAATTTTGATTTTGTGTCTTGTATCATTCATCGTCAGAGAGTAATTGAATTCATGACCAACCAGAGTTTGAAAATAGGTTCGGCAGCAAGTACCGTACATGCAACTTCTCTTAAGAAAAATTCTTTTACAAAAAAAAAATTACGTCATATTGTATCCGCCATTTTGAATTTTAAAAAACTGATAAAAAATTCGAAATCAGCACCCTCACAAACCCTTTACTACCCCTCGATACATGAAATTATACATGAAATTTATGTTGCGTGCATAAGAAGTCAGTTTTTTTAGGGATAAAAAACGAACCGCTGGACCGATTTATTTCAGACTCCTTTCAGATCTAAGTCATGACGTGGCGTATCGATTGATATGTCATCAGAGCGATTCGGTCCAGTAGTTATTGAGAAATCGAAAGCCAAAATATGTCTACATACATACATACGTACACACACACACACACACACAGACATCACTCTAAAAATGATTGTAAATGATTCTCCAAGTCTTGAAACATAAAGAAAACACAAAATTTTCGATTTCTATTTTCGGACCTATTCCAATAACTTCTCAAGACAAGTTAAAAATGTTAATTAATAGTTGGTGTGTTGATGTATCCAGATTATTACAGGGAAAGAACATAACTTGTTATGAGTCAGACCCGATAAAATGCTTAGCAAAAAAATATTATGACAACATTAAATCTAGGCGACAAAAAAAGTGACACATTCATTGGGTCTGTTCTTTTTGTCTGTATATAAATGTGTATCTATTAAATTATCTATATAGCCTATGTTTCAATAAATAACAGAATAATTTAATTAAACTTCATTTGATCCTGTAATAACTCTTGCAATTATGTTTAGTTATTCGAAGTGTAGGGGCTCGGTGCAAAAATGTAGACTTTGTTGTCAAATTAGATTATTTTTAGCAAAATAAAGAAAAATTAAACTGAGGTGACGTTAAAAATCAACGAAACTATTATATGGTATTCTTTAGTTAGTTGGTATGTCTCTCACAATCTATTTTGTCTAAAGTAAGATATTGATTTTGATTGTTAATTGTAGAGGTTGTTACTATTACTTTATCCTTTACATTTCATCGACTTGGGTTGCAACCTCATTACAGTTGTAAGTGCTATGGTTACGAGTTTTGCTAGGCTAAAGGACTTGTATCGGTGCATTTAAATAAATAAATAAGAATAAGTGTTTTGTGTCTGTTGTTTAAGTTTATAAATAATTGGTGTACTTTTTTACAATATGGTCCTCTGTTATTTTTTAATAAAAAAATAAATTGAAAAAGAAGCATCCCCTTACATTCTTATAAATCGCCAAAATTAGCGCGAGTAATGAAAAATATATTTTTTATGTAATTTAAGGGTGTTTACACACAAATTTGATTTATTTTTTGATTAAATAAATAGTATTTACGTCACAAAACATTCGTGCTTAAAATAATAACAAATACTTTATTTTGTGTAACTTTTTGTGTAAATTTCCCATAATCAATTGCACATTTATTATTTACTTATTTTGCATAATTCGAGTTGGTGCAAGAAAATTATTATTGAGATGTGTTTCATAATTTTCAGCTCACAATAACAAAGATCCGTCTGATAAATATTTACCAAAAAATCTTTTGGAAAGAAAAGCATAGGACTTTATCTTCAGATTTAAATAGGAATGCAGGAATATTTTTTTAGTTGCTTATCTATTCAAAACACTGAATTTTTAAATTTATTGTTGACCCTGAAATAAACAACTTTTTTGATCATTTAAAGGCTTGCCAATTGTACCAATAACCATTAATTTTTGGTCGGTAATTGTTAACGTTAAAGCAATGACGTTGTTTTACGATTGTCAGATGGTGCACTACTTAATTTTTTTGCTTAACCCAGTATTTCACGAGCTATCAGCCGTTTGTTATTGTTAAAGTTAGATTGTTGCAATCAACCCTTAATATCTTATTTTATTGCTTAGTACAGTTTTACAATAACTAAAATCAGTGTATTGATATTTAAGGTGGTGATTCGAATCTGCCTCTATTAATTAGGGTAAAGCAATATATATTATTGTAAATAGGAAAGTCGTCTGAAAAGTTACTGACAAACTTTTAAAGCTTTTATATTGTTATGTACAGTACAAAAACTATAGTCTTGTTATATACCTACACGAACATTCTTATTCAATTCTATTTGTAAAATTAAGCATGTTTTGTTGCATAACTTTTGCTTGATATGCTGTATTTTATTTTAGTTGTATTTATTAATAAACAAATATTTATAAATTAATTATTGTTTTTAATTGCGTTCATTAAAGCAATAGTTTCGAAATCAAGGTATTCAGGTAATTGATTGAAAATGAGCATGGTGCTTGAAACACAAATCACAGTTACAATCACATCTTGTGTTTGTAAGATTGAAAACCTTCTTGTACTTGTTAATATATCAATTGCACGCCTCATAAGCGGAGCGGTGAGGTAGTGCTCTACTCTCGACATGTCAAAAAACCCAGTCTTTCGAAACTTAAATGACGTTTTTTTTTTTTAATATAACACTTACAGGATAATATGAGTGCACTAATATGAAGTTAAATAATCTGTCTAGCACAAATGGTACATTTTATAAACAATTAAGTTGTTTAATATAATAAATAATAACATTAAAACTAATCATTCTTGGACGTCCGTGAGTCTGTGTTTATGTGACCATGTATGTGGCAGAGAAATTGGTCGAAAAATTCATCTTACCGGAATACTTTTGTTTTTAATATATAAAGTATTACACTGTGCTGATTCCTAGTTAATATTAGCGTTCTAAGTACTGTCGTTTAATTATAATTTATAAAAAACTAATATACCACTGTATACTGTATATCTATATATATATTTTTTATTTTTATTTTATAGTATATTTTTTCCTCACCTTATTTGTTATTTTATTTTAAAAAACTTGAGTTTTTGTTTTAGATTTTTTTTTTTTTAATGTGAATGACCGCTTTGAGGCGTGCACTTTTGGATTTTCCAATATATATTACACTGTGGCTACAAGCACACGGTTTTACACACGGTTTTAACTATCAAACACAAGAAGTGATTGTGACTATCAAAAAAAATATTAAATAATTATAAGGTAGAGCCTAGGTTTGAACCACTAAATTGTTTGAGGGGTAAGAAATACAGAAGGCGCTGACAAAACGTAGCCATAACATTTCTACGAGTGGGCACTCTATTTCAGTATATATATTCTACTCTATGTTGGTGACCCAAAGACACCCTTGTCCAGATACGCTTTATGAAAGGTAGTGATGCGGCTATGGGCTTACCGCTGGTCACGCAGAAAAAAGCGATTAGTTAACAAAGTATTTATAAAGAAAAAAATACATATATATATATATATATATATATAAACGCTTGGGTTGTGGAATGAGCTCCTTGCCAAGGTTTTCTTTAAGGACTACAGTATGGGGTTCTTCAAGAAAGAATATATTAGATTTTTGAAGGGTCGGCAACGCGCTAGTGATACTCCTGGTGTTACAAGCGTCCATAGGCTACGGTGACCGCTTACCATCAGGCGGACAGTAAGCTTGTTTGCCACCTTAGTGGTATAAAAAAAAAATATTGTTATTTAAAACTATATCAAAACCTATAACGCGTTTGATCAACATGTACATATTTGCCTCTCTAATACAAAGGTCTTGCAGTGTTCTGCCTTTACTAATCAGAATTGGAGCATCACCGCACCGGGGTAGATAACAATACAAATTTACCCGGGTATGTACTTGGAATTTTACATTTGTAACATTAGTGTGAATAATCACGATTAACAAGACAAGTTTAGTAGCTATACTGTCTTACTTGGTAACATTATATGTACTAGATTGTCTTTATGAAAGTTCGTAGGAATCAAATCAGACATTGGAATCTAGTATTAATTAAGGTCGGAATAGATTCACAGGGATCAAAGATTTAAATTAATGGAAAAGACATCTAATGAAACAAGTAAATATTAAATACGCCAATCAAGGAATTATAATAATAATGGCAAAAGCTGGTCAGAGTTAGAGTGCAGCTGCTGATTTAATTGTTATCACGAAAAATTATTTAATTGTTAGATTTACACTTTTCCCATCTTTTATATGAGTTAAAAACACTATTTCAATCCGATATAAGTGATAAAACGTAATGATTGTATTCTCTCTGAAAAGTGTTTGTAATGACTTATTACTTGGAGGTTACTCGTTATTTTATTTTTCATAACCGACATGAAAAAAAGGAAAAAGATCTTGATTCATCTGTATTTTTTTTTGGATGTATGTTACGCGATATCTGTACAAACGAAATTTTTGTTCCCTTTGCACTTATTTGCTACTGGTCGGATTTCAACATCAAGTACATCACATCAAGTATTTGTCTCTTTTTATACTTATTTATTTAATTCTACGAAAATGTCGATTTACAATATTGTACAAAGTCGTGTACGTATATCTAATTGATTCTCCGAATTGTTTACTTACTAAATTTACTTTGCTTTAAAATAACGTAATTCTACTCGATCAAACAACGAACTTTAGTGGATAATTTTTATATTTAATTTTACCCTATTTACTTTGTGGTATTTTAAAATATTACTATAAAAGATTTTAGATTTTTAATTCAATACGTGAAAGCTTGACTGACTTTTTATCATTAAGTTGAAAAATATTCATACTATTTTTTGTTGTTTTAAAGTGATCATTTTGAGGGGTTTAGTATGCTTAAGAACCTCTTTCTGTGGCAACTATGTATTTGTCTTTTATTTTGTAAAATTGTAGGTTGTTAATGTAAGCAGATAGGTATGTAGATCAGGAAATAAAATAATAAGCAAAATTCAAGGCTTGATTACAACTTTCAATATTGCATCACAGATAGATATAGGCACGTAGTGAGAGAATTGCATGCACTGTTAGCAATGCAATGTATTTAAGATTAAGTTAATTTTTTATTTAGTTGCTTATCAGATGCTTAACTACTCAGCTACGTAGCATCGTAACTTTTCTATGCCTAAATACTGGCAACTCCTAAGTAAGACAAGCTGTTACTATGTAAGTTACACATAAGTTCCTATTGTAACTTTATACTAAAATATACAACAATATTAAGTTGTTCAGAGATTATTATTTACTTCAACCTGCTGCTGGAAACGATAACGACCACTGTCGTTTGTTTCTCGGGGTTCCGTAGCCAAATAGCAAAAATGGAACTCTTATAGTTTTGGCATGTCAGTCAGTCCGTCCATAGGGACACACTCACTGAGGTCACAGTCTTATTACTCCACTGTCCATTGATTCTGATCAAAAATTTACGTATAGGTGTCTTGAGAGCATCGCCAAACATTTATGGAATGAAATAGATAATTTTCCGTATATTGAACAAAAGATTTTTTTTTTAAATAAGTACTTATATTAAGTATTATGAAGTTATTATTAATTTTAGTATAAAGTATGGTTAAGTTAAATATTTATATATTAATCTCAATTATTTTGTCGGCGAAGTCGACAACGATGCATATTCTTAATATTGCACGGAGAAAAAACTTTAGTAGCTACAAGTAAATAATACTTATAACCATTAAAATATTAGTAATTCCGAGGACAGGTAAATTACACTGAGGGTTACCAATGAGTTTTACTTATTGTATTTACTAACAGGAATAAAACTAGTCTTGTTGGAATAACAGTGTTGTTTACTTAAAACAAGTAAAATTTAGTGGAATGCATATAAAAGTATAAACACGCTTTCAATCAGCGTTTAATTACACCAATACGAGTTGGTCCTGATGAAGTTCTGTGATGCGAAGCGTACAGTTGATAATAACTGGTCAGGTGTACCTGGTAGATGAAGGAAAGGCTTCAGCGGAAAGTTCGTCAAATCTGTTCGGCTCAGGCCTACTATACTAAGGTAATCCTCAGCCAGGTGAGAAGTTATACCTGGAGAACGCCTTGATTGGCATTTCGGTATGTCAGTATATATGCAAACTATCGAAAAAACTTCGATAGCGCGATGTAAGACGCGTGACGTCAATCTTAACTCGTAGCAATACGATATGATGTTTGTTATTAATAAACTTCGCTAATTCTTAGAAAGATGTTTGTAAACGTTAATTAGCCTTAATTGTAATGACAAGTAGTGTTTTATCTGGCTACTTTAATGTGTTGATATTAATTACCTCACTCTTAAATTCGAGAAAAGTTTTATAGGATTTGTAAAATAAGTACAAATTATTATTTTCGGAAAGTAATAAAACTATGTTGTAGTTATTAGTTTACGAAATTAATAAAATGTACTTAAAATTATATTGTTTTGTAATTACCAAATTTTTTTTTGAAATTAATAAAATTTAGTATTAACGCATTTAATAAACAGTTTATTAATTCGAACAATTTTTTTTTCTCTGTGTGAACTTGGCTCTCAGTTCACATTTATGATTTTGATGGGATATCATTACCTTTTGTACAGAAATTATATATTCACCGTAAATACCATGTTATTTGTTAAATTACTCTATTTTCGTACGTTAAAGCTGTATAAGTAGTTTTCATTTTTGTGCTATGTTGGCCGACCACGATGCTATCAGAGTAAATTCAGCCGGCGCTGTACCTAAGCGCAACAGTTTTAACATATAAGAAACAAAATTTTATAATTATATCCACCTACTTTCATACTTCACTTTTATTTGTTATTACCTTGTTGATACTAGTTATCAATAACTTTCAATTATCAGATTTTTTCCTTTGTATAAGCGCAAATGTCTACCTTTATGCTAAATATCAAGTTTCTAAGTCACCTGGAAGTGGATTAGGTTTTTGATCTATTGATCGGACAGTGAGTTAGTCGGTTAGTCACCGTACTACAGAAGTGAGTATAAAAATGCCAGTTTTTGAACGTAAATGTATCAATAACTGTATGAGCTACATTTATAAAATGTATGGACAAGCGAATTGGCTTTAATTACTCTGTTAAATTTCATGTATGTATGTGAAATAGGTTTCGAGTTGTGAACGGGTCAAAAGTAGCTTGAATAATCGGTTAAATATCACACATTGCTACTGTGTCACCAATTCCTTTTTCTTGGAAATTCTGGAATTTTGCTTGTAATACTTATGATTTTTAAATCATTATTGTTTTATCACTCTTTGTTACCCCTTTTTAAAAGTCATTTCAGTTATTTATATCTGTGGCAAAGTCGGCATTTATGACTTTATCTACAGAACAGAGGGTATTGAGTAATGGTTGGGCCTTCCAGATATGAACCCATATACTTCAAGGATGTTTGAAGGTTCAAACATGAATAAATCATGTATAACGTTTGAATACATATAGAATGTAACATTTCAGTCAGATTCGTAAACGTAAATAGGTGGCGCAAAAAGAATCAACCCTTTTTGAAAACGCTAAACCTTTGGCCAAGTGCGAGTCGGACTCGCGCACAAAGAATAATTTACGAACGACTGCATCAAATTGGTTACTTCTTTTTTTGTTGTATTCATTATTGTCGGGATAAGATAAGTATGAATGAAAATAGCCGGGCAAGTGCGAGTCGGACTCGCGCACAAAGAATAATTTACGAACGACTGCATCAAATTGGATACCTACTTCTTTTTTTGTTGTATTCGTTATTGTCAAACAACTATTTAAACATGAATAAATCATGTATAACGTTTGAATACATATAGAATGTAACATTTCATTCAGATTCGTAAACGTAAATAGGTGGCGCAAAAAGAATCAACCCTATTTGAAAACGCTAAACCCTTGGCCAAGTGCGAGTCGGACTCGCGCACAAAGAATAATTTACGAACGACTGCATCAAATTGGATACTTCTTTTTTTGTAGTATTCATTATTGTCGGGATAAGATTAGTATAAATGAAAATAACCGGGCAAGTGCGAGTCGAAATCGCGCACTAAGAACGACTTTCGAACGACTGCACCAAATTGAATAATTTTTTTTCGTAGTATTCGTTAGTGTCAGGACAAAGTATGTATGAAATAAAATAACCAATCTAGTGCGAGTGTCGGACTCGCGCACTAAGAATACTTACGAACGGCTGCACCAAATTGGATATTTATTTTCTTATTGTGTTCGTATTGCCAGGATAAGGATTTTATGAAAGAAAATAACTAGTCAAGTGCGAGCCCGACTCGCGCACTAAGAATAACTTCCGAATGACCTCGCCAAATTGGATAATTCTTTTTTGTAGTATTCGTTATTGTCAGGACATGGTTTGTATGAAATACAAAATAAATGCGCCGCCATTAGATATCCTCAATTTCTAAAATCCAAATGTCGCAAATATAAAGCTGGTCATAAGCTATTTTTAGAAAGTTTAATGTAGTTTCTACATAATATCTGTGAGTTGTAGTTGGCATTTCTGCTAAAAGTGGCCGTTTTAGTTTATATTTGCGACATTTGGATTTTAGAAATTCGTTTTCTACGAAGAGTAAATTAAGGATATCAAATGGCGGCGCTAGTGGGCTGTAAGAGGGGCCTTACAAACGTTTGTGGATAGAGCTATCGAGAGTCGGCAAATCATCGCCGCTTGTGTTTTTCCTCCAAAAAGAAAAACAAAAAATATTGTTCATTTCAAGGCCCCGCAGTAAAGAATGCTGGAATTATTGTATATTGTAATTTTATTTCATTACATGTTCGTACTGTAAACGGAACATATTGTTTATTTTTTTTAGTAGGTACATCACCCGTGGTAAGCCGGGGCTGACAGCTAGTTTGCAAAAATGTTTATTTTGGATCTCCTGCTTCATGAGTGTACGACACGCACTTTGTCGGCCTGTTTTTCATTTGACAGGACCTTTTTTTACACCTTGTTATAAATTACAAAATTTATTGTCTTCAAAATGGAGGCTACGGTAACGCGGAAAAATGTTTATAAACTATAATCTATTAGTAATATTTTTTTGTAAGATATTTGCTTATAATGCAGCCTTTAATGCACAATTTTTTGCTTCTTAATAGCGAAGTTCACATTTTTTTTAATTTTAAATTTTAAGCATATGAACGAAGTTGTTATTTTTTGAAAAAAAAATCCACATTTTTGTAATTCTTATCCAAATTATTAGATTTCATTAAGGCTAAGATAAAGGGTAGATAGGCGTAAATACGCCCTTTGTGCAAATTTTGTGCCAAAACTATAGCATCAAAAGGATTAAAAAAAAATGTTATAAACCTTGCTTTTGTCTAGTGCATTACCTTGCGAAATCATTTTCATTTATTATATTTAATGCTAAAAATAATTTGTAAGTGAGCATTGTTTCAACACTTGTGACAATTTTGAAAGGTTTTTTTTGGTTGTTATTGAAGTCGATTAAATAATTAAAATTGATTGTTATCTAGTGCATTGACTATAAGTTGTAGGAAACACTCAAAAAATGTGACTACAAAACAGTAAATACGTTAAATTCCAAATAAAAAAAATTTAAGTGTCATTATGGTATAAATTACTTAATAAGTACATAACATATACATCTCATAGTAATGTATATGACATGTATATGTATGTAGTACATCTACATGGACATCGTTAGTATTACAGAAATAAGCTTTCTGGCCTATATCGCCCTCTTAAATATCAAGGTTTAACAACATTTTAACACTAATATAAGTATTTACTGTCTGCAAGTGTGTCCTTCAACTGTCATATGACACCGTGAGCTCTGCTCATAACACACTCGGCTAAATTACCACCCACCCCACAACCCACAACGTTGTCTATAATGAGCATCCTAGCTCACTTGTATCATAATGTACCTACTATTACAATTGTCACTCTAAATCCCCTCCAAAGTCATCGTCCGAAAATCTTTAACAAAACCTAGATCTACTGCTACTTCAAGTATTCAAGCCTTTGCTGCTACTTAGGTCAATCAAATTTGCCTTTCTTCACTTGTTGTGCCACTTTCTATTACGATTTCTGCAGACGAAACGCCAAAAAAAGTTATGCATATCAATATTATAAAATATGAAATTGTGCTACCGTATGTTTGTGAAAGTAACTGTGTGCTTTGGTATAGGAAAATATCAACTTAACTTAGATCTTAGATTCATCTTAGAAATAGCTTAGGTTCAAGAAAGAAACATTCTTATCTCCGTCTGACATAATTTCCTAAGGTTTCGCATTACATTTTTTTTACCTATTTATCTTAGGGATTCTCGAGGGAGACGATTTCTTTTTTATTCGTTATTCTACGCGACGGTTATAGCTTTGGTCCAGAAAAAAAAGAAAGCGGATCACAGAAAACGCTGACTTTTACGTAAATATACAATATTCCACGATACAGCGATGATAGCTCAATACTTGGATTTTTCGTTTTTAGGGTGTCAACCGAGCCCTAATATTAAGCCTACGCTGTCTGTTAGTCCGTCTGATCATTAAATACTTTTATCTTTTAAACTTGTAGGTAGAAACCTGAAATTTTCACAGGATATGTGTAAGAATGGCCTATCAAAAATAAAGAAATAAAAGTTCAAAAAGTAAAAAATGTTGGGGTTTTTGATGTTTTTGCTCTATCGTAAAAATAGTAATACTGTAGACCTTTAAACAACAGTTATTATAGTGCAAGATTTAAATTATAACAACAAATAATAAAAACTGGCCAAGTGTGAGACCATGTTAAATTACCTTATTAGCGCCATCTAGCGAAAATAGTCTAAATTATTATGAGAAACAGTCATTCATTTGTTTCTTGGAAACGATTTTCAATGTTCAGCAACGTCGGGCTTCGTCAGCCATTGGATAAGTGATCGCTGAGTGACACACTTTTTGTTTTTGTTGGTGTTTGTAAAGTACGTAAGTGGTGGTACGGAACCCACGGTGTGCGAGTGTCTGATCTTTTAAACACTATCCACAAAAACGTTTTCCTCCTACTGGGTTGTCTGTAAAAACATATAAAAGTAGCTGTAAAGTAGCCCTAAAGTATATGTTATGCAACGATCGATTGTAGCACAACCTACTGGGTCTGATTGTCAATCTAAACCATCCTTAGACCCATTTAAATACACGGAAAGAAAATCACCAAAATCGGTGTAGCAAAACTTCCTCCCGCGAACGCTTGTGTTGTGGAATGAGCTCCCTGCCAATGTTTTCTCTGAAGACTATAGTATGAGGTTCTTCAAGAAAGAAGTTATTAGATTCCTGAAGGCGCGAGTGATAACCGTTTCAAGCATCCATAGGCTACATTGACCGCTTTTTTAGTGGTATAAAAAAAAGCTAGGAAAATTAGAATGTTGTTTGTTATTCCCAAAGAGAAACAAAGCTTAGTATGACGTTGCGGTTGTGTAAAAGGTAAAAGTTTTCAAGCGCTCGTCTGTCTAAAGCGATGAGTACCGTCTGGTTACTTCACAGAATACCGTCCAGACTACAGTGGTTGACGAACTATTTACACTTCTGTTAAATGCATTATTTATAAAGCTACTGGAAGCTGCAGCATTATTTCATAAAATGGTATGTTCTGGTCGCATTTCAGGCTAATGCTAATTATCCATCTATAACATTGAACTATCTTATGGTACCACGTAAAAAAAAACGAATCCAGTATCAGCGAAGAAGGTTTTAGCTTGTAACTTAATGACGATTCTTGACTTTGGAAAGGACAATTAGAAAGAAATTGTTAGTTTTAAAACTATGATACAATATTTACTATAATATAGAAAAAAACCAAAGCCGTTTAATATTTAATTTATTAAATAGCTTTTGCCAGCGGCTTCACCCGCCCTAAGGCGTTGATGCGATTTCTACAGCAGCTCCTAGATTATGCTAAACAAGTTTGCTTTAGAGAGCTATAGCTTCAGTTATAGTTGGTTCGATCGTGGTATTTCGTTATTCCCGTGAGAATTTCCCGGGATGAAAAAAAGCCTATGTCCTTCACCGTCTCTTGAACTACCTGTGCCTTTCAGCTTAATTGAACGCTCCATTGCAGCGTGTTTAACAAACTAACAAACAGATAAACTTACATTGTAATCATTAGTAGGATAGTGACAAGTAGGATTACGAATAAAAATAGAAAATGACGATTCTAGTCGGAAAATCTAAGAGTGAAAATTGTAAGAAGTGAAGTTTTTAGCTTTAAAGCTATGCTACAAATAAATAGTAGAAAGCCAAATCCGTTTAACATTTAAATAATGAACTAGTTTTTGCCAGCCGTTTTTCCCGCCCAAAAACGAGGATGGGATTTCTACAACTCCATGATTATATACTATAGAAGTTTTCTTTAGAAAGCTATTTAAATAAGGGACAAAAGAAAAATAACCAATGCCCTTCCGCCAAATTCATTAACAAATAAACTTACAAACTTTCACATTTATAATATTAGTAGGATTATGAGAAGAGAAATCCTACATTTCGAATAACACATAAAAACAGACCATAGATAAAGGAAACCTCCAGCTCGGTTATTTATTATTTGCGGTTGCCCAAGCCGGGGTTCGTGTTCCACTTACAGCGCCCTTGTGCGAACCGCCCCAAGTTTTTGTAGCAGAGTGTAAGCATCACCGCCGCAAAAGTTAGTCCGCGTGTAGTTGACAATGCCATCTGCGCCCAACAACTGTAGCCAGTGGTTTGAAAAAAAAACATCTAATATGGAGGCACGGAATAAAGATCTAACGCAAGTAAACAACTTAAATGTTAAACGTTCTTTTGACGTGACAACGTCTTATAAATTGGTTTGCCGGGTGACACTTCAAGAAACTGCGTTACGCTCCGCTCACGTTATGCGCTCACAATGAGAGCGAGTGAAAGGCACGCGGCATGGTTAGCCCGCCTAAGAGCGAGAGAGACAGACATAAAAAGTGAAAGGCACAAGTTGTCACGTAAAACTTTCGCCCGTATACCGACTTTACAGGCAACCAGTTTTTTAATATCTTTCGTTTTTTTTTTTTCTTGTTATTACTTTGTATTTTGGCTTTACTTAATAATAAGTATGTACCTAATTTCTTTTGAATAACTGATTAAATATGTAAATAATACAATTAATTTTAATTTTAAATACAAACAGTAGGTAAATACAATAAATACCAAAAAACTTCATAAAATTAAGAAATTCAATATAAATTAAAACAATATAACTTCATTCATGACTCGAGGTTAAAATATTTATGTAAATTTATTTTAAATACATTAAATAAATTTTTTGATTATATAAGTCTTAATTTTTATGATGATGATTGTATAAAATTTTGTTACGAGTGCGTGGATGTTCTAAGTGTACGTCTTCTAATTCGTCACTCAAAAGTAAAAAATAAAAACTTTTTAACAAAAAAAAAAACAACCGGCTTACAAAAGATGCATTAAAAAGGTAAAAATAATAACTTATTACCAAAAATCTGATCTGAATTACAGTTTAAAGTTGGTTCCTATGTACTTAAAGGTTTATAACACATTACACTTGCATGAAAGCAATTTCAAACTGTAATTAAGACCAAATTTTTTTAACTGATAATAACATACAACCCACAAATTACTAAGAGATAGACCAGAGACATAGAGTTTTTGGCAACGCTTTGATTAAAGCATCTAAATTTTTTGGTTTGGTTAAAAAAATAATGTAAAACTTAAAAGGGTCCCGGGTGTCTTTTGAAAAAAAGTCCAAAAAGCAAAATAACAACATGAAATTAATAACTTTACTCAATATTTCAAAGTTTAACCAAGCCAGAGAATCACACAAAACTAGTTGTTTAGAGAAATTGGTTTAGGTACGACTAGGTAGTTAAAGCCTTTTAAAATTGTTTAGTAACTAATGATACATGAATTTGCTTGTGAATTTAGTCAAAATTATTTCGGCCAGGTAACCTTTACTGATGGATAACCTATTAATATAATTAAGTTTTAATGTTGAATTTGTTTAAAAACAGGTTAAAACCATACCAGGCCATACTTGTCGTAAAGTTTCTTATTTATACATTATTGATTCCCTATTTATACTTATTATTTCGAAAAAGAAGAATCGAAATGAAACCGAACTAAGAAGCAAACTAGAAGTGGCGACAGAGCACACAAAAAACAGTAGTGCGTTGCGTAGCCTTTAACACAAAGAGAAAGGCATTTTCAACATTTTTTGTAATTAGTATTTTAAAAATTAGTGTGAAACTATCTTGTCAATCATTTAACCATTTGATTTTATTTGCTACCCTTGGGCCACTTGCACTCACAAATTTTTGCGAAATTTATCCCTTAAGTCAAGGGTTTATTGTTTATATGACAATCCATCATTTTTTAAGTTAAATCCATTAAATTGGTAATGTTATTTGGTTTTTTGGTTAAAAATCAAGAATGATGTTTTTTACGAATTTCGGAAAACTATTCCTCAGGGAGAAATAAAGGATCAAACTTTGTATAGGAATCAAGTTATTTAAAAAAAATGAAAATTTGTATATAGACTTTCAGTTCCAAATAAAGAATAATGGGCTTTAGCTTCCTTGAAAAATCATCTCCTAAGGGAGTAAAATACCAGCGGAAAATTTGTATGCAAGTTCGACGGGAAAAGTTAGTTAGTGCGGGTAACACCACTGGAAAGCAGGTAGAACTATATACCTAGCTAGTTTAAATATTTAAAAACCGGTCAAGTACGAGTTGGACTCGCACACTTAGGGTTCCGTATTATTAATTATAATAAGGGCCAAGTATTGAAATTGAAGTTTTTTAAATGAATTTTTAAATATAATTAAATCATTATAAACTGAACTTTCAAAGCGAAAATTGCAAACTTATCTAGGCGTTCTTCATCTTCGAGATATCCAAACAACATGCGCGGTATGATTCGATGTTGCGCTAAGTGCGCCGGCTAGTCCAATGCGTCATTTGAACGTTACTATTGTTATCAATTTAAGAAGAATAGTCTTTAGTATGTTATTATTTTATTTTCTAAAATGATACATCGTTCATTTACTTATATTTTATACCTGTTTTACAGATGCACCTACTTCATATAAGTATCTTTTAATTGAATTTGTACGAAAATTTCACTTTTCCAAGTACATTTTATAGATTGGTCGACTATCACTCGTTAGCTTGTAAGTGTACTTACCCATGATAGTTTTCCTTTTAAATTCATTATATGCACTACGACCGTAATTTTTTTCACATTTCCAAATACTATACTTTCGCTGGTAGAGGGGGAGTACTTCAAAGCTAATTGTTTCGCAAACGGAGCCCTAAATCAAAAAATGATCTTTGCATTCCGTCAATGTTTTTGGAATTCCTATCCAACGATACCCCACACGATGGGGTAGCCGGGAAAAAAAAATAACGTCCCCACTTCACGTGTAGGGGAGGTACCCTAAAATATTTTTTTTTCAAAGATTTTATTCTACCACTTTGTCGGCTTGATCAATTTGTATATTTCTGCCAAATTGCAGCTTTCTCGTTTTAGTAGTTTTTGAGCTAAGCCGCGGACAGACAGGCGGATGGACATAGTGAAACTATAAGGATTTCTTGTTGACTTAAAAAGAAATAAACGCCTTGTAAGTAAATGTGGATTCATGACGTCATATGGTCAATTTGTTTGTTCATAATTGTTATTATTTCAATAAATAGAAGTATTAAAAATTAATTTGATTCTGATATAGAAGTTTATTAGTCTTAAACGACTAAATAAATTTGGTACACTCGGTAGTTTCATCGCCGGTCTAAGCTTCATACCTCTTCTGTTGCACTTGAACCATAGACTTCGAGTTCTGTAATATGTCCTTTGGACTGTATAGCTCAACAAAATTGACTATTCTTCAATAAGGGACAAGGCAAACCTGTTGTCTCTTTCCTCTTTCTATCAACGTCCTCCATTTCGTTTATTAAAACAAGTTAGAAAGAGACAAGATACCTTAGTTTCGCTTCGTCTCTGTCACACTTTTGCGACCATTTTGTTTTCGCAGCTGGCTATGAAATGCGCTGTCCGATTCATTTATTTTTTAAACATGTTTCAAAGGGAATTTAATGACACGATAAACAAAATATCTCCAAGACGTGTAATTATAAAAACATCGCAGACATATTATTGTAATTATAGCAGTGAAATTAGACAAAACCCAAGGCCCACGATGAACTCCCAAGTTAATTACTGGCAGTCAGATATGATCTTAATTCTGAGGCAGTTGCTGGATGAGCCGCCCTTGTGTTATCTACCTCTGCGGGTAATACCGGTAGCACTTCGCAAACTCAATTCAATGAATGTAATATTAACTTAACATCTCTTGGAAATGATATATAACTTAATATTAATATTAAAGTAACGTTTTTTATGTCAAAGGTAATTTCCTAGTTGGTGGTGGCCTAGGGGTTTGGATTTTACCTTGCGTCCTGAATGGCGGTTCGAGCCTGGGATGGACCAATGAATCTTTTCTTAATTTATTAAATACATTGATTATTTACAACACTGGCTCAGTGAAAGAAAACATCACGAGGAAACTTACATACATGCAGAATCCGCACAGAACCCGCGTGTGGATCCTGACCAAAATTGCCCTCTTGCCCCGTGTCCCAACATTGAGGACGTATGTGGCTGGTAAGGTAGCTCAGCAGTAGAGCACTAAGACGGAATCTTAGAATCGCAGGTTCAAGTCCTGGCTTAAGTTTAATCTTTTAACTGCATCTTTGCTATGAATTTTTTTTATTTGTAATAATAATTTTAAAAGTACATCTAAAATATAAAAAAAACTATTCAGCAATCATTTTGCTGTTTTTAATATTTTTTACCGAAACATTAAAATATTCCTGAAACATTTTGGTTAATTAGGTACCTATATTATTGCAGAAGAGAATCAAATAAGTATCAAAAAAGCTCAGTTAATATTAAATTGAAAATTAACAAACTTTTTATTAAACAACAGCAAATTTATTTTATCCTAAAAGTTTGTACCTCCATCGCGAAACAAAGAGATAATGGTTGCTCACAAACGCTTACATGCAAAACTATGAGCTTTTAAATCTTAAGAGAGATGTTGGTAACAACTGAAAGTGAAAAGTCCCGGAGACAAAGCTAATTACGACGGTGCGGTTGATGCGAAAGCTTCCAAGCGTGCTTATGAATTTAACTATATTATTTAACTATAATATTCCTCTAACAGTCAGGCGTTTTGTTAATTAAAATTATGATGATTTCCATTTCTAAAATATCTATTTGTATAGATGTTATTTTTTTTTATTAAAAACTAGTTTATAACCGAGACTTTATGTACGTGTTGTTTTTAAAAAAAGGAATGCTTTTAAGGGCTTTTGGTTTACTAACAAAAATCCTCATACAAATTTTCATACCCTGTAGGGGACGATTTTCCAAAAACGGTGAACCACGTCAATCTTAATTTTTAGTTTGTGTTTTAGTTAAAATTTTGTACCAGAATCCTAAAGGCCAAATACTTATTTTTGTACTTTAGCTTAAAAAGTAACAGATTTTTATACAAACTTTCAACTCCCTTAGTGTTTGACTACGACGTTATAACAGGAATCTCTGTGTAAAATTTCAAGTGTCTCGACACTTTCTAGTATTAGTGAAACTAAATTCAAAGTTATTTGATAAATCGCCTGCTTAAACCGGGAATCCAACCCGTGAAATGTGAAAATCATTCTCAGTACCATCCGATATAGTTGCAGATTTATCACATTTTTAGCATCCAATTTAAATTTTATACACACATCTGGAGTTTATATAATACACACATTTTTTGGGCACACATACACGTCATTCTGCTGGGGATATCCACGTTTCATAAGAAGTTAGGTAGTGTTAAGCAGGGGAAGAAAATAAAACATATTAAGATAAAATATTAGATAGTATCTGAAGAAAATAATTCAACGGTAACTTATGACTTGCTCAGAACTGTACGTTTATTTAGGCAACACAGTCTCATAAAATACAATGGAGGGGCGCGGGAATGCCTACATTTTGTAGACAGTTGATAGCTGTGGACCTTTAAAACAAAGGCCGGAAATTTCAAGAAAGGAACGAATATCGTGTCGGATCTTGGTTTCGTAGCGATGGAAATTGCTTATATTTGAAAAGCACTTTAGAGTTGTATTCATAGAAAGGCTAAAATATTTAACCCTGGTAATATAACAGCAAAGCTAAGCTAAATGAAACAAAATTTTTGCAAGTTTCATTTTTTCATAATGGATACAATACCTATCTCCTAGGATAGGTATAGGTATAGGTATAGGCTAGGATAGCACACATTTGCGTAACGAGATCGCCTGTGTAAGTCGCCTCAAATACATTTTATTGAAAGATAATCCCAGAAAATGATATAAAAGCCATATTCTTTCGTGAGCGTCTGAGACAGGGAGTGTATTTTCAATCAATTAGCTTTGAAGTGTTTAAGTGTTCCTTATCTGACGAAGTTCACAAGGCCACTGAAGCCGCGGCTGACAGTGATGGATGGAGGATTTTTGACGAATTACTAAAACTCGATGGTGGGATATCGACACGATTTTGGTTACATAGATTCTATTTTAAAATTATGTTAGTCACCCACGTGTATTATGTAGGTAAAAATATTGTGCGAAATTACCAGTCGTAATAAAAAAAATATGTTTTTTTTCATCTCAGTATAGTGCAACAAACTTGTCTTACCTGTTGTGAGGTCCCTAGTCTCTAGTGTCGTGTGAGTTTCCACAATTTTAGAATATATGGCAACTGCAGTTTTAAATTCTGACCACCAGGTTGGAAAAGTTTGTTGCACTAAAAGGCTTTCTTTATTTTTTCTAATCGGCGCGCAAAAATTTATTTTATCCGCTAGCGTGAAAAGTTATTCGAAATTCGAAAAGTGTGTTCTCAATTTGATAATTGCAATAATTTACGTTCAAGTTTTGGTTTAGGCACTTAGGCTGGGTTGCACCAACTAACTTTGACATTAAACAGCCGTCGAAAATGGAAGATTGTATGAAAATTTGCATAGGCACCTTTTGTTTAACCTTAACCGGCCCGTCAAAGTCAGTTGGTGCAACCCAGCCTTAATGTATATGAAGAAGTTATTAGATTTCTGAAGGGTCGGCAACGCGCAAGTGATGCCGTAGGTGTTGCAAGCGTTGATAGGCTGCGATGATCGCTTAACACGCCCGTAAACTGTCATGCCCCGATATATGCAGCAGACAAATAATATTTATTGCTTGGGTGTTGGGTTGGAACCCAAGCGTTGCCAAGAGCCTAAAAACACACAGATTTCCATTCGCTTGGTAGGATTCAGTTACGTAATATCTTCTTGTCCAAAAGTCCACAAAGCCTGAAGAACCCTTTACCAGTATTGATTTATGAAACCGAAACATTGACATTTTCTGCAGGTTGAATTATTAAGTCCAGATTTAGGTAGGTACACATGTAGGTACATACTCGTAAAGGTGCTGTGTGCAAACGGCTTAACACGCCTCTGTTTGATCCAAATTCCAATCGCCAAATCATACAACATCAATCAAGAACTACGTATACTGGGACTCTTAAATTAGTTAATAGCGCTCGGTTCAGCTTGAGCTAAGTTAAGTTAAGCTAAGCTAATAATCTTTCTACAATCGTTGCTGCCGAAATGCACGCTTAGCTATAAGAGCAGATAGCAAATAGCGAAATTGTACATCATTGGTGTCAATAGTAACAGATTATCATAATTTCTATATTTTATTTTCTATTTATTTTAATCACGTTAAATAGCTAATAGGTTTCCTTTGTTCGATAATACAATTTTCGTAAGTATATAAAATTATTAGAACGTAAAATTAGATTTTCAATGTCTGCAAACCTTACGTGAAATAAAATAAATCCAGAGGTATATTACGAGCATAAGTATTATTGAATTGGGTTTTCCACTGAGAACTCTGAATCAATTTCGTCGCTTATTAAAGAAAATTATTTTCCTTTCCACTCCTTCTCAAGGAATTTCTCGTAAATTATGTAAATCTACACTCCTTCCCCAAACTTTAATTCCGTAAGAAAATAATTGATTGAATTCTGGCACGTTTTACAAATAATTTATTTCCGTATCACCGATTTAATTTAAATTATTATTTTACTGACCCTTTTTTAGGGTTCTGTAATCAAACTAAGTTAATTCTCTCATGAGTCTATAGATAGAACACGTACTCAATAGAAGCTATAGTACCACATGTAGTATGGTCGCCATCCATCACTCTCTAGAGTCGACTTTACCGGCCCGCTGTGCTTATTCGGTGACCGCTCGCATAGATAGAACACGTACTTTATATAAGTAATAGTACATGTAGTATGGTCGCTCTCAATCACTCTCTAGAGTCGACTTTACCACCCCTCAGTGCTTATTCTGTGACCGCTCGCATAGATAGAACACGTACTTAATATAAGTAATAGTATGACATGTAGTATGGTCACTCTCAATCACTCTCTAGAGTCGACTTTACCGCCCCTCAGTGCTTATTCTGTGACCGCTCGCATAGATAGAACACGTACTCAATATATGTAAGTAATAATGCTACATGCATTATAGTCACTCTCTGTCATTCTCTAGAGTTAGGGTTAATATTTTGCTTAGTTATATTAGTGAAGCCCTAGAACCCGTAGATCAGATAGGCAGACATACATGACGAAACCATAAGGATTCAGTTTTTACTATTTGGCTACTAAACTCTAAAATCGTCAAAAAGATGGACGTTACGACATGACGAAACTACTCCGTATTGCCATTCGATATGTATTAAAAAAAAATGAGTTGCACTCCGGGAGTGCCGGCAGAAGTGAAAACCTTTACACACGATTCGCGCTTAACACTCAAATATGTCACAAGACATGTCTTTGACATTGTCAAGAAATAATAATGTTTGTTTATTTACTTTTTTGACGTAGTATATTTGACATCGCAATCTGTCATAGAATTAAAATTCCATATCCAACCTCCCTGTACTACTCATAATCGCGAATACTAAAAATAAAAATTATAATAGGCGTGGCATTACGGTTTCCGTCTTACGAATTTCCACGATTAGGACACGTGACCTGACGCGAGTTTATAATTTTTTACCCATACCAAAAAAAGTGCACAACGCCGCTAAAGAAGTTTTCACTTCTAAAATCCTGGTTTATTAAGGGATTGCCTAAGGAATCTCACAACGATAACTGAATTCTGTGCGGGCGAAACTGCAGGCAAAAGTTAGTTGTTAAATTAAACAATCATGGCCTGGCCAGGACTCGGCGCAGCCTACCGTCTGGCCGGATCCGATTAATATTTGAGACATGGATGTTTGCTGAGGCTTGAGGCGCTCTTACAAGAAAACATGTTGTTTCTACAGTTGCAGGAGGTTGAGGGGAAAATCGTGTTTGCATATAATAGTAGCTGTTTGTTATATATTTTTATTTTGTTTGAACGCAAACAACGCTAGAGTATTTCTTACAACTGAAAGACTTATTTTTAAGGCTCTCCTGCAGGAAAAGTAAGTCTCCGTGATTTTATATTTTTTTTTCCAAAATCCTTGAATTCATAGTGTCTTTTTTAATTTACTCAAAAATTCTTGCAATGTGATCATTTTTTTGACAACCTTCTTCGAGAAGTCTAACTTTCCATGCTACAAAAATTTTGTGTTATCCGTGACGTTGACGCGATTAGGCGTGCAGGCGCGCAATCGTTTGTTGCATCGCTACCTACCTGTCTATATTAAAAATGGCACCTCAACTTATCCAAGTGCCTCCGCTGCAGAATAAAAGATATTGAGCGACAAACTCGAATAAATCGAAGTAAATTTACTTTGTTAATTACGTATGTTTGGAGGAACCTATCCTTCATGAATCAAAAGTAGTAACTTAATAATTTTAATCCTTATCAGCCTCATACCTACGCTCCGACTAAGGGGCACGGCCTCCCCTTATCAAGGGTATTTTTTTAATTGTGCAAGTTTCCCCACGATGTTTCCCTTCTCCGAAGAGTCAGTAGGTAATCAATACTTAATATAGAATAATAAATACAATATAAAAGAAAAACAGTAATAAATAAATAATTTTACGGTCTGGTCTTCAATAGGTTACTAAAAGCAGTATCATGAGTGACATTCTATATTATTTTTAGGTATTTGACACCTGTTTTAAATAAGCGTCAAATTTAAAACATTCTTTTTACAGAGACAAACAATAAGACATTGAATCCCCCGGAACAAGGGAACGGGGGCAGACCTATCGCCGTAGCTCCGTCAGGTTTATTTTCGAGCCACAACTGCTGAGAAAAATGCGGCTATAAAAGCGGCTCACCAAATGGAGCCGTTTCTCAATACCCAGAGCACTGCTTCTCAAAATCACATAAGTATCATTATAAATATAGATTTATTTGGACATTACACACAGCGCCGTCTGACCCCAAAGTAAGCAAAGCTTGTGTTATGGATACCAGAAAAAGGATACAAATACTATGTCGTCGGTTTTATATAAAAAAAATCAGACATGACCCGGTTATCGGCGACCTTGTTTTGTAAATTCAAGGAAATTAGTGTTAAAAATCCATTGTTCAGCCTTTACGTATTATTTCTTATGCCTTTTACCATTGCCGCTCGCGTAGGTATGTTGTGGTATTGATTGACACACAACACATACGCGCGCGGCAATGATTTCCCATTATAGGTAGTTACTAAGTATGCACGCCGCGCCGGTCAGTGTAAAAAAAACTTTTGTTATTTTATAATGTTACTAGCTGTGCACGCGGATCTACCCGTGCTAAATTCAGTTATCGAACCATATCTGACTCCTTGCTCGTTCTTCGAAAACACTATATTTTTTCAGGATAAAAAGTAGCATACATATATGTTAATCCAGGGTGTCACCTTCCTCCGTACCAAATTTCATTAAAATTGATCTAGCCGTTTGAGCGTTAAGAAGAAACAAACATACCAACACATTCACAAACTTTCGCTTTTATAATATTATAGTGTGATTAATTTATCAAATGAAACTTTGCGCAAAACAAGCCGCCTGCTGGTTGAGGATACTACGACCTACGATAAACGTGCTTGTTTACCGTGGCCCGATTGAGGCCGAAAAATCAAAAAATCATAGAATTCTACTTACGAATTGGAAATGTAATCTTAAATTTAAAACCCTGTAAAAATTATACCTACCTACTTATAAGTGCAATTAGATTTCCGTGTGACCAATCGCTAAGAGTATTAGGAAGGTGAGTAGTGACGACTGCCGGGAAATAATTTTAATTCACAAGGAGAGCTCAGCCTTACTTGTAAAGAATAGACATCGCGAAAATTAATATGAAAAAATTGGCCAATTGCTAGTCGGACTCGCGGAAGAAGGGTTCCATACCATTATCTATAAAACAGCAAAAAAAATTACGTTTTTTGTATGGGAGCCCCCTCAAATATTTGTTTTATTTTAACTGTTTTTTTTCAAGTGAATATATAATTAATTATTCTGTGAATATTTCAAGCGTATACCTGTTGCCGTTATCAATATCGAGCAAAAAAATCACGTTTGTTGTATGGGAGCCCCCTTAAATAATTATTTTATTTTATTTTTTAATATTTATTGTTATAGCGGCAACAGAATTACCTGTTCTGTGAAAATTTCTACTGTCTAACTATCACGATTCATGAGATACACCCTAGTGACAGACGGACGGACGGAGTCTTAGTAATAGGGTCCCGTTTTTTACCCTTTGGGTACAGAACCCTTAAAATTTATTAAGAATTTTAGTGGAAATCCAGTAATTAATAATAATTACATTGTTTAAATGTATGTATAGGTATTATTTTCTCTATTTAAAAATAGTATTAAATTTAAGTAGTATTTTATTAAAAAACAAAACGAGGAAATAATTTCTAATAGGATTAGACTTTTTCATAGTTGACAACGCTTCTTTTTTGTATGCTTCAGCTTTTATTATTGGGTAGTTTTTAATAAAATTAATTTTTCAGATTTTGACGCAGACTGTCCGGCGGCGGTTTAAAGAAGCAGGGCTTCGGCACTTTAGGCCAGCGAAAAAGATTCCGCTAATCGAGGGCATGCAAGCAAGAGTAAGCTTTTTGGAATATTATAATTTTTCATATTTGTTGACGAGAAAACTTTTCAATCGCATAAAGACAGCAGAAAACTTTTATGGAGACGGAACAATGTAAATGTAATTTCCGTCGTCCTTAAAAGATGGAAAATGTTTGTCTTCCTTCTTATCTCGATAGTCAACTTGGGTAATACCTACCTAGGCGTTTAGCGTTTCTTTTGTTGTTTTTGACATAACACATGATTCCTACTGATTCAAAATTATAATGATTACCTGCAGGTTATTTTAGCTGAACTTGCTTTTCTGTTAGCTGAATATTTATCAAAGATTATGTTAAAATTAACAGTAATGAATCATGGCCTCAATAATATGAGTGTGTTTAATTTTTCTATACTAATAAACTAACCCAAATACTAACACTTTTGTTAGGTAAAACTCCAGTAGATCGCTCGCTCAAAATTTTCTATGTAGATAATTAGCTCGATACCTAAAGTTTTGGGTGTTTTAGTTTCATATAATACCATGGATATATCGACATCTAAGATACAGCATAATATAATAAATTAGAGATTAAATTTAATAAGGGTTTTAGTATTCAGACGTCAGATATAAGATTATTATTAATACTCAGTAGCTGTTGATTTTTTTGTATTATTGGTGTGACGTATAATAAAAATTTAGTAATAGATAATAAATATAAGACGAGCGTTTTAGGCAATAAAGGTTTAGGGTTAAGGTAAATAGTTTTAATTTATGATTATTTTGTTTTCATATAGGTGTCCTGTGATCTGGATTACCTAATTGTGGAATTGTTGTAGTTAAAAAAGTCTATTATAATCAAAAAGTTTTAGGATTGATTGATGGAAATACTTTATTTGCAATTTAGTGGTGTAGTGTTATGGTCAAGTTAGCATCGTCCACATAAGGAGGGAGGGAGGGAGGTGCACTCCCACACATCTGGATGGTGTACTTCTGCACGTGAGTGCTACTGAATTGTTTTTAGCGGAATTGCAAGGTAATAATATTTTATCATAATAATGATTTTCCGCAAAGTATCGCCTGATTCTATCAATAATAACTTAAAGCCAAATAATGTCTATTATAATTTTATTTTTATTGTTGTTATTTTTAGTTTATCCCCATTATTATTTTTAATTTAAATTGTCATGTTGATTTTAAATAATTAAATGACGTAACTACGATATTTTATTTAACTTTTACTAAACGCCAGTCTCAACCAAAGAATCTGCTAAATTAATTACTGAGGACACTGGGTGCGAAATAGGCTATAAAGCCAATACAAAATACTAACGATGACGGTAAGTAAAAATTCTAAAAATTAATTATTATTTATAATTAATTATAATGAGATAATTTTTTTCCATACTTCATTAATGTTTTAACCGACATTACTACATTATTACTATTCCAGTATCTCCCAAATCCTACTTTTGAATGGGAGGGACAAATATTACGGCGGCACAAAAACCATATCCAAAAAAGAAAAATATGTTAAATCAATAAATGACTGAGTAGATTTTTCTAGAAGAAGATAAGAAAATAAGAAAAAAAAAAATTAATAAAGGTTTTCCAGGGCGATCACCTTTTTGTATGTCTCTTTGTTTTCGTAGGTAAGAAAAATTTGAACCCAATAATAATTACGCACGCACACTTATATATTCATTCATATCATAATTTACGGTTGCGACGCGATGCAGTGGCGATACTACGTAAGAAAATAGCCAGTGTGAGATGGAATAATAAATTACGACTATCTCTCTTTCGCGACTTTTTCGCTATGGTTTCGCCTTGTGTTCAAAGTCCATTAAGGTTAGGTTGATGTGTCGCTTACTGTACTATTAAAAAATATGTATGTATGTATTATCTATATAGGTTATTTTTGATTGCAATTTGGTAGTTTCTCTATGTTAAACGTTGCTAGTGCTTTGTAGAATCTCTGTAGAAATCCCCACGGAGATTTATTCCCATCTCTCGATAGGGCCGAACGGAATAAAAAGTATCCTATGACCTTCTACGTCCATGCAGCTATGTCAGTGGAATGTTAGAAAAACTTTCGATCTTTTTAGCCTTACGCGAGTTTAACAGTTTTTACCCATCACAAAAAAAGTGCACAGCGCCGCTTAAGAAGGTTTCCCTTCAAAAACTACTTTTTTTTGTGTCTGTGTTTATATTCAAGACCTACTAGAACGCTTTTGTGGTAAGTTAACGTCAGGACAATTTGTGACTGCTGGTTTTAGATCGTAACCTAAAAATGAATTAATACGATTTTATTTTATTTGTCAATATGGATGGAATGTATTTCTTCGATATAAAAAACAACAATAGCACCTATAGTTATATTGTTTTACCAATAGTTTAATAAAATTTGTATTAGTTCCTTACAATAATTAATAGCAAAATGTCCAACAGAATCTGAAACCTTACAACTCGGGCAAGGCACAAAGAAGGATTCTTTACCTTTATTGGAATGTATGCAATACAATTAAAATAGTTTTAGATAATAAACTTAGAGCAAATACCTTTCCATAACATTAAAAGCACAAGTTCCTTTATTAAAACTCTTACGACAATAATACGAGTAATGCTTAAATTGTGCCTTTGAAACAAAAGTACAAAAAAAGGGCAGAAAATAAGGTATTGCCATGAACAGATAACTACAGTATATCGTCAAGTGAAGGAAGCTTTTTGATGTGGTGGTGTTAAAAATTGACACCACGAGGCATCACCAGTACTTTTTTTTCTGACTGACTATACAGTTGGCTGTTGCAGCCTTTCCTGCTTCACCAGGCTTTTTGGGGCGAGACTCTGAAGGAGCCCACGGGGGGAGCCTCGGCTTGGTTTGTCGCTCTCTGGGGCGTCCCATTGATCTGCGTGAGTCTCAAACCCGAAGGTGAGTCACCGCTAGTAGAGGAGTTCCCCGTTACTCAGGTGCGGTTGCTGATTAAGTGGGGGCGAGAATCGCCCCGGCACTCTTTGATACCTCGTGTATCCTTGCGGGCGCCGACGAACCTAACGAACGGTAGGGGGAAAACGCACTTGGCTTTTATATCAATGGTTACTGCAAACGAGTTGACGTTTTTTCTACTTTTCATAAAGTTTACATCAAGGGTTTCGAATAAAATTTAACCATGCATTGTCACGTATAAATAACTGGGTTATATGATTAAAAATAAAAGATATTCTATTGTTTATATAGGTATCACAGAACACTAAAATCAGATTTTAATTCTTACGGGAATACCCAACTTGCGATAATGTTTTTTAGATTACCATTCAAATTCCATTATTTTTTTAATAGAGTTTATTTTTAGAGTAAAAAAAATATAGCTTGTCAGAATCTGCTAAATAACATTGTTATTCTAAAAAATAATAGACGTCTAGACTTGTCGTAAATACTTTAGTTATTTCAGACTTATCATGCCTACGCTCAGGATTACAAGAACCAGAGTGTATTGAACCCCGTAGAGCAAGGCTGACATGGTGATGCGTGGGCCAAAAAATAATAGATGCAATTTTTGTGTGGGTTCAATTCCCGCACTGGACAATTGTTTATGGCATAATATAAACATTTGTTTTTGTCTTTGTTTCATATGTATGTATTTACAAAAAAAAAGTAATATTTATGTATTTGTATCCGTTGTCTGGTACAGAGGTTGCTCCTCCTAAGGAGCGTTGGAGCATTCCCATAAATAATTATCTACTTAATAAACAATACTTTTTTAGATTTTACCTAAAATAATTAATTCTTATGTTTCGATTACTCTTTATGTAAACAGCATTTCATTAAAAATATTCCGTACACACACGTAGTCAAGTTTTGGTATGAAATTGCACTAAGCCTGACTGGAGCGCTACCAATTGCGCTCCTATGAAACGAATTTCAGTACAAAGACTTAGAGCTAAAATCAACGAGTGTAAAAGAGAAATTTAGACACAGTCTCACACGTGAAACAGAAGATTTTGTATGAAAAAATAGCAAAATGTGGAGCGCCGCTCCTGGGCTATGTAAGTTTAATACTGTTGCCAGGTTGTCTCCCGCCTTTCATCCGGCCGGGGCGCGATGTTGCCGCTCTTATCACAACAAATGTTTTAGTTTACTTCGTGCGCGCGAGTTTTTGATTAACAAATGAAATAAGTACATAACTACATAAACAATTTGAAATTGTCTAATAAGTAAATCAAAATAAAATGTGATTATTGTGATGTAATGAAACAGTGCGAAAAGCTTTAGCAATTCAGCTCGAAATAAAGACTAAGGGTCATAAAAATTTGGCACGTGTTTGTATATCTCAATAGGCGAATGAATTTGAGTTATAAATAGAATAATTAAAAGTTAGCATACCTCTTTTTTTTTTTTTTTAGTGAACACCATTAACAATTGTAACGAGCCGCCTCTGGTCTGGTACCCATAACACAAGCTTTGCTTACTTTAGGGCCAAACGCTGTGTGTAACTTACAAAAATACTTATTTATTTATTATCTTCCGAGTTCTAATTTGAATAATTTAATTTAAATACCTATTCGACTTATCGCACTTTGCATTTTTATTTTTGTCGGTTCTTACACGCAAATAATTTACCTTTTTGGCAGTGTGTGTCACACCGTGACATTTTATTTTAAGAATATCGGATATGTATGTAGTTTTTAATATTGCTCGCTTCCGTCGACTCACACTTCGCTGAAATTACCTAGCAAGTTCGATTTAAAAGAAGTTGTAAAGAGCTCTGCAAAAATGAATTAGCTTTCTGAATTATCTCCATTATAAAGCACAGATTATATTATACTATACTAGATTAAAAAAAAAAAAAATTTGAAACATTATACTGCCATGAAGTTTTAAATAAATTTACCTTAAGTAGACTTACTTGGTGTTTGATGTCGGTGGTGTCCGAGTGGTTACGGTGTCTGAAGGAAAACATCGCGAGGAAACCTGCATACGTCGTATATACGTTTCTGAAGTCCACAATCCGCACTGGGCCCGCGCGATGGACCATAGACCAAATTACCCTCGCCCGACCCCAACAGTAGACGTTTTCATAGAGGCTTTCAGAGAAGGAAGGAAATATTTAGTTTTAATATTTTATAATCCCTGCATACAAAACGGCTTACTATACCGAAATACATACATATATAAAATAAAATAAGAAAATGTATAAAGAAAGTTTATGTATTTATTTAACCACGAGGGAATCGTATATAATATAGGTTGCTACATAAACCAGGGGTATCGCAGAAGTCGGACGTTACGGTCAGCTCATAAATAGTCCCTGTTGGGTTATGACTACCGTTGGGTTCGGATTATCTTAACCATGCAGGAATAAAACAGTACCTAGCTTAAATTTATTGAACTATAAATGTATGATATTATTTATGATAATTATACTATTTACCTATCCAATCACAATGAATCTATACTAATATTATAAAGAGGAAAGATTTGTATGTATGTTTGTATTGAATAGGCTCCGAAACTACTGGACCGATTTGAAAAACCATTTTTTTACCATTAGAAGCCGACATTATCCCTGATAAACATAGGCTACTTTTTACCGCGGGAAAATGCTCAATTCCTATGGAAAAACGGGAAATAGGAAAATGGGTAGTAAGAATTGTCCTTACGTACTTATCTTTTTAACATAACTTCTGAACGGCTTGACAGATTGGGTTGGGTATTTCAATGGTTTCACAGACACGAATGTATTATGACATTAAGCTGGAAATATTTGATAGTTTGTTTTTATTCTATAATTGAGGTGCTGCCGTAAGAACCTACGCCGATAACGAAAATTAGCGCGGGCGAAGCCGCTGGCAGAAGCTAGTAATAAATAATAGTATCACGACACTCACTCTGAAAGGATGGTCAAAGAAATCATAAATGTTACTGTTAACATTGTTCGTAACACCCACCCATATTTTTCTGATGATGATAATGTTCTCCAACCAAGTAAAAGATAGTCAGCCTATACCGGGGACAAAATGAGACTCTAGACAACTCTACAATTCACAAATTGTTAACACTGGATTGACATCTAGTCAGTCCACCGGAGGGTCCCCACCTTCTCGGTCCGTCAGTCCAACGTACCAATATTTGCACCGCTCGTTTGCTAAAATTAATAATTGCCTCCTATCTTCGCTGTAAATTTTTGGCTAACGTCAAGAACAGGAAAATACTCAGCTCAACATAGAACATGTGCGTGCGTAAGATTTATTTTTCCCTTTTCAGTGAAGTTTTGAAGCCGGAGTTTTTTTATTAATTTTCTTTTCGTGTCAAATAATGTTGTGAAAAACAATGGCCACGCTCAATAGCTTTAACTAGTAAGGATTACTATATTATAACATCAAAACTCTTTTACAGGGATATTAATTTACATAATACACGCAGCCAGCCTTGGTGAAAGTGCTAAACTAATTTACACGATGATGCTTCAGCGAGGGCGTCAGACTATCCAATTAGGAAACTAACAGTTTATAGCTCTATGATCTCCTCCATCAGAGAATTTGCTTTAATAGGTAGGTAGCTCCTTTTAGAATTTATTGTTACATTATTTGTATAGTTCAATTTAATAGTCTTTATTACTTGCTTTTATTTAACTCGCAATGTTTCCTTTTTTTCCCTTCCATCTTGGGGGGGAAACTTGCAAGCTTAATTAAACATACTTCCTGTTATCACCCTTCGATGAAATTCTGCATACTTACTAAGCTCGGATGACAATACAATATTTCACAGTTACTTTGACCAATAACCGCCTCCCAGAGTTGTACCAGGGGTACAACCTAGAGGTGGAAGTGATAAAGTTAAAAATCTTCAAAATGGGTATCCGGAGTTTCGAGGGTTGCAAGTCACGAATTTGATGTTCATTCTGATGTTATGACCTCTTGGCAGATGCATGAAGTGCACCTAAAGGTGGACATTAGGTTGGAACGTGAAAAATTAAGTGAAAATTTAATTACTAATTTATATTAAACATAATAACGTTCTCTAAGTTCTTATAACCCAACTTATAAAACTTAGGCAATAAACTATAAAAATTCAATTAAACTATCACTAAAAAGTATTTTTTTTTAAACTTTCTTTTCTTGGAACATTAGAATCATAATAAATTCAATCTTACAGAAAATTGCACTAAAAAGTAAAAAAAATTGTCAAAATGAATTTTTTTTTTTTATCCACGTACGACTGCAAGAAAAGCAAGGCGTGCGCATTTACATACAATCACTTGATAAACTCTCATTAATATCCACTAAAACTCTCGCATGTCAAATGTTCGTGCGTGGCGCACGCCTTGCTTTTCTTGCAGTCGTACGTGGATATAAAAATGTTTATATTCATTTTGACAGTTTTTTTTTTACGTTTTAGTTAAATTTTCTGTTAGATTGAATTTTTATATGATTCTAATGTTTTAAAAAAAGCAAGTTTAAAAAAAAGATTTTTTTTACTTTTATATTTTTTTAGGTCAATATTGTTTAGCTTTGCAAACTTGCTAGTGTTTTAAGGGTAGGCTATGCAAGTCATTATAGGTATCTAAATATCATTTACCCGTGGCTTTATTCGTGCAGATATTGATCATTAGGTGTCATTAGCGCGAAATTACTACGGAATCCTATTAATAAACTGGTATAAGAGTATTCTATGTTATTATTTGTCCTACTAACTACTCTTTGCACAAAACTAGGTTTTCCCGTTGCACCCTTGCGACGTTTACAAATAGCCACGTAATTATTCCCGTGGAAGCTTTCGATCGGGACATAAAGTATTCCTTTTATGTCCTTATAGTGCAGATATGCAGTGATATAACCTATATTGTGCCTTTAACCAAATTAATATTAGGGTAATTGGTCAGTAAGACGATTTTCCGTTACCTAATGGGCTAAATATTTACAACCTCTAAAAGCAGGAAAAGAAAATCAGATTGAAGGGTTCCGAAGACTTAGATATGAATAAGTCGACCGTGAACAGGACACCGCTGAATACAGCGCCGTAAAATTGGAACCATGACCTACTTACACCAGCAGGGTTCTGCCCGGGAAGACTGGCGTGCTCTATTGACCCATATGCACGCAGGCTTTGACGTCACGGTTGTTTCTGACGTCACTGGTACCTACGCAAAGTTTGTGAAATATACGACAGTAAGTCAGTAAGTAAATTTGGTTTTAATATTACATAGGTACCTACTTATTAAACATAAATCCTAGACATAGATTATAGGAATATAATGTTTGATAGTAATCTGAAATGTACACACGATGAGTTAATTGTTTAAGTAAATAGAACTTAAAAAGTTATCCTTATTTAGATTCACATAAAAATCGGCCAAGTGCAAGTCGGACTCGCGCACGAAGGGTTCCGTACCATCTATACTAATATTATAAAGAGGAAAGATTTGATTGTTTGTTTGTTTGTATTGAATAGGCTCCGAAAGTCCTGGACCGATTTGAAAAATTCTTTTACCATTAGAAGCCGACATTATCCCTGATGAACATAGACTACCGCGGGAAAATGCGTCATTCCTTCGGGAAAACGGGTAATAGGACAACGGGTAGTAAGAATTTTCCTTCCGTACATTCCTAATTACTTAATTACGTAATTACGGCTTTTTTCACATAACTTCTAATCGGCTGATCCGATTGGGTTGAAATTTTATATGGGTGTTTCGATGGTTCCACAGACACGAATGTATTATGCCATTAAAGAGAAAAGGAGTTGCCGTAAGAACCTACGCCTTTAACGAAATTTAGGGCGGGCGAAGCCACTGGCAGAAGCTATTATCTATAAAAACGGCAAAAAAATCATGTTTCTTGTATGGGGGCTCCCCTTAAATATTTTTTTATTTTAACTTAATTATTTATTTTTAAAGTGACTATATAACTAAATATTCTGTGTATATTTTAAGCGTCTACCCGTTGCCGTTATCAATATCGAGCATAAACAAGCAAAAAAATCACGTTTGTTGTATGGGAGCCCCCTTAAATATTTATTTTATTATATCTTTTAGTATTTGTTGCTATAGCGGGAACAGTAATACATCTTCTGTGAAAATTTTAACTGTTTAACTATCACGGTTCATGAGATACAGCGTGGTGACGGACGCCCAGCGGAGTCTTAGTAATAGGGCTCCGCTAATTACTCTTTGGGTACGTAACCCTAATAATCAAATACTTTGATCTCAAATGTTATGGTGCCTACAACAAAAATAACACTGATAACTATAATTTCTTCCGGCTTCATAACAGATCGTGATATCAATTTAAACATATTCAGTAGCTGGCATCACCCTCCCTAAATTTTGGTTATCGGCGTAGGATTACTACTGCATCTCTTTAAGTATACAAAAGTAGTTATAGCACTTTATATACAGTTGTAGTTTTTCAAGTGCGATTCGGATATATTTATTCCCGTGGCAACTTAAAAATAAAAATTAAGAATATATCCTTTACAAAACTTAACTTTCCTTTCCATACTTAATTAGCATTTTAAAAAATAATAAAAAGGAAATTTAAGTTAGTATAGATTTAAAGTTGACCCTGGCGGCAGGGTCCCTAAAATGCTGGCAGCATTACCTCGCTGCACCACCAAACTATTTTTTGTGTGAGGTATGCCAGTGAGGTGAAAATCAACAATGTATAAATGTTTTATGAATTCCAAAAAGCTTGTATGCCACCTAAGTCTTGTAAGCCACCTAAGTGGTATAAGACAATAAAATATTTGGTCTCTGAATACAGCGGTCGGAATTGGGCTTGTTCAGCCTCGGCCTCAAACTGACATGAGACAACAACAGTTTGCGAAAGTGATACGCCGCAATGGAGCATCTAATTGAGCTAAAATTTTATTACGAAACATTCAAAAGTTTCTGCGGGAATAAATAAAACCGAATTCTACTTATACAAACTACAGCTACAGATATACCTTGCTATAGCAAACTTCTTTAGTATTATCACGGAGTTGCCGTAGGAATCCCACCCCGGTAATCAAATTTAGAGGCTGAGCCGCTGTCAAAAGTTGTACATAAATATTACATAAGATATATATGTCGCAGCCATCTGGTTAAATTTGCCAGTTATGAGTAATTGGGCGTCTAGGCAGATCGTTAAGTATGAAAAATAAATTATCATATAACTGAACAGAATACTATACGAAACTTGGTTGGACCGCTCTGCTCGCTTCGCTCCGTCCGCTTCTACTACAAAAAGGAAGCTGAACCTAACCCAACATACATGACTTAAGCAGTGCGATTTCTGTTAATTTTTTTTCCATACTTGACGATCTGCCTAGGTGTCCAATTAACTGGCTAATTAAATCAGACGGCTGCGACATACATATTTATACAAAAATATTTCTCCTTCCTAGGGCGTCATCAATCGATGTTTGTTTATATTTGTGATGACAGTTGTTAACACACACTGGATGTTTGACAATAACTACCTATCACGTTCTTAATATATAATAACAATGAATGAGTGTGTGTGTATGTATATAATGTACCTTTTATATATTTTTGCATGTCAAATATAGCAGAATCTACATCGAATATACTTAATTTTGATAAGTTACAGTTTCATCAGTAAAAAAAATTTTGGTGGTCAAAATCATCATTGGAATCGTGTTCTATTACATAAAATAGGATACTACTAAATTAGTTAAAAACAATTAAATGAAACTTTAACATTTAGTAATAGGTAACTTATTTTTGTATTATGGTTGTTACAAAAATAAAACATAAATAATGCGATGTTCTACATAATTGAAATCAACAAAAAAATTACAAGGACATAGGTGGAATTGAACTTAGAGCACCAGTAGTAGTAGAATAGAGCATAAAAGCAATAGATGTGACAATTGTGTCAACAACAATCTACAATAAAGATTGAATTTTTCGCGCCTTGCCCGTGGTACAGTTGTGATAGTTCGGTTAACCGGACCATCGTTGAAATTTTATGCGGTAGTACAGTTGACCGGACAACTGAAAAATTTATATATCCCTGGTACAGTTAACTGTATCACAGAATAAATAAATTTTTTTTTGTCCAGTTAACTGTACCAGGGAATATAATTAGTTTTCTTTAGTCCAGGTGACTGTACCACGGAAAAAGAAAATCTTTTTACACACTGACAACTGGTCTAGTACTGGCCGCTCTGACTGACAAGTTTTAACGTTTGACATATATATTAATTATCTGTCGTAAGAATAGGAAATTATTTTTTTTCTTTTTTGTTTCAAGTACATAAAAAAAATTAAATAAAAAGTAAATTTCGTCGATGTTTTAGTATCTGGCGAACGGCATCGGTCAAATAACATAGTAGAAAGCTGGAATTCGAAAATAAATCGTTATTTAAATAAGAATACTGTTAATATATTAGGACTCATCCATGTCTTACAAAAATTCAATAAAGAAACACGGATTAGACTTTTAAAAATCAAAGTCTAAAAATTCCTAACAAACGCAGGCGTGAATACGTATTAAGAGATGACGCAATACGGCACGTTCAATTAGAAATTATAGATAAAAAGATATCAGTCGGGCATGCTCTTGAAAAACTACTTACTTAAATGTACGATTATATTTGCCTTGTTTGTGGTACCTATCTTTGTAAACTCAATTAAAATTAATTATTTTTTCCTTCAAGCGTCTTATTGTTTTAGTCCTATTTAGTTTAATAATTTATGTGTTTTTAAGGAACACTATTCTTGTCAACCAAATTATCATAACTGTACGTTTTCATCGCTCTGTGGGGCGGCGGTCTCTTTATATACTGAACTGCAACTGAAACTTCGATAGCGCGATGTAGGACGCGTGACGTCAGCCTCTCTACAGCTCTCATTATAAGAAAATAAAATCACATGGTCAACATATTATTATGTATTGGATTCATCTTATATGAATCTAAGTAATTTTATGGTCATAAACTAAATATGTTTTAGGTGTCAATAGGTACGGCGGCTAAGGAGAGATGATATTCAAATTTTAAATGGTCCGGTCAACTGTACTAAAAAAAATGCAGACAATCGTACTTGTCTAGTCGACTGTATCACAGTTAGTAAAAATTAACGACTGTCCGGTCAACTGTACTACCGCATAAAATTTCAACGATGGTCCGGTTAACCGAACTATCACAACTGTACCACGGGCAAGGCGCGGAATTTTTAAATAATATTTCCAATTTATAACATGATACTATACCATTATATACATTCAAGGATAAGAAAATTCACGTAATCTAAACATAGGAGTAATGACAATTTAAGATATGGCTTTGGGTGAAAAACAGCTGTCTTTTTTTAACCGCATGTGGACCTTTCATTCACGGATTGTGTTCGTGGGTTTTTTATTAGTGTGTGTAATTATAGCGTGTTACTGTGTGTAATGTGTCTTTGTATGCTACCACTACAAATGTATTTTGGAGCAAAATTATTCAACTTTTTAAATTTATTTAAAAATAAAGGCTGAATTAAATTAAATTTATTAAACAAAAACGGAGAGCTCTTGATATTTTGTTCTTTTTTTTGAACTTAAAATCAAACGTATAGTTGTATGAACTTCCAAGATTATGGCAAAAGAGTTTTGTATGAAACCTACTAAACTGAAATTAAAACATAACAAATATCAACAAACATAAAAAACATCAGCGCAGTCGGGTAAAAAGAGGCTGTCACCCACATTTTGGTGTAGATGTGTGTTCAACCGCTAGCTACTCTTTTCGGGGGACTGAAGCCATGACGATATATATAACATACATATATACAAATAGAAATTAACTATCTCCAGAAGATTTGAGGACAAAGATTGTTATTATATAAACGTATATACAAAATATATAAAGCTCATTCTATTTCTATTACTATATTTTCTATTTAGTACTGGCTTAGTAAAAAGAACCGTGGAACTTTAGCGGAAAATCCCGTAAGAATAACTAGATAAAAACTGGTACTAAGTAAACTGTTAGATACTCTAGTACTATGAACTGAACTTAAAGCGCAGTGCACTTTGCGAGGGCGGTCTTTGCACCAATGATGTCAAAGCTTCTGCCCTCTTACGTCACATTGCATTATAAAATGCATTTTCTAGTTGACAGAATACACTCATCCTTTCATTTCTAAGTTAAATAAGCTTATTTAAGTATTACAATAATTTGTAGTGCATAATAAATACTTTAGGAATATTCTAATGTTTTTATTAAAATTTTATTAATAGGTACATTTCTCTGTACTTCTTTACAACCCACGCTGCGCTTACCAATCCGTGGTCTCTACTTTAAGAATAGTCTGTCAACATTAATGAACTGTCCATTACTATTTCATCTTGCTTATTATGTGAGCGGTGACTTGTGTTCTTTATTTATTCTTTATTATTAAGCAAACATTCGTATGACTACATACCATATAGCATCATCAAATTCTTAATTTCGAAATTTAAATATGTATTTAAATTAATCATGTCATCGAGTAGTTGGTACAATCGAATTTCCCACTTATTTTTGACATTTACTAATCAAACTCCTGAAATTTTGAAGACGTGTTGCAGTGTGCCAGTTTTCTATTAAATTATATAGGATAAAAAGTTATAAAGGGCTCTAGTTTTACATACAAATGGTCCCAAATAAGATTTATAGTTTATAACAACATATTTCATCATTTCGGAAAACCACAGACAGACTAAAAATAAATAGAAAATTAGTTTGTATAAAGCACGATACATGGTGCCGCGAATCGTATTATTATATGTCAGGTTTATTTACTATTATTGCGGTTTATCAGTCAAAAATTCGTTTACTGAATGTTTTTGATTTTGGTAACATGTCAAATAATTATTGTTTCTTAAACAGATTTTAATAATTCATTAATTATAAGATTATATGCATATTGTTATAGTCATACATTTTAAACATTTTATAAGAAAAATTAAAATTAGACAAGTTTAAAGAGTGTCAATTTATGGGACGGTATAAATAAGTATCTACAGCATTTTTTCCTATTTGCCAATTCTTCCGGTTACATCTTTGAGTGCTTCAAACATGTAGATTTTTAGTTAAGAAAGTTCCTATTTCAATAACATATAAACAAGAAAGTGGCAAAATATTAGTATTTTAAACAGTGGTATACAACTGTCTGAATAGTGTTCTCCTCACATTGACCTTTAGGGCTTTACTTATATCTGTTGAGTTTTTCCATAATATTATACCATATCTCAAAACTGATAAACCATATCCATGCTTAAAGCTCAAAGAGCTTTGTAGAGAGTTTGTAGTGGCTAGTTGTTTTATATTGCGTTGACTTAGGTGCTTGATTTTTACAGCTTCAAGGGACCGTAGAACTTACTTTTTAATATTAATTTCATCTTGATATCTTTTCGCGTTTCTAAGAAAAAGGGTCTTGACAGACAGACAGACAGACGGACAACAAAGTGATCCTATAAGGGTTCCTTTTTCCCTTTTGAGGTACGGAACCCTTACAAGAAGAGGACCTAGCACAATCCCCTGAGGAATACTAAAGAGTAGAGGTTGTAAGTAAATGTAGATTTAAATGTAGTAATAATTATATTATAGTATGCAGTAGTAATACCAGTACAGTACAGTAAGTTCACACCGTTTTAATATAGCGACTGTAGTTTTGATTTGCGACCAGTGGGGTCAGAAAAGTTTGTTGCATGTACATAATTAATTATTTGCTGGCAATACCTTACCTTATAAAGTCTCAAGCATTTGTTAACAATGTATGTCTGAGAATAACTATACATGGATTAACAAAAGACCCAAACGCAGAGGCCTATTTCATAAAATACGAAAAGTGTACTTATAACATATTACAGAACTGGAATTTTCATATTTATTGATGCAAAAAATTAGATTTTGTGAAGAGTGAAGTTACTATTCTGTCTGTGAAGTACAGAAATGTTATCATGTTTAATATTAGACGTCAAGTACCTTTACCAGTCCGGTCGAGAGCTGCTCTTGAGTTCAGAGCCGAAGAGCAAAACTGATTCGGCATTGTTATATTATTCATTATATTGCTCAGGTAGCGAAAGTTCTTCGGTCCTGAAATAATTCTACGGCTTCTCATGTCTGCTGACCTTTTCGCGAAACAAGCGGATCGCTGTGATAGGCTATCAATATTTAAAGAACATTTTTGGTTCATAAACATTTTAAAACTTAAGTTTTTGCGACGAAATGTTTTTATTTATTGGCTGTTAACAGGTATATCAGTAATCTTTTAAAAATTTTGTTACCTATCCGTCTGCTACAGGTGATTTCATAAAAACGATGATGAAGACTAATTAAACCATCCAAGTGCGAGTCGGACTCACGTACCACAACATAATTTACGAGCCGGACTTGCACTTGACTGTTTTTTATTTTTTTTTATTTTGCTGAAGAGCTTACACTATACCTAATTGTTTTAAGTTTCAACCTTGTAGGTATATATTATTGCTTTTACAATGGAGCCAAAACAACTAAAAAAAAAATTGAATTTCAGGCTTCTACCTACTTTACACAAGGCCCACTAATAGGTTGAACCATAGATATAGGTTGTATATCTATGCTATGTATAGCATAGCGTAAAAATCCTAGGTCTGTGGGTTGAATGGACAAACAAACAGACTGCAAAGGCGTAGTAATAAGGCTTTGTTGGCACACTTTGGGTACAGAAAGGGAGGGGTATGATCACGAGACACAATGAAATAAAATATCACACATATGTGGCGATAATATACTCGTAGAATTTTAATTTATAACAATATTATTGAATTGTGAAAATAAAAACACCTTATTTACCACTTTGACAGTCGCTTTGGCTAAGTCGGTAATACCTGCCTTCTGAACCGAGGGACGTTGGATTCAATTTCCGCACAGGACAAACATTTATGTGATGAACATTTATTTTTGTATTGAGTCTAGGTGCGTTATATGTATAACTTGCTGTTGCCCGCGACTTCGTCCGCTTGTCGTCATGTCCTGTTTACGGGTTTACCTACAATAATATCGAAATTCTCAAACAATTTTTAATGTCCTTTTTTGCAGTCAGGGGGATAAATTTTTAAAAACCCCCTAGGGGATGTTCCTCCAAAAGAAACCAAACTTGCTAATCTTAATTTTAAAATTTAAAGGTCAATGACCAATTTTTTTGCATATAGCCTAAAAAATTACGAATTTACATACAAACTCACAACCCCCAATTTACTCTCTTAGGGGATGAATTTGGAAAAAATTGATTTTGATTTTGATACCTCTGTGCAAAATTTTAAATCTTTGAACACAAAAAAATCAAAAATTCGCATACAAATTTTAATCCCTTATTTTGTCCTTTAGGGGATGATTTTCGAAAAACGATAAAGCACGTTAATCTTTATTTTCAACTTGAAAGCCAAATACCAAGTTTTATGCATGTAACTTTAAAAATAACGGTTTTAGGTACAAACTTCCAACCCCTATTTTACCCTCTTAGGGTATGATTTTTGCAAAATCCTTTCTTAGCGGTTGCCTACGTAATAACAGGAACCTTTATACAAAATTTCAAGGCTCTAGACCCAGTTGTTTGGGCTGTGACTTGATATTTCAGACAGTCAGTCAGTACAAAAAAATAAGTATAATATGGGTATTTGTATCCGTTATCTGGTATCATTGGTTGCATTGTTTTGGTATTGGTAGTATTTTAATGTTCTGTGTATTAATATCAGATAGCACTCGTTATAGGTTACGTAACACTTGTGATGTCACAGTTTAATATAGCGCTCTCTGGAGCAGTGTTGCCAGAAAACTTTTTGCAAGCTCACTAGATGCAGGTCCTAAAACCACCAGAAATCCACCAGATTTTTTAGCCTTTAATATGAAAATGATATGAAACCACTAAAAAAACCTATAAATTATAGATTTGTATAAATAACTAATTTTTAATGAAAAATAAAGGAATTTTGAGTCAATTTTCAATGATAGCAAGTTTTGTAAAAACCAGAAAAAATACTAAAAGCCACGATTCTCGAAACTATTGCGTCTACTGTGGTTTCGGCATATTTTCATAATATAAAATATTTGCGAAATAACAACTAAAAATAGCATAATATATAATATTTGCGAAAAAACAAGTAAAAATAGTTTTACAACCAGATAATGAAACTTGATTAGTAACTCAAAGCAAAACAAAGTTTCGTTTGTCGATCTACATTCATTTATTTTAAGCGATCTCTTCCTTACCTAGACGTCTGTCCTATATAGTATAATCTAATAATTTGGACTAGGACAGTCTTTATCTAGTACGGGAGTGAGTTCACGGCATTTCTACATCTATGGTTCACGAGGATAATAATCAATGGTACCAACATATCATTTTTATTTATTATAGGGATATGTGATGAGTAGGTAACTATAATTACCGAGTGCAATATTGTCTTAATTTAGCAAAAATTTTCTTTGTTTTTGAAATCTATCAACCTAAAAATTGCCCACTAAAAAATCCACTAGCCACCAGATACAAATTTTGCCCACCAGCAGGGGGTCCCAAACCACCATATCTAGTGGTGAAACCATTAAGTTGGCAACGCTGCTCTGGAGGACATAAAGTCTTGCATTAAAAAAATAAATTAAAATGCGTTGTGTGGGATATCAAATGAAATGTAATTAACCCATGAAGTTAATTTTGCAGCTCGAAATAAATAAAAATAAAAATAATCACGTCGTTTTCAGTAGGTATGTAAGTCGTGTAGTCGGGTTTTAATTTATTAAACTTCTACTTGTTATTTGTTATTTATTCTTTCATGATAGTTGGCGCCTATGGCCCTGCCATCTAAATCCAGGTGAAATTATTAATAAAATCAGAGGTAGACTTCATGTTACCTTAAGAATCGGGGACTGATATATTTCAATAGCTTGCAAATTCTTTACAGTGCTCCTTAAGCTCTTTATCCAAAAATAACTTTTATTCATGTACCCTTTTTCCCAATTACGCTTAATAAAAATGTCGTTGGCATTTGGCGTAATTAAGGGCTTCACGAAAGGGATTTTGTAGTCTTCCAACAACCTTCATTCATAGTTACCATGTGATAACATCGTCATAACAAAAGAATATTTGACAAAGTGAAGGGGAAAAATTTTATTATTATGACTTTGATAGGTATTTTGGAATAGGTTATCATAAAGTTAATGCTATATATAAACTCAGCTTTTCTAGGATACACCTTTACATAGTTTACAGACAAGTCAGTCGGGGTGAACTATTGTTTAACTGACCTTAAAGTGCAGGCGCCTGTGTCTAGCGTTGTATGTACGTATCTACTTCGAATCGACCATCTATAAGGTGCGATTTGAATTTTAATACTCTGTAAATCATAGCTTACAGCATGGTCAAATAAAACGTGGCCTACTACTTACTTACTCCCGCCAATTGTTTCGAGCATACGTCACATTATCAAACCTATCAAGGCTATAAATGCGCACATGTCACATATTGTATGAAGTTTGTGATTTTTGTTGTACTGTGTATTGAATTTATGTATGTATGTTTATTTCCGAAATTATGTGTAGTTTATATATCGTATCGCCATATCTCTATGTTAATAATGAAAACTATAAGTCTTGCCTCTGTTAAAATATTAAATAAATAAATAAATGATTATTTTGTGTTTCTTTGTGTTCTTTTTTTAAAATCAGATAATTGAAATATTAGTATCTATGTCAATTCATAACATAATTTAGGGTAATTTGTTTATTATTAATATACAAGCATGAACAGACTAATATGAGCCGTAGTTGACGGTAGTTGCTCTGATAGCATGAACATTAATGCTGGTGTTCCACAAGGCTCTGTGCTGCCTCCTACGCTGTTTCTCCTGCATATCAATGAAATGTTGTCCATCAGGAAAAAACATTGCTATGCAGATGACAGTACTGGACATGCTTATTACAGGGGCCGTGCAGCCATCCCTCATTCTGTTGTGACGGAAAAGCGCGGAGAAGTTGCGTCTCAAATTGAGACCACTCTATCCAAGGTCTCTGACTGGGGATGGGAAAACTTGGTCCGATTCAACCCTACAAAGCTGGCGTTCAAAAAACTTGGTGTACTCAACAAAACGAAGCAGTGCACATCGGAGCAAAGGTTGCTGCTTCACAAGTCGCAAGTCTGGCCCCATATAGAATACTGCTGCCATCTCTGGGCGGGTGCACCCGGATACCAGCTTGGCTCTTTTGACTCGGTTTAACGAAAATCGTCGACGATCCCAAGTTGACATAAAAATACTTTGAAAAACCTGCCAAGTTCTAGTCGGAATCGCGCACCGAGGGTTCCGTGGCTACAACCATGCCTGACGATGCTTAACTTTTAATATCGTTTCCAACAAACAAACGTGTTACTGTTTCTCTTAATAATAATAGCTAGATGGCGCTGTAAAGGTAACTTATGATGGTAAATGGATCAGGCCCGTCTTACACTAGGCCGTTTTTAGGGTTCCATACTTCAAAAGGAAAAAAGGAACCCATATAAGATCACTTTGTTGTCCGTTGCGACGATATCAATATTAATGCCTTAACATTTTGTAATGCAATATTTTTGTTCAAGTTTTAGCGCGAAGATTTACATTAGTAAACAATTTTCAATAAACTTACTACCTAAAGCAAAAGGCATCTTTAAATTAGAATGGCGCGTTTAAATAGACATGTTCAGTAAATTTTATACATTAGCTGAGAAGTTAAGATTTATTTAATGAAAGGTTTGAAGCTAACAAAAAGTTGAATACCGATGATTCAAATGTAAAATATTACATTATAAACTTACGGATCATAAACATCAACACAAAATTAATTGTTACTTGTAGGTAGTAATCTAACTCCCGATTTATGGATTCGGACCTTGGACAAAATGAGGTTGCGTAAGTTTTGAACCAGTGGCGCGAGTATGGATGCTTTAAAACATACTGTGATTGGATGATTGTTTGGAAGGCAAGTTCATTGGAGGACGTTTTAAGACAATCGCTGATTGGTGGTTAAGTGATATAGAAATGGAAGGACGTATCTTATGTTCTATAAGTAAGGTAGTTTCATAACTTTTACTCGAATTAAATTTTATTCAGGAAATTAAACGTAGGATAAATCGAAGACCCTCTAAATAGAACTTGTTTTGTTATCCGCGGTTTTCTTTTCTTATTATTTTATTGCCTTAGTTAAATAATTGTGCTACTGTTGTATTGGGAATTCTATAATGTTGATTATAACTGCGGAAGTTGAAGTTACTTAGAATTTTATAACATTGAAAACACCCGCGAAACTTATCTAAGCGAGTTGTTTAACAACAATTACGTAGCCTCCTACAATAAATGTTCTAACAATGATAAAGGGTAGTTGTCTTGGTTTTCAAGTATTCTGTATAATGGTATGAAGTGTTAGTTTATTTGAAATTACACGGGGTTTGTTAGAACTTAACGAACATTTAGAACATAATATTAATATTTTATTAGTTTAGGATAATTAGGCCAGTTTATTTAGACCGTTCATATTAATCTAGGACTCTATAATAGTACCCCAACCGACACAACTAGAATTATAATTAAAAATATTCTTTTTTTCTTTGTTAAAATTAATAAGGGCCGGACGTCCGTCCAGAATAACAAAAAAAAGTATGGGGGGGTTTGAAATGTGGAGTGAGAAGGTTGCTAGAGTTAGTTGTGATAAAAGTGGGTGGTCCTATACATACAGAACATTCAATTGCCGTCGTGGTCCTATACATACAGAACATTCAATTGCCGTAGTTTAAATTGTCGAAACGCTGCCCGACCAATAGTCCATAGTCTTAGCTTGTGGGTCACTTTCTAGTTACCTTCTGGTAGTAACCACATGGGGTTAAACTACCAGCTAGATCGTGCCACCATTACTGGTTAGTAAATACTTTTATATTAGAAGTTACAGTGAAAATATTGTGTGTTCGTTGTGAAATTCTTTAGGTTGTGTTATAAAAAAATCTGAACTAATGTTAAAACATCCAAATGACGGGCCCGCTTTTTCCGGTAAGAAATTTATGGTAGAAAGAAATCATAATCACCTTTATGGTAGAACTAAATCTGAATCATCTCAGTAGGAAGGAATATATTAACGGACTTTGTATCTAGGAAAGTTTCAGCTAGGTAAAGATAAATCTTCTATAAAAGTAGAAAAGGGAACCAAGATTGTACCAGCCATAATTATTACATAGCTCACTAAAGAACTAGGTCTGCCAAGAGATACAGTAATTACTATGTGTAATCCATGTCCATCCTTAGCGGCATTAGTAGGGTTTTACTATTTTGGCTGGTTAGCTAGTGTAGGTGAGCGCTGATGATCATCGTAAAGGGGCGCCCCTTAAACCTACTTTCAGGTCGCAAGTCCTGAACGCTTAGCTTCCTGGTTCCCACTCTGCAAAACGAATGAATTTATCATTCGTATGGATTTTACTTTAAAATGTGGAAGTAGCATCAATTAGGGTTCCTTTGTGTAGGGATGACGGAAAATCATATAACTCTTTAGTACCTGTGTCCTTTAGTTCTGATATTTAAGTATTTGATTTTTTTAGGTTTTTTTGTACAGACTTTAGAAATGGTAAAAATTCAAAGTGGACATTATTTATGATCGTAGATTTAGCTATATTTATTTCTTGATTATTTTCCTTTACGCTTATTTGTATACTACATTGTTTGCTATATTACTCTGACGTACCTCTAAAACAACTGGGTTACTTTATTTAACACAACGGTTTTCGGGTCCTACCACTTTTGACGATCACGCTTGGCCAAATAAGATAATTATCTACACCATATTATTAGATTCTTTTGATTTCTCTCGTGAGTGAAATCGGCTGCGCAGTTTCTTAGAATATTTTATTGTCTCATTATATTAATATTTTTCATTAAAAAGGGGTTAAGAAGGGGGGGGGCGATACACCGTGTGTCTGTCTGTCTGTCAAGAACCTTTTTCTCAGGAACACGTAAAGGTAATAACGTTGAAATTAATATCAAATACTAAAATCTGTGGTCCCTTGAAGCTGTAAAAAAACCAAACTTCTAAGTCAACTCAGTAAAAAAATACGGCAGAAAAACGACAATTTTTGAGGCATATTTCGACCTTCACACACAAATCAAAACCTATGGGGTACTTTCCATTGTCCTAGAATCATGAAATTTAACATGAAGCAAGGTCTATCACAGATATAGGAAAAAATCAGAAATTTGTCAATTTTTAGTTAACACATTTAAAAAAAAAGGTTGTCAGACGGACTGTCAAGACCCTTAGTTTTATTCTAATATAATTTATTTTTATTATTAATTCTTACAACATATGAGTTAGAATGTATGTTTTACTTACGCTTTTCATCTTTTTTAGGGTTCCGTACCTCAAAAGGAAAAAACGGAACCCTTATATGTTCACTTTGTTGTCCGTCTGTCAAGACCCTTTTTCTCAGAAACTCGTGGAGGTATCAGGCTAAAATTTATATCAAATACTCAGGTCTACTGTACCTTGGAGCTGTGAAAAAATCAAACTTCTAAGCCAATCAAAAGATACAGCAGTTTATGCTGAAAATTTCCGAAAATATTCGAAACTCGCAAGGAAATCAAAACCTACGGGGTACTTCCCGTGAACTTAGAATCTTGAAATTTGGTACGAAGCAACGTCTCAATTTTCTCTTCTTGGAAAAATTAGTCATAAGCTATTTTTAGGTTTCATATAGTTTTTCAATAATATATGTGAGTCGCAGTTGGCATTTCTGGTAAAAGTGGCCGTTTTTCATTTTCGGCAAGACCAGGTTATCTAAACTGATCTCTGTACTACACGCGGATAGTAGCTTGTGTGTTTGTTGGCTAGTTGTCGATGTGTATACCTCCGCAAAAGCATTCTTTCATCTTATATTTTGTTAATCTTGTAATCAAAACTATTGAAATTGTTCACATCATCATAATCTGAAGTTACTACTAGTACTGCTTGATATATAGATTCTCTCAATTTTTAGGGTCTATGGTTTTTAAATTCTAGTATTCACCGACTTTCTTCAGAAATCGTTGTTTCATCTTTTGGACACCCGCCCTGAACTTCCCTCTTCATTAGAAGGTCTTCATCACCGATATAAACGACTACAAAGTGTCATTTATTTAAGCTACATTGATACTTTAGGGGTTCCTGTGGTTCTTCAACTATTTTTCTCATTATGTATGCAGAAAAACTGTAAATAGAAACCTTTTAATTTATTTAAGATATGGGCCATATCCAGTCCCAACTCATAGGTAGTAATAGTAAAGTACAAAACATAGGTACGAGTTGTATGTAGTTGTAGTCACGGAATACCCTAGCAGGAGTAGATCCACGGTTATAAACTCTTTTTCCATTTTATATTACAAAACCACTATTGTGTAAACGTTACCCTGAGAGACGTAAGGTTATGCAAGGGTCATGAACCTGAAGTGCATTGACATTTGAATCTAAAGGAATGTTCATAAAATTGTGGGTTACAGATTGTTTGAATTTTAAAATTCATAAGAATATTTGGTACAAAAATATTTTTAACACGTAATTTTTTTTTATAAATTAATTAAAGAAGTATTTTTATGTGTTCTAGGCCAACCGCGGGATTTGTTTACATGTACATAAAAAAATGCTGGTTTTTATTATTCTCTTATCTAAATGGCTGGGTGACAATTTTTTTTATAATTTATCTTCGAACGATATGACACAATTTTGCCATCCATCTCCACACACTGTGCAATAATCGCGCTCGGCTCGCTTGGATTTGCCTTGACCTTCTACGATAAAATCGTGTCGTGTCGCTCGACGGTAAATTATAGAAGTGTCCAATTGACGATGAATTATTTGCATTACATCAAGTCACTATGCACTTGCACCGTTGAGACGTGGATGAGTTTTGTCCTGCGCTTTGATGCGTGGACGTGGTAGGATTCCGTACCTTTTTATTTCTAAAATCAAAATCCCGAATTATGTCTTTTTTCAAACGCCTATCATGGTGTTCATTTCAGTTCATCGTGACAATGACCTCGGCGGGTCTTTATTGTTATGATGAACCCTATAGCTTTCTGAACATTTCATCCTTTCAGAACTTGTCAGCTTCTTTGCGGTTACCGCTTGGCCTATTCCGTAAGATACCGTAAACATTTCACTTCTCTATCACTTTGTAATGGCCGCTTGGTGATGCTTGAAATTTGAGTCTACTTAAATTAAATAAATAAAAATACTAATAACACTTTTAGAAATAACACGTGCAACATTCCAATGAGACACTTTTTACAAAGTAATGAAAACTAACAAACGAGCTTTCATAATCAATCATTCCATCGGCTAAGATACATTATCTTAAGAAAAGCTTTCAGAAATGAAAAAACTCAAACAGTAATTAATACTCTAAATATGACAAAATTTAGAATTGCCTCATAAGCTTCGCAGAACACAATAAAAAAAAAATTAAAGCGAACCAAATGCTTAGGATCTTTAACTACTTTACCCTTGGTGCCATCAGTTATAAAAAAATAAATAAAACAAACGACTTCATGCCTTATGACCCACCACAAACAAGAGCACTATTTTCGACATATCCCACTTGGAACTAAGATAAGAGGCAATGGTTAAACATATCCTGGCTATTCTTATTACCACATTTAACACTAATCTTTATATTACAGTATCACAGCATATTTTTGCACAAATAATATAAATGGATGGGAGTTACTGATTTTGAGGGACATCCTTTATATGTCAACTAGCCAATAAGGGACCTGGGACTAGAACGGGGCAAAGAAAAAGAAAAAGTGGACAACAGAAGATCCTCGTTTTCGAGACAGAGTCCAAAATCGAGGCATTCAATCTTGAGAATTAATGGGATACACCCGTGCCCCAGAATAAATTTAGATTTTTAAAAAAATGTATTCGTTTTAAAATTATTGTTTCTATCCTTATAATTTATTAAAAGTTCTAATTCAATTTGTAATTAGGTGTGGTGTTCTACAAAAGCCGATAAAAGATATATATAAGTATTTTAGATCTTACTTTACCATAATGTTGTTGTTTCAGCTTTATTACAAACTATTTGCTATCGTAATAAACTGACTTGACAGTTTTCACTGGTAAATAATTCACTGTGTTACCTAAAATATAGGTAAAATAATAATTTATTAATGTCCTTGGGCTGACGAGCTTCTAGCCGATCGCTGAAACCTTTAATTTGTGTGATATGTTTGTATTGTGTATCAAGTATTGTGTATCAACCGGCCAAAAGGAGGGCCAGGAAAATCCAACCCTAATAATTGTCCAAAGCAGTTAGTTAAGAAAATAGTCAATATTTCGATAGTAAATTTTTTTCTCTTGCTGTGAGTAATAAAAGTAAAGTAGTTTTTTGAATAAATGGTTATTTTTATATCCCTATTTCTACGAATATGTGTTGATACAAAGAGCCTACCTATGAGCTCAATTATTCAGTGAGTTCTCGTAAGAAACGCTTTCAGGCTTATATATTTAATTCATTAAAAACTTGATTGGCCAATCAAGACGTTTCCAGCTTACACACACACACACACACATACGCGAAACCCCAATAGAGAATGGATCCATCGGCCCTCAGAGTCGTATTCGGATACGATAAAGCCGAAATCTCTGGTTTAAGGTCATAATCAATACTTATTGTCCTGTTTAAACTGATCCCCGAACAAACTTATCTGCGTTGATAAATCATAATAACGATTAATATTAATATTCATTGTAAAAGTTACTGTAAATATAACGCAACTTGCAACAATAGAAGCTTAATCACCATTCAAGTAGTTGTAACAACAAGTAGCGATCTTTGCCACAAATACCTATGAGAACTGACGTCGATTCGGAAAATACCTAGATCCTGGGCCAAATATGCACTCCCTTCTAACATAGACAATCACGAAAATTATTTAGGTCTTAGTTAACTGTAAGTACTATTCAAACTAACCTAACACTCGCAATGTTTAGGTTAACCTTCTAGGTACGTCTAGGGACCATCACAACTCGCGTTCGGGCTGTGCTTTTATTGAGTCAATGAGCGATATAATTTTAAAACTATTATATTTTTTTTTAATATTTTATTACAATATTTACCTTATCAGTAGATTTTTATAGAATACTTACTTAAAAACCAAAAATCCCTAATTTGTTGTCCAGTATCTCGATAACAGTGTAAAATTACAAAACATTTTTTGTATATACTATTTTTTTATACTACTTAGGTGGTACCTATCGAACCTTTACTCATACAATGATTATGCTTAAATCTGTCGTTCCCACAGAATTCAATGTATAAATATTGTACGATAGTACATGTAGGTATTTGTAAGTCAGTAAAATAATGCATCTGGGGATTATTCTTTTGTGTACACATGCCACTTCACCAACACGATATTTACTCATACTAAAGCCTTAATAAAGGGCTGCATACAATTATAACTACGAAAGTATTTTTAAAATTTTATTTCAAACATATTTTATATCTTTCGCATCACGTAACAACTTCCACGTACGTAGCAAATTGACAAGTTACGTGGTTACATACGATGACGTAACGTGTAAATGTGTGACGTATGCAAATCTAATAATGTGAATGTGTACCTACATAAAAGATAACGTGGACAATTTTATACATGTAATATTGTCTCATTTTGTTTGCACTTATTAACATAATCCAAAAATAATACTTTTGCTGGTGGTCCTTGTGCCATTCTCCATTCACGCTTTAACCACTGGACGGATCGGGATTAGGGTTACCATTTAAATATTTTACAAGACCTGACATTTAAAATAAAATCCGGACATAGTCACGTATTCAAATAAATAATTAAATTCTACTTTATGTTAAAAACTATAAGTTAATTGTTGTAAGTTAAGATGAGTCATAGATTAGTCTTATTAACTAAGTAGTCATATATAATTAATGTCCGGTAAATATAACATAAGGTCAAATGTCCGGACAAATCCGGATGGATGGTAACCCAAAACGGATGAAACTGGGCACACACATAGTTACAAGGACATAGGCTACTTTTGTAAGTAGCTTATGTCCTATTACTAAAAAGTAAAGTAAATTAAAATTCAAATTCCTGAAAAATTCAAAAGTTCCCGCGGGAATAACTATAACCGAACTTTCACGAACTATAGCAAACTTCATTAGTATAATTAAGAAGTTCCAAGTCGATTACCGAATTTACCACTAATAATTAACCACTGGCAAAATCTAGTTGTAAATAATCACTACCTACCTTACTTGTCACAATTGAAACGACTTCTGAGTTAATTTTGGTCTCGTGTTGTGAATTGCGTTAGTGTTTATGGACCACCATTAATCTAAGCAAGTTATCTGAAAATGCTATAATCAAGTACCCAGCTTTTACTCATTTTTGCCTAAATATTAGAATCTGTACCGTCATGTGTGTATAAGTATATGGATAATCAGCGACATAATTTACTGATGCTTACATAGAATGTGCTACAATTTAGCTTGAAGCTCGTTTACAGACAAACCTTTTTCAATAGCTTGTTGAGATTAGCTTGAGGTATTCATTCAATGCTGTTTAGCTGTAGGTACTTCAAATATAAGCATTATATCTTAAAATAGCCTTTACTCAGATTCTCTTTTACCTAATAATGCTTAGAGACATTTACTGGAACTCAAGTTAGTTAGAAATTATGAATTCTTTAATTATAATTTACTAGCTTTCGCCCGCGGTTGCACCTGCAGTAAAATTTGGTTAGCGGTGTAGGATTTCAACGGCAACTCCTCAATTATAAAAAAAACAACTCACACTTGACGTTTTCAAGCAACCTATATCCTTCCCCGGAACTCAAACTATCTCCATGCCAAATTTTATCTTAATCAGTACAGCGGTTTAAGCAAAGAGGTAACAGACAGACCGAGTTACTATCGCATTTGTACCATAGCGGACCCGGTAGACGTTGTCCTTCCCGGAAAAGCATGCAATAATTTAAATTTTTTGAAATTTTGCGATTCCATAATTACTTCTAACGAACGTACTGTTGAGTTATCATTTTTAGATATCTCACTGTTTATTTATGGCATCCATGTCTAAGTAATTGAATTCTTCATTTTCTTTCAAATCTTCTATAATGGAAGTATTGGCCTTTCTTTAAATCCTTAGCGTACTTTATGACATTGTATGTATTGTATCGTTTCAAAGCAAATTTCACAATGATTGAAGTTGTACGATATGATACACAAACAATATCATTGACATCTTTCCTGCCGTTTAGGACAACATCAGTGACACACCGACTGCAGCGCCATCTACGGGGTCCAAGTGTTTTTAAACCTCACTGGAACCCACTCGAACGTAAACAAAAAATATCTAATATGCCTATGTTCTTTCCCGGGACTCAGACTATCTCTATGCCTAATTTCATTTTAATCCGTCCAAAAATTTAAGCGTGAAACTTCTGCATTTTTAATATTAGTACTAGTATGGATTGTGGTTTAATAAGAGTATATATGTTTGGAATGTGTATTTTATGATAAATGTATGTTATTAAAATTTGAACAATTATTAAAAGAAAATCAAATTACAGAATTAAATTGAACATCAAAAATAAAATGAAAAACTTATAAGTTCCCGCGTTCCTGCCTTTATTTCTTTTTATTACTTCGCCCGCCATGTCTGTGGCAGCGGGGTCGATCAACACTGGCTACTTTGATATTTCAAAAAAAGAAAAATGTAGGTACTATCTGTGTGCGAGTGCGTGCTTTACGAGATAACAGGCCATGCAAAGTAAATTGAATATAAAATTACTGTCGCCTTATCTGTCCTAAAAACTATTGAGCTATTATATAGTATTACTAGCCAGAGAAGACACCGCACTTGCCTATGGAGCTCTCGTCCTTAGTAAGTACATGAATGACTGCCTAGTGATACAGTTTTCTGAACTCCACCGTGTGAAGCAGTCGACCCTGACTGATGTCATGTAATATAACAGCAGTCGTTTAGCCAAGTCAGAGGCCTTATGGGTGGCTTGAAAACTCTGACATTCCAGTGGCCACTAGTTCCACAATTTCCGCCAACACAGTAGGCCAGCGTGGTGGACTATGGCGTAAGCCTCCTTCTCAAAGGAGAGGCCTGTGCCCCTGCAGAGAATAAAGTAAGGCAAGACGGTAAATTCTTTTTAGATGTGGAATTCCTGTTCTTGTTTTATTGACGTAAAATAAATAAAAAACTAAATTAAAACCAATAATACTAGGTTATCAGCGAACAATGGAAAGTCGTCAATTCAGTATTTTATGATTTGCCGTTACATTTGTAACATTCGCGGTTAGTCGAATTTATGAGGCGGATTGAGGTTATTGGTTTTATCCGGAGCAATTGTTACATAACCTGATTCAATCCAAATTTTATTCGTCCTATTTTTCTCAACTGTAGCAAAATGCAAATTGGGCCTAAATCTATTTAGGCTATGTTGTTTCGTCCTATAATTTTGGTAAATAGTCCTATAAATTATCAAGAACATAATTTATCTCTGTGTCAAATTTGTTTTAAGTCCACTAAGCCATTTTGGCTAGGTTTCATTTTTAGAAAACGTCGTTTTATCCGTGTTTTCAGGCAATGATAAACTGAAAAATAAAACTCTTTATGACATCTATAGGCGAGTAGCTATACTAAAACTTTTACTGATACAGCAAAACCAAAGCTACGAGACAATAGATGGCGTTGTTAAAAAAAAACGAGCAAAGCTCGGTCCTCCCAGTTAATAATTAATTTAAAATATTCAAACATTTCTCAACTTTTCACAAACATTAATATTATTAGTAGCATTTTTCGTGTGGCACAAAAAAACAATTGTATTTTAAAATTTGTACTAAGATCTAAGACTTAGTTCCTCATAAAAGTTTTTAGGCTGTTTAGAGAGGCTTAATGGGCTAAGAAGGTATGGTCAATGAATTATCAAATTCCTATCAAATTGTGTCCAAAAGCCTTACCTCAGTGCAAGTAAATGGTGCCTGGTCGTACCATCAGTATATCTTTTAACCTTTTTCAGATGATCGTTTGATTTATTAAAGTTACTTCACTACAACTTTTGTATTCAGTAGGCATTAGCTTCATTAGGAGTAACCTTTACCCTACAAACGATGGATAAATAATTGAGATTGATGAACTGCGAGAAAACAAACGGTAGTTTGTATCGTGAGATGGAAGTAAATAAAATACTAATTACCTACCAATAAATATACGTGTTCGCTTAATATAAATTTTATTTTTGGAGTTCGCTCTTTAAGAATTGATTTTAATTTATTGACCCCGCTAAAACAACGGTGAGGTCCGTTCAGACACATTGGGTTTATGCGGGGGTTAAGCAGGGGAAGAACGATCGTGCGCTACGCGGGGCACATTTGCGCATCGCTATTTAGTTATCAGTTACTGTATTTGACGAAATATCAAAATTTGCGCCACAGTAAAGGAAAATCCAAGTAGGTATACATTGTGATTTGTATTATGTATTTGATAGTAAACAAAAATTCCAAAAAAATATGTAGTCAAATCAATTTTAAATTATTAATTTTTTTTTGTAAAAGTTTCTACCATCACACCGCTCGCCACCGGCAGCGAATTAATTCATTCTCAGACTTTAGACCCGAAATGGTCGCGTACAGTGCGGTTTTTAGAGGAACTTCCTTCAACGCTTGGGTTGTGGAAAGAACTCCCTGCCAAGGTTTTGTCTCAGGACTACATTATGGGGTCCTTCAAGAAAGAAGTTATTAGATTGTTGAAGGGTCAGCAACACGCGAGTGATGCCACAGGTGTTGCAAACGACCATAGGCTGCGGTGACTGCTTGCCACTAGGCGGCCCGCAAGCTTATTTGCCATCTTAGTAGTATAAAAAAAATAACAAATTCGCTTTGAGTGTGCCTATAAAAATTTCAATTACAAGTTTTTATGTTTATTTATTTTATTATTGTAGTAAGCAAGTAAAACTGAAAAAATAATCGTGTATCGATTTCCTAAAAAAGCTTATAAAAAACCTCAATAGTTCCATAAATTTTTGAGCACTGTAGCTATTTTTAAAATGCAACTTTCGGCTGACCTATCGCGCTTTTTCGCGCCTATCGCGATATTTCGCGTCTATCGCGCCTTATTACGCAAGCAAGATTTACTTCCCAGAGTTCAATCAAGGTACAATTTTGAATATTTTTTTTTTAATATAATTATTTTTGGATATTACAAAAATTATTAGTATTTTTAACTAGACAATCAAAGTACGAAAAGCTAAAATAGTAGGAATAAAAACCTAGGTTTTTATAGGTTTTTTTAGTAGCCTGATACGCATCCTGGCATCCCATTTCCTATTTATTCTTCCCATTAAGAGTCGGAAATCTTAATAGGAACCTCTCTGGAAATACTTTGTAAGACTAATGATGCTTTTAGCGTGACTACGTTATTTATGACGTAGAAAGAAATATCATTGCGGAATATGTGACGAAAATGGATACCTATATGAGATTTTCGGTTTTTGCATGAAATTATTTACTTTATAATAAATTTAAATTTATTATTGTATGATTGTGTCAACTAAGAAGTAGTGTTAACTTGTTTTTAGCGAATTGTTAAGTATGTTAGTTTGCTATGAACACTATTTTTGGACACATTTCTATATATATATTTTTTGTATATAAATGAGTAACACTTATAAATATAGATAAATATTTTCACAACAAAAATGCAGCCTTAAGACTTACCTTGAGCCATGACTTGAACCTGAGACCCTGAGATTCCGTCTGAGTGCTCTACCACTGAGCTATCAAAGTACTATTATGGCCAACCTAAATCCTGACTACATATTTGCTCCGATAATACGCCCGCCACGGACAACACAAACATTGCTGTGTGAAATACATGATAAAATACATTAATCTTTCTTAAATATAATTAATCTTTCCTCGTTTAAGAAGAAGGTTGGATTCTTTCAAGGAAACGTATCACCAATATAAATAAACATTTTCGTGTCGCAGGTTAAAGTCCTATCTCGAGGTTAGCCTTTTGACTGCATCTTTGCCGTGAAAATATTTATATTAATTATATAGGCATAGATATGGAGTCTAAAACGAGAAAAGATTACTTATTTATCTTAAATTTCTTAATTCTATGATGATTTGCGTATTTGCGAGATTGATGTAGTAGGACTTATTAACGTTCCTGGTGGTTGTGTGTTTATACTTATAGTATGGTACATTGGGTAACACTTTAAAGTACACCATTTCAATTAAGGGATTTGAGCCAAGAAAATAAAAAAATTAAAAAACGAATTTACCATTTCCATTGACATACGTATAGTATGGTACACTCGGCCTAATTAAAACTACACTATTTCAACTTTTAGCTAAAAATATATAAAGATTAAAAACTATTTTACTATTTCCATTGGCAGAATGAACAATCAACGCGAATTGTCTATGAATTAGCCAAGGTGTGAAAAAAAGAAATTAATATTTATTACTTACACAGAAAATGTTTAACTTTAAACAGTGCAATATCCTAATGATGTACTTTAGCATGTGGCCGCGGCTGTCACAGTACCTGGAATAGATTTACTTGGTTACAAATAATCAAAAAGCTAATTTAATAACTAAGGTAGCTAAGGTAAATCTTAAATGTTTTGTTCCATTTATTATATGTTTTGAAAATTACATTCAAATACAATGGTAAAAATACAAAAAAAAACGGGTTGCACTCCAGGAGTGCCGGCAGAAGTGTAAACTTGAATATTAACTATTTATTTTTTTCTATACTAGCTATTTACTTCCCATCACTTCGTATACATTTTTATTTGTTATCAATAATAATGTTTGTTTATTTACTTTTTTGACCTAGTATATTTGACATCTCAATCTGTCATAGAATTAAAATCCCATATCCAACCTTCCTGTACTACTCATAATCGCCATATATTACCTAAATATAAAAACTAACCTAATGTAAATAAAGGTCACCTATCCTAACGCGAGTTCCGTCTTACGAATTTTCGATCAGGTGACGTTTTCTAATCAATGATAATATATAAATAAATAAAAAAAACTAGTAAATTAAAAATCACCACTTAACCCTTAACTGGTTGCATAATTTTGTCATAAATAGCTTCGTATAAGGTTTTTTTCTTTTGATCAATTCAAAGCAAATGCTATGTTACATTCCTATTCTAGTTTGTAACTTGAATGGAACCTAGTACGCAGCTATTTTTAGATCTGTATCCACTGTGACCTATATACAGTACCTACCGGTCCCTTCCCGGGTAAGGCAGCTCGTTCTGTTAACCTAGATTTAGACCTGCCGGTGACGTCAATGTAACCCTCAACGTCAACAAATGTCTAAAGATAAAGCTTTTACAGAATTTTGTTAGCGTGATAAAGGAAGAAAAAAAGTTGCGAAATGCTTATTAAGTGCAGTTAAAATGCCAAGAAGTAAAAGCGTTAAGACCCTGGAGTCCTCTCCCTTTGTTTGGATTTTTGTGGTATTTCGCACGTCGAGAAGTTGCAATTACAAAATGGTAATTAATTTAATAATAAAACAGGATTAAACGCGTCGTTATTTGGCAAAACACCTTTTTCCCGACGTTACACCGGTCAAAGGACGTAATCCCGTTCCAAACACCAGGTGTTTGGGACGTAATCCCGTTCCAAACACCAGGTGTCTACAAAATTGACTGCAGCTACGGCAGTTCTTACATTAGCCAGACCCAACGCATAATTGCGGGCAGGGTCAAAGAACATATTGCTGCTGTAAAGAATTGCTAGACCACAAAATCAGCTATAGCAGAACATCTTATTAACTTAAATTCCAACCGCTGGATTGCTCCACCAACCTAAGGCTTTATTCACCGATCGCCAATATTACCGTAGATTGGTACGCGAAGCGATTGAAATAAAAACGCATAAGAACTTCAATTGTGAGTATGGATACAAACTGTCGCTTGCATGGAATCCAGTCATAGGGCGAAGTGAGGGTAGTTCAACAGAACGCCTCCACTCGAAGCCGAAAACTCCGCGCACCGCCAATCTATTCGTAACCAAGGCTGGTGTGTCGGGAAAAAGGTATTTTGCCAAATAACAACGCATTTAATCCAGTTTTATTTTTAAATTAGTAATGGATTGCGAAAATTTAAAAACTTATAAAATGGTAAATGTTTTCATATACCATTATGCAGATTAGGAAAATTTATTTTATTTATTATTTAATGAAAGCCGGGTTTACCGGTTGTATTTACTTCAAATAAGTATGTTTATTACCGATATACATTAGTTACCGATACCGATATTACTATTAAGTCTATAACTACAACGAGTACCTTTATGTATGATGTACACACATACATACATACACATACGATATGCAACCGTATCTTGCACAAGCTTCTTTTATTTGGGATAAGTTCAGTATCAGAGAGCGGCCCGCAATGTTTTAGCCGGCGGTCACTCTCGAGCGGTCGAATACGTAATTTGAACATGGAAAAAACTTTTTAAACCCGATCATCGATAACTAAAGAACTTAGGTATTTAAATTTCACACTGGCACATCAAAATGAATGCGCCATTAAATTAATTTAAAATAAGAAATCGACAATTGAACGCGGAGAATTGGCGGCAAAATTACCTAAACAAATAGTTTAATTTTTTAAATAAACATGTACGTTATTATGTTTTTGTTTTAATTTACACGCATGTTTGAGAAAAGCATTATACAAGCTTTGACCACAACTGAGCATAACCGGACTCTGTGTTGCGTGCCTTGGCTACGCCTCGGCCCGTATACTAACGATCGGTTGGATGCTGTATTTGCGGGCCGCGGCAGTAATGTACTATACCTGCTATCCCATAGTATTTCTAAATTTACTCTTAGAACATCAGCGAAAGAAAAGGGTATATCTACATATTTTTAGCCGACAACCCACATCGAACTATCACTTTACCTATTTATTGGGAAAGCAATCACTTATGAAAACGGATATTCATAACGGGTATTCATACCGAAGTAGAAAAACGGGGAACAAGTTTTTCTCGCTGTCCCATTGGTGAAAAATTTTATTGGGACCACGAGCAAACAGAAGTCACATTGGATACAAGTTCTTCTATGAAATTCTATGTCATCTGGAGTAATAATTTATATGACACTTGTCAACTTACGGCAACTGAAAGGTAAACGGTATGTTAAAATTATTCTTAAGTAAAAATTTTAAATTACGCCCGGGTAAAGTCACATGTATCAAGTAGTATTCAATATATTTGTGAAACCCTGAAGAAATGTCCCTGAAAACTGCTTCTGATATTAATGGTGTTCTCAGCATAACCTATGTCGACGCCACGAAAGTGAAGATGCATTACGTAATAAATATGATTTATAGGTTCTCTCACAAAATTACATGTGTCATTCTAACATCTTATTTCTATATTATGAAAGATTTTTAAAAATCAGTAAAAGAACGAGATAATGATAGTAAAAATAATTTATATATATAAATTTAAATATAATATTGAGTCTGTGTATAAACTAAAGTAATTATCCTGTAGTGGTTTCAATGGTTTAGGGATTATTATGGTTTAAGCTATTTTCCATTGGCTGGTAAAGTATGATTGATGCCGGAGGCAGGCATTGAATGTTGCTAGTTATACCATTATTTCCTTATTTGGAAGATGATTAACTAGTTTTAAATCTACTTGGACATATCCTGGTGTGTTGTACCGTTGCTATCAGGGCCGCGCCTTACGCACGAAACTCTAGGTTCCGAACGCAACCTATTTGTTTCTGGCAACACTCTTTGGGTGTCCTTAGTCTGCATTTTTACCTATTGTAAAAACAAAGTTTTTGCTTTTTAGACTTTAAATTAATTAAACACATATGCAGTAGGCATTGTGTTATCGACTAGTTACAATAGTGATGTGTGCCAGTTACATTGAAATAATGACAAACTACGTCAGAGAAGTTATATACATTTCTATTGTTAATTTTTATTATATGTCTTGTTCCCTTTTCTATGTCCTCTTAAGTTTAATTCATTTTAATTTAGGGCTCCCTTAGGTCCCCTTAACAGACATAAGACAGACAGACGTTGTCCATTTAGGATTAACAATACAACCGAAGGTAAGTCGCCTTGCAGTAATTTGGATTAGACTGTGCCTGTCATCATTGACGAGATAATTTTTAATACCAGAGCGTGGTTATCGACCTATATTTAGCTTACCTCTGAACAATTGTTGTACCTACCTACATATTAAATTTGTTGTAACCTGAACTAGATATTGTCACCTTTTTTGGCATTTTTTTCGAGTAGGTTTTTGGTAAAATGAGTTTTCTTTTGTAATTAATAGCGTTTTGTTTTTAGTGTTCATACTTTGTTCTTAAATATTTGTGTTAAAGTCAAGTAAGTTTAATAGTTATTTAATATCTTTATTTATTCATATAAAATGGCCGCACCTAGAACTGTTTTTACTAGAGGCTTGCATTGGTTAGCAACGGCTGCAGCCTTGATCACAAGGCCAGACAAAAGCGATGCCCTGATTTATCGGTATGAGCAGCTTGATGATAGGATGGACGCCATCGAGATGCATATGAGCAAACCATTGTAGGCTTGCAGGACGAAGATGTTGCCAAGCTTACCACAGACTTGGACCCGGCTGAGGAATTTTGTGACCAGAGTGTCATTAGAGTTGCACAGATACGTCGGGCTGATGCTAAAATTGTTAGCCCTAAGGATGAACCTGAATGATCTGGAGGTGTTGGTTCCTGGTCATATTTTGGTGGGTAGACCCTTGACGGCCTTGCCCGAGTATCCCTTATTAGATACTCCACTCAACTGCTTGGCGCGGTTTGAACAGCTGCAACAGATATTTCAGAGCTTTATGGAAAGGATTTCTGTTGAGTATCTTCATCTCTTGCAGCAGCGAGTGTATTAGTTGGATAAGACTGAACCCCCAAAAGTGAGTGATCTTGTCCTAGTTAAGGACATGAATATGCCACTTCTTCTCTGGAGGCGTGGTCGCATTCTTCTTCCTCGGCTCGGATAGCGTTTCTCGCGTTGCTGAAGTTTTAGTAGGTGACTCGATTCTTACGAGAGCTGTTGCTACTCTGTTGTGATTGCCGATTTCTTAGGGTATACAGTGTCTGAGTCAGACCCGATCTGCCTGGGGTGGGGGATTGTTTTGTACCGTTGCCGTTGGCGCCGTGCCTTACGCACAATGTTCCGAACGCAACCGGTTTCTGGCAACACTCTTTGGTTGTCATTAGTCTGCATTTTTACCTATTGTAAAAACAAAGTTTTTGGTTTTTAGACTTAAAATTAATAAAACACTTATGCAGTAGGCATTGTGTTATAGTGCTAGTGAAATAGTGCTTTTTGCAGTTACATTGAAGTAAGGACAAACTCCATCACGGAAGTTATTTACATTTCTACTGTTAATTTCCATTGTATGTCTTGTTCCCTTTCTATGCCCTCTTAAGTTTAAATCATTGTAATTTAGGGCCCTCTCCCTTAGGTCCCCTTGGAAGATATAAGACAGACAGACGTTGTCCATTTAGGTACAATAATACAACCGAAGGTAAGCCGCCTTGCAGTAATTTGGGTTAGATTGTACCTGTCATCACCTGGTATTTTGCCTTCTTGAAGACCGGTTATAACTGGTCTTAATATTTTTCGTCTGCAGTTTCTGAGGGCTGTAAACAATTGTGTTGAAGTGGAGAGCTGCCAAATTCTTCCGCTTCTTTTTCCTGCGTAGGGTGACAACTTAAAAAAGGTTGGAATACTATCTGAAGGTGTTCCGCAAAGGTAGGTAGCTTTTTCTCATTTTATTATAGGCGGTATTTGGTTTTTATGGCCTTCCATAGGGAGTTTCCTGTATCTTGATTCGGTGTAATGGTAGACAGTTGTATCTGTAATTTCCTATTTTTAATGACAATATTAATGACATGGGTATTTGTTCTTTTGCAATATTTTTTGCCATTAGTTGTTTCCGCTCAGATACATTGTCTTTTATATATATTTTTGGTATTATGAAAAGATTTTGACTAGGAAACCTTTTGTATTGTTCAATAGGAAAGACACTGGTTCCTGAAACACAGGATATTACCTATATTGGAAGCCAGGGTCTTCTACTGTAAATTACGTTAGCATATTATTAAATTACACTGACGTATAGAATAATGTATTGTTTATTTTGTATTGTACAACTAGGAATATTGAAAAGGTTTTGGCGTAAATTTATTGCTTTCGGGTGTCAAAGCGTTCACTGCTCTATGCATTTTCGTTTGAGTGGTAAGTTTACTTCTAAAGTATTCATTATACTCTGGTTAAGATTCTAGTTTATATTGTATAATATATAGCTTTCTGTTATTGTAATTTAGCTGTCTTTGTTTAAAATAACAGGTCTGTGATCTGACAATAGATCGGAGCATGCATTACTATTCAATTAGTTGTTTATGTTCTTTGTTACTAAAAAGTCTAATAGATCTGGGGTTTTCTCTTATATTATTAAACGAGCAATATTTGTTCTTCTATCTTTTTATTTTCTGTCTTATTTGCAATATTTATCTATCTATCTCTGTGCTGAAAATAAGGTCTTCATTACGGTGTAAAAGAATAGTAGCCCTAAATGTCTAGTAACTCTCGGGCTTACAAACTATCTCTGGGTTTAAAAACCAAGGGCACCAAGGTTTCCGTACAAACTTATTATATGTAGATAGTTCTTTCATCGTTAAATCAAGTCTCACAGGTTTATGCCTTAATTCTCAGTTTTTGGATTTTTTTCTATATTTATGATGTAACGTCACACGTCGTTATATATTGACAAATTTAATGATTCTAGGTCAACGGGAAGTACCCCATAGGTTTTGATTTATTGGTGAATACCAAAATATGCTACTAAAATGGTCGCATTTCGGCTGTAATTTTTTATAGCTTTATGGGACCTTAGACCTAAGTATTTGATATTAATTTCAACTTGATGCCTTCACGCGTTCCTAAAAACGTCTCTTGACAGAAAGACAGACGTACAGACGGACAAAAAGTAATCCTATAAGGGTTCCTTATACAGAACACGTCGACCGTTCCCTTCGCTGAAATTAAAGAATTAAGAAGTAACAAACAATATTTCGCATATGTGTATTAGTTAAGATTGTCTTTACCTACGGTTTTACTCGTGCGGCATTTGATTATCCCTATGGAATACTAAGAGAAACTCCTCCATCAATTGGAACAAATGTATTCTGTTATTCTATGTCCCTACGCGTACTGGAATTTATTGTGCCCTGCATTTTAACTACGACAAAATCTATTGCTGTGGTAACCTCTCGAACAGTTAAAGTATTCTATATCCATCTTCGTTCCTACAACTATCTATTTATCCAACTCATGCTTGACGTTTTTATATGCGAAATATGAGACGATCTTACCCTTCTCTTAAGTTTTTATTTATTAAATTTGGCACAGCGGTTTACCCTAATTCCTCTTAATCCTCTGTGCGCTTATCCCACTCACACTTGACGTTTTTAAGAAGCCTATGTCCGTACCCAAGTTGCAAGATAACACATAGCAAAATTTTATCGAGATCTGATTACTTATACAAACCACTTGTTAGGGGCACTTTTTAACTCCAAAACAAAATAAATTAAAAGTTATTATCAAAACAACAGCTAGACCATTATTTTGACCAATATGCCTCATAAATATTAAAAGGTATCATAAAGCTTAGTAATGTAAACGGGGCTTTATGTAAATTAGTCGTCATATTCTTCATTTGCAAGTTCTTCGTACCTACTAAAGAGCTGGTATTCTTTGATGCCTATTTCATATTTCTTTTAAACTGGTCTTAGCTTACCTACTTATACACCTATTTATACTAATTAAATTTTTGTTTTGCTTTATATTTTCAATGTAATATTAAACGAAAGAAACCAAATTAAATATAAGCACTACCACCTATTTGTTATTCAAATTCTGGCCTTAAAATGTTTCAGTCAAACAAAATTCGCTGAGTTTGCAAGTTTCATACTTATAGATGATAGACACAGTTGTGGTAATTTTTGTGGTTGCGGAATATAGGTCATTTGCTAATAAATTACATGTAGGTGGTAAAAGGAGCGCATTATTAAGCTATAAAATCTTATGTTTTTATATGTAAATTAAGTTCATAGGTAAACTGGAATCCAAACTGGCATATTTTTAGGCATCCATACATTCAAATAAAAAAAAGTCATTCATTCATACATGAAATCATAATACATATAATATAATATAGTTGTAAATTATTAGTCAGATTTCAATTTGATAGAATATAACTTTGTTCGTTTCGAAGCTATTCTTAAAACAACCGGCCAAGTCTGGTTCGCGCACTGAGGGTTCCGTGCAAACTTATTATATTATGTTGTTGTATATTATTAAAAATATTTTTATTGTGTGATGTAACCAAAATTTACGGTTTTCGCAATTTTCCCTTTATCTGAACTATAAGACGTTGCTTCGTACCAAATTTCAAGATTCTAAGTTCACAGGAAGTACCCTGTTTTCGTTCACTTGCGAGTTTCAAAAATTTGCGAAAATTTGCGGCATAAACGGCTGCATCTTTTGATTGCATTAGCTTAGAAGTTTGATTTTTTTCACAGCTCTAAAGGACAGTAGAATTGATTATTAGATATAAATTTTAGCTTGATACCTCCACGCGTTCCTGAGAAAAAGGGTCTTGACAGACGACCGGACAACAAAGTGATCCTATGGGGGTTCCGTTTTTTTCCTTTTGAGGTACGGAACCCTAAAAATTATAAAAACTTTACGTTTACGTATCTCCGATTTTTTTCTGTTTGAAAATAATGAGTCTGTCAAGTTTTTATTATGCGTTCAAATTATGACGAATCTTTAATTTTGCATTAGATTTAACAGAGATTTTGTTTTTTCAAACATTACATCACCACATTAAATAACAGCAATATAAATAGATATCTTTAACGAAAACAGTTGTGATTTTAGGTTGTCCAAAATTATCAGTTTTCTGTGAGTCATAAAAATACTAAGGAAACCTATGTTAATAAGTGTACGACATGCAATGTTGTTATTACCTGCATGGTAATCTAAATATCATTACTCTCCAAGAATAGTCAGATGGACGGATAACAGCATTAAATACGTTTTATACATGTTAATGAAGGATATGCCGTAACAATCCCATGGCGATGACGAAAATTTCGCGCGAGCAAAGCCGTGGACAAAGACTAGCAACATATAAACATAAGACAATGATTTTAAAAATAAAATCACTTTTAGCGCCACCTAGATACTGATAAACCTTTAGCTACCTTCTTTGTGTAAATTGTAAAATTGGCTCCCTCGCAGTCTAGTTGGTAGTGTGGCCTGCTGCTGTGCAGAGGGAGTGGGTTCGATTCCCGCACTGGACAAACATTTATGTCATAATATACAACATTTGTGTTGGTCTTGAGTCTGGGAGTATTTATATATGATATGTATTAACAAAAAAAAGGTAATATTTATGTATTTGTATCTGTTGTCCGAAGTGGCAGTGGCAGTGGGCAGGGCACATAGTACATAGAATTGATGGTCGATGGGGCCGAAAGGTTCTCGAATGGAGGCCACGGACTGGCAAACGCAGCGTCGGAAGACCGCCCACAAGGTGGTCAGACAACATAGCGAAGGCCGCAGGAAGCCGCTGGATGCAGGCCGCTTCCAACCGTTTCCTTTGGAAATCTATGGGGGAGGTCTATGTTCAGCAGTGGACTTCTTGCGGTTGAGATGATGATCCATTGTCTGGTACCTACCCATAACACAATTTTCGCTTACTTTAACTGCTAACTTTTCGGCTAACTGGCGCTGTAATGTCCAAAAATATTTATAAAAAAAAATTAAACTTTTCGCACACTTTAAATTACGCTCCACATATTTTATGAGATACCAATAACGGACCTGACAAATACCTGTATCTGAAACTTTGACAAGCAGGTGAGCTGAAGCAACAACTAAAGCGTCCCTCACCCTGACAGCCGGAATGTCAAAGGTCACACGATCGATGTAGCGCCCGCCCACGCCTGGCCTCGTCCGTATTTCGGGTTGTCTAAGTTACAAGCATGAAGCGAGTTTATTACTAAACAGTGATTTAATACTTTTTTGAATAAAACTTTACTAAACCAACAAATTACCGGTTTTAATGTAAAAAAAAACCATTTCCATTTTTTTTCCATTTTGTGTTTTCACATATGTACCTACAACAAAATAGGTACCTACTTTGTTTATAATGTACAGTAGGCGACACATCAACCTAACCTTAATGTACTTTGAACCCAAGTTGCAACGCAGCGAAAAAGTCTTGAAAGAGAGATGCTCGTAATTTATTATTTCGTCTCACAGTGGCTGCTCCTACGTAGTATCCCCATGCATCGCGTCGCAACACTCGCAACCATAAATTATGAATGAATATATAAGTGTGCGTGCGTAATTATTATTGGGTTCAAATTTTTCTTACCTACGATAACAAAGAGGCATGCAAAAAGGTTGATTGAGCTCGGTACTTACGCCGCTTCGCCGCGCCGCACCGGCTTTGTGGTATATGTTTGTAGTATACATATACCTATAGATATGTTCGCAGACGCAGGTATGGCATAACGCGACACAAAACTTAATATTTACCTCCTATCGCATATACTTTGTACCGTACAAACAGAGAAATACGAAATATTTCACATATAGCTAAACGGTGGTATAGCTGTAAGCTCCGGCTGCAGCTTCTTCTGCATATGCATCCGAAAAATAAAATGTCGATAAATCGTTATATTTTGTACTTGTAAGCTTAAGACTTTATAAAACTTTTTTTTAAATATTTTTGGACGTTACACACAACGCCGTCTAGCCCTAAAGTATAATATAAAAGGATATACATATGTATTACTTTTTTTTTGTAAAACCATACATATACAAAACCATATAAATACACCCATGACTGAAGACAAACACAAATGTTTTTTGTCACATAAATGTTTGTCCAGTGCAGGCATCGAACCCACACCCTCTGCACAGCAGCCGGCCACACTACCAACTAAGCTGCGAAGGAGACTTTATAAAATATGTTTTACAGTCGTGTTAGGTACCTATTGTTTTGCTTATCTTACTTCTTTTTGAGTTTCCTAGTAAAGAATTACGGTGATCATTAAAGCAAGCAACCTTTGACATTCTAATAATTGATCATGTTATTCTACCAAACTATTAGCGTAGATTTTTCAACCATGATACACTCATTATCTGGCTAACTTAGAACGATTGAGAATATGGATTACATTTAAACTTTTAGTAGTAACTTTTAGTGTATAGTGAAATAATGAATGTATGTTATTCACTATTTAACTAAAAAAAAGAACATTTGATTCCACTTTCTTTAGTTGATGTTATAGAGAAATGGATCACACATCCATATGATTAGAATCTAACATGTTAAGGTGACGGCATACCGAAACGAGTTAAGTTTGCAAGGATTCCATTAATTTTGTTACAGTCCCGAGTAAACTTTCTGACGTGAAAAAAATATGTATTTGTTAGCGTTCTAACCTTAATTAAGTGAATTTGCTAATATTATAATAATGTGCTTATTAAAACAGTTACAAAAAAAAATATTCTGACACTCTATTTTTGGGCTTTAATACAAATTGTTTGGAAAACTAAGAGTGATATTCTCTTCATTCTTTTTTCATACAATATATATTAAAATGATAAAGTGAATTTGCTTATTTCATAGTTCTAAATAAATATTTAAATTTTATACCGACAAAAAACCAAGAAAATCGAGATTTTCAACGTGTGGTCACGTGCGCTAGCTATAATATCTTACTTAGAACTGTGTTTCTTTGTATGCTTCAATAATGTGACATGTTTTTGTACACTGGTCGTAACGGCACACTTTTGCTAGGGTATGCCATAGCCCTAACAAGAGTTGGGTATTTCTGTCCTGACCTCTGCGATCCATAAAACCTCTGTAAAGCAGAAGATTTATTTATGCTTTTGAGTGGTAGATAAATTTAAAAGGTAATCGTTATGTAGCTGAGAACGGTGTGCCGAGTGTGAGTTTTTGCTCGTAGCTCTACTATCGCGTTCGCACATTCATTATAAGTCCTATACGAAAAAACTTCTCAAGACGCGCGGGCTTGAGGCGTTCTTTCATTTTCATACATTTTTTTTTGTGACGCGAATCTGATACACTAGGCACATGGTTTCTGCATGTAGCCCAAAATTATCGCTGTATTATAGCATGGTTGTATAAAAGTTTATAACGTCACGGCTTTAATCCCCGAAAGGGTTACCCTGTGAGTGTAAGCATGAGTTATAATGATATACTAACATAACACTTTTCGAGTTTGAACATATGTTTACTTCATAAATATTTATTAAATATTTAAGTTGATGATAAGTCATCACGTTTCTTCTTGCTTCTTTTTAGCTAGTATATTAATAAATATCAACGAAATAAATTATAAATGTGATAACTTTCTGTAAAGATTATGAATTATTCTTTTGTTTCGGTGAAAGCTGATATTTTATCTAAAAGGAAACGAAATAATTGTGTATAACTGTATACAGACAAAAGAGAAACACAAAAATATATTTTCTTAAATAGAAATCTTTGTTCTTTCAGTTCAATAAAGCTTGACGAATGCCTACCTATTTACCTACATTACGGCAACAGAAATATAAATGAAGTTTTTCTTCGCATAGACGTTTCTTAAGCTAAAGAGGGAGAGAGAACGGAGATAAAAATTAAAGGTGCGATAGGGACGCAATCTTTGTAGCTCATAATCCCTTGCGGTAGGTTGCCAACTCCAAGGAAGGCAATTTATTTCTCTCCAATAAAACCAATCTGTTACCATTAAACTCAATACTTTCCTTTGGGGTTTAAAACAAAATAAGCTAAAATAAGAAATTAAGGTTGTAATCTACATATATTCTCATATTTTTTACCGTGGTCTCGCCCATGTTATTATATCCTATAGCAACGCGACAACCAAAGAACTTTCATTTCGCCTGCGTCAGATCGACCTACAATCTCAGGCTTGCAATTTAGAGATAAATTGTGTTTCAGAATACAAATCAAAAAATACTGTCAACATAGTCCAGCAGTTTTCTACACGCATTAAATCTTCTCTTGGTGAAACCATAATTCAGCATTGTTCGAGAGTTGCTAAACAGAACCCCTCAAATCCTAGACCCAGATCTATTGTGGTCCGGCTGGGTAGCCCATGACACAGGGACGAATTTTTGGCCGCGTGTATTAAATTCAATAAAGATCATTCTAGAAAATAGTTAAATTCTAGTCATTTGGGAAGTGGTGGTGATAAGGCTTCTCCGATATTTGTGTGCAAGAGTCTAGTGCCAGAAAATAAATTTCTTCACGCTGCGGCTAGGCTGAAAGCTTAAGCATTAAACTACAGAAAGGCAGGATTTTTATGCGTAAAATACCAGATTCCAATTTTGTGTTTATTCGGGATATAAATACTCTTAGTGACCTTCTTTAGACTTTAGATCCTTTTTTTCCTCTATGTTTTTTGCTCTTTTCTTTAGTTTTCTGTGGTCCATTACTATTTAGCAGTAGTAACAGCGGTGGAGGTGTGTTGATTGAGGTAAGTAAACATTTGAATTCGAGAAGGAGATAGGAAATAAAATCCAGAGGCGAAAACCTCTGAGTTAGTGTGGACATTTCAGACACTTCGAGTTCAAAGAAAGTGTAATCGTTTGTGCCGTCTATATTCCACCACCAGAAAAAAACAAATATTGTACGACTTCTTCAATAAAGCGAGTTACTGCATTGAAACTTATGGTATAACAAATTGTCTCATCGTCGGTGATTTTATTTTGGGGAACATAAGCTCGACCAACATTACAAACACTAAATCTCTAACGGCCAACTCTAATAACAGCAATTATGTTTGTCGAATGTTTGACTTTATGTCACTATATTCCTTGCGTCAATTCAACAATATTAGCTATGAAAAATATGGTATTCTTGACCTCGTATCAGTAGTGTAAAGATATTTCATTTAGGTGTAGATGCAAATGCCTTATCCGTTGTTGATGCACACCACTATCCTCTATTCTTAGGTATTCTTAGGATCCATTTGTAGCTTCATCGGGTGTCTCTCAGGAAAGTATACTTGGTCCTATATTATTCAACACCTTTATTAACAGATTACCAACTAACTTCATTCACACCAGTTATCTACTTTTGGCTGATAACCGGAAAATATTTCGAAAAACTAATACCAATGAAGATTTTGACTTTCTTTAGAAAGTTCTTGATCAGCTATGCTTGTGGTGTTTTCTAAATGGGATGGATGTTAATGTGAATAAATGTGATAATGATTTTCCAAAAAATAAGAGCACTTTGGAATATTATTATAATTTAAGGGGATCCATTCTAAAGGAAGTTAGAAGCATATCTACAAAATCAGCAAAAAGTCGCTCCAAATGATGGGTTTTCCTTAACATATCTGTAAGGATTTTAATAAAACCAAACACTAAATTAGTACTTTTTTATTTTTTTGTATTCTTTGGTTCATAGAAATTTAGAGTACCACTGTAGCGTACTACTATGACATACTCCAACCTACTATGAAGTACATAAAAAAGACTCGAACGTGTTCGGAAGCGTTTTCTGTGGCATTTATCGTTCAGTGATCATCTGGCTTAAAAAACTTCCGAGATATGAGGATCGATTACGTCACTACAAAATGAAAACCGTGGCATGTAGAAGACGAATTAGTAACAGTCTTTTTCACTATAAACTAGTTAAGGGAACTTGGATGTTTCGTATTTATTTTCTGACTTTGGATTCTCTGCTCCATTTCGCATACCCAGACCGGGTAAACTGGAACTTTTTCATGTTGCATTTCCAAAAACTAATGTAAGATTAAACGCACCACAAAGCAGATTGGCTGCGTCTCTAAACTCATTATTCAAAACATAAGGAAAAAATTATTGTTATCCAATTTCTGTAAATTTTTTTGTTTTTTTTTTATGTATTATTTCTCATTTGTTTTTTTTTTATGTATTATTTCTTTTTTGTTTTTTTTTCATCATTTTTATTTGGTAAAGTATCAGTTTTATTTGTATCTAGTAAAATAATATTACATTTTTAAGTAACTAACTGTTATAAGATTGCCGTGGTTGCTTTTAATCGAGGTACCATTTGGCGTGTATTTCTTGTATATTAAATTATTGTTCCTTGTAAAATGTGTCTTGTAAACAATCCATTAAATAAATAAATAAAAACGTCAAGCATAAGTCGTGTTTTTTTCCGTTAAAATCCTACACCGATATCTGAATTTAAGGCAGTTGGGGCAAGCAAAAGCTAGTCCATATATAAATGCGAAAGTAACTCTGCCTGTTACCTCTTCACGCTTGTATCGATTAAGATAAAATTTGGCATAAAGATAGTTTGAATAGAATAGAAGGAAATAGGCTACTTGAAAACGTCAAGTGTGAGTCGGTTTTTTTCAATCACTAAGGAATTGCCATAGAAATCCTACACCGATAACTGAATTTAGGGCGGGTAAAGGGTAGACAAAAAAGTTTGTTGCAGCGTACAATGTTATTTGTTTGGGTTTGCATTTAAGTTTTTTCATTTTTAATATTAGGTTATTAATTACAAGAATTTATTTAATTTTATCCTTTCAACCCAGTTTGTATAAAAGATTGCGACTTGTGTGAAGAATTAACTAATTACAACACCAGAGGAATCTAATCACTCTTTTCTTAACATCCTCTTGATGACCACCATAATTAAGTCACTAAGGAAAGCAAACAGCTTATTCTAAGCTTAGCTTAAAGCTTAGCCTTCGCGGGGGAAAGCACCTCTCGAAAATCACAGTCAGTTACCATTTAGGTTCTAAGGCATAAGGATACATTCCCCGGCAATGGCGAGCACTGTGATGGTAAAAAGTAGAATTAAAATACTTTTTAAAACAGAACTCGTAAGGTATAGCGATGCGCTTATGCTATTACATTTATTATTATCTTGGATGTAAAGATAAGCACTATTATCGCGTTAAATTACGCAATTGTTTAAGGTTCTGATATGACCTCCGTGACCCCAGGAGCAACTAGTACACCGTTACAGAATTTAACAGTGTTACGGTTTTTACATTTCTATGGAAAACATAAGAACAAAATTAACTTTAGTATTTGTGTAGATCTTATAAAATGAAAATACTTTTTTTTTATTGTTTTGAGAAATAAACAGCTAATCATGTATGCTTTTTAGGTGAAGTTAATGTCATCTTTGTATTTTTTTTCCTACATGCCTTTAAGTTCGTAATTCAACTATGGAATCATTTACTACTCACGAGATTCAACTTATATGTCCTAGAGGTCCTTCATTTATATGCCTGTAAATAGTCATTTTGTCGAACTCATCATATGTTTTAATGGTGAACATATATATATGTTTAAAACACTCAAAACTAGGGAAATCTCGCTTTAAGGTTTTATTCCGCTGTGATTTTCAAAGAAAGTTTTGTAAAAAAAAAATACCTGAATTCTACCTTATAGAGCCCCACTTACCGAAAAGTCAAATCAATTGACGTAAAAAGGAATACGTAATGCCACTTCCTTTTTCTGCCAATCCAATAAATCCTTACTAATGCCTGTCTATTTGCCTTCATTACGATGACAAAAAATAAGTTTAAATAACACCGGGGACTTACTATAAAACATGGAACTAAAAAAAACTCGTAAAGTAGTATTCCAAAAATTAAAACACATAATTACTAGCTATCTCCCGTGGTTATACACCCAGATTTTTTTTTTCCGTTGAAACTCTCAATCTGCCTGAAAGTATCCTATAGGTATAATTTGTTATTCTCCGACCCATAATCAATGTTTCTCTATGCAAGAATACCTTTCGATCTGTTGCTCTGTTGCATCGTTGAACAAGGAAAAACCGACAAATACACCTTAAGACTTATAATATTAGTATGGTATGCAGTGGGTTTCGGGGGTGATAAATCGGTCTACCTAGATTTTATTTTTAGAAAACCGCGATTTATCCGTGTTTTCAGGCAATTATAAACTGAAAAATATGACTCTTCCGGACATCTATTGGCGAGTAGTAATACTATTATTTTTACCGACACTACAAACCTAAAGGTACTTGACAATAGATGGTGTTATTAAAAAAAAACGAGCAGAGCTCGGTCTTCCATTATCCTCGATTATTTTTTTTGTTCATGTCTGTAATTGAGTAATTCAACTCTATGATTTGAAGCAAATAAGCTGTACCCGGCTAGCACAATGTGACGGCGTAGGCGTCTCACCGCGCACCTTACCTCACGATTGCTCTATCTAGATGCCTTCGATGGCGAATTAAATGAAATAATTTTATAGGCTGTGGTACTGCCATGAATTCATAATTCACAAAACTAAATAAGTAATACCTTTATAGTAAGTAATAATAATAGTGTTGTAATTCATCAATATCTTTTTTATTTCTTACAAACAATAGTAAATTTAAACCTTTTTTTTATTTACCACCGCGTTTTATTATGTAATTCGTAATATTCAGTTCAACTTCACGACACGCCAGAGTCTGAAAGGTAGTAAATAGGTTAAGCTTTAACGAGCTCGCGCTAATTAACGCCAAGCTAGATTTTCTACGCTTTAAGCTAGTTCTTAAACAAGAACTTCATTTCATTTTAAGTCAGTGTATTCATTCTTAGATATAACAGTGTTTACGTTTTTAGGTGGTTTTGTATTTAAATAACACATATACGAATAGTAGTTACTCATACAATTTTACTCTACCGTTCAAAATCAGGTCATTAAACAAAATTTTATTTTTCCTTTAAACAATTCAACAGGAAGCAAAGTTTGAAAAGGTGTCAGGCAAAATAAATAAACAATAATACCGTAAAAGCTTTGTCTACGATCTGAACTATTTTAATCAAACAACCCACACAAACGTCTTTTCATAACTCCCACGGCCTTCGTCACCCCTCCAACCATGCACTGAGTTGGGATACCGGAAAAGCTTTGTAATGAAACAAACTTTAATTAAGGTATTCATTGAAGGTAGTTATTTGATTGCTTCTTGATCTATACTATTTACTGAAATTCTATCCTCGATAATTTTTTTTGTTTACACTTCATGTCTGTAATTGAGTCACTCAACTCTATGATTTAAAGCAAATAAGCTGTACCCGACTAGCACAATGTGACGGGGTAGGCTAGTCGGGTGCGCCCCCCCGTCTCTATACTAATTAAGTATGGGTTAGGTCATCTAGCTTATCATTAAAAGAAATAGTAACACATTTGTTTGTTGGAAACGATATTCAAAGTTAAGCAACGCCGGGCTTGGTCAGTACTTGATGGGTGATCGCTTAGCGGCACAGTTTTTTTCTTTGTTTTTGTAAATTACGTAATTTTGCAATTATCCTAAAAATAACTCGGAATATTGAAAACTTATTCTTATTTTCCAATTTTCGTAATGATCCGATTTTTCCTATTATCCTACAACATTTTATGTATATACACAAGAAAAAAATTACTAAAATTGCGACAAAATCTGAGCACTAAACTATAAATACGATGACCTAATAAAAGAACAACATTAATTTTAGTTAAGCGACGGATAATACGTCGCAAACAAACAAATAAATTGAAAAGCTAGCGAAGAGAAATCGTTGTTGATGCACAAATACGCACTTATCTAATAAAGTGAAACGTAAACGAAGGATATTTGTTGCGTTGTTAGTTTTATAACTGTAAGACGTGATGGCTCTGCAATTACAACATTGTAATTTGATAATAATTTGGAATGTTACAGTCATCTACACAGAAATCACAGATGTCATGATTTTTTAGGTAAATTAATAGTATTAGTTTTAATAGTCTTATAGGTATATGATATATACAATATCAACAAAGCTCTCGCTCTCAAACTCAGTCAAAGTTTGAGTAAATAAATGGTAGGTATTTTTATAGTCATAATGGAACTTATCTTTACAATATCAACAAAGCTCTAGTCTCAGTTAAACTTAACAAAAATTTAAAGTTTAGGTAAATTAATAGTAGGTATCTATATATTCATATAGGTACTTGTTTATATATACAAAATCACTATTGGACTTCACTATTATTATGCTTAATACCTTGTTTACCAGCTCTGGTCCACATTTAAGGACGATGATCAGTAGCTGCGTCTATTAATTGAAGGCTCAAAACAAGGGATGAGAATAAGGGAGGGCGCGTAGGCGGCCGCTACATCGATCGTAGCCTCTTGACATTACAAATCCGTTTACGACGCGCCACAAACCGGTGGATGCTTAAAATTCGACACTATTCTTTTATTTTTCAAAATCTTCCCCGTAATCCCTAACTTTTTTAGAATAAAACATGGCCTATATCTATCTGAAATAATGTAACAGTCCGATATATTTTTGAAATCGGTCCAAAATTTGACAAGGTACTAATTATGTAATCTCATCACCTATTTTACACCCTTAATGGTACAAGTTTTCAGAAATTTATTCCTGATTAGTGTGTCCTTATTATAAATATCATGTAAATTGACAAAACATTCCAGTCCGGATATCGAAAAACCCTTGCGATTCTAGGTACGTTTTGACTTCAGTAGATAATCGATAAGTAAGCACTCTGGACTTCTTTCTTTTTTTTTTACTACACTGTAGTTACTACGATACTAAAACCTACAAGTAAAGAAATTGTTAAACTGAATTTTATAAATTTAGTTTCGATATTATATGTATTGCTGCTTTATATAATTATCCTACATTCGTGACCAAATATATGAAACAAGCAAATGACTTAAATCATATGCTCTTAAAACCTACCAGTTTATTTACATAAAGTTATTGAAACTTGCAGGAGCAAGCAAAACCTTTTATAAGATTTTCTAAGTTTGCAAGCATTTTGTTCTAGATTTTGTTATCGACTCCACCTGCCTAAATTTGGTTATCGGCGTTTGATTCTTACGGTAACTCATTGATTATACCAAAGAAGTTTGCTGTAGCTAGCTATAACTGCAGCTATAGTTCGTTCGAGTGGAATTCCTTATAGTTACTTCCGCGGGAGTGCAAAATTTCATCCTGATCTTTTTACCCGTTCTTGCGTGATTGAGTAACAATAATCCATCTATCCAAACGTCGCATTTATTATATCAGTAAATAACAACAATACATACCTATATTTATATATGTTTTGTTGTTATTTAGTGCTAGCTAAGGTTACACGTTAATAGTCAATATTGAAGTACCTAAGTAGGCTTCTGTACCTAATATAATCTGTTGACGTGAAACGAAACGTAAACGAAATAACACTCCTCTTTACCGCACCTGTTCGTATTGCCAATCCAATAAATCGTTACTAACGCTTACTTATTTATTTACCTACATAACGGGGACAGAAAATATATGAGTATTTGCTGTTGATAGAAAGAAACAAAAATACAGTCTGAGTGAAACAGCAGTACCATTTTTAATTGCAAATTGAAATAATATTGTAATATGTTAAATACATGACGCCATCAATAACACTTATTATTGCTTAATATTGATCCTTATATATGTCGCAGGGATATGGGAAAATCCGTGTTTTAAACACTAGTACCTGGTAGACCGAGCTTTGTTCGTTTTTTTAACAACGCCATCTATTGTCAAGTAACTTAAGTGTTGCTTAACAACACCATCCATTGTCAAGAAGCTTAAGTGTTGCTGTGCTCGCCAATAAATATCAGAAAGAGCCATATTTTTCAGTTTATATATATATTTTTCATTGTCTGAAAACACGGATCAAACAAAGTTTCCTAAAAAGAAACCTAGCTAGATCGATTTATTGGCCCCGAAACCCACTGCATGTATTTCATGAAAATCGTTTTAGATTCAGATTATTTATAAAACAATTATAAAAAAAGAATTAGATATAAACAAATTAATTTCTGCTGTTGGTAGTACCACTTTTTTTTTTGTGATATTTGTGCATTGTGTATATTTGTGTGTGTGATGTTTTTAGATTTTTCCCTTTACTTGTGCTGTAAGACCTTGTTTCTTGCCAAATTTTACAATTCTGGGTCCACTGGATGTACCAGAACACTCCTCTCTCCATCTCCAAGAGCATTGGGATCCTTGGCGTTGACATCTCCAGCGATGTTCAGTTCCGAGATCATTTGCTAGACAAGGTAAAGCTGGCGTCCAAAAAACTTGGTGTACTCAACAGAGCGGAGCAGTACTTCACGTCGGGGCAAAGGTTGCTACTTTACAAGTCGCAAGTCCGGCCCCATATGGAGTACTGCTGCCATCTCTGGGCGGGTGCACCCGGATACCAGCTTGGCCCTTTTGACTCGGTTCAACGACGGGCTGTGAGAATTGTCGACGATCCCAAACTCACTTGCGGTATCGAGCCCTTAAGTCTGAGGAGAGACTTTGCCTCCCTGTGTGTGTTCTACCGCTTGTACAATGGATTGTGTTCTGAGGAATTGTTCGAAATGATGTCCACGGCTACTTTCTACCATCGCACCGCTCGCCATCGACAGGGAATTCATTCTCACACTTTGGAACCAAAATGGTCGCGTACAGTGCGGTTTCAGAGAAACTTCCTCCCGCGAACCCTTGGGTTGTGGAATGAGCTCCCTGCCAAGGTTTTCTCTAAGGACTACAGTATGGGGTTCTTCAAAAAAGAAGTTATTAGATTTCTGAAGGGTCGGCAACGCGCGAGTGATGCCCCTGGTGTTGCAAGCGTCCATAGGCTACGGTGACCGCTTACCATTACTTAGTGGTATAAAAAAAAAAAAAAAAACTATATAGGTTTTGATTATTTGCGAGTGTCAAAGTATGTGGCATAACTGGTAATTTTTTTATGGATTAATTTTTACACCTCCAAGAAACTATAGACCTTTGTAATCTATATTAATTTCTGCTTGATACCTCTATGCGTTTCTTAGCGTTAGGGTCTTGACAGACAGACGGACAACAGAACGGAAACAGTTCCTTTTTTAGGGTTCCGTACCCAAAGGGTAAAAAACGGGACTCTATTACTAAGACTCCGCAGTCCGTCCGTCCGTCTGTCACCATCAGGCTGTATCTCATGAACCGTGATAGTCAGACAATGAAATTTTCACAGATCTTGTATTTCTGTGGCCGCTATTAACAACAAATACTAAAAAACAGAATAAAATAAATATTTAAGGGGCTCCCATACAACAAACGTGATTTTTCTGCTCGTTTTTGCTCGATATTGATGACGGCACAAGCTCCTACGCTTGAAATATTTACAGAATATTTAGTTATATATTCACTTTAAAAATAAATAATTAAATTAAAATTAAACAAATTTTTAAGGGGGGTCCTATACAACAAACGTGATTTTTTTGCCGTTTTTAAAGATAATATTACAGAACCCTTCGTGCCCGAAAGAAAAGGTCTTCACTTCTCTTTCTATACTGAGAATAAAGATTAACCCTTTCGGGAGGAAATTCATTGGCTGTTTCTCAAAGGAATAAAATGTATTATGCCCGTTTTTATTCCGAATCAGTTAAATTGCGGTGAATTCAAGAGTATTATAATTCTTGTATGTGTATGGAGATGTTCACAAGACTGGACATCTCCATGAACATACAATAAATTTATATCATTGTTAAAAAAAATACTATAATCAATTGTGGCTTACTTTTTTACTTTTTACCTATTGACCTTAAAAAATATTAAAAAATAATCCGTATTATATTAGCCCTCATATTTTTTTTATTATTTTGAATCACCGACTATTACCGGGTTATGGTAGAAATTATTGCAGTTTTATCCACTTGGTGCGACAGTGATTTGGCCATATACCGAAAAAAACTAGGGTTATACATATTTTTCCATATCCCTGCGACATATATAGACCTATATATATATACATTTAACCCAACTGCAATTCATTAAAGCAAATAATGGAATATTGCCTATATTTATAACTCGTTAATATAATATCTGTCAAGTTATCTTACATATAATTACACATCAAAATTAACAACAGAGATTATTTTAAAAAAGTATGCAAGTAGGTCTTACCTGATAATATTTCTATTCATCTGACCCTCGTTATTCATGAAAAACAGCGAACACGACATTGTTTGCAAAAAGCCCTGTTTGTGTTTTTATTTTTAGGATTCTATACCCAAAACGTACTAGTAACGCTGTTTGTCTGTCTGTCTGTTGGTCCGACCTTATAAAATGATCTATCTTTCAGACATAATATGTGTTATTATGTAGGATTGTTTAATAAATAATAATAAAAAAGAAGTAAAAAAACACTGTGTCCTCATACAAGAAACATTTTTTCTAGTCTATTGTGAAAACTATAATACACACACATACTTACTTTAAACTTAAAATCTTTATAGTGAAAGCTCTAGTCTAGTGAAACAACAAATAAAAAATCCGGTTAAGTGCGCTTCGGGCTCGAGCATTTTGTGGTGGTACAAAACCCTCGATGCTCGAGTCCGGCTCGCCCTTGGCCAGTTTTAATGCCTATTTGATACGTAGAAATCATTTGAAAAAATATTTTTATTTATTGGATTGTAGTAATTGTTTTATTGGAACAAATCCAGCAATAAATAAGGCACGTGATTGAAAGCTTTGCAATCCTCTTGTAATTATTTCTGAGAAAAAGCTTAAGATTTATACTTTTATTTGTGATTAATTAAATATACTATGAGGTATTAATCGAATGATCAGCAAATAAATAATAATTAAAAAAAAGGAGTGAAATAATTGTTTTTATTTTAAAGTTGTTGCGACTTAGTAGAAAATATCGTGTCGGCCAAATTCAGCGTCTACTGTGCGTTTACAACAGCTGTTCAAACGCGGCACGTGTCCCCAATGAGTCTTTTTCTGAATACTCTGGAACATTATTTGATTACACCAAAGGTTATCAGTGAAGGTAACATCCGTATGAAGAGGAAACCTGCATATGAGATAAAATATACATTCTAAAAGAAAGAGAGAGAGAAACAGAAGACGTATGTGAAGTTCACTATTCACTTTGCACTAATCCACACCGCGTGGTGTGCTATGGTTCAGATCACCCACGCTCAAGGATTGTGCGAGTAGGCTGGTGGTTCAGCAGTGGTGACCGAAGTTAAGGGTTCAGCACTTAAACCATTGATGCAATTGCTATTATAGTAACAGAAAAATATTGAAATTTCCACAAAATATTACGACGCAGTTTTTGATAAATCAGTTAGTGCAAGTCCGATTTGCGCTTGCCCAAATTTTGATTCAAAGAACTAATTTTACAAACGTGATCGTTGCGTATCTTTTCTACTTTTAAAAAAAGTAAAAATGCTAAAATACTTTTGTTCCTAACCCTATCTTGTTCCATAGAGAAACCAATTAAAAAAACTGGTTGCCTGTAAAGTCGGTATACGGGCGAAAGTTTTACGTGACAATGATTTTATGTCTGTCTCTCTCGCTCTTAGGCGGGCGCGTGCCTCTCACTCGCTCTCATTGTGAGCGCATAACGTGAGCGGAGCGTAACGCAGTTTCTTGAAGTGTCACCCGGCAAACCAATTTATAAGACGTTGTCACGTCAAAAACGCATTTGCTTCCAAAGGCCCCCTTATCATTTATGTATTACGCTGTATCTAGAACCAAAATATGTTTAATTGTAAATTTAGACTTTTATTATGACAAATTTAATGAATATTATGATTAAACATATATTATCCAAAAAAGTAGTTGACTGAAAAGACTCTTATATCCTAATGACCTTAGTATAGAAACAGTTATTTATCAATATGTTCTTTTCGGGTCTAATGGACAAGATGCACTTTGGATCTCGGCGACTCATGTATGGAATAGCTGTTATCTTTTGGAACTACTGTAACAAGTAAAGGAATCTATACTAATAAAATAAAGTTAAAGAGTTTGTTTGTTTGACCGCACTAATCTTTGAAACTACCAGTCAGATTTAAAATAATATTTTTGTATTTGATATTTGATACTCCAGAAAGTTTATAAGCTACATGACTTCACGCCCCAGCCCTCATGAGTGGAACAGTAATATAACGCAGGGGAAACTGCTTTTAACAGATAATTTATAATAAACAAAACTTCGCTTAATTTAAAAATATGGTAGTACTCTTTACTTTTAATAAGATATATTTAGGTACACATGGCTTTAATTGTTTTTGATATATGCGGTTTCCCATATTCATTCTCTTATCGTTTTTGGTGCAATATATATTTTAACTTTTTTTTATTTACCATTACGATATGTGTAATTTAAATTGTTAGCCAAGGTAATTCATATCAGATTTTTGGGATCAAGTAATTATTTTTACCTTATTCATCATCATCATCTTCATGGGCATTCTCTTCTGAAGTCGGTTGTTTTTTTGTTAGAAAGTTTTTATTTTTTACTTTTGAGTGACGAATTGCTTATTGCTTTTTTCGTACACTAAAACATCTATACTCGTAACAAAATTTTATACAATCATCAACATAAAAAGCGTTTCACCAGTTCCAAATTAACAGCAATTATTTTTTTCATCAAAAGTTTAAGTTTTAAATTCACTAAATTAATATGGGACCACCTCGGAAGTATACTCTTTTAAATAAAAATAAAAACAAAACGGTGCTATAATTATTCCGTCAGAAGTGACATTAAATTCTTGACTCAAGAATATTAATCACTACGTGACTCAATTGTCAAACTACAAACGTAAACAAAGCTAAGCAATAAATTATAGAAAACTCGAAGAGTTGACCATGAATATCTCAGAAAGAAACCCTGATACTAAATTATGTAATTACGAACTACTAACATCAGATATAAAGCAATTAGTAGAAGAATACAGATATCGGGTACTCAAACAGTTAGAACAGGAAGATAACAATGCAAAGACCCCTTTTATATCATTTGCTGAAAGAAATCAGTTATTTTTTCACGAGCCAGCTTGGTTAGCTGACAACGAAGAGAGATTTTTCAAAAATACAGAAAACAAAACTTTGGTGAAGTTAGACTTTCTGTCCCGATTAGGTTATATAAACTGTATTACATACTCTGACACAGGAGATTGTATAATAACTGGTCATTCAACTGGACTTATACAGGTAAATTTATGTTTAGTTTTTTTATTGTTGAACCTTATATTTTACAGCCCACACTTGACTTGTAAAACATAGCTAAAATATGGCTAATGATGTTGGGAACTTCACTTATCATCGTATTTGGTTTCAAATTCAACACCAGTGCGTTTTCATTGCCTCGTGCTTTTGTATTGTGTAGCATACAATACTTACGCGCGCTACAATAGAAAAGCACTGGTGTTGAACTTGGAACCACGGAGGTTACTATAGCATGCGATCCCAAATATGTTGCACTAATAATCTGCCTTTGTTTTTTCTTTATACTACTAAGATGGCAAACAAGCTTTCGGTCCACCTGATGGTAAGCGATCAGCGTAGCCTATGAACGCTTGCAACACCATCACTACCGCGTTGCCGACCCCTCAAACATCGAATAACTTCTTTCTTAATTTAATAGATAACCTTGGCAGGGAGCTCATTCAACAATCTAATCCGTATGTAGTATAAAATCCCTGCAAAATTATGAAAATTAAACTTAAAAAAGTTCAAAAATGTTGTAAAACAGAAACTTGTCAAAAAAGCCCATATGGAGTACTGCTGCCATCTCTGGGCGGGAGCACCCAGGGGCTGCGAGTATTGTCGACGACGAAGTCTGAGGAGTGACTTTGCCTCCCTATGTGTTCTACCGCTTGTACAATGGGATGTGTTCTGAGGAATTGTTCGAAATGATGCCCACGGCTACTTTGTACCATCGCACCGCTCGCCATCGGCAGGAAATTCATTCTCGCACTTTAGAACCGAAATGGTATCGCAAACGCTTAGGTTGTGAAATGAGCTCCTAGCCAATATTTTCTCTAAGGATAGTATGGGGTTCCTTAAGAAAGAAGTTATTCGATTTTTGAAGGTTCGGTAACGTGCGAGTGATACCCCTAATGTTACAAGCGTCCATAGGCTACGCAAGGAATGTAGACATAAATGAGGGGTTGTATAGTGTTTGGTGTAATAGATGATGGTAGCTTGAATAATGATAACACTGTGTGACACGATTTTTCTAACATAAATGAGATAACGTGTTTTGAATTCCTTATTCCATTGTTGAAAACATTGTCAATTGATATGGTTGTCTAACACGTCACGTTTCTAAGTTATAGTGTCAATACTATTTACGTGTACCCTCGTAAAAAACAAAAGATCAAACGTTGTTAATTGCAGATTTCTTTTAATACTGAAGTCTGTACGACTATAAATTAAAAGTTTTAGTGGTCTTAAGATAATTCTAACAGTTTATTTGGGTAATCATAACATTTTTTTCGAAAGTCATGAAGAAAAGTAACCACCGCAAGTGTTTAAATCATCCGGAAAAGTTAAGGAAAAATTAAGGCAAAGTTAATATTTCATCATTTTCTTTTGGAATATTTGGCTCATTTTTTATATTGACCACTTAAACCTCAGCTATTTTGATTCGTTGTCACTTGTCAATATATATAACATTTTTTTTGTGTAAAATTAATAATTTAAATAAAAAATATGATATACAATTTTGATACTGTCTTTATTTATTTATAGTACATCAATTTATCATAACTTTAAAATGATACGTGTTACAAAAAATCTATTTAAGTTTTTCTGTTCAGCAGGTTTATTTTGATAAAAAATAGCCGTTTCATTAAATGTTAGAGCACAAAAAAAAAAATTTGTCACACAGTGTAATAGATTTAGTGATAAAAGATAGTAGTAACTTATAGTTTATTGACTTCAAAAAAATGGATATGATATCCTATTTTTGAGAAATAATGAATTTTAATTTGTAAGTTGCCCAAAGATCCTAAATACCAAAGTGGTGGTACAGATATCCTACTCACTTAGTGTTTTGTTCAAAAAACACATGCCAAATTTGCATTTCCTCTTTCCAACGGCTTGGTGTTAATCTGTTAGGATTATTTAACATTAATAAATACAACAACAACTACTAGCTGTTTCCGGATGTTGCATAGTTTTGCTTTGAACGTATGTCATATGGCAACTATATACCACTATAGGTTGAACTTGCTTTGTAAGGACTGTGTTAGCTTAAGGGAGCCTAGCCTTAACCTTTGGAAATATCACACACAATAAATAATTATTTTTTTTGGGTTCAGTAGACGAACAAGGAAACCTTACAGTATAAGTATGCAGGTGAGAGAAAAGGTTACTGATAACCTAAATGTCATTTTAATAAATTCAAATTCAATATAATTTATTCAGTTTAGGCTACAATAATTGAGCACTTATGAATGTCACTACGCCATCGGTTCGTAAGTCCATAGGGCGGGAGACCTTGTACTGAAAAGAACCGGCAAGAAACTCAGCAAGGATATTTCTTTTCTCCCTTTCTCTCACAGCGTCCAATTAAAATATTGGAAAATGCCCTCCCTATGATGAAAGGATACTTTCCATTACAAACATAAAAAACATGAAATATAAAGCACAAGCACAACATAAAAAAGTATCTAATTGCAATATATAAAAAAAAAGACAGTTTATGTATTCTTCACTAAGAAATAATCAATGTCTTACAGTATTAATAAACAAAACAAAAAAGTAAGCCTAAATACTAAGAATACAAAGAAGTTTGCAAGAGCAGACCACCACAGGCGGCACCCGTTCACGAGTATGACACATGAATCAGCCATAGCTTCGCTCAACCATGTTTTAGGGAACGTAACGTCCCGACACACACGCCACCACCGCAGAGACACTTTGAGAGAGCATGACACACTCAAGCAACTCCAATAAAACTTCGATTGTACTAGTTACAATGTGTGTAGAAAAGGAACAAAATATAAGAGGAGAAGATTGGAAGGTTCGTAATGCTTTACTACCGAGAAGAACCGGCAATAAACTCAGCAGTTAATCTTTTATACATCATATAAAAATACAATATAGCCTTACACTAGGTAATAACATAATATACAATGTTTTAATTAAAAAAAATATTTCAAATGCCCCAATACAAATCAATTAAGTTCTAATTTTTCCAAGCATTTTTATCATTTATGTATTCATCAACTTTGTAATAGCTTTTTTTATTAAACTGTCTTTGACATATATTTCATATTTATTTGAGGGTAAATTAACCACATGTTAAGGAATTTTATTGTAGAAAAATATACTTTGTATTGCGAAAGAGCTATGTACCGTCTGAAGACGACATTTTGGAACTACCAATTTATCCTTATTCCTTGTATGAACACTGTGGAGGTCACTATTTTTAGCAAATAAGTGACAATTTTGGCGTACATACATTATACAAGCGAAGATATATTGGCAAGGAACAGTTAAAATATCAAATCCCTAAATAGTTCCCTAAGAGAAATTCGAGGTCCTAATTTATAAATTGACCGTACTGCTCTCTTTTGCAAAATAAAGACTGTTTCAATATCAGCTGCCTAACCCCAAAGCAAAATGCCATAAGACATGATGGAATGGAAATAGCTAAAGTAGACCAAGCGAGCAGTTTCAATATCTGTAAGCTGCCTAACTTTCCTAACTGCATAGGCAGCTGAACTGAGTTTCCTTGCAAGAACTGAAATGTGAGGGTTCCACTGCAGCCTATTGTCTAATGTAATACCTGGAAACACTTTTTAGTCTAATAGTTCTATTTCTTCTCTGTTTAGGGATAATTTTGTACTTATGTTTCTGACATTTGTCATCATAAATTTTAAACACTTAGTCTTTTTCGCATTAAGAAGTAAATTATTTGCCGTAAACCACTGAAGAACCTGAGAAAGCGCACTACTTACGTAGTCAAAATTAGTTTTATTTCTGTCAACTTTAAATAAAAAAAAATTGTCATCAGCAAATAGTACAATCTTGCACAGCTTCTCCACAAAGAAAGGCAAGTCATTTGTGTAAATTAAAAATAGAAAAGGACCTAAAATAGAACCTTGAGGAACTCCTAATTTTACTTCTAAGCCATTGGATTTTACTTCATTGATTTGAACCTTCTGCATTCTACTACTCAAATATGAGAAGATAAGCTCAAGAGCCAAATCTGCAATACCATAATGACTCAGTTTTCGTATAAGAGTTTCATGTTGCACGCAGTCGAATGCCTTTGATAGATCACAGAAGATACCAATAGCATTTTGTGACTGTTCCCAAGCATCAAATATATGCTGTATAATGGCAACACCTGCGTCAGTTGTGGAACGCCCTTTTGTAAAACCAAACTGTTGAGGATGAAGTAATCCATTTAAGTTAAAATGTTTAAGCATCTGATTGAACATAAGTTTTTCAAAAATTTTGCTTAAGGCAGGCAGTATACAGATAGGTCTAAAATTATTAGGATCATCTTTACTTCCACTTTTAAAAAGTGGTATTATTTTACTATATTTCAATAAGTCTGGGAATATCCCTTCGTCAACACACTTATTAAATATTATGGCTAAGATTGGTGCTATAATATCAATAATTCCGCTAAGGACTTTGACTGATATACCCCATAGGTCACAAGTTTTTTTCTGATTTAGTAATTTAAATGTCTTTATGATGTCTTCAGAGGTAACATGCTCAAATTTAAATATAGCTTTGCAATTGTAATTATCAGAATTTTTATTTTTATTACTGAAATGTATTGATTTTTCAACCCTGCATACTTTTTTAAATATTTTTGAATACATTTTGACATAGTTGTTGAATGTGGGACTGTGGTTATATTGTTTCATACAACTCATACAACCTAGTACGACTTCGCTGTATTCCTACAGTAGCCCAGTCCTTGAATTTCATTTTATCATTTGGCCTAAAAGTTTTTACGTTAAACACTTGCTCGAACTCATTACTTAAGAAATCAAAAAAAATATCATAAAGATTATTAGCATTATCCTGCATGAAACGTAAAAATGGAATTTTCTTTTCAATATTTGCTTTAAAATTGTCTAATCGAGCAGTGGTCACAGGTCTACAAGTTACTAGTTGAGATTTTTTTTTATAGTTGTGTTTTTATTATTTGACCACAGTGATCGGATGGCAAATTGGTAATAATAGATTTATCTTTTACTTCAACGTTACAGAAAATATTATCTAAACATGTAGCTGAAGTCGATGAAATTCTAGTTAGTTCCAGAAACAAAAAATTTAAGTCAAAACTTGTAAATAAGTTAATAAATCTATCTCTTGTTTGGGAACTCTCTAAAAGATCAATATTAAAGTCACAAACAATAACTGACTTTTTAGAATGACGCGTTCAAGTGAGAGGCTAACTATATCCTTTCGGTCTTTACACTGTATATTATTATTAACAATTATTAATGAACCCCCTCGATATAGTGAACATGTTCATTTTGAGCAAATTACTTCAGGTTATGGGCACCTAGGAGGGGGGGGGGGGGGCAGCTGCTTGCTTTGCTATCTTGCTACGCCCATGCTACCGAATCAAAAACTTTTGTTAGCTTCTAAAGTACAGTGCAATAAACTTTTCAGACCATGGGTGTTTGGTCGCTAGTGTTATTGTAAGTTCACACCATTTCAATATAGAAACTTTAGTTTTGATTTATGACCATCTAGCCTGACAATTTTGTCGCACTATATATACTATTAGAAACCATTTTGAAATAAATCCAGTAGGCTGTTTGCTACATCAAAAATGGATGAAATTGAAGATATACTTACATCATACGCCAAAAGTATAACAAACTATTACGAAAAAGAAAAACTACCGAAACTATGGTATTCAATGTTTTACAAAGGAAAATTAAAGAAAAAACAAAACCACATTGCTTGGGTCAAAGAAAACAAGGAAAAGTTTTTACAAAACACGCCAAACGAAATATTGTACAACAGGTGGTATTTTTCGGAATTAGGAGCAATTACGTCTCTGGCATACTCCCCAAATGGATACCATATTATTGTTGGTCATTCTTCAGGCCTCATTCAGGTATTTTTATATTTACTGTACCTACAGTTATACATACATAGGTTATAAAAGTAGCCGTACTTATAATTGCCGCAATATATATATCTTATATAATTGGAAAAGCTTGGTAATGTGCCGACTGCTGTGCAGAGGGTGTGGTTTCGATTCCCGCACTGGACAAACATTTATGTGATAAACATTTGTGTTTATCTTAAGTCTGGGTCTATTTATGTATGATATGTATGTATTTACAAAAAATATGTAATATATATGTATTTGTATCCGTTGCCTGGTCACCATAACACAAGCTCTGCTCACTTTAGGGCCAGATGACGCTGTGTGTAATGTCCAAACATATTTATTTACATATATATATTCCGATAATATAATATTTCCAAGAGTAGAACACATACTCTTTGCTATGGATTTTTTTATTTTGGTCCTATATTGTTCCTAGTTCGATTAAATATGTCGATTTCTTACGAACTTTCCTATACTGTAAGATTATCATAAATCTGTTCCATAATAATTTATACATGCTTCAACTATTTTATTACTACCCTATTTTCAGGTTGAGAAAAACCATTTTATTAAATACATAACTGTTCCCAGCGTTTTCACACCTAAGGGCGAGCGTGAAAGTTTATATCCTATAACCTTTATCAAGAATTCTGCTATCAACTGCAAATAGTTTTTTTTTTCAAATCCGACTGGTAGTTTCAGAGATTACCGCATTCAAACAAATAAACAAACTCTTTAGCTTTATATAATAGTATAACTTGGTTGCTATGTTAGTTCAAAGGTATCAAATAAAGATCATATTGTCGCCCCCTATACTACTGGCATTATCACCACATAACGTATGTATCCTTAAACTAAGATTAAGTTCAAACTTCAAATCATATCAAAAGCTTCTGTGATACTTCAAAGTTCCATTTCGTAGTTTGATTTGAAAGGATCCTTCAGTGACCGAGTTTAATCTGAAAATAGCACTTCTTTAACTATGTGCATTACACTGTGCACGTATGTAGTCTTCACTTTTGTTACCAGATGCGACACGGCAGCACAGGTGTTGTTTTGGCCACATTGCGCAATCTTCAATTTCCACCTAAGCCTGTGTTCTCTCTTCAGTACAGTCTTATTGAAGAAAGAATATGCTATGCGACTTGTGTTGATGGCACTGTATATCGTATTGAAGTACCAAATGTAAGTCAATTGTTTAGATGGCACTGTGTTTAGTATTGAATCACCTAATGTAAGTCATTTCTGTACATGGCACTGTGTATCGTATTAAAGTACTTAATGTTAGCCATTTGCGTTCGTGCTATTGGTTTGATTTAAATTTAGAATTGCCGATTATAAATTCTATGAAGGAGATAATTTTAAAATTAATTATTTTGGGACAGTATCATAGTGAACTGGGGTATGTAGGTATAGGTAGGGTTGCCTACTAAATATGTATGGTAAAATAGAAATTCGCATGGCAATGCCGATATAATTTAAAAAAATCACTCTGTGTGCCGTATTATACTTACCCAACTGACTTCATAGTATAACCCAATCTGCTAGGTAAACCTTCGTTCTTACTTGGTTACTTTATCATAAAAAAAAGATTTTAAATTATTAAGGTACTTGTTTTGTTTGTGTTAGAAATCTATCCAAACAAAAATATGCTAAAATGAAATTTACAAATAACATCGAACGTGATCACTACCATTGTCAATGGTATACTATTGGGAGCAGGTAGTATATATTTTTTCTAACAATAGTTACGTTTTAATATTTTTCACTTTTAGTTTAAATATTAATCACAGATCACACCATCAATAGAAGCGCCACCAGATTTTTGCATTTCTGCAGATCCGGCTCTGGAGTGTCTCAACACGCAGTTCTATGGAAGTCCTCCTCTCACATCTCACGCTTCTCCATTTATAACTCGTAAGTCATTAGATTTTAAGAGGAAAGTACCTTGCGTCGCCACGTAGGGTATTTTCATAATAATAAAGATTTAAGCCTATTTTTGACATGTACTAAACAAATATCTGTTTGTAGTAATAATTATAAAATAGATTTTATTTTTTATTTAATAATAAGTACCTTATAAGATGTTTGAAAACCAATTTGTGCTTAACAGACAGATGTCCGGCCTTGTCCTTGGGGCTAGCACCTGAAGCAAATAAAATGATAGTGGGTTACGCTGACTCGTCCATTAAAGTTTATGATTTGGAGACAAAACAGGTAAAAGCCTCCTCTATTGCGCACCACTTTTCGCGGTCCTAAATCTTTCGCATCCATGTACTAACAGCCACCCTCTTAAGATCATCGGTCCATTGAGCGGGGGGGGGTCACACACACGCTTTCCTCTGCCCCACCGATGTTACACAAGTGACGTAATAAGTCTAAAATATATTTCTATTATAATAAAACGTAAATAAATAGGTAATACTCTTTTTATGAACGTGTACTATCGACAAAATTTCAGGCTGACCACCTTTAAGGCTAATTTCGCTCGCACGCTGTCGTGGAGGGCGGGGCCAATCATACGGCTTTTTATTTAGTATTATTTGTGCCCGGTGCGCCGGCACACGTGCACTCGTTTCTGCAGTTGAACCCATTTCTTACACTTTCGATACAGACAAAATTGTCTGGAAGTTAAAAGTTGCGTAGATAAGTTGGCGCCTAATATCCGGTTTAAGATAATCTTTTTAAATTTAAGTATTTTCATTGACTAATAAACATAAACTGATACGTTTCCTGATCTTTCAAAGCGCCTCAGTGATCATTTGATTTAGTGAGAAATTAAATATAAATTGCGCACATTATTTAAGAAAAAATTACTCACATATTCTGCATCGAAAAAGAACATAAAAAATATTGTAAATGAAAAAGAGGTGTTGAAATTTAGACATAAGAAATTAGTGAAATGACTGACAGCCTTTTTGTATCTATTTAAATTATATTTATATATATTATCTTATATTATTATATAAATAAAAATCAATCACTATTTCCCTTGTGCACGCCATCACCCGTGAACGGCTAGACCGATTTCGCTAATTCTTTTGCTGTTGTGTTTGTTATTGTCAGGAGAAGGTCCTTATAAAAAAAAACGGCTCGCGCACTAAGGAAAACTCGAAGACGACTGGACCAATTCTGGTACTTTTTTTGTTGTGTTTATTAGTGTAAGGGCAAGGTACACTCTTAAAACCCTAGTTCACCAAAAAGTGGGCAACCCTAGGCTACAATGAGGTGCAATATGATCGGACAAGCGGCGTCCCTACACCCGCGTGCTTGTGACGTACAAAATCACTGGACTCGTGGATTTGGTACTCTTATTACCACCATCGCCACCAATACTCACTCACTACTCGCTCACTACTCACTCACAGGCGAGCAACAAGCATCGATTACGCAAAATTATCAATAAAGTTCTAATATTGTGACTTTTTAGGAATTTTAGAACACGTGGTTAAATCTTACAAAAATCGGTAATGTGTCTTAAATAGCTTACTTAATTAAATACTTTTTTTTTTTCTTTTTAGTTCATTTTAAAAACGTGGGAAGTATAGATAAAAATAAAATGACAAGGGGTTGGACTTACATTAGGTTTTATTATACGTAAGGTATAATATAGTGCAACCTATACTCAAAGCAGGGTCTTAATGTATGCAGGTATCGGTGTCAGACCTGATACTCCAAATGAACTAATTTCATTTAGTCAATCATTGTAAATTCAAAAAATATCCAAAAAAAATATAAAACACCACATTAATACATAGTTATACCTAATAAATGATTTTAAAAAAGCTTTAAAACAATGATAATTTATTTTTAATAATTCCAGGCAGAAATAACGTACAAAGTCCACAAAATGCGACTTCAATTCATTCCCAAAAAACTGCAGCGTATGCACTCTGGACAGGTTTGTGCGCTTCAGTGCAACCCTGACCACCCTTACATGTTCGCAAGCGGAGCCTGGGACAACACCTTAAGAGTACGTACTTAGCTAGTGGAGCACATTTAGTAAGTAATGAGTTAATAAATGCAATAAAGATACTTAATCAAAATTATAAAAACATAATTTAAAAATAACTAGAAAGAATGCTGGAAATTTAAAGTTTCAAGTATATCAAGATGCTGATGGTTTTCAAACGGCTGAACAGATTTTCTTAAATCACAGCTAAGAATACTTTCGACCACGTCACCTTTCAAACAGGAATAAATAAATAAAAATCGGTTCATCCGTTTGAGCGCTACTGTGCCTTAGACAAATACACAGTTACACATGTCAGGATTATCAGATTCCAATTGATGCTGCAGAATTATGTCAAAGTCAATATTTGCAATATTTCTTGCAATATCATTGAAGTGACAGTATATCAAATTTTGAATTGATCTGACCTGTAGAAGTTGCTTATATTCAACTAGAAAAGAGCTGATGGTTTTTAAACAGCTGAACGGATTTTCTTGAATCATAGTCTAGAATACTCGATCAAGTCACCTTTTAAACGAAAAAAACTAAATCAAAATCGGTTCATTCGTTTAGGCGCTCTGATGCCAAAGACAGATACACATATAATACACACACGTCAAACTTATAACACCTGTAACTTTGCCGACTGTAAGAGGAGGTACCTTGCGTCAAATCGGGTAGTTCTAATTTTTTGTAAACTTGTTTATGATGTTGGCCCCAAGAATACTTAATCCAAGTTTGTGACCTCGAGCGCCGGACATTCCTTTGTCAAATTTTCGAATAAAACCTTTCAAAATTTATCAAAAATCGAAACAACCGCGAAATTTTCAAGTTTTTTAGATTTTGGCGATTTTAACTCTAAAGGACTAGTTCTTGATAGTACCTACTCAAGACGTTTCAAAGTAGATAGGAGAGTCTCTGTGGACCCAGTAGTGGCTGAGATAAAGCCTTTCAAAAGGGTCTCATCATATCTAAACCTGTAACTGTTGCATCTACCTATAATGCGGTGGTAGTCGTTAGTAAGGATATTGACTTGTTGATCATCCTAACTGCGATTTCAAACCAACATGAAATTTTTTACAACAAATTTTTACAATCGCCTCTTTAAAATCCTCACTAAAACCAGATCTTTTTTACAAGATTTGGTATTATGTATCTAATTGCACGGAGTCAGGTGGAGCGTTGGCGATTGCGCTCCTATGAAACCAATTTCAGCACAGACGCTTAATGCTAAAATCAACGAGTGTGAAAGAGAAAGTTCGATACAGTTCCACACGTGAAACAGAAAATTTTGTATGACAAATGAGCAAAATGTGGCGCGTCGCTCCTGAGCTAGGTACCTACGTAATAATAACACCAGCTAGCCATGTTGCGAGCTTGACCCACGCACGCTTCCAGTCTAGCCGGCGCCGGCGCGCTGTTGCCACCACAGAACATTATTACTCTGTTGCCACTGTTATCACAACAATAGTTTTCGTTCGTGCGCGCGAATTTCTAATTAATAAGTTAATACAAAAATAGTTGTGTAATATGGCTAAATATAATGTTTTGTTTATCAAAGAGTACGAAAAGACTTTACAAGTTCGGCTTGAATTAAAGGCAAAGAGGCCACCACGGCCCGAACTTGCGTTGTCACAAAAATCAACTGCACTTCTGAACAAACAGTAATTAATATTTTCGCTAGTCAGAGAAACAGGCAAATGGAATTTATTTATTAATAAAATAAGGCTAGTTTATTATTATGATAAATTTAAGCAATTTCTATTTGGTTTTTTTTGTGTTTAAAATTGCCACGAGCCGCCTCTGGTTGTAATACATATTGTTTCATTTGTTGCTGCTGCACATACTGCTTCTTTGGCTCAGGGAATAAGCAAATGATGTCCATGGTCGATAAAAAACCGTACATTTAAAAGGAAGCTGCGATTTTTCTCGACACAAACTTTACACCTGACGAGATAGCAGCATGCAGGAGAGATTAATTTATTGATTCAATAACTCAATAGGTTAATTAACGCTTTTAACTTTTGTTGTACTAACCTTTTTTTTTCATTATTTTTAGCTTATCTATGATCTATGAAAACTAAGCACAAATACATTTTGGAAAAAAATTTGGCAGATCTCGATTAAAGCCCGCTACACCGGACCCTGTACTTGTAACTAGCTATAATATAGATATATTAATATGTATGTTAAGATATATCCATACAAAACTAAAATATATTTATAGCTGTGGTAATTTCAAGTTCACTATTAATATATGCTACAGCAATGCGTATTCTAAATAAATAAACGTAGCAGACTGTTCGTAATGTAAATGCTGTGTTTAAAGGGGATACGGCTCAAGAAACGCAGCATGCGTTATTGATTTAACCGCTTTCGTAGTCGAAACTTTGACCCAAAGAATAGGTCACGAGGAAGACCAGCCACTATGGTAAATAACGATGAATTGGAGGTGATAGTGGAAGCCGATCTGTGTCAAACTACTAAAGTAATAGTGACTTGGTTTGACGTTAAAATAACGATTCAATCAGCAATGTAGTTCATAACCATCAACTTATTTTACAATTTTTTTCTTTAAAACGTAAATAAACGGACAATGCCGTGTCATGTCACAGTCATCTCATAACTAGACGGTTTTTAATGACTTGAATAAGCCTTGATATCCGTCATCCCCCATTCCAAGGATTTTTGTACTGCCTTAAAATGCCTTTACAAAGTATATGATGTCCATGTCCACAGATTTTATTGGATGGCAGAAATTTATAGACAACGAGGGTAGATAGGTACTTTGATTGGATAAATATATTTCATCCAACAAAACGAATGATTTTAATTTTTCATAACGAACTGGCAATTTCATACTTTACATTTCCACGTTTATTATGTTACGTTTCAGATTTGGGATTTGCGATGCAAAGTTGGCTGCGTGATGACTTTCGATGAAGTCAACATTTGCAGTGACAGCATAGATCTAAATGTAAGCTGTACTTTTAAGCTAACCTAAGATAAGATTAAGGCCTTTCCAAGTGTATTTAAATATGGCCTAATATTACATCTAACAAACTAATATAATGCCACAAAATAGTTTTTTTTTATTATTTCTAAAGACAACAATTATTTCCAGCCATTTCAGATCCGTAGCCTTTCTGGCTTCAGTGGGCTGGATTGACAAAATCCAGCCCACTGAATTATTTTTCTTGACTGTTTATTTTTTATTTATTTTGTTATTTTTTAATGATTTTATTTATTTATTTTATGTCTCCATAAAGCATTTTCTGCTAGTTTACTGAATTTAAAAGAATTTGGCGGCGCAGTATTAAAGTAAAATAAGTATAAAAAACATGCATTTATTAAATAGTTGTTTGTATATGCACTCAGTATAACCATTATTAGTAAATATTTAAATAAACCTATTATACCTTTTATAATTATTAGGGCTGTAGAAACATTATTGTAACGAAGCATTCTTGTACATTTAAAATTTTAGTACTTTAATTTCATCCGAAACTTCAACGTAAGTTTGTATATCCAGACCACGACAAGACACTTTTAATTAAAAAATGTCCGCTGTGGAAAATTTTCCAGACTCATAATATATTATGTGTAGGTTATTGCTCGGCTACGTAAATATTTTTTTAATTATTTATACGACTTTTTGTATGAATTCGCTGTATGGATTAAGTGCTTTTTGTATGTACTCGCTGTATAGATTAAGTGATTTTTGTGGTGCTGTAGCCATTAAAGAATTCTCACTGGTTCGAAAATGCAAAATGGTATATAAAAGCGCCATCTTTTTCTATGATTAGTTTGCTAAATAATTTATTTGTCAAATTTTAATCAAAATCTACATTTGATATTGTTTTTTTAAATGCCTATAAATACCTTATTAAAAATTGTAGGATATCAACTTATATTTAGTATTCAACCATATTTTATCCCCACTACAGGGGTGTACCTCTCTTTTGAGGATGGAGGCTTAGGCCACATATTTCATCACGCTTACCCAATGCGAGTTGGCAGAGGTTAACGAACTAGTGGCCACTAAATTGTAAGTTTTTTTAAGCCACCCTGCCTTATGGCACAAGCTCATAGAATACAGAGACGACAATTACAACAGCTGGCAATTCCTTAAAATATTTAGAGAAACCGTTGCCTCGCCGGTAGCTGGAGTCCGACGGAGGCTTTGACAGAATGGGACTTAGTAGCTAAGAAGAGGCTCAACATTATAAGAGTTCAGAACCGTCGCCCCGACGTAGATGGTGAATACATATATGCTTGCCGATACTGGAGATCTTCTGAGGTAAGCTTCTTAACACTTTCAATATAAAAAAAAACCGGCCAAGTGCGAGACTGGCATCCGTACAAACTTATTATATATAGATAGTTCTTCCATCATGGGATCAAACCTTACAAGTTTTTGCCTTAGGTTTCAGAATTTGGATTTTTCTCCAATTTTTGTGATGTAACATCTTTCTTCTTGCCAAATTTAATGATTCTAGGTCAACAGAAAGTATATCCCATTAGTTTTGATTTATTTGTGTCACAATATGCGACAAAAATTACTGTATTTTGGGCATATTTTTTTATTGCATTAACTTAGAATCTTAATTTTTTTACAATTTTGTGACGTAGTTAGTCACGAAAAGTGAGAGAGTTTTTTTAAAGAGAGAGTGAGAGAGAGAGTTATCAAACTGGAAATGGCTATATCTCCAAAAAAAATTTTTTTTTAATTTATTCCCAAAACAATTAAAATTGTTACCACAACATTAATTGACCGACTTGAAACCTTTCTAGGTTTATGTAGTCAGGAAGTCGCTCTTTACAATAGGTATTTTACTATATTTGAGTATACAGTTTATTTAACACGATTATTACAATCATAACATTTACTATTATTACTTAATAATTCATAATATCATATATTACAGTAAGTATATATCTATATATCCAAATACACATACATACAAACATAAATACACGCATACATATACACATAAATACCTATATATACATACATACACATATACATGCCTACACACAGACATATACATACATATTATTTACAATTTACCTATATGAATTATTGTTCGTTAACAAAGTACATCTTGAGCTTACGTTTATAATTTTTTTAAGTTCTTGTATGTTCTTAGGTAAATGATTTAAAATATCTGCCAACATATATTGCCATACTCTTGAGCCATGTACATTATTGTATTTTGTTTTTACATGTAGGCAAATAAGCTAACTTACGTAAGTTAGGTAACCTACTTTTTATTGGAAGTTCGTTTTTTAGATCATTTCCATCCACTTATACTGCTAACTTAAATAAATTGCATACATTTAGAACATTGCATTGTTTTAGTAGTAAGTTATTCTCTAATCCTAACTTAAGTCTAGTTTTTTTTGGCACTATAATTTTTAATAACGTAATTTGTAGATTTTTTATTTTTTGTATGTGCATAGCTTTAGTTTTTAATCTGTTGATTATCAAACCGACATCATGGGCCATTTGCATAAAAGATCAAAATTGCGCTGCATCATAATTGTCGCTTGATGTAAGTCCTTATGTGCTACTAATAAAAAAATAATAGTAGACTAGTAGTTTCTTACAGAAGTGATAAATCTCATTACGATCTTTACTTCGCATGACAGCTGTCAAACTAGAAACGGCCCTATCTCCGTAATTATTGATCTTAGGCTAGCAGTTTCCTTAAAGAAATCATAGATCTCATCAAGATCTTTATTCCGGGTGACAGTTATCAAACTAGAAATAGCTATATCTTCGAAACTATTAATTTCACAATTACTTATACAAAACATTTAAAAATATACGAGCCCACATTATTCAACTAGATATAGTATATTGTATAAGTAGTAGATTGTTAACTAAGGGATGAAAGGGACCCATTTCTGACGAGTCGTTCGAGCGCCAATTGTTCGAGTCTGTAATAGGCCTTGCATCCAAATTAAACACTCTGCTTTTCATTTTAAATATGAGAAAAGCAAACACAAGCCAGATATAAAAAAAACTACTATTATAAATTTTTACTTTAATTAATTTAAACGCTGTTTTCCGGTATTAAACCACATATCTGGTAAAACTAGAGACCTATCTTAAATAAAATTAGCAAACAAAAAATCTACAACTATATAGGTGGTGTAGCTGTACAGCTGGCTAGCTGACTTTGCCCTGTAACTGAATGTTTCTTTGTTTAATTTTCGGCCATAGGACCGATATTCACTGCTTCCCACACGCTTTTTAGATAATACATGGCCTACTTTCAGAGTATGAGAGATGAAAAATTACTAAGATAGTAAAAGTAATTAGAAAATAGTCTAAATACAATAAGAACCACATGCAAATTATAAAAATATATTTTTATAGTACAATCGCAAAGGCAAGTACGGGATCATCGGTGGCAGCGGCACAAACTGCGTTGAAGTGATTAACCTTCACAACCGTTACATAAGCTGTTCCTATCCTGCTGAAGGCTCAGTTTTAGCTGTCGCCAGCCATCAGCACCACATAGCCTTCGGGGGAACAGCGCCTGTCTTCAACATAGTCAGCTTCCACGACCCTAAGCACGAGAAAATAAGTGAACCGGAAGACGAGGTTCAAGAATATACTGGTGGCTATGTGACTTTATTCCAGAATCCGGACGATAATAGTAGTATGTACTCCCAAGATCAAAGGGCGGAAACTTAATCGAAAAATGGAAATCATTTAAAATCAAACAAGATTTAAACAGTTGGGAACTTGTTAAAAGTCGGTAATGTTGGACGGAGATCATTTTGTTTTGGCTGTTAGTTTATATATTTTTTAACATTCATTATAGTAATTTTAATTTGAAAATGGTATATTGCTAAACCAAATATTATCATGTAACTGATATATGCTTAATTTTGAAACTAGTTTTCCTGGTTGTGTACAAACTTCTTTGACTATGATATATGACCTGCTTTATAAATACAAGCTACTGAAGTAGCTCAGCACATTGAACACAACAACATCGAAAAATTAAGATTTAGACAATTATTCCAACAACAACTCCACTAATTTGCAATAGAAGTAAAATGAGCTAATCGGTACTTAACAGTGTAAGCTCGCACGCTAGGCTCCGGCGAACTTTCAACTTTATATCCACCCTCAAGGCACCCTAGGCAAAAGCCTCCGTTTGACCTTTCCAACATTCAAATGCTAAATATAGTACTCAAAGGTTCGTTGCTAAACGAAGAAACACAACACTGTTTTTGTTCTTACATGTGTGGCTAAGTTAATATACTGTTGTTTGGTGACTCTGGACTCTTGGTAGTAATGACGTGACTGTCTGCCGATCAAAGCAGCGTGGGTTTAATACCTGCACAAGACAAACATGTTTGTATGAAAATTTGTTTTAGACTTTGAATATGTGTGTTTTGTATTAATAATAAGTAGGTATGTGTTTACAAAAAAATATATATGCATTAGTTCGTTCATTTAGGCCGGAAGTCGTCCACTGCTGAACGTAAGCTTCCCCCATGTCTCCACAAGTCTCGGCTTACTGCGACTCTGACCGGGTTATCTGTCCACCTGGTAGGAGGCCGTCTCACGCTGCGTCTTTCGATCCGTGGTCGCCACTCGAGAACAATTCTTCCCATTGCCACTTCAGCTTGCTAACTGTTTGAGTTATGTCGGTAGCCTTAGTTCTTCGGCGGATTTTCTCGTTTCGGATTTTATCGCGCAAAGAAACATCAAGCAAAGCTCTTTCTATAGCTCGCTGAGCGACTCTGAGCTTATTTAGGAGGCTAACAGTAAGAGACCACGTTTCTGTACCATAAGTCATCACTGGCAACACACAATGATTGATTATAGACTTTCGTCATTAGGCACTGACGTATATTATAATGCGGAACATAGCTACTTTAACAGTCGGGTCCTATTAAAAATCTAGACTGGCTCAAATCTTTCTAATAATAGGTCTCAACTATTAAAGTAGCTATGTATCGCATTAGAATTTATCATTACTGGACTTATTTTAATCTTTTCAGTTTTTATTTATGGTTAATTTTTAACGCAGTTGAGTTTTTAATTTTTTTATTATTTCAAAATCCCAACATTGCATGCATTGTAGCTTTAAAATGTTAAATGTACATTTTTACATTGTTTTTCACAATTTGTTGTGTTGAAACAGTGTTGGCGTACGAGTACCTACGTCTATACATATTGAACCAATAACGGATTTCGTCTCGTATTCCAATTTGTGAACAAATAAAACGTCTGGTCAACGAATGTGATAGCACAATACAGTCTCTGCTCAATCGGCTTTATTATTTCAAAGATATATACCATTTCACACGTTTTCTGGAAAAAGTGGGTATATTTATTTATTGTTATCTATATTAATTACTAGCTGACCCGGCGAACGTTGTTTCTCTTTTTAAAACAACTGGCACGCCACCTATTCTTAAAGGATTGTACTAATTCAGAAACAGGGCGTGTGCACAACAACTTACCGAAATATCATACTTGCACATAACCGTTTTTTTCTCATATATAAAACTTTCTTTAACAATAACGAAGACATACATATTAATTAGGCCGAAAAATTGGTAAAATAAAATTTAAAAAAAAATTTTTAGTGTACCTCGCCATCACGTAATTTTTTTGTCGTCTATTAAAAGGAAAACTATCATAAGGCTTTACAACTTAATTAGTAATAGTCGACCAACTTAAAAATATAATCCGATAAGTAAAAATTTCGTACGAATTCCATTAAAAGGTGCTTAGATGAAGTTGATACTTGTTTGAACAGTTATTAAATATAAGTTTATAAAACATGTAACATTTAAAGAAAAATTAAATTATAACATTCTGAATACTAACACTTACTAAATCAATAACAATATTTATGTTCGAATCCAGGCGCGGCGCTTGGCGGTACAGGGTACAAACTTATAATTTAGATGCTCTATAATAATAGTACATTGTTTTAAGGGCGGTAAAGAGAAAATTACTAACGAGAGGCTATTTAGAAGCCTAAGTGCCTAAACAGACACAAAGCGGGCGCGGGTGCGTGTGCGGGGACGGGCGCAGGCGCGCGAGTCTCGTCGCCGTTTCAGCCACACCGTCATCGCTCGAGATACTGGCGGGTCAGACTTAATAAAACATTGGACGGTTTATATAATGGATAAAGAAGACATTTTATTAATGGAAAATTCATACTTTTAATGGAGAATGAGTTATGTGAAATCTGGAAAACAAAATATGAATCAACACGATTTATGCTGATTTTAGGTTGCATTCTGACAAATTGTATAAATATACCAGAATGTCCACAAGAATCTTAGATAAAATTTTAAATAAAATAGGTAAAAGATTATGATATAAATTCCGTCGTATTTATTTCCATTTTTGAGGCGTCTAGATCAAAAATAGTTTATCTCATCCGCCAGTATTGAGCGACTAAAACAGTCTACACAAACCGTCCGGTGTGACCAATACAGGCGGATTTTACGTAAGAAGCCTAGTTTCCGATAACGATCACATGGATTGTTATCGGAAAAATATATATATTCCTATTGTATACCGTAAAGTAAAATAACGATACGAGGATGTAACGCCTACGAATTAAGTAATATTGGTTTAATGATGTTCGAGCTCCATCTACATTTTCAGACGACGTATTTGAAAAGGGTATTAAATAAAATTAAAATAAAATAAACAATTGTTTTTTATTTCTATTTCCTAAGCATGCATAAGTAAGGTATTATACATACACTAGCTTTTGTCAGCGGCTTCGCCCGCCTTAAATTTGGTTATCAGCGTAAGATTCTTACGGTAACTCCTCAATTATAGAACACAACCTAACCTGTACTAACACTCTCTCTCCATCTCTCTCTCTCCCTCTCCCTTTCTCAAAAATAATAAATAATTAACTACTAAAAACTAATTAACTAATGGATTAACCTCGCGAGCATCATACAAACTTTGAACCCCTGTTTAGAGGTTTTGGAAAATCCTTTCTTAGCGCACGCCTACATCATAATAGCTAATGCTATATGTGTGCTAAATTTCAGCTCGATCTGTCCAGTGGTTGGAGCTGTGCGTTGATAGATCAGTCAGTCAATCTGTAATAGTTACTTATGGCTACCGCTAACTTTAACCCTCGACTTTTTTTTCGTAGAAGGTGAAAATATTTTTAATTGATACGTGCCGCCCTACCCCCTCATGACTGTCCGCCGGTCTTGCACATCATAAATGCGCGTGCAGTATAAATCATCATTATTTTGCTGCGATCTTAATTTAAAACTGCAATATGTCCTAAGGTATTCATTAAAATCGAATGATGTAAAGGGTAATTTTGTTTTAAAATAAATACTTGTGATGAATAACGTATTTATTCAGATAAGGATTAATATCATGTTTATAACAACACCGTCGCAAATAATGCATTATTTGAGAACAAATTAGGTTATAGTGAGCCAACCTTAGAAAATAGACATATGCTGTTGCGGACTTTTTTTTAGAACTTTTAAAGAGAAACAATTCTGTCATACATGATTTTTGCGAAACTTTAACCGTTTACGCAGCGAACGCAGCGGAAGCTCTCAAAAGGAAAAAAAAACCCCGATTTTGAAACATTCTTTATTGGTGCTCCGCTCCTGTTGGTCTTAGCGTAATGATATATAGCCAATAACCTTCCTCGATAAATGGGCTATCTAACCCTGAAAAAATTTTCAAATAGGACCAGTAGTTCCTGAGATTAGCGCGTTCAAGCAAACAAACACTTCAGCTTTATAATAATAGTATAGAAGAAGATTTGCTTATGTTTCTGAGTGAGTTTAACCTCTTTGTAATGAAATTGAGTTGTCAAACATGTGTCAAAATAAAATGTAATTTAAATCAAAAGCACTAAGGAGTATTGATACCAACTTCGAAGTAAATGACCGCCAAAGTAACTTTCAACCCCTTTTTAACTTCGTTAGGGGATGAATTTCAATAAAATATAAAACACTTCTTCCAACAATTCAGTTAAAACAGGTTTATGCAAAATTTTAAGGACATTGGACCAAGGAATCACGTTGTCCCATACAAACTTTGCCCCTCTTTTTCACCCCCTTAGGGGTAGAATTTTAAAAAATCCTTTCATACCGGATGCCTACGTCATACAAAGAACACACCCTTCAAGTTTCAGGTCTCTACGATGAGCGGTTTAGGCTGTGTGTTGATCCATCAGTCATTCAGGACAAAGCATTTTATATGTATAGATTTTAAGGAAATTGGACCAAGGAATCACGTTGTCCCATACAAATTTTGCCTCCCTTTTTCACCCCCTTAGGGGTAGAATTTTAAAAAATCCTTTCTTATCGGATGCCTACGTCATACAAAGAACACACCCTCCAAGTTTCAGGTCTCTACGATGAGCGGTTTAGGCTGTTCGTTGATCCATCAGTCATTCAGGACAAAGCATTTTATATGTATAGATGATATACAGTTATTCTACATTTTAGATAAGTCAGTCATATTCAAAGATAACTTTACCTTAGAACACTTTCTCATTCATAACTAAAAAAAAATAACCACAAAATCACAAAATACTTAAAAAGCGGATAAACCGTAAAGTAAAAATCATGAAATTTTACCTACATAAGAATCAAGAGAGATTATTCTATTGTTTACCACTGATTGTATATAAATATGACGCTAGCATAGGCTTACTCCCATAGTAAAGTAAACTTTCTCCTTTCATCAGAATCGATTTAACCCGTTGTTTTTGGTGGAATTACATACAAGGCTGTGACATAGAGATTGACGGATGGAAAGACAGACAAAACTAGGAAACCTATAAACTATGGATCTAGGTCCGTCATCAAATATATTGTTCGAGTCGTTAGGTTTTTTGATTTTGACCACAGTTTTGATGAGTGGGGTAGAGATAGACACCCCATGCTAGTCAAATCAAATTTTTACCCGAAAAGTTGTGTGGTAGTTTTGATGTCTTCCATTTTATATGTTTTTTAACCTGAATCTGAGGTTTCGTGAAAGAGCAGTAGGTACATACTATTCAGTACTACAAATATACATTAAGAATTTTATAAAGTAGCTTGATTTGTGATTCAAAACTCATGATCTGCCGCTTACAACTTCGCGCGTCGGCCGTACCTCACTCTGCTTATTCCCGATGCGGGAAAACGCAAGCTATTTTAACCTAAGAAAAACTAACGGAGCGTGTACGGTAAGGCTTTTATATCTAGTGTTGTAGTCTATAAAGCAACGCAGAGTTCTAAGGGAGTTCCAGCCCAAATCCTAGTGTCCGGACGGAGGGCCTTCGTGATTTGTAGGCCACCCCGGATAACTCTATAAAGTAAAAGTGTGGGTATCTCGAATTCAAAGAAATCAAAGTTCAAATTGTATTTCCTATTCTTTGTGGAATTTTATACGAAATTCGGTAAAATCTACTTATTGCTACCTTATTCAATTTGGTTACCTTTTCGGCGCGAAATGAAACTTATTTTTTTATTTTCATCAGTTTTATCACAGTTTGGAGCTTTAGATTTCCATTGGTGGTCAAAATACTGTATATAATGAGGGCAATCAATAATACCTTATCAGCCTCATGCGTCCCCAATGTTGGCAATACGGCCTACCCTCCACCGAGGATGATTTGGGCCGTAGTCTACAGGCGGGCCCAGTGTAAATTGTAGACTTCATATACGTCTTTCATTTCTGACATATGCAGGTTTCATGACGATATTTTCCCTCACCAAAAACCCAGTGGTGTGAATAATCAATGTACTTGAGAAATTAAGAAAAAGACATTGGTATACGCTGGGCTTGAATCTCCACCACTCAGGACACAAAGTGAAAGCGAAACTCATCGGCCACCACCGACTCATTTTCATTTTACTAACAATAAGTAGGTATAAATTAGGAACAGATAGCAGAATTCAAGAAGACTCCTAAAATCTCATTTACTCCCATTAAAAACATTTTCATGTAAAATGTTGCCAAAACGAGATCATATGGCCCGCACTGTCATAATACAATAGTAATTAACTGTTTGTCTTGAGATTGGGTGTTTTCTATGTATAATATGTTTTATTTTCACGAAAAAAAGAAAGTATATATTTATATATTTATTCGTTGTCTGGCAGCTTGACAAACCAATAAATTTAGATGAAGAAAGGTTCTGGGATGGTGACTTGTAAACGAGTGTTTACAGTGATGACGAGGTGACGAGAAACTCTAACGTAACTATGATAAATCCCATCAGGCAATATTTTAACCCCCTTTTTTTTGTTAAGATTTGTTAAGACATATTCTGCAAGAATTATAGACAAAATGATATTTTTTGTCTGTCTGTTGTTCTATAAAGTTATCTGCAACAATTACATGTCCGATATACATGAAATTTTCGGCTGTTCCGACTAAAAATAGGGTATATTATATTAAATGAGAGTGGATGAATAAAACAAAGCTTGGTTTCAGAACACCTTACGATTGCAGGAAGCTAGTTTTTTTAGGGTTCCGTACCTCAAAAGGAAAAAAGGAACCCTTATATATCACTTTGTTGTCCGTCTGTCTGTCTGTCTGTCTGTCAAGACCCTTTTTGTCAAAAACGTTGAAACTAATATCAAATACTTAGGTCTGCAGTCCCTTGAAGCTGTAAAGAATCAAGCTTCTAAGTCAATTCAGTAAAAGAATACGGCTGGAATACGGCCATTTTTGTCGCATATTTTGGCATTCACAATCAAATCAAAACCTATGTATCGGTACTTTCCGTTGTCCTAGAATCATGAAATTAGTCAAGAAGCAAGGTCTTACATCACAGATATAGAAAAAAACCAAAATTTTTAATTTGTAGTTATAACACATTTAAAAAGTTTGTCCGTCTATCTATCAAGACACTTATACTTAAGAACGCGTAGAGTTATCGAGTTGAAATTAATATCAAATATAAAGGTCTACGGTTCCTTAAAGTTGTAAAAATATCAAGCTTCTAAGTGAATGTAATAGAAAAATACGGCAATTTTTGACGCATACTTAGGTATTTAGTTATTCATAAAAAAAATCGAAACCTATGGGGTACTTCCCTTTGTCCTAGAATCATGTAATTTGGCACAAAGCAAATATAGGAAAAAATCCAAATTCTGTTAGTTTGTAGTTATAACACATTTAAAAAATGAGTTTGTTTGTCTGTCCGTTAAGACCCTTTTACTCAAGAACGCGTAGATGTATCAAGTTAAAATTAATGTCAAATAGTAAAGTCTATGGGCACTTAATCAAGGGCAAGTCAATGTGAAAAATATGCCCAAAATACAGTTGACCTAGGAGACTTGATCTCATGATTAAAGAGCCTATCTATCTATCTATCTTATAAGTTTTTACGGAACCCTTGGTGCGCGGGCCAGACTCCCAGTTGGCCGATTTTTTTTGAACTTTAGGGACTCCTAAAGTTTACTAACTCCTTTCTTTTACCAAAAAAAAACAGTATCAGTATAACCAAATTAACGTGATAAACACTGAGTTATTATGTTTACTGAAAATAATATCTCAATGGTGTAATATTTTCGTTTGCCAGGAAAAGGAATAAGAAATGAGAGTACAAATACACTTGTGAATAATAAATTAACATTGAAAATTTAATGGCCAAAGTAAGACTAAATCTACAAACACTGGCAACCCTACCGAATAAAGCTCCAACCAAAGCTATTAAGCTCACACTAATTAGAGTCTGCTTATAGCTGCAATGAGGGCGCTTTTCGTAGCTGCATCGATCCATGGAACATGACCTTGACCTAACGTAGTTCCGGCTCAACCAGCTTAGTTTGCGTCACCTTACCTTTATTCCGGTTCAGTTGACTTAAAAATACCAAACTATTTATCACGGATTTAGAACTCGCGATTATTCACTTTTAGAAATGTGTTAACTTTAGTAAACTTTATACATATTTTTTTTAGATATTTTGAATACCACTGGTGGTACACAAGCTTACGGTCGGTCTTATGGTGAGCGGTCACCGTAGCCTATGGACTATGGACGCTTGTAACACCAGGGGTATCACTCACACGTTGGCGATTCTTCAAAAATCCAAATAACTTCTTTCTTGAAGAACCTCATACTGTATCTCTGGAGAAAACATTGTGACCTGAGAGATTATTAAAAACACGTCTGAATTCGCGGGTCTGACGTACTTTTTGCAATAAACTTCCCGTCCGAAACGAAGATAGCCAAAAGGTGTTAGACGCGGAAGACATTTTTATGCTTGCCCGCTTAATAAGCTGATCATTTCCATGCCAAATGGAAATGCCTTGCCACCACCCTTGCAGGGGATTACTTTTTATAAACACTTTACGAGGATATCTGCTATTAAAACATTGCAAATAAATGCCATGGCACGTATAACTTTTTGGTGTTAGTGGGCACTTGCTAGCTATGATGAAGTTTGTGAAAGAAATGTTATAAAAATAGTTAATTATAGTACAATTGTTAATTTGATTAGTTTTCCTTTTATGTAAAGATTGACATTCTCTGTAACAAAATTAAACAGGTTCATTCATACCACTAGATTTACGTGAAAGGAAAACATCGTGACAAAACCTGCATACGTCAAACTAAAGACGTATGTAAAATTGGACCCACATAGGGCACTATGGCCTAAATAAGTATGAAGGCGCCAAAATTAGACATATGAAGACTGGTAACACTACAACTCGGGCAAGTTAAAATGACACTTGGCCGCGTGACCTCAGTTCAATGTAGTGTCCAAAAGTTGTTCCCAAACGTTGGGATGTATAAGTATAAAAGGGGGCGCTTAGGCTAAAGGAATCTAAGTCTGCGCCCCCTGAACGCCTTTGCATTCCTTAGTGATTTTGTTCTAGGACTTTATAAACCATAAAATTTATGGTGTTTTGCAAACATTTATTATATATATAGAAGGCATCTCTTCAAGCAATGTTTGTAACAGACACATTTTTTTGGGGTCCCTAGTTGCGCCGCTACGGGTCCTTAAAATCTGAATTTTTGATTTAATTTTCATTAATATAAATAAATACTTTCATAGCAAAGATGCAGTCAAAAGATTAACCTCGAGACAGGACTTGAACCTGCGACCCTTACATTCCGAGTAAGTGCTCTACCACTGAGCCACCGAGGCACAAGTCTGACGGATGAAAATCCTAACTACATCTTTGCTCTGGAAATACACGGGTAACGAGCGTCACATACAACTCCTAGTGACTTATAAAGTCCTAGTACATCAATCTTATAAACACACAAAATCTTCATAGAAGTAAGAAATACAATATTAATGTACATACATAGAAATAATCTTTTTCTAGGATCACTTTGTTGTCCGTCTGTCTTGACAGACGTCAAGACCCTTTCACTCAAGAACGCGTGGATCAAGTTGAAATTAATAATAAATACTAAAATCTACGGTCACTTAAAGTTATAAAATAATCAAGCTTTTAAGTAAATGCAATAAAAAAATATATCTAATATACGGTTTTTGTTTTGTTGCATATTGTAACATAGATAAATAAATAAAAACCTATGGTGTACTTCCCGTTGACATAGAATCATGAAATTTGGCAAGAAGCAAGATGTTACATCACAAATATAGGAAAAAAATCAAAAGTGAGACTTGACCTCATTATGGAAGAACTATCTACATATAATAAGTTTGTACGGAAATCTCGCTGTGCGAGCCAGAATCTCACTTGGCCGGTTTTTTTGTATTACTATAACATTACCTACCACAAACACACACTTACACACACAAATATATACCTACACTCTATCTTTAACACAGTCACACTAACTCTAACAAAAAACCGCATTACTGATTTATGTTAGAACTTGGATAAATTACTTTTAAAATGGTTTGTCTTCAGTAAAAAGTAATAAATTTACAAATGTTCATAAAATATGATGTAGGTGTTCTTAAACAGTAAATAATTCCATTTTTCAAACAATCAAATTCCAAGTCTCTGACGAAAATTTGTAAAGTAAAAATATTTTTTTAACAAACATTGATAGGTTGGATGTTTTTAAAACTATACCAATTTAAACTTTTGTGGAAGTACGTAAGCTAAAATGTTTAAGCTCAGTGAAGCTGATTTATTTAAAAAATCTTCTAGTTATAAAAATATCTAACTTCGACCGCAACCTCAAAGCACCTCCGCCATGATTAAAATATTTCTCTGAGAGAGGGTAGCCGCTTAAAATTATTTATTAAGCGCTCTTTTCAAAGCATTCTCTTTGTCTAACTGCTTACAAAGAAAATAAAAATAAAATCCGTGAGCTTTGCATGTTAGGAAATTCACTGGAAGTTTTTTCAATCCTATTTAAAAAAATTAGGGTAAAAATTCTCAAATAGGTAAGTTATTTACTAATTCTATATAAATGTTGCCATGATACTATACCTTTGTATGTATATTTACATTTTAAGTATACTCTGTCTTATTTGAAGGCCTGTATAGTTAGTGGTGTACGTCCAAATTTGAAACGGAATCTATTTTCTAACACTACTTCTTTTTGTTATATATACTTAGCAATTAGAGAACTTAAAGCACAGACTATATAATACCCTTAAGACTGCCATAGTATGAGATTGTTAATTTTTTTTTTAGTTCGGAATACATGAATGAACTATTAGTTGGGGAGACACAATACTAACCACTTTACCTTACTCGAAGCTATGACACACTATAGACTTTGAGTTCTGTAATCTGTCCTATGGACAGACTGCACAATGGCCTCACAAAATAATTAACTATTATTTAGGAAGAGACAAAGCAAACCACTGACAACAGGCCACAGGTTCACTTCGTCTCTGTCACACTTTTACGCCCATTTTTTTCACAGCTGGCTAGGAAATGAGCTGTTCAGTTCTTTATGTCTATGTAACACGATTAGTACCTATGAATATTAAACACAAACGGTTGTAATATATTATCCTCTTTTTAAGTCAACTTGAACTTGTAACTTATACAAAAATATATTTTCTTTTTAAGACTATCCATCAGCACCCAATAAATTGGAATAGGCGACAATAAACTTGGTATATTTTTTGTTAGTGGCGTTGTATAAGTTACCTGGTTTTATCAGATATGTGGTTTAATACTACGGAAATCCGTGTTTTAATTAATTTTGTGGCTCAAGCTGTTAAGAAATATAAATTTAAGCTCCACTTCACCTCGTCCACATACTGCCAACGAATCGGTTTTATTAATTTACTCGCAAATATGATGAAAAATATTGTGTGTAACACGGACGGTACGGAAATTACAAACTTAAGTCCTTAAACCTTCGACCGCCAGCCTTAGGCTTCTAGATAGATTTTCGTTACTAATTTTCTCATTGCCATCCCTAATAAACAATGTACTATTTATTCATCAGTTCTACGTTAGCAGCTACAATTTTTCTTTAAATATTAATTTCATTATATAGCTGTGTAGTGATTCACATAACACGCAGTAATTTTACCGCAAGATTTTTTTTTCATTGATGAAAATTGCAGCATGTAAGGCTGTGACGTACAGACAAACTTTAGCAACGCTATAGTTTTGTCATATCTGTCCATGACAAAACTATAATGCTGTCGGTTTTGCTATTTATGTATGGATTACTAAGACTAGGCTTAAACATAGAAAATCTTGTTTTGATCGAAATGTAGTATTCAACACACACTGTTCTTTTATTTAATAGTTTTGGTTTAGTAACTAAAATAATCTATGGTTCCGTGTAAAACTTTTAATTTTTATTTTGGTAGTTGCTAACGAAAGAAAATGTTGAAAATCGCTCCACAATGCCGCTCGCGCCGTAATTTCCTGTGACCTCTTGACTTTTGAAGCGTAGGAACTACCCCCCTTGCCACCACCCTTGCAGGGGATTACTTTTTATAAACACTTTACGAGGATATCTGCTACTAAACTTTTACGAAACAAGTATTGAACTGTTTTTGAAAAAGAACAGTACATTTAATCTTCATACAAATATCTGTAAATGTAAAATAAATTTAAACTGTAAATAGTATTACAGTATACATAATTTTAACGTATATATATATAAGAAAGAGTAAAAAAGTCCAAAGACCTAAAATTTTGCACACAGGTTCCTGTTGTAACCAAGGACTTTGCAATTTTTTGTAAATTTCTTAAAATAGAATTTTGAAAAAATATGCCAAAAATATGATTCTTTTTATCGTATATTGTAAAACAAATAAATCAAAAGATATGGGGTACTTCCCGTTGACCTACAATCATGAAATTTGGTAAGAAGCAATGCCATGTAGCACACATAAAGGAAAAAAACTGGAAACCGTAAAGTTGTTGTTACATCACATTTTTATTTTTATGCGATTATAAACTTATTTGCAGTTGGTATACTAACGGCGACCTATGTCGATGTATTGGAACATCAATTGTCCAACTACAAAGTTAAGTTTGTCTAAGGGACAAAAAAGTTTACCTTTTATGGAACCCTCGGTGTTCGAGTCCGACTCGCACTTGACAGGTTATTTTTGAAAAAAAAAACATCTAGAGGGCAAAATAGGGGATAAAAATTTGTATGAGAAATCCGATTTTTTTTGTATAAACAGTTAAAAGCTTTCTATTTTAAAGTCCACGCGGATGTGTATTATATCTCCAGCGCTCTTTAGAGTTGTACCGTTGTGTTTGTATCGATCCTGTGACTGTTTGCAAAGTTATTTTTGTAACCAAAATGAGATTGGTTCGAATGGATTTTCATATACCACTAAGGTGGCAAACAAGCTAACGGTCCACTTGATGCTAAGCGGTCACCGTAGCCTATGGACGCTTGTAACACCAGGGGTATAACTCGCGCGTTGCCGTTCCTTCAAAAATCTAATCTCTATCTTTCTTGAAGAACCCCATGCTGTAGTCCTGCTGTTGAAGAAACTCAAGCGTTCGCGGGAGAAAGTTTCTCTAAAACCGTACTGTACGTGACCATTTCGGTTCTAAAGTGTGAGAACGAATTCCCTGCCGATGGCAAGCGGTGCGATGGTAGAAAGTAGCCGTGGGCATCATTTCTAACAATTCCTTAGAAAACATCCCATTGTACAAGCGCAAGCGATAGAACACACACAGGGAGGCAAAGTCTCTCTTGACTTAAATGCTCAATATGCCAAAGAAGTATGGGATGCGACAATTCTCACAGCCCATCGTTGAACCGAGTCAAAAGAGCCAAGGCCAGTGAGGGCATAGATTACCCGCGGTAAAAGTTTTGGACCCGGTGGTCAAAAATCAAAACTACAGTCGCCAAATTAAAATGGTGTGAACTTACACGAAAACCGGGTCATAAAAGTTTGTCGCACTGTACCTTTAACCAGGAAGCAAAAAAAGTAACCTATAAATAACACTGCGTATAATGATCTTATATGGAACACAGCAAAGTCTAAAGCTGTTACTATTATAGACGACATAACTTAATCGTTAACTTAACTATGTTATCGTAATACTGACGATAATCGGTGATAGGTTCTTTCACGTATTGCATTTCCATACTCCCCTTTGATAGATAGGCCTACATCATTCCTTGATTAAGTAGCGGCCGGAACCACTTGGGAGCGTATAAATAGCATACCAATCTGATAAAGTGGCAAGCCGAGAACGTATTGATAAATTTCACATACTTACATGTTTCCTTACGATGTTCTTCTTTAAAACGAATCCAGTAGTGTTAATTTTTTCAAAAAAAACATCTACATAGTATATAACATAGCTAAAGAGATTTATCTTCTGAACGCGGTAATCTTTGGAACTATCTGTTGGATTTAAAAATTGCATTCGATTGACCAATTCTTAAAGAAGGTTATAGGCTATTAAAAGTCATGCTACAACCCTTAGTAGACAAGCAAATTGAAAAACAAAGTCAGAAAGAACCCTAAGAGGAAACGATGCTATGTCAGTGAACGATGTGACGAGGGATGGTAGCAACAAAAAGGGCAGAACAACATCTGCTAGGGCAGCTAGTCTATACTTCTATATTAATATTATAGAAAAAAAGAAAACTTTGATAGAAAGATGTATTGCGTAATTTCTGAAACTGCCGGTCCGATTTTAACAATTCTTTTAATATTGATAGTGTATTTATGTTTAAAAATATTGGCTATTTCAAATCAAGCTAAGAACAATATATAGCAGCGATAAAATATAGAAAAAGTCCCTTCTAAGACCTTTCGTGGCGTGTGCTGCCTTAATAATTAAAGTTACTCCAAAATAATGTATGGTGGGATTGCTTCTCTTAAACCGTTCTATTTAAAAGTCTATGATAGCACATATCAACGAATAACGAATATTTTACAAAATATAACCGATTTAATTTAATAACCGAATACATTTAAACTAAGCGCGTTGCGTCGAAAAACTGAAGAGATGGGTGGATGGCGGTGGGTTTTTTTGTTGTAATGGACAATCTCATATAAATGTAACGCAGACAAAGTTTCGCGGGTCAGTTAGTTATATATCTAGGAAGTAGAATAAACAAGATCCAAGGCACCCTTCGCACACCTACGCCCAAGGCCTAATAAACACCCTACTAACTACCCTAGCATCCAAGTCGTACGCACGTAACAAAAAAATGATAAATGTAAGTTTGTCTATGTATTTAAGCAGTAAGTGCATTAGTATTATGAGTCTCCAGAAAGCCGGAATACTCCAAACATCTCTGGCAATATACAACAGAATACATCTTCCGTTGAACCTTTTTCTCCACCTGCCGTCTACATAACATAAAGACAGTACAGTCATTACAGTTTAAACTGCATGGTAAACACCGGTTTATTTCATTACAAACAATTTAAATTACTAACAACATTTCTAGATAAATATTATTGAAAATGTTTGAATCAAATGAGATAGTTTTCGACAATGTAATAATAAAGTTAGTAGCTAAGCGTAGCTATCTACGGACATTGATGCAGCTACGCCGTGCTACGCGGCGCTTGTAGCTGCATCGATCGGCGTAGCGGGCCGTGACCGTGACCTACTACGGCCTGCGCTCGTAGCAAAGCGCTCGCCTACTTGCGTCATTGTCGCTTTTCTGAGGCTTATAATAGCGCCTTTGTTACAATCGCACAATGACTGTAAAAGATTTTCTACTTTTGTATATTTTGGACTATTCTATTTTGAATGTCTATATTTTTTCTTTTGTATGAAATTTGAAAATTCCAACAATCAGTTAATATAATTATCAATAAATATTTGTTTAATGCTTACTTATTATTAGAAAATATTGTATAACCAGCAAAATCACAGCATTTTATAATGAAGAGAAGTCTGAGCAGTGTTATCCCATAGTTTTCATGATGGTTGTCTCATACATGGTTAACTAGACTTTGCCAGCGGCTCCGCCCGCCCTAAATTCGGTTATCGGCGTGGGACTCCTTTTTTTAATCACAGTATTAATACTGTGCTTGGGAAACAGGTTGAGCGTGTATCGGAGGTTCGTAATTTGGGCGTGTTAATGGATAACGGGCTTCGTTTTGAAGGCCACATCCTCGAGATCGCACGAAACTGCTTTTACAGGCTCGAAATTCTTTATCGAGTTCGTGATTATTTGAGTGAGGCACTACGCGCACTGCTGTGTGACTCACTTATTCTATCTAAGCTGAGCAATGCAAACGTTGTATATGGTCCCAGACTGCTGGCAAGAACAGAACTAGTAGTGCAAAGAGTACAAAATGCGTGTGCAAGGTTCATTTTTAACATTCCTTGCCGTATTCATATAAGCCCTTATTTAAATACCTCAAATATTCTGAAAATGTCACTTCGTAGAGAACTAATTAATTAATTAAAATTATCAATTAATTACACTAATGAAGTTTGCTATATCAAGCTTTAGCTATAGCTATAGTTCATTTAAGCTCGATTATAGTTATTCCCGCGGGAACTTTTAAATTTATCGGGATAAAAAGTAGCCTATGTGTTATTCCAGGACCTATAGGTTCATTCCGATCCGTCCAGTGGCTGAAGAGTTATTGAGTAACAAACATCCATACTTACAAACTTTCGCGTTTATAATATTAGTAGGATACATCAATAGTTGCCTTTATACCTTACCAGGTAGTATATAATATGAATATGAATAATAATGACATGTATAATAATGAAGACGCTAATAGGCTTTTTATTTTTATGACAATTTTATTTTATTTTATAATTTATGTTTTTATTATTTTAATATAATAAATATATATATATAAATTAATAAAATAATTAAAATAAATAAATAACTAAACTATTAACAAAAGCCCTGGATGTTGCTGCCAGGTGATAAAATAGACAGAAGACTGGCAGCGTTGCCACGTGGTATGGCAATGCTTATTTGTTGTCCAAAATATAAAACAGCCTTCTGATTTTTTGATGTGGAGATCAATCGCTTGTTTATTTCCTTATAAAAACGATGGGCGCTCGGTCCCCAAGATCTAATGGTCTCCACTCCAAAAGCTTCAAAATGTAGCCGTTACCAAGGGCTACATATTTTCTACGCTTGAGATGTTCCACAGCGTCAGCTATTTATGTTTTCCTTTAAAAAAGGGTATAAAAATATGTTGTAAAAATAAAAGAAAACTTAAAAGATCTTGTAATCAGAAACCAAATAATTATATTAAGAACAAGTAAGCAAACTACAACAAATTATTAAAAAAATATGTGTTATTTTATATAAAATAATGGCTTATTATAAATATATACAAAATCGGTGAGATATGACGAGGTATCAATAATTGTAATTTAATCATGTGCTGTATCATTATTCGCAATACTATGCCATCTAATTAAATATAACTGACTAGCGGAACATTTCCCGATAAACTAAAGAAAACTGTTGTAAAATCATTATACAAAAAAGGTAGCTCATTGGATATAAGTAATTACAGACGTATCGCTCTTATATCCATTATTTCTAAAATATACGAAAAGATAATGCATTCAACGCTATGTGAGTATTTAAATAAACATGAGATAATAAAAAAAGAATGGATTTCAAAAAGGCAAGTCACAACACGTGCAGCTTTTTCTTTAGTAAGGTCTATAACGGAAAGCATTGATAACAAACAGCCTACCATCGTAATTTTTCTGGACATAAGTAAAGCCTTTGATCTGGTAAATTTTGACAGGCTTCTTGATAAATGCGAGCGCTATGACATTCGAACATAGGCTCTAGATTAGCTACAGAGCTACCTCTACAGCCGATCTCAGTGTGTTGAAATTTCTCGGGTTAAAGACAATTTTGTCTCGGTAGAATACAGTTCAAATTTTAAAAACAACACATCAGTCACTTCTGTTTTTACTATATATAAATACTGACTACACATAAGTGCGGGCTATTTGCAGATGATGTATCAGTGGTCATATCTTAAAACAATCATTACAGGCATGAAGATGAAGTAAATAAAACATTAAACGAAACAATAGATTGGCTTATATTAAATAACTTTGGACTCACTTTGGACGAACATTGCAACAGGAAAAAACATATAGATTCAGTTTGCAACAAACTTTATAGATTAACGTACGCATTAAGACAATTACAAAAAACTACCAATGAAACAGCAACGCTTACAGCCTACCATGGCCTCGTTGCATCTATCTGAAGATACGGTTTACTGCTATGGGGTAACTCACACATAAACAGGGCTTTCATCGTACAGAAAAAGTGTATAAGAGCGATAAGTGGTGTAGATCCTTCCGAGACTATCAAACTACTTTTCAGGAAACTGTGTATTCTGAATCTGGTGTCTATGTACATATTGGAGATAGTAACTTTTGTAATAACCCATGCGCACCTATTTATTAAAGTAAATGAAAATTCCAAATATAAGCCAAGGGATCCTAACAAGTTAAGGGCTGTTGCCTGTAGAAGCGCTTTTTAAGAAAAGAACGTTTAAAAATGTGCATAAAAGTCTACAATGACATTTCACTTGTATATAGAGAATTACCGACATCTATACTTAAAGTTAAATTTAAAAAAATGACTACTTGAAAAGTGCTTCTACACTATAAATAAATTTCTTAATTTCCTTACAAACACACACAAATATAAGGTTAAAGATTCTTTATTTCTCAAAAAGAATTACATAATTCACTTACAGAGAAATACTAATATTATTAAGTCAGTAATTGCTTAGTTGCTAAGGTATAAATAGTCAACAATGCTAAGTTAATGGTACATTGTAACATTATTAGCTATAATACAATTTACTGTTACTTGAATGTTCAAGCCAGATACATACAAGTGGGTTAGTATTTAGATAATAAGTAGGAGAGCCGATTTCTGCGAATGACATTTTAATACAGTGTAGGGTAGGACATGTATTACCTAGTTGGCATTGATGTTACTAACTCATTAACTACAGTAGTCACATGTTCACTAAGGCTTGTTCATAGTGCGAAAACATAGATAGCCGATTAATTTCTATATACTTAGACATTTTAGTACTTCTTAAATTATGTTATAACTTAGTATTTGTTTTTAATAATATAATTTTAATTTCTAATTTACTTTAATTTGAGTTAATTTAATGTTTAATAACTCTAGTTGAGTTTGAATTGTATACTTAAGTTTATTTTGATAATTATATACATATATTTGGTTTTTTATTTTATTTATATCACTTTATATCACTCTGAAAATAGTAGCTAATTATTCCACAGGACTCAAAAAGGAACACAATTTCAGTAATTTCGATTTTCGGACCTATTATAGTAACTTCTCGTCTCAAAGAGAAGTTCATAATTTGTTTTTAATTAATTATCTTCTGTGATACTAAGCAGTTGACTTATATCTGTCTTAAAATAATTCTACTGTGTTATTTACAAATAAAAAATTTGTAACTTAATCTAACTGAAATGTAACTAAAACTTAAGTACATCTGACTTGGCGACACATGTATCAAAGTTTTCAGCGCTAGAGACATTCGAAATAGAGCCAAGTGTAGGTTATTGCATAAAGTGAGTCGTGCGTGTAAAGGTACACCTACGCAATTAAGCCCCGATGTTACATTTACATGATAATGTACCCAAACCTTACAGAGCTATTATAACTAGGGACATATTGTTTAAATATTGTACGGATGTGTAAAGTTTACATAGTGAAATAATAGATTCATTTTTTTTCAAAAAGAGGGATAAATCATTTGCTTTTGGTATACTTAAACCATTTTGTCTAGTTGGTCTTACAAAAGTAAGTTTGCAGATGTTATACTTGTCTATTAATTTCTTAGCAATTACAAGTTTTAACGTCAGCCAAAACTTTTTATTCCATAAATTCTGTAGATATCTAAGGTCATTTAGCGCGCAAGGTGTCGTTTGCTGTACCTTATACCGCCATTTCAATTGTGTTTTGGTGAGTTTATTTATTTACTCGCAAATGTGATGAAAAACATTGTGTAGCACGGGTGGTACAGAAATTATAAACTCGAGCTTGCAAATAAACCATTGCCTTAGGCTTCTAAATAGCCTCTTGATAATAATTTTCTTCTTACCACCCTTAATACATAATGTATACTACTTAACTTTATTACTGTTATATATATTTATAATACTTGAATTTATTACTGTCGTTCACTTTAAATTTTAATACACACTTTACTCGAGTGTAGAGGTTTAAACTTTGTCCGAATAAAAATCATATCCTAATTTTTTTTGTTAAATTATATTCAATGATTAAGTGTAGCAGATAGTTTGGCGACAACCGAGGTGGTTTCTTAAGGGTTCTTTCGGTACAAAACTTCAAAAATAAAATTAAACAAACTTAATTTGGGTAAGCAAACAAACGACCCACTAAAGAATCATTTAGGACGAATTCTCCGTGATGCTATTTTCATGATAATGCCCCCAATTCTAGAAAGCTGAGGCTACTGTAATTATCACATGTCAATTAAAGGCAACTATATAAGTATTTTTACGTGCTAAGGTAGCAAAAAAGCATGCGGCACGCTTGGTGTTACTCGCATGTTGCTAAAACTTTAAATATAAATATCTAATTCTTACTTCTTGAAAAATTTCCATGCCGTTGTCCTAGAGAAAATGGTAGCTCATTCCGTTACTTAAGGAAATTTCTGAAATTACACATACATTTTGTAGAGTAAAGTAAAATTTATGTACAAATCTATTTAATAGACACATAAGTTTATCATTTTGACGTGACAACGTCTTATAAATTGGTTTGCCGGGTGACACTTCAAGAAACTGCGTTACGCTCCGCTCACGTTATGCGCTCACAATGAGAGCGAGTGAGAGGCACGCGGCATGGTTAGCCCGCCTAAGAGCGAGAGAGACAGACATAAAAAGTGAAAGGCACAAGTTGTCACGTTACAATGTTAATAATATTACGATTAATAGCAATGGTTTTTTTTTCATATTTTTACATGGGAATGGATCCATCAAACGATAAGAATGCTTTGGTGTTAATGAGAAAAGATATTATTTACTCAAATTTTATCTTATCTAGGTCTTAGGTCTTGTCTTTATAGTTATAATAAAAGAAAACATAGTGAAATATTTTTGATAGGTAATCTATATTACAAATGAGGCTCTACATCGCTAGAGACATTTGGCACAGAGCCAAGTAGGTTATTGTACGGAGCAAGTCGTGCGTGTAAGGTACACGATTAAGCTAGGATGTCACATTTACATGATAATGCCTCCAATTTCGACAGAGTCTCTGTAACTTGAATTTTATTATTATAGTACCCAGTATAAATTATTTCAGAACAATATATAATATAAAGTATAAATTTTTGATAATTTTGATACCGTTTCAAAAGTATTAACTAGACTGTTTTTGTAAAAAAGTTGTATATTATTTAGGTGAACTTTTTTGTGATTTGAAACAATAACATACAGTAAAAAAAAAACTGACTATAAATTCCCTAAAAAGTAAAAAGTTAAGCACTGACGGACAGTAAATTAAGCTACGTGTTTTCTTCGCCCTGCTGCTGGATTTTTGTGACTGACTATAATTTACATTTCTTATAATTTTAAATTTATTTGAAATAAGATTAAAATTAGAACAATTTTGTATTTCTCAATAAAATCTTGTCAATAAAATACGTAATTAACAAAAAGTAAATATTCCTGGACATTACACAAAGTGCTGATCTGGTATGACACTAAAACAAGCTTGTATCATGGCAACCAGATAACGACCACCCGACTATCCATATGTGACAATATATGCTAGTCGGGTACGGTCGCACCCTTGCTTGCTTGATTGCTCTGCGCCTTCGATGGTCGACTATATAAATAAAATGATTGTTTAGGCTCTGACGTTACGTTACGAAGTAGACAACTAATAACATAATATTTTATCCAAATTAGAATCTGTCTCATCATCATACATATTTTAGATTTCAAACTTATTCGTATTTTACGTAGGTTTATTGCATAATATATTAAGGTAATTTAACCATTTTCTAGTTTACTTACAGCCTGTCCTCCGACAGTTTGCTGATGCTAATGATCGCCAAGTGTAAAATAAAGTAATGAAAAAGGCCCCATAATTTTCTCGATCTAGTTAAATGGTATAGGCTTAAGTTTTTAGTGTCCCAGAAGTGTAATTAAACCTATTTTTTCAGTCTCATATATATGTAGTATAATTTTATTTCTTAAATGACCAATTACTAAATGTTATTATACCTACTTATACTGAAGTTACGCGAGGTTTTCCTTCTTAGAATAGGAATATATATGTCATACATAATATGACCTGTATCTTGACTAAACTGCCAAAATTTAATCTAAGATACGACAGTTTTTTTCGATACAGTCCTAATATTGGCCAAATTTCTAAAATACACGCAACTTAGTATAATAACAATACATAAGATTTAATTCAAATCAACCATTCTAAATAAACTTTTTTTTTTTTCTGAACTGAAATTGCAGTTGAAACTGCTTCACCGGACTTTATTTGGGCGAGTCTCTGAAGGAGCCTCAGCCCGTATAGCGCCCAACGCTCAAGGGCTCCCCGCGGGTTGTCGCTCTCGGGGGCGTCCCTTTGACCGGCGTGAGTCTCAAATCCGAAGGTGAGTCACAGCCAGGAGAGGAGTTCCCCGTTACGCGGGTGCGGTTGCGATTGAGTGGGGGTGAGAAGCACCCCGGCACTCTTTGATACCTCGTGTATCCTTGTGGGCGCCGACGAACCCGGGGACGTCGGCGTCGTGTTTGGAGGGAGGCCCTATTCTGGGAGGTCGTAGAGACTAATCTCGCTATCCAGACAGCGAGATCGTCATCTGGAGCCGTTAGTATGTGCCGAGGCCGCCTAACTATAGTTTTTCGCCCGTGACGAGGTCGATCGGGGGGATGATACGTTGTGAATTGCACAATTAATCGATTCGGGTGATTTTATGTACGCTCGAAAAAGCGGACTGCCAGGTCTTTGAAATATTGGGGAATCGTGGGGAGTTCAAATTCTCTGTGTAGGTCCGCATTGCGGACGTACCAAGAGGCTCCGGAGGCCGCTCTGAGAAAGCGGTTTTGGAGGGTCTGAAATTTGTGAAGATTACGCTTGGATAGAAGACTACGCTAGCATAAGCTAGTATGGGGCGGATGCAAGTTGTGTAAAGATTCAGCTTATTTCTAAGCGACATCTTACTGCACTTGCCTATCATGGGATAAAGATAAACGAGGACAAAAGCTTCTCGGTCTTTAACTATTTTGGTGGGATCGTGGAAGTTCAAACGCCTATCCATGGTCACACCGAGATATTTGGTCTTATTTTGCCAGGGAATGGCACGACCGAAGAGAGAGAGGGGAGATGGTCGCGGAGGGTGGCCTACGGTAAAGAGGACGGCAGAGCTTTTGTCGGGATTTACCTCGATTCTCCATTTCCGAAACCATTCGCCTAGGGCGGTGTTAGTGGGTTGAAGTCTCTATGTGATTCGACTCACTTGCCTATCGGTGGTATAGATAGCGGTATCGTCTGCAAAGAGGGCTAGTTGGGTACCTTTCGTTTTAGGGATGTCGTTAGTGTACAGAAGGTACAAGATAGGGGTGAGCATGGACCCTTGCAGGACTCCTGCTGCTATGGGACGGGGGGAAGAGAGAGTGCCTTCTACTTTGTAGCGAAAGCTACGATTCGACAAAAAGTCTCGTATGATGAGCACGAGACGGTCTGGCAACTGAAAGTTGTACAGTTTATAAATTAAACCGTTGTGCCAGACTTTGTCGAAGGCTTTCGCTACATCGAAGAAGACAGCGCCCGTGTGCCGGGGCTTACCTAATACTGGTTGAAAGCCAGTGAGAATATGTTCCGTGATGCGGAAGACTTGGTGGACGCATGAGTGTTTGGCACGAAAGCCGAACTGCTCGTCTATTAAAATGCCTCTGGAGACTATAGCGTTCCGTAGGCGAGCGAGGAGGAGACGTTCGTAGAGTTTATCAAGGGCCTTTAGTAAACTAATGGGGCGGTAGGAGGACAGCTCCGTACGAGCTTTGCCTGGCTTGTGAATAGCTATAATAATTGCATCTTTCCATTGAGAAGGAAAGGTGAAATTTTCAATAGCAGCGTTAAAAATCGCTACTAGAAGGCAGAGAAGGGAAGAGTGAGGCGCTTTAGGATATCGTTAGAGATACCTACCGTCCGCGCCGGGGGCTTTACGGGGGCGTAGGTCTTTGATGACCTGTTTGACTTCGTCGACAGTGACTGGGGGCAGGGGTCTTGTGGGGGCAGAGAAGTTCTGCGCTCCACTTCGCCGTCTACCTCGCGCACGTGGTCGGGATCGAACGGCTGTGTGCTTAAGGCACATTGGGCTTGGAGGCTAGACGCTGGGCAATCCAGTTTTTCGTCGTCATCGAACTTGGGAACGTTGTTGGGACGAATTAACGAAGGGAGAGACTTGGCGGTGTCTGATTTTAGAGCTCTGGCTAAGTGCCAATAAGCTTGGTGAGAAGGAGAAATGTTGTCCATCAGATCACCGAAACGTTGGGCGCGAAGCTCAGCTACAGCGTTTCTTACACGGCGGTGTAAGTCGTTGAAGCGAGCTTTATTTTCGATAGTGGGAGCGCGATCGCGTGCACGGCGGGCCGCGTTACGCTCAGTTATTAGCGATTAGGTGGTGATAATCACCAACTGGCACTTGTCTTGAGCACTCGCCAACGGTGGCGGTCAGGTGACTAGTGAGTGAGTCGATAGCTACGTTTAGGTCGGTTGCGGAAGAGATTACGTTGGGAACGCGATCTAGATGTGGCGAGCTGGGATTTTCGAGCAATTGCCCGAATTTATCCCAGTCGGTCACGGTTCTAGTGTCGGGAGGAGAGTCCGAAGGGGAACCAAATCGGAGAAGGACAGGGCGGTGGTCCAAATCAAGTTCGTCAAGCACCTCTATAGAGCGAAAGCTTAGCCTTACATTCTTTAGAAGTGCTATGTCGAGTACGTCAGGGTTGTTCCGAGTATTGTGGGGAAAGTAAGTGGGCGTCATGGGAGCGATGATGTCAAAGTTTAGTCTGTCAACTAATTCGTCGAGGAGTCTGCCTCTCCGTGAAGTTACTGAAGAGTTCCAGCGGCGGTGCTTGCAATTTAGGTCGCCTGCAAGAATGACGGCGTCGCCTAAATTTAAGAGCGACTGAAGGTCGCTCTCCAGCAAGTCTTTTAAGGGAGAGAGATAAACCGATGCAATGATGATCGGCTGATGGCCGGTCATCGCTAAGCGGCAGACGGATGCTTCTAAGTTCGTAAGTGTTGGAGGATCGATAGGGGAGCAATGCAGGGAGCGACTGTAATAGATGAGAGTGCCTCCGAGATTGGAGGCAGTTCTATCATTACGAACGGTGCGATAGTTCGCGATCGAAGGGGTTTAAAACCTAAACAACTTTACTTTTTATAACACGACTAGCAGACATGGTGCTGGTAGACGTTGTTTCGCTCTTTCCGTTGCTTTTGCGCTAAAGTACCATCCACCGACCGTCGCGTCACAACACTATTACTTTTTTTTCGCTTAGCATTCTTTCTGACTTTTTTACCTTTTGCTTGGATCCTATGTATCGTAGCGTGATGTTTAATAGATTTAACCTTGCTCAATTTTTCAAATCCGACTGGTAGTTCCAGAGATTGGCGCATTTAAACACAAAACAGCAAAACTCTTTAGCTTTATTATATAAGTATAGGTTTGATCATTTTGTTTTCATGCAACCCCTTGCACATTATACAACAAAGACCTTACATCAAAACAACGTTAAGCAAAAAAATATTTAAGAATGTCGTATTTGGTTGTACATTCACGAATCCTTAGAATAATTAACGCCGCAATTTGCTTCAATCTTCATAATGAATTCAATTGGCTTTAATTGGAAATCCAAAATGTATAAGTATAAAAGTAATATAAATAATTGTGATGTGATTTCCAATTGTTATTCTCGCCGAGTGCCGTTTCATTAGCTACCACGGAGACAGTGCAAATAGAACGGGAACTAGGTCGAGATTAGAGGGCGTAAACAAGCTTTTGCCTTGTTTGTTATAAATGAGACAGAGCTTCTCGTATACTAACTAACTTTTCCATTTGTTTATAAGTAACAAATGCTTTAAGGACGATAAGTGAAAAAGTGTTTTGATGTATTTCTTCAATTTGATGAAAGTAGTTTATCCTGATTATGATGTGCCTTTCACGGATATTTAGAAATATGAATTTGAATAAGTACTCAGCGTGGGGTATAGCTAATTACATTACTAGGTAGGTGTAGATCAAAATACTGTTGTATTACAAATCCGAGTATTATTAACTACCTTATTTCTTCGTCCCCGTTGTTTTGGAAATAAAGAAAGCTTTTAACTGTTTTTGGTTCTACAGAAATATCGAAAATCATATGTACTATTATTTTCAACAAATTATTATCCCACATTTTTCCCTTACGTGGATGAGCTTCCAAATACGCCGAAATATTTCAATTTCAATTTTCTACCTAAAGGCCAAATACTAATTTTTATGCACTCAGCCATCATTACCCTTTCCTAACTAACTTGCAAGTAATTGAGGCTTTGCGTTAATATGTGTATCAGTTAATCAGACAGTCAGTCAGATTACTCTTGTAGGTATATGTCGGAGCCATCTGGTTAAATTAGATAGTTAATTGGGCGTCTGGACAGATCGTTAAGTATGAAAAACAAAAGAACAGAAATCGCACTGTATCTATGATGCTAATGTCTGAAGTGGTAGCTATACTCTGGGTAGCCTAGCCTAGCCGGCTTAAATCAGGTGCATTAAAGGTGGTCTTATGTAACTCTAGGTGGCTAGACTCTGTTGTAGCCGCATTCGGACATTAACCGTTATATCCATACCAATATAAGAAATGCAAAAGTAAGTTGTTTGTTGATTTTTCCTTACTTCACGTCGCAATTGAGTAGCCTAGCTAATTTGGCTAAGATATAGTTAAAGTAGAAGGAAAAAGGATAAAGGCTACTTATTGTCCCAGAAATCTCAAAAGTTCCCACAGGAACAACTACAATCGAATTCCATGTGAACGAAAAATAGCTCAGCTATAGCTTGCAAACTTTATTACTATAATCAAGAAGTTGCAGTGGGAATCCCACGCCGATAACCGAATCACAAAAGCTAGTGTATAATTTAGTAATTTTTAAATATAACAAATTTTGTCGTGTTTACAAACAACATGTTTTTCAATTCACAAACACTAGTCTGCCACCTTCCACTCGATTCTGACGAAGTAGTTACAACACTGGTAGGGTAAGGGAGTCATATGGACCGCCAAATATAGTTAAAGAGCCAGCGGACGGCAGACAACACATAATTAAGGAAAGCTTAAAATTTCGTTGTACTTACCGACCATAGGTTCACCGTCAGTCATGCGTGGCCGATGTGAAAATTTGACAAAATAAAAAGTATTTTATAGGATAAACCATTTTGATATGTTGAAATATATACTATATATATATATAAAATATACTATTATACCTTTTTTATCTATATTCTCTTTACACGTCAGTATCATCTTCTGTACAGTACAGGGGAGCGCATTGAGATGGATCAGTAGGGGGTACTTTAAACTATAAGACAAAGAGAAATATGTTCTATGGACCCATGTGATGGATTTTTTATATTTGAAAAACTATTACATTCATAGATTTTCAAAAAACTCATACACACTCGGGAATCGAACCCCGTCAGTTTGTTAAGAAATGTTGAAAAAAAATTGTTTTATTACTTAAGCTGATAGTCTAGTTTGTGTGGAGCAAATGTTAATGAAACTTTGTGTCTAATATTAAAAGAAAATGCTGTAAATAAATATTTAATGTGATTTCGTTTTAATGAAAACATTCGTTCTGAAAAACTACATAATTAAAAGGTTGTTCATAACATCGTTCGCTGCTACTCTTCTAAGTACAGAAAATCCGGTTCTCACCACTGAAGCCTTCATCCAAATGACCTTCCGTTCGCTAGGTCGGGGACACATAGAGCCAGAGAAGTACTAACTCATTGGTCATCAACTCGACATTCGGAGTAAGCTTATGATACATTGCAGTTTTGACTAAAGGTGTAAAAACGAATGAATAAAGTGATGCAGAGACGTATATTGAATCTCCTTCAGTGTAGTTTATGTTTATAGAGCTGAGTATTCGGTTAGGGTGGAATGTTTACCCTCCCAACCTCCAGACCCAGCTGAGCGGTAGCGCGCTATATTTAGGTTGAGCTGTAAATACACGCTCCGTGTGGAGAACCACCCCCAAGTCCGTAAAGGTGGCGGGGGACTCTCGCCGTTATTCCGACAGTAAATGTTGAAAGTTCGCTTATTATAATCATCATGTAGGTCGTTTGTATAAATATTAACAAAACGAATAGTTATTATTTTCAGTAAGCAATATTTTTTTTATGTATATTAATGTCTCTTTGTAAGTATTTTTTGCAATTCCTAAAGTTTGAACTTTCCTACTTTTTATTGTGACAACGAATAGGTATATTCAGTTACAGTATATTGTTAAAATAGTACAATGTATAAGGGTGGCACGGAGAAAATTACTAACGAGAGGCTATTTAGAAGCCTAAGGCCGAAAGTCAAAGGCTTCAATGACTCAAATTTGTAATTTCCTTACCGCCATTGTTACACACAATGTTTTTCATCACATTTGCGAGTTAATAAATAAATAAACTAACAAAAACACAATTGTAATTGCAAGAATAGAAGTAGAGATATCTAGAGAATTTATGAATTAATAGTTTTGGCTGAAGTTAAAACTTGTGATTGCTCACTTGTAGTGTGCAATGTTGCATATTTGGGAAAGGCAGCTTTTATACATATTTAATGGAATAGGCGCGTTATTACCGCACATGGGTTCTATTAATGCGCGTTTTACAAATTATGACAATGTAAAATTTACAAATTATAATAAGCTAGTGGAAGTAATTAAAGAACCCGCTTTGCTTGCACAAAATGACACTGTTTACAAGTAAGTGTGAAGAAAAAAATTTTTTTATTTAATTTGAATTCACAAAAAAGATTAAGAGCTGTGCCAAATCGATAAAAACCTAGATTCGCAAATCTGATGGCGGCGGTCACTGCATCTGTGCGAGTGCGACGACAAATAATTATGCGGGCGCAACAGAGACAAATAGTAACCGATCATTGTACGAAATTCTTAAATTTCCTCATGCTTCGCGTCCGTGCTTTAGACGCCTACTCAGAATTCAATCATGAATCACACTTTATGTCAATTGATAAAAATTATACGGAACCAAACAATACGCGTGGCCCTGACCCCCTTATGACCAGCTTTCTATTCGAGTGCATAAAAGAAATAAAAGAGTTGACTTGTACTAGTGAAAGAGGGTTGCTGGGTACGTAGGTACTCTCTTTACTATTAATTTGTACAAAGTTCAATCTTTAATATGAAACCATAGAGATAAATTTTCAATACTGCCTTTAAGAACAAATTGTAAGGCCATTAGGACGAATAAAGTAATTTATCAGTAGATAATCACTAACCTCGTTTGTCGAATGTCTTCGACAGATGTCCTACCCATTTCTACACAGAGCAAGCGGGGTCCTTACAACAAACTCAAATATATATATATTGCAACTTTATTATAATCACTGCGAATATGAATCTCGAAAGAAAATGTAAGAAACTCTTCCAGCTAATCAATACTCAAAACTGTAAATGGGTGAGTGGTTAATTTGGGCAATTTTCACTTCAATTTTAAACTTTTATTAAGGTTGTGGTGTAGTTTCCTTAACATTTAAGTTATAATAATAATAATACAGTTCCTCTAGTTATTCCTGACCCAGTACACAGGCCATGAGGTTCCTTTATTGCAAAGACAAGGGTGGTGCCATTTTTTTACCTTATTTACAAATATTGAAATTTATAAAAAAAACTTATTTTAATTAGAACAATATATATTACTGTAATAGTAGCTACGTAACCCTAATACTCTTGCAAAGTTTATTTAGTTCGATCAAGTTGATTGCAGACGTTACACGTAAGAGCGTACTAACGCTCATCGGTCATTGTCCTATTTTTACCATTTAAATCTCATATTTTAGCGAAAATGGAACAAAAGACACGGCTTTGTTAGTTATTGGCCTGAAAAGTAATTGGACCGGTTCATCTTACCCACAATGGATCTATTTCCTTCTGTAAACTCATTTCGAGCCGCGCCTAATATCCCACAAAAGGTAATTGAAATTAAATCTGCTGCTTCAAGTATTTTGATGGCACTGGCAGAGTAAATTCGATCTATTACAACTTCTGGATTTAGATTTTCCAGAAAGGCATATTGATAAAATAATAGATTTTCTAAGAATAAGGGTAATACCAATAAGTTTGAATACATACCTCAAGGCCTCAAGAACCTTTTACTCAGGAACGTGTTCACGAGGTATCAAATATTGAAATTATATTAAATACTTAGGTGTACAATCCTCTAGATCTTTAAAAAATCAAGCTTTGTAGACAACGCAATAGAAAACCGAACAAGTCCGAGTGTAACTCACGCACCAAGGGTTCCGTGTAAACTTGTATAAGATATTTTGTCAGGAGAATCTAGTTTCGGAAGATTTTTGCCCGTTTTTTTTACTTGGAAATTTAAAATTTCTCCTATAATGGGATTTAAGTACAAACTTAAACAAATAATATTAGGTATTCCTGGACATTACACTTAGTGCCAACTTGGTTTAGGCTAAGTAAAGTAGTATGGATATTACACAACGGATACAAATAATTTTAGCACATCATACCTACTTATTATACATAGAAAACAGCGAGACTCAGACAACAGATGTGTTTATCAAATAAATGTTTGTATTGTGAGACGATTGAACTGGCGACCCTCGCTCGGATCGGCAGAAAGTATATACTTTATTACGATCAAACCTTATGAAAAATGTTCTCTCATATCATATCATAAATGTATATCGATTACTTTACGATCGATTGCCTAACTGCAAATGTAAGCTTTTAATAATGCAAGAATAACCGGCCAAGCGCGAATCTGGCTCGCGCACTGACGGTTTCATACATACTTTTTATATGTAGATAGTGCTATAGCGCGAGGGCAGCGATATAACTCACGTCCGCAGGAGCTACCTACCTACCTACCTACGGAACGTGTTCTCTGGGTGCCCAAGTAGCAATGACTAGCCTTTAAAAGGAATTGTAGATATCTTGAAGACAAATTATCGAATCCGGGCTTTTGTCTTGGCTAAAACTATTATGTTCCTCAGGATATCCTCTAGATACACTCAAAGACAATGTGAAGTAAAAATGGGCACAGATTTAAAGAGAATATTAGGAGTCACTTCATACTACTTTGCAGACAAACTTCGGTTGCACTTAGGAGAGACTAGTATTAACAAAATCTTAAGACAGACTTTAAGATATCCTGAAGGTTGACTGCATCCATAGCAACAGTTTTCAAGATATCTACAATACTTGGTTAAGGCTTAGAAAGGGCATTAGTCCAGATTCAAAGCAGGCTTATAAATAAAAATGAATACTTGTTTGCTTTTATGTAGTTATTGTTAAGAAAAATAATGGTGAACTTAGTACATATTTGATTCCATAAAAGATAATTACTAATATGACGAACAAACTTGTGACTAATTTATTGTTATCAAAAACAGGATGAATTATGTTGTTTGAGACGGTAGATTGGAAACGCACGCTTGATTCTCGTTTAAAATTGACAGATAATGCTACAAAACAGACGGGCCCTATAAATTCCGCAAAATAAATATTTTTTTTGTTATTAATGTAATTTAAAAGTCTATTATTATAATTTTAGTACCGTCTAAGCAATTTTGTTGGTTTTAAAAACCGGCATTATATCAGTATCATAAATGATGTAAAATGGCGTTAAATCATATTTCTCCTAACGAAGTAAGACTTCAGACAATATAGAATTTTTAAGGTTAGTTCAGAAAAAGTTAAAGCAAACAAGAATTTATGTATGATTATTTAAGACTAGATATCCTAAAGTTGACCTTAAAATAGATTTGTTCTATTACTACTTAAGACAATTTTGGTTGTATACACTCTTTTTTATTTACTTAATACTAAATTGCCGTATTTTTTATTATAATTGTATTGTTTGTGCCAGAAAGGTTTATGCAACAAGTAAGTTTACAAAACTTGAATAAACTACTACGTAGTGAACTAAAGATACGTTGTAAGAACGGTACGTATGTATCTCTATTTTTTAACCTGCGTATACGTAAATAATTTTATGAAATAACTTAACAAGTAAATATGTAGGTAGGTATCGTGTTGTGTCTCTGTCTCTTAAAACTTTAGCATATTATCACATCAGAATGGGGACATATATATTAAATAGGACATTACTTGGCGAAGGTACCTGACCGATTTTAAACCCCCTTTTATTTGACAGAGAAACAAAATATTTTTTTACGGCGAGGGATTTAATGGGATGTTAATTACAGTACCTAAAATATTATTTTTACAACTTTATACGTTATGTAAGTAAATATAAAGAAAAAGTATATTTAGGTACCTATTTATATCTGATGTCCGGTAGTTTATTTTTGAGACCACCAGGATCACGCTGTGTAGGGTTGCCAGGAATATTTATTTTATTTATGTGTTATTAATTTAGCTCTGGAGTAAAAATTAAATACATTCTTATAGTTAGTGTACGTGTAATTCGATTATATATTCCTACGGGAGCTTGTGAATTTTCAGAAACAAAAAGGAATACCCTACGTCCTTCTCCATCTCTTACTATCTCTATGCCTTTCAGCTCAACTTGTTGCTTCCGTAGTACCATTTAAAAATGACCAACAAACTTACTTTTGCATGTATAATATTCGTGGATGGACATGGATTATGTTATAACAACTTACACATTTCCATACTTACTCTTTATGAAAGCTCTTGCAGAAGAATCACATGTAAATGACCTAAGTTTCACTTTAATCGTAAAATTATTAATTTCAATACCATTTTTCTTTAATTTCAGTTACAAAAGGTTTTAAAAATGTATTAACTTTAGGTTTTCTTATACCGCAGTAAATTCCTTTAACCATCACAGGAACTGTAGTTCTTCTTTAAATTCGGCTTTTGTACGTGGGCAGCCCATTTATATTCTCATTTAAGTCTCCAAAATATTGTATAATATTATTTTTAAATCCATTGTGCCAGTATTCTCCATTCCCTCAACTATTAACCTGTAATAATGTCGCCGTGTTGAGACGTGTTTTAGCATCTTTCGGTACAAGATTTGGTTTTAATTAGTTTATAATTTTTAATGAGGCATTAGTCGCAGTATGTGGCGTATTATAAACGATCGCCCACTCTCTTAATTCCGCTCTAAAGTAATAAGCATAGTCCTCAGCTTTCGATTCAGATGCCAAATCAAAATCGGAGTCACTGCTCTCTCAATTTCTACATTGCCTGAACTATCTAATATTTCTTGCGGTGGTGTATCTGTCTGGTTTGAAAATGGCCCTTGAAAATTTTGGTCATTACTTTTTATTGCATTACTACCACTAACATCACTTTCTCGTGAACTTATAATGCTAGACGTAATATTTTTGTATTTTTTGACACGCCAACGAAAGTTACCAGAATTTTTTAATTTTTTAACCTTATCCATTATTTATAAACAGCTTGGCAAATTTTGATTAAAATCGTCCCGTTAATACTATTTAGCATAAAAACTTACTTATCCAAGCAATCAATCACTTAAATTTACTTGAAAAAGAAAATTAACAGTACTTAGTGTTATTTTTGACTTGAGATTTTTTTAAAAAGGTTAAATAATCAATTTTTGCTTAAGTTGAACTGGAAAAGTTTTTGTTTATTCAATCATACCTTATTAAGTCTTTAAATAATCTTACTTAAGTCAAAAAATAAGTTTGAAGTATGTTTTGTAGATATACGTTAGGGGGAAAGGTTTTGGATTTACTTAACTAGGTTTAAATAATACACAACTCACTTAAGAAGCAGTAGTCAAAAGCTATTAGGACTTAAAGAAAAATAAGATTTAATAAAATCAATTTTCTCCTAAAAAAAATCTTACTTCAGCCTCAGTACAGACATATTAGATTTAATACTTATCCACAATTGCTACTTAGGTGGTGCTAATCGAGTAAAAAGCTGAAGTCAATTCACATAATAAGCGAGTACAAAAGAAAAGCAAAGTATAAAGAAAGGCAAATTAAACATGAAAAATGATGCTGACAGCTAGTGTAAATGCAAACAGCTTTGCTCCTTATTTACAAATATTTAGTTCCTCAAAGAGCCCTTTGACTAAAATGTTGGACCCTCTGTCCGCATCTTGCAGATTCATATAAGGTGCAGCAAAAAGCGAATACTTACTGAAAATGTTACATGAAAACAACGTTGACGTAGTTACCATTCAGGAGACTGCGGAAGATGATGCGGATCTGAATAGCCGAGGGCGGCTAGAAGGTTATTTTTTGGTTAAAGCTATGCACCACCCTAAATATAGTATAGTCACCTACATAAAATTTAACCACGTGGGTGAATGAAAAATGTTATATACTACAGCAACCACTGCCCGTAAGCCGGACCCTGCTTTTCCTTAAAAGTCAACACTGACCAGTCTTCGTGCATATCGGCTTTAAGCTACCCCTAAGGATTTCGATGCCTCTGCCGCGCTGGAACTTTATTCGAGCAAATTAGAAAGTTGTTTAAACAACATTGGACCAAACTGTAACCGCCGCTAAATAAGAACCCACAGCCTCAAATTTCGGAACTAATCATCAAGTCAGCTAAATCTAATATTCTCAGGGGTTTTAGCAAGTAATACAAACCAGGCTCGAATTCCAAGAGTGAAGAACTCTACAAGAAGTACCAAAATTCTGGGGACCATAGCGTAGGATCTTCTGCATTCCCTAGAATACACCCGGAAAACTAGGTAGAAGAATACAGTGGAAAGTATGAATTTCAAGAAAACTAGCCGAAAACCATGGAAGACTCTTGACAGCTTCACAGGCAAAAGGCCAAATAAAGCAAGTGAGCCATGTTAAGTCAGACGCCATTGCTGACCGCATGGTGGGGTCACTACAGGTAAACAAGACAAACTTTTTACCAGAAAAATCAGAAACAACTAAAGGTACTGAAACAAACTGAAACCAACGAACCATCATCTGTCTCAGCCCTTTGAAACCAGCGAAATAGTAAAAGCTATCAGAAACATTGGAGACCAACAAAGTGGCTGGCCCTGACACCATATACAACGAAATTGTCTGCCATATGGGCCCAATTGCTTAAAGCTGGTTAGCTGCACTATTTACTTACATACTCCGATCCAAAGGACTCCCAAAACGTTTCAATCTCGCGAAAGTAGTTGCAGTTCTGAAATCGGGAAAGCTTAATCTAAGAGCTGTCGACCCATTGCCCTCCTCAGTTGCCCATTTAAACTCCTTGAACGTATGCTCTTGACAAGAATTGAGCCATATATAGAAGCTGTTACTTCACCTGAACAAGCTGGTTTCCGAACAGGAAGAAACTGCACGAACCAAGTTCTAGCACCCTTCGAGACATATAGAAGCTGACTATCAGAAAAAAAATTGAGTCAACAGCAGTTTTCATCGACCTTAGGGCGATGCCACAACACTGCGTTGTCGTCACACCGCAGCGCGGTACGATGACGCAATGACGGCGTCGTACAAGTAGACGCTAACCATCACTTTAGTTCGTAATGTAAAGTGGATAGCGTGGAAACATGTCCCACTTCTGCTGGCTTTAAAACGCATCAAGAAAAAACTCAGAAGAAAGTACTGGGTGCATCTTATTTCAACTGTTATGTATATGGATGGAAATCAGGTTCTTTTTGAGAGAATGTCCTATTACATTACTTTGGGGAAATTGCCGAAAAATACAAACCGTCTTGCCTATGGGCAATTTACTCTATGTTGAAGAGCGTTGTCAAGTCCAAATATTCCATCAATATTGAAAATTATATAAAATTAACAGCATTTTTAGGAAGTCAGATGTATGTGAGTAAAAAAATCGAAGGTATGTACTTACGGGAGAAACCCACTGGTACAATAAGTACAGCTACAGAATGACATTGATCGTTTACATGAATGGACGCAAAAGCGGATAATTAAAGTTAATGCAAAAAAGTGTACAGTGCTGCACTTAGGGAGCAATAACTCCTGTCTATCATATTGGCTTGATGGTACTTCAATATCTGCAGTAAATTTTCTCAGAAGGATTTGGGGATATTTATAACAAGCAATTTAAAATGCGCTGATCATATTAGTGCTTGTGAATAAGCTAACTCGTTTCTTTATTTAATAAAGAGATCCTTTCAACAATCATAAAAATGCGGAGGAGGATTGCGGTCGGAGAGTTGTTGACGGGAGTGTGGTTTTCCTCGGTTTTCCTGTGCCCTTTTGGGAAGGATGCCATCTCTGCGGTCGTCGGGATGAAGGGCTTGTCGGCAGTCACACGTCCTTAATTCGGCTGGCTTTCACACACACATACAATAAAACAAAGGCGGATTAAGTAGTATGTCGGTCAACTCTATAACACGTGCGTCGTCGCAGTGCACGCAGCGGATTTGGTTGTTGTCTATAGGCATCGGAACGGCGGACGGTGGACGGCGCTCTTTTCGGTGAGCGTGGTGTGACTTTTTACTAACGACGGGTGTGGTATGACTGGTCGGTGTATGCAACTGGCAGCGTGTCGGCGCTGAGTAGCCTTGGAAAAACTTTCTCTTGAAGGTGTCTTCGGTAGGGTCACGTAGTCATGTGCATTAGGTAGCAGGTTTTGTATAATTATGTCAGTTATTGCGTACTACGATCGGTATTCGGGTGTAGGGAAAATATTTATTTATATAGAAAATATATGTGAGGAAATTCGAGAGGCGAATTTTAGCGAACACTTTGTAAGATCTCAGTTGCTGGTAGCCGAGGGGTTTAAATTTTACTTCACGTCCCAAGTGGCCAAGGTTCGAACCCCGGGGTCGTCGTATACCAATGAGTCTTTTCTTAATTTTTCAAGTACACTTATTTATTTACACCACTGGCATTCGGTGAAGACAGGCATCGTGAGGAAACCTGCATACGTCAAAAAAAAGACGTTTTTGAAGTCCACAATGCGCACTCGGCCCGCGTGTAGACTATGGCCCAAATCACCCTTTTGGAGCAGATGGAGATAGTTCGGTACAGCGATAGAGGTGTAATAATTAACGAACAACTAAATGTTTGCAATTCACCATTGTTACGTATGTTTTCAAATAATAACAACAACCGATCAGGTGATTAGGACGGGTTGGGGGGAGAAGTAGGGGTTGTTTATATAAGGGCAACAACAGCTGTTTTACGTCATTTGGTGAAGGTATAGCGCACGACCAACTTGCGTCTCCTGAAGATGCCTCGTGTTGAGGCGAAACACGTGTCGAGTTTTTTTTAACAATTTGGTGGTGGAGGTGGTGTTGTGGTGAAGTTGGCATCGTCCACATAAGGAGGGAGGGAGGGAGGTGCACTCCTACATGTGGATGGTGTACTTCTGCACGTAATATTTTATCATAATAATGAATTTCCGCAAAGTAACGCCTGATTCTATCAATAATTTAGCGGGCTTCTTTGGCATGTATATCATCAAAACCGACCACCCTCTAAATGGAACTAGCATTTCATCAATTGACTAGCATATTGACGTATATTATATGCCTTCTGACATATTGATACAAATTTGTTGAAAATATTTTAATTTATAAGTCTCCTTTCTCTGTGCTCAGTCAAGTGCATTGCCAAACCGAAGACAATGAAGTAAGCACAGAAATCTGTTTTTAGACATAACGCATCTACAAATGTTTCTATCGGTACTATCAGTAGCAAATATCAAATCTGCGTCTTCGTGGTTAGACTTGAATACAGCTGTGTACATAAATAGACCAATAAAAGCTTGCAACTCAATTATATCGATATATTTTAGTTCTGGATGATTTTGCTTTATATATTTAGATCTATATTCGTCTAGCTTCTCGTTGGTCCAAAAAAAAATTTCCGATAAAATATCGTCATTTATATATTGTTTCCATAAAGAATAAGGATCTTTTCCATCATTTTGGGTCAAATTGGTACACGGGAAATAATATTGTGTTGTACTGTTTTAACTGATCTGCTTGGAGGTAATTTGGACGACTTACATTTATTTTTTCCTCTAAAATAACCCAGCCTTGAGACCGGAACATCTTTATCTAATGACGATAATGGCGCTTCCAGATGTTCAGGTTGAGTTTCTTCAGTATCAGAAATATCCGCACTAGTATCCGTATCATGCTCACTGTGTTCTGGACAAAAATCTTCTCCAACGTCGTCAAACTCTGATCCGCTGGAATCTTAATCCACAAGCCAGTTCTCACTGTTTAGATTATTTATACATATCCGAGATCTTTTTGAATGCTGTAAATCTGTCGCAAAACTATATCATTTACTGCCGGAAGTCCCTGGTGTATCCATAGTTCATAAAATCTGTGAAAATAACAGTTTGCTATAACAAAAAACTTTCGTAAGTACCGACGAATTTCAAAACGTAATTACCTACTCACCAAATACGCGCGCAACGTCAACGTAGACACTGAACTTGCAGCTACTAAAAATCGGGACCCTGTATTGTGCGGGGAAAGGGGTAAACTAACAAGTCTAGTACTTGCCGGGGCCTCTCACACCGCACGCCGGTACTTAAAGGTTAAAAAGACACCATCTTACTATCACGCGCTTCAGGTCAGAAACCAATCTTGCGCATCACTTCCTGAGTAATCGTGTTGTGAATCTTGGAACAGATTGCCAGCCATCGTAGTTTCAGCCAATTGAGTCAAATCATTTAAAAATAGACAAGACAAGTGGTTTAAAAGCTTAAAGTGTGGACCTTACTAGAGTGACATATTAAGTAAACAATATTGTTGTGACTTGTGAAAAGGACTTGGAGACAGACGCTCCAGCAACTCATGCTGCTCGTCAATAATTTTAATAATAATAACAGTAATTTAGCCACTATTAGCAGCGTCTTCGACGCGATATACTAGTGACGTTTTGTTGACCGACATTATGCACATTATGCGTTTAATGTCAATAATCTAACCAAAGAAAATTTGTTTAGGGTATTGCCCAACTAAAATAAATTATTTCTGGTTGTTGGTTTACGAAGTGCTACCTGGACCTTCAGAATTTCAGTTAACTCAACGATCCTTCTGACATCGAAAGCGATTAGCCATACTTATTAATATTAAGATTTATTAAGATTTAAAATTATGCCATTTTGTATTGAAATAAATAAAAACTTCTTATTATTTTTTGTTCATGCAAAGCTAGCGGAATTTAGCGCTATTTTTTGTTAAAGCAAATTAGCGGAATCTAGCGCTTTTTTCAAGCGCTTCTAGCGCATCAGAGAGGTGGCAGCATTGGTATTCTGGTCATACAGGTTGAAAAAAAATCTAAGACCAAGTGTCTCAAGAAAAAAATATATATCGATGGCACGATTTTCAACATTGGCAACACAAATCGGACGCCATGTTGTATTGTGTTTGAAGTGAAATAGAATAGAAAAGAAACTTTGTACAGTTTATTGAGTTTAGCGAGTGTGTATAATTTAGCGGAGCAAAAGGCATTAGGTTCGTACTTACCATTTATCCTAGGTCTTAAATAATGTTCTTTCATCAAAAAACCCTTCGTACAGTAAGTACAGCGGGTGTGGTAAGAGAGCATATTTAGTACAAGAGGACTACGTACTTATTGTTTGTTTTCTTACATTTTACTGGACTGTATTCCGAAATAGAAGGGTCGGCGTGATGCTATTTGGTTTACATTTTGTAATAGATGAGAGTGCCTCCGAGATTGGAGGCAGTTCTATCATTACGAACGGTGCGATAGTTCGCGATCGAAGGGGTTTAAAACCTAAACAACTTTACTTTTTATAACACGACTAGCAGACATGGTGCTGGTAGACGTTGTTTCGCTCTTTCCGTTGCTTTTGCGCTAAAGTACCATCCACCGACCGTCGCGTCACAACACTATTACTTTTTTTTCGCTTAGCATTCTTTCTGACTTTTTTACCTTTTGCTTGGATCCTATGTATCGTAGCGTGATGTTTAATAGATTTAACCTTGCTCAATTTTTCAAATCCGACTGGTAGTTCCAGAGATTGGCGCATTTAAACACAAAACAGCAAAACTCTTTAGCTTTATTATATAAGTATAGGTTTGATCATTTTGTTTTCATGCAACCCCTTGCACATTATACAACAAAGACCTTACATCAAAACAACGTTAAGCAAAAAAATATTTAAGAATGTCGTATTTGGTTGTACATTCACGAATCCTTAGAATAATTAACGCCGCAATTTGCTTCAATCTTCATAATGAATTCAATTGGCTTTAATTGGAAATCCAAAATGTATAAGTATAAAAGTAATATAAATAATTGTGATGTGATTTCCAATTGTTATTCTCGCCGAGTGCCGTTTCATTAGCTACCACGGAGACAGTGCAAATAGAACGGGAACTAGGTCGAGATTAGAGGGCGTAAACAAGCTTTTGCCTTGTTTGTTATAAATGAGACAGAGCTTCTCGTATACTAACTAACTTTTCCATTTGTTTATAAGTAACAAATGCTTTAAGGACGATAAGTGAAAAAGTGTTTTGATGTATTTCTTCAATTTGATGAAAGTAGTTTATCCTGATTATGATGTGCCTTTCACGGATATTTAGAAATATGAATTTGAATAAGTACTCAGCGTGGGGTATAGCTAATTACATTACTAGGTAGGTGTAGATCAAAATACTGTTGTATTACAAATCCGAGTATTATTAACTACCTTATTTCTTCGTCCCCGTTGTTTTGGAAATAAAGAAAGCTTTTAACTGTTTTTGGTTCTACAGAAATATCGAAAATCATATGTACTATTATTTTCAACAAATGCTTATCCCACATTTTTCCCTTACGTGGATGAGCTTCCAAATACGCCGAAATATTTCAATTTTAATTTTCTACCTAAAGGCCAAATACTAATTTTTATGCACTCAGCCATCATTACCCTTTCCTAACTAACTTGCAAGTAATTGAGGCTTTGCGTTAATATGTGTATCAGTTAATCAGACAGTCAGTCAGATTACTCTTGTAGGTATATGTCGGAGCCATCTGGTTAAATTAGATAGTTAATTGGGCGTCTGGACAGATCGTTAAGTATGAAAAACAAAAGAACAGAAATCGCACTGTATCTATGATGCTAATGTCTGAAGTGGTAGCTATACTCTGGGTAGCCTAGCCTAGCCGGCTTAAATCAGGTGCATTAAAGGTGGTCTTATGTAACTCTAGGTGGCTAGACTCTGTTGTAGCCGCATTCGGACATTAACCGTTATATCCATACCAATATAAGAAATGCAAAAGTAAGTTGTTTGTTGATTTTTCCTTACTTCACGTCGCAATTGAGTAGCCTAGCTAATTTGGCTAAGATATAGTTAAAGTAGAAGGAAAAAGGATAAAGGCTACTTATTGTCCCAGAAATCTCAAAAGTTCCCACAGGAACAACTACAATCGAATTCCATGTGAACGAAAAATAGCTCAGCTATAGCCTGCAAACTTTATTACTATAATCAAGAAGTTGCAGTGGGAATCCCACGCCGATAACCGAATCACAAAAGCTAGTGTATAATTTAGTAATTTTTAAATATAACAAATTTTGTCGTGTTTACAAACAACATGTTTTTCAATTCACAAACACTAGTCTGCCACCTTCCACTCGATTCTGACGAAGTAGTTACAACACTGGTAGGGTAAGGGAGTCATATGGACCGCCAAATATAGTTAAAGAGCCAGCGGACGGCAGACAACACATAATTAAGGAAAGCTTAAAATTTCGTTGTACTTACCGACCATAGGTTCACCGTCAGTCATGCGTGGCCGATGTGAAAATTTGACGAAATAAAAAGTATTTTATAGGATAAACCATTTTGATATGTTGAAATATACTATTATACCTTTTTTATCTATATTCTCTTTACACGTCAGTATCATCTTCTGTACAGTACAGGGGAGCGCATTGAGATGGATCAGTAGGGGGTACTTTAAACTATAAGACAAAGAGAAATATGTTCTATGGACCCATGTGATGGATTTTTTATATTTGAAAAACTATTACATTCATAGATTTTCAAAAAACTCATACACACTCGGGAATCGAACCCCGTCAGTTTGTTAAGAAATGTTGAAAAAAAATTGTTTTATTACTTAAGCTGATAGTCTAGTTTGTGTGGAGCAAATGTTAATGAAACTTTGTGTCTAATATTAAAAGAAAATGCTGTAAATAAATATTTAATGTGATTTCGTTTTAATGAAAACATTCGTTCTGAAAAACTACATAATTAAAAGGTTGTTCATAACATCGTTCGCTGCTACTCTTCTAAGTACAGAAAATCCGGTTCTCACCACTGAAGCCTTCATCCAAATGACCTTCCGTTCGCTAGGTCGGGGACACATAGAGCCAGAGAAGTACTAACTCATTGGTCATCAACTCGACATTCGGAGTAAGCTTATGATACATTGCAGTTTTGACTAAAGGTGTAAAAACGAATGAATAAAGTGATGCAGAGACGTATATTGAATCTCCTTCAGTGTAGTTTATGTTTATAGAGCTGAGTATTCGGTTAGGGTGGAATGTTTACCCTCCCAACCTCCAGACCCAGCTGAGCGGTAGCGCGCTATATTTAGGTTGAGCTGTAAATACACGCTCCGTGTGGAGAACCACCCCCAAGTCCGTAAAGGTGGCGGGGGACTCTCGCCGTTATTCCGACAGTAAATGTTGAAAGTTCGCTTATTATAATCATCATGTAGGTCGTTTGTATAAATATTAACAAAACGAATAGTTATTATTTTCAGTAAGCAATATTTTTTTTATGTATATTAATGTCTCTTTGTAAGTATTTTTTGCAATTCCTAAAGTTTGAACTTTCCTACTTTTTATTGTGACAACGAATAGGTATATTCAGTTACAGTATATTGTTAAAATAGTACAATGTATAAGGGTGGCACGGAGAAAATTACTAACGAGAGGCTATTTAGAAGCCTAAGGCCGAAAGTCAAAGGCTTCAATGACTCAAATTTGTAATTTCCTTACCGCCATTGTTACACACAATGTTTTTCATCACATTTGCGAGTTAATAAATAAATAAACTAACAAAAACACAATAGAAGTAGAGATATCTAGAGAATTTATGAATTAATAGTTTTGGCTGAAGTTAAAACTTGTGATTGCTCACTTGTAGTGTGCAATGTTGCATATTTGGGAAAGGCAGCTTTTATACATATTTAATGGAATAGGCGCGTTATTACCGCACATGGGTTCTATTAATGCGCGTTTTACAAATTATGACAATGTAAAATTTACAAATTATAATAAGCTAGTGGAAGTAATTAAAGAACCCGCTTTGCTTGCACAAAATGACACTGTTTACAAGTAAGTGTGAAGAAAAAAAATTTTTTATTTAATTTGAATTCACAAAAAAGATTAAGAGCTGTGCCAAATCGATAAAAACCTAGATTCGCAAATCTGATGGCGGCGGTCACTGCATCTGTGCGAGTGCGACGACAAATAATTATGCGGGCGCAACAGAGACAAATAGTAACCGATCATTGTACGAAATTCTTAAATTTCCTCATGCTTCGCGTCCGTGCTTTAGACGCCTACTCAGAATTCAATCATGAATCACACTTTATGTCAATTGATAAAAATTATACGGAACCAAACAATACGCGTGGCCCTGACCCCCTTATGACCAGCTTTCTATTCGAGTGCATAAAAGAAATAAAAGAGTTGACTTGTACTAGTGAAAGAGGGTTGCTGGGTACGTAGGTACTCTCTTTACTATTAATTTGTACAAAGTTCAATCTTTAATATGAAACCATAGAGATAAATTTTCAATACTGCCTTTAAGAACAAATTGTAAGGCCATTAGGACGAATAAAGTAATTTATCAGTAGATAATCACTAACCTCGTTTGTCGAATGTCTTCGACAGATGTCCTACCCATTTCTACACAGAGCAAGCGGGGTCCTTACAACAAACTCAAATATATATATATTGCAACTTTATTATAATCACTGCGAATATGAATCTCGAAAGAAAATGTAAGAAACTCTTCCAGCTAATCAATACTCAAAACTGTAAATGGGTGAGTGGTTAATTTGGGCAATTTTCACTTCAATTTTAAACTTTTATTAAGGTTGTGGTGTAGTTTCCTTAACATTTAAGTTATAATAATAATAATACAGTTCCTCTAGTTATTCCTGACCCAGTACACAGGCCATGAGGTTCCTTTATTGCAAAGACAAGGGTGGTGCCATTTTTTTACCTTATTTACAAATATTGTAATTTATAAAAAAAACTTATTTTAATTAGAACAATATATATTACTGTAATAGTAGCTACGTAACCCTAATACTCTTGCAAAGTTTATTTAGTTCGATCAAGTTGATTGCAGACGTTACACGTAAGAGCGTACTAACGCTCATCGGTCATTGTCCTATTTTTACCATTTAAATCTCATATTTTAGCGAAAATGGAACAAAAGACACGGCTTTGTTAGTTATTGGCCTGAAAAGTAATTGGACCGGTTCATCTTACCCACAATGGATCTATTTCCTTCTGTAAACTCATTTCGAGCCGCGCCTAATATCCCACAAAAGGTAATTGAAATTAAATCTGCTGCTTCAAGTATTTTGATGGCACTGGCAGAGTAAATTCGATCTATTACAACTTCTGGATTTAGATTTTCCAGAAAGGCATATTAATAAAATAATAGATTTTCTAAGAATAAGGGTAATACCAATAAGTTTGAATACATACCTCAAGGCCTCAAGAACCTTTTACTCAGGAACGTGTTCACGAGGTATCAAATATTGAAATTATATTAAATACTTAGGTCCACAATCCTCTAGATCTTTAAAAAATCAAGCTTTGTAGACAACGCAATAGAAAACCGAACAAGTCCGAGTGTAACTCACGCACCAAGGGTTCCGTGTAAACTTGTATAAGATATTTTGTCAGGAGAATCTAGTTTTGGAAGATTTTTGCCCGTTTTTTTTACTTGGAAATTTAAAATTTCTCCTATAATGGGATTTAAGTACAAACTTAAACAAATAATATTAGGTATTCCTGGACATTACACTTAGTGCCAACTTGGTTTAGGCTAAGTAAAGTAGTATGGATATTACACAACGGATACAAATACTTTTAGCACATTATACCTACTTTTTATAAAAATAAAACACCGAGACTCAGACAAACAGAAATGTTCATCACATAAATGTTTGTATTGTGAGACGATTGAACTGGCGACACTCGCTCGGATCGGCAGAAAGAATATACTTTATTACGATCAAACCTTATGAAAAATGTTCTCTCATATCATATCATAAATGTATATCGATTACTTCAAGATCGATTGCCTAACTGCAAATGTAAGCTTTTAATAATGCAAGAATAACCGGCCAGGCGCGAGTCTGACTCGCGCACTGACGGTTTCATATATACTTTTTATATGTAGATAGTGCTATAGCGCGAGGGGAGCTGATAGAGAGATATAACTCACGTCCGCAGGAGCTACCTACCACAACCCTAAACGTGTTCTCTAGGTGCCCAAGTAGCAATGACTAGCCTTTAAAAGGAATTGTAGATATCTTGAAGACAAATTATCGAATCCGGGCTTTTGTCTTGGCTAAAACTATTATGTTCCTCAGGATATCCTCTAGATACACTCCAAGACAATGTGAAGTAAAAATGGGCACAGATTTAAAGAGAATATTAGGAGTCACTTCATACTACTTTGTAGATAAACTTCGGTCGCACTTAGGAGAGACTAGTATTAACAAATTCTTAAGACAGACTTCAAGATATCCTGAAGGTTGACTTTATCCATAGCAACAGTTTTCAAGATATCTACAATACTTGGTTAAGGCTTAGAAAGGGCATTAGTCCAGATTCAAAGCAGGCTTACATAAAACAAATTGAATACTAGTTTGCTTTTATGTAGTTATTGTTAAGAAAAATAATTGTGAACTTAGTACATATTTGATTCCATAAAAGATAATTACTAATATGGCGAACAAACTTGTGACTAATTTATTGTTATCAAAAACAGGATGAATTATGTTGTTTGAGACTGTAGATTGGAAACGCACGCTTGATTCTCGTTTAAAATTGACAGAAAATGCTACAAAACAGACGGGCCCTATAAATTCCGCAAAATAAATATTTTTATGTTATTAATGTAATTTAAAAGTCTATTATTATATTTTTAGTACCGTCTTAGCAATTTTGTTGGTTTTAAAAATCGGCATAATATTAATATCAGTATCATAAATGATATAAAATGGCGTTAAATCATATTTCTCCTAACGAAGTAAGACTTCAGACAATATAGATTTTTTATGGTAAGTTCAGAAAAAGTTAAAGCAAACAAGAATTTATGTATGATTATTTAAGACTAGATATCCTAAAGTTGACCTTAAAATAGATTTGATCTATGACTACTTAAGACAATTTTGGTTGTATACACTCTTTTTTATTTACTTAATACTAAATTGCCGTATTTTTTATTATAATTGTATTGTTTGTGCCAGAAAGGTTTATGCAACAAGTAAGTTTACAAAACTTGAATAAACTACTACGTAGTGAACTAAAGATACGTTGTAAGAACGGTACGTATGTACCTTTATTTTTTAACCTGCGTATACGTAAATAATTTTATGAAATAACTTAACAAGTAAATATGTAGGTAGGTATCGTGTTGTGTCTCTGTATCTTAAAACTTTAGCATATTATCACATCAGAATGGAGACATATAATTAAATAAGACATTACTTGGCGAAGGTACCTAACCGATTTTAAACCCCCTTTTATTTGACAGGGAAACAAAATATTTTTTTACGGCGAGGGTGCAATATTTAATGGGATGTTAATTACAGTACCTAAAATATTATTTTTACAACTTTATATGTTATGTAAGTAAATATAAAGAAAAAGTATATTCAGGTACCTATTTATATCTGATGTCTGGTAGTATATTTTTGAGACCACCAGGATCACGCTGTGTAGGGTTGCCAGGAATATTTATTTTATTTATGTGTTATTAATTTAGCTCTGGAGTAAAAATTAAATACATTCTTATAGTTAGTGTACGTGTAATTCGATTATATATTCCTGCAGGAGCTTGTGAATTTTCAGGAACAAAAAGGAATACCCTACGTCCTTCTCCATCTCTTACTATCTCTATGCCTTTCAGCTCAACTTGTTGCTTCCGTTGTACCATTTAAAAATGACCAACAAACTTACTTTTGCATGTATAAAATTCGTGGATGGACATGGATTATGTTATAACAACTTACACATTTCCATACTTACTCTTTATGAAAGCTCTTGCAGAAGAATCACATGTAAATGACCTAAGTTTCACTTTAATCTTAAATTATTAATTTCAATACCATTTTTCTTTAATTTCAGTTACAAAAGGTTTTAAACATGTATTAACTTTAGGTTTTCCTACACCGCAGTAAATTCCTTTAACCATAACAGGAACTGTAGTTCTTCTTTAAATTTCTTTTGTACGTGGGCAGCCCATTTATATTCTTATTTAAGTCTCCAAAATATTGTATAATATTATTTTTAAATCCATTGTGCCAGTATTCTCCATTCCCACAACTGTTAACCTATAATAATGTCGCCGTGTTGAGACGTGTTCTAGCATCTTTCGGTAGGTACAAGATTTGGTTTTAATTAGTTTATAATTTTTAATGAGGCATTAGTCGCAGTATGTGGCGTATTATAAACGATCGCCCACTCTCTTAATTCCGCTCTAAAGTAATAAGCATAGTCCTAAACTTTCGATTCAGATGCCAAATCAAAATCGGAGTCACTGCTCTCTCAATTTCTACATTGCCTGAACTATCTAATATTTCTTGCGGTGGTGTATCTGTCTAGTTTGAAAATGGCCCTTAAAAATTTTGGTCATTACTTTTTATTGCATTACTACCACTAACATCACTTTCTTGTGAACTTATAATGCTAGACGTAATATTTTTGTATTTTTTTTCACGCCAACGAAAGTTACCAGATCTTTTTCATTTTTTAACCTTATCCATTATTTGTAAACAGCTCGGCAAATTTTGATTAAAATCGTCCCGTTAATACTATTTAGCATGAAAACTTACTTATCCAAGCAATCAATCACTTAAATTTACTTGAAAAAGAAAATGAACAGTACTTAGTGTCATTTTTGACTTGAGATTATTTAAAAAAGGTTAAATAATCAATTTTTGCTTAAGTTGAACTGGAAAAGTTTTTGTTTATTCAATTATACCTTATTTAAGTCTTTAAATAATCTAACTTAAGTCAAAAGATAATTTTGAGGTATGTTTTGTAGATATACGTTAGGGGAAAAGGTTTTGGATTTACCTAACTAGGTTTAAATAATACACAACTCACTTAAGAAGCAGTAGTCAAAAGCTATTACGACTTAAACAAAAATAAGATTTAATAAAAAAAATCTTACTTCAGCCTCAGTACAGACATATTAGATTTAATACTTATCCACAATTGCTACTTAGGTGGTGCTAATCGAGTAACAAGCTGAAGTCAATACACATAATAAGCGAGTACAAAAGAAAAGCAAAGTATAAAGAAAGGAAAATTAAGCATGAAAAATGATGCTGACAGCTAGTGTAAATGCAAACAGCTTTGCTCCTTATTTACAAACATTTAGTTCCTCAAAGAGCCCTTTGACTAAAATGTTGGACCCTCTGTCCGCATCTTGCAGATTCATATAAGGTGCAGCTAAAAGCGAATACTTACTGAAAATGTTACATGAAAACAAAACTAAAGGTACTGAAACAAACTGAAACCAACAAACCAGCATCTGTCTCAGCCCTTTGAAACCAGCGAAATAGTAAAAGCTATCAGAAACATTGGAGACCAACAAAGCGCCTGGCCCTGACACCATATACAACGAAATTGTCTGCCATATGGGCCCAATTGCTTAAAGCTGGTTAGCTGCACTATTTACTTACATACTCCGATCCAAAGGACTCCCAAAACGTTTCAATCTATGCGAATACTACGGGAGTGTGGTTTTCCTCGGTTTTCCTGTGCCCTTTTGGGAAGGACGCCATCTCTGCGGTCGTCGGGATGAAGGGCTTGTCGGCAGTGACACGTCCTTAATTCGGCTGGCTTTCACACAGACATACAATAAAACAAAGGGCGGATTAAGGAGTATGTCGGTCAACTCTATAACACGTGCGACGTCGCAGTGGACGCAGCGGATTTGGTTGTTGTCTATAGGCATCGGAACGGCGGACGGTGGACGGCGCTCTCTTCGGTGAGCGTGGTGTGACTTTTTACTATGACGGGCGTGGTATGACTGGTCGGTGTATGCAACTGGCAGCGTGTCGGCGCTGAGTAGCCTTGGAAAAACTTTTCATTATGTCAGTTATTGCGTACTACGATCGGTATTCGGGTGTAGGGAAAATATTTATTTATATAGAAAATATATGTGAGGAAATTCGAGAGGCGAATTTTAGCGAACACTTTGTAAGATCTCAGTTGCTGGTAGCCGAGGGGTTTAAATTTTACTTCACGTCCCAAGTGGCCAAGGTTCGAACCCCGGGGTCGTCGTATACCAATGAGTCTTTTCTTAATTTTTCAAGTACACTTATTTATTTACACTACTGGCTTTCGGTGAAGACAGGCATCGTGAGGAAACCTGCATACGTAAAAAAAAAGACGTTTTTGAAGTCCACAATGCGCACTGGGCCCGCTGGGACTATGGCCCAAATCACCCTTTTGGAGCAGATGGAGATAGTTCGGTACAGCGATAGAGGTGTAATAATTAACGAACAACTAAATGTTTGCAATTCACCATTGTTACGTATGTTTTCAAATAATAACAACAACCGATCAGGTGATTAGGACGGGTTGGGGGGAGAAGTAGGGGTTGTTTATATAAGGGCAACAACAGCTGTTTTACGTCATTTGGTGAAGGTATAGCGCACGACCAACTTGCGTCTCCTGAAGATGCCTCGTGTTGAGGCGAAACACGTGTCGAGTTTTTTTTAACAATTTGGTGGTGGAGGTGGTGTTGTGGTGAAGTTGGCATCGTCCACATAAGGAGGGAGGGAGGGAGGTGCACTCCTACATGTGGATGGTGTACTTCTGCACGTAATATTTTATCATAATAATGAATTTCCGCAAAGTAACGCCTGATTCTATCAATAATTTAGCGGGCTTCTTTGGCATGTATATCATCAAAACCGACCACCCTCTAAATGGAACTAGCATTTCATCAATTGACTAGCATATTGACGTATATTAAATGCCTTCTGACATATTGATACAAATTTGTTGAAAATATTTTAATTTATAAGTCTCCTTTCTCTGTGCTCAGTCAAGTGCATTGCCAAACCGAAGACAATGAAGTAAGCACAGAAATCTGTTTTTAGACATAACGCATCTACAAATGTTTCTATCGGTACTATCAGTAGCAAATATCAAATCTGCGTCTTCGTGGTTAGACTTGAATACAGCTGTGTACATAAATAGACCAATAAAAGCTTGCAACTCAATTATATCGATATATTTTAGTTCTGGATGATTTTGCTTTATATATTTAGATCTATATTCGTCTAGCTTCTCGTTGGTCCAAAAAAAAATTTCCGATAAAATATCGTCATTTATATATTGTTTCCATAAAGAATAAGGATCTTTTCCATCATTTTGGGTCAAATTGGTACACGGGAAATAATATTGTGTTGTACTGTTTTAACTGATCTGCTTGGAGGTAATTTGGACGACTTACATTTATTTTTTCCTCTAAAATAACCCAGCCTTGAGACCGGAACATCTTTATCTAATGACGATAATGGCGCTTCCAGATGATCAGGTTGAGTTTCTTCAGTATCAGAAATATCCGCACTAGTATCCGTATCATGCTCACTGTGCTCTGGACAAAAATCTTCTCCAACGTCGTCAAACTCTGATCCGCTGGAATCTTAATCCACAAGCCAGTTCTCACTGTTTAGATTATTTATACATATCCGAGATCTTTTTGAATGCTGTAAATCTGTCGCAAAACTATATCATTTACTGCCGGAAGTCCCTGGTGTATCCATAGTTCATAAAATCTGTGAAAATAACAGTTTGCTATAACAAAAAACTTTCGTAAGTACCGACGAATTTCAAAGCGTAATTACCTACTCACCAAATACGCGCGCGACGTCAACGTAGACACTGAACTTGCAGCTACTAAAAATCGGGACCCTGTATTGTGCGGGGAAAGGGGTAAACTAACAAGTCTAGTACCTGCCGGGGCCTCTCACACCGCACGCCGGTACTTAAAGGTTAAAAAGACACCATCTTACTATCACGCGCTTCAGGTCAGAAACCAATCTTGCGCATCACTTCCTGAGTAATCGTGTTGTGAATCTTGGAACAGATTGCCAGCCATCGTAGTTTCAGCCAATTGAGTCAAATCATTTAAAAATAGACAAGACAAGTGGTTTAAAAGCTTAAAGTGTGGACCTTACTAGAGTGACATATTAAGTAAACAATATTGTTGTGACTTGTGAAAAGGACTTGGAGACAGACACACCAGCAACTCATGCTGCTCGTCAATAATTTTAATAATAATAACAGTAATTTAGCCACTATTAGCAGCGTCTTCGACGCGATATACTAGTGACGTTTTGTTGACCGACATTATGCACATTATGCGTTTAATGTCAATAATCTAACCAAAGAAAATTTGTTTAGGGTATTGCCCAACTAAAATAAATTATTTCTGGTTGTTGGTTTACGAAGTGCTACCTGGACCTTCAGAATTTCAGTTAACTCAACGATCCTTCTGACATCGAAAGCGATTAGCCATACTTATTAATATTAAGATTTATTAAGATTTAAAATTATGCCATTTTGTATTGAAATAAATAAAAACTTCTTATTATTTTTTGTTCATGCAAAGCTAGCGGAATTTAGCGCTATTTTTTGTTAAAGCAAATTAGCGGAATCTAGCGCTTTTTTCAAGCGCTTCTAGCGCATCAGAGAGGTGGCAGCATTGGTATTCTGGTCACACAGGTTGAAAAAAAATCTAAGACCAAGTGTCTCAAGAAAAAAATATATATCGATGGCACGATTTTCAACATTGGCAACACAAATCGGACGCCATGTTGTATTGTGTTTGAAGTGAAATAGAATAGAAAAGAAACTTTGTACAGTTTATTGAGTTTAGCGAGTGTGTATAATTTAGCGGAGCAAAAGGCATTAGGTTCGTACTTACCATTTATCCTAGGTCTTAAATAATGTTCTTTCATCAAAAAACCCTTCGTACAGTAAGTACAGCGGGTGTGGTAAGAGAGCATATTTAGTACAAGAGGACTACGTACTTATTGTTTGTTTTCTTACATTTTACTGGACTGTATTCCGAAATAGAAGGGTCGGCGTGATGCTATTTGGTTTACATTTTGTCCTTAGAGTATTTATTTGGTTTGGTATGAATCGATATCTGTGCATACCGAACGGCGCATCTTATTGTTTTTTTTTCCGTAGGTGCAGGGTGCATTACTGCATCTTCTAAATCATGAGCTATCAGCTACCACCGTCACAGAACCGAACAAGTAAGTGACCATTGATTTATGCTGTTTTTGATGATGCCTGAAACAGAATGTTTGTAATTAATGAATTTGCTTTGTGTGAGTCATGTCAAAGATATTTACGAATGTTTTAATTATGATAATAGACTTGTGCACTACATAACAGTGGCTGTTAAGGTTTTTGATAACTATAAATGTGCAGTCACTTGTCAACATTGTAAACCAGATGGTTGTCAAAAAGTATTTTTTTACTTAAAACTGACTTGTTCACCCCGATCAAAGTACCTACTAATATATAAAATACTACTTAAATCATGTAAAATCTATATTTTAGCATGTTGACGGGCAGTTATGGCTACAGCCGTCTAGGTAGTGATAAGTGATTGGGCGATATGCCCGTCCACATCTCAGTTTTAACATGTTTTAAAAGGAGTACTCACTACAATAGATTTTTCATACTGTCATAAGATAAGAAATGGCATGTTGTACTGACAGTTATGTAAAATTAAGATTAGTACTAGCAAAACGTAATTTTTTTTTAAAACATAACTTCTCGCACACATTTACAGTTTTATGAACCCCACCATACTCACACTTTGCGGGTAGCGCTGGGAGTCTATATTACAATCAGTTCAATAGTCTGCCATTTATAGTTTTTAATTACAGAAAGTAATAAACTATTTACCTGGTAATAAGGAGGTTCCTTTAAAAATTTAAAATCAAAATAAAACACTATAACAATAATTTACATCATATCACTTTAAAACACAATATATATGTGTCTATTTTGAATTTTACCACCTAAAAATGTTATTATCAAGTAATAATAAACTATTATGACACTTATAAATATCATTTACTAATAAATTTTATTTTTTGTTTTTTAAATTCCTTCCAAGAATGAATTATATAATCAGTGTTAAGTTAAACACTTCATTCATTTCAAATCTGTTGCCCTGTTGGCCAAAATAGAACTCTGCCCTAAATTCATTCTATTTGTACCTATTTAAGTATGGATAAATATCTTGCAATTTTTCTTGTCCAATATTAAAAAAATAAGTCCCCAAGGCTTGCTACTGACATTTAATTAGGGTGATTGACGAAATAGAAATGATGAACCTATCCTCTTTTGAAATTAAACAACAAAATGGAGTTCTTTCAATTGTTTTTATTTACGATCCCCATTATTAAAACAAACTAACCTTAACATTAAAAGACTGATTAGTGACTTTCTCCTCATGTTTGGTGTTATTCTAAACTTATCAATAGGCTAAGTTATTTGTATTTTATTCTCTTATAAATCATGCGTGTATTTACCACAGTGTAAACTAAATAGCATTAAAATTATAAGTGAGCAACTGGCTGAAGCAGTTGTCGGTTAGACGGTTGATTTGGAAGTACTAGCCTTTAAATAAATATGTCCTGATATAGATCAATTAATTTGATACATCATTGTAACATTGTCTTGCATTAGAAGCAAATGTATTATGCATGACAAACAAAGAAAGGCAAAATAATTATTTGGCAAGACTAAAGGAGTTCAACAGTGTCACTCATCTGTGGTTAAGGCAAGAAATCAATGTGTTTTGTGCTTGTGCCTTGTACACATGATATACATGTGTTAAATGTGTGGATAGTGCAGACTATGGCAGTGAATCCTACTAATATTATAAATGTAAAAGTTTGTTTGTCTACATGGATGGATGGATGTTTGTTACTCTTTCACGCTTCAACCACTGGATGGATCGGGATGAAACTTGGCATATAGGTTAGTTCCTGGAATAGCATATGGGCTACTTTTAATCCCGAAACTCTCACGGGAATAACTATAACTGAGCCTAACGAATGATAGCTACAGCTTGATATAGCAAACTTCATTAGTGTAATTAAGGAGTAAATCACAGTCGCCGATAACAGAATTTAGGGTGGGCTAATTAAGGAGTAAATAACAGTATTAATACTGTGATAAAATAAAGGAGTTCCACGCTGATAACCAAATTTAGGGTGGGCAGAGCCGCTGGCAATGTCTAGTGTAGTATAATTTGTGGCCACCTTCTGTATTTGTTTATGATGTATATATATCCATTCCACAGAGTCTAGCTATGAGTAATAAGATATAGTTAATTTAAATTTAGCAGTGCTGTACTGACTTTGTAAGATGTGTAAGTGCATTAGCTAACAGTGTGATATATTTATTTGACTGTCAGGCAATCACAGTGTTTTAGATATTATAATTAGTTAGTTTTATTGTATCAGCTAAAAGTAAATCACATTTTATGAACAAGGTGTACTAAGCAAAAAACAGAGAATTATCAAGTGACACATAAGTTATTGACAACATTTTTTTGTCATAAAAGATTTTGTTCGGGTTATTAGTAGTTTATAGAATAGATTTTTTTTAACTTTGTCATAATTTTTACCTGACGAGGTTTGTATTTTGTTTCTAAATATTTAGTAATTAGTGAAAGCTTTTTCGTGGATTGTTTGACATGCCTTTTGTAGGTGGTTTTTTTTAGTATGGAGTTTTTTGAAAAAAGGGGGTCAGATATTCTATCATGTGACTGCTTATTATTAAAAAAAATTACATATTTTTTTTCATTACTTCAGATTAAATTTCTCGATTTTATGCATATGTATTTGACCTGTATAACACAGGTTTCACTTATTGTGACTATGGATTTTTCAGTGTCGCATAGCAACTATGGTGGATCTGACGTGCCAATGGCGTCAAGCAAGGAGCAACAGACTCTTTTGTGGCAACAGAACTCCTACTTGGTGGATTCAGGAATCAACTCAGGGGCTGCTACTCAGGTATTGTTTACATTCACACAAATAAGTTGTATTGTTTATGTATTTTTGTTACGATGAAATATTGTATTGTATTGTAAGATTACATGATTTACATCAGAAGTACATGTATGAATATGGTTTGTTTTAAAAAAAATAAGATACCCACACAGGGGATACATGGAATTGATAGAAATATGACTCTGAAAATAAATTTTCATGTAAGAAAACGAAACTTACCTATATTTGTATTTATAGAGATATTCCCCTGATTGAGTCACAGAAATCATTTTAATACAATAATTGGTTAAACTACTTTTTTTTATGTTGATAGTACTAAAATATTTCCAATTTATACATTTTATAAAATTTCAAACCTTATAGAGCCCCTGTGAGTAGAGGCTCAAATGAATATTGCACTTCTTTGAGCAATGACAATCCATGCCTTGCCTTCTTTGTGGCATCTAAAAATCAGACATTCATAATAGAAAGATTACTTAAAATAGAAAATAACCACAAACAGGGAAAAATACGCCATTAAGTGTTCTTCACTTAAAATGTTAAAATTCTGCCAGAAATACTGCCTTCTGATTTTTTTTTTGTTTAAAAGTGTTATTTTTTCATATTTTTTTAATAAATAGAAATAAAATGCACCTTTTAGATATATATCAGATCTTAAATAATTCATCCAATTCTCAAAAACATTGGTATATGGTATTTGGCAGGTTCCATCTCTCACTGGCAAGGAGGATGATGAGATGGAAGGAGACCAGCTTATGTTTGATTTGGACCAAGGATTTGCTCAGGGATTTACCACAGATCAAGTTGATGGTATGTGCTTTTTTATGTATCTAAAAAGATGACTAAATTATATTTTAAATATTTGTGTAGAGTAACATTGTTCATAATTTTAGATATGAATCAACAACTATCTCAGACACGATCACAGCGCGTCAGAGCAGCTATGTTCCCTGAGACCTTAGAAGAAGGCATTGAAATCCCTTCTACTCAGTTGGATCCAGCTCAGCCGACAGCCGTGCAGCGCCTGTCTGAGCCGTCGCAGATGCTCAAGCATGCTGTAGTTAATCTGATCAATTACCAAGATGATGCTGATTTGGCCACTAGGTTTGTAGACTTTGCAATAGTAATGCATGCTTGTAAAAATTAACATTAGATGGCAGAAATGATTTCTAATATTGGCATCATTTACTGTATTTTAACTTCATATTTTATGTACTTTAGATTTTGCTCACCCCTGACATAGTTATATTGGACGGTTTAAAATCAAACATGGCAACGATTTTAAGTTTAACACCAAGCTATTAAACAGTAAAAATCCGTTCTACTTAACTGTTTTTAGTGATAGCATAGAAAATAGACAAAAATCCTTAGAAAAAACTAATCCTAATATTTTTTTATAAAAATAACAGATGAACAAAAACAACCTAACTAAACCAATGTGCATGAGCAAATTGTATAATCATGACTTTCTACTTGTAGGGCTATACCTGAGTTGATCAAGTTACTGAATGATGAAGACCAAGTAGTTGTGTCTAAAGCTGCCATGATGGTCCACCAGCTTTCAAAGAAAGAAGCATCACGCCATGCTATCATGAATTCCCCACAAATGGTAGCAGCTTTGGTCCGTGCCATCTCCAATAGTAATGATTTGGAAACTACCAAGGGAGCTGTGGGGACCTTGCATAACTTGTCTCATCATCGGCAAGGTTTGCTGGCCATCTTCAAGAGTGGTGGTATCCCAGCCTTAGTGAAACTCCTCAGCTCTCCTGTAGAAGCTGTACTCTTCTACGCAATTACTACCCTCCATAACTTGCTATTGCATCAAGATGGGTCTAAAATGGCAGTCCGCCTAGCAGGTGGTCTACAAAAGATGGTAGCTTTGCTGCAGAGAAATAATGTGAAATTCCTCGCTATTGTAACTGACTGTCTTCAAATTTTGGCATATGGAAATCAAGAGTCCAAGCTCATCATTCTTGCATCTCAAGGGCCAATTGAGCTGGTTCGGATTATGCGGTCCTATGACTATGAAAAATTGCTGTGGACCACCTCTAGGGTGTTGAAGGTTAGATATTTGAACTTTTACATTGAATCATTCTTAAAATAATCTTTATATATAAAAATTACGTGTCACGTTGTTTGTCCGTAATGGACTTCTAAATTACTGAACCTATTTTAAATTTGATTTGTACACCGTGTGCAATTTGATCCAACTTGAAAAGCTTACATCTCAATTTATAGTCGCAATATTATTTTATAGCAAATTATTTGTCTATTATCTGTTATCTCCAAACGATTCTTCAATAGATGGCGCTATATTAAAAATACAAACTTTTCATATAAGGGGCCGTCCATTAATCACGTGAGGCTCGAAAGGGGGGGGGGTCCGGCAAAAATGAAGAAATATCACAAGGGCGTGTAGTAAGATATCACGTGTATTTATTTTTTCGTCAAAATTCAAAAAAAAATAAGATAAAAAAACATCACGTGATTAATGGACGGCCCCTAAGCTACAATTTAATTGCTGGTGAGGTGAAAATGTTTTTTAACCTTTAACTAACTCTTACACCCATTTATTATGCTATACTAGGCGATACCTGTAACTGTCCGTGTGTGAACTCACAAATATTAGCTTTTGGTATAAAATGTATCATATGTGTTAATCCCTGGACCATTACTTAGCATACCAAACCAAATTTATATTGCATTTAGTAGATTCACTTGATGCTCGAATACACAAATAAACAACAAATTGAAAACAAATTTTTCTTGAGATGTACTTGCACTGCACTTCACTTCACACAAGCCAATATTTTTACACTGTACTTTACATACAAATAGCCCTTTTAGTTTTAAGATAGTGAAGACAATACTAACTTGTTTGTAGGTACTGTCAGTGTGCTCAAGCAATAAGCCTGCAATTGTTGAAGCAGGGGGCATGCAAGCCTTAGCAATGCATCTTGGCAACCCTAGCGGTCGCCTGGTACAGAACTGTCTGTGGACACTGCGGAATCTATCTGATGCAGCAACTAAGGTAAATAATCCCTAATTTGCAAAGACAAATATTTATACACAAGCTTATTTCATTGCAATTTATCACATGACTTGTTAGCGTTCCATGTACCTAATATACAAAGAGGGCTGAATACTCTTCGAAAAAGCGTGGACGATAGAACTACGCCAAAGAACAATTCCATCTGCGGATATTATAGAAAACTGTACAGGCGTATCAGCGCAATTTAACGTTTGTTATTAAATCAGTTTATATTATTTCGAGTTAAGTTAATTTTGATCCTAGTGTACAATTAAATAAAATCGAACGAGACAGTGGACATGATGTCATACGGAAATCCGAAAGGGTATTGAACTATTTCAAAAATTTACTGCATATCATCAGTTAACCTTGCAAGAGTGTTGTGGGTTTAAAATGTTAATTTTTACGACAGCTGCAAAAAACTTGATTCTTATTAGTTATCTCACCTGCAACTTTCAACCATTTTTCCTTCGTTTATTCATGCTTTGATAAACTAAAATGACAGTCTTTTCAGTTATTCAGGTCAGAGCATAGCATCGGTCGCGTCCTCTATAATATATTATACTGATGTCCTGTGTAAAATTGGACCATATTATGGTTACCTTAATGTGTTGGATAGGTATATTTAAGTGCTTGGTTCGCTCGGAACGCTTTCTCTGGTTACATGCATCACAGAATTATGACTTCTCATATTAGATGTTATGTTTTAATTTTGATAAGCCATTAAAAATTAAGTGTGGGTCCTGTTTGTGTTGTAGGTCTATGGTTTACAATGTATGAATATATAACCAGAACAATTAATTGTTTGAGATCTTGTAATGGAGTGTCATACCGCCATATACTAAATTATTTAATTTTTAACTAGGTATAATGCTTTATTTAGAATACTTATATTATATATTGTTAATGTAACCCTAAAATTGCTAGATTCTTAATGACCGTGTAATAGAAATTAGGGTGGATGGTGCTGCTGGGAAAGTCTAGTTATATTATAAATGGATATACCCATGTAGGATTTCAGCATAATTATTTCTAGTTAAAATTATTATAAAAGATACTGGTAGATGGTAAACATAGTATAGTGTAACCTCTATAATTTACTGAACAAAACCTTGTCTCGTAGGTGGAAGGACTTGAAGGCCTACTCCAGGGTTTGGTCCAAGTTCTGGCGTCCACGGATGTGAACATTGTTACCTGTGCTGCAGGCATCCTCTCGAACTTGACGTGCAACAATCAACGCAACAAGGTAATTGTATGTTTCATGTTTTCATTTTTTATATTAATTTAAGTCACATTTAATATATAATAACTAAGCTTTTGCCCGCGATTTAATTTTAAGGTGTTTTTATTCAGACGTATGTTTGAAACACTTTTGTTAGGTACTCAATTTACTGTTATTTCAAATAAGATTTTAACAATGACAACTTTATCAAAATCTGCTCTCATTTTTAGGGTTCTGTACCTAGAGGGTGCCAACGGAGCCCTATTACTCTATTACTAAGCCTACTCTGTCTGTCTGTCTGTCCGACCGACCATTAATAGGGCTATCTTTTAGACCGAAATTGGTAGAAGCCTGAATAAAAAAACTAGATTTAAGTGGAGAAGTACTTGCCTGCCATATGGTCCTGGTTTGATGTTATGCCGACAACTCTTAGGCGCGTCGCTTTTGAGCGCCATTTTTATTTAATACCAAAACCTTATTTTAGTACCAACTACCCGTTCCTTTTAGGTGCAGCTGATAATTCCAGCTAGCTTTTGACTGTTATAACGATACGCCGTAATTTCTTGATAATTTAGTGTATTTTTATATTAAGGATTTTATTATGATTTTTTCATTATTTATATGAGATTAAACAAATTCTAATAACACAAAGCCGATATTTTACTTATTGACTTTTCGAATTGAATGCATCCTAAGTCCAATCAGTTTCACATATTTATAAGTTATATGAAATAAAAGCCGGGTTATATAAATAGTTATATAAATAAAGCAAAAATTTATTCAAATCATTCTTGTATTATTGTGTTTTTATCACAATATATTAATAAAACACAAAAAATCAAACAATTTGCATTTATTCTTGTATTATTGTGATTTTTTAAGATTTATAATTAGTTGGTGGTACAATACGTGGTCAAGTTTTGACAGTTAAAACTCAATATATAAATGAGAGAAAAATTCACTTAAGAACTCTTTACTGCATTTTTGAAGACCTATTTGTCCAAGGACTTTGTGTCTCAAACAATGCGGTGTGTTAGTAAAAGAAATTCATCCCTTAGTTTTGTATAAAGCTACCCTTAATTTTTATCACAATTCACGAACATGAACCCAAAACTATAAAAGTTCCTGATTTGTCATTTGGCTACAAAACTCTTAAAAGTACTTGTCGGAGAAGAGTTACTTTCACTGTTATTTCAAATTTGGAAAGACAAATGTCTTAGATTCTTTTTGTTGACAGGTGACAGTATGCCAAGCAGGCGGAGTAGACGCTTTGGTGCGCACCGTGGTCTCGGCTGGTGACCGCGAAGAGATCACCGAGCCAGCTGTCTGCGCACTTCGTCACCTTACTTCGCGGCACGTTGAAAGCGAAATGGCACAGAACGCCGTGCGACTGCATTATGGTTTGCCAGTAAGTTTAGCTGTTGTAATCAGTTAGTTAGAGGTCAAGCTCTAAAGTCAGCAGTAAAATCAATTGGTGTTGGTTTGTGTTAATTTTGACTGATCAGCTCAAAATATTTCAAGTAATTTATCACAAAAATGGACAGTAAGACTACTATAATATAATATTTCGTATTTATTCGATCTTTTATGCTTAATTTACATGGTATTTAACTATATGTAATATTATTGTAAAAATGCAACACGTATACAGCATATTTTATCTGTTTTTAATGAGAAATTCTCAGCAGTTTGTCTGGCGAGGATAAATGAAATTCCACAAAACTGTTAAGTCCAAGTAGTTTTAAAAGAGTTTGTTTCTATTTGCCACTTTTCAGCAGAAATCATCATTGTCAACCAGTAGTATCGTAAAGCGTATAATAGTAGTTTTAAACATTTTGGTTTCATACTTAACTGACTCTAATTCCAGAGCAGAAAAAACCTATTTGAAACAATATATGTACATATCATTTCTAATCAAATTAAAGCTATTCAGTACTATCAGTCTTAGGGTTCCATACCTCAAAAGGAAAAAAGAAACCCTTATAGTATAGAAAAAAAAGTCCGTCAGACAAGACCCTTTTACTCAAGAAAGCGTGGATCAGCTTTATATAACAGCTTAATAACAAAATTTGCCTAAAATACGGTCATTTTTGTCGGCTATAAATTCGTAGTCAAATAAATCAAAACCTATGGGGATACTTCCCGTTGGCCTAGATTTATGAAATTTGGCAAGAACGAAGATGTTACATCACAAATATATAGGAAAAGATATCATGATGGAAGATATAATTATAATAAGTTTGTACGGTACCCTCAGTGCGCGAGCCAAACTCGCACTTGGCCTATTTTTTGTAAGTCTGAAGATTAAGACTCGGATCTCGACAAAAAAAAAAGAAATTGTTTTTTAAATCGTGTGATTGCATGTACTTCAAATTTACAAATGTTAATGACTGGTTGCAGGTGATAGTGAAACTGCTGCAGCCACCGTCCCGTTGGCCGCTGGTAAAGGCGGTGGTAGGTCTAGTGCGCAATCTTGCGCTCTGCCCCGCCAATCACGCTGCATTGCGAGAACATGGCGCCGTACATCACCTGGTGCGCCTGCTGATGCGCGCCTTCAACGACACGCAGCGGGTAAGTATACGAACGTAGCGTGTACAGTCTAATGAGTAATAGTTGACAAATGATGTGAAAATGTATGTCAATATTACTAAATTTAAATATGTCAAACGTTGGTTTTGTTATTACACATCCACACTGTTGGTGTACGACTATATTGTAGTACCTAAAAACTTATTCTCAATTCATCCGAGATCATTTTGATTTAGATTTAATTAAATTAGAGATTATCTAAAAGACACCATCTCGACTGTTAAATTTCAAATGTCGACATCATTTTCTCGTTTGCTATATTCTCACTATCAATCGAAACAACTTCCAAATAAAATTTCGTTCGAAGCGGTGAAATGTTGCAATTATGGACCAATTCCGCTGCCAGGTAGGTTCCATTACACAGTTTTACAGCGGCTTTAAAAACGCCTACCTTAATTTACCTCTTTCAATTTATTAAAAAGCTTTTGGTGACTAAAAAATGTTTCAAGCAACATTTTACGCGTGTTTTATAATTATAAATAAGGAAATAATAAGTATAACTTAATAATTGTTTGTAAATAAACCTCTATTCTGAAAAATTAATATATTCTTTAAACGGAACGTATTTGGACATAAATAAAAAAAACTCTGTTTTTGTTGAGTATTTTATTTGTTTATTTAGTTGTAAGTTACAAGTTATTCTTACTTTTCAAAGGTGTGTTTGTTTTTATTAAATTATTTTCATGAAATTACCACCTATTATGTATAATCTAAATACTACGCTGCACTAAATCTAAAATATTTTTGTCAGTGTATGTGGTGTAAAACTAGTGTTTGTTAAATATATTTATATTTATGGAAATCAAAAAAAATTGAAGGATATTATTGTCATAGGCGACTCCAGTAATTGTGAAAGTTGGCCAATCAAAACTTGAGGAAAAACTAATGTATTGTGAAAGAGGTACGAGAGAGAGAGAGAGAGAGATTAAAAGTAAAAAAATATGACATTGCCTAATATAAGTCTTTTTTTCCGCCCATATAATTACTCAGACCTACATTTTCGACACACGACTAAATAACCCGCAATACCGATAGCTAAGAACAATGTTTCAAGAATCATACCTAAACTGGTAGGGTTGTCAACTGACACATTTAGTAAATTAAATCAATAGATAGCTGATATCAATTTCGTCCCTAAGATCAATGTATGGAGCTACCCCTAAATATATTTTTCTTAAGTTCATTACAAATCCTTTGGCGGTTAACATAAGACTTTCCTGTAAAATTTCATCACAATCTACATCTGCAAAGATAGCGGAATTAAACGCTGTGACATACGGATAGACGGACAGACATGATGGATTTATAAGGGACCTTTTTGGCATTTGGCTATGGAACCTTTACAAAGATCTCTGATTTTATTTGTATTCAGTAGGGAGGTACCAATAATATAATTATGCATATTTATGCGTATACATTAATATATGCATATATGTATCATTATTATCCTAGGTACCTACCTACGTACTTACGTTTTTTAAGATTCACCTTCCTATTGTAATTATTTAGCCAACTTAGAATAAAAAATATAGGTATTTAGCTGTCAAGATCTTTTAGGTATGTAAAAAAGGGAATTTCCTTTTTTTTTATTAGAATTGTTCATACACACAGTACATGTAATTGGCATTTCTAAGAGGCTTTGCACTAGTCGATGGCAATCACTAAAAGAACTATAATTTAAATCGCTCGCACACGAAGCCCTGAGATGCGCACGCTCACTGAGTAAGCCAGTTGGAACCGGTTTTTACTCTAGCGGGCGTCAGTCCTCGCCCCGCGCGCCGTGTCAGTGACGGGCCACGCACACATACCCGTGCTTGTAGTAGTGCTCTCGCTAGCGCCGGTTGTTTGTTTGAAACTATCAGTATGTAGATTATTTAGTCATGTGCTTTAGATCTTAGAACATATTGTTTACACTAAGATTAGAATGAAGTTTAAAACCCAATCATTTTGAACGAAATTTGTCATGATTTGAATTCGAGGTGTAGTCTCGAACGGTCCGGACCACTCGAAGCAGTTCGAGGGATTTGCGTTCGACATTACCAGAATTGCTTAACTTCTTTTTGTCCAATAAAAGTTCGAATTCGTACTTTATTCGTGATTAATTCGATCGCGTGAAAATTGGCTCTCTGAATAGTACATAGAGACATTACATGCACAAACATCGATTTTTAGATTCGTTTAGTGGTGGACGCAACAACTTTTTGTTGGATCGCGTCGCTGTCTATTTCACAGTACTTTCTGCGTTATCGCAACTCCGAAGTACACCCAACAATAATTTTTTTCACTTAAGTCTGGTTCAGTGGCCAAAATTAAAATATTTTATGTGGAATTATTCATAACCTTACTTTTGCTCATATAAATACTACGCTTGTACTGGGTCATTAGTACAGGCCTAATTTTTTGCTTTTAAACTATGTAAACCTGTCATTATTTATTTTCAGCAACGTTCATCAGTGTCTGGAAGCACCAGCGGTGGTGCCGGCGGCGGTGGAACAGGCGGCGCGTACGCTGACGGCGTGCGCATGGAAGAGATCGTGGAGGGAGCTGTGGGCGCCCTGCACATCCTCGCACGGGAGACGCACAACCGGCAGCTCATCCGGCAGCAGAACGTCATCCCGATCTTTGTGCAGCTGCTGTTCAACGAAATCGAGAACATACAGGTGCGTTTGTACTACCAGCAGGTATTAATGACTTATACTAAGGAGCCACTTCTAACCAGAAAGCTAATTTCAAAAATTTGATTCTACAGATATATTATAAGATATTTTCAGAACGTTTTTTTGTTGTTTCTCCGAACTGTCTCATATCTGCTAAAAACAGCCACTTGCTATCTACAACTCAGATGTTTATTCTAGAAACAATACAATATTTTCCAAAAATAGCTTGCAATTGGTAATATTTTTCTGTAGCACATTTTGGAAATTCGCGTTTTTCGTAAGAGGGTCGCCGGGGTCGACACTAGTGACCGGTAAAGAGTGACCATACTGTATAAAGTACTTTTACCTATACTCTGCTTTAGAAAAGAAATGTGGGTAGGAATATTATTGCTTAAAAAAAATTCCAGCCTGTTTCGGAACAAATTAATTCAAAATAAATGGCTACTAAGATTTAGATACTTGGTAACAATTATGAATAAATACAATTTTACAAAAATGTTGTTTTTAAAGTGATTACGAAGTTTGTAGTTTCTGGTCATTATTGAATAACTTGTAGTAATATGTACTTGCATTAACAATTACATTTCGTTATTGTTGACCTGTTCTTAAATTACAATTTACCCAACTTTATAAATGATTGCTCTTGCTCTAGTTCCAGTTAAAATTCCAAAAATGAGGTAAACCACATTGTTAATAGTTCGTTGTGGGCATCGTTGCACATTCAAAAACATTATAATAAAAGGTTTGATTTTTAAGAGGCTTAGTGAAATAATGAATGGGTAATATTCATGTTTTATTTTTATATTTTAATTTAACGAAAATTTGTTACGAAAAAGTCTATGCAAATATAACCTTATTTAGGGTTTATACTTATAATTCTGTAACTGTTAAAAAAACCAACCATAGTTAGTGGTTAAAAATCAATATATGAGTACTGTATTGTACCTTAGTGTAAGTATTTGTGCAATGTGTGCTTGTAGTTCAGGTCACATTTTTTGTACTTAAAATTCGTAATTTATTAGTTTGTATTTCATACCCTATTGGTTGAAGTAAGTTCTGAAAGACTAGCAGTGAATTTTGGTTGATTTTTTTTAATGGACTTTGGTCCCTGGTAGATTGCTCCAAGGAACCGTAGATAAATCAATAGGCATGATGCCAGTTGGTTAAAGTAGTTTATTCAAACACTTACAATCAAGTAATTCAAAAAGTAGCGCGTCTAACGAAACCTACTTCGTTGCTCCCTCACTCACAGAGTTCATTCAAAATATCTACTTAATGTTGTGGTTTTTACAACATATACAATACTCTGTACTGCATTGCAGCGCGTGGCAGCCGGAGTGCTCTGTGAGTTGGCCGCAGACAAGGAAGGCGCTGAAATGATAGAAGCTGAGGGCGCCACCGCGCCGCTAACAGAATTGCTGCATTCGCGTAATGAAGGTAAAATATACTCAATTAATATTATGTCTATTTAGAATTAATACGTAAAATATTTGATAAATTGTCTATAATGCAGACTATTATACCCAATATACAGATGTGTAGATTAAATAAACTTGTAAGAAGCAAAGCACGAATTTACTGATAGTAAACATCATTGGGAGTACGTGTGAATATGGCTTGGCTTGGCGATGTACCTGCATAGTAAACGCATTTTACAACTGCATCGTACAAAATTATCTAATTAAGATTGTCTGTCGTTGTACTAGATTACAATGTATAGCTGCGGTAAGGTTTGAATGGTGCCTGTGCTATTTATTATTTCAATTTATCAAAGTTTTATCTTTTGTATCAATTCACAAATTGGAATCTTCAAAATATTTGAACTAATTTTAATCCAATCACGGTATTTAATTATTGTTATTAAATATCGTGGACGTTGAATTGACTGCAGGTAGGAGTTTTTATTAACCGGTTTTCTGTCATGATAGGTGTAGCCACTTACGCGGCGGCAGTGCTTTTCCGTATGTCCGAAGACAAACCTCACGAGTATAAGAAGAGACTCTCTATGGAGCTGACTAACTCACTGTTCAGAGATGATCATCAGATGTGGCCCAATGATCTTGGCATGCAGCCTGACTTGCAGGTATGTTGTTACTTTGTAACTTAAAATAGTGTTTGGTAACACTCCTCAATTGGACGTGGTAATTGAATATGAGTGCCAAGAGTGGGAAACCAATACAGTTTTTTTTTTTTTTTTTTTCTTTATTTTTCTTTGTTTTTTATAAAGTTATTGAATATCTTATTTTGATATTTTTACACGCCACATTTTTGACATATGGCTAACCTTGGTGATCGTCAAAAGTGGAAAAACCTGTGATAGTTAAAAATGAATGTTAATCAAACAGTAAAGATGATAATAATATGCATTATGCAATATGTTAAATGCAATTTATAAAATACTATGTAAATGCTAAACTTAAACTAAAATTAACCTCTCTATATAGCCTGGGTTTTTAATTTTAATACCCGCCTTTACATCAGATTTGGTAATATTTTTTATGGCTAATCACCGAAGAAACGCTTTAGAAACACAGGTTCACTGGAAGAAATCGCATTATGCGATAAGTGCGCCTTTGTACACTAGTGTAATTAAATTAAGTCTGATTTGATTTCTTGTGATATGACTGTGTACTAAAAGTGTTTAAGCAATAAATAAATAAATCTAGTTGAAAAGAAGTTGTGAATTTTTGGTCTAATAAAAAAAATGTCATACAAGTACTCTTCCTAATAGACACTAGGATCAAATTTGATTTGTTGGTCCAATGTCCATAGAATTGCCTGTTCTCCTAAAAGAAATTCATACTATTTTTTTTTTAATTGAGGTAATGTGTTATCAATATACAATGATGGATATATTTACCAAGGTTACCTAATTTTGATGTTCACTTACACATTAAATAGATAACTCAGATTTTGTTTTTTTATTTTATTTTTGAATTTACATTTTGGTTTGTTTATTTATTTGATTACCGTTTATTAGGATATGCTCGGGCCAGAACAGGGATACGAGGGGTTATACGGAACTCGGCCGTCATTTCATCAACAAGGTGAGGTTTATGACCAAAAAAAAGGCTAACTTTGGTCTACCAACATTTATTATAAGAATTTATCTATATCTAGTATTATTAAGGTATTTTTAGTTATTATGTTACATCAAGGTATTACAGAATATTTAAATAAAAAATGTATTAGTTCCATTTAATTGTTTCTCAACATGTAAAATAAGTTTTGTTTGTGATTGTCCTAGAAACATTAATCCTGAAAATTAAGAATTTTGAATTATGGTATATTTTAATTGTCGATACGATATCGACACCGATTACTATAGTAAGTTATCGGCGACACAGATACCGACAATATGTTAAAAAAAAAATGGAAATCAATTTAACTTAATATTGATAAGTAAGGAATTTAAGTGTGTTTTTTTTTTAACTTAATGTTTTTAAAATAATAAATTTTTGTGAGCTTTAAAAATAAATTGTATTTAAAATGAATAAATCATTATTTCAAAAAGAAATAATAATTTGAAAAAATCTGTCTTTCTTTGTTAGTTGAAAGTGACAGAAACAAAATAAAAACAGCACATATAAATTATTTGACAATACATAATCGTTCTTGACGAGGCCAGCTGTAGAAAAGAGAACTTTGCTTTTGGGATAGCATTAAAAACTTTGTTCTAACCAAACCTGTGTGTGTGAGATGCACAAACGCGCGCACAGTGAAGCAATGGATTGTTGTCTTCAAAAATTGTTACCTCATCAGTCCTATCGAAGACCGAAAAAAGCAGGGGTATTCCAAAGTAAAATATCGACCGAAAATCATTATCGATACAGAATCGGTATCGTTACATTAATTTAATGCAAATTGTTCACATAACCCTTAATAAGACGAATGCTGGTTTGAAATACCATAACATTACTTTTGATATATAGATTCTATTATTCTGTTCGGTTTCTTTGATCCATAAAAATGTTCTGTAATATTTTGTACTATTTTATGTTTGAGAAATATTTTGTATATGTGAAATAAGCGGAAGTAACCAGTTTTTTATCGGCTTGGTACAATTAAGGTGAATCCGAATCAGTTTTTTTTCCATACAACATAAAAAGCATATTAGGATTATAAGAAATGTCAGTGAACTGCAAAGCAAATAAAGTCTTTGTTGATGAAATGTATGATACATTTAATTAATTTGATATTTTTTTAATAATGTATGAAAAATAATATTTGGATACACCTTAGTATGGAATTATTTGCTTATAAAAACAACTTTTTCTGCAAAAAACTATTTATGGGTTTCCGGTAATTTGTTTAAACAAAATATTTTTCAAAAAACATTTTAATTATTAAGTTAGTTGTAGATATAATTTATCTGAACCTATTATAGAGGTGTCTTTATAAAATTTATCTCTTGTTTTTCACGCAGCTTAATCCGGGGCCTATATATCACTAAACAGGTGAAGGGATACTTGTTATTATGAATGTTTGTGTTTTAACAGTTTCGTTTCATCCTAAACTGCAGTTTTAGTAAGGATTTATCTTACATAATGCACAGATTCGAGTTAACGAATAGCTTTACTATTTAGCCTACTCCCTGGTGTGGTTAAAAAGCATGGTGATAATTTTGTTGTTATTTGTGTTCCATTGTTAAGAGCCCTGTTTGCGTACAGTCCAACTTTTGGTTGACTGATAAGGTTTTATAAAAAAAAAAAAATAGAAAACCGAAAGCATCACAAGTATTATAAACCTGACTCAAAATCTATTTGCAAATCTTGTAAACATAACCTTACTTTACTTAATGTTCACTTTTTCTAGTAATTTAATCATAAATCATTAAAATACTTACATGATAACTTTTATAGTCACATTCTTTAACTTGTTTTCAAATCACGACACTGATTAAATATAAAATCTGCAAAATTCCGAATTTACGATGAGAAATATTATACGTATTTATGTATATGTTGCATAGACTAACGAAGCGAAAGACGCGCGTCAAGGTCATTTTTGTTTACCCGAATTGCAAATAGATTTTGAGTCAGGTTTACCATAGTATTACCACAGCCTGAAGATTTATATGATTTATACAGTCGGTTATCGCGTTTGATGTTAAAAAAAAACCAATAACGTCTAGAGTCTATACATTTATGGTATTGCGACACAAACATTTGATAGGCTTGAAAACTCCTGTATGGGCACATGTGAAGACAGGCTAGTCGTTCAGTGCTCTCTTAAGACGCCTTCGATGGTCGAATGTGTTAATGAAATAAATGGGTGTCACTGGTGACCTCAAGTCAGAGCTACATTGAAGAAGCTCACATGTGCTGTATGTATCTGATATATTTCTTGATATATTTAAATAAATTATACCTATACAAATATAAGTGGAACGCAACTTTTATCTACTTTTCATACAGATATTTGTTATCACTAAATATTGTTTACATAAAGTTTAATATAATTATTTTTGTGATTCCAGTCAATTTACATCTATTAATTAAAATCCCGTAATGCTTCAAATGTGTTACCACCCTTGCTTTTTAATACGTCAGCTGCTTTAATTTGGGACAAGACGATATAAGCAGAAATTTTCATGGTTTTAAATGAGTTGTCTTGATTTGCGATAGTACCCGCAAAATATTGTAATAGGCTTTCTCGTTTCCTAGTAAGTCGCTTTACGCAATGCTAAAGCTTGTGTGATGAAAAGCAAATCCTACAATGCTTTACGATTTGTGCTTAATTAATTGTATGGGTCATGTAAGAACTCAGTGGCATACGTAAATAAGAGATCGGGCTTTCAAAGTTACCAATAAGCAAGTTCTGTGGTGAATTATGTCCTTGCGTATAGAAACTTTTAAAAAAGCCTCCAACGCCTATGTAAAACTAAAAGGACTGAACAAGGTTTTTAAAACAGGTACTTTCTTCTTTCCTAAGTAAGCCAAATTCACATTGTTTTGCATATTATTTCTTGTCCACTCCTTTTTTAATATAAGTTGATGTGGTATCTTTCATGTTATTGTATGTGTATTTGTTTGTATTTATATCTTTACGGCTTTATTCCTCAAACAATGTATGAAAGGTTAAATATTTTTGAAGTGAAAACAACTTTAACGGCGTTGTGCACTTTTTTGTAGTGGATAAAAAAACGTTAAACTCGCGTCAGGTCACGTGACCTGATCGAAAATTCGTAAGACGGAGGGAGAGTAGGGGAGGAAGTATCCCCCTCACTTTCTACCGTACGGCGAAAGTTCTGAAGTGTTAATTTTCTAATGTAATATAAATTGTCATGTATGTGTGCGATAAATATATTGTATATGATAATAATATATTGTATATAATAAATGAATATTGTATTTTACCACATTAATGATAGTACTTTTATACTGATAATTAAAGCAATCCGTGCAAAAATTATTCCCTAACCATTCCAAAATATCAAAAATGCACAACGTTAATATTCAAGTTTTCACTTCTGCTGGCACTCCCGGAGTGCAACCGGTTTTTTATTTTATTTAGACCTATGTTCTTTGGAGAAAGAAGTTCAGTATAAGTAGCAAAATATACTGAATATAGTTGAAATATACATTTTTGTTATGGTATCAAAACAACTTAATTGCAACTTTTTATTCCGGAACAGCTTATGACAACATGGCTTCTACTGGCAGCCATTTCTGTTAACCAATTAAACTACGAACATCCTATGATACTCTCGTAGGTAATCTAGCTATACCGCTGTTATACAGCTGCCTAGATGCTGCAAAGGAATAAACAATTCTTTCTTCTTCTTCTTTTCTACATACATAAATAAACACGCATAAAATGTGGGTAAAGCATTGCCTCAGCCATATCAAAGTTTTAGAAATGATTAAGATTTGTATTGCAGGCTACGACCAGATTCCGATAGACTCAATGCAGGGCTTGGAGATCGGTAGCGGATTCGGAATGGATATGGATATTGGGGAAAATGAAGGCGCCGGGGCCGCATCGGCTGACTTAGCATTTCCTGAACCACCGCATGATAATAACAATGTAGCTGCTTGGTACGACACTGATCTTTAGTTTATATCACTACTATTTGAAAACATTGTATACAATCATTAAATAATTAACTACTTTAAGTATGTACTATCTGTTTTAAGGTGAAATCGATTTCGATTTTTATCATACAAACTTCATTACATTAAATATGAATATAAACATTTTGCTACTTAAACTGTGTTATAATCATATAAGTACTGCTATTTACTAAAGGCGCATTAAGCATAAACATTTTTGTAATGCTAATGATATGATGAATACCCAGGAGTTTATACATTAATTCAATGAAAACTGGTTATACAATATTTCACTCGCATTTTAAAAACGAATATGCTTTTGCATCTGCGCTCTATGATTATAACTCATTTTATGGAGTGAACTGTTTATTAATTGAAGTTTGTATGGAACAACCTGGGTTGAAATCACCGCAAATGAAATTCCCTGAGCCACGAAGTAGTTTTTACAAATCAGGTTTATACAAGTTCCAAAAGTAACAAAAATATATACTTCCATGAATTGATTTAATTTTTTTGTTTAGTTTTTAGGCTTAGTGTCCTATTTGTAAGCGTAAAGTGAGTAAATATAATTTAGTAAAAGAAAAGTCAATACCATTTACGTAAAGACAGAAAAGGAAAGGACCTAAATGTGAGCCTTGGGGCACACCAGAAGAATTAGGAAGGCAACTACAAAAGTAATTAAATACCACTGTTCTGTAGTAGTAGTTGTTACATTTATTCAACAGATTGCATTTAGTAGTTAATCTATTTGTGTTTGTATACAACTGGTCTAGAAACTATATTGTTATAAGAAATAAACAAAGGAAATTTCTAATGTGCAAATGGGATACAATAGGTCAACTTCAGTGGTTTATTTTTTTGCATTGTTGCACCTACAGTGTTTGATTTTACTATATAATAATTGTTCTTTGCCTAGGAATTTCATGTGTATTATTTTAAATAACATATTTGATAATACAAATAAAACACTTAATTTAGTAACAAAAAATAATGTATGTAAGTATACTTGATACTATATACCATAGTGTGAAATGAGACAAAAAATCCCACCACTTCAATATTGTTCATTTCACCAAACTTGGATCCCAGTTTTTTACATTTTGAATATTTTTAAATGAAGGCTTTAATACAAATTGAAAACTGAAGCCCCTTAAGTTGCAACTTGATATTAATGAATATTAAAATTATAGCGTGTACTTAAAATTGTGATTTAAAAGGAGTCTTATTCATGAGTCTCTACACTTGACTACGCTTGCCTTAGTTCTAAGTTGAGATGCTTTGGAAGTATATAGATACTTTTAATTCTTTAAAGTACACGCTGTTTTTTATTACTAATCCATCATGCAACGTAGGATAACTAAAAAAGCGTCATTTAAAGGAAATTCACTACACAGTATTTCCTATATTTAAAGTATTATTGACCTATTTATTAAAGAAAACCTGTGATACAAATCCAGCAGCTATTTTAACGTCTTATGAACATATCTTTATGATCAGTTAATAAACTTAATAATGCTATTCATTTCATAATTGTTTGCACTGAAAGGTATATATTTACCTTTTCAGTTAATCAATATTTAAATAAAAAATAAACACGGTATGAAATTCATAAATTTCCCATTTTCTTAAATACCGTCTTGAGTTATTGGTGCTACAAATATTTTGAGCGTAAAAAGTATGCTAAGGAATGCCCTGCATTGGTCATATCAATCTTTTTATATTATATGCGAGCATGTATTCGGGCAGTAGGGTAATTACGTCTCTAAGATTTTTATAGGCTTTAATATCCTATATTATAGAGTATAATGTAATGGAAATTTTTAATAAGCATTTATATTTTAATTTTTCTAATGATATGATTGAGAAGTAATGTTATTATTTTTAGTTACATATCGAAACGGTGTGTTACCTTGAGTTTCATTTGAAGTAGATATAGTGTTTCCGCCATATTTAATAATTATGTCAAGTGAACAAAAATTGTTAATATTAGAGAATGTTTATGAAAGAGAAATATTGTCAAGCACTGGATTTTGATTTAATTTGTGTCAAAGAAAATCTTTATTTAAAACAAGGCATAAACTGCATCCATACATATATTAATAAAGCAAAAGGCCAAAAGATTGTTATCTCAACCTTGGAGACAAATGCCATAGATAGCCTAAAACAGAATCGTAGAGAAAAATGTTGGAGAAGATATGATCGCTGAACTAATTATTATTAATTTTGCTTTTTATTATATTGATATGATTAATAATTATATAGATTAATCAATATGTTTATGAAGTACACACGGCCACACCTTAAAGTATAAATAATACCATGCATGCCAACTCGGGGCATTTTAGCCAAACATTTATAATTAAAAAACTACTGTACCTTTCCATTGACAGATTTATTTAATATCAAGCCAACAAAATTACCTTAACAGGGGTAATTGAACCAATGTATGTTTAATCGTACATAACGTGATAATAGGAAAACTTTAAACAGTTCAATGGTGGGCTTTAGCTTGTGGCTGAGTGTACATAGTGTTGCAAATTATAAAAAGTTAAATGGTTTTTAGCGACAAAAATTTCATAGACAATTTCTAATATTAACAAGTTAAAACTAAAAGACTGTAGTTTTGTTTGTGTTCGGAATTCTCTAATTTATTAAATGATTTGAACGACTTTTTTAATTGTGTCATCAAATGTTGTTTTACCAACTGTAATCAGTGTGGGTAATTATTGTGTCACAAGCCATTCTGATGCATTAGTATTTTATTTTAAATACTTTAGAATTAATTTGATTTTTAATTCTTAATTGACGCCACATTATAAGTAGATTAGTTTATAGTAAGTAGTAAGTTAAATTATAACCGACTTTACAATAGCCATGAAACATTAACATGTATTGTTATATTGACTTATAGTTATCAGTATATTGACATTTAAAGTACGTAGATTAGTACCTAATTTACAAAGGAAATTCACTTTTGTTATCATGTTACATTTAGAATAGTGTATCTTTGTAATTAATGAAACTAAACTACATGTATGGTCTTTTTATATTTTATTTTACTGAACGCTACATTTTTTATTTTATCTCTAATGAAGACATTGTTAATGTAAGATTTTCTGTGTCCATGTATTATGGATAATAAATTTTCAATGTATTTGTATTTTTTTCTTTTTGATCTTTTCTGTTTACGTTCCTTTGTGAACTTCAAACAATAAAACCGGCTAAGTGCTAGTCTGGCTCGCGCACCGAAGGTTCCTTACAAACTAATTATATGTAAATAGCTCCTTCCACAATGAGATCAAGTTTCAGCAGACAAAAATGATATTTTAGGTACATTTTGTTGCATTGACTTAGAAGCTTAATTTTTTAAAACAGCTGTAAGTGACCACAGACTTTAGTATTTAATCATAAAAAATGTGCCGCTAAGCGGTCACCCATCCAATTACTGACCAAGCCCGATTTTCTTAACTTTGAATTTCGTTTCCATCAAACGAATGTGTAACTGTTTCTTTTTAAAATAGCTAGATGGCGCTGTTACGTTAATTTAAGATGGACTATTATTTGTTGTCATACTTGAGAGTTCATGCACACTATGATCACTGCAAGATTGAAGCTTGTATGCGTTACTCTGTTTTCGCGATCGAGCCACCTAGATTATTAAGTTTGTACCGTCTGTACCGCCAAGCGACGCGCATAGACTACTACGACATGGCGCTGCGCCCGAATTCGAACGTAGTTATTGTTATTAACTTAGTGTTTTAGTAAGTATTAGTAAAGTACAACCGGGTGACAAGGCCTACCTTTTTACAAATTGAAATAAAATCTTAATTTTACCAACCAAAAGGGTTTACAGTTAAACCTATGATTATTTTAAAACAGTTTTTTACACATTTTTACAAACCTTTATTTTGGGCTTTACTGAAAATGGTGTTGATATCAAGGCCCGTGTCATTTAAAGATCGTTTGGCGCAAAAGTAAGCATTAAAGGTCTTAAAGATGTAAATTTGAACATGTTCATATTCATGCGCTTGACAACAGCAAGCGTAAAACTAAAATCATCAATATTTTGTTAGAAATACACACTTTTCATCTGAGTTAGAAAACAGCCCAGCTGTTGAATTTTTAATTATTTAGAGTGTAAATGTTAGTATTTCACTTAAAATATTGCTATTTTTGCGAGAATTAAGTATTTATTAGCAAGATTTTGATTTATATTTTTAATAAATCGGGCCTTACTACACATATTTGTTTTAGAAGGCCCTATTAATCGGTACCGAAATGTAAGTAGATCAGTACTTGTATTAGTTTTTTCTTTACGATTAATTAGGTTAGGTTATGTGAGGTTAAAGTTAAAAAAAAGACAAGTATTTTATAATAAAAATAAGTATTCTTTTATTAGCTGATCTTAGATTATCGTCACTCGAACTCCCCCGCTTCTTCGGGGTAGACATGATCTATGAACAAATATTTAGTTTATAAATACTAGTGGCTCTGTGAGCTGTTAACCTCGCGAGTTTTTTTTCGCAAAGGGAGTGATTAGATTTTTAAAGGGCCGGCAACACGTGGGCAATGCTTTTGGTATTCAAGCAAGCGTCCATAGGCTACGGTAACCGTTTAACATCAGGTTAAGTAAGCAAGGTAAGCTTGATTACGACTTTGGTGGTATATAAAAAAAAACTCGTGTTGAATGAAGTTATTAGTGTTCCTACCAAATTTGATTGCATCCGTCAATAAATAACGCTACAGAAAACTTCCCCTCATTTCCCCCCCATTCAAAAATCCCAATCGACTAAAATTCTTAAATAAATCAAGGAATGTGTGTGCCAAGTTTCGTCAAAATCGGTTGAGAAATGCGACCGTAGGCGAGAACAGACATCCTGACGGACTATAGCATTTTTTGGCCAAATGTCTGAAAAACTGAGACGCTTCGCAATTGCTTTCGTGCTGTCTCTTACTGTTGTGTTGAAAAATCTACTTGCTATCCTGCTGTCAGGTGCGAAATTTGCTATATTTTGCTTTATTTGAGAAATTGCAAGCTACAAAAACAGGCTCTCGGTCAATAGGTGTGTTAATAACCTTGTTTAATCACTTAGTTACATTAGTAAAAACAACTTTTTAAAATTTTTCACTCATTTTATAAAATAGTAAGGGGCCTTGTCAGACCGCAGACACCGCAGTATGGGTTTGCAACACTAATGTTTATTTTCGAAATAAAAAGATATAAAATCGCACATGTTAATGTAAATATCAAAAGAATAATATTCAAATAAACACACTTAGAAATCGCAGTAGAAACAAGTTAAAACTTACGTTTTGTGGGAGCAAAAATGATGATATGTGGTCATAACTGAAGTCAACGTACAACCGGGCGTCACTGCTGGCAAGTTGGCGGTCGCACGCTGCCCGCTGCTGCGTTCCTGCGTTCCTATTGGTCCGTTTCATAAGTACTATGAAGTTGGCGCAATTTTCATTGTATTTCACTGGGTTTTCTGCGCTTGGGCTTTTGAAAACTGTGGGCCTTGTCACCCGGTTACATACATGGTGCACTGCTGCCCAAAATATTCTCCGTTAGCGTTTATGCTATAATTCATATGAATCAACCAATTTTCAAAACATTTAAGCCACTCCTTGGTGGTGACCTCGGAAACATGTTTTATATACTTATCGACAGACTCTTCTGGTAATGGAAATTGTTGACAGAGTGATATTTCTTGCAACCAATTACGCGTTCTTAGTTTTTAGAAACAGGAAGAAGTCACACGTTGCCATGTCGGGACTGTATGCAGGATAGGTTGAGGAGCTCTTAGTTTTTCTGTTTTCAAAAATTTGTTTGGCTCTGTGATTGCTGGCATTGTGTGGCATTCGTTTCTATAACGTCCTTGGTGCAATATGATATGGCGGTTACGGTTATTTTAACGGACTTCAAACATATCATCTGTACTGTATACTGTACGACGATTCCTCAAAGCAATTGTAGCCATTTGTCATTGTTTAGTTAAAGAAGAAGCAATCATCCGCTTAGCGTTACTTTGCGCGCTTGTAACTTTCGTGGTTTCGGCTCATCTTGAAATATCCAAACGTTTAATTGCTGCTTTATTTTGGCATCATAGCTATGAATCCATGTTTCGTCACCTATAACTGCGTGTCACACATGATGCCTCTCGTTCAATCTCGTGAGCATGGCATGGCACCAAGTGACGCGGTCCGTTTTTGAGCCTCAGACAAATTGTACCCTTAAAATTTGGATTAGGCTCAAATCCCGAGCACAGCATTTTCAGACCCGAATGATTATGTAGGAATGATTGTATCTGACACATGCCTACCTATGCGTAAGTATGGCCAAATCTCGGTAGTAGGTCTATGCTTGTCTGTTATGGTCTCATTGTGCAAATGGGTGGCTAGCTTTTTGTTCGAATAGCATGGGCATTAATGCTGGTGTCCCACGCTGTTTCTGCTGCATATCAATGACATGTTGGACTTCAACAACATACAATGCTATGCAGATGACAGTACTTGGAGATGCTTATTACACTGGTCGAGCAAACATCCCTCGTTCCGTTGTTGAGGAAAAGCGTGGAGAACTTGTGTCTCAAATCGAGACCACTCTTTCAAAGGTCTCTGACTGGGGACGGGAAAACTTGGTCCGATTCAACCCTTCAAAGACACAAGTCTGCGCGTGCGCCGCTAAGAAAACCCCCATTTACTGTGGTCTAACAATTCCAGAATACCTCTCTCGATCACTAAGAGCATTGGGATCCTTGGTGTTGACATCTCCAGCGATGTTCAGTTCTGAGATAATTTGCAAAACAGAGCGAAGCAGTGCTTCACGTTGAGGTAAAGGCTCCAAGATTCATCCATCCAAGATTCTTCACCTGTCACAACGTCGTAAACGCGCCGAGACGAGCCTGCTTCAAATTTTTTAATCATATCACGGCACCACTCCACACGGGCCTGCTTCTGAGTTCCGGTGAGGTTTTACTATCTTGAAACTATCCTCCTTACGGGAAATCGTAGAAAATCATCGCACGAAAATGCAGACCCATTTTAAAATAAGACACGATAATTTAATTTTGGCTCTCAAAAAAAATGTGGAGGGAAATTCGAAATTCATACAGTAGTATTTTTACTTTTAAATAACCAAATTTATCAAAATAATTACAAGTGGCCAGTACCTTATACCTACATAAAAACTTTTTTTCGCAAAACTTTCTGCGTGGCCTGGTACATTCTTGTTCCATTGCATCTTGTGTTGCAAATAATCTATACCCACCTATAGAAAATATACCCAATTATAGAAAAAATCCGACTCACGCTTGACGTTTTCAAGTAACCTATGTCCTTCCCACGGACTGAAACTATCTCCGTGCCAAATTTTCCCGCGGTTTTACCCGCCCTAAATTCGATTATCGGTGTAGGATTTCAACAGTAACTCCTCAATTATAGAAAAAAAAAACTGCTCACACTTAACGTTTTCAAGTAGCCTATGTCAGACAAATAGACACAGTTACTTTTGTATTTATGATATTAGTATGGACTACGCAGGTAAGAGCACTGCAGTATGGACGACGTAAAGACGTGACGAAGCTAAATCTAAATCCTGCGCAACCTAAATGGATCCTGCTTATCGGCTTCTTTTTCGGAATGATTTTTACCTAACTGCACAATATCATCGTCAGAAAACTGTAGGTATTTTGTATTTAATCGCTGTTTACATTTACTTATGCCGTGTCCTTTCCAGTTATCAAGACTTAAAGACATTAGTGCGATTGTAAACAGTTTCGAGGACATGATATCCCCCGTTTCACTCCTTTTTGTAGCTGGATAGGTCATTTGATTGTAGAACTGATTTCGTTGTCGAATCACACAGACATCTCAGACACCTCGACGTATTGCCAGTCAGTTTTCTCATAGTCCACAGAGGCTTGACACATGGGCTGATGTCCAAAGACGTCTTCTGTATAGTCTGCCTCTCTCTTCGGCTGTGCTATGGTGCCGTAACCTTCCTATTCAAGTGGTTGAAAATCGTTCAAGAAAGGCATGAAGATTTCCAATCTATTCGTGATAATAACCCTCGAAATAGCTTATATGAAGGCGCTTGCAGAACTTTATTCCCATTTCTGCTAAACTTACACTAACTCAAAATGCTCAAACTACGCCGATGTATGTTACTTGGACGGCAATGAGAAGCTATTAAACAAACTTAAGCGTCTTTAAAACCTATGCATTCGCTATATAGGGTAAACCATATAGCTATTGCCCGCTTAAGGATTTCAGACACATTGACATCAAAAATTAAAAAAAGTATTTTAATTTTCAAGAATTTATTACTTTTTTCTTATAACCCATTAAACTCTTCCATAAAATATTATCAATTTTTAGTCAAAACTTACATAACTTAGAAAATAATGAAATAAATTTAAAATCATCTAAAAAGCACAGTCATTGCCCATTACTTATACTAATTGCCCACATCACAGTATAGTAATTGCCCAGTATCTTAAAATGACAAAATAAACTTTAAACGTAAATAAATAATCAAAACAAAACATTAAACTTAAATCTTATAGTAGGTAGTGTAGGTGAATAAAACCGTAATAGACTCTTTTGCCCTAGATTGTTCAACATTATAGACATTTTTTGCGCCTTTTAGTGCTCACACTTGACCACTTTTAACGCAAATTTGGAAATTCGTTTCATCTCAATTAAAAATGCGATGTGGTGCACTTAAAATGGGAGTCAAGTCTTTTTCGCCAGCATATTTTTGAATTTCAGTAAATCACCCTCTTATATAATTTTCCGGAACACAAGAACTTGCTTTTGTCACTCCTTCTAATATTTTTATTGTTAACTTCGGATGTCTCTTCTAAAATGCCTTCTACCAACCATCTCCGAGCCTACTATTTAAAAATGAATTAGGGCGTAGGTTTTCTTCCAGGAACTTTTGCACGGTGTCTAAAATGTCTACTTTGTTTCGGGGTAATCCTTTTCTTGCCGAAATTATTATCCAATCTTCTAAACTACTTTCTTTAGATACTGTTTATATTGGTGATGGCCCTAAGCTTGTTTTATATCCCGGATTTTCTATGTGTTATCGGAGACTGGACCGTGATCCGTATTTTTCAGGAATTTGTCTTTTAAATAAATTGTTGGATACATCTTGTACAGTTTCGATCGCTTTTTGCAAATTTTCTTTTCTATATTAAACTTTGGCATACTGAAAATGATTCAATAATAACCATTTCAATATTTATGACTATAGATTGCGAAACAAGTCTAGCAATAAGCAATTTAAACACTACTACATGTGATGGCAACACTCTATATTCAAAAACTTGGCCATGACAATAATTGCCCTGGGCAATAACTATAGACATTAACATATGGCAATAACTAAAATGATGGTGGGCAATAAAAAAAAATTATCAGATTTAGGTGCAGTGATTGCCCACCCTTAAAATGACCGTCAGAAATCAAATTTTACCAGATATTTTCATTAAAAACGGAGCAAACACTAATGATTTCATCAAGACTATACTTCAGTAGTTGAATATTAAATAAAATGAAAAAAAATGTATCTCTAAGCAAGTAATTCCTTAAGAAAATTGTTTACCAGGTTGAGTAACACGTTCACCCGTCTTGACAAAATTACTATCTGATTTACCCTATAAGGTTTACGTAAATATGACCATATCTCCAATTTCAGAACTGAACTCAAGTGGGTCCCAATCCGTTTCCGATGAAATGTTCATACTTCATCCCATCCTTATAACATTCTTTATAAGCCTTGTAGTCCTTTTTGCTAAATTGAGAAATTTAATTTCATGACTTCAGTGAATCAATCAGTGAGACCAGTTACTTCACAATTATTGAAAATACCACGCAACGTTACTGACTTTTTTAATTATTCATTTTCTGTTAAGGCAGCTATTCTGTGGATTTCTCTTCCGCATCCTACGCTTAGAGATAGTTCATCGACTGAAATTGTTAAAAAACGCTTAAAATAGCACTATTTGAGGAACACTTGAAAATATAAAAAATAATTTTATTACCATCGAACGCTACGTCAGTTATTTCATACCTACTTAGTTTAACAATAATTTTTTATCTAGTATATAATTATGTATTTGTGTAATTATTTTATTTGTATTTGAATGTATGTGTATGTGTAATTATATTGTTATTAAATTTTATATGTTATTAAATTGGTATTCTGTAGATAAAACATTGTTGTACAAGCCTTTGCCACCTTTTTTTTGTAAATTTATTATTTTTCCGGGCTTGCGGGAAAAAATTCCAATTGTGGCATTTGTGGAGCGGTCCCCGCCAGGTAAGCCGTGGTCCACTTTACTTGCGATTCGGTTTTTCTATATGCGAAATATCGAAAAAACCTCGATGTAGGATGCGTGACGTCAACCTTAATTCGTAGCAGCACGATATGATGTTTGTTATTAGTAAACTTCACTAATTCTTAGAAAGGTTTTTGTAAACGCTAATTGGCCTTCATTGTAAAAACAAGTAGTTTTTTATCTTCCCACTTTAATAAAACTTTTTGAAATCTTTAGTAAGCTTTATATGTTGATATTAATTACTCTACTTATAAATTCAAGTAAAGTTATTTTACTTCGGCATGCAAGTATGTAAATAATTGGGTAAACCCAATCATGGTATTGACTTACAAAATTCGGTGTATTAAAATTGTTTCAACTAAGCAAAATTTTAGGTGAATTGTTGTACCACCATTTAATTTACAAACAAAAACAAAAAGTGTGCCGCTATGCGGTCACCCATCCAGCTAATGACCAAGCCCGACGTTGCTTTTGGATATTGGTTCCAAAAAACAAATATGTTACTGTTTCGCTTCGTAAAAAATAACTAGACGACGCTGTAACGGTGATTTAAGATAGTAAATGGTTCGGGCCCGTCTCTCACCTAGCTGGTTTTAATTATTTGTCGTATACTTTAGAGCTTACACACACTATGATCTCTACAAGATTAGTTGTTACTGTTTGTACGATAGAGCAACTACATTATAAGTTTGTACCTACCCTGTACCTACCGCCAAACGCCGCGCCTGATATCGAATGTAAATATTGTTATAAAATTTAGTAAGTGTTGTAAATCAGAATGTTATTATTTAATTTTCTGTAATGTTACATGGTTCATTTAAAAAACTTATATTTAATAACTGTTTTACACAAGTACCAACTTCATCTTCATCATTTTGATGATATTTGTACGAAATTTTTACTAAATTTTTTACCCAAAAACAACCATTTAGTTGGCAAGGGCTCGAAGAAGAATTTCTGTAAAAATTTCAAATGTCTAACCATTACGGTTCATGAGATTCAGCCTGGTGATAGACGGACAGTGAAGTCTTTGTAATAGGGTCCCGTTTGTACCCTTTGTGTATGGAACCCTAAAAAAAGACTACAAGACCAAGAGTTTTCTGGGTATCACTAACTATTACGTAATAAACTAGTTTCGGGGGCCAGCAAAACACAATGACCTTCCGATAGGCAATGGTAAAGTGATTTTGTAACAACAAAAAAAACGAGTTGCACTCCGGGAGTGCCGGCAGAAGTGAAAACCTTTACACACGATTCGCGCTTAACACTCAAATATGTCACAAGACATGTCTTTGACATTGTCAAGAAATAATAATGTTTGTTTATTTACTTTTTTGACGTAGTATATTTGAATTAAAATTCCATATCCAACCTCCCTGTACTACTCATAATCGCGAATACTAAAAATAAAAATTATAATAGGCGTGGCATAACGGTTTCCGTTCAGAATTTCCACGATTAGGACACGTGACCTGACGCGAGTTTATCATTTTTTACCCATACCAAAAAAAAAGTGCACAACGCCGCTAAAGAAGTTTTCACTTCAAAAATATTTTAAAGCTTAAGATTTAGCTGTTAAAATATTGCATATGCCATATCTGTATCTAGTATAGTAATAAAACTCATGTATCGGCATAAGAAGACAAGTTGGCTGGCCCGCAAATTTGTTGGCGCAGCTAGGCGCGACCGCAAACCGCGGCACAAGTTCCGTACCTTTGTCCCGTGTTATTATGCACAATTAGGAGTTAGAGCGAGGTTCGCGCACTAATCTTATACTAACTTTGTCGTGCTTGAGAGTGTGTATGAAATAGTTCAGCCTTGTAATTGGTGTGGCTTTACGTATCCTGTGCAGTTTACCTACAAGACGTGCTGCCAGATGTTATTTATTTATGTATCTAGATTAATTAAAGAAAGATGCTTAGCTGTTTGAAAAGTTTATAGTTAGGCGAATTAGTTTTAGTTATAAATAAAATAATAAAAGGTTAGCATTTAAGCAATTCCTCTTTTGTTTTTGTTTTTTTAGTGAACACCCATTATAAATTGTCACGAGCGGCCTCTGGCCTGTAGACGTCCAATGTTGTCTTCTCAGCCCATTTCATTTCTTTTCACTAAAATTAAGAATGGACTTTCAGTTTGGACCAAGGGATTTATCTTCTTTTAAATACCATAGGTTTGGTAGTTCAAATTTTCTATATTTGCAGATCAAATTAAAAATAATGCACTTTTTCTTAACGTTCCAACGAAGCAACGGCATGATCTGATTTTTGGCACTGGAGGGACAGAAAAGAACTAAGAATACGTTTATCCCGATCAAGACTTTCCACGGCGTTTCACCTGCTTAACCTATTATTCCACGGGTAAAACCGCAGGGATCGTCTTATCCATATAAATATTATAATGGTGAAAGTAACTCAGTTTGTCATGAAGAGGTAATCTTCCCGCCTAAGCCGTTATACCGATTAAGATGAAATTTTTAATGGAGATAGTCCGAGTCCCGAGGAAGGACATAGGCTACTTGAAAACGTCAAGTGTGGGTCGGTTTTTTTTCTATAATTGAGTAGTTGCCGTTGAAATCCTGCAACTATAAACGAATTTAGGGCGGGTGGAACCGCGGGCAAAAGCTATTGGAAAATTGCAGTCAAACATCGTGTAGTTTCAGTGCAATGACGTCTATTAAATCCAAAATACATTAATTGCAATTTAATATTGATTTTTAAGCAAATTTTTGTACTTTCAAGAACAATTGTTCTTTCTGTATTTTTTAATACCTTTTGCCTGCGGTTTCATCCCCCAAAATTTGGTGATCAGTGTAGAATTTCAATCTCAAAAGAAAAAAATATTAATTATGTATTATAGAAAAAAAGCGACTTACACTTGACGTTTTCAAGTAGCGTATGTCCATTCCCTGGACTCAAACTATCTCCATGCAAAATTTACCCGCGGTTACACCCGCCCTAAATTCGATTATCAGTGTAGGATTTCAACAGCAACTCCTAAATTATAGAAATAAAACCGACTCACGCTTGACGTCTTCGAGTACCCTATGTCTATTCACGGTACTCAAACTATCTCCATGGCAAATTTCATCCTAATTGGTACAGCGGTTTAAGCGTAAAGAGGTAACACACAGACGTACAGAGTTACTTCAGCATTTATAATATTAAGTATAGATTTTTCAATACCTACCCTTTATATAATAGAAATCGTACAATGATGATATGTCGTGGGAATGATAACGTGGATGGACATTATCATTAAACATTGATATTTAAACGATATGGTCAGTATTGGCTAGCTGTATTATAACTTACGACCATTTAATGAAATGGTCGGCCACATCATGAAGTGAGCAATTTTAAAATCTGGCCACCACACCTATACGAGATCAGTCTAGTACAGTAGATCTATAGAATTCGATGACTCGTACTATAATTTCATAGATACGAAATTTAAATGACCTCTATTTTATTTATTTATTTCTTCAACCCCAAGAGCTTACTCTAAAATTCTGCTTCACTATTTATTTTCAAACTATAATTCTCCGAAGTTAATTTTAGTTTTAGAGACGTTAATTATCGACAACAGTTCACTCCTCAGTAATTAAAGAACCCTTATGAAATTACAAGCAGTTATGTGACTTATTTCCTTGTATTAAAGTTGTTTAATAAAACTTTGTACAGGGGAGTTATTATCAGTGATCGTCGCATGGGAAAAGGCCGAAAACCATTTGCTCGAATCAAACATACATGAGTATATTTCTTGTTGATTGCCGGGTACGAGTTGTGATTTAGCCCCGTATGAATATTACAAAGGTGTAGTAAGCACACGCCTTCAAACTTTGAACTAATATTCAAAGATAAGTATACAGGTACGCTGATAAGTATACTTAATAAGTTGTGCTACGTACTTATATATAGGTACGTATTAATAAGTTTATTTATAACGTTGAAATATTAAATTAACTTAATGGTGTTAAATGAGTACCTAATATTTAGGTTTCGGTATACAAAGGATGCCAACGGAGCCCTATTGCTGAGCCTACGCTGCCTGTCTGTCTGTATGTCTATTCGACCATTAAAGGACTCTTATAGACCGAAGTAGGTAGAAGCCTAAAATTTTTTACAGAATATGTGTTACCTTACAAATATTAAAAAGTCCGAAAATTAGCCGCAGTTAAATGGCAAAAACGGTACGCTTCTTATTTTGTCATATTTTTCCGTCCGTCGTCGGTCAGTAAGTATGTTATAATCTTACCTATAATTCCTTTATCCTAATTTTTCTTTAAAGCATCGATTCTAATAAAAAAATACACAAAAAGTGTCTAGTGTGAATCAGTTTGTAATGAAATTGAGAACAATATCGTTCATGAAGTTTTTGAATTTGAAGTTAAAATTTTGAATAGCTACATTGACTCTCCTACTTTACTAGCAAGTATGAACTTAAAAGTTCCTCAAATCTCTTCACGTTCTGTAGTACCGTTTCATATTGACCTTAGGCCCCCTAATTATAGAAAACTTCTTTAGACTCTATGCTTAATTATAATAAAAAAATATCAGGCATTGATCATTTCCACTGTTCATTACAAAAAATTTAAAAGCGAAGTATCCAAAATTCTCAGGAATTAATCTTATGTATGTGTGTGCAAACTGTAATATTTTTTGTCGCAACTATGTAAACTTCGGATGAAATTTTTCAACATATATAAATGTGTATGTTTATATATGTATGTTCAGGTATATAAGATGTATATTTCTGTTTTATTGTATTTTATATTTACGTTTCTATTACTTTGTGAAACTTTAGGTCTACTTGTATCTATTTGTTTATATTATTTTATGTACAAGACTGTTTGTTTCCTTATAAATAAAATAAAAAGAAACCCATATTATGATGGATGGGGCTGATTTTTTCACTTAACTATCCTGTAGTCTGGGGTGTCGTTGGATAGGTAATTCAGAAATGTTGTGGGTTATAAACACTTGAAACGAAAATCGTTTTAAACAAAATAACTTAGACCGTTATTTATACTCAAAGTACTATAACAATTTTCATTTTAAGAAACTCTAATCTAATGCGTGTACGACACTTTAGTACTTTTCCGGTTCGATTTTTCCAGATGCTATGGGAATTGTCTTAAATTTTTCTAGATAAAATTTCTAATTGAAAACCTGGTCATATTGTATTATTAAGGTTGCTTTGAAAAGTACTAATATGGTCAATATTTGAAATTAGTCGTTTATTTTTCTAAATTCTGTAGGAATTGTTTTTTTTAGACCGCCATGAAATAAGTATAAACCTAGGCTAGGCGTTTTCCCTCAGAGTTTTGAAATAAAGACGATTAGACGAAGATTAAAGGGTAGACAATTTTGAATTTAGCAATTACTTTTTGTTCTTTTTAATAATATTAATTCATAATTATAATCGTTTAAATAGAGAAATATTATTTCACAGGTATATTAAAATATCGTTTCTGACCCCGTGGTCAAAAATTAAAAGAACAGTCATATTGAAATATTCTGAACTTAAAACGACACTAGCGAAGTAGAAGTAGTAGCGAAGAGACTTTTGTATAAAAAAATATAATTGGTCTATATTTGAATTACATGCATGTACACTAACATAAAATAAGGAGGAGGTTTTTTTATTTAACCGGATTGAATATCTTTGGCGGGTCAATCAAAAGGGTGTCACAATTCCAGTGGGAAAGAACATAAAAAAGTAAATAGTATTTTTATTTGCTTATTTTATTTTTCATTTGCTAGTTTATATACTTTAAACAAAAAAAGTGATTTCTAAATAATACTATATAAAAATTACATACATAAATATTAAAAAATTCAATTATCAGTCGTTAAAATATATACATATAAATGTTTGTAGGCATAAATCAGTTTTCAAGCCGGCTCATTTGAATAAAGACTGAATGTTCGGAGATTGACGATACACTTCTGTACACTCAGTTTATTTTTCAAAAAAATCTTTTATGCTTGGCAAGCTCCAGGGACCCGGAACTGCCGAACATGGGGATAGCCAGTTACAGATGGATTCTGTCCTTGGCGTATCTCATCTCTAAAAGCAATAAATTGCTCGTCCAACCTGGGGCGGCACACTACTTGAGCATTCTGGATTTTGTAGTCTACACCGCGGCATTCTACTGGACACGATTCCACTGGAGTTGTGGTGATGCATATTTCACCATGATTCTCATAGTATTGGACTTGCTGCTGAATTTCGCAAGTTCCACTCAGCTTTTTATAGCTTCTTGTTCTATAGATGTTCTCGGAGCCCGATGCTTCTTCGTCAGATGAACAAGAAGAAGACGAGGACGATGAAGCCTGCATAGAAGTCCTCCATTCAGGATCTGAATTCAGGATTTTTGTAAATTTGAATTTACGCTCGTAGGCATGCTGTTGTAATTGCTGGGCTTGTAAATCATTGGCTTTATTCTCAAGAGCTAAGAAATAAGTGTACTGCTCGGGCTCATCCACAATGCCAACAGGTGTGATGAAATCATCTCGAGGTTCACCACTCATTGCCCCACAAAGTCCCACGGTGTTTTTGCGGTTATTATTGGCCAAGATGAATAGTCTTTGTCCGTCGTGCATGATACGGAGTCGATTTTCAAGGATTTCAACAGCCAGAACACCATCAGGGCGTATGTAATATTCAAGCAGAGGCATCTTTGAGACATCATCCCAGTAAGATGTCAAGTCACCTTCCAAAGCTCTCTTGGCGTTTGTTACAACATTTATGTTGGGCTTTGAGCTTTCTGGACCTGGTAGGATGTTAATTTCTACGTCTTTTCCACTGTTAGATCTGTACAGAAAAATAAAAATTGTAGAATAAAATATGAATTTATTAAAAATAAGCAAGAAATGTATCAAAAACCTTTTGTAATGCGTTTTAATAAATAACCTTAACTGTAGATTATATTTTAAGTCAGTGGCAAGTGGCAGTTTGAGTTGCAAAAAAAATACTTACTTGAAAGAAATGTATGTTTCCAAATTCTTATTGCTTGATCTTTTAACAAGTACTGCTAGCTGTTCAGTATTGATTCCTTGCTTGCCAGCGTATTTGGCATCGTCTTGCATGACAACGTACCATGACTGAGTAGGCCTGAACTCGTAAGTCCTATTGCTGAAAGTCCTAACAATACCACCATCGACGGTACAGAATGCTGTAAAAAAATGAATTATAAATTTCAGAATAAAATGACAAGGCAAGAGAAGACAATGATGGTGATTTATCAAAACTTACGCATGTATTGATACGCGGTGAAATGATTCAATACTTGTTCGGATAATTTAAAATAATTGTTGATTGATAAGGCAGGAATGACCATTCTCGGCAACGGTACATTATCAAATCGTAAATCACCAACATGAGAGCTAAGCCATAAATTCATGGTTTTATCGAAGTAGGAATTTTGAATCTCAACATCAAGTCTGCCTTCAGGAGCTGTCTTCTGAATATTAAGGTCACTGTACCAGAATCCAAGATGTTGTGCGATTCTAAAAGCTTTATATGTCATATTCTTATAAGAGGTGCCGACGTCACTGTAGGAAATTGACGCTTTAATGTGATCGGGTGTGCGTGCCATCATCATTATTTTAGCGCAAGCATGTTGGTAAAAGTTGTTTTGAGATATTTGTTCAAGGCACAGTTTTTCCAATGAATCAAGTTTAAGAGCTTCGCTATATAATGCACTACGTTCAGCAAAGCCATTTATTTTCAGATGAGATTTTATACTCTGGTCAAATTTAATTTCAGCATTAAAATTGGTTTTTAGATCCATTTTAAGGATTTCCGCAATTTTAAGAGTAGGGATGGCGGGCAAAGTAATTGAGCCAACACTATTGACTTGGTTGTTGCCATGTTGGTCGGAGTTCTTGCCAGCAAAAACGGCATATCGAACTTTTGAATCGACTAGGCTTTCTCCAACAGCTGCAGTGAGAACGTATTGAAGTTTTTGTGGTCCTTCAAATACTGCACTTAGATCGATTACTTGAGCACGCGCTTTGTTTATACCGGATACAGCACGTTTTATGACTTCTTTACGACGTTCTTGACTATTAGGTGAAACATCCTTAATGTCAGAGATTTCAGGTGATTCTGTTTGTGGTTCGTAATAGGACTTATCTAGAAAAGTAGTAAAAAGAAGCAGAATTAAATGAAAATTAGAAAAGTAACATAACAACAGAATTTAAAAAGGTAACATAGTTTCAAAAAATAAAAATAGATAAAATTACCGTATACAGCATTTAGTGCCAAACCCTGTCTCTGTGACTGTTTTCCAAGGTATCTGAAGCTATAGTGTGCTTCTGCAATATCCATTTGTAGGAGGGGGTCAACAATGACAGAAATTAGATCACGCCCTTCCATCATATTTCCAATATTACCGTAATCCGATGAGTAAGAATATCCCTGTACTTGAAAAACAGTTCCAGTATCTTGTCCGAACTTAGTATCAATTAAGTTTGTCTTGTTCAACCGGGAAACTAGTTTAGAGTTAGAATCTTGCGATAATGTAGTCAGACTATCTTTGTTCTGACTTGCAGTATAGGGCCATACGCTGAAGTGGATGAGGGTGGTATCTTGATCTGGTCGAAGTGGGTGCAAGTTTACCTTTATCTGTCTTGATTTTATGTGCATTTCAGATTTTATAGGGATTGTCACTTGGAATTTTGATAGAATTCCCGCACAAACGTGTTTGTTTGTAATTGTATCCAAGAAGCCAACACTTCCATCAATATTTCTAGCAACAGTCAACTGGATCTCACTATCCATCGATACTCCAAAATCTCTTTCTTGCTTCGTTGGTAAGTTAACTTGACCTTTGGCTTTTGCTTGGATGTTTATAAGTGTAGGAATTTTGTATTTAAAAATAAACGGCATACCAGTAACGGTAGGGAACATTATCGATACCTGATCTTGATTTAAGACCTTCGTGTAGTGAATGTCAATACCCTTAGCTAAGTTGGATATCTGCTCTTGTAAAACACTAGGTAACGTTCTTATATCCTCTTCGCTGATAGAAAAGAACCGTTGCTGATTCATGAAATCAAAAGAAATATACGCTTCCAAAGGATTTCCGGAGTTTGGCTTGATATTTAAAATTTCAGCGACTTTTTCGGCAGAAAACTTATGACTTGTTTCTGATTTAATATTTATATCTCTTTGGTTTGCTATTGCTTGCAAGACATAGTCTAAAAATTGTGGAATGCTGCTTACTGATCCTGAAATCTGTAATATAAGATTTGTGTTATTGACCTATTTTTTAACTGAATTCTCTCCCGCCAGCCTTCATACGTCCCCACTTTTGGGGCACGGCCTACCCTCATAAGCGAGGGTGATTTGGGCCATACTCCACACGCGGGCCCAGTGCGGATTGTGGACTTCACATACGTCTTTTTTTTTTCTTGACGTATGCAGGTTTCCTCTCGATGTTTTCCTTCACCGAAAAGCCAGTGGTGTGAATAAATAGCTCAGTGTACTTGAGAAATTTAGAAAACACTCATTGGTACACGCCGATCCGGGGTTCGAACCTCCGCCACTTGGGACATGAAGTGAAATTTAAACCCCTCGACCACCACCGACCTGTAACTAAATATTTTAACTAAATATTACTAGCAATAGGACTTACGCTATTCATGTTGTTCCATCCAGTTTGTGGGTTCCTTATCAAAGCTTTAAAGGATTTGGGAAATAGACTGTCTTCACTTCCAGTAAGTAAAAGCATACCCAGCATACTTAGTTCATGCTCGCTATTGTATGAATCACTAAAGTACTTGCTAGAGTAGTGATAGCCAAAGTTCTTCTTTGTTACTTTTGGAAGAGCAACTTGGGCAGTTCTTGCACTAGAAGTAAACTCGATTAATTTTTTTTATCTATACTTTAAGTATAAACTATATTATAAAGAGGTAAAAATTTGTTTGGTTGTATATACATATGAGGCAGCCTCTGCAACTACTGAATCGATGCAAAAATTTTAAACTAATAGAAAGCTACACTATCCCTGAGTAACAAAGACTGTAATCAAAAATATTTTGATTAGAATAACTTTGCAACAAAACAAAGAGGTGACTTGACTTTTGGCCATGGTGTAGCTAAAGGCACTTGAAAAAAGAAAGATTTACGGTCTACGGAAATAGTTTTTTGTGGGTAACTACTTTGTTGCACGTCGAAAAGTACATACAAGGTGCAGAATGGGCAAGAATACTTTTGTCCTGGTTGAAAGTGCACGCGGAAATAGGGTTTCTTGTGAGTGTAACCGTTAAGTTCATCTAGTCATTAATAAAGCTATACTTACAGCTCTAAAAAGCGTGGTACAGTTAATTTAGCGGCCGTTTCAATGCTTGATTTCAGGACAGAACGAACTTCGATGCTCGGGTCATCGTGAGTCATCTGGGCCATAGCTTGCATCATCGCAGGTGTTGGAGGACAGACGAAAATAGTGTGGATACATGCTACTCTCACTTCATATGGCTCAGCTGTGTTTCTGAGAATACTGTAAAGTACAGCACGCGCATATTGATCCTTTTGCAACGCCAAAACTTGAATACCTCTAATCATGCGAACTCTAAGGTAGGTAGATGCAGGAATTTTACCTTCAAGATATGGTGCAAAAACATCTAGGATGCTACGATGTCCCAAGTTTCCAATAGCTTTTATATACACTTGTGCTTTACTGCTATCGCCAACTTCAATGAGCTGTTTTAAGCGTTCTTCAAGGCGAGGCATTACGGCATCAAGAACAAAACGATCGTATTTTCGAGCTAAGCGTCCGTACATGTGAGTTGGATAATAAGAATGCGCTGTCTCGTTGTTTACTTGAGCTTTGTTTATTAATTTTGTTGCAGCAAGCAAACTAGAAGTGTTGAGATACTTTTGTTCACTAACAACGTGACTCCAAGCTAGATTAAAAAATTGAATCATAACTTCCTTAGTCGGGTAGCGCAGAGTATTGGCCAAACTGGTTACGACTTCAGCAGCCTCTTCTTCTCGTAGTTTTTTCGAAAATATCCATACTTTAATCTGTTTGAATGCAGGCAAGGTTCCAGCTTGTACAACTGCATCGCGGTAAACCATCCACATGTCAGACTTCACAGTGTCACTTGAAGATTGGACAGCCTCAATGCTACGGCTCGTTTGTTGAAGTTGTTCGCTATTCATAGACGCAATAATGCGGACCAGAATATTGAATTTAGACAGTACATCAGCTTTAGGCATATTGTTTGAATTTTGTAATTGCTGTGCTATCTCCTGAACAACTTTTAAGGCATTCGTAGGATTCTGTTGTTTGTCAAAACGTGATTGTGCGTGCATATAGAGAGCAGCGTATGCAGGTTCGTTTAAGTTTAATTCCTCATCATTGATGAACGCTGAGGAAGAATCACTTGAAGTTGAACTAGCTTCGCTTGAGACTTGATGTTTCTTGTTTCTGTAGACTTTCATTGTTGATATGAAAGGTGAAATGGAACGACGAATTTTTTTGGGAAGATTTTGTGGTAATGCTAGACTATTAGTAGATTCTGATGACGATTCTTTAGCAACAACCTTTTTGGAACTCAGAGCATAGAGCAAGTCCTTTACAAAACGGCTACCATCGGTCATTGGCCATTCAGTCTCACCATCTTGTTCATATGACAGTAAATTAAATGTAACTTTGCTGATCACCTCAGCTTTCTGCTTTCCATACATATGAGGGTGTACATGTACTGTGCCAATAGTTTCTGCTTTATAAATGAGACCCTGTTTACTGACAATCAAACGGGAATTTGTAGCCCGTACCATGAATTGATTTTCTTGGGTATTACGGGCCGTGCCAGTCCATTCAGCACCTCGAGGTACTCCAAAGTGATAAGAAACCCTATGGTGACAATGTCCGTAATTTTTAGTCTTCTTTATTTCAATAGGATCCTCATCTTTAGCAAATTCAGGTAGTTCACGGCGCCATTCTGAAGTCATGGGAGACACGGTGTATTGTGTTTCACAATCGCCTGTTACATCGGTTTCCATTTTACTAAAGAGACCTTGCTGTGAAATCTTATCATAATTTTGAGGCCCATCTACTAAACGTTCGGCTGAGAGGTCGACTTGAATAGCACTTATCAAACCCTTAATCAAGTTCTCTTCAGCAAGAGGTACAGAGCCCGGTAGACTAAGGGACTCGATGCGTCCACCATTAACAACAATTTCAAACGGAAGATCGAGGTTCTTAACTGGCTGGAATTTCAGATCGGACGGAAGCCTGTCTTTTTGCACTTGTTGATGGATAAGAGCGTGTTGAGGTGCTTCCATTTTAACGCGTAAGCGGCCTGGAGTCTTGACGCGAATTATAAAGCGTGCTTTAAAAACACTACCCGCGCTCACACCTTCATCCAGACGGGACAACGTCTGGAAGCTAACGTCATAGCGGTAAAGTTTTCCGACTTGCCAAGGCCATTGCGAAGATTGCGAAGGATTTTGTATGTCACTGCTAAGTGGACCAGATGAGACGGCCACTGTAAACAAATAATAATATTAACATTTACATCTCAGAAGGAGAGCATTATTCAATTTTTAGAAGAGTCTAAACAAAATCGAAACCTATCTCCGAAAACCCATGTATTAAATGGTGCATAACAATTATTTATGTATTGATTTGTGGGTTGCACGATTAGTTGTATGGTTGAGTAGCTAATTTTTTTGATTTCCTCTATGTTTCGGAGGGCAAGAAAATCGTCGGTTCTGGCTGTCTGTTGTATGACCGCAGTTTTTAAGCTAAGTCAGAGGCCTTAGAGCGGCTTGAAAACTCTGACAGGTGAGTGACCAGTAGCTTGTCAACATCCGCCAACCTGCACTAGGCTAGACTATGGGTTAAGCCGCCTTATTCAACGCTAAGCGTATGCCCTTGCCGTGGCTAAGGCGATGATGTATATATAGTAATAGTCAAGTAAAACACATCTGCGGTGGAGACTTGGCTTATGGCTATTATTTTGGCTGGGGTGTATTAATAAAAGTTCGTGTATGATATTAGATTAGAATCATTGCTGGACATTGGACTACACTATGCGCAGCGATTACTCCACGATAACTACAAGGGAACCAAAATGAACTTTACTAGGCCGCAAAAAAAGAGCGGGTCAGATATAAAAAATGCTATAGCTTATAAAATATTTGAGCAATCTTTTTAAAGACTAAATTAAAGTTTATTTCATTATGAATATAGGAAAAAGTAAAACCTTTGATTTATTTTTAGAAATTGTATTAAAAACCATAAATAAAAAAAAGACGATTTTTTTAAATTTGATGAACAGATTTGAAACTATTTAAAAATTACTTACCTATCAGCGCCGTCAGCACCAAAACCTTCATTATACTATCTTTCTGCTTGGTACTTTTTGATCGTCTTTATTCTGGGAGAAGCTCACTTCTGACCCAAATGCTTCAGCCACGAGCTTTTATACTAGCTTACACGTGTTGCTCTTAGGGCGCGTTCTGTTTGGCGTTGTTACGATTAACAGTTGACTTTTAGTACAAACATGCTAGAAGTTAACTATGTTTTATATGCTTAGTCCCCTGGGTAACCTTAGCTTTGACGTTGCAGACTCAGGCTTTAAGAACGAACGCGCGAGAGCTTTATTTTTACTTTTGGCATTTGATTGGAATTAATATCTAGTAAGAATAATATAATTACTATACATCTATATACATAAAAGATATATTCTTCTATATACGAATATTTCTTTATTTATTGGTCCTATGCGGTTCTAAACTATTCAGCCGATTGCGATTAAAATTTAGTGAGTTCTTGTGCACAAAGCTGGAAAGGTTTCTAATTTGAGAGTGATGTGAGTCTTTTACAAGCTTTTATTTAGTTTCACCTGTCCCGTGTCTGTAATCAAATCTTGGAAGTTAGATTTGACTCACTTCAAGTCAATTGGACGACAATGCAATATAATGATGTCATAGAGCTTGTCTGATAATGGAGCTGGAAGGTGGCCATTGGACCTATGTAACGAAACGACGCTACCCCAACGAGTTTGGGCTTGTTTGATTTACCTTGACAAGTACTCTAGTCTTAAACAATATGGGTAAGGGTTTGAGAAAAAATAATTACGTAAGTATATCTTGTTAATAAAAAAGTGTATTTTTCTGTGCTAATTGAAAAAAGAAAGAAGAGGCTATAGCAAAACAAGTATCCAATTTAACACGGATCGAAAGTTTCTGAATTCATTTTACGATTTTACTATAGGTGACGATTGGTGATCTACAGTTTAGCGGCAGTTTGTGTATGTTTTAGAATGTTTAGAGGCAAGAGGAGAAAGAGAAGAATATAGTGAAGCAACGTTCCTCGGGTTAGTTATTAGAAAGAATTACATTTTGTACGAGTAACTGATAGAGGTATATATACGAAGATAAACGCACCCTATGGTTTAAGGTTCGAACTAATGACCTTAAACTAAATATGCTTAGTATAGTAAATAAAATACAATGTTGCAAAGTTGCAAATGGTTACAATAGCAACTGATGCTCTCACATTTACTGATAACTTTGCGATAGTGTAAATAATTGTCATTTTCTTAATTGGGACGAGGGCTGTGCGTTAGCTGTTTGCGTATACAGAACTTTGTTATTGTTCGTAACGTTGTATCGACAGAAGATAAGCGATCTTTAATCACGCTCATACTTTAAAATCCAAATTATGAACTTTAAAAATGTTCCTTAAATGCAGTCTTAAAAAAAACTTATAAAAAAATACATAAAATATAAATAATATACTTCTAGGTAGCGTGCCTAAAGCACTTGAATCATTATCTCTTTGAATTGCAATGCTTACCTTTAGTGCGAAGTGTTGGACAGACTTATTATGAGTCATAGTAATTAGTTTCTTTGATATCTTTGTGCATCTGATGTGCGTTGGGATCCCATAAACCCAGAGTTTCAACACCAAACGGCACAATTATGTAGCCGTTACCAATACCTACATATTTGAGCTGCTATTCTGTTCTCAAGACTATTCTGCTGCAGTTGCTGTAGCTCCAGCTTTTTTTGCTGACGTTGGATGGGAATACGCATGTAGCAAACCATACCAATAGCCGATCCACCCTACACGGAACAAGAGTCATGCCGTCGCGCGGCTCTTTTTCCATTATTACGCACCAAGATGGTTCTAATACAGATATTACTTTTTTTGAATCTGAAATAACTCTCTTAAAAATTGACCTTTAAAAAGTAGAAAATTGCCCATGACAGATAGATGGACGGACTCCAATGTAATTTCATAAGTGTTCCGTTTCTACATTTATAATAACTTTTCATTTATTCTTATATTTTTGCTTTTGTTTCAGACTGAAGCAAAAATAGTAAAAAAACAGTGAAGTATAAGTCGAAGTTTGCAATAAGATCAATTTGAGTAGCTACATGAATTTTAACATAACCTATTTTTAATTTAGCTATAATTGTTTTGTTTTCCTACATAAGATGATGATGGCTTACAAATTAAATCATGGGAGATTTCAGGTTCAAACAAAGGGGAAATTTAACAGTCTCACCAACAACTAAAAAAGTATGTAAAAAAACCATAAAGATTTATTATTACTATAATTCCAGGTGAGCATTATTTTACTCGTGGTGTCATTAGTAAATGTACATTAAAGGGGTATTAGTAAGTTTTGTAATAATATTTAGTAAGCTAATCACCTACTTATGCCTATATTCATGTACAAATACCAACTAAAAATTTAAAAATAATAAAAATACTAGTGTAAGTATTAATATTTCATTAATCAAAAACCCACTAAAAATTAAAAAATAAACCTAATACGCCCATGGAACATTGAGCTAAGTGTTTCTCCTCCTTGAAGTCAAATCTCAAAAAATAATGGTCTTGTATCTTTGCTGCAAATTTTTGGCTCGACTTTTTTTGTTTTCTTTTTTTGATTTCTTTAATTATATTTATCCACTGGAAGAGAGTTTAAAGTTAATTCGGAAATCCCACACTAATTTTCCTAAAATGCTGAAGCACTAAACACCTTCGATAGCATTTACATTAACGATCTCCCATATAATGTAAAAAACCATGACATTGTCTTATTTGCTGATGACACCTCTTTGCTTTTTAAAGTTAAGAGACGACAGACATGTTATAATGAATTAAATGATGCCCTTTCTAAAATTGTAAATTGGTTTAACGCTAATAATTTGTTACTTAATGAAAAAAAAACCAAATGTGTTAAATTTACATTACCAAATGTTAGTCAGAGACAGACATGTATTAATATTAATGGCGAGCAATTAGAACTTGTTTATTCAACAGTCTTTCTTGGCATAACGCTGGACTCCAAACTTCAATGGGGTCCTCATATTCATAACCTAGCCAAAAAACTTAGCTCTGCTGTGTATGCGATCAAGAAAATAAGACAATTGACCGATGTCGACACTGCAAAAATAGTATATTTTAGCTATTTCCATAGTTTAATGACATATGGTATCCTATTGTGGGGTAGCGCTGCTGATGTAAATACAATATTTTTGTTACAAAAAAGGGCAATTCGTGCTATTTATAAATTAGGATCTAGGATATCTCTGAGGGATAGGTTTAGGGAAGTAAAAATTTTAACTTTAGTGTCGCAGTACATATATGAAAATCTTTTATATGTACATAAAAATATCAATAGTTTCAGCAAGAAAAGTGACGTTCACAAAGTAAATACTAGAAGTAAAAATAAGCTGTTGGTGCATGATACACGTCTACACAAAATAAGTAACTCTTTTATGGGGCAATGTATACACTTTTACAACAAAGTTCCCAATAAAATTCAAAATCTATCAATACGTAAATTTAAATCTTTTATCAAGCAGGTACTTTGTAAAAAGGCATATTACAATATTTCAGACTATGTTAATGATAAAAATCCTTGGGACTGATGATGCTCAATTACAGGATGCATAGGTATCATAAAATTGTACGACTAAAAATCTTTTATTTAAAACATTAATTGTATTTTAGTTTATTTAAGTGTTTTTAAAAGAGTAACTATCGAGTTTCTTGCCGGATTCTTCTCGGTAGAAATCAACAACATTGTGAACCGGCGGGAAGGTGGGAGGGTTCAAAAAATAATATTTTATAACTTTGACGATTCAAAAGTGATTGTAAAATCCTTATTTGAATAAACCATTTTGACTTTGACTTTGACTTTGACTTTGAATGTATAAATGAAATGACTGTTTGGTCTGAGGTGGGTACTAAGTAGCCTGCAGTATTATAGTGCAACAAACTTTTCTGACCAAAAATCAAAACCACAGTCGCCATAGAAATGGTATGAACTTACGAAGACAGCAGCGGCCATACACCAGCGGGTCGATTCTTTAAAAAGATTGCTAACCTTTTTGTATGAAATTTTCGATTTTGCAATTACAAACAAAGTTTGATTGCAACTAAAATTTATCGATAGATTTTTATTGTATGGAAACAGCGATTCCGTAAAATCGTAGCAAACGTTATTGCACTCCGGTTCAGAAAAGTGTATTGCACTGTAAGTTCTTTAAAAACGGAGTATTTAAATTTTTACTCGTTGGTCACTACATATTTTGAATTAATTTTGAGTGTCATGTAGTTCCACAAGGCATTATCACTTTCGTGAAAGCTAGAGTGACTTCCTGATCCCAACTTGCATTCATTATATTGGTATTATCATAGTAGTGGCTCTTACAGTGCAACAAACATTTCTGACCCAATGGTCGAAAATCAAACTACAGTCGCCACATTGAAATGGTGTGAACATATTATACCAACACAAGCGACCAAACAAACTCAAGGTCAGAAAAAAGTTTCATGAATTATTATGATCATGATGGTAGTAAATCTTGAGTGTTTTGTAATTCGTTTCGATTTGTAACGATTGTTTTTAATTTTTTTTTTGCAATGTGGCTTTAATTGTGTAAAACAGAATTTTGCCAGTGTCATGTGATGAGAGATTTAAACCAATTGTTTTGGCAGTTAGTTTTAGAAGTGTAAATGTAGGAAATAATAGTTTTGTATATATCAGTTGTGTGTCATAAGGTCGTCCCTTATTATCACTATTTATGTAAACGGTAATAAGAGATTAGAGATGTCAGTGAGCTTATGTGCTTGATAACAGATCTATCGCATGCATGGAGCTACTACATGGCATCCAGATCTGGGACCGCGTTGCTCTTTGATCGTATACTAATGCTATAGAAACTGTAAAAAAAAAATAGAACGGGTAAATGGGTAACCTCATGTTAAGGACTCGTATGTAAATATATGGAATTTATGAAAAAAGACATAAACAAAGTACCATCCAATTACTGACCAAGCCCGACGTTGCTTACTGTTTCTCTTAATACTATTGCTACATGGCGCTGTACCGGTAATTTGAAATGGTCATGGCTTCGGCCCGTCTCACACTTGGTCGATTTTTATTGTTGTAATACTTTAGAGTTCACACTATTTTTCACTGCGAGTTTGTATGTATTACGGTTTTTACGATAGAGCAAACACAACTAAAATGTGTTTCTTGTATGGGGACCCCTTAAATTTTAACTTTTTATTATTTGATAGCTTATTAATCCCCCATTATAACACATATTCTGTGAAAAATTCAGGCTTCTACCGATGTCGGTCTAAATGATAAAGCTTTTTAATGGTCGGAGAGACAGACAGCGTAATAGTAATAGACCTCCGTACCTCCGTTGGCACCCTAAAAAAGAAATTAAATTAATTTGTTTGTTGGTTGCTCTATTGAACTGACAACAATTACGCCTAGCCTTAATTTTCCATGTAGATCATGTCTGTAGGTTATGTAATTAAAAATTATGGTAATGATATAAATGAAGTTGTTCTAATAATTACTACTATTTTATTCATTCGACGGCTCCGTGGTTGAGGTAGTTGTGGATACTACGTGCGGATCCTAGGGATACGGGTTCGATCTATGCATAGGACAAACATGTATGTGATAAATATTAAATATTGGTATTTTTCTTCAGTCTGGGTGTTTTCTACGTATAATAATTTGATTTTAACTGCATTTACAATAATAACTTCTTTCTTGAAGAACCCTTTACTGTAGTCTTTTTGGCAGGGAGCTCAATCCACAACCTAATCTTTCGCGGGAGTAAGTTTCTCTGAAAGAAGAGAAAGGTTCTAAGGTGTGAAGATGAATTACCTGCCGATGGCGAGCGGTGTGATGGTAAAAAATAGCCGTGGGTATCATTTCTAACAGTTCCCACGAATACACCCCATATCCATTATTATAATTGTTCATATTAAATCCAAGTGAATCTGCAGGCAACGCCTAGTGAGTTATTCAATTTCAAAAAGTTCATTTCCTTGTAGCTTATTAAGAAGTTTATAGCCCAGATACCTCAGTAAAACCAAAAGAGTAACTTATTGATCTAGTCTCTGCCAACTGTTGCCCGATTAATGCGGGACTTTTTACAACTTTTTAAGAGCTTTCCCGGCTGCACTTACGGATTTTACGCGCTTTTCATGGATTATATCTGCAAGTTTATGGTTTGTGTTTTGTATATTACATGATGCATTTGATGGTCAAATGTAATTTAAATTATCTTTAGGTTGAGTTGGTAACATAAAAGTTTCTAATTTAAGAAAAACAATATTCGGTTTTGTTAGGATTCCGTGGCTTAATGGCAAAGACGAACCCTTTTAATGTTTCAGGTCCCTCCGTCCGTATCTGTAAGTAATAAGTCTCTAGGCAGATTGTAATGAAATTATACAGAAATGTGACTTTTATAAACTAGAAATTTGGGAAAAATTAAAAAAAATTTTTAGTTTAGTTAGTTTCATGCCAATAAAATATTGGTAGGTACTTTAATTGATAAGTTGGCTGCTTTAATATAACTTTAATAGGTATCAACTAATTCTGATATTTATTTGGACTGATGAATAAATTGTAAAAAGTTAATTTGTGTATTTTCTTGCCAATCAAATATTAAGTATATTTAAATAATTATTTTTTATCTCATAAATCTAATTTTTTATTTTTTATCCAGTTAACGAAGGCCTCTAACAGCAGATACAAGTAGGTATTAATTTGGCACAGGCTGGGGTAAAAGTGAAAGTTTGGATGTTTGTTACTCAATCACGCTTCAACCACTGGACGGATTAGGATGAAACTTGGCACACGTATAGGTTAGGTCCTGGAATAGGACAAAGGCTACTTTTATTCCCGAAATTTCGATGCTAGTTTGGATAAAATGGAAAATTAACACACTATACTTTAATAAAGTTAGTTTGTAAAAACTACACCGCTGACATACTTGTAGTGTAGCACTATGAACATCTACTTTCTATTAGTTTTAGCTTTAAAACTTCTAGTTAAATTACAACAATAATTGTTTCTCGACCTATTAACACCTACTGTTTGCACTAGATATAGATATAAGTATATCTAATAAGCAATTAGGTATAAAAACATCCAAAACAACCATGTTTACCCTTCGCATGCGTCTTTCGTTATCGCAGTTACTTAAAATTATTCGCTCTCTTGACTCATAACTGCATAGCACTCAATTCAAATTAGGCTCACTGCAATAAAGGAAAATGAGTTTTTTTTTACGAAGAGAGAAGTGTTGTTTTTATTGGGCACAAATTTTTTCGCATCCTGCCCTCTCCACGCTGATTAGTTCATTTATTCGAGGGTAGATTTATTATGATTTCTTTTCCGTTTATTTCTCCTTTTGATAACTTTGTTTTGCCAACTAGAAGAGATTGTTATAATTTAAGATATGTTTATGACCAGTATTTTTAACGAAATTGTAGGTGCTTTTATTCATTGTTATCTTCGTTAGTGATCAAAAGTATGCTAGTAAAATTTTAAGAGACTAGTTTTTTTCTTAATTAAACAGGTAACCTTATTTAAAAAAAGGACAATATTACGATTAAATATCAATGTTTTTATTTATTCTCACAAAAGTGTGCAGTGGCGAACTTTATGCCAAACGGCATTCTCTACCAGCTAACCACAAGCTTAATATATAATTTTAAATGGTGGTGCAATAGAACTAGGCTTAACCAACTAGCAGATAAGTAAACAACAAACAAAAAAGAACAAGTAGTTAAAATTAAACCTACGCTAATTCTAATACTATGATGTTTGTACTGATAATTTGGGATATTTATATAAACACATACATAGACATACATATACATAAACACATATAATATATAGATGTACTTACATGTATATTAGATAAATGTACTACCTACATTAAATAAATATTTTAAGATAATGGTCTTTTGACTTCTGTTTGAAGACAAGTGTAGATTTAGCACAGCGGATGTCCTTGGGAAGGGCGTTCCAGAGCCCAATAGCATGGATAGTAAAAGAATTTGAAACAAACCCAGAGCGGTGACGAGGCGTGGCAAGGAGAAGGCTGTCAGAAGAACGGAGTGATCGTTCGTGCGAAGAACCAAGATATTGAAACCTAGATTTTAAATAACATGGAGAGTTCTGATAATTTAAAATAGAGTATAGAGTACATAAAGTCCTTGCGTCTCTGCATTGACGAATTGGGAGTCATTTTAAACGATTGCAAACAGTGGAGATATGGTCGTATTTTCGTGGACCGAAAATATATCGAATACAATTGTTAATAACAATTGATAAACATTACAATAATCAATGAGCGGTAATATAAGTGCCTGTACCAGTAGAAGTTTGAGTTTGGTTGGGAGAAAATTGCGGTATCTGTAAAAACAACGTAGAACATTGGTAACTTTCCAACTTATTTTATTGACTTGAACTATCCAACTGAATGAGTCATCCAAATGTAAGCCAAGGTTCTTTACATTGGCAGAGTATGGGACAGTAGTTTTGTTGTATACAATTGGTGGTACTGCTGACAAATCAACTTTAGACATTTGTCGAGAACTACCTACAATTATACTCTGGAATTTACTAGGGATTACTGACACTCCATAGCGTGTAGACACGGTTACAACACTTGCTAAGGTTACTGATGATATTCGCTTAAGTATGGATACCAAACAAGTTACAGTTCTTTTACTCTTAGATTTTAGCAGTGCCTTCAATTTAGCAGACTTTGATATCTTGTTGGGCATTCTACACTCTCTTAACATATCTCCAACAGTAATTGACTGGTTTCGCAGTTACTTGTGCGGCCGCCGGCAGCGCATCCAGTTTGATAATTCTTTTTCTGACTGGTGCAACATTACTGCCGGCGTACCGCAAGGTGGTGTGTTGTCCCCGCTCCTATTTGCACTTTTCATTAATACAATCACTCTAAAGATTTTTTCTCCCTACAGAGATTTGCAGACGATCTTCAAATTTATGCAAGTGGACCTATTGACCATCTTAACAATGTAATCAAGTCATTAAATTCTGACCTTGAGAATATTGTGGAATCGTGCGAGTATTATGGTCTTAGAATAAATCCTTCAAAATCACAAGCCATAATTATTGGTAGTTCAAAACGCACGTCCAGGGTTAACTGGAATTACTTGCCACAAATTGAAATAAATGGAATTCCTTTTTCATATAGTGACACAATTAAAAATCTTAGTATTACACAATTAAGAGTCTTAGTAGACAATAATTTGACTTGGATTCCACAAGTAAAAGAACTTAGCCGAATTCTTTTTGCCTCAGTTGGATTCCTACGACGTCTACGTAATCTTCTACCGGGTTCCCACTAAAATTTTGCTTGCACAATCTTTGCTTCTTCCTGTCCTCGATTATGCTGACGCTTGCTGTACTAATCTTACAGAGGAGCAACTTGACAAACTTGAGAGGCTCCAAAATCTTTGTATTCGGTTTATATTTGGACTCCGCAAATATGACCATATTTCTAAATATCGCACTGAACTCAAGTGGCTCCCAATCCGCTGTCGCCGGAATGCTCATGTTTTAAGTCTTTTATTTAACGTGTTTTTCAATCCAGTAACTATCTACCTAAAGGAGCGATTCTAGTTTATTAGATCTTCTACTCTAACTCTCCGCTCCTCTACTAGCCTCATATTAAAAATACCCAGTCAAAGTACCAATTTTTTTAAGGTCTATCGTTTACTATTTGTGCAATAAAATTATCGAACTCTCTACCTTTATCTATCAGGCGCTCACAATCAGTTGACACTTTTAAAAAACTGGCTAAAATCCACTATTAATTCCAATTTATAATTTCTGTCTTCCTATTAATTCTTTAGTTCAATTTGAATATCCTTACAATAATGTAATATAAGTATGTATTTATGTATATATATATATACACGTATATATAAGTATATTTATGTAACTATATGTATGTTTATGTATTTATTTATTTGATACAATTATATAATTTAGTATTATTTCCTCTCTGTAACTTTTCTCCTCCTGCGACCCCTACTTATCTTGCTTCTATTTCTACTACTTGTAACTTAAGTTTGCTTGTAAGAGATCGCTTTATAGCGATAAGGCCGCCTAGTTATATTATAATATATAAAATTGTATAAATGTTTAGTTTTAAATTATTTGGTGTACTGTAAAAGTATATTCTATCTATCTATCTAACATATGGATGATCATAGTTCTACTCACATCATCACATCCCACTGCCTTAGACTTAAAGGACTATTTTTTTGACTTCATCCGTAGAAACTGGTGAGAAAGAAAAGGAATCAATGTCAAGAGGTGGCAAAGAATTAATAAATGAGATAGTAAGTGATTTAGTGTCTCTATCTAAAGATGGTGTGCTAGAAAAATGAGAATTGAGATCTTTAGGAGAGAATTGAGAACTGGTAGATTTATTTCGATTAGTGCCGAGGTTGAGTGAGTTGAGGAGTTTCCATATATCATTAGGTGAAGAATTGACAGTACTATCTTGAAAAAATCGGCGTTTGGCTGTCCTTATCAGTTCAAATTTACATGTTTTAAAAATTTCAGCAACATGTGTCACCTTACAGTATGTTACATGCAAAACTGTTATCCAATTAGTCAAACAACTTCTAGTGACTTATAAATAAGGTCTTAGTACAGTAAGCTGCAGAGAAAAATAAGCCCCATGGTATTGAGATGAAAATGTATAAAATTCTCGAAGTCTTGAGTAGGCAGCAAGTTGGTCTATCGGTTATACCTGTCCTTATAGTTGTAATATTTAATATATTTCTTATTGGTTTTTTTTTAGTTCTTTTTTTATATTTTTTATACTTTGATTATATGCAAACAAGGATTGTATATAATCAAAGTTTTCATACCTAATATATTATAATGATGTGACTAAAAAGCTATACAAGAAAAAATAAGCATGTTCTTAAAACAATATTCGTTTATTTATTCATGCATAAGTTTTGTTTTCTTATATCGACGTTTGAAAAGCAACCTTGCTTAGCCACCAAATTTGCAAATATGAGTTATATATTTCGTTAGAGCAGTTCGAGCGTTTCTGATGGTGGATAAGCAATCTGTGATTCTTCACGTTTTCGTGGATACATGGACAATTTTAGGTCTTTTTACAATTGTTGGCTCATAGGCCTTTCATTTTACCGAAATGTAGATAAGCATTGTACCTTTCAGTATTATTCTGTATTTTGTTACAAAAGCAAATTTGCTTCTCTGTAAAATATGAAACTTTGTACACATAAGATATATAAATTCGCTGTGATTAGTGACGACACAGCACTTCAGTAGTTCAGCTCTGACGCGTATGCAGCATGTTTTGCAAATCAGCAACTTTATGGTACAAAAAAATATGCGTTTGGGATATAAGCAATTTTGACACGACACGAATTTTCTTAATTTTGTGTCACATGAAAACATATCACTTGCCAAAGGAAAGGAAGAAAAGGAGAAATTTAACACAACAATGACCAGGTTTTGTTAATTGATTGTGGTTGTTTAATTTTTAATAAAAATAATAAAATATTTCTACATTTTTTTTTTCAAAATCGTTAAATTTTAATTCTCATTTAAAAATATTATGTAAGCAAAAGTTTCTATGCCATACTTTTACGCGACTTGGAGTTAAGAACTTCTGTGAAGAGCAAATTTTGATCGATTGAGAATATCACCGATTTATGCCTTTGATATTTCTGAATGACTTCAGAGATCATACATTTTGTTCTTATGTGGTCGCATATTTTTGGATACATAAACAAGAAGTGCAGCAATGTTATAAGCTGCATTAAACTCTATCAGCAAATTACCCTTGCTCGCAGTCCAGGTATTTATTGCTGAACCGCCACTTAAATCTGTCTACAGAAATTTTTTTATTTTTAAAAATATTATGATTTTATATACATTTTATACACGCTAAACAAGAGAAAGTGATAACATTGTTAAAAAAAGGATTTTTTAAACTGAATGTTGCTTTGAAAATGAAACAGGTTGAAATTAAAAACTCAATTTCAGGACAAAGACAAAAATAAGATAATTAAAAATAGCATACAAAGAGACACAGTTCCACGTACGATAGGCGCTGGCACGTGACTGCAAGTTAAAAACCTCGTTTTTCTCGGTTGTTTGTCGGTATAAAATTCAAATATTTATTTATAACTATAGCATAAGCAAATTCACGTGTATATATTAATATAGGTTTATTTTATGAAATAAGAATGAAAAGGATATCAGTCTAAGTTTTTCAAACAATTTTAATTAAAGCCCAAAAAAAAGTGTCAGATTTTTTTCCAAACTGTTTTACTTGGCAAATTAAGTCAATTCACTCCATTTAGGTTTGAACTATAACATATATTTTTTTCACGTCAAAAAGTGTACTTAGGACTGTAACAAAATTAATCAAATACTTGCAAACTTAACTCGTTTGGGTATGCCATCACCTTAATAGTGCAGACGGTGACCGTCATTATCCATTTTATTTGTTGGAACCGGCTTTCCATGTGCATGACCATGTTTGAACATGCACTGATGTTTTGCATTAACATGTTTTGTTGACCTCTTGGTCTAATTGTTGTTTTAGATCTAACTGCATTGGGGTCCCTGTTCAGAACCATTTGACCCTACAACTTTTCTATTTGATTTAGGGCAGGACTTTGAAACGGCCAAGGCAAAACAGTAATGTCATCCTGGGAAGAGAGCCATTCTTGGACGATTTGTGAACGATGCACTGCAGTATTGTCTTGGACGAGATGAATTTGGCCTTCAGGGTATGTGACACGCACCGATGGCAGTATCACGTCCCTTGTCACCTTCAAGTATTGCTGGCTATTCATACGGCCGCCCACTTCCACAAGTTCCCCTTGGCCCATGGATGACATCCATCCCTAATAGGCTGAAAAATATAGTAATTATATAATCCTAATGATATATTGTATATCATATACTATCCTACTTCCTACTAATATTATAAATGTGTAAGTTTGTATGTCTGGATGGATGTTTGTTCCTCAATCATGCTTTAATCACAAGACGCATCGGGATGAAATTTGGCATACGTATATGTTAGGTCCTTGAATAGCATAAAGGCTACTTTTTATATAGCTTGCTATAGCAAACTTCATTAGTATGATTAAGGAGATAATTAAGGAGTTCCACGCCGATAACCGAATTCAGGGCGGGCGGAGCCGCTGGCAAAGTCTAGTATATTATAAATTACGAAAAGTCAAGGGATAATATATACGTCTTAAGCATAGGGTTAGTAAGATTTGCTTACCCAATTTTATTCTTCCACTTGTTCTGAAGTCTAACAAGTTTTTAGGGTTATACCACTGCCCGCTTCTCCTCAATATTTTTCTACAATCTTTATTGAACATGAAACTTTTTTTTGGTAAAAATTACTATTTCATTAACCCCATCAAAGATTATATATCGCTTGCCGTGATCGCTTTAAAAAATATTTCATGGCTTCGTGTCTTGTATGTTTACTACAACGGGCATGACGAAAAAAAGGTGGTGTATTGTGGTGGCATTGGTGTTAAGCAAAATTTGTTGTTTTTCTTTTGCTCACTTGTATCACTATTCACTATTTAGTAACATTTTCATATAATTAAAAGGTTGATTTAATTCAAAATAAAAAAAAAACGGATTGCACTCCGGGAGTGCCGGCAGAAGTGAAAACATACTAGCTATTCTCTTCCCATCGCTTCGAATACTTATTTATTTATTATAAATAATTATGTTTGTTTATTTTTTTTTTGACGTAGTGTATTTGACATCTCAATCTGTCATAGAATTAAAATCCCATATCCATTGTCCCTGTACTACTCATAATCGCCATATATTAAAAATTAAAACTAACCTAATGTAAATAAAGGTCACGTGTGACGCAAGTTCCGTCTTACGAATTTTCGATCAAGTCACGCGATCCTGACGCGAGTTTAAAATTTTTTACCCATCACAAAAAAAGTGCACAACGCCACTAAAGAAGTTTTCACTTAAAAAAACCTATGGTGCCAATAAAATGTTAAATAAAATGTAAAGAAGTAATACTAACGCTCTTAAGCCCAAACTTACAACTTAATACAATAAACAAAATAATAACAGAATAAAAGCAATGCACTCAATCAAGAAATAATGACCCAGAAGATTAGATAAAATGTTCACAGAAGGAAACCTACTACGACAGGGCCAATATATCTCTCAGTACCAATTACAAACGTATGATTGTCGAGTATCGGCAGAGGAATCGAACGACTACCGTCCGAGTCAACGACTCTTTGGGGAAATACTCGCGACGATTGGGGTGGGTTTGACCTGGGGTACTGACTTGGAATCGTTAAACATGGAGGTGTGTTATTCATGGAAGCATTTACATACGGAATTTTTTGATATATTAATGTATTTATGTCTATTTTAACAGTTCAAAATACCTATTGTTTTTCAGATAAAACAATATATTTTGCATAATTTTCGTTGTCAAATAAGTAATATATGTTAAAAAAATATTTTTGAATATTACACACAACGCCATCTGGCCCTAAACTAAGCAAATCTTGTACTATGGATGCAAATACATACACATACTTTTTTTGTAAAGGTACATATTATACATAGAAAACGAACAGTTTCAAGAAAAGTAAAACAATTGTTTATGTTATTTATGTTTTTTTTTTTTTTTTTGCAGGAATCAAAACCATACCCCTAGATTTATATAATCATAATGTGGCCTCAGCCTATTTTTACTAACCACATTGGTTCTGCGTGACAGATGGTGAGCCGCCGCGCCGTAAATATAAACCCTTACACATTGTATCTGTACTAAGTGGCTTTATATATATGCCCATACGTCGTGACTCACCAGCTTTATATAGCAGTAATAAGTAGTAAAATATTATTTAAATAGGTGTACGTATAAAAATTAGAGCAGTAGCTTTTTTATAGAAAGTTGTTAAATATTAAATTTATTTTGTTTTTAGTTATAATCATTATAATCAGTCAGCCTACAGACATGTGAAGTGAGGTCTTTGTTACCTCACTTTCTCTTTAACCAAGATCCGTATATCTGGCGGTCACCGTGATCACTTCTCCGAGCTATGCGCCATTCCCACAGTCAATTTAGGTTTGTGACTCTACGAATGGATTTGTTTTTAGGGTTTCTATCCAAAAGGTGACAACGGGAACCTATTAGCATATAATATGTATAGTATATAAGCCTGGCGCTGCCAGTTTAACTGTCCAAACTTTAAAGTACTCCTTTTGTCGTTTTTAACTTATTTCCACTGTACGTACGTTATTGAACTTGGTGGCTACTTAAGACGCACTTGCGAATACTTAAGATTATTATTATGACAGTTTTATATTAATGGTTTTAGCAATGAGACACAAATGACACAACTCAACATCAGTCGGGTCGTATACTTGTTTTGCCTCATCTTTATATATATAATTCTACTGTAGGTGTGTATGTCACTGTAAGCGGCTGGACCAATTTGAATGATTTTTTTTGTATGCGTTTGGGTGGCGCCCTGGATGGTTAAGATTCACAAATCAGCCCGGCAGATGGCACTGGGGTCAGAGTCAGGACAACGTCTGCCCGATCAGCTAGTTAGTTATATAAATAAAACTCCTAAAACAAACACTTCAATAGCAAAAAGTTTTAAAATGTCGAAACGAAAACGGTATAGGACGACCATAATATATGACTAGCTTAGTCCCGCGATTTTGTCCACGTGGACTTTTGAAGCCACAGTAAGCTTTTAACTGTTTATGATTTTACCTACAAAATATTGGAATGCTCATAAAAATTTTCATCCCCTATTTTGCCCTCTAGGTAATGATTTTCCAAAAACGGTGAAACACGTCAATACCAATTTTTATGCATGTTACTTCAAAAATAACAGATTTCCATAAAAACTTTCAACCCTTATTTACCTTCTTCTCTAGGGGACGAATTTCCTAAAATGGGAAAACACATTAATCTTTATTTTCAACAAGAGGCCAAGGTACCATTTTTTAAGCATTTATTCAAAAATAATGGATTTTCATACAAAATACAAACCCCCATTTTAGCTCTTTAGGGGATTAATATGCCAAATCTATTCGTTGTGCTCGCCTACGTTATAAAAGAAACGTCTGGGCAAAGTAGTAGTTTCGCCTGTGCGTTGATATATCAGTCACTCAGTTTACTCTTTTATATACGTACCTACCTATATAGATTATACCTATATACCGTATGTAGGACGTAACGCTGTCTTACACCCTAAAAAAATATATGAATTTTATAAATAAATTGTCTTTTAGAATAATAAAACTTTAACAAGTAAAATATTAAATCAATAAATACTGTTAAAAATGTAAAAATTTAACTATACTAATATATTGTGAATATCTAGGTATATACACCTAGGTACTTATATATAATCTCTATTAAAGTACACGTGTACCTACATCTGAGACATTTACATTCACATCTATAAAGGTTACATTTTGCTTTGTAGTGAGCTTTATAAAGAATAAAGCCGACCACGTAGATGCTCTGCCCCTTAGACGCGAGGGGCGAACTTAAGACGCACGGGCGAAAGTTTTAAGTTATTCGTTAGAGAATACCCAGGCGAGACCCTGAGGTTTTTGTGAAACTTCGCTAAGTCTGCTGTGGTCGAGTCCCGCATCAAAAATGCTGCCACCCATTAGAAAATACTTGAGGACTTAATCTAATACTGTTGTTATGAAGAATGGTTTTGCTGGTGGTTATGGTTTTGTTGTTTGCTGATGTGGAATGGGGACCGGTGTGCAGTTAGCGGCCTAAGTTAGCGGCCGATTATAAACCGACCAAATTAAGATGTCAATATTTTTGTAAATTAAAATGAAATTAAATAGTATAAACAACAGTTTTAAATTAGAAACTATTTCACTAATGAATTTTGGGTTAGAACTGAGAAAGATGCAATATGAATTTCAACACAAAAAGAACATTTCAAAACAAAATTAAAATATTTAGACATATAAGTGTCGTAAAACGTTTGAAGAAAATCTGGTGACACTTTGTGTCCCACATAGAATTACAGCTGGTTAAGTACGCAATCTTATGACATGGTTTGATTGCATCTTCTATGGGGATACCATACCGAAAAAACATTAGCAATCTTAATTTTAAATAATTTTCAAGTACATTTTGTCTGTAAATAAATGTTTAAAGATATATTGTACAAATATATATACAAGCAGATGAAGAAAGAGATATTTGAAGTTTTTAGATACTTATATGAATCAGATGACGTGAAATTTTTTCTAAAAAAAAAAATGTAGAAAAAATCAATTAACACTTCTTAAAGTTTCAGTGACTGAAACGGTTTGAAGAAAATCTGGTGACACTTTGCAAAGAAAAGCAAAGAATTAAAGCTGGTTAAATAAGCAATCTAATGACATCATTCAATTGCACATTCTATGGGGATACCATATCGAAAAAACATTAGCGGCCTAAATTTTAAATAATTTCCCAGTACATTTTTTAAACCTAATACCCGTTTTTGTAAAGCCAATTGAGTTGCAATACTCTGACGTTCATAAAGCAAATCTAAATTTTTAAATATTTTTTTGCTGTATTAGAGTTATTTACAAAACCAATATAAGCATCTGACAAATACTCGACAAGAACATTTTTTGCAATTCTATTGTTTTTCCTCCCAATTTTCTGTTATCTCTTCTGGGACGTCACCATCAATCACTCCAATTACATCCATTTCACTTAACAACGAACGTATCCTAAATTTCCATATGCTGTATTTCTCACCTTCAAAGGGTCTGATGTTTCGTTTTTGTTTAAAGTTCTCCATTGCTAACGAAATTCAATTTTCAACCGATTACCTTCAGTTTCACAATTCTTCTGCGGCTTTCACACTAAAGGCGCTAGGTGGAGCCGTGCTGTGCCCATAACCTGTAGGAGGTTAAGGGCCAGAAATAAAAGAATAAAATAATACTTAAATTTGACAAAAAAATTTTATCTTTAAGCACTTGGAAGCGACTACACTTTACAACGTCGATGACTAGAATCTCCTTATATATATATATAAAGTACTCTATGACTAGAATGAATGTCTGACAAGAAACGAACTAATGAAGAAAAATAAAACCAGAAAATATTAGTAATTACGAGGACAAGTAAATTACACTGACGGTTACCAATGAGTTTTACTTATTGTATTTCTTGACAGAAATAAAACAAGTCTTGTTGGAATAACAGTCTTGTTTACTAAAAACAAGTAAAATTTAATAGAATACAAATAGCGTATAAAAACTCTAACAATCAGCGTTTAATTACACCGATACGAGTAGGTCCTGATAATGCGAAGCGTACGATTGATAGTAACTGGTCAGTGTACCTGGTAGATGAAGGAAGGGCTGCGGCGGGTAGTACGTCAAATCTGTTCAGCTCAGGGTTACTATTTGTAGAGCGACGGTAAAGGGGAATCCCCCGCCAGGTAAGAAGTTATACCTGGAGAACACCTTGTCACACTTTACTTGCATTTTTTTTTTCTGAGCTGACTATGCAGTTGGCTGTTGCAGCCATTACTGCTTCACCGGGCTTTTGGGGCGAGACTCTGATGGAGCCTCAGCCCATATAGCGCCCAACGCTCAAGGGCTCCCCGCGGGGGAAGCCTCGGCTTGGGTTGTCGCTCTCGGGGGCGTCCCTTCGACCGGCGTGAGCCTCGAACCCGAAGGTGAGTCACCGCCAGGAGGGGAGTTCCCCGTTACGCGGGTACGGTTGCGATTGAGTGGGGGCGAGAAGCGCCCCGGCACTCTTTGATCCCTCGTGTATCTTTGTGGGCGAAGACGAACCCGGGGACGTCGGCGTCGTGTTTGGAGGGAGGCCCTATTCGGGGCGGACGTAGAGACTAATCTCGCTATCCGGACAGCGAGATCGTCATCTGGGGCCGTTAGTACGTGCCGAGGCCGTGGGGAGTTCGAATTCTCTGTGTAGGCGTTGCGGACGTACCAAGAGACCCCAGAGGCCGCTCTGAGAAAGCGGTTTTGGAGGGTCTGGAGTTTGTGGAGATTGCGCTTGTATAACGCAAAGACTACACTAGCATAAGCTAGTATGGGGCGGATGCAAGTTGTGTTTATTTCTAAGCGACATCTTACTGTACTTGCCTATCATGGGATAGAGACGACCGAGGACAAAAGCGGCTCGGTCTCTGACTATTTTGGTGTGAGCGTGGAAGTTCAAACGATTATCCATGGTCACACCGAGATATTTGGTCTTATTTTGCCAGGGAATGGCACAACCGAAGACAGAGAGGGGCGACGGCCGCGGAGGGCAGCCTAAGGTAAAGAGGACGGTAGAGCTTTTGTCAGGATTCACCTCGATTCTCCATTTCCGAAACCATTCGCCTAGGGCGGTGATGGCGGATTGGAGTCTCTCAGTGATTCGACTCACTTGCCTATCGGTGGTATAGAGAGCGGTATCGTCCGTAAAGAGGGCTAGATTGGTACCTATCGTTTTAGGGATATCGTTGGTGTACAGAAGGTACAAGATGGGGGCGAGCACGGACCCTTGCGGGACTCCTGCTTCTATGGGACGGGGGGAAGAGAGAGTGCCTTCAACTTTGTAGCGAAAGCTACGATTCGACAAATAGTCTCGTATGATGAGCACGAGACGATCTGGCAACTGAAAGTTGTACAGTTTAAAAATTTAACCGTTGTGCCAGACTTTGCCGAAAGCTTTCGCTACATCGAAGAAGACAGCGCCCGTGTGACGGCGGCGGTTTCGGATTTTAGAGCTCTGGCTAAATGCCAATAAGCTTGGTGAGAAGGAGAAATGTTCTCCATAAGATCACCGAAACGTTGGGCGCGGAGCTCAGCTACAGCGGTTCTTACACGGCGGTGTAAGTCGTTGAAGCGAGCTTTATTTCCGGTAGTGGGAGCGCGATCGCGTGCGCGGCGGGCCGCGTTACGCTCAGTCATTAGCGACCTGATGTGTTGAGGCAGGATTAGGTGGTGATAATCACCAACCGGCACTTGTCGTGTGCACTCGCCAACGGTGGCGGTCAGGTGGCTAGTGAGTGAGTCCATAGCTACGTTAAGGTCGGTCGCGGATGAGATTACGTCGGGAACGCGGTCTAGATGTGGCGAGCTGGGATTTTTGAGCAATTGCCCAAATTTATCACACATCGTTACGGTTCTATTGTCGGGAGGAGAGTCCGAAGGGGAACCTAATCGGAGGACGACAGGGCGGTGGTCCGAGTCAAGTTCGTCAAGCACCTCTTTAGAGCAAAAGCTTAGCCTTACATTTACTTGCAGTTCGGTATGTCGGTATATATGCGAACTATCGAAAAAACTTCGATAGCGCGATGTAAGACGCGTGACGTCAAACTTAATTCGTAGCAGTACGATATGATGTTTGTTATTAGTAAACTTCACTAATTCTTAGAAAGGTGTTTGTTAACGTTAATTGGCCTTCACTGTAATGGCAAGTAGTGTTCTATCTGCCCACTTTAATAAAACTTTTTGTAACCTTTAGTACAGTAGTTTACTCATAAATTCGAGGAAAGTTTTATAGAATTTGTAAAATTCTGTAATCCGAAGTACAAATTATTATTTACGGGAATGAATAAAATTATTTTGTTGTTATTATTTTATGGAATTAATAAAATGTACTAAAATTTATATTGTTTTGTAATTTCCAGAAAAAAAAATTTGAAATCAATAAAATTTAGTATTAACGCATTTTAATAAACAGATTTTTAATTCGAAAAATATTTTTTTTTTCGTGTAGTAGTCGCAATAGTTTTTATTTAAATAAAAACAATATCTTTAAAAAAATATAAGGTGTTAAAATACTAAAAATCCATCATGTATTTTTTAAATATATCGCACAGGCTCTGTCATTCACACTGGCGCAAATTTTTCCGGAAGCCCCCGGAACAAGGCGTCTGGAGAAACAAGAGCATGGTCTGGATGCTTCCGTGTTTAGGTATGGGTTGATTCCGGAATCCAGTCTATATTTTTGATAGCAATAAGGTTTAAAACCAATACACATAAGTAGGTATGTGTGTATCTCTCGTATGCTTTAGTAGGTATGTGTGTATATCTCATATGATTTAGTGCCTTAATGCAAGGAAATGAATTGCCAGCAATGATTCGCTAAATGTATATTTACAAAACCGAAATGATTCGCTAAATGTATATGTACCAAAACCGAAATTAATTAGCAATTCAACAATAAAATGCCTGGCATATTGGCACAAAAGAAATGAAAGAGAAGTCACATAACAATGATGAAAGTTTATAATTGGTGCCAGTCGTTAGAGATGCCACAATGGCGCAGCGTGAATACATTAAACAGCGGTTTGTTTTCAGTGGTTGATTTAATAATATTGAATAACAGACCTGACAGCTACAACAAATACTAAATTATCTTTTTTAAAAAGGTGTATTTTTAAAACAATTATGGTTTTATCATCAACGTAAATAAATATTTTTATAGCAAAGATGCAGGCAAATAGAGGTTGTTTGTAACTTTCGTATCGAGCGTATTTTGCCATAGCAGAGATGTTGTTCTTCGATAGCTCAACTGGTAGTGTACTTACAAGAACTGTAAAGATTGTTGAAGGTTCAAGTTCTGGCTCCAGGTTAAACTTTTGACTGCATCTTTGCTATGAAAATATTTATTTACATTGATGATGTAGCAAAGAAAGATTATTTCAATGTATGTATTTTTGTATTTATTGCTTAATTCTATGAAGATTTGTGTATTTAGGTGCATTTTGTTGACTGCTTCAATGCGTTCAAGGTCATAATCCTGCCAAGTTAAAAAGTCATAAATTTTGTATAACACAGTACAAATCGTGATTCATTCTCTTTGGTAGGATTACCGCATTATGTACATTATGTCGGTCAACAAAACGCCACTTTTCTAAGATTGACTAATACTACGACTTTATAAGTCAGTAGTAGTTGTTTGTGACAGTTGTGGTTTTGAATTTAAAGTAGAATAAAAAATAATAAATAGATAATAAAAAATCCGACTGCAGAAACATTAAGAACTAAACAGAAATTAAAACATACTAAATATTTAACTATAAGCAGACGGGAATCATCTTCTAAAAATACACTACTTACACAAAAATTTACACCTGCAAATGCACCCTGCACATTTACTTTCTAACCGACTTTATAAAAGACTTTGGCTTTATATTTTTGTTTGCAAACCGATTGAGACGATTTTTACATATGCGGAAAGGATAACCTTCAGATTAATCCCATTCAAATTTGGTAAGTAGCGGTTAAGCTACCTAGATGATTTAGTATTACGTGAAAAAACTGATTTTGTCAGTTCCGTTTTTAGGGTTTAGAAGCCAAAACTGAATCCTTCTGATTGAACTTCTGACTTCTGAACTAATAAATCGACCACAGCGTCACCTATAGGATCTAAATTATGCTATAAACTTTGCGGCACTAACTCAAGATATGTTGTGAACATGAGCTATTTTGCTCTATCTACCAGGTCCAATTGTGAATCAAAACTATCCAGGGACTCAAACACAAGAAAAATCAATTATTTAAGTTAAAAATATCATTAGTACAGCCGCTAGAAGTTCAGTGACGTTCACACGTACAAAAGAATTACATTAGTTATATAATGAAAAAATATATATAAAACCGTCGTGTCGCTGACGGGATGACTAACTGACTGAAAACCAACGCACAGTCTAAACCAGAGTTAGTAATTATAAAATTCTTGGCTCATATACCAAAAAAAATTGTAAATTTTTCTCTCCTCCAGGCAAAGCGCGCGGTCACAGAACACAGGGGCGGTAATGACGCGTCTATTCTATCAAGTATATAGACATAGGCATGTCTATGTTCAAAATATGAACTAGGCGCACACTGCAAGTGAGCAATTACAAGTTCCAAATTCAGTCAATTTTTTTTAATTCATAAAATCTCTAGATATCTAGCGCCATCTAGCACTGGCATTGTTTTCTCTACTTCTATTCCCGCCATTTCAATTGTGTTTTGTTGCGTTTATATTTATTCATCTTATATTTTTTAATTATTTACACGCAAATGTGACGAAAAACATTGTGTGAAACACGGGCGGTAAGGAAATTACAAACTCGAGTCATTAAAACCTCCTTCCAGCCTTCTAAATATCCTCCCATAAATAATTTTCTCCTTACCACCCTTAATACATAATGTGTAGCGATAACCGATTTCAGCGCTGAAAAAGAATTTTCATTACAAAATTGTATACGGTGGTTGGTGTGTGGTACATATGGACAGTCGTACGAACACAACGAAACTATGAGCAACTATGGTTTCCGTTTTTGCCATTTAAAAATAAAAAAAATGGCCAAGTGCGAGTGAGACTCGCGCACGAAGGGTTCCGTACCATTATCTATAAAAACGGCAAAGACATCACGTTTGTTGTATGGGAGCCCCCTTAAATATCTATTTTATTCTTTTTTTTAGTATTTACAGTTATAGCGGCAACATTTAGTACATCTTCTGTGAAAATTTCAACTATGTTATTTAAATTAAATTGGTATAAAACTTTTAAACCTCGGAGGGTTAAAAATCTATAATTAAACGAGCAATTTCATTCTTGTCTATATGTATATATATATAATTTAGTATGCCTGAAGCTTCGGGGTTATAAATCGATCTAGCTAGGTTTTATTTTTAGAAACGTCGTTTTATCAGTGTTTTCAGGCAATCATAAACTATAAATATGACTCTTATTTTTATAATAGTATAGTTATACTATTTAATACCATTATTTTTACCGACACGGCAACACTAAAGCTACTTGACAAAAGATGGCGTTGTTAAAAAAAACGAGCAAAGCTCGGTCTTCCAGGTACTCTGTTATTATATTTTATATAGTTTATTTGGAATCCGGTTTGGAAACCAAAAATTAAAACCGTTTAAAAAAAAGTTTTATGATTTTAAAAGGTTTATAGGTACATTAGGAATCAAAAAACCGTAAAATGTCCCCGATACACAGCTATCTCCGAGAAATGGTGGAGTGGAAAGGGGTGAAATATGTATTTTTTTTCAATTTCTGGCTCGATCGAAAAAATATATTTTTTATTAAATTTTTTATGTTTTTTAACAAAACCTTGACTTAATTTTTTAAATATGAACAAAGAGTAAACAAGATTATATTATGAATGAATTCCATTTCTTTCTGTTATTACCTTAAAATCTATTTTTCAGAAAAAATCAATAAATTTAACTTTACTCCAAAATCGATCAAAATTAATTAAGTATCGATAGATAAATTCAAAAACATAATAACGTTCGATTTACGTTTCTATGAGAAAAATTACAATAGAAAAGGTATTCTTTATATGGCTTTCAATTTTTTGCTTTCAAATTGCAAAGTTGGAATCTTTACGGTGACATTATATAAATAACTAGCTTTTGCCAGCGGCTTCGCCCGCCTCAAATTTGGTTATCGGCGTAGGATTGCTACGACAACTCCTCAATTATAGAAAAATCCTACTCACACTTGACGTTCTCTCTTACTCTCGCCCTCTCCCTCTCTCTCTCTCTCTCTCTCTACCTCTCTCTATCTCCCTCTCTCCCTTACTCTGTCTCAAAATAAATAAATAATTAACTACTAAAAACTAATCAATTAATGGATTAACCTCGTGAGCATCAAACAAACTTTGACCCCGTTTATGAGGTCAGTTTTGGAAAATCCAGTCTAAACCAGAGTTAGTAATTATAAAATTCTTGGCTCAGATACCAAAAAAAATTGTAAATTTTTCTCTCCTCCAGGCAGGCTGTCTTAGCGCACGCCTACATCATAACAGCTATATGTGTGCTAAATTTCAGCTCGATCCGTCCAGTGGTTGGAGCTGTGCGTTGATAGATCAGTCAGTCAGTCAGTAATAGTTACTTTGGGCTAACGCTTATTTTAACCCGCGACTTTGTTTATGTAGAAGGTGAAAATATTTTTACATAATACGTACCGCCCTCCCCCCTCATGACTGCCCATTATTTTGATCATTATTTTGTTGCAATGTTATTATACAACTGCGTTATTTCCTAAGATATTCATTGAAATCGAATGATGTAAACGGCAATTTTATTTAAATTAAATACTTGTGATGAACAACGTATTTATTTGGATACGGATTACTATCATGTATATAAAAACACCTTCGCAAATAATGCATTATTTTAAAACAAATTTGGTTAGTATAAAAAAGGTTATAGTGAGCTAACCTTAAAAGATAGACATATGCTGTCGCCGACTTTTTTAGAACTTTTAAAGGGGAACAATTCTGTCATCTATAATTTTTGCGAAACTTTAATCGTTTACGCTGCGCACGCAGCGGAAGAAAAGAAACCCCCCCATTTTGAAACATTCTTCATTGGTGCTCCGCTCCTATTAGTCTGAGCGTAATGATATATAGCCTATAGCCTTCCTCGATAAATAGGCTATCTAACACTGAACGAGTTTCTGAGATTAGCGCGTTCAAGCAAACAAACTTTTCAGCTATGTAATATTAGTATAGAAGAATTTTGCTAATGTTTTTAAGTGAGTTTAACCTTTTTTTAAATAAAATTGAATTGAGTTTTCAAACATGTGTCAAAATAAAATGTAATTGAAATCAACAAACTTTGCCACCTTAGGGGTAAAATTTCGGAAAATCCTTTCTTATCGGATGCCTACGTCATACAAACGACACACCCTCCAAGTATCAGGTGTCTACGATCAGCGGTTTAGGCTGTGCGTTGATCCATCAGTAATTCAGGACGAAGCATTTTATATGTATAGATAACTGTCAAATTAAAAACTTAAGTATGCATTTTTTTCGTTTTTTCCCGCAAAATACATTGGTATAGTCAGTTTATAAGAATTTGGTCAACAAAGTACACTTTTTCAATGATAATTAAAAAAATGAAGTTAACAAAGTGAATAATTCTCGATTGTTTCAAGTTTAAGTGAGTTATTGAAGGATAATTACATATTGTTTTGAATTCGCAAAATAGAGTTTCAGTTAAATAAAATGAGGCCTACCTAAATATTAAACGATTTTTTTTAAATTTAAACGTCCAATCGTCGTGAATTTGGGGGTGCTTTTCAGCCTCCCTAGACTATTTAGTTTTTATATGCATTTTAAAGCTTATTTTCCTCTAGTTTCATGAAAATCAGATTTTTTTTGCGGACATGAAAAATTTTGAGGTTATGGTCAAAAGTGTCTTCTACAAAAGTTGTAGACTTACTAGACCTACAATTTTATATCGGAGGCATTTTATGTTTTTTTGTTCCTAATGTAATGTACCTTTTAAAATCAAAAAACTGCAGATTCAGAAATAAACAGATGTTTTAGATCTAACATATAAGTGGCGTTTTGTTGACCGACATAATGTACATAATGCGGTAATCCTACCAAAGAGAATGAACCAAGATTTGTACTGTGTTATATAGAATCTATGACTTTTTAACTTGCCAGGATTATGACATTGAACGCATTGAAGCAGTCAACAAAACGCACCTATACTAAAACACTGAGGCAGCCAATGATATGTAAATAAAGATACCGTACCTGCATATTGTTCGAAATTATAATGATTTGAAGTTGTTTATTATTTACTATGCAATATTTATTATAGAAATTCGAGATCATTAGCGTACATACGAGTGGAGGTTGTAAAGGTTAACAGAAAATTAAGTCTGTTAAGAATAGATGTTGTGGGCTGGAAGTGTAGCGTAGGATGCCGTTCTTCTAGAGAGAGTAGGGGTTTATAAAGGTGAACTGAACTTAGCATATCACTTATTTATATTCTACAAAACCTTTGAAGATTCGCTGACCTTTAACCTTTTCTAAAGAAACTGAATAGAGTAAGTTTCAGGTGCTACTTTCCTTCACTGAATACTTTAAAGTGAGTGTACAAACGTTGTTTTTTATATATATTCGTATTTAATTATTAAGAAACTAATTTATTTTACATGTCACTGGCTTGGAAAGGGTCACTTTTCATTTAAAATCTGTGTGGAAAAGTCTACTTTATTAGCTTGCGCGCAATTTTTTAGATTCTACAAAAACAAACATAATGAAACCGTCTGAAATGCGGTTCGCCCTTACTACTATATACATTAGTGATCCGTAATCCGTTTAGTTTCATTTCTGATACTATTGCATTACATTATATGTTTTGTTTAATGTTATTAAATAGATAATTTATTGTAGTTTGTTAAATTGTTAAATACAACAAGAATATACGTTTAAGTATTAGTTTTATACTAAGAATTTTAAAATTGGCGTGGTGCAAATTCGGAACGCACCTTAAAAAAGAAAAAAAAAAGAGAAAGAGAAGAAACATTTATTTGGAATTACGTAGAAGGTACATCGTTTTGATTGTTTTTACTATAAACATATTATTTTAATCTAAATAAACTTAAAGTTATTAATTAAAAAACCTGAGTCACTTCACCAGTGACATAAATTACCGAAGTTTACTTGCGAAAAATAGGTAAGGTAAAGGCGCTCAACCTATTTCAGAGACTTATGACGTTGTTATTATGTTTTCAGTACTTAATTAAAATATTTAAAACAAGTATACTTGTTCCAATTATAAGTAATTGTATCTTGTATATATATTACTTGCTGTAGTGAGATAAAAAATTGTGTGTTTCGCACGGCTGGATTTTTTTTTTGGGTTTCTTTCCTTAGAATCCCTCGGTTCAATCTTTGAATCCTTCCCTTGCTCGGTATTCATCATAGGCAATTACGTAACTTGCATAACAAATAACTATTTTTGTCCAAACGAATTGGGACACAGTGTGTGTAATGCTTCTTGTACTAGTTTCACACGTGACTAGTTTCAAATAAGCATTGAAGTAAAACTGAAGTTATAATATTATAGTAATTTAAGTTATAATTTTTTTTTTCAGTGAATACTTAAGTCAAATGTTATGAGAAACATTTCTCATATTTTTTCACTAAACGTTCGCACAATACAACATGAGAATTTCTCTGTCATACTTTGTTTAAACGAAAAGATTGAACAATTAAAATCAAATTAATTTTAATTATTTATGAGCATTTCTAAAACAAAATTATTTATTCGGCACCGTTAAGCATCGCTGCGTCAGGGAAACCTGACAAGTGACGAACTTAACCCTTTTACGTATGCACCGATTTAAACAATTTCCTTTTTAAATAATTTAAACATGTGCATTCTTTATGTACAAGTCCGAAATGGAATTGAATTGTCCGAAAAATCTCGAAAATTAAATTTTAAAAAGTCATTGGAATAAATAGAATAAGTATTTATTTACATACAATATGAGTAACATTACTTTTGGGACTCATAGCACAATATAAGTAAAAGTACTAATGTACTATTCAATTATCTTCTGTTCGATATAAAAGAAAAGAAAAATTATTAGTTTCAAACAATTATAGTTTTGATTCATGACTCATATTTGTTTAGATGTAAATATAAATCTTTTTATAAATGAAAAGGTTTTGTTTTACATCAGATAAATGTACCAAAAACTAAAAAACAAAAAAACACGGGGAGGGCACGTAAAACTCTTTTTATTACAAGCTTGTAAAAGGAATATTTTCATACGTCCACGATTTTATTGTTTTTCTAGTTTTTGGGACATTATCTGATGAAAAAATAAAATGTTTTTTTTTAACATAAACTTTTTTTATAACAGTTTTTGTTCCACTTTTTAATAGCTTACATTCTAGATAAGTAGGTACTAAATACCCTATCTCTTATCAATAGTTGTTGCATAGATCAGTTTATAAGTAGTCTCATAATAAACCCCTTTAGCTCTTAATTTCATAGCTTTGAATAAATGTGCAGAATATATCTTATGTACAGCTTCATTAAGGAGTCTTTACATATCGCCGTCCGTCGGAATCTATTAAGAGGATTACGCGATGCAGCTGAAAGACGAGGGTCGCATCGCAACCATGTCTCATACGTCTGAAAAGCGATGCATTTACACCGGCGTGTAACGCGGGAGTAAAATTTTTTTTTAAAAATAGAAATAGAATCATATCCTTTTTGTCGTATATGTTTATATTTTCGGCTATTTTTTTAGTATATAAATAATTACTTACCTATCTATGTATTATCATTTTCGTGACTCAGATAAATGGTGAATTAACTGAGTGCATAATAAGCAACAGAACCTCTTTAAGAAAATTAAGATTAATTCAAACTTATGATTTAGGCTCGCTGTTTCTGTAGTGTTAAAATTCCACCCGCGTTAAAAAGATTTTTTAGTCTTTCTTAGGTAACTTCAACTTGAATATAATGAATAACCAAGGACGTATGCAAATGCTGTTTGTTTCATTCTAATTGCTAGTAGGTCGGATGATAACTGTATCTGTGACAAATAATGTGTACAATGATTTATCGATTATCCCCGGTTTATTGATTGTCTGTGATAAAAATAGATAAAACTTTGACTCAGATATTTGCACACTTGAAGCGTCATAAGTAGTCATGACGTCACAAGCAAATTTATTTTAGTAAGCTTTTTTAAGGAGTTTTGGAATAGTTCGAATATAATTTTCTAGCGAGAGGACAGCAAGAAACTCATTTGTTACTTTTTCCACGTATCGGTTAACATCATTTTAATTATTAAGGAATAAAATATGATAGCAATGATATGATTTAACTTTATAACATTTCATAACATGAGTAAGTCATTTTAACAAACAATCATAGTCACTTTTACATTTATAATGTTTGTTCGTTAAAATTCGCCCCTCGAATTTGCTCGCATATATTTTATATATAAATAAATAAATTCCCTACACCCGACTAAGTTATAAGTGACATAATTATACAGAACCTCCAGCACATGACTACATGACCTTAACAAAGACACATTCATTGAAAAGGATTGCTCAGCGCCTTGTATACCGCCCGCTGCAACACCGAAAGTCTTAAAAAGCTCGCCGCTGCGACAAGTCACACCACGTCCATCGTAGTGATACCAAACTTCGCCCGCTGAAGACAATAAGTCTTACCACGCTCACCAAGAGAGCGCCCCGTCCACCGTTAGGCGTCCCGACGCCCATAGGCAGCATCCGAATCCGATCCGCGCATCGCAACGCTGCGCGTGTTATTTATAGTATAGACAATATAAAATTGTAAACTACAATCCGCCAATCCGAAGATTAAAAAACAATACCGCAACCCGCTGTTATTATTTACTTGTGTGTTAGCATCATCTAGACTTATCTCCGAAACAGAACCGACACATCCAACCGCCATCCGCTACAGCAACCGATGCACCTCTCTCCACCTCCGACTTTGCGGAAACAATGTGAGACGGTCTCTAAAAGTAGATTTTATCACAAGGGATCAAAATAATATTTTTACGGCGAGGGTGGTATTTTGAATCCAGATTGGAGCGAAGGACTCTAGAGCCGAATTCCGAGCACAGTGAGGGATTCTAAGGTAGAATCCGGAGCGCAGCGAGGAATTCAAAGGACGGCGTACGAGGTAAAATAATTTTCCGGCTAGGTGTTAGACTGTACTTTTTTTGCCAGTCAAATACAGCTAGTTATTTGTTCACACAATGTTCTTGATCGACCTCTTTAGTGATTAGAACATTTACTTACTTTCTTAAACGAGGAACCAACCAGCTCTTTTTGAATAGATGTAATAAAAAGTATTTTTTACTGTAGATAACTGTGTAATTGAATCCACCAACTTCGTCTAATCCGGCGTCAGCTAAATTATTTATGCATTTAAAAGGATTTACTCTTAATATGAGGTAAAGCGGCGCGGTCACGACTTCTCGACGCGACGCCCGACGCAACGCCGACGTTCAAAAGCTAATTAGACCTGCCATCTTTCATGTTTACGTAGGTGGTCGTTATAATATGCTAACATCTTAGATATTCAAATTTTAATAATTTAGTAACATATTATTTTAATTATAAAACCTTCCATTCAAAAAAATAGCTTTTATTGAAAAGACAAAATTTACAAGTTTTTAATAATACAATAAAATCTAAATAGTCAAAAGATTAACCTTTAGTCAGGACTTATACAGACTGTAAGGATTGTTGCAGGTTCAAGTCCCGGCTTAAGTTAAACTTTTGATTGCACCTTTGATATGAAAATATTTATTAACATTGTTAATCAGAGTTCTTATTCACTATTAAATTTTCAGAAAATGACACATTTTCTTTTTAAATTAACAAAATATTGTAAAATAATCTTTTTGATATTTCCTATTATCTTAAAAATCTGAGCTGATGAAAACTTTTCTTGGTCTGTATCGTAATATTTAGACAAAAATTAACGCTACACAATACATAGTTTTAGAGCACCAAAACACTTGTTGCCCAGTGAATTAATCTAATAAACTACCTAATACTAATAGTTGAGCACCACTTCATTTGTTTAGGATAGTATTTTAACTAACTAGTATAGTACGTGGATCAGTAGCCATAAATTTATTTTGATGGAAGATGGGCGTTCAAACTCTGGAACAAGTATCTATCTTTGTTATGTAATAAAAGAAAATGGTGACACTGTTCTGGATTCATGGCCCCCCTCAACGGTCATGGGAAGTAGTACTTCGAAGTGTTAATATCAATAGCAATATGTCTTTGTTTTTGTCAACTAAACTGAATAACAAGAAATTTCCAATAATAATATTGTTATGTTACCTTGATTTCAAATAAAATCAAGACAAACTTCTACATCTTTCAACGTAGGAAGCTTTATTTCTCTGAAATACTTGGTAATAGCTCGACCCTTAGGTTTCGTAAAATGTTGTCTAACTCTAACTCCCTATAAAGTCGGACTAGTTGCAATATTTATCGCAAAACTATACAACTGACCAAATTAAGAAGATCTCAACGTTACATATTTCTTGTAAATGTTATTCAGAATCAGCTGATGCCCACACTCGTTGGTTTACAGACATGTTTGTCGACTAGTTGATAAACAATGTAGATTTAGGGGTGTTAAGGGGTGGATAGGAGTGAGAGCGGCCTCCTAAAGATAAAACTTGTTTACACTACTTACAGAATTAAATCTCTCCAGTCAACGTTTGTTTATAAGCGGTTTGGTAACTTTGTTACGAGTTTTGTTTTGTAATTTTGGAAAAGAAATTGGATTTTGATAAAACGCTTTGAATTAAATAAATATTTTTCGTGAATTAGACTATAGATTATTGGATCATTAGGAAGTAGACATACAATGGAGATATTACTTACACAGTTTGGTAACATCAGGTTTTTTTAATAGTTATTAATTGTAATTTATTAGATTACTAGTTTGTGTGTTTTAGTAATAAGTTTAAAAAATATTATATTAGACAAACCAATTATAATAAGTTGAACTTTTTGTGGATGTTTATTTAAAAAATATACTGTAAGCGTTCTTACCTCACGTGAAAACATCAAAAGGTAATATTTAATGAAACTACAGAAACTAACAAATTTATATAGCTATGATTGTATCAATAAGGTAATTAGTACTTAGGTTTTTAATAAAAAATATTTGAAACAAAATAATAAGCATTTAAAAAATTCTTTAACACTCAAATGTTAAAAAATAAGAAATACAGACAACCAAATGTTTATGATAGTGGTTAAGACTGGCATTTATGTAAATAATATAAATAAACTTAGCGTATATAAAATAGAATCTGCAATCTTCATACGGTGATTAGAATAAAAATAATGCAAAGTAATTCAAGACAGTTTGCTCGCGGCGCTGTCAATCTTTCTCGCGATGCAGTACAAATTAGAACTTCTTTGTTATAACATCTCGCAAAACTTTTTGCCAAGTAAACTCTCTAACTTGCCGCGTAGACCGCTACGCTTAACTCGCTCGCCCCGCTTTACAATTCGGGCCGCCCAAGCTAGTGCCCCTTCCGCGATCGTAAAACGATTCAACTTCGACAAACAAACGGACAAGTTATAATGTTTTGCTTGCAAAGTGTATGATTAAATGCGGAGAGCGGCGAAGAGAGCTGGCCGTAAGTTATTGATTTTCCCCGACAACTGTATCCCCCCCGTTGACTACGCGGCTCGCCGTCTAATACAGGAGCTCTACGACATTCTCTTACTTTTTAACTGTTACGTAACATTCTAAAAATTGTCCCAAATTTGAAATTATTGTTTTACAATACTTATGGTATAATTTACAATAGTTTTATAATCAAATTATTGATAGTTTAAAGTGTTAAAAAGGACTTGTTGTTTCAAAAGTTGCGTAGCACTGCAGAACTACACCGCGAGCATTGCCAGTCGCGCACCCTACAACTTCAGGTTGGTCTACGTACCGAAGTTAACGCAAAGTTCCGCCATTTTGGAACATGCTCACAACCCACTTGTTTTATAAAGAAACTTTTTATTAATTCCTGTGGGCCGCGGAGTGTCAGTAAGATGATTTGAGGTTATACTGATAGACGAAAGACGTTCTTTTGAGTTAAATTAATTGTTTCAGTGTTATAGTGACAGTGTAAGGATTCAATACAAGCGTTTGTGGATATTCAGATATTGTTTTGAAGTGAGAATCGAACGATGTTTACCGGATGATGGTCTTATAATTTGTGTTTACTTGTTTAACACTGCGGACGCTAAGGATACTTTATGACATTGTTTAAAGCCAAAATGCAAGGAAAAGTTACAGTTTAAAAAAATGTAGTGTCAAATGAATAGTTGTGTTACTTTTGACCGCGGAAGGAAAGTTGTGACCGTGAAAAGTTTTGAACGAAGTGTTTACGAACGTATAACTATTGGTGTTGTACTTATGTAAGTATACATGTTATTTAATCGTATGTGTAATAATCCGAAACAAGGAAATGTTCTTGCACATAATGTTTAACTAGAAATCTTGAATGAGAAATTAATTTGAAAGTAAATTTAAATATTTCGACTAATATGCATATGCTGTATATATATATCTTTATTTAAATATAAAACCATCACAGAAATCTTGTTAATCTTTAGTTATACATTCATAAATATACATCTCTTACATTGGAAGTGAAATCCAATTTACATTCTAAAAGGAAAATAACAAAATTAGTTGGCAAAATATAACAGGAAATTATTCTGTTCGAATTAATTTTCTCGCAAGACTAAACAAAGTGAGCTTATAGCTTCTCAGAAAAGGAATTTCACAAACGAATCTTCAACGTAACTTTGCATTATCGGCAAGGATTTTTAAACTTAGCACTTACTGAACTTTTTTAGAATTACGGGAATCAGGAATGACGTACACGAACACTTTTATCAACATTTGTCAGTATTGTTAGTGTGTTATATTAATTTTAAAATTTTAATGTGCACAATTATTTTTTATTTTGCATGAAGTACTTCTATAATTACAAATACCACTTTGCAATAGTTTTACCTAAAAAACCTATAAAACATACTAGCTTTATAGAATTAACACAAAATATACATAAATACCTACTTATTAGTTTATATAATTTTTTTGGAGTTCACATACATTTTTTACATATATGATCAGGACACGAATTGTTAATTTCAGATCACTACTTATAATATTTTAAATATTTTTTGTTGTATATACTATATACTTACATTAACATAAGAACAGTACCTAAACGAAAATTAAATATAAACCTGTTGTAATCACCATACAGTTTATACCTTTGCAACGCAATATTAGATCGTTTTATTGGGAACGTTTTTACAAAGTCATTTCAACTACCACAGTCTCAGTCTATTGTAGAAGGAAAATTATTCTACAGTCACGGTTCTCGATGGGATAACGCTGTCAGTTTTCAAATAAAAAAGATCATAAGTACAACCCTGATTGTAAACGATAATTAACTTAATCTCTTTCAGTCAAAGCGCAATCTTGCTCAACGTCCAAGAAAGCTATGAAACTTTGTTAAATAACTTTTCAGATAACTTGAACTTTCCGTATTTACACAAAGTTGGAAGCGAAGTTGTGTCGTAAACTAATTTCATCTTTCTGGCCTTGTGCTAAATGCTGTTTTCGCTTAAAATGAATGCCAAAGTTATTGTACTTTGTTAAATTGAAAGTTCCGGACTTCACGAAGCAAAACGCGAACTTTTGTAGAACATTTCAGTGTAGTTAGTACAATGTTATAATGGAAATAAGCACTTCAAAATGGCGTCGTCTGCAATTGTAGGGAAGTATTACTTTAACAGCTGGCATATTGATTTTCTGATAACTTACTGGAACTCTGATTTTCTTATGTATCAAAAAAAATAAACGATACCTTAAACAGTAAACAGAAACCTTAGGTTATATATAACCTATGTAATTATACAACATTTATGTTAGACTATTAGGTACAAATAAAGTTTTTTGTAGTCATGCTCACCTAATAATTATAAACCATTCAATATTAGTTAAGTCATTCAATATAATTTGGAACCTATGTATTACATTCAATAAAATATCAACTCAATGTTTAGTCAAGTAGTTCAAACTTAAACAAAACTTGCTAAGCTACTCTCGATGTGCGTTCTTAAACCCAACTCGGATTAACCCGGGTAGCACTGACAGCAGGAAAGCAAATACGTTTTAATACAATACAGAAAGAGACAGCACGAAACTCTGCCCCGGTAAAATGAGTTTTTGAACGCGGCCCAGAGGAATCGCACGCTTCGCCTAACGTTTAAATACTGTCACTTATTAAATCAATTTTCATTAATTTCTATTATGCCTGCTATAAAACTGTTGATTGGGTTAATTTGTGTCGAAGAATAACATAAGTCGCAGCGAGCGAAGCCAAGTTCCCATAAACAGTCCTTATCACAAATAAAAAAAAACTACCTTATTATGTACTTCACTTGAATTTGGAACCAATTTGATTGGCTTTGATTTGATGTTATGATTTAATTTCATAAATGTAAGACATAATCACGAAAATGATAAACATGAAGGCGGCTTTTTATTTGGTTCGACCTTTATTAAAACTTTATACAGAGAAAAACAAAACAATTTACATCAAGATAAACAATATAGCACGGAAAGAAAACCTAATGACACGAGACGGTGACTTGATTATGTTGAATCCAAGACCGACATTTCAAGTTTACTACTATTAAATTCTAATAAGAGCTGAAAACCAAAAGATCACAAGTATGTATAAAGATACGAAGTACAGTCACCTTGAAATATACTTAAGTCCATTAGGTTAAGCTTCAAATTTCTTTAACTCGTAAGATTTAAAGGTCATTTAAACTTTGAGTTACAACCATCTTTTTATTTTCCTTTGAAAAATAAATGGCTTTCGGCAACATACTGTTCTTTATATAGAGAATATGACATGTAAATAGAATGCCTGCGATTTCAGTAACATGAAATATTGGAGAAGTTTATAGTTTTGTATAAGAAGGTAATATTTTATTTTAATGAGGGTTTTTAGGATGTAATAACGTTGTTTATATCATAGTAATGAACACTATATATATATATTATTTTTAGATTAGCATCAGGAATTTTAATATGTCACTTTTTGTTTTTTATTTTTTAATATTCTTCAGGATATAAGTAACACGTACGTACACATATTCTGTTTGAATTGTAGCAGTCTAGTTATTATTGTTAGAAAGCTTCAGAAGTAAAATCTATATTTTACAAAACACATTATGTTGTTGCAGCACTTGACGATGGAGCTTGCAAAGATATCTCTCAACTTACACTTGTACTATTTTTTATTCGGTTCTATGTGATCGCTATCCTGCAATTTAAAGCAAAACAATTTGCAATTTCCCGTCCAAAAAACGGTTCTTTAAAGTGACTGAAATTTCTAAAAGTTACATATATTTACCGATTAACGCTTTTATCCACACTTTTTTTCCGTAATTTTTACCTATCGGTATCAAATTTGCGTAAAAACGGGTTTAATCGATAAAGGAGCATCCCCTTGTACCGAAATGTATTTGTGCTTTATATTTACTGGTATGTATTAAACACACTCCTCTTTGTGCGGTCCTCGCTCCACTCGGGAAAAAATAAGCCTTACCTAACTAGTGTTTCAGTATAGACTTTACTATTTTAAATATTATTTTTTTCGAAAAATTTTCTTTTCCGCCGATTTTATTATTTTATTTGTGTATAAAGGGTTGCTAGTCCATCGATTTAGATTTTTTAATGCAAAAATTACGGGGTGCAGAGAAGTAAATATTTACCTCTTTTTCTAAATGAGACAAATAAGTTTTTTTAATAAATTTTGAATCTCTGTCCAAAATGATTAAATATTTGCTGTCTTTTGTGCCCTTTTATCTCTTTATTTCTAAAAAAAATTTTGAAAAAATAGAAATGATTCTAGAATGATTAGCCTTTTTAAAACTTAAATTTAGTTAAAAAAAATACACAACAATATTTTTGAACCAATTCTAAAACATTTCACCAAGACGAAAGAAGAGTAAGGAACCTTTCTGCAACGTTTTCACATCGAGAGGTAATTATGAGACGATGAGTCAGACAGTGAGTGGTATTTGGTATTATTTTACAAACTTCTAGCCACAGCTCATAAGAATATTGAAATCTCTCATCCTCTTTTTCTTTACATTTTTAATAATATGACAATGACTGACAGGCTTTATAAATTTTAACCTTTATATTTGCTAAAAAATGTTAGATATTTTAAAAAATATTACTAACATTATATATGTCCATTCATTTTTTCACATTAAAAAAAGTGGATAAACATTTGAATTAGTAAGAGTTGCGTTATTTATTTTCATTAAGATAAGAGTTTTATATCATACTAGATCAGCCTCGAACTCCTTAATTAAGTCCTTATGAAGTATACTTATTAATGAAGTATACCATAGCCAGCTATAGCTGCAGCTATAGTTCGTTTAAGCTCGGTTATAGTTATTTCCGCGGGAACTTATGAAATTTTTGGGATAACAGGGTATATTTCAATGAGGATTCCCCTTGAATGTCAGATCTGAAAATCTGACTTTGACAACCGGATGTTCAAAGATAATATAGGTATATAAGTGTGACTCGCCTTGCTCTTTTGCCATAACAAGCGATGAGGAGACAACGTTTACTTATATTTGTACTAGGTTTATTTCTCGGAGCCCGTAACATTTTATTAATTCGATCGCCTTTACAGAGATGCATAATGTTCGTTTTTTATATCAATATGAATTTTCAGAATGTCACGCAAGTCCCGACAAGGGTACAGCATACGCCACTTGCTCCAGTTGCCGAATGCCCCCCGCAGTCCCCCCACGGTCTCGCGACCCCCTGCTCCCACTGCCAAGGTAAGTGCTAATAATACCTAATACTAATATTTTGAAGGCCTATTCCAATATCTTGTTTTCAGAGCAGACATTATCGAAATATTTTTTCTTTATTGACTTACGACGGTCTATGAGTTTATAAGGATAGTGTACCAGGAATGGTTTTCTAAATGTTGTAAAATCTTATTCCGTAATTTATAGCGGATAGCTGTTTATCGTTTAAATTGTTCGAAACTGTATATTTCTTAAAAGATTTATTTGATATATAAGAGTTTTGAAATAGTTAAAGATCATATTTGACAATCGATACCCACATAATAACAGAATACGAGATCATAGTCGCAATTTCCTTTTCTATCGATATATTCGAAAAACGGTGATTGATTCGTCGCTAAGCGGGAGCAAAGAGCGTCTTTTTTGTAAGAAGTTTTTCATCGGGCAGTAATGAGATTTGATTGAGTTCTAATACAATTATTGTGTAAAAACTTTATGTACTAAGAGCAAATAAGTTCTTAGTTTTATGTCTATTTAGAAATATATTTTCTACTGTACGTGTTTATATCGTAATCTCTTTCTAATCGGCTGGACCGATTTTAATGATTATTTTGCGTTTGTACACCGGTAGTTGGCACTTCACTTGTGGGTTGAAGTACTTTTTTATTTTTTGGCAGGTCAACGTCTGTTGTTTCCGCTAGAAAAAATGCATTTCTTTCGCTGGTAAGTCTGTCTGTCTAGTGGCCTATGTGTCTGTCATCCCGATTTTGTCACGAGTCTCTAGCTCGTTAACGGATTGAGCAACTGCTCATGGAGATATTTGGAGATAATTAAAATAAAAAATATATCTGCACTACATAAGCACTATATAATGATAAATGATACTTCACATGCTAGGTGTAAGAATATATAATGCAGTTACTATATTATTATTTATTGTATTTTAGTATATATTCGGTAATTATTGCCGGGTGATAAGAGAACAATGACATAAACAACCACAATAACAATTTAAACAATTATTCAGGTTCAATTGAAAACAAAACCTACTAGAATTGGCTGGGTATGTTTTTTTAATTTTAGGGAAAGCTCTATGGAATAGCTCTATTTAGCCAGCCAGCAGGTACTTGCAACACGTATTATTTATTTTTTGTTTATAATTCCTACAATTTATGCTTGTTCCAAATTTAAAATGTTTTTACTCACTGTTATCGATGATAAGATGCTCTTTTTCGAGTGACAATAGTAAAAAAAAAACATATTACTAAGGTATATAAAATATTTGGCATCATTATTTATAACTTGCCGCCATCTGTTGGCAATATTTCAGCGCTCTGTAGAAGTTTACTTTGCAAGTAAAGTAGAGTGCGTAGATTTTTCGCAGTTCTTAAACCACTCAACAGATGGCAGTTTTTTTAATTAACGACAAGTAGAGTGCAAGGTGTTTTAAAATATTACAAAAGCCACTTATATATGATTTAAGTTATGTTGTTAAAATGTTGACGTTAGATATTGACTTATATTTGGAATTTTTCTTGGGTCGTGTCGCGCCAGAAACTATTTCAACATTATATAAAAAAGACAGACAATTATTAAAAAAAGAAGGAGGATCTCAATTTATAGGAACCTTCTTTTAAGCAACTTTGTTTCCCGATTACTCGAAGAAATCTGACCGATTCGGCAAATTCCTTTTTTTGTTTGAAAAGGTAATCTTCCCATGTAGTCCCACGGTCTTCAAGTCAGGAGATATAATGATGGGATTCTGGAGAAAACGAGGGAATTCTTTAAATTTGTATAGGCACTCTTGTAGCAATTTGGGTAATTTTTAGTGTACGAGAAAATAAGCCTAATAAGCCTAAAATAATAGGTCACTTAAAAGTAAAAATAATCGCTTTCTTTTGAAAGTTCTAATTAAGTTTGAAAAAAATATTTAAAGGTACCATAAAGGCCAGAATTGTCCGTTTGTTTTTATTGCATGGCTGCAGAAATCGTCCATCCCATCAACTACTATCACCATCTAAAAATGATAAAAATTTTCTTTGCCCTAAGATCTATCGCAGTACTTTTTTTTTAATTCAAATCTTATATCAAATAAATGATCTTTGTAAACATAAAAAACTATTTCTTTTGTTCTAAAGGTATAGTGATTTTTTTACAAACACACTTATTTTGCCAACAAATCATAAATTTTAAAAAGGCCAAGCTCGGCGCAGATTTGAGGGCTTGTATTGTACCCCTTATTTCAAACTTATTTTGAGACAATTTGACCATTAAACGTTTATACAAGAAGACTTGTTATCGAACTAAAATTGCCCCAATTATGTAAGTATAAAACATGATTAACAAAAATAACAACCGACTTCAAAAATCTAATCCAAAAATTAGTTTACAGTTGGTGTCCAGTCTATCTCTCTAACAGTTTAACACCCATTACTTGCATGACACCAGCTTCAACATTTAATTTAGACTACAGTCTTGGGGCGCAAAGAAAATTTTAAATATTTTTTTAGATCGCGATAGTAATTGGTGGGATGGACAATTTCTGCAGCCATGCAATAAAAACAAACGGAACAAGTTCCTTATTGGCCTTCATGGTACCTTTAAATATTTTTTTTAAACTTAATTAAAACTTTCAGAAAAAGGCGATAAGTGAAACGAACTAATTTATGTTTTCTACAACAAAAAGATTTGGTAGACAATGTATTCAAATTACTAAATTACATTCCTGCTCAAAAATTAATTCAATTTAAATCTCGTTAGTTCCCTATCAAAGCGCCCTCCGACGCATTTCTAGAGAAACTATTTGCAATGACCATTTGTTATTTATTTACAAAGCAAACAAACCATTTATTTATTGGCGATCACTTTGATCGTCGAATAACCTCATACAAACATTCGATTGTCCTTTGGTCTAGTTAAATAGTGATCCAAAGAATATTGTGGATATGTCACGAAAAATTAAGTTCTTCTTGAATCAGTGCTTGAACCTTTTATTATTATTAAATTAATTCAAAATTTGCAATAATCAACCTTGTTGAGATTTAAAAAAAAAAAATTAGTTGACAGAATTAGATGAAATAAATATACTTACACAGCTTTTGTTAGCAGAACGTGTCTGTTGGTAGCTTATTTTACATTTCAACCAGTTTAATTACTTAAATAATTAATTCTTATTTCTACCTTTAATTTTGCAAAAATTATTTTGACATAAATTTTATAAATAAATAGAGATATTTTAAATTATTTTAGGAATTTAAATATATTTTAGACGGTATTTTGAGATGCATGAATTTGTAATGATTTTTTATTTGACACAAATGGACACATCCATACTGAGCTTTCGCATAAGAAAAAGGGTTTCTTTTCACGGGCCGCTGCCGGTTCCCATAAAACGGCCACCCCTGTCCGGCTCTCGTTTGTTCACGTTACTTAGCCGTACGAAAACTCGTGTCCTTTTTAAGATAAATCAGAGTGGTCTTGGGTTTGTTAAAGATTGATGTGCTTTTCTTTGGCTTTTGCGAGAAAAAATCTTTTATTATTATTCAAATTTGTTTTGCAATTATTAAAAAATAATTGTTACTTTTTTTAGTTACCTTTGGGAAATAAGTATATGATACGCACTTAAGCTTATTGAGAAATGGGCCCGCTCTGATGGTAGTAAAGACTGATCTAATTTATGTTAGTTTAAATGTATGTATTATTATTAAATAAAGTATAATTTATTTCGCTTTTTACTGTGTGGAAATAAGTGTTTTGTATGAAAGAACCCAAACACGTTTTTTAAATATTTTTTTTTACGATGAACCACATACAAATGAGAAGTTTGAAATGAAGTATCATGTTTCACATAATTATGTAATGATAATGTATATAACGCTATTGCAATTTCATTCTTTGAGTGTATTGAGGTTTGTTGTATCGTTAGATCAGATGTTATGTTCGTGCCTATAGGTACAGTGAAGTCCAGTCCTAGACTAAGCAGGACTTGTAATATGGCTACCAGACAACCTAGAAACACCCAGACTCAAGACAAACACAAATGTTCATTATTTTAATCAAGGTACCCCACCTACCAAATAAAAATATTTATAAACACATATATACCAAAAATCTGGCTGACTTTATTGTCAAAACTAGGAAAAATTTAGAGAAAAATACCTCTTGAAGAGTAAATCGAAACATTTTTACTAGTTAAGGGCCCATACACGATAAATTTCCCGTTAATCTGGCAAGTGTTAAGTGATTAACCGCTCGGCGGGTGGTCGCAGTCTGCGGGGCTGCTGGCCTATTCTCTTACACGCCGATTTGTTAAACAGTAACAAGCGTTGGGGTACTAGTGATGTAGGTATGATTTAATACTGTGATCGATAATTATAAAAAAATTGGTTATATGAAATATTTTCCACATTAAGAAAATTTTCGGTAACACTTTAATGACAACATCAATATTGAGTATTTGCATATCTTAATGTAAGTTATTAAAGTAAACAGTAAAACAAGAACAATGCAATATCGTGACATATTTTTGGAAACTAAGCTAACGACTGTGTATTAGGTCATCAACACTTCAAAATCTTGAAGTAATTATACGGTAGTGGGTAAATATAATGTAGCACGTCGGGTAACTCACCACCATATTATGTTACATTGTAGTCACGATTATACGTGTGTGATTACTAATGACTCATCAACCTCTCTGCAGTAAAGACACAAACAACACGAAACTTTATATCTTCCTTTTAAATTAAAATAAATCCGGATATCCCCGTTGTGTCTGTAAAAAAATTATGCTAATAACTAGATTACTAACTTGTGAAAATATTTTCAATATTACCTTTATAAGTAATTAAAAGAAATAAGAACAATTTAATTTTGTTATATTATTGCTATAAATTATTAGTTAACCGTATAAAAGAAACGAAACAGGTACATCACTAGCAAAAACGAATGAGCATAGTGTTGACGGCAATATTTCTTTCTAGCGCGTCCACTTCGCACTCTGTACGGCTCGGCCGAACGATAATTTACCGGAAACCGGAACCGTAACGACCGTCAGATTGAAACTTAACGACTGATTGTTATTTATTTGCACTGAGCAAACTTGATACACAAGCACAAAACTTTAAAAAATTATGATATTATTTTTTTAAAATATAATAAATAAAAAAACGTTTAGGTACATCATTATTAAGACTGCAAAATACCTTTGCATCTCTAAGCCGTTTATCTTATTTTTTCTAAATTGAAGAAGTGGCACATCTAAATAATCTAAAAATACAGAAGTTAGGAAAAAACATGAGGAAAAAAAAGACATCGAACAGAATTAAAAAAAAACATAAAGAATCACATCTAACTTAGCGTAAATCTTAATATTTAGTTAGGATTATTTTTATAATAAATGAATTGAGTATTGACTCGCATAAAAAGAAAAATTGGCAAAATTTCTATACAACCCCTTTTTTGAGAAAAACCAACCAAAACCGTGTCACGCTACGCGTAAGAAACATAAAACGTGGTATGCAAAATTTAATCTTATGTGTGCGCGTCAAATAGTCAAAGGCGTCTATCGACTCCTTATAGCAAAATAGATCTGAGTATTACAGGTTTCAGTACTTTTTACTTAGAACCGGGTGGGGTGCGGCTTAAGTACTTTGATTAAACTGTATCTTCCAGTTCGGGTTTTTTTAAATACAAGAACAAAATGTTAAGAATAGACTCGTAGCTCACTGTCGAGATGCCAAGTCCTTATGGACAGCGCTTTATAGTCTGCGGACAGCGCCGTCACCTTATTTGTGCCGCGACTTCAGATATGAGCGTACTGCCAGTTCTTCCCAGAAAATCAAGACGCTCGCCCCCGTCTTGACTCTTACTGGTGTGAGCGACAAGCCTTAGTTTGTAAGTGTCCCTACTCATACTTTCTAGGAGTAAAAGTAGAGAACCTAAGTAGCTTTGAAAATCGATTATACTTTTAGTTAAAGTTGATCACTAACATAACACATCACTATTATCTTATGCTATTTCCTAACTGCCGTTTATGAGACTTTATATATGGAGATATAAATAATGCACTAAATTGTATTGTCGAATACTTTGATCAATATTGTGTAAACTGTAAGTAAAAAAATAAATTTATTACTATTTTAATAAACTTTAACATATAATGAAACCTTTTCCTTTCGATTGGTTTAAAAAAGGGGCCAAATCTATTAATGTAGAGTACCCACAGTCACTATAATAATGGTAATAGACGAGCTGGCTGACATCATTGTACTTGAACATGGTAAAAAGTCTAGACCAATCATTGACCTCACAGTAGATACAAAAGAACCATGTATTCCGTATTTTCAACAGTTCTACATGATAAAGTCAATGAAAAGTCATAGGCCATCTGTTTGGTGCTTGTGGAACAGCAAGTAAATATTAGGTGATTTTTTTTTAAGTTTACATACAATCTTGAAAGATCAAATTTAGTGTCTATACACTTATATACTATTCCGTATCCGACAACGAAACGAAATATTTAAAAATGTTTAATTTTAATTATTTTACTTGTTAGATTTGTTTTGTAAAATTTCAACATGTCAGTCAAACATCAGTCTAGCCGTTTGGGTTACAGGAGATTACACTGGAACGGACATACCCACATACATACATACGTGCGAAGAACATTAGCCTCCTTATGGGTCAATCGGGCAATTATGAAAACTTATAAATCATATCATTTATCTCAAGCAAGATTTAACTAATTTTAATAAACAAAGCAAATAAAAAAGATTCTATTATACTCAGGATCATGTGCCAGCGATGTGTCTTATGGCAATAAAGTTCCAATCGTGTATTCTATCGAACCCATAAGGTGCTGGCGGCCATTTTAGCTCGGAAATGGTTCCCACGCGACCACTTTCGCGATAAGCGACCATGTTGTGTTCAGCTCACGGCGCTGTATCGGTAATTTCAGTCGCTGTATTGCGTCGAGCTATTTTCTTAGCAATAGGCCATTTTTCTTGTTAATCATGAGGGCGTGACATGCGTTTAGGGTAACAGCGAACTGATAAAGGAAATGTTAACAATGCTTTATTATGTTGTTGGTATGTTCTTTTACTACTTATATTTTTACCATTATACATTTTATTGTGAAAAAAGACAAATTAAATTATCAGTTTGCATAGGCTAGGATTACTCAACAACTGAGTATAATATGATTAACAATAATAACAAATTTAACTTTAGGTACATAACTTTGTAAGTTTTTTTTAACACATTTGCTCATAAAGCAGCATTTACTGCATAGTGTCAGCATCCTAAGAGCATACATAACGCACATGTCTGACAATAACTGCACAAGTGCCTTATACTATACAATTTTTTGAAGTGGAAACTTCTTTAGCGGCGTTGTGCACTTTTTTTGGTATGGGTAAAAAATGATAAACTCGCGTCAGGTCACGTGTCCTAATCGTGAAAATTCGTAAGACGGAAACCGTAATGCCACGCCTATTATAATTTTTATTTTTAGTATTCGCGATTATGAGTAGTACAGGGAGGTTGGATATGGAATTTTAATTCTATGACAGATTGCGGTGTCAAATATACTACGTCAAAAAAGTAAATAAACAAACATTATTATTTCTTGACAATGTCAAAGACATGTCTTGTGACATATTTGAGTGTTAAGCGCGAATCGTGTGTAAAGGTTTTCACTTCTGCCGGCACTCCCGGAGTGCAACTCGTTTTTTTTTGTTGCACGTATATAGATAACTTATGAACTAAGTTCTTAATTTAGGAAAAATGAGGCCAACTTGTTCGTTAAAAATATATCAAAACTTTTAAATTCCATTAAATATCAACTTTTTACAACAATTTAATGCTAACATAAGTATTTACTGTCCTTGAAGTGTGTTGAAAATTGTCGTATGACACTCGTGAGCTCCGCTTAATACACACACCGCTAAATTACCAACCAAAAGCATCGTCCTTAATGAGCCGCGTAGCTCACTTGGATCAGAATGTGCAATTATTTTCTAACCATAGTCTTCTTATTTTTAAATGATGCCACATTCTTACTGACAGAATAATAAATTGTGTATGTTTATCACAAAAAATTTATATAATTACCCATCTGTAATATTTTTAGGGTCTTTTTGATTCTATGTAAATTATGAGATCTAGATATGTTATTTATATACGCGTATAACATTCATCCTTATAAATACTATCTCAGACATCTTATATTCAACAACACTGCTAACTGTAGTTAGTGAAGTTAGTGTCTTCATGACGCTGCACTTACAATTTAAGAAAAAACTCTAGTATTGCGCAGATATACATAATGTATGTACATAGACCATACCTTATATCTGCAGCAGTAGCCGTAGTAGGTATGTTGTTGACAGAACGTAGTAGAATCAAAAGCAACCTATTAATTTATATTATATATATTCATCATTCTATTATCATTATCTATTCTATTCAGTGAGGCTTTAGAATATATACTACGCGGCGCCTCGCAGCGGGCTTCATACAAACGAATTTTACACTTGTTTTTGACACTGGTGTAAGAATCACATAGAAATTTTGAAGATATATTCTAGTAATAAATATCTAGGTCTGCAGTGTGCCAGTTTTCTATAAAATGTTATAGTTCAAAAGTTATATAGGATTCTAGTTTTTCATACAAATGGTTTTAAAAAAGATTTCTAGTTAATAGAACGTTTTACAAGATTTTGGAAAAACTACGGACCTAGATTATGACTTAGAAATTTCACAGTGATTAATCAGTTAATGTCAAAAACAAATGAGAAATTCGTTTGTATGAAGCCCGCTGCGAGGTGCCGCGAAGTGTATCCTCTTAAATTATTTCGGTAACATTCTGACAAAAATCAACAAATGTTTGGACCCAGAATCAGGAAAAATACCTTAATTATAGCATATGTCACCGAAATAAAATATTTTATTTCCTAGGATTAGTAAAACTATATTCAAAGATTTTTAAAAAATCGCATTCAAAATGGTCATTTTTACATCATAAGGATCAATTTCTTCTGATATATGGCATCTTAAATTAAGAATAAGTACAGATACAGACATTTATTTATAATTGTACCACCATAAGACAATTGTGGAATTTTCATTGAACAACCTACCTTATTTATTTTATTACAGATGGCTAGATGGCTACGAGATAAGCCGGACCTGAGGGCGTTAACATTTTTTTTATGAGGTCCTTGTTAATTAAGTGTATTATTTTCTATTGACATTATGTAGCTTATTATATTTTAAATTATTTTTTTTATTCAGTACACTATATTATGTACTTTAAAAAAGTTATCCATAAGAATGACCATTTCAATCGAATTTATAAAAAATAGAATGTTTTTTTTTTAAATTTCGTGGTTTTGATTGACTGCTCAAACAGGCGATTTATCAAAAATCTTTTGATGCAGATTTATTGTTTGAGAAAATAAAATAAAATTTTCGTCCAATAACCGCCTTTTATTTCCACCATATATTTTCTGTATCGCTTTTATACTTTTTACGTATAAATGGCAATGCTCTATCTATGTATTTCAGAAACAATAAGCTGTTCGTAACATAGAAGTTAAGTTGATACCATGTGTTTATCAACAACAATTAAGAAACGATACCATTTATTATTACTAAAGTCAACCTTCCAATCCTCAGAAATCCATCAGGTGATCCGTCCATTAAGTATTCATCTCGCGATATTAGAAGCAGCCGTTATTAAAACCACCTGTAAGTCCCACACTCCTCTGAACGAGACTCGAAGCTCCACACGTACACTAGGGGTGGTATCTTCCGCCCTTACGACTTTCGTCTCGAATCTCGGCGCACGTCTTGGACATCGGGGACACGTCTTACGGAATTAATAATAAGCTAAGAAGCCGGGTGCGGTTTGGGCCGCAATGTGCCGAAATTTCTAACCCTCATTAAGGGCCCTTTGCAGTCATGGCCCAACTCAAACTTTTGGCGTTCTCAAGCGCGTTTTGTCTTTGTTTATCGGTGTTGCTAACGTCTTGTAGCGGCTTTTAATTGTCGAATTATGGATGGTGTTAGCTCGTCTGTGTTGAGTTCTATTGTTGCTTGTCTTAATCGTGCTTCTTGTCGATTTTTGTAAAGAAATAGTCGAAATGGATTCGACGTTAACGCTTGATTTATTTTTTATACCCCTAAGGTGGCAAACTAGGTTACTGCCCACCTGATGGTAAGTGGTTACCGCAGCCTACAAGATTTTAAGAAGATTAGATAGATAATGTATAATATAAACTATATAACTGGTCTAGCAGATGATGTTTTGCGAGTTGTAATAAAAGGCGCGTGTTTATTAACTTTAGACATGTACACAAACATCCATTTTATACAGGATGGATAGAACGTGCATATTGCATCATCTTTTTTTGGGGATAATGTAATAATTAACACAAGAATTGAATATATACTATAGTATGTCACGAAATAAATAGCCCTATAATTAAAAGATATGATTTTGTTGTTTCAAAAGGCAACGGAGAATATTAAATTCTTATTTTAAAACAGAACATCAAAAATGCACAAAAAACACACGAAAGTGTATTTTATTGAATTAACTGAAACATAAAACTACTACTTCTTCAGGAAATAGAGTATTTCAAAATCCCCTTTGTTTGTAACTGCTGGTCAGACGTCAGCTCGGGGCTACAATAGTTGTTGACACTTGTTTTGCAAACCGAAAATGATGTCGACAACCGATCGAGCACAATTGATATATTTTCTAGCTTAACTAACAGCAATGTCTCGACCTCATAATTAGAATAAGCATTTCTACATTGTGACGAGGGATTTTACAATGTTATTGGGTTTTCTTCTAAGATTTTCAAATTATAGAATAAAGGTCTCCTAAGGTGCTGTTACTCTAGAATGAATAAATCAGTAAATGAGAAGTTTTTTGTTTTATCAGTTGGTTAGCAAACATATGGCCTGCCTGATGTTAAGCGTAGCCTATGGATGCTTCTTGTACTAACACTAGGGGCAATACCTACTCGAGAGTGTTGCCCACCATAAACCTACATAAACATGTTGAAACTATCTTTAGCAATATTTCTGTAAATAAATTTAAATTTTGTAAATTAGCAAGTATCTGATGCTATTATAAAACTGTAGTAAAAACCTGTGTGAAAATGTTAATATAACAAACAATTACAATTTTAAATATATTTTTTTATTTCAATAAGATTAAATAATATTTTTAAAAGAGGTATAAAGAAAATGTACTTTACCCTTTATCAAGCAGCGAAAGGTTTAAATATTACAGACCGTATGAAAGGTAAGCCATTTACTTTAAGACGTTATTTCGTAAAGGAAGGAAATTCATAATAATTTCACAAGGAGCAGGGTGAAATCATTTTGTAAAATCAAAAGTTCGTTTCAAATTTCAATTACTTATTCGTTCGATGCGTGTGCCGCATGCGGGGGTTCCGTAGGAAATGAAATAACACTTAAATGTGATTTATGAAGAAAATATATTATAATCTATGAGTAAGATTTTGTTTTCTTCGCTGAATTAAGGTATTTTGTATGGACGTGTGTTCCGCTTAATTTGAATATGGTTTGATCTATGGCAGTTATTAATGTGCATTGTTTAGTGTTGCTATGTTAATGTACTATTATGTAGATAACATAATATATATATATATATATATATATATATATATATATATATATATATGTTATGTTATGTACTTAATAAATGATGAAATAATTATAATTTGATTTGATAAGAAATTCTATCGATTTTGAACGAAATAGAATATTAAGATTAAGGAGAATCTTGTATTCAATAATTTATTAATGATATTTCGCTTTAGCTGATTCGTAAAGTTCATTTTATTAATGTTGTGCTGTTTATAAATTTAATCAAACAATTACCTATTACTGATAAAAAATATCTCGGAACTTTTTGTGAATGTTAGATGTCGATCTCGGTGATTCGATTGATAGACGGACGGACCAGAAAAAATTCTCAGAACGCATTTGAACAGTAATTCAGCTACAGTTTTCAGAGCCCTGTGCCCAACGGAAACAACGAAGCTCTTTTACTGTAACTATGCTGTTTGTCTGGCAGTCCGTCCGTCATCCATCAATGGACTAAAACGACTTACTATATACAAAATGTTTTATATCCCATGCGAAAAGAGGGAAGCTAAGGAATCGAGTATGAATAGGTTTAGTCCTAAGATAAACACACTGCTTTTCACTTCGATGGCGAGAAAATAAAATAAATAGGAAATTAAAATTTCCTACATATTTATCTCTGGCAAATTGGTACGTGTTGTTTGTTTTTAGTAAGATCTTTATTTTCACTTGGTGACATTTTAAAATAAATAGTCATGTTCATCTTTACCTCAATTTGTGTTTTAGTAAAAATCCTTAATATTTCGCGGCAATACCTTTTATTATTACTTATTTTTGTTGACAAATCATGCAATGATCATTAAGAAACGCCAGTTAAGCAGTGTATGTCGCTTTCTGTTCTGTTTTCAAAAATGAATTCAGATAAAAAATTGATGTTCGCTTTTCATAATTTTTCTTAGAAATTATTCGTCATTATTACGAATACTAGGAATTGAATCATTATTACATAAGTAAAGCGATCATCAATTGAAATATGAGTCTTTAAAAATAATTATTTTGCCACCACACATTTTTGAAGACTTGCTTCCCGCTACCTAAATGAAATGTTAACCTCCCGACAAACGGGTTATAGGATTACATGAAGAATAATATTAAAAAAAATCCAAAATGAACTTACTCTAAAATCTTAATATATAAAAAATCGTCTTCTTTGTTTGCAAATCTCAATTAGAGTATTATTGCTTTTTATCCCAAAGTCCTACGGGACGGAGGTTGCGGGAGAGAGCCACAATAAAACGTGGCCTGATTCAGCTAGTATAATATATTAAAGACGTCAGTAAGCGTCAGTCCTGGGCAAGGGTAAATTAAAAAAAAAAACTTTAGTCTCGAGAGACTCATGATACACTTAAGTCCGCCTAAGCTGTGCTATAATGACACTCCTTTAGAGAAAAATGAATTATTTTTTTAGTTAAGGTACCAAACATGCAAAGAAAGCTGATATTTTCTGTAAGTTATAAAAAAAAAGAGTCATTAACATTATGTACCATATACGGTTTTTAAACAATATTATACTATTATACTTAAAACACCGATTCATAATTTAGTTTGTATACTATGAGCCGAACAAACTTTTGATATTGAGTAAGGAACCCTCTATACGCGATTCCGATTTGCACTTTACCGGTTTTTGTTTTACATTTAGTTACAAAATTTTTGGCATTAAGTAGTTTTTTGCTTTATTTTTGTATGTCGTTGCTTTTTTTACTTCATTTTTCTTCTTTCTATTTTTCTTTATTTAATTTTGCTCTCGTTCAATTCCTAGTAAGCATTCCATAGCAAAATAATTATTCGGTATGACAGCAATAATAAATTGAATGAAGTTACGTAATAAAGATGGTAAGTTTATTTACTTAAACTCACTCAATTTATGTATGTATGTATGTTTTAACTATGATTTGCTTAATATCCAAGCAACCTGCCTTTAGGACGATTTTTTTAAAACTTTGAATGTAAGTAAGTGTATAAGCAGGTGATACCTCTACTCTCTCTATTAAAGTCACAATGTAATGCTTACATAATATCTGGACGTCTAAGTCTTATACGTTTTATTTAATCCTAACTCGGCTAAAACATTAAATATTACTTCATAACGCCTACAGACTACAAATAGCTAAGCGACAAATTCTATTTCCCTCCAAAATGAACGTCCGAACAAAAACCCAAGACAAAAGTTGGGCGTTACACCGACGTCTTGCCCTGAATTTATATCGCTCGAAAACAAGAAAACAAAGGTACATTATCTTAACAAAGTACAGCAATTAAGTACACGTTCTACATCTGACTCTAATAATTTAAATATGATAAAACAAAGTAAGTCAAAACAAAGTGAGTCGGTAAGAATAAGGCGGGTCGTACCCTTAACTTATTTAGGAATTCTTCCTGTACTTGTGAGACGCTGAAACGTTGGAGCAACCCTTCCTCAGTGTAATGCAATAAAAGGGAACGCATATAAGCAGCACCGGTTGCTTGCATCCAGATAAAGGCTAAACCTTCTCTCGTCCCAGAGCCACTGATCTTTATAGGTACTTATTGGATTTCCTATTCATTAAATAAGTACATGGTTTTATCTCACGGTGTTCATTAAATTGTTTTGCAGTTATAATAAAGTAGTTTTAAAATTTGTGGACATATTAGTATATTCATAAGTATCTACAATATCAGAGGGCGAAAGTATGTATTTTTGTCTATTTGTTAACTTAGGACGTACCGTGTGCGCAAATATTTAAGAATTTAGTAACCAGACAGTTGACCACTTTTAAAGTAACATTTTACTTTTGTAATGGGTTTCTAAACAAATTAAAATTAAAGAAACCGTTTTCCAGTGTTTATATTATGTCACCGGAAATAATTCAGGTAAAATTTAGTTTTAAAAACTCTTACGAACATACCACAAAAGAAAATTGGATACTAATCTCGATTTTAGGTTCCATGATATATCATTCCTTCTAAACGAGTCAATCCTTAAAAATGACATAACATATTTTTGAAATAGGTTTGAGAACCGTTTTCAAAGTAACTAGAAGTTTAATAAGAATATCGTCATATAACATATACTATGTCACTGAAAAGGGCCATCATTTTAATTTTTGATTTAAAAGTTTTAAATACATTGGGAATTAAATGATCAACTCTAGTTTGTCTCTACTATTTCTGACATTTAAGTGTTTTATTTTTATTAGCATCTAAATATAATTCAAGGAAAATATAAATGGTCATGGCACAATACAAATCAAATTTAGTATTTCTCAAGTAAGTACAAAATGGTACTATATATGTGTAAGAAAGTTATACAATATAAAACAAATACTTTTCATTTAAGTTTTAAAACTTTAAGCTATAGCAAAAGCACAAAATGGCACAAGAATATTTTCTGAACAAAAACAAACACAATAGGTCGAATCTTCAAAGCGCGAATGTAGATCTCTTGACAGACTCAAAGCTATAAAATTACAGATCAGAACATTATCGACCCAATGCCCTTTATTCAGGAGCAGCCGAGCGAACTATCAAAGAAACTCTTCTTAGGAGTTGTCGTCTTAGGGTTGGCAAGTTTGTAGGCAAGGGTTGTAGGATGCGGGTAGGGCGCCGTTTTTGAATGTAAATAGAGGTGCAAGAGTCTCGTATGAATTAAATGTAAGTAATTAATGGGTGCTGGTAACCCTAGGGGATGGACTTGGCTATTAAGATGTTATCAGATGTTTAAATTGTAGGAGCTTTAGTTTTATTTATATTTTTTTTATACCGAATTAGTGGGATTATTTTAATAGACTGTTTGTCAATTAGCAAAACATACAAGAAAAAACTTGTTAGTCAAAAAGTTTTTAGTCAAAAATTGTAATGACATTTGGACCGGTATAGTCGGGAAAAGGCAAAGCGAGACGTTATTAGTATCGATTAAGGATTTCGATTGAAAACAAAATAAATGTTAGATAATTTCCCCGTCTTAGTTGATTCGATGACAGCTTGGCAAAGAAAGCTATGACACCGTCGTTGTATCTAATGAGTAGTGTTGTGCAAATTATTATTCCCAATACGGGGCTACCAATATTGTTATAATTTTTTGATTATAAAGTTGCCTCGACTTTGGATTATGCCCGGCGAAATACGGCGGATATGTTCGTAAAATGTCTTCGGGGTGAAGTGTCATCATGGAAATGTACGTTCATATAAATATATATGTTTTAGTGTTAAATAAAGTGTTAAGTAAACCATAAAATATCCTGAAATTTTTTTAACGGAACCTTTATTTTTAGGTAAAAGAATGACGCTTACACATATATAAGCTTCTTGAGTAGCACAAGGGACAGATAAGAAAGCGAAACTTTTTTTGAAAATGAACTTTCATAATTAAATATATTTATAATCTGTGGTCATAAGACTATCATTTTCCCGCGCCTTGGACCGCGTGGACTTTTGAAAAGAAAGAAAGCTTTTATTTCTATCATACAAATTTTCATACCCTTATTTTTTTCCAAAAACTGTAAAACATATCAACCTTAATTTTCAACCTAAGAGTTCAGTAAAACATGATGGATTTTCATACAAAATTCCAACCCTCATCTTACCCCCTTAGCGGATGAATTTTACGAAATCCTTTCTTAGTGGAGCCCTACGTCACATAAGGGATATGCATGGAAAATTTCAAATTTCTGGACCCAACGGTTTGGGCTGTGCATTTATATGTCAATGGAATCAGTCATTTTCTTTTACATAAGTATAAATATATTTATCTATAATAATAATAATAATTGTGGACATATTACACAGCAAAGCTTGTATTATAAAAATAAGACAACGCATACAAATACTTATATACTTTTCTTTGTAGATACATATATATCATACATAAATACACCCAGACTCAAGATAAACAACAATATTTATCACATAAATGTGTTGTCCAGTGCGAGAATCGAACCCACCCCCTTTGCACAGCAGAGTATATATAATTTTGAACTTACTAGAATACATAGCCCCACAGACACGAATAGTCTCGAATTATAAATTTCATTATTACGATTACATTAGAATCATTCTACTCCACACTTATATATAATATAGTGACTTAGTAAGTAATTGAACACTTATTTTATATCATATGCAGTGGTAGTACCATAAGGGCGGCTTGGGTCATTTATTAATTAATTATAATGAACTGTAGGACGACGGGCTAAGGAGAGAAGGGGTCAACAACTGAAGAAGGGGTCGCCATATTTTAAGACGTCACCGTCATCTGGGCTAGGAGGAATGTGTGTTGTTTACACAAGGGCACAAAAGGTATTATTCAATTTTGTGTGCGTGTATGTGTGTGGCATAATTTTGCGGTTTCATACATTTTCATGAGATCGTAGTTTCTTATGTAACTGACTTAAAAGAAAGTCGGAGGTTTTCAAATCGATTCATAATACGTGTGTTGGGTTTTGGATTTTGGATATATGTCATTAAAAAATCTGAAGTGATATGTTTCATTGTTTTATTTAGATTTATATACTATCTACATATTTTTGGTTATCTACCCGCGTGATATAGTCCAATAGTAATATAGCAAGTCGGAAAATTTAAGCTACGTCATGAAGCGTGGTTTAAAATTTTGCATAATTCTTGAGAGATATAAGTATTAGAAAGTAAATAAAGCCCTATACTGGCAAAACGGTACGATTTATTCAATGTTAAACGCAAAAAAATGCAGTTAATTTTTTTTATTGGCTTTAAACTGTTATCTTTGCTGCAATTTGTTTGCTTCTTATTGTTTTTTTTACAATTGACACCTTTTGAAACTACTCCTTTTTATAATATTATATGGACCTTTTCACACTGCCATAATGCCTTTTCAGCATTGTAAATACGCGTTGACGACAGGTGATTAAGTTGCTGGGGATAAAGTTACGCTTAGCTAAGCGATCTCTCAAAATGATCAAAGTGGTCTTACTCTGTGATCAAAGAAAACTTTATAATTTTAAAGTCAAGTCCTTAAAGAAGAAGCATTTTCGCAAACGACGATTTTGAAATGAACCATATTTATACCTATTAGATCGTGTTATTAACAGTTTCAGAATCGATGCGAAGGCAGAGGTTGCATCGATTCTAATAAGACTGTGATATACAAATGGACGTACGGACGCACATGACGAAACTATACAATTTGGTTATGGAACCCTAAAAATAATCCGTTCATGTTTCTTTAAATGTAGGTTTTAAAGGTTTTAGTTAAAAAGTTCTTTTTTATAACTGCGGCCATACATACGCTTGTATGAACATGAACTATCGAACTGCAATACACGTGGCGTCAAACCGATACCTTTCAATACCACAAACTTCATGATACTGTATTATTATTTAGTATAATACTAAGCAATGTAAAAAAAATAAAAATTAAACTAAATATATTCCATATCTTTAATTGGAATTCTAATTTATGCTTTTTAATTTCTTATTTGATCAATATTAATACAAAAAATATTAATTTAATTGTTACCTACAACTTCTTACTCCAAAAGTCGTGGCTCTGGTTGCTGATACATAGATATCTATTCGTTCTAACCCAGTCTTAAATAATAGGTTTAATTTTACTAAAGCCTAGTTTTGTTTAACTTAAAACCGATGTAAAATATAAGGAGACGAGGCAGGACCATGTCTCGAGGGTCGAAGAAAACGCTAACTTGTACAGGAGTCGGGGTTAACCCGTGAGCGCTCATGCGTCTCTAATTTCCGATTTGTCGACCTAAAGGGTTGACTGATTAGCATCTGGCTTGTCGCAACGCGTCAGCACACCTTTGTCACTTCTGTCTGATCACGAACTATTTGATCTGTGCTCTTTCAATTGTAAAATTACATTGGCTCTGAGCATTACCAATGACGTCTTTAAATACCAACGTATCATGTTATATGCTGGTTTTTACGGATTAAATTTTTCATGTTTCGTTCATGTGTCCGTCAGGATTAAAAGTTTTATGTGGTGATCCGCGATATGAATTTGTCTCTTAGCTATATTTCATGCACATTAACGCAGCAATTGCAAAGTGCAGTACCCACATACTTTTTACAGTACAGTTCATTCCGTTTCATTTTCGTCAGCTCGCACTAACTACAAATCATCACATATAGGACTTTACCTAGCTTTTGTGTGATACACTATCAAACGAAAAGCAGACAGATAAAGTAATTTTTGCAGATAAACGTCGTCACGACACCAGAGGCCGTTGTCGTATCGACAAAAGTAAAAATATTGTTTTAGCTTAGGGTAACCATCGGGATTGAATTCCTTACGCCTTTGTTATGAGTACATACTTACCATCACATCCTGTATCTCAAAGGGGTAGGTAAGACAAAGGACTTTAACAATCCTGACACACTTCTTACTCGCACCATGAGTGTAACCAGTTTTTAATTACACACTACTAAGCCTTAGGGTTTCATCAACGTAATTTAATAATCCGAAAACTATTAGCTCTAAAGTTTCAAATAAATCATTTTAGTCATTCTTGAGTTTATCAAAAGGCAAACAAACAAACACGCAAAACTTCTCTTTGTATTATTTTTTTAAAAGATTACCTAACTATTACAGTCCATTAAGTCAGCGTCAACACTGTTATTGGGACTGTTTATTATTGTATTGTGACGAGTCCGAAAATTCCCTCTTGTTCTCGCTACATTACTCCGGTAATGACACTTTTGATCCCGCGTGGCTACGTGTGACATCTCATGAATGTATCATTTATTATTTTGGTGAAGTTACTTACGGTTTATGTAACAACTTTTGTTTTTTTTCTGTGGTTATTTATATTTATTATAGGTATACGTCATCATCGCAACTACAGATGCAAACGTGGTATTAGAAAATTTCATTTTGATTCTAACTTTAATTCCACTTAGGTAGAGTATTTTACTCTTTAACACTTTTTCAGATACTAACTTTTCCCCGCGGCTCCGCCTTTCCTAAATTTGGTTGTCAGTGTGGGATTCTTACGGCAACTCCTTAATTTGTTATAGCAAGCTATAGTTCGTTTATGGTTATTCCCGCGCGAACTTCTGAATTAACTGGGATGAAAAATAGCCTATGTCGTATTCCAGGAGCTAACCTATATTTGTGCCAAGTTTTATCCCGATCCATCCAGTGTTTGAATTGTGAGTAAGTAACAAACAACCAAACTTGCGCATTTATGATATTAATAGGATAGCTGGTAATTAAGGATAGCTGTTCCTCCTTAATTATACGAATACGCAAGCTATAGTTAGTTTGAGCGCGGTTTTAGTTATTCCCGCGGGAACTTCTGGATTGTTCGGGATAAAAACTATTCTTTGTCCTTCCCTGAGACACAAACTATCTCCATACCAAATTTCATCTTTATCGGTTCATGTACGAGTGACTTATGGAGTAACAAACAGACAGACAGACAAACAAACCTTTGTATTTATAATATTTATATATTGTGTCACATTATTATTGTAAAAAACTCATGTTTTTTTCGTATTAACAATTATTCACTATACACCAAAGGTGATTCGTATTAGGTATACTTAGTAAACAACAGAAAACAAATTTTATATTTCGATATCACGTAATTTTGTTACAGCACTCTCCAAAGAGGGACCCGGATTTAAGGAAGAAGATATAGATTTAAAGAAGGCATTTTCCTTGGTTCTGACATAAGAAAATTAGTCAATAATTCGGGTCATTCCCACTAGTACACCCAATTAGTTCAACCGTTGAACTAATGGGAATTTTTTGTTGCAGCAGTTCAACTATGTGTTTTTTTTTAAGAGTTGAACTACTGGGACAATCTAGTTGAACTAACTCACAGGAGCTGATTCAGTTGATTTAAAAGATGAAATTTATATATTTTTTCTTAATCTTATTTATTTACGTTAACAATTTATAAATTTTTGCTGAAATAAAACAAAAAATTAAACACCTGTTTATTTAAAAACGAAAATCATTGAAACCTCATTGGTCAGTTACCTATTACCACAAGAATTGTTAATTTACGTCATTATACAATGTCATTTAATAAAAAAAAAAGTATGTCATTTTATTGAAAAAAAGTGAAATATTTAAAATGCATTACCAAAAAAAATACTATTTTGGATGACAGCTGGCAAATTATAAAGGACTATATCTCCGTAACTATCGATCGTAGGTAAGTAGTTTCTTTACGGAAATGATAGATCTTACCAAGAGCTTTATTTCAGGTGACAGCTGTCAAACTATAAAGTACTATATCTCCGTAACTATAGATGGTAGGCTAGTAGTTTCTTTACAGAAATCATTGATCTCATCATGAGCTTTATTTTGGATGACAGCTGTCAAACTAAAAAGGGCTATATCTTCGCAACTATTGATCGTAGGCTAGAAGTTTCTGCACAGAAATTATAAGTCTCATCAAGATCTTTATTTCAGATGACAGCTGTCAATAATAGGCTATATCTCCGTAACTATTACCTTGCAGTCTAGTAGTTTTCTTACAAAAGCGTTAGATCTTATCACGATCTTTATAACACATTACACATCTTCATTACATTCCTATAACCAAATTTAGGGCGGGCGGAGCCGCGGGCCAAAACTAGTAATTTTCATAATTCTTTAACGCATTTTTTTATAAAGCGAGCACTTACAATTGTTTACAAGTTGTATTTGAATACCTCTTATGTTGTCGTCTATTTTTATGTATCGTTAACTTCTTTTGTTCGTTAGTTGGCTTGAAGTTTCTACGGAAACCTCTCGTCACGTCGCCTCGCTTTTTAATGTTTTTAACAGACGTATGAGCGTCACAGGTTTTTTCATATTCTTATTAACTTTTGAATGCCACGATTTCACAAAAATATTGGTTCTGTGACGTTTGTCAAACACGCTCAAATATTTTTACCAAATGTATAAAGTACAAATAATTAAATTTCATCTCTTTAATTAACTGAATCAGCTCCTGTGAGTTATATCAACTAGATTGTCCCAGTAGTTCAACTCTTAAAAATATATACATAGTGGAACGACTGCAACAAAAAAATCCCATTAGTTCAACGGTTGAACTAATTGGGTGTACTAGCGGGAATGACCCCTGTGAAAAAGCTACTAGCCTACCATCTTTAGTTACGGAGATATAGTCCTTTATAGTTTGACAGCTGTCATTTGAAATAAAGCTCTTGGCGAGATCTATCGTTTCCGTAAAGAAAGTATTTATCTATAGTTACGGAGATATAGTCCTTCATAGTTTGACAGCTGTCATCCAAAATAGTATTAAAAACATTAAGAAAAATTAAAATCATATAAAAATATTTTAAGAAATTATAAATTTTATAACATTAAACAAAAAATGTAAAGTACGTATTTAAAAAAAAATATAAATTAGTAAATAAGAATTTACTCCTACCTATACACAATTAGATAATATTTGAAAATAAATAGTATTGAAAAAAAAAATTAAAATTGGTAATGCGTTTTAAATATTTCACTTTTTTTCAATACAATGACATTGTTTATGACCAATGAGGTTTTAATGATTTTCGTTTTTAAATAAACAGTTGTTTAATTTTGGTTTTATTTCAGCAATAATAATTAAACGTAAATAAATAAGATTAAGTACATATATATATATAAATTTCATCTTTTAAATCAACTGAATCGGCCCTGTAAGTTAGTTCAACTAGATTGTCCCAGTAGTTCAACTCTTAAAAAAACTTATACATAGTTGAACTACTGCAACAAAAAATTCCCATTAGTTCAACGGTTGAACTAATTGGGTGTACTAGTGGGAATGACCCAATAATTCTTCTTTTTTATCGAGCTTCAGTCCTATTGAAAAAAATGCATGGTTGGCCTTTGTCGACGTCACAAAACATTTCCTCGGCAATCACAAATCACCGGATTTTCATTAAAAAAAATAATCGGATGCTGGATACGTATCACAAACTTAGATGCAATATGTCGTTAAAAAATCATTTTTTACCCTCCCATTTAAGTTTCTTTCCGGATAGCATGGGTTCAGTAAGTGATGAATACGGTGAGTTCACCAAGAATTGAAAAAATTGAAAATTGTGGGAAGCGTTACCAGGGTAGATGGGAGCTAGCCATCCTTGCAGACTACTGTTGGCACCTCTGAAAGGGATACTGCCACTACTTACTATAAGAGGAAAGCTAATCGTTCCAAAGAAAAATGGTTTTTAATGTATAATAACAATTTATGTCACTACTTCATGGATTTTTAAGTAAAATCAATAAATGCGTTTTACTACTAATCTTGACGTGATATAACAATTATAGTTTGAAATTTCAAATAGTTTTAAGGTGAATAGCATGTAAATCATAGTTACATGCTATAAACCCAGTGAAAAAAAAACATTTTTTACTTTGTTTCATTGTGATAATTTATGACAGTCTCGGTCAGTCAGTACCAAAACTAACAGAAAGCTTCTAATCTTATCTTATATGTAGATAAATATGGTTTGCTAGTGGCCCACAGGTTAGGATTATATTTTTTTCTGACTGACTACTGCAGTTGGCTGATGTAGCCATTACTGCTCCAAAGGGCTTTTGGAGCGAGTCTCTGAAGGAGTCTCAGCCTATATAGCGCCTAACGCTCAAGGGCTCGCCGCGGGAGGAGCCTCGGCTTGGGTTGTCGCTCTTGGGGTCGTCCCTTCGACCGGCGTGAGCCTCGAACCTGAAGGTAAGTCAGCACCAAGAGGGGAGTTACCTATCACGCGGTTGCGATTGCGAGTGAGTGGGGGCGAGAAGGGCCCCGGCACTCTTTGATACCTCGTATATGAAGTGAGCGTGCGGGCTGAAGGACCGTACTAGGACCCTACTAGGGTAGGTCGTCAATACTAGTCTCGCTATCCGGATAGCGAGATCGTCGTCAGGGGCCGTTAGTATGTGCTGAGGCCGCCTAACAATAGTTTTTCGACCGTGTCGTGGTCGGTCGGGGTGATGGTAGATTGTGAATTGCACAATTAATCATTTCGGGTAATTGGATTTACGCTCGAAAAAGCGGACTACCAGGTCTTTAAGGTATTGGGGAATCGTAGAGAGCTCATAGTCCATGTGTAGGTCAGCATTCCGGACGAACTAGGGCGCTCCGGAGGCCGCTCTGAGGAATCGTTTTTGGAGGGTCTGCACTCTATGGAGGTTGCTTTTAGACAACGCAATAGACGACATTAGCAACGCATAGCTTATTTCTCAGCGACATCATGCTGTATTTGCCTATCATGGGATATAGATGACCGAGAACAAAAGCAGCTCGGTCTCTAACTATTTTGGTGAGATCGCGGAAGTTCAGACGCTTATCCAGGGTCACACCGAAATATTTGGCTTTGTTTTGCCAAGAAATGAAGAAACGGCCAAAGAGTGAGAGGGAAGACGGTCGCGGAGGGCGGCCAGTGGTGAAGAGAACGTTAGGTATAGTCGCTACCATTAATAAACCGTAGGTTTTGCGGCATAATAGTGGTTCTACGTAGTTTTCCGTAAAGCGATTGCACGGTGTTAACGGTAAAATAATACGAACGTTTAAAGTACGATAAAGTAGTACTCTCCGAGATTTGTTGCAATGTCACTTGTAATTTGTTTATTTTGGTGAAGTGTCTTTCTGTACGGTCCCTTACGGCTCAAAACCATGTCCGACACTTGTTTCCTATTACCTAAGCGGTATATTAAGGAGGAGGAGGTATGCATACACTTTACGGCTAATAAGGTGGCGCAACTATTATGCCGCAAAACCTACAGCTAGCGGCACTCTATACACTTCTATTAAATATTAAAGGTCAAAGATCTTGACTTTGAAGAAATTCTTCATGCACCAAAAAAACACCTTAATCAATTGGAGATAAAACACACGAGTAAATGTGTACCCCCATTTATTCTTTTTATGACTACGCATTTACTTTTTTTTAAATGTCTAGCAACTATCTGTTAGAAATTTATAAATTTTATTTAACCGCGACTTTTGGGACTAAAGCCACTAAAGACGATTTCCGAAAGTTATTGTTGCTGGACAATGGATTTTCTAGTAAAAATAAAAACATCTACTGGCAATACTGGCAGCTGGACAAATGAAAGTTCTGAATTTAAACAGTCCGTGTAAGGCCGGTGGCTGCTGGCGACGTATCGGCTGTCACATTACGCTCCCGCCGCCGCCGCTGCTGTTATTATCAAACTTTTTGAAGGGTCTCCGGTCGCCGGCGCGACGCCGAACTGCCTCTGGACCTGAGGCTAGAATGGTGTGGAGAAAACTTTAATAATCACTATCTGAAACAAAAAAATTACCAAAAACACTTCTAATCCTTACATCTGGAAAAGAAATCAGTAAAAATAAATAATCAATTAATAAAATAAAAAAAAAAATGAATACAGATAGGAAAAAGCGTACAAATTTATTTAGGGATTAAAATAAAGTGTTTGTTATTAAATTTAAATTAAAATTGAATAAAGTACTATGTGACTTGGTGAAATCTGTTTTTTATGTGGAATTTTAAATTTTTGTAGCATGTTATAAAAACAAGTATAGGGGCGTTTTGTTGACAAGCATTATACGCATTGCATGCGCTTAATGCTGTCTATGTGCACATTCGATCGTTCTGTAGACCAAAAATAAATGCGCTATGACGTCATTTACGGACCGCATTCAACGCATTGGCTGCACATGCGCGGGAGGTAGAGTAGTGGATGCGCTGTCAAATAGTGAACATATTGTTTGTTTACATTTGGAACGATTTCAATGCCTATGCGATGACATAGCTCTCAATGCCGTGAATAAAACGCTCCGTAATTTACCTGCTAAGAAATGTCATTGGTAGAGAAATTTTACATGAATTGGAATCTAAAATGTGATCAATGTCATGAAAATGGCTGAAATCTGAACTCCATGACTAGATAATGGTAATGTAAAAATTAGAGTAGGAAATAAACCAGTTCAGCATTACGACTAACAACACAGTGGACTTATCACGAGTTCCGTTTTAGTTGATTTTTGATTTAGTTTATATTTTTGTTAGATATCAGTTTCAATAGAGATAGTCTACCCTTTTAAGGATACCGTAGACAAATGGCTGAAATTCGTCCTGTCAGTTTGTCTTTTTTTTAATACCACTAAGGCAGTAAACAAGCTTGCAGTCCACCTGATGGTAAGCGGTCACCGCAGCCTGTCATCGGCCAATTTGACATATTACATAGTGCTGCTAAGCGACGCCTTACATCGGATCGTAATAAAATTCCTTGAAAATGAGTAAGTTCATTGACCAATGAAAAATCAATTTTTTTGGTATTTTTTGACGATAAAATTAATATATCTTTTTTTAAACTAGATCATGTGATGTATGAAAGTGCCTTTTGAAATGCAATTTAACACAGTCAACATTTTATGATGCGCTTTATCTATCGATGGATTTGAAAATCGATTTATCTTTAACTGCAATGTGTTAAAATTCATTCCCTGTGTAATTTACAGTGTTATTAAGGTATCTATTCATTCAAAAATTGAGACAAAAATCCGGGATCATACACTAAACAAACAGCGATGTATGGATGCCATGATAGTTTAGCATGTGGATACCGAATATCCAGAGCAGAAGGTTCAAATTTTGTATGTGATGCTGGGCTACTGGGACAAAACCCTTATACTCTCTCTCTGCCTATCCCTCTGGGAAACAGGTGTGATGTTATGTATGAATGTTATCTTACTTAGCATTCTTGCCAACTTTTTCTGTTCAAACCAGGTATGTGTAATAAGTTAATAAGTCTCTCAAGTCATAATCGTGAAAGAAATATTAAGTCCATCTCCATATTATATTATCCATCGGGAACAATGTCCAGGAGACGCATATGGTAATTCCTTATTCCGATAGGAAATAGAGGCGGTCAGTCGCAATAATCCATCACGGGCCGCGGTTATTTGTTCGTGCCGGCCGACTGTCGTGTTTTGTGTCATTTTATGTATTCCTTACAGGTTTTTGATAAATATTTGTTTTGCGTTGGTCTTGGAATTGAATATCCGGAACGTGGGTAACCCGTTATTTTCATCTTGCTACAAGAATGGTTATAAAGGAACTGTAGTTGTTTTATATTGCATCTAGAACGGTGAATTATAGTCATAATGAATATAAATAAAATTTACGTATAGGTGTAGTTAAAATAGGGAAGTAGGTTATTTTACACCAAAATCCGTAACGCACGCATATTGTATGTGTTATACATGCATTAAATGACAGCAGCCTTGACAGACTGCAGCATATATCGATGTGCAGCATAGGATATTGTCATTGTGTGTGTGTACAAGGCGCACATACATACATACAAAGGCGCACATACATACATACAAAGGCGCAGCCTTTGAATTAAGATAGACTACTTTAGTATTTTTACTATATAGATGTGACAGGGAAAACATCATGCTATGATACAAATGTTAAAATTTTACTGCTGGAACTTTGATTTTTTTTTACTGTCCTATTGTTGTTTTTTTGTATATTTTATTGAGGCATTATAATTTTCAAAGTTTGGTTGTTTTTACAAATCACTAATAAGCCATAATTTTAGTTCTATACCGTAAGTAACGGTTATTAACTTCTCTTGAGAAGTTATTGGAATAGGTCCGAAAATCGAAATCGAAAATTTTGTGTTTTCTTTACGTTTCAAGACTTGGAGAATCTTTTGCAATCATTTTTAGAGTGATGTCTGTGTGTGTGTTCGTATCATATTTTGGCTTTCGATTCCTCAATAAGTACTGGACCGAATCGCTCTGTATTTGACATATCAATCGATACGCCACGTCATGACTTAGATCTGAAAGGAGTCTGAAATAAATCTTCGTCTGTAGTATAGGGTTTTCGAGGGTGCTGATTTCGAATTTATTATCAGTTTTTTAAAATTCAAAGTGGCGGATCCAATATGACGTAATTTTTTTTTTGTAAAAGATTTTTTCTCAAGAGAAGTTGCATGTACGGTACTTGCTGCCGAACCAATTTTTTTTATAACTATAGCATTTAAGTTATGTGCTATTCAAAAGTTTTAACATGAATGATTATTGTTTTCTATGACTTCTTTAGGCTAGTCTCTCACGTCCGTTTCCAAACACACGTGTTTAAGTATTAAAAAGCACACGCCCTACAAAATGTCGATCAAAAAATATATAATAGTGAGCTGGAACGCTTTTACTGCAAATGGTCGCGTCCGTATTTGATTTTCAGTTTCAGACTAAGATTTTTTATTATATACCTGAGAATACATATAGTAAGTAGCAATTTTTACAACTTTACATCCTTGTTTTCATAAATGGACAACGGAAGTACTAACCATGAACACAATTTAAACATGCTAAGACGTCAAATAATGTTGCCTAGCAAAAACTGTTCACTATTCTCAAGGGTACTCGACGTCATTACACTGAGCTCGGAAGCTAAGGATCGTATGCATACAAAATCGGGCTTATCAGTTATGCATAATATGGAGACCCCAAAGGTGAGCAAAATATTGCAGTGCCCCTAGACGAGAAACGCTTCACACACAGGATGATTCTATTTTTTTAAGTTTTCTTGGTATATTCTTGAAAAAGAAGGTGTAAAAGTCATAGCAGGGTAATAGACCCATTTTTTTAACAGACTTTTTACCCAGTGTAACTGGATATAAATTATGTTGTATGTTTTTTTATGTTTGTAACCTCAGAATTCCGTCATTTATAAAATTGATTTAGATTTTTTTTACATATATGTAAGGGTCAACCCACGGATAAGTAAGGATCGAAACGAGAAACCCGAGTTAGGTGAGAAAATGTTTTCAGTTGTATCATTTTAGACTTTGATTATTAAGACGACATCCTACTGAACTCTATGTATATGTTGGCGGCCGATCGTAAAATCCGGCAGATCACGAAATTCCTAGGCATCTGCCTGTAAAGTATGGAAACGAAAGGAACAGAAATCGCACTGTTAAGTCATGTATGATAGGTTAGGTTCAGTTTCTGTTTTGTAAACGTAGATGCGGAGTGAGCGAAGCGAGCGGAGCGTTCCAGCCAAGCTTCATATAATAAACTGTTCAGTTATATGATAATTTCTATTCCATACTTTATGATCTGTCTAGAAAGTTCGTGATCTGCCGGATTTTACGATCGGCCGCCGACATATAGACAGGCCTATGTTATTAACAAAACAATATACGATATAATTATAGCTCCGCATTTCATTACGTGCAAACTTATATGACGTGCACTCTAGTTGACAACTCAACATTCTAAGGCTGGATTAATTGCAGTGCATATAGTTGCGTCGTAATGCATCAGAATTGGCATTTGCTTTGAATATGAGTTGGAGAATAAAAGTAAATATAAAAAAACCCTTTATCTGTAAAACGCATGATGTTTTAATTTTTAGGGATCCGTAGCCAATACAGGAATCTCTCCAAAAATAACTCTGTACGCGAATGTAAGTCGTTACGTTCAAGTGACTTTTAAAAGTATAATTTCATATTATTGCTATTATTAAAAAAGTTATTGTAATAAAATAGTTATGACGCAAAAAAACATCCTTTATATGTATATCGAGAAGACTGTCCCAACAATAGGTAACAAGCGGTGCTGTGTAGGAATACGTCGGGCTGATGGATTTTGTTCCGTGAATCTATTACAGTCTTTTTTATTCGTCAGTTGCAATGTCGGCGGTGACCCATGAATATGAATGTGGTTTACGTGCAATATACGTGTGTGCTGTTGTTTGTTATCCAATGACGACGGCGTAGCAAAGGGACAGTACATTACACCTACCTAAGTTACATTTTTTTGGCAAAGATTTCTCCAGATCCGCCGAGTAGATCCGAATAAAATTTAATAATTGTGTTCTTTGGGATATGGTTCAAACCCTGACAAACGGAAAAACACGATTAATGAACTTTGTTTGATAAAAAAAATCCTTAACTGACCCCTTTTTCACTCTTTTTTTTGTAAAAGAAAACTTCAAAGTTGTAAGTACTAGTGAAGATGCCTATTATGAGATATCATTTCTACTTTTGGATCTAAAAGCAAAAACAACGCAACTTAGGAGACAACTTATTATTTTGTTGGATGCTGAATTTAATAATGTTTAAAGGTATAAATTATTCAGCCTTAGTTAAATATGTTCCTAATTTTGTAGAATAATTAAATAAAAATCAGGGTCTCATAATATGAGATACCGGGCGTTCCTAAAACGAGATTGTATCTCATATTAGGAACGACCAGCCCGTCAGTCTCACTTATCATAGTTCCCTATTTGATTACAATTAAATAGGTTCCAATCACGCTTTTACTTTAACTTATTAATTAAAGGTATGTATTAATTAATGTTCTGATAATGCCTTCCTATAGGAACTCCTACGTGTACTTTTGCATCTCCATCCTACTTCACGTAACTTTCTAGGGTACCCTTAAACCGGGATTAGGAACACTTAAATGTTTTGCAGCCCTTAAGTATCCCATTTGACTTCTACTTACTGCATAAATAGCACGTACCATGACACTGTGGTACCATGATTTTCTTTTGTGAAAGAGTAAACACAATATAAATCAACTATATTTAATTTTAATATATCCTAATATGAGATACCTTATTTTAGAAATAACAAGGTATCTCATATTAGGCTCAAATGGCAAAATAAGAAAATAGCCGACTAGTTTACTTATTGACAAAAAAACATAAAACTTACAGGCTATCGAAAAATTGATCATATGCTTGACATAATTTAGCGTAATACTAAAGTTGTTACATATCTCATAACGTTTTCGTGGCAAAAAATTTGACTATCATGTAGTCAAAAATGTTCAGCGTCTCTAACCGGCGAGTACTGACACATCGTCATTATGCTTGATTTGTGCAATACCTAACTGTCTTATATTTGGCGCCTATACCATAATAGGCATCTCCACCTATTAGTTTACATCTTTGCTAAAACATAGCCATGATAGGGCTTTAAACCCTTACAATAAGCATTTATTGATAACAGTGATGTATAATAACTATCAATTTATTTCTTGTATTTTAATAAAAATCTCAGTCAGTTGAGATGTAGCTGCATTACTCACGAATTACATATCGCGTCATCTTTTGTTTTTACTTAAGTTTTCTGTCAGGTAGTACTGCCTCTTAACAGTTTGTGTTTTATACAATCATATATACCCCTCATGACATCAAGATTTAGTTTTCATATCAGATTGGAAACAGTAATGCTGGCATTCAAGTGAAAAAAAGTAAAAATTTAGACAAAAAAAGAGAAGTTACACTTAAATTCCTATCGTTCTTTAGCATTGTCTTTACTGACAGTTACTTACTTACTTTTAATGAAACAAAAGGCCACCTGCGCCGTAAGCACAGGACTTAGATAAGCAAGACTTTTAACTAAAACGCTGGCTGTCGCAGCCATCAGATCGGTTTCCAATTAACAGAGTCTCCAGTCTCATTATATTTTTAATTTGGGGGAGGAATCTCAAATTAAAGCGGACGACGTCAAAGGACAAGTTCGACGCCATTAAAGCTAAATAATTAAAGAATTCGACCGTCTTCACAGTCGTTAGACGGAATTAAGAAACCGCTTTCGTAATTTCATTATTTTGATTTTGTAGCGTTAATTGTATACAAGCTTTACTGCTTTGTCCACATGAAATAATATCCCCGTTGGCACTCTTGATCAGTTTCATAAAACAAAACAGTCAAGTGCGAGTTGGACTAGCACACCGAAGTTGCGTTAGCGCCATCTATGTAGATTGGACTTTACTAACTAAATGAAATCCTAATAAAAGAAACAATAGGAATTAGACATTTAGATTAATGTTTTCTTAAAGATGGCGCTCAGTTTCTATTCCTTAGCGCTTATATTCCCAGTTCGGCATTTTTGCAAAACCCCGACTCACACTTGTTCGTTTTTAGGGTTCCGTGCCCAAAGGGTATAAAACGGGACCCTATTACTAAGACATCGCAGTCCATCCGTCTGTCACCAGGCTGTATCTCATAAACCGTGCTAGTTAGACAGTTAAAATTTTCACTGATGATTTATTTCTGTTGCCGCTATAACAACAAATACTAGAAAACAGAATGAAATAAATTTCTAAGGTAGCTCCCATACAACAAAGGTGATTTTGCTCGTTTTTGCTGGATATTGATAACGGCAACAGATAGACGCCTGAAATATTCACAGAATATTTAATTATATATTCACGTTAAAAAATCAATAATTAAATTAAAATAAAACAAATATTTTAGGGGGCTACCATACAACAAACGTGATTTTTTTGCCGTTTTTATAGATAATGGTACGGAACCCTTCGTGCGCGAGTCCGTCTCGTACGTGGCCGGTTTTTTATTATTTATGGTTTTACATTCGAATCTGCTAAAAATCACTTCTAAATTGAGGTTTTTATGTACGATAGAACAAAAATAAAATTTTAGGTACTTTGTTGAAATCACGTTCCTTCTATGACGACAGCTGGTTCAAAAAAAGATATACAATAGAACATTGGACAGACAGATGTCGTAATCTTAGTACTATTATTAGGTTCCTATGGTCCCGTTGGCACTCTTGAAATAATATGAATTTTAAAAATTTGTCTTTTTGTTAATCCAAGTTTGTGTACCAAAGTAACGTCAAAACTGTAAATTAAAGGACTTACAATGTAAATTAACGTTACTTAACAATAGTCTCTATTCAAAAAGCTATAATCAACCTACTTATCGTTAACTTGACGATACTGAACTACACTATAATGGTAACGTTATCCTATAGTTATGCTTGTCTGCCTGTTGTTTTTGATTTTATACCCCATAAAGTAGCAGTGCACCTCAGCTTTGCTCGAAAAAAAACCTTGTCAATCCATGTGTCAAATTTTATTCACCTGCACATCCTGTCTGCGCCAGACCAGGATCTTCAAGGCTTGTGTTGTTTGATAAAATTTTAAAGTTTGTTTGAAAAGTAGTAGGTAAATCCTTAAAACATTTAATACGACCAAAATGTCGTGCAGTGGGTGATATTCAGAAGGAATAAATTCGAGTTCTAGGAGGCTACGAGACCCTCGGGACAAATCCCAGAAGAGATGACCGACCAGGAGTACTCGACACTTAGATGAAATCCGCTCATCATAAACACAAGCAAACGAGCGATTTTAAAACGCTGCAATGTAAATACATTTTGCATCACACAACACTGTTAACAGTGTTATTACGTGCAGGCAACACTTAACTTTCAGCTTACGCTTATCTTAACAGCTTAATGACTCGCAAGACCTTTTTTTTTTGGAAAATTATACTTTACTCAAGGCAAAGCGTACGTTCATAGAACTCACTGGCGGCAATAACGCGCCTGTTCTATTAAGTATGTATAAAAGGTGTGAAATAATTTCAAGGTGGTGCAGATTTTAGTTTTCTTATAATCTTCGCCGTATCATGATTGTTAATAAAAAAATTGAAACTTTAGTCGGAAACATCTGAAGCCCGGTTTATTTTATGTTCGAGACATTTACAAATTTCTGACTATTATTAGACTATAATATTTCTGAATATTTTAAATTCATAAATTTATTTTATGGACTGGGTACCAGTCCTTACGGCTCACACCTATTTGTTCGCGACGATTGAAATTTAAAAATTCTAAGTTGGTGGGCAAGGAGTACCGGGATCGATATTAATCGATTTCCATCACTTCTCTGAACGCACCCTTTGAAGTACCGCTACTCCACACGAGATATCACCACCATAAATGGGATGAACTTAAAAGAGAAAGCGCAATACAGTTTCTAAGCAGTGCGAAAGAGACCGACTCTTGTCAAAGTCAATCGCAAATGAATTAGAGAGTTCATAGATGAGAAAGAGACATAGATTATAGATGACAGGGACAGAGCTACGTTCGAGAACGTTTGGAATCTGGAACCTTCCTTACATTTTGATATATAACGGGGCTAGGTTGCGTTCCGAGTCAGTCCCGACACCGTCAGATTTCCGAAATCTGACGGCCTTCCTCACGGCTCAAAAATATGAGTACCACACGTACTCATTGGCCGAGGAACGCGTTTTAAGGGCAGTCGTAAGGGGAGTCCCTAGGGAATTCTCCACCAAGACTGTCCAGGACGACTTAATCGTCCAAGGCCTCCCCGTACGGGAAGTACATCGCATGTACAATGGCCGTAATAAGTCCGAGTGCTACGACATGGTGCTCGTTGTACTAGACCTGACAACAGAAGGCAAAGCCATCTTTAATATTAAAGATGTTTGCAGCCTCAAAGGCATCAGGGTCGAGACTCCGCACAAGCGGTCGAACCCTAGCCAATGCCACAGATGCCAGCTATATGGCCACGCGCAGCGCAACTGCAGACGCAGACCGCGCTGCGTCAAATGTTTACGCGATCACGCCACTCCGGACTGTGATCGCGATCGCTCCAACGCATCCGACCCGGTCGCTTGCGTACTCTGTGGGAGCGAAGGCCACCCAGCGAATTACCGCGGGTGCCCCAAAGCTCCCAAACAGAGCTCGCGTAAACCCAAACAGGGAAAATCGCGCCCCTCCGCCCCCCGCCAACAGGCTCCGCTCGTGCCTGCTCCCCTCCCTACTGTCAACGCCTGGAGCTGTCCTCCAGCGCTAGTAGCGTCCAAATCAAATGAGACAGACAAACTTTTGTCTGCTCTCCCCGGACCCGTCTCAGTTACAGGTATTCCCTACCCCGCCCCTCTCATGTCCCGGGACATCCCGCGTCCAGCGCCTATGAGAAGTGCTCCCGCATCTCTCGCGCAAACGCGCCTTGCCCCCCCGCGCCCCTCTCTCGCGCTGCCCCGCAACGCCGCTCAGACGGCCGAGCAGCAGCATTTCGACATTCTCTCCGAAATTTCTTGGGCCTGCGACCCTGCCTATTTCAAGATCGTGTACGCCGAGTACGTACAAATCACCAATTCCCATCAAATGCTCAGCTTCATGGCTAAGCATCGCGACTTCTTCGCCGTCCTCCGCAGGGTAACTCCAAAACCTTAAAACCAAAATGGATTGCACAACCGCGCGCGAAAAACCCCGGTCCGTCTCCATAGGCTATTTTAACGCCAACGGTCTCCGCAATCAAAGAGAGGAATTATCGCAATTCCTCTCGTCGCAAAAACCGGACGTCTTCCTCATCCAGGAAACGTTCCTAAAGCCCGCTGTCCGTACCCCTTCGATCGCGAACTATCGCACCGTCCGTAATGATAGAACTGTCTCCAATCTCGGAGGCACTCTCATCTATTACAGGCGCTCCCTGCATTGCTCCCCTATCGATCCTCCACCGCTTACGAATTTAGAAGCATCCGTCTGCCGCCTAGCGATGACCGGCCATCAGCCGATCATCATTGCATCGGTTTATCTCTCTCCCCTAAAAGACTTGCTCGAGAGCGACCTTCAGTCACTCTTAAGTTTAGGCGACGCCGTCATTCTTGCCGGCGACCTAAATTGCAAGCATCGCCGCTGGAACTCTTCTGTAACTTCACAAAGAGGCAGACTCCTCGACGATTTAGTGGACAGACTAAACTTTGACATTATCGCTCCCATGACGCCCACTTTCTTTCCCCACAATACTAGGAACAACCCCGACGTACTGGACATAGCACTTCTAAAGAATGTAAGGCTAAGCTTTCGCTCTATAGAGGTGCTTGACGAACTTGACTCGGACCACCGCCCTGTCGTCCTCCGATTAGGTTTCCCTTCGGACTCTCCTCCCGACACTAGAACCGTGACGGACTGGGATAAATTTGGGCAATTGCTCGAAAATCCCAGCTCGCCACATCTAGACCGCGTTCCCAACGTAATCTCTTCCGCGACCGATCTTAACGTAGCTATCGACTCACTCACTAGCCACCTGACCGCCACCGTTGGCGAGTGCTCACGACAGGTGCCGGTTGGTGATTATCACCACCTAATCCTGCCTCAGCACATCAGGTCGCTAATGACTGAGCGTAACGCGGCCCGCCGCGCTCGCGATCGCGCTCCCACTATCGATAATAAAGCTCGCTTCAACGACTTACACCGCCGTGTAAGAACCGCTGTAGCTGAGCTCCGCGCCCAACGTTTCGGTGATCTTATGGAGAACATATCTCCCTCTCACCAAGCTTATTGGCACTTAGCCAGAGCTCTAAAATCCGAAACCGCGAACTCTCTCCCTCCGTTATCTCGTCCCAACAACGTTCCCGCGTTCAACGACGACGAAAAAGCGGATTGCCTAGCGTCTAGCCTCCAAGCCCAATGTGCCTTAAGCACACAGCCCTTCGATCCCGACCACGTGCGCGAGGTAGACGGCGAAGTGGAGCGCAGAACTTCTCTGCCTCCACAAGACCCCCTGCCCCCCGTCACTGTCGACGAAGTCGTACAGGTCATCAAAGACCTACGCCCCCGTAAGGCCCCCGGTGCTGACGGTATCTCTAACGTTATCCTAAAGCGCCTCACTCTTCCCCTTATCTGCCTCCTAGTAGCGATCTTTAACGCTGCTATGGAACATTGCATCTTTCCTTCTCAATGGAAAGATGCAATTGTTATAGGCATCCATAAGCCAGGTAAAGCTCGTACCGAGCCGTCCTCCTATCGCCCCATAAGTTTACTAAAGGCCCTTGGTAAACTCTATGAACGCCTCCTCCTTGCTCGCCTACGGAACGCTATAGTTTCCAGAGGCATTTTAATAGATGAGCAGTTCGGCTTTCGTGCCAAACACTCATGCGTCCATCAAGTCCTCCGCATAACGGAACATATTCTTACAGGCTTTCAGCCAGCGTTAGGTAAGACCCGTCACACGGGCGCTGTCTTCTTCGATGTAGCGAAAGCTTTCGACAAAGTCTGGCACAACGGTTTAATTTTTAAACTGTACAACTTTCAATTGCCAGATCGTCTCGTGCTCATCATTCGAGACTATTTGTCGAATCGTAGCTTTCGCTACAAAGTCGAAGGCACTCTCTCTTCCCCCCGCCCCATTGAAGCAGGAGTCCCGCAAGGGTCCGTGCTCGCCCCCATCTTGTACCTTCTGTACACAAACGATATCCCTAAAACGATAGGTTCCAATCTAGCCCTCTTTGCGGACGATACCGCTCTCTATACCACAGATAGGCAAGTGAGTCGAATCACTGAGAGACTCCAACCCGCTATCACCGCCCTAGGCGAGTGGTTTCGGAAATGGAGAATCGAGGTGAATCCCGACAAAAGCTCTGCCGTCCTTTTTACCCTAGGCCGCCCTCCGCGGCCTTCTCCCCTTTCTCTTTTCGGTCGTGCCATTCCCTGGCAAAATAAGACCAAATATCTCGGTGTGACCATGGATAGTCGTTTGAACTTCCAAGCTCACACCAAAATAGTCAGAGACCGGGCCGCTTTTGTCCTCGGCCGTCTCTATCCCATGATAGGCAAGTATAGTAAGATGTCGCTTAGAAATAAGCTAAATCTTTACACAACTTTTATCCGCCCCATACTAGCTTATGCTAGCGTAGTCTTTGCGCTGTCCAAACGCAATCTCCACAAACTCCAGACCCTCCAAAACCGCTTTCTCAGAGCGGCCACTGGAGCCTCTTGGTACGTTCGCAATGCGGTCCTACACAGAGACTTCGAACTTCCCACGATTCCCCAATATTTTAAAGACTTGGCAGTCCGCTTTTTCGAGCGTACGCAAAATCACCCGAATCGATTAATTGTGCAATCCACAACGTATCGTCCCCCCGATCGACCCGGTCACGGTCCTAAAACTATTGTTAGGCGGCCTCGGCACGTACTAACGTCCCCAGATGACGATCTCGCTGTCCGGATAGCGAGATTAGTCTCTACGACCTCCCCGAATAGGGCCTCCCTCCAAACACGACGCCGACGTCCCCGGGTTCGTCGGCGCCCACAAGGATACACTAGGTATCAAAGAGTGCCGGGGCGCTTCTCGCCCCCACTCAATCGCAACCGCACCCGCGTAACGGGGAACTCCCCTCCTGGCGGTGACTCACCTTCGGGTTCGAGACTCACGCCGGTCGAAGGGACGCCCCCGAGAGCGACAACCCAAGCCGAGGCTTCCCCCGCGGGAAGCCCTTGAGCGTTGGGCGCTATATGGGCTGAGGCTCCTTCAGAGTCTCGCCCCAAAAGTCCGGTGAAGCAGTAATGGCTGCAACAGCCAACTGCATAATTAAAAAAAAAAAAAAAAAAATTCCGAGTCACTTTCATCCCCTTGATCGACCCGGGCACGGTCGTAAAACTATAGTTAGGCAGCCTCGGCACGTACTAACGGCCCCAGATAACGATCTCGCTGTCCGGATAGCGAGATTAGTCTCTACGACCTGCCCGAATAGGGCCTCCCTCCAAACACGACACATACACGAGGTATCAAAGAGTGCCGGGGCGCTTCTCGCCCCCACTCAATCGCAACCGTACCCGCGTAACGGGGAACTCCCCTCCTAACGGTGAATCACCTTCGGGTTCGAGACTCACGCCGGTCGAAGGGTTGCCCCCGAGAGCGACAACCCAAGCCGAGGCTTCCCCCGCGGGGAGCCCTTGAGCGTTGGGCGCTATATGGGCTGAGGCTCCTTCAGAGTCTCGCCCCAAAAAGCCCGGTGAAGAAGTAATGGCTGCAACAGCCAACTGCATAGACAGTTCAGAAAAAAAAAAAAACCGAGTCAGTCAGTTTTCGATTGAAGTTCGAGCAGTTCGTTCCGAGTGAACAAATAGCGAGTAGTGACTAATAGTCATATTCAGTGCACAGTGCATTCGTTAGAAAAATTAATACTTCCCGCCATATTCGTTTCCATAGATTAGTGTTTTTAGTGTTGTTATAGTGTTGCCGTATTTTAATTTCGAAAACATATATATAGTTAGTTCATACAGTCCAATAGGTCAAGAATGACTGCTTGACTTGATTACATGTGCAAGAGCGAGATAATTAGTCAGTGTCAGTGCGCGTCGTTATTAATTAATCAGTGCAAGCAAGCAGTGACAAGTGAGCTAACGTGTGTTTCTTTTCTTTATTTTCAAAGTAAAAATAATTATAATTTTGTTATAAAATATGAGTGACATAAGGCGATTTTTCTGCAAGAGAAAAAAGATTGAAAATGAACAGTTTAATGCTAAAGATTGTCCACGTACTTCGGCACGACAAAGTACTAGTAAAACTGAATTAACAACACAACAAACTTTAGTTAATATTTATGATGTGGATTTATATCTGGATTCTAACGTACCTATCACTAATGAAATACGGTTTAAAGTGCTCGAAACAGCGTGGAAACCTCCGCAAGATTATGATTTCAAGCAGGACATCGATCATAAAAACGAAACACAACAACGTGCATTTCGCCACGAGTGGCTCACAGCATACCCTTGGTTAGCCTATTCTGCTCAGGCTAAAGGACCACTTTGCTGTACATGTTATTTCCCGCACAAATTCATCGAGGCAGTACTTAGGGGCCATTTATCGTTCGCCCATGCAAAAAATATCAAAAATTTCATGAGTGTGCGAAATCTCATGCAAATAACCAGTGGCATCGTGAATCGGTTATACGTTCTAAAAGTTTCATGAAATCATGCAAAGAAAAAAAAAATGACGTTTATGAACAGATTGATACTAAATATCACAGGGAAATTTCAGAAAACAGAAAAAAACTTCAACCCGTTATAACTTCGGTCTTATTTTGTGCTACGCATAATTTCCTTCGAGGAAAAACAGAAGATGAGTCAGTTTTCAAAGACTTACTACATTTCCGAGTTGAGGCAGGAGATAGGTTTTAAAAGACCACTTTGCGACTGGTTCGAAAAATGCCCTCTATGTATCCCATCAAGTACAAAACGAAATTATTGAAACCTGTGCTGATGTTCTTCGTGAAACCATTACTGATGAAGCAAAAGAAGCGGCATACTTTTCAATCTTGGCTGACGAGACAGCGGATATAAGCGGGACTGAACAGCTTACAATGGGCATAAGATACGTCAAGTTTGACCAAACGAAACTCAGTTACGTAGTACTTGAAGAATTTTTAAGGTACAGACCACTTCAAAAATTAGATGCTGCATCGAATTCTGAAGTTATAATATCTTTTTTGACATCATGTGGTTAAGATCTCAACAAAATGGTTGGGCAAGGGTATGATGGTTGCTTCACGATGGCTGGACATGTTGGTGGAGTTCAGAAAATAATTAATGATAAATATCCCAAAGCAAAGTATTTCCACTGTGCTAATTTGAGTGAAATAAGAAATACTGCTGGAATGATTAAGAAAATTATAACTTTTTTTAGAGAGAGCATTTTACGGCTAAAAAAAAAACCATTTATTCCCTTGTTTTACGAAAATGTACAAAAGTATTCGAATTTTCGCTCAAAATTTCACCAAAATTGTAGAAGCATTACAAGACCTCTCAGAAGATCAATCCACTATTTTTAAGATAAAGGTTAGAGCTTACCAACTGCGCACTGCTTTGACCACCACAAATTTTATTGTGGCATTGCATATTATTGCTACTTACTCGGCAAAGCTTGATTCTGTCTGTAACCAGCTTCAACAAGTGGACTTTGAAATTAACTCAGTGAATGACCACATTCGCAAACTCACTAAAAAAATAGAGGGTCACAGACAAAACGCATCGCAGGAATTTACTACTATATTTGGAGAAGCTAAACAAAGTTGCGAAGACCTTAATATTGAGATTAAATGCCAACGAGTTACGAAACGACAGGCTCATCGATCCAACCACCCATCCGAAAATGTTGAAGAATTTTACAGAAGAGCTTTATACATCCCTTACCTTGATTCGATCATTTCTTCTTTTAAAGACTTTTTTGAAATACATAAAAAAACATTTTCTCTGTTACAACTACACACAAAAATAATAAAAGGCTTTAGTAAAGAAGAATTTCTTAGAGCTGCAAAAGACATTGAATATTTGTATGGCGATCTTTTACTTAATTTTATTTCAGAAATCAAACTTGGTTTGAAATATGGAAATATCCACAGCCAGCGGGAAATGATATCAGTGGAGTTGATCGATATGAAAAACATTTTATAGACTACATCGACGAGGCAAAAGATTTCTTTCCTTCGGTAGCAGAAGCGATCAAGATTGGCCTTAGTCTACCCGTCACAACGTGCACAATAGAAAGATATTTTAGCACACTGAGAAGAGTTAAAACTTGGAATAGGTGCACAACAGGTGACGAGCGACTGTCTGGATTATGCTTGTTAAGTGTCCACCGAGGCAAGATAACCAAGGACAATAAAGATAACTTTATAGAAAACGTAATTAATAAGTTCGGTCTAAAACTCCGCCGGGTGCAGTTGCTTTTTAAATGAGAATTGTGTAATTACTGCCTACTAATTATTGTGCATAAAAAAATGATTTCCAACAGACGGCTTTTTATTTCAATAATTCCTGTTGATCCCGTGATTCCCAAAGGCTGCAAGTGCACCTATGCACCTGTGCATGACTATGCGCACACTACAAATGAGCAATTATAAGTTTTAAATTCAGCAAAACTTTTAAATTCATAAATTCTCTAGATAGCAAGCGCCACCTAATGGTCGCGTTGTTTTCTTTTCTTCTATTCCCGCCGTTTCAATTGTGTTTCGGTGAGTTTATTGATTTATTCACCTTATATTTGTATTTATTTACTCGGAATTGTGATGAAACACATTGTGTGTATCACGGATAGTACGGAAAATACAAATTCGAATCATTAAAGCCTCCGCCCTAATATTAATCAATATTAATATATAATCTAAGATCTTACAATTTAATAACTGTTACTACAAATACTATTCTAGTGTAATTGTTTTTTTGTACCACTGAGGTGGCAAACAAGCTTACGATCCGCGTTCGGGGGAGGAAGTTTCTCTGAACCCACACTGTACGCGACCATTTCGGTTCTAAAGTGTGAGAATGAATTCCTTCCGGATTCCTCAACGAATTCCTCAGAACACACCTACTTACTTAGTTACGTTACTTACTAATTTATAAAATAGTAATTAAAACTAATAAATAAAATAGAAAAGTTTATAGCAGGTAAATATCTTGTATCTTAGCTTAACGTTTTAGAAAATTTAGACAGTAATAATATTAATAATAAATATTTTTGGTCAGTAATGTGTGTAAGCAAAGCTTGCGCTATGGGTACCAGACAACGGATACAAATCCATACACACATATATATATATATATATATATATATATATATATATATATATATATATATATATATATATATAATACATAGAAAACAATTCTCACATTACAAAATGCCTGCACACAGTTTGTAAAGTCCAGGTCCACAGAGTAGTTATTACGATATGGTATCAGTGAAGCGAGAATGAAAGTGATTTATTTGACTATGTAACGCTTAACTTAAGATTTGTATATAGATAGTAGCTCTTAAGATGATTTAATGTTTCTATTTTTTTGCCTAAAGATCAAAAATAAAGTCAATATGTTTGTGTTATGGTAGCCTAATATTTAGAACCTATACATTATATTTACAAATTCAGCTGTAAAAAGTCGCAGCAGTGGCTTTAACGAGCGTTTTGAACGCCAGTTTGTGTGGTACTTTCTAATAAATGACGATTCACTCCGACCAACGACTTGGTAGAAAGGGGTAATGCTGTTTACATTTTAATGTTAGTATGCCATGTCAGTACAAGGTCCACGTTCAGGGAGCCATTTATGAGTTGTAAAGACAATTAAAGCACTTCCCTAGTCTGAGTACATTTCGTGTAGAAATTTGTCTAAACAAATATTTATCTAACAACTAACTGCATCTCGCAGTTCCCTCCACGTAAAAACCTTTTCTACGATGAACACTCGATTAGATTAAAATGTATCCTTGTGTTAATTGCAAAAGAAAACATGGTCTTGTTGTATTGTATGCCTCATTTAAAATTAAAACTGCAGAGCTCAGTAACTAAGAAAAGTAACTTCCAATCATGTTTACAAACTTTCATGTTTAAAATATCTGTTTGTTAATACATGTTTATAATATGGATAAACTTGTTTGATGACATCAACAAAGACGTAACTTCAAATTTTGCACAAACACTGACGTACAGTGCAACAATTTTTTCTTATCTGGTGGTCAAAAATCAAAACTACAGTCATCATATTGAAATGTGAACTTACAACGATACTAGCGACCAAATACTTTAGGTTAGAAGGTTAGAAAAGTTTGTAATAATAAAATAGAAGTGAAATGCATACATACACTACAAGGCAGTGGTACTTGCTTAGGCTGGTCTCTTTTAAAATTAACTTACATAAGCATATTAGAAGAGTTTCTCTCTGGGCAAAGTAAAATCTATAGTAAACTATAGTTAATCCTCTGAATTTTAATTCTCTACTCATAAGTTACGACACCATTAAGTTAGTTATAACAACCATCTTTAAATTTTACGAGTATTGAATTCAAAACTTAACTCTTTCGAATACAGGCAATAAAAATATTAAATGTACTCCAGAATAGGGGCCATAACAATTTCAGTTAATATTAATCGTTATTCTTTCGGACCCTTCCGGGTTGCGAGACGATTTGCTTTATTTTCCCTCTTATATGTCCCTCGACGATAACTATGATAAATTTATTATTGCTAGAACACTATTCGAAGACATTCGAGATGTATTAGACGGCTCCTTCAACTCATTTATTGCAAATAATGATTTTATATTGCCTAGAGACGCATTATTTCATTAAACTTGCGTAACTTTGTTATTTTCTATTAGATTGGTATATTTCTATGAGTATTTGAAATAATTTGTTACAGAATTTTGGGGATAATTTTCTGGACTAATGCATGTTTCTTTGGGTTTATCTGACTAACACGCCACACTCTATACGAAAAGAATAGTGTTAAGTCTTTACGTGTCAAATTTGCTAATCTTTAGAAATAAAACCAAAGTAGCTTAAGGTGAATCCGAATCAGATATTTCCCATACAACCTTCGGTGCACTAAATATTTAGAACTATAAACATTTTGCGGTTTAAAATGCTTTATATCAAATATTGCTATTTATCAGTGTCGCAAAATGAATATTCATTCATAGATTGCCAGTAAATTATGATATAACTAGAGTTTGTTGATTTTATACATTTATTTAATTTAACAAAAGCTTTTTAATAATTTACTGGCATTTTGTGGATTTACATGCGTTTTGGAACTGTAGTAAATAGCGTTATATGATAATAACACGTTTTGGGTACCAAAATGTCTAGTTAAGGATAAGTGTGATGTTTGTATGAAAAAAAGATGTTTGAATGCACCTTAATGCAATAAAAGAAAAACGGAAAAGAAGTTTACAGAGAATGCAAAATTTAAAGTTAGTCAATAAATAGCAAAATTATGGTATTAACAACTAGTAATTTTATTTATATTTGAGGTTGTTCCTAACAGTTTAAATATTATTAAACAAAGTTGCCTTTCACGTCTGTCTGTTTGTTGCAACGCATTTTCAAGCGGTTTTTACCGTCATTTATAGAAATCCTTCCGGAAGGACGAAGGTTTTTGGAGCGCTAAAATGGCATACGCTAGCTATGTCTTAAGACATACACCCAAATAATGTAGTAAGGAATTGTAGCTGTCTCAAGACAGTGTACATAGAAGTCTGCGATGCCATATCTATCTCATAAGGTTTACTCACCATAACTTACTTGCAAAGCTATATTTTATGTAGATTTATAGTAAATTACTACCTTGGCCACAACAGCATAATTGGACTCTGTGATACGTGCCTCAGCTACGCCTCAGCCCGCATACTCACGATCGACTAGTTATTCTGCGTTTGCGGGCTGCAGCATTAATGTACTATAAAATATATCAAAGAATATTAAATGCATTTTAGCGGTGAATAATGTCTCAATGATGTCAATGTTTTCTAGTTGAGTTTCAGTCTTGTCTCAAAACTAATCGAGATGAGCCAACAACGGCGACAAAAAAACGTTGCTAACGATAAAAGTGTGTCCTAATCACAGAACGTCAAAAGTGGATATTGGAAATTGAATTCGCAACTTGGTTTTTTTTCTCAGCGTAAAGGGCGAGGGACTGTTCAAATCGGCAGATCGACTCAATAAGGGGTACGACATGTTTACCCGGAACCCGCAAACTGGACGGGAGTTTTTTACATTTTTTCAAACGTTATTTACCTGGTGTCGTAAAGGCATTGTGTCGTACGGACAATGGCGGGCGATATTTTGTAATCTTTTTTCGAATTTGTTCTTTTGTGAGTGCGAGGTGAATGTAGGAATCGTGTTCGTATTCATTTCGATTTTAGAATGCGATATGAAGGCGGTGAATTGACGCTGGGTGTGACAGGGCCTTTTATGATTGTTTTGCGTTGAAATTGGATTGGGTATTGATCGAACCGTTTGGATAGTTTACATTTTAACAAAAATTTTAGAATTTACATTGGTTTTTCGTACACGAAACAAGAGTATTATATATTATTAATAATCTAGTCAAAATATAATACTGTTATTTCGAAAATGTAACAGGTAAAAATTGAGGGAATTGCAAAGGTTTAAATCAATCAATTTAGGATTCCGAGGCAAAATGGCAATAACAGAGCCTTTACAGTTTCGTCCTGCCCGTTACTTGTCCGTGTCCGTATGTCAAAGTCACAGCTTTATAACTCCACTGTCTTAGCATATCTTTATAAAATTTCATTAGAAGAGTGAAAACATTTTTTCTTCCGGCTCACTATTGTTTGGGGTTACATTGGATAGTGCAATTGAGGTATTTTCTTTTTCTCTAAAATGTGTTATTTGCAAGTTATTTCCCTCGAAAGTTGAAATTTTTTAATTGGCCGTTTTTTTTTATTATGTAAATTATTATTATTTTTCGTAAAAGACTTTTTGTCATTACATTGCTAACACTAGATTAAAGATGATGCTACCAATATTTTTAAGCTCCATTCCCATTGTTAGAAGCACAGGCCTTACCTCAGGGAAAGGACGCTTAGGCCATATAGTCCATCATACTAGGCTACTGGAAATTGGTAGGGATGTTCAAACTAGTCGTCACTCGACACTGTCATAGTTTTTAGAGCCACCATAAGCCCTTGCATTTGTTTTACGACTGCTTTCATATAAAAAAAAGGACAGCAGTCATTTGACTTGCCCTCCGAAGCACGGAGTTCAGAAAATGTACCACCTGTTGGTCACCCATCCAATGACTCACCACCCTCGACTTAACTATCGGTCGCATACCGGTTCTGATGGATGATAGTAACTAGGCTACAAACTTCACATAGTTAAGTTAAACTTCAGCTTACGCGCTCCACATTTATGTAGTTTCATTGTAAAATAGGAATCCAATATGCAAAAGTTTATGTTTTCAAAGGGGGTCGTGAATTCTACAATGTTATATATAAATACTTCATCTGCGTGGATATCGCTTTGAAAGATTGCTTTAAATACATGTCTGTCGGCATAAAACTGCCACTATAAGTTGAAACCATGTTGTGACGCACATCTCAGCTTAAGATAACTCAGCCTTCAACTTGTCTTAGAGATTTCTTATCAGCCCATTTTTAGGATAACCCTTAAACCATAACAACTTAAGCTGAATTTCATGCAGTAATTTTTGCTTTATAAAGTAAAGTAACAGACGGACAAATTGTAAAAAATAATTGTTATGACCTCTGTTAGTGTTAGTAAGAAACCAGCCAATATTTGTCGAGGAAACACCTCCACAAACCATTGACGATCTTAAGAACAATCTAAAAATCTAAAGAACAAGGTCAATGTTTTTTTACTATTATCATTACCAAGATTTGGTTATTTAGTCACTGTTTGTCACCAAATATTTACAGTCCCAGATCTAAAAAAAATCTCTCTATAAACTCAAACGTTAAATCCTAAACTCAAAATTTCTAGTTGTTCCTTTTATAATGGTTTAGTCAGTACTTTTCCGACCTTCCAAAGTCTATTACGCAAAATTCTTACATCAAGAAAATTAAAAAAAAACAGTATTATATTATGACCATAATCAAACCTCGAAGGAAAAGACAAATAGATACATCTTCAACGCAACTTCAAGTTGATGTTAATGCTACACACAGATGCTACGCTGCTATGTAGTTCTACACAAGTCGTAACGTGGAGAAAACGCTACTAAACATAGACTATGAAAACAACTAAACAGAACTGTTTTATTAATCGTGGTTGCGGTTATTTCTATTTTTACGGTATTTACTTAGTATACCTAATTCGTAATTGCTTATTTTTTAATAATGCATAATTTTACATATATATTGTGTATATGAAAAATATTGTTGTCAATCTTTACATTTAGGGACATCAATGTTACTAGCATAATAAATAAATATTTATAAAACTTACACACAGCGCCATCTGATACCAAACTAAGCAAAGCTTGGTCTATGCCAAGCAACGGATACAAATACATATACATACATATAATACAATAAACACCCAGTCTCAAGACGAACACAAATGATTTTCACATAACTGTTTGTCTTGTGCGGGAATCGAGCCCCTCGATTTAGCAGTCGGGTCACCCACTGAGCCCATTAGCCGACTACTACTCGAGTAAGAGATGATATTTTGGTAAAATCGTGTTACTAATTCGATCCTTCCTTATCTTCATCCATCCTTAAGACACGGTTCTGTAATAAGGGGAATTTAATCCCGGCGTGCTGTTCAGGTTGAGTGCTTAGCCGACCGTTTCAGTCTCAGCTTAAATAATAAAGAAGCAATAAAGAGCTTCGTCCTTACCCGTTTTCAATAAACACCTTTATCGATTATTCAGCCGCCGTCCATACTTACAGCTCCGCCATAGACAGAGAGTTGGCAAACTAATTCACGACACAGGCATAGCTGGGGGAGGGGGTGGTCAAAGCCGCCGGACGCGGGAGGGGGCCAGTGGGGGGAGGGGGCGTACCCTTGGCTAGGCGGTGCCCTCCAATCGCCGCCGCCTTCCTATTAGCCCCGCCCACCTCACCTGCGCCTCACCATTGAACTCCCCGCACTTTTTTCGCGGACCTCTCATCCGTTCCTACCGTCTTTATTTTATTTTTCTCCTTCGTGCCTCCTTCCTCCTATTTTACGCCCGCTGCCGAAGTAGGTAGAAAAACCTTTTGTGAATACGAATGCTGAACAGTCCTCGTTAGTTACACTGCTATGTAAAGTAAATAAAGGTTTAGTAAGACATTCGTTAAGTAAGTATACTTACTGGATGTAGGTATAAGGTCATTACGGTTATTAGACATGTAAACTGAAAGGAACAATTAAAAAGGCAGTATTTTCAGGGAGGTGTAAAGTGGATTCAGTAGACAAAGTTTTTGTTACGACCGCTGTCGCGAAGAACCGCGGGTAATAAACTTTTAACTTCCATATCGACCCGCAAAAAGTTGTGGACGAAAGTAATCTCGGCCAACCTTGCTCCACATTTTGTTTCAATGGCCGACCGCAGTATGCAAGTGTCCCTACCGGGGTGAACGATCCCGCTTCGATGAACTTCAACTGAACTTGGAAAAAACTTGGTGGAACTTTGTTCGCGGCTCGTGATTAGGAAGACTTAGTTCTGAAGTGAGTCGGGAACTGTTTTTTTCAGTTTTGAGAGTGGGTGGCTCAGTTTATGATCCGGGTGAAAGTCGCGGGGGGTCGATGAACTCCACGCAGGGTCAGCGAGCTATATCAAACTTTTAGTTGTTAATAACTAAATTAAATTAAGTGAAGTGTGTGTATAACGCGTATAACTAGATATATAACCAAAAGTTTATCTATAACTCATTACTATAAGCTTCAAACAGAGATTAAATATCAAATGTTACGCTTAGTACGTAACGAATTAGAACTCGCTAGTGTTATAATGTCTCTTTGTTTATTAATTTTTCAAAACATTGCAAAGAATTTCGTTTTTTTAAAATTTAAATTTACATCATAAACCAGCATGTAATATGAGTTTTTTATTCATTTTGAAACGAGATTTTTTGTTTTTTGTATTAATTCGCAATGGTGGTTGTGTCTACAAACAGAAAGGTGAGGTTAAGGTGTAAGGTTTTCCTTAAAACTACACTAAGGGATTCTTCGAGAAAGGTGTGATTATATTTTAAAAGGACGGAAACACGCTAGTTATGCCATTGGTGTGACGACGGTGATTGCTCAGCATCAGATAGGCCGTAAACTTGTTGAAATAAAAAAAACTGCTATTAAAAGTCCTACATCTACTATTTTCTTTACCTAAGTTTTGTAAATAGCATTTGCCAGTTACACCTATTTATTTTAAGTTAGTTAAGTTCTTGAATTAACAAACAACACAGTTTATTGACACGTTCAACTAAAAAATCATTGCATTCAGTCGGCCATCGAAGGCGTCTAGACATAGCAATCGTGAGGTAAATACGCGGTGAGGCTCGGGGCGATCGTACCCGACTTTCCTATATTGTCATATTATGTGGTCGTGTCGTCCGTCGTATATAGTCATACATTTTGTCGCGGTGCCAGGACTGCTCGATGCTGTTCGATTCATCTTTTCTAATTATTTATTGTTTTCTTACTAATAAAACGATAAAAGCTGCAAAATCTAAGCAACTGTTTGACCTCAGGAAATAATAAAACGCTGTCGTTTCAAAAAGAAGATAAGGCGAAAGAAAACAAAAGTAAACCTCTTGCAGTGCAGTGGTGGCTCTCGTCGCTTATCGGCGACAGGTCGCGTCGACGACGCAAGATGTCGCTGAACGAACATTATCGCTAACGAGCGATCGCCCGCGCTACGAGTGCTGCGACTGATAAACAGCAACGTGTGTATGGGCCCTACACTCAACCTACTCATTTTGGATGTGGCATACAAGTATTAATTTTTTTTTAATATCATGCCTATTTATGTATTTTAATTTTGATAATTATGTATGTGATATTAAAGCCAACTTGGGTAATTTAATACATGAGTATAGAGTTTTAAACCACATGTGTAATAAAATCTAAAAGTAAGTCAACTTAGCCGTTCGAAACATGATGTGTGGTATGAAGAATAGTAGGCCCCCATTTCTGCCCTCGAGGTGTGCCACTTGCCGCCCCGGCTTTCTTTGCGCGTCGGAACCCTGACTGCTTACTTGTCGTTCAGGAGAATCAATTATGCGTATTTGTAGATATTTTGAGTTGAAAGAAATTGACCAAGAATTAGATTTCACAAAATTAAAAATTGCATAATACATCATTTAGGTTAAACTTAATAAATATGATATTAAATAAAAAGATAATATTGTTTTTAAACAAATATTTATAATATTTTTTTTTAAATAAAATGTACTTTAGGATACATGTAATTTCGTGATACTACACAATCGTTAATCATATATTTTATTAGTTAAGTTAGTGCATAATGTTTTTTTTTTATATTTAATGGAGTTCGGTTAAAAATACTTTGTATCACCTTTGTGTGTAATAATAAATTTAACCAAGTGTTTTGATCTCATTTACTTTTTTTACGAAATGGGGTTAGTTATAAATAATAACTGTTATCTTTAAAAAAGTAATTTTATATAGCATCTTTCTCAAATAATTTTTTGAATACATATTTGTTAAAACAATTTATGTATCTTATGCCATATCCAAGTTCAATATTTTTGTCATTGATTCACCCTTGTCACGGAGTGCAGTGTTCTTATGAAAAGTGTTCGTCAGATAAGGCGAAAACTTGGTTGTATTGACGTGCGTCATCTGACTCGACCGGTCTCATTAGATCCGGAGATAAGCCGTGCGTGTTTTGTTCCAGACTTATTGTCCGACCGAGTCATCAATTTCAACAATAAGGGCAAGATAGTGAATTAATTGTAATTAATTTACTTTTTTCAAAAAACCTTGGCATATGTTGAATTTTATGAAATTTTAATATTTTATTTTAATCGGATTTCAATAAATATATATTCAGTTTTTTCCGCACATTTACAGCATGATTTAAAAATACAAACTTTTTTAAATCATGCTGTAAATGTGCGGAAAATAACTGAATATATATTTATTGTGGCAAATCTTTTCCTTAATAAAATTTTACCTAAAATTTTCCGAAAAAATGCAAACTTTTTGAGATATCTATGGCAAGTTGTTGGGAAAAAAATATATCTAGAAAACATACTAGCGGACCCAAAAGATGTCCTGGCCGAACGTTGACTTTCCTGCTATACATGCAAATTATTTTTCGATATTCTAATACTAAATCTAATCTAATAAACTATATACTAAAGGTGTAACCAGCACAGTAGGAGTAGCTGACTCGACAGTAGAGGGCTACTGCCATTGTGAACTTGCATGACAGTAGCTCGACCCGCCTTGAGCGGTCACGCTATGACAGTCGCTTCCATGCATGAAACAGGGGAGAACCTATGTTTTGGCAATGATGACAGGTACAATTAAACCCTAAATTAATGGAACAGGTTTACCTAAATAGTTGTTGTTGTACCTAAATGGACAACGTCTGTCTATCCTATGTCTTCTAAGATTTCAATTCTCGCCTGTCAATTATAGCCTGAACTGAGAGAGGACATAAAAGGTAGGGGCAAAATCTAACATAAATTAAAGGTATATAAATATAAATTAACTTCCCTAAGTCCACAAGTTTGTCCTTACTTCAATTTAACTGGCACAAAGCACTTTTAAACTTAATACCGTTTTATGTGATTAACAAAAAACTTTTTTGAGAAAAACAGATTATTTTTGATTCGGACAAATGACAACCGCAAAGTAAAGTGTTGCCAGAAAACAAAACACCGTTGCGTTTTTTTTGTGCGTATGGCACGGCCCCGATATCAACGGTACAAAACAATCCCCCACCCCAGGCCGATCGGTTCTGACTGAGACACTGATTACCCTAAGAAATCAGCATTCGCGAGGAATGCCATCCGAGCAGGAAAAGAGTCGAAGATGCGAAAATGCCTCCAGAGAAGAGGTGACATATTCATCTCAAAACAACCTATGTACATATGCAGATACCTACTGGTCGAAAGATTGTATCGAAGTGTAAATTCTATTTTGTGGAAATGTCTCATTCAATGATATCCCAAAATATACACCAGAGCATTGTGTTTACCATAATACAAGCTGTTTCAAAAATACTTCGTTAATCGTGCGAGTTGACATGCGGTGGCGTGGAGGGGGCAGGCGAGTGGCAAGTAAAAATAAAAAATGCTGCAGTATTCGTATGCCATTTACTAATTAGGTCGGCAGGTAAGTAAGTCTTACCGACTCGCACGTCACAGTTACTCGCGGAACGTGGTTATTTCATCAAAATCGGTAAAGCCGTTTAGGAGGAGTTCAGTGACGTACAAATGAACACAAGAATTTTATACCTATAATACATTTTAAATATGATTTGTGCAAAAAGGTAATTAATTATATCCATTGTTGGCGCTAGTTACTAAAAGGAACGCCCTTCGTTACTGTACTCATGCCACTATTTGAAATAACGAAGTCAAAAATCAACTTTCTATATCAAACTAACTGTATTATACTAGCAAAGGAGATTGTTAGACGTCAAAACCACAACAAGATATTGCTTGCCAAAAAATATTTTATTTCGTATTTCACAAAAAAAGTATATTCCGTTTCATTTAATTGATTTATTTAATAATTTCGCCTATAGAATAGAGCTAGTTAATCAATTTCTACAACCGTTGCATTATATAATTCCAAATAACATCTTCACCTCTGTCCCTTTCTTGTACAACAAATCTACAGCGTGTTTCAATTTGAATAACATAACGGAATTAATTTAGAGCGTTCGCAGTTCACGTGGTTCGGACTCGAAACGTCTTAGAAAAGCTAATCAATTATTATTGAAAAGCTTTCATCAGTATTGGAAATGTGGGAGTAAGCTCGAAGTCTGAAATCGAACGTTTGTTATTAATCTTATTTAATTTAATAAGGTTTGTACGTACATTTAAATAATTGGTGTACTTTGACAACATCGGGTTAGCCGTATTTCTTAGAGAAATAACAAATCGTTCAAAAATTTTCTTCTTTTTTTAATCTGTGAAAAATAATGTAAAATTTGTGTTTAATTTTAATTTCTAAATTTAGATCGTTTAAAATATTAAATTAAGAACTATTCAACTACATCTAGTTTCTAGCCAAATTCTTGTGATTTTGTTATTCCGTAATAATTTAAATAGATATATATTATACTCGGTATCGGTGGTGGCCTATTTCACTTAGACATAGACATAGACATAAACAACTCTTTATTTGACACCACATATACAACACAAGACAAAAAGCAATTAAGCAAGAACAAATAAAAATAAAATAAAACAAATAGGGTAAAAGCTTCCATTTTTTTGGGTGTCAAATTGGACCCACTCAGCATATGCTTTGGCAGAAAATCTACCATAGCGCTGGTTTTCGGTGGAGCCCAGATGACCGTCAGATGCAGCGACAGCGTACACATATCATGAATATTTCCTGTGCCTATATTGTAAATTACTTAATATTAAACTTCAAAAATATATAAAAAATAAAAATATCTTGGTATCCCAATTTATCAATAAAATTTAGTAACAATTTATGTTTTATATAATTAAATTACATATATATATTATTTCGTATCATATTATAATATACTACTTATATATTAATAGACAAATAAATAGTATCCCTACAATTTAAGTACAATTTAAATTATGGTGTTATGTATGTTCATGACTTGCTACCTATAGATTTTTGAACATCAATCAATAGCGTTCTATATTTAATTTTAAAATTGTTTATTGTACAGCAGTTACGAAGAGGTAGCCGCAAATCGGAAACTTACTCGAAAAGCCGTGGTCCTATATCTTTGATGTTTCATTCGATAATTTGAGGCTCTGGTATTGTATGGATTGCTATCCCGACACCATTGCAACTTTTCAAATATTCAGAATGGCTGTTTATATATAACAATACCGAACACGAGCGTTGCAAGGTGAACTTGTCTTCGATATGACATCTTTAATATGTTAGCCGTGTTTAGGTAGGGAGTGGTATGCGCCCGCGGAGGAATATTAAAACAATAGCAGGCGCAAGCGTTTTGAACTCTTTGTTATATTCGTTCCGTGCGTGGTCCATAAACAACGTCACCATAATTCAATTTAGAGAGCACTAGAGAATCGCAAAGCTTAATATTTAAATCGGTGTTAATATAATCACGTATTCGATATAACACTTTTAGCCTATAAAATGCGTTTCTGACTATTTCTAGTACGTGATTTTCAAAGCGTAGACTATTGTCCATTTGTAATCCCAAATTACGAGCCTCTGTAACGCGCTGCATAGGTGTTCCTCTGATATCGATAACAGGATTTTTACTCATAATACGATTCATTTGATTTTTATTTCCTAATACCATATATTTTGATTTTTGGGATTCAATGTTAGCATATTAGATATGATTTGATGCTGCGTCCTAAAACCTGACTGCAACTCTGGGAGGATCCTATTCTTTTCTAAGTACTCAGTTAGCTGGGTACAAATTGCTCTTTCAACCATTTTGGACAAATATGGGATAATATTAATAGGTCAGATCTTTTGGCAGAACAGGATTATCAGTCTTTGGTAGAGGTTTTACCACTGCGATCTTCCAAGCATCAGGCAAAGTGTTACTTTCAATAGACTTGTTGATAATAGCAGTTATAACTTTTAATGTACGTGGCAACGTAAGTAACAACATGTCTAATGAGATGCCATCAATTCCTATTGCATTTGACTTTAGCGACTTTATAATGTTGATAACTTTGGTCTCATCGATAGTTTCTAACTTAAAAGCGGTAGAACCGTATCGATTATGTTCATAATATGTTAGATCAGATAGTTTCACCTCATGGACATTTGGCAAGTTAAGAAAATGTGAATTAATTACATCAGGGTCGTTGAAATGATTTGGAATTTGCTATCACTTCGTTTGCTAATATATGGAATGGTACGTCGAAGATTTTTCCAAAGGATTTGTGAGTTATGTGAATTCGAATAAATCTGTTGATTGAAGTACGCGCGTTTCTCGTTCCAAATGGCTTTGTTAACACAACTTTTAAGCTCTTTGTAGTATGTCTTTTGTGCTTCAGATCCTAAAGATCGATATTTTTTATGTGCTTTATTTCGCAGTTTTATCATTACTTTAATAGTAAATGTGAGCCAAGAAATTGAGTGATGTCTTAAGTATAATTTTCGGAGGGGAGAATAAATATCAAATAAAGCAGTTATAAAATTATTAAATATATTTACCATTTTATTAATATCATCCCCGTAAAGCAAAATGAGTTCCCAATCTATCGTTTCAAGAGATGTGTTAAAGAGGTCCATGTCAATGTCAAGTGGTCTGTATATAACCGACTGTGGAGGTACTTTGTTTTTCCTTATGTTAAATACACAAACAACAAACGCGTGACTACTTAGATCTGATATATAATCAACATCTATGCTGCTCACTGCGGTATCTGAACAAACTACGTCGATCAATGTTTTACTTCACGTCCTAAGTGGCGGAGGTTCGAACCCCGGAGTCGGCGTGTACCAACGACTCTTAATTTCTGAAGTACACTGATTTATAAATTCACACCACTGGCTTTTCTGTGAAAGAAAACATCGTGAGGAAACCTCCATACTTCAAAAAAAAGACATATGTGAAGTCCACAATCCGCACAGGGCCCGCGTGTGGACTCTGGCCCAAATCACCCTCGCTTATGAGGGTAGGCCGTGTCCTAACAGTGGGGACGTATGAAGGCTGGCGAGAAGAAGAGAAAAATATTATACTGAAAATATATATCATATTGACGAAGTTGTTCGAACACGAGTTCAGATCGTTTAAATATTTAGCAAAACTGTATTGTGCAAATGAGACATAATGAATTCCACAAGAAAGGTAAAGTATTGTATAAGATAGTTTAATATAGTTACAAAATCGTTCTAATTGTTATTAGAATTTAATTTGGGTTCTAAGTATGTGTTATGTTTATGATGTATAGATACTATGGTACGCATATTTAAAAACTATCAACTGCCCTCCCACGTCTTTGTCAGCTGAGAATGTTAACATCATTACTTTGAAACACTTTCAGATATCGATAAATAAAGTTTTATCAAACTTCACTTAGCTTAGGATTTTACGTTTAATTCATTACGTTTTGGATCCTTTTTAGAAACATATGAGACAGATAGACAATCATTCTAAAATCAGTTATAAATAAGTGAATAGCGTTTAGGCATGGGTAATATTTTTGAAGTGAAAACTTCTTTAGCGGCGTTGTGCACTTTTTTTGGTATGGTTAAAAATTGATAATCACGCGCAGGGTGATCGAAAATTCGTGAGACGGAAACCATAATGCCACGCCATAAAAATTCGTGAGACGGAAACCATAATACCACGCCTATTATAATTTTGAAGTGAAAACGTCTTTAGCGGCGTTGTGCACATTTTTGTGATGGGTAAAAATGTTAAACTCTATAGAACAAATAAAAAATAAGAGGAAATTGGGTTGATGAAAAGATGAAAGTGCGAATTACACATGTTAAAATGTTATATTCAGATTGTATGTTATCACTTCTGCCGGCACTCCCAAAGTGCAACCCTTTTTTTATAAGTACTTAAATATATTATCTATAAATTAACGTTTAATAGAATCTTATAATACAAGTAGTAATAAATACCAAGAATACGAAGCGCTCGAAACACCAATAAATCACAAAATTACCTTTATAATGTATCTCAGCACAAAGTAATTTGTATCCAGTAATACATCTAATCTGTGTTGTGAAACTTGCGAATATGGCTCAATAAATCAAAGGGATAGTGCTGAGGCATCGTTTCTTATTAACCATTGTCTCGGGCCGAGTGGTAATTAAACGTTCAACCGATAACCATTATGACTAGGGTCGGCTAGACCTTACCGGCTATATTGATCTATAAATTTTGTACCGGTGAGAGAATTGTCTATTCGGTAATATTTGATAGTGTTTGTTTATATTTAATGTAGGTATGTATAGTACTTACATTAAGTTATTAAGACATTATTAAGTAATGTGTTACATATTATGTCAATTGGAATGAAAATGGTATAGGAAAACGCTGTAGGAAGATACGCATATATTTCAACACGCTCCAGGTATAAATCATGAAGATCAGCTTTGAGATGAACAATTAAATTACAGAAGTTGATTGGTATCAATAAAATAGTAATTGTAAATTTGGACATTGGCGAACAGCAAAAACGCACAAGACGTAGGGTAATAGTAGATTGCACAACGGGTGTCAAAATTGATTCTATATAGAATCCTGGGTGAAGCGAGTGATTCAGTTTTAAAGATGCAAGATGAAATATTTTTTATACAACACTTACTTGAACTCACCTGCTAGGCGGGAAGAAAACGAAACTTTCTGATATATACGACAGAACGGGAAATCTATATAACGCGTTCTTATTTCAAACTTCTGGTAAACTGTGTTATGCACTCTAATTTTTACCAGGACTATGAATCCGAATCATCAGGCACAATCAGGAAACGAGTATAACAAAAAAATCTTAAACTAACCTAATAATATCATGCTAAAAATAATTTACATTAACACTTACTCTTAACATCATCATAGCATATCTCTAAAGCCATCTTAAAGCACCGAAATGACTTCTAAATCAAGACTACATAAAACCGTTAAGACGCTAATACTTGTAAAACATTCCAGTTACGGAATTCGGCTCTCTCTACCGTCCATCCCTATCCCTCCACACCTTAAGAATTTCACACACCGCTGTAAACATGAGCTTGGGACTTGTTCGAAGTCTTAAGGTCCAGCCACATTAGAGCAGCTAATTGCTTTATGCGGCCACTGGTCCGGACCCTGAGTAGGACATTTGCAGCTGACCTCTACGACGATGTTTACGCTACCGGAGAAGCTAGACCCTTTCACAGTTTCACAGGGTTGTCGAAATCAATAAAATCATAAATTTTGGAAAAGTGTAGTACTTATCTTAAATAAGATATAAATGTTGTAGACAATTAGTTTGTGCAGAAGTTATGTTTGGTGAATACACCTTTTTTTAAGAATAATTTTAAGAAATAACTAAAGTACTTTATCCACAAAACACAAGGGCCGACTGAAAACCAGTGTTGGGACTCGTAACGCTCGCAGGTCACAGAACATGCTGAGTTGGCACCTATTTGACGAAACTACCTATGTCGTATCTTTATTGTTATTTATACATGTTGTTTTAATTTACGTCAAATAAATTAGTAATCTTTTCTGTTATTTCTACTACCAACATTGTCCTTCTGGATGATGTATTAAGTCCACTTCGTGTAGGGATAAGATTAAATAAGACCTTTAGGTCTGCGTATTCTTTCTTCTGCAGATGATGTAGGTATATACTATAGATGAATGTAATTAAGTTAAAATAAAACATTATTTTTATTGGGAAATAAATAACACTGTTGCAAAAATTTGTTAGTTAAATACTAAGTAAGTAACTTTACATTTAGGTAAATTATGTACAAAATTAAAAATTACTATGTACAAAATTACTTTTGAACTTGAGTTCTGAGACAAGTTTGATTTTTAATCTTGTCCTATTCTACTAATCAAGCAAGCGCTGACGGCACAATTATAAGATGTAACAATTTGTTGGCAGCCCTATATCATGCCCTTAAGGATGTCAGTCCATGAAGTTCGAATTAAATGCATTGCAGTTAGTTATGTCCCTCTAAAAGCGAATTGTAGTCAGCGGCAATGGTTTATAATTTCGTTATCACGATGTCCGGCTTAGATTAAGAGATACATTCGTTTGGACTATGCTTTTGCTAGAGAAAACGGGTGTGAGGAGGTAAAGAGGGTGAGGCTTTAATGGAATCAGGACGCGGTCACACCAAGCGGAGAAGGCTGAATCGCTTCGCTGATTTTAAAGGATTTTCAGGAATTTGTGAAGCGCTTTAAAGTACATGTGGCGAGTCTGGACTTTGAAATGCTTTTGGCGGTGAACTTAATTTCGTGCTTACGTAAATGCTAGACATGTTTAGTCAGTCAAAGGAAATACTTTTTTGATATTTTTACACTTAAATCTTTTTATTTGCATTAAGTGCTTTAATTTTGAAATCAACTTCGTAATGCAGGCGTCTTCCAGTCTTCCAGTAGGCTAAGCTTTTTGAGAACATCACCAGGCATTACCAACGCGATCTCATTCAGTCATTCCAGTCTTGAACACAATTTCTTTAGAAGAAGAAGACTTTAATTATTTTTAACACATTGGTTGCCATGTAGAGTCAAAATGACCGTCACATAATAAAACCAATAAGGGCCATGCGAAGCTTTAATGTTCGGCATTGCACTATTAAGGTGACTTTGATGGTCGCTTGGTCGCTGCCGGCCACTCATCTTACGTAAATTCTCTTACAAAGTGGCCGGCGCGGCCCTAACAAATATATGGATTACTTGGCCTTATATTATAATATATGGATTTTTAATTTTTTTGTTAGGACTTCATTTTTAGAATTTTCAGAAAAATGTGATTAAAAATGGCACACCTGCCTGCACAAATATGGTTGGTTGACGCAAACCAAACAAATTGATATAATTCACGTAGTTCTCAAAAGTGATAATAGACGGCACTTTCCTTTTCTAATGTAACAATAGAATTTGTAAACATTCACAAGGCTATATCAGTATTTGTTTCCTCTATGTCCATATCTTTACCTTTCTATATCAATGCTTGGAATGCTCAAATTTATTTTTCTTACTCATACTTTCTTCAATAATATTCCCTGCCCTTGTTTTGATCAAGTTTTTCGTTTAATCCTTAATACGAAAACACTTTCCCCTCCCACAACTTTTTTTTAAATATTTTTTACCAATGCCACTCAAAAACGGGCACTTTATTCATCGATAACAGAGTGAATAAAATGATTTTGAATTTGGAACAAGCAAGAATTATGTGAAAAGGTGAATTAAACGCGCTGAAAGTATCTAAACTATACTGGCTGGCTAAATTAAAAAAAAAACTCCCGCCAATTTTAGTTCTTTTCTATCTGTTAACGTGGTTATTTTATGTGAATTACATATTACCTACATTAATTAAAACAAAATGAGTTTTTCCAGAGATGAGAATGATATACTAACTTCGGAATCATTTCGTACTGAATCAGCGTTTATAATAGTTAATTTGTTGCCGCCAAAATCTCGAGATATCTACCTAAAAACATACAATTTGTTCTGTAAATGGAAAGGCGCTAAATCATTCCCAGTGAATGTTTTTCTAAACTATTTGAGCGAATTAGCTGAAAATAAGAAGCCATCTTCACTTAAGAGTATATATATACTCTATGTTAAAAGCTACAGTGAGAATCAAACACAACATTGACATTGCAAACTACTCAAAGCGTAACTGTTCTAATTTCACTATACATTTTTAATGTTATAAAATATCTAATCCTTTGTTCTCTTATTACTAATTATAATATAAAATGATAGCTATTAATACTACGCTACTGTTTATTTTTTCGCAGTCAATTGTAAAAATTAGCGTACACAATTCATGAAAAAAAACAATTTTTTTCTCGATCCTTATATCCATCGAATTAAATTCCCTCTTTTTTCACTTGTTGTATAATCTACTATTATAGGCAATAACAATATCTCGATTTACTCAAAACAGTTTTTTAATCACTATTGTTTTTTATAAACAACTTGTTTCTAATTTACGTGTAGAATACTTTTAAATATACTGTATTTTGCAAGCTCATATGCTTAGTCTGAAAGGTTTCGAATATAAACATTGGTGTGGGAGTCGAGGCCGCATGTGTGACGTGTTCGTAAGAAAACTTCTCCCGAGTCAGTACGCTAACTCGTTTCATTTATCGTCTTATACTGCGTCTGCAATATCTTGATATTCTTAGTAAGGCATTCACTTAGGAATTTTATTTTTATTTATTTAAAAGAACTACTTAGGTACTTTGGTGATCATCATCATCATCATCTCAGCCGCAAGAAGTCCACTGCTGAACATAGGCCTCCCCCATAGATTTCCAAAGGAAACGGTTGGAAGCGACCTGCATCCAGCGTCTTCCTGCGGCCTTCGCTATGTCGTCTGACCACCTTGTAGGCTATCTGCCGACGCTGCGTTTGCCAGTCCCTGGCCTCCATTCGAGAACCTTTCGGCCCCATCGACAGTTCTACGTACTATGTGCCCTGCCCACTGCCACTTCAACTTGCTAATGCGCTGGGCTATGTCGGAGACTTTCGTTCGTCTACGGCTCTCCTCATTTCTAATTCGATCTCGTAGAGAAACCCCGAGAATAGCCCTCTTCATAGCTCGTTGTGTGACTTTGAGCTTACTTATAAGGCCCATAGTTAGAGGCCACGTTTCAGTGCCATATGTCATCACTGGTAACACACACTGGTCATAGACTTTCGTCTTGAGGCACTGAGGTATTTTGGACGAAAAGACTTTTGGAGTTTTCCGAACGCTGCCCAGCCGAATTGGATTCGACGATTGACCTCTTTCCCGAAGTTGGACCGTTTGTCCTAAGTAGACGTATTCGTCAACAACTTCGAGCCTCGAGTTCCCGACTGATATTTGGGTGGGCACAGCATGGACATTTGACATGACCTTTGTCTTGTCCATGGTCATTTTAAGGCCCACCTGATGGGAAACTCGATTGAGGTCTTCGAGCATTGTGCTGAGGTCTTCCATCAATTCTGCCATGACCACAATATCGTCGGCAAATCGAAGGTGAGTAATGTACTCGCCGTTGATATTGATGCCGTGTCCTTTCCAATCCAGAGTTTTGTAGGCATCTTCCAATACAGCAGTAAACAGTTCCGGAGAAATGACGTCTCCCTGTCTCACATCTCGTTGTAATGGAATAGCCCTCCTGTACTCGGACCGACATGGTGGCTTTATTTTACAAACTCTTCAGCACTTCGATATACCGATAGTCAATCCGGCATCGCTGGAGAGACTCAAGCACCGCCCATGTTTCGACCGAATCAAAGGCTTTTTCATAGTCCACAAACGCTTAGTATAGTGGCAAGTTGTACTCCTCAGTCTTTTGTATAACTTGCCGCAGCGTATGAATGTGTCTGTGGTACTATAGCCTTTTCGGAAACTTTGATGATGTAGGGTAGGTACTCATAATGTACTAAATGTTATTTAGCGATATCGGTTTATTAAGTGTTTTATTTTGAGAAGTATACTATATTATATTTTTTATTATATTGGTCTGGTTAACTACTACTGGTGTAACTCGTCCGGGACGGGAAAATTTAATTCATTTTTGTCTTGAAACCAAATAGTGTTCATTGGCAAATTTGCAATAGCTTTACATTAATAATACGTTTAATAGTGACACTAGAAACTATATCTACAGTAATACACCTAAATAAAGAACAAAAATAATGGAGCTTGTGGCCCATTAACAATCATCTATTGGAAGCGTTATGCGACTTGCTTCAGGTCTTTATTCGGTAAAAATATTTTATATATTATTGTATAAAAAATATTTATCTAAGCAAGTTATTTATTGTCAGCGTGCGTAACTATGATTATGACTAAAAATAAAAAAATGTAAATAAGTAAATAAAAAACGCTTTGGTGGCATATTTACCAAAAAAAATCAATGCGGTTTTAGTCCAAAGTACAAACGTTTGTAATTTTTGGATTTAAAGATCTGAGTGAAATAAAAAAAGGAAAGGATTAAAATTATGCATGCAGACTACATCTACAATCAGTCGGCGCGATATTACATGAGAAGATGTCCAATGTGGCGAGCGGGGGCGGTGCGGCGTGCGGGGGAGGGTATTTCAAATATGACATATCTGGGAGCTGTCAGCACCGCAACAGTGTACCAGAACTTAGTCTGCAACCCGTGCAAATGTGGACCAGTATATTATGTTACAAGCAAAGTACCCAATTCTGGCATTGCAAATAATTCCGAATTACAAAACTTTTTTGTAATTATTACATAGGAAGTGCCAGCAGAAGCATATAAATAATTATAACAATCAAGTCGATTTAATTTCGACCAATACCTTCATGTAAGGTTGTTGATTACATTCCGTCTCACTAAGGTTACCTGACTGTCAAAAATTGCTTTTAGAGATTTTACAGGATACCTAATTATTCTATGAAATACCTTAGGAATGGAAATATACTTTCTGGTAACGTATACATACATAGTTGTATTTATTCAGTATATACAGTTATAAATAATTGCTGTGTGTGTGTGTGTTACAGCTGGTATGTACAAGCGTCCAAAGTTTTCCGCTGGCAAAGGAAAACGCCTCGGGTAAGACGTGCCTATGCTATGGTTCAAATTATTGGTGGCTATTGAAACATGACTATTTACTCACAAGAACTAAACATTATTGTTTTGTATTTAGCACTTGTGTTTAGTTGTTGATTACTACTTGGAGATTTAAAATAGATTTTAACGCGTGCATAATACTTAAATTAAATATAAAATGAAACAAAATCCTACTTTATAATAAATGTGAAAAGTAATTTGAAACGGAGATAGTTTATACCCTGAATAACCTACATAATTGTTATCCTTGAATTCAAAATTTTCTGTAGTTATAATTATAGCTTGCTATATAGCAAATTTCCTAACTAATGTCAAGAAGTTGACATAGGAATCCCAAACCGATAACAGAATCCAGCGCAGGCAGACCCGCAGACAAAGGCTAGTACTTATATTAACTAAAAATATACATCAATAAGTACACTAAAAAGGATAAACTTAACTCTATTTAAAACTCCTCAAATAATTTTAGTATTTCTATATAAATATACGAATTTGATAAAGTTTAATGCATAGCTCTTTACTATGCACCGCTCTAGACAGAGTTTGATACATTGAATTTTTGTCACGTCACCTCTCCATTCAATTTTCAATAGCAAACATTTGTCCACACTCACTCCTCTCAAATCAAATTTAAAAATATGGACATTTTTCCATCCCTCGGACCCATGTGCATGATAAGTAAGAAGGCTGAGATTGTATTTACTACCTATTGAAGTAACAACATTTGTACATTTTGAAGAGTTGAGGAACTATTTCGATTTAAATCTGTTTTGGCACGAAAAACTGTAATAGTGATTCACTAGTAGAAAGAATCACAAATAACAAAAACTTTTTGTATATCAGACTTTTTCAGCCCTCTACTAGGAAGGATCAATGATTCGAATTTATGCTTTATGCAGTGGAAAATGATAAATTTATGTGTGGCCAGTTCCTGTCTCGATACAATTGGAAGTCTCTCAAGGAGATAGTCTTGATTTTTTATGGTTACTGCGGCACGTTTGCATAATTTATATCTTTGTCTGAATTCTTTGTTTGTACGTAAAGCTACCCACTGTTTTTTGTTCTAGATTTTATATTCTTATCTCGCTCGAGTTGACTTTCTTTGTAATATTTCTAATAATGTCTTTGTTTTTTATTAAGTAGGTAGTACCCAAATTCTATGTTATTGTAGTTACAGTTAAAATAAAGTTAGAGTGTGAAATTAAACATTTGTGCGCTTGTTAGAATCATGCTCAAAAACTACGAGACCAACAAATAGAATTATATCACTGTTATAAAGCTATACGTTATTTACATGGCTTGAGCAAACTTTGGTCCGAACATAATATTTCAGTAATATTAATAACTTTAAAATATTAATGCTCATTACCTACGTAAAAAAAATTAAATAACAATTATCTATTTATATACATTTACTTTTTCTTAATTTATTTATATAATCATATCTATTATATTTGTAGAATTATACATTAATATTTATATATGTTATTTATGTGTGTTAGTTTATTTATTTTATATACATTATTGTATGATATATATATTTCGTTATAACTGTATTGCTACGCAACTTCATACTATGTATGTATTATTAATTATTATAACCCAAAGGTTGACTGGAAGAGATCGCTTTACAGTGATAAGACTAGTCATTTGTATTCTTTATTGCTAAATATATTTTTGTAAAATTATTATTATGACTATAAAGTTTGAATGAAAATAAAAATTATTGTGTCCGATATTTGATTTTTCACCGTTGTAGTATTTTAATTTCTATTGGGCCCTTAGTATGGATTTCACAACTTTTAGTTTTGTGTGAAGTAGAATTTAAATACTAAATATACAATAATTTAAATGTGCAAAGGCAAGATAAACAAAATTTACCTCGACGGAGACAGATGGCGCGGTAGATCACGTAGGACGCATGGATGTGCGCCTCAACCCTTCTTGGATAATATCTTTAAAAGTTTGCCAAGCTCCACTCCCTGTGCCTCCCTCGGGTTTTGCTTGCGATCTCTAAATTATGCCCTGCCGGCAATCAAAAGTTATTAGTACAAAATTCTTTGCCAAAAGAATGAAACATAAAAGCAATTGAAACTCATGTTACCTACTTATTATTACGAACATGTCTTTTTTGATGATGGATGGAAACTCTGAAAAAAATACGTAGGTGTCTAAATATAGTAAATTAATTGATTAATCGGATAATCGATTTTTAAGTGAAATCAGAGTTTAATTTATATAAGGAGCTCGTAACACAGCCGAAACAATCATTTCATTCATACAGTCAGCTATCAAAGGCGTCTAGACAGAGCTATCTTTAGGTAAGGTGCATGGCGTGAAGAGGGAGAGTGCACCCGACTGCCCTAAAGTTATGAGCGTCACATATGGCTATGATTGGCATACATGATATTTTTTTAACTAGATCATCAAAGTCAAGTTATTGTTTAAGGCTATGGCATACCCCAGATAAGCGTGCCGTTTCGACCAGTGTACAAAGACATATTACACTATTAAAGCGTTTTAAGATACACAGTTCCACGTACGATAGGCGCTAGCACGTGTCCGCACGTTAAAAATCTCGATTTTATCGGTTTTTTGTCGGTACAACATTCAAATATTTATTTAGAACTATGAAATCAACAAATTCGTTTGTTCATAAAATAAGAATCAAAAGAATATCACTCTTGGATTTCCAAATAATTTGAATTAAAGCCCGAAAACAGTTTGTTAAATTTTTTTTCAAAAAGTTTTAATAGCCAAATTATTATAATTTTAGCAAATCCACTTCATTAAGGTTTGAACTGTAACATATATTTTTTTTACGTCAAAAGTGTAGTACTCAGGACTATTACAAAATTAATTTAATTCTTGCTAACTTAACTCGTTAGGGTATGCCATCACCTTAAGGTTTTTTACAAACACTTTTGAATTGTTAAAATTGTTATATGCTATTACTTAAGTTATTTATAATTAGGACTATCAATGGCTACCCCCTTTAAAGAAAGTTTTACCTTGAATATAAATTTTACTACTAACGTTTCATCGCAGAAATCTTTGAGATACTTGCATAATTAATATACTTAGAGTATGGAGTTCCAACAAGGTATAAGCACTCTACAAGAGTAAAGACCGTTTACTTGTCTGTGTGCAGTGACCAGCAACAGTATAATTTAATCCAAAATTCAGCGAAATACCTAAAATCAAATTATATCCTAAAATATACACAAGTTCAAAGCAGAAATTGGATACATTTTCAAGGATTTCGTTCAAATTTAATTTTACTGAAAAGATTATATACCTCGGGAAGGGATGATTGATTCAATTATTCGTCTCGTAAGACGTGTCCTCTCTTATAATTAGTCTTTATTACTTAAGCATCGCTTTATACCTACTAATTACTTAATAGAAGTAACGAGTTATTTCCATTTCAAAGTTGAACCTTAAAAGTGGATTGTAATTAACACAAAATGGGAAAGGGATTTCGAGGGAAAATAAATAATAAAATCGAACGCCAGAAATGTCTTGGAAAAAGGCAGTGTTCACGTTTGAGATTGGCTTTGCGTAAATCATGGATATACCTAACTCTGGAATTAGGTACGATTTTCTTTGGTTTAAAATTTTAAAGTTTTTGTAACTTAATCACATGACAGATTCTTAATATTTCACAAGTAGGTATTTAAATAACAAGTATATTGTTTTTTTCTCAAAACAAAGTATATAGTAAGACATACGTCCTATGTGTGTGGAGTGATCAGCAGATCGTGGATTAGTGCCAGGTTGGGACGGTAAATTATGCGCTAAGCCTAACCTGTCTTGCTATTTGCTTACATATGCGTTTACCGTGATTGACAATTACTTTATTTATTGTAAAAAAAATGGTGCTTCTAAAATTTTGACATTGAGGGTGTAAATTCCAAAAGTATACAAAGTAGTTAGGTTATTTATATTTTATACCATATTTCTATATTTTAGATAAGGATTCGATAAAGAAAATCCGTCCGTCACGAAACGGAAGTGACGCATTCAGAAGACGGCTGCGTACTTTATAGCTCTCGTAGGCAATGTGCATAAGATAGAAATAGAGAGAAAGAGATACTTGCCTCAACTATTGTAAGGACCACTGAAGGGGCACAGACCTCTCCATTGAGGCTCAGGCCAAAGTCCAGTGGAACAGTACGAATTGGAATATTCGAGCCACCTATAAGACCTCTAACTTTGCTAAGGACTGCTGTCATATAAGAACACAGCCAGAACCGACGTGCACTCCGAAGCACGGAGAAGCTTAGAACACCAGTAGGTATGAGCCACTAGGAACTAACCACGCCCGACTTCGCTAAACTTCGCTAAAGTCCGCTTATCGTTTCCGTCCATTCGTTTTTTAGGGTTCCGTAGCCAAATGACAAAAACGTTATCCAATTTCGTCAAGTCAACAAAGCTCAACATTATTTATACTAGAAAAATAGAAAGATTACATTCATTTAAATAAAAAATTAACATAAATTCATTCATTTTGATCGACCAAGACTTATTTTATGAAATCTGTTTCAATTTCTCAGTGCTTTGTTAAGAAAACATCGGATATCTGAAGCTCGCAGTCAGAAGCAGTCAAAACAAAAGTTTCTCAAGAAGTTTTATCAGGGCGCCACCCCTCGGGCGACGGAGGTCCTGTGACCTACTTACTGGGATGATCCACCAGCCCCTAACAAGTAAAGATAAAATTTTGGAATTCTGCAAATGTTAAAATATATTCTGTCAAAACAATATATAAATAATACAGTAACAGACGTGCTGACTTCATATATTTTTTGTTTTGATCCCTTATTTATACTTAAAATTTGGGGAGTAAAATAGGATAGAAGAAGCACCCACATCATAGACATGAAATTACTATTAAGAATAGGCAGTCTGAGGAGAGAGTTTGCCTCCCGGTGTGTGTTCTACCGCTTGTATAATAGGATGTGTTCTGAGGAATCGTTCGAAAGGATGCCCACGGCTACTTTCTACCATCGCACCGCTCGCCATCGCCTCGGAATTTATTCTCACTTCTTAGAACAAAAATAGTCACGTATAGTACGATTTCCGAGAAACTCCTTCCTACGATCGCTTAGGTTGTGATATGAGCTTTCTGTGAAGGTTTTCTCTAAGGACTCCAATTATGGGGTTGGTTTGTGGGCCACCTTAGTGGTATAAAAAAACAAGAACACAAAAAAAATCCTCACTGATTTAAATCATTAAATAATTAAATATCTAAACTTTGCTTGCTCCTAAAATATTTTTCAATAACATCCTCTTCATCTTCCTCCCAACTGGCATTGGGGGTATATTGTTCTGTCCCAGGTCTTTTATCGTATCGTATCGTATATACACAGCCACCTTAATCCAGTCCAGGTACACTGTGTCAGAAGCAGTGCCGTCGCGATAGGCTCACTCCTTGTCACGAAGAACTAAAGCACCCGACCAACTGGTTCTAGCGAAAATAATCATATAGATATACATATATGAAGGTAATCTATGATATAGGGATTTAAATATATGACTCAGAAATAAGAGTGTTATAAATTTGAAGTTTTAGTCTGTCGGATTGTTTATCTGTGGGTTTGTACTGGGAGGTGAATTTGGTATTAACAAGTCGAAGTGGTTGAAATATTATATTTTAATAATGTAATTTTTTTAAAAAAAACGCTATTACGATTTAAATAACAGTCGAAAGAAAAACACGAAGGATATCGATTCAGGATTGCTCTGGTAAATTAAAACAAAAAGTTTACTAGACTAAAAACTACGGTAAACTCCTATACTATTTTCATTGAATAGTGTTATAAAGGAAAACATGCAAATAATAAACCTTTCTAAAATATTGTACAGGTCAGAACGAAACGAATTTACTGCTACATGGCTGTCACAGCTGCTACGGCCCTGGATTAAGAAAAAAATAATAATAATTTATAACATAAATCCTTGTACATTTAGTTACTTTTATAAAAACTATTCTATTAAAAGTTTGTTCTCTTTTTCCTGCGTTTTTAGAGTTAAGTTATATGCAAGTCTCGGCCGTCATGTCATTCCTGGATTCGTATTATTATTGCATAAAATCCACGCGCTGGCCCATTGCGGATTGTGGACTTCACATACCTCCTTGACGTATGCAGATTTCCTTGCGATATTTCACTTCACCGACATGTCAGTGCTGTGAATAATCAATGTACTTAAGAACAAGATTCATGTATGTTCCTTTACTAACTAGCCTTAACAGAAAACAACCTTAATATCGATACTTTGTAACTTATTAAACAGTAGTAAATTTATACCTACGTATAAACAAAACCTGCGTACATTGTTTCACAACAGAGAAAATAGGGGCATAAATGTGAATGGATGCTAACGTGTTTTTTACGACGCAATCCACCGCCCGCGCCACGGTCAGTGTATCGTTTGTTTGTGACCAACGATATCTTTATATCACGGGTCACCCTTAGCTTTCGAATGGATTTCCCTGTTTTTGCTGTAATAAACTAAATAATAAATATACATACATTGCTCTATTACGTTGAGAAAACATGTCTACTAGTATGTCATCAATTGTTATTATAAACAATGATGGTAAATATAAGTCTAAGAAGAAAATGTTTATAATGCACCACAGCCAGAATGAAACTAGCAACAAAAAGAGAAGTTATACACGTCATTGGTTTTAAGTCATGTTTTAGGCAAAATACCGCTAATTACCTTAGTTCATCTGATGCAGAATTTTCTAAGCTACACGATGGGATAGGTAAATAATTCAATAGTGACTTTTTTGAAGTACTGCCTTATGAGAGCAGGTAGGGGGAGGCGTTAGAGAGAGAGACCAGCGGGTTTACCTCTTTAATTTGCTGTCATCAGAAATATTCTATTTTGCGAGATATATTTCGTACTAGCTTTTGCCAGCAGCACCGCTCGCCCTACATTTAGTTATCAGCGTGTGATTTCTATCACAACTTTTTTTTTGTTTTCCTATTAGGTATTAGGAAGTTTGCTTTAGTAAGCTTTAGCTGTACCTTTAGTACATTCAAGTGGAATTCGGTTACAGTTATTCCTGAAGAAACTTAAATTTACCGGGACAAAACTCTTTGTCCTTCTCCATCTCTCTAAATATCTCGGTACCTGATTTCAACTCAATTGAATGCTCCGTTGCGGCGTGTTAAAGTAACATACAAGTAGAAAATTTACCAACTTTTACATTTATAATATTATAAGTAAGAAGGATTTAATATAAGTAGGAAGTATCAATATCAATGGTGAGAGTATGTCACACTTAGGATTTGTATACATGATCTTATTCGTATTCGCACAAAGAGCCTGGTGGTGCTCACCAGGTGGCTTTTCGTGATGTGAGGTTGTGTTTCTGCTTGTTAATTTCAAAAAAGAATGTCTTGTGACATTCGACGACAAGTACCAACAGTGTTAACGAAGACCTGTAGAGAATTATTATCCATTGAAGACATAAAGAGGACAACTGGCGAACAAGTAGTGACGCAGCATAGTTTCCGTTAACACGAAGATTTCCTCCATTTTATAGCGGGCCTGAAACTTGAATATGATTCTGGGGAAATGATATGCAACAATGCGATATCTAATAAGGAAAAAGGTTTTTACTATGAACATGCAAAAAACTAAAGCAATGAGAAATATTTTTTAAATTTCTTAGTTTAAGCGGTTTGTGTCCGGCATTAATCTCTTAAATAAAATACAAAAATACTGCTCGAAAGACTATCAACTGCATTTAAAGAGGTTATTTCCATAAAATATATTATGTTTCATAAAAACAAAGATATTGACAAAGATATTCATTGAATTATATGGTCTATTGTGGCCGTGTGTGTAGTCTCGGAGCCCGAGGGAAATGTCAATATTGATTCTGTGTCGAGGTGTTTACACTGTAACGAGACCAAACGATCGGGGCATTCTTTTTGTAACTGAATTAAACCATCCTATATATTGACATATTTGTTAGCAAAAGTCTGTCTGTTTGTCCTGTCTCCTTCCTCCTGTTTGATTTTTTAAGAAATAAATAAGACTTAAGGATATCTTAGGGAATTTTAATTTAAAAAATTACAATCTTAACCTACTCACATCCTTTCTCACTTATTTGGCCAATCATACATTCTTCTGCGTCTGTATTCCGATTATCGTACAAATACATACACTACCATTGGAGCTTACCGTTATTTTTGTCCTTCCGCTGCTTGTGAAACGCCCCGCAGAGAGCTATGTAAGCTTGGACGTGGTCAATAAAAATCCTCTATCCCTTAAAACCTTGACCATAAGATGTCATGATTTTTGTGACTGTATACGAATTTTCATACCTATGTTATGAATCAAAAATTTCAATCCAGTGTTTAGTCACAAGTACCTTATTAAGAGTCTTATGTTATTATTAAATTCATCGGTCCAATGATAAAGTATATATAAAGTACTAAAGTAAATATAAACTACGTTATATATGTATATTTAGTTTATCAGTAAAGTAACTTAGTAGTTTTAACTATTCCAGAAAAGTTATTTTCATTATATTGTATCATCACATTAATTATTTTTCCAATAAGATCGTAATTTGAATGTTGTTCTTATGATGCAAAAGAGAAAGATTCTTTGTAATATGTTTTCCAACTATGAGTGTGGAATCCCTCTCTATACAATTGCATTAGGCAGCGGCGCTCAGCGGGTTCCGCCGGGAGCCTATTGTCATGTCGCATTAACGGGAATCGCATCATAACTTCCGATAATCTACGTTTATTGGCTCTGCTCGCTGCTGGTTTATTGCACTCTTATAGTAGCAGTCTAGGTAGCTGTTATAGCTAGCTAGATATATATATATATATATATATATATATATATATCGAGTCTCCTTCAGTTCTTTTTAGTACCTTAAATATACATATCTATACATGTAAAACTCGTCCTCAATTATTCATACTATATTATTATATTATAAATGCGAAAGTTTGTCTGTCTCTTACCTCTTCACGCTTAAACCTTTGAACTGATTTAGCTGAAATTTGGTATGGAGATAGTTTGAGACCCGGGCAGGACAAAGGATAGTTTTCATCCCGCGGAAAAAACTATAACCAAGCTTAAACGAACTATAGCTACAGCTATAGCTTGCTATAGTAAGCTAATTAAGTATAATTAAGGAGTTGACTTACATAAGACTTACACGCTGATAAATAAATTTAGGGCGGGTAGAGCCGCTGGCAAGAGCTAGTATCTTATATTATTGAAATCGAAAGGGCATTTGTATGTGACTTTTTATTTTACGTTGACTTACTATTGATACAGTAGTAACTTATGTCTCGGAAATGCCAATTTGGTCCTGTTCACAAGTTCCCAGAGGAATATTTATTTTTACCAATAGCATTTATTTTATTAATATGTAGAATCACGTTTTTTTTCGTAAATTTAATTTCCCTACTGATTCCTGCTGAATTAATTATTAGTCGGTACATTTGCATGGTAGCAATCTGAAATAACTGAAATATTCAAAACTGAAACAAATACTGCGTAAGACTCACATCTACTGGACTGTCTCTTATCACAAACCACTTAAGTCCTGCGTGACACAGGGTGAGCCTATTGTTGCAACACTGGTTCTGTAGTGTACGGACTAAGGTGGCTCTAAGGAATTATACTAAAGACAATCCATAATTAGACAGACGTTTTTGTTTGGAATGTGTATATAGTAGGTCGACAAGTTAATGTAATTTATTTAGTTTATTAGAAAAAAATACAAAATTCTTCTGTAACTTGGACTACAATCACAATAAGGTATTATACTAAAGACAATCCATTATTAGAGAGCCGTTTTAAGTAGGCATGTGTGTATGTATTAGGTAGGCATGTTAATGTATTTATAGTTTCTGTAACTTGAAGTACAATCACGATTAGGTATTATACTAAAGACAATACATTATAAGAGAGCCGTTTTAAGTAGGCTACGTATATATTAGGTAGGTATGTTAATGTATTTATTTAGTTTATGAGAAATAATTACAAAATTCTTCTATAACTTGGAGTTCAATCACGATTAGGTATACTAAAGACAATCCATTATTAGAGAGCCGTTTTAAGTGGGCATGTGTATGTAGTAGGTAGGCATGTTTATGTATTTATTTATTTTATTAGAAATAAATAACAAAATTCTTCTGTAACTTGGAGTACAATCTCAATTAGGTAATATACTAAAGACAATCCATCGTAAGAGAGCCGTTTTAGGTAGGCATGTGTATATAGTATGTAGGCATGTTAATGTATTTATTTAGTTTATTAGAAATAATTACAAAATTCTTCTATAACTTGGAGTACAACCACTATAAAGGTATTATACTAAAGACAATCCATTATTAGAGAGCCGTTTTAGGGGCTATAATCGACCGTTATCGCCCTTTTATAGCAGATTTTACGAGCAAAACTATTCACCCAAGAAATGTACTTGTTCTTATCTTGTTCCACCCTTTGTTGTAGCTAATTAGTTGAATAGTTATTGTGTGCAATAATGAAGAATTATTTCTTTTCTTTTTGTTAAAGTCGGCAAAAAGAGGTAGGTATTTACCATCAATAATGGTTACAGAAATTTTTAAACAGTAATTTTATACGAAATAAACAAGAAATACCTATAGTAAAAAATGCACAAAATTTTTACATTTGAAATACGAAAACTAGGTGGGAAAAAAAATAGAAACTTATAAGGTGGAATAAAGTAGCATTTAGCGGCTCCGTGCCTTAGTAGGTAACTGATTTGGCGATTCTCGCACAGGACACAAACATTAATCTGATGGACATTTGTGTTTGTCTTGAGTCTGGGTGTTTTACATATATATATATATATATATAAATACAATATATTTACAAAAAAATATTATTTAACTAGGTATTTGTATTAATATCCGTTGTCTGGTATCCATAGTACTAGCTTTTCTTATTTTGGGACCAAATGGAGCTGCGTGAATGTCCAAAACCATTTATTTATTTATTTAAAAAAAAAATAGATTTTATATATTCTACTGTCTTACCATCTTTAAATCAGTTAAAACTGAAAGAAAAAAATTGGATCTACCTTTACTAAACCACCCCTATTTCCCCATTAAACCGTAGACGCTAATAGTTGTTTACAGGCAGCGTTCGCTGTGCGTTTACAATATATTATGATCTTGTCGGCAATAAAAAAGGGGTAAGAAAAAAATGAATAAAGCGAGGAACGGTAAAATAAAGGCGCGCAAGAATATATACGACTTCCTGGAGGAAATAATAATGCTGTTTGCAATTCATTTGGCTGCCTACCTGGTTACCCTTTAGAAGAAAACAACGGGTTTGGTATTTCTTTTAAACCCCTTCTTGGCCCGATTTTTCTTGGAGGGTCGCGATTTTTATTCAAAGCCCTTTGCTTCACGACAAAATCAAAGTTTAATGACGGTATATAGACAAAATGTTGTAACTGAAATTTACTTTGACATTAATTGATATATATATCTATATTGTATTGAAATGTCTCTGGAAAATGAAAGCAGCTCAAAGTTGCTCAGAAGGATAAAATACGAACTTAAGAAATTTTTTAATTATTTTAATTAGGGGGTTAAATGTTACTTAAAGTGGGTAAAAATCATCTGGTGCTTATATGATTCTGGACTACATTACTGTTTCACATGGTTTCATTAATAAATTCATGGCTCAAAACATCAAACAATTGAGCAATGTAGAATTTAATCATCATTGCTTTAAATGCAAGTCGTTACGTATAACTATCATACCAAAATAATATAAGTTAAACTAGCTTATAACTCACTAAATGTCAATAACAATACCAGCTAATTAAAAAACCAAACAAGTGTTGTGTGATAAAAATGTGCACATTTTCTGTCTAAAATTGGCAATGTCTTACAAAAATCACTGATAACCTTTTCCAGTTGTCTCGAACGGCTGACAAATGACTTGTCGGACAAGAAAAATCAAAGCGTAACAAGGAGCCAGCTTGCTTACATTTAAAAATGTAATTGTAACTAACCGCTCCCTTTTATTAATTTACCTCATTTATTTGTGCCAGCCCTAAGTCAACGTCACGTTCTAAGAACGAAAGAGTAAAAAAAAACAGCGACTTTGAGATAAAATATTCATGCTACTGCTACGTTGAAGTAATCTGGAATTCTTTTTCTTTTTATTTGTTAACTTATAAAGTTGAAATTATACAAATATGTACGTAATTTTGCCGTAGGTAAGTATTTTGTGAAATACAAGTACATTCGAAGTCATTTCTCGTAAATAGTAACGAAGTTGTTCTTTTTATAGTACATATTTGCTTCTTTTGTCGCTTTATTATCACTTTAAAAGCTTTTAACTTGCTAAGCGTTTTATTCACTTAAGCAACCAGATGATCTACTGGAAAATATATTAATTTTTTTTTTATATATTTTCTGAAACGTAGTTTAAGCCGCAGGAAGTCGGTATTTGCAGCAGCTTAGAAATGGCATAAAAAATAATTTTAGAAATATAGAAAAGAGGGGCCCATGTACAGCGCTAGAACACTAAGTTGATGATAAATAAATAAATAAATATTTTTGGACATTACACACAGCGCGGTCTGGGCCCAAAGTAAGCAGAGCTTGTGTTTTGGATACCAGACATTCGATTTAATTTTTTATAACTTTGTTTTTGTAAATACATACATATCATACATAAATGCACCGATACTCAAGACAAACACAAATGTTTATTAAATAAATGTTTGTCCAGCGCGACAATTGAACCCACACCCTCTGCACAGCAGCCGGTCACACTACCAACTAGGCGACGTGGGAGGGAGGGAGAGATAATCATGGATGAAATACAATTTATAAAATTGCTTCATGGTGAGATGATAACCCTTGCGTTGTCGGTGTAATATTGAGTAGACATTTATTAGTCAAGAAAAAATAATTTTAGCGAAAATGTTGAAAAAATTTAACCAAATTACTACTCGTAAGTTAACTAAGTAAACTTAATTTTGTTTACAATAAGAGATTTACCAATAAGTACGGGAAGTAGTGACAATATGTTTCAAGTCTATAGGTACGTATGTGACGTTTCAGTGTATGATCTATGTATCTGGACCCTTAACTGATCAACATTACATGATCAAAGACAAAAAACAGCAAAAACAAAAATATTCCATTTAGTTATTTCGTATATATACGTATATTATGCTTTAAACGTTAATTACACATTTTACTGGAAACTTCAGGTTCAAGCAAAAGCGCTCTTAAATGTACTAATAACTCCGGGGATCGCTTAGAAAAGTTTTACTAACTGAAAGATGCAATCGAGAGTTACGTCCTGTGAATATTTAAGAAGATCCCCACGAGAGTCTCTTGAGACTCTGAGGAGTCACTTAAAATGCTTGATGAGCAATCGAGTTAGGGACAGAGAAGTATTGACGGTGCCGCACCGAAATCAAAGGAACTCTGTTTTAACATTGACTCAAATAAGTAGGTATACTCAGTACTTAAATAAGTAGGTATACTCAGTACTCAAATAAGTAGGTATACTCAGTACTCAAATAAGTAGGTTATTCTGATTTTTAAAAGGCAATTAGAATTTGATGATTAACATCTGATTATATTATGATTATTTAAAAACATTGAGAAAAGTTTTATTTTTATATTTTGACGAAATTAATATAGTATTAAGGTACCTTTTAAAGGCTATCTTATACTAGGCTACTAGGCTATATATATGCAGCAGATAATTTTGACTCCTTGTACTGAACAACTGTCCCAAAGGAACATGGTTCGAAATTTAAAAAAATATGTTGTTAACCTTTCATACTAAAATCGATCATGATCGACATTTTGTATGAGACTTCAAAAAATTTTTGCCAGATGCAAATGCAGATTGCATTATTATTTCACACTTATGTTAGCTGTTTATATATTTGTATATACATCAATATGATATAAAAAAAATTTGGTATAGTTTCTAAATTATGTAGCTATAATTCTGCGAAATTAAGAAAAAACAATTAAAAATTAATATCATACCAAATGCGCCCCTTTTTTCAGACCGTCAAACGGGCCGACAGTCTGGTCGGGAACTTCCCACATTCCTTCCCGTCCCGTCTATATCCGTACCTTTTTTAAATCCCGGCAACAAGCCAATAAATCCCTGCACATTTTTCTCAGTCTGATCCTTCACAGAATACCCGGAAAAAGGCAGATTACCCTCAAATTTACTTAACACCTACACATTATACCCTCTAGTAAGGACCCTTTAATGTAATTTCCTTATCTCTCGAATGTACCGTGGGCGGGCGATTTTAATTTGATAATTGTCCAAAATTGGGTTCAGTGTAAATTTTATAACACAAGTAAATTGAATTCTAAAATGATTAATTTAAGCTTAGGACAATTATGTACACGAAAGTATAAGTTATATGGTTATAAGTATGTGTAATTGTGTATGCTTACTCTTATGTATTCAAAGAATAATTTGATCCATTTAGAAGATTAGAATCTATTCTAATGTTAATGCGAAAGTAAGTTCGTTTGTTTATTCTTACTTCAGGCCGCAACGAAGAATCCAATTTGAAGAGACGAAATAGGGATATAAGTTACTTTTTAACCGAAAAAATTCAAAAACTCTTGTAGGAATATCTATAACCGAATTCAATGTGGACGAACTATAGCTACGCAGCTACACTGCTAAAGCAAACTTCCTTACTATAATCTAGGAATTGCCGTAGAAATCCCGCGGCGATAACCATAGTGTGAAAGGAGCTGCGGGAGAAAGCTATAGTATGCAATATGGCAGTAAATCAAATAAATAATTAAAATTACTTAGTTCGTTAGTTGTACAAACATTAGCGAATGAAACACAGCTGCAAATCGTAGCTTTTAGTCTCGAGGACTCTTTTAATTAATTAAGTGTATGGAGAGTTCTGAGCAGTCGCATACATTCGCAATCACTGATTAACTAAGTACACACTTTGTAGAATAGGTGTAGAATGTAAAATAGGTATAATTTAGACGAAAACAAATATTTACATCTTTAGTGTATTCAAGCAACTTTTTTAATTATAAGCCCTTTCTTTCTCAAATTCGCTTTTCGCTTTTTCGCTTTTCTTTTCATATGAGCCTAATTCATTGTTTTGTTCATTTTGAGTTTACGAAATAATACAAGTAAGATATAATCAAATATTGAACTCTTTTTTCGTAGCAAAAACACAACCAAAAGCTAAGAGCTAAATCCAAGACTTGAACCTGCAACTATTTAGCAATTAAGCTTATTATATTCTACTTAGCCGCTCTGAATTCGGATATCGTCGTTTGATTCCGTCAGCAACTCCTTTTTTTTTTTTTTTTTTATACCACTAAGGTGGCAAACAAGCCAACGGTCCGCCAAATGGTAAGCGGTCACCGTAGCCTATAGACGCTTGCAACACCAAGTGCATCACTCGCGCGTTGCCGACCCTTCAGAAATCTAATGACTTCTTTTTTGAAGAACCCCATACTGTAGTCCTTAGAGAAAACCTTGGCAGGGAGCTCATTCCACAACCTAAGCGTTCGCGGGAGGAAGTTTCTCTGAAACCGCACTGTACGCGACCATTTCGGTTCTAAACTGTGGGAATGAATTCTCTGCCGATGGCGAGCGGTGCGATGGTAGAAAGTAGCCGTGGGGATCATTTCGAACAATTTCTCAGAACACAACCCATTGTACAAGCGGTAGAACACACACAGGGAGGGTAAAATCTCTCCTCAGACTTAGGGGCTCGATACCGCAAGTGAGTTTGGGATCGTTGACAATTCTCACAGCCCGTCGTTGAACCGAGTCAAAAGGGCCAAGCTGGTACCCGGGTGCACCCGCCCAGAGATGGCAGCAGTACTCCATATGGGGTCGGACTTGCGACTTGTGAAGTTTGCTATACTGGTAGCTATAGTTCGCTAAAGTGGAATTTGGTTATAGGTATTCCCATGGTAACTTTTAAATTTTCGGGATAATTTTACGACCTTTCTCCGTTTAAACTATCTTTGTGCCAAATTTCAGCTCAATAGTATGTTTTTGCGGCGTGATTAGTAACAAACAATGAAAAAACTTTCACATTTATAATATTAGTAAGATATGGGTACCGAACATAGCATACTATATACGTGAATAACTAATATAGGTACACAAAGTAACTAACACGTTTAACAACAACCTATCTTAAAACCCAAGATGTTTCACCCTAATTACAAATTCAGTTTGTTGATCTCAAAAGCCTAAATAACCCTTGTATTTAGTGAAATATTCCCTCTGGAGACCATTCACTAATTACATTTCGATAGCAAACACCTGTCATCGGTCATTCGAAATCGGTCGGTGCTTAGGTTATTTATCCGGTTCGTTTGAGCGACACAGGGCGTCGATCGGTCAATTGATTAGCAACACGGACCGGTCAGAGAAACGTAACGTATATTTTGTTAATTTTGTTACTTTAATTTGTATACGCTTCTTGCATTGAAAGCTTTTAACGGGACGTTGATTTCTTGGCTTAAAAAATAATAGGTCTACATTTTCATGAAGTTTAATGGTCTCAGTTCTGCAAAAATGTCTTTATTAGTTTTTGTGTTATTTTAATTAATGCCTATTAAAAATAACTCAACTAAGAAATTTCTCCATTAAATTTAGTGCCGTACATTAATTTAGTGTAGGTGTATACCTTTGACACATTAGACTAATTTTGTGAAAGTAATATCCTACCCATAATTTGAACTTTGTACCAAAATTTAATCTCATATGTTCCCCTATTTCTACTTGATCTCCAACTTCAAAGCAATAAATAAATTCCAGTAACAAATTATTCATATTCGTCATCGAATGGCCAGATTAATTATTACTATTCTGGAGTGTCACAACTGTGAACGCAGAAGGTGCCGCGATAAACAATACGTCAGCAGTAAATATGGCAACACTTATTCTACAATTTATGTAGAGGGAGAGTGGGGTAAAAGGGACACTCGGCAATAAATCTACGCGAAGTGATTTGCTACAAAGCACTGGGCCCACGGTGTAAGCTGCGCCGGCCAAGAACATCCATTGTGTGCACGATACCCGCGGAATCCGATAATGCCTCAGAGATTGTCCCGTCTTTCCTTGAACACCTCTATAGCCACCCCTTGCATGGAGTCCAAAGGTGCTAGATGTTATTGATTTAATCATCAATTATAGGGTAAAATTGAAGGCTTAATATATAAAACTTTGAATACTCTCTGAATGACTCACACAATCAACCATAAATCAACAAATTATAAAAGACATCCCATTTTTATCTTATTTTAAAAATGGGCTAAAATAATGAGTGAAACCGCCCGTCAGTACAATTAATATATTTTTATTTTTTAATTTACTTTAATTTTTAAGCAATGTGTTTGAGGTTTAATTGAGCAAAAGCCTTTTTTGATTACCATTTACGTAAATTCACGACACAAAGTTCCTATATCCAGTAGTTTTTTATGGGCATTGATGTTTCGTTTATGTAACATGCCTGATTTATATAACAGTAATATTTATTTTACTTACTAAGCTAACATCATTGTCTTATTAAGGAACATAGTCAGATTAAGGGCACAGTACAAGTACATTATTGCCGCGGCCCGAAAGCGCAGCATAACCGGGCGATCGTGAGTATGCGGGACGAGGCTCAGCCGACGCACGCATCACAAAGTCCGGTTATGCTCCGTTGTAGCTAAGGCTTATAGAGTGCTTTTCTTAAACATGCATGTAAAAAAACTAATTATATTGATAACTGTATTGACAATTATAATAATTGTTTAGGCCAATTCGCCGCGTTTAAATGTCAATTCCTTTTTTACTTATTTAAACTAATTTAATGGCGCATTCTTTTTGTTGTGCCAGTCCGAAATTTAAATAAAACTTGATGAGTTATCACTTTAGTTATCAATGTTCGGATTTAAAAAAGTTTGTCTATTTTATTTTCAAATTTCATATTTGACCACTCGAGCGGACGCATAAAAATGTACTGCAAGTACGATTTATCCCAAAGAAGCTTGTGAAAGATATGGTCGCATATCGTAGCATGTTTGAGAAAAAGGATTTTAACATTTCAGTGGTGTACCCTTGCACCACGTGCACGACCCGGTCCCGGCTGAACTTAATCTATAAATCAAGAAGTGAAACTATTTCGTAATTAGATCGTATTTAAGCAGCGCCCAGCATCTCCGTCGACTCCTTGAGAAAGCGCCTTCTAAAGGGTCCAAAGGTAAATAATTCAATGCTTTTCTAGCACCTCTTTAACTGTTAATACCTTTGGTAAATGGAGACCAAATATTTTGTATTATTACGATGGTATCATGTTTAACTTTATCAAATCCAACTTTCCATAGGTATAAATTTGTTAAGTTAGGATTATCTGTTTAAAAGGTTATATTTACCTATGAAAAAAAAACAAATTATCCAGGTTCCTTTTCCTTACATAACAATTTGTCAAACCTACTTATTTATTTTATTTTATATTTCTTTCTTTTGTTGTTTTTATCCATTTATTTGCAACAAATTTCAATAGCCTTAACTAGAATACAAAAGTGTTTTAAAAAATAAATAAGACAAAGAAATATTAAAGACAGAAAAATAAATAAAAAGGTTACTTATACAACTTTTGATTTTGTCGATTGAATTATACAAAATAGGAATCTGCAAATGAAAAATATAAAAGCCTCTTATCAAAGCAACATTCTTTTGTTGAGTGAAAATGCTTTTGATGTCCGTATACTTATATATTTAATAAGTTGATCCTATTACAATGTCCAGGCAACGTGTCACAATGGAGCTTCCACGCTAACAAGATTAAAACTTTTATTTCATTTTAATATAAAGAAGCGAACCGTGTGTTTCATTTCTCCCCACTTTCCCATAAACATTTCAAAATTCATTTGTATATTTAGCGTATTTAATATGTACGCTATGTTTACTATCAGATTTATGGGTCTTGAGACATTTAAAAAATATATTTATTATACCTAGTGTATAATATTAAAACTTTTCTAATAAATTAAACTAAAAATACGTACCATTATGCGGATTAAATATAATAAAATTACTTAGTTCCAAAATCATGCCACTGTGAATAACTCGATCACTCTAGAGCCGTCCCAGGGCAGTGTCCCATAAACCGTAGTTCACCTATAATTTGCGGTTTTTTATTGTTTTTTAATATACAATCTGTTGATGTATATCTAAATTTCTACAATCCCAGGTTTTTAAAAAAATTACTTTTACAAAACTATGGCGAGTTGAAATTTGCGAAATGGATGCAAGGGAGAGATATCATTTTCAGTTTTCCACCTCATTCACGTCGTGTGCATCAAAACAACAATAGTCTTTATTATTTTAACTCTACCCAAATTGGCAGTTTTCTGTTTTTTCCTCGAAGTCAAACTATTTATTCAAACCAGTTAAATGTTTTTTTTTGTTTTATATCGATTTCACTGTGGTACTGCAAGTTATAAAAGTTACGAAAACTTAGGAAAAAAATAAAGTTCTTTGGCATTCTTACATATGGTATCATAACATGGTTTACTACACAAGGCATTAAGTAACCATAAAGCTAGCAAATTACCGTAATAAGTTTGCTATAACTTACTTGTACGTTATATCGTTGTAATTAAATATTATCCGATATATCGCCGAGCTATAGATATTTTTGTTACAGAAAAATTAACTGTATTTGATATTTATATTGAAGAGCTGCTCATGGCCCAGTGACACTCTTCTTTCGAAAACGATATGCAAGGTTAAGCAACGTCGGGGGTGGTCAGTACCTGGATGGGTGATCGTCTAGTGGCACATTTTTCGAAGCTCCACTGTGTTTCCAAGGAGACGTAAAACCGTCAGTCCTGGCTGTTTGTCATATGACAGCAGTCGTTAAGCCATGTTGGATCCTAATGGGTGGCTTGAAAACTATGGCAGTCGAGTAGCCACTAGCTCGATAGAATTTGCCAAATCACATTAGTCCAACGTAGTGGACTATGGCCTACGCCTCCTTCTTCAAGAATATGCCTGTTCCCCTGCAGTGGCGCGTATAACGGCTAAGGCGTTCTATCATTTATTAATCTAAAAAAAAGATATCACTTCACCGAAATAATAAACAATCTTAACCTTAAGAAAAAAAAATAGGGGTATGTATCTTTAATAAATAGTTTAATATTCCTATTCCGTTAAGTAGGTCCTCGGCCACATGTCACATAATCCCGTGTAAATGAAACAATAAATTGGTATTCCGAGGACAGGCTACGTTAGCATGGAGTAACACAAGCTCTTCATATGTCTAATATTTCCCCCTGGCTTATAGTGACGCGCCTTGTCACTCATTAACTTTATGGTTTGCACTTGAGCAATATGGGAAAACTTTGTTGTCTATTTTCTTCCGGAAAAACACAATTTCCGTATTAAACATATCTTCTGCTTGTCTTAAGGTAAAATGCACTTTTTTCTCAAAATGATTTTTTTTGCAATTGGTTAAATTTTACGTATGTTTAACTTAATACTCGCATTCTCATGTTTATCTCATGTATATTCATTATGTTTTTAAGAAAAAAAACACGGAAACGAAAAAATGGCTGCAATGGCACCTTGCGAAATACTTACACATACGGGATGGAAACATAGACATACAGGGTGGAAACATACACGTACAGGTTGGACACATACACATACAGAATGGACACATACACATACTGGGTGGAAACATACACATACAGTGTGGAAACATACATGTAAAGGGAGGACACATACACATACAGGGTGAAAACATACACGTACAGGGTGGAAACATACACGTACAGGGTGGAAACATACACATACAGGGTGAAAACATACACATAAAGTGTGGAAACATATACGTACAGGGTGGAAACATACACGTACAGGGTGGACACATACACATACAAGGTGGAAACATATACGTACAGGGAGGACACATACACATACAAGGAGGACACATACACATACAGGGTGGAAACATACACGCGCAGGGTGGAAACATACACGTACAGGGTGAAAACATACACATACAGGTTAGAAACATACACTTACAGGTTGGAAACGCTAAGTGATCTCACTTGATGATATTTAAACTATATACGATATCGAAATACTGATTTAATCATTCTGGAAGTGCTTCACGAGTTCCATCCAATGGTACTATAAATTATGGTTTATAAAATAAACTGGATCTATCCAAAAAATGATGTTTTAGCTTCCATACATTTAGTGTGGCGACATGGCACTCATCGCATGATACCTAAATAATTTTGATAATACAGTTTCAACATATCTAATTTTTCAACATTTAAAACGCCATCATTACTCATGACTAATAATATAAAATAAACTAATGAATTAAAAACGCAAGAGTTTTTTTTCATTCTGTATATAGGTGAGTACCCAATTGATTTTATGCTATACATTTTTAAATAAAAACTATACAATACAATGCATGCTTATGCTGTATGCTTGTTTGCCACCTTAGTGTGTTTAAAAAAAATGCATGAACTATTATTAACATGTTTATGTCTTTCGTTTTTGTAATACATATAGTATCTACTTAGTATTTTTAAATGATTAAATTCTCTTATACACAAACTTTAACTGAAATATGTAGGTAATTTTTTTTTTTTTTACTTTTTAAATATTTTTAAGTTTAGTCAAAATCTAATTCTTCGATACCGTTTATTTCTCCCCGTCCGCTTTCAAAAAATGACCTGTTGGATCTATCAAATTAATGATAAGTAAAACACAGAAAATTATTTTGTGATCCAATTGTCCCGAGCATTCTTTTTCTTGTTTTCAGTAAAGGTCTCTGAGCCGCAGTCTTTGTTATTACTAGTCTCAATTTGGATCACATTTTATATTTTTTTACTATTACACATAAAGTTTAACTATAAACTAAAAAGTCTCGCAACGCTTGTAGACTATTCTACAGTCTACACTGGACAGATTAGGTGCTCTCTTCATGTGCATACCGTGGTGACATTAAGGGTAGCCTAAAGACATTTCTCGCCCACGAATGGCTCTTAATGTCCGATGTTGCTATACAACTTTAATTATTTAGTCACCCCTAAGAATGGGTATTGTCGGTGGTGGCCTAGGGGTTTCGATTTTACCTTGCATGTCCCAATGCTTTTTTTCACTTAATTTTGCTAGTACATTGATTATTCACACCACTGAATTTTCGGTGAAGGAAAAACAACTGCATATGTCACAAAAAAAAACTAAGTATGTGAAGTATATGGAGGTACTGTTCCCCCGTGTGACTATAGCCCAAACGCAACAGTATAGGGACGTTAAGAGGCTATTAAGTTAAGGATAGGAAGTACCCCTAGGATAAGCTGAAAATTAGAACAGTACAGATCCCAAGATGCGACTATGCATGGCTTACAAGTGTCTGCTACAGTATTTTTAGCTACATCACTAAGAGTTCCTTTTCGGATACAACGATAAAGATGTTTTAGTCCAGTCAAATTAGACAAAAGAGATGATAATTTTAACTTTTCTAACGTTCTGCGTATTAATTATCTTTGCAAAAGTGTAGGTGTCTGTATAAAAATATACAATAGTCTCAGTATGAGAAAATATAAGGAACAAACGAAACAGCTTGTAAGTTGGTTTTAACGGAGTGACAAATTTGTATATTTGGGTTTGTTTGGCTAAATACCGACGTCTTTTAGTTGATTCTTTTTTTAAAAATGCATCCTTATTTAGATATTGGAAGTATTTGTTCAAAAACTCTGAAATAGTACATTGTTCACCGAGAGGTGAAAGTGACCGATTACCGACGAGGCCTTAAAACACACGAGGTGGGAATCGTCTATTCATCCTGAGTGATACATAGTGCTTTACACTAGAAATGCGACGATAATAAAATATAATTAATTAAAGTCTTAATTAACTTAACCAATATTAATTCACTTTTATAAACATAGATGGCGCTGTACCGAGTAATTACAAGCTATGGTTATGGTTTTCTGTAGTTTATAAATAGTGAGTTATTTTTTTTCAATTTGAAACTGGTTCGCTTTTTACAATCACAGATGGCACTGTACCAAATAAAAAGAGGCTGTTATGTTTTTTCGTCAGCTTTTAATTAGAATTTGAATAAAATTAAAAAGTGCTTTTTTTTTTTCCTCCCTCTAATAGGTCAAGAAAGTAATAATCTCTGCAAACACGTACTTTCAACCCAATTTTTGACTATGTATGTAGGTTCTTTCAGAGCATGTGTAGTGTAAAATATATTAATAAGTATATGTGTTACTCATTTAGCACCAACTTGCGAATAGTCTAGTTAATGCCATATACATATAGTCTGATACTAATATCAACACTTATGCGAAGACAAACCCCAGGGTTGAAAAAGTATACGCTGTTTGCTGGAATATTTGTTAAAATATTGTCACAACATTCTCAAACTCAAACTCATTTTTTTACATTCAAATTAGGTTTTTATAATCCGAGAAATTTGAAAAACTTAATTCACTTCTTACCTTACTTTTAATATGTATGTTAAAGTTTTTGTGAAAGACTATCTTGGGAATACATAAACTAGAAAATGATATACATTGAGTTGAAATACATTTTAATTGACAGGTTTATGTATGTATAATCTTAAAGTAAATCTATTTGCTTAAAAGAACATACTCATCCTATTAGTGAGTCCAACCCTTGCCCACCTACTACAGTATTACGATTATGCCAAATCGGCAAGATAACGTATTTACTTTGATTCTCGTCGTTAAAAGTTTGGGGGGCGAACGAGGGCCGTCGTTAGGCCTCCTAATGGCCACCATTTGTCTTGTCCGGCCTCTAGTTTTGCCCCGCTAATGAAATTATTGCCGCAACTATACTAAGGTTATAAATACAGTAGAAAGGCCAGGACGCTACCTTGTTTCGCACTAATGGACCGGTCAAACTGTAAACTGTGTTATCAATGAAATTACAATTAGTTTCGAGGATAAAAATGGTCGAGGGTCGGAAGTAGCTTTTACCGCTTTTGTTTATCGCAGGATATGGAAATTATGCGTCCCTTTGTTTGTGTCGGTTCTATTTGCTTATGCGCTAATTTCGGTTTTTAATTTTGTTTAAGTTTTAGATTTGATATAACTCATTTCTTTGATTTTGTAAGGTCTGAAATTTAAGTCAGAAATAACTATTATTTTCATATATTATATTATCATTGTATGTCTGCCTACATGGCGGGCAGCTGCATATGTTCCTTTGCTCGAAGATCACAAACAACTCCTAGTGACTTATAAAGTCCTAGTACCTAGTCTTCACAGAAATAAGAAATGTCATATCTATGGTTATAATCATTAATGTATTTTTTTGTTTTCATACTTAAGATGCAGTCAAAAGATTAACCTCGAGCCAAACTTGAACCTTCAACAACCGTAACATCCGTTCGTCCGTGTAAGTGCTCCAATAATGTATCAAAGATAATATCTTTGTTTTGGTACTCTACTCCATTTTCCTCTCGATTCCATAGGCGATAGCTTGCCGGTAAACTTTTTGCTAGTGGCACTGTCATTATAGATAAATATGCCTGAAATAAAAAAATAAATGTAGGTAGAAATTTTTTTCTTCCGACATATTTTATTTATGTCCGAAAATGTTGACATTCGTGTCCTGTCTGTCGTAAGTTCTGAAATGACACTTGCCGATGAGTTTCCAAGTGCAAAGTTGGTCGATACGAACACAATAAAACGCTATATTCTCGTCGGCGATTCGCAGAATGTGTTGTCCAAGAATGCCAGCTGCCTCGGATAATCAAAACTTTGCAAGAAGGAATTTTCTGGTTAGCGTCTCGAGCGTCGTCCGTCACTGACCCTGCTATGTCTTGAATGTACACTGTTTTTGTAATTTATATCCACAAATGTTATGTTCATTTTTTTTAGACGAATTTGATTTTACATGCTGTGTTCAAAGTCTGGACTGCATAATTACAAGCAGAGCTGGGCACAAAACCATTGATTCGTTAATCATTAATTAACAAAGCAAAGAAATCTGGTTAAATTTAACGTTTAACTTTAACTTAAAAATTATTAACGGTTTCCTTCATAACCGTTAAATGAAACTTTTTTCGTTTCGTTAACTTTAGTCCGTTACATTAACTGTTAACAAAAACGCTGTAGTTCTTGTGTCCGCACTTTACACCCCGGCAGATTCTCTGAATAAACAAAAGGGCTTAAACAAAAAGTATAATGTTAAGCGGAAGAAGCAATCAATTATGAGGTAAAAGGGCATGATTTTTGTCAGCATTGCTACTAAGTCTGATCATAGGTATAAGGGCCTTAAATCGCAGAAAACAAAGCACAAAATTTGGTAAGAACTTAACTAAGCTTACAGTCTAATAAATCTTTTACAGGAGCTGCCGTTCTTGGTGAACCGGTTCGATAATTCGGAGCTTAGATAATTTAGATAATGATATAATAATAGTTGTGTTATATACAGCATATAGCACTGCTATTTCGTCTAGTGCTGCAGTACTTTTTCTACAGGAGAAGATGAGAAGCTAAGTGATCGTCGCTGTCGGATAACGATTTTAATATGCTGATGTGTATATAGCTCAATATCCAACTACTGCAAAATAATGGTAAATTATTATCTTATATTGTTATTTTGTTAAATTAGATCCATTAGTTTCTGTGTTATCTTTCTAAAAACATCAAGTATCCACTTCTTACTTGTTTTTGTTTTGTTGGTAGTGTGGTTGTGAAGAGGGTGTGTTCGATTTCCGCACTTGACAAACATTAATGTGATAAACATTTGTGTTTGTCTTGAGTCTGCGTATATTAATGTATGTATTTACAAAAAAAATGAATTTGTCTGCTAGCCATAACACAAACTTTGCTTAGTTTGGGGCCAGACGGCTCTGTGTGTAATGTCCAAGAATATTTACCTATTTATATTCCGCCGCAGCTGTAGCTTTCTTTTACACATATAAAGTAGCTTATTAATTGGTTTCATATAGATATCCATACCTGTGTCATTTATCACGGTACGTAATCTAACAAGGGATAAGAATAAGAGCGTACCTTGATATAGCGTGCAGAAATAACTATGTATTATAATACCTAAGCATCGGTTCAACTTTTGGATATTAACAGTTAAATTTTCAAATATTTAACGCTTTAAAGATTTTCGATTTTTTTAATAAACCGATTAACGAAGTTAACTTTTGAATTTACTTCGCCCACTTCTGCTAGCAGGTATATGTGTTAACTAATTTCAATTTTAGTAGATAACGCGAATTCAGCGTTTCAACAAACAAAAATAATAAGGCTCAGTATGTCTGCCAATCCCGATAGCATGAAATTTAACAAAATATTTGCGATGAAATTACACAAATCGGCTTATACAACTTGATAAACCGATTTTTACATAACGTTTTTATTTTTTTGATGAGTAAAATTAACTTATTGATTCTTATAATCAAAAAACTGTATAATAGAATAATTTAGTTGGAATTTTATTTAAAATTTCATTCAAAGATACGGTTTTCTACCAGTTTCATAAAAACACAATTACTTTAGGACCATAGTCACACCATATTTATTTATCAAAGTAAAATGAACAAAATCTAGTAAAGCCAAAGTGAAAAAAATATTTTACCAATAGCCAATTGCTTAAACAAGAACTGGCTAAAGCCACATCTGAAAATAAACAAAGTCGGTACACCACAAACAACGCTAAACGAACAATTTTTATTGACGCTTTTATTTTCCCTTCATTTCAAAAAGCTACTCATCTCCGCGCATACCCTAATCTTTCTACATCAAACGGCAAATCCAAACCTTGATATTACACGCATCATTTGAACAGTTTCAAAGACATTCCTTGGCAGGGAAAAAATTAAAATAACAATGGTAACACAATGGATATGCGCTGAAGAAGAGAGACTGATTTGCGGCGAGCACTGCTCACACATGGATACTATTACGTTAGATTAAAAATTCTTGTTTGAAATGTACTGCTTTTAGACATATTAAACTAAAGAAGAATGCAATTATTATTTTAAAAAAGGTTTTTTTATTTAAAATGTTTTTTAGGAATTCGTACTTGGTCAATTTACCACAGTTTTCTGCAAAAGAAAAAAAAATAATTATGATTAAAAATGTTAAAAATATATATATATATATATATTTAAATTTATTTTATATTTTTTCAAACATGCTACGATATACGACCATATCTTGCACGAGCTCCTTTGGGATAAATCGTACTTGCAGTTCAGTATGAAAGAGCGGCCCGCAACGTTTTAGCTTGCCGTGAATTGACGGCAAAATTACCTAAACTATTTTTATTATTGTCAATATAATAAGTTTTTAAAATAAACATGTACGTTATTATGATATTGTTTTAATTAACACGAATGTTTGAGAAAAGCACTAAACAGGCCTTGGCCACAACTGAGCATACGCCTCAACCCACATACTCACGATCGCCTGGTTTTGCTGCATTTGCGGGCCGCGGCAGTAATGTACTATAATGTTTTTATCCCTCTCCAAGAATATTGCAAATGTCGTTTTATTTTAATGCTTATTTTATATTGCCGTCTTACTGGCAGAAATGCCTTACATCATCTATTTTTGTCAAATGGGATAACAATAACTTAATCCAGAAAATACTTTGTCGTTGGCAAATTAAAGAACTCAAAGCTTTCGCATAGTGATGAAATAAAATATTAAGATCACAAATTCGTGTGAGCAAGTCCTGACTGCGGCCGCGATGACACATGATGGATCAGGCGGCAGCCTCTCATTGTGCTTGTTTCCAAACGGATGCCTTCAAATACAGGCCTCCCTTGAGCACAGGCAGATTTTAAACGCATTCCGCCATTTCGCGCGCCATTTGCTGAGGTGAAAGAGGCCGTGATTATGATTGATCGCGCCTTCGCACACAATGCGGTTACTTAACTTGTTGAATGGGAACCCTCACGTGTGCACTCGGCTTATTTGTTACAAACTCTATAAGATGATTACTTTAAAATAAGGTTTTGTCAATTTTACACTGTCTCTCTCTCTCTTTCTTTCTTTTCTCTCTCTCTCTCTCTCTTTCTTTTATATTATGTAGTTTAAAAAGTTTGCTAAAGATGTTATATAGATAGGTGTTCGTAGCTTTCGTCAGAAGCTTTCTTTTTGAAGAAATCTAAAGGACTAATTTTTTTAAAAATCCAAAAAGCAAATCAACTTATTTTGGTTCTGAATGAAGTCTACAAATATGGTCACAGTTGCTCACTTCTGACATAAAAATAAGAATAAAGGTCCTACGAATATATCTGACAAAATTAATATTACAATTATTTTAGTAGGCAACCACTAAGATGGTAAACAAGAACATAGGCCACCTGATGTTTCGGTCACTGTAGCCTAAATATTGCAACATCGAGGGGAATTTCTTGAACATTCATTTAAAAATTTAATCATTTCATCTTGAAGAACTACAAATTGTAGTCCTATTAATTGAATTTTTAGTTACCATTATTTGCTAATCTAATAATAAATTGACTTAATTTTACAATAATTTAAGCTTTTATTTATATGTGTGTTAGATTATGTTACATTTAAACGATTAAAATTAAGTGCAATTTGCAATTTGACTTCACAAACTCCATACTGTAGTCCCATCAACCAACCATAAGAAATTAAAGAAGTCTGTAATTGCATTTAGTTACATTATGTATGTAAATAATAGAATTCTCAGTAACCGTTATCTTAAATAATGAGTGACATGTTAGACTTTATTAAACTTTTACAATAGTAAATGCTTTAATGTACATAATAATATTTGTGTCATTTATGCTTGAGAAGGATTAAAATTGAATATATGCATTCAATATGCACCTAATAATTACAAATTCAAATTTCTATACAATTAAAAAGAATGTATTTTCAAATATTAATTCGTTATAAATTCGTTATCAACACCATCTCCTTCAATTTCCTTCTTGCGAGATGAAACACAAGTATGAAGTCTCATCCGACTGCATCCATTGTGGCCGTCGCAGTCGATTGCGTTGTCGGTGCATTCGAACCAAATCGACAATGAACGTAGATTAACTCTATACAACTTTGTCTTAAATTTCAAAATGCTTAGTTGGATAATTCAATATATATTTGATTTCTTTTGAATGGTTATAAAAAAACTAAAATCTGAATATAATTCATAGATCAAAACGACCGTTAATCAAAAAGAAATTAACATGAAAAAATTTCACACACGTTATCACATCTCTTACAGTATCGGATAAACACAAACACTTCTTTAATTTTGCAGCAATGGAGTTTATTATTCGAAATAAGTAAACCAACACTAATATCATATTAATAGTCTTTTAGCAACTTGTTAAAATATTTACTGGCAACATTAATGCATAAATAATTAGTTTTCCTCGTTATTAAAAAGAGGTGCGGAGTTTTGGCGCGAATTTTAAGAAGTGGTGTTTTATTTCTGTTTAATTTTTCTAAATTCATTTAGTGACTTTCGATGTATATATTTTAGCAAAGTTTTACGAAAGCGTGTTAAGAATTGTGCAGCGAAGGCTCATGAATAGTGAATTATGAAGAAATAAGCAGGACATGACGCGCAACGTCTTAGGATTCACACCAAATCTCCCGCCCAATCTTGGGACTTGAAAACGAGGACGCGCGGTAACGCCCGCGCCACGATACGATATAATATAATTGACTTTGACTCTGGCAAATGCATAAATGGTCTGCTAAGACCGTGCGAGCCCATTACAATATTAAAAAAAAAAAAAAAAGAGGTGCGACAAGCTTCCGATAGATGCCGCTTATTTAATAAATAGATTGTACTTCGTGTTTGCCGCGTAATTTGATTATGTTGAGATTCATACTTACAAAATTGCTACCATCTTATTTACAATTATTTTTTACAAAAATAATAAACGTCATGTACCTAACAGTGATGAGCGCAGCGAAACGGATATTCTCACGCCCCCTGAATTAAATACTATGCCATCAAAATTTCATACCTCAAAAGTCAAATAAAATGTATACCAGGTACTAATTTTTTATATAATTATTGTACCTACATCTTATTTATTTTTTTCTGGTCGTATAAAAAGCATTATATGCAATTGCACGAAATTTGTCTTTTTAAAACTAGTGCTACACTATTGTGTATCCTAGCAGGGTCGCCATGTAGGATCGGGACAAAGGAAACAACCTTTATGTTCAACGAGTCATTTATTACTACTCTTTGTTAGCATAGGTAATACATTAATATAAGTGAGGGTTACGTCACTACACTATTATCATTACTAAGATTCGCAACTAAGGTTTTTATACCTTACTTGACGGTAACATCACGTATAGGGGAATTCAGCACCTAAATTTTGATACCCTAGATAATGAAGGCATTCTAAATATATACCAATCATGAAATATGGTATACAAAATGAGAGTCATTAGTGTCGTACATTCTATACGTGTATACAGATAGTCTTTCTTATTGTGAGCAACATGAATTGTAAACATCACTGTAATAAATTGTATTTATAATCTTTAAAAACCTTTACTTACAGGTACTTATTAGTAAAATAAACATTTCCTTAACTTCTCTGAATTTATTTTATATTTTATTTTGTAAATTTGAGGTGACGGAAGCAATTATTTTTTATCGAAACGCACGAGTGCGCGGGGGACTGGGTGGAACTAGGGGATAAGAAGTTCGGGACACCGACGCATTGCACCCGCGGGACTCCGGCCTGATAGTCGAAAGACAAAAAAAATCTAAAAGGGGAAATCCATGTAGAACAGTCGGTGAAACTATGCCGTTAGCCACAGGTAAACGGTATAACTAAACAAACAATAGAGTTATTTACAAATAAAAACGGATATTTGCATCGATTAAAAACGGCGGTTTTAAAAAGGAAGTACAATTAAAGTTAACAAGTTGGCTGAGCAGTCCTTACAGCATAAATTGAGTTATAGCTATTTTGCTACCTTATCATGAAAGATATATAGGTTAATGAGAAATATCATTGCTTATTCTAAAAATTTTGATGTGAAACGTTTTTGAGCGGGTTTATACAAGGTAAAAATTTCTCTGTCTAACTCGGCATTCTTCTCCTTGTTCCTGATTCCCTATGTATGTACCTACATACTCCAGTACATGCTCACCACTTTACTTGTGTATGTCGATGTTTTAACTACGTTTCTTTAAATATACACACCGGCACAATTAGCGGAACAGAAAAAAAAGTGAGACTATGAGATAATACCGCATATATTTGACAAAAATGTAATTAGACACAAAATAACAAATTGATTAACATCTTTTAACAACGACTTTGAAAAGTCTTCGTAATTTTTATTGAAAAATAAAGAAATTTGAAATAAGTGAAATTTTTAGATGATTATGAACCATCACAAAAAATAAAAAAAAATAAGCATTAAATGATTTAACAATAAAATTAAAGCAAAATTAATAACGAGTGTTTCCCCCTCTTGCTCTGATTACGGTTTACATTCGTCTGGGCATGCTACAGATTATGTTATCGATGATTTCTTGAGCTCCCACTCCTCAAGTAATGCGTTTCCAAGTTCATTCAGATTGTTGGGGGGTGGCATTCTGGATTTAACCCTTCTTTTTAGCAAGTCCCAGACATGCTCTATCGGATTCATATCGGGAGAATTTGCTGGCCACTGCATCACCGGTATACCTACGTGGCTCAGATATATCAGCATTATCTTGCATTAGAATAAAGTCGTCACCAATAAATGGGGCAAATGGTACATGTTCTTCTAAAATGTCTCTGATGTATCGATCAGCTGTCATGGTCCCTCCTGTGACTATCACTAACTCAGTGCGAGCTCCCAAACATATCCCTCCCCAAACCATAATCGAGCCCCCACCATAAGCCACTGTGTGTTCAAAATTAGACTGTATGTGGCGTTCTCCTTTGCGTCTCCATATTCGCTGTCTCCTATCGATCTGTTTTAAAAGAACTCTGCACTCATCAGTAAAGAGAACCTGCTGCCATTCGTTCAAATCCTTTTTTTGTGTTCCGCTAATTGTGCCGGTGTGTATATATAACATTAGAATTAAGATTTTGTATTTTAGGCATAAGCAAGTCATTGTAACGGTCCAATGTTTGTATGGCTGCAGGAAACATAGTTCCTGCTTCAAATTTTACGCTAGCAACAATAAACATTTATTCATAACAAAATAATATGGTATAGCTTTGTAACGCTGCAACATTTTTTCGGTATATCAAGTAGGTACTGAAAACTGTAGCACAAAATTAATACTTTTTTTACCACAAATACAGCGTGGATTATTGAGACATATTAGGGATATTCACAAAATATAAATTTTAATCAAAACCACAATCCAACTTTGTCAATAACAATATTGTTGCTGATCAGTTTGCAACACTGAATACAAGTTAATATATCTTCTATTTTTCTTTGCGCGCAAAATAAAGGTAGAAAGGAAATAAAATACTAAACGAGCCTAATTTGCTGAAAGAATATGAAGCGTTTAACAAAGTTTAACTGTACATAAAATTTTATTGATCCATATATGAAATAGTAAGACAATCTCGTCCCGAATCCAACAGAGTTTCCCGAGTCATTAGACGCATTTTTATTGCACAATGACAATAAACATGTCGTAAGCTATCGACTGAAAACATTCGTAGTAGTTTCTCAATTTCATTTAATTTAATTCGATTATTACTATTATCGCATTCGATTATAGAGCTGTATTGTTTTATATGGGTAGTATGCATCGTTTTATTGTTGTGGAATAGTGCTATTTGCTTTTTTATTGTTATTCGAATGAATATTGCTTTTAAAACTTAATTGCAAAATCATCTATTGTTGTTTAGTTTTTACAATTTTAAAGTTATAACTAGGTATATTGAAATCTAATTTAAGGTTCTGTATGATAATAATACATATATTTATAAAAAAAGGTGAATGATGTTGAACCTATATAACAAACTGAACTATAACTTTAGTAACTTTATTATAAAAAATAGTATTATACATACTGTAATAAATAGTAAAAAAATATAACACTAATATAAATATTTTTATTTGTTTGTTTGTCACTTTGTAACTCAAGAATGGCGGACCGGTTTGATTTTAAGCTATAAACTACGTACCTATAGCTTAAACATTCAGTTGGTAAGTATAAATGTAGGCCATAGGCGTTGCGTAAGCATGGAAGGGGGGGCAAGGACTTTCCTCCCAAACTAGCTCATGCATGATCTGCTGTTGTCAATATAGTCACAGTTAGAAAAGTAAAATATTTTTTAATAAGTAGGTACTTAAGAAAATAAATTACAAATACAAAGAGTGTTTAAATAAAGTAATTTTTGATACCGACTTTAAATTTTAATGTTTTTGCCTGGCTACACCCATGATATATAAGCTAAATATCACGCATGTGAAACCGCAGGATACAGCTAGTAGAAGAACACCTAAACAAAGTAAAATTGACATTTTAAAAGTAAATTCTTAAGACAATATTTATTACAAACAATTTTGCTTACACTGGAAAATATTGCGATACATTTTTCCAAAGTGCCAGTTTCTCGTGGAACTTCTAATTTCTAATGGCCCATTTGCCACTTTGTCAATTGCGCCAATAAATCTGTAGCGAGCGGCGCCACTGAGTTATGGGGCGTCTTGGGCTAAATGTCTTCACATTCTTTTATTTTACGAACTATTCTCACGAATGCACTTGGTGACTTACTTTGGATGCATTCGGTATATTATTGCTATGTACCTACTAAAATGATTTATCTTACAGTTTGAAATTCTTTAAAAATCTTATATTTGCGATGTGTATATTTTGTGGTAAATAATTATAAAAGTGATGTTTGGTTATGCACAGTGAACTACCATTACCTATCCTGTACCTATTTCATTACCCACCCTATCCTATAATTATTTATTCACTTATTTCATACCAGTAAGGTGGCAAACAAGCTAACGGTCCCCCTGATGGTAAGCGGTCACCGCAGCGAATTTAATGTATATAATTAAATAATCATAAAGCAATCTGTAAATTAAGGCTATTTAATTTTTACAAAATGAAAGCAGCTAAAGCTGAAACATACTTATGGAAATATGTTAGGAAAAACGGTTATTTAATTGCAGCCAGAATTCTTAGCACGACTTTTTATCGTATTTTTATATACTAAACAAAAAGACTTATGAACCGCCTAATGTTGAGCAATAACTGTAGGCTAGGGACGCTTGCAAGACTACGGGCATTGCAATGCGACCCTTTACAGATGTAATCACTCCCTCCTTAGAACATCATACCTAGTTTAGCGCTTTTACCCTAGGGAAAAGCTACACAGGGAGTTCATTCTACAGCCTATATATATACAAGTATAATATGTATATGTATACTCGGGATAAAGCTCCCCCGGAACCTTGCAGTGCGTGACCTTCAAATTTCCAAGGTGTAAGGACAAACAATGTACCTTCTTGTATATTTATTATTTTTGCAAAAGTCGTCACAGCTCTTAATTCAAATCGGACAGCGTAGGATGTGCTACTAGTAATAACGATTTAGAAGGAATTGTTGTTACATATACGTCTTCCTTTACGTCTGCAGTATTAAAAAAAATGCTTGGGTTGTGGAATGAGCTCCCTGCCAAGGTTTTCTCTAAGGACTACAGTATGGGGTTCTTCAACAAAGAAGTTATTAGATTGTTGAAGGGTCAGCTACGCGTGAGTGTGCCCCAGGTGTTGTAAACGTCAATAGGCTGCGGTGACCGCTTACCATTAGGCGGACCGTAAGCTTGTTTGCCACCTAAGCGGTATAAAAAAAAATAGCTCTCATTTAGTACCAGTAGATTAGAAGGTGTCCAAGCGTGCTATATTCAGTCGCCGGCCCATGGGACTACTTCGAGCGTACTCATTTATACACCACTAGAATTATTGTCCAAAATGAAAAGTAAATATACGTATAAACGTAAATGAGCTTAAACGGACCTCTATCCTGATTGAGCTTCATAGCAATTTCACAATTTTCAAATTTTGAATTCAAAGAAAAGTTAAATCGTTAACAAAAAAAAACCATTGCTATTAATCGTAATATTATTAACATTGTAACGTGACAACTTGTGCCTTTCACTTTTTATGTCTGTCTCTCTCGCTCTTAGGCGGGCTAACCATGCCGCGTGCCTCTCACTCGCTCTCATTGTGAGTGCATAACGTGAGCGGAGCGTAACGCAGTTTCTTGAAGTGTCACCCGGCAAACCAATTTATAAGACGTTGTCACGTCAAAAATTTCTTTATCACTGTTAAAATATTTTTAATCCAGTTATTTGATAAATAATTTGAATTATAATCAGACAATTAATTTCTTTAAAAAACAATAATAAAATCAAAACACTACCAGGGAGCCAATTCTCACGCGATCGAATTGATCACGAATTCGAAATAAAGTACGAATTTAAACTTTTCTCGAACGAAAATGTAGTTTAGCAATTCTGGTAATGTCATATCCGACATTTCTCGAACGCAAGCCGCTCGAACTGCTTCGAGTGGTCGGGACCGTTCGAGACTACATCTCGCATTCGAATCATGACAAATTTAGTTCAAAATGATTGGGTTCTAAACATTAATTCTACTCTTAGCGTGAACTATATGTTCTAAAATATAAAGTAAATATCTAAAATGTAGGTCAGAGTAATTAAAAGGGCGGAAAAAATTACTTATATTACCAAATATGATATTTTTTTTTTACCTTTATTACTTTCATAATACATTACTAGTCTTTTCTCAATTGATTGATTGGCCGATTTTTGCAATTATCGAAGTCGCTCATGACAATAATATTCTTCTATTTCTATTGATTTCCATCATAACAAACACTAGATTACATCACATACACAAAAATGTTTGAGGTACGGCACCGCCATCTTTAGTGCTGCGTAGTATTTTCATAATACTAGGTGGTAATTTCATGTGAAAAACATTTAATAAACATAATTACACCGTTGAAAATTAAGAATAACCTAAAATTCTCAACCAAATAAACAAATAAAACACACAACAATAACAAACAGAGTTTTTTTTTTATTTATGTCCAAATGCGTTCCGTTTAAAGATGAAAGCAATTTCTCGAAATAGGGATTTATTTTACAAACTTAGTTATACTTATTATTTGCTCATTAATAATGATGAAACACAAGTAAAATGTTGCTTCAAACATTTTGTAGTCATCGAACCCTTTTTTAATATATCAAAAGAAGCATATTAGAATAGGCGTTTTTAAAAACGCTCTACAACTGTGCAACGGAACGTACCTCATAGCCTAACCGGTTTACAATGGCAACATTCCACCACTTCGAACGACATTTTGTTCGAAGGTAGTTTCGATTGATAGTGAGAATACAGCAAATGATGTCGACGATCGAAATTTTACAGTCGAGATAGTGCCTTCCAGATAATCTCTAATACGAGATTATCTCGGATGAAGTGAGAATTAGGTCCCAGAGCAGTGATGAATAAAACAAAATGAGAAAAATATTACGGATTGGAAATCGGTAATGGAAAGTGCAAATCTTTAACAAATTGCGTTTCTATATGTACGAAGAAGAGTATTTCTTATACGGCGCGTGAAATTTACTTTAACTCATATAATTCTTAAAGTATCTTCATATATTATAAAAATATTTATGTGCAATAAATTTTAATTGCAAGATACTTCAGTCGAAAACATCGATTGGAATAATTTTATTGAAACGTTCCATTCTATTTTATAACAAATGGCTTTAACTCAACCCGAATGGCTGAGAGCAAAGTTTCAATACCGTATTCTATTTTTGAATTTCAATTGTTATTGGCTAACTTTTTAAATGTTAATGTCGAACTGGTTGCAAACAAATAGGTTATTTTAACAGTAGTTGGCTTTTTATATGTTTTCATAGTTATCACAGTATCTATTAAACAAAAAAAAAACAATATTGGTTAAAATGGTATGTATTTTTAAAGCTTATAGTACACAATGGGCTATGTTGGCCTATGCTTAACAATGCGGCACAATAGAACATCGTGGTGCCGGTGTTCACACCGCCAAATCGCCAAACACTGTAACACACTGTTTTCATTCAGTTTATAAAATATTGCTTTTTTTTATAATCCGATCCGACAGCGACATATTTTTCTTTACTACAAACATTCATAATCAATATGCAAAATGGCCTGTCATTTTGTAAATAAGCAAGCCATCGTGCGCCACAATTCCTTTAAAGTGTGTCGCAGCTACCGGTAATATCGCTATTGTTCACAGGGCCATAGGTCATTGCTAGCTATTAAACGCCAGAAGCCCTTGTTCATAATGGCGATGGCGTCTCGAGAGCTAGCATAGCCCAATGTGTACAGGGGTCTTAAAATGTAAGCTTGATGAAATTGATAATTGATAATAATATAATATTCGATAGCGAAACCTTATCATCAACTTTGCCCGGACTATATTAATAACCAAAGATTGGAGTAGTAAGAGCCATTTATGGTCAATTATCTCAAGCGTATGTGTTAATATGGATATGCCCATAGAATTCAAGTACTTTTTTTTGTTAGTATTTATTTGTGTGTAATGTAGTGTTTTTCTTAAAAACAACGATGTTAGGTCAGGTCAGGACTTATTAAAACCGTTTCTAAATTCGAAGTTACGTGAATTGTATATACATACAAAGATGTACAACAGGCTTACTTATATATACTTACATCAACACCTTAAATATATTTAAGCCATTCCCAAGTATTCCGAAAATTTTGAATATTAATTTAAAAAAAGACATATCCATTTTATTACAGCATAATTCAAGTACCAGTAAAGCTCACTTGTTAATAACTAAAAAAAATTATTTCATTTTTTTTCGCATACTACTAGTTGCTTTTAGGGTAATGGAAATACTTCTTTAATTTTTTTTCTTTATTTGTATTCAAATAAATTTTACCTTGCTAAGAATATAAAATAGGTACCTAACCTAACCAATCACTTAGCTAAATTTTAGCTAAAACTACTGAACGCTAGAGAGATTGTTATTGACGAGTCACTAGCATGTGCACGTCATCAAGATCTTTCATTATGCTAGATTTCAAATTTATACGTTACTTTGTTTTGGAGAAAAACGTCTGTGACAGATAGACGGACGAACACGGAAGTGATCTGACAAGGATTCCTCTTCCGGGTACGGAACCCTCAAATAGAAGAAGAAACACTTATATGCAATTTTAACAAACAAAATACAATAGATGCAACATTTTGATTTATAAAGATCTGGCAAAGTACTAATTGCTTAAAACACAACTGCATCAATTTTGTAAGCCAGCAGCAAGCACAGTTACGAGCTCACATAAGAGTTATATATTTCGAAAACGGCTAGGGAGTAAGTTTGAACTCCTAATTTTATCCACAGTCCGTGTACATTGTTCATTAATATCTGCCCTTGTTTCGGACACATGTTTAGATTGCGGGTCTTCAGGCCTTGAATTCTAAATGCAATTGTCAGAGTCAGACTTTGTTCGTTCCTAAATTAAAATGACTAAGCTTAAAAGCAGTATTTTGCACTACGCTAACACTGTAATTATTTTTTACATGAAGGTGTTAATCTTTGGAGGCGATAGTTTAGGGTTCATAAAATTTAATTAAAGGGTCTCATCCGTCACCTAGCGGTCTGGGTCCCGTCACTGCTGCAGTAAGATAAGGTAGGGTCAGACGTTGCTAACTACCTTCTCTTGATGAATGTATCCTTAACAGACCACAAGTATCTACGCAATACTAAGAGCTTTTACGAGATAAATTAAGAAGACCTAACTGAACAATCAACAAATATAGTTAACAATCCATATTGATATTATTAGGTGAGAGTTTATGTTTGATTGTCCATACGTGTGTTATAATTTTCAAAACTACTAAGCCCACGGGAACTATTGAACAGGTTAAAAAAAAACAAAAACTGTTTATTACGTTGTTTTAGTTACATTACACTTTACTTTAAGGTTGGAACCATCCTAATGATAATATGAATAATCTGTGGCAGGAGATAAATAAGTAGATTTGAGTCTAATAAGTCGGTGGGACTATGGGTTTCGGTTTCTGCTTTACATTCTGAAGGGGGTAGGTTCACACCACTAGCCTTTCGGTTAAGGAAAACATCGTGAGGAAACGGAATACGTAGTAAAGTCTTATGCAAAGACTACAATCCGCACTTGGCCCATCTGATGGACTGTGGTATGGCCTAAATAATTCTCGCAAAAAGATATATAGCCTTTCCTCAACTGTGAGAACATACGAATATGAGGCCGGTAGGAATTGCTCTGCGTTTGCCCAACATAAAGAAATGGGTTACTTTAAACCTTAAAAAAAATGTTACTTCCCAATACCCTAGATGGAGCAGTTATCTTAAATATCAAGGATGAGGTAACTGAATGACCGGTACTAGTGGTATGCATAAGGAAAAGCCTTCCAAAAGCGGACGCATAGAGGTTGGTCATTGAGTGCTTATGAGAAACAGAAAAAAAGCATGTTTCTTATTCTGGACTCCACGAAGTCGAAGTTTCGAATATTAACTAGCAATTCATATTTTCCTTTCCCTCGTCGTAATTTAAATAACTACTCTACGAAGAACACAATGTTTCTTTAAGAAAATCGATCCATCTACCGCGTCCAACTCCCGATGCGTATTATTCATAAGTTTGTTTTATTACTTCTGACGGAAGGTCGGAGCGCAAACAGAGTTGGTTTGTTATTAATTAATCATTCAGCACGGGTCCCCGTTATCGAATAGCGTGATGATGGTGGACAACTAATTGTGGTCGGACGGTCACTAAGTGTTGACCACTAAGTCTTTGCTTCATCTTTTATGTATCAACCGACGGTGAGGGCAGAATCTTTAGCTTTGTAAACGACCTTTAAATGATTAAAAACCGGCGGAATTAAGTTTCATTTGATTTAATTAAAGCAACGTTTTCAACTTGATTCAGGTTTGGTTTGACGATCGGCTCACGTTATGGAAGGAGGCCAGCGTTTAGCAGTACAATAGGTAATATACATAAGTTGAGCTGGATAATGAAAAATATAAATGAAACGTTTTAGATAATAAGTGGATTTCCTTCACATATTTTGTATATAAATTTGACTAAAATATTATAATCGAACAAATGAACAAGATTAAAATAATTAGAATTAAAATACTTATGAAAGTTAAGACTGTTGTAATTCTGTAAATCGTTATTATTTAACTGTTTTTTTTTGCTGCTTTATATTGTATTGTGGCATAGGACCGCACCCACACACCACATTTATTTACAGTTTGATAATTTGTTTAGTAAGTTATAGAAAGGAAAATGTTTTATTTATTTCCTTTTAAACCAATATACAAATAACAAAGCAACCACAAAGCAAGCTCTATCGAAATGTTTTTAAATAAGTTACTTACCGTATATTTTTTTAACGAAATACATTTTTTTTTTGAAAAAAGTTACCAACAATATGATCATGGGATTGATTTAATATTTTTAGCTTCTTGACACATTCTTTGAGTAATAAAATATTAAAATGGCCGTACAAGACTCGAGCTCGTTACATACTTTAGCTTTTCGTCTCAGTCCTCATTAAAATTTGTACGACAGCTTCTAATTCTACTCTTTTCTCCGCACCTCCATTTCAATATACAGGAAAAAGTGGAAGAGCGGCGTGTACGGAGACTACAGAGTACCGACCGGGCTGTAAAAGTTTTGCCGCCCCCCACCCTGGGTAGGGGGGGCAAAAAGTGTTGCCGACGGGTGAGCGCTGTACTTATACCTATGTCGGGGAAAAGTTTTCCGTGTTGCGGGCACAGGGTGGCAGGGGGAGGGAGCACGCATGCGCCCCGTCCTACCCGCAGAGCTGACGTATTAGTCCTGCTTAGGACTCCCCTGACAACGTAAGACCATAGCCATTTTTTTCTCAAATCACTGATGCTACGTAGCTACATTTTAACTAGTTATTTGCATAGAAGCTTTTTTAATCATTCACCATTCTAATACTTTATGGTTTTATCTAGTTATACGGAAAATACCATAACCGAAGTAGTTCACTGAAGAGCGAACTGGTTTAAGACTTTTGTATCTGGCTAAAAATATACAACTTAGAGAAAAACAAACATTTATAAGCTCAAAAACATTTCAATGACATCTCAACCAACAGGATGCTTGGAAAAAATATTTTATCACTCAAATCAATGTATAGAGAGTTAAGGCAAAAAGTTATTTTCTCAATTTCTTCACAAAACTTTGTGGCGTTTTAAATAATACATCTTCCTGTAGAACTGTAATTTTCTTGAATATAGAGCTATGACATATATGTTCTTTCATTTGGTTATGACCTACTACCGTCAAAATGCTCAAATTTTACCTGCGACGATAATAATCGCCCCAATATAACCATTAAGGGCTGCCCAGCGCTTTGGCGTAGCTTTATGCTATGAGTACGTAGTAGCTGCGTAGCTCCGAAGAGGCAAACTTTTACATCCACCTAGCTCTACAACATCCTTGTAGCCCATGCGTAACAAATCTACAAAAACCTTCGACCCAATACATTTCAATGTTTTTGCAACCTTTATTATTACTAACATAGAATAAGGAGCTGATGTCTGACGATGGTATTCAGATAAATATTGTTTATGCAAAGATAAACATGTGCTGGTCCTTAATCTTTTCTACCATTCCTACTAGAAAAGGAGGTGTGAAAAAAACACCCTTTCGTCGTTTCAGTTTACCACTGTTTAACGTAGGCCTTCTTCATATGTTTTAACGACGGTCGGCCCTGAGCCGAAGAAAACACTTATTACATATAATAAAAAAATATAATCAGAACAATGTCAACAAACTTGCTAGCTCAAAATAACAATGATGTATTTATCAGATTTATTTTTCTACCCTTGTATGTATGTATTGTTATTACATCGGAAGATATTAGAATACAGGCTAGGCCTAGTTACAAATTGCCCTAGATATTACAATTTAAATAAATGTGTGCCATATTATGTATGCATGTGTAGTCACGAAGGCTTTTAAGAGCATTAACGAATAATAATTTAGTTATAATTATAATAAGAGTAAAAATCATTTTGTCATAATTAATGGTATGAAGTCAAAGTTCAAAACTCGACAATTGTTTTTAATATCGCAAATTTCGCTTTAAATATTTATTTTATTTAACCTATTATTGGAAAAGAAGTCTCTCTTTCGAGGTAGGATATAAAATTTGGGCAAATCATGTTATTAAATATACTAGATTTATTTGGCCGTATATACTAAGCAAAAATGCCCTAAAAAAACATCAATATTAAAAACAAAACAAAAATACAGCTAATTATAGAATAAATAAAACCGTTTTATAACTATGATTTTGCAGTAAAACATGAAAGGCACAAATCAGACCAGAAAAAAGTTATAAATCGACTACGGAACAAAACTATTACGTGTTACGTAACTCCCGTGAACTTGAAACGACTCTCGCGCAACTTTCCCGCAGGTTGTTGCGACTTGTTTGTTGCTCCGTTTGTTACTAAACTAAATTTGAGTTACTCAACTAAAGTTGTGGATATTTAAACAGAACTTTTTCTCGGAGTCAACGGCCGTAGACCGTCACCCAGTTTCGGAGTACTGGAGTTATGGCAGTTGTTCGCAAACTAGTTGGACCAGAGGGCTGCACTTAAAGGTCGTGAAGACAATTTGACCTTGCTTACAACTTCTCTTGGACGTGTTAATTGTTAATTGAATGTAGTTTGTATGATTTTTGATACTCAGGTATTATTTCAAAGTACTTTCAATTAGTTACAATATATGTAACGTTTTGCAGTAGACTAAATTAAGCAGTGATTATTATTATTATTTTTGGATACAAATACTTGCTTAACCATAATGGTAACAATCCATTGTTTGAGAACAGTAGCAATTATAATTTAGTTTAAGTTTTTACAATTTAGTTTCATATAATAATCCCTTCCATATTCAGCAAGTAAAGAAGCGAATGTGTTACTACATATCTTAGAATGAAAATTAGGTTACGAACTTTTTTATCTAAGTTTTAAGTATAAGTAATGATGGGTTAATTAATTAGGTTGTTATCAAACTAGCTTATTCCCTTAAATTCATCCGCGTGACTGTAAAAAAAAAATCAAAGCTTTTCGCTGTTTACGGTGGAACCTACAAAAATATCGGAACTCTCATACAAATAATTGTCCCTTATTTTCCCCTCTAGTGGATGATTCTCCGAAAACGGTGAAACATGTCAAACTTAGATTTCAACCTAAAGCCCAAATACCAAATATAAAAATGACAGAGTTCTATAAAAACTTCCAAATCCCATTTTACCCCATCAGGGGAGAAATTAGGCCAAATCCTCCCTTGATGGTCGCCTAAGTTATAACAATAACCTCTTTACAACATTTTAAGTCTCTATACCCTGGGCTAGTTATGTAGGCTCTATGTGTATATGTAGGACTGTGCACGACATTATAAAATCTTGTTTATTTGTAAAATCTGTTACCTGATTCTGATTTGAATCTATTAAGATGAATTACATATTTATAAAAAAAAAATATTATCAATCAAAACGTACGTCAATTACATTTCGATTAAAATTAAATGATTATCATTCATCTTATTTCGTCAGATTAACAAAAAGTAAAATCAAAATAATTTCCAATCCAGTCCGGAATCGCTGCAACTTAATTAACTGAATCTTCATCTCGGCCGTCAAAGGCTTTGAACAAATTGGCTTGGACAAAATAATGCGATGGATAATGGTCGTTTAGACAGCGCCCAAACAGCCCGGAGCACCCACCTGACTAACAAAATTAATTATAGCCCAATAAGGAAATATTAACCGGCCGCTTAATAAGCCATTCTCGAGGATACGCCACAATTAAATTGGGAGGGCGCCACAGTCATTATTTATAAACAATAATATATCAAAGCGATACTTTCAAGATGGTGCGCGCCGCAGACCAAGCGATACGTCATGTTGAACCACAGATTTGTCTGTGTACAAGAAAATGAAATCTCTTCTATATCTCTAGGTATGTTATTATGAAAACAATATTTTTAAATGCATCAGGTATGTTCGTACCTACATACATAAGCATCAAGCTTTTCGGAGATTGTTTATTTAAGCGAAATTTAAAATTTCATGACTTATTTTGCGTAAAAACTTAAATCTCGCGTTAAAAATCCTTCGTTTTAGAGAGTTTTGGTTAATTTGAAAATACAAAATAAATTTTGTATTGTAAACAGTACAATCGGTTTAAATAAACTTTTGCAGTGGCTTCTGGCAAATATGCAAACCTGAAGTTTTTTTTTCAATATCAATTAAAAAATTAATTTAAAAATATTTTTATTGAACCCGAAAATTTATTTTTAATATTGTAGGTATTAGAGTAAGTAAGAGAAGGAAAATTTGGCCTTTTCAGATATGGGCTGATAATATGCAAGTATGCATACTAAAAAGTCATGTGGGTATGTGTGTATAGAGCCTCTAGTTACCACTCTCTGTGTGCCTACTCTAAGTTTTTAACGCTACTGTCGCAATCGCGTCAACGACATACGTATATGGAAATGAAGTAGCGCCCTTAGTAGACAGTTTTGAGACGGTGTTTTCTTCTAGGACTTTTAAAAAATAAGCGAACGTGATAGTAGAGTTACAAACATGCAAAAACTCTCCCTAGGCACACTAGAGGTTAAAACCTCGAAGATACGTACAAGTATTTTTTGAAAAAAGTATTCACGATTATAACAAAATACTCGAAGGAAATCCCAGAAGCTGGTTCCCGAAGTAGGTACAAGCAAAACACGGGCTGCTGAGCGCGTATTTATGGTTGGTTATATGACGGAAAAGTTTCCAAGCGTAGGAGCTAAAGCCATCGATTTTCAAAACTTTTTCATGGAAATAAACCTACTTTCGTTGTGTACGAAGCTTTTAAGCTGTGTGCGTGACTCACACAAAGGCAATTAGGTCGGAGGTCACGCGTTCTCGGTTGATCACTTTATTTAAATATTTTCTACGATAAATATACAAAAAAGGTAATGCCATAAGATCGGGCTGTGTTAAGTGTCAAATTTAAAAAATAAACGTTAAGTTTTCTTGCCATTAAATTCTATAAAGTAATTCGACATTTAAAATAATATTTTTGACAAGAACTCTCATTCTTATATAAGTTTTGTATGCTCCTGTATAGATCAAGTTTTCCTTCTTAAAAGGAATTCTTTAATGAGTCTAATAAGAAAGCTACTTCGCTGTATTTACCTGTGTTTTGATACATTCCTTAAGGTTTATTGACGAGTGTATTGAACGAACACACACAGACACAAAGACTGTACTGCTTACTTGTAATGGGTCCGCAAAGAAAAGTTTTAAAAACTTTTTCAGCAAGGCAATATGGCTCGTGTTCTCAGTCGTTATATTTTATTTAGGTAACATTCAACCGTCTCTTTCTAGGTTGAGAATATTTCGATATCTCAGAGCAGGTGAGATATATTTCTGCTTGGACTTTTAGTACGTAGTGGCAGGCTTGCCCGGGACACGGGGTAATTATTTCTATTCTGTCATTGCCATGTATTTTTTATAATGTCATCAGATGTGTTGTGACACGGTCCTCTTGAATTCTTAGTAAGGTACTTGTACCTTATCTAATATTTATTAGTAGGTATAAAATGGGTCATAATATCATAGTTGTCGTAGTTTAATGAATAAATTTTAAAAAAAGCGCCCGTCTACGCGGCGCCGCGTAGTCCAATGCGTCATTCGAAAGTACCTATTGTTATTATTGTAGTTTTTTTTTATATTTTTCTATAACTACTTATATATTTATAATAATATTATTTAATTTTTCTTTAATGTTACATGGTTTACAAATTTATATTTAATACCTATTATACACAAGTACCAACTTCATCGAAGTACGTTTTTTTTAAAAGAATTTGTACGAAATTTTTACTTTCCTAAAGTACATTAGTTGACAAAGTTGGTCGACTATTACTCATCAAGTTGTAAAGCCTACCTAGCTAAGATAGATTTTCTTTTAATTTCGTTATATATGCTACTCCCATGATTTTCACACACCTAAGATCAGCCATTTAGCTGGCAATTCTCTAACAAAATTTGCACTTTAAGGCTTAATATTTCGCAAACGCATCGCTGAATCAAACAATGGTTTTTATACCGCCGTACTTTAATTTTAAAATTATGAAATCAAAACTCGTATCATATTAGTAATATTTTCACCAACTCGTTGCATAAAGTATGAACTTGCAGCATTAAAGCACGACCAAAGATTTACATTAAAGTACGAACATAAGTAAACTGCACGCCACAGAATAAAGAATTCGAACCACAGGTGCACCACGCTTCGCTAGATGGCGTTGTATTAAAAATAAATGGCACATTTTTGCCGCATAATTTGCTTTAGCCAACATTACGAGTAAATAGAAAAATTAATGAAGTAAATATAAATAATCCCCGTCCTCCTCAACTAGTAGTACCCTCCCCCCTGTGATTCATTAAAATAACTGTAATATCTAGAATATAAGAAACAATGACTTATTTGGATAAAATTAAATTTATTATTATATTTTTTTCTGGTCGTATAAAAAGCAGTTTATGTAATTGCACGAAATTCGTCTTTTAAAAACGAGTACTGGTTTGTGAAATGAGGCGCAGCGAGTGAGCCGAGCTATACCATAAAATTGTCTGTATCCATAGAGTAATTGTAAATTGTTTGGTTTTACTCCTGACGACAGGATTTCAAAAATTACCTAGTTTTCTTACAAGCGTTCCATACATACATACATCTGTACATATGTATAGTCTACTACATAAATAAAGCTAATTCAAATTTGGAATTATCTTTGGAAATCACCTAAATCTATTTCTACAATATCTAAACTTTAAAACAAGTCACGGTGCTACACTTAGGGTTTAACAATCTATGAATTTTAATTGCTGCGTATTTGAAATTCCTTCTAACGTTAAAGATTGCCTGATGACGGTAAGCAGTTTTCCTATTTTACCGTCTTGCGAACATTTACTTAAATATAATTTAAATAGACTATATATAGTACACAAGTTAGACAGGTCAGTCAATTAAGTCGGTTTTTGAAGTGAAAACTTCTTTAGCGGCGCTATGCACTTTTTTTGTGATGGGTAAAAACTGTTAAACTCGCGTCAGGTCACGTGTCCTGATCGAAAATTCGTAAGATGTCACTCGCGTTAGGACACGTGACCTTTATTTACATTAGGTTAGTTTTTATTTTTAGTATATGGCGATTATGAGTAGTACAGGGAGGTTGGATATGGGATTTTAATTCTACGACAGATTGAGCTGTCAAATATACAACGTCAAAAAAGTAAATAAACAAAAGTTATTATTTTTAATAAATTAATATGGATAAGAAGTGATGGGAAGTAAATAGCGAGTATGTTTTCACTTCTGCCGGCACTCCCGGAGTGCAACCCGTTTTTTTTTTTGAAAAATTACGCTACATGGATATAAAATACATATACATACAAATAGACATTACAGTTGTTTCATACTGTCACTCCAGCTATACCGAATACAAATTCAATTCCAACTGCATTGTATACACACGAACAAATATACTTTACCCTTTTTTCATCACATTTGTCCTGTGAGATAAACATATTATACCCCCACTCGTTGAATAAACATGTTTACTATTATATAATATAAACATGTCTTTTAAATTGTAATATCTCATTTTCTATCATATAAGAATATCTTATTAGGTACTAGGTTTTGCCAGCATCTCCACCCACCCTCATTTCGGTTATCGCTGTAGGATTTCAACGGTAACTCCTCAATTATAAAACAAAGAAAACTGTTTTAAGTAACCTATGTCATTTCCCGGGACTCAAACTATCTACTTGCCAAATTTCATTGCATTGCATGCCAAATTCCAAATCGGTACAGTGGTTTAAGCGTGTAGAGGTAACAGAAAGACAGACAGAGTTACTTTCACATTTGAATTAATTAATCAATAGCTTATGCGAACACAAGTTAGAATTTTCAAAACAACTTTACCTTCTTGATAATCTAACGCGACTTTTTAGTCTATGCTGATCTAGAGGCAAGAGTGCAGTCTCACGGCGGTGGTCGTTTATCAAGATCGCCTTCTGATTGGGGTGCGGCTCAGCTGCGTTTTATTGTCGAATTACCGGTCTACCATTCAAATTTTAAGACTCCACGGCAATTTTTGATTCTAAAAGTATTTTTGTTATTATATTTAAAAAATTTCAACTCAATATGCCTAAGGCAGATACTTTTAACACATACGCCACGTTAACAAATATGCACTCATTCTACAGGTATCTACTTTAAAAATGTAACCTGATTGATTTTTTAGTTTTTCGTAGCGAAGAGACTATTTTTTTTACACTAAATAATATTAATGACTTTGTGTTTTACCTTCCTACCTACCTATTTCACAAAGTATTATTATTAAAGAAAATATGAGTACGTGTGTTATTGCGAACAATAACCAGAAAAAGAGATATGAATGTCTATAATTGTAAAAAGTTTCTATTTTCCAATTGTCTTTTTTCGCCTTGAGGCGATGGCATATTTATTTATTTATTTAAATACTCTATTTTACAAAAAAACATTACAAGAAATTATAATTCTAGAAAAATAGTACAAAGGGCGTACGTATCTCTGCCAGAGATTTCTTCCCGAAAACCCAGGGAAAGAATAAATTTACAAAAAAAGGTGGCAAGGGCTTGTTCAACAAAGTTTTATCTACATAATACTAAATTATTAATATGAAATTTAATAACAATGTAATTTCATATACACATACCTTCAAATACATGTCAAATAATTACATAAATAGATACATAATTATATACTAAATACAAAAAAAAAATTAAAATAAGTAGGTATAAAATAACTGACATAGCGTTCGATAGTAATAAAAATAATTTTTATATATTTTTTTCAAGTGGAGGAACACTGGACAAATAGTGCTCTTTTAAGCGTTTTTTTAAAAATTTCAGTCGATTAACAGTTAGTAATAATTGTTAGTAATTTTTTTACTATTTTGGCAAGAAACCTAAAACTCATATAATCACCTGAAAAGGACGTGTTTAATTACTTACTTTAATAATCTTTTATATATGCAAGACGGCTTTATTATTTTTAAGCTTTGCGTAAAACGGCAAAGTCTGACTCTCCGCCGGTGTTGCAAGTCGTTAATTACAAAACCATTGTTTTATGCGATCTCATTACATAGATTGTTCTAGAGGGTGGAAATATTAACGTTGTTATGGATTTCCAAAGAACGCCCTTGGAAAAATTATCGTTTTCATGATTAATGCATGCGATTCGATTGTTTTAAAAGGGGTCGGTCGTTTTAATTCATTTACTAATTTTTGTGTGTATGTAATTTTAGAAATTACCACTTCTTTATTATATTCTTTTTTATTTTACTAGCTGGTTATTGCAAATACCTATATTAATTTTGAAAAACAATTGGCGAAGTGCGAGTCAGACTCGCGCACGAAGGGTTCTGTACCATTATATATATAAACGGCAAAAAAATCACGTTTGTTGTATGGGAGCCTCCTTAAATATTTACTTTATTTTGTTTTTTAGTATAAGCTGTTATAGCGGCAGCAGAAATACATCTTCTGTGAAAATTTCAACTGTCTATCTATCACGGTTCATGAGATACAGCCTGTTGACAGACGGCCGGACAGCGGAGTCTTAGTAATAGTGTTCCGCTAATTACCCTTTGGGTACGGAACCCTAAAAAGAAGATCGTTATTTTTTCAATTTATATAGTTGTATTTTGTTTTGCCCAAAACCACAGACTAGACATTAATTTAATTTATACAGTGCACCATCCAAATCGTGAAGTAAGCCGCGCGGCGAGATGGGGGGCGAGTGCACTCGACTACCATATGTCGCCACATATATCTAGTCGGGTGCTGTCCAGCCAGTGATACATTTTGCCGAGGCGCTAAGAATCACTGTCTCGACGTTGTCGGATTTATCAAAGGGGATGGCTGACTGTATGAATGAAATTAATGTATCGGCTGTTCCAATACGATAGCCGATGAGTATACCACCGTACTTCGGGTTATAAACAGAGAACTACTTTTAAAAAGTGACTTGTGACTATCTAATATCCTCACTAAGAGATACTGTCCTAGTTTCTATCCCACAATGCTCTACACAACAGAGACCAGGAGTTGTTATTACTTCATTTAATTTTGATAAAAGTTCGTTATGATGAATAAAACAGAAATACTAGATTTTACTGCACGCGTTTTGGATGCTTAATGTTAATGTTAACCAAAAAAAGCAGCCATGAAACATGTGGCTTTAATCATTAAATTGCCTTCTTAAGTTAAATAAAACTTACTACAAATTCCTATCCATTCCATTGCAGCACTTTGATCATATAGTGATCGTTTGACGCAAGTTGATTGCCTAGTTACTGCCCACGACTTTACTCGCGTAGTTTATAGATATAGGTTTCCTGTTTCCATTAGATCGTGAAACTAAAGTATGCACCATTAAAGTGAGATGAGAAAATGGCATTAGGGTAATAATTCTTCAAAAAAAAATATTGTGCTTAGATTAGCTAAAAGATAAAACAAATGTAGATTCAAGCATTAATACAAAGTTGGAAACACAACTCATGATTACATCGGTAGTGTCATTCCAGCTTTATCTGTGGAATCAATTAGTGCCGTTGAAAGGGGCTGAATGGTGCCTGGCGCAAGTTGGGACGAGCTCGGCTAAGCTCGGGTTGGAGCCAACTCAGGCCAGCCCGGATGTGGCGATCGCCAGCGCTTCCGGCCGCCCAAACGTACGCCGCGCCGCTTCCGTTAACAAGCGCCGCTTTTGCACGCCTCTACGGTTTTTTAAAGGAAAATTTGCTGTTTGATATATTTTGCCTATTTTGATAATTTCTGTACGGTGTTGATTTTTTTAATGAAATATGTTTTAATTTAAGCAAGACAACAAGTAATTTAATTTTCTTACTGCGATTTTGCCGTTTTGTTTTGTTTTTATTTTATTTTAATTTGTTTTATTTTACTATACTTGTAACTAATTTACACCTCTTTAAAGTATAAAAGTGAGGATAACAATTTTTTTTTGTTTTAGGTAAACAACGAATGACTCTACCTGGTTGCACGGAGTCACTTTATCTTTTATTGGCAAGTACTTACCCATAAAAATAATACCGTATCTATAGATATAACTATCCTAAAAAATGCATGTATTATTTGGTATAACTTTACAATTGCTTTAAAACTGAGTTAGTTGTAGAGTCTAAAATCAATCAAAATTTTTTTTAATCAACAATAATACGTGTCGTTTTGTTTATTTATACCAACTTTCCAAAATAGTAGATTGAAAATAGGGAATCTGAATATTTGAGTCCCTGTTTTTTTTAAATTTTATACAATAACCCCAATTCAATTTGGCCTGAAAATTGGCATATCTGAGTCTATAATAATAACATGTGTTTAATCTGTACCTCATACACATAGGTTCTTACGAAAACATGGAGGTCAGCAATGCAACGGTGTTGGTACCGTCCCTAGGCTGCAGTGATCGCTTGCCATCAGGTGGTCCGTTTGCTTGTTTGCCACCTTAGTGTAACTATAAAAAAAAAACAGTAAACATTGAAAAAAAATACACATTTTACTTACCGAGAACAGAAATATATATATACAATTTTTTTTTTAATATATTTTTAGACTGAGCATTTTTATCTATTCTTGAACGTCTCACAAAGGTTAAATATATAAAAATGTTTTATATTTCATATATTTGTTTACAGTCTACTGTCACTGGGACAGGATTAAAGTATCAATGATTTCTACACAAAACATTATAAGACTACGCACAGACCTAGGATTTTTACGATACGCTATATCTATGAGACTTCTTATGTTCTGTGGATATTAAGGAAAGTAAGTAATAAATAATTTTCACATTGTAATAATTTACATATACATTTATGTAGAAGTGTAAATATTAAAAAAAATTGTATATATATATGTATCTTATTTATATTTTTTAAATTATGGATGGGCGTTACAGTGCCGAACATATAAAATCTAAAAATATAGCCCATGGAAATTTATTTGCTGTTACCCATTTGGGACGTAAAAATAAATAAATATTTTATTGGACTAATCATAACACAAAGTAAGAATAGAAACCGTCGTCATCACGTGCACCAGCGGAACCACAGGCCGCTGCACGTTGTAATAGTTCAGTTAGCTTTACGTTATTGTCACTGGATTCACCACCTCAAGCTTAAACGTAAATATCCTACTTTAGTCGTCTTCTCTCTCACAACCGGTGTCACTAACAATATGCCATATCATAAGTTAGGAACATTCTTTTAAATGTTTAAGTTACCAAGGTTAAATAATATGAGTTCTTTAATTTTCAGCTGAAACTAGGTCCAAATTCAAATCAATTCGACATCAAATCGAAGATTTCATGGATGTCAGCCTGTACATGATGAAAATGGCCTTAAACTCACTTAATAAAATGAATACGGTGGCAAGTAATTGCGAAATAACGCCAGAGCTTTTAAATACGAAAGCAAAACCAACACTTACTTTACAGAAGCTCTCCAATACTTTTTTCTTTGGAGAGACTACAAAATTATAAATATTGCAATATAAATTGAATATTAGTTCATAGCTTTTATTAATACTGGGTAGCTAATGCGTCCACATTATCCGGAACATGAACTAAGGCATGTTCTAGTTATTTTTTTGTAAAGAAGGCTGTGTCACGAAAGGCTACGACTGCAGTTGCATAAATACAAACAGTAATTATCATTCGTCGCAGCCTGCTCCGTGACACGAGCTTAACTTTTACTTCTAATGGCATGTAATACAAACTAAATTAAGCAAAAAAATAGCAAAGCAAAATTTTAACACACACAAGGGTAAACAAGTATATTATTTCTATACACGTATACACATCATATGCGTTTCGTAAAAAAAGGGTTACATGATCATCAGAATATATGTTCTCTATCTACTTCACTGAATCTTTTTATTTATCTAGGTCTCTTAAGATCTATATTGTTCGATTAGCAGGCAAAAGTAGACCAAAAGCTTAAGAAGGCGATATAGGCCAGAAAGCTGATTTCTGTAATTCTAACGTCTTTTACTTAATTACAGAAAGCTAGTTTCTGTAATTCTGTAATGTTAATGTATTATACTGCTAGATAATGCCATATTCATTACTATGAGATATATATGTTATATACTTCTTAAGTAATTTATACCGTCCTTCCAGCTTTTTTATTGCATTAAATACAATAAATGAAAATCAATCAGTAAGGTAATGCACTAGACAAAAGCAATTTTTGTAGCATATATTTTTTTAATCCTTTAGATGCTATAGTTTAGCCACAAAATTTGCACAAAAACGGCGTATTTACGCGGTCTATCCTATACAGCAGTCTTATCATCAACTACCGAAAAATTGAGTGTCTCTTCCTTATTTAGCTTTAATTTTATAATTTGTATAAATTTACATATTTACTGTAATAGAGCTGTAACTCCAGTCTCATGACAAATACGCACAAATTACAGTAAAATTACACCAGGAAGCAAAGCGACATTTAGGATCACGTGCGTTGTATAACTGCCGTTCATTAGGGCGGTGTTGACAGGCTGCGTGCGCGCCGCTCGCGCCTGGCACGGCCTATCGCACCACCATCGATGACTAATAAACCAAACCTGCCTTATACAAACTTAACCTTACACTTACTATAAACCTTAACATGTTGTTTTTAAGGTCCGTTATAGTAATCAATATGTATGTTCTAAAATTGTAAGTCTGTAATCGCGGCATTTCAGACAAAGTTACCAGTGCGTCAGATCTATATCTTCCCGTGTCGAACATAGGGCTAATTTTAGACATCGCGTACTGGTTTCGTTTATAATCGGAACCACTTCTATCGAACACTTATTTCACCAGTTTTCCCCCGAATAGAGCGGTTCGTGTCAAAATTATGTGTATCGACGCACAATTTATTTTTACGGAGATATTATTTCTTTATTCGATTTTGAACTTACGTCATGACAAACACTGAATGACAAGGAAGCACGATTTGTTTATATTTTTCTGTAACTAATGAAAATTTGTGGTATCATTTCACAATGTTAATTTGTAATTATTTTTTATTTCGAATCAACTTATTTGTTGTTAGTAATACCCGAAGGCTTAGATTGTAATGACAATAGATTTAAAAATACAGTTCCGGCTTCCACAGAACCCATAACCAGAAATCTGATAAATTTTAATGGCGACAAATTTACAAGCTTTTATTAAACTAGCAATGTGTATAATGTTTGTACTTGTAAAACTTGTACTTGAACTTTAAATTATTTCTTATTATCAATTCAAGTTGATTTTTAGTACTTACAATTGTATAAAAAAACTAAAATCATTTTTATATTTATAGATAATAATAAGGTTAATTATGTCTATCGCTATGGAATTTTTTATTACACAATAACTGTACAATTTATCCTAAATGGTCTAGGTGCCCATAGGAATAAACTTACGACTGGAATGAATACACTGTTAAGGACAAATGTATCCAATTGTAGTCCAAAACGCCAAAGAGTGCATGTTGCGTAAAGTCTTATCCAACAAGTCCTCAAAACTTTTATCTCAAGGACTGGAGCACCTCCAGATAACTCATTTCGCAATAGCCCCAGGCAATTAAAAAGGAAGGGGTAGTGCTATCATTAACCGGAAGCGCCAGCGTCTTAACAAGAATATAATGCAATTTTAAAATAATCCCCGCAAAAAAGAAATTAATGCAGGCACCTCGCTGGATTTCCTTTTTATCTCCTTAATTGGTTTTCACATCTTCCAGTGTAAAAAATATCGTGTACTTTGTAATCTTGGGTGATGTTTTAATAAATATAACGAAGTGAACGGCAACTCGGGGGAGAAAAAATATTGCCATCCCTAAATAAACTTTCACACTCGAGAGATCAACGTGGCAACTGGCGCGTTTAAGATTTATTGGAAAATAATTAAAGACTGGCGACCGACTTGAGAAAGTAATTAAAGTAAATGAAGACTGGAGTTGATTGAAATGGGTAATGAGAAACTATTTCCCTAAAGGATATTAATTTATTTCATAGAAAAACTTTAAATGGTAAGCCAAGTCAATCAAGGGTCAATTAAGAATGTCGACTTACGTCATAAATATTCTAGAGTTATAAAGCAAAACATTGTCTCTAACTTAGTATTTATGTACTACTAGTTTTGGCTAGTGGCTCCACCGCCCTAAATTTGGTTATTGGCGTGGGATTCCTTCTCGTGGGACAGCTCCTTAAATTATACTAATGAAATTTGCTATAGCAAGCTATAACTGTAGCTTCTTTCTTTTCGGCTCGGTTATAGTTATTCCCGCGGAAAATTTTGAATTTTGGGACTCAATCTATCTCCATACCATTTTTCATCTAAATCGTTTCAGCAGTTTAAGCTTGAAGAGGTAACAGACTGACAGGCAGACAGACAAGCAGCGTTACTTTCGCATTTATAATATTACACGCTTTTGTTCGCGGTTTTCTCACGCCCTAAATCGTTTAAGTTTTCGGTGTAGGCTTTAAATGGCAACTCCTTAATTATAGGAAAAAAACCGACTCACCCTTGACATTTTCTAGTAGCCTATGTCCTTCTTTGGGACTCAAACTATCTCCATGCTAAATTTTCCTGCGGTTCCACCCGCCCTTAATTCGGTAATCGGTGTAGAATTTTAACGGCAACTCCTTAATTATAGAAAACAACCGACTCACACTTGATGTTTTCAAGTAGCCTATGTCCTTTCCCGGGTCTCAAAGTATCTCCATGCCAATCTACAAAATGCTAAATCGCTTCAGCGGTTTAAGCGTGAAGAGTTAACAGACACTGTCAGACAGAGTTACTTTCGCAATTACAATATTAGTATGGATTATGGATAGCTGATAATATAAATACACAACATATAAATACGCAGCATGTAGCCCATGTCAATGTAAAGTAATGTACCTTTCAAATTGTGAAAGATTTTTTTCAAATAGGTGCAGTGATTACCCTGTACCCTACACATATGAACAAATTTACAAACATTATCTGATATTGGAAATATTATATTTTACTCATATATTGGAAAAGAAACAAAACTGTCATAGGGATGTGTCTGTACATTACATATTTAATAAACAATTAATGTGATCAATTATTTTAAAAGTAATTCCCCCCAAATTAATTTCTCTAGGATGTTTTGTCTACATTTATGTTTGTTTTGCTTTGCTTTCCTTAGACGTTCATAAGTCGAGTGGGCCAGACGGTATACCAGCAGTGGTGCTTAAGCAGTGTACTACTGAGTTATGTCCTGTACACACGCGCCTCTTTGTGCTTTCCTGCGAAGACTGCGAATGTGCACCCGGTGCTCAAAAAGGGCGATAGATCAGATCCATCGAATCACAGGCCTATCGCTATTACCTCTCTCCTCTCCAAGGTGATGGAGCGTGTGATCAACACACAGCTTTTGAGATACCTAGAAAAACACGACCTGATCAGCGACCGTCAATACGGCTTTCGCCACGGTCGCTCGACTGGTGACCTTCTAGTGTATCTCATACACCGATGGGCACTAGCCATCGAGAGTCAGGGGGAGGCATTGGCATGAAGCCTAGAAATAGCGAAGGCATTCGATCGGGTCTGGGACCGGGGTCTTCTGTCGAAGTTGCCATCTTACGGAATGCCCGAGGGTTTGTGCAAATGGGTGGCTAGCTTTTTGTCCGGCAGACGCATACGAGCCGTAGTTGACGGTAGTTGCTCTGATAGCATGGACATTAATGCTAGTGGGACAGCAAGGCTCTGTGCTGTCTCCTACGCTGTTTCTACTGCACATCAATGATACGTTGGACATCAACAACATACATTGCTATGCAGATGACAGTACTGGAGACGCTTATTACACGGGCCGTGCAAGCATCCCTCGTTCAGTTAGGGAGGAGAAACGTGAAGAACTTGTGTCTCAAATCGAAATTAGTCTGCCCAAGTTCTCTGACTGGGGACAGAAAAACTTGGTCCGATTTAACCCTTCAAAGACACAAGTCTGCGCGTTCACCGCTAAGAAAACCCCATTCACTATGGTCCCACAATTCCAGAACACTCCCCTCCCCATCTCCAAGAGCATTGGGATCCTTGGTGTTGACATCTCCAGCGATTTTCAGTTCCGAGATCATTTGCTAGACAAGGTAAAGCTGGCGTCCAAAAAACTTGGTGTACTCAACAGAACGAAGCAGTACTTCACGTCGGGGCAAAGGATGCTGCTTTACAAGTCGCAATTCTGGCCCCGTATGGAGTACTGCTGCCATCTCTGGGCGGTTGCACCAGCTTGTCCCTTTTGACTCGGTTCAACGACGGGCTGTGAGAATCGTCGACGATCCCAAACTCACTTGCGGTATCGAGCCCCTAAGTGTAAGGAAAGATTTTGCCTCCCTGTGTGTGTTCTACCGCTTGTAAAATGGGTTGTGTTCTGAGGAATTGTTCGAAATGATGCCCACGGCTACTTTCTACCATCGCACCGCTCGCCATCGGCAGGGAATTCATTCTCACACTTTAGAACCGAAATGGACGCGTACAGTGCGGTTTCAGAGAAACTTTCTCCCGCGAACGCTTAGGTTATGAACTTTTCATTCAAATCCGTCCCGGGCAAAATATTTTCTTCCCTGATCCAGAAAGAGTATCAAAGTATTTGTATTTTATTGTTTTATTCGTCATAAGAACAATAAAAAAACCTTGAAAAGTAGCACAGACTGAGAATAGGTAAATTCTTGTTTACATATACTCTATCACTTAGCAGTTTCTTCAAACTATGCTCATAATCATCTCAATAAACAATTTGGTTGAACATTAGACTAGGCAATTGATAAACAATTGCAGAGAGTTTATAGCTTATGACCAAAGTTCGTTTCTCTAAGAACGACTGTGCGGTTCTTCCACGTTTTTATTACTCCTTGAAAGCCCCTTGGTAACGTGGTACTTTATAGTTGAATATTTTTTTGTTTTTTCGAAATATGGAATAGTTTTTCGTCGATATGATGGTCTAAACTTTCTTTCTTCTTGTTTTTATTGGCAAGCTATTAGACTTCCTTTGTTTCCAAAACAGCTTCAATTCCATAAACATTTTGAACTTTTCGTAATTATTCATATTCATTTATTGGCGGATATTGATTTATTTATTGCCGAGCTCCATACATTAGTGTAAGTTTGCGATATATTAACTATACTAACTACTAATTTTATAAAATAATGAAAATCAATTGTATGTAATACTATTTTTTTAAATGAGAATATGTCTATACGTCTGTCGGTTACCTTTTGCGTCTAACCCATCTGCCGAACCGAAATTGAAGAAATTTGGCGAGGGAATAGTTTACACCCCGGGGTAGAACATGGGCTACTTAGAAATGGCAGGTGTGAGTAAAATTAGCATACAGATGGCAAATGGGGCTAAACTCCTGAGCCGATTATAATTAAAATTGATAAAAGGACATAAGTACTTAAAAAACCGGTCAAGTTAGAGTCGGATTCGCGCATGAAGGGGTCCGTACCATTATCTATAAAAACGGCAAAAAAAATCACGTTTTTTGTATGGGAGGCCCCCTTGAATATTTGTTTTATTTTAATTTTTAATTTTTATTTATTTTTAAAATTAATATATAACTTAATTTTCTATTATATATCAAGCGTCTACCTGTCGCTGTTATCAATATAGAGTTTGTTTTATGGGAGCCCTTTAACTATTAATTTTATTCTGTTTTTTTAGCGGCAACAAAGATACATCATCCGTGAAAATTTCAACTGTCTAACTGTCACGGTACATAAGATAAAGCCTGGTGGCAGACGGACAGACGGACGGTACGGAACCCTAAAAAATGTGAATCGAAGAAGCATTGCAGGGTTTATAAGAATTTGATTAAACCGCTGATTTTGATGATATTTAGAATAAGAATTACCTTGGGAAAAGACATATCAAACTGTAACAAGGTGAAATGTAAGTCGAATTACAACAGAGGGGATAAATAAGAATTCAGTTGAACCGCTGGGTCAATTTTGATAAAATTTAGTATAGGAAAACATTAGGAAAGTACATCTAATTTAAAAAGGTTAAGTGTGAGTAAGTGTTGTACTAAATAAAAAAAAATCAAACCTTTTTTAACTGACTTTTAAAAGATAAAAATTAGGCAGAAACGCTGCGCAGGTTTTGGTAAAAGTTGATAAAAATGGGGATATCTTATTAGAGAAGGATATAGCAACTTAAAAAATGTCAAGTGTGACTCTGATCAGTTGCCTGACAACTTCGTAACTATCAAATAAAAACTATTTAAACTGACTTCAAAAAGAAGATTGGGTTGAGCTAGGGTGCCAGATAGGTGGGACTTGGCTGGATTTTTCAACTAATTCATACATTGTCCAGTGTCCCGATTTTAGGCAAAATGTCCCGCTAAAAATGAAGAGTACAATTCTGGTGAAAGCCAGAAAAATAATATTGAATTCATATAGGAATAACATACTAAATTGAGCTGCAGGTACTGGTCTTACAGTCTGTTCTTTTTACCTTATTCTCAAATGTTAATCACATATTTTTCTGATGATTTAATACTTATTTTTATTTACTCCAGTCAAATATATCCATTGTTCAGACATTTTGCAATATTGTCCAGAGATTTAAGTTTTATTAATCTGGCAGCCCTAGGTTTAGCCTTCACTTCATTAGTTGCAGGGTTTTAAACTAAATGGAATTATCAAGCCTTTATAACCAAATTAAAACATTATTTTTTTATCTTAAAAACGTCAACAATAAGTTCAATAAGTACACTGAGGGTTTATGACTAACTAGTACATAATATATAACAAGAAGAAAGACTTTATTCCAACTGGGTGTCCCACGACACTTCTCGTTTGTTTTAAATAGTTTTCGCTTCTAATCAATCTCAAATAGTCCTGTATTTCGTGGTTCAAGCATACTTATATCCTTAGAATATTCACTGTTAGTGTAAAAGTAGATTCCGACGGGTTTACTAGTTAAAATCACAACACTTACAGCATCATAGCGACACTACAAAGTAATGTAATCCGCCCATAAAGCCGGGCTTAATCCTTCCACTCGACAGTACTGTTGTGTCATCAACGGCAGTCGAAATTTTAATCACCCCCTGTTTCCTCCGCCTGCCGCTATTCGCCCAGGGGCCAACGGTCGCTCCTTACACGATATTCCCATTACTTAGTCCAGGGCTATAATAAAATTTAATATAACGCTCCGAGGAACGAATGCGACCACAATAGGTACTGACACCAACTGTGAGATTGCGACCTCACACACAATTTTAAATTTTACTTCATACTTCCCGTATGAAATATAACAGACCATTGTATCAGTTTTTTTGTCAATTTTCCTAATACCATTGCAAAATAAAAACGGCATTTAATAATAAAAAAATGTTATAAAGACACTTTTAACTTGATTAATTGTTTGTTATTTATAGCATTAAGTTAATATGATTCGCAGCGGCTCGCTGCATACTTCATACAAACGAATTACTTAACTATTTATTTTTGACACTAATCAAACACAACAAATAAATATCTAGGTCTGTAGTGTGCCAGTTTTCTATTAATTGTTTAGGGTAAAATTTAAAGAGGATCTAGATTTTCATAAAAATGGTCTTAACTAAAATTTCAAGTTAATAAAGATATTTCATGATATGTCTCCAAAATTTTATTATGTTTTATGAGTCACTGTCAAAAATAAGCAAAATGAAACAATAATTTTATGAAGCACGCTGCGAGATTACGAATCGTATTCTTTCTGAAAATTAGTATAGTTTTTTTAGTTAAATACTTTTTGTTTTGTTTTTTAGTTTTTATCAATCAACTGTTACAAAATTAATGGAGTCTTTGAATTAGCTAAAAATACCTGTACCAGAGTTCATCATGGGTTCCTATTATATTGGTATAATTATGTAAATTGCGTGTATGAAAAATCAAAAGATCTATCGAATGCGCAAGGCGCTATTCATTTAAGGCCTCACAAGGAACTTTTTAATGAACTCTACGGATACATTACCCAAGTAACCAATTTAATCTAAGAAATCCTTTGAAAATCAATAAAATGAGTCGGCTCTTAGTAACTTTTGAGTTTAAAGAAGAGCCGCGGGCCATGTCGAAGGGTTATTTATGTATCTTTTGTACGTCCATCTTGCAGAATAGAAAGGGTCCGGGCATACCCGGGAAAATTGAGAAATGGACCGGTTAACGTTATTACTGCGCCCCGGTGCTACTGGATTAAGGAGTGGGTTGAATGAAAAATGTGTTGTTTTTGTGCTCCAACTATATCTAAAGTGATGAAATTTATTGCTAGAATCATAGTTCGGTAGAAAATTGTTTTGTTAGTTACGATTTTTTGATGTGTTGTACGTCCAAGTTTCTACTGTTGTTTATTTTTATTTGCATCGTAAGTACATACAATTGGAAGTTAAATTATTATATCTTAAGGATAAATAAAAAATTGACAAAATGTAATATTGCACTGTAAGGAGGATACGATTTGCGTCGCCTCACAGCGTGTTTCATACAAACAAATTTCCCACTTATTTTTGACACTTACCATTATCATTCAAATACCATAAAATTTTAAACAAGTGTTCTGGGAATAAATGTCTAGGTCTGCAGCGTGACAGTTTTTTATTTAATTGTATGTTTAAAAGTTGTACAGTATTCCAATTTTTCATACAAATGGTCTCAAATAAGATCACATTTAATGAAAACATTTTTTTGGAATTTTGGTAAACCACAGACATATATATTCGGCTTGATATCATGTTTACAAATTTAACAGTATTTGATCAGTCAATGTCAAAAACAAGTTGGAAATTCATTTGTATGAAGCAGGCTGCGAGGCGCCGCGAATCGTATTCCCTTATCATAGAAGACATTTATCGTAAAAAATACCTACATTCTAATTGTAAATATACTACTATAATATTATTGCATGCCATATGTACATCCTAAATCCGAATAAAATACTAAATTATACTTAGCGACTCCGTGGCTCAGGGTCGGGCGCGATGGAAGTTGATGGCGCTCTAAGTACTTTAATGGTGCATAGTTTTCGTAGACTTTTAGAACATCTTGAAATGTGATTTGGAAAATCAATATCCTTTTACTTTAACTGTTAATTAGGAAAAGTTTTTTGCAGTCATAATGTCTTAAGTTAAGGTATACTCTTAAGTGGTTTTAGCTAAAGAGTCACATGGTTCTGCTCTGAGAGTAAGGGGTTTGTGTACTGCATCGTCGAGGCAAAAAGTTTTTAAAAAGTACTACGGTTCTTCCGGCCGGAACTTTTGTCAATGCGTTGGCAATTTAAGTTGCTCGTAATTACACCACCTTGTAGTAAGACGTTGTTTAAATATCTATGTAGATACTTACATTATTTGAAAGAGGTTGTATATCTGTTAGTTTTTAGGGTTCCGTACCCAAAGGGTAATTAGCCGTCCGTCTGTCACCAGACTGTATCTCATGAACCATGATAGTTAGACAGTTGAAATTTTCACAGATGATATATTTCTGTTGCCGCTATAACAAAAAATACTAAAAAAAACAGGATAAAACCAAATATTTAAGGGGGCTCCCATACAGTTAACGTGATTTTTTTGCTCGTTTTTGCTCGATATTGATAACGGCAACAGGTAGACGCTTAAAATATTCACAAAATATTTATTTATATAGTCACTTTAATAATAAATAATTAAATTAAAATAAATAAATATTTAAGGGGGGCTCCCATACAACAAACGTGATTTTTTTGCCGTTTTTATATAGATAATGGAAGGGAACCTTTTGTCCGCGAGTCCGACTCGCACTTGGCCGATTTTTAGTTAATTCACTTAATTATATTATTATACAATCATATTATACAATTATACAATTTATACAAAAAATTAGGTTGTGTAATTTAAAAGTGTATGATTGTTACCACTTAAGTTATCTCTGCGTGATGGAATTAAAAATTTGGCATCAATATAAATTATGTTCTATGACCCTGATTGGTCCTGCCAATAGGTTTATAAAGGTTTATTCTTAAACCTTAGTGGTCAGGACGGCGCCGTTTCAAACGCATTTCCCTTGCGAACGCTTAGGATTTTGCCGTAGGACTACAGTTTCGTGTAAACTACTGGTACTTCTGGTGCCTCAGGCGTCGGAAGGGTACAATATCCGATCAACATTAGACCGGTTGTATGCTTGTTTGCCACTTAATTGGTATATAAAATTACCAGGTCTTTATGTACAGCCCATGCCCAGTCGACTACCGTTCATTTATGCACATACAATTGTTAACTTGACTTCCCAATTAGGGCGAGTTTGAAAAAATGTATGTATTAAGTCATGGCTTTTATCCCCAAGGACTGAGGACTGTACGGGTTGGAGACTCACCTACATCATAATGTAAAGAAAATTCCTCTTTTCACCAACCACTTTAATCTTACGTAACAGTGTGATTTAGTTAAAAAAGGACATTAAAATGTAAATAAATTATTAATATTACAGTAAATATACGATTATACAACGCCATATAAAAGCGCAAATCTGTCTATTAAGTTTTCTCGACGCAAATTGTGAACACTAAAACATAGCTTTATTTCAATAAATTAGTACTTATTGTCATTTTGTATGCTCATGAGTGTTTTATAAACATAAAGTCTACAACAAATGAGCGACTCAGTAAGTACTACTAGTTATAAAACCTCGTTCATAAATTCCTCACGTTATCAGCACAAGGTAGTTTCGTTGCTCCGTCGCGTCGTTTCGCGAACAGACATTGTAAATCATGTTGCAATTCGACATCTTATAATTAACCGTATGACTGAACTACGTATCTAACTTGAAGAAATGAAAATAATAATGAAGAATGAACCGTAACTGTATTTGTAAACAGAAAATCTACACTTTAGAAAAAGACACAGATGAAAATAATAATCGAAAATGGGACATTTTATCTGTATTCAAAAACAGAAAATCTACAGTTTAGATGACAGTGACACAGCTACGTGTGAGGCGTACCTATAACCTTTTCTATGATATAAGTACTATAATGAGTACGAAAATAGAAATTGCTGAAATTGTGTTTTATTTACGTTTTGAGACCTGTGAAACTATTTGCAACTATTTTCAATGTACGTAAGCTAATTTAGGGTTCAGATATCTGACATTTTACTGGTTAGTGGTTTTTTTTTATCAATAAAAACCCATTTATTTCTTGTCCATATTTTTCTCATAAATCCTTCGATTTTGATAAAACTATTTTTCTGTTGGGTTTTTAAGGGCGCTAAATCCAATTTTTTTTATCAGTTTTTTTTTAATTCAAGATGGCGTATCCAATAAGGCTTCTGTTATTTTTTAATCTTTGAAACTAAGTTCTATAGGGTTTTTTAGGGTTCTAAATTTAAATATTTTATCGATTTCTAAAAAGATGCCTTCATTTTTATCAAAAATTGTTATATTTCGATAAAAAAAAGATATATTGGATATTCAAGCTGCGCTGGCGCTGTATTCAAATTTTTGTTAATGTTTCAAAATTTAAGAATGGCGGCTGTAATATTGCACGCAAGGTTTTACCAAAATTCTTTGATCACAAGGAATACCTTCACTCGTTCGGTAGTTGCTGCCGGACCATTTTTTGTTATTACATATGTCAATTTATATACTAGTTGTAAAACCTCGTTCATAAATTACTCACGTTATCAGCACCAGATAGTTTCGTTGCTCCGTCGCGCCTTCCACATCGTATAATTTAAGGAATGCTACCTACACGTATAAAGAATTACCAATGAGCATATGAATAAATAATAATGGGTCTATACTTAATTTAAAATAAAAAATATTTTATTATTTTATTTATTGTAATCTATGTGAAAGTGTGACATGAATACTTTGCCTGGTATGACGACGGTTCTGGGTTCGATGCCTGGTAGGTGCAACAAAAAATCACAACGTCAATATTAGTGTCCAATGGACAGCGACAGGCTCATCCTTAATCACATGGGAGCGGAAAATAAGTGCCATCGGTGAAAAGTGTAGGTTGCGAGTAGCCCATTTAAAGTTGTAGTTTATAATTACTAAGTGGCACCTAGACTAGTGTGTTCAAACACATTTATAGACAACTCTGGACAGACCCACGAGCTCCCTACCCAAATAGACGATGTATCTTAAAAGACCTGAATAAAACTGGAAATTTACTTTTAAAAGTAAAAAATTAACTTTTAATACCTTAAATACGCTCAATTGCGTTTAAATTAAACTAAATTTTTTTTCACAAACCACAATAAATATTGAATACCAAAGTTATATTCAAAATATTCGAACACACAAATTAGCATTATACAAAGGATAATATCAAAACTGGCCAAGTGCGCAAGGGTTCTGTACCTACCACCATTTACGTAAACACAAATAAAAACAAAAAGTGTGCCGCTAAGCGGTCACCCATCCAATTACTGACCAAGCCCGGCGTTGCTTAACTTTGAATATCGTTTCTAACAAAAAACTATGTAAGTGTTTGGCTTAATAATAACCAGATGGCGCTGTAACGGTGATTTAAGATGGTATATGGCCCGGATTTTATTATTTGTTGTAATACTTTAGAGCTTACACACACTATGGTCACTTTAGAGAGTGTACGATCAATATTATATGTGTAACTGTTTTTACGATAGAGCAACTAGGTTATACGTTTGTACCCTGTACCTGTTTTGTATTGTGAACGTTTTAATTTTATTTTACTGTAATGTTACATGGTTCATAAACTTATATTTAATCATTTTTTTACACAAGTACCAACTTCATCTATGCACCTTTTGATGGAATTTGTACGAAATTTTTACTCATCTGACTACATTCTTAAGTTCTCACGTTTTTTTTTTACACACCCAAGAATAGCCGTTGGCAGTGGGAGGGGAGACACTGGGCTCTAACTTAAATTTGCACTTTAAAGCTTAATATTTCGCAAACGCATTGCTAAATCGAAAAATGGTTCACAATCAATACTTTTAAATGAGCCATTTAACGACTCCCCACACGATAAGGTAGACGAGTGAGTAAAAAAAAACTTCGCGTTACCCTAAAAAAAATTTTTTTTTTATAATTTTATTTTACCAATCTGTCAGCCTAATTAAAATGCTAAATTACAGCTTTCTAGTACTAATGGTATCTGAGCTAAGCCGCGGACAGACAGACATACGGACAAACGGACGGACATGGTAAAACTATAAGGGTTCCTTGTTGACTACGGAACCCCAAAAATGATAAAAGAAAACTCATACAAAAACCAGAGTAAATAATTTTGGTGGCAACGGAAATTACTTAAGCAAAACACTAAGAAACTGTGTCCCACAGCTAATAGGGAATACAGTGAAGAAACAAACCAGATCGAGAAGGTCTCTGGCTAATCGCTTAATCAAAATTTATTCCACACTTTGATTTTAAATTTGAAACGCAACATTTATTACTGCCCCCTCAGAGCAACCCTTCGCGGGGAGCTTCATTATCGCGGATTAAGGCAGCGGAATACTTTATCGATCGCATAGACACCGCCAGTATTCATTTTCAATTAAGCGCCAAGTATTTTATTAAGTTTGAGCGCGGAATTGATGAGTTTTGCGAACTAATATTTACAATGGGTGGCGGTGACGTATAAGACGCGAGCTCGTGAACTCACCTGAGCGAGGTTGCGGTCTGTCACACGGATCAAGTCTCTTGTTACACCAAATCGTAAAATTAGTAACTTTAATGAGTTTAGTATTTATTATTATATTAATTTTTAATGATAATTTAAATTTATGTTGGTATATAAGCTAAATGGTTATTATAAGAATGGAGCCACAGTCATCAAACTGATGATTTATGATGTACCAAGACATATCATTGATAATCGTTGGGTGACCCATTAAATAAATTTGTGTAAATTATAATAAACCTAGTGGAGGTATTTGATATGGTTTTGAATGAAGAAAAAAGTTGTCACGTATAGTACCTGCAGATATAGACGTATATCAACTTAACATTAATTAAATTTACTATATTTAATAGTATTTTTTTATTTACTATTAAATATAGAAAACGAATCTTTAGAGTTTAGTTGACTTTTTAATTAGTTTGTTGTCTTTATAATTTTTACTACTACTATACATATTTCTAATTTTTTTTTAATATATTTTACATTCAATTTTAATTGAAAATTGTTGAAAACAATCTATTCGATAATAGGTGCTTCTTTCACACTGTTCCTGCATTGAATCTCGCAAGGTGACTTCAATTTCCTGGGGATGACTGCGCTTCCGGGGCATCGAGCGCTAACTTCTGAAGGCTGAACATTGCTGCGGAATCCGATGCACCTATTCGCTTGCAAATTTACATTCATGTAAGCAAATAGGTTAAGGATTAATTTTTTAGCCCTCAGACGTGCGTTTCAAACGCTCTTTTTAGATGTCAAAGAGTGTTTAAGGCCCGAGTTCATCGAATTCAAACGATTCGAAACAATCCTTCAACCTTTTTTTTCTGTTCACCACCCAAAACACATTGATTAACTACGTCAATCAGCCGTTTTACTTAACCAGGCTTGGAGAGGGTCGTCTCTTCATTGTGTCTGTGGGTTGATACTATATTTCTTTCCTATAGGGATACTTTGTTTGACATAAATTAGGAATAAGTAATAGTTGTAAAATAAAGGTAAATAATATAATAATTGATCATTTGGAAGATTTGGAAATAAGTGAGGCGGCTCACTCGTCTAGTTTATTAATAATATGTTTTGATGAATTATACTCAACGATAAAGTTGTGACAGTAAAATCTATTGTACCTTTAAATTTGATAGTCAAAATTATAACTACTATATCAATAAATGCACTGACGTATTCCGTTAAAAATTAACATTATGTACGTTTTAGGTAATCTGTCCACTCCACATCGCTATAATCGACTAGTAAAATATTAAATTCATCCGCAAGCCTCGCGACGAACATATTTTATTACAAAACATTTGTTGTGGCATTAGTGCTCTTATATTTCACAACTCTTTAGTTATTATCTTGCAACTAGGTAGCTTGACAACGATTCTTTTTCCGTCATTGAAAGTTTAGGGAAAGTTGCAAATCAGTTGCGATATATATATTTAATAAATTTAAGGATATCTAAAATTTCACTAACACTTACATATATTTTAAAAACCTGGAACCCTAACTTTTTAATCCGTGTACTTCACGCACTTGACCAAATTAGCAACTTGATAATATGATACTAAACATAGCCATAATATTATATCTCATCATAGTTAAACGCTCGTTTATTTAGCCTTTTGTGTGAATAAACATAAGAGGTGTGGCGTAGTCTCAAGCAAAGCAGTGGCTGCATCTAATGCAATTTCCGGCTGCAGGTGCACCCGCTAATAAGTGCATGTCATTGCGCCCCAACCACAAAACACTTCACGGTTAAACACGGTGTATTTCTGGTTAGATTTTCAATTTGGACATCATTACGAAAGAGACATTGGCGTTTTTAGATTTTCGTACCTCCAAAAGGGTGTTGACCCCTGTGCCTAATAAAACAGGGCATCCTGACGCGACAGCGTTTTTCTGTGCATGTGGGATCAATTTTTTGTTCACCTGTCTGTTCAGAATTTTTTTTTTTAGGGTACTGTATTAAAACAAGAAACCGTTTATGACACGCCAATTGCTGATTTTATTTGAAAACTAACCTTAGCCAGCGGCTCCGCCCGCTATTAATTCGGTTTTCGGCGTGAAACTCTTTAATTCACTCCAATTAATTAATTAGTTATCCTAATGAATTGCTATAGCATGCTTTAGGTGCAGCAATAGTTCGTTTAACTCTGTTATAGTTATTTCCGCAGTAACTTTGAAATTTTTAGGGATAAGAAGTAGCCTATATGTATGCCTAGTTTTATCCCGATCCGTCCAGTGGTTGAAGCGTGATTGAGTTACAAACATCCATCCAGATATATAAACTTTCACATTTATAATATTGGTGGGATATACACAAACGTCTAACTTATCTGATTCAAATGCATATTAAGACAACTAAGTAATATACCCATCATACAAGAGTATGTCAGGAAATACATACTGCAGGGTTCCGTAACCGTTACTCCGTTATGTTCAAGTCCAAAAATAAGCTTAACTTGGTAGCCATATCTTGGAAACCATTTGACTCTTAAGTTATGTTAATTTAAAAAGTGATTTGAGTATATGTGCTAATATTCTGAGTTTTTTTATTTTAAATCTGGTTTTATTGACCGACACAATATTAACCGAAAATGAGCACTTCAGGAGTCCAAGATTTCAAAAACGTGAAAATCTTGAAAAACTGTAAATATTTGAAAACTCACAATGATTTTAAATCTACCCCACTCAAAAAGGAAAATTTTCATTTGTGCCAACTTTATATATGGGACGTGTACCAGTCTTTAAACATGCCCACTGTTGGGACTCTAGCCTACCCCCACATTGAGCGAAGGCGATTTAGGCAGCATATTATGATTTTTAATATCAAAAAGAAAAAAACTAACTTAACGTATCATTGGCTAGTTAGCGTATCATTGGCTAGTTAGTTACTAATAGATCTTAAAGCAAAAATCTTCATTTTCAAAAAACTAATTGTACTTACGTAAGTAACATACGGATTTTACGTATCAATTCCTTCGTAGATGTCTATTCTACTTCCATTTATTAAGCCTCCAAAAAAGGCTTAATGCAACTTGATGGGGCTTAACGTAGCTCATTGTCGACACAAAAGCATTCACTTTTACCTAACGAAAACTTTTGAAAACGCCTCGTCGAGCCTTTATTAAAACCTACGGCGCATATTGCATAACTGACGGCAATAAGTAACGCGACCGCCTCTCTCGCCGCAACGAATTCAATATCCAGAGAGAGAGAGAGTTGAAAAGTTTTATTATTGCGGCGTAAATATAATGAGTGCAGGTAGTTTCGTCTGCCGGGATTTACGCCGGTCGTTATTCGAGAGCTGCGCTAAGACAGCGAACGTTCAAATTAACTTATGCGGCGAGTGCGAGCTTAAATTAGTTACTAGTTCCGACGTAGACTTTGAAGCCTTTTAAGATATTTACGTTTTAATAATTTTAATAAAATTAATACATTTTTAGCCTCGAAATAATCGCGTTCTTTATCTATTGTGGAAATCTAAGATTTACAATGAAAAAGATATCATCGTATTGAGTAAGAGTTCGCCAGAAAAAAAATGTGTGCAAGTAGGTATTAAGTCTTAAGATCTAAAGACCAGTAAAACTACTTGCATAAATTTTTTCTCTATTTCCATAGTCTGGCGTAGGTATCGAGACTATGCCCAATAAGCTACCAGATCAAAGCGTCCGCCCGCGCCTCTATTTGAATACAACGTTCTGCCGTTGTAATTCCTGGCGCTGACTCACCTTTCTGATTGAGGCTCACGTGGGTCGAAGGGACGACCCCAAGAGCGACAACCCAAGCGGAGGCTCCCCTTCAGACTGGAATAGCCCTAAATATTGGCACTTGGCGTGACGTACACGTTCCGTGATGGTTCCATGAAAATTATGGTAGATTTCTAAAAAACTCTTAAATACATTTTTTATTGATATTAATTATGAAGCTCTGTCACCGTAATGTTTTATCTTATTTTTAGAAGCAGAGGACTTTAGAAGCGAATACATCTCAAAATATATATCTTAAAGGAAAAGTTATTAAGAAACTCATATGCATTCAATTTCTTTACAAAACTGTATGGCTGTATGTATATGAAATACCTGTCTATAAAATTAAAAATAATTGTTCACTGACTTTAAGCTTTTGTATACACTTACCTACAGTGTCAACATTGCTAAAGCAACTTCTTGCAAACAAGACACTGTCTCCCCACAGCTTCCTTTACGAATATCTTCCACAAAACAATATTTAAAACAGATCGCCGCACCATAAATCACAGTACGCCCGAGGTGCGCATATTTCATACTTAATTCTTTCGTGTTTCGGAACTCTTGGTTGGTTTACGAGCCGTCAGTCTTTGGGTGAGGTGTGGCAAGGCTGTTGCTTGCACCTGTAAAATAAAAATACCTTCTTTAATGACGATATAATTTTACTTTTAAATATTATAATAATTCCATAAAGTGACCCTTTTTATAAACCACATAGTAAACATTACACCATTAAAACTTACCCTATGGATAAGTTTTCTAGTTTCGACCAAAGGTGTAGCAGATATTCGATATAAGAGGCTGTGATTTTTCGCGCAGCTTAATCAGCGCTTCTTTAAGATATTGCAGTATTGTTTAACCTTCTCTTTAGCTTAGCCATAATTTGCGGATTTCTTTGCGATGACTTTCATATAAATACGTTATCAGAGTTAAACACCCACAGGCAAAGGTCAAAAGCATCAATATTTCACTTTCCCCAAGTTAGTATAACTTATTTGTATGTTATCTACGAATGTATCAAGACTGGCATTTGAAATTGATTGATAGTCTTATAAGTAAACCATAAATCTAGCATTTCTCGGAATCTCAGCTGTACTCTCCCTTGGCAGCCATATATCGATATATCGCACGCTCGTCCGTAGAGAGCGGGTTGCGTGTTCGGAACCTTGCTTTTGTTGATTCAGTCTACCTGTTCGTATAGCCATAGAAGTAAAACTGAAACACATTGACGCATAAAATATATTGAAATTCCAAACTAAAAACTACTGGCTAAATGCAAATTAATATGCAATAATACTGAACTATTGGGTAATTAAACAATAAGCTTAGGACCATAGATATAGCAAGATTAGACCTATAAACAGTGGTTATCATTCTAATGCTATTTTTGCTATTATACGTGTATTGAAAGAAATACAAACACCGTTCACACACGTCATCAAGCAGTGTGGGTCATCTGCCGTCGGCAGCCATGTTTGTTGTTACCACGGGGTAACAAGGTGTCTTTTTATTTTCTTAAAAATATTTGTTGTTATCTTTAAAATATAAAGATATGACTTAATTAAATGATTGATTAATATGGTATGTAACGTTCCCGGTTGTACAAGTCGAGTGAACGTTTTAAAGGAGCAAAATATCTGTCATTCGATCAGAAAGTCAAACTCGTTTTCTTTGTAATTTTTTGAAGTTGAGTTATAAATGGCGGGTTCAATTCTACTAAAAAACTGGATAGACATTTAATATAAACCAATTTTACATTACATAATTCTATATATAATATAACGTTATTACACCACCACCCATTTCACATTATTCGTAGGTATGACAAATTAAACTGTTCCAAAACAACCACAAACTAACTTAATTTGGGTCTACACCTATTATTCAACGGGCTAGATTGTCATCCTTTTAATGCACATCAAAAGCCAACACGAACGAATTCTCCAATTTGAGCAAATTATGTATAGATGGTCCCATGTAAATGCTGGGCCATCACAATAGACTCCGAGGAAGTTTTGCTGCCTCTTTGATTTTCAAATTCACACCCGCTTTACGCTCACTAATTTTCTTGTTCGGATTCAATTTCGGAACCCTCACAATAATAATTTCGCAGGGAAACTATTATAGTCGAGCCTTTCTGGCTAGTATTTAATTTTGCTCCAAACCGGTACAATTGAAGCGTAAAGATTTTGCGTAGGCGATCTCGAGTCTGGATAAATTTAAACGTGATATTAAATTCAATTTAAAAATGATAAAGTTTTGTAATACAAACGGAAACTATTCGTTTGAACGATTGTCTAAAATATTAATATAAAAAATCTGTTAGATTTTAGATTAGATCAAGACGAATTACTCTAACATGTAACGGTATAAACTTTTTTATTCATAAAATTTTTTGGGGGTTTATTTTCGCAAAAATAAGTAAGAAAGTAAAGGTACTAGTTGTAGTTCTACAAGAAGGGAATATTAGATTTTAAGGGTCGATGTTACAAGCATCCATAGGCTCAGGTAAGCCGTAAGCTTGTTTGTCGCCTTGGTGGTATTTAAAACCTGATAGGTATGTCAACAGCAAATGTATAATAATACCGCTTATCACAGTTTGTCCCATAGAATATCTCACTATCATAAGAAAAAATTGCAATAAAAGTTTAAATAAAATTTCGTCCATTGATAAAGCTTAATTTAAAATTTAAATAAAAACTGAGACAAAAATTTGAAGCAGATCTTGAAACCAAGATTTTATATTGAAATAATCCAAAAACTACCTGTGTTTCAGTAATTACTAAGATAAACAAATAAAAACCTAAAAAATCCTACAACTATTTATCAAGTCGGGCAGAGTGAATATTATTAAAAAAAAATTAATATAAAATTACATACTGTAAGTCCAATAGCAGTAACAGCCAATCTTATGTTAAAACTGACTGCACACAGAGATGCAGTACAAAGGCAGCGCTTCCCGAGCCACACCTGCAATAAGATACTCCGCACTCCGCAACAGCGGGCAAAGTTTCCAGAACAAAGCCACAGCCTCGTCCTACACTTATATCCTACAAGTATACCTATATCGTACAAGTACACTCATATCGTACAGGTACACTTATTCCAGCGCTGTCGAAATCACTTACGTACGAGTAGGTACGGTAGTGACACACTGGCAAGTAACAGTGGCGAACTTACAAGTGTAACAAGTGTAAGTGTGAATCTAAGCTATTGACTTCTGGATGTCCTCTCCTAAACTTGGGCTTTTTCTCATATATTATGACTCCGGTCGATCTGGACCCGTGCCGTCGCACGGTACGTCTTCAAATCCGCGATAGCCCCTTGAGAACCTTTGTCTCCATCGGTTTATCAGTTTGACGAGCGATGTGGCCTGTCCATTCTAATTCAGCTTGCTGACTGTCTGAGCAATGTCGGTATAGCTTTATATAAATAGCTCTCTTCATAGCGAATTTCTAGCGACTTTTGACTTTCTTGAGAGCCTAGTTGAGAGCGATTCTGCCTAATGAACTGAATTTTCATACAATGCCAACACTAATTATTTATTAATAACTTGCCAATGGAAATAGCTGTGAGTAATGTAAGACATTGGCTCGCGGGCAGCTCACGAGACTGGCTGGCATGCAGCGTGCAACATTCTCACCTGGGGCAATATTCGCTAGACTTCGCAACTTTAACGTTTCTGAGTCGACTTCAATAGACCGAATCACCATGGCAAGACCTAATCAATAGTTTTCGGATAGTCTTTAGTACTTTTAGGTAATATTTAGCTGGTATTCGGTTTGTTTTGTAAGCAACGTTTGCATAAGTTTTAGTTATATTGATTCCCAAATTAAGAGTTAGTATGACAAACACGGATTACATGTCTGTGGCACGGTGGTAATAGTAATAATTATATTTTTTTTTTATTATCTGTAATCTACAATTTTCACATTTTAAATTTGTAATATGTGCCAAGCATTCCATGTAATACCTAATTATTGAAATATGCTATTATTACCTAAATAAATAAATACATATAAAATAATAAAGATATGAAATAAAAGCACGTTTATGCTCTATATTAGGTATAGCAACGAATTTGGAAAATGTATAGTGTGGAAAACTTTGAATTAGTACCCCATCGCTGACACCCTTTAAACTTGTATTGTTAGTGGCCGTTAAAATTCTAATTTTATACGTAGTTAAGGCAGTAGAAAAAAAAGGGAATTTTGTCGTGGCTGCGTAAACAGGTTTTCCCGCCATTTTCGTACGTTCGTTACGTTTTTTTTTTTTTAGTGACAAGCACTAAATACCATTTTACATAGATACCGCTACTGATGAAGCTGCCAAAATTTTGCAGTCAGGGTACGACAGTGGGATGATGTTCGGCAATTGAACTTGAGCCGTTTTTTTGTTCGAAGTTCGATCATCAAATTTGGCACATCTTTTTTTAAAGTTTTTTTATTGTCATTTTACTAGAGGGCTCTGCAAGTTTCAGGGCAAAACAACGTATGCCGTAGCTATTGAAATATAAAAAAATGTTTCTAACTAGCCGGACATGACATCTTATATTATATACCTGTGCATTAGTTTAATACCCGGCTAATTTTTAGAATAAATTTTACAAAATATGTTTTTAAATTTTTACCTATTTGCTCTAATTAACTTCGAAGCCAGAGAGGCACGTAACAGCCACGTTCGGGCATAAATACAGTAAGAAATCGGGACCATCCCCATAAATTCCTCTCGTAAAAGGCTCCACGATTATGTTAGAGGGTGGTATTAGCAAAGTTTGTCCGATCGGGGGTGTGGACCCCCTTCTAATACATTTTTCGTTGATGTAACACGATTTCTCGACAGCTCCCGGTTACGTGATGGATTAAGAAGCGGCTTGGGCTCACCGCCGTGGGATTAAGAAGGGGCTCTAATATTTAGGACATCGCCAGCTAATATACAATGTTTGCTTGACTATCGATAGACTTAACCGAATAATACTTCGGGTAGAGGAATTTTCTTCCCCGAGAGAAACGAAATTGGTGTTGATTTTATGCCCCTGTCTCTCGTAGGATTACATCAAAATACCACATGATAATATAGAAAGATTTTATCTCTTGTACAATCGCTATATGTATTATATTTTTAGATTGATATGTTTATTAAATTGTGTACTTTTACCAAATAAATTCTTCGAGTACATACCCAAAAGAATTTTCAGTTCCCAAGAGAAATTTCTTGTATTGCTGTTCATTTTATGCCCGTTAATGTCACAGTTTAATGCTCCAAAATAACACACCGTTCTTTAAAATGTAGCAACCTCTTGTAAATTCACTATATGTATCATATAGGTATATAACTATATTTGGTAAATACTATATTAGATATTTGCTATGAAATGTTAACCTAAATTTTATTGTGTACCTACTTGACCGAATAATTTTGCAAGTAATATCTAAAAGAATTTTCTTTTTCCAAGGGAAATTTCTTGTATTGTTGTTCATTTTGTGCCCTTAATTGTCGCAGGATAAATACTCCAAAATAACACATCGTACTTAAAAAATGTAGAAATATTTATAACTAAATTAGCAACATAATTATAAGCTTACATATAAAAGGATGAGGCCCCCAATAGTACCAACTCACAACGCCATGTTTTCTTAGGTAAGTAACCCTAAATTTTTATTTTCTCTTTTTTCCCAACTATCTTTGTGCAGGAACAGGATAAGACAATAATCATAAATACATTACGCGCGATTGGAGACGTGATCCAGTTCACAAACAACGCACCTCGCCTCGCTTCTTCTTCTGCTCGAACTCTTTATTGCCTATCTAACTTTGACGGATTTAATGTAGAGTTCTTACGATAACAAGGTCTTTTCTTAGATATATGTTTTACTTATCTACATATATGTCCCTAAAAATCTTCATACTCCTCAATATTATTTATTTTCTTGAACACTTCAGCTTCAGTGCTGCTCTACTTAAGAGTGTATTATAAATAAATATATCAATATTTTTGGACATTACACACAGCGCCGGCTGGTCCCAAACTAAACAAGCAAACTAAGCTATTACTATGGATGCCAGATAACGGATACAAATACACATATATACTTATTTTTGTAAATACATACATATTGTTCATAGAAAACACCCAGTCTCAAAACAAACACAAATAATAAATGTTTGTCTTGTGCGGGAATCGAACTCACACCCCATATGTGGCGTGCCCCGCGCCCCGCGAATATGTAAATATGTATATACAAATCAAAGTATTTACAGGGTGGAAACGCTAGGTGATCTCGCTCTATTATTTCTAAACCATACACGATATCAAAATACTAATTATATTATTGATCCTGAAAGTGCTTCACGAGCTCTATCCAATGGTATCATTAATGTTTTATAAAATAAACTGGATCTATCAAAAAAAATTAAGTTCTCAAACTTCCATACATTTAGTATGCATGGCACTCCTCGCATGATACCTACAACCTAATCGTGTTTAAATAAAAAATAGATATTCCCCATAAATATATAAGAACGTAATTAGGAGCTCATAATTTTAATTTAATTGAACATCTTCTATAATGTTCGAAGTGGCATCCTCTTTTTCTGTTAATTTAGTCATTATATCTTCTGTCTCTCCACGAACGTTTCGTAACATCGCTAGAGTAAATAACTCTATAGCACGTCTTATACGAATTTGAACTCGTGCACTATAGAAATAGTCTGTTATGAAATCCCACTTTGTTTAGCTTAGTCTTAGGAGAACCATCTGATTATACATTTATTGAGAGTGAAATTTTTGATACAAAGTCAAATATTTTTAATTTAAAAGTACCTAACAAATAGGTATGATACACCTACAAAAATAAATTAAAATATGTAGGCAGGGACATACAAGCACAACTTAATTTGCCAAGCAACGCGCTAACTTGACTCTTCTATTTACACACCTACATAGCAAGTACTAACTAATTAACACAAATTTTACAAATTTTCCTTAGATTAGCCTACGACTAGAGGCAGGCAGCCCCCTAAACGTATAAATACTGAATAAGCAGTAAACTGTATTACTTTGGCGAACCCTTTTCACTTGGCGAATTAGTAAAAAGCTACTGGGGAGTGAAAATTTTAAGTTAAATGCGCCCGTAAGCTTACGTACCTGGGCATGTGTTTGACAGCAGAAGTGATTACACTGCATGCCTGTACCCTTCCTTTTGTTTTGATTTGGCTTAATTTGATTTGTGACATTTTTCGCGTCTGGAAACGTGCTGTGCTATTAAATGGGATATTTTTTTAATTGTTTTTCCATTTTGGTTGCAAAAATCTTTACTGTGTTTGTATTTAATTTTGTAGGCCTGAGTATTTATTATTATGTATTTATTTTTACCTAAATGTTATAGACATATTAGATTAAAAAAAATTAAGGCTATATATCAGATAATAGATTTTAATTTTTCATTTCTTATTAACAAATTATTAGTTAAAAATAATATTATTACGAAAATATATTATCCGGAAAGTATTCCGAAAATTTTGGCATGTCATTTGGGGGGAGTATACAGTCCGAGTTTTTGATCGCGAAGCCCCCTGTGGTAACTAGAGGGGGAGGAGTAAAAAGACCTTTTTACTGACGGATAAAGGATGTATGACGTAGATAAAGCGGGTCAAATAAATACAAAAAATCACAATATGTAAAAGAACAGCAGAAAATTGAGGGTAACCCTTAACTTTTTATTTTTACCACTTTCAGGTGAATCATGTAAGTTACTCCTCAATATAAACAAATAAGAATCATAACTATTTACTTAACAAGTACATGTTATAAAAGTTATTAAAAACTTGTTTCTTTGTTATAATTTTTTAAAATAAAAAAAATGCAAAACATTTAATTTTTTGTTAATTTCAAAAAATTGTAATGAATTAAATAAACAGTTTTTTGTTACTTTCACATTCCGGTTTTTATCAGTATATATATATAAGCCTTATAAATATAAAGTATTCTAGAAATCCAAGCTTCTTATTAAATATGGACAATACATACTATTCACTTTCATAATTAAATTCATTTTTACCATTTACCCTTGAGAGAACTTTACAAAACCGTACCACAGATTACATAATACTATACTGTACTAAAGCGCGTCAGTATACCCTAACAATTTAACTCATTCTTTTCTCCCAACATTACAGTTATCATTCTTAATAAAACACTTAAGCAAACGAGAATAAAGGTACAATGGAGTTAATTGTATGCCTTGTAATGATGTAAGCCAGTTAGCCGGCCCAGTGGCGCAGCGAGCAGCAGAGCCAGACAAAATTATCATGCGTAATTAAAAATGCCAACATACTCGAGCCTGTCTAATTAGCAAAAAGTTAATAAACAGACGGTTTGACAGTGACATGCTCCCGTGAAAATGCCAAGATGAGATACGTTTAATTTGCATACCCACACTCGTAACGTTGTGGGAGTTATGTCGCAACTAACGCACTGAGGGAAGGATAGGGAAACTGGCTACGAAACTGTATCAGGGAATTGTACAAAAATTATGATCACACTTACTTAATTATGTACTAAGAATGTCGTATTGTGTTTATTAAATAGTAAATTTATAAAAAATATGTGAATTCGAATTCAATAATAATTAACTTTCCCTTTTTGTTGCTAAATGTCTTTATATAATTTACAATTTTGCGGTGTTAAAAAAGTCGATAACACGCTAGCAATAAGAAACTATTATATCCATCCTCTCTCCTTCTTCAGAATGTTCTGTAGAACTTATGGCGCTTACAAACGACACGATCAGTAGGGCCGATCGGTTGGGTTCCTACCGCTCAGTTTCACTAACACATCGACTCCAACATCCAACTTGTCTATTTACATGCCAATCGATGTAGCGTTACCGATCGACCCTAGGGATATTGTGCCAAGTTGTGTTGTCCGAAAACAAATTAAATGAACTCAAATTTAAATGTTGTCCATTGTACTTAGATGTAGAGTTTTAAGGCAACCTCCCACTTCTATCTTCATACAAACTAGTTAGTTTCTTATTATTATATTGTCACCAAAGTATAAGCAGGACAAAATCGATACGTGACTATTAGCCTAGCCGCACACCGCCCGATTTTTTAATCGGCCGATAGTTTTGTGTCTTGAATTTGTATGAACTATCAACCGATAAATAAAAAGGCAGTGCGAGCGCTACCGTATAATGCAGCAGTCGTAGCTCACCGATTCTTTAATCGGTCACTTTATAATCAAGCAGTGCGCAACGAAACTTACACAAAAAAACGAATGTGTTGATAAAAATAAGGTTTTTTTGTTAACAAACTACATAAAAGTCTATGAAATGAAGCATTTTTCAATCTTGCATGTTTATGGCTTGTGTATAAGTGTATATACAAAGTAAGTTAAAGGTTTTGTAATGTATTCACCTCACCTCCATGGGTCTGAAGTTCGTTCATTAGGTCGGGTACCAGCCTTTTGTGAACAATAAAGTGTGATGATCAGGGTGAACTGAATTTGAAATAGGCTTCTTACGATCGTATATGGAACAAATTTGACGTTTCCGTGTGTAATAATTTGCATTCAATCAAGCATAGCGATATTGTTATGCCATAATAAGCAGTAGAATTATTTTTATTTTTAATGTTACTGGAATTTAAATTTTATTATTTAATAGCTGATTTTTCAAACCTGAGTGTAATTTAATAAAATTATTTAATAACTGGTTTTTTTCTTAAAAAAAATAGTAAAATAAACAAATAATATACTAATAAAAAATTTAAATATTTAATCCATTCTATTTGAAAATCAATATTCTGTAGGTTGCCATATATGTATGTATACGAGCGTAGGTACCTCAGATAGGGCAGGGCCTGTCTGCCCTAGATGGGCCAAAATATCTTTTTCTTTGGAATTTTTGCCGTAAACAATTTTTATATTTAAACAAAAATATATTGGCAAATTCCGTGCGTTTTTTGTCAAAATTTGTAAGATGCGTTCACTGCGAGAAAGAATCGCATGCGGATTTGTTACAGATTTGTTGCAGTGCGTTTCCGCAGAGAATTTTTGCACTGTATGGACTTAGGCATTAGAAACTTCACGCAGTAGGTATGCCACTTATGGCACTCATTTATCCTTCCCTAAAAAATCAAATTGGGTTATAAATGACGGAGTTCCGAGATAACAATAATTACAAAAAACATCAACCAAATTGAAAAACTCCTCCTTTTGTAAAGTCAGTTAAAAACATTTTAATTTCATTCATTATAAATACATGCATTGATAACGTTAACTTTGGCCAACACGGCAGCTTAACATTACTGTGGCAAACTTAATTTATTTGTAATTAAAATAGGTATCCATATTTCAAATGATTAAACTATCATATTACCAACAGCTTCCTGGCACAACTCTCAATCAAATGTCAAATAGCCATCGCACTACAACGAATCATTAAGGTCATCTTACACAGTTCTAAGTACAGCCGACACATCTATCTGTCAAATTAGTCGATGAAAACGGATGAAGTGCACTCTCAGGTGCCGAAGACGGGCATCTCTAACAAAGCCAATCAGAGACATACGTCGCAGCCCTAACAGATAATCTATCATAATGACATCGATTTTCTATCTGCTTGTCGAACTTGGGCTACGTGACTGACGACGCCTCAAGATCTGTGTCTTAAGGCTATTTGCAATGTAAGGGTATTTTCTAATCCAGAATAGAATATGAAGAAAACGGCTCCATTAATTATTAAAGACTATAAAATTAAAGATTGCAAACTAAACTAAAATTTTAAATAGGACATTTATTTGGAATTAACCGGATCGTTTGTCTTTGAAATTATTTTTTACTTAAATTAAATGCTTATCTATTTTCATTATAATTTTTCTTAAGTGTATTATCGTTAAAAAAAAGGATATTTACATATGCGTTGCTTAACTTTGAATATCGTTTTCAACAAACAAATGTGCTACTGTTTGTCTTAATGATAAGCTAGATGGCGCTGTACAGGTAATTTAAAATAGTAATGGTTTGCGCCCGTCTCACACTTGGCCGATTTTTATTATTATTGTTATTTAAAAAATTCAAACTATTTTTTACTGTTTGAAAATTGTATTCTGTTTTTACGATAGAGAAAAAAAATCAAAAATGTGTTTCTTGTATGGGGACCCTCCCCTAAATCTAATTTTTTTTATTTGTTAGATAATCCCCTATTATTACACATATTCTGTGAAAAATTCAGGCTTCTTCCGATTTCGGTTTCAGATAGAGCCTGTTAATGGTCGGACAGACAGACGGATACATGGTCAGACAGCGCAGTCTTGTTAATGGGGCTCCGTTGGCATCCTCTGGGTACTGAACCCTAGAAAGAACTACAAGCTCAATTAGTTTAATGCATACAGAATAAACTTATGCACAAAATTACCACATTTGTTCATCACATTTCACATTTGACGAGGAGACGCTAAGAGTAGGCACGCCCCGCTACGTGCTTAATAAGACGCTTTGCGGCCGCTCATTGCCGTCGCATCAACGCGATACAATTAATGTTACGTCGTGTACCTACTCTTCGCTCGTGTGTAAGACCCTTTACAATTTTCTATGTTAATGGCTAAACCCGATTTCATATTACAATTTCTCGAAATCATGTAATAATAAAATGTACAAAACTTAATCTATGTCGATTAAAAATTCTTATTTTTCTTAGGTACCTCGAAAATATGTTACTAGAAAAAAAATATTTACCTTACTTTCACAAATAAAAATGAACTGCAGTAAATAACTAGTTTTTGTAATGTATATGTATGTTAAAGTAACTACATAAAATCATCTATATTTTAACCACCTGTTTATTGAAGTATTTCTTCGATCCAAGGTCTACTGGAAGATATCTCTTTTGAGAAATAAGTGTTAATTTACCATTGCATACTACTATTAAATATAATAAATAAACAGGTTATAGCTGTAGCTATAGTTCGCTCGCTTGCCCGCCTCAGCTGTTATATACCCCACTGTAAAGGCACAGGCATCTCCTTGAAGAAAGAGGATTAGGCCATATTGTTCGCAATCTAAATGTGTTTTTTTACAATAGGTTTTAAAAACGAATGCAATTGATAATACGTAACTTGTGAAACAGATGGAGTATTACGACAATTGTCTTAATTTCGCTGCCTCAGTTTTTATGTGCTAGTACGATATTCACCTGTTTTTATACGTACACTATCATAGGCTATCATATAACAAATGGACAGGATCGACGGTTTTACGTGGCCTCCAAAATACAGGCACTCAATTGCATGTTCCGTTGCGATGTTTATACTTAATCATTTTATAAAAACAAATACCTACTAACCTACATTCAGCACTATTTGATCCTAAGCGCCAAAGTACAATGAATCCTAAGAAAGTCTTAGTAACACCTACACCTAGGACTTACTTACTTATAATATAAATTATAACATAGAAATAATCTTCCTTCTTTGAGACTCCGAAAAGCTGGAGAGTTCAAAGAAAACATATCATAAAGGCCATATCTATGGCTACATGATTGATACAAATAAATGTTCTTATAGCCAAGATGCAGTCAAAAGATAAACCTCGAGTCAAGACTTGAACCTGCAACCCTGAGATTCCTTCTTAGTGCTTTGCCATTGAGCTAGTACGAAAGATATAACCTTTATATGTTTTCTTCAAAAGACTCTAACTATTAGGGAGTCTCAATAAAAAAAAGATTATTTCTATGTATATATATCACGGTTTTATTGATTCAATAAAGCTTTGTGTATTTGTAAGGTTTATGTACTAGAACTTCAGAAAAAAATCTTAAAGGAATCTTCATACAAGATACATGTTACTCTTGTTTTAAAAGTTATAGCACATACAAGCAATATAGTGCAAGCTCTACATAAAAACAGCAAAAAATAAAAACCCGGTCAAGGGCGAGTTGTGCACCTATTGAGCAAGTCTGACTCGCGTTTGGCCGGTTTCTTTTTTAACATACATGTAATTAGGGTACAAATTTCACGAATTTCCAAAGTTTAGTGACGAAATATATCTAAAAAACAATTTATTAGTCTTTATTTATAACCTTTATATTATAGAAGACTAAGCTGACGCAGGATTAACTGTAAAAAGGTTAGCCGTTAACCCACAATTAACTCTGAGTCTTGAGTCCCACACTAACTTTGAGCTCTAAGATCGTATTAAACAAGGACTTGGGTCACAGGGTAGTTTGAATGGTTTAAGTTCGTAGTCTAGCCTTACTTTGATCCTGTAATGAACCCATTTGATAGTTACAATAAATTCATCCTCAATGCACACTATTTGTAGGTACTAGACCAAGTTTAAATACAACTTGAAGTATACAGACTTTATATAATGGTTGTCCAAACGATTGTAGAAGATAATTAGGTATAACCCCTGTATAATATACCCCTGTAGGTACCTATAGAACGATTTAAACGACACCAAACTCTTATTTAAGTAAAAGGCGGTGGTGGGCCTGGGGTTTCGTTTTCAAACCCCGCGTGTATCAATAGGTCCTACCAGGTGGACAGAACCGCAGGAAGCCGATGGGTGCAGGCGGCTCAGGACTGACCGTAGTGGAGCCATATGGGGGAGGCCTACGTTCAGCAGTGGACGTAGGCCTCCCTATATGGCTTATAACTCAAGACTTATGACAAGGTTGATTAATGTCCTCAAACAGTGCTACTCAGGCGTGTTTTAATAAAAATATTACAATGTAAACTATACCATCACGATACCTATTCCTGAATTGATTGGTCAGAGGTACAACGATCGTATGCTCGTAACATGCATATTCAATCGATAGTATTCCCTCCCACCGTACCGGGAACTAACCAAAGTCGAAACAGTTTACCATAATCGAACTCGAGACCTTCGTCATAGACAATACTGCCACTGCACCACTCGGCCCTCGTATTTATAGTTTAAAGTTTTCTTTTTATTTGAAATCTACCAGAGTATAGATATGTACTACGTATATTTCTATTGGTTTTCTTATGTCTTGATAACTATTGAGCGGATATGGAACCGAGTTGAGGGCGGGGTACGCAGTATTTCCCTCTTTCTCGGTTCTAATGAAGCGGCCGCGGTGCCAACGACGTTGAGAGTCATATGGTTTCCTCTCCAAGCCTTTGTCGAACCAACTTTGTAATTCCTAAGGCAAGAGTTACTAGAAGTAACACGAAATTAGAGACATAGAAAGCTGACTTTTGTCATCAGGCTAACCCCATTAAATTTTATGATTTTGATTACAAACGTAATAAAATAAAAAAAAAACGGCCAAGTGCGAGTCAAAAAAATCACGTTTGTTAAATAGGAGCCCCCCTTAAATATTTGTTTTATTTAAATGAATTTATTTATCTCTAAAGTGTTATCTCTAAATATAACTAAATATTCTGTAAATATTTCAAGCGTCTACCTGTTCCCGTTATCAATATCGCGCATAAACGAGCAAAATTATGTTTGTTGTATGGGAGCCCCCTTAAATATTTATTTTATTCTAATATTTTGTATTTGTTGTTATAGCGGCAACAAAACTACATCTTCTCTGAAAATTTTAACTGTCTAACTATCACGGTTCATGAGATACAGCCTGGTGACGGACGGACGGACGGACAGCGGAGTCGTAGTACTAGGGTCCCGTTTTTTACCCTTGGGTACGGAGCCCTAAAAAGTGCTTAATATTTTGTTTTGCAATATTGCTTTATCTTCCAATTACATCTTTCTTACGTCTTCTAGAACTTCCTTTTAAGAACTATAACATAGTGTATTGCTTTTCGCACCTCCTGGAATATTTGTTTTATTTTTACTTCACTCTAACATAACACTATCTTTTTGACAACTGTCTAGAATATAACTATTAAAATTTCCCGCTTATAAAATTTAAATATAGTTCGATTGGACTTTATTCACTAACCAAACCTTCTGGTTCTTTTAAACATTATTTAGAATATTTAGATTAATTTCAATTTTTATTCAATATGGTATTCAATCATTATACATTATAGCACTAACTACTTCTACTATATAGATAGACGAATGCCTTAAGCTTTTAAGCTACGTTTTGTTGACGAGATAACCTTGGCATAGAGAGTTATGACATCGCATAGACATTGAAAGCATTCTATTCACCAAATATAAACGATAAACATAGACACTCACTATTTTGACAACGCATTCACTGCTCTACTTCCTAAGCAAGTGCAGTGAGCATTAATTTTTAGTCAAACAAATCAATTAAATGCACGCATAGAAAGTGTAAAACATATTTAACGTGCTTTAAACGTGGCTTTTAAACTGTATCCCAAGTTTTTTTTTAATACCACTAAGGTGGCAAACAAGCACACGGTCCGCCTGATGGTAAGCGGTCACCGTGGCCTATGGACACTTGTAACACCAGGGGTATCACTTGCGCGTTGCCGACCCTTCAAAAATCCAGTAAGAATCCCATACTGTAGTCCTTAGAGAAAACTTTGGCAGGGAGCTCATTCCTCAACCCAAGCATTCGCGGGAGAAAGTTAACTGTTCCAGTTACAAGTAATTCAAACTTCAGTCACATTTATTTAGCTCCCCAGTTAAATAAACATTGAAACCATCGTAGAGTTTCTTGAACACTTCTTCAGCTTTCATTTTGTCGCATGCAAAGATACGTTTCGTGATTAAAACACGCCTTTATTTGTATACGAAGTAATTAAGGATGCCGCTGCGGTTAGCGCTGTCAAAAGAAACTTTCGTATTTATTAATTTGTCAGTCAATATTTGCTTTTAATAACCACCGTGTAGGCATAATCAACCTGTTTTTGAAGGCTTTATTATAAATAGCTACATTTATTAACTACTAATTGCTACGTCTTAGCTCGGTGCCTTTACTTGGTTAAAAAAAATGTTGTGGAAGTGTCGTGATGGTATTTATTTTTTATTTTATAGCTATAAAAAAAGCTTATATAAATAAGTTATGAAATAAATATGTAAGTTATACCTGCAGTCAGGAAGTATGTCTTGTTCACGAATATAGTACCAATTCAGCATATCGCCCTTCACACTTCAGCCGTGTCAGACGCACCCATTGCCCTAACATATCTAAACTTATTATAATTTACGCCGAAGAGTACGAAAATACGATGACTCATAAAGGTCCCATTCTCGGATACTCTCTCGTCTGATAAAATATGCTCTCCCAATTTCCGCATTTCCATACATTCGCGTTCGAATAACATTCAGGGGTGAAAATATCGGGCATAACTAATTTATTTGCTTTTACTGTGCAAGCGCGGGATGCGATAATGAAGGTGTGCACAATATATTTTAATAACGTACTCTCCGGAGAGACGCCCTGTGATATGTATAACGAACTTCAAATACGTATTTTTACTTTTCATGGTTTGTTACCTCTGTAATTTAAGGAGGGGAAGAAGCCCGAGTATAAATAATATTTATTATTACAAGTTTATCAACAATTACATAAGTATATTAATAACAAATAACAAGTTTTTAATGTTTTAATGAAATTGTGTTTTAATGATTGTTATATATTTTTGGGAGCTTATTACGAACACTTTCGAGTACACTAGACTCTAAAAAGCGGGGAGAAAAGGTGTGGAAGTACTTTCAAGGGTCTCGAGAAGCAAAAATTACTTCAATTCATTTTACCCTTAAATTCCAGAACCTGGTTTACACGATCGGTACTGTTCCCAATAAGCTCCCTAAAGGCTACGTGTGCCTGTGTGTATGGCTTAGCTGTGACCCTGTTTTGTTAATAATGACCTCCAGATGTTATATAGGCACTAGATGAGACCCCTGCCCCGATCTGGTGAGTAAACATTTTCTTGTCCATTACAAACGGTGATTGTTTGTATTCTTTAAAAGGCTGAATTACAAAAAAAACCCTTCTTAGTGGATGCTGGTCTCGTATAATGAACCTATATTTGCCAAACTTCAAGTTGTATTGGCTTGTGGTTTTGAAATTTGTTGTCTTATATATGTTTGTCAATTTATTACCAAACCAAATTGCCAAAGTAATGCTATATATTCGATTCTACATGTTTTTTGTTTGTTGTATGTTCAGCATACCAATATAAAACCTTGGAAGATGTTTACATCACCTTTTCTCGTCCCACAGTTTTCACCGTATCGGAAGTATGTCACATCCCGCTTCGGCGGTATCAGGCCGCGACTCTCCGTAGATTGGATCGAGTTAATTTCACTCCACAAACAAATTGACAAAGTTTAGAAAGCGGCATATTTCTTCGCGGTCGCCCCTCGCCCCGCTGACAGACTCTCGTATAACGGAAATTAAATTTCACATCCGAACAAGAGTGGGAACAGACGCTGCGACAAACGTGCGGCAGGCTGCGGTGACGCACGACACGGGTGCGGCTTCACGCCGGGGATGTATAAAGGCTGACTATAAATGGTCGTAACACAATGATATTAGGAGTTTAAATTCAAAGATTATCATACTCATTAAAATTTTGGATGAAAGAACTTAAGTGCAAGGTCTTGGCCGATGGTTCTATAGGTACTAGTATTAGTAACTAGTTGTAACTAATAATGACAGACCAACGATGACGTAATATAAAGAGGGCCGGGCGGAAAGCGTCTTCCTCTAGCAGGCTTTTTATTATGCTGGCTGTACACACTTGACGAGAGCCTGTCGCCGAGAGTCTTTAGCCACGAACCACGAGTGTGTACACGATGTGCTCTTGCCGAGAACACCGTATTGGTCTAACCGCAACGACACCCTTTTCACCAACACCATTCGGGCGCAAAAAAGCGACACTTGACCGAGCGTCGACGAGACGAGACGAGAGATAGCGAGACAGATGAAGAGCACCATGTACACACTCGCTCTCACCCTGACTCGGTGTGTCTCGACTAGTTTGTAGAGCCGGCATTACACTTACAAAATTTTTATCACACTTGTTAAGATTTTTTTTTTTTTCAATCCTTAACAAACCAAATGCTTAGTGTAATTTTTTTTTAAACTTACCCAACACTAAAAATAAATGTAGTCGTCATATTTTACTATAAAATATGTACGTACTTACACCTAAACCTAAAATTGTTTTGCCATTGCAGAAAACGAGTGAGCAGGGACTTCATCATCATGTGAAAGTCGATGTAATTCAGCTCCTCGACAACTTTAAAACTTTAAAGAACGAAACCTTTTGAGTTAATATAGAGTAATGTAGTGAAAAACTAGTGCTATACAGAACACAAGAACAAGGTCTTTGTTCGAGGTTCACGCCGTTCGAAAGGACGACCCTAAGAGCGACAACCCAAGCCGAGGCTGCCCCCACGGGGAGCCCTTGAGCATTGGGCACTACATTGGCTGAGACTCCTTCAGACTCTCGCCCAAAAAAGTCCGGTGGAGCAGTAATGGCTGCATCAGCCACACTGTACTTTTCAGACAGAAAAAAAAGGTCTTCTCCTCAACTAGAGGCTGTAATTTAAGTGGCATTAGACATATTTAGATGTAAATACTCTTTTATAAGACTATGTTAAAAACAAAATACTCATTATAGCCTTTTATAGATTATAATAATATTAGGGAGCAATGTTTAAATATTGTAAACTAGGAATAAAAAAATGCCATTATATAACACAGATTTCTATAAAAATTAAATTCTCAAAACAAATGGAAATATTAAAGATTTTATTTGATTTCAAATGGATACAAATACACTGCAGATACACAATAAATAAAAATAATCATCATAAAATATGTGATTATCTTAAAATAAATTTAGTATATTTAATTAAGTATCCGGTTGGTATTACCAAAAATAGTTTTTCCTCTATAGTCGTCGCTTTAAACGCCAAAAACATAACACTAAACTAATCCGGCTCTGTTCTATCAAAATTGCAATTAAAAGCCCATTTGCGCCAGTGGCTGAGCTGAGACAGAGCCAGGGTCACCTCGGGAAGGACGCACGAATTGCCCATTAGCGGGCGCTTTGGACCTTGTTTACACCGCGCTTGCCCTAATGACGACCTTTGCTCTTCCCTTCGTTAAGGCGAGAGAAAACCTCACACTAAAAGGCACGGCTCCCTGAACTGGACCCGCAGAGACGTGTGAGACAAAACGCCCCATAAAACCGAAGAGTGAAAAGGACAAAGGTTGATGGCTTTCGGATTAATGCCCATGTACACAGCCGTTAAAAGGCTAGCCAGAGCGGGCGGTGCGCCAGGGTTAACAAGGTTATTACGGGATGATCCCGAGCAACCGCCGCCGTAAGAGTGTTAATTATGTTTTAGAAAATGAAGTTATTGTCGCTTCACGTATTGAGGGTTGTGTAAAAATAATGGGTCCATGCAAAAATAAGTTAATGCTGTATTGAATGGCACAAAAATCAGTGTCGCCTTTATAAATATTATAGGGTTGCTACTTTGACAAAAAAAACTCCGGGTTGCCGGGTGCCGGGAGTGCCGGCAGAAGTGAAAACTTACTAGCTATTTACTTACCATCACTTCATTTACATATTTATTTATTATATTTGTTTATCTACTTTTTTGACGTGGTATATTTGACATCTCAATCTGTCATAGAATTAAAATCCCATATCCAACGTCCCTGTACTACTCATAATCGCCATATACTAAAAATAAAAACTAGCCTAATGTAAATAAGGTCACGTGTCCTGACGCGAGTTCCGTCTTACGAATTTTCGATCAGGACACGTGACCTGACGCGAGTTTAACATTTTTTACCCATCACAAAAAAGTGGACAACGCCGCTAAAGAAGTTTTCACTTCATAAATAAAAACAGGATATACTGCTATTAGAAGTGAAGTCTTCTTTGTAGCTACAAGTGAGTCAGAATGGTTGTATCGCATTTTACTATGATACCACAAACAAAATTCATCGGCTTACTTTTTAGCGATTGTGTCCGTTTTGCATATACGAATAGTAAGTAGCGTGTTGTACCCGAGATCGCTTGCTTTTGAATGCTTCAGTTTTAAATCCCCATCTTCGATAATCTTTAAAATTACAGTTTCCATGGAAAAGGTATAATTGCGTAAGTAACACGCCACGAGGAAAAATATTTTATTTAAAAAGAGATGACTATATTATCGTTACTATCTGTTCGTCTTGGTTTCTCCCATAGTTTTTTAAACTAACTCAATATGCATGCTTCTTCCATACCAAATTCCACTACGAATGACTAAGGTGTAAAGGTTAAAAATAAAAGTAAAAATAAATTAAAGATGGCAGACAGAATTACTTTCACATTTATTATATTAGTAGGTAATTTTATTTAAAGGTATAAATTTAAAAAAAAGACTCTGTTATTCTATAGGTAGTAGTCGCTAACATAAAGGCATTATACATAAATATACATTACAGACGTATAAATTCATTATTTTTTATTGTTAACTAGTTTTTGGCTGCGGCTCCGCGCTAAATTTGGTTATCGGTGTGAGACAGCAACTCCTTGCCCACGGGAATATTTTTTTTCTGTGTTTACAATATACTTTTTTTGGCACGGAAATAGTTGTAGGGACCGAGAAAAAAATATATTACTTTTTTCCCACAAGAAAAATACTTTTTACGGGTGAATCCGCGCGTATCGTCTAGTTGAATCTCGTAACTATATGATTTGTACTGGCTTAACTCCTTTGACTAAGACCAGTTACTAACGCAAATCTAAAACTATCGAACTCAGAAACAAGACTTTTGCACTGTGGGTTCCATAATTCAATTCTCAATTCATTGTTCGATATTTAAAGACTCATTATTACACGCAGCGCTCGAACATCTCCCACTCGGAACGCAAGTTGAAATCAAAAGCGTGTGTTTGTAAAAAGTACTACAACTACATATTTAAAAAATCTTTTACACTTTAACGAAGCTAGAATATTCCAGATATTTTAAATATTCTAAAAAGATTGGATTTGGGGGCTGTAAAGTAAATATGAGGGCAAAGTAAGGGTAAGTGCTAGTGCAGATATAAAACATTATTATGTATATTTAATGATCAAAGGACAAACTTTCTGTTGAAATAAAAGTTTCTAACAAAATTAGGACTCAACAAAGTTTGTTTTTTTTTTTCATGATATTGGTAACCATTTTACAAACTATTTTTTGTCTATGGCCGTTGAGTCTTTTTGTTAAATATAATTAAGTAATCTTGCTTTATTGTTAAATTTAAAGCTTGTTTACGTGGGGACCCTCAAAGTCAGAGTATCCCATTTGCACTTTTACCTGTTTTTTAATGTCGGGTCCATTGCGTGTGAGACTTTTCCATTTTCTTTAAATATGGAAGATCCAATCACGATTTTTCTTTTACCCAGTCCGTGACTAAAATCGATACTTTATGGATTCTGAAGTAATGATGCTTACCTTAGAAATGGACCGCGTGCAAACCTGTCTATGAGAACCAGGCACTCCATCCTCAAGACAATCCCACGACGTGTTCGACCCATATTGCTTGTAATAAAAATTAGACTTTTTCAGGTTTCATACATTTTCCTACATACACAGGTACGTATAACACTAGCAAACAAAACTATTTCTCTAAAATAATTACTCCGCACGCACCACGTGTGCAAATTCACCATAAATCCAAGCATTAAGTAAAAGCATTCATTACTTAAGTCCCGTAAAACCCTTATCCCATAACGTTAATAACACAATTACTATAAATCTATCATCGCTGAACAAACGCGGTCCGAATCTCAGCCTAAGCTAATACGTTTTGTCCACACCCGTATTCGTACTTACCGTTAGGGAGTATACGTACTTGTATTTGCTAAGCACACACGCAGCGCCCGCACGGACGCAATATAACCTAGAAGACGGCCGGGTTGAACTCCGGGTCTCCCCGACCCCAGAGGACAGTAATTACGGTAGGCAAATTAAGCAGTAAGGGACCCCAACCCGCACCCGTGTCCATCTTTGTATTGCTACTACTCGCCGGTTTATTTTAGGTTATTCCTTGTCTTATTACAATGTTGCTCGCCTCCCCTGCGGCGCGTTCACCTCCGCAACTGATTTCAGAGTTTCATTACGGTCTGTCGAAAACAATCCACTCTAAATATCTATTCTTGGGCGCGCACTCGGGAATTACATTAGTCTGAGGTGGCGAAGGTTCGACTCAATTTGTTTGGCCGTAATAACACAGCGCTATCAGGTTATAACAAATAGGATATTGTGAGCTGGAATCGGAGGAAAACGATTTCGCAGTGTTTGCTCGATTTCGTAGTCTGTCGGATAGAAAGGTCATGTATTTTATGCTTCTGATATGATTCTCGACGTTCTCGAACTGCACCTTACCTTCTCAATTACGCTGTATTATAATATTCGACGTGAGAATTTAAGTTGTTTCCTACTAATATTTGAAATATACTTTGAAAGAATCAAAGCAAATATTTAAGTGGATGCAATCAAACTGTAAAACATCTATTAGCTCACTTTAGAGGTGAAATCAAATCGTATACCATCAACGCGTCATATCACAATCGATACCGTATTTTTAAGATTAGTTTTGATTGACTATCACCCTTAATGTTTCATATCTGCCAGGTGTCCTGTGACGGTTTTTGAAGTGAAAACTTCTTCAGCAGCGTTGTGCACTTTTGTGATGGGTAATAAATGTTGCGACAGGACACGGGACCTGCTCGAAAATTCGTAAGACGGAACTCGTTTTTATTTTTAGTATATGGCGAGTATGAGTAATAAAGGGAGGTTGGATATGGGTTTTTAATTCTAAGACAGATTGAGATGTCAAAAAAGTAAATAAACAAACATTATTATTTATAATAAATAAATATGGTTACGAAGTAACGGGAAGTAAATAGGTAGTATAGGAAAAAATAAATAATTAATATTCAAGTTTACACTTCTTCCGTCACTCCCGGAGTGCAACCCGTTTTTTTTTTTCTATTTCTTCTGCTGTATATAATTGCATTCACTCGTTAGGTTTTTTTTGTGCTAATAGTCCGTTGCATTATGCTATAAAAAATAACTAATGATCACAAAAGTACACTTTACGGCGAGTTATTTTGGAATGAGAATATGTAAAAAATATTTCATCTGTGGAATTATCCTTTAAGCATTAATCATTTGGGTCTAAATAATAACATCCAGATTAGAATTTCAAAATTGGTTATATTCAAATACGAAAAGCGGTCTAAATCATTGCAATAATTTTTTAAATACGTTCTCGTATTTTTCTTTATTAATAGAAGTATTTTCTAAATGGGTTTTTACTTAAAAGTTTAAGAGTAAACCTTGACAACTAACAAAGTCCTCCGGAGCCCTCAACACACCTTGCAATGCGAGAGTTTCGCGTGACCCTTCGGCTTTAAAAGGCGAACGGCTTTTCACAATAGACCCGACCACGCAACTCCTTCGGGAATAGCGAGAAAATAATTTTGTCCATTAAAAAAATCAACAAGCAGTGACCACTCTCGACGTGGAGATGGTCACAAAGCGTCTCGTTAGCGACGAACGTGCCGGTTGTCACACACTTCAGCCCATCGGCCCTTCGTAAATAATGAGAAAGGGCGGTTCTTGTATTCTGTGGAATACAACGATAAATTAGAATGGATAAGGCAAATAAATAAAAATATGACATTTTCAAGCGTGGTAACATAGATATCCGTGGTGGCTTAGGGGTTCTGATTTCGTCTTGCGCTCTGAGTAGTGGAGGTTAGATCCCAGCGTGTACCAATGAGTGTTTTTCTTAATTTCCCTTTTTCTTAATTTTTGGTGAAGGAAAACGTCGTGCGTAAACCTGCATACATCAAACAAAAAAAGACGTCTGTGAAAATCACAACCGATACTGGGCCTGCGTGTGGACGGCCTAAATCGCGCTCGGTGAGAGTAGGCCGTGCCCTAAGTGAGGGCGTATGAGACTGATAAGGAAGGAACAAAGATTTAACATAAAATAAGTCTTATTTCAGGACTTTGGACTTATTTGAAAGGTGTAGCCTCATTTTAATTGTCTTTTTAAGAAAATATACACGAAGTATTATAGCAAATGAGGCCAAAATCCCGTATAAGTGTAGTTGTGACAATTATTTAAAGGAGAAAAAAAAAATTGCCTCAAGTATTACGATAAGTAAATCGGTTTTTTTATTTATTCTTATTAGCCCTTTAAGGCAAAACAACTTTTGATGCGAATAAGTACTTAACGCATGCAAATATTCAGATGCATATAAATAGTGACTCAAAGTGCCTAGCTTGACGAACTAGCGACATAAAGAAAAACAGAGATAACGAAAGACAATTCTATTTCTTTTAATATTCAAGAATGAAGTCAAAATAATAAAATAATAATAAATAAGTCACATCCAGGGAGAATCATAGTTTAACATCTCTTTAACCTCCTGGGAAACCAAAACCTACACCGGGTACCGTCAACTTGTCGTCGACGGACTTCTAAGGCTGAATGCCTCTTAGATTGCCTGCCTTCGACCTCCTAAATATAGCTAGTTCTCCAAACAAGAAGTTGTATTAGACGCGTGAAATGGAATTTCCTGCGTCTTGTATGCTTGCGAAGATATACGCTTTTATGCTGACCGTAGCAAGGGATCTTAATGGAGTTCTGTTGAATTAAGATTGAATAGCTAGCAAATGTAGAAATCAAACCATAGACAATAGTAAATAATTGCAGCGAAATTCAGTTACTGATGGATAGTAAAAGTGTAGAAACGTATAATAAAAGTGTGATGTTATAAACCTTGGACTTCCTTATTTTTCTTTGATTTTACTTGATTTTGAAACCTTTTTTTAAGGACAATGGAGAGAGTAGCACAATATACAGTAAATATGTCATTGAGAAACTATATTGTTTGTAAATCAATTTAAATGTGTTTAGGGTTTCGACAAAAATAGTAAAAATGAAACTTCGGAGTCTGACCGTATGTAGCAGCTGTTTTCTTCAGTAACTACTAATGCTATCGACTTAAAATTTGATACAGTTATATAACTTACATGCCCGCATCTATCTAAGGTAAAAAAATATAAAAGTTAGTTTATGATTCTTGGAAATTAGATCTGAAGTAGGATATTGAAATCTGGCTATGGCCAGGGTACCTATGTATTAGTTGCTATGGTTTTTTATTTTCGACCAACAATTTAAAAAAAAAAACCATTCCCTCTTTCCTTAACTCTGCATTTTATGAGCCGATAAATCTGAATTAATTCTAAATAATAGATTTAATATATATAGAATTTTTAAATACTTAAAATAAAATGAAATTTTAAAATGTAAAAGTTTTTGAATTATTGAAAAAAAATACATATTTATTATAAATAAACCACAGCGCCACCTACCCGTGATTGTAAATCATCCATTGATCCACTTACACATACACAAAAAAAAACATCAAAATCGGTGCAGCCGTTTAGTAGTTCAGTGACAAACAATGACAGGTGGCCCTAATATGAAATTCTGTACAATAATTTTTCATTCCGCCAGAATTTGAAAACCAAGGGAACCAGGATTTTACTTATCCTGCTAGTTAATTTATACATTTAATTTAGTCGCTCTGGCAAGAACCTATTAATTTTATTTCTTTATACATATAATCTAAAAAATAACCGCTTGGAAAAGTGATATTGAATAATAAAGTTGATAACTATAAGTCCTTGCTATGGTAAACTATATTTTTATAAGAAATTTAGTTAGGTATGAGATCGAAGAGTAAGACAGTGAAGAACAGGGCTATTTACATGAATTAGCTGACATTTATGCTTCCGTTGAGACAAGCCGCGGTGCCACCTGGCGGCGAGAAAATTATTCGCTCGTTATTCGCTCTACCGCCTCCATCCCAGCCCTACTATCTTTTGAATCTGCTATTTATAGGACAGGTTCGCAATGTTTCTGAAAGTTAGGAATAAGTAAACACAAAAGGGGGTAAATTAGACGACGTAAAATATTATTGAGAAAAATTTGAGCGTTTTTATGGTTTCGTGGGTTGTGAGCTGCCTGTTGAATTGAAGGACGTGTGTTCAATTCCCGCACAGGAAAAACTTCATGTGAAATTTTAATTTTTGTTTGTCTCGTAGTTTTAAATTATTGATATGATTTAGATAATATTAAATCCATTGTTTATATTATATTTTTTAATTTCTAGAAATAAAATTATAAGTGAAACAAAAAAATACACTAGCAATTTAGTAGCTGTCCTCTGTTATCAGCGGAGAGGAGGAGGAAAGATCTCGTCGCCACATATAATCAAGAAAAAACTCAGAAAACTAAATAAAGTCTTAACTTACTTTTAGTCGTAACTTACTATTGTTAATTGAAGAATCCCTATAACGTCTCCGACCTCCGTCACCACGCTAAAGCACCTATAGACACAAGAAATAAACAGTTTAAAAAAATCCTTAACTGATGCGAACGGATTCACAGTCTCGCAGGTCAAGCATTTTTAAAAATTAAAATTAGAAATTCGAATATTTTAATGTCTCCAACTTTAAAGTATGTACGGGCGAAATGCCTATAATTTAATACAATGGTAACCTCGTCGAATATTTTATTAATTATAAAGCTATTTAATTTAAAATGTACAGAATATCACCTGTCGAAAATGGTCTCTCATTACACGCTTCAGCGAGCCTCGTCTGGCCTTGCTTATCCTGCAAATGGTATCTTTTAAATAGCTCCTTTGCGGAGAATCTATCGACGTAGACTTCGGGGAGCCATGGAGCGGTGTATGCAAATGCACCGATATGTGCACTGAGTTTGAAAATGGAATGTAATTGCTAAAATAATTTCATGGAATAGTAACAGAATGTTAGAATAGAATTGGATTTCTAGACACAAGATATGTGATTTCAGAGTGTTTTTAATATATGTTAGATTCTTAGCATTGGTCTTTTTCTCATGTATTAGATTAGCAAATGTCAGAAAAATAATATTCATTTGCCTGGTATAAACGCTGTGGTCCGCCCGAGTCCTTTTCGTGGAAAGGAAAAGAAGAAGAGAAAAAAGGACGTACATAAAATCTAAGTTATCTCTACTAATATAATAAAGCTAGATTTCGTTTGTTTGCTTAAATGCTCTAATCTCTGAAAACACTAGTCGGATATGAAAAAATCTTTTTGCATTTACTAGCCTAGTTCTTGAAAAAGTTTATAGGCTATTTAACATCACGTTAATACTCTTAGAAGCAGAGAAAAGAGAAAAATAGTGCGCGTGAGTGATACGCCCATTGTGCGCAAAAGTAACAAAAATAAAAGGGCAGAACAATAACAAAAACAAAGTCAGATAACTTATGTCTACTTGTTTTCCTTTAAAATAACAAAACTCAACTTTTTTGTACTAAACGGGGCCACATGGAATTACCGGGCCCATGGGTAGTTGCCTTCTTTGCCTCTATAAGTAATTAGGGACCGACTATGGCCCTAATTACCCTTACCCATCACACACGATAGGGAAAAAAATTATGAAAAGTCATATACAATTTAGTTACCTAATATAAAATAAAAGCTTTTTGACACATTATGTACTTGTTGTAGACTTTTCGATGCCTCTAGCTTTGTCTGCATGGAACTCATATTAAGTAGGATATTTAAATTTCGACTCTTTCCACTAAGAAGCCTGAATTTAGCTGAAAGTCGTATATGTTATGACTGGCTAAAGTCGTATATGTTATGACTGGCTAAAACAAAATTATGAGGTTACTCTTTACTAAATTTTAATTCAAATATATTGCTAACACTTCCCTAGCAGCCTAGTTGGTAGTTTGACCGGCTGCTGTGCAGAGGGTGTGAGTTCGATTCCCGCACTGATTATGTAATAAATATTTGTGTTTGTCTTGAGTCTGGGTGTATTTATGTATGATATGTATGTAATTACGAAAAAAAAGCAATATATATGTATTTGTATCCGTTGCCTGGTATCCATAACACAAGCTTTGCTTACTTTGGGGCCAGACGACGCTGTGTGTAATGTCCAAATATATTTATTTATTAATAATATTACTCTTCAGATAGAGGAGGAGAAAGGAGTCTCGTTGTGTTCTCTGTTCGGATGGGCGCCGTTTGTCTCCGGCGCACCTCGCGCGTCCGATTTATGGCACAGTTTTGTGAACTCTTAACCGTTACGTGATCTGCTTCCGAATCCAATTTATGCCCTTCATGGGAAAAGTTCCAGCGCCGCCTATTCTTTACGACTCATCGCGATGCCAGCAGCGATTACAATCTGTTTTCAGTGCCGCTGAAATTTAGTAGGCTTTCAGTCACAATGATTTCGTTATTTTGTGGCTGCAGAATGCCGCTTCTGTTTTCGATTTAGTTGCTTTTGAGAAAGAAGTAGAAGCCTTGATATATCACAAAGGTGCGCGTCAATATTACATTCCTAGAACATAGTAATCAAAAAAAAACTTTAACAACTCAGTTTAGTGTGCCTACATTAAACGAAACCCATAATGCGCGACTCTAACTTTATACCTAATATACCTTTCATGTAAAAACATTTTTCAAACAGGTGTAGTGGTTCAGAAAATTAAATTTCATATATAAACAAACTTAAATAATCCGCAAACTTAATCGCAAGCCATTATAGGTCCCATATATAAAAGCTGTCTGTTCAAAACATGTACTACGCACACACTACAAGCGAGCAGAACAAGTTTTAACTTCAACCAAACTTTAATTTATAAATTCTCTAGATATTTGGTGGTGGCAAGTTAAGCAACGTCGGGCTTGGTCAGTCATTGGATTGATGACCGCTTAGCGGCACACTTTTTTTGTTTGCGTTCGTAAATAGTAGTACGGATCCCATGGTGCGCGGACCAGACTAGCACTTCACCGATTTTCATACATTAGTGTAGGAAGATATAGATAACATAGACCTCTTTTTTCGTATGTGAAAGAAGCCACGGCGCATAGTAAGTGCATTTATAAACCTTTCTAGACTATTGTAACAAGTTTCTATTAATCCTTAAATCTTCAATTTAAACCTCACGTCAAATGCCCGAAAGCCTTCGTTATTAAATGGGAATACGTCAGGAACCGGCCAAAAGGACGAGAGTTGATCCAAACAAGCAAACTGTGGGGATTGTACTGTCCTAACAAAATATTCTAAACAATTAGCCAACGAGGGCTACTCTTGGTTCGGTCATCTCCATTGAAATCGTTCGTTCTGTCGACTTAAAAAATATAAATAAAACAGAGCCACATCTACATACCGGTTCTCCATTATTTTTGGAGTTCTGTAAAAAAAAACCTACTTCTGAGAGCTAGGTTTCGTAAAAATAACGTAATTGATAAGACGTGCTTAATTGCGTTAATCGCTAGATAAGTAATATATGCAGTTTCTAAAGAAAGTAATATATATTATTGTCATTGCATTTATTATGATATCAGATTTCAGTATCAAAAATATAAAATATTTAAATGTAAAATGACTGACCCACTATATCAAATCAAGCTAGTTGATAGATCTGTCAAATGTTTATTTCTTAAGTCAAGATTAGCTATTCAAACAAAGCCATGAGCTTCTGTCAGTCTTAAATAAACTACTAATTGGTATAATTTATATGCCTGAAGAAACTTTCGTCATTTTTAAATTTATCATTTTTAAATATGACGAAAGGGAAGTCCGTGTTACAGGGGACTGGTCACCCAGTGGGCATTTAGCATTATTATTTATTGACTCTCCGAGGTTCCCGGTTCACTTTTCACTTCTCCCCTTCGACCGGCGTCCGAGCTTGCAAACAAATCGGACGAAGTAATTATTAAGAATACTGCAAATAAAGGGTCTCAAGGAACTTCATTAGACATTTTGAATACGGGCGTATGTAAATAAAATATTGGGCTTGAATGGTTTTAGGAAAGCGTACACAAAAAAAGTTTAAATATATTTAAACAGTGAGTTGGACAGGTTTTTTTTTATACCACTAAGGTGGCAACGAGCACACGGTGGTTAGGTGCCTACAGCTTATTATGAAAAAGCAGACATTTTATTTTTTTGTCCGCTGTACAAATAAAATACCTGATCTGGTAAATTTGTTTGGTAAATAAAACGAAAGTTTTCAATTTAATAAGTATTATTTTCGGCTGAGTAACCGACAAACCTTTCTAATGAAGCTTGTATCTAAAGCCTTAAACGAGCAATTCTTGTATATATATATATTTATGATCTGAATGTTGAAAACGGCTCCAAAGATTTTCATGAAATTTAGTATGCATAAATCGATTTAGCTAGGTCCCATTTTTAGGAAACGTCGTTTTATCCATGTTTTCAGGCAATGATAAACTGAAAAGTATGACTCTTCCTGACATCTATTGGCGAGTAGTAATTCTATTATTTTCGACACAACAACACTAAAGCTACTTAGCAATAGATGGCGTTGTGAAAAAAAACGAGCAGAGCTCCAGGTACTTACAAATAAAATGCTAACTCTCAATTTCCGTCCAGAGAGGACAAACCCGCTGATTATGTCAATGATGTAAAAATTTAGTACATACATATAAAACAGTTACTGAAAATATGTTATTGATTGAAAAGATGGAACCTATTAAAAGTGTTAATTCTACTATCCATTTTTAAATACCCTTTTTTGATTTCAAATTATTTATTTTATAAGGCATAATATTCGTAAAAAAATTAGAATAGACATAAAACAATTGATTTAAACAATACCTGTAAATCAAACACGATTTCCTACTAATTTCAATTTCAATATCAAAATAATAATTCAAAATAAATCTGTCAATGTAAGTTGTACATATTTTTCGACTACATTTTTTGTTTATAATCCTATGCAAGTTAGTAGGTAAATGGTTTATTAGTCACACAGCAATACCATTATAACAATTAAACAACAATACAATAACAATAAACACAACAAACTACACTACAGTCGCAATGCAATACATCAGAAAAAAAATAACACATTCACATAATATACAATGGTTAAGCTTCTACTTAGGTTTTATGGGTGTAGCAATGTTCATATTCAGAAATTCTGCTTACCAAATGACAATACTGATTTTCAATCGGCGACATACTAAAATATTGAGCAGGTATAATATTTATTGTAAATTTAAACAAACTTAGTAATAGGTATACCTATAAAAAAAAAGAATTCTTCGTCTGATAGATCGGAAATGTAAGCATTCGTAGTTTTGTTATTTCGCGCTGGAGATCCTTTTCTTGCTTGAATTCGCGTTAAATGGAAAGGAAGTTAGTATAGGGAGGTATTCCGATCGGCCGAATAGAACAATCTTTGTTTCCTAAGGCTACATACACTACCAGTGTACCCTGACACTTCAATACACTACAAACATTCCAGCTTTTGTAGGCAATTATTATGTTTACAAAGAGCGGAATAGGTCGAAGTAGCTTGGTGGTTAAATCGCCGAAAAGTAAAGGCCCCGTCCACCCCAGCTCCGTCACGAATAAATCAGAATCTAATACGGTGCGACAAGATTGCTAGAATTTTCCGACTTATTGAACCTTTTGCCAATCGGTGAAAAAAATAAAAGGCTTCTTTTGTTTTGTAAGGGCATGTTTTTTGAGTGTTCAAAAACTTCAATGTCTATTGTGATGCCGCGCTGTTTTTAGTTTTTATTTTTTATAACACTAAGGCTGGCCAACAATTTTAGAAAAATAAACAAAATTAAACCTAATATATAATTATTAAATGTGCTACCTGACAATGCAAAAGAGACATAAAATCTTCATGCAAAATAATAAAAAAACCGTGCACTAGGTTTGTAGTAATTCTACTACGTGGGTTGTCGCTATTGAAAAATATTAATTTTGAATATCTTAAAAACTGTATAAAGATGTTGTTAATAGTACATTATGATACTGGTGAGATAGGCTGCTCATTACAGACGAAGTTATGAGTTGCATAATACAGCCGAGTGTGTCAGCTCAGGACGACTTTTTTGAAAACACTAAAAGGACACTAAATATTTATATTAGTGTTAAAAGTTGATTTTTAATGGAGTGTAATAATTTTAAATACCACATTGTATTTATTATTCCAAAAATAAGAACTCAATTCATTGGTTTTTTTTTCTGTACTTATTAATTGTCATTACTGCACAAGTGCATAATGGACGCTATTAAGAAACCGAAAACGGTGCGTGCAGTAAAGGCTGATTTATGAGCAAATGTGGTAGAATAGGAAGTCGAGGGCTGAACATAGTCACGAGTTTGTAAATACCAATTTCGTACGTATGTCATACAACGTTTTTCAACACATTTGCGAAAAAGCAGTATAATTTATAGGTAATAAAATAAACTTTTGCATTCCACTGTTTTTAATAGCAAATAAGAAATTATTCAGATAGGTCATTAATTTTAGAAAATAGTAAAATTTAAACAATTATTGAAATTCAGTGAAACTTGCTGCTTTTGAAGAATAACTGACTGACATTTTTAATTTAACATGAATTATGTTGAACGGGAGAATAGGGCGTAAAGAACTACATCTTTCGTCTCCTTTTCTTTAAGTATTAAAGTGAGTCAAACTTCGATGGTTCTTTTAGTATTAAAGTGAGTCAAACGTATAGATCATCAGAGGTCCGATCGAAATTAAGAAAAAAACCGTAATGGATAAGCACGGCGCCAAACAAAGGATCGTGCGGTAAAACAAGTAGTTATGTAAGAGTACTTATTTTGTTGAAAAAGTAATAATCGTTAAATTTATTTGTATCGCCCTATTAATGTGATGTTTTATATTTAGATAAGTTAGAGGAGGAAGAGGCACAAAGTTAACAACTTACGAATCCAATTAATTATGTACCTACATAAAGTTATCCCCACCATTTTTATTTGTAATAAAAAAAGTTGTACTGCTTTGTACTCGAAAAATTACATTAGGATGATTTTTAACCGACTTTAAAACAGAAGGTTATTAATTCGACCCGTATGTATGTAATATTCTCAGAATTGCACAGTTTTTGTATATTTTGGTCTATATCATCAGCTTGTAAACATGTGTGCCAAATTTCATAAATGTATGTACATACGTATATATGTTTGTCCGCGCATATCTCAAAAAATATAAGTTGGATTGCAAAAAATCCTTTTTATTGGACTAGACATAAGTAGTCAAATTAGAGAGCAATGAAAGTTTCTTCAAAATCGGTTCAGTAGTTTTTAGTTAGATGGAAAGTTAAATGTGTGTCAGTCACGAGGAAACGTGTCGTTGGCTTAACAGTGAAATTCTAAAACATCTCATGATGCATGTTGTTTCAATGTTGCATGCATTTAGACTCCAGCTAAACAATATCGGTGAAAATTTCAAAAAGTGGCTAAGCAATTTAAAAATTTATCGTGTAACCGTTAGATGGCAACTCTTCATGTATCATAGTAGATACTATTATTTTACCTAAAAATACACCTAAAGACAAGGAAATAATTGAGCAAATGTCACTTTAACGAATAAATTTTAAGTAATTAGTTTCAATTCAACTAAAATTTAAAGAAATAAAAAAGATATTTATAAAAAAAAACTGACTCAAAACAGTTATTAATTTAATAAATAACTAAAAAAAAACTAAAGTAATAGGAAATAACTAAAGCAAATATGCCAATTAGTTTTGAGGTCGATGCAGCTCAGGAGCGTCCGCACAACGCAGTGTACCCTCTTCTTCTTCTTCTTTCTTCGATTTGGACCAGATTCCGCATTATTGCATATCATTTCTCCAGGGTTATGTGTAAATATAGTTCTGTGCTTATATCTAAGTTTGGCGAAGCGCCATATTCAAGTTTTATCGCGACGATATCGCGCGTCCTCATTTACATGTCCCAAGATAGGGCGGGAGTTTTGGTGTGAATCCTTCAGAAATTGCGCGTCATGTCCTGCTTATTTCTTCATAATTCACTATTCATGAGCGTTCGGTGCACAATTCTTAGCACGCTTTCGTAAAACAATGCCAAAATATACACATCGAAACACACTAAATGAATTTAGAAAAATTAAACACGAAAAAACACCACTCCTTCTTAAGATTCGCGCCAAAACTGCCAGTGTACCCTCGTGTATCTGTATGCCCGTTCGAGATGCGATCTCGCTAACATCTACTTCGGTCGCGTTCAGCGCTCATCGCCGCGGTTTGGGTGGTAGGCGGGGTATATGGCGTGTTCAACAGTATTGTACCGCATACTACGACTACTAAGTAACAAAATTTATTTCAAATACTAAGGCTGGCACCGATCTCAAAAAAATAAGTAAGTATGTTTCCTTTAGATTTTTTAAAAGATAAAACTTTCATTTTTCTTTTTTATTTGTGCTTAGTGCTTTTTCAGCTTCAAGTTAGCACCGGCTTTATATCTTCTTAAAAACATTTTATTGCGCTGTGACCTATGACATGTCCACTCGGGTTGGGCTACGTTGTGTTGTGACAATACCATAATTGTAACATAATATTTATGTAATACAATGTTTGTTTTTATTCAAGTTTTAGCGCGAAGATTTTCATTAGTAAACAATTCTCAATGAACGTACTACCTATAGCAAAATGCATCTTTAAATTAGAATGGCGCGTTCAAATATTCAAGTTCAGTAATATATATATATATAGATGAGAAGTTTATACATTAGATGAGAATTTATGATTTATTTTATAAAAGGTTTAAAGCTAACAAAATATAAGTACAAATGACTTACGAATCATAGACATCAACACGGAATTAATTGTTAAATGTAGGTAGTAATCTTACTTCCGATTTATTAATTGTTAATTCCGAGACTGAATGGTTTGAAGCTAACTATGGTTGAGTGTTTGATTGGAACTAAAGAGCCAGAATAATGTTTTAAAAGCGTTGATTGGTGGTTTGTTTGAACGTATGTGATTGGTGGTAGTTTCAAGACGAGCGCTGATTGGGAGTTTTATAATGTTGAATATAAACGCGAAAGCTTAAGTTACTTAGAACTTTTATAATATTGAAAACACCCGCGAAACTTACCTAAGTGAGTCGTTTAACAACCATTAGGGTAGCCTCGTACAATAAATATTCTAAAAATAATAAAGGGTAGTTGTCTTGGTTTTCACGTATTCTGTATAATGGTCGTTTAAGTTTATTTGAAATTACCCGGGGTTTGTTATAACTTCACGAACATTTAGAACATACTATTATTATTTTATAAGTTTAGGATAATTAGGCCGTTTTATCTAGACCGTTCATATTAATCTAGGACTCTATAATAGTACCCCAATCAACATGACTAGAATTATACTTAAAAGATATTCTTTTTACTCTGCTAAAATTAATCCGTCCGGAATAAAAAAAAATAGGGGGGGGGGGGTTTGAAATGTGGACTGAGATGGTTGCTAGAGAGGGATTAGTTGTGATAAAAGTGCGTGGTCCTATACATACAGAACATTCAATTGCCGTTGTTTAAATTGTCGAAACGCTGCCCGACCAATAGTCCATAGTCTACGTTTGTGGGTCACTAGAAGCTAGGAACCACGTTCGGTTAAACAACAGCTAGATCGTGCCACCATTACTGGTTAGTAAATACTTTTATATTGTGTGTTTTTTGTGTAATTCTTTAGGTTGTGTTTTAAAAATAGCTAAATTAATGTTAAAACATCCAAATGACGGGTCCGCCTTTGCCGGTTAGAAATTTATGGTAGAAAGAGATCTCAGTCACCTCAGTAGGAAGGAATATGTTGATGGACCTTGTTTCTACGACTTTTTCAGCTAGGTAAAAATAAATCTTTTTTAAAAGTAGAAGTGGGACCTAAGATTATACCAGCCATAATAATTATATAGCCCACTAAAGAACTAGGTCTGCCAAGCGATACAGTAATCACTATGTGTAATCCATGTCCATCCTTAGCGGCGTTAGTAGGGTTTTACTATTTTGGCTAGTTAGCTAGTGTAGGTGAGCGCTAATGTACATTGTAAGAGGGCACCCCTGAAACCTACTTTCAGGTCGCAAGTCCTGAACGCTGAGCTACCTGGTTCCCACTTTACAAAACGAATGGATTTAGTTATTCGATGGATTTTACTTTCAAATGTGGAAGTAGCATAAATTATGGTTCCTTTGTGTAGGGATGACCGAAAATCATATAAATCTTAAGTACCTGTGTCCTTTACTTTTGATATTCGACTATTTGCGTTGTTTAGTTTTGCACTGACTTTAGAAGTGGTGAAAACTCAAAGTAGGCATTATTTATGATCGTAGTTTTAGCTGTATTTAATTTCTTGAGTTTCTTTTACCTTATTTTATATACTATTGATTGCTATATTACTCTGACGTCCCTCTAAAACAACTGGGTTTACTACTTATTTAACACGGTTTTCGGGTCCTACCACTTTTGACGATCACGCTTGGCCAAATAAAATACTTCTCTACTATAATTATTAATGATTAGATTCTTTTGATTTCTCTCTGAGTGAGTGTTGATGCTTCAGAAGTTTCTGAGAACAATTTATTATTTTATTAAATTATTCATTAATGGGGGAGACGTTACAATGTGCCGTAGAAAGAATATTGCAGGTTTGCAATTTTCTGATAAATTAGTAGCAAATCGGTATATGTGTCGTGATTTATGGACCTGTAAGACCTATTTTGCTATTATAATATATTAACTTTAGTTATTTCAGCATGCACATCAATAAATAAATCTTAATGAGGCTGTTAAAATACCAAAACATACATATTACATTTCATTTATGAGATAAATGAAATATACAATTACCTAGTTATAACATTGTAACATATCGATTAGCAATACCGCCATAGTGCGAATAGTGCAAATACTGGTAAGATGCAAACGGGTAAGGCGGGAAACATGAAAATCGCTTGTCTGCGGCGGGCTTGGTAATTAATTCTATTCAGTGTATCGTAGTCTTGTAATAAGTAGTTTCATTGTATATGTCTCAGTTAGAATTGATTTTGTAGAGGTAGCCAGCACTTAAAAAGTAACTCCTTCAAGATACGATTGGTCAAATTGTATGACGAACTTACGCAATTAGCGTTTCATTATGGTGCAACGCATTAGTGTTTACCACTTTCTTACAAATGTATAGTAGCAACAACATAAGTGTATTCCAATGCGGCACAGGATACACTTACCGGCGAGGCTAATTTCACATACATATTTTTTTCATTTAAACATAGGTTTAGAAAATTTTATGAAACATCGATTTATCTGTGCATTGAGACCTAACAGCAGAAATATAATATAGTTAAAATATCTAATTTTCGACCCTGATTCCTCTTTAAAAGTAATTCAGCTCCTCCATCAATATCTTTATTTAAGGAGAAATATAATTATTCTCTTTATAAAAATATTTATTTATTTATAAAAAAAACTTTTACACCCTCATTACAGGTTTTTCAACCTTATGCGATAGTTGGCACAGCAAGTGTTTCCATTGTATAAAATTACAATTATAATATATATAATAATAACAATATAATATAAAATAGATAAAATATCTAATTGTCGACCCTGATTCCTCCTTAAGAGTAATTCAGCTAGTCCTCCATATCTATAGTTAAGAAGAAATATAATTAGTCTCTTTATAACGTCATATGCTAAAAGAAGCTATTTTGTATGTATAAGCTCGATGTTTGTTGTAAAATGTAATTTTAGTTGCAAAAGTCAGGAGTGCGGCACTAATGCGTCCTCCAGCCCCCGGATATGAGATAGTTCCTCGGTTACTTCCCGTTTGCACGCGCACAGCACTAGTGCTAAACACTTTATAGGTACGTATAGTGCAACAAACTTTTCTGACCCGGTGGACAAAAAACAAAACTACAGGCGCTATATTTAAATGGTGTGAACTAACGACACTAGCGACCAAACACCCAGGGTCAGAAAAGTTTGTTGCACTGTATCTGCACGGTAGCTGAATGTTGTTTTTTTTTTTTACTTTATTTCTTTTTAACCTGACGTTGCTTACGGTTCGATGAAGACCAATAATTTTAAAATAAATTTTATTTTTGGCTTTAAAAAATCAAGGTAAACGCTTAATGGAAGTAAGTAGGTATAGTTTTCTTTTTTGATTTTTTTTTTGGTTTATAACACTGTGGGTAGAAATTTAAGTTTTTAATCAATTGATAATAAAAAATTGTATGCATCGTGTTTTACTGTAAAAAATAGATTTTAAAGGTCTGTACTATGAACCAGGGGAACCAAATTTTATTCACAAAAAAGAATGAGGGGGAAAAACTATTGTAAGATGGTTATCTTAAATTGTAATTTTTATTAAAAATATATCAATTAGACGGACTTTTTTAAAAAAAAGTTTAATTTTCAAGATACAACACAATTTTAAAATAAAACAACTAAACGGAATTCAAAAACTAACTATATTTTAAAAAAATCTTATAGCAGACAAAATAATTTAGGCAGCTAAACCTGTGAACCCTTACCTTTATTGGCGTAGCATAGTAGGGGTATGGGACAGCACGTCACACAGATCCACAAATGCCCAATGCCCCCAAAAAATGTAAGCTAATGTCGATTGAATGATGTGGCGACGCGATTATACAACTGGTTCACGCACAATGGACTTGCTTTAAATCTGAATAAGACTAACTTTATGCAGTTCAATTTATCTGGACGTGCTCCTGATAGTGTTGACTTTACCGTGGGTGGAAAAAGGATAGCGCAAGTTCTCGTAACTTGCTTTCTGGGCTTCGAAATTGACAGGGGATTGACTTGGCGATGGCATATTGATAATCTATGCAAAAAACTAGGCAGCGCCTGCTTCGCCCTTAACCGTCTGTCGAGTGTGGTATCCAGGGAGGCGGTGCGAGAATGTTATTTTACAACCGTCCACTCACTGTTGCAGTATGGAGTCGAACTGTGGGGGCGCTCCGCTGACTGGCAGCGCGTCTTTAGACTGCAGAAACGAGCTGTTAGAGCAATAGTTAGAGTAGGTAAGTCAGACAACATCGGCTATACCTTACTTCAAATCGCTTGAAATATTGACTCTGCCTTCTTTACTTATTATGACTATTGCCATATATGTAATGGAAAATATTTCGTGCTTTGCAAAAAACAAAGATAGACACCACTACAAAACCCGGAACCGTGGAAGGCTTCAAACAGTGAGCTGTGGCCTGGCAAAATCCAGAAAGCTAATTCAGGTGAAAGGACCCACAGTGTACAACCACTAACCAAAAGGCGTCATTAACGCCCCAACTACAAGTGGTTTTAAAATAAGACTAAAGAGTTGGCTTGTCGACCAAGTGTTCTATAGCATAGACGAGTTTTTTGACTTAAAAATATAACTGACATGCAATTTTATAATTAAATCGACACATATAATTTGAACAATCTTTTACAACTTAATTTAATAAAATTTATTTATATTTGGTCTAATTATACTACTGACTTGTTGGTTAAATATTATTGTATTCTGTATTGTTATTTTTAAAAATAATGGTAATGTTTAGGTAAATACCTACCTATCTAATAATGTATATCCATAAGATCTTTGTACATTGACGTGTAATACTAAATATTACCAATAAATGATGTCTATGTCTATGTCTACCATAGTAAATATGTATTATATAGGCATACAAAACAAACCCCAAAAAAGTAAATACGGGAGCTACACGAATGAGAACCTTCACTTTTTTTTAGCTTAAAAGTAAATATGCTTAAACTTAATAAAACCATTCCAGCTGGCAACATTGACTGAATACACTAATGAGACTTTAATACTCTAAAAATTATTCAAATTCACTCATGCTTACAAAAACAAAATGCTATAACAAGCTTAAGTAGCCACTTAAGACCCCATTTCATCTCTAGTCGAGGCAGAGGCAGCTCATACATGCGACGCATGAATGAATCTGTATGGACCACCATATTACATGCACACGTTAACAGGACGTGTGCACAAGCCTCATTTCATGCTCCACAGAACATCTTATCGCCGGAGGTCATACTGAGAGTCTAATTATAATTACTAATTTTCGTATGCTCAAAGCCGTTGTTTTTGTGGCTCAGTTTTTGGCTTATTTCATGCAAACTCACTAGCTTTTCTAATTAAAGCACAAAGGTTTAACTATAAAATAACAATCCGCTTTGTTTTTTTGCCAAATTTTCAGATGAAATGCGTTTACGCTTAAATTGACCGATTTAAGATTAATTTGCTTGAAATTTACGGTGTTTAAAACCGTTCTTAGGCTGCTTTTTAATTAATTGCTGAGCCAGTGAAATAATGGAATTAACTTAATCGAATAGTTGTTTACACTGTGTCACTGGCTGCAATTAAAATTGTTTCGGAAGACAATAAATCATTGGCGGGAAAGTGAAACATCACGGTGTTGCCGCTGCGTGCACACCTTGCAATAAATTTACTAATTTCTCAGCAGCAACATAGCGAAGTGGTGTTCGGTAATTAAATTAATTTTGTGTATATATTATATCATTTGCAATATTTATTATAATTTGCTAAAATAACCTTCTAAATAATTACATAGCTAAGTGGATATTAATATAAATTTTAAAATTTATATCAGAGTCTATTCGTTTGTTTGTTACACATGAAACTAAAAGCCCGCGGGCCGCATGCAACCTTCTATGCCTGGCTGCGGCCTGCTCTAATTTTAATAATGGCTCAAATAATGGTTTTTTGAGAGAAAAAAGACTTGTAATAAGTCAACTTGTGAAGACACCACAAGTTGACTTATTACAAGTCTTTTTTCATGTGCGGGTGCATTCTGTTGTGTATGATAATGAGTTGATATTTTACTATGCCCGCACGCCATCTCGCATTGAAAAACAAATTAAATCGAAATTCGATTATGAATATACTAAAAGATATTGCAGCTAGTTCCATGTGATTTATCAAACTAATTAATCCAATTCCACTATGGTAGACAGCAGCGCTTATAAAATTAATTCAAGTACGGTTTTTTTTAAAGTTCTTCTAGTATGATTAAGTATAAAGATACTACTAGATAGTTAAGTATAAAAAGTCTGGAAAACATACTTTTGGCACAATTGGCATCACAAGGACTACATTTTTTTTCGTTTATTGAAACTCATTTTTGCTTTTGTATTACTATATTGTTATTTCTTATTTAGTTTATTATTGCTATTACTTATTATATTTAGTTTGAATAAAAGACTAAAATATCGCGTATATAATAGTTTACTTTTTTATTATCTACCGAGATATTCATCAATTTTCTTTTATTTGTGATACTTTACTTTAGCAACAAGACTACAAATAAATGACCGAATACCAACTTTCAATAAAACTTCTTCATTTTATCTAATGCTTTATGAAAGTGACTTAATTGTGACGTAAATCATAAAATGCACGTAATAAAATAAGAGGCAAAATTAGATAGAAAATACACAGATGGGAAAACCACCGCTAAAATACTGGTAATTCCGACTTAATTTGCTCCTTTCAGGTCGTGGCTGTCTGCTGAACAAATTATCTTGACTATAATATTGTATATTTATCATTAAATTGCCTCGGTGAAGAATAAATCAAGTTCGGGAAGAGACGGGACGGTAATGAAATTTGTGGGATACTGTCTTTGTACCGTAACGTTCAAAACGCAATTTTGTAAATTAAATACTTATTTGCTTATATTTTTTAAAGTCTAATGTTTCGAAGATAAATAAATAAATAATTTTTTGCACATTACACACAGCGCCGTCTGGCCCAAAAGTAAGCAAAGCTTGTGTAGTAAGTACCAGACAACGGATACAAACACATAAATATTACTTTTTTTTATAAATACATACATAAATACACCTAGATTCAAGACAAACAAAAATGTTTATATAACGACATAAATGTTTGCCCAGTGCGGGAATCGAACCCACACCCTTTGCTCAGCAGCTGGCAACAGTACCAAATAGGCTGCGAGGGAGTCAACATATTTTTATATTTTCGCTCAGTGGCATTTATATTTCACTGCGAGTGCCTCACCGGCAAACTTATTTTCGATCTAGCTCTCAATTAAATGCATTGTGCTTCATTTTCCCGGTCAAAGTTTCCATCTTGGGTTACCGCTACACCAAATCTTAATGTTAAGTAAAAATTATGTTTTTCATAATTTGATCAAAAATATGTAGGTAATTTAAAAAAAAGCCTTTATAATAAAAAAGTAAACTATTATATACGCGATATTTTAGTCTTTTATTCAAACTAAATATAATAAGTAATAGCAATAATAAACTAAATAAGAAATAACAATATAATACAAAAGCAAAAATGAGTTTCAATAAACGAAAAAAAATGTAGTCCTTGTGATGCCAATTGTGCCAAAAGTATGTTTTCCAGACTTTTTATACTTAACTATCTAGTAGTATCTTTATACTTAATCATACTAGAAGAACTTTAAAAAAAACCGTACTTGAATTAATTTTATAAGCGCTGCTGTCTACCATAGTGGAATTGGATTAATTAGATTATGTTGTGCAAAACAGACTAACACAGAAGCAATCAAGTTTGATAAATCACATGGAACTAGCTGCAATATCTTTTTAGTATATTCATAATCGAATTTCGATTTAATTTGTTTTTCAATGCGATATGGCGTGCGGGCATAGTAAAATATCAACTCATTATCATACACAACAGAATGCACCCGCACCAAAAAATGGTTTTATTAGTTTCTCTACGCCTAAGCCCATATTTTCTTTCTACACTTCTATCTTGATCTTTAAGTATTTTTTTCATAAATTATGGTTTTGATATTCAACTGTTTATACATCTAAATATTTCTAAAATCAAATGCGAATTACCATCATAGGGAGTATTTTAAAAATCAAATGGTATACAATTACCATCATAGGGAGCACATTATTTGCATTAATTTCTACATCGACTTACACGTCACAATATGTACACATTTCCGCACTTTGCTCGTGTAAATTTGGCGATGACTGTCGCCTGCCATCAGTCATTGCCAGGGGCTGTCGCGACACCTCTTTATGACGTCTAATTGTAAGATCATCCACTAAAGAGAAGGGTTGACTGATTATGTAACCATGATGAGCTGTTTTAGCAAAATGAAAACTCCCGCCGGAAAGTTAATTCAACTTTTTCATTAGTTTTTATTGTTAAAGTACATTAAAATGTAGCCAAGAAAGACTTCTTATTACCGTTATACACGAGTATGAATATACCCAGTTCCGTAACATTGATAAAAAATATAGTTAAGAAACACCGAATTTCCCTACCAGATACAAGTATGAACATCTTTCCAGCTGCATGTCTATCTTGATTCTCCTAATGGATTCCCATTACGTTTCTAACAGCCATCCTCTGCTTATTTCCTATTATTCTAAAATGGTGGTGAAGAAAGCTTTATTTCCTTACAATGTCAGAAGTGCAGTTTTGCCTCATCAAACTTCATGCCAAAATCATCGTATATGGCTTTAACTTAGCTTGTCAATAATAAGGGCAAATTTAAGGAACCATTTACTTACATTAAATGATGAAGATGAGCTAAATGAAGAAGAAAGGAGTGATTATATTTTTAAAGGTCGGTGTTGTCCCTGGTGTTGTTATGGACGTCTATAACCTACGGTGACCGCTCGGGATCAGGCATAAAGGTAGTATAAATGGATATGTGAAACTAATATAAAAAGGATATAAAATAGACAGGTATAAAATAGGAATAATAAACCTAATAGGTATCTGAAACATACTAGCCAAGCTAGGTCGACCCCTATACATTTCTTTACAATTGACGCAAAGTTGTGTATTTTTGTATTTTTTCTCCCGTATTTTTCTTCATGTTTATCGAAGAAAGTTAATTTTTCCATGGAAACAATAAAATATTAATAAAATGGATATGTACTAACTGAAATATTTTATTTTGGCTTATAACGCTTAGTGAAAGTAAGACAAGTAGTATATTCCCAATTTATTTGTATGCGAAATCGAAACAAAGGTACGGCCACGATAATTGGAGGCGACTTTGTGAATGCGCGCTAGACGAGACTTAATTGAGGTTTTAGAGTTGGGCTAATTCGCCCACCTTCGATCAGTCCTGCAGCCCTGGTCCCCTCGGGTTGAGGGGCTTCGTCTGGCAAGTCGGTTAGAGCTAACAATACTACGGTGGCCGGGCTCCTGTTAAGGTTAAGTGGGGTCTACCACTTGGTGTTTTGTTTCATATGAATCCATGTTTTAGCTTTAGAAGCGGTTACTAATTTTATGTTGTAATAAATTAATGAGAAATATGATATTATGATATGACACTTATTTAATATCTACCTCTAAAAAAAAATATAGGCTTCTAGTAATTTTTAGGGTTCCGTACCTTATCAGTGGGTTACTTCACATCTTAAGGATTTGTCTGTATTTGTTCAAAGGTGTTTTCATTAGCAATTCAGTCATACTAAAATATTTAATAAGCATATTTGTGGATTAACCCGAGTTTAATGATACGCAACCCTTTGTTTTTAATTTTTACTCTAAAAATAATTATTCTAAATGTGTACGTGGATAAAAGATAAATATATAGATGTATAGAATGATAAATCTTTATTAATTACCAGTGTTTAAGGGCCCTGTTAGCCAGACTAGCGCCGCCATTAGATATCCTTAAATTTCTCTTATCGGAAATCAAATTTCTAAAATCCAAATGTTGGAATCATAAAACTAGTCATAAGTTATTTTTAGAAGTTATGTGAGTTATAGTTGACATTTCCGCTAAAATACGTCGTTTTTAGCAGCAATAACTAGTTTTATATTTCCAACATTTGGATTTTAGGAATTCGTTTTCTACGAAGATAATTTTGAGGATATCTAATGGCGGCGCTAGTTAGCTGTTATATTCCCTTTAAAAGTAATTAACAAAAGTAAGTATACAAACTGGGTAACAATTTAGACGATTTTATCGCTGATTAGCGATTTCTTCTAGACAACCCTGTTCTTATAGAGAATAATCAAATATCGTGCTTGGTAGGTGGTGAATTGCACGCACAGCAAAATCTTATACATGTTTATTATTTATGTGTATGAATAAATGAGTTACATATACAATATGATAAATTACATATAATAATAATAGCTATAAAAAAATCGGTCAAGTGCAAGTCGGACTCGCGCACCGCGGTTCCGTAACATCATTTACGTACTTTACGAATACAAACAAAAAGAAGAGGTGTGCAGCTAAGCGATTACCCCATCCAATAACTGACCAAGCCCAACGTTGCTTTATTTGCTTTTTTGTTGGCGATTCTACCTAATACATGTTGATTTAAGATGGTAATGGCCCAAAACCGTTTAACACTTGGCCAGTTTTAATTTTTTGTTATATCTTTAGAGCTCACACTATAATTACTACAGGTATAAAGCTTGTATGTGTAACTGCCTTTACGGTAAAGCAAAAATAACGAAAACCTATTTCTTGTATCCCCCTTATAAATATTTACTGTGTAAACTTTTTATTATTTGTCAGCTAATCAAAATTCTGTGAAAATTTTAGGCTTCTTCTACCTAATCCGGTCTAGAAGATAGAGCCCGTTAATGGTCGGATAGACAGACAGGTAGACAGATAGCGTAGGCTTAGTAATTAGCTCCGCTTGCACCTTATAAATTGGGTCTGGAACCCTATAAAAAAAATTAAAAAAAGGCTTACCTTATTTTCAAACTCGGATTAGAAAATAGCTTACACAATACGTTCTTCCCTAAATAGAAAATAGCAACATTAAACACAGAAAAAAACCACCCAACAAGAACTCAACTAGAAAGCATCGGATGATTAAGAGTCCGCTCACGTGCAGTATAACAAAAAGTAACAACTAAATATTTCAGATGCGCCCGATAGAGGCCGGGTGCGGATAACAAAAACTAGGGACCCGACCGTGGGGCCAAGTCCCAACACCCGCGCAGATATGATAATCCCAAGTATGTAAAATAGTGAAATTTAAAGCCTCCATGTGAAGAATTGTCTGTTGAACAAATTATTCTAATGTGGCCCTTTTATTCGAGGCACACTCCATGCACGGGTCACCGAGCTCCTCCAGCGCTCATTTGTATTTCAATAAAATACCACTAACCCTATCTAAACAGAATTATGATTCAAATATCGGGTGTACTTCGCAAACTGAATGCCTGAAACTTTTAGGTACGCACAAAGTTAGCAGGTCAAGTATTTACGCAAACCGCTCTTCTATCAGTTCAATTTACAAACTAACTGACCGTTAAAGATTGTAATAACAACCGTTTACTTAACTTACAGAATATATATTTGAAAGTTAACTGTGTATGTTTAAACTCTGACCTCGTAAAATAAAAAAAAATATTATATACTTTGTATGCGTTGTGTGGCAATGAGAATTACCGCATAAGTGCCTTTCACTTTAATGATTTTTTTTTAAATTTTTAACAAGAAAAAATCATGCCTATGAACTAAGTTCTTATTTTTGGAAAAACAAATCCAACTTGTTTGTTGAAAGCATATCAAAACTATAAAATACCATGAAATATCAACATTTTACAACATTAAACACTAATATAAGTATTTACTGTCCTTCAAGTGAAAACAGTCGTATGACACTCGTGAGCTTTGCTTAATATGTGGATATAATTTGCTTGCTTAATATGTATAAAAATCTGTTAATATGAATATGTATACACTTGGCCAAATTACGCCATCGCCTACGGTTCAGGTTGCAACCCACAACCTCGCCTATAATGAGAAGCCTAGCTCACCTGTGTACTATTGTGTATAATATAATACGGTGAAAATAATTTTTTGCAAATGAGACCTGTCTAGATCAATTTATCACTTCTCTGGCGCGGTAAATTTCATCAAAAACGTAATTACAAACAAACAAATATCGCCAGTATAATATTAAAGTATGGGATTATAGTTCTTTATCTAATTTACCTTAGTTTTTTTTGATTTTATACATTATATCAGATTAAAGGAACTATTTAACCACATAACCACATAAACCATAAACGTCGGATTGCATGGGCACTCAAGTGGATAAAACTATTTACACATTTTATTTAACTATCTTCCATTAGCTGAGTTAATTTAACTACAGTGAAATGTGACAACATTTATCAAAGTTTGTTCGAAGTTCCTCGAAGTAACTCAACTGCAGCTGATCCATTGAAAACAAACAAAAAAAAGTCGTCGGGTTACAATGATTTCTGCTCCCCGATACAGTCGCAACATATTTGTTAATACGCCATTTGAAATCTGTAAATAAAAGGGACGTATCAGCGGAATGGGATCCGGTGGGTCCGGCATATCGTCTCGCTTGTCCGATTTACATAGCATCGAAAAGTTCACAATCGCATTTTCCTCATCAGCCTACGGGGAGCATAATTCTTCCGTCCATCTGCCGTCTTCCTGTCCTACCCTTGCAAAAACCTCTTTTCACAGCGCTCCAGCCGGCGGCCATGTTCGCGATACATAAATTTTCACAATCGGTCATCCCTTAAATACAAGTTTTAGCTCTTTATTTGGACAGAGACAGGCTAAAGAATGGCTCGTTCGAAGTCACCCTCTGATTCGTTACGTATTCAAATTATTTCACCATAATGTTTTTAGGCCGATTTGTATTGTGAGTAGATATATGCCCCTAAAGTTTTTGCATTGATTTTATTCTACTGTTCTTAATTGAAATTGATATCCTTCGTAATTCAAAAACTTTGTTCCACGTCAGTAGAAAAAGAAATCCACTTTTTTTTATTTTTTGTTTGGGCATTCTGGCCTTGTTTGTTGCATATGTAGGTACTTTGACAAAAGTGCTCGCAGAGTAAATGTAAGCTGCATATGGTGCAGGGAAAACCAGATAAGCTGTGAACAACGGACGTCACGAAGTCTTTTGTGAGCTTGTCTTACCTGAGGAGGTTGATTCAGCGCTGACGGCCGCGCGTGATGTGAGCACCGGATCTTCCACACACACAATGGACTAGCGAGACTAACATGTGCTCTCAGAATTTAGAAATATGATAGGTATGCAAGATGGAACACTATAGTAATTTTTTTCCGAATAATTGCTCAAAATTCGCATTTTGCTTTGTTTTACAAAATATTTTAATGTCTTTTTTTGATGATCCATTAACCAAATTACAAAAATATTACATAATAAAGCCACGGAATCATCATGCTATATTTACTTCAAATGCAAAATTTTATAAATTGCTGACATTTACAAATAAGCCAGCATGACGAGGAGCACGTGACCCAGTCGTATTCGTCTATCGGTAACGATAAGCGAAAATAAGCAACATTGGGTGCCGCCTTGTTTCTTAGCTCCTCTGTACTTTAAAGAGCATGCATCGAGCTGAAGGTCTTGGCTGTGTTTTCATATGACAGCCGTCGTTCAGCCAAGTCAGAGGCCTTATAAGTGATTTGACAACTCTGACAGTCGGCCACTAGCTTGACAAACGTCCGACAGTTTGAACTGGGCAATGTGGGCTGTTGCCTAAGCCTTTTTCTGAAGGGAGAGGCCTGTGTCCCTGCACTGGGGCCTACCTGAGGCAAGCGCTTTGAGCATTATATTACCCAGAAAGCGACACTGATATAACCTTGTGTATGAGCAGGTACCACTATAAGAGCCTCAAGCTTATTGTACATACCCATATGTTATCCCAGTTACCAAAAGCATCTTAGATTTATATCCATTGTAGGTTCCTCGGGCTATTCAATGGAGTGCATCTAAAACTTCAACAGGAAGACCGTCACAAAGATAAAGCTTGTTCATATGCATGCCACACACGTCGGCTCTTTACAAATTCAGCGGCGATATGAAGCCATTCATTCGGCGGATAAGTTTCTCTCCGTGTGCGACCGGCTGAATGCCGTGATAAGTCGCCGCAACTTTAGAATGAGACAATCGTGAGTTGATTATGTATTATTATTTCAATTCCACTACTTGTTAATAGCTTCTGATAAGTGTTCTGATTTACATTTGAATCCTATAATAGTGCCATGTGATGTTCTACTCCCCTAAAAATCCAAGGTTATTTATAACTTTTTCCTCCTGTGATATCCTACATATAAAAACATTACTGTCAAAAGTCCACAAAACAAAAAAAAAAATATACCACAGGGTTTTCAGTCAGTTATCAGAAAATAAAAAAGAATCATAAACATCTTTTTGTTATATCTTTGCCGTTGCCACTTGGTACCGGATATTTGTAATATCAGTAAAGTAGTAAATGAAGCTAGTCAGGTTAAATACTAACTTCATGTTCCAATTTGTCATAGTTACATAACTATGCAGTGTTTTTGATGGAATGACTTTATTACCACGACGTCATTAACCTCGAAAAAGCTATTGAAAAATATTATAAAAAAGACGTTCTTCATAATTTGTTCAAATAGTATCATTTTTTTTACAATATTTACAATTTAGGAATCGAAACCAGGACCTTAAACTCGACTGTCTAACGTGCTACCACTGTGTCACTGCGGCCGTCGATATACTGCATATACGAGTATGACTCAGACGTTGCTTGTCCCTACTACAGGGGCACAAGCCTCTTGTTAGAAAAAGGAGGTTTTGTTGTCCACTGGCCCAGTGCAAATTGGCAAACGTTGTCGAGCATCTCGAACTGTCGTCACTCGATTGAAAGAATTTTCAAACCCATGAGGACTCTTATTGGCTAAACGACTGCTGCCAACGTTTAGTCTGTATTGACGTGCCTTCTTAAGCACGAAGTAGCTTAGAAAAAATGTGACACTAAGCGGTCATCCATCCTATTACTGACCTAGCCCAACTTTTCCACTGCATATATACGCAGAAACATTTATTTACAGTGCCCTTGCAATTATTCCAGCAAATATACATTTAGGTATCTAAGTCGTAATTGAAGCATGAAGTACCAGCAACAATATGTTCCAGTCCCATAATCATGACAAAAGCTCATGGAAACATGTCGCAGATAGCTTTTGGTGGATAAAAACCGTCGAGTCCGCGCCGTGGAGCGGAAACTGCGGAAACATCCGATCGTCGCGAACGTATGGGGGATGCGGCGGACCGTGGCGCGGTGATTCATGCACTTATTCAATAAGCCGGGATCGTAACTTGTACGGATTTACAATACCGTGAAAAGCTACATAAATTGAGTATTTGTTCTGATTATTGTTTATGAAAACATTTTAGACAGAATTGTCTGCTTAGTTAAAGTTAACATTTATGTCAAAGAGATTTATAAAAACTTTTTAGATATTTTTAATAAGCTAATAGCTGTTTCAGCAAAAAGAAGTGATGTTTACAAAATGATATTTGTAAAAACTAAAGATAAAAAACCAAAAATTGTAAGTTAGACATACATGTGCATTAAAAACTTGTATTATTTAAAGAGTAACTGCTGAGTTTCTTACCGGCTCTTCTTAGTAGAAAACTAATGTCCAGAGTGCCTATAATTTAAATATAGATATTTTTTATTTTTATTGGATTTATACATCTAGTTCAAGTACTTATCTATATCGTACACAAAATGTTATTTTTAGATACTATACTTGAGGTATTATATTATCTAATGATTTTTTTTGGATCTTTTTGGATCTGAGATTCTGTACACGAATGCGTGCGTACGACACGACACATGCTATCGACACGGGTTCGACCCGATCCCCAAGTCCTCGCGTTCCCGAGACGCACAAATCATGCAACATGCTGCCATGCACATTTTCAATCCATAAATATCCATTTAACATCCTCTTAATAAGTACCTGACTAGAGCTTCAATTGCTCTCAGTCATATAACTGTTTAATTTATAGAACACTAGCTTTTGTCAGCAGCTCCGCCCTCCCTAAATTCGGTTCCCCATTTCTACGACAACTCCTTGATTGTAAAAAAACAATTGACTCACACTTGACGTTTTTACGTAGCCTGTGACCTTTCTCAAGGTACAAGCTATCTCCTTGTTAAACTGCATCAAGACAGGGTCAGCGATTAAGCCATGAAAAGGTAACAAACAGACAGACAGAGACACTTTCTTATTTATTATATTAGTATGGACGATTGTAGCAACAGACACTTGTAACATTCTACTATTAAAATTACTGATAGTATCTTCCAAGCTCTTTGTCTAATATCAGACATACACATGTATATATATCTATATTGGTACATAACATTACATAAAGATATTTATATAAACATACTGTTGTCGGCTCCGTAGCTCAGTGGGTAATGACCCGACAGCTGAATCGATAGGCGTGGGTTCGATTCCCGCACAAGACTATCATTTGTCATTTGTGTTTGTCTTGGGACTGGGTGTTTTCTATGTATAATATGTATCTTTTTACAAACATATATATGTATTTTTATCCGCTGTCTGATATCAACAGCACATTCTTTGTAAGTTTGTGACCAAACGGCGCTGTGTGTAATGTCCAAAAATATTTATTATTATTTATAAATGTTTCCTAAAAAGGTCGACAGAGACCAGAGGCTTCCACTAGCTACGAATATAAGATATGTATGTATGCATAACTTCATGGGGTTTTTTTCCCCGTAAGGGGTTAACCAGAAGCTGAAAACACATCCACATCATAATGTAACAGGCAGCCTCTTTTTACCAACCACTTTAGTTCTGACAGGTGGTGACCAATGTGGCCGCAACACTGCTTCTGATAAGTGTATGAATGAGTATATGGACTACGGTGGCTTTATTTATGTTTGTCCCATAAGTCATAAATACCAGTAACCAGTATCCCAATTGGTTAATTTGTTTTCTCGTTCGCATAATGAGTATCTACAGACATCTTACCCTGGTAAATAATTATAACTAAGAGTTAGTTATTCACAAGGTAACGTTTTAGAATTTTATTATTTTTATCACTATTATTATTATATAACATATGTATAGTTATCAATATCTAGTAGTTATAAAAAGAAAATATTTGTTAAGGTATTAAGTGTTAATGTAGTTAAGGTTTAGGTCAATATTTTAAGATAGTTTATAGTTTATATTTTTGTTCTTTATAGGTATTGTAATTCTTAAGTATATAAGTTTTTTCAATTGCTTTGTTTATATACCTTTGTAAACAATTTAAGAAATTTAAAAATTTTAAAAACCAATCTAAAATAGTATCAAATTAAGTACTTAAATTTTTTTTCAAAACATTTAGGTAATATGATACAACGAAGTCAGAACAAAATCCACTGGCAACCTGAATTTACAATGCAATAAAATATTCAAATAAAAATTCACCAGAGTACAGACAATAAAATAAAACGTTAACCGTTTTTACGGCGCCGGCAATATAATGAAATAATCGTAACGGTTGTCGACGTCACGTTCAATGGTCGTATAAATCTTCCTCGGCTCATATTGTCCGCAGTCCACTTCACAACACTTTAATATCGAGAAATATCATCCCGTAATCGAACGTCCGCGCACTCGCTGTGCCGTATAAATCATCCCCCCGCACTTGGATGCCGTTTATTTTTTTAGACTTTCCATTTCCAAATAAAGTCCCTGAGCAGCGGGCCAGCTTCCTCCTTCCGGGGCGGCTTTATATGATTTGTCGGCTGTCGACCATTTCCCTTAATATTGTCAATATTTCAAATATTAATTGTTGTAAATCAGAAAACTTTCGCAACGTTCCGCTGAGCGGTTGGTTCCGGAATTAAAATTTTATTTTCAAATTAGTCTGCATTGTTTGTTTTATTTATATACGATCGGTTTGTTGAAACGGAATCGATGAACGTATCATACCTTCGAGGGGAAACGTGTTAAATTATTTAGGTATACACTTAGCGCGTCAATCCACGCAGTACTTCGAAAAAGTTACGCCCATAAAACATTAACAAGCACTCAAGAAAATTCCCGAGTGCTGCCCCGTTCGTTAAGTAGTGTCCGCGTGTAGTTTTTCCCACCTCTAGCTAGTGGCTGTCCAGTGCAGAGGGTTCTGTCAACGCGATTGGCGAGCCGATATCTCCCCAGAGTGTCGCCCTCAGGCGCTCCGAGAGGCTTCAGCGCTAAGATCATAGCAAAGCTCTCTGTTAATGACAAACAATGGCAGGCTCTTTACGAAACCAATTTTCAGTTGTCGCTCTTGTTTAGGTTGGTGACAGCTGGCATGGGTCAGTTTTGCTTTTCACTCTACCTGCATTGTACAGTATTAGAAATATTTATATAAAACAAATGTTCGAAGTAAATCAGTACTTCAGTAATTAAATTAAAATGTAACTTTTAATTAGAATTCAGCTTTAAATTTAATAATATTAGAACAAGTCATGATACGTACTTACTAAACGGAGTGTTGTCCGGTATTTTACCGAGGCAGGGATGTGAAGCTGCGAGCAAGCTCGCTCGACACTCGCTATCGATCCAGGGGGAGGGGGTTGGGAGGCAGAAATTTGGGAAAACTTTGAAAGTTTCGCGTCTAATTCAGGCGCACGCACACAGGCACCAGCGAGCTCAACTTTCACACACAGAGACGTGCGACCTCGTAATTTGTGTTTTGTACCCGTTGTTTCCAAAATGTCACGTGTTTCCTACGTGACGGGATGGATCTGGTGACAAAGGATTGTCGTGGGAAATGTTGACCTTTGTGAATGGCATTAATGAATTACGATTTGTGAGTTTCATATTTAGTCATAAGTTTGAAAATTAAAGTATTGATTCAACGGAAACCTCATAATTTTATAAATTTGATTAAAGCAAAGGGTTAGTTGCAAGGATAATGTAAATAATCAATATTTTTAGACATTGTACACAGCGCCGTCTGGTCCCAAACTATGCAAAGCTTGTGCTATGGATACATATATGTCTATAATACTTTTTTTGTAAATAAATACATATTATACATAAAAACCGGCCAAGTTAAACCATTTTAAGTTTGGTTAAGTACCTTTATCTATAAAAACGGCAGAAAAATCACGTTTGTTGTATGGAAGCCCACCGAATATTTGTTTTATTTTAATTAAATTATTTATTTTTAAAGTAAATATATAACTAAATATTCTGTGCATATTTCAAGCATCTACCTGTTGCCGTCATCAATATCGAGCAAAACGAGCAAATAAATCACGTTTGTAGTAGGGAGTCCCCTTAAATATTTATTTTATTCTGTACATCTTCTGTGAAAATTTCAACTGTGTATCTATATCTATGGGTAAAGGACGGACGGACAGCGAAGTCTTAGTAATAGGGTCTCGTTTCGTACTCTTTGGTTAAAACACCCAGTCTCAAGACAAATATAAAATTATAAATGTTTGTCTTGTGCGGGAATCAAACTTACGCCCCTTGATTTAGCAGTCGGGTGGCCATCGCAATGTACCTTAAGCAGCAACTTAAAAGGAAAATTAGTCTTTTAAATTTTTTCAAGCATGTAATTCAAAGTGAAAATACTTATTTTTGGAAATAGTCTAGAATTTCCATCAATTCCTAATTATACTTTCTAAGAATTCATTTAATTACTTATCATTTTATAATAAACTTTATTATTATAGTTTAAATTTTAACTTTATTTTATAAATGCAACATAATAATATAATACAAAAAAAAACCCTGTAAAGTAAGTAGAAATTATATTATATTTGGTGTTACTATTGCAATCTTACATATTTTACCGGCAAAATAAAACGAATTACGAACATTACATACAGAATATACTTTTTTTTTGTATAGTTATTGTCAAAGCCGAGCCGAGATCGAGTATAAATAAATGTATGTATGTATGTATATAATGTGTTTGTTACCCAAGGGTGGGTGACCAGTGGCTGGATACAGAGCCTCTTTTCGACAACCACTTTAGTTCTTCGTGTCAGGTGCTAAGCTCATCACCGCACCACTGCTTCTGATGTCCTGAGTGTGTTTGGATCAAAGTGGTTTCTTATACATATTTCCCATACGCCTTAAATAATATATAAAGTAATAAGTAATAAGATGATAGGTAAAAATGGAATAGAACAAAAAGGAGAAACAACGTTCGTATGGGTAAAAGTGATACAACGGAAAAAGTGAGATTGCGCGGGTAATACTGCAGACTCAGCTAGTATAGATATATGTATATATATGTAGTATTTATTTATGGAATCGATATTAAGAAAGACTACCACTATAAAACACCACCACCTAGTAAAATGATAACATAACAATAGTACATTGTGTATTACTGGTGGTAAGAAGAAAATTACAAACGAGAGGTAATTAAGAAGGCTAAGGCTTCAGGCTTCTGTTTATAAATTCCGTCCCACCCGTGTTTCACCCAATGTTTTTCATCACATTTGCGAGTAAATTAATAAAAGTATATAGTGAATAAATAAAGAAACTAACTAAAACACAATTGAAATGGCGGGAATAGAAGAGAAAAAGAAAACAACGCTACGATGGCTAGAAATCTAGATAGTTTATGAATTAAAAAGTTTTGGCTGAAGTTAAAACTTGTAATCGCTGGCTGGTAGTATGCGCGTATTTTCTATACTAATATTATAAAGAGGAGAGATTTGATTGTTTGTTTGTTGATTTGAAAAATTATTTTACCTTTGGAAGCCGACATTATCCCTGATGAACATAGGCTACTTTTTACCGCGGGAAAATGCTTCATTCCTACGGGAAAAAGGGTAATAGGACATCGGGTAGTAAGAATTATCCTAATTACGTAATTACGTCCTTTATCACATAACTTCTTAACGGCTGAACCGATTGGGTTGATATTTTATATGGGTATTTTGATGGTTATCAGAATGATTTAAAAATACGATTGGACCCGGTAGGTGGCGCTGCTGTTGGTATGTCAACTATTAAACCGCTTGATCGATTGGGTTGAAATTTTGTATGCGTATTTCCATGGTTTCACAGACACGAATGTTTTATGTAAAGAGGAAAGATTAGATTGTTTGTTTTTTTTTCTATAATTGAGGAGTTGCCGTAAGAACCTACGCCGATAACGAAATTTAGGGCGGGCGAAGCCGCTTGCAGAAGCTAGTATATTTTAAACAGACAGCTAATTATTAAATGGGTGTGTCTTTACCGCCCGAGAGTTTAAAGTAAAAATTACAGAAATGAAACCCGTGGGAGTATTTAAGGTCTTAGCACGTGCTTTGCCTGCACGTAATGACACTGTTTATGAGAAAGTGTGATGAAAAATATTTTAATTAAGTCAATGACCAAAATGGTCCACCTTTTTTTATTATCGCCTAATTATCCAGCCTATAAACAATACTGTTCACTTCATAGTAGTTGCCACACAGAGCACAACGACAGATCAAAGCTAGTGTCATTACCCATTGTGGCGTGAGTGCTCTGCGAAAGAAACAATTAAGAAGATGGGATGTGGGGCGATGAAGCTGCGTCCGGTAGCACAATGCTCAAAAAGACGTCTACTTCCGATGCGTCCAAATATCCCTTTGCAGTTATTCTACGGTTGAACGTAAATGGTATTTTTATATTTAATTTATTTTATTTATTTATCTATTATTATAAAAACTTTATTTTTTTGTGCTGTAAAACTGCTTTATTTTAAATTAAGTAAAGATGAACTTTCATAAATCGTTGATATTGAAAATGTTTTGAATTTGTTTGAACTAGGGATTTGATTGAATGTTTTTGTGTTATTTTTCTTTAAATTTTTTAACACACATACACTTATACATTTCTTTATTTGAAATATAAAATCAACCGTTTTTTGTATGACTACTATAGTACCTGTATTCATTGCTGTGTTTGAAAAGTCTTTCGGACCTTATAACACATACACATTTAATATGTATACACATATACCTTTAGGTTTCTAACCTTTGTAATTTTTTCTTTTAACATTTGTAATCCATGGTGTTTATTTTATTGTAGATGCTAGTTTACTAGGTTACCTCAGACAAAATATGTGTTCAGGACCTGAGAATAGTAAGAAGATCGAATTTCGAGGCCAATTTTTTATATACACAATTTAAGTACCTATTGCGACCTATTGCCTTATTTTAATCTGATGAATTGATACACTTTTAAATCTTAAGAGCTTATTATTATGCCAATATCACGTACTAGTTTGAAGCTTATTGCTGATGTTTTTTGGACATTTCACACTTAACGCAAAAATCACAAAAAAAAAAAAGGTGTGAGTGCTAACCATAGACTTCGAGTTCTATAATCTGTCCTATATGGACTGCGCAATAGCCTCACAAAATTGGCCACACTTTAGAAAGAGACAAAGATAACCTGTGGTATTTTTCCTCTTAGACAAGACACCGCAGTTTCGCTTCGTCTCTGTCACACATTTGCGAATATTTTTTTTTCACATCTGCCTAGGAAATGCGCTGTACAGTTCTCATGTCTATGGCGCTAACTCATCACTGCCACATGCAAAAAAAAAATTACGAGACCTATCGAGCCTTTAGTAAGTATATATTATAAAATAATAATCAACTTATAAACTGAGATTTCTGAAGGGTCGGGGCAACGCGCGAGTGATACCTCTGGTGTTGCAAGAATCCATAGGCTACGGTGACCGCTTACCATCAGGCGGACCGTTAGCTTGTTTGCCACCATAGTGGTATAAAAAAAAAATTTGCTGCTTCTCTAGCATTTTTTTTTGTATTATAAATAATAGGTAGGTAAAATGTATAACGGTATATGACTGTATTTTAATAAAGTTAGTTAGTTGTTGATATAAAAACGGTTACGAATTATTTTGCATAAATAATTCTTTAAATAAGCACGATAACTTAGACGCTATATTAAATTTATATATTAAAGTTATCGTCTCTCTCTTATTTTCAAATATGATTTTCGCTTAAACATTTTCTATTGTGCCTCTAATTTATTTTGGGCATAATTTTTAAATATTCGTTGCTGTTACCCGCGTTTAGTAAACAGGCTGTTTGTGTCGGAACAAATAAAGGGATTCCATTGAAAGCGACCATTTTCCTCAAAACAAAAAAAAAAGTGGTCGCAATATAAAAACAAAAGCAGCGATGAGCGAGCAATTACTGTGATTTAATGGTCATTTAATTAGACTATAATTAATGTGCTATTTTTCAGTGGCTCTTATTTTTGTGTTTTATTTTCTTTTTACGCATTTTCTATTATTTCAAAGCCATACACGTGCTGCTGCAGCGTGTGATATAATAGACCAAATAGTAGATACACAAAGGTTTTCTGGCCGGAATTTTAAGATATAGTAGTTTTTTTTTTATTTGTTGTAACTGTAAAAAATATTATTTATGAAATAAATATTTTATTTCTTCAAAAAACTACCATTACTTGATTGTACTTCTACATTATGACTCAGAGTCTATAATAATGTATATGTATGTATATCTTCACGGTTATTATCCCCTTAAGGGGGTAACCAGCAGTGGATTCGCACCTACATTATGATGTGATGTAATGCAGTTTATCTGGCCTAAGGTGGCTTTATAATACATCGTAAATTAACAGCTTTAAAATAATAATAAGCGGTAATATTTAAGACCTTGAACAATGTAATATACCTCAATAGCCGGTTCCCGACGAACTATTATAGGCCAGTCGCTTGGTAAAATATGTGTTTTTTTTTTCGAATGGTTAAAAGTACTTTGTTCAGGAAAAAAGATACCATTCACCTCGAGGGGCAAAATGATCCAAAAATTCGTGATCAGCGCACAACCCTCAAAAAAGTACTGTTAGCTATTCACATTTTTTTACAAAACGGGCTCAATTTTGACTCCCTTGCGACTATTAGAAGTAAGTCAGGATCGGGAATTAAGAAAAAAATACTTTAAAAATGTCAATATACGTGACAGTAAAATAACTGATCTGTGAAGAAGCAAGGTATGAAATTTTTATTAATAAGGAAGGAAGACAAGAACCATATCACACTCATGCTAGCCATGATACAGGCCAAGTAACACGTATTTTTACTTGCTTTTATTTAACTCACAATGTTTCCTTTTTCCTTTTTTTTTTCCTTCCATCTTGTGGTGGAATCTTGCAAGCTTAATTAAACATACTTCCTGTTATTACCCTTCGATGAAATTTTGCTTACTTACTAAACTCTGATGACAATACAATATTCCACAGTTACTTTGACCAACAACACCCTATTAGAGTTATACCAGGGGTACAACCTAGAGGTGGAGGTGAAAAATTAAAAAAATCTTCAAATTGGGTATCCGTGGGTTTTGAGGCTCGCAGATCACGAATTTGATGTTATCACCTCTTAGCATATGCAGGAAGTGCACCTGAAGGTGTACATTAGCGTGGAACGTGAAAAATTAAGTGAAAATTTAATTACTTATTTATATTGAACATAATATCGTTCTCCAAGTTCTTATCACCGAACTTATGAAACTTGGGCAACAAACTATAAAAATTCAATTAAATTATCTCTAAAAAGTATAAAATAAGAAGAGGACATTAAATTTTTTTTAAAACTTGCTTTTCTTAAAACATTAGAATCATATAAAAATTCAATCTAACCGAAAATTGTACTAAAAAGTAAAAAATATTTTTTCAAAATAAATATAAAAAAAATTATATCCACGTACGACTGCAAAGCAAGTTTTTAAATAAATCTTTTTTCCTTTTTTTTCTGACCTATAACAGCTTATGGTACCATTTAGGTACAAAACCGTAAATACTCACTTATCAGCACTTTCACTCATAAACAAACCAAACATAGCACTATCAAATATATTAATAAAACTTCAGAACTAATTTCATTGAACAAACATTGAAATATTGCGAGCAAACATTTTAAGCACTGATTTTCTCTCTAGACAATATAAATCAAATTCTTATATATGGTCAATAGATAACTATAGCAAGTTGTCAGAGGTTTAAAGTGGCAACAAATAAAGCTGTTAGCTGGAAATCGGCAGTCGGGTCACGGTGGCGCTCGGATCAAGTGTACTCTACCGCACAGGTACACACGAGGTAATATGTGGAGATATGCAACGGATTTATTCGAACGTGACGTGTTATTTCGTCAAGATTTTACTAAAGAAAAAAACTTATTTGTAAGACACTGATTTGGCTACTGTAAGATACTTTAATTAACAGTAATTTAAAATTGTCTTTCTTTTCTTAAAAACTAAGTTTACGACAGCTTCTTATGTTGAATAAATGATATGTGCGTGCAGACTAACAAGTCAACTGTAGTACTTATACGATATAATTTGTGCAACTACAATAATAATACGTACAATTTTTTTTCAGGTATTCAGTCGCCTCAGTTAATATGTACCTATGCGTTTTTAAGAGTGAACCTATGCAGTAACGTAAGCAAAAAGACGGCGCTTTTTAGTTTTTTTAGCTCCTTAATTTGACGAAGACAAACAAAAAAAAAGTGTGCCACTAAGCGGTCACCCGACTAATTACTGACCAAGCCAACAAACAAATGTGTTACTGTTTACTTACTTAGTAATAGCTAGATGGCGCTGTAACGGTTTAAGATGGTACATGGCTCGGACCCGTGTGCCTCACATTTTCCGGTTTTATATTATTTGTTGATATACTTTAGAGCTCACACACACTATGATCACTGGAAGATTGAAGCTTGTATGTGTTACTGTTTTTGCGATAGAGCAACTAGATTATTTTTTATATGCCAAGCGTCGCGCCAAAATGCGTACGTAAATATTATTATTAATTTAATAAGCATTAGTATCCAGAATATTATAATTTTATTTTTCTATAATGTTCATAAACTTATATGTAATACCTTTTTTACACAAGTACCAACTTCATCTAAGTATCTTTTAATGAAATTTGTACGAAATTTTGACTTTTCTGACTACATTTTGAGGTAGGTTGACTATTACTCATTAAGTTTTAAAGCTTACTTAGCTATGATAGTTTTAATTTTAACTTTTAATTTCGTTATATATATTACTGCCATGATTATTTGACGACGACGGGAAGCTGGGCTCTAACAAAAAAAATTGCACTTTAAAGTTTAATATTTCTGAACTTATTGCTAAATCGAAAAATGGTTTTAAACACCCTCAATATTTTTAAATGAAATGTACAGCGACACCCCACACTATGAGGTAGACGAAAAAATATTATTCATCCCCACTTTACATGTAGGAAACCCAAATTTTTTTTATTTTATTTTCCACTTTGTGGACCTAATTAATTCAAATACCCATGCTAAATAATAGATTTCTAGTACTAATGGTCTCTGAGCTAGGCCGCGGACAGACAGACTGACAGACGGAAGTAAAAGCCTCGTTGACTACGAAACCCTAACAAGCACTTTTGAAACAAATTAATGACTGAAATAAGGTATATAAAAAAATTGGGCATTTTATGGTCAAATCATTAAGGTGTAAGAGTCCATATATCAAACTGATGGCTAACTTGTGTGCTGTCATCTAAAGAAGAGTGCCAACTTTTATTATCGCAAATGTAGATAGTCAAAATTTAGACCATCATCGTCCATGTTTTATAACACACATAAACTCAAATACAAAAATCTTCACAAAGTAAATATTCTACCCAGGCCAAAACATAGCTATTAACAGATATCTTTTTTTTTCTTTTTCATATTACTTATATTACATATAAAAAATAATCTCATGTATGTCAGACTCGTTCACCTCAGAAGAACGAGGCGAAGTAGAAAGAAAAGGTAGAAGTGCCCCATTGAATGATAACTCCAGTCCTTTGTCTCCCGCGTCCGTCTTGACGAATCGAATTAAAAGGCTTATTGTGTCTACGTGACAGGCCCAAGCACTCAACCCTCTAGCCGCCCGAGACGCGTTTTTGTTTCTAGCAAACTAAAATATTACAGACCATTCACTAGATCCCCAACCGAGGGAGGATTTGTTACTCGAATTTGTACTCAATTTTTAACAGGGACCCTTAATTAAGAGTAGCTCTTTATTGGCGAGAGGAAATCTTAATGCGTTAATTGTCAAAATGCAATCTCGGAAGCGAGCTTTTTAATCATTCAAATGCGTCATATTTTAATTTAAACAAAAGTTTCGAGTTATAAAGTTCTTTTCGGCAGTGATTGATGAATTTTAATAACGCCTTTATTTAATTAAGTTTTATTTTGTAAAGGAAAATATTATTGACAAAATGTTATTTGTTTTTTTTTGTTACAGGCTTCGTTACGTCATCGAATGACTTCACCCCACGGTCAAGGTAAGAATATACTCACAATATTAGTATTAATAAAAGATATCCGTACGTATGTGTATAAAGGTTACCAAAGTTTAACTATGTATTTGGAATTAGATACATAATAAATAAATTATGAAGTCAGAAGTTTTCTAAAAGGGTACGTTTAGCTGTTTGTGAGTACTTGTATGTTTCAACACTGATGTATGGAAGAGGATATTTGGGAATAGCAACACTGCTGAATATAATGCTTAACCAATTTTCTCCACTGTGTGTGGCTCTGCGCCTGTAACAAATTATAACTGTGTTATGTTTTTTTAAAAAAATACTTATAAAAATAATATTGGGTTTTAATTAAATTGGTAAAATTGTGTTAACCCAAAAGATGGTGTCTTTTTAAAAATAAAAGATTCATCAATCATTAAACAATATGATATTATGTACATATATATATATATTATATATATATATATATATTATATATATATATATATATATATATATATATATATATATATATATATATAGAATATAAGAGAGCTTTAAAATTCTTAAACAGCATCATTCATTAAAAACTATTATTGAATACAGTTCCTTAAATATTATTGAAATAAATATTACAACCAAGCTGAAAACTTGATTTTTTAGTACAGTCTTATATAAAAGCCGGTACTTTCCTTGCAAAACTTCTCTTAATTATTCATTATATCCCACGACGGAGCTCCTTGCAGACGCCGAGTCACCAGTCAAAAAGGCAAAACATAGAAATGTATACTAAACCGAACACGCACATTAATGAGGGCCGTGCAATATTTATACACAAGCTACCCTAATTGCTAGGGTGGAGAGTGGAAAAAATGGGCAATTTCACGTAATGTAATATGTATATTTAAGGTGGAATTCCCAAACCTAGCGGTGAAATTCTGTCGCGGCTATACTTATTACGTGAAACCACTTCAAAAGTCTTTCTGAGCTATGGTGACGCAGTAGAAACGTCAGTAAATGAACTCTACTTTAATATTAATTAACTTCAAAATTCAAAATATAATAGTAAAGCTACAGATTTAACATGAAGTATACCAACGATATAAAAAGCTCGTGACTTCGGTTTTGGGTGGATTACGGATTCTACGATAATATTTTGGGCACTAACCGATGAAGCTTAAGAAATAATTCAACATTTCCACTTGCGCGTTGAAAAATATGACTGTTGGCATTGCTTCGCTAAACCTTCTTCAATCAAGCTACCGGGCACTTAATAACTGTTCTATTTGAATGGTTGAGCACAATTGAATGTATTGATATAAGTTTTTTGGTTAGTACCTGCATCTGTTACTGGAATTAGTCTAGATTTAGGAAAACTAAAATTTTACTTTATTAAATACGTAATGCAATACATATACATATATCGATAAATTAACATAAAAAACGGAGTACAGTTAACTAATAGCTATTTTTTGTTTAAACTAGCTTGTACCTAAATTTATTGTTGCATAATAATAATATATATATATATATATATATATATACATACAAGTAGAGCGTCTTTTACGTGCATCTATTGTAAGTAGCCAGGATTTTTTATTTTTCAATATGTTTAGGTGCTCTGTTCGCTCCCCTCGCGCCACAATTTCCTCTTGACGGAAACCCTCAATCTAATGATACGGCTGTGTTAAAAAACACAAGGAAATTTAATAACGCCACGAGCACACAGTCTTGGAGAAAAAACCAAAGAAAATTTAATTTCGACAATTCCCACATGCTCAATAACGCTGAGAAAGTTGCGTCTTATAAGTCGTTGTAATAAAAAGAAATCCCTCACTTACAAAGATTAACGTTTTCGAGATTCTGATTATTGTACATTGTTTATTATATAAACCTCGCTAGAGATTTAGTAACTCGCTTCGCTAATTTTTTGACTAATGTGGAAGTACTATATGAGCGTAAGTAATAAAGCAATAAAATTCCATTGCCAGAGTGTTTTTTGAATTCGATACAATACAGGTGTGGGTGTCTACAATTAACATTAATAAAATTTAGATTTTTAAAAACCAAATAATAAAAAACCTATATAGCAAAACGTGAAGTAGGAGTTGTAGGAGCCTACGTGCTACAACAAGAGGATTTCACTACGCACACCATATGCTATCACAGTGCTACGCCGCTACGCTACAGAGTGCTACGCGCATAGCCGAAAAAATAAATTCATTCATACAGTCATCGATCGAAGTTAAACAGAGAATGAAAAGTTGAATGAGAATCATGAGGTATGGTGCAGTGACCTGACTAGCCTTTGTCGTCACACATGGCTAGTCGGGTGATGTCCAGACAGTCAAACATTTTGTCGCGGTACCATGACGCGATGTCTGACTGTATGAATAAAATGAATTTTAAGGCTATGGTGCCACGGTGTATGACAATGTTTATCCATTTGGCTTCTTCGTGCTGTAAAAATAAATTCTTGAATTAATTTATTACTAAAGAAACCTTTTATATTTACTTCCGTTTTTGAGAAAACCACTACGAGTATGAACTATAGCTATAGCTTACGTAAAATCAATTAGTTGCGAGAAATAGTAAAGTTATAAATATAACAAGGATATATTATATTCACACTAAACTTTTTATAACTTTAAAGAGTAACAGCAATCTTATATAAAGAAAAATAAGTTTGAGAAAAACCCACAATATAAATCTGCATATCACGTTAGAGGGACGTTTACCCTACAGTAATTACCCGGGACAAAGCTCAACACATTTCAAAGGTAAGCAAATTAGTTCCGTACTTAATGATCCGACAAAGCGCGTAAATCTTTTTAAAATGCACACCCGGAGTTTCCTACACTTACGCGAAAGGTAAACAGTACGTAAAAAATATTTGCATAAGCCCGCCCCACACGTATGCAAATCGCCGGCCCGTACGCGGAAAGGCGGTGAAAATTGTATCAAATTGCTCTAACGACACGTAGGCTTTGCTGACAATTTGTCAGTCGAGCAATAATTATTAACAGCCCCCTTCGCGGTAACCGCTAATATGAGGCAATATGAAATTAGGCTCGTTCTCTTACTCCTTCACATGAAGCTTCAATTAAGTAGCATATACTTAGTTTTAGAAAATATATTCCTCTTTATTTCGTAGTCGTTTCAGCCGATAGATGTCCACTGCTGAACGTAGGCCTCCCCATATGTTCTCCACAACAAACGATTTTTAGTCGCTAACGCCCAACGGTTTTCTGTGGCTTTAAGCCAGATTGTCTGTTCACCTGGTCGGATGCAATCCCGCACTACGCCTTCCTATCCATGGTTGCCTGAACCTTTCTTCTCCATCACTTGCTTAGCAGTTCGACCTGCCCATTGCCATTTCAACTTGCTATGCTAATTGTTTGAGCTGTGTCTGTGATTTAGGTTCTTCGACGAATTTCCTTGTTCCGGATTTTATCACACAAAGTAACACCCAGCATATCTCTCTGCATATTGGACAACATTTTCATGACGTAGTTGTACGATCGAAATTGTGAAGATCAAGTGGTAAATTACAAATACCCCGCTTTCCGAAGACGACGCTAAGCTAACACCAGTCCTACCGTGACCACGTTCGGTGCAATTCATTCGAAACGTCGGCTAACAAAAACGTGCATTTGGTATTTCCACTGAAAAAAATACTTAATTGATAGAAACAAAATCTTATTAACAGCAATGAACTTTCTTAATTAAATACGAGCCTATAAAGTATCTTGTTAACAGTTATAAACTTAAAATGATTGATGGGTCAATTAAGCTGTTTATTTGAAACTAAAAATACTTATTGTAATTTGTATAAAGTCAGTTATTTAAAATTATAAATGTACATTGTTGTCTGTATAAAGCCATTTATTTAAAATCAAAAGGAACATTTTTACTTTCATCAATTATCTTATTTAAAACTCAAATGATTCATTGTAGCTTTTATAAAGCTGCTTATTTGAAATTAAAAAGGCGCATTGTAGCTCCTATTAAGCTTCTTATTAAAACTGAAAAGACTAATTGTAGCTTATACAATTCTGCTTTTCCAATATTAAAAAAGGTGTACTGTTGCTACTAAAAAATTACTTTATTCCGATTAACAAGAATGTGTGAAGGATATAACACTCCCTTTACCAGACCGAAGGTCGATGTTTCTTGCAGTAATGCTTGCACTCTTACAATCTTGAAAATGCCAAGTTAATGCGCCGTCTAAAGTGATTCGGAAGCCCGGCATGCGCTATGTGATGATAAGTGTACTGGCTAGTGTACTGTTAGATTAATGAAGCTGCTTCAGAAGATGCCTATTTGTTTAGAGCGGTGGTAACAATTATGGAGCGACGGAAGATTAGATCTCCCGTCAGGCGAGGTGTTCAGCCTGCCTTGGTTCACTTTTCTACAATTTAATTTGTATATGTTACGGACCAAGTGGTATATATGCTAAATATCAAAAAACTCTCATAGCGCGATGCAGGACGCGTGATGTCAGCCAACTGATTGTAGCTTTTTTTAAACTGCTTTTTTGTATGCAATATCGCTTAACCAACAAAATTACAGAAACTACAAAATTGCTTTATTATTTTAAATAACTTCATTTACGATGCTAAAATTTTTCTTTGTCAATTCAATAATGAAATTACCTGTAAATAATAAAGTACTTGTTAGATTAATAAAGTACTTTGTTGACAGAGCATAGTACTATTTTGAATTTATAAATTACATGATGCTTAAAACAATAAAGCGCTTTTAATATTTATTAAGCTTCTTACTGTAACGACTAATCATAATATTGCATCAACAATAATTCCTATTTGACTAATTCAAAAATATTTTTGTTAAAATGACAAGCTGCTTTGTTGAACGATCTATCATTCTTACTTCACTGCTTTTGACAATATTGAATTGGTAATTGCAATTATTTTTATGCCAAAATTAATAAAGAATCGTAGTGAATCAATCAATCATTTTAATTGTATTGCTGTAATAATCGCATTATATTAACTTTAAATATTGTTTTTATTTTTGCAATAAAGTTCTGGTTAATAAAGTGCTTTATTGAATAAATTTTTTTCTGTGTTTGCGTACAATATTTACGTGTTTTTACCCGCTATTTATATTTCTTCAAAAAAAGAGGAAATAATTCACAAAATATCTGATTGTTCTTTGGAAATGACGTGGTGAATGCCGTAATTTACACTACGGGTTTAGTTTAAAACTAATTGTATCCAGTGTCAAATTTTGTGCTACCTTTTTCTGTACTGAAAGATAAGTGTATTAGCAATTCTGCTGTAAGGTGATATTCATGTGAACCCGTCTTTTGCTTTATCAAAAAACAAAACAATTCAACCATACTCAAAGTAATTTAAAACAACATCTACCTATACCTACTATTATATTGCTAAACCAGCAACTGCTTTCGACACAGCATGTTTGCTAACAACTAAATACAAATAAAATACCGTTGAAATTTTCCTACAGTAAATTTTGTACGAAACAGATTCGCACGTTTTTTCAATAAAAATAAAGTGCACAATTTGAAAAGGCTTGAATTAAGCCGGGTGGCCATCACCGGCCAATGGGCCGCTCGGCGTTGAAAAATGTTATCCACCACCTGTGGATCGGCTTGCCGCCCTGTAATCGTATGCGTTTATCTCACGTATGCATACACTGAGCGGGCCCGGACCGCTCTAGCCGTAGAGTTAATCATGGATTTACAAAATTTCTCAATGTTTTTTACAAAAGTCCGTCGGGCCTCTTAAAACTATTTTTTGAACATAAATGTACTAATCGTATAAAGGAAAAACCGGTGTGTCAGTGAATAGCAGCATAACAGAAGGAAACCTTTGCCTACTCCAGTAGGCTGAGCGTAATAAGTCAGTAAGTACAAGAGAAGCGGCTTCTGAAGTGAAATTTCTGTTAATAGATCGACTAGTTTTGGCCCTTCGATGGGAGACTTGCCTTCTCATGAACTGCGCTCGGTAGAATTCCGCGCTGCGAACTCATTATATTATGATTATTTCATATTCCTTCCTCATGTCAAGGGGGTTACTAATAAGAAAGACTCTTACGAACACTGATACAACAGAATCATAACATAAACATAAGAGGAGCAGCCTAGTTCTTCAAAAAATCCTAGGAACTTACAGGACCGTTTTACTTCATGCAGATTATATGGGGTCATTTATTTGTAAATAGCGCCCATACATGCGACACCTTTTACTGAAACATGTGCAATTATAAAGATCTTTTTACCACATCTATTTTGAATACACATTGACTAATATTACTATAAAAATTTATATAATAAAACAATCGACACAACGAAATCGTCATATCCATAATTGCGACACCGGTTTCCAACATCCTAGCCGTCACGTACTAACCATGTGTGCAACCGCTCAATTCCGCATCGATGATAGTCCAAATTTACGTAGCGCTCGCATTCACCAATTACCAACACTGCTCACTGGGCACTTGTCCCGAACGACGGCGATACATGCCCGCACCGCTCAATTAACACGCCCATCGCTTCCCACTCAATTGACCGAATGATATATTGACAGACTAAATATTTTTCCGATCCAATTTCAAACAAACCCACCTTACTTAACTTGACTTCATTTTCAATAGAATCTTGTCCAAACCTAAAGTGTTCTATAAAATTTTCCCACGGTTATGAGGTCTTAATAGTGAGCGGCGGTCTTTTATGAAGTCAGGCGGATACAATAACGATAAAGGTGAGCTGAAAATCCGGACAATAAAGCCCGACAAAAAAGCTGAGCGAGGGCTAGTGTAGGGCAAATAGTTCGTGAAATTTCTAAGGGCCCGTAGTGAGGCAACGAGGCGAGCGGAGAACGGTGGACGGGACACTTTACGACACGGTCCGCTCTGTAAACCTAGCCATTATGTTGGGTTAAAGGATCGTTCGACTCGCCTTATAAAGATCCGAATGCCCGCTAAGATTTGTAGTCGGTTTATGGACGTGGAAGGGTTGTTGCGCACTGGAGGGTTATGATCATGTCGGGTTGAGAGATCGTTTCCAAGAGTCAACATTGCGATAATAATTGAGGACTCTTAGAGCAATATAAAATCGGAAACATGAAAAATTTTGTCCTGTTTTTATAGAGAATATTTATTTTCGTATTTATAATAAGTGGTTTTAATATTCATATTTTTTGTAGAGTCTTGGGCCAATAGGCCAATTATAGTGAAGTGGGGATGATTTAAGTACCGAACTCCTGTATCCAAACGTTTTGGATACAGACAGGGGTTATTGCTTTCACTCTGCTGAGCTGCTCGTCTCGTGCTCGTCCTTCTGTCCATATATCACGGATTATCAACTTGTAAGCAGAATGAGTCTATAGACCTGAAATTTGAATATTTTATGGACAATGTTACACTTCAATTATTCAATTCAATTATTTTTCAGCGGGATGCAATACCTTAACATTAATTTAAAAAATGATTTCTTACCTTGACTAGCCGCCTCTAGAGCTTACTGAACTATTATATATCACCCAGGGCAATGAAAGAATTCCAACGGTATTAAACACTTATAAATGGGTTTAGACGTCTAGAAGTGATGTTGGGAAAAGGAGCCATTTTTTCTTATACTGATGATGAGCTCATTGTAGTCAACATTTTTATTATTATTTTTAATATTCAAAAATAAAGAAATGGCCGCCATATCTATAAAAGTCTTAGAACATTTTCCTACGCGATCTATATCAAAAACAAAACTAGTAAGGAGCTTGGAAATTCTGTGTTCTTTTTACCGTAGACTGTACTTAAACAAGAAATACTAAAAAGGTCGCCGATTATAAAAAACACAGTACATAATAATACAGTGTGTAATCTGTGATTCAAACTTTTTAAATTCCTATTAAGTAAGGAACCTTCCTATGTGCGCGAATCGGCCTCACGCTTTGCAAGTTTTTATGCTCAATTTATTGGAAATCTACGAAAAACTTTTAAAAAATTAACTATTATTTCCTTGTAATTTAAGGTTTAACAATAATGTCTCGTTTGCACCCTTTGAGTACGGACCCTGGTCCCGATGGCACCCGTTGGGTATAGAACCCTAAAAATCAGTGATTGCTTATATATACTACGTGTACAAATTATATTCATAATCACTAATTTGACATCTTAAACCCTAACATCACTAAAAGTGCACAAAACTTTACACAGCAATAGTTTATCACTGCACAAACGAGTAAATAACTTCGACATTCTTATTCCAATAACGTAAAGGTCAGTTTCATACAACACTTGTAAAACTAACTGCGAATAACTTCAGACGTGTTCAGGTGCAATGCAATGTCTGCACCTAATTGCATAGCACAGCCGTGACCATTCAGTCTAAACAGAGGTAATGTTGCCATGTACAGGTGTTTGCGACCGGGTCTCGGGTAAACATACCAGTTTGCGGCTACTTTACCTGTTATATTCGTCGTCCCCATTCGCCTGGTCTACTCTGCTTTCTCAGTATACATAGGTACAGTCAACTGACTTGCTAAGTTTATGAGGCATCCAAGACTGTGTGCAAGTACAATAAAATTGCTTTAATCAGCCCAACTGTAGACTGCACTGTAAGGTGTTTCACACACAATTGGATTTTATTTCGTGACCTATTTAATAAAGCAAATAAACAAATAATACTTTTTTTTTTAATATTTAATTACAAGTAGGTATTGTATGATTTTTATTTGACAACGATTTTAATAGCAAATGAGGCCAAAATATATTCTCATAACATTTAAGCAGTCCTTTCGACTCGCTTACCCACTTGCTCTCCTGATCCACACAGTCTGTGAAATGATCCTTTGAAATAGCGTCTGCGACCGCAAACGTTTTGTTTACACACCTTTACAAACATTTACTGGAAAACGTAGCTAAAGCAGTTTCTTTAGTAGGTAGCTAATTTGTACGAAAGCTAAAGGTATGTTTTATCTTTCTGATGTTTGGACTAACTTATACATACAATATTTCATGAACTAAGTAGGTAAGTGTATTTTATGAACTAAGTAGTAATAAATCACACTCATAATCTTTTTTCATAATTTTAAGTTTTTTGGACATTTGAGATAATCTATATAGAAGAGACATAAACAAAAGTCATCTCTAATAGGTATACTTATACCAGCCAGCGCATTCACCGTAGTGATTTGACAGAGCAGAGGTTAGTGCGGTGTCTCCTCCTTATACAGCTATTTCTAGTCGCAAGGTCTTCATAGTAGTCACATAGTATGTCCTTTTTCAAGTTCAATCGACGTAGTGACGATTCTTTCAATTAATAGCACACTAATGAAGGATGGTTGCAAAAATCATCAGCTCGCTTTAATCTAATGCTTTAGGTAATGATGGTTTTTTCCCTATCTAATCTTCGCTTCCGAACAAACTTAAGGTCATAACAGCCATAGTCAACATGTCCTTAATGTCATCAATATTTCCTGACGTTTGGAAGTTTTTGGAGTTTAGAGATCTAGTGACGCCTATACCTAAAAAACAATCTGTTCTGAACTTTAATGATCTCCGCCCTGTAAGCATCCCCTGCTGCCTCTTTATGATCTTGGAAATAATGGTATGTGGAGAAGAGGTACACCAAACTTCCTACCTTGACAGAAATAACATAATTCCCACATTACAATCTGGCTTACACATTTTGGACAATATTCTAGCTTCTCAAGACGTAAAACAAGGTACTATAATAGTTCTCCTTGATTTTTTCCGCGCATTTGATTCTAATAATATTCCTCTTTTATTGTCCAAACTGGATTTAAGAGTCCCTCAAGGATCTATGCTTGGTCCTATTCTGTTTATACTGTATACAGCGGACATCTGTTTTAGAATAAGACATTGTAAATATCAGTTGTATGCGGACGATATACAAGTATATTTTTATTTGATCCTCAGGAAACTGATAGCGCTCCATCCAAAATCAACCCAGAACAACATAATTTTGCATTATAGTCAGAGGCGAATACACTAATTCTTAATCCATCCAAATCTAAATACATGATAATGGGATTAAAATAGCAGATAGACTATATAAGCAGGAAAGTAGCTACTAATGTAACAATCCTTGGTAAACAGGTTGATTGTGTAACAGAGGTCCGTAATCTGGGTGTGATGTGTAATTGAGATCGCACGGAACTGCTTCTACAGGCTTAAAGATCTATATCGATTAGGAGACTTCTTGAGTAGGGAACTAACTTATTGAACTGTGCACGTTACTTTGTGACTCACTTATACTGTCGAAGCTAAGCTATGCAGATGTAGTGTATGGTCCCTGACTGCTGACAAGGCTGAACTTACAGTACAAAATGCATGTGCGAAGTATATTTTTAACATTCCTTCACGTACTCACATTGCTCCGTGCTTAAATACCTCGAATTTATTAAGAATATAATTACGTAGGTAACTACACCTAGCTAAGCTGATATTCGGGGACTCAAAACTTATTCGAAGAATTTAAGTGGCGAAATGTTGACGTCACACGTCACATCACGTACATTGCAGTATTTTGAAAGTACCCCAGCACCGTACAACCAGGATTCCATCTACACGATGCGTTGTTAATGTTACTGAATAATATGTCCATGTGAAAAGACTTAATATCCTTTGGTTCTCAAACAATGCTTGACGCGTAATATAATGCAGGATGTAGTGAAATAATATTTTTTAATGAGTCAACAAACAGAATGATTCCGTCTCTTTTGTACATTTTACAAATCAGTTAACAATTTAAAAATACCTAATACAAAGTCCAGTAACATGTGGTGGTTGCTTAATTATAAAAGGAGCTAGATTTGTTTGAATTGTTGTCCAGGATCACATATGTAATACAAGTTTCGAAGACCAAAACGAGCAACTCACTGGGAGTGTTTAAATAACAAATAATAAACAAAAAAAATGTTTGGACATAACACACACCGCCGTATGGTCCCAAACTAACCAATGTTGCTTTTTCTAACGATTCAAATGTTAATCAAACAAATGTTTGTTCAGTACGGGAATCGAACCCACACCCTCTGTACAGCAGCTGGTCACCCTACCAACAAGGCTGCGAAGGAGTCGTTATATTAGTATATATAAGATAAAGATATAATTTGTATCTGTAAAACTGTATAGGTATTCATACACCTTCATTTTGAATGCTGCAATATAGTAAAACCTTTAAAACTCACACCATACTATGTGTACAGTAGTATAGGTAGTCGCCACGAGACTGTCAGGTTCTGTCATAAGGTCTCTGATTGGGTTAAACGACTGCCGTATGACAAGACTACCTGGTTATTGCCCTTTAGGTACGGAACCCTAGTAAAAAAAAATCAATAAAGATGAGAGGTAACGTATAAAAAAACGAACAATCTCCTTTTTTAAATTTGGTTAAAAAATGTTTCTAAACAAAACAATTACCATAGAAAACTATAACTATATACATAATTGAAACACACAAATCAGTTTAGCATTATATTACTTACATTCAATTCTCGTAATAAACTTATACTTAACATTCATAATTTATAGATTCATGCATAGATCTTGAACGTCTCATCATGAAATTGCACTTGAGACTTAATTTCATTCCCTAATACACTCCAGTATTTACCCGCCATCCGTCCATGTTTGCGCGCCACCACATTCATTCTACACTACAGACTGCTTCCATATTTTCCTTTTGTCTAGACGAAATCTTAACGAATATTTAAGTAGCAACTACAAGTACATGATAACACGCTCCGTACTTGCAAAACATACAGTTGCTCGAAGTACCGCATTTATGTTTGTTTAAGAAAAGCATAAATGTAAGAGAGCGGTATCTCCAAATTGCTCATGTTAGACGAAATTAACCCTCGGTCACATTAACTCAGATAACTCGGCGAGCTCATTTGCGAGCCTTCCGGCTGGCGCTCGTTACATCTTGATATTCTTTACCCCTTCACCGATACGGGCACCACACGAGCAATAAATGGCGCGGAAGGAGCGTGCTATCGTGCTACTCGATATCTTCCATCCGAATTAATTTCGAAACGTTTTCGAGAAACGAACGAACTTCACGGACTTGTTAATTCTTCGAAAAGTCGAGAGCACGCGACTAAAATCGCGAACGATCGCGAGATAAAATGGCGACCCGTAATTACCATAACGCGTGTTTCGAAGATATGTAGGAAATCTTAATGGTACGATGGCTGCGTAAATAATGGGCTCTTATGGGAAAGTTAGTAAAGAGCGCTGTTTCGTATTAAATTTTAAGGCCTTCCAGCCACTGTACTTGTACTTTAATAATAATTATCATAATGCGCAATAATAATTATTATTATATGTGCATTTAGTAAGAAGCTAAGTCTTTTACGAAATTGAAATTTTTTAAAGTTTTCTACAGTACTAGTTATTCTAATTACACACTATGAAAAGCTATAAATAAGTTAGGTTAAATACGCATCCAATGTCTAAAGTTTAGTCGAAATTCCTAGCATGGCGACTAATAGGTAATTTTTTAACTTCATTAATTTATGAATCGACTAGCTTTCTTGAATTAATTTGTCTAATGCCACAGGTCTCTTAAATCTCTAATTCCTCCCAAGGAATCCACGCAAAACAATTCCAGACAACCCGACTATTCCGTTTTATCTTAGGGTTTTCACCGTTTCGGTTTTGAACAAAGCATCGGAGCGAGGTATCGCGTGCTATCAGCCGCAGGATGCAGCGGTGTCGCAGATTACTTATGAATTATAGTCGTAGCTAAATTGTGGTTGCCCGCGGCGCGCAGCAGCGGCATCTTACCGCTTCTTTCTTACAAGCGGCAATTAAAGCTCCATAGGACTGTTACGTAATTGTGTCTGAGATGACGTTGTTCTAACAAAAATTTCTTGTTTTAGAGGACTCAGTGGTTAACCTAATGAAAGTACACAGCGGTTGTCTTTTGCTGTTACGACATCTAGATACCAGTTAATTTTAATTCATGAGCTGCAAAATGTTGGACTATTATATAAGTGTAATTTTTTTTATTGAGTTCTATACTAAAAAATTCTAGACGTTTGTACATTATGGTTCATTGTGTATTAAGGTTGGTCAGCAAAAAATTACTAACGAAGGCTATTTAGCAGCCTAAGGCCGTAGTCCGAATGCTTTACTGACTCGAGTTTGAAATTTCTGTATCGCTCGTGTTACACACAATGTTTTTCATTTGCGAGTAAATAAATAAAAATATAAATTGCAAAAATTGAGCAAAGTAAAATTTACAAAAACAAAGGCCATGGAAGTAAATAAGGTTTTAGCACCCGCTTCACCTGCACGTATTGATACTGTTTACAAGTCATTGTGATGAAAAATACTTTGATAACACCACGATAAGAGTTAAAATACAAAATGCACATATTACCTCACACAGCGTGCATAATAAATTATCCATTATCCAACAAAAACAGTCTCATTTTCAACTCAAGTGCTGCGACTAATGTTGTCTCGCTACTGAAATATGCAGCCTTACCTGAGAGAATGCCGGAGAATATACTGTAACTGTTAATATGCTGCATCGTTAAATCCACGTTACATCTTCTGGAATGTTCAAGAATGCATCTCAGATTTGCAGTCTCAGCCAGGATTTGGCATCGAGTCTAACACTGACTTAATACGTTAGCTTAACTTTCCTCTGACTACTATTGCAACTAATTTAAATACCAAAACTGAAAAAGAAACGTTAAAAACTCGTTTACTTTGCTAAACCCATTTAAAAAGAGTTAAAGTTGTAACAACCCCCCGAAACCTGGCTCGAACAAAACTCTTGCTACTGTAAACACCCGTAAGGCGTCGTCGATGAAATTGCAAAAATGTAAAAGAGCTAATGTTTGCTCACCTTAAACCCCTTCCCGACCCCACGACCTGGCGTGACGAGCCGGATAAAAGGCTTTAATACACCCTCATCCCTTATTACGAAACTTGAAAAAGACAACAATATAGATCCAATGTGTCGCGGGCGCGGCAATCATACGCGCATCAAAGGTAGCGCGCCTCAGAGCCATCCGAGTGTGGAGAGGGCTTTATTTATCCGTTTTGTGCAGCCGTGTGTACGGAGTATAGGTATGTTTTGTGTTCCCGCGTGTATGGGACGAAGGCCTTATTTATACGTATTGTGCTACCCCGTGTACGGAACCCGTGTTATGAAGTAGAGAACAATACGGATGTGACAATCACGTTCCGTCATATGTGAGAGGAAATCATATTTGAATGCTTAATGAGAAGCTCTTGCTGTCGTGAATACGAGTATGAGATTGTAAAATTATGATATATACCATTTTTGTAATGAATAGTTATAAACACATGTTCAACAATATGTTCATATTGTTTTAAGCTACTGGTTTTTGAACAAATTTCTTTACTTAAGACATTGAACTTCATTTCAAGATTCTAGGTCATGAATAAGAATTGGTAAATGAGTTAACATCAGCATATTTATTGCAAAATCTATGAAACTTATTCGATAATTCCGCTCCGCTCCATGCGACCCCAAAGTGCATTTTTTTTCAGGTCTTTGATTTAGATCACAGATTATTTTTGTGATTGTTCTATAAAAATATTGCTTCAGATTATGTGATATCAATATTTTTCGTAAGAAAGCTTTTATTTTTTTAATCAAGATGTTTTAATTAATCCAATTTTTCGTTATTTGCGTCAGTAGATGTAACTTGTTTTTTTCTTATTGCAACTAAAGTGAACTATATTTAAACACGGCAAACAATTTGTGTTCTGTGATGTTATAAAAAAAAATAGAATCAAAAATTGTTATAATTTATTGTTAAAAACTATCAGAAATCATCTTTTACAACTAAAATTAAATGTCGAAAACAGCGAGACTGCAGATTAAGGCGCATTTTATAATACATAATAAAAATAAGAAAAAGTAAATAAATTTAATTAAAGTTTGTTTTTGCTCTATTGTAAAAATTGTGAAACAAACAAGTTTTGAACTTGAAGAGAACTTACTGTAAGCAATAAAGCAAAATAACAAATAACAAAAACCGACCAAGTGCCATGCAATTCGGGCTCACACCATTGTGTATTGGTGTGAAAACTTTGGTGCACGTTTATAGCAGTTGGCCGATTTCTCGTTTTTCATCTCATGTATCAATGTTTTTATAGGTTTTAAAAAGTTGTTTTTTTTATTGTTAATGTCCCGTTCTATACTATACTAGCCACAAGCGCATCAAGCAGTCATTACCGCCCTTCTGAAAAATCTCGGCAGGCTGCTTTGCAAGTCAAAACTCCTTCACATGGCTACAAGCGACACCCCGCCCCAACGCCACAAGGTGACAACTGGAAACTTTCAGGGCTCACATGTCGCTACGTAAAGGCAACTTATGCTAAATGGCTTTTTAAGCGGTAGTATGAATTGATGTGCTTCCGCATACAATATAAATTATTTCAATATTGTAAAACATAAATGTGTAATGAACTTTTTATTATTTTTCAGTACTCATTGCTAGGACAAAAAGAAATGATCCTGCAGCAACTACCGTACGAGGTTTTTCTCTTTGCTGTCGAAAAAAAATGGCAAAACAATGCACGGCATATTAGATCCACCATCCTGAATTTTGAAACACTAGCAAAAATTTGAATCCAGCACCCAGGTTTCATTGAAATCAAAAATTCTTGGACGCCATATTGGATCACCCATCTTGTTTATTATTTTTATAATAAAAGATTTAAAGCTAGCACATTGGAAAACCCAACAGAAATCATTTCACAGAAATCATTTCACAGAAATCCCTTTTTTTTTAAATGGACGCCATATTGGATCCACCATTTTGAATTTTAAAAACTGTCTGAACACACACACACACCCACCCACACACAAATTCACACCCACGCAGAGAGAGAGAGAGAGAGAGAGAAAGACATAACTCTAAAAACAGTCGCAAATGATTTCCCAGGTCTTAAAACGTAAATTTCAACAATCCAAATTTCGGATAAAATAAATAAAATAAAAAAAAAGCCTTTTAATTTCTTATTTGCTACTCTACAATATACAATATATTTAAAGATAATTTGATTTACAAAAGAATTAGTAAATTTAATTTTTAGTTGTTACATTTAAAAAAACAAAAGATTTATAAAATTACGATTTACAATAGAATAAATACATAATAGAGTATTAAGAAGTAATATTTAGAGTAAATTTTTATATGTCAAATAAATGTCAAAAAAAATTCATTCGCTAAAAAGTAAAACTATTGGAAAATAGATGGAACCCCTCTACAGGGTAAAGGCCTCCTATAGGCTTTTCCATTCCTCTCTGTCTGCAGCTTTATTCATCCAGTCTTTTCCCTCTATCGTCTTTATGTCAGTTAATGTGGCGAATTTCGGATCCGTAACTTTCTCATCTCAAAGGGAGTTTAGTTCAAATCGGTTTCAAGTCAAATTAGTATCCATTGCCGTGCGCCTAGGCACTGGTAGTATACACAATATATAAGCACGCGGCAATAGATACGCACTGGTGTTGGATTTGTAGCCGATTCCGATTACTATACAAAGGTTGTAATATAAATACCAGACAAAAAATAAAAATACTTGTATACTTTTTTTCTGTCTCCCACATTATGAAGTGGGTGTGTTTTCAGTCATTGGTTAACAGCTTCGAGCATAAAAACCATGACGTTATACATACATGCATATACGTTATATACATAGCAAACACGTAGACTCAATAATAACACAAATGTTCATCACATAAATGATTAACTTGTGCGGGGATCAAACCAGCGTCTCTCGAATCTCGGAGCAGAACTACTACCAACGAAGCAACGGAGCCTTATGAAAATCAGCAATGAAGATCTCATTACACTCAGCGCCGTCTAGTCCTAAAGTAAGCTGAGCTTGTGTTATGGATACCAGACAACAAATAAAAATACATATTTTTTTTTTTTTTTTTGTAAGCACATACATAAATACACCCAGACTCAAAACAAACACAAATGTTTATCACATAAAATGTTTGTCCAGTGCGGGAATTGAACCCACACCCTCTGCACAGCAACCAGCCACACTACCAACAAGGTTGCTAGGGAGTCAAGGAATGAGGCTTTTTATCGTTAGTATGTATATTTATTAATCGGTGAGCAAATGAGTAATTTTTATCAAAATCATCGCAGAACTAGATTATTTTAACGTCCTGAATAAGAGGGCTGACTGATGCCGTAATACTACGTTCACTTGTTTGAAGCTCATAGTAAAAAACCTAAAACAAAGTTTGTTTTTAGTGTTTTTTTTTATATCGATAAAAATGTAGAGATACTTTATTTCAAATTACACGTTATAGGAAATATTAATTATTTTTTTTCATTTCAAAGCTTTACTTTGTAAAATATGGGAAGGTATTAATGTTTTATGATGTATTCACATGCTATAGAGATTATCAGTATTTTGTATCCTCATTACATACACACCATCTCAGACTTGTGTTTTGAGACAAACAGCAATATCGTAATTTATTTGTTTTGCGGTTTTTATTTGGTTTTCTCTAGAGTCTTGGGTTTTAATTTTTAACGATTTTTAACTAGTCCCTATTTTGAAATCTCAGCTGATTTATTTCAAGCTAGAGTGCCCCAGTAGGCATATAATGACCTCTGCTCATGAAGGCGTATAGCAGTAAAGCTACGCAGTTGATTTATTCTCGCAGAATTGTTGGAACGTATTGCACAGGTGTGCAGTATAATTTTAAATTCACACAACTTTTACTTTCATACTTTGGTCAAACAAAAAAACGTTGCTCGATCTTTAAATCTGTATGTATAAATGTAATGCGAAAAAGCATGTTAAATCTATGCTCCAATATGGACATGTGTATCGAAAAAATTAGCTCGATTCAAAATGTTGTCAATATTTTACAAGTATGTACAAAATGCAATGGTATAAAAACAAAATACTTTTTAAACCGGTTAATATTAAAGTTGCCGTTGGAATCTCTAGTCGATAACTAAATTTAGCGCTGCGAAGTCGCGGTTAAAAGCTGTGATTCATATTTACCACAGAAGCTTATACATGCTTGATCATTAACGTGGCCATGTTTTGTCGTCTTGTCAATGACCTCGTCTGTCCAGACCTTCTTATACAGGGACTTTACCCAAATTAATTTATAGTGCTACCTCATGAAAAAGTCAAAACCACGTCTGCCGGGCCAGCCATAATATAATAAAAAAAAAAACATTTTCAACAATTTTATTAAAACTGAAAACATCTATTTACCACCAGCATATGCGTCGTCGATCCACACATCGTTAAGGCGACGTGTATAACATCTTAAGGTGTTATTAAGGCGACAGCCCGCAACTCGTCGCCTAAAATTGACATTCAATCAGTGTCGCACATTGTTTTCCTATCAATCCTTATTGAAAGTAGGCACACGCACGCCGCCCGCGATATGCCGCCATCAAATCGCAATTTGTTTATGAAAATTTATTGTATTCGCCATTACCGCGTTGCGGATTCTTTTCCTACGGGAGCGACCCCGCGGAACGAAATCACCTTATTCAATTCCCTTTTTGCATACATCACACACGCGGGTGTCTTCAAAGGGGAACATTGCCAGTTTTTGTCTGAACACGTGAATCGCGTTTGGGACGCGTGTTCTCTACTTATTAGTCTCAATTGCGTTAAGGTTTTTCGTAAATCGCTTGCGGGGCCAACCACATTACGTACCTTTGTTACATACGCATCTATAAGTAGCACAAAGTTTTGATTTTTTTTACTTACTTCAGTACCAAATTGAAATCTAATTCCAGCCATTAATTTACTAAAGCAGCTGGTACACGTTTGAATATGTTTGTCAAATTTTACTTTTTATTTGAACGTCTTCATCAAACTTGATCGTTAACGTACAACTCAGGTTTGTCAAACAAGTCGTCAGTTTTGACGCAGTTGTCACAGCCAGTCAATGCGACGCCTTGATAATAAAAATTGTCAGCCACGTAGACAAAGCATTTCTCGCTTCTTATTGTGCATAAAGAGAGAAGACGTTGGACACAAGAATGGTTAGAAAGAGCTAATGGAAAGTTAGAGATAAATTCACTTACAAGACTTTACAAAGAGGAATATTGCACACACAGACTCAAATGACTATAGTTATTTTCTTAGAATGGACAATAAAACTTTCATCGACTTTTTAACGTCAATCGAGCCTCTAATTGCAATACTGTTATGCGGAATGACTTCAGTTTCCATAACTGTGGTTAGGGTTGCCAGGCGTCCGGATAAAACCGGACACAGTCAGGCTTTTAGGTTGCATGTCCGGCCAAATTAGACGGTGTCCGGCCTGTCAGGCTTTTGTTAGGATTAAAATTTTATCATCTTTTTATATTTGTCATTTATTGGTTGGTTTCCGCTCCGCCGGCCTGAACATTGAATGATTATATAATGGTAAATAATAAAAAAAGCCCTTGTTTTACTTTAAAAAGAAAATTGTCGTGTTACACTAAGACTAAAAAATTAAAGATGTCCGGCCTTTTTACCTAAATGTCCGATTAAATTGACTGGTCTGTCCGGCTTTTCAGTTTTAAGACCTGGCAACCTTAACTGTGGTAGATCTCTAAATAAAGATATAATTGTAACAAAAACTCATTTTTACCAATCATGTTTACGTCCGTCATTTTGCTAGGTATGCAGTAGGTACACACAAAATATCATAAACTAACAGTAGTTTTGTTATTCAAACATACGAAGCGCAGTAATGTCGGGCAGAAATGACGCGTCTATTTGACAAACACGATCAGCCACGTTCAATCAAATTTGACAAACACGCAGACAATCTAATTCTCTCTCAAACACGCCAAACAACGTTACTACGTTTGACAAACGCATCAAATGCAATTGTATACTACCAAATAATTTGACCAAAATGTAAAATTTGACAAATTATTGGCTGTTTACCGGTGGCTTAAGCTGTATCTTGTAATATCAGAAAGACTGATAGTAAGACCCTGGTAACTTGGAGAAGCTTATTACGCATGGGAGAAAAGACCTGTAGAAGATGATGACTGACCCAATAAACCGATGCATTGAAGGAAGACTGCAAAGGAACTATAAATCTAGGAAAAAGCCTTTAATGGTGCAACCATGATTTCGCATATCCTAACAACAGAGATCATAAAGTAGTAGTAATCATTAGAAAACCACTAATCTCTTAAAACTATAAGTAGAACACAATCAGGGAGGCAAAGTTTCTTATCAGACTTAAAGTCAAATTCAAAAAGTCTCAGAACTAAAATTCGCTGAAAATGTCAAACACCAACAATCCCAACGCTCTTAGTGATGGTAAGGAATGTGATCTGGAATTGCGAAAGTACAATTAAGATTAAACGTCACTTAAGTTACAAGCAGTGTCATCGATTTCAGGATACTTTATTTGTTCAGCATTTAGGCGTTTCTTTTTTAATATGATACTGAAAGCATTCTTTAAATCTTTAGAAGAACCTAAAACATTGGCGTTTAGCTTCAAATTAGCTAATAAACCTAAACCTGTACATACGTCTCCACCTCCACCTAAACTGTTTTTCACTAAACGCAAACAGCCAAACATTTTTACTACTCGTGTCTGAACATAAATCACCGGAGACGAATTTCTCGCTCTGAATTCCAATTTCAAGGAAATAATTTATCAGCGAGAATTAGAAGGTCTTACGTGCGAGATGTCGATGGTAAGTGTCGTGTGCGATATGACACCGCTTCCCTTCTGTTTTAAGGATTTAGGAAAAGAATTGTCGCATATATCACAGTTAATAGGGTGAGGAGAAAGCACTACTTATGCGTAATGCGATGAGGAAACATGTTTCGTTCCCGAAATACTGAATACATTTGTGGAACTGGATATTTCATGACGATAAATATGTTAGCGAACTGAGGCAAACGTCTCAGGCGCTTTTACCACAGAAAATAGTTACTACGTTTTAACCTTTTTAAGGCAAATTAATGTCTTGAACAAGTATTTAAAATACATTTAAACCTAAACAGACTAGTAACAACGATTAAATATTATAATTATTTTAAATAGTATAAAATTTTTACGTTCGAAACGAACGTATTTTCGGAGCAAAAATGCGAGTTTAGTTGGAATTTTCTCCATAAAATGATTGTGCCTTAACAACTTGGTAGCTCAATTGGAAGGGCACTTAGATGGATTCTAAGGGTTACAGGTTCAGGTCCTGGCTTTAGGTCAAACGTTTTACACAATCAGTATTTGCTATAAAAATATTTGTTTATTTTATTAATAAATGAGGTTTAGTTCAAAAATTATAGACAAATCTATGCTCTAGTAATCAGCTAAGAAAACATTTTCTTAAAGATTTAGCACTTCTTAAATTCTTTTTATATTTACGTGATATTTATAGGATTTAAAATACAGGTATTAGGTATTACATCTGTTGTAGCAATTTAAGCACAACGGTAAATATTAAGGTATCAATTTTGGAAACAGATCGGAAAACTCCAAATGATGAGGTAAATTTATGCACACAGTCGATAAATTTAGGCAATTACATTACATTACATCTTCTACATTTATAACGTATCTTCAATATAATACTCCCCCTCACTTTTTCACTTATATAACTGTAAAAAATTGCAAAAAAATGTGTTAAACATAGCAAACATTTTTACATTTTATGATTTGTCACCTGTAAAAAAAACAGCATGTATGTAGTGTATCAATATTTCAATTTTAAAAAATATTGATAAAAAAGATGTTTAATTTTTGGTGGCAACTTCGAATATGGGAAACCGCTTTAAAAAACAGTTACATTTTAACGCAGAAAGTGCAAAATATGATGGAAAAATATTAATGAGTCCAGAAGTTTTATTAATGTTTGTAAACGGTTTTTAAGGAATTTTGTGTTATCCCATTTCGCTAGTTAAATTATTATCTTTTTTTTTAATTCCTACTAGTGTTATTAGACGAAAAAAACTTGTGTTATGTCTATTTAACTAAATTTTCCGTACCATTTTACCGGACGGTTAAACTAATCTTAACCAAATTTGTCAAATAGATAGCTTGCATCTTGACGAAGGACCTTTCATCCCGATTCGGTACATGTTTCTGCAGAAATCGATTTCAGTACACACATCAAATTCTTCGCAAGTGAAACTACGGAAAACAGCCAGTTGCATACGTCTGTTCTAGCGAGTGAAAATAATTCATAATAAAAACCTGCATTACAAATTCTCTTATCCCTTTAACCCTTTCCTCGCCTCGGTATAACAATAAACCGCTAACGCGATCATAAACTTTACGATACAACGTACCGTAGAAAGCCATGACTATCGCAAATATAGCCAAACAATGTCTTCTTGACGTTTAAATTACAGTAAAAATGGCAAACATCCTTTTATATACAGCGAGGTGAAGCGACAAGCTATTTTTTATTTAATCATCAAGTATCGGTTAAACTTAACAATTTATTTTAAATGGGTTTGAAACAAGGTTGTTTAAGCCTATTTGTTTTCTATATATATACAGTTAAGTAGATTGCTTTGCAATGAAATACCACACACCAATACAAAAACAATTTGTCGAACTTTAATGTTATATGAGTTCGTATGTTTGAATTTTTGTTGGCCGCTATTAAAAACAGAAGTGCAAAAATATTAATGAGTTCAGAAGTTTAATAAATTTTTGTAAACTATTTGTAAAGAATTGTGTGTATTTCCCCAAATTGTTAATAAAATTATTAGGTAATTTTATATAAGAAAAAAACTTTATTTCTATGTAACTGATATTATATTAACGTTTTCACGGTCGGTTAAACTCATCTTAATTAAAGTCAAATAGATAGCTTGCATCTTGAGGAAGAACATAAACCTTTTATTCCGATTCGTTATAAGTTACCGCGGGATTCAATTTCAGTGATACCTTAAATTCTTCGCTGGTGAAACTTTGGGAAACAGCTAGTCACATACGTCTGTTCTAGCTATTTTAAATAATTCATAATAAAAACATGCATTGATTAAAAATTCTCTATTAACCCCTTCCTCGCCTCGGTATAAAAATAAACCGCTAACGCGATCATAAACTTTATCATACAGTGTACCGTAAAAAGCCATGACGATCGTAAATATAGACAAGCAATGTCTTCTTGACGTTTAAATTATAGTAAAAATTGCAAACATGCTTTTATAGACAGCGAGGTGAAGCGATATTCTTTATTTAACCGTGTATCGGTTAAATTAAACAATTTGCTGACATATTTTACTTCTGCTATACAAATATAAGACTTATTTTAAATGGGTTTAAAACAGGGTTGTTTAAGCCTGTGGTTGTTTACTTTACAAATACAGGGTTAGATAAGTAGATTACCTCTGCAATTAAATGGAAATCTTTTTAACATGCACCAATATAAAAACAGTTTGTTGGTATTTTGGTATGTTTAGTAATAAAATGTTCTTCTATTTTCATATGTTATTTGTAATGGGAGTATGTTGCTGATTTGGCTCGAAAAGTTAGATGGGAGAATCGAATCTTTTAAACGTAAGAATTTTAAAAAAAATTGTAAAAAAATACCTTTTAAAAGTAACCTTGGTGGTATAAAAAAATGGGTCTTATAGATACTAGTATGTCAATAGATATGTTCAGTGAAGAAGGTTTTTTATTTCTACACTGTGATATATATGAAACGCTCAAAACATGTCTTGCAAAACTTTAAAAAAAATACCATTACGTCACTCATCCCCGAAGCAGTGGTCAGTCAGAGATATTAAAAACATCAACAGCTCTTAATATGATAAATCCGATGGTGAAATCACTGCGGTGATGGCAGAATAATACCATCTAAACTCCACCCATGAGTGTCGTAAGAAGTGACTTAGGGACTAGATGGTTCAACACAAAGCCGAATACTGGAGGGGGCAGCAATTGGCCGACCTTCTGGAGAGAGAAGGACTCTTTATAACGATATATTTCCTCAAGAAGTCGCCTCATAGTTAGGACCTGGGTGAGCTCCGAGTGTTTGACAAAGAATGAGATCGACCTTTTTAGAAAACACCTATAAATTTATCTATGTACTAGCTTTTGCCCGCGGCTTCGCCCGCACTAAATTTGGTTTTCGGCTTATAGTTATTCCTATGCTAAAATTTAGGCCAATTGGATGCCGGAAAAAATATTCCCGTGGATACATACACACTCACACAAACACAAACTTATTTACTTTTTATTTACATTACTATACTTTACTATACTGTACTGTAGTGTACTGCACTGCATTACACTACACCACACTACACCACACCACACCACACCATTCATTACTATGCAACACCATACAACACTTTACAATAAACATGTCATACTTAGTTTTCACCCAAAAGGCCATGTACCAATTTTCATCTATTTTAATTGAAAAATAATGATTTCCATACAAATATTGCGATACATTTTTATTCCCACAGGAACTCTTCATCAGTATTAAATGTTGTTTATATCCTATTCCGGTCTCTTCAACTAACCTTCTGCCAAATTTCAGCTCAATTACATAATACTTTACCATGGTATTATTCCCACGGGAACTTCCGGATCGGGATAAAAAGTAGTTTCAATCCTTTTCCTTTTGAAGATTATTATCTTCAACTATCCCTGTGACAAATTACCGCCCAATTAAATCATGTTTTCCCGCGCTAAGTTTGATTATCGAGATAGGATTTCATTCCTTTGGGACTTCTTAATCGGGAAAAAAGCCTTATTCTTCTTCGTTCTTTCAACTATCTCTATGCCAAATTTCATCTGAGTCCGATGCAGTGGTGCGATGTGAAAGAGTAAGTAGTCACATTAAGTTATAATTATTCCCCTGGGAACTTTTAAGTTTTCCGAAATAAAATGTAGCCTAAGTGTTGTCAAGATATAAGCTACCTGCACTTTGAATTTCAGCCAAATCGGTTATGTTGTTTGAATTTTTAATACAAATTTACAACCCCTATTTATCCCCTTAGGGGATGATTTTCCAAAAACGGCATTCTTATTTTAAACCGAAAGGCCATATACCAATTTTCATCCATTTAACTTTAAAAATGACGGATTTTCATACAAACTTTGGACCCTCGTTTCACCCCTTTAGGGGGTGAATTTTAAAAAATCCTTTCTTATCTCACGTAAACATCATAAAAGGAACCTATGTGCAAAATTTCAGCTTTCTAGGGTCAAGGGTTTGGGCTGGGCGTTGATGAGTCAGTGATGAATGAATCAGGACTTTGAGTTTTATATATATAGAAGATTATTTTTACCTACCAGTATTTACACTTATGAAAAATGCACAACATGCAATTCAATCTTTTTATTTCCCACAATAAGCATAAAAACCTGCCGAAGATTATGCAAAATAATACATTATTATCTCCTACGAGCCCCGCATACGTAACAAGGAGTTTATCAAACAAGCCCCGCTAAAAAGCTGTTATATTTTCAACACATGATTATGTAAAAGAATTCGAAGATTTCAACGTATGAGGGAAAGAAAATGTGTGTCGTTAAGACGGAGCTGTGCGCCGATTTGCATCTTTACCACATTGTTGAGGGGGTATTTTCTCAAGACAGGGAATTACAGATAAGTACACGCTTTTACTTTAAAGTTGTTTTCTTTGCTGCTGCACATCGCAACAGTTCACAAAGCTCCAATAACAAAAAAAAAAATTTTCATATATTTATGTATTTTTCTTGTCACTTAAAATTAACTCTTTATACATAATGAGGTGAAAATAGGAAAGCAGTTCTTGACACTACGGAAAAGTTGACATTAGCTGGTACCTACTGTGCAAATAGATATAATCAGAATATATATATATATAAATAAGTACATACCTAAATTTTCTTTTTATACTTCTAAGGTAGCAAACAAGCTTACAGTCCACCTGATGGTAAGCGGCTTTAAGCCTGATTTTAAGATTTAAGCCTGTGCAAAAATGCTAAGCACAATGAATCACTTTGATAACTTCACAATCTAAATCATAGTAACGTTAAGTCCAAACGCACACAAAAAAAAGAAAATCATCTGTCATACCAAGCAAGGTTACTAAAAGAATAATAGACTTAAAAAATATAATTAAATTCCCTAAAACTCCCTCCAAGCAAACGACTTCCTCGTCAAGTTAATATCTAAAAACAAATTGCCAACCCGATCCGGTAGCAGAGCCAAAACAATTAATCAAAATATTCGACCGTTCCAAAAAAATTAAACAAATAGTCCTATAACAAGCCTGGAACTGTCATTATTATTACTTATATCTTTAAAACGACTGTGCGACACAGATATAACTCTGCAATAACCCATTTAGAAGGATAAGAAAAAGGGATGGTAGTCATTAGCATATAATGAGAGTAATTAAAGTACACAAATAGAGTCATAAAGAAGGCGCGGTGTTGAAGGGTACGAAGAGCTTCATCATCCGCGGCAAGATAATACTTTGCACGGCAAATATTTCCTTAAGTTATATGCTCCAAATTACGGACAGCGTTGTTTAATTTCTTAATTAACAGGGCCCACGATGAAAGGTGGTTTCAAATCAATACAGTACAGTACAGTACAGTAGTGCAGTAGTATACAGTCAGTGAATGCCTTTGATTAAATCAATGAGAGAATGTGTGTGGGGCTAGACAGCATCGGACTAGCCATATGTGATGACACAATCTAGTAAGGTGCGCTCGCACTCTGTCTCGCCACGCACCTTAGCTCACGATTGTTTTGTCTAGACACATTCTATGGCCGACTGAAGAAAATTAATAGTTTAGGCTGTGTCGATACTGCATTCCTATGTAAAATGGATAGGAAGAAGGAAGAACACGTGTATTTTAGAAGTTTTGAACAACACATTATTAGACAAAAGACGATAAGTAAAATGAAAATGACGAAGCAACATATGTAGATACACATAACATATGAAGAATATCATATAACCCTTCGTAATCGGGTAAAACAAAAACCAGCCAGGTGCGTCTCGTACACGTAACAGTTTACGATTCCGTATAATGAGAATTATTGTGGATATTTGAAAAACTTGTAAATCAATTTTGTTAGTAAACTTGTAATCTTATATGCAGTTCATCATCGTATATAAACTGAAATGTTAACAATAACAGTTACCTATAAAGGCTTACATCAAAATTAACTACAGAATTCGTAACAGTAACGCTTCCGGTTTGACAAGTCAAGCTAAATTATTTTAATTCATTTCTCAAATCCCGCCCCGGCAGACAATGGGTTGCCTAATTACGAGATGTAAGGCTTTATTAACGCAATCGGGCGGTTATTAACATAAAAAAATAATATTTACGAAGCTCTGCGCCGACGAAAGCTCTTAATTTACGAAAATTGCGGCATTAGGCTTACTGCGGCATAACCCTTCCATCTTACAAATGATTGCTGCAATGTTACGCTTTGAGAAATGGTTTTAACGTCAAAATTATGCTTAAGACACGTTATATTGATGATTTTTCGTATTGTATTAACATGCACTAAAACCTTGAAAATTATGTTAGACCTTTATGATTTTAAAATTGGCTTAAACTATGTATATATATTATGAACATTACTAGCTTTTGCCAGCGGCTCCACTCGCTCTATTTTCGATTATCGCAACTCTTAAGAAGATGCCATAAGAATATCCTGAACTCCTTCATTATAGTAGGGAAGTTTTTTATAGCAACAATTCTAAACTCATTTTTTTTAATTTAAATTAGGGTTTTACAAACTGTAAAACTGTTTGAATTACAACTGTAGCTATAGTTCGTTCACGAGCAATTTGGTTATAGTTATTCCTATGGGAATTGGATTAGAAGTAGCGTATATCCTTCTCCGTCTCTTTAGCTATCCCTGCGTCAAATTTCAGCTCATTTGGATGCTCCATTGCGACGTGAAAGAAAGAAAGAAAACAAACAAACTCACATTTGCATTTATAATATTTGCTTGCTCACGTGGCAAGAGTTCGCCCCATAGCTATGGTGACTAGCGGTGCTCAGGCTGAAGCACTGCTACCGTATAGGCCGAGGATATGGAGTTTAGAGCACTCCAGACCTCCTCTTAGTACTGACGTCGCTAGCAGGCTGACGCGTACCGACCCTCATAGTAGTAGAGAGTAGCAGCCTTCTCTCAGCCCTCAGTCACGGCACAGAGTCGACCGGGAGACTTTATAGTAAGAACAATAAACCGTTGTGCTACATATAAATAAAAATCACGTTAGTACTTACCTAATTTATATAAGAACACAACACTATAGGAAGAACGCAAAATAAAAACATACCTAATGGAAACACACAATAGTTTATGTAAGTAGGACGTTTAAAACATTTATTTCCTGCGTATATCCGTAGCCTGCGGTGACCGCTTACCATCAGGTTAATTATTGGCTTAATGGCATTTACAATAAACTTATTACTATTGGCCACCTTAGTTGTATAAAAAAACCTTAGTGGTATAAAAAAATCATAATTTCTAATCCTAATAGTTATTTTAAATTAAATCCATACGATATTATATTTGCTTATGTAATGATATTTTTGAAAACGTCACGTTTTGCTTTGGGACAGTTAAAGGGATGGAACACTAGCATTGCTCTACGTACGTACGTACGTACCTATATTTTTACAAATTCATGCAAGCAAAATTAAAATAGCCACTTTGCTTTATAAAGGTATTCCAATCAGTGAAGAAAGATCAATAAAATCTGTTCATTTATTATTTATTATTATTTTTAATTATAAAATGCGTTTTGTTACAATGTTACCCATTGCTGATTAATAATAATTAAAATTTTAACAACTTTGTATTATTTACATACAATAACAGCAACTTTTATAAATTTTCATACCTATTGAATTATATTCAACATTTTATGTTTTTTTAACTAAAATTTCACTAAAATAATCTTAAAATTTAATAAAAAAAATCATAAATTTATCTATTGAAATATTAGTTCCATCCCTTTACTTTTTTTGATTTCACCATTAGCATATAAATGGGTGGTAAAATATGACATCAGCATTTTAATTTTTCGATATTACGAAACGATTTACAAATTAGCGGGTAAGAAAACGCGGTGGAAGCCTTAAGAGGGTCGACCAGCTCGCAGATGTTCCATTTAAATGTAAATTTGCCCGAACACGCCGACGACATGGATAAAAAAAATAATTTAGAATCAAAATATTTGACAGGCTCGTCAAATAATATGGAGGAATACTAATGATTGGGGTGTACCTATTTAAAAAGACACTTCAAGATTATGAAATCTTGCTTGTAATTGCGGAGTAAAACTTAATACAAGCGAAGAAATGCAAGACAAATTAAAAATCGTGCCTTAGGGCTCCGCAGTTAATCAGTGTTATAATTAAAAAGAAAGTAATTTTGAATAAAAATAAATCATCTATAAATTAAATATATTACTCTATAACTAAAGAAAAACATTCAAAACAACCGAAAGTAGACAATATATTTAATTATCGGCTAGTAGCTACACGTTGAAAAGGCTTTGTTTCATTTAAAACTTTTAAAGAATTAAGCTAAGAATTTAAAATTCTATAGCACCCTTAAATTTTATCTTTAGTCTTTAGTGTTTCACATTAATATTAATTCACATATTATATATATATATATATATATATATATATGTATATACAGCTTCATACCTTTAGCAGTTCTGAAGAAAAAGGGTTTCAACGAATAGATAGACGAAGAAGTTAATGATACCATAAGTGTTTTTAGATTTGAGAATTGGAACCAAATATATAAATCAAATCATTCAAATTAATATTTCTGGATCAAACAAATACGTTTTAAAAAGAACATAGATAAATAGCTTATCGGTTGCTTAAAAGAAGTGCAGTTACCGTTATCTACCTATTACTATTATATAGTACAAAAGTATCTTGGAATGATTCTCTGAAATCACTAAAGCACCATACGAATTAGTAAACTTCTCAAAAAGCAACACATAGAATTCGATTATTTTTCACACTGCGAATTTTCCAAAGTCATCAAAGGTAGTTGGAGTAGGATATTCAATGTGCAAAAGAAAGTATCAAAAATATTATGATGATAAAAAAATTAACTGAAGTGTATTCAAAGATTTTTGTATGAATTACCAGTTTGAGTTAGAAATCGAACTTGTGAAATATGAAAAAAAAACTGTATTTTATGATTTCATCGGTCCATAGAGTCGTTTAGAAGAATACAATATAAAATTCTTCTAAATAACATAGTAAAATAAGTTGAAATGAAATAAATATAAAAAAATGTACTGTTATAAATTAGCTAAGTAACTAAACGCCATGCAGGATATAGGTATTAAATACTTATTTCATTATCTTTCTTGGTCTTTTTTTAATTGAAGATACATGTTAATTTAAAGAAATTGATCGTTATAAATAGCCCCTTTAAATGATGTCATAAAATAAGATTTAAAAAAAAATAAAGGAAATTTTTTTTTTCAGTTAAATTTGCCAACATCAATATTTAAGGTTCTTTCCCTCGAACCACAGCCTTTCTTTTTCATCCTGTATAATATTAAAATAAACATTTAATCAGATATGTTGACACTTTAGACATTGCTAGCTTACAGACCGAAAAGTAATTCAAATGGAATATCCCAATCAATTAATTAAAAATCAACCCTACTCTGAATTCAAAACTAACGTACAGCTTAAAAAAAATTTTGTTACTATGACGCTTTAGATAGTAGAATAAATATTCTCTTTAAAATCTTCTAAAACTTTACTACTCAAGATTTAAACTTTAAGAAAGGAAAAATAACTAATTTGACAACTGTATTTAATCAACGCCAGCCAGGACAAACACAGGCGGAGGGTGACAATTACAGGCCCAGGGTGAAAAAAAAAAGAAAAGAAAGAATTCTTTTCAATGTAAAAGGCAACAATAAAAGAAAGGACGTTGGCAAAGGGACCGCTGCGGAAGTGGAAGTGACAGATCGTCGAGAATGGTGAAAAGTCGCACCTCTTGTTTACGGGACACCGGCTACGGTCAGAATTAGCTATCATTTACTTAAGCGCTTTATATAATTAGGTGGAGCGGCCATTAGCAACGTACAGGAACTCCGTGTTCCTTTCATGACCGTCTTTAATTACGATCTTTACTAGGGACGTGTTGTACGCTCTGCTGTGTTTATTTTCTTATTGTACGTTGTTACAGGAAAAATTGGAAAAGTTTCAACAAGTTGTACAATTTTGTTGTCTGTATCTTCGACTGATTTCAGACAAATATTTAGAATGGAATGGGAAATCTTTTTATATAAGTATGAAAGCAAATAGTATAGACTCTTATTTATATCTCTCTCTCTCTTATTTATTTATAAAATTGTTAAAAACATCTATGAACGTGTCAAAATAGTACGCCATACGTAATACAGCAGTAGCAACTTCCTCCCCGCTGCATTTTCGGTGCAGTACCACTGTGGAGGAGGCCTTTACCCGTAGTGGGGTTCTCATTTAAACAAAAAAAAAATTCATAAACAAATAAACTAAATAATTTAAAACTCAATAAAAATAATAAATAATGTATACTGAAACGCAACAATAAAGGAATAGAATATTGTAAAGAATAAATTATAAAAACTAGTAATTATATAGTAGCTCTAAGGTTTATTACTGTACTTGCATGGAAATGAGAAAGAAAACGGCTTATTTACTTACTTATCGCTATGGCCGCGGTGGACAGGCTGAGAGGCAACGAAACACCGACACAACTCTTGCACCGTGGCCTCACCTCAGTCGTTCTCCTAGGATGTATCCCGAAGAAACAGGCGAGAATCTGACTTACGAGGAGGTTACCTGTTATGCTCCCCATGTATTTACAGGTCCTCGTTCAACTATTCTGTGTATAAACATGTATTTAAATACAATCAATTGGACTACGGGCCTTAGATAGAGGCAGTGGTCTAATTATAATTTTCGGTTAACTACAACTCCTACGCAAGACTAATTTAATTATTTATATTAAAAAAATAAAAATCTTGAAAAAAATCATTTAGTCCTAACCAACAGAAAAAGTAAAGTGTGAAATAAAATTATACCCTTAAATAAATAAAAATGTTAGAACTTTAACTTATCATGTTTTTTAAGGTTTTTAGGGTTATATGCGTCCGAATGGTTATTCTAAATTAGGTCCTGTTTACAAAATATTGACCTCTTAAACAAAGAAAAAACCTCTAGTCCTGTTTAGGCCCTACCGACACAGACTTACAGACACAGAGATTAGGGTTTGTCCTGACATGTCAAGATTTTAAGCCACTTGTCAGGACTTTCAAAATGTAAATTTTTTTGTAAAATAAACACATGTAACTATAATCGTCTTTGAGAAATAACCTAAAAAAAAATTTTTAATTTTTAAGAGACAAAAATCAACTTTAAACTAAACAAAAATTAATAAGCTGGCATACAAAACAAATACATGCGATAAAAACGCGCGTGCCTTTAAAAAAAGTTAGGTCATTTTTAGATACCTATCAAATATTTTGTACAATTTTTCATTTTTGGGTGAGTTGAATATTCTCCCTTCCTCCAACTCAAAACAAATGTAGTGAAAAATCTAAAAAAACAGATTGCTTACACTAAGTTCACAATCACTACCAATATTATCCCAACTATCCTGACTAACTATTTGATGACTTACCAAATTAATGCGTTCTTTTTTATTCCGCCAACCAACCACTAACCAACTCTTTAGTAAGATACAGAGATCAACCGAAAACAACTTTGTTTCTTGTATCACATGCTGGTTTTTTTTAAGTTTGAAATATCTTGTCATCCTATTGTTTTATGTATTTGCCAATCTCATTCCTTAATATAAATTGAATTCCGTTTAAGAAGTACGTCGTTGTCGTATTATTATTTACTTAATTACACTTTTACTCTTATTAATAGAAAAAAAAAGAAATTTCACTAATTATTGTATAAAGAAATTCAATGTGGTTTCCAAATTAACGAATTGATTATAATTTATTAAGTACCGAGTCGAATGAAGGAATACCACAAAGAAGTCCACTCTAACCGCCTCCGCAGAAAACAAAAACAAGCCTCTCTCTCTCTCTCTCTCCCTTTTAGACCGAATCGTCGAAAGCGAAATCTGGCTTTGTTCATTTACTCGGTAAACCGATAATTTCATTAAACAACAAAGTGGGACTCAGCCGTGGTTCTTTGTAAACAAGGCAAGGAGCCAATGTCCCCTAAGATGGAAAATTCATTTGGAGAAAAAATTTGAATCTTAACATAGCGCGGCAAATTAGGAATCTTGGGCCCCTCTTTTGTTTACTCATTTCAGTTGTAGTATTTTTAATGAAAAAGAGTAGCAAAACTAGTTCCGATTGTGCCGTAAGAAAAACCTTTTACCTCAGTTAAATATTTCTTAAATATAAAATTTTATCTTTATGGTTGAAATTATGTCCAACACCTACGTCGGTTTATTATTTTAAGCAAATCAAGTGTTTAAATCGGACGAAAATTATTTAAAAAAAATGTTTATTGATTATTAGGTTGATACTTCAAACCCTGATTAAGTCGATTTGCAATTATGAAAATAATTTGGCTATTAAAACATTAAGAAAAAGAAAAAAACTGACACTCTATATTTGTGTTCTTTTTCTGGGAAAAATAAGAGTCATATTTTCTTGATTCTTATTACATTATGTATGTATTAATCAATCATATGACCAATCAAATTTGCTGATTTCATAGTTTTAAGACATATTGTATATAATATGTGGTTCTAAATAAATATTTGAATTTTATACCGACAATAAACCGAGAAAATCGAGATTATTAACATCACGTGCTAGCGCCTATCGTACGAGGAACTGTGACTCTTTCTAGGTTTCAATAGTGTTTATGTCTTCTTTGTACCTACACTGGTCGAAACGGCACGCTATTTCTAGGGTATGCCATAATATAATATAGCCTTAAGAGTAAACTGTACGCAGCGCCTCGCAGCGTGCTTTATACAAAAGAATTTTCCACTTATTTTTTAAAATTTTGGAAGACCACAGACAGATTTGGCTTGAGATCATGTCTACAAAATTTCACAGTGTTTGATCAGTAAATGTCAAAAATAAATGAAAAATTCGTTTGTATGAAGCACGCTGCGAGGGGCCGCTAATCGTTTTCTCTTAAATTCTTATTCCGTGGCATCAGTAATTTACCGTATAATACATTTTATATAAAATAGTTACCTATCACTGACTTATACCTGTTGATATAAAAAAATACGTTGAAAAGAAATGAAAAAAAATGTGTACTCTTACATTTAGCCTGGAACAGAAGAAACTATGAAAATGTACTGGTAGAGACAGATGTACTGGTATAGACAAGCAGAGAGCCGACCGGCGCACGTAAGATAACCTAAAACTATAAATATTCCATTTTCCATTTGCAATTTTGCACAAAAAATAATTTACGCATTCAAACATCCAATAAATATCACGGTTTAAAAAAAATTACATTCCTGAGTTTAAAATAGCATTGAGTAATTTGCAGAATGCGTAGCGGCCAGTGGTACGAAATTAGCCAGTGGAAAATTAAGCCGAACCCGGTATATTGCGTTTTGTTCTTTTGATGCCCTCGGTGAAGGGTTAAGCCAAGAATGCGTTCCTTTTTGTATTAAGTTCAATAGATTGGAGATTAAATAAATAAATTTAGTATACTATTTAGTATATTAAATATTTTAAAATTCATAATGTTTGTAGATAGAAGTTTTAGTAGTCTACAAACAATAATAGCATACTGGTGGCCCTAAACGTAGTTACAAAAAAAAAGCCACATCTTACTAGCGCCACCAAAAGATATTCTTTATTTCCTTTTTGAATAAATTTTGATAATGTTACAAACTAATTATTTAGAACAAGTTATTAGCTATTTTTAGAACGATATGTATTGAATCTAAAATTTACCTATAAGTTGTAAAGAGTGACATCGCTAGTTAGGTAGTCACTGTGCCCTAATAAATGATCTGTGTGATTGGCGACTGTTTTTGTTAAATATACTATATGTGTTTGTTTAAAAATGTTGTTTATTCCAGGAATATAAGTGTAGGTTAATGATATTTATTTAGCTCAAACAACAATTCCCTATCAAAATTGTTATTCATAACGTGTAGGAAATTTTAATGAATTATTGGTAATTCAGCCAAGTAATTTGACCGAAAAATACCATTAAAATTAATAAATAAAAACACAAGCCGACCCATCGGCTCACGAAACTCGCATGGTACCCTCCATCGAATAAATTTATGTAAAAATTTTCATTAATATTTTTGAGACCGAGCGGCCGGTCGCCCTTGGGACTGAATTGAGTTCGCGGTCGCAATGGAAAAATGCAAACCGAAAATTATGGGCTCCCTTGCCTTGTATTTGCTTATGAATACCGTTCGTACCTGAGCTACCCTCTATATTGTGTGATATAAATATATGATACGGTACGTAAAATTTCAAAAGCTATGTTTGGAACGGAGCTATTTCATTACAGTGCAGCAGACTTTTCTGACCCTCTGACTTTGAGTGTTTGGTCGCTAGTGTCGTTGTAAGTTCACACATTTCAATATGGCGACTTTATTTTTAATATTTGGCCGCCGAGTCAGAACAGTTTGTTGCACTATACTTAAGTACATCTAAAAATCTGTGTAAAAACATTTTCCAAAAACATAAAGTAACTTACTATTTTTCTCTGAATTTATTTGTCGCCCTCGGCAGAGGTTGTAAGGACACTATGAAAAACGCCCCTCGCGGGATCTTGCGAGATTATACAAGATTTGTGAGTGGAGTGGCCGCTCGGTGCGCTTAAGAGATTTAAATCGTTCGCTGGCCCGGAACACCCAATACAAACTGATTCCTTGCTTCAATATCTATATCTTTACTACGTACATACGACAAATAATATAAAAATGCAGTGAAATTAAATCACTCTACACAACGAACTCTGTTTTGTTTAATTTAATAATTTATATAAGTTTTATATTTTGTCTTTATTCTCTTTTTTTAGTACCTACTCATACTGAAAAATGTGTGTAAAGACTAAAATATAAGTTTAACTCAAAATAAAACTTTACAGTTGTGGAGAGTAATTAATCATTACCGATTTTTTCTAGTAACAATTTACCTTTATGTAAGCATGTTTTTATTGCAAACTAATATTTCATTATTATAGTTTTAAATTGTTCAACAGCATCTTAACAATTCAAAACAATTACAACGAAATCCATGCTTATATTATAAATGCGAAAGTAATGCTCTCTGTCTGTCTGTCTGTTTGTTACCCCTTTTGCTCTTAAACCGTAGTACCGATAAAGGTGAAATTTGGCAAGGACATAGTTTGAGTCCCGAGGAAGGATAAAGGCTACTTGAAAACGTTTCTATAATTGAGGAGTTCCCGTTGAAATCATATACCGATAACCGAATTTAGAGTGGATGGAACCGCGGACAAATTTGGCATGGAGATAGTTTGAGTTTCGGGGAAGGAAATAGGATACTTGAAAACGTCAAATGCGAGTCGGTTTTATTTTATGATTGAGGAGTTACCGTTGAAATCCTATACCGATAATAAAATTTAGGGCGGGTGGAACCGCGGCCAAATTTGACATGAAGATAGTTTGAGTCCCGGGGAAGGACATAGGCTACTTATAATCTATAAGTGTGAATCCTTTTTTTTCTATAATTGAAAAGTTGCCATTGAAATCCTTCACCGATAACCAAATTTAGGGCAGGTGAAATCGCGGGCAAAGGTAGTAGAAAAACAAAAATTTCTTTTGGCTGTTACATAATTATGTCATCTGACAGCAGTCACTAAGTCAAGTCAGAGGCCTTATAGGTATCCTAAAAAACTCTGACAGTCAAATGGTCACTAGCTCGACAAACTCTGTGCCCTGCAGTGGGACGTGCAAAGGCTAAGCCAAAAAATGGCTACTGCATTGCACATTGCATATGACACTGCCCTGAAAAATTTATAAATTGACTTTCACCACTACAATTTTCTTATTTACAGCCCTAAGATTGAATTTTTTTAAGCCAACCCAGAAATTCTTCGCCAGAACTATATCACCTCGCAAAGGTAAGTGGGACCATAATGCAGCCAAAATCCGAAGACGATATCTCTCCAAAACCTCTAAATCTTCCGAGCATTTTTATATTCGCGTCTCCCCGGGCAGGCCGAGGGCTAAGCAAGTCGCGCCGCACCAGCCCCAGATTATATCTTGACACTTGATGGATGAATGGTTATTGGATCTCAACATTTTTATCATTTTGATACAGTCGCTGGGCCAAGGTGAGCCCTTTCTGTTTCTTCTCTTAGAAACATATAGTTTGCTTTAAACGGAAACAAACATATTTTATTTAGAGTTTGGAGCAACATTTAACCGGAATTCTTGCTCAAAATTCGTTTGACAAATTCTACGAATAACAGTTTATTTGTTAATTTACTCTTAAAAGAGTATCTGTAATAATTATGAATTACTACCATGCAATTCAGTGAAACATTCAATACCTTTAGATTTCATATTTTAAAATTATTTTTTCTGACGCAAAGACTCATTTTATTGCAATAATATTTTAGCAGCGAATGTTGAGATGATAATGCAAATAACAAATGTAAAAAAGTTTTTCCGTTGCGATATAAAAGAAATAAAAAATAAAAATACTATGCGTTTCAAATGAGTTGGCACCCGCGTCAGGCGCCATCTTGGTGGCCGTGGTCCGTAACTAGTACTGTGAGATACATTCATGCCCGTTAAAAACATATAACATCATCCTTTTGGCTTCGCTGTAGTCGGGTAAAAAAGTCTTTTCTTAAACCAAAGGAGTACTTAAATAGGATTTATTTCCATTTCCAAATTCACGTTATCATAAAACTCGATAAATCTTTACGCTACGAGCACGAAAAATGTAGCTGATGTATCTTTTTGAATTATGTCGGATTGGCGATGTTCTTAGTAAGCATCGCACCTGACACGACGACCCGATCGTTTGCACTCTTTACTGCACCCCTATCTCACACTTCACGTATCTCAAACCGGTACCGTTAGCAAAACAAGTTAGAAGGTCACATTCGAGAGTATTTTTAACTCTTGAAGAGAAATAAAAGTGTTATAAATTGATTTGTCTGTCTGTCTATCTATAGTGTCAAGGCTTGTTAACGTTTGCTTCGATTTTAACGGTTACTCAAACTTATATTTTTTTTTATTCATAAATTCAAATTTACAAGACAATTTGTAATACATTAAATATGTTAAATTGCTACAATTAAATTAATATGGTTATTTATTGAAGTTGAAATACATTAATTCATTATGAGTTATTACAAATGTTTGATGTCAAGAATTCATTTATGTCATAAAAAGCGTGTTCAGTCAAAAATAATTTAAGCTTTTTTTTCTAAAATTTTGCTGTTCTCAATAACTGTAATTTCGTTGGGGAGTCTATTGTAGATTTTTAGATCCATACTATATACCGATTGAGACATTTTTTGTAACTTTATGTATGTATGTAATGTAATGTAGATAAGTTAAGTTGTTGCTTGCGTCTAAGCATATAATCATGGGACCATGTTTTGTATGCAAATAGGTTTCTGTTTAATCTTACAAATTTAACTATAGAAAAAATGTATTAGGATGTAAATGTTAAAATTGTTTGCTCTTTACAAAGATTTTTTGCTAGAGTACCAGTTCTGAATTGTAAAGACACGTTTTCATTCTGCAGCTGTTCCCCAGAGTTCAAAACCGTAGTTAAGCTCTGAGTGAAGTAGTGAGAAGTGTAGCAAGACCGATGGGCAGAGGGAGGAAGCACATTAGACAATCTGTATTGTGCAAAGCACGTGCCACTCAACTTACTACATTATATGGAGATATGTGTATCCCATTTTAAAGCATGGTCAATTGTTAAACCTAAGAATTTTGAGGAATTTGTTTGAGGTAGGGAAACACCATAATTTTTTATTGATACCTCTAAAACTAAAGCATGTCTGACAATATGACTAAGTATCTTACATAAAGGCTTACATTCATTCTTATTTTTCCTACAGTAAAAAAAAATATTTTTGTATAAATTAACTCACACTGGCTAATGAATTTATTGTAAAAAGACTTAATATCCGATATTTGAAAGTAAGGTTATTAAGCCGATTAAAGATATGATAGGTAAGTGAATCCCAAAACCCCTTGTTCTTACTGGTTAAATAGCTTTTTAAATAATCCATAATCACTTAAGAACATCTGGACAAAATTTACAAAATCAAAAAATTAAGCTGATATTTTAAGGTGCCTCAATTTAAAATTGATAACAACAATTCATAAATATTCCTGGTCTTTATAAACAGGTCCTAAACTAAGCCAAGCTTGTACTATGGATACCAGGTCGGACACTAAATAATATAAGTGCCTTTTTGATTTTCGGTAAAATAATATATTGCTGTCGGTACAGGTACGTTTTCCGCCCGTTTAGCGCACACGTCATACGCGATATGGTCTGAAAAATGCCGCGACCGGTACCGGCAGCGCGTTAGCGGAAACATATCAATTCAATTTGGAGAGAGCTCGGCATGGATGCCGTGAAATAGGGCTGTCACGTGCTAAATCATGGTACCGGGCCGTGATAAACATTTCGGAAGGGTTTATGTTTTATTAGCTATGACGGAGGTTTTCATCCGAGCTTTTTCTCAGAGATTTTGTGCAAAGAATAAATATTTAAAAATAAATAGTTAAGGACTTATTCAGTATGGGGTACGAAGAAATAACTCTATTTAATTACACATAAAATAATTTTTTGTTTTGAAACTAATAAATATATTATATAATAATCGTTTTGTCATTTCTACATCTCGTTCTGTATATCATTAATTTTTTAGGTATATTTCATTAGTTAAACTTAACTGAAAGCAAGAAAGACGGACCTTGTTTAATTATTTCTTCTGAAATCAAAATTTTATTATTTAAATTAACATTATAATATAATATTATATTAAATAATAGTGTAAAGCTACAATTTGAACATGAACCCTTTCAAAATCTAATGAACCTTTTTATATATTATTTATCCAACAAAACACAAATTCTTTACTCTAATTAAATTGTAAAATAAAAAAATAGTAGTTTATGCAATCGTTCCCAACTATAACTATCAGCAACTTACAAAATAATTTATAAAAGAAGTTTTGACACAAAATTTATATACTTACATATTATACAACTCAACGTCTCTGTATCTGTCTGTCCGTTTTTATGTTTTTCACAACTAAACCGATGTCAGTATAGGACAAATATAAAGCCACCTTAGTCAAGATACCCTGCTATCAGAAGGATTGAACAGCGATGATAGCTTTCACAGTATCTCAAATTCTCTCAGCGCAAATCTGACTTCTCTCTTCTCAGGCTCACTGAAAAATTTAAATGCTGTTCATATAAATGCCCAGAGTATTCCAGCACATTATCCCGATATGCTAGCATCTTTAGACAACAAACATATTCACGCTATTCTCATATCAGAATCTTGGCTGAAACCTTGCTTACAATCTACTTCTTACTCATTACCAGGGTTTCAGTTAATTCGTAATGATCGCGAAGACAAAGTTGGTGGTGGGGTGGCAATCTACCTTCGCTCTTATATACCTTATTCTATAGTTAATCTGTCTGATCATCCTGTATCTTCTAATATAGCTAAGCATCTTTTTATAGAAATTAGTATCTCTAATACTAGACTTTTACTTGGCGTATATTATAGTCCAAATCTTATACTTTAATACTTGTCTTTTAAAGAATGACAACCGTAGCCTTCAACTTAAGTCAGTGGTAGAGGGATGTAACTTGCACATACTTCCACTTAATGCTACTCACTTCTTTCCCCATAATACACCCTCTTTTCTAGACTTAATAATAATAAGTTTGTGTTTTTGTTTTGTGCAATAAAGGATATTTGTATTGTATTGTATTGTATTATTAAACATGGTCAGTGCGCTGCTGACGCTTTTTCCTACCATGACTTGGTCTATCTATCTTATAAAATCCGCCTTCCTAAAGCTAAGTCGAGATTACTTCTGCAACGTAATTTTAGTGGGATGGATACTCAACGCTTATATGATGATGCACTGAAAATCAACTGGGATTCGGTCATGAATGCATCTACAGTGGATGAAAAAATTAAATTGTTTAACTCACAAATTATGAGTCTTTATGACACTCATGCTCCCATCCGTGCAGTATAAGTTAAGCATCTTCCTGATCCATGGCTCACAAATGAGATCAAAGCATTAATGATAAAAAGAAATCTTGCTAAGGCAAAATACAAAAGTAACTCATGCGATAACAATTTTACTTATTATAAGCTTTTGAGAAATAGCTGCAATAGGATGTGTAGGGATGCACAACGACGCCATATCCATATATCCGTTGAAGACGGTAATCCAACAAAGGTCTGGACTTTTCTAAAGTCACTAAGAGTTAGTAAATCTAATCATTCTCCTATTCCTAATGAAATTGATATTAAATCAACATTTTTCTTCTAAGGTTATCATTGATGATACCAAAAAAACTGCTGCAATAAACTCTCTTTCAAAAATGCCAACTCCTGACTTCTCTTCTTTTGTTCTAAATCGATTTTCTGATTGTGATGTTAAGAAGAACATTCTGTCCATTTCTTCCAATGCCGTTGGTAATGACTGCTTTAGCCGTAATATGATCATCCCGATACTTGACACCGTTGTTCCTGTTATAATACATATCTTGAATCACTCCATATCTACCTGTATCTTTCCTGAATCATGGAAAGATACTATCATCATTACTTTACCAAAAAAATCCAACCCTTCTTCGTTTTCCGATTTCAGACCTCTTGCATGAACTTCTTGAACATCTTGTTCCCTTTCAATCTGGTTTCCGTCCTGGTCATAGTACGGCTACTGCACTTGTTACAATAACGGATGACATTCGTCTAGGTATAGAGAATAGGAAGGTCACCATATTAACATTATAGATTTTAGCAATGCTTTTGGCACGGTCGACCTTGATATTTTGCTAACTATACTTCGTTCTCTTAACATATCTCCAACAGTTATCGATTGGTTTCATAGTTACTTGCGGGGACGCCGACAACGCATTAAGGTTGCTGATTCGTTCTCTGCCTACTGCAACACCACTGCTGGCGTTCCGCAAGGTGGCGTGTCGTTGTAGTGGTCCCAAGCCTTTTATAGAGAATTGTAATAATCTGGACCCCACGACACGGTGTTGATTTGCTAAATTAAGTCTTAAGAGAACGGGTAAATTAAAGAAAATGGGATTCATTAATAATAAATATAAATTAGATCAATCACCTTCGTAATTCATACCAATCGAATACTATCGAGATCGATGAAACATTAAGTGAGTGAGTGGCCCGGATGTCCTCACCGGTCTTAGATTAATATATTTATATCTACGCCATAAGGCGTAAATCGCAGTGGGATCCTAAAATCATCAACACAAAGAAAAATAATTACTCGTTAAATACGACCGATTCGTAAAGTAGCAGATAACCAGGAGGTTAAAATATATGGAGAATATCGATCGATTATTTTCAGTTAATTGTTATAAATATCGTAGGGTGCGAGAGGGATAGTAGAGTAGGCTCCGCGCCGCTTACGACGAGCCTTCAATGTGTAAATTAATCGAAGCTGTATAATCGAGTCACAAAGAAGCGGAGAAACTAGTTCGGCAGGTAAAGAGTTTAGTAGAATCGGGTGACGATTTCGATATGATTGTTCGATTATTACTATAAAGTAACTGGCCACTAAAATGCGAAGCACGTGGGTACACGTGGAAGTAAAATAAAGAAGAAATTAACTGGCGCCACAATCCCTAGACACGCCACGTGTTCAGGCCGCGTCTATCGGGGGGGAGGGGAGAACGGTTATAAGCGATAGGCGTCAGTTGCGGCACCCTTTTCCACTGTCGTCGTACCGAGAGGCTGGCCGTGCTCGAGATTCCTGAGGAAGCGGGAAGGACAGGACGAACAAAGATTTGAAGAAATTTAATACCGACGCCGTGCACGTTTCGCCTACATCAAATATCAGTAAGTGTCTTTTGTGAGAACTGAGGCTAGCAATGTCAACTTATTATTGATGGGTTTGTACTATGGGGCTTTGTGAGGGACTTCCTTTATACCATGGCGTAAGGACTGTGTAAGGGACCGTGTAAGATGCCACCTTGGTTAAAGTGAAGGGTTGGTTGGGGAAAATTGAAAGTGGTTGACTTTTGGTTGGGATTCTAGTTGTAAATTTGGAGTAGAGAAGGGAAAAACCCTTGCTTATTAAAAATGCAGAGGTAGTTTGTTGACATTGTTGGCTATGTACTCTTAAAGGAAAAGAGATTGCCGATTTCTGCAGAAAATTTAGTGGAGAAAAGGGCTCCTGCCGGGATCGGCGTCTCTTAACATGATGTTGTAAATTTTGTGATACTTTGTGGGAAGAAACCCCGTAATTAGGCTCTGATCTGATTAGTTAAGAAATCGTTTAAGATTAGGGTTAAGGTCAGGCAACCCTTGTGTAAATCCTGTCCTGTGTATATGTATATCTTATTGATGAAAGCCCTACGCAAGTCCTAAGCATCGACTTCGCGCTTTGATCGGACTCGAGGTGACGGGGCATGCTTACATGACTTGGCAGGCAACCCTTGTGTAAATCCTGTCCTGTGTATATGTATATCTTATTGATGAAAGCCCTACGCAAGTCCTGAGCATCGACTTCGCGCTTTGATCGGACTCGAGGTGACGGGGCATGCTTACATGACTTGGCAGGCAACCCTTGTGTAAATCCTGTCCTGTGTATATGTATATCTTATTGATGAAAGCCCTACGCAAGTCCTAAGCATCGACTTCGCGCTTTGATCGGACTCGAGGTGACGGGGCATGCTTACATGACTTGGCAGGCAACCCTTGTGTAAATCCTGTCCTGTGTATATGTATCTTCATTGATGAAAATCCTACACGCTTTGGTAGACGCTCATTAGAATGGTACAGTTATGTTACATGTAATTGATGGTTATGTTAATGATATCTCTATATCCGCTACTTACTATCTCAATCATTTTAGTCCCGATGTCTTGTTGCGTTGCGGTATGGGTGACCCCCAAAGCAAGCAGACCCTTGGTAGATAGAGGTAGGTGAGGACGGGGCAATCACAGTAGGGGTTCTTCAAGCGGGGTCTGGCTTGTTATAAGATTAGGGAAGATTGGGGCTTGATGTTAGAGACATACTAGGATAACTGCAGGCTTCAGGAATCTAAGGGTGTGAGGGGGCTGATAAAACCTAAATCTGGGTTGGCTCCAGTTCCACCCTTCACCGGCGTCGAGTGGGGAAGCTGAACTGTTAGATGCCGTTTAGGTAATGGGTGGCTAAAATTTAATGTGGGATTTTTAACCCAATCTCCTTAAGGAATCCATAAATAAATAATACCTCCACTCCACCCATTACTGCGACGGATAGATTTGGAAAGCTAAGTATTATTGTGTTCATATTTAAATATTTGTTTCCTGTGTAAAAATAAACGTAAACCTCATATGTTTTTCAGAGCCGCGACATTAATCTAGAGAGTCTAATTTTTAATTAGACTATCTAAGCTTTATTTTATTGCTTTATACTGTTTAATTTATGTTTTGACTAAGCCATTTAAGATAAAGATGACAGAACTTCAAATTTGACCTAACTTTATTAACAGGCTATGAGGTGACGTTAGTGGGTCAGGATTTGTTTTATTCTTCACCATGAATCACCCCGTTGAAGACGTATTAGTATAACCATACACAATTCTCTACTAACTGATGAGGCTTTGAATTGTTGTATGGAAAGCCGAAACGTTAAAGTTCTAAACACTCAGAAAAGGGCTAACCCTTACTTGATCTGGCTAATGCGCCAGGTCCTGAGTGCGGATATGTCTTCCTTACAAACCACCTTAAACATACTAATTGTGTGTGTCAAATTAGGTGTTCTGTCGCCTTAATTACTCTGATGAACAATTTACCACTTAACCATGTGCGTAATCGCACACCTATTTTATTATTTTATATGAACTTAGCTTGCACGACACTTGTTTCGGGCGAGTATAGCCTCTCCGGACTAGCGGCTATTTAAACTTAAGAAGCCTCGGGTTCGAACCGACCGATCGTAGGTTGTATTCAAATAATAACGAAATGGTCCCCTTAGTTCCGTAGTTAGTCATAGTAGTAAGGATAATTACATGGTCGCCTGGTTGTTTGCCACCTCAGCAGCGTTATAAATGTAGGAGTTGGTGGGGAGCACTACTTACCTATCCTAAAGAACAGTTTAAGGCACAGCGTACGAAAGACAAATGTTTATACACCTACTCAATTACTAAATGACAGGAAGGCGAAGCCACAAGGTAAGCTAGTCTGATTAAACCTATCTACGAGTCTGTCAGGAGTTGATCGTTATATACCTTCCTTGTTAAAGGTTCCAAGGCGTTAGTCAGATAATAGGTACGATATAATTGACAACCGCTTAAGGCCAGACGGTACCCTAGGCCCTTAAGGCTATTCAAATTCAAGTTATACATAATTAATTTTCAATATTCATTTTAGCGATCAAGTAGGAACAACCTAGTGTATGAGTTAGGCGAGCGCTAGGTTTTGTCTCAATTTTATAGTTTTGTTTTCATAAACTTTATATTCTAGTGTAGATAATCGCCATAGCTTGTAACCATAAACTCAATTTTAGATCTAAGAGCGAAATTCGTACTGACCGGGTCGCGAGATACTAAACCAAAACCGAACCAACGTAAATTAGTCGAAGGAAGGTCGAGTAACACGATTAGACTCTGTACCTGCGCAGAAGACTAAAATGTGAACTCTGCGCACCCACGTGACCACGAGACGCCAGCTGGGCACTTCGACGCACAGGCAAATGTATGGAAAGTCTGACCGGTTAGTCTTTAATTGGCCGAAGGGATAATTCGGTGGCGGGCCCAATAATTCTGAATAGAACAACTTACGAACCCTTAAGGAATGGTTGTATATGTGAATTTTCCTGGATGATTCCCAGTTAGGGTTACCCGTAAACGACCTGGAAACTAGGATTGGTAGATTTAGATAGACTTCCATACTAAATCGTCCGCCCTTAGCGCCCTCTATAAGACCTCCTCAATATCTCCATTATTAGACAGTTAGCTAAGATATCGATCGACCGAGTAATTCCACGATTATTACACAGATGGCGTGAGTTTCAGTGGTAAAATAATAATCATGAATGTATGTGGATTTCTGGATACCTACGGTTAGGACTATGTTATAACTTTATTTAAAGGGTAGGCTGTAGATGTATTTCAGGGTTACATTTACTTCTAATTTGTTAGTTTGTCTTTACGGCGATTCTACATATATTATTATAAGATTAGATTAGAAGAGAAGCTAGTAAGGATAGTGGTAGTCTTTTTATATACTTAGATTGCCTTTGGGGTGGCTTCTCGAATACCATTACGACTTTATAATTTCACTTAGGGGTTGTTAACGGGTTGTCAACAGGCTCTCTATGCAATTACTAAACTTATCGGTCAGTCTGTGGTGCATTCTTAAGTGTTATTGAGAGGGTTGTGTAATTTACGTAAGGGCCAGGCCGCGAGTATATTCGTTTTTATCTATATATATATTCAATCTGTTAGTTCATCCGTATGGTGACCTTTCATATTACATTACAGTTTTATAACTTCGCTTAAGAGATCGATAGCTAGTCTACTAATAATTTATCTATGTACTTAATAGGTCCGCTTGTCTCCCTAATGCCTTATATATGTTGTTATTAGTTCCGACCTTCACTTAAGCGCAAGCTAGAGAACTGGTGACAGGTTAGTTGTGTAGGTTATAGGTTAATTAAGGGATCAATAGCGTACCTGCTAATAATTTATTTAGTTATTAAATAGGTCTGTCTGTCTCTTAAATGATTTCGTTATATTATAAGTGTATAACTTTAGTTAAGGGGAAGCCAGTGAGTTTATTAGTGGTTAGTACTTTCATATGTCTAAGGGTTCTTCCTTTTAAGGTGATTTTCCTACTTTACTATGAGGTTACAAGTTTACTTAAGGGCAAGATAACTAGTGTATCGATGGACTACTTACCGTTTAAGAGTTCTCCTTTAAGGCGATTTCATACATTACTATAGGATTACGACTTCACTTAAGGGGTATGCGGTCATAGTCGTTATAACTTCAAGGCCTATCGTGTTCGAGGGGTAACCGTGTTATTACGAGACATGTTCGGAGTTGTAAGGAGGTAGCTAGGCTGGTGAATAGGGTGACTTAGGCTAGGGTACTTCGACTACGTTAGGATAATAAATCGCATATATTTTAATCTGAAACTCGCATTTAGTAATTTAAATTCTGGTCTAATGCTAATCAGGACTTAGTGGTTCTGCGGTTAAGGATTAGTTATAGGCCATTGCTTTTAATGTAGGTATAATGTAAAATTAGGGTTTTGATTTTGTTCTTTCACACCTGGGACTGATTGAATCCATACCTCTTAGGATCTGGGGTTATTATCGGTCACAACGAGGGGTCCAAATAGACGATTACGCCATTAGACGATCACAGCCAAATAAAATATTAGCTTTCTTTAATAATAACATTAACGGTTACAAAATACTATTAACATTTCTTTATAGTAATAGAGATAACAATAATATGTTAGGATTACACATGTCTTCACGTATTCAAATTGGCGAGTACGTCGGTATACTCCACGTGAGTTCAAATATAATTTTATTATTTTTATAAGGGGGGGGGGTTTCTACTTTATGTGTTGCCGTTACCAGGATAGGATATAGAACTAAAATAGGCTGTAAAAGCCTACATTTTGTTGTCGTACAACGGATGAGAGGTCATTAAAATGGATTTGAGTTGGTGACTGGTGTGACAGAATAGAACCAATATACAAGATATAAATCTTGTTTAGAAGGCATTTTGTAGTTGTTTGTTACTTAAGCTTAGTTATAGACACATACTTTAATATAGCATATATGGGAATTGTAGGCCAAGTTTAGGATAAAACCATGTTAAATTAGTGTAAAAGAATGGTTTTTATTTTTTAGTTAGGTAGTACAGTACATCTATCTAGGTACTAGTATAGTAAGATATATTCTACGACTTAGGCTTAGATATAGGAAGGCATTACTAGTAATATGTAGACATAAAATTACGGCTAATACGCAAAATTAAAATTACATTTATAGAATGGTAGGCAGGGGTATGATCTAATAACCTTATTTATAAATACATACTCGTATATCTCAATCATCCGAAACCTAGGGAACGGTATTCGTAAGATAAATCTTACTAGTCTCGTTCAATCTGAACTTCTATGTGGTAGTACCTATATGCATATTGCCATAACATAGGTTTAAGAAAATGTTTAAAAACTAGATTCGAATAAATTTATTATTGGATAGCACTATTCAATAATTATGGACCTTAGCTTAATGTTGTGAGTACGTTTCGAATAAGCTTGTGAGTGTTGGTTTGTACGTATATGTGTGCGTAAGTAGATGTGGATAAGTATATAAATTCGCAGGTGTTTTATGGAAGGATTCTTGAACTTGTGATTGTCAACTGATAGAGTGGAGGAGTTAGCCGTACTATTTATAAAAAAGGGAACCCCCTTATGGACTTTAGTGGCCTGTCGCGAGGCGTATTACCGTATGGACATAGGTTAGAGATCAGTATAGTTGGTGTGGCCTTAATGAACTGTCTATATACGTAGAATTATTATTTAGAGGGGGGGGGGGGGCACTGTGGAATAAAGGTCTTATATGCTGGGGGAGGGAGAGGACATAATAAAATAACGAGCATTTAAGAGGGCCCCAACGCACATATACCTTTGCTATACGGGTGTGTAGCGGGAGTCGACAATGTTAGTTTCAGATAGAGCTCGTTTTCCAGTGGCGTAAAAATATTATAGATAGACCCACAACTTAGCGTAAAGGGGGGGAAATATTTGATTACAGTTACATCACATGCGATATAAAAATTAAATTACAGTAATTTTCTAGCTATGTAGTTATTTAACATGTCATGAAATAAATTATGCTCTCGCTACTTGTTGATAACGAGTTATGAATTAAAAATAGAAAAACGGGAAATTCGGCCGTAATTTTCTTAAAAAAAAATGGTTTGGACAGAAACCGCGCAACCAAATGCAGTAATCTGCTAGTCAAAGAATGTAGAAGGCCATGTTATTTTCGGTTTGGAACTTGCCATAGGACAGCGAAATCGATTTTAAAACCAAGCAGAAACCCATTGAAGTAGGGTGCAGCCTAAATGTATCATTTTACTATTGAAGAGTTAGAGTGAGCTAATTTATGATTAGGGAATGCATTGAAAGGCGGGATAGCGAGCATTTGGAATGTTAATGCAGAAGTAAGGTCATAAGGTCACTAAGATATTAGCTAAAGTAGGCCTCATCCATCTCAGTACTTTAATTTTATACTAAGTAGCGCTGACTTAGTAAGTTGGGATCATCCCCATAGGCCATTTAGACATATCTGTATATATGTGTAATTATCGGTTTATAAGTTTAGTTAAAGGGGTATTCCAAAGTACGAACATCTAATTACTGTTTCACTTGACGGTGACGTCTGTTAAGCCCTTAGACCAGGTGAACTTCCTCCAACGGGAAGATTCATGTCTGGTAGAAGGTAACCTTAACAAAGTAAACAGTAGATGTTAAAACGACTAAATGTACTTTGTAAGTTGTTAGTTTAGGGATACGATATGGTGAAAGAAAATTATATCAAATAATATAAACGGGGGGAGAAAAGGGTGTGCGCTCGAGCGGGGATTTGAACTCGGAGTTTCCCGGGGTTTTGGCGCGAGCGTGAGGTGTTTGGCCGACGGAGCTGTCTGGGGTGATTCTGTGCGATCGAATGTAGACGTTAGGTTTAGGTCATCTTTTATAGATTCGTTGCTACCGTTCACGGGCTATTAGATTCAGATTTTTGGATACTTTTGGATCATGGTTTTGCTTGCCAAATTATATTGATTGTCGATAAATATTTTATTACTAGGCGGACCAGTAATGTGAAAGGGTTTAACCTATTGTGATATTATTTATGAAGGTAATAAATTGGAAGTGTGATACTGAAATGTAAACGGGAAGTGTACTTATGTATATATATATATACATATACAAATCGGATTAGGAAATTTAATGTACTTAAAGGTAAGATAGGATAATGGCAGGTATTAGGTGGTGTTCGGGTCGGCTATGCCTATTAACATGTTCCTTTTGAACTAAATAGGTTATTGTTAATAAGTATTATCTGTTCAAAGGGTTTGTTGAGTAGGTGATATGTAGCAACTGAGAAATGAGGTATGTGTCGGGGATTAAAACCATTGGCAAAGGTCAGGGACCGGGTTTTGTTAGTGTAGTCATGTTAAGGGCAGTTAGAAATAAAATGTACATTACATGAGGGGAGGGTACCACAGGATAAATGGTGGAGTTGTTAGGGGAGGGGTCAACATAATAAGTGTTTATTAAACTGCATTAATGTTTATTCAGAATTAGGATTCGCATGAAATATAAATATATATATATATATAAATTAGGTTCAATGTAGGATTAGAAGTGAGCTAGAACGTGGATAGATACTATTACCTGCTATGTAGATGTGAAACTAAGGCAAAATTATTAAACCCAGCCGAGTAGGACAAGGTTATTATTTAATTTGGTACGAGTCGTGAATTGAAATGATTTTGGATTTTTATACATGGTTAGTGTAACCCCTGAGATTTTTGCCGTGTGAGTTGCAGGGGGTCGTAATGTTTCGGCAGGTACGATCCCTGAGTGACCGCGGGCGGTGCATGTCTATGTGTGCGTATACATATCAGTATGCGTACATGTGTATATGTGTCGAAGTTGAGGTCGGGCCCTGCCTTAATGGTGGGAGAGTCAGGTCCTTAACTGAAAGAGCGAAAAGGGTTATGCTGGGGATGTGTTTAAATCGTCGCGGGTAAAGATTGTTATTTGTTAGGGCCTGAATTGAAATGATTTGGATTTTTTATACATGGCTAGTGTAACCCCTGAGATTTTTGCCGTGTGAGTTGCAGGGGGTCGTAATGTTTCGGCAGGTGCGATCCCTGAGTGACCGCGGGCGGTGCGTGTCTATGTGTGTGTATACATATCAGTATGCGTACATGTGTATATGTGTCGAAGTTGAGGTCGGGCCCTGCCTTAATGGTGGGAGAGTCAGGTCCTTAACTGAAGAAGCAAAAGGTGTTATGCTGGAGATGTGTTTAAGTCGCCGGGGGAAAAAAAAAAAAAAAACGTGGGTGTGGCAGCCCTAACAAATTTGCCTTGTGGGATTCAGGGAGGTTTTAATGTTTCGGCAACTGCTGTTTTGATGGATCGCTTCCGGTGTATGTTTGTATAAGTGTGTGGAGGTATGCGTACATATGTATACGTCGTTAGTGGAAGCTAGGCTTAACGTGAATGAGGGGTGAGTAGTTAAGGGGAGGAGGGGGATATGCGGAGTATGGGATTAGGCCGCTCTAGTATCAGCATTATTACACAAGGTTCAAATTTTACAACCGGTTCTTATAGTTGCTGATAACAATTTAATATTTGCTTCTTAATATCATTAAATAAACAACCCTCGGACGTCATTGCCCTATTCAGACTTTTGTACATCATAACGAGCCTAGATTGAGTGAGGCCTTTGGTCTTTAACTAAAGCAGATCCGTCCTAGCTATTTATTGTTAGAATGAACAAACTCCACCGTTTGCGTCCAAACATCATCGCCATATTCTAATTACTATATCTATCATAACGAGCTGAGGTTGAGTGAGGCCCTTGGTCCTTAATCGAAGCGTATACATTATAATGAGCCTAGATTGAGTGAGGCCTTTGGTCTTTAACTAAAGCAGATCCGTCCTAGCTATTTATTGTTAGAATGAACAAACTCCACCGTTTGCGTCCAAACGTCATCGCCATATTCTAATTACTATATCTATCATAACGAGCTGAGGTTGAGTGAGGCCCTTGGTCCTTAATCGAAGCGTATACATTATAATGAGCCTAGATTGAGTGAGGCCTTTGGTCTTTAACTAAAGCAGATCCGTCCTAGCTATTTATTGTTAGAATGAACAAACTCCACCGTTTGTTTCCAAACATCATCGCCATATTCTAATTACTATATCTATCATGACGAGCCGAGGTTGAGTGAGGCCCTTGGTCCTTAACCGAAGCATATCCGTCATAATTACCTACAGCTAATGATGGGCAAACTCAACTGTTTGCGTCCAAGCATCATCGCTATATTCAAACTACTATGTCTATCACAATTACCTACGGCTAAAAATGGACAAACTCAACTGTTTGCTTCCGAATGTCATAAAATGGACAAACTCATCTGGTTGCTTTCGAACGTCGTCTAAGGGACAAACTTAACTGTTTATTCCTGAATATCATCGAATGGACAAACTCGACTGTTTGCGTCCAAACGTCATCGCCATATTCAAACTACTATATCTATCACAATTACCTACGGCTAAAAAAATGGACAAACTCAACTGTTTGCTTCCGAACGTCATCAAATGAACAAATCCAATTTTTGGCGTCCAAACATCATCGCCATATTCAGACTACAATATCCATCACAATTACCTACGGCTAAAAAAATGGACAAACTCAACTGTTTGCTTCCGAACGTCATCAAATGAACAAATCCAATTTTTGGCGTCCAAACATCATCGCCATATTCAGACTACAATATCCATCACAATTACCTACGGCTAAAAAAAATGGACAAACTCAACTGTTTGCTTCCGAATGTCATCAAATGGACAAACTCAACTGCTTGTTTCCGAACGTCATCAAATGGACAAACTCAACTGTTTGCGTTCAAATATAATCGCCATATTAAAACTACCATATCTATCATGACGAGCCGAGGTTGAGTGAGGCCCTTGGTCCTTAATCGAAGCATATACATTATAACGAGCCTAGATTGAGTGAGGCCCTTGGTCCTTAACCGAAGCATATCCGTCATGATTACCTACATCTAATAATGGACAAACTCAACTGGCTGTTTCCAAACGTCGTTGCCATATTCAGACTACAATATGTATCATAATTACCTACATCTAATAATGGACAAACTCAACTGTTTGTTTCCAAACGTCATCGCCATATTCCAACTACTATATCTATCATGATTACCTACATCTAATAATGGACAAACTCAACTGTTTGTTTCCAAACGTCGTCGCCATATTCCAACTACTATATCTATCATGATTACCTACATCTAATAATGGACAAACTCAACTGTTTGTTTTCAAACGTCGTCGCCATATTCAAACTACTATATCTATCATAATTACCTACATCTAATGATGAACAAACTCAACTGTTTGTTTCCAAACATCATCGCCATATTTAAACTACTATAACTATCCCGACAAGCCGAGGTTGAGAGAGGCCTTTGGTCCTTAATCGAAGCATATTCATCATAACAAGCCTAGATTAAGTGAGGCCCTTGGTCCTTAACCGAAGCATTTTCGTCGTTCCCGTCCTGATTATCTACGACTAATAATAGACAAACTCAACTGTTTGCTTCCAATCATATTTCCCTTCTTCGATCTACTATATTCTTCATAACTATCCATTATATCTGGTGTTTCCTATCGTAGCGTTGCAGGGGACTGACTTTGTTTCGACAGGGTGGGTTCCTGAGTAGTCGCTGGCTGAGGTTGAGTGAGGCCAGTGGTCCTTAACTGAAGCTGTGTTCGTCATAGTTATTTGCTGCATTTGAGTAAAGCACGATCTTAAGCACTATAATTTCCTTTTAATCTCTTACGTTCTATTTCGAGTAATTATTATGACGTGTCATTCATTATTATTAGGAGGCTCTTAGGTGATGATCGTAGCTTTTTGGGTACAGCGCTTTAAACCATAAATTAAGTTAGATTAATGAATAAAACAAGTTGGATTAGTGATCGTCTGGGTACGGTGCTATATTGGGATATTCACTAATATCTCAATGAAAGGAGACTTTGAAAGATGAGATAACCTTGGGGTTGAGGGTGATCATAGGATGGGAGTTGTCCTTTAAGTATGATTTGTTAGAAACCAGTGGTGTCGAGAGACCGATATAAGCTTAGGTGCTGAGACCAGTTTTAGTAGGGTGAATGTATGGTTATGTTTTAGGGTGAACTAAGTTGATGTTACGGCGGGGGAATGGAAGCAAAACCATCGATCATAAGCGAGAGTGAGTTGGAGGAAATGAAGGATAAGCCTAGGACTGGATGGGTAAAGTGCAGTAAAACGAAGGATGATCCTTATGAGAAGACACATTGAAAGGAACTATTTCAGTCAGGGAATTTGATGGAAGCGCGTAGAAATGATAACTCAAGTGCGAGGGTGAAGTGGATGGAGAAGTTTTCATTGTTGTATAGAGCCCTCGTGTATTAGTCGCGATACCGCTCCCGAAGGAGATTACGGGAAATTTCGATGCGATTTCTATTTTACTGACGGTGGGGCTAGGATTGGATTTAGGCTAATATTAGGTTTATCAGGTTTAGGTTAATTAGGTTTAGGTTAACATGAGGTTTGTAGGGTTTAGGTTAACATTAGGGTTATTTAGGCTTAGGTTAATATAAGGTTTATTAGGTTTAGGTAAACATGAGGATTATTAGGCTTAGGTTACAGATATGTTTAGGAGGTCTAGTTTAACATGAGGTTTATAGTGTTTAGGTTAACATAAGGTTTATTAGTTTTAGGTGGACATGAGGGTTATAAGGTTTAGGTTACGGCTATGTTTGGGAAGTCCAGGTCAACATAAGGGTTGTTGGATTTAGGTTTATGTAGGGATTTTTAGGTTAAGGTTAGCGTTATTGTTGAATTAAGGTTAGATTAAGTCTCGAGTAATTTATATGTCATTATTGAACTAGGTTCGAGTTGTAAGTCGAGGTCTTAAAACTTAGGTGTAGAGATCCAGTGGTTAATTAAGAAACAAGTCACAACTGATAAGTGTACATTTATGACTTGTTGGGGAGGATTGTAGTGGTCCCAAGCCTTTTATAGAGAATTGTAATAATCTGGACCCCACGACACGGTGTTGATTTGCTAAATTAAGTCTTAAGAGAACAGGTAAATTAAAGAAAATGGGATTCATTAATAATAAATATAAATTAGATCAATCACCTTCGTAATTCATACCAATCGAATACTATCGAGATCGATGAAACATTAAGTGAGTGAGTGGCCCGGATGTCCTCACCGGTCTTAGATTAATATATTTATATCTACGCCATAAGGCGTAAATCGCAGTGGGATCCTAAAATCATCAACACAAAGAAAAATAATTACTCGTTAAATACGACCGATTCGTAAAGTAGCAGATAACCAGGAGGTTAAAATATATGGAGAATATCGATCGATTATTTTCAGTTAATTGTTATAAATATCGTAGGGTGCGAGAGGGATAGTAGAGTAGGCTCCGCGCCGCTTACGACGAGCCTTCAATGTGTAAATTAATCGAAGCTGTATAATCGAGTCACAAAGAAGCGGAGAAACTAGTTCGGCAGGTAAAGAGTTTAGTAGAATCGGGTGACGATTTCGATATGATTGTTCGATTATTACTATAAAGTAACTGGCCACTAAAATGCGAAGCACGTGGGTACACGTGGAAGTAAAATAAAGAAGAAATTAACTGGCGCCACAATCCCTAGACACGCCACGTGTTCAGGCCGCGTCTATCGGGGGGGAGGGGAGAACGGTTATAAGCGATAGGCGTCAGTTGCGGCACCCTTTTCCACTGTCGTCGTACCGAGAGGCTGGCCGTGCTCGAGATTCCTGAGGAAGCGGGAAGGACAGGACGAACAAAGATTTGAAGAAATTTAATACCGACGCCGTGCACGTTTCGCCTACATCAAATATCAGTAAGTGTCTTTTGTGAGAACTGAGGCTAGCAATGTCAACTTATTATTGATGGGTTTGTACTATGGGGCTTTGTGAGGGACTTCCTTTATACCATGGCGTAAGGACTGTGTAAGGGACCGTGTAAGATGCCACCTTGGTTAAAGTGAAGGGTTGGTTGGGGAAAATTGAAAGTGGTTGACTTTTTGGTTGGGATTCTAGTTGTAAATTTGGAGTAGAGAAGGGAAAAACCCTTGCTTATTAAAAATGCAGAGGTAGTTTGTTGACATTGTTGGCTATGTACTCTTAAAGGAAAAGAGATTGCCGATTTCTGCAGAAAATTTAGTGGAGAAAAGGGCTCCTGCCGGGATCGGCGTCTCTTAACATGATGTTGTAAATTTTGTGATACTTTGTGGGAAGAAACCCCGTAATTAGGCTCTGATCTGATTAGTTAAGAAATCGTTTAAGATTAGGGTTAAGGTCAGGCAACCCTTGTGTAAATCCTGTCCTGTGTATATGTATATCTTATTGATGAAAGCCCTACGCAAGTCCTAAGCATCGACTTCGCGCTTTGATCGGACTCGAGGTGACGGGGCATGCTTACATGACTTGGCAGGCAACCCTTGTGTAAATCCTGTCCTGTGTATATGTATATCTTATTGATGAAAGCCCTACGCAAGTCCTGAGCATCGACTTCGCGCTTTGATCGGACTCGAGGTGACGGGGCATGCTTACATGACTTGGCAGGCAACCCTTGTGTAAATCCTGTCCTGTGTATATGTATATCTTATTGATGAAAGCCCTACGCAAGTCCTAAGCATCGACTTCGCGCTTTGATCGGACTCGAGGTGACGGGGCATGCTTACATGACTTGGCAGGCAACCCTTGTGTAAATCCTGTCCTGTGTATATGTATCTTCATTGATGAAAATCCTACACGCTTTGGTAGACGCTCATTAGAATGGTACAGTTATGTTACATGTAATTGATGGTTATGTTAATGATATCTCTATATCCGCTACTTACTATCTCAATCATTTTAGTCCCGATGTCTTGTTGCGTTGCGGTATGGGTGACCCCCAAAGCAAGCAGACCCTTGGTAGATAGAGGTAGGTGAGGACGGGGCAATCACAGTAGGGGTTCTTCAAGCGGGGTCTGGCTTGTTATAAGATTAGGGAAGATTGGGGCTTGATGTTAGAGACATACTAGGATAACTGCAGGCTTCAGGAATCTAAGGGTGTGAGGGGGCTGATAAAACCTAAATCTGGGTTGGCTCCAGTTCCACCCTTCACCGGCGTCGAGTGGGGAAGCTGAACTGTTAGATGCCGTTTAGGTAATGGGTGGCTAAAATTTAATGTGGGATTTTTAACCCAATCTCCTTAAGGAATCCATAAATAAATAATACCTCCACTCCACCCATTACTGCGACGGATAGATTTGGAAAGCTAAGTATTATTGTGTTCATATTTAAATATTTGTTTCCTGTGTAAAAATAAACGTAAACCTCATATGTTTTTCAGAGCCGCGACATTAATCTAGAGAGTCTAATTTTTAATTAGACTATCTAAGCTTTATTTTATTGCTTTATACTGTTTAATTTATGTTTTGACTAAGCCATTTAAGATAAAGATGACAGAACTTCAAATTTGACCTAACTTTATTAACAGGCTATGAGGTGACGTTAGTGGGTCAGGATTTGTTTTATTCTTCACCATGAATCACCCCGTTGAAGACGTATTAGTATAACCATACACAATTCTCTACTAACTGATGAGGCTTTGAATTGTTGTATGGAAAGCCGAAACGTTAAAGTTCTAAACACTCAGAAAAGGGCTAACCCTTACTTGATCTGGCTAATGCGCCAGGTCCTGAGTGCGGATATGTCTTCCTTACAAACCACCTTAAACATACTAATTGTGTGTGTCAAATTAGGTGTTCTGTCGCCTTAATTACTCTGATGAACAATTTACCACTTAACCATGTGCGTAATCGCACACCTATTTTATTATTTTATATGAACTTAGCTTGCACGACACTTGTTTCGGGCGAGTATAGCCTCTCCGGACTAGCGGCTATTTAAACTTAAGAAGCCTCGGGTTCGAACCGACCGATCGTAGGTTGTATTCAAATAATAACGAAATGGTCCCCTTAGTTCCGTAGTTAGTCATAGTAGTAAGGATAATTACATGGTCGCCTGGTTGTTTGCCACCTCAGCAGCGTTATAAATGTAGGAGTTGGTGGGGAGCACTACTTACCTATCCTAAAGAACAGTTTAAGGCACAGCGTACGAAAGACAAATGTTTATACACCTACTCAATTACTAAATGACAGGAAGGCGAAGCCACAAGGTAAGCTAGTCTGATTAAACCTATCTACGAGTCTGTCAGGAGTTGATCGTTATATACCTTCCTTGTTAAAGGTTCCAAGGCGTTAGTCAGATAATAGGTACGATATAATTGACAACCGCTTAAGGCCAGACGGTACCCTAGGCCCTTAAGGCTATTCAAATTCAAGTTATACATAATTAATTTTCAATATTCATTTTAGCGATCAAGTAGGAACAACCTAGTGTATGAGTTAGGCGAGCGCTAGGTTTTGTCTCAATTTTATAGTTTTGTTTTCATAAACTTTATATTCTAGTGTAGATAATCGCCATAGCTTGTAACCATAAACTCAATTTTAGATCTAAGAGCGAAATTCGTACTGACCGGGTCGCGAGATACTAAACCAAAACCGAACCAACGTAAATTAGTCGAAGGAAGGTCGAGTAACACGATTAGACTCTGTACCTGCGCAGAAGACTAAAATGTGAACTCTGCGCACCCACGTGACCACGAGACGCCAGCTGGGCACTTCGACGCACAGGCAAATGTATGGAAAGTCTGACCGGTTAGTCTTTAATTGGCCGAAGGGATAATTCGGTGGCGGGCCCAATAATTCTGAATAGAACAACTTACGAACCCTTAAGGAATGGTTGTATATGTGAATTTTCCTGGATGATTCCCAGTTAGGGTTACCCGTAAACGACCTGGAAACTAGGATTGGTAGATTTAGATAGACTTCCATACTAAATCGTCCGCCCTTAGCGCCCTCTATAAGACCTCCTCAATATCTCCATTATTAGACAGTTAGCTAAGATATCGATCGACCGAGTAATTCCACGATTATTACACAGATGGCGTGAGTTTCAGTGGTAAAATAATAATCATGAATGTATGTGGATTTCTGGATACCTACGGTTAGGACTATGTTATAACTTTATTTAAAGGGTAGGCTGTAGATGTATTTCAGGGTTACATTTACTTCTAATTTGTTAGTTTGTCTTTACGGCGATTCTACATATATTATTATAAGATTAGATTAGAAGAGAAGCTAGTAAGGATAGTGGTAGTCTTTTTATATACTTAGATTGCCTTTGGGGTGGCTTCTCGAATACCATTACGACTTTATAATTTCACTTAGGGGTTGTTAACGGGTTGTCAACAGGCTCTCTATGCAATTACTAAACTTATCGGTCAGTCTGTGGTGCATTCTTAAGTGTTATTGAGAGGGTTGTGTAATTTACGTAAGGGCCAGGCCGCGAGTATATTCGTTTTTATCTATATATATATTCAATCTGTTAGTTCATCCGTATGGTGACCTTTCATATTACATTACAGTTTTATAACTTCGCTTAAGAGATCGATAGCTAGTCTACTAATAATTTATCTATGTACTTAATAGGTCCGCTTGTCTCCCTAATGCCTTATATATGTTGTTATTAGTTCCGACCTTCACTTAAGCGCAAGCTAGAGAACTGGTGACAGGTTAGTTGTGTAGGTTATAGGTTAATTAAGGGATCAATAGCGTACCTGCTAATAATTTATTTAGTTATTAAATAGGTCTGTCTGTCTCTTAAATGATTTCGTTATATTATAAGTGTATAACTTTAGTTAAGGGGAAGCCAGTGAGTTTATTAGTGGTTAGTACTTTCATATGTCTAAGGGTTCTTCCTTTTAAGGTGATTTTCCTACTTTACTATGAGGTTACAAGTTTACTTAAGGGCAAGATAACTAGTGTATCGATGGACTACTTACCGTTTAAGAGTTCTCCTTTAAGGCGATTTCATACATTACTATAGGATTACGACTTCACTTAAGGGGTATGCGGTCATAGTCGTTATAACTTCAAGGCCTATCGTGTTCGAGGGGTAACCGTGTTATTACGAGACATGTTCGGAGTTGTAAGGAGGTAGCTAGGCTGGTGAATAGGGTGACTTAGGCTAGGGTACTTCGACTACGTTAGGATAATAAATCGCATATATTTTAATCTGAAACTCGCATTTAGTAATTTAAATTCTGGTCTAATGCTAATCAGGACTTAGTGGTTCTGCGGTTAAGGATTAGTTATAGGCCATTGCTTTTAATGTAGGTATAATGTAAAATTAGGGTTTTGATTTTGTTCTTTCACACCTGGGACTGATTGAATCCATACCTCTTAGGATCTGGGGTTATTATCGGTCACAACGAGGGGTCCAAATAGACGATTACGCCATTAGACGATCACAGCCAAATAAAATATTAGCTTTCTTTAATAATAACATTAACGGTTACAAAATACTATTAACATTTCTTTATAGTAATAGAGATAACAATAATATGTTAGGATTACACATGTCTTCACGTATTCAAATTGGCGAGTACGTCGGTATACTCCACGTGAGTTCAAATATAATTTTATTATTTTTATAAGGGGGGGGGGTTTCTACATCGTCACCACTTCTCTTTGCTATTTTCATCAATCTAATTACATCTCATATATCTTCTCTCTACCATCTTTATGCAGACGATCTTCAAATATACTCGCAAGCTTCCATCGATGGGTTATCAAGTGCTATTGCGGTACTTAATCAGGACCTCTCTCGCATTGTTGACTGGAGTGAGTCTCATGGCCTAGTTGTAAACCTAAATAAAACACAAGTTATCATCGTGGGGAGTAAGAGACTTATCGCCAAAATCGATAGACAACAACTGCCATTAATCTATGTCAATAAACTGCCTGTTCCATATAATGATACTGTGAAAACCTTGGGTATACTCTTAGACGAAACACTATCGTGGGGTCCACTGATTTCTTTATCAGCAAAAAAATATTTGTTGCAGCGAAATCTTTGGGTAGATTACGTAACTTCCTACCCATTCCCACTAAAATTACACTTGCTCAATCACTACTTCTTCCTATTCTCGACTATGCAGATGCTAGCTATCTTGATCTCACTGAGGAGCAGCTTGATAAACTTGAGCGTCTTCCAAATTTATGCATAAGATTTATATTTGGTCTGCGAAAGTATGATCACATATTTGAATTCCGAACAAAGCTTAAGTGGCTCCCAATTCGTCTTCGCCGGAATACTCATGTCCTATTTCTTTTTTATAATGTCCTGTTCAATCCAAAAACACCATCATATTTAAAAGAATGTTTCGAGTTCATTGGTGCTCCTTTTTTACGTAATTCTACAAACCTGTTGTTAAAAACTCCAAAGCACTATACACAAATGTATAATAACTCATTTAATGTAAAAGCAATCAGGTTGTGGAACACATTACCTCTAGATATAAGCAGCGCAGTCCTTGAGTATATTTAAAAAACTCGTTATTACTCACTATAATAAATAAAAGCTGATATATCACTTCATAGCCATATTTCTAATATCCATATATATTATTGATTATTGATTATTTATATATATATATATATATATATATGTATTAGTTTATTTAATTTATATATATTCTTAAATATATATTTTGTATTTAATATTATTTTTTTACATAAATTTTGTTAAAGATGTACGATTGATTATAATTATTATCTACCTTATGTTTAATGCACACATTACTTTTTATTATGTTTTTATTTTAAATCCTTCACCAAAAGGTTATCTGGGAGAGATCGCTTCATAGCGATAAGTTCGCCATTTGTATTTCTTTTTCTATGTTCCTATTGTTTTTGTTATATTATGTGCAATAAAGTATATATTATTGTTGCGGTGAAGGTCTTACCACCTGTCAATTATGACTGAAGTGCGGTTGGTAAAAATCGGCTATTCCTCGCATAATGACGTGGGTGTGTCTCCAAACGCTGGTTACTCCCTTCTAAGGATTAAAACTGTAAAAATATACATACATACATACATATATCTGTATTTATAGATGTATTTCCTTTTGAATCGCTAAGACAAGGCTATCCGAACCCTAACACTGTCAGCGCCGGCAGTTCAGCTTGTATCTCAATTAACCCACCCCAGTTAACAAGATGGAAAGAGCGGTTCAGTAAAAATTCACCGCGTCATCCACGGCTGAGTGGACATAAAAATTAAAAATGCACACGCGGTTGCGACGCGACGCCTCAAGGAAAATATGTCGAGCGAGGCCCGAGCTTAATGAAGAAAGCTTGTTTTTATTTTTATTTTAAATTTTAAGGAAAATATGTAATGCGACAATGAAGAGCTTTATTTTAATAAGACTTATATTACAGTATAATCACATCATAAAAAAATTAAATTAAATTAAAATCACGTTAGAATGTTTTTTTTCTTGTCATAGTGAATGACATTTGTCAGTTAAGAAAATCATAGACGAATCCATATAAAAGAAACATCGAATATTATTAATGCGAGTTTAAAAATTTGTTTGTGTGTTTAGTATGTTGTTACTTCTTTCTCCACGCCACAACAACTTAACCTATTTAGATGAAATTTACTAAACTAACAAAGAAGATTAATTTTCTTACCAAACACTATCCCAGAAAGAGGTCCAGGAACAACTGTGACCGAATTCCTGAAGCAGCTGTTGCTTGCTGTAGCGAGCTTTTTTACTATAATCAAGGAGTTACCGTAGGAATCCTACGTCGATAATCAAATGTAACGCGGGTGGAGCCGTAGTCAAAAGCTATTCTACTATAATCTGATTATTGTGTAATACTCTATTCTCTGGTACTCTAGCTGATAGTGATAATGCCGTTATGTCATCTCCATTGTTGGCTGAGTCTAGTTGCAAGCTGGATTGGAGATTGATTGAAGTGTCCTTTGCTGCCTGTAGTTAAATTGCGCACTCTCTTCCGGAAGTCTAGTTCCGTTGTTTGACACCTTTTTGTAGCGAAAGTTGCGTATTCTTCTCGGGATCACCAGTAACTACCGATGTGATCCGTGAATTGTCAATGGTCACCACTGTAACGAATGACTGTTCTGTCGTTATGTTATGTAGACGGCAGGTGGAATAAATAACGAAAGATGTAAACAGTTGTTTATTACCAGAGATGTTTATAGTATTTCGGCTTTCTAGAGACTGCTTAACTACTAACTAACACATCTACTATGTCCTTACGCACGTAGAGTACGATTTTGATGCGATGCAATTTCTCAAAAAGCTTGTTCGTTAGGCCTTACTTATTCTATACTTATTATACTTTCTACATATACTTTACATTTACAACCATACAGCAGTGTGTGTATAAAAGTTACTATCAGATTTGCTTCCACAAAGTCTCTCAACCGCCATTTTTCTAATTCAATACAAATTTCTTTTTACAACAAATTCAATTTTAATTTTCCCAGAATTTAAAATAACAACAGATAATAACTGTATAGATAGAAAGCTACTGCATCATCTGGCTCATAATTGATATGAGCGTTCTTCTGAAGACATGACGGCGAAGTCGCGGAATAGGTTGCTCCGCCGAGGTAATGAACTCACATTATGAATGCAACGAAGCATCGCCTCGCCGATGCTCTGCCGCGAGAACACACACCGACGAGAAGAATGTATTAATTTGCATGTAAAACTTCACCCACTACACCCTCCTTAATATTAGATGTGATACGATACGGGAAAATTTTTCTGTATGTATGCACAATTACTGCCAGAAACGCATTCTCTTATACAGTTAACCATCAGCAGTACCAAGATTATAAAATATTGGTGTAACGTACCGACATACACATTTAAAGATATACACTTTCAAAGTATTTGGAGACAAAAATAATTGGAGGTGAAAAAATTAAGGAAAACTATTTAACATATTTTTTTTCTGATTCTTTAAAATACTCTAATATTTTAAACTAAAATATAATTCAATAAAAATAATAGATACAGTAGGTAAACACGTTAATAAATACTTCCTATTTTTTTTCATCTTACAAATCTATATGTACATTTCAAATCAAATGAAATATAATAGTTTTATAGCAAAAGACAAGTTTGTAGTACAAAGATGGTACTAACGTTTGTCTAATTTAAACAATTCGATAGCATGAAAGTTCGTTGACTCTGCTACCGCCAAAGCTCGCTCCACACCTGTAGGACTCGCCGGCACCTTTAATGGGATCCTCGCGGTCCCCTCTCATCTGGGACCACCTCCTAATTCCACCTACTTCACTCGACGACCACTTTTTAAAGTCATTTCGTGCCTCTTGAGAACTGCCCTGTGCAAAATGGTGACTTCAATTTGTCGATGAGCAAAGAATTTTGTATCAAAAGATTTTTTGTGAAATCGCGTACCTAATTTTCTTATAAAAACATTATCCTGCTATAATTATATAAAAAAAATCAGTAAAACTACCACGTTTTTTCACAAGAGTTGTTTATTTTTAAAATTTAAACTTATTTAGCCGCCAGAGCGCTCGATGCATTTTTTTTCGTCTTTTTTTGTGACATTGAGTTTTTACTTTAACGATATACTTACTGCCTCATGCGTCATTTTAATTTATAAAAGAATAAACTTTATACTTAATCATTGTTACTAAATAAAAGTGACTCAGACTAGTTGTTTTTTTGGAAATCTAAGAAGAATCCTATATCCAGCAGTGGCCATCAGATAGGTCCAGCCAAAGAACTGTAATGATATGATATGATGCTGTAGTTATTGTAATGATATGATGATCATTAAATACTAAACAAAAATTAAAAAAGGGGATTTTGAGCATTAAAATGCTTAGTAGGTACTAAATTGCTATATATAATAATCGAAGAGGGTGACTGAAAATCTCAATGCGCAAATAAGACCGCCCTTCATTGAGTAGCGTCAGAAAAAAAAACGGCGTGTGCTTGATCGTTCCCTAGGGGTCGTACTTATCATTGACATTAACTTTTTTGTTGTCCATAACATTTGCATAGCTGTAAAACTGTATCTGCGTAACACGCCTCGAAGCCTCGCGGCGACTTCGGGGAGCGATGTTCCGCTCTACTTTGTAAGATCATTTACAGACTCCGCGGAACTCCGTTGTATACAACAGCTAAAGGACTATAAAACGAAGAGAAATTCGTTAATTCCCTTGAATGGCGTAAACAAATTTTTGGATTCATAACATTATTTGTAACAACAGTTACAAGTTGAAGGATATATACAATAAGAATTGTCTTTGTTACTTTTATGTCATAAACAATATTAAAATCTGAAAACTGGCGGGGCATTCAAGTCAGTTAAAACCATCTGGTTCCGAGATGTCAATACTGCCATTGGTTTTCATAAAAATCGATTTTATCCTATATTTCCGTCCCTTCAGTGCATGAAATATGCCTCATATTTAGATTGAACAGTACTCTACAAACTGTTGAAAATGGTCTTTAACAAACATTCTACGATATGCGACCATATCTTGCACAAGCTTCTTTGGGATAAATCGTACTTGCAGTACTGTATCAAAGAGTGCCGCAACGTTTTAGCCGGCCCTTCGAGCGCTCAAGCTGTCGAATATGTAATTTGAAAATGCAACGAACTTTTTTGATTCCAAACATTATAAAATTATAAACTTAAAAGATAACTCAAGTTTAATTCAAATTTCGGACTGGCACAACAAAACCTTGAAATTATTTAAAAAAAAAATGACATTTGAACGTGGCGAATAGGCGGCAAAATTACCTAAACTATCTTTATTATTGTCAATACAGTTGTAATTATAATTAGTTTTTAAAATTAACATTTGTACTTTATTATGTTATTGTTTTAATTTACACGCATGTTTAAGAAAAGCACTTGAATAGCCTTGGCCACAACTGAGCATAACCAGACTCTGTGATACGAGCCTAGGCTACGCGTCAGCCCGCATACTTACGCTCGCCCGCTTAGCTGCATTTGCTGTCCGCGGCAATAATGAACTATAGTACACTCACATTGCTTTTGTATATTTTATATAACGTATAGGTATAGTCACTTAACATACAAATAAATACATTCCGGGAAGCTTAACTAGCTTTTCGCAAACATTTTCCAAGAACATCTTCAGACTATAGATAAGGGTCCTATAAAGCTTTCTTATAATAAATGATCTTTAGAGTATAAACAAGGGTGCTTTCTTATTATAAACGCATCCTGTTTTCACAATTTTCTTACTACTTAGATATTATTAACTAGAACAAACTACTAAAAATAAAAATATCTTATAAATCTTCTTACATCCCCTGAATCCATCTGCAGATTATAATTTAAAAACATGAGCTAGTATAATGGCGCAGGACAGTGTTCTTAAGGCGAGCCGGTCGATGGCTTAAACAGGAGGTATCGCTGGAAGCAGCTGTTGTGATACCGGCCTAGTGTCGCCGCAGTCAACCTTAAAGAGATTTTTTATGGGCTCTCAATGTGTGGAAGGAGACTTGTGATATAATAATAAAATATATGATATTGAATTCGCATATCGCACGGATTCAGAATAAATTAGAATTGGATGAAATAAATTTGGAATACTCAGAAAACCTTTATGATTATGATTTATAATTATGCAGTACTTATTTATTTTTCAAAGTTTTTAAGTATCTTGTTGTTAAAAATAATCAATAAAATTATTTGAAATAAACTACCGTACGAGGCTTTCTGTACATTATTATATTATATTTTACATGTAATCTGTACTAAACTTCTATCAAACATTTTTTTTTGCAAATGTAAACTTTACGAAAAGCAAATTTTGGCTGTAATTTCAAGGTACCTAACAATGCAGATATAAAGTTGAAACAATATAGTTTCAAAATGTTCTTGCAAGTTATTCTTAATTAATGCCATAATGTAACTCGAAAACATTTATTTTATAAGGGATGCCTGACGTTCACTAGCACCGGCAATGGTAATTTTTTTTTCCTATTTGAACAAAGCGAGTTTTAATTATGTTCTACAGAAATATAAAACTAGTTATAAGCTATTTTTTGGAAAACTTCTTATTGTTTCTAGAATAAATTTGTGAGTTGTAGATAGCATATGTCCTAAAAGTGGTGGTTTATAGCAGATATGCTATTTTCTAGAATATATCACAGATTTATTCTAGAACCAAATAAAAACGTTCTAAAAATAGCTTATGACTAGTTATATTTCTGTAGAAACACTTTTTTGAAATTTATCTAGCAGTTAGCAGCGGTTATGCTCTTAATTACATTACTTATATAAAAGTACTTTTTTGCTCACCTATCGTTAGTTTCTCTAAAATATACAAACATATATCCATACGTATAAAGCACATATGTAACCAACAACTGCTGTGAGTAAGTCTTTACAAAAAACGAGATTAAGAAGCCATCTCTATACTTCCAATACTTGTATATCACTCCGAAGCTAAGGCGATCGCCTTTTTTCTCACCCCAACCTTCGAAAAAATAGGGGAGATTCCTATCTTGTCGCTTCTAATTTACTTATTCCTCTTTTAAAGACTTATTTACCTTCAAAATCCCATTGTGTCCCAAGCGGGACCAAGCGAGCTTTCCTCTGGTAATAATAAGACGAGCTAGCGACGTGTCAAACGAGGTTTTTCTTAAAAAAGCAATAACAATTTACATAAACACCCGGTCCTAGTTAACAGTTAATAAAGAAAACGATGTCGCAATTGATGGAGCTGCCCTTTTTAAATGCCTTTTGGATGGAAATGTTGACAGGACATTGTTTTACAACGCGCTTTTATGATTGGAATTGGATCAATGAAATTAAAACGTTTTTTTGTTTTTGTTCTGCTCTACAGTTTTCAGTAGATACTGATAATGTTAACGCTTTTCTTTTATCAAATTAAGTAATAGTTATTTGTTATGCAAGCTGCAAAGTTATTGACACGACTTAATTAAATACCAAGCAAGCGAAGAAAAATAGAACTCTGATCAAAACCAGTAAGCGCAAAACTCAAATATTTCTTTAGCCATGCGAAACACACTTTTTTATATTACTTCAGCAAGGAAAATAAATACTAGATACAAGAAAAACAATTCAAATATAATAATTTGCGTTTAATTGTTTAAAGTTTTAAGCTTACCTATAAAATGGAATATTAAATGAGAATATTTACTTGTTTTGGATAGTTCATTAGTATACTTAGTCTTCGAAATACTTTGCACGCCTTTTAAATGTCTGCCTGCAAATTGCCTGGTGTTAAATTCATATTTTCGCTACTGGAGTCATTTATACTTTTAAATTTTCTTCATGTTTATTAAAAAACAAGCCAAAATCATGGAATAGAAAAAAATCTAAATAAATTAATTTAGTGCGTTCGGAATTTGCACCATGCCAATTTAAAATTCTCAGTACAAAAACTATACTTTAAAATTATTTATTTTTATAATTTTACTGTATTTATAATGATATATATAATTAATCTGTTTCGTCTTAGAGACAGGTAAAAACGAAACCCATATTTAGGCAAGGCGATTACTGACCAGAAGTTGGTACTGTTCTTGTACCTATCGACCACGTCTGTCTGTCCTTATGTCCTCTAAGGGGACCCAAGGAAGCCCTAAGTCAAGAAAAATAAGAGAGGACATACAAAGTATGGACAAGATCTTCAATTTAAAATGAAATATAAACAAAACTATACAACCTGAAGTACGTGTGATCCTCACTTAACACTCACTTGGCACATCAAGCACTTTTATTTGTAGTAGTGTTAATGTAGGCACTCAATCATATATAAAAATAAGCGAAAATTGCTTCTTAAAAATAAAAACATACAATTATTTCTTAGGTTATTTCTGCCGAGTAATGACCGACCAGAGAGTACTGCAGAAAACAAAAAAAGGCTGCGTTCGTAACCAAGTGCGTTGTAGATAGTTGTAACGGGACGAAACAACAATATAGGTATTATCTATGCTGGTTTTTTTGCAAAGATAATATATATTTTAATTTTACTCACTTGCAGACTAGTTGGTAGTGCGACCAACTGCTGTGCAGAGGGTGTGGGTTCGATTCCCGCATTGGACAAACATTAATGTGATAAAAAAAAAAAAACATTTGTGTTTGTCTTATGTCTGGGTGTATTTATGTATAATATGTATGTATTTACAAAAAAAAGTAATATATATGTATCTGTTTCCGCTGTCTTGTATCCATAACACAAGCTTTGCTTACTTTGGGGTCAGACGGCGCTGAGTGTAATGTCCAAAAAATATTTATTATTATTTATTTATTTATTATATTATATAAACGTAATATTAATTTAATTCTCTGATATCAAAAATAACAATGAATTGTGCCAACGGATCACTAATGCACTAAGTTGTAAGGACAAACCGCGTTTCGGAACTTTTCATTGGTTTTTTTAGTAAAATTTTTTTTTTTTGCGAACTTGGGGATTAGTTACCACTCCACACAGATAAGTAACCACTCCACACAGATAAGTAACCACTCCACACAGATAAGTAACCACTCCACACAGATAAGTAACCACTCCACACAGATAAGTAACCACTCCACACAGATAAGTAACCACTCCACACAGATAAGTAACCACTCCACACAGATAAGTAACCACTCCACACAGATAAGTAACCATTCCACACATATTTGAACGATAAAGAAAGCTTTTACAAGTGAGTGAAAATAAAAAGTTACTTCGTCTGCGTGGACTTTTAGGAAAGAACAAAAAAGCTTTTAATTCTTATACAAATTTTTTCCCGCTATTTTGCCCTTAGATTTTTCAAAAACAGTAAAACTCGTCAATTCAAATATTCAACTTAAATGCCCAGTACATACCAATTGTCATGCATTTAGCTTCGCAAATAACGGATTTCCATACAAACTTCCAACTACCATTTTATCTCCTATGGGATGAATTTAGAAAAATCCTTTTTTGGTGGGATCCTACGTCACATAGAGAACCTAAATGTCTAATTTTAAGTTTCTAGATACAGCGGTTTGGGCCGCTATTCAATTTGTCTATTTAGAAATAAACGTTTTTTTTTCATAAACGCAAACAAATGACGCCACTAGCAAATATTTGTTACATTTTGCGCATTTTTAACTTCAGTAGAACAAAGTTAATTTATTATATAATTTAACGTTGTTTGAATGAAATAATTCAAACAATATCTGTCTACGTACCAGTTCCTAACCTTACTTGTGTTTACAAAGCTAATGTAAATGTAAGTTCTGGGTACCTATGCGCGTTGTGCACAGTGACCCAGATTCAGAGAAGTTCGCTGTTTCATTAAACTGAACCCAAAAGTTTGATGTGGGCCGCATTGGGAACCCCGGTGCCCATCCACGATCGATCCGTGGTTCATCGCACTCCATCTTTAAATACTGACATCCAAAACGTACAAAGCTGAGGGGATATCTCCCCAATCAAAAATTAAATTTCCCCGCCATACCCAAAGTTAACAGCAAAAGCTTTCCGCGTCATATCAACCCCTTCCCATTAAAAACTTCGTATCTCCAACTTTACTAATAGTAATCTAAAACAAAGTTCGCTCAGTTCAAGGTCGCAATTTAAAGTTTTTCGAAAACTTCTTTCTCGTTCACTTTTTTATAAGTATATAAATCTTTAGCAGGCAAAGTTGTTCAAAGTTTTTGGCCCAGATTGTCATCGATTTTTGTTTGGAGAGTTTGTTTTTCATTGTTCTTCTTTTCTTGTTTGACGGTTAATTCATAAAAACTTTCCCGCCAGCTGAATCGATAGCGGTCTCATAGTCCGTTTGTAAACAATGGCTTCGTTTTTGTGCCGCGGAATAGTTGCTAGGTTGCACCAACTAACTTTGACGGTAACCAGTCGCTAAAAATGAATATTTTTAAAGTTAACAATCTAGTGGTTTGCTAAATTTGGACGGGCCGTTTAACGTCAAAGTTAGTTGGTGCAACTCAACATAACACTATAACGGTAATTCTACCAACAGATATATTTTGTCCATAATTTGTAAATATATTAATTTTATTATTGACATACTTTGTCTGAAATTAGACTTGACTTTCAAAAAATCAGAAAGCTATTTTCAGGAGCCTATTTAATTTTTAAGTAAAATCAATTTAATAAAATCTATATTTAGTGCGTGTAAAAAAAATTATAGTTTTTTCAATTTAAAATTTATAAGTAAGATTCATGAATTAGGAAATCGATTATAATTGTATATTATGCACAGATACTTTTATAAAATTATAAGATAATATAAATTTATGTCATAATTATAATTTTTTTTAAATTATAATTATTGTTAGTGATACTTTAACTTTTTTTGTGTTCTATAAAGTATATTATTATTATATTGTTACAAAAATAAAAAAAAACTTTTTTGAACTTTGTTTTGACTGCTCGCAGAAATCCTTACCCTGTTAAAATACTAAATTACACTATAAAAACTCAAAAATCCCAGATAATGCAATAGAATAGTAATAAAAGTCCAAGGCTATAACTTACAATCATTATTATTATCCCATGTAAAACAATAAACGGTCCAATATATCCTCAAAATCTTCTTTCCATGAATTGCCGCGCTTTCTTCAGCCGCTTCATAAATATTGCGTTTCCCCGTCTGTTGTAAATATTTTCCCCATCATGAAGGTTGCGTGCATGGACTCGCCTCGAGGGTTCTCATCACCTCGCTCCTGAATATTTTCGTACGTATTGTAAGAGCCCCTCTGTCTCGACTTATGTAAATAGTGCTCTAACACTTTCTCCGTTTTTCGCGCATTTACCGTACAATACAGTGCAATTTGATGCCAGATCTCTGTTATCCGTATAAGCGTGCCCTTACGACTTTCAAGCGGAATCCCAAATGATAAGTGTGATTCAAGATTTATTTCAAGGATTGTGAATGCTTTGAATTTATTGTTTTTTTTATAACTAGAAATGGAAACGTGTATTTTTTGTAAATTTTCATTTGTAAACTTTGGATAGCAAAAATTTGGATTTGAATATAAAGAAGTTCATACAAACTTCTTAGAATTACAATCCAGACTAATATTATAAATGCGAAAGTACCTCTGTCTGTGCGTATGTCTGTTACCTGTTTACAGTTAAACTGCTATACCAATTAAGATGAAATTTGGCATGGAGATAGTTTGTCCCGAGAAACGTCATAGGCTACTTGAAAACGTCAAGTGTGAGTAGTTTTTTTTCTATAATTGAGGAGTTGCTGTTGAAATCCTACACCGATAACTGAATTTAGCGTTGGTGGAACCGCGGGCAAAAGCTAGTTGGTTATAAATGAACAAAGTTTTCATTTTTAATTATTATCGTTACAATTGTTTATTTTAAAGGAATTCTGTCTTTAATTGTACAGAACAATAAACAGTAAGGTATAAATGTATCTAGTGTATTTTATGCTATTGAGTTGTTTTAGTAATGTTATAATTAGTATTCAATATAATATCGAATTAACGATGTTTTGAAATTTAACTAAACGCTGACTATAATTAAAAAATAATAAGATTTAAAATTACTAATATTATAAATGTGAAAGTGATTTGTTTGTTTGTCTTTCACGTCGTAATAGAGCATCCAATTGAGCTGAAATGTGACACAGGGATAGTTAAAGAGACGGAGAATGACCCGTAAAATGCCGCAGGAATAACTTTAACTAAATCCCATATGGACCAACTATAGCTACAGCTATAGCTTTCTATTGCAATAATAATAATATCCTGACTATAAAACAGTGTTGTCACGGTTCCCCAAGCCAATAACCGAATTTAACGCTAGTGAAGCCGCTGGCAAAGGCTAGTTTATAATAATAAAAACTAAAACTAATTTAATACTTTAAATTAAAACTGGACCTAAATAACTATCTTTCTCTCTCTCTCTCATTTTCCAAAGTTAATAGGCACATTTCCTATCTAAAATTATTAACAAACATAGGGCGCGTTCGTTCTGGGATGCAGAATCATTATTTTCATTACTTTTTCCACCTGTCATCCGTTCGTTTAGCATCGATACCAAAAATATCAAAAGTTTAGTATCATCTGTGACAAACTGTCATGCGTTCGTTTACGATATTTTTATTATTTTTGTCACTTTTGCCAACGAAAAATGAAACTTTAGACCCATGTCTGGAGGTGGGGTTTTTGTGTTAATCTGGCAAACTGCCTATACATATTCATTGTTTATGGTAGTGTGTGTGTGTTTCATCGTAGTGTGTGCACGTCAACCGTTTGTTTTGCAAGTTTCGTAACCAAAAATTTTGTTAGTAACGTTTCAAAGCTAAACGAACTGTAGGTGTCGACGGCAAAACTGGCGTTATCAAAAGTGTGAAAAGTATAATTCGTGGGAACTCTTAATCCCAGAACGAACGCGCCCATATTCATAAACTATGGAGCCTACGGTTATTTATCTAAGTATTCAGATTTTGTTTACCTTTTGAAAAAAATACATTAAGGTGAAGTATATTCACTGATTGATTTGACAAAGGTTATAATAACAAGATAGCAAAAACACCAAACTTTCCTTTTACGCAATTTAATGAAAAATTTAATGCTACCTTTCTAATACGAGCATGTCCCGTCCCATCTTGGTAAAATTGAATAACGTAAAAAAGAAATCAGTTTTACATTAATATCGCAGCTTGCGTAGACAAAGAAAACATAATGAATGGCGGCCGTGATGTCCGTCTTGGCTGATTTATTTCATGACTTTTCGGATATGCAAATAATATTAAGATTCAAAGATGTAGGTACGGTCCCCCTAAGAAATCCGTGGCGACCGCAAAATGATGGCAATCCAGGGTGAATCTTAATATTTTATGTTGTGTTATTTCCCTTTTCTTTTTCCTTCCTGATATTATTTATTTCCTCACCGACAATGAGATTCCCACTTTGGCGCGTAATAAAAAAGAATTATTGTACATCTTTTTATATCGTTTCGTTTTGTTGGGTTTGATATTAGCGAGATTGAAAGAGTGCCGCCTTAAAACACTGTCTTTCCTTGCCTTTACACTTATTCAAAGAAAATAAAAGGACAATTTAGTTCTTATTTTTTGTATTAAATACCATTATGGTGCAATTATTTTACAATGAGGAATCCATTGCAATAATCTTTATGCTATTGTACTTTTTGATATAATTGGATTACTAAACGGAATTTGTTATATTTTAAATATGACTTGTTGGTCCTAATAATGAAACAAATTCTTTAGAATAAACTTCGCTATATCGTCACTATATTCCTAATATTTTCTTACTATATGAAACCGTCATCGTGTTTCTGATTGACTGACTAACTGACCGACAGTCAACGCACAGCTTTAACTAGTAAGTAATAGAGACGTGAATTCAAAATTGCATTAAAGGTCAGAAAAACTTTGAATATTTTTGAAACTATAAATGATATAGGCGCTTGGATTTTTAAAGGAAACCCACGACAAAAACCTAATTTTACACCGGCGCGTAGTCACCGGAAAAGCTGCTTAGTCTACTATACGTTCTATGTATCTTTTTATTGCATACTCTGGTACAAAATTTTTATTTAAACTTACCTTTGTGAAAACATAATTAGAAATTGCGTTAAAATAAATAAAAATACACATACTCTTGTCTACATTTATAACCAAAATTAAAGAAAAAAAAGATATAAACATACAATTTATCAACACAACCTGCATTTCACGCGTGATTAACAGTCCCCTGTGGTAGGGGTACAAAAGAAAAAAAAATCATCGCATTGTGGCCTGGGGAGTCATCAGCCCGATGAGTGATCGATCCGCTAATTGGATGATGGATGGTGAAACAACGGTACTTAAGATGGTAACCACTCTAAAATATAGATACTAGCTATCTATACTGTACACGATTTTGATTCAAAAAGCTTGTCGAGCAAGCGTTTAATAGTATTGAAGAATTTCTGGATGCTAGAGTAGGTATATAATAAACAAATATTATTCATTTATTATGTTTCTTATTTTAATAATTCTTTTATGAATAATAAATAAATTGATTTGAGATACATTTTCATTTTGACATTATTTTCTTTGTATTTATTTGTAGGTATTTGTTTTTTGATTACTCACATCATTTGTTTACCAATGACATATCTGTTTATAAAAACACTATCACTTATAGGTAGATATATACCTATGTTTTTATTTAATGTAATGTACGTAATGCTCAGTTGCATTCCTCTATAGGAAATAAGCGAGATTAGGTAAAGTCGGGCATAGTCACACCTTGGCTGGGTGACCTAATGGCACATTTTATTCCTGAGCCCCTCCATGCTTGGGTAGACATGTTAAACATCTATAACTGGATCACCCAAACTCATTCATTTGAGACGCTTAATTGATCGACTAAATTACTATGTTTTATAGCTGCGTAAATACAAATACACGTACCTATCACTTACTCATCGACTTTTGATTGCAAATAAAATGTTTTACTGACATTTTGGTAAATTATTTGTACGCACATTAAGTTCAAAGGAATATCATTAGACGCAAATTAAACATCAAGAACGTTACGAGTCGTCACATAATATTAATAGCGAAATAGTAATTAAATTCCAAATAAGCGGTACAAAGCTGAAGATACGCAGCGGAACCTAATTTTCATAGCTGATTAGACTTACTCCACACGGGATCGCTTGATTACGCCATACATCATGCGTTGCTGTCCTGTAAACCGGCTCTACTTCATTATATGCATTTTACAACTTTACTAAAAATGGGACAAACGTGGAATTTTTTGATATTTTTTTTTTATTAAAACATGAATTATGGAGTATGCTAACACAGCTGTAATTTTTTATTGCTTGCGTTGTTAGCCCCGACTGACACTCTTTTTAAATGCTCTATCGACACCACTGCAGCACGATTGATTGTAAAGATTTATCTAAAAAACTGGTTAAACCAAGGGATCCGTACAAACTTATAGATATTTAAATAGTTTGTTCATCACGGGAATCATATTTCAATAACTGATACTCCACACTATCAGATGTATTTTTCAGCATGTCAATAAAACCTTGTTTTTATTTCTAAACCTATATTCTTATTTAATTGGGTTCTTTGCACTGGGTGTCTTTGTCTTTGATCATTGATTATCATAGAAAACTCTGTGACTCTGTGGTCAAAGCAATACGTGGCAAAACTTTATTTGCGCTTTACCTATGTTTTGATTAACCCCAGTTTATTTTTCTCATTTACTACGATTTTTTTTTAATACGACCAGTTGCATTATTAAAAAGTATCATTTTAACTTTAATATAAAATATATGCCAATTATGTAGAAATTTATAAATTTAAAACTTCTTTTATTTATTTCATTACATTATCAGTGTCTTATGATTTCTTGTGTCCCAAAATATACAGAACTCTCCCAAATTATTCACTCATACTACCATTTATTAAAAGTCAGTTGAAAATAATTGATCATTGACTCTACAATAATTATTTTAAATAATATTTTCCTAATAATTATTTATTTCAACATATATTAGAATAACTCGTTCAGTCCTATGAGTCCACGGTGATGGTACCCCTATCAACTGTCGGAAGCACGCCCCTCCGCTCGTCTACTTGCTATTTTGACGTCGAAGACAGTAAAATACAAACATGAAAAATGTTTTTGCTTATTAGATACTCACGAATTACCTAATCGGTTTGTATTTTGTTCATAATTTAATTTACTATTGGGCAAATTAAAAAAAAATCAATTTTCTCTTGAAACTCTACAAAACTGCCAGTAGCTGGATCCACATATTTTGGTGTTAAACAGGGTTTTAAGACCATAATACTCACACTGTATAAACATATAATTAAGACAGAAAGTCTACTGTCTGTCTGTATCTTGGTTGTCATATGACACTTTGATATGTAAGTCGTATTTCCTTGTAAACACGCACAAACATAAAATTATAATAACATACGTGTGAATAGTAGCTAAGAACATTTTTATATACCTATATATGTATCTATACAAATGTATACTTAATTATAAATTGCATGTAGTTTATCTATAACTTTTTTGATATATGTATTTTGTATATAATAAATTTATATAAACATTTATTGTACCGCCTACACTCTTTCTATTTAGCCTTATGGTTGGCAGGTAGTAAATGCTGTATGGCATTAAGGCCGCCATTGTGCAACAATGTATTTGTACAAGAAGATTATATAAATAAATATATTTTTTTCTAGTGTTTTTCTAATGCAGTTTTTGCGTTTTAAACACATATTTTAACTAGTATTAAGTAATATATAATCAAAAGAAATGTTATGCACATAAATACGCCGTTTACGTGCAAATTTGGTGCCAAAACTATGGTATTTGAAGGATTGCAAAAAATATATGTTATTAAACTTCCTTTTGTCTTGTGCATTACCTTACTGAATCATTTTTATTTAATGTATTAAATGCTAAAGAAATCGGGAAGTGACCATTGTGTAAACACTCGTGCGAATTTTTAAAGCCTGTTTTGCATTTGATAGTTATGAACGTCAATTAAATAAATAGAATTGATTGTTACATCATGAAATGACGAATGAAACAGCATCAGTCATGTTACGTTACCAATTTTGTACCAACGTGTTGTAATCGGAATAGTAAATACATAATTATCAAAATTAATAACCAAAACATTGTTATTTCATTAATTCTGTTTAGCAGTATGATCTCCCTCGTTCGAAGACAACGCATAGCGTATTTCGGAGAACATCGCATCCTGTATACTTAGCCGGTGCATATAAAAGCTGTCTAGAAAGTTTTCTGTCGCTGGCGCCGATCGATACGGTAGTGAGGTGCGCCGGGAATTACGGCGGGTAATGAACGTAACAACTACTGGTTTCACTTGTTCATTTGGGTTATTATGCCATTAAAGAACTTTATACTTGTTAATGTTGGTAATGAAATGGTTACTTATAGAAGATGAGCATGGTGCTTGGTGAAACATTTTAAATCTCAGTCACAATTACTACTTATATTTGTAAGATTAAAACATCCTTGTACATGTTTCACAATATATAATTTATAAATTAGGACCGGTTTCGCGTTTTATTATAATGCACGATGGTATTAAACGTAAACCGGTCGTAATTTTTAAAATTATATATTGTGAAACATGTACAAGGATGTTTTAATGTTACATTTTTATATGTTAAGATTTGGCATTTAGAGTTTTCTATCGAAATGATATTTTCGTAAAATAAACTCGTGGTGAGTTGGTGGGTCTGTAATTAAGATAAGATTTTTGGAAGTAAGTAATTATTTATACCTTTTTAGTGCATCTTTTTGAAGCCGGTTGTTTTTTTTTTTGTTAAATACCGGTTAAGTACCGGTTTGCAATAAATTTCTTGATAGTAAAGCCATTGTAAACCGGTAGTGATCTAAATATCATAAGACAGAAGTCATTAAGTTGAGTCAGAAGCCTTATGGGGCGGCTTGCAAACTCTGACAGTCGAGTGACCTAACGTCCCCAACACAAACTAGGCCAGTGTGTGTGGACTATGGCCTGTGCCTCCTTTTCCAAGGAACGGCATGTCCCCCTGCAAAGGAGCGTATATCGACTGAAGCTAGATCTAGGACTGAATCTAAAGTCTAATATTTTTTATAGACTAAATTGACGATTCAAAAGTGCTGTTAAAATGTCTATTTGATAAAAAAAAATTGGATTTATTTATTTAAGACATAATTTTCTAGATTTTCTCTTTTCAAAACATGTTGATTATTCATTGACGTAATTTATTTTAAAGTATCTGTGCCCTGCTGTTCTACTCGTGAAAAAATAGAAAGTCTTTGGTCCCGCGACGAAATTCATGTGTCGTTTGGGATAAAAATTATGTTTTGTTATTTTTGGCCCACTAACTTATGTATTTTCAATAAAATCTCCGCTGACAAAAGGACAAACTAATATCCAGATTCACATTTCTAATATAATTATTAACTGCAATATTTTTTTAGTGACTCAAAGTGTCAGTTATCCAGTTACGCAGAGGACAAATACACGTAACGCTAGAGACATAAATATTTTGTTGCGCGCTTCACATTTCTGCGTCGCGCCGAGTTGTGTTTGCGGCTGCAACAAACGCTGTATTATGGTTTAGATTCTCACTTTGGTTTATATGTCATTTTTTTATTAAAGGTGCGTTCTGTTCACTGCTTTAAGGCGTTTAGTGTCATAATCCAGCCAAGTTAAAAAGACATAAATTTTGTGTAACACACTGAACAAATCTTGGCTCATTATCTTTGTTTCGATTTTTGACATTAAACGCATAATGTACATAATGTCGGTCAACAAAACACAATTTATATAACTCATGCTTATATATTATCAAATTAAAACAAATATGTAGGTATATTATATCGCTGTATATTTTTCTTACACTGTTATTGTCATACACAATTTCCCTTATACGATTCCCTTATATCCCTTTTGCAAAATTGATTCCCTGAGTAGAACATTACCGGTTGGAAGTTTGTATGAAAAGCCAACAGCTTTTGGAAAATCTTGCCCTACTGAAACATACGGGACTTTCCATATCTTTGTAGGTAAAATCATGTATGTCTCTTAACTTGGAATATCGTCTTCTGACTGGGTATTTCAGATTAATTTAGGATTCTACATTAAAACTGAAAAACACGAACAGAGTCGCGGAAAAAAGCTAGTAAAAATATATAGCTACTTATAATAAGATAAGTTTTCTTAATTCGTGCACGTACATTTGTCAGAGTGTACCGTGTATTGGTTAATTCCATTAATTTCCCCAAACACGCACTAAGAAACCTGTCCCTCTGTATTTGAGTTCCAATGCGGATTTGGGACCAATTAGGTATGTATTTACAAAACTTGGCTATATCGTCACACACACGAGATCTCGCCGGGGATTACTAATATTTCGTGACTAAAGAATTAACCGTACGATAAGTTTGCTTTATTACTACTGACATTAATGGAATCCAACTTGCCAGAGAAAAATTGCAAACATGTGGGTCTCGTCTGAAATACTGGATTTAATGTATGATACAAGGTTATGAAGAACATTGAATTATTAAACTTGCAAAGAATTTATACTGATTTATGTATCAATGCGTATTTACAGGGACCTTAATAATAGGTTTTTAATGATATGTGCCTACGAAATGAAAGGATTGTTTTGAATTTTGATAAGCTTTAAATAAGTAACATTTACTGCAGTTTCCCTATTTAAATTAGTAACCTACTAGTTTAAATCGCATCTTGAGATGTCTGTAGATCTGTATACTTAGTAACAGGTCATAGGAAGTACTGGATTTAAACATGTAACCAGAGAGATATACGGACTGACTGACCCGTAAGTTACTTATAGTAAGTAGTACCGTTTGTTTCTATTAATAACTGATCCCTGAAAATGTGGATTTCACGGAACTACCTAAAATATATATATGTTGGTTTTCATAGAATGATCCTTCTAGCAATTAAAGCGCAGGGCTCTCGTCACGTGCGCCTCGGATTACCGTCACGAACGTACGCACGTCACGTCACGACGCGGGTCGCCGCCGTTAATTTGCCGAGTTCGTGTGTCCGCACCTTTACCTCGCTGCCGCTGATACCAACAATTTATGGGCCGTCTGCACTGAACCTAAACAAATAAACTTCAAGATTAATACACTGAATGTTTTAAATAAAAAGCATGAACCTTAGGTTAGTAGAGTAATTTATTAAAAACAGTACCTAACTGTATAGTACACTAGACTTTCTGACCCGGTGGTCAAAAATCAAAACTTCAGTCACCATATTAAAACGGTGTGAACTTACACGACTGTACACTGGATCAGAAAAGTTTGTTGCACTGTAGGTACCGAATGTCTTTTTGAATTAATAAAATACTAGGTTCGCCCGTGGCTTTGTCCTCGTAATATATATCTAAATATTTAAAAACCGTCATGTCGCTGAGTAGCTGACTGACAAGCACAGCCTTGGCCAGAGGTGTAAAATTTATTAGTAAGTATAGCTTTCCTTAGTAATGTAAAAAAGGTATTTTAAAAATTCGCACTTCATTTGATTGGCATCGAAGGTCAGAAAAAAGATATTGAAGTGTTTCTGTATTTTAAAAAAAATAGAACCCTCGAAAAGAAACTGAAAAAGATTTTTAATAATAATAAAAATAATAAAGAAAACAATCTTTCAAGTAATGAATGATCTACGTTCTTTGCTGAGCTGAATGAGCTTAGTTATTAAGGCTGAAAAGATTTATTTTATTTTTCCTTTTTCAGTGTCGTTAATTTTATTTATTTTTATTATATTATGCCTAATTGGTTATTAGGCCTGCAAATGCAATGCTGCTCGTAAAGGAAACGAAAATTTTTTATGCATAAAATCAATCATACTCTATTTAAATACCTTAAGGTGTTTTCCACTTAAGGACCAACTTTAAGGCATACACCATCGATATGTATCCACCCTATCTTAAGCAAAAAGAAAATCGGACTTCTTTATAAACAGGTATGCGTGGTCATAAATAAACAAAAAAACTTGTGAAAACAAAAGGAGGTCCGCTTGTTTTTCGCCGGTTGGAAATAAAGGGTCCACTTAAGAGGATACTGCGAAATATTACTGTTTACGATGCAACGGCTTGACTTGATTGTTTGGTACAGTTTCATATAGTTCCATTCAGCTGTTCTTGAGTTTTAAAGCGACGAACAACCAAACAAACAAACCTTTCATGTTTTCTATAAGGTTTCAGTTTTTTTTTTTTTAATGCTTACTTAATAGTGTAGCAAAAAATTCTCATGTATCCCGTCTTGCTGTATATCTATATGAGTATATTTTTTTTAAATATTATGTAAATTATTGAATTGGAAATTTCACGCATATTATTCAGTGCTGTTTCAGAAAACCTTCCTCCCGCGAAAGCTTAGGTTGTGGAATACAATATGGGGTGCTTCAAGAAAGAAGTTATTAGATTTTTAAACGGTCGGCAACCAACGCGCAAGTGATTCCCCAAGTTCTGCAATCTTCCATAGGCTGTAGTGAGCACTGACCATCAGTCGGACCGTAATTTTGTTTGCCACCTTAGTGGTATAAAAAAAACTGTATGTCTAGAATCGACCTGTTACCAATCTGTCAAATATTTCCAAGCTTTAACTTAATTCGTTTCACATTATTTTACACCAAAATCGAGGTCGGGTCGGACACTTTGTATCTCCGAACACATTTAAAACACGATTTGGATGATTACTGTATTGAAGAAATCAATTTACCTCAGGAGTAGTCCCAAACAAATTTGACGAGGTTTTCACAATGGAAACCAAAGTTAGATTAACGATCATAATATATATATATATATATATATCTGTTTTCTTTAATTATGTGAATGATGCAATATATTAAACTATAGTATACGATGTTAGTAAACCAACTTCAATAATCTATTAAGGTACCTACCTACGAACAACATAGTAAAAAGTAATGTTTATTTTTTACTTCTTACAATAAGAGATTTTTTTTATTAAATTCTGAAATGTAAAGTTACATTGTAAGTAAGTACTTGTAAGTCTTATGATCGTGTGACAAACTGTCAGCTAATAAAAAACCAATCTAAAACAATTCAACACTTGTGAAGCTACTGAAACCTATTAGTAAAAAATAAAATTTAATATCAAAAATTGTTTTCACTCAACCATATTCAGTAATATAAAGTTTAATATAACTTACTAACAAGTTTCTTTCACGAGAACCGAAGTGTTTCAAGCGCTGTTCTGTATTCGAGGTGCAATTAAACTGCTGTTAAACTTCTTGCAGCAGTGTTTGCGGAACACCTGGAACGGACTGCGGAACTTGTGCGGCTCGCTTCTTGTTTGCCCGCTAATTATCCCGACTGCAAAGCGAAGTCAGCGCCCAAAATGCTGACCCCAACTGAATGGTCAAACAGAGTTAAAAGCCTTTCACTGCTCTATTCAGGGCCGACATCTGTCTAAACCGCGGTGTAACCATAGTGACCGCCTCCTCGCTATTATTTCATTGTATCAACATTCATATCGCAGTCACGTGTTCCGATAGCTCGATTAAACGAGGGGCGGCCAGAAGCCAGATTCGAAGGTCTCCTTTCAAATTAGAAGCGACGTACTCTTCACGCGACGTTCAAAATTAAAAGCGCAAAAGGGTTAGGTAATCCGGACCTTTTTGGACTTATATGTCCGCGTGCATGTCTCGTCTTTTGTCACGTATTCTTAATTAAGGGGCCAAAGGTTGCCTGGCTACCCTACTCGTCACATTTTCATATCGATTGTACAGGGTTTCACATTCATTGCGCATTACATACCAAATATTGAGTGTTTTTTTTAGGGTAAATATGATGATAGTCCCCTTGTTTGCGAATCGGAAGCAAAGCTCAATAAACCGCCGCTTAACCTCTCACGACAAAGCCTATACAAAGTGAGTGACATCCCGTCTCTAAAGAGATCTCGCGAAAAAATCCGGCGGCGACGTGTCAAAGACACCGCTTCGCACAGGGGAGTCTTTGTTGCCTATCGAAATATTTTTTAAAGCTTAACTCCTTAGCGAATTGAGAGATTAAGTCCTTTTTGAAGAGGCAACCAGTCCCAGGGGTCGAGCGTGATCATTCCTTCAGATCTCATTTCCGTGAATGCTCAGTTTGATTGTTATTTTTGTTACTTTTTCCGTTTTGTCCCGGCGTCTACAGTATTTGAAGTGACAGTCGACGATTTGCACTTGAGCGCGATAAGTGTTTTTCTAAGTTTTTTGTAAGCAGCTTTGTTAGTTGTTCGAGATTTTCTGACGATTGTTTATGTTTTAACGAGTTGGAGAACTTATTTTTTGTGTTTATTGTTATTTTTGTTTAACTATCGACCATTGCCTTTAATCAGATCATCCAACGGCAAAAGAATGTATCGCTTTTGTGTCTTATATATTTACTCCCTTCACATAAGAAATTACTGTCTGTTTGCAGTAGTGGTTCTACCAGCAGTGACCAAAAGATGACCAAAAAAAACCCGGGTTTGCTTAAAATCCCGAAACGGGGTGTAAGGCTGTGCTATTTAACCACCTGTTAAAAGATTGTGATAGCTGATGTTGTTTCTTATTAATAAAAGCAAAAAAAAATACCAAATATAAACTGTCCATATACTAACAACGGGCATAATTTTATTTTGGTCCCGTATCCGTATACGGTATACCTCATATCTGTCTGTCTGTCTTATCGGACACGGGCCTCTATTTTGACAACCGAATGAGTTACAGACGTAAAGTTTAGATATTTTTATATAGAATGTTTACCCAAAACCGAATATAGAATTAAAAGTTTTCTAGTTCAATAAAATTATTTTTGGGCTCGTTTTTCATGTATATAATGCATACCATATGTTTTTCTTACCCTCGCATGTAAAGTGTCATTGGCTAGATGTAATAGATTAGAGTATTTATTTTTATATTTTTCTGACTATTTTACTAAGCCCCGTTTAAACAAAATTGTTCTTATTTCAAAATCTACTTCAGAAAATTAAGAATTTAAAATTTTTGTTTTGTATTAGGAGCATAACATATTGAATTTAACAACTGAAAACGTTGATTTATTATTCAACTAATTTGTAGGTAAGTAAAGACCGAAACAATTTTTTAAAATTCATATCTTTATATATATAAAGAATTATATAGTAGGAACTGAACGTGTGTATGTCACTGTATTCCTCCTAAACGGCTGGACCGATTTGAATGATTTTTTTGTATGCGTTTGGGTGGCGCCCTGGATGGTTTAGATTCACAAATCAGCCCGGCAGATGGCGCTGCAGTCGGTATCATGCAGGACAACGTCTCCCGGTCAGCTAGTTAACTATAAAACCCTCTGTGTGTGAGTCCGACTCGCACTAGACCAGTTTATGACCTAAAGTTAAAGATGCTTATGTTATCCAATTAATGTTATATTCGCCAAATCGTCAAACACATTTAATTATTTAAATTTTTTAAACTTTACATATATAGGATTGTTCTTTTTAAACAAATTCAAATAACTTTTAAGCTGCTATCATTTTTCACATAAGAGGCGCAACGAACTCATTCATTCATCTAGATCAGTCATCTTCGACAGGTTAACAAGATTTGGGGCTTGAATAACCCTCTTCATACAGATGGTGAGCTGAGAGACTGCACAGTCATATTTAGGGTCCCCTACAAACCCAAACCTGTCTGTACCAGAAATATTTACCTATATACTACATTTAATTATATACCTACTTGCTTTAAATTAGACTTAGCCTAGCCGCGTACCATCCGATTATTTTACCAACCGATAGTTTTGAGTCTCGAATTTGTATGAGCTATTGGTCAATACATAATCGAGCGGTGCACTCGGTTCCATTGAATACAGTAATCGTAGCTCACCGATTATATGATAGTCCGAATAAAAATCGAGCAGTGTATGTATAATCTGTGTCAGTGTGTCACAAAACTATTTTCAAGTACAGCAACAAACTTTTGTGAACCGGTGGTTAAAAATTATAAATAAATAATAAATATTTTTTTGTATTATCATTTTTTACAAACTAATTGTTAAGATTGCCTAGTAAGTATAACAATACCTGTACCACCCTTTCATAACAAGTAATCATTGTACAAAATAAACATTTATAAAGTTTGATTTTTTTTTTATTAAGTTGATTTGTGTGTGTGTGTGTGTGTGTGCTATAGTAAAAGTGTAGTTAAAATACATAAGACTAATGCCGTCATATTGAAATGATGTCAACTTACAACGACACTAGCGACCAAACACCCAAGTTCAGTTGGTAAGAAAAAAATCGTTGTATCATTCACACCTTAAAAATTTTGAAAAAAAACGTACAGTATTTTACCGAAACTAAAAAATTCGATGACCATTTTATGCATTTGACATAGCAAGAAAAACTGATTCTGACATTTTAATTGTAAGGTTCCGTAGTAAAAGCGAATGTTATGTAGTTAATATATAGCTTATAGTCTATATCCATGCGGACATCTGTTTGTCAAATATAAGGGTCCTGTAGTCACATAGCAAAAACAGATTACGTCATGTCCATCCGTTCTTCCATTTGTCAATTTTAGGATAAAAAACGGGAGTCAGCCTTTATAGAGTTTCGTTATATCTGTCCGTTGGTCCTTATTTATGCGGTAGGTATGTAAATACTTACGTAGGCAAACGTTTAAAAGTAATATAATTTTTTTCAGTTTCGTTATGTATTTTCAAAATTTGTTTTTAGGATTTTGTAGATATGTGGTAAACGTCGAACTCTTGTAATTTCTTATCCTTTCTTTCTTATCATTCGGCCGCTTGACCGAATGATAAGAAAGTTTCTTTAATCTTGACTTTAAAGACCAACTGTAAAATGAAATTTTATTTGATGGAGCACCTAAAAATAAAATATTAACATTTTTGAAGTGAAAAATTCTGTAGCGGCGTTGTGCGCTTTTTTTAGTGATGGGTAAGAAATGTTCTCGCGTCAAGACACGTGACCTTTATTTTCATTAGGTTAGTTTTTACTTTAAGTATATGGCGTTTATGAGTAGTACAGGGAGGTTGGATATGGGATTTTAATTCTATGACAGATTGAGATGTCAAATATACTACGTCAAAAAAGTAAGTAAACAAACATTATTATTTATAATAAATAAATATGTATACGAAGTGATGGGAACTAAATAGCTAGTATGTTTTCACATCTGCCCGTTTTTTTTAAAAAAAAAACATGAACTGGCTTTAAATCCACCAACTGAACTGAAGAACATTTAGCTTAGCTACAGTTTCGTTGCCTTAATCTCGGATGCAAACATAATCTTTTCACCTGTCTTTACTTGTCTTTATTTTAAGCAATCGATTTCAAGGCGAATAAAACATGTGACTGAATGTTCTGCTAATAAAGTCTGCTTTATGGGCTTTTTAAGTGAATTTGAAGTCGGTTTATGTTTTTGTTAAAAAAATGTTTATTTGAATATTTGCATTTATATAAAAACAAAATCTAAATGCAAACATCGATGTATGTACCTATAAGCAGTGAGAGCTGAATAAACGGTTCCATGGCTCAGTTGGTAGCAGCAACTGCCTACGGAATCAATGGGCGCGGGTTCCATTCCCTCACAGGACAAACATTTATGTGATGAAATTTTGTGTTTGTGATGATTGTTTTCCATGTTATTCTAGGTTTATTTACAAAAAATATATAATCATTTGTATTCGTTATCTAGTATCCATCTTAACTAAGTACAGAAAAAAAAAAATTTTTCACCTAAGTTTAAAAACGTGTTCTATTAATATTTTTTTCAATCTAGACGCTGAATAACATATTAAACGTACTTTAACAAAAGTTTTTCACTCGTGATTTTGCGTAACGACGTGATAGATCCAACACATATACTGAGATTAAGCGAACAGGCAGTGGGCAGCGAGCACAAAGCCAGAAGAAAATATGCAAATCGCTATAAGGCAGTAGGTAAGCGCTCGTAAGCCGTGTAATTATTCACGTCGGATTTGCAAATCGTGCCCAGAGCGTTCCGTTTCCGCACACGCGAATTAAACTGACCCTTAAATCAAAACATGTGCTGAGAGGCCGAGAGTCCGTCGCCGTTTTCAGATGAGAGCGTCCCCTTTTTGCGAGTCCCTGCCGATTCCTTGCCGGGCGATGATCGATACCCCTCCCCCGCCGCCGGCCGCGACCCTCCCTTCCTCTCTCTTAATTAGGACTCCGAACACACACACACACACTAACAAACACATGCAAATGTGTTCTTGTACGGGTATAATGTTAATCAACTTTCATTATGCACTAAGGAATTATATGGGTACGCCTGAGGAGTGATTATCCACGTTAAAGCCGCGTCCCCGACCAAGAAATCATACTTTATTATGATGATTCCGCATTCGGTGCGGCTTACAGCGCCACCTCGCGGGGCGACACCCGCTTTACAATTTAGTGCACATATATCATGAAAACTGTGAGCTTCGTCTAATGTAAGTAGAGATAAATTATCTTTTGTTATAGTTTCCGTGTTCTCTGTGTTAGTCTTTCTTAGTGCCATTAATTTTCATATAAAATCTTGATCTTGATTTCAGAACAATATATTGTAACAAAGTTTTAAGGTACCTATTTCAAGGATGGATGGATGTATATGCAATAGTATTTGATTACGAAAACTGGCAAAAATCTTTTGTTTAATAAAGGTGTTTCAATGAAGAATTCATCCTAATACAAAAGCCTAAAGAGGCTAACTTATCACCCTCACAAGTCCGCAGCGTTGGGGCACGCGGGGCACTTCATATACGTCTTTTTGACGTAAACAGGTTACATTATGGTGTTTTCGTTCACTGAAAAGCCAATAGTGGTAATAACCAATGTACTTCTAATTAGTACACGCCGGACTCGATCCGCCGCCACTTAGGGCAAAAGGTAAAATTGAAACCCCTAGGCCACCACCGACTTTTAGGCTAGGTTTAAGGCTAATTCCTTGGAGTCAATAATGATGTCAACTTTAGATGCACTTAGAATAAACACTACGTATAGCAATAAAAGTACATCAATACCTAATATTATAAATGCGAATGGGAGTTTACTTGCCCTGTCTTCACGTTGCAACGAAAAATCCAATGTAGCTGAATTTCGATACAGAAATGCCTAGTTAAAGAGACACAGGAGGACATACGCTACTTTTTATACCAAAAAAATTAAGTTCCTGCAAGAAATACCTGAGTAACCGAATTAAGCTTGCTATAGCAAACTTCCTCGCTACTTATAATCAAGTAATTAGCGTAGGAATCCGACACTGATTTTATAAATAGCGCGGGGCGAGCCGCGGTCAAAAGCTAGTTACGATATATATAAGTGAGCTAAGTTGGTTGGCTACACGAAGAAGGATTTTAGCCCGAGCCATTAGGCGAAGGCGCTATGGCGCCCATTTACGAGTGTCATGCAATATTTTTCATCACACTTGCCTGCAAAAATAATTAAAATAACAAAACACAGTTTGTTTACCCAAATATTTGTGAAAAATGGTGCGCGGTTTTTTTTTCACACGTCGTGCTCGCGTGGAAGTAAACTTACACTATCGTCAACATTCTTTAATCAACAATAGTGGTTAGACAAAAAATTTTGTCAGTATAGATTAGCAATTGACTTTAATCAGATGGTAGCCAAAAATACCATATTTGAACAAAAAATTAATTTTACGCTTATATTATACATCACACATTTAAATCATTATAGGTGCGTTGTATAAACACTCTAAGACGAAGAACCTAACCATCTCGTATTTGAGTAATGCCCTTTAAGCTCCGGTTATGAGGATAAACCTCCAATAAATCTTTCACTTAACCCACCCTTTAATTAAAGCTTGTAATAAAATTTAATTGATCAAAGCGTGTAGTTGGTACACTGTAACTTATGAGCCCTCTTCGGTTATCTTTTGTAATAGTTAGAACTACCTTTATCCATCTTAAATACTGATTAGATTAGGGGACATTTCAAGTTTATTACAAATAATAAATAAATATATTGTTAGGCTTGCAGATTCAAACTATTATTCCATATGCCATAGTTCATCATTTTTAGAAAATGCAGATATAGAACATTTATATAGACAAATTATTTTAAGTTTATATATATTGCACCACCATTAACCTTGTATATTAAACCATGTGGTTAGCTGGTAGAGAATGCCGTATGACATTAATCTCGCCACTGTTCACTTTTGGTTGTGCAAAAGGAATCAATAAACAAATAAAATATTTTTTAAAAATGTACGATCTTTTTATTAAAAATGCATTAAATAACGTTAATAAACGTACATTATGTATTAAGGGTAGTAATATTGGATTTTAGTTGGATTGCTAATAAAGGATATGACGAAACTGTAAAATAGCTACCATTTTTTTTCCCTAAAATTGACAAATGCAAGAACGGATGGACATTACGGATTTCGTTTTTGCGGTTTCACTACGGAACCCTAATATTTGACAAACATATGAACGCACAGACAGATGTGATGAAGCTGATTAACTAGATAAGGGTCAGGATCGGCTACGAAACCTTAAAAACTAAAACCTCCAAATCATTTTTTTTTTTTGCTTTAGACTGTCAAAATGTCCAATTTCGAATGCATAAAATATCATACGGTTATCAGATTTGTTAGGTAAAATTGCTATTTTTTTCCTTAAAATTTGCGAGAGATCCGCATGTGGAGTGCTGTAGTTTGCCAGAGAGAATTTGTTGCGGTGTGTTTCCGCACAGAATTTTGGCACTTTATGTTTTAAAAATGGGACAAAGGTATCTAGACTAATGAAATATCTGCAGGTCGCCTGAATAGTGCTCGAAATGCGGCTGACAGAATAATGTTGTCACTATGCGGTTTTCAACTTAAGAGGCGATAACTATCTAACTAGCGCCGCCAAAAAATATTATTTATTTCCTCTTTGTACAAAACTCATTTCAAAAATGTTACAAACCAATTATTTCAAATTAGAGACCAGCATTTTTAGAGTATTATGGCTGGTTTACATGCATTTAATGAAGTCAATTTCAACTTAATCTTAACTAAATAATAAGGACTTGAGCGTTCGTGAATTTAGCTAGGATTTAGTAAACCGCACAAAAATTCTCCAGGCAGTCATGGCGTATATACATACAGTTCCACAAATTTAACTGTCGTACTTTCTGCCCATTTTTATAATTAGCGGAACCCTATTACTAAGACTCCGCTGTCCGTCCGTCCGTCACCAGACTGTATCTCATGAACCGTGATAGTTAGACAATTGAATTTACACAGAGGAAGTATTTCTGTTGCCGCTATAACAACAAATACTAAAAAACAGAATAAAATAAATAATTAAGGGGCTAACATGATTTTTTTGTCTTTATAGATAATAGTACGAAACCTTTCGACGTGAGCCGGACTCGCACTTGCCCAATTTTTTATCATCAAAATATTACATGGAGAACTAAAAGATATTTTGAATTTGCTTGGTTTCTTCTTTTTTTTCCCGAATTGGCAATTGCTTGGTTTCAAACGCCGGCTTTTTTTCTGTATGATTTGTACAGTGTGGTTGATGCAGCCATGACTGAGAGTCTGAAGAAGTTTCAGCCCATGTAGCACCTAACGCTCAAGGGCTTGGGTTGTCGCTCTTGGGGTCGTCAAAGTTGCGAGCGGCGCTCTTTGATACCCCGTATATGAGGTAAACGAATGAACTGAAGGTCCGTGCGTACGCCGACGAACCCGGGGCTACCTTATGTAATCGTTAATTTGCAACTTAAAATTAAATTTAGTGTTTACGCGCGACAATTGACTTAATATTAAGTTAATTGCTTGGCTACTTAAGTATAAGTACAACAAGCCATTATACATCGTTTCTAGAATATACTTGTTAGTTGTAGATAGCGTTTCTGCTTCAAGTGGCCGTTTTTAGCAGAAAAGCTATCTAAAACTTACATGTATATTCCTGGTACAATACTATTTCATTTTTATTTCTATTATAATTACTATCTTAAAATAGCTTATAACTAGTTCTAAATAATTGGTTTGTAATATTTTGAATATATGTTTTGTTCAAAGATGAAGTTAAAAATATTTATTCGCGGCGCTAGTTAGGTAGTCACTGCGCCTTAAATACCAACACCAATTTTCTTTTTTGGTGCTTGCTTATGTTCTCTGTGCATTGAACAGAAAAATTAAAACAAAATTAGTCCTAGTATATCTATGCAAATATTATATGGGTAATTTAAGTAGATAATGTTAAATCACTATCAAAATAAATTTTCTTCTCATATTTCAACCTTTAAAAAATACTGTTTCAAAAAATAGTTATGATTTTAAGATTATGTTTTTGTCAAAAAAAATAGGTGTTTGACTGATGATACGGAATGGGACGGTGAGCAAATAGCACCGTGGGGGACCAGCTATATAGAATAAACACTAATAATTACAGATACTCCACCCAAAGGTTGTCTGGAAGAGATCGCTCATTAGCGATAAGACCGCCAATTTGTAATTTTATTGTTTTAATTGTTTTGTATTCTATATGCGCAATAAAGTATATTATTATTATTATTATTATACTTATATAATTAGTACATTATTTTAACCTTATTTAAAAAGAGAAACGGCAAGTCAAAAGCCATACTTGCCTAACTTCGCTAATTACTTTTTCTTAACCCTATTACATTTCAAATCAATCATATGTAACTTGGAACCGTTACGAAGCTTTTGATAAATGAATTTTCTTCCTTTATTTTCTTTACGCACAATTAATATATGTTATTAACTCTATATGACACGCAACCAGTAAATGTTAAACCTTGGCCTTTATATGGATAATTATATTTTATGTGTCACGTTACGTTGGTAAGGCGTTCTCTCATGTAGGAGAACTCAGAGGGCTTTCGACTAATTTAATAAATGAGGTGTTGGTGCTAATTACAAAGAGTTTGCCCAGCGAGCCATTGTAATCTAACAAATTAGCAAGATAAATAACTCCTTTCGACAAGTCATTCTTATACACAAATGTTGGTATTGTGGTAAACTGCTATTGGAATCCCGTTTTTTGTTTATTAGAATTTTTTTTATGAATATCTAGTGCAGTTGGCAGATGCAGCCATTACTGCTCCACCGGGCTTTTGGAGCGAAACTCTGAAGGAGTAGACTTAGTAGCTTATTACTTGGGCGCTCCGATGTTGAGGAAAACCGCGGAAAACTTGTGACGAAAATCGAGAGGAATTAGGAATAGAATTCTGTTTAAGGTTTTTGGCTAGGGACGGGAAAACTTGGTCCGATTCAACTAGGACACAAATATGTTCCTTCACTGCTAGAAAACTCCCATTCTCTGAGGTCTCACATGCCGTATCCAAGAGCATTGAGATCCTTGGCTTTGACATCTCCACGAACTGGATCCAAAATTATTTGAAAGGCAAGGTGAAGCTAGCAATTGTTGCGTTAATAGTCACAGACCCAGCCCCACAAGGAGAACTGCCACCGTCTCTGGGCAGGTTTACTTTGAAACCAGTCTGATCCTATTGACAGGGTACAACGAGAAGACCTGAGAGAATTGTTGACGATCCAAGCTGTATCGAACCCTTTAGTCTGACGAGAATTTGCCTACCTGCCCTGTGTCAGTTCTACTGCTTGTATAATGGGCTGTGTTCTGAGGATTTCTTTAAAATAATGCTCATGGCTATTTCCTCCGCACCGTTCGCCGTCGGCAGGGAAAATTATCCTCACGCCTAAATGGTCACGTACAGTGCGGTTTAAGTAAAAGGAAGACAGAAGAATGTAATTAGATTTTTAAAGGATCGACATCTCTCGAGTAGTGCCCCCGACGTTGCTAGCGTTCATAGACTGCGAAGATTTCTATTAATTTGGTTGACATGAGGCGGTGAAAACTTAATGCATTTTGTTTTATTTGCATTAAGTACAAGATGCTTATCAGTGAACCAGTTTGAATTTTTTGTTAGGTGTCTATTTATGTCGTTCAAATTGTCGTGCTACCCGTTCGCTTTAAACAATAATGAAGTGTCATCCGCAAATAATACTATCTATGTAAACTTTTGCACCATGAAGGATAAGTCATTTATACGAGTACATACTTAAAACAAGAAAGCCCTAATATTGTCCCTTGTGGTAAACCTTATTTTCACTAGAGATCCCTGAGGCACCCTTTTTGACTGTAACATATATATGAGAGATAGCGGGTCACTATAAGAACATAACTCGTTAAAAAAATTAGCTCGATAAATCAATGAAGTCGATGTTATAGAGATAATCAAAAATTAAGATAATGAATTCTGGCGGTTTCAGAAAGAGAGTATGGTCACTGGCGCTATCCTTATCTAAATAAGGCACACTTTCGGACCGGGATAATTTAGAGATTTCTGTCTTGGTACAAATGTTTGTGATGCATGTGGACACAGTGTTGATGTTTTGGTTACTTCTTTCTTTAGCTGGATTCTTCACTGCTTATTTATCTTGAACTGTCGAATTTTCACTGCATCCAGTTTGAGAAATTGCTTCTCCTTTTATACCATCGTTTCAAGATTATGGTTTTGAAATAATTGTGGTTAATTTCAGTGAAATCCAATCACACGTTTTTTTCTTATTGCCTCTTTGCCTCCATTTTAAGGGTTCCGTACCCAAAGGGTATAAAACGGGACCCTTTTACTAAGACTCAGCTGTCCGTCCGTTCGTCCATCTGTCACCAGGCTGTATATCATGACCGTGATAGTTAGATTGTTAAAATTTTCACAGAAGATGTATTTCTGTTGCCGCTATAACAACTAAAAAACAGAATAAAATAAATATTTAAGGGGGCTCCTATACAACTAACGTGATTTTTGTGCTCGTTTTTGCTTAATATTGATAACGGCAACAGGTAGACGTTTGAAATATTCACAGAATATTTAGATATATATTCACTTTAAAAAAAGAATAAAATTAAAATAAAACAAATATTGAAGGGGACTCCCATACAACAAACACTTGGCCGATTTTGTATGTATGTTCGGGTATAACTACGTCATATATAGACGGATTTCCAAAATTCTTTTTTTATTTAAAAGGGTATACTCGGAAGAGTTGGTCCCATATTAATGTAGTAAAATTAAAACTAAAAATTTGGTGTTAACTTGGAATTGGTGATACGCCTTTTATGTTGATGATTGTACAAAATTTTTAGTGTACGCGAAAAAAAGCAAGTCGTCACTTAAAGGTTAAAAAATAAAAACTTTTTAACAAAAAAAAACCGGCTTCAAAAATATTACCGGCACTAAAAAGGTAAAATAATTACTAATTTCAAAAAATCTGGTCTGAATTACTTGATGAATTACCTAAATTTTATAACACACTTCACTTTCATGACACCAACTTAAAACTGTAATTCAGATCAGATTTTTAGGGCGCGAGTAAATATATTATTTATATTCATTTATCGGAGTTCTGAAGGGCCAGCAAACCGCAAGTGATGCCCCAGGTGTTGCAAGCGTTCATAGTCCATATGGTAACCGCTTAACATCAGGCGAACCGTAAACTTGTATGCCACCTAAGTGTTAAGTGTTAATTAAAAAGATACAAAATTAAACTGTAATTCTAAATCTCAATGTAGCTCAAGTGATAACCACAAACTAGTCAAAAATAGTTATCTAGTTGAGTTATCGCAACCTGTCGGATTCAAGAATCCCCACATGTGATTGATTGTTAATGAAGTGGTGGGTCCCTAGTTATTAATGACCCGCGGCCCCGCCCGCACCGCTTCTTTATTTATCCACTAACACCTATTAGCCGCCGCGTCCGATACATCGTACGGTGCGATACATCATCCGAGACCGAACATCAATCAATTTGGGGAAATTATGACGCGACGTGAAATGTTACACTCATTTGTTTTGTCGTTTATCAGATAGGGTTATTGGCTATTTGTTTTCGTAGTTGCTCATTTGAAGGATTTGCAATTATTTTGGTGAGGATTTTTTTTTTTAAAAAGTAAAACTTATAATTATTTTTTTGCTTTTTGCTATTCGTGTAACTACGTAAAAATGATAATCGAAACTATAAGAAACGTATTAACTTCAAACTTAATTTTTTTTGTATTTTTTCGAAACATCTCAAAAGCCCTTAAATATTAGCAAAAGTCTAAAAACTGAACAACACAATAAATAAATTATTTAATCCTGGTTTTGATCTTTACCAGCTTAAATATGTTCTTCAATATTGAGGCACGGCCTACCTAATAATTTAATTATTTTTTTTACATAGGTATACGACTAGCTCGAACCAGCCTCTCAGAGCACGAGGCAGAAGCCGTGACCACTAGGACACCACCGAATACTAACTATAAATAACTTTGCTCATTTTAACGTAAATGGTATCTAGATATATAATTGATACCTGTTATATTGTCCAACAAGCTACTTGTAAACTCTTTACGCTGCAAGTCTTCACTTTTCTTTAATCATTTTTCAGTTGCAAAAAATTATCTTTTGAAGACTATAATAATTTTCTTATGAAGAACTTGATGCAGAGTTGCATCGTGGCGTAGGCCCCGGGTATTCAATAATGTTGAACACCATTTATGAGTAACAGAATTGACGAAAACTGTAAAAAAAATGAATTTGCTGGTCAAAGGCTTTTCTTAATTAACACTTTAAGAGAGGTAGGGCACTGCAAGTACTCGCTCGAATAAGCCACCCGAACAACTAAAGCAGGGCATAGCGAGTACTTGCTCGAATGAGCGGCCCGAACTGGGGAAGTACCTCCACCTTACAGAAAACCGCGGCCACAATAACACTAACATTGAGTAGTGTTGTGTTCCTGGCGGTGAGTAAGGTTGCCAGAGCTCTTTGAGGATTCGCTGCGCGGACAGCGGAGGACCGGCGGTACTTGTTGCTGTCATGCTCGGCGTAGACGCGGCGTGCTGGTTCGGCGGTCAGGGAGACCTGATGAAACGGCTGACCGCTGGCCGCCCGCAGGTTGAACGGGATCCCGAACCCAGGGATCACTTAATCTCCGCCCTGGGAGGCTGATTCGCCAGCCTGTGTAAAGTATCTGAAGTGGTAGTCGTGCCGGAGAAGGAGACCGGAGTGGACCCGGCTACTACAACAGAGGGGGATCAGGGGCCCTTCCGCCCGCCGTGCCAGTAACCGTATCATCTGTGGCGAGCTTTGGCAGTTCTAGTACCGCACCTTTTGTCCTCTAAGCTGTCAGTGCAGTGAATCCTCATCTTTAATCTAAATAACACTTTCAAAAAATAAAAAATATGGCAAGAAATAAAAGAAAAAGAGTTTATTCAGCGGCCGCTCCATCCACATTTAATGTGGACTTTTGCAACATTAGGGGTATTCACGCAAATCTTAACGCAGTCCACCTCCATCTGGAGACTGCGCAGCCGACCATTCTTTTTCTAACGGAGACGCAGATATCCTGCCCGGCCGATACATCATACCTTCATTATCCCGGTTACAAACTTGAGCACAATTTCGTGAGTCGTGCCGGTGTATGTATGTTCGTCCGGGAGGATATCTGCTGTCGCCGCCTTCATAGCCTTGAAGACAGGGACCTGTCGATATTGTGGGTGCGCGTAGATTACGGCGGCCACACTCGTATCTATGCGTGCCTATACAGGTCTCATAGCGGTGACACGGACGTAACTCGACTCTTCACGCACCTGAGTTTGACGACTGACAAAGTTCTAGAGCAATATCCCACAGCAGAACTAGTTATTTTGGGAGACTTTAACGCCCACCATCGCGAGTGGCTCAGTTCTCGAACCAATAACTATGCTGGGATATCTGCTCACGAATTTGCTCTGACCTATGGATTCTCTCAGCTGGTACTTTCTCCAACGAGAATACCAGATATAGAGGAACATACGAGCTCCTTACTGGACCTTCTGCTGACTACTCGTCCGGACGGATACTCCGTCTCAGTGGATGCGCCTCTTGGCTCCTCGGACCACTGTTTCGTTCGGACTCAAGTGTCATGCACACAACCTGATCCTTCTGGGCCAACTAATTGGCGTCGTGTGTGGCACTATAAGTCGGCAGACTGGGATGGATTGCGAGAATTTTACGCATCGTACCCGTGGAGGCAGATCTGCTTTAACTCAGAAGATCCTGACGTCTGCGCAGCCGCAGTCACTGAGACAATCCTTGCTGGTATGGAATGCTATATTCCTAACCCGCGAGTAGCTGCCGGCGTCAAAAAACGACCGTGGTTTAATAGGTCTTGCAGAAAAGCTAAAATTCTTAAGCAAAATGCATATGAGGCTTGGACCACGGCTCGTTTTAATAAGGATCCGAATATTTCTGAGTTAAAACGCAAATTAAATGCTGCCTCGAGGTTCAGTAAGAAAGCAACTGCCAGAGCAAAATTCCAATTCATCGGCAAAATAGGTGGGCGACTTGCGAGCTATCCTTCTGGGAGTCGTGCTTTCTGGTCGCTTGCCAAAGCTGCCGAAGGGAACTTCTGCCAGTCGTCGTTACCACCACTGAGAAAGACCGATGGTGACTTGGCCCATAGTGCTAAAGAGAAAGCCGATCTACTGGGCAGTCTCTTTGCCTCGAACTCGAATATGAACGATGAAGGCGCTGTACCACCTACTATACCGTGGTGCGGTAAGACCATGCCGGAAATCTCCATAACGCAGCGGGAGGTCAGGCGGGCGTTGCTCTCTCTAGACGTTCATAAGTCGAGTGGGCCAGACGGTATACCAGCAGTGGTGCTTAAGCAGTGTGCTCCTGAGTTATGTCCTGTACTCACGCGCCTCTTCGCGCTTTCCTACCACACTAGGCAATTTCTGTCTTCATGGAAGACTGCGAATGTGCACCCGGTGCCCAAAAAGGGCGATAGATCAGATCCATCGAATTACAGGCCTATCGCTATTACCTCTCTCCTCTCTAAGGTGATGGAGCGTGTGATCAACACACAGCTTTTGAGATACCTAGAAAAACATGACCTGCTCAGCGACCGCCAATATGGCTTTCGCCACGGTCGCTCGACTGGTGACCTTCTAGTGTATCTCACACACCGATGGGCACTAGCCATTGAGAGTCAGGGGGAGGCATTGGCATGTAGCCTGGACATAGCGAAGGCGTTCGATCGGGTCTGGCACCGCGGTCTTCTATCGAAGTTGCCATCTTACGGAGTGCCCGAGGGTTTGTGCAAATGGGTGGCTAGCTTTTTGTCCGGCAGACGCATACGAGCCGTAGTTGACGGTAGTTGCTCTGATAGCATGGACATTAATGCTGGTGTCCCGCAAGGCTCTGTGCTGTCTCCTACGCTGTTTCTACTGCATATCAATGACATGTTGGACATGAACAACATACATTGCTATGCAGATGACAGTACTGGAGACGCTTTTTACACGGGTCGTGCAAACATCCCTCGTTCCGTTGTGGAGGAAAACCGCGGAGAACTTGTGTCTCAAATCGAGACCATACTGTCCCAGGTCTCTGACTGGGGACGGGTAAACTTGGTCCGATTCAACCCTACAAAGACACAAGTGTGCGCGTTCACCGCTAAGAAAACTCCATTCACTGTAGTCCCACAATTCCAGAACACTCCCCTCTCCATCTCCAAGAGCATTGGGATCCTTGGTGTCGACATCTCCAGCGATGTTCAGTTCCGAGATCATTTATCAGATAAGGTGAAGCTGGCGTCCAAAAAACTTGGTGTACTCAACAGAGCGAAGCAGTACTTCACGTCGGGGCAAGGGTTGTTACTTTACAAGTCGCAAGTTCGGCCCCATATGGAGTACTGCTGCCATCTCTGGGCAGGTGCACCCGGATACCAGCTTGGCCCTTTTGACTCGGTTCAACGACGGGCTGTGAGAATTGTCGACGATTCCAAACTCACTTGCGGTATCGAGCCCTTAAGTCTAAGGAGAGACTTTGCCTCACTGTGTGTGTTCTACCGCTTGTACAATGGGTTGTGTTCTGAGGAATTGTTCGAAATGATGCCCACGGCTACTTTCTACCATCGCACCGCTCGCCATCGGCAGGGAATCCATTCTCACACTTTAGAACCTAAATGGTCGCGTACAGTGCGGTTTCAGAGAAACTTCCTCCCGCGAACGCTTAAGTTGTGGAATGAGCTCCCTGCCAAGGTATTCTGCAAGGACTACAGTATGGAGTTCTTCAAGAAAGAAGTTATTAGATTTCTGAAGGGTCGGCAACGCGCAAGTGATACCCCTGGTGTTGCAAGCGTCCATAGGCTACGGTGACCGCTTACCATCAGGCGGGCCGTAAGCTTGTTTGCCACCTTAGTGGTATAAAAAAAAAAAAAAAAAAAAAGGAATTTTTGACTTAATTTTGAGGTCATTGGTCCACCTGGCTGGAGGGCCACCCACCATGCACTCATCAATCCGCGGTTTCTACTCTGCCCCATCGGCCATCGGTTCCGTGCCAAGTATGTACTGCCCATTACTTGCTCATTCTATGGACTATATCGGTGACTTTAGGATCACTTCATTTCAGATCATATCCTTCAAAGAAACTCCGAGCATAGCCCGCTGAGCGAATTTTAACTTGTGGATCAGGGCAACTGTCTAGAGATACGTTTACGTGCCATCAAATATAACTGGCAAAACGCATTTAATAGAGACCTTCGTCTTCAAGCATTGATTTATAGGAATTTCAAGACCTGACGCAACATATCAAATGCTTGACCAGCCCATCTGAATTCTTCAATTTCTTTATCATAGTGGTTTCTACCTAGCTCATAAAATATCTTACTTATAAAATCCAAATTGATCTTTTTTAATAATATTTATTTTAACAGACTTTAGTGCTGACTAGCTCAAAATTGTTTTCCAATTCGTACTGGGTCAGTGCCTCTTTTTTCTCAGATTGGAGTGGGGACAAATAATGGCAGCAATGTCGATTATACTGATACCTGATTCTAATTAATACCACAGCCTAAGCATCCATTTCTTACATACAGTCGGTCATCGCCTTGGAAATTAAAGAAAGTCGGAATGGCTAGAATCATGGTACCGCGACCACACGTAGGACTGGCTAGACAGTTCCCGACTAGCTAGAAGATATAAGCTAGTCGGGAACGATCAGTCGTCTCACGCCGCGCACCGCAACTCAATATAAATGTAAAGTTGGTTTTAAGGCTGCGGTATTTGTGCTAGAGCACGAAAATACGCCGTTTTTGTGCAAACTTTGTGGCTAAACTATTGCATCTAAAGGATTGAAAAAAATATATGTTATACAACTGGATTTTGTCTAGTGCACTACCTTACTGAATGATTTTCATTTATTGTATTTAATGCAATAAAAAATCTGGAAGGGACCATTGTTTCAACACTTGTGCAAATTTTTAAAGCGTGTTTTGCATTTGTTTGTAATGAAAGTTGGTTAAATAATTAGAAAAGCTTATTATCTTGTGACTGGACTCTAAGTTGTAGCAAAAAGTCAATAAATGTGACTACAAAACGGTAATAACTTTAAATTCCATACAAAAAATTTAAAGTTTCAAGGCGTCATTACGGTATAAATTACTTAAGAAGTATATAACATATATATCTCATAGTAATGTATATGACATTATCTAAGGATGTATAGTGCATTTACATACACAACGTTAGAATTACCGAAATTAGCTTACTGGCCTTTATCGCCCTCTTAAACGAATTTAAGCGGGCAGTTTAAAACATTTTTTTTTGTTTTTAATCATTTAAAACCAATACATGTAGTTGAAAACTAAAGTTTTTAAATCAGACCTCAGTTTTAATTACGACATTGAATTATTCATCCCATGAGGCAGCAAAATGTGTTTTATCAGTTTTTTTAGTCATAAATACAGGTTGTGTTGACTTACCCACATAAAATTCACTTTATTAACTAAATTCATCAAACTCGTTGTGTAGTGTGTCGTTGGATAGGTCTATAAAAATGCATTTAGGATTTCTCTGAAGTGTAAATTTTGCGAGTTATTAGCTACCGAAATTGGAAATGTAATTCTGCTCTTCTAATGATGTTTTGATTTTTTATTCCGATTCTCATACCTGCAACCTAAGTTAATTCGCGTACCACACACCTTACCTTATCAGCCTCATACGTCCCAACTGTTGAGGCACGGCCTACCCTCACCGAGGGCGATTTGGGCCATTAGCCTCATCTTAGCTGTAAATAACAACATCCTTTTTAAGTTTTCAGTAGAGTATTCAACCGTTTAATACTGGTTATTTGAGTTTTTAAACCACAAATTTTGGTTTTTAACGATTTAAAACGGTTGTATTACAACTTTACACCTCACGATTCAAAAAACCAAAAAGTTTTATACATACACCTTACGATCGCTCTGCCTAGAACCTTTAGATGGCCGACTGTATGGATGAATATTAAGGCTGTGTTAATACTGTCACCGTCAAGAGTTGTTCCGTCTCACCCCCATCTTCACTGAAGGGTACTGTTTTATTTCAATTAATTTCCAATTCACAATTTTCTTAAAACCACACAAGTCACTCGATCGTCGACGATTTAAGCAGATGTCGTGCTAAAGAGGTCCTTCCAAAATATTCGTTAGGAATTTAAATTGCAAATTCGAGCGGTGGCAGGTGCAGCTCTACGATAGATACTTCTATCTCCTTTTGACGTGTGCACAGTTATATCTATCTCGCTCACACGAAATTCACAAAATCAAGTAATGAACGACAACAAATAAAACGGGAGCGTTACTAATTACTAGGAGCGTTCAAACCGAGAGAGGTAATTTTTGCACTCTATTTCGAGAGGAAATCTTAAGACTAATAGCGTTAATTTAAAAAGAGGCCGATGACTGGGATTTTTCTTTTGGCAGTCCGACTTTTTGGCTCGTGATTTATTGACTGTGTACAAGGGTTTAATACAGTTTGGAGTTAGTTTATATTCGTTTGTGAAATGTTAACTTATTAGCGATAATAAGAATCGGTACTGAGAAAAAATCATTTATTAATGTTTTTCTTTTTCAAACTTGTCAGAACAAATAATGCCGTTAAATATACATATCTATAGGTACTAATATTATAAATGCGAAAGTAACTCTGTCTGTGTGTCTGTCTGTTACCACTTTACGCTTAAACCGCTGTTACGATTAAAATGAAATTTGGCATGGGGATAGTTTTTTTTTTGTTTACAACTGACTTCACATATTGTCAAAAACTTGGAAGAAAAAAATAAATGCATTGGCATTTTTCTTGACCTTGCCAAGGCATTCGATACTGTTTCTGTTCCCATCCTTCTAAGAAAGCTGGAATACATAGGAGTACGGGGATTACCCTTGCAGTTCTTTGAGAGTTACTTAACTTCTAGACAACAGTCGATTAAGATAGGTGATTGTAAGAGTTCGTTCTTACCAATAGCATATGGAGTACCACAAGGTAGTGTGTTGGGACCTACCCTTTTTTTAATATACATTGATGACCTGTGTCGCAAGCAACTACTTAATGCCCAGATAACTACTTTTGCCGACGACACAGTAATTATTTTCTACGAAAGTAATTGGGCAAAGGTAAAAGCAGTTGCTGAGTCTGCTTTCGCTGAATTTTATGACTGGCTAAATCTTAACCTACTTACTCTTAATTTGGAAAAAACGAAATTTATGCCTTTTTGCATGCGTAATAATAAAACTCCTCGTAGCAATACACTTTGTATTAAATTACACTTATGTTCTAGCGGTAATCCCTGCACTTGTTATAAGCTTACGGAAGTCACACAAATCAAATATTTAGGCGTGATTGTGGATAAAAATTTATCGTGGCATGAACATATCACAACCATCAGTAATCGCATAAGAAAGTTGATTCACGTTTTTAGAAATCTTAGACATATTAGAGACTTACGCATGCTGAAGGAAATATATTACGCTTTTGTACAGTCAGTCATATCTTACTGCTTACCTGCCTGGGGTGGAGCAGATAAAACTAGCCTTTTGAAACTTGAAATAGCCCAAAGAGCCGTACTAAAGGTTATGAATTACAAACCATTTAGATATCCAACTAAAGAATTATATGCTGAAAATTCCGTTTTAACAGTTAAACAACTGTTTATACAGTGTACTATAATCGCCCAACACATTAACCCCACAATACTTAAAACAAATATAAGGCGCTCTGACCTAGTCTTCAAAGTGCCTGCTTGTAGAATTGCCTTTGCTCAATCTTCCTACTATTTCTTGGGCCCATTTCTTTATAATAGGGTAAGTAAATACATTACCTTGCTTAGCCACTGCAAACACTCCATCAAATTAAGACTTTTTAACTACTTAAGAACATTAGACTATGATGAAACTGAAAGAATAATGAAACCTATTTTATAACAACCGAATGTGGAATCTCTTCCTTTTTTAAGTCGGTCAAAAAGTTAAGGCAACTTTTTGACCGACTTTGCCGCACACAATTAAATCGTTACTTCATAACATTATTTTTCTTAATTCTCAAAATTATTTAAATGGCTTTTGACATTATCGCCTATATAAAATTAAAAAACAAATTTTATCTTTTACAAAAATAAGTTAAAGTATTATAATTTTGTTTTAATCAATGGAAATGTTTCATTATTGGGAACAATTTATATTTTTTATATATCTGAGATACATGAAATATTTTGGCCTAACGATTTGCACTCAATACTCAATTGCTGTACTCAATTATTGTGTACATAATGCAATTTCATCGATTTTTTATATTACAGAGATAACTTTACCTAATACTGAACAGTGACACAGCCTCACACACACAAATATAATACCTACGTAGACACAACTACTATATTCAGTCTTACACTCTAGCATGCATTAGGAATACATAATATAATTAATTACATACTTCTATTACATGTTTTTTATGTTACCTATCATTTATTTAAAAGTAATTACTGAGTCAGTAATAAAATATTTACCTAAAGTATGTTTTGTATACCTAAACAATTGTACACTCGTCTAGTTCCTAATTATTTAATCCATGTATTTAACTCCTAGTAACATGTAAGTATTTTTTTGTTTATCTTTGTTTATTACATATACTGCGCAAACTTGTTTACTAGCCCCAGACTAGCACGATCACGTTGTTATGTAAAACAGGGCATCGTCTACTTATCCACCATACAGTTTTTTAACTAGTGTGGAGGGTAGATTGATAAGCTGTTGCTTGTTGTACAGTTTACTTACATTACTTAGATAATACAAGTTTCTGCGTCATTATTGCATAGGCATATTATAGTTACCTACGTATAGATTACAAATCTATAATCTCAACTAGTTATTAATATTATGTATGTAATATAATGTAAGCATAAGATTTGAATAAATAAATTGAATTGAATTGAATTGAGTTTGAGTCCCGAAAAAAGACAGAGTCTTGAAAACGTCAAGTGAGAGTCAGTTTCTTTTCTATTACTGGGGAGTTGCTGTTGAAACCCTAAACCGATAACTGAATTTAGGGCAGGCAAAACCGCGGACAAATTTGGCATGGAGATAGTTTTTATTCCGAGGAAGAAAATAGGCTACTTGAAAACATCAAATGTGAGACGGTTTTTTTTCTATAATTGAGGAGTTGTTGTTGAAATCTAAACAAATTCAATAAAATCCGCCAAAAAATAATAAACAAAGTTCGTAGAAACCAATTGGGCTCTGCAACCCTACCGGGTCTGATTGTGAATCACAAGTCACAACCATCCAGTCTCCCACTTACATACAAAAAATTTAACCAAAATCTGTTCAGCCTTTTAGGAGGAGTTTTGTACACTTTGTACACACGTACAGAAGACTAATACTTGTATATATAAATTTAGGAATGGTGCAAAAACTTTGTTGAAAGCACCAAAATAGTGACCAAAAATCAGTTAATTTAAAATGTCAGTCACACTCAACCTCCATAAACTAAACAGAGGGTGAGCAGATTCATTAGGGGTTTCGGAGTGGCCGCAGCAGGTACCGCGCTCTAAATTAAAGTTTAGCTCAACAGCGATGTGAGCGATGTGAGCTAGTGTGTGAGCTAGTTGGCAGGCCGCTCACGAGCCGGCTCACTTAATGAGTGAAGATGCTTTGAGATGCCCCTCTCATGATCCCCTTTATCCTAGTGGGATCGATTTAATTTTTTCAATAGAAAAGCATTTACAAATAAAGTTACAAAGCAAATCTAAACTTAATTTGAAACAGAGTATGTTATTTTTTTTATTTTGGTTGTACGATAAAGTGTTACAACTCCGAAACATGATCGGCGAGAATACTCTTTAGACATTTTTTTTTTGTAACTTACATTTTGATATTATAGTAGTTGGGCGACCGATCTGTGATCTGATCGCAATCAGTAGATAACTTGCTTCATACTCGTATGTCGCGGTCAGATCTTAGAATTGATCACTTCATGATGTGTCCGACCATTTCATGATATATAACAGTACCCGCTGGCCAAATCATGAAATTATTTAGTCAGATCAATGACTATTCAGCGTTTAACGATATGAACAGCTGAACGCACAACTACTTCATGACATTGTCAAACATTAGTGATTATATCGTAAAATAGTTACATTATCCACTGGTAGAGGCACTGATTGCGCTATGCTTTTCTGACGCATCATGGCGGCAGAAAATTATTTTGTATTAAAAGCGAATTATAATTTTCAAATCTACACTATTATAAAGAGGTTTGAGGAGGTTGAGGAGGAGGAGGAGATAGTCTGGATGTAGGAGATAATCTTCCAAACTACTCATTCTATTTCAAACAAATTTTCAGCAGTATTTAAAATGGAATTTTAAGATGAACATAATAGCTATATTTTATTTAGTTTAAAATATTCATATTTTTAAGTAAAATTGTACTTTTGCTTGACTTTGTAACGAAGCAACAGTATCATCTGATATTTGGCACAGGGACAACTGGAGGGACAGAAAAGAAGATAGAATACTTTTTATCCTGATCAAAAGTTTCCACGGGTTTTTTTTTCCTAGGAGCACTATTCTTCTAAAGTTGTAACGCTACTTACAATTAACTTGACATAAGTAATACGTTTATCCCGATCTAGAACAAGAATAGGTTTTACCTATATATAGGGTGAAATCCCGGGGAAAGTCTACAGAAAATAAAAGTGTAGTGAAACACCAAAGTCAAAGTCAATTTTTTTTTATTAAAATTAGGTTTTCACAAACACTTTTGGGTCGTCAAAGTTATGAAGTATTATTTTTTGAATCGTTATGATATTACAGTTTCGGTGCAGTTATGTTAATTACATCCACACTGCATTAATGCAAACGTCTTTTTATTTGAATGCAGACTATCTTTAGACATATTTTACTTCCATTAAAAGTTTTTACGTTAATTTTTAAGGTTCCTTCCTTATAAGCCTTATACGTCCCCACTGTTGGGGCATACACTCACCAAGGGGGATTTGGGCCATAGTCCATACGCAGACCCAGTGCGGATTATGGACTTCACATACGTTTTTTTTACCGTTTATTGATGTAACCAAGTTTCGCCCTGATCTATCGCTTATCACAAACAGTAAACCAACAAAGAAAATGTCAGAGATAGAGAGTTATGAAAAATTGGTCCCACTGATGTGCAAGAAATACATCCCAAAAAGAAAGAAAAAATTAACAAAATAAAATGGTTATTTAAGTAACGTACAAAAAGAAGTGAAAGTTGCAAAGACGAAACGATATGGCTCGCACTGTCAAAGAGTTATCAGATCTCATGTAGAGCCAAGCTTCTAACTCTAGACGCCTTAGTGTGCTCGTACTGCGGTTTTGTAGTGAGCGGTTTTTATTCCGCAAAAGATTTGATGTATGAAACACAACGCTTCTAGCGTTCACACTGCTAAATTTTTTCAGCCACGGATTTACATACAACGCAATTTTAGCGGAAATGAAACCGCTTACAAAAAAACGTAGTGCGAAACCACACTTAGTCAAAAATATGTGGCTTAGCCGTTTCGCTTCGGTAACATTGACGTAAGGTGAAAAATATATTCACTGTTCAATACTGTTCTGCTATACAATAGTTCTTATAGTAACAAAACGGCCAAGCCACATATTTTGACTAAGGTGTAGGGTTTGTGAAGTTGGGGCTTGTAGAGTTGCCCTAACTTATAGAGTTAGAAGCTTGGCTCTACATGAAATCTGATAAATTTTTGATAGCGCGAGCCATATAGCATCTCGTATTGGCAACATTTACATCATTTTTTTTTTGGTCTCTCCAATTTCAATACATAACGCTAATTTTTTTTTTTTGTATAGTAATTAAATCCTTAATTTCTACACCAAAGATGTTTTACACATATAAAAAAGTTTTTTCGTAATAAATTTAATTTATTGGTCCATGGTCCATATTCGCAGCAAAGTAATTAGCTCCACAGTATAAAATGCGTCGTTTTCGAGTGACTCCCGTCAATTCGCCCCGGCCGAGCTGAATCGATAATAATTAATTATTTTTGACATAATCACGGCTAAAATCCATTCTCTTTTTGCTAATTCACGTCTCGATAATAAAATGGGGCGACGCTTTTAAGGCGCTCCGTCATCGGGGTGATATTGATAAAAAATAAATAAGAGTGAGCAAGTTTTCGCCAACTCAAACAAAATTGAACGTAGACAAGTCATTAATTACGTTTTAGGCGTTTTGGTTTTTCGGGGTAAAAAGTACAATATTGTGTATTATCAACACAAGAAAAAAAAAAAAACAACCGGCTTCAAAAGGAATTTTGAAATCGGTTTACAATTGACGGAGATATCGGCGGACATACATAAAAAAAATATACCGGTCAAACATAGAACCTTTTAAGAATCCGTTAAAAATCATGATCATTAAATTAATACATTTTGCTATAAATATTCTACTCTACTGAACTTTATTAAATTTCAACTGTTCTACTTAGAAGGTCATTGGACCTGATGAACAAAATTCATTATATTTAAAACAAACTGTATCCCGCAGCTTTCAATTATTAAAATTTTCGAATCTTATTGTTTCATTAATTGTATGAATATCTACATAAGATGTATGGATAAATTCACGAAACATAGTGATACATCAGCAGAACCGAAACAGAGAATTGTGACAAGGGTGTGGTTGTCAACTATATAGACCACGTCAATACCGGACACGGACACAATACACATTGGTTCTATGTAGACGGACGCAACGGGCGCAACCCTAATCGACCGAGGACCTACGACTTCGTCCAACTTTGACGCATGCTGTACTCCGATGGACTACCCTTTATTGAATATCACATTGTCTCGATAGATAGGTACTGAAATTGTCGTATCAATACGAATTGTTTGTAAAATCTATGTCCTCTATTCTGAAATTTCTTAATTGTAAATAGAGGCATGTTGTTTCTAACTATAACTTGTTCAATTAGCCATTATTTTGTGACTTTGACCTTTACCCCGTGGATAAAACCAGGTTAGAACCGCAGGGAGCCCGTGGTTGCAGGTGCGGCTAGATAAAGTCGCACTGTGCAACTTTGAACTTGTGTCAACCAGCCCCGCCGTAAGTGTTCGATTTCCTTTTCATTTCGGCAGCATAAAAGTCATGACAGGGACGCACTGGTCAAAGCAGAGTGGTTTCCGGCAGCTTAGAATTGTACCACTCCCTGTCTTTCTGGGATATCGTAAAATATCGGGTATCGGGAAAAAGGGCAATATCTCGACCCTAAACACAGACTGATTTAAGGCAGCAGCAACATCCGGCAATAGTCTGAATTATTTGCGGCCACCAACTCATCTGCCCAGCGTGGTGACCATGGGCAATACCCAATATGGTGAGAGCACGAAGAAACGGTCCTCAGTTCCCGGCAGCCACACTAAGCACTGTTCAGACCAAGAGATATCTGTTAATATGGTTCATCAATAGTGGTCTGCATCACGCCCAAGCTCACAACTAACTTCCACTTAATTAATATGCAACTGTTGTGTACGTACGTTCGGTGGTACTTCTCTTTGTTATCACATGTGTTTATTAACGACTTGGCACAATATTACATTAAATTTATTATTAATTTTTGACAAAAAAACAGTGGTACTTTTCTTTGTTGTCCCATGTGTTTATTAACGACTTGGTACAATTTTTCATTAAATCTCTTATTGATTTTTGACAAAAAAACGGTGATACTTTTCATTGTTATCCCATGTGTTTATTAACGACTTGGCACGATTTTTCATAAAATTTATTATTAATTTTTGACAAAAAAACGGTGGTACTTTTCTTTGCAATCCCATGTGCTTATTAACGACTTGGCACAGTTTTTCATTAAATTAATTATTAATGTTTGACAAAAAAAACGCAGTTGTTTTGTTTACATGTATGGTATTATAAAAGTTCAACCTTAAATATCTCCGCTTCGATATCACTCAGTTCACGTGTGACACAACATAAAAACTATTTTTGTTCGCTCTAACATTGTTCATTATTTTCAGAGAAGCCACTTTAACTAACCAACTCTGGTATACTCTTCAAATTTCTATACAAAACGCAATATTTAGGTCATTTCCTTTACGTAAGTTATTTGGGAAGATGTTTTTTTCTCTGAGCCTCACAATTGGACCACTGTGTTTAACAGTGTAAATTCTATTAGTTATACCATTTCAGCTCTCTCCATAAAACCAGGAGGTAGCTCTTTCTTTTAAGGTTCCGAGATTAATAAATCTATACTAATAATACAAAGAAAAAAGGTTTGTATGTAAGTATGTTTATTGAATAGGCTCCGAAACTACTAGACTAATTTGAAAAATTCTTTCACCATTAGAAGCCGACATTATCCCTGATAAACTAAGGCTACTTTTTACCGCGGGAAAATGCTTCATTCCTACGGGAAAACGGGTAATAGGACAACGGGTAGTAAGAATTGTCCTTCCGTAATTATCTTTTTCACATAACTTCTAAACGGCTTGACAGATTGGGTTGGGTATTTCGATGGTTTCACAGACACTAATGTATTATACCATTAAGGAGGAAATATTTGATAGTTTGTTTTTTTTTTCTATTATTGAGGAGCTGCCATAAGAACCTACGCCGATAACGAAATTTAGCGCGGGCGAAGCCGCTGGCAGAAGCTAGTAGATAATATGCATAGTAGTAATAACCCATTGATGTGTAGTGAGTATTGGGTAGAAGTATTTCGACATTCGACAGTACTTAAAACACATATCAAAAACAGCTCTGCTCGGTGCGGTACTTGTGATTAAAGCCAGTGAAGCATGTATTACGAGGCCGGTATGTTTGAACGCTTACAAATACTTTTCAAGTTGGTCCGGAGTTGCGGAGTCCGGACAGCAGTTCCGGCGGGTAAAGCACTTCACCTGCGCTTGTTTATTACCAACAAAAGCTCCGGTACTTGAGTCTGATATATTGTTTGTTTAGGCAACATAACGCTGCTTGACCTACTTGCTAAATCACAGAAAATAATTTTCTCAAATAGGTATGTTTTTAAGACATTCGAAATGACTAAATTGTGATGTGTTGTATCGTTTGCATTGATCATCATAATTTAAGAAATAAATACAAGTATATGTCACTTGTTAACAAATTGTATTACAAGTAAGTTTACTAACATAATATTATGTCAGTAATTTGTAAACAGTAGCTTTAGGTAAATACTATTTCCTTTTTTGGGGATTTAATGAACATGTAATACAATTTTTATTTAAATTTCTACTTAACCATTACAATTTTCATTTCAAATTCTAAAATAAATAATGTAATTCCTTTTCTTTTTTTCCATAATAGTTTCGAATCGCATTACACATTTTATTCTCAAGCTCAATTATATAATTCAAACACATAACATAAAAATATAAATTTCACTAAACTCAAATATTTACCCAAATTATTGTACTTCTCCTTTACCTACCTAGTTAAATTTCACTTAAAATTAAATAATATTTTGAAGAGATTAGGCCCGTGATTGGACGGACATATGCTAATGTAAGAAGTTTTTAATTAAAAACGTCCGTCGTTAAGAGGCTGCCTAATGGCTGATCCTCGGGAGGGACTGATATTGGGTGTGTATAGTAAAGCTGTAGTACAAACATATTTAGGTCCGGTACCGTGCAGTGTGCGCTGAAGCTAATCACCTACCGACCGATACTCAAGTATTCTGTATGGAACATTTGAACTTTCTCTTCAGTATTTCGTGTTTATTACGGTAAATTTGTTATTTAGAGGAACCTAGGTACATGCAAAAAATTTGATCAAAAGAGGAATTTACAAAAGGTCAAGTGCAAGTTTGATTTGAACGCTGATTACGTCCCTTAGTTCAATATATATAGCTTGTTTTTTTTATTTCGCTTCAAAACTAAATGGCGATTTACATAAAACACCTTTATGTAATTTTTAATTATACGGTTGTGACTTTCGGACGGACAGATATGACAAAACCATAAGAATACCTTTTTATGCCATATCGCTACGGAACCCTTGAACATAACGGTACTAATTAATACAAAACAAAAAACCAAACGGTACAAATGCCAACATTTTATGTTTTTACTGGGCTAATTCTGCAAAACATTTTGTTTCAGATGTACGTGACTGTACCGACGACGAGAGCAACAAAGTAAGTGCTTCAGAGTCGAAAAGTCGTTTTCACCTTAAAACGACATTTAAATCCAACTCCCCACAAGTGCAATCCAAACTTGAAGAACTACTTTATGGCCCCCGTGACCAAAAGTCACCGAGCAAAACTGCAAGCTTGTTTACTCATATATCGTCTACATTTCTTTCCGATAAGCTCGCTCCCTCGCTGCCAATAAAGTGATTAAGTCACAAATCGTGGCAGCGTGGCGCCTCAGTCAGTGATATACTGGTGCCGGGGGTATGGGAATCAGTTCCCGATTTATAAAGGACCTAGTCTGCACGGATACAGTTATTTTTGTTAATATTTTTGTTCGATACGAAACACATACTTTTGCTAGAAACGCCCTACCTAGTGACTTATTCTCCTGCGTTGTTGTGAATGATAATCTCATCATAAACATTAAAGTATTTAACATTTAAACTATTTTCATTACAATAACTTAAGACCGACGTTAAAGCCACCAAATAGTAAAATTTATATGGCATAACACCCAGTTATGGTAGGTAAAAAAGTTTTGTCAGCATTTGACATTAAGGCAAAGTAACTGTAGCTTCATGTTCTATTAGTAAATCTGCTTAACTGCTTAAGGGACATTGGCAATCGACTTCAAGGATAAAGTAGAACATGAATGTTCTGTCAGTTTGTCTGTTAAGGAGTTTATTGTATTACTAGTAAAAAAAAGGTTGTTTGTTAATTTTAAATTGCCTTCTAATAAACAACTTTCAGTTAGTCGTCAAAGTAAATAATTTGAGAAACCATATTTATATATATTCATAACCTCTAATTAGTCAAGCAGATGAATAGCTAAGAAAGAAAGGATAGGGAAATACAAGGTATCGGTTTGACTACGGAACCCCTTATATATGAAAAACAGATGGGCTCAAAGATATGACGAAGCTACACTACATAAGATTCGGTTTTGGCTATGGAACCCTAAACATTAAACTGTCGGAATCATCTTTTTTGCAATTCGAAGCGCGTACCTATCAAATTTGATGCGTTACGATTTTGAATACACACCGCAACTCACCGCACTGCAATGCGCCCAGCCTTAGACTGTTCAGTTGTCAACTAAAGCGCATATAAGTTTGTACGTATTAAAATTCTAAGTGATAATGGTATCGTATATTGTTTGTTAATTCTATTCACAGTGATAATTTAGTTTCTTAATAAATTAGTAGTTACTAAAAAATATAGCGGTAACAACTAAATTCTGCGGAAGTGAAATCGCCGGTAGATGCTACTGATATATATCCATTTCAGATTATCTTAAAAACAGTAATTTTGACTTCAGCGCAACCCACGACTTGAATTCCAGTCAGCAGTCCCCGCCGAACGGCCCTATTACAAATAAATTGCCCTTCGAAATCATTCCGTGTGTTATAAATTTCATACGTGCTGAGAAATGACATACGGTATTATTTATTACAGACGTTTTTTTAGGGAAAAATAAAAGAAGACATTGTGATGTAATTGAGCTTCGTTTTGTTGGGACACGCCACTCTTACAATTTTAACGTAAAAGTTCCATATGTCATGAAAATACCCTTGTTTCAATATTCAATAGTTATTATTTTAAGTTTCTTATGTGGACTTCTTTTTACTTTTAAAGAATAAACTCATATCCATATAGAATATTTGAATATTGCTACAGAGGGAAAAAGTGTCATTATATATATACTTATTGACTAGCATTTCGCTGCGGTTTCACCCGTAAAGTTAGTTATTTTGTTTAAATCGATAATCGAAATGTAAGATTTAACTTAAGAACTAAGTAAGTAACTTAACTTGCGCACTACAGTCATACTAACAAAAAAATATAGATACAAATTCTAGAAACATATTTTCCGAAACATATATATTTCTTCTATCATAGTTTACCTTATTTATCTACTACAATTAATTTCTTTCATATGTACTTACTTTCCTTTATTGTGAACAGCCCTAACAGCCGCACCAATGGTAAAGTTGTTTACAAATGATGACACATTTTATAGTACAATCATGATCAGAAATAAGTACAAAAAAACCGGCCAAGTGTTAGTAAAAGTTTCGTTTCATCGAACAAGACTTACCGCAGAATAATCGATTATCCCCAGCAAACTAACTGAACGGCACAATCAGTTGGTCAGTGGGAAATCTAGAGTCTTAGTCCGACGTTTAAAATTTTTTAATGTTTTTTTAGACGGGCTATATCTCCGTAACTATTGATTTTAGAGTAGCAGTTTCCTCACAGAAATGATAGATCTCAAAGATTTTTAATCCGGATGAGGGATGTTGTGACCGTCCATAGGTTGCGATTACCTTACCATCAGGTAGACCGTAAGCTTGTTTGTCACCTTAGTGGTGTTAAAAAAAAGACTGTTTAGTTACTGTTGCTCGTCCGCTCTGAAAAATAAATGATTAATCATCAAAATCAAACTACAAATATTGTGTTACATTGCTATTAACATCTATCAGCAAGTCAATACCCACAGTTTACCCGCGCATTTTCCTTAATTCCCATCCATGTTTACACACAGCTATCGTTGCCGATATTAGTAGAGGGCGCCATTAGCTCTACAAATGACACTAAAATGAAATCTATTCATTTCCGCTGAGTCGAGTCAATCGTTTGGTAGATATTGTTCAATTTCACGCGATCCGAGCATTAGTCGCTGCGCCGCTTTATCCTCGCGCGGTGACTACTCCTTAGATACAGTTACAAATAAGGACTCGTAAAATTCACTGTCGTTTATGAATATTTCTAATTTGTTAAAGTAGCGACTAAAAAATGAGAAACAGTTTTTTATACATTTAAAATAGTCGAAGAAAACAACGACTTGCATACAAAACATACTGATAATAATAATAACAATGTACTTTATTGCATCAATAATAATTCTACAAATATAGAATACAAACGGCGGTCTTATCGCTTTCAAGCGATCTCTTCCAGAAAACCAAAGGTAGAGGAAATAATAAAGTTAAACATAGTATAGTAGGTGTGTTATACACGATTCAGCGATTAAGAAATATATATATATATATATATAATACAATAATGTATATAAAATAAATAAATACACATAAATATATGTACATATATAAATATTAGATTATAAAAAATTACAAATCAGTTATTTCATTTAGTTACAGTGCAACAAACTTTTTAGACCCTTTTTTTAATTAATTTAGGTCAACACACGGTTATACACATTGATTACTTAAAACTAGTACATAGAAAATTTTAGTTATAGGTGCTAACCAACAGCGTTAACCACATATTAATAGAATAGTAAAGCTAAAACGTTTACAGTGCAGGTGTACGCATAGTCAACTTATAGTTAACTATTTCAAAAAAAAAGTTTAAAAAATATAAAAATATTGTTACAAATATTAAAAAAATAATAAATATATGTACATATATAAATTTTAGATTATAAAAAATTTACTAGTCAATTATTTCATTTAGTTACAGTGCAACAAACTTTTTAGACCTTTTGACCGTGATTGTTTGGTCGCTAGTGTCGTTCTTAGTTTACACCATTTGAATATGGCGACCGTAGTTTTGATTTTTGGCCACTTGGTCAGAAAAGTTTGTTCCACTATACTTGTCTTTGGAACATAAAACTCTATTAAATCAATGTTTTCAAAAATAAATCTTAATTCCAGATGAGGAATAACGTATTTAAGTAAAACATTACTTTAATTTTAAAGTTGTTTCCGTGTAAGGTCACCGTTTCTCATTAGTCACGATGTAAATTATAAGGGCGTATCTTAAGCGCAACCAAAATGAGACATCCTTCAAGTCATCCCGCATTATCCATTGACCTTGGCGCCTGTAAGTCAGCACCAAGATTGATGGCTGGGCTGAGATACTCGTTAGAGGGCATTGTACCGCCCATCGGTTATTAATTTGAGGATTACAATACCCTAAGTCAAATTATGGGTAAATGGATAGACGATGATCCTCCGAATACAGAAGTTCTAGTATACCTATAGGTAACCAATGTGTAATTATATTATATTAGATTTTCCCAGCGGCTCCGCCCGCCCTAAACTTGGTTATCGGCGTGGAACTCCATAATTATACTAATGAAGTTTACTAAAGCAAGCTGTAGCTATAGCTATAGTTCGTTTTAGCTCGGTTATAGTTATTCCCGTGGGAACTTTTGAATTTTTCGGGCTATTTCAGGACCTAATCTATAGGTATGCCAAGTTTCATCACGATCCGTCCAGTGGCTGAAGCGTTATTGAGTAACAACATACTTTTACATTAAAATATTAGTAGGATTGTATTCAGTGTCAGCTTTATAATAGGTACTTTTGGAAATACCTGTATGACTGTCTAAAACATGATGGTAGTAGACATAGTCGTATATATTACCTACTTTATAAAGTTCGGGCCGACAGCGCCTTCACGTGAACGTAGCTATTCTGCTCTAGCAGTGCTAAAAATTAACACCGCGAGGGATGAAAAACGTGGTGTAAAGTAGTGATTTTAACATAAACCTGCTGCTTATTTAGTATAGGTACTTATATTTATACTTATACTATATATAACGTTGTAAACGCCGCAGTAAGTTTTTATCTCCTGTTGAGTTTGGCTCATTATATTAATAATATTAGTTAATTTGTTTTTTCTCTTCTTATTACAATATCAAATTTAAGCCAATTAATTTTTGTTTTGTATACTGCTCAACTTACATAGAATTTAGTTTAGTTAATATGGGGTTAACGCTGTTGGTTAGCACCTATAACTAAAATTTACTATGTACTAGTTTTAAGTAATCAATGTGTATTACCGTTTGTTGACCTAAATAAATAAAAAAAAAAGAAATTATATGCGAGTTTACAATGTTTCACGTGGCTTTAAAAAGTAATACCAGTAAAGTATAATCATTTGGATAAGATTGGGCTAACTGATAGACTATATCCTGGACATTATACTTTTGATGTCAATCGAGGGTTCCCACAGGAAAAGGTGACACCGAAACATAATTTATACACGTTTGCAATTATACAATAATAAGGTTACAAAACAAAAAAAAATCAACATAGAAATTCAATAATTACACCTAAATTATTTGCATATAGCGATCTGTAATGATCGGCAATTAAACAACGTAATTAAAGTACCGTTCCTTCGTAGACACATTAAAAAATCAATCTTTAACAAGAAAACAAGATAACTTGTAACCAGTGACATCAAATTGCTTAAAATGACATGTCTCACTGTGTAATTTTCTGCTCGTTTAAAGAGTACTCGAAAACCACTTCCACGTGTAGTATTATCAAAAATTGGCTTTATTATAAAACTATTCGCCTGCATGCGATAACTATCTTGATCAAATAAAAAATGTATGTGTGGTGAGGGTGACGCCATTTACCTCGACAAATTGACTCAATCATTCAAGGAAGAAAGTTTAACGTAATATTACGTTGTATTTTTGAAATACAGATCGAAAGCGAGCAAATATGCTTATGTGTACAAAAAAAGTATAATTTGATCTTTAAGTTTAATTAATTTTTGTAACAAATCAATAAAGGAGATCTTTAAGTTTCATACTAAAATGGGCCCATATGTCAAAGTGCCCGACACCAAAAAAACGTGTCACCCCTGTTTGGAACATCAGCACGAGAATTTTTACTATGGCACCATATATAAATAAATATTTTTGGACATTACACACAGCGCCGTCTAGCCCCAAAGTAAGCAAAGCTGGTGTTATGGGTACACGACAACGGATATAAATACATATATATTACTTTTTTTTTATAAATACTTACATATCATACATAAGTACACCCAGACTCAAGACAAACACAAATGTTTATCACATAAATGTTTGTCTAGTGCGGGAATCGAACCTACACCCTCTGCACGGCGGCAGTCCGTCACAGTACCAACTAGCTGCGAGGGAGTGCCCATATCTCTAAAGATGTTTATTTTATAAAGGTTCACGACATCCAATAGCGTCACGAATGGATAATTTCAATTTAATGTTTGTACAAAGTGAATTTCAAAAATGTAGTTTAACAGAAATTTTAAGCTAGTTACAAGCTATTTTTAAAACTGTTTTTAATTATGTTTAGATCATAGCTGTGAGTGGAAGCTAACGAAACTGACCTCTTATAGCAGATATGCCATCTAAAACTCACAGATATATTCTAAACTATACAATACTTTCTAAAAATAGCTCATTCATTCTTATATATTACTATAGAAGCACATTTTAGAAATTTACTTTGTACAAAGAGTAAATTAATTATATTTATTAGCGGCGCTAGACGATGTCAGAAACCCTTTTAGGTTTAAAATTTTGCCCAAAAAAATTAAACTAATAATTCTCTAAAAATTTTACATATGCTTGTTGCTAAGGTGGTGTTGAACAAATATTACTATGTCACTGAACTTCTAAACATTTTTTTTATCTGAGCTGAAGGAAATGTCTCAGAGATTTGGTTTTCTTTTTTTTTCAATTGCCTGCGCTTCTGAAGACTCGATCTCTGTTGAAAATCGTTTCCAGCCAAACACATACATGTCCGGCTTTGTTCGCCCGTTTCAAGCTATTGGCGTGTAGTAGTAGTAGCTTCGAACGGGCATTAAGTTGCTACCATAATTGCCAAAATATAAGGTTGATCTCCCAAAAAGTGTTTGTAATCGGTTTTATTATTAATCGATTAAAAAATGCAACTAACTTTATTTCCTCTTAAAATATGTATAATCTGGCTTTAGGGCAAAATATCCGGCTAAATATAAGACAAAGTTCGGAGTCCGATAAGAAATGACCGTGCTAATGTTTTGGACTGAAGTAAAACATTTTTTTCCGTTGGCAGGTATTTTAATTTTTGGGCCCAATATAAATGATCTCCTTTAAAAGTAACGTACCACACACGTCTGTATTTTTTTAATTAGGTACACCAATTTGATTTTTACCGAAATTACTTGTTGGGTCTATTTTACAAACAAGTATAGATATGAAAATATTATAATTTCATACACATTTCATATATTGATACACCAATTAATTATCCACTGCCATATAAGTTATCCATTGCCATAGATTATTATCCTTTCCCATAGGCCTCCTTAAACGATTTCCTCGTCTAACGTATTTCCATCACCGTCGTTATTAATTTTGTAGCCATTGAACGAGATTCGACATATGCAAGATTTTGTAATTTCTTTGTCGCATTTAAGGGTTTGAAGTTAAAATTTACTTATTGAATTCATAAAAAAATTTATACCTTACAAGCTGGGTGCCGCCTTTTTTAGCAATATCCCGCATTATTCAAAAAATTCAAAATCTTTTATTTAAATGGGTTTCTAAGAACACTTTCGAATCAAGTGAATTAACTACAACTTTACAAACTAATAACAATACTGTTTTATTGCGTGCGTCCAATAGGTACACTTTGTAAAATTTTTTTTTTTATACCACTAAGGTGGCAAACAAGCTTACGGTCTGCCTGATGGGAAGCGGTCACCGCAGCCTTTGGACGCTTGCAACATCTGGGGTATCACTTGCGCGCTGCTGACCCTTTAGAAATCTAATAACTTCTTTCTTGAAGAACCCCATAGAGTATGGGGTCCTTGGAGAAAACCTTGGCAGGGAGCTCATTCCACAACCCAAGCGTTTGCGGGGTTCCTCTGAAACCGCACTATACGCGACCATTTCGGTTCTAAAGTGTGAGAATGAATTCCCTACCGATAGAAACTAGCCGTGGTCATCATTTCGAACAATTCCTCAGTACACATCCCATTGTACAAGCGGTAGAACACACACAGGTAGGCAAAGTGTCACCTTAGACTTAAGGGTTCGATACGGCAAGTGAATTTGGAATCGTCGACAATTCTCACAACCATTCGTTGAACCGAGTCAAAAGGGTCAAGCTGGCTGGCGGGTGCACCCACCCAGAGATGGCAGCAGTACTCCATATGGGGCCGGACTTGCAACTTGTAACTTTGCCCCAACGTGAAGTACTTATAATTGCCAATAACCTATCAATCAAGCCTATTTAACAGTTTAGATATTTTTATGTTTATATGAGTACTAGACTGTGCCAGCGGCTCCTTAATTATAGTAATGAAGTTTGCTATAGCTACATCTATTGTTCTTTAAACTCTGTTATAGTTATTCTCGCGGAAACTTTTGAATTTTTCGAGATAAAAAATTGCCTATATGCTATTCCAGGACCTAACCTATATATAAGCCAAATATCATCCCGATGCGTCTAGTGGTTAAAGCGTGATTGAGTAACAAACATCCATCCAGACATACAAACTTTCACATTTATAATATTAGTAGGATTGATATATGCTATTCCAGGACCTAACCTATATGTAAGCCAAATTTCATCCCGATGCGTCTAGTGGTTAAAGCGTGATTGAGTAACAAACATCCATCCAGACTTTACAAACTTCCACATTTATAATATTAGTAGGTTGAACCCTATATCTGTGCCTAATTTTAGCTCTCTAGGTACCGGTGAAGTGCTAGTTTTATTTTGATGATCATGATTCAGTTAGTCAGGCAGTCAATGTTTAATTTTCGTAACTTAGCATCACTATAACTTCTAAACGAATGAAGCTATATGTAGCTATAAACCTGAAACTGTGCGGTTCCAATGAGTGGGTGCCCTTAGCTTATTAAATAAACAATAAATAATAAATAAAAAAAAATGGCTTTCTACAATAACCCAGTGCTGCTAGACAAAGGCTTGAAAATACTCCGAAAAGATATATCTATCTTTAAGATATAGATATCCTTCAGAAAAGGATAGTAGGTATGTCAGTTTGCCTTGCGCTCGGGACCTGCAAGGACCCCCAGAAAAATAAAAGAAGTTTTGTAAATCAAGTATAGAATTGTGATATTTAAATTACAAAATATATATTTCGAACTGTTATTGTAAAACGCCGCAGAATTCTCTATTATTAAATCAGTCCATGAACATGGGCGATTCAATTACGAAAACTTTATTTCAACAAAATTATTCATTGGCGAGATTTTATAAAACTCGCTGTCACGCTCGAGCAGTCAAAAACAATACTTATTCAAATGAAACAAAAAGCAATTAACGATGGAGATATCCCTCCATCCTCGGAGGATACAAGAGGAGAGATTATTGAAAAAATAATTAATAAATATTTATGGCAAGCCACCTGAGGAACGACACTCCGTAGGTTCCATTTTTATCCACTTCGAGTACGCATCTGCAGCGTTACAGGGAAAAGCGGTTTATTACAAATGCAAAATTTTCCATTCATATTCAAAATTTTATATCCCAATGTGGCCGGGAGAGAGCTAATTTATTCCGGGGGAGCCGCTAAGGAGACGTCCCGGCATCTCGTCTTGGGGAGGATTAGGGAAGGGTTGAACGCTGCGAAATTGACAGGTGCCTGTCAAAAATTACAATTAATAATTGAGGCAATTGTGGTGGCGGCTGCGTTGGTCCTCTTCGGACTTTTACTGTTTAATAGTGAAGAATTCATAAGTGGCATACAAAAATACGTAGGTGCCTTATTTATAATGACAGGACATTCAAAGAAATGGAGCTGTAGAGTATCTTTCAGCTGCGTATCGGTTTAGTAAGCTATACATTCGTCGCGTTTCTATCTGAAAAAATGAAATGAAGTTTTTTATCACAAGAATAAATATAGACAGATTTGTGAAAAATATTATTTTCGTTTATGGTGTCACCTGACATCGTTTAGTATCTTTTGTAACAAACTGTCAAGCGTTCGTTTTATTTTGTAAAATCAAATGTTCAAAAAGCATTAAACTTAGAAATTTAATACCAAAAACGAACGCAATCACAGGAAAGCTATACCAAACTAAAACTGCATCAAAGCACAAGAAACGAAAGAATGTGCCCAATAGAGCTTGGACACCGAAACTCCGGTTTCGCCCAAACACCGGAGTTTCAAAAGATTCCAGCGTAGTTTTTAATAGTTGTTCCTGCCAAAACCGGAGTATCGATCGCATCGATTGTTCGGCGCAAACGGCTGTAGGAGTGGGGCGGCGTAGCGTGCGTGACCCGCACACATACTTCCGCGTTGTGTGTTACTTGTGACTGCAGACATGGCTTTATTTTATTTTTTTGTCTTGATATGATCAACCTTGTGACGTCAGCAACCATCGGGTACAGTGTCGTAGTACATGTGTGAGAAGAGACTTCTTTCAATAGCTTCGATATTATCATATCTGTAAGATTCCAATTATTATCACAAGATAACTTCTATATCGAGACATTTGTCAATCCAACAAGCGATGTAAGCTCTAGACCTTGCAAATCTGTGTTTGCATAGCAAAAACCCTAAAAATTTTCACCACGCATCGTAAAAAATCAACGCCCATATGGAGGTATTCGAAAAATTTACAAAATCTAAATTTAAAAAAAAATTTAATATAATTATCACTAAACTTCACTAGAATCGTTTAAGAAATGTGACCTTCAGAGAACAGCCAGACATACGAAAGCATTTTGCCCAAGCTGCCACGGAGGCGCTTTGCTCACGCTTGATTCGAAATATAATGAAAATAATGCACGACTCAATTACAGAAGTGGAAGACAATTGGGATACTGCTGGTGTAGGAACCCTTAATGATCTTCAGGACGATAAAATAAGTGACTCTGTGCGCTGTAGACCGGACATATGAAAGCATTTTTGCCCAAGCTGAAACGAAGACACTACGCTTGCGCTCCGCGCTCGCTTGGTCAAATATGAAACGAAAGTAACAGGAAACAATCCAATGAAGGTTTAAAATGAAAAGCAGATCAAGAAGGAACGGTATGAATTAAGAAAGTTGAGTCATGGTAGAAATGGCTGTCTTTAAACCGACAGCGAAAAAGGATTTTTAAGAAAATGCTTTAGATATCTAATAAAAGCGGGACAAATACGAGTCTAAATTGTTTTCGGAGGGTTCCGTAGAAACGTGTACGTTAAAAATTTGTCCATTACGGAAGTTTTTTAACCGTTTTTTTGAGTACATGTTTTAAGTTTACCACGAAAATCAGATAATGGAACAAACCTAACTTTGAAAAAATGTTCTCCCATATTTGTTGATAAAACCTTTTTTAAGTGATATAACTTCAAATTAACGATTTTTGGAGTTTTTCGTAACTTGTGCTGTGAGAACTTGCTTCTTGCCTTTCATGATTCCTAGTCAACAGCAATTACCCTAGTATCTTTTAGGATTCGATTTATTTGCAAATGTAAAAATATGCAATTGGCCGTATTTTTTGATTCCGTTTACTTGGAATCTTATCTTTTTATAGCTTGTCTATTAAGAGACCGAAGATCTAAATAATTGATATTAAATTCAACTTGATACCTCTACGCGTTCCTGGGAAAAATGAACTTATGATACGGATAGAAATGTTTTTTTTTTATTTAAAAATATTATATTCGTGTGATTTTACTACTGATTTTGTTCTCTTTATAGTTATTAATCAAATAAGTAAGTAGTAAGTTTTGAAGTCCGTTTAATTGTTTTAAATTACGTTTTATTATTTACTATTGTTACTCGTACGCGTGAACTGTAAATTTATTAGTGATTATTTCTGAATAAAACTTCTGTTTGTTATATGTATTCTTATAGTTTTTTTCTGCATTAATGTAAGCTGCAAAAAAGTATCAATTTTAACAAATTGAGCCATACATATCAGTTAAGTAAAATATCTTTCTTATCAAGCTTCCAGCTTCGGAACTCCGGAGCTAGAAGACTTAGCATCGAAACTCAACTCCAGAGTCGAAAAATGGTCCGAGTTCCAAGCCCTAGTGTCCAACGAAGCTTGTAAAAATATAACATAGCACCGCCGCAATTTATGTTGCGACAAGGTCAAAAAAGGTATATTTTAATATACAAGTCTTTCCCTCCACATTGGAAAACAATTCTTTAGACTTGCAAGTCAATGCGTTTGATGGTCTTCTTTTAAACCCCTGACGAAAACAGAGGGGAAAAGTTTAACCTGCGTATCTGTGTATATGTCTGTGACATCTTAGCACCAAAACGGATGAACCGATTTTGATTGAGTTTTGTTTTGTTTGAAAAGTGGCTTGATTGAGAGTGTAAGAACACTTTTATTTAAGAAAATCTGTTCATTCTTTTAAGGATCACCAGCTCTTTTCTATTTGATGAAGGGAAGGGACATTTGTTATCCCGTAACTTCAATGACGTTTCTAGAACATAGTAATCTTTACCTGATGCAGCAGCATAACCCGGAATAAGCAGGATATTCTCAATTAATAGGTTATGGATAGATGGTGATCAGGACCTGATAATAGAGCTTGTTTGCTGAGAGATTCTAAGCTACTTTCACTTGTTTAATCCATATGATTGTTCAATCCGGAGGAAGTTGGCTGTTTTTAGGGTTCCGTACCTCGAACGGTACACCTTTGTTGTCCGTCCGTCGGTCAAGACCCTTTTTCTCAGGAACGCGTGGAGGTATCAAGCTTAATATATACCTATTAAACTACAGGGTACTTCCCGTGAATTCAGAATCTTGAAAATTGGTACGAAGCAACGTAATAATATACAACATATAATAAGTTTGCACGGAAACCTCGGTGCGCGAGCCAGAGTCGCACTTGGCCGATTTTTTTTTTTAATTTAAGATAAATTCAAATTTTCTAAAGGCCCAATTTGATTTACTAATTGTAATCTTTTTTACATTTATTTCTGCATTTATGATTCTGGAATTCCCTATCGCTGAATAAATAAATCATATTTAATATCTACTAGGACTAAAGACAATCTGTACGACAATTATAATAAAGGCAGTTGTAAACAAATGTCGATTTTGAATATCGTCCCTCATTTGTCTGGCCACAGACTACAAAGTGAGGGAGCATCGATCACTCGTTTTACAACTGGCTCCGCGGATAATGGCAGTAATTCAACACTAAGAGCGGTTTATTGTACAGTTACGACCTTTATAATACCTACAAGTGTACATTAATTGACAGACATAATGGACTACAAATGATAAATAAATATCATACATAGCATTTGTAAAGGAATTTACCGATATTTTTTTTATACCACTATGGTAAATGGTCACCGCAGCCTATGTACGCTTGTAACACCTGAGACATCACTCTTTTTTGAAGAACTTCATACTGCAGTCCTTAAAGAAAACATTGGCAGGGAGCTCATTCTACAACTTTAGCGTTCGCAGAAGGAAGTTTGGTAAGGTGTTCCCTGCCGATCGCGAGCGGTGCGATGGTAGAAAGTAGCCGTGGCATTATTTCGAACAATTCCTCATAATACAACATTCTATACAAGTGGTAGAACACACACAGGGAGACAAAGTCTCTTCTCTAGGATTCGATCCCATTAAGTATGGTTCGCACGGCTTGTGAGTTTGGGATTGTCGACAATTCTCACATCACAGACCGTCATTGAACCGAGTCAAATGGGCCAAGCTGGTATTCGGGTGGTTTAGAGGTGCCGTTGCCAATGATAAAAATAGAACCCCTATAGTTACATCATGTTCGTCAGTATACACTTTTATATAACTGGGCCAATAGTCTTGCAATTAATTCTCCCAAAATTTAGACGAATAGCCATAAAACTTCATCGCCCAAATTTGGGCGAATATTCACAACCTGGCTTCACAGCATTAACCGCCAGAAGGCGCTACACACGATGTTTTTCTTCAAAATAGCTTTTTTTACTTATAATGGAATGGAGACAATAAGTTGCATAAAAGGTTGAATGTGTTTATGTGTTTGTATGTCTGCTACCAATGTTCTCTAAAAATACAGGATCTGTTTGGATGGGGTATTCAGAGGATCACTTTTTAGATATTTTTGACTGAAGATCACACATCTCATTTAAATGTTATACTTTCTTCGGATATTTTTGCTTCTTCGGAAATGTTTCGTATTTATTATTTCTGTAGTTAATCATTGTTTTCTTTCCGTTGATCTCTTGTGATTTATCGACCTGGTGTTAATATTATTGGAATTAATATTTTTATGGTGTCATTAATTGCAATATTCGGAAATTCAAAGTGGCCCTTAAGAATGATTCTCAGAGACTCAAAAATGATTAACGAATAAAAGAGTTTTAATTTTTAAATGGCATTTATAATTATTTATATGCATATAAGACCAAAATATTAAGCACACAATTATTCATTTATTCAACAAACACTAACAAACTGTATGTATCTAAAGTAACAAATATTTAAAATGGAGTTTTAAGACCTTACCTTAACTTGCGGAACAAATACTTACAAACAGAATAAATACTTTTCCTCTACGCAACTGACGTAGGATAATTTCTACTTTACACGCACTATAAAAAATAGTCTATAGTGGTGGCACTGTATATGTTTCAATTATTTATCGATAATCCAGAAAAAATCTAAGTATATATCTCGGCTAGTCAAATAACATGGAGATAATAGCTACAGAAAATAACTTTTCACCGTTGCACTAATAGACTTCTTTTGATAAAGGAATACTTGAAACGTGAAACTTCCTTGATAAAGAAAAGCGATGAATTACTTTAGCTTTGGACATATCCGTGTACTTCGGTCACGCATGAACAGAGGACCATTTCAGGTTTCTGGTAATCATAATGTAAAACCTGGCTGTTTTTGATAAAAGTACGCCAGGTAATTATTTACCAATTATGTAAAAATATTAATAAGTAGTGTAAAAGTGATTAAGGTACAAAAACTTGCTCATACAAAATCCATTTAAATTTTCGCCCAGTGTACTTATTATTACATGTATTATAATTATTGTGAGGAGCCTACATAGCTTTAAAAAAGTTTTTCACTTATACTAAAATTCTCTAGATGCCGCCCATAACAAAATCCAAAATAAACAAAGGATGCGGAGACCACTTACCATCAGGCGGACGGTTTGATTGTTTGCCACCTAAGTAGTATAAAAAAAAACTGAAATCCCTTCAATTTCAATTCCGAAACCTTAGCATAATCTTCTTTTTCCTCAAAGTAAAACGAGCTAGCATTATACATGTTTTAAAATTCTTATATACCACTTTTATATAACTGGGCCAATAGTCTTGCAATTAATTCTCCCAAAATTTAGACGAATAGCCATAAAACTTCATCGCCCAAATTTGGGCGAATATTCACAACCTGGCTTCACAGCATTAACCGCCAGAAGGCGCTACACACGATGTTTTTCTTCAAAATAGCTTTTTTTACTTATAATGGAATGGAGACAATAAGTTGCATAAAAGGTTGAATGTGTTTATGTGTTTGTATGTCTGCTACCAATGTTCTCTAAAAATACAGGATCTGTTTGGATGGGGTATTCAGAGGATCACTTTTTAGATATTTTTGACTGAAGATCACACATCTCATTTAAATGTTATACTTTCTTCGGATATTTTTGCTTCTTCGGAAATGTTTCGTATTTATTATTTCTGTAGTTAATCATTGTTTTCTTTCCGTTGATCTCTTGTGATTTATCGACCTGGTGTTAATATTATTGGAATTAATATTTTTATGGTGTCATTAATTGCAATATTCGGAAATTCAAAGTGGCCCTTAAGAATGATTCTCAGAGACTCAAAAATGATTAACGAATAAAAGAGTTTTAATTTTTAAATGGCATTTATAATTATTTATATGCATATAAGACCGAAATATTAAGCACACAATTATTCATTTATTCAACAAACACTAACAAACTGTATGTATCTAAAGTAACAAATATTTAAAATGGAGTTTTAAGACCTTACCTTAACTTGCGGAACAAATACTTACAAACAGAATAAATACTTTTCCTCTACGCAACTGACGTAGGATAATTTCTACTTTACACGCACTATAAAAAATAGTCTATAGTGGTGGCACTGTATATGTTTCAATTATTTATCGATAATCCAGAAAAAATCTAAGTATATATCTCGGCTAGTCAAATAACATGGAGATAATAGCTACAGAAAATAACTTTTCACCGTTGCTCTAATAGACTTCTTTTGATAAAGGAATACTTGAAACGTGAAACTTCCTTGATAAAGAAAAGCGATGAATTACTTTAGCTTTGGACATATCCGTGTACTTCGGTCACGCATGAACAGAGGACCATTTCAGGTTTCTGGTAATCATAATGTAAAACCTGGCTGTTTTTGATAAAAGTACGCCAGGTAATTATTTACCAATTATGTAAAAATATTAATAAGTAGTGTAAAAGTGATTAAGGTACAAAAACTTGCTCATACAAAATCCATTTAAATTTTCGCCCAGTGTACTTATTATTACATGTATTATAATTATTGTGAGGAGCCTACATAGCTTTATAAAAGTTTTTCACTTATACTAAAATTCTCTAGATGCCGCCCATAACAAAATCCAAAATAAACAAAGGATGCGGAGACCACTTACCATCAGGCGGACGGTTTGATTGTTTGCCACCTAAGTAGTATAAAAAAAACTGAAATCCCTTCAATTTCAATTCCGAAACCTTAGCATAATCTTCTTTTTCCTCAAAGTAAAACGAGCTAGCATTATACATGTTTTAAAATTCTTATATACAATTTCGTATTTAAAGAACATGGAAGTATAATTTATGTAACTATTTTGCTGTAAAGAACTAATACAAAATTTCATCACAACAAGAGCTAGATTACTGAACTATACGAAATAAAATCTGTAACACTACAATAGTGATTCAAAACAACAAAGTGAACGCAACTGATTCATGTTCGAGCATGCCGTCCCTGTTTGATTTGAACTCGAACAGAATGCACTCTAGTGCGTTCAGTTTAATAAATGACAGCACTTTATCAGGAAGAGGTCAATACAGGCTCAATGAATGTCGAATACGATAGTGAGGCACGAGTGTTGATCAAATACTCGATATTTTTTTTATTATTACAATTTAGTTACTTTGAAAGGACATAATTTAATACTAAGTTATATAAATAATTTTTTGCCAATTAACAGTAAAACATAGCTAGCTAGCTTATGGTGAACATAAAATTCTTACCAAAATCAATTATGAGATTTTTTTATGGTATATTTGGTATTCTTATAAAAATGTTTTTTCAGCATAGAAATATTGGTATTAAGCAGGGTTCGAGCCGAGCGAACTAGACGGCCCGGTAGACGGTGACGGGGCACAATCTTTAATTTCATTCGTATATATGATCTGTGGTAATCAAATGTCTACTCTTTGTTGATACCGTTCTACTATTTCTAAAACTGCAAATACGTCTTCTACGTTTGAAGTCATTTTGAGCGCGTTCGTTTTGGGATAAAAAGTTTTCACGTTTGATACTTTTCCCACTTCTGATAACGCTAGTTTTGCCATCAACACCTATCGTTCGTGTAGTTTTGAAACGTTATTGGCAAAAAAATTTTGGTTGCAAAACGAAAGGTTGACGTACATACACTACGATAATAACACACACACAATGTATGTGCATAAACAATGAATATTTATAGGCAGTTTGACAGATTAACATCAAAACCTCAACTCCGGCGGGTTGATTCCGTAAAAAATTGCTAACCTTTTTTGAAAGAAATAAGATGTACATTGCGGTTTAGCGACAATCGATGAATTTCATACGTCATTTCAAATGCGCAATCTTATTTCTATGGATTTCAAACGTGAATTGTTAGCTGTCATTTTACGGAATCGAGCCGCAGACATGGGTCTAAAGTTTCATTTTTCGGTGGCAAACGAACGCATGACAGTTTATAATGGATGATACTAAAATTTTGATATTTTTGACACCAATGCAAAACGAACGGATGGCAGATGCCAAAGTAAACGAAAATAATAATTCTGTATCCCAAAACGATCGCGCCCTTTGACAGTTAATGTTTTTAAAAACATCAAACAACAATACCAAAGCAGGAGACAGCACGTGTATAAAAAAAAATCGACAAAGTGCGAGTCGGACTCGCGCACAAAGGGTTCCGTACCATTATCTATAAAAACGGCAAAAAAAGTCACGTTTGTTGCATGGGACCCCCTTAAATATTTGTGTTAACGTGAGTATGTAACTAAATATTCTGTGAATATTTTAAGCATCTACCTGTTGCCGTTATCAACATCGAGCAAACGGTTCGTGTGATACAGCATGGTGACATTCGGCCCGGCGGACGGACAGACATCGCAGTCTTAATAATAGGGTTCCACTATAAATATTTAATATAATTATAATTATTTACCCTTTGGCTACGGAACTCTAAAATACATGTTTTGTCTAGATGCTTTTGTGTAATGTTTCGGAAAAACATGAGCAGAAGACTCGGCTTTAGCTTGCAAGTGCCGCACTAGATCGGGATGGTCGTTCGCTCTTAGTACAAGAAAGTATTATGTAGTCTGCTGTACTAAGAAATACTTGTTTCTTGATTAATCATGTTAGAAACCCACAGAGCATAACCGCGGGGCAAGAGCTAGTATATCAAGATTTCAAATAAAAAAATAAATGACTTAAATATTAGGTATTATTCGTCACAAATCGACGTTAGTGGTTACACATACAGACACATCACTACCCACTCGTTGCGTTATCGATGCGGTAATTTTTCACGTGGCCCGCAACGCTTCAGGCATCGGCTCTTTGTCTCTATTACCACTTCATGACCCAACGCTTTGTACACATATTGAGCAATTTGACGCGGACGTAAGCTTTCGATGAATTTATGACATGCGAGAGAACATGTTCGGCAACTGTTTTATGCCTGTATATTGAATGTTTATTTTATTTGGAGCAAATAGAGAGTGCACATTTTTAACATTGTCTACAGAATCTGTTGTAGAAAGTAAACGATATTTTTTTTAATTATTATCTTATTTCTAATTCAACATTGAAAACATATGTTTGTTTCAAATGTGTGCGTATCATTCAAACAGACGTTTATTAATAACTGCAAATCAGTTTTATTTTAATGATATATTTTTTACATATATTTTTTTTATATATTAGTGCCATTGAAAATATGTTTATAATTAGTATTTTGTTCTGTATTGTGTAAGTGTTTATTAGTCTATATCTTAATTATTTGCGTATTTCCTATTGTTATCAGCCACAATATAACTTTGTTTATTATATTCATGTAATTTATGAATTTCATACCAATACGCTAAATCCGGTTATTGGCGTAGAATATCTCTAGCACTCAATGATTATAAGTAATAGTAGATTTTTTAGCTCATCCACGTCGAATTCGGTTATGATTCTGCGGGATCTTTTATATTTTCTCCGTCTCTTCAACTTTTATGTGCCAAATATCAGTCTGTAATGTCTGCTGCCTTTTTTTTGCCAACCCTTTAAGCATTCGGAAACCTAAGTGTTCGCAAGAGAATGCACGTCTAAAACCGCAGAGTGCGTGACCATTAAGGTTCCAGGGTATAAAAATGAATTCCCTGCCGATGGCGAGCGGTACGATGTTAGGGACTAGCTGTAAGCATTATTTCGAACAATCCGTCAGAACACAGACCATTATACAAGCTACAACACGCATAGGGAGCGAAAGTCTCACCTCAATACAGCTCGAGAGTTTGGCATCTTCGACAATTCTTTAAATTTTTCTTTGAACCCAATCAAACGCCCAACCTGGTATCCAGGTGCACCTGCCCAAAGATGACAGCAGTAGTCTATGTGGAGTCGGACTTGCGATGAAGTATTTGGACCGAGGTATTGCCTCGATCTGTTGAGCAGACGACATTATATGGACGTCAACTCAAACCTTTTTTTCGAAATTATCGCGGAACTGAATGTCATAAAATTAACTGCTAAAATATATTCGATTCCAGATCTCAATACTTTACTTTATTTTACTGAAAGAATGAATCGATACCAAAATTATAAATGCGAAAGTAACTCTGTCTGGTATGGAGATCGGTTGAGTCCCGAGAAAGGACATAGGCCACTTAAAAACGTCAAGTATGAGTCGGTTTTTTCTATAATTGTGGAGTTGCCATTGAAATTCTACACCGCTAACCGAATTTAAGGCGGGTGGGTCCGCGGGCAGAAGCTAATAAAAATTACTAATAATAATTATAATAATACTTAAAAATAAAAATAAATAAAACAAAATTTTCTTATAAAATAATACAGTCATAGGTTCGTACATCAGGATAAACAAACAGTAGGAGAAACATAAGAATCCGCTATCCATTTTTATTCTGCTGTATCCAATAAGTAGGACTTTTTAGTAAAAGTCCATAACTCTACAATAATCATTAAATTTCATTACTCACTCCGGTAATAATTCCCAATTTTCATGATCCCAACGATCCTATAGAAATTCACTTGTGCAATTTCATAGCGGAATTTCCATCGCATCTGCGTCATAAATATTTTGTCCGATAAACCGTTCGTTCGACAGCCGCGAGGCGTAAGAAAATGTTAATTAACGAATCCATTGTTTTCGCCCGGCGGCTCCAAGATGGTGCCTTCCGTTTCCGGCAGGCTCCTTCTTTATGTGCGTTTCCCTTATTTTTACGTCAGACGGCAGAACGGGCGGCATTGTGGGACCGAATGCGGTACGCGCCACAGTATAATGATTTTAATTTCCTCTAATCAAGAGCCTTCGGCGGGGCTTAAGAATTCTAATCATGCGCCACAGCCTCCGCCACACCGGGTGACAGAAACATCACCACTTATTCTGATTGCGCCGAGTGTGGTGCTGAATAATTAATACGCCTTTATTTTACGTAATAGGTACTCCTCGACAATACAAAAGATTTGTTCCGCATCAAAATTATGAATTGCTTCATATTTGAAATGTTTTGAAACTTATGACTCGTGGTGTTATGAGTGGCGCCTCTTATATTTTATTCCGTCTGCAACGCGAAGTCTATGCGTAGATAGGTATCAGCGAAAGTATCGCTTTGAGTAAAGTTTAATTATGTTGGGGAACCGTAAAGCAACCCTTCCCTTTCGTTCAATTCTCACTAACGACCACATTTTGGTCGTCTAAATCTCATCGTCGCCACTTGCAATTAATTTTTTGACTATTAAATGTGCCACCTAAATTGGCTACGCTACATGAGAATTTCTAATTACGCATTTTCAAAATTGCATCTCTAGATTTAAATGGATATTATGTTATTCAACAGAACAGATATATTGGCAAATTTTGCTTTTATTTTCAAATTGGTCATCAGTTGCAGTGCAAATCCGAATAAAATATGAGATAATAACTGCCATATTTAAATTACTAATTGAAATGTTTCTGGACATATTTGGACGTTTGTTACCCAATCATGCATAAAGATTTGGATGGAATTTGCCCTATTAGAAAGATATGTGGGAGCGTAGAAACAGACATACGTATTGCATATTTTATATTTACGTACATTATTACACGCTAATTTATTAATAAAAAAATTGTAAGCTATAAACAATTTTATATATAAATCGCAGCCATCTGGTTAAATTAGCTAATTAATTGGGCGCGTAGGCAGATCGTTACGTATAGAAAAAAATTATCATATAACTAAAAAGATTATTATATGAAACTTGACTGGAACGCTTTGCTCGCTCCGCATCTAAGTTGACGAAACTGAACCTAACCCAACATACATAACTGATACAGTACGATTTCTGTTCCTTTCTTTTCCATACTTAACGATCTGCCTAGGCGTTCAAATTACTGGCTAATTTTACCAGATGACTGTGTACTGGTATATATGTATATACCAAAGCCCTAAAATAAAACGACAATGAAACGTACATAATTAGAAAACTCTGTAAGAGAGAGAAATCAATGGTTGTTACTACTGGTTTGTGTAAATTAAACCTATTCATTTTATTTCAACACCACTTTTCTTCTCTGCCTTGTGATTCAACACCAGCAATCAGTATTTGGTGGGTACGGTCCACGAGAAACACCGCACAATTAAGAGAACCCTTCCTGGGCGCGCACTTAGCATTCTAATCACTCTGCAAGCAGAAGCCTCGCGCCACAATGCAACGCTTAACGCCAAAGAATTGACTACCAAAATAACAGGACCTCAACACGAGCCACGACTAAATTATTTCGAGAACAAGATTAAAATTTTAAATACTGCAAAAAATTGCAGCTAATTTCCATCCCCAAACACACTTAGATACTCATAACCCCCGAATGAGCAAAGCAAAGCAGCAATAAAAAGCGAAAAACGATTACGGATCAATGAAGCGTGTCTTTCCTCTTGGGGCGCAAATACATCCCGGTATACACACTTCAAATATGCCTTTCTTAATCGTTCTCATAAAACAAAGATCAGCCGGTTGCAATCTCCCCGTGCGGTAAAAATAAGTAAAAAATCCTCCCCGTTGCTCATATCGCGTCTATCAATGCGGATTTTTACCACAAATTGTTTCTTATTGGACCGAACCCTCGGGAATCGATATTGTTTGGATTGGAATTGCAACTTCGGAAGTTGTGATTAGTACCGCATTGAAAAGCAAATAGAATTACGAGCTATTCCGCGCACTCGCGAGCTTGATTTGCGTAAGTGATTTTTCATTTATTTTTTCGTTAAAAGATTTTATGTAAGTTTTGAAAATAATTCTAATTAGACTATTTCTTTGCTAAATAACAGTTGTACTCGAATTACACATGTAATTTTTAAAATATTATGTTATTTTCACATCAAGATATTGGACGTCTATTTCCATGGGTCACAAATTGCTCAGTTTTTAAAAGTTTTTTTTTTAGAAAGTCTCACTTTGAAAAATAAATACTTGGTATATTTTAAACTAAACGAAGAAATATGAACCTATAATAAAAAAATAACCTTTTAAATTATTGCATAAATAAAATATTGTATTTGTAGTCGTCTTTTTGCCTTAGCTGTTTTTCAACCGACTTTAACGAAAAAAACTTGCTGTATAATGTAGTCTAAATTATATTTTTATGTTTTGTGATTTAACAATTTAACAAGATGAAAACTAGCAATACTTTTAAGTTGTTTTTATCTATATGTATTTGCTGAAGTAAAAGATGCTTTTCTTAAATTCTCCTCATCCAAGATCACCTCTCACCTTCAAAATGATTTTCCATTCAGGGTAAGCATACCATTGCCCACGGTATCTTAAAGTTGAATTGGCTTAAAACCTCCCGGAGGATGTGTCATTATAATTTGGTGGGGAGAGATGACGGATCCGCCCGGGGCCCCACTCGCGAATTATAATACCTTAAGCTATTTTAATCTTAACTTAGTTAAAAATCTTGCGTCCGACGTTTACATTAATCATTTTTGACAGCGTTTGTAATGGATAACCATGTCTAAGTGGATGTAATTATTAATATTAGGATTTTATTTTGTGTTTAGGCAGTCCCGTTATGATATCAAATCTTCTTTATTATGAATAATGCACTCATACCACAGCTGTGGTTTGTTCGAAGAACCTGTAAATTGTTTGTTGTAGTGTCTAGTTTAGTCTTTTTTCATTAATTTGCAGAATATGTTGTGATATGTCGGAAAATGTAAACGTATTGTTTTCGCTGATAGTAATCGATAACTATAAACTCTATTAATTGATCAGCAAATCAACGTAATATTATGAGTGCTGAAAGTATTAACTTCTGTATAAATAAAAATCGATTGCCTCATGTTTTATGGACATTACTTGAGAATGGCTTAACTCATTAGGCTGATATCTTTATTTTAGTGTATAATATTAACGATTCATTCATTAAAATGTACTAAAATCATCATACAATTTCATATTCATTAGTATGAGACATATTTGTTACATACTTCTTAAGTAATTTATATCATAATGACGCCTTGAAACTTTTTGTATGGAATTTTACCGTTTCGTTTATTTTGTTTTTTACATTTTTTATCTTTTTGCTACAACTTAGAGTCAATGAACTAGATAACAACCAATTCTAATTATTTAACCATCTTTTAATTAAAGCAAATGCAATATAAGCTATGAATAAGGCAAACGTCATGCGAGGTTGATGATGAAGAGATGAAATTATGGTTTCTTGTTTTATAACAAACACATAAAGGCAATATTCCTAACAAAAGCAAGAATTGCTGCCGACAAACTGCGCAGCAGTTTGGCAGAACACTATGTTGAGTTATTAAGCCTTTTATGAATTAATAATACTAAATTAATATAAATGTATATAAAGCCCAGTCGAATTTGCCTACCGGAAATCATAAGCAAAGTGAAACAATTTAATTTCATTTCCGTTATATTTAATTTTAATAGCACATGTCTTAAACAAACAAATCTAAAAACCTTAAATAAATTAAGTTGTTATTATAATACTAGAAACAAAAGCAATACTTTCATCAAGAACGAAATCCAAAGCTTAATTGAACGTCGACATTGAGAGATTTCAATTCAATTACTAAACCATATTTAACGAAATCCAATCCCCCTTTCCCTTAAGGAATAATATTATTTATTCACAAAAAATAATACAAAACGCGGCTCGGAGAGTCTGAACGCGGTATTGGTTTAGCCGAGATCATTCGATGCAAAGTTGAGGACGGAGGTGGAAGAAACGTAGAGCGAAACCCTCTAAAAATGATTGATGCCATAGAGCGGTCGGGGAGGCTCGCCGATCGCTCACCGATCGCTTCAGCTATATTTTAAAGCGAATAAATGTCGATCGGCTAGAAATTCTAAAACAAAGATCATTAGCGCTATATCGCCACAACGGCTTCCAAACGTCGATTCATTATTACTCGATGGAATTTCGTATTTTTCCATCCCAGTCTCCATTTGCTTTTATTAGCTGCTCGACGTCAATCATATTGTCTGAAAAGATTGGATTTTAGCATTAAAAATTGCCGATGTATTTCATGCACATGCAATGCAATGACGTAACAATTTGCTAAGGTATTGGTAATGTTGCATTATTGTTTAGAGACATGTTATTAGAAAGCGTTTAGACCGAGCTAGCTCTGTGTTTCTGTCTTTGTTCGGGTATAACAATTAGTGACAAAGCGACCAGCGTGGACGCGTTATCGCGGTGTTCCACAATGGGTGCCGTTCCCGACAAAGGACTCAATATCTTTATGCTCCTTGCCGTGAAGATGCACTTGGCACTGAATACACAATAGTACACGTTTATTCAGGAAATTAGAAGCATTTTCATCATTTATGCCGAAAATTGTTAAACAAAGTGGGAATTCATTATTGACAAACTAAAGATGACAATACTAATTTCTAATTTCTTCTAAGTACTATCTAATACCAATAAACGAGCAATTCTTGTACATATATATATTTATAGATACATAATCTGAATCTCGAAAACAGCTCCAACGATTTTCATGAAATTTAGCATACAGTGGTTTCGGGGGCGATAAATCGATCTAGCTAGGTTTCATTTTTAGAAAACGTCGTTTTAACCGTGTTTTCAGACAATGATAAACTGAAAAATATGACTCATCCTGAAATCTATTGCCGAGTAGTAATACTATTACTTTTACCGACACGAAAGCTACTTGACTTGATGACGTTGTTAAGCAACACTAAAGCTATTTGACATAGATGGCGTTGTTAAAAAAAAACCCCGGTCCCCAGGTACTATAAAATTTGTACAACAACTACATTGCAGCAACTTTGCGCGGCTATCACTCACTGACTTCTCAGTCCTACTTGCAGGAAGCGTTTTTTTTATTCAGTATAAGTATAAATTCATATATACTCGTATTCTTCTCTAGGACCGTTCTATAACAATGCACTAACAACAAACACTGGTTGTGGACTTTTTTTCTTTAGACTTAAGTGTCTACAGATAACTGATTATTATAACCTTAACAATTGCGCATAAATAAGTAATTATAATAATAAATTATTATTTCTTAATTCTGGACATAACACACAGTACCATCTGGTAACAAATCTTGCACTGTGAATATCAGACAGCGGATACAAATACATATATATATATATATACTTTTGTCCTGTGCGGGAATCGAATCCAAGCCCATCGATTCAGTAGGCATACCCACTGAACCACGAAAGTACGTGAGAACTGAGTCAAGTAAGTAAGTCATCATAAAATAATAAATTGATAGATAAAACTACTAAAAAACGTTCCACATAGATATCACTTGTTTATAACTAATAATGAAATTTATAATATTAGGTCCTTACATATGAAATTGATATTTTATATGGAAAAAGCAAAATAATTTAATCGGTACCGTTGTGATCTATGCACTTTTGCCATTTTCATTGATTCCTTTGCTGAAAAAATTGCGGGAGCGAGAATCAAAAAAATCTTTGAAGGTGCCTTTGAAGGAATGCCTCATCTGAATGAAAATTCCTAAAAATGTGGTAATCGGTTGAAGCAAGGTCCGGTGGGTATAGTGGGTGACGAAGACATTCCAATCCTAGCTCCTCTAGGTTCGCCACCGTCTGTTGTGCAGTGTGTGGTTTTATCCTGTAGCATCAGTAGGTTAGAGCGATGGACCAATCTCGGCTGCTTAACGGCTAGCTTTTCCATCATGGTTTCCAATTGTTGGCAATACAGATCTGCCGTAATTTTCTGACCAGATCTTAAAAAGCTGTAGTGGATGACACCATTGCTGGGCCACCAAACACTAACCAGTACTTTTTTTTCAAAATTTCCAAAACAAAAGCATTAGAACCAAAAACGCACCTACTGTGTTTCCTTTTACAGTGGCTTCTCCGTACACATCATTAATCCTTGGAGCTGTTTCTGTAGCGCTATTGCCACGATGGAATTCTTATCCGAAAATAGTGCGATATTTTATGTTTTCCATATTGAGCACAGAACGATGTCAAAGCCAAAATTGTATGACGTGAAAACAATTATATTATTACATTCGAAACACAGACAAGCTTAAAATTGAAATAAATTTGAATTTGGATTTCTTAACCAAACTCCGGCTTATTGAGATCAAAGTGGCCAGTTCTATAAAACATCAATTTCATATGTAAGGACCTAATATTATATTACATGTGATACCCAAATATCAATAGACCACTTTAAAATAAAAGAGTTATAACAAATTAGTTAAATAAAACTACGAATAATGGTAACACATAGTAATCACTACTACTAGTGAAGTGAATAGTCATTAATAAACGCTCGTCATGTCGACATTCGGCGAAGTCGACACCTGTGAAGCCAGAGAGCGTTTAATCGCATAAAGAGCTAATTGTCTGTGCGGATTCCGCAGGTAAACACACGGCGCCACACCATTTACACATTGCCACACATCACATTACGAATGTATGCTAATTTGTCTATTAGAGATTTCGAGTAGGTTACTAAATACATACATTTAATTGAATTAATCTTAACAGAAATCCCGCTTGTAAAGTTTTTTATGTTTCTTGAATTGTTACCCTTGACTTTAATTTTAATCATTAGCTTTATAACTATGTAAGTGTATTTTATCAGGTCAATAATTTTAAGATTTCAGGACGAATCTTGAAAAAATATTGGAAAGTTGTTCTTGAGTGTTATTTGCCTTTTGTAGTATTTTATTATTTGAAAATCTTGTTTTCAGTAGAAACAGTTAATGCAACGAAATAATAGTAATACCCTATCAAAGTTAAAGTCATAACACATTTATTTAAATAATGAATCATCAAAACAAAATAAGGTATGTACATATGAAAAAGAAACTGAGTGATTGACTAATTCAATGACATATTAGCGCACAGCCCAAACCGCTAAGTCTATAAAGTAACTTAAAATTTGGCATGTGGGTTCTTTACTTGACGTAGGGCTTAACTAAGAAATAATTTTGCAAAATTCAACCTCTAAAGGGGTCTACGCGGACGAAGTCGCGGGAAAATAACAGTTATAAATAAAATAACAATTAACTTCGTCACGATCCCCAATCCTCTATTAACAATTTACTGTTAATAATAACGCAACTCATTTTTTATAGTAGCTAGTTATAAATTTGAACACTTTGATTTATTATTTAGAATATTAAGTTTTTTATTAGTATATGTAGTACTATTATAGTAATCCAAACGTTCGTTTTTTAATAATGAATCGATATTTCATATGTATTCGCAATTGGGGTAAAAGTTATTTATATATCGATTACCACTAAACACGCGATAACTTTAATGTCGTGTAATCGGGGATTACTCGTCGAACAGTGATTTAATTCGCGCCGATGTATGTATCTACATCACTCGAACGTTTCGTGTAATGACTGTTTCCATTACATTAATTAAAGGTTCAACTTAACTATTTTGATTGCTTAATTTACTTTGAATGCAAATATTATCATCTCCAATATTTAATACTAACTAGTATAGTTTATTTGAAGGTATTTTTATTTGTTACGTCATTCCTCTCACTGCGGCAATAATTTTTTTATCAAGATCACGAGTTGCCATAACTAAGGGAAGTATGAAATCTAAGTAAACGAAACTATTGGTATCTATCTACTTTTACAATAATCCATACTAGTCCATACTAATATTATAAATGCAAGACATAGAGGCCTTAGTAAACAGTACGATATTCAAAAATGATAGCTCAATCTTGTAGTTTCGTTTGAAGTAATTATAGAATCGCAAAATTCAAAAAATGAAAATGTTAAATTTAAAATGTCATATTTAATATGGAGCTGCTTTTCCGGGCAGGACAACGTCTGCCGGGTCCGCTATATCATTTAACACTAAAGTAACTGTTTGTTTGTTACCTCTTCACGTCTAATCCGCTGTACTGATTTGGATGAAATTTTGGCATGGAGATATTTTGAGTCCCGGGAAAGGACCTAATCTACTTAAAAACGTAAATCGTGAGTCGTTTTTTTTATAATTTAGGAGTTGCCTTTGAAATCCTACATCGACAACCGAATTTAGGGCGGGTGGATGCGCAGGTAAATTTGGCTTAGGAATAGTTAAATTGGCGTGGAAGGGTTGGCTACTTGAAAACGTCAATAGTGCGTTGGTTTTAATCTATAATTGAGGAGTTACCGTTGAAATTCTACACTGATAAGCGAATTTAGGACGGGTGAAACCGCGGGCAAAAGCAAGAATATTATATCTTCGAAACTTTATTTTCTGTCTAGATATCAGATGAGATTCGTATATTATCAATATACATATGATTTCAACTGTCTTAGAAAAGAACACATAAATACAAAAAGGGGTGATAGATGATCGCGAATAAACCAGATTTTTTTATACCACTAAGGCGGCAAACAAGCTTACGGTTTGCCTGATGGTGAGTAGTTACCGCAGCCTATGGTCGCCTGCAACACCAGAGGTGTTACTCGTGCGTTGCCGACCCTAAAAATCTCTAATCACTTCTCTAATCTAAATGCCATACTGTAGTCCTCATAGAACATGAAATATGTATCAAATTTGTTACTCCAACCAAGAATCGAACCTAGGACCACTAATACGACAGGCAGAAGCACTATCAACTATGCCAATTCAATCACCAAATAATACATGAATATAACATAACACTAAAGTGTACCTTGCAACACCGAATTCAAGACAGTTAAATCAACTTAGCACTTTATTACAACTGGGGTATTTTTATGAGACTAGAAGGGGAGATGTTTAACAGAATGAAAACACAAGAGAAATGTACATTGTACATGGCTCTGTATGAAAATCGGAGTTATGTTTTATAGTGGACGTGCTTTGAATAAGAGTGCTGCTTACGTTACGAGCCGCCTTGCTAAGGCGAATTTTAAATAATTGAGTTCTTATTAAGTATTTTTAAATTTCTTTGCAAAATTAATTTAACCACACAAAATGTTTATTATCAAACCCGAATATTGATAACAAGAGAGATAACTTATCAAGTTTTATTCAAAGTTTTGACTGGCACGACAAAAATAAATGTGCCATTAAATTAATTTCAAAAAGTAGAAAAATAAATGGACATTTAAACGCGGCGAATTGGCGTCAAGATTACCTAAAGTATTTTAATTATTATCAATATAATTAGTTTTATTACACGCATGTTTGAGAAAAGGACTATCTAACACTATAAGCCTTGGCCACAACTGAGCATAACCGGACTTGGCTATGCCTCGGCCCGCATACTAACGATCGCCCAGTTACGCTGCGTTTGCAGGCGGCGGCAGTAATGTACTATTGTTTGTCGAATGTCAGTAAAGTAATCATTCCAGCAACTAATTTTTTATTACCTTTTTAAATAGCGATCGAAATCAAACTGATAATAAATATTTATATTTGTAAATAATAATTAACGTGGCCCAAAATTAAAGTTTGAACCGTTCCATTTTTTTTTTTTCTAAACCATTTTGTCTGACTTTTTATGGAAGACTGTTAATATTGGTTACAAGTGAACTTCTACGACTATGAAGACAATGTTAGAATGGTAAATAAATAGTCCATTACCATTTGTTCGTCTTAGAATAGGAAGTAAATAATCACTTCCCATTTGTTTGTCGAGAGATAAAGTTAAGACAACCTTCAGATTTCATATTTACTATCAACATTTTTGCGTTATAATAATAATTAAAAAAATTTACAAGACACCTGTATGTGTGTGAATAACAATATAGGAATATTTTAATATTACTTTTTCACATCTCTTAATTATAATAATCTACTAACGAGTACCTATACCAACTTATGAATTAATCAAACCATTCATCAGTTTTTATGTATTCTCGTCTGTTCTAAAATATAAAGGTTTTTTCTTACTCGATCTTTTTTCTTGATATTTACTTCAAATCCACAGCCTTATTCGTCATAGGAAGTTCGAAGCTGAAGAAAGCCTGGCATCTCGTGTCGCGACGTCGTCGGCATTTGGCAATTCTTTATTATTCATGGGGCGATCTCGCTCGCAGAGTGTTTTATATGAGCGACGATCGAGTATCAATTTGTACCGAACGGCCCCGTATTAGCATTTCCCGTGCGAGGCCTACATTGTTTTACTACGGGGAGGGTGGGAAAGTACGTAACTTTTTGTTAGTTTAACGGGTGAATGGTAATGTGGGGCAGACCGAAACTGCTACAATAAAATTGCGAAAAAACAAATGTAAATTGTAACAGAGCGGACAAATCAACAGCACTAAAATTGTGGGTGAAGAGGTCGGTGGTGTGGTGACATGACATCGGCTACTACCTTGTGCTCTGCGGTGCGAACGTTCAAACCTGGCTTGTGCCAATAATTATTTTTCTTAAAAATCCTAAGTTCTTTTACACCATTTACTTTATTCGGTGAAGAAAACTTGCATAAGTTTACATTCTGAATGGGCCCGCGCACTAGACAATGTTACGTTAGTTACTTTGGTACGTTAGTTACCTTGGTACGTTAGTTACTTCGGTACGTTAGTTACTTTGGGACGTTAGTTACTTTGGTACGTTAGTTCCTTTGGTACGTTAGTTACTTTGGTACGTTAGTTCTGTTACGATAGCGCAAATCGCCTTTGCCCAAGGTAGACCGGTGCCCCAACAGTGGAGATAAATGAAGGCGTATATTTGTATTAAATACTGAATACAAGTGTATAATTATCTGATTCCATATATTATTTCAGTTCCTATAATAATAAAACCATGAATGCCCAATTAAAATTAAACTATGTTAAAACCGAGCTTTAGCTTACCTGAAACTCAAGGCAAAAACACAACAAAGCCGCAAAACGTCGTCTAGCACAAAGCACAGTGCCGTCAGTAACTGACTCCCGCAATGCGCTAAGTAGTCCGCGCTTATGAGTGTTCGTTAAAGATACGATAAAGACGGCGGCGAGAGCGGCTAAATTGGCTGCTTTTCAGTATACGGCACTTCACTACAATGCTAACTACTCATTGTTTGCAATCCTACCTCTTTTGAAATATAAGAAAACACAGCTAAACTACAGCTTGATATGTACGAACATGATAAAAATGTCAGTTTTGATGTGAAACGGTGTCAAAAACGGCTCCTATATCACATGACAACTATGAACTAACTAACCATTAGGCCAACCTCGTGTTAATACATGACATGGTCTATCAGTGTGCCAAATTTCATCCTATATGGGATGAAATCCTATTTCATCCTTGTAAATATTTTTAAAACATTTTATTTTTAACAAATTACTAAAATTTTAAATGACTATTAATAGGTCATTATTATTCATAAAGTCTAGTTCTAGAATCAGATTCTTCGCAGGCTAGGGAGCTTATAGAGAAATAGTCTCCAGTAACTCAGATTCGTGATTCGGGAGTAAAATAAATGCAACTACTTTTACGGGTCTCGAGACGTAATATCTACTTGCATACATTTTCCTCTTGAATTCCAGAGTCTGGCGTGCTCGAGACTATTCCCAATCCAAAAAGCTCCGAGGCTATCTATCTATCTATAACTATCTAATCTATGAATCATTTCGCAAATATTTTTTGAATAAAAAAAGCGCACTCCGCCATGCGGATGTATCATTGGATAGGGATTCAAAAATGCATTAAACATTTTTAACAAACTGTTTCGAGTTTATTTATTGACTTCCAAAGGTAAAAAATAAATAAAAGAAAAATTACGATAGTACGGGCCTTATAAATACTACTGACTAATATTGATTTACAGTTTATATTTTATTTACATATCCGCAATAATTCGAATTCTATGCAACCCAACTTAATGCGTGTTCGACACGCACTTGGCTGGTTTTTTTCAGATGAAACATAACATGGATACAAGTTAACATTAAGCAATAATAAAACATAGTGTATTCATAAATGTAACTTGAGACAGAATCCGTTGGGAGGGTATCGCTCGCGAGTCGCATCACCGCGTTGATTTCCGCTCGCGAAATGAACATTCATTTCTGTGCAGATGTAGTTTCAGTAAGTGGGGCTGTTAATTTAAATTTAGTGTCTTGACGGAGCTTAATGAACGGGAAGGTGATTGTTATAATGGCGATGTAGTCGCTGACTCACATTGTATTTGTAATTACTTACATCTTACATTGCTCAGCGCTCGCACACTAGCAAAACAAGATGGTGTTTTGTTAACTTAAATTGAAACTATTTAGTTTCTAGTATTTTGAAATTGTGGAAATAAAATATCAAAAAATTACATTGGACAAGACGTATATCAGGCTAGAAGCCATCATAGTGGGAGTAATATAACCCAATCTGCATAGAGTTGATTACTGTTTTCGTAGGTTTTGTTAAGGGTTTAATATCCTGTTGTGGAGTACAACCTCATCACAACTACGATAAAAAAAAGGAAACAAAAAGTATTGATCAAAAACAATTGATTTGGTATTTGGTATGAAAAATAAAGTTAGTTGCCAATGCTTGTATGACAATATGAGCAAAATATTAGGACTGTTTTGCTACCACTGCTACCAGCTTTCATGCGCCCTCCCTATTGGGGCATTGGTCTACCCTCTCATCTTGGGCAAGACCGATTTTGACCACAGTCTATCACGCGGATGCGCCAGTGTGGTTTGTGATCTGCACATGCATATTTTTGTCGTATTTGAATTCCTCGCGATGTTAAAAAAACTATTTATGAATTAAGATATATTATTATGATACTTATTATTGTATTACCTGAGATTTAAGAACATATAAGCAAATATGTACAGTTGTAGAACTAAGCACAGCAATTTTAAAACTGAGTGGCGAAGGTTCGAGACGGCGTGTACCAATGAGTCTTTTTCTTAATTTCTCAAGTACATTGATAATCCCCACCACTGGCTTTCCGGTGAAGGAATACATTTTGAGGAAACCTGCATACGTCAAAAATAGACGTGTTTAAAGTCCACAATTCGCACTAGGCTTGCGTGTGGACTATGGCCCAAATCGCCCCAATACAGTGGGGATGTATGAGTCAGATAAGGACAAGGTTAGTTGCTCATTTATGTGTAAGATCAATTTCCTATAGTTTCGAACCCGTGTCTAAAGAATTCTTGAACAATGGTGTGTATAGTTACGTACTCGGTCAAGAAAACGCTATAAAAATGTGGTTGCTTGCTTTATGTTGAACGATATAAATAACTAATTAATATGGGTTAGGATACGACGCATTCTAAAGATTTTAGTACTTACTACATCCTCCCCTACACAGTTATTCGTCTCGCGTCTTTTATGGAAATTTATGAGACGAAGGCAATTTTTAATTACCAATGTGTCTGAGCATCAGTCTGGAGCCGACTCAGCAGTGAGCGAGAGTGCCTCAATTTCGTACCTACACTGGATTGAGCTAAGCCCGTCAGGTGACAAAGCCGCGAGTGTTTCGACGCGTCGCGACAGGGAGCGGTTAACTGTGGCATTTTACGGCTTTTATGCATATTTGATGGGACCGCCATAATCTCTGCGGCGAAGGGAGATCTCGTCGTAAGCTCTGCATCCACTTCACCTGTATTGGATATAGATTGTGTTGACTTATGTCAAGTGAGTAGGTTCTTAGATAATTTTATCTTTTGTTTTCGAATACGCCAATACTGTAAAGAAAAACATCGCGAAAAATCATGCATACGTCAAAAAAAGACATGTGTAAAGTCCACTATCCGCACTGGGCCCAGGTGCTGGACTATGGTCGAAATCCGCCTAAATACTAAAAAAATACTGTGCCTAAGGTGATGATAAGCTGGCTGTTTTTACTTCGCTGTTTCAACTACGCCACAAACAAAACTTTTTTATTTACTAAATACTAGCAAAAAGACTATCAAACCTCAGTTTCTACTAAAAGGTAAAATCGTACTCTCGATACTTTTTGTTTTAATAACACCGTGCTAATTGTATTCTTCAGACATTCACACCTTCGACTTGCTAACAACAAAGTTGCACCCGTAAAGGTTTTTTAACTATATATCATAATTGATTTATTCATAGCACTTGTTTGAGCTTTTATTGCAGTGGTCTAAACTTAGGAGTATACTGAATTAGAGTCACGCAGTGAGCAATGGCCAGGGATTGGATATAGATAGTAAATTCAATCGCTGGTTATGGGTTATGCCTTGTCATACTCAGTTCCATATCTATATCTAAAGGACATAAAGTCCTGTACTCAAAAAAAATAATTATTTGACCTTGTGGGATATCAGATAAAAGGGCTATTTGAGAACATTTTTACGATTTATATATTACTAGCTGTTGCTCGCTGCTTTGTTTGCATTAATTCGTTACATAAGTTAATGTTGCACCTCTAAATAAATTAAAATAAATAAACGCGTCGTATTTAGTAGTCATGGTTGTGTAGTCGGGTTTTAATTTGTTTAACTTCTACTTGTTACATATTAGGTATATAGGTACCTTTATGCGCTTCTAAATAAATTAAATTAGTATCTATATTAGAGACCATTATATTCGATAGGTAAATAAAGAAAACCCAAAATACATTTAGATTGTTTGAAAGGACTTTTAAATAATCCATCGTTTAAAAGCCAAAGCCTTTGAATTGTAAAATAATGACGGGTATTAGAAGCTCGCTAAGAGGGCCGAATCAATTTCTGGCCGTAAGCAAACAGACGTTACGTGCTCAATATTAAAATCAAATTTACGAACCGTTTCGGTATACAGCGGGCCTAAATGTCGCTAGTAAAGCTTTGCCACGCGGTTATGTAGCATTGAGAAAATACAGACACCAGAAAAATTGTGTAATTGCCAAAAAAAATTTTAGTGTTCTCATAAAGTTAGGATAATTTTTTAAGCAATAAAATTTCTTGAGACATTTTGTAAAAATATTACGGTTTTAATATTTATATACAAAATTGAATTACATAAATATTTTATTTTATTAAAAGGTTCTAAGGCGGCCAAAACCGTTTATTTTCAAAAAAACGCTGAAATAATCTATTTATAAACAACTTAAGCAAAATATATGAGTTTTTAAATTTTCACGTTCCATTACTAATTAGAAAATAAAACGGATTTAAACGCGTCGTTATTAGGTGAAATACCTTTTTCCCGACGTTTCGGCTACACCAGCCTTGGTCACGGGTAGACTGTTGGTGTGCGGTGTCTTCGGCTTCGAGTGGAGGCGTCCTGTTGAACTACCCTCACCTTGTCTTTAAACTTGTCATAATCACTACACATAACAATAACGGTGTCCTCGGATGCGTTCGTTGGTGTAACTCGAGAGCTGTATTTTCCTATGACTGGGTTCCACGCAGGTGACAGTTTGTATCCATCCTTACGATTGAATTATGCTTTTTTATTTCAATCCCGTCGCGTACCAATCTACGGTCATATTGCGATCGGTGGACAAAACCTTAGGCTGGTGGAGCTCAATCCAGTGGTTGGGATTTGAGTTAATCAGATGTTCCGCTATAGCTGATTTTGTCACCTGGCAATCTTTACAGCAGCAATATGTTCTTTGAACCTGTCCGCAATTGTGCGTTTCGTCTGGCCAATGTAAGAAGCTGCGGCTGCTGCAGTTAATTTAGTGGACACCTGGTGTTTGGTACGGGATTAATACGTCCTTTGGCGTGTGCACCTGCTGTTCTATTTTGGTTATATGTTGCACTTGACAACCAAAAAAATTCTTTCTTATTGTAAAAATGTAATACGATCACAAAATTCAAAATGACTTTTTGTCATAATCACACTGCATTCCATGTGTAAAACGCATAATTTGAACTCTACATCGTTCAAATCCTTATGACTTATATTACGTATTAATTGCCGTAAAAGGCGAACACTCGCGCTGCGTAGAATATGGTAGGAATGTGCTATTCCCGAACGTGGTTTATTACGAAAGCACGTAGGTAAGTAGTCCCAACTGCGACTAGGCTTGCCAGATACCCCGTATTTTATGGGTTATTCCGTTTTTGAGGCCTTCACAAAATAGAAACCCGTAATTAGCAAAATAAAATACGGGGTAATCAAAACTACTGTTACTTAGGGTCGGTCAGAAACCGACACTATTTAGCGTGCTAGCACGTGGCTGTTTGAATTGGGCGCGGTGCATGTCACTGCGCAGCTTAGATAACACACTACTATTAATTATTCTGTAACAAAGAATTGTTACTCAAAGCAACGCAGTATCTACGCCCTCATGCGTGGATGTTGAAAAGGGGTAGGGGACCAGTGGCTGCGTTCCATTTTGCGCTCATAACTACTCATGAGCACTTTCAGCCCTCATTAATTACTGTCTGAAAAAAAAAAACCCCCGTATTTTTGTATGTGAGTATGTGAGCAAAAATTCGAAGGTACTTATGAGAGAAATGTAGAAAACATCATTAATAAAGCTCCTGACGACAAATATTTACACATTAGGGTAACTTGAAAAACTTTAATTGTGTTTTAAAAGTTATGTAAGTTTTTTCGCCTCATATTTCTATTTATTTACTTGCGATGAAAAACATTGTGTGTAACACGCGTGGTATGGAAATCACAAACTCGAGTGCTTATAAGCCTTCGGCCTTAGGCTTCTAAGTAGCTTCTCCTGATCGTTAATATTGTAACAGTACATTTGAATTTAGATAAATAAAAACTTTCATTTAGTATTCCTAAAATAATATCCTTCTTTTTAAACAAAAAAGGTTGTTGTTGCTGACGGTATTAGTTAAGATCGCTTCGACCAGTCACATTACATCAATTAAAATCGCATTTTCATTTCGTCACGTAAGCGCGTCGTTTCGTCGATCGAGCCGAAACCATCTGATACCGACAAACACTAATATTATAAAACCAGTCACGCCCTCTGTAATCGACAATACGTAATATTGAAACACGCACTATATGACGAAACTTTCACTCGAAGGTATAATTATAAAATACGTGGCTAACATGTTGACAATTTCAAGTGGTTATAAGTAATTGTTTAAATACGACCATGTTAAGAACCGGCCAAGTGCGTATCGTACACATATGCACTTAGTTAGGGTTCCGTAGAATGAGGATTATTAAGGTTATCTGGAAAACTTTTTTACCGATTTTGTTCAGAACATTTTTTTTTTAAGTTTTTATAAAGCACGAGGATTGTGATTATTTCAAGATATTTACAAGATGCAGTTTAAAATAAAAGGAGAGCACAATTATTGCTACTTGCAAAATAATAATCTTAGAAACGATATTAAAAAAATTAATTTTTGAAAATTTTTGAAAACTTATCCAACGGCACACCAAATTATAGGGTTCACAAAATAGTAGTTTATGCAATTGTTGCGAAAGTGAGTTCAGTGAGTAACGAAGCGCAACCGAGTTCACAATAGTATAGCACGAGTTTTAAAAAGACAAATTTCGTGCAATTGCATACGAATTGCACTGTTTTTTATACGACCAAAAAAAAAATATAATAATAGATTTTAAAAAATCCTTAAAAAGAAGGTTTATGTAGTTTTAGTCTTCAACAAATTCCCATTATTCCAAAAAATAATCCAATCTCCAAAAAAATACATGACCACTGTACCGATTAAGTGATAAACTTGAATAATAAAAAAAAATATAATAAAACTATTTGGTCGAGATGCAAAGATTGATCATAGGTCTCTCAGTTCAGCAGACCTGTGTACTAACCCTAGGCTAACTAAGGTGGCAAACAAGCACACGGTCCGCCTAATGGAAAGCGGTCACCGTGGCCTATGGACGCTTGCAACACCAGAAGTATCGCTCGCGCGTTGCCGACCCTCAAAAATCCAATAACTTCTTTCTTGAAGAACCCCATAGTCTATTCCTTAGATAAAACCTTGACAGGGAGCTCATTCCAAAACCCAAGCGTTCGCAGGAGGAATTACCAATGATATACCGCGACGTCTCAAGTTTTTTTGCTTTGTGCGAAGATGTGAATTAAAACAAAATCTTATGATCTTTTTCGAGAACGTGATTACTCAAATAGTAGGTAGGTCTTTACAAAATATAACTTTATTAACAATATAGAATAGTTGTAATTAAATGGATTATAAGAATTAATAAACGACTCACTTTTGTTAAAAGATATAGTTTAGATATAGGTGCTTCATTTAAGAGTGCTTATTTCTTCAGGTACAAACGTCTTTGCCTTTTTTACTTTATACCCTTCTGATTTTCGTTCTGAATTTTTTATGGCGTGACGTGAGTCAGATTTTAGAGTCACAGTTTGAATCCAATATTCTCTGCATCTCCTTCTTTTTCTTTCTTACTACAGACAACTCTTGATGGGTGCAAATGGCCTGTACAACTACAAGCGTACTAACTTTTGTGGCGTTGCTGCTTGCACTCAGCTGCGAAAAGTTGTGGCAGTCCTGGACACGAACCTCGGCTTGGGCAACCGCTCTTAACTCTTAAGTGACTAAATTTACCACCATATCGGAAAAGCGAAGGCGTTCTGAAGAGAAGGGGCGAATAAAGTCGAGACACATGTTAACGTGCGAACGCGGACAGCGAAGACCGCGGCTGCAATGTCGTTGCAGCATCGTGTCTAGTGAACTAACGAGTTCGACCCCATATGGAGTACTGCTGCCATCTCTGGGCAGGTGCATCCGGATACCAGCTTGGCCCTTTTGACTCAGTTCAACGACGGGCTGTGAGAATTGTCGACGATTCCAAACTCACTTACGGTATCGAGCCCCTTAAGTCTGAGGAAAGACTTTGCCTCCCTGTGTGTGTTCTACCGCTTGTACAATGGGTTGTGTTCTGAGGAATTGTTTGAAATGATGCCCGCGGCTACTTTCTACCATCGCAACGCTCGCCATCGGCAGGGAATTCATTCTCAGACTTTAGAACCTAAATGGTCGCGTACAGTGCGGTTTCAGAGAAACTTCCTCTCGCGAACGCTTAAGTTGTGGAATGAGCTCCCTGCCAAGATTTTCTCCAAGGACTACAGTATGGAGTTCTTCAAGAAAGAAGTTATTAGATTTCTGAAGGGTCGGCAACGCGTAAGTGATACCCCTGGTGTTCCAAGGTCCATAGGCTACGGTGACCGCTTACCATCAGGCGGACCGTGAGCTTGTTTGCCACCTAAATGAATAAAAAGGTTGCATTATAAATAAAAAGCTCATTGCTCAGTTGCATTTGCCTATCGTAAATGATAAGCGAAGTTAAGCAACGTCGGGCGTAGTTATGACCCAGATGGGTGACCGCCCGATGGACACTATTTTCTTAGCTTCTTCGTGCTGTACAGGGCACGCTAAACTGTCGGTTTTGGCTTTGTCATAATATAGTAGCAGACGGTAAGCCAAGTCAAGGCCTTATGGACCTTAAAAAATCTGACTGACAGTCTAATAGCCAGTGGCTCAACAAACGTCCGCCAGTTCGTATTGGGCCAGGTAGCTCAACAAACGTCCGCCAGTTCGTATTGGGCCAGTATGGTAGACTATGTCTTAGGCCTCCTTTGACAAACTAATAAATTAATATAGCGATGACAAAGTTTAAATAATAAACTATTAACTTTTGCCCGCGCCTCCACCCGCCCTTAATTCGGTTATCGGTGTAGGATTTCAAAGGCATCTTAATTATAGAAAAAAAAAGTAGTACACTTAACGATTTTAAGTAGCCTATGTCCTTTTTTGGGACTCAAACTATCTCCATGCCAAATTTCATCTTGATCGGTAAAGCGGTTTAAGCGTGAAGTGGTAATAGACAGACAGAGTTACATTCACATTTATAATATTAGTATGGATATTACACTTCAACTTACTAGCAAATTCTAAGTTGAATTGGTTAGTAATAAGCACTACTATTTAAATACTACTACTACTAGAAAAGCCGTTTCTACAACTTACTGAGGTGCTAGTAATACTTTTCATAAGTGTCTCGTGGCATTACAGCTACAGGCTAAAGTATTATTTATTTTGTTACAGGATCAAGATGGTGACAAGATAACACACAAGTTGTTTCGCCCGTCTTCCAAAGTGTAAGTTATAAAGTTGTAACAAATCTAACTAGAAAACTATAATAGGTATTGTACTATATAGGTAATTTCAGCTGTGATAAAAGTGAATGGATGTTTCGGCTGTAAAAAGATTGAATGGATGTTTCGGCTGTAAAAAGAGTGAAAGGATGTTTCGGCTGTGAAAAGAGTGAATGGATGTTTCGGCTGTAATACGAGTTAGAGAGTGTATGTAAGGTATTTATAAAAAAAAAGCAATATTATGTTAGGTGTGCTTCAAATTGCCTATTTTTGTATTTTTTGTTTGTCTGTTTATTTGGCAAAAATTAGAAAACTGATTTTAATAACACGTTTTGTATTTAAAAACTAATAACAAGACTTAAAAACTGGTCAAGTGCAAGTCAATTCGCGCGCCGAAGTTTCCGTTGAAGGTAAACTGTATTGAGGGAGTAACTTAACTTTGGCGTTGGACAACTGTTGTCCCAATACATCGACATAGGTCGCGGTTAGTTTACCAACTGCAAATAAGTTTATAATTGCAAAAAAAAAATTTTGTTTGTGACGTAACAACAATTTTACGGTTTTCAGATTTTTTCCTTTATGTGTGCCATATTAATAATTTCATGATTCTAAGTCGACGGGAAGTAACCCATAGGTTTTGATTAATTTGTGTCACAATATGCGACAAAATTAACCGTATTTTGGGCATATTTTTTTGATTGCATTGACTTATTTGCTTGAATTTTTACAACTTTAAGTGACTGCAAATACTAAAGTCATTAGATATTAATTTCAACTTACCTTCATGCGTTCCTGATAAAAAGGGTCTTGCTTGACACACAGACAGACAGGTGGACAACAAAGTGATCCTATAAGGGCTCCTTTTTTCCTTTTTAGGTACGTAACCCAAAATCTGATATAAACGTACTGTACTTCACTAAAGACGTATATTGACTACGGGTTGTCATAAAATGAAAAAAGGGAAATCATATCCGACTGTGGCGAGTTTTATTTGACACCCGTTATACAACTAAAGCGTTTTTAGCAGTTATTTAACAGTTATAGCGTATAGTATTTAGTATTGTATTTGTATATATCACAAGTTTTTCTTACCTAGCTACTTATCACTGAAAACGTGTAACTATTGCAACACCTGAACTGTAACAGTAACTGTAGCTTTTGAAACACTTAACCTGTAACAGTAACATTAGTTTATTATTAATTTATAATAACAATTAAACCTCATGTTTTTACTAGCCCTATATTGTTAGTCCCGAGAAGTAGCCAGTATATATTATTACATCAAAATAATTATTGTAATGCAAACAAACCACATCTTTAACTAAACTACTAGGTACTAAAAATGATTCGAAAATATGCATCATATTTTTTCCTTTTAGCGCGACAAAAAACTCATCCAATGTACAAAAATATTATTTTCATATTAAATATACTGACATCAAATTAATCAGATCGTACAAACAATTTCGATTATAGTGCCAACATTTATTATGTTATAAAAACCCTATCTTCTATACGGTGTAATCAGATACGGAAAAGATAAGACGGCTGTATAAAAAAAGAACTTCATTAAAACAACACCATTTAAGAAAAATATCGATGCAATCCGATGGTCGTAGGAGCTACGTTATAATAATATGAACGTATGACAGCTCCCTGGTTGATCCTGCCAGTATTTTTATGCTTGTCTCAAATATGAAACCATATATGTCTCAGTGCAAGCGTTATTAAGGCGATACCGCGAATGGCTCAGTTTTGGTTCTTAAGAGCTTACACAGTAACAGCAAATAATAAGATAATTATGAAAGAAAAAATGGTGTTTTACTAAAATAAATTGCCGCATGCGTTAAAAAAATAGAAGCTATGTTTTAACAAAAATGAATTGCAAAGTTTGTTGTGCGCTAGTTATTATTAGATATTCGTTCATAAAAAAACCTCCGCTATTTAATTAATAGCGATGGTCACCAACGTTAAATTAAAATGTGAACATAATATATCAAAACTTAGGCCTCCACCAAATGTCTCCATAACGGCCGGTCTTGAGCCATCCGCACCCACCGGTTTCCTACGGCTCTAACCAGATCTGTCTGTCCATCTGGTAAGAGCCCTTCCCGCGTTAAAGCTGCAACATCTGATACCTGGTTGCCATTGGAGAACCTTTCTTATCCATCGATAACAGGTTCGAAGAGCGATGTGGCCAGCCCGCATAGTCATTTTAACTTGCTTACTACATATTTAAGCTATGTCCACAACAATTTGTCCTTAGCAAATTTTCTCATTCCGGATTTATAGCTGGTAAACAAAATCTGTTACAAAATTATATTTTCACATAAAATGTAACATATAATCTAAATGTTGCAGTCAAGTCACGAAATCAGTACATTGTAACAGTTGTCGCAGAGCCCGCGGCTGCAATTACTCTCGGCGCGACCATAAACTCGACTGCACGGGAACCTACGGCACTTATTTATGTAACGCGCATAAATATGGGGGACGTGGATCTACTCGCGGTAATTATCGCGTGACTTATTGGCAAACGAAGATAACACGTTCTTCACGACCAATACAACTAGAACCCTCCGAAAATAAACTTTCGAGTTTCAATTAAAAGTTTGATTTGAGAGAAACAAAAGTAAAATAATAAAGTATGTTGTTTTAATATTAAATAACATAAAGTGTACAAGAAAAAGGGTTAATTTTCAATAATTACAAAGTTGACCTTTAATTTAAATAAATATATTCAATTAAAGTCGTAATATACTTCATTTTATATATTTTCAATAAGGTGTAATAGTGGATAAACCAAATACAACCCTTGTGTTTCTTTAGAAAATTGATTTTTATTAAGATAAGTAGAATACAGTTTTAAGTTCTAACCCAATTCGAAGAGATCATAGCTTAGACTTTTCAGACTGGTTAAAATACCACAGATAATAACACAACATAAGATTTTGCGTAGGTCTTTTGAAACTGGTTGTTATATCTACCGCTGCGAGGGTTGTAGTAGCTTTATCTGCGCGCTTGACTCTTGATCGTGACTTTCCGACAGAGATTTCGGTAATTACGATGATTACGAGAACGAATCGTGCTTTACCGTTTTCTGAAGCCCTCAGGGTATGAGAGTATTAAATGGGTAATAGATTAAGGTATTGAGAATTTTCTCGTTTAATTTATCTGTGGTCCTCATATATTAAATACGGTTTTTTCATTTATATAAAAGTTTTGTCACTAGTTAAAAGTTTTGGCATTACTATGAAAAAATTTAACAAACAGTCATGTAACAAAAATTCGTAACTTTATCACAGTACAAACCAAATTATAAACAAAATAAACCCTACTACAATCCTTCGACGTTACCTATAGTTATATGTCAAAATTTCGTATACGTTGGTCAACGAAGTTTGGCTGTAACATGAGCAATCTTCTAAGAGCACACGTTACTACTACTACCTACCTATATATCTATCTATCCTATAATATTAAATTATTTCAACCTTTTTATTTGGAGTTTAGACATAAAGTGTTTTTTTTTCTTATCTTAATGATTATTTTAAGTTGTCATTTACTGTTGCTTGGTTTAATATTACTATTACTATTGCTTAATGTTGCTATATTTAATTATCTTGTGTTTTTGTATATGTAGTACATGTGGTGTCAAATAACGATATGTCTATGTGTATGTTTTATGTTTCCGCCTTTGGGATAACAGCGAAATTTTTTTTACACCTCTCCAGCACCAAAAGTGTGGTTTTCCTGTTCAGAAACAGTGGGCAAAATCGATTTTTGTTGCAAGCGTGAGACATACTAATGCAAGGTTCGAATATTACCTTTTGGAATTTTGCGATATTCATAAAAAAACAACGCGATGATTGGTTCAGAAACAAATTTATTTTTATGAAAATACCTACATTGCATTTTTTCAGTAGTGACATACTTAATATTTATGATTAATATTATCTACAAATTAATAGCGTATTTTAAAAAAAAAAAATATGCTTTGTTTTCGATAAAAGTGTCATACAGTAAATTTTTGCACGTACGTTTTAAAAAAATAAATAAAGCGAAATGGCGCGAAACTAATTAGGTCTTTTACCCCTAGATAGTTAATTTACGTATATATTGTATTTTTTCTGAAAAAATGAGTGACTCGAGTTACGAAGACATTTCTTCAACACCAGAAGAGCTAAGACAACAAGTTTCTAATGCTGAACTAAGTTTTTTACCAGAGAAGTCATGTGAAAAATATCTAAAAGTATACAAATTGTTCAATAATTGACTTCTTTCAAAAGTTGCTAATGTTAAAAATAATAGTTAGTACCTACCTATTGTTTATTTTTTGGGAGAAGCAGGGTATTTTAGTTAGTATTTGTAAATTACAAAAAACTTATTGCTTAATATTGCCTTCAGTGTGTTCCATGCCTAAGACCTAATTTTTTTGCACTGGTTGAGTTGAAAAGTTATAAATATAAATAATTTAAAAAAAATATAAATGTTTAACACGAGAGCAAATTATTTTAGATCCCTCGCTGTGCTCAGTCAATTCTAGACTGCTTCGCTAGTTCGGGATTTAAAGTTGGCACTCTTTACAAAAAATAACTCTGCGCAGTTGTTGAACAAATAACTGTTTCATATCTATTCTCCTCAATTTACATTCATTTTCCTATTACACATCACATTGTAAAGAATGTATGTTCTACTGTTTATATGATGGAGAATGTTTTGAAGGATTGTTTGTAATAATACACACGGCTTTCTTTTACCATCACATCAGTCCCGACCGTCAGGCAATTTATCCTTACAACGTATAACCTAAATGATCACGCACAATTTATAGGAACTTCCTACGGCGAACGCTTTGGTGGCTAAAAGAGCTTCCTAAAGAGGTTTTCCCTAGGGACTACAAAATAGAGTTCTTAAAAGGGGTACTGATTAGATTTTTAAGGAGTCAGCCTCAGTGATGCCTATGGTGCAGAGTTGCCACGTCAGAGTTTTATAGCTAGATTTAGCTCTAAATTTACTCCTTCATCTACAAAAAAACTAGGTTTAGCGATGCAGCAATTTTTTTATCTACAATTTAATTTATTTTTCATTGCTTACTTTTCAAATTTTTAGACTTTAAAAAAAATCTTACTCAAGTAGGAAGCAGGCAACCGACGTCTGTCAAAACTGGTCCATATTTAAGATAAAGAATCAACGTATGTTGTATGGCACAGTATCGCTTAGCTATTCATACAAGGATTTTCTGGTCAAAGGTGTCGAAATATTAAAAACGCAGCTAGCGATCCATCCTGCGATTGTGTTGGAGGTCCATTGGTGAGGTGGAAAGAGTTTTAAGGCCAGTTTAAATTAATGAAAATTGAATTGAGAAACAAATTGGGTGTAGCGATGCTATTTTGACAATCCGATCCGACTTATAAAGGATAAAAAATACTGTTATTATAAACTTTTACTTGAAGAAAGAAGTTATTATATTTTTAAAGGGTCGGCAACGCGCGAGTGATGCCCCAGGTATTGCAAGCGCCCGTAGGCCGCGGTGACCGCTTACCATCGAGCGGACCGTAAGCTTGTTTGCCACCTTAGTGGGCGTTCAGCATCAAAATACGTCGCATTGACTTAGGTAAAAAATTTTATGGTTTTTTTTTTATATTTTTGTGCTAGGTTATATTATAGTCTAAGAGATAAGAGCATTTTTGGTAACTATCGCCGGAAAGGCTGATATAGTAGTCATAGCGTGTAGACCATTCCTGTGATGGGGATCGAGGTGGTCTGCTCGCATGGTGTTGGTGCGCTCGGTAGATACAGCCGTTCAAAGTGGGGTTATGGTAACAAAAATGTAACCATCGCCGGGAAGGCTGAAAATATTATGTATTATAATATGCACGGTACCTATGTGAACTGAATAAAAACTGACAAGATTCAGTGGTGCGTTTAGTAGCTACAGCCGTTCAAAGTGGGGTTATGGTAACAAAAATGTAACCATCGCTGGGAAGGCTTTCAGCTAGGGTAGCATTATAATATGTACAGTACCTATGTAAACTGTAAAAAAACTGACAAGAGTTGGTGGTGCGTTTAATAGTAATAGCCAATCTAAAAAACCCTTTCGAAAAAATTCAAAGTTGCAGTAACATGGTTTTTCTAGAGTTGTTTTATTGCATTTATATAATCTATAGTTTTCTATCATCATCATCACTCTATCAGCCTATTTCAAACCACTGCTGGACATAAGCCTCCTTTAAGACACGTCATTTCTTCCGGTCCTCTGCTTTCCACCTGCTGCTGGCAACCTTCTAAAATTCATCGGTCGATCCGGCTGGAGGCTTTGACTTTCGGACGTGGTCTTCACTCTAGGACATAACCGCTCCATCGGCCATCGGTCCTCCGACAGATGTGAATAGCCTTCTCACATCAGCTTACTTATTCTATGAGCTATGTCGGTGACTTTACTTTGCTTTCGGATATCCTCATTTTGAATTAAATTTTTTAGAGATTTTACAAGCATCGCTAGCTAGCTGTATTGCAACATTTAATTTGTAGACTAGCCCCGCTGTCAGTATTCACGATTGGGTAAAATACTTTATTTAATAAAGAATTTTGTTTGTTTGTTTGTAACAGGTAATAATAAATCGATTATACTTATACAGAAATGTATAAATCGATTTCTTTGACTTACATACGGGCGACGTTATTTAAAAAAATATATAGAATTATAGGACTGCATTATCTCAAGGAGTTTAAATAAAACACCGACTTGGTATTTTAAAGTTAACTTTAATTCATTGATATAGAAACGGAAAGGAACTTATCAGTCTTATTGCCTTTGGTAAAAATATATGCTGTGCTATTAATCATCATCTAATAAAAAAAATTAGTTAAGATTATGCAATAAAATCAATGAAAAATATTTATGTCAATGACATCGAATCTGAAGGCTTATTGCCTATGTTTACTTCAGCGTTTTGAGGCAAAATTGGTTTTAAATTTTTAAATACTAAACCGACTGTGTCATGCAATGTACCTATCTTTGCCAGTTGCAGTATCAACATATCGGTCAAAATTATCGAATGCTACGCCTGTAGATAGGTTTGGTGCTACGGTTATTCCAGGTGGTAGAAGTGACAAATTATTCATAGCATTGTATGTTATTTCTGTTTCGATCTCTTCTAACAGGTTATACCTTGGCACCTGCCCGTATATGTTCATGATAACAATGACTTTTCTACTGTTTGTTAAGCTTTTTATAGCAATTCCTAAGGAAAATTGCTTTGAAGGCTTTATTAAACCATTGATAGTAGCAAAAGTAAGATCTTAAAATAGTGATTTAGACTTTTTTAAGTGATTTAAATTATTATTTTTGCATTTATCGCCCATAAGGAGTTTACCAAAGAAGTGCATCAATATGTCAGGTTCACCACATTCTCCTTTTAAGATGTCTTCCACTGAACAATTTGTTGGTATGGAACTGGACATGATTTTTTCCCTTATATCATAGCTGCAGAATTAAGAATTTGGTTTTGAACAATCTTACTTGTCATGATTGTATTCATTTCAGTACCAGTTTGAAAAAATATTTTCTTATCATGAATAATTTTTATAGTAATTCTGTCTTTCAATGTTTCGTAGATTTTTTTTACTAACCTAGCTTGATGAATAAAGTTCATATCTTGTTCAAAATTGTTTCCAAGAAACTCGTCATACTTCTCCTTGATGTTTGACAAAAGATATATTTCTATTTACCAATAATTTCATTTTCAATCATTTCACAAATCAGTTGAAATGCATTTTATGACTATTTCGTTGAGTGTGCTATGGATTTTCATTTTTTTCTCTATTGTCGCTTTGAGGGTTTTTACTTGCAGCTGGTATTTTTTTTTTCTAAAAAAGCCATTATAACACAATTTGTGTTAATATATTAAGTCACTTACGCACTGGTTAAATTTATTTAATAATTGTGTCGTATCTAAATCCGACGCTTTATCTTTAATGTTCTGTAATACTAGGTTAGATTGCACACTGTGGAGTTTTTGTGTAATACTGTATCTTTTCGTCACAAAATATGCATACTGTTTACGCCGAGTTGCCTAGAGTTTCATCTATGGATACAATTTGGCGGGAAATCTCAGGCGTAAATGTCGCAACTGATGTCTGTTTAGAAACATCTAGTGTATTAGAGTTTGATTGTTGTTTACGAGAGGACTTAATTACCGTATTTGAAGTGCTTTTTAAGGCCGTAAACTTCCTATAACACGAAGGATGGTAGCCACATTATTCTTTGATATATCGCTTAGCAATTGAATGTCAGCGTATTTCAGATTTCGCGTTATTCGAATTTTTAATATGTCTTGACAATTTTTTCTCATTTTCAAAAGGTTTTCTGTTTCTACTTTATTGCACAACAGACCCTTGATTTTACTCATTGTTTAGGATTTCTAAACAAAACACTCACACAAAGTACATTCGTAAAATATTTTGCGCGCGCAAAAAATCACTGTCACAAACAAAAAAAAACAATGCACGCATCTCTCCTAGTCGTTGTTAGTATCGGTACTAAAGTGTTTCCCCCATACCCGATATCACCCCTCGCGCCACGAGCGCTCGGCCTTATAGTCCCGGTCTTTAACAGATTTTTTAACTTAGCATCTCTCATTGGCTTTAATTACTAAACGCACCACCGACTCTTGTCAGTTTTTTTACAGTTTACGTAGGTACTGTGCATATTATAATACTGTTCTATTTTCAGCCTTCCCGGCTATGGTTACATTTTTGTTACCATAACCCCACTTTGAACGGCTGTAGCTACTAAACGCACCACTGAATCTTGTCAGTTTTTATTCAGTTCACATAGGTACCGTGCATATTATAATACATAATATTTTCAGCCTTCCCGGCGATGGTTACATTTTTGTTACCATAACCCCACTTTGAACGGCTGTAGCTACTAAACGCACCACTGAATGTTGTCAGTTTTTATAAAGTTTACATAGGTATCGTGCATATTATGATACATATTATTTTCAGCCTTCCCGGCGATGGTTACCAAAAGTGCTCTTATCTCTTAGTATATTATATACTCAATTACTAGGTTCTAGTTGGAACGTATGTTTTTGTAAGAGAAATAGAATATTTTTACTACAAATTACACGACGAATTAACATAACTAGTAAACATAAGTAGATGTAGTAGCCATGTTGTTGATTTATTAGTATTACTTATTTTTAAAATTGACAGGTTTAAAAAATGAAAGCATTACAATGTTAAATCTTTTTAAATTATTTATATCATACTTCAGTAACGTAAGTAATTGCCACGTCAGATTTTAGCTGAAACCTCACATAGTAATAGTTAATTTTCCAAAGACACTTCGCAAAATTACGTTAATACTATCTATCTAACCTCTTAAAAAAGTTCAAGCAATAAAACAAAGTTTCGGACATAGAAATTCATTAAAATCATTCTCTAACTGATCCAGTCGTAACACACTTCTCATCGTAAGTTAGCATGCATTGACTTTGAAAAGTCGTCCAAAACTAAGTTGGCTTATGTTTATGGAACTATTCGGTGTTCCGATACACATGCAAGAACTCGCGCCAAACTCGCGGCAAACTCGAGGCATAGTTTGTTAACTGGAGCAGCTGTAAAACAAAGTGGCGAAGGGTCTAGGAACTTAGCGAACACAACGGGAACTATCCACCCTCGATAATACGGCAAACAAAAGTTACTACAGCCCTTGAAACATGTCGGTTGTGCAGATATAAAATACTGAGACTTCCATCTTTAGAAATACGATTAACGCCATATTTAAATACTAGCTGTTGCTCATGGGTTTGACTGTATAGAATTTAGTGATCGCAATAAGATCCGAAAACATTCGGTTTAGGTAAAAAGTATCCTAAGTCCTTAGGTATCCCAATGCTAAAAAATCAGGTGCCCTCGTAGCTCCACTTAACCTTAAAAAATATATTCCCGTGGGAACGCTGGATTAAATAATAAGTATTCTATGTCATTCTTCGCACTTCAAGCTACCCCTGTGCCAGTAATCAGCCCGAGTTGTTTCGTTACAATAGAATTACAAACAAACAGGGTTTTACATTTTTATGTTAGTTAGAATACTTCACAGAAATTTACAAAGAAAATATTGTAGCAATGTCGATATATACATACATGGTCCATTAAACACAAAGACTATATCAATCTATTAATTTATTGTAAAAGAAGCTCTTAAATTGTTAGATTTTTAAGCATCCAAATTACTTAAAGTACTAAAACTGTGAAATCGATCCCAAAAACAAGTTAAACTAGGTTCAGCTGAAGTATTGCGACGGGACGATAACGAGTCGCGCCTACCCCCGACCGCTTCCCCCGTCTGCAGATAAACTTTTAAAATGACTTTGGAAGCTTTTGAGCTTTTAATCGGTAAAGTTGTACAGACAGACAGTTCGGGTACAATCCTTGAACCGCTTGCGCCGGCGACGGCCGACGCTGAACTTTGTTTTACAGGACTACTTTTCTTCTTGTTTCAAGGTTGGACTCTTAAAACAAACTCCAGTTGGAGTTCACGAACTCGGGCGCCAACAATTTACAAATTTCTCTGTTCCATAACAACTAACTGCTGTGTCGGGGAAAGTTGTCGTGCGTACGTCTTTAGTGTATTGCGCCTTGATACCAGCTGGTTTGTGTAAACACTGATGCTTAATGTGTCACATACAGCTTGTGGATGTAAACCTATAGGTATCGATTTTTTATAGTAAATACTTTGTAAACTGTTTATAAAAAAAATGACGTATATACATTCATCAAAAAAAATCGACTAATCTAATATTTACATTTCTGTACTGAATGTGTATTTCACCAGCTTCTGGGAGTTGCTCAATTCCTGGGCAGCCAACAAATTCATGTTCCTATTTAAATTTTAATATTATGTATATATACTGTATGCCTTAGGCGTTGCATTTTTTTAACTTCAAGGACGCAAAACTTTCCTTAGCGAAAGGCGGTCTAGGTCATAATCTACTACTATACTAGCCAGTGCAAATCGTCAGACATTGTCAGGCTAGTGGCCAATCAACTGTCAGATATTGCTGTATGTATATGAATATGTAACATTATGCATAAAAAGAAAAACCGATGAATTGTATCGTCTTAAAGTTGGCCATCAAACAAATTGGAATAGCATATTTACCTTCGTCAACGTCTTGTCTAATATTTGACAAAAAACTAGCCAACCATTTGTCGTAAAACAAAGAACAACCAAACGTTTTAACGACGTTGTAAATCATTGATGAAGTTTGGCAGCCACTGTCCGGCGCGGGGTATTCAATTTGTTTAAGTGACATTGATAACGAAAAGTGCGGTGAAAAAAAACGCGTCTGCTGAATTTGACGGGCGTCCGCCGTCCCCTCGAGCGGCGACGTTTTGCAGTTCACGCTTCAAGTGCCGAGTTTTGGCGACTGTCAGCTGACTGCGTTCAAATGATTGACGTCCAATTTTTTAAATACCACATTTTGTTCCTATAAAATTGTTACCCACATGTACAAAGTCAAAAGTTAAGTTTTACTTTTTGACGATACCATGTAGATAAAGTATGTATTTAACATACGCAGTCATAGAGTTAGTAAATATAAATACCGGTTTAAAAAACAATATACAATCTTGTGCCAAATAATTATAATATATTTTTTGTCTAGTTTTCATTTTACTTTCGCATTTTAGAGCTGAAACATAAGCTAAGTGCAGTATTGGATATTGCGCGTAAATTTTACGTAACTAGAAATAAATAGGTTGCGGGTATAGGGCGGGACGGCTTGGGCGGGAGCTTGCGCGCGCATACCCCCCTCCCCACTTTCCCCCCATACCACAGCGTAGCCCACAGTCAGCTCGGCATAGTCCGCGAATCGCGTCGAGGCAGCTACCGCGTACCGCTACGTGCTAAGCGCTACGCCGATCCGCCGCTACACGGAGAAACTTTCCGTCGTAGACGCGCTACGCTTGCTACGAACTACAAAATGCTCGTTTAACCACGCTACTATTTTGTGTAATTTTATAGTGTAGTGTTTTTTTTATTTGTGATTGAAAAAAAAAAACTTAAGTGCGTGATGAAAAGCTTCCCTTCAGTTTTATAGTGATGTCGGCTCTCGTCCGGCCTGTTTGGTAAGTCGAAAAATTATGTCAAAAACTTTTACAAAACACTATTTTTAGGAAAGTAGTTAAAAAAACGGAAAACCTTGTTTTAACGTTGTTTAATTACGTTTTAATGTTACGGAAATTTATTTCAGCGGTGTATTCTACGTCAGTGAAACGAAGAAGATTAAAAAAAATACGTTACCGCACAATTCCCACGTTCGTAAAACCATTTCACTACATGCTTTCAAGTATAGGTATTGACTTTGTGTGTTTGATAAGCGTCTGTCAGTAAATTACTGTTCGTCCCACAGTTGTCAAATTTGCTTAAATCAAATTACGGCAATTATCTAAGTCGACAAATGCCGCGGCTTGCGTTAGACGGAATACGTAATGACGCGTCTAACCAACCCCTTAGCTAAACAAATATGGGTAATTACGTACAACACATACATTTAGACATTATGCAGATGTTATGAGTTCTTATGTGTATGTTATTTTGATTTATGTTATGACTTACGAGAGCAAAGTTTGGTAGAGTCGTTAATTATAATGTTATCTATATATTTAGTAACATTTAGTTAATTATTTTAATCAAATATTGCTTTAAGCAGATATATATACTTTTTATGGATTTTATCTGAATTGTTTTAGAATAAAATATAAGGTGCATAAATTTTATTTATAAATATATTAAGTTAAATAATATAAATAGGAATAAATATTCCTTCTCTTGGCACCGAATATTGCGGCAATTTTACACATTTAGGAATTTTCTCCCAACATGTACAAAACTTATGATAGTGCAAGCCCTCATTTTACCACTCATTGATTATGAGGACGTGTGTTACCCTGACTTACATTCTGATTTCCTTAATAAACTGGATCGACTTCAAAATAACTGTATACGTTTCATCTTCGGCTTACGTAAATATGACCACATTTCCTATTTTCGCAAACAACTTAAATGGTTGCCGATACGCCAACGCAGAAGTGCTAGAATTCTCAAAACCCTCTACTCCATTCTAAACGATCCTTCATCCCCAAGCTATTTGAAGTCTCGACTGCAGTTTATCAGCTCTCTTCACGAACGTTCACTTCGCTCTTCTCAAACTCTTCTTCTGTCCACTCCTCGTCACCGCACGGGTTTCGTCTCAAATTCTTACACCGTCCAGGCAATAGGACTCTGGAACGCGCTTCCTACAGAAATTCGCAGAGCACAGAGTAAAAACTGGTTTAAGCTTAAAGTCAAAGAATTTTATCTTAAAAAGATTACATATGAAAACTGACTCTCCAACTATCCACAATAAAGATGTTCGGTATGTGACATATATAATTATGTATATATTTATATATAAACTTATATTTTATTTATATTTGTAAATGCTAATCTTTGTATTTTTATGTATCTATAAGTATTATGTTATATTATACTGAAATATATTTTCTATGTGTTTATGTATATGTTATTTTATTATTTTTTTAAAAACATTTAAATTGAATATGTACACCGCCAACAGTGTCTCTGTTTAGCCCTATGGTTGGCTGGTAGAAAATGCTATATAGCATTAAGCCCGCCATGTACACCAATGTGTTCAGAAGTGTAAATAAATAAATAAATAATAATAAAAAAAATATTTTTGATTCCTACAGTAAATAATATTTTGTAGTAATGCAATATACAGCTATAAGTATACGCCATAGTGTTACATAAAAATAAAAATATTAGTAATGAAATAAAATGTTTGCAGTCGTTAAAATATGAAATTTATGATAACGATATTAGGCGTATACATTAAATACATTTATTTGTAAGTTTATTATAAGTTTTAACATCAGCATAAAATTAATTTCGAGTTATGACAAATGATGTTTTTATAAAAATAATTTGCTGTGACAATAATATAGTCAATGACGATAAAAACAATAGTCAAGAATAAAAAGATAGTCAAATGTGAAACGATATTTCAACTACGGTGTTCAAGCAGAAATAGTTTTTCTGATAAGCTAAAATAATATACAACATAGTAGCAGTTAGGTATACATTACTTCAAATTTTATTTAGACAGGTTTCAACGTCATCTCTAACAGTTTTCAGTTATTAAATGAGCATTAATTTTTTTGTTACATTTTTTAATAGCTTTCGTATTTAGTACATGTATAGTACAGTGTATGTATAGTTATGTTTTTTTGGCTAAGGTTTCTCCGGATCCTCTGAACTGATCCGACAAATGTTTAATGTTTTCTTCGGGATATTGTTTAAAAGCTGAAAAACGTGAACCGACCCCTTTTCAATGCTTTATTTTTAAGTTTTGGCAAACAAATCTTTAAAGTTCTAAGTGCTATTAGTTTACACCTTTGATAAAGCATAGCCGTGATAGTGCTTTAGACCCTGAGAAAAAGCATTTTTAATAACAATGATGTGTAATAAACTGTTAATTAATTTCATGTATTTCACATAAAAATCTCATTGAGTTGAGAAGTTGCTGCACTGCTCATTCACGCTTAGTTACATATCGCGTCATCCTTGTTTTTATTCAAGTTTGCTGTCACGTTTTAAGCAACACTAAACAATAAATACTATAGGAATACAGAGATTTAAGAAATGTTTAAGTCTACATTACTAAGTCATACATTTTTATTTTAGGTTCTTTGCAGTGCAAGTACTTTCTTTTTACTAATGAAAGATTAAGCTGCAAAATAGAAATCTAAGACTTTTTGTACAAATACTAATAGGCAAACTTTATATTATTTTGTTAATTTTTATTTGAAAACCGGATCACCACGGTTTTTTGAATTTGGAACTAATGTAATATAACCACAAATATAAATTTTAAAACACTATAAATAACTATTATCGTAAATAGAAAAAAAGGGCACTATCCTTCGACGATCTTGGTTTTTAAACTCCTTTTTCAATAAACTTATTTATTAGGTTTTTTAATTCAGCTACTAAACTAGCCAAAGAATCAACTGAAACTAACTACAGCAATTTATTTTTATTCTTCAGATATTTACATATAATATCATACACTTGGATAATCAAGACTTGTATAAAAGCCAGTTTTGTTTCTAAAGTGCGATGTTAGTTATAGCCTTATTAACAAACACAAATAATGTATAAAAACCGTTTAATATTAAAATTACTTATTTGATAATAACTAAATTACATACTACTTTTAAAACGTCCTATTACTAGTTTTAAAGCGTTCGAACAAAAATTCTCTGTTTTTTCTGAATTGATTGTTAAAATAAAATTGTTTTGTTCAAAACAAAGTGTATGTGGAAGTACTTTTTGAAGTTTTTTTTAACTTTAACAACAAAAATTAGTTCTACTACCATTAAGTCTGATTTAGTAAAAAAATGTTATAATTTAATTGCTGCCAAAACATACAGTTATCATTAATCCAAAATTTATTTTTGAGCACCGAAAATTATATCAAAAGCTATATGAACAATATCAATGACATATGTTTTTTCGCCGTGACGTCTAAAACATGTTTTCAAACGATCTCTTACCACTACTAATAAAGAATCAATCAAAATTAATCAAATATTTTTATCGTTAATCCATATTTCTACATCCATTTTAATATTATAAATGCGAACGTAACTCTGTCCGTCTGTCTGCCTGTTATCTCTTTACGCTTAAACAGCAGTACCGATTAAAATAAAATTTGGCATGGAGATAATTTAAGTTTTGGGGAAGGACATAGACAACTTGGAAATGTCAAGTGTAATTTGGTTTTTTTTTCTTCTATAATTGAGGAGTTTCCGTTAAAATCCTACACCGCTAACCAAATTTAGGGTGGATAGAACCGCGGGCAAAAGCTAGCATCCTTAATATAACATTCATAAAGTTAAAACAGATGAGTAAAACGCTTAATAGGAATGTAGATATTCAGTTGAACGTATTTCACGTGTTACGCCTCCGAGGGCGCGCGCCCATCGCGATAACGCTTCAAATTGTTTCCAGCCGAAGCTATCTGATGGGCTACCTTCACCGGCCCTGGCGGTTAATTGTGCTATCTCTCACACTTACCACTACTACTTTCTTTGTATGTAGTGTATTATTACTCGCTAGATATTATGCATACTTATACGTACAAGTTATAAGAACAAGTTTTTTTAAAGTTTTTAACTTTTTTCAGAAATAATAAAAAATAGTTTAATCTAGAAGTAAATTAATTTTATAACTAAGTAAAATTTTATGGCAACGCAGTGCGTTTTAGACCTACTAGCTTTTATCCACGGCTTTACTCGCGCTGAATTCCTTTATCGGCTTACAGTACCTCTTTGATTTTGTAATAAGGCAGTTTGCTGTAGCTATGGGAAATCGGTTATAGGTGCTTCTTCGGGATGTTTAAATTTTTTCGACATACAAAGTAGCCATATAACAGTCAAATCGGTTTAATTGTTGTGGCGTAAAGGAGTAAGAAACATATTAACATTCACGATCGCTTACTCGGTATTAGGTAGTATGATAGGATAACAGAGCCGAATTTTTAATTTCTCTTGAGAGGAAGTTATTGTAATAGGTCCGAAAATCTAAATCGCTGGATTTGCCTGACCTGGAGAATAGTTTGCCATCATTTTTAGAGTGATGTCTGTGTGTGTGTGTGTGTGTGCGTGTGTATATGTATGTATGTATGTAAGCTTTTTCTACCCCTCGATATCTCAGAACCAATGTTCTAAATTGCTCTCGTGACCATATCAATCGATATGCCACGTCATAATTTAGATCTGAAAAGAGTTTCATTAATTTAGTTCAAAATTTGTCCTGTGGTTTGTTTTTTATCGCTAAAAAACTATTTTTTTTAAAGTCGCAATAATAAATCTTCATGTATAAATTCTCAAATATAAAAAAACTATTCTCAAGAGAAGTTGCTCGTGCGGTATTTGTCATGAATTATAAGTTAATTAAGATATGTGTGTGACTTACAGACATACTAGTACATACCTACATTAAATCATGCCTGTTTCCTAGCAGGGTAGGCATAGACCAAATCCTTCTGCCCAAAACAGGAGTATATTGTATTGTCTAGTGTAGTGTTTGTTGTTTTTGGGTTTCAAACTTCAAAAATATTGTTCTGTAAATATATATAGAATGGTGTAAATGACCTTTATATATACATTTCAAATAGTAGAATATTGGTGTACATATTTTTTTTCTAAGCTAATTTTTAACTAACTGGGTATTGTAGTGGTACTAAGGTGTATATCTGACTGGTTTTTTGCTTATAGGCGTGGGATTTTAACTCCTTGAATATAATAAACAAATTTGCTATACAGTAGCTGTAGCTATAGTGCATCTATGCTGAATTTGGTTATAGTTATAACTTTGTCATCTTTTAAATTTTCTGGGATGAAAAATTTGTTTCTCTCCATATTAGGAAAAACAAACATACAAACTCGCTTTCGGATTGTTGTGTATAGTGATTAAAAATGGTAGTAAAAATGTAAAAGTGGGGCGATTTGTAATTACGGGAAGGGTATACGTAGGGTGCCAGATAAAAGAGCTTTGTTTACACGGGGCGAAAAAGATAAGTGCATACATTATCTCATTACAGTTATCGATAAAAAAACTATAACTTTAAAATACCAATCCCATTAAAAGCCATTGAATAACATGAAAGTTACAAAAAAAGTATTTTTGCGGCTGCCATATATTACATACATATATACATATAATACATTACTATAGCTCGATTTTGCGTCTGCCCAGAACCTGAAAATGTGGAGATAATGTGTTGCACTTCTTTAAAAAACTAATGACTAAATTAACTTTAACGTCGCAGGGTTGTAGGAATAACATAGTGCCTATATCTGTATATATAAAATATTTGTATATAAAATCTCTATCTCTCTATTATCTCTATATATAAAAGAAGAAACTGTATGATTCAAAGACATATCAACGCACCGCATACCGTTTGGCATATGAATTCCTTACTGGACTTAGAGCATGACAACGAAAGGATTTTTCTAAATTTATCCCCTAAAGGGGTTTCAAATCAGTAAATTTTCAAGTTAAATGCATTAAAATTAGTTTTAGCCTTTAAGTTGAAAATAAGGATTAACGTGTTTTACAGTTTTTAAAAATCATCCCCTAGGGGCCAAATAAAAGATGAAAAGTATGAGGGTGAAATTTAAAGTCTACTCTTCTACCCGTGCAAAATATAGCCGACCGATTTTAAGCTTTTTTGGCGACCTTAGCAACTATGAAACTACGCAGGAGTCGACGTTACTACTCTTAATTAAATTGTTTAATTCATTATCTAAGTCTTTAGAAAACTTATAAACACGCTTTTTGAATTTTTTTTATACCACTAAGGTGGCAAACAAGCTTACGGTCCGCCTGATGGTAAGCGGTCACCGAAGGCTATGTCGCACGTTGCTGACCCTTCAGGAATCTAATTCTAAATCTTAAGTCTTCTTTCTTGAAGAACCCCATTCTGTAGTCCTTAGAGAAAATCTACTTTTTAAGATGGAAAATAAGCTTAGGGCCTGCCTGATGCTTAGCAGTCACCGTAGCCTATGGCCGGTTCTCACAATGGCGGCATTACTCGCGTGTTCCCGACCGCTCTTTTAAAATCTATTAACTCCCTTCTTTTCCTATTCCCTAGGAAAAACTTCAACTGGACTATCCACAACCCAAGCTATGGTGCTTTGTTGGGAAAAGAAGACGTGGCTATCATTTCAAACAAAACTTCAAAACAAAAACCCATTACATGTTATATTACCATGATATATAGCGTCTAAACTAACTCTAAAGTCTATTTAACATTTTGTAACGTTTGATATAAGAGTAGTATGTTAAGCTTTTAAACCTTTTGAGCTACAAATAATGCAGTATAATAATATAAGTTACCAAGCATATATGCATACGTGACGGGAAGAGGGTTGATACAGAGTGTGATAACCCTCACTCAAGACTAAGCCCTTCCGTTAGGGTTGTACAAATTCACCGCGTATATTTTTTTTTAACAATCCTTCATTTATTTTAACAAATAAGTGGCTATGCTTACTGATTATATATCTTTAAATAGTTACAACTAATATTTGAATTATTTTTTGCACACAAAGCATAACATGTTACAATTTTTATTATTGTGCTTGTGTTTTCTGAAGGTAAGCATATACTTACGCTGGGAGTTATTTTTCACATGAAGTTCGTAAAAAACTGAATTATGAACAGAGAAAATGCTAGAAAATGAGTATTGAATAGACGAAGGTTAAGCCATCACTAAGCCTGTCAACGGCCACCTTTGCCCTTCGTCAGTGCGTGGTATTATATCTGGTCCTTTTTTCTTATGCAAACACTTTCCGCCTTTTTCAGGGTGTAAATCCATCTAGCAGCTTAGGGTGTCCCACATTTCTGATCGTGGGTGACATCTAGAACGTTACAAGTTGTATATTTGTTTGTATAAGTAGAGCGGTTACAACCATTTTAGACTCCTATTAAAATTTCTAGATACATAATCAGAATTAATTTCCGTGAACTAACACTTCTTTAAAAAAAATTTAACAAAAAAACAACATCCGGCTTCAAAAAGATGCACAAAAAGGTAAAATTACCTATTGCCAAAAATCTGATCTGAAATACAGTTTAAAGTTGGTGTCTGTGTGTACCTAACAGTTTATAACACACTTCACTTACATGACTCTAACATCAGACGGTAATTAAGGTTAGATTTTTTGAAATAAGTAATTATTTTTACCTCTTAAGTGCTTTCTGTGAAGCCGGTTGTTTTTTTTTTTTGTTTAAAAGTATTTATTTTTTGCTTTTGAGTGATGAATTGCTTTTTATCATACACTAAAAACATAGATACTTGTAACACAATTTTATACAATCAACAACATAAAAGGCGTGTTTCACCAGTTCCAATTCAACATCAATTGTTTAATTTAAAGTTTTAAATCCATTTCATTAATATGGGACCACCTGAGGAGGATATTGTTCCGAATACAGAAAGAATTTTTGAAATCTGTTCACAATTGACGGAGAAATCTGTGAACATACATAAAAAAAGAATACTTCTCTAACATAGAACCTCCTCCTTTTTTGAAGTCGGTTAAAAGAGGAGAAGGAGGACCATGCAGAAATGTTATGAGATGTTCAAATCGGAACGGTTAAAATTGCCCACGAAAACCAGAGTTAGGATAAGAAAATATTTTTGAATCCGATCATTTATTATTACTTACTTACTGAAATGTGTTAAATGTGTTTAATTCAGTGTCAAAAATATTTTATTTTATCTTGCTTAAAGTAGCTATACTATGATAAAAGCATAGGCAAAAAACTAAAAAAATATTTTTTTTAACACGTTTCATATCTATATACTAAAAATCTATTTTACCGCCTACAGTCCTACTGTAGCCCTATGGTTGGCAGGTACAAAATATTGTATAGTATTAAACCGTCATTCTGCAACAATTTATTTGTGCAAAAAGAATGATTATAGTATTTTAAAAGTTATTGGCAACCCTAATATTGGGCGCGGGTAAGGGCCCGTTCGCTGCTCGCGAGGATGCCAGTCCGCTGCTACACAATGCATCGCAGACGGTACTTGTACCATTACCCCACTTACTTTTACTCGAATAAACTATTGCTGTATTGATTATTGTGCTCATATGTTAACTGCTGTTTTTAACTAATCGATTGTATCCTGCGTTTTGACTGGCCGTAATCTTTGACGTAAATAAAAAAAATATACGAATACTTTCTTACAGTACTTCATTTATCTTACGTATACTATTCTAATATTTTATATAATAAAGAATTTTCTTGTTTGTTTATTTATTTACTAACTAATTTTACAAATTCTTTTACTAATTGAAAGCTACACTATCTACAATAACATAGGCTTCTTCTAATTAAAATCGGATAGGAATGAAAAGTATTTTTCACCTGTCCAGTACGCAATGAGTGGTTTTGGTGTTTTGTATTAGCGAGTGTGGAAAAAGTGATTATACGAATGATTACAAATTCGAAAATTAAATTTTAGCACAACGCGACGCTGTTAAAAAACACGTGAATTAAGGCCTATCGGAACTCTTATCTATAAAAACGGCAAAAAAATCACGTTTGTTGTATAGGAGCCCCCCTTAAATATTTGTTTTATTTTAATTTAATTATTTATTTTTAAATTGACTATATAACCTAATATTCTGTGAATATTTTAAGCGTCTACCTGCTGCCGTTATCAACATCAAGCAAATAAAATCACGTTTGTTGTTTGAGAGCCCCTGAAATATTTGTTTATTTCTGTTTTTTAGTATTTGTAGTTCTAGCGGCAACAGAAATACATCTTCTGTGAAAATTTCAACTGTCTAACTATCATAGTTCATGAGATATAGCCTGTTGACAGACGGTCGGACGGAAGGACGGACGGACAACGGAGTCTTAGTAATAGGTTTATTACTAAATACCTTATTAACATAGGCTTCTTCTAATTAAAATCGGATAGGAATGAAAAGTATTTTTCACCTGTTCAGTACGCAATGAGTGGTTTTGGTGAATTACCCTTTGGGTACGGAACCCTAAAGAACAAATTTTAGTTTTTTAACACTACCACCTGGGGCCTGATTCTCGTGCTGATAGAGATAATCTCGAATTTGAGATATGTTTAATTGATTTGCTCATAGCTTGTTAATCGCGGTAACTGTTTTAGTTAACAAATCAACTAGTTTGAACTAGAAATATCGAAAAAACATGGCGGATATCGTTTGCAAATAGTTTTTCGTATTCTTAGAACCTCTCTTTAGGCATATGATGTACGCTAGCGGTCGTAATGCATCAAGTGGTCGGTAGCAGTAGAGATAGAATGTCGCACGGAAAGTGGTATGAAAAAGAGTCAGAATTAATGATATTAGTTGATTAGTGATTAGGTAAATGCTTTTTTATCGATTATATTCAGCAATTGTGGACCAAAGCTTCGCTAACTCTGAAGTCAAGGTTAGTTAAATGCAATTCGTCTACCCCCTTTACAGTGCTACCTAAGGTTGACCACACGCGAACACTTAAGCAACAATTTTCAAACTTTAACTTACCAACCTTGTTCACGATAACTATTAGCCTCATAAATTCCAAATTTAGTTTTGACTGCACCAAGCTAAAATGTTATTATAAATATATATAATAAATAATATAATTTTAATACAAAGCGAGTAACGACAAATGGCAAAATGGACCCCTATTGCTGTCACTTTGTTGTGGTGTCAATCACCGCAGTCTAAGTATATCACGTGTCTCCAACCCGTAAACTAAGTCATGAAATTGGGATATTTTGTGTAAAATTTTGAACAAAAACGAAATAATTAATATTCATTCATTTCATAATTGTTTAGAGCTCATTGAGTAGAATACAAATATATTTCTTATTATTTTTATGTTAGAATATTTAAGGATGTCAAAATTGTCATGTTTAAACCATTTTTGTTACCGGGTCTTTAGCAAGAACTTAATTGAATAACACTTGACCTACCGTTCCCCTTAAATTACTCCAAAAAAAACCTCCTAAAAACCTAGAATATATGCTTGGTGAAAAAAGGCTATCTCCCACATTATGACGTAGGTGTGTTTCGAGCCACTAGTTAACCCTTCTTGTAATAAAAACAGTGACATTATATATCAATGCACAAAATTATCATGACTACATAGGATGAACAATATAGTACACAAATTAATACGTCAAATTTATACAATCTCTTCAGTGAGAAACAGAATTTATCTGCCGTCATAGCTTATTTCTTGTAATTCATGACTTTGGTTTATTTTGTTACTTTGGTTGTGTACGTTTCACATACAGTAATTGACTCAGTTTATTGTATTCAAATTATTAATTTATTTTACTATATAGCTAAAAACTTGAAATATATATTTCTAAAAGTATACATGAGACCAGGTTAAGGCCTCGAAAATATCATGTGATCTGAGAGGTACCTACCGTTTAAAATGACTATTAGGTAATTTACTTACAACACATCTATATTGCGTAGGTATTACTGGATCAAATTAGAATATCCCGTAGTTATACACCGGGAAATAACATATATACTTAATTATTGTTTTTAGAAATAAATTCCCAGTAATAACTATGACCTAATTCCCATAGCCAGAGCTATATCTTGCTGCAGTTGTGTAAGAAGTTTCTGCGGGAATTCCAGTATACATGTATTTAGATGATGATTTACAGACAGTATAACGGAATCTGCTGTCAAGAGCTAGTATTTTATAAAGCTTTTGTGTGTTATATGATGTTAAAACTTTTGGTCGCGACTCCGCTTGTGCTACGTTCGGTTATCGGCGAGGGATTCCTACTGCAAGTCCTTAATGTAGTTTTGGTTATCGTGTCTGCGCTAATCCGACCCACACTTGACGTTATTCTAAGCAGCTATTTTTTTCCTATCCTATCACAAATTTTAATAAAGTCGGTTCAGCCTAATTCCTTTTAAGCCTATGTGCGCTAATCCAACTCACAGTTGACAGTTTAGGCCTATGTTCTTCCCTAAGGTGCAAGCTATCATACTGCCAAATTTCATTGTGATCGGTTTAGTTGTTTCGAAATTCGAATTTCATTTTATATTTCTGACTTCAGAGCATTTGCAGAGAACCTACTAATTGGTTACAATCGCCAAAAATATTACTTATAATAGAGTACTTTGCTAATTTTAACACCGGTCGTCCGTTCAATTAGTATTGGTGTTAAAAATATGAAAATTTTAGTTTCATATGTAAAAAACTGTCACGCGTTTTTGTACGTACATTAATGTTATTGTGATAAAAGTACAACTGACAATACAATTTTAGTCCGTGAAACGTTAGATTTGGTATGGAGATAGTTTGAATCCCGGAAAAGGACATAGGATAGTTTTTATCCCCAAAATTAACCGAGTTTAAACGAGCTATAGCTTGCTACAGCTATCTTCGTTAATATAATTAAGGAGTTAACGTAAGAATCCCACGCTTATAACCAAATTTAGGGGGGATGGAGCTATACCATTATTATTATAAAAGCAAAAGTTGTCTGTTACTCGATCACGCCCTCAACCACTTAATGGATCAGGAACTGCTGAATCGATATTGATGAAATATATGTATGGAGTTTGAGTCCTGGGGACATAGGCTTTTTTCATCCCAGAAAATCCAAAAGTTACCGTGGGAATAACTCTAACGTTTGTTAACCAATTCTGCCGCAATAGAGCATCCAATTGAGCTTAGATTTGCACCGAGACATTTGAAGATATGGAAAAGGACAAAGAATACTTTTTATCCCGGAAAATCCAAAAGTTCCCGCGGAAGTAACTAGAATCGAATTCCTGGTAGTGGAAGTAGCTGGCTATAACAAACTTCTTTAGTGTAATCAAGGAATATCGGTAAGAATCCATAATGACCAAATTAAGAGCTAGCGCTGCCAAAAGTTGGTAGCTGATAAATATTTATTTAACTTATTTGGTACTTTTGTACCTACTTTAGGATACCATGTAATTTATAAGAAATTGCTCGTTTTTAAACATACATAGGTTTCTTCTCCCTTTATGTCAATTCCTTGACCCGATAACTGATTTGAGGGGTGTGGGTACGATTCCCCCACAAGAAAAACATATATTCTAGTGTTTGTTTTGAGACTGTATGTCTTCTATGTATAATATGTATTAATTTACAAAAAATAAACTATACATAAAAATATTTATTTTATAACGTGAAGCTCTACTTAAAAAGAATTCTGCAAAATTCGTCTCCTAAAGGCTTACTCCCTTTACTTTAACGAAAAAATAGAGGTAGAAAGTTTGTTTGAAATCTGTCAATTTTTGAAAGACCATGAGTATTTGGGCTTTTTTGCAAGTTAAGAATAATTATTAGGGGAGGCTATAGGGGATGAAACTTTCAATGGGAATCCAGTTATTTTTGTAAATAAAACAAAAAGAATTACGGGTTTCAGCATTTTTGGAAAATCATCCCTCTAAGACTAATATAAGACTCAAATCGCGAGAAGAACAGCGCTTGAAACCAGCTGGTTTAAATATTTGTTGCTAGCTGTTGCCCGCGGCTTCAATCGTGTGGTTTTTAAGTTAATGCTAAGAAGAAGAGAATAATAAGAAGCTAGATAAAATACACTAGTTGGCTTTATAAGACAAGCCGGTTGTACCTTTTAAACACGCCTCTGCAGATAATTCCACACGTCATCCAATTTATCAGCCATTCTCAGTTATAATTCGTTGTAAAGTTAGCCACTTTCCGTTAATGCCATTTAAACGTTAAACTCAATTCGGGGCTGAAGCCAAATTGGTAGAGCATTTATCTTTCCCGGAGAGTCGATTTAAAAGCAAAATCACGCAAGCACACGCCGCCATTATCGCCGGCTCAAGATCCGCAGGCCGCGGCAACTCTATGAATCTAATCCGGAGGATTTAGCCGCTGATTTACAGTCGGGTTCGTGCCAAGGAGGGCGCCACTGTTCGAAAGAAAAGTGATAATGTCTTAATCCTACCACACTCAAGTTTCCTTGCGTTCTCGCCTTCCCCAATTTTATGGTCGCCCGCCCAGACGGCACGTTTTGATTTATGATTTCAATAATTAAGAATTCTAAGGTGCAATTTGAATTTGGGAGCCGTGATTTCTAGAGGGCCGCGGGAGGTCGACGCGTGTTTGTTATTGCTCAAGCCGCGGGGCGAGAAAGGGTCTTAGCTCTCATGACTTACCTTGCGTTTCTAAGAAATTATGTGGAATTATCGTAAATTATGAATAAGACGTGCATTGCTCGTATTTGACTGAGAAATTTCAGTTATGTTTAAGGTAGCACTTGGCCGTGACTCCATAGGCGTTAAAGTCGGAATTGATATGAGTTGCTTACCTATAAAGACTCTACTTGCCTAATTTTAGCCTCGTAGGTCAAAAATTATTAGTAACAGTTGTCTGGCTTGGTCATTAATTTTATTTTATTGTTACCATGGGCCTGTTATTTTTAGTGATTTTTCAGTCATCACGCACTGATAATTTTTGTTTTTTATCTTCAAGTAGAGAAGTAGAGTTATTTTATTTATTTATTATTCATGATGGACTTAATGCCATAAGTTACATTCTCGGCTAGGACATCTCATTATATAAAAAAACTGAGCATTAAAATATTGCAATAACTAACATAAATTATACATAGGTACATTTAAATAATAGTCTTTATTCTAGACGGTAAGCAGAAAACATTTTTGAAAATAGGTAAAAATCATTGAAAATACATTTTAGTTATAACTTACCGCCATAAAATCATAAAACTGAATAATTAAAAAAAAACTTATCAAAAAATAAAAAAGACTAAATGTATCTACATCAACTACTATAGACGGTAAGCAGTACAGATTTTTATGCATTGTAACTTAATATACTTATAATTGGTTTTCGTATATAAATTGTGTCATTGCAATAGAAGCTTTGATTGGAAGTGCTTGGAAGCATCAGTGTGCGACCCGCTTTCACGAAGTGACGTCACGCTGTTGGTCGATTTCGGTCGAGGACGCGTTAGACTGGTCGCGGTACACATACGCCTGTAAGATTAGTTTTATGCTGGCCGTTTTAAAGAGAAAACCTAAAAGTTTCATGCTACGTAAAACTTAAAAGACTAAGCTGTGCTAGACACAGAACATTCGGTTGATGATGAAATAATATTTTTTTTTTTGTGACAAAGAGACATTTAAAAAAAGATAAACGAAACATCTATAATTTAATTTTTATAACATTATAGAATATGTGGGTACCTACTTATCAACGTATTCCAACCCAATTTTATCTGACTTAAGTAAGCCAACACAAACGTAACCAAAACCAACGTCTTAACTTAATCCAGTCGCGTTCTCTTCCGTCTCTCTCTTCTCATATCGCGCCCTAATCTCAAGGTATTACAATTAACGCAACCCCGAGATAACCCGCACTCGCCACCCGCTGATAAAGGTCCTCATGAGCACTAGTTTAAACCGGTTAAGCATCTCCACCCTCAGGGTTTATCTAATTACCCTACGCATACACAAACGTTTCCCTGAACGTAGAAACGCGCGTTACGATCTAATCTGGGCGACGGAAAACTATCACGTTCTGGGTAATTTCGGCGAACGGTAGTAGGGACTTAAGGGGTGCGTCACGTTTGAAAATGTTTGCCGGGCGCAGTGCTATCGGTATTCCGAACTTCCGTTGGGCTCGCCCTGGAGTACCTTCGTCAAGGGCCATCGATTACAATCTAAAGTTGAGTCTGGCTCATATTGCACAACTTTCCAAGAGTTTGCGCTCGATCAATAAGTCGGCGGGATTGCTTTATATGAAGTAAGTTATAACTGTATTTATATTGCATTTTTTTTAATTTTTTTAAGTTTGCATCTTATACGTATTACATTCTTAACGATAGAACAAAAACAACACTTGTTTCCTTAATGAAGAACCTCCTTATAATATTATTAAATAAATTAAAACTGTCAAAAAGACAAACACAGGGTGACATTATAGGTCATAAGGCTTGGTACTTTAGGTACGGAATCCTTGATAAAGTTTTTGAACAATACAGCCACGCGGCACTCCGCTGAATCGGGACCGTGTTCAAAAATTCACTATCCGGTTAGAGTTACATGCTGTCCCTGTGTGTTTTGTAGAATAATGAATTTATCCTGCTGTCAGTGCTACCTAGGTTAACCCAAGTTGGATTTATAAACTGAACGCGCCTCAGGATGCTGTTTTGCTCAAATTTTTTTTTTTTTTATTTTATGACCTACTATCTAAGACCTTTAGTATGATTTGAACAGATCAATAAATCCATAAATAGGACTGCCATAAAAAACTTAATCACGACCACAGATGACAACATCGATAATATAATATAAATAATCAACACCATGTTTTGCTCGATTCGATCTCGACTTTGTTAAATATTTCGTCTCCAACGCAGATAATATATAACTAAGTATTTTATTTGCTAACTTAAATGATATATTAATTCTAATTGTAAATTATATAACAAGTGAAAAAAAGGGAATTTAATTCAAGGGAATTAGTTCCCTACTCAATCCCGAATAGTATAATAATATATAATATAATACCCGTGAAGGATGCTAGAGTAGAATCCTGTGCGGAGCGAGGGTACAAAGGACCGAGATGAAAATTTTTTTCACGTGTTGTATACTCTAATTTTTACCATTGACTGCGAGAAAATAAAAAGTACTATATTTTACTTACTTTTCAGTTACTTTTTAAATATTTATCACATTTTGGTATATATTCAGTAATTATTACCAGGTGACAAGAGAACAATGACATAAAACAACCACAATAACATTTAAAACAATTAGGTTCAATAGAAAAAAAAACAACGAGAATTGGCGGGGTATGTTTTTTTATTATAATTAAAGCCCTATGGAATAGCTCCATGTAGCCATTCAACACGTTTCATATATTTTTTGTTCATAATTGGTATTTTGTACAATTCGTGCTTGTTCCAAATTCAAAATGTTTTTATTTACTCAGTGAGTAAAAGTAAGTTTCACTGTTATCGATAAATAAGATGGCGAGGGGCAATGGTTAAAAATTACTAATTCTACAGTTAAATTTAAAATAAATAGATTATTGTTATTCTTATGTTATTTAACTATTTATTGATTCTGACAAAAAAATTATCAAAAATATGCGAATTTCACAAACAGGTCATTTAATTTTTACTTTTAAATGTGCTGAAGTTTACTTTAGAAATATATTTTGAAAGATTCAAACCTTTTTTCTACCGGACTACGGCAAAGACAAAGGGAAGGATTATGATTTTTGCAGTCTATGTATATCTATGTTTGTATTTACGTATGTTCGACCGTAGCGACTTAACTACTGAGCCGATTTTGATGAATGAGGTGTCAATCGATTCGTTATTATTGTCCGGGTGGCATAGACTATATGATGCATGACTCATTTACTTAAAGATAATCCATAGGGAATAAAAAAAATTTAAACAGTCACTTTTAGGTACCTATAGGCCTCCGCATTCTTTATCCAAGAACTTTATTTTTTTATATCTTTATTACGTTGTGATCCTTCTACCAGGAAACCCGCTACACTGCCTTTTCGTTTAGGTCTTTGCTTCGAACTTTGTTTAATTTTGTACGTCTTATGACGTATGTGACTTTTCAATTTACTCGTAAGACAGCGTTTGTATTTCCTTTAGTCTACTATTAAAAAGTTCGACTTTTAAGAGATCAGACCCCTTAATTTTATCATCTGCATCCGCTTAAAGAGTTTATTTACTAAGATAAAAACTAGGCAAATGTAACATAAGACCACCGACTAGTTATGGACTATTGATCTCATCAAGAGCTCCGAAAAATCTGTAACAATTTTGCTTAGTAATCAGTTAGCGTAGGAACCATACATTATAAAACCACAAGAAGCAGTTCTACCCCTTAAATTAATAAAATAGTTATATAATTTGCATTAGAAACAGTAATTTTTCATGACTTATGTATATCGCAAAATCTATACTAATATTGTAAATGTGATAGTAAATCTGTCTATCTGTCTGTCTCTTACCTCTTCACGCTTAAACCGCTGAACCGATTTAGATGAAATTTGGTATGGTGATATTTTGAGTCCCGGGAAAGGACATAGAATAGTTTTTATCGCGAAAAATCAAAAAGTTCCCGCGGCAATAACCATAACTGAGCTTAAACGAACTAAAGCTTGCTACAGCAAACTTCATTAGTATATAGGTAATTAAGGAGTTCCACGCCGATAACCAAATTTAGGGCGGGTGGAGCCGCTGGCAAAATTCAGTAATTACCAGCTATCCCATTAATATTATAAATATAATAATGCGAAAGTTTGGATGTTAGTTACTCAATCACGCTTCACCAACTGGATGGATAGGGAACCGCTGAACCGATTTAGATAAAAATATAGGCTATTTTTCATCCTGGAAAATTCAAAAGTTACCGCGGGAATAACTATAACGTTTGTTACCGAATCCTGCCGCAACTCCTCTTATCCAATTGCGCAGAGACAGTTGAAGATACGGAGAAGGACAAAAGCTACTTTTGATCCCGGAAAATTTAAAAGATGCCGCGGGAGTGTCTATTACCAAATTCTACGAACGAACCATAGCTGCAGCTATATCAAACTTCTTCAGTATAATCAAGGAGTTGCCGTAAGAATCCCACGCCGATAACCAAATTTAGGGCGGGCGGAGCCGCTGGCAAAAGCTGAGTTGAAAATAATTGAAGATATTCATAGTTTTTTTTTATAGGTGTACTTATGAATATAGATTTCCATTAAATATTATGTCGAATGAAAGAACATTTTATCTTTTTCAAAATCCATATTTTTTTGTCCAGCCTAGTTTAGTTTTAGAGTACTTATATTTTTGGGGTTACGTTTCCAAAGGATGCCAACTAAGCCTACGTTAAATTTTCACAAAAAGTCTTATAATGGCGGATTATCTACCAACTAATAAAAAAATACAATAGTAAAAATTTAGGGGAACCCCACACAAGAAACACGCTTTCGTTGTTTTTGGTCTATGGTAAAACAGTACATATACATATACATTCAAGCTTCAAACTCGCCGCGCGGAAACAAATGCAAGTAGGTATTTTGACGTATACAGGATTCGCGTAAAAAAAGTAGAAATTTTAAAATTGATTTTCTCGTAACTATGAAATATTCAAAACTTAGTCCATCATCTTGAGGATCTTGATCTTGATCATTGAGGATCAAGATAAACATGGCTTAGAACAATTCTAAAATGATACTTTTTCAAAGAAAAAACTTTTTAGGTACCTAATCCCCCAAAGGCTTCAAAATCAAAACTTTCGTCTTTTTCAGTTTTTTTACATCGAGGTTTAAAATATTGCTCAATACGGCCAACCGTATGTCGTAGATGTGTGTGAAAAACTTTTGGTCCCATAATTTAAAAATTATAGATGTTATCTGGAAAACTTGTGTACAGATTATGTTAAAAACGTATACACTGTGTCACACAAAAGGACGGGCATGTCGAAACTATAAGGGTTTTATTTTTACCATTTGGCCACGGAACCCTAAAAATTACGACAGCTACTTGAGCCGTTATTCTTTTTGCAGCTTTTGCTAAAAATAACAACATTACCATATACTCAGGAATAGATTAGAGTAAGTCGAATTGAATCACCTCGTGATTTAACTTTTTTTCCCGAATCCAGCGCCAAAACAAAAATATTGTCTTTTATTATATTATACATGACATGAATATACGTGACGAATAAATTCTAATGTACGGACATATGCAAATACTATATTTTGTTGATTTGTGACACCTGCACAAGGTTAAAGAGGCTAAGTAGGCAGACCACTTCGGTAATTAATAAATCGATGGTTACAATCCCATCCAAATGATTGCAATGACTAAAGTAACAACTGTCACAAATATAAATTAACATCGTCTGATGACGCCTTAGCAAGGTAAAATATTTTTGTTTTTTATAATAAAATGTATTTAAAAAATATTTTTTATAATTTTAATTTAATACTAAAATAATGACTAAAGTATCGTAGACAAATTAAAAAATGTGCTAAATGTAGCACAATTCACGTTAAATATAAAACGGTCTCTATTCGCACTGAGTTCGCGTGGTAGGGTATACGCTGCACCATTTCGTATTTAGGGAGGATATTCGTTTCTGCAACGGAACGTTCAAAAAAAAAGTTGCCACCTGAACTGTTATGAAACTGTTGTAAATGTTTGTTCTAGAATTTATTTTACTGTCGTCGTTTCAAATACAACAAACATCTCCACATCGAATCTACAACAAGGCCACTTGTTTAATAGCAATGTTATTCAATTCAATTTAATTAAAAAATGCATGCTAGGAATACTGCTTAGTAAAACTTACGCTTAGCAAAATATTTAAATCCAAAAAAATATTTAATTATCGCTAGTCAAAATAACAAAATTTCTTTAATTACCTAAATAAATATGATTTTAATAAATGTAACATTTTTAAATATATAATCAAATAAGAGCAATAACCCATTCACCGAAACAATGAACAAATGTCGTTCACTTACTTTATTTTCTTTAGCATTTTACATAAGATGAATATTATTATTTTACAGAATATTTTTAGTTGAATCAAAGCAATATTTATGTAATTATGCCTGAAATGTCCAATAATTTCCAATTTACCATAACGGCTAATTTACAAAATGTGCAGGTAATATTGATACAGACCACCGCGAAAGTTTTTTTCACTGTCACTATATTATTTTTTACCTTATCGCTCTGTGATTCGATTCGCCCTTGTCTACCGCCGCGTTAAAATATTCATGGCACTAGTAATATTCATATATTTATAGCTCATCCATGTCACTTTGACAACTTTTGACAATTACAGATAGTAACTTTAAACAAAAGTTTTTGATAGTATCAAAGTTTCTTTTAACTTCGTTTTATTTAGTTATTATATGAATAGAAAACTTGTTGTTCCTACTTTGATTGTGGAAACTGTTTCACGATCCGGAAGCGACACCATTAAGCTGGGTTCATTACTTAATGGCTGAACGGTACAAGAAAAACAGGCAGTGGTTTGGTACAGTGGTAATAATACATCCTTGATGTGAAGAAACTTTACCGTGCGTATTTTAACTATGTATCCCGTATATCCCTTGAATATTATACATCAAACCTTTTGGTTAAGATTTTGGTTACTATAATATTCGCCGTTTTAGTTATAAATTTACATATTACGATCTTAAAAGTTTAAAAAATCCCCATTTATACATACCTATAAATAATTATTTTGGTCTGAAAGCTTTTGAGTGAAATGGTTTTTACGTGGGAACGATTTTTGTGCAATCAAATAAAAATTTAGACGTGTGACGAATTTATTGTGTGTTAACGTCGATTGGAAACGCCGAGAATCATTTCCGCGTAAAAATATTTTGATTGAGGATGGAAAAATCAAATCGCAAGTACAATATTTCTATTTTATTCTATATTAGTGAATTATATACCAATTAAATAGAATTTGGTGCATCCACCTGATGAATTATTTTGTTCCAGGACTTCTTCACTAACGGCACCAACGTCTTTGACGCAGCTGAACAAGAGAAGGTTGGAGTTTGGTGTTAGTGTGGATACGTTGAGATTGAGTGAAAGACGCTCAGACAGGACTAGCAGTGACAGTTTTATGGATCAAGAAGAGATCTCTGGTAAACGACGCCGAAGACTTCTTGACGACGAACGAAAAGAAGACAATGATGTGCAACGTCGAACCGTTCTTGCTCACCACTCTGTCACATCTCATCAAAAGAGTGAAAATGATCAAACTGAGTTATCAAGGACATGGGCCCTCGACACATCCTCCGCTTGCAGCGGGGATGAAAACGATAATAACTTCGAAAACTTCTTTAGTGATAAACGATCTGATAAAATGTTACCATCCTCCCCATCCCCGTCATCAGAAAGTGCAGACGCATCACATCAAAGTTTTCCACATCGAATTGATGATCATAATATTAACAACGCTAGTGATAATGAAAGTAAAAGCAGAAGATCTCAGAGATCGGAAAAGGAAAGGAGAGACGACAGGAATGATAAATACGTAAATCACTACGAAGCACCCAACTTTGACGAACTCGTAGATTCTTCTTCCAACGAACTAGAAATAGACATGTCGGACCGCCACGAAGACAAAATGTTCGAAGATAGAGACGACAAACTAAAACGAAAAGGTGAAACGGTTTCTGTCGACAAGCAATCCTTGTACAATGCATACAAAGCAGCAACAGCGGCGTTGCCATACGCCACACAGTCAGCATTTAAACCTCCTGCAGAAGTCAAGCACAGGATACACAACTCGTCATTTCCCAGTGAGCCTTTTGGAGGCTACTCGAATGAGCACGAGAAGAATTTAGGGCAGAAGGGGCCGACGAAGCAGTACACGGTGCTGCAGCCAGCAGGAGCGGGATCTCGGGCTCACGCAGCGCTGCAGGAGGCCCGCGCCGTGCCATCCGCGCAGCCCGCCCGTGACCCCCGCCCCCCTGCCCACTCCCCACCCCTCGCCCGAGGTACCCCGACACATTCTACTCCAACACTCATAGCCAAACTTTCTTAACGACATGACTATAACTTAACTCCGCGCACTGTGAACCGAAGTTTGTTTCAAGGTCGTCTACAATCGCTGAATGTTTTTACTACGTCTCATCTCAGCTGAAACAATCCTGTTTGTTGCGATAATACGAATTAATTTTCATCATGAATTAATAAATTTTGCCTTTCAGGAGGTAGTTTTTAATTATGTCTATCTATTGGAACTGTCGAATACTGTCGATGTTAGCAATTGCAACCCTTGCGTCAATAAATTCTTGCTCAGCAAAGCGCTTGTAACAATTTGTTGAATTTCTCGGATAATTTAGTCGACGAAGGCTCCACCTACGTCAGCGCCGTATATAAGACACGTAAATGTTTTTCACATATTGCGGGTTGACGACTGGGAGTAGATGCGGGCGAGGAGCAATAAAAGCGGGTCAGAGCGGGCGTAAGGCGGAGCAAAAACACCGCCCCGCAACTGAAAGAAAAATCTGAAGTCCGCCGCGCAGCCGCCTAGCGTTCTTTATTTTTTCTTTAAAGTTTGTGCCCCCCGAGCGGGGCGTTGGGCGGGGTTGTGTAGGTACGCCCCGGGGCACGCCCGGTCGTATCGATCGTCCCGTACGCCCCCGCCCGGTGATTACGGGACATACTAATTTGTGCACCGGTCAATTTGTTTGCAGAAGGCAACAAGTGTCCAACACCCGGGTGCAATGGGCAGGGCCACGTCACCGGCCTCTATACACACCATAGAAGGTGAGTTATGATGATGATAACCATGGTTTTTAGATCTTCTCAATGTATAGGAAAGTACCAAGAGATTAGGTATGTAGGTCAGTAGGTAAGTTTAAATTGCAAACTATTTTCTGACTCAAACATGGGTAACTGATTAGTCACCTACATAGGTGATGGATATACCTGAATAATGTTTCAAGTTTTGATAAACTCTCAACAAATATCTTGCAATGACTAAAAGCCAAATCAGATTTATATATTTTAAAATTCATACATCATTCTTAATTTTGAACTCTGTGAATAACAAATTCAAATAACTTCAGGATAATTTTGAACATTACAAAATTGTACATCTCGCTGACACTCGTTGCGGGACAGCAATGTGCAAATATCTTCTAAGCTCTAATATCTTCATACTGCGTAGTATTTAGTTGGTATACCTATATTGTGATAGCAAAAAACTAAAAATAGTTGCCGTAATCAAAACCAGTTAAAATAGCTATATGTTTTAAAATAGCCATATATGTATAAAAGGAATATGTTTCTAGGAGTAAGTGCACATATTAAGTTACTGATGAGTTAATGTTATTTCCTCAGTCTGTCAGGATGTCCAAGAAAGGATAAAGTCACACCTGAGAGTGAGTACTACAACTTTAAACGATTTCTTAATTGATATTAATTCGCCTTAGTATTTTTTTTGTTGCTAGCTTAGATTAATTATATGTTTACTATTAGCACTGTAGAATCAAGTAGGTAAATTTATTTTTTTAATAGTCAGAATTAGAGACAAAGTCGCGCAAGATTTCTTTGAATTGATGGTTTTTTTTTAATATTTTAGTGTTATTATTAAGTTTTTTTTAGTGTTATTTAAATTTATAAAGTATAGATACTTGTATAAGACATCCCTTAGAATATAAATCTACCATACTAATTATGTACCAAATCTACGTCGAGGTTAATATTATACTTATGCGCATATTCGTGTTACTAATTCAGAAAATTACATTGGAATAATGAATATGTCTGATATTGTATGATTCGGTTGACAGAACCGAACCTAGGATCGAAATCCGAGAAGGCAATGTTTTTTTTAAATAATAAAAGAAACGCTAATTTTGGCTAGTAAAATTAAATGATTGTATAAACAGGGTATCAAGAAAATATGGGACATTTAAAATTCTGTTACAAGTAATTCGTAAACTACAAATTATATTACAGTTTAATCCAATTTTGTTATTCTTAAACTCATAATTAAAGATTTTTAAACTTTACCACTTTAAGTGCAATTTTTTATTGCTAGGCATACGAATTGGTACCTATTTTAAAGGAACACAGGTTATGTTCAGTAGGTCTTTAATGGCCTAATTGAAATCAAAATTCCAACCTTATATTATATCGCGGAGAAGCATTTACTGCGTCATAAAGTTCATTAGCCTTTTTACTTCATCATTTCCTACCGAAAGGTCGTTACCTCTTCATTTCTCTTCGTTTAAGTCGCCAATAGCTATTTTATTGTACTTGGTTGCTTTTTTTTATTAACAATTAAATATGTCTGTAGTTCTATACCCGTTTACAATATCAAAATCCATATTAGTCAGTCAATCATTGAATTTCAGGTCACGATCGTATTTATAAGTCTCGATCTGAAATGTTTGATTAAATATGCTTATACAACAACCTGGCTATTCTATACAAAAATGTGATCATGTGAGTCATTGCTACTAATAGTAAGAACAAATGACTTCACGAAATCGACAAACATGGCCGGCGGAGACGACTGGAGGGTATATAGCGCGCTTGTATCTTGTATCTTTGACTTATAGGTATTGTGTCTGTGTATATAGTTTTGGCGTTGCACGAAACGATATTGAAGTGCCCAACACCGGGCTGCAACGGGCGCGGGCACGTCAGCTCCAACCGGACTACTCACCGATCCCTGTCCGGGTGTCCCACGGCCGCCGCGCGCAAGGCGGCCGCACGCTCTCAACGCGCCAGGACAATCACGGGTACACCTGCAAATCTATATAAAACTTATAAAAATGCGAAGGTCTGTCTGTCTTACCTCTTCATACTTAAACCGCTCTACCGCTTAAGATGAAAATTGGCATGAAGATAGTTTGAGTCCCGGGGAAAGATAAGTGTGAGTCGGTTTTTTTCTATAATTGATAATTGATAACATCTGCTGATAACCGAATTTAGGGCCAGTGGAACCGCATAGTCACTTATTACCCTTTTTAACTCTTTTTTTTAGGTAACACAGGCCTTTTATTACCATACCCTACCCTAAGCTACGCTATGCTCAAGCAATGGATACCTACACAAAATATTTACTCTCTGGCCTAGCCAAACATGATACAGTTAGTTATTTGCAACTTACATTTTTTTTAAAAAAAATTTAACATCAACGTTTAAAAGTCTCTGCTAAAAAATGTTTTTTTCTGAAAAAAAAAAACTGAGTGTTCTGTTCTTACATTTAAGAGATTTAAGAGTTTCTTTAATAACCTGCTCAAAAACTTAATTTTGAAATTGTTTTTTACTTTCTCCTGAACAATATTGACAATTATCTATCAGGTTAAATTATTTCCAATTATCCGGCTAGCAAAATTTAAAAAAAAAAGCAATTTCTTAGAAAACCAGCTGTGACAAAAAGACAGACGGCGAAGTTTCAGCATGAAGGTTTCTTTTTACCGTCTTAGTCCGAAAGCCTAATAAGACTACTTATTTGTAATCTAAAAAATTGACCACAAAATGTCATAACCACAGGTTCGTTGTTGCTTAATGAAATCAGAAGTTAACAACCTAAACTAACATAAAACAATAAATAACAATCATGAGTTCACTAAAAGAAGACCAAAATAATCAAAAAAATCACTAAACGTTTTACGACTAACAAGGATTCCGTGGCTTTTGTAGGCATTTATCAATACCGCTAATTTATTTATTGATATATAGGTACTTTGTTAGCCAATTACAAAATACCGAATATTATCTCAATTGTCTAAATATAAAATAGATTATTATTATTAGGTATTATTATGTTACTGAAATCAAGCATTTGTGATCACAGCAATACCAATACCGACGCCGCCAGTGGTTATAATAGTGAACGACAGCACGGTCCGAAGCGAGGGTAAGGAGGCCCCCGACGTGAAGCGAGAGGCCCCCGAGCTGCTGGTCCCCAAGCGCGAGGCCGCCGAGCCCGAGCGCGACTCCCCCGCCGGCGCCGCCGGCATGGAGACGCGCCACGCCGGCTACGGCGCGCCGCCTGAACATCGCTCGCCCTACGATCGAGCGCCGGATGACCATGTTCGATCTTATAGGTAAAATAAACACTCTTCCAAATACTTCATCTTTTATATAATGGAAGATCTACAAAATACTTGGAACCTTGGACGATTTTTCTGTAATTTGATCTTTTTTTACCGAGAAGTGCTATAGCTATAGATCTGGTATAAGTCATTTCACGCATTTTGCCTAAAGACTTGATATTCTCGAGTTACTTTGAAACTGTTTGCCTATTTGTAACTAACCGAGTTGCGTAAATGTAAAGCTAGTCTTTCCTGTGTCCGTGTAAGGATTAAATAATTCAAATGGTTAAACAGATATGTAACATTCATAAAATTTCATAGTTTTTGCTAAGTCATTGTCTATTAATTTCTGCTTTATCACCGTTGAAAACTTTTAAATAATACTTGTTATCAGTGGTCAACGTGGGATGCGTTAAAACCAATCTTCGCTGACGTTTTAATAGATGTACAGCTGTCGTAAATACTGACCTGCAATTAAATAATTGATCCATATCAGATTGTACACTTCAAATCCCATCAGATGCATTGTTACTTTGATTTATATAGAAAAAAGAGCGTTTCATTGCCAAACTAAGATTTGTCTAGATTCAGAAAAATAACCTATTATCGTTTGTCAGTCAAATGAACGACACTCGATACGGGTATGATTCACGGTGCTACGAGGGTGCCACAGCCTTCGAGCGGTACGACCCTGCGCAGTGTCCACAACGTCCCTACTGGGACGAGGAGCGGTACGAGCCGCATCTCTCTACACCTATGAAGACCGACCAGTCCGAACAAGACACCAGCTCTGGTCCTATCTACCCCAGGTTCGTCAAAGCCTACTATAAAACCTAAATTACAAAGCTAAGCAATGTCATTCTGTGGTAAACGGGACGTCTTGGGCTTACAGAACGGTACCTAGTTTTAATCAAAATCGTAGAGAGCTTATAACGAAAATTTTAGTAGTCCTATAACTTCAAAATATTTTTAAAAACTAACTGATCATATACGCTTATAAATGTTTTATATTTTCATATATATTTCATAGAGCTTTATGACAAGAACCCTTTTATGTATATCATGACTGATCAATGCCTGTGAACCTCTAGACCAGTGTACCACTACGAGGCGGCAAACGGAGTAGGGGTCGGTATGGGACCAGGCGTAGTTCCTCCAGGCTTTTCTGCAATCAACTTGTCCGTGAAGATTGCGGCAGCACAGGCGCAGCGACCACGAACCCCTACGCCTCGGGACCCACGCGACCCTAGACCAGCTGGAGACCTTTCTACGTCTAGTGGTAGCCCACAGGTGAGAGAGTTATATTACCCCATGCACAACATTTTCGATTTTTATTCAAAAAGCTTGATGCGTAGGGTCTGATCTTTTATAAAATTACAAAAGGCCTTTTTCACTTCAGGGTCCATACGCATCACCAGTGTACACTAGCGCCGGCGGTGGCAGCGGGGGAGCCCGAGGTAGTCCGCAGCCGGGTTCTTCACCCCAGCTTACGGCAAGCCCTCAAGTGCCGAGTCCCCAGGGCCAAACCCTCGACCTTAGCGTGTCCCGTTTACCACATAGGTGAGGCATTATAAACCATTACATAGATACTATATAATCTAATTATAAAATAATACTGAATTAAAACGAAGAACAATATTTTTTACAGCAGAGGTTTTCCTGGTGGCGTGTCGTACAGCAGAGAATCAACTCCCGACAGTGGCGGTAGCCATCCTTACCTAGAAGCTTACCATCGTGACGCAGCAGGTACGTTTAGTTAATCTTGTTAAAACTATAATTAAACGGCCACCTCGATCTTAATTTGCTATTATTTATTTGCTTTTGCCGGAAAAACATATATTTTTAGATATATCAACGTCAAATTATCGTAGTTTCTAAGTTTTTCACAAATATACCAAAAATCTAAAAATTGTTTACTATTCTAAGCCAGGTTTTTTCTCAAAATGATGATGGCCAATGCTACTTTTTACCATCGCGCCGCTCCATAACGTCAAAGAATTAGGCTGCGGTGCCCGCATTTTTTCAGGTGGACCGTACGCGGTAAAAAAACTATAAGCAAACAATAGGTTCTACGAAAACTTTACCTATAGAAAATGAAACTGCAAAATTACTCTTTTATGGTACCTACATCGCTTATATACGAATTATAAAAATAAAATAGGGTCTTTTGATCTGAGCTAGATCTGTACTCCTTGATTCGTCACTGAACTACTATATTTTGCTCAAAATATTTTAAATCAAGACTTTTGACATATTTTTTTTTGTACATAATAACATTGAGATTGAAAAAAAAGGGTAACTAGCATTTATACGCAAAAGATCAATAATTATCAAGTTTAGTTTTAACTGTCGTCTATAGGGTTCGAAGGTTAAGGACTTATGTACGTACATACTTATATCCCCAATAGTAAACATTTGCATTTATCTTCTTTTCAGTAGCCTTGTTTCATATTTTGAAAGTATTTCAGCAAGGGATTTGCTTCCTACACATATACACACGACAGGGAGTCGTAAAACACGTCTACAAATTAAAACGCAACCGCGATAATCTCCCGTGGCCGTAGAGCCGTGCAGAGCGCGCCGCAACACGTGCCGCAACGAAAATTGTTGCTAATCCGTACGCTCAGGCATCTGACAAGTTTCCATTTTCTTTGTCATACATATCTTCACCGTAGTTAATTTGTAGCGTTTGGCAATTTCTTACAGATATTTTGATTACTTCTGAATTATTTTTCCTCTTTTCTATCTGTAAATAACATTAAAACAATTTCCTGAGTTCCGTAAGGAAGATGGTCAGTTGTGCCCCCTAACCGTAGTAATTTAACCAGAAACCCTTTAATTTTTTTAATAAATTGTATTGTAATGGGTATTATACCATCATAGGCGTATCTATGTTTACCTTTTTTGAATTATTTTTCCTCTTTTGCATCTGTAAATAACATCAAAACAATTTCCTGAGATTCGTAAGGAAGAGCGTCAGTTGTGCCCCCTTACCATAGTAATTTTACCAGAAACCCTTTAATTTTTTATGTTAATTTTAATATATTATAATTTTATAATATAATTTTTTAATAAATTATATTGTCATGGGTATAATGTCATAGGAGTATCTATGTTTACCTTTTTTATTTATTGAAAACAAATATTTCGATATGCTAATGAATTAAAGCATGCGTTTTTGCCAGCAGGTTACGGCGGAGTAAGCCCCCATCCTGTTGCCGGGTATGGGCTGGCCCAGCCAGATTACGCTGCAGCAGCGGCAGCGGCTGGATACGGCGGATACCAGTACCAATGTGGAGCCTATCCTCCGCCGCCAACGTATCCACCCCACGCACCCCCTTATTCTCCGCCGTGCTACATGCCTCCACCACACGCACCTCACGACAAATCTAAAGACAGCAGGTGAATATTTTACATTATTTTTTCGCTTAACATTTACTTATAGGAGTCCTGAAACCAGCAATGTACTACCAATTGTAAATTCAGGACATCATAGTTATGATGATTATATTATAACATAACACAAGTTAGGCCCAATTTATCTGTAAACTTTATTGAGCCCTTATTGATACTCTTATAAGCCTGACAGCTGACGGTTGTGACTAATTATCCAGGTTATGTCATACCCTAGCCCTGTGACAGAAATGACAATGATGACGGGGCGATGCTGTCTAGATACAAATGCAGTTTTAAGGGGAGTCCGGGAGACTCAATTTTTAGTCAAACCTTTATAAATCCCAGATTATTGTAGCTTGCAGCTCTAGTGGCAACTGACTTTATGACATAATTATTTGGGCGCAATTTGCAAGAACTAGTCTTATACTCGTATATCTATATACATTTTTATTTCAATATACCTATGAGTAAAGATGGTCAGTTAGTATATTTGATTGCCCAAGAGCTATCCTTATTTTTATTTCTAAATTCCATTAAAACCTCTACTGAATAGCACATCGTATCTTCTATCTAGTACGAATTATTTATTAAATCGGACTGCTAGTTCCTGAGATTAGCCCATTCAAATATACCAAGTCTACAACCAGCAGGTGAGCCGAGACGTTCAAACCGACACGAACAGTTAATTCTATAATGAAATTATTGAAGACCTACGGCTTACACTACACTAAACGGGAGAGTTGACCTATTTTTATGTGAATCAATTAAAAGAAACACAGACATTTATAGTAAATTTAACTTATGCAGTTTTATTTAGCTTCACTTATACTATATTTATTGCGCCTATTGGCCAACTAATTGGTGTCGTGTATGGTTATGAGTCGACAGACTGGGGTTTTATTGCGTGAATTTAACGCATCGTACCCGTGGAGGCAGCTCTGCTTTAACTTAGAAGATCCTGACTTCTGCGCACCTGCAGTCACTGAGACAATCCTCGCTGGTATGGAATGCTTTATTCCTAACCCGCAAGTAGCTACCGGTGTAAAAAAAAACGACCGTGGTTTAGTCCGCCTTGCAGAGAACCTAAAATTCTCAAGGTATCTGTGTATTAGGCTTGGACCATGGCTAGAAATAATAAGGATCCGAATATTTCTGAGTTAAAGCGCAGATTATACGCTGCCTCGAGGTTCAGTAGGAAAGCAGCTGCCAATTCCTACTGAACCTGAACCAAATTCCAATTCATAGGCAGAATAGGTGGGCGACTTGCAACATCCCTTGTTCCGATTTTGAGGAAAAGCGCGGAGAACTTGTGGGATGGGAAAACTTAGTCCGATTCCAACCCTATTCACTATGAACCCACAATTTCAGAACTCAATCTCCAAGAGCATTAGGATCCTTGGTGTTGACATTTTCATCGATGTTCAGTTCCGAGATTATTGTCAAGGCAAGGTGAAGCTGAAGTCCAAAAACCTTGATGTACTCAACGGAGCGAAGCAGTACTTCACGTTTGGGCAAAGGTTGCTGCTTTACAAGTCGCAAGTTCGGCACATATGGAGTACTGCTGCCATCTCTGGGTGGGTGCACGCGGATACCAGCTTGGCCCTTTTGACTCGGTTTAACGACGGACTTTGAAAATTGTCGACGATCCTAAACGCACTTGCCGTATCGAGCCCTTAAGTCTGAGGAGGGACTTTGCCGACCTGTGTGTGTTCTACCGCTTGTACAATAGGATGTGTTCTGAGGAATTGTTCGAAATGATACCCACGGCTACTTTCTACCATCGCACCGCTTTCTATCGGCAGGGAATTCATTCTCACACTTTAGAACGGAAATGGTCGCGTACAGTGCGGTTCTAGAGAAACTTCCTCCCGCGAACGCTTAGGTTGTGGAATGAGCTCCCTGCTAAGGTTTTCTTTAAGGACTACAGTATGGCGGGTTCTTCAAGTCAGAAGTTATTAGATTTAAAAAAAATGTTACAAATCTTAAAACCAAATTTTAAATCACATGCGATTGACGGATCGACCCAAAATATAATATGGTGATGACGGTTAGGTAATGGGCTGCAAATTCTAGTCATCGCAATACTGAAATAGAAAGTTCAAACTTTTGCCTGAGACTCTGGAACACATGAGGAAGAGACGGGAGATGCCATCTATCCAAAAGACTTCGTCTGTCAGATACTAAAAATCCTGAACGGACTAAAACGAAAGATCTCGAAATAATGGACTGGATTGGGCGTGGCATAAACGTGAAAGGCATTTCTTTTGTGTAAAAGCCCAATTTGGCTAACAAACTCTTTAATCATTAAACATTTCAAGCAATCAAAATCAGAGGCATGGGGGAGAAGTGGTTATTTAATAACTTGTCAATTGTTAATTTTATGATTTTATGGTAATGTATTTAAACCCATGGCGATGGACTCATACTGGAAAGGGTAATAAATTTACTTTTAGGTTTGATTCGATCGTGAGTTACTAAAAGAGTCCCACTGCGATAACCTGCTCGAGCGAAACCGCGAGTAGAAGCAAGTGTGATAATTATTTTTTAAGTAATTACTTTTTTCATATTTTAGGCGGTTTGTTTAGATAATAGTAGTGCATCAAATAGGTTGATTGCTAACCTATTTGATGTTAATTACTAATTTAGTGAACATTCATTCAAAATGACACCCGGTTAGTACTTTTCAAGAATCAGGCTTCTAAGTCAACACAATAAAAAAATAACACGCAGGAGAAATACGGCCATTTTTTTCGCATATTTTGGCATTCACAAATAAATCAAAACCTTAAAGTACTTCCAGTTGTCCTAGAATTATGAAATTCGGCAAGAAGTAAGATCAGAAATATAGAAAACAAATCTAAAAATTGATATTTAAGGCATAAACCTCTGATACTTGATCTCATGATGGAAGAACTATCTACATGTAATAAGTTTGTACAGAACCCTCGGTGTGCGAGCCAGTCTCGCACTTGACCGTTTTTTTGGTAAGAATTTATTTTGACCCCACTATTAAGTAGGTAGGTACTTATTCCATTACTATTTAAGTCATATAAAGATCTATATAGAGTATATAATAGGTTTCGTTATAAATATGTTTTTATATATATTCTTACAAAAAAGATTAAAGCAAATATTTCGCCTTATTGGATTATAGGGGTGCGTTCCAAATCGCAACGAGAAGTTAAAAAAGTGGTTTTGGCACGCCCGGGGCAGAGTAAAAATTGACTGTCAAACTATCGTTCCAAAACGGGTTGATTTTTCAACTTTACCGGGAGATAATTACTCGGCATATAAGTCATCTTTGCTCGGCGGGTTCTGTCAAAACATTGGCCATTATAACTTTATTAGGTAAAATATTTCATAGTAGATATCCAATAACTTAGGTCACCAATCTTATATTATAAAACCTATAATTTGATGGAACAGCTGTTATATTTAGTTTTTACTAAAGTACAGAAACATTTTCATGTTCTTATCTGAATATAGGTACAGGAAAGGAAAAACTAAGTGATAAGTACTTAGTGTTTATCAAAAACTTGAACCAATTAACAACTTTTCAAGAAAAGGCTCGTGGACAGTCGTGGATGGCTTATGAATATCTATACTATAATATAATAAAGAGGAAAGATTTGATTGTTTGTTTGTATTGAATAGGCTCCATACTGAACCAATTTGAAAAATTCTTTTACCATTAGAAGCCGAAATTATCCCTGATCAACATAGGCTACTTTTTATCACGAGAAAATGCTTCATTCCTACGGGAAAACGGGTAATAGGACAACGAGTGGTAAGAATTATCCTTCCGTAGGTACTTATCTTTCTTACATAACTTCTAAACGGCTGAACCGATTGGGTTGAAATTTTATATGGGTATTTCGATGATTTCCTGGATGATTTAAAAATACAATTGGACCCGGTAGTTGCGCTGCTGTCAGTATGTCAACTACTACACGGCTTGACCGATTGAGTTGAAATTTTGTATGTGTATTTCCATGGTTTCACCGTCACGAATGTATTATGCCATTAAAGAGGAAAGATTTAATCGTTTGTTTTTTTCTATAATTGAGGAGTTGCTATAAGAACCTACACCGATAACGAAATTTAGGGTGGGCGAAGCCGCTGGGAGAAGCTAGTCAAATAATAATTTTCTTATTTATAGCTATCAACGGTTTTTTCCTAGGAATGACATACCTACTTAGGGACGTAATAACAAAACACATATTTACCTTAATGATTTAAGTATACATATTTTAATGCACTTATACTTTGTAGAATATTTTATCAAAACCATAATAAATAGTATAATCTCATAATAAATAGTTATGCCCGCACAACAACATAGGTAAACTGATCAATAAATCAAGTTCCGTATTTGTTATGCGCTATCTACATAATTGTAGACATTGGTAGAGAGAGACAAATTGCAAGAGTCGTCACGCCAGAGCCACGGCTGCATTGCGATGACAAACAAGAGCAAGTTTTCCTTTGTAAATTCGTACACAAACAAAATTGAATGAGTGACGTCAGTCATATGCGCCACCTGGCCTTGCCTGCGTTCCATTACCAGTATTATTCACCTTTGCTATGAGCAATTGAATAACGCTTTGTTTTAGCAAAGAAAAATAAAGCAATTAATAAAGTTACAAGTATTATTCTGTAAACATAAATAATACACTAAAAAAAAAATGTAACGTTTCAAATTATAGTTTTGCTTAGAACTTGTCTAATGCTCGTACGATAAACGGAACGCAAACTAGTCACGCTTCGTTGTACGAGTTCGAGGTGGTTATATTGTAATCTGTGGTTCAGTCTAAATATACGCGCTCGCGCACCACGCTGCGTGGCGCAAAAAATACTAAACTAAGATAAACTAATATAACGATAAGATACAAATATTTTATCTGTACTAGTTTCGTACGTGCGCTAACCTCTAAATGAGAGAGTAGATACAAATAGCCATGCAGCGCAACAGGTGAGGCAAACTATTTAAAACTTTTTCAACTAACTTCCTTGATAATAAAACTGACTAATGTTTCTCAATCGATTATTCAAGACATAAACGCAACAATGACTTGTGAAGTTTTACAAACTTTTGCACCTGAGTTTTGGAAGTCGAAAAGTCTTTAAATTAATTTAATTTAAACTAATTTTACGACTAGCAACTGTTTACAAAGTTTATATAACATTGACGTTGCTATAATGGGAAGCATTAAGGTCATATTTTTTCACACTGTTTATCCAGTTTATTGCGTTTAAATATCGTTTTAGTTTTAAATTAGCGCAACTTCATATTGACTCTTATTTGTTTTTTTTTTGTTTGACGTTGTTTTCTTTTTGTTATGTTTTGTTTTGTTATTCTTTTTGTGATTATGTATGTATTTATAATAGCTACCACCACGACGAGATTCGGGATCATTACGGTAAATTGGGTTACCGTTTTCGGGAATCGAGGGAGCTAATCCAGTGCCCCGTCGAGAGCTGCGACGGCTCGGGACATGTTTCGGGCAACTTCGCCACACACCGCAGGCAAGCGACAAACAATACTCACGAAGAGTATTTGCGAATAGTATATCGCGCGTTTGTAAATTTGTAGGAAGTAATATCCACAATTGCAAATTTAGCTGAATGCAGTAGCAATGTTCCCCTGGGTACTTGTCCTTGCATTGAGTGGTATAAATTGCTGACATCCGAGAATAAACCAACCTGAGCTAAACTTTATTATCATATTTAAATATTTGCTTTATTTTATTTTAACCTTATTTTTTGTTATAAAATCCACATATCAATTCAAACTTTTTATTTTTAGGTATATCTTCTTATTTATAAACATTTATAGGTACATACACCTACCTAGCTACCTGTTAGGTATTGATTGTTGTATGGAATTGTGTTTTCCTTTAGATAAGCCAATTCAACAACACACACATTTTAAATTATGTGTAGGTCATAGGTACCCTATAGGGTTGCTATACGTCCCGTATATACGGGACTGTCACCGTATTTGAGAACCTTGTCCCGTATTGCTATTGCGTCCCATTTTTCGTTAACATGTACACGTGTGCAACAATACGACTGTCCCATATTGTCAATTTAATGATTTTTTATTAGTTTGGAAAGCAGGATTTCATAATTATCTTATGCACCAATATCTAGTCAGTAAAGCATAAAGTTTTTTTTTAATAATTGCTTATCTCGAGAAGTATAACCTTAAACGTCCCGTATCAGTTCCCAATAATTATGGCAACCCTACCTATATATGTATATGAAAGTAGGTGTTTAGATAATTATGGTTTTTTAATGCCATCTTTGCTGCGTGCCATGTTATCTATTCTATTAGTCAAGGTTATTTGAAAAAAAATTAAATTGTTTTAAGTAGCCTAAAACGAAGCTTAAAATGTATCCTAATTAATTACAAAGTATCATTAGAAAAAAATACATTTAACGTGATACCACTGATACCTACGTCATAATAACACTTGTTCACCTTATGTGGCTATACTTAAACTAAATGGAAATTCAATGTAAACTTGCCTCACTTGGTAATAAACTATAGACCAAGTGGCCGTTTGACCGTTGAGTCAAAGGTCCAAAGTTCGACCCTGGTCCGGTAGGGACAACAGATTGATTTAATTTTCATATTATATAATGTAGTACTATGTAATACACAGAAAACCATATAAATAATGTAACAATTGACTTTCTTAATATCTCTATTCTATTCCCTTCTGACTAACAAAACAACTCTCCGGAAATTAGTTTCATGATTTGCTAGGCCTTCGTAAAGTTGCATGCACTTAAGTAGCCGTAGCTATTGATAGGCGCAAACTTATTGTAACCTTGCTCGTCATACGGAGCCGTGCGTGTAGTGTAAGTAAGCTAGACCTAGATATAACTTAACATGTAAAAGAATCTTAACCACAATGTCATCCTTGATTCCAGAATAAAGTCTTGAAAAGCCAGCCGTTTTTAGGTTTCCGTAACTAAATACAAAAGGTAAAACGGAGCCCTATTGCTGTCACTCTGATGTCTGTCTGTCCTTGTGTATCTAACGGCCACTTTTAGCAAAAATGTCTACTACGACTCGCAGATTTATTTTACAAACAATAGGAAACCTAAAAATTCTTTATGACTTGTTTGTTTTACATTTTCAAAATTTGGCTTCTCAAAATTAGCTTTCTTCCAAGAGAAAATTTCAAATATCTAATGGCGGCGCTAGGTAGCTGCTATATACCCCTTAATAAATCCAGTCACCAGTACTCTATACAAAAGTGCTACAAAAGCCGTAACCGCATCCCATTTTCGACTCTTGCAAAAATCTTTATTTTGTCTATTAACTTAGGCATAATGTACAATGTTTGCTCCATATTTCCTTTTTTTTGGTTCAAATCGTCTTCATCTTCTACGTGTTGGCAGTGGTGGGTTTAATTAATTCAACAACGCAGACACATATGCGGTAAATATCGTTATGTGTCAGTTAATATGACACGCAATAATAAATGAATACGGAAATGAAAGACAGTCGTGGAACAGCTTTGAGTAGGTAGGTATTTCACCTAACTGGGACAACCATTGCCAAAAAATTTTCGTCATCAGCATCACTTTACCCTTGGCACAATAAGATACTACGACTCTACCCATATTCTTTACTCCACACATACATTTTCTACTGTATAATAGGCTAGTTGCCTTCAATTCCTAAATGCGTTAAAAATAAAATGTTCCTTCAATGACAAGTTTTGATATTTTAACATTTAAAGGTTACTATTTATTTTCAACACCGAAACACTGTACTTAACCGTGCAAGTGTCATGACGTCATCAAAACTGTACTCGTTGAAAATTTGTGCGGTCCGTTTAAAAATATTGTAATCATCTCCTCAAGTACTGTAACTTGTCTGTTATATATAATTAAAGTAAATTGTCTGTCGAGCTAATCTTTTTGCGAGTCATGTCCTTTGATGTTCCATTAAAACATCATGGATGACCTTGTCAACTACCCTATTGCACCCTAAAATGTATTATGCGTTTTTAAAGGTTTCAACCGATTAAATATGTATAAATAAAAAGACTATTTAGCATAACAGAAATCTATTTTGTACCATGCTTTGTTTACTGTATAATGAATAAGTTTTCGCTTAAACATCCAATTTAAATTTAAGATACTTTAACCCCACTGCCATAACATTTAAGTATCTACGTTTCAATGCCCCTGAACAGGTGAAACTAGTGTCTGTCTGTATAAGCGATGTACAATCTAAACTGTTTCGTATTTTATACTAGTTTCTTGACATGAATTGCAGGTTTCCCGCTTATCAATCATATACAGAAGACATTATTATCACCCGCTATTTAAACCGGAATACCTTTTCGGTTTACAAAGTCACCTTCTTATATTTTCATGGCAACAGGCGAAAATAGATTTATAGAAATGACACAAAAAACAAAGTTGAATTACAATTCTGTATCTCTCCACGGCATTGTAAGCAGTCTGTATATGTGCAGTCTGTCGGGGTGTCCCCGTGCCGACCGCTCTCAGCTGCAGCCACACTCCCAGGAGCTAAAATGCCCCACGCCGGGGTGCGACGGCTCGGGGCACGTTACAGGGAACTATTCCTCGCACCGCTCACTCTCTGGGTGTCCTCGAGCAAACAAACCCAAAAGCAAGCCCCGGGACGGACAAGACTCTGAACCTCTCAGGTGAGTCCCTCCAAGTATTACTATCGGGTCGTGGTGTAACTGTAGGACATGTTTTATATATGGTGCATTTACCCACTTTAGCCAATTCTTGCTTTAAAATATTCCTGATCCTCTGTAAAGTACAAGATATATCCTGGTTTGTGGGAATCCTAGTCTAATCTGTGAGGTCTATTCAGATTGCTAAAACCGTTCTGCATTATTTAAGGATTCTTGTTTATCCTCAGAATCCAGATAAAGAATTTGAAGTTCTTTCAGGTAAGGTTTTTACTATTATATAGATATAAATTGTAACGGTTGAATCAAACTGGATGGTCTTCATGGTTATACTCAGCTTTTTTGGAAACCCTCATATATTTTTTTTATCTTTACAAATTTATGTATTCTGGTAAATTCTGGTATTCTGGGTTATCAAATCAAAAAAATATTCGCATGACAATTATATATTTTTATTAAGACCTTTTAAATATATTCCAAATCTTGTTATATATACCTACATATATATTTATCCTATATGCTTCTGTTCTGTTTACAACAACATTTCGTTATTTGCACGCTGCTTAGATGCCCTATACCGGGCTGTGACGGATCTGGACACGCAACAGGGAAATTCTTATCACATCGAAGGTAAGAGTCGATTTTCCGTGCAACACAGTACCAATCTAACTCTTATTAGTAACGTAGAATAGATGTGTATATGTTTATTAAATGTAGTGAAACATAGCTAATTACTTAATGTAAAATATATAGTAAGTGTAAATTTAATTTGCCAGTGCCTCAGGCTGCCCGATAGCGAATCGGAACAAAATGAGGGTTCTTGAAAGTGGAGGGACTGTGGAACAACACAAGGCGGCAGTGGCGGCTGCTGCTTCGGCCATCAAATTTGACGGTGTCAATTGTCCGACCCCTGGATGCGACGGGTCGGGGCACATCAATGGGTCTTTTTTGACGCATCGCTCCCTGTCCGGCTGCCCTGTAGCAGGCTCAGCGACGCCCACTCCTCAGCCGAAAAAACCCAAATATCCTGACGATATAACGCCGCTGTATCCCAAACCCTATTCAGGTAAAGGCAACATAAATATTATGTCAAAAATCAAATCAGTCAGTTAAAAATAAAACAACAATTGCGGAAATTTAAAAGACTAATGAACTGATTTTGTCCTAAACAATTTTTGTTAGGTATGGTTATTAAGTTTCACTGTCGTAATTTTTTGTGATTTTCAGATTAAGCGTTTTAAAAGTTAGGGCGGCCAAAATTTTTTAACTTTTCTAGTTGGCTTCCAATAATACTTCACATAATGGGGAACGCGAAAAAAACTGGTTAAGCTAGTAGGTAGGTAGTAAAACAAAATTCCTTAGCCTTATTTCTCTTCTGTTTCTAGGTATGGATATGAACATGCAGACAGGGAACGGAGAGGACCTGATGACCTTAGAACAAGAGATCACAGAGCTACAACGTGAAAATGCGCGGGTCGAATCGCAGATGATGCGCTTAAAATCCAACATCAATGCGATGGAAACACATCTTAGTCACGGAGAAAGAGTAAGTCAAAATTAAATCAACTTTTCGAATTACACGGCGATCCTTGTTTCAGATTATTGAATCTCATATTTTTGTCTGGTAACGTAGATGGTAGTGTCATGGCTTCAAACATCCAACTTTGAGTGCTACTAATACATCACAAGCATTTGTGAGTACATCTTACATACCTACCTACTATTCTTACAAATGCTGATGTCTAGATACCGACCATAGGTACCATCTAAAAAAAAACAATAAAATAATCTGTAAACTGTACCTAACTTGTCAACAAAATAATACCAATAATTACGATTTTAATTTAATTATTGTTTTGTGTCTGCATTATATACCTATTTGCAAGTTTAAGCTAACTGTCACAACTTTATTTTTATTGAGTATTTTTAATCTTAATAGAATTATTTTAATCGAATCCATCGCTAGAGTTTCAGGGATTTCAGGACGTAGCCTTTATATAAACTAGCATATTAATGAAGAATACCTCTCTTTGCAGGAGAATCAACTTATATCACAGCGTAATAACAACCTCAACGAATACTATGAGAGTCTCCGTAACAACGTCATCACGTTGCTGGAGCACGTCCGGATTCCGGGCGGCGGCACGGCGCCGGACACCACGGTCGGTCCGGGAGCCGCGCCCCCCGGACCGGGAGAGAAACCGGCACACGATAACTTCGACTCCTACCTCACGAAGCTACAAACTCTTTGCTCCCCAGATGGCTATTGTCCAGATGAAAACCGGCCTATATACGAAACGGTCAAAAATGCGCTTCAGGACTTCACAGTGCTTCCGACACCCATATAAGGTTCGATAAGCGCCGCCGATTCCGAGCGACAGTGAACTTACCGGCACTCTTGCGATCGGCGGGGCTAGTACCGACAAATTATGTAGTGATGCCGCACAGAATTGACTAGTGAAAATCGTGTTGTTCAAATTATTAAAGAAATCAAAAACCAAAGATATATCTAATATATTATTGTTTAACTGAGTGAATAACCTTTTTAATATGTAATATTGTGACACAGTGTACAGTGTATAACATACTTGGAAATATTATGGAATTAACGTGTTCTTAATTTACTTCGTCAGTTTTATAAAACATTGTATACGACTACGTTCGACTTTTTGACACGACGTCAATAATTTTAGACTTCGACTATTAATTAGTCATTAAAAAAGGACTTATCTAAATTTAGGCCTATTAAATTAATTTTTTGTTAATATGATATGCATAAATTGAAGTAGGTTAGTACCTACATAATTGTTAGGAAAAGTTTATATTATTGTATGTAATAAAATAAGCGATTTTAGCCCCACAAATGTTCTGTTAAACAATGTAAATATTGTACTTTTATTAGTGGACTGCTGACAAGAGTGGTCGAAACATAGTAAAATAAAATTATAATAAGTAGGTAAGCAAACTCAAATTTTTATCATGCAAAAATAAAGATAGTAAATAATTAAGAAAATGCTCTAAACTTTTAGTTCTTGGAAATGTGCCAAATGCTTCAGTCACTAGTTCCAGTTCTCATACAATTATTCTTAACAAAAAATGAAACAAGACAAAGTCCTTTAAGCCCTTCTAGTCAGTTGTAAATAACATTGTGAATATTATTGTAGTTGTGACGTCTTATATGACGTTTTTATTTAAATAATAATGAGATCTCATTAGATTGATTAAGTTTATTCAGTCATTAATAATTTTTAGGTATAATATTAATGTCTTTGTTAGCCAATGTTCACCGCTGTGATTATGTTACGTGTTAATTACTTATTTATTGTTAACTTAACAAAATGTGATAGCTTAGTCGATTCAAGTTAATGTTAATTTGCAATTTTTTTTTATTTATGTGCTCGACACAAAAATGTCTTAATTGTTTATTTTTATAAAACAGCATGTTGAAATGTTTTCATTATACGGATAAAGTTACTCTTCTGAAAAATTATAGAAGTCACTGAAATCAATAAATGTATTCACATTTATATACTGAACCTATTACTTACTATGTTACTACTCTGTCATATACGTTTCTGTAAAATATTGAGTATGTGTTGTTAAAGAGAATAAAAATAATTAATACCGACACCACGCTAAAGTTTTTTTTTCGTGTAATATACCCAATGCCTAAACCAACAAAAGATTAAATCGATCGATTTTCATAGACGCTCTATATTGCAAGTTGTACCGCTACAAACCGGTACGATTATATGTACATGGTAAAAACAGATTACTTGAAAAAAGGCAAATTGCTTTGTATCAAAGCAAATTCATTAACTCCAAGAAAATGATCCTCTCCCTATAGACGTAAGAGAATATTTACTTAGTAAAAGTAAAAAAAAATCTTGAAAATATTTATTTATACCAAGACAAAAAATATTCAATGCAATTAAACAAATTAATCGAGTCAAAGATAAGTTATTCTTTAAGTGAAAGATGTTTCGATTTCCATTAAGGAAATTTTTTGTTAGAATAAGAAATAATATTCTTTTTTCTAGCTCAATTAGCTTTAATTAATTGATTCTTCAGAGTAGGTAATAAATATTTCTGTTTGAGAATATGCAATGACAAATAAAGGTATTTAGAGATCTAACTGCGTTCTTAATAAGTATCTGTGACTATTGTACCTATTTTTAACCGACTTCAAAAAAAAGGAGGAGGTACTCAATTCGACCGATGAACCGATTTACGTCATTTTTTTTATTCGACAGGATATACTTGTACGAGTTGGTCTCATAGAAATTTTATCGAAATCGATTCAGTAGTTTAGTTTTTAGACTATTCCAAATAACTTTCCCTTCAATAATGTCATCCAAATAACTTTTCCTTGAAAAAAGCACTTCGTCACTCAAAATTAAAAAATAAAAACTTTCAAATAAAAAAAAACAGCTGGCTTCAAAAGATGCACTAAAAAGGTAAAAACAATTACTTATTTCTAAAAAATCTGATCTGAATTACAGTTTTTTCTGAGCTGACTATGCAGTTGGCTGTTGCAGCCATTACTGCTTCACCGGACTTTTGGGGCGAGACTCTAAAGGAGCCTCAGCCCATATAGCGCCCAACGCTCAAGGGCTCCCCGCGGGGGAAGCCTCGGCTTGGGTTGTCGCTCTCGGGGGCGTCCCTTCGACCGGCGTGAGTTTCGAACCCGAAGGGGAGTTCCCCGTTACGCGGGTACGGTTGCGATTGAGTGGGGGCGAGAAGCGCCCCTGCACTCTTTGATACCTAGTGTATCCTTGTGGGCGCCGACGAACCCGGGGACGTCGGCGTCGTGTTTGGAGGGAGGCCCTATTCGGGGAGGTCGTAGAGACTAATCTCGCTATCAGGACAGCGAGATCGTCATCTGGGGACGTTAGTACGTGCCGAGGCCGCCTAACTATAGTTTTACGACCGTGACCGGGTCGATCGGGGGGACGATACGTTGTGGATTGCACAATTAATCGATTCGGGTGATTACAGTTTGAAGTTGGTTTCATGCAAGTGAAGCGTGTCATTAACTGTTAGGTAAAATTCAATCAACCAACTTCAAACTGTAAATCAGATCAGATTTTTTAGAAATAAGCAATTATTTTTACCTTTTTAGTGCATCATTTTGTGTTTGAATTGATTCCTCAATGCTGTAATTATGAAAGTAGTCATTAAATCATAATAATTCTAAATAGCGTGTTCTAGCTTAGTGTCAATAACTGTACAACACCATCTCATCCAGGATCAAATTCTTGATTTTAAAGAAGTCCATCTTTTTTAACGAAATAAAACTAAATCTCAAAATAAGCATATTTATCTTAAAATTACAAAAAATCTAAGAATAAAATAGTATCAGAAACAGACAGGTGGTAATTTTATAACAAAAATATATTTTTAATCTGAGAAAATATATTTTTGCTATAACTAAATATTTTGAGAAAGTACTCCATCTTGTAAAGAGAAATCCTTTTTATCTGTGTATGGATTCTCTTTGACTGCTATTAGCCTTTGCCGTTGTTTCTTGGGTCCTCTTTCGGCACTGGCCACCCTCACCTTCGGCAAAGGCGATTTGGGTCGTAGTCCATTACGCGTTCTCAAGTCCAGTGCGGATAGTGAACTGCACATAAATTCGTCTCTTCGATGTATCGTATACAGGTTTCCTCACAAAATTTTTCTTTAGCGAAATAAGCTAGTGATGTAAACGAAACAAGTAAGCTGGGATACCTCAAAACCTAAGGCAGACGCCAATAACATATTACGCCACCTTAAATTTAATTCCGTTATGCCAATGTCTTATCAATACTGGACGCTCTTGATATAGCCTTTATGCCCAGCAGTATACTCCTATAACAAAATAACTCTAATGGTGGTGCTAGTGGAAAACCAGTAGTGGGAGATTTTATATTCATACTACCCCAATAATTCAGTAATTTTAGTGGCGGTACGTGTGTAAATTTGTACACCAACTGCTTAATTAATAATGAGCCCTCAAGCATTCTTTTCCCGCACAAAATTCAGACATAGATGTAGGATTTCTACAGCTGCTTATACGGGTGGAGCTATAAGGATTTGTAAATACTATTATGAACAGTGTGTATGTAGGACTGCTTAAAAAATCTACAAAAAAAAGGTAAAAAGATTTGTAAAAGGGTTTAGTGTAGAAAAGGTCAAGTGCGAGTTGGGCTCACGCACTAAGTGTCCCCGTATATTGCCCGTGGTCTACTCGCGTAGTTCCTTCTTTGTTTTTTGAATTGAATCAAACTGATTTTTTTACACCACTAAGGTGGCAAACAAGCTTACGGTCTGCCTGATAGTAAGTGGTCAACGTAGCCTATGGACGCTTGCAACACCAGGGGTATCACTCGCGCGTTGCCGATCCTTCATAAGTCTTATAACATCTTCAAGAACCCCATACTGTAGTTCTTAGAGAAAAACTTTAGCAGGTAGCTCATTTCACAAACCAAGCGGCCGCGGGAGGAAGTTTCTCTGAAACCGCAATGTATGCGACCATTTCGGTTCTAAAGTGTGAGAAAGAATACCCTGCCGATGGCGAGCGGTGCTATGGTAGAAAGTAGCCTTGGGCATCATTTTGAACAATTCCTCAGAAGACATCCCATTGTACAAGTGGTAGAACACACACAGGGAGGAAAAGTCTCTCCTTAGACTTCAGGGCTCGATAAGGCAAGTAAGTTTGGAATCGTCGACAATTCGCACAGCCCGTCGTTCAACCGAGCCAAAAGATGATGACGCCTAGAGATGGCAGCAGTTCTCCATATGGCACCGAATTTATGACTTGCAAAGCAGCAATCTTTGCTCCAACGTGAAGTTCTGCTTCGCTCTGTTAAGTACACCAAGTTTTTTGAACGCCAGCTTTACCTTGCCTTGCAAAAGATCTCGGAACTAAACATCGCTGGAGATGTCATCACCAAGGATCCCAATGCTCTTGGAGATGGAGAGGGGAGTGTTCTGTATTTGTGAGACCACAGTGAATGAGAACCCGATCTAACGCTTTCGCTATGTCCAGGCAACATGCCAATGCCTCCCCCTGACTCTCAATGGCTAGTGCCCATAGTTAGATATTTCTCTACAACTTTGTTAGTCGACACACTAAGGTGCGTGAAGATTCGAGCTGCTATTATAAAATTAAATATCGACAGATCCCTGTCTTCAAGGCTACGAATGCGGCGACAACAGATATTCTCCCGGACGAACATAACAGCTGTCGTCTAAAATTAAGATCTTGATGAAATCTATCATATCTGTAGAGAAACTACTAGTCTACAATCAATAGTTATGGAGATATAGCCCTCTCTAGTTTGACAGCTGTCATCCGAAATAAAGATCTTGATGAGAATTATTATTTCTATAAGGCAACTACTAGTCGAGGATCAATAGTTACGGAGTAAAAGTTGTTAAATTTTCGCATTTTATTACTAATTTAAAAATAAAAAACGCACCCGAGGACACTGTTAGTGTTGTGTGCACAAATTATAAAGTATTATGTACAAGTGTTGTGTGTAGTGGTTATGACAAGCATAAAGACGAAGTGAGGGTAGTTCAACAGGACGCATTCACTCGAACTCGAAGACGCCACGCATCGCCATACTACCCGTGACCAACCGAAACATCGGGCAAAGGTAACGACGCATTTTATCCCGTTTTATTTATTTTAACAGCTGTCACTTTGACATGAATGTCTCAGTGTCGTTTTGTATAAACAGCAGCACAGATTAACACATTATATAGTATATAGTAGCAATTATTCAGTTATTAATTATTTAGTAGGGGACCAGTGGTTCAGTGTACTACTGAGAATAAAGGTTTCTCACTATTTCCACTGCACCGTTGACATACTACTGGAAATTGAATCTTCCACTAGTACCTTCTTTTTTTCTTTCTTTTTTCTTTTTAGTCCTGCTCACTGACAGCACAAATTGTTGTCTTATTTTAAATATTTTAGGGGCATTTAAAAAACTTCCTAGAGGTATTATAATATATTTTAGAATCTAGTAACCCTGACATTGTATGTAAACAAAATAATAACCTCGTGGTTTATAGAAAAAAACTGAGACACAAAATATTTTAAGCGATAAACTAAATAAAAATTTTAAATTCTTCCTTATTTAAGAACTATGAAGACACAGAAAAAGGTTAGCTATACAAAAAAATCCTAACCCAATTTTCTTTTTTAATCAATGCTACTAAGGTTATGTATGTTTTTAGGAAATAAAATAATGAGAATTCATTTCCTAATGATCCATTTAAAGTATGAACTAATTGAGTTATTTAATTTTACCCCATATTCAAGCTTTTTCACCATCAGATTTACTGAAACCCATATTGTTAATAGTGCTGCTAGTGCTTAAATGAATGCTGCAGTTACTTAGTTCAAAAATAGTTAATTATTTAAATTAGGTTTCTTCAAAAGGTCATAGGTCAGAGTAACTAAAAGGGGGCGCAAGGGAAAAAATGACCGGACTTGCGCCCCCTTTTGTACACCCCAATCAGGTCATGATTTAGAACAGTAATTTTTATACAGTTATACCACCCCGCACTCCAGTGTTTTTTAAATTTTCACTTATTTACCCTGCTTATGTGGGTGCATTGATTAGTACATTAGCACAGCTCATGGTATGATTGCACTAGTCAATAATAATCTAAATCTTCTCAGTTTAAGAAAGTTCAATTATAGTTCATCAGTTATAGCCTTAACAGTTTAAATAATAGTTTTCTTTTGATTTATTGCCTTATTTTGTAGAAGATACTGTTCGTCAGTAAATTGCAGAAAACTAATAATTGAGAAAGAATCATACAGACAAGCATAAGCAGAACTTGAGTGTGGAAATGAAGATAGATGTTATCAAACAAAATTGAGAACAGAGGCAAAGCTACAGAACTTGTGAGGCAATTCCGTCTCGCAGAATCTACTGTCCAAACAATTTATGAAAATATTACATAACTAGTTCTCAGTGATTATTAATTGTAAAGATTAAATAGGTCAAAACAATCTTTGCACTTTAATTATTTATTTTGGCATGTTAAATCATCACACCCTGTTATACATGAATATAGCTTCACCCCATTTTATCCTGAATACATACCTTGCATAGAGTGGGTATTACTGTATGTAAAGCCTAATGAGGTCTAAGATAAACTAATCATTTCATAAATAACATCTCTTTCAGAAACGCTATTTTGATGTTGATACGGAGAACACCAATAATGACAGTAAGAAAAATAATCAAGATGTTGAAACATACAATATCAAAATAACACCTAGGTTGCTGAAGAATCAAAAATTTAAGGTAAGCCATTTCCTAATACAAATAAGTACTTAATTACATAGAACTTTCACTCTGTATATTAAAAAAAAAAGATAAGATGATGATGGTGACCAAACTCAAATGTCATGCACACAACCCGATCCTTCTGGGCCAACTAATTGGCGTCGTGTGTGGCACTATAAGTCGGCAGACTGGGACGGATTGCGAGAATTTTATGCATCGTACCCGTGGAGGCAACTCTGCTTTAGCTCATATGATCCTGACGCCTGGGCAGCCGCAGTCACTGAGACAATCCTTGCTGGTATGGAATGTTTCATTCCTAACCTGCGAGTAGCTGCCGGCGTCAAAAAACTACTGTGGTTTAATAGGTCTTGCAGACAAGCTAAAATTCTTAAGCAAACTGCGTATGAGGCGGCTCATAATAATAAGGATCCAAATATTTCTGAGTTAAAACGCAAATTAAATGCTGCCTCGACGTTCAGTAAGAAGGCAACTGCTAGAGCAAAATTCCAATTCATCGGCAAAATAGGTGGGCGACTTGCGAGCTATCCTTCTGGGAGTCGTGCTTTCTGGTCGCTTGCTAAAGCTGCCAAAGGGAAACTTCTGCCAGTCGTCGTTACCACCACTGCGAAAGACCGATGGTGACTTGGCCCATAGTGCAAAAGAGAAAGCCGATCTATTGGGCAGTCTCTTTGCCTCCAACTCGAATATGAACGACGAAGGCGCTGTACCACCTACTTTACCGTGGTGCGGTAAGACCATGCCGGAAATCTCTATAACGCAGCGAGAGGTCCGGCTGGCGTTGTTTTCCCTAGACGTTCATAAAAGTCGAGTGGGCCAGACGGTATACCAGCAGTGGTGCTTAAGCAGTGTGCTCCTGAATTATGTCCTGTACTCACGCGCCTCTTTGCGCTTTCCTACCATACTAGGCAATTTCCGTCTCCATGGAAGACTGCGAATGTGCACCCGGTGCCCAAAAAGGGCGATAGATCAGCTCCTTTGAATTACAGGCCTATCGCTATTACCTCTCTCCTCTCCAAGGTGATGGAGCGTGTGATCAACACACAGCTTTTGAGATACCTAGAAAAACATGACCTGATCAGCAACCGTCAATATGGCTTTCGCCACGGTCGCTCCACTGGTGACCTTTTAGTGTATCTCACACACCGATGGGCACTAGCCATTGAGAGTCAGCGGGAGGCATTGGCATGTAGCCTAGACACAGCGAAGGCGTTCGATTGGGTCTGACACCGGGGTCTTCTATCGAAGTTGCCATCTTACGGAGTGCCCCAGGGTTTGTGCAAATAGGTGGCTAGCTTTTTGTCCGGTAGACGCATACGAGCCGTAGTTGACGGTAGTTGCTCTGATAGCATGGACATTAATGCTGGTGTCCCGTATGGCTCTGTGCTGTCTCCTACGCTGTTTCCACTGCACATCAATGATATTTGGAGATCAACAACATACATTGCTATGCAGATGACAGTACTGGAGACGCTTATTACACGGGCCGTGCAAGCATCCCTCGTTCTGTTGTGGAGGAAAAACGTGAAGAACTTGTGTCTCAAATCGAGATCGGTCTGTCCAAGGTCTCTGACTGGGGACGAGAAAACTTGGTCTGATTCAACCCTTCAAAGACACAAGTCTGCGCGTTCACCGCTAAGAAAACCCCATTCACTGTAGTCCCACAATTCCAAAACAGTCCCATCTCCATCTCCAAGAGCATTGGGATCCTTGGTGTTCACATCTCCAGCGATGTTCAGTTCCGAGATCACTTGCTAGACAAGGTAAAGCTGGTGTCCAAAAAACTTGGTGTACTCAACAGAGCGAAGCAGTACTTTACGTCCGGGGCAAAGGTTGCTGCTTTACAAGTCGCAAGTCCGGCCACATATGGAGTACTGCTGCCATCTCTGGGCGAATGCACCCGGATACCAGCTTGGCCCTTTTGACTCGGTTCAACGACGGGCTGTGAGAATTGTCGACGATCCCAAACTCACTTGCGGTATCGAGCCCCTCAGTCTGAGGAGAGACTTTGCCTCCCTGTGTGTGTTCTACCGCTTGTACAATGGGTTGTGTTCTGAGGAATTGTTCAAATGATGCCCACGGCTACTTTCTACCATCACACCGCTCGCCATAGGCAGGGAATTCATTCTCACACTTTAGAACCGAAATGGTCGCGTACAGTGCGGTTTCAGAGAAACTTCCTCCCGCGAATGCTTAGGTTGTGGAATGAGCTCCCTGCCAACGTTTTCTCTAAGGACTACAGTATGGGGTTCTTCAAAAAAGAAGTTATTAGATTTCTGAAGGGTCGGCAACGCGCGAGTGATGCCCTTGGTGTTGCGAGCGTCCATAGGCTACGGTGACCGCTTACCATCAGGCGGACCATAGGCTTGTTTGCCACCTTAGTGGTATAAAAAAAAAAAAATGGTGTCTAAGTCGGTCATACACACTCCAGTGGTCAAGTGTGCAGAAGCTGGGAAAGCTTCGCATGGCAATTCTATTGATGATTTGGCGGGTTACGACAGTGGGGAATAATCTGGGAATATTTATTTTTGATCATTTATAGCTTGCAATAATTTTCTTACTTTCTTTATTCAGGATATCCCCATAATATTGAGGTTAGTTGTGATTGCTCCCTGCCACGCATTTACCACACGATTGCCTTGTCTAAATATTTTTTCTCTGACCTCTGTATCTAATCCTTACTCTGTGCCGATGTTAAAATATGCGGACAGTGCAAATTAATTGGTTAATAACTTCAGGCCAGCTTAAGACTGAAAGGTGCGATTTACTTTAAGGGGCCGGCATTTAGGCATTATTCCCAATTTACAAAAAAGAATTTTTGTTTGTCATCATTATCAGTCAGCAATAAACAAATTAAATAAGATGCAATGTGCGATTTTTACCATGTTTTTAGTAATGTTTGTCATGCAAATTTTGCAATCAATTTTTAACCAACTTCCTCGTTAGTAAGTTGGACTTATGTTTTCCACACTTAGCGTCATTGTAAGTCCACCCAACCGACTTCCTAATAAGCTAGAGACTTTACATATAGCTCAAAACCCGTTTTATAAATGGACTAAAAAGTAAAACTCTTTTATGAAAGTTTTTTGCCATTTTACTTCTAAGCTGTGGATTTTAATATCTAATATTCAAATTAATAACTTCAAATTCAAATTAATTAATAAATACTTAATGACCTTTTTTTACTGTAGGAAAATAAGTTTAAAAGAAAAACTGACAAGATCAAGGGAGAAAAAAAGTATCCAGGTAAAGCACCAATTGATCCAAAAAGATTAGAACAGTATTCTCGTGGAGAAGGTGTTGATGGCAAATTTGTAAAACATCCACTCTATGCTGCTAAATTAAGAAAGAAGGAGAATAAGTATAATTATGCTCAAGACCAAGCAGCGAGAGCTGAAATATTGCTGACAGAAGAACAGGGGTAAGTACCATATTGTAATATCTATTGTGATAAGAATGTAGCTAGTAAATGAGTTACCAGCTGTGCCTACAGAAAAATTTAGTGGGAAGTCTCGAAAATACGATATAAATGTATGAAAATGAGAAGAATGCTTATCTTATGGAAAGTTAGAATCTTCTGCTGAAAGATCATAAACTTACACAAAAATATTAAACATTTCATAGTCTTGAAAAATTGCCATTTAAATGAACTGAAAGCATCCAAAAGAGAAAAAATTGCATGGGAGGGAGTCAAGTGGAAAAATGTGCAGGAGGCCTTTGTCACAGAAAAACCTGACTGAATGGCTGTTATTGTCAGTAGTAGTAATGTAAAGATGGTCAATCTTTGTATCTTAAACTTATTTTGTGCTGTAATAAATGCTGTTTTATTTTATTTATTTAAAAGGCATCAAAATCCTTGTATTAAACATTCTATGTTATTCTAAATTACAGTTTCCTTGAAGTAGATGAAGATGAGAAGACTACAGCAATCTCACAGAAGATCATAGCGGAGAATGTAGATATTGCCGCGGCCTCCAAAATATTCGAGCTCAATTTAGATTTTGGTCCATACAAAGCTAAATATTCCCGAAACGGCAGGCATTTGCTTTTGGGTGGCAGAACTGGTCATTTAGCCGCATTCGACTGGGTCACAAAAAAATTACACTGCGAAATTAATGTTATGGAATCTATTCATGATATCAGGTTAGTTGGCACTTTTTTTTCATATCAGAATTTATGTATAGGTATGGCGTTCGTTTTGGGATGCAGAATCATTATTTTCGTTTACTTTGCCATCTGTCATCCATTCGTTTTGCATTAGTGTCAAAAATGACAAAATTTAAGTATCATCTGTAACAAACTGTAAAGCGTTCGTTTACGATATTTTTGTCACTTTTGCCATCGAAAAATGAAACTTGGATTTTTGTGTTAATCTGTCAAACTGCCTGTACATATTCATTGTTTACTAGTAGTCCATTGAAATGTTACAATTTAAAGACCAAATATTGCATTTGTTAGAGGACTCAATTTTATTTTTGGGACATGTGTAGGAGGTAATAGAAGCTTAACCTCAAGTTTGAGGGGTCGCCACCCTTGTCATCCGGCCGCCATCTTGGAAAAAGGGGTGAAAACACTTTTTTCGCGATATCTTGGAAACTATGCATCTAACAAAAAATTCGTAAAGACATAAGTTTTTTGCCTACAAATATGTATGTATGTAAATTAAAAATTAAAGAAGTTATAAGCAAAAAAGTGTGACAACTTTTATAAAAATTTTCTTTTTTGCTCTATAACTTTTTTTTGTACATTTTACAAAAAAATTACTTCAGACCAATCTTGTAGATGATCTTTTGAGGAAAATTTTTCTTTGTATTTTTTTTAAATTTCATTAATTTAAAACGCTGTTACAGCGCTCCAAAGTTGACCGGGTTCGTCATTGCTCATGAGAATCCGGTCAAAACGAAATGTTTAACTTATTTTTGTTTTTTTTTTTATTGTAAATATATTCTTAAAATTTTTTTGTTAAATTCGTACAACTTTACTTATTCATTCCTAACTCTTTTCCCCACCACCTATGAGGTAGAGTCTGTAGGTGCGTTTTTTTTACGTGATATTCACAGTAGGCCTACTTCACGGACATCTTGCTTATAAGGTCACCTATCCTCGACATCATAATATTTTCAATCACTTATTAGCTAGCTACTCTAATCTTCTTTTCTTCGATGGTCCAGGCTGTGACTCAGAATCTCTAAATCAACGTCAAATGTGAAATTTTGAGGACTGACAGGATTTAAAATTGGAGTCATAGTTGGAAGTTCATCTTTGAATTCATTTTCTTACATTAACTTCGACATTTCCATAATGGTGCTGCATACTGTAGAGCATTTCAGGCCTGCTTTTCTGCAGCCACACATGCTTCCAGTTTCCTTTGCATCTGCAGAAAATTAATTTCATAAGATCGGGGGTGCTGGAGGCTTGGAAGCTTGTATTGGCATCCAAATGTTTGCATGCTTTTTTCAGCCCCAATCTTCAGGATTTTGATACCGAGCCACGACTGGACCTAGTGATATACTCGGAGACTGTGAAAACAAGCTGCATCTTGTGTTGGAGGCAGCGATGATAAATTAAAGTCACTCAGGAATAGCGCGGTACCACCAGCTAATTCAGGATGTCACGTAGAAAAACGCGCCTACAGACTTTACCTCATAGGTGGCGGGGAAAAGAGTTAGGAATGAATAAGTAAAGTTAAACGAATTTAAAAAAAAAATTAAGAATATATTTACAATAAAAAAAACAAAAATAAGTTAAGCATTTCGTTTTGACCGGATTCTCATGAGTATTAACGAACCCGGTCAACTTTGGAGCGCTGTAACAGCGTTTTTAATGAATGAAATTAAAAAAAAATACAGAGAAAAATTTTCCTCAAAAGTTCATCTACAACATTATTCTGAGGTATTTTTTTTGTAAAATGTATAAAAAAAAGTAATAGAGCAAAAAAAAAATTTTTATAAAAATTTTCTCACTTTTTTGCTTATAACTTTTTATAACTTAAGGCAAAAAGTTATATAAACATATTTGTAGGCAAAACAATTTGTTACAAATTATGTCTTTACGAATTATTTCTAAAAGTGTTTTCACCCCTTTTTCCAAGATGGCAGCCGGATGACAAGGGTGGCGACCCCGCAAACTTGAGGTTAAGTCTGTCTGTCCCGGTGAACGTTGTTTCTCCTTTGAAAACAACTGGCGCGCCACCTAACCTGAAAGGGTTTTACTAAAGGTTGTGTGTGTTTTATCTTAGTGTGTGCGTTAACCGTTCGTTTTGCAACCAAAAATTTTGCAGCAGCGTGAAATGAAATCTCGTAAGACATGGTTTAGAGCCAAATTCGGTTTATATAATCAGTACAGAAAGATTGATATTTATAGGATTTGATTTATTTTTTTATTTGATTTTATTTTATTTTACTATGAATAAAAATCTCAGATTTATTACAATTGTATTTAATTTTCATAAGGTTTACTATAAAAGCACTCAATAAGTTCATAGTCTCTGGAATACAGCCCGTTACAACTAAAATAAGATGGTTTCCAGTAGTTTTTATTTTTTAATTGTTTTAAGTTACTGAAAAATAATAACATAAGCCAGCCAACATATATTTCTAATATCTATGTTTTTAATTTTTCAGTTGGTTACATGTGGAGACAATGATGGCAGTGGCCCAAAAAGAGTGGCTGTACATATATGACAACACTGGAACCGAACTTCACTGTATAAAGAGAATGGACAAAATACTGCGATTGGAGTTTCTACCTTACCATTTTTTATTGGCTGCCGTTGTAGGTTCAAATTTTTTTTATGACAAATTCGTTGTCACCTAGAGAGGAAAAAGGTAGTTATTTATTAGATGAGTCCTAAAGAAAAACCAAAATGCATCTTAGCTTAGTGAATACAATAACGATTATACCGTGTATAACGTCATGGTTTTTGAAAAGATATTGAGGAGTCTAATTTATGCGACCCTCAACGGTATAGTATAATAGACTTATAAAAACCTTATTAGCTACTTACTTACTTATCGGGTAAAAAGATGATTTTGAGACAAGCTGTGAATTAAGGCAACGGAACCAAAAAAATCAGCTATCATTTTAACTTTAACAGATCATAGAATTTACAGGTTTCCAAACCTTTTGATGTATGGAGTGAGGAAGTCCTGGTAAACGGAGCTAAAAATTGAACCTCGCCATATACTCTACCTTTCAGCTTAAATAAATGCTTGTAAACACGAATATAGAATGAGTTAGGTGGTATACCATACGTCTCGGCCTGCTTAAGAATTATTCCTATAGTATCTTATAAAAACCTTATTTACAGAATGAATATGGTTTTATGTCCTGGCTTGATATATCTATTGGAGAAATAGTGGGTCACTATAACAACCACTTAGGAAGAACCTCAGTTATGGCACAAAACCCTTACAATGCCACATTATGTTTGGGAAACTCAAAAGGCGTGGTCTCAATATGGTCGCCTACTGTTAAAGACCCGTTAGCTAAAATATTGTGCCACAAAACTCCTTTGACTGCACTAACGGTGGACAATAGGGGATTGTAAGTATTTACTGTCATTCACTGTATACATGCTGTGTATGTATGGTAATTATTTAATGTAATAAAAATATAATTTAAATAACATTAGGGCCATTGTAATGAGGCAATGATAAGACGGAAAGTTTTTGGCGACTACACAGGGCGCGTTCGTTTTGGGATTAAGACTTCCCGCGATTGATACTTTTCACACTTTTGATAACGTCAGTTTTGCCACCGACACCTACGGTTCGTGTAGCTTTAAAACGTTACTAACAAAATTTTTGGTTGCAAAACTTGCAAAACGAACAGTTGACACACACTACCATAAACAATTAGTATGTATAGATAGTTTAACAGATTAACACAAAAATCCCAACTCCAGACACCCATGTCTAAAGTTAAATTTTTCGGTGGCAAAAGTAACAAAAATAATAAAAATATCATAAACGAACGCATGACAGTCTGTTACAGATGAGATGATTATATTTTTGACACCAATGCAAAACGAACGGGTGACAGATAACAAAGTAAACGAAAATAATGCTTCTGCATCCCAAAACGAACGCGCCCAAACGTATTGGCCATCATGATTGAAATACAAACAAATAATATAAATGCAAAAATGAGTTTGTTTGTTCTTTCTCCTTTCCTGGAAGATTAAAATTTCTCACAGGAACAGATAGCTTGCTTTCTATAATCAAGGATTCTCTGTCCACGTCCACGTCGATAACAGACTTTAGCGTAGGCAAAAGCCAATAGACTGTAAAAGGACTTGCGTTGCAGACTAACTTGTGGTCCATGTAAAAAAGCTAAAGATTTATTTTATTATAGATACATGGCCACGTCGGGTGTGGACCGCAGCATGAAGATTTGGGATATCAGGAATTTAGATGGACCTTTGCAACACTACAAACTGAGGAGCGCCCCTGTGGACTTAGAGTTTTCACAAAAAGACTTGCTGGCCGTGGGGTTGGGCGAAGTTGTAGAAATATACAAGTAAGGCAAACACACTGATATTTATTTGCATTTCAAATAAATTCACTAATGATGTATAATGATAACAAAACGCAAAGTAAAATGTTTAAAAAAAAGAAAGAATATTATTATTATTGATATACAGGGGTCTTACCACGATACATTTTTTCGTATTTCTGTTAATTTGACACGGTTAGGTGTTCTAACGAAATACCTAGTTGCTAAGTAACATTCGTCTATTGGAAACGATATGCGCAGTTAAGTAAAATCGGGCGTGATTACCTTTAAACTAAACTGCAAGTACTGTATCGACAGCCAAAAAAATCATTGTATTAAATAACTAATTTTTTTTTTTTTTGGCAATGGTTTCCGTATCCGCTGAGCAGATCCGACTAAAATTTAATGACTGTTCTTCGGTATATGTGAAAACACGGATAATTTTTTCTATAAATAAAACCTAAACTGACCCCTTTTCACTGTTTTTCTTAAAATTTTGGCAAATAAATCTTCAAAGTTCTAAGTGCTATTAGTTTACAACTATGCTAAAGCATAGCCGTTATAGTGCTTTAGACCCTGAGAAAAAGCATTTTTTGATAACAATGATAACCATTAATTTATTTTATGTATTTGAATGAAAATCTCAAGTGAGTTAAGATGTAGCTGCACTACTCACACACGCTCAGTTACATATCGCGTCATCTTTGTTTTTACTCAAGTTTTCTGTCACGTAGTACTGCCTCTTAAGGTAATATAACTAAAGTTAGCATATTTATATCCACAGTAACTGTTGCACCCAAACAACTGAGAAGCCATATCTAAGACATAGAATGGCGAAGTCTATTTACAATTTTAAGTTCTGCCCCTACGAAGACGTTTTGGGAGTTGGAACTAGTAGTGGATTTACCAGCATTATAGTACCAGGTAATGAATATAAGGAAACAAATAAATCCCATTGGCCTTATAAATATGAGCCGTATACTGAGTTAAGGATAAACGTCATAGATTTTTTTCATACGAAATTGCTTACCATAATCTTTACCTCATCCCTCCGACCGACCTCGGCATGGTCGTAAAACTATCTTTAGGCGGCCTCGGCACGTACTAACGGCCCCAAATAGCGAGATTAGTCTCTACGACCTCCCCGAATAGGGACTCCCCCCTCACACGACGCCGACGTCCCCGGGTGCGTACACGAGGTATCAAAGAGTGCCGGGGCGCTTCTCGCCCCCACTCAATCGCAACCGCACCCGCGTAACGGGGAACTCCCCACCTGGCGGTGACTCACCATCGGGTTCGAACTTACACCGGTCGAAGGGACGCCCCCGAGAGCGACAACCCAAGCCGAGGCTCCCGCCGCGGGGAGCCCTTGAGCGTTGGGCGCTATATGGGCTGAACCTCCTTCAGAGACTCGCCCCAAAAAGCCCGGTGAAGCAGTAATGGCTACAACAGCCAACTGCAGTCAGTTCAGACGAAAGGAAAAAAAAAATCTTTAAGGTTCAGTAAATTTTACTTTATATTTAGGTTTTAAAGAAAGTACAAAAAATTATAACGCGCTTGTGGTTTTTGGTTTTATGAGGTTCTGATAACCCATTATTTGTTCATATTTTTAGAGCAAATTTCTGAAAATATTAAAGGATAATAGGCCTATCAGAAATATTCGGGATTATGGCAAAATTTATTTTGTATGACAGAATTTGACGGCGCGGCGTTTAACGTTAACCAAAAAAAGTAAACCATTTTTAGGTTCTTTGAAAACAAAAAAAGGTAATAAGAAGACTATTAACATTTTGGAGCACTGTGTGAGAAATATATAAAACTACTAGCTTCTACCCGCGCCTTCGCTCGCATTATTGTTGATTTTGGCAACTAATTCTGGTTCGATCCATATATTTGAAAGCTTGAAGCAAATCGGACGACGCAATAAAAAGTTTACCTCTTCCTTAGACCTCACACCCTATAAATTTTTAGCGAGAAAAAGTAGCCTATAACCCTCTCCATCTATCTTTATACCAGAATTCATCATAATCGATTCAGCGGTTTAGGCGTGAAAGCGTAGCAAACATACTAACTTTCGTATTTATAGTATAAGGATAATCAGACATACTTACATTTCAGGAAGTGGTGAACCTAACTTTGATGCTCTGGAGAGCAATCCATTCCAAACCAAGAAACAAAGAAGAGAAGCTGAAGTCAAAGCCCTGCTTGAAAAGATTCCTCCTGAACTCATTACCCTCAATCCCTTCGAGGTTACCGAGGTCGACGTGCCCTCGATGAAAGAACATATGGAAGCTAAGAAAAAACTATTGGTATGTAAAATTTCTCAAGTATATTCCGAATATACTATAAGACCGAAAAGTCGGTCGAGTAAATAACTCCACTGGCTTTAGCCCTTACTCCAACAGTAGGGACGTACGAGGCTGATAGAGAATGTAAAATTATTAGGACTAGATCGTACTTAGGAAGGCGCAGTTAAGCAACGTCGGGCATGGTCTACTTGGATAGGACACTGCCTACTGGCACATTATTATTAGCGGTCGCTAAACTTAAGTTTTTTGTACTTAGTTACTTTGACTTAGTTAACAACTTAAGTGACCATAGACTGTAGTATTCGATATTAATATCAACTTGATATGTCACGCGTTCTTGAGTAATACAGGGTATTTTCAGACAAACATTTTCAATGTGTTTTAATTAAAAATTAACAGACAGACACAACAAAGTGATCCTTTAAGGGTTCATTTTTTCCTTTTGGGTTACGGAACCCTAAAAACAGTTAATTGTTACTTCATGGTCCTATAGTATATCATAAGTTACAGTAATCATAACCTGAAAAAAATGTATTTGTAAATAATAATGTCCAATTGTGTTATTTACAGTACCTAAAACCGAGGAAAGTTAACTTCACACCGCGGCATAAAAACAAAGGCAAAACCAATATCGCAAGAAAGAAAATCATACAGGAAAAAGCTAGAAAGGTAATGAAGTCATACATATATTAGAAATATAAATTATTCTTGTTATGAAAACATGGTCTAAAAACCAAACTGCATCAAACGAATAAGAAAATATTTGATATAAAGGCATTAGGTGCGTTCCTTCTGAGCGGCGTTTCAATTTAATTGCAAAACCTCATTTTAGCATTTACTCGCTATTATTGTTAAAACGAAACACCTGTAACAGCTGGCAAAAAGTAGCGCAAAATACCAACCTCCCGACATGCAGTTTTTGGTAGCAACATTTCGTGGCAAAATAGCTCAGACGAAACGCTAAAAGTCAAAATTAGATTTTACTACCAAAAGCATGAAACGCAAACTGCTAACAATTTTTGCTAAAAAGTAGTCAGATGGAACGCCCTAAACTCTATCCACCGAAACGAGTTAATAGGGGAAAAATGAACTGGCATGTGATTGGTCGAACAATGACGTTAAGGCTGTGTTCACAGCGCGAGTTTTTTTAGTTTGTTCGTGCGACTCGTACTGTTCAGACGTGCTCACTGTGCTAGTGCAATCTATTATTTTATTTTTTGACTCGGCTTGTTATTTGGACTCTGGATAATTTTGTTACGTGTGACCCGGCTTTGTGATTGATTGCATTCCTAAAGACTTGGCGCTTGTATAACGGACTTTTTGAGTTTACTGTCGATTTGCCTAAGTGAGATGGCCGACAGTTTACATGGAGGTAACTCTGTGGAAAAAAGGCGACGACGAGCCTTTTCCTCGACTGAAAAAACAATGATATGGAACATGTATCAATCTATGAGGAGTTCCATGGAATCCCCTTCAAACAATGACGTCATGAAAGCTGTTGCATCATCTATGGGTGTTCATTGGATGTCCATCTATAGAATTCTGAAAGAGAAAGAAACTAAAAATGTTTTAAATTCACCCAAAAAAACAAGAAAACGTACTTTCATTGTAGACACAATCGACGACTTAACTAAATGTGCTATAAGAAGAAAAGTTCACGATTTATTTTCCCGAAATGAGATACCGACATTGGACAAAATAATGAATTCAATAAATGAAGATGGTACTTTGGGGACATTCAAAAGATCAACACTTCATAAAATCCTTAAAATGATTGGATTTAGGTACATTAAAAGATGCAGGAACAGCTTATTGATTGATCGTGACGACATATTTTTTTGGCGGAGGAATTATTTGCGGACAATGAAAATGGCAAGAGAAGAAAAGAAAAAAATATATTATTTGGATGAGACTTGGCTCAATGAAGGCCATACTACTACAAACGTATGGACTGATACAAATGTGAAAAATAAACGCGACGCATTCCTTGATGGCCTGACAACTGGATTAAAAAATCCTTCCGGTAAGTTCTTTAACATAATTCCATTGTTAAAACTGTCTTTGTCATTAATGCAATTCTTTGAAAAGGTTTGAATGTACCTGAGCGATCCTTAATTGGCGGCACTTATTGTTTGTTATGTTATCTTAAACTGTGTGAGCGTTAACTTTGTATCAGATCATTCAATACAATTTTTTATTGTTCCAGGAAAAGGAAAAAGGTTAATAATTACTCATATTGGAAGTGATGATGGATTTGTAGAAGGGGGCTTACACGTGTTCGAGTCAAAAAAGCAAGGAGATTACCATCAAGATATGAATGCCGAAGTGTTTGAGAATTGGTTCAAAAATATTCTTGAAAAGTTACATGATAATTGTATTATTGTAATGGACAACGCTTCGTACCACTCAAGAAAAGTAGAGCAAATTCCGACTGAAAAAAATAAAAAACAAGAGATAATTAATTGGTTGAAAGAAAAACAAATCCCCTTTCAGGATGATTTATTAAAACGAGAGCTACTGAATATCGTAAAAAATCATAAGGAGCAGTACGAGGCGCGTGTCGTAGACGAAATGGCGAAAGCTAAAAATAAAACTGTGGTACGACTTCCGCCGTATCACTGCGAATTAAATCCGATAGAGTTGATCTGGGCTCAAGTTAAAGGACATGTCGCATCCCGCAACAAAACATACAAGATGGCAGAATTAAAAATGTTATTAAACAACTCAATTCAAAATATTGACGCTGCAAAATGGAAAAAATGCATAAAACATGTCGAAGAGATAGTAGAACCGAAAATGAATGCCATGGACAGAAATGTGGAAACAATGACCGAAACATTCATAATAAACGTGGGAAGTGACAGCGACAGTAGTGATACGTCGGAATAATTTAATTAATTGTATATGTTAAACTATTTAAATATACATAATTTTATTTTAAAACATTGTCTTAATATTTTTCTTTCTTTCTCTAAGTTCAATACAAAATACTTAAGTGGTTTTAGTGCTTACTATTGAGCGCACAAAATCATCGCATATGAACACACCTTAACTTTTTATCAGTATAGTTGACGCCCACTCACCTTTTTGTGTCCTTATCTTTTGTAAGGGATTGTGCGACAGAGACAATGCTCTATTAACTCGTTTCGGTGGATAGAGTATAGTAGGATAATCCAAAAAACTTAGTGACATTTCAAAATTGTAAGAATGCAAAAATTAATGTTAACTTTCGACGAAATTTTTCATTCTAATTTTTTTTTTTTATTCACAGGAATTTATTGAACAAAGTATCGAAGCCAAGAAACTGCTAGATTTACCAGAAAAACAAGTACAAAAACAATCATTTGGCGTATTGAATAGGTTCCTACCAAGTACCAAATCTAAGAAATAAATTTTTACTTCCATCTGATTTCGCATTTATTCCTCTTACAAACTAGTAATATTTTTAAATTGATATTTACATTGATTTATAATATGCAAATAAACAACATGATCACAAAATTGATAAAAATAATGATATAAAAAAATGTCTTTCTAAAAATAAAATGTCAGTCGTTATGTTAACAAGGAATATCAAAGAGATCACATAAGCCTTCAGAGCCCTGTAAGGAGAAAGAGAAATCGTGCTTTGTGGGTGGTGGGCTTAGACGCAAGAGGTAATCTGAAACAAGAAAAATAAATTGATTTTAAATAAGGCAGCCAACTTCGTAATAAAATAACATGCTAATCCAATAAAAAATGTTTGATCTCCCCCATCTTACAGGAACGTAATATCTGTTACAAAATCGACGCCTATCGGAAACATCGATTTTTGTAACAAACATTTTGTAGCGATCTTTTGTCAACATAGTTCGATATGCGATAAGATCTTCGTCACACGGGATGGCCTCACTTTAAAAACATTTACTACAAAGAAATTGTGAATATAGCTATGTATATTGTTTCAGCACAGATTTAGGTTAAATTTAAATGTTATCTCAGTGTTTTTTATAAGAAAGCTTTGTTTTCTTAACTAAATTTTTCATTATTTTCATCAAAAAAAAAAAAAGATTTTTTAACAAATTTTAACTGAAAGTTAACTATATTTCAACACAGTAAACTAGAATTGTTCTGTGATGTAAATTGTTCATACATTTATTTCGTATATGAACTCAAACAAGAAAATTTTCACTGGGTTGTCAGTATTACAATCGAATCAATGGTTTTTTTTATGAGTTTTACGGCCACTGACGCTATGATCCATGCATTTGGTCCAACAAGAACATCATGTTTGACATGCTTGTTCTAGGTGCTAAGCATTCCGCCCGCGGTGCGGACGCGGTCTTTAGTGTTGGCACCTCGAGTTAATGTGCTAACAGGTTTAGGGTCTTACCCCAGAGCATTTTTGATATTTAATATGTTGGTAACTTACTTCCTCCATATATCGTGTAGTTATAGCTTTGAATTTCAATATCGTCAGTAATATCTTCTTCAGCGTTCTGAAACAATTACATATATTTTCTTTTAATTTAAAATATGAGTTTCAAATCACGGATTCGATTCCCGGTAGGGAGCACCAATATTGTGACAATGACTTAATTAAAAAATATAGTGCCCCATATGGTGACAGGCTCACTACCTATGTAACCGAACCCCATCAGTGAAATGTTGATGGAAACAAGCATACGTTCGTAATATCTCTAACCTCTTCGGGTAGGTGACGTGGTGATATCTGTTTTTTTATGAGATATAAAGTATAATTTATGTATAACCATATTTTTTCTTACTTGTCTCTAAATTCAGAAACTTTTCTTGATTTTGAGTTTACAAAATAAGACAATATAATATATACCTGTTTTGTATAAATTCAATATATATGTATAGAATTTACAGGCCAGAATAAAACGTAAAATTCTTCTACCGCCGAAGTTTGTATTTGTCTTAAATATGAAACCTCAATTCCAGTTTTCAAATCATTTGTCTCTTTATTACCTTGAACTTTAACCTTGAAGCTATCCAACATACCTTGTGTGTTCGATCGCTAGTGTCGTTGTAAGTTCACACCATTTTAATATAACGACTGTAGTTTGGATTTTCGACCACCGGGTCACTAAAGTTTGTCGTACTATAGTTGGTTATAGAAAAGTAACTTGTAGCAATCATTATAGTCGAATTATTGTCATTTAGTGCATTAGGCATTAACAAGTTAAACAAAACACACAGTCAATTACGGTACATTGTAAAATAAACTGTTGCATAAAATAATACCGCATCAATACCAACAAAAAAAGGTAGACATTTGAAAAACCCAATGTTACATTACGCAAAAATTTAAACATGCTAGAATGCTGTTCAAAGTTATATTCATGTAGATTTAGTTATTCTATAACTAAATTCATATTAGGGGTTTCACCTCGGAATGAAAGATATAAAGATATAATAAGCTTTAAATTGGTATAAACCTTTGTTTTTTCGTTCTAAATGTTGTCTCAAAAGTCACAAATGTTATCGTGTCCGCTTCTAAAGATATTGAAGGTCAAAGTTCATGAAAATCGGTTTTTCGCGAATATCTCGCTTTCTATTGCTTAAATGAGATTTGCACCTATTATAAAAGTTGTAGAGTATAAAATTCTCTACAACTTTTGTTGAACTTTTTTTTCATACGATAAACCGTTTTTGCGGTAGACGGCGAAGAGTGCGCCGCGGACAGTCATATATGGCCTAATGCAAGGTCAAGCGTGAGTTACGGTTATAAGTACGTTGTATAAAGATAATTATTTACTAAAAAATTATATTTAATAAACAATGCCCATTATTTATGTACTAATTATTAATTATTTATATTTAATTAAAATAAGTGACGTAATTATTAATAATTTTTTTTATATTTAACTATAGTATATTATTAATTTTAGACTATATATTTTAATTATATTATAAGTGAAAAAGACAGTAAGGGAATATATTTTATACGTATATTTATTTATCATTAAATATAGCATATTATACATTTATTGAAATGTGAGTTCAAATATTAAATGAAATTTTGATAATTTTAATTACAATAAAATTGTAAATGGAAGCTAGTTATCTTTTTCTTGTTGTTGCTCGAAAATGTTCAATTCATCATCCTCATTATCGGTCATATTCATCTCCAAACCTTCCAGAATTTCAGGATCGTATGCGCTTTCTACATCGGGATTACTTGAATATAGTGAAGTGTTGAGGCAACCTTGTCCATTGCACAGGCCACAAGCTAAAGAACATAGTAGCCCTGATGTTCTGCATCCACAGCGGGAACCACAACCGTTTTTCCAAATGCAAAATATTATATTTAGTAGTTCGGCTGGTGCTGGAGGCAATAACGTTCGTTTGGGCTGCAGGATTTCATTTTCAAGCATCCAGTCCCATTTTTGAGGTTCTAAGTCCTTCCCTAACCACGTTTGAATCTGGTAGTAGACACGATTTATATGTTGACTAGCTTATTTCCGCAACTTCGTCTGCGTAAACTTTTAAAAAAAACGGATTTTGACTCTTTACTGTTTTACATACAATAACATCGGAATTCTCATACACATTTTCATCCTCTTTTTTGCCGTCTAGAGAATAATTTTTCAAAAACGGTGAATCACGTGAATCGTAATTTTCAACGTCTTAGCCAAGTTTTAACCATTTCCATGCAAACTGCCAACCCATATTTTACCCCCTTAGGGGATTAATTTCCAAAAATCACTTCATAGTGCACACTTACGTCATTTAAGGAACGTTTGTGCACAATGCCATGCTTCTAGACACAGCGGTTTCAGCTGTTCATTGATTAATTAGTCAGTCAGCCAGTCAATTTCTTCTTTTATATAAATATAGCTAAACCGGCGAACATTGTTCCTTTTTTTCAAACAACCAAATAGGGTTGTACTAATTCAGAAACCTTCTCCGGCGTGTGCATAACAACTTACCAAAATTTCATTACAATCGGTTTACCCCTATTGCGCGAGTCCAACTCGCACTTGACCCTTTTTTTTCTCAGAAACATTCCCCGGCGTGTGCCTAAAAACTTACCAAAATTTTATAACAATCGGTTTACCCTTATTATGCGAGTCCGACTTGCACTTGACCCAGTCTCACTTGTACTTGACCCTTTTTTTTTTCTCAGAAACATTCCCCGGCGTGTGTATAACAAATTTCATTACAATCGGTTTACCCTTATTGCGAGAATCCGACTCGCACTTTACCCTTTCAGTAAAACCTTATCATACAAAGAACACACCCTTCAAGTTTCAGGACTCTACGATCAGCGGTTTAGGCTGTGCGTTGGTCCGTCCGTCATTCAGGACAAAGCCTTTTGTATGCATAGATAAGATAGGTAGAAAAAGAAAACTTTAAGTATTATTGTACACAAAAAATCAAACACCTTAAAAACGCTTAACCTCTTTCAGCTTAGAAACCCCTTAAATGAGGTACTAATATAGTACGGTGACATTCGAGACATTCCAATTTTTAAAGAGTATTGAGTTGTTTATGTCTTTAAGTAAGTTCAACCTTTTTTGAATAAAATCGGATTGAGTTTTCAAACATGTGTCAAAATAAAATGTAATTTAAATCAAAAGGACTAAGGAGTATTGATGTCAACTTCGAAGCAAATAACCGCCAAATAACTTTCTACCCATTTTTAACCCCGCTAGGGGATGAATTTCAATAAAATACGAAACACGTATTCCATCAATTCTGTTAAAAAAGGTTTATGCAAAATTTGAAGTAGATTGGACCAAGGAATCACGTTGTCCCGTACGAACTTTGCCCCCCATTTCAACCCCTTAGGAGTACAATTCCGGAAAATCCTTTCTTATAGGATGTCTACGTCATACAAAGAACACACCCTCCAAGTTTCAGGTCTCTACGATCAGAGGTTTAGGCTGTGCGTTGATCCATGAGTCATTCAGGACAAAGGCTTTTTTTTTATATGTATAGATGAGCTGCTATACTTGTTGGTGGAAGTATTGACAATTGTACAGGTTTATTAAGTTTCGTTAATTTGATGAATTGCGTGTAGCGGAAATGATCGATGTTGTCCTCAGATTTTAGAGCATTATATAATGCCAACAAGATACGCACTATATTTTCAAATAATGTTTGTACGGGGGAGTTTTCTTGTTGGAATACTGTGGAAGTATTATTAGACAGTTTATCCAAATTGAGAATTTTCTCCAATGCTCTAGTAACCGTTTTTTTTCCTTTTTTAAATAGCCCAGAAGTCGTTTCACAGCCACTAAATTTAATATATTTGTGTCTTAACATTGCCTTTGCCAGTTTTTTAAGAAAATTTCCTGTTGATGTGATTGAGTACGTCCAATTAAAATAACGAGCTAATCAATATTTTCTCCTATGATGACGACAGTCTTTTGATGTTCTGACAATGCAATAGCTGTCTCGATGATCAGAACATCAGCATCATTTCTGGCTTGTTTTTTTGTGATATTAACAGTTTTTAATTTTTCAACAAGCATGTCGATAATTTTTTTATATTAGACCGATTTGATAATTTTTTTTGATAAATAATTAAGTCACTTATATTAATTAAATATAAATAATTAGTACATATATAATGGGCATTGTTTAATAATATATTTCTTTATATATAATATAAATATTTATAAATTATATTTTTTTGGTAAATAATTAACTTTACACAACGTACTGATAAACGTAACTCTCGCTTGTCCTTGCATTAGGCCATAATATATATGACTGTACGCGGCGCACTCTTCGCGGCCTACCGCAAAAACGGTCGATCGTATAAAAAAAAAGTAAAGACAAATGTTGTAGACACTTTTATACTCTACAACTTTTATAATAGGTGTAAATCATATTTAAGCAATAGAAAGCGAGATATTCACGAAAAACCGATTTTTACGACCTTTGACCTTCAATATCTTAAGACGCGGACACGATAGCACTTGTGACTTTTAAGACAACATTTAGAATGCCAAAACAAAGGTTTATACCAATTTACAGCATATTATCTTTCATTCCGAATTTGACCCCTTTTTTACCTAATATGACTGGTATAATGTATATGCTAATATACATTTTTTTGCTTTAAAACGATTTTCCGACATGTTGCTTATTTTGCTGCCATAATTTTAAAATTAATTAAAATAGCTATAATATACCTTCTCTTTCTCTCTATCACAAAGCAGTATCACTCCAACTGGATCTGGAGACTTCACATGTAAGAGGAAACTGGAATCCTTTTCCTGAAATTTAAAAATAACACATATTTTAACATAATTTCACAGTTATGTGTTACTAAATATTAATATCCTCGAACAGTGAATACATTTTTCACGCCCATGTGACGGTAGTAAAACGGCCAAGCCACACATTTGACTAATGTGTAGAGTATGTGAAGTTAGGGCTTGTAGAGTTAGGGCGTGTAGAGTTAAAAGCTTGGCTCTACATGAGATTTTGAACTTGCGAGCCATATTGTCTCGTCTTAGTTGTTTCACTTGGTCATGGTCATTTTACATGAAAATGTTTTTGTTGGGGTTTCAGTTTTTTTTTATAAGTTGTTCATGAGTCTAAATTTTTAAGTCATTTTACATGAAAATATTTTTGTTGGGATTTCACTTCTTTTTGTAAGTTGTTTATGAGTCTAAATTTTTAAGTCTCACCTCTGGTACAACTTATTGCGATTTTTATTTTACAACAACCGGGCCTACACTATTGTGATATCCCATCTCCATACACTTTTATCCCCTAATTTAAGGGGTTGAAGGATGTTTTTTTTTTAAAACCTGAAACACGTATTTTTTAATTTGTTATAAGAAGTCTGTGTACTTATATAATTTTCAAATCTCTAGCATGAAATTAAGTTTGTGTGGGAAAAGCCATACAAACTTCCTTCCCCTAATTTAAAGAGTGGAGGGTGATTTACTATATAATCCTAAAATATGTATAAACCTCTAGTCTCAAAATTTGCGGAAGTCTTATGCAAACTTCTATTCCCTAGTTTAAGGGGTTGGCTTTAAAAGTTCCAAGTTTTAAAATTCTTTTGGTTGTTTGTGATACATACTAAATTTTAGCTTTCTACTACTTCAAAAAGTACCCAAAGAATTTTGATGATCATCAGTGAGTCAGTGACGAAATCGGGGTTATTTAGTTATCAACAAAATCTAAAGTATAAGAGTAAGGCAATTGAAATTTTTAATAAGTCCATGTTTAATAAGTCTATTATTGACATAATATCCCGAGAATTTTGTTTATCTGGTATAATCCAAACCCAAGTTATGAGGATTCAAAAACGACAAAGCGCAGAGTCCTTGAGAAGGATTGTGTTATGTAAAGAGGGTGGATATACATGATCGCTCCATTCATCATCCTTCCTTTCATTCATCAAGATTCCTAAATTCTGCTCATTTTAAATGGATTATCCTTTTCGCTTCCTCCTCTAAGTTGTTTATACCCAAGTATATTATTAATTTTAAGGAATGAGCCATCGTCAATAATATTAGATCCCGAATAACATAGCGGTTTAGTTTAGTTGGATGCCAATACTTCGGGAGCAGACATTCACCGATTCACCATTTCCTGTAGCGATTCAGTCATGACATAATATCGACAGTAAATTTTAGGTGAGAGATATACTGTCCGTTTACATTTATTTATGCTTTCCAGTTACAAGTCGCAAGTCGTCTTTTAGTTTGTAAACAGTTTCGAGGATATGACATTCCGCTATACCGTATTCACAACAGAAACATGTTTCTTGTATCAGAAATCCTCCAAATTTGCATTGTTACTATTATGATTCAAAAGGTAAAGCACCGTAAAGATCAAACAAACAGACAAATTACCTAGCCTAGAATTATTAATGGGGTCCCACTGGCACCCTTTGGGTAAGGAAATCTAAAAAATAGATACGTACAAACTCTGCTCTAAATATTCTCATATGATTTTATTTTTAGTATATTGCTTTATCTCTATTGTAACTCATACTATATACTGAACTTATCCAAGTACCTCAGTCACTCCAACATTTAGTGCTGATCCCACAGGTGCTTGCATGACCAACACTTGATTATGGTCAAAACAATTTGCAATGTCATTCTCAGTAACATATAGCACTTCTTCATTGTCTGTGTCTTCTATTACATTTTTTATGCTCTGTTCAATCCAACACATTTGTCTGAAAAAATAAGAAGTATAAAGAATCCATTCATAAGTTATGACTTTTAACTTTTAACCACATAAGTACTCCATTCTCTTACAGATGATAAAGCCGGTTAAAGAAGACGAAAACCGTGTCCAACTTGCAAGTCCATAGTAGAAATAATTTGATAAAAGATTGACAATAGACTATCTTCTATTTGACATATTTATAAAGTAAACAAAATAATAGTATGTTGGCTTAGGGACAAAATTCAGCTCTACCTTTGTACTGTACATACCTATATTTTAAGAGGTATAGCCAGAATAGCAAACACTTATTAAGAAAACCACTTTCCTTGCCTTGAGTTTCATACCTAAAAAACAGCATGGAGCCCTAATGCTGTCATTCTGTGGTATGTGTTTCTGTCTGTGTCTGTCTTTCCGATTTTATCACTAGCCTCTATCTCATAAATGAGCTGAGCTACAGACCTTAAATTTAGAAATTTTGTATAGGATTGAAAAGGGCCCACTCCACTCTCACTAGGTGCTCTAGGAGTTGAGATGTATTAAGACAGACATGTTACCTAGTTGTTACTCGTATATTGAATGAATATAAAAACTTACTAATTCTAACTTACTGTCTAAGCAAAACGTGACATATGTTACACGTGTGACCTAATCAGGCGTTCAATGCGAAGATGTGCATTTTATAATGCCCACATGCTACAGGATGTAAAACTTAATATTAAACCAAAACTTCAAATAAATCCATGCATTCATCACACTTACTCGATAAAAGATTCATTAAGTGCAGTGGGTGCCTTAACCTTAATTACTCCCATGAACTTTTTTTTTGTAAATTTAAAAAACTATTAACTTTGGCAAGAACTCTTTGATTCATAAATTCTCTAGATGTCTAGCACCATCTGGCGGTGACGTTGTTTTCTATACTTCTATTCCCGCCATTGGCGCATTACTGAATTTTTTAAAATCTTTAATTGTAATACAGTACATATTACTTAAATAAATTTTCAAACTGATGCCATAGCAACAATATCTATTCAAATAGAGGTGAGGTATGTTGTCATGTTTTAATTTGCATATGGTGTAGTTTTAATTCAGTACTCAAATAATTGCTTAAAACTGATGAAGTTGTAGTTTGGTACTATTTACTACTAACAAAAAGTTTCTAATGGATTTTTACATGTCTCAGTAAGTTGCCCTTTAAACTATGATTAGTAATGACAGTCTATATTTTCTTTAAAGAAAAAATTGCAACTTACTTGTCCAATAATCTTTCTTGTTCTTCTAAATTACCAATTTGCTGCCTCAGAAGTGAAACTTTATCTCCAATATTTCCTTGACTAGAGTTACCAGCTCCCCTGTCAAAACCAGAACATTAGGATTTGGTGACTAAATCAAGGCAAGAGTAACATGATTTGCTTAACCCGCCAGCACTCGCACCTCTAGAAATTACATGGGCACTCGCGTGTAGAGCATTTTGCTCACGTTTATGAATGTCACAAAATGCAGGTTTTACCAAGAATTTTTTATTTTTTTTTTAATTTTATTAAATAAAATACACTTTATTTATTCTAGAAAATATACATTCAAAACATTTTCTACAATTTTTTTTTTTATTTCAACTAACAATGAATTTTGCCAGTCTTCTAAGGCAGTCTTAAGAAAAAAAATTAAACAAATAAAAATCTTTTCAAACAAAAACTTAAAAAAGTAGGCATAGTAAATCTTCATCAAATATTCGAGCTTTACACATATCACAATGTATTACTATGCTCGGTACATAAACATTTTTGGCAGTAGATACAGCACTTTTAGGTCTTGCGGTTTTTGCGTCTTGGGCAAACCGCGCAGATTCCATTTGGTTTTTCTTCTCCTGGTAACTCAGATTCTGGTACAAAACGTTTTATCACTTGCTGTAGGGGATATGAAATGTTTTGCAAGGTGCTTCTACTTTGGATATGTGGCTGTATCAGTTGAAGAGCTAGTTGTTTCAAGTAATCTCTGCATGTTATGATTATATCCGTGTTTTCTTTGTAAATTATTTGGTTGTGATTCCGGCTATGTTTAGGATTGTGAAAAATAATCTCAGCGGCCATCTACAGGCTACTCTTGCTACAGAATTTCTTTTTTCAGTCGATCCACAACATCAACACCTCCTTTTGTTTGATAATTAGTAAGTGATAATTTCCAGTTTTGCGATAACGCCAGTAGTTGGATCGATTCGGTCATTGTTATGAACTGTACTTATCATTAGCACTTTTTTTTTATTTTTTTTGTTTGGTACGTAAGACACCAAAACCTTGCCCTTTTGAAAACCAAAGATACTACTAGGTTTTGGTCTTTGTTTGATATCAAGAACAAATGGTGGAATTTCTCTCTTATTCTTTCTGTGTGTACCTACGATAGTAGTCCGTGCAGCTAGTAATTCATCAGCCAATGGAATTGATGTAAAATAATTGTCAGCAGTAATATTTCTGCCTATATTCAGAATATCTTGTGATAAACGTTTTACAACTGCTGATGCAGTATTATCATATTTGTGTGGACAGTTTGGTTGCTTTCCCAGATAAATTTGTAAGTTACTTGTGTAAAAATTCTTTGAATCACACAAAGCATATACTTTTATACCATACTTAGCTGGTTTGTTAGCTAGGTACATGCGGAATTTGCATTGACCTCGGAATGATTCCAGAATTTCGTCTATAGTGATGATTTCTCCAACCTGGTAATTGGCTCAACACTTTGTGACAAAAGATTTGAATAATTCACAAATTGGAGCAATATTGTCATAGTTTGCCCTTTCGGAGCGAGAGTTTATATCATTGAACCTTATAGCTCTAATAAAAAAGAAACCTATTGTGGCTCATTGCAGCAATATCAGGTGCCGTGCCATCTTTGTGCCACATCTCTTTCAAATTCAAGTGATTAATCTTTTTGATACCAGCCATGTATAAAATACCAATAAAGGCTTTTAGTTCTACAATATCAATCTCTTTGCAATCTCTCTCCCTTGAAAATTGACCCTTGATTTTTCAGATGTGGGTATTTGTATAGCCAACTATATCAATCAGCATTTCTTCACTCACCAAAAGGAGAACACATTCCATTATAGTGTACATATTTTTAGCCACTGGTTTTACCCCAGGTTGTTTTTTGACAATATTGTGAGCTCTTGTCCTCATATTAGAACGAGGCGGATTATAGTTCCAATTTGAACTCCCATCTTTGCCTATGTAACACAGCCGATTTCCTAATGAAATTGAAGAAACCTCACATTCTACTTCTGATGATGATTGTTCGGTGTCAGTGAAATGAAGACTGTGTTCACTGCCTCGATCGCGTCCAATATCATCTGCCCTAAAAGACGAGTCCTCAATGTCTTCCAAATCTTCTTCCATCAACCACGCCAAAATGCATTCATCTTTTCGATTATTCATTTATAATATAATTACATAACAGTTTTGAATGATGGTTATTTAAAACCACAAAATTACATAAAAGTAGCAGTAAAACTGTTGATATGATGAAAAAAAATTAAGTCATTAGGAAAAAAGTACTTACATCAACACCCGTGCGATGAGCTAAACGCCGCTTGATGGTACGGCGCAACAAACCTCCTTGTACGAGAGACTAGTGCACCCTGGCGACATTTGAGCTGTATCCAGGGGCGGAGGAAGGAACAAAACTCAGCTACTGAATGAATGATGTCCGTGCGCATAATTTTGACAAAATGGTGCATGTTTTAAATTTACTGTGAGCAAAATGCTCATAGCGCGAGTGCTCACGGGTTAATCATATCATGACCATGTTAAACATAGGGTTATTTGGTGTACAACTGAGGAAAAGTAAAAAGGGAGCTAAGACTTCACAATGAAACATCTGTTAAAACAAATGTAGACACCCAAAATGTCTCCACAACAAATGGTTTCTTCTAACCACTTGAATAATACACGCTTCTATCAGTCTCTAAAATATCTTTTTGTCTAGCTGCCCTATCCGATCCAGAACATTAGAATTTGGCCATGGGGAATTTAAGGTGATTTACTAATATCATCATCATTTCATATGTCTCCACAGCAGCCAGTTTCGAGCTGCCTGAATCTTATACTCACTTCCATTGGACTCTGTTCTTGCTTCTTTTTTCAATGAGTCCGATACCTTCCAAAACATTTGTGATATCATAAATTCGCCTCTTTTGTCGCACTGCTAACAATTCAGTAGCCTGAAATCAAATAATTATTTTAAATAAGAACCACATTGTTCGTGTTTAATTTTTTTTAGCGATTTGTAAACGAAGAATAAGCCTTCTCACAATTTTCAAATCTAATACTCCATCTTTAGCTTTTTGCAACAGTGAAACAAATCGTGTAGTAAGTAGACCCAATGATTTTTCGTATCTTCTATATATTGAATCGGTCATGGCCAATTTTCCAGACAAAAAATTTAATAATATTGTAATTCAGCACTATAAAATTTGCGTTGCGGCGGGACGTTTATATTGGTAGCCTTGTTTTTGTTTTTGTTTTTAGTCAGAGTACAGGTGCGTTCTGTTCACTGCTTTAATGCGTTTAATGTCATAATCCAGCCAAGTTTAAAAAGACATAAATTTTGTGCGACACACTGTACAAATCTTGGCTCATTCACTTTGGTTGAATAATGTGCATAATGTCAGTCAACAAAACGCCACTTACTTTAACCAGTTAGGCATGTTTTGTTGACACGCATTGATGCTCAACAATGCTGTTTATAGGTATAGATCATGGTACTCAAAGTAGATAGACATTGAGGAGTGCCTTTGGTGAATGCGATATCGGAATAGGAAGAGAAAACAGAATATGGAACGTACGGGATTTTATCCTAGGTGGATGTTAACTATCCTTTCACGCGTCGGCCGTGTAGTTAGTCTATCCTATCGTCAATAGGGGCCTTGTTTATAAGAGGAAATTACTCTAGTGGATAACAAATCAAAAATGGGAAAAAAGGTAAATAATAATATGATTTGTGCGTTAGCCCCTGTTGCTGCACTCCGCCGTGTAGCAACCGGCTCGAGCCGGTTATTCTGTCCCGTTGAAGACGCTGGAGCTTATGCTGTTGAGGGGAATGCACCAGTGCATTGTCCACAACCCCACCGCAATTGGCACTATTCACAAGGTCTATAGAGAGGTCCGGTGCCTCGATCCGTCCAAATAGGTAAAATACGTGGGGCACGAAATTAGTGCTCTCTGCTCGGCACGTTTTTACGACTGAAAAGACGCGCCGGTGACCGCTCGCCACGAGACGTTGATCGCAGATAAGGCAATGACGTCATTGCTTATCTATACCGAACGATCCCTCGGTCCAGCCAGATCGAATCGGGCTTAGACTCTTTAAAGGTGCGAATCCTACCACAACTAGGAGACAGATGAAGGTCGCCACAACTCGTCTGAGAACGGAATTATCAACCAACACCTCAGCGACTCGAGAAACTCCATCCTGCCCTGGAATCGTTGCAATATACGACCTAATTTGCTTAATTCGAACTTCGGGTCATACGTTTCTGCATAGATGCTAGTCTAGTTCCGTCTAACTTTCTGGAGTGACCTAAAGGAAGCCTGTCGGGACGTAATGGTCCGGCAAACGTACAGGCAAAAACCGATTACCGAGACAAAATACTCAGGCGAGGGGAATTCATGGGGCAATAGCGACCGAAACCTGTCCTAAGCCCAATGCCGAAATTCCACCAATTCCTCTCATCTGGATCTCAACTTTAATAAATCCACTCATCATTCCGACACTATACACCCCTGCGAGCCAGGGTAAAAAATCTTTAAGGGGGACAGCACGGGATGATGAAGGAGTGGAGATTACAAACTAATAACGGAAAGGAATGCAAGGAAGGGTGGGTGACAACTGACGCGGAGGAAGATTCTAGTCCTCGTGAGGGGGAAGCCTCGCGCAGGCGGAAGAAGGGGGGCTATACGGATTCACCGGTAGTCCTCCTACTGGTCGGAAGGGTGGTGGACGTCCCTCCAATCGCGGCCACTCAACAACGGCCGGCGTCACCCTTCCGCTAACCGTCTGCACAGGTGTTGCGTCCACAAAACCCACCCTCCTGGTCCTATCCGAATTCCGACTTGGAGGGGAAGGTCCCCCGGCCATAATAGGCTCAGAACCCCATACCCTGCATGGCGGCGAGGCCCGTAGGGTTCGCAGTGGAACTGCCATCCAGGGTGGGTTCCCTTCAACCTTCTCACGGGGGGTGAGAATATATTACCCTGTTGGGTAATCCGAGGGGGAGATGATGCTCCCCCGGCCGTGCAAGGCGCAAGAAACCACGGCTTAAGTTGGATTAAATTGGTTTTTACAGTATTAAATCAAGGGGACCGGTAGTCAAAACTTGACATTGACAGCTGTGTGCCTAGTGTGAGTTTTTGCGAGTTCGAAACTCTACTATCGCGTTCGCGTATTTATTAAAAGTCCTAGGAAAACAAAACGTCTCCAAACACGTCCGCTAGAGGCGCTCATTCATTTCCATACATTTATTTCGCTGACGCGAACGCGATGGTAGAGTTAAAAACTCACATTAGGCATACTGTAGTACAAATTACGAAAAAAACTAAATACCTTATGGGACATAGGACCCGTGGTTATTTGCGGTGAGTTGGTTTAAGTTGGATTATTTCAGATTGAAGTTCATGGTCCGTGGTTGTGACGTCATTTGGTCATCTGTGGTTAATTATTCGTTCTTTATTGTGCCGGGACCGCAATCTCAATATGAGACGAATGATACTCTATCCTAGGCATGGAACAGTTAATGAGTAGCATATGCAAGGGCGTCGCCAAGGGGGGGCAGTTGCCCCCTCCTAGAGATCAAATGTAGCTAGCCGCAAAGCGACCAAAGTGCGAGCAATTGACTTCCTTACCTATTAATAAATTCCGCATCGCATGACAAAACGTAAATAAATTTACAAGGTTTAATGTATATTGTAGAAAGTATTGAAATATTCAGAAAAACATTACGATTTTGACGTCCGTTTTTAAAATCGCCATTTTCATCACGACTATATCAGATTTTCCAAAACGAAAGGCCATTAAACAGTGTAAAAATATGTAGGTAGGAGGTAGGTATGGTGTGAGTGTGCATTGCATTTCTTTCTACGACAGCCGTTCACCAGCATTCACGTTAGTTTTGTATGAATTGTATGCGGCATACCTTAAGTAGAAGTTATTGTTACAAACATACAATTTTAATTGGTTTTGTGGACAATGCCATCTGTAAGTGTTGTAAAAAATCCTTGTAAAACCTAGTATTGCTACTCGACGCTAGATGGCGCTTGTTCCATTGAACAGCAACCAACTCTCAGGAATTTGGTAGCATTAATACAGCTCCTTGATTTAAATAAGGCTAAAAAAGCTTCCTGAGATAATGTTTATAAGTAATTGAACAAAACTGCTCTCCCGTAAAAAAATTATTAATTACATAAAGTTTTATCAAAGCGTTTTGTTTTGCAGGAAGTTTGAAACGAAAAAAAACTGATGGATCAACTAGCGACAGCGATGAAATGGACAAAGTAACGACAATATCGCATGAGCCTTCATCGGTAACCAGAACAGGTTATATTCAGCCGCAGTAACTACCGAGACCAAGTTCCTCTAGATATCTGGCTCTGGCGCCGAATCCTGATTCATTAATGGATGAGGATGACTGCAATTAAAATGATATCGGGCGATATGTTGGACGGGCACACATGTTATCAACCGAAAAGAAGAAGGAATTGATTGAAAACTGTTGGTCCCCTTCCGCGGCCTATAACTTTGCGGAAGATGCAAAACATTTAAAGAGAAAATTTAATTATTCTTGGTTGAAAACACACTCTCCGTGGTTGGTATATTCCAGGCGCCAAAAAGAAGCATTTTGTCAATATTGTACTTTGTTCTCACCAAATCCTAATTCATTTAGAGGCATATTGGGAGCATTTACTATAAGGCCCTTTTGTAAGTTCAAAGATATTCACGAGCAGTGCAAAAAGCACATTGAAACCGACTTCCATAAGGAGGCATTGACAGCTGCTAAATCTTTTCTCGAAGGTGTGCCTGTCGATTTGCAACTGAACAAATATTCCCAGGGAATTATTGAAGAAAATCGCATAATTATAAAATCTATTATTTCCTGCATTACGTTTTGTAGGTCACACGACTTAGCACTGAGAGGTAAAAGGTATTCTAGAGGATTTATACAGGCTGCGAATTGACGCGGGAGCTTTGATTTTAAAGAAACACATTGAGCAAGGGAAAAAGAATGCAAGCTACCGTATAAAGTATAAGTATACAGTATAAAAATAAAAAGTAAAAGAAGCAGCAGTATATAGTGTGCTAGCAAACAAAACAGCTGATATTTCTGGCCCTGAACATCGATTGGGATGCGATATTTTGATGAAGAAACACAGGAAGTCCAAAAAATGTTTGTCGGATTCATTGAGCTAAATGATTTGGATACGAAATCGACTGCACATAGCATAGATGAATTTTTGACAAAAGAAGATCTGAATATAAATAAATGCGTTGGTTTTGGATTTGATGGTTGTTCAACGATGTCAGGAAAAGACAGAGGGGTACAAGCGATCTTACGCAAAATGTACACCAAAGCCCTTGTACACTTTCATTGCTCGTCCCACAAACTGAATCTAGTTATCAATGATCTAAATTTACTTCCTGAAACTAGAAAAGCCATGGGAACCACCAACGATACTATAAACTTTTTTCGGGAATCAGTTTTGAAGAGGAAGTTGAAACCTAATATTTCCAGACTTTGCGGAACAAGATGGAGTGAGAAAAACAAAACCATCAGAGTTTTTAAAGACAATCTTCCAGTAATTCTGGAAGCCTTACAAACATTATCTCAGGAAGGAAATAGTGCAACTCGGAAAAGTGCCTTCCAACTGCATGCGGCTACTTCCAGAATTTCTTTCACTGTCGGGATTATGTTGGTAGCCAAATGGTACGCTTTACTGGAACCTGTTGTTAACATACTCCAATCTGTAGCTTTGGACGTGGTCAAAGCTTCGGAATACGTTAAAATGATTTTACTTTTAATTAAAAACCACCGTGAAAATCCGGAAAAAGTCACAGACGAAATTATAAAGGAAGTTCCTGCTGTTGCGGAGAAAGTCGGACTGGAGGAGGACACTACATCAATACCGCGTATTACGGGGAAACAACGTCATAGAAGCAATCATCCAGCAGAAAGCCCTTCAGAATACTGGAAGAGGTCTTTAGTAATACCATACTTGGATTCAATTATCACCTCCCTTGACGTACGTTTTGCTGAAGAAAACGAAACGCCATCATTCGCATTAACTTAGTTATTATATATATCTATAGTTATCTATGACAACTGAAAATCTGAAACAAACTTGTGAATTTATTGCCCAGTGTTATGATTTACCGAACATAAAGAATGAAATCGAACTTTGGCAGCAATTGTGGCACGATAGGTTTAATCTAACAAATCTTACAGTTGTTGTCTTAAAAGAAACAAATTCCTTCTTTCCCGAAACGGAAAAATCATTGAAAATTTTGATCGCTTTACCATGCAAGACCTGTACAGTAGAGCGATCCTTTAGCAGCCTCAGAGGACTAAAAACATGGCGAAGAAGCACCATGGCAGAAGATCGCCTCGATGGTCTGGCCATGATGAGTGTACACAGAGCCATAATAAATAAAAACCTAAATAATTTTAATGATAAAGTGGTTGAAAGTTTTGCAAAAAATCCCCGCAGGTTATGTTTTAATTAAATATTATTTTTGTTAAAATAAATAATTATTACTGTGTTTAAAAGGTTGATTTAGTTATTTTGCTGTCGAGGCCTTGTGAAATTTTATACATTGATATCACAACCGTTCTTATTACAATCGTTATCGAGGCAAAGACTTCCAAAGTGTAACGCTTCTTGCTTTCGACTGTACCAGGCGTTCATATTTTTTATCCTCCATATTATTGCCTCATTGCCCCCCTTCCCTTAGTCATAAGCTGACGACGCCCTTGAGCATATGACTCATGATAGGTCAAGTCACGTCATACGTTGCTCCTGCCTTTTTCTTTGACACTGCTACAAATCCCACTGAAAGAAATTACAGATCGGTCGCTCAATGCGTTAAAATTCCGTTATACCTACCTACATAATCACAGCGCGAGTAAGGATGGATAAGGAGCACTACCGTTAGAGTGAACAAAATATATTTGACACCAGTAAAATCACTAAAATCATAAAACGGTAACTCATAGTCAATCAAGCGAATGAGTAGAGTTGAATCGTACTAACGTTAAAGTAAGAAATATATTTTCGTGGAGCACGACCCATTACTGCAGTTGGCATGAAAATATATTTTAAAAATAGACCTTAAATCAAGCAGCGCGCAGCGTAAAGATTTCATTTCCTTGTAGCAGATCGTTAAGTAAGTCTGACACGACGCCATTATGATTAAAACATATTTTGTGACATACCGCCTATATGCCTGCCTATGCTATAATAGATAGACCGTAAATGTGTGACGTAAAAATCAAAAAATTAAATTAAATTTTACCCTCAAACAGGATAGAAAAGCGCTCTTCTCCAAGCTGTAATAAAAAATAATAAAAAATCTAGGTAAGTCTCTAAAGTCCATCACACACGGAGCTATAACATTTATTATAATAATATGAATGGTCATCAATTTCATATTAACATATATTTTCTATAGTAAACTTTAGGTGACCCCACACACAGCTATAAATATATTTCAGTTTTGTATGGATATTCCACAAAAACAGCGCGCAAACATGTATTCATCCTTGTTAGATCTATTGACTGATTTCAAAGGTTAAAATTAGAAATTTTTGTGGCTTAAATTAATTGATCACGGCATTTTTGATGGTTTTTAGGGTTCCGTACCCAAAGGGTACAAAACGGGACCCTATTACTAAGACTTCGCTCTCCGTCCGTCTGTCACCAGGCTGTATGAACCGTGATAGGTAGACAGTTGATATTTTCACAGATGATGCATTTCTCTTGCCGCTATAACAACAAATACTAAAAAACAGAATCAAATAAATATTTAAGAATACGACAAAACGTGAATTTTTTCTCCATATTGATTACGGCAACAGGTAGACGCTTGAAATATTCACAGAATATTTAGTTACATATTCACTTTAAAAATAAATAATTAAATTAAAACAAAACAAATACTTAAGGGGTGCTCCAATACAACAAACAGGATTATTTGCCGTTCGTGCGCGAGTCCGACTCGCACTTGGCCGGTTTTTTAATGATTTTGTATACTTAACTCATTTTCACAAAATTTGTGGCTTTACTCTCTTGACCTCCAAGGCAATGATATGTGTCACGGACTTAAGACGTGAGATAAATATTGCTCGTTTATATGAACGAGTTTTCCATTTTAAAAAAGTGGTCATTTCTCTTCTAGAGATATAATTTTAACTAGTTGCAAAATCATAAGGCATTTTGAACCAGTCACATAAAATTTGTTTGTCATCGTTACAAAAACCCAAACGTCGAAGTTGGCTGATATTTGTGACGTCACAACGTTTACGATCTATAGATGCATGCATTCGATTATTACATAAACAAAAGATAAATTAACCCTTTGCTCAATTAATCTATTGGCTGCACATGCTTGGGAGGTAGAACACTGAGTGCGCTTATAAAAATGTCAATGCCAAGGTCTACAAACTACGGCTGAAAGTACGTTACCTTTACCTACAAAAATATTGGAATTCTCGAAAAAAATCTCGTCCCCTATTTCACCCTCTAGGTGGTGATTTTCCAAAAACAGCGAAACACGTAAATATTAATTTCCATCCTAAGGGCTAAGTACCAATTTCAAGCATTAATCCTTTCTAAATGCTCGTCTACGTTATTTATACCAGATACTTTTGTGCAAAATTTCAAGTCTCTACTACCCATTAGTTTGAGCTGAGTACATTGATATATCCAGTCACTAAAGTCAGTCAATTTATTATTTTACAATATCCATACTAATATTATAAATGCGAATGTAAAAACTCTGTCTGTACGGATCAATATGAAATTTGGTATGGAGATAGTTTGAGCTCGTGATAGGACATAGACTACTTGAAAACGTCAAGCGTGAGTCTTTTTTTATTTTACAATAATTGAGGAGATGCCGTTGAAATCCTGCACTGATAATCGTATTTAGGAGGGGTGAAACCGCGGGCCAATTTGGCATGGAGATAATTTGAGTCCCGGGGAAGGACATATGCTACTTGAAAACCTCAAGTAAGAGTCGGTTTCTTTTTAATAACCGAATTTAGGGCGGGTGGAACCGCGGGCAAAAGCTAGTAGATTATAAAAAAACTGTAAGCACCGCGTATTTAGTAGGTCGTGTTTTCTTATCTGCTGTCAGAGGTTTATCTTTAAAACATTTATTGTAAGGTTTTGATTTCAAAACAGTACTGAATAATACCCAGGAAACGTATATAAATTAAATAATTAAAAAATATAGATCTTGGGTTTTATTTATACGAATCAAAGGTCTTGTAAAAAATACTAAAGAACATTTGGTGTAGATCAAATTAGACGCCATGCAGCGATTTCCCTTTCGATATCTTTATTATTTCGGACAAACAATAGACAATGATTATTGTAAGGTTTTGATTTCATACCAGTACTGAATAATACCCTAAAGAAAACATAATATAATGATTTATTAAAAATTTATGGATTTTGGGTTTCATTCATAGAAATCTTAAAGTGATCCTGCGTTAAATATACAAACTAATATTTGATTCAATTTGATTTTCCTTTCGATACTTATAATTCCTAACAAAGTTAACTTAGTGGTCTTTTCTAACATCGTTCTAAGAAAATTACTCTTTTCAGTGTCGATTTCTAAAATATATGTCTTCTTAAATTCAAGGGATTCTATCACTTCTATCCCTATTTTACGTTTTAATATTTCCACTTCTAAAAAACTTAACTTAGTTGACTTTTCCGATTTAACATCATTCTAAGTAAATTACACTTTTCAGTCTCGATTTGTAAGATATCCGTTTGTACTTGAGCTTTCATCTGCGTTTTCTTAAATTCAAGGGATTTTATCACTTCTATTTCTTTTTTACGTAAAAGTATATTCTCTTCTCTTATTTTTAAGCGTCTGTCATGTAACTCATATTTCAATAATTTATGCTCTTCCTCTTTTCTTAAATATTCCAGCCACTGTTTTTCTATATGTATTTTACTCTGTGTTGTCTCAGCTTCGATTCTATTAGCTAATCTCATCTTTCTTTGATCAATCATCGATCTAGTTTCGGGAAATGATTTTGAATAAGACCCTATAACAAACTTTTTAGGTGAATCTTTCTTCTTATGTAAAGGTTCAGATTCGTCGTCATTCAAATAGTAGTCCCCGTAAATATTTTCCATTTCTTTGTAATATTTAAATGAATCTTGCTGTCCGCTATCTAAGCATTGTTTATATCTTTGTGTAAGTGCATTAATTTTCCATCTTACTTGGTTTGGAGTCATCTGAAAGAAGTTTAATCGAAAGAATTTAGCAATGTTGGACAGTTGAGAATAATTATCCTGTCTGTGCTTATCATTATTTAGTATTTGCAATTTGTCGATTAAAAATATAAGCAAATTCATCCTAATTTCAAATTATCACCCGAACGTTTGGCATTTAAATTTAGCTGGCTATGTATGTACAGTCACGTTTAAAAGTCTAATCCCACGATCAAAATGTATTTCACTAAGGTGTCGCGTGGTTAATCTTGTGTAAAAGTCATTTAAATATACATTTGTACTGTACTCAAACCATTCAATTTGTTACCAATACCTAATTAATGACCGTAACTTAAAATCTGTCTAATTTTGTTATTATTACTTATTAACTCGTAGCGCAGTTGTGTGAACACGTAATGAAAAAAAAACTTTTAAATAATCATTATAATAACAATTTTATAGGCTATATGTTTAGGTATTAGAGCATACATCGCTGGTGCATACACAGATATTTTCAAGTGTTTTAGCATAATACAGATGGGTTCCAAGCCCTTCAGGACAAACATTTCGAACACAATGAAAAGAAGGTTCCGCGGCTTAGTGGCTAACGACCTGCCCCTTGAACAGAGGGGCGTGGGTTCGATTCCGGTACAGGACAAACATTCATGTAATGAAAATTTTTGTTAGTCTTGAATCTGGGTGTTACTATATTATAATGTATGTATTTACAAAAAGTATATATTATATGTATTTGTATCCGTTGTCTGGTATTCATAGTACAAGCTTTACCTAAACCTAAACAAACTTTTTTTATTTAACTTACGTCAATGTCATATCCTTTTAAATTTTCTGCTATTGCTATCCACATAGCAGTTTTTTTCTTTGGTGTTTCTAACATTTCAATTTTATCAGCGTACAATTTTAAAAGTATCGATGTAGCTGCGGTTGTCCAGTTAGCGTCTGAAACAGTGAAGTCGGTTAGTATACAAAAGGCAAAACAGACAAACATTGCAAAATTGGAAACTGGATAGTTCGCGGTACTTTAATTATCTTGTCATAATAAAGGTTAATGCATCACGGTGTTGATATTCAAAGCAGAATTTTTAAACCTGTTTCCTATAAAAATCTGCTAAATAGCCTAGAGCCTATATGTATACAGATATGTCACAAACGTATGCCCGTAACTGTTCACTCATTGCCCCTTACCGGGAATCTAAGGAGGGACCTTGGACATAGAATCCGACTGCTATAGTAGGTAGCTCTCTCCCTAATATTTGGAAGTGTTCATTCCATGTCTGATCTGATCTGATGTGGAATTGATAAATAGATGAAATTGTATGCATTTGTTTTTGCCACGCACTGAAAATTACACTTTTTTTCTGAGATGCGTGCTCGATAAAATTAATTATGAAAACATCAACTTAAAACTTTATTATCACTCGTTAAAAAAAAGTCTGATATATTCAATTTAATAAATTGAATTATTTTAATAAACCAGCGTTGAACAATTGAAGTTTAAAAACATTGAAAATCTATTTAAACTGCATAACTAACAATATTCCTAAACAATTGAATTTCAATGTTTATGAAGTTAAAATAATCGATTCTGGATTTTTCGATTTTGGTCCGATATTAACGTTTTTATTACAAAATACGCAGCCTCAAAATTTCAATGAGTGCATGGGTTCTGATAAAATAACCTCAAATGCAAACCTGGTATTAAGAAATAAACCGTTGAAATGGGATAACCGCTTAAAATCCCTTACTTACACACATGTGGAACTCGACTACACTATGCCCGGTTTATATTTTATAGCATTTTAAAACTAAACTAAATATTATATACACAAATAGTTTTATTAACGTGCATCTTTATTTACAAGACGTGTTCACGTCAACAACGATTATAATTCCAAAATAGTATAACTTCGCAGGTGGGTCTGGAATTCTGCCAATTCCAAAAGTTTGCTTAGCAAAAATTTCCTCAACATTTTCTAGTGTAGTAAAAATGTAATTATTATTATTTCCTTTAGTATAATATCAATATGTTATTAGCTAAAAATTTAGTTTTGAAACAACCAAAGTGTTGAGGGGCGTTGGCAGTAGGAAACTTCTTTGTAACCACACAAACCGTGAGGGAGGAAGTCCATCCTCACACTTTAGAATCTAAATGGGTATTAAGATTCTTAAGTATAAGGTCCCTGCCCATGCCAAGTGATATCTTTGATGCTTTCAACATATTACATTGTGTTTGATGTGCGTGGGTCAACGCAAAATTACTTACTGTGTCTGTCTCCATTTTCATTAATGCTAGAATTTATGTCCAGATTTTGGGATTCAATATATTCATCTTTATCATGAAACACGGATGGCTCGATTGGCAGCGCTGTGAACAAAATAGAAATATTAACACCATATTTTTCCCTTCTTTACTATTACCCTGTGAACGAAATAAATATACGCATTAACAATATTTTATATTTTGTTTTATATTTTAAATGCAACAAGGTAATTTTGACAAACGTATTTTTACAAACTTTTTTACTTACTATTGAATAAAAATTAAAGTAAGTTACAATCCAATAAGTCCAAACAGGGATAGGATACATTGTTTTATTACGAAGTTCCGGTGCCAAAATTGCGGATTCATCATTAAATCAGCACCAGCAGCATCCAGCTCGAATGGTGCCATTTTTTTCGAATCGTTTAAATTTTCATCGTCATAGTTGCTGAACGACATATCGTATCGGCACGCTTGATTAGGCGTCTACAACTATCAATAATATTTGGTTCTAAGTCTAAGTGAACGCGATAGAACGGACACGGCGGGTTGGTAGGGCCGCGTGACCGCCGCTCCAGCACGCTGTCGACGCCACTGGGGACTCACAGCCAGTCACGGTCTTACGCTTTCATTTTTATTATACCGAAATGTGAACTGTGTAGTTCTTTAAAAGTAAAACTCAACCGTGCCCAGAAATTGATCGCATTTGTTTGCAAAGACCAAGCAGCTTATATATGGATGTCACTGGAGAGTGCACTACGAACAAATAGTTGAAGCCAATTTTTTTTCACCTTTTTGACCTTTTTGAGTGGGTTGTGGGTTACCAACATTCCAGATAATTTCTCTAATTAATAACTACGTGCTGCGATGGTAGAAAGTAGCCGAGGGCATATTTCAAACAATTCCTCAGAACACATACCATTATACAAGCTGTAGAACACACACTAGGAGGCAAAGTCTCTCCTCAGACTTAAGGGCTCGTGAATATACGGCAAGTGAGTTTGGGCTCGTCAATTCTTACAGTCTATCGTTGAATAAGCCCTGCGAGATTTCAACGGAAGGCAATAAATTTGTAAATGTAATTTCACTGTGGTTTTTTTTTTTTTATATACCACTAAGGTGGCAAACAAGCCTACGATCCGCCTGATGGTAAGCGGTCACTGTAGTCTATGGACGCTTTGTAAACCAAGGGCAATCACTCCCGCGTTGACGACTCTTCATAAATCTAATAACTGCTTTTTTGAAGAACCCCATACTGTAGTCATCAGAGTTGTATTGAATAAATAAATAAAAAATGCCGTAATGTTGAAATACATCATTCAAGTAAACTAATTATTTACATCACTGGCTAATCGTGAGGAAAACTTCATATGTCAAAAATCAAAAGACATACACAGTCCACAATCCGAACTGGGCCCACGTGTGGACTATGGTCCAAATCACCCTCGGTGAGAGTAGGCCGTGCCCAAACAGGAAGGACGAATGAGGCTGATAAGGTGCATACGTCAAACCAGATTTCAGATCAACTAATGTGAACCAAGTACAAATACTATGTTTTCAATCATTTTTAGATAATACTGGCACTTAAGACTGACATTTAGTATACGAGGCTGAATCTAATATTGCTCTAATTTAATTATAAACAACCGTGTCAAATGTCTTTCTTTATATATTTAAATACGACATAAAGAAACACAATATTATAATAATCATTTCTTTTCTTTTCTTTTTATTTTCTTAACATCTATTATCAGAAATTTACGCAATAAAGATACGTCAATTGTTAATTTTGAATTTGTGATGAGTTGTTATAAAACTAGTTTTCTATTTATAAAAGACAAAAAAAATGCTCATTCAAATCTAAAGGACCATACGAGCAATTTCTTAAGCAATATTTAAAAATAAAATTGTTACTTGAATATTTTTCACATCAAACTTGAAATTTCCAAACCCAAAATTCAACAAATTTGCCTCTCCCTACTTTGTGACTGACGGACGGACGGACTTGCGAGGGATCTCAAAAAGGTTCTGATTTCTTTTATGGTATTGAACCCTTAAAGTATAGAAAAACTAAGTACCTACGTACCTAAACGTGAAAAAAATACCTCTATCGTAATTTCTCATGGTCACCCTTATTAATACACTCAAAGCGATTTCAATGTCAAAATATTGAGCCTTAAAAAAATATTCATACTGCACTCTGCAGTGACATCCATATAAAATTTACATGTAAGCTTTTAAGCGCAGACCTTTTTTAAAACTATAAGGCATAGAGCGCTTTTAATGAGTTAAATGCTTCACAACAGACCACAGCTAATAAAGGTACCTCCTATCTAATCTGTGAATGAATCAAATAAACAAATGAAATAAAAAACTGATTAAAACTCTCACTTACGGTTATTTAACATTAGATCGCTACTTTCGTGCATATTAATTGTTCCTTCACTGATAAACAAAAGAATGTTAAAAATATTTATCGAAATATGCTTGAACTTTGTTTATTCGTATCGCTTACTCAGTCGTCAATCCTATCATAGATTATAGTCAGTCTTCCTTCTATTCTTGATCTATGTTATATACCAAAGAGAATAAAACCACTACTTACTTCCTTCCTTCTTCGATGTGGAGACCAACTGTGATTGAATCGATTACGAACCGCTTGAGCCAGTCATAATTGATAGGCAATATAGCATGCAATACCACTCCACTCCTTGATTATACATCATCACATACATTATAAAGAAGTTTACTATAGCTGCTGCTACGGTTCGTGCGTGGAATTCGGTTATAGTTACTCCTGTTCAATTTTCCAGGATAAAAAGTAGCTTTTGTCCTTTTCCGTATCTTCAAATATCTCTGCAAATTTCAGCTCAATAGGATGCTCCGTTGCGGTAGAATTGAGTGAAAAACGTTATAGTTATTCACATGAGAACTATTCTTTTTTTTCTTGAAAAATTATTTTCATCCTTATTCCTTTTCCAGGACCTAACCTATATGTGTGCCAAGTTTCATCCCGATCCATACAGTGGCTGAAGCGTGATTGAGTAACAAACAACCAAACATAAAAACTTTCGAATTTATAATATTAATGGTATATCTGGTAATTAATGAATTTTGCCAGCAGCTCCGCTCGCCCTAAGTTCGGTTATCGGCGTGGAACACCTTAATTATCCTAATAAAGGTATTATAGCATAGCTGCAGCTGTAGTTCGTTTAAACTCGGTTATAGTTACTCCCTTGGGAAGTTTTGAATTATTCGGTATAAAAAGTAGCCTAGGTACGTGTTAATTTAGGGAGTTAGCTACCTTCATACCAAATTTCATCAAAATTGGCACACTCATTTCATTTCACAGCCGTTGGAGTGTGAAGAAGTAACAATCACACCACCAAACGACGAGTGCACAGTTGCGAACAATTTTGTTCTTAGTGGTGGCATACCACGAACTTTGTCGATAGTACCTGTATTCCTCATTCCGTTTTGTCACGACTTGAATCCGCACGCTACCAGCTGAGTCTGTATGCTATCCAGCTGTTTACCAATGTGTTTTATTTCTTAAAAATATTGTTTTTATTCTTTAAAATCTAACTATGAATGATCAATTCATAACCATAGTAAGTACCATTTCCGGTGGTTCGAGTTAAATGAGTGTTTAAAAAAAGAGAAAAATATTTTTGTCACAGAAATAGTACAAAGGAAGGCGAAGGATACTCAATAATTTACATCCTAATCGAGAGTTTGCGCGGAAATAGTTTTACTGTCGGTGTAAACACTCAGCACTACTCCTTCACTTCGCAACGGGGCTACACCTATCATATATTCTGACATATATTGTGAAAGACTTTATTCATCGCCTTTTCTTACATGGTAAATCCATGAATTTTTTAATTTAGGATCACGGGGAAAGTTACACAGTATAAACGATAAAAATACTAGTTTTATTTATGTCAACCATATATTTGCAAAGGCTACGTTAAAAAAAAATATTGATTTTAGTAAAATTGAATCCGCTATTTTTTTATTATTATTTCATAAAATCACAATAATAACGAGTTTAAATTACCAATGGAAAGACAGATTCATATTGTTCGATCAACTAAGAACATATACACTATACTTATTTATCAATAAATTAATCAAGTTTAAATATTTTAGGGATAGAACACCCCGATAAACAGCTAGATAGTTTACCAACAAGGCTGACAGCGCAGTGGTTGGTGGCGCACACTGCTTCAAGACATCCGTGAACGGCTATTGCTGTTTCTTTCTAATATTCGTAAAAATAGCTTTCATGTGACGTTTACAGGATAAAATTTCAGCTCATTGATTATAATCGATCTGTTTCACAGCAGAAACACATAGGCAGAGAGAAAGGGACAGCGCATATCCTAGTCTGATGTGAAAAAAAAATAGTCGCAAAAGTGTGACAGAGACACAGCGAAACTGTGTCCTTTGTCTCTTTCGAGCTTGTTTTAATTAGTCAACTAATAGCGCACGTTGACAGAAAGAGAAAAGAGACCACAGTTTCACTTTGTTTTAGATGGTCGAAAGAATAAAATAATTGTTTAGGCTGTGCTACCGGGGTAAAGTTTTGTGCTGTCTCTTTCTCTATTACAGAAAAAATATTTACTATACGTCAATGCTACCCGTTGGGTTGGGTTCATGAATGCGCCTTAAGCAGGGTAAATAAAAAAAAAACGAAAAAGTTGAAAAAAAATCAAAATAAACAAAACTTGAACATGCAAACCTAATAATTTTATTATATACATTGTGACTCTCGGTGATTATATCTAAGGCACAATATAACGAACGTTTCAGGGGAATTTTTTGAAAACAAAATTATATAAGATCAGAATGGATGATACTAATGTTGCTGTTTTAACTATCTTAGAAAGTCAAAGTAAGTAAGTATTCAATTATTCAAAAACGTTCTGCTGGTTATGTTTCAGAAAATGCAGCCAAACAAAAGCTGCGAATTTTATCAAAACAGGGTAGGCTTGAGAAGGTTTGCAGGGAAATTTTAAGCAATAAAACATAAATTTGATTGAATACATCTAACAATATAATTCAAATAATACAACCTATCCAGCTGCCGTAGTCTTTTTATACCTATATTATTTTTATTTTATTTTGGTAAATATTTACTTCTCTGCACAAAGTTATTTTTCGGTTAATTGTTAGTGTAGCACCCCCTTATGAAATAAAAACACAGACACAAATGAAATAAAAAAGTCGGCAGAAAATACGAAAGAAGTCTATACTGAAGTACTAGTGCTAGGTTACGTTTTTTCCCAGAGTGGAGAGGACCGGAGCGAGGGCAGCCCACAAAGTGTTTAAGATAATACAATTTGCTGCACTTTGCAGCAAGAACCATGCAAAAGAGTTTATGAAGACATTTTCTAGGAATAAATATCTAGGTCTGCAGTGTGCCAGTTTTATATGTTAATAGTTATAGAGGTCTCTAATTTTTCATACAAATGGTCTTAATTTAGATTCAAAGCTATTAAAAACATTTTTTAAGATTTTAGAAAACCATAGACATAGATATTCAGCTTAAGATCATGACTACAAAATTTCACAGTGTTTGATCAGTAAATGTCAAAAAGAAATGAAAAATTTGTTTGTATGAAGCACACTGCGAGGCGTCTCGAATCATATTCTCTTAATAAAACCCAGTTTTTCTCAAAAAATCCGTACAACAAAAATTTCGGCTGCCGATTTCTGCATTACATTTGGAAACAAGGAGTTGCATCTTCATCCATTAAAGTTACAATAATGACATGGTGCAGGAAAGTAAAAAATTACCTTTATTTTTTTAAAAGAAACTATGCTTAGTTGCCAAATTTTAGTTTTCACTTTTACTTATTGGGATGCTCTATATCTATATAGGTTATATAATATAGATATAGGTCTATAGGTCTCTAGACTGTTAGTGTAAAAACCATACAATGACATAAAACTACAAAATCAGGTCTGGATGTTATTTTCCCCCAGTACCTCCCCTGCTTCACCACTTCTCTGGTGAAAAAACACTGATTGGCTAATAACTCTGATTATTAAAGTTGTAATCCTGGTATTTACTTACTTTACTGTATTAACATGTAGTCGAAAATGTTGTTTATGTAATTAGAATATTGATTTGTTTGAAAAAAAATATTATTTATTATCGTAATATAAGAAGTAGACACAAACTTGCTTTGGTCCACAGAAGGCAGTTAAATATCTTTAGATGTAAATCTAATTTTTAAAAACTTCACCTCAAAAGTGGGCCATTTTCAATAAAGTTGTACATAGCCAATTAGAAAATGTAGTCTCATATTTTTTTTTTATGTTCTTGAATAACATATATGAATCAATTTTATTGTGACTTTTATGGCTTTTAGCATTGTTAGCTTATATAAATAGCTAAAATTAAGTAAATTAATAAATATCATAAATATTGTGTGAAGACATTTCCATAAATAGGTTTTTGATGAGTCACATCACCAAATATTTGAATACAAAATTTATTTTTTAAGTAACTAGCATGTTTTTGTGTAGCTTCAATACAAAACAACAAACAACACAAAACTTTTTTAAAGAATTAGCAATTTGGACTAAGGCTAACTTGCCCAATCTGAGGACAAGATGTCCTTTGGTCATTTCTCACTGTAGTTGAATTAATTGTATTAATGATTTAAATGCATTGGACTAAAAAAATAATTGTTAACATTAATTTATTATTTGTTATTATTGTTATAAGCATAAATAAAATTAATATTTAAAACTTTTATATATTTATCCATGTAGAAGTGTACTTACAAATAGAGTAGTTGGGGTGTGTGCTTTTAGGTTTGTTAACTGATACTCCTAACCTGCTCACATCAAAACAGTTAGAAGTAGTTTAATTAGATATTTGTTATTTATTTCCAGCAACTCCAACTTTAATTATGACAAGTTACACAAATCACAACCCTACAGTAACCCATGAAGAAACAGATACTAGTGAAAATAACAAACAGAGTAAGTATTAATCATCAATAGATTCCTAGAATAATTCTATGATTGTAAATGTACCAATGTTTTTTTCAAAATTCTACTGTTATTAATTTTCAGATGTAATTTGGACCAAGAATGCTACCTTAACACTTTTAAGTTTATATGAAAATAAAATACACATGATGGATAATCCTAAAAAGAAAACAAAACTGTGGTCATCAATAGCAGACGAACTAAGGGCTCTGAATATTGAAGTAAATATTTAGATATCTACTATATTTTTTACTGTAAAAGAACTCCCAGAGTACTTAACATATAAATAATTTGTAATAAATTAATCAACCCTGGAAATAGCAGATATTTCTGTTACACTACTTAAACAAAATTTCAGTAGCAGATTCTATGTGAATATATCAGAGGCAATTTTCTGGGAAATACTCATATACACCTTTAAATCTTCTTTTCCCTTTTCATTAGGTATATTTGATAAATTGCACTTTCCATCAAATAATATGGTAATGTACTAATGGTTTATGTTTTTTAATGTAGGTATTGAGAAATTAAAGCTAATTAATTTTTTTTTTGATTTGTCCTATGACCACTAAATATTATGACATTATTATTCAAAATTATAAGCTAGAAATATTCGCATTAATATGATTGTAAAAAATTTAAAGGCATGTTTAGTATTTTTGACGAGTACCTATTTCAATATCTACTTAGAATTATTTTACGTTTGCATATTTAAAGAGTTACTCACTAATTGCTTACCTATCTACTTACAATACCTACCTCCACAAACAGTAAACCCGTAGGTACCTAAATAGGTATGACGTTTATTTTGTGCCGTTTAGCTCTGAGCTGCAGGGCCTAGGTTTCTACAACTTTTCTCTATTAGTAGCATAATAGATATACTTCTTTGCTGCATTCTAGGAGATTTAATAAACCATGAGGTCCGTTTGCCACGGTACTGCGTCTTCACACGATCTTTAGCATATATTTTTTTACAGGGATATATGACTTATACCTTTGCCTCAACTCTAAACTGTATATTTCTTAGCAGTAATATTTAATGAGTCAAAAATAGGGAAAAGAACTCTTGAGAAGGCTCTGACAAGATTAAGAGAAAAATTAAGCATTGGAAAAGTTATTAGAATATCGAATTGTTTCACCTCCGAACCGGTAGGTTATAAAATTGATTTCTTTGTTTTCTTGTCTAATTGGAATTGAGAAAAGTGTTAATACTATGTACAATGTTGTGAATTATCATAACGTGCCTTGGTGGAGACTTGAAACACAAACGTCATCGGAAAAATTGATCGATAAGTTGATACTAGTTGCTTACCCACTTTCCTAATCTGGAAAAAAAATTTGATAAGTCGACAGGTACTTACTCACCTTCCTAATGTAGTGTTACGTGATGTCATCCAGAAAGTAACAACGTGCTTTGGTGGAGACGTGGCACACAAATATCATCGGCAAAAGTGTTCGATAAATTCTTACTAGTTGCTTACGCACTTTCCTTGTGCAGAAAAAATGTTGGATAAGTCCTTAGGTACTTACTTACTTTCCTAATGTGGTAATACGTGACGCCTCCAGAAAGTAACAAAAAGTGCCAATTTACAGTACCACTTATTTCCTAAATGGTGACACGTGATGTTATCCGGAAATAAATTTCTTACCTGCTTTCTTAATGTGGTGACGCGTGGTGTCATCCAGAAAGTTGAAATGTAGCTTATCTGTATAAGATTTGTTTAAACAGGATCTGAAGATGAACATATTTGAAGTATTTTCAAAATGTTATTGACATGGATTCAGATGTTTTTGCCGGCGTTAGTGGCAAAGAGCATTACTCGCCCAAAAAGTTAGAAGATCTTGATATTTTTTCAATATCTTTGTTTTCAGTAACAACAGTTTGGTGAAGTTGTTGACTCATTCTTGGACGGATGTGGTCAGCATGTCTTCGTTTTTCTATACCTTCAGGAGTAGTTATAATTTTGCTGTGGTTATTTTTACCATGGGTTTCACTTCTATCCATTTAGACAACGCGTCAGCAAGTACAAGCCAATATTTCCCTTTAAATGGTCCTGTAAAATAAATGTGAATTCTTTCCCACACTCGATTTGGAATTGACCAGGAAAAAACAGGAAGTTCAGGATTGTTTGGTCTGTTTTCTTGACATTTGTAACATTTGTTTACATGGAATTCAATGTCTTCTTCGACTGACGGCCACCAAACATAAAACCGTGCAAGAGCTCTCATTGAAGATGATCCAGGATGTCCAGTGTGCAAATACTCTAAGGTCTTAAGTTGCAATGTTTTTGGCATCACAATTCTTCCTTGCCACATAACGATTTTGTTTCCTAAAGAAATTTCATCACGTTTTCTGTAAAACGGCTTAAGGTCTATCTAATTTTATACATTGTGATACTTGTCTAAGGATTGAATCATTTTTAGTTTCTTTTCTGATAATTTCCTCGTTTAATATTAGATCTCGGATTTTGCCCTGCTGTTGTTGTTCACTTATTTTGTTTACTAATTTTTCAGTTTCGCATAGTTGTTCATCAGGGTTAGGCATTCTAGGCAGGTAATCAGCCACAATATTATGTTCTCCTTTTTTGTATACGATGTCATAGTCATAGCTGCCTATTGTCAATGCCCACTTTACAAGTCTGTTATCAACAATCTTAGGTAAATTTCTTTGAGGTCCTAATTAGAGGCTTATGATCGGTTACAAGTGTATACTTCGTTCCTCGTAAGTATTGGTCAAACTTTCTTATTCCGAAGAAGATCGCTAGAGCCTCTCGATCAATGACTGAGTATTTGCTCTCCGCAGGTTTTAACTTTCGAGAAGCGAAAGCTATGGGCTGGTCAACGTTTTGAATTTTATGATATAACACAGCTCCAACGCCCTTTTCGGAAGCATAGCAAGCAAGGTATAATGGTTGGTTTTAATTCAAAGCAATGAGATATTTAGAATTCGCAATGATAAGTTTTATGTTTTGAAATACCTTATCTTCTTTGTGCTTCCACTGCCATTTTTGTCTATGTCCCGTTAATTCATGTAGATCTGCGCATAATCCATGTAGATGTGGTATGAAACGCTCGTAAAAATTTACAAGTCCAAGGAAGGATCTGAGGTCTTTGGTGTTTTTGGGAGGTAGTGCTTTTAATATAGCTTCGACTTTGGATTTTGTAGGGCTTGCTCCTTTCTTGTTTATTAGATGTCCTAAATATTCAATTTCAGGTTGCAAAAAGCAACATTTTTTTAAATTTACCTTCAAGCCAGCTTTTTGCAATCTTGTTAAGACACTAGAAAGATTTTCTAGGTGTTTTTTGTCATCTTTTCCTGTTACGGCTTTGTCATCAAAATACACTGCAACATTTGGAATATCTTAAAGTAGATTTTCTAAAAAAAAAAAAAACTTTGAAAAATAGATGGGGCCGTTGAAATTCCAAATGGCAATCTATTGTACTGGTAATAACCTTTGTGTGTTGAGATGATAAGATACTTTTTGGAGTTTGGTGCGACTTCAAATTGTAGATACGCATCTTTTAGATCAATTTTAGAGTACTTATCACCATTTGCTAAATGGAACGGGATGCATGTGTTGAATTAATGCTTGGTTAACAGTAGTTCGGTAATCACCACAAATCCGTATTTGTCCATTTGGTTTTAGTACGTTGACAGTTGGTGTTGCCCATTCTATTGGTATTTCATTTGGATTAACTGGGGTGATGATACCTTGTTCTACTAAACGTTGTAGTTCGGTTTCAAGATTCTTCTTCATACTAAATTTAACAGGTCTAGGTGGTAGGTGTTTCGGTTCTGCATTAGTCTTGATATGAATGTTAACGTGATAATTTTTAACTTTTCCCAATTTGTTGTTAAAAAGCTCAATATGTTTCTTAATAATGTTATTTAGTAATTCTTTGATGTTGTTGGAGCTTATCTTTACTGAATAAACTGGTTCGGGAAAGTCCATGTTAAATATTTCACTCCACTGTAACCCGAATAATAAGGGGTCTGCTCTCTTCATAATGATCACCGGTAGTATTTTTTGTTCACCGTTTAATTCCAACGTCAGTCAGGCCTTTTGGTTTTAGTTTTAAATAAGAGTAAGCTCGCAGGGAAGGGCCTTTTTTTAATGGTGGTGCACCAATTTTCCTCCAAAGTTCTGTACTTATTATTAAATAAATAGATCCAGGATCCCAATCCATAGTACATTTAATGCTATTTATGTTTACATCAATTTTCTTACATCGTGTGGTTTTGTTTTTCATATTTGCCACAACGTCTGCATTGGCCTGGTTTTAGTTTTCTGGGAGTATTGAAATTTTGTTCTTTTATGCCCTGTTTACTGTTTTTGATATTAATTTTATTCGTAGAATGTGCTAAAAATTTATCATTTTTAAAATTGCTTATTATGTTTGTTTTACCTTGTTTCTGCTGTTGTGATGTAGATACATCATCGTTTGAATTAGGTGTGTTTTGTTTTTTTAACCAATAGTTGTAATATTTGGGTAATTTGCTGTTGTTGAGTTTGTTGTATTTGAAGTAGTTCTTTGAATTGTTCGGGAATTATTGTTTTTTTCTCCTCTTCGCCAGCACTATCGCTCTTGCACTGACACTTAGGCACAGCCGCTCATAACGAAGAAGACAATAATAATAAATCTGAAATATTGGCAGAATTCCGTGAAGCCAAAAAATCCGAAGAAAATCCTGGAAAATTCTACTCGAAATATCTGAACGTTGGGAAAGAATCCTGGTGGACGGCCTAATAAAGGAGATAAAAGGTATCTTTTTAACCAAAATACCGATTCCACAAAACTTTCAGCTGCCTGAAGCTCCTAAACTGCATGAATTCTCAATCATAATTTGCAGCTAAACCTTTAAAAAGAAGGCAAAATCAGCTTGGTGTAGGGATAGCGGAACTTGCCAACTTAACATCAGAACTAATAGGCAACGACTTATTTAAGTTGGAAATAATCTATACTAAAATTATAAATGGGAAAGTGTGTGTCTCTGTTTGTTTGTTCGTCTTTCAGCGCAAAACGGAGCGACGAATTGACGTGATATTTAAGTGGAGATAGTTGAAGGGATGGAGAGCGACATAGGATACTTTTTGTCTGTTTGTAACCCCCCCCCCATTTTCCTTAAGTGGGGGGCAGAAGTTTGTATAGAACATTCCGCAATTTTCAAGGTAGAAAGCTAAAAATTGGTATACAGACTATTTGTGACTAACAAAAAATCGTGCAAAATTTTTTATTTGGAAATCTGTCTCCAACCCCTTAAAAGAGGGAGTGAAATTTTATATGGGACTTTTCGCAGTTTTCAAGGTAGGAAGCTAAAAATCGGTACACCTTCCTTATTTTTTTTTTGGGGATCTTCCCCCAGACTCTAAAATAGGGGATGGAAATTTGCGTGAGACTCCGCAAAATTAATACAGGTTCTATGATATAGATCAATATTAAAACATTAAATCTAACCATAAATCAATTAGCTTTTGAGAAAAAAATCAACATTCGAAACATAATAAGTGCTACTCATGGATTCCGATAGATGGCGATGATAGATTTATAAAACACGCTAACGTTGTGTGCTCTCTATCTGTATTCAAAACTAAAAAAAATAATATAACACCTCATACTTTATTTACAACTATTGCTATTACAAACTCCATTAGTATAATTAAAGAGTTCCAGGCCGAGAACCAAATTTATGGCGGACGGAGCCGCTGGCCAAATCTAGATAATAAATGCGAAATCGAGTGTTTGTTACGTTTTCACGCCTAAACCGCTGAACCGATTACGATGAATTTTGATGTAAAGATGGATGGGACCCTGGAGACTATAGGCTACTTAAAAAACTTCAAGTGTGAGTTGGTAGTTTTACTACAGTCAAGGAGGTCAATAACCAAGTTTAGCGCGGGCAGAGCCGACGGGAATAGCTAGTTAAAAATATATCAGAAATAAATCAAATTTTACTAGATCTTCATCATAAAGAAACTATGAACCTAAAAAATAATATCAGCAGATTCTTAAAGGGTTTCTTTAACACGTTGATGCGAATAACGTATTGCTACGTCACGTGTTGGTAGATGTGCTGCGGCTCAACGCATTATCACATCCAGTGGAAAGTCGATTCATTGAGCACGACGTTATAGTACGGTGCATGGCCAAACTAATGCCTAAAAGTTGGGTTGCTAGGACTAATCCAAGACTAACAATTCCGTTTTTTCATAAAAACCTTGTATTTGCCCGGCAAAAGCTCTGTCTATATACCCAGAAAAGATACGTCACTTGCGAAATACATAGTAGCTATCAAAACATATAGTACCTATCAAATCGTTTATTTTGAACTGTTAAAAACCATTTGGCAGTGCCATCGTTAAGACGCAAATTCTTAAAGATGGTGCCATCGGTATCGGAGTATACAGTTCGCACAGCAAGCGGCATTAAATTCTGCATTATAGCGCTAATCATCTACATGGTTTATTGAATTTCCTATGATGCAGAAGTTCAAAGTTCGAAGTGAAATTTAAGGTTGAAGGAATTTACCTTAAGTGAACTTATACCAGAATTATAAGAGTTGGTGCATCCGTAGAGATTAAAGTTCCCAGCCCTGCCTAAAGTTTACTAAGGTGACCCAGAAATGCAGATTTTTTTTTTAAACTGACTCAGAAACAAATTAAACCAGCAGCGACGCCATCTGTCAGATAGAGTAGAGGCAAAGGTATCAGTCAGTATATATATATATATGCGACGTCCCATCCCTACTGCTACCGACTACTCGTTGCATGTAGACCGCTAGTGTACGACATATGCCTATAAAGACATTCTAAGAATACGAAAAACTCTGCAAACGATATCAGAGATCATTTTTGACATATCTAATTCAAACCAGTCAATCTATCGACTAAGGCTGGGTTGCACCAACTGACTTTGACGGGCCGGTTAAGTTTAAAAAAAGGTGCCTATGCAAATTTTCAAACAATCTTCCATTTTTGACGACTGGTTAACGTCAAAGTTAGTAGGTGCAACCCAGCCTAAAACATTTACCGCGTGTAACAAGCCATGAGTAAATCAATTAGAAATATTTCGCATTCGAGATTATTTCTATCAGCACGAGAATCAGGCCCCTGGTTAATAGATTTCACTAATTCACGCGAAATAAGTCCGCTAAACATTTTACTACTAAACTGTAATAAAATACTCACTGACGCATTTATTTTTATAGGTCACTGCAGATCAAGTACGATGGAAAATCAATGCACTGACTAAAAAATATAAAGATTGTGTTGAAAAAGGTCAAAGTCAAACAACGTTCAAATACTTTAATGAAATGCACCAAATACTTGGGCAGCATAATGTCGAAGGTGGAACATACAGATTAGCATCTGGTATAGTGCAAAATCAACAGGATTGTGAAGGAATACACAAAAAGTTTTCACTAAGAACTGGGACACCCATTAGAAGATTAAGAACTGAGAGAAAAGCTAAAATAGAATTAGATAAACAATGGTTAGAATATTTAAAAAACCAGGAAGAGTTTAAGCGAATACGAAATGAACGATATGAAAGGAATCTAAGATTGAGAGAAGAAGAGTTAGAATTAAGGAAACAAGAATTGGAAATGAAACACTCCATTGCGTTAAATAAATTGCAACTTAGACAGAAAAAACATGAAGAAATTTTTAAAATTGAAAGAGAAAAATGTGCTTTACTAAGACAGTTATTAAATGAACATCAGCAATTAAGGAATTAAATGAACCGTTAATTATTTACATTTGATATTATAATCTTGAACATTCTAGTAGACAGGAAGAAGTCTGCAAAATAAAATTATGTAAGTGGTAACTGGCCTAGAACACAATACCTTCTGTACTGAGTTCAATTTAGTGGATACGAGAATTGAATAGAATGACTAGTTTTGCAACATAAAATCACGTATTTTTTGAGCGAGTTGTGATATTTTTATTGCATTGTAAAGTGGACATGTTCCGGTTAAGTATAAAATTAAAATATCAGGCACATGGCTCCTGCAGCTCTGAAGACAGGCCATTGCTCTTTTCATGAACTTTAAGATGACTTTTTGAAAAATATGTAGCTGTATCTCACCGATGACGCGCGTTGGAACTAAAAATTTGCAGCAAAGATACAAGACAATTATTTTTTGGCTTTTCAGCATTTATGCGTCCCAGTAAAACCTATATATGTCTAGGAAAAAATTTTTTCTACTTTTTAGCCCGTTTATTAAACGTGGAACCTATATACAATCTACTTTTTAGCCCGTTTATTAAACGTGGTACCTATATACAAAAGGTTTTCTATTTAATTTTTTTTCTTCTTTTTTGTCTTCTCTGTAAGTATCCATATCTTATCTATTAAATCAAACATGATGCACAAAAATTTTGTTATGATAATGTTATACTAAAAATGTGGTCCGTAAATGTATGAAGTTGAAAGTACCTAATTAAACGAGAAGTAACTTATATGAACTCGAGAAATTAGTAAAAATGCAAGAAGGCCTTAAATCTCTACAGGACTAACACTAATACTTACCCAGTGATAACTACTATATACTCACCTACAAATATAGGTTTCACATGAAAGTAATTAGTTTCTTGGATTTACTATTTATCTTCTAAATTATCATTCTCAAAAGCACAATAGTTATGTAGTATACATGCAGCTACAATGGTATCTGTAATAAAGTCCAAGTTCCTATAAACTGTAAAAAGTTTAATTCTTCTAAATCTGCTTTTCAGGAAGCTAAAAGCTTTCTCACTGATTTTTCGAGTTGCAGAATGCCTCGAATTAAACTCTCTTTGTTCAAATGTTAACCGTTTATTCTCTCTGTATGGTGGGACTAGCCAAGGCAGTGAAGGGTATCCAGAATGGCCAACAAGGATGGTATTATGTGGAAATAATGAGTTTCGGTTCTGATTTGCTGTGTAATACAGAGGCGACTTTCTTAGGACACGAGTACTATTGGAAGATCCTGGCTCTCCACAATACACATTTGTAAATTTCATATTGGAGTCAATAGTCGCCTGCAGGATTATTGAAAAATAGCCTTTTGAACTCAGGTACTCTCTTGGGTTTTTTGGTTTTTCAATTCTAATGTGAGTACAATCAATGACTCCCAGTATATTAGTAATTCCAGTCTTGGATTGAAATTTATCACAAATTGATTTTATTTCATTATAATCTTGGGGCCATTTAATAACATCATTCAGCTTTGTTAAAATCCAGGCAACCACTTTTCGTATGACCCTGAATGTTGATGATATAGAGATGTCAAACCTTGTTGCAATCGGTGTAAGTGGTTCTGTTGTAGATATAAATGTTAGAAATATATAAAAGCATAGTCTTGGTTCCAATGGTTTTAGACCAAACTTATGAGATGCAATAAATCCAGATCTTTCTAATTCACCTGCAACAAAGTTTGCATCATCATCCAATTCTATTAAGAGGGCGATATAGGCCAGAAAGCTAATTTCTGTAATTCTAACGTTGTGTATGTAAATGCATCTAAATCATTAGATAATGTCATATACATTACTATGAGATATATATGTTATATACTTCTTAAGTAATTTATACCGCAATGACGCCTTGAAAATTTTAATTTTTTGTATGGAATTTAACGTTATTAGCATTTTGTAGTCACATTTTTTGACTTTTTGCTACAACTTAGAGTCAATGCACTAGATAACAAGCTATTCTAATTATTTAACCAACTTTCATTATAATCAAATGCAAAACATGCTTTAAAAATTTGCACAAGTGTTGTAACAATGGTCACTTCCAGATTTTTTATTGCATTAAATACAATAAATGAATATCAGTCACTGAGGTAATGCACTAGACAAAAGTAAGTTTTATAACATATATTTTTCTTAATCCTTTAGATGCTTTAGTTTAGCCACAAAATTTGCACAAAAACGGCGTATTTTTGCGGTCTAGCCTGTACCGCAGCCTTAAGAAACAGATACAAAATTGTGGCAGATGATATACCATACATTATGATGGTAGAATCACACAGTATCTAAAAGAAATGTATTGGAAGAAACTTTGTACATTAATTTTATTTTTAATTATGGATATAATGAACCCTACAGCATCAAACCAATGATTTGAATGCAAGTATTTTGGTTTTACAATGCCAGATTTTTCTGTCTTAAGTAACATATCTCAATATATAGGAAAGTGGTGAGACAGATTTAAGGGGCGTTGCAGATGGGTTTCAGTGCTAACTTTAAACACAAAGATCCGTTATGAGTTCGGTACCTCAGTATATCCGTTCATTTGACAGAGCGAGGTTATTAATTACTTTTTAATGGCGGCTGAAATTACTGGCGAGATCAGGCCACTTGACGAGTTGTTTATGTCGTAAGTGGCAATTATTGCCTGAAAATACACTTATTAACAGTTATATGATAAACAAAGTTTTCTTTTAGTATTTTTAAGTTTGTTGAGTTTAGTGGCATTGTATTAAAAAATCTTTTAAATTTGTTTTATTGATTTTAAATTTTTTTATCTTGAAAGCTAAAGCGATGACATCCTGTTTTTTAGTTTTAAATTGAAGTAATATTCACTATCTTTTAGTGGCGAAGTTTTCGTAGAAGCCGATTTACATCAGCCTACCTTTCAGAAATTCCATTCATTATTTGAATACCACCAATACTACGTACTATCTACAAAGCAAGGTGCGCTCCAAGTACTTTGCTACAGAGAAGCTATCTGCAATAAGTTAACTCGCTACCAAAAGGTCTAAAGGTAAAAACCATGTACAAGTTGGCGTTTACGCGTTGTGATCGACGTAGTGTAAAGCCATAATACTTGCATATTACCATATTACGTAATTATAACTTTGTTTCACTCTCATGCGTTGGGTGGAATTGGTACGTTTTTTTTTGCTCTTTCTAATAATACGTTTTTACCTATTTTTTTGATGTTAAATACCTGTATCCTCTTCCCTACTCTCTTCTTGATATCAAATTCTTCGAATTCTGATTCTAAATCACTTCTTATAAAAATTGAACAAACAAACTTCTTTTTTTTTGTTTTTGTAGCTAATCAATTCACTTCTTTTTACTTGTATACATTTTCCTGTTTATGAAAATGTATGACCTGGTTCTAAAATTCTTAGTGTTTTTTTTTTAAAGTAATGTGTGAATGTAAAGCTGTTTTTAAAATAACGGTTAGCTTGATGTTGCGATTTTGCCCTCCACAAAATGAGATGTTGTATTTGTGGCTGTAACTCATTATCAATTTGATGAAGCAAACATGAGCCCACTTCTTGCGCCCCTCTGCCAGCTTCTTCCTCAACCCATACGTAGCAATGGCCTTTGTCATTTGAAGCTGAGTGTATACCGCTATTATACACCCGCAGCTGCCGGTTTATTTAATACTACATTCGTAGGTATTCTAGGTAGTGGTAGGGTTTTTTTCAAATCAAAGATTAAGCATTCGACGTTTTTTTCTGTTTTAGCAAATTCAATATCCTGCTTCATCTGGGTTCTTAAGTCTCCTGCTCTGTTTAGATGTTCTTGATGCTTATCTCCATCATACGATCCGTTTACATCAAGCTAACCTTAATGGTAAAAACAGCTTTACACACACGAATTTGAAAACAATTTGAGTAAGATTTTTAGAACCAGGTCATACTTTTTTGCCCAACGATACAGATTTTTCGAAAATAGAAACTAAGATAAAAGAATATGAGAGAATTCATACAGTAGACGATTACATAAACATAATGAAAAAATGTAAAACACGTAAACCATTGAAGGTAATAAGAATGAAAAGCGAAAACTCTTTGGGCTGCAAAACCATAGAGGAAAAAATCATAAACAGTAAAATGTATACAAGTAAAAAGAAAGTGAATTGGTTAGCTACAAAAGAAATTCTTTTGAAAAAGGAGTTTGTTTTGTTCTATTTTTATGATAAGAGATTTAGAATCAGAACTCGAAGAATTTGATATCAAGAAGAGATTAGGGAAAAGGATTCAGGTATTTAATATCAAAAGAAATAAATTGGTTCCTTTGTGGCCTGAAGAAAAGGAAATAGCTCAACCTAAACTTGATGATTTGAAGTCAATGCTTGTGTTAATGCCTGCCAATTTTATGAGAAAAGAAAAAGAAAGTCATCAAATTGTTGATGATGTAGATGGGTCTGGAACTATTCCAGACTTCACTCTTGAACAGTGTTATACGTATATTATAAGCTCTAAACTTCTAAAGTTTGTTTTTGTTCTGAAATATATTTAATAAGCATTTTATTTGCCAGTAGTTGATATAAGTATGTGTAAATGGTTAATGTTAAAATATAATATTTGAGTATATTTTATTATTAATTTAGATTAGATCATTTCGGCAAATACATATAAAATTTATTTCAATATAAATTTTAATTTAGCAGTAATGATCCAGGGGCTTTTTACCAAATAATTTATAAGTATGAAGGATTATTTTTAGAAACAACTAGTAAATCCAAAATCTATTTTCAGTTTGCTATAAAATTATATGCATTACATGTAATAATAGGGTTACTGTTACACAAAAAAATACATTTATCTTTCAAGTCGTTATAACTTTTATCAATGCCTTTATGGGTTGAAACATTTCTGCACAACATGGTCTAAGTGTGCTGCTAAGCAGTCCCCCTTCCAATGACTGAACAAGCCCATCTTTACTTAGCTTTAAATATCATTTCCAACAAAGAAATGTGTTACTGTTTCTCTTAATACTTAATCACTAGGTGGCGCTGATACGGTAATTTAAGATGGTAATAGCTTTGGTCCGTCTTTCACTTGGCCGGTTATTATTATTAGTTGTTATACGCAAATAAATATGCAAACTCTCATGGACACTCAAGGAGACACCATTTTACTATACTATTAAGTGAATAATATTTTAGTGAAAAGGACTAAGACATTTCCATCACTTTAGATAGACACACCAGCATATCATGCTGCTCGTCTATAATTTTAATAATTATAATATTACTTAAGGGCTTCCACTATAATTAGATAATTACGATAATGAAGCTTAAATGTAGGTTTAAAGATGGAGCAAAAACAATGTCAATGTGTTTCTTGTGTAGGGACCCTCAAATTTTTACCTTTTAACTTTTCATTATTTGTTAGATAATCCGCCATATATCACATATTCTGTAAAAAAAACATAAAAATACCTATATCCACCTAAAAAGTAGAGCCTTTTAATAGTCTGACAGGCAGATGGATAGATAGAATTTTTTTTTTTGTGACTAACTCATTTATATTTTAGACTCAGTGACCTACCTAGCTCAGCCAAAAGATATTCCTTGTTTCCTCCTTGTACAAAACACATTTAAATGTAATGCGATAAACTTTTGTCTGCCAATTACAGGCTAAAATTACCCAGCACTATGGAAAGTATCACAGATAATAGTGGTACTTAAAGATACATGGGCGTAGCCACGGTGGGGCAGGGTGGGGCGCCTATTATTATTATTATTATTAAAATTATAGACGAGCAGCATGAGATGCTGGTGTGTCTATCCAAAGTGATGGAAATGTCTTAGTCCTTTTCACTAAAATATTATTCACTTAATATGTCATTCTTGTAAGTCCACACACTTTAAGTCTTTAAACCATTTGTCTAGTCCATTTTTAAAAGAGTTGACTGAATCGGCTGAAACTACACTGGCCGGCAATCTGTTCCAAGTTTCCACAACATGATTACTCAGAAAGTGGTGTGCAATATTGGTTTCTGATCTGAAGCACGTGGTAGTAAGATGGTGTCTTCTTGAGTGTCCATGAGAGTTTGCATCCTTCAAGACAAACATGTCACGTATGATAGGTAGGTTGTAATTGCATGTCAGGATTTTATATGTCTCGATTAGATCACCCCTCATACGCCAATCTTGTAAAGTTGGCAGCTTTAGTATTTTAAGCCTCTCCTCATATGATTTTCTTTTTAGTCCAAATGGTATTTTAGTAGCCGTCCTTTGAACACTTTCTAAAAGAGTGATGTCCTTTACAAAATATGGACTCCATACCTGAAACGCATACTCAAGCAAAGGTCTTACGTATGTCTTGTATATTTTTATAAAAGTTGCTATGTTGATAAACTGAAAGGTACCTAACCAATCCTTAAAAAATCAATTATATTTGTAAAATAATACTTAATTTCCTTCATAAAATCGAAAATTTACCTTATTGCGAAATGTTCCGTACTGCTTCAACCGATCGTAAATGTGTTACAGTCAAAAAGCATTGACTTGCTCCAGTGTGCGAATCACAGTAAAAGAATCATCGACACATTAAAAAAACATCGCGAAAATGTGGATGATCACAGTGGCAGTTTCAAAGCTGAAGCTCAAGTGATCACTAACTAGAAGTTGATTTTACAATGCCACGAATCGCAAAAATACAGACGCATCGTGCAAATCCTCCGGCAGAAAATTCTACCCAGTTTTGGAAACGATCGCTGATTATTTCCTACCTAGACTCACTAATTATGTCATTGGAAGAGCGTTTCTCGAAACGCAACTTACCGGCATATTCTTTGATCTCAATGCACCCATATAACATGTTGCAAATGACATCCATAGATTTTTTTGAAAAAAAAACAGGCTTTTTGCGAACTTTATAACTTAAGTGGTAGTTTCCACAGCGAGGCTGAACTGTGGTACTACTTGTGGGAAGAAAAAAATATGTCATTGAATGTTCTGAAAGACATGGAAGTGGCAGAAGTGACAAAGGATTCAGAAATATTTTATCCGAACAAAGAAACTGTGCTCTATAGAGAGTTCTTTCAGTATGTTACAGCGTGTCAAGACATGGCTTCACTCCACTATGAGTGAAAATTGTCTGAGCGGTCTCTGTATGCTGAGTGTTCCCAGGATGAGAATCGCTGAAGCGAAAAATAAATTGGAAGCCAAAGTGCTAAGGAGATTCTGCCAGAACCCACGCTGCTTCTCTTAAAGTAATATTATGAAGTTAGTTAATACCTAAATAAATAAACAACCTATAATACCTATGTGTAATTGTTTCTTTTCTGTCCCTGCAAGTACTATCTATAGATATTATATCTATCTCTAAATTGACTGATTTACAAATTGGCATATGCCCAGAGCCCAAATGGCTGAAGTTAGAGACACATTTTTGGATGGAAGATTTCATGGTGTAGGTAGGTGAGCAATAAGAGTGTTTTGGATAATTCGAATTATACATACAAATACAGAGTACTATAGGGTGTAACCTTCTTGTATGAAAAAATTAACCGGGGTAAGACTGCAGGTATAGTTTGCTAGTTACATATTATTTTAGACTGCTGCCCCACCCTGAGACTATGGCTGGCTATGCCCATGAAAGATGGAAACCACCAAATGAAGTTAGCTCACACAGACCTATAAACTTCTTTGTCGAATACTTCCCATCTTAGAGGACAACAAAGCAATACCAATTTTGGGTTAAAACAGCAACACTTTACAGTCGAACAGGTACACAGAGTATGTGAAAAGATAGGGAAAAATGTCCAAGAGAAAGAATATGGTTCAGCAGCTTTCTTGGATATCCAGCAAGCCTATGACAGGGTCTAGCATGAGGGTCTTATCTGCAAGGTAAAAAACAGCCTTGCACACAGCTATTACCTTATCTTGAAATCATGAAAATCATAACAGTAATAAATAATAAATAAACCAGCCATCAGCACATTTGTACACCCCAACCAAAAAATTTGTCATAAGGAAGTCTTTGCCAGAGTAACTAAAAAGGAGCACAAGGAAAGAAAACCAGACTTTTTTGGTCTTTGTTCCTCAGAGCCTTCTTTTATACCTACACCCTAACTGAAATCTCCACTCTGTTCTTTTAAGTTTGTCTCCCAATTGTGATCACTGGTGATGGGCTTTAAAGGTGCAAAGGATCAAAATCTAATCCATTGTTGATATAGATATAAATATAACTAAACACACAGTTACCAATCAACTGATGAGCAGTTTTCCGAGATAATCGTAAGCGATTTTTAAACTCTGTATCTGTCCAAGACTCAACTATATGTAAAAAATCATCAACACGCTTTCTTCGGAGTCTTAATAAATACTGCATGATTGGAAAGAATAATGAGTCTTCTTGATCACTTTCATCCTCTGAAGATTCATCAGCTTTCAAGGAACGGATGTCACTCCAGATGCTTGACCCGCTTTCATCACTACTACTGTAGTTTACTGTCTCGGCTAAGCAACAAATTACAGCAGCATTGTGGTCAACCATCTTAAAACCCAGCAAAGACGCAGCCTCTGTACAGACTTCAACATTAACATTTTTTTCGAATTCGTATCGTAACTTCTTTTTTGTTTGTTTACTAATCGAAAGTCACGTTGAAAAACTCACTCATGCACTTAGAAAGAGAAAGAAAGAGACAGCACGAAACTCTACCCTGGTAGAGTGAATTTTTGAACGCAGCTGTAACTGCTGTAAGTACCACCCGGCTTTCAAAAACTCGGGTAAGCGCCCGCGCGCCGCCGGTGGGATAGTAAATTTTATCTCATTCCAATTACTCTATGGTAGTACAAAAAGAGATAGTACAAACATCAATTATATGTATTAATTATTTCAACGAGCCCACAGATTATATAATACTATAACGAGCCCAAACTCTAATGGATTTTCCACTACATCTAGTGGTTTAGACTTACCTTTTTAACGGACACAGTATCAGTCCTCTTCCCCACTGCAGCGCCTCACCACACTTTTGTCACTTGTTTTTCCCAAAATGACTTATAGTATTCTAAGTACTTCAATTAAACAATTTTGAATATTGAACTAAAATTGTTTAAAATTTAAAAAAACCAAACACTGTTTTCTATAAAGATAAAATTGCTAATGATCCTGTTGCATCTTGTAATCTATTCTCTAATTTCTTTTACTCTGTATTTGAGCCATCAGATATTACAAATGATTTTAAAATAAAAATGGTAACCAATCAAACATCACACATGATGTCGTTCTTAGTGATTTAACTATCTCATTAGTAGACGTGAGAAAAGAGTTAGTCTTTAGATATCAATAAAGGGCCAGGATTAGATAATAATCCTCCAGTTTTTCTTAAAAATACTGCTCAAACTATTTATAAACCTATACATGTAATATTTAATAAATGTTCAAAGGAAGGCCTTTTCCCCTCAGTGTGGCTCGTATCGTGCCAGTTCATAAATGTGGTTCAAAAAAATGATAAAAATTATCGACCAATTTCGATCCTACCTACTCTGTCGAAGCTTTTGAAAGGTTGGTACATCAGGCTATTTATCCCAGTTTACATAACATCATTAGTCGTTATCAACGCGGTTTTGTTCAAAGACGCTCTACAGTTCTAATGGAACTAATGGAAAAGCTAGAATCTTATGGTATATGTGAAAATCTCTAGAATTGGTATAAATCTTACATAACTAAGCGTACTCAAAAGGTGGTCATTAATGGGTCGGAGTCGGAAACAGTATTGATAAGCTTTGGAGTGCCACAGGGGTCAATTCTCGGTCCACTTCTTTTTATTTTATTTATAAATGACATGTTTTGAATTTAGTTATTTTCTTCTTTATGCTGACGATCTCAAGATATATAATTCTATTAGCAATTTAGACGATAATCATCTACTTCAAAAAAATTTAGATCGTTTTTCTATTTATTGTAACAAAAACAAATTAGAACTTAACTTGAAAAAATGTAGCTATATATCTTTTACAAGGAAAAAAAAAACATCACTAATTGTACATACTCCCTTTGTGGAACTAGCCTCGCAGAAGTAGATACTGTTCACGGCCTGGGAATCAGTCTAGATAAAAAAATAATCCTTGATACACATATCGACAAGATAGGTAATAAAGCGTACATAATGTACGGTTTTATTATGCGTACTATGTGCAACTTTAAGAAACCCTTAACTTTTTTACATCTATACAAATCTCTTGTACGATCACAAATGGAATACGCTGTCTGTATATGGAACCCACATTACAGCATATACATAAAAAACCTTGAGTCCTTCAGTGTATTGAATTGACTCGTAAACTATGTTACCGTATACCTGTGCGACATCACTCAAGGGCTACGCGTGCTCATCAACTATTTGTTTTAACAAGGTATCGTACTAATGCTGGACTGCGGTCTCTCATCCAAAGGATGGTATCATCCTATAATCAAAACTTTCTTGATATGATATACACACAAAAGTGGGTACTTTTAGGAGATTAGTTATTAATAAGTTACTTAGAGAATGAATAATCTTTGACTTAAATTTTATTAACTACATATTTTTTTAAATGGATAGACTCATAAATTCATTAATTTAAAAATTGTTATACCTTATAGTAAAATCTTATAATATTATATCTTATACTAATATAGTACTATTGCCTCGATCTTTACTTTATTCGCTACATATTGTTCCAATGTACAAAGACACATAAATTTTATAAATTACAATCTTTGTAGGAAAATCTTTTAATTTAATACCTTACACTATTGAAATACAGTTACTTTAATTTTAACTATAAAAGCTATATTGTTTAATTGTACAAAAACACATAAATTTCAATATTGTAATATTTTGTAAATCTCATAAAATGTTGTTGTGATTAAAACTTAAACTAAAATGCAGGGACATATATTTGTATAGGTACATAATACTAGTATATTATGTATATATATGAATGTGTTTATGTATAATTAAGTATGACCTATTGAATAATTGTTAGTTGTCCCCAATAAATAAAATAAAATAAAACTCCGACCAAGAATACTGAGGTGCGTTCATAAACCTTACTCGAATTAGCCGGTAGCACTGACAGTGGGATGCAAATACATATACTTACCACAATAGAGAAAAACTACCCCGGTAGAGTAACTTTTTTCCTTTCTCTAAAAACTATTATCTGTGATCTAAAGCTAATTATCCATGCCTTCAAGTTTAAAAATACTTATTAAAAATTTTTTTGACGTGTAAGTTTACAAGGAATTAAAAATAAATGATAAATAATTTTGTGACAAACTATCTCTTGGTACCTACCAGCCAAGGTGTTTGTTAAAAATGGCAATTTGTGGAGACTTTATCAAAAGTCAATTTCCGTTAATGGATGAAGAACTTAAGAAATATGTCGAAGGTACAAATGTAGTTTTTTCATAGGTTATAATTTTTTTGATCAATTCTTTTTAGTAAAGTAAGTGAGAATCCGTAATAAATGTTCTATTAATTTTAATATTAGTAATTTATATTAGTTTCATATCTATTTATAGTCCAACTAATTCAGATTTCTACAATAAGCGTAAATTTTAGTTTTGCAGTAAAAGAGCATTTAGAGCTGCTTATGCATACTCTTTAAGATGCGCTGCTGCAAAAAGTAGGTACATTCCGTAGGCGATCATATTGGGATTAGATTCCCTGTTATTTATAAAATTTAATAAAAACTTCTATATAGCTTAACCTTTAAATCTTATAAATAATGAGGTGAAAAAAAGAAAACATTTTCTCAAATGGTACTATGAGTCCAAATAATTGTTTACTGGAAATAGGGTTATAACATATAAAATGTGAATTTTCTGCAATATCTGCCAGTGTTGGGCAAAATTAAATAAATTAACAATTACTTCCCTAATTGTTGATTGTGATTATGACCTTAACAACAATTTAATCGCAATTAAGTTAATTTGTGGCTTATGCAATGAACAATTTATCGATAGAAAGTTGCTGCAGTCACAATAAGCAGCTCCCTTGCAGCCTATTTGGTAGAGTTGCCGACTGCTGCGCAGAGGGTGTGAGTTCGATTCCCGCATTGGACAAACATTTATGTGATGAAAAACATTTGTGTTAAGTCTGGATGTATTTATGTATAATATATATGTATTTACAAAAAAAAAGTAATAAGTATATATATCTACTTCTCTATCTGTATCCATTGTCTGGTATCCATAACACAAGCTTATATTGTCCAAAAATATTTATTATTATTATTTAATTGTTTATTGAAAATCAATTTTGTCCATCACTAAAATCTACAACCAACTCTTGAACCAATCACTTCAAAGCTGTCCTATTCAAAATGGCATTGGTATTTGTGTCCTTTTTAAGTCATATGATAAACAAAGATGTGCTTACCATCTTAAAATGTTATTAATATGTAGACAAAGACATAGACAGACATTTATTTGGCATTCACATCACATTACAATTTACAATGGATAAAATAAAAAAAGAAAATATGAAACACATATAACAATATACAAAAAGCTGCAACACAACAATCAAAGAAAATATATAAATAAAAACAAACAGCAATCTTTACAATTATTTTTTTTGTCTTTGTGTTGTGATTCCAAAATGGACATTGGCTCAGCATGTGCTGCAACAATTTGTTGCAGCCCTGATTTTCAACCTTGCCCATGACAGAAAAAGTGCCAACTAAGCCCCTGAATATGTGTGTGTAGTGATATAGTACATACATACAAGACAATAGAAAATATAAACATAAATAAAATAAAATAGGTATATCAACAATAACATCAAAGGAAATATTTACTATTTTAAGAATGTATGACCTACTGTTTAGCTGGAAGTACCTGGCCAACTCCGATTCACGGCTCATGTTCTTTCTGTATTAACTAGAAAAAGTTTTTTAGTTTCGATTTGAAATTTTGAACACTATTGACTTCGCGAATAGGAGGAGGCAAATTTTTGTGAATAAAATCTGTTAAGTATGTTCCAGTAAGCTGTTAAAGTATGTTCCATTTGTAAATAAAAGCTGATTTGAGATATAATCTATGAAAATATTGCAATTTTAATATCCTACAAATGTTATAAATGTGTTTGTATGTCTGGATGGATGTTTGTTACTCGATATGCTTCAGCCACTGGATGGATTGGGATAAAACTTGGCATACATGTAGGTTAGGTCCTGGAATAGCAAATAGGCTACTTTTTATCCCTAATTATTATATAAATAATATATTTTCTGCAGATATTCTTGATAATAGTGCTGGAGAATTTGAAGACACAGAAGAAGTGTATGAAGCAATTGGTGAAGTCCTCCAAGGCATATCAGAAAAGTCTGAAAAAGACATAAGGTAATAATGTTCATCAGGATTACATGGATGGAATGTAAAGATCCTACCTAGTTTTCAGTTCAGTCAGATGACACCTAAAAGCAAAAGTGAAAAAGGCAAATATTATTAGTAATAATAATAATTATTATAATTAGATTAGCCTTATCACCTGTTTAAAAAAAAATGCTAAAATGGCTTGAACCTGTCATTGCAACTCAAAAATAAAATATAGAACTTTATCCCACAGTGATTTTTGTCCTTGCAGTGGTATTTCTATAGAAACCCCTTAATCAACCAAGTTGTTTAAGGGGTTTCTCCTCATGCCCTTGTGCCAAAAATTAGGTCTTCCAATACACCATTACAAGGTGAAGTAGTAATATTTTTCATATGAATGATAATGAACAATAATTATCACATCTACATTATTATTGCTATGTAGGTCTTTACATTGTAGGTTATTAAATGCATAAAAATTAACTTGTTTTGTAATTTAGTAGTACTGAAGAAAGTGAACACAGGTTTATGCAATTATAATAGGAAAGAGGTAGAAGATGATTCATTTTGGTGGGTGTAAAAACACTTTAAATCAATACAAGTTATTGAATCAATAGTTTTTTTTTTAGGTGAACCATTGTTTTCTTTAATTATCCAGTAGAACTCTTGTCCATCAGAAAGAAGGACATGAGATATTTTACATTTATATTGTTTTTTTTTAAGTACACTCCACATGTCAAATTTTATTAAATACCAGTTTTAAAACTATAAATGTGGGTAGGCTTGATTAATATGTCCATGATGTATATTCTAAATCATATTTGTACTGTAGTTATGAATTAAAACTAGTGATTTTTACTACCCATTTAAAAAAAAAAGTGTAATTGATTATGTTTATCAGAGAAATATGTGAGAAGTTACTGCAAATGCTACAGCCTGACAAAAGAATCCAATCAAATGGCCCTTCAAAAGTTCTTGACACACCAATACACTTGGCTTCAATGACTTCAAATGTAGCTGATAATGATACTGATCTGAAAAGTATATGGATGCAAACCAGGGATGATAATTTGGTAACAGTTTACTATTAATATACTTAAAATAGCATGTGTCTTATGAAATTAAGATTTTAATAAGACTTATAAGTAGTAGTATCACTAGATTCCTTTATTTGCTAAACATGGACCAATTAATGTAAGATTTGATTATAATCAGTGTTTACCATCTGGTTTGTCAATAAGTAAATAAATAATAATAAATAGATAAATATTTTTGGACATTAAACACAGCACCGTCTGGTCCCAAACTAATACATATTATACAAATATAATAAATCTTTGTCTTGTACGGGAATCGAACCTTTGCTCCTCGATTCAGCAATTGGGTCATTAGTTTATTACCCACTAAGTCACGGAGCTGTCATTCATTTTATATCAATCATATGAGACTTTAAAGCCATCAAATGCGTTCCATGGCATACTCTGCTGATATATTTGTTTTCAGGGTTCCGTAGTCAACAAGAACCCTTATAGTTTTGCCATATCTGTCTGTCTGTCTTAATATCAAAGTTTACGTTCGAATAACACAATTGGCGCAAAATCAGTTTACAAGTTTTTCAAATATCCTCAATTATTCTTACTTAATGCATGTACATACGCCACGAACTAGGTCGGTTTTTTTTATATTAATTTATTTCATATCAACTAGTTACTGTGTTAATAATAGTTTCGATAATCCATAGAAAGTTGATGCGAAAAAACTGGAAAAGGCAGAAGCTAAACTACAACAGAAACAGCAAAAACAGAAGGATGTAAAGGCGCCTGTAGCAACACCCGTTCTTCAAACGGCGACAGCTTCGCAAGTCACCTCCAAAAAGGACAGCAAACTGGAGGCAAAGGGTACAAATAGGACTCAAGATATAAGGATAGAAAATTTTGATATCGCCTATGGCGATAGGTGAGAATGACCGTCCGAATTAATTTATATTGTATTTGTATATGGTTTGTATGAATCTGCTTACTGGCATTGAATGTGAATAAATTATATGATTGATAGAAAGTGATTGGTGTCACATCACATTTGGTGCGCCCCTTTTTACTGTTCACTTGAATGCCGCAACACTTCTTCTGTTACAGTGTATCTGGACTAAAGTGGCTTGATGCTCGTCCCATAAGTAGGAAATTACGAGCTTTGTCAGTCCTAGATGAACTACGCCGCGAGTGCGGTCAATAAGGAACTTCCTCCCGCGAACGCTTTGTTTGGGGAAAAGGCTACCTGCTAAGGCTTTCTCCAAGGACTACAGTATTGGGTTTCTTGTTATTAAATTTATAAAAGGTCAGCAATGTGTGAGTTATGCCCCTGGTGTTGCAAGCGTCCATAGGCTGTGGTGACCACTTGGCATGAGGCGGACCATTAGCTCGTTTGTCACCTTGGTAATAGATAAAAAAACTATAAAAAGTAAGTCAAGATTAGGTAGGGAATAATATGAGTACAGCAAGTTTCGTATTTGGTGTAGTTTTAAAAATATTAAGAACAATATAATTACCTGATTTATTCATTATTGCTATACAGGGTATTACTACAAGGTGCAGACATACTATTAGCTTTTGGACGACGCTATGGTCTCGTGGGACGAAACGGATTGGGCAAGACGACTCTACTCAGGATGGTCTCAGCGAAACAGCTCAAAATACCCTCACACATCTCCATACTACATGTGGAACAGGAGGTAGTTGGAGACGATACCATAGCATTACAGAGTGTACTCGAGTGTGATACCGTTAGAGAGACGTTAATTAAGAGAGAAAAAGAGATTACTTCTGCAATAAACAGTGGGTTAGTATCTAAAGTATTAAGCTTTGAACCGGTACTTGAAGCCTAAATTAAATATTTGTGAGCAGGGTACTCGATTTCCAGCAATGAGTTGGTCTAATTTTCAATTTTCCCGCTTTTTGCTCCTTCCTAATGATTTTAATTTTATTTTATTCAACAAGGTAAAATATACATTTATCACGTTCTCAAAGATAAAAAAAAACAAGATATAAACCATGTTTACATTTATAGCTATAAAGTCATCTAATAAGGACAACATTACTCGGTAATATAATTTAATCTTAGGAGCCACCTTAATAGTCAATTTCCTATACAATCGCGGTTCACATATAATTTCGGATCTGAATTGTTTCTTAATTTGTAATCTGCCAATATTTACCTAGGCTTCCATGAAGATGGTTTTTTAAACAAACTCACTGGAAAAAAATATGACAAGTTGAAGTTTGTATAAAATTAGGCCTAAAACAACTTGGGAATAAAAAAAATTACAGAATTTTCTATACATACAAGCATGCCATTATTTAACTAAATATATCTCATAATCTTTAAGAATATTCAAGCAATGTTCCTATCAACTTCAACATAATAATATTTATACCCCATACAAAAAATCTTAAGGGGCTTAGGCAAAATTAGATAACTTTTTGTGTTTGTGTTGGTGTTCCGTCGTTGATTACTATTCAACTATAACAATAACTAATATAAATTGATCAAACATTCAAAGATTTGTCTTTATTGGAGATGGCAAACAGAAAACATTATTGAAAATTGGTAAAAACAATACATTTTAGTTGCTCACCGCCATTAGATTTAATTTTTGTGATTACAAAACTGAATAATTTAGAATAAATATTTTTAGTTAATATGAAGTTTAAACATGACTAAATTGTAGACGGTAAGCACAATAGATTTTTATATTTGTAACTAAAATTAAATTACAACTCCTAATGACTGATGGATCAACGCACAGCCTAAACCGCTGATCGTAGAGACCTGAAACTTGGAGGGTGTGTCGTTTGTATGACGTAGCATCCGATAAGATATGGATTTACTGAAAGGGTCAAGTGCGAGTCGGATTCACGCAATAAGGGTAAACCGATTGTAATGAAATTTTGGTAAGTTGTTATACACACGCCTGGGAATGTTTCTGAGAAAGAAATAATGGTCAAATGTTAGTCGGACTCGCGCAATAAGGGTAAACCAATTTTAATGATATTTTGGTAAGTTGTTATGCACACGGCGGGAAATGTTTCTGAGAAAGAAAAAAAGGGTCAGGTGCGAGTGAGACAGGGTCAAGTGCAAGTCGGACTCGCGTGATAAGGGTAAACCGATTGTAATCAAATTTTGGTAAGTTTTTATGCACACGCCGGGGAATGTTCCTCAGAAAAAAAAAGTGCGAGTTAATCCCCTAAGGGGGTAAAATATGGGTTGGCAGTTTGCATGGAAATGACTAAAACTTGGCTTAAACGTTAAAAATTAAGATTCATGTGATTCACCGTTTCAGAAAAATTATTCTCTAGATGGCAAAATAGAGAATGAAAATGTGTATGAGAATTCCGATGTTATTGTATGTAAAACAGTAAACAGTCAAAAGAAGTTGTTTTTTAAAAGTTTACGCAGACGAAGTTGCGGGAATAAGCTAGTCTTATACACACACAAAATCTTCATTGAAGTAAGAAACACAATATAAATATACATACATATAAATAATCTCTCTTCGTTTATGACTCCCTGAAGTTAAGAGTCTTAGAAGAAAATATATTATACATGCCATATCCATGGCTATATATAATACCATCAATATAAATAAATACTTTCATATCAAAGATGCAGTCAAAAGATTAATAATAATTAAAACCTCCTGGCTCGAGGTTAATCTTTTGACTGCATCTTTGATATGAAAGTATTTATTTATATTGATGATAAAATTAAATTAATTATTAGATAGAAATTCAGTGCGCGTCGCGTTGTCACGGAGAGAGATCACGTCTGTTCTCTAAGTTCCGGTCGCCTACGCGTTAGGCTGGGTGCACTACAAATACGCCTGTAAGGATAGTTCAAACCTATCTGGGCGTTTAAGCGGATTGCTTGGAGAGAAAACCTAAACCTAAACGCTTAAAACGTCTACGCGCTCTTCATATAAAATCTTTTTCAGTTTTTACCGCAGAGTTTGCGTCCTGCTTAAGGCCAACCTTTACGTTTATATTTTTAGGTCAACAGATCCAAGTTTATCAACAGAGTTAAGTGAGATATACGTCCAATTAGAGAGTATTGAAGCAGACAAAGCACCAGCGCGCGCTTCTATAATCCTGAGTGGGCTGGGTTTCACCCCAGAGATGCAGGCGCGAGCCACCAAGACTTTCTCCGGAGGTTGGCGGATGAGGCTGGCACTAGCGAGGGCGCTGTTCTCAAAGTAAGCATTCCCACTCCTGTATGTAGGTATAGCCATAATTTATTTATTTATTAGTACATAGTTTAATAAATATCTATGTGTAGAGTTGTTTATATTTGCTTGTATTTTATTTGTATACAAGTGAAAGTTTATGAATATTGATATCTTAATCGGTATATGTTTTAGTTTAATAACCTAGTTTTTCTTCTATTCGTTGTTGTATTAGCCTTCTACCTACCTTTATTCAAGAAATTTCTTGCAGAGATAAAATAAGTAGTAAGCAGGTATAAAGGATACCGTTTTTCTTTATGTATTTTATTATGTGTGGATACTATACAATAAATAAGTAAAAATAAATACAATTCACTGTATGGGGTAATTTAGACAGATCTATTTAAAACATTATTTTTTTTTTAGACCAGATCTTCTATTACTTGATGAGCCGACTAACATGTTGGACATAAAGGCGATCATTTGGCTGGAGAACTACCTACAGAATTGGCCTACGACGCTTCTCGTTGTCTCTCACGACCGCAACTTCCTCGACACCGTACCTACGGATATATTGCATTTACACACTCAAAGGATAGACTCATATAGGTAATTTTCAACATACCTAATTGATTGAACTCTTAAACAGTTTGTAGTGATCTTACCTGCTGAGCCAATGCTCCTTAATGCGCTACTTAATATAGGTATAAATATAACATGGTTTTTGAAGGTCAAAGTCAAAACACATTTACTCAAAAAAAGTTTTTTAAAAAAATATTTCGTTGTCTATTATATAATGCTATTCATTGTCAAGTCAAAATCTTGATTCAGAACTATCTCGAGTACTTCAGTTTCAAGAATTTCAGAGTAAAATACGTGAGTACGTGCCCTGGTCTCAGGCGGTAAAACATACTAGTCTGTTTAGTGGTTATGTATCTATTGTAGTTTACATTGATATTCGAAACCACAATGAGCTCTGAGCCAAGGTTTTCTCCAAGGACTACAGTATGGGGTTCTTCAAGAAAGAAGTTATTAGATTCTTCAAGGGTCTGCCACTCGCGAGTGATACCCCAGGTGTTGCAAGCTTCCATTGGCTGAGGTCACGGCTTACCATCAGGTGGACCAGTAAGCTTGTTTGCCACCTTAGTGGTATAAAATAACAAAATTGAAATAAAACTCTTGAGATTCAGTTAATTAAGTTCAATTATCAGGGTAGCCAGTTTTCTAAATTAATAGCCCAGAAAAAAACACTATGATGGCCAACACACCTGCTGAATATAAATAAAAATCAGTGACCTACAGAAGGTGTGTAACTGCCCCAAGTAAATAAACACTACATAGGCCACTTCCGTAGCATCGTTAAAACACTAGAGCAACAATTAATTATTATGATTCATCAGTATTACACTATGCACCTATGTATCCGCCACCAGAGTAAATAGTCTCGTTCCATTAAAGATCCTACGGCAAGATCTTGAATTTCCAGTTATGGAGGGTGCAGTTTTATTTAAACTAAAAGTTTACGGCCTGCCAGATGTTAGCAATTACCATAGCTAATTATGACATGCTTGGGTCACTACTATAATATCATATATCTATCACATTTCAGAGGTAATTACGAGCAATTCCACAAAACCAAAACAGAGAAACTGAAAAACCAGCAGCGTGAGTACGAGGCGCAGCAGCAACACCGAGCGCACACGCAGGAGTTTATCGACCGGTTCAGGTACAACGCGAACCGCGCTTCCTCCGTCCAGAGCAAGATCAAGATGCTGGAAAAACTGTACGTACCTACTGTGTTGTTGGTGTATATTGTTCTCTCTGTTTATTTATCGACTAGATGACCCGGCGTACGTTGTTTTGCTGTAGTCTCTTTTCTTAAACGTAATACATAACCCACATTTGTCGCATTATTTTCCACCTGGAATAATGTTCCTTTCAAATAGTGAAAGGATTTTTCAAATAGGTGCAAAGGTTCTGCAGATTACCCTCTACATACAAACAATCATAAATTAATCAGCCCTATCTATTTATATATTCTATATTAAAGATGCAGTCAAGAGATTAACCTCAAGCCAGGACTTGAACCTGCGACCCTTACATTCCGTTTAAGTGCTCTAGTGTGACTTTATAAGTCAATAGGAATTGTATGTGACGCGAAATAATTTTATTGTAAATGGCGATTTCCCACTTACTGTCCGCATTTTTAGTTTTTTTTTTATTTCCGTGTACAGACCAGAATTGAAGCCTATAGAGAAGGAAGTGGAAGTAGTCCTCAGGTTTCCAGAGACAGAACCGCTGTCGCCGCCTATTCTGCAGCTCAACGAGGTTGGCTTTTACTACTCTAAGGATAAGGTGATCTTCACCAACGTGAACCTCGGCGCCACCCTCGAGTCCAGAATATGTATTGTAAGTGAAGTTCTAGATGTTATGACTGCATCAATCAATAATCACCCAGCTTCCGAAAAGTAACTCGATCGCTGCGACTGGAGTTTATAAATGTGCGCATTCCGACGCTGCATCGAACTTCTGGAAAGTTAGTCTCAGGTTGCCGATGCCAAAATAATTGCGTGTGCTGAGGCCTTAAGCTAATGAGTCAAGGCACAAGAAAGTAACCAAAATGTTGACAGCTAATTCTTTTATAAAACCCCTAAATTTTAAAAGTTAGAGTGAAACATTTAATGTAATGTCCTACATCTCAAGCTGTACAAAAACGAGCAAAAGCGTTTGTAATGGTACGGAATCCTTAGTGCGCGATCGCGACTTGCACTTGAACGTTTTTTTAAATATTAAACATAAAACTTAAAATATGTTAGTTTCTTACAAAATCAAAAAATATTTTAGGTGGGAGACAACGGTGCTGGTAAAACTACGTTATTAAAGATAATAATGGGCTACCTATCTCCTACGAGTGGGATGTGCAGCGTTCACCGGGGTCTCAAGTTCGGTTATTTCTCACAGCATCACGTTGACCAGCTTGAGATGAACGTTAATTCAGTTGAGCTGCTGCAGAGAAGCTACCCTGGTAAGTGATGATCAATGTTATCCAGTTGTATATTCTGAATTGATAATGTATCGCCAAATTATGTTGCCGTTAATACTAGGTCTCTAATTTAAAATCAATAATTGGAAATTGTCTCATATTTATATTAAGCGCGTACAGAGTTTTTTTTAATAATCTTTATCTGTATCGTTATTACTAAAGCTTTAGTTATGCAATTAATATGCAAGATATTTAAGGATTCATTCTGTAAATCATACATTTTAGAAACATGATAATGACTTGTACTTTCCTTGCTATAAAAAAAAAACCCAAAGTTATCGCTAAAAACAAAACAAACCCTCAGTATGGCGTAAATATTTTACGGAAGGTTATCAGTCTTTGAATAATAACATGTTTTCTATAACGTATACATTTTACATTTGCAAAATGTGTATTCGTTAAATAAAAAGAAGGAAATACCTAAATTCGTGCTAGCCGCCACGCTTCCCCCTCTCCGCTTTAGAATACCTAAAATTAATTAGCGCCAGAAGCTCGGTGCCACATTAAGCCCTGATACAGGTTTTAGTAGAAAATAAAAGAATTTTAATTGTACTAATCTTTTTAAGAAATCATTAGTTGATTTACAAAGTGTGAAGGTTGTGAAGGACTATCAAACTTCTGCCGCTTCTTGGTAGAAATAAGCACTGTGGACGGTGCAGTGGTGAAAATCAATATATATATAAAGTGTAACAATCTATAATATAATCCTTATTATTATTTGACATAAAAACCAGTCAGCGATATAATCTTAAATTAAGTTGGTTTTAAAAAACACTTTTAGGCTACGTTCCAAAACGCGACGTAGAAGTTAAAATGTGGTTTCAGATCGCCGTGCTCAGTCACTCCTGTCACGGGTGGAAAATCAATGTTACCGGGCGATAATCACTCGACAGAGAGTAAAACTAACTTGGAACATAGTCAAAACTTATTATTTGTTTAACTTACTTACCATCGGTTCACAATGCTGAATATTATCAAGAAGAGACGGTAGAAGCTCGATAGTTACTACTTTATTTATTTATTTTTAAAATTTTACACTTTGTTAACCAACAAATAGAAATACAATGTATGTGCCACTCGTGTCTTTTTTTTAAAATTTGAATCCTTTTTATTTTAGTAGCTATGCTGGTAGAACATTTTAACGGTTTCCAATGGTTGCAAGTTCAAGTACTGGCCTTAGGTCAAAATCTTTTTACTATGTCTACTATAAAAATAAAAAATCAAATATATTATTAAAACATTTATTCTTATTTTATGTCCAGGTAAAACAATAGAGGAATACAGAAGACAGCTGGGTAGTTTCGGAGTTAGTGGTGACCTGGCGCTGCAGACCATCGGGAGTCTCTCCGGGGGTCAAAAGTCGAGGGTGGCGTTCGCCAGCATGTGTATGGGGAACCCTAACTTCTTGGTTCTTGACGAGCCCACAAATCACTTGGATATAGAATCTATCGAGGCGTTAGGAAAGGGAATTAATAAGTATACAGTAAGTTTTTTTTTAGTTTTTAGAGATAAAGTGAACAGTTTAAGTCTGAAATTGACTGGCTGTATACTATATACGTATACACTTATAGTTATAAACTGATAAAATGTTTGTATCTGGCACTACCAGTTATGAACAAAAAATTAGGAAATTATTATAAAGCTACAGTGCAATAGACATTTCTGACCTATGGGTCAAAAATCAAAACTATAATCGCCATATTGAAATGGTGTGAACTAACAACGATACTAGGATAGAAAAATTTTGTTGCACTATTCGTATGTATTCAGTTGGCCAGTTCGAAAAAGGTTGTCAATTTTTTATGTATTTCCCTAGTATCTGAACTGCAACCTACAAAACTTCTCAGCTTAGATAGCTTGTTCTGAACAACAAACTCGACACAAATTTGACAATAGGTACACCATTTCTGATATAAAGTTAACCCTTTCTGGTAATTGAACCTAGGACCTTACGTCACTTGGTCATCTTTACACATTTCTACATATTTTCAGGGCGGCGTGATCTTAGTATCTCACGACGAGAGATTAATACGAATGGTGTGCAAAGAGCTGTGGGTGTGCGGTGGAGGGTCCGTCGTGAGCATAGAGGGCGGGTTCGACGAGTATCGTAAGATCGTGGAACGGGAGCTAGAGGCGCAGAATAAGTAGGATATGCTTGTATTAATTTATATTCACCCGTGATATAATTTATGATGTATAAAGTATATATAAATATTATCATTGTAATATATATATGGTGTTTTATTTAGTGTCCGTCGTATATACATGCCGGTACCTAAGTTTAGCGCTGACCTTGACTGCGCAGAATTCATTTTTTAGATGTGTTTGATGTAAGGACGCGGGGTGCGAGGGGTGCACTTTCTTTCAAATCATCACCACTAGTGGTCACAAAACTGGTTTTACCGAAATTGAAAAAGTGGGTAAACCGGGTGTACACACATTTTTCTTTCTTTTATTTTGAATCATTTATTATGTTTTAGATTTATCAGAATCGTATATTATTCTCTCATACATTACATTCCAAATTTTTTTCTACATGTATATAAAAATTTTTTTTTTTGTTTGTATTTACAATATTTATCTAACTGCCCTGAAAATTTGGTGTGTTTTAGTGTATGTATATGACAAAATTTCCAAAGAAACTAAATCCTGATTCACTTTAAATTTTTAACTTACCTCCGGTTTTATGACCTCTAGTTATGACGCGTTATAAACATCATCATTATGTGTACTGTCGCGGAAACAAATTCTTTCACATAAAATTATCCAGAGCATAGTAGTCTTGATATTTTATTTAGTGTTGTGTGTTGAACATGTATATACTGTGTTTTCCAGCTCAGAGAATGCGTTCGTGATCAGATGATCTATGTAGCCTTGAAATGGGGAAATACTTACGATAAAAATGCTTTTAGTTGTTTATATGTACTATTACAATAAATTAAATTAAATACTGTACCATTGTGTCATAAACAAAATTTGTATTCGTTCGTTTGACGCTAAGTCAAATGTAATGTTGAATAAATGAGAAATATAGTATTTATGTTATGTTAATTCATTAGCTACACTTTGTCAAGGTTACGTCTACTATCAATTTTACTAGATATGTGGTAAATATACTAGGTAATTGTTTCATTTACGTCACTGACGCATTTGTATTTGCCTGGTATTTTCCGCACCAAGCGAAATCCAGTAAAAACATCAAATTACTGCCATGTAAATATATAGATTATTAGGTTGTATGGTTACACATTTACAACGAATTGAGTATTTAAGTAAAATAAAAAAATATTGACAAGAGAGAAAACCTATTGTATCATATCAGCTTATATTGGTCCACTGCTGGACATAAGCTTCCTCTATGGCGCGCCATTTCTCCCGGTCCTCTGCCTTCCGCATCCAGCCACGACCAGCCACCTTTTTGAGGTCGTCGGTCCACCGGGCTGGAGGGCGTCCCACGCTTCGCCTTCCCATACGCAGTCTCCACTTTAGGACGTCTGCTCCACCGGCCATTGGTCCTCCGACAGACGTGGCCAGCCCACTGCTGCTTTAGCTTGCTAATTCTGCGAGCTATGTCGGTAACTTTGGTTCTCTTCCGGATGTCCTCATTTCGGATTCGATCCCTTAGAGACACTCCGAGCATAGCTCGCTGCGTTGCGCGCTGTGTGACTTTGAACTTGTGGACCAGCCCTGCTGTAAGTGTCCACGTTTCGGTGGCGTAAGCCATGACTGGTAGGACGCACTGTTCAAAGACTTTGCGGTGTAGGTGACGTGAAGTCTTGACGAGGTTTACCAAATGCTGCACACCCCTGCTGGGTCCTCCTGTCGGTTTCCTATTCAAAATTGTTCCGGCCAAGTTGGATTTTTTGTCCAAGGTACACGTAATCCTGGACAACTTCGAGTAAGGTACCCGCGACGTATACTGGCATTGGCACGACGCGACGTGTTGGTTGAACATGACTTTTGTCATGTTGCAGAGGATTCATCTAGGGAGTGTAAAATTTCGCTCAATTCTTCCAATAACTCTGCCATAATAACAATGTCGTCGGCAAACCTTAGGTGTGCGATGTATTCGCCGTTTATGTTTATGCCCCGCCCAGCCCAGTCCAAGGTTTTGAAGACATCTTCTAGCGCATTAGTGAACAGTTTTTCTAGCGCATTGGTATCTGTTGGTGAGCTTTAGGACAAGGTATGCTACCCGAGTCGAAACACTACTGATTTCCACAACGTTGTTAATGAGCGATTTGTTGACCAGAAAACCAACACCGCCTTGGGATTGGTCATCACCTTCTCGAAAGTAGAATAAGTTTCCTGACTCCAGGGTCAGCGTGTTCTCACCCTGTCTAAGGACTTCTGATAAACCCAGTGCATGCCAGTTTATGAGTCTTAGTTCTTCTTCGAGTTCTACGAGGTGATGATCCAACCTCATCGTGCGTCCATTGTACGTTGCCAAATTTAGTCATCGTTTATGGTAGCCGTTTGTCGTAACCCGGAGATTCCTAGCACCCTCTACCCCACCGTTATACCTACCGCTAACGTAGCCGGGAACATGGTTTTATAACCTCGAATTTCTCTTAGGGAACTATTTAGGGAAATTGATATTTTAACTGTTCCTTGCCAATATATCTCAACTTGTATAATGTACGTACGCAAAAGTTATCACTTATTTGCTAAAAATAGTGACCTACACAGTGTTAATACAAGTAATTAGGATAAACTTGTATTTCCAAAATGTCGTCTTCAGAAGGTACATAACCCTTTTGCAATGCAATGTAAATATATTTACAATAAATTCCAGATCATGTGGTTAATTGATTTCCAAATAAATTTAAAATACATATATGTCAAAGAAAGTTTAATATGCTTTGGAGAATTAGAACTTATTAATTTGTATTGGTATTGGTGCATTTACAATAATTTTTTTTTAAATTAAAACATTGTATATTATATTATGTTATAAGGCTATATTGTATTTTAGTATGAAGTTGAAAAAATATAAAAGATTAACTGCTGAGTTTCTTGCCAGTTCCTCTCGGTAGTAAATCATTCCGAACCGGTGGTTTTTTTATTGCACATATTCTCATTGAGCTGTCATATGAGGTGATTAACATACAAATAGGGTGGAAGGAACCTATAATTAATAAAAAAATATTCCCGCTCTGGTCTAATTTTTTTATCGCGTTTTTCTAATGATCAATATATTTATACAATGAATACATAAAAGATTATAAAATAAATTTATTAATATATCTTACGCGACAGTACTCTTGCGCAAACATCCACTCCACGTTTCGCTCACCGCTAGACTTAGGTGCCGCGGCCTATACCTGGAGATCTATCCATAACGTGCGCGTAGGTAAGTGAACGAGTTTCTGATTGTTATATTAAAATGGCTGAAAACTATAGTTTTTCAATCAGAGCCCAGTGTTCATTGAGACATCGAATTCTCCACCTGGGGCAGCAAAATGTGTTTTGCCAGATTTTTTTATTATAAATATAAATCCTATTCACTTACAAAATTCGCTTAAGTAATTCTATTCGACGTTTCAAATTTTGTAGTGTGTCGTTAGATAGACCTTTATAAATGCATTTAAGCTTTCTAGAAGTGATTCTTTTTTTGGAGTGTATATCGTGTGCGTTAGTAAAGCTCCCAAAATAAAAAAAATATTGTTATCTCTTGGTTATCTTATTTGTTATTTTTAACGATGATCTAAAATATGAAAAAAATCACAGTACTGAAGCTTTATGGATATCTTCAATAATAGTTATTTTAAACATTATCTGTTAAATTTTCAGATATTCTACTAATATGCACCAGCAGATGAGGCTATTCCTTCCTTATCGGTCTGAATTTAGATCTGGTTATAGTATAGTCACTGCTCAATGCTCTAACTAAAGTTACTGATGACATTCGGCTTCAAAGTCGAGGGTTTGAAGGAAAGACATATAGCTTGTATGTTTACTGTCGTCGGACAAACATTAAGTGCTCTATTACAATAAAGGTTTTCCTATATATTAATTATCTAATACAATAACTTTGTGAGGGATAAGGGATGCTGGAAAACCACATTCTAGGATATTAATCGCGATGTGGCAATAAGTATGGACAGATAATGAGTAATCTATCACTATGTTACAATGGTTTAAAAGAAAATCCTAGTAAGACTCATCTTAATAGGAAGTTTCTCATTACTTCCACAATTTTTTCTTGACTGTACTCTTTCTTGGAGACCACAAATCCAACAAGTTAGTAGAAAGTTATTTGTAGCTGTAAATTCTTTAAGACGCTAATGTTAATTAACTAAGTTTATCAAAAAAGAAACCAATTTGTTGTAAGTTTTAATCAAAATACACAAAAACTCGATCACATTCTACAAATTCCTATAATTCTTCTTGCACTGTAAGATCTATACAACTCTGGAATGTGCTGCGTAATTCCGTTAAAAGTGCTCAAACCATAACGTCGTTCAAAAATTATTTAAAATTGTTTCTTTTATCTATTTATAATCCTATCTCAAATTTAATTTTTTATTTATGTATAGTATTTTTTATCATATTTATAGTGTTTATATACTTCACATACGTATAAATAAATTTTATTTTTTTATTATGTAATACTATTATATATAATACTTTGCTCTGCATGCAATTGCCACCTTCCTAGCACTAAGTTTATTTATTCTCTATAAGAACAGGGTTGTCTGGAAGAAATAGCTAAAAAGCGATAAGACCACCTAAATTGTTAACTAGTAATATTTACTTTTAAATACTGGTTGGTGATTAATAAAGAGTTATCTATATATCTTAAGTTTGGATGTTTGTAACTCAATCACGCTTCAACCACTGGGCGGATCGGGATGAAACGTGCACATTAAGATAGGTCCTTAACATAGACTACTTTTTATCCCGAAAAATTCAAAAGTTCCCGCGTGAATAACTATAACCGAACTTAAACGAACAATAGCTACAGCTAAAGCAAACTTCATTAGAATAATTAAGGAGTTGACGTAGAAATTCCACGCCGATAATCGAATTAAGGGCGGGCGGAGCCGCTGGCAAAATCTAGTTCACTATATTTGTAATACTACGGAACCCTAACTTAATTCGTTTACGTTTTTATACAATTTATGTTATTATTTATTTAGTAAACGGCATTGTATGCCATAGTCATTCTCATGTTATCTGTAAAACACAACACTATCTTTTAATTTGCATTCGAGTATTTAACTGTTGAAAACGGGTTATTTGTGATTTGAAACCACTGATATTTGTTTTGAAACAGTCTGTACACTAATCTATAACGTAAATCGATTTTTGATCGCACTGAAGTATAAACTATTGGTTTATTTCTTGTATTTCAATAAAAACATCAATTAATTCAAATCAAAGTCTTCATTTAAGCTTACTGCCAAGATACAGTGATGGCCTCTAACACACTTGCACATAAAGCAGCCTTAACTGCACCGGTTTGCGTTGCGGTACTAACAATTACCGCACAAATGCATTTTACTTAACAGATTTTTAGCAAGAAGAGAGCCTCTAAGCTAAGTTTTTATTTTTAGAAAAATAAATCCAACATTCAGTTTGTTTCAAATATATTAAAACGATTAGATTTCATTAAATATCAACTTTTTACAATATTTTAACACTAATATAAGTATTTATTGTCATTAAGGTGTGTTGAAAACAGTCATATGACACTCTCGAGCTCTGCTCAATCTGCTCTCGGCTTACTTAGAACCTCGGCTGTCATGAGCTGCCTAGCACACTTGTATCATAATGTAGTAATAAATAAGATGTTTGGAGTAAAATGAAAACCAATGTTAAATTGATGCATTTTTTATTAATACCTTCAACCTTCCTCTGTTTTTCATTAAATATCTTGACATACAATTCCACACATATCTTAAGCTCTCTCAAAAATTCATGGCAATAAAAAATTAACTTAAAATATAATATTTACAAATTAAAATTTATAATACGCAATAATATACAATTAAATTAATGACTAAACAATAACAAAAAAAAAATAGTTGAGTAGCAATTCGAAGATTCCAAATTGATCAAACAAAATATTTACACACCACGTGACAAAAAAACTTTTTAAATGCGTATTTGCGAAAAGTATATTCATTGGGTAACAGAAGGAAGTAGCGTTTAAAATAAACTAAAATTGGTGTTTCTCATATTTATGAATAAAATGGTATATGAAAACTATACCAGTTCAAATTATGGCAATTCAAGATTGTGAATAAAATCAGTAATTATAAAAAGTAATCCTAGCAGATCACAAATTTCTTAATTAATACCTACGTGTCCAGTTGGCAAAGACAAATGGCGGTTGGATCACTCAGCTCTTACTGTAAAGCAAGAGGGGGTCGATTAATAAAAATATACTTCACTGATGCTTTTTACGCCTTGTTTTGTTTTTATCGGCGTTTCTCAAGACTTCTGCATACGAAAGCTCTAATTTTCTCAATTTGTGTATTTCTTGAGAGGCAGTGCTTTGTTTAATATCCCAGGAGTCAGTTTCAGGGTTCCATCCTTGGTAGATTTTTCCTGTCCGGCCACTCGCGCTTGGCGTGGGGGAGTTCATATTTCTGTTATAGAATTGTAGCGTTGACCCATTCCATTCGCTCTCCGTTGCTCTGACAAGTGGACTTGCTTCGATTGGCCTGTAATCTCTTCTCTTCTTACTCGATGACTTTTGGTAAGTCACTTTAGGTGGTGAAGGGAATACGGGTGAATCTGCCCCTTGGCGTTCTTGGCTACTCTTGCGATTGCGATGTCTAGACTTCTTTCTAGTTGCCGCGATATATTCCAGTGGCTGACGCACCAACGGTGTCAAAACTCTTTCTTTATCCTTTTCTTTTTCATTTGGTTTTTCGTTGGTGCTTTCTCCCACTGGTATTTTGTCCTTAATTAATACTTCTTGCTTTTTGATTTCGTGAACAAGTTTCTCCCTTTCTTTTAATGTTGATGTATCTGGAGCTGTGATATCGGACACTGGAATAGATTGTTCAGACATGACAGAGGAGAAGACGCTTTGAGTGTCATCAGTAAAGTTGCCAGGAGCTTCCTCGGTAGCGGGAGTAACAGGCGGTACTTTACAACCCGTTGTATCATCAAGAAGGGGTAATTGCTCTCCGTCGTCTTTGTTCTCGGCAGCCTTTTTGAGAATGGTAAATATTTCTTTAAAAAGTTCTCTGTATTCAGGCCTGTTACGAAAACGACTATCCATAGGGCTGACGTCATCGTAAATACTGAATCTGTAGTCTTCGCCATCTGCAATTGTACAGAGGAACGATCCCGGTCTTTCACGTTCCGTTTGAGTAGCTTTGTTACTGATTTCATCGGAGAATCCAGAACTGGAGGTTTCCGCTTCTGAGAAATCTGGAGTTTGTATGAACTTCTTACGAGATGTGATATCAACGTTCTTTTGTTTATTATCTTTCTGGGCTTCCTCACCGTGCCCACTTTCTTCGTCCGTATCTTTGACACTGAACTGGGTATACTCTCCTGATGTTTGTAGTTCGTCTTGCAATGACAACGGCTCAGATGGGTTCTGAGTCGTTGTCAACGGAGCCTCTTTGTTCTTTCTTATATTTTTAACCTGTGAGAGTTGGACCTCTAATAAGGCCTCATACTTCTGCACTAGTTCCCTATAGGGGTTATCGTGGCCATCTTCTTTATTCGCCCAGATACCTTGGAGTAATTTCTCCTTAGCGTTCTGCGGAACAATCAGATACATTGTACGTTTAGATAATGAAACAAAAATGTAAATCGGTAGGTAAGTAATGAAATGTACGTGAAATAATTATATGTTGAAATTTAGTTACTTTAAAACAGATAAAGGAACACTACAAGAAACATTAGTAGTTAAATAAATCCGTTGTTATTAGAAAAAAAAAATGACAGTTGTTTTGATTTGATGATTTAATTAATAAAACTTCGAAATGATTTCAATGATTTAATTATTTAATGAACTGTTTATGGATTTGATAAAATGGGAGATTTATTAGTCAAAAATACAGCCATTACTCCACACAAAGTCTTTACAAAATGAATTTCGACAGTTGATTCACATGACTTGCACATCAATAATGACTCTTAGAAAATAAAAATAGAAATTACATCAATATAATTTGTACAGTAATTATGGTTAAGACATTACAATCAACCATCGGAGCGTGTTAACCCAATGATCCTCATCACAAAGCACGACTTGATGACCTTCACCATTTTGATTTAATTAGTTGCTTAATCTAAAAACGTGTCAGTAATGGACATACCTTTGACTACATACGATATATCCAAAGAAAACTACGGCAAATGCGCTTCATAATGCAAATGCAAAGCGTGATCAACAACATCAGCGGTAGTTGGAAAAGCTTTGTCGCCTAGAAACGAGCGAAACATTCAGATGAGTGAACGGACATTTTATTATGAAAAACAAATTTTTACTAACTTCATACCTATTCTATAAAAAGATACAAGCATTCTAACCTTGACTGGCATTTAAGTTTTAAATGCAATTGGTTTGGGTAAATTTTGTGTGACAATTTTAAATGATATCCGACTAAGGTTAGTATTGTTAAGCAAATTGCACTTATGATACATTTTTGAAGATAGTTTGTGGATGAAAGTTAAATATACATTTATGGATATATACAATAATAAAGACAAAAGATACAAGCAATAGACAAAGAGCAATTTAGAAGAAATAATGGGATTGGCACTTAATAAAGATTGTCGTGCATAAGTTATAGTGTATACTTACGTCGAATTTGACTAGTTTGCTAGCAACATGGTCCTCCCTAGGACTATCGGGTCCCAGGGGTGTGAGGATTAGAGAACTGATGGCGCTTCTGTCATCTTCGTCTTCGAGCATAGAAGACATGTCGTCCCCTCGCTCTGCTCCTCTTAGACATCTCACGCATAGTTGACCTTGTCTGAAAACATACACGATAAAAAATTACTTAGAGAAATGCAAAAATATTTTAATTCTATTGAAGTTGGTAAAATTATTTTTTTTCATTTTGGGTCAGCTTAAACACTTTTATAATTTAGTATATAATAAATTAATATTGAATGAAAAATAAAGTGGATTGGCTGATAAAATATTATCGCATTATAAAAATAGATATGAAAAGCTACTCGATGGTTATAAATGTACCTATATCATATACTATACAACTTAAGGAAAAGGTAAACTATAATAATTGATTGATAAATCACTGAGAAATAAAAACATAATATTTACCTGACTTCTTCAAGGATCGAGAACTCCTCGTGCATGGACTTAGGTTCATCTTCTCTTTGGTGCCAATTCCTCACCTGTTCGTGAAGCCTATTGTTTTCTTGCACCATCGATGCTAACTGTTCCTCTAACTCCGTAACTCTTCTCTGTTCCTGGGCAAATAATACTTTACTCTCCCTCAACTCATCACTTAGCCTCAGCAGGTCTTCATCCTCTTTAGTCAGTTCTGGGATAGGTGCTACAGCTTTTAATGGCGTACTGGTTATATCAGGTCTCTTAGAGTTCGGTGTAGTAATTTCTGTAGGCTTCTGTTCTTTTTCTTTTGGTTTCTCATTACTCTCCACTTTGCGTTCCGCCCGCCGCCTGGCGATCTCTAACTGCGCTGTCAGGTCATCTACAGTTTTCTGAAGTTCCTCACATTTGCTGTCCAAAGCTTCAATGTTTGCGCATAATCTGAAATTATTAATATCGGTGTTAATAAGTGTGTACATCTTCATAGTTTTATTTCCCAATAGGAGTTTCCAGTGACTTGGTGACTTTAGTCCTTCGCGACAACTCCGATTGTCTAATTCTAATCGGCTTTAAGTTTATTACGATTTGATGCGGGCGAAGGCATTGTGTTCCACACCTACGGAAGCGGCAAAGGTAATGGCCATGAATCTTATTCATATTCCCATTGGAGTTAGGCAATAACAGGGCATTTTAATTTTCTGTCATAGTTACAAAATAAAGTTTATGAGTTGTGAATACCTATGAATAAGGGAGGCACAATATAGAAGCCACAAAAGCTGAATTTGTTATAAGAGTTCTATGTTCCATGTTTTGTTCATGGGCATATTTAAAACATAGAACCGAGCTAGGGCTACCCTATCCTAGCCCAAAAGCTGCCACGGCAGACCAAATTTTCTGTAATACGATGAATTGCCATCAGTGACCATATAGAAGAGTAGGTCGAAATACTCTTTTGTGCCTAGCATGTATGATTAAAGCTTATAAGTTGAAATGGTGAGTATTATTAATGATAACGTTCTTCCCCGAACTATTGTAGTCAGTGAATCTATTTCTTCTCTTACGTGTGTGCTGAAGAGAGTACTAGTAGAGAAAGGAAGTGCCATGATGCCTATCCCAAATGGTACAGTATTTTTTCTTACCTATACCACTCAGGTCGCAAACAAGCTAAAAGTCTGCCTGATGCAAAGCGGTCACCACAGCCTATGGCCGCTTGCAACACCTGGGGCATTACTCGCGCGTTACCGACCCTTTAAAAATCTAAAAAATTCTTTCTTGAAAAACCCCACATTGTAGTTCTTAGAAAAAATCTTGGCAGGAAGATTATTACACAACTTAAGCGTTTGCGGAAGGCAGTTCCTGTCAAATCGCACTGGTCACGTACCTACGCTTAGGTTCTAAGGTGTGAAGATGAATTCCCTGCCGAGGGCGAGCGGTGTAACGATACAAAGTAGCCATGGGCAGCATTTCCAAAATGTAAGCTATATAGGTACTAACGTTTTAATGTGCTTCTTGTCTGCGGCATGGTCCAGTGCGAGTCGGTGGTTGGCTCGCTCCAACTCCTGGATGCTGACCTCCAGCTGTTCGTAGATACGAAGCCGTGAGTCGTTCACCTCGCGCAGCGCTGCCGTCTGTTTTGTCAGGTACTGAGAACAGGATATAGGTACTATTAGTTAATAAGTCTTTACATAGTTTATTTATTTTCTCAAAGTTAGTGATGATGACGTACAAGTAATATTGGACAAATAATAACCTAAGCACGGAATCTCTGATAAATGGTAATTTTAAATAACTTATGAATTCTTTTTCTTGATTAACAAAAAATAGGTACTTATGTATATAACTTTTTAATATTGAGTCTTTAGTTTGTGTTTATTTTTATTATAAACATAAATGTGAAAAAATGGCCAAAGCAAAGTTTAGCTTAGTAATTAATTGTTTTAATCATCATCAATTTTTAAATTATTAAGTAATAAAAAATATTATTATAGAAACAGCTGCTTAAAACTATAATACAGCCGTGCCATTTTATTTATTTGTCAAACGGTAAAATATGAACTTCTTTCTATCTTACGAGCTATAAGTACCAGTATATAAATTCGATGACAAAATGACAATGCAAATAATTAAAGAATCATGACCTTATGTTGCACTCAGTATGGATAATTTCTTCTATTAACAGTAGGCAATACAATTAAAAATCAAGTTATATTTTAGGTTGCTGAATACTGCTTTGAGAAAGTACTAAAACATGATGTTTTCATACAAGATTAGATTAGTCAATTAACAAATTGGACAAATTTCCAGTAAATATAAATTAACCTGTGTAGACGAGTATCTACTTACCTATAGTCATCGCGACGCGTACCTAGTTCAAGTTGAAGTTGTTTGAACCAGTCAACTTCACCGAGGACACAAAGGTCATTCACATTACATTCGCTTCGATTTGGTGACTCGTCAAAATTTTCTTATTGAATGCCTAAAGAGTAGCCTTTTTATTTTTACTAAAATTGGGTAAGATATCGACTGATAATATTTTATCTAAGTACCAGTTTAACCGTAACATTTTAGCCCTTAACTGCAGTCTTGTCAGTTTGAAACTATTGCTATTTTACTTTGTAGCTAAACTTATTAAAAGTGAATCCGGCGTAAATTTTCTCATATAAACACCGTAACAATAAACTTCTTATTTATTCACGTTTCGCTTTTCAAAACGCGTTGTCATTCTTTTTATTATTATGATTTTTATATTATTTATTACTACAGTCGCAAGAAGCATATTCAGCCATCCTTAAAATGACAATGAATTATAAAACCAGAGTTTTCATTCAATTAATAATATCAAAAACTGTGGTCATTTAATAATTTACTGGCTTTTTATGAATGTGTATGAGATTTGTGACCGTGGAAAATAGCGACAGCTATATATGTATATAATAATAAAGCATTTTTACCAAAAAGCTATTGAGTTTTTACCCGACTGCGCTAGAAGGAGTTTAATGTTTTTGCAGTCGGATTTTTTAATTTATTTAATTACTAGCTTTGCCAGCGGCTCCGCCCGCCTTAAATTTGGTTATCGGCGTGAGATTCTTATGTCAACTCTTTAAATATACTAATGAAGTTTGTTGTAGCAAACAATAGTTCGTTTAAGCTCGGTTATAGTGATTCCCGTGGGAGCTTTTTAAATTTTTTGGGATAAAAATTATTCTATGTCCTTGTCTGGGACTCAAACTATTTCCATACCAATTTTTATCTAAACCGATTCAGCGGTTTAAGCGTAAAGCGGTAACAGATAGATAGATAGAAAGATAGACAGACAGACAAACAGAGTTACTTGCGCATTTAAATAAATAAAAAAATTGTGATGTAACAACAAATTTTACGGTTTTCAGATTTTTCCTTTATGTGTGCTACATGGCATTGTATCTTGCCATATTTAATGATTCTAGGACAACGGGAAATGCCCAATAGGTTTTGATTTATTTGTGTCAGAATATGTGACTAAATTAAACGTATTTTGGGCATATTTTTTATTGCATTGACTTAGAAGCTTGATATTTTACAACTTTAAGTGACCGTAGACTTAAGTATTTGATATTAATTTAAACTTGATAACTTCGCGCGTTTTTCAGTAAAAGGGTCTTGTCAGACACTCAAGTTAATGTGTTATAACTTCAAATTAACAAATTTCGGTTTTTTTTCTATATTTTTGATGTAAGAACTTGCTTTGTGTGAAATTTCATGATTCTAGGATAATGGGAAGTACCCCATAGGTTTTGATTTATTGGTGAATGCCAGAATATGCGACAAAATTGGCCGTATTGCGTTGACTTAGAAGCTTCGTTTTTTTTCAGCTTCAAGAGACCGTAGACCTTAGTATTTGATTTTAATTTCAACTTGATACCTTCACGCGTTCCTAAGAAAAAGGGTCTTGACACACAGACAGACGGACAACAATGTAATCCTATTAGTGTTCCTTTTTTCCTTTTGAGGTACGGAGCCCTAAAAAGAAGTGAATTTGGTATATTATTGCAAGCACCTGGTAATTTGTAAAATACTGTTTGTATTTCGTTCAGTATCTACAGAGATTGCTATTTTTCTAAATTGATGGAGGGGATGATTGAGCTGTAACAGTGGTTGTAATACCGGTCGGGATTGTTCGTTGATGTGTCTAGGAAATCGAAAGGGTGAACAGCAGTTCACAAGGGGGGTAACAGGTCCAAATATTGTGCGACACTTATAGATAAATATGTATAGATAAATGCTTGCTGTGTTATCATAAAAAATCAATGACGATTTTTAAAGAGCATAAGTTTTGGCATAGGCGTTGATGTAGCTTTATTGTGATTAGCACCTTAGTATAATGAAGTAGGTGTACTCACTTCGATTTCTTGAGTCTGATCCTCGATTACATTCTGGTGCTGCCGAAGTGCTGTTTCAAGTTCCTTGTTTCTTTCTAACAGGGTCTTCCCGAGTTCTGCTGCTAGCTGCAAATCTGAAATAAAAAGAAAAAAACTTAATATTATTTTTTCGCAAGACTGCAATAATGTAACAATGATAAAAAAAAACATCTTGGCGACGTTATCTCCGAAGAGGTAGATCAAAAAAAATAGGTACTACGAACATTAACTGCTGTGGCGAAGTTTTGCAAAATCCAATTTTATAGATCTTAAGAATGATGTACGTTCAACCTTTACCAGATTCTAGACAGCTTTTAAAAATACACCTGAAAAAACACCAAAAATACTAATACCTGGAATCGATGCAGAAACCGTTGACAGATGCATTACCAACTGAGTCATTTTGGTCTACGTAAAAAGTAATCGGCGATTTTTTTTTGGTCTTATTAAATAAAAAAAAAAAATTCTGCTTGCCATTTTCTGGGTAGGTGAGTCAAGGACCTGTAGAATTGGAACTGTCAATCTATAAAGGTCCACTTTAATTCCTTAACGGATCCTAGTGATAATTTCGTAGAGACATTTTATATTTTTATATGAAACAGAAGAATACGACGTACAGTGGGGTACTACAATAAAACAATTTATATATAAAGTAATATATCTACTGCTTTTCGAAACTTTTTTTAAAAAAATTTAAAAACTTTTTTTTTCGGTCAAATCATTTTTGACAACATGAGGATTATTGGTCTAAGGAGATGTTTTTAACGTGCTGGTTGAAAGCTATCACGGCCTCATTCGGCCCCATAAATTTAATACCTCTCATCAACTCAGAAAATCAGAAATCATGTCTGGACTATGTGCGGGATGGGTCACTAGTTCTACCTTTTCAGAAGCCAAAAATGACTTTATTTTGTTCGCGGTATGCGCTAAAGCATTGTAATGGTACAAAAGGATGCGGCTTCTTGGTCGCTTTTTCCTAACCATTTCAAAGACACTGGGCAAAATACGTTTTTGTTCTGGGGTGAGTTCATGAGGAATCCAACGGCAACAAAGTTTTCTAACTTTTAAATCTTGATGTAAGATTTTTTGAATTTGGCTCATATCAATCTTGAATCTCTTCATAAGTGATACGCCGGTTTTCTTCAATTAGTTGCCTAACTGTAGCCACATATTCAATAATTGAGTTTCTTGTGTTTAAAAAAACATAGCATTCGAAATTCAAACATTTATGAGTAGCCGCGCTGAACTTTTAATGTGCCCTATGTTATGTGTTTTGTTTTAGTTCTCACTACACAGTTATTATATGTACTTTGTACTCCTACCAGTTTACCAGTCCTTTAAAAAAAATATTTGCGATGAACAAAGGCTGTTACCGAAAATCAAATAAAAACACCGCAAATATTTTAAATATTCATGCATATACACACCGTTTAGAAACAAACAATACATTTACATATTTAGGTATAGTAGTAGGTAATTCATTCATTGGACGACATTTTTAAGAGTCACGACAGTACGATGCACCTACTAAGGCGAAGCATTAATAATTTGTACCACTATTCTGGCGTAACACTTTTCTTAGTCGCACACAGTCAGTCACGCGATCTTTTATATGCTAAACATTGCTGGCTTTACATCGTATTTCGTAAATTCGTCACACATAAATGGAACAAAAGTGTCGTAGTAAGGTGTGCTTTTCAATAATTTTGAGAAAGGTTCGTTGTGGTTATTCAAGCAGTGAGTAACCTTGTTGAATGCAAATATGTACAATAAAATGCAAATATCTGTTTAGCTTGCCAATTGGGGTCAATGAAAATATAAAAGCTAGAAGCAGACAATTGCAGTAGATACCTACTTAGGGAAAAATAGGAATGAATAATTATGACAGGTTAAGGAGTGTGCCAATGCATGATTAAGAAAACAAGAAAAATAAATACAGAATCAAGCGCACAAGAAAGGGACTCTGACCCTATTTCCAAGAGAATGCGAAAATATCGATGAATATCTATTAATTTTTAAATTTTAAACAATTTAAAAATTAATAGCAAAAGTTTTAAAATACCTTTCTATCACGACCTCGACTGATGTCAAAACTACGTTTTTCAACAGTTTTTCAATAATAAAACGCACAGCATAAAATCAACCCTTTACACACAGTTTGCTAGATAGAATGTTGGTTTTTGACCGCGACACCTTCAACCATAAATACCCCGTATTTTATTCTGCTAATTATGGTTTTTATTTTGTTGAAACCTCAAAAACCGGATAACCCGTAAAATACGGGGTATCTGGCAAGCCTAGCCTCTGGTGACCTGAAAGAAGTATGTGAATTGTAGTTTGAGTCCTGGGAAAGGACATAGGCTACGTGGAAACGTCAAGTGTTGTTCGTTTTTTTTCTATTGTAATTGAGTAGTTGCCGTTTAAATCCTACACCGATAATCGAATTTAGGGCGGGTGGATACGCTGGCAAAAACTAGTACATTATATATTTACTATTTATAATTTACTTATATAATATTATACAATAATATATATTTTATTTTCAGAAACAATAGAACACTATGCTACGCAACATGCTATGTATAATTGAATATAAACTAAGTACATATGTAGGTACTACTACCTAAACATATTTCTGTATCTACCTCATTATTCAATTGCTACCTAGTACCTTAATACTGCATAAGTAATTAAGTAAGTAGTACTTCCTAAGTAGGTATGTTAAAATCTAGTCAACAAACAGAAGATAATTTCCGGGTGCACTTTATGTGTCGGTTGTATATCATAAACAGTAATAAATGTAAACATAATGCTTGCTTAATAGCCTCAACTTAAAATTCGTTACAACAGAAATAATACTACCTAATTTTCTGACATTAACTTTTTTGGAATATACTGCACTGTATGGACTGTACAATGCAACAACCGAATCAAATTGATTATTACATTTGATAACATTGTGTAACATAATATATTTTCTCACCGTTTATCTTAAAAAATATTGTAGGTAGAATAGGCAAGTACAGATCAGGGTGACTGATTGAGTGACCAACACACAGATAACCAACATCACAGGACTTGGCCTTATAAATTGTTTACACTCCGTTGAAAAGGATGTTAAAAACTATTTACTACACAATTTCAAAAGAAAATACTTACCTACCTGGGTAAAGTAGCGGTCGACCATTAGTATTACTTAGATAAAGTCCATCAATGACTCTTTGTATGTTCCTAAATACTTGTGCCCCTAGTTTCCTAATCCTGAGTTGTTTATCTTATTTAGTACAAACTATTGGCCGCGGTTCTATACCCGCCCTAAATTCGATTATAAATTGTTGTAGGATTTTAACGGCACCTCCTCAATTATAGAAAAAACCCGTCTCACACTGGACGTTTTCAAGTAGCGTATGTCCTTCCTCGATATGCAAAATATCTCCATGCCAAATTTCATCTTAATTGGTACAGCGGTTTAAGCGCGGTGAACGGGTAACATACAGACAGATAGAGTTACTTTTGCATTAATAATACTAGTTGTGTTGCCCGCGGTTTCATCCGCCCTAAATTTGGTTATCGGTGTTGGATTTCAATTTCAATAGGACTTTCCCGGGACTTAGACTATCTCCATGCCAAATTTAATCTTAATCCGTAGAGAGGTTTAAGCGTGAAGAGGTAACAGAAAGACAGACAGACAGACAGAGTTACTTTTGCATTTATAATATTAGTATCGATTAGTATGCATATGTACTAACTAAACTTGAAACTACAAAATGCTAAAAAGAAGAAGTACTTACCTTAGCATTAGTCTTTAAAATTTAGGGGCCGAAAAAAAGTATTCTATTTTCTATCTTTCAATCATTGGCATCCGAGTACACAATCTTTTGTCCTAAATTTTCGTATTAGGAAGTTGTTTTCCTATTTTTTGATGTAATATGTTACATCAACGTCTGTATTTTAGCATACTAAAGATAACATCTATGTAATCTATATAAATGTAACTTATCTCTATATATATATATAGGTGGTCATTGAACACATGTATTATTTATAAGTTTCGCATTAACTCGATATTGTGAATCGGAAATCATTTCTCTGACACAGATTTCGAGGTTTCGAGGGCGATAAAGCGTTTAAGCTGAATTTCATTTTAAGAAAACGTCGTTTTATCCGTGTATTTAGGCAATAATAAACTGAAAAATAAGACTCTTCCTGCCATCTATTGGCGAGTAGTAATACTATTATTTTTACCAACACAATAAAACTAAAGCTACTTGACAATAGATTTACAATGATATGGTGTTACACTTTTGATGTAACATTAGATCTATAAGGTTAGCCATAGGCTGTGGTGACTGCTAGCATCAGGCGGACCGTTAGCTTGTTTTCCACCTTAGTGGTATAAAAAAAATAAGTTAAATATATTAAATATATTAAATATAAACGCTTAGGTTAGAGATTTTCTTTGAAGAATAGGTTTTTTCAAGAAGAGAGTGATAACAGTTTTAAAGCGTCTGCAACGAGCGAGTAATGCCTCAGATGTTATGTCCATAGGTTATGGTTAGACCGTAAACTTGTTTGTCACCTAGTTAGCATATAAAAAAAACAAATAAGTAGTAGTTTGTCTTCCAATTGTTCAAAGTAATCTTGCAAACATTTTAAGTCTGGTTGCCTTTCACTATAACCTACCTTTAGTTTGTTAAGAGAAAGGAAACATATTATTTCTGTTACTAATATTTAATGATTGAAACTATACATTATAGCTTAAAACTTTAAACGAAAGTGGATATGTCGCAGATGTTCGTGTTTATAAATAAAAGTCATATAATATCGATAATTTTATTATATGTAATTATGTTACATAGCATAATATAATTACCTTAAGTATATTAAATATAAGCTATATTTAAACGAACATCATATACAACTTCTAATGACTTATAAAGTCCTAGTATATCAATCTTACAAATACACAAAATCCTCACCTCAGAATTAAGAAATACATTACAAATAAATAAATAAATAAGTATTTTTGGACATTACACACAGCGCTGTTTGGCACTAAACTAAGCAAAGCTTGTGTTATGGATACAAGACAACGGATACAAATACATATATATTACTTTTTTTTTTGTAAATACGTACATAAATACTCAAAATAAACTGAAATGTTTACCACATAAATGTTTTTGTCCAGTGTGGGAATCGAACCCACACCCTACTCCTATATATAAAAACAGAGCATCATTTGAAAACGGATTGACCGATTTAGATAATTTATTTTTTAGTGTGTCCGTAATTGTCAGGACAGAGTTTGTATGAAAGGAAAAAAACCGGTACGGTGTAAGTCAGACTCGCGCACTATATCAACCGATTGTAATAAAGCTTTGGCAAGTTGTTGTGCACACGTCGGTTAAGTTTCTAAATTAGTTAGTACAATTCTTTGACAATAGGTGAAGAAAACCGGTCAAGTGCAAATCGGACTCGCGTTGTAAGGGTAAACTATTCATCCGATTGTAAAGAAATTTTGGTAAGTTGTTGTACACACGTCGGGGAAGGTTTCTGAATTAGTACAAACCTATAACAATAGGTGGTTCCGGTAGGTGACGCCATTCGATCATGACGGTCATTAATCTATATGAAAAATTAATCTAATGAATTAGCAGCAGAGTGAATAAGCAGGGGGAGGACAGTACGGAATAGGGGAAGAGAGAGGAAAGTAATAGAGGGCGAATAGGGAGAGGGGGCTAAAGCGAAACAATGTGCGCGGGTTCAGCTTTTTATATTATAAATACGAAAGTTATCCGTCTGTCTGCTTGTCACAGGTTTACGGCTCCACTGCAGAACAAATCTTGGTAAAATTTTGGAGGAAGACAGCTTGCATCTTGAGAAAGAGACTAACCATACAATAATTGTTGATTCCAGCAAAAAATCAATTCTACGTGTGTGAAACCACGCGAAACAGTTAGTCTCATATAAAGGTAGATAAAGCCATTCGAACCGAGCGAAGTAACAATCTGTATTCAATGTACTTACAAATTTCTACATACATTATTGGAAAGAAAAGAGGTCAGTGTGGTAAAAAACTTTCTAGCACAATGATATTTCTTTCGCTTTACATCTAATGACGAGTGAGGACGCACTTGTCATAATTGCATTCGCAATGTACGTCAAAAGTAGATACTGTTTGGATTATTAAAAATGTATTAATTTTTTTTCTGAACTCTTTTCTAACAATCAGATAAAGTGAAAGAAATGCTGTAAACTTTTCTCAGGATTCAAAGATCGCAATAGGACAATAGAGAGAAATGTTTGGGCTAAGCTGAGTAAATGGTATCTTAAGATATAATAATCAAAAAGATGATGAAATATTACTTATTATTTCACCGACCTGTGCGGATTCCCATAAATCTATACATAAAAATGTATGAGACATGCAAAATTTACTTTGTTAAAATATTGCGTCAAGGCTACATGTACTAGACATGTATAAATTTTAATACCTAAAGAGTTCTGTATGTTTGAGATTGAATAAAATTGTATCCATAATTTTTATGGATAATTCGTTTCATATATTTTTTTCCGCTATAAAGTCTAACAGCTGTATCTCTTCATGGGCATTAAATGAGTTAATAGGCCAATTAAAGTTTATTTAATATTTCTTCAATGTAATATATCTTCTATCCAGTGATGTTAAAAGCTGTTTTTGCTTCACAGTTAAAAAGACAATGTAAAATAATGTAATATGCATATAATGGTTGACCTATGACTGAGTCTATGTCAAGTGATCTGCGACCGATAATTTAAAGGCACTTTGTACGCAGGCAAATTACATACCTATTTAAATATGACCATGGTTATTGTGTATGTGTATGTTATTATCAGCTTTCGTGCTTTGGGCCACTGTCGAATAGGGCACCGGCCTATCCTCGCGAAGCTCGAGCAAGGAATATTTAGGCCGAAGTCCACCAAAGGGCCAAGTGCGGATTTCGAATCTCTTCTCTGACGTATTATTACTTGAAATTAATGTGCATTTAATAGTGAGACACTAAACAGAATTGAGTAAGTATTTGATGAGGTAATGTAGTGTCAGATTATTTTAGTGGACAAAATTGTTCAACATTTAAAAGCATATGTAACCATTTTAAGGATAGGACAAAAACAAAAAAATGTTACTTATTTACTTTTTGTTTTGAACTTCGCCATAGTAACACATTCAGTGAAAATATCAGCTTTAAAGCTATTAAGGTGGAAAAGATAGAACACTTTAGAAGGCATTTAAAGCTCAGACAACCCGACATCATAGGCTTAGTAATATTAATATTCTCATTTTATGGTATTACAAATTAAACCCGTTTTATTTTTAAATAAGTAATGGAACGCGAAATTTTAAAAACTTTTGGTACAAAAGTGTCTGTTGGCACCCTAAGGGTGAGAAATCCTAAAAATGTAAATGGTAAACTGGTGCTTATTATGACTTTTTTATGTAGTTTATTCCGGTTATACCCTATAAACCCTTATAGATTTGTCATGTCTGTCTGTCTTTCCGTCCGTATGTCAAAGCCAATTTTTCCGAAACTATAACAACTATACTGTTGAAACTTGGTAAGTACATGTATTTTGTAAACCGCATTAAGATTTTCTTACAAAAATACAAAAAAAACAATAAATTTTGGGGGTTCCCTATACTTAGAACTGAAACTCAAATTTTTTTTTCATCAAACCCATACGTTGATATTTCTAATATCATTTTTTTCTAAACTGAATAGTTTGCGCGAGAGACACTTCCAAAGTGGTAAAATGTGTGTCCCCTCCCCCTGTAACTTCTAAAATAAGAGAATGATAAAACTAAAAAAATATATGATGTACATTACCACGCAAACTTCCACCGAAAATTGGTTTTAACGAGATCTTGTTAGTAGTTTTTTTTAATACGTCATGAATCGTTAACCACAATTTACCTTTCATTCAAACAACTCAAATATAAAAATAAAAAAAAAACATTTAATTTTTATAGTTAAGTGTACGGAACCCTTCGTACGCAAGTCCGACTCGCACTTGGCCGATTTTTTTTTACTGGCCCGTACAAATTAATAATCGATCAGTTCAATAAGTTCGATTTAAATGAGTCTTTGAGAATATTTTAAGTAATTGATGATTTACTTCAACAGTAGTCATAGACGTTGACCTCCCTACTGCAGAGGCGCAGGTATTTCCTTGGCTTTGGCCATAGTCCACCACATTGGCCCAGTTCGGATAAGCGAACGTTTTCTAGTTCGACTGACAAACTTCAATCGGGTCGTTAACAATTGAGTTGAACAAAGCGCTGAAAATCTTCTGCCGATAAGCGGTTACCCATCCAGTTACAGACGTTTCAGATCGCTTCCATAATTGACGAAACTAGGCTGAGATCGTTTTTAATAGTATCTACCTTTACCATAGACCTAGAGAACTGGACATCGCATTTCCTAGCAAGCTATAAAAAAATGGTCGTAAAAGTGTGACAGAGACGAAGCTAACCTCTGGTCTTTTGTCTCTTTTTAACTTGTTTTAATAAACATAAACAAACAAAATGGCGGACGTTGTAGCAAGAGAAAAAAGACCACAGGTCGCTTTGTCGCTTGCTAAAGGAATGTCAATTTTGTGTGGCTATTGCGCAGACCATAGGACAGATTGCAGAAGTCGAAGTCTATAAATCTATAGGCATTTCATTCATAGCAAGGAGGTACCTACCAGAATAACTCAAATAGTATAACTTTGTTACATCAACTGTAAATTCGTAATCCTCTTCATATCCGTAATAGTATGTAATCAAAGATTGTCATTTTTTGCTATTTCTCAGTAAGATACAGTGTTTAAGTACATTTACCTAATTTTAATGTACGTTTCGTGTTGTATATTATTGCGTTACCGTGATGTGGCAACTCTTCGTGTCTGAGAAGTGTAAAAACGAGATACTTAGTATACATACATACATTATTTAGGTACATAATTACTTACTGCGTAACATAAGTAACTTAGTAGGTATTAAAATCAAATAAGACCGGTATTACTTGGTACGTATATGAAACAGCAATAAGGTATTAATATTGCGCATATGTGTAGGTATGTAAAACATATACATATGCGCAAAAACATTAGGTAAAATTTTAGCTTCATACAGTAACTGTAAGGCATACTATGTATGTGAATGATTTGATAGATTTCTGTATTAAACTTTTAATTTTACCTATTGTTTTTGTAGGTAAGTCTTTTTCGTTTTTAGATCCGTGAGTTTTTTTTATCGAAGTAATAAAATTGATACATCACGGCGACTGCTAAGTTTTTGCATTGTTGCTTTTCAGTTAGATTTGAAACAATTATTAGGTTGTAGGCGTGGAAGTTAAAGAAAACTGTTTCAACACTATTAGGTAGGTATTTACCAAACACTACCAAAAATATTCCACGATACCTAATAAAGATTACAATCATATTTAAAAACAATAAAAATCCATTAAAGAAAAAGTTGGCTAAAATGTCGTTATTGCATTTTTGTATGCTAATAGTTTGTCGCCATGTTCTACAAACGGAAGCACTTGCAAAAGGCACCGCAAAGGAAGAGATTGTTAAATGTTAATAAGTGTAGAGTGAACTGTTGAAAGTGATAAAACTTAAACTGAGATCGCTCCACAAATGGATACGCCTAAAAAGCACTTTTATGCACTTTCTGCCATTTATCGTTAGAATAAATTCAATAATCAATATGCATAAATCTCTAACATACCTTCCTTTTTACTACATTCCTTTTTTGAACTGCCAATAAAAAATAAATGATTCCAAAGTTTCTATGACATGAAGTCAGATAAAAATAAATGTTAATCTTATCTGTGCTAATCTACAATAGGTAGGCACAGTAATGAACCTCGTCCTAATTGACTTATTTGCCATGGAAAAAATTTCATCATTTAATCGCTATTATGTGCGATATATTAAAGCGTTATCGCCTTGGTTTTAATAAACTGATAAAGTAAAATGATAGCTGATATTATTTGGTAGACTTTTCCTACTTCAATTTAAAAAAAAAAAATAAGTAAGCATACTATCTTTAACTTCAATCAAGTTATGCAGCTATAGTCCAAAAAAATCAATGGCTGGTATAATACCGTTTAATTTTTTTTCGTGCAATACAAATCGGGCGCGATCGCAACGTTTACTTACAGCCTATGCCAGCAACGCGCCTCTCACACAGCCTTGCGTAACGCCTGACTAACCTTCAGTTCCTTGCAGGCATTCTAGTTCCACGGTGTAGTCCCATAGATCCAAGGAGTTCAGACCGTTCAACTCCCAAGAGTTGAACGAGTCACACTGCTCCTGCTCTTCGGTCATCTTCCATTAAATTAAGCACAACACTAAACTGATGTCTTCAACGTTTCATGATAGCGTATTAGTTCATTATTAAAATTTCAACGGCGTCGGAACTGTTGAGACGTGGTCAGAGCGGCGGCGCAGAACGGACTGAGTGAGCTGCCTGAGGCCGTTGCTGCCAGCGAACCGAACCGAAGTGCAATTTACTACGTGCCATCGCGTTCGACCCGATCGCATTTAGATTTGATTTCTTTTGATTACTCATTAATAGCAGAAGAAATTAACAAATGATAATGTTCCGCCGATGTAATAAACAAATGAACAAAAGATTCTATGCAAGTAATCTGCGGAGAAAGTGTTTCAGCAACGATGTGCTACGGCCCACGGGCGATCAATCACCAGAAGCTAGGCAATGGAAATAATATGGTAGAGGCTGGTTAATATTCAGAATGACATGCATGTGAAAATTCAATTTAATGAAAGCGTCTGCCTTAATGAGAATACGGACGAAATTCTCACGCTTTATTTTTATTTGTAGATTTGGTGGTAATTAATGGATTTATTTCCTGCTGTAGATATTTTTATTGCGAATGAATCAAGATGTAGATATTGTTAAGAGGGGGTATAAAGCAAAATAGCCTTTAGTAGAATTGAATTTTTAAGTAAGGAAATCAAGTCCTAATAAATAATATAAAAACACGTAGATACTACATTATAATTCTGAGGTCTAAATATAATGCAGCTGTTAATTATAATACTTAATAATAGGTACCTAGTTGGGTACTCATTTGTTGATATTTTAAAAAAACAGTAACATAGCTATAATATGTAAATACAACACGCGCGTATGCTTGAAATGAATGTATATATTTAGTTTATTAAACAAAAAGTTTATGAGTATAGTGAATAGTTTTTCTACCATAACACCACCTCCTTGTAACTATGTATACATAACAAAACCTACCTAATACGAAGGCGTTAGTTTTTAAACATGATAACTATTGCAAACCTTGATTCATATACATACATACATAATATAGTTGCAGCAAGTAGATAATTTATTAAAAAACAAAACCAAAGTTGAATAAAATTGAAGAATGACATGCAGGTTTACAGGTGGATGTCAGGTGTGCGGGAACGTTCGTGACGTAACGGTTGAACGAATGGACGAATGGCGGTTGATTCAATCGTTCAACCGAAACGTGAGCCGATGAACCTGTTTCAATACCGATTTGGGATCTTACCACAAACTCTTAAAAATATTCGAAACGTGTCTAATTCAATATCATGTATCATTTAATAAAGCATTTACGGTCTAGAATCTTTACAATGTGCCAAAAAGTGCAAGAGGACGGACTACATCATCTCTCATGTTTTAGTTTTTACACAGTTTTTAGAGTATGTGGGTCAAGGTACCTGTATATGTATTGGTGCTAGACTAATACATTTTCCTTTAAATTCTACACCTATTGTACGCTAGCAAAAATTCGTGGTTAACTCCATGGTTCGTCGTTCTAACAGATCTATTACGTAGATAGCTACATTGTCAATCAGTCTTAAAGATTCGTTATTCTAATTAGTTTTGCTAATTTATTTGAAACGGAATAAAATTGTGAAATGATTAAGAAACAAATGCAAAGATAAGCAGTAACAGCTGATTACATCATTAGTTAATGCATCAACAACTGCTAAGCAGATATGAAGCTATCTTGACTTCATCAAAACCGGACCACAGGGATTAGTGATAATAATGTTTTCATACGTACGTATATTACTTTAGACTTACTTAGTAACTAACGAGCTCAGCTTTGTTTGCATTTACGATTAATGAGAAATTTGGTGATCGATTTATCGATTACTTACCTAGGTATGTTTATTTATCTCATATTTATCTGTTTTAATCCCTATACTTATAAAAATAACAGCAACAAAAGAAATGGGGAATACTTAACACCTGAATTCTTCGTAGAGTTGAAATAACTATGACCTTTTTTGGAAATCGATGACGATGCACAAAAATTCATCTAAGTGTTTGGATGTCCTGCAATGAGAGGATGACGAATCATTGATAGTTTGAATTCGCGTGGGAGGCCATTTACGTTTTTTGGTTATGTGAGAGAGGATCAACTCCTTGCCGACGGTGAGCAGTGCAATGGTATAAATTAGCCCTTGGCATTATTCATAATATATGTATCAAAGCGAGAATAATCAACCTGCATGTCATTCGAGTTAAACCATAACTTTTAGAAGGTATCTCCAGTTTGTAATAAAACTATACCTATCTCAGTATCCGATAATGCGAATAAACAGAATCGAGTATGAAAATAAATTATGTAGTTGTTCTAAATTATCTAAATAAGCGCTTATACCGCAAGACCACAACTCGTACACATCCCAATTAGACAGATGTTAGACGACACTGCACTGTAATCTGTAATTTAGGTCAACATGTCCCACTTATTGCTCAACTCGATTCAGACATGTGTAGCAAGCAAGTTGACACGCCACAGCGTCTCTCAAATTATGATGGATGAGGCTGACATGGTGCCGGAAACTTCCGTTTGAGAAACTTATAGCATAACCTAACCTATCACGTAGGTATAGTTCTCATGAGTGACTTGACATTGGCAGTTTTTTCTAGGTCCCTAGTCTTTACTTGTCTGCAGTTATTTTTTATCTTTTATGCCAGTTATTGACATAAAGTCATTGATTGCGTGTTAGTAATGTAATATACTGTAATAAGTATTTTCGCTTAATGGAAGTCATAACATGGATTATTAAAATATTCGCGGTTATGTAGCGTTATAATGTTATAATACATTTTTTTTTATCTATACTTCAATATTATAATTAACGTCGCATCAACCAATTGAGCTGAAATTTTGCACAGGTATTGTTAAAAAAACGAAGAAGGATATACTACAATTACTATTATATTATCCTAGAAGTTAAATAACTTTTGTAATATTAATCTACAAGCTGTTTTACACGTGGAAAACCAATGACCCTGAGAATTCTTGATTGGCATGGCATTGTCTGGGTTTTTGAGTTTGTCTTTCTGTAAGTTCCTCTGTTTAAATTCCTAGAGCAAGATCCTATGCTGAGGCGGTCTATTGATTGTGACGTTTCGCTTGCATGCGTGGAGTAACTTCCCGTGGGCATATTAGGTCACCCTGTCTCTGTATTTAATATCTGTCCTGCGTTTGAAACCTTCGTGTTCCCTCATACTCAGTGTAAGTAAATAGTAGGTTAGTTTCGACGTTGTCTCCATCATTCATTGCATTTCTACGAGCCTTGTGACCGGTCAGTCGCCACTTCAGTTTACCAATCCTTTTAACAATTCTAGCATTCGTTACCAACAGTAATACGGGTATTTTTTTGCCCGTGTAACCACTAACTGCTCTAGTAGTAACACGGGTCAATTTTTATTTTAATTTTTAATTATTTTCCAAAATAATTGACATTTATGACATAATTAGGAAATATAAAAATTAGTTCGGTAGCAAGTACCGCACGAGCAATTTCTCTTTAGTAATATTTTATGCGTCATTAAAAAAATAGTTTTTTAGCAATCAAAAACAAACCGCTATACCGATTTTGCTTAAACTCTTTTTAGTCATGACGTGGCGTATCGATTGATACGGTCACGAGATAAATTGGTCCATTGGTTCTTGAGATATCGTGGAGCAAAAAAAGCTAACCTACACACACACATCACTCTAAAAATGATTCTCCAGGTCTCAAACGCAAATAAAACGCAAATATTTAGCGATTTCGATTTTCGCACCTATTATAATAACTGATATAAGTTAATAATGAATGACATTCATAATTTGCTTATTTTATGTTGATGATTGCACGTTTACACATTATGTTACTGTTACTTCTAACTTAGTGCTTAAAAACTTAAATTTTAATCGAATACAAATTATGAAATTGAATGTTAATAACACGCGTAAACAACAATGTAACTCGCTCATCTGGAGTCCATAAAGATGCAATGTATGCCACACTAATCGTGTAATCGTGATATTTAACATCAGAGGTTGGTACATACATACTGGTACTTAATCTGCGCATGAAAGTTTGCGTGACTGCGAAAGAATTACAACCAAGTAGGTATACCTACCTAGATACGAAGCGCTACGTTGTTAAGGTTTTGGTTCTTTAAAAAATAATCCATAAGTACCTATTAATATTTTTAATTAGGACGCATCTATATCTGCCTGTTCTATAGAATTTAACCATTGAACGAACCCTTAATACTGAGGAGAGAGTTTTCCTCCCTGTCTGTGTTTCTACCGCTTGTATAATGGGATGTGTTCTGACGAATTGTTCGAAATGATGCCTACGGCTACTTTCTACTATCGCACAATGAAGTTCGCCATCGGCAGGGAATTCACACCTTAAAACCTAAATGGTACGAGTACTGATGCGGTTTCAACGTAACTTCTTCCAGCGAACGCTTAGGTTGTGGAATGAGCTCCAATGCAAGGTTTTCTCTAAGGAATAGGTGTTATAATATCTAGGTAGGTATTATAATAGTTTTTGAAAGGGTCGGCAAGGTGCGAAAACTATTTTTTTTCAAAGTAATTTTTTTTATTTCAATTAGGTTTTTAAAAATAATTTTGAATCGTCAAATTTATAAAATTCTTTTTAATGAAACCTCCCACAATGTTGATTTCTACCGAGAAGAATCCGGCAAGAAACTCGATAGTAGCTCTTTTAAAAAAATCATAAAAAAATACACATACAATCGGGTCTTTCCCCTGTGTCTAACTATTATGTCCAACTGGTTGTACAAAACAAGGATTTTTTTCCCCGTGGTCAATGTTTAAGAAAAAAAAATTAAGCCATATATTTTTTTTTATTATTTCCATTTAAATTTGGTTTACCTATGCGTCCTGTAATTGAGCATCTTCAGTCCCATGGATTTTTATCATTTACATAGTTTGAAATATTGTAGTTTACATTTTACAAAGTTGTTGTTTGATAAAAGATTTAAATTTACTTATTCATAGCTTTTAAATATTATTAGGCACTTTGTTGTAAACTTGTATACATTGCCCCATAAAAGAGTTACTTATTTTGTGTAGACGTGTATCACGCACCAACAGCATATTTTTACTTCTAGTATTTACTTTGTGAACGTCACTTTTCTTGCTGAAACTATTAATATTTTTATGAACATATAAAAGATTTTCATATATGTACTGCGACGCTAAAGTTAAAATATTAACTAATCCTATCTCTCACAGATAATTTAGATACTTATTTGTAAATAGCACGAATTGCCCGTTTTTGTTACACAAATATTGTATTAACATCAGTACTGGATATGTATGAAAATAGTAACTGAGCTATAGAAATAGGAAGTTGAAACTGAACACAAAGAAACGAAAAACTCAACGGTTGAAATACTTCCTTAAAAACAAAAAAATCTTGATTATATTAATTTATGATTTTATTAGGTATGCCTAAAAAAAAAAGTTACTAAAGATACGGGAAATAGGACAACGAAGCTGAAAGTTACAGATAAACAGACAAAAAGGCATGTCGTGGATACTTCCATAAAAGACCGACGTTACACTTCAATAATTAACTCCATTTATAATACACTTAGATAGGTACGCCTTAAAAAGGAACTGAAGCTACGATAAGAGGTTAAAGAAACTGAAAAAAGCCAATAAATAATAAAAAAAAAAAAATGCAGCTATTGAAATTGTGCTACAATGTAATTGAGCTACGCCAGTAAATATTTTTATCTTTTAATTTTAGCAAGTACGAACAATAATAAATGAAGCTTTGGAAAAAGGACACCAAAACTGAAAACTGCTATAATAAACTGGAACGTGAGTTTTGAAAGGCCGCTGCAAGAACGAACAAACAATGGTAACATCCATTTATGATTTACTTAAAAATTAGGTACGCCTAAAAAAGTAACTGCTATTATGGGAACAGAACGAGGAAAACGAACAACTGTCAATTAAGAAATAAAAAAAACCCAAACGTTGGTATTCTGCTACAAAAGATGAAACTACTATCCTATTTTAAGTACACACCTACGAACTTACACCTAAGAACAGTAAAGCTATGGAAACAGAACACTGAAACTAAACAGCGGTAATAGTATAAAAAAAATCTGGACGCTAAATCAAGCCATCCGAGCAAGGACATGTCACCGCCTACGAGCCCTTCATTCCGGGGGCAGAAAAGCCAATCCAGTTCATCCACCGCTACTGCAACCACCTACAATCTCCTACGAGTTTCCGACACTTTTGCGGAATCAACTTATTATTTACGCCTATAGACACCTAAGAACAGTAAAGCTATGGAAACAGTAAAGCTATGGAAACAGAACACTGAAACTAAACAGCGCAAATAGTATAAAAAATCTGGACGTTAAATCAAGCCATCCGAGCAAGGACGTGTCACCGCCCACGAGCCCTTTATTCCGAGGACAGAAAAGTCAATCCGGCTCATCCACCGCTACTGCAACCGCCCACAATCTCTGCTGAAGTTAAGAAAACAAAAGAAGAAAATAATTTTTTTTCACTGGCTATGTTCATTTACGAACTACGAGTACTATGGTAGGTATATCTAAGAATAATAACTGAAGCTCAGGAAACCAGTCACTAAAAACAAACACTGCCACTGGGCTAAAATAAAACACAAGTGTTGGAACACTGCAACAGAAAAACAATCCTTCACTGAATATTTAAATTTATGTTTAACCTCGTGATAACGGAAACTAATGGAAAATGCCTTATTAACGACATAAACTGAATACCATTACAAGACAATAAAATGCATAAGTTGGAACGCCAGTCAAGCATCAAAGGAACAAGAGTTGTATTGCTAACTGGAAACTTCTAACGCCACGTTGATGTAAACCGAATAAGCTGGTGCAAATGAATACCATCAAAAAAGAATCAGAACACAGAAGAGTTTAGAAGCCAACACGCAGACCACAAACGGCAAAGCAGTCATTTTTCCCTTCTTGTATATATTAACACTTGTATATATTTATCATCCTGCTGGCTAAAGGGTGCTGGTACCGGTCGGCTCTATCCTTCCCCCTCCACATTCCAGACTGCGAAGTCCTACACTACCTGCCCTATCTACTCCGTCTTACTGGTGTCTTGGCCAGAGGTAATAGACACACATAGGAATGCCATGAGATGGACGGGACACTTCTAGAATCACTCACAAATGCGGACTGGAAGCGCCGCATACCTTCCAGTGGTTGAGGACCCTCCGTTTCTTCAATTACCACCTTTTTGAAAGTTTGCGCTGTTCCAGCCCGCAGTTTTGAGCACTCTACAGAACCCTCTCATTTACAGTTCTTTTCCTATGTGACCCGTTCCTTGAGTCCTTGCAGTGGAACGCTGGCTGGTAAGACGCTGGAACAGAACGGAACGGACAAATATTGTATTTACATCAGTAGCGCTACCCCACAATATATTAATTAACTATGGAAATAGCTAAAATATACTGTTTTTGGAGTGGCTTTGAATATATTTTTTAATTGTGCAAATATATTTTGCAAACTGTCCCCTGTGCTGATTCAAACAGGCAGACGGACACCCGAGTAATCCTGTAAGGATTTTATTCGGACTAACGGAGCACTAGATGGGGTTGGTTGGTATATAGTTGTGTCGCTGACCGGTCAAGGTTGTAAAGAGCACAATAACGTCTGCCTGGGATGCAATAAGTTCATGCTGAGGGCATTTAGCCACAAGACGTTAGACGTTGTTACGTTAATAAACGCTAATTTAATTCCATTTAAAGTTTTAATAAAAAGCAACGAGTCATAAAGTATGTTGATCATTGAGAACTGGTAAAATTATAAGCTTAAGAGGCAGTACTACCTAAATTCCTTTTTTTTGGTAAATATTTCTCCGGATCCGCTGAGCAATATTGACTAAAATTTAATGTCTATGCTTTGGGATATGGTTCAGACCCTGAAAAACGTAAAAACACGATAAATAAAGTTTTGTTCAATAGAAAAACATCCTACAGTGACCCCTTTTGGCAAAGTGATTTCTAAAGTCCTTAGTGCTATTAGCTCACAACTTTGCTAAAGTATAGCCGTGATATTGGATAGTGCTTTAGACCCTGAAATAATGATGTGTAATGAACTATAAATGTTTTTCAAGTATTTTAATGTCAATCTCAGTGAGTTGTAGCTGTAGGATACTCACGCACGCTCAGTCACATATCGCGTTATCCTTGTTTTTACTAAAGTTTTCTTTTACGTAGTACTGCCTCTTAACAGCCACTAGCAGTACACCAAGTAATTAATTTTAGTTGGTGGTACAGTTACAAAATCTTCTGACATTTGCATATTTGCGAGGTCGCAGTACACTAAGTAAGTACCAACTAATAAAGTAGACCGGTTTATTAAAACAAAATGATTTATAATATAATGGGAAAAACATGTAAATGTTAAATTATATATACTGATTATTTTCTGTAGTCATAAAAAATAACAATGAAAATACTTGGCTTTAAGGTTCAGTTTTACTTTTTAGTGCATTTTATTTTATTTTATTTTTATGTTATTTATTTTGTAATTTTTTGGTGCCACTTGATTTTTTGAACTAGTAAACATAATTTAGTAGATCTTCCAAGCAATCTTATCAATAAAAAGTAATCTTACTAATCCAAATAAATAAAAAAAATCTTAGAGCAATGTTTTCTATCCTAATTGGTTTTCATGATATCCTTACCAAAAAAATTAAACCAGCCATATCATTAAAAAAACTAGCTAAGTGCGTGTTGGACACGCATTAAGTTAGGTTTCCATAGAATGAGATTTTTTGCGGAAATCTAAAAAACTTTACAAAAGACTGTAAAGTGCGTGTAGAGCCATGCGCAGTGTAGGATTCCGTGGTGGCACGTGTCGCAAGTCGCAAGTAGGTAAATTTTTTGAGTTGGTCGTCTTTTACTCGTTAACTTGTAAAGTTAACTTAGCTGTGATAGATTTTGTTTTAACCTCCTTATTTTTTTTTTTATACCACTAATGTGGCAAACAAGCTTACGGTCCGTCTGATGGTAAGCGGTCACCTAAGCCTATGGACGAATGCAACACCAGGGGTATCACTCGCGCGTTGCCGACCCTTCAGAAAACTAATAACTTCTTTCTTGAAGAACCCGATATTGTAGTCCTTACAGAAAACCTTGGCAGGAACCTCATTCCTCAACCGAAGCGTTTGCGGGAGGAAGTTTCTCTGAAACCGCACTGAACGCGACCATTTCGGTTCTATAGTGTGAAAATGAATTCCCTGCCGATGACGAGTGGTGCGATGGTAGAAAGTAACCGTGAGCCGTTATATACAACAATTCCTCAGAACACATCTCATTGTACAAGCGGTAGAACACACATAGGGAGGCAAAGTCTCTCCTTAAGTGCTCTATACGGCAAGTGAGTTTTTAATCGACGACAATCCAGGTGCACCCGCCCAGAGATGGCAGCAGTACTCCATTAGGGGCCAGACTTGGGACTTGTAAAGCAACAACCTTTGCCCCGACGTGAAGTACTATTTCGCTTTATTGAGTACACCGAAGTTTTTTGGACGCCAGACTTGCAGTCTTATGTCTATATAAAGTTGAATCGGACCAAGTTTTGCCATCCCAAGTCACCTTGGACAGAGTGGTCTCGATTTGAGACACAAGTTCTTTACGTTTTTCCTCCACAACGGAAAGAGGGATGCTTGCACGACCCGTGTAATAAGCGTCTTCAGTACTGTCATCTGCATAGCAATGTATGTTGTTAATATCCAACATGTCATTGGCAGCTTTAACAAGCGACCAGAAAGCACGACTCCCAGAGGGATAGCTGGCAAGTCGTCCACCTATTTTGCCGTTGAATTGGAATTTAGTTCTGGTAGTTGCTCTTTTACTGAACCTCGAGGCAGCATTTAGTTTGCGTTTTAACTCAGAAATATTCGAATCCTTATTATTACGAGCCGTGGTCCAAGTGCAATACGCAGTTGTCGTGATTAACTAATCCCTGGGAGCCCGTTCAACCTGCGGGCGGCCAGCGGTCAGCCGTTACATCAAGTCTCAATGACCACCGTACCAGCACGCCGTGTCTACGCCGATAAATGAAAGCAACGAGCACCGCCGGTCCTTCGCTGTCCGTGCAGCGAATCCTCAAAGATCTCTGGCAATCTTACTCACCGCCAGGAACACAACACTGCTCAATGTAAGCGTTATTCTGGCCGCGGTTTTCTGTAAGGCTTACTTCCCCAGTTCGGGCTGCTTATTCGAGTAAGTACTCGCTATGCCCCGCTTTAAATCGTTCATGCAGGCGGCCTATTCGAGCGAGTATACTCGGTGTGCCTTACCTTTCCCTTGCATAATACTACTGCTGTGATTTTTGGAGTTTTGGAGTGTAATCGAAGTAAGGATGCTTTGTATATGTCCGTAAGGGCCATAGGTCAGAAATACCAGATAACGATGAAATGAAACACAAGGGACTAGTATAGTATTATATAATTTGTGACAAGGGACAGCATAATATATGTACCTCCTTTTACTATAAGAAGTAAGTAAGGATTGGGTTTACCTACTAAAAACTCTAAATTATTAAAATATTAAACCCAGATATAGTATGGTGAAAGAAGAAGGGTCAACTTCAAAATGTTGAATCATCCAACACGCACCCGGCAACCGCCGCGCCGCCGCCGCCGCCGCCGCCGCGCGCCGGCCGCCATGCCATCAATTTGTTGAAAGTCGAATCAATTTGCTTTAGAAAGTAAACTAGACACTCATTTAGCCTTCTATTGCGAGTTCGTTTCGTTAAAAACTTTTTTTTTGTAAATTGTGAACGGATTATACTTACAAATATTTCAGAAATCCAGGATTTTGTTTTGAATTTTTGATAATCATTTCAGGTGGGAGAGCCCTCCCCCCTTGGATTTGAACCCCCAATACATATCCGCCTCCTAAAATTCGCCCACGGTTTGTGATGCTGGAAAGAGTGTGACGGATTTATCCGTTCCGTTTTGACGTGACAACGTCTTATAAATTGGTTTGCCGGGTGACACTTCAAGAAACTGCGTTACGCTCCGCTCACGTTATGCGCTCACAATGAGAGCGAGTGAGAGGCACGCGGCATGGTTAGCCCGCCTAAGAGCGAGAGAGACAGACATAAAAAGTGAAAGGCACAAGTTGTCACGTAAAACTTTCGCCCGTATACCGACTTTACAGGCAACCAGTTTTTATATTAGTAAATAATACTAATAATCACTAAAATATTAGTAATTCCTAGGACAAGTAAATTATACTGACGGTTACCAATGAGTTTTATTTATTGTTTACTGTTTACTAATAGGAATAAAACAAGTCTTAGTGGAATAACAGTGTCGTTTACTAAATGAAATGAAATACCGTATCACGCTTACAATAAGCGTTTACACCGATAGGTCCTGAAGAACATCTGTGATGCGAAGCGTACAGTTGAACAACTGGTTCGTGTACCTAGTAGATAAAGCTGCAGCGGAAGATGCGTCAAAGTTCAGTAGTCCTAGGTGTACGCAAAAAAAACCGTAAATCGATGTTGAGTTTAGCCGTTTGGCACACAGGTACTCTAGGGCAAAACAATAATTTTGAGCCGCAGTTCCTCAAAAAAAAAACAAAAATCCAAATTGCTTTCAGGGGGTTAAAAATGAGGATATAAACTATCATTTAAGGTATATATTAGAGAAAAATACTTAGCCGTCTTCTACCAGGAGGGGCCCAAACTTGGTATGTTTTGAAAATACTTTTTTGGTTTTTAAGAAACAAAGTAGCCCAAAGGTAATAGTGTGGTATATTTTTGGAACCGGCTCATCAAGCCCTTTCATTTGATACCCTACACGATGAAAAATTTAAATCCCATACAAAAAATTGATGACATCATAACCTAAGGGACATATTTTGAGGAACTGCGGCTCAAAATTATTGTTTTGCCCTAAAGTACCTGTGTGCCAAACGGCTAAACTTTACATCGATTTGCGGTTTTCGAACGAAATTGACGTTGTACACCTACCACTATAGCTCATGGTCACCAAACTGTCAAGTGGCGGTGAACGGGAATTTCCCACCCGGTGAGGAGTTATGCCTGTCGAACGCCTTGGTCTACTTTAGTTGCGATTCGGTTTGTATATATGCGAACTATCGAAGAAACTTCAATAGCGCGATGCAGGACGCGTGACGTTAACCTTGATTCGTAGCTGTACGCTATGACGTTTGTTATTAGTAAACTTCACTAATTCTTAGAAAGGTGTTTGTAAACGTTAATTGGCCTTCAATGTAATGACAAGTAGTGTTTTATATTCCCACATAAATAAAACTTTTTGTAATCTTTAGTAAGCTTTATATGTTAATATTAATACCCGATAAATTCGATGAAAGTTTTATAAGATTTGTAAAATTCTCTAATCCGAAGTACAAATTATCATTTTCGGAAAGTAATAAAACTGTGTTGTAGTTTATGAAATTAATTAAATGTACTTAAAATTATATTGTTTTGTAATTGCCAGAAAAAAACCTTGAAATTATTATAATTTAGTAATAAACAGGTTTTAATTCCAACCATATCTCTTCTCTCTGTGTACAACAGCGTGAGCGCAAAAAGCTTCGTAAATATTATTGGAATAATTCCGAACACATAATCTATTCGAATACAATCGATTGATCGAATTTTCCGTATCGGGTTCCATAGTGTAGAAGGAGTGTTAGAGCCCTTGTATAGACGTCTGTTTTCACAGACTTACAGAAAACGTCCAACGTTCAAAACAAATACTCAACGGTCCATTCTTTCATTCATCCGGCGTCTAGTGAAAAACAAACGTCTACCAGAGACCTTATAGTTTCGTCATATTTATCCGTATGTGTCGGTCCCGTCCGCGGCTTAGCTCAGACATTTTTAGTACTAGAAAGACGTTATTTGGTATGGTGTGGGGTGTCGTTGGTTAGGTCCTCGTAAAAATATTGTGGCTGTAGGAAAATCGTTTTTCGTTTAGATTTTCATTTAGATGTAGGGATCCGTTTGCGAGATATTTAGCTTTAAAGTGCAAATGTTTGTGGCAGCAGTAGTATATAACGACGTTGAAAGGAAAACTATGACGGTTAAGTAGGCCTTATAAGTTAACGAGTCGATCAACTTTTGAAATTTTTTCGTCTTTTCAATCGGCGAAAAACAAAAGGGCAGATTTCCAGTTGACACGTATATTTAATGGTTATTTTTTAGATGACCATGCATATCTCTTTTTTATTTTTACACAGTAGTCCGATTTTAGTGGTTCACATTTTATTAGATAGGTTACCCCACACCTCACACACACCCTCAGATAACATCGTCAGAAGACAATCATATTTATGAGAAGTTTTATGATTTCTCGTTTTTATCAATACCAAATTTCAGCTTTTTTGCACACACTTTCCCTAAAAAACATGGGTCGAAACAAAATATTGATATATCTTACAAAGTACCGATCAGCTGATTTAACTTAGTATGAAAGGTTAATTTTTTTTTGAATATTTTATGTTTCTTGAGAAAAGTTGCTCAGTATAAGGGAGAGTAACCTCCCGTAATATTATTTTATTGAATTTATGTTTTTTGCATTAAAAATATAAGCTTGGTTAAAACGTTGATGGTTTAATTATTTAACTCTAATGCCAAACTTGGCAACCGAGGCGTGGCAACATACACATAGGAACCTTCTATTATACTTTAACACGTTAACAGTCCACGACCGTTTCTAGAGTCGCAAATTGGTTTCAACTACAAGTCCATACATATTTATGGAGTCACAAGACAAGAAAATTTATAGCAAATAATTTGTTTTAACTCGTTGTACCTGAAAGTTATTCCCATTTAAGTTTGGAAAAATTCTCCTTCGCTACGGGTAAAGAAATATGGGATGATTGATTTCACATCTACCGATTTTTTTTGTTATGCAATTTTTTGCATTTTTGCAGGCGAAACATATCGAGCACAAAAAATAAAAAAAATAGAAATAAAAATTAAAAAGACAAAAAAATCTTTTTATTTTAAAATAAAAGGTATTTTTTTTGATTTAATTACTAACATTAGTTTAGGAGCTTATTTATTAAATAAAACGTGGAGGTATTTTTTATTTTTCTGTTCGGCTTCTTTTTTTTTCGTTTGTTATTTTTTTAAGACTAAAGAAAATAATCATTGTTACTTACTTAAAATTTATATGTTTTTCCCATTATATTTTTTATATTTTTTTCTTCAGATAATCCGCTCTACACTGCATGCCTATAATTTAAAAAGAAATATAGAAAAAATAGTTTTCACAATATGTAAAGAGACATTCTAAGGTCATTGGTACAAACCGTAGCCATAGAGAACTGGTCAGCGCCTTGCCAGCTATGAAAATAAAGGGTCGCGAAAGTATAACGTGACGAAGCGAAGCAAACCTTCAACAAACCAAATCGAAGATGTCATACGAAGTTTTATTGTTTTATTCTAACTATACAATTTTGTTTTAATATCAAAATTGAAATTTATTTTTAAAATTAAAAAGTAAAAAATTTATGGTTGATTTCGTGTCCAGCAAAAAGTCCAAAACCGGTTCGCACAGAACACACTTGAAGCAACAATTAAGGGACGTCGTCCTTTACAAATCTTATAATTTGAAGTTAAAAAAAACGAAGTCATAGATGTCTTTATTATTGCTGTAGAAGTGAACTAATTTAACGAAATTCTGTGTTTAGGTACCTACCTACTCCTTGTTGGGATCATAGTATTCATTGTTATTGTATGGTTACTAGCATTGTATATCGTCGATACGGATAAAAAAATCACACTACCTACTAGGTATAGTCTTAGATCAAATAAAAAAGTTTAAAAAAGTGTAGTGTACTATACACTATACAGATAATAGAATTTTTTTACAGAATTTTAGAGCAAAACTTTATTTATTAAGCATTGAAATACCAACAACTGTCATCGCAAAGTAATTAACATTATCTCAATTTTATGATTTACGTGCTTGCATATTTAGCCTAAGTCTTTTTGACTCTTGTTCCCCTAAACTACGTAACCTGTACTATCCATACTCACTTGATAAGTCTCACTGTAATATAAACCTAGACATATTAGAGAAGCAAAAAAATAAAAACAAGTTAAGCGCCTGACGCATACTTAGGGTTCCGTAGTAAGCAAATAATTGCGGATTAGCCTAATAGCTTGAAAGCTGTTTAAGTTAGGTTAAGTAGGTATTTAGGTAGGTAAGCACCAAATATTATCTTTAAAAAAAAACGTAACTAATCGAGCCCATAGTTATTTGACATGTCATTTAAATACGTTATCTTTGTAATTAGCAAATTAGCTTAGTTTCCGTTTTATTAATTTTTTACGTAAGTTACAGCGAATTAGTTAGTGGTTTTACATAAACATCCACACATATTCTTAAGTACGACGATACGTGAATCTGAAGAATATAAATTACAATTTTACGTAATATCTAATAATATTTGCAGATGTTCCGCTGAATTACCATTAATAGGTAGCAAATTTTAATGAGGCGGTTTAAAAGTTAGCGGGCACAGATTTTTTTAATTTTGACAGCCAACAATTTAGGAAAAAGTTACGTAAAAACCTCAAAACCTTAAATGATATGCCACAGAATGGGGTGCGCGAAAAATGTTTATCATACCTATCTTCATATAAAATACTTTCGTTTAGAAAAAAGAAAAAAATATAGAATTTAAAATATTTGAAATCGATGAAGGGAATAATTAAATAAGAAATTATAATTGTGACATACAGACATATAGACGGTCAGCATTTAATATAAAATCAATGTAAATAAACACAGCAAGTGCCTTATTAGAAGTGAAATTGCAGAAATAAGACATCGAAAAAGTTTAATTTACTTTTAATGATCTGATTTAGAGGCAGATAAAGTTTCATAACTGCTCTGTGACTAATCCACGTAATATAATCCAAGACAGAAACCCAAAACTAAGCCTGCAATGTGACGTTATTAAGTAATGTTATACACATTGAGTTACAAGTAACAAGTGATATTGTTTTTCATTATACAAGTTACGTGCTGGTCCAGTTTTTAACATACATAATCGGTTTCTTTGTTTAGTCTGAGGTGTATAATATGCTAAGAAAGTTAGGAAAAAAAAATTAATTCAGGAAGTTACAAAGCCTTTTCATAGCAGCTGTTGTTATAATAACATGGTTGTAAAATGTTCAGTAAAATTTAGATAATTTTTTACCATAGTGATCAAATTAAGGATAGTATTATATACGTATTACCTAACTACGTGTCAGGAGTTCCATATTGGCTCACATACAATTTTTCGTTCGAATTTTTCTTGTCCTACCGATTCGTAATCATATCTCCACTCTTCATAATTTTGTTCTATATATATATTTTTTTCATACATTGTTTGAATTTGATTTATATTACGATTGGTACGAATATCATTTAAATTTATAGATTCGCGTTACATTGAAATTTCGTTTAAACGTATTTATTAATTAAAATTTAAAGGGCTTAAAAAGGCGAGTACAAAAATATATAAAACTTATAGTAAAATAGTCAAGCGCGCGTAAAAAAAAAACCCCTATAAAGCTGTAAATAAAAATAAATAAAAAAAACCCGACCGCAGAAACATTAAGAACTAAAAAAAAATTAAAACATACCAAATTCTGTCTAGTTTTTAATGTTACTGCGGTCGGGTTTTTTTTATTTATTTTTATTAGATGTTTATTATTATAGAAATTTATTACGTCGCATTTATGGTATTACTTTTAACCGAGAAGACCCGGCATAAAACTAAGTAGGTTAATAGTAAGTAACTCTTGTCAGCAAATTGATTTGAGTGCAGTATATTTCACATGAAAAACAATAGTTTTGAGGGAGACTTTTCGTTTATTGTAGAGGGATATACAAAATATAAATTAAAGTAGGGTGGGATAAAAGGATAGAGGGAGGGGTAAGGGAAAATGTATCGATTTCTAAACCCTATCTAGTTACTGACAGCAGGCATGGGGTGAACGCACGCGACAGCCAGCAGCGTTTCATTCAGTGGGGTCACATCGCAAAATTAACAGAACTCAGCTTGCAGGGACCACAGAGTAATAAAAAAAAAAACCATTGCTATTAATCGTAATATTATTAACATTGTAACGTGACAACTTGTGCCTTTCACTTTTTATGTCTGTCTCTCTCGCTCTTAGGCGGGCTAACCATGCCGCGTGCCTCTCACTCGCTCTCATTGTGAGCGCATAACGTGAGCGGAGCGTAACGCAGTTTCTTGAAGTGTCACCCGGCAAACCAATTTATAAGACGTTGTCACGTCAAAAGTACCGGAACATTCATTCCAATCGGTTTTGACTTTCGTTAGTATGCATTTATTGTTATTAGAAATAATGGATTACACAAGGAAAACAGTTTTCATGAATACATACATTATACATACTTCCCGACGTAACGTCAAATGTAAAGAAAAAATCTACGGAAAAATGGAAAAAATAATTGGGCACCGACAGAAATTTTAATTTCTCACTTTGTCGTATGTAATATATTTTTTGACGTATGTCAAAATATGACCGTCCTTCACTCATTACCGAAGTTTGTAGGCGACTTTTCGATTATTTTTGGAATGTTTGAAAGGTTTAAATAAAAAAAAAAAATCATCTAGTTATTTTAAGACTTAACAGTTTTATACAAGGTTAGCGTCTGTAAGTGCTAAGAGTAAATAGTTAATGAAAACGTGTTTTTATTAATTACGGAAGCCACATGTAAAAAAGATTTCCGTGTGTCAAATCGATTGTAAGTGTTAAATAAACTATGTGATTTAACTAAGCAATAGTTAAATAAAATTTGCATAGGAATGCAAATTTGGCTGCCTGTTTGGCTTTGGTAACTAAGCCCCGTTAGGGACTTTCCTATTTATTTAAAAAATATGGAAGGTAAGTATAAAATTTTAAACATCGCGATTCACGACTGTGTCACAATATTCTGTGTCTACTGACAGATAAGATCCTTTTTTGACGGGCTATTTGAATGGGTATCGTTAAGGAGCTTATAAAGTACTTACAACTTTTATGTAGGTTATTCTCTCCGATATTGTAACAGTGATTAATATTGACGCGAAAAGGTCTCTTGTCACTAATGAAGGAGAAAATCAAAAAATTAGAAATTTGAGAAAATTATTATCTACGTTCTACTGCGAAACATCTTTTCACTCAAAATTCCTATAAAGTCGAAATTATTAAATTCCTCACGATTGCATTTGTAGACACATTATAAGCTTAACGAAGCTTAAAGGTGAAGACTGGTAGCAGAAGTAATAAAATTGTAAATTGGTTTAACGTTAATAATTTGTTACCTAACGAGAAAAAAACCAAATGTGTTAAATTTACATTACCAAATGTTAGTCAGATACAAACATGTATTAATTTTAATGGCGAGCAATTAGAACTTGTTGAATCAACAGTCTTTCTGGGCATAACGCTGGAGTCCAAACTTCAATGGAGTCCTCATATTCATAACTTAGCCAAAAAACTTAGTTCAGCTGTGTATGCAATTAAGAAAATAAGACAATTGACCGATGTCGACACTGCAAAAATAGTATATTTAAGCTATTTCCATAGTTAAATGACATATGTTATCTTGTTGTGGGGTAGCGCTGCTGATGTAAATACAATATTTTTGTTACAAAAACTGGCAATTCGTGCTATTTATAAATTAGGATCTAGGATATCTGTGAGGGATAGATTTAGGGAAGTAAATATTTTAACTTTAGCGCCATTAGTACATATATGATAATATTTATATGTACATAAAAATATCAATAGTTTCAGCAAGAAAAGTGGCGTTCACAAAGTTAATACTAGAAGTAAAAATAAGCTGTTGGTGCATGATACACGTCTACACAAAATAAGTAACTCTTTTATGGGGCAAGGCATACACTTTAACAACAAAGTTCCAAATAATATTCAAAAGCTAATAAGTAAATTTATATCTTTTGTCAAACAATAATTAGTAAAAAAGCATACTACAATATTTCAGATTATGTAAATGTATAAAATTCCATGGGACTGAAGATGCTCAAATATAGGATGCATAGGTAAACCAAATTAAAAAGGAAATCATATAAAATTGTACGGCTTAAATTTTTTATTTAAAACATTGATTGTATTTGTAGTTTTTAAGATTTTTTTTAAAAAAAGAGTTACTATCGAGTTTCTTGCCGGATTCTTCTCGTTAGAAATCAACAACATTGTGAAACGGAGGGAGGGTGGGATGTTTCAAAAAATAGTATTTTATAACTTTGACGATTCAAAAGTGAAAAAATCCTAATTTGAATAAATAAATTTAGAATTTGACTTTTTGACTTCGCTTCATTATGGGCTATAATTAAAAGTTATAATTTTAAAAGCATGAAATTACCAAGAAAGAATATTACACGTTGATCATATTTCGATGTGGAGGAAAGTTGAAATAGTCCCCTGTTCGCTAGGGGAGGTAGTTGAATAAGGCGGGATATATGTTATTTTTGAATTGATCAGTCGATGTTACTAGGGCTTCAGACACATAGAATGTGTTTTTACAACATAACAGGTATGATTCCATACAAAATACTAATGTTTTTAACAAAAAAGTAAAAACCATTGATATTTTTTTTTAAGTTTATATCTCTTTAAACTCCTGATTAATACCATTAAAAAAATACTATTATTGAGGTTGTTTAGTCTAGGTTATAAAAATAGGTACATATTGAATATTTGAGATAGAACAACTTTCAGAAAAAAAAAAATTTCGCATAGAGATAAAGCAGCGTAAATATCCAAGAATCTTCATTAAGTTATTAAAAAATTATAACGTTAAAATTATGGAAGTCCATTACCACCGAACCGACACTGGAAATCCGCAGTGAACAAGTTACCTACGAATATGACTTCCCTCCATATCGAAATATGATCAACATATTTCGACTTTTAACCCGAATCAAGCTAAGTATTTTTGCTATTAACAAAATTCGTTGCAAAGATCGGGCGCCTAGAAATTATTGTCAGGAGTGGGCTCAGAACAGTGACCGGGGCACCAACATTGGGCTTGGGCACCTAGCCTAGTTTCCTAAGACACATTTAGAAAATTTTCTGGAAGCTAGAAAAAATACCTATTATTATCTCAAATTCTAAGGCTGTAAATTATTTGAATGTAACGTAGGCTATAAGGTTACTATGCTTCTGGTGTACACAAATTTAAACTGAATATAGCAACTATTTATTGGTATTAGAAATCAAAGTTTATTCCTTGCAACAGTTGAAAACTGAAGACATCAATCGTTTGATGTCAGAATGTTACGACCTCATTTTCATTAGCATCTGTTAATAAGTGATATCACCTACAATGTTGTTTATTTGAAGATCTATTCCAGAGGGAATAGGCAATTTGAAAATTTCAGTGCACTCATCCGTAAGTATTCAATAAGTATTAATAAAAACTCTAAACAATTAAATTCGTATACGTTCCAAAAAACAAAACATGTAAACACAGCATTGTCTGTTTTGCATGACGATATCTGCGAAGACAATCAATAACATCCCAGACTGCGAGACAATAGTAGGTACCTAGCTACGTTTTGAGACTGAATGCAAAATATGCATTGCGTCATTATGCACCCGACGAAATTGCTAGTAAAAATATTTGATTTACGTCTTCTATCACTTACCATCGAGCATGCAACGGCGGGACGTGACATCATCTTCATCTAACTCTTCTAGTTCTAGTTTATCCTTTGCCACATCCATCGCCTAACTCCACTCACATTACTTTTCCCATTCCAAACACGATCACTTATTTCATCACACTGTTTCTCCTTGAGTATGCCGTTTCCGAGTCAGAGCCAGCTGACTTCAAGGCTACGAGGTGTTCTTCGATGAGTAACAGCGCGGACACGCGTTACCGTGATAGCTATGCTAATATTACTGGGCGTAATCGAGCTGTTCTCAGTTTCTCAGTGACCGTTCGTACTTCAATGTCAGTATTGAACGCGGTAATTATGCGACAGAGAGGAGCGGAGTAGCGAGGCGTCCGCTTTGTCGCTGTCTTGCAGGCAGGACATGCGTCAGCTGCTGCCTGCCATTACGCAGGCGCGGCACACATGCTTGGTGCCCGTATCGACGTGTTATGGTGACGAGACGCCATAGCAGACTAAATACCAATGAACCATCGGCGATATTTGCTTTTTAGTACAAAAATATGGTAATGAGATGATTTATGTAGTCATGCCGTAATCGATCGATATCAGGGTTTTGATTGGTAAGATAATATTTAAATGGTCTGCTATTTTTAAACCAAAGTTTTTCCGTACAAGGTACTTTTACAAACAAGGTATATAGTATGTATGTACCTGACTCGTAAAGGTTTATAAAAAAAAAAAAATTTGCTAAATAACATAAGTAAATTTATCATTATCATTAGATATTAAAGAGAATGAGGATATCGTCGAATTTAATAAATAAATTAGAGCATGTTATCTCATTTAGCTGTCACTATTCGCTTAGAGCCATTCACTACATTGAACAGCAAATATTCTAAACTAAAACATTGCTATGAAAAATACAGCAGGCATTTTTAATTTATAAAAATACACTATATTCTCGTAGCTCACTTCTTTCTATTATAAACCCAAAAAAGAAAAGTACCTATTTATGTATTCCTGTTATCAAATTCTATAACGGTCAAAGAAGGTAGGTAGGCACTTACCTACCTAGTTTTTATTTATGTACAAATGATCCGGTTTTAGAACATGATAATTTGTTATTCATAAAAAGAGGGACTAAGTATAGTGCAACAAACTTTTCTGACTTAGTGGTCAAAAATCAATTCTACAGCCGCCATATTAAAATGGTTTGAACTTACAACGACACTATACCAAACACCCAAGGTCAGAAAAGTTTGTTGCACTATTGGCATCTAAAATTTATATAGAATCGATATATAAAGGCTAGTAAATAAAATCTGTACATCTGAAAACTGAAAATCGTAACAAAGATAGGTACTAAGTATGTATGCGTAGTACCCATTTCACTGCATACATTGGATTTCTGAAGGGTCGGCAAAGTGATATCCCTGCCCTGGTGTTACAAGCGTCAATAGGCTACGGTGACCGCCTACCATCAGACGGACCGTAAGCTTGTTTGCCACCTTAGTGGCATATAAAAAAAAAATACACAGCACTTAATTTTTACTAGAGTGAACATGAATAAGTGCCACGTCATTAGCTCAATAAAATTCATCTTTCAATTCTCAGTATAATGTGACCACACTGTAAATTAAAATTGACACGAAAACTTTAGGTAGTTACTAATTTTATGTAGTCTGTGCTTTAGGTACCTAACCTGACATACCTAAGCAGTTATATGCTTTAATAACAATAAGGGGCATTGGTAGCCATATTTATTATGATTGATTAGAAGTTATCAGCAATACAAGTTTGCCACCGATAGGTAATGCCTTAGGAAAATTTCGATCCAGCCAAAACATATTATGCAGGCAAAGCTGTGGATGTTCGCTAATAAATTATGCGCTTACAATATTAATTTAACACCTGCCCAGTTAATATTGTTATCTTAAGTTTAGGAAGATATATAATTTAAGTACGCAAAGTAATTAGAAAAGTTCTTTAAACTCAAACTTGAACCTTTTCTTCTCTCTTCTCAAGGTAAGTAAAGATTTTAGTTGAATAATAAAAAAAATTAAAGAAAGCAAAGAAGATCACCAACTTCTTCAATGTCCTCGTCCGTAGGTACCTTGGAGACCTTTTTGAGGGTCATGCTTATGATCAGCGGAACTCCGCACCCCAAAAACCCCTAAATACCGAATTCAGGCTTGTTTTATTTATTTTTAACCGAATAATTAAAAGTACATTTCGAAGATGCATTATTCATAATGCACATGTGCGACAACGAAAAAAAGTGGTAACAAAGCTTACGAATGACATTCTAAATCAATGCAACCGGTTTCATCAAAATCGGTTCAGCAGTCCAAAAACCGGAAGTTGAATGCTTTGTTTCCTAGTCTATAAAGAGGTTTAGAAGTAAGATTCAAAAGCGCTCAAAAATTAATACGTTCGATTTATTAGAGCGGAGCTTCTGTACCACATAAGAACCCCAAATCATCGTTTATATATGACATTGACCGTGAACTCTGTTGAAGAAAACAATTCGCAATGTTAAGTCAACAGTGATATCATCGCCTAAGTAACTTATGTGATCGTCGATGTTTAGTAGGTATAAAGATATCCAACTCAATTTATGTAAAAATAGAATTTACTTCAGCATCAGTAATCATCATGACGCAGAAGGTACAAATTACATGTCTGACTTGATTAATTCGTAAATAATATTTGTTTCTGTATATATAATCATATAATCATCAATATAATCAATATAATCATTATTTATCTCGTTTATTATTACTTACTGTTATCAATTAGGTATTTGATGTAATGTTTTGTAAGACGTGTGTGAAACTACATTGGATAAGCCCTCCGAGTTTCCTAAGGTTCTCATAACCAATTGATAACGGACTATTGCAATACACTTTATTGATTTATGAAGAGTCTTTTAAACCTTTTTATACATACATCTGACAATGCATGCATTCTTCAAATAATTACATACAACCTCATTAGCCTCCTTTATAAATTTCTAAAATATAGGGGTTATGAGGGTCTCTTCCTTGATCCAATCTACCTAGGACCCTAGGTAGGATCGATTTTAAGAGTAATGAGGTCATCCCATTACTATTGTAGCTAACTGTATGATTGTTACTATTGTAATTGTATTGTAACTATTGTGACTAGTGTAATTGTTACTATTTTTGTTACTAGTTGGCGGCACTAGTTTGTGCTGTATTTTGAACCGACTTCAAAAAGAAGAAGTTTTTATTTTACTTTAGATTGAGTGTTACTGCAATTATATCGTTACTTCTAAAAAAGAATAAAAATTATTATACCTAGCAGTACTTTAAAAGTACTTCTAACGAAATTTGCTTTCAATGTAATTGAATAAAAAGAGGTATCTCATATATTCTCATTCTACGAAACCGTAAGTTAAGGCGTAAACGACACGTTCTTTTCCGTTTTTTTATAATTTTTAAACACAACAGCTGAATTCCTCCAATAAATCAATGCAGGGCTCACATACAATACAAATATATTAGAGATGAAAACAATGATAATATGTATATGAGCTTTTTTTATAGGATATTTAATAATCTATAGTTTTTATACATACATTTTTTCCGTATTAGCAATTATTGTCGAGATATAAGCAGAAAACTAAAAAAGGGGACACTTTTTCCAAGTTTGTTAGTATGTTCAACCGGAGGTTTTATTGAATGAAAACACTGTTACTCAAAACTCTACCAATTAATGTTTTATAGCCAAAAAATGTATCTATTTGACTGTACTAGTTGCCGTATTACCAAAAATAGTCTGCAATATTATTTGTAGACGACAGTCGAAGTTAAGGTGAATTCGAATCAGATTTTTCCATACAACTTTTGGTGCTTTCCTAAAGGTAATAAATAATAATAATAAATTTTCCTAAAACTAATAACTCAATGCTAAATAACAAATCGTTATAATTTCACTGACTACAATATGAACTGCAATGCAATACACGCTTTATAAATTTACTTAGTGTTGGAGCAATATTTCCATCTAGATTTTTTTAGAATTGAATACAATAAATGAAAAGTAATGCACTGGACAAAAGCAGGTTTTATCTAATAATAGTATAATTTGAACCATTACGACATTTATTCCTAAAGGGGTGTCCGAGATATTACAAACGTACGCTCCAAGCATCCACGATTTACCCATAGGTATTTCGTCTCACAAACGTGGTGGTGAGGTGAGCTCATCGTCGTATCAAACGTTTAATAACATATATTTTTTTGTATCTGTTAAATGTATGGCTATGATAGATGTTTAATATGGTAACATATGATCATCAATTATAGCAGTTAATTTTGTCTCATGAATGTCAATAGATGACGCTGTTAACACTATACAAATTTATTTTAATACGCACGCCTCGCACGCCTGAACCCATGAATAATTTCACGGAATTCAGAGTTCTCCGACTACATTTTGGAGGGACCCCTTTTTATGGGGGCTCTAGGCACGTGCCTAGGATGCCTACCCTTAAATGCGGGCCTGCTTTAAATCGTCTTAAACCACTACTAACCTTATTACCACAGTCGAAATATTCATTTGATACGTACAGTCATCGCCTTCGATAAATCCGGCAACTTCGAGACAATCATGGCGCCACGACAAAATGTATGACTGGCTGGACAGCAACCGACTAGCTATATGTGACGATATAGGGTAGTCGGGGTACACTCGCCCCCGTCTCGCGCGCACTTTACTTCACGATTACTCTGTCTAGACACCTTCGATGACCGACTATTCGTTAAATATTCGTGTACCAAAAAAGTTTTAAACGTTTTGTTTTGGGGTCATTGCGGTAGGCCGCCGTGACCATAGATAATGTTTCTCTTATCTATGGCCGTGACCGTCCGTAATGGCTCTGTCCATGAATATTTTGAATGGCTATTTACTTGTATTAAATTAAATAGTACTTTAATAAACTAAATAATACAACAGCACATCTGTGCACAGCACATCATCACATCGAGGTGCAGCGAGCCAGACCATCGTACGTCAGGATTTTTATTAATATAATGCCAAAAACATACCAGTTAAAATAGATGCATTTCGTTTCTTAGCCACCATGTCTATATGCTGTTTTCCAGTCGTCGTTACCACCACTGCGAAAGACCGATGGTGACTTGGCCCATAGTGCTAAAGAGAAAGTCGATCTACTGGGCAGTCTTTTTGCCTCAAATTTGAATATGAACTACTCCACCGTGGTGCGGTAAGACCATGCCGTAAATTTCCATAACACATCGAGAGTTCCGGCGGGCGTTGCTTTATCTAGACGTTCATAAGTCGAGTGGGCCAGACGGTATACCAGCAGTGGTGCTTAAGCAGTGTGCTCCTGATGTCCTGTACTTACGAGCCTAAAAAAAGGGCGATAGATCAGATCCATCGAATTACAGGCCTATCGCTATTACCTCTCTCCTCTCCAAGGTGACGGAGCGTGTGATCAACACAAAGCTTCTAAGATACCTAGAAAAACACGAACTAGTCAACGACCGTTAATATGGCTTTCGCCATGGTCGCCCGACTGGTGACCTTCTAGTGTATTTCACACACCAATGGGCACTAGTCATTGAGAGTCAGGGGGTGGCATTGGCATGTAGCTTGGACATATTTGGTCTGGCACCGGGGTCTTCTATTGAAGTTGCCATCTAACGGTGTGCTTGAGGGTTTGTGCAAATGGGTGGCTAGCTTTTTGTCCCGCAGCCGCATACGAGCCGTAGGTGATGGTAGTTGCTCTGATAGCATGGAAATTAATGCTGGTGTCCCGCAAGGCTCTGTACTGTCTCTTACGCTGTTTCTACTGCATATCAATAACATACATTGCTCAGACGACAGTACTGGAGACGCTTATAAAACGGGTCTGTGACTGAGGACGAGAAAACTTGGCCGATTCAACCCTACCAAGACACAAGTCTGCGCGTTCACTGCTGAGAAAGCCCCATTCACTGTGGTCCCACAATTTCAGAACCATTGCTGTTGATATCTCCAGCGATGTTTAGTTCCAAAATCATTTGCAAGACAAGGTGAAGCTGGCGTCAGAAAAACTTGGTTTACTCAACAGAGCAAAGCAGTACTTCACGTCGGAGCAAAGGTTGCTGCTTTGCTAGTCGCTTCGTTCGGCCCCAAGTGGAGTACTGCTGCCATCTCTGGCGGGTGCTCCCGGATAACAACTTAGTCCTTTTGACTCGGTTCAACGACGGGCTTTGAGAATTGTAGACGAACCCAAACTCACTTGCCGTATCGTGCCCTATGTGTGTTCTACCGCTTGTACAATGGGATGTATTCTCGAGTGAACACGCAGCGTGGGACGACCTCCTACCAAGTGGTCACACAACCTGGGTACGAACATTTTTATTATCATCTGTGTTATAGGTCCATGCAATCTTTATGGTGGCTGACCATTACTTTTGAACCCTATTCCATAGCTGATATCAGGATTGAAAAACTGACATATGATAATTTCGGCAACCCTATTTCCTTTTATTTCCATAATCAATTCAACGTCACTTTTTCAATGCTGATTTAATAATATTTGGCAAGCTGGCATAAAGTTTGCATCGACCTATAACAGATTCAGCTTCAGGTATGAGATTTGAGCTTTTATTTCAGCGTAACATTATCGACGCAATTGAAATCTAAGATAATTAATAAATTACGAAACAATTCCAATTGTACACTGTAATTAATCGTATGAAAGTTCGGCTAACTATTTGTTACATCCCACAATGAGCACTTATTCACAGAAACACAATAGTTACATTATAATATCGCCTGCCAGCGAAAGCCCATTGCACAAGCTTAACTAAATGGCTATCGAGGTAATTAATTGGCAAACATAATGACTTACATCACAAAGCACGCTTTGAGGAGCCGTTGATTTGACAACAAAGCGATGATGTTAAGCGCAATAATATTTTTTTCAAATGTTCTTACAAAGTGTATAAGTGGCCTTGCATTTGTTGGGTCAACTTACTCATATTTGTGTAGTAGGCAGGTGAAGAAACAACGCAATGTAAGTACCTGAAATTGAAAGTAAATTAAGTATATACGTATATATACAAGGTCTTGAATTAGGTTTTTTTTTGTTTTTTTAAACCTTAAGTTCATTCTATTATTCATTACTATAATTTGCACAACAATGTTCACAAATTCAAAGATATTGAATATAAATATTTTTATGCCAATGTAAAAGCTTTTTTTTGTAGTGAAAAGTTCTTTAGCGGCGTTGTGCACTTTTTTTGTGATGAGTAAAAAATGTTAAACTCGCGTCAGGACACGTGACATGATCGAAAATTCGTAAGACGGAACTAGTTTTAATTTTTGGTATATGGTGATTATGAGTAATACAGGGAGGTTGGATATGGGATTTTAATTCTATGACAGATTGGGATGTCAAATATACTACGCCAAAAAAGTTATGACATAAATAAACATTATTATGTATTATAAATAAATATTTATGCGAAGTGATGGGAAGTAAATAGCTAGTGTAGGAAAAAATAAATAGTTAATATTCAAGTTTACACTTCTGTCGGCACTTCCAGAGTGCATACCAGTTTTTTTAAAAAAACGATACACTCGCACAGAAGAGAGTCAATTAAGGGCTAAGTACAAACGCAATTGTATCCAAAATATTGATAAACTTATATGAACCTCCCTTAAAGTAACCAGATTATTGTGAAGAGTCAGTGCTAAGAGTTATCTTATCGTTTCTTAGTGGTTTAACTGGAGATCGGAATTGTTTACCTTCTAACTCTGACAGGAAAAAAGCATTCCAGTATAAGACAAAGCCGTCTTCGCGAATCCACAATTTCAATATGTAATATTTTTATATAGAAGATGTTAACATGTAAGGTTTGGAAATCAATAGCAGCTTAAAACTTTTACGGAATTAAGGTAATCGCTTAAAATAGAAGTAAAAATCACGGAGAAATATTAATTGTGAGTGACCAATACAAACTTACCTAAATTTAGGAACTTATAATCAAAATTTTGTTGTTTTGAATAGTGACACGGTGACACAAATTTCAGTTCGTACTAGTAATTTGTAAAACCGCAATTCGCTCGCTATCTATCGAGATAAATCATATTTTTTCGGATGACACGTAGCTTTTGCTACGAGATACTTAATTATAAATTATTTTTCATGTCAGCAGCGTTATGTTTACTTTATCAAAATCTACTTTTCGCAAAAAACGAGATATCTGAGCTTGCGAAATTAATAATTTTGATTCGTCTAATAATTTATCAACTACTATAAGGTTAAATTGTAACTTAACCTCAATAACTGCCATAAATTGGGTTAGAACAAAATTTACAAATATCTGAAATATAAATTCGGCATTTACTGATTTGGTAGCATTGACATTAAACATATTTCATAACAAAACTCTGTTCAGAAACACTTATGCAAATTAATTAGTTTACGATTTAGTAATCATTCTTGGGTATAAGATTCTCTGCCTATAAAACTGAATTGACAAGGTATTCAATTATCTTCAGCATTAGCACCTTCAACTTTCCTGTACATTCAATGTCTTTCTTCTTTCTCATTAATAAAATAAATGCACACCTTGTCTCATGGACGTTAACATGGCACGCTTGGACGCGATATTAATGGGTCGAAACAGTGTAAGCCGAAAAAAACGCCATATTTAAATCATTTACTATAGTTTAGATATAATGCATCATAGGCTGTGTTGCGATGATGGATGCTCACTCAGGACTAAGTTATAGTGGTTGGTGAAAAAATGGTGTCTCCAACATTGTGATGTGGATGTGCTTTCAGCCACTGGTTAACCCCTTCGGGGAATAAACAGTGTCGTTATATTCTACGGTTCTTGCACTCTTAAAAAGTAAATTTATGTAGGCCACTGACTGTATGCTTGACCATCGTTGAAGCAATAATTATGGCTCAAGGATCTCGAAATAATAAGAATCCAAATATTTCTAACTTAAAATCCAAATTATATCATTCCTTGAGTTTCAGTTATAAAGCAACTGCCAGAGCTAAATAGCTATCCCTCTGGGCGCTTATTAAAGTTGCCGAGGGAAACTTTTGCCAGTCGTCGTTACCACTATTGCGAAAGACCGAGGGAGACTTGGCCCATAGTGTTAAAGAAAAACACGATCTTCTGGGCAGTCTTTTTACCTCCATCTCGAATTTTAACGACGAAACCGCTACCATCTATTATACCGTGGTGCGGCAAGACTATGCCGGAAATCTCCATGGCACATCGGGAGTGAGATAGGTCGGCCAGACGGTATACCAGTAGTGGTTTTTAAACAGTGTGCTCCTGGGTTGTATCTTATACACACGCGTCTCTTTGCACTTTTCTACGGCACTGGGCAAATTCCATCTATAGATTGCGAAAATAGATTTTTTTTCACGCGATTCCCAAAAAAGGCATTAGATCAGATCAATCCAATCACAGGCCAGTCGCGATCTAAACTGGTGAACTTCAAGTATATCTCACACACCGACCGAGACAAGGGGAGGCATTGGCATGTAGCTTAGAAATAGCGAAGGTGTTCGATCAGGTCCGGCACCGGGATCTTCTATCGAAAGTGCCTTCTTACGGACTGCCCGAGGGGTTGCGCCAATGGATGGCTGGCTTTTTGTTCAGTAGACGCATACGAGCCGTAATTGACGGTAGGTGCTCTAATAGCATGGACATTAACGCGAGACATCTGCATTAATACCCATGTTCATGCCAGTCTCTGTGCTGTCGCCTTCGCTGTTTCTACTGCATATTAAAGACATGTTATCCACCCAGCGATAACATACAATGCTATGCAGATGGCAGTGCTGGAGACGCTTATTACGCGGAACGTGTAAACATACCATGCTCTATTGTGGAGAAAATCACGGAGAACTTATGTCTCAAATTGAGACCACTCTGAACAAACTTGGTCCGATTCAACTCTACGAAGACAAAATTCTACGCATTCACTGCTAAGAAAACCTCATTCTCTGAGGTCCCACAATTTCACAACACCCCCTTTACCATCTCCAAGAACATGGGGATCCTTGGTGTTGACTTGAAGTACTCAACAGATCGAAGCAGTACTTCTCCTGCTTTATAAGTCGCAAGTCCGGCCCCACCGCGGGTGCAGCCGGCTACCAGCTTGGCCCTTTTAACTCGGTTCAACTATAGGGCATCTAGTAACGGCTTCGGTTCCATTGCCGTAATTTTAAAGGTGTATAATGAAATAAAAGATATTTTATTTGACGTTCGTTTATACTTTTTGAATACCTATTATTAGCGAATTCAATATCAATGTGGACTGTATTAAATTGACTATGTTTTCGTTGGATGGCTCGAGAGTAATTGACTTTGTTTAGTTTTTTTTCAAAGCGGTGAATTAATTCGGCTGATTATTCAACAGAATGATCACTTACCAAAATCAAAATCAAAAGCTGCTTGATATTGAAATCAATATTAACATGTACCAAGCGATCGCCCACCCTTAGAAAACCCGCATCATCGATGACAAGCGACAATTTTCTAAGACTTTGGATTTGGATTGGACTCATTTTTAAGAAATGTAATTTCATACAATAGTAAATTAACTTGTATGTATATTTAAAATTAAAAACATAAAATATTGATCAAACACGTGACCCACGGGTTTCCAATGTACTAACATGACAGCAGCATTCAGGTGGAACTCGCTCATCAATATGGCTGACCATGTTAGCAACAAAAGTTTTCTATTTGGACGGACACAACTTAATCCACAAAAGGTAACCGTTGAATTAGATCATGCAAAACTTTCAACTTCTGCAGAAAAGGGTTCCAGAGCATTCTTCTACCACAAAGGTGGTAGGCAGATACGCCAACGAAACAGATGATTGCAATTTATGTTTAAGCACAGTGAGTTTCTGAAGGGGAGCAACTTTTGATTTTGGGCAACAAAGTTCTACATTCGTCTCAGTACGGAGTTAGGTACAAAACGGAACAATACCCTCGCTCAGACGCATCGCAAGACCCGTGCATCTGCAATGACTCCGGAGATGCATACGGCGAGCGATAGAGAAGGTGGCCCTTTTGGCCAACTGTAATTAAAACCACAACCAATTCAAACCCAAATCCACATCATGACTCGTTTAAATTAATTATAACTACTGTAAATATCCACATACCTAGTAAGAACAGTAATTAATTTTTAGATAATCAATCACATCACATCAGATGTTCGTGTTAACTAGTACTATTCGTATTTAAATCAATTCACATTAACGTAACGCAACAAGCCAATGACATAATTGACGCATGTATTCGATTAACTGGTCTGTGTAATCTAAGTAATCGCACTTGCCAAGTCATTCATTGCATTGAACTTTATATGGTATGAACAATTACAGACATTACGCTAGATTAGCAACATGCTCGTGGGAAAAACAGAACGCGTGAAGAACGATCAACGTATGAAATAACAAATTTGTACATGTACAAAGTATTAAACTAACAATACATACAATGCTCTTTTCAGAAACCTAACCATAAGTGTAATATATGATTTTGTTACACATATTATGACCTAACATTAGCGTACTATTATCACTGTTATGCTGAGCTATTATGACTTAAACTGTGCCATTACCTAAAAAATGAATTGTTCATTTAGACCACTTGGTAAAGGTACCTACATTTAAATTTCTTGTAATAGATCAGTTATAATTCAGCCAGCCAGCGTTTATCATGTTGGTGTCGGGATCAACGATATGTACTTAGTCAACATAATGAATTTAAATGATATTGAATTGTCGAATGTATGTACATATACAATACAACTATCCTATAGTATTCTGGAAACTAAACTATAAAATTACAAAAGTTCTTTACTGTCAGATATCCATGCCTATCTGATAAGAAAAGTAGCTTTGCATCAAATGGAACAAATCCACTGACAACTGTTCCTCTTCATTATATTAGTTTTTTAACAGAAAATAAATTCAGAGGTTACGTTTATTGAGAACAAGATTTATATTTAAGGAAATTCTGAAGAATGTAGATTAGGCTGACAAAATTATGTCAACTTTTAAGTTCTTTACATATTTATTACACTCTTATTACCATTAACTAAACATGCAATCTTAGTTTGGAACGCATAATTCACATAATTACATAATTTGCTATCATTTAAAAAGAATAAAAATGTTAATGAGCGAAGAAATGCTTTCACATTTGATAATTCGATTTACAGTCGGAGAAGCAACTTATCACTTGATTCATATAAACTCAATAAAATATTAATAAATAAATGGATAATCCAGTGCCCATCTTTACGCCCATGTCAGTTACATCAAAATTGAAATATCTTCAATCATATTATCAATGGTTTAGTAGTCAAACGTCAACAGATACATTGCAGCATTCCGGCAAAGTAGGGCAATAACATTTTCCATTCTCACGCGGATCGCACGCGACGTGCTTCGGAGTGCCCGTTGCACGTTGCAAAAACTCTATAATCAGCGATCAGTAACCGCATCTTATCTGCATCGCCTCTCTTTGGTAATGCAGTTTTATGTTTTATTACTGTTATTAAGTCTCGGATTCGCTTTCGTGATGTATTTTTTCATTTTGCGCGTCTATAGGAGTTGCGATTACGTCGTATACACTAGAGTACAATAATGCTGAGTACACACAGCAATATATTTTTTTTTAATTTTGAAGTTCACTACAGTTTAGAAATACTGTACAAAACCTACTCTACACAATACCTTTAAAAATACATTACCGTCTCAAGTCCACAGACATTTGGCATATTTTTTTTCGGAAATCGAACTATCGTGTACAAATAATTGGGCATAGTCTGCAACAAACAACGGCTCGAAGGACCACGAACCCTGTTGTGTTCAATGCAAAAGTCTTAATAAAGTTGACAAAAATCTTATGAGACTTAAATTATTTCACCTTTCGTATGCAATAACTAAACTTTTTTATACACATACTATGCTGCGAATGGCTATTAATATATAATGTTTGTAGTAAAAAACTAAAAAAATACACAGGAAACGCAAAATCATACAGATTATTATAACAAAGTCATGTTCCAGTAGGTACCTACACTTAGTGTATCGAAAACTATTACCTAATCTAGAAATTCTATTTCAGGTAGGTAGGTGCCTAGTCAATCACTTTGTTTATCTATTAATAGTACAATACTATCAACCATTCAACCAATTTTTCTATTTTTATTTGAAGTATCTGTGCTATTGATACAGATTGGTTCAACTAAACAATCTTTGTTCACGAATTGTCTATTTGCGTGACAGATTGTCTTTTTCTTATAACTTTGTTCATTTTCTGCGGCACGTTAAATCAATTATGTTACGTATACATAGATAGAGTAGACACATAGTCGGTCTCGTTGTAGTTGATTGAATTTCAGATGGGCGCCCCCGCCAGTTGTTGTGTGGCTCCGGCAATAAAAGTTGTCTCAGTTTTGAAACCATTCGAAAGGAGTGTAAATGATTTTATTTCTATTTCTAGTTATAGGTATACAGATAGAAGCCCTGCAGACATATTTTCAATCAAATAATATGTTATGGCAACATCCGCAATAAAAAACGATGTATAATTATAATGATTAAAGATTAAAAATATTACATCAATGTTAGAAAGCTGTATTAAAAATTAAAACAAAGTGTTTTGTTACCTGATATTATTTATAGTTTGTCAGTGATCCAAAATCTATAAGTTAACGGTTAGTAGTGTATTGTTAACTCGGTATAGCAAAAATGTTACAAATCGATAATTTGAGCTTTCTTGAAGGATCCAACGACTTTTTTTTACTTTTGTGTGTTTGTCTGATTATGCTTAGTTTTTGCAATCAGATAATTTCCTATATATCTGACCTAAGAATGTACTGGTCTCATATGGACAATTTATGTCATATTTTTAGTATAGGTATTATTAGGTATGCTTATGAAGCTTTACACCGAGGCTTTGTCTGCGCTAGATTTGGTCATTGCCATAGGATTTCTTAGTACTCCATTGCAACGTAGAATAAAAAAATTATAAAAAAATTACAAACCGCAGATTCACACACAGTAAAATATGTTTCCATGTAAACTCTCGTTTGCGATGTAAAGTACCCAGTGTCCCTCCAGCTATAAATATCATGATATAGTAACGTAAAGTATAAACCAACAGACATTCGCATTTATATATTCGTTTTAGGATATATAAATAAGGTCTTATAGAATAAATTACCCGAAGACGCTATAAACAAGACTAAAACGTACTTAGTAAATATTATTTTAATTTACTAATCAAATTATTCAACGCCGTGTACGAAACGTTAAAACTTTTAAAAAGTTCAATGCTACCGAGCCATATTTTTTTTTTTTTTTTTTTTATACCACTGAGGTGGCAAACAAGCCTACGGTCCGCCTGATGGTAAGCGGTCACCGTAGCCTATGGACGCTTGCAACACCAAGGGCATCACTCGGGCGTTGCCGACCCTTTAGGAATCTAATAACTTCTTTTTTGAAGAACCCCATACTGTAGTCCTTAGAGAAAACCTTGGAAGGGAGCTCATTTCACAACCTAAGCGTTCGCGGGAGGAAGTTTCTCTGAACCGCACTGTACGCGACCATTTCGGTTCTAAAGTGTGAGAATGAATTCCTTGCCGATGGCGAGCGGTGCGATGGTAGAAAGTAGCCGTGGGCATCATTTCGAACTATTCCTCAGAACACAACCCATTGTACAAGCGGTAGAACACACACAGGGAGGCAAAGTCTCTCCTCAGACTTAGGGGCTCGATACCTCAAGTGAGTTTGGGATCGTCGACAATTCTCACAGCCCGTCGTTGAACCGAGTCAAAAGGGCCAAGCTGGTATCCGGGTGCATCCGCCCAGAGATGGCAGCAGTACTCCATATGGGGCCGGACTTGCGACTTTTAAAGCAGCAAACTTTGCCCCGACGTGAAGTACTGCTTCGCTCTGTTGAGTACACCAAGTTTTTTGGACGCCAGCTTTACCTTGTCTAGCAAGCAAGGAACTGAACATCGCTGGAGATGTGAACACCAAGGATCCCAATGCTCTTGGAGATGGAGAGGGGAGTGTTCTGGAATTGTGGGACTACAGTGAATGGGGTTTTCTTAGCGGTGAACGCGCAGACTTGTGTCTTTGAAGGGTTGAATCGGACCAAGTTTTCCCGTCCCCAGTCAGAGACCTTGCACAGACCGATCTCGATTTGAGACACAAGTTCTTCACGTTTTTCCTCCACAACAGAACGGGGGATGATTGCACGGCCCGTGTAATAAGCGTCTCCAGTACTGTCATCTGCATAGCAATGTATGTTGTTGATCTCCAACATATCATTGATGTGCAGTAGAAACAGCGTAGGAGACAGCACAGAGCCTTGCGGGACACCAGCATTAATGTTCATGCTATCAGAGCAACTACCGTCAACTTCGGCTCGTATGCGTCTGCCGGACAAAAAGCTAGCCACCCATTTGCACAAACCCTCGGGCACTCCGTAAGATGGCAACTTCGATAGAAGACCCCGGTGCCAGACCCGATCGAACGCCTTTGCTATGTTTAGGCTACATGCCAATGCCTCCCCCTGACTCTCAATGGCTAGTGCCCATCGGTGTGTGAGATACACTAGAAATTAAACTAATATCATTACATTTTTGCGGTGAGAGGGTTATTACAACAAGGCCGCAAAATTTTATGAATAAAAACAGGTTAAATTTCATTCATTTTTACACAAAGTTACTGAATATATCTTTATACCTTTCTTTTATATATGTATATAGTTATATTTTACAATATAAAAAATGCTTCAAGTACCTAATTAACAAAAATGTGGTAGTTAATGACAGCTGAAGGGAGCAAGCTTTACACCTTCAGATTCCCACTCTGTATACCCTGTCCAAAATCAACATCCTGAGTCCTGACTGATTTATTGAGCTAGCTATTGAGCTAAAACTACTGAATCTAGAACAAATATTAATTTTGTATAGTAGCTTTTTCAAAAAGTCAATTAACAATGGTTGGTTCGAAATGCAACTAAGGGATAAAAAGAAAGGTGTTTTAAAGTTTGTTAAAAAATTCAACAAAACGCATGAAATTGCATAAATATTCTATACAACGCTATACTATTTCCCAAAATTTTGAGTACAATACGGGAAAAAACAATGGATTTAAATTGGCATACCCCTAGAAAGATTTTTTTGATACCGTGTTGAATACGTATCTGACGATAAAGATATGTATCAAAGACCTGTCGAGCTTTCAGAACAACAATCGAATGATATTTAGGACGATCAGATTGCATAACTCTGCCACCTGCTGCCTCATGGCTGCGAGCGAGACGCTGCGGGTGCAAGCGACCTCGCACGGTGACATAACACATAACTGCTGCGTTGTGATGCGACCCGTCTGACACCGCTCACAAAAGCTTTACACGCTCTGAATTTAATTGGCAATAATAAATCGTTGGAAATCGATTCATCGATTAATTTGATATAATAACATATAATTACAGATTATTGTAATTCAGCTCACAACACTTTAATATTTTATGTAACCTGTTTTTGCTTGAGGCTCCACTCATGTTGATTTTGGTCACGGGCATCTTTTGATCAACGTCATTATATTTTTTAGGCAGTGAAAATAAAAAAAAAAATTTTACTTTGAAAAACGTAAATCAGTTGTGTTTTAAAGTACTCTTAACACTAATAATGGACTCCGTAATCTACTGGACGATATCCACTTCGTAAGTTTTTACCTTAGTTCCTAACCTAAAAGAAAAAACTTGGTAACACACACACATAGGGCATGCAGAACCGGTACCGGTCCCAGTACCCTGTTTCGTTCCTCAATGGAACCGGGTATACCCGGTTTCATCGCTTGTTTTGAAATGTGGTTTAAATTTTGATATATTATTAATATAAAAAAAAAATATTTTAAAAAAACATATTTAATTAACATTATTTAACTGCTCTAAAAAGAAGAAAATAAACTTCAAATTAATTCAAAGGCATCAATTTATTACATTACAAAATTTATATGATATAAAAGCTTGTCGCAAGATTTTATGAATTTTTACTTGCGTCGCATCAGTTACATTTATTTACATATGTAAATCTCGCGACAAGCTTTTACGTTATATAAATTGTGTAACGTAATAAATTGATGGGTTTGATTCAATTTAAAGTTTATTTTCTTCTTTTTAGAGCATTTAAATACAAGCTTGTTTTCTAAAAATATTTTAACCTAAAATTCTAAATTTAAACCGTATTTCAAAACAAGCGATGGAACCGGGTTGACTTTTAGTAAAAGTTTAACGCCACCAGGTTCCTACAACATTTGTTCGAGCACCACCAAACTTTTTTAATCTATGCAAAGTTATAAATATAAATCACTTAAATATTGGTTTGAATATTATAATAATAAATATTATAATTAAAATAAATATAAAAATTGGTGTGGTGGCCATCTTGTTTTCACCATTTCGATGTTTTTACCACCGCTAGAATTTGCCTAGAGTTTAGGGTTATGTTAGTGAGGACGACCCCGCTAAGTCTTACCGTTTAACCGGGCAGTAGCACGCCATCTCTTCGAAGGGTTGAACGCAAACTTCAGATTATTCTTATTCTTCTCAACAAACTTAAACACCCTTATTTGCCCTTATTTTATTATTTTGAGTAATGAATTTAAAAAAAAAAACTTATTCCTTGCCAAAGTCATGACAGAAACCTCTGAGTCAAATCTCTAAACACAAAGATTCTCACAAAAATAACCATTCCCTATTTTTAACTTAAAGGCAAAATGTAGGAATGAATTCCGTATAAACTTCTACTGAATGGTTCACCCTTAGTGTGTAAGTCCGACTCGCACTAGACTGGTTAATTGAACTATTGTCAAAGGGTTGTACTAATTCAGAAACCTTGCCCGGCGTGTGCACTACAACTTACCAAATCTCATTACAGTCGGATCAGTGGTTTACCATTATTGTCTAAGTCCAACTCGCACTTGACCGGTTTATTCAACTATTGTTAAAGGATGGTGCTAATTTAGAAACTATACCCGGCGCGTGTGCACTGCACACCAACTTGCAAAAATTTCATTACAAGTTGATATTTTAATTCCTCCTTATTTTAATTAATTTTATGTTTATTAAAGAAAAAGGAATATTTTCAAAACGCACCGATTTGTTTGGTTATTAATTAGAGCGCATCTCTCAAACATATTGTGTCCCAGCCCTCTAATTCAGGTAGCCATGAGCTTCAAAAATCCGAAAAAAATAAATAAAGAACTTGATTTGAACTTAAACAAATTAAATTCCAAACTGTCTTTAACAAAATTGATACAAGTTTTTAAGATATCTCATTCGCAATAATTTGCATCCTACAGAACACTAAGTTACTGTGTGTGCAGGGCATGCACCCAGTTAGACCCAGTTCCTAAATTACCTGGGTATACCCGGTTCTGGAGTACATTGGATGGAACCGGTTCCAAATGTAGTGATACCCGTCTCCTCCGGTTCTCTAAAAAGTAATTATGAACACTGACTTGTTGATTTAATCTTGTTTAAAATTTTATTAAAATGATTGTAAATGAAAAACAATTTTATTTCATTTCTATAACAACCTCATAATATTTTTTAAAAGCTTTTATGCAACTTGCAATGTTTGTATGCATGTAAGTTCGGGTTAAATCTTGCAAGTAAATTTTAAAGATGTTATTCTCAACCGATTAAAATGAAATTTTGCATACACGTTTCGTTTGGATGATAATGCATGGTTATCTAAGTGAAGTCATTCTAAATCTGATATGGTGGACGGCCCAAGATAGCTGACTTGTTATTTTTTGTGGACTTCCATGATATGGGTATAAAATTAAAAAGGTCTGCTAAAAAGAATATGAAAAATAATGTGGCTATACTCTAAATCCAATATGGCAAACTTGTTATTTTTTAGAAAGTTCTAAAAAATAACAAGTTATAAGTATTATACAAAAATTTGGTATTAGGCCTTTAGAATAAATATGAATAACTGATTTAAGTAAGTACTATTAACAATTAAAAGCTTCCTTTTTATTTTCAAAAGCTTTCGCGGACGAAGTTTTTTTTATACCACTAAGGTGGCAAACAAGCATAAGGTCCGCCAGATGGTAAGCGGTCACCGTACGATATGGACGCTTGTAACACCAGGAACCATTTCGGTTCTAAAGTGTGGGTGAATATGAATTCCCTTCCGATGGCGAGCGATGGTAGAAAATAGCCGTGGTCATCATTTCGCACAATTCCTCATCCCATTGTAGAAGCGGTAGAACATACACAGGGAGGCAAAGTCTCTCCTCAGACTAAAGGGCTCGATACGGCAAATGAGTTTAGGATCGTCAACATTTCTCATAGCCCGTCGCTGTACTGAGTCAAATGGGCCAAGCTGGTATCCGGGCGCACCCGCCCAGAGGTAAAGCCTCTCCTCTGCGACTTGTAAAGTCTCTGCCCCGATGTGAAGTACTGCCTCGCTCTGTCGAGTACACCTAGTTTCTCGGATGCCAGCTTTACCTTGTCTTGCAATTGCAAATGATCTCAGTACTAACCATCGCTGGAGATGACAACACCAAGGATCCCAATGCTCTAAGATTTGATTGGATGGAGAGGGGAAAGTTCTAGAATTGTGGGACTACAGTAAATTGCGTTTTCTTAGCGGTGCCCGCGCAAACTTGTGTCTTTGTAGGGTTGAATCAGACCAAGTTTACCCGTCCCCAGTTTGAGACTTTGAACAGTGTGGTCTCGATTTTAGACACAAGTTCTCTGCGGTTTTACTCAACAACGGAACGAGGGATGTTTGCACGACCTGTGTAATAAGCGCCTCCAGTACTGCCATCTGCATAGTAATGCATGTTGTTGATGTCCAACATGTCATTGATAAGCAGTAGAAACAGCGTAGGGAGACAGCACAGAGTCTTGCAGGACACCAGCATTAATCTATCGCCCTTTTTGGGCACCGGGTGCACATTCGCAGTCTTCCATAAAGACGGAAATTGCCTAGTGTGTTAGGAAAGCGCGAAGAGGCACGTGAGTGCAGGACATAAGTCAGGAGCACACTGCTTAAGCACCACAGCTGGTATACCGTCTAGCCCACTCGACTTATGAACGTCTAGATAAAGCAGTGCCCGCCGGAGCTCCCGCTGTGTTATGGAGATTTCCGGCATGGTCTTTCCGCACCACGGTATAGTAGGTGGTATAGCGCCTTCACCGTTCATATTCGAGTTTGAGGCAAAGAGACTACCCAGTAGATCGGCTTTCTCTGTAGCACTATGGGCCAAGTCACCATCGGTCTTTCGCAGTGGTGGTAACGACGACTGACTAAAGCTCCTTTCGGTAGCTTTGGCAAGCGACTAGAAAGCACGACTCCCAAAAGGATAGCTCGCAAGTCGCCCATCTATTTTTCTGATGAATTGGAATTATGCTCTGGCAATTGCTTGCTTACGTTTATGTTACGTTATTTGCGTTTTACTTCAGAAATATTCGGATTCTTATTATTACGAGCCGTGGTCTAAGCCTCGTACGCAGTTTGCTTAAGAATTTTGGGTTTTCTACAACACCTAATAAACCACGGTCTTTTTTTGACGCCGGCAGCTACTCGCAGGTTATAGGAATAAAACATTCCATACCAGCGAGTATTGTCTTAGTGACTGCGGCTATGCAGACGTCAGGATCTTTTGAGCTAAAGCAGAGCTGCCTCCACGGGTACGATGTTGGCGCAATCCATCCCAGTCTGCCGACTCATAGTGCTACACACGACGCCAATACGTTGGCGCAGATGGATCGGGTTTTGTGCATGACACTTGAGTCCAAACGAGACAGTGGTCCAAAGAGCCAAAAGGCGCATCCACTGAGACGGAATATATGTCCGGACGTGTAGTCAGCAGAAGGTCCAGTATGGTATGGTCCTCTGTATATGGTATTCTTGTTGGAGAAAGTACCAGCTGAGAGAATCCATAGGTCAGAGCAAATTCATGAGCAGATCCCTGCATAGTTATTGCTTCGAGAACTGAGCCACTCACGATGGTGGGTGTTGAAGTCTCCCAAAATAACTAGTTCTGCTGTGGGATATTGCTCTAGAACTTTGTCAGTAGTGAAATTCAGGTGCGTGAAGAGTCGTGCTACGTCCGTGTCACCGCTATGAGAACTGCATAGGCACGCATAGATACGAGTGTGGCCGCCGTGAATTACGTGCACTATGAAGGCGGCGGCAGCAGATATCATCCCCGACGAACACACATACACCGGCACGACTAACAAAATTGTACTGAAGTTTGTAGCCGGGATAATGAAGGTATGATGTATCGGCGGGGCAGGATATCTGCGTCGCCGTTAGAAAAAGAATGGTCGGCTGCGCAGTCTTCATATGGTGACGGACTGCGTAAAGATTTGCGTGAATACCCCTAATGTTACAAAAGTCCACATTAAATGTGGATAGAGCGGCCGCTGAAAAAACTCTTTTCTATATTTTTCTTGTCATTTTTCCAAAAAAGTTACTAAGACTAAATATGAGGATTTACTGCACAGACAGCTTAGAGGACAAAAGATGCGGTACTAGAACTATCAAAGCTCGGCACAGATAATAAGGTTGCTGGCACGGCGGGCGGAAGGGCCGCTGATATTCCTCTTTTGTAGTAGCCGGGTCCACTCCGGTCTCCTTCTCCGTCACGACTACTACTTCAGAATTTTACGCAGGTTGGCGGATCAGCCTCCCAGGGCGGAGATTAAGTTATCCTTGGGTTCGGGAACCCGTTCAACCTGCGGTACTTCCCCAATTCAGGCTGCTCATTCGAGCAAGAACTCGCTATGCCCCGCTTTAAATGTTTGGGCGGCTTGTTCGAGCGAGTACTTGCTGTACCCTACCTTTCTTATAATAATAATAAGTTGCGGGATCAAGCTAGTATAATTATAAAACAACTCATTGAAAACATTCTCACAGTTTTTCTTGATACAGAACCCTCGGTACGCGAATCTGACTTGCACCTGATCGGTTTAGTCACGCTGCACGCATCTACTGTCTGATAAAGCTGGGAATAACTTCGAACCGGTTTGGAACCTGCCTTTACAATCGCTTCCGTTCCGAATACCGTCCAGTTATTGACGAGATTCAGAGAATTTCAGACCCTTTTCTTGTTACGTAATGCTCATTATAGAGAAACGAGTTGTCCGTATGTTACAGCATCATAACTGTTTTTAATTTAAGTCTGATCTTGATCAACGGGAAGTGGAAGACCAAGGGCAGGTACGCTCCACAAACTAAGAAAAGTGCGTCCCACGGACAACTATAAGAGGGGGTATAAAGGTAAATTTCTCATTGTAAAATTGAGTGAGTAAATGCCAAAATAAATGATGTTATTAGCAAAAACATAATGCAATAAAATTTTCTCGATAGAAAAAAATGACAAAGTTAACTCTAATTTTCGATTTATTTTCATAACGGTACATATGAATTAGCATAAATTCATTATAATATACCTCGCCCATACAAAGTTGATATTGCGCGTTGTATGCAGAATTCATCTGGCTTTATGCCCTCGAAAGTACCAAGTATGCTGAATTAGTATGTGTCAAAATACCGCTTTGAGTCTAACAAACCCAACAAAACCTATTCAAAATCGTACTGGTTAAATTTTCCCAGTCACGTCCATTCTGGTCATTTAACAGCAGCCGTAACTAGTATGTTACGCAAAAATACGTTTCCAAGGAACAAGTTTCCTTATTTAACTCTTAAAGCATTTTTTCTTTCTCAGAACAGAACAGACATAATTATGTAGTTATATTCGCTATTTCCTTTCCAGGAGAATTATATGACTCTTGTAAATTATACTCTTAAAAATAGTCTGTAAGTTTTGTAAGTTAGTATAGTACATATTTGTAAGTTATAAGTACCTACAAAAGTGGTTTTTATAAAACAACTTTTTTGAAAATAAAATAAAGAAGAGATTATAATGCTTTGTTTTTAAACTGCAAGGCAAATCCACAAATCCCTCTCTTACATGCAGGTAATATATTATGCTAAGATTGATTATGACAATACACGTTATCAAAAACTTAAAAAATCAAAAAAATCAAATGTACAAGTAAAATAATATCAGAATCGATAATCACCGTAATACATAATACATCTAATTAAATTCCAAAAAAATATTTTTAATTCATAATTATTGTCGACCTCAGGATGGGTTTTGTGTCCTCATAAAATCTTTCTTACCCATAAATTCGGATATAAAACACCAAACATGGGAATTATGTTTTAGGTAATAGTTATTTGTTCGTAAAGTGGCTTTTTGACGTGTGTGCCTATATTGAATACTAAGCAAACGAAGGGTCCAAAGATTGAACACACGAGCGTAGCGAGCGATAGAAAAAGTAGGCTTTTCCACGCAGATTTTATCTAATACCTTTAAACGAGCAATTCTTGTATATATGTATATTTAATCTAAATCTCGGAAACGGCTCCAACGATTTTCATAAAATTTATTATGCAGGAGGTTTCGGGAGCGATAAATCGATCTAGCTAGGTTTCCTATTTTTAGATTCGTGTTTTCAGGCAATGATAAACTGAAAAATTACTACCTGACATCTATTGGCGAGTTTATTTTTACAACACAGCAACACTAAAGCTACTTGCCAATAGATGGCGTTGTTAAAAAAAAACGAGCAAAGCTCGGTCTTCCAGGTACTCAGATTTTAAACGGCAAAGTGGGCCTTTCCGAGCCAGTGAGATGAAAACGATTTTCACAAACCCACATAAAATACATTACACAAATCCTTTCTAAAGTATACGCCTATTCAGACATATAAAGCACTGACACGACCAACAGAACCAGAACTAAGATAAAATAAAAACATTCAATTATAAGATTTTATGTATGTTCATTATTTAATTTTTAAGACGACTGCTGCTGAAACAAGTAGCTACACCGGTTTCTCCAGTTTAGCGACGTATTGTTGTCAACGGTTTTTTTTTTAAATATTGATTGAAAAATTTAGTAAATGAATTAATTATACTGTAGTAATTGTAACATAAAAATTAAACGCTTTAGACAATTCAGAGCAAAAATCATAAAGTCAGAAAATAAATTCGTAAATATTATTTTAACGTAAATAATTAGTAAAAAAAACATACCTACTTACAGACGAATATCATTGGGAAGCTTCTCTTTATCCAAGTCCATTAAAAATAAAATAAAAATTGTTGTTCAAGCGCTCGGTGCCTCTACAAACCACAATCCATACTAATATTATAAATGCGAAAGTAACTCTGTCTGTCTGTCTGTCTGTTACCTCTTCATGCTTAAACCACTATACGAATTAAGATAAAATTTGGCATGCAGATAGTCTGAGTCCCGGGAAAGGACAAAGGCTACTTGAAAACGTCAAGTGTGAGTCCGTTAGTTCCTACGTATGATTCTTCTGTACGTGCGTTTGTCCTCCAACGGTGTCCAACTCCTCCTAAACGGCTGGAACGATTTGGGTGAAATTTTGTCTGAATACTTCAATGGGTTCCTGGATGGTTCGAAAATACAATTGGACCCGGTAGGTGGCGCTGTAGTCGGTGTGTCACTGATCTTCTCCTAAACGGCAAATATTGAATGTATGACAATGATTTCAACATTCGTTGCATTTAATGGGACTCTATTATTATCATATCCCACAACTTTAATCATTGTGAAATTAGTGGCTTGGTAATGACACATTACATAGAACATAAAAACGCATCGAAAGGGCTAACTTTAAACCAAAAGAATATAATGAAAGGCTTACTGTCAATACTTCCACCATAGAAGATTATGAAGTAAATGAATTTTTTTATTGAATTAAAATTTTATAATTTAGACATAGGGTTCATAGTTAACAGTGAGATATCCAAAAACGATGACTTAACTGTAGATTCGTTGGAAGTAATTACGGAATCGCAAAATTTAAAAAATGTAAATGTTAAATATCACATTTAATGTGGCGCTGCAGGACAACGTCTACCGGGTCAGCTATTCATACTAATATTATAAATGCGAAAGTTACTCTGTCCGTCTGTCTGTCCATCCGTCCCTCCGTCCGTCCGTCTGTCCGTTTGTTTTACTTAACGCTAAAACCGCTGTACCAATTACTATAGAATTTGCCATGGAGATAGTTTGAGTCCCGATAAAGGACATAGGCTTATTAATAACGTCAAGCGTAAGTCGGTTTTTTGTCATTATTTGAGGAGTTGCCGTTAAAATGCTTTGCCGATAATTGAATTTAGGGCGGGTGGAACCGCGGGCAAATTGAGCATAGAGATAGTTTGAGTCCCGGGAAAGAACATAGGCTACTTGAAAACGTCAAGTGGGAGTCGATTTTTTTACTATACTATTTAATTAATATATTCTTCATTGAAATTTAAATCCTAAATCACCCTCGCTTATAAGGGGGAAGGCCGTGCCCCAGAACTGGGGACGTATGAAGGCTGGCAAGAACTAGCCGCAATCTAACTTTTCTTGTCATGAGTTCGATCCCGGTACGATGAACAACGACCACAATCGACCGCAGATGACCAAATGACGTCACACCCCGGTTTATGAACTTCAATCGAAAATAGTCCAACATAAACCAACTAAAGTAAGTATTTTGTTTTTTTCGTAGTTTGTACGTCAGCTTTCAATGTCAAATTTTGACTACCGGTCCACTTGATTTAATACGGAAAAAACAAACTCAAGCTATGGTTTCTTGTGGCCGTGTATAACGGACCGCTACCCATGTCACCCATACTATTGGTACGCCACCTATTGTCAAAATGTTGTACTAATTCAGAAACCTTTCCCGACGTGTGCACCACTTACCAAATTTTCAAGACAATTGGATGAATGGTTTACCCTTAGTGCGCGAGTATATATATAAGTATATATATATATATATATATATATATATCTAAGTTATATTATACTAATACTAATATGTTTATATGAGGGCCGGTATCAGCTTATATCTATTTATTTAACTATTTGCTACTATATATAAAAGATAATTATGCAATAGTATAAAGTAAGTTATACATTTTAGCTACCTACTTAGCAATCACTTTCATTTAGCCGTCTTAAATCAAAAATTATGCTTGACATGCATATTTTATGTAAAGTGCGCGCGGGGGCGTAGCGGTGATTTATCTTAGATATTAAAGATTACGATAAAATTGCGTAAAATATTGCTATTACTACACACATACACACGCACACATGTAACAATAGAAATATAGTAACAGGGGCCTATACCGCGATGCAACTCTACAAATCGGCATTCTTCATAACAAATAAAGCGCTATGTAAAAAGATTGCAACTATTTGAATCTTTGAAAGATTGTTGAAACAGAAAACGAATTAAAAAGTGGGATAACTATACGGTGCGAAGAGTTTGAAAAGAGCTTTCTTTAAACAGGCCCCTGGATCTAGGCTGCAAGGGAAGTTAATATGAAAACTATAAGTCAAATATTTTCACGACTCAAAAATTACAAACAATATTCACAAAATATTCAAAACCAGTAAACACCATTTCATAATCATATACTTATATAATCAGTATTCAATACTTATAAGTATAGAAGTTTATAATAAAAGTGTAAATTTGCTTCTAATAGTCTTAGAAAACATAATAATATGCAATAATAACAGCTTATCAGTTTATATTAACTGTAGTGTACCTACTAATAGAAAAGCTTAGACTACACCGGAAACCAAAGACCAATTAAGGCAATACCTGCAAGTTGTATAACAAATAAGTCCAAGTAATATGCATGATCAAATCAGATATCGCTTTATAGTTGGCAATACCAGTACTGCAAGCGGAAGGAACGGTTTAGAAACGTGCAGATAGCCTGGCGACGTGATCACTCCGAGCTTAGGGTGGAAAGTAACAAGGAAATTGAATCGCGACCACTGCAGGCAGACTGCGCGGGAGACGCTCTAGATGCGGCATGATTGGTGCACGATTCCACTGATATTTGGTAGCAGCAATAAAAGCTTCAATAGATGCCTTAAGAGAACAAATTTTTCATACAACGCGGAATATGAAAACATTATAACAATAAAATATAATTATGAAATTTCAGCGAAATTATATGTACCGTTATAAAAATAAATCAAAATTGGCTAAAATTTGAGGTAGCTTGATATTTGTCTATTGAGAAAATTTATTAGCATCATGTTTTTGGTAATATCAGACCTTAGAATTATAATGTAGTATCTATAGGTTTTTATATATTTATTTGGACTTGATTTACTGTAGTCTAGTATATTGATGTGCCAAACGAAGACAAAACTCCACCGTCCAAGAATATTACATACCTTTGTCATTACATTGTCATTAAATAATCAGTTTATTCTTCACACAGTAACATATGTACATACTTGAACAATTTTTTAATCTAAATCAACCTAGCCAAACCTAAAACCTCATAGGCAAAAACTAATAAAGGATAAATACGATGCAGCAAGCCCGTAACGTTAACGACGGTTGGTTCAAGCTCTGAGACTTTTGGTGAAACGGTAAAGCTGGCGTCTAAAAAACTCAACAGAGCGAAGAAGTACTTCACTCCAAGTTTTCTCCAAGGACTACAGTATGGGGTTCTTCAAGAAAGAAGTTATTAGATTTCTGATGATTAGGTAACGCGCGAGTGATGCCCCTGGTGTTGCAAGCGTCTATAAGCTACGGTGACCGCTTACCATCAGGTGAACCATAAGCTTGTTTGCCACCTTAGTGGTATAAAAAAAAAAATGTCTATGCTGTACCTATTAATTATACATACTCGTGGTGCATAGAGCATAAAAGTTTTCTATAAAACGGTTGATTAAGTTATTTTGCGGTGGCGGTACGATACAGATGATAAAGGTTTATTGTATGTATGGTCGTAATACTTGTATGATGCTAAGTTTATCAGTATCTACTCCAACCAGAGTAGAATATATATTAATATTCTAAGTAGATATATGAAAACTTTTACAATTTGAGTTTTAGTAGTTTAGCCACAACATTCAAATTAAATGTAAGTACATACATATTTTATATAATGGAAACAGTGTCGAAGGGCTTGTCGAGAGAGTACCCGCAGCTTCCACGGTCCATTCTGCTATCATTCTTGTAGCAGACAGCGCAAGATAAATCGCAATGTTTTAAAGGTGAGCCATTTGTTTCGTTGTGCCGCTGCCCTGGCGTGAAAGCGAAATCATTTTATTTAATGACCGTTTACATCAGTAGTTCTTAACCTTTTCGTGATCAGGGCCCATTTGGAAAAACAACATTTTCATGCAAGTTTATAAAATAAACAAAACACTTATAGAAAATTATGTACACAATTATATATTTTTGAGAACTTGTTTGACAAATCATTTAAAGACCTATATATACAGCTCAATTTGCTGTCATAAAATGAAAACTGTAGTAATTGTTTTCTCTATGATGATAGTGCGCCCGCGATCTAAGAAAATAATTTCTTCTCTTCCACAGAGTGACACATTTAACTACGTCAATAACCAACCATTTTGTTATTGAGGAGACTACCAGGTGCAATTTGTTATTATAACATAGGTGCGCCAACCACAAGTTACGTACAACTGGTTTAAGAAGAGGCGGACGTTAAGTAGAGTTAAACGGTTTGATTGACGACTAAGTTACGATTGCTATTCGACTGCAATACTGACAATGAGATATGTAAATGTCAATAGCATTATGTTATATAACTTAAGCAATGTTTGTATTTGAGCATTGTGTGAGATTTGTAAGTGTCTCAGTGGGACGGATGACTGACCTAGTATGTCGGATGGCATATATCATTATAAACATAATTGGTGCCATTAATTAAGATACCCCAGTGTATGACATTATAAATTGATAACATCTGATTCAGTTACAAAATCGAATGTATTAAAAATACGTTTTAACACGGCTAGGTACTCAAAAAGGCAATAGACACGGTTTTTGTACATTAAAAAGTTACGCAATTTATACATTGCGCGAAAAACCAAAGTACTTATTTTTCCACACTAGTTTGAAAAAGTAAACGAATTAGTATGATAAATTATATAAGCCTAATAAAATTTGAGCTAAATAATAAAAATTTTCAAGATAATGTCGTTAAAAATTCAAAAACTATTATTGAAAAAGAATTACCTAAAATAAAATTTTATTATCTTTTAATTTCCACGGTTAATAAAACTGACTAAGTATTTTTTTATTATTAATAAAAATTAGTTGTAGTCATTAATAACAATCACAATTTTTGTATATACATATAGGTACTATCATTGCATTTTTAAATATCCTAACAAATTCAGTTGATTATGCTTGATGCCTGTGGCTACTTTCACGTGGGTCAGATTTTGCTTCCCTGATTCAACTGTGCCTACAATAAACCGAGATAAGAAACATATTCCTATCAGGCTCTATATGGATGGACTGTTTTCCTACCTTTCATTCCAATAATCTGTTCAGTGGATACGGTGTAATTAACAAACAAACAAAAATTTTGTGAGTAACAAACATCTAATATTTCTCATTTTTATTATTAGTAAGGGCTAATCCTACGGCGAACTAAATGGGATAAAATTTAAAGTACCTACATTAATAAACTATGCTAGTCCCAATTAGGGTTACCATTTAAAAATTTAAAAGACCTGAGAAAAAGCCCGATTACCTTCAAAAAATCCCAGATTTCAGATTTTTTTCCAAACGATTTTACATTATTTTTTTTAATATGTAATTATTAACTTTTTTTATTTTAATATGAATTAACGTGCGAAGAATTTAATAAAACTATTATCAAAGAAAAAAGCTTTTTTAAATAAGTGTTGATTTTATTTCTGCAATTAACATGACCAAAGCAAAGCTGATTTTTAGGGTTCCGTAGCCAAAATGGCAAAAATCGGAACCCTTTTGGATTCGTCATGTCTGTCTCTCTGTCTGTCCGTCCCTATGTCACAGCCACTTTTTGCCGAAACTATAAGAACTATACTGTTGAAATTTAGTAAGAAGATGTATTCTGTGAACCGTATTAATATTTTCACATAAAAAAAGAAAAATCAAATCAAACCCATATTTGTGGAGTATAGATACCCTAGGTCTTCAAAAATGATATTGAGGTTTCTCATATCAGTTTTTAATAAACTGAATAGTTTGCGCGAGAGACACTTCCAAAGTGGTAAAATGTGTCCCCCCCCCCTCTGTAACTTCTAAAATAAGAGAATAATAAAACATTTAGTTTTTATATATAATGGAACGGAACCCTTCGTGCGCGAGTCCGACTTGCACTTGGCCGATTTTTTTAATAAGTCTATATGTCTTAATAAGGTTTTTTTTTTGTTTTTGTAACTTTTTAATGAAAAGATCTCCTCTATTTTATTGAAAATTTAAAAAATCCTAAGATTTTCTGAAATTTCCAAAATTCGGCCGTAATCCTGAGAAGAGTGTAAAAATCCTGAGATCTTAGGACAAATCCTGAGATATGGTAACCCTACTCCCAATGCAATTACTTTTAGCTCTGAAAGCATTTAAATTTATTTTCCAAAGCAGTTAATTTTGGCCCAGAGTATTTAATTTTAAATCTGACAGTTACTTACAAAGTACGTGATGTGTAACAAACTAACAATCACACTTCCGTATGAGCTATTCAGTAAAGCCGTAAGTAACCTTTAAGTCTGATTATTAATTATTCTCCTTATGGTAAAGCATTCATAAAAGGGACATAATGATAAACTTCACTGTAACTTTGGCCTGTCCAAAATTCATAGAATTAAATAAATACATATTTTTGGACATAACACACAGTCCATTCGATCCCAAACTAAGCAAAGTTAGACAATGGATACCAGACAACGGATACAAAAACATATATGTATATACTTATTTTTGTAAATCACTCAGTCTCAAGACAAACTCGAGCATTCGAGTCATTTCCCACTGAACCACACAGCCGATTTCTTGACCCTAGTTCAATTAATATCCTATAGCAAAAAGCTAAGTTCTAAACATTAACACTTTCTGTTTAACTACCTATACATCGTTATAATCTCCATACCTTAGCATTCCATTCTGAGTTCATCCACTCTCGGGGAAAGTTTGTGAATACGTAGGTACTGTTGACAGCACACAGCAGAAACCTCTAACATATTTTCATCCTAAATACATACATTGTATTTCATCCTAAATACATACATTGTATTTTGCTACATACCTACATACTCGCTTCAAGCTAACGTATTTGTCAATGTCGCATTTCTAACATTTAACCAGCGAGTTGATTATTCTTTGACATGACTTGTATTTTTAGTATTGACCATAAAGTAGGAATTAATTACTATTTGAAGTTAATTTACAACTTGTAATGAACACACAGACTGTATATCAAGACATACTCGACTCGTATTTTATCTATATCTATATAATTACAATTTTATCTCGTATTTAATCTACTTCAAACTAAAAAATAACAATTTAACCTATTAATAAACACATTTGGTTATCGCATAACTCGACCCAAACATAGATCTACTCTGAATACAACCGCGGGAAAGTTTCCCACAAGTATATAGATGAAACGTATACGCAATATTTATCATACAACGAAATCAAGTTAGTAGCATAATACCAATTAGGGAGACAATATAAGTTATCGCTACACGAACAACTTTATAAGAAAGCCCACTAACAATGAAAGTCTGTTTCATTCTTCATAAACTTGTACAGTGTTTTTTTTTTATATTACATCATGGGCGAAGTTATCCATACTAATAGTATGAATGTAAAAGTTACTGTCTGTCTGCCTGTTACCGCTTCTAGGAATCTAGGTGGAACTGCGAGCAAAAGCAAGTTATGAATAAATAACAGATACTATTAATCAACCGTGTGATTTTTCAAGTTAAATAATAAAATAAATAATAATAAATGTTTTTGGACATTACACACAGCACCGTCTGGCCCCAAAGTAAGCAAAGGTTGTGTTATGGATACCAGACAACGGATACAAATACATATAAATTACTTTTTTTTAATAAATACAAACATATCATACATTAATACACCCAGACTGAAGACAAACGCAAATGTTTGTCCAGTGCGGGAATCGAACCCACAACCTCTACACAGCAGCTGGCCACACTACCAACTAGGCTGCGAGCGAGTCATAAGTATATAAGTTCAACGATTTATCCCGTCTAGGAATGACGAATCGATTTATAATTCCCATTTCACTCGTGTCGCAGCCATATCGTCGTCAGTGCCATGACGGAGTCGTGTCGTGACTGCCCTGCATCGTTGATAACTCTCCGATTCTCTACGGTTTCGTACATTAGCAGGATGCAGGAGAAAGCTATGGGAAAATTGTATTGAGAACATGCATTGATGATACTTGTTCATAAATAAGGTGGTGCCTGATAGAATAGATATACTTCAGCAGGTAGGATCCCGCTGTCAGAACTCCCGCTGACTGTTTTTTTTTGTCACAGTGACATATTGTCACCGATTAGAGTGCTAGTACGATATCTGAGAGCGCGCTCACTGTGGTGTCGTGACAATACGGTGAATAAATAGTTTCAGCGGCAAATACGACGGTGACGTGACTGTCACCCGCCTATTCATTTCTATGGGACTACGCTCATTGGGCGACTGTTTGTCACTCGAACGGCGAACTCATAGGGATCCAGATGTGTGCTGTGTAATTTTCTTATACACAGTATAAAACAGTATATACAGACAGTATAAAAAAGTCACCGTGACTAATAATCACAGTCAGCGCCCGCCCTAAGAGTGATTCCGATGCAATATTTCCGCTTCGGCTTTGCAGTGGATTAAAATTCAGCGCATTTCCTAGCCAGTTGTGAAAAAATATTATCGCAAAACCTGCGGTGTCTTGTCTAACTTTGTCTAGAGCACTTAATTTAAGTGTGGCCAATTTCGTGAGCCTATTTCCATTACAGAACTCGAAGTCTAAGATTAAAATATAAAAAGCTCAGTGGACTCCATATTTTTTTATTAACCTGTGGTAAGTATACTGTCCAATAAAGAATTTAAAATTTTCTAGAATTGGAATTAACAGTAAAAAACCCTTAAATTAAGCGTATATTTTTTTGTTTAGTTATTAAAAATGTCAACGTCTTATAGTGACGTGAAATGGAATGGAACAAAATATTACTGAGAGCGCTATTAGGCCCCTCTTATAGCAATTTATATTCTACTCTTCGTAAAGTTCAGACATTTATATGAAAACTAGCTTCTGCCAGCGGCTTCGCCCGCCCTAAATTTCGTCGTCGGCGTAGGTTCTTATAAAAAAAAACAAAGTCAAATCTTTCCTCTTTAAGGGCATAATACATTCAAATCTGTGAAACCATGGAAATACACATAGAAAGTTTCAACCCAATCGGTCAAGCCGTTTAGTAGTTGACATACTGACAGCAGTGCCACCTACCGGGTGCAATTGTATTTTTAAATCATCCAGGAAACCATCGAATTACCCATATAAAATTTATAAAATTTTAAAATCGTTTCACCCGTTTAGAATTTATGTGAAAAAGATAAGTACGGAAGGATAATTTTTACTACCCGTTGTCCTATTACCCATTTTCCCGTAGGAATGAAGCATTTTCCCGCGGTAAAAAGTAGTCTATGTTCATCATGTCGGCTACTAATGGTAAAAGAATTTATTAAATTGGTCCAGTAGTTTCGGTGCCTATTCAAGACAAACAAACAAACAATCAAACTTTATAATATCAGTATAGATGTTATATGAAGATTTTTATAAGTGGCAGGAATATTGCAATGTGCCAAAAACTTAATTCTCAGGGAATGTTTTATTGGTTTATTTTGAAGAATGTATAAATACAATTAAACCATCTACGTTATGATCTCGTTAATGTAACGCTGTATAATATTAAGCATCAAATTGACCAAAATATCCATATTTATGTTTTTTTTATTTTCCTTAATACGTATTTTATTTTCTCATTCGTAAATACAATCTCGTATGCAACTGCACGTAATTGTTATTTTAATACTCGCGCAATGCATTGCGTAAAAGACTGTGAAATGTATTTACAGAGCAACAAACTTTTCTGACATTCTGACCTTGGGTGCTGGTCGCTAGTGTAATTGTAAGTTAAAACTATTTCAATATGGCGACTATAGTTTTGATTTTTGACCACTGGGTCAAAAAAGTTTGTTGCACTAATAATTTGAATACAAAGATTTGTTGTGTGAACCAATTTACATAAATATTTTTTTTAAATATTGTTAAGTCCTCAATACAGTTTTTTAAATAGGTACAACTTTTTTTAACATTATCAGGTGTATAGGCACTCGTAATTTTAAAAATGACTAAAATCCAATGACCTTCTATGTTTCTATATCTTTACTAATATTTCCTCCACCCAAAGGTAGAGATTGCTCTTTAGGTCTCACCTATTGTACTTTTTTTATTTGTATTATTTAATGATCTTTGATAATTGTTTGGTGTACAATAATAGTACTTGTGTATTAAGGGTGGTAAGCCAAAAATTACTCACGAGAGGCTATTTAGAAGCCTAAGGCCAAAGGCCGGAGGCTTTAATGGCTCGAGTTTGTAATTTTTGTACACAGATAAAAAGGATTTCTCTTTACAAGACGGAGTACTTTCTCAAAATATTTAGTTATTCCAAAAAAATATTTTCTCTTATTATAAAAAAATATATTTTTGTTATAAAATTACCACCTGTCTGTTTCTGAAACTATTTTATTCTTAGAGTTTTTGCAATTTTAAGATAAATAAGCTTAATTTGAGATTTAGTTTTATTTCAGTTACAACGATGGACTTCTTTAAAATCAAGAATTTAATCCTTTCTAAGATAAATCTAAATAAAATCAACGGATAGATGGTGTTGTACAGTTATTGAGACTAAGCTAGACCGCGCTATTTAGAATTATTATGATTTAATGACTACTTTGAAAATCAATTCGAAAAAAATACAACAGTCACAGATACTTATTAAGTACGCAGTTAGATCTCTATGTATGGTGTTTTTGAATCGTCAGTACTGTGTATTAGGTACCTTTATTTATCATTGCATATTCTCAAACAGAAATATTTATTACCTAGTCTGAAGAATCAATTAATCAAATCTAAAGAATTTTTTTACTTTTACTAAGTTAATATTCTCTTACGTCTATAGGGAGAGGATCATTTTCTTGGAGTTAATGAATTTGCTTTGATACAAAGCAATTTGTTTTTTTTTAAGTAATCTGTTTTTACCGTGTACCAACCGCCCGTGTTGTGTGTTTTCATTACATTTGCTAGTAAAAAATAAAAATATAAATAATATAAACTCTCCAAAACACAATTGAAAAAAAAAACCGGCCAAGTGCGAGTTGGACTCGCAAACCGAGGGTTCCGTACCTGCCACCATTTATGTAATCTACAAACACATACAAAAATATTTTTATATTTGAGTTGATTGAATGAAAAGTAAATTGCGGTTAACGATTTATGACGTATTAAAAAAAAACTACTTCTCTCGATCTAGTCTCGTGCAGACTAATTTTCGGTGGAAGTTTGCATGGTAATATACTTCATATATTTTTTTAGTTTTATCATTCTCTTATTTTAAAAGTTACGGGGGGCGGAAACAGATTTTACCACTTTGGAAGTGTCTCTAGCGCAAACTATTCAGTTTTGAAAAAAATGATATTAGATACCTCAATATCATTTTTGAAGACCTATCTATAGATATCGCACACGTATGGGTTTTATTAAAAAAAATTTTTGACTTTCAGTTAAAAGTATGGGGAACCCCAAAAATTTATTGTTTTTTTTTTTCTATTTTTGTGTGAAAATCTAAATGCGGTTCAGAGAATACATCTACTTACCAAGTTTCAACAGCATAGTTCTTATTGTATTGGAAAAAAGTGGCTGTGACATACGGACGGACGGACAGACAGACAGACATGACGAATCTATAAGGGTTCCGTTTTTGCCATTTGGCTACGGAACCCTAACAACAACGCCACCGCCAGATAGCTCTTCATATCTAGGAAGTTTATGAATTAAAAAGTTTTGGCTGAAGTTAAAACTTGTGATTGCTCGGTTGTAGTGTGCGCGTAGTTCATATTTTGAGCAGCCAGCTCTTATACATACTTGATATAATTGGTGTATCATTACCACTCGTGAGATTTATGAACGCGCGCTTTGCTTTAAAAAAAAAAAAGCCCGGGGGAGTAATTTAGGACGTAATGACTCTGTTTACGAGTAAGTGTGATGAAAAGTCTATTAATTCGTTAATTAGTTTACTTATACTTACCCATCCGGCGGTAATTGTACATTATTATGTGATTTTTACTTTGTCCTTGGATGTATAGTTTGTTTACCTGCAACAGAAAAAAAATATAAGAACAGAAATTTCAAAAAATTAACAAGCAAGACGTATCTAATTGAATTGGTCGTTGGATTGAATCAATAATCATTAATTATTAGTACAAATAAGATCTGTTTAGTAAATTTTATGAATTTTACTTATTATTTTAATATATATAAAAACGTGTCGATGCACAACATAACAATTGTAAAAGTTTAGTTATTAAGACAAAACGATTGAATTAGACTTTAGGTGTGCTCTTGAATAACAAGTACCTGGGGACCAAGCTCTGCTCGTTTTTTTATAACGCCATCTATTGTCAAGCAGCTTTAGTGTTGCTTAACAACGCCATCTATTATCGAGTAGCTTTAGTGTTGCTGTGTCGGTAAAAATTATAGTGTTACTACTCGCCAATAGATGTCAGGAAGAGTCATATTTATCAGTTTATCATTGCCTAAAAACACGGATGAAACGAACCTAGCTTGATCGATTTATCGCCCCCGAAACCCACTGCATACTAAATTCCATGATCATTGTTGGAGCCGTTTTCGAGATTATTATATATATTATATATACATATATACAAGAATTGTCACTAGTATTAGATTAAATTAATTTATTCGGCAAAGTAGGGGCAAAAGTATTGAATGACTGATATGACCCACTAGAAATAACTCCGGCAGACCTTTTTTAAAATTACAGAAAATATTGCCTTCATGAATAGACGTTTTTGTTGCAAGTATTTTTTGGAAATATGTAACTAACAGAAGATTTTAGAGAACAATGTATTTCTTCTATCACCTATACCGAACGGTCTTATCGAAATTGGATTAGTAAAAATAATACTCTAACCAAGTTTAAGTTTTTTTTGAAGTGAAAACTTCTTTAGCGGCGTTGTGCACTTTTTTTGGTATGGGTAAAAAATGATAAACTCGCGTCAGGTCACGTGTCCTAATCGTGGAAATTCGTAAGACGGAAACCGTAATGCCACGCTTATTATAATTTTATTTTTAGTATTCGCGATTATGAGTAGTACAGGGAGGTTGGATATGGAATTTTAATTCTATGACAGATTGCGATGTCAAATATACTACGTCAAAAAAGTAAATACACAAACATTATTATTTCTTGACAATGTCAAAGACATGTCTTGTGACATATTTGAGTGTTAAGCGCGAATCGTGTGTAAAGGTTTTCACTTCTGCTCCCGGAGTGCAACTCGTTTTTTTTTTAATTAAAAGTATATTATATTAATTATTTATCGACTAGGTTAAATAATGTTATTACAGTGAGATATTAAATAAAGCCACGATACCCTAAAATTATTGTGTGTAAAGCAGTTTGTAAATAGCTTAATTTGGGTTTTATTAGACAGCATAACCTAATAATTTCGTCATATCCGTCCGTCCGTCACAACTTCACCATTTGTTCATCTTTTACAACCGATGACCTTTTAGATAGATTCAACACATTTTAATGATCATTGTTTAATAAATTTTACAAACTTGTAAAACAAGAAATTTACGTCAAATTTCTTTTACAAACTAGTCTCTAAATTGTTAAAAAAATAAAAAAAAGTTTGATCGAAATTAAAGGATTCATCATTAACGTAAGCGTTTCGGCTCCATCATCAGATCAGCTCCATGACAACATTTTCTTGCATTGTCATCCGATTTACATATGTAGGTAAAATTTGAGCTCAATCGCAGACTGGGGAGTGGGTCAAATTTACTTTGTAAGATTTGATTACAGACATGGGACAGGTGAAACTAAATAAAAGCTTGTAATAAAAAACGGTTAGTATACAACTTTTACTAAAGAAGTCAGTGTCTTTTTCTTTTAACAACAACCATTAGTATTTTTCTTACTTGAAACAAGTAAATAAAAATTAGTCTTAGTATTTGACAACTAACCAACAAAATGAGCCCAACCTCCACGGATTGAGGCTGGGGTGACAGCGTAGCATCAGGCGGACCGTAAGCTTGTTTGCCACCTTAGTGGTATAAAACATCAAAATTTTTTGCTACTAACCGTTGAAGAGTACCATTATCTTCCGCCAGAATGCGTCATCAACAAATCGTCGCCAAATATTATGTATTGGAATCGTCAAAACAAACCAAATAAACCCAAACTCAAAGGGTTTACTACAATTCATTGATGAGTTTCACTACCCTGGTCCCATTATCTGATCAGCTTGATGAAACTTTATTATTATTATTCGTTTTTTATTTTTGTCATCGGTATGTAAATGTTTATCATTTGCAAAGTTTCAAATCGATACGACTTTCAAGATTTGTTCCAATAGTTAAAAAGTTGGTTACAGGTAAACAGGCCGTTTTCGTTCTGGGATAAGTTCATGAGGTATCCAGCGACAACAAAATTTTCTGTTTTAAATGTTGATGTAACATGTTTTGAATTTGGCTTATACACATCCCCAAATGTCTTCGAATCTCCTCATAGGTGATACGCCGGTTTCTTCAAATTGGTTGCCTGACAGTAGCCACATGTTCCTTAGTGATCGCAGTTGACGGCTGACCTTTTTTTTTCATCACGCAGATAAACACGGCGACGATCAAACTCTGCGTACCAACGCCTTATACGCTGTCAAAAGAGGTGCTTCCCTCCCAGAAGTATTTTGAAGACGAGCAGTGCAGTCTTGTAGTCAGTGAACTTTTAAAAACATAAAAAAATCATCGCCCGAGAATCTTTTCGCGTTACTTCTATTTTTCTACGGACGACAAACATCAACTTTAATAAAAACAATTGACCCGCGATTTCCCGCTTTTTTTTTTTTTAATCAATGGTTTCTTATGTTTTAAAAAACATAACATTCGAAATTTAAACATTTATGAGCAGCCAGGAGCGCAGAACTTTCAGTATGCCCTATGTATCACATTTAAATTAAACCGTTAGAGATGAATCTCATCTTAATCAATTTTTAAATATAGTTCATATTCCCATGTGACAAAAATCTTATCACATATCGATAAACGGATTTTGAAACGTAAAAAAACGTTTTGTCTTTTTATAAAAACACTATTCTAATATTCTTCGTAGAACTATAGCAAACAGGTGTTACGGTCCGTTACACAATCGACATCTTTAACACATTAAAACAGATTCAGATTTTTACCACACAATTTGTATTAAATGTAACGCAGATTGCATGAAAAGAATTGGGTCCGATATGTCTGAAGGTATACTTACCTTAAGATAAATTCGATTCAATTTAATACCATGGAAAGAGAACATAAGACAACCGAACTACAATTAATTCACAAAATCGATGTACGATTGTTAAGTTACGATCACAATAGTTAAATGTTCTAACACAGAGTATAAACTACCACGTAAAACAGATTCCCGTGGGAAAAGATAAAACTGCAAGTAAAATTACAACACTGTTATACACGACGTTCAGCGAAAATACTTATAGTTTTCTCCTTTCCCACAATGGACTCTGGTAGCTGTAAATCTCAAGATGTCGATTTAAGATCTAGTTGTTTGAATTATGGCTGCGATCGAGGCGTAGTCGGACATGGGCCTGGTCGACTTTCCTCGCCATGTTCGGCGGTGGGCACTTACCCCGGACAAACATTTATATTAAAAGACATTAGAAAGGGCATTACAGCATTATAGCTCACTAAAGGTAGGTATAACAAAATATCGACGGTTCCCGTTTTAAAGGTTGTATAAGCTATTGAGATGGAAATGATGCATGCATAAATGTATATAGTGTCAAAGAACGTATTTTTTAGGGTCCCGTATTCAAATGATTCTAATAGGTGCTTTGTCTATACTGTATGTCTGGCTGTCCAACCTTTAATCGTCTCTATCTTTTGTTCCGTAGTCCAACAATCATTTGACCGGTTTTCTGAGTTCCGAGTGGCTATTGGTGAAATATTTTTGTACACTCATCGTGTGGGGTTTCATTGAATTGGCAATTTAAATTACCAAATTCTTAAACAGTTTCTTTAAATTATTGATAAAATTTGGGTTGTGTCGGTCATTATGTGAAAGCATAAAAAAACAGGAATATTATAGCACATAGGCTAAAATTTTAAACAACACGACAAACGTCACGACACGTGGTTAAGGGCAGAGAGGGAGGAGAAGACAAAAAGGCAGTAGAGGTTGTACATAACTTATAGCAATTTTTTAAGTGTAAGCTGTCGCGAAACAACGTTAGCTAGTATCCGTGATTATTATTTATGTTTTTATATCTTCTAATTCAAATAGGTAGAAAAGTTACGAGAAATCAAAAAAATGAGATTTCCGAAATCAGAAACGATATTCGTTTAACAGCTTGTAGAATTTAAGACATTTATATTTCAGCAAAATTATGACTTTTGCATCTATCCCTGATCTCCATAGGCATTTGTCCTACAAACTCGTGTATGGGACAGATAATCGACCAAATAAAAAAATATATGTTATTTACTACATACATACATAACATCATGCCTGTTTCCAAGAGAGGTAGGCAGATACCAGAAACTGCCACTTGCTACGATCCTGACACTCTTCTCTTGCTTCGTCAACACGCATTAATGCTTTCATAAACATTCGACGGTTTAGAGTACTCTTTACGTCGCCTTTCTGAGGAAGGACTCAATTTGATCAAAAAAAACGTTCGCCGAGGTCTACCTCTACCAATCCCTCCAATCACTGTCACCTTATAATTTTTTCTTGTGCATCTATTTTCATTTATCCTCCCAGCAAGCCCAAACCACCTTAATATACCTTTCTCAATCTTTGTCACCACAATTTAATTCACACCGCAAAGCTTCCGTATCACACTATTTCTTATTATATAATTTAGGGCTAAACCACAAATACTTCTTAATGTTCTCATTTCCATAGCATTAATTCTACTTTCATGGTTTGTTTGCAATACCCAACATTCACTTCCACATATCAGTGATTGAACCAAAACACCCTCATGACAGGTAAACGTAATTTGTCAGACAATTTCTGACTGTTCATAAAGATGTGCAGCGATCCATTCACCGTATTCCCCACATTCGCTCTTTTTTCAATGTCATTCTCACATTTTCCGTCTCTATCCTAGATATACAAATTCTTGCACTTATTTTACTTTCTTTCCTTCCATTGTAACGTTCCTTTCATTAAAGATTTTCTAACAGTGTCATTTCTCGCAAAACCATATCGTTCGTCGTATTAACATTAACGTGTTACCATTTCCTGTAGTTTCTTGCTGCCGATGCAAGAATAAACTGGTCATCGGCATAAAGGCAGCACTTGATAGTAACTTACTAATTCTTAAACCCATTCTTTCTCTTTGAGTAGATTGAACAACCAAGGTGACGCTACATATCCGTGTCTAAAACCTTTTTCGATGTTTATCCAATCTGTGAGTAGACCGTTCATCCTGACACAAGCACTGGAATCTCGATACCAAAATTTCAGTGTTCGGATAAAACGACTTTTTCTAAAAATGAAACCTAGCTAGGTCGATTTATCACCCTCGAAACCCCCCGCATACTAAATTTCATAAAAATCGTAGGAGCCGTTTCCGAGATTCAGATATTATAGATATACATATATATACAAGATTTGCTCGTTTCAAGGTATAAGATATTTTACATATTTATGGAATAAACGGGCCATAATGATCCAAAGGCCTTTTTAAGACTTATCTAACGACCGACATGCGACAAAATATAGATCAATGTAAGTTAAAGAGCAATTTTTCAATTACGAAAGTGTATGGTGGTTTACACAGACACCTTTCCAAATCAAATAATCTTTTTTTTTCTGTATTATTTAACTTAAGTAATCGATCATAGAGCTAGATCATGCAGCAATAAAGCAAGATCCAGGTTCTCGTTATTCGTTTGCAAAAAAACTATTACCTTATACACAGTAGTACAGTATTCATTAATTTGAAACTTAAGTGATTTTCACAGATCACACTTATTGGTAATTTTAAACTTATTTCACACGTTATATTTTAGAAACGAAAGTTTCACAGGCATGTGTGTATGGTCCAAATTACGTGCGATATAACAGTTACGTCGAATTCTACTAATAACGCTTTTGTGTTAAGTTCGGGATGTATACAAAAACCTGCAAGCAAAATTACAAAAAATTGCAAAAGGACGGTTCCGTAAATTGAAATTCATTAAGTAGTGAAAAATTGATCATGTAAACAATTGTATTATTTAAGCTAGTTCAGTTTTGGATTATTTAGATATTTTATCTCTTAGAGTTTACTACCAAAAGAGTGCTCCTAATGCTGCTATTCCTGCCGTCCGTCTATCATATGGCCGTAAACGTTTAGGTATAATCCTTGACATGGTTGTATATTTTTAACCGTAAAGCTCGTAAGTGTATATTATTAGGTTTCAGAATACTTGTTACTACATATATAGCAATATATAACCAAATAAAGGAAACGTCGAAAAAAATTTTTAGAAACAGTAATACACAAGCATCAATTGTTTTGGATATAGTTACAATAGTTGTCCTAAATCAACAAAATACCAACCTGCCGTGCCTACAAAGAGAAACAAATTGCTATTATATTATAAAAAAAAACAGCCATTTAGGCACTGAGAGTTCTGTACCACCACAGAATGCACTTGCATTTGACCAATGTTTAATTATTTGTTGTATTACTTAGTCAGCTCTGACACTATAATTGGTTTAAGTTTCAATCTTGTATTCCTGTTTTAAAGATATACCAAAACAACCTTTTGTTTATTTATTTCTGTGAAACAGATACCAAACAAATAGCCCGATATAAACAGCAATATTATTTTGCAATATGACATTGAGTTGTTAAGTCTTCAATTGCCTAATAATTTCATCCTTTCCAATAATATACCCACATTGCCTAATAATTTTATGTTTAATTCAGCAATAATTCATACGGCTATCTATCTACAATCTAAATACAGCTTTAGATAATAGCTATAGTTGCTAACGGATCTGATTTGAGAAGTTTGAAAATATGTGTCATCGAATGTTCCACTGCGTTTTGATATAACTAAAAATCATATACACCATTATACACATACCCACAAGAAAAATCAAGGAATCTACAAAATAGTTTTAATTAGACGAAATTAAATTAAAATATGTTACTGAAAAATTGTGTTAAAAATTCTTGTGACAAAATTAAGTAGTAATAAGGGTTCGGTATTTTCTCTTATAGAACCCTAAAAACATCAAATTTGATTCAAGTACCTGTATAGGTTGCTACTAATACAATTCCAATCTTATTGTAATATTATATTTGCTTATTTTCCAGCGGACGGCTTCACTAAGGCGGCTTATTATTTTACTTTCAAATGCAGATTAAGGTACTTTGACTAATTACATTATATTGTGAATATGAAGAGTGTGAAATACTTAGCTGAGCTGACCCGTTATAGTGGGACTTCAACATAACTGTCAATCTACCTATTGTTGTTACCCGCGCCATGTACAGCTAGCTTTATCTTGGCCACTTTTATTCGAAACACCGACGATGGACGCTTATCTCATACTACGTCGGACATTAGGCGCCATAGTGAATTACGGACATAGGCGCTAATGCCAGCATTTAGGCATGTTGTGTTACTTTTTTGAAGTGAAAACTTCTTTAGCGGCGTTGTGCACTTTTTTTTGTATGGGTAAAAAATGATAAACACGCGTCAGGTCACGTGTCCTGATCGTGAAAATTCGTAAGACGGATGGAGAGTAGACGGATGGCGCGGCGTAGGAGAGGGAGTATCCCCCTCTCTTTCTACGGCGCGGCGAAAATGTATGCCTGCGCCTGCTGTTTCGTTTATGCGGCGCAGGGCGCTTGCGCGAATGGTCGTGTGTTACATAAACATGTTACAGCGTGCTACGCGCATCCATGGATGGTGACAGCTGATGGCTCGACCGTCAGTGTAGTGGCCATACTGCTGTGTATTCGTAAAATTCGTGTATATAAAGTGCATCTTTGTCTTTGTAAAATACGGAAACCGTAATGCCACGCCTATTATAATTTCTATTTTTAGTATTCGCGATTATGAGTAGTACAGGGAGGTTGGATATGGAATTTTAATTCTATGACAGATTGCTACGTCAAAAAAGTAAATAAACAAACATTATTATTTCTTGACAATGTCAAAGACATGTCTTGTAACATATTTGAGTGTTAAGCGCGAATCGTGTGTAAAGGTTTTCACTTCTGCCGGCACGCCCGGAGTGCAACTTTTTTTTTTTTTGTGTGTAATATATCCGCGTAATGAGTGTCGCTTTAGAAATACAACGTGGTAAAACCATGTAAAAGGTATGGTGTACACTATGTAGGGACACAAGAAGTCAATTAGGAACATTGCTGCAAAAGTGCTATGGTAATTTCTCTGTTCAAATTCAATGAAGTTTCTATAGTAAGACATTGTTAGGTACATTCTTGTTACAGATTCTCGGCTAGGTGCAAATTTAAATAAAGTAACAAAAAGTCGAGGATGTCAATTATTTAAATGAGCAATTCTAGTATAAATAATTTCGTATCTCGGAAGCATCTTTACCGATTTGGATGAAATATTGTATTTACCTAGGCAGTTTGGCAACTCAATGACTGTAAGGTTGAATAAAAACTTTTTTAATATTTTTTTTGTCTCATATTTGGAAACTCACTACGAAGCGCAAGCTGCCCTTTTTTATATTTGGCGCAAAAACAAGCTGTTTAGAAACAAAAAGTTAGGCGAATTCTAAGTATTCTTTGAAAATGTAGAAAAGCGAGGTCCGAGTGCTAATTAAACACTATTTTTTACGTGATAAACCTATTAAGCAGACCGAAGACAAATTGAAAAAGTATTATGGTGATTCTGCGCCTTCTCATGGGATGGTACATAAGTGGTTCACTGAATTTCGTTGTGGACGTACTACCACTAATGACGCGGAGCGCCAAGGAAGGCCGATTGAGGTCACTACGGAGGGCATGGTTAATAAAATACATGATATTGTTTTGGCAGACCGTCGAGTGAAGATACGCGAAATAAGTAATGCTGTGCACATCTCGACTGAACGAGTTTTTTTTATTTTGCATGATATTCTGAGCATGAAAAAGCTTTCTGCAAGATGGGTGCCGCGTTTACTAACAGTCGACCAGTAACAGCTTCTGCTGCCTAGCCATGTATAATCGCAATCCGAGGAGTAAGTTTGTGCGTCGGTACATAAAAGTTGACGAAACGTGGGTCCATCATTATACACCAAAGACTAAGCAGCAGTCGAAGCAATGGACTTCTACCGGGGAACGTGCCTCGAAGAAGGCAAAAACTGTTTGCTCGGCTGGTAAAGTGATGGCCACAGTCTTTTGGGACCGCCAAGGGGTTTGGGACCGGAGCTTACTATGCTGCATTGTTAGATAGATTCAATAAAAAGTTGATCAAGAAACGACAATCTGCACTAGCAAAGAAAAAAAAACTATTTTATCAGGATAATGCACCGGCCCACTCGTCTGCAATCGCGACATCAAAAATTGACGAATTAGGATACGCATTATTGCCATACCCGCCAGATTTAGCCCCCTGTGACTTTTCCCCCTCTTCCCAAACATGAAGAAATGGCTTGGCTGGAAAAGATTTTCGTCAAACGAAGAGGTGGTAGCAGAAACTGAGGCCTATTTATCAGGGTTTGACAAAAAATATTTTTTTGATGGATTGAAGAGGTTGGAACATCGCTGGACTAAGTGCGTAGAGTTGATAGGAGATTATGTAGAAAAATTAAAAAATATATATGTAAAAAGAGTGTTTCTTCTTTCCAAAGACTTATCAAACCGCCCTCGTAGATTGGATTTTGCTTTTTGCTTTCAGTAAAAAAGGAGAAAAGAAAGGCTACTGTACCCACGTATATACATCCGAAAACGTATACCACGCAATCGGATGGAATAATTTATACGCAATCCCTTTTAAACCGAGCATACCTGCAAAAACAAAATGTAGTTCAGATTTACGTAACTTCAACTTCAAATCTATTTAATAAGTCGAAGATCGTTAGGTAACACTACAGGCGCGGGCGTTGGTATCTTGGTAAGTGTTATCTCATAAGGGCAGGCTTGTTAACATTTTGTTTGAAAACGAATGCGATTCGTGACTACACGAATATTCGTAGATCCCTTTCGATCGTCACGAATACGGTTTACCATTTGTATAGGCGTGTCCAATTTGGATTGCTGTGGGAAGTGATAAATTAATAGTACCAATAAGCTATACGCAATGAAATGTTCTGACACATTTTGATCGATAAGTAGACTAGTGTCTCTGTCAAGTACCTATAGTCGATATGATTGTTTGCTAACACACAGTATCGACAGTCATAAAACGTAACGTTTGAAAGGTTATAGAACTTTCCTATATTGCCATGTTTAGAACCTGTATTCCTATGTCAAGCCAGACACTTATCAAAGACTTGTATGCCGCTACTAGACCTACAGGATCAAATGCAAGGGTCGATTACCTTAGCTCTAAGGGCACAAAACCATGCTTCCATTTAAGAGAGCGATATAGGCCAGAAAGTTCATATCTGTAATACTAACGATATGCGTGTAAATGTACTAAAAATCATTACTCAATGGCATTACTATGAGATATATTCGTTATATAATTCTTAAGTAATTTATGCCATAATGACGCCTTGAAACTTATATTTTTTTGTATGGAATTTAACGTTTTTCCGTTTTGTAGTCACTTTTTTTTACTTTTTGCTACAATTTAGAGTCAATGCACTAGATAATAAGCTATTTTAATTATTTAACCAACTTTCATTACAAATGCATATGCAATACACGCTTTAAAAATAGAGACAAGTAGCAGAACAATGGTCACTTCCAGATTATTTATTGCATTAAATATAATAAATGAAAATTATTCAGTAGACGATCTAGCCTATATCTTATGACAAGTTCACATATTGTCGCAGTTTGATTCTTATATAGTAGGTTTATCTAATCTAAACTACTCAAACGAAATGACAAGTAAAGTCGCAAAACAATTTAGAAAAACTAAATTCCGCATTTCTTTATTCTAAAGTTCACTTCCTATAGTTACTCTTCTACGCAGCATCTGAGAAATATTTTTATGAATAGTCCCAAGAAAAAACACGTTTCCTATACTAATCAGGGTAACCGAGTTCATTATAGCAAGTTTGACGAAATTATTTCACAACCCAATTATGATGACCTAACTAAAACTTCATAAATAAACAACATGGTTGTTATTTTATCCCACACATTCGCGTAAAACAATTAGCTACCTTACGACAGTTGTTTTTGTATTTAGATAATATCAGTCTAAGCGCATTATTACAACACCTTCGGATTTTTCTATTATTTAGAAATATGTATTGACAATGGCTATTCATAAACTATTAAGTATAAAACATAGGAATGCGGAATCTTGCATTTAGTCTAGTTTTAACAATGAGTGACAGCGGCTGTTCCTTATATTTGGGCCGGTTTGGTAAGTATTCTGGCTGATTTAATGAAATTTACGGGAAAACGGTGAATTATGGTATCGGTCTTTTTAATTTTTTATTCATGTGTGCATGCAACTAACACCATCTTAATTATTATTAACTTATTAATTATACTTGTAAATTCATTAATTTATATTTTTAATAATTAGACTTTAATAACTATCTATCGAGATAATACTAATACTACCATGACAAATAAAAATAAAAGTTTCAGCATTTTTTGAAAACCATTCCTTAAGGGATAAAATCCCGGAAAAATAATTTTCCTGCCTAAAGACCAGTTTACATTATTCCAGTCCAACGGTTCCAGCACTGGAATGCACTGGATCTCGTGAGCAATCCAGTGCAGAAACTGGATCAGCGGTCTACTTTTGTATCCAGCGTAACTGGAATCATGTAGACGGCCAATCCAGTGCCATTCCAGTGCTGATAGAACAATTGTACAGGTAACTAGACTCGACCGCATACCTACTGAAATAATGTAAACCAGACTCAATACGTGTTGCGTGTTTTTGCGGATTTTAAATGACTGGAATGATGTAGGCGATATCACCAGTCCGCTTTGGGTTACTGGACTGGTGATAATGATTGGGAATAATGTTTACTGGCATTCAAAAATAAACCATTATTTTTATGTCCAAGCGGACGAAGTTGCAAAAAAAAAATTATCATTCAGTATAGCAAATCATACCTCTTTTCAGTTACAAGCCTATTTTTGATGTCTTCATTGAGCATTTGCGCGATATGGTGCGGTGATGCCACGTGTTCTTGGGAGTACAAATCAGTGGGACCAGTATGTGGAACTGATGGAATAACGTACGGCACCCTATGTGACTTGATGGAGGCCAAGGCTAACAGTATTGATCTGGAGGTTGCCTTCAACTACCGCTGTGAGACCCACCCGCTGGAACGCTGCAATAAGGCCATTATCCCAATCTGTGCCACAAACTTGCAAACTTACGACAATCTTTGTTTATTTGAGAAAGCTTTTCAAAATGACGGAAGCCTCCGCATATTACACATGGGAAGCTGTCACTAAATACATATGTATGTTAAAGTGTGCGATGGACCTTTTTGTCAATAAATTTTCTTAGACTCCAAAGGAACTTCCACGATCGGCAGTTTCGGGATTTAGTCTCCATGTTCTTACGAAACATAATTTTCATCTATAAAGAGTAAATAAGATAGATCACCCTTTGTATAAAAATTAAATTATTTTTAATCGAACAGATATTATACGGTTCTGTAAAAAAGGGTTATTTGCTTTATTACTAGACTTCCTACGTGCCCACTGCTGGGGCATCGCCCTACCATTTCACCGAAAAGCAAGCGGTGTGAACAACCAATTTACTTGAGAAATTTAGAAAAAACTTATCACCTACAACACTGTGGTGAACGTCCGCTCCTTCAAACTTGACTCTAACAAAATTTAGCACTTTAAAGCTCAATGTTTTGCAAACGGATACCTTAATCGAAAAATAATTTTGTCACACAAAATGATGGCTCCAAAGAATCAGAAAAATATGAATTTTTAGTTCGGTGTATAAATATTAACAGATTCAGAGATTTGGTTTCAATATTATTTCCTATAACTATAGCTTAGTTTTTAGGTGTAACTTTTAATTGGCCAGTTCTTTATAAAATTTATCGCGAGATATTGGGTAATATTACATATTAGGTATCAATAAAACGGAAGTGTCGCTTGACTGCTTATTTGACAACAGTTGTACAGGAAATGAAGCAAAATATAGCACACACACTTGCTTGGCTTCTGCAATACTATACGATGACATGTGCGACAACGATTTCTGTATATTTAGGCACCAAGTTTGTTTAGGTACCTTGGTGGTAGTAGGTACAAAGAATGGCAAATTGACTGCCGGACTCCCGCACTATAAGGATTCCGTACCACCACACAATATAAATGTCGCAGCCATCTGGTTAAATTAGCCAGTTAATTGAACGCCTAGGCAGATCGTCGAGTATGTAAAAGAAAAAAACAGAAATCGCACTATTTAAGTCATGTGAGGTTAGGTTCAGATTCTCTTGGGTCAACGTAGATGCGGAGCGAGTGAAGCGGAGTGTTCCAATCAAGTTTCATATAATAATCTGTTCAGTTATATGATAATTTATTTTCCATACACAACGATCTGCCTACGCGCCCATTAAACTGGCTAATTTAACCAGATGGCTGCGACATAAAGACAAAGTCTTAGCAACAAGGCGATAAAATAGTGGTTTGTGCCTGATAAATAATTATGGGCAAACTGACAACTTTGTCCGTTAAAGTGTTAAAGACTTTTAAGTAGTATGTTGACTAAAAATATAAAAATAATTTCAAAAGTGGTCTTTTAAAGTCTACTTGATTAAAAATATTTTGAGGATAAGGCCATTTGGCAACGGACCTAAAACCAACAGTGAATTTCTACACTGGACTTAAGACTTAAGTTCAAACAAACTTAAAAATTTATTCACTAAACAAGATAAGTGACAACCCTAAAATTAGCTGTTTGGGATCATGTTTCCTGAAAAAAAAAAACGATCTTTGTTAAATTCTGTTATGACTTATGACACCGTTTTCCAAGTGCTTGACTTAGTAAGCAATTTATAATTTTGTTACAACCTGTATAGCAACATTTCAATCCTGAAAGACTTTTTTTTTATGCATATTTTTGGGTGATTAGCACTAGAACATGTATTAATAAACGTGATAAAAATGTGCAATAACCTTAACATATATGGCTGGTGGCTGAATGCGAAAAGCAGAGGACTGCGAGTAATGGCGCTCAATATGGAGGAGGTAAATAAATAAAAAATAAAAAAATAAATATTTTTGGACATTATACACTGCACTGTCAGAGATACGAACGAACGGAGAAAAAGAAACGTAAATAATATGATAAGTATTTTTTCTCAGGAACATAGTCCTATTAATAGTACTCGTACTTTCTAATAATATTACAAATATGTTGGATGTTTGTTACTCAATCACCCTTCAACCACAAGACGGATCGCGATGATTGACATAAGTTAGGTCCTGGAGCCTATGTCCTATATATAGGCTACTTTTATCCCGAAAAATTAAAAAAAATCCCACGAGAATAACTAAAACCAAACTATAGCTACATCTAACATCATTAGTAGAAAACTCCATTAATATAATTAAGGAGTTAATTAAGAATTAAGATAAGCGAATTTAGGGCGGGCGAAGCCGCTGGCAAAGTCTAGTGCCTAATAAACGTGGATATTCCGCGGTAATGGATTCAAAGGACATATTATTTATCGATAATGTAAAGAAAACAATTTCTAATCGATAATTACATAATTACAATGTCTTGTTTACTTGCTGTAGAAAAGTGACGAGGACTATACGCTTTTATTTCTGCAACGGTCACTTGAAATACGGTTTCAGTGTTCAGAATCTTTTTCATAGGAGTTCTTGGTAAGCATTTATTATATAGTATATTAGAAATACCTCAGTGCTTAAAAATTTAAGTCTTTAACTATGTTGCCAGTGATGGACAACTTATGGTACCTACTGACAGAGTTCACGGGAACTTTAAATACGCACGCTAAAAATTAAGTCCACGAAGAAAAAAAGAATTGTGTAAAATCAGCGAGTATATCGCTCCCAATAACCCCCTTAATCCACAACTGTTGGTCTAATAGGTATATAAGATCGGAAGTCAAAACTATAGAATGACCGACATAGCTTAGCCCATATCATCCTTTGTAATTCTATCAGATTTGCACTAAACTCAAGTCACTTAATAATAATAGTCACTATAAACAAGTAAACCTTCAAAAAAAAAAAATCCTATTTAGTTTCTTGGATTTGAAACCGTTCCAATAATGGAACAGTAGAATAATAAATCCACTGGTATTACATAATGTATAAAGAGGTTTATCTTTATAAAAGTGTAATTATACAAAAAGGTAAGTGTTTTATTATACTGTATAAACGCAACAATAAAATTGAGTTATAAGCTTTATATAACTAAATTATTATTATACATGCTTTAATTAAGTATGAAAAACAAAAGAACTTTTATTATAAAGAGCAACATAACAAGTATTACACTTCACAGAACCACAAACGCACCATTCACATCTGGTGTTTTTGTTGTTTGACTATATTATGCTGTGTTTTCCTGTCCAAGCTAACATAATTTAAAACAAGCAACTAACAATGTTTACGCAGTGGAGTTCATGGGTTCAAGAAGGATTTCTTTCTTCAATCCAATCTTTTTTGCCTGAAGATATGTAATCAATGTTTCTCGTAAAAATGATGATAAATTCAAAGTGTTGTCATTGCTTGCTAGTGATCATACCTTTTAGATCTGTGTGTTAAGCATTATTGACGATAAATGCGTTAAGATTTCACTTTCTGATCCAATAGACAGCCACCTACTTATTGCTTACAGTTTACCATTTACCTAGGTTGATATATTTCTTTTTCGTTACTCCTTAGAGAAGCCTTTCTTTTCAAGGATTAAAATGCAACTCATACATTGCTGTTGACAGAACAATAACTTACACGTTGCCACGTTGGCCATCGTATCAGGTTGAGATGTTTTGAGAGTTGCCAGAGGTACTTTTAACTTTTTCTATATTAATTTGAATTGAGATAATAGCCCGAAATTACATATCTTCAGCTGTCTCAGGTAGACTCTTTATCACGACTGCCCACGTCACTCTTGTCGCTGTGGTTACACAAGTACCAACATCATGTATATTTATAATTCCTTTTCAGTTATACTTTCAAGTCTGGTGCCAAATACAGTTTCAAAATCGTGTGCTGGGACGAAACTCTTATGCGGTACTGATGGAGTTACGTATTTAAATATTTGTGAATTCGATCAAGTGACGCAGAAAACCAACGGTCTTGAAATAGAGTACAAGGGTAAATGTATATGCACTCCGGAAGAAAAAACTGAGTGGAATCCTATTTGTGGCACAGATTCTGATACTTATGCCAATTACTGCGAATTTCAAAAATCGAAGACATTTAATCCGAATCTGAGAGTCAGGACTCATAATGTTTGCGAATATCTTATGAAGAAGGAAGCATTGTCAGCTCGTGAGGCATTCAAGCTATCAAAATGGAAGAGCTTTATGCCTAAGGAGCTGTATGAGGAATTGGCCAAACGTCCGGTCTACGATGCGTAGTTTAGCACTTGAAAAATAAATATTAAAAAAGTAATAATATTTTGATTTGAGTGCAAGGCTGAATTGTAAGTCAAAGTCGTGTACCTAGAGTTCTTTATAAAGGTATCTTCACAATGAACTGCTAAGTAAGAGGTTTCTGTCTTTGATGGTTTACAAAATATCTACTAATAAAATAAAAGATACCTATTCTAGTAGACCTACAATTTTTATTGATAATTTAGAGTATATTTTATTTTCGTCTAGAAAAACAACACCAAGCCCTAATTAAACCTACTCTTATAATGTGCATTGATCAAATTTGTTCAATATTCGTCGTAACTAGCTATTATTCAAATTAAGTTTACAAAAACACTTTGCTATTTATTGAGCTTCCTAATGATATTTCCACGTTAGACACAGTCAGATGCCTTAAACAAATCACAAAACACTCCTAGAGCATCATGTGAATCCTTACAGGGTGCAAATATATTTTTTAACAGTGCCACTGCTGCATCAGTTGTGGAACGACCTTTCACAAAGCCAAACTGTTTACTTCTAAGTGAGTTATTGATTGATACCAAAATGGCTTAACACTTAACAAAGTATAATTTTCTAGAGAGTACTTAGTATTGAAATAGGCTGAAAATTAGTACGATCTCTTGAACTACCTAATTTACAAAGAGGAATGACTTTGCTAAGTTTCATCTCATCAGGAAATACACAACTATTAATAATTATGGCTAAGGGTTATGCATGAATTATCGACTGTATCATCTAAGTAGCAAAAAATATCATTAAAAAAAACCTAATTCTAATTTCCCTGGTCCATCCCTTACTACCCTACGCAAAATGGAACTATTCGGAGGTAAGCTCTACCATATATGTAAGTAGACATCGGTTTACAAACCTCTTCGATTTTGAAGCAGGTAAGAAAAATATTAAATTACGTGAATAAAATTACATAATTCCTTATCATAAAATATGTAAGGTGCTTTAAGACTCCTCAATTCGGGGAACTGATAAAAATACTACTTAAAATAATAAAAAAAATAAAAAAAATAACTTCTTATTTAAATTAAAAAACACGATTCGCTTTTGTAGGCAGCATTAGTTGTACTTTAACCATTTTTAATTTTCAATAACAAGTTCGGCGCAACTACCCCGCCCACTAGCCATAAAAACGCACTTACCTCACGATTTCGATTGCTAACTGAATGAATAAAAAGAATGTTTAGGGTGAGGTATGTCGCCATAATGCCGCCATAAAGTTTCTTAACATCCTAAACTATATAAAATACCTTCACCATCAGCTATTGTCGCATCAAGGTAAGCAGCATAGTAAAGATCGTTCTAAATGTACTATGCATTATTTATCGTAGAATAACCTTGTTTTTAATGACTTGTTACAATAGATATGGTACATTTGCTCGTAGGCTAGTCACTCGGAGTAACATATACACAAATATTGTCAACTTAATCAGTAATTTTTATCAACCTATCACCTGTTATGCCATAAGTCACTGTAACTGAGCTAAGACACATTTGAATACAATAGCTTGTCCTAAGATGAGAGTGATTGCGATCAAAGAACTACATAAAATATTCATGTGACTATTTATCATAACTTGTTTGTTGCAATCGCCATTCACTTTAAACATTACTTAACTTAAAACTGTTATGTAATTTGCTCTTAATCTTTGATTAAAGGAAAAAATTATGATTTACAATTACCTATTTGTTATTATATTTTATTGCCAGAGTAGATATATGAAATTGGCAACACAACTTACTTTAAAGCTTACACAGAAGTAGGTAAAATAGAGAAAAATATTTCATAAAATTAAAAACACACATTTTTAGTTACAAGCTTCGATCTAATTTCCACCAAAATCTTAAGTAACTCGGAATCGTCATTTTGTTTAGTCGCAGCAATTAAGAGGCAGTACTATGTGAAACAAAACTTGAGTTAGAACAAGGATGACGCGATATGAGTAGCAAGCGTGAGTAGTGCAGCTACATCTCAACTCACTGAGATTTTCATGTAAAAACATGAAATAAATTAATAGTTTATTATGCATTTTTTGAGAACAATTTCTCAAAAATGCTTTTGCTCGGGGTTTCAAGCACTATCACGGATATGCTACAGCAAAGAAGCAAAGTTAAAAACTTATAGCACTTAGATAGAACTTAGCAGATTTGTTTGCCAAAACTTAAAAAAAGAGTAAAGGGGTCAATTTAGGTTTTTTTTTTTATCGAACAAAAGTTTGTTAATCGTGTTTTCATGTTTTTTAGGGTTTGAACCATATCCCGAAGAACACAGTCAATAAATTTTAGTCGGATCTGCTCAGCGGATCCGAAGAAATCTTTGCCAATAAAAAATTAAATTACTAAATTTACTAAGCAATTGATTACATTAGCGAGTAAAACAAAACGATTAGTAGGTAACTACCTACAACCTACTATCTAATTTTCACTATTACTTTTGTGTGTTACGTACAAGCTTGGCCATTAAGTACCCAGTAATTGGTATAACAACACAGTAACACAGCACATTTCTTTTTGGCTAATATATTTGTATAGTCAAATATATATAATATATATGCATATATAAATACTAATAATAGCATTGCGCAAATGTAATACTTATCTGACTTTTTTTATGTTGCACTTGAATAAATAAGTAAACATTTAGATAATAATCATATTAAACAGCTAATTATAAAAAAGTGTGTGCCCGTGCGATAGAGTTCTAAGAATAATGGCTGCATTTCCCCTCTGTATCAAAATACTTATTCTATGAGCGAGAAATGATCCAGACATCTTGTCACCAGAAGCAGCTTTAAAGCGATACCTACTATTGATTTTAATAAAATATTAGCAGATGGACCCCATGGGCCAGCGCCGTGGCTCTTGCACTCGTTTCCCTAAATTCCACGTAAGTGCCATCCCTCAATAAAGGTCGGCCATGCTCCCAGGGAACGAGTGTCATACCATCAGGCCATTTACCATCAACACGCACCACACCCTCAGGTTCAAGAGTGGATGGTACGTTAATGGTGAAATCACACTATTAAGTGAACCGTGACGGATGAATTTGCCGGCACTTTTTCGACATAAAGGTCCATGAAGTCCAAACTGGTAAACATCGCTACCCGAGTACCTGTGAGGACAGCATACCGCAACGCCCAGGCGAAATCCCAAAGTTACTCGGAAACTGTCACTGTCAAGCAGTGTACCCACATTGTGTTAAGCCAATAAATAGTCAGATTCCTTTTCCGAGACTGCTGGTAAGCGGTCTTTGTCTGAAATACTATTAATATTTTGATGCAAAAAGTATGAGCACATTGTACCAGTGCAGTGTCCCAAAGTTTTTGTAAATTTGGTTCCTTTGGAATACCTTCACTTGCTAGACAAGGTAAAGCTGGCGTACAAAAAACTTGGTGTACTCAACAGAGCGAAACAGTACTTCACGTCGGGGCAAAGGTTGCTGCTTTACAAGTCGCAAGTCCGGCCCCATATGGAGTAGTGCTGCCATCTCTGGGCGGGTACACCCGGATATCAGCTTGGCCCTTTTGACTCGGTTCAACGACGGGCTGTGAGAATTGTCGACGATCCTAAAATCACTTGCGGTATCGAGCCCCTAAGTCTGAGGAGAGACTTTGCCCTCCTGTGTGTGTTCTACCGCTTGTACAATGAGTTGTGTTCTGAGGAATTGTTCAAAATGATGCCCACGGCTACTTTCTACCATCGCACCGCTCGCCATCGGCAGGGAATTCATTTTCACACTTTAGAACCGAAATGGTCGCGTACAGTGCGGTTTCAGAGAAATTTCCTCCGGCGAACGCTTAGGTTGTGGAATGTGCTCCCTGCCAAGGTTTTCTCTAAGGACTACAGTATGAGGTTCTTCGAAAAAGAAGTTATTAGATTTCTGAAGGGTCGGCAACGCGCGAGTAATGCCCTTGGTGTTGCAAGCGTCCATAGGCTACGGTGACCGCTTACCATCAAGCGGACCGTAGGCTTCTTTGCCACACCTTAGTGGTATAAAAAAAAAATCTCCACCGGGACAGTGCCTTCCACTCATCTGTAGCGTGTGTCCAAAAAGAAATCTTGATACTATTCAAAGTTATAGCATAAACCTTCTACACTGTGTACGGTAGCATAGTAGTAGTCGTAGTAGTAGCAGTAGTAAAAAATCACAATGTAGGCGGTCTTATCGCTAATGAGCGATTTCTTTCAGACAACCTTTGGGTAGAGGAAATTACAAAATAAATACGAGGGGTTAGGAAGTGCAGATGATATGTCGAACCGATAACCGATGGGGAAGAAAGGGGAGGCCTGCGTTCAGTAGTGGACGTCTTCCGGCTGAAACAAGCGAACGAGTAGATACTTCTTCTAGAAAGGTTTTTCTATTTATACTGTTGACACGGACTGTTGAAAGCATTCTTCACATCTATTTTTAAAAGGACATCTGCTTTGTCCTCCAAAAGAAAACTGCGCACCGAATGAACGGTTCCTTCACAGCCTCCTTTACTGTCAAAACCTAACTGGCGTGGTTGAAATTTTACTTTCTGGTGGGGGCTATGTATCGACAGGCTAATTGAGAAGCTAGCTTCCGAAATGTACACCCAATTGCTATTGGGCGAATTTTCAATTTTTTTCATTAAAGGTTCATAGTCGGACACAATCAAGTATTGAGGTAACGTGTAAACTAAACCGGAAAGCATAAAGTGTATTTATATCAGCTATCTAACATTGCTAGTAGATACTCAAATACAAAATATATAAAGAATGAACTACGATAATATTTATCAGCATATTATTTTGTTGCAAACTTAAAAAAGGTATTCATTTTTGACGACACTGCTTTTTAGTAATCTCGGAAAATGGCTTGTGTAAGATATTTACAATTTATTAATTTAATTAAAACATTTATTAATCAGCGTCTCTGTTGGTGACACAGGTGGAGCTGTTCTAAGTGATATCAGTTAATTATGCTGACGCTTAAATTAAAAAAATATTTTAATGACTAACACACATTTTCACATTAGTAATAATATCTAATACCTTTAAACGAGCAATTCTCGTATATATATATATATATATATATATATATATATATATATATATAATCTGAATCTCGGAAACGGCTCCACCGATTTTCATGAAATTTTGTATGGCGGGGTTTCGGGGGCTATAAATCGATATAGCTAGGTTTCATTTTTAGAAAATGTTGTTTTATCTGTGTTTTCAGGCAAAATATGACTATTCCTGACATATTTTGGAGAGTAGTAATACTTTTATTTTTACCGTCACAGCAACACTAAAGCTACTTGAAAATAGGTGGCGTTGTTAAATAAAAACGAGCAAAATGCAAATAAAAAAATCTATAGGGTACTTCCTGTTGACTTAGAATCATAAAATTTGGCAAAAGGGATGGTTATGAGACCTCACATGTAGAGTAAAAATTCTAAAAATTGATTATTTGTATACCATCATGTAAAAAATGGTCTGTCTGTCAGTCAAGACGCATTTTCCCAGGGACGTGTATCTAGTTAAAATTTATATCTAACACTTTTATACTATCAACTACGCCAATATAAAAAATTAGCTTCTAAATCAATGCAATCAAAAAATACAGCCATATATTTTGACACTTGCAAATAAATCAAAAGCCCGTTGACCTAGAATCTTGAAACGCAAGAAGCAAGGTCTCACAATACATTAAAAAATAGAAAGAAAAAAAATACGGAAAGTATATATGTAGGTATATCGATGTATGGGAGATTAGGGTTCCGTACCCAAAGGGTAAAAAAGGGACCCTATTACTAAGACTCCGCTAACCGTCCGTCCGTCCGTCTGTCACCAGGCTGTTTTGACAGAAGATGTATTTCTGTTGCTATATCAACAAATACTAAAAAACAAATATTGAAATAAAAATATTATTAAAGTATAAAATAAATATTGAAGGGGGCTCCCATAAAACAAACGTGATTTTTTTTGCTTGTTTTTGCTCGATATTGATAACGGCAACAGGCGCTTGAAAAATTCACAGAATATTTTGTTAGACATTCAATTTAAAAATAATTACATTAAAACAAAACAAATATTTAAGGGGGGCTCCCATACAACAAACGTGATTTTTTGGCCGTTTTTATAGTTAATGGTACGGAACCCTTCGTGCGCGATTCCAACTCGTACTTGGACGATTTTTCAAGCACTTGCTGGGATTGTATTATATAGCCTTAAATTTGGCTTACCTGTGTAACCTCAGTGACAATACAATAATATGGTACCATAGAGTCGGTCTGATGATAGAGTCTGAAGTTGGCCATTGTAGTTTCTCAATTGATTCCCTCGCAGCCTACATAGTTGGTAGTGTGGCCGGATGCTGTGCAGAGAGTGTGGGTTCGATTCCCGTACTGGACAAACATGTATGTGATAAACTTTTGTGTTTGTCTTGAGTCTGGATGTACATATGTATGATATACAAAAAAAAAAGTATATAAGTGGTCTGATGATAAACCCAGAAAGGCGCCAAAGGAACTTAGTACAAAACATAGTATTGTCGAGTTCGGCATGACCAAGGATTACAAACTGAAAGCTTAAAAGAATACAATTCGCGGCGCCTTGCAGCGCGCTTTATACAAACGAATTCCTGTTCACATTCCTGTTTACCCGGTCAACAAGTAGGCAGGTGTACCACAGTTGCACGAGAATATATAGATATCGAACCATTTATTAGTACCTAAGTAAATAGTTGTATCATATCATAGTTAGGTAATAGCAAGTCATATTTTGATTAAGTAAGCTTGTTAAATATTAATAGATAGTTATTTTATGATTTATTATACAAATCCATTACGATAGATTTTAGGTATAAATTAAATACCTATACATACGTTTTATATAATAAAAATTCAAATTAAGCTTTTTGATTAATATTGAAAATCATAATATACATAACAGTATACCTACGTGTATAACTAGTTTATAATACAATGACATCATAATAGAAAAGCTCGAATAAGGGGTAAAGGAAGGCAATAACCTCATAAAAAAAGTGCAAAAGTATCTAACAGTTTTGTTGAGTGAGACACTGGATAGCGAAACGAATTATTACTGACTATATTTAGATATATATAGCTCAAATAGTTAGCACGCTGAAATGGCAACATCGCTCATCAAACCGATAAATAACGCAGCGTGGGACAGGTGGAGAAACGACCTGGGTTCGAGCTGCAGGAAGTCGATAGGCGCAGGCGGGTCAGGACCAGCCGTTATGGAAACCAATGAGGGAGGCCTATCTCGAATATAAACGACGAAGACGTGGTGCGGTAAGACCATGCCCGAAAAGGTCGTTAGATCACATACATCGAATTTTAGGTTTATCGCTATTACCTCCCTCCTCTCCAAGGTGATGGAGCGTGTGATCAACGCACAGCTTCTAAGATACCTAAAAGAACATGACCTGGTCAGTGACCGTCAATATGGCTTTCGCCACAGTCACTCGACTGGTGACCTTGTAGTGTATTACACACATCGTGGGGCACTAGCCTTTGAGAGTCAGAGGGAGGCTTAGGCATGTAGCCTGGACACAGCGAAGACGTTCGATCGGGTCTAGAGCCGGGGCTTCTATCGAACTTGCCATCTTACAGAGTGCTCGAAGGTTTGTACAAATAGGTGGCTAGCTTTTTGTCCGAGCCATAATTGACGGTAGTTGCTCTGAAACCATGGACATTAATGCTGGTGTCCCGCAAGGCTCTGTGCTGTCTCCTACGCTGTTTTTACTGCATATCAATGACATGTTGGACATGAACAACTGCTATGCAGAAGATAGTACTGGAGACGCTTATTACACGGGTCGTGCAAACATCCCTCGTTCCGTTGTGTAGGAAAAGCGCGGAGAACTTGTGTCTCAAATCGAGACCACCCTGTCTAGGGTCTCTGACTGGGGACGGGAAAACTTGGTCCGGATTAACCATACAAAGATACAAGTCTGCGCATTCACCGCTAAGGATACCCCATACTGTAGTCCCACAATTCCAGAACTCCCCCCTCTCCATCTCCAAGAGTATTGGAATCCATGGAGTTGATATTTCCAGCGATATTGAGTTCCGAGATCATTTCAAACACAAGGTGACGCTGGCGTCCAAAAAACTTGGTGTACTCAACAGAGCGAAGCAGTACTTACTTCACGTCAGGGCAAAGGTTACTGCTTTATAGTCGCAAGTTCGGCCCTATATGGAGTACTGCTGTCATCTCTGGGCGGGTGCACCCGGATACCAGCTTAGCCCTATTGACTCGGTTCAACGACGGGCTGTGAGAATTGTCGACGATCCCAAACTCACTTGCCGTATCGAGCCCTTAAGACTGAGAAGAGACTTTGCCTTCTCCTCTGTGTGTGTTTTACCGCTTGTACAATGGGATTTGTTTGTATTCTGATGAATTGTTCGAAATGATGCCCACGGCAACTTTCTACCATCACATCGCTCGCAATCATCAACAGGGAATTCATTCTCACACTTTAGAACCGAAATGGTTTTCAACCGAAGTTTTCAGAGAAATTTCCTCGCGCGCACGCTTGGGTTGCGGCATGATACGGTGACCGTTTACCATCAGGCGGACCGTTGGCTTGTTTGCCTAATCGACGTTTTCTGGCTCAGACGACGACAACGACTGTAGGTATGAAGTCGTACATATTGTACGAGTATGCCGTATTTGCTTAAGAAGCTAAAAAATCTGCGATGTGTAAACTTCATTCACATATTTTTATTTTAAAAATTAAATTTTACGTGTAAAAATTCAATCAACATTAAAAATATAAAAAAGCCTATAATAAAAATAATGTTCAATTAACTTTTTTTTTTTAATGATATGTAAGCAGGTTTACAATTTCTCACTTGAGGCACGATAAAAAAAATCACATTTGTAATTTTGCAATTCTTATGTCTTGAATTATCTATTCGGAAGGCATTTCATCATTTGAACGTTACCGTTGCAGCAGCAAATTAATGCTCGATGTTGATTTATTTTCCTGCCTATTTTGCTAAAACACTTTACTTTACAGAATGTGATACTTGTCAGTCTGCATTTATTTTCAAAAACAAGGCCAGGACACCACTATCATGAGGAGCACCGAATACCCGAAAAATAGCCCATAATGGATGCCTAGCGAACAATAAAGGTACGTTCAGACACGGCGGTAAATAGCGCGGGAAAGCGTCAAATTTACATCAACATCTTCATAATCGTTCAAACATAGCCCCGCGGTTTGGCTAACCGCCCGATTACCTACCTCCATTCAACCGGAAAAAAATAAAATCACTGTCTTATTCAATTATTAGATTTTATTGACAGTAGTTAAATACTTTTTTCTCGAAAAAAGCAACACGGTCCCCACATCAGGATGCTCTATGTCAGGGACATACATAACTTGATGATGTAACCAATGGACGCTTTTTAGGGTTCCGTACCTGAAAGGTAATTAGGAACCCTATTACTAAGACTTCGCTGTCCGTCCGTCCGTCTGTCACCAGGCTGTATATCATGAACCGTTATAGTTAGACAGTTGAAATTTTCGCAGAAGATGTATTTCTTAAGTATTAAGAGGAGACATAAAGCCAGACACATTTTGCATGCCGCGCCCCCTTCTTTTTCAGAACTGACATTGCAGTTGGCTGTTGCAGCCATTACTGCTTCACCGGACTTTTTTGGACGAGTCTCTGAAGTAGCCTCAGCCCGTAAAGCGCCCAACGCTCAAGGGTTCCCCGCGGGGGGAGCCTCGGCTTGGGTTGTCGCTCTCGGGGGCGTCCCTTCGACCAGCGTGAGTGTCGAACCCGAAGGTGAGTCACCGCCAGGAGGGGAGTTCCGGCACTCTTTGATACCTCGTGTATCCGTTCGGGCACCGACGAACCCGGGGACGTCGGCGTCGTGTTTTTAGGGAGGCCCTATTGGGGGAGGTCGTTGAGTCGCGGAATATAAACGTAGTATGGGTGAAAAAAATAATGTTAATAGCTCGAATATTATCATTTGTTTTTAAAATAGGTTTTGTATTAAGAAATATTTTATTAAAATTTTAGCTATATTATATTTGTATCATAATATAATATATATAATAAATCAAAAATTGAAAAAAACTAGAGGTAACTTTGTGATTTTTTTTATCTAGAAAATTTTGTTACATTTCGTTTTTGCGAATAGCGGACCTTGGAATTATAATGTAGTATTTACATGTTTTTAACTATTTATTTGGACTTGATTTACTTACCTTAAATTCAATTCTTCTAAGGGCTATTTTGCTTTATGCCCCCTCTTAAGACTACATTAACACAGCAGTCTGTTTTACTGGTTTGTTTTATCGTATACGCTTTTTTTCGGCGATGGCATATGTAGTTGTAGGAACGAGTTTATTCAGAATTTTAGATCCTGTCAAAATAATGATCCGAAAAAATACACATGGATCCGTTTTATATGTTCGTTTTATCTGATAAGTTTTTATTGAGCGATGGCGTATGTACCTAGTTGTACCAGAAAGTTTACACACACCTACTGTATCCTGTATAGCGGTTGGGGTCGCGCGATCCCGTAAATGCGATGTAAACATAAGTTCCAGTAGCTACGGATCTATTAAAAACGATCCTATAAATACGCACCTTCTGCGTGAACGAGCACTTACTTTGGTATTGCGACTATGATAAATAGCGCTTTATGAAAATACTACGTCTAAGTTGCAAAATGTATAAATAAGAATAGAATAGAATATACTTTTATTGTACACCAATTAATTTAAAACTAAACATTCATACAATCTTATATATTATAGTACAACTAGGCGGCCTTATTGCTATAAAGCGATCTCTTACAGGCAACCTTAAGTTACAAGTAATAGAAATAAAAGCAAGATAAGTGGGTGTCACAGTCACAATACTAAATATTACATTATTGTGAGGATATTCAAATTGAACTAAAGTATTAATAGCGAGACAGAATTTATAAATTGGAGTTAAGATAGTAGATTTTAACCAGTTTTTTAAAAGTGTCAGCGGATTGTGAGCACCTGATAGATAAAGGTAGAAAGTTCCATAATTTTATTGCACAAATAGTAAACGATAGACCATAAAAATTGGTACTATGACTGGGTATTTTTAATATGAGGCTAGTAGAGGAGCGGAGAGTTAGAGTAGAAAAGCTCATAAACTGGAATCGCTCCTTAGGTAGATTGGGGTTGATGGATTGAATAGCACGTTATATAAAAGACTTAAAACATAAGCATTCCGGCGAAAGAGGATTGGGAGCCACAAGAGTTCAGTGAGAAATTTAGAAATGTGGTCATATTTGCGGAGTAAATATAAACCGACTACAAAGATTTTGAAGCCTCCCAAGTTTGTCAAGTTGCTCCTCTTATTATAGTACAGCAAGCGTCAGCATAATCGAAGACAGGAAGAAGCAAAGATTTAGTGGGAACCGGTAGAAGATTACGTAGACGTCTTAGAAATCCAACTGAGGCAAAAAAATCTGCTTACTTGGCCGGTTTTCAGGGTTCCGTAGTCAAATGACAAAAAACGGAACCCTTATGGATTCGTCTTTGTCGATTGTCGTCGATTGTCTCTCCGTCTGTCTGTCCGGCCGTATGTCACAGCCACTTTTTTCGAAACTATAAGAACTATACTGTTGAAACTTGGTAAGTAGATGTATTCTGTGAAGCGCATTAAGATTTGACACAAAAATAGAAAAAAAAACAATAAATTTTGGCGGTTCCCAATACTTAAAACTAAAACTCAAAAATTTTTTTTCATCAAACCCATACGTATGGATTATCTATGGATGGGTCTTCTAAAATGATATTGAGGTTTCTAATGTAATTTTGTTCTAAACTGAATAGTTTGCGCGAGAGACACTTTCCAAAGTGGTAATATGTGTGTGTCCCACTGTAACTTCTAAAATAAGAGAATGAAAAAGTAAAAAACATATATGATGTACATAACCATGCAAACTTCCACCGAAAATTGGTTTGAACAAGATCTAGTAAGTATTTTTTTTAATACGTCATAAATCGTAAACCGCAAGTTAACGTTCATTTAATCAACTCAAATATAAAAATTAAAAAAAAAACGTTAAATTTTTATAGATAATGGTACGGAACCCTTCTTGCGCGAGTCTGGCCGATTTTTTATTATTATTTGTTATTATACTTTAGAGCTCACTCGCTCACAATTCGTTTTTGCTTAGAGTTATCTCGTTTTTTTTAGTCGACTCCCAAGGGTCCGTAGGGTAGTGTTAAATAGCCTATATCACCTTCCCCGAGACTGGGGCTATCAAATAAAAAATAAGTTTTCAAATCTGACTGGTAGTTCTAGAGATAATCGCGTTCACACAAAAAAAAAAAAAAAAAACTCTTCAATTTTTTTAATATTAATATAGATTTGGTTATACTGTAGCTGTAATACTTAATAATAATACTTACTTCCTCATTATTTTAATAACTTGGATACCGTTGACACCGTTTAATTTAAAAGGAACATAACAATAATGAAATGGCTAATTGGATTCATCGATTAAGTTGCTAATTTGCACCAAGACATGTTATTAGACTTTAACAGCACCGGCTCCGCCACAAACTGTGTGAAAATTAAAAACCATACTGTATTCATGTGAACGCTGCACATTGTATCAAATTGTAGTTTTTTCTTAAATGCAATTGAGATTTAGGGTTATTAATTTTCAATTCGTGTGCCAGTTACGACAAATACAGAAATTAGTTATTAATTTGACTACATGCGAATCGAATAACTGCGTTTCTAAAGTGCTCAAATGTTGCAAAATTGTAATGGTAGTTTTAGATTGCCTCATTGCTTCTGACATTTCACACTCATGGTTCTGGCAATTAAACTGTATGTCCAGTACTGACATCATTAGCTTCATCCTATTTGTTTTCAGTCTTCCACATAAATAGATATTCTATAGGCACGTATCAACAATCTAAGTTACTAAACATTTTTGTATAGATATTTATATAGATTTTTTTAAGGAAGGCCTTTCAAGGTAGAACACCATAAATCTTATACCTTTAAACGAGCAATTCTTGTATATATATATATATATATATATATATATATATTATCTGAATCTCGGAAACGGTTCCAACGATTTTTATGAAATTTAATATGCGGGAGGTTTCGGGGATGATAAATCGATCTAGCTAGGTTAGGCTGGCGTTGTTTAAAAAAAAACGAGCAGAGCTCGGTCCTCCAGGTACTAAGTATATGTTTATATGAGTACCTTGGCGCTTGTTCTATTGTGAAGGTTTTTAAGGGGTACTTTTTATTTTTAACTAAAAAAAGGAAATTCTATGTATGACGCGTTTGTTTTTATTTTCTATGTAGGTATGTTCACTGGTTTATCAGCAACCAATTATTTGTCTTCTATTTCCAAACAAAATAATGTTAATACTTACGTTTTCATAGACAAGTTCCTACACACACACATATAGGTATAGATATATCTAATTTAGGTCAACATATTATATTTATGTAAATACTAGTCTCTAATTGATAAGATGCTAATTACTGGTCTATGACGGTCAATAAGCACGTCTAATTAGAAGGTAGGTAATATGTTGTCGTTCATGACTAAGTATCTATACCAGACTTTATCAAATATTTTCAAAACAATCACTTAGACGCATATCGGTTATCGTCCAACTTCGTCCTCGTCAAATCCTCGTGGCATCGCATGTCGCAATGCATTAGATTATGGTTTAAAGACATGCATGACTATCGAGGGTTATGATCATAATTGCATCATTATAATATTAGGTAACCTTGCAAAAAATAAGGATAATTATACACAATAAAAAACCTATGACGAAAATACATTGGTAGGTAAATATGTATCTATTGTCAAATCAAAAGCTATGGTCTGAAACAAGTACTGAAATTACCGATGTCTGTGCCGATGTACTAACCTATATTAAATTAAACGCTATTATCATAATATAGGTAATTTTTTTCGCTTTATAAATTAAAAATAGCTAAACGGGTGAATTAGAAACTTTATAATCTATACGTATTTATTTACCTTTTTTGTATTATAAGCTATTACGCAAGTGAAAATACAGGAAACATCTAGTGCTAGTTTATAAAGAAATTATCTTGAAGTGAGCAGCCGTTCTAAGGAGGTACCTACGAGAAAAAATCCAGTAGTGGAAGGCTATTGACACCAGAGTGCGGTTAGAAGCCATCTCTAGTTCTAGCTACATGGTCCCATGGACGACCGACGCGGTCCGCTTCCCGCACTGTCGGATCTTATACGAGTGTGACTGGTTCAAGTTACACCGCGGCGGGCTCCTAATGCATCATATTTAACCGGCGCGGGTCGGCGTGGTCTTGTAATTTTTCGGTACATCTATTGATATGGGGTTTGTCCTACCAAACAATAACCGAATAGAACAGATAATCTATCGTAATATTGTACTGATTTTGCCTTTCCAAGTAGGAAACTTTTATCTTTATGTTTTCCAGGGAATGCCTGGATTGTAATTGTAATAGGTAGTTAAGCAATGCACAATGTTCTTGACAATTTTTGGGGAAAAGCAATAAACTTTTTGTTTGGCTACAATAAACCAAAACAAAGGCCCAAATTAATCAGGAAGGTGCAACAGTTCCAAAGAAGGGGACACACTTAAAATGTCTCGCAAAAAAACAACAGTGATGCTAAATTATTCCCGAATATAAATATGAAAAGTATTCTTTAGGTAAGATAGACAAATCTATTGTGTTTTTATCAGTAATATTAACTCGACATAAATATCTAATAAGTAGATACTAACGTTGATAATGGTCCATTTTTAACAAAATTATGTCTCGACAAATCGACCATTAAAGTAACTTACTTTTATATCTATGTAAAGGACCAGGCAAGATACATTGGCAACATAATCTTCAAATAACTGACGGACTGATTCAATGAGATCAACGCACAGCCCAAACCGCGCTGGGTCTAGCTAGGAACTTGAAATTTGGCATGACAGTTTTTTATCTAATACCTTTAAACGACCAATTCTTGTAAATAGGTATGTATATGTTACAGTTAAAACCAGTTTTTAGATAGAACGCATTTTTCCTAGTGAGAACTAGGTTTTACTAAATGCCTTTGTTAAAACTAGAATTAACTAATACTCAAAATTAAATATTAGGTTAAACTTGTACTTACTAGACAAAACACGTTTTTCCGAATTATGGAATGTTATATTCCTAATAAAACACGCGAGTAGCTGCCGGCGACAAAAAATTACCGTGGTTTAATAGGTCTTGCAGAGAAGCTAAAATTTTTAAGCAAACTCCATATAAGGCTTGGACCAGGGCTAGTTATAATAAGGATCTGAATATTTCTAAGGTAAAACGCAAATTAAATGCTGCCTCAAGGTTCAGTAAGAAAGCAACTGCCAGAGAAAAATTCCAATTCATCGGTAAAATTTGTGGGCGATTTGCGAGCTATCATTCTCGGAGTCGTGCTTTCTGGTCGCTTTCCAAAGCTGCCGAAGGGAACTTTTGCCAGTCGTCGTTACCACCACTGCGAAAGACCGATGGTGACTTAGCCCATAGTGCTAAAGAGAAAGCCGATTTACTAGGCTGACTGAAAGTGACAGTAGGTGGCTACTATACCGTGGTGCGGTAAGACCATGTCGAAAATCTCCATAACTCAGCCGGAGGTCCGGCAGGCATTGCTTTCTCTAGACGTTCATAAGTCGAGAGGGTATACCAGCAGTGGTGCTTAAGGAGTGTGCTCCTGACTGATGTCCTGTACTCACGCGCCTCATAGCGCTTTCCTACCACACTAGGCAATTTCCGTCTGCATGGAAGACTACGAATGTGCATCCGGTGCCCAAAAAGAGCGATAGATCAGGTACATCGATTTTTATATTATTTTTTACCATTAACATACTTGTATATATAATCTGAATCTCGGAAATGGCTATGCAGGGTTTAGAGGGCGATAAATCGAGCAAGCTAGGTTTCATTTTTAGAAAACGTCCTTTTATCCGTGTTTTAAGGCAATGATAAACTGAAAAATATGACTCTTCCTCACATCTATTGGCGAGTAGTTATATAATTATTTTTACCGACACAGCAATACTAAAGTTACTCGACAATAGATGGCGTTGTTAAGCTACTTAACAATAGATGGCGTTGTTAAAAAAACACGCAACGCTCGACCTTCCAGGTTCTGTGATTTAAAGCTCCACTAAGAAAAGATTCTCCAAAACCAATCTACTAAGGAGGTAAAATGGGGGTTGAAAGTTTGAATTGAATTAAATGCATAAAATTGAATTTTGGCCTTTAGCTTAAAAGTCGGCCAAGTGCGAGAGTGTGCGAACAGCAAGGGTAGGTAACAAACTTATAATATGTAGATAGCTCTTCCATCATGAGATAAGGTCTTCTAAGTCATCGAGAAGTACCCCATAGGTTTTGATTTATTTGTGAATACTTTTATTCCGTTTACAAGTTCCTACGTTAACAGATTTTTTCGCACTGCTCATTTTGGCTAAAATTAGAATCCGTGAATTCTTTATTGAGAGAGAAATGTTTATTTAAGCACGTTAAACCCAAAGCGGTTTGGTAACTAACCCTCGAGGTAAAAACGAAAGGGTGTTATAAGTTAACCTAAACCCTCGTGAGGCATCGAGGCATCGTAGAGGCAAGACAGATAAACCGACTTTAGATCGTTTTTTTATATATATTTAGTGTAAATTCACTAAACAGTTTCCAAAGTAATTTACAAAAAGCTCTTTTCCTAGGTTCTGCAACTAGGACAGACTGCAGGTTTCCCAACTTCTAGACTACATTTACCTCCATACATCAGTGTTTGGGCTCATTGTGTTGGTCGTAATGTCATGCATTGCATTATCTACATATAGTAAAACCAAAGAAATTCTGGACAAGGCTTATAAAGGGATGTGGGATAAAGGGAAGGTGGAAACTAACTTCTCAATTTTCTTTCTATTTATCCCGAAAAATCAAACGTGACGGAATAACTATAACCGAATTTCACGTTGACAGCCTATATCTACATTTATGATGATGTGAGCTGTGAATTTACACTAAATATATAAAAAAACGCTCTAAAGTCGGTTTATCTGTCTTGCCTCTACGATGCCTCGATGCTTCACGAGGCTTTAGGCAAACTTATAACAACTATATAGTAGGATGGAACCTCTAACTGGAGCTTGTCCAGAAAGGGCCGGTTAACCGCGAATTCACTCGCGCAAAGTCAAACGCGTGTTGGCAAGGTACCTAGGCGCTGATACATGCCGTCCACAACGTGTAACTGCATCCTCTCGCGCGTATTGAGCTGGGAAAATACATATTATAGAACGCATCCATCAACCGCCGTTGGCGATTTGGATAGTACATTTACGCTGACCTGACCTTAGACCGTCCTTCAGCGTTTAGCACGTGCAAGAGAAATCTGGCTCGCTAGATGTTCTCGTCAGTCGCAGACGTCCCTGGACAACCGTGCACACTAATAATAATCAGCCACGATCTTCACCCGCTGCTGATGAACATATGTTCAAAGCTTTAGTAGAACTTAGTAAAACAACAATCGCGCCGAATTCGCTCTTTCTGGACAAGTTCTAACAGATAGAAAACAAACATCGAATACATGAAATGGCGATATTCTGTCGGTCAATGGCATAGCTTCAGTCGCAGACATGTGAACTTGTCCATGGAAACTAAAACTTACAAGAATTAATTTGCAGACAATGGTTACTTGATTGCTGTAAGAATTACATAGTTTTTTTGTTGTGCGTGTTGGCGAGAAGTGGAATTACTTTGGAAATTATATTTACTTAATTAGGTTTCGCTATTAAATAAATTTGCCAACTAATTAATTAACCATTTGAATATGTAGGCAGAGTATTAAAATAGATGTAAATAGACAAATTGGAAACCTTTTTCTAAAGTCTAATAAATAACTGAAATTAGTATTGTATATCTAATCTGTAATCATGCAATAATGTAATCACAAAACGATCGAGATGCCTATTTTATTAAAACCTTAACAAAATGTATGTGGTGCTCTCTTAGTTTAAAAATAGTAGCTTTTTCCACCAGCAGTGAGTTTGTTATTTAGCAGTATAAATTTACAAAATCTCTAGCACTCAGTCAAGGACTACTATTTCCGTTTAAATATTTTTCACATTGGTCGCAGGCCGATCTTAATATCCGTACGCAATTTGACCAACATTCCGTTAATAGCATTTGAGTTCGGCAATATTGACATATATGAAATAGCCAACTTTCTAAAAAAGGTGCAAATGTTAAGGCGCTATTTTTTTGTTGTTGTAATTGTGACTACTATTGACGACAGGTGTTTTTCATACTATAACTTCACTTTACAAATGGAAATATAACATTTGGCGCCTGACAATTATATTGAATTATATTAATATGTTGAAGAAATTTTTTAATGAATTTAAGCGAATGAAAAAAATTAACAATTCCTTTGCATTATCCATACTCTTATCTATCACACATTTTATTACGCGAAAGGTGCGATGACGACATGTTTTGTGACAAAAGCAAAATTTTCGTTTTTTTTGCCTTTTAACCTTTATCCATCATCAGCAATTCGACTATCTTTTAAGCTTCATATATCATCATCAATTAGCCTATATCAGTCCACTGCTAAACATAAGCCTTTCCCAAGTTACGCCACCACACTAGGTTCTTCGCCTTTCTCATTCAGCCACTGCCGGCTTCCTCTTTAGGTCGTCGGTCCACATGGCTGGGAGATGACCCACGCTGCGCTTAACCGTCCGTGATCTCTACTCAAAAACACGTCTTCCCCAACGGCCTTAGCTTCTGCGCCAGATATGACCTGCCCACTGCCTCTTTAGGTTGCTTATTCTGTGAGCTTTGTCGGTTATTTTAGTGCATCGTCGAGTACCTCATTTCTGATTATAGCCTAAAAAAGAAATAGCCAATTCAAGCTTAGCATAGCCCTCTCCATAACTCTGAGCGACTTTCAATTTGTAGAACAATAAACCTTTTTCCGAAATTTAATAATGATAACGTTTAGCTTTTTTAAATAGATTTGTTAGCTAATTATTATACTACTCTCACTTTCACTTCAGATAAATTATGTAGACCGTACCAGTCCAGTGTCTTAAATATCTGTCTAAGCTTATACATTTTAACTTGCCGCACCTGCTCATTAAAAGTTACAAGATAGTCTGCAATTCCAACTGCACGAAGTGATCCACACTGCTGACGACAGGAATCTTTGGAGACACCTAACCCTTTCCGTACCATTAATGACCAGTGACTCATGATCCCCAAAATTAGGGCAAACGACTTCGAAGCTATAACGTTGCATTCTATAAAAAGTTCAAAAACCACAACTTTCGCCTTATTGACATTAACGTTCATTCCATTCCTTTTCAGTGATCTCCTGCCAATAAAAGAATATATACTTTTTTATTTGTCTAGACTACGACTACAGAGAGCTGTATCTGATCAAAAAGGGTAATTAAGAAAATCCTACTACATTTGACTTTATTTTCCTTCATCGGCATAATAATAGACAATAAAAGGATTAAAAAAGACAACACGAAAGTAGAAGTAGGAGGTCATTGCCTTTCAAGTTAAATTATGGAAGAGTGTTTAAAACACAAAATACTAAAGTAAAATCTAGGCATATGACTAAATGTATATTTGTGAAATACGACTTTCAACTCTGAAGAAATGTCCTAAGCACCTTAGCCATTACAGTCATATAAAGTCAACAGAAAAATTAAATACAATTCAATCTCTAGTACATCACAATCGCCACTGACAAATCGCTATTAATTCACCGTTTATTGGTAACAACAATCTGAGTGGACTATGATATTATAAAAATCGGCCAAGTGCGAGTCGGACTCGCGCACGAAGGGTTCTGTACCATTATCTATAAAAACGGGAAAAAAATCCGTTTGTTGTACATAGGAGGCCCCCCTGAAATATTTGTTTTATTTTAATTTAATTATTTATATTAAAGTGACTATACAATTAAACATTCTGTGATTATTTTAAGCGTCTACCTGTTGCAGTTATCAATATCGAGCTAAATAATCACGTTTGTTGTATGGGAGCCCCCTTAAATATTTATTTTATTCTGATTTTTACCATTTGATGTTATAGCGGCAGCAGAAATACATCTTCTGTGAAAATTTAAACTGTCTAACTATCACGGTTCATGAGATGCAGCCTGGTAACAGTCGGACGGATTCCACTAATTACCCTTTGGGCACATGACTAAATAACCAACAGACCGATAGCTTAGAACAACGTTTCAAGAATCATACCTAAACTGGTAGGGTTGTCAACTGACACATTTAGTAAATTAAATCAATAGGTAGTTGATATCGATTTCGTTCCTCAGTTCAATGTATGGAGCTAGCTACCCATAAATATTTTTTCTTAATTTCATTACATATTTATGCATATTTATACGTATAAATTAATTACGTACCTAAATTTTTATTTAGCCAACTTAGAATAAAAAAATATAAGTATTTACCTGTCAAGATCTTTTAGTTATGTAAAAAAGGAAATTTCCTTTTTTTTTATTAGAATTGTTCATACACACAGTACATGTATTTAGCATTTCTAAAGTAAATGTACCTGCAAAATGTATGACTGTCGCCTGTAGAAACTTTTGTTCTGTATCGCAAGATAATTTGCCAATAAAGCCTTCGGCCACTGACACCAGATATTACACGTCCTCCGTTCATTGCTTGAGCTCATATTTCCACGCAAATTGAAAGCGTGCCGCTATGATAATAGAAAATACAAATATTGGACGGTAACGAGGAGTGTAAAAACCAGCACAATCAGACACAACAGTACCACCGCAATTCTTTAAGTTTTTAATTCTCTATTTAGAATTAGAACAGAAAACGTACTGACCTTAAACGTCAAGTTTACGTAGCTCACTCCTATAATTCAATGAAAGTAGACTATAACATACATACGAGCATATTTTGAGAATATCATATTATGAGAATAAGGGTTCTACAAGTTGGTGCATACCTACAATTTGTAAGTTGGTTGACTTTTACTCTGTAACTTGTAAACCCTACCTAACTGTGATACTTTTCCTTTTAACTTCGTTATATGTATATTATAATGTCGTGATTCTTTTTCACATTTCCAAAAACAACCATTTAGCGGGCAGGGACAGGTGGACACTTAAGTAACAAAAATTAGACTTTAAAGCTTAAAATTTCGCGAACAGATCCCTGAATCAAAGAATTGCTTTCATTCATTGGAATAATTTGAACGACCTATCCAACGACAGCCTGCACCATGGGATAAGGAAAAAAAATTATCCCCACTTTACGTTACTTTACAAATCATACCCTAAAAAACGTAACCTAAGTTACCCTTTTTTTAAAGACGTGTACGTATGCCCATGCCAAACAGCTTTCTGGTTCTATGAGCTAAGCAGCAATTTATTCTTGTTGACTAGTAACAAAGCATGATAATTTTTCACTTGGCTTTTTTTGCCGATAAAATTACGCGAGCTTTTAGGACTACCTATATCCGATTAATATATATTTTTTTACAATTACGAAAAATAGGTCGACAATTTACCTTAAATGACATTGTAAATCATCATTGTTACTTTTTGCCTGATCTAGCATTAATCTTTACCGCAAGTAAGTACCTAACATTTTTTTCCGAGCTCAATGGTCAACGAACTTCACAGCACAGCTCTGTTCTCCCGGAAGAAAATATACGTGAGACAGAAATATAGTCTTTTATATCTGTTTACTAGAGAGACCTGGTTAATGAATGATATAGGTAAGACCTTCGTTCAACAGGGGACATCTACAAGCCAAGATGATGTTGAGATAATAATGAATAACGCTAATATAACAATGTACGGTGTTTTTTTTATCGATAATTCAATAAGCCTAGCCTACAGCAGTCGACTTTTGGATACAGGCATCTAGGCACGTTGTCACCTTTCGTAAACCTACTAACCTCCAATACTTTTTCATCTATTATAGAACGACTTTAACTACTGAGAACAGTTATATACATAAATCGTCATAAACTTCATCACTTCATCTTCATTCGTCAATTTCATTAAGCTATCTTGCGCTACATTGTACGAACTGATAACACTTCACCGATCCAACGGGCGATGTTCACAATTAACATCGATTGACCGCAATGTAAGGATACCTTAAGCTTATCAGAAAATATGTGGCGTGCTTAGGGAACTTATTAATATTAACAAAACATATTCTTCGGGGCACAATATGAGTTTGGTAGCCATGAAAATTAAGCAACCAGTATATCCTCCGCCTTTCAAAGTATTCCTTTGCAACATATCAAGCTACTCCATTGGTCCATAAAGGGGATTACCAACTTCTGATTCCATTATATATTATAAATTCTAAAAAATGAAATTGAACAATGTGTAAGGCTCTGTCTTCCTAAACATTGTTATGGAGAATCAGATTTAAGACTTTAGAGTATCGGAAGATGATCCCCTTACATTGATACGACATGTGAACATTTGTCCTTTGTCACAAAAACGCTATCGCACTTGTAATAAACATTAATCTCGATTAAAGGGTTTCATAGTTCTAAAATTTTGTGATTGAATGTAATAAATAAAATATAAAAAAATTAGCTCTTCATATCGGAATACATAACGGAATTCTTCCAAATCTAAGCGTTTTATTTTCGCATAGAAAAGTGGGGCAAATTCATTTCTTATTGTCCTTAGAAGGCTTCAGGAAGCCACACAAGCAAAAGAAGCATTGCTCCCTTATTATGGTGGCGGACAGCTTTATAGGTCACGTAGTTAACGTAACTATTGATACCAAACTGCAGAGCTGCTAAATTGTTTCTGAGTAATTGTGCGAAAGCAAAAACACTGATATGTTTTCCGCACATATCTATGTATGTAACGATGTGGGATACTTTATTCCTATTTAGCCTCTTAACAGATGAATGTATCCTAATAAATCAGGTGTTGTTGGAGTGTCGTGGGATTGTGTGGGGTATTGAAAATTATGTAACTTATTATATAGACCATGCCGCTGTTAACTATGAGGGACACTTTATTTTCCCTTAGCATAAACGGCTGAATGGATTCTAATTAATCAGGTGTCGTTGAACTGTCGTGGCATTGAAATAACGATTATGTAACTAGACATGTGGCTGCCGTTAGAGAATATTGTTTTTATTAATTATGATACGTTTCTATACGTTTAACAATATAGGATTCTTTATTACCTCTTAGCTTTTAAACGAATGAATAGATTTTAATAAATCAGGTGTTGTTTGACTGTCGTGGAATATTTAAGTATTAATCAAGTCGACATGGTTGATGTTAAAGAAAATAGTTTTCATCTGTATTTATACTATGTATATTACTATATATACAAAACATCTCCATGAAAAACACTTCGAAGAGCCAATTTCTTGGTGATATATATATATATATGGATTTTGTAAGTTTGTTTGTAGAGGGGATTCTCTGGATCCACTGCACCTATGTATAAAATCTATTACTATTTGAAAGGTAGGTATCTACCTACATTTTTCCAGTTGGACACAGCCTTTTATTATGTTTATAAAGGAGAGAGTCTATAGCGAAACAACGTTACTGGGTCAGCTATGTAGGTAGTTTATTATAAAATCTTTTAACAACTTGCCACATTGTCCTGACTGCGTCAAAACTTTGGAGTCAATTTAGAAAAACTTCTCGCTTTCGGGTCATTCCAAGGTTTTGCATGCATGCACTTTGTATTCACGTGACATTGTAATATAAATGAATTTTGTCCGTCAGTCCTTATGTCTGCACTAAATCTTTGAGGTCTTCAAATCGTACTACGTTTTTGGAAATTACAAAAGGGGTACTTCCATGAAATTGTTAAGCAGGATATATTCCTTAAATGGTACGGTTGATAATTGATATATTATGTTGTGTTGAACGGAAACCTACCGTCATTTTTATGTTTGTATCTTGGAAACCAAAACCAAAACAACATTTCTAAAAAAAAATGATTTTGCCTTTGTCAGTCCCTTATATTTAGCAATTCAAGAACTTTTGAAAGCTACCCTTAGCCAAAAAATTTTAGATATTTTTTTGCATGCAAAAAGATATTATAAAGATTGGAGTTCTTATTGATTTCGTATGATAAAGAAATTATGTATAACTTTTTAGCCTTATCGGTAAACCTGAGTAAATTGTTTATGATGTACAAACCATGAACGATACGCAATGCTTTGGGTTAATAGGTATACTTAGGTAAATAGAAAAAAAAAATATATTAACTCAAAATTTACGATTTTTGATCCCAAAAAAATTTTGTTAGTACTTTGGTTTAAGTATTAGTTTTTTTTCTGTAAAAAGGTCTTATTACGTTCCTGTATGTAGTAAAATTATCTATTTAATATTATTTTATTGTATGTATAAAGTCGTGAAGTGAACAAAATTAAGCTCTCCTGATAAATAGGCTTTTATGAGTTAATACCAAGTTCATCTGAACCAACGATCTATATATAAAAGGTTTGGTTCGTTTACTGCAATGATACGGGATAAAAATATTTTTTTCGAGTAAAAACAGTCTTAACCGGCTATAGGGTAGATATTTAATTGAAGATCGATCGATTTGGGCTTTCGTCTAGTTAGGTATATGATTATGTGGGTAGGGCAATAAAAATTTAATAACCTATAGGTATAAATAAGTAGTTACTATTCGTAACTTACCTGACGCTGTCCAGCATTCAGGGCACTCTTGGCAGAGCGTCGCCCAGTCGAAGGCAAGGTCCTCGAAACTAGCCATGGCTACCTACACACCTTAAGCCTGTCCACTCTACCACATACTAGTTAAACAACTATTTAGGTTCCCGCTTGCACAAACACTTTAGCACCACCTGGCCCTTTTCATCACTAACTTGTCCTAAGCAATATTTTTGAGCCACATAAAAAGGAATAAAAACATAAGTTATACAAAAGTCGCTAATAGGATCACATAAGTTTTAAAGAGTTTGCGACAATCGTTTCCCGCGTTTTTGTTTCTTTTTTCTTTGTGTATGAAGGCGTGAGTGCACGCGTATGCTGCCGGCAGAGCACTGCGCTCGCGATGCGGGATGTGTCGCTAGCACCGCGGAACCTGTTCTCGCCTATAGATGATCGTCTAAGCTAACAGCCAAAGCTAACAGCGCTCACTTTTCGATTTCAATGAACCGTTAACGATTTTTATCGGACAATGCAAGATGCCTGAAATCACATTTTCGAGTAATCTTTACATTCGAAATATTTTCCTGTCCCCAATTTATAGCAAGGTTACTATTAAACTTGTAATCTTGATTTATTCCCTGTTAACCTAACACAAGCACTTCTTTTTCGACAAGTTTATTTCATCTTAATTTTTATCCAAATCATGTAATAGGCATAACTTAATAATCTTTGACAGAACAATGGACACACAGTTCCACTTGTCACAGACAACACCCGGATCCAGATTTAAGAAAGCAAAGACTTTAGAATGCAAAAAATCTAGCATTCACTGGTGGAAATTCAAGTCACGTAGTAAGGCCGTTAGATTCACCGGCCTTATGCTAGCCCACGCACGATCAAAGCACGATTGTATTCTAGATATTTTTACAATTCCACTGCCAATAGTTAGCTCCTGATTACTCATTTTATGCATATTTTGATTTTGCTTGGATAAGATTTGTTACTAGTTTGTTTAGTATCTACGCTAGGTTCAGTTTTAATCGAAATGGTGATACATTGATTAATCATACCTAAATGTTTTATATTATTTTAGTAAATAATCTATAATTGTATCTTTGTACTTTAAAAACTTGGTAAATTTACGAATTCCTGCAGTACATATACATATAGAAATTAAAGAACTCTCAGGTAGTTAACGTCCTAAATTTTGTTTTTTATGTCCCATGGATTTGGAAAAATAAGCGAGTGCATCTGATAATTAGACAATTTTTTGGTTGTTTGACCAAACTTAAAACAACTATGACCATTTTTCTACTGTATGAGTCTCAAAGGTAAAGAAAATCATAGGCTTACTTCAACACGGGTGGCTAAAATATAAATGAACCCCATATTGTAGTCCTTGGAGAAAACCTTGGCAGGGAGCTCATTCCACAACCCAAGCGTTTGTGGAAGGCAGTTTCTCTAAAACCGCACTGTAAACGACCATTTCTGATCTAAAGTGTAAGAATTAATTCCCTACCGATGGCAAGCGGTCCGATGGCAGAAAGTAGCCGTCATCATTTCGAACAATTCCTCAGAACACATCCCATTGTACAAGCGTAGAACACACACACAGGGAGGCAAAGTCTCTCCTCAGCCTTAAGGGCTCGATACGGCAAGTGAGTTTGGGATCGTCAACAATTCTCACAGCCCGTCGTTGAACCGAGTCAAAAGGGTCAAGCTGTTATTCGGTTGCACCCGCCCAAAGATGGTAGCAGTACTTCATATAGGGCCACTTGTAAATCAGCAACCTTTGCCCCGAAGTGAAGTACTGCTTCGCTCTGTTGAGCACACCAAGTTCTTTGGACGCCAGCTTCACCTTGTCTTGCAAATGATCTCGGAACTGAACACCGCTGAAGATGTCAACACCAAGGATCCCAATACGCGCGTGTCGCGGTTTATAAGTTAGAAATCGCTGCACTGATAATTTTTGTCGCTTTATTTCTTTAGAGTAAGACCTGGATTTCTATCAAAACCACAATTACCATTTTTTGGAACGATCAAAAAGTCACTCATGAGTAAAAACTGTCCTTCTGTAGAAAGTAACCATCCTTAAATAACTGCATAGCTTATCTTTATATTTATTTTATTTAATCGTATGGCAAGGATTTACAGAGTCGCTAGATAATGTAGGATGTCATAACTTTAAGTCTAAATTCTTGACCCAATGGGCTGCGTCTTCATCAGGAGACATAAGGTTCATGGATTTTCCAGCATATCTTCGAATATGGCAGTCATGAATGATATGATGGATGGACTGCACAGACGCCTCGCAGGCACCCCGGCACTGGCTCCCCAAGATGTGCCTGTCAGTTTGTGAAGGATGTTGTTACGGGTTCCCAGTTTCTTACTTAGCTTAGTGAGGTGAGTGCAGTAAGACAATGTGCGATCGAGGGTCACTCCGAGATACTTTGACTGTGGATTATGCTTAAGAGTTTTTCCATCGAAGTTGACTATCGGACTATATGTGGATAGTGCATTGTTCAAGTGAAACGTTGACACCTCAGTTTTGTTGGCATTTGGTTGTAGTCGCCACTTTTTTAGGTAGGTGTTGAGTAACTGTAAGTCCCTGGTGAGTTGCTCTTCTGGTACCTTAAATGTTTTATGCTGGTGCGTTAGGGCAATATCATCGGCATACATAAATTTGTTGTTGTCTAGCTTTCTTACGCGGCATTGCTTATCTCCAAGGTAAACGACAAAATCTCGGCGACTGAGCATACTATTTATTAGGCTCGTGATTCGTCTGCAGGGGACTGCTTTCATCAGTTTGAAATATAAGCCGTGTCGCCACACTGTGTCATAAGCTGCGGACAGGACAACTAATACAGCTACAGTTTTTAGTTGATTTTGAAAACCAGCCTCTATGTGTGTAGTTAGGGACAGTACTTGGTCCGTACAATTTCGCCCACTTCTAAAACCAGCCTGTTCAACTGGAACTACATTTTCGATGAACGGGGTAATCCTGTCTGCAAGCAATTTTTCCAGTAGTTTGTATAGGGTACTAAGTAAGGTAATTGGCCTGAAGCTTTTTGGGTCGTCTGCTGGCTTTTCGGGTTTTAGAATGGCTATTATTTTTGCGAAGTTAAAACTTGGAGGTAGTTTGTTTCTCACTAGTATATCTGAAAAGAAAGCAGCCAGCCATTTCTTACACCTAGGTCCCAGGTTCTTTATAAATTCATTGTATATGCCATCTTGCCCTGCCGCTTTGCCTAAGGAAAGTTGCTTAATAGCCAAAATTGTTTCTTCAACCGTGAACGGTTTTGACAGATTATCGTCAACTGGCAGCGTTTTTCTTAGATTTTGGGTTTCCTTCTTTATAGTTTTGGTGTGTGAGCGTTCTCCGATGTTTCTACTATTTGGTTTGCAATTGAGTTTGTTAGTTTTTGAGTAATGCCGTGGTTTCCTGACCCGCCTTTGTTCAGGACTCTCCATGCCTTCCTGCTCGATATCTTTAAGTCCATTTTTTCAACCGTGGCTAGCAATCTGTTTCTCCGTTGAACGTCCAGTGACTGTAATAATTTTCGACCAGTGTCTGTATCGCCTGTGCAATTGTACTGTTGGTATAGATCGTCACTTTCTTTATTCCAGCCTGGGATATAAGTTTTTCTAAAACCTCGCGGTACGTGCTTTTTTGCAATGGCAATGATTAACCTGGCGAATTCCGTGTAGTTTTCTGCTTTTGGCGGAATCCACCTAATCAAAGCGTCCATATCTGTAGCAAAAGCAGCCCACTTTGCCTTTTGGAAGTTTCATCTGGGAAGTGGCATAGAACGCACCAATGGAATTTGGCCAATCTCCATCAGAGCAGGGCGGTGTTGGCTGTTGGGGAAATTGTGAAGGATTTTCCTTTTGGTAGCTAGTGGAGTGCCAGTGAAATCTTGTGACACAAATGTCAAGTCTCGGTTGTAATCTTTTTTCCATCGGGCTGATCTAAAAGATCCTTTATCTTTAGCGTTGAAAACAAGATAGTACCTGTGGTCTTCTGCCCATTGACTTAGTTGCACTCCGTTTGGATCGTTCTGTTCGTAGCGCCACGATGTGTGATGGCTATTGAAATCACCCGCATAGACGCAAGGGTGCGGAAATACTGGCAGTCCATCATTCCATATATGAGCGGGGGGCTTGTAGATGTTAACTTTAGTGAGGTCCTGTACTTGAATTGCCGAGAGGTAGTAGTTAGGGTTATTAATTTGTGAAGGGATAGTGATTTCTGATATGTTCTCTTTTACATAAGTTGCTATACCATATTTTGAGTGGTTTAATGAATGAACAATTTTGTAGTCTGGGATTTTTCCTCTGAATTTTAAATCTTGATCGTCCTTTGCGTGGGTCTCCTGTAGTAGTAAAATATGAACTTTATGTTTCGTCAAAATTTTGTGCAGGACATCGCACTTTGCCAGGCTGATTTCCTCAATATTTAGCAAATTCGTAGATTAGGCCCAATGGCAATTTTTTGAGGGTTAAGGGGCCAGTTAGCCTCCATGGACATAATTTCAGTAACCATTTTTTTTTTTTCTGTGAGGTTAATATAACAGGTACAGCAGCCAATGTTTTGTTACTCGTTTAGCGCCACCCAGGGGATACGTGCAGGGAGCGGGCGGCAGATCCTGCGGACGTGAGTAACTTCATCGCCCATCTTCCTTCATCTTTATATTAAAACGCGTCAATGGACGTTTAGAATTTTCCGTCAAGCGACACGGCCCGAGTTTGCCGTGGACACTGCACACCAATCGCGCGCGGCTGCCTTGAACGTCAACGACAAAATCGTGACATGTCGCTCGACGGTAAATTATAAAAGTGTCCAATGGCTAAGTTATCAGAAGAAATCTGTATATTTTGCGGCATAATAAATAACAACAGCTAAGATTGATCGACCTTCCACACATTTTACCGTCATTAACAATTTTATGTTAATTTAATAACATAATACTTTAAGCGCAGTTTCTCACATACCTTTATTCAGTTCCGCGTCGTTAATCTTTGGTCATTAACAGTATTATGCAAGCCTAAATTACAGCTGCTTCAAAAATAGCTTAATTCGTATACTGATTTCTATGACTACTAACTAGGACGACATTGCAAGGTGTATGTACACATAATGGATGGGCTACGAAATACATGTCACCTTTATTCATCTAGAGAAAGTTATTTAGACACTTGATTTAAGGGACTACGATTAAATGTTACTAAGGTAGCAAAACTGGCGAATAAGCATACTGTCCGCCTGATGTATAGATGCTTCAGTATTGAGATAGGATAGATGCCCTAAGAGCGTCTATACTCTTAATAACAGACAGAAAACAAAAGTTGTGTTATACTTTGAGTAAACATTTTGCTGTTTTTGATATGTTATAATTTATATTGTAATATGTCACGAAAATATATAATAAAAAGAAATGCTCGACCACGTGCTAAATGGACACAGGAAGCTTCGATAAAAGCCATGTAAGCTATATATATGAAGAAGATATCATTTTTTTTTGCCGAGTCATACAACCCAAGCACCACAGCCACTAGACTGAGTATACCTATTCCATTTTAGGAAAACAGTCTGCTGTTGTCTTGTACTTTAGGGAATTCATAGAAGTAAAAAAAATATAAAGGAAAAGCGACAAAAGATATACCTGTAAAAGAAGAGACTCAGAACAGAATTAAGTACTAAGAGTAGAGACGTCGCAGAATACATAGACGTAGATAAAGAAAACAAAAATAAAAGAAGTAGAAGAGAACTGAGAATAAAGAAATTAAATCAAAACAAAAGAAAACGACAGTAAAAAACGCTAAGAATGCTTGGTAGATTATAAAGTCAAAATCAGATTGGATGATAAGAAATTCAATCCCAAGAAAAAGACGTAGTTATTAGAAAGAAATTATTATTTTTAAGTTTGTTTAGTTAAATTAAAATAAAACTACACAAATGTGTGCAAAAATTTTTGTTTTATTTCTTAAGGCATCTATCCTCACATCATAAAATGCAAATGTGCAACAATCCCACACACTTTTTTACTTATTTTTATGCATGTAAGGAACATGCTTCCTTATTATTTACCAGTTTCGAGTTAAAGGTCCAGTCTATCAATAATTATTAACCTCTTTTTAATAATAGTAATCGTCTTATAATTATAACTCAATTTCAAAAAGTTAGGCATCTATCCCACTTTTACCCTACATATGGCACAGGAAAAATACTAGCTTGTGGGACAATATTTTTGTCCGAGCTAAATATTCGTAACGTCAGAACAGATTTACATAGACAGGTAGAGAAATTTCGGTTTTCGTGGTTGATTAACATTATTATTAAATTAAACGTCTGCTTTGTTTCTGATATTTTTGTGGTTTCGTGGGAAGACCCTTTTAAATTAATAATAGAGGATTTATGTCTATAAATATAACCTGCTTTTTATCGAAGAAAGTTTTTTTTTTTTAAGGCTAGCATAAAAATAAAACAAAATTAAAGTTGTCATTCGTTTGCAAAGATAGTTTACAAGTATTATAGGAAAGTATACAAGATGTTTATTGATTTATTTTGGCTCACGTGCTTTAGGTTAATTTAATTGGGTAACTAAGCACAAATTACTTGTATATCGAGATATATGTATATAACCAAAGCTTAGTCTACTACTATTATTAGTAAACCTTTACAGTCTCTTAGCATCTTCCAAAAAATCCCAGACAATTATCTCTCAATTTTTTGACACAGTAGGTACCTATTATTGAGACATTTTAACAAAAAAGACTAGTCTTTCATATAAAAATGGATTTAATTGAGTCTACTTTCTTTAGTTAATTTTATAGCTACTTTACGCAGAAAGCGGCAAAAGGCAGCATAATTATAATGTTAAATTCTGACGATATTAAATAATTTAGACACTAGATCTAGCCGATTTGCTGTTTGCTTTGTGATTTTGCTCACATTTTTGAGACTACGTCAATGACCTTCTAAGTAAGAACTTATGAGATCAAATTTTTTTTTAAAAATGTACAAGTAAATATCTGCGAAATATTTCGAAACAGTGGGGTTTGTATTCTATAAAACTTTTTTTAGTTTTATTATTACGTACTGTAGAGGGTACGACCACTTATTTAGATAATATGGAAGTAGAATGCTTGCGAACGGTTTTAGCTAAGTAATACCTACTTCTCCGAGACATTTAATGAGGCGTCAAGTTTAAATTTAAAACAAAGGACACGAATACTAGAGTTGCTTTTTTGCATGTCTACATATAATCGATTTTTACATGTCTATATATAATCGATTTTTACATGTCTATATATAGTCGATTTTTACATGTCTGTATATAGTCCATTTTTACATGTCTATTACAGACGATTATTTGAAATCGATCCGGCAAGATCTGTGTGAATTTCAGCGTTCAATTCCTGTTGCTATCAGGGAACACTTTCATATGCTGTTATTGATGCATGGCTCTATGCAGCCGCTAAGGTTTATTTAGTAAGGAATTCCTATATATACCAAGTTCAATATAAAGTTTCGCGATGGCTCGAACTATGAGCTATCCAATTTTTTAGTCTCACGCCTCTCGTAAATTATAAATAATGCCCCGTGTGTTTTATCCATGATTGAAGTATATAATAATGACTAAGGAGCAGCTATCCCCAAAGAGAAAACCCTTACAGTGCTATATATGTATTTATTGATGTTACTTCGAGATACGAGTTAGACTTAATCATATATAGCCTTGTCCAGTATTTATATTATAGTATAATATAGACAATATTTTACCTATTTACCCAGTTTCATTTGGCACAACACGGTACAATATAGGTATTTTTAAACATCTTATAGTAATTTATATGAGAAAACTGTCAATCCTGAAATCGATTCTAGTATAGAGGGTGGAGATCGGAAAGTGGCAAAAGCCCTTCACGAGAGGGAAGCCCACAAAGGGCCGGCAGATCCTAGTGGTCCTCCTACCGAACTGATGACTGACTGATAGCACTACATAATTATGACGAATTGTGAGCTGTAGTATCAGGAAGAAAGTTTCGCCAGGGGATCCCGCTCAAAATTTTTATGAGATACAATGCGACAACAGGGGTTTAAGGCGAGATATTGATGAGTATAGCACAGTAAAGTATAATAATCATTTCAACTGCTTGTGATGCAAGGTTGAAAATTCGTTGCGAACGACGTTGCCAAAAAATGTAACATCCGAAGCGAAAAATTGATCTAATTAATTTATTAAATATGAACGGTTGAGAATCGGTCAACATTTCTAGCTGTTGAAAGTTAGGTATTGTTGTTACCTATATTATTAAGCTGTTTTGAAGGATATGGCCTTTCAGTTATAATATATACTATACGAGGTCCCTTTTTATTCTTAGTGTATATTAACGATCTGCCTTTTTATGTAGAAAACCTGTATTTGTTGTATTTAATGTTGATAGTAACAAAGATACATATGACGATATAAATCATACACTTTCGCAAGTTCTTAGTTGGTTCACATTAAATAATCTTTTACTGAATGCACAGAAAAACAAAATGTTTAAAGTTTTCTTTACCAAATGTCAAAGGCACTCCAACTCAGTTATTTTATACAGTGAAGCACTCAAACTAGTTGAGTCAACAGTCTTCTTGGGCATCACTTTAGATACTAAATTGCAATGGCACTCACATATTCCTGTCTTAGCGCGAAAACTTAGCTCCGCCGCTTATGCTGTCAGAAAAGTTGCTCAATTTACTAATATAGAAACTGCTCGGTTAGTATACTTTAGATATTTCCATTCCCTTTTGTCATATGGTATTTTATTGTGGGGAAGGGCGGCCGGTATAGAAACTATTTTTATACTTCAATAAAGAGCAATAACACCAATGCATAACTTATCGCGTCAAGATTCTCTTCGTGACCTCTTTCAAAAAATTTATATACTTACTGTAGCTTCTCAGTATTTTTACGTGTGCTTACTGTATATACGTAAAAACCTAAGTTTATTTGTTAAAAATAGTGACATACACTATGTTTATACTAGAAATAAAAATAAACGTGCGATTCCAAAATGTGTGTGTGTGTTTACACATATTTGCATAGATTTTGTGTATTTGGTGGCCTGGTTCCTGCGTGATTGATAGTAACAGGTGTACACCCGGGAAGTTTCTTGTCACTTCTTCTTCCCTTAGGCTTGTTTCCGAAGTGACAGTACGTTAAATGGTGTGCATTTGTTGCCGGACTGTCGTGTGGGAGCTGGGCTACTTCATGATATACAACGTCTGTGAGTATGTGTACGCCAATGGGTATGTGTGCACGTTTGTGTGATGCGCCCTCTCGCATTTGGAGCCTCTCTGGCGCTGGGCGGCCGATGGTGGATTGCAGCGGGTTATTAATACAATATTTATTATATTATTCTACTTGTACCTATGTAAGTTTATACATAAATGCAACTTTATTTTCAAAAGCAACTATTAATCAGTTTTCAGTTCAGAGTACGTGTGTTCGCCGTGCGATGTTAAATGTAAACTTATATGTGTAAATCTCAATAGGAATCGGATTTATATTTTGTTTCTTTACTACAAACATTGTTACTAATACAATCGAAGTTTTATTGGGGTTGCTTAAGTGTGTCATTCTCTCTCAAAGTGTCTCAGCGGTGATGGCATGTGCGTCGGGTCGTTACGTTCCGTAAAACATGGTTGAGCAAGGCGATGACTTATTCATGTGTCAAACTTGTGTACGGATGCCGCCTGTGGAGGCTGGTCTGCTCTTGCAAACTTCTTTGTATTTTTAGTATTCGGTCATCGGTGTAGGATTTCAACGGTAACTCCTCAATTATAATAATACTTGACGTTTTCAAGTGGCTTATGTTCTTTTCCGGAACTCATAACTATCTGCATGCCAAATTTCATCTTGGTCGGTAAAGCGGTTTCAGCGTAAAAAGGTAACAGACAGATTTACTTTCGCATTTATAATATTTATTATTATGTTATATTCATGGATAGTATGGATATTTTAAGTATATGTAAGTATAAGTATGCAAAATGACATGATTGACTTTGTTTTTAGTAGCTTACCAACTTATTTTTTTATTACCTAATAAGTATTTCGCTATCAAAGTTTCTTCTGTCGATGAGTATATATAGAAACCGAACAGAATGACAAGTTGACCACGGCGGTCCCCAGGCATAACACCTCGCCTGGCAGGAGATCTCCTCTTTGCCGCCGCTCCACTTTGGTGACCCCGAGCTGAACATGGACGCACCTTCCGCAGCCAGCAGCCTACTCCTTCCTACCAGGTACACGGACCAGTTTTCAACCGTACGCTTCGCATCTCAGAGCTTTCATCAGGACCTATCCGCAGCACTTCAGCGCTTCCAAGTTCCTGCAGCTCCTCTCCGGCGACGTAACTGTACAGCATTCCACCACAACCTGTTGAGAATTTACACTCCAGCGCGGCACCTCCACTGTACTCACACCACCCTGTTCAGTACTCTCACTCCAGCGTGGCATTCTCTGCTCGTCGCTTCTGCCGCTAATTCAGGCCAGTGTCTCGATTCAACGGGACACACAGCGAATCCATTCTATGGACCCGACTCACCGTGGCCATACGCAACCTCCATGCCGGCACTCGCCAGTGTCTCGACTCACTGCAGACACACAGCGCAACGTACCAGTCTCGACTCACCGCAGACTGCTGATATTCGGCATGCACTACACGCCCTCCCGACTCACTGTGGACGGCGCATACTCGGCATTCTCAAGATCGTACGCAAGCATCACTGCAAGAATTATCGACCTTCGGTCTGGGAAGGGAGTGATGTAGCGGATCATATCATACCGCTACAAGCAAGGCTGACGTCACGCGTCCTACATCGCGCTATCAAAGTTTCTTCTGTCGATGAGTATATATAGAAACCGAACAGAATGATAAGTGGACCACGGCGGTCCCTAGGCATAACACCTCGCCTGGCAGGAGATCTCATCTTTGCCGCCCCTCCACATATATATTAATTATTACTTAATATGGAACTTCTTGCCAGCTCTTTTTGACAGAAATTAACATTGTTTACAAATTAACAAGTGTTCTTAGAAACCTATTTGAATAAAGTTTGATTTGCTTGTAATACTAATCACAATTTTGATGATTTTGAATAAAAAAACCATCTAGCGAAAATCATCATACGTTTCTGAGCTGACAAACTCGAGAAGGTCTGAAACCACATGACGCTTAGTTTCAGAACCGTAGCTTTTATTCGTTGATTTGTATTTATAAACGAAAAAATATTCTTATTCAGTGACTCGTCTTAAAAAAATAAATAGGCTGAAGCAATAAAGGGGAAAAAGCTGAAATGATACTGACATAGACATCTGATAAAGCGTTATGATAGTAGCTAGTTACCATTTCGGAATAAAATGTCATATTCTCTACAGTACTTTAAATATTTATCTTTATAGATTAGTGGCTGTGTTGGTCATGAACGCGCTTAAAGCTGATTTTGTCGAAATAATTTCATCCATTTCGGTATAGCTTATAGTTTACATAGTACATACTACGTAGCGTCTAGTATAATATTATAATATAACCGCTTGTAAAAGGATTTGGTCAGCCATGCAGCTGAGTACTGTCCCATATTTGAAAAAGGAGACTTCATAATGAAAGTGGTAATATAACCCTATGTTTATTTTTAAAAACCAAACAAAGGGGAGCGCGATGAAATACCTCACTATAAGTGCCTAAGGATTTAAAAAAAAATGATTATATTTCTTTCGGCGAGTCCTGCAGCGTAGCGGTGTATCGTACAGGAAACGAATACTTGGGTGTGGCGCAGAATTGTATTAAACAACCAAACCAAACAATGAGAAACCAAAATATAACAATTGTACGTGGCTCTACAGTGTGGCTATATATATTAGCAGATATTTAGAATGATTTTCCTAAGAACATTTAAATACGAAATATTATAAACGAGAACTAAAGAAGAACTTTGTCAACAAACAATAATATACCTATTACATTTAAATTGTAAATACCTTATTATGATATAAGGTATAATATGCTTGATCTACAATGTAAAACTGTAAAATATTATGTAATCAGTGACACTCCTTCCACACTATTACAAGACGGACAAAAAAAAAGATATGGTGTTTAGTTGTCCTTGGATCTAAATCACCGATTATGTTATTGTTTTTTTATCCGTCTATTTGTTTGTTTGTCTGTTCGAGAATCACCCAAAAAAAAGTCAGTTTTAAGAAACTGCTTGGATATAAAAACTTATGATTAGTCTCAACTGATAAATATATATGTCATTTTACTACGGGCGCTGGAAACATAACAATAAAACCAATTCGTTATTTTATAATAAGTATATATATTTTACATATATGCGGACAAAATCGCGGGCAAAAGGTGTTAAAAGCATAAAAATGTCAGTATTAAAGCCGTACGTAATTAAAATATCAAGAGAAGAGAATAATGAAACAGAGAAAACAGTTAAGTTGATTACTATTTTCGTTATGCAGTAGCGAATATATATGAGGACTAAATGCATACGTACTTTACTATAAATAGATGTAACTACACAAAACTGACGCCGTCCTTGATGGTGTGGAATGCTTGCAAACGTATATTAAGCAAAACACTGTTATTTAGAGACGGGCGAAATGTTTTGTTTACATTACACCTACTTTGGAGCCGCGCCTTGGGCTAAATTAAGGTAGGCCGAAGAGAGGTAGCTAATGACCTTTTCCTTACTACAAGTACATAATTATTTAATTCTGACATCACCTTTCAAACAACATACGCACTGTTTTTATTACTTTATGCTAACTTACTAGCATTATTTTTTAAAATTCTGTGCTATCTCTATGAATCTATGAAGTTAACAATTTTAGCATGTCAGATGCCGGCGACGTAGCAAATTACTTTGCTAAGGGGAAGGGTATAACTTGTTTCACTACATAAAAAAGGCATTTCGCTTTCACCCAATACTTCACTTATTGAATTACTTTTACTTAGCGGGCTTTGCTTATTTAAAAAATAATTTATAAACATCGTAAATACACAATTACCCACTTCAATAACCGCATTATAAAAACATCCACTTAATGCGTTTAAAAGTGTATTTATAGCATTACTTCTCATTTTGAGTCCGTAATAGTAATCATCTGCAAAATCAGTTTAGCGCAATCATGTCTGCATAATTATTTATATGAAACACGAGGAAACGCCAATAACTAGGGCAGCAAAAATTATCATATTTGGTAAAAGGTTAAGATGCGTGTACTGGTGTAATAAGGAAGTGTATTTATAATTTTTGTTTAAATAATGGACGCCATATTGGATTTACTATCTGGGATTTATGAAATATTTAAATTTAACACCCTCAAAAACCTAACAAAACTTAGTATCGGAATCTGGAATAAGTTTTTAATATCGAGAAAAAAAAAAAGAAAGACATCACTTTGTCGTAACTTAACCAGGTCACACAACGTAAAGAAAACACAAAGCAATTCCGATTTTCGGACCTATTATAGGAACTTCTAACCTCAAAGAGAAGTTAAGAATAATCGGTTTAAATTAATTTAAAAATAGAAAAAATTACTTATATATTTTGCGAATTTTTCCCATTAATAACCAGCATGGGCATAAACATTGAAAAATACCTTCATTTGATCTATGTTTCTTTTTTGGCCCACCTGTTGGGACACTGCTAAGATCTTCATGCATCGTCTTAATTCTGCCATGACTACAATGTCGTCGGCAAACGGAATGTGATTAATGTGTTTGCCATTTACGTTAATGCCATCTCATACAATTATTTTGAAATACCTTCTCGACGAAACCCATCGTCACTTTACATACTTTTTATTATTTTTTACCCTAAGACAGATAGGGCATAGGGCCATAGGGAGGGCAAAACACATAGGAACCTCAGAGACGCTCCAGGAGGCCTGCAGCAATGTTGGTCACTTGTTGAGCTTCTGGAAGAAAGTAAACTGTCTACAATAGCAGGCCATCCGCTACGCACAAAGGCGCCATTCAAGAGTGGCAAGTGCGGAAATTACCCCGCCACAAGATGTATAAAAGCTGTCTGTTCAAAATATGAACTACGCGCACACTACAAGCAAGCACTTAAAGTTTTATCTTCAGCCAAAACCATTACCATTCACCATCTAGCGGTGGCACTGTTTTGCCTACAATTGTGTTTTGGTGAGTTTACTCATTTATTTACATTATATTTTTATTTATTTACTCGCAAATGTGATGAAAAACATTGTGTGTAACACGGGCGGTATTAAAATATAAAACTCAGGCCTTTTGCCTTAGGTTTCTAAATATCCTCTCTTAAGTAATTTAAAATTGTCTCTACGTGTACCAAATATAATATCTTTATAGTTTATTATATAATAGAAAACATTTTAACAAAAAAAAAAAGGCTTCAAAAAGATGTACTAAAAAGGAAAAAATACTTACTTATTTCCAAAAATCTTATCTGAATTACAGTTTGAAGTTGGTGTCATGAAAGTGAAATGTATTATAAACTGTAGGTACATAGACACCAACTGTAATTCCGATCAGATTTAAATAATAAATTAATAAGTAATTATTTTTACCTTTTTAGTGCATCTTTTTGACGCCGGTAATATTTTTTTAAAAGATTTATTTTTTTACTTTTGACTGACGAATTGTTTTTTTCTCGTACATAAAAAACATCGATACTCGTAACGAAATTTTATACAATCATTAATATGAAAGGCGTTTCACCAGTTCCAAATTAACAGAAAGTTTTAAATTTACAATATTAATATGACCACCTCGGAAGTATACCCTTCTGAATAAAAAACAATTTTGGAAATCCGTCTATATATGACTAGGGTTACCATCTGACAGGCGTTCGCCGCATTTGACAGGCATTTTACGGTTTAGACAGAGGCCGTGTCGCTCGCAAGGCCCGGGACGCATTGTATCGTAGGTAGTTTTACTTGTTGTTAAAGTCTAGTAAGATTTTTTTTTGTTTGGAAATGGAAAAGAAGAGAAAGATGTTTTTACATATTTTAAGCCAAATCTTAATATTTTTTCAAAAAAAAGCCGCTGCAGAAGCTACTCTGGCATACCTTACTGTAAAACATCATCAAACGTATAAATCTATGGACTGCACAGGAAGTTTATTGCGAAAAATATTTTCTAACTCCGAAGTTGGTAAGAACATAACTTGCGCTTGGACTAAAACCAAATCAGTACCCAACTATTTTAAGACATACAGTTTTTTTTTCTATAGACAGGCATTTTCCTAAAAAATCAGGCGTTTTGTGCATCCTCAACAGGCATCCTCCGTGACATGGATGGTAACTCTATATATGACGGAGTTATGCCCGAACATACATAAAAAAATACAAACATCCGAATTGAGAACCTCTTCCTTTTTTTAAGTCGGTTATATAATAAAAGCACCCAATAAAAACAATATCTACCTATATTTCAAGTATCATTAATAAGTGCATAGTACCTACATGCAGACGAAACTAACTAATTTACAATACAAGTATGTACTTCATAATAACTAATTTTCAGTACCTACAGCTACGGAAGGAATAATTTCAAATAAATTTTAATCAATGGAATAAAACATTTTTTTACTTGGATGTTAATTATTCATTCACACATATCTCAAAGATCCTTAACAATAATTATATTACGTAGTATTCTTCCCCACAGACAGAAACCCAGATGTGTTAGAGAAATACTTGGCGTTGGCCTCGTTGATTCGCGTTTCAGCCGCCTGGGGGTTCACTATCTCTAGTCCCTGCAAGAGAAAGAAACATTAGGAACATAGGTTAGATAAAAGACACACAATAAGAAGGTAGCAAACAAGCATACGGCCCGCCAGATGTTGAGCGGTTAACGTTGCCTATGAACGCTTGCAACACCAGAGGTATTGCTCATGTGTTGCCGACCCTTCATTTTTGAGGAAACCCTAACAGAGATAACCTTAAAATAAAATTACCTAACCTTATTACATTTTCAAAATAATCGCTTACATCTACATTTAAAATTCAAACAATATTATATACCACTCGCTGACCGGGCAGACGTTGTCCTGCATGATACCGACTGCAGCGCCACCCAAACGCATTCATTGACCCAAAAAATTTATTCAAATCGGTCCAGCCGTTAAGTTAAGTGTGGCCAATTTTGAAGTGAGGCTTTTTATTGCACAGCCAATAGGACAGATTACAGAACTCTAAGTCTCTGGGTATTACCATTAGATATTTTATATAGTAAAAAAAAATATATTATAAGCTTTAATTTTTTGTTTATATTAACATACCAACAGGAAACATGGATTTAACTTCAAGCTCATTCCAGGTTAACTACCTCATCTATAGCCTAGATAATGGCAACACTACCTAGATCATTATTCTTCGACGAGACTGCTATTAAGATGGGCAATGATTGCAAGGCCAATGACAAGAGAGCTGTAGTTAACGTCGTCGCCGCGCCAATAGAAAATATCGGGCAATCATTACCGGCCTCATTACTCTTGACATGGCTAAATGACGCGGCATGCAATGATACTTTTTGGTTGTTTGTAATTTTGCGTAGTCGTTCATCTTAGTCCACAAAGATGATGTTAGAAAGCTTGACTAGTTCTAAATAAGCAATACACATTGCTATTGAAAAACTGCGTATTTATATAAAACTGAAGGGGATTAAAACGTCAATAGTTGAAAGCTTTTAATACTACTCTTTATGTTAGAATAGAATTTTACTAAAAACATTCTGTACACACACACGGCTAACTCAAGATTTAGTATGGAATCCGCCTCTGTGGATAACATGACGAAATTATAAATGTAAGTACTTATCACGTTGGATTACGGGACCCAAAAAAGTTTGAAAATGTTTATTTTTGAAACTTTGAATACAAATACAATTTAGTTTTAGACAACAGCAATCTGAAACATATTTGTTAATAGTTGTAAGCTAATTACTGTGCTCAACTTGTATGGGTGTAATCTAAAAGTAATCAAAGTAAATTGTCAATTTCTTTGAGTTTTTTATGACATTTCCAAGTAGTTTTAAGATCTGTACCAACCCCGACGACTTTTTAATATAGAATTTAGACTAAATCTTTTCTGTAGCCTCTTAAAGAATTCCACTTGAGCGAAGGACCAGTAAACCAATTTCACAAAAGGTACGTACTTGCCCGTATTGAATACGATTAAGATTCAGTGCATGTGCCTATAAAAGGGCACTCTGTCACTGTATGCAGTACAAGTACGGTAAATGTACCGTTACATTCGGACATTTACTGTGCCAGTTGCCGAAATATAATGTCGATTCGTAATCAATTTTCCTAGCTATTCAACACAAACAAAACTTAATTAAGTGCTGTAAAAAAGGGGTTTATTTTTATAAGGCCGGTTTTTGATATTATCTCGTATATAAGACTAAAGAAAAATTACACTTTTTTTTAATTTTTGAAAAGCAAAACGTATAACATGTATCTGGACATTTGAGAAAACCCTAATTTCCCTAACCTATATATTAAAACCTAACCTAATCAATGATTCTATAGTTAAGCCTCTACAAAATACGAAGGACATACATATACATTTAGAGAGTTTTTAGGCCCTATTAGACGATCGCAAACCATTGTTAGTTAGTTAGTTGGCCTTATGTTTTCCGAAATCAGCCTCATAATAGAGCCATTGTGCGTTGGTAACCGATTCACATGTCATTTATTACTCATACCATTTGGGCTTTGTCCAGAAATCTAGGAAGCATCTGATATTTTTCAGTACCTCTCTCATGATTTGTATATTCTTAAGGTGGTGGAATACCCAAACGAGTTCAGTTTGCAAGAATTTGATTAATATTGTTACAGTCCTGATTTCATTTTTTGACGTAAAAAAAATATATGTTACTAGCCAACGGCTCCGCCCGCCCTAAATTCGGTAATCGGCGTGGAACTCCTTAATTAACTCCAAATAATTAATTAGTTATACCATTTAATTGCTATAGCATGCTATAGGTGCAGCAATAGTTTGTTTAACTCTGTCATAGTTATTCCTGCAGGAACTTTTGAATTTTTAGGGAATAGCCTATGTGCTATTCCAGGACCTAACCTATATGTATGCCAAGTTTTATCCCGATCCGTCCAGTGGTTGAATGCTAGTGAATTTGCTAATTTCATATCTCTAAACAAATAATTAAATTTTATACCGACAAAAAATCGAGAAAATCGAGATTTTCAAAGTGCGGTCACGTGCTCGCGCCTATCGTACGTGAAAATGTGTGTCTTTGTATGCTGCTGTAGTGTTATATGTCTTTGTACACTGGTTGAAACGGCACGCACGCTTTTTCTAGGGTCCGCCATAGCCTTACGCTTTTGAAGTGTACGACCACGTGAGGTGGTGTCCACAACCCTTCCCCCTCCCCCATTGCAGCCCATACACAGGGGACTGTCGGTAACGTCGATATTGAAAAAATGTTTGTTTAGCGGGCAGTGACCTTATTCTGCCAACTATGTAGAGTAGGTTTTGCCTACTGAGTTGTAATAGTTTGTGTAACAAGATTACTTCCAGGGATACAAGGGTTTAAGTTTGTCTGCAGTTCATTTGTTCTGCCCACTGTTTTTTGTGTTGTTGTATGTTTCTGTCACGTAACCACGTTTTGAGTTAGGTGAATGGTATAGGCACAATTGTCCCATTATTTTAGTTTCCGATCCTTTCTTTGTGCCAACTGGTCCGCCGCATCATTGCCTAGAGATACACTATGACCACGTATCCATTAAAGGGTAACCCTATTCAATGCAATTTTTTGCAATACACAACTGACAGCGGGTGGATTCCGTAAAAGATTGCTAACCTTTCTGAAAGAAATAAGATATACATTGCGGTCATTTCAATGGATTTCAAACGAGAATTGTGAGCTGTCATTTTACGGAATCGACCCGCTGGATTCGTCCGCTATTGATGCAGTTGTTGTTAAGAGCTTGTAGCACAGCGCCGCTGTCGAAAATGATGCGTTTCGATTGATCGCAATCAATGCTTTACTAATTAGTTGATTTTCGTATTGAAATAATAAAATAGAGGCCTTATACCTATGGTAACACTTAAGGTGTTTTTCTCAACAACTGAAAATGCTATCGACTTGAAATTTGATACATTTGTAGAACTTATTTTCCCGCATCTACCAAAGAATTTTTTATAAACTAGGTTTTAATTTAGAATTTGTTTTTCTTTGAAAATATCTGTCCTTCACAGGTGTCTGAACGAAGATAGATTATTATTATTTTTTTCTTTTTTTATTGATTACGTGAAGGAACGTAAAGGTGCTAAGATATTATGTCAATACATAATTGAATAACCAATAATGTATGGTAAGGCATTTCGTAGCGTGAATTATTTACCGTGACATTGCAATAGATTAGTTCCTAAATGAGAATACCGTAACGAAGAGCTAGATAATATCGATGAAATAGCAGGGTTAACAAGTGGCTTGAGCTATCGATAACAATCGCCATAGCAAAGTAACGGTTGCGTTATTGTATCGACGCAAGAATCGGGCCGAGGGCAAGTTAATACTAGTGTTTTGCCAACGTAATATACTGGCAATAATCTAAGATTATTCTAGGCTGGAAATATTATACATACAAATAGAATGACAAGGTAATACACATAATTATAAAGTATACTGAATACTTATCTATGGTGGGAAGGTAAGTAATAGGAACTATAAAAATCGACCCACACACACAAAAACTACTCTGTCTTTATACTAGAAAATCATGGAGAGCAAAAACAATGACGGCACATGTAGAAAATCGTCCAAGTTAAAGCCGGCATTCAAATTCAGGAGCAGGAATTTAGAGCCAATTATCGCTACATCAATAGGACGAGTCGACTGAATATAAAAACTAAAACGCATTGAGATTCTCACTATATAAATGTTAGCCGCCAGCAATTTTGATGTATATAACGGTAATATTCAAATTGGTAAATAAGTTAAGGCGTAGGAGACGATTATTATTTTGCACAGAAAATAAACATTAATATTTATTAATTACCATGCGCACTAGGATAATATCATAAAAATCAATACAACTTAGGTAGCAGCGAGAGCCAGCCAAATAGCTATTTCTTAGTTTCTGCTCTTTTATGGCACCTACTAGGCTTCCAGGTTAAAAACTGGTATACAGGTAAATTGACCATAGTAGAATTGAATTATCAATACTCAGTGACTTAATCAAGTCCAAATCAATAATAGAAAAATTGGTTCAGTAGCAAGTACCGAACATCTCTTGAGAAATTTGCGTCTTTTTAAAAACAGTTTTTTAGCGACAAAAAACAAACCGCTGGACCGATTTTACTCAAACTCTTTTCAGATCTAAGTCACAACGTGGCGTATCGATTGATATGATCACAAGACAAATTGGTCCATTGGTTCTGGAGATATCCAGGAATTAAAAAATGCCAACCTACATAGATACCTATATATACACACACACACACACACACACAGACATCACTCTAAAAATGATGACAAAAGATTATCTAGGTCTCAAAACGTAAAAAAAAAACGCAAATTTAGCGATTTCGATTTTCTTCCAAGAGAAGTTATAATGTATGACCCCTCTAAATCTATTACCTATCACATGTCAATACAATTTATAGATACCTCAAACGTTTTATTAACTTATGATAAACCGGTCTATAATTTTTAGGAATTCATGCATGTGTGATATAATTATTAAATAAGAATACATGGTAAAACGAAGGAGTCGGCCGGGCGTTTCAACAACATAAATGTCAACAGAGTATTGAGCCTAAACGGTGAAAGTACTAACCAGATCGTCTGGAATACCAATGGGTAATTCTGTGCCTAGATTGCCTGCATACAGACCTGTAGGTAATTGACCACAGCGACGATAGAAACACATAACGTTCCTATAATAAATGGTAATGAGCTTAAGTAAACCCTTCAGTACAATTCTACTAGTTTCTACTTTCACTGTGTATTTATAACATCCTACAGTCAACGCTTTTTTTCTATGTCGCTATCCAATAATATACAATGTAATATTTTATGCGCAATTATGTGGAACAATTAATATAAAAAGACTTCAGCAAACGATGTAATCTTCAAAAAAATGTTAATAGGTAAATAAAAATTGCATCACAAGTCACAGATAAAAAGTAAATACTTAAATTGAATGTATTTAACATAATATGTCTGTATATATAAGTGTATATCACCTTATCCGTTATACGGCCCACTGCAGGGGTTCTAGCCACTCCTAACGAGGATAAGGCCATACACCACCACGCTAGTTGTTGGTGGATGTAGTCGAGCTACTGGCCGTTCGACTGTCAGAATTTTCAAGCAGCCAATAAGGCATCTACTAGGCAACAAGGCTTAACTACTGTTGTTATATGACAACAGCCAGATTCGACGGTTGAACTTTTTTATACTATTAAGGTGGCAAACAAGCTTACAGGTTAAGCACACAGGAAGCATTACTATGTCGATTCTTTAAAAATCTAATTACTTATTTCTTCAAAAATCCCATAGGTATAGTAGTCCCTAGGGTCTAGAGAAAACCTTGGCAGGAAAGCTCATTCTACAACTCAGTAGTTCGCTCGATGTAGTTTCTCTCAAACCACACTGTACGAGACCATTTAGGTTCCAAGGTGTGAGGATGAATTCCAATTACTGACCTAGTCCGACGTTGCTTAACTTAGTTTCATATAAATTCAAATATGTTACTGTTTATCTTAATAGTGGTGCTGTAACGTTAAGATGGTAAAGGCTTGTGCCCGTCACACACTTCGCCAGTTTTTATTATTTGTTGTTATACTTTCGAGTTCACGCTATTTTTCACTGCTACTTTGAAATTTGTATGAATTTGAAGTTTTTACGATAGAGCAAAAACAAAGAAAATGTGTTTCTTGTATGGGGACTACCTTAAATTGTAACTTTTTTATCTTTTCATTATTTGTTATATAATCTCCCATTATAACACATATTCTCTAAAATATCATGCTTCTAACTATTTTAGTGTAAAATATAGAGTCCTTTAATGGCCGGACAGGAGGACCTTTGGGTACGGAACCCTAAAAATAAATAAACTGGAGGTTCCACCTGGGTTTTATTCACTAGCTTCGGCTCGCGGCGAAGAACATACCAATATTTGATCGCGAAGGTAATATTTTAGTAAAACTGACTAATTAATATAGGCACATACACATTCATTAATTTGAACATACAAACATTTCAATCTCTTACTATAAGTAGTTATCACGCTATGCTTATACTAAGCTAGCGACCTGCTTCTTATGCTTCGTGTAGGTAAAAACATGTTTTTTTTCAGACTAGATTATCAGATATTGCAATTTAATATGGAACCCACTTTTTGTGAGTTAAACAAAGCCCATTTCGTATCGTATTTTTAACAGCCAACCACAAATAAAAAAAAAACTAAAGCTCGTGGCTCAGGAAATTTTGTCTATTGGAAATAATATGCGAAGTTTTGTAACATCGGGTGGAAATTGGATAGGTAACCGCCCATTGCCACATTTTTCCGAGTTCCAGGCCTTTTTTGTGGCCAGCATGTTCCAACAAATATAACAAACGTCGTCAAGCCAAGTTAGCCTTATGCGCTGCTTGATATTTCTGAAAGTAAGCCTACTGGCCACTAGCTCGACAACTGGCCAGCGCGGTGGACTATGGTCTACGGCTACGCCTTCTTTCTATGATGAGAGGACTGTCCCTCTCCAGTGAGAACAAGCAGCAGCTGAAGCAATTCATTACCGCCGCGCTTCATCTGTTAAGTAAATCAATCTAAAAAATTACTAACCTGCAATGGTGTGAAAGCCACTGAAGATGCCGTTCCCGAAACCTGTCTCCTGATACTAGTGGCACCGCCATACTGGTTCTGTTTCTGCAGATTCTTCTGCAACGTCTTGCTGATGCGAACTTTCGTCTTCTCGTCGATCTGAGGCAGTCGCACGCGGCCCGTACTTGATTTACCGATGGTGCCACGCGTGTAACCGAGGTCTTCTTGATAAGCGTCATCTTCGATCTATGAAAAATAATTAATTAGAAATCAACGTGGTAAAATTTTAACTCCTAAGACTGCCACTTGTTTTTGGATGAATTTTGATTGAATTTTAGATTATTCTTTGAAGTTCTACAGTAAAATAAACCTTTCCAATTAGCTTAGTGTTAATTTAAACGCAGCCAACTTACTAAATATTTTAAATACCTACGCCATCATGATTTCTAAAGATAACATAATAGTATTTACATACATTTTCACGCTATCGGATTTTTTAGAGGAGATTGTAACAAAGCCTAAGGACGTAAAACAGTACTAATCAAATTTCGGCTATGAATTATTATAAATATTTTTCGCGTATTAAAAACTAGCATCGTATTAAGAGATTTGCCTGGATTACATGTTCCGTACAAGATTCACTGGTGGTGGTTCACAGGTGCACTGAATATCCATATCTGGAATTCTTTGTTGCTCTAAATGTGTTATTATCATATATTGCTAAATGAAATGCAGGTAAATTGTGAATTAATTGAAGGTTTTGTTGACTTTATACATTTCATTAATTCGATAAAAACTTTGTTTATTAATAATTCACGTGCATTTTATAGGCAACTAAGCGTTTTTCTCATAATAACAAGTTTACATAATAAGAATTATTTTCGTAAAAAATATTTAGAAAGTTCCATTATAGGTTTATATGTAGGACACGGGGTTCAAAAGTTAAGGGGAAGACACAAATTTTTTGGTAATTTGGCAGCCAATTACTTCCTTTAATATACATTTTAAGGACCGTTCAAGTATTACCAAAGAGTCTTTACTTTGCGTATTTTTGATGCAGATACGTCAGCAATATTTACCTATATTTTTTGCTGCAAAATTTAGTAGATTCTCATTTTAACACATATGGCAACCCTACTTGTCTTCGCTCGTAAGCGAAAAGCATGTTCAGGAATTCCCCGAAATAATTGATTATTGCTTACAAAAAGTTTTTTATAAAAAAAAGAAAATAAAAAGTATTATACAAAAGCATAGGAGGGGGAGGAGCGTTAAGAGCTTTGCTTACTTTCGCTAACAAACGGGCATTCGGGGATTATAATTTTCTTAAATTCTGCTTAAATAATACTTAAATAGCCTCTTAAGAACTTTAAATGTAATTTTTTACTTTGACTCAACTCTATATGGCGGTTAAAAAAAAGTCACCTCTCTGTAAATTTTTCATAAGAATCAATGCAAAGACGACGGCAGAATTAGAAGGCTGTTGTAACGCCCCGCCCCCCTTTTTAATGAATAAAAATATAATGATAATGAAATGTTCTAAGAACTTCGCAGCCGATATCACTCAACGAGAGAAATCAAAATTAGATAATAGGTAGATAAAAGACAGATAGATAAAGATATAGATAATTATCTTATTAAGCCAAGCGTGATCGTAATTTATGCTAACTCCACATTTGAAAGTAAAATCCATACGAATGCTAAACGATTAGCGTTTTGTAGAGTGGGAACTAGGTAGCTATGTGTTCAGGACCTGAAAGTAGGTTTAAGGGGCGCCCCCTTACAATGTACATTAGCGCTCACTTACACTAGCTAACCAGCCAAAATAGTAAAACCCTACTAACGCCGCTAAGTATGGACATGATTACACATAGTAATTACTGTATCTCTTGGCAGACCTAGTTCTTTTAGTGGGCTATAAAATTATTATGGCTGGTATAATCTTAGTTCCCACTTCTACTTTTATTGAAGGTTTTGCTGTACGTAGATATAAATGTCCTTGAACAAAGTCTATTAATATATTCCTTCCTACTGAGGTGATTGAGATTTCTCTTTACCATAATTTCTAACCGGCTAAGGCGGGCCCGTCATTTGGATGTTTTAACATTAAGTTAGATTGTAAAACACAACCTAAAGAATTTTACAAAAAACACATAATATTTTCACTGTAACTTCTAATATAAAAGTATTAACTAACCGGTAATGGTGGCACGATCTAGCTGTAGTTTAACCCCACGTGGTTCCTAGCTTCTAGTGACCCACAAGCGTAGACTATGGACTATTGGTCGGGCAGCGTTTCGACAATTTAAACGACGGCAATTGAATGTTCTGTATGTATAGGACCACGCACTTTTATCACCACTAACCCCTCTCTAGCAACCTTCTCACTCCACATTTCAAACGCCCCCTTGATGTCCGACCCTCATTAATTTTAGCAAAGTAAAAAGCATATCTTCTAAGTATAATTCTAGTCATGTTGGTTGGGGTACTATTATAGAGTCCTAGATTAATATGAACGGCCTAGATAAAACGGCCTAATTATCCTAAACTAATAAAATATTAATATTTTGTTCTAAATGTTCGTAAAGTTCTAACAATCCCCGGGTAATTTCAAATAAACTAACACGTCATACTATTATACAGAATACGTGAAAACCAAGACAACTTCCCTTTATTATTGTTAGAATATTTATTGTACGAGGCTACCCTAATGGTTGTTAAACGACTCACTTAGGTAAGTCTCGCGGGTGTTTTCAATATTATTAAAGATATAAGTAACTTAAACTTTCGCGTTTATATTCAACATTATAAAACTCGCAATCAGCGCTCGTCTTGAACCTACCACCAATCACATACGTTCAAATAAACCACCAATCAACTTTAAAACATTCTCCAATTAACTTTAGTTCCAATCAAACACTCAACCATAGTTAGCTTCAAACTATTCATTCTAGCGCCACAGGTTCAAAATTTTACGCAACTTTATTTTGTCTAGAGTCCGAATTCATAAATCGGAAGTATGATTACTACCTACATTTAACAATTAATTCCGTGTTGATGTCTATAATTCGTTAGTCATTTGTACTTATATTTTGTTAGCTTTAAACCTTGCATAAAATAAATCATTACTTCTCATCTAATGTATACAATTACTGAACGTAAATATTTGAACGCGCCATTCTAATTTAAAGATGCATTTTGCTATAGGTAGTACGTTCATTGAGAATTGTGTACTAATGAAAATCTTCGCGCTGAAACTTGAAAGATTGTCTGGAAGAGATCGCTTTAAAGCGATAAGACCGCCTTTTGGTTTTCTCTATTTGTAAATATGTTTTGTTTGTAAATTTTTTATGTTGATGCAATAAAGTATAATAATAATAATTATAAAAAAAACAAACATTGTATTACAAAAATGTTAAGGCATAATTATGGTATTGTCACACTGTGACATAAGGACGGCCATTTGGTCACATAATAAGTTGTAGTACTGCGTTCAGAAAGCTCACACCTGTCAGCTGCCGTACGACGATGGCCTTGCCTTGTAGTTGACAGCAAGTCTGAAAGCCCGCAATATTGCGCCTGTCAATTCATTATAGAAAGTGTCAAAACGTCATCATGAACTGTCAACCCGTGGGTTATGTTCGAAGATTTATCGCAATCTATTAATTTCTAGCCAGTCAGTTTACACGGGCTGACAACAGTCGTCAAAAACAAATCTTTAACCAAGTTAAACTACATTCATTCTGTAATTATACTTTTTCCTTTTTGTTTTCAATGTAACTATTTTCTATGCAGACAAATAAAAACTAAACGTATATCATTAACACAGTTTCGATTGTAATTGGACAGATAATGGTTTTGTGAAATATGTAGAGCAATTAAACGTAGGTAAGCTAAATGAGCTTGGATGTAAAATGCTTTGTAATGCACGGGACACACTGCTGTGACGAATATTGAGCAAATAATCCTCTTTCACACATTAGAAGGCGCTTATACTTACTTAAATAATAGTATTTTTCTATTTAGGACGTAAATGTAACATTTTCTATTTTTAAATTATTAAATATAACTCTGTTATTGATTTTGAAGGATATTAAGGACCTATTCTGCAACTCATAATTTTGCAACTTTCGGGTATTACACGCCTTAAAGCTCCTTACTAAAAAAAATAAGTAATTATTATTTTTAGATAACTTTAAGGATATGTCATTAAATGTGCAAAAGAAATATTTTTGTCAATGCATTTATATTTGTAACTTTGTCCCTTTTTAAAACTTAAGAACTACAGTAAATTATATAATAATAGTAAAATTGAAACAATTCAGTTAATAGAGAAAAAAACCTCTTTGCCTTGCAACAATTTTAATTTAGTGGACTTAAGTGTACGAAATGTGCTAAGAATATAATTTGCCAGTAATACAATCGACCCAGCAGTGTGTCCAGTTTCAGCATTTGTTAGCGCTCATACATCCAACGGGGCCATCACGGACGTCCGTGCGCTTCACCAGGTCGGGTTCCGGTCTATTTGAACCACCGCCGCACAGAACCGCTCAATCTGGGCACTCATTTGAAAGTCAACACATCTGCCGCGGCTCGTCGAGCATGACGTCACATTTACTACAGGGATACCTGTAATTATTGCATGCGTTGTGCACTACCCTGCTATTGCGTGTCTATAGTTTTTTTCGCTGTTTGATTACTTTATTAGTACCTTCTATTGCTCACTAGTCGGTGGTGGCCTAGGGGTTTCGATTTCTCCTTGTGTCCTGAGTGACAGAGGTTCAATGCACCAATGAGTATTTTACTTAATTTCTCAAGTACATTTATTATTCGCGCCACTGACTTTCGGTGAAGGAATACATCGCAAGGGAACCTGCATACGTCAGGAAAAAAAAGACATGTGAAGTTCGCAATCAGCGCTGGGTCCGCGTGTGGACAATGGCCCAAATCACTTTGCAATTGCAGATAGCATACCTGCTTAAAACAGCTACTTTTAGCAGACACGCTATCTTTTCTCTCGCAGATTTATTCAAGAAACAATACAACATTTTCTAAGAATAGCTTATAACTAGTTTTATATTTCTGTTAGAGCACAATTTTAAATTCTCTTAGTTCAAAAGGGAAATAGAAAATTAGCGTTGGCAGCGCTAGTGGACGGCAGAAACCCTCTTAAGGGGCGGAAAACTGATCTAACGTTTTCTCTGAGTTTTTATGCACGATGGTTCTGCTTCTGCTTCGCTCTATTGAGTACACCAAGTTTTTTGGACGCCAGCTTTACCTCGTCTGGTTAATGATCTCGGAACTGAACATCGCTGAAGATGTTAACACCAAGGAACCCAATGTTATTAAAGATGGAGAGGGGAGTGTTCTGGAATTGTGGGACCACAGTGAATGGGGTTTTTTTAGCGGTGAACGCGCAGACTTGTATCTTTGTAGGGTTGAATCCGATATCCTGCCCGGCCGACACATCATACCTTCATTATCCCGGCTACAAACTCGAACACAATTTTATGAGACGTGCCGGTGTATGTATGTTCGTCCGGGAGGATATTTGCTGTCGCCGCCTTCATAGCCTTGAAGACAGGGACCTGTCGATATTTTGGGTGCGCGTAGATTACAAGCGGCCACACTCGTATCTATGCGTGCCTATACAGGTCTCATAGCGGTGACACGGACGTAACTCGAGTCGTACTGCATATGTGCTAACGCAATATGAGGCTTGGACCACGGCTCGTAATAATAAGGATCTGAATATTTCTGAGTTAAAATGCAAATTAAATGCTGCCTCGAGGTTCAGTAAGAAAGCAACTGCCAGAGCAAAATTCCAATTCATCGGCAAAATAGGTGGGCGACTTGCGAGCTATCCTTCTGGGAGTCGTGCTTTCTGGTCGCTTGCCAAACCTGCCGTAGGGAACTTTTGCCAATCGTCGTTACCACCACTGCGAAAGACCGATGGTGACTTGGCCCATAGTCCTAAAGAGAAAGCCGATCTGCTGGGCAGTCTCTTTGCCTCGAACTCTAACATGAACGATGAAGGTACTATACCGTGGTGCGGTAAGACCATGCCGGAAATCTCTATAACACAGCGGTAGGTCCGGCAAGCGTTGCTTCCTCTAGACGTTCATAAGTCGAGTGGGCCAGACGGTATACCAGCAGTGGTGCTTAAGCAGTGTGCTCCTGAGTTATGTCCTGTACTTACGCGCCTCTTCGCGCTTTCCTACCACACTAGGCACTTCATGGAAGACTGCGAATGTGCACCCGGTGCCCAAAAAGGGCGATATATAAGATCCATCGAATTACAGGCTTATCGCTATTACCTCTCTCCTCTCCAAGGTGATGGAGCGTACACAGCTTCTAAGATACCTAGAAGTACACGACCTGATCAGTGACCGACAATATCGCTTTCGCCACGGTCGCTCGACTGGTGACCTTCTAGTGTATCTCACACACCGATGAGCACTAGCCATTGAGAATCAGGGGAGGCATTGACAAGTAGCCTGGACATAGCGAAGGCGTTCGATCGGGTCTAGCACCGAGGACTTCTATCGAAGTTGCCATCTTCTCTGTTAAGTACACCAAGTTTTTTGGACGCCAGCTTCACCTTATCTTGTAAATGATCTTGGAACTGAACATGGCTGGAGATGTCAACACCAAGGATCCCAATGCTCTTGGAGATGGAGAGGGGAGTGTTCTGTAATTGTGGGACTACAGTGAATGGGGTTTTCTTAGTGGTGAACGCGCACACTTGTGTCTTTGTAGGGTTGAATCGGACCAAGTTTGGACAGTGTGGTCTCGATTTGAAACACAAGTTCTCCGCGATTTTTCTTCATAACGGAACAAGAGATGTTTGCATGACTCGTGTAATAAGCGTCTCCAGTACTGTTATCTGCATAGCAATGTATGTAGTTGATGTCCAACATGTCATTGATATGCATTAGAAACAGCGTAGGAGACTGCACAGAGCCTTGCGGGACACCAGCATTAATGTCCATGCTATCAGAACAACTACTCGTACCGGGTGCACATTCCCAGTCTTCCATGAAGACGGAAATTTCCTAGTGTAGTAGGAAAGAGCAAAGAGGCACGTGAGTACAGGACATAACTCAGGAGCACACTGTTTCAGTACCACTGCTGGTATACCGTCTGGGCCACTCGACTTATGAACGTCTAGAGAAAGCAACGTCTGCCGGACCTCCCGCTGTGTCATGGAGATTTCCAGCATTGTCTTATCCACACCCCGGTGTAGTAAGTGGTACAGCGCCTTTGTCGTTCATATTCGCTTTGAGGCAAAGAGACTGCCCAGTAGATCGGCTTTATCTTTAGCACTTTGGGCCAGTCACCATCGGTCTTTCGCAATGGTGGTTACAACAACGTTCCCTTTGGCAGCTTTGGAAAGTGGCCAGAAACACGACTCCCAGAGCTCACAAATCACCCACCTATTTTGCCAATATTTTTTTTTTGGAATTTAACTCTGGTTGGTTTCTGAATTAGTACAACCAATTTAACAACAGGTGCAATCGATGGGTGGCACTGTGGCTGAGTTAAAAATTATATAAATAAAAATTTATTAGCAGCAGTTCATGTTTTCGGAGTGAATAAGTAGGGGAACCGTGTTCGGGGGAAAAGTGGGTAAAGTAATAGGGGAAGGGGAAGTAGTTAAATGGGGGGAAAGCACAGAATATGGGAAAGGGCGGACAGTGGAGGAGGGAAAGATGGTACAGGGGGCTAAAGCGAAATAACGTTTGCAGGTTCAGCTAGTAGTAAATAATGACTCACATCAGCAAAGTTAAGCCGGTTGGCGTTTTTTCGGAACTCAGTCATAGCGTACCGCTCCTTCATTTTCCGCACTCTCTTGCCCCCACGTTTCTTTCGGCTTTGCTCAATTGGTTTCGGTAACGGCTTAACGAATTTCACTGGAGGTGGTTCCTGTCATAAAAATGTTTGTTGTAAGAAAATGTTTTAAACTTTTTTTACCATTGTCACTAAGTACATTTATGCCAAATTAACAAAAAACGAGCACATATTTTGGGCGCGAATTTAAACAATGGACACTTGTTTTTGCTTGTTTAGTTTTTAAATTAGACGACAACAAAGCTCAGCAGTGTGTACGAAGACCTGTAAAAATTATGCATCTAAGACTTAAAGGCAAAATAAATTGTGAAAATTCGCAAATTTCTGCAGCTAAACTTATAGCAGCTTAAGCATAATAAAATAAAAACATAACATGTATAAAACTTGCATTTGTGTTGTGCATTACCTTATTAAGTGATTTTTCATTTATTATATTAACCGCCAATACACTACAAAAATTGTGGAATGCATGATACGGCATTAGCCATGCATGTTCAAAAGAGCTTAGTTCTGACACTGACATTAAACAATAAGTATATTAGTAAAACTTAAAATTTATTGTAGGCGTTTAGTTGTTACGACTGATACATTTAATAATCTTTTTTTTATATAGTCCGCTGAGGCCGCGTTTTATTAAATTTTATTTTTGGGTTTAATTTTCATCAGCCTTCCAGAGCTCCTAAAAGCTTGGAAAAATTTAAATAATATAAAAATAAAAAGCACAGGCTAGAAATCTGATCATAGATTTTCGAATCAAATTGTAGCTACCAAACAATTTTGACAACAGAATTGTTAATTTAGTAGACAAGATGTAAAACCTTAATTAAGTACAGCTTGATTGTATTAAGGTCTTTTCTATCTTCAAACGTTAGTCTTATGAACCAAAAACACTGTCCAAAAAACAATAATTTTAACCTGTAGCTTGTCTAATTTCTTTTCAATTTCTTCACGTAATTGTCGGCCAATGTGTCCGTCTGTGCTTTCGTGGCATGCGTCTACTCGGGCAGCTAGCGTCAGCTTCGTAGATACTAATTTTGCAGCTTTATACCGTAGCTCCTACAAATAGAAAGTTTTTATTATATGCTAAACTGTTTATACATACAAATAATAGCGTGACTAAAGGAATCCACTATCGTTTAGACGAATCTTTTATATACATAACATCAAAATATATATATATATATATATATATATATATTTAGGTCCATTCACGGGTGATGCCGTGACCTAGGGAAATAGGGTTACATTTTTATATATATATATATATATATATATATACATATATATATATATATATATATAATATATATATATATATCACCCGTGAATGGCTAGACCGATTTCTCTAATTCTTTTTCTGTTGTGTTTGTTATTGTCATAAGGTTCTTATGAAAAAAAAACTGTCAAGTGCGAGTCGGACTCGCATACTAAGGAAAACTCGGAAGGAAGGCGGCTGGACCAATTCGGGTAATTTGTTTTGTTATGTTTGTTAGTGTTAGGGCCAGGTTTTTATGAAAGAAAAACGGTCAAGTGCGAGTCGGACTCACGCACTAAGGGGAAACCGATTGTAATAAAATTTTTGTAAGTTGTTCAACAACAACGAAAAACAACGTTCGCCGGGTCAGCTAGTTATAATATACAAATTATCACACTTCATGACTACCCACTGTTTATTTGTAAAAAAAAAAAAAGGAATTTTATAGAACCTCTGTGTAATAAATAAAAACATTATATATTCTTGTACTAACTGGTGATGTGTCTTGCACAATCTGTGAAAAGTAAATAAAGCCAGTGTGGGGCAAAGATGCAGCCTGTGAAAAGCCTGAAAGTGCTTTCTTCTGCTGTCCAAGAGGTAATACATTACAGGCTGGCATTTTGGACAACTTTGACAGACCCCCTGCCACACCTAGAACCTTGGCTGCCGTTGATGCGCCTAAAAGAACGAAAAAGCTAATTGGTTTTTAAGGTTCCGTACCCAAAGTGCACCAACGAGACCTATTACTTAGCTTCGCTGTTCTTGAATCGTCATAGGTATATTACTGAAATTTACACATATTGAGTTATTACGGCAGATTTCATAATAATAATAAATAAAAGGTGATTTTACAATGATTTTTATTTTTTAATCTATGGTAAAAACGGAATTTTATATAGTCATCAAACTTACAGCGATCTGAAGTAAAACCAGTTAAATTGTTACAAATAATCGAGGAAATAAAGCATTTAACCCAAGAATTTCGTCAGTAGAACCTGATTTTGATGTAACCTGGCTTAAAATAATCGTATGATCTTCATGAACAAAACAATTCATGACAACTGTAGTTTTTTTTGATTTACCTTTTTATCATCCCCAAAAGTCCAGCTTTTTGAGAATACACCAATAATGTTAAAACTAGAAAAAATAAAACATTGGATATTGTATTTCAGACTTCTGGATTCTTAGCACTCTTAGACTCTTAATATTTTTACATAAAATATTACAAAGTGCCATCTGGTCCTAAAAGCAAGGTTTGTATTACGGTTACCAAATAATGCTTTTATTAGTGTGCAACTGAAGTTTTCGATGTTACACATAAGCCATTGCAATGAACTAAACAGTAGATTTTTTTGGCTATACAATGCCAAGAATGCAGTGTTTAGTGCCTTTGTAATGAATCATTAACCATCATACCTGCCGTAAACTGCCATACCAGTGTCTTCATAGCCAGATGCAAGAGCTGAACCATATTACGACAGTGAATTATAAAGAGGTTTCACTGAGCAACGCGAGTGTCTTTAAAGATGACGATTACAAGACAGTGAGCCAGTTATGACCCGAGGCCTTAGCAAACCACGTAGATAGAAAAATGTATTATAATGATTTCCAAAAATTAACAAAAGTAGCGCAATCAATTGTACATAAAATAATTGGCAACCATTTTAGCCAGGTGGTAAATATGCATAAGGTTAAGCTACAGTATACTGTAAGATTTAAGTAGCTATTCCTAAAGGACAATTAAGGTTATTTGACATATTGTCAGCTAAAATATATTATGAGACGCATTTAAATAAGAGACTTACCAACAATAGCAGTGATGTTTGGTGCAATAAAGGTCATCCTGCTTTCAACATACTCATATATTTTTAGTTTATAATTGTTTAATTCTGCTGCCATGTCACATGCTTCATTTATTTCTGCCAATTCTTTATCAGTCAGTAATTTCCTGTATAAAAAAAAATATTAAATGTTAGTGTTTGAATAGGAACTATATAATAGTTGTATGGTTAAAGATTCTACTGTAGTGTTGTGAAATAAAAAGTGGTAATCTAATACCAATTCTAGTATATATGTTTATATATAGATATATAATCTGAATCTTGGAAACGGCTAAAAATTTTCATAAAATTTACTATACATGGGGTTTCGGGGGCGATAAATCGATCAAGCTAGGTTTCATTTTTAGAAAACGTCGTTTTATCTGTGTTCTCAGGCAATAATAACCTGAAAAATATGACTCTTCCTGACATCTATTGGCAAGTAGTTATACTATTATTTTTACCGACCCAGCAACACTAAAGCTAATTGACAATAGATGGTGATGTTAAGCAACACTAAAGCTACTTGACGACAGATGGCGTTGTTAAAAAAAAACGAGCAAAGCTCGGTCCCGGCGTTGTTAAAAAAAACGAGCGAAGCTCGGTCCCCAGGTACTGTAAAGTGATTTCAAACAGGTTTAATTAGGTTTGTCTATAATTTATGCGTAACTTAACCCTTACTACAATTTGCATGCCTGTTACTAATGCAGTAGTAAGTTGTTAGTAGCGAAAGTTTAAATAAATAACTGAAGAGTGATTCGTATTGTTTTCTTTTGATTTTATCCGAGTCCGTTTTTTCGCCTGGATTTGAAACATACTATAGTAAAGTAGTAAAATGCGGAACTATAATTCTATCGTTTATTATTTTTTTAAATCATTCACTGAATGGGTGATTACTGGTTTAAAGAACAAAAGTCAGGTTTAAGTAATCAATTTATACATTTACTTGATTTGTAGTCAAGTTTTCAACTCCATTACAACTTACCCTTGAGTTGTCGATGCTGTCACAGAGACAATCATAATAGTGGCTTGGGTGAGATAACTCTGAAGTGTCTCATTGTTTTTTGCCTGATCCAGGTCATTTCCAAGTTCTTTTACCGACCGAATGTATTCAAGCGGCGTCACAATTAGGGAGTCCAGTTCTGGGAATCTCTTTTGGTACTTATCACGAACAAATCTGTGGATGATAGCTGGAAAATAATTTTTTGCATATTTTTACAAACCTACCACAAAAAGAGAGAAATCCATTATGTGTCAATGAAGGCCATAGCAATATACTTAAGAGTAAATAAATTAAGACACTCTCGATTTTAACGTTCAATAGTTATAGTCAAGGAAACAAAGTCGAAAAAGGGCCTAACCAAGGAATTTAGTCAGCAGATATTAATTTGATGTGACCTCTTGCTGGTCCCTATTCAGCTGAAATTTGTCTTACTTATGTAATTTTGATGACAGTGCATGCAAATGCAATATGTTACTATGGAGCTGCTCTGATGATGGAACCCGCATTTGGCTGATTAGCTGACTTTTTCCATATCTCCATAAACTCTACTTTTTCAAATGACGAGTCAATAACAAATGATACAATATTAGACCTCTAAAAATACAAACATATATTATGGACACAATCAAGTGCACTAAGTGAATGACTGAACATATTTTCTATGGAATCGTTAGATTTTTGACGTGACAACGTCTTATAAATTGGTTTGCCGGGTGACACTTCAAGAAACTGCGTTACGCTCCGCTCACGTTATGCGCTCACAATGAGAGCGAGTGAGAGGCACGCGGCATGGTTAGCCCGCCTAAGAGCGAGAGAGACAGACATAAAAAGTGAAAGGCACAAGTTGTCACGTTACAATGTTAATAATATTACGATTAATAGCAATTTTTTTTTAATTATTAAAAACATCAAAATATGCAAATTCTTAGCAACATCCTTAAATTTTGATGTAAACCTTATTGCTACTAAAACAGTTTTAAATACACAGATATCCCTAGGGGGAATTATCTTAAAGTATTTACGCAATAAAATGTAATTTGAGTAAACTTTAGCGAACTTACCTATTTCACCATCAACTTCTGCAGCAATATTGTTTGCTTCTACAATTAACTGGTATTCAGGGTCAGACTCCATCAGACCCATTACTTCAATTTTCTTCCGATTGTTTCCTACATTTTGCTCAATTTCTGTTATTACCTGCAAATTACAAATGTATTTGGCATCACTGCTGCACATAAAAATTAAATTCTTCAAAATATTCAATTTTTGGATATTCATATTTCGAAATTATTATTTGTTTTCAAAACAGTGTTTTAGCCAAGGTCACGAAAAGAAAAGTGAGAAACTAGCCATGTATATGTTTAAAAACAATTTTAATAAGCTATAAGTATCCACTCTGTAACTTATTTAATCACACTACATACTTTTCCCCAAGTTAAATGAAATATTACTATGTATAAATTATTACTAATTTAATCTACTGTCATAGAAATAGTAACCTAAAAAACATCATCATACTGACTACCACTGAACAACTCCTTCACTCATTAAAATCTAAACTACTTACTGGTGACTAATATAAAATAATCCCTTATTTCACTTATTTCTGTTTGTTAGAAATGTTTATAGTATATAAAGTAACTAACTTTTGCACGCGGTTTCACCCGCCATTAATTCGGTTATTGGTGTAGGATTTAAGCGGCAACTTCTCAATTATAGAAAAAAAAAACTGACTCACACTTGACGCTTTAAAGTAGCCTATACCCTTCCCGGGCACTCAAACTATCTCCGTGCCAATTTTTGCCCCGCTTCTACCTGCCCTAAAATTGGTTATCCGTTTTTAACGGCAACTCTTGACATTTTCTAGTAGCCTATGATATCCTTTCTCAGGACTCAGCAATTGGTACAGCATTTTTAGTGTGAAGAGGTAACAGACGGACAGAGTTACTTTAGCGTTTACGAGGGGTGACCCAAAAGTAATAATAATTGGATATTTGTAAAGACCATAATAATATAAAAAAAATTTTTTGCTTCCTCATCCTACTAGGTCAAAAAGTAGGTACTCAAAAAAAATCATGTAAATAGGCTACAATTCAATTCCCATTCATTTGAATATGAATAGTTGGAGAGAATATATCAAAATGGAGTAAAATAAAATCAGAGCTGTCATCAAGTTCGATTATTATTAAAGCTGGAGCATTTCGGCATCAGGGGCAAACTTTTGAACTGGATCAAGGAATACCTTACACAACGCACATTCCAAGTACAAGTTGGAGAAACGTTATCACAGACAAGAGAAGTTTTCAGTGGAGTCCCACAGGGAAGTGTGCTTGCTCAAACATTATTTAGCATTTTTGACACTGATTTGATTGCTTTGCTAAAATCTTCAGCCAACTTCTTTGCAGACGATGGTAAATTTTTTGGTAACCCACTGGTACAATCAGGACAATTACAGAATGACATTAATTGTTAACATAAATGGTTTCAACAGTGGATAATTAAACTCAATGCAAATAAGTGTACAGTGCTGCACCTAGGGAACAACAATCCACGTCAAATATACTGGCTTGATGGGGCACCGATTTCTGCTGTGAACTCATAGAAAGATTTGGGGATATTAATTACAAGCAATTTAAAATGGGCGGATCATATAAGTGCACTAGTGAAAAAAGCTAAGTCTATCCTTTATGTGATACAGAGATCCTTTCAGTTCATCAACATACTTTTATAAAAATATACAAGACATACTGAAGACCTGCTTATGCGTTTCAGGTATGGAGTCCATATTTTGTAAAGGACATCACTCTTTTAGAAAGTGTTCAAAGGAAGGCTACTAAAATACCATTTGGACTAAAAAGAAAATCATATGAGGAGAGGCTTAAAATACTAAAGCTGCCAACTTTACAAGATCGGCGTATGAGGGGTGATCTAATCGAGACATATAAAATCCTGAAATGCAATTACAACCTACCTAACATATGTGACATGTTTGTCTTGAAGGATGCAAACTCTCACTCAAGAGGGCACTCAAGAAGACACCATCCTACTATCATGCGCTTTAGATCAGAAACCAATATTGCACACCACTTTCTGAGTAATTGTGTTGTGGAAACTTGGAACAGATTGCTGGCCAGTGTAGTTTCAGCCGATTCAGTAAACTATTTTAAAACTGGACTAGACAAATGGTTTAAAGACTTCAAGTGTGTGGACTTACAAGTATGACATATTAAGTGAATAATATTTTTAGTGAAAAGGACATTTCCATCACTTTAGATATACACACCAGCATCTCATGCTGCTCATCTATAACTTTAATAATAATAATTATAATAATAATAATAAGTACTTCTGTTTGAAAAAAATGTCTACTAAAGACATACACAGCAACCAAGTGAAAACATTGTGGGACACTGCTCCTCCATACTTACAGTTGCGCATCAGGCAAAGGAGTTTAAGCTGCGTAGAACACAGAAGTTGACATCATAGCGAAAAAGAGATGGAAAGAAGAATCAACTTCTCATGGAAAAGCTTTTGGGCCCAAAAAGAAATTATTAAAAGAAACTACAGCATGCCTTTAAAAAAGACTGTAATAGAAACCTGCATCTTACCTAGTTTAACATGTTATGTATACAGTTGCCAAACATGGGTATTTACAAATAAAGTAAAACATAAAATAATGACCACCCAACACGCTATGGAAAGAAGCATGCTGAATTTAAGAAAAATAGAAAACGTAAAAAGTGAAGAGATAAGAAAAAAGACAAACATGAGAGATGATCTCAAACATGCCCTGCAGCTGAAGTGGCAATGGGCAGGTCACATTACAAGGTACACAGACAAAAGGTGGACTTTACAGTCAACAAAGTGGCCTGGACCATTGGAAAAAAAAAGGTTGGAAGACCAAAGAAACAATGGGTAGATGATATACTTGAAGTAGCTGGCAAAACTGTTGGACTCTTGGAACAGAGTGAAAAAATTGAAAAACGATGGGGAAGGCTTTTACCCTTAAGGGATCTATTTCAAATTAATATAGAATTAAAGGATAAAATATACAATATCCCCCGTCAACTTGGGTGTTCGGAATTTTTTCGGCTAATAGATCTAGTTTGCAATATTAACTGTGCAAAGTTTCAGAGCCCGGATTTATGTAGTTTGTCAGAAATAAAATCAAATCAAAATTGATAATTAATTGCAAAATTGCAAATTTTGGTATGCAATCCCTACGGCTTTTTTATTGCTAATAGGGCAAAATAAGGTTTGATTTTTGTTGAAAAATGCACATTGAAATTATATAGGTATTTTCCTAGAGTAAAATTTTTGCTTTTGCTTTTTATAAGTGATATGACGCTAGATTGAAACGCATTGACCAGAAATCATAACACACATATTTTTTTTTCTAATTTCTTTAAAAAAAGTTAGCCTTAACATTCGTGGTAATTTTTTTTTATTTCAACCCAGAAATCTTGTTAGGGCACCCCAACAACAGTTGAGTTAGGTTAGAAGGTAAAGGTAAGGCAAGAGCGCAGCGAAGCCGAAATACTGTGGTCTTGATCTGCCCTAGCCCTAGAATGTGCCCCGGAGGCACCGGAGGGAGAGCAGCCCCTCTGTGCTTTCATATCAAAGGCATAGGCACAGGTATTTAAATTAAAAAAAACTGGCCAAGTGCAAGTTGGACTCGCGCACTGAGGGTTCCGTACTTACTAACATAATTAAGACTCAAAAAAAAAAATGTTTTTGTATAGGAGTCCGCTTTAAATATTTGTTTTATTATAATTTAATAATTTATTTTTAAAGTGAATATATAACTTAATATTCTGTGAATATTTCAAGCTTCTACATGTTGCCATTATCGAACAAAACAATCACGTTTGTTGCCTGGTGACAGACAGACAGACAGCAGAGTCTAAGTAATAGGGTCCCCATTTGCCTTTCGCGTACAGAATCCTACGCTAATCCTACTATGCAGGGGAAATTGTACATTCATTAACCATTCCATAGTCTGATAGAAGTTGGTTCCTACATTTTGAGGTTAAATTTATAAAAATTATATAACAATGGGGGGTCCCCTCCTTTTCGGGGGTATCTCCCCCTTCCCCCTCTCTATCAACCCTAAAATACGCAGGGAAAATTGTAAATTAATTAACCTTTTAATAGTCTGATAGAAGTTGGTTCCTACATTTTGAGGTTAAATTTAAAAAAAAGTATATTAAAAAAAAAGTGGGGGGTTCTGATCCTTCAGGGGTACCTCCCGCTCCCTCACTTTTAACCCTTAAATACGCCGGGGATATTGTATATTTTTACCCGAAAGGAAAAAACCCACTCCTCGCAGTGTAAGAATTAACTGCCAAATGTGGCCCTCCATCCCATTTAGTTACTCAGACTGGAATGCAGCCTTACATCAAACTCACCCGTTTCAAACGATCTGAATAGCGTAGCTTTGCCAATTCTCTTATAGAAACATTTTTAATTTCTTCTTCTTTCGGTATCACAGGATGAGGCACAGCAAATTCGTGATTAGTATCATTCGCTATATTGTTTTCAACAACAGTTTCAAGTTCCCCATCATCATTTTCTTCCAAATCAGCAAGTAATTCATCTGCTAAAGACATAATTGGTATTTTTAAATGTTGATGTTATTATCGGATAATAACATAATCTGGGATCTCTATATAGTCTGTGGCAGCCCGTCGTCACTTCGAACAAAACAAATTATGAACGTACTTTGTGCCAACAATCAAACAAAAATACAATCCTACAAAAATAAAAAGCATTAACGTTGCACCGAATCGCGTAGTTAAAAGAGATTTTTTATTTCGGTGGCATTATACGTCTTAATGTTATATTGGTATTTCTGCATTAATGCAATTATTTTTGTTGTGGGGGTGTTATTTACATTATTTTATTTACCTAATTTAACTAATTTTAACAGTACTGTTTGTGAAGTGGTAATCTGCGAGATATGGGAGGAAAGGCATTTAAAAGTGTGAAATTTGTGGCATTAGGAGAGTCAGAAAATGTACGTCTGACATATTCTTGGCCAGATTCCCACTGGATCCTAATAGGTAAATAAATTAACAAGATTACATAATACCTCAATAACTACACGCAAATCATGATGTTTAATGACTGATTTTTTTATGAATACTACATAAAATATTAGTTAAATAATGCCAGTTATAGTGAGGTACCCTTAGAATATGTTATATCGATATTTTTTATGACTTATTTCTATAATTTCGGCTTGTTATCTAAAATTGCTTACACGTACTCAATTCCAAACCACTAAACGCTGGACACCCCACGACATGAATCAAAATGTTGTATTATTTTGTTTTATTTGTTTTATATTATTTATAATACGGATGTTTTGTTTATTTTAGATGTCGCTTTTGGATTAAAGCGACCGGTAGTGAGGAGTTAGCTTATTTGCCATTATTTAAATTGAATGCAAATAAATTCATCTGCGGAGATCACTTTCCTCTTAATATGTTTAATGAGAATAAGAGTAGATTAAAAAAGTTTGCTGTACCTACATTAAACCTTCTTCAACCACCACTCTCGGACCATATTCTTGCCAATTTTCCGATTCATGACTCACATCCAGAAAAAAAAGGTACGTATTTTTAAATACTTTTTTATTAGACTCACCGTTGGATCTTATCTCACCTCGTGGTAAGTGAAATTATGTGCTTACACTTCAAGTCGTTCCCTTTTGTAGCCATAATTTTCAGAATGACCAACAATACAGACTAATCTGTTAACAACTAGCTTATCACGAGATGGCGGACCCTATTTGATAGTATTACTTCCTTAAGTTACCTTGTGTTTCATTAAATTTCCAATTTGTATTGATCAATCTAGTATGTGCCTTTGTTGTAGTAGTTATAGTCTATTCCTTGAGATTGCAAATGTTTATTGGCCTCAGGACACTTACCATCAGGTCAGTAGGTGCTCGTTTGCCTTATATAAAATCTCTTATTTGGACATTGTTGTATTTTTCTTACAGGTATTTTACTCGATAGTTCGGCATCTACTTCTAAAGCAGGAGCTCATAGTGACATGCTACAGGTAGAAGAATCAGCAATAATTTAAAAAAACGTGAATGTCCAGCATCTACTTCAAAAGCAGAAACTCATAATGACATCCCACATACGGAAGAACCATCACATGATGTTAAAAAACGTAAATGTCTGGCATTTACTTCTAAACCAGGACGTGACATAAATGTGGCTTTCCAATGACAGTAAAGCATAAGCATAGAAAGAGTGTTAAAACGAAAACTTTAGACGTATATCTGTCTCGATAATTTTAATGCGAAAATTCAATGAGTTTAAAAAGGAAAGAGTTTAGTTCCTGTTCCTTCTAAAACTAGCCGTACACACAAGACCTGTCAAGTGGTCATCTTTGGTCATCATTATGCTACCAAATCAAAAAGCTCTAAAAATTATTCTACTGTATTAAGCTTGTATTGTCTATTTTTAGTCGTGTATAGTTTGTTTTAGTAGCAGATCGCCGTTTTGAATTTATTATTGTTTTTCTGTGATTCAAACACCAAATTTTAAGAAGTGTTCTATTGAATACTTATTTAGACATTCAAAGATATGTCTTGTGTTGTGCGAGAATGCAAATCGCATTCCTCTCGCAAGGAAAATGAAACTCAAATTATAAGCTTGCACAGGTAAAACGGCATTTTGAATATATTTCGAATTGTTATCGTTAGATTGCACTGCTTAACGTCTTTATCTGTAGTGAATTTGTGTGATTAAATGTCCTTCAAGCAATGTATTAGCAGAATATGAATGGTTTTTTATTATTTTGTTATATAGGTTATAAAAGTGTTGTTTGTAGATTGTTATTGACAAATCAGTTATCGACAAATTAGTTACGCAGTATAAGATTATCTTGGCACCGCCCAAGTGTGTGTCGTACACGCATTAATTTAGGATTCTTATTTTACAAATATTGGCATAAACTTTTTTTGTCGACTTAGTAAAATTGGGTAATAGAGAACAAAAAATTGTGAATATAAAAAAAAAAAATTATCCACTGATTTTATTCAAAATAATTTTGCATTGAAGTATTTATAAAGGTCTTTAATTGTGATTTTTTTTAGTTTTTTAGAATAAGCGGCTTAGAAATTAGAGAAGAGAACCCAAATTTTTCAACTTTGAAAGCCAATAACTTGTAAAATATACATTGTATAGAATAACGTTCTCAAAATTTCAAATGCATTTTTAAAGCCTTACCTAATGATACCCCACACAATGGAGTGCGCGAAAAAAAAAATTCTATTTATTTTGGTCAAAATATAAAAATGAATAGTTTGTTTTAGATTTCCTGGAAAGATAAATACAGCAGAAAAATGGGTATAAGCTATTTCGCGAGAAAACTGGTGTAGGACGTAACATACATAGTCGGATATGTTCTTTACATTTTGAAGATGACTGTTTCATCAACAAACATAGCAAATAGCGCAGACTTAAACCGGATGCAGTAGCCTCTCTTCACTTATGTCACCATTTAAAGGCTTCAGTGAGATTTATTTAAAGTTGCTTACTCTGTGTGTAGGTGTTAGTAAAATTAGGTAGGAAAAAATATTGAACGATTAACCCGAATGGTGAACTTTATTTTAATATTATAGTTATATCAAAAATTCTAGCAGTCAGTCTCAGAAAAGTTTCGGGCAGGCATGGGCACACCAACTTTTTTAATTAACCTTGGTATGTTACTTGCAGATTGAATCCAAAATTGTACTAATGGACTTTGATGATGATGTTCCCTCAGTCAGTGGTCCAGTGTTACAACAACACATTAACCGTGATAATGACCTATCCATAAGTCGACAGATATGTAAAAACTTAAAATTACAACGATGTATAAATAAACAGAAAGAAGACTTAGAAAGAAGTAGAACTACATCAAAATAAATGCGCTGAGACAAAGAGAGAGAAGATTAAGGAAGAGAAATGTTGATTTGAACCAGCGCCTGATGGAATTATTAGAAAAAGAGAAAATTGACAAAGAAAATTTATTATTACTGGACTGCATAAAATTAACAAAATTATTGAGAAATTTCTTTCGAAAGAACAGGGAGATACGACGCGTGGTTTTAGTTTGGAGTTGAAAAAATTTGCAGTTACATTACATTTTTTTACTCCCCGGGCTTACAACTTTGTTCGTTATAAACTTAATGGCATATTACCACACCCCAAAACCATATCAAAGTGGTATCAGGGCATTGACTACAAACCTGGCTTTACAGCTGAATCATTTGATGCTATTAAAGATAGAGTTGCACAAAATAATGGAAAGCCTCTATACTGTGCTCTATCTATGGATGAAATGGCAATCAGGAAATTAGTTGAGTGGAACGGTCGTCAGTATTATGGATATGTCAATATTGGATGCGATCTCGAATCAGATGCTGTACCTTTAGCAAAGGAAGCCTTAACTTTCATGTTAACTTGTGTTAATGACTCATGGAAAATACCTCTAGGGTATTTTTTAATTAGCTCTATCACAGTCAAACAAAACGCATTATTGGTAGAACAATGTCTTACACTATTAGAAAATTGTGGCATTAAAGTAGTAACCCTTATATTTGACGGGGCTGCGACAAACAAAGCTATGTGCGCTCATCTAGGATCTGATCTAGCTACTGTTTACAGTTTCGAGCATAATAGCCAATCTATATGTATTTGGCCAGACCCTTGTCACAACGTGAAGTTAGTGCGGAACACCTTTGCCGACTAAAACATTTTAATAGATTTGGAAGGTAACAAAATATCTTGGCACTTTTTAGAACTTTTAAACGACATTCAAAATAAAGAAGGTATCCACTTAGGAACGAACTTGAAAACTGAACATATTAATTTTATCAAACAAAAAATGAAAATGCGTTTAGCCACTCAGTTACTGATTGCATCAGCTGCAGATGCACTTGAATTTTGTAAAAGGTTGGGTATTACAGAATTTGAACATTGTGACGGAACCATCAAATTTATACGTTTGTTCAATAACCTTTTCGACGTCATGAATAGCCGAAACATGCGAGCAAAGGGCTAGAAGAAGGCAATCGCTTCATTTAATGTCGACGAGACTAAGCTATTTTTTGAAGCAGCTAAACGCTTTATTATTAACTTTCTTGTCTGCATGAAATCCCTTATACATTTATACATCACACTGATTGCACCAGAAAATAGCACATTAAAATACTTGCGCACATATAAAATAAACCAGGATCACCTTGAGTTGTTCTTCGGTGCAATTCGATCTCAGTGTGGATTTAATAATTATCCATCAGCTCGTATGTTCCGTGCTGCTTATAAAAAATTATTTGTGCATGCACAATTCAAGGATAGTTGCAGAAGTAATTGCTTACCCTTAGAGCACATATCTGTTTTAAATTATTCTCCAGATAAGTATAAAAATTTAATAAATGAAAGTGCTGGCAGCAGTTGCCTGATTGAAGTGCGTGAAGTATCTTTTACAGACGAAACTGACGACCGCGATTACATTTTGTACCCATCTTCTCTGACAGAATATGCACACCACATAGTGCATTATATAGCTGGATTAGTAGTCAAGAAGTTAGAAAAGTCCTTAAAGTGCGAAAAATGTATCGAGAGCCTTGAACCTAACAGCAAGCTCGAATTTTCGTTGATATCTGTAAAAGATAGAGGAGGTCTCACAAAACCATCTTTTGATGCTACAAAAGTTTGAAAGTTGCTGAAAAATTTTTACGAGAGTATGAAATACGAGTAGGTTCAAAACATGTAGGACAACCGAAACATCTTTTAACCATGATCAATAACATTTCGCGGTTGTTATTGTGCACGAATATTTTTGAAAATTTATATTTACATTCACTTGATAACGCCATAACCGAAGATCACAGAAACTTGTTGATCAAGTCAATAACCCAGTGTTATTTGAATATAAGGATTCATCATATAACTAAAAAATTAGTAGCACCCGAAGAAAAAGTTAGGTCATTTTTAACCAAAACTGTCATATTTAAAGGGCAATAGTTCTAAAAAAGTATTTATTCTATAACGTTTCTTAAAACACTGATTAGTATTGTGCGTACTAGTATAACTCCTGTACATTCCTATCAACTTCGGGGAACTGTTTTTGTGGATCAGGACATGTTAGACATAAACAACATGCATTGCTATGCAGATGACAGTACAAGAGACGCTTATTACACTGGTCGTTCAAACATCCCTCGTTCCGCTGTGGACGAAACCACGGAGAACTTGTGTCTCAAATCGAGACCACACTGTCCAAGGTCTCTGACTGGGGACGGGTAAACTTGGTCCGATTCAACCCTACAAAGACACAAGTCTGCGCATTCACCGCTAAGAAAATCCCATTCACTGTAGTCCCACAATTCCAGAACACTCCCCTCTCCATCTCCAAGAGCATTGGGATCCTTGGTGTTGACATCTCCAGCGATGTTCAGTTCCGAGATCATTTGCGATGTTATGTCTCTGTTGTGAATTGTTGTAGTGATTGGTGGCTAGCTACCAGGGGATGCACCATGTGCAATCCGCCTTTGGTTGCGTGGTTTTGGTGGGGTTTTGGATGTGTGGGGGTGTGGCGCACGAGTACGTACATGTATGTGTGTATATATACATATTTAGATAGATATTGTGTACTTGATGGCTTGGTTCCTATATGACTGATTGGTAACAGGTGTACATCCGGGAGTTTCTTGTCACTTCTTCTCCCCTTAGGCTAGTTTCCGAAGTGATGGTAGTTTAAATGATGTGCATTTGTTGCCGGGGTGTTGTGTAGAAACTGTGCCACTTTTGGGTGTGCGACGTCTATTTGAATTTTTATGTGCATATTTGTATATGTGCGTGTGTGTGTGTAGCACCCGCTCGTGTTCGGAGCCCTGCCGCTATCGGGCGGCCAAACGAGGATTGATTCAGATAGGACTATAGGTTAATTTACATATAGTTTTATTTTATATCTTTTATATGTATTTGTATATTTATATATATGTATTAATATATATCTGTATGTGTATATATGAATATGTGCATGTATCTGAATTTTATATTATCTTTTATATGTATATGAATACCTATCTATTTATTTATTTAAATGGTTGTTAAACGAAATATGTATCTATGTGTATATATATATATATATATGTATGTCTGCTGTGTAATATTATATGTTATATGAATATAGTACAATCGAAGTTTTATTGGAGTTGCTTCAGTGTGTCATGCTCTTTTAAAGTGTCTCTGCGGTGGTGGCATGTGCGTCGGGTCGTTACGTTCCGTAAAACATGGTTGATCGAAGCGATGGCTGATTCATGTGTCATATTTGTGAACGGGTGCCGCCTGTGGAGGCTGGTCTGCTCTTGCAAACTTCTTTGTATTCTTAGTATCATCATCATTATATAAGCCCATTGACGTCCACTGCTGGACATAGGCCTCACCTAACTTTCTCCACAGCGTGCAACGGCTCCCCGCTACCTTTACAAGGTCATCTGTCCATCTGGCGGGGGGCCGTCCCACGCTGTGCTTTCCGGTTCGTGGTCGCCACTCGGGAACCTTTTTCCCCCATCGGCCATCGGTTCTTCGAGCTATGTGCCCTGCCCATTGCCACTTCAGCTTTGCGATTCGGTGAGCTATGTCGGCGACTTTAGTTCTCCTACGGATTTCCTCATTCCTGATTCGAGCACGTAGGGAAACTCCGAGCATAGCTCTTTCCATCGCACGCTGAGCGACCTTGAGGTTTCGTATAAGGCCCATAGTTAGCGATCACGTCTCAGTGCCGTTAGTCATCACTGGTAACACACAATGGTTGAAGACTTTTGTCTTCAAGCACGAGGGTATTAAGGACGAGAAAATAGTACGCAGTTTTCCGAACGCTGCCCAACCGAGTTGGATTCGGTGATTAACCTCTTTCTCGAAATTGGACCTACCTAATCGAACAGTTTCTCCCAGGTATACGTATTCGTCAACAACTTCGAGTGTAGAGTTCCCAACAGTTATTGGAGTGACTTTCGACATGACTTGTCCATGTTTATCTTGAGGCCCACTTGATGGGAAGCTCTACTGAGGCTTTCGAGCATTGTGCTAAGGTCCTCCATCGATTCTTCCATGACCACAATATCGTCGGCAAACCGAAGGTGGGTGATGTATTCGTCATTAACATTGATGCCAAGCCCGTCCCAGTTCAGAAGCTTAAAGACATCTTCCAACGCATTTGTGAACAGTTTCGGAGATATGAGATCTCCCTTTCTCACACCTATCTGCAGTTGGATCGGTTTCGAGTTCTGGAGACGGACTAACATGGTGGCGTTATCGTACAAGCATTTTAGCACCTCGATATACCGATGATCAATACGGCATTTCTGTAGAGCCTGTAGCACTGCCCATGTTTCCACCAAATCGAAGGATTTTCATAGTCCACAAACACTAAGCAAAGGTGCCGATTATACTCTTCTGGCTTCTGTATAATCTGCCGCAGCGTATGTATGTGATCTACGGTACTATAGCCTCTTCGGAAACCGGCTTGTTCGGGAGGCTGGAAGTCGTCGAACTTGCGGGCGAGACGGTTCGTAATTACTCTTGAAAACAGCTTATAAACATGACTCAGAAGCGTGATGGGTCTGTTATTCTTAAGAAGTGTATTGACCTTTTTTGAAGTAAAGCACCACCACTCCTCCCACCACTTCTGAAGGACTTTTAGTACCGGTTTTCCTCCCGCTTTCAGAAGCTTAGTCGTAACTCCATCATCACCCGGTGCCTTATTGTTTTTAAGCTGTTTGAGACCCATACTAATCTCGTACAAACTGACGTCCGGGTTGTTCTCCGTATTGTGTCGAGTCAGTCTAGCTCTAGGGTCTTTAGCTGGACTGCCAACTGGTTTCGGTGTCGACGTGTATAACCGTCCATAGAATTTCTCGATCTCCTCCAAGACCTCTGGTCCAGACGAAACAATTCTGCCGTCCTCCGTCTTCAGCCTTGCCTGACGACTTCGCCGAATAGCCAGATCTCTCGCGAACACTTTGGAACCTTTGTTCCCTTCTATTGCCTCCTTAATACGCAATGTATTGAAGTGGCGTTTGTCGCGTGCAAGTGATTTCGAGATCTGTCTATTAAGCCGCCGATATGACAATGCATCATCCGAAGACTGCAGCCTAAGGTTTCGTCTCTCTTCCATAAGTCTTAGAGTCTGGTCCGAGAGTCTTTTTGTTCTATTTTTACGGTGGGTTTTAAAGAATTTAGACCCAACCGTATGGACAGTTTCCACAAACATGTAGTTGGTATCGTCCACTGATGCGTCTTCCTTTAAGCATTCAAAGCGATTTTTGAGTTGGAGCTGAAAGTTTTCTGGGCTTTGGATTTGAATGGTTTTGGGTCGGAGCATGGACTTTATCAGTCGAGACCTATCAAGCCTTATGTTTAGGTTCAATGTGCCTCTTACCATACGGTGATCACTTCCGGTTTTGACCGTGTGGATCACAGAGACATCATTGAAAACTTGCTTTTCCGTCGACATGATAAAGTCAATCTCATTCTTCGTGCAACCATCGGGACTCATCTAGGTCTACTTTCTGTGGGGGCGCTTCTTGAAAAAGGAATTCATCATAAAGATGCCATCCTTTTCAATGAAGTCGGCCAGCATCTGCCCTCTGGAGTTCCGTTGTCCATATCTAAATTGCCCCACTCTCAGCTTATTACCACTTCGTTTGCCTAGTTTCGCATTGAAGTCCCCCATCACGACGTTGTAGTGTGTTTTGGAGGAGTGTATGGCTTTAGAAATGTCCTCATACATCTCCTCCACTACGTCGTCTGGGTGTGTCGAAGTCGGCGCGTAAACCTGTATGACTTTCAGCGAATATCGTTTTGATATTCTGAGTATCAGGTAAGCTATCCTGGTCGACACACTGTCCTTGTCTTTGATGACCTTGTTGACGAGGGACTTGCGGACGATAAACCCGATACCAAATTGGGATAGCTGGTCACCCCCCCGGCAGTACATTAAGTTACCTGAGTTGAGAACTATCGTGTCCTGTCCCTGTCTTCGGACCTCCGATAGCCTTATAACGTCCCAGCATAACTTGCTTGTAGCTTCTTCTAGTTCTACTAATTTCTCGTCGGCCCTCAGCGTACGTGTATTGTAGGTTGCCAGGTCCAGTCGTCGGTGTTGGTAGCCGGGTCTCTGCCGGGGTTTTTCGCACCCCCTGCCCCGCCGTTAACAAGGCCGCTACCGTAGCCTGGACCAGCAGGGCTGCCGGGGACTAGGGGCTGTTTGTTCTTTGCGCCGATCATTGTTGGTGGATTTGCCATACTCGCCACGCCTGGCAAGCGGGTTGGTGAGCACAGTAGTATTATAGGGGGTCGCTGCTGCCCGACATCCCCTATCGGATAATAGAAGGGAACAAGGAGTAGGGTTGGAATGTGATGATTATTTAATAGAAATTGTATAATGAGTGGAATACGATGAAAAAAGGGGAGAGGGGGATACTACTGTTGGAAGGAAATGGGGAGAAGTAGTATTATATAACTAATTTTAAATATAAATAGATATTTAAATAAACAATTTTGGACATTACACACAGCGCCGTCTGGCCCCAAAGTAAGCAAAGCTTGTGTTATGGGTACCAAGACAACGGATACAAATACATTAATATTACTTTTTTTTGTAAATACATACATGTCATACATAAATACACCCAGACTCAAGACAAAAACACAAATGTTTATATTATGACATAAATGGTTGTCCAGTGCGGGAATCGAACCCACACCCTCTGCACAGCAGCTGGCCACACTACCAACTAGGCTATGAGGGAGTCAATATATATAATTAAAGATAATTATTTAATTATTAAGATTAAGAGGCCGGTTCGCGTACCCGTGTATTCGGAAATGAATACCCCTGACACTGTACAACTTCTGACCTGACAAATTCTTAATATATATATGTATATATGTACGTCTGCTGTGTAATATTATATGTTATATAAATATATAATTTCTCGAAAGTTACTTTAAATCCCATCACAGAATAATTGAAGACTTTTAGCTTATCACACGGTGCCCCCCTTATGCAATCTGAAAAACAATAGGCAATTGAAATATTACCTAAATGATTGTTTTTTTTTTTTAATCAAACTATTTACGTTGTAAATCTTGTTTACTAAGGGTTTCAATTTATTGAGTGTATTTATTAGTTGATACACTATACTATTATGTTTCATTTGTGATTTTACAAAGATTACCTATTGGACGCACGCAATAAAACAGTACAGTAATACCCGGGAATTACGCGATAGATGGGACCAAGAGATAGCCGCGTAGGTTTAATTCGCGTAAGTCGGGGTTCAATCTTTCAATATAAATACGTTTAAAGTTTGTGTTTTCGGGACTAGAGTCTAAAGAAAACAATAATTTAGAAGAAACATAAAAACAACGTTTTAGATAATTAAATCAATTTAGTAAGAATAAAACAACGTAAATCAAAGTTATTTTGATGGCTTCATAAATTCTAACAATTTCGCCTGACGAGTTATGTTTTTCTTCTTCTCACGTAAAATTTTCTCGTAGTATGCCAGTTACTTTTTCATTTCCCGTTTTGTAGTAGACATGCGCTTATCATTGGAATCTTTTTTTTCTAAAATTTGTAACCCCTATTCAATTGTAATGAGGCCTATTGTTAGGTTTGAAAGCGTCATTTATCCTGATATTTTGATCATGCTCACACATTTCTATAAGCTCGTCAATTGTTAGCTCTTGATTGTGTGAATCCAGCAATTCTTGGACATCATTAGCATCCACCTCTTAATTTAATTGTTTGGCAATATCGATCACTTCTTCTATTATACCATCGATTTTCTCGGGATCTGAGGCTGATTCTCCTTCAGTTTCTGTGATGAAAAAAAATAGACACAATAATTCGTACAGCATCTAAAAGAAAAACCGCGTATATCTAAATTCGCGTAAAACGGGGTAGCGTAAGTCGGGGTATCACTGTATTGTAATTAGCTTGTAAAACTAGTTGTAGTTAATTTACTTGACGATTCGAAAGTGTTCTTAGTAACCCATTTGAATAAAAAGATTTTGATTTTGATTTTGAATGACAGCTGTCAAACTAGAAAGTGCTATATATCCAAAACGATTGATCGTAGACTAGTAGTTTCTTTACAGAAGTGATAAATCTCATCAAGATCTTCGTTTTGAATGAATATATTTTTCTTGGGAGTTACTTTAAATCCCGTCGAAGAAATAGGCAATTGAAAAATTACCTAAAATTTGACTGTTTTTTTTTAAATCAAATTATTAACAAATTAACCTTGTAAATCTTGTTTATTAAGTGTTTCAATACAAAGCATGTACTTATTAGTTGATACACTATAATATTATGTTTTGTTTGTGATTTTAAAAAGATTACCTATTGGACGCACACAATAAAAGAGTATTGTAATTAGTTTGTAAAGATAGTTGTAATTAATTTACTTAAAAGTGTTCTTAGTAACCCATTTGAATAAAAAGATTTTGATTGGTTTGATTGTTATTATTAATAAAGGTTTAATTTTGATTTTTCGTGTTTTATCTTATTCAAAATATTCGATATCATTCAAAGAGTTTTAGATCAGTCATTTCCTAATAAAAATATTTTACGGACATTAATTCAACAATTAGGCATAAAATTTTCATATTTAGAGAGCGTTTACAACTGTATAAATTGGTTTGGCAGCAACTACCGCACAAGCAACTTTGCAAAAAATATTTGAATTTAGCACCCTTAAAACACAAACTTAATTTTGTTAAAATCGAAGAATTTTTGAAAAAAAAGACACCGTATTAGATCCGCCATCTTGAATCTTAAAAAAATCAATAAAAGATTTTAATTCAGCATACTTAAAAACCTAATAAAACTCAATTTTATCTAAATCAGAATTTTTGCAGAAAAATGGACGCCACAATGGATTTTAGAGAAAATAAAAAACGAGTTGCACTCCGGGAGTGCCGGCAGAAGTGAAAACCTTTAGACACGATTCGCGCTTAACACTCAAATATGTCACAAGACATGTCTTTGACATTGTCAAGAAATAATAATGTTTGTTTATTTACTTTTTTGACGTAGTATATTTGACATCGCAATCTGTCATAGAATTAAAATTCCATACTCATAACGCGATTATGAGTAGTACAGGGAGGTTGGATATGGAATACTAAAAATAAAAATTATAATAGGCGTGGCATTGCGGTTTCCGTCTTACGAATTTTCACGATTAGGACACGTGACCTGACGCGAGTTTATCATTTTTTACCCATACCAAAAAAAAGTGCACAACGCCGCTAAAGAAGTTTTCACTTCAAAAATAATAGATTTAAATTGAGCACCCTCGAAACTCCAATAGTACTTAGTTTCATCGAAATAAAGATATGTTAAACAAATACGGAGAGAAAAAACGAACCGCTGGTTCAATTTATTGGATTTAGTTAAGAGTTAAAATGGAATTAGTCATCAATTGACCTATACTTCCACCGACACTTGGGAATACTGATACTCGCACTTGACCGGACTTTTTCACTATTTATCAAATTGGTTGTGGTAATTATTCTGATAAATTCTTTGGCGTGTGAATAACAACTTACCCAAATTTTATAACAATCGTATGGTTTACTCTTAGTCCGCAATTCCGACTCGCACTTGACCGATTGTTTTTACCTATTGTCAATTAGTTGTACAAATTATTAAGAAACATTCCCCAATATGTGCACAAAAACTTACCAAAATTTCATTAAAAACTCTTAGTGCGTCGAAATATCGGGAGCTTAAACCTTTAAATAATGGAAGCACTCCGTAAAAATATAAATAGAATAGCATTTATTTTTGTTCGTAGGAATTTTATTAAGGGTTAAAATAACATTGAATTAGTCATTAATTGATTAATCCAATACAAGCAATATACATTACTGTCAATGTTTCTCGGAGTCGCAATAAGGATCCTGTCTAAAAAGCAATATACAAATGCCGTGAGCAACAGAGTAGTTATCGACATTTTTCAAAGTGTCTAGTTCGAATCAGAACTTAATGTTTTATAACACTAATTTACGTGCCTACTGCCAATTTCATACTATTTTGCAATAATTATATTAAATAGGCCTGAGGTTTTGAAATGGTGAGTTTTATTAACCAGTCTACTGAAAATGTCTAAACTTTTATTGTTACACTTTACTGTATAAATAATGTCAAAATTCTAAGTTTAAATACATTTTAATGTCCGTAGGGAATTGGATAAAAGTGCTAAAACAGAACTTTTATAATTTTGTCATATCCGTCCGTTCGTATGTTACAGTCTTTGTACCGATCCGGAAAAATGTAGTTAAATGTCCTATGTAAACTGGCCTACAGTTTTGTACTCAATTTGAGAAGAAAATCATATAGTTGTGTGAGGGTGTCGTTGGATATGTTTGCAAAAAACATTGGTTGTTTCTTAGTAACTTATAGCGAGTTATTTGCTTTCAAAACATTGGATATGCGCATTCTCATTCTACAGAACTCTAACTCAATTCGAATTTTTCTAACAAACTACCAAAAACCAAGTTTATCAATTCCCATGAGTATGTAATATTGTAAGAATTGCGCTATATTTATATTTTAGCCTACGGAAGCCCACAAAGGGAAACAGGTGTGCCAAATTTTATAAGTGTATTTATTTATGTTTGTCTGCATATAGCTCAGAAACTTATGATCGGATTTTTATAATTATTTTTTTGTCAAATAAGATATGGTCTGTTAGTGTGTACAAATCACTAGACTACTTTTATTTCCGGACGATTATAACTTCCCTAAGGAATATCTATACCCGAGTTCCACCTGGACGACCTATAGCTACTACTGTGGCAAACTTCCTTAAGTACTATGTTCTGAAGCTATGAGTGTCAAATTACTTATTTAGGTACGAGACAGAAAGACAGAGCATGAATGGAATTTCATATCTTGATAAATATTTTTTGAAATTGCACACGGGATATTTATAAAAAAAAGATTATAAATATTATACGTAGAAAACGCCCAGTCTAAAGACAATCATAAATGTTCATCACATAAATTTTTGTTTTGTGCAGATATCGAGCTGTTTTAGTTCGTTGGTTCTAGTTCTTCTTCTTATAATATAGATTAAAATAATCTTAGGTCGAGACTCCCTAAAGAAAACATTTCATAAATGCCATATCCACGGCTACATTATCAATATAAACAAATATTTTCATAGCAAAGGCAAAAGTTTATCTTAGGACTTGAACCTGCAACCCTTACAGTCCGTGTAAGCGCTCGGCCGTTTGAGCTATCAAAGCAGAATTCTTGCCAATGAAACTCCTTACTACATCTTTGAACGACATAGACACACAATTACTGAGGAAATTATGTTTTGCTCCTTGCAAATAAAGCTTACAAATGACCAGTTTTTCATAAACCTAAAACCAATATAAATACATATGCACTGGGAAAGTCCATCTTCGTTTGACAGACAGTCGCCTAGTCTATTCGTCATCGTAGTTACAACAACTTTGATTAATGTCTCAAAAATGTTAAATTTACTCGTTTAAGGCCTCATATATAAGACTAGCTGACCCGGCAAACGTTGTTTCTTTTTTTAAAACATCTGCCGCACCAACCTTATGGGGTTGAACTAATTCAGAAACCCCGGCGTGTGAATAACAGCTTACCAAAATTTTATTACCATCGGTTTATCCTTATTGCGCGAGTCCGACTTGCACTTGACCCTGTACGACTCGCACTTGGCTCTTTTTTTTTCAGAAACCTTCCCCGGCGTGTGCATAACAACTTCCCAAAATTTGATAACCATACCAAATTTATTACAATCGATTTAACCTTATTGTGCGAGTCCGACTTGCAATTGACCCTTTCGGAAAATCCTTTCTTATCGGATGCACACGTTATACAAAGAACACACCCTCCAAGTTTCAGGTCCCTACGAACAACGGTTTAGGCTGTGCGTTGTTCCGTCAGTCAGTTATTCAGGATAAAACATTTTATATGTATAGATTGGTTCATAAGGTTATATTTTATTTTATGTAGTAAAACAGTAGATTTCATAAAGTTTAAAAATAATTTGACCTAAGTATGTGTAGATTATTAATTTTATAGTTGGCAAAAATCTTATATCTTTACACGCCAAATTTATCGATATTGATTTATCGACATAGCCTCTCCCTAAGTCTTTTCAAACTGACCCCGCTTATTTGATCGTGATTGACTAAGACGCTCGGCTTTTTCAAAATTGCAAAATGTATTGCGGCGACAGCGGTTCGTGTAACGGTTTGAGTAACATAGCACTTCTAATGACTTATAATGTTCTGTAGAGGCAACTCTCTCTCTGAATGTGGTATTGATGAAGAAACTGTAGACCATATATTTTTCAGCTGTCCAAAATTACCCTATCCTTAAATGATGTTCTTCCTTTAGAAATTCCTAGCCCTAGACATAGGTGGTATTTAGTGGTATAATACATCATTGAAGCGAACATGTGTTGTCTTGTCTATGAGAGAGAAAAGATACCACACGTTAACTCAGTTTCTTTCTAAAGTATGGCTAATTTCGTGAGCCTATTGTGCAGTCAGGCAGTAGGACAGATTACAGAACTCGAAGTATATGTGGACACCACAGAGGAAACAATAATTTATTCTTATTTTTAAATACATGCACCTTTATGGCCGCATTCAACTATTCACTGCTATTCTTTTTCATTGCTATTGAAGAATGAATTTGCTACCCTGCTGTCAGTGCTTCCTGGGTAGACCCGAGAGAGAAAGGTTTATGAAGCGTTCGTTTTGGGATGCAGAATCATTATTTTTGTTTGAAATTTTTGTATCAGCTGTAACTAATTGTCATGCGTTCGTTTACGATATTTTTGTCACTTTTGCGCCACTGAGAAATAAAACTTTAGACCCAGTCTGGAGTTTGGGTTTTTGTGTTAATCTGTCAAACTACCTATACATATTCATTGATTATGGTAGTCTATGTACGTCAACCGTTCGTTTTGCAAGTTTTGCAACCAAAAATTTTCTTCGTACCGTCTCAAAGCAATCGTAATAGCTAATAAATTAGACATGGGTAAGTGAGCGAGAGCGTGCCCAATGTTCTTGCAACTCGTCGGCTCACGTGTCGGCAGCATACATTCGCCTGCGAGCCTCGCCGAACACAGATCGATTTTTGAAATACCATTTTGTTCTATTTCTTTCACATTTACTATACTTATATTTTTCCGATGATGTATGACTAACTTCCTATGATAGTTGCACAATTATCTGCATAGCAAGCAACTAATATAAATATGAAAATCATATTAAAATAATGTAACCTCACTACATTGATATGTGAATTACCAATAAAAAATCAAAAAACGGACTGTGCACACCATCCAGGCTGTAATGAAGTTCAGTAAACGATTGGTAAAGTTGTGTGTTTTTTGAGCCGTGAGTTGCACATCTTGGATTTGAGCTGCAGCTCAACAGCTATAATTGTTGGATCTGCGTTTTTCAGCCGGTTGTCTATAAAAAATCATGCCCTTAGTCTCTAAACGAACGCGCCCATAATTATATCAAAAAATCTGTTTCTTCATTTTTGTTTTATGAGAGCAAAAGCGTGTTGTTTTAGCGATATTAATCTCTAGGATTAGCATATTAAGTAATTAGTATAAAATTTAAAACTGATACATAGTTGGTGAATAACAGTTACTATTTCTAAATGGCTCTTAATCCGCAGTACGATGCCATTGGAAAAGGATTTGTACAGCAATATTATGCATTGTTTGACGATGTGTCACAGCGACCAAACTTGGCGAACATGTACAATGTAAGTTTTCTTTACCGATTACCTAGTTATTGAAATGTTTTTCCTTTTTTTCTATCGTATGTAAATGTATTAAGATTTCGGTAAGTTTTGAGGTTACTTATACTCCCGCCGAGAATGCTTGTCTTATTTTCAAGTATCTACAATATCACTATTTGTTTTTATTCTGACCAATCTGACTGAGGTATTTTAAGCTATGCTATATCAATCTATTTTGTTAACTCTTGGGTTTTTGGTCAGAGTAAATAAAGGCCCCCTTTTAAGCAGGGGGAAGAAAACTTCATCTAAAAAGCCACATAAAGTGGTGATAGCTGCGTACCAATTAGATGATTATTTTCTTTTGGAAATTGGACCTTTTTCTTACAGTACCATTTGCACACTAACTATTGTGTCTCATGTTTTTAATCCTATCTTTATAATGCACAAGTTGCTGCAGTAGACACTGCGCTGCCCTTTCTGTTGATATGGTGCTGCACTACTATCTAGTGGGAGTTACAACAAAGGGGACTAAATGAAATCATTCATCGTGAAAAAATACTAAAATGTGCAAACTTTTAAAATGATCAGTTATTTGGTGTCAATTTTGGTGATTGTGTCAACAAAATTGGTATCAGGGCTAGAGATGCAGTTGTAAATTTAGAAGAATTAACTTGTTATAATAAACAACGTATTACACACAATATTTGTTATAACAATTTACCTCATGACAACAATTAGCCTACTTACAAATTTATTTTCTGTTATAACAGTAATATTTTAATCTTAGAGGCGTCTTTTTTTGACAAGCATTGAGAGCAATTACATGGCATAGGCATTGAAATAATTTTGTTCACCAAATGTCAACAAACAATATGGCTGTTCACTATTTGACAGTGCATCCACTACTCTACCTCACGAGCATGTGCAGGCAATGCGTTGAATGCGGTCCGGAAGTGACGTCATAGCGCATTCAGTTTTGGTCTACAAAACAATCAAATGTGTGCATAGACAACATTGAGCGCATTCAATGCATATAATGCTTGTCAACAAAACGCCCCTAAAGTTAGTTGTTTAAGTACTTACTAGTCTCATATCTTTCTGATTACTAAAATAAAACCTATAGGAATAAATTTACACCCAAAAATTAAGGTTTTTTTATATGTAAATAAATATAAATAAATATTTTGGACATAGCAATACAAAGTAAGCAAAGCTTGTGTTATGGATACCAGACAACGGATAGAGTAGGTTCATATATATTACTTTTTTTTGTAAATTTACATATATACCATACATAGATACACCCAGACACATGACAAACCCAAACATTTATTTCATAAATGTGTGGTCCAGCATGGGAATCAAACCCACATCCTCTGCACAGCAGCCATCCACATAACCAACTGTGTCCTGTTAGGTAGTCTAATTAGTAGGCAAAATAAAATGTGATTTTTGTGACAACAAACAGTGGCAAAACTTTTAGTAATTCAGCTTGAAATAAAGGTAAAGGGTAGCAAAAATGTAACACGAAACCATACATGTGCGACGACGCGAACTAGGTGAATAAATTTTAGTTAGTTTAGTTAGAGACTGCATAGTATATTAAAAGGTGAGCACTTAAGCAATTTCTATGTTTTTGAGTGAACACCCATTAAAAATTGTCACAATCCACCTCTGATCACAAGTCAAACATTAAATGTTATTTTTCCATTGCTCCAATAAAGACGACTACAATCAAATAGATAGTCTATTATTACTTGTAACATATCACATTTTATGATATTATCTAATGATTAATGTTTAATAACATTAATTATTCGATAATATCAATCCAAAGTCCAAGTAAAAATATGTACACCCCAAAAAGTTCTATTTTGAAATGGCTGGCAGACAAGCACTGGTTGACAAGTAACAATGACACAGGCACATTTTATACCACTTTGCCTAATAGTAAGCGGTCACTGTAGCCTATGGACACTTGTAACACCAGGACTGACCCTTAAAAATCCAATAACTTGTCAAATAAATTAATTAGTCAAATGTTTATATTTTGAATTGTTTTAAATTAAATGTTCAAACATTTGTAGTTCACCATTAATCATGAGTAGTCCAGATAAATGAAAATCTGGATGATCAGGTGTATGGTAAAATAAAAGCAATATTTTTTTTAGTATTTATTTGGACATTAAGCATTATCTATGTCTGGGATATTAAACATCTACCTTTCTTTTCTAGTATTATAGTAAATGAAGCTACACAATATTACTAAGGATCTAACAACCTGATTTAAAAGAATGTTCTTGCTTCAGTTGGCCTGTTTATTGAGAAAGGTTAGGCTATATTACTCCACACTTAAATCAGAGGAGGGTCATGTACATAGTTAAGATTTTTTATTTTCTGTGTGTTTCTTTATCATATGATACAAACCATGATCATAACTTTGTCTTTGCTTACTCACATTTTATGCCGATGCAGCATTTTAATGTGTCATGCTCATGTTGTTAATCGTGGACTTAAATAATGTCTTATTCAAATTTAAACTCTACATCTTAAAAATATTTTAAAAACCTCTGAAAAATAGTGGCTGTTAATTTTCTGTAAATAAATTATCTTGTCATGACCTTATTTATATCTCATAACCGTTTAGGGTATTCTCCCACCTAAAGCTTTTGTATGTATTAGTATTTTATAATGTTAAAACATAAAATTGTATGTTAATATTATAACTACCCCATATTGACATATGTTTAAAGCCTAAACCACCATTTTGTACATATTTTTTAAAAAGTGTGTATAACTTTACCCCTGATGACATGTGAAACACAATTTTCGGTGGTTGGTGAAAATTTAAAGTGATCCTGTTAAAAGAAATTTTGGGTTTGGAATCCTATTCAAAGCCAGTTATTTCAAAAGTATACCACTCTGTTTTTACATTTACTCATTAAATAATGCTTTCAGAAGTGGGATATAAACATAAAATATGACTTTGAAGAAGAAATTATTATGTAATCCATTTTAAATGAGATTATCTGGACTTGCAGGTTGAAACATCATTTATGACTTTTGAAGGAGTTCAACTACAGGGTGCAGTAAAAATTATGGAAAAATTAAATGTAAGTACATATACATTTGCAGACATAAGAACATGTGTTACAGAGGACAGCAAAACAAGTTTACACAAATCTGTGTCCAGGTGTCAACAATCCTAAAGTAGTTTAGTTTAAAAGAAGACATATTTGTAACCCATCAGTGAAAATTTGAAATTAATTGGCAACCTAGGAGCTTATATATGAGGTGTCAAAATGCAAGGATAGTAGTTTTATGAAGGAATGTCACACAAAACAAGTAACGCTATCTAGTGACAATCAGGATACACTTTTTACACTACTAAGTTTCTACTTTTTTTTAGTTTTATCATCTTTGAGATTGTTAATTGATCTTTCTTTTATTTTAATTTAGATCAATATGAACTTTATTAAAACATACTTCATATTCACTTGGGCCCAGGTGATTGTTTTTTTGTGATAGTTTTAGTCTACTTTTGCATACTTAATTAATTAAACCTTAACTATTCAATTACTTAAAATTTAGTAATTTTTTTTCATTGTTGTTGTTGCAGAGCCTTACATTTCAAAAAATAAATAGATTAATAACATCTGTTGATTCACAACCGATGTTTGATGGAGGAGTTTTAATTAATGTACTTGGTAGATTACAGGTATGTATATTTCATTATATTTGTGTGATACAAACACAATTTCACTTTATAACTTCTGCCGACATCACCTATAAACTAATAATGAAATGCTAATCTCATTAAAAAAAAGTTAAAGTATCTTCTACATTATTTATAATATTTTAATTCAAGTAAATCATTCACAAATTGCTAATGCAATAATTGTACTAATTACTGTGTTTTGCAATAGACAGATGAAGATCTACCTCATGGCTACATTCAAACATTTGTATTGAAGCCAATAGGAAATTCATTCTATGTAGAACATGACATGTTCAGGCTGGCCCTACATGATGTTTAAGGATTTATTAAGTAAACAACAAACAACATGTAAGAAAGTGGTACCTCCTGTAACCTAGTGCTTGTTCTTTTTAACTAATATTATATTCCGTTTATGAGCTATTAAGTCTCTAATGTAAATATAAGTTATTTTGTTAAATAATGTTACTAATCCTTATTTTCCATTGGCATCGTAAGATACCCAATGTATTTCTTAAAAATATGGTTTAATAGTTTAATCTTAAAATTGACAAGGCATATCAATTATATTGGGCATTGAATTACAACATTTAACAGGCAAGACACAAAATTATAGTTTTTAAATTTCCTTAGCACAACTTTGACTAAGGTCATTAAAATAGCCATAAGGTTTTGTAGAAAAATAAAGAAATACTGTTCAAAAATTTAGATTGTAATGTAAAGCAAAAATTTGAAAAACCCACGACAGTTAAAACGTAATCGAAACAGGGAAAAAATAAAAGAAGCAAAATTTTTTTCAAATATGTGATAATAAATCACATATTTAACCACCTATGAACTTAATAAATAACCAAAGAATATCTGCTGGGGCTGCCATTAAATGAACTAAGGTTTGGCAGATTTATAGTAACGTGAATATAATTATTAAGATGTTTTACGACGACATAATGTAACACAGGATATCTTAATTTATAGAGATGGCCGCCCCCGACGGATATTCTTTGGTTGTTTATTAAGTTCATAGGTAGTTGAATATGTTATTTATTACTGCCATATCTAATTATATCATTAAAATATATTATAATCTAGCGCTTTTTATAAACTGATCTAGCGCTCAACACTTCTCGCTTACCGCTCGCCATCGGCAGGGAATTAACCCCGTGATTAAATTTGTGCATTCATTCAAAGGTATTCACTAATACGAGTATAAGAAAATATTCGTTTAATAGCTCAAAAGCCGATTGCGCAACACTAAAATTGTCTCAGGTCTCCATATACTACTACGCCATATTTTTTACATGATAAGGTTTACCCAAAGCCTATAACACTCTTCACTTCCATGACACCAACTTCAAACAGTAATTTGGATCAGATTTTTGGAAATAAGTAATTATTTTAACCTTTTTTGAAGCTGGTTGTTTTTTCTGTTAAAAAGTTTTTATCCTTTTTCGATAACGTTTTAACCGCCGAGGGTTTTTCAAAAATTTTAATTTTGCTTTTTATTTCAGGCTTAAGAGAGCATTAACAAATGTTTATTTCATAGTTATAATATATTATGTATACATATTTACAACTATACTTTGCCCGGTACTTTGTTGTAACTCTATATCATTACGTAGAATGAAAAAGATAAGTTGATATGATGTTTAAAACATTCAGCTGCAGCTCTTTAATAGTCGTCGAATGGTTAGGTAGACATAGCTCCAGCGAGTGTATCAAAAGGTTCTGGAAAATGAGAGAGAGTGATGATTTCCCTCATATTAAGTTGGGCCGTTATGTCCATTAACTACAGGGAACTATAGTCTATAAGGCTATTATATGTCTTAATCGGATGTCTAACTTGGACCCAACAAACAATCGGACGAAAACAATCGCCAAAGGGCAAGCTTATATCACGCTCAGTAGAGTACGATCTTTAGACGGTATAGTAATAACTGATCTAGATCAAAAAAAGCTTTTTAACAACCCACATTATAGCATAGCGTTTGGTAGAATGAGAGTGATTAAGAAACACTTAACGCCGGTCGCAAACCGAGGATATAGATGAAAGGCCATAAAGTTGCCTTAGTCTTTGCTCTACATTCATATTTTGCGCATAAACCGTCAACGACGTGGGTTTTTTATTTTTTTTATTTAATTTTTGTTTAGTATTTTTCCTTCATCACTACTCTATACAGAAATACTTACATATCGATTTCTATCGAGTTTATTCAATATGTAGTAACTAATATAATAGGAGTGTTACCTCCTGGCTAATGGAAAACCTTGTCATTACAAATCAAATAAGCCCAAACACGAAGGTTTAGTGCCACTATATTCCTTTTTGCTCCATCATCAGAACCTCTCCACCATACGTAATGATAGATATAACTAACTGCGTATCTAACGAGACCAAACACGAAGGGTTTGCTAGTAGCCATTGAAAAGTTCCAGTATCCACCTCTTGGCTTCCTCATCAGATCAGCTTAATGTTGCCAATTAATAGTATTGACATGTAAACGACATATAATTGCAAATTTTCAATCTGAGAGGACGAACTTAGCAAAAACGAGTAAAAATTCATTTTTACGAAGGAATGTTTACTGCAGCGCTCCTAGTGAGTTGCCAGCATAAGACCTATCTAAGACCCAACACCAATCAACCACGAACCCATTACTGAAAACCGCATCAAAATCGGACTATTAGTTTTGGAGATAAATGGCAACATTGGTTTGCACAAAGAAACATACAAACTCACCCTAAACGCATTCTCGCTTCTCCTTGCCGTTGTGGATAAATAACTAGCATTGTATTTTATTATTTAACAACATAGAGTAACTAATAAAAACAAAGTATTGACTCTCATTGCGATCTTAAATAGCCACTTATTTTTGAAGTTAATACTTGACATCAAATTGTGAAATATTGTATATTTATTGTCTTGACTACCAAAATTTGCTAGATCTATCTAGACCTCGGCATGGTCGTAAAACTATAGTTAGGCGGCCTCGGCACGTACTAACGGCCCCAGATGACGATCTCGCTATCCGGATCCGCTTCTCGCCCACACTCAATCGCAACCGCACCCGCGTAACCGGGAACTTCCCTCCTGGCGGTGAGTCACCTTCGGGTTCGAGACTCACGCTGGTCGAAGGGACGCCCCCGAGAGCGACAACCCAAGCCGAGGCTCCCCCCGCGAGGAGCCCTTGAGCGTTGGGCGCTATATGAGTTGAGGCTCCTTCAGAGTTTCGCCCCAAAAAGCCCGGTGTAGCAATAGTGGCTGCAACAGCCAACTGCATTGTCAGTTCAGAAAAAAAAAATGTTTTTAGTACTTGTTGCCCAATAATTTCGCTGTCTTGTATTAGTCTACAAAGTATGATTTGGTAAAAAATGACAGACCTACCTTTTTTCAATGCTGTGCTTTTATTATGATTTATAGTGACCATGTTTGGTTTTTTTTCCTTTTTTTCTGCTATGTGCGGCAAATTAAATAGAACTGTTTTATTTACCTGCACTGCTTGTTAAATCTTTTTTGACTTAAGTTGCTGGTTACAAACTATATCTCTTAACAATGTAGGATTTTGTAGCCAATTCAATTTTGTAATGAATTTAAGAAGAAAAAAAATCGTTGTTTTAAAAAAAAATGGCAATAGGGTTGTCGTTACATACTAAGGACGTCAAAACTTTGCAGGATTTTAACTAACGAAAGTAACTTATTTCTTAGATAACATACTTCCAATTATTAGCTTCCATAGTTGAAAGTTTTGTGTGCCCTGTCTAACGTAGTCTAAGAAATATGAAACAAAATATCACAGTAATAGTAATATAGCTGTATTCTAACAAAAATTAACATAACTGTTTTTTTATAACTAACTTTTTCAGATCAATAATTCTCATTCTACGGAGCCTGTATATGACACGCTCATCTCTGTTTTATTCTTATTGTTTTTGCTTTCTCGCTTTACAGACTGCTATATTACAGGCTGCTGGTAATTCGAGGCTCTTGGTCTCCATATTAGGCGTTAAAAATTATCTGGTTCTAAGATTGTTGTTTATTATTTTGCTTTACACCGTAAGCATCTACTGTTAACGTTAAAATAGTTTTGCTAAATATCCAATTGGCATTACTTCTTAATGGCTCAACAAAGTAACTTGGTAACTTGATTTTCGGTTCATCAGGGACAGCTAAAAGGACGTGACATGCAATAAATAAATACTTTTTATCTCGGGTAATTAAGTCATTGGAGTCCCAATCCGATGACCGAATTCCAAACGCCCGAATGGCATTGCTGATTTGTAGCCCGAGATATTGAGCGGGTCTCGGGACACGTCTCACAGTGTTGAGTCGTTAGGCTTTGCATGTGAGTTTACGGATCCCAAGGACTGAAGGACTCAGCACTAAAGCACACTAAAGCAACATATTAGTCACTGTTACATACAGAGAGTACTATGTAGCAAAATATAAGTGCTGCTTGGTTTCTTTTTGAACTTATTATAAATGTACTCACTTAGTTTTATTTTATATTGTATTGTATATTTTTAGGATTTTTCTGCCAGACAAACCCTACACGATGCTAAAAAATGAACCAAAATCATTCATTGACACAATGACATTTATTGATTCAAGTATATATAAGCAATGTATATAATAATTCTCAACACTAAAAAAATTGCACGTAGTGTTCTATTTGGCATGTTTGCACATAGCTTTAATCTCTTTTGTAAAGTTATAAAATAAAAACATTTTTTTACAGTGTGATGACGACCCACCACATCCTTACATGCAGTCTTTTGTCCTGAAGCCACTTGGAGATTCTTTCTTCGTCCAACACGACATATTCCGTTTAGGCATTCACGACGTTGCTTAATTTTATATTTAACCAAACTCATATGTATGTCGAACAAAATCATATGTTTAAACTATCATTATATTTTACCCTGACAACTTGTTTTGGTTAACTAGGTCTAAGTAAAAATATCGCTCGTAACAAATTCAACATGTACGTACATTATTTGGCAAAACGCATCGCTTGGATCTATAAGACTGCTAGAGTGAAGTGCAGACTTTTTCAGTGATATATGTATGTATAACTACATTTTTATTAAATAATAATTTATATATTATGTATTTTTTCTTTATTTTATTCAGTTAAGGCTTGATTCACATGTACAAAAACATCAAAAATTAATTGCAATAAAATAGAGTGAATTATTTTCTGTGATTCATTGCAAAGGTACTTGGCCCGTAGCTTGTCGTTAACTGTTATGGCATGGTTTAGTAAATCCTAAGTGTTGTCTAAGAATATAAGCTGCCACTATACTAAGTTTCATCAAAAACCGTTCAGTTTTTTGCTGCCATACACGAGCAGCTCGAGCATTCGATATAAATTGCGCTAGTTGCTTGCTAAATAGATTAGGCCATAGTACTTTTTTGTTTTTTTTTTTTAAAACGAAAAAACAAGAAATTTTGAACGGAAAAAACTTACTTGGCTGTCAGAATTTTCTAGCAATGTTTTACTTTTTTTCAAAACAAAAAGAAAATTATTAATACCTTTTTAGGATTGAAATTTTTAAAAATTGAAAATTAGTAAACTTAATTTTGTAGTTTTATAATATACATAATTCCACCTGAACGTGGATATATTAAAATTTAGCCTAGCCGCATAAAAATATTAACTAACTAAACTCTTCATTAGTTAATGATCCCTAGGTAGACTTTGTTAACGACGTAAAATCACCACCGTTGGTGGTGGCCTATGGGTTTCGGTGTCTACGAACATTTAACTAACCTTAAGCTTAGTTACCAATACTGCATACGTCAAAGAAAAAAAAATCGAACACCACAATCCACACTGGGCCCACGTGCGGAGTTCGGCCTAAATCCCTTACACCCAAGGCAAGGGTAAGCCATGCCCTAACAGTGGGGACGTATGAAGCTGGGAGAAAAGAAAACCACGTGAAACACTAGGAACAAGGCCCGACTGCAGCCGCAGAACACTCGCAATTTACTTAATAAAGATCGAATACATATTGTGTGAAAATCCACCTTTAAGATTTTTAAAGATTGACAGACAGACTGACTGACAATGTGTCAGACAAGGGTTGGCACCCTTTGTGTACAGAAGCCTAAAAATTAATAAATTTGGTTATTTTATTGTGAAATTCCGTATAAGTTCTTGCAAATAAAATCTACGCTTTAACATTCACTGTGTTTGGTTCAGCAGTTCAGGCACAAATTTGTTTTGTGGGATTTTATAATTCTAAAAGTGTGGTTGTTTATTTGATCCTCCTTCACGATTCTATTTTATTCCGATGGGTTACTGCGGGAACATACTTTCATATTTCATTTCTGAATGCCAAACTAAGCTAAAGAAACATCTAAAAGCCAAAAGTCTATGGCAAAGACATTCGCTAGAAAGATTTAGGACACTTTTTGTCCCAATAGAGGCTTGCTCTCACGAAATAGTTTATTTCCGCGGGTGATCACGTGGTATATTATTATTCCTCAAAAGCAACGGAGCAACATTAGACATAGAATACCTATTTTTAGGTCGATTGAAGGGATCCACAGCAATAAATTTATCCGCACTACCTACACCGTTGCAACAGGGTGACTTGAGTTTTGTATACAAATGTCATTTTTTAAAGTGTTAGCGTGTTGTGGTTAACAAATCACGAGGTATTTGGTGTGACCAATGTGACACAGACACAGGCTGCAAGGCGATGATAACCTCCACATCGAAGTCTTCCGTAACATACCTACAGTTGCTAACTGGCGCACCTCGGATCAAACCATTGATTTACAATGAATCAATTCCCTTACTACGCTACTGGTAAAAATTAAACTCGCACAAATAACGGTGGCGTAGGTTTTTTAAATAATACTATGTAATTTGATGCTATTACAATCATGTATTTTAGTAACAAATAGTCAAAAATTAACAAAATAATTGAAAACAGGTACATTTTGCCAATTCAAGAATCTTTTCTCAAAACTTCTACTTTACAAACACACTTTTATATTGCATTGCTGCAAGTACTATCGATCAAAACACTTCCCGACTGATCTTACAATGACTGCGCGTGTTTATCCGAAACATTACACATAAACATCTACACAATCAAGTTTTACTACTACTGTCAAAATGTCTTCAAACGTAGAAGACGCATTTTCAGTTTCAGAAATAGTAGATTCGGTATCAACATGACTTGAAGACACAGATCTATACTCTAGTCAGACCGTATTTACTGTCTCGAAACTTTGATATTTATAAATATTTAGATATAGTTGATTTTTTTTTAACTGTCCAGGCTTCATCAGAAGCTCTGGAAGGCTGTTGGAAATTAAATACATATAGCCTAGCATGAACCATGACGTAAATGTTGCAGGAGACAACATGTGCATAAACAAAACATGTTTTATGTAGATGTTTTTGTGTAATATTCGAAAAAAACGAGCAGTAGACCCGGCTTAACAAAAAAACGTAAATACCATAAATCCGCTCGCGTTTAGAATTGAATGCGACGTTTTAGAACTCTGGCATCGCGGACCGCTATCCAAACTTAAGTATAATAATTAAAAACAAGATGTTTCTGTGTATCGCATACAGTAAATATCAGTGATTGTACAAATAAATTTATGTTAAATATTTAGAACTTCTTTGTTAATTCTACTTCGCTCAAGATTTGTCATTATAAATTCACTTTGGCTAGGTCCCATCCATTCTAAAGCGCAGATTTTCTCTCAAAGGGTCATTAGCTAGATATCTCACAAAATACCTACGATGGGGTGCTGTATCTAAAGACAAATAAACGACTTGTGTAGTAACATTCGGTATTGAAAACTTGAAAGAGCTTTAGGCCAATCTGTTTGAAATGATAATATCATCATTTTAATTAAACATAGACAAAGAAATGTAAACAAATACATGCTCGTTCGATTTTACACTTCCGCGTCCACCCTTGAGCTTTCTCAATAGAGATAATCATATTTTGGCGCTTTACAGTTAACTATCTGTCTTTGGCCTTATTTTAGTAATATAACAATCGCGTAGCATAAGAGCAATGGCAATGCCGTTAAAAACACTTCTAGTTCCTGCAAATTTTTAGTAGGAACGGTAAATAACGGCATTATTACATACAATATAATTATTCACTTTGAAGGGATTTGCAACATGTTGATTCCTATTGATTTCTTGAAAAACTTTACCGTAAATGATAAAACTATACATATTCAACAACAGTTTACTTATAATATTTAAGTATTAAAAAAAGGTTTGAGCAACTGTTAAATAGTATTACAATAAAAAAAGTAAGCCGGGAAGTTCTCTTACATTTAAATACACACGATCAAGGAAAAGCCTTCTTAAAACCTCCAAACCTCTAAAAGAACACCACACGTCTCTTACAACTATCATAAGATGAAGACTACAAAGCAGAGATCAAATAACACATGGCACGACCATAAAGGCCCTATTATAATCCAAAAGACAGCTTATAAAAATAAAATTTGTTCTTATTTGTAATAATGTCGATTTTTCTTAGCTATCCATGATGTATATAAATTTGGATGAAAATTTATTAACTATCGCTGGACAGATTTGCATAAAATGCTTTGTACGTTAGCCTCTGGTCAAGTACTGTTCCATTAAATGGAAAACTAAATATATACTACTATATAATATATAACAATATTGTAGAACACAACCATGACTGTTTAGCATCTAGAATTAAAGCATAACAAAAACAAATATTCAGTTATATTGGTAAAGCAAAGGACTCATTTAACAGAACAGTACTAAAATGTATCAGTTTTCTTGATTTTATTTTGCAAACCCTGTTTATTATCTCTGGTCGACGATAAAGGAATCACGTAAAATTGGTTCAGGTAATTCGTAGTTTTGGACTCATTCTAAGTGCCTCAATATTATTTAATTTAGTTTATTTAGTGAAAATCACACAAAAATGTTACAAAAGTTAAATAATTCGTAAACTTACTGGGGCTTAATGAAAAGAAACTGCATTTTTTCCACTGTCAGTTTCATGCAGAGGAAGCACTTAGATTTTGCCATTCTTATGATACGCATGAATGTAATAAAATTGCTATGACTTGAAGAAACTACAAGGAAACCCTAATCGTATTTATATTTAATTTTTTTTTACTTCTCACCGACTATAAAACGAAATAACGACGGAACACGCTTAAACAAATCGACTCATTACTCCAAATACTAGTTGCAAGAAGGACAAAATGCATGTTCTAAATGTAAATTAAGGTGAATCCAAATGTGATTTCTCATCCAATCACTAGTGCTCTAAATATCTCTTAATGTCAACACTTTGCTGATAAAATGCTTAAATAATATATTGCAATTTATCACTGCCGCAAAAAAACAAATTCATTCATAAATTGCCAGTGAAATTAATAACCAGAATTTCATTTGATTTCATACAATTAATTAATTTAATAAAACTTTGATTATATAATATAATATACCGGCATTTTACGGATTAATATGCGTTTTGAGACAATAGTTTATAGCGCTGTTTAAGAATAACGTGTTTTAAAAAGCAAAATATTTGTAGTTAAAGATATTTATTTTAATGTAGTTTGTATGAAAAAAAAGTCTGCGGCGCCTCGTAGCGTGCTTCATACGAACGTATTTCCCACTTATTTTTGACGTTTACTGATAACATCAAAAACTGTGGAATTTCAAAGTCATGATCTCGAGTGGAATATCTATGTCTGGTTTTCAAAATCCTGAAAAATATTTTTATTAACTTGAAATCTTAGTTGAGACTGCTATACCCAGAATCCTTTATTACTTTTACTCTATACAATTTAATAGAAAACTGGCACATAGCAGACCTAGATATTTGTTCCTAGAACATGTCTTTAAAATTTCGTGGTGTTCAATTAGTAAGTGTCAAAAATAAGTGAGTAATCCGCTTGTACAAGGCCCTAAATGTATTTTACCAAACAGCATTCCTAAGTTTTTATTTTTAATAACAATTGAATAAATACGAATGCATAATCAGAGATAATAAACGGGTTCGAAAGAAGTTTTGTTTACGAGCCGCCTTTTTTCCGCGACCGTGCGGCGGACAGCGCGACGCCTCGCAACGATCGCATCGCCATCGCTCGGTTGAAGTGTCTCTGCGACTTGTGGTCGTCCCCCTCCCCCCCACTTTCCACTGACGACAATATTACCAGCAGCACACCCATCACCTGACAAAGTTTGAATAAAAGTTAAGCTCACTTTGTTAATGTTATAGCGTATTGTATATTTAATATTTTTACGCAAAACACCATGTACAACCATCCACAAGAAAGAAAAATAGTTGAATTTACTGTTTCGAATATAAGAGTGATGATTGAATTAATTAGTTTCGTTTTGGTATCATCGGTCCGGCTAGTTGAAGGTCTGTTTGATACATTTGATTTGCATGATTAAATAAATTAGTGTTGTCCGGCTAGTTGAAGGTCAAAAGTACAATTTATTTTATCTTTATAATGTGAATTTCGTAGCTAATGAATAAGATATCTATTCTTACTTCATCACAGTTGTATAAGCAATGAGATCGGAGTTCACAGTAATATTAGGTTCATATGACTTATCTGGATCAACCAATATAATCAAGTTGAAGAGTTTGTTTTTTTATTTAAACGCGCTAATCTCTGGAACTATAATAATTTGAAAAAAAATCTTTGCATTTGATAGCCCAATTCTTGAGGAAGGTTATAGGCTATTTAACATTATGCCACGACCATTAGGAGCCGGGCAAAATGAAAAAAAGCAGAAACGACCCGGGGAGACAACGAATAGTAGCGCGGGCGAACGATGAGACGGGAGATGTTATTAATGAAAAGGGTAGAACAACGTCTGCCAGGCCAGCTGGATCAATTTTATATCAGTTTCATGGGCCGATCAGAATGCTTAACCGAAATAAGCATCCCCGGAACCTCCAACAGTACATTATAAGGCAATGGACTTACCAAACAAACAATGATAAGCAATGTGTAAACGTGCACTGATGCTTCTGGTATGTTTTCTATATCTTTGAGAGCGTTGAGCGCCGGCTCGAAATCCGGTCTTAAGTCTAGAGAATGCCGCAAATGTACTGCCGCTTCCTGTAAATAAAAGGATTTGGTAATGTTAGGGGAGATAGAGAAACATAAGGGCCAATATCAAGAATGGTGATTTGTCTATATTAAATTATGTCTACTTTATTACACAAACTACATTCATAATAATATATGTCAATTTATTAAAGCATTGACATGTATCTTCATTATAATAACCTGCTTAAGGCGTGGGTTCGATTACCGTACATGATACCTAAACATTTATAAGATAAATGCTTGTGTTCGTCGTGTTCGAGTTTGAATGTTTTCTACGACAATTTGCCTGTAATTACAAAAAAACCTGGTCTGGTGGTACTTGCTATTTAGACGGCGTTGTGTGATTTTTCCCAAAAAATATTATCATTATTAAGCATTATAGTTCTGTTTACCTTGGACAAAAAAAACCAATTTAGCCGGAACAACTTTGAGGAAGAAGCTGATAACAGAATTTAGCTAAGCCAAGCAGCATTTCTTAAGCTTCGTCAAGTCTTTACGTCGCCGATACCGCAGAGTCTGAAGACGGCAGTCTTCGACCAGTGCGATCTACTTGTAACTCCCTGACACTGACTCCCTCGCAGCCTAGTTGGTAATGTGGCCGGCTGCTGTGCAGAGGGTGTGAGTTCGATTCCCGCACTGGACAAATATTTATGTGATAAACACTTGTATTTGTCTAAGGTGTATTTATCAATGATATGTATGTATAATGTAAAGTAATATTTATGTATTTGTATCCTTTGCCTGGTATCCATATCACAAGCTTAGCTTACTTTGGGGCCAGACGGCGCTGTGTGTAATGTCCAAAGATATTAAATTATTATAGCGGGGTTAGTCCACAAGTATAAGTCGCAAAGCGCGCTAGGAGCAAATAATGCATGGATTGTCTCTAGAGGATCAAATAAGAAATAAGGACATCTGGAAGTGAACTCAAGTCACTGACATAGCTTGCAGAATCAGCAAGCTGCAGACAGTGGGCTGGTCACGTCTGTCAGCATACAGGCGGGTACTTAAAATCGAGTATGTCATGAGTGGTGATATGGAGGACCCCTAACTACAAAGAATGACACAAAGCTCAAACATACAAGTTGAAGTTTAACTGTCGATGGAAGGAACTGACCTGATAATGCCCATAGGCCTTGAAGATCTCGCCGAGTGTGAAGTACTGCTGCCAGGCGCTGCGGTCTGGCGGCTGCACCTCAAGCGAGCGCCGCGTCAGGTAAATCGCGTCGTCTAAATACTGAAGAGTAAACAGTACCCGCGCCAGATTCAATAGCACCTGGAATTATTATCATTAGCTCAATTATAATTTTGTTAACAGATCAGCATGTCAGTTAAGGATGAACAGAACAATCATTTCATAGTAAAAATATTAGATTACCTACACAAGTCAACACGAATTTGGTGCCTGAGTTCTGTGTACCCGATTTTAATTTCTTATACCTAATTTATAAAAGAATAATTATTTTTATCTCATAAAGTTTGCTTATTAAGAATGGTAACCTCTAAGCATTTGGCAAAAAATCGTGTATTTTATTCATCATCGTATAAAGTACAAAAGCAAACTTTTCTTTATAAATTGGATTTTTGTTATTTTTCAATGTAAAAAATCAGACAATAGTCTTTAAATAACAAACACAAAAAAAAAATATTTTGTTGACTTTGTTATGAATGCTGATATTTGCTAGCATACCAGAGTTTGTAACGTGAACGAGGAAATGAAATATGAACAGATCCTATTAGAGTTGATTGAGGAGAAGGGATCTGATGGAGATTGTCATTTAAGAACATCACCTGCCAATGTACCGATAACTCACCGAAGCATGGCATATCATTGTAAAATTAAACTTTTACAAGTTTTCCACCAATTAATGTGTTCACTCGACACTGGGCGTAATTTTTTTTTATACTACTAAGGTGGCAAATAAGCTTAGTCCGCCTGAGGGTAAGCGGTCACCGCAGGCTATGGACGCTTGCAACACCTGGGGCATCACACGCGCGTTGCCAACTCTTTAAAAATCTAATAACTTTTTTCTTGAAGAACCCCATACTGTTGTCCTTAGAAAAAACCTTGGTTCACAAGCTAAGCCTTTGCGGGAACTCATTTCACAAGCTAAGCCTTTGCGGGAGAAAGTTTCTTTCATAACCGCACTTTACATGAACATTAAGGTTCTAAGGTGTGACAATGAATTCCCTGCTTATGGCAAGCGGTGCGATGGTCAATGTAGATGTAGGCATACTTTTGAACAATTCCTCAGAACATATCCCATTACACAAGCGGTAGAACACACACAGGGAGGCAAAATCTCTCCTCAGACCTAAGGGTTTAATACGGCTATTGAGTTTGGGATCGTCGACAATTCCCACAGCCCATTGTTGAACTAAGTCAAAAGAGCCAAGCTGGTATCCAGGTGCAACCCCTTAGAGATAGCAGCAATACTCCATAATGGGCCTGATTTGAGATTTGTAACGCAGTAAAAGGTGAACTACGGCTTCACTCGGTTGAGTACTCCAAATTTTTTTGACACTAGCTTTACCTTGTCTTGCAGATGATCTCGGAACTGAACATGGCTGGAGATATCAACACATCATTTTTTAACTGGTCTCCAGAACTTAAATGCTAAAGCTAAATCTTTAGTAAATTAGTCCAGACATACACAATGAAAGTCATAAGTAGTTGTTTTTGTGCATTACCTAAGCTGATAGAAAAAATCATAGGCCTTTCCCAAAGGACATCTTGACCCTTGGTTCTCTGCCTTTCTCATACTGGCACTTTTGGCTAACTTTTTTAGGACATTGTAGAAATATTATAAATATTATAAATAGTATTGATAGTCATACAAAATTCAAGTTTTATCATTACTTACAAAAACTCTTGTAGACTTACTTCTGCATTATAAGGCGAGACTGCTAGAGCGCGACGGAAACATTCTATGGACAGCCTTGTATCTCCTTTGATTCTCCAGAAATTACCAATTTGATTATAAAGCTGAACTGACTTTGGCTTCTCCCTTTTTGCTTTCTTTAGACGTCTTTCTAGTGCATTGATATCCAACTCAGTAACACCATTTTTATAGGATTTTTTCTTTGTGAATATTAGTGCTACCTAAAAAACCATGGCGTTATATAATAAGTCTGTATGTTTTTAATATGCTTACTGGGAAGTCCAGAATGTAATAATAAATTTCGAGAACCATTGATATGGTGTATAATTTTATAGTAGCAGGCAACCTTCTCAACCAATATGTATATTTAATGTGTGTAGATGGCTCTTAACTATATTTGGTGTCTCACATGGTTACCCCCTAGGCAATTTAAAATTAAAAGAGCCTGTATTATGTACTATGCACAACATATTATTATGATTAATAATCCATATAATTGAATGTTATGTTTTATATTTATTTTAAGTATAGCGGCTTTGAAACCATATTATTATGATTAATAATCCATATAATTGAATGTTATGTTTTATATTTATTTTAAGTATAGCGGCTTTGAAACACTCTAGATGTGGTGGGTTTGTCTATGTCAATTACAAAACAATATGACATGAAACTAGATAGTTAATGTGGAATAATAATGCTAAAAAAACAAATACACATGTTTAAATAATTAAACTCATTTATATATTCTTGTCTTCTGCATTTCTGAAATTACCTGTGGCTCAGGAACATTTGGATGTCTATGTCGTCTTGCAACTCCCACTAAATTGTCATAATATGTAAAATTAACAGCTTTACCACAGTCCAAATATTCATCATCAGCTTCAGTGAGCTCAGTTGGGTCATCTCCATTTTCAACACCAGGCCTGAAAAATGTGAGAACTTTTACTTTACTTGCCCTGAATTCTACAAAAAACCTCCAATAATGTGATACTTTTGTAAGTTAAAAGAGGTCACATTTAGTGTGAAAAAGCCACATTCTTTATACAAACATTAATAAAAAAACTGTACTTAACATACAGAATGGGTGGGCCTGAATATGGTATTATTGTTGTAATTTGTAACCTGACTATTATTTGCCTATTTAACTACAGTAAAAAGAGTAACATATGATTACTATCACAATTATTTACTGGTACTACTACTTAATAGGTAATTTAAATTGAACAGCTACAATGCACACACTCATTAAAGCAATTGGTTTAAACAATTAAATTAAATTTAAGTTCCTCCTTTACAAATAGGTATTCCTTTAGAATTTTGAAGGTCTTCAGCAATTATTTGTATAAGAAATAGTAAAATTTACTGTTATGACTATATGTTGCCATAATAAATGAAAAAGACAAAAATGTTTCAAAACCCTTAAAACATTGCTAGAAAACATTCAAAAAAAGGATTTTTATAGTTATATCATTTTATGTAGAACTTACAATTTCACTTCTGTAAATTGTAAATAAAAAGTCGGATCATAGTCACAAATTACATTTTGTTTTATTTATTTGTATATTCAAAAGAATAAAAACAAGTGTAAAAAGATTTTATTTAAAGAAGATAGCAACATCCATATTAATAATCTTTCTAAACCTACTGCATATTTATACCAAGTAGCAGTAAAAGTTTCATTTTAATTTATAATTTAAGGTTTAAACTATGAATTACCTAGTTTAAAGTAAACAACTCATAAAACATATTTAGAAATACATACCTAAACTTAGGTGCCACGCAAGTAAAACTTTATTGAGGAAAAAACAGTAAGTACTTACATGTATAAAAAAAAAGGGTCACCAATTAAATTTTGTTTAAAAATTTACCTCTTCTGTCCATATATCTGACAGTCTGTACAGTATGTTTCATAGCCATGTTTAGTCCACAAATTACCATAGTAAACTGTAGATTTTATTATGTTGAATACTGTGTCATCTTCTGTTGCAGATGAAACATTAGAATCCTCCTTAAAATAAAAAAAGTGATTTGAGTGTGAAGTTTTTTTCTTAATAAGTACAAAGTATCTATATTTTTGATCAAGATTTATAGGGTTCATTTACAAACAAGGGTTAATTCTATGCCTTCTATCTGACTCATAAGAAAATCTAAATCTGCAAAAGAAATGCAAGCAGGGATTTTTCTAAAACTATGAAAATTTTATCCTTAGAGGTTTTTTAAGGGTTTTCCAAAAATTTAGGTATACTGAGATCTCAAAATACCAGAATCCCACATGAGTTCCTAATCCCTCAAGGATGGTGGAAGGGATTAAGGATGAAGGATTTGCAAGATATATATGCGTATCATATGACGTAAACAAGAAAGTTGTTGAAAAGACAACATCCCTCTTTTTGCTGTTGTGGTAAAAAAAATAACACAACATGATGACAAACATAATGATGAACTGCAAAAACAATAAGGACTTATGCTGTCCTCAGTTTCAAATATTAATCACTATTAGGATTTAAAAAAAATTATAATTCTCAGGTTTTCTGCTGCTGGCTACTTAATGTAACATGCTTGAAACCACCTGTTCACTGCCCGCCTGTGGTTTTCTCCAAAAATATTTCCAACAAAAGATTAACTTTCCTTATTTTATTAAACTTTTCTAATAATGTTGGAGATTTTTGCCAGATATTAAAGGGAACAACTGTACAAAGTTAATTTATTTAACTAATTAAATTGAGTGTCATATACACTGTAAGGCTGCACTACAAAATGTGGGATATTGCAAGTAATAGGATGCTCTTTTCTAAATTTCTGGGAAATATTGGGCATGAGCTATTTTTGCATGAAAAATATCTTAATTTGATAGAGAAGCATCCCCTTCCTCATAATTAAATGCAAAAAATGGCAGAGTATTATTACTATCATTAAAATTAAAGACAAGCAGCTTGAGTTGCTGGTGTGTCTATCTCAAGTGATGGAAAAGTCCTAGTCCTTTTCAAAACAACACAAAAAAATAGATAAGTTTTTCATAAAAAAATGTTGAAAAATACTAACTTTAGCCCAACAAATAAAGTAATTATTATAATAACATTATGAAGTTTAATTTTATACTCTCGGAAATGCTAGGGAGTAAGCCATACATCCAAGTCTTATATATGTTAGTGAGATTTGATATTTGCATCACGCAAAAAATGGAAAATTATTGGAATACAAATGAATAAAATTCGAGCATTGACAAGATAATCCATATTTTTTAAACCAATTGTGTCCTAATTTATTGTTTTAGATCCCAATCAAATTTTTTTGTTGGTGCACATAAATAAAAAAAACAATACAATACAGTTTCAAGTTTTACAGACACAATTTGATTATAGCACTGTCCTAGCCTTTTTGTTTCTTAAATATTTGTTAGTTTAACATATTTTTTTAGAAAACTTTTTTTTACCCGCTTTTTGGATTTTATTTGTGAAAAGAGGATGCTTCTTTATAGATTTTTTTTTTATGCGTAAGTAGCTTGTGGCCAATGAGTAAATATTTACAAAACTCCTTGTTACGTTAGGTAATGATTACTCTAACGATAGGTTTTCAAACGCAGCCTAGTAAACATATTGAAACTACATTTATAATAGTGCCTACCTAACCACTTGTTATTATAGGATGTGCAACAATTTTGATTGATACTTACCGAGGGTAACGTATTACCATCAACTATTTGTCCATCCTTGTTTAATTTCCACACGTTAGATGTACGAGAATTAATTGAAATAATTTGAAGAAAACAAATATAAAGTACTAAGTGAATGAAACAAGAAGAATCTCCCATTTCGAAGCGTTTGTTAAAACAATGTCATGAAACTTAAATTCTTAGGTAAACAAGTATTATTAATTGCATATTTCAATTCGCGAATTACATATATTTACTTTTACTTTTTTTTCACAGACTAGTAACCTTTTTTTTTGTTTTTTTTTTTTTTACTAGGAACGTTTTTTATGTGCTAATGTCGCTAGAACATGCTATCAAGTCTTTAAAAAAATGGTTTTTATTCAATCTTAGTTATTTACAAAATAAAGTCTTCATTAGTATTTCCTTGATATGACATTTCTAAATTATTTGAGTCCATATATTTGTCTTCAGTATTTATCTTATACTAAGGATTCTTTTTGCTGTGCTCCTAATGGTCGTAATTTGATATTAAATAGTCCATACCTCTTTTAAGTTTGAAAATTAGCAGTCAAGCTTCCGTTCCGAAACGGGTAAAAAGCGACTTTACAGTGTTAATAAATTCACCTAATAGAGTAAGGTATACGTGAATTAGAATGTGACCTTACTATTTCAGTATCATAACCTTAACAAAGGTTGACTCTAAGAAACCTAACAGATGAATAACCACTGCGATGACCTTTCCAAATACCTGCTGGCTTACTTTTTCGTTGTGTTTCATTAAGTAAGGACTTTTGATTGAAAATCTAACTCACCTTTAAAACCAGTGTCAAAGTGTATATTTTTTTATCCCACCCGCACCTTTATATTAGACTACTATACAGATATATAAAAAATACAATATAAACAAAGTGATGTTTCGTGAAAAATACCGCTTTTGACGTGACAACGTCTTATAAATTGGTTTGCCGGGTGACACTTCAAGAAACTGCGTTACGCTCCGCTCACGTTATGCGCTCACAATGAGAGCGAGTGAGAGGCACGCGCCCGCCTAAGAGCGAGAGAGACAGACATAAAATCATTGTCACGTAAAACTTTCGCCCGTATACCGACTTTACAGGCAACCAGTTTTTTTTTTGCCTGTGGTATAGTTATGATAGTCCGGTTGACAGAATCGTTAAATTTCATGCGGTAGTACAGTTAACCGAACAACGGAAAAACCAACCGAAAAAGACATGACCTAAAGGTCTTAGGTACCAGGCTATTATATTAAAAAAACTAAAAAAAAAGTAATTTGTTTGTTTAACAACTTTTCGTGACAAAATTATAACCTTATATGTTTGTTGTATACTTATTTCATCAAATTAATTTGAAGATAATTTATTACTCAAGTCAATCGATGCATGTTATTTAATACCTTAACAATAAATATGCTATTTCCAGCCTTAACTATTAATTTTCTTATGACAAAACTGTAGCAACTATGAAGAAAGAACGTACTGGGGATAATTGTCGACCGTTTAAATTATAAGTATTATTTATATGTTTCTAATAATTCACCTGTATGTAGCTTTACAATCGTATAACCAGTTGGTCCTTTTTTACAGCCCATCAAATTTTGAGTTTGACTGGCATAAGCTTTGAGAGAAGAAGTATAATTGTAAGTATACACTTCAACCTTCTGAGCTACATACCAATGAACAAACAACCTTAAGTATTCCAGAACCTCAGAGTGGAACACACCAAGAGGCTTAGAGTAACTAAAAGGGGGCGCAAGTGAATGAAAAACCGGTCTTAGAATATTTTCAGGTTTTTTCGCTTGATTCGGTTACGGTTAGGGCCTACAATCGTCAAAAGTCGAGGGCACTGAAAAAAATTTCTTTTTCAGTGCTTTTTCTGAAGCCCTGGGGATTGATAGAGTACATTGTTGGCAGCAACGTTTGTATGGAACATTTTTGTCTGTGACCCCTCCCTGGATCCCTAGGGGGGTTTTAAATTTTTTTCAAAAGGGGTTTTATTTATTTATTTATTCTTTATGCACAAACAAAAGTGTACAGTGGCGAGCGGCATTCTCTACCAGCTAACCACAAGTTCAATATATAATTTATTTTAAATGGTGGTGCAATAAAACTAGGCTTACCTAACTAGCAGATAAGTAAAAAACAAACAAAAAAGAACAAATAGTTAAAATTAAACCTTTATGCTAATACTATGATGTTTGTACTGATAATTTGGGATATTTATATAAACACATACATAGGACACATACACAAACATGTATAGACATAAACACATATATTATATAGATGTACTTACATGTATATATGTCCCCACAACCTACCATTCTGATGATGGAAATCGGTAGAGTACATTGTCACCAACAACGTTTGTACAGAGCACTTTTCTCTGTGGCCCCTGTGGCTTGGGCCGCTATAGGAGTTTAATGTTTTTTTCAAAAGGGGTGTGTCCTCATGAAAAATGGTTTTTATGACAGGTATCAATAGAACATGTGATGTCGCCAGGAGCAATGTTGGTATGAATCATTTTTTTCTGTGATCATTCTCTCAGTTGCAATAAATAGAAATCTAAATGAAAATTTCAGAGTTCCAGAGCGGTGCAACTAGGGACTCTAGAAAACGCCTTCTATTGATCACAGCCAAAAAATAGGGTTTTATAGGGACACCACAATTTTTGACCAAAATTTGTCTAAGTTTGCGCCCCCTATGGTAAACTGCTTCACATTTCTTAGTGATTCCATTTTAGGACTTTTTGTGAAAATTTATTGTGTCTGCATAACTATGCCTTTGATGATGGAAATTGATAGAGTTCATCGTCGGCAGGGGGTGGCACCTTGAGGGTGTATAGATGACTCAGAATATAAAACAATTTTTTTTTGTGTAAGTTGATCTATTAATTGAGGAAGGTGTGTTACTTCACTCTGTGGACCTAGAATTAGAGCAGTAAATTAGCAAAAACTGCTGGGAACAGCTAAAGTTATTTTTACAGCTTACTGAAGTCATACCGCTTAGTCAACATCACAGTTACCACATTTTATAAAGTCTGAGTAATAAACAATAACATAGCAAGTCTTCTTTACTTATGGTATACATTCTATAAGAAATTACTCCATGTGCATTGTGTAGCAAGACTACAGTTTGGGCAAATTTTGTTGCTATAGATTAGAATAAAATCTACCTAAAAATTCCACTTTTATAGAAAAAAAAAACTGACTCACACTTGCCATTTTCACAACCATCTCCATGCCAAATTTGCTTGTCGTTCCACCCACCCTTAATTCGATTTGCAAGGGTAATTCCTCAGTTATAGAAAAAATCCGGCTCGCACTTGATGTTTTCAAGTAGCCTATGTCCTTTCTCAGGACGCAAATTAAGTCCATGCCAAATTTCATCATAAACAGTACAGCGGACTAAGCGCGAAGAGGTAACAGACAGACAGAATTACTTTTGCATTTATAATATTAGTATGAAAGTATGGTTTATTTAAGTTTCCAATTGTACAGTGGGAGACAGAAGCCCAAACACTTGTATTTATAGGCATACCTATGGCCGTGTTTTAATTTGGCTTGAATACCCATTTTGAGTAATCACATTTTTTTTCAGGGCTTTGTAGAATTGACAGTTGTACCATTGAAAGACAATTTAAGGTACATACGCCTCAATGCTAAGCAGTGTCGTATTTACCGAGTTTGTCTTAATGATCAATATGAAGCAACTTTCCAGTATTGTGACCCTTTTTTGGACATTTGTCAAGCAGATCCCACCACGTAAGTAGTTGTATAAGATAATTCTTATTGTTAAATGCTGTATATTTATAATTAGATATTACTAGGGATTATTAAAAGGGGGAGAAATGACAAATTCTGAACCTATTTCAAAAAAGAAAACTTTTATGTTATTTGATGTATTATTCATTTACTTGTTATTCATATTTTAAGTGAAATTGTTTTATTTTTATTTTATAATTGTGTTTACAGACGTTCTTTGGAAGTTTTCTCTCAGTGTCATTTAGCTGCAGCTCAAAAAGTTGACCCTGATCATAACTCTGGTGAGTTGCACATCCAAGTTCCTGAGGAAGCAGCACATCTGGTTGGAGAAGGAAGAGGACTTCGCATTGGCATTGAATTTTCCCTAGAATCTCCCCAGGGAGGCATGCACTTTGTTGTGCCTGAAGGGGAAGGAACTTTATTAGAGGCAAGATATTTATATGTCTTCAAAACATTAAGTTACTAGCTGACCCCACAAATGTTATTCCGTTTTTCTTAAACAACTGGCGAGCCCCCTATTCTGAAAGAGTTGTACTAAGTCAGAAACCTCAAACCTTCCCTGGTGTGTGTACAACAATTAACCAAAATTTCATTACAATCGGTTAACCCTTAGTACGCGAGACGGACTCGCACTTGAACCTTTTTTTTCCATAAAAACCTTGCCTGAAAATCACGAACACAACAAAAAAAAGAATTATCCAATTTAGTGCAGCCGTTCGGAAGTCACGGCGTGACCAAGGGAAACAGGGATTCATTTTTATATATATATATATAGAAGAAGATATCTTAATCTATATAGATATATCTGTATCAGTGTTGTCGCTTGGGTAACAAATATATACTGACCTCAATTTTTGCTATTATGTGAGTAAGACACTGAGTAGCACAAGTAGTACTACGTTGGACTGCCGTGTCGATGATCCGTGGTTCAAATTTCAAGTATAGTTGCCCCTCACTATAGTAAAATTGTGAGTAGTCTAATTTGTATCCATTACGGCAGTAGGCCTTACAACCTAACATGTTTGAGATGGAATACCATTTTTCATCATTACCGCACTGCTCACTCCATAAAGGAGAGCTAACCCGGGTGACAGTCTCAGTATAGCTACCTGTGCACATGATGCTAAAGCTACTAACAGCAAAGGCTAAAATGCGCGAGCTAGAGCGTAATAGTAATATCTGCATATATCGCTAAATAAAAACAGTTTGATGCGTAGCTATCTAGTGTTGTATATGTCTCCCTGGGCAAGTACTTATTTCCCATCTTTTTTTGGATCAGAAGTGTTTGTTTCATAAAGCTACCACAGATGTTACATTAAACATTTGTAAATACGTCCGTGGTGGCCCAGGGGTTTCGATTTCACCTTACGTCCTGAGTGGCGGAGGTTTGAGCCTCGCGTGTACCAATGAGTTTTTTTCTTAAGTAAGGGTAGGCCTTGCCCCAACAGTGGGTATGTATGAAGCTTATAAGGAAGGATATAATTCGACCTTGAATTTCTTGTCTTATCGCACATGATGTAGTTTTTTCTGAAATAAACAAAATGATTTCATACAGATATTGCGTTTTTTTTATTATATCTCGATTATAACATTGTATTTTCAGAAATCTGCACATATGTATACATATGGCCATTCAGCTCGGCTTTGGTTCCCTTGTGTAGACAGTTTTGCTGAACCATGTACATGGAAGTTAGAGTTCACTGTGGATGAGAGTCTGACGGCTGTGTCGTGTGGCGAGTTATTGGATGTGGTGTACACGCCCGATCATCGACGTAAGACATTTCACTATGTCGTCAATACGCCTGCGTGCGCGCCTAATATCGCTTTGGCTATTGGGTATGTAAATAATATGTAAACAATCTTATTTGCTTAGGTATATAAAAAATGTATTGTAGCCATTTAATGAAAACCTCGTTTGTGTTCTATATCTATGTATTTATGTTTGTGAAGGAGTTAACTTTTCAGGAGGTAGAAAATATTTTGATGTTAATTTTGATTGTATATTTCTCTCGTACTCACGCCACGCTGTATTTTGTGTCCCTTCTTTGATCCACTGTACAGAGGACAAACACACATGTGAGTGCAGTAAGATCTGTGTATTAGTGTTTGTGGGGATAGATAGTGCAATTGGGTGCGTATTAGTGTGACGTAATATAGGCACGATTGTATAAAGATCTCTTGCTACATTTCTTACTATGTTAGCTCTTCAGTTGTCTGCAGCATAAAGACAAAGCCATTAATTATGTGTTACAGGCCATTTGAAACTTACGTGGATCCACACATGAATGAGGTGACACATTACTGTCTGCCGAACCTTATGCAAATATTGAAGAATACCGTGCGGTATCTTCATGAGGCCTTCGAGTTTTATGAGGAGACCTTGACTACTAGATACCCATATCCATGTTATAAACAGGTGTTTGTCGACGAAGTGAGTTAACTTCTATTTACTAAAGTTGTTAAAAACTGTCCAAGTGCGAGTTGGACTCGCGAACCAAGAGTTCCGTAGTATAACGATGGCACTAGCATGACTAGCAATTTGCTGATTTTTTTTATTCGTAATGTTAAAGTTTTATTAATAATTACTCAAAGTTTTAAGCTTGTATATATGTATATCTGTTTTTACGAAACAACAAAAACAAAAAATAATGAAAAAAAAACAAGTGTTCTGTTAATTTTTTTAAATATGTAAAATAGTAAGGTATTTTTCATATTTTGAAAATTACATATTCTATACTTTAAGGCACTTTGCCCTCATCCAGTCTTGAAACGTACGTCCTATCATTTGCTACAATTGTGTAACATGAATTTTTCTTGTTTTGTAACACAATTGGGCAGATATCAGGTTTTTTGATCTATGTTACGAGATTGTTATCAAACGGGCGGACAGATAAACGAATCAATTGATATACGGTTCGCATTAAAATATGATACTGAATTTAGTTTATACTCAATTTTTCAAAAGTATTCATTCTACATGCTTATGTATTCTGTTTTGAATTATGTGTACATATGATTTATTTTTAGACGGAAGACGACGTAACGGCGTACACAACTATGTCAATACTGAGCACCCATCTGCTTCATTCCATAGCAATAATAGACCAGACGTATATCAGTCGCAAGGCTATGGCACGGGCAGTGGCAGAACAGTTCTTTGGCTGCTTCATCACTATGCAGAACTGGTCAGACTTGTGGCTTGCTAAAGGGATTCCAGAGTATTTATGCGGACTGTATTCTAAAAAGTGTTTTGGTAATAATGAATACAGGTATTGGATTCATCAGGAGTTGCAAGAGGTGAGTTATATTTAGTAACATGTGTCTTCTTCAATTAAAATACACTAATGTTCAAGTTATTGATTTTAAAAGTTAAGAATAATAATAGTTTACTAATTAATCGCCCTTGATGAGGCAGTTATAAGAAACTATGCAAGAAAATTATGCTTTAAATTGTTTAGTGAATCTTGTATTATCTAAACCTGACTCAAAATCTATTTGCAAATCTTGTAAACATAACCTAACTTTACTTAACGTTCACTTTTTCTGGGAATTTAATCATAAATCATTAAAATACTTACATGATTACCTTTATTGTCACATTCTTTGACTGGTTTTCAAACCTAAAATCTACAAAATTCCAAATTTACGATGAGAAATATTATACGTATTTATGTAAACATGTAAAAATTAAATAATTAAATTTAGAGTCATAGTTTTATCTTCGAAAGAAGCTAATATGAAAATATGCTTTTGTCGTAGGTAATGACTTATGAGGAGCAATATGGAGGTATAGTCTTGGATCCGTGGCAGCCGCCTGCAAGTGGTGCGCGTGTAGAACAGAAAGACATGTTTTATTTCCCTGTGCGCAACGTTCACACCATGTCTCCAAGGTACATCGAGGTATGTCACTTTTAAACTCTTTAATCATTCTCTTTTTTAAATTAGTAGTTTTAAATTTGCTTTTGTAGTTTATTGCAATATTCCAGTGCTTGGAGTTCATACACAATAAACCAATGTCAGAACAAATTCCAAAAAACTATACTGGTACTGTTAAATGTTAGAAGAACCCTCAGAAAGCAAGTCCAGCTGGCACTTGGCCAGTTTTATATTTTATTAAACTTATATATTTAATTAAAATAAATTTAAAGTATAAAAAAATAATAATAAAATCATCCGCCGCCAATTTGCACTGGGCCAGCACAGCACCTTGTGTGTCCTAAACCTCCTTTACCTAAGAGAGCCCTGAATATAAACGACGGATCTGGTTTTAAAATTAACACATTGTTTTTCCACAGATAATGAGAAAAAAATCTCAATTAGTTCTTCGCATGTTGGAGCAGAGAATAGGCCAGGAGTTACTACTGCAAGTGTTCAACAAACAACTGTCGTTGGCCACTAACGCGGCTAACACCAAGATTGGTAGTGGGCTGTGGGGACATTTACTTTTATCCACTAATCTTTTTGTAAGAGCAATATTTACTGTCACTGGCAAAGATATGGCAGTTTTTGTTGATCAATGGGTTCGCACTGGTGGACACGCTAAGTTCCAACTTACTTCTGTGTTTAACAGGAAAAGGTGCTTCGATGACTTTATTTATTCATTTGCTTAATAAATAGTTTTATTCCGAAATATACAGTTGAATTTTGCTTATATTCAATCAAAAATATATATATATTTTTTTTAATTCTATATCATGGACAACAATTACAATGCTATTTATAACTTTTGTTTATTATTGTTATAAAAATTAGTTTATACCCTTTTTTAAAAATAATAAAACGGGATTAAACGCGTCATTTGGCAAAATACCTTTTTTCCAACAACGGCTGGGTAACACCAGCCTTGGTCACGGGTAGACTTTATTATTTTTAAATTAGTAATCGAACGCGTAAATTTAAAAACTTATATATTTTATACCCTGTAAAATTATTTTCTGTTGTAAATAAAAAACTTGTTTTCTATCTAATCTAATGACTTTATGATGGGCTGTGATCAATAAACCAACTATTATCTGTAACCAAGGTAATAAGGCATTACTTGTAGTAACAAGTAGTAACTCTTTCAGGAATACGGTAGAACTAGAAATACGTCAAGACTGCGTGCACGATCGAGGTATAAGGAAATACGTCGGTCCATTATTAGTACAACTCCAAGAACTTGATGGTACATTCAAGCATACACTTCAAATAGAAAACACAGTTGTCAAGGCTGATATTACTTGCCACAGTAAAAGTAGAAGAAATAAAAAGAAAAAAATTCCACTGTGCACCGGGGAAGAGGTCGACATGGATCTTTCGGCTATGGAGTGAGTTAGTAGTTAGTAAGAGACGTATTTTTAAAAATGACAACTATTTAAAATCACGTATGTGTTTGCCTGGCACAGCGGCTTGGCAATCGCGTTACGGCGGCTAATGAATGAGGGGTCCTTATGGGCCCGAAACTAGTCGGGTGTTGCTTGTTATTTTTAAAAATATTGGATGCTTATGAAACATAAACTCAAAGACATATATATCACTTCGTGAAGACCGGCTCGAAGATGTAATGCCGTAGACGCGGCGTACTAGATGTAAATGGAAAGGCCACCGTGATACAGTATCGTAATTTCATTGTCTTGAAATTTTTATTCCAAGAAGTGAGTTGTTGTTAATTTTAATAATGCCTTGTTGTGTTGTAAAGTGTGAAAAGTCTTCTCCTTAACAACCTCATACGTCCCCACTGTTGGTGCAAGGTCTGCCCTCACCAAGGGTGATTTGGACCATGATCCACACGCGGGCCCAGTGCTTCACATATGTCTTTTTTTTGAGGTTTTCTCGTGATGTTTTCCTACACCAAAATGCAGATGGTGCAAATAATCAATGTACTTGAGAGATCAAGAAAAAGACTCATTGGTACACGCCAGCTCGAACCTCAGCCACTCAGGACAGGGTGAAATCGAAACCTCTAGGCCACCACCGACTCTTGAAAACCATAATAGTTAAAAAAATTATGGTTATATAAACCATAATGTGTGGTGAGACAAATAAATTGCGCTCCAATCAGCCTTGCATCTTGATTTTTTACTTTTTCTCACTCTTTCTCTTATAGTGATTCCCCAGTGCTATGGATACGACTAGATCCAGAGATGTCTCTGTTGCGGACTACGGTGATATCACAGCCCGACTACCAGTGGCAATATCAACTGCGTCACGAGCGAGATGTGACTGCACAAAGTGAGGCCATCGACGCTTTGCACAACTACCCTGAACCGGCTACGAGGAAGGCGCTTACTGACATGATTGAAAACGAACAGACATACTATAAGATTAGATGTCGAGCTGCCCATTGTTTGACTAAGGTAAGTTCGATGTACCTATCATTTCTAGATTAAGTTAAGTAGTAGTCGATTATTGATATTTGTTTAAAATCTTGTTTTATTCCGTTGCAGGTGGCCAACGCCATGATAAGTTCATGGGCAGGCCCACCGGCTATGCTCACGATATTCAGAAAGATGTTCGGTTCATTTGCAGCGCCGCACATAATCAAGCAGAACAGTTTTGACAACTTGCAACACTATTTCCTTCAGAAAACTATACCGGTCGCTATGGCGGGTGAGAGGATGAATAAATATTATATAAAAATAATATTTAGATTGACGTGAATCGTTGTTTTTGACATGCAAGCTATTTGTGCTCTCGTGTAGAAAACAAATTAGTTCTTTAAACCATTTTTGCCATGAATCTCTAAATTTTCAACTATTTAGTTGTTGTTCTAAAAAACGCATTAAAAAAAAACCAAACTACATAAATAAATTAATCAAGCTCAGATTTAAATAGAACGTAAAAAATTGCAGCAACTGAAATTTAAATTACTGACTTGTGGAATAGGTCATAATGTATCAAAACGCGAAGTCATGCAGTTCACGTACGGGTGCCTTAACGCCATATTTTTGGCTTTTAATTACATCCTAAATGAATACATAAACTGTCTTGTTCTTCTCAGTACAAGGTCTCCCGCCCTGTAGACTTACGAACCGATGGCGTAGTGACATTCATAAGTGCTCAATTATTGTAGCCTAAACTGAATAAATTATATTGAATTTGAACTTGAATTTGAATTTATCAAAAAAACTGTGCAATAGGGCTTTTAAGTATATCCAAAATGTTACTGTTAAAAAAAAGAAATTTGATAATTGATCAAATTTGGTTGCAGGTCTGCGCAACATTCACGGTATTTGCCCTCCCGAAGTAGTGAGGTTTCTTCTGGACCTGTTTAAGTACAACGACAACTCAAAGAACCACTTTTCTGACAACTATTATAGAGCGGCGCTAGTTGACGCGCTGGCGGCAACTATAACACCTGTTATATCCGTATTACAACCGGTAAATACTCGTATTAGCTTGTTATTGGCTCCAACATTTAAAAAAATTCAAATTGTTGTATTACTTTTAAACATTATTTTTAGGGTGCTCCTATAACAGCAGAATCTCTGTCAGCTGACACCAAACTAGTTTTGGAAGAGATAACTCGCGTACTTAATTTAGAGAAGGTCCTTCCATGTTACAAGAACACTGTGACGGTCAGTTGCCTGCGCGCCATTCGACGGCTGCAGCAGTGCGGGCACCTGCCCAGTATACCCACCGTCTTCAGGGCATACGCACAGTACGGACAGTACATAGGTGAGTGACCTGTAAGCATTTAGCCGAAGCAGTTCGAATACCTTTCGTCATGATCTAACGCTGAGACTCGGGATTTTTCGTGACAGATCCGTGCCTTTGAAATTTCTGGATCGACATCAAAGATTTATTTGATATCTGGATAAAAAGAAATATTAAAACAAGAATTGGAATAACGTATTGTAATTTCAGCGATGACCGGTAAAGACGATGATCAAAAGATAATTTGGAGCCAAAATTAAATAATTAACATTTTTTTATACCACTAAGGTGGCAAACAAACTTACGGTCCGCCTGATGGTAAGCGGTCACCGCAGCCTATATTTTAACCAGTTTTTGTTCGCGCTGTGTTTGTTTTTGTTGAACCACCTCAATTGAACTCTTCCCGTACCATACAAAACAATAAGTCAGTCAATTACTTTTATATAGATGTACGGATAGCTGCTTTTGAGTGCTTGGTGGACTTCGTGCGAGTGGACGGCAAGCCTGAGGATCTGTCGGCGCTGCTGACGGGCGTGGAGAGCGACTGCGACCCCGGCGTGCGGCACAGCGCCGCGCGGTTGCTTGTCAACAATCCGCCCTTCGAACGAGCACAGCGACATCGACTAGACACAGAGGCCATCGTGCATAGGTATATTAACTATATACTATGTAATAACACAAAATAAATAGGTACTGAAGGGCTATTCATGATTTTAAATCCCTGTTGCCGCTCCCCCTTGAGCATACCTTTGAAACTCATCGTGCTCAACTGTATGCGACGTATGTGGTTTGGGGAGATGGTCCTTCTTCACCTATATAGATACAGACATAATTTAATAGATCTTATGAAAAACAATTTAGTTATGTTAATCCGCGGAATATTGGATTCAATTTCTGAATACAAAATTAAGTAAAAAAAGCTACAACTGTGTTGTAGATAGAGGATATTTAGGGTTAATTCCAGATCTTTTACGCGCTCTCATTTTAAAACTTTATTTCTACTCCCTACCAAAAATATTATTCAACTAACCAATGTCCCACAGCACATTTTATCATAATTTTTTAATTAATTTTTAGATTGTGGAACAACATTAATACTCAATTATCAAATGACGCACGACTGAGGTGTGATCTAGTTGATTTGTATTACACACTCTACGGCGTAAAAAGACCTATATGCGTGCCTCTACCCGAGATCCAAGCTATGATGAAACAAATGCACCACAAGGAAAGGGAGAGGTTAGAGCGGGAAAGAGAAAGGGAAAAAGATAAACAGAGGCAGATGGAGCTGGACACTAAGCCAGTCATCAAGCAAGAAGTCAATGATGTAAGTCAAGAGCCGGCGGTTTTGTCGAGTCAACAAGACAAAGTGTTGCCATATTTCTTCTGTATTTCTAGGTATTAGGGAAAGTCTGAAAATCGAGAAAATTCTTTGTAATGGTTTTATTGAAATAGAAAATCACAGTACATTACTCGAATATAGTAACTACTGTATACCTACTTTATTTCGGATTCCTGTATTGATATTAACTTTCTGTCATTTTACTATGCAGTATTTATTCTTAATTATTTATACACTTTTCCTTATCCAGGTTATTGTATTGTGCCTGAATTATATTGGATAAGTACTTAAAGTACTATGTAATTAGATTATAAATATCAGGACCGAATGGCTGCCGGGTTCGACCCGGTAAGGTTTAATCAATATTACAATTTGTGCTGATACAAATTGTGGCTTGATTGCTAATGAGTTATTGTGTACCGTAGACTTGAATTACAGGCTGTATCCACTTAGTCACTGGCTGGAATAGGTCTTCGAGCGTATAACACGTAATTGTGTTTACGAATAATCCCATAAGGGCTTTAAGAACTTTTCTCAATAACGTTATTGTGTTTACGAATAGTAAGAGATATAAACCATAAAGATTATTAGAACGTTTTTCAATAACGTAGTGCGTTTACGAATAGTCCCATAAAGGTTATAAGAACGTTTTTCAATAATGTATTGCGTTTACGAATAGTCCCATAAAGATTATAAGAATGTTTTTCAATAACGAATTGGGTTTACGAATAGTCCCATAAAGGTTATAAGAACGTTTTTCAATAACGTATTGCGTTTACGAATAGTCCCATAAAGGTTATAAGAACGTTTACTTAAGTGGCGCAGATACAACTCGATTTAATGATTTCTGTTCTCTACGTGATCTTTTTTTTCTTATTTATGTGTTTTAACAATGTCTTATACGATGTAACAGTTACGTTAAGGTCATTGTTAAACTTGATTATGTTTTGATCACGATAAATATCCCGAAATTTACATCACGATAAATAATCGTTCACTAGTTCATTTAAGTTATTTTTCATCTTTCCCTACGTTCAATTAAATATTGACTGAATTTTGGCATAGCTATATAAAGAAAAACTAAAACGTGTTGATAAATCATTTATGGTCGGACATTTGAAATAGGTAATGTCTTGTGTTCTGTTCCGTTGCGCGTTGTTATCGGGGCCGCGCCTTACGCACGAAACGCTAGGTTCCGAACGCAACCTGTTTGGTGTTTCTGGCAACACTCTATCGTTGTCATTAGTCTGCAAAATTTAAACCTTTGTAAAAATATATGTTATGTTTGTTGTGATCGTTTATACACAAGCTTAGTATTGCGTTGTAATACACATTATTAACCGTGCATGTGCAAGTGCCAATCAAGGAAGGATCATACTTAAGGTCGTACAATTTTGTTTATATTTTAATTGTTAGAACTTGTCACTATCTTTTATGCCGTCTCTCAGTTTAAGCTGTAATTTAGGGCTCCCTTAGGTCCCCTTAGAAGACATAGGACAGACAGACGTTGTCCATTTAGGTACAACAATAACACCTATGGAGGTAAGTTTAGTCGCCTTATAGTAATTTGGGTTAGATTGTACCTGTCATCATTGACAAAATATCGTGAATCTTTTTAGTGTAAGTAATTTAATTTGCGGGTCGAGGTTTTTGGCAAACTATTATATGGTTTTCATTTCTTTTATGAATAATTTTGTGATTTAAATTACAAATATAAATATATCAAGATTTTTTTTCTCTTTGCTGTTATAGGGTCAAAGCGAAACAACTTTTTAACTGTAGGTCAAGTATGTGGTGTCTATAGATGGCAGCATCCTAAATATATTCCTACTTAAGTCTTAAGAAAACGACATTTTATGCTTTATTGATTTCTATAGTGTCATTTGATAAAAGTGGTTTGTGTTATAATGTGCTATAACCGAAATGCAAAATTTTTCTAATGCTCATGCTTAATTGTCACCAAATTGCTGTAATTTTGAGGTTGGAAAACAGCTCAAGTATTTTGTACTAAAGCGGAAGCGAAAAAAAAATATGTTACATGACCGGGTGGCGTTATTTTCGACTTTCCGTAAGACTATTTGTTAAAACTTTGTCAGGAACTTTAATTGTGCTAACAAAACTAATAATAAATCAGTTCCTCAGGACGCTTCTATGTTATAATCTTGAACATGTCTGAATCATTTATAGTACTATAGTATAGTTTCCACATAAACGTTAACACATTTTTATACCTTAGTCAAATAATACATTCTTACACAGCCACCACGTGTTATTAAACTCTATTAAGCGACAAGTGGTCACTTTGGGAACTTTTATATGTCTCTTTTATGATTATTTAGTAACACTTGTTATACAACAATATGCTTGTTAGTAACTATGTAGTGACGTTAGTTTATGGCGTCGCAAGGAAAACATAATAGCTCAATGTCGTTTACAGTAATTTTTTTTATTCAGATAAAGCTGGAAACTGAAGTAGTGCCAAATCTGGAGCCGATGCCCCCGTTAATTCCGACGGTAGTAGATCTTGATAAGAAGGAAGATCTGCTCCCAATGCCGCTGTCCAACATTAAGGAAGAAGATATCAATATGGAGGTCCACGCTCCACAGAGCGATATGCCTATTAGGGTCTTTAGCGTAAGTAGTTTATTTCAATTCACAAATCGACATAATAAAGTTAACAGCAAGCAACTTGAAAGGTTAGCCAGTTTTCTTTAGTAGTTGATTCCTATATATCAAGAGCTCTAGGCGTTTCAGCATTAATATATTTTTTTTTTCAAATAGCGATAGTAGTTACTATAAATTAAATTACTTTGTTAGTTGTTGTTATTGCCATAGCCATGATGCTTTCCCGTAGCCATTATACCTTCTCATTTCAAAAGCACACTTTTTTTCGATTTTTATTACACTTGCAAAAAATTTTTTGTTTCAATATTTAGCGGTATTTCTTCATTTTATTGCAAAAAAAATTACTATCTTGCGCTTCTCTCTTTCGCACACTTCTAGAAGGTAAAAGTATGGTGCTGTCTATATCTACTATATATTTTTTACCTTGTTTTAGGACGACACAAAGCGCGAGTTCATATCGGACAATGCGGTAGCTTTACCAGGCATCCCAGGGTCTTCAGGTCCTATAGGCTTCGAGCCCGGCATGTTCCGGCATGATGGGGACGCCCCTAAGGTACAAATACAATTGATATATTTAATAAATCTGCGTCAATTTGATTAGGTTTAAGTGTTCAAATATTAAACTCAGACAGACTTCATCGTCACGGTAGTATTAATTTGTATAATGAACTTTTTTGACAAGTTTATATTTTACAAATGTTTTTAAACTTTTGTTTACACAGGTACTACTGCATGGATTTTATTGTAAAAAACGCGTAAATAGTCTACGGTGATTTGTCTATTTTCGTAAACTTGTGTCAATCAGAGCGAGTTTGTGTCTATTTCGAGTATTTCGATTATGAATATCGCTTTGCTTTTTAAATCTATCAATACTATTATGAACATAAATTAAATTATCTAAAATAAACTAAGATGATAAGGTATTATAAAGTGATTTGCTGTAACTTATCTCCTAAAGTGTGTCTATGGAACATATTGTGAATTGCTCAAATATTTATATGTATGTAACAATATATTCTTCTGTGACACAAAGATTATTTGAACATCAGCTGCGTGATCACATAATAAAACATTGTATGATATCACGCTATGAAAGTAGCTGGTGTAAGCTTTCCGAGGCTGTAACTTAGTCCGTAAATGATTGTGCTTATAGCTAACTTTTCTGTAGCGATCACTAATATAAATCTAAATCTTTAAGAAGAACCTAATTTAGAAGAAAATGATGTGGCGAAATTCGAAAAATGGTTCTATGTTCTTTAATAAATAATTTAATCAGCAGAAAAAAAGAAGAATTGTTTGTCAGCGACAAAAGTAACAAACGTTTAAAACGGTGTAACAAAGAATTTTAGTCTACACAAATTTTCTAAAATTTAACTCTTTTCTCAGGCAAAGAAAAAGAAGAAAGACAAAAAGAAACATAAACACAAACATAAGCATAAACATAGCAGCAAAGAGAGGGAGTTAAATCGGCCGCTCCCTCTGACTCCCACAGCCCCTGAACACATCAGGATTAAGGAGGAGACTCGAGAAACCTTTAGTTCATTCAGCTCCAGTCAAAGCCCTTCAGAAGACATACCTTCGATGCCTTCTAATATGAGCTTCTGATCATTATTCACACCACAACCAAGAAACGGCGTACGAAGAATGATTGTTACTTCTAATTCCGTTGGCTCTTGGGGATATCAAGATTAAGAAGAAGGAAAACATCAGTTGCACCCTTCAATCTTTTTAAAGATCTAGGAACTCTCCTTGACTACCTTCAACATTTTACCCAATCTATTTACTAGTGCAGCAGATTCAAATAGGTCCAGGAACATAACAATCAAGATGGTTCATTTATCTCTCAAATTACTTCCCTCCTGATTTCGAAGTATAAGTAAGACCCTTGGTTCCGTTACACTGAATTATTTTCAATATAAGTACTCTGTTATGAAGAACTTCAAGATCAAAAAAGAGATGAGTATTTTAAGCTAAAAATTTCAATTTTCGAGTCTGACAAAATCTGACATTGACTTCCAGTTTCAGCAAGACGCTTATCATCTGTGTCATAGTAGATCCATCTAGTGTTTCTTCCACAATTTAATCATTTAATTTGTTATTTATTGTAAGGACGCTGATAATGTTAGGTAAGAGCAGTAAAAATATAGTTTTATATGTAAATAGGGAGTAAGTGCGTAAGGAACTTAATATTATAAAAAGTAATTCAGTATTTAACATTTTTTGTTCCACTTGCGGTAGTTACAAAATCAAATTTATTTTTAGTAAAATATGAGTTTAGCAAGCAGAAAACGACACTGTTGGAAGTCTAAATATGTACCTAAAAGAAGAAAATTACTTGATTCAATGACATATCGACAGATAAACCGCTGGGTCTTGAAACTAAAAATGAATGAACGAGAAAATGCTAGTATTTAATAACAGTGCAGTAATATAATAAAAATTTATTACAGTCCGAATTTATAGGGCAGAAATGGTGTATAAAATTCCATTACATCATGTTTTTTTATCACACATACGCAAAATTGCCGGCGAAAATAACTTATGGAATAAGACTGAAAAACTCAGGTGTAGTTTTTATTATTCAAAATTTGTAAATCTTAACACCTAAGTATATAAAAACAAATCTTACGTTTGACAAAAAAACTGATTTAAGATAATTGTTAATTACAAGTACCTAAATAAATAACTTTTTTTTTTTTTATCTTGTTCAGAGTGACTTCTTGCTGCAAATGTCGGTGCAAAATCTACTATCAGAGCCTATATATTAATTTTATTAATACAGTCAGTCATCGCGTGATATTTATATAAAAAACCGACGCATAGACATTCATTGCACCGATATAAACTATGAGATATGCCCGTCCCACACTATAGCCGCGAAACAGTGCTAGTAATTGTAGTGTGCATGTCCGGCTCGCCAAAGGCAAAGTATCTAGAGTGTATAAAGTAGATCAATTCTGGCCAATCGGTTAGCATCATTGCGGTGAGGCGGTGCGATGGGGGAGCGGGTGTCTTCCACCGCACAGCGCGTTTACTGGTGGAGTACTTATCATGGTTGGGGACGCACACATGTTGCGTCTGCAGGGTCGTGCGCATTTTATCTGTAAAATGTCAAAGGCACGATGTGCAGTGCCTATATTTGTAAATGCCCAACAGTTTTAACTTATTTCCTAGGGATCGTAACTAGTACCTACAATAATTTATTTATTTTGCATCGGTTAAATAGTTATCGCACTACATCATAAGTATGATCGGTGTTTTCTCGTGACGTGCGATAAATAAATATAGGTAAAGACAGTTGCTAATTATTAAATTAACAACTTTTTGACACAGTTATTTACTACATATTTCCTGAGATTCACCTGATTCACAAAGATTTAATTCAGTTTTAAATTAATGCAGGGATTTCGGCTCCTCAATCACGTTATCTTTTCTATATTTATTATGTAGGTTTGTTTATATCTTTAAAATAAGCTGTCTGTAATAAGTTTACCGACTTAAAAACGCAGAGCCGAAACTACTGAATGCAAATAATGTCATAAGGAGACGGAGAGTCCATGTAAATTTCTTAGGTACGCTCTATGACTATAAATAATAAACAGAAAGCTTCTTTTGTGACACCTACACGCAATTAATGAATGGGACTGAAAGTTTGTGAGGAAATTCATCATTTTAAGTTGGCGATTATACTTTACGTTTAAGAATTAAGAAGTTTAAGCCTAGTCAGAAAAACAAAGTAGGTGCTAAGTAAACAAAGTAGGTGCTAAGTAAACAAAGTAGGTGCTAAAAGATTGTAGTTGTAGTTCAGGGAGTACTTTAGGTTTCGAAACCGTGAAACTTGTTACTTTGTAAGCATGTCACACTGTTAGGAATTATACGATGGTTTTTTTTTCAAAATTCAACATCTGAGGCACAAAATTAGGTGTAAAAGATTGTATGGGAGAGGAAAAGTTAAATTGCGTGGGTAGTAACCCGGTAAAACAGTTACCTTTGGCTCGTTTATGTATAAAATGATAGGTAGTCCTACTAGCGCACTTTCACCACAGGCGGAGGTGATCAATTTTAAACTGCAGTGCAGACCGGCCAAGCCGTCGACATGCGATCTGATAAGCGAGGAAACTCGAGCGTCGAGCTAGCCATCTGTCAAACTGCTTTTCGATCTATTATTTTGCGTAATCTCAAAGCAGCACAATACTACTGACTACATACTTAGGCAAATATTACATACGTATTCTATGTTGACTCATTCGTTATACGTCTCCTCAACAGGGGAAGAAGGCTTAGGCCTGAATGCACCACGCTGGCCTAGTGCGAGTGGTGGACATTTCGAGCCAGTAACCACTCGACTATCAGTGTGTTCAAGCTGCCCAAAAGGCCTCTTCTGACTTGGCTTAACGACTGCTGTCATAACAATAGGCAGGGCCGACAATTTAACGTGCCCTCCGTCCGAAGCACGGGAGTTCAGAAAAATGTGTCACACATCCAATTACTGACCAGGCCTGACGTTGCCTAGCTTCGCATGTTGTTTCTAATAGACGAATACTACTTACCGTGTGCTGTTCTTTCTTCTCAGGTACCTTAACATAATTTCTAGGTATATTTTGTCGCTATCGATAAAGTATTTAGTTGCCGTTAGCTCGTGGGAATTTGATTTAGAATCGTTGTGTGTATGTATAATGAATGTGCCACTTAGGTACTTAGTTGCTCTTAGCACGAGGCACGTTTGCGTTCCAATTTATTTTTACTTCAATTCAAAGAGTGCCTTAATCGAGTATCGAAATGACTTGTATTTTTTTATGTCTACAAATGGCGTCTCAATTTAAAATAAGAGTAAAAGCCGAAATTGAAATTTTAGAGCTTCAAGGTCGCTGCATGCGTAACGTGATAAAACGTCGGACGGGACGGGAACATGACGTGTATCGGTCATAAAGAGAACGTAGTTCTAATGCATACCTACGTACAGTGACAGTGTGACGGGCGCAGACCGTGCTAGTGTTTTTTTTTAAAATTTTAAAAGATTTGTTTGACAGAAACAAAGCTTTTTATAAGTTTTTCACGTCATTTTGTCACGTCACGTCGAAAGAACAGCACACGGTAAGTAGTATTCGTCTATTAGAAACAACATGCGAAGCTAGGCAACGTCAGGCCTGGTCAGTAATTGGATGTGTGACACATTTTTTCAGAAGTTAATCAATAGGTAAAAAAATTTAGACATTCGAAAATAGGTTTTTGTCGTCACATACCTAGGTTATACAATACGAACGCAGTGTGATGCCCGACTCAATATTGTGAGATCGTCGATTTATATCAAATTATAAGAATTTGACATAAATCGACGTTGTCACAAAATTGGGTCCTGCGTCAAACTGTGGAACGGCACGTGCCACGCACAGCGTGGAGCGGACGATAGTTTTTAACGTCCGGTCCGGGGCCACCTCATGGCCCTTTCTTGTCACGTCACGTATATTTTGTACAAAACATTTTATATGCAACGATATCAAAAAATTGCCCCGTTACGTACGGGACGTGAAAAATCCCGTTACATATGCGGCGACCTTTAGTAAATAGTTTTTGTCGAGTTCGATTTGAAATTAAACTACAAATTGTCACGAGCCATGGTAAAAACCAGCAAGCATAGAAGAAACAAATTCAGCAAGTAAAAACTATTTGAATGGATATCGCCATTTTTTATTTACTGTTGCATTTTTTTGCGATTTAATTTTGTTTGAGAATAGAAAAAATAAATAGATAGGTACTTACCTCGTCATTACCACAATGTTATAATCAGCTCTTCAAGCGTGCCCTATATAAATAAATATATATATATACATATATATATATATATATATATATCTTATAGCGATTTACATGGTGTGCAATCTAGTAAACAAAAGGCAATTAGAATATGATATAAAAAAAATCTAAATTTAACTATTTACATTGTGGAGCTTGTTTGTTAAATGTTTCAATACAAAATGTGTAATAATTAGTTGATGTGTCGTTTGTAGTTTTACAAAGAATAGGTAACTATTAGATGCTGATAAACCAGCATTGCAATAAAGTTGGTTAAGCAAGTTGTATGTATTTCTCTGGTTCTGGCTAATTATATAGACTAACATACATGGGCTTCTGAATAAATGTGCCAAATTTCACAAGTGTATGTACCTATCTACGTTTGTCGACGTATTACTTAGAAACCAGTGATCGGATTCGATAATTATGTTTCTCGCAATAAGGCATCGTCCGACTAAGAGAACAGTGTAAATTTCATCAAATCGGTTTTGTGGTTTTTCAAGATATAGACTTAAGTGTGCATGAATCACTAGAAAAACACGTCATCGGTTTAACGTAGGTCATATCTCCGAAACAGTAACAACAGCAGGTATTATTTCAATAACTGTTTTGTATGTAAACCGATTGGAACAAAACAAAGACTAAATGTGAAAGTGAAAACCGCAACCTAATCGGTTTAGCTGTTTCTGAGTTTAGAGTGCACAAACGCACAAACAAAAATTCTAAAAACTATTTTTTTGGCTTCAGTGACATAAGTACAACGTGTACCTAGAAATGGTTTTTCTGAAAGTTTACAATTTATCATATGAAAGTTGAGCCAAAAAGAGGTTGAACCGTTAAATACCTCCTTTTAATTTTCTCAACTAAGCAAATATTTTGCCAGCTATTATCTACTTATATGTTGAATTATATATGCACTAAGCACAGAATAAATTAACAAAAAAAAGAAAAGTAATTTGACAAATAAGGAACAAATAGGCGGCCTTATCGCTAAAGAGCGATTTCTATCTAGGCAAACTTTTGTCTAGAGAAAATGATAAATACGACGTGGTGCGGAAGTCAAAATAGTAACTTAAAATAAAAAAGAGCAGACAATTACAAATACATGCAAGATATATGCATATTACAACATACTTTTTTTGCCTAACTTTAAGTTAGCTGTCGTATTCGACAAAAGATGCTCCCACGGATACCGTTACTTATTCATTGAAATCAACAAACCAGAACTAAAAGAAAATGCAATTATGAGGCGGCGCCGTAATAGACTTATGGTATTATGAGATTATTGTAATTAACGCCTACATCGACACCAGACAAACAGCCATTTCTGTGAGAAGATTTGTTTAGGAAATTGAATATTATATGAAGAGATAGTTAATAAATATTAATTTACGTCATATAGGCGCCGCCGGTTTACTGCTAGCTAGTAAAACTATACTTGTTGATTGGTTATAGACATTACCTCCTGAAATTAATGCGCTAAACAAAGTCGAATATTAACTAAATAAAAGATGTTTAAATTGGCCATGCCCTAAATGGACTTTGGCCTTTGTTATAAATTAATACATTATAACAAAGGCCAGACGCGATAATTCCGAAGTAAAATACATGCAACTATTTTTAGAAAGGGCTTCGAGAGGTAAGACCTATACTTGCATACTTTTTCTTTCGAATTCCAGAGTCTGCCATACTTAAGACCGCTTCCAATAAGCTCCCTGGTGTGGTTTTTTTTTCGAATGCAGGCTTCGGTCTTCTCAAAGTCTTCTCCTTTTCACACCTCATGACCGCGTCATGGTTTTGTCTCAAATACATTAACAGTTCAGGCAATAGGGCTCTGGAGCGCACTTACTGAAGAAATTCGTAGAGCACATTAAGAATTAAGCAGGTAAGCTTCTCGCATGTGATTGCTTACAAAATTGGAAAATCGAGATTGAAATGGTACGGACGGACATGTAATGCGCTGACCTGAAGACTTTGTCGTGAAAAAGTGCGTATCCGTCGCAACAGGACAAAAAGGAAAAGGAAAACCGCCATCAACTTGGCTATCAACTGTTCAAAAGGACATGAAAACAATGTCCCTGATATAGAACGACACCAACAACAACCATAACAAATGGCGCCTCAGAATTAGGAAAGCCGATCTCGTATGACGGGAGGACAAAGAAGAAGATAAATGTGTTTCTTCTTCTTCTATTTATGGCAAAAATCTTTAACATTTTGAGAAAACTCTAGTCTAAAAAATAGGGAAAATTAAGGATTTTGCCATCTCTGGGCAGGTGCACCCAGATACTAGCTTGGACCTTTTGACTCGGTTTAACGACGGGTTGTGAGAATTGTCGACGATCCCCAACTCACTTACCGTATCGAACCCTTAAGTCTGAGGAGAGACTTTGCCTCCCTGTGTGTGTTCTACCGCTTGTACAATGGGATGTGTTCTGAGGATTGTTCGAAATGATGCCCACGGCTACTTTCTACCATCGCACAGCTCATTATCGGCAGGGAATTCATTCTCACACTTTAGAACGGAAATGGTCGCGTACAGTGCGGTTTCAGACAAACTTCCTCCCGCGAACGCTTGGGTTGTGGAATGAGCTCCCTGCCAAGGTTTTCTCTTAGGACTACAGTATGGTGTTCCAAGAAAGAAGTTATTGGATTTTTGAAGGGTCGGCAACGCGCGAGTGATACTTCTGGTGTTGCAAGCGTCTATAGGCCACGGTGACCGCTTACCAGCTGGCGGACCGTGTGTTTGTTTGCCACCTTAAAAAAAGAAAACCTATTTTGTCTAAGGTTTTGTCTTGCAGGCTGCTTTAATTACGCGATGGATGCTAAATAGCCGGCAGCACAAAAAGCTCTTTAACATTTCACAATTGTGGGTGTATTACACCTGAGGGCATTAAATGCGAATGTTAGTTTTCTTTTATAGATTTAATGGAATTTATTTTAATCTTTGTAGAGTGATTTTGAATTAAAAACTGAAGACATTGTTAATTCCTATTCTTCATGCAGTGACAAAACTCACGGTTTATCATTATGTTCGTCATCGTGTTGTGCTGTTTCATTTGCTACAACAACAAAAAGAGGTACGTCATCCTCATTAACACCATCTTTCTTCTTTATTCAACATTTTTTACCATTACATGATACACTAAATTGCACTACTACTTTCTAATCCCGTAAATCTTGCGGATCTCCGTACCCAAAATCGCGCCCTTAGCGGGATCAGGAATTCATGCGGGATCCCGATATTTCGAGATCTCGGTATACCGAGATTGGATGCCCTAAGCGTGTGTATGTAGGTATGTGTATTTTACCTTATGCATATGTATTTGCTTCACATGGTGTGCCTTCAACAATAAGGAATTAAAATATGAATTAAATTTTGTTTTTTTGAAGTGAAAACGTCTTTAGCGGCATGTGCACTTTTTTTTCTGTTTATTTAGTTTTTTATCACACTTGCAGGTAAACAGTCATTACTCCCACGGGCTTTTTCTTTGTAAATTTTACTTTACAGAAGTGATCAAAATCTTCATTGCGGATGACAGCTGTCTAACTAGAATCGGCTTTATCTCCGAAACTATTAATTGTAGACTAGTAGTTTCTTTACAGAAGTGATAGATCTCATCAAGATTTTCATTTCGGATGACAGCTGTCAAACTAGAAACGGCTTTATCTTCGTAACTTTTGATCGTAAACTAGTAGTTTCTTTAGGAAAGTGCTAGATCTCACCAAGATCTTAATTTTTTGCGGTACATTGAAATGAATGTATGGCTGCCTGTTGAATAGGGATTTAAAAATGGAATTGAGGTTTTGAAAAAACCTTTTTTGAAGTGAAAAACTTCTTTAGCTACTACTACGAATTCTGCAACCTGTTTTTTTACATTGTAAAGCTTGTTTGTTAAATGATTTAATTCAAAATGTGTATTCATAAGTTGAGTCACTATAACGTTATGTTTCGTTTGTAGTTTTACAAAGAGTAGGTAACTATTGGATGCTGGCAAGAAACTGGTACTTATGTGGTAATTTTTTGGTATCTTTTTTAATTGATAATTAAACTGACGATTCAAAAGTGCTGTTTAAAAGTCTATTTGAATAAAAAAGTTAAAGTTTGAGTTTAAACTAGTATTGTATTAGTTTATAAAGCAAATTGTAATTCTTTAAGGTTCTCACATACGAGGCAGATACTATCAAAAATATATATATTGCACCTATCGCTCTCCATATAAATCAATGGATGTGTACATACGGGGCGGATAATATATATTCACGTTCCAGCATCCGCGTCTGCTGAGCGATATTGACAGACTCTGTATCAGGTTTTCGCAAATAAATACAGGTTGATGCATTAATTGACTTTTTGTTTTGACCAACGTCAAAAAAGAAGGTTCTGTGTTTTTTTTTTAAAGTATCATTAATTTTACTATTTATTATTAATTGTTTTATAAAGGAAGGTTCAGTGTTTCCTTGTAGATGACATCGGCAGATCCTACATTATTGTAACAAAAACTCACGAACTTTCGCGTTTGAAATCGTTTGTATTTCTTCTTCGGTTTTCATTTTCTATCAACAAACGATCACACGTTCGTTATCCGTATACGTCGCATATGTCCCGTATGTGGTACCTCACAGATGCTATAAATATAGATGCAACGCTTGCAGACTAAAAAGTACATTATATGCCTCGTAAGTAACAAGCTTTATTTATTCTCTTGACACCAATTTGAATAAAAAGATTTTTTTTTTGTTTTTTTTTTTGATTTTTTTTTGATTTTGACAATAACACACATACAGACTCTCTGAAAACAGTCGACAATGATTTCCTTAGTCTCAAAACGCAAACAAAATAAATGCACATGTACGCGGATCAATAAAAATGGTTGAATTTAATTCAGAGTAGATAACATCGTATATTATATAGGTAGGTATGGGGTTTTATGAGTTTTCCTATTTTTCTCAGAACTAATTAAAATAGTTTCTCGATTTATTATTATAAATCTTAATATACTTATTTCAAAAGCATTAGCTAATGATTGCCTTTAAATAACTAAAGAACTGGTTCTGAACTTAATAAGAAAACGGTTCGGTTTGTTATTTATGGGCTGTAAAATGTTATCATGTCCACACGACGCTTACTGGGCCGCTAAGTAACAATAGCTATATCCATTGGATTTGGAATTCTTTTTACTTACTTTAGTCACATGACCTTTAGTGAGGGAGATACACATTGGTACGTATAGGTCTGGGGTAGTCAAGGCGATGATGTGGTGTACAAGAGGCGGGCTGGTGAGGCGGGTGATTTTTAGGGTTCCGTATCCAAAGGGTTATTAGCAGAACCCTATTACTAAGACTTCGCTGTTCGTCCATCCGTCCGTCCGTCCGTCCGTTTGTCACCAGACTGTATCTCATGAACCGTGATATTTAGACAGTTGAAATTTTCACAGAAGATGTATTTCTGTTGCTGCTATAACAACAAATACTAAAAAACAGAATAAAATAAATATTCAAGGTGGCTCCCATACAACAAACGTGATTGTTTTGCTCGTTTCTGCTTGAAATTGATAACGGCAACTGATAGACGCTTGAAATATTAACAGAAGAATAAGTCACTTTAAAAATAAATAATGAAATTAAAATAACACAAACATTTAAGGGGGGCTCCCATACAACAAACGTGATTTTTTTTGCCGTTTTATGGAACGGAACCCATCGTGCGCGAGTCCGACTCGCACTTGGCTGATTTTTTTTTTCTTCATCTCGGAAGTTCATTCATATAATATATAAATAATATAAATGCATTAAAGGTCTGCGAAATAAAGGTATATGTGAAATTTTTATTTATTTATACGCCGTAGAGTGGATCAATTTTGATTTTGTGATAAACATTTTATTTAGTACAAAATTGTGTAACGTTATTTTTGCATTATTTAACTTTGGCTTGAAACAGATAAACATATATGTATGTATATTTTAGCTGACAGTATTGTCAATATTGTGATTTTGTGACAGACAGACATAATAAAGTAAAACAACTTGTGTGAATCACAATATCTTTTAAATAGCTTAATACACACGATTTTGTCGTTAGATTAGTAATTAATTAACATTTAGATAGGTAGGTCTCTTTGTGCTCGCTACCATAAAATATTTTTTGTTGATAGAAATAACAACTTTTGTAAAAAAACAAATTAATATTTATACTCTTGGAAGATACTTTTAATCTTCTTGGTTAATTTAGGTATACCATTTTAGACAATTAACCCTACATATGTTTTTGAAATCTGACGTCATTTATACAAGCCATTCTAAAAATTTGAACGGTTCTAAACTGAATACAGTATATACCTTTAGTAAATTCAAAGTAATTTCAAGTTAATGTGGCTGATGAATTCACTGTGTCTGGTGTTGTTCCAATAGTTTCGGGGAATGTCGGTGTCTGGCTGGCGTACCGAGAGGTGGACTTCATACCTTGCATGCACTGGAACTCGACAATTGTAAGCGGTGTGCCTAACTGTCAAAAAAGTCAGAGCTTCGTGGGATGGCATTTTAACTGAACTTTTTTTTTAGTTTTGAAAATGTCTGTTAACAGTATTTTATTAATCCCGTTAGCCATAAAAGTGATAAATTAAAAAAACGAGTTGCACTCCGGGAGTGCCGGCAGAAGTGAAAACCTTTACACACGATTCGCGCTTAACACTCAAATATGTCACAAGACATGTCTTTGACATTGTCATGAAATAATAATGTTTGTTTATTTACTTTTTTGACGTAGTATATTTGACATCGCAATCTGTCATAGAATTAAAATTCCATATCCAACCTCCCTGTACTACTCATAATCGCAAATACTAAAAATAAAAATTATAATAGGCGTGGCATTACGGTTTTCGTCTTACGAATTTCCACGATTAGGACACGTGACCTGACGCGAGTTTATCATTTTTTACCCATACCAAAAATAGTGCACAATGCTGCTAAAGAAGTTTTCACTTCAAAAATAAATGAACCGGGTTGTTATAATACGTCGAATAAATTAATTTAATTTTTCCTTTTCGTCAGTTTTATTTTTTATTAAAAAGTTTTAAGTTTTCATGCCTTAGGTTACGCAACCTAAGGCTTACCCAGGCCTGCAAAAAATGCTGCTGGAATAAGGAAATGAAAATTTTGTACGTGAAAAAAAAAATTTCCCCTGTTTAAATAACCTTAGCAAGGTTTTTTTTTCCAAACCTAGGAACCATCTTTGAGGTATAGGGTGCATAGGGTAATAAAAACAAATTATTCTTATCGGACTATTATGTAAAAAGTTATGATCATATACAAAAATAAACATTTAATAAACGCGTCGACTTTAGAACCTCCTCCTTTTGGTTTTCGTCGGTTGATTTTTTTCTCTATGACTAGTACAGTGTGGCTGATGCAGCCATTACTGCTCCACCGGACTTTTGGAGTGAGACTCTGAAGGAGGGGAGTTGAGTTCAGGAAGATCATCGTCAGAGGCCGTTAGTACGTGCCGAGGTCGGTAGGGGGAGTAGTAGTAGTGGTAGTTTGTGGATTGCACAATTAATCGGTTCGGATCGGTTGAATAAATACGTACGTCCCTTTAAGACGTTGAAAGAAATATAGAATAAAATAAAATTTAATATCAATCATTTGACATAATTATACCAGTAGGTGAATTACGTTTCTGGGAAAGTAAAGCCCATCTCACAAGGAACTATTACAAATATTAATATTAACTAAAGCAATGGATATTAAAATATATTTTCTGTAAGCTTTAAATTACTATACACGCAACTATAACAATAAAATCAGTTTTCTATTGACATACTCCTATTTTGATATAGTAATTTAATTATAGCTAGGTACGTATGTAACGGGCTTAAGCGTTGAAGACGTATTTTATATATATAGGTACCTGCATATTGAAAGTCAGATGCAATACTAATTAATATGTGAGCAAGTTTAAATTCTCTTTCGTCTAACTGAGCATACGACGTAACTTATCACAACAATCAATTTGGCGTCTCAGACCCGTCCATTTGTTTAATGGCTGCCACGGACAGACCTGCAGCTAAATGTTATCTCGCAATGTCAATCTCAGTGCGGGTTTCTAAAGTAGCCGTCTTAAGACCATTGCCGTGTTTTAATATTTCATTTGTAGACACATACTTTTCCCCGTTAGATCAAATGGCTTGATAATTTGGAGGTTATGTCATTGAATAAGATACAATTCTTATTTTTTTTTGTTTGGTTAAAAATAGAGCATAAGAAGTTCAAATGAATATGTATGAATGAATGCATGAATGAAATTTTCTTTATTGCACAGTTTAAATAGATATACAATAAAAAGCTATAATAAAAAAAAGGTACAAATAGGCGACCTTATCGCTAAAAAGCGATCTCTACCAGGCAAACCTTTGGTTAGAGGAAAATACAAAGAGAAGTAGGTGGTGCGGTGACGAAAGAGGTAAGTTGTAATTAGAATAAACATACACACAATATATAATATACATAATAAACAAGTATATAACATAGATATAATAAATAAATAAACATACATATACAAGACTTTTGAAATAAAATAAAAACACAAAATAAGACAATTTTAACTCAGTAAGTTTAACACTGTGAGTTTGAGATTAAAAGTTTAATTTGGTTTTTAAAAATAACCGCAGATTGTGAGCGCCTAATAGTCAGTGGAAGAGAATTCCATAGCTGTATAGCCTGAACTCTGAAAGATCGATTATTAAAATTAGTGTTGTGATTTTAAAAGAAGACTAGTGGACAAGCGAAGTGTAAGTGTAGAAGAGGAAATATATTGAAATCGTTCTTTCAAATAGTAAGGAGTTGATGGATTGAATAGTATGTTATAAAGTAGAGTAAGAGTATGGGTATTCCGGCGAAGTCGAATTGGGAGCCACTTGAGCTGAGCATGAAATTGAGAGACATGATCGTATTTGCGTAATCCAAATATAAATCGAATACAGAGATTTTGTAGGCGCTCAAGTTTATTTAATTGCTCCTCAGTGAGATTGATATAGCAGGCATCAGCATAATCAAGAATAGGAAGAAGTAAAGATTGTGCAATTCCAACTTTTGTGGGTATAGGTAACAGATTACGTAACCGCCTCATTGACCCTATCGAAGAAAATATTTTACGGCTAATTACTTTTATTTGTGGGGCCCATGATAACGTATTGTCAACAATTATCCCTAGATTTTTGACGGAGTCACAATAAGGTATAGAGACTCTGTCAAGTTTAATTGAAGGTAATAGTTCCGAATTGATGCGTGATATCATTTTTGGACTGCCAATAATAATAGCTTTTGACTTGAGAGGATTGATTTGAAGGCCATAAAATGAACTCCACTGAAGTATTTGGTCTGATCAAGTGATTTGTATTTTAATTTATTTTTTATCAAGTGAGCCCTACTATATATAAGACATAGGACGGGCATCTGAGCCAGTATACCCGGATACCTGGTATTGCCTACTTAATATACTCATGTATGATCTTAGTAAAAGTTGCGGCGAAGTAGGTATATATCGACTCTTGCAAGTTCTGGTTACTAACAGCGAACTGTAAGTTATGTATTGCTTCTGAATAAGGAATAGTTTGTACTACAATTCCTGTTTGATTTATGGGACTACATTTTCTCGAAAATACAACAGTGCCATCGATACAGGAGATTTTTTGAAAGGATCATAGTATGGGCAAAAAATATTTATAATATTATTTTTGATAAACTAATCAGTTCGATCCCGGGTGAATTTGAAGCGATTGAGATGTCGATAAAGCAAATCGATCTCAGTATCTTTTTGTCGCAAATGATTCTCCAGCTCCTCAAACGTAAAAGAAACCAAATTTTAGCAATTCCGATTTTCGGACTTATTAAACACTTAACTTCTCATCTCAAAAGGAAGTTAACAAAATATAGCCTTTGTTACTTAAAAATATTGTAGCTTGCTATTAGCGAGATAATGTTTACAATCGGTTCAGTAGTTTCGACACCTCTTACACACTATCTCTTACAACATGTATATAAACAATTTATTGAAATATACTTACGGAACTCTGAACTTTTCGTGCTTCAACATCTTAGCAGCTTTTAATTTAATAACTGCCGTTTTTACTTGATAAAAGCTTTTTACGTTAAGTACTGCATTTATTTACTACTTAATGTTTAGAGCGTTGCCCCGTTTTTGTACAAAGCTAATATAAAAAAAAAGGTTTAAAAATATTTGCTTCTACATAATTATATAACTGGTTTTAAGCTATTCTATTGATATTCTAGGAGTAGATAGCAAGTCTGTTAAAAACCGTCACTTTGTCCAAATCGGAAATTAAAAACCCGGCCAAGTGCGAGTTGGGCTCGTGCATGAAGGGTTCCGTACCATTATTTATAAAAAAACGGTAAAAAAAAACATTTGTCGTATGGGAGCCCCCTTTAATATTTTTTTATTCTGATTTTTAGTATTTGTTGTTATAGCGAAAATTTCAACTGTCTATCACGGTTCATGAGATACAGCCTGGTGACAGACGGACAGACAGCGAAGTCTAATCTAGTAATGGGGTCCCGTTTTGTACCCTTTGGGTACGGAACCCTAAAACACTAGATAGCGTTTATTTCTTCCTCAAAAAGCGTGTTTAAAAAAAAAACTAACTTTTTATACATTTTTAGATCGTTTTTAAAATATGTGTGCTAGTTTTAATTTGGATTTTGCTAAAAGTGGCCACCTTTAGCCAATATATGTTCTACAAATAATATAAAAAAGTTGTAAAAATACTTAATCACTTCTTAGTATTTTTAATTTTTTCACTTTTTTAAAACACGCTTTGTATGTAACGGCGCTCGTGTGCAGTACCTATATGGGGCCTTAAGTAGTACGAACAAAGTCTCTTGTTTAACGCATGAATACAACACAGTAGTCTATTTATATTTTACTTGCATGACAAGCACTGAGCGTCCGTCTTCAAAGGGTAACATGCATCGTTAACGCTATTTATAAACAGCCGGTCAACTTTTTTTAATCATCGCTTTGGTTTGCTCCTGTGTATCGGCACCTGCCGGCGAGCTCGAGGCTGATTGGTCGGACGAAAACATGCGGAGATACACGAGTCATATGGTCATAGGGTGACAACGATTAACGTACCTATAATCATAAGGTCATGTTTAATCTGGCTAAAAAATGAGAAAACATAATTTTTCTTCAAAAAAATAAATTCATTTAGGTAGTTATTTCCACGTTACTAAGCTACATTTTTTGAACATTTAATAGCCCATTTCTAGATGCCTCCGCTGTTAAACTATGCTCCATGGAAATCAACGAATATTTTTTACTTTAAACAAAACTAACTTGGAAAGAGAACATACAGCGTGGTAGAGAATTATAATTTTAGAAACCATCTGTCGGTACCATACCGAGTTTGTGATCATTTGAAAATATAAGGCCAACTTCGCTCAATCATTATTGTAATCCTTAACAGTAAACATAATAACCACATAATAAGTTGTAAGTAAATATTGTAGTAAAATTTTATGAGCACTATGTTTTAATCACTGTGGTGAACGCTGTCTATTATGGTATAGAATCCACTTCTGATGGTAGGCAGAAAATAAGACACTACGTCTTCGTAAAATAGAGTACTTACTGCAGGTCATGAGGTCACCATAACATAATTGCAAGTCCTTTACTTGACAGAATTTTTTTTGAAGTGCTTAATTAGGTTTATTCATCAGGTATCACTCAAAACCTTTAAAAGTATATAAGCTACAAATTATTAAAAAAAAATAGTTAGACAGTCGAGGCCGTGACGTAGATATTTATGAAAACTTTTGCTACAAATTTTTAAACAAGTGTTTTTTTGATATTTTTCTAATGTCATCTTGAATATAGGAACTATATTTATAAACTTGCACTCAATTCTGTTTTATCTCGCTTCCTCAGATATGTGTTGACACTTTCTGTTATTAGAATTCAAAAATTTAAAAATCGTGGTTGCCCTACTTGAATAAGATATCCAAGTCGAGGTTAAGGCCACCCTTCAAGTTTTTTTTTTTAAATCTTGTCACACACTTAATTAAAAAATAATTAAAAATAATGGATTTAAAAAAACCGTATCTTAAATTTGGTAATTTACCTGTTGTAAGCGATAGTGTGTAAGGGGTGTCGCAACTACTGATCCGATTGTAAACATTATCTCGCTAATAGCAAGCTACAATATTTTTAAGTAACAAAGGCTATATTTTGTTAACTGAAGTTAAGTGTTTAATAAGTACGAAAATCGGAATTGCTAAAATTTGTTTTCTTTTACGTTTGAGGAGCTGGAGAATCATTTGCGACTAATAGATACTGAGATCGATTTGCTTTATCGACATCTCAATCGCTTCAAATTCACCAGGGATCGAACTGATTAGTTTATCAAAAATAATATTATAAATATTTTTGCCCATACTATGATCCTTTCAAAAAATCTCCTGTTTCGATGGCACTGTTGTATTTTCGAGAAAATGTAGTCCCATAAATCAAACAGGAATTGTAGTACAAACTGTTCCTTATTTAGAAGCAATACATAAATTGATACAAGAACTACCTAAGCAGTCAGTACAAGTAATTGTATTCTTTACAATGTGTTTATGTATTAATTGCACCATTAATTGCAACTAGTCTCAAACTACAGTCATTTGTTGAAAAAACACATCCATGGACAGATAACAGCTGAACTTAGAATGTGTTAATAGTTTCTTCATTCAAGATTCTTGCAACTTCGCTGATAAATGCCGATTGGCTTTTTTTGTCGCAAGCGGTATAGGTAATCAAAGTGTAGTTAGGTACTTTAGTGTTGATAAAGGAAACTGAAAACCTCATAGATTAAACGTTTAGTTTCAGTTTATTTACCGCATTACGTTAGGGTTCCGTAAAATAAGAATTACTGCGGATATCTAAAAAAAAACTGAACCGATTTTGTTTAAAATAATTTTGGTCAAAAGTAAGTTATAACGCTAATTTAGAACACGCGGTTTAAAAGTCAGAGGGAGACAAAAAAAAAATCTACTTCCGAAGGTAAAACATTCTCTAGCTTTGCTCTATGGCCTATCTAACCATAACGCCTACGATGAGGTTGGTGGCAGTTCAATGTCTGGAATGAATCAAGCTCACATAAGACGCCTACCTGTAATTTTTTATTAGAATCAATGTAAAGGCGGGATTAAATGCTGTGACGGAAATGATAAAACACTTGGGTTGCGAAATGAGCTCCCTGCCAAGGTTACCCCTAAGGACTACAGTATGGGGTCTTCAAGAAAGAAGTTATTAAATTTTTGAAGGGTCACCAACGCGCGATTAAAGTCCGAGATGCTGCAAGCGTCCATAGGCTGCAGTGACTGCTTACCATCAGGCGGCACGCAAACTTGTTTTCCGCCTTAGTGTTATAAAAAAAATGTTAATACGCCTCTTTTTACCTACAATTTTATTGCTCCAAATTGTTAATACTTAAATCGTGACCACAAAAAAAACACTGAGTGTCCGTAAATCGTAAGTGACTTGATGATTTGATGATTATGCTTCACTTTTGACACGCTGTCAGCTAATGTTGTGGAACTAAAGACTTTAAACCAAATTACTGATTTTGTTTAGGCAATTACGAGTGGTAGATAAAAACTGCCGTCACAGAAATTACAATGTAAATGGAGTAGTTTTAAAGAAAATGTTTGCAGAAACCAATTGTTATGTGGTCTGCAAAAAATAGTCTATTTTTGAATTGGAAGTCGTGAACTCTTTTCTTTGCTTTTAGTTTTAAACGGCTGTACGGATTTGGATGATATTTAGCACATTAATAGACGATGTCAAACAATGTCTTGGGTTAACACATAGGATAGGATACTCTTATCGCGATCGGAAGTTCCTACGGGAATAAGTTTTTTTCGCGGTTAAACCGCGTTTATAAAGGAGCAAATATATCTCTCCTGTTTCCCAGGCGGATAAGGTGGATTGGTTCATAGGAATATGGACAAATAGGCCAAAATTGGATAATACCATTTAAATTTACAGCCTTTTTCAAATTTACTAAAGGGTCACCAGAGCATAACATTTTTGCATGTGTTAGAATTTCACACGGGTGCTGATTGGTGGATTTTCCGAACATATGATTGAAGATTTTATCACAAAGTTTTCCACCATGGAGTCAATAGTCATATTCGACTCTCTACATAAAAATTTGAATATCATAACTTTTCTTCAAAGCAAGCAAGTGTTGCTTACCTTTAATATCTAATAGGCGAAGCGTACTTAGAAACCCATTCGGAATTTCATATAAGGTATACCGAATTATTCGTACTTGAAACTCAAAGCTCTTTAACTTAGACATCACTACATTACATGTGTCATGTGACTATAGCCTATCTCAGTGCTTCTAGAATCATCAATAACTTTGAGCAGCCGCTTTTGCTTTTTTGCAAGAAGACAAATAGCAAAGTAGTCTACCGTAGACACTGACCTATATAATCGATTGTCCCCTTCGTAGCTTTTTACAACTCAGATAGGTAATATTATCAGATCTGTTACTACCCTGTAGCAAAGAAATCGTCTATTGTTCTCACCTACTCCAATTTCATTTGCTAAGACAGTGCACAGTACAGTGGTGTTGTGAACTGTCGTGGGAACGTGGTATGAAAATGTAAGGGCAAAACGATGTAATTGACGGTAACGGAGCGCTAAACAATGGCAGGAAATCTTCGTTCGTTCCGATCATTTGTCACGTGAACTCTTCCAGTTGTGGACTCGCAGCTTTTCCGTCTCAGAATTGTCTTTGGAATATTTTTTTATATTGAAAAACTCTTTTTATCTACGTTTACGTATAACTTGAGATCTACAAGACTCATCTTATTACGTTTTTATCTACGTGTAAAGCGCACATGCAGGGAAAAAAAATCACTAGCAAGAATTTTTTTTTCTAGCTTTGGACGGAGATCTATCTTCGAATAAGCTTTTTTTTTTTTTTAATATACCATCAAGGTGGCAAACGAGCTAACGGTCCGCTTGCCGACCCTTCAGAAATCTAATAACCTCTTTTTTAAAGAACCCCATTCTGTAGTCCTTAGAGAAAACCTTGGCAGGGAGGTCATTCCTCAATCTAAGCATTCGCGGAAGGAAGTTTCTCTTAAACCGCACTGTACGCGACCATTTTATTGACAAACGTCATATTTTAGAAATTTTGGATTTCTATTCTCGTCCTTAAAATGATCCCTCCTTACATTACAGTATGAACTTGTAGCAAACGTAATAATAAACCTCCAAACGTTAATATGTGTTGATATAGATTTTTGAATTAAATTCAAAGTGCGTTCAAGGCTCAAGTGAATCAGAATCACATATTATGATGGTCACCTCACATGACGTCATAAGATAAAATCGTGCGTGTTGACCAATGTAGTGTGCGTGGCTGTCAATGCACCAGAAAGATTAGTGATCCAAACATAACATTACAACGAATGAAGATACATGTGGCTTTGAGATTAATCTAAAGAGTTTATTATACATAAAATGGACCAAAAGGGAAATATAATAAAGCCTTGTATAAAAAGATAGATAAGTTCGATAAGAATCTGCGCCTAGAGGTTCCGTACCAGACGTTATCTTTGTTTCGTGACAGACTGTAATATTTTTTTTTCCTACAACTCCATTTTATATGTGGAAAATATCATCAATAATGATCAACGTTAATTACCCAATAAGTTACGAAAAGTAGTTCAGTATCATATATTTGCAATAACTATGAAATTAACCTGTACTAATAAGTTTTAAATTATTTATAAATAGCTTTTTTTGAAATAGTTAAATACAGGTTTTTAAAAATAACGGTACCTTTCCCTACTATTTTTCCTATGAATAATTTAAAGGTAAAATTTAACACACTTAAAATTCTTCTGAAATTGAATGAAGCTACATCAAACGGTATTTAAGAAAAAATAAGGCAAATTAAACTGACAGAGGATAAAGCAAGGGTTTAGTTCTTATTCTTTTGATGTACGAAACCCTAAACAATTTAGGGTATTACTTTTCTAGCGACGAAATCTGCTTAGCGACATAAAAGCTAAGTTATCCATCCCTTCCTAAACATTCAATTACCAAAGTCAATTAAGTCGGCAAAGAACACAAAAATAGTCTATATGGGCGTGAGAAGTAGAAACTATGCCACAGCACAGCCCTTGAGATAATGCATCGAGAGATAAACCAGATGTTAATAGCTAAACGCTCGAATAAACCACTGTAAGTTACAGTGGTCTTTAGTAACCACAACCATTTTACTATCCCTTTCTCATCATTTAGTTACAAAGGGCTATTTTGGTGAGGGATTCCATGATCGAAGAAATATGCTGGAGCAATATGATTTTGTAAACCATGCAGATAAAGAATAGGTTTACATTTTACTACGAATTGTAATAATAATGTGTGTAAATGTAAAAAACAATATCTGTCTGTATTAGCCTCATACTTCCCCACTGTTGGCGAAGTTGGCTGTTCCCCACGGCATGGCCTACTTTTACCATGGGGGAGGGCGATTAGGCGATATAGTCGATCACGCGGGCCTAGTCATGTATGTATGTAAGGTATGTAGGTTTCATCCATAGACATAGAGAACTGGACAGCGTATTTCCCAGCCACAGACAGAGACAAAGCGAACGTGTAGTGTCTTGTCTATGAGAAAAGATTCCATAGGTTAACTGTCTCATTCTAAAGTGTGGCCAATTTCGTGAGCCTATTGCACAGTCCATAGGACAGATTACAGAACTCGAAGTCTATCACGATGTTTTCCTTTAATGAAAAGCCAGTAGTGTGAACAAACAATGCATTATTATATGCGGATATTAAGAAAAAAAAAACTCATTAGTACATGCTGAGCTTGAACCTCCGTTCCTCAGAATACAAAGCCGACACCGAAATGAACAGGCCACCAGGGACCTATTAACTAGTAAGTTGTACTGAATTTTACTGATTTGTCATTAAAATACTAATTCAATTTAATAAAGAACTTATACTGCGCAATATAAGCTTTTATTTAACGCTTTAAGGGTTGTGGTATCTACAGATTAAGTTTCGTGATTCTATGTTCATTTTTATATGTATGTGTGTATGTATGTATAATGAACGTAAAGTAGATAAACACTTACATTATACTTAATGTGGGGGTTAGTGTATCTAGACTAAGTTGACTTGACTCGTTAACCACTAATAATTACTTTAAATGAAAGACCAGGGAATAACGGGTATATAGATGAAATGGAAGAAGAAGCAAGTCACGGAATATTTTTAGTAATCTTATGCATGCGAGTTTTGTTGCTCTTGGAGTTTTCTGACTTTATCAACATTTGAGAATTTTTATAGCTTATGGTTTATTCATAACCTGTTCCGCTTCCGCCTCACTGATGTAACACACTTTTACTAAATATACACACAATTTTTCCGCTTGAACGTAAACGTTCATTGTCCTATTCAAAAATTTAGTGCATATATAGTAAAACAGAAAGGGATACTTACACTTATTCACTATGCATCTATATAAAAATGTACAAAATTTTATAAAACATATATTTTTCTTTTAGTCGACAAAGTCTGCCTTTTTTAGTACACGCCGCTTGCGTTCTGTGAGCAAGTCTTCCTTTAGCACACTAATTTGGCACTCGTGTAACAATGACAGCAGGATAGCAAATAGATTTTATTATAAAACAGTAAGAGACAGCACGAAAAAAAACCATGCCCACTAAGTGTCTTACTGTGGGTATTTTGCTGTAAACATGTTCTATTCAAATTTTAGACGTTTTGGTTTTAGATTTGCGACCGGCTTACTGTCAACAATTTGCAGGATAACAACAACACAATTATCATGTTGAAATATTCTATTACTAAATGTTCCATGTTCAAACCCAAAGTTTATTTTTAATTTTTTAGTGGGTTTTGAAGACGGTATAATATTTTTATGAAATTTTGTTTTTTTTTTTAATTTTAATTGTTTGTTTGTATATATTAAAAAATATTTATACTATACTATTTATACTTTTTATACAAATGCAGACTTATCCCTAAAAGGGATTTCTTCCAGTCAACCTTAAATATTTAAAACTGATAGTGACTCATCGGGCTAAGGCGCATACAAATATGGCGATATTGATAATCGACTAGATACAATATGGGACGAAAACCTTACAAGGAAAGATACATATAAATACTAGTTTTTGAGAAATTCGTGACAAACATACATACGTACCCTTATAAAATTAACTACATACTACGCAGACTAATAAATATGAATATTGTTATTCATAAATGTTATTCTAACAATATTACATACACAGGTCGAATTAATAACCTCCTTCTTTGAAGTCTGTAAATATATATAGAATGACAAGCGCTAGGGTCAGTCAAATTTCAAATTGCAAGCGATTGGAGCCTACTTTGATTGGAGCCTACTTTGATGGCGACAAAATAAACCTTTTTTTGTTTTAATTAGCAATTCCGAATACATGTTGATCTATAAATAAACACTTCTTTTATTTTATATCTTCGGTCTGGATAATATAGGGGCATAATATATATTAATGAATAATTTGTAAAGCTCTAAATAACCCTTATCAAAAAAAACAAGTCAAACTAAACCAACATCAAATAATATAATATACCTACAGAACCTACACAAAAGTAAGTATGATTTATAGATTAAATCCTTATTATATTAAGTCTAAAGTAAATTAAATCATAACAAAATATTAGGTAAAAAGTTTTATAAATCACGTTTCATAATCACTTGTGGCAAACTCGGTATGTTTTGAAAATACTTCTTGGATTTTAAGAAACAAAGTAGCCCAAAGGTAATAGTGTGGTATATTTTTAAAACCCTGGCTTATCAAGCCCTTTCATTTGATACCCCACACGATGGGTTACTGAAAAAAAATAATTAAATCCCATACAAAAAATTGATGACACCATAACCCCCTCTCTAAGGGAAATATTTTGAGGAACTGTGGCTCAAAATTATTGTTTCGCCCTAAAGTACCTGTGTGCCAAACGGCTAAACTCTACATCGATTTCCGGTTTTTGAGCGAAATTGCCGTTGTACACCTACCACTATTTATAAAGTTCTAGTACAACATCAATCTTATAAATCGGTACACATAAATCTTCATAGAATTAAGAAATACATTATAAATATGCATAGAAATAATCTTTTTCCGTTTGAGATTGCCTGAGGGTTAGACAGGGCTGTAGCTAGAGTTGAATCTAAGGTAGGGCAGCGGTGGTTTCATGCACGGGTACGGCGCAAGTAATTTTTCTACCTATCATTATTTTACCTGCTTGTGAGCGTGAATAATTAAGGTAGAAGGTAATTGGGTGGGATCGCGGGAAAACAAGAGTAAAATGGTATTAATTTATATTACGAAAAAACAATTTATATAAATTATACCTTAGTTTATGGTACTTTTAAGGTAGGGCATTAGTATTTCAAGGTAGGGCATTGCCCCACAATGCCCCCCCTTAGCTACGGTCCCCAGGACCTTTAAAGAAAAATCATATATGGCCATATCTATGGCTACAACATCAATGTAAATAATTATTTTGATAGCAAAGATGCACTCAAAAGATTAACCTCCCTGAAGTCCATCTAAAATAAAGTCCTAACTAAGACAACTTAACGCTTAAGTTGTGGAATGAGCTCCCTGCCAAGGTATTCTGCAAGGACTACAGTATGGAGTTCTTCAAGAAAGAAGTTATTAGATTTCTGAAGGGTCGGCAACGTGCAAGTGATACCCCTGGTGTTGCAAGCGTCCATAGGCTACGGTGACCGCTTACCAACAGGCGGGCCGTAAGCTTGTTTGCCACCTTAGTGGTATAAAAAAAAAATAAAAAAAAAAAGTACCAGTAATACTTAAAATAATAATTTCCTGAACAAATATTAATATAATAATTATTATTATTATCACTGTATTAAACTGTTTATGTAGAAAATTCATTGTTGTCATCTTCTTTTCAGTTCGGTACAGAGTTTTTGAAGTCGCATAATTTTTTTCTTAAAAAAAGTTATTCTTTTCACCATTTTCATATTCTTTAGTTTTATTCTATATAATTTTTTACACAAAGCTTTTTAAGGAGATAACAAAAAAAGTTAACCCGACATTAAAAATCATCGAAACTTATGGCCTCTTGTTTACTACTTATATAAAATTTGCATTTTGTCCTGTCTCCTACGCTGTTGGTTACTACTATAAAATATAGGTGTTATCAAAATACCTCTTGTTTATTCAGTAGTAGTAGTTTGTTTTTAATAAATTTGTAATCTCATCAAGATAAGCAGTAGGCAAATATTAGTATCTAGAATGCGCTTCTTATTTTCTAATAAATATTTATAAAGTCATTCATAGTTAGGTACCTACGATCGAACAGATAGATACAGTTTCGGAATTTTATTTTCATATACTTATTTTTATTTAAAAAATTCGGTATCCAATTAATCTAATTAAGGCATTCTTGTCGCTACGAGGCAAAAGTAGATTTTGATACTAAAACATTTTTAAAATATCTGGATCCTTCGCCATTTAGCAGAGTAACAAATTTTAATATCCGTTACCAATGGAGCCACCCTCTACGCGGAACAATTGAACTCTATGGTTTTCCATTTAGTTTTTTTTCTTTCCGACCGCTTTGATAAAATATCAGTATTGTATTTTCTACAACGGATTTATCAGAAGGCGACCTGTGGATTGTGAACGGAATTTTAATGAATCGCACTATAATCCTTTGAATTTGAATGCTTGTTTAGTGATATTTTTATGTTGTTTTTTATATGGAAGCTCATTAGCCACTGCCGCTGACCGACGATTGAATATATGTAGAAACTATAGGTATGTTCTGGCCAAGAAATTTTGCATTTTGGTAACTCTAAATTACGGTCAAATTATTCGGTTTTCGTGCCGAATGTATTCTCCAGTTTAAAAACTGATTACCTGATGAATAGCGAAGGTTCTAAAAACTTACACCTAATGGTTTCAATTCTTATGGAATCAATTAATTAACAATCATATAGTATTATGAAAATATAACAAAATACTATTTTCAGTACATAATCAAATATATTTTTATTTTGAATTGAACAGTTAAGCATTACCAAATTAAAAATAAGACAGAAACTAATAATTGTAATTGATTAAAGGTACAAGTTGTGATGAAAACGCATCTTTAGGTACTTTTAGTAAAATACAATGTTAAAGCTTCCCCTGTCATGGTATCTATGCGTATTATTTTCCTGATAACATTTCCGTACATCATAATATTTTCCTTTTAACCTATCAAAAATCATACCGCTTCCTAACATTTCTAGATGTAGGTAACCTAAATTTACAGAAAAGCAATAGAAACCTGTACCTGTACTAAATTTGGTTATCGTTGCGGGATTCTTAGTCTCCTTGATAAATAGTAAGTTTACAGCTGTAGAAAATCAATATTTTCGAAAACCGAGCATATTCACAAGACTCTTAGACAACTTCAGCAGGTAGAGGTTCAATTCCTTTTCGTCGATGGTGTATGTCTCCTCACGAACTAGAATGCAGACACGGTCTTGCATTCTATGTAGGTAATAAATAAAAGGATTGTTTTTAAATTTTGCGCAGGCAAACTGTAAAAAATATTTTAAAATAATATTACAAAGATCTTAACATTAAAACAATTAATTTGGAAAATTATAAATAAATAATCCAAAAAAACAGTAAAAAATGAGTTTGGAATAAAATTAAAAACTTTGAATCCACGCTTCATTTACCTGCACGAAATTATAAAACGACCCACAAGCCGTCTTATATTCGATAAATAATTATCACCATAAGCAATAGCTCCCATCCCTACTTCAAACCACAGTAGAACACACAACTTAATATTTAACAGTTTTTCACAGTTCTTTTAGTAGGTAGATCACGCCTTATATATTTGATAAATAATCTGTAATAATGAATATGACGTATTTATATCAAATTTTAACAACCTCATTACAAACCTACTGCATACACCTACATTTCGGTACCTTTATCATTTCGGGTCATTCCTGCAACGGAGTCCGCTGACTAACATCCTATTTATAAAAAACACTAACAACTCTGAACATTAAGTGACACCAATCAACTGGCTTCAATCCAATCGCACTCTGATGGGAGCAATTAAAAAATTGTGTTACGCATTTCGGCGATGAGCAATGCTCGTATTAAGAGCTGAGGCAATTGAGCTGATGGGGAGAATTGGTTGCCCGATTAGCTAAGACGTGGGCACTTACTTTCGTGTAGCTGCGTATTTAATACGAACAGAAAATATAAGTTTCCTACCTATATACTTACATAAAGGATAGCATGGGGCTAGTGGGACCCTCTAATTGGGACTCATATCTTTTGGGCTTGTACTCATTCAGGGGGGGGGGGGGGAGTAGTACGAGATATTTCAATACGGTAAATATTCGATAGGCGGCAGGAATTGGAGTTAACACATAGCTCAAAGGCTTAGTAAGCTAAAGTAGCAATGGGCAGACAACATAGCTCGCTGGACAATAGAAAAGGAAAGTTCTAGAGTGGAGACAGCGAGCTAAAAAACGCAGTGTGGTGGGACCGCTGCTATATAGATGCAGACGGCTCAGTTTTAGCGGCTTGGTGATGAAACCTGTAAAATTCAATATGTATGTGAACACAGAAATTCTGTAGATTATATTTTTTTTATTATTTATTTATTATGAGGCAGTACTACGTGACACAAAAACTTGAGTAAAAACAAGGATGACGCGATATGCAACTGAGCGTGCGTGAGTAGTGCAGCTACATCTCAACTCACTAAGATTTTCGTTGAAATACATGAAATAAATTAATAATTTATTTATTATTTATAATTGTTATCAAAAAATGCTTTTTCTTAGGTTTTAAAGCACTATCACATCTTTGCTTTTTTTCACTTGTAAGCTAATAGCACTTAGAACTTCGAAATTTTCTTTGTAATTTTAGGATTTTTTTCGATCAAGGCAACGTTCATTAATCGTGTTTTGACGTTTATCAGGGTCTAAACTATATCCCGAAAAACACAGTCATTAAATACACATTTTGCAATTGTAAACTGTATACGTTATAGAAAATTGATAACCTTCCGTAAAATATTTACTTTTAAGTTTTAATTAGTTAGTAAGTTAGTAAGGGTTTAATTAGTTTTTTAGCGATAGCTTTGGATTTTTTTTCTATCGAGGTAAGTAAAGGTAAGTAAAAAGGTAATGTTTCTAAAATGTATGATTTACAGAATGAATCCTTAAATATCTTACATATTAATTGTATAACAAAAACTAGTAATTAGTAATTAAGAAGAGATAGTAAGTAACCCATGCAAACGATGTCACGGAAATGTAAAGATCGGAAATACGAAAAATATATTTTTTTCCCATTTCGAGTTGGATTCGAAAAATATAATACGGATAAAGTTCTGACAAACAGTAATCAACCTAATATTGTTAACAGGGAATGTTTAATGTTTGTTTGTTTTCACGCAAAAACTACAAATTCGAATATGCTACTGGCTAAATACAGCTCAAAGTTTAGATATATAAGATACTTACTAAGAATACTATAAGTTATATAAGAATAATTATAAGAATACTACTACGTACACTATAGGCTACTTATTGCGATTACTATAGGCTACTGACTAAGATAACTATAGGCTACTTACTACGATTACTATAGGCTACTTACTATGATTACTATAGGCTACTTTCTACGATCACAACAGGCTACTTACTACAATTACTACAGGCTACTTACTGCGATTGCTATAGGCTACTTACTACGACTACTATATGCTACTGACTAAGATAACTATAGACTACTTACTACAATTACTATAGGCTACTTACAACGATCACTATAAACTACTTACTGCGATTACTATAGTCTACTGACTAAGATTACTATAAGCCACTTACTACGATTACTATAGGCTACTTACTACGATCACTATAGGCTACTTACTACGATTACAGTAGGCTACTTACTACAATTACTATAGGCTACTTACTACAATTACTATAGACTACTTACTACGATCACTATACGCTACTGACTAAAATTATTATATATATTTGAATAGATCATACATAAAAAATTAATAAAACACGACAGTCGTTGGAAATAATCTTTAAAATTTTTATGAAGCATTATAATTGTAGCCGTATAAAGCCAAGTCAAGTCGCTAGTATGCAATAATTTTATCATTTCATCAATAAACGATGAAGGCGCGTGCTCGAATTTGATTTATGGCAATGAATCGATGACGTATATCCGTAATTCCATTTCTATCACGAAGTAAATCCGATGTAGTCTGCTCACTCATGTGTGGAAAAGCGTCGAGAAATGATGGAAATAAAAATGGTTTTTCCTTTTCGAAGCGAAGTATTTATACTTAAGACTTTACATTTTATTTTCAGCCATTAAATATTAAGACGTCTTTAAATTATAGAATCGTTAATTGATTTGATCCTATCTTCCCGAAGTTCCGTTAACTTGTTGACCGTGTTGAATCTATATGTGTTTATTTAATCTTAAATGGTAAAAAAATGTCAAGTTGTTACTAAAAAATTAAATTATTGTTTTAGAAACCCTTAAATTTCTGCTAGTTAGTGGTAGGGGAGCTAATGCAGAGGGTTCCACGAACGTGATAATCAGGGCGAAAAATATTTTAGGGACAATGAGATATTACTAAAAACTATCTGAGAAGTTTTAGCTTCTATCTAAAACTTCTGTGACCAGGACGGTGGTTTGGGGATTCCGAAAAATATAGCCAAAAGTTCCGATTAGTGGTGCTAGTTTTATTTTTTAAACGCTATAATTCTAATTTCTGCTACGTGCTTAGAAACTACGTAAAAAACGGAAAGATATTGAACGATAATAATTTTCATTTTGTCGTAAGGGGGTCTGCCCAAAATGTCATTTAAAGGGACATCTGATGAAGAAAGCGCGGGCCGTGTAATATCGAATCACATTTTTTAGCAATACCTCATTCCTCTATCTTCACAGCAAAAACTTTTTCGTCCTGATTACCATATGTGCGTATGTCACGGTAATTTTAATGAAACATGGTTGACATACCTATGATTACTAATTAAACTGGCTACAAAGATATCTATTATTATACGTTAGAAAAAAAATACAGGGAAGCTACCTTAGACCTACTCTAGACGTACAAAAACAGAAAAATAATAATACAATTAAGTAAATTTCTTTACGGTTATCATATTATCTTGAAAGCGATTTAAAGAAAATAATTAAATTAAACTTTACTTTAATAACTCGACTGAGGGATGTAGTGTAGGAATCCAAATATTAGCCTCAAAAATAGCTTTAACCTATCATATCATTGAACCTACATAATATCGTACCTACTATGATTTTAGATTGAAAATTATCGTTCCGCAAATACAAATTATTTACGCCAATTTAATTTAATATCTAATAAATTACGAAGTAATTTAGTTTTTATATCGTAATCTAAAATCGATAGTGGATAAACAAATCTAACACACGACTGTACCACTGCCTCGTTCCATCGGTCACTCTATAATAATTTATCGATCATAAACTTGTATTTAAAACTGGAATACGCTGATGAGGTATAATATTACAAAAATTTACATATAAATCGAACCGATATCAAATCGACACCCATTTAAGATGTGGTCCATTAAAAAGATTTACATATTTTTATAAGCCTAGTTCTTTATATTTTTTTAAAGTGTCTCGAACTAAACTTGGTATTTGAAGGTCGTGTCTACTTTTTTAAACACTATTTTATGTTTAAGTGCATTTAAATGTATTCTATAAAGATTAAACACTTATTTGTAAAAGCATATCTATGTAAAATATAACACGTTACTGTAACAACGAGCCAAGTTCCTATTGAAAAGGTTTCCCGTGAAAAATAGTATGAAGATCCATGTCTTGACTTTGGTAAGTTTAATTTCAAAATGGTTACTGGCTGTTATGTTGAGCGCGTAGTGTGCGGGTTGGGTAGTAAAGCAACTGGTAGCGACAGCGTAAGCCTGATGATGATCCTTCCTGTAATTGATATACTCCTGCCTCATATTACCAATATCTTAAATCTCTCCCTTCTATCTAGTCGTTTTCCTGATAGTTGGAAGAAAGCTTTTGTCATCCCTCTACCTAAAATTTCTAATCCTTCTATACTTAGCCATTACCGTCCTATATCTATTCTACCCTTACTTTCCAAAGTGATTGAACGTCTAGTTCATGAACAATTTTGTCAATTTCTTCTTTCTAACAATCTTTTAAGCCCTTTCAAATCAGGTTTTCGTCCAGGCCACAGCTCTGTCAGTGCGTTGTTGAAAATAACAGACGACATTAGACACAATATGGAAAGTCAACACATAACTGTGTTAACTCTGCTCGACTTCAGCAATGCATTCAGTACTGTTGACTTTGATATTCTGCTCTGCATACTACGTTCGCTCAACATATCTCCAGCAGTAGCCATGTGGTTTGAATCTTATTTAAAAAGGTCGGCAACAATGCGTACATACTGATGCTGGCTGCTCGGACTAGTGTGTTGTACCTGCCGGAGTTCCACAAGGTGGAGATTTGTCACCTTTGTTGTTCTCACTTTTTATCAATTCCCTGACGAATCGACTAACTACACAGTTTCATTTATACGCCGATGATTTCCAGTTATATACAGGTTTAACAGTAGACCAAATTCAGAATGCTGTCTCTACGATTAATTATAACCTCGAAATCATATCCGACTGGGCAAAGACCTTTGGGCTTCTTCTTAACCCTAGTAAACCTCAGGCCGTAATTGTAGGCAGTAAACGTCAGCTGGCAAACCTGGACATGAATATAGTACCTAATATTACTTACAATCGTGTACCAATTCCTTTTCTTGAAAAAGTCAAAAACCTCGGGCTACTAATAGATAACACATTGTCCTGGCGCCCACAAGTAAACGCACTAAGTAAAAAAAAATTTGCTTCGTTACACTCACTGAAACGTTTGCAAAACTTTCTACCATTCTAAACTAAGGTTATACTGGCGCAGTCACTACTGCTTCCTCTCATTGATTACGCAGGCGTAAGTTATCTTGACTTCAAGGAGGAGCTACTCGACAAACTTGATCGTCTCCAAAATCTTTGAATCCGATTTATTTTCGGATTGCGTAAATATGATCATATTTCTGAGTTTCGTACTCAACTTACCAACCAATTCGACTTCGCAGGAATACTCACATTCTTACCCTTCTGTATAACGTCCTTTACAATCCCTCTGCACCCCATTACTTACAAAAGTTCTTTAACTACAAATATAATCCGTTGTAAAGTATGTCATTAAGATCAAAGGTAGAAAGAACTCTAACTATACCCTCTCACTCTACTACATTCAAATGGTAAATCATTTGCTGTGAAAGCAACTTTACTGTGGAACAACCTACCATCTGAAATTCGTTTGTCACCATCAATTACTATATTTAAAACTAAACTGAAAACCTTTTTTTCTTCAATCGTTGCAAAACTGATACTCATATATTTATAACTGATGAAGTTGTACTCATAAAGATATATATGTTTATTGTGTTCATAACTATGTATAAATATGCTAACGTATTTATTGTGTTTATGAATATGTATGTATATGATGTCTATATTTATATAGGTATATTATTTGTATATGTGTATTTTTATATTAGTTTATCTATCAAACTAGTATTATTAAATTTTATTTGTACTCTACCTACATAAATGTGAAATTTATCAGCTCTCAGAAACACCCTAAGGTTGGCTAGAAGAAATCGCATCATACGATAAGTCGCCTTAGTGCATAAAAAATTATAAATTGTTCTTACGTCATAAAGTCAAGCTAGTGGCCACTTGGCATTCAGGGTATTTTAAATCACCCTCAAGGCCTTGGCTTGAATTTGCTGCTAAGCAAGTGATGTATTTTGCCAGTCATTGATTTACGATACAGAAACGTGGCCTCTTACTGTGAGTCTCTGAAATAAGCTCAGAGTCGCTGAGCGAGCTATGAAAAGAGCTATGCTTACTGTTTTTTTGCGCGATAAAATCCGAAACGAGGTAATTCGCCGAAGAATCAAAGTTACCGACATAGCTCAAACAGTTAGCAAGCTGAAATTGCGATGGGTAAGCCACATCGCTCGTCTAACCGAACACCGATGGGGAAGAAAGGATCTCGAGTGGCGACCACGGCTCAAAAAACGCAGCGTGGGACGGCTTCATACCAGGTGGACAGACGACTTGGTCAGAGCCGCAGGAAGCTGATGGGCGCAGGCGGCCGTTGTGGAAACATATGGAGGAAGCCTACGATCAGCAGTGGACGTCGTCCGGCTGAAACGAACGAAACTAAACGAAGTGATACCAAATTGATCTATTATCTTAATTTTCTAGACGAAATCAAATCCATACTAATATTCATACTAAACTCTGTCTGTCTGTCTGACAGTTATCAGTTTACGCTTAAACCACAAACATCAAGATGAAATTTGGCATGGAGATAGTCTGAGTCTCGGGAAGGGACATAGGCTACTTGAAAATCGTCAAGTTTGAGTTGGTTTTATTTCTACGTAAATTATTCTGTACGTGTGTTTGTTACCTAACTCCTCCTAAACGGCTGAAACGATTTGGGTGAAATTTTGTCTGAACATTTTAATACATTCTTGGATTGTTTGAAATCACAATTCAACCCAGTAGGTGGCGCTGCAGTCGGTGTGTCACTGATTTTCTCCTAAACGGCACGGCGGATTTTAATATTTTCTTTTGTGTACGTTCGAGTGTGTCCCTGCAAGGTTTGAATTTACAAATGGACCCAGTAGGTGGCGCTGCAGTCGGTGTGTCACTGATTTTCTCCTAAACGGCAAGGAAGATTTTTTTTAAGATATTTTATTGTGTACGTTCGAGTAGATCCCTGCAAGGTTTGAATTCACAAATGGACCTGGTAGGTGGCGCTGCAATCGGTGTGTCACTGATATTCACCTAAACGACAGGGCAGATTTTAATGATATTTTTTGTGTAGGTTAGAGTGGGTCCCTGCAAGGTTTGAAAACACAATAGGACCCGGTAGATGGCGCTACAGTCGGTAGGTTACGGTAGGTTACGGTAGGTTGATTGAAAGTACGACAATAATTTCAACATTCGTCGCATTGAATGCAACTCCATTATTATTTAGTAGTGGGATATACATAATATCATTGTGAAATTTGTGTCTTGGAAATATCACATTACATAGAACGTTAAAAATCGAAAGGGCTAGCTTAAAATCAAAAGGATTTAAAGAAAGTTTTCCCGCCAATATTTCTACTACAGAAGATTTGGAAGAAATCGAGAAATTAAATAAATTGGACATAGAGGCCGTAGTACACAGTGAGATATCAAAAAATGGTGACTCAACAGTAGATGCGTTAGAAGTTATTATGGAATCGCAAAAGTCATTGCCCAAAAATTTATGGACAGGTAATGCATTTTTTTTTCTTTAGCCAGAAATGAAATCTAGTTAAAAATTAGAGGACTATATAAGATGTCCATAAAAGGAAAAATTAGGTCTCTAACCCGTAACCATACCACATTATAACGGGCTGAATAGTTGCTAGCATTTATTTGTATGCATTTTTTTAATTTAAAAATACTAGCTTTTGTCCGTAATTTGTTCGCGTGGACTTTACTAATATACCCGTAGTCTATTCTCGGATGGTAATCTATCTTTTTTCTAAGTTTCATCATAATCAGTTCAGTGATGTAGCAGTAACACGTCGAAACGACGAACAGAAGTAGGAATAGCAATAGTAAGTCCTTAGTATTTTCAAGTTTTTTAAAGCAGAGAGAGAGAGAGAGAGAGTACGCAAGAGAGAAAGTGACAGAGCCACATTGATAAAGAAGCGATATACACTATGGGGTGGAATGGGATAGCGGAGCTAATTCCTTTTTCATGACTGTTCTATATAACTCCCCTTTCTGACTTCAGGAGAGCTGATTTCTTTTCGCCAAAAATGAACTACAAGTCTTTAATAGGACTATGTAGGAAGTCTATAAAAGCAAAAAATGAGTTCTTGTCGATGCACAGAGTAGAAAATATATATATATGTCGCATACGTAACAATGATATTTTTTCAGGCGTTATTTAAGTAAGCTGCCGACATTTTGTTTGTATAGTACGACAAAAAACCGTGTAGTACGCTGTTTCTTTAATGTTTTAACTATTTGTAGTATGAATGATGTTAAACAATCTTTTAGTGATATTAGATAGGTAAAGCTTGACAAGAAAAATTAGAAACGTCCAAAGGATGTGCTATTAATCCTTTTTTTTTTTTACAACTACTCTGGTCTTCTGCTTTCTACGCGCCAAAAACGAATCAGGGTCCAATAAACACAGCCAGCAACGTGAACGGAGTCCAGTAGGGAAAGCCAAGTCGTGAAAATAATCGTACACAATACAATCCAATAAATACAGTCAGGGCATCATAATCCAAAACGTAAAGGGAGTCTAGAAAGGAAAGCGAAGTTATAAAAACATTTGTACAAACATAAGCTGCAAAGAGCACAGACATTTGAAGTTAAAATGGTGAGTAACAGGCAAAGAGTATTATAATTATACTAAAAGAAAGTGACAGGTCAGTGGTGATAGAGGAATTTGCTACCCCATTCAATAACATGAGTACAATAAAATAAAAGATGTAAGTACTTAGTAGGCCACTCAATAGCAACTTACGTCACAGATAATAAATAAATATTTTAAAATTTATTTATAGACATTACACACAGCGCCATCTGGTTCCAAATTAAGCAAAACCAAAAGATTTTAGTTTTTGAAAATACGTCCATATTATACATGGAAAATATCCAGAGTTAAGACTATTTTTTTTTTTTTTTTTTTTTTTTTATACCACTAAGGTGGCAAACAAGCTTACGGCCCGCCTGATGGTAAGCGGTCACCGTAGCCTATGGACGCTTGCAACACCAGGGGTATCACTTGCGCGTTGCCGACCCTTCAGAAATCTAATAACTTCTTTCTTGAAGAACTCCATACTGTAGTCCTTGCAGAAAACCTTGGCAGGGAGCTCATTCCACAACTTAAGCGTTCGCGGGAGGAAGTTTCTCTGAAACCGCACTGTACGCGACCATTTAGGTTCTAAAGTGTGAGAATGAATTCCCTGCCGATGGCGAGCGGTGCGATGGTAGAAAGTAGCCGTGGGCATCATTTCGAACAATTCCTCAGAACACAACCCATTGTACAAGCGGTAGAACACACACAGTGAGGCAAAGTCTCTCCTCAGACTTAAGGGCTCGATACCGCAAGTGAGTTTGGAATCGTCGACAATTCTCACAGCCCGTCGTTGAACCGAGTCAAAAGGGCCAAGCTGGTATCCGGGTGCACCTGCCCAGAGATGGCAGCAGTACTCCATATGGGGCCGAACTTGCGACTTGTAAAGTAACAACCTTTGCCCCGACGTGAAGTACTGCTTCGCTCTGTTGAGTACACCAAGTTTTTGGGACGCCAGCTTACCTTATCTTGTAAATGATCTCGGAACTGAACATCGCTGGAGATGTCGACACCAAGGATCCCAATGCTCTTGGAGATGGAGAGGGGAGTGTTCTGGAATTGTGGGACCACAGTGAATGGAGTTTTCTTAGCGGTGAACGCGCACACTTGTGTCTTTGTAGGGTTGAATCGGACCAAGTTTACCCGTCCCCAGTCAGAGACCTGGGACAGTGTGGTCTCGATTTGAGACACAAGTTCTCCGCGGTTTTCCTCCACAACGGAACGAGGGATGTTTGCACGACCCGTGTAAAAAGCGTCTCCAGTACTGTCATCTGCATAGCAATGTATGTTGTTGATGTCCAACATGTCATTGATATGCAGTAGAAACAGCGTAGGAGACAGCACAGAGCCTTGCGGGACACCAGCATTAATGTCCATGCTATCAGAGCAACTACCGTCAACTACGGTTTGTATGCGTCTGCCGGACAAAAAGCTAGCCACCCATTTGCACAAACCCTCGGGCACTCCGTAAAATGGCAACTTCGATAGAAGACCGCGGTGCCAGACCCGATCGAACGCCTTCGCTATGTCCAGGCTACATGCCAATGCCTCCCCCTGACTCTCAATGGCTAGTGCCCATCGGTGTGTGAGATACACTAGAAGGTCACCAGTCGAGCGACCGTGGCGAAAGCCATATTGACGGTCACTGACCAGATCGTGTACTTCTAGGTATCTTAGAAGCTGTGTGTTGATCACACGCTCCATCACCTTAGAGAGGAGAGAGGTAATAGCGATAGGCCTGTAATTCGATGGATCTGATCTATCGCCCTTTTTGGGCACCGGGTGCACATTCGCAGTCTTCCATGTAGACGGAAATTGCCTAGTGTGGTAGGAAAGCGCGAAGAGGCGCGTGAGTACAGGACATAACTCAGGAGCACACTGCTTAAGCACCACTGCTGGTATACCGTCTGGCCCACTCGACTTATGAACGTCTAGAGAAAGCAACGCCCGCCTGACCTCCCGCTGCGTTATGGAGATTTCCGGCATGGACTTACCGCACCACGGTATAGTAGGTGGTACAGCGCCTTCATCGTTCATATTCGAGTTCGAGGCAAAGAGACTGCCCAGTAGATCGGCTTTCTCTTTAGCACTATGGGCCAAGTCACCATCGGTCTTTCGCAGTGGTGGTAACGACGACTGGCAGAAGTTCCCTTCGGCAGCTTTGGCAAGCGACCAGAAAGCACGACTCCCAGAAGGATAGCTCGCAAGTCGCCCACCTATTTTGCCGATGAATTGGAATTTTGCTCTGGCAGTTGCTTTCTTACTGAACCTCGAGGCAGCATTTAATTTGCGTTTTATCTCAGAAATATTCGGATCCTTATTAAAACGAGCCGTGGTCCAAGCCTCATATGCATTTTGCTTAAGAATTTTAGCTTTTCTGCAAGACCTATTAAACCACGGTCGTTTTTTGACGCCGGCAGCTACTCGCGGGTTAGGAATATAGCATTCCATACCAGCAAGGATTGTCTCAGTGACTGCGGCTCCGCAGACGTCAGGATCTTCTGAGTTAAAGCAGATCTGCCTCCACGGGTACGATGCGTAAAATTCACGCAATCCATCCCAGTCTGCCGACTTATAGTGCCACACATGACGCCAGTTAGTTGGCCCAGAAGGATCAGGTTGTGTGCATGACACTTGAGTCCGAACGAGACAGTGGTCCGAGGAGCCAAGAGGCGCATCCACTGAGACGGAATACCCGTCCGGACGAGTAGTCAGCAGAAGGTCCAGTAAGGAGCTCGTATGTTCCTCTATATCTGGTATTCTCGTTGGAGAAAGTACCAGCTAAGAGAATCCATAGGTCAGAGCAAATTCATGAGCAGATATCCCAGCATAGTTATTGGTTCGAGAACTGAGCCACTCGCGATGGTGGGCGTTAAAGTCTCCCAAAATAACTAGTTCTGCTGTGGGATATTGCTCTAGAACTTTGTCAGTCGTCAAACTCAGGTGCGTGAAGAGTCGAGTTACGTCCGTGTCACCGCTATGAGACCTGTATAGGCACGCATAGATACGAGTGTGGCCGCCGTAATCTACGCGCACCCACAATATCGACAGGTCCCTGTCTTCAAGGCTATGAAGGCGGCGACAGCAGATATCCTCCCGGACGAACATACATACACCGGCACGACTCATAAAATTGTGTTCGAGTTTGTAGCCGGGATAATGAAGGTATGATGTGTCGGCCGGGCAGGATATCTGCGTCTCCGTTAGAAAAAGAATGGTCGGCTGCGCAGTTTCGAGATGGTGGTGTACTGCGTTAAGATTTGCGTGAATACCCCTGATGTTGCAAAAATCCACATTATATGTGGATGGAGTAGCCGCTGTGCAAACTCTTTTCTTTTTCTGTCTTCTGGCCATAATAATTAATCACATAAATATTTGTCTTGTGCAAGTATCAAACCCACGCCCCTTGATTCAACAGTCAACTCATTCTCATTACTTACTGAGCCACATAGACGACATACTTAATAAACGTTATAAAAAAAAAGTAAAAAAAGATTTTTTTAAAAACTTGCTTTTATTAAAACATTAGAATCATATAAAAATTCAATCTAACCAAAAATTGTACTAAAAAGTAAAAAAAATATTTTTTCAAAAAGAATATTTTTTTTTTTATATTCACGTACGACTGCAAGAAAAGCAAGGCGTGCGCTACACACGAATATTTGACGTGCTAGAGTTTTAGTGGAAATTGATTGAGAGTTTATGAAGTGATATGTAAGTACGCACGCCTTGCTTTTCTTGCAGTCTTGCACGGGCAAAAGCTAGTTAATTTATACATGCCAAATATTTTATATATTATTTTTGTACCAATCTATTTTCTATCTCATTCTTTTTAACTTGTAGGTAGGTACTTTTATTATAATGTATGATAGTAAAAAGTAATGTATACTTATAATAATAAAAAAATATATTTATTTTTTAATCCACTACCTATATCGAATTTAGTAAGAGACGTACTATCAACTACAAGTACCTACTATAAGCTCGGAATCTTGCACCAATTTAGGATTTACAAATGAACCCACATCAAAATCCTCTGTCGGGTAAAATTGTTACCATAGTAAAAATAAAAAAAATCCTTAATAACGACAAAACTGTACTTAGTTATTTAATAAATCAGAAATTAGTTATTTTGTTTCTAGCAAAATATTAAAAAAAAAAACCATTATTCATAAGAAAAATAAGTACCTATGTATTATACGAAATCACAAAATAAAGTAACAGCGATATATTGATAAAGTTCGGTTACCAAAACGCTAGAACATTATAGTACGCGTAACAAAGGACCAAATATCAACAACTTTCCCCAAGGAACATGGGTCGATAACTTAAAAAAATGTAACCTTTAAACTTTTAATTATTTAAGTTCGAAGAGCTGATCGAGACTGTATGAGACTTCAAAATTTTAGTTAGAGATTGTGCCCCACGTTCCTTGGGAAAAGTTGTTCAGTCTAAGGAGCTTGAATTATTTTTGACCCTTTTGTTACAGTATGTACCTATACATATTATGCCAATACTGTGTTCTTAGCCATAACGTACTGAAGACTGTACCGAAATAATTTGATAGTGTTTATACTAGTGTAAAACGTACAATTAAGGATTTATTTCTTACTAGCTGCTGCCCGCGACGTCGTCTGCGTGAACGCTATACAGCATCAAAAATACCTATGATTATGCCTTATAAATATTCATTTACCCGTTTCTTCTTTACATTTCATATCTACAGGAAGTGCAGTAACAGAGGGAGACTGTCTATTGTATAATTGCCATTCAAAAAGTGCTGATTTTCAGCCTGTTTGAAAAAACGACTTTATGGTGATTCTGCTGAATTAAATCATAAGTTGTGATTGAAGCAGATGGAAAAAAAAGAATAAAGAATAGGATAAAAATACATACTTATAGGACTTCTCGATAAACAACATTAGTGGTTTGGCTCTCCGCTGCCAAAATGTAAAGTTTTCTAGGCATTTTGATTATTTTAGGTTTGAAAGATAACAGAAAATAATTTACACACTGAGAATTTATACACAAGTAGAGGGGGGATTCGTTGGTTCTGGCTTACCACGCCCCGACCCCAATCCCTCGCCTAAAAAAAAGCTCTTTCTGCTCTGTACGACTCGCGCTTGACCACTCTCAAAACCACCCCCTGTGTCTGTGGTGTGGCGACTCGCGCTTGACCACTCTCAAAACCACCCCCTGTGTCTGAGGTGTGGCGACTCGCGCTTGACCACTCTCAAAACCACCCCCTGTGTCTGGGGTGTGGCGACTCGCGCTTGACCACTCTCAAAATCACCCCTGTGTCTGGGGTATGTCGACTCACGCTAGACAACCGCGTGACGTCACAGTGGCTTGTCTCTAGTTTTGTTATGTAATTACATCATTATCGTAATGGGTTATCATGTTTTTCCCCGTTCATAATTAAGTTATTCCTATTTAATTACAATGATGTTGGTGGTGACATTCCAAAAACTAGTCCCCCGAGGGTGTATCTCAAGATTTAAGGGGTGTGTCCACTCACGCTTTACAAAAACATAACCTGGAGACGTGTCGGTTCACGCTTGATATGACTTAACATGTTATACCTACAGAAAATCTTCAATTCAAGTCGGTCGAAGTTTAAAGAGAAAAGCTGATAATAGTGTTAAAGATTTACAACTAGCATCGACGTCAACTTGAAGTGTCAAATATGTGATTTACAGGTTAACCAAAGATTCTATGCTCAGCACTTACGATCTAAGAAACACAAATAGAAATGTCTTATTCTTAATCATAATTTACTTTATGTGTCTGTTATATCACTCGTGAAGTATTTATAGCATCAATTGAAGAATCAATACTATTTTATTATTCATGCAGATTTTGATCAGGAAACAAAAGATTTAAAAAATTCTTTTGAATTTTTAAATTTGACTATTAGGAATTGGATAAAAATTGGTGAATTAGAAAATTATTCAGAACCTTTAAGTGATGACATTAAAAATAAAATGTGTAATGTCACATAGTGATTTAGAAAAAAAAGAAAAAAGTAGACCTTAAAAAAAAAAAACAGTTCTTAGAAATGCATGTTAATAAGTTCAATCCCTTACGGGGATCTTCGTATATTCGTAAAAAAGAACGATCAACAATGTTTTAAGTGGACTATATCCTGCAAATACACATTCCGATAGGGTATCATCAGACTTGAGGCATCAAAATAAACTAACGTTTAATAATATTCAGTTCCCAATCAAATTATCTGATATACCCAAGGTAGAAAAACAAAATTACATTAGCATTAATATGTTTGAATTAGAGTTTAACAAAGAAAAAAAAACTTTCAAAATGTTTTAATTAATTACAAATTAACTTATTATTTTTAAACAAAGGTTGAAATGGTCATTATTGTATTTATCACGCTTGGTAAATAAACAAATAACAAATCGAAATGACGCTATTCATATCTGGGCCGGTTACCGTATCTATTTTTAATCTAAAGTTAATTTAATTAATCACCAGAAACATGACTGTGCTCAAATTGTTACTGAATAACTAGGAATTCATAAAAAAGAAAAATATTGGTTTAATAGGGAAACAAATAATGATATAATCTATTTTGATAAATTTCAAAGAATATTAAAATTACATTTTATAATATATGCAGAATTTGTAGCTCATTTAAAACCCGTCACCTATTGTGTCCCTGATCCATCGAAGTCATATACGTAAACAATACATGAACATGTAGTTTGTTCTTATGGATAATATATAAAATGTTCATATGATGATAAACTGTCTATATACAGAACATACTAAGAGCCTAATTGTACAAAAATGTTGGAAAGCATTAACAAAGATATTAGCAAAATACATAGGATAAATTGTTATATTAGGTGATGAAATCACAGTAGACTATGACTGGAATACAAGTAATTTTAGAGGTGTTAGTCACGAATTATTTAGTAGCACAAAGTATCGTGTTCCATTTTTCATTCCTATTCTATTTCACAATCTAAACAATTATGATGCTCATTTTATTGTTCATGCTTTGAATTTTAAAGATTGAGAAAAAAAAAATCCGCAAAATAAGTAAAAATATATTTCATTCTCATATAAACCTAATATGTCGTATAGTTCATTTGCGGTTTTTAGATTATTTTTAATTTATGATCTACTAGAGTTTAGATATATAGAATATTATATAAAGACCAATTTGCAGAATTAAGAAATCAATTACGAACGAATTTTAATAAACTTATTAGGAAAGGTGTTTTTCTTCATGAATTTGTTAATTCTTATGAGTCCTTAAAAATTACATCTCTTCCAAATCAAGACGCTTTCTTTAACTCTTTAATACCAGTGTATCAAATTATAATTATAAACATGCTCAAAACGATGTCAGCCCAATTTAAATATAAAAATATGTTGGAATATTCCAATCTATATTTAAGAACTTATGTAATGCTACTCACTGATATTTCTGATAACTTTAGAATTTTTTATATCTTATGTGATATAATTGTAATTATTTATTTTCTTCTTTTTACACTAAGCTGTACACCTATCTATAATATATTTTTGCCACGGAAAATGCGCTCTATTTTAAAATTAAACTGTAACCTTAAGTACCCTGAACATTTACATGATCTTAATTCAGATTTACCTTTATGCCCTGAAAAACATTGTAAACGATTATAGTAAAGATAAGAAATTAGTATCAAATTTTTATAATAAAACTAAAATATAATTTACTATAGAAATCTCAAACAATGTTTACAACTTACTATGAAGTTAATTCATATTTCCAATATACAAAATCGTAACAAGTTTATAGAAATCTCAAACAATGTTTACAACTTACTATGAAGTTAATTAGGGTTCATAGAGTTTTACAGTGTAAGCAAAGTCCTTAGTTGAAATATATATAGATTTAAATACACAAGTAAGAACTACAGCTAAAAGTGACTGAAAAAGATTTTTATAAATAATACATTCTTTGGTAAAACTATGGAAAATGTTGAAAAACGTGTATTTGTGAAAAAAAAGATATTTATTTGGAGAATTATAAGTCGTGTCTATGGATCAGAAATGTAAATATTTCACGTGCAGAATTCGAAGTGTGAAACATACTATTTTACACAAAAAAATAAATAAACTTGTTGTAGACACACTTTTCTTGCAAACTTTAGATTCGGCAATTACTTCAAGCAATTATAAGTCTACAACAAGTTTTATTAATTTTTGTGAAGTCTGTAGGACTCTCGAAATACTTGTTACGATTTTGTATATTGGAAATATGAATTAACTTCATAGTAAGTTGTAAACATTGTTTGAGATTTCTATAGTAAATTATATTTTAGTTTTATTATAAAAATTTGATACTAATTTCTTATCTTTACTATAATCGTTTACAATGTTTTTCAGGGCATAAAGGTAAATCTGAATTAAGATCATGTAAATGTTCAGGGTACTTAAGGTTACAGGTTAATTTTAAAATAGAGCGCATTTTCCGTGGCAAAAATATATTATAGATAGGTGTACAGCTTAGTGTAAAAAGAAGAAAATAAATAATTACAATTATATCACATAAGATATAAAAAATTCTAAAGTTATCAGAAATATCAGTGAGTAGCATTACATAAGTTCTTAAATATAGATTGGAATATTCCAACATATTTTTATATTTAAATTGGGCTGACATCGTTTTGAGCATGTTTATAATTATAATTTGATACACTGGTATTAAAGAGTTAAAGAAAGCGTCTTGATTTGGAAGAGATGTAATTTTTAAGGACTCATAAGAATTAACAAATTCATGAAGAAAAACACCTTTCCTAATAAGTTTATTAAAATTCGTTCGTAATTGATTTCTTAATTCTGCAAATTGGTCTTTATATAATATTCTATATATCTAAACTCTAGTAGATCATAAATTAAAAATAATCTAAAAACCGCAAATGAACTATACGACATATTAGGTTTATATGAGAATGAAATATATTTTTACTTATTTTGCGGATTTTTTTTTTCTCAATCTTTAAAATTCAAAGCATGAACAATAAAATGAGCATCATAATTGTTTAGATTGTGAAATAGAATAGGAATGAAAAATGGAACACGATACTTTGTGCTACTAAATAATTCGTGACTAACACCTCTAAAATTACTTGTATTCCAGTCATAGTCTACTGTGATTTCATCACCTAATATAACAATTTATCCTATGTATTTTGCTAATATCTTTGTTAATGCTTTCCAACATTTTTGTACAATTAGGCTCTTAGTATGTTCTGTATATAGACAGTTTATCATCATATGAACATTTTATATATTATCCATAAGAACAAACTACATGTTCATGTATTGTTTACGTATATGACTTCGATGGATCAGGGACACAATAGGTGACGGGTTTTAAATGAGCTACAAATTCTGCATATATTATAAAATGTAATTTTAATATTCTTTGAAATTTATCAAAATAGATTATATCATTATTTGTTTCCCTATTAAACCAATATTTTTCTTTTTTATGAATTCCTAGTTATTCAGTAACAATTTGAGCACAGTCATGTTTCTGGTGATTAATTAAATTAACTTTAGATTAAAAATAGATACGGTAACCGGCCCAGATATGAATAGCGTCATTTCGATTTGTTATTTGTTTATTTACCAAGCGTGATAAATACAATAATGACCATTTCAACCTTTGTTTAAAAATAATAAGTTAATTTGTAATTAATTAAAACATTTTGAAAGTTTTTTTTTCTTTGTTAAACTCTAATTCAAACATATTAATGCTAATGTAATTTTGTTTTTCTACCTTGGGTATATCAGATAATTTGATTGGGAACTGAATATTATTAAACGTTAGTTTATTTTGATGCCTCAAGTCTGATGATACCCTATCGGAATGTGTATTTGCAGGATATAGTCCACTTAAAACATTGTTGATCGTTCTTTTTTACGAATATACGAAGATCCCCGTAAGGGATTGAACTTATTAACATGCATTTCTAAGAACTGCTTTTTTTTTTTAAGGTCTACTTTTTTCTTTTTTTTCTAAATCACTATGTGACATTACACATTTTATTTTTAATGTCATCACTTAAAGGTTCTGAATAATTTTCTAATTCACCAATTTTTATCCAATTCCTAATAGTCAAATTTAAAAATTCAAAAGAATTTTTTAAATCTTTTGTTTCCTGATCAAAATCTGCATGAATAATAAAATAGTATTGATTCTTCAATTGATGCTATAAATACTTCACGAGTGATATAACAGACACATAAAGTAAATTATGATTAAGAATAAGACATTTCTATTTGTGTTTCTTAGATCGTAAGTGCTGAGCATAGAATCTTTGGTTAACCTGTAAATCACATATTTGACACTTCAAGTTGACGTCGATGCTAGTTGTAAATCTTTAACACTATTATCAGCTTTTCTCTTTAAACTTCGACCGACTTGAATTGAAGATTTTCTGTAGGTATAACATGTTAAGTCATATCAAGCGTGAACCGACACGTCTCCAGGTTATGTTTTTGTAAAGCGTGAGTGGACACACCCCTTAAATCTTGAGATACACCCTCGGGGGACTAGTTTTTGGAATGTCACCACCAACATCATTGTAATTAAATAGGAATAACTTAATTATGAACGGGGAAAAACATGATAACCCATTACGATAATGATGTAATTACATAACACAACTAGAGACAAGCCACTGTGACGTCACGCGGTTGTCTAGCGTGAGTCGACATACCCCAGACACAGGGGGTGATTTTGAGAGTGGTCAAGCGCGAGTCGCCACACCCCAGACACAGGGGGTGGTTTTGAGAGTGGTCAAGCGCGAGTCGCCACACCCCAGACACAGAGGGTGGTTTTGAGAGTGGTCAAGCGCGAGTCGCCACACCACAGACACAGGGGGTGGTTTTGAGAGTGTTTAGAGGGCAGTGAGCCAGAACCAGGGGTGGTTCTTGGAGAATGGTCAAGCACGAGTCGTACAGAGCAGAGCAGAAAAGTTGGTCATCATTTTGAAGCCGGTTGTTTTTTTTGTTAAAAAGTTTTTATTTCTTTTCTTTTGAGTGACGAATTGCTTTTTATTTCTTGTACACTAAAAACATCCATACTCGTAACAAAGTTTTATACAATCATCAACATAATTAAGGCGTTTCACCAGTTCCAAATTCTCATTTATTATTTTTTTCTACAAAAGTTTTAGTTTTAAATTCACCATAATAATATAGGACCACCTCGAAAGTATAACCTTTGAAATAAAAAAAGAATTTCTCGAATCGGTCCAGGCGTCTTCGAGAAATCGCGTAACATACACAAAAAAAAAATTCCGACGAATTAAGAATCTCCTCCTTTTTTAGAAGTCGGTTAATAAATGGCTATGTGTGAGTGGAAAAAATTTAGCTAGTTCCACATCTCACTTAAGTTTATATGCGACATGAAATAAGATTACATACGTTGTTACAGAATGCGTTGCAGAAATAAAGGTTCACTGGTCGTTCCCCGTAGGTGATAGCGTGATAATATGTAGCCTTTATGTTGACCTGACTTCTTAATAATATTCGTTCCAAATTTGAAGTAAATCCATGCAGTACTTTTTGAGTTTATCCCGGACATACATACAGACAAACAGACAAAAATTCTAAAAACTATATTTTTGGCTTCGGTATCGATTGTAGATCACACCCCAAGTATTCTTTTAAAAAAATATTAAATCTACACTTTTGACTTTCCTACCATTTTATTATATGTATAGATAAAATAAAGCAAATAATCAAAAAACATATTCGAAAAGTTAAAAATTGTTTCGATTATCTCAATTTAAGAGAGTAATTCATTGTTAATGAAGGTACTTACTCATAGGGTCATCGACCGATAGGAGACTCGGCTTAGACTTGTTTGTGGAGTTTTCTTATCGTTTCACATAGATCAGGTTGAATGCGGAAACCTGAGCTTTGTTATCGAACTGGCAGATGGCAACTTTGCGACTTTACTCGGACTCAAATAAAAGGATTGAGAAGCTTGTATGTATAAGCTAGCTTAGAATTTATACTACTTTCATACCTATGTAAATTAAGATTAATCGTGATAGTAATTATTCCGTTTTTAGGGGTTCGTAGCCAAATGTATAGAATGGAACCCTTATAATTTCGTCACGTCTATTCGTCCGTTCGTATTTCCGAATGTCTATATATGCATTTGAGGTTTCTTAAGGAGTTTTTTCTTAAGATGTATATTTAGTTATCAACTTTCATAATTAACAATTTTCTTTAGACTTTGACGAAACCTTCTACAGTGCAACAAACTTTTCTGACCCGGTGGTCAAAAATCAAAACTACAGTTGCCATATTAAAATGGTGTGAACTTACAACTACACTAGCGACCGAACCCAATGTCGGAAAATCAGAAAAGTTTGTTGCACTGTACTAAACATCACGTGTTTACCGATCACACATGACAAATTAGGATTAAATTTAGCACACAGATTCATTCATGTCCTAGATTAAAAAAACCTCAATCAAAACCTTCTAAGGTATAGCTTTCTCTTCGAAAAAAGCCACGATGTACAGCTAGTAATCACTATTTTTTTTTCAAAATGTAGGTACTACCGAAATTCAGATCACATTGTGTTTGTCTTTAAGTAAAATAATCAATATCGTCAATCTTCACCATTAAAATTTATACATAATATAAATTATGAGTAAGCAAATTGCTAAAATAAAAATAAATAAAATACTCACGTGCAACAAACTTTTCTGACCCAGAGGTAAAAAATCAAAACTACAGTCGCCATATTGGAATGGGGTGAACTTACAACGACACTAGCGACCAAACACCGGGTCAGAAAAGTTTGTAGCTTACTAGACCCCATATGTGACAATCTCGGTTATTCCACAACGCAATTCGAGTGTCACATCAAAATGACATTTTCGGTCACAATAACCAAGGCCGTTTGACACAATTCATGGTAATATTAGCAATAAATTAATAACTCGTGTAGATCTTCCACAGATGTGTCCCATTATTTAATAGGCCTCATTTCATGTTATGGTTGTGTTTAGGTATGTAGGTTATTTTATAAGACCGCAGGCCCTTATTTCAAGACACTAAAATATCTGTTTCTAAGATGATGTAGGCTAGCTACGTTCTGCTTTAAATCTTTGGTACATACCTTCTTTCATGCGTTGCGATGTAGATCAATCATCTCGGAAGCAGATGATTTTTTATGGGCTTTGTTACAAGAGCTAATTTTTAGGGTTCCGTACTCAAAGGGTGCTAAAGGAGCCCTATTACTAAGCCTACGATGTCTGTCTGTTCGACCGTTAAAGGGCTCTATCTTTTAGACTGAAATAGGTGAGAAGACTAAAATTTTTACTGAACATGTGTTATAATATGGGATTATCTAACAAATAATTAAAAGTTAAAAGATTAGGGGGGGTCCCTATACAAGAAAAACGGTTTCGTTGTTTCTGCTATATCGTATACAGTACTACATTCAAGCTTCGAATTTGCCTTGATCATAGTGTGAGCTCTTAAGTAATACAGCAAATAATAAAAACCGGCCAAGTGTGAGACTTTTTCAAGTTTAGTTTATGAAAAGGCGTCTGTGTTTATTTAATCTCTAACTCCCTTATTTATCTAACTTTAAAGAAGAATAAGTTAGATTAGACAGAGTTTAAGATTTAGATTTTATGATGTGCAAGACTCTGTCTCGTCAAATTTTTGTGCAATATAGTCTGCCAGTTACTTTCTAAGTAAAAAAACAATAAAATCGGTAAAAGATACCTAAGTATTTAAAAAAAAAATATTCGAATTTTGAACCATCATTTTGGTAGGTAAAAAAAATTAAATTGTAGGATTAAAAACAATAAACTGACGTGAAATACAGTTATGAATAGATTTCTGCTCAACACACCCGTAATTTAGTTAAATGTATTCCGCAAAACGAAACGTTATTAAAATTCTGTAGATGTTAGCGCTTGCCCCATCTGTGGCCCGCTCCCAGTTTTGTTTTTGTTATGTCTCGACGTTGGACCGTACTCAGCCATGTTTTTATTTCAGCGAAAATGCTGAACATTATGTAAATTGAATTCTATTTGAATTTCATTAGATATTTGTAGTGCTTCAATAAGGGAGGTCACTATTTTTGCTTTAATAGTAAACGAAGGTGAAGGTAAAAATTTTAAAAGTGTAAGAGGGTACTTAAAATGCTGATCTATAAATTATACTTACCTACCTATCAAAAAACTATAATAATCTATAACTACTTTATAATCTGCTTTTATCTTCGGTCTTACTAATGCTATAATCCTAGGAATTATAACAATAATTATTTCAAATTTCGAAAAAGAAAATTGTTTAATTTGCAAGTAGTACTACGCACAGTGTTAGTACCATTGAAAATCAAAAATACGCACTGGTACTACCACGGGTAAGAAGCGCTTGAGTGTATGACTCCCTCGCAGCCTAGTTGGTAGTGTGGCCAGCTGCTGTGCACAGGGTGTGGGTTCGATTCCTGTACTGGACAAACATTTGTGGTTGTCTGGAGTCTGGGTGTATTTATATATGATATGTATGTATTTACAAAAAAAAAGTAATTATATGTATTTGTATCCGTTGTCTGGTATCCATAACACAAGCTTTGCTTACTTTGGTGTCAGACGGTCCTGTGTGTAATGTCCGAATATATTTATTATTAATTATTAAATATAAAAATAGTAGTAATAGTATACTACTAAGGTAGCGAACAAGCTTACAGTCCACCTGATGTTAAGCGGTCACCGTAGCCTATCGGCGCTTGTCACACCAGGGGTATCACTCGCGCATTCCGATAACTTCTTCCTTGAAGAACCCCATACTATTATTTTTATAAAATTACGCGAAAACAGCGCAATTCCTAACCTCATTGGATACATAAGCGTATTCTTAAATTTGACACTTAATTCAAAAAATCTAGAAATATTAGGTAAGGCACAAAATGACTCATTTTTTTACTACTAGGTACAGTCAAATTGAAAAAAATCTCCTGTTTTATACACGGTAAGTATATAAGTTAGGTTTAGCTAACCTAGTAAAAATAAGCCTAATAAAGGTTAAGATTAAGGGAAAAGACGATATTGGCTCATCAATCGTATTCACTAAATGGATAATTGATTTTTTAGATGGAGCCATACAGATAAATTTGTATGGAGCTGATTATGAGACCGAAACCAAATACACAACTTATGCAGTCTTAAGTATAGTGCAACAAACTAAAAAATAAAAAATACAGTCGCCATATTAAAATGGTTGAACTTACTAGCGACCCAACATTCAAAGTTAGAAGGTCAGAAAAGTTTCTTGCACTGTAAGTATATGAATGAATTTTATAATGAGATAAAAGTTAAACTTTTAATAGGTTAACCAGATACTATTTCACTATCGTATCAATAGCTTAATAGTCCCTCCTTTACATGTGCTGAGAACAGGCGGGCGGGAAGTGGAGTGAATGTGCCCGCATCGACGTCAGTGCATGTACCAGTGTGAACCCGCGACACGTGTTCTTTGGCTGCGTGTGAACATGCACCACAAGGGAGAACTACTTGCTCACACATAAACAAACAATACGGTGAACAATGTTCGATGTATGTATGAAAACCAACTATTTTAAGATTAATCCATACATAGATGTCAACGTCCATCTACACTTAGGGTTCCTTACGAGAAAAGTAATGAAAGAGGACGGTGATTGTCTTTGTCAGTTTGTCTTCTATTCATCAAATATTTTTAGCAACTAATTAATTAAAGCAACTGCACATTTCGGTTTTGTAGGTATTAACCGGGTGACGTCTACGTCACTGTATATGAAAGAAGAAGGTAATAAGTGCACGATGATCTTCATAGTGATTTAGGTAAGAAATGCGAAAGTTTGCGAGTTACTTCTTCAAGCCATAATAGTAAATCTAATACCTTTAAACGAGCAATATAATCTGAACCTCGGGAGCGGCTCCAACAATTTTCATGAAATTTAGTACCTGGGGGGTTTCGGAGCGATAAATCAATCTAGCTAGGTTTTATTTTCAGAAAACGTCGTTTTATCCGTGTTTTTATGCAATGATAAACTGAAAAATATGACTCTTTCTGACATCTATTGGCGAGTAGTAATACTAGTATTTTTACCGAACCAGCAACGATAAAGCTACTTGACAATAGATGGCGATTGTTCAGCTACTTGACAGTAGATGGCGTTGCTTAAAAAAAACGAGCGAAGCTCGGTCCTCCAGGTACTAATAATAATAAGTCTTCATTTCAGAAACAAGCCTCAATGAAAAAATACACATTATACCATGCAAACACAATACTATTGAAAAGGGGGTGCTAAATGGAATGTCGTAATCCATATGAGATAAAGGGCAATTTCGAATATTTGTTTCACGTGAAAGGCCTTTTTACATTAATGTCTGTTTTTCTTTTGTTATTATATAGCGGTTTATGATTTATGAGGAAAAACTGTGCGTGAAAATATAATTCTCTTATCTTATCTCCGAAGTTTGGAAACAAATTATTTGAAATAAATCATGTAACGAGGAAGTGTGGAAAAAATAGGAAGGTTATACTAAGTATAATAATATATAAGTATAGTAAGTAAGTAGTATATTGGAAAATAAGTAATTATTAAAAAATAATAGGTTACAAAAACCTTTAAATGCGGGCCGAAAATCAAATCTAATTTGTAGTATGGTACGTAAGTAATAAATATATTAGAGTTTTGCAGAATGGAGTGTTTATGATATGTTACACTAACTAATTAAGACACTTGGCATTGGTATTACAACTGCTTCTTTCTTTGTGGCTTTAATTTAGTCACTAGACTCAACTATTTGCCAATGTCAGTTAACAGGAAAAAAAATTAAAAAGATGCTTGTGAACGGTTTCTATTAATTTAATATTGAGCTTACTCAATCTATGCACTGTACAAAAACAAAAACAAGAACTAGAAACAATGTCAACAGAGACGGTTCGAGGGACTTAAGACGAGGGACGTCACTGGTAAATAAAAATAGGTCTTGTTTAAGGCACTAAACCTAAAGTACTTTCCTTAAATAATGTGTAGCATTTTTTTGGCCCTCGATATCTCAAAATCCAATGGACTAATTTGTCTCGTGACCATATCAATCGATACGTCATGACTTAAATCTGAAAAGAGTTACTAAGTAAAATCAGACCAGCGTTAAGCAAAAAAACTAATTATTCAAAGACGCAACAAATATTCTTAAGAGAAGTTGCTCGTGCGGTACTTGCTATTGAACTAATTTTTGTAGTTTTAGTTTAGCTTTTTATATTAAATGTAGTTATATTATACGTATTACAGATTATATAAAGCAAATAATTTCGTGATTGAAACAATAACCCTGGGTGTGGTGTGACAGGCGCGTGGTGCAACACAACAACTGCGCTGTCAGCGTCGGCGTCGTGGCGAGCGCACAAGGCTGACTCACTTATTTGCGCCACTCCCTTTGTCTGACCTAAGTAATGAAACAGTAAGTAACTAATAACCTTTCTAAAGTATCCACGTAGATTATTAAATGTTTAACCATGCATCCTAACCCATACTAGTACATACTAAAATTATAAATGCGAAAGTAACTTTGTCCGTCAGTCTGTTACCTATTTGCGCTTAAACTGCTGTAACGATTAAGATGAAATTTGGCATGGTGATTGTTTAAGTCTCGAAAACGGACATGGGCTACTTGAAATGGTCAAGCGTGAGTCTGTTATTTTTTCTGTAATTGAGGTTTTGCCGTTGAAATCCTACACCGATAACCGAATTTAGGGCGGGTGGAACTGCGAGCAAAAGCTATTGTATCTAAATGTAAATATTAGTCTGTTCTGAATATTTTTGTATCACTTTCCTACATAGCTAGATTAGGTCCTCCTGGGAAATAAAATTGAATTCTATTTTTAGGGCGTTCCATCTAACTACTTTTTATATAGCAGAAATTGTTAGCGGTTTGCGTTTCATGCCTTTGGTAGCAAAATCTCATGTTGACTTTTAACATTTCGTCTAAGCGGTTTTGCTACGAAATGTTGCTACCTAATACCCATGTCGGTAAGTGGGTGTTATGCGCTACTTTTTAACAGCAGTCAAATGTGAATCCTTTGAGAAAAATAGTTGTAACGTTTTTTGTTTTACAGAAAAGTTTATTTTCGCATTATAAACTCTATATCTTTGTTATTATCTACAAAAGAAATCAAATTAAAATACTCAAACATATACACATACGGAACTGCCAACAAAAATTACGAAAAATTTGTTTCGTTCAAACAATAATAGCGCCGCTGAAATTATCAGACGCGCTTAGACGGAAAAAGAAACGGTAGTTGGTGCTAAAATGAGATTTTACTTTTAAATTGCAACGCGGCTCAGAAGGAACGCCTTATTTATCAGCCTGTTGGTGTCCACTGTTGAACTTAGGCCTTCTCCATATTTTTTAGTGTGCCGATTCAAGTGCAGGTTGTTTATTTTTTTTTTAACTTTAAATTTCAAGTTTTTGTCAAGTGCACACTTTTTGTTCCTGCTTCCTTTATAAATAAAATACAATATCTGACTTGGTTATGTCAATTCTGTTACAACACGAATGTGTTACCACAAGGGCCAGCCTTAATCCGCCTGATGGCAGTGGCTTTCTGCTGCTCAGACCACGTCGATTATGTCAATGAGGTCGTCTGACCGCCTGCAAGATTGTGCCACGCTGCATATTTCAGTTCTTCTTCTTTATCTTCGTAGTGGATATAGATACCGTTTCTTCGCAGTTAATTGTTCCATTGTCCTGTTCTTTATGAATGTCCTTTATCTAAAACTGGTAATAGGTCATTATGCAATTTATAATACGTATAAGATTATAAAGAAATTACAATTGTGGCAACCACCATCTTTAAGTTGCCGAGTGGTTCGTGAGTGTCACAAAATAAAGCTTTGTGTCAGTGTCTACGGAACCAATTGGAACCAAACTCTCGACTCAAGGCAGTAAGACTTTAAATTATTTATTCTTAACACTTCTATTACTGCAGCATTATGCATAAAAAGCAATTATTATTTAAGTCTATAATCACAATAATCTTAAATGTTTCGTGACAACATCAGAGCAATATACAATTGTGTATCAAAGAGTAGTATTACCCTACCCTACTGGGGTAGTCTAGTTTCTTTGGCAAAGGTCAACGAATGGAAAACGTACAAACAGCTGTTGCCTTCAAAAAGCGGTTTAATTGTTTTAAAGATTATGAACTCAAATTGTGTTTTTGATTCAAAGTTGATTATTTTATTAGCGCGTATTATTTACTAGGATTTCGAAAACTATATTTTTTTATATCTAAAAAGAGACAGATATAAATTGGCTTACGTAAAATATACAGATATGGATTCGAATAATTTGAGCAGTAATATATCCTTTGAATACATATTTTTGCTTGTAACAACTTGAAGTGTACCTAGATCAAGTATTACCGAGCTGTCAAAGGAATAGTTTGTATACGAAATTCTCTGGGTACTACTGAACAAGGAAATAACTATTCTCCATTTCACAAAGCATGGTGCGGTAGATATTATTGTGAGAGTTTTAACTCAGCTGGTGCGCAATGCAAGGCACTGATAAGTGTTGCACAGTAAAGTGCAATAATCATTTTAACTACTTCAGGCTCAAAGTTGAAAATTTATTGCGCATGACGTTGCCAAAAAATGTAACATCGGAAGCAAAAAATTGATCTTATTATATTATTACAAATTAACGGTTACGAATATCAAAATTTCCAGCTGTTGAAGTTTAGGTATTGTTGTAACCCACATAATAAAGCCCTTTCGAAGGGTATAGCCTTAACGTTATAATAATAATATAAATTTGAACGATTTTGAAGAGGTGATTTCGTAAAACAAAAAACTATCGCGTCAAAATCATCAAATCATTTTTCTGAGCTGACAAGGTCAAGAAGGAGGTCTGAAAGAAAATACATGACGCTTAGTTTCAGATCCGTAGCTTTTATTGTTAATTTGTATTCTTGAACGAAAATGTACCCTTTTCTCAATGCCTCACCTCAATAAAGTTAATGAGTATGTGGTTTTGAAGATATTAATTATATCTTTATTATAAATGATTACTGTTAATACAATTATATTCTATTTTAAGAAATAAAATTACAAAATGCTACGCACCATGCTATGACAAATGAAGTATAATTTGATCGTGTTATAGCATGGCTTTAACTATTTAGTTCACTTATACTAAACTTATCTATGTATGTAGCTATATTCCATGCTATTGCTACTAATTTATGATATATAGAAACATTGTAACAACGCTCAATTCTGGATATTATAGCCTAACTAATATAGTATTATATAATCTGTGGTCTAACTATGTCACTCGGGCTGTCCTCCGCTCCACCAGATGTCGTCAAGGAAGACACGTTCCATTTTTTTTTCTAATAAACATCCAGGCCACTTGATTTTTGATTTAAGCAAGGTCACTTGTTCATTAACGCTGAGAGCACAAATGTAAAACATATGAAGTACAAATTGACATGTTAATTCCATGAGATTTGACTATACCATGGGACAATAATATCTAACAATGATTTGTACCTCAATATTATTATAAAAGTATATATAAATATAAACAAATATCTATATTTCTATACCAAAGACACATTAAAATAAATTTTTCCAGCCAGGAATTGAACCTGAAACCCTTAAAATAAACCCTAAGCGCTCTGCCAATGAGCTATTGAGATACAATGCTGTCTCATTGTGAACAAGAGTTGTGTGCATACCTAATTAGCCTAGAATTTGTCTTTTATAATACTGTAATAAAAGAAGTGTCTGAGGTCTGAACGAGGTCATGGACATAATAAAGCTAGTATTGTGAGGTTAGTTTGCAATTCTTTTACTTGTCTAGTGCTTTTTCTTAAAGAAATTACTATTTGTTTGAAGGTCACTCATTCGATCATCGATTTATAGTAATAGCTTTGGGATTTATTTCGTGTTATTTCGTTATGATTCTTCTCGCGTATTTCAGTTGACAGTTTTTATTGTGAATTTAAGTTGAATCTTACTGATATTGTACTTGGGTTGAAATTAGAGTGATTTTGCTTGATTATTCTTAAGGAGCTATGATCCTTTCAATATCCAACAGAGACGGCCAGAATTCGTAAATAGTCGTCAACTTTTTTTTTATGTGATTGACAGCCAGAAATCTAAATAAACCAACGTTTTTCTGAGTAAAGATTTTTATATCCTTTTACAAGGGTTTTACGTTTTATTTCACTTTTTAAATGTTGTATATTTTTATATTATCTAGTTGGCAATTACCGCGTGGTCTAGAATTACGTGCTTAAATTACAGAAACTAAAAGCAGGACAAATTTAAATAACGAAAACACGTAGTTTTCGAACTTACTCTACCCTCCACACTCATGCAGTTTATTTTAACCAACGTCACTGACGTATAAGTAAGTCATCTTTGGTCACGGGGGACGGAAGTAATGCACGCTCGAAAATACCATATTTAGACTATTATTTTTACATTTTCTACAATAAGCGCTATGTTTTATTTATGTTACAATATTAGAAAGTTATTTACATCATTTGCAAGCAAAAAAACCTTCTCTATTACTGTGCAAAACAACTCCGGGTACCTAGCTAGGGGAAAATCTAGTTTTGAAGTTATAAAACGAAATGACAATCGATAATGACGTGTTTTGAGGCTCGAAAATATCAATTTTCTTATTTTCCAATATGTAGATTTGTTACGTTGATACCTATATGGTTTGATGGTCATATAACAATTGATATATATGATATAACCGGCTAATTTCTTTGCAAGGGTGTGAGCATTGTTTTATCAACCCGGGGTCATGGTAGGTAATTAACAAGCTGGTTTGCTAATTTTCTCAATTTTTACTTATTTGTCAATATATAAATTTCTTTTAACATTTTACAAGTTTGATGTTAATGTTTGAGTGTTATAGCCAGGTAAATATCCTATCTATCTGTAAAATAAGCCTTTCCTAATACGTACCTGAGCTAAGATATTTGGGCTCGGTACATGCCAACTCTTTCCCATGTATGTACACTAGTTTCTCCACGGTGTCACCCTTGAAATTTAACTTTTACGTATTTAATACGAAGAGATTTCAAAGGATATGTGTTCTTTTATTTGTGTATTGTTTTTGTGATCTATAAAAACGGCAAAAAATCACGTTTGTTGTATGGGAGTCCCCTTAAATATTTGTTTTATATTAATTTAATTATTTATTATTAAAGAGAATTTACAACTAAATATCCTGTGAATATTTTAAGCGTCTACCTGTTGCCGTAATCAATATCGAGCAAAAAAGAGCAAAAAAATCACGTTTGTTGTATGGGAGCCCCTTAAATATTAATTTTATTCTGTATTTGTTGTTATAGCGGCAATAAAAATACATCATCTGTGAAAATTTCAACTGTCTAACTATCACGGTTCATGAGATACAGCCTGGTGATAAACGGACATACAGACAGCGAAGTCTAAGAAATAGGGTCCCGTTTTGTACCCTTTGGGTACGGAACCCTAAAAATGATATTAAAAACCTCCGACCCATATTTTTCAAAACCCATTTTTCTTCAAACAACAGCAGTTTAGGCTGTGCGTTGATGAATCAATGCAGTCCACGTAACGACATTTATTAAGAACATGTCATTATATATATGTATATTCATATAGATTAGTAATTAAACAGAGAATGCTGTAGGTAAATATAATGAATTACTAATTTTATTCTATTTACTTAAACCCCTTTCATCTAAATTAGATTAGAAAAAATTTAAAAAAAATTCTTTCTTTGTCTTTGCGCACCCATCAATCTTCTATCCATTAAGTGATTAGATATAACTCTTTTCTTAATAAATATAATCAATATTTCAACCACCCACGCGTCTGGCCAGTCCAGTTATCGATTCATAATAACTTCTGAAATCTGGACGAGATAAATTATACGTCCAACTTAATTTAGGTTCGTTAGATTCAGCTTGTCAGCATCGATCATTTTAAACATTAAAGTTACCGCTTTTGTTGTCGATTTTAATAAATATTCGATAAAAACTCTCAGTTATTTATGTCTCAAACTGTTATCAGGTTTTGAACCTTAGTATAATTAATGCGTATAAAGTAAGGAACAAATACACCTCAGTATTGTAATGTAGTATATTTACGTCAACATCGTTAAAGTGACAGTTTTTTCTGGGCTAACTTTTGCCATCGTATAAAAATTTAATTTCTTTTAATAAAAAGGTCATACTTTGTGAGCTTTTCTCGTTTCACTGAATTATAACCGAAAGCATATATTAAAGATAAGCCTTTAAGGGATATAAAGTCCAAATTTCCAACATTTGAATTTTAGAAATTCGCTTTCATACCTATGGCGGCGGTAGAGAGATTTAAGAGGGCCCGTAACTTTATTTCCCGTGTGCGCGTTGAACGTCTTCTTAAGAGGAAATATATTTTCCATAGACATATAAACCTAACATCACATAATATAGAGGTTGTTTTAACATTTGTCATAGAAGTCATCGTTTCATCAGTCAGTCACTACCGAGTATCGGTTGAGCAAAGTTACGCTTAATGGGCATTTAACTAAATATCTCAGATTTCCGTTGAGACTTGACAAATGCTTGATTTGCCCTTTGTTCTACAAAGCATGGAGTTTTATATTAATCATATCTATACATATACGTATAGAGTTGATGTGGGCCTGTATCCCATACTCTTAAAAATGGTCTTTAGGTCTTTGTCATCACTCTGCCTTTTGTCTATGCTGTGTTGAGTTTGATATGTTATTTGAAAGATTTTGTAAGTTAAAGGTTTTTATTAATTATTAAAATGTATTTTGTCAAATGATACACTTGGCTATTATTAACTGAAAACTGTGTCTATTTTCATTATTGCTGCTCATATAATATACCTATCAATGTAACAATAGCAAATATAAAGACAATACAAACACTAATTCTTACAACCTTCAGAGTCTCCGCCAACAGCAAAGTCAGATCAGAAAAAAAATACCTACTGCTAATGAAAAATTCTGCCGGTGGTCGTTTTTTTATTATACGATGGTAGAGGCCAGTCTTTAAAAACTTCAACTATCTATCCATAAGATAGACCCCTTGGTTACGGAATTCTTAACACGTTAAAACGGCTTAAGGGACCACCTTAGATTCAATCAATTAAGTTAAAAGGTAATGACGTAATTAAAGTTTTCTCCGCTAGATTTAATTTCCTTTAAATTTATCAAGCGCTCAATCAATATTCAGATAAGTTTCTAAATGGGAAACAGAAAGCAATCGTTGCCTTAATAGTATGTTTTATAGCTCATTTCCGTCATTATGCAAAACAATAAATACGTTCACAACACATATTCTTTTATTCGTATGGAGAGGCGTCTGTTTCAGTTTAATGTTTTCACTTCGTATGGTCGTCAGCAGTTCTTTGATAATGCCGCCTGAACGTATAAATTTGTCAATATAGGTTCTGTTTGATAACGTTATGTGGGAATATATTTCTTTGTTTGTGTCTTTATTAGTTTTTCAGAACTCTATGCTATGATGTTTTTTAACAAGGAATTAGGTTAAATAGGTATTTCTTTGTAGGTATAATTGTTGCGTTACAAATAAAACGTCTCTATTGAATATGAAAATAGTAAGTATAGTCTAAGAAATATTTAAGACGTTAAAAATAGACTTTGAAAGCTTTTAGTATGTAGCAAAACAATAAACAATAATATATGATCATAGAATTCTGTGCTAGGTTAAAAATTATTAAAATAAAATTTTAAATCCTAGGTTAGTCTTAAATTTTATTATTTCTTTAAAAAATCTTTATATTATAATAATATGCACAACATCAATCTCGTTTATGGTAGTTCGTTCGTCCATAAGTCAGGAGAAGCGGTTAATTGCTAGGTACTTGTCAAGGCTGTAGTCAAAAATAGCGACTTTAGCGATCCCTGAATAAAACTAAATAACCTCAGGTAAGTTAATTACCACGGAGCGATACGGTGCCTACAAAGTACTAAACTAAGTACGATCATAAATTGGCGTTTTATAAATTTCCTATTTTTAAAAAAAGGATATCTAATGATTAAAGGTTGTCTGGTAGAGATCACTTTGAAGCCTCTATTTGTAAACATGTTTTTTGTTAAATTATTATGTTGATGCAATAAAGTATATTATTATTATTATAACGTATCTACCTACATAGTCCATATCTTGCCAGCCTTTATACGTCCCTACTGTTGTGGCACGGCCTACCCTCATTAGCGAGGGTGATTTGGGCGACAGTCCACACGCGGGCCCCAGTGCGGATTGTGGACTTCACATACGTCTTTTTTTTTTCTTGACGTTTGTAGGTTTCCTCACGATATTTTCCTTCACCGAAAAGTCAGTAGTGTGAATAAATATATCAGTGTACTTGAGAAATTAAGAAAATTTCTTTGTTGCAAGCCGACCCCGGGGTTCGAACGTCCTCCATTTGGGACGTGAAGTGAAATTTAAACTCCTCTGCCAGTATTTTTTAATCTATGAAGATTTCTGTGTTTGTTAGATTGATGTATGTACTAGGACTTTATAAGTCACTAGAAGTTGTATATCCAAGTACTTAAATACATTCAACAAAAGTATATATATAACACGCAACCTTTACCCTTTGTATATTCAAAATGGCCGAACGAGAAACAATAATAAATCGTGCTCTGACTCCTTTCTCCCCTATCATTGCCTTGATGAAAAATTAATTGATATAAATTAGTACAAAGGTGCTTCTACTTTATGAATAAATTTAATTTAATAATGTTCTAGTGAATAATATAATTAATTTAGAATTGTTTAATCACTTTCGTAACAGAATATCATATTATATAGTTTAATACACCTATATTATATACTTACGTGAAGTGCAATTAATTTTTCTGACCTTAGGTGTTAGGTCGCTAGTGTCGTTGTAAGTTCAATATGGCGCATGCAGTTATGATTTTTGACCACCGCCACATTAAAATACAGATAAATACATATAAGTTGAAAAAATAAACAGTTATTTAAACATAATGATTGTAATCCAATCACAAATCCGTGAAGTTAATTTTAAAGTCGATGTCACCTTTTTTAGTTTTGCATAATTAAGTAGTTTGATTGTAATAGATAAGTTTATAGATGTATAGACAGATACTCTGCTAGAATTTATATTATTACAAAGTTATATACAAGCTAAGGTTTTGGCCGCAAACAGCGACTCCTTAATAATGGCATATGTATAATAATTAATAAACTCTAATATTAAAGAAGTTAATTTAGGATATAAGCTATTTCTATTTTATATTTCAGCCAAATCGTTTTAGTTGCTGAAGCAACAAGAATTAACAAACACACCGACTCACAAATTTCCGCATTTACAATATTAGCGGGATTGTCACGTGAGCCCAAAATAGCACGAACCGATAACGGGAAGTTAGTTCAACAAAATTGAATACTAAAATTTTACGCTAGACATAAAGACGGAAAGACATACAACGAGGCAAGTTAAGTAAAAGGTTTTAAACAAAAAGGTTGCTTCCATTGGTTATCGAACTACATATTTTATTTCTATGGTTGAGCGAAGCGATGGCTGATTCATGTGTCATACTCGTGAACGGGTGCCGCCTGTGGAGGCTGGTCTGATCTTGCAAACTTCTTTGTATTCTTAGTATTTAGTCTAACTTTTTTGTTTTGTTTATTAATACTGTAAGACATTGATTATTTCTTAGTGATGAATACATAAACTGTCTTTTGTTTATATTAGATACTTTTTTATGTTGTGCTTGTGCTTTATATTTCATGTTTTTTTATGTTTTTAATGGAAAGTGTCCTTTTATGATAGGGAGGGCATTTTCCAATATTTTAATTGGACGCTGTAAGAGAAAGGGAGAAAAGAAATGCCATTGCTGAGTTTCTTGCCGGTTCTTCTCAGTACAAGGTCTCCCGCCCTGTAGACTTACGAACCGATGGCGTAGTGACATTCATAAGTGCTCAATTATTGTGGCCTAAACTGAATAAATTATATTGAATTTGAATTTGAATCTATCTACATTTTGTTCAGAGTTAATATCGTAGTATGAAATATGTTAATTCGTAAAACACAGAAATATATATGTCACCGTAAAATTGTACATAACGTTAGGTTATAATCTACCTAGTGAGATTGTATACTATGAAACAAAATGAGGCAGAAATCGCACTGTATAAATCTTTATGGGTAGGTTAGGTACAGTTTCTCTTGTGATCACATAGATGCAGAGCGATCGAATTAAGTTTCATATAATCTAAAAAGTACATTTTATAATATTTTTTGTTTCATAGTATACAATCTTACTAGATAGATTATAATCTAACGTTATTTACAATTTTACGGTGACATATACACACTTCATTTATTTACTAGTATTAAAGAACTATCATGCATAGCATGTTCCCTGCTAAAAGAGACTACCAATCCGATGACAACGAAAGTTGAACATGATCTGGTGTGACTTTAACCAGTGTTCTGTAATAAGAGTATATACACATATTCTGACATATAAAGAGTATGTCACAGCAGTAGATGAATAACTTACCTTGTATATTTTGGAGAACTATGTTAAAACCTTTTAAATATTTTTTGTTATTATTTATGACAGAACATTCAGGTGAATTATATTTAGAAACAAGAGTTAAGCCAGAGGGACTCACAATTAACTAAAAAAAACTTTTGGAACGTTACCAAACTCTCAATATTATTTGCCCAAAAGCGGCAATTTGTAAAGAATTTCTTGTAACATTTTCCAAAGTCAATCATGTTGAAACTTTCACCCGCAATAGCTTGGGTTGCGGAATGATTTCCCTGCCAAGGTTTTCTCTAAGGACTACAGTATGGGGTTCTTCAAGAAAGAAGTTATTGAATTTTTAAGGTCGGATATGCGCGAGTGATACCTCTGGTGTTACAAGCGTCGATAGGCCACGGTGACCGCTTATCATCAGGCGGACCGTGTGCTTGTTTGCCAACTTAGTGGTATAAAAAATAATGTTCCAAAGTCAATATATCATAAGCACAACTATGTACGACTATATTAATATTAGACTTTGGTAGTGTTCTTAACATGTCGGTACATTATCAACATTTATCACACAGTTAGCGCTCTTTAAAAAAAACAAGATAATTGAGCATTTAGTCTATACAATGTAGGTATATGTTTAATTACAGTTCATTGGTAATGACATTGATTTACGATATTAATGATTAATAGGCCCGTAACATTCGATACTTATGATTAATAGGTCCGTAACATTCGATAGTAATGAATTATTATCGATACTCCGACGCACTTACTTTACTGATTTCTTTTAATTGTTAAATGGCATCCTTAATCATAAACCGTTTGTCAGATTCAGCTGAAAAATTTGCGAATTGAAAAACGAAGTAATATTAAGATTTTTCACTTTAAAATCAACAATCAATAATATTTATTATGCATAAATAAATGATAGGTATAATGAAGCTCAATTAGACCATTTTACTATGAAAAGGAATAAAATAATAAATAATAAAAAATCCACTGCAAAAACTGTAAGAACTAAACAGAAATTAAAATATACATAAGAGTTTTACATTTTTTTATTTTAGTAATTTATTTTTAATTTATATCATTGATGATTGTATTTGTATTTTTTATGATGATAAGTAAGTACTTGTTATGTTGTTAACCCAATGATTCTTTTTTTTTTAAAGAATAACTATGGAGTATCTTGACAAATTCTTCTGGGTAGAAATCCACAATTTGAACCGGAGGAAAGGTTTTAAAAAAATTAAGAAGTATTTAATAGCTCTGACGATGAAAAAGTATTTATAAGAACCTAATTTTAATTAAAAAAAACTGAGTTTGGGATTACCTATACATAGAAAATACCGAAATTTAAGAAAAAAACAATTATAACAGTTTGTGTTGTGCGGTGATGGAACCGTCGTCCCTCGGAGCAGTAGGCAGTCACTACTACAAACAAATCCACGGTGCTTACATTATAATATTATTCATACTTTATGAAGAGAGAAAAATAAGGTTAAATCTAGTATTAACCAATTTAAATGAGCTCCATTTTAATAATAAAAGTATGTAACATAAAAGCCAAGGAATCGATTACACAGACCACTAGTCAAGTTAACATTCCAGAACGAAAAAGTAAGTAACTTTCAAAACCACATCGCCTATTAGTGGTTTTGTTTTGTGATCGAAGTTACGGAGATGGGGTCGATAAAAAGCTCTAAGTGAAAGAGGTTGCAATAAAGCTGCTGCGGTTTTGACTGAAAACCTGTTTGAAATTTTAATGTTTTTTGTTTAAAATTAAATGTTTTTATAATAACATCTCAATGTATTTAAAAAAAAGGACTATATACGAACGTATTTTTCGTTGAAGTCTTGTTTCCAGAGATTTTAGGAAAGGCCAAAACAATGTTATTATTACGTATTGTTTTTTGAATCTATGCATGTAATAGTCTAGTCACTATCAGTGTGGAGAACCAGGGTCTCTAACTTTATTAAAAAAAATTAGGTATATTTAACTTTAGAGAGGGAAAACAAAAGGTACATAATGCAGAAAAAGTACATTATGCATCATGAAGCCATTAATCGTAATCGTGATAATTTAAATATGTATATTCTGGTACTAATTATTATTTGTCTTTTAAAAATTGCTCGTTTGATAAAGTAAAATACATATAGGAATATTAAAAAAACTTATTTAAACTTATAGGCGGGTAGCATGGCGTTTATATACTTAGTAGGTATAATTGTAAAAAATAATATTATACTTTCATTATAAGTATGGTTGACATCCTTAGCTTAAGGAGTTACTTATTATTTTTTAAATTTTGTAATATTGTCAAGCTTTTGAAAAAAATATAAAAGATTGACAGTAGTCAGTTTCTTGCCGTCTCTTCTCGGTAGTCAAATAAATTCAAACCAGTGGTAAAGTCTATAAAACTAAATCGGTATTGAAGATTCAAAAGTGCTGTTTAAAAGTGTATTTAGATAAAAAAAAAATAACTTCTAGTTTGATTTATTTATTAATCGAAACTCCCTGTAATAAATAAATAATGTTTTGGTTTGCTTCACTCCATACCTTATTAATTTATTCTATAAGTAGAACATACATTATTTATTACTATCATTACAACTTATTATCATAATTCACATTCACTGCGTCATAAATTTTTAAAATATCTCTATGTATGTAAGTGGTCTTTAATACAATATTTAAAAAAAATATTTAATAAACTACGTATAGATAGGCGTTTATGATTTATGGTCACGCGATAATTAATTATTTACATCTACCTGATGCTTAATCAATTAAGCTTTTAATGATAGCTTATACAAAAATTTAAAACTTAAATTCAGATGTTTATATAATATTTATTGTTAAAGATTTCTTTTTGTGTAATTTTTACTTGACTTTTTATTGAGAGCGATGTAGGCCAAAAAGATAATTTCTGTTACACTAATGGTGTAATGTAAATGTAAAATCATTAGGTAGACAATGTCGTAAACATTACAATAAGATGTATTTATTAAATACTTTTTATGAAGTTTATACCATAATATCGCCTTTTTTAAGACTTTGAGTTTTTTGTATGGAACGTAACGTTTTTACCATTTTAAAATCATATTTTTTAAACTATTGCTACAATTTATAGTCAGTGTACTAAATAACAATCAATTGTTATTATTTAACCGACTTTCATAACAATCGAATGCAGAACACGCTTCAAAAATTCGCACAAGTATTGAAACAATATATTTAATATTGTTATGTTTCAGATTTATAAAAAAGCCGACCATCGTTCCTATTGCAGTATAAAACTAATTTTATTATAAATTATTCGTTTTCATTACGTTATACGTTGCATTTTTTGTTAGATTTCTTAAAAAAATATTAATAACTTCAGAAATAGTCATATAAATTAAATGTTTTGTTGTCTACTTAATAATGATTTACACCGAACAAACGGACAATGTTGTATGAATCATTTCCCATTCATTGAAAAAGCACACACTCATGATTAATAGTTTAAATAATGTACGTTAGGTAGGTACTGAAAAAATAATTTGTTGCTGAAAGCTTGCCTGCTACGCGAATCGTCAATAAATAAAATAAAGTTTTTTAAACATTTAAATATATATAGAACTAATATGATTCGAATCTAGGTGAATATTGTGTGTGCAAAACTGTGTTCATTGCTATACTATCCATTACTTTGTAATTTTTTTTATATTGATACTAAGAGCGTTTATGGTAAGGTATACTTAGAATAGTATACCATTAATAATAAACCTCTTGAGCGAAAAGCTGTTGTTACTGACTTAGGAGTATTGTTCGACGAGAAACTAACTTTTAAACACCATTATGAACACATAATACAAAAAAGTAACCAGCTAACAGGCTTTATATTTAGAATTACCAAGGACTTTTAAATGCCTCGTAGTTGAATATATACCTGTACATTGCACTCATTAGGAGTAAAATTGAATATAATTCCATAATTTGGTCGCCTTCTATTCTGTTCACATTAATCGTATTGAACGAGTACAGAAAAAGTTCTTAAGGACGCTGAGCTTCCGTTATAATCTGGATCGACATCTTACTACGTATGAAAGTATACTTAAAAGATTTAACATCGACACACTTGAGAAGCGCCGCAAAATTAGCGATTTTTCATATCTTCATAAAATTATACACTCCTCTATTGATTCTGCTAATCTTCTATCGCTAAATAATTTTAATTCTAACTTTAAGTTTCGCTACTCCAAATACTTTACCCTCTGTGTATACAAAAACAATACGTTCTACTATAATAATAAGAATATGTCATTAGTACAATGATTTAATTAAAGATAAGAACAAAAAAAATGTTTATCAATGTAACCTAACAATGTTCCTAAAAAATTTTAAGTTATCTTTTAAGTAGGTATACATTTATTTTGTAAATGTCTCTCCCTCTCTTGTGTGTGTGTGTTCGTGTGTGTGTCGATCTTTAGTAACTATATGTATAATGAATGTTGTTTGAATTTTTTTTTTAATTTTTATATCTTTTTTTTTCTTTTTTACACCTAATAACAATTTTTTTAATCTAGATTAAGTTAACTTGACGTGTTTTATTGTACTTATATTTTAGTAATGCGTATTATCTAATACGTAATATAAACACATGCTGTAGGGTTTCAGTCTGTTTACTAAGTGTTTGTATAAATAAACTCTATATATAGTCTGTAACCTGTTATGTGTATAAATAATAAATAAATAAATAAATAGTAAGCAATAAAAATATGGTCTCCAACCTACCTATGTCGCTTTTCGCCAGGGTTACCAACAACCTCTACTAAAATTATCCCGCTAGTGAATTTTAGTTTTTCCCTTCAAGCCCCTAAATATATTATACCAAGGTTTTTCTATAGTAAAATTTTTTGATGGATAGTGTTATGCCAGTGAGTGATCCAACGTAGAGTTCGTAAGATACTGTCTCTGTCTCTTTCGTAGTTATAGAAAAAGGTCTTATCATAACTGCTATTATTCTATTTCTACTGTTGTTTGGTTTAGTAATAACTCTTTTACGAAAACCCTAAAAATAACCCTTTTAACACTTTAACCCCATAGGGTGAAAACCCCCATGTTATCACTTTTTTCGCCACAGAGTACATTTTAATCGCAAGTAAAGTTTATTTATTGTTATAAAATTCACATTAAATGAATAGTGTAGTGACCCTTATGGTGGTTCTGTAAATAGGAAGGCGTACCTGCGTATTCGGACTAGCTAGACCATGGCTTATGTTATGTTAATGTTATGTAAACTGAGAACGTTTTGTTAGAGGAGCAAAGTCGTGTCGCATTAAAACTAATGCGTTCAATAATTTAACCCCGCATTCCGTAATCGGAGACATTGCTTGCGTCTAACAGCATTAAAAGAAGCTTTATTGATAAGAGGTAGGTAGTTTATATACAATCTCATGGTATTCTATGGTCATTTTAAATCTTTCGGCTTACCAAGCGCTTTGGAATAGTATTATATTTGCCTACTTTCGGCTGCTGGACTAACGGACACGCAACCTTTGAACGCACAGAACTGAATCAGCACACATTAGCAAAGATCTGATTTCATTATTATAATAATGTTAATTAGCACTAACCATTTGAATAGTTTATGTAAATTATTTTCTCTTTACTGACCGTTTCTTTGTGAATAGAGGACGTTGATCTTTATGCTGCCAGTTTTATTTTTAAGTTGTTAGACTTTTTATTAAAAGTAATCTAATTATAAACATTCTTGCTAAACTTTTTTTTTTGGTTTACATTAATATCGCAGCCATTTTAAAGCCAGTGACACCACAGACTTCGAGTTCTGTAATCTGTCCTGTGGACTACGCAATAGCCTTAAAAAATGGCAACACTTCAGGAAGAGGGTGGTATCTTTTCTCTATCTTTGTCTGTGAGTGACACTAAAACAAGATAGGTTTAAATTTTAACTTGCTTGAAAATGCTCATTTTGAATTATTTACTAATTTTGCACTTTTAAAACCATTGGTTTTGTCAACATCTTACGTAAGCTTTTATTACTTCTTCCTTTTCCTTGCTTGTTATTTTGTATAAGCAATGAAAAACATTACTCCTTTCACTAATACCCTTTTTATTATAACACCCTAATTAGAGTATCATGCTAAAAAAACGATGCATTGGAAACACGTGTATTTTGCATTGGCTCTAATATACTGGTCCGACAAGTCAACGTCTGTTAGGCAGGCAGGTGCAAAGCGTCTTGAACCAGTTTTGCGTGTTTTTCTCCGATCTCGATATGGATAAACTCTCACGGATCAATTTATTGAATAGCGTTTGTCTCATCGTTTATCCTTTGCAAGCAAGTCCCTGCATGTTTGTAATAAAATAAAACAAAAAAAATAAGAAGAAAAAGTAAATCGATTTTGTTGAAAACTGTTTTTGTTTAATGGTTTCATGATAAAAAAAATAATTATTGATTAACTTTGGAAGCTAATAACTCACAAAGTACCTATGCACTTACTACATATACGTATATCTACAGTTAAATTTACTTGAGAACTTGAAAGGCATTTTTATAGACTTATTCAACGGCGTTTGACGCAATGAAGTGCGTGAAAAATAAATCCTTTAGTTCAATATAACTAACCTAAAAATGTTGACGGGCATAGCGAAACTATAAGGGTTTAATTTTGGCCATTAGATAAATATAAGAGGATACGATTCGCAGCGCCTCGCAGCGGGCTTCATACAAACGAATTTCTCATTTGTTTTTGACGTTTACTGATCAAAAACACTGTGAAATTTCTTAGTCATAATCCTAAGTCGAATACCTATATAAATATTGTAAAAAGGTTTTTATTAACTAGAAATCTTTTTGAGAATCTAGAATCCTGTATAACTTTATATTAAACCTATAAAATGTTAAAGAAAACTGGCACACTGCAGACCTAGATATTTATAACTAGAACATGACTTCAAAATTTCGTGGTGTTTGATAAGCAAGTGTCAAAAATAAGTGAGAAATTCGTTTGTATGAAGCACGCTAAAAGGAGCTCCGAATCGTATTCTCTTACGCAAGCAAGCAAGCTTAATAATTATGTTCACAAAACAAACAACTTTTTAACTTGACAATTACAAGAAATAATAATATTTAATTAAGTTTTGTAGGTAGGTTATTAATATTCATTAGCAAGAGAAAGGATGGCAAATAACGATAATGTAAGATTGTTCCTCTCACACTTTGATGTGCTTTTATCTGTTTTGAAATCATAAGAATCAATAAAGCTGTGCCTAAAGTAGGAGTCCGTTGTGATTAGTAGAAAGTATTTAGCAGAAGGTAGTTATTTAGTACCTACAAGATGTGCAGTAGGAGGTATTTGGTAGGTGTTTAGTAGATGGTAGAACGTATTTAGTAGAAGGTGTTTAGTAGAAGGTATTTAGTTAGAAGGTATTTAGTAAGAAGGTATTTAATAGAAAGTGTTTAGTAGAAGGCATTTAGTAGATGATATTAAGTAGAAGGTGTTAAGTAGAAGTTATTTAGTGGAAGGTGTTTAGTATAAGAACTTACCCCGTGTAGACAAATCTGTAAAACTAGTAATTTATAAACAATTAACTTTACAGAAATAAAACGCTCATACGAAATTTACTTCATTCATCATTTTAATGGTACTGAAAATAGGATACGTTTATAAGTTGGAAATTGTCTCCCTGCTAAGGTTTTTTCTAGGGACTATAGTATGGGATTTTTTTAAGAAACTACTTAACATCAGCCGGACCGTACGCCTGTTTGCCACGTAAGTGATAAAAAATTCGAGGAAAGCAGAAGTTAACATATACCTAGTAAGTTTCACCTAACAACTATCTTATTCGGCCTTTTTATTATTGGTTTATATGTAAATGTATCTAACATCATTTTTGCGATTTTGCGAAATTTACAGTGTCAAGTTATAAATTATTAAAATTTTAGTAAAGAATATAAAAATACTTCAGTTTTTTTTCAACTTTCACCTCATTAAGGTTTTTAGAATGGGATGAGCACTTATTGAGGAGCTGGAAGCTGGGAGTGAATGGAACTGCTGATAGATACCGCGTCTTCTTTTTTTTTAATATTCAACGTTTTAGTCTATGAGAAACAAATGTGACAGTGAAATGTGCGGTTTCAGAAAAACTTCCTCCCGTAAACGCTTAAGTTGTGGAAAAGCTAAGGTTTTCTCTGGAGACTATTGTACGGTATTCTTTAAGAAAGCCTAAGTAATCTTATTAAGGTATCGTTTTTGCTTTTGCAATGGGAAACCCTATAACTGTAAAAACATTTTTCATACGATGCATACCTATCTATATTGCTTAAATTAAAATGTATTAAATAGTAAAGCTCTTTAATTATATATAGTACTAGTTAAAAGGTCCATCAAGTAACGCAAAAGCTCATATGAAACTAGTGCATCGCAACCACCTGCGGTCACCCCTACGCCATCGCCAGCGGCCAGCCGCTTAATTAACTGGACCGGTTCTCTTGTGAAACCCTCTCGAAACATATAAACTTGTAATTAATTCTCTCGCAGTCTATTTAAAAGCTTCTGCGAGAGGCAATATTATCTATAAAAAGTTTATCGAGAGAAACTTAGCATTTATATCTTTTTTCGTAAAATTATATTATTATATTTAGTGTTTTTTTTTTATTTAAAGCTGTGTAGATTAGTATCACAATAAGTTTCTTTCCATGTGGTCGAAGATAAAAAATGATGTAATAGTAGTATGTGCATTTCTTCTACTTTAATTCTATTATCCTCGAAGGCACTACGCCAAAATCTTGGAGCAGAATCGCGGTCATGTTTTCTTCAAAAAAGGAGAGCTCGCCTCATTGAAGAACTATAGACCCATTTCGCTTCTGAGCCATATCAATAAGCAGTTGTCTAGGGTCATTACAAATCGTATAGAACGCAAGATTGACAAACTCCAGCCTCCCGAACAAGCCAGTTTGGGGAAGAAAGGTTCTCGAGTGGCGACCACGGATCGGAAGACGCAGCGTAGGTCGGCCTCCTACCAGGTGGACAGACGATCTGGTCAGAGTTGCAGGGCGCGGGCGGCTCAGGACCGTTGTGGAGACATATGGGGAGGCCTTCGTTCAGCAGTAGACGTCTTTCGGCAGTATGTACATACGTACTTGAAAGTATTATATATGTATACTAGCTTATTCCCGCAACTTCGTCTGCGTAAACTTTTAAAAAAAAAGTTTTTGACTGTTTACTGTTTTACATACAATAACATTGGAATTCTCATACACATTTTCATCCTCTATTTTGCCGTCTAGTGAATAATTTTTCAAAAACGGTGAATCCGTGAATAACTTGAATCTTAATTTTTAACGTTTGAGCCATTTACATGCAAACTGCCAATCCATATTTTACCCCCTTAGGGGATTAATTTCCAAAAATCCCTTCTTTTCTTAGTGCACACTTACGTCATTTATGGAACGTTTGTGCAAAATGTCATGCTTCTACACACGTTTCAGCTGTTTATTGATCAATGCGTCAGTCAGGCAGTCAATTTCTTCTTTTATATAAATATAGCTGAACCGGCGAACGTTTTTTCTTTTTTTAAAACCACCTAATAGGGTTGTACTAATTCAGAAACCTTCCCCGGCGTGTGCATAATAACTTACCAAAATTTCATTACAATCGGTTTACCCCTATTGCGCGAGTCCGATTCGCACTTGGCCCTTTTTTTTCTCAGGAACCTTCCTCGGCGTGTGCATAACAACTTACCAAAATATCAGTAAAATCGGCTTACCCTTCTTGCGCGAGTCCGACTCACACTTGACCCTGTCTTACTCGCACTTGCCCCATATTTTCCTTTCTCGGAAACATTCCGCGGCATGTGTATAACAACTTAACAAAATTTCATTACAATCGGTTTACCCTTATTGCGTGAATCCGACTCGCACTTCACCCTTTCAGTTACGTTATCTACGCTACCCATTTACGTTATCTACGGATACAAACAAAAACAAAAAGTGAGCCGGTAAGCGGTCACCCATCCAATGACTGTCCAAGGCCGACGTTGCTTAACTTTAAATGTCGTTTTCAACAAACAAATGTGTTACTGTTTCTCTTAATAATAGCTAGATGGTACGGGCTTGAGCCTGTCCGTCTGACACTTGGCCAGTTTTTATTATTCGTTGTTATACTTCAGAGCTCACACTATATTCACTGTAAGTTTGAATGTTTTACTGTTTTCACGATCGAGTAAAGCCAACGAATTAGTTGTTTTTTGTATGGGGACACCCCTTAAATTTTTACTTATCATATTAATCCGCCATTATAAAACATATTGTGTTGGAATTACAGACTTCTACTTATTTCGGTCTAAAAGAGATGCCTTTATTAGTTGAACAGACAGACAGGCAGTCTTGGCTCAGTGATAGGGCTGCAGTTGGCACCCTTTGGGCACCGAACCTTTAAAACTATAAAAGTAACCTTGAGTGTTTGAAATCCGACAGTCTCATATCAAATAAACAATTTACTGTGTCAAAAAAAAAATCTATAGTGACAGACGGTAATTATCTATACCCTATTTACCATTTTTAAAACGGAAAACTAATAGATTTTAAATGGGGTAGAAGAACTTTGTATACTGTGCTGCCATCTATAAGCTTGCATAACTAATTTGACTGCAGCGCAATTACGGCCAGTGACTTTGCACTCATAATCGATTCAAAAAAGGAAGACAGGTGCGCAAGTAACCTGTCAGAGCCCCGGTGGGGTTCAGTTATTTTAATGATTTCATTTCTTTTCTAAGCGTTTGAGTTAATATAAAGTAAAAATAATCAATTTTAATGAGATGGAAATTGTGTATACAGATTTAATTATGTAAGTTTCTCTTTTTAAGTTGTTGTATGTGCATTAAAAAGGATTATTCTGTTAGTCACAAAAAGGATAATTCTTCTAGTCACAAGTCGTATGTACGTACAGGTGAACTCGTACTAAGTGCTTACTTATTTTGTATTTAAGTATTATAAGTTACGTACAATTAGAAATAGGTTCTATTAGCTTTCTTCAAACTTTTTGCATTCGTTTAAGAAGCTCGTAAGTAAGTACGAGATATTTATGTAATGCTAGAATTTAAGTGGTAGGTATAAGTAAAAAGTCGCTAAGTATACTATGCTTAGGTACCTTTTTTTTTCTCTGGATATTAAATATATAAATCTGGTTTATATATTTAATAGCTGACCCGGAAAATTGTCTTTCGCTTTACTCCCCTTTTGAACAATCTCTATTAATTACACATCATATACCTAAACTATAAAATAAGTAATTCTTCTATCATATAGAAGACTCAGTACCCATTAAGACGCGTTAATAATTACCAAAAGTCATTCAGTGCAAGTCAATTTGTCCCCTACGCCCATTACAGAACCGTTATATTACACTCAACCGCTCATGATATCAAGTGACAGGCGCGTCCGCGCTGCTAGGGTTGCGAGCCGACGACAGAAGAGGTATTACGTAGTAATAACACTGCCTATTCATCAATGAAAACCCCAAAACCCTGTCAGTATTAACGGAAAAAATCGTACAAGGCAGACAGAGACCAAGGTGGGTTAGATTTATTTTTACTATCTAGTGACAATAGTTTAAATTTTAACAGCAGTTAAAATGACACGTCGTCGTTCGCGTAGACTTAAGCGCTTTTATTAATTTTCTACCGTTTAATGTAGCGCGATGAAGCAAATAACGGTGGATACCATTTTAAACTGCCAAAACCACATTAAAATCGGACTTGTGGTTGCGTGATTCTTTACCAATTCAATCCTTTTTACAAGCTTTTTTAATATTATTAGTTTACAGAAACGCATCTGTTTTCGATCTTATTAGTGTATAGTTTAATTTTATTGGTGAGTATCCATAAGGTTCAGAAGAATTTGCCAATACGCGCCTTATCGCATTAAACTCACTAGATCACAAGCGCTATCTGGAACTATATTATATGCAGACCCTCACAAATAGTAATTAAAATCTTAGAAATAAGTAATATATTATACATTCTTATATAATTATCAATATAAATAAATATTTACATATCAAAGATGCAGTCAAAAGATTAACCTCGAGCCAGGACTTGAACCTGCGACCCTTACATTCCGTGTAAGTGCTCTACCACTGAGCTACCGAGGTACAAGTCTGACTGATGAAAATCTCAACTACATCTTTGATTTGGAAATACGCTCGTAACGAGCGTCACATACAACTCCTAGTGACTTATAAAGTCCTAGTACACCAATCTTATAAACACACAAAATCTTCATTGAAGTAAGAAATACAATATATACATACATAGAAATAATCTCTCTTCGTTTATGACTCCCTGAAGGTTATTTAATATATATAATGTTATATAACCTTCAGGGAGTCATAAACGAAGGGAGATTATTTCTATGTATGTATATTTATATTGTATTTCTTACTTCACTGAAGATTTTGTGTGTTTATAAGATTCTTATATAATTAATGTTTTTTATACAATTAAATAGATGTGACGTAAAATGTGGGCCGCACTGGGCCCGCGTGTGGACTATGGCCCAAATCCCCTTTGCTTATGAGGGTAGGCCGTGCCCTAACAGTGGAGACGTATGAAGGCTGGCGAGAACAGATACACCATATTGATACCTTTAGAAAATTGCTTTTTATATTCTGATATTTTATACAATGCTTCTTTATATGTGAATAAATTAATGTACTACATATTTATATGGTAAATATATTTTATAAAAGTATGCAGTTTCTTAATTAACGGTTACCTTATCTATTATATAACGCTATAACAAACTTATTCACGATCTATTGGTGTCTTAGGAATGTGATACCTTGTGGAGTGGACACAGCTGTATAGCGACTATATAGCTGTGTGATTTGACTTTGTCTGTATACCTGAATAGACAAATCCTGTTTACCAGCTCATACAGGCACCTGTCGTTCAGCTATTTTACTATGTTGGTACTTAGGTGTATTGTATATTTTCTACTCCGGTTATCAAATAACCTGACCCTTCAAAATTTAACGATGTCGTTATATTAAATTAAAATAGTATCGCATTCGTAGGTAGTACATATCACCTACTAGGTATAGGTAAAAGACAAAAGATAAGCATATTTTTAAAAAAATTGGAAAATCCAAAAGTGCACGCCTCATAGCGGTCATTCACATTTAAAAAAAAAATCTAAAACAAAATCTCAAGTTTTTTCAAATAAAATAACAAATAAGGTGAGGAAAAAATATACTATAAAATAAAAATAAAAAATATATATATAGATATACAGTATACAGTGGTATATTAGTTTTATATAAATTATAATTAAACGACAGTACTTAGAACGCTAATATTAACTAGGAATCAGCACAGTGTAATACTTTATATGTATATATATATTAAAAACAAAAGTATTCCGGTAAGATGAATTTTTCGACCAATTTCTCTGCCACATACATGGTCACATAAACACAGACTCACGGACGTCCAAGAATGATTAGTTATTATTTATTATATAAAACAAATTAATTGTTTATAAAATGTACCATATGTGCTAGACAGATTATTTAACTTCATATTAGTGCACTCATATTATCCTGTAAGTGTTATATTAAAAAAAAAACGTCATTTAAGTTTCGAAAGACTGGGTTTTTTGACATGTCGAGAGTATGAGGCTTGCAATAAAACAGAAGGAAGGAATTTTAGTTTTAATTCATAGTGAGTACTTTTTAAGAGCCCTCTCACACCCCACTAGCGCCGCCATTAGATATCCTTAATTTTCTCTTCGTAGAAAACGAACGGCCACTTTTAGTAAAAATGCCAACTACAACTCACAGATATTATTTAGAAACTATATAAAACCTTCTAAAAATAGCTTATGACTAGCTTTATATTTGAGACATTTGGATTTTAGAAATTCGTTTTTTACGAAGAGAAATTGAGGATATCTAATGGTGGCGCTAGTTAGCTGCTATATGCGCCTCAACTTTTAAAGAAAAAGATCGCATCTTGCGATTAAACATTTTCCGTCTTATACAAACTTTTACACACTCGGGTTTTAATTTCAAAATATGTCCTTCATATTGCTTGCCTATGTGTCGTATATGAACCTGCCTGTCTAATTTCATGTTTATATATAGGCAGATATAGGTGAACCCCGAGGTTTTGAATCTGCCATTATATATCAGTTACTTATGTAGCTTCTTTTTTTATACATAGGTATATATGTATGTATAAAAGTTAGACAGGTCACTATATAGAATACTGCTGTAGATACAGTTTTTTGGCTGACTAATTAATATCTCTCTATGCTTAGTTTTTACAAGACAAGAAGATAGGTACCTAATATAGAAACCGACCTCTAAATTTAAGACACACCCAATAGATTCTTCCGCCTCGGCCATTAGGGTGTGGCTAGTCATGATTCAGTAGTGGGTAAGAAGCCACATTATACATAATATATTTTCGTTTTTTTTTGTAAGAAATGCATGATATTTTAATTTGATAGGTCGGCAACGCGTGAGTGATACTTCTGGTGTTGCAAGCGTCCATAGGCCACGGTGACCGCTTACCATCAGGCGGACTGTGTGCTTGTTTGCCAGCTTTTAGTGGTATAAAAAAAAAACTAAGGTACTTTGAAAAAAATGTTCTTGATAACGTAACGTTGTAACGTAAAATGTTTAATTATTGTATTTTGACAGTAATTTTTTTTTAAAGAAGAGGATTTAATTATTGTTTTTTTTTAAACTTAGATATAACTACTCCTGTAAGTTACACCGTTTAGGTATTCTCTGTTTTCTTAGTTATCCTTTATTGTAAATTTAAAATCAAGAAAACTATGATTTTGGCTTGAAATATAAAAATGGCTAAATGCACAATCAGATAAAAACAAGAGATTTAACTATATTCTACTTGACTTTTCTTATTTGAGCCAGAATCATAATTTTGTTAATATTAAGTTTACAAAATAAGACAATTAAGTAACAAACAAGACTGGGTGTACGTACTCCAAAGTATAGCAGTCATATTTTTTCTTTGCAGTTAGCCATTCACGTATTTACATTAGAGTTAAAATATTCTCTTAGTAAAATACTTGCCTTCGGACACCCATGTTTTTCTTATAAAGTTGAGTTTTATTGTAATTACAAATACAATTTACTACAACTTTGATTCTCCTTGTCTCAAAAGTTAAGGTTCGGCATAGATTTGTCAGTCGGTAAGACAGGAAATTTTTTTTACAAAATTTGTTTATTTATTTAGATTTTTCCTTGATATGTATTATGGCGTATCTTTGAAACTCGGTCAATAATAAAATCTCACCCGTTATCATTAAAAAAATAGTAATATAGCAGTCTATCAGTTTGTGCAATATGTATTTAAGGATAAGATTTGTTAATTTTCTTATTGGTTTTTGGAATAAATAACAAGGAATAAAAATATTTGGTTGTTTATTTGATAAACAAAAAAGTAAATTTACATACAAAACAGTTTTTTTTTATGAAAGACATTTAAACATCTATGAAATTTAATAAAGTAATAATCCATCAACATTTACACATAAAATTAACATATTCTAATATCACAGATAAATTAGTTGCTAACTATATTGTTGTTTTTTTACAATAAAAATAAATCACTCAAATTAGTATGTATTTACAAGTTAAAACTAATGAAGATAAAATGGTTGTATATATAATATGAGTGGGTAGGTTCACTAAGTCTGTTCACAACCTTAGAGAGAGAAATAATTCGTTATTCCTCATTGTAACACACTATAGTAAATATGACAATAGATAATAATTATATACAGAAAAATCAATATTTCAAAAGGTAGATATTTTTTTTGTACAAATTAAAGTTATTGCACTATATTTTAAATTATTTTTGGAAGCATAAAATATTTTTGACTAAATTATTGAACGTATTAACGAAACTGCGACAATTATTTATGTATTTTTTTCATTAAAAAATATTTTTAGCATATCTCCAATCAATTGAATTACCGAGTTTAATCCCATTTTCGTTAATACATCTGTGGCATGATATGTAAATAAACCTAAAACTATCTCGGGCAAGCGTTGGATTCTGGAAAGAGGAAGCAATGTAGCGATAAGAACCTGAAACAAAATGATTTTTTAAAAATAGAATAGGACTTGTCTAATTTACGTTAACTAAAAAGTCCTTGGCTACGCCTGTACTATGAGGACTGTTGATATTTTTTAACTTCCTCTTTTTCTTACTTAATCAAGTTCACTTTAAAAAGCAAACAGAATATTATTCGATTATGCATTGTCTAATAAAAAAAGGCTTCTATTAAAATGTATGTAGTTGCTCGTAAATTTTCGTAAAATACCTATATAAATATAAATAAGACGACACATACTCATCCCTTAAAAAAATGGCAGATACTTGCCTGGTCGGATCCTTTGCTATCTCGAACCCTGGTACATCGACAACGTTCCACAGGCCATTGTTCTTGCTGTAGCCGAAAGATATCTGATCTTTGAAAGTCTCTGGATCAAGTAATTTCATTGGTTCAAGGTGAGAATGGAATTCTGGTATATTAGTTAGATTTGTTTCCAAGATATATTCTGTTGAGAAAGAAATCATTTGAAATACACATTCCATAGTTTCCATATATTGACCTGGAGATAAATTCGATAGCGACAAATAGAAACTTACCAATCAGGTAACCCATAGAAACGTCATCTGGGAACTGTTCGCTTTTGCAGATTAGGTTAAATTTTCCCGCTCTGAAGAATATTAGTTACATTTTAGTATGATACACGTAAATTCAAATAAAATTTGTTATGTAATACTAAATGTAAAGTTCTTGAATATTTTTTTCTTTACAAATTAGTTATGTGCAGTATAAACATAAATAGAGCGTGACTTGGTGATGCAAACGAATTTGGAATAGTCTCAACAACTTACCCTGCGAATGGTGACATCTTTAGAGCTAAACTTCTACTTATACAGAATCCAGCGCCACCAGTGCCAAACCAAAAGGTTGACATAACCTAAAACAAAGTCAATAAATCAATTAACAATTGATTTCGCCGACAATTACTAGCTCGATACAATGTAATCCCCAGTAGGGTTACCAATGAGTCGTTGGATACACAACCATAATCTATCATCCCCAAAAAAAGTTTTCTTCTGACCGATATGCTACTTAAAAATATACTTTAAAGTGTAAGTAATCAAAATTTATTATATTATGTGAAGTGAAAGTAAACAATGGAAATGTAATCAAAAGTTCAAAAAGTGCAACAACATTGTACCGTATTGTCATTAGCAATCTTGACAGGTTCTCGAGTGGAAGTCCGACCCAGGTACCAGTTCTGTTGAGGGTTGTAATTTTGCAGCACGCTCACCAGCCGAGGCACGTTCACGTAGTTGTCATCGTCGAAGTGACACAGCCATCTGGTGAAGATGTTTACTTTTGAGGCAATAAATAATGAGAAACCCTAGCTCATAATAGAAGAAAAGACAAGGAAAAAGTGACTCTGGCTTCCAAAGTACGTCTTACTCATACTCATACTCATACTCATTTATTCATAATAAAATTATATGTCAAATGTTGCAAATATTTCATTATTATAAGTTTTCATTATTACATTTTAATTGTTATTTAAATAAATTCTTTTATGTTATAAAATGCGTTTTTAATAAGCCATGTTTTTAATCCAGAAAAGAAGATTGTGTCAGATGTGATATTTTTTATGTCCTGAGGGATTTTGTTATAAATTTTTGGGCCCATTGCGTACATGGTTTTGCTTGTTTTTGTGAGTCTGCCTTGTACGGTTTTTAGATTTTTGCTCTGTCTTGTTTTATATCGTCTGTCAGTAGAATTGTCAGGAAATAAATTAGGATTATGTCGAACAAATTTTGCTATGTCAAAAATGTATTGAGAGGTCAATGTCATTATGCTTTGTTCTTTGAAAATGTTACTTCAAAAGTAGTGGAAATCATAATTGACACACTGCAATAGATGAACTGATGAACAGATTAAAATAAATCACTGTTCAACCATATAGGGCTTACAATTAAATTGTTCTATAGGAAAACAGGCTGTTCGATAGGAAAACAGGCTTTTCTAGGAAAATATTTCCGTAGAATATTATCAGTGTTAGTAGCAAATAAAACTTCTAGGGACTGTTGCAGTCCTATTGCCTTACAAACACATTTTATCATTATTTTCATCATCAGTTTATAGAATTAAGAAATACAATATAAATATACATACAGAGAAATAATTATTTTATTTTTATAACTCCTTGAAGGTTAAGGACTTAGAAGAAAACATATCACATATATTTTTTGACTAAATCTTTCCTATGAAGATAACATAGAGCAATACGGCATCCTGACGCGACCAGGAGGAAAATAATGAATTAAATTTATAACGTTAGCAGAAGTTATTGTAAATCTATGTTTATATTTTGTAATCATAAACAGACAGAATCGAAATTGAAATTATTGCGAATGAAAACTTAAATTTGTCAAAGATTAAAATCAGTACTTAAATTAAATTGATATTCAACAGCAACATTATCTTACACGCTGTAATATCAAAAGCGTGTTGTGTTTACAAATCGTCAAGAGAATCCGCTGCTGCATGCACCTAATAATTTGGTTAGGCTATAATTTTCCGACATTTACTCGAGATGAAAATAACATGTTGTAGTCCTGCAGCTGACTTCAGTTGCAATATTGCGTACGACAAATGGCTTCGAGACAGCAACTAATAATCTAGATCTGGTTTTTGCATGTCGGGTTTACATTTGAGGTTGGGCGGTGAGCACGGATTGCGTTCTTGCATACCGGACACCTGTTTAATTGGCAGCTTGATAACTGTAACTGCCTACTTGGTAATACATTTCTTGTACTCTGATTGTATAACATAAGTAAGGCTGTTAGGAATCAAAGTAAAATCAAAAAACATTAAATTTTATAACTGTGTACCTAATAATCTGGAGGTGAAGTTTAAAATTACTAAAAAGGAAAATTTTAAATATTTATAATGTACAATGTATACCTACATCTAAAGTTATAAAATATATCTTCTGACACATAATTTCCAAGATATAAAAAATACCTGGGTTAAAAAAGACATCGAACCACAAAATGTAGGTGACGAAATTTATTAGGAAACCATGGAAAGTCATCATGAGAATAAAAAAGGTTCTAAGAAAAACAAATCATCAGAAGTCCAGTGTAAACGCGTGAAAATTATTGTGAGACCAAAATAATATTGGATCAGCTCTCCAAAAACTATTAACGTCTGTTTTGTTTGTAGAGCCCCGGGGCCGACCAAACTGAGTAATGATATTGTCAACTGAAGATGTTAAACAAAAAACAGTTAAATATAAACAATGAGACTCTAAAAATAACATTCATACAACTAGCTATGCCCCGTGGTTTAACCCGAGTGATATTTATAGCCTAAATAGAAAGTATAGGCTACGTGTATACGCAAGCACTGGGTGTAGTTTTACCTATTCTGTGGTAGGTGCAAGTTTCAAACCCGATAGTTCACCAATTTTTTTATTTATAGAACAAACAATTTAAAATTTACAAACAACAATTTAACAAGAAATTTATGATATTATTATGATTAATTATATGATTGAGGCAAAGAAAATTATGTCGTGAATTCCGAAAGAAAAAAACTTGTACATCAAAAGGATCAAACAAATACAGCAGACAGAATATGATGTTTCAGTATTCATACTGTTATGATTTTTTTTTTGCGTTACATTGACACTAGATAATAAAATGCATACCTTGTACCTATCTACCTGTTATTCATCAGAAACTAGTGGACACATTCCATCCTACGTATGTCCATTATAATTCGACATCTCCTAAGCATGCTGCGTTGCATTTAAGATATAGATAACATTATGCGTGCATACTGAACCCTAATATGTTTATATCACCTACGTATTTGTGTTCATCAGAAACTAGTTGACATATTTATACCTATCGTGTGTACACCAACCTTCGTTTAGTCTTTGTACTGAATATGAAATGATCCGGAACTAAATGGAGTGCAGCTTGCACAATGATTGGTCTCTCGATTGTACTGGATATTAAAACGGAATTTGCCAATCAACTACCGCTATGCTGTGTTGCATTGCATTACGTAACTTGAACTATATCTGATGGATATGTAAATGAAATTGTTTTCTACGAACTAGTTTAACTAAACTGAAATAAAACTAATAAGTGGTGAACGGAATCTATAAAATTATCATTCAATATTAGCTAAGACGCGTTTCTAAAAACAGAAGTTGAGAGCCTCTTGTATTTAGAAAAACAAAGACTAATGCAAGGTGTTTACCGTCCACAGTATATTTGGGTTCAGTGTAGAACTGTTTGGTCAAACGAAAACTAGTTTTGAAGAAAAGCCTGCAACGATTTTACGTACATAATCTATGCATTTTTATCATACTTTGTTTCTCTTCCTATTTTGTATATAGTGGTGTGGTTTGTGTTAAATGTTGCCAACTTTTTAATTCATTTATCAAACCTTAACCGAAATTATTACTATTTAATTACCTTTAAATCAATAAAAAATCATCGATAATAAAATAAGCTACATAAACATGACTTGAAATATTTGCAAATACAATTTTTTACAGTAAATTTAACTACAGCTCAGACACATGTAGGTTTAGTCAGGCACAATTTCAGAGCTGATTTAATGGTCATCTTTTGAGTGACTCTGTCAATTTTTTTTCCAATATTGCCGTATACGTTAATGATAATTACTTTATTCGTATTTGCCTCAAGCAAGAAAGCATTCAATGTAGTTCAAAACTGTCTTTCATCCTTCATAATTACGGACGATATTTATCATAGTTATAATTACGTCTATAAGCGATAATTACCGCCAGGCATCACATCACTTACCTACACGTGGGACCAGCTTTGCTTTGATTACCTTATAATTGCTGAACCGAGTTAGCTTTGATTGACGACTGACTATGTGATAGACGTTTAACATGAAATCATAACATTTGGTCTTTTATAATAACAGCCTTCGTATGCAACAGATCAGATTCGACGAATTAAACTATGGTCTGATTAATAGTTGATGTTATTGAAATATGCACGCCACAGGAAATGTTTGTACATATTTTAAAGGTCACATTGACTATCATAATTATACATATATGCATACTATATACAAATGAACATGTCGTCTGTTTTAGATATATTATATATCTCTTTTTTTTTAAATAGCTTACTCAAGTTGTCCTTTCGTAGGAGATTATGGCTGAGATGGATGGATGGCTGGATAATGCAGATGATGATGCAGCATTAAGCGAATTATAAAATAATGTAATTTGATCTTCATCATATTTGTTTTCAAATTCAAATGCTTTATTTCTCAAAAATAGGCTATTATATCACTTTTTTGAAGTTAATAAACTATAAGTTACTGGTTACAGCCGCTTCGAAGTCAAAATGCCGTTCTGATGAATGAAAAGGCGCAAGAAACTCTCCAGCAGTCGCTCTTAGCATTTTGATTAATAAATAAAAATCTCAAGTAAATTATATTAACAAAAAAAGATTCAAAAATTATTTAATCCCATGCATTTTTGTCATCAAGGTATTCTTTAACTGTGTAAAAACCTTTTTGACAAGTTAATGTTCTACAACATTATATTATATTATAGAACTTTAATTTTCATACTCCTGCATGAGTTTTTATTGTAAAAGCGGATACATTGTCCTTTAAATTATTTATCTATTTTCTAAAGACTTGTGTGAATCAGAACAAGTTTGCATCTATTTTACGTATTACGATTATAAATATCGCTATTATTTTTAAAACAATGAATATTTTTATGAACATAAATTGAAATTATTTAATATATACTGACACAGTATAGAAGTTAAAAAGATCATTGATACTAACTTTTTCCTGCTCTCCAAAAAATAATCGTATTCAGCTGACATCTTGCAACACAGGTGAAGTAGAGAATGCGTAGCAGGGCATTTTGTATTTATCATGTGTCCGTCTAAAAAAAGATACAGATATTAATATTGACCTTGCTGAGTTTATTAATAGTATAAATTAATTGGTTTAGCTTTAGGTTCCTGGTAAACTAATTTGGGAAAATAAAATTTTAAAGTGAGGGAAGGAAAATTAGTTATTTTGTACATGAAATATTTCAAAAAAACATTAATGGGTAAGAGAAGAGGGACTTTTCGGAACCTTTATTAAAAAAAATTATGATTTGGTAGATGATAAGAGGGCAAAATGTTTCAAAATTAACTCTGATCCTTCAAGAATTCAGACGCTGTGTGAATGTGTGTTAAGTGTTCAAACAGAAAATAGATAAAATAAAGGACCTACATAAAAAAATAGACAATAGACACAAAATAATTATACTTACTTGTTTGCTCTTGAAGAAGCTGATTTTCTGTGTCGGTGAAAAACCATATCTAGAACAAAATTATCATTTAAATTTCCAAGTGACATAGAGGTCGAGTGATAGGGTTATGACTGTCTAATGATAGTGATAAGATATCATTGTACCAGATTTCATGATCAACCATATGATCATAAACGACGAACGAGTTTAAGGTATTTTATGTTACACTGGCGTAATAAGGTTATTAGTTGAACATATAATCTTTCACTGAAACCATTTATAGCGTAGATGGTAGGAAAAGTAATTTAGTATCGAAACACCAGCAGAATTAAACATCGTAACAAACAATCAGACACACCCAAACACACTGACACACACACACACACACACACACACAGACATCCATATACATGATACACAAAGCATATCTAAAAACTTGTAAAAACAATATGTTTAAAATCAGGACAGTTATCTGGGTATACATTGTCATTTAAATTTTTAATGTAAATAGTAAAAATCCAATCATTCATACAAGGTAATATTTTATTATTATTGTTATAACATAGAATATATTAAAAACTCTTAGAAATATGGTTTATTATACTGTAAACCGCTGTGTGACTTTAATGTTTCCTGCTGTGTACATTTATCTCGCTAGAACGACAACGACAGAAGTTCTGTTAGAATTATTATAAAACATATGATAAGCAATAAATAAAGTAACCAACAAATTACTAACTGCTAAACGGTTTTATCTTAAAGTACGATATATTTTCATCCTAGTTTAATATGTATTACCAATGTTTTGATCTTTGAATTATTGATATATAGGAAAGAATACTGCAGGTATGTTATATATATTACGTAGGCAATATTTAAAGGTTTATTTTAGACTTATTTAAAATGCACAACAAAAAACTTATCACCCGTCAATTTATTTACATCAATTAAATAATATTTACATAAATAGAATTATTGTAATGCAAACAAATTGAATCTTTAACAAAACTAATACCTACTAAAAAGAATCTGAAAATGTGCATCAATACTATATTTTATTACTATATTATATTTTTTCCTGTAATGTGCGAGAAAAAAGTTGTCCAATGTACAAAAACATTATTTTTATATCAAATATACTGATTGCACATCAAACTAACCAGAGCGTACAATATATTTTTTCCATTAAGGATCTCAAAACTTGCTCAACATATGTGTTAAAATTTCAGAAAACACGCACAGCAAAATATATTATCATTAAAGCAAAGTATTGCTATTTATATAGCATTATTTTTAAAGGTTGATCTAATATAGTGAGAGATACTTTGCCGCTAAGTAAGTGCCTCTAGCAGAAATCGGTGGATTGACATTTATTATGTTGAAAAACACTATTGTTTATACGGTGTAAACTGCTGTATAACAAGCCTTTATTAAAACGACGCACAATTGCGTCGATGACGAAAATTATCGATGCAATCCGATGCTTGTAGGATCTATGTTATTTGAACGTATGACAGCTCCCGCGTTGATCCTGCCAGTAGTTATATGGCCATGTCCCCCTTTTTTTAAAAAAAAAATACCATTAATGTGACAAACAAGCTAACGGCCCGCCTGATGGTAAGTGGTCAACGTAGCCTATGGACGGGAACACCAGGGGAATCACTCGCACGTTGCCGACCCTTAAAAAATCTAATAACTTCCTTCTCGAAGAACCCCATGTATTCCTTAGAGAAAACCTTGGCAGCTCATTCCACAACCGCTTGGGTTACGCGGGAGGAAGTCTCTCTGAAACCGCACTGTGTGAGAATGAATTCCCTGCCGATGGCGAGCGGTGCGATGGTAAAAAGTAGCGGTGGGCACCATTTCGAACAATTCCTCAGAACACATCCCATTGTACAAGCTGTAAAACACATACAGGAAGGCAAAGTCTCCCCTCAGACTTAAGGGCTCAATACGGCAAGTGAGTTTGGGATCGTTAAGCCATGCATGTCTCTATGCAAGCCGTATAAAGGCGATTAGACGGTTCCTTAGATCTTACTCAGTTATACTTAACAATGGGACTATTACGACAAGATAAAATGGTGTTTCACTTAAATAAATTGCCTTATGTTTAAAAAAATAGAAGCTATATTTCAGGAAAAATGAATTACAAAGTTTATTGTGCGCTTGTCATTATTAGATATGAGTTCATAAAAAAAATCTTCGCTTTTCAATTAAGGCTGCGGTATAGGCCAGACCGTGAAAATAAGCCGTTTTTGTGCAAATTTTGTGGCTAAACTATAGCATTTAAAGGATTGAAAAAAATATATGTTATAAACCTTGCTTTTGTCTAGTGATCATTTAATTAATTACCTTACTGAATGATTTTCATTTATTGTATTTAATGCAATAAAAAATCTGGAAGTGACCATTGTTTCAACACTTGTGCAAATTTTTAAAGCGTGTTTTGCATTTACTTGTAATGAAAGTTGGTTAAATAATAAGAATAACTTGTTATCTAGTGCATTGACTCTAAATTGTAGCAAAAAGTCAAAAAATGTGACTACAAAACGGTAATAACGTTAAATTCCATACAAAAAATTAAAAGTTTCAAAGTGTCATTACGGTATAAATTACTTAAGAAGTATATAACATATATATCTCATAGTAATATATTTAACATTATCTAAGGATTTATAGTGCATTTACATACACAACGTTAGAATTACAGAAATTAGCTTTCTAGCCTATATCGCCTTCTTAATAGCAATGCGTGACGAACTTAAATTGTTGCTAAAATAATAATATTACGAGGTAACTATTTTGCTGTGTAATCAGTATTTTTGATTCGGATTGGGATATGTTTTGTAACATTCATAATCTCTGAAAATTCTCAATTTTTGCTATCGTTTCTATAAATTTTAGACCTTAAGTAAAGAACTATGTCGCACATTAAATAAAATTAAATAAAATAACTATGCAAATAAAGATAGTAAATATAGTATAAAAAGCAATTAATATAAAATTGTTTAAATGTTTTTTTAACTCAAGCAAATACGAGATAGCTATTTTAATTCGGTAGTAATAGTAGATTTGTAATTTCCGTCCATCTGTCACAGCATATAAATAAATATTAAAAATAAAATTAAAATCATAATAGCGACCTAAAAACTTATTTGATAGACATACTTGTAAGAGTAAAAACAAATGCTCGAGTTTTAAATCAAACAATACAAACACAATGAATATTATGTAGTCGGTGGTGGCCGAGGGGTTTAGACTTCATGTCCCATGTGGCGGAGGTTCGAACCCCGGGGTCGGCGTGTATCAATGAGTCCTTTCTTAATTTCTCAAGTACATTGATTTATTTATTCACACCACTGGCTATTCAGTGAAGTAAAACATCGTGAGGAAACCTGCATACGTCAAGAAAAAAAAGACGTTTGTGAAGTCCACAATCCGCACTGGGCCTGCGTGTGGACTTATGGCCCAAATCACCCTCGCTTATGAGGGTAGACCATGCCCCAACAGTGGGGACGTATGAAGGCTGGCAAGCAATGAATGTGTGCTTCAAATGCCAATGGAACTTTCTTTTTAACTATTTGCTATTAATAAGGATTAATGATAATCCATAAATTATCTGGTACAGAGAAGCGTACAAAATGCACTTGAAGAAGCAAATTTAATGTCAAACTAATAATAAAACTGACTTTTTAAAAGTAATTTATCATATCCATTTCTCTACATTAGATATCACAAAAACTGACTGTCGTTAAAAACATTGTAAGTAGGTATATGTCGAAGGCAAATCGTATAATTCGCCGTTTTACAATATGCCTAGGCCTAGGCCTAAAGTATGGAATAGAATTTATCATATAACTGAACAGACAGAAGCTTGGCTGGAACGCTCCGCCCGCAAAAGAGAAACTGAACCTAACCTAACATACATGACTTATAAACAGCGATTTCTGTTCCTTTCGTTTCAATACTTTACGATCTGCCTAGGCATATTGTAAAACGGCGAATTATACGATTTGCCTCCGACATATATATAACTTGAAATAATAAAGATTTATTTTGCATGCATTTGCTTAAGAATTCTTCCAGCTACAGTTGTCTGTTTTGAAATAAGAAGAAAAAACCCTTATTCCGCATTCAATGTAAGTATAACAGAATAAAAAAATTATGTTAGTCTTGTTTGCTAGAGATTAAATAAAAGTTTATCGATTTAAACCCACTCTTGGGAAAGAAATGGACTATGTAAAACCAATGGGAACGCATAATAATATGAAAAGGATATTTTTTATTGTCGTGTGCCGGTCCCTTGTCACGTGACCGGCGTGTGCCGAGCCGAGCCGAGTCACGAGCGCGGCGCAGGCGCACCGCCCGAGTACAATAGATTTATGTCGGACCTTCGAGCCGCATTAACGGTCCATTATGCACGCTCCAGATTCAGGAAATGCGAGTTAAACGGGTGCCGCAGTACTGCACGATCGCCTGGGACCGTTTGGGATCGAAAGATCTCTCTATTGCAGTTGAATTATTGAAACGATAGACTGGAAGTTTGGTCAAAGATTAGTAAATTCTTTGGTGTAGATTTTCTTAAAATTGTTAGAGAAGGGAGATTAAGAGGGCCCCCAACGCGCATATTCATTTGCTTTATGGGCGTGGAAAATAATTAATTACAATAACGTATATCACATAATATATAAAAATTCTATTATAGTAATTTTCTAGCTTTGTAGTTACATAAACATTTCATGAAATAAATGATGTTCCCGCTACTAGTTGATAATGAGTTATGAATTTAAAAATAGAAAAACGAGAGGTTCGGCCGTTATTTTTTTAAAGCAATGTTTTAACAGATATCTTAAAACAAATACAGTACTAGTTAAAGCATAAAGAAAGCTATGTTATTTTTTTTCAGTATAAAACTAGCAATAGGACAGTATAATTGATTTTTAAAAAGAGCAGAAAACTGCACGTTCAAGTACGGCGCAGCCTTACTCTTAATAATCTTAATTTTAACTGATAAATAAATTCGCAAATCTGTCAAACTTGGAGCATTTATTTGATCTAATTTTAAGCACAGGATTAGTTAAAAAGACGGAGGGCATAAGATTTATCGTAATCAGTTTCAAGGAAAATATATTTTCCCTGGGGATGATACAGTGGGGCTTTATAGTCATGTAGCAAGAGTCGCATAGCAACGGAGTATCGAGATGACCTGGTTTTTTGCAGAGCGGTAGCTTAAGGGTTATAGCATATATATACAATATAATAATTAAGCCTTTTCATCCCACATGTAGAAATCCCACAGTGAGGACAAGAATCAACTTAGGCAAAGCCGTGGGCAAAAGCGTATAGCGTTATAAAGCAGAGTAAGAAATTGTAAGGAAAAAATACTTTATATAAAAGAAATGGGTTTAAAGCAAGTTTACAGATACGGTATGTACAGGTAGACTATAAAAACGAATTTGGCAATTTGTGTGTTTAGATAAGACAATATTGACAGTTTATAATTTGCAGGCAACTGCGAAGTTTATATTTTAGTTTACAATGTCTCGTCATTCGCTCATCGATACCTTTCGCACCTAATATACAAAATTAGCACTGTACATTTATTTTGAAATCATTGTGTTAATTTGGCAGAAAAATAGGGTCTGTGTAGTGTAGGTGCATATATATTTCTGTGTGGTCTGTACTATCAGATTATACTGTTTAGAGGTATAGAAACAATAATAACTAGGCTTCTGGCAACGTAATAATTTTTCATTTAATCAACATCACATTTCCAATATTTATGTTTTTTTTATTGTGAATGGCCATGGATTTTGAAATATAGATAATAACAGCATATATGTATTTCTATATTTAAAAAAATTAAAACAAAAAAAATTAAAATTTAAAAATCTTTCATCTTGTATTTGCAAGCGCTGTTTAAAAAAAGATTAAAGTTAGAATTTTGTACCTTTACTTGCAAATATATCTGTGTTAATTTACGTTTATGAATAAGGATCACTTAAAAACAATATGTAAACAGTGGTACTTCAAAAAAATATATCACCCCTAGAAATATAATTAACCCAGTTATTTGTATATATATAGCTAACTTGAGTAGTAGGTTTATGTAGGTAATAAACTAATAACAAACAAAATTTGCCAAAATATATGCATATCTGAATGTATAAAATATATCTATTTATTTAAAAAAATAATTAAGTGGGTACTATGAACCCGGTAACATTCTCGAAAAATGCAAAAATGACAAATACAAAATCTTCAGATATCTAAATGATCCAACTTAAGAGTTTTGCTTCATTAAGAAAACAGTACTGATCGCGCTTAGATTATACATTTTGACAGTGAAATATGAGAACTTGCGAAGATATCTGTGTTAATTTACGTTTATGAATAAAGATCACAAGGATAATGTTATAAATTAACCTTCTTTCAAAAAGCAGAGTAGAAATATTTTAGCATACATTAAGATTAAGTTGTATTTAAAGTTAATGTATTTATCAGAACAAGTGTTTTAAGTGATTCTGTTGAATCTTCGCCACAGAATTTTCCAGAACAGAAACTCAAATAGGTATGTAAGATTTCCTTTCAGGTCATCCATAAATTGTCACGTAAATTTCAGTTACATTTGCCACCCCCTCTTTCCGTTATCACACTATTTTTCTAATTTTTGTATAAAAAATTTCACTTTGTCAAATTTTGTGTAAATATTTTCCTATTGAATGCGTAAAATTTAGCTGGCTTCGTTAGTTTGTCTCTTAAATATTATAATTAGGTGTAGATTATTAAGCGAACCTAAAATGTGCAAGTATATAAATGAACAGTATTATGATTAGAGATCACATTTTAAGTTATTCAAAATGCAGAGTTGAGTATTTCTATTCATTATTTATAGATGATTATAATCCTACTAATATTATAAATGTAAAAGTTTGAATGTTTGTTACTGAATCACGATTCAACCACTATCCAGTGGTTAATGTCAAACAAGTGGTTTATCCAGGGATGAAACTTGGCACATATATAGATCAGGTTTTAGACGGGCTACTTTTTATCCTGAAAAATTCAAAAGTTCCCGCGGGAATAACTATTACCGAGCTTAAACGAACTATAAGCGACATCATTTATATATTTAAGGAGTTTCACGCCGATTCAGGGGGTTGGAGCCGCTGGCAAAATATAGTTTGAAATAACGTCAAAATATTGCGCTATTTATTTAGCGTCTTAAGACAAAAACATAATTTTTAATCAAAATAGATTAAATTTAATCACTAAATTGATTTTCGTTTTCAGTTTAATTAATAATAGAAAAAAGTATTATACAGTAACTTGCTTTAAGTATACTATTTAAAACCTGAAATGTTATGTATGATATAAAATGTTGATAAAATAGGTTCCATCTTTTTGTTATACATGCTTTTAAATAAAGGTAAATATTTTATCTAAATAACATTTGAAGTTTTCAAAAAAGTTTAAAAGAATTATTGTATTATGGAATTGCGTTTTGTATTTGTATTATATTTTGACTGAAGACGCTAAATAATATTTAAAGTAATGTTTTTTTATTATTATGATCTAGTGAACACATGGTCATTTCATTCATTTACATATCAAAACGTCACTTTACCTACTGATAAAATGATTTTATACAATGTTTCTAAATTATTTACTTTTGATTTGTAGGGGAATGAGTCAAAATAGGTAAATAAAAGCTTCTATTATTATTATTTCATTAGCTTGGTTAAGAACATTTACTGAACTAAAAAGTAATTCTTGTAAACCTAAGATAAAATGATCCATATTGAAATTTCATTTAATATACACAAGAATTTAAGGCGTCAAAGTGGTTTTACTACACTTCAAGTCTCAAGTAGTGTTTCTTGGTAATAAGAAGCAATTAAATAAAAAAGCTAAGTCTTTTAATTTTGTATAACAAATTCTAAAAATCACAATTTTACGGCAGGAAAATGGCACTTAGCCAAGAAGAAAAGGTTAGACGCAATACGCACAACGGCATTTGTTGCCAAACCCAAGGCAAAATTGCAGTGGGGTTTTTCCAAAACTCGCATAAGATGTTGCCTAGAGTTATATTAACTTAATGCATAGATATAGACGAGATCACGTTAATACGGAGATGTGCATATTTTGTAGCAAAATATAACACCTGAAGAATTGAAAAAAATATATACCTGCTTTTGTAGCATTACCTTACATTACTGAATAATTTATTGAGTGCTACAAAAAATTTAAAGTGACTATTGTTTGTGCAAATTTTTAAAGTGTGTGTCGCAGTTAATTAGTTATTATCTAGTCATTGACTATGATTTTTAACAAAATGTCAATAAATGTGACTATAAAACGGTAAAAGCGTTAAATTCCATACAAAAATGATAAGTGTCAAGGCGTTATTACGGTATAAATTACTATGGAAGTATTATGACAAATACATATAATAGTAATGGATATGACATTGTGTAATGATTTTCAGTACATTTACATGCACATCGTTAGTATTACAGAAATTAGCTTTCTGGCCTATATCGCCCTCTTAAAATTTGCATATAAACTTTTCCAAAATATAACGATCATGATACTTTATTTATCTGAAATATTTTAAGTGGTATACATATCCTTTGGTGGTAAACTAGAGACAGAACCAAAAATAATTATTATGTATTTATGTTACTGAAAAACTAAATTAACTTAAATTTAAGAGGTTATTATGAGATATGATAAAATGGACACCTTATTATTTACAACTATAACGCTTGAAACCGCTTTATTTTTACTCGTATTTTCCATATTATCACCTATACGTATATTATGTAATGTAATGTGAATTTATAGCAAACAAAGAACAGTTTTACTGTCGTTAAAATTTTAAAGGGTTATGTGACATTCATACACCTATATGAAAAAGAAAAAAAAAAGGCTAAAATAATGTTCAAACAATAAAGTAAAAATGTAATCTGTTCCTCAAAAAACAAAACGAACGAAATAAAAAAATGCATAGTTACCCCAAAATGACTTAAGTCACTGTACTTTTGATTAGTAAGGTTTTTGATGAGCGTTGCTGATTTTAAATCTTGATTTAACAATTTTTTCCAATTATTACCAGTCTTCTAGACTGTCAACCACCAGTAGGTGTCTGTTTGTAGGTGTCCGAGAAAAATCATGCAATCCAGATCAATTAACAATATATTTGAATGTGGTATTTCTTAATTTTTGAGACACTTGCTAGTAAAGTGCTCTTAAGTTGGTATATAATGCAGCTTATAAAACAAGCTTGAAGATAGGCGATGTGTCGAATTGTGTTACAAGCAAGTTATCTTTGGTTATAATGTTACAACAATCAATGCCGTTAGCACGTCAGTACCTGTACGACCCTGTGTCAGCTCGCAAATGCACCCAATTTTCGCTGCGACGTAATATACCGGTGAAAGGTGGATAGAGCATTATTTATTATCTTCGCCGTAACAGTAGTTCACGATGTGTAAGCTGATTTTTTTTTTTTTGACTGGCAAAGTTACCAGCAACCAGAGGATATATTACTTATTTCTTAGAAAAAAATAGATAAGGTATTTTTATATTTACAGTAATACCGTACCGACATGTACTTAAATTATGTAGAATTTTTTTATATGTATGATGAAATTTGGAGAGATTTATAATATGTCAAAAGGAAACACGTAATAAATACTGATCTTGAAATTAAAGTAGGAAAATTACGCATAAATAAGTTTATAAGAAATGCATAAATATTAAAAAAAAAACTCAAAAATTTCTCGTGACCTGTAAGGTAATTATTGCCGCATAGTGTTTTCAATGCTTTGAAAAAGATATCATTATACCTGGTTGGTTCTTGGAATGTGCGTAGATAATGTATCTTTGGACTCCGAATAGGGGTTCTGTTCCCGATCTCTTTTATTTATCGATCAGAATTTCTCAAAAAATTTGAATTAAACATGATGTTATTTTTAAATTTTTGCTTATTTACAGTTTAGAATGACATTTTCCTAGATAAGAATGATCATGAAATCGATTAAATCAAATGGATTTATTTTAAGTTACCCTAAATTGCAATTACAAACAAACAATAAATTAAACAAACTATACTCGGCTAAAGACCAATTTCCCGAAAAATCTCGCCTCGAGAATACATATATATCATACCTTAAGCATATCAATATACATATAGGTATATTTAACCTTTTTAGGTTTTGCGATTGAATTTGCTATCGTGCTGTCTCCTGTTCGATCGAATAATCTATTTGTGACGCTATTGCCAAAATTGCTAATTTGAGCAAATCAGGCATATCATTAAATGCTTAAATTATTTTATTATTATTAAGATTTAGGAGTTATATAATTAGTGCAGGTAATTTATGAAACTTTTTTGAATAAAAATTAGTATCTTAAGTTTGATCTTTCTTGTAGGTATTGTTTTTAATTGTAAAATTGCTGTTTGTTGTTTTAATTATTTTTGTCGTTAGCTTTTTATTATTTGTTGTAACAATTTTTTTCTTGTTATCAAGATATACTAGTAATATAATTTTATTTATTAATTTATACAACTTGTAGAAAATACATAACTTTAGATTTGATATTTCTTGTATTGTCAGTTAGGTACATTGTTAGTATGGTTTAAACAGTTAACACATCAAGTACGTAAGCCGTGTAAAAATAAATACTTATTTACACTGCCAAATAATGTTCTGTTATTATTTACACTGCCAAATAATGTGTCTTTCTGTTTTTATTACAACAGTGACACTTGGATGTTGAATCTCGCTTTAGAATTCATTGTGCGTATTAGGAACTTAACTACACGTCTCAGACACGCACGACACAGGGATACTTCTTAAGCCCATCACACACGAAGCTATAATATGCTAAAGTACAAAACTAAAATATATTTATATAAGCGTGTGTGGTAATTTATAATTCCTTGTTATACTTATTTTATATTAACAAATATTGTAGCTTCATGTGCGTTGGACTTTATTCTGTTTTATTGTATACAGACTATACAGTGTATAATTATGTAGTTAGACATCAATTTCATATTCCTTACCTGTTTCTTTGCCAATTGGAACCATGTCTTCAATATTATTGGCAGCCTCGTATTTTGATAAATCGACGTAGTTTTAACACTTATAAAAATATCATCCAAAGTTATGTTTTTAGATGAGTTTTTTTCGTCCTTAGGTTCAATAGATTCTGTCACTACCACTTTCACCGGTCGATTTTCTTGAAAATTAAAAGTTACTCCACCTTGATAAACCAAAAGGCTACAATAACCTAAAGCTATCAGCACAGCTGCGACTTTAAACTTCTTAGCCACGACCATTGCATCAGGTATGGCCAGCGCCGATAAGCTTGCGCAGAGTCTACCACCTTGTTACTCATCTGTCGAGTTTTCTTGTGAGACAAAAACGAACACTACTGATAAACATAACCTTAAGCTTAGAAAACACGGACGTGCAATTACGCCGAAAGACGGTTATAAACTAAACAAAAAAGTGATACAAACAGAACAAACACACGCCCGCCCGCGCCTTCAAAGCCCCTCTACTGTCTATAGTAGTGAATGACAAAGAGAGGGTGTAGCTCTATCTCTTTTGCTCGCTCATCTACCTGCGTGCGCGCACTCGGTGCCGGCACCCGTTGCACCACGCGACCTTCGTCATCAATGGCTCGGATATTTGACGCCTACAAGATTGAAAATAATCGAATTTTGCTGCATCTTCGTTTTACCATATTTTGCAATAATGACAACTTACGGCCCTAAACTCAATTTGCCAAAATACTGTTTTCAAATGAAAGAAATATTAAAGATTTTTTTTGTTTTGGATGCAGGTGGTTTTATTATATTTTATAAACAAATGGTTAGAGCAAAAGCTTTTTTAATGTTAACAATTTACATAGTATCTATTGTCTATTGTTACGTAGACATTATGGTATATAAATTAAATAATCAATAATTAAATATGGCGTTCAAGTATGTTTTAAATACACAGTATATATGAAGATTTTCTAAATAAAACTAAAGTCGTTGTACTACCTATATACATAAGTACCGATCTAAATTAAAAAGATGAGTACTTACTATATAAGTAATGTTGGAGTTACATTAAAAAGATGAGTACTTACTATATAAGTAATGTTGGAGTTACATTAAAAAGTTGAGTACTTACTATATAAGTAATGTTGGAGTTACATTAAAAAGATGAGTACTTACTATATAAGTAATGTTGGAGTTACATTAAAAAGATGAGTACTTACTATATAAGTAATGTTGGAGTTACATTAAAAAGATGAGTACTTACTATATAAGTAATGTTGCAGTTACATTAAAAAGATGAGTACTTACTATATAAGTAATGTTGCAGTTACATTAAAAAGATGAGTACTTACTATATAAGTAATGTTGGAGTTACATTAAAAAGATGAGTACTTACTATATAAGTAATGTTGGAGTTACATTCAAAAACGTATATAAAATTATAAACATGTAAGAGTATTTTATTTTCAGATTATAGATGTGAAGCTACAACAACTTTTAAGCTAGTTGCAGTTGTTTCAAAAATATGCATTTTTAAGATCTTCAGATATAATAACTGTTTCGTCCCGTTGCAAATATCTGCAACGCGCTAGAAGCCTTTTTATTACTGGCAATACTCTGTGGTTGTCATGTAGTCTATAAAAATTAACCTAATAAAATGGTGTACCTTTGTGATTATTTAGATTTAAGAATAACGTAATACACTTGCTGTTGTTTATTGCGTTAGCTTATGTAAAATTAAAAGTGTTTAGCATAGTGAAGTGCCGTAAAAACTTGGACGAACCACGTTACAAGAGGAAAGTTATTTTGTGTGTATATATACATTAATTTAAGGTTTCAGATCCTGTCTCTATTTCTTTACTCCTCTTATACGCATTAGCTGTAATTCCGGGTTCCCTTAGGTCCCCTCAGAGGACAATAAGATAGAAAGACGTGGTCCATGTAGGTAAAACAACCTTATAATTGAGGTAAGCAATATTTTTCCTTCCAAGGTTTCGTTTACCCTTTACTTGACAGAAAAAGTACAATTACTTTTTTGGAAGACCTCTTTTAAGACTTTTCGATTTACATTGAAAATATGGATCAAAAGAAAATAATAAAATTAATCGGACTAAGAAAAACTGTATGAAACGGAAAATAATATTCAATCCATGTTGATATGCAAATATGCCTCTTTATGACCAAAACTTTTGAAATGCTGTATTTAAAAAACGGCATTGTTAATTTATTTCTAACAAGTTCAAATAAGTCATTCAGCATCTTTCTAATCATTAAGTTACATACTTAATTCACTTTATAATAAATAAGATCACAACTGATGTTCAAAATAGTTCTGTCCTAAACAAACAATACAGAAGTAAATATAATTAATGATGGAGATATTAATAAATATAACTACTTAAGGTAAAAATAAAATATATTTTTTTTAAAATTTATTGTTACACCTTTGATGTGGATATGATAGTTCCATCTATTATTCAACAACCCGATATATATCTAATATGAACACTATGTTATTTTTTAGATGTAATTAAAAATAATGATATTATCACTAACACTATATCTAAACATATTTGACCTAAACTACAGAATAAGGAATAGTAGTTAATAGTAGTCTAGTCAACAAGTGCTTTTGTTTCAACTTTTTTCAGCAGTCTCGGAAAAATATGAATGATGTGTCATTCGATTCGGAATCGTGTCTAGATGAATTGATAAAAAAAAGTTCCGCTCGAAAGAATTGCAAAAGTTATAAATAATTTACTGAAAAAACTAATAAAGACTTAATTACATAAAAAAAAGTCTTGACTCTGGGAATTGTAGGACCAATATTTATAATTTTCCCAAAGGGTTGAAAATACAGCTGAAAATGGGTACTTTGGCTTGCGCAAGCCCCGCCCACTTTGGGCACTTCTGCAATTAAATTTATTTAAATATATATTAAATATGAAAAATGAAAAAATTCAGGCAGTTCGCAATAATTGATTAACAATTTTTTTCTGCTTCAATCTGAACATTGCAAGTGAGATAATTTTTTTATTACTCTGGGATTTTTTCCTTTTATGGAGCTATTCCTTAAAGGCTTTAAAAAAAACCCCGTTGGAAAAATTATAAAAAAATATATTCCAGTTTTCTATTAACAATTTACGCAGTTGAAAAATTTATATTTTTCCATATCTCAACTGCGTAAATCGTTAATAAAAAACTAATGCTATTCTTGAAAGGTTTTAGAATCGATCCCCGTTAGAAAAATAAAAAAAAAAAACAAATTTTAAAATAAAAATTTACGCAGGTGGAAGATTTAAAATTTTCCATTTTTAACTGCGTAAATTGTTAATAATATTTTTTTTTTCCAACGGGGCCTCTATTCTTCTTTCTATTCTTAGCCAACGATTCTAGCCGCATAATAAATAATGAAAGTTTCCCCGCAAGAACTAAAATGTGAGAGTTCCATTGTATCCGTATAATTGTTTTTTTTCTGTCCTTATTGTACATTTTAAACTTTTAGTCTTTTCTTAATTCATTTGAATTCAAAATAGAAAAGGATTGGAACTGGTACCTTGAGGAGATCCTATTTTCAATTTCACTGTAGACTGTAATAATTTGTATCTACCTTCTGCGCCTTAATATTTAGATATCAGCAGAAATGATCAAAGGTGATATTTACTTACAATATACACAATGTTTTTGTCTCATTACGAGATGTATTTATCTAATGAGATTAGGTTAAAGTGAAAGAAAATGGATCATTACATTTAAATTAGTTTTGTATAGGAAATATACTTATCTATCTTATAGTGTAAAAAAAAAACTGTATTATTTACCTAGTGCGAACTATTTATAACGGTTATATCCAAATCAAGAAACTGATTTTATAAACAACAGATTTGACACTTGGAATATTATGGTCAAGCATTTCAATTTCCTATACGTTACACCACACCAATGAGTGGCTGTAACATACGGAACGCCACGGTCAGACTCTTAGTTCCTTGTTCGACTACAGAACCCTAAAAATGTTGTTTTTTTTTATCCTGCTGCGCGTTCCTAAAGGATTTATCGGATTGCGATGGAACTGTGGTAAATTTGTTGTACACACGGCTGGCGTGTGTACTGAAATACGAGTAGAACACTGATTTTTCTATAGGTGGTGGTGCGTTAGTCGCTACAACAAATGAGTATATTTCTTATAGATTAGGGGCCATTATTTTGTTTTCAGTGTGAATCGAGCGCAATGGAAAAGAGGGACATTTAACGAAACAACATTTACCCAGTCAGATAGTACCTGTCTAAATATTTTGACAATAAAAAAAAAAATAATTAAACTCGTTAACAATTGAGGGCTAAAATCGTTATCACTCTTGCTCCGCCTTTTTTGCGTTTCTTTCTTTCTTAGTCTTTTATTGCCCACAACCTTTACACACTCGTAAGAGTATATCCTAGTTAAGCTTTTGAATGTATTTTTTATGATTTTACGCCTTATCACCGAGCTTTTCAAGCGACGCAGCTACACTAAAGATGATGGTTCTAATTAAAAAAAAAGTCATTACCGTCAATCGGTTTCATCGATAAATTTTACTTTGTCATTCGACTAATTGGTTTCCATAGCTGTACTAGGCGGTATTGTTACGGCGGATGCCAGAGAGGCCCCAATAGCGACACCTCAGCACGATCGGCCGTGGGTGGTAATCAAATTAACAGCCAGTCATTGTTGCGTTAAATTCAACTTAAATTAGATAATGTAAGACGAAATTGCTTACCGACCAAGATTGATAGCGTGACTTTAGAAAGCCATTCAAGTAAACGTGCGAGAATTGAAGAGGATTCATACAGGTACGCGGGAAGGTAGCAGGGTCGTTTAAGTGATTATTTTTATAATAAACTGTGAATTGAAAATTAATACTTTGATGCGAACAACGTATTGGTAAGTCACATATTGGTAGATGTGCTGCGGCACAACGCATTATCTCAATCTCAATTTATTGAGCATGACGTTATAGTACGGTGTCTGGCTATACTAATGCTTAAGAGTTGGGTTTGCTACATCCATCCATCTTTCAAATTTCTATACGTCACATCCGTTTCTATGAAAAAGTGATGTGTAAAATGGCATAGAGCTACGATGTATATTGATATGTTTACGTGAACGTGTTAAGAACTGTTTCTATTCCTCGGTTTTTAGTTAATCTATTACTGAGTAATTGATTGGTATGTCCAGATGCAGGTGTGGGGCATGTTTTTTTAATATTATAGGGCATTCAAAAACCAATTACATATTGTATTTGTGAATTGAGATACAACATATATCTATGAGTACGAGTCTGTATCTTGAGGTGCTAAACATTTGCTTTTATATTTGGTCAGTCTAATATTTTTTATAGTTTACTCGAGAAATCAATTTTCTAAATCAACTAAGATTATGTCAATGGTACTATACCATAGGGGTTTGTTTTGGGTGAAATATTCTTTTAATGAGACTGGGGTTTTATATTTAAATTATGTTTTTTTTATGTTTTAGGGTTTTAGTTAAGAAAATTTTAGTTTTGTTACTTAATTATGTTATTACTAAGACTACGAATTTCAAAACAGAAGAAATTTCAAATGTTTCTTGTTTTCAATATTTAATTTTATCTGTCTTCTTTATCAAACTATGGTTTCTATATTGCTAAGTCATTTATCAAACATTCTGTCATCCCTGCCATTTATTACTGCTTGTATAAACTTTTCTAATGCAACTACTAAACAACTTTCATGACTACATTCTAAAGCTTTAATAAATGGACTGGATTTACAAGTAAATTCGATACGAATAATTACAATTAAAATGGAAATGTGAACGTTTATTGGACTACTTTTAATTGGACTTTCAATAGAGTTGAGGCAGCCAATTATTGACGACATGTGGGCGTAAATTAGAAAGGTGTCTACGTGTTACAATGGCAGGTGAAGAAGCAGCTCTTTTTGTAGTGGGTGTCACCTAAGAGATGTTTTAATAAGTGTTTTATAACTACTGTAATAAATTTTAATGATCTTTTGTTAATATTGCTCATCTATGTATACTATTATTATAAAAATACAAAGAGAGAGTGAGTGATTTTGTTTGTTTAGATAACTTCCGGAACTACTTGACTCATTTTCTAGATTATTTCACTATTTGAAAGCTACATTCCTTCAAATAGATATTGATGTGCTGTATTATAAACATATAATTATATATAAATTGTAAATAGTAGAGTACTATATATGTTAATCAAAAAATATGTAAGCAAGGCAGTTAGACATCAATAAAATAAAGTAAAGAATGTTTAATTAATGACGACGAAAACATTTTAAGAAACATAGAAAAGGTATCAATAACAAAATAATATTTGTAGGTAACTTTACTTTACTTGTTCATTCAGAATGTTAAAGTGTGTGTTTGTGTGTGTGTGTGTGTGAAATTAATGTATTCGCCAAGCCATGTGTACTTTTATCAGAGTGACCAGCTTTATGGTTTAAAGTTTAAGTTTTTTATTCAAAATTCAGAAAACATTAATATTAACTTATTTACGTAGGTTCTTTTATCAAAGAAAGATGTTTTGAAGTAAACACATTCACAATTGCATAAATAGCCATTATATTATTGAGCAAAAATATATTCAAATTTAGAAGGTAAGGTTTGCTTTCTTTTTTAGACAACAGTGTTTGGGAAATATTTACTAGACAAAATTCCATACGAAATCATCTAGTTTTGCCAACTTTTTTTTAACAAATCCACAAATTGTGGTGTTTTAACCCACCAGAAACCACTAAATTTGCCTAGCCCTCAAACCACCAGAAGACCAATAACATATTATGCCAGACAGACACTTTACAATATTATTTGAAAATATGACAACAATTATTGTAATTTATATCATAAAATTATTGTTTATTAAAGAAACTCATCTCCGGAAAAATCGACTTCTTCTATCTACAATTTCTAAAGACCGAATAAGAAACCCAACCTACCCTACACATGAACTCAACAATATATCTATCTACCTAAGATATTTTTCTGAATAAAAAAGAGCAGTAATTTATTCAGATTTCATTTTATCTACTGATCTAAATTACCAAACCTATTGTTTCCAAGTAGGAAAACGTAGAGGTACTAAATCTTTACTGTTACGCTTAGCATTTTTCTCACGGTTGGTACTAAGGTGCGTGTGTGTGCGTGTGATCCCCCATCTTGGCTTCCGCAATTAGTGATGGATACAGTTCGACTTTCTCGGTACTGAACTGATAGGTACGACGATTATCAGTCGACAACAGACAATACCACTCTTGTATTGTGCAATGTTTACATTAGTGAATTAACTTTATGATACCGATCGTTAACTTCTGACTCCGTAAACAGTTTCGATATAAATTATAATACGTACTATACTTTACCAATTTATTCCAATACAACAATTCTAAATTCAAATGTAAACAATGTAACTTTGTTACAATTTAATCGGATAAAAGTTACGATGACATTGAAAGAGGGAATATTGTATCGATAGTTTAAATTTTAATTAATTGTGTAGTACCTATGTGGCAATATAAAATATAGTAGGTCAAAAGTCCTTGTAAGTATAAAAAACCTGCCTAGGTTTACTAATAGGAAAGTATAGACTGTCTACATAATCTTGGCACACCCGCGCACCCCCTACTGTACCTACTGTAGGTATACTTCATGAATATGTGAATGTAGCACATTTGAAGGCAGTACACTCCACTGATGACGTCATCACCATGCTTGTTTGGTATAGGAGGTCAATAATAAGTTTCAAATGATAGTTTATGCATGTAATGATCGAAATAATTTAAATAAAATCGACTTCTTCAATGTGCGACGACACATATAGTATATATTCTAGTTTTTGGATTCAGGCGGCATTCAGGCCCGGCCGTTTACGGATTTTAACGTTCCACCATACTAAATTGTATAGCAAAAACTGGCGAAATTTCGCTGATTTAAATAATTTATTATAGAAATCTAGATCACTTTATCGAAAAATAGTTAACGAATATAGTTAGTATACTAATATGATATTAATCAAATTAAATGTAAATAAAACCATGTTATTGTCGTTATAACCAACCAAACAGGGTTCGATCAACGAAAATTGTGAACTTAGCTACTTTATTTAGATATAAAAATGACATATTTTTGGATTTTTTTTAACGAACATCTGTTAAAGACAATATCATTGTATAAAAAATGCACATAACTTTTAAAAATACTGCATTGATTTTATGTAATGAGCAACCAAAGTGGGTGACTTCGTGTTCTAGTGGAGTATACAGCCTTAAATGAACTCTTCGTGGTAGCACATATTGAATGAACTCTCCGTGGTAGCACATTTTGCATGAAAGCTTTGCGGTAGCCAATTTTGAACGATCTCTTCGTTGTAGCACATTTTGAGTGTACTCTTGTAACACATTTTAAATGAACTCTTCGTGGTAGCACATTTTGAATGAACTCTTCGTTGTAGTAAATTTTGAGTGAACTATTGTAACACATTTTAAATGAACTCTTCGTGGTAGCACATTTTGAATGAACTCTTCGTTGTAGTAAATTTTGAGTGAACTATTGTAACACATTTTAAATGAACTCTTCGTGGTAGCACATTTTGAATGAACTCTTCGTTGTAGTAAATTTTGAGTGAACTCTTGTAACACATTTTAAATGAACTCTTCGTGGTAGCACATTTTGAATTTGCTGTTTACCAACACATACATAATGACAGTTTTGCTCTGTACTTACTTACAAACACACTCGTATACATTGTGGTGCTTTGTAGGATATAGCAACACATTGTAGATACACTAAAAAAAATATACCTAGACCTAAATCATAAAATAAAATATGCCTAGATACGTTGTATTCACCAATGTTTCATAAATAAAAACAATAAAAATAAACTCTTTGTGAACATATACGGGGCGGTAGATAGTGATTAGTTGTAACCATCGACCAATAATCAATCGATGATTGTATCACATAAATGTTTGAATACTTTATTTTTTGTATGCTTAAAAGTATTTTGTGTCATATTCATTTTATTAATTTTGTCACACATGCAAAATAATTTTACATATATAAAAGATGTTAAAAGCAACTAAGTTAATTATTTCATTCACAAAGCTGAATGCCCATTTTTGGCCAAGCAATGCCCACAGAATTTTTACAATCGATTTACAAAGAGCATCGTCTTTAAAAAAACTATAAAATAACATTGATATAATTGTTAATGGCAATGCAAAATAATTTGTTTTGCTGGAGAGCTTGGGAAAATTATAACAAACGAAAATAATGGGTCACATCTGCCATTTTGTAGGTTATTTGTCTAGAATCAGCCTTAACAAGATTATATGAATTCGAGTGTAGATATACCATCTGACGTATCTTTATCTATGTGTTCACATCAAACAACGAATATTATTAAAAAAATATATTTTTGAAGTGAAGACTTCTTTAGCGGCGTTGTGCACTTTTTTTTGATGGTTATAAAATGTTAAATACGTCAGGACACGTGACCTGATTGAAAATTCGTAAGACGGAACTAGTTTTTATTTTTAGTATATGGCGATTATGAGTAGTACAGGGAGGTTGGATATGGGATTTTAATTCTATGACAGATTGAGATGTCAAATATACTACGTCACAAAAGTAAATAAATATATGTACACTCACATGTATATGTGATGGGAAGTAAATAGCTAGTGTAAAAAAAAAAAAATAGTTAATATTCAAGTTTACCTACACTTCTGCCGGCACTCCCGGAGTGCAACCCGTTTTTTTTAAAATATTTTTGGACATTACACAGCGCCGTCGGACTCCAAAGTGAGAAAAGCTTGTGTTATGGATACCAGAAAACGGATACAGATATATATATATATTACTTTTAAAATATAATTTTTGGCATAAAACCTTCTTTTAAAATGTTAATTACTTATGTAACATGCAATTTTTCTTGTTTTTTTAAGCTTATTTTACTTATATTTATTTTTAAGGCACTTATCGCCCATAACGCCACTTGCGGTAATGTTCGCCGATTGCCGTCGTCCGGTGACACATCACTTGTTATTCAATTTAAAATTGTGTCGCTTGGATCGACTCTTGTTAAAAAGGTGTCGTCGACACTAAAATTCGTTGATTCAATAATGTAATACGTTCCAAGATTTGCTTGTACGGTACATACTTTACTACTGAGGATCAACGAAATCAGGATATTTTTGGTTTTTACTTTCAAGTGTTTTGTGAATAAACTTTAAAATGGAACACTTTAGGTAAAATTTTTATGTCACGTTAGCCAAAAAAAATTTACTTTTTCTAACGTTTTGGGGTTGTCTTCGATAAAAGGTGGACATGGTATCAGATAATTTATGGCACAAACACGACAGCTTCGTAGGTTAGTGCTAACTTAGTAACATAGGTACAATATAATTCTTTTATACATATTATAACTATTAACGTCTCTTTCTGTGTCTGTCCTTTTATGTTCTTTTCACCAAAAAACCTTGTGCCTCAGGTAAGTGATTCTCACACACTTACCTGATTTATATGTTTTTTTAAATTCATAGCTATGTCATCTGGCTTATAGGATATAAGTATTTTGTTACATTAAGTTACGGGCGAAATAAGCAGTGATGCTTTTGGTGCGCTTTTGCTATAGTAGTATATACCACGTCGATAACCGAATTTACCGCAGGCTACGGGCACAGCAAGTGTTTATATATTTTCAGAAAAATATCTTAAATGCTCTCTTACACCCCACTAGCGCCGCCATTAGATATCCTCAATTTTCACTAAAAGTGGCCGTTTTTAGCAGAAATGCCAACTACAACTCACAGATATTATTTAGAAACTATATAAAACCTTCTAAAAATTGCTTATGACTAGCTTTATATTTGAGACATTTGGATTTAAGAAATTCGTTTTCTACAAAGAGAAAATTGGGGATATCTAAAAGCGGCGCTAGTTAGCTGCTATATGCGCCTTAAAAAGAGCGCATATTTTCTAAAAAAGTCTTAACTATAAGTTAAATTATCAATAAATAATTTCTTATTATTCTATAATTTTCCTTAAGAAAATACTTATGGACGAAGTTTTCATATATTCGTAATAATTCTGACACTGCGGAACCCTGAGGCACTTGACCGGTTATTCATTTAACTATGTTGCTAATTACCAAAATATGTTGATATGTCCACGCTTAATATTGGCAAATATTCTCAAATGACAGGCATAAAATTATTCTATGGAAGTATACTCCTAGACGTTTATAATTTTATTTCGGTTATTTGAATATCGATGTCGTGGCCCGATCTTAGAATTGATCTCTTCATGAAGTGGCCGACCATTTCATGACATGGTCATATTTCATGATGTAGATAGATAAGCATTTAGGGTAAAAAGCGCATAATTGTATTTATACTTAATTGATTTCCCAAAATCTTTGAAGTGCCCTTAATACAATTTTGTGTTTTAATTGAAAACACAAAAAAAATGGGGCGCTGTTTTTCGTTTTATGAGATTCTAATAATTTTTAAAGTTGTTAAAGTCGCTCCATCACGGCAACCTTATAAAAATAGAAAAAAATAATAGATTATCAGTATCTCATAAAACCAGAAACGTCGAGCTCTTATTTTTTTTTTTTAATTAAAACATAGTAAAATTTCGGGAACTCCGGAAATTATGGAAAAGTTCTTTTTGCATAAAACAATTTGAGGGTGTTTAACTTTCGTGTACTTTTTTTTTAGGCATAGACAGAGGGAACAGCATGGGAAAATATCACAGAAAGTCTAATAGAGGATCGTACTCTAGGGAAAAATTAAAGGAAGCTGTACAGGAAGTTAAAAGTGGGAGGATGAGCGGTTATGGAGCATCAAAAAAATACTGTATTTCGCGTATGACTATCATGGATCACGTGAATAGAAAAACAGTTAAATCTACAACGCTAGAACGAAGTACGGCGCTGTCACCGGATATTGAATATAAGCTAGCTAAGTGCATTCATATCATGGAGAAATATGGCTTTGGATTCAGTAGAACAGAAGTGCTGCAGATGGTTGGAGAATATGTAAACCAAAAAGCGCTAATTACACCATTTAAAAGAGGTACGCCCGGTAAAGATTGGTTTTTAGCCTTCAAAAATCGCCACGGTTTATCTATAAAGAAACCACAAGCTGTAGAGTACGCCCGAAAAAAGTCATACACCCATTTATTGTCTACCCCTATTTTGATTTATTGGAAAAGACAATAAGCGATTTCAATTTAAAAGAAAATCCGTTTACAATCTGGAACCTTGACGAAACAAGTTTTTCCAATAACCCGTCCAAAACCAAACTCGTTGGAGCGAAAGGCCATGCAGCTATTGCAGCTACTAAAATAATCTCTTCACCTTGAAGAGAAAATACTACAGTTTTACTAGGTGCCAGTGCATCTGGAGAAAAGACGCTACCTCTAATAAGGGTAAACATGTGTGGGATACAAAAAGTAAGTTTGCGCAACTAATTGGCCAAGTGTGGTCAGAGTTGGATCCGCAGGTCTTACGAAATGGATTTAGAAGAGCTGGCATATGTCCCGTTAGCCGAGACGAAATCAAAGAACACCAATTTGATATCTAAAAATTCATTGGAAAGAATTTGAAAATTCACGTGCTGCAGCAGAAAGGCAAGAAGTAACTGAAAGGACCCCAAGAAGTTTACAAACAATAGTGCTAACTTCGTCAAAGAGATTTTAAGACGTTACGGCGTCGTAACTCCAGAAGATCCTAACAGTGGCAATAAATCATTGGATTTGGAAATTCCAATACAGGAAGAAGTTACGTTTGAAGAACTACTTCTACAAAAACATTAAAAGGGGTGATAACTTGCCAAATCCGCGACGCGGGAAAGTAGCACCAGGTGCCGAAGTCATAACACATAATGATGTCATAGAAAGAAAGAAGGAAGAGCAAATCAACCCTATTAAAACATACGTAAACAAAAAACGAGGAAAAAAGCAAGACACACAACTACAACAACTTTCTAAAACTAAAAACAATGTTGTTTATTTGACAAATTCTTTAAAAAATAACAGTCAATCGCAACCATTCGTAGCAAAAGATATAAGTAACCTGCCTTCTTGCTTACAGGAAAAAATATCTAAATCTAATACAATTAACACAATTTCTAATGTTGTAATTTAAAAAAGATAATACTGCTACTCAAAAACCTGCTTTTAATACTAAAAAGCAAAAAAAGTATAAGGCTGCAACAAAAAATTTACAAAAAGAAAATATTTTGAATACTAAAATTCAACTGCGTAGGGATGACAAGAAGTCAATTCGTCTCTTCTTTACGAGAATTCGACACCAGGACCATCGCGACTGTGGACATCAAGATTAAGACAATCTTCTACTACTAGTGTTTCAGGAACAATAAGTAGCTATAGCGATTCAAATATAATGGATATAGATTCAGAAAACAGCTTGTCAATAGACAAGGATGACAAAAATGATATTAACACTATATCCCAAACTTTAAAACTAGAAAAAAATGTCACACCAATAGATTTTACATCTAATGTATATCGTTTTGAAGAACAAAATCAATGTCCTGTATATAATTCCGGGGACAATGTGTTAGTAAGATATTACGTGAGACAAAAATGGACATACTACGTGGGACAAATTCAGAATTTTAAAAGAGAAGATGAAGGAGTTTATTACTCAGTGAGATTTTATAAAACAATTCGAAAACCAAAACTTAACTTTAGAATGACAAGAAAAATCAACTACGACGAGGTTCCCGAGATACTAATAGTGAAAAAGCTGGAGTTAAAACAAAATCCTGTAACATTAAGTTACTTTTTTCTGTCTGACGTGGACTCGATTTATTTTTAAGAAAATTACTATATTAAATCTATACTAATATATAAAGCTGAAGAGTTTGTTTGTTTGAATGCGCTAATCTCAAGAACTACTGGTCAGATTTAAAAAAATCTTTCAGTGTTGGATAGCCCATTTATCGAGGAAGGCTATAGACTATATATCATCACGCTAACACAAATAGGAGCGGAGCACTAATGAAAAATGTTTCAAAATCGGGGTTTTTTTTCTATACTAATATATAAAGGTGAAGAGTTTGTTTGTTTGAACGCGCTAATCTCAAGAACAACTGGTCGGATTTAAGAAAATCATTCAGTGTTGGATAGCCCATTTATCGAGGAAGGCTATAGGCTATATCTCATCACGCTAACACAAATAGGAGCAGAGCACTAATGAAAAATGTTTCGAAATCGGGGCTTTTTTTATCCTTTTGAGAGCTTCGGCTGCGTGCGCTGCGTATACGGTTAGATTTTCGCAAAAATCATGTATGACAGAATTGTACCCCTATAAAAGTTCTTAAAAAAAGTCCGCGACAGCATATGTCTATATTTTAAGGTTGACTCACTATAACCTTTTTTATGCTAACTATATTTGTTCTAAAATAAAAATTGTAATAAAACAAAACTGCCCTGTTCATCATTCGATTTCAATGAATATCTTAGGAGATATCGCAGTTTTAAAATAACGTGGCAGCAATATAATTATCAAGTATTGCGCAAGCATTTATGATGTGCGAGACCGGCGGGCAGTCATGAGGGGGAAGGGTGGTACGTATTATTTAAAAATAATAAACCTTCTGTGTTTTTTTTATAATTGAGGAGTTGCCGTAAGAATCCTATGCCGATAACCAAACTTAGGGCGGGCGAAGCCGCTGGCAAAAGCTAGTATGATATAAATATCAAGATATAATAAAACTCAATATATTAAAAGAATAAGTATTTAGAAACATATTTTAGTTCATTTTCATCGATATTTGTGTCTAAATTCTATTACACAAAGTGTATTTGTCACAGCCAAAGTGCTAAGACTATAAAGATATTTAATTGATTGATTTTTGTTATCTGAGAAGATTATTTGATTTAATTATGTTACGAATTTATTATTATAATTCTTTATAAAGGGTGGATATTTTTTATTAGGTATTTAAAAAATAGAGTTGTATAGCGTTTAAATGGAGGGCACGTTAAACCGTCGGTCCTGGCTGTTGTCGTATGACAGCAGTCGTTAAGCCAAGTCAGAGGCCTTATGGGCGGCTTGAAAACTCTGACAGTCGAGTGGCCACTAGCTCGACAACGTCCGCTAACCTGCATTGCCCAGCATGGTAGAATATGGCCTAAGCCTCCTTCTCTAAGGAGAGGCCTATGCCCCTGCAGTGGGGCGTATAATGGCTGAGGCGAAGTAGTTTTGAAATTTGCAATTGAAGAATTTTCTTTACTTATAAATTTTTGTTACAAATTTAAAATTATATATTTTAATAAAGGCTTGTCATTTCTTTATTAGGTATTAAAATAGAGGTGTATTTTCCGTAGTAATTTCGTTAAAAATAACATGACTGGTCTAACTAGATTTATAAAGATACTTTAGATCTCTTTTTTTTAACTTTATGTGTAAAATATATATTATTACTAGCTGTCCCGGCGAACGTTGTTCCGCTGCCGTCCCTCTGTACCCGGCGAAAGTTGGTTTTTACCTATAGTGCCCGAGTCCGGCTCGCACTTGACATATCGAGATAAAAACTATCCTATCTTTTAAGTTGGATCAAATAACAGATATTTACGAAGTTTGATCAAAATCGGTTCAGTAGTTTAGGAGTCCATTGAGGACAAACATTGTGACACGAGATTTATATATATTAAGATTACTCGTGTAAGAAATAAATACTCGAGGGCCATAATTTGTTCAAAGATTTTTAATAAATTTTACTTGTGATCTCTTTTTATATCTTTAAGATTTAACTTAAATGCATGTGAAGGGCTTTCCTTTGATTTTAATAATAAAATAAACTTTAAGCATTAGGTATAGTTTTAATTACCACAATTATTAGACCTAATCTACTCTACTAAGAACTTTAAACTGCAAGTGTTTAGCACCCTTGTATGTCGGTATATGACGCACTTAGCCGACAAGCACTTTTTTGATCGATATTAACTGTTTGGGGCCTCATAGAAGAAATTTAATAGCACACATTCAACTGTTACATAAACCCTTGCACTAACACAATGTTAACACTAGTTTCAACCGTCAATTTGTAGGTACATTTTCTATTAGACGGTGTTATACGACAACGCAGGAAAGTTCGTCTATTGGAGCATTTTTTATAAAGTAACGTTTATTACGTAAATCAATGACTTTCAAGTAATTTTGTCGTGTGATTTTAGAAGTCAAATAGATATGCAATTATCTAGTTTAGAATTTTTTTTTATTTTAAAAGAAATGGCCAAGACCGTCCATTTAATTCGATTTTTAATAAAGTATGCCGATCTTTGCCGAGTTGACCTTAACTCTGAGTGTGCGATTTGTTGACCACATGCAGACATACAAAAAGCGCTAAACCTGTTTCAGGGATTTATATTGTTGTAATCATGTTATCAATACTTAAGATAACTATTTAAAATAAGTATACCTGTTCCATTTATAAGTAAACACTAATTACTGTTTTTCTTGTATCTTGTATATATTTTCCTTGCCGCAGTAAGATGAAAAATTGTGCGTTTCGCACGGCTGGATATTTTTTGGGTCTCGTGCCTATGAATCCCTCGCTTTGCTCAGGATTCAGTTTTAAAAACAACTCGCTTCGCTCGTGGGTTCAATTTTTGAATCCTACATTTGCTCGGTATTCAATATAGGCTCTCACGCCAAAAATCAACTTTCCAGCCTTGCATAACAAATATCTATTTAGTGCATCTTTTTAGAAGTTGGTTGTTATTTTTGGTAAAAAGTTTTCAATATTCAGGATTAAATGTATACTGGGTGTAAATTCCGGAACCTTATTGCCTACCTGCTAAATTTTGTTACATTAAAAAAGCTGTAGGAGTCACTTCTGGTTCGTTTAAGCTTATGTTTAGAGTAACAACGGCCAATTCATATAAATTTCCACAACAAGAATATTTATTAACCTAATTGCTTTGTCATTAACAAAAAAATATTTAGGCTCAAATAATAAGACGCAGTAGGAATTTAACGAGTGCAAGAAAGGCTAGATTTTAGCCAAAATTACTTGTTTTCTTATATCCACCTCCTAGGTTTGGCTGTTTGTGTGATTTTACTACTTTTTCTGGACAAATCATCCCATTTGCGATTTTACGACGTGTTTTTGTTAGGATTTCACTTCTTTTCGTAGGTAATTTTACTCTTAATTTTTGTACAACGGTTATGGTTGGGCAATATCTTTCTTTTATTTTTTTTCTGGTTCTATTTCTTAAACCTTTGCTACACTTTTTGTATTGCCAACTCTCGATATTTGTTAGTTTTTCTCGATGGTTTAGAAGTTATAATTTTGCAACGGTTGGGACGGTGAGTACATTTAAACTTATATAACTATAAAAATATAAAATATGTTATAGCTAATTGAGCTTGAGCTTTGATTCTACTTTAGTCAATGTTGATGAATTTAATCCCACGAAGGTTGGTCACTCTTGAAAGAGCTACGTAGGCTTGACCACATAAGAGTACAGAGAAGCATATTCATTTGGATGCCCTCTTTGGGTACCACATTGGGCACTCTCTATAGATCTTTGATATTTATGTGCCATCAGAAAACACTCATCAGATTAAAACTATTTTTACCAAGGCGACATTTCGATATCTCTAGTACCTAGTTGTCAAACTAGAAAGGGCTTTATCTCCGAAAATATTGATCTTAGACAGAAGTGATAGATCTCATCAAGATTATCTTCATTTCGGATAAAAGCTGTCAAATTATAAATTACTGATCGAACAGTTTCTTCACAGAAATGATATTAAACTATATCTCTAAAATTATCAATTATAAAATATTAAAAAGCAAAACAAGAATAATATCTATTTTAATATTAATTAATTATTAATGACATTGGTGGAATTAAAAATCATTGATATTGTAAAATTACTTGTGTGCATAATTTTTTTTTGGTGATGTGTAAATTGTAAGCCCGATGTGGGTAAGCTGTCATTGATTTTAATTTGCCACTGGATCTGCTATGTAAAATATTGTTAAAACAGCTTGCAATGGATTTCATCTCATTCTGACAAAAAAATAAAAAAAAAGTATTTTTGATTTTAGCCAGCGGAAGGTACGTTACCTTATCTTAAACACGTTTAAAATTTTGAATATAGACAATTATGAAGAGTAGAGATATATCATGAGTAATCAATCAAAAAAGACAAATAGAAACTTTTATCCCGTTGGTACTTATGCATCGAATTACAATAGCACTTACTCAAAATAAGATGTCGATAGTATGTCCGATCACGTCATGGTTGACGTTGACAAGACTTAAAAGCAACCATAGAGATAAAAATACTATTGTACGTTCTATAGATACTATTTTATATAATTTATTTTAATCGCATTAAGACCAGCCATTAATTATAAAGTAAGATTAGGCCGATATTTATTAAAGTGTCTCAGGCAGCTCGTTCGTAAGAGGATCTAACTAATGCTGCGTTAGGCTGACGGCTGCTGTGACAGTTTGTTATTGGTATTAAATTAACTGTAACTAATGTTGTTGTGTTGGTTCTGATGCTTGGATACATAAGTAGGTACAGTCAGCAACGTCTACGGTTTATCACTGACAACAATTTTCTTGTGCATGGATTGTGCACTTGATAGTTTGATACTAGTTAGTTCATCAAAACGGGCTCCCTTGAGACGCCTCATGCATTTATACAATATATTATTTAATTAAATTTATACTTACAATACCTATTAAAAAGTATAGGCAAGAAATTGAGTACATATTGCAATGTAAAGTGATAGTTAATTGATAACCTATCTGTTCTATATTCTATTTCTCTTTATAACATATAGTACCTGGAAGACCGAGATTTGCTTGTTTTTTTTAACATCGCCATCCATTGTCATGTAGCTTTAGTATTACTTAACAACGCCATTTATTTGTTAAGTAGTAATAATAATAGTATTACTTCTCGCCAATAGAAGTCTTATTTTTCAGTTTATCATTGCATTTAAACACGGATAAAACGACGTTTTCTAAAAATGAAACTTAGCTAGATTGATTTATCGCTCCCGAAACCCCCCGCATACTGAATTTCATGAAAATCGTTGAAACCGTTTCCAAGATACAGATTATATGTATAAATACAAAAATTACTCGTTTAGAGGTATAAGATTTGTATTGACATCTATTCAATAAAATAAAATCACTTCTCATTGCTTATTTTTTTTTTATAAAGAACCCCATACTGAAGTCCTTAGAGAGATTAGACTCACAACTAATGTATTTAATGTTCAACAAATAAAATGAAAATCAGAACTAGATATTTCGTTCAGTAATACTATTTGTTATATCTGTGGTTTATTCTGTTGGTTTCTTTTTTTTTATCTTAAACAAATAGCTATAACCATTATGTAAAACTGAATCTTTGTAAACCCAAGCTAAGCAAATGCAAGCTAATGTAAATAAAACTGTTGACGACTAAAAATATATTTCTTAAATATCTTGTTTTTAATGTGCAAGAAATTTGAGCTCTGTACTCTACTTGGTGCACTGAATGTTGTTGAAAAATAAAACTGTAGCTAGCGCGGAGAACACATGGAAAGCTCCTAGTTGTTGTCAATTAATTTCGTTACGTTTATAAGAGTTTATATGCGTCGGATGCATAAGTATCGTATGAAAGATATGAAAGGAACGAAGCGATGAGCGGCAAATAGGGAGATTCACAGTAGGGGTTAGCGATTGGTCGATTTTATGGAGAAAGAAGGACTTTTTATGTTAAATTATAGCTTCAAGAAGCCACTTCACAAGAAATAGATATGGATGAGTCAACGGAAAGATCGACTTTATCATGACTTCCTGTAGGCGAATATTTTGCGATGTCTCTGTCATCAACAGGGCAAAAATTCGCAGCGATCACCGCATTGTCAGAGGCACGTTTAATATTAACCTCAAATTTGAAAGAAGTCGTTTGATAAAGTCCATGCTCCGTCCAACGACTGCCTATATACAGAACCCTGAACATTTTCAGTTCGAACTTCATAATCACTTTCAGTGACTAGCAGATTGCGTAAATGTCACCTATATTTTATTAAACTTTTCATTTAATAAAAATGGAAATTGTCCAAGCGGTTGGAGCTAAGTTCTTAAAAGCTCGCCGCAAAAATAGAACACAAATCTCGCTGATTAGACTCTCAATTGTATAAGGTCCGAATACATGCAGCTAAATAAATAAGACTAATCACGAAAGCCGTACGATGTTAATATACGCCACTTTGACACGTCACGTAAAAAAAGGCTATAGATCAAAATAGAGGCTCAAAAGTGTTTTCAGAGAACTGTCCATAAGGCAATGACAGTTTACATAGCTAAAGACCAAAACAGCCATAATCGTTTTGTCTTAACAAAGAGATTGAGCACTTCTGTAGACAGTTGAACATCTTGACTCGTAATGACTGCCGGTCGACATTACGGCAAAAGAACCCAGAAACAAATTAATTTGATACACTATACCGAAGATATCCCGGTTTAGCCTGTATTAAAATGGCGTTAAAACAGCATGAGAACAATAAGGCGACAAGCGATGACGGAATAAATTACGGAATTATTTGTAATGTGTAATTGTTTTAAATGAAGTTTGTAATGCTGACCACCACATTTTGTTTTTGATTTTATGTTAACCCTAGAAGAGGAAAAATTCTAAAACATGTCAACTAAAAAGCTTGTTTAGCAGGAAAACGTATAAACCTAACAGATATCTGAAGTATTCTTCTAAAATTTGAAAACGACGAATATTTAATAGTGTTTGATATTCAGTTTATAAAAAAAATAACTAGCCTTAGTGCGTGAATTTCACATTACACATATACAGCGTGCTAATTTATACTATCATAATCTTGCTGTGAGGAATAGGTGATACATCCACAATTTTTTTACAGAATTTCATTTCTAGAGTATAGGTGTTGAAACAGTGACTAATGTTCCGTTCACATGACCGACTTTTACGAGTCTCGTTTATTGTGAGATTGAATCGCAGACCCTAGGTTCCATATAATAATTACTTTAAAAATGTCTTATCCCAGAAAGAAATGAAAGTATGACAGCCCATTTTGTACAATGCTTGTGTTATGTGCGGGTTTAATAATTATTAGGTTGGAGAAAAACTCTTTTCGCATAAACGAGTAGTATGTATAAACTTGTCTTTGGCTGTATTTATTTGTACCTGGCTGAATTTGATGACATTAAACGGTTTCAAAAGAAAAAAAAGAAAAAAATTAAAACATTATATAAATTAGTAAAATGATGTTTCCCGCTATTTTTCATTTGTTTTTCTTTATGTCAAAATGAGTAAATCTAATGAAGAAATAAGATACATTTCAAAATTTTATTACAAAAAATTAAAAATTCAATGCAAGACACGGAAAAAAATTTTGACGTTTATGGACCTAATGCAGTGTCAGTAAGAGTAGCACAAAGATAGCTTAAGCCTCACCTCGATCTTAAGCTTTAAAGTTTTTATATAAAATGCTAAGAAACTTTTTCCCCGACCTATTATGTACTTATATAAGTATTCTATTGGTGTTTTGTTCATCTTTCTAATTGGGATGTCTATTGTCAACGCGAAGGCACAAGAATCCAACCAACGAGGGACTACAATCACCGCCTTAAATAGCAAAAAAATCAGTATTAACCACCTTTTAAGTGCGTTAACTAGCGTGCCCCGCAATAATGAACGTTTCATAATCCTAAAAACATTAGCTAGACAAATAAATAGTAATACAAAAGCGATTTGAATAGGTTACTAAAATAGGTTTGTTTTATTATACAACACGCTTTTTAATAAAGCGCGATTTTCACGATTGTATTTTGAAAATTGAATGTTGGTTTTATAATTATCATGAAGTATTTAGTTTCTAACAGAATAGCAAAAGTGCGATAACCCTACCAATTGGACAGACTACCTGGTTAGAGCCTCACGAAGCTACTGGACGGAAGCTGTTTAGGCTGTAACAAGTCATACTCGCGTCCTTCGGGTTCTGTAATATAATTTTGCTGGTTAATAATAAAAAGTTATCTGTCTGGTTTATTTTAGGGTTTTTATTTTAGTCAAATTGCGAAAATATTTAATTGAGATAACTGAGGTACATTTTTGGCCATACATATCATGTAAAGCTATAGACAAAATAGACAGCATGTCAAAAAAAATCCCACTTCCTTGAGATTTCAACCTGCCATTACATACTGGGTTTCTTATTAAGAGTGCTATCGGTAAACGAGCCGTTCGCTAAACTTCCGTATAGCACGTGTATATAAATTTGAGCGGCTCACACATATTGGAATTTGATTATAATTAAAAATAAATTAAAACATTTGCTTTTTTATAACTGTATTTCGTTGGCCAGAAGTATTTTTACAAATAGTAGTATATTTTTAAAGTTGTCATAGTTTTAGTATTATAGCTGGATGGTGTTAAATTTCGTTAAATTTATAGGTTCCTGAAATATTAAATACGAGTTTAATATTTTTTTAGGAGTGGTATTACAAAATTTTTATTTCCTATTCTATACAAATACTTTTGTAGAATCTCTTTTGTTTTCCCTTTTTTTTGATAGGTTCGCTATCAATTTATAATTCAGTTGAAAATTTACTCTACGTGTAAAATTACAAAAACATTAGTCCAAAATAAGCTTTATCACCAATATTTAATGGTATTTTCCAATTTTTATTCTAAACAATATATACAAAACACTAGAAACAGATACACTTAATGCGGTAATATAAACAGTTTACATTAAGAAATGGACATTCACGTGTAATTAAACGTGTTCAAACCTCAATTTTCTGTTTTTTACCGGTTAATCCCTATATTATTTTAGAGAGATTAGGGCAAGTGCGTTCTACAACTATATTAAAATACTCAATCAATGTCCCTCAAAATTTATTAGTACTTATTTAATAATCTCGAACAAACATTAGCATTTTATATGTTGTTGAAATTATTAGGTGTGACTTTACGTTAATATCCACGTTTATTACTGGAAAAATTTAGATAATAATAGTAATACTATAATTTATTTTGGCTGTAAAATATGAGTATTTTGATGTTTGTAAGATTGATGTACTAGGACTGCATAAGTCATAATGTGTAGTTAAAGAAGTTAGTAGTAAAATAATATGGAGTTGTATTTGTGACGTTTTTAACAAGCGTATGCCTAGAGTAAAGATGTAGTCGGAATTTTCATTGGCCAAACTTGGGTATTGGTAGGTTAGGTAGTAGGGTTGGGTATTACTGTATTTTTTGTTTCGAGCCCTGGCTTAAAATTTATCTTCTAACTGCATCTTTGCTATGAAAATATTTATTTGCATTGATAATGTAGCCGTAAATATGTCATTGATGAAATGTTTTACGTAGATCAGGCATTTATGATTAATTAGTAACTTATTTCTTAGTTATGTGAAGATATATGTGTTTGTGATATTAAGTACTAGGACTGCATAAGTCCTGAGTAGTTGTATTTGATATGATGATGAGCAAAACAGTATAATATAAAAATAATATAATAAAAATATTAATCGTAAACTTTTTGCACTTTCATGCATTTTTTATAAAGAGACAACGTCACTTCTTTGTAGTACTATTTCGGCATTTGTTATAAATTTTTACTTAGAGAGAATGCCAGCTTATCGCGCTCTTCTCCGAATCGACCGAGCTAGTTAAGGCTAAAATATTTTAGATACCACCTATAACGATGCCCGCCCACATTTCTCTCAAAATACCTTGCGGAATATTTAAGCTCGACTTTCTGATTGGTTAGTCTTACGTTTAACTGTAAATTCTGTTTTCTATATACATATATAGATCGAATCTGTTTTCTTTAACTTTTATGTTACTACTATGATGAAACAAAACAACAAGAGACAAAGTTTAGCTGGTTTAGCTGTAAATCTTATTAGACACAAGTAAAAGTTCCACCGCAAGTTCCGAGGTGTGAAATTAAGTTGTCTTTACATACTAATATTATTAGATAGGACCTACGTGTATATATTATTATAAAGTCTATACATTTAAAATTTTGCACAGAAGATCTTGTTATAAATCTTATAAAATAGGCGAGGATTATAAAGGAATATAAAGGAATTTGCTAAGGGTAAAATGGGATTGTTTTTGGTGAGCGCATTAATTTCTGGATTAAATTCAATGGCAAGATTCAAGATTTAGGTAATGATGCTTGTCAACAAAACGCGGTGATAGTTGGATGTTTTGTTATATAAGATGCGGAATTATGATACCTACCAAACACGACCCATTTTCATTTAATTCCATTTTTCGAACTCTTTAAATTCATCACACTGACTCGTTACAGTGTTATAACGCTGCACGTAAGACCTTAAGTAATTAGTCCCACGGGCTTTTTCTTTGTAAATTTAATTTTCTCAAAGCAATATTCTATCAAGTACATATGCCTTAAAGCTGTCTGTTTAAAATATTAACCACGCGCACACTAAAAGCGAGCAATTGTAAGTTTTAACTTCAGTCAAAACGTTTTAATTTTCTTATATTCTTATTTTTTAATTCTCTTGATATCCAGCATATAACACCATCTGGCAGTGGCGATGTTTTCTCTACTTCTATTTCCGCCTTTTCGTTTGTGTTTTTGTAAGTTTATTTATTCATTTACCTTTGTATTTATTGATTTCCTCGCAAATGTGATGAAAAACATTATGTGTAACACGGAAATTACATAATCGAGTCAATAAATCCTTTGGCCTAAGGCTTCTAATTTTTTAAAGTACTATTTAAAATTAACCGTCTTTCGTTATTTATTAACTTATATGTCATTAGTCAAAATACTATTTACAAAATGAAATTATAAAAAATATATAAAGATACTCGTAGTTGATATAATCAATATATGTTGCAAAAGAGTAGAACCTATATTGATTGAAATAATATTACAATATCTACTAATTGTAATTTTATTATCAACATATAGTTTAGAATTAAAAGTTAAAACTCAGCTACCTACTTATTTTAAATAATCCATATTGGATTTAGTGAGACGTTCGAGCTTTTTACTTAGTTTGTTCCGATACCTTCGCGCTTAGGGAACTTTTACCTGATAGGTATAAAAATAACATTATAAAGGTTTTAAGCTACTGCTGTCCCATGTTTAACTATGATTTTTATGTGGCAAACAAGTTTCCGGCCCGGTCATCGTAGCCTACGGACGCTTCATCCTACGGACAACATCAGAATAAACAATAGCATTAATAGTGGTCATACTCGCGCGTTAAATACCACTTATTTTAAAATATTTGTAATTCGTAATAACTACGCACATTTATATTATTATAGTTAAGAGTTTCACATTCGAGTATTTGTGTCTATTTATGCCTTTATCACTCGGTTTTGTAGCCGTAAATGTCTGAGAAGAACAAGGAAGATATAACTGCCTATTAAATTACAGTGCAATAAACTTTTCTGACCCGGTATATGGTCGCTAGTGTCGTGTAAGTTCACACTATTTTAATATGGCGACTGTGGTTTTGATTTTTGAGCACTGAATCAAGAAAGTTGCACTGAAGGGACATTAAATGTTAAACCTGTCTCCCGATTTTAGAACGTGTTTCTAGTGAAGATATCAAAAGTGTAAAACCGGCCAAGTGCGTGTTGCACACGTATCAGATACCATTCCGTATTCCGTAGAATGAGAATCATTGCGGATACCTGAAAACCTTGTTAGTCGATTATGTTAAAACTATTTTGGTTGAAATCTTTAGTACAGTGATTTTTTTTACGACGAGGGGGGCAAACATTTTAATTTCCGAACCATGACTCGCACATTATGCATTTTAAATTTTTTTAACTTCGAAAAAAATCGAAATCGCTAAAGGACAATGCCCATTGAAGTATTGACAATCGTATCATGTCGCGTCAAGGCCAAACTGGTGTTATAAATAGTACATAGCTCTATGTACTATTTCTACCGATTAATTTTTAAATTAACACCTATAATAATATGCGCCTTTTTGATTAACGCTCAAACACACACTAGCACACTGTCTTTTATTCCGTGGCGGCAAGATTCATATACCTAGTACAAGCCGCTGCACAAGAACACATTGATAAACAAGCATAACTTGCATGAACAAGCTAAAATGCGTAATAAACTTATGTATGATAAATGATTCCCTCAGTGTTGAGATTACCTTAACTATAAAAAAACAAGTTGACATTATTTGTATCATAATATTTGTTAAAAAGTATTATAATAAAACAATATTAATAATTAAAAATATATTTACTTCATTCAACTGCAAAAATCAGTTGGATTAAATACATTATATTTTATAAATTGTTTATTCATCATATTTTTCAAAAAATCATCTAAAAATAGCACTGACATAATTGTGAAGAAAAAAATTTTTATCCGTCGGTTCAATGTATCGAGAGCTGCCTTTTTTCTCATTTTTTATAACTCGACTGTTTTTTAAAAGACATTGCGGTCTAAGCGTGATGAGATATATGCCTATAGCCTTCCTCGATAAATGAGCTATCTAACGCTTAAAAGATTTTTTCAAATTAGACCAGTAGTTCGTGAGATTAGTGCGTTCAAGCAAACAAACTATCAAACTCATCAGCTTAATAATATTAGTATTGATACCAGGCAACAGATATAAAAACTTATAACCTTTTTTACTCATAACATAAAAGAAACAAGAAAAAAAAACAACAGTGGCACTCGGGGACTGCCGCGGTAAACATATTGCATAGTATTTTTTATCAACATATGCAATTATAATTATTTATTTATTTTTTATTTATCCAGTATATTTTTTCTTTGATATTAATTCAAGTTTTCTTTGATATTAATTTAAGTTACACTATTTGAGCGTGTTGCCGATAAGAAAACAATTTTTTTTCTTTTATTGAATAAATGAGAAGTTAATATCGTTTAAAAAATTTTCGTTGGCGGCAGCGGGGTGGGCGCAACAAAGTTGTACGCAGATGCTCTCGACGAGGCGCTGCGACCGAATGATGGAAGGCGAGAGCCGCGTAACCTTAAGCCGGCCCACGCGACTTTATTTATGAAATGTATTTTTTTTGCTACAAACATACTTTCGCAATAAAATAAAACCATAATCGTCTAAAGTATTTATTATGGAACACGTAGACGAAATTTCATTGAAAAAAGTTAAATAACTAGCAAATAAAACTGTTTTTCCCGTAGAAGTATCTCTCTAAAAATGAAGATTTAGAGGAAACTTTCCGATTTTATTGTATCGAGTCAAGTTTATTCAATCGTGTTTCGACTCTCATAAACTACTTATTAAACTTCTAAGCTTTTGATTGTCATCAAAAAACTATATAAAATTCAATTTTTTTTCGCCTTTTTCCGTACAGTCAAGTTTGCCGTTGTCAGGTTTTTTTCGTTACGGAATTTCTAGATTCGGTCGCCGCGCTCAGGGCCCGCGATAAAAGCTATGCAATAGCTTAACAAGACATAAAATTGGGACCTTCAGTTGGCTTAACTAGTTTGTTGTTATACGTCATGGACACACCGGTTGAACCTAGGCATAAATCCTTTGACCCAAATTAAGAACCTGTAACGTAGATATATGTTTATTCCTACTTTCAAAAAACCGTACACTTGAATTAAATTGGAAATGCCTATATTGCGCTTTTCAATCATTAAAGTAGGTTTATCAGTCGAAGGTACTAATTTTACCTACCTACCTACTAACAGTTCCTTTTCTTACAGATTTTGTTTAAATTAAATAAATAGCTAAAGTTTGACCTAAAATGTACTTTCTTCCGAAAAGAAAGTAGCTAATTCGTATTCCGATGTAATCATCTCAAAATCTGATTACAGCGTTACCAAATTTATTGGTAAGAAACGAAGACATATGAAGTCATTGATTTACTTAGGCGCAATAAAATTTAATTACCAAAGGCTAGCCGTACGTGGAGTTGTGTCAGTAATCTCTTATTTATAAGGGTAAGCCCCAGGGACCCAATGCGTGGGCTGTGAACCAGTGCCACTAAACCTATCACTGCTCAAATATATTGGACCATTACACAATCTCTGCTAGTCTTCATGTCACACCGTAGTGTAACAGGTTCCTTTCTGAATTGTTTTTATTAAATTCATAAGTTTTGAATAAAATATTGATCACGACAATCTGAAACAAGATTATTATTAATTAATTGTAAATTATTTATGAAGTATGAAACAAATAATTTTCATAACAATGTGTAGATATAAGTATATTAACATGCACATCGTTAGTATAACAGTACTTTATGGCCTACTCTGTCATTATAACGTGTGCATGTATTTCTTGCAGCATGTATATGATTATAAAAGTCGACATTTTATCTGCAGAGTTTAAATTGTAAATTTAAAAGTTTTCTTATTTTAAGGTTTCTTTTTCAACGGCGGTATGAAATTTTACTAAACATATGATTTAATTAGTTGCAAAGGCAAAATACATTGAAATTTTCTTTCTGAATTACATAACGGTGGTAAATCAGTGCTTTATTTTTGTCTGCCTAGAAACCTTCCAACTAAATCATCAAAAATACGAGAATTTCTTAGCTACTTTGTATACATAGAGGTGTTACCTTCATAATAAGGATTAAGGAAACCAAAAATCCATATTACTATATATATAACACACCTAAGAATTTTATGAAACCTTACAATATTCTGTGTCCAACTTCTTTTCATTATGCCTAATCCGGCTTCATATTTCCGAATACCCTTTTCCGATAATTTGAGAGCATTTTCCCATAAATATGCCAAAGTTTTGTCAGTGAGTTAGGAGCTTACGAACTACCGAAAAAGATCTTTTTATTGCTGCATTAAGCCCTTTTATTCTTTACCGGCTACTGCTCGCGACTTCAAGTCGTTTTACGGACGTGGCTGTTTTTAAAAATTTAGTTTCTTAATCTATAGTTATGATCAACTGTTGTTGATACCTATTCCGGGCTGTAGGTTTAAAATAATAATTATAATATTTGTTTTAAATAATATTTTTGGAAAGATCACACAGCGCAGTCTGGTCAGCTTAGTTAAGCAAAGCTTGAAATATAGAAACAAATACTTTTATGTATATACTTTTTTGATACGACATACCTATGATACACAAAAAAACATAATAAAGTGATAGTGCGTTAGACTGTTGAACTAAAGACCCTGGGCTCGATTCAGTCCTGAATTGATTCTTATATAAAAGAAAAATATTTTACAATTTCTCTACCTATTAGTAAAGTCTGGTCTATGCCTGACGAAAGGCCACGGGTATTATGTGAATCATTGAACACTGTTTCCGGTAACGATAATCTTAGGAACTCGTAATATCTCTGATCATTCCTTCAGGGATAAGTGTGTGTATTTATTTTATTTCCATTTATAACCGACAAAAAACTTTGAATGTAAGTACAGTATTGTGAGCGTTCTCATATATTTTTTGGTATTGTGTAGACTTTTCATTTTTAGTCTTATTAATTACAAACACGGGCACCACACTCCGTATAGAACAATACGCCAGGCGCCCTTGACTCCATGTGTAATGACTGTGTGTGCTGAACCAAGGGGCGTGAGTTCGATCCCTGCGTATGAGATGACAAACATTCATGTGATGAACATTTGTGTTTGTCTTAAATCTGGGTGTTTTCTATGTACATCATGTAGTATGATTTACAAAAAAAAAGTATTTAAGTATGTATTTGTATACGTTGTTTAATATTCATAATACAAGCTTTGCTTAGTTTGGGATCACAGACAACGGAAAACAGATGGCGTTGTGTATCGTCTTAAATATTATTATTATTATACTTAGAAGAAAAGCATGAGCTCCATCTATGCCAGAAGTAATGTTTTTAAGAAATTTTACAAGAATATTAACTAAAGATAAAACAAAACAATTGTAACTTAGACAAATAAGTATCTCCTGAGTTTCTTGCCGGCTCTTTTTTTAGCAGAAAAGAACATTGTGAACTGGTAGTAGAACAATAATAACATTTGACGATTCAACGCTCAAAGGGCTTACACTTTATTCAAAATATTTTTCATTTTTATACATGTTCGAAACATAGCCACATTTAATTACTTCTATGTATTATTATATATATTATTAAATAAAAGGCTTTATTATTATTATTATTATAATGTAAATACACATTTTTACTCTTTAATTACCTACTAAAAATTTTAAATTAAGCATATGTATATTATAGTCATGTCATTGTCAAGGGGAGAAATATGTTTAAAACTCAAATTTTCAAATATCAACAGCACAAAAAACGTCAGTTTAATTATTGATTTAAAGTATTACCAAAAATTACCACCGGTTCGGAATGATTTACTATCGACAAGAACCGGCGAGAAACTCAGCAGTAAATCTTTAATATTTTTTAGCCGACCACAAAAAAAGGAGGAGGTTCTCAATTCGACTGTATAGATTTTTTTTTTATGGGGGTTCAGCCATAACTTTTTTGTTTACGTACCGATTTATGTGACTTTTTTATTCGACAGGATCTACTTGCGAGTTGGTCCCATAGAAATTTTATCGAAATCGATTCAGTAGTTTAGTTTTTAGACAATTCCAAATAACTTTTCCCTTGAAAAAAGCATTCGTCACTCAAAAGTAAAAAATAAAAACTTTTGAATACAAAAAAAAACAACCGGCTTCAAAAAGATGCACTGAAAAGGTAAATATAATTACTTATTTCTAAAAAATCTGATCTGAATTACAGTTTGAAGTTAGTTTCATGCAAGTGAAGCGTGTTATTAAATGTTAGGTAAATTAAATAGAAATCAACTTCAAACTGTAATTCAGATCAGATTTTTTAGAAATAAGTAATTTTTTTACCTTTTCAGTGCATCTTTTTGAAGTCGGTTGTTTTTTTTGAATTAAAAAGTTTTTTTTTATACAAAAAATATTTTTTTGGAACTACACATTTATCCTTATTTCTTCTATTAACATTACCCCCATCGAGCCTCCGCCCCTTACGAATTTAGAAGCATCCGTATCATTGCATCGGTTTATCTCTCTCCCTTAAAAGACTTGCTGGCGACCTTAATTGCAAGCACCGTCAATGGAACTCTTCAATCACTTCACGGAGAGGCTCCTCCTCTCTCTCCTCCTCCTCGACCAATTAGTTGACAGAATAAACTTTGACATCATCGCTCCAATGACGCACATGTTCTTTCCCCATAACACTCGCAATAGCCCTGACATGCTCAACATAGCACTTCTAAAGAATGTAAGGCTAAGCTTTCGCTCTATAGAGGTGCTTGACGAATTTGACTCGGACCACCGCCCTGTCCTCCTCCGATTAGGTTCCCCATCGGACGCTCCTCCCGACACTCGAACCGTGACGGACTGGGATAGATTCGGGCAATGACTCGAAAACCCCAGCTCGCCACATCTAGATCGCAATCTTAATAATATATCTTCCGCGAACGATATAAACGTAGCCATCGACTCGTTCACTAGCCACCTGTCCGCCATCGCTGGCGAGTGCTCAAGACAGGTGCTGGTTGGTGACAACCACCAACTAATCCCGCCTCAGCACATCAGGTCGCTTATGACTGAGCGTAACTCAGCCCGCCGCAGACGCGATTGCGCTCCCACTACCGAAAACACAGCTCGCTTCAACGACTTAAAGAACCGCTGTAGCCGAGCTTCGCGCCCAACGTTTCGATGATCTGATGGAGAATATTTCTCCTTCTCATCTAGCTTATTTACGTCTAGCCCGAGCTTTGAAATCAGACACCTTCAACTCCCTCCCTCCGTTAACTCGTCTCAACAACGTTCCCGCGTTCGATGACGACGAATAAGGGGATTGCCTTGTGCCCTAAGCACACAAACTTTCGATCCCGATCACGTGAGAGAGGTAGACAGTGAAGTCGAGCGCAGAACTTCTCTGCCCCTACAGAATCTTCTGCCCCTCATCACAGTCGACAAAGTCAAACAGGTCATCAAAGACCTACGCCATCGTAAAGCCCCCGGCGCGGACGGTATTTCTAACGATATCCTAAAGCGCCTCACACTTCTTTGTCTTCTAGTAGCGATCTTCAACGCTGCTTTCGAAAATTGCATCTTTCCTTTTCAATAGAAAGATCGACGAGCAGTTCGGCTTCCGCGCCAAACACTCCTGCGTCCACCAAGTCCTCCGTATCACGGTACATATTCTCACTGGCTTCCAACCAGTATTCTATTTCTAAACTGTACAACTATCAGTTGCCAGACCGCCTTGTACTCATCGTACGAGACTATTTTTCGAATTGCAGCTTAAGCTATAGAGTCGAAGACACTCTCTCTTCCCCCAGTCCCATAGAAGCAGGAGTCCCGCAAGGGTCCGTGCTCGCCCCTATCTTGTACCTTCTGTACACAAACGACATCCCTAACACGAAAGGTACCCAATTAGCTATATATCGCTATTTACACTACCGATATGCAAGTAAGTCGAATCACTAACAAACTCCAATTCACAATCACCGCCCGGTTGGCGAATGGTTTCGGAAATGGAGAATCGAAGTGAATCCCGACAAAAGCTCTTCCCTCTCACTCTTCGGCCGTGCCATATGTTGGCAAAACAAGGCCAAATATCCCGGTGTGACCCTGGATAGGCGTTTGAACTTCCGCGATCACACCAAAATAGTTAGAGACCGAGCCGCTTTTGTCATCGGTCGTCTATATTCCATGATAGGCAAGTACAGTAAAATGTCGCTTAGGAATAAGCTAACTCTTTACGTCACTTGCAATCGCCCCATACTAGCCTCCTTCAGAGTCTCGCCCCAAAAGTCCAGTGGAGCAGTAATGGCTGCATAAGGCAACTGCATAGTCAGACAGAAAAAAAAATAACATTAAATCTTAGAACTGATTAGTCAAAGACTGGTTCATACAAACTATAACTCGATATATAAGAGATATAGGTAAGTTTATGATATGTTTTTAAATGAAACAAATTTACTTACATAACTTAAAACAATAACTATTTGGTGGCAATATAACAAATAATTGGTGGCAAGTTAAAGTTTGTACGAATTGCGCTTTGACTTGTCAATCTTCACTCCTCAGGTTTGACGGATTTCGCTCTTTGACTATAACATCATAGATTACGCTTTTAGTTTCTATAGGTCATGCACATGCGTTACCTGCCTTTTCCGTTTATGTGTATAACATACCAGTTACATCAGCTACCGTTGACAGCGTAATATACCGTTCTGTTGAATTTCACAATGGTATTTTTGATTAATGACTGTAAGATAGACGTATTTGTCAACGTAGCGAACAAACCGATCCACAAGCTAGATACGTCCATGATTCAAAGATAAACTAAGATTAATATATACGCTCTAAGGCGTTGTTGCGTCGATTGCTGTAGATAACATTTAGTTTTTAAAAAGAAATCCCTGAGTACTTGGCCTGGATATTTGTTTAATTAATTGTGACGATTTTAAGAGAATTTATTGAAGTAAACGTAATTTTAATGAAAAACCTATAAGATCTTTCCAAAGCTTGTTTTAAATAAATTTCTGTGAAGTTCAAGTGGTTTATTAAAATAAATTGAGAAAATACGTTTAGAACGAATGACTTAATACACAAAACAACTGCTGTATATCCAAAAAATATTGAATTTAACAAAGAATTGACGTTACTAACTTTATCCATTTATTTATAGAATGCGGCATAAGTTAATAAAATTAGTTATGTATAACATGAGAATATCTAACCAAAGCCAAAAGAATTTTACTATGCTATCTACTTCTTTTCGTTCGTCACGTCGGAAAATCGGTCACGTATGAGTTGAACTTAAAACTGTAGATTTTGGAAGTTTGTACCTACGCCCAATATTAAAATCTTTTTTTGTTAAAACTGTTTATTTTTTATTTAAAGCAAATTCTTTGCAGGACCATCACAATAATAATATTTTATATGTTACAAGCTGTTGCCCGCGACTTTGTCCGCGTGTATTTGATTATATGACGCGGTTAACTGTTATACAGCAAAAAATAAATAACACAAAAATACAGAGTTTGTATAAATGCGTAAATCGTAAATAAAAAGAAAATGTGAACAATTGGACACAGAATACCAACTTAACCTGGCCGGTGATTGAATCCGGATCCCTGCAGGCCAAAGGCACTTGCGGTACCATAGATGACCACTGTGCCACAGAGGTCGTTTGATCGACACGATCAGCCAAAATAAAACCGGCCAAGTGCGAGTCGAACACGCGCACGAATTGTTCCGTACCATATCTAGCTAGTACCACAGATTATATAATACTATACTAGTACTAGTACTATAATGTCTCTTTATAGACAACGTTCGACGTGGTTTGGTTCGGAACTAACAGTTTAATAAGTTTAAGCCAAGTCAATTTAATAGTAAGATCAATGTTATTTTCCCAAAAAATACTGTATTCCGAACTTTCCAAGTAGTGCGACCGTATCATAACTTCATAACTTTGGATTAATTTCAATAGCGCGTTCTAAAACTTAGCAGCGCTATCTATTGAAAATTTGCCGTAAAATATAGGGTAAAGAGTCATCTAGGTTAGAACTCGCAGAAAAATTCCGTTAGCGCGTTGTAAAAACGAACAGCGCCATCTGTTAAATTTTAGAGAACGATTCTGTAGTGTAGAATGGAACTAAAAAATACGTATTATTAAAATAATATCTCGTTTTTTAATCGATCTGGGAAAGCCAGAAGGTCGGTTTGAGATTTTCACAGGTTACTAAAGCTGTTCAAGTTCAGCCGGCAAAGTGTGTGTCAGGCCACGCATTGAATAGGGATCCGTAGCAATTTTCTTTCCCGCTGAATCCCGTCACTTTTATAAGATTTATACTTAATTCGAGCGGTAATATAAAGTATCAGCATAAGGTAAGTACATAAGTTGTGTGTACTAAGATGTCCAAGTTACTATGGTTTTTTAACTATCACACGGGAACCCTTTTATTTTCTGGAATAAAAAGTATCTAAGATGTAGACCAGGGATATAAGGTATCACCATGCAAAATTTCATTGAAATCGGTCCAGCCATTTCGGAGATTAGCCAGTAAAAACAGACAGAGAAACAAAAAATTAAAAAAAAACATGTTTTGGTATTTTCCCTCTTTTTACATCCCCCTGACTTGTTTTCAAGCATTTTTTTTCTATGTACAGACATTCAACCTCTACAGTTTTATCGACCTCTACAGTTTTATCGACCTCTACAGTTTTATCGACCTCTACAGTTTTATTATTTGTATAGATATGGTACAGTTTGGAAACTGTTGATTTTGTAAGTTTGTACCTATTCCCATTATCAAGAGATTTACCATGTCATTTTAAGACCACAAACTTCTCATAGGTTTTCTATAAAGATATAGTAGTATATAGATATACAGAACTATTTCATAGGTAGAAAACTATTTCCTGTTTTATTTTTCAATATTTTTTAAGTTTCCTTCAATCTTCCCTCCAAAAGTGACGTACCTTTTCTGTTCCTTTTCAATTTTATTTATTTACGTAACACGGACGGTGTTTGGGTCACAGAAATTCACATGTGTACCAAATAAATATATATATACCGGAGCAAATTGGCTGCGCCAGACTGACAGACAGACACACAAGTCAGTCTTTATAGGTTCCGCCATTTTTCAAAAGTCAAAAAAAAAAAAAGTCAAAATGGTTTATTCAAATAAGGATTTTACAATCACTTTTGAATAGTCAAAGTTATAAAATATAATTTTTTGAACCCTCCCACCTTCCCGCCGGTTCACAATGTTGTTGATTTCTACCAATAAGAATCCGGCAAGAAACTCGATAGTTACTCTTTTAAAAACACTATCAATAATACAAATAAACTAAAATACAATTAATGTTTTAAATAAAAAAATTTTAGTCGTACAATTTTATGTTATTTCCATTTTAATTTGGTTTACCTATGCATCCTGTAATTGAGCATCATCAGTCCCAAGGATTTTTATCATTTACATAGTCTGAAATATTATAGTATGCCTTTTTACAAAGTACCTGCTTGATAAAAGATTTAAATTTACTTTTTGATAGATTTTGAATTTTATTGGGAACTTTGTTGTAAAAGTGTATACATTGCCCCATAAAAGAGTTACTTATTTTGTGTAGACGTGTATCATGCACCAATAGCTTATTTTTACTTCTAGTATTTACTTTGTGAACGTCACTTTTCTTGCTGAAACTATTGATATTTTTATGTACATATAAAAGATTTTCATATATGTACTGCGAACTAAAGTTAAAATTTTTACTTCCCTAAACCTGTCCCTCAGAGATATCCTAAATCCTAATTTATAAATAAAAATAAAATTCGTTTGGACGTACGGAACCCTATAAATATTTACAACTACTTCTAATATCGTAATTACAAACTAAACTAACAAATGCACCCTTAATATTGTGTTAAAAGTTTTATTCAAAAATGCTTTCATGAATTAGAATTATGTTGCTATTTCAAATGTTTTTATTACCACTTTCAATAAAGAAAATGGTAGAACTTAGGTAAACATGAATCACGTATTTAATTCTAGTGACAGTGGGTTAACTAGTTTTGTGGTACTATAAATGTCCACATTTATCTATTTTACTTGCAATACGTAAATGTTGGTTAAAGTGACTTACATATCTATGCAAATATGGTGAAAGGTAATGCTGGGCGTGGTTGTAATGGCCGTGCTCAAACCAGTCCTTGCAGGGAATATCAGGGTACATTTACACTGTTTGTGTTATTATTTGGTACCGTACCAACTATGGTATTTAAAATCTACAGTCTTGGACAGTTCATAGTTTAAGAGTTTAAGGGAACTATATATGTAGATATTTTATAATCAACTTTTATTGTTTTGATATCTTCTACATATTTTTGTACCACTACTATTTTTATTTTAAATATTTTTTTGAAAATAAAACATTCATTATCCAAATATCTGCAAAGTACTCACAATCTGTGTGCGGTAGGTATTTATATGTATTGCTATGTTTTTATTTTAAGTATTTATCGATATGAGATCGAAAATAAATCAAACAATTTTGTCAATGCACACCATTTGATTGGAAATTTGAATAATATAATTTATTATACCTACAATAATAAACAAACGTTATAATAACATAAATTGTTGTTAATTTTTATAAGTTAAATAAATTTAGGTTTTAGAAACTAAAGAAAATAAATAATTATGACAGTTTGTATTGTTACAAGTTGTCTTGTAGGAGTCATAATCTGAGTCTAAAAGTTGGTGTCTTATTTAGTCATGATATAACAAAAGGTTAAGTATTTTTTCAAGTCCTACTATCAAATTAACGAAGTTCACTACATATTCGATTTAATTAATAGGATGAGACAATTAATAGATCTATAATAAAAAATCGATATAACGATCGATAAACGATCTACATTCCCCTTCAATCACGAAGACACTTTGGGTTTCTAGCACGCAAACATTTTTTAATGAAAGTGTTGAAAAATTTTCAGTATTATTAATTTTATTTATAAGAATAAATTCCTAATGCAGTGTACCTTTAGCTTTAGTGCGCAGAACTACTTATCTTTTTCATATCAGAGCTGTGTCAATGGGGTTACATAGCCTTTGTGGCCACTTGCGCACTCAGAATAGAATCATGATCATAATCTGTAAAGTAGCCTGTTGCTTATTGAGGTTATTAATTGCAATTGTTTCATAATTATGATTTATTTAATGTTTATAATTGAACACGATTTAAACATTTTAGTTGTGGGCCGTTTGTAGGTAAACCTATGATGTAAGTACTTCTTGATTGTTATGTATTAATCGATTTCTCTAATGCTTTTAACACGGTCGTGCAAGCATCCCTCATTGTGTTGTGAAGGAAAAGCGTAAAGAACTTGTGTCTCAAATCAAGACCATTCTGTCTAAGGTAAACTTACTGGGGACGGGTAAACTTGGTCTGATTTAACACTACATTTCAACACTACATAGACATAAGTCTGCGCGTTCACCGCTAAATAGACCCCATTCACTGTGGTCCCACAATTCCAGAACACTCTCTTTCCATTTCTTAGAGCATGAGATGATCCTTGGTGTTGACATCTCCAGCGATGTTCAGTTCCAAAAACTTTAGCAAACAAGGTGATGCTGGCGTTCAAAAAACAAGGTGCACTTAGAGCGAGGCAGTACTTCACGTCGGGGCAGAGGTTGCTGCGTTGCAAGTCGCAAGTTCGGCCCCATATGGAGTACTGCTGCCATCTCTGGGCGGGTGCACGTCAATACCAACTTGGCCCTTTTGACTCGGTTCAACGATTCACTTGCCGTATCGAGCCCTTAATTTTAAGGAAAGACTTTGCCTCCCTGTGTGTGTTCTACTGTTTGCACAATGGGGTGTTTTCTTGGGGTGGCTTCTACCATGGCACCGCTCGCCATCGGCAGGGAATTCATTGTCACACTTTAGAACCGAAATGGTCGCGTACAACGGGGTTTCAGAGAAACTTTCTCCCACGAACGCTTGGGTTGTGGAATGAGCTGCCTACCAAGGTTTTCTCTAAGGACTACAGTATGGGGTTCTTCAAGAAAGAAGTTATTAGAATTTTGAATAGTCGGCAACGCGCGAGTGATACCCCTAGTGTTGAAAGCGTCCATAGGCTATGGGGACCGCTTACAATCAGGCGGACCGTAGGCTCGTTTGGTACCATAGTGGTATAAAAAAAATGATTGGAATGTTGCGTCAGATCTTCACGTCGCCTCAATACTTCAAGACGAAGATCTTTCATCACTGCACCTTGCTGGTCATGACCTATGGCGCAGAAATGTGGACACTGGCAGTTGGCTCATCCACAAGTTAAAATTAGCTCAGCGTGCTATGGGAATGACTAATCTTTGAGTTTCTTTGAAATATATAATCAGAATTAAATAAAATCAGACGAAGAATAGTTATATACTAAAAGTAGTTGGCCACTAAGCTAAATCTAAATTTTCGGTACATATTTGCTGACATTTTATTTTCAGAAGTCTTGGTAAATGTTTGTAGTTCCAATAATTATTTTATCATATTCCTTAGTTTATAAATAAATTAAGAAATATGATAAAATAATTATTGGAACATAGGAAATCCTTTATTCGAAAGCTGAGAGAGCCATAGCATATAAGCCAAAGCTGTAACTAACAATTCAAATGAATATCGACTTAATCTGTGTATTTGTGCTAACTCAATATTATAATTCATATTTTAAGTCGAACTACACAAACGTCGAAATGCTTTGCTGGACAATTACACTTTTAATAATGTTTTAACACCACTCTGTAGGACATAGGGAGTGGTGTTAGACCTACAGCGTGGGAAATTGTAGAAGGCTGAAAAAGCTAAGGTTACTCATAGAAACCTTACAGTTTCAAGTTCATAGTTTCATTTGTTCAGACACTGACTAATTGACTGATTCATGGTCATCAAAATAAACCTAGTACTTGTACTTTCCCAATACCTAGAAAGCTAAAATTTGGCAGAGATATTAGGTTTAATTTGATGAGTTAATTTAGACTATAAATCGAAAGTCTAGGCACGCTTACCCGACGTGAAACCTATAGAGCCCCGCTAAGATAGAAGAGCTATCAAAATACCACCGTGGTTAAAGTTATTAAATCTGATGAGCGTTTTCTAATAGTCTTTAAAACTCAAAGATACCGACGTGGAACCTAAAGAGCCAAGCCAAAATGTAAAAGATATAGGCTTCTCTGTACCTACTTGATCGTTGGCAAGCCTACGTACTTTTAAGAGTGACCAACTTCCGCGGGGTTAATAAGCCTCAAAGCTCAAGGATCAGCTAAAACGAAATACTTAAATGTTGGTACTTATTGCCCCGACCTTTCCTAAATTAAAATATCTTAATTACCCAGAAGAACTAACAAAGATCGAGAGTGGGCAGTACGAAAAACTGTCGCCTAGGTACAAAAAAGAAAAAAAGGAAAACACCCCAAAACCGTCGAACAAAAAAATAAAAATAAAATGACCTACAAAAATAAGTGAAATCCCAACAAAGCATGATGCAAAAACGTCCCAAGTCTGGTATGAGATGATTTGCCTGTAAAAAGTACTGAAATCTCATAAACAGCCAAGTCTAGAAGATGGATATTAAGAAAACGAGTATCATTTTAACTAAAATCTTTTAGTTGTTAAATTCAAATATTTAATATAATCTACTGTGCCTAAAATTATTTGAGTCTAAACCATTTAAATTAATGTCGAGGCAATTAAATAAGACAAGTTAGAAAAAATAGGATGTCTGTACTTTTACTTAGCTTTTGATAGACAAGTTTTTTGCCTACATAAATGTTTATGGTAATTGACTTAATATTAAGTTATAGACAACTACAAAAATAGTAGGAAGAGCATTGTTATTTGTCGCTATTTTGCGTTTATATTTCTTTCAGGCATCTCTTGGAAGTTATTACTTAGTTCACCGAACATTTATTTCTCTCTCTTCATCTTACGTCTGGGACATTATTTAAAAGCAAGTGAAAAAACTTTTGGTTGGTAAAAAGAGGCTGTCTCCCACATTATGATAATGATATTGTGTTTCTAGCCAAGCCAAGCCAATATATAAATACAATATAAAATAAAATAATTGAAAACTTGAATATTTAATGATATAGGGTAGTTAAAAAAACAATAAAACATTAATACAATATGCAGTAAAATAACATGATAATAGCTTAGAGAAGTAGGTATAGTTTGCTTTCACGAAACATAAAGGAATGGCCAACAAACTTTCTTTTATCTAAAAGGTTGCTACCAAAAGAAAACCGATGCAAGACAACTTAGATAAAAGTTTTCTAGCTACTTATTTACTTCTTAGTTAACCATATATATGGATACCTATGTGCAAAGTGTATTCCAGCAAGAATATGGTTACAAAATGTTGGGTTGGTCAGAAGATATTTTCATGTACTAGGATACAAAAAGTTTTGCCATGGGTAGTAGCGTTTTTGTTTTAGTTGTTGATTTTGCTAAGAAAATTAAGGTACCTACCTTAACCCATATGGTTCACTCGGTCTTGAGGTTTCGGCGTCTGCCTCGCGTTCTGTGGGGCAGAGGTTCGAGTCCGTGTGTAGTAATGAGAATCCTTTCTAAATTTCTCAAGTACATTGTGCGTTCACTTCACTGGATTTATGGCGAAGAAAAAACATCGTGAGGAAACCTACATACACACAGTGCGCAGTGGGCTCGCGTGGGGGACTATGGACTAGGGGACGTATTAAGGTTAGTAAAAATTATGTAGTTATCTTATCTCTTCTTATAATATTTCTTATTATATTATCCTTTAGACTTTCTTACGTTTATATCTTACACTCCCTTAAACTTTTAGCTAAGCAAAGTCTAAATAATATTAATTTGGAGTAATGCAGCGTTATATAGTAAAAAGTGATTTTTAATCGCACCAGTACTTTTTGAGATTATCCTGCACGTGTATACAAATTCTCTGTATTACATTTATATATATAATTATTATATATATATATATATAATAAATATTATTATAGGTTATAGGTTCAGATTATATATATATATATATAATAAATATTATTATATATATATATATAATCTGAACCTCGGAAACGGCTCCGACGATTTTCATAAAATTTAGTATGCAGCGGGTTTCGGGGACGATAAATCGATGTAGCTAGGTTTGATTTTTAGAAAACGTCGTTTTATCCGTGTTTTCAGGCAGTGATAACTGAAGTAACTGAGTGTAAACTGAAAAGTATGACTCTTCCTGACATATATTGGCGAGTAGTAATAAGCAATACTAAAGCTATTTTACAATAGGTGGCGTTATTAAGTAACGCTTAAGCTACTGGACAAGAGATGGCGCTGTTTAAAAAAAACCGAGCATGCTCGGTCCTCCAGGTACTATAAATTTAACCAATTAGTTGACAAAGTTTATTTACGCCTGTTTCATTATGATAACTATAATAACCTTCATTCAGGGCTGCAGCTAGAGTTGAATCTAAGGTAGGGCAGCGGCGGTTCATATAGGGCGCAAGTAATTTTTCTATCTTTAATTATTTTACCTGCTTGTGACCGTGAGTAATTAAGGCAGTAAGTAATTGGGTTGGAGCGCGGGAAAACAAGAGCAAAATGGTATTAATTTATATTACGGGAAAACAATTTATATATATTATACCTTAGTTTATGGTATTTGTAAGGTAGGGCATTAGTATTTCAAGGTAGGGCATTGCCCCACAATGCCCCCCTTAGCTACGGCCGTGCCTTCATTAGCACACCGCCGTTCCGTGGTCATTGGGACAAGCCATTGATCTCTGCCGTCGTATCTGAGTGTAGACAATGGTTGTGCTAGCTTGCGTCCTTGATGTAGCAGAGTCCCATGTTTAGCAAGTAAGCTTCTTTTCGCCAAAGCTTTTAAGAAGAGGACTCAATTTGTGCAATCTATTAGATCAAAACACCGAGCTCAATGTTGTTTTTCAAATGCATATGTTCGAGAATCAATTCAATCAAACCGATTGCATGCAAGGCATGTCATTATCTTCGCAAAAATACAATCTTTGATTTGGTAACTTGATAAAGCCTGATAACAGCATCGCTTCTTATATAAATTAGATTTCATCTTCAGTTACTTTCAAAGGTTTATTTTTTTGTCTATCTGTTTAGAGTGCTGAAAGTCTAGGTGGGAATGTCTGTATGTAACACTGAGCCTTAAGTCTAAAATGTGAAAACGTGCATTTAACAATGGACATATAATTCCCGGGATGATAATGTTGTTTTTCTTAAAAAAAAACCTACTAAACTCCGACTACTACACCTGAACTTACCAAGTCAAGTTATTAGTGTGAAAATTATGAAAAATTCTTGGTGACAGCTTTTATCAATTTGTATTATTAAGCTACAAAACAAAAGTTTTCAATGCGTAACGTTGCGGATGTAACCTTTTTGATAATCCTTATTTAATGGATAACAGTCATGAGAGACATAAACTTTACTATAAAGTTATGAGGCCAGCAGAATAAGCCTTTAGCGAATACAAATTACACTTTGGCGCAGATCCAACGCTGTTTGTTTGTCAAATTAAATTAATGGATGCTTTGGTACGAAACTTCATAATCCTTTAAACTCCTAAACCAATCTACGAGTACTTTAACTAAAAGTTGTCTCTCGTTTTTTAGCTAGTTTAAGCTAATTAGTTAACTTTAGTAGCCGTTCTACGTCGCCGTGCCTACTAATGAGTTAAAAGTCCATCCGAACTTTATGACTTAGTTCAAAGATGTTTTTACTCTATTTATGTTTAATTTTTGTTTAAATGATGTAATAACTGATAAATAAACTAAGAAAAGAAATTAAAATACTTTGGGGAAAATACCTGATATCCTGATAAAAAAACAACAAGAAAATTTAAGAGACAGGTATATACAAAGCAACAAGCTTTTCAGACCTGGTGTATGGTCGCAAGTGTCGTGTAAGTTTACACCATTTTAAAATGGCGACTAAAGTTTGATTTTTGACCACCGGGTAATAAAAGTTTGTTGCACTGTACAAGCCTCATACTCATACTTAAAGTAATTATAGTCTATATAAAACCCTAAAATAATATAATTAATTAAAACTAATAAACAATTCCTATTTTTTCACATTTGACATATTTTTACTAGTTTCGTAAACAAATAGTAATAAACTAATTATTGGTTGCCTACAATTTATAATAGCAATAACAAACCAATAAAAAACACGATTGCTGACTATTATTTGTTAGGCTGTGTACATAACTATTAAATTATAGCAGGATTTACTAGGATATTGTATGATGATACGGAACAATTATTGTACGAGAACGTATCGCACTTGGTCTGTTTTTCTTTAAGAAGCTCGGAGCATCAAGAAAAGGTAGATGCTTAGTGTTTTTTTCCTTACAACTCTGTCGTTATTGTTGCTTGTGAATAGCTGAGACAGTTGAAAGTAGTCTGCTGTTACCTCGTTTACCCTCTAGAACTGAGGTGAGCTTCTAAGGCCAACTGCTCACTGTAGGAGTGGGTATGATAATTTTGTGTTTTGTTGAATTAAAATGTAATTTAAGCAATTCTTATTCGAAAAAGTTTTTTTCAACCTAAGTAGCCATCTAAAATTACTGTAAAATATTTTTTAATTCAGCAGCTAACCTGATAAATAAAACTGAAAAAAAAAAAAATTAAGAGAGATTCATACAAAACTTCACTACAGAAATGCTGTTTGCACAAAATTGTAATGATTGATTATTGTCTAATCCTAAAGTAAAACAACAGATAATTTAGAACTAGTTCAACTTATTCGTAAAAATTATTAATGGTTGCCTACAACTTTCAAATAGCAATAACGCAAAACGGCGTTTGCTAATGATTTCTTTATGAGGCGTTGTATCATACATTTAGTGGACTTTTATTATATTGTGTTGTAGTACGGAGTCCGACTCGCATTTGGCCGTTGTTATTACGCAGCTAGTAATATCAAGAAAAGGTACCTACCTAGATGCTTAGTATTTTGCTCATAATACTGGCGTTATTATTGCTTGCGAATAGTTGCAGCGACAGTTGAAATCGGTATACTATTGCTTTATTAACCTTTTAGAACCGAAAAGAGCTTCTTATGCCGACTGCTCACAATATAAGTAAGATATATTAAAAGTGTTTTGTTAAATACATATATTGTTTCGAAAACATAAATTAATTGTTTTAAAACAATTTTCAGAATAAAAAAATAAATCATAACAAGTTACTCAAACTAAAATGTTGGACAAACAATTTATTGAAATAAGTAGCTTTTAGGTCAGAAGGTACTAAGCTAACAGACTTATAAAAAGCAATTCTATGTTAGTGTACGTAAATTAAAGTTTTCTTGTGTAGGTTATAGTTTTCAAATTGTAAATTTAACCAAATAATTTTGTAATGTCAACCAAATTCTGGTTTATGGTTACTAGAATACTTATTAATTTTTTCAAATTACCTACTAGTAATCAGTAGTAATCAGATTTGGTTGATTTTTAATACGTTTCGCAAACAAGAAGAACTAAATGCGACCGACCCCTCCGGCCAAAAATTATTATGTTAATGTAGTTTGCAGTAAAAATAAAAAATTACATATAGGCATTCTGATTAAGGGAGCTAATACAAGAAATAATAAAACTGCGAAGATCTATTCAAGAGAGCCCCCTATAAGCATATACATTTGCTTGATTTCAAATTGAGTTCATTAATTTAAATTGATTAATTACAATTACATCATGTAAGTTACAGCTACATCTATATCACAGCAATTTCCTTTTTTTATGGTTACTTGATATTCTCTGTGATAAATTATGTTCCCGCTACTACAAATAAACTACTACTACTAATAAACCCCCATTGGTAGTTACTTGCAAACTGCAAGCAGTGAATCAGGACCATAGACTTCGATTTTTGGAATCCGTTCTATGTACTGCGCAATAGCCTCTCATAATTGACCACTCTTTAGAAAGAAACGAAGATAATTTAAGGTCTCTTTTGTAAAAAAAAAACAAATGTAGAAAAAGACCACTACTCGCCGCACGTTCGCTTCGTCTCTGTTACACCTATGTGACCGATTTTACTTAACAGCTGACTATGAAATGCGATGTCCAGTCTCTATGTCTATGGTCGGGACTTAATACAACACAAGTTGTCAATCCGGCATAATTAAAATAACTATTTCAAGGATAGAACCAGTGTTTAAACTGTTAAGCTGTAGAGTTAAAAGCTACTTAAACTAACATTAAACATCCACTCATTTTGTTCTACACAAAGTAGAGTAGATAAAGTTTTGGCATGTGCTTGAGCTTGAAGCTTTATCAAAAGCTATTTGCGTGAAAAGCATGAGCATAAAAGTAAAGATTTGCTTATAAATAAATCTACATCAGATACACTTTATGTTAGGTTTTTATTTATTGATCAAAATTAATACTTATACGAAATCTTGAAAATGAGACGGTAAAACTATTAGATTTTTCTTTTTTATGTCCTCACCGATAAAGTTTTGCTATGCACAAAAGCTATCTTATACTAGTGTACCAGTATATTAAAATGTACTAGGTACTTAAGTTTATGAATTCAATTGCCCCTTGCAACCAGGGTTGCGGATAAATTGAGGCTCAGTAGTTTGGAAAATAAGGAGTATATTAGTAATAACTTTAAAATTATAAAAAATATGTGTTTTAAGATGCTCACAACAAGTCATTTCATTTGATATGTCAGACGGTACAGTTTGCAAAACCTTTTTGTTACATTTTCTTGTTTATTCCGAAAATTAATTTACGTAACATGTCCCTGTTCGGGTCACAGAAATTTATAGCATGTGTACTAAATTATAACTGAATTAGTCCAGTAGATTTTGAGAAGATTGTCTGTGACAAAGGGACAGGCAGACATGCGAGAAATCCAATAAGGGTTCCGCCGTTTTTTCATTCGGAATGAATACAGGGCATAAAATTAAGATAAAAAAATATTAAAAAAACCTAAAGCGCGAGCGGAACCATGGGCATTACAAAGGCTTGTAATAGGATTACCAGAAAACACAAATTAACTTTTTTCGTATATACATTACGTTATATTATATATATAGTACCTGGAGGACCGAGCAAATGCTCGGTTTTTTAAAACAGCGCCATCTATTGTCAAGTAGCTTAAGCGTTTCTTAATAACGCCACCTATTGTCAAAAAGCTTAAGTGTTGCTTATTACTACTCGCCAATAGATGTCAGGAAGAGTCATACTTTTCAGTTTATCACTGCCTTATAAACACGGATAAAACGACGTTTTCTAAAAATGAAACCTAGCTAGATCAATTTATCGACCCCGAAACCCCTACATACTAAATTTCATGAAAATCGATGGAGCCGTTTCTGAGATTCAGATATATATATGTATATATACAGACATATATATATATATATATATATATATAGACAACCCACGCCTAAGGTTCAGCAGGCAGGTCATTACCGTTGAGCCACAGAGGCCGTTTAAGTTCTTAGGTACTTATGTCCAAAACTTTGTAATTTTTTGATACCAATGACTAAAGTCCTTTTAGGCTTCCTTTCCGTTGCGAATAATGTCCATTCAAAAGTCACAGTTGTTTTCAATAAAATCACAAGTTTTTCAGATATCCGCAATAATTCTCAACCTATTCCAACCCTAATTTAATCCTTATACTACACGCACTAAGATGTTTTCTGAAATTTCACCGACCTAAAGATTAGGAGTAGTATTTTTTATTTTTAAGAAAAAAGTAAGAATATAGGAGCATCATTTAAAAAGGTCATTGTAAATAAATATTGACATTAACTATAAATAAATGTCCCGCGTCTAGCCTAGCTACTGCTGTTACAGATATTTTTACAATGTATATTTATTGGTTGTATCTATAGTCTAGTTTTTTAGGGTTCCGTAACCAAATGGCAAAAAACGAAACCCTGAAATTATAGATTCGTCATGTCCCCTCATCCGTATATCCTTATAAATTCCGGCAGCATTTGGGTAGATTATAATGGAAGTTTACAGCGATGTGTCATTTTTAAACCGGCATACAGTTTTGATATGGAAATTGAGAAAAAAAAATATATTGAACCGAGGTGAGGGATGAAAATTTTCCACTTCTATGCGCAGTTTTTTATTTATACCACTAATGTGGCAAACAAGTTTACGGCTTACCTGATAGTAAGCAGTCGCCGCGGTCTATGGATGCTTGCAACACCTGGAGAATCACTCGCGCGTTGCCCGAACCCCATACTATAAACCTTGGCAGGGAGCTCATTCCACAATCTAACCTAAGTACTAATCGTTGGATCAGATCAAATATGCATTTGAGGTTATGTTTTCTGCTCTAATAATTTTAGGTTCAACGTGACCTTTGTTAATAATTTTAAAACGATGTATTGAAGCGCAAAGAACAAAGTATTTCTGGCCATCGCGTAGGTCGATACAGTGGCCATGTTAATACCATCGCTACAGAAAAAGCACAACTGGCGTTTTACATAAATGTCTTGTGGATTTATTTTTACCAATGACACGACGGACGGCACGGAACGAAGGCGGTATATAAAGGTTGTTTTTATGTGTGTATGAGTGTGTGTATTATTGTATTAGTATTGCATTATATAGATGTCAGTTCACAGCAGGTTTAAATATCGGTTTTACAGCTGTAGGCCACCAGGCTGCAGCAGTCAGGATGGTTGGCTCTTAAGGGCTTCTCAGATATTCCGCCGATTCCCAGTTCCTGAAAACTTCATAGATACAAACATTTGTATTGATGTGTATCGTTTGTTCGACTAATACTACTACCCTACTATGAACGGAATGTACTTCATTCGAGAACAACTTATCTGAGTTAGCAGTGCTTTTATTTAGGCGAATTATAAGTTGTTTTGTTATGTTGCTACCACTGCATCTCAGTCGAATTTCGTTTGACATAACGGCGGATTGTTTGTTAACAATTAAAATTAAGATTAATAATTTTATTGGGAAATATTCAGTTTTTAATAAGTTTTAAAAATCAATTTAAGTAGATGATAGAAGATTTGAGAACAAAGTATAGTGTGCCAAAGAAGACCGGTGACATAAATTTAAGTAAATTTCATTTACAAATAAATCGGTAAATACTTAGTGTAAAAATAACAAGTTTTACGTTACTAAATTACTATTTTTTATTTTTAGTTACGTTATTTCATTACATTCATATATTCAAGATAGTGATGAAAACGTTCAAAAGGCTAAATTATTCATTTTACAATTATTTAGATGAATGCTTTGTTTGTCACTGCTAGTGTTGCCAGTACTGCAAATTAAAATTTATCGATACTGTGATATGTATGTATATATATACATATATACAGTACTTTTCAGTGTTATTTCTAGATATTCATAGAAATCGAATGATGTACAGGGCAATTTTGTTTTAAATTAAATACTTGTGATGAATAACGTATTTATTTGGATAAGGATTAATATCATGTTTATAAAAACACCTTCGCAAATAATGCATTATTTTAGATCAAATTTGGTTAGCATGAAAAAGGTTATAGTGAGCCAACCTTAAAAGATAGACATATACTGTCGCGGACTTTTTATTAGAACTTTTAAAGGGGCACAATTCTGTAATACATGGTTTTTGCGAAACTTTAACCGTTTACGCAGCGCACGCAGCGGAAGCTCTCAAAAGGAAAAACAACCCCGATTTTGAAACATTATTCATTGGTGCTCAGCTCCTATTGGTCTTAGCGTGATGATATATAGCCTTCCTCGATAAATGGAATATCTTAACTGAAAGAATTTTTCAAATCGTACCAGTAGTTCCTGAGATAAGCAAGTTCCAACAAACAAACTCTTCAGCTTTGTAATATTAAGTATAGATAGATTTTGTGGTTTTCTGTTTCAGGTGTCGCGCACGGGTTAAAGTTGTCAATGAAGATTTGATGTACTGGCCTGTTTAAGAATTTCAAATTGCACTTATGTTAAGAAGTTATATGTAAATAAATATTAAAAGGTTTTAAATAAAAATATTTTTAAATAAATAATTTACCCCCATACAACAAACTGGATTTTGGATCGAGTCCGATTCGCACTTGGCCGATTTTTTTAATCTTAATAAAGTTATGAATTAATTTATTATACTTACTTTAGAAATAGTTATTTTAATTGATTACTAAATTTTAAACAAATTAACTAAAGCTAAGGGCATACGCTCCTACACGAATCTGCATTTATCGATATCGATATAAAAGGCAATTGATACGCCTATTGTCGTCACTAGTGTTGGCAGGTGGTTGGCAGCATTGTTTTAGAATTGGTATGCTTATGTTGGTACTTTATTGGTATAAACCTTGATAAAACTCTAGTATGAGAATTACTTCTCTTCTCACGTAGTATATTTTGTTTCATCTAAGAAAGAGTTGTTTTGTAAGATAGTAACGTTAAAATTTTCTTAAAATGTTAAAATAAAAAGCAGAATAAAATAATATGAAAATACGCTCAATGGGTAAATTGTTAAAAGACCTTTTCATAATTTTACTTTTAACTTAAAGATTTTTAAGGGTATATATGTATAGGAGACGTGCTTTAAAATCCCTTATTTCTTTATTTTAAAAAACGGTATCAGACAAAGTCGTCCACGTATTATTTTTTATACTATACTTGAAACAGCTTAGCCGCTTTGCTCTCCAAACCCTCTTGAACAAAAATTTGCTAGTCGACGCTAAAAGAAGGTTTTGTGGTCTAAAAAGTATTTTCATGTGCAGCTCTAATGTGTTTTATTTTACCACCCATAGTGTTAGCATTTTTAATAATTTAAAGTATTTACTGTATGAAGATACAATCTCACATACTTTTATAAAAATATTTTTGGACATTACACACAGCGCTATCTGGTCCAAAACTAAGCAAATCTTATACTACGGATATCAGAAATTCATATATATTTATAGTTTTTTATTGGAGCAGGCTATGTCCTCTCGAATCTCTAAATAGGTCATATTGAATATAGAATACAAAACGATCGTAAATAAGGGTTGATATTCGCGTAGGTACAACAATTAAGATTGAGGCAAGATCACCATATTTCCGCTCTCACCAAGGAGCATAAGCTTGCCCCGCGAGGTTTTAGGAGAAGCGTAAGGAGCGCACCTGACGCCGTTCCGTAGCCACACAATGGAACCAGCACATATGCTGACATGCGTTGAGGCTGACGCTGAGTTTCAGGAACTCCATTCAGTGTAGTCCGCGGAGTGGTGATCAGTAAATGGTCACTGAGTCGAATAGTTGCTTCGTTACATTAGGCAGGCTTATATTTTTCCTCACCCCCAACCTCAACCCCTCTCCTAAAAAAAAGGACTCGCGCTTGACCACTCTCAATACATCTTTGGGTCTGGCACACTACCCTCCAACCCCAACCCCTCACCTAAACTAACCTAACTTTTCTGCACCCCGCACGACTCGCGCTTTGACCACTCTCAAAACCACCCCTGTGTCTGGGGTGTGGCGACTCGCGCTTGACCACTCTCAAAACCACCCCCTGTGTCTGGGATACGTCGACTCACGCTTGACCAGAACTACCACGTGACATCACTGTAGGTTCTGTGTAGTTTTGTTAAGTATTTATATCATTATCGTAATGGGTCTATCGTATTTTTCCGTTCATTAGTTATTCTTATTTAATTACAATGTCGTGAGTGCGATAATGATGTTTGTGGTGACATTCCTAATACCTTTTTAATTATATTTGTACTTGTAAGATAAATCGTATATATATAGGATAGTCGAGAGTATTCGAGTTACAATTTATCATCAAGTGATTGAATTCATCCTGTGTGATACTGAGGCTGGTTCTATTTACTTCAAAAAAAGCTATGGAGGTATGTGTTTTTTTGCTTTATAATTCTTTATCTATATTTATTATATATATTACAGACCCTCAAAACTATGTGTTTGTTTGAATGTCTATTACTTAAACCAATTTTGTTTAGGTTTTCACTTTAGGCAAATTTTTGATTCAAATTATTATACAAATATGTTTTTAAAGCATAGGCTTATTTTATTACAGAATTCAACATTTAACGTAATGGAAGAAAACACGTTCAAGCATTACTACTACGCTACATCGGATGATGAGCAATCAACTGAGAAGGCCTTAGAAACAACAAAGCTCAAACGGTCTCGTCGAAATAGTATCGACTCATTCTTTGAGGGGACCAATCAGAAGAAAAAGAAACTCAGCTCTACAGTGGCGAGATCTTCAAAAGATGGTATCCCTGGTGTCACATACTTGTCTACTAATAATGATGATGGGGCTCATGCTACACATTTGATAAAAATTGAGGTGTATGACCTCATAAAATTGAAAAAAGTACCAGTAGATGAACATTGGAAACACTCAGAAGTGAGGATCAAATATTATACGGATACAAAAGATGAAAAATATGAGCAAACGAAGGGTATCATATTTGATATCACGAAGCAAATAGCAGAAACCAATAACTGTAAAAAATACTTTTTTAAAAAGTAATCTCTAATAGCTAAATTAATTTATAAGAACCAGCTTCAGTATTACTCGAAATCAACTTTGAATCAAATTGTATCATGTTTGAGTTTTATTGTGAATGAATGAATAAATGATATAAATAAAAAATATTTTTTTGTTTTTTAACCACTAATTACACAAACACACACATAAGAAAAAAACATTTTTTTTATTTTAAAAAGTTTTATTATCAAAAATTGTTTTAAACATATCATATAATAAAAAAAACTGGTTGCCTGTAAAGTCGGTATACGGGCGAAAGTTTTACGTGACAACTTGTGCCTTTCACTTTTTATGTCTGTCTCTCTCGCTCTTAGGCGGGCTAACCATGCCGCGTGCCTCTCACTCGCTCTCATTGTGAGCGCATAACGTGAGCGGAGCGTAACGCAGTTTCTTGAAGTGTCACCCGGCAAACCAATTTATAAGACGTTGTCACGTCAATATCATTACATAGAGTGTTATTACTAAAGTGGCTTACAAAATCAATCATTGATTTACCATGAAACTTAAAATACAAATAAACAAGACAATATTCCCCACAAACAGTTGTAAAGTCATTTTGAACTCTTTTATTATTGTAACTCCATATCTTAGTATTCTTATTTAAGAAATATAAATGATGTCTACTAGGTTTACGACCATAAGAATCAAAGTATTCACCTAATCCATTTTTATTAATATGTATTCCCACCCAATGCGATCCAGGTTGATTGTCAACATCTAAATTACTAATGAGAAAAGCAGGTAGGTGCATGAGTACTGGTAATCTATTTGCAGCAAATACATTTAGTTTAATTTTCGGAGAAATTATCTTTAAACATTTTTGAATATCTAAAGTATTCATTTCAGAATGTTGATATTATGAATGTCAAAAGTATAATAAGTCCTTTCATTGAGTTCTAATTATTATATTTTAGCTACTGTAATCTACTGAAACATTACGATTTTTATCTATTTCAATAACATTATCAAATTCAGCATACACTATACAGTTTATTGTTTGTATGAGTGCTGCTTCAAAACGAACTTCAAGTCTTACGCTTCCATGTCTAATAAGATTCCAATGAGACGTAGAACTAGCTGATAAGTCTGGAGTTAAATCAAATGCCATCAAACAATATCCATTTGCATATTGTTCCCTAGAAATAGCATTACCATCATTCAAAAAGTGAATACCTGACCCGGAAAATAGTGTATGGTAAGCTGTGGTAAATATATTGTTGTGAAACATTGGTTGTAAAGCTTTTGATGGTATTTGTTGACCATCTATATACAAACTAAATGTATTTATTCCATAGTTTTCAAAGTTAAAAGGGTTTCTGTTAAAACTTCCATTAAAAGCAGCATTGTTTACAAAACCTATTATACACCTTTTTGGAACTTGACCAATAAATATGTTATCAAGCGTTTTTCCCTGAACTCCTGAAGGTATTGTGAGCACTTTGACTTCAGCTCTGGTTATAGGATACTTAGCGGTCGTTGCACTTAAAACTTTTTGATGTGCTAATAATACACTTGGACTAATTTTTGCTCTACGAACTATAAGTGTAGCGTCAGTAAAAGTAACTTTCAGTTTAGCATCAGCACCAGCCATAAGATTAAAACTTTCTCTTGATCGTACTAGTTTAAGACTAATTTCAACACCATTTATCAGAAACTTTTCTTGATTAAACAAATCCCCATGCAAATGTCCTACCATTTCTACCTCTTTACTCTCACGTACAAATTGATTCCTTTTTTTAAATCCATCATTAGAATCATCTAGTGAATTCATTTTTCCAGCTGTGTCTTCATACCATAGTCCACAAGTCAGATGAGATTGTTTAGCTGCTGGACCATAGTTTAATAAAGTTTCTATAAATGCCCTATAAGCATAAGTGTTGTTTGGTGGAGATACTAGTTTTTGATTTAAATACACATCGAGTTGATTGAACAGTGAGTGTAACCAGTTATTAGTTGGGGCTACTACTGTAGCAGCAGCTAAGTTGGTGCCATCTTGGTTTCGAATTTTAACTTTTAAATGTAGTAATGTATGAGACAAATCGATATAATCATCCCCCGTACCAGGAATTTGAAATTCAATTGGTCCATCGTCTGTAAGGGATGATATAGGTTTGTAGTGTATCCATTGTCCATTTTCAATACTTGTCTGAGTTGTTGGTAAAGCAAATAAATCCAATTTCGATTTTATACATTCACATGAATGATTATGTAAGAATGACATTATTTGTTTGAAAATATATCTTTAGTATTTCTATTAATTTTATACTTTCTAGTTCTCAACTCTTTCAAAGCTGTTGACGGAATGGAATGAATCCGACGTTGACGTTTCGTTATATAACCTGATCCATTCATTAGTCTTTCAATTTTATCATCTGCTCTTCGTTTTAAATTACTACTTACATCTTTTAACCGTGTTTGCACAGATTCATTCATTGGTTTCTGGCTTATCATATCGCTTAATAATCCCACTCCAGCATTAAGAGCCTCTTTACCAATTACTCTTGCCCCACTTGATAATAAAGGTAGTACTGATCGAAACAGGCCTCCTAAAAAGCTTCCTATTCCATGACCACGTTGATGTGGTACACCTTTATAAATTACACCAATTCCTGATCCTGCTTGGTGTGAATAATATTGCTCATAGGGACAAATACTGTTATTATGCATTATAATCGCTTAAAGTGTAGTTTAACATATGCGGTCCCAAATTGAAATGGTATTTTATTACCAGTGTTTGTTCTTATATCTATTTCAATTGTATCAAATTCTCTTCGCATAACTGGCAAGTAGTGGGGTGGTGAAAATACATGCATCTTATAAGCACCATAGATATATTTCTCGGGGTCTAAAGGTATTATTCTTAACAATGGTGTCATAACATCTCCAACTATTTGCGGATCAATTATATCACAGTAAACAAATAATTGAGAAGGTAATCCTAAATGTAAATTGGGTGGGTATCTTCCAACATTTTTTGTTTTTAAATTAGTTTTTGGTTCAAAGCCAAGTTGAATACTTAACTTTGATGATAACGTTAAAGATGATATATTTTTATCGTTAATTTGAACAGAGACCATCTGGGAAACTTTATCATAATGAAAGCGACAGTTTTCTTTTAGGTTTAAGGCTTTTAAAATGTTATCAATATTATCATAATTGGTTGCAGGTATATGATTTTTATAAATAACTGATGATATTGATTTATCCAAAGGTACTATCATTTTCTTAGTAATATACATTATATTTTCACCCTCTTGAACTGTAAACATACTACATGGGTATTGAAATTCTACAACTCCAACAGACCACTGTCCTTCTAATTTTATAGGTTTTGGAAGTTTTGTTGAAAAATTTGTAGTGGTATTACTCGGAAAATATTCCATTGAACTATTACTGAGCAAAGTTAAATAAAAATCTTCCTTAATCATATTTTTTCTATATCTTTTAATGATACCCAAGTATTAAATTTGTTTGGATAACCTTTCCACTTCACTAGTACTTGCTTTCTATTTCCAAAATAACGAGTGTGGAGTATTTTATCTATTTTATGTGGGAGAGTGGGGTTGTATATTACTTTTTGTAATTCTTTTTCATAAAATGTACCTGTAATGGGTTCATTTTGAAGATCTTTTAACGTATAAACTACCCAAGGTGATCTTCTTATAACTGAAGTAATAACAAATATTTCATCACTCCAGTTGCTCTCGTATCCTTTTTGAAATATGTGTTTATGTTTTGTTATCCTAACATAATCACCTTCTTTAAACCTGTTTAGAATAGCCTTTTGCCCTTTATCTCTATCATATAAATTATTCCAAACAGTCATAATATTTTCTGAGTTAACATCTTTGGGACACATTTTTATACTTGAATGATAGCTATGATTATAAGAATAAATCAAATCTTTTAAAATATCAACATATCTATATGTGTTATGATGTGTGAAATACCGCCACATTTTTGTCTTTAATGTTCTTTGAAAGCGTTCCACGATACTAGCTTTTATATCAGGATTGTTAGTGGTGTAATAGTTTATACCTTTACTTTTAAAATATTTTTGCACATCCTTAGAAACAAATTCAGTTCCCTTATCTGACTGAATGTGGTTAGGTAAGGATTTTGACTCATTAAATATACTTTCAAAGCATTCTTTTATAGTTATAGAGTTCTTTTTTTTTAAACATCTAGCAAATGCATATTTACTAAATACATCAATAACACACAGAATATATTTAAAACCATCATTATATTCAGAATAAGTGCGCATATCACTTAAATCCACCTGCCACAAGTCATTATAATTAGATAAAATGTACTTATTTCTAGGAAATCTATTTCTTACAGGTTTATGTAATGTGTAAGTTTCTTGTTCTTGCAACCAATTTTTCACTTGTTTTGCTGTCATTTTTCCCTTTAACGAGTTGATGAGTTTGTTAACACCTCCATATCCAGCAGGATGAGAAACATCATAGTAAATCTGATTTATTTCTAATAGGGGGTCCATTTTTCCCAGTCTATTTTTTTCTTGATTTTGTTAAAATGAGTCTTAGTAGGAGTAAAACTATTATCTGATTGCAATTTGTTAAGTGGAATTTCTTCTTTTATATCACCTAAGTAAAGTTTATTAATATATTCTAGTCTTTTTGGATTTCCAATATAAGTTAATGGTATTTTAATTTCTTTTAATGCTGATGCAAACTCTTGCCACCCAATTGGATCACTGTGTTTAAGTGGTCTTAGTGTATCATTCACCAGGTCTATAATGTTACTCCCTGGTATTTTCATATTATTGATACTAACAGTTCCATTGGTATCCCAATCTACCTTATTTTTATTTGAAAAAATTGATTCTATTAGTAATTCACCTCGTTTTATATACGTCTTAGGAATCAATTTCAAGAGTTGTTGCTTTGAATAAAATGGGGTTAAGTCAGTATCATTTATGGTTTTTGATTTTATGTTTGATACCTGCTCAGTGTCAAGGACTGTTTCCTTAATGACATCAGTATCTTTATAATTAGGCGAACTTTCTGTTTTGGTTATAATTGGTATTTGATATGGTCGTCGTTCTACTTCAGTAAAATGTAAATACCTTTGTAGTGTTTGTAAATACAAAATCCATTTTTCTCTATCTTCTACATTACTATTTAAAATATCTTTCATTTCACCATCTAAACGGGATAAAGTATTTAAAGCGCTTTGTGTTTCATTTTCCTTTTTAATTTTTTCTATCAAATTAGGTTCAATTAGAATCATTTTTTTAGCATGTTCCATTTTTGCTTTTATTTTCCTGCTAAGGTTTTAAAATTGAACTCACCAAGGCACTTAGAACAGATCCTAAAATAATAGGTAAAAAGGCACCACCCCTTTAAATAATTACGTTTTTTCTAAGTAGATTTCTTCCTTTACACACCAACTTTCTCAATATATTTTTATATTTTTTTAATTTGTTTTTATCATTTTCCTTGACGGGTATTTTACCCTGTAATACGTTGTAAATACACTCACAAATAAAATTTATTTCTTCTTTACTACAAGATTTAAGTAAAGCTTTTCTATGTCTTGGTTTCAATACATGCAACGATTTTAAAAGTTCTTGATGTGTAGTCACTCTTGAATGCATTATTTATGAATGATTGGAATTTCATTATGTTTGCTGTATTTAAATCCTTTTTTAGGTATATATACAATGCAGTTCTGGTCAGAAGGAAATATTCTCGTTTTAAATCGACACATATCAATTGTGTCCTGTTTTAAATCTATCATTAGGTAGCCATGAGGTTCACTAGTAGCATCTTTGTAGGCATCTTCCAAAAATTTGATGTTTTCAGGTGAGACTTGACGTGCTAAGTAACGAATTTGTGTTTTATCTCGTGGATTTTTAAAGTAGACTATATAACTAGAGTTTAAAGAAATATCTCTCTGTCCTTTACCTTGATGGAATATATTTTGTGTAATATAGAAAACACTAATGTTTCTATGATGACTACCCTTTGTGAATATGTCAACAACACGACCATCAGACTCTCGCATGAGGTCATCGATTATTATTAGTTGTGGTTGTTCTCCATCAAACATACTGAGGTCAGGAATACCTCGGTAATAATTAACATTGTTCAAGTTGTATAACGGTTGCATTTCATCATAACACCACATAATATTAGAAAAATGTTGATTGCAAATCTCATTAGCATGTTTCACAAAATTTTTAACAAAAACTGATTTACCACATCCACTAGGGCCAGCTACAATTACTGTAAAGGGATGATAAAAATGAATCATAATTATTTTTAATGTGTGTTCTCTTTGAAAATGATCAAATTCATATGGAGGAAAGCAATAAAAACAAACACTTATATATTAAAAACAATATAATTAATAATAAAAAAAATTACAATCATTAGGTTACTTAATAATAGTTATTACCTTACATTTTTTAAACACACATAAACCAGATACAATTAATACTCTATATTATTATTATTTCAAAACTATAAGTTAATCTTAAAATGACACCAAGCATATGTATCTGTTGAATTAGGTAAAATATATCTCTTGGTGTCATTACAGGATAGACAAGTTTTATTAATTTGTTGTGTAAAAATAGTATGTTTCACACTTCGAATCCTACACATTTGTGAAACATTTACATTTTTATTAAATAGACACAACTTATAATTTTCCAAATTCATCTTTTTTGTCACACTTTTATTTACACCTTTAGCTTTAGCAATAACCTTACTTTCAATGTCCATTGCATACATTTTTGATCGAAGTCCTACAAACTCCCGAAATATTTTACCATTGTTCTCATCCTTAAAATATCCAAGTTTCTTTTTATTTAAAAGTGGGAAACCATAAACATTATCACTAGAATAGTCTGAAGTATCGAAAAAACATTCTAAGTCAGATTTTATATCATTATAAAAATTATCTGTAAATACATGGTAAACTAAGCTATCCGTATCAGTGTATAATAACTTGACACTATTATTGTATTTTCTTTTCATGTAATTATAATGAAAGTTATACATCAATGTTTTTGATATTTCTAATATACAAAATCCTAAAACAAATGGTTTATTGAAATATACCTTAGTCTTTTGTAATTGTACAGCAATTAAAGACTCGGAGAATATAGATAGACTATGAAACTCAGGGCGAGCAATTAAACTTTGTGCACCTTGAATTTTTCCATGGTTTTCCCAGTGGGTTAACAATTTCACATTAACACGTTTTTCAACATTTTCCATAGTTTTACCAAAGACTGCATTATTCATAAGTTTATAAAAATCTTTTTCAAAGTCACTTTTAGCTAAAGTTCTTAGTTGTGTATTTAAATCTATATATTTCTTCAACCAAGGACTTTGCTCAAACTGTAAAACTCTATGAACTCTAATTAATTTCATACCAAGTTGTAAACATTGCTTCAGATTTCTATAGTGAATAATATATTTAGTTTTGTTATATAAATTTGGTACTAATTTTTTATCTTTACTGTTACCGATTACAATGTTTTCAGGGCATAAAGGTAAGTCTGAATGAAGATCATGTAAATTTTCAGGGTATTCAAGATCAACTTCCAGTATGTATCCAATATCTGATGAATCTGATATATTGAAGTCTATGTTCGGGTTAACCCATTTAAAATCTCTTACAGGCAAATACTGAGACATTGCCCAACCATAGAGATTGTTTGCATCAAAATACATTAAGTAAGATTTTGGTAAGTTATCTTTGTAATCACCCATGTACTCGTTATTTGCCTTTCCATATCTGTTAGAACACTGTGAAATACCACCTCTTATACCAGACTTTACGAATGCTATTTTATCAAAGTCTTTTAATAATTCCAGTGTTATGTTAGTACATTTTAGCATTGCATCCCAGCTTAATCCTGGAAGGGTATAATATTGTACAGGGTCGAGTTCATATGTTTTAATACAAATTTCTCTAAAGTTTTCAAAAATATCAGTGAGTAACATTACATCAGTTCTTAAGTATAAATTGGAATAGTCCAACATATTTTTACATTTAAATTGGACCCAAACATTTTGAGCATGTTTATAATCATCATCTGAGACACTGGTATTACTTAAAGAGTTAAAGAAAGCGTCTTGATCTGGAAGAGTTGTAACTTTTAAGGATTCATAAGAATTAACAAATTCATAAGGAAAAACACCTTTCCTAATAAGTTTATTAAAATCATTTTCGTTTGGAAATTGTTTTCTTAATTCTATAAATTGATCTTTTTTTAGATTTTTAGCTAAACTATCTAAACTACTGGCCATGAATTTAAAGGAATCTAAAAACCGCAAATGTACTAAATGACCTCTTATTTTAAGTTTTTTTGAGAATGAAATATATTTTTCCTTATTTTGCGGAATGATATCTATTTCTCCATCTTTAAAATTCAAAGCATGAACAATAAAATGAGCATCATAATTACTTAGATTATGAAATAGAATGGGAATGAAAAAGGGAACACGATACTTTGAACTACATAATTCGTGAGCAACACCTCTAAAATTACCAGTATTCCAATCATAGTCTACTGTGATGTCATCACCCAATAGCCCTTCACAAATATAACATAATTGCGATTGTCTAATAGATTCCTTCTCTTCGTTAGTTAATGGAAGTGGACATTTTTGAAAACAATTTATCCTATGTATATTGCTAATATCTTTGTAAATGCTTTCCATAAACATTTTTGCACAATTAGGCCCTGTGTATGTTCTGTATGTAGACAGCTTATCATCATACGAACATTTTATATAGTATCCATAACTATAAACTTCATGTTCATGTATTGTTTTTGTATATGACTTCGATGGATCAGGGTCACATGAGGTGACGGGTTTTAAAAGAGCTTCAAAGTCTGCATATATTACAAAAGGTAATTTTAATTTTCTTTGAAACTTATCAAAATAGATTTCATCATTATTTGTTTCCCGATTAAACCAATCTTTTCCTTTTTTATGAATTCCTGGTAATTCAGTAACAATATGAGCACAGTCATGTTTTTGGTGATTAATTAAATTAACTTTAGATTTAAAATATAGAAGGCAACCATCACAGATATGAATAGCATTATTTCGATTTGTTATTTGTTTACTAACCAAGCGTGATAAATTTTTTATAAAACAATAATGACCATTTGAACCATTGTTTAAAAATAATAAGTTAATGTGTAATTCTTTACGACATTTTGTAAAATATAATGGTCCAACGATGGTATTACATTTTTTTTCTTTGTTAAATTCTAATCCGAAAACATTGATACTAATGTTATTCTGTTTTTCTACCTTGGGTATATCCGATAATTTGATTGGGAACTGTATATTATTAAACTTTAGTCTATTTTGATTCCTCAAGTATGATGATACCCTTTCAGAACTTTTATTTACAGGATATAGTGCGGATAATAAAGCCCACTTAAAACATTGTTGATCGTTATTTTTTACATTTATGACTGCTTTTTTACGCTTAATATCTAAAGGTAATTCAATAAACGAAGACCCTCGTAAGGGATTGAACTTATTAACATTCATTTCTAAGAACTGAATTTTTTTTAAAGTCCATCCACTATCTTTTGCTTCGAAATCACTCATTTTATTTTTAATGTCTTCGCTTAAAGTTTCTAAATAATTTTCTAATTCGTCCCCTAAAGAAATAGTCCAATTTTTTGTTTGAAAATCGAAAGAATTTTTTAAATCTTTTGTTTCCTGTTCAAAATCTGCATGAATAATAAAATTAACTTTAACAATAGTTAACTCTTTTAAACATTCCTGAATAAGAAATAGTATCGACTCTTTAATTGATGCTATGAATACTTCAGGAGTTTGTATTTTAAGTGACTCATTAGCTTTAGGTGATACAATTCTATACGTTAAGACCCGAGACCCAAAAGCAACTGATATAACAGAGACATTATGTAAATTATGATTATGAATAAGACATTTTTCTTTGTGTTCCTTAGATCGTAAGTGCTGAGCATAGAACCTTTGGCTAACCTGTAATTCACATATTTGACACATAACGTTCTGTCTATGTGTTGTATTGGCAGATGATGACGTCGATGCTTGTTGTAAATCTTCAACACTAATATCAGCTTGTCTCTTCAAACCTCGACCGACTTGAATTGAAGATTTTCTGTAGATATAACATGCTTATGTTAATATAAGAACACAAATATGTAACATAAAATTTAAATAAGTATAGTTAGAATGTATACCTGAATGTTTCCTCAACTTCTTTACAGATGTTAAACAGTGAAGTGTCATAATACGGATTTTCCAGAGCATTATCTTCATAATTCTCACACGCTCTCATTAGTTCTTTTTCTTCTTCTTCAAAAACATTTTGAAAAAAAACACTTTCTAGTGACATGGTTGAAATAAACCAGTTTAGCTTTGCTTGTGAATGATGAATTAATAATAAATATAATGTTCGATTTTTCTCTTATATATACAAGTCGATAAGGTGATTACTATATTAGTTGATGGTTAATTAATAGTTGCTCGTTACTTATCAATTAGATACTCATAAAATTTTGTAAGGATGGTTCTTATAAATTAATTTAGCTATTAGAGATTACTTTTTAAAAAAGTATTTTTTACAGTTATTGGTTTCTGCTATTCGCTTCGTGATATCAAATATGATACCCTTCGTTTGCTCATATTTTTCATCTTTTGTATCCGTATAATATTTGATCCTCACTTCTGAGTGTTTCCAATGTTCATCTACTGGTACTTTTTTCAATTTTATGAGGTCATACACCTCAATTTTTATCAAATGTGTAGCATGAGCCCCATCATCATTATTAGTAGACAAGTATGTGACACCAGGGATACCATCTTTTGAAGATCTCGCCACTGTAGAGCTGAGTTTCTTTTTCTTCTGATTGGTCCCCTCAAAGAATGAGTCGATACTATTTCGACGAGACCGTTTGAGCTTTGTTGTTTCTAAGGCCTTCTCAGTTGATTGCTCATCATCCGATGTAGCGTAGTAGTAATGCTTGAACGTGTTTTCTTCCATTACGTTAAATGTTGAATTCTGTAATAAAATAAGCCTATGCTTTAAAAACATATTTGTATAATAATTTGAATCAAAAATTTGCCTAAAGTGAAAACCTAAACAAAATTGGTTTAAGTAATAGACATTCAAACAAACACATAGTTTTGAGGGTCTGTAATATATATAATAAATATAGATAAAGAATTATAAAGCAAAAAAACACATACCTCCATAGCTTTTTTTGAAGTAAATAGAACCAGCCTCAGTATCACACAGGATGAATTCAATCACTTGATGATAAATTGTAACTCGAATACAATGGTTGGAATCGAACCGTACTCAATTCAGCAGTCGGGTCATTAGTAGGTATTACCCACTGAGCCAGGAGCAGCCGGCCTCCAGCAGCGCCAGAGCAAAATGTTTAAATAGTTAAGTACTGTTAGAGAAAAATTGTTTGTATCACTAATATATAACATATTTTTCGTGGTCATGTCTTATACATGACATTTTCGATGCATAACTGCCTTTATATCAATGTGAAGTTATTAAGAGTAGGAAGGTATTCTAAAAATATAAGTACTAACTTTCATTTTATTTCTTTCCTCCTTCATTTTGAACAATCTGAAAGAAAACCAAACGAATTTAGGGCAGGTGAGTTGCAAATTCTAACGTAATGACTCGATAGGATTAATCTCCGTTTTGAGAAACTAGCAAATTCCAATTTCTTTTTGTTTTAGATCACTGACTGTAATTTTTATTTAGCTGTTGATTGATTGCTGCACATCACATTTTTTGCTTGGGCACGCGGTCTATCTCAATAATAAATCATCTATCTTGGTTCAATTGTAGACGTGTTAGAATGAAATATAGAAAAAAGATGACTCACTTAACTAACAGTAAACCAAATCGTGCCCAAGTACATAAACGATAAAACAAAACAGTTCTTATGTATTTACTATATGTGTTTACAATGTATATGTCGTCGCCCGATAGTCAAATCCGCTGTTGAACTAAACGCCTAGGCATTAGGCAAGTTGTTTAGTATGGAAAAGAAATTATCACAAAAGTGATAAAACCCGGTGGAGCAGTAATGGCTGCATCAGCATTCTATGGTACTTGATTCGGTCGCTCCGCCTCTACGTTGTCACAATAGAACCCATGTTCCCATACAACCTTTGGTGTACTGAATATCCATAACTATAGACATTCCACTTCAATAAATGAGTTATTGTCATATATTGCTGTTAATCATTGTCACAAAATGCATATTCATTCATGTGAATTATGACACAGGTAACTAAAGGTTTTTGTTTACTTTAATAGTTTATATTAAAAATTTAAAAAAAAATCCATTAATAATTCACTGACATTTAATGGATGAAAATGCATTTTGCGACTAAAGTAAATAGCGCTTTATGATAATAATACGTTTTGAGTAGCGAAATGTCTTTAGTAAAAGTTATTAAGTGTGACGCAGTTTGTACGGAAAAATATTTTCGGATGCACCTTAACCTAACCCAAACCAAATTAGGTACTTACAGAGTGCGATTTCTGTTCCTATCTGTTTCACACTAAACGACCTGCCTAGGCGTTTAATAATGATAATAATTGATAGTGCTTGTTAACTTCAAAAGAAATATTGGCGTACATTTACTACAAATATTCGTAAAAACAAAAAAGAATAAATATCGTCAGTAAAAAGTAAACCTCAACGGTTTTTATACTTTGAAGTAACTCGTACAAGTATGCGCTAGTATTTGCAACTACCTCACAACATATACTACAAAGTATAAAGACTTCACGAAGCTTTTCAGAATTTCAATTTAACTTTTGTGAGCCCTGTTCAAGAAACTAACTCAGAGCTACGAGAAAACACCAAAAGAATTATCGTCTTACTTATACAACTTTGAATTGCTTATTAGCACAACATTAAGTAGAAACAAAACAGCCCATTTTACAAGAAATACGTTTAGAGTTTTCTTTGAACCCTAGCTATAAATTCTGACATCTCAAACTCAACTCAAAAACTCCGTTTTTCATCATATTCAATCTTATATGTTGCGTACTTTTGTAGTGCAAAAACCGTCAAAAATGTCAGAAGAAAAAAATTATGTATTACATTTTTTATATTTAATTTTTAGAGTACCGTGGGCAATTAGTTAAAACCGAGCTCTTGTTATGTTTATTCATATACTGTCCAATGTTCCTTTTTCATTAAAAGATTTTAGGATTTCGTTGCCAAACTAAAATTTTACCTAACAAAAATCTAACCGACTTCAAAAACCTATTTAATGTTGTTTAACGTAAGTTTAATGTTGTGTCTTTTTTACATTTTACTTTTGAAGACATTTATTCTTTGTTAATTTTTTTTGCATTCGACTGCAGACTGTCAGTATGTCTGCTTAAGGGGGTTATTTTTTACTTTTTGGTAGAGTAAAAGTTTTGTAGGTGAATTTTGTATTATTTTCATATTTTAAGATTCCGTTTGAAGTATATAATTAAATTTACGAAATGATACTTTAAATTTACGAAATGATACTTTCTAAATGCAAATGCTTGATTTGTACCTGAAGATACCAAAATCACTATTTGTGGCAGCCGATAATATTAAAAGAGTTCCCTCATTTCCTTATGGATTCCACCATCAGATATGGATTCTGATAAAAATGAACCAATCTTTAATTACACTCTCCCAAGTTGTTAAAATATTTACCAATTTATGAATAGTCTCTACGACCTCCCCTAATAGGGCCTCCCCCCTAACACGACGCCGACACTCACTCGTAATCGCAACCGCGTAACGGGGAACTCCCCTTTGGGTTCGAGGCTCCCGCTGGTCGGACCCCAAGAGCGACAACCCAAGCCGAGGCTCCCCATTCTCAGCAAAACAAACTTTACCACCCTTCTTTGACCGATTTAAAAAAAAAAACTATTAATAGAGTTTAACAAGGCCTGAGGTATGTTATGTATGTTATTTATATCAGTTAAACGCAACCTTCATGAATGATCGTAATGGCTGTGCAGGAAAACATTGCGGCGGCGGGCGGAGCCGAGAAGGCTTTTATTTAGTGACTTGCTTTCAGTAGGTATCTTCGTTCGAAAAGCTCTAAGAAACGATTCTTAAAATTCTAGTCTCAATATTTTATTTCATAAATTCTAAGCTGTTTTTGAAGTGAAAACTTCTTTAGCGGCGTTGTGCACTTTTTTTGGTATGGGTAAAAAATTATAAACTCGCGTCAGGTCACGTGTCCTAATCGTGGAAATTCGTAAGACGGAAACCGTAATGCCACGCCTATTATAATCTTTATTTTTAGTATTCGCGATTATGAGTAGTACAGGGAGGTTGGATATGGAATTTTAATTCTATGACAGATTGCGATGTCAAATATACTACGTCAAAAAAGTAAATAAACAAACATTATTATTTCTTGACAATGTCAAAGACATGTCTTGTGACATATTTGAGTGTTAAGCGCGAATTTTGTGTAAAGGTTCACTTCTGCCGGCACTTTTCCTTAGAGCGCGAGTCCGACTCGCACTTGACCGTTTTCTTTTTCATGAAAACCTTGTGTCCGTCAGGATGGCAGGTCGAGGTAAGAATTCCGTATTGAAATACTACTGAGGTTTTAGTACCTAATTTGTACTATTTGGTACCTTTGTTTAAATAATAAGTACCTTTCTCTGTAGCGAAAACAATTGAAATTAAAGTTGCCCGCCATTCTGACGTCAAGATGGCGGGTCACTTTGTATTTTAAGAAGTTTCATAGAGTATTAATAATGTCATTATATATAAACATATAGTACCTATTTGGTACCCAAATATATATGCTAATGTTAGCATCCAAGACGTAGCCGTTAAAAAGTTATGACATAAAATAATACAAATAATTTTACACAAAGAGTGCGTTCGTTTTTGAAAAATAATACAAAATTTTGACAACAATGCTAAGCGAACGGTGCAAACAAACGATTATTTATCCTAAAACTAACGCACTCTTAGTACACAATGTTTTAATATTATTCGTTATCAAATATAATCGTCTACTTCAGATCAGAATAACTTCAAACCACTCATAAGCACAAGTTTACATGTAGTTATGCCACCTATGGTGTCATATCAAACTCCCTAAACAATAAGGGTTCTATGGTTCTATTTTTAGCATGGACGTATAAGGAATTTGGAACTTTTAAAGCAATTGGCGCACCACAAACTTTGAGAAGCTCTGTCGTCGTTATGCTGTTGTCGCCTGGACTTTGTTTTTTTAAGCTGTTCCAGAGACAGCCTAATCTTGCTTTGGTCATCGTCCTCGATTAATTGGCGGTTCAGTTTAACACTTGGATTTTTGTTCCATGATATGTTTACCATGCCACGTGTAACTGATACCGTTGTCCTTAGATCATTTCAGCTCCTGCCAAGATATCTAAATAGTTCCAAATAGTTCCAATTAGGTACTAAAACCTCAGTAGTATTTCAATAAGGAATTCTTACCTCGACCCGCCATCCTGACGGACACAAAACCTTGCCCTAACACTAACAAACACAACAAAAAAAAATACCCGAATTGGTCTTCGAGTTTCGAGCTTAATTTTTAGGGTTTCGTAATGGTAAGAACAGAACCCTTATGGATTCGTCATGTCTGTCTGCCTGTCCGTCCGTATGTCACAGCCACTTTTTTCCGAAACTATAAGAACTATACTTGGTAAGTAGATGTATTCTGTAAACCACATTAAGATTTTCACAGAAAAAAAACAATCAATTTTGGTTCCCCATACTTAGAACTGAAACTCAAAAATTTGTTTTTCATCAAACCCATACCTACGTGTGGTATCTATGGATAGGTCTTCAAAAATGATATTGAGGTTTATAATATCAATTTTTTTAAACCGAATAGTAAAATATATGATGTACATTACCATGCAAACTTCCACCGAAAATTGGTTTGAACGAGATCTAGTAAGTAGTTTTTTTTAATACGCAATACGCAATTTATGTCGTAATACGCAATTTACCTTTCATTCAATCAACTCAAAACATTTAATTTTTATAGACAATGGTATGGAACCCTTCGTGCGCGAGTCCGACTCGCACTTGGCCAGTTTTTTATTTATATAGATAAAAAAGGCAAATTTTTGGCGCCAAATTTCTTTTTTTTGCTTTATAGATAACCTTTTGTTTTTTTAAACCGCAGTCGGGTTTTTTTAATTTTAAAAATTACTTTTTACTTGTATGTCAGTTTCATGCCTAAATTTTAAATTGTAGTTATTAAATAATATACTTACTTTATTTTGTCTTAAAAATAATGCGTCTACATTTCAATTATCTTCGATTATCTTCAATTATTTTCGATTATCTTCTTTTATCTTTATAATTATTATTACGAATATCAATAATAATTAACGCTTCGAACCTTAATCCTAATGTAATCGAAATCCATACTAATATTATAAATGCAAAAGTAACTGTCTACCTGTCAACACGTAAAACCTTTTCACTGTCAACACGTAAAACCTTAAACGCTTAAACCGTTGAACCAATTTAGATGAAATTTGGTATAGAGATAGTTTGAGTCCCGGGGAAGGACATGTGATAGTTTTTATCTCGAAGAATTCCCGTAAAAACTTGCTATAGTTGGCGTAAGAATCCCACGCCGATAACCAAATTTAGGGCAGATGGAGCCGCTGGCTAAATTAATAACTCGTTTTTGATTAAAAATCTGGAAAATAGTTAAAAAAATATTTGAGTACGTTCTAATTATGCACCACCATAATACCTATTTTATTAGTGGTATCAAGCATTCATAAACCCCCTAACCGCCGTTAAAACTCGTTGACCGGTTTTTTAACTGAAATCAAACTTTAGACAAAACGATTTATAATCGCTCGGAAGCTACGTTGGATTGCTGCCAAAGTGGTCAAAATGTAATTAGTGTCCGCTGCAGGCCTATTTTACCAGTATAGCGTGCACATAGTTAAAATCACTCTTGGGGCTAGAGTACATTACATAAATTAAGTAAAGTATCTACACAAACTAGCTACTGTCAACATACGTCGATCCTTGCTTTTTCTGATTATTTTTGAAATTTTGGAGAAACCTAAAACAGGTGTAAAGATAATTTATTTAGATACCCAGGTTCTAGTATTTTGGACAAAAAGATTCTAAGTTTTAAACAAACGACAAAGCTTTTAACAAACGTATACCATCCTTAACATTTTAGGGTTTGATTTTTCTAATCCTTTCTCGAAAAGTAAAACATTAAGTGAGTGTAAATTTTTTGTCGAATTAGAGTAAAACGTTTCCGGACCGCCTTTGTCAGACGGAAAATGACGGGAAATACGTACTTGGCCAAAGAGCCAGAGAGGCAATAGATACGTGATTTACAGATTATTATTATATCGATAAATTTAACGTTTTTTAGTGGCATTTTGAAGGCATGTTCATGATTATGGCATGGAATACGGATTCACAGAAAGGAACTTTGCTATAGTAAGCTATAGCTATGTTTATCCACATAATAATCGATTCGGTTCTTCTAGTTATTTCTGTGGAAACTTTTCCGGGATAAAAAGTAGCCCCTCTCCGTCTTCAATACAAAGAAACCAATAAATAGTAGGTGCTAAGTCTTCTGGACTATTTTTAGTTCAAATTCAAAGTTTTGCGTAATTGAAAAGCGATGTATTAAAGCGAAAAGAACAAAAAGTTTCCGGTCACCGCGTGGACGACACGGCTGACCTACTTCAGTGCTCCAGAAAAAGCACAGCCAGCATGATACATAAATATCCCTTCGACTAATGTTTGTGTCATTATTTAAGTTAAGAAAAACTTCTCGGATGTGAACTTTTTCATTTCATGTTACCAAATACTGAGTGTAAGTGACATCGTCACGAAAGCTTACATCATAGATTAAGTACGGAATTTTAAAATAACTGACTGTCCATTACCTATTATTAAGAGAAACAGTAACATATTTGTTAGTTGGAAACTATTTTACTTTACTTTCCTTAATTTAGAAACCAAAACAAAAAGTCGAATTACGAACCTAGCCCGACGTTTCTTAACTTTGAAAATAGTTAGCAAATATGTTACTGTTTCTATTAATACTAGCTAATAAACAGACAGACAGACAGCATAGAGTTATTAATAGGGCTCCGATGGCACCCTACGGAACGATGGTACGGAACCCTAAAAATAATTAAACTGGAGGTTTCACCTGGGTTGTATTCACTCGCTACGGTTCGTGGCGATTTTAATACATATATTAAATCACAAAGGTAATATTCAATCAGAACTGTCTAATTAATGTAGGCATATACACATGCATTTCATTTGAACATACAAATATTTTAATTGGTACGAACGTACTTGCATTTTTTTTGTGATAACCCGCGCCGAGACAAAGAAGCTTTGCTTACTTTGGGGCTAGACGGCACTGTGTGTAATGTCCAAAAATATTTATTATTATTATTTTTATATAATAAGCTATCAGCTAAATTTTATGTAACGATATAAAAAAAATGGCAAAAACTAGAGATAACTTTGTGATTTTTTTTCTATCGAAAAAATCTTATTGAATTGTTTTTGCTTATATCTGACTTTGGAATTACAATGTAGTATGCATATTTTTTTTGTTTGGACTTTATTTACATACCTACTTAAAATTCCATGGTACTAAGGGCAATTTATATTTATACCCCCTCTTAGTTACCTATCTTTCTCCATTTCTTTTGTTACCAAAAAAAAGCATAATTTTATTATATTTATGTATTTATGCATATTTATTTTAAAATGAGAATTAGATTCTCTTTACAGCACTTTACTGTTTAATTGGTATTTTTGTGTATTAGTCTGTGTATAATTGTAAAATAAATATATATCTGTCATGTCTTTTTCTATTAAAATACTCAACCATGAACGACCATCAACGTAATTAAACAGTAACGATATTAATTAAACAAAAGAACAACTTGTTTCTCAATTATTTCTATTTTGTGCCTGCAAATTCGCAAAGCCCAAAAGCCCCCACAAAAGTTGTCAAGAATTTCATTTTAACTTTATAACACTCCAGATTACCTTCAAGTTTACGAAATACTAAAAAAGCATAAAAATGGACTTCTTTATTCAACTTTGCATTATTAACACAATACCAGCGTCAGAGGACTGTCAAATAAGAGTGTTACATAAAACATTTCTTAAGCCTGGATAATGATTTAACACAACAAAAAATATACTAAATAAGTTTCATTTAAGAAACATTTTTAGAAGCTCTGTTTGCTTACGGGCTATCTCTGGGTTTCCTAAATTTTTATATTTTTTACGATTTGGTAGTTTTATTTATATTTTATTAAGCTATTGCATAGCTTTCATCGCGGGCTCTGAGCGCGGCGACCGAATCAAGAAATTCCGTAACGAAAAAAATCTAACAACGGCAAACTTGACTGTACGGAAAATCAATTTTAAGGCGAAAAAAATTGAATACATATTTTTTTGATGACAATCATAAGTTAAGGAGTTTAATTAGTAGGTTATGAGAGTCGAAACACGATTGAATAGCCTTGACTCGATACAAGAAAATCGCAAAATTTCCTCTAAATCTTCATTTTTAGAAAGATACCTCTACGGGGAATACAGTTTTATTTGCTAGTTATTTAACTTTTTTCAATGAAATTTCGTCTACGTGTTCCATAATAAATACTTTAGACGATTATAGTTTTATTTTGTTGCGAAAGAGTGTTATTTTGTAGCAAAAAAAATAATTCACAAATAACGTCTCGTGGGCCGGCCATTACGCGGCTCTCGCCTTCCATCAGTCGGCCGCATTTCTCGTATGCAGTTTTGTATTGATTTCTTGTTTTTTTCAGATTTTTATCTGCGGTGATTATACAATTTCAATTGGCTACCTACTACTGTTTATAAGATATAAGTAAGTATATAAGCGACTGCTTGACGGGCGTTGAAGGTTTAGTAGAACGTAGCAAATAGCCAACTTAAATACTGAAGCTAACCAATATTTAATCTCGCCAGCCTTCATACGTCCCCACTGCTCTACTATATGCGATAGTATATATATGCGATACTTTCTTGTATCGAGTCAAGGCTATTCAACTACTCACGTTGTAATCATTCACATATCATAGATTGCAATTCGAACATAGTTTTTTTTTAATTTAAATATAATTTAAAATAGTTTGAAACAGATTAAATTCTTATAGTTATTAGTTGGGGACGCAGGTCATTGAATAACAGGGTTGAATATGCTGTCAAATTGACAATACCTTGCAGTGTTATTTTCTGAAAGCTTTTGTTAAAATGTCTGTCACTAAAGGTACTTTTCGAATAACATAATGTAACTACAGAAATTCACAAATGGCGGACAGTAATATTAAAAATAGGTTTAGATAACTTATTTAATATCGTACACGATGATGACTTCGAAAGAATCGCGATAATTAGAGGAAGATAAAATAGTTTTTTAAAGAAACGGAACAGCAAACAAAAACGGAGGAAGAAAATATAAAACTGACTTCAACTACTTCATCAAATGATTTTATACGAAACAAACTTCAGAGATTAAAGGAATACAATTAATTGTCTAGTGTTAATACCTAAACTTGCGCCTTATTTATGAAATCACAAGAAGTTGATCAAACAGTATTTTTTATTAGCATTACTTAGAAAAGTCTTACAAATATTATCATTTTATAATTATTTTAAATGATAAAAACCAGCTAGAAGGCCTTTGCGCTTCATTATATGTTATTTAAAAAAAATCTAGAAAATTATGTTGATAATTTATTTCTCAAGTAAGTTTTGCTCACACTTGAGGCATTTTTCAGACGAAAACCAATATAATCAGTCCTTGATGTAACTCAAAAGGAAATTCGGTTATACAGGAATATTTAAAATGCCATTTACAAAATGCATACTCTACTTACAGTAGAAATACATAGATGCTATACAGTATGCAAATATTATGTGCTCTTTCAAAATATTATGCCATTTATTTTGCTGCAATTATAATTAATTGTTTGTTATATATAGGTTTAATATTTATGTATTAATTTGTTGATTTAGTTTCAAACTTCAGATCAGTTTGTATTTGCTTCAAACAAAATTACTTACATTTAAAGTTTTCAATGTAAAGTTATTTTTAGCCTTATTATTTATGAATATTGTGCAATCTACAACGCATCATATTCAGATGATTTCTAAGCGACATAAATAATATATATATATAATATACTTCTTATTATTTTCATGAAAATAAAAAATAAGTTGAATGTTTAAAATAAGCGTATAATGCGGTGGGAAGAGCAGTGATATGTATATAAGATTTTTGTGAATAAATAGCCAAGATAAAACGGAAGCAGTATCTTTGTTACGATAAGATTAAAAGCGCAGCGAACTGGATTTTAACTGGATTAAAACAGAAAATCTTTATAGTATTAGACTGGTTCACTTTTCTCTAAAGTGGCCATTTTAACAAGTCTAGCGGCATTTTGTGTAACATTTGGCGAAATGAGTTTTTTTACTAATTAGGGTCTCCTGTACACGAATTTCGATGTTGGTACTCCCGATTTTGAACCTGAAGCTTAGAATTCAAGATTGCGGACGTTTTCTTACAAATACGATATTTCCACTCCCGAGGCCGATTTTTAGCCATCTTTAGCGTTGTTTTTGTCGTAGATTATTTCGGCAATAAGAGCCTGCACTGTTTTGGTTAGTACGCCTTTGCTTAATGTATTTATAGCAAAGAATCCTATTTCTGACAGTGGTTGTAGTCGCAGGCCAAGAAAAAAAATATTAAAAAAAACCTTTTTTATTATTTGCAAAGATTGCACATAAAAATTTTGCAAATGCTGAAAGGCTAAGTTAATTTATACCTCAATGTGTTTTTGTTCCAGGAAACAAATTCAAAAAAAGATGATTTAGATGAGGATGATGATTAAATGAATGTGTAATAATTTTTTTTTCTGACTGACTATGCAGTTGGCTGTTGCAGCCATTACTGCTTCACCGGGCTTTTTGGGGCGAGACTCTGAAGGAGCCTCACTTGTCGGGGTTCACTTCGATCTCCTTTTCCGAAACCATTCGCCTAGGGCGGTGATAGCGGGTTAGAGTCTCTTAGTAATTCGACTCAGTTGCCTATCGGTGGTATAAATAGTGGTATCGTCCGCAAAGAGAGCTAATTGGGTGCCTATCGTTTGAGGGATATCGTTTGTGTACAGAAGGTACAAGATAGGGGCGAGCACGGACCCTTGCGGGACTCCTGCGTCTATGGGACGGGGGGAAGAGAGAGTGCCTTTAACTTTATAGCGAAAGCTACGGTTCGACAAATAGTCTCGTATGATGAGCACGAGACGGTCTGGCAACTAAAAGTTGTACAGTTTTTAAATTAAACCGTTGTGCCAGACTTTGTCGAAGGCTTTCGCTACATCGAAGAAGACAGCGCCTGTGTGACAGGGCTTACCTAATTCTGGTTGAAAGCCAGTGAGAATATGTTCCGTGATACAGAGGACTTGATGGACGCATGAGTGTTTGGCTCGGAAGCTGAACTGCTCGTCTATTAAAATGCCTCTGGAGACTAGAGCGTTCGATAGGCGAGCGAGGAGTAGGCGTTCGTAGCTTTTACCAAAGGCCTTTAGTAAACTTATAGAGCGGTAGGAGGACGGCTCGGCAGCTTTGCCTAGCTTGTGAATGCCTATAACAATTGCATCTTTCGAGAAGGAAAGGTGTAATTTTCGATAGTAGCGTTGAAAATCGCTGCTAGGAGGCAGAGAAGGAGAAAAGTGAGACGCTTTAGGATATCGTTAGAGATACCGTCCGCGCCGGGGGCTTTACGGGATCGTAGGTATTTGATGACCTGTTTGACTTCATCGACAGTGACTGGGGCCTGGGAATCCTGTGGGGGCAGAGAAGTTCTGCGCTCTACTTCACCGTCTACCTCACGCACGTGATCGGGATCGAAAGGCTGTGTGCTTAAGGCACATTGGGCTTGGAGGCTAGATGCAAGGCAATCCGTTTTTTCGTCATCAAACGCGGGAACGTTGTTAGGACAAGATAACTGAGAGAGGGAGTTGGCGGTGTCTGAGTTCAAAGCTCTGGCTAGATGCCAATAAGCTTGATGAGAAGGAGAAATGTTCTCCATCAGATCACCGAAACATTGGGCGCGAAGCTCAGCTACAGCGGTTCTTACACGGCGGTGTAAGTCATTGAAGCGAACTTTGTTTTCGATAGTGGGAGCGCGATCGCGTCTGCGGCGGGCCGCGTTGCGCTCAGTCATTAGCGACCTGATGTGCTGAGGCAGGATTAGGTGGTGGTAATCACCAATCGGCACTTGTCTTGAGCACTCGCCAACGGTGGCGGTTAGGTGGCTGGTGAGTGAGTCGATAGCTACGTTTAAGTCAGTCACGGAAGAGATTATATTGGGAACGCGATCTAGATGTGGCGAGCTGGGGTTTTCGAGCAAATGCCCGAATTTATCCCAGTCCGTCACGGTTCTAGTGTCGGGAGGGACATTACCTTCGTGGTTTACTTATTATCATGATTTATTATTGCATTTAACCACAAAGAAATAAATTCAACAAAACATGAATTTTGGAGATTTACAAGGAGAATCAACTCAAAATAGTTTTATTCTTTCGCATTTTTTTTCATTCTAATTCATTTAAATAGTTGATTTAACATTCTGTAACAAATTGTATTCGTATTATTCGACAAAATATGACACGATTAACAATCTAAAAGAAAAAAGTCGGCTCCTAGCCCTAAAATTGAGGAAATGTTCACGATCATGGACGCCAACTTGAATTCTGAGCTTCCGGTCAAAATTCGGGAGTGCCAACATTGAAATTCGTGTTCAGGAATTCGGCCGAATTAGTAAAAAAAAACTCATTTGGCCAAATGTTACCCAAAATGCCGCTAGAATCGTATTTTGAGGAAAAGTGAACCAGACTATATAACTAAGTTATGATTTATGTAGTATAGTTTTTACCCAAGTATAGTAAAATAAATTTTAACAACCATCACATCTAAAAAAGGTAAATTTCTCTTATATTAAGAAACTTTGAGGCCGAGTCAGCACAGGTTAGGATCATAGTACATAAACGAAATTTTGTATAGAAGTAGTAGTTCTAAGAAAGGGGGTATGCGTAAGCAAATAAAAAAATTTTTTTTGGTCATATAAGGAACACCCTAATATGTATGTATGTATATATAACAGTTGCTGCTTTAAAAAAAATACGTGTTACAATTTTAAAAGGTTACTCAAAGTAATGCTTATTTCTTCTTTTCTATTTACATACCTGTACGAGCGCGCTATACGTACTTCGCCTGTACTAATATGATCCTGATATGATAGTTTCTTTAAGTTTCCATGTAATTAATTAGTACTATAATTTTGTTTTAATCCCTATATTTCTTGAATACATATAGAAACTCGGATAAAGTCTTAAATCAGGCTGGCCTGAATTTTATATTGTGATATCTTATATTCTGTTTAATGATATCAAATTATACTTACAGTAAAGTGCGGATTTATTTTTTATGCAATGCAATAACTGAGTTACTTTCATTCTCAGTAGGTATGCTATTTGTTCTTACGGACTTTTACGGCAAATGAGTAGAATTTTTTTCTTACATTGACTATTTTTGTGGTTAATTATTAATGCGCAGTGTATGGGCGCGTTCTGTTTAGGATTCAGAATCAATATTTTCGTCTACTTTGTCTTCTTTCATCTGTTCGTTTTGCATTGCGCATTGAAGTCAAAAATATCAAAATTTTAGTATCATCTGTAACAAACTGGCATGCGTTCGTTTACCATATTTATGTTATTTTCCTCACTTTTGCCTTCGAACAATGAAACTTTAGACCCATGGAGGACTGGAGGTGGGGTTTTTGTGGTAATCTGTCAAACTGCCTATAAATATTCATTGTTTACGGTAGTGTTTGTGGGTACGTCAATCGTACGTTTTGCAATTTTTGCAACCAAAAATTTTGTTACTAACAACAACTAACGTTTCAAAGCTACACGAACGATAAGTGTCGGTGGCAAAACTGGTGTTATCAAAAATGTGAAAAGTATCAAACTCTTAATCCCGAAACCAACGCGCCCTATGCGTAGGAAGGGATGTCATTATAGTTATCATTCCACAAAAACACTAATCAATACCAATTTCTGAAAAAATTATAGGCACAGGAAATTTTAGAACTAAGAATTAAGGATTGAGTACCAAGACTTTACTTACATTGCTAAGTAAATAAGTGGGTAAATACAGTTAGGTTAGAAATGTTTCGGTTAAAGCTTACACTAATATGTACATCTATGCTGTTTGTACTTTCATTATGCAACCGACTCTGTAGGAACGCGCGAGGCTCGCGTCACTAATTACACTTTGGCGCATGTCCAGGGAGGTTATTGGGAACAATCTCCAGTTATTCGGACTCTAGAATTCGAGAAAAAAATGTATGGAAGTCTGACTTACCTCTCGAAACCCGTGACTGTACTTGCATACATTTTTCTCTCGAATTCCAGAGTTCGAATAGCTCGAGACAAAATACTGTAGCTAAAAACATGAATTTTTGAACGTAGGTGTATTTTATTACGTAGAAATTTACTAATAAAGGATTTTGCGGAATTAATGCCTTAAGCGGTCGACACAGAGGTTGCAAATTTGTATGAAAATCTGCCATTGTTAAGTTATCTATACGAAAATTAGTTTGTGGCCTTTTAAATGAAAATTAAGAATGACTTGTTAGTACTTTGTTTTAGAAAATCATCTTATATGGGGAAAAATAGGCCATACAATTTTGTATGGCAATTTGTTTATTATCGTAAATAAAAGCGAGAAACCAGTCAAGTCAGTCTTAACAATAGCTGGCGCGCGACATGTTTAAACAAATAAGTTTATTATACACAGTACAGCAGCAGGTCTTATTTTTAGTGTGAATTGTAGGATCATGGGATAGGGAAAGAGGATGAGAGAATAGGAGATACGGAGCTAATTTGACAATAAACTCACTCAAAACAGGGAACAAAACACCCCCAACCATGCAGACAAATTTGTAGAGCCTAGTACTTCTAGCCTAGTAATAAATAGGTACTAAAAAGACTGTCACTAACGCATCCATCATGTCATTTCGTACCAACAATGCAGTTGTGCAAGTGCTGTGTTCTTTACTAAAGCCAGATGTATTTTTTTAGTGTATATATAGTTAGTATAGTATATAGATGATGGTAATAATCACGATGATCATGATAGATAGATAAAAATAAATGTGTTCAAAATAAAAAAAATAAGCTAGAAAACGCCATAAGTTTCGTTTAACAATTGAAATGCAGATTTTCACGTTATCGATTCGGTACCTGTAATAAATCACGGAACCTGAATAGAATGAAGGGTTGCTGAGATAAATTGAGACAGCTCTAAGCTTAAATTTATCTAAAAAGCTTAGCTATTCGTTCTAAAAACGTGCTTGAGATGAAAGCATTGTTGTAATATTTACGTATGAAAGTTATTTCGACGTTGATAAAATATAGGTTGTAGAGTTCTGCACGACGATAAAATTTTAGTTTATTTATTAGTAAAAGAAAAAAAACTAATCTCTTAAAAGCTATATGATAATTATCCAGCTCTTAATTTACCTCTTGAATATTTTGATTCAGTATAAAAAGCAGAACAAATTTATTTTGTTTTTTTATTCGGCAGCAATAAGAAAGAACTCTTTTCTCTGATAATCTACAAGACCTCGATGCTCTATTTACGAATTACCTTTATTCAGTTTAAGAGTTCCGTACCCAAAGGTTCTATGTATCTCATGAGCCGTGATAGTTAGACAGTTGAAATTTTCACTAAAGATGCATTTCTGTTGCCTCTATAACATCAAATACTAAAAAATAATAAAATAAATATTCAAGGGGGCTCCCATACAACAAACGTAATTTTTTTTTATCGATATTAGACCAGGGTCGATAATTATTCAAACCAAAAAAAATTACAGTAGGATGAAACCCATTTAACTTTTTTCCATAGAACTTGTAGTTTTGCCGGAAATCGAGATAAAACATTTTTTACCCTTAAACCCCTCTTCCACTTCCCGAACTCGGATCGCCCGTAATTTATTTTTCCTTTGATTTTTATCATATTCCCCTCCTTTTCTAATGTGTTTCATCCTACTATAATTTTTTTTCACTTTTTGCCATGTTTGAAGGCTTCGGCCCTGGTCTATATTGATAACGGCAACGCTTGAAATATTCACTAAATATTTAGTTATATATTCACTTTAAAAATAAATAATTAAATTCAAATAAACAAATATTTAAGGGGGGCTCCCAACAACAAACGTGATTTTTTTGCCGTTTTTATAGATAATGGTACGGCACTCTCCATGCTCGAGTCCGACTTGCACTTGTCCGATTTTTTAAAAAGTGCCCTGCAAATAAGTAATGAGCGCTAAATTTTAATTTAAACTAATAGAACCGGTAAAGTTTGATAGTGATGCCACTCGAATAACTGCTGGGAAATAGTAGAAGGTAACACGAGTCAGACGAAAACATCAATTATTAAAAAGTGTGTGTGTAAGTTATTATATAATTTAATTTATTTAATTATGATCCGACCGAATATAATTATGTTTTTTTTTAACATTTAACATAGGGTTTAATTGGTACTCGAACATCTATTATATACGCATATGGTTATTATTTAAATGGTTTCTGTGTTTGTTCTTTTGGAAGAAGTAAACTATGAAAGTCAGTCAACCGCCCAGCAGAGGCAATTTAAAAAAAATCATTTACTGTTCAAAATCTACTTAATACCAAGTTGAAACACATATAATGTTTCTTCTTAAACGTAGGCTTTCGTAAAATAAGGACACGAAGTCAAAGCGGAATCCTAAAAATAACATAAAATTTTAATAAAGGCATTTTTTTACACAAAATTATTTTCAAATTCTTTGAGATATGATTGAAAAGGAACGAGATTCTCCTTACAAAATTTGGAACATCATTTGTTAGAGATCAGACCACATACTGAAAGCTTTTCCTTTGCTTTAAGGCTTTTGCGGCGCCGCAACCACTTTATTCTGCAAGGCCATTAAATACTCATAGAGACTTATCTAGGTAACGTTTAACTGATAAAAGAAAATATTAAATTACATTAATGGCGAAGACTCACTAATGTTCTAAAAGTATATCTAATGTTTTAAAGTGAGGTAAGTTTCGAATATCAAAATAAAATAAAGTGCATGGTTATTATTATAAATCTACTTCCTTTAAACGAGCAATTCTTGTATATATGTATGTCTACATATATATTTATAATCAGAATCTCGGAAACGGCTTCAACGATTTTCATTAAATTAAGTATGCAGGACCCCCTTCAGGGGCAATAAATCGATCTAGCTAGGTTTCATTTTTAAAAAACGTCGTTTGATCCGTGTTTTCAAGCAATGATAAACTGAAAAATATGACTCTATTGGTGACTAGTTACTGTTACTACTATTGTTTTTACCAACACAGCAACACTAAAGGTAACTGACAACACATGGCGTTGTTAAACAAAAAAATGTACTAAATTACCTAAGTGTGTTATGCTTAAATTAATATATCTTAAGAATATTTTCAAAATATGTTATATGTGGTCAGGTGAAGTTCCAAAAGAGAATAGTTATTATTGTATGTAACTATTTTATTTGTGTGCAAAAAAAGAAGAGGCGAGAACATATTGTGGTTACAATTTTTGTAACAAAGGTGACACTTGAAATGAAAATCTAACGTTTCCTAACTTCTCATTATGACCGAGTATAAATTTTTACTATGACTATCTCGTATACGTCAAAGAAATAAATGTATTACTCGTAAAAACAAGCACTGTAGTTGAATACGAAAACGAGGTAATAAAGTACAAAATGCCGTTGCTTGTTGTCAGTGCATTAACTACCGCTTTCTGCTCCTACTTCCTCGGAGGATGTGCAGTCAAAATCCATTAATTCCCAAGGATGAAAATAATAACATTTTAATTGATTTTATTGTTTATTACAATTATAAAGACGGTTAAGAAGAGAAAAATTAGAGTCAGAAAAAATATTGATTATTTCGTTTACATTATGCAACATTGGGATCACTGATCTTCAAAATTTCATGCAACTTACAATAGGCATGCACGCGACATTATTAGCGTGAGTGGAATATTATAAAAACAATCAACATAAAGGTGTGCTTTTGTTTACAAATTTGTAAATTATTGTACTTCTGCATTGTCAGCATCTTTTTCGACGTTTACTTTCGTGTTCTTCTATGACATGGCCAATTTTATCAATGTGCATTTTAGAAGGCAACGCGTTTTTGCATGGTTTTCCTAGATTCCTAGAGACAAGCTGTCCGAACAATTAAAGCGGGGCATAGCGAGTACTTGCTCGAATGAGCAGCCTGAACTGGGGAAGTTCCTCCACCTTGCAGAAAACCGCGGCCACAATAACACTAACATTGAGTAGTGCTGTGTTCCTGGCGGTGAGTAAGGTTGCCAGAGCTCTTTAAGGAAGAGGATGGCTTACATTTCATGGATTTATTTTCTTATTGTCAATACTAAAAAAAAAACATAATTGAAAGGCTGCGTTTATTGGTAAAGACAACTAAACTATTAATTTTTTTTTTTATACAACTAAGGTGGCAAACAAGCCTGATGGTAAGCGGTCCAGAGCCTATGGACGCTTGCAACACTAATATAGTGAATGATAATAATTTAAAAGAATGTATAAGTGCGGGTTGAGTTGGAATTATTTGGTTGTAACATATAGGCATTTAAAAAAACATTGTGCTACTATAAGTATTACTTAGTCGTGGATATAATTTATTTCTTCTTTAAAAAATAACTATTTGTCCGAAAAAGTCGTCCCATCTCTCTCCCATTAACTTTACCAAATGTTTACGAATAGTCGAAACACATGTGTTCCTCTATTTCACCAAACGCTCTTTCACTGATTGCTTTCAACGTGAGCATCAAAAGTTTCAATATTTCTTCTTTAACCAAAATATTAGCTTCGTGTTTATTTTTTCAACAAATGTAGTCTTCCAAACTAAAAAACTTATTAGGTAACTAACGTAGCTGTTATTGATTTAACTATGCCTAATATCACTAGCGTAATTTTGACACTTTTTATTTTCGCTTATTGCCCGTGGTACAGTTATGCTAGTCCGGTTGACCGGATCCTTTAACAAGTCATCTTGTTAACAAATACTGGTTCAGTACTATCCACTTCCCATTGTTACCGAAGTTGTTGATTGCATTGCTGTTTCTATTTTTGCTATCGAGCACTGAAAACAGGCAGTAATGTGAATCAAAATTATACCATGAATTATCAAAATCTAAATTATATTAGATTACAAGTAACAATAATTTACTGCGACTTTACGTAAAGAAATATGGCCCCGCAGTTTTTTTGAGTTGATCTACCAACTCTATATTTTCCATAAAAAAAACCTTGAAATTCCATCACCGCAAATATATATGTCTTCGTTATGGTGCGCCACATTCAAACTTAGTTGTTTCCGGCAGGCCCACACTCAATTCAATTTGTATTTCCACGTGCAAACGTTATAAAATGTAAAGATAATTATCAAAGTTTCTGAAGGAACCTTAAATTTGGGTAAGTTTACCTTAATACTGAATCGTAAGCAATAGCTCTTCCCTTTCACATTAACATAAGTTTTATTTTTTATAATGATTTTCCCTTCGCTTCCAATTTTCACGCTCTGCTTTGCTTGATGAACGGACACCAAGGACCTAATTCTCACTTCATCCGAGAAAATCTCGTATTAGAGATTATCTGGAAGGCACTGTCTCGACTGTAAAATTTCGATCGTCGACATCATTTTCGCGTTTGCTATATTCTCACTATCAATCGAAACAACCTTCGAACAAAATGTCGTTCGAAGCGGTGGAATGTTGCCATTGTAAACCGGTTAGGCTATGAGGTACGTTCCATTGCACAGTTGTAGAGCGTTTTTTAAAACGCCTATTCTAATATGCTTCTTTTGATATATAAAAAAAGGGTTCGGTGACTACAAAATGTTTGAAGCAACATTTTACTTGTGTTTCATCATTATTAATGAGGAAATAATAAGTATAACTAAGTTTCCGTCCCTTTTTCGAGAAATTGCTTTCATCTTTAAACGGAACGTATTTGGACATAAATAAAAAAAAACTCTGTTTGTTTTTGTTGTGAGTTTTATTTGTTTATTTGGTTGAGAATTTTAGGTTATTCTTATTTTTCAACGGTGTAATTATGTTTATTAAATGTTTTTCACATTAAATTACCACTTAGTATTATCAAAATACTACGCAGCACTAAAGATGGCGGTACCGGACCTCAAACATTTTTGTGTATGTGATGTAATCTAGTGTTTGTTATGATGGAAATCAATAGAAATAGAAGAATATTATTGTCATGGGCGACTTTGATAATTGCAAAAATCGGCCAATCAATCAATTGAGAAAAGACTAGTAATGTATTATGAAAGTAATAAAGGTAAAAAAATATCATATTTATTAACTTATATTACATAAGTCATTTTTTCCGCCCTTTTAATTACTCTGACCTACATTTTAGACATTTACTTTAGATTTTAGAACTAATAGTTCAGGCTAAGAGTAGAATTAATGTTTAGAACCCAATCATTTTGAACTATATTTGTCATGATTCGAATGCGAGATGTAGTCTCGAACGGTCCCGACCACTCGAAGCAGTTCGAGCGGCTTGCGTTCGAGAAATGTCGGATTCGACATTACCAGAATTGCTTAACAACATTTTCGTTCGAGAAAAGTTTAAATTCGTACTTTATTTCGAATTCGTGATCAATTCGATCGCGTGAGAATTGGCTCCCAAATCCGAGACGACAAGGACAAGAAAACAGGACGTGACATCGTTCGCGATTGGAGTACCTAGCTGGAGTCTAATGCCGAACTTTGTCCTACAGGGTTCCAGACTCCGGATTCCAGAACAGAATTCCAGCGTGTAGTTCGTGTTTAGATCCAGCTCAATATATAAAATAATCATTCATACAGCTTTTACACATATTTGATAGATTAGGAACGCGGAAACTAAAATTCACAAAGAAAAAGCCCGGGGGAGTAATTAAGGTCTTAGCGTCCGCTTTAACAATGACACTGTTTACGAGTTAAGTGTGATTGTCAAACATTCTGCTCTTTACCGTCGTTTATCTTTAAAAAATTACTCATTAAATTGTTCGGAAAGCGATTTTAATAAAAAAAATTAGAATTTTAATCGCTGTCCTGTACCTTTAAATACCTAATTCCCTCAGTAATAAACTGCAATAAAAGTGTCTGTAAACACTCTTTAATACGTCCGTAGTCAAAAAACGTGAAATAATAAATCTTTAAAACAAAAATAGTTTTTTTTTTTTGTTTTTATACCACTAAGGTGGCAAAGAAGCCTACGGTCCGCCTGATGGTAAATTATGGTCGTAGAGGGAATTAGCCAGTTTGGATTTTACCGCCGCTTAATAGATAGTTCATAGTAGACTTGAATTAAGGGATGTTATGTGCATGTTTGTGTGTACGTATATTTTCACAATCAGCGCTACCGATCTAAACACAAATACATCCTATAAACCAAGGTTAGCCAAGTCGCAGAGCCACGTTTCTTTATGCGGAGTTCTTTGAAAATAAATGTTGTTTTTAATAAGTTCTAATCAAGATAAAACAAAGAACTTTCGAAGATAATTTCATTTCTTTTATTCTTAACGTGAAACGTAGCAACACAACTTTTTTTTTTTTTTTTTGTACCACTAAGGTGGCAAACAAGCTTACGGTCCACCTGATGGTAAGCGGTTACCGTAGCCTATGGACGCTTGCAACGCGTTGCCGACCCTTCAGAAATCCAATAACTTCTTTCTTGTAGAATTCCATGCTGTAGTCCTTGGAGAAAACCTTGGCAGGGAGCACATTCCACAACTGAAGCGTACGCAGGAGGAAGTTTCTCTGAAAAAAGAAAGCCCTTAAGTCTGAGGCAAAGTCTCTCCTCAGACTTAAGGGCTCGATACCGCAAGTGAGTTTGGAATCGTCGACAATTCTCACAGCCCGTCGTTGAACCGAGTCAAAAGGGCCAAGCTGGTAGCCGGGTGCACCTGCCCAGAGATGGCAGCAGCACTCCATATGGGGCCGAACTTGCGACTTGTAACTTGCTTCGCTCTGTTGAGTACACCAAGTTTTTTGGACGCCAGCTTCACCTTATCTTGTAAATGATCTCGGAACTGAACATCGCTGGAGATGTCGACACCAAGTATCCCAATGCTCTTGGAGATGGAGAGGGGAGTGTTCTGGAATTGTGGGACTACAGTGAATGGGGTTTTCTTAGTGGTTAAAGCGCACACTTGTGTCATTGTAGGGTTGAATCGGACCAAGTTTACCCGTCCCCAGACAGAGACCTTGGACAGTGCGGTCTGAGAGATGTGAGACACAAGTTTTCCGCGGTTTTCTTCCACAACGGAACGACCCGTGTAATAAGTGTGTCCAGTACTGTCATCTGCATAGCAATGTATGTTGTTGATTGATAACATGTCATTGATATGCAGTAGAATGAGCGTAGGAGACAGCACAGAGCCTTGTGGGACACCAGCATTAATGTCCATGCTATCAGAGCAACTACCGTCAACTACGGTTCGTATGCGTCTGCCGGACAAAAAGCTAGCCACCCATTTGCACAAACCCTCGGGCACTCCGTAAGATGGCAACTTCGATAGAAGACCCCGGTGCCAGACCCGATCAAACTCCTTCGCTATGTCCAGGCTACATGCCAATGCCTCCACTGAATCTCAATGGCTAGTGCCCAGCGGTGTGTGAGATACACTAGAAGGTCACCAGTCGAGCGACCGTGGCAAAAGCCATATTGACGGCCACTAACCAGGTCGTGTACTTCTTCTAGGTATCTTAGAAGCTGTGTGTTGATCAAACGCTCAATCACCTTGGAGAGAAGAGAGGTAATAGCGATATGCCTGTAATTCGATGGATCTGATCTATCGCCCTTTTTGGGCACCGGGTGCACATTCGCAGTCTTCCATGAAGACGGAAATTGCCTAGTGTAATAGGAGAGCGGGAAGAGGCGCGTGAGTACAGGACATAACTCAGGAGCACACTGCTTAAGCCCCACTGCTGGTATACCGTCTGGCCCACTCGACTTATGAACGTCTAGAGAAAGCAACGCCCGTCGGACCTCCCGCTGTGTTATGGAGATTTCCGGCATGGTCTTACCGCACCACGGTATAGTAGATGGTACAGCGCCTTCATCGTTCATGTTCGAGTTCGGGGCAAAAAGACTGCCCAGTAGATCGGCTTTCTCTTTAGCACTATGGGCCAAGTCACCATCGGTCTTTCGTAGTGGTGGTAACGACGACTGGCAAAAGTTCCTTTCAGCAGCTTTCGCAAGCGACCAGAAAGCACGGCTCCCAGAAGGATAGCTCGCAAGTCGCTCACCTATTTTGCCGATGAATTGAAATTTTGTTCCGGCAGTTGCTTTCTTACTGAACCTCGAGGCAGCATTTAATTTGCGTTTTAACTCAGAAATATTTGGATCCTTATTACGAGCCGTGGTCCAAGCCTCATATGCAGTTTACTTAAGAATTTTAGCCTATTAAACCACGGTAATTTTTTGACGCCGGCAGCTACTCGCGGGTTAGGAATATAGCATTTCATACCAGCGAGGATTGTCGCAGTGACTGCGGCTGCGCAGACATCAAGATCTTCTGAGTTAAAGCAGATCTGCCTCTACGGGTACGATGCATAAAATTCTCGCAATCCATCCCAGTCTGCAAACTTATAGTGCCACACACGATGCCAATTAGTTGGCCCAGATGGATCGGGTTGTGTGCATGACATTTGAGTCCGAATGAGACAGAGCTCGACGAACTGTGTGTGAAGAAGTATGAAACATGTGTCCAAACAGAGCAGTCGGTATGAAACCATTGTTCTCGTATTGTTCCATCATGAATCTTCTTTGAGTCGCATCAATGTGCCGCGGGCGTCCACTTCGAGGTCGAGTTGATAAACTCCCCTCCTCTTGGTTGCGCGAGACCCAACGCTTTACGGTAATCCACTAAAAACCAAATAGCCAGATTAAATAAACACTTTTCATACAACTGAAATTATATTTTAATTTTTTTTTAGATATCTACTTACAAAAAAGTGTGGTATTAAAAAATTATGATATAACATTAACATAAAATTAAATACTGACGGTAAAACCAGTCTCATTGCAAATTTGAGATATATTGTGACCCATATTATGTAGTTCTATAATACGCATTCTCCCTTGAGTATTAATATTGGCCTGCATATTATTTTTAGCAAAGAAATTTAATAAAAACACAAAACAACCTTATCAACACAACCACCTTCAGTAACACATCCACATCGACAAAATGGCTACTACCTAAGAAATTACCGCATCAAATGAAAACACCAAGCAAACTTGTCAGCACATACCCCCAGAAACCAATTGGCAACGAACGAGAAACATTAAATGTCTACCTACGTAGAACTTAATAGCTATTAGAAAATTGGTCTAAGCTGATTAACTAAACAAAATATTCATAATTCGTAAAATGTAACAAAAACAAAAAGAAAGGCATAAGGTGAGATTCGAATCCACAACCACTGGGTATACATATTAAAATCTGATACGTCTTTCCACTAGGCTACGAATACGATAATTTTCTTAGTGAAATTATTATATACAATATTAAATGAAACTAATATTACTCAGGTTCGACAAGACATATTACTATATTTCTTTAAGTTTGTGAGTGACTATGCCTCGCTGCCATTCTATTTTGTTTTGAAACTCTATATGCAGTTCTGCAACTGACCGTACCCTTAAACCTAAGAATAGGTTGCTGCAGTAAAAAAATCAACACCTTTCTAGAATAAAATACGAAGTAAACTTCTTGAGTTGGACGTTGAATAAATATGATGAATGCTCATACAACTGACGCCGCGCTGGGATTGTGAAGCAAAAGTATTTTCAGCTCCATTTCAAATATTCTCTTATAACTTCGAGACTTGTTCCCAACTTATAACTATGAGTTAAATGAAATAACAAAATCTATCGCAGTTATAATATGTAGTGTGTAAATTTTTAAGTGTATGTAAGTATATGTATACATATGATTGTGCATGAATATAATTATAATAGTAAAAAATCAGTTCTGTTAAATATCTGGATCTGAAACGATTGACGATATTTAACGCTTCACATGGTGCACTAACTATGCTCAATAATAATTGTCATTTGTGTGTATTACAACTTTGTTTCTAATAGCTTGCTAACTTTCATATATATCTAACTAAGTGTTTCACTACATATACAATACTTAAGGGGAGCATAAAGAACAAAAAAAATATTTGCAGTCTACGGGGTTCTATTTGATAATATGCCAAAATGTATTTGTACAAAAATATGCTGGAAAAATTAGAGTTATTACAATAAAATAATTACAATTATATAAAAAAAACGCACAAGAAAATAAATAAGACTATTATCACAAAAATAATCCATGTTAATACTATAAATGAGAAAGTAACTCTGTCTGTTTGTCTGTCTGTCTGTTACCTCTTCACGCTTAAACCGCTGTACGGATTAAGATAAAATTTCCGGGAAAGAACATAGGATATTTGAAAACGTCAAGTGTGAGTTTTTTTTCTATGTTAAGGAGTTTTCCGTTGGAATTCTACACCGATAACTGAATGTAGAGCGGGTGTAACCGCGGGCAAAAGCTAGCTATGAAAATACGCGTAAGCAAAAAGTGGGCTGGTCAATTGTCGATTTTTCTCTTAAGAAAAAGGTACTTACGCATCATAATCTGTGTTAAATTTCTTACATAATCATAGTAACACTTACTAGAGATGCCTACTGATTACCCCTATTTTGTTACACCCGGCATAGAGGATTTGCGTATACCGATCCTATTAGTTTTTCTACAAAAATGCATTTTTTGTAAGATATTGCATTTGCTTTATAAATTATTATATTAAGGTGATTGGAATGAAACATTTGTCCTCCATAAGTTTATGTCTCTTAAAGAATATAGGATGGATTTCAATATGAATACTCTTATATGAAGGAAGAATTTAAGCAAACAATTTATAAGAGGCAGAAATAGTCGTAATATGATAAATGTGCTGTCAAAGAAGTCTTGCCGTATTTCTACGTTAAAATACTGTAACACCCCCGTTGAGGCCACCCCTTCTTTCTCTTTGCGACCCCGGCGCGGCGCTCGGGCGTCCTTTCAATCTATTCAAACCCGACAGTGTCCTTATACCGCTTGTATTAATTTCGAAGCCTTTTACAGCTTAAAATTACAAAAGGAGGGTCTGAATCGATATTTTTTCTCACCAACCAATAAAACTTGAACAACAAATAATTAATTTTCCATGAATTATTATTTTCTCAAAAGGCACAATTGGAAAGCTTATCGGATAGCTTTGTTTTGCGTTTTTCTCTTCTTTCTTCTCTTCTAATTCTTAAAAATTGTTTTTTTTATACTACAAAACGATTTCACCTCTAAACTTCTTTTTTCATACTAACTGGCGCACTGACCCGATTTTGAATATTCATAAGAATAAAAAGACCCAGAGTTGTAAGTACCGGTCGTACTTGAATCTTAAAGTTTAGTATACACGAAGTACTGAAAAGGACATAGGCTACTTGAAAACGTCAAGTGTGAGTCGGTTTTTTCTATAATTGAGGAGTTGTCGTTGAAATCCTATACCGATAACAGAATTTAGGGCAAAAGCCAAAAAAGCTAGTTTAAAATAATTTATAATAGTTAGTTCTTTCCATCAAATAGAAATAACTACTCACAACTGAAAAATACTGGCTGGCGCTTAAAAACTGTTTAAATATCTCGTCAGGAATGGGTGCCTTTCATTCCCTAATTAACAATGTGCTATTTATACTAACAGCTGTGCTCAACAATAAGATTCCATACAACAAAATGTGTATACCTATTAATCAAGCAGCAATGGCTTCACATATATACGTGCATAAGTGGTAAAGAAAAGAAACAAAGCTGACGATGGCTGCGGCAGTAGCATTAGTAAGCATCTAATCAGGGATTCGGGACTACAGCTTACGCTTAAGCGCTGTGGTGCATAATTAAGCGCTTGGGACGGATTCGGCAAGCGTTTAGTGACTACATTTCTGGTTTGGCATAAATAGGATATGACTAGTAATGATTAACTTTTTTTAAAAAATAAAGTTCTGCAGGGATTTTCTTGCTAAAAAGATTTTATTTTTACTTTTTAGTGACGAATTACTTTTTTTGTACACTAAAAACAGCCATACTAGTAACAAAATGATATACAATCATCCACATAAAAATTAAGACTTATATGGTTATGGATGGCAGTGTCAGAACTGGACTAAATTGGAATGGGACCGCTCTGGAAGCACCAACTTTCAAATAAAAAAAGAATCATCAAAATCGGTTCACCCATGCAGTCGCAAGTTCTGAGGTAGCAAACATAAAGAAAAATATAGTCGAATTGAGAACCTCCTCCTTTTTTGAAGTCGATTGAAAACATGAGAATCAGAACGATATCAAAGTTTTATATCTATTGATAACGCTAACTAGACGCAATATAGCTTTTTTATGAAATTTAAGAAATTGCATAAAAAATAGAGTAGGCAAAATACAAATGTTTAATTTGTTATAACTGTGCTTTGGCAAATATAAGTTGTGAAATACGCATTCCTCGCAGAAACATAATAGAAAACCTTACTTTGTTCTCGCAGCTGTTACCACTCACCTTAAATTATATCATATTTCCATAGTTTCAAAGTTTAATTCTGGTAACAATTTTATTCTGAATCCCAAAAGTTCCTCTAAAATTTGTAATTAAGTTAAAACTTGTATGAACATTTAGATTAAAGGGACACCTAATAATAATCACCCACAATTTACATACATTGTTTTGCCCACAATCCAGGAAATACTGCAGAAGCTCTAGTTTCATTGATACCGTACACGAAAACACTACATTGTACCTATAGTGTTGTCTTAATAATATTACTATTGTTTATATTACTAAAGTTTAAAAAAATATGAGAGGAGTGATCTTTGTACTATCTCTTTTAGTTGTAAGACAGTGTCTGCTATCCTGTTGCAAAGTTGCTAGACTTACCGTTTTAGGCTGTAGACTATCACTACTGAATATTGGCCTTTCCCATATGTTAGCACAACGGCTGATCAAAACTCGCGTATCCACATACAGGCGATAGTCACGTTCCTTTGGCCAGCTACTAGACTGAGGACATTCCAGATATGAACGTAGGCGTAATTAGGATAGTAACTTAAGTACAACAAAGTTTTTGAGAGCCGGTAGAATCCCAGTTCTGGCGGAATTGCAAAAGTCTTCAATACCGTTTTCAACAACGGAATTACGCCTAAAGTGTGAATAAGTAACATGGTTCTATATCTTAAAAAATTTAATAAAACGCTTTTAAAAAGTTACAGGCCGATCTCAATCCTAAGCCACGTTTATAAGTTGATCTCAAGAGTTTTCTATTACGAATTGTCTCTACCAGAAACTTGACGACTTTCAGCCCCGTTGTCATGTAGTCATAGTCACACATGTGGTAGATAATACACAAGGCTGAAAAGTATAATCAACTTCTTTGTCTTGCCTTCATGGACTACTAAATCCTTGCAGAAATGGCAGCTAAGTCGATTGGCGATGTATCGAATCCCTGCGCTGAGATGTTTGTATGACCCCGCTACTATGGCCGTACAAATACATGACCAGGAGACAAAGTCCATCCAGTTGCACAGAGGAGGAAAAGAGAAAGAAAATAAACAGTAAAAAGATGTAGATAATATTTTTTTTAATACCATTAAGGTGGCAAACAAGCTTACGCTCCGCCTGATGGTAAGCAGTCACCGTAGCCTATGGACGCTTGTAACACCAGGGGTATCACTCGCGCGATGCCGACCCTTCAAAAATCCAAAAATCCAATAACTTCTTTCTTAAATAACCCCATACTGTAGTTCATAGAGAAAACCTTCGCAAAACCCACGAAATTGTTAACCATCGCACTAGAGGATGACTTAAAGACGCTGAACTTAAATAAAACGGCGCCCTTTCTAAAAACAGCTCACTCGAATTTGACTGGGTACAAACCTACTTAAGATGCAAATGACATCTATATTTTTATGTCGAAACTGCCAATAGCAAGTCATAAGGTTTGAACGATATGATAACTTGTGGTAAACATAAACTTGTGATCAAATCTTTTTATGGCAATGCATTGTAGGTCAACGGAATATTTAATAAGCTTACAGACCTGTATCTAATTTACACAGTTGATGCATGTTACTTGATTATACAAATGCGTCTTTCTTAAGTTCTCAAATACATTGATTTTTAACACCACTGGCCTTTCAGAGAAGGAAAACGTTGTAAGGAAACCTTCATACGTTAAAAAAAAATCGGCCAATTGCGAGTCGGACTCGCACACGAAGGGGTTCCGTACCATTATCTATAAAAATGGCAAAAAAATCACGTTTGTTGAATGGGAGCCCCCTTAAATTTTTTTTTCTGTTTTTTATTATTTGTTGTTATAGCGGCAACAGAAATACGTCTTCTGTGAAAATTTCAACTGTCTAACTATCACGGTTCATGAGATACAGCCTGGTGACAGACGGACAGCGGAGCCTTAGTAATAGGGTTCCGCTAATTACCCTTCGGGTATGGAACCCTAAAAAGACGTATGTGAAGTTAACAAGTCGCACTGGGCCGGCGTGTGGACTAGTAATCGCCCTCGGTTTTTATTTAGCTTAAACCTGCTTTTATCCCCGATTTTGTCTATTTTTTTGGCACTTATTAAGTAATTGGATACACAAGGTCCAAAAGTACCTATCACACCAGCTGCATAACATCTCTTTATAGAAAGTGTAATGCGCTAAATGAGGTTTAAATCTCTAAATAATCTTTTCTCTGAGGTGGACTCATATCAGTAAATAGTCTTAGAGCATCATAGATCATAGTCTGTTTCAGTAGCAAAATTGAAGAAAATGAAGGATAGCAAATTGCAGCGGCTGACCCAGCAGTCTTTGTGTAATGAGAAAGAGACAGTTTTTATCTGATTTGTAACTTCGGTTATTTGTCACCATTGATGTTTGCCACTGTCTAATTAAAGCAGTAAATAACATGTTACTATAAAAGATAAACCGATTGACAAACCGAGGTGATGCTACGTTACGTTAACTTATGTCATAGATTACAAGAAATTTGGTTGACTTTTATTTTAAAGCTTAGTTTACTTTTATGGTAAAAATGAGGCATTATTTATGAACTAGAACGTAAAGGGTCTCAACGTTATCCGATGGATTAGGAGCAGACCCAAAACTGTCTTCGAAAGGAAGGCTTAATTTACAACGCACCATAAACGTTAGGTCCCGTTAGGTTAGGGCGTAAGGGACGGAATGACTTTTCCAATAAGGTTCTTATATACTTATGTGAAATTACTATGACTTTATAATGTGATATTTTATGTGTTTTATATCAAAACACAAAGGATAAAGAAAACATAGGTAAATTAAGTAGTCTGCTTTTATAATTTATTCATGGATGACATCTATTTACATAAAATTGTAAAAAAAGAACATTATTTATCAAAGTATATAAAAAAACCATCCTCGTTGCTTAAAAATTTATGAAAAAATAGGAAATAACCGATTTAAAATATTAGATATACTTTCTACCATCAGAGCGCTCGCCATCGGCAGGGAATTCATTCTCATTCTTGAAAACTGAAATGGTCGCGTAAAGTGTGGTTACAGAGAAACTTCCTCCCGCGAACGCTTGGGTTGTGGAATGAGCTCCCTGCCAAAGTGTTCTCTGAGGACTACAGTTTGGGGTTCTTCAAGAAAAAAGTTATTAGATTTTTGAAAGGTCGGCAACGCACTCCTGGTGTTACAAGCGTCCATAGGCTACGGTGACCGCCTACCATCTGGCGAACCGTAAGCTTGTTTGCCACCTTAGTGGTATAAAATAAATAAATTAAAAATAAGAATGCAGCATGTTCACCATTGTTCAGTCAAAGATTAAGTATAGGTATAATACAATAAATAAAACGTAAATACCGGTAAAGTTTTCGTTGTTTAAAAAGATGAGAGAACAAAATATACTGCTATTATCAAAAGGAGTCGGGCGTTTAAGGTATACCTAGTGACAAAAGTAGAGATTCTTTTAAAACTTATAATATATGAAGCTACAAGATTCTGTCGTTGTATAGTAATACCTCTCAAAATCGTATTCAGAATCGTAACTTAGCAATATAAACTTTACTTTTGCAAGCAGCATAACTAATATTTATTCATTCTTCAAAACTTTCTCACTTAATTTAGCACTAACGAGGCTCTACACATGTCGAGAATTGCAATTAAAAAGCTTAAGTGCTAAGTTAAACTCAAGAAGGTTTATAAAATTAATGTATATAATGACACGTTACAGTTAAAATTTATTTTATCACAGGTTTATTTAAATTAAATAATTTATTACCAATAAATTAGTTCTTATGTACAAAATAGCGAAACAAGTGTCTGTTAGAGATGTATTTTGTCATTTTTTAGCTGCTTATGCACAAAGAAAGCGGACAAGTGTTTGTAAAAGATGTTTCCTGACATTCTTTAGCTGCTTATGTACAAAAAAAGCGGGACTAGTGTCTGTAAAAGATCTTTACTGTCGTTCTTTAGCTGTTTTTGTTTTGTTTTGTTTTTGTATAAAAAAAGCGGGACAAGTGTCTAAAAAATAAGTTTTCTGTCGTTTTTAAGCTGTATAAGTACATAAACAGCGGGACAAGTGTCTGTAAAAGATGTGATCTGTCGTTCTTTAGCTGTTTATGTTCAGAAAAAGCGGGACAAGTGTCTGTAACAGATGTTTTCTGTGATTCTTTAGCTGTTTTTGAACAAATAAAGCGACAAGTGTCTCTAAAAGATGTTTTCTTTCGTTCTTTTGCTCTTTATTCACAAACAAGCAGGACAAGTATCTCTAAAACATGTTTTCTGTCGTTCTTTAGCTGTTTATGTACAAAAAAGCGGGACAAGATGTTTTCTTCTGTTCCTTAGCTGCTTATGTACAAAAAAGTCTTAAAAAGTGTCTGTAAAGATGTTTGCTGTCTTTCTTTACCTGTTAATGTACAATAAAATGCGGGACAAGTGTCTGAAAAACTTACGCCATAGAGTATTTTTAAGGTATAATTAAGTTTTATGTACGGGTACATAAATTTTATTGTATTTTTGACAGATACATGCATATCCATATATTTAACAACAAGTTAATTGTGATAAAAAAGAGTGTAAAAATTATATTTTAAATACTTTTCCTTTGCTCGTGCTATAAGATATTTCCAATTTCAACGACGCTTTATGTTTTGATCATTATAAGTCACAGTCATAGACCAATTGATATCTATAGGTTTCAGTCATAGACCAATTGATATCTATAGGTTTGAAAGATGATGTCTTTTTCTAAGTTAGGAGTTTCATATTTATTTCATATCTTAAAAGATTCCTTTTTGGGTTTTTTTATTTAAGTCTTATTTTTGTTATTTGAACTGAATAAGTTACTATCATGAATACTGAGAATTATATTTTACGACAATGCAAAAAGTTTTTAATTACAAGTAAATTTATTAAAACAGAAACGAAAATTGTCTTCTATATGGGTTTTGATAATAATTATTAAAAAATCGCACAAGCGTTTCATTGGTAGACGACGTTAAAATATTAGCTGTATAAAATAAATAAAAAAGCCGAGGAAATTGGAAAGAAATACGTAGAAGGCAATTCAAACACAACTGAAAACGACAGCCAAAACACATATATTATTTTTCGTCGTGATCAGTTGAGGTTAAACGATAAAAGTCGGCGCAACCACGGACGTGCCGCTTCGGACGTCAAATGTATTTTCCCCAGTGCGCCAGTAAAATTGCTTCCAGCCACGTACCACTTACGTTATATTGCTTTACCAGAGACACTTCAGGGATTAATCGCAATGTTATTCTCTCTAAAGCTGAGTCCATATAATTTATTTGAATTTATTGTCGATCGCTTTTCTGCTTTACTATTAACTATTGATTTAAAAAGATGCTGAAATTGTCACAGATAGAATATGTGTTATTGCTGAGGATTTCTCGACAAAAAAAGAAAACAAAAACTAAAAGCTTAAGGTAGCAATACAGAAAAAAAACTTGTTTTTAATTTTGAACTATTGTAAAAACAGTATTAAATACACGATTCGTTTACAGTACCTAAGTGTGGTTTAAGCCCCAAATTAAAACAACCAATAATCACAAATAGGTCAACTGCACTACTACCTAAACAAATATTCATTTCATTGTTAAGGCTATAGTACTAGTGCTAGTAGTACTAGCTATGGTACTATTTTCATAAAAAACCAGCGTTTGAATATATATACCGTACGCATACAATTTACGGATTAAGGCATAAAGTATGTGAGTGTGACTACCTTTTTATTTTTATAGTTTCTTATACTACTTGACGATTTAGGTGGAATTTTGACACAAAAGTCCGATCATAAGTTTTCTTACTCTGCAAGAATGCTATGCTTGCGTGAAAATGCTTTGGGTCTTCTGTTACCACATATTGATGTAGTAATGTAAGTTACACATGCGGTAGCTGTGGCACTGACAAGCGTTGGCACGTTGAATTAATTCGTAGTCGCATTTCTCTGATTTGCCCATCAAAGGTAGTCACAATGTGTACATTAAAATGCATTATCCCATAAAGAAATCGATACATCACCTACAAACAACGTAATTCATGGAAAAATAGGGAGCGGTTTAAGCCAAATAAAAAAATGCATTTAAAAATCAGGAAGCTATCTGTAACTGGACACGGTACGATCTCACATTAGACAAAAAACGGGCTCGTGTTACCTATTGCTGCAAATAATTTTGCAGTCAGCGAAGTGATTTGTTATGCAAAGTCAAAAAACGGTACTGTAATAAATTTCTTTGAAGACAAGAATAAGTTCGGAAAGAAAAATAAACAAGACAGCGAAATACTCGTACATAATACAAAAAATGATCAAAAACCTATTCCCTTACACTTCAAAACCAAATGCAAATAAAAATTCAAATAAAATCAGACCTATCTTACCATCTATTCATCATTGAAATTCTCCACATTTCTCCCTTGAGCACCATTTAGAAAATACAAAAGAATATACGCCGCGAGAATCGTAAAGAGACGACGAAATTCCAACAGAACATTCAAAATAATAAGGAAGGAAAGAGAGTTTCCGCATACAAGGCAATGGGAAGAAAAATTTATATTTTACTCTTAAGAATACGGTAAGCTGTGAGCAACAAGGCAAAGAGAATATAATACTACGGACAACGAGGGTGCGCAGGGAATTAAATGAAACAATAACTCGTGTTATACAAAGACGAATAAACTAATTATTGTCATTCAGTAAATGATTTTCTTGTGTCAATGTTCCCTCCGGCCAATTCTTTCGGGTAGGTTGCCATTCACTTCACGACACGTTTTTGTTTCGTTCGATTAACCTATATTATTTGTGAACGAGAGTTTGACGTCACATTACGTCCTCGATTTTCCTGTCAAGCAAGGGGGGTTGGGTCGAGCTCCAACGCTGACGGTTTGCAAATAGATTGCGCATGCGTTAATATTGCGCCAATTTTACTAACAGCGACCTCTGACGAGTCTTTTAGTTTGTTTGGGATTCGAAGCATGGATGTTGCGTCCCGCGACATCACTGTCCGCGAACGGGATGTTACTTTGAAAATGAAATAGTTTAAAAATGGAATTGTGTGAATATAGTTACTGGTTGTTTGGTGTTAAACATTTGTCGTTAGACTAACTTTATCTAAAGAAACGTGAAGTAAAGTAAATGTTAAGTTTTATAGTAGGATTAGTAAAATTGTTAATTACGTGAATGTTATTCTAAGCTGTGTGTTTCAGTGTGGGTGTCCTGCTCTGTGAAGTGTGTTGCAGTGACCGCCACCTTCTTTAGCGTTAACATAATAACCTTGACACATTTCCCGCGCGAGTTTAGTCGTAAAGTTAGCACTTGTTTCTATTAAGTACTATGTCAGTGTTTACTTCAGATCTGACGTAGGCATTCCAATTTTTAAACAAAAGTATATCAATATCAAAAGTACAGAAAAATACGATAAATATAATAACAAATGTTATACAGTATGAGTAGATTATTGACTCTAAGGACGTTTAGAACAAATTAACTCTTTAAAATAAATTGGTTAGTGAATCCTGCAATAAGTAATATGTACTATAAAAGAAGATGACTGCAAAATCGAAAAGCTTCCACAGTTAGCGCGCCTAACATCAAAATGATTTTTTTAAAAGGTAAGCTTATAAAATGTAGTTATTGCATGTGTTATATATAGTCGCTTTTTTCAAATTAGACCTACTAGTTTGATTTTTAAAATAAATTTTGTATAAGTTTAGCCTACTTATTAAGAAAGATTCTAAGCTCATATGATTTTACGCTACAACGTCTACGACTCTTAGGACCGAAGCGGCTAGAAACAGCTGGTATATGAAGACTGTAAAAGTGATTCGTCAAATGGAAATCGATCTACTTATGTGTACATTTTTTTTTTTTATAACACTAAGATGGCAAACAAGCTTACGGTCCGCCTGATGGTAAACGGTCACTACAGACTATGGATGCTTGCGACACCAGGAGTGTCACTCGCGCGCTGCGGACCCTTTAAAAATCTTGTAACTTCTTTCTTGGGGAAACACATACTGTAGTCCTGAGAGAAAACCAATGCAAAGACTTGCTACTCACGGGTAATTTTTTCGATTTTTCGATACTAGCTTTACTTCTAAATTGCCTTTACAGAATAGAACATTACTGCCGCGGCCCGCAAACGAAGCATAACCGGGCGATCGTGAGTATGTGGACCAAGTCATAGCCGAAGAATGTTCGAGTTCAATGTAAATGTAAAAAAGTTCATTCCATTTTCAAATTTTATGTTTGACCGCGCGAATGCCCGTAGCGGACGTATAAAACATTCGGATCGCTCTCTGATACTGTACTGCAAGTACGGTTTACCCCAAAGATGCTTGTCCAAGATATAGTCGCATAACGTAGCATGTTTGAGAAAACTAATTATACTAAAAGGCCTCCAGTTTTCACGCCACGATACGATCTACAAAATTACGTTTATCGCTTTTACGATAAGAAATTGCTATAGAACTATAAAGTTTAATAATTTATTAGTTTTTGGTTGTATACATACACACATTATACTACATTATGCCACGAAAGCTCTCAGAGGGGACGTACGGAACCCTAAAAATTGCATAGCATAATAATAGCTCACATCTTACAAGTACATATTTCGTATTAAAATAACGACAGAAAACGTTTGTTACTGGTAAAAAAATTATCCTAAACAAATATCTTGGGAAAAAATATGCCAACGAATAAGATGTTTGTCTAGGTAGTGGATATAAGAAAACGGCTAATATTTTTTTTTTTTTTCATTTTTTTATACCACTAAGGTGGCAAACAAGCTTACCTATGGGCGCCTATGGACGCTTGCAACACCATTATCACTATTATCAGGGGTTTATTTTTAACTCGTTAAACTAGTCTTTAGATTCTAATGTGCCTTTATTTTACGAGCCTAAAAAAAAAATTAATAATAAAGCAATTAGGTTTTATATATTCCCCAAGATTACTATTTTTCTCATATATACCCCTTAAAATCGGCTGTTTAACTACTTTTTAAAAAACAGATAATGCATGGCAAATTTCACGGCATGTTTTTGTTGGGGTTTCACTTGTTTTTGTAGGTAATTTTATTATTTTTTCTAGCACGACGGTTTTGGGTAAGCCATTAATTAATAACAAACTTTTATCTTACTTTTCTTTTTTTTCTGTTTTTATATCATGAAACTTAGCTACAGTGTTTTGTATTGCCTACTCTCAATCTTTGTCAGTTCTTTTCGGTTGGACAGAAGTTTCAATTTTGGATATTTTGCCATCAGAAAACGTTTTTGCTAAGGCTGCATTTTAATATCTCTAACAGTTTCGCTCGGGTATTGGGTTTTACGTCAGGGTCATCAAGGACTCCAGTCATTCTTTAATTTTTATGAACCATAAGAAAACACTTATCAGATTTAATAGCTTTTACTAAAGCTTTATTACGCTACCTGTTATAGTTTATCAGGGCTCTTAGTTTTCGACATCAGATTCTCCTATCTTGGTACCTTTGATTTCTATGTGCCATCAGAAAACGCTCATTAGCTTCAATAATTTTTAGTAGGACGGCATTTCCCTATTATAGTTTGGCTGGGCTTTTGGGTTTTACATCAAGCTAATTAAGAACTCTATATCTGTAATAATTACGGTTTAGATATTTTTCCCTCATGTGTGTATTAAACCTTATCTTTCCGCCGAATTGAAGCTATTTAAATATTGGAGAAATACTAGTTCGATTTTGATGATCATGAAGTCCCAGTGCTGCTAGACAGAATATACGCCAACATGCTTCCAGAAAAGAAAGGTACGGCAGTTTGCTTTGCGCTCGAGACTTGGCGGGGGCACTGCCCTTCTCCAAGATCTTTTTCCGCTGCAGCTATAAAATTTTAACAAATCTTAATAAAACTCGTTATAAGTCTAACATGTTGTTACCCTAATCATGCGTGCTGAAACCCTTAATTAATTAAGTCTTATGTACTGGAACGCCCTTTATGATAAGTGAAACAATAAATTTCCTAGACTTAAACTGTACGTAAATAATATAATAAATAGCAGGCCGTGGCGTAATGTTTGTTTCGCGCAGTAAAATATGGTTTCCTTTTCTTTAGTACAGTTTTTATGGAAGACATTATCTTGTGTTTTAGTGACACGCCGCTATATCAACTTGCTGTTCCTTTTTGTAGTAACGTTATCTGTTTACTTTTCACTTATTAGGGCAACAAGAACCCATTACAAAAAGCACGCATTATCAACTTTATGTACCTTTATTGGTGTCATCATACATTTGTACATCTTTTACCTTTAAATTAACAAGGTTTTGTAGTAAAACAAGAAATCCGTTTTATTAACTTGGTGTTTTATTATCGTGTCGTAGTGGTTATACCGTAATAGTAAAAAGTACAAATTACAGTGATGGTACAATTTAGGACCTGGTCCAACATTGGTTACTCTCTCTTATATTGATAACACAGCCAGGACCTTTGCATCCATCTAGGTACTGACAATGCCTGGCCATAGCGAAATAACTACTGAGGTTACGTTCCAACCCGCCTAATAATTATCGCCCGGTAAAGTTGAAAGATTAATCCGTTTTGGAACGGTGGTTTGACAGTTAATTTTCACACTGACAGGAGTGATTTTCAACCTTTTCTATGGCAGTGTAAAGAATTCAACTTGACAGTTGGAAAATTACACTACCCCGGGCGTCCCAAAACCCCTTTTTAACTTCCTCGTTGCGATTAGGAACACACCCTAATAGTTAGCGAACTTCTTTGTCTTGGCGCAAAACGGAGACAAACGGCTGAAAATGTGTCAGGGTTGTCACAAAAAAATAATTCAAGTACGTTCCTACGTATTGAAATGTTTGTATATTCAAATTAATATAAATTGTGTTTGTGCCTATATCAATTAGTCAGTTCTAATAAAATATTACCTTCGCGATTAAATATAGATATGTTCTGTCTGTCTAATCATCAAAGGACTCTATCTTTTAGACCAAAAAAGGCAAAAGCCTTGATATTTTCACAGAATAGGTGTTATAATGGGAGATTATCTAACAAAATAATAAAAAGGAAAAAAAAAAATTAAAGGATGGTCCCCATACAAGATACACATTTTCGTTGTTTTTGCTCTATTGTAAAAACAGTAATACATACACACTTCAAAGTTGCAGTGAATAAAAATAAATAAATAAAAACACGGGTTGCAAGGGAGTGCCCGCAGAAGTGAAAACATACTGGCTATTTACTTCCCATCAGTTTATTTATTATAAATAATAATGTTTGTTAATTTTTATTTTTTGTTTGTTTGTTTACTTATTTCTGTAATTCTAACGTTGTGTATGTAAATGCACTATACATCATTAGACAATGTCATATACGTTACTATGAGATATATTTCATATATACTACTTAAGTAATTTATACCGTAATGACGCCTTCAAACTTTTAATTTTTTGTATGGAATTTAACGTCATTACCGGTTTGTAGTCACATTTTTTGATTTTTGCTACAACTTAGAGTCAATGCACTACAAAACAAGCTATTCTAATTATTTAACCAACTTTCATTACAAGCAAATGCAGAACACGCTTTAAAAATTTGCACAAATGTTGAAACAATGGTCACTTCCATTCTATTCCAATTTTTTATTGCATAAAATGTAATAAATGAAAATCATTCAGTAAGTTAATGCACTAGACAAAAGCAAGTTTTATAACATATGTTTTTTTCAATCCTTTAGATAAACTATAGAGTTTAGCCACAATCATCGTTGCCCTGTCTAGACAGCCGACTGACCTCACTATTAGTAGTTATTCCGCTATGGCCGTTGCTGAACATTGATTGTCGTTTCCGGTATACGAATGCGACTGGGTCGCTCCGAAGAGCTCCGTAATGTCCTGGTAAGAACCGCCAGTTGACGATAAAATTTATTGTATAATAAAAATTAAGCCATATTATTTATTAGTCTGTGTTTTGTACATCCATCATATAATTATAAATGCGAAAGCAAGTTTATTTGTTCGTTTGTTTGACCTTCTTCGAGCATCGAATTGAGCAGAAATTTGGCACAGTTATAGTTGAAAAGGTGGAAACGGATTTTAAATTCGGAAAAATCGGAAAAGGCTCAACAACAGGCTGGAACAACTATAACCGTTTTTTTTTTTTTTTTTTTTTATACCACTAAGGTGGCAAACAAGCACACGGTCCGTCTGATGGTAAGCGGTCACCGTGGCCTATGGACGCTTGTAACACCAGCAGTATCACTCACGCGTTGCCGACCCTTCAAAAATCCAATAACTTTTCTTGAAGAACCTCATATTGTAGTCCTTAGAAAAAACCTTGCAGGGAGCTATTTACACAACCCAAGCGTTCGCGGAAGGAAGTTTCTCTGAAACCGCACTGTACGCGAACATTTACGTTCTACAGTGTAAGGATGAATTCCCTGCCGATGGCGAGCGGTGCGATGGTAAGAAATAGCCGTAGGCATCATTTCGAACAATTCCTCAGAACACATCCCATTGTATTGTATTGAATTCCACGCAGACGAACTATAGTTACAGCTATAGCTTGTTATAGCAAACTTCTTTTCTAAAATCAAGCAGTTACCGTAGGAATCCCACGCCGATAACCAAATTTAGCGCAGTTGGAGCCGCTGTCAAAAGCTTGACCAAAGGGATATAGTATAAATACAAATACTAACAAGTACAGTGATTATAGCTTAAGGTGATTAGATAAGGTTAAAGACCTAACAAATAGTGTCAGTGTCGGGGCTGCCAGTCTGCAGGTCTTTAACCTCATCTGAGATGTCACCTTACACTCAGTCTTTGTTTAGTTAGCCTTTGTAAGGACAGTCTACTCAAATTCAAAAGCCTTTATTAATTTTGTGTTAAAAGGCACCCTAGGGGAGATAGTCGGCTCTTTAGTGTCGCTTAAATATTAAAAGATTCCATTCCAGCATCTATAATTAGAATTAACTGAAATTCAAGTACCTAATTTAGGACTGACGACACTGCTGTAGTCTGTTTTTAATCGATTTAAAAATAGTTGGAGTCCTAATTCAGTTTTATTTTTTAAGCTATTGCATAACTTTTATCGCGGGCTGTGAGCGCGGCGACCTCATCAAGAAATTCCGTAACGAAATCCGTAGTAACGAAAAAAAACCTAACAATCGTATAACGTAGTTTCAGTTCGGCAGACTTCGGCACGGTGTTTGTGTTTTTTTTAGTATATGGCGATTATGAGTAGTACAGGAAGGTTGGATATGGGATTTTAATTCTATGACAGATTGAGATGTCAAATATACTACGTCACAAAAGTAAGTAAACAAACATTATTATCTATATATATTAAAATCAAATGCTGTTCGTTAGTTTGGATAAAACTCGAGAACGGCTGGACCGATTTGGATAATTCTTTTTTTTTTGCGTTTGTTATTGATAAGGCAAAGTTTAAAAGGTTAGAAAAAGGGTCAAGTGCGAGTCGGACTCTTGGTCACGCCATCACGCGTGAACGGCTAGACCGATTTCGCTAATTCATTTTTTGTTGAGTTTGTTAGTTTAGGGCAAGTTTTTTTGGAAAGAAAAAACAGTCAAGTGCGAGTCGAACTTGCGCACTTAGGGTAAACCGACTTTAATGAAATTTTGGTAAGTTGTTATTCACACGCCGGGGAAGGTTTCTGAGAAAGAAAAAAAGGGTTAAGTGCGAGTTGGACAGGGTCAAGTGCGAGTCGGTCAGGGTCAAGTGCGAGTCGGACAGGGTCAAGTGCAAGTCGGACAGGGTCAAGTGCAAGTTGGACAGCGTCAAGTGCGAGTGGCAAACAAGCACACGGTCCGTCTGATGGTAAGCGGTCACCGTGGCCTATGGACGCTTGTAACACCAGCAGTATCACTCACGCGTTGCCGACCCTTCAAAAATCCAATAACTTTTCTTGAAGAACCTCATATTGTAGTCCTTAGAAAAAACCTTGCAGGGAGCTATTTACACAACCCAAGCGTTCGCGGAAGGAAGTTTCTCTGAAACCGCACTGTACGCGAACATTTACGTTCTACAGTGTAAGGATGAATTCCCTGCCGATGGCGAGCGGTGCGATGGTAAGAAATAGCCGTAGGCATCATTTCGAACAATTCCTCAGAACACATCCCATTGTATTGTATTGAATTCCACGCAGACGAACTATAGTTACAGCTATAGCTTGTTATAGCAAACTTCTTTTCTAAAATCAAGCAGTTACCGTAGGAATCCCACGCCGATAACCAAATTTAGCGCAGTTGGAGCCGCTGTCAAAAGCTTGACCAAAGGGATATAGTATAAATACAAATACTAACAAGTACAGTGATTATAGCTTAAGGTGATTAGATAAGGTTAAAGACCTAACAAATAGTGTCAGTGTCGGGGCTGCCAGTCTGCAGGTCTTTAACCTCATCTGAGATGTCACCTTACACTCAGTCTTTGTTTAGTTAGCCTTTGTAAGGACAGTCTACTCAAATTCAAAAGCCTTTATTAATTTTGTGTTAAAAGGCACCCTAGGGGAGATAGTCGGCTCTTTAGTGTCGCTTAAATATTAAAAGATTCCATTCCAGCATCTATAATTAGAATTAACTGAAATTCAAGTACCTAATTTAGGACTGACGACACTGCTGTAGTCTGTTTTTAATCGATTTAAAAATAGTTGGAGTCCTAATTCAGTTTTATTTTTTAAGCTATTGCATAACTTTTATCGCGGGCTGTGAGCGCGGCGACCTCATCAAGAAATTCCGTAACGAAATCCGTAGTAACGAAAAAAAACCTAACAATCGTATAACGTAGTTTCAGTTCGGCAGACTTCGGCACGGTGTTTGTGTTTTTTTTAGTATATGGCGATTATGAGTAGTACAGGAAGGTTGGATATGGGATTTTAATTCTATGACAGATTGAGATGTCAAATATACTACGTCACAAAAGTAAGTAAACAAACATTATTATCTATATATATTAAAATCAAATGCTGTTCGTTAGTTTGGATAAAACTCGAGAACGGCTGGACCGATTTGGATAATTCTTTTTTTTTTGCGTTTGTTATTGATAAGGCAAGGTTTAAAAGGTTAGAAAAAGGGTCAAGTGCGAGTCGGACTCTTGGTCACGCCATCACGCGTGAACGGCTAGACCGATTTCGCTAATTCATTTTTTGTTGAGTTTGTTAGTTTAGGGCAAGTTTTTTTGGAAAGAAAAAACAGTCAAGTGCGAGTCGAACTTGCGCACTTAGGGTAAACCGACTTTAATGAAATTTTGGTAAGTTGTTATTCACACGCCGGGGAAGGTTTCTGAGAAAGAAAAAAAGGGTTAAGTGCGAGTTGGACAGGGTCAAGTGCGAGTCGGTCAGGGTCAAGTGCGAGTCGGACAGGGTCAAGTGCAAGTCGGACAGGGTCAAGTGCAAGTTGGACAGCGTCAAGTGCGAGTCGGTCAGGGTCAAGTGCGAGTCGGACAGGGTCAAGTGCAAGTCGGACAGGGTCAAGTGCAAGTTGGACAGCGTCAAGTGCGAGTCGGACAGGGTCAAGTGCGAGTAGGACATGGTCTAAATTGTTATGCAAATACCGGGCAAGGTTTCTGAACTAGTGCAATCTCTTCACAATCTCTTCGCAATCACACGAGAAACAACGTTCGCGGGGTCAGCTAGTTTATTATCGTTATAAAGCTTTTATCGCGGGCTCTGAGCGCGGCGACCGAATCAAGAAATTCCGTAACGAAAAAAACCTAACAATCGTCTAACGTCGTTTCAGTTCGGCAGACTTCGGCACGGTGCTTGTGTGCGTACGTATGCGTGTAGACGAGCTGTTAACTGCTCATAATTATTTCTAGTATATGGCTATTACGAGTAGTACAGGGAGTTTTAACCGACTTGAAGGAGGTGGTTTTCAATGTAGTTGTTTTGTCTAATGTTTGTTACGTCAGAGCTCGTCTGTCATTCTTCATTTTATCTTCAAGCCACGGATCTGTCCCATTGAAATTTGGTAAGGATCAAACCAAGAAAAGTACTTAGGTAAAAAAAAACAACATCGAATTTTCAACCTTTTAGTTGTGTGTGTGTGTGTGTGCGCGTGCGGATATGTGTGTGTGTGTGTGTGTGTGTGTTTGTGTGTTTGTGTGTGTGTGTGTGTGTGTGTGTGTGTGTCTGTGTGTGTGTGTGTGTGTGTGTGTGTGTGTGTGTGTGTGTGTGTGTGTGTGTCTGTGTGCGTGCATGTGTGCGTGTCTGCATGTGTGCGTGTGTGCGCGTGTGTATGTTTGTGTGTGTGTGTGTGTGTATTAATGATGTAACTTTAAGCTGACCAATTTATTTCTATTTATGTCTCGTTATTGATTATGGGTAAAAAGGTACCTAGGTATGTCATGTTAACAAATAGTTTGTATTAAAATAAATTAAAATGACAAACTAGTATGATTTTTTATTAAATATTAGGTTTCGCCTACAGCTTCGTCCTGTACGATAAATAAGTACTGCCTATAAGAAAAGTACTTAGGTAAAAAAAAAACAACATCGAATTTTCAACCTTTTAGTTGTGTGTGTGTGTGAGTGCGCGCGCGCGCGCGTGTGGATGTATGTGTGTGTGTGTGTGTGTGTGTGTGTGCGTGCGGATGTATGTGTGTGTGTGTGCGTGCGGATGTGTGTGTGTGTTTGTGTGTGTGTGTGTGTGTGTGTGTGTGTGAGTGTGTGCGTGCGTGTGTGCGTGTCTGCATGTGTGCGTGTGTGCATGTGTGTGCGTGTGTATGTTTGTGTGTGTGTGTGTGTGTGTATTAATGATGTAACTTTAAGCTGACCAATTTATTTCTATTTATGTCTCGTTATTGATTATGGGTAAAAAGGTACCTAGGTATGTCATGTTAACAAATAGTTTGCATTAAAATAAATTAAAATGACAAACTAGTATGATTTTTTATTAAATATTAGGTTTCGCCTACAGCTTCGTGCTCTACGATAAATAAGTACTGCCTATTATTTATTCATGGTTTAAGTAAATATCACAGAGAGAGATAGATATTACTATTCTACACAAAACAAAACTAACGTTCTACATATGTAGTACAATTTTTAGGGTTCCATAGTCAACAAGGAACCCTTATAATTTCCTCATGTCCGTCCGTCTGTCTGTCTGTCCGTGGCTTAGCTCAAAGACCATTAGTACTAGAAACTAACAAACTAACAAAATCAATATGCAAACTGTCCGGTGTGACATATAATGTCAAGAGTTTGTTGTAGAGGAATAACTTTTGACGATCCTTAAATTGATGAAAATACAGCTTTCCCCCCTTATCTCCAAAATTACTATGCCTTAATTAAAAAAAAAAACACTAAATAGTTCTTTACTTATAGATTACAGGAAGGATATGAAGCCTATAGTCTTAATATAACGTGGTAGATCTTTACTTACTCTTACTTAATCAACAGCTTAAAGTAATGAGTTAGGTTGTGCAATGAGCTTGCCAAGATTTTCTCTAAGGACTTTGGTCTGGGGTTGTTCAAAGTAGTTATTAGATTTTTTGGAGAGTCGGCAACGCGCGAACGCAAGTGTCCAAAAGCTCAATCAATTCGCACTTGACCGGTTTTTTATACGTATAGTAATAAAAAATTAGTTCGTTTATATGTTTTTATGGTATCGTTTACTATACATATATTTTTTCTAAGGAAACAGAATAAAGGAATTCTCTTTTCTTAAAAACAATATATGCTACATATTACGTTAATTCTCTTAAAAAAAAAACAAGGTTTTTTGCACAACTCCTGTGATACAAATTGCCCTGACCCAAATAAAAGCACACGAGCTTAAACGACTGCAGGTGAGTGTTATGTCGACCTCCGCAACAAAAAAGGTCCCGAAACCATAACACATTGTTAATCTCGACTGGAAAAACTGCGGTTAAAATCCAATAAAGCATTTCGGGGTAACTCTATTGTTTTCTAACTAAAACAAATTTATATTCGTTTTATCCAACCAAGTTTTTAAAAAGGTAGATTATTTATAAAAGGCTTGAGTATCAAGTAGTTTCTAGGGGTTTGAAGCCAAATAACGACATATTTTCGTCATGTCCATCCTTTCGTCTGTCTGTCTGTTTGTCCCTATAGGCCTATTAATAATAATAATAATAAATTAAAATTAAATTAAAAACTAATAATTAACTAAAATAAAAACTACAAATAAAAAATGGTGGTAGGTACGAAACCCTCGGTGCGCGAGTCCAACTCGCACTTGGCCGGTTTTTTAATTTTTTCTTGGTTATTTATTTTTTGGGGCCACAAAAATTTTGCTAATTTTCATGAAACAAGTGGAAAGTAATCTACAAAATACATATCATAAAAAAAAAAAAAAACAGTGGCTCATTTTATTCCTCTTAAGACTCAATAAATTTAACTCTAAAATCGATCAAAAATAAATATATTTTAAAATATAATAATAATGCAAATTCCACGGGAAAAAATACAAAAGAAAATGTATACTTTACGTGACATTTTTTTTTTTCACGCCTCCTCAAATCGCTAAGTTGGGATATTAAGGGCGACATCGTATAAATAATAAGCATCAAATTAAAAACTTAAGTATACTATTTTTTCCCGCAAAATGCATCGGCAAGTATATAAAAATTTGATCAATAAAGTATTTACACTTTTTCAATGATTATTAAAAAAAAGTAGTAAATGTATTCCAATATTGTCAATTTTAAGTGTGTTTTTGCAGGACGACCATACAATTTTTTTTAATTCAAAAAGTAGAGTTTTAGAAAAATAAAAGGAGCTATACCTAAATATGAAAGAAAAAAAAAATTTAATGTAAACATCCACTCGAAGTTGGCTATAGTTTTTGGCATCCCGAGACCTCTCAGAAACAGCTCAATATTTTAAATTAAATTATTTTTTTATTTCAAAACGAACTTACATGGTAAAATAGCTCCACTTAACATAACTAGATATGTTTTTTATTATGAGATATTACTATAGTTCGACTTAAGCAGTGGTACGACTAACGAAACTATTTAATGTGTAACCAAATATCATAAACCTTTTTTCTTTGTTTCAGATTGTGGTCCTATTGCTGTCCCAGTCGGAATATTTATCTTAGCGTTAGTCAGAATAACTGATAGTGATATCGTCACTGATAATCCTAAAAACACGCTTTATTCAAACAAAAATCGTAGAGATTATTCAGCTATCAGCAATGACATACCAGATCCAGAGCCTTTGCCGGTGTTGTATGGGAATGATACTCGGTGTCGCATATCCGAATATCTGTGTGCCAATAAAAGGTGCATACCTATAAACAGATTCTGTGACGGCAGCAACGACTGTGGAGATTCTTCAGATGAACCGCGACATTGTACTCGTAAGTATCCTTCATCATCATCATATCAGCTTATATTGGTCCACTGCTGGAGATATGCCTCCTCATGGCGCGCCATTTCTACCGGTCCTGTACCTTCCCCATCTAGCCACCACCTGCCACTATTTTAAGGTCGTCGGTCAACCGGACTGGAGGGCGTCCATACGCGGCCTTCACTCTAAGACACGTCTGCTCCATCGGTCCTCCGACAGACGTGGCCAGCCCACTGCCACTTAAGCTTGCTAATTCTGCGAGCTAGGTATATCATTCTCATTGGCCAGCCCACTGCCACTTAAGCTTGCTAATTCTGCGAGCTTGGTATATCATTCTCATTTTGGCTTCGATCCCTCAGAGACACTCCTAGCATAGCTCGCTCCATTGCGCAATGTGCGACTTTGAACTTTTAGTTCACAATAAAGTAAGTATCCTTAAATATTATTTATTTTTCACCACACTTACGCATTAACAGTGTCATGCAAAATGGGTGCTAAGACCTTTATTAGTCCCACTGGCTTTGCATTTTTTTCTTTCTTTAAGACAAAGCGGAAGATCATAAAACCCACGGGCGATATGAATCATTATGTTGTTGAACCCACCGCGCGCGCTCTATTTGTACGATAAAACAGTATACGTAGATTTTACGTACTGTTTTATGTATTCTACCAAGTTTGTTCAAAAGCGCCATCTGTAGTTTAAGATATGAACTACGCGCCAATCAAGCAATTATAGTGCAACAATTTTATCCGACCCGGTGATCAATAATCAAAACTACAATCGCTATATTGAAAGGGTGTAAACTTATAACGACACTAGCGACCAAATAGTTTTAACTTTAGCCAAAACTTTTTGATTCATAAATTCTCTAGATACCATTCTCTAGATGGCTTTACTTCCGTTCCCACCCATTTTTGAAAAGGAAGTCAAATGGGTACCTACCTATGTGAGTAAAAAATCGAAGGTACTTACGGGAGGAAATGTAGAAAAAAATTGGTGAAGATAAAATTTTAAATAAAATAGGCAAAAGATTATGATATAAATTCCTACGAATTTAATTTCCATTTTTGAGGCGTCTAGATTAAAAATGGCTTATCTCACCCGCGAGTAACGAGCAACTAAAGGCCGGAGCAGACCAGATGCGTTGCGTGACGTGACGTACGCACGCGCGTGCAAGCCCTGATACACCGGCAAAAGAGGTACAGCACACGTCACGCAGGTAACTTCTGCATGCGTGTAGCCATATTGGAGTTGAGAGCAGTTCACCGCAATAATAACTTATATTGTTCATTTTTGTACTCTTCATGTTTGGTGTTGTAGAGACACTTATATTTGCAAACTATTTCTATGAGTTTATTGAAAAAAAAAAACACTTGTAAACTGTTTAACTTTTGTAAATAAATACAACCTTACGTGCGTGCGAACGTGCACCACAGACCGATGCGTGTGCGCGCATGTCTGGTCTTTTGTCTTTGTTGCGCGCGCATAGTTATTTGCCGTTGCGCTTCTCTATGACAGCGGTCATCGCATCTGTGCGAGTTCAACGGCATAATTATGCGCGTGCAACAGAGACAAATAGTGACAGGTCATTGAACGAAATTCTTCCTGCTTAGCATCCGTGCTATAGTAGGGAGCGCAATATTATACAACGACATCACTACACGCGCACGCGCACGCGCACGTGCGACGTTGCCGTTCCGCTACACGGTTCTACTCGGTTTCTCTGTAGATGCGTGTCGTGCGTGCTCTGCTCACGCATTTGATCTGGCACCTCTCTTACAGTTTCACACATTACAAATTACGTAAATTTACATGCGTGTTATTAACATCGGTCAAGGGCAAGTCGGATTAGCGCACAGTGGGTTCCGTACCACGATTTACGTAATTTAAGTATTATTTGTTGGAAACAATATTCAAAGTTAAGCAACGTCGGGCTTGGGTACTTGGATTTTGTTGTTTGTAAATTACGTAAATGGTGGTAGGTACGGAACCCTCGGTGCACGAGTCCAACTCGCACTTGACCGGTGCTTTTATTCTACTGAACGGCTTAACCAATGGGATGGTTTCACGTCAAACTGTATGATAGTAATATTTTAGCTTATTTTTTTTATTTGAATGTATTTTTTCTTATATTTCTATGAATTATGCCCCGTTTCCGTACAAGAAACACGTTTGTATCGTTTTTGTTCTATCGTAAAAACAAACTGGCAGTAAAAAATTGTGTGAGTTTTAAAGTATAAGAACAAATAATAAAAACCGGCCAAGTGCATGTCGGACTTCGCAGATTTGGGGTTCCGTACCAAATTTATTAATACGTCCGAATGTCAGAATTATTAATAAGCAGTAGGTGAGTGTATTCCAGATACAAGAGATCTACAGTCAATGCTTTAAGTTCGGGGCTATTACTCGACTACGGAGGATTATAATTTTAACACTCAATGAGATATGGATTAAAATACTAGACTTTTCCAGCGACTCCGCCCTCCCTAAATTCGATAATCGGCGAGGAACTCTTTAATTGGGTATACTAATTTGCCAGCGGCTCCGCCCGCCTAAATTCGGTTATCGCCAACTGTGATTTACTCCTTAATTTCACTAATGAAGTTTGCTATATCAAGCTGTAGCTATAGTTAGTTATAGTTTTCCCGCGGGAATTTCGGGATGAAAAGTAGCCTATATGCTATTCCAGAACCTAACCTATATGTATGCCAAGTTTCATCCCGATCCGTCCAGTGGTTGAAAAACTTTCACATTTATAATTTTAGTAGGATGTTCGTAACAAAAAAGGTGTCATCAACTATTCAATATGGCAAGTTTTAAAAATAAATTTAATAGATATTAATATTCATGTCATATTTGATGTCTATTTTCAGATTTGGTTTAGGCAAGTTAAACTTTTATTAAATTCTGTTGGATCTACAAAAGAAACAAAAGTAATTTAAAATAGTATAAGTTGTCTATATGACGCAAGTACATGTACAATCTAAAACTCAGTGCAGTCTATGGAGAGTGATAGACACATTTTTATATTATTTTTAAATGTATATGAGATAGCTAAATAAATTATAAAAACACTTTATATATATATATATGGTAAAAGGTAATATTATTTTGCATGCAAATCTTTTACTTACAATTGATAGTTTATTAAACATTACCCCTTAGATTAATAATAACTAAATAGGTAACTGGATGTATTTTTTAATTTTTTAGCCTTGTACCGTAGTCTGGTTTAAGTTTTGGCTGCGTCTTTTTTGACATATGCAGGTTTACTCATGGCAATTTACGGTATTTTTCTTCATCTAACAGCTCGTAATGGTGCGTGAAGAATGAACAAACTTGAGATGGGAATACAGAAAAGTAACGTTCAAAACGCAGGGCAGACACCGAAACCATTAGCTCACCACCGACTGTAATGAATAACTTTTCTACCTAATATTCTTATTATTTAATCTAGATCAGAAAATAACAAATTCCTCACACAGGCAGATTTCTGGCGCTAAAATTAATTAAGGGAACCAAATAAATGAATACACTAGAAAAATTAGATTAAATAAGAACTTAGTTGCACAGAAAAGTAACATTTTTCGCATTTTAATTTGGTAAAGTAACAAAAATTACTTTGTACAACTGAGACGAAGACGTTGTTATTTCCTTTATTAATGAGATTGCTTTAGCCAGATCCTTAGAAAAATCTTATAATGAGACGTCGCATCTTTTGCACTTTGGAGGAAATTTAAAAAGTTAAAAACCTCTATTATTGAGAAAAAGTTCACTATGCTTTTTGTACCACTTATCGAGGTTCCTGTCATATAGTTAGTATCACATATATGTTTTTGTCAACAGGGTGCAATAGAACATACTATGGGGACATTGGTCGTACTTACGAACTAGAACTGCACCGACCACGTCAAGATTTGGTTCCATACGTATGTTTGTTGACCATCACTGCCGCTGGAGGGGTCCACGGGGATTTAGTACAGGTTAGACAATGAAAATACCATTTTGAAAAATAAAAGAAACAATTTTGGTAGGCTAATTTAAACTTAAAGGAACATCTTTTAACTGTAAATAGAAACATCAGATTTTTTTTCTGTAAATAAATTCGGTAACGCTATACATGAACCACCCACCGGCCGTTTTTTTTGATAAATTTATATGTATAAAGTTTAATTTTATTTTCAATTTGATGATTACACTTTTTATACAGGTTCTGTTTGATAGTTTTACTCTTGGTCGTTTTACCTCATTTACTGAAGACGGTTGTCCCGATGGGTACATGCAAATACAAGAGGCTAGCCGACCTCAAGTTGGAGGTTCCTGGTGTGGTACATCCTGGGGCCCATCAATATACTACAGTGAAACCAAATCTATAACTCTAATTGTAAGACTGCTGCACTTATCTAAAGAACAAAACAATTATAATTTTGATTTTCGAGTGGCTTATAAAGTTCTTAGGAAAGAATTCGCTACAGTCAGATTTGGTGGTTCACCTCCATCAGGTAAACAAATATTTTTTTCTTTTAATTACTTAATATTTATGGATAGTATAAATTTTTTTTGGATGTCGTCTGCATTTAATAACGGATTTATGATAATTGTAGGTATTATACCAAACACAGAGACAGCGATAATGGACAGAAATTGAAACGACAGGCGACGGAAATAGAAGTCACCTGTCGTTTCAATATGTAACTGTCATGACCAGCGACACCTGTCTCTTTGGACTGTGTCATGCGAAATCAGGGGAAAGAAACTGTCGGCGACAGATGTCAAAATATCGAAATTCTATGTGTACCCACTTATGGACGATTTATTTTAAAAACATCACTTTATTTAAAATGTAGTGGATGCTGAATCTTGAAAGATCTTGTAGCATAAGTGTACCTAAAAGTCTGAGTAAATCATAAATTTCCAATCAAAAAGACAACAGAGCATCCAATTGGGCTAAAATTTTGCACAGAGATAGTTAAAGACACGGAAAAGGACAAAGGCTATCTTATTATCCCGGAAAATTTAAAAGTTGCGCTGCAGCTATAGCTTGCTATAATAAACTTCTTTAGTATAATCAAGGAGTTGCCGTAAGAATCCCACGCCGATACCCGAATTTAGGGCTGGCAGAGCCGCTGGCAAAAGCTAATATTATAAACGCGAAAGTAAATTTGTTTATTTGTCCTTCTCGTAAGTCACAACGGTGCATTCAATTAAGCTGAAATTTGGCACAGAGATAATTGTGGTGATCGAAAAGGACATTGGCTATTTATAGGTGATATATACATATGGTTTATCCCTAAAAAAAAGTTTTCGCAAAAATTTTTATAATCGTAGACGAATATAGCTACAGCTATAGCTTGGTATAAGTTTCTTACTATATTCAAGGTGTTGCCGTAGGAATTTAACGTCGAAAACTTAATTTTGCACGTCGGAGCCGCTAGTAACAGGTACTTAGTAAATAAGTTACAAATATGCTAGTATTATAAGTATATTTTTTAGCTAGTTGGATGCTTCTGTTTTGATTTCTTATAATACGAGATCGCTATAGGATATGTTATGTCAACGTTAGACTACAAGTTTTTTGTACGGTAACTGTTTTGTTTTCAGACCGTCCATTTTTCAAAATAAGACAAATGCCTTATTCCGTAAACATATCACGTGTTAATGACACAGTGACAAAAACAAAACAGAAAACACAGGAATATTATTTAGGAGAGCTTATTACTGGAACTTATTGCTCACGAATATTTAGTGACTGTGACCGTAAAAATTGTAGACTACAATCCCCAAACTTCCCTGGTGTTTATCCAAGAAATTTAACTTGTTACTATGCAGTACGCCAGCATGAAATACCTCCAGGGAAGCACGCTCTTATAGTTGTAAAACAACCAAATGGACAGTTAGTTTCGATAAGAAGTCAAAAAACACTATATGCAGAGTCTCCACAAGAAAGAGGAAATAATGGTCGAGAGCTTAAAGTTTGGCATGAATGTGAGGAAGTTCAAGATTATGTTACCGTGTACGACGGATATACGACGAGGGATCCTGTAATATTAAGGTTTTGTGGCGGAGGCGTTTCAGTGCCTGAAGCAATAGCTAGTAGCCCTGAACTACTTGTTGAATTTACAACATCGCCATTTGGAACATTTTTGCAACCAGCCACATCACAATCATTACACGGGTTTCAGTTGGAAGTAGAGGTGAGATTTTGATTTTTACATTTTCAGCAAGAAGTAATTAGTCTGTGAATTCGATTTATCCTTAGTTTTTAGTATTTTTGCAATGATTTCTGTTATGATCTGTTGTTGTGGCCATTTCAAAGTTATTTGACTAAATCCTTTTCTAAATCCAAAATATAAACATTATATTTTTATTTCATTTGGGGATTTGAATTACGAAAGAATTTGTCGCTTTATTTTATTGAAAGTGATATCATTGATTATAAAAAAACTAACGCATAACTAGATCTCGAGGGTAAAAACGTTTTGTTCAAAGTTTAAGTAAATGTATTTTTAGGAATTAGTTTATGGAGAAATAATAAATTTCAAATCTTTTTAAAGTAAATATTTATTATTGAAAATGAAAACAATAAATGAACAGAAGCCAAACTGTAGGTTGGCTTGGAACAAAGCCAAAATACATTAGCTTTGTTTCATTACAAGCGATCACAAAACGGCCAAGTGAATACAGTTTAGGTTTGTATAGCTGAACCCTTATTGTTTTCACTTGTGGACCGGAAACCCAACTTTGTGAATGACAACATGGGAATTCTATTTATCAACAGTAAATAACGTTGAATCATGCTTTGATTTTATGTGCAAAATTTTATCAGGAGAAAATCTATTGTAATACGTAAAACAGTTTCAATTGGAGTCATTTGGATTGACTCTTTTATAATGTTTTTTGTTTCTAATTTTTTTTTGATAGCGTTATTTACATTTTTCTGCAAACTAGTATTGCTATTTGATTACTGGTCCATCTTACTCGTAAACAGTGTCATTACGTGTAGGTAAAGCGGGTGCTAAGACCTTAATTACTCCAACGAGCGTTTTCTTTGTAATTTTTTTTCTTACAAAGAAAAACCTTGCGTTCATAGAGGTAATGACGCGCCTATTCTATCAAGTATGTATAAAAGCCGCGCACACACTTCAAGCGAGCAGTTACAAGTTTTGATTTTAGCCAAAACTTTTTATTTCATAAATTCTCTAGATATCTACTGCCATCTGGCGGTGGCGTTGTTTTCTCTACTTTTATTAGCACCATTTTAATCGTGTTTTGGTGAGTTTATTAATTACTTCACCTTATATTTTTATTTATTTACTTGCAAATATGATGAAAAACATTGTGTGTAACACGGGCAGTTCGGAAATTACAAACTCGAATCATCAAAGCTTTCGGAATTAGGTTTCTAAATAGCCTCTCGTTAGTTATTTTCTCCTTACTACCCCCAGTACAGAAAGTACTATTAACTATGTAACTATTAACACTTAAATATCTAGTTAAAATGTATTTTTAAATACATTCCTTTCAAACAGGTTGATTATAGTTATTACTATATACGCAATACATTATTGTATGACTGTAGAACAAGTTTTTATTTGGTAACGTATGTTTTTGTCTATAAAAATATTACGAGTAGTTATATTCCACTTGATTGTGTAATCAGTCTTGCTCAGCTTATAACAATATGTCTGTTGAATTTATAAACGAATATCCCAAAGGCTTTAATCAACGATCAGCAGACAGACATTGTTGACATTTACATAATAAATCATTTCGTAGGTAAGATTCGTTGATCAGCAGTCACCGACATATTCCAAGAACAAAAGAGCTTGCGAATTCTGGATAAGAGGGACTGGAAGGGGAATATTAGAACACCCACAACATTCACTACCCCCTAATACGACATGTCTTTATCACATGCAAGGCATCGACACATCTGGTCCCTCGGGGAGAAACATAATTTACAGAAGACCCTCGTTTTCGGCTCCTCGTTTCAGAGTGTGGTTTTCAGTATTAAAATTTTATGTGACAAACGCGCTTAACCCCAATTTGCCTGAGGATGAGTATTGTGGAAGCCATTTGAATATATGGGATGGGCCGATGAGGATATCGCCAGGCTGCAGCGATATATTTTGGTAAGTTACTTACGCATGTTGTTTGCCTTTACAGAGAATAAGTACATAAACATGAAACTGCTAGAAATGTTTGACAATTTGCTAGTTTCTCTAAATATATCTCAGTTAAAGACCATTTAAGAGATTGCAATATTAATCTTTAAGTTAGCAAAAAAGTTAGTTTAAAGAGGCGTGCTATTGAAATAACTATTATTTAACTTCGATTAAGTAATTAAAATTTATTTTTTGGAAATAATTTGATGCCGGATTTGTTTAAAAAATCCTAAGTATACGCAAATACACTACATGTACCAGAGACACGTTTCTAACAATCAAATACCCTTACCTCATTATTGCTAAAAATAAATTAACAATAGTGTAATACTGAAGTCTCAAAAAAAATTCTACTAGTATATACGACGAATTTTGTATGAGGCGTTTTGGCTTCTTTTGATGAATCACATATTTTTTTACCTTACAGTAGATTTAAAGTGTATAATAGGGTTGTGTTTAGTGTTTGGAAAGTCTTGTCAAGTCTTCTTGTTGCTTATACAACAGAGCCTAAAGACGAAGGTCACTACTACCCTGCTGAAATGTAGACAATCACAGCTGGGCTAATTCACAAGTCCAAATTCAATCAGCGTGCGATGAAACGAGATATGCTTGCAGTGTCTCTAAGGGATTCAAAATTAGGACATTCGGAATAAAACTAAAGTCACCGAAATAGCTCGAAGAATCAGCAAGCTAATGTGGTAGTGTTCTGGTCACGTTAGTGGAAGGACCGACAACCGTTGGAGTAGACGTGTCCTAAAGTCGAAACCGCATACCGAAAGGTAAAGCTTGGGACGTCCTCTAGGGAATAACGAGGACCGCAAAAAGTTAGGTTCCATTAAGGAGGCAGGTCCAGCAGTGGACCAAAAAAAGCTTAAAATTATGATTAAAATCGTACAGTAAATATACTTTTTTTTCCATGTAGATGCAGCAATCGACTGCTTTCTTTTTACATGACTACTCAAAAAGTGTAATGTATTTAGGGTTCCTCTTTGCATCTACATAAATCTTGATTCCACGGTAGAAGCGGCCAAACTGTTTAACATTTTTTTCATAATAAATTTATTTTAATGGCGGTAACAATATCCAAATTAGAATTTCACAAATAAATAAAATGAAGATTTTTTCTTTTGAATTTCCTTTTTGCATTATTATTTCATTATTCTTGTTTTAGTGACAAAGAACGTTCATTACAAATGTCAAGAGCGACGTCTCCGCAATCAGTAGTCGTTGGCAGACCACCGACTAACGCCACTCTGGTAGCACGATTTTGTCGTGAGCGCACGCCCCGAACTTGTGAACACGCACTGTTGAGGAGATCGAGAGCTTGCGCTAGAACCGAAAGCTTTCTATCGAAGGGAGACTCATTAACACTTGAACTAAAACTTACCCAAGGGACTGCACTCAAGTAACTATATATTACTAACCTCTGACTTGCTATTCTTTCTTTTATTATTTTGCGTTACCGTACTTCAAATAAAATGAAAACCTCAGAAAGTTATTCATGTGTTTTTATTTTAGTCCATCACAGATATTCAGATCAGTTTTCATATTTGAAAAATATCATGAATATGCATTATTTTACATTTTATGCTACTATCCCATCTGAAAAGTAACCTTTTACATGCATAGCTGAAAGAAATTAAATATTATGCAATTAACTGTCAAGAACTAAAAGTTCTTGGCACAGAACCTTTGGTGTTTGAATTAGACACACATTAAATCATTATTATATTTGATTAAACTATTTCAAAATAAGTTTCACTTTCAGACCAATTTTCTTCAAGGCCTTGTATGAATTCGTTGACCTCCATCAAGACGGAGAACAATGGGGTCATGGACCATGCTCAAGACGTTTTGCATCGCGTTCTTTTCCGGAAGCACCATCAGATCCTCCCATCACATTTACATCTCCAAGAGACGTATTTTTATATGGAAGGGGTGGATCTCGCAACATTAGGTAAAGTCTTTTTTTATAGTTTTAAAGTATAAATCTATCATTTAATCTATATTCCTTGTTTCTGATTGTATTTCATTATACACCAGCATCACAAATTCCTTTAGTATCTTCGAATATGTTTTAAACAAAGAGGTCAAATGTCACCGGCATTCTATTTCTGAAACATTACCAAAAAACAATGCCTTAGTAATTTTCTTTGTTAAAAAGGTTAATGCAAAATTTGAGTTTTATTCCTAAAGATAAAAGTAGTTTTCTTTCAGCTGCACATATCGTTTTGAGGCCAATCCCGGAGAAGTTATACGTCTAAGAGTATGGGGTGTGCGCAGTGGTAATAGACTTTGTCGATCTGTTCATTCAGCCCATTCCTCTTGGTACCGCTGCGCAGGCGACCCTACAGCTGCCGTCAGAATTTTTGATAGACCTTGGAGAGATAAGGGACCAAGAATACCCAGAGACTGTTTGTGCAGGTATCCAAATAATAAATCGAAAGTTCTAATATCAGAGAGTTTTTTTGTAAGCTTTTAAAATGAACCTATTAAATAAGATAGTATGTGTTTTTTAAATTAAGTAGGTGATCAAATTTTAACTCTTGGTACATACAAAAAAAACATATAGAAATGTGTCTAATATCCTTGAAATATCGTTATAACTAAAAAAAAGTACCAATCTGACTAAGCACTTATAAAACGAATAACAGACGTGTAAAATAAGTAAGATACAAATAAGAGTTGTATCTTAAACACATTAAGAATATTAGGTAAGTTCATGAAAACGAATATATATAAAAATGTTTACATAAATTACAACATGACTAATGTATTGAATATTTATGAATGGATGTGTATCGATATTTTCATTTCAGTGATGTCGGAGATTACGTATTCACATCAAATGGGACAGTTGCTGAACTGAAATTCGACGTTGTAAATATGTCTGCGACTGATGATTTTCGCTCGTTTGGCTTCGATGCTTCCGTAGAATTTGTTAGATTGGAAACAGCATGTGACAGTTCTCACAAATTACGTGGAGCAAGTGGAGAGCTTCGACTCTCATCTTATTCACCAGAATCTGATTCGGTATTATAAATACTATCCTTAAAAAATGTTTTATATATTTTTTTTAATTTTTAAGGTTTTGTAGCCTAAAAAACAGAACTATTGTTGTTTTGTCATATCTGTCCATATACCAACTCAACCACAGGCTCATTATACCACCACCTATAAATCAATTCTCATGATGTGATGAAATTAGAGTTTTGTAGCATAGAAATGTATTTTACATAACCTAATTTAAAATGTTTTTGGACCGAAACATAAGACAAATAAATTGAGAGTTTAGTCAAAAATGTTACCTTGTGCTATCAAATTTTACGGGTTTGAATGTGTTTTTTGGCAGGAACGTTGTGAACATCGTCCATGGCTGATCGACCCTTCAGCAGGCCAATACCTTTATCTTCAAATTCGGGGTGTGATAATGGACGAACCAATACTGGATAACTTTACCCTTCTGAACAACATCACTGTAGCTCCAGACTTGACACATCTATGTGCAACGCAAAACCGTATAGCTGTTTATTCTGGAAGGCTTACCCCAATGTATATATGTCCTGCACCACTGGATGCACAAGTATGTAATTTATATGAAAATTTTACATGTATTATGTATAACATTTATATTAAAATTGAATTATTATTCTTTATATTATCAGCTTTAGTTTATTTCTTTAATCATAATCGTTGTATTGTTAAATTTTGATATGTTTTTAATTAATAATGGTTACGTATTAGGGTAACAAATAGGCCGTTCGATGATAAATATTATTTATTTGTATTTCATTGTACACAATTACTCAAATCCCAACCGTAAATAAAACTTCAGTTTTCGTGTAAGCCTTGCTGTAGTCGTATTTAGGTGTACCGCTTCGAAATATCCATGAACGCAGTTGCAGTAACAGAACCACAAAAGCGGGGTGGTTCTAGGATATTCCAAATGCATAGAAAGTTAAACTTGTACTCTGAACGAAAACCATCCTTATGGCACAAACATCCTTTTGTTTGCATTTCCTATCAGTGCCATTGTCGATAGAAGTAAATAAAACCTTCGCCAAGGAAAACGGGCTCATACCTAACTTCAGCACATAGTCGTCCCAATCTAGTAAGTTTATTCCATTCCGGCTACAAATGCGTTTTTGTCTTCCGTCAACAGGGTCAATTTTATATGCAATAAAAGCGTTTATGTTATTTAATACCAACAATATTTTGCATTATTTAGCTGTCACTAAAATCTGAGTCTAAGATTTAGTTGCAGGTCTAGCTCTGCCCTGTATTTCAGGACAACGCTATGATAATACAATATAGGTTAAATGTTCACAAGAATCTGTAAGTAGAATTGAAACGACTCTAGAACTATAAAACCTTCTTGTATCAACTAGAAAATAACTTGGGATTGGGATAATCCTGTTTATATTGATTAAATTTGTGAAATGATTTTAGAATGAAATGGTTGAAATATTTTCCGATGGTTGGTCCAAAGATATAGATGTACTGGCCCAACATGTTTTGTCGTCTCTTTCGTCACAAGATAGGTTCAATTTGGACTGGCCAAGGTCTTTATCAGTGGAGCTCATTGCAAGAGAAAGAGGAACTTATTATGTTACGTGGTTAGAGCTTTCTCGACGGTAAGTTTATTTTGTTAATTTAAGACATCTTAAAGCAGACTATTAGGGATACGCAAATAATGTAGGATATTTTCAGGCATTCGAGCAATCGTGGAGGTGTGTTCGCTATGTCTGGAGAGTGCCAACATCGTTGTGAGTCACTAGATGCGTGTATCGCGCCCTCATTGTGGTGTGATGGTGTGCCTCAATGTCCGAACGGCGAAGACGAGCGACTGGCGCAGTGCTCCGCGTTTCTACGCGTTCCTCTATACTACGCTGCTATGATTATAGCGCTTACTGCACTTACTGTATTTGCTATGGTTTGTACTTTATTACAATACACATCACTAGTTATACACATTCTGTATTATTCATGACCTTTTTGTGCAGTGTTCTGTAAATTAGGGGTAACAGAGTTACGGTCTGTACCAAATCTCTGTTTGACGTGATCAAAGTGGATATGTTAGCAGTGTCTTGATCCCATAAATAATCTGAGGTTTCTTCTTTCATATTTACTTTAAAGTGCAGTGGTTTTAGTGGCCCACTTCACAAAATCTTGTATATTGATCTTACTACAACTTCCCAAATTATATTTTAAGTTAGTTTGCGATATCGTAACTTTAAAAACATAATTAATAATTTGTAAGTAAATCAAAAGCGGTTTCTTTTGTAAATACAGATAGCAGTAATTCGCTCGTGTCGCCGTCGGCGGTCACCGCTGCAACAGCGTCTGAAAAGCCTTTCTTCGGACACCGCATTCTTTGGCGAAAAGGAAGTGATTTGTTGACCAAGCGAAGACTCTGTGCGGTACGTGGAGATTGACAGAGTCACAACAGTGTGACTGGTCTCTTGCACAGAGTCTTTTACTCACGTTGACTATCCTAAATTCTATATTAATAGTCGTTTTAAAAGAAGAGTGATGGGTATTTACTAATTGTTATTGCTGACATAGTTATAAATAGAATAGCGATAAGTATTGATATTTTCAATGAAAAATGTTACAATCTCCATTTCTGCTCTGACTATTAGAAAATTCCTATCATTCTTTTGAGATACTGAATTTTATTCTATACTATTACCGTGGCGAATTATTGTAATGTTAAGAAATGTTTGATCTCGAATATTGTTCATAGTGAGGTATACTTAGACGATTCTACGGTACATTTTATAGAGAATTAACGGAAATTGTTAAAATTAGTCCCTATGTTTGGTTCCTTGGCAGTAAAATATATCTAATAAGTAGTTACTAAATACGACTAAATCAGAGAAGAAAAGTATAAAGGGGAAGCTGAATTATGGACCAAGTATATTTATACTTATATGGTCAACTATTTTATTTATTAATATCTTTTCATTAAATTCGTGCCATATGTTACGATGTCATTACTGCGTTTAATTTATTGTTTTTTTTATATACAAAAACAAATCCTGATAAAAGCGCACAAATTAAAATGTGTCAGGATTTTTAAACTTCTTGTAAAAAATAATATATAAATGTTGGAAAATATAGGTACTTATTTGTAAATAATAATAATTTTATTTTGTTAATATCAAGTTAATCTGAATAGCACGTACTTGCGAGAATTTATTATTTTATTTTATGACGTGAAAACAAAAAAGGCATTTAGACAACTGAAACATAAAGATTAATGTAGAAGTTATATGTCTAGGTAATGGCTGTACCCCAAGGTTTTAATCTCGGGAATACCTGTAGAGGCACTTGGTCAGTATCTGATGTGCTAAACTGGGATATCTACGGGTTGAATTTCATCCTAATCTGTTTAGCCGTTTATGCTTGATTGAGTAATAATAGACATCTTAACAAACTTTTCATTTAAATATTATGTAGAATATAGATACGTATTTTAACTAAACTAATAATCATAGGCATATAGATACAACGTTATAAATGAAAACTCGATATGCACATACATAATATATATTACGCAATAGACAGTCGAGGTTCATTGTTATACAGATACAGGAAAAATGAGGTATGTATATAAAAATTTAAACCAGTCGTGGGCCGTATTTTTAACGAATGATGAAAACACTGTGTGAAGACCAGTTTCACTAATTCTACCCCTATTGCTACTCTGTATATGTAAGCATTTATATAAGCATATTTTAAATAAATTTGGTCTTTGATTGAGATACTTAAATCAAAATGCTGATATAGTCATTACATATCAAAGTTTGATAATTCGAGTAAATTTAGGGCGAAATTCTAGACAATTAGATACAAGGTGCGTTTTTTAGTGAAAATGTTCTTAAGTTGGTTCAATTTCAGATAAAACTTTATTTGATAATGTTTTTCGATTAAGTACCAGCTACTTGATAATTTGTTAAAAGTCGAGTTTTAAATTGTATTTGATATTGTCCATCTATCGATGACATGATTTAAGGGATCTTATGGGTATTATTTATTTATGGCTTTATGGCAGAAAGTTTAGCTTTCTGGTGAAATATTAAATAAACAACTGGAAATGAAAAAAATATTTTGTAAATATAGGAAAAATTTAGAACAATATGTAAGGATCAAGAGTAAAATAAAATGATGATCCCCTAAAATCAAGTTGTTTATAAAATAGATATACTGGTGATAATTAGGACCTCTAGTCATAATTTGAAACCCTGGCATATTTATAAAACGTCTAGTGTCAAATGTTTTCAAACAGCAAAACTACGTACGCTGTGATTTTTGCCCTTTGTTGTCAATCTTGGAATAGTTTCCTGTCTGTCATCAAATATTTATGTCACTCAGTAAAGTGTTTGTTCGTAATTAGATTTAAAAATTAATATCAATATTGTCGTTGGATAGTGCAGTTGTATGTTTAAGAAGGATTTTAAAGTCATATATACAGAGAGTGATAAGTAAATTTTAAAATGATTTTGAATAGGTTTATTTATGTTCACAATATGACATAGTAGGTTTGTTAAAATTTCGGAACCCAATATATGAGAGGGTAATTTGGTACCGATATGTTCTAAATTGCAATCGTTCAAGAAGTGGTTGTTTATTTTTTAGCCATGGGAGGCATTGCAACTTTTGCTATAGCAAAAGCCAAAAGGGAAAACTTGTCACAAGATACATATATATATGATGAACCCAACAAACTACTTAGCCCAGTATTTGTAATATTACTCAAATGACAGGGGTGGTAAAATTTGAATCCATTGTTAATCCTTTATTTTCTTTTATGGGCTATTAACGAATGTGCCATTTGCTTGGATAATTTAATTTGTGATTCTTGCAAATATATAGTGACTTACTTTTTACATACTTGCAATATGGAACCCAGGATCTAAAATACCACCTTTCAAAATACAACCGAGCAAACTTTTTTTGTTTGAAGTTTTACAATTTGCCTCCTTGGAATAAAATATTAATAGGCGCAGATTCTACCTAATTAGTGTCGCTTAAATATATTCTTCGTTCTAAAAATGGCACATTAATAGTTTTAAATAATTGGTTTTTTATTCGCGCCTTATCTGGATAAGTCTAAAATTTTATAATCAAAACGGGGTTTCAAATATCCACTAGTTACTAATTAATGTGAAATTATAAATTTCACTATTTAGAAGATTATCTACTCAAATATCTAAAATCATCGAAAAGGCAATGTTATGTACTAAGATCATATTACTTGTATACGTGATAAAAAATACTGCCATTTAAAAAAAAGATGTAAATTCATTTGTTATACAAATGAGTTATATATTGTAGTAGAAAAATTTACCTTACTTGTTTGCATAGTAATTATTGTAATATTAATTGTGTGCTAGTTATTACATAGGTACTCACGGAAAGTAAAAAGAAGGATATTTATAAATTAACATGTAATTGTAGTGATTTAATAATGTGACTTAACATTATTAAAAAAATGTTTCTATAACATTATATTTCAGTTGTACTTAGTACTGTGGTTCTACGATTTAGTTTTGAGTTATATTTACGTGTATACCAAAGACAAAGTGTTTTTTTCAGTACTACATAAGGACTCCGCGTATCTCTAGGTAAATATGTGGTTTTACTCGCGTTAAAAAAGTATAATAAAAAGTAAAATCGTTGTATATTTTTACAAGTTGGGATAAAAAGTGTTACCTAACGGCCGCAACTATGATAGACAACGATCGTGGCGAGGCTATATAGGTCAAGTTTTCAACAGCCTTTCGAGTTTTGGATATTAAAGCTATGACAATCATAAATTGTCATTCAGAACAATACATCTATTTCTAACGCATTACTATGCCGTAAGGAAATTTAACTACTACTTATGTCTTCTTCTTCTTCTTAAAGTAGACAAATGTGTTTTATATCCGCATTATAAACTTAAAATTAATTAAAATTAACATTACCTTTTGCCAACTTAGAAACATATATGATTTTAGCGCTAAAATGAACACTAAAAATAAACCTAAAACTTGCTCAAATTTGACTAACAAACGCTTCGAATTTCGAAAGATTGAAGTTGTGCCCAGACTGCTGTTTTTCTTTCGTATTGTAATCATATCTTATTATATTCTTATATTCTTATTGTATTGAAAGTGTTAGGTGAAGCAAAGATTGGTTTCCGAAGAAACTTTAAAATTTTATAACTGCTAAGTTCTAGAAAAAACAAATTAGAACATGTTTTAAGGATTGAGAATGCAGGTCAAACGTATTCTAAACATAACCTTTATGGTTATTAATAATTGTATTTGACCTATTGCCTGAACGTATGATGAATATTATATATATATATATATATATATATATATATATATATATATATATATATATATATATATAGTGGTTTGACTTAAATATTGTGTAAATAATATATATAAAAAGAAAACTAAGTAACTACGTTAGAAATAATTAGAATCCTTACGAAAACTTCTTTTACAGATAAACGCATCGTGTTATTTAATATTTATTTATATAATTTTTTTATTCATTTCTTTGTATAAATAAAGTTTAAAATATATAATAAAAATATTAATCTAATACATTTCTACAAAATTAAATATTTATTAGGCTAAAAGGTTAAACTTTTATGTGTCACCCATTGATATAATATATGGAGGAAAACAACACGTCACAGATGAAATAGGAGTTACTATATTACGTACCATACACCGGAAGGCCTATTCCAGCCAGTCACTATGTCAAATGCAGCCGATATACTGCAGTTTCAAGACAGCGGCGGAAAGTGCGGTGTCTGTAATTTTACTTGCTAGATATCAAATAAATCTGCTAGTGGTATAACATATTTTTTATTATAAAGGTTTGGAGAAAATGTTCCAAGTTGACATTGTGTAATTTAACGTATGGCCGTTAGTACATTAGTAGTACATAATAGATCAATGGTGACGCCGTATTAGAGAATGTTTGTGTCGTCTTCCATAGAGTATGATAATTCCGTTTGTTTATTTCCTCCGATTTTGTTCCACCATGTGTAATAATAAATATAACATAACCTATACGTGTCATCCTGGAGGACAATAATGATGGATATATTATAGCTGTATAAGGAAAAATACCTAACTTCACGTTAAAAACAATGAGTTTGAAATGTTAAGTGATAATAAAAAAATCAGAATTTTTTAAATAAATTATTTATTGCATGATACTGAGTTTTTTTCCTTGTCTGCTTGTTTTTGACTTTCTTTTATAGTTCATCAAAAACTGGCGAAGTTGAGAGTTGGCAATTCACGACTTAGGGGACACAATATTAAGCTACCTTACTAAGTCTAAATAGACACGGTTTTTTTTTATCATAACAATAAGGTGGCAGCCAAGCTTACGAGCCGCCTGATGGTAAGCGGTCACCGTAGCTGTGGACGCTTGCAACACCAAAGGTATCACTCTTCTAATAACTTCTTTCTTGAAGAACCCCATACTGTCCATTAGAAGCAATGATGCGGCAATGGGCTCACGCAGAACTAAAATAATCAAGAAAAGGAGGCTGTGCCACATATTATGATGTGAGTGTGTACCCAGCTACTGGTTACCCCCTTCTGGGGAATAAAACCATCAAGATACAATTAAAATATTAAAATGACTTTTTTTTAATGTTTGGCACTGACTCACAAAAGGGTAATTGTCAGATAAAATATGTCTGATTTTTTCACTCATTTTTAGGGGTCCATAGCCAAATAAACAAAACGGAACCCATAAAGTTTACTCATGTCCATGCATCCGTCCGTATATCACAGCCTTATAATTTTTTATATATTACGCCGCCTTTGCATATATTGTAATAAAATTTAACCAAAACAAAAAAGTTTTATGGTAAGCCCTCCATACATTGAACTGAAGAATTATTATTTTGTAGCGCATAGGAACATACCTCTAATTTTCAGACCTCTTCAGGCACCAAAATTTGCGGAAGTCTCATACAAACTTCCATCCCCTAGTTTAAGAGATTGGGGGTAAAAGTTCCAAGTTTTTGATTTTATTTTGTTGTTTGTGTACAAATACTAGCTTACATACCAAATTTCAGCTTTCTAGGACTTCAAGAATTACCCTAAGAATTTTGATGATCATTGGTGAGTTAGTTACGAAATCGGGTTTTTTCTAGATATCAATAAAAGTATAAGATCTATGCAATTGAAACTTAATATGTTTAATAAGGTTACTATTGACATCATCTCCCGAGAATTTTGTTTATCTGGTATAGTCCAAACCCAAGTTATGAGGGATCAAAAAAACGACGAAACGCTTCGAGAAAAGGTAGGTAGACAGTGCCCTTGCGCTTCGCTCGACTCGTCCTGGATATATTTTACTAGTTTACCTTTTGAACCACATATTGTAAAAATTTATAAATACTTTCAACTAAAAATATTTTGGTCAAAATCGGGTCAAAAGTTTTATAGAGTACAGTACAGTACTTCACGTCGGGGCAAAGGTTGCTACTTTACAAGTCGCAAGTCCGGCCCCATATGGAGTACTGCTGCCATCTCTGGGCGGGTGCACCCGGATACCAGCTTGACCCTTTTGACTCGGTTCAACGACGGGCTCTGAGAATTGTCGACGATCCCAAACTCACTTGCGGTATCGAGCCCTTAAGTCTGAGGAGAGACTTTGCCTGCCTGTGTGTGTTCTACCGCTTGTACAATGGATTTTGTTCTGAGGAATTGTTCGAAATGATGCCCACGGCTACTTTCTACCATCGCACCGCTCGCCATCGACAGGGAATTCATTCTCACAATTTGGAACCAAAATGGTCGCGTACAGTGCGGTTTCAGAGAAACTTCCTCCCGCGAACCCTTGGGTTGTGGAATAAGCTCCCTGCCAAGGTTTTCTCTAAGGACTACAGTATGGGGTTCTTCAAAAAAGAAGTTATTAGATTTCTGAAGGGTCGGCAACGCGCGAGTGATGCCCCTAGTGTTGCAAGCGTCCATAGGCTACGGTGACCGCTAACCATCAGGCGGACCGTAGGCTTGTTTGCCACCTTAGTGGTATAAAAAAAAAAAAAATAGATATCTGCAAAAATTCTCATTGCACAGATCCCTAACTTAATGCGTATACGACACGCACTTGGCCGGTTTTAAGATTATAATCAGGAACACTAAATGACCACGATAAGGAGCAATCCTCGTCGATATGGGCACCCAAAAAAGGTACGATTTCGTAAATACCCGATTTTTGTTTAAAAAAGAAGAAATTCATAAAATCATTTCACAAACTACTTTTGCAAGTATTTTCAAGCAAACTTCCAACCCCCATTTCATTTCTTAAGGGTAAAAATTTCGCAAAATGCTTTCTTAGTGCATGAAAGGTACAAGACAAGACTAATAAATTGTCCAAATGCCATCAGGTTCAACATTAGACCAATAAATTATCCAAAGGTGTCAGTCAGGTTCTGAAGTTTCGCCTAGGTGATGATGAGTTAGGCAGGTAGTCCGGAAATTGCATAATATACAAAGGTACTTATTTATTTATTTAATAACTAAGAATAAAAATGTTTTTATGTACCTAATACCATTAAATTTTATCGCAACTTATTGACCGAAAAAAACATTTTGTATTTTTCCCTCAACATTATGCACAACCATTTTCAGGAAGACTGCTGTCGTTTAAAATACCCGATTATTCACCGGTGTCACAAAGAGAGTATTGAGTGAAAATGAATAAAACATTGTAAAAGGTCGTCTCTGTTACATGCGTCGCCGCGTAACGGCTGTACCAGGTATAAAAATATATTTAAAAATAATGTGACATTAAGGGAACATAGGATGGAACACGATCCCTTTCAAGTTGTTTGCAGAGAGACAGAGAACATGAAAAGAAAAATAACATGAATATTAAATTGAAGCCCCTAGCAGATAATACCAGTAAGCCGACTTCAGAAACGTTCAAAAACCATTGAGTTTTGTGTTACGTGTAAGGTAACGTTCGTCATTGTGCTACGGTTTTACATTCGAGCTACTGAATAAGCAAAAGAAATATTCTAATCGCATGATTTATATTAAACTCCTAGTGACTTATAAAGTCCTAGTGCATTAATCTTATAAACACATAAAATCTTCATAGAACTAAGATATATTATACATACATAGAAATAATCTTTCTTCGTTTATGACTCCCTGAAGGTGTCTTCGAAGAAAATATAAATAAAATAAAATATGATTTATATTAGAATCATTAACATATACAAAATTGAAATGGTCCCTGTAGGGTTTGCAACCCTTGTGGATGATGTAGTGCAATGGCTCGACCATCGCTAGGTACTTTCAGTTATACTCACGTCCACTCTCGACCTATGCCTCTCGTGTAACTGACGCTGTGCCTCGAGACAATGATACAAGTACTGTATACTAATATAGTGTTTTCAGGTTCATAGTCCACTTATACTACAGTCCTAAAAACTGTGTTTCTAGTGTGAGTTTCTGACGCTAATATTGCGTTCGCGTATGGAAATCAAGGAGCGCCTCTAGCGGACGCGTTTTGAGACGGTTTTTCTCATAGGACTTTTAATGAATATGCGAACGCGATAGTAGAGTTACAAACACGCAAAAACTCACACTAAGCACACTGACTCTGTTTTATAGGAGGAAATGTTTAACTTGATAAAAAGAGCATATTCGAATAGCATTACGGTGACTGAGAATTCATCCCGTCTATTGTCAAATTACGTTACAGTTGGGGTTTTCCGGAAAAGTCAGGAATACTCATTTCTAGCAATATCGGGAGCAAAATGTACGGAAGTACATCTCAACTATCGAGACTTGTTAACTATGTCTTGTTATATATATTATACATTTTGTCCCCGAGAACGCGAGACCCAAATGCCCCCAATACCTGAATACTCCTCGCTTTTTTGCATAAGGCTCCCTTGTTTATATTTAGTACATTCTATAAGTAAATAGCGTTACAATAACCAGTAAGAAAAATTACGATTTACGCACGTATGTAGTCTTTCGCCTTTCGCATTTTACTCCTTTAATTTTTTTCTGAGACGTTACCTATCATAATTAATTAATTATTCCCAAAAACTCCACTAAAGTTTGTAGCACACATATGTAAAAACGTTACTATTAAAGGCATATTTTTCTTACATCACAAAATGCGTAACATGCATGGATTTATAAATTAAGGAAAATCATAGTATTTTTATGAGCACACTAGGCCTTTATTCTCAGAATTTGAGCATCAATTCATCTTATCTTGGCGGCTTTATAGCTTAAACCGGAAAACCGTGTTTATTAAAGTAGGAAACAGTGTTATCCGACGGTTTTAGGAGACAATTTCGTACATTTATTTACAAGTGTCTTCATAATTCGCATTATATGGCTCCTTTGAACGCATGCTTAAAGAAGCAAATTGTTTGTTTTAACAAGAGCTCTTGGTGAATATACGCAGCTTAGATTTGAAACAAACGATTGAGATAAAAATAAAATTGTTTTCCGCGTTTATGTTAAAAGTCTATGAAGTACATTTTTTTATACCGCTAAGGTGGCAAGCAAGCTTACGGTCCGTCTGATGGTAAGCGGTCACCATAGCCTATGGACGCTTGCAACACCAGAAGCGTCTCTCGGGCGTTGCCGACCTTTTAAAAATCTAATAACTTCTTTCTTGAAGAAGCTTAAGTTTGTAGTCCTTACAGAAAACCTTGGCAGGGAGCTCATTGCACAACCCAAGCGTTTCTCTGAAAACCACACTTTGTTAAGGTAATATTAGCTTTTATCAACGACACTGCCCGCCTTAAATATTGTTATCGGCGTGGGATTATTACGGAAACTCCTTTATGAAGTTATAGCCAGCTATAGCTCGTTGGTATGGTTCGTTCAAGTTGAATTCGGCTGTCGTTACTCCCGCGAAAACTTTGGCTATGTCCTTCTCCGTGTCTTCAATTATATCTGGGTAAAATCTTAGCTCGATTGGATGCATCGTTGCGGCGGGATTGCGTAACAAACGTTATAGTTTTCCCGCGTGAACTATTGATATTTCCGGCATAAAATGTTTTGCATAAAATCTATCTCTGTGCCTAATTTAAATACTTTAAGTCGTTCTGTCGTGACTGGCATAAAATCTATCTCTGTGCCTAATTTAAATACTTTAAGTCGTTCTGTCGTGACTGAGTAGCAAACATCCATCCAAATTACGTAAAATATTACGTACTTTAACTAATTATGTTAACGACTCTACTAGCCGACGATGACTTGATCTTTAGGTATAAGCTAGCGTAACATTATAAGTATAATAATAGGTACAAGTTAGGTATTATTTGGTCGCACAGTTCAAATAGAGAACTCGTGCGGATTATTTGTTTGTTTATTGTTTGTGTATGTAGTATAGTTCATGTTTTCTTTGTATAACTTGTCTCTGCCATGTTGTTACAAGGCATCGTTTATTTTGCCAGCACAAGGCATGTCGATAGCTGGACATGTGCAAGCGGGGAAAACATGAGGTGAGGGGTTGTGTTGCTCGCATAGCTGCAAGACTTGACCGACTCGACAGTTCGACATTATTCAAGAAGCGAGCAACGCATACCCTCTGTATTAGTTGTGCTATTGTATCGACTTATTAAATGTGATATAAGGAATTCAGCTGTTTGCCTTTTTAACTTCGGCTTTAGACCAATCAACCCTGCGCCAAAAATTACTATTTTAAAATTAAAAACTCTTTATTTTTAAAAAAAACGGCGAAGTGCAAGTCTGGTTCGCGCTTTTTTAAGTACAAACTAATTATATGTAGAAAGTTCTTCCATCATGAGATCAAGTCTCACAGGTTTATGTCTCATTATCTAGTTTTGGATTTTTTCCCATATTTTGTGATGTAACATCTTGCTTCTTATAGTTTTTAAAAAGTACCTCATAGGTTTTGCTTTATTTGTTTCACAGTATGGTACTAGGCCATACAGCCATATGTTTTTTATTTTAAATTTTACCGTGGCTGATTTTTAAACTAAAAATTGAAATTCATTTTAACTTTAATACCTATATTTTTAATCTTATTTAATTTTCTACTTCTATGGCATGACTATTATCCAAGAAGCTTATATATTGTCAGGAAAAGTTTCTTGCTTTTGTGATGATTGTTTTTTTTTTTTTTTGTTTATATTTTGATTTATATAGTGTTATAATTTGCTGATTTTAACCACGTTGCTGGCGGGTATATGTATCCGGTTTTAAACCTTCATTTTTATATTTATTAACTTTTATATATTTTATACTATATTATTTATTTTATGATTTATAATGATATTGATAAAGATAGTAACCAGAGTGATTCAGATCACTTTCTTTCTATTGCTTCATCTGATGGATTGAGTAGCAACGATAGCTTTTCAGGTCTCCCTGATTCTCTCAGTGCAACACTTAATTCTTGCTTCTCAGGTTGCCTGAAAAACTTCAATGCTATTTATATTAATGCACAAAGCATTCCGGCTCATTCTTCTGACATGCTTGCAACCTTTAATAATAACAACATACACGCCATTCTTGTATCAGAATCCTGGTTAAAACCTTGTCTCCCTTCTACGTCCTACTCTTTACCTGATTTTCACCTTATTCGCAATGACCGCACAGAGCGTGGTGGAGGTGGGGTTGCCATTTATCTTCGATCTAATATACCTTTCTCTGTATTAAGCATGTCAACTTAATCTTCCTCACCTGCTGCGGAACACCTTCTTATTGAAATATCTCTATCGAACATTCAAATCCTTCTTGGCGTATATTACAGTCCTTCACTTCACGTTAACTACTTTTCCTCATTTGAATCTCTACTAGAAACATTTTCCCCTCTCTATAGTCATTCCATTATTATGGGTGACTTTAACACTTGCCTACTAAAAAAATACTTTCGTGCTAATCAACTTCAGACGATAGTTGAGGCTTGTAATCTGCACTTATTACCTCTTAACGCCACGCATTACATTCCAAATTGCTCTCCTTCACTGTTAGATCTTATAATGGTCTCTTCACTACATCATACTACTGCACATGGTCAATTTTCAGCAGAAGCATTTTCTTACCACGACTTAATCTATTTATCTTACAAAATTCGTCCACCTAAAGTGAAGTTCAAAACACTTATGCAGCGTAATTTTAGCAACATGAATGTAGATATATTGCGCGAAGACGCCTCTAAAATTGATTGGTCTAGAGTTGTGAGTGCTAATACAGTCGACGAAAAAGTTCATACATTTAATTCGCTAATTACTGAACTGTATGACACGCATGCGTAAGACCAATAAAAGTAAAACACTTTTTGCACCATGGCTAGACGATAAAATTAAAGCCCTTCAGAAAATAAGAAATCGAGCTAAGGCCAATCTGAAAATTAACCCAACTTAGAAAAGTATAAAAATTTGCGAAATCGCTGCAATACGATGTGTCGAGATGCACAACGACGCCATATCCACAAATCCGTTGAAAACGGAGATCCATGTAGATTATGGAAATTTCTTAAGTCATTAGGAGTTGGTAAATCTCAGGCTACACCAATTTCAAAAGATCTTAACTTAGATTTACTCAATCAACATTTCACTTCTGTACCTGCTATGAATAGCAGTGAAAAAGCGATTACGCTGCAAAATCTTTCAATGACCTCAACTCCTGACTTCCTCCCTTTTACTTTTCGTCAATTTACTGATTGTGATGTTATAAAGAGTATTATGTTTATATCTTCAAGTGCTGTTGGTAGCGATTGCGTAAGCCGTGCTATGATTATTCCAATTATTGACCTAATTATTCCTATAATTACTCACATTTTTAATTCATCCATTGCATCTGGAGTATTTCCTGAAGCTTGGAAAGATGCTTACATTATACCGTTGCCTAAAAAATCCAATCCAACTTCTTTTCTCGATTATCGACCAATTTCAGTATTACCATTCCTATCTTAAATCCTTGTAAGGCTTGTTAATCAACAGTTAAACCTTTTTCTGACTCAAAATAGTTTATTTAATACCTTGCAATCCGGATTTCGAACCGGTCATAGTACTGTTACTGCTCTCACTAAGATCATTGATGATATCCGTCATGGTATGGACAGTAAGCAAGTCACTGTCTTGTCTGCTCTTGATTTTAGCAATGCTTTTAACACAGTGGATTAAGACATTTTGTTGGCAATCCTAAGCTCTCTTAACATATATCATATAGTAATTGACTGGTTTTGTAGTTACTTCGGTGTACGCCGACAGTGCATTCGGGTAGAGGAATCTTTCTCTAACTGGTGCCCATTAACTGCCGGCGTACCTCAAGGTGGCGTGTTGTCCCCACTCCTGTTTGCAGTTTTTATTAACACTATCACTCTCAAACTATCTTCTCTCTACCATCTATATGCAGACGATCTCCAGATTTATGCACATGGTCCAATAGAAAATATGTTAACAATAATTCAATCTATTAACACTGACCATGATAAAATAGTTGAATGGTGTGGATATTATGGACTTCGACTTAATCCTCTCAAGTCGCAGACCATAATTATAGGTAGCCCAAAACTAATATCGAAGAATAATTGGACTGATTTACCCCCAGTGAAACTTGATGGTATCATTATCCCTTTTAGTGACACAATAAAAAGTCATGGTATTTATATTGACCGCACGTTATCTTGGACTCCACAAATTAAGGAAAAAAGCCGAAAAATGTTTGCTTCGGCCGGAACCCTGAGAAGATTACGGAATCTTTTACCTGTGTCAACAAAAATTGTGCTCAGTCTTTACTTCTACCTTTACTTGATTATGCTGTCATTTGCTGTACTAACCTGACAGAGGAACAACTTAATAAACTGGAGCGTCTACAAAATCTTTGCATTCCCTTCATTTTTGGACTTCGAAAATATGACCATGTCTCAGAATTTCGTTCACAACTCTAGTGGCTTCTAATCCGACTTTGCCGGAATGTACATATTCTTTCACTCTATAACGTGCTATTCAATCCATCTACACCATGTTATCTAAAATAGCGGTTTAATTTTATCAACTTGCCTTGTCTAACTCTTCGCTCGTCTACTAGTCTTCTTCTTAAAACACCTGGACACGGTACTAATTTTTACAATCATTCTTTTACTGTAAAAGACATTACTCTTTGGAACTCTCTGCCGATAAATATAAGGCAAATCCAGTCGCTCCCTGTTTTCAAGAAATCGTTAAAATCTTATTACTTTGTGCTACTTCCTAATTTTTATAATTTTGACCAACCTCTGGTTATTCAAACATATCAATCTTTATTACTTTATTTATTGTATGTATGCTTATGTATTCATAATATATAACCATTTATTTTATGTATTTGTTTAAGTATTTATATTAAGTATGTATATGTATTTTTCCTATATAATAAGTACAAAGGTATTTATGAGTATTGTAATATTCTTTATTCTTCCTTATAATTTTACTTATGATGTTTTATGTATCACCTACCTCTTCCTGTCAATGTTACTCTACCCAAAGGTTGCCTGGTAGAGATCGCTTTTAAGCGATAAGGCCGCCTTATTGTGCTATTTCCTCTATTGTTATTTTTTGTGTATTTTAAATTGTGCAATAAAGAATATTGTGTATTGAATATGCGACAAAAAAAGCCGTCTTTCGGCCTTATATTTTTATTGCGTTTGACTTAGAAGCTTAATTTTTACAGCCTCAAGGGACCGTAGTCTTTAGTATTTGATATCAATTTAAACAAAGGTATTACCTACACGCGTTCATGAGAAAAGGGATATTGACAGACAGATCTACAGCAATGTGATCCTACAAGGGTTCCTTATTTCCTTTTGAGGTACGAAACCCTAGAAACCTTTATTTTGGCTAACAAAAGTTATTTGCTAACAAAGGAAAAGTTGACTTGGATTCAAAGTTCATACAATTACAGTATAATAGTAGGCTTTGTTTCAGTATGTGGTAGGTACTTTAAACGATCATATAATGGAGTATCGAATATGATTTTCTCTCGAATTATACCACGCTTATTGTTCCCATTTACATAATGATACAGGAAAGTGAACTTTGTGAATATGGTTGGCGTATAATACAATCGATGAATAACAAGTACTTAAGGTGATGGTATACCCAAACGAGTTAAGTTTGTTAGAATTTGATTAATTTTGTTACAGTCCTGAGTATACTTTTGACGTGAAAAAATATATAGTTCAAACCTCAGTTAAGGCTGCGGTATAGGCTAGGTTGCGTAAATACGCCGCTTTTGTGCAAATTTTGTGGCTGATCTATAGCACCTACAGGATTGAAAAAAATATGTTATAAAACTTGCTTTTGTCTAGTGCATTATATAAGTAAGTGATTTTCATTTATTGTATTTAATGCAAATTTTTAAAGCGTATATTGGACTGACTGGAAGTTGATTAAATAATTAGAATAGTATGTTATCTAGTGCATCAAAGTTTTACTTTACGTATGTAATTTAATTATAACATCGAATGAAACGTTGATTTGTTTTATTCATTACAAAAAACCACAAGAATTATTGTTTTTCAAAGACTTTTGTTTAACGAAATTTATCTGCGAACATGTTTGTTTGTCTGGCTGTTAGTTTTTTTGAAAATCGTTTGATTTTTAATTTTGTGAAAATTAGTTTTTGGTTTGTTGATTTATTTATTTTAGATTTAGACATTTGAGATGTGTTTCAGCGGTTTTGGTTTTTTTTTTTATAATGTATGTATTTATATCTTCACGGTTTTAATCTCCTGGAGAACCAGCTGCTCTTTCATATAAAATCACGAAAATTGGTAAATGGAAGTCTATAAACCAATTTCCGTGGTTTTATTAACTGCAATTAATGAGTGATGAAATTAAGTGTTTTTAGGATATCACTGCCTTACAGCATCCCTCCGTTGAAAATTGTGTATATTAAGAAAATTGGTTTTGATTTTTAATAAACAAGCAAAGTAATACTTGTAAGAATAAAAAAAACAAAAACCAAAGGGTACTAGGTACATTTCCATGAGTGTTCATAAAATTTTATTCTTGTAGTTTTGCCTCAGCCCCATTACAGAGGATAAGCATCTCTTTTCAGACACTGGCCAAAATATGGACGTTGACGAAGTAGTGGACACGCGACTTTCAGAGTTCTTTTACCAACTCATAATGATTGACCAGGAGTTTAGAAAAATGTGCGACTAGTCTGTCACCCATCTTATGACTGACCACGTCCGACGTTGCTCAACTTTGCATATCGTTTGCAATAGACGAATGTAGCTGGACCAAGAGCTTTTAAAATAATATTTTTAGTGAGGACTTCGCTAATCCCCATGTTGTAAACTATTAATTAACTGAAAATGATTTATCGCCGCTAATGTTTGTCCCTGCATGCTCTCTTAAGGTTGGTAATATATTTAGCTACTTAGCTCACGTAAATAATGATACAAATAGTAAAGCTTTGTTTAGCTATGCTGTCGAAATAGCATAGCTAAACCTGAAGTAAATTATAAGTAAGTAATTATGTAATTTAATTTACTTATAACTATTGGAATTTGGAATTGGAAAAACATTTTATATATAAAAAATGCTACATTGATATTAATATTTTTGTTTTATGAAAAATACTTAGTCAATTATATTTTCTTTTAATAGGCTTATCAGTGAATCTTAACAAAGGTAAAACAGTCACTTAAGTATTAAGTTTTAAAATAATATTGGAAGAAAAGAATATATTACAACCCAGTCCAAGTTGTTTACGTAGAAAGGGTGAACGGAAGCAAGAATAACAGAGGATATTACACGACCGCAGATGATAATCTCTGGAGAAAAGGTACGAAGATAATATTTGGTAATGCATATATTTTCTAATATATATAAGACCTATTATAATATTGTCGAACTTTGTCTTTTTACACGTCCAGTTGTTTCATGCCATCAATTTCGCAACTTTTTAATTTTTATTCAATTAATATTTAAAGTTGCAGATTTTTTTTTAAATTAACTGAAGTATTTGGCGATGTTTTCAATTAATTTTTCCGGCGATTTTTTAATTGAATTATTTTTAATTTATTTATTTCTTTTCGCACTGCCTTTTGGTTATTGAATTTTTATCCGGTTAAAAAGTCGTCCAAATTCTCGAAAAAAGTAGAGTAGAAGATCATAGAATATGAATAAAAAAAAAATGTATATCTTGATACTGACTTATAATAATTTATGAATTATAATTACTTAAAATAAATAATTAATTATTTTTTAAAATATTATAAATGTTATTTATTTATAATAAAATTCTAGATTTCAAAATTAGAATTTTATAACGATTACAACAATTTATTCTCTACTTGTTCCTTGTTTTATGGCCAGTCTCTAGTCGTTTTAGTGCCTACAATTCTCGTCAGACTCCATCAAAGTGGGAGAGCCACGTCGAATTATAAACAGCCCAGAGCGACGGCAGATTGAATCCGTTATTAAAGTTTAATGACGTTGGCCACAATGCAGGCACTCGGGGGATAAACAAAGAGTAACGTCCTCTCAATTTACTTCAACAATTCCCATTTGCACTTCGAATAATACTCACTGAATATATCAATTAAGTCATTTAAAATGTATATTTTAAGTGGTTATTGGACAGATATAGAGATTTATTAGTGTACAAGCTCGCATTTGAATTTAAATATTTTATTTGTAAGTTTGCAACACTGCTGACAATGCAACGATGATGTACGAGTAACTTGAATGTTGTTCCAAATTCAATATAGTAGGCATGTCAAAATGGCGGATCACATTTATTTTTGTGGTTTCTATACACAGACATAAGTAAATATTATTTACTCTTATCTAATCTATATATATGGCAATCGACAAATGGAAAACATACATAAAAAACCAAGGATACAAATATAATATGTGCTACCTAAAATATTTAGTTAGAAATATCGGACATCTTTTATTTACAGTCAGAGACAATTTTTCAACAAATCTTTACTACAACTATATGTACTAAGGTTTTTTAGATATAATATGTACAGGGCACTATATTCCATTTTACGTAGCAATTTGTAATCTCACTAACTTCATTGTAGTTACGTGCAATTCTGTAAAACTATCGACCCCCCCCCCATCGTTTTAAGTGAAATACTTAATAAATAATTAATAATTACATAAAAAAAATTCTTAACACAAATTTTTTGAATCTCTTGAACTCTCTAGCGCTCGCCCTGAATCGTAAAAAAAAGCGATACAAACTAAAAAAAGAATAAGTAAACAGAAATAGCCTCTCGTTTTTTATTTTCTCCTTAATACACAATGTATTTTACTCAAAAACGCTATGGAAGTTTAAATAACATTCAAAAAAGGAACACACAAATGATTCGATCGATTGATTTTGATTTGAAATAAATAAACAAAAAAGGGACCGTAATGGTGACAGTAAATTTCTATACTATTTCCTTTGCATCGCCGGTTATAATGAAAAACATTTAAATAGTAAAAGAATAAATGAATAAATAAATAAATGAATTTGCGTTTTGAAGTAAAGCCCTATACATACAAATCTCGGCCGTCCGGCCATTGCTGGATTCGCATTAATGACGGACTCGAAGAAAATGATTTTAGAAAAAAGAAGATACAGATTAGTTTGGAAAATTATTTCTCTGTCGTTTAAAATATGCACACAAATGCCTATTTTATTACCTAAGGCACACAATGTTTACTTTTGATCAATTTCTGATAAAAAAAATGCGAACTGCGCCCCTTTTCGCCACTTTGTTCAACATTTCATAACTTTTAAAATGTTTCTATTGAAACTATCAATTTTCTTTAACTTTAAACAATAATTATTTTTTTTTTAGTGATTTGTGTCTAAAAGCGCCTTTAATTTTTTTTATAGAGGGGGATGAAAAGTTGATTGTGACACTCGGTCACAAAATATTTTTAGCTCGGGCAACGTATATTGAATCCCTGACTACACTCAGGATTCTACTTTAGAATCCCTAGCTATGTTCGGGATTTTACTTACGAATCCTTCGCTAAGTACTGGATATAAAATTGCTCGTTATAAAAATAATAATTTGCTCTACTATTTTTATGTTATGAGTGCAAAAATGTACATTTTCCTTAACCTATCACCCTAGAGTTTCCAAGGCCGTTCTAGAACGCAACGAAGACATTAACTGCAAAGGACAGTCAACTGTACCAGACGATTATGACTTGACAGAGATTAGGAACACTGGCTGGTCGATTACAAATGCCTTTTCACCTTTCTAGCAGTTTTTCACCTTTCGAGCAATTGTAAATGTTATTACATTTTTAATAAGTTTTTACTATTGAAAGTACTTATTATTAAAATAATATTTGTTTTTATTACTCAACATATTAATAGTGTTAGCAGTTAATAGCGAAGTTAAATTTAAGTTAAGAAAAACTATTCTTTTCTCATAGTCAATAGTCAATAGTAAAAATTAAAATTCACATCTCGTAAAAAATATCTCGCACCTGTGAATCACTCGTTCCGCTCGGGATTCTACTCTTATACCACTTGTTACGCTCGTGATTCAACTATAGAATACTTCACTCCTTTTGAGATTTAACTTAGGTCCTCGAATGAAATTTTCCTTATATAAATTCGATTTTTTAATAGATAAAATATGTGAATTGTTTTACTCCTTTATCGCTTGGAAGAAAGTAAATTTAAGTTAAGAAAAACTATTCTTTTCTCATAGTCAATAGTAAAAATTAAAATTCATATCTCGTAAAAAATATTTCGCACCTGTGAATCACTCGTTCCGCTCGGGATTCTACTCTTATACCACTTGTTACGCTCGTGATTCAACTATAGAATACTTCACTCCTTTTGAGATTTAACTTAGGTCCTCGAATGAAATTTTCCTTATATAAATTCGATTTTTTAATAGATAAAATATGTGAATTGTTTTACTCCTTTATCGCTTGGAAGTAAAAATGCATATAAAGTGACGGAAACGTAGCGGTAGGATGGCAAAGAAAATTCATCGATAAATTAATTAGTGACTAACTAATATCACTACCATTGCTAATATATACCTAATACTAATTGTATGTATGTAAAAGGTCACAGTTTTTATTCCCCGAAAAGGTAAACTAGCTTCTGATAGCAGAGTATCTAAACTAAGGTGGCTTTATATATGTCCTATAAGTAATGAATACCAACTTTAGTAATAAGCGGTAAAATAAGAGACCAGGAACATAATGACATACCTCTTTGCCAATTTTGAACTATCAGACAACTATAAGAATTGAGTCAGGATTTGACAGTACATTAATATTACTAAATTCCAATCATCGATTTATACTATTTGTATTGAATATGTAGGTAAATATAATAATTCCTGCATCACATAAGAACCCAGATCCATTAAGTGAAAATGATTTATTACCGTTAATGTTCGTCCTTGCACGCCCTCCTGCGGTTAGTGAAACAATAAGTCACTTTCGTAGAGCTTACACTGTAACGTAAATAATGAAACAAATAGCACAGTTAGCTTTTAGCACGTCATTCGTGAACGAAATATTTTACCCTATTTCTTTTTACGATTTTGACTGCTGCTTTCTTGTGTATTTGAGTATCGATATGATTATAAATAGAAAAATACATCAAACTAACAATTAAATTACTAAGGTAAAAAATAAAGAACACGCGCCGAATATTTTTTTATACCACTAAGATGGCAAATAAGCTTACGGTCCGCCTGATGGTTAGTGGTCACCGTAGCCTATGGACGCTTGTAACACCTGGGGTATCACTCACGCGTTACCGACCCTTCAAAAATTCAATAACTTCTTTTTTCGTAAATTTCAGTTCAAGTTTAATACTTGTAGACTGTACACAAAATACATTAGGGACGATAGAATATAAAGTAAGTACATATAGCCAATACATATTTTGAATCAATAGCCAGCATTGCCATATAACGATAGAAAAAAAATTGGCAGCAATATTTTGTACACAAATAAATATTTAAATACTGATCAAGCTGGCTGTAACTCCGCCTTATAGCGTGCTTTTTGAGACGCAAAGGTCTATGTAGCAACATAACCATTTTAAGGGTTCCGTTCCCAAAGGTTAAAAAACGGAACCCTATTACTAGAATCCGCTGTCCGTCAGTCTGTCACTAGGCCACCAGGTCTCATGAACCGTGATAGTTAGACAGTTAAAAATTTCACAGAAGATATTTCTGTTGCCGCTATAACAACAAATACTAAAAAACAGAATAAAATAAGTATTTAAGGGGGCTCCGTACAGCATACGTGATTTTTTTCCTAGTTTTGCTCAATTTTATCAACAGGTAGAAGCTTGAAATATTCATAGAATACTGAGTTATATATTCACTTTAAAAGTAAATAATTATTTAAATAAAACAAGTGTTTAAGGGAGAGGAGGAGGAGGGAGGGGGCCCCCATACAATAAACGTGATTTTTTTGCCGTTTTTATAGATAATGGTACGGAACCCTTTGTGCGCGAATTCAACTCGCACTTGGCCGATTTTTTACATTTTATACTTCTAATTTTGTAATTTTGACTCAATAAACCATTTTAAAAGACCAAAAACCACTGTATGAGCAACTAATAATATATTGTACGTTAACCGCTATAATAACACAAATAATGTGACTCCCTTTAAAGGTCACACAGACAGACAGATAGATTATGTTACATATAAGAATATTGAAAATGTACCTTGCTTTATCTCGGCTACTTACGGGCTTTTGGAACTAATATGCATACCAATTATCTCTGAAGTCGACTATTACGACCGTTCTATTTAGTTTTACGAAAGGATTAAAAGGGTTCACTTGGAGACAAAATTAGGATTCACTGTAATTTACGACAAAAGATGAAAAACATGAGACTGTCTTGTAATTTTATTTACGAGTATTTTTCAATTCGCATGGCAATACTGCACGATTTTCAACTTCAACAAGAAAACCAGACACAAAACAAATTCTTACGTTTGAAGTATAATTGAATTTAAATCATTCAAGAAAAATGACCATAATAATTAAAATATTTTTTTTAATACCACTAAGGTGGCATACAAGCTTACGGTCTGCCTGATGGTAACTGGTCACCGTAGCCTGTACAAGCTTACAACACCAGGGGTATCACTCGCGCTTTGCCGACCTTTCAGAAATCTAATAACTTCTTTCTTGAAGAACCCCATACCCCATAGTCCTTGGCAGGGAGCTCATTCCAGAACTCAAGCGTTCGCGGGAGGAAGTTTCTCTGAAAACGCACTGTACGCGAACTTTTCATTTCTAAAGTGCGAGAATGAATTCCCTGCCGATGGCGAGTGGTGCGATGGTAGACAGTAGCCAAGTCAAAAGGGCCAAGCTGGTATCAGGGTGCATCCGCCTAGAGATGGTAGCAGTACTTCATATGGGGCAGGACTTGCGACTTGTTAAGCAGCAACCTTTACCCTGACGTGAAGTACTGCTTCGCTCTGTTGATAACGCATTCACGCGACCATACACCAAGTTTTTTGGACGCCAGATTCACCTTGTCTTACAGATGATCTCAGAATAGAACATTGCTCGAGATGTCTACACTAAGGATCCCAATGCTCTTGGAGATGGAGAGTTAAATGTTAGTTATTTAGATGATAAAGTGACTTGTTTATTTAAAATAGCTATTGTTCAGTTTTCCCATTTTTTTCAAATATCTAATTTGGCACAAAAATAAAATTCACCTTGTGTGGCTCCACAATTTCCACAACTGCTGGTGAATCCAAGGCTGACCTCTCGGTAACAAATGAGGTCGCGTAACTCTAACTCATTGTTAACCCTGGGTTAACATGTTTCTCTTCGAACAATTTACCTTCTTTTAGATTCATGTTAGGATTATATTACCTATAATTCTTAAGGTGAGGAGAGTAGTTAACCTATTGATTTTAATAGTGATTAATACTAATATTTTAAATGTGAAAGTTTGTAATAATGTATGGATGTTGTGTGTTACTCTTTCACGCTTCAACTACTGGACGGATCGGGATGAAACTTGGCATACATATAGGTTAGGTCCTGGAATAGCATATAGGCTACTTTTCATCCCGAAAAATTCATAATTTCCTGCGGGAATAACTATAACCGAGCTTAAACGAACTATAGCTATAGCTACAGCTTGATATAGCAAACTTCACTAGTGCAGGCAAAGCGGGTGCTAAGACCTTAATTACTTCCACGGGCTGTTTCTTTGTTAATTATACTTTCCTGAAAGCAAAGCGCGCGTTTATAGAACTCACGGGCGGTAATGTGCGTCTATTCTATCAAATATGTATAAAAGCGTCTGTTCAAAATATGAACTATGCGCACACTATAAGCGAGCTATCACAAGTTTTAATATCAACCAAATTTTTTAATTCATAAATTCTATAGGTATCTAGTGGTGGCATTGTTTTCTCTACTTCTATTGCATTTTAATTGTGTGTTGAGTTTATTTATTTATTCACCTTATATTTTTATTCATTTCGCAAATGAGATGAAAAAGATTGTGTGTAACACGGGCGGTATGAATAGTCCAAACTCGAGTCATTAATTTCTAAATAGCCTCTAGTTAGTAATTTTCTCCTTTTCTCCAATACGCAATGTAATACTTTTAATATACCCATTAATAATCAAATTATGTTCCTTTAATTAAAAAAACCAAGTGCGAGTCTGGCTCGCGCATCGAGGGTTTCGTGCAAACTTATTATATGTTGTATATTATTAAAAATATTTTTATTATATGTATGTAGCTAAAATTTACGGTAAGACGTTGCTTAGTACCAAATTTCAAGATTCTCAGTTCACGGGAAGTACCCTGTGGGTTTGATTCCCTTGCGAGTTTCGAAAATTTGCGGAAATTTGTGGCATAAACTACTGTATCTTTTGATTGCGTTGGCTTAGAAGTTTGAATTTTTACAGCTCTAAAGGACAATAAGCCTGAGTTTTTGATATAAATTTTAGCTTGATACCTCCACGCGTTCCTGTGAAAAAGGGTCTTGACAGACGGACAACAAAATGATCTTATTTCTTTTTGAGGTCCGGAACCCTTAAAAGTTAAATTTTATCTAATAATAATGATGTGACCCGGCGATGAATTAGTTAAATAATTGAGTTTTGAATATTAATAGCTTGGTGGTACCATTCTTATTCACATACATAATATCACGCCTATATTAGTTACATAGTTATAACTAGGTCGGCTTTCCCTGTTACCCTGTAAACAGCGGGGCGTAGACGTACGCGCGTAGCAATTCGTCGGCTTGCTTAGCACAGCGCGTAGCAATTTGTCGGCGTAGCACAGCGCGTAGCAATTAGTCAGCGTAGCACAGTGCCAGCACTAGGCCTTCCGTCAAACTCGTGGATACTACAAACTTTCACAAAAAAAAGGCTTTGACCCTTCTGTCCACTTTCATATTACACATATATAAAAGTACTAGCGTTTACCCTCGGCTACGCCCGCTCGAAAATTGGTTATAGGCGTAGGATTCCTACGCAACTCATTGATGTATTAGGGATGTTTGCTACATCAAGCTATAGCTGTATAGGGAATTCGGTTGTATTTATTCCTGCAATTTTCTTGAATTTTTCGGTATAAAATTCCTGGTTTATATTTTTAACTAACTATCAGTGCTAAACTTTAGCTCAGTTGGATGCTTAGGTGCGTCGTAAATAAAAGATAAAAAAACTTACTTTCACATTTATAATTTTACTAAGTTGGCTTAGTCCTAAAATCCGGACAAGTACGAGGCTGACTCGCGTACCGAGGGTTCTATTTAAACAATTTATTGTCTGTCTCGAAAATGATATCACGGAATTAAATGATTCTTTGTCAACGTGAAGTATCCTATAGATTTTGATTTATTTGCATGTGCCAAAATATGCAAATGGTCGTATTTTTTATTGCGTGTGTTTAAAAGCTAAATCTTATTACAGCTCCAAGGGACTATACATCTTAGTACCTATTTGATACTAATTTCAAATTGATACCTTCATGCGTTTCGGGGAAAATGGGTCTTCACCGACAGACCGACAATAAATATATTTATGTGATATAACTACAAATTATCAAATTTTGGATGTTTTCCTATATTGGTGCTTTAAGACCTTGCTTCGTACTTAATTTCAGAACTCTAAGTGAGCAGGAAGTACTCTAGTGTATAGTTTAGATTAATTTGCGAGTGTCAAAATATACAAATGTTTTATCAGCGTCAATTTAAAAGCTTAACTTAGCTTAGCATAAAAGGACTGTAAAGTTAAGTATTTGTTATGAATTCCAATACCTTTGCACAAATCTGATAAAATATTCCTTAACTGACACATAGACATAAAATATTTTTATGTGATTCAACCATATATATAAACAAACTTACAGTTTCTGGATTTTTAGGGTTCCTTACCTTTAAGGTATAAAGGAAAAATAAAGAAAATAGGATGTTGTCCATCTATCTGTCGTTTTTTTCCAGGATCGCGTGTAGGTATCAAGTTGAAATTAATATCAAATTAAGGTCTACGGTCCCTTAAAGCTATAAAAACAATCAAGCTTCTAAGTCAACACAGTAAAAATATGCAGCATCAACCATACTAATATTATAAATGAAGAAGTAACTTCGTCTGTCTGTTACCTCTTCACACTAAAGCCGCTGAACTAATTTAGATGAAATTTGGCATGGAGATAGTAGAAGTCTTTGGAAAGGATATAGGCTATTTGAAAACGTCAAGTATGAGTCGGTTTTATTTCTATAATTGAGTATTTGTCGTTGAAAACCTACACCGATAACCGACTTTAGGGCGGGTAGAACCACGGGCAATTTTGGCATGAAGAAAGATTGAGTCCCGAGAAAGCATATAGGCTGCTAGAAAACGTCAAGTGTGGGTCGGTTTTTCCTACAATTGAGGAGTTGGCGTTAAAATCCTACACTGATAACTAAAGATAGGGTGGGAGGAACCGCGCGAGACCTAGTTTCAATTAAATCAAAACCTATGGAGTACTTCCTGTTGTCCTAGAATCATGAAATTTGACACAAAGTAAGTTGTTACATTACAAATATAGAAAAAAACCGGAATCCGGTAATTTGTAGTTATAAAACATTAAAAAAAGCAATCTTTTACCCAAAACCGCGTGTAGGTATCAAGTTGAAATTAATATCAAATACTTAAGTCTACGGTTATCTAAAGTTGTACAAAACTTAAGCTTCTAAGTCAATTCAATTAAAAAAATATTCTTAAAATACGGTCATTTTTATCGCACATTGTGACACAAATAAATCAAAACCTATAGGGTACTTCCCCTTTATCTACGATTGTGAAATATGGCAAGAAGCAAGATGTGCCATCACAAATATAGGGAAAAACTGATAATTAAGTTATAAACCTGTGAGACTTTATCTCATAATGGAAGAACTGTCTACATATAAAAAGCTCTCTCTTGGTGCTGAGCCAGACTAGCGCTTGGCCTGCCTTTTTTTCCTCTACTTGTACTATAAGAAGGATCATGGTTCTTGTTAAATTTTATGATCCTAGGTCTACGGAAAGTACCTACCCTTTAGGTTTTGGTTTGTCTAAGAGTGTAAAGTATGCAGTGAAACTGGCTGTATTTTTTATTGCGTTGAATGAGAGACTTGATCTTTTTACAGCTCCAAGAAACTCTATACCTAAGTATTTGATTATGATTACAACTTAATACCTCCATGCGTTCCTGAGAAAAAGTGTCTTGACAGACCCAGAGACCATAAGACGGACAGACTGACAACCAAGTGATCCTATACGGGTTTTTTATTTCCTGATGTGGTACGGAACCCTAAAAATACCGTAATTCCTTAAAAAAAAATGGCCTTTAGAAATATATTCGTGTGTCTATATCACTGAAATCATAAATCATACCAAGTTGAAATTTTAGTGAAAGGGAACTCAAAAACATATTGATATAAATACTGTGACATTAAACTGAACGTGGGGAGAGTAATAAATGAAAAACATAGAAGCAAGAATACCAACTATATTAATAGATTTCGGATCTTTGTTGAGGAATGAGTAAGTATATTTCCGATAGAACGAAAACATTTAAATAGCTTGATTAAGAGGCTATACGACCTAAATTTAAACTTTTTGGCAAATGATTTTTCAGATCCGCTGAGCAGATCCGAATAAAATTTAATTTATGTGTTCTTCAGACTCTGAAAACGTGAAAATACTATTATTAAACTTTTGTTCGATAAAAAAAATTCCTTAACTGACCCCTTTGAAGTGATATTTGTTTACAACTTTGCTAAAGCATAGCTGTGATGGTGCTTTTGACCCTGAGAAAAAGCATTAATAAACTATTCATTTATTTCATGCATTTCGATGAAAATCTCCGTGAGTTGAGATTTAGCTGCACTACTCACGCACGCTCAGTTACATATCGGGTCATCGTTGTTTTCCTTGGCTGGTGCTACTCAAAACTTTTTTCTTTATTGACTTTAATAATATTTTTTTTGTATTAATCCAGTTTCGTAATATTTGCATCACCGAGTATTTTCGTCAATACCCAATGACACACCTACAATCTAAACATAAAATCCGATGTCAGTGATTCGTGTCCCATGACCAGAGGCTGGCAGTTATATTGCCCAGAGAATTTCTACCGCAATCCAACGTGGGAACGCTGCCAGCCTTCTGAACACTCTTCCGCATGGAGCTGCCTTAGACATTTTTGTTTACTTATTCGTTTTTTTTATTTAGCTTTAATGGGGTCAGTTTAATTTTATAATTTAAGTTATCTTTTTGTCAATATAGCTTCTTCGTAACATTAATAAATAAAAACCCCCAATTAAAACCCAAAAATTTAGTGCTTCAGTAAATAAAAACGCAGACACCAATCTCCAAAAATAATAAAACAAGCTTTGCGATTTACTAAGTTGTTTGATCTTCGCTGATCCTATTTAAAGGATACTTTAATGAATTCCAAATAATTAATCAAAGCGCTGCATCAAGCTAAAATTAATACAAATATAATCAGTTAAAAACATCACGTTGCTTATAAATTTATTATCATAACATTTTTCTTGGATGTTAGCTTTCTAATTAGTTATATCTATTATATCTATTATACTACATAAAATGAAGCTTATCCCTAAGTTCCCTGATAACTGATAACCCTTAGATAGAATTTAATAAAGTATCCTTCAAAGAAGTTCAGCGATGATAAAACAACTTAAGAAATTCGTAAAACCATAAATCCTGTGCAATATTTTATTGTTTTATAGTTGTTTCAATGTTATTATTACAAACGATGTCTTAGATTTATTTGTTATTTTATTACACTTTAGGGTACAACAAACTTTTCTGACCTGGTGTCTGTCGCTAGTGTCGTGTAAGTTCACAGCATTTTAATATGGTGACTGTAGGTTTTGATGTTTGATTACCGGGTCAGAAAAGTTTGTTGCACAACAGTTTTTTAATATTATTAGTTCATGTCGTGGTATCTGTATAGGCATCTCAATCGCTTTCAATTAATTAAAATAAAAAGTTTAAAGTTTGACGGATGCAGCGTAGCACGTTACAATGTTTTAATGTTCACTCTTAAACAATGTTCACTCTCCCGGATGTTCAATATTAATCAATTAATTGCCGTTCCGTTCCAGCATCTCATACCAGCCAGCGTTTTACTGCAAGGACTCAAGGAACGGGTCATATAGGAAAGAAACGGTGTATGAGAGGGTTCTATAAAGTGCTCAAACTGGAACAACGTGAGCGTTCAAATAGATAGTAGTTAAAGAAACGGGGGGCCCTCAACCACTGGCGAAAGGTATGCGGCGTTTATAGTAGGAAACCATCCATCTCACGGTATTGCCATGTGTACCATCCATCTCACGGTATTGCCTTTGCCTAAGGCACTATAAAGATGACGTATATAGGGTAGGTAGTTTTTGGCTTTGCAGTCTAAAATAAGGAGTAAAGGGATAGAGCCGACCGGTACCAGCACCCTTTAAGCAGCAGGAACAGTTTAAATATAAATGAAAACGGAAAATTACTACCTTGATGTTTGTGATCTGCATGCAGGCTTTTAACTCTTCTGTGTTCTTCTTTATTAATAGTACCTACTCATTTGAACCAGCATGTTCAAATGGCCCCATATACCTATTTGTATTTGGGTAAAATTCAGATAATTAAAAAATCAAAAATAATAGTAAGTTTCCAAAAATAAATTTGAAAAGTCAGAAGTAATAAGGCTAAAAGAAAAGTAAAAACTGTCCACATTGCTTAAATCTACCGAAAAGAGCGATAAAGAAAATAACTATTTAAATAAAATAAAAATAATAACATAAAACCTACTACGGGTTCTTTATTAATTAATCAATTCAATCTGCATTAAAACACGAAAACATTTAAATAACTTGATTAAGAGGCTATACGACCTAAATTTAATCTTTTTGGCAAATGATTTTTCGGATCCGCTGAGCAGATCCGACTAAAATTTAATTTATGTGTTCTTCAGACTCAGAAAACATGAAAACACGATTAATAAACTTTTGTTTGATAAAAAAAATCCTTAACTGACCCCTTTAAGGTGATATTTGTTTACAACTTTGCAAATGCATAGCTGTGATGGTGCTTTTAACCCTGAGAAAAAGCATTAATAAACTATTCATTTATTTCATGCATTTCGATGAAAATCTCCGTGAGTTGAGATTTAGCTGCACTACTCACGCACACTCAGTTACATATCGGGTCATCCTTGTTTTCCTTGGCTGCTGCTACTCAAAACTTTTTTCTTTATTGACTTTAATAATATTTTTTTTGTATTAATCCAGTTTCGTAATATTTGCATCACCGAGTATTTTCGTCAATACCCAATGACACACCTACAATCCAAACATAAAATCCGATGTCAGTGATTCGTGTCACAGAAAACGACAATATTTGTATTTTTTAGATAGATGTGAATTGATTTTTGCGTTGTTATTTTTAGAATCAAAATGTTATAGGTCGTGTTTTGATCACTGAACTAAAGGTGCGGCAACTAAGCATAGAAAAGGCCACATTTTTAGGTTTTTGGACTAATAAACGGAGTTTGAAGAAACCGATTGCATTCGACACAGAAAGTTATTTTTTAAGTTTCTTCCCATTTTTTTTTTGTTGACATCAAATATTAATTTCTTTATACCACTAAGGTGGCATATAAGCTTACGGTACGCCTAATGATAAGCAGTCACCGCAGCCTATGAACCTGTGCAACACTCTTCAAAAATCGAATAACTTCTTTCTTAAGGAAGTCTATACTGTAGTCCTTAGAGAAAACCTTGGCAGGCAGCTCATTCTGCATCCAAGTGTTTGCGGGAGGAAGTTTCTCTGAAAGCGCACTATACGCGACCATTTGGATTCTAAAGTGTGAGAATGAATTATAAATAAATAAATAATAAAATGTCGAGAAGGTACCTGGAAACCAGGACGTAAAGGACGTAGGTCATCTCCGTGGCTTTACTTAAAATTCCTCGGTCCACAAGGACCTTTTTAGGCATCATATTTGAGATTATATTATCTGTCTATACCTGTCTATATGTATTTATCAATCTATATGTATTTATCAATCTACATGTATATATTTTAATCGTTCTTATATGATAAACTTTAATAATATGTCATCAGGAAAGTGCTCGAACATAAATTAAATTATCATATAATCTTCACTAAACTTCTAAAAGTAATGATTCTGTAAATTTTTACTAAGAAATATTTACAGAACGCTGCTTGATTCAAGATGGAGTTATTAACAGCTGTAAGGAAGTGCTTAATAAGATCACTTAGCTCGTTAATTACTTGAAGCATCTCTTTCGTTATTTATTATAACTAGATTAACTATATAACAGCCGTTTCATTACATCATCCGTTTTGTTTTTAAATTAATTATGACGTTAGATGACTTAAAAATATTACTGTACTGAAGACAATTTATATGACTAAAAGAAACCCAAAAGGCTTCGTAATAACTTGACATGCCTGTTATAAGCAATTTTAGATGTTTTTCTTTCATCGTTCTATACGGCAAATCTGCCTTTAAGTCAAATTTCAAGATTCTTGGTATATTTCTTAGTTAGAAGACAAAAAGTAGTTACCCTAAGGATTTGAAGGTTTTGATTAGTGTTGTGCTCGGATATGATTCCAAATCCCAATCATAAATAAATATGATCCGTATTTTAAATTATTCCCTTGAGGGTAAAACACTAAAGCAGTACCTTTACATTTTTAAAGAGTAGGTATACTCGCTCAGATCCTACATGGTTACCTTCAGAATGGTTATATAACATAGTTAATATACGTCTATGTTAAGTAAAATATTTTAGTAAATCCCTCCGCAGAGCCACTTCAAATAAACAGCCCTGAGCGAGGGCAGATTGAATCCCGTTTATAATGCTTTAACGATGTCGGCCACAATGCTGGCACTAAGGGAATAAGGGGTAATGAGCAATGTATGTTTGTTATATTTAAACATTCAGTTTGTACAAATTAGGCCTTAGGACGAAACTGTAATGTAATGTATAAGCTTTAAATTTAGAAAAAATGGTAAATTGCATGCTCATATCAATTATCAGTTGTATAAATAATACCTATATTTATTACACATCTGTGTTTATAGTACCGTCGTATTTTCTGTCATCTAGGCTATAGGTAAACTGCAAGCCCACCAAGGGAACCATTATTAATAGGAATTCAGACTATAAGTTTCACAAAATTCAAGGTGGGAAAATAGTTTTTTATAAATATTTTTGGTCATAAACCATGAACTGTGCCATTTAAAAATAGTTAAGGAATATCGAAAAGGCTTGTTTAGCACACCCTATTTACCGTAAAATAACCGCATCTTATCAACTCCATCGGAAATTAGTGTTGTGATAAAATATTTTTTTTTTTATAAAGTTATAAACGAAAATACTTACTTTATACCGTAAAACAATTATGAATACGGTAAAAGTCGCGAAGTGGTTGCAAGTAGTTTTATTGATACCACCGGTGAAAGGAGAACGTCATGGTCTCGCTCGAGTGTCTTTAATTAACATTGCTATATTTGTAACATCTGATCAATTTCTACCGTGACTTTTAAAAAAAGGTGGTTCTCAGTTTGACCCGTATGTTTATATGTTTGTCCGCGATAATTTTGCGTTTGGCTGAACCGATTTTGATGCTTTTTGCAGAAACATATTTGTTATTATTTGACTTCAAAAGAGGAGGGTTTCAATCAGGTTCTTTATATTATTTTTTATGTATGTTCGGGCATATATATATTTTCGTTAAATATTTAGTATGTTTTAGGGGCAATTGTTTTCTTCTTTACAGTTCTTGTAGTTGGGTTTTTTATTTATTTAATTATTTTTTTTATTTACAGCTTTTAAGTGTTCTTTTTTATCCAATTTTTGTACTCGCGCTTGTCTATTTTACTGTAAGTGTCATATATTTTCGTACCACTATTACTGAATTTGTAACATCTGACCAACTCCTTTGAGGATAAGTGACGCTTATATATTATATTTTTACAAAGTTATGAAAATGGAAATACTTTCTTAAACTGTCGCATAACCCTGTTTGCCACTCCGCACAACAACATTTGCTCGGTTGCAGCCATAAAGCTGCCAAGATAAGATGAATAGGTGCTGAGACCGCTGGGAATTAAGGCCTAGCGTGCATGGTCGTAAAAATAAAACCTCGTACGCTCTTTCAAAATTGTATGCGGTTCTGAAATTTGTTCTGTTTATACGTAATGCCGTAAGTAAATTGGTGTTTACTTACGTAAATATAACTTTAATTACCATATTGAAAGGTTTTTTTGTTACCTGTCAGTGATACAATATTAAAGATATTTAACATAAAACCTACTTATTTGGTTTTTTTTATTATTTCTATTTATGGTAAGCATAAAAATCAATCAAGTATATGTCAAGTATAATCTCTCGTTAGTAATTTACTTCTTACCACCCTTAATACACAATATACTATTTACTATCCCTTATTTCACTAGAAATGGGAAAAATTAATATACCTACCCCATAACCGTTCCTGACTAACTATATGAAGTACCATGATGGGCAAGGGGTAAGTTGTATATTTTTTTCTCCTTTTTTAGTAAGCGGTCACCGCAGCCTGTAGACGCTTCCTGGGGCATCACTGGTGCGTTGCCGACCCTCCAAAAATCTAATAACTTCTTTATTGAATAACTTTATACTGTAGTACTTAGAGAAAATCTTGGCAGCAGCTCATTCCACAATCCAAGCGTTGGCGGGAAAAAGTTTTTCTGAAAATGCAATGTAATATAGTAAAGTTTTTTATTTATTTAAAAAATTGCAATATGCAAAGGGATTTTTTTTCAGCTCTCTAGCACCAAAACGGTGGTTTTACTGTTCAAAAACAGTGGACAAATCGAATTGCTGCGAGCGTGAGTCAAAGTAATGCAATGTTCGAATATTACCTTTTGGAATTTTGCAATACTGAAAAAAAAAAATAACGCGATGATTGGTTTAGAAACTAATTTATTTTAATGGAAAGCATAATTACATTGTTTTTTTTTTATAGTTGACTGACTTCATATTTATGAATAATCATACCTACTATACTTAATAGCGTTTTGTTTTCGATAAAAGTGTCATAGAGTAAATTTCTGAACGCACGTCTAAAAAAAGAAAGCGAAATGGCGCGAAACTAATTAATTATTTTAAACTTAGATTTTTTATTGACGTATATATCGCATTTAAAAAAAAATTAGTGACTCGAGTTCTGAAGATATTTCTTGAACACCAGAAGAGCTAAGACAACAAGTGTCTAATGCTGACGTAAGCTTTTTACCAGAGAAGTCACGTGAAAAATATAAAAATATCTTAAAGCATACGAATTGTTAAATAATTGGCGACCTATAAAAGATACCAATGTTAAAAAGAATAGTTAGTATCTACCTATTATTTATTTTTTGATAGCAGCAAAGTATAGTAGGTAATATTTTTAAATTAGAATAAACTTATTGCTTAGTAAGGCATTGTGAGTGCCTTGCCTAAGACCTATTTTTTCGCACTGGTAGAGGTGAAAAGTGGTATTTTTCACACGAAAGCAAATTATTTTTGGTCTCGTGCCTTTAAATCCCTCGCTGTGCGCAGTAGTATATATTAGAATCACTCACTTCGCTCGTGATTCAATTCTAGACTACTTTGCTAGCAGTTGACACTCTTTACAAAAAAGAACTTTGCCCACTTGTTGAACAAATAAATATTACGTATGTTCCTTTTTTTTAATTATAAAATTGTCTTTATTTAACAAGGTTGTGATGAAAAGTTTGAATGAAACATTTTTATTTGTTCTACTTGTGGCCTTTCATTCAATATTAATTGACTTGTGACGAATATTTAATATGCTAAAGGGACGTATGTGCTGCTAGTCGTCTTTGGGTTATAGTTATCACAAAATTGAAATACACTAGAGGTAGGGAATTAAAATACGCATCGAATTATATATAACACAAAAGCACTGAAAGTAGGAGTGCTAAAAATCAAATAAAAAATAAAATGAAATTTTATAATGTGCTTTCCTCAAAAAAACTTAATTTTGAATTGTGGCCCTTTCGTTTAGAAGCAGCGAATAAGTACAAGACACAAACATAAACTGTTATTTGTAGTTAATACAATACAGACATTTGCGGCTTGTATTCACAAATCTTAATTCAACAGACATGATTTGTTTTTCAATAGTTTCCATTTAACAGAAAATATATTAGATTCCCTCCCAGCCTTGTTGGTAGTGTGATGGACTGCCGTGCAGAGGGTGTGGGTTCGATTCCCGCACTGGACAAACATTTATGTGTTAAACATTTGTGTTTGTCTTGAGTCTGGGTGTACTTATGTATGATGTGTATGTATTTACAAAAAAAAAAGTAATATATATGTATTTATATCCGTTGTCTGGTACCCATAACACAAGCTTTGCTTGCTTTGGGGCTAGACGGCGCTGTGTGTAATGTCCAAAAATAATAATTATTATTATTATTATATATATTAGGACCTTTTTTCGTGGTCTCAAACAATAGTGAAACAGCTTAGTGCATCTGACAGGTCTAGATTGATTACAATCTACTTTTATATTTCAAAGGCTTTAGAATTGTTTTCATTATGAGTAGAAACCGCTCTTTACACTACTGTTATTTTGAATTATAAAATCCAGATTTTTTAACATCATTTGCATTAATTCTCATACGTAATTTTTTGAAGTTAAAGAATATAGATATATATTACCTTATTTACAGTACCCTTGACTATTATTGTTTATTACTATTATATTATTATGATAATATTTTAATAAAAATGTCATATGATAATAATAATATACTTTATTGCGCATATAGAATACAAAAACAATTTGAAACAATAAATAACAAATTGGCGGTCTTATTGCTAATGAGCGATCTCTTCCAGACAACCTTTGGGTAGAGGAGACTTATTAAAATTATTGAGTAGAATGTGCTAACTGAAACTTAACAATATAAGAAAGAAAAACAACAGTAAAATAATATATACATTTATAGCATTAGATAAATTTATATACATATGAATAATTAATAATACTAATATCAAATACATAACATAAAATAAACTAATATAAATACACAAACTACATACATCTTAAATAATATAGATAAATAAACAGTGTTGATGAGACAGCTTAAATTTTTAGATTCTAGATTTGCATCTTACTACTGTATAGCTTACCCTCGAGAAATCTAATATCTCTAGATTAAATGCCCTTTTAGCCGTTGGCTTTGCGTTGACTATTTGTATTTTATCTAAATTGTAATGCATTTTATCAAAATTTTATAAACATTAAGGAATAAGTAATTATAACTATTAAATAAGAAGATACGAATAATAAGAATATACAAGAATCAACTTCAAACATGGCTCCACCTACGCAGCATGTTATTTATACGTACGTTTGAACCATGTTTAGGAATGCATGTTTCCTATAAATTAGTAAAAACTACCAATTGCGAGTCGGACTCGGCATGAAGGGTTCCGTACCATTATCTATAAAAACGGCAAAATAATCGCGTTTGTTGTATGGGAGCCCACCTTAAATATTAGTTTTATTTTAATTTAAATATTTGTTTTTAAAGTGAATATATAACTTAATATTCTGTGAATATTTTAAGCGTCTACCTACTGCCGTTATAAATATTGAGCAAAAAAATTTTACTTATTTATTAGTAAAATATATGGGAAAAATTACTGTCGAGCTTAAAAATAGCTGAAGTAAATGTTTTAGAGATTTGGTGTCACTGTAAAATATGTTCATGTTGATGTCTTGGAGAGAACTAAAAATTTTGTTTATATATATTACTGGGCCCAAAATGACTGATCTTCTTTGCATCAAACAACAGCAGCAGTTTTTTAGCATCCATACATATACACAAAAAAAAAACGTAACGTTTCAAAAACATTGTAATAAACTACTAGTGGGTGGTCGGAGTGTTATTGCTCCATCAATTTATTTTCCTACGAATTCTTTTTATTAAAACCAAATATAGATAAATAAACTGAAGCCAGATTTTCAAACTTCGTAGAATAGATTGATTGAGAACTTTATGAAAGTTCATTAATTATATATATTTATGTTACTGAAGAAGTCATGCAGTAAAGTGCCTTTAGAAAGGCTGATTAAAATGAAGGTGAGTGTAAGTTAACGTCCCAGACAGGGTGAAAGACCTAGAGACTGCTGCCCTAGGGTAGATAATGTTACAGCTTTAGGTCTGTGATCTCAGCTTGGGAAATCTATGCACATTAGAGGTTGTTAGTTTAGGTAAGTACTAAAAATATTTTAACTTAATTTCAGTGGTTTAAGCGTAGTGCAAATATCTTAGTGGTACGCGAAAGTTGCTGCGCTGGTATTTTTTAGGGTTCCGTACCCATAGGGTACAAAAAACAAAAAAGGTAATAGGGTCCCTATTACTAAGACTACGCTGTCCGTCCGTCGATCCGTCTGTCAGAAGGGCGTATCTCATGAACCGTGATAGTTAGACAGCTGAAATTTTTTAATGTTTTTATAGATAATGGTACGGAACCCTTCGTGCGCGAGTCCGTCTGGCACTTATATATTATATTACTTACTTATATTTTTTTATCACATGAAAAACATGTGAATTGTTTTTTTTTTTATTTTTGAAACATAATAATATGGTTGACAAATCTGATGTTAGGGTGAGAGGACAGGATTAAACTTTGACTAAAGTGCTGGTTGGTTCCTCGTAAACAGGGATTAAAGGTGCACTTTAAATCCCTTGGGGCGCAAAGTGATTTCAATTTAGAATGTGTATAATATAAATCGATCAAGAACATTGTATCAACAAGTAACTAGCTGTATAATAAAACTGGCTGTCTGCGCGCGAACCACATAAAAAAAAAATTGTGAAAAAGATAAAACGTCGTTCAATTTATTCCGCCTTTGTAATTGTTTACTCAAATTCGTATTTATGACGATACTTTTATGAATTTTTTTTCACGTTTTTCTCAGGTAATGAAAATAAATAAATGTTCTATTCTTATTTATAAGTTATACATATCTTTTTAGAGGTGCTAAAAAGTAGTGTAGTGTATAACTCGGTCGCAAAATTATTTTACCTCGTGCGTCGTACCTTTGAATCCCTCGTTATGCTCCGGATTCATTTCGCTTAACTCTGGATTCAAAATAGCACTCTCGCCGCAAAACTAATATTTTGATCCCTTGTTATACGATCTATTATTTCATCTCAGTGGCTCGGAAAGGCTCAAAGTCGTTTGAAATCTGATAAAATCTGCATGAATAAGCAAACTTCATTAGTATAATTAGGAAGTTAATTAAGGAATTCCACGCCGATTACCGATTTTAGAGTGGGTGGAGCCACTGGCAAAGTCTAGTTGTTAATAAATACTAAATTTGATTAACTTTTAGCTTTTAATTAGCTTTTGTATTATGTCTAGATACTGAAATTTTATTAAAAGATAATGACTGGATAATTTGCGATTCAAAACAGTTAATGTAAACACGTTAGGTGTAATCACAATGGGTGCCGTGCATAATTAAGAGCTTGGGCTGGATTTGGCACGCGTTCATTCACAGCCTGCCGTAGTCTGGCTAAATGTGTCAATGGTATCTAATGCACAGTAGATTTGTAATGGATTTCTGCCACACTGCTAATGAAAATGTAACATAATTAGGCTTGTATATAAAATGTTTTTTAGGGTTCCGTATCCAAGGGGTTCCAATGGAGCCATATTAATAAGCCAACGCTGTCTGTTTGTCCGACTCTTAAATTCAGCCTTTTAGACCACAATAGGTAGAAGCCTGAAATTTTCATAGAATATAAGAGTTTTAATGGCGGATTATCCAAGAAATATTTAAAATTTAAAAAATTTAAAATTTTAAGTACATAAGAATAAGAAAAAAAGTCATTATTTTTGCCTTATCTTGAAAAAATTTATCATTTAAGTTTTAAATTTGACATGATTATAGTGTGAGCTCTAAAGTTTCGCCAGCCAATTGTGAGACGGGCCCGTGCCATTACCATCATAAATAACCGTATTAGCGCCATCTAGCGATTATTAAGAGAAAAAGCAACACATTTGTATGTTGGGGTCGATATTTTAAGTTAAGCAACATCGGGCTTTATCAGTCATTGGCTGAGTGACCGCTTAGCTCACTTTTTGGTTTTTATTATTTTAGTTAATGGTAAATGGTGGTACGGAACCCACGGTGGACAAGTTATAATCTATACATATAAAAGGCTTTGTCCTGAATGACTGATGGATCAACGCACAGCCTAAACCGCTGATCGTAGAGACCTGAAATTTGGAGGGTGTGTTCTTTGTATGACGTAGGCATCCGATAAGAAAGGATTTTCCGGAATTCTACGCCTAAGGAGGTGAAAAGGGAGGGCAAAGTTTGTATCGGACAACATGATTCCTTGGTCCAATCTACTTCAAATTTTGCATAAATCTTTTTTAATTATTTAAGTATTTTGTTGAAATTCATCCCCTAACGGGGTTAAAAAGGGGTAGAAAGTTATATGGTGATTATTGGCTTCGAAGTTGATATCAATACTCCTTAGTGCTTTTGATTTAAATAACATTTTATTTTGTCACATGTTTGAAAACTCAATTCGATTTTATTCAAAAAAGGTTGAACTTACTTAAAAACATAAACAACTTCAATACTCTTTAAAATTGGAATGTCTCGAATGTCACCAGACTATATTAGTACCTCATTTAAGGGGTTTCTAAGCTCAAAGAGGTTATGCGTTTTTTAGGTGTTTGATTTTTTGTGTACAATAATACTTAAAATTTTCTTTTTCTACCAATCTTATACATATAAAATGCTTTGTCCTGAATGACTGACGGATCAACGCACAGCCTAAACCGCTGATCGTAGAGACCTGAAACTTGGAGGGTGTGTTCTTTGTATGACGTAGGCATCCGATAAGATAAGGTTTTACTGAAAGGGTGAAGTGCGAGTCGGATTCACGCAGTGAGGGAAAACCGATTGTAATGAAATTTTGGTGAGTTATTATACACACGCCGGGGAATCCTTCTGAGAAAGAAAAAAAGGGGCAAGTGCGAGTGAGACAGGGTCAAGTGCGAGTCGGACTCGCGTAATAAGGGTAAACCGAATGTAATGAAATTTTGGTAAGTTTTTACGCACACGCCGGGGAATGTTTCTGAGAAAGAAAAAATTGTCAAGTGCGAGTCGGACTCGCGTAATAAGGGTAAACCGATTGTAATGAAATTTAGGTAAGTTGTTATGCACACGCCGGGGAAGGTTTCCGAATTAGTACAAACCTATTAGGTTGTTTTAAAAAAGAAACAACGTTCGCCGGTTCAGCTATATTTATATATAAAAACTTTTTAGTAAAAAAAAATCTGCTTCAAAAAGATGCACTAAAAAGGTAAAAATAATTACTTATTTCTAAAAAATCTGATCGGAATTATAGTTTGAAGTTGGTTTCATGGAAGTAAGTCACATAGAAACCAACTTCTATGTGACTTACTATGTGACGGATGATATAGGTTTTTTTTAAATATTGTCTAAAAACTAAACTACTGAATCGATTTGAATAAAATTTCTATGGGACCAACTCGCAAGTATATCCTGTCACGTATAATAAAATCACGTAAATCGGTTCATAAACAAAAAAGTTATGGCTGAACATCCATAAAAAAATAAATATACAGTCGAATTGAGAACCTCCTCCTTTTTTTTAAGTCGGTTCAAAATACTGACTAATCGATCAATGTACAGCTGAAACCGCTGTGTCTAGCAACATGACATTTTGCACAAAAGTTCTTTAAATAACGTAAGTGTGCACTAAGAACGAATTTTTGGAAATTAATCCCCTAATGGGGTAAAATATGGGTTGGCAGTTTGCAAGGAAATGAAACTTGGCTTAAACGTTAAAAATTAAGATTCACGTGAATTACCGGTTTTGAAAACTTATTCTTTAGACGGCAAAATGGAGGATGAAAATGTGTATGAGAACTCCGATGTTATTGTAAAAAGTTAAAAGCTTTTTATTTAAAAAGTTTGCGCAGACGAAGTTGCGGGAATAAGCTAGTTATATATATAACTTGCCTGATTTTTTATATTAAAGTAACTGAAACAATAACCTACAATACAAGATCAGTGTTTTCAGAATTTTCGTAAATAAATGACTTCGATTGAGCTGCTTTGGCACAGAGCTTATTTAAGAGACAATTAAGGATATAGTTTATTTTTATCCTTATCAAAATTTTCAACGGGAATAGATTTTTTCGTGGGAGATACAGCATCATTAACATTTAAAGCTTCTTTTAATATTATACTAATTATTACACATAAACATTAAGTCAGTCATCATTAAAAACCTTTTTTTACGCAAAAAAGCGTTTATAAAAAAATCTAAGTGTTCTGAAAACGATTATTGAGTAAAAATTAATTAAAAGAAATAAGAGAATTTTCTAACAAATCTGGAAATCCCAAACCTTCTTTTTAATTTCGCTTTTAAAACCTTTTCGTGTTCGAATTTTATTGGTTAGTAGGAACGATAATCAATTAGGCTTAACTTTTTAAAATTCAGGTTACAAAAGGCTTTGGAATTGAGATAAGTGGTGCGAGGATACTGTCGGCCCCGCGTTGAATAAATTGAAAGGACGTCCGAGAGTTAATGTTACGAAAGAGAAGGAGGGGTGTCGTAAAAGTAAGTCACAGGTTTAAAGTTGAGGTATGGCAAGATTTATAGTAAAGCGTATTTATCATATCTTAAACACCTCAGTCTTATTTGAAAACAGTTTTATTGATTTTTTCTGTAAATTAAATCTAATTTATTTAAACAAGCAATTCCTGTACATATTATATATTTGCGTATCTCGGAAACGGCTCTAAGATTAACATACAAGAACTGCATTGTGTGACGTAGTGCTTTCAGGAGCCCGGCTAGGCTATAAGTATTACTGTCACATTCAACCCTTGCACACTGAAGGTGCAGAGGGTAATTTTATTTTAGGTTCGCTCGGGGATATTTCCTACGGGGAAAGTAAATTGAAACGTACGGTTTTCTTAGTAATATAGCTTAGCAGTTTTATTATTTTCAATCCTTAAATAACAATGCTGCTTAAATTTAATCTTATTCTACGGGATACCTTGGACTTGCGTCTTTATCGCGGTCCTAACTTTGACGCGCCTACTCGCGAAAAAGGGGGAGTAGAGGGAATTAGGGGTTCCAGGGGGTGTCTTCTCTAGATAGGGGTAGGTATCCCTCCAAGCCAACCCGAAGTCAGTCGTGGTTGCTGGGGAGAGATTCCTATCGGGATAAGGGTTGATCAGGGGTAGGTATCCCTCCAACCCAACCCGAAGTCAGTCGTAGTTGTTGGGGAGACATTGGTTACCAGGAGGTGGGTTTGGAAGGTGGGACGAGAGCGCTCGACTGAGTGCTCCCCTGAGACTCTCCTCTCTTTCTTTTTTCTGAGCTGACTATGCAGTTGGCTGTTGCAACCATTGCTGCTTCACCGGACTTTTGGGGCGAGACTCTGATGGAGCCTCTCTGATGGTGGTACGGAACCCACGGTGGACAAGTTATAATCTATACATATAAAAGGCTTTGTCCTGAATGACTGATGGATCAACGCACAGCCTAAAATTCAAATTTTGCATAAATCTTTTTTAACAGAATTGATGGAAGACGTGTTTCGTATTTTGTTGAAATTCATCCCCTAACGGGGTTAAAAAGGGGTAGAAAGTTATATGGTGATTATTGGCTTCGAAGTTGATATCAATACTCCTTAGTGCTTTTGATTTAAATAACATTTTATTTTGTCACATGTTTAAAAACTCAATTCGATTTTATTCAAAAAAGGTTAAAAACATAAACAACTTCAATACTCTTTAAAATTGGAATGTCTCGAATGTCACCGTACTTTATTAGTACCTCATTTAAGGGGTTTCTAAGCTCAAAGAGGTTATGCCTTTTGTAGGTGTTTGATTTTTTGTGTACAATAATACTTATAATTTTCTTTTTCTACCAATCTTATACATATAAAATGCTTTGTCCTGAATGACTGACGGATCAACGCACAGCCTAAACCGCTGATCGTAGAGACCTGAAACTTGGAGGGTGTGTTCTTTGTATGACGTAGGCATCCGATAAGATAAGGTTTTACTGAAAGGGTGAAGTGCGAGTCGGATTCACGCAATGAGGGAAAACCGATTGTAATAAAATTTTGGTGAGTTATTATACACACGCCGGGGAATGCTTCTGAGAAAGAAAAAAAGGGTCAAGTGCGAGTGAGACAGGGTCAAGTGCGAGTCGGACTCGCGTAATAAGGGTAAACCGAATGTAATGAAATTTTGGTAAGTTTTTACGCACACGCCGGGGAATGTTTCTGAGAAAGAAAAAATTGACAAGTGCGAGTCGGACTCGCGTAATAAGGGTAAACCGATTGTCATGAAATTTAGGTAAGTTGTTATGCACACGCCGGGGAAGGTTTCCGAATTAGTACAAACCTATTAGGTTGTTTTAAAAAAGAAACAACGTTCGCCGGTTCAGCTATATTTATATATAAAAACTTTTTAGTAAAAAAAAAACTGCTTCAAAAAGATGCACTAAAAAGGTAAAAATAATTACTTATTTCTAAAAAATCTGATCGGAATTATAGTTTGAAGTTGGTTTCATGGAAGTAAGTCACATAGAAACCAACTTCTATGTGACTTACTATGTGACGGATGATATAGGTTTTTTTTAAATATTGTCTAAAAACTAAACTACTGAATCGATTTGAATAAAATTCTATGGGACCAACTCGCAAGTATATCCTGTCACGTATAATAAAATCACGTAAATCGGTTCATAAACAAAAAAGTTATGGCTGAACATCCATAAAAAAATAAATATACAGTCGAATTGAGAACCTCCTCCTTTTTTTTAAGTCGGTTCAAAATACTGACTAATCGATCAATGTACAGCTGAAACCGCTGTGTCTAGAGACATGACATTTTGCACAAAAGTTCTATAAATAACGTAAGTGTGCACTAAGAACGAATTTTTGGAAATTAATCCCCTAATGGGGTAAAATATGGGTTGGCAGTTTGCATGGAAATGAAACTTGGCTTAAACGTTAAAAATTAAGATTCACGTGAATTACCGGTTTTGAAAACTTATTCTTTAGACGGCAAAATGGAGGATGAAAATGTGTATGAGAACTCCGATGTTATTGTAAAAAGTTAAAAGCTTTTTATTTAAAAAGTTTGCGCAGACGAAGTTGCGGGAATAAGCTAGTTATATATATAACTTGCCTGATTTTTTATATTAAAGTAACTGAAACAATAACCTACAATACAAGATCAGTGTTTTCAGAATTTTCGTAAATAAATGACTTCGATTGAGCTGCTTTGGCACAGAGCTTATTTAAGAGACAATTAAGGATATAGTTTATTTTTATCCTTATCAAAATTTTCAACGGGAATAGATTTTTTCGTGGGAGATACAGCATCATTAACATTTAAAGCTTCTTTTAATATTATACTAATTATTACACATAAACATTAAGTCAGTCATCATTAAAAACCTTTTTTTACGCAAAAAAGCGTTTATAAAAAAATCTAAGTGTTCTGAAAACGATTATTGAGTAAAAATTAATTAAAAGAAATAAGAGAATTTTCTAACAAATCTGGAAATCCCAAACCTTCTTTTTAATTTCGCTTTTAAAACCTTTTCGTGTTCGAATTTTATTGGTTAGTAGGAACGATAATCAATTAGGCTTAACTTTTTAAAATTCAGGTTACAAAAGGCTTTGGAATTGAGATAAGTGGTGCGAGGATACTGTCGGCCCCGCGTTGAATAAATTGAAAGGACGTCCGAGAGTTAATGTTACGAAAGAGAAGGAGGGGTGTCGTAAAAGTAAGTCACAGGTTTAAAGTTGAGGTATGGCAAGATTTATAGTAAAGCGTATTTATCATATCTTAAACACCTCAGTCTTATTTGAAAACAGTTTTATTGATTTTTTCTGTAAATTAAATCTAATTTATTTAAACAAGCAATTCCTGTACATATTATATATTTGCGTATCTCGGAAACGGCTCTAAGATTAACATACAAGAACTGCATTGTGTGACGTAGTGCTTTCAGGAGCCCGGCTAGGCTATAAGTATTACTGTCACATTCAACCCTTGCACACTGAAGGTGCAGAGGGTAATTTTATTTTAGGTTCGCTCGGGGATATTTCCTACGGGGAAAGTAAATTGAAACGTACGGTTTTCTTAGTAATATAGCTTAGCAGTTTTATTATTTTCAATCCTTAAATAACAATGCTGCTTAAATTTAATCTTATTCTACGGGATACCTTGGACTTGCGTCTTTATCGCGGTCCTAACTTTGACGCGCCTACTCGCGAAAAAGGGGGAGTAGAGGGAATTAGGGGTTCCAGGGGGTGTCTTCTCTAGATAGGGGTAGGTATCCCTCCAAGCCAACCCGAAGTCAGTCGTGGTTGCTGGGGAGAGATTCCTATCGGGATAAGGGTTGATCAGGGGTAGGTATCCCTCCAACCCAACCCGAAGTCAGTCGTAGTTGTTGGGGAGACATTGGTTACCAGGAGGTGGGTTTGGAAGGTGGGACGAGAGCGCTCGACTGAGTGCTCCCCTGAGACTCTCCTCTCTTTCTTTTTTCTGAGCTGACTATGCAGTTGGCTGTTGCAACCATTGCTGCTTCACCGGACTTTTGGGGCGAGACTCTGATGGAGCCTCTCTGATGGTGGTACGGAACCCACGGTGGACAAGTTATAATCTATACATATAAAAGGCTTTGTCCTGAATGACTGATGGATCAACGCACAGCCTAAAATTCAAATTTTGCATAAATCTTTTTTAACAGAATTGATGGAAGACGTGTTTCGTATTTTGTTGAAATTCATCCCCTAACGGGGTTAAAAAGGGGTAGAAAGTTATATGGTGATTATTGGCTTCGAAGTTGATATCAATACTCCTTAGTGCTTTTGATTTAAATAACATTTTATTTTGTCACATGTTTAAAAACTCAATTCGATTTTATTCAAAAAAGGTTAAAAACATAAACAACTTCAATACTCTTTAAAATTGGAATGTCTCGAATGTCACCGTACTATATTAGTACCTCATTTAAGGGGTTTCTAAGCTCAAAGAGGTTATGCCTTTTGTAGGTGTTTGATTTTTTGTGTACAATAATACTTATAATTTTCTTTTTCTACCAATCTTATACATATAAAATGCTTTGTCCTGAATGACTGACGGATCAACGCACAGCCTAAACCGCTGATCGTAGAGACCTGAAACTTGGAGGGTGTGTTCTTTGTATGACGTAGGCATCCGATAAGATAAGGTTTTACTGAAAGGGTGAAGTGCGAGTCGGATTCACGCAATGAGGGAAAACCGATTGTAATAAAATTTTGGTGAGTTATTATACACACGCCGGGGAATGCTTCTGAGAAAGAAAAAAAGGGTCAAGTGCGAGTGAGACAGGGTCAAGTGCGAGTCGGACTCGCGTAATAAGGGTAAACCGAATGTAATGAAATTTTGGTAAGTTTTTACGCACACGCCGGGGAATGTTTCTGAGAAAGAAAAAATTGACAAGTGCGAGTCGGACTCGCGTAATAAGGGTAAACCGATTGTCATGAAATTTAGGTAAGTTGTTATGCACACGCCGGGGAAGGTTTCCGAATTAGTACAAACCTATTAGGTTGTTTTAAAAAAGAAACAACGTTCGCCGGTTCAGCTATATTTATATATAAAAACTTTTTAGTAAAAAAAAAACTGCTTCAAAAAGATGCACTAAAAAGGTAAAAATAATTACTTATTTCTAAAAAATCTGATCGGAATTATAGTTTGAAGTTGGTTTCATGGAAGTAAGTCACATAGAAACCAACTTCTATGTGACTTACTATGTGACGGATGATATAGGTTTTTTTTAAATATTGTCTAAAAACTAAACTACTGAATCGATTTGAATAAAATTCTATGGGACCAACTCGCAAGTATATCCTGTCACGTATAATAAAATCACGTAAATCGGTTCATAAACAAAAAAGTTATGGCTGAACATCCATAAAAAAATAAATATACAGTCGAATTGAGAACCTCCTCCTTTTTTTTAAGTCGGTTCAAAATACTGACTAATCGATCAATGTACAGCTGAAACCGCTGTGTCTAGAGACATGACATTTTGCACAAAAGTTCTATAAATAACGTAAGTGTGCACTAAGAACGAATTTTTGGAAATTAATCCCCTAATGGGGTAAAATATGGGTTGGCAGTTTGCATGGAAATGAAACTTGGCTTAAACGTTAAAAATTAAGATTCACGTGAATTACCGGTTTTGAAAACTTATTCTTTAGACGGCAAAATGGAGGATGAAAATGTGTATGAGAACTCCGATGTTATTGTAAAAAGTTAAAAGCTTTTTATTTAAAAAGTTTGCGCAGACGAAGTTGCGGGAATAAGCTAGTTATATATATAACTTGCCTGATTTTTTATATTAAAGTAACTGAAACAATAACCTACAATACAAGATCAGTGTTTTCAGAATTTTCGTAAATAAATGACTTCGATTGAGCTGCTTTGGCTGATGGAGCCTCAGCCCATATAGCGCCCAACGCTCAAGGGCTCCCCGCGGGGGAAGCCTCGGCTTGGGTTGTCGCTCTCGGGGGCGTCCCTTCGACCGGCGTGAGTCTCGAACCCGAAGGTGAGTCACCGCCAGGAGGGGAGTTCCCCGTTACGCGGGTACGGTTGCGATTGAGTGGGGGCGAGAAGCGCCCCGGCACTCTTTGATACCTAGTGTATCCTTGTGGGCGCCGACGAACCCGGGGACGTCGGCGTCGTGTTTGGAGGGAGGCCCTATTCGGGGAGGTCGTAGAGACTAATCTCGCTATCCGGACAGCGAGATCGTCATCTGGGGACGTTAGTACGTGCCGAGGCCGCCTAACAATAGTTTTTCGACCGTGACCGGGTCGATCGGGGGGACGATACGTTGTGGATTGCACAATTAAACGATTCGGGTGATTTTGCGTACGCTCGAAAAAGCGGACTGCCAAGTCTTTAAAGTATTGGGGAATCGTGGGAAGTTCGAAGTCTCTGTGTAGGTCCGCATTGCGAACGTACCAAGAGGCTCCAGAGGCCGCTCTGAGAAAGCGGTTTTGGAGGGTCTGGAGTTTGTGAAGATTGCGCTTGGACAACGCAAAGACTACGCTAGCATAAGCTAGTATGGGACGGATACAAGTTGTGTAAAGATTTAGCTTATTTCTAAGCGACATCTTACTATACTTGCCTATCATGGGATAGAGACGGCCGAGGACAAAAGCGGCTCGGTCTGACTATTTTGGTGTGAGCTTGGAAGTTCAAACGACTATCCATGGTCACACCGAGATATTTGGTCTTATTTTGCCAGGGAATGGCACGACCGAAAAGAGGAGAAGTAGTAGAGAACTAGGGTAAAAGGACGCCAGAGCTTTTGTCGGGATTCACCTCGATTCTCCATTTCCGAAACCACTCGCCTAGGGCGGTGATAGCGGGTTGGAGTCTCTCAGTGATTCGACTCACTTGCCTATCTGTGGTATAGAGAGCGGTATCGTCCGCAAAGAGGGCTAGATTGGTACCTATCGTTTTAGGGATATCGTTTGTGTACAGAAGGTACAAGATGGGGGCGAGCACGGACCCTTGCGGGACTCCTGCTTCTATGGGACGGGGGGAAGAGAGAGTGCCTTCGACTTTGTAGCGAAAGCTACGATTCGACAAATAGTCTCGTATGATGAGCACGAGACGATCTGGCAACTGAAAGTTGAACAGTTTAAAAATTAAACCGTTGTGCCAGACTTTGTCGAAAGCTTCCGCTACATCGAAGAAGACAGCGCCCGTGTGACGGGTCTTACCTAACGCTGGCTGAAAGCCAGTGAGAATATGTTCCGTTATGCGGAGGACTTGATGGACGCATGAGTGTTTGGCGCGGAAGCCGAACTGCTCGTCTATTAAAATGCCTCTGGAGACTATAGCGTTCCGTAGGCGGGCGAGAAGGAGGCGTTCATAGAGTTTACCAAGGGCCTTTAGTAAACTTATGGGGCGGTAGGAGGACGGCTCGGTACGAGCTTTACCTGGCTTATGGAAGCCTATAACAATTGCATCTTTCCATTGAGATGGAAGGCAGACAAGGGGCAGAGTGAGGCGCTTTAAGATATCGTTAGAGATACCGTCCGCACCGGGGGACTTACGGGGGCGTAGGTCTTTGATGACCTGTACGACTTCGTCGACAGTGACAGGGGGCAGGGGGTCTTGTGGAGGCAGAGAAGTTCTGCGCTCCACTTCGCCGTCTACCTCGCGCACGTGGTCGGGATCGAAGGGCTGTATGCTTAAGGCACATTGGGCTTGGAGGCTAGACGCTAGGCAATCCGCTTTTTCGTCGTCGTTGAACGCGGGAGCGTTGTTGGGACGAGATAACGGAGGGAGAGAGTTCGCGGTTTCGGATTTTAGAGCTCTGGCTAAGTGCCAATAAGCTTGGTGAGAGGAAGAAATGTTCTCCATAAGATCACCGAAACGTTGGGCGCGGAGCTCAGCTACAGCGGTTCTTACACGGCGGTGTAAGTCGTTGAAGCGAGCTTTATTTTCGGTAGTGGGAGCGCGATCGCGAGCGCGGCGGGCCGCGTTACGCTCAGTCATTAGCGACCTGATGTGCTGAGGCAGGATTAGGTGGTGATAATCACCAACCGGCACTTGTCGTGAGCACTCGCCAACGGTGGCGGTCAGGTGGTTAGTGAGTGAGTCGATAGCTAAGTTAAGATCGGTCGCGGAAGAGATTACGTCGGGAACGCGGTCTAGATGTGGCGAGCTGGGATTTTCGAGCAATAGCCCAAATTTATCCCAGTCCGTCACGGTTCTAGTGTCGGGAGGAGAGTCCGAAGGGAAACCTAATCGGAGGACGACACGGCGGTGGTCCGAGTCAAGTTCGTCAAGCACCTCTATAGAGCGAAAGCTTAGCCTTACATTCTTTAGAAGTGCTATGTCGTGTACGTCGGGGTTATTCCGAGTATTGTGGGGAAAGTAAGTGGGCGTCATGGGAGCGATGATGTCAATGTTTAGTCTGTCAACTAAATCGTCGAGGAGTAACTGAAAGGTCGCTCTCGAGCAAGTCTTTTAGGGGAGAGAGATAAACCGATGCAATGATGATCGGCTGATGGCCGGTCATCGCTAGGCGGCAGACGGATGCTTCTAAATTCGTAAGCCTTGGAGGATCGATAGGGGAGCAATGCAGGGAGCGCCTGTAATAGATGACAGTGCCTCCGAGGTTGGAGGCAGTTCTATCATTACGGACGGTGCGATAGTTCTCCCCTGAGATTTTTTTTTTTTTTTTTTCTGAGCTGACTATGCAGTTGGCTGTTGCAGCCATTACTGCTTCACCGGACTTTTGGGGCGAGACTCTGAAGGAGCCTCAGCCCATATAGCGCCCAACGCTCAAGGGCTTCCCGCGGGGGAAGCCTCGGCTTGGGTTGTCGCTCTCGGGGGCGTCCCTTCGACCGGCGTGAGTCTCGAACCCGAAGGTGAGTCACCGCCAGGAGGGGAGTTCCCCGTAACGGGGGTGCGGTTGCGATTGAGTGGGGGCGAGAAGCGCCCCGGCACTCTTTGATACCTAGTGTATCCTTGTGGGCGCCGACGAACCCGGGGACGTCGGCGTCGTGTTTGGAGGGAGGCCCTATTCGGGGTCGACGTAGTAGAGACTAATCTCGCTATCCGGACAGCGAGATCGTCATCTGGGGACGTTAGTACGTGCCGAGGCCGCCTGAGTATAGTTTTACGACCGCGACGGGGACGATCGGGGGGAATGTACGTCGTGGATTGCACAACTAATCTATTCGGGTGATTTTGCGTACGCTCGAAAAAGCGGACTGCCAAGTCTTTAAAGTACTGGGGAATCGTGGGAAGTTCGAAGTCTCTGTGTAGGTCCGCATTGCGAACGTACCAAGAGGCTCCAGAGGCCGCTCTGAGAAAGCGGTTTTGGAGGGTCTGGAGTTTGTGGAGATTGCGCTTGGACAGAGCAAAGACTACGCTAGCATAAGCTAGTATGGGGCGGATGCAAGTTGTGTAAAGATTTAGCTTATTTCTAAGCGACATCTTACTATACTTGCCTATCATGGGATAGAGACGACCGAGGACAAAAGCGGCTCGGTCTCTGACTATTTTGGTGTGAGCGTGGAAGTTCAAACGTCTATCCATGGTCACACCGAGATATTTGGTCTTATTTTGCCAGGGAATGGCACGACCGAAGAGAGAGAGGGAAGTTGGCCGCGGAGGGCTGCCTGTGGTGAAAAGGACGGCAGAGCTTTTGTCGGGATTCACCTCGATTCTCCATTTCCGAAACCACTCGCCTAGGGCGGTGATAGCGGATTGGAGTCTCTCAGTGATTCGACTCACTTGCCTATCGGTAGTATAGAGAGCGGTATCGTCCGCATAGAGGGCTAATTGGGTACCTATCGTTTTTGGGATATCGTTAGTGTACAGAAGGTACAAGACGGGGGCGAGCACGGACCCTTGCGGGACTCCTGCTTCTATGGGGCGGGGGGAGGAGAGAGTGCCTTCAACTCTGTAGCGAAAGCTACGATTCGACAAATAGTCTCGTATGATGAGCACGAGACGATCTGGCAACTGAAAGTTGTACAGTTTAAAAATTAAACCGTTGTGCCAGACTTTGTCGAAAGCTTTCGCTACATCGAAGAAGACAGCGCCCGTGTGACGGGTCTTACCTAATGCTGGCTGGAAGCCAGTAAGAATATGTTCCGTTATGCGGAGGACTTGATGGACGCATGAGTGTTTGGCACGAAAGCCAAACTGCTCGTCTATTAAAATGCCTCTGGAGACTATAGAGTTCCGTAGGCGGGCGAGAAGGAGGCGTTCATAGAGTTTACCAAGGGCCTTTAGTAAACTTATAGGGCGATAGGAGGACGGCTCGGTACGAGCTTTGCCGGGCTTATGGATGCCTATAACGATTGCATCTTTCCATTGAGATGGAAAGATGCAATGTTCCATAGCAGCGTTAAAGATCGCTACTAGGAGGCAGATAAGGGGAAGAGTGAGGCGCTTTAGGATATCGTTAGAGATACCGTCTGCGCCGGGGGACTTACGGGGGCGTAGGTCTTTGATGACCTGTATGACTTCGTCGACAGTGACAGGGGGCAGGGGGTCTTGTGGAGGCAGAGAAGTTCTGCGCTCCACTTCGCCGTCTACCTCGCGCACGTGATCGGGATCGAAAGGCTGTGTGCTTAAGGCACATTGGGCTTGGAGGCTGGATGCTAGGCAATCCGCTTTTTCGTCGTCATTGAACGCGGGAACGCTATTGTTGGGACGAGTTAACGGAGGGAGAGAGTTTGCGGTTTCGGATTTTAGAGCTCTGGCTAAGTGCCAATAAGCTTGGTGAGAAGGAGAAATGTTCTCCATAAGATCACCGAAACGTTGGGCGCGGAGCTCAGCTACAGCGGTTCTTACACGGCGGTGTAAGTCGTTGAAGCGAGCTTTATTTTCGATAGTGGGAGCGCGGTCGCGAACGCGGCGGGCCGCGTTACGCTCAGTCATTAGCGACCTGATGTGCTGAGGCAGGATTAGGTGGTGATAATCACCAACCGGCACCTGTCGTGAGCACTCGCCAACGGTGGCGGTCAGGTGGCTAGTGAGTGAGTCGATAGCTACGTTAAGATCGGTCGCGGATGAGATAACGTTGGGAACGCGATCTAGATGTGGCGAGCTGGGATTTTCGAGCAATTGCCCAAATTTATCCCAGTCCGTCACGGTTCTAGTGTCGGGAGGAGAGTCCGAAGGGAAACCTAATCGGAGGATCCCCTGAGACGTGTTGACGGGGCCTTTTATATTCTGCGGCGATGGCTTGGTGGAGCGGGGCGCAGCGGTGGGGCGCTATCGTCACAGTTGAGCGTGTGTGTGTTGTCGTCGGTAGCATCACGCGCCTTGTGCGTGCGTTTCAGGTGATGATCACGCGCTCCGGTCGTGGTCGCTCAGCGGGCCACGTCACAATTGTAATAAGAAAAATTATAAACGAAAGCTCAAGATGTACTTTACTAACGAACAATAATTCATACTATAATTCATATAGGTAAATTGTAAATAATATTGTATTTATATGTTTGTGTGTATGTTTGTTAACTGTATGTCTATGTATATATATATATATATATGTATTTATGTGTGTGTGTATGTGTATATATGGATATTTACCTACTGTAATATATGATATTATATACACACCGGCACAATTAGCGGAACACAAAAAAAGGATTTGAACGAATGGCAGCAGGTTCTCTTTACTAATGAGTGCAGAGTTATTTTAAAACAGATCGATGGGAGACAGCGAATATGGAGACGCAAAGGGAACGCCACATACAGTCTAATTTTGGCTTATGGTGGCGGCTCGATTATGGTTTGGGGAGGGATATGTTTGGGAGCTCGCACGGAGTTAGTGATAGTCACAGGAGGGACCATGACAGCAGATCGATACATCAGAGACATTTTAGAAGAACATGTTGTACCATTTGTCCCATTTATTGGTGACGACTTTATTCTAATGCAAGATAATGCTCGTGCTCATAGTGCACAATCGGTACAGGCATATCTGAGTCACGTAGGTATACCGGTGATGCAGTTGCCGGCAAATTCCCCCGATATGAATCCGATAGAGCATGTCTGGGACTTGCTAAAAAGAAGGGTTAAATCCAGAATGCCACCCCCCAACAATCTGAATGAATCTGAAATATATGCGTTATTATCTCATAGTCTCACTTTTTTTTCTGTTCCGCTAATTGTGCCGGTGTGTATATATTTTTAAGTAATAATAGTAAATAATGTTACAATTGTAATAACCGTGTTAACTAAACTGTATACTCAAATATAATAAATTACCTAATGTAAAGAGCGACTTCCTGAGTACATTAATCTAGAAAGGTTTCAAGTTTAATGTTGTGGTGTAAAAAATTAAATTGGAAATAAATTAAAAAAAAATAAAAATAAAAAAAAACCGAATTTAGTTTATTTCAAAAAAGAATTTTAACCTTTCATACTAAGTTTGATCAGCACTTTGCATAACTGAAAATTAATTGATAAAGTGAATACAATCCTGTCATATCCTCTTTCTAGTATTATAAATGTGAAAGTTTGTATGCTTGGATGTTTGTTACTCTATCACACTTCAACCACTGGACGGATCGGAATGAAACTTGGCATACATATACTTTTTATCCCGAAAAATTCAAAAGTTCCCACGAGAATAACTATAACCAAGCTTAAACGAACTATAGCTACAGCTAAAACTTGCTATAGCAATCTTCGATAGTATAATTAAGGAGTTGACGTAGAAATTCTATGCCGATAACAGAATTTAGCGCGGGCGGAGCCGCTGGCAAAGTCTAGTTGATGATATCAACAATATAAGGAAGATATTTGTATATTTAGCCAAACACATTAAAGATACGTAGTGTTTTAAAACGAAATTTTATGAATCAACGGCAACTATATTTTAACTACAACATGAAATTCGTACTCGAATAAAATTAAACTTAGAATTTTCACTCCGCAACTTCAAATCGAACACAATTTTTAAATATCAGCAGGATAAAATACTCCCTAGAGTTCTGTTTAATATTACACTTCGACCTGTTAAGATTGAAGTTTTTTGATATTGGAGATATAAATATACTTCTTATATATTAAAAATTTAGTTTTTATGTCTTCTATCTAAACGTATACTATTTATAGATATGTATATAGATTTTACTTTAAATCGTGCAAATACAAATTACAAAAAAGAAGTAAAAACTCAAGCAAATAAGAAAATACAACCCATTCCTTGTAATTATGCAAATTGAAAAACATCGTACCCTACACAAATGAATCGACGTCTGTCGAATAACAAAGACTGAGACAAATTACAATGAAAACTAAACACTAGAAACAAAAATAAAGAATTGAAATAGTTGCATTAACGTTAATAAATATTAGATATCTCTTTTGAATTAATTTAGTAATGTTACACGATTATATCATAGTGTAATAGAGCTTAGTACGCTGAAACGGTCAAATAATAATGCAGGACATAATTCTGCTCCTTATACTGAACAACTTTATTCAATTCCTTGGATGAAGTTGGATGTTCCCATGAGTCGAAATTTCAAAAAAGAATTTTAACCTTTCATACTAAGTTTGATCAGCACTTTGCATAACTGAAAATTAATTGATAAAGTGAATACAATCCTATCATATCCTCTTTTTAGTATTATAAATGTGAAAGATTTGTATGCTTGGATGTTTGTTACTCTATCACACTTCAACCACTGGACGGATCGGAATGAAACTTGGCATACATATACTTTTTATCCCGAAAAATTCAAAAGTTCCCACGAGAATAACTATAACCAAGCTTAAACGAACTATAGCTACAGGTAAAACTTGCTATAGCAATCTGAATTAGTATAATTAAGGAGTTGACGTAGAAATTCTATGCCGATAACCGAATTTAGGGCGGGCAGAGCCGCTAGCAAAATCTAGTAAAAAATAATAAAGAAAAAACTGGCGCTGCCGCTACAATATTTCGAAACAAGAACCTACTGAAATACTCCCTTATAGGTCAATCTTATTTGTTTTTCCTTTCGGTGTTTAAACTATGGGCCCATGGAGTTTAGAGGCTCACAAAATTTTCCAACAGATTTCAACCTGTCTTATTGAGATATCGGGGGATTAAAGTGCTGGCGCATACTTAGGACAGTGGCTTAGTATTGTAGTATTATGTAATCTGTGGTATCACTAGTATAGTATTATATAATCTGTGGTATTGCTATCCGAAGAGGTTACGCAGCTAGTAAAATATTTTATTTATAACGTAGGGTTCTTTTGTAATAATAATTAAATATTTAGTTAAAAATGAGCAGGTATTTAATACTAGGATACATAGCAAATGGAAGTGTCAAAATGTATTTTTTTACTATATTTAGTACGGTAGGCAGCTAAGTAAAAACAAAAAATACTGATCTAATAAAAATAAATGATTACATTAAATAAAAAAAACCGACTGCAAAAACATTAACTATAATAATATTTAAATATAAGCAAATAGGACTAATTTTAAGGTAACTACTATAGTGTATGCAATCTGTAATTTGAACTTGCATTGAAATGAGTCCCGTCTGCCTATAGTTAAATATTTGGTATGTTTTAATTTCCGTTTAGATCTTAATGTTTTTGCAGCCAGGTTTTTTTTTTGTTTACAGCTTTATTATGCTATTTTTTTTTACACGCACTTAGATATTTTATTGTTAGTGTAATATATTTGTGTAGTTGCCATTTTAAGTTTTTTATTTTGAAACACACATTGTGCACATTAAAGCGCAAAAAATCTGCCATTTTGATTTTTTAAGATTTGTATGTAGGTACCCAGTGTCACTCTCACAAATAAGACGAATCTAACGACGCCTCTCAAGCTAAAATCCTTTGTAACTCATAGATAGGTACATTACAGAAACAACATGAAAACAATACATAACGTATAAAATAGCTTTTTACTCGATTAAAATATTTTTTAATTACTTACGCTTCTTTTGAAGAGGAATTGAAGTAATACTAGATAACAAACAAAAATTCCAATTTTTTTAATTAATACCTGTGGTAATACTAGATAACAAACAAAAATACCAAATTTTTTTTTTCAAATACATACTTATTATACGTAAATATGTATTTAAAAATTACTTACTAAGTTAACAAAATTTATTTAATTAATGCCGTATAAAGATTTCATTTAACGAAAAATATTGGTGTCGGTCTCGTGTCCCCCCTGATGGTTCCCCTGGGGGAGACATCATAAGTTGTTAGCTTAGCATTTGCAGCCTAGTCTACCTGTAAAGTTTAACAATGTACATTTTACTGGAAATGAAACAAATTAGGTTCTAAAAATGTGTCCTTTGACAACCACAATCAAAGACATTGTCATCATTTTACATAACATATTTTGTAGGTTAGGTATTTAACATATTATAATGGGTATCAGTCTGTGTTTTATATGGAAAATTTTCATTATAACAAAGGTACGTCCGTGGCTCGTGCCTCATCAGGCTCACAACCAGGTCACCGCGCAGTGCAACAATCGTATTAGTTCAGAACACGCAACCATGTGAAATGCAACGGTAATTCTTCGTTACTAACCAATAGATTATTCTATTTGGTTCAACAATTGCCAATAGGTATTTGCGCATAGGGATATTGAAATTGTAATTTTGTCATATAGTATTAAACATGTTTACTCTTTATATTTTTCAGTTGTAAAATTATTTATATATGCACCTTTTCTGAAGAAAATGACTGTGACACACTGACGAACGAACGGATAGAAGGGACCCTTATTGTTTGCTACGATACGAATAATATATAAGGGTTCTTTGTTTAACCACGGAATCTTAAAAATCACTTCGGTGACTGCCCGTGCATCATCTCGTAGAAAGATTGATTTGGACCTACACAGAAAGTGATTTAAATTATTAAAATTTTATTTTCGAATAGTAGTTTTAGATCGAAAAATAGATAGAAATTTTTACTAAATTAGTTTAGCTAAAATGGACAGGTAGGTAAGTTACGTAGTCTACCCTGCAAGCTACACGCTGCAAACAATCTACGTGACGCTGAGTAGGTAAACACAGCCACATTGTCAACGCAACAGACCACTGCCAGAGTAGTCATAGTACATAAATAAATGTAAAGAAAAATAATCTTTTTTTTGAAACACATTTTATTGTACGTACTCGCACAAGAATCGGTACATGTTGTGTATTTAATGAGAAAATTAATTAAAAAGACTATTTGCTTACTACTTTTTACGCTTGCTGATAGATTACAATCGGCGAAATTATAGGTGCAGTGGCCGACTAATTTAGCTAGTTAGTAGTGCATTTTCATGAGCCAGAGCGCTTACGTGTTTCGTAAAGTTTGTTATGCAGTAAATCCATTAAACAACAAGCCGCATTTTTATTAATAAAATTTTTTTTCCCTATCCTCTCTCACACTCCTTATCCCTTTTTCAATTAACATCGAAAATACATAAAAATCGGCTAAACTATACAGTATAATTAAAAAAAAGATAAAACGACTCGCCGTACACCTTTTTCAAAATATTTGTACTAATTCTTCTCGGCCATGCACAACAACTCACAAAAATGTTATCGCAATACGCTAGAATTTTACTCAAGGTGCTACCACGCGTTTAAGTTAAACGTTTGAATAGTTAACAAGGAATTATGGTTAAAGAAGTTTCAATAGAGCTTGATTGAAACGTTTAATCCATGGATCAGAAGTCCAGTGTTGCCAGTATAGATTATTTTGCTGCAAAATTTATTCCTATAATTTTGATTTGAAATACTTTTCATTCTTGTACTATGTCCGTGCTACTCGGAGCAGTATCCAATTTGCATTTCACGAGCCAGCAACGAGAATCGAGTCAGCAATAATGGCTTTTATCGTTCGCACCGCGTGTACACAGCGCAGCCTAATTAGAATAATATGTCACAACATTGACCAGCTTACAATCGTGGTTCCCCTTACGTCACTGATTATTATGTTAGTGTTCTTAGTGACCTTATGCGTCCCCACTGTCGGGGCGCCCCCTTCTCTCACCGAGGGTGATTTGGGGCAGTGTACACGCAGGCACAGTGCGGATTATGGACTTCACATAGGTATGTCTTTTTTAACATATCCTGCTATGCCTTCCTTTACCGAAAAGCCAGTTGTGTAAATAATTAATGTTCTTGAGAAATAAGAAAAAGACACATTGGTACACGCCAGGCTTGAACCTTCACCACTCAGGACGCAAGGTGAAATAGTAACCCCTGGGCTACCACTGACTTATTTACATACTAATTTTAGGGTAAAGGCATAGAAATCTTGAACAAGAAAACCTGAAATAATCAATTTCCATACAAATATAGAGTAAAAATTATATCGAAAGCCAATGAAATATTAAGTCAAACAAAAGAGACAGACATCGCATGTTGATTGGCCTAATAGTTGCTTAATTGAATTGGATAATTAACTTGGTTCCAAGATGATTATGACATACATTGCTGCTTAACATTGTTAGTATACTTACCTATACTTCCATAGATAGACAGTAAGAAACAAGCAATGAAGATCATAATATACTTGGAACCATATAATTTTTATATCGTTAATGAAGTCATTGTCAGCCACCTTCTTTGTCAAAAAGAAGGGACAAAAAGAAAGTCATTAGTTTTGTGAATTTTAAAACACAAATTAATGACAAAAACATATATCATGTTTTATTTCTATCTGTAAAAGGTTGATTTGAAAGCATTGTACTTTATTATAAAGACAATAGGGGCGTTGTGAACATTTCTCGTGTATCTTCACATATCACTCTAAAACATTCAAATAAAATACGGGTTTTCAAAGCTGATTACAAGCAGAATGAAGATAAAAATAAAAAATGATTAATCGTGTTTCTGTGAAGGCAAGAGTACAAACAGTTTGGAGTAGAAAACCAGAAATAAAAAACACACAATGTTGACTCCGATGTCTTTTGTATTTATTTATTTCATGTTGACACACAGATTAGACATGTCTACCGCACGATCAACTTCTCTTGAGAATTTTTTTTTTTTATATTTGAGAAATTAAACATGAAGATTAATATTGCGTCTTTAAAAAAAACAGTGTTTCAGCGATAAAAAAGAAACCGCTGGACCAATTTTGCTCACTATTTTTAGATCTAAGTCATGAAGGGGCGTATCGATTGATATGGACACGAGAGCAATTTGGTCCAATCACTCTAAAATTGATGGCAAATGATTCTCCAGGGTCAAAACATAATGAAAACATAAATTTAGCGATTTTGATTGTTGGACCTATTATAATAATCTGTATTTTGTAATATTAATAATAATAATGTGTGAATACACTCAACAATGTGGTGTCAATCTTACCAAATTACCTACATTAATTTTATTTTATTTTATTTTTTCACAGAAAAATTAATGATTTCGGTCATGTTTTACAAATTATAACGGATCCACGTGTTACGAGTAGCAGACATAGTGGGTGTTACATTAATATAGAAATTAAACAACAAAAACTCAGGGTCACGGGTCTATTATTCACAAACACAATTCAATTTATGTCAATTGTATTAAATAACAAATTATTGATTAATAAAAGCCTAAGCACATTAGGTGTTTCTAACCTTAAATAAGGAGCTATAAAACAGATTATATATTTCCTACTTAACAACAAAAAAGAATCGAAAGCCGTAAGCCTGCCTATTTCAAATCGATAGGGGAAAAAGTCTATAATTTGGCGTATGGACCGGGACACTCGCGTCCGCTCTTCGGCTTATGGCCCGAGCTCCGAGCTGAACGTAAGCTTGATCCTGGTAGCCCGCTTCCACGGCGTCTTTTTGACGTGAAGGCTGTGTCGCTGACAGGGACCTAGGGTGGAGAAAGAGAGCCGATCTATAGACTTGTCGGGCTGAAGGCCTGTTCCTCGTCTAGCCCACCTTTCCAGGAGGTGGCACGGAATTTGCAGCTAGATGCGCGGCTCTGGCACGAAGTAGGCGAGCGCTGTAGAGACGCCCAGATGGCGAGCAGGACAGCTCATGCTGCCAGGACACCAGGATACCCAAGAGGTGCGCTGACTCAATCCTCGGCAAGGTGCGATCGCAGCAGCCGTCCAGATGGCTGCTCAGAACGTCAGGGGTGCTGCTTGGCCACGCTGCGTTTCAGGATTAGCCTAGTAAGAAATTACGATGGTGGTATTCCCACACTAGCCCCCACAGTCCAGTAATAACTACAGTGACACGAAAAACATAGGATAATTTGCATTCACTCCGAGTCCCTGGAAAACACACTGTTATTCCTAGTAAATAAACAAAATAGGTACCTTGGATGCAGGGTAAATTCCTACTTGATATCGGAGTCTTCACTAGAGATCGAAATAAACGATAAATCAACTTATTATTTAAAATATTGTCTACGCCCATAAGTTTAGTAGTAGATAGGTACGATTGTTTTTTTTCTTGTTCGAAGACGACAGAACAAAACTCCAATTTTGAATCGGACACCGCAACGTATTGACTCGAATTATAGATATGGGAAACTATCTATAATTCTTATGTCAATGTGTTACAAAATAAGTACAATATACCTATTTTATGCATTAACAATTAGCACAAGTGTAGAAAAAAATAAAAATAAACAAAAGGCAAGTAAAGTGGCGTTTTGTTGACCGACATAATGTACATAATGCGCTAATCCTACCAAAGAAATTAACCAGGATTTGTACTGTGTTATACAGAATTTATGTCTTTTTAACTTGGCAGGATTATAACATTATACGCATTGAAACAGTCAACAAAACGCACCTTAAATAAATAGTATTAATTAGCAGGATCGAATCGCGCCTATGTAACTAGATACCTTTGACAAATCAAAATTAATTTTACAGATTGCCAAAATTTGATAAAACCCACATTTCGATTTGCTGCTCTGTTATTAATAATACTGCAGATATATTTAATTTCCTAACAACTTAAATTTTTAGGCAGCCCAATATCACATTAAAAATTTGTAATTCAATTCAAATTCAATATAATTTATTCAGTTTAGGCTACAATAATTGAGCACTTATGAATGTCACTACGCCATCGGTTTGTAAGTCTATAGGGCGGGAGACCTTGTACTGAGAAGACCCGGCAAGAAACTCAGCAAGGGCATTTCTTTTCTCCCTTTCTCTTACAGCGTCCAATTAAAATATTGGAAAATGCCCTCCCTATCATAAAAGGACACTTTCCATTACAAACATAAAAAAACATGAAATATAAAGCACAAGCACAACATAAAAAAGTATCTAATATAAACAAAAGACAGTTTATGTATTCATCACTAAGAAATAATCAATGTCTTACAGTATTAATAAACAAAACAAAAAAGTAAGACTATATACTAAGAATACAAAGAAGTTTGCAAGAGCAGACCAGCCTTCACAGGCGGCACCCGTTCACGAGTATGACACATGAATCGACACACACGCCACCACCGCAGAGACACTTTGAGAGAGCATGACACACTCAAGCATCTCCATTAAAACTTCGATTGTACTAGTTACAATGTGTGTAGTAAAGGAACAAAATATAAGAGGAGAAGATTGAAAGGTTCGTAATGCTTTACTACCGAGAAGAACCGGCAATAAACTCAGCAGTTAATCTTTTATACATCATATAAAAATACAATATAGCCTTACACTAGGTAATAACATAATATACAATGTTTTAATTTAAAAGAATATTTCAAATGCCCCAATACAAATCAATTAAGTTCTAATTTTTCCAAGCATTTTCATCATTTATGTCTTCATCAACTTTGTAAAAGCTTTTTTTCATTAAACTATCTTTGACATATATTTAAAATTTATGTGAGGGTAAATTAACCACATGTTCTGGAATTTTCAATTACATTCTGATATCACACATCACACATGCTTATATCTTAAAATCACAAATGGCGCTTTAATACGTTACATGAACAGGCAAAGTATCCGTGGTGCAAAGGACAGTTCCATTTGTTATTATCACCCGTGGGTTATATAAACGCCCGCGTACAATTTACAAGTAAAAGGCACTTGGAAATAATAAACTTCTCAGCAACCTCTTTACCTGCACGTAATGACACTGTTAAGGAGTAAGTGTAATGAAAATCATTTGATAATCATTGACAAGACAATGTCCAACAAAAAGAAATATAATTCCACGAAGAAAGTCTAAATAAAAGCTTCAGTAAATGCCGCATGTCTTGTATAAATTACTTTCTTTTCACATTTTCTTTGAAAGACAAATTAAAGGTAAAAAGCTTGGTTTGTGAAAAAAAAAAATCCCTTTTATTTTGCCCTGGACAAAACAAACCTTCATCCATTGTCGTCACGCCACCTATTAAAATCTTCTTGAAAGTAAAACCTCTCCTTCCTTATTAAGTGTTTCATTCTATTGTTATTTTCCAATATTCATTGTTCGTTTTTAATTATTTATACTTAATGAGTACAAAAATAAGACTTTGATTTTTCCTGTTAGAAGTTAACAGAGGGAGAGAGAAGACTTAATTCATATACCTACAGAACTAATTGAAAAAATATTAATGTACCAGCTCGGTACAGTCGGTGAACTAAAATATTGAGCACTTTGAATTTATGTTACAGTTTTACAAAGCATGCGTTATTTTATGTATGATCTCAAAACCGTTACCGTGTAGGGTAATAAACATAACACTATTATCAATCGCCATGGATATTATAAGAAATGCATTCATAGTGGTTAACATAACCTACATGGAATGAAGATGAGTGCAAACTCTTAGTCAGTTATAAATGCGAAAGTAAGTATTTTTTATCACGCAAAGTGATTTCAATTTGGAATGTGACTTATAGAGATCGATCAAGAACATTGTATCAACCAGTAACTAGCTGTATAATAAAACCATAATAAAACCAAATAAGAAAAAGTAAAAACTGCGTAAAATTTATAACAGGACAGGTTAAAGCAGTAGTGCCCTGTTACCGAATGCACCGGCTAGGTGCTCAGAAGGAGGAGAAAAGATAGAGGGAGTAAAAAGGCGAGTAAAGAAACACTTTTCAAGGGTAAGGCAGGATATATTAGTATCCTCTTTCATTATATAGTAACAGCTTTTAATGCACAATATCCTAATCACATAGGGTGATTCTTAACACTTAAATATCTAGATCACAGCTACCTAATTCACAATCAGATAGGACTACCTAAATAAATAGAAAGATAGCCAAACACAAGCCTGCCTACACAGATTTTAAGTGTAGTTTTTAAAGCTTTTATTAGGGAACTAGTACACTCAGGTCTCTTCGGCCTAGAGTCCGATTCGGTGTCTTTCTAGCTGTAGGCACCCCTCAGGACAGCACCGCCGTAGAAAGAAGACGCGGATGGGACTGATTTTACGTGGCCTAACAGCGTGTGGTGAGTAGTGAATATGCCGCCCGTGGTAGGCACAAGGTAAGGTCGCACGTGGCTAGCACAGTGCAAGACCGCACGTGAACGTAGCTCGCCAGAGTAGCTTCGGCGTAGAGCAGGTCGCCCCGTAACCTTCGTGTGTATCGGTGTTCAAGATAGCACCCCTACTGCACAGGCCGAAGGTTTGGAGTCAAGGAGACTCCGGGCAGGCCGAGGATTTGGAGTTTAGTAGACTCCGGCCTTCCCCAGCAAAAGAACAGCAAAGCAGATGCCGTGCCGTCGTTAGACAACAAACGTGCACCCGCATACAAAGACGTCTTCTCACGGACCTCAGTTTAGGCGTAGAGCCGTAGTAAAGCAATATATATACGTAGTATATATATACTAAGAACCGTACAAGGACGGTTTTCTTTTATAGCATAGAAGTAGATATGCAGCAATTTGTAATTTAATAATAGAATCCGTGAAAATAATTATCAACAGAATTTTTTCACGACTACGTCAAGTATCTACGTAAAGTGAACTGTTTTGACTTAGCGATGTCAAACATCTAGAGATTCTTTGATCTCTAAATTTAAATTACCACAGTGGTAATGGCCTAAGAGCGAATTCCCAGAAACTTCTATCGTTTCCTACATCATCCGGTCCTTTACCGGAGACGGACCACCGTAAACGGTCGTTCCGTTATAAATTTATTCCGCCTTTTCCTTCCTTCTTTCTTGAAGAACCCCATACTGTAGTTCTTGGAGAAAACCTTGGCAGGGAGCTCATTCCACAACCCAAGCGTTTGCTGGAGGAAGTTTCTCTGAAACCGCACTGTACGCGACCATTTCGGTTCTAAATTGTGAGAATGAATTCTCTGCCGATGCCGAGCGGTGCGATGGTAGAAAGTAGCCGTGGGCATCATTTCGAACAATTTCTCAGAACACAACCTATTGTACAAGCGGTAGAACACACACAGGGAGGCAAAGTCTCTCCTCAGACTTAAGGGCTCGATACCGCAAGTGAGTTTTGGATCGTCGACAATTCTCACAGCCCGTCGTTGAACCGAGTCAAAAGGGCCAAGCTGGTATCCGGGTGCACCCGCCTAGAGATTGCAGCAGTACTACATATGGGGGCGAACTTGCGACTTGTAAAGCAGCAACCTTTGCCCCGACGTGAAGTACTGCTTCGCTCTGTTGAATACACCAAGTTTTTTGGACGCCAGCTTCACCTTGTCTAGCAAATGATCTCGGAACTGAACATCGCTGGAGATGTCAACACCAAGGATCCCAATGCTCTTGGAGATGGAGCCTTTGTAATTGTTTACTCAAATTCGTATTTATGATGATACTTTTATGAAAAATAGTGTGTTTTCCTAAAAAAATGAACTATTCTTATTTATAAGTTACACTTATCTCTTTTCTCATAGAGGGTGATAAAAAGGAGAGTGTATCCTAGGTCGCAAATATATTTTATCTCGTGATTCTATCTTAGAATCCTTCGCTCCACTCTGGATTTAAAATAGCGCCCTCGCTTTGAAAATGTTATTTTGATCCCTTGTGATACAATCTTCTATTGTTTGCCTTTCCTACACGTCGCAACTGAGCATTCAATAGAGCTGAATTTGGTACAGGGATAGTTCAAGAGACGGAGAAAGACATATTTTCAATACACATAAAAGCTACTTTTTACTCTGGAAAATTTTACTCAACAGCATTTTACGTGGACGCACTAGCTGCAGCTATAATTTTCTAGCAAACTCTAGAAAGGGATTTGCCGTAGGAATTCTACGCGGTTAACCGAATTAAGCGTGGACGAAGCAGCGGGCCAAAGCTTGTATTAAAAAAATATATGAAAAAGTATAAAAAAACAAAAAAAAAACTCGGTGAAACACATAGATGTGAAAAACCAAAAAAATGACTAGGTTCTAAAGGTGGTCACAATTTTCACTGACTGACAATAATAATGATAAATGAATATTTTTGGACATTACACACATCGGCCGCAAAGTAAGCAAAGCTTGTATTATGGATACTAGACAACTTTGTAAATACATACATATCCTACATAAATACACCCAGACTCAAGACAAACACAAATGTTTTATCACATAAATGTTTGTATAGTGCGGGATTCGAACCCACACCCTCTGCACAGTACCCGGCCACTCTACCGATTAGGATGCGAGGGAGACAAATATCCTTTATTGCACTGATTTACATTAAAGATTTATATTGAAACTAAAGTAAAATTAATGAACAACAGGCGATCTTATCGCCAGATGGCGGTTTCTACCAGATAACCGAAGTAATGTTTTTTTAAATATTTGTGAGAAAACGATAGGATGTGCAAATTTTATGCATGAAAATAGATAAAAATATTTAGATAAGAAAAAAGAATAACTAAATAACATATATTTACAAAATCCATAAATACTAATAAATAAACATACTTATAAATACCTAAAAAACTATAAAAAAAATACATTAATTTTACCCACATACATAAGTTTTGCCCACTTAAATACAAAGGTATTATTAACCCAAGATTAAAATCTATTCGGACACATACAATAACAAAAAATAAAACATTGCCTTACTAGAAAAACAGAAAAAAAACGGGGCAGAGCGAGTCGGACTCGCGTACCGAAGGTTCCGTTTCGGCCATCTAATTTCATCCTTACTTACTAACTTAATTTCTAAAAATCAATAGCAATGTTTTTTTATTATTTAGCGCCATATTTTTCAAAACCATTTAAATTTTCGTTACAAGTTGTTCATAGCCTGTAATTTGTTTCCAATTTTGGGATTTTTGGCGCATGCCAGACTCATACTTTGCCATTTTTTGTGTCCTACGTCAGTCTCCTTGACAATCACTCTAAGTTTTTATGTTTTTACGATAGAGCAATACCAAAAAACATTTATTTGGATGACCTCATTTTTTATTCGGCTATTTTTTGTGTTATTCTAGAGTGCGTTCGTTTTGATAAAAAAAGTTTCCACATTTGATGCCTTCCACACTTTTGACAACGCCAGTTCTGCCTACGACACCTATTGTTCGTGTAGCTTTGAAACGTTACTAACTAAATTTTGGTTACAAAACGAAAACTACGATTATAATACACACACTACTATAAACAATGAATGAGTATCGGCAGTTTAACAAATTAACACCAAAACACCTTCTCCAGTCATAGGTCTAAAGTTAAATTTTTCGGTGGCAAAAGTAACAAAAATATCGTAAACGAACGCTTGACAGTTTGTGACAGATTATACTAAATAATAATTCTTTATCCTTAAACGAACGTGCCCATAGTAATAGGATATTTACTAAAATAACATATGTTTTGAGCAAATTAAGTATAAACAATACCAATAGCAAAAGGTACTAAACATAGGTTGGACATACAGAAAAACAGCGTATGCTTAGAAATAGCGTACTGCTGGTACTCTCTGGGTACAGGGGCTTGGATCTGGTGCTGATAGAGATAATCTCTAATTCGAGATATGTTTAATTGATTTACTCTTGGCTTGTTAATCGCAGTAAGTGTTTTAGTCGATAAATCGACTAGTTTTAACAAGATATGTCGAAAAAACATGGCGGATATATCATTGGCAAATAGTTTTTCGTATTCTTATAATCTCTCGATAGGCATATGTCGTACGGTAGCGTAGACATGCATCGAGTGGTCAGTAGCAGTAGAGATGGGATGTCGCACGGAAAGTGGTATGAATAGAATCAGAATTAGTGATATTAGTTAACGGCTACATCTATTCTTTACATATATTTATCAAACCTGTAATAGGTCATTTTGTAATTAATCCCCGCTGTGTACACTCACTAAGCAATAGGTGTTAGGTATTATTCCTAACTCGATCCTCGTTACTGGTTTGTTATGGAAATGGAAATTGGCTGCGGCGACCTGCATAGGCACAGGCATAGTAAAACGTCATGCACTATGTTGTTAATCGGATTAAATGCAAAATAGCTAGACAAAATAAATAATGGTTACAATGGGTAAACTGTGAAATAAAGGTTTTATCATCATAGCACTGCCCGAGCATAAGTATTGTTTACAACTGCCACTTGAAAAAGGGCATTTTATTTATCGATAACAGTGAATAAAACTTACTTTTACTCACTGAGTGAATAAAAACATTTGTAATTCGGCAAAATTGTTAAATTGTTGTAAATGTTATTGTGCTTCTGTTATGTAATTCTTCTCTTATCATCCAGTAATAATTACCGAATATATACCAAAATGTGATAAATATTAATATAGTAACTGAAAAGTAAGTAAATATACTACTTTTCATTTTCTCGCAGTGAATGGTAAAAATAAGAGTATACAACACGTGAGAACAAAATACTTCTTGGTCCTTTGTAACCCTCGCTCTGCTTAGGATTCTACTTTAGGAGTCTTTGCTATGCTCGTGATTGTACTTTTTAGCATCCTTCGCTGCTCTCGGGATTCAACTTAGTCCCTCGAATTAAATTCTCTTTTTATTCACTTGTTGTATAATCTACTAGCTTAGCTCGTTTTTTTAAACAACGCCATCTATTGTCAAGTAGCTTTAGCGTTGCTAAAAAAGCCATCTATTGTCAAATAGCTTTAATGTTGCTTATTACTACTCGCCAATAGATGTCAGAAAGAGTCATATATTTCAGTTTATCACTGCCTAAAAACACGGATAAAACGACGTTTTCTAAAAATAAAAATTTAGCTAGAACGATTTATCGTCCCCGAAACCCCCTGCATACTAAATTTTATGAAAATCGTTGGAGCCGTTTCCGAGATTCATTTTATATATATAGGTATACAAATATACAAGAATTGCTTGTTTAAAGGTATTAAGTTTTTTAGTACCCCAGTAAGATTTCAAAGGAGGAGACTAAATCTTTGAAATAAGTAACTGTATTACTAAATATTGAAAATATAGTATAGCAAAGACAAGTGTTTTAAAAGATTTTAGAATAAAAAAAGCTTCATTTAATATAAATAAAAATTTCGCTATAACTAGCAATAATAATGTCGTGAAATAATTACTGAATTCATTGGATTCGGACTATCTGCCTGGCTTAGTCCGCCAAGTTCTACTGTTATAAAAACCTCGCATACCAAAGGCTTTCGTGCAAACTTAACCTACCTTTAGTAATGCTGTGAGACCTTGTTTCTTGTCAAATTTCATGAGTGTAGGTCACCTGGACGAACCGTATAGATTTTGATTTATTATTAAGTAAGATAATATGCTAATGGGCGAATTTTTTAATTGCGTTGACTTCGAGGCGTGATATTTAACAGCCCCAAAGACCGTAGAATTTAGAATTTGATATTAATTTTAACATTTTACCTCCACGCTTTTTTGAAAAAAAATGGGCCAGCTGAACATATATATATATATATATATATATATATATATATATATATATATATATATATTTAGGTATAATAATATAACAGCAATTTACCATTTTTAGGTTTTTTTCCTTTGCTTTTGCTTTAATTTTATGATTCTATTTTAAAAGAAAAATAGTTTCTAATGATTTGTCTAAGTCTTGCCCATTATTGCTAAGTTTTCCTTTTAAATACCGAGTCCCAAAAAGTAAGTAAAAAAACAAATTACTATTATAAATCGATAGTCGTAGGTACCCCTGAAAATACGCCAACCATAAAATTATCCACTTTTCGTACAAATAAACAGCATCACAAAATAACATTAAAACTTGTGTGTGCACATATTCATTCATATATGCCACCAGATACAATGCTGTCTTATGCGTATTGTTTGTGCCAACTTTTTAACGAGTAGGCATTCATTTTATACGTTGACGCCTTTCTTTTGCATTTCGTGGTCCATAAAATATAAATTTCCACAAAACAGAAAGGTACCAACCAGACATGCCCGCGACCCAAATGTGTCACTACCTTCGAATGCATTTCTCTCTTTCTAACATAGTTTACGTTGTATTGTTATCCTTTTCATCAATGGTTTGGATTTTTTTTTATTTATTTATTTAATATATTACATGAAGTTTGCGTAATAAGTTAATACTATCTTAAAGTTAAATGTTTACATTAATATTTGGCCCGTCACAGACGTAGCCACAACAATATATTAATATACCAAAATATATTTCTCTATAGGAAATTGCTAATATATATTATAGCTGCGTAAGTTGTAATTTAAAGTTTACTATTGACAATAAATCGTAATATGCCTTGCTTTAATAATTTATATTGATATATACCATTACTCCGGGGATGGGCTTTAAACAACATGAGGTATGAAAACATGGCGATAAGAACTACACACACAGTTATTTCATTTTTTATTTCAGTAAGTAATTTGTTTATTAGTTAAGGAATTATTTATTCGCCCGTTCCTTTCCCGTAAAATTTTAAATTTCGGCAAAGTTCGTTTTTTATAGGTGACATTTCTTGTGGTTATGGAGTGACTAATTGGGATTGAAATTTCCGTCCTAAAGTATTGCTCGATCAATGAGTCATATTCGATTAATGAGTCCTTTCAGCTCAATTTGATGTTAGCACGTTTCATTGCGGCGACTGTATGGACCCATATCTGTGCATACAGTATGGAACGGGCATATCTTGTCCTTTATATCAATGCTTTTGTTTTAGAAAAAATATACTAGAGGTGGTGGGTGGATTATTCCAGATAGGTTATATATTTATATTTATAAAGTAAGAAAAAAAAAATCTTTTTGACTAGCTGACCCGGCAAACGTTGTTTCGATATGGTCCCTGCCTCTTTCATATTAAATACACAGTTTTATAGTTTATTTTTATTTGGAACATATAACTTTTCAAATACTGAAATATTTTTACATTACTTCTGGAGATTACCCTTCACATATAAACAAACATGCAAAATCTGCTCTCTGATTTTATAATATTAACTACAGTTTAAGTATTTCGCTCGCTGCATAAGCAGCTCGCGTGGATTTTTTTGTAATTTTATTATGTGCATTATGTAAATAATTTTGCCAAACCATTTGCCAGATTTTAAAATATCTTATTAGCTATGGGGGTTTCCAGTAGAAGAAAATAAGGGATTTGACTGTCGGCCGCTCAAGGTTGTCAAGGTCGCGACATTATTTCCGGCTAGCGAGGCTTGAATGTGAAAGTAAGGAAATACGATGGTGGACGGGACCGATGGAATGGAAACAACACTATTTTGAAATTTTGGAAAATCAAAAAATCGACTCAATATTTAGTATCGGCGACCCCGAAATCCCCCGGACGCAAAGTTTCAGTCGGTTCGGTGAACAAATTTTTTCGACCGCCATTTTGAATCGGCCATCATGATTTTTTTTTCCTTTAGGTGTGTGTTTGGTGCCCTTTACAACATTTGTTTTAGCACCTCTCCCCTATAGCAAATAGTTTCCGAGATATCCTTCGTTGAATATTTGTATGGCGGCCATGTTGTTTTCCGCCATTTAGAAGATCTAAAAGTTTCTCCATACTCACGGGGCCATTTCGATCAAACCTCTCATATATCATTTTTACCTCCGAAAAGTCCTTTTGCAAACATAAAAAGCTTTAAAAAAACATCACTATGGCGGCCATCTTGAAATTTTAGAAAATCGAAAAACCGACTCAATATTCCGTATCAGCGACCCCGAAAACCCCTAGACGCAAAATTTCAGCCGGATCGGTGAACAACTGTTTTCGACCGCCATTTTGAATCCGCCATCTTGAATTTTTTTCCACCAGGCAGTTGCTGTTTGGTGTCCTTTACAACATTCGTTTGAGCACCTCCCCCCTATAGCAAACAGTTTCCGAGATATCCTTCGTTGAATATTTGTATGGCGGCCATGTTGTTTTCCGCCATTTTGGTTTTTGTTCAGCGGCGATCGAATTTGACCAAAGTGTAAGTTCCTTAAGTGAAAAAATTATATCCCTAAAGGCAATAGTTTCGGCGGGCTGCATGCTCACTCCCTGATGAGGAGCAGATTTCGAAGATCTGGAAGTTTTCCCATACTCACGGGCCCAGTTCAATCACTTTCCCCATACATCACTTTCACCCCCGGAGGCTCCTTCTGGGGGAACAATTCTGTCAGTGAGTGAGTCAGTGGGTCTCCAGCTTATATATTATAAATAATAATAATATAGTTCTCAAAGACTTTTGCCTAAACGAAGTTTGACAATACCGAACATAATAAAGTAGAAGCACCTTAACCTTAGAAGCCTATTCTATTTTGGAGGTACATAAAGCCTTAACATACGTCTTAGAGGCGTACTTATATATATGACAACCTGTAGGCTAAACTAAACCTAGGGTAATTCTAGGATACGTGCGGCGAATTTTATTATACCCATTTCGCGTTTGAATAACCGACCGGTCTCATCATGTTTAGTGATTATCATCACAGCATTGCCCGAGCATTACATAAAATATTTTTTACAATTGCCACTCGAAAAGGGCCGTTATATTTATCGATAACAGTGAATAAAACTCACTTTTACTCACTGAGTGAAAACAAACATAACAGTAAATAAAACTCACTGAGTGCATAAAAACATTTCAAATTTGGAACAATTGTTAAATTGTTATTGTAGTTCTTTTATGTCATTGTTCTCTTATCACCCGGTAATAATCACCAAATATATACCAAAACGTGATAAATATTAATATAGTAACTGGAAAGTAATTAAAATAATCTACTTTTTATGTTCTCGCAGTCAATGGTAAAAATTGGAGTATACAACACGTGAAAAAAAAATTCATCTCGGTCCTTTGTAACCCTCACTCCGCTCGGGATTCCACTTTAGCATCCTTCGCTGCTCTCGGGATTCAACTTATTCCCTCAAATTAATTTTTAATCTCTTGTTGTATATTGTATAATCTACTATAAGAGGCACTGTAACCCTCGAAGCCTATTCAATTTCGGAGGTACATAAAGCTTTTACATACGTCTCAGAGGCGTAATTATAAATATGACAACATGCAGGCTAAAATATACCTAGGGTAATATTAGGATACATGCCCTAGTGGGATACGAGCCCCGAATTTTGTTACACCCATTTCGCGTTTGAATAACCGACCGGTCTCATCAAGCGTCGAACATCCAATCGCCTACAACTGCCATAAATAGAATAGATTTATTTCGCAGTGAGCTAATAGAGAGGGTTATGTAGTTGATCTGTAAGTCAAGTTCTTTTTTCGTTATTTTCTTTTCGAAGCATCTATACTCTAAAAAAAGGATTGATGCCCCGCCTTTTTGAAGTATCAAAAACCCCAAGGGGCATCTATCCTATTTAATTTAAACTCAATGTTCACATTATTTCAGAATTTCAATGCCGCGCAAGTATAAAAAAAAAGTGTTTTCAAATCCTCGAATCGTTATTATTTGCTACGCATTTAATATAAAACAAACTCATTTATTTTTTTATTTCATTTCATTACGTAAAACAAGGTAACACAAAGTTTATTTTATTAAAATTATTTAGAATAAAATATTTTTGTTTTTAGTTCTGTCGTGTTCTTTCAGATAGGTATTACCTAATTTTGAAACATATACTTAGTTTAGGTATTATTAAATTGACAGTTAAATGCATCTATAAAACAAAAGGCCTTAAGTTTGCGATATTTTCATATTTTATTATTGTTTTTGTTCCTTCAACTATATCATAGTGAAAAGGTTGATTAGTTTAGAATTTTTCAATAAACACGTCTGTTTTTTCCGATTTGAGTTGTTTGTTTTGCAGGGGCAACCACACCTTAATATATTTTAGGTCCTTTTAACCGAAAAGAGTCATTTAAATATACTCAGTTTCTCTTTTCTAAATCAGTCAGTGAAATATATAATTGAAAAAGTAGGTTTTATGGGAAAGGCATCTAACCTTCAGCTGGTTTTTCTAGGCGAGGCAACCATCCGCTATTGGGCACATTAGAGGTTTGGAAAAATAAAAATAATTTATTCAGTAAATTTAAACTACAGCTATTTTGATTTTTTACCGTTTTATACTTGAATAACCAAAGTAAAGGTCTTGGATATACAATCATTCGATTCGTTCGATAAATATATATGTAACTTTATAACTGTTTTTCAAAAAGTGGAGCAACCATTCTGGAATTACCCTTTTATATTCTATTTTGAGAAGGAAATTTAAGGTTGACATATTAACTAATAAATAATAAATCCCTTTTTTATTACTGAAAACTACTACCTATTTATTACAACAAAATAAAACGTATGCGTTTATTGAAAGTACAAAATTAACTTCCCAGAAATCAACTTATACGTAAATTTTAAGAGCAATCGTCACAGATATTTACTATGGCTCGCAAAAAATACTGAATTTTTGCACTTTTAGCGTACTGATGTCGGTAGTTTTTTTTTTTTAGAAACAAAAAGTGCAACTAAGTGCTTTAGTTAAAAGTTACAGAAAGCCCAAAATGGCGTGCTGTACCTCAATAAGTCAAAATGGCGGGATCCGCCTTAGTGACTCAAGCACCATCGGCAAGCTCCTGTCGACCACTGAGTTGGATAGACACATAGACATTTAAACGGATAACCTATGTTTTTAATAACAGATTCTGTTTTTTTTATATAAAAGTAGGTTGATGCAGACCCTGAAAAGATTTTTCGAAAAAAGCTCTGTCAAATAGTGGGGAATAGATAAGCAAATAAATTATCACCATCAACATATAATTTCCTTTATAACTAATCTTCATTTATGGACATACGACCGTAGTATATGATGATATGTATCTGTACGTACGACACTATAATATTCCTATAAAGTTTCCGCAAAAAAAAATCCAAGAATATTTCTTTAAAAACATATTTACTTCTCGCCTCAATAAAAGACAAAGAATGGTTGGCTAACGAAGCCCCGAGCAATAAAATTGTTTGTGGAAGAACCACCTCGTGCGTTGTTTCATTTCACTCTCGCCCCGTTTCCTCGACGTTGTTTCACCTTTTATACTTCAACAAAATGTAAGTACAAAGTCCACAACAGCATTTTTTTCATTTTGTTCTCATTTAAATTCAAATATTCTGCGGATTGAGTATAGTAGTAAAATGTATAAGTCCTGTCGCGTCAGGATGCCTTGTGGTTCTATGGTAGGTAATTATTATGAAATTCTCATAAAACATTAAGTAAAAATGCTTCATACACATTTCTGTCACAATCAGAAATAACTGCAGCACTATTATTAAAAAAAATGCTCAATTATTTTTACTGTAAAAAGTAACGCCATGCCCATACGTAATGAAACCCATTTTCTCCAGTGCATGATTACATTTAGGATTTAATCCCAACAGAGTTGTCATATGTCACTGCGAGAGATGTTACACAGATATTCATTGAAATATTAAACAATATAAGACCTACCTATATTCTAAATTTATTATATAAAATAAAACAGATTCATGACTTGATGTTGGAATTTATGAACGTTTAAGACTATCGTAATCATACATAATTTACTGCGCCTTCAAAAAGTAAAATAGTCATAGTGCATTTTCAAGCAGTTACAAGAGAAGGGCCTCAATATTCTATATACATTCAAACAACCCAATCCTACCTCATACATAGATAACTTCCATGATCCTACCTGATATGTATAATAAAAACGAAATTTTTGTAACTAATATTTTCATGGTTGTAAAATTATTAAATTTTGTCGGCTGCGTGACCTGACTGCTGAATCAAGGGGCGTAAGTTCGATCCCGGCACAACATATACATTTGTGAACATATGGTTTTGTCTTGAGATTGGGTGTTTTCTATGAATATGTATGAATTTAGAAAAAAAATGTATATATGTATTTCCATAGATATAGGATGTAAAAAATACTAGGTCTGTGTGTATTTCTACCTGTTTCCTAGTATCCATAGTACAAGCGTTGCTTCGTTTGGGACCAAATGGCGCTGTTTGTAGTCCAAATATATTTATCTTAAATTAAAGGGGTATTACCACGATACGTTTTGTTTTGTTTCCGATATTTTGGCATAGTTCCGGCATGCGTAGTGCAGGTTGACGTCTTGTGCGTTTGTACTGTTCGTCACTGTTTTGACCGTCGCTGTCTTGTCACGACTCACGACATATACGTTCAAAGTGTTACTATGTGAATTCGAAGTCAGATGTAATTCACGATTATTCATTCACGATTCTGATTGAAAATTTTGTTTATATTTCCGAATTTACTCGACTCACGAACTATTCCTAGTATACAGTGTCGCTCCGTGGAAGTGATTTCCACTAGGACTTAGAGTTTTGAAACTAGCCAAAATCAAGTAAATGCTTCGCTATATGTAGCTGATTTCTTACGGTTGTTATTTTTGACTGTAGCGATGTGTTCCTTGGTACGAAGAGCAATGGAACGCTTCGTTTGTCCGACATGATAATTCTTTAATATACTTTTGATTTCGTTCGTTACTCCTTTTACAAACGAAAGATACGCTGGTTGTCTATGTTCCTAAGGAAAACATCTCTTACGTACGGTAGTGATGAATTTAAAACTCAAACGCCTTTATGCGACGAAGGAACGTACATGTATGTGCCTATAATAATATGAAAATACGCCAACCATATAATATTATCTACTTTTCCTAGAAAACAACATTAAAAAAAAATAAAAGCTTTTAACAAGATCAAAATGTGTGTGCACATATTTATATGACACCAGCTGCGATACTTTTGTACGCGTATTATTTGTGCCAACTTGTTAACGAGTAGAAATTCATTTCACACGTCGCGTCGACGTATTTCATCTACATTACAACAGAAAGTAAAATATAAGGTTTGTATTTTAGAAAAATTACACTAGAGGTGGATTGTTTAATCTTTTTAAGATAGGTAGTATATTAATAACAATAAATATGTATGTAGCCAGTAGCTGAATTATATTTGATTAGCTGATCCGAAAAACGTAATTGTTATGCTATAGTCCTAGTTCATACCTTTCAAATCGTGTCATATTTTTTGGCATGGTTCCGGTGAGTATCCTCTATATGTAAACAAACTTCCTAATTCTTCTCTCTGTCTTTATAAAATTAGTATCGCATGTACGAAGTTTAACGATGTACGATATACATGTAAGGAGAAGCGATTTAAAACTAGAGGCAGCTATTTATATACAACCTTTACTCACAACATTATGACTAAAAAGAACAGGGAACCAATTTGTAAAATTGTAATAAAAATCTAAAACAATTATAAGGAAATTGTCTTGAAAAAAACCAAAAGAAGACCAATTATCGTGTCATGAATTTGAACAAAAAAATATTCAACAAAAAAAAAAACCGAAAGAATCAAAAGGCACATAAATAGTTGAATGGTTAAATGAATGAAAAAAAAGAAAAAAATAGTGGTTGTTTCTGGTGTGTAGGTTTTGTACATTTGAGATCCAGGCTGGTTACCTAACACTGTCTATTTGCTTTACAAACGAAAGTTAGATAGTATAAATTATATAATACCATTAATATACATAATGCGCCAAGGCAAGTTTAAAGTATATATAAAACCGAGGCATCCATCAAATTAGAAACTTGTTTATTATCCGTTATAAAACCTAACCCTAACTTTTCTATTCTTTTATTATAAATTATGTGATTTATAGACTTTCCATATCATACACTTATAAATACATGGTTTGTCATTTCTAAATAATTGTTTTGTTGTCTTCTTTGTTTCTAAAACATATACGGCTGTTGTCATTGTATACCATAGTAATCCATCATGCAAATGAGGCCTAGAAATTCAAACAAATTGGACCATAATAAAGATGTTTAACAAAATTGTTAAATTAAAAAAAAACTTTCTACGTTTCATTATTCAATAATCACAGTGCTGTAATTACTTCTGAAAAAGAGTTTTACGGCCATTAAAAAGGATGTGATATTAAGTATTATTTAACATAGTATTGAGACAAGTGTATCGCAGCGAGTACGGAATTTAATACCAAAACTGTTAACTATCGAATCGTTAACTTATTTTATCAAAAAAATAATTACTTTCATGGCAAATATGCAGTCAAAAGATTAACCTCGAGCCAGGACTTGAACCTGCAACCCTTATATTTCCTGTACCTAAGCGCTCTACCATTGAGCTGTCGACGAACAAGTCTGGCTGATGAATCCCAACTACATCTTTGTTCTGGAAATATGCAAGTTATGAACGTCACAAACAACTCCAAAAGTAGAAATCAAAACGTAGAGCCTTGCAAAATTGATCTAACAATAAAAAGAGGAAGCTTTTCACTAGTATTACAATATAAAAACAATAAAATCTCATTTTACTATTTATTTTACAAATTCTAAGTATTCTTATAGGTATGTGTTTCATATTTGAATTTATTACTACCAATCTTAATTTATAGTCTACAATCATAGAGACTATCAGTACCTAAGCTTTATCCATACTAACTTAGCATAGATACTTATTTGCTGGCATTTATTTTTCAGTCACGTTTCAGTCGGATTGTAGATGTCTCTTACCACTAATTGTGTATTTGGGAACCTTTCTTACATCGGTCCATAAAACCCTGAGTGTTTTTATTAGTTTCAAATGACTTTCTAACGAAAAGGATTTTACAAGATTTGGTATCTACTCACTCACTTTATCGACTGCAGACACCACTATACTAATAGTTATAAACTGTTTTTATTTGTCTTTTCCCTGATTAACGAGGAAAAATTTATTTGTGATATATTTTAGAAAATAATGTATTTTTAGTTATATTTGTCTATTTGTTTTCTTCGTAGAGTTGTAGTCTCATCAGCGACTTTTAGATCGCCAAAAGCAGCGACAGTTACTCTCTCTGTAGCTCAGCAGCTATGAGTTATGATGCAGTTACAATATATTCGACAAATCATAAGCCTTAGCATCTAAAAGTAGAAGCCTTACAAAATTGGAATAAAACAGAATAGAAAATAGGCTGGCAAAAAAAATCAAAATAAAGGAATTCTAGCTATCTTCGAGCTTTTCATCAGTATTAAATCTGAAAATTATCAACGACGAAGTAACTCTGAGTGTCCTCAGAAACACATACACTTTATTTTTTCATGCCGGTAGCATACATTGATGGAGCTATGACTCTCCTATATTTTATTTCTTATACTTTAAAGACACTTACTAGGAACTACTACTAGTGGCCACATGACCGATTAACAATTTAAATATTTTTGATTCATTGGATCATTCATTTGATTTCTTGCAACTGCATACATCAGCCTGCGTTGGATTGTGGACCGTTGACCTAGTATATTGGAAATAATAACTTTGAAGAGATGAATATTAAAATGAATGAGCAAATCATTTAATTTCGCGTTGCTCTGGTAGATAGAGCTGCGACAGGGATATTGTCTTAATCACTTTTACGTCCCTATTTTGAGCATCGCCCGTTAAAGTCCCTCACGAACTCTAATCGCTCTTTTTGTAGCGTGTTTAAATAAAATAATACGTTTAAAAGCATATAAACCATTTACATTAAAAAAAATATAAAAAAAATTAAAGTATAATATCCGGGACAAACTATTTTCTTGTTTTGCATTCAATTGTAAGCTCCTATTGGCATCTATTAGGACTTTAAAAAGCTCCGTACATCTGAAAGATAAAATTAGCTTTCTTTAAAGCAGCTATAATTGGATTTAAAAAGTTGAGCCTCGTCGATCTAAGTGCCGTGGACTTACTAACTATGTTTCGAGAAGTTAAGATTGAAGTTTATCGTCAGATGCTTTTGCGTTTTTAAAACGTTTATTTAAGAATTTTTCTTTTATGTCAATACATTCTTAACAAACTGAACCTCTACATAAAATAATGAATTTAGTTTACTTTAATTAAATTTTAGATATTAAGTTTGTATTAATGTAATGTTTCTAAAAAATGCTTTCAGGTGTGATTATTGTAAGTTCACCTCGGAGAATACAAAAATTAAAAATTAATAAATGATATCTTTTTAATACTAATTGCAAATTCATTTAAGAAATGAGACAGTTACTTTATTAAATACAAATAACTGTCTAGAAACTATTTCAACTAGGACGCTGATTACTTCGCCAATTCGCTGATAACTTCCGAGTGCGCTGTGCTTTTATCGTGAAGTAACAAAAAAACACTCTCAAACTTGATGAGAGAGATGTCTTTATTTTGCTTTGGAGCTACTATTTTACTTTTAGGAAGTACCTCTAGAAAATATCTGAATATTTGGACTATGTTTCGAGATGTTAAGACTGAAGTTATCGACAGATGCTTTTGCGTTTTTAAAAAGTTTATTTACGAAATTTACTTTTATGATAAGACATTTTTAATAAACCTGACCATAAAATAATATATTTATACTCTATCCACCGAAACGAGTTAATAGAGCATTGTCTCTGTCGCACAATCCCTTACAAAAGATAAGGACACAAAAAGGTGAGTGGGCGTCAACTATACTGATAAAAAGTTAAGGTGTGTTCATATGCGATGATTTTGTGCGCTCAATAGTAAGCACTAAAACCACTTAAGTATTTTGTATTGAACTTAGAGAAAGAAAGAAAAATATTAAGACAATGTTTTAAAATAAAATTATGTATATTTAAATAGTTTAACATATACAATTAATTAAATTATTCCGACGTATCACTACTGTCGCTGTCACTTCCCACGTTTATTATGAATGTTTCGGTCATTGTTTCCACATTTCTGTCCATGGCATTCATTTTCGGTTCTACTATCTCTTCGACATGTTTTATGCATTTTTTCCATTTTGCAGCGTCAATATTTTGAATTGAGTTGTTTAATAACATTTTTAATTCTGCCATCTTGTATGTTTTGTTGCGGGATGCGACATGTCCTTTAACTTGAGCCCAGATCAACTCTATCGGATTTAATTCGCAGTGATACGGCGGAAGTCGTACCACAGTTTTATTTTTAGCTTTCGCCATTTCGTCTACGACACGCGCCTCGTACTGCTCCTTATGATTTTTTACGATATTCAGTAGCTCTCGTTTTAATAAATCATCCTGAAAGGGGATTTGTTTTTCTTTCAACCAATTAATTATCTCTTGTTTTTTATTTTTTTCAGTCGGAATTTGCTCTACTTTTCTTGAGTGGTACGAAGCGTTGTCCATTACAATAATACAATTATCATGTAACTTTTCAAGAATATTTTTGAACCAATTCTCAAACACTTCGGCATTCATATCTTGATGGTAATCTCCTTGCTTTTTTGACTCGAACACGTGTAAGCCCCCTTCTACAAATCCATCATCACTTCCAATATGAGTAATTATTAACCTTTTTCCTTTTCCTGGAACAATAAAAAATTGTATTGAATGATCTGATACAAAGTTAACGCTCACACAGTTTAAGATAACATAACAAACAATAAGTGCCGCCAATTAAGGATCGCTCAGGTACATTCAAACCTTTTCAAAGAATTGCATTAATGACAAAGACAGTTTTAACAATGGAATTATGTTAAAGAACTTACCGGAAGGATTTTTTAATCCAGTTGTCAGGCCATCAAGGAATGCGTCGCGTTTATTTTTCACATTTGTATCAGTCCATACGTTTGTAGTAGTATGGCCTTCATTGAGCCAAGTCTCATCCAAATAATATATTTTTTTCTTTTCTTCTCTTGCCATTTTCATTGTCCGCAAATAATTCCTCCGCCAAAAAAATATGTCGTCACGATCAATCAATAAGCTGTTCCTGCATCTTTTAATGTACCTAAATCCAATCATTTTAAGGATTTTATGAAGTGTTGATCTTTTGAATGTCCCCAAAGTACCATCTTCATTTATTGAATTCATTATTTTGTCCAATGTCGGTATCTCATTTCGGGAAAATAAATCGTGAACTTTTCTTCTTATAGCACATTTAGTTAAGTCGTCGATTGTGTCTACAATGAAAGTACGTTTTCTTGTTTTTTTGGGTGAATTTAAAACATTTTTAGTTTCTTTCTCTTTCAGAATTCTATAGATGGACATCCAATGAACACCCATAGATGATGCAACAGCTTTCATGACGTCATTGTTTGAAGGGGATTCCATGGAACTCCTCATAGATTGATACATGTTCCATATCATTGTTTTTTCAGTCGAGGAAAAGGCTCGTCGTCGCCTTTTTTCCACAGAGTTACCTCCATGTAAACTGTCGGCCATCTCACTTAGGCAAATCGACAGTAAACTCAAAAAGTCCGTTATACAAGCGCCAAGTCTTTAGGAATGCAATCAATCACAAAGCCGGGTCACACGTAACAAAATTATCCAGAGTCCAAATAACAAGCCGAGTCAAAAAATAAAATAATAGATTGCACTAGCACAGTGAGCACGTCTGAACAGTACGAGTCGCACGAACAAACTAAAAAAACTCGCGCTGTGAACACAGCCTTAACGTCATTGTTCGACCAATCACATGCCAGTTCATTTTTCCCCTATTAACTCGTTTCGGTGGATAGAGTATAGTTTACGTATATATAACATAAATACCAAAAAATATTAACTATATTATGGTGCAGGATGGAATTGACTTTTTATATATTTTTGGAAAATATATAAACACTAGCTGACCAGGCGAACGTTATTTCTTTTTTAAAACAACTGCCGCACCAACCCATTGTGAAAGGGTTGTACTAATTCAGTACAGGTCAGAAACCTTCCCCGGCGTGTGCATAACAACTTAGCAAAATTTTATTAAAATCCGTTTACCCTTATTGCACGTGTCCAACTCGCACTTGACCATTTTTTTCTTTATCAGAAACATTCCCCGACGTGTGCATAACAACTTACCAAAATTTCATTACAATTGGTTCACCCTTATTGCGCGAGTCCGTCTCGCATTTGACCCTGTCCGACTCGCACTTGACCCTTTCGTAAAATCCTTTCTTATCGGATGCTTACATCACACAAAGAACACACCCTCTAAGTTTCAGATCTCTACGATCAGTGTTTTAGGCTGTGAATTGATCCGTCAGTCATTCAGGACAAAGCATTTTATATGTATAGATTGAACATCCCTAATGGACAAAGTCAGAGCATTCCAAAATTTTATAATAGATATGGTATAATAGTACGCACCAGCACTTAACGTATATTTTTGAAAGTCCTTGTTTAAAAGCATCAAATCGCGAAAATGCTATCAGGTAATATCCCCGCAGGACTATCGGCACGGGCTGAAATTTAATTTTTTTTCATAACAAACTTAATGCACACGACCACAGGCGTGAGGTTTAAATAATATTTTAGTTACTGTATAGGTGCGTTTGAATACGGTCATAACCAAACACGGCATAAAAGTCAATCTCCCAACTATGCATCAGTTATAAATTCTTAAATATATCGTTCCATAACAATGGGCGTTTTATTCTATTACGTAAATTTATCTTTTCGTCAAACTTACGAAACATTTTGGGCCTTAAAATAATTCTAATGATCCGTTTTTAACCTCTATCGGTTAACATTAGAATAAATATTAACGGCTATTTAACAAGATAACCCATTGATTTTACTATATAATTCTAAAAAAAACCAGTTAGTTTTTTAAGTCAATCCCTAACACACTCATGTTGACAAATTCTGAAAAGCGCTGTGGTCTCTTGTATTAACTGACGCGCACGGGATTTAACGAGTAAATAGCTGTGTTTCAAACTGATATATGCAGTCAGGGTACCGGGTATTAATCAGTCACCATACCCTATGGACGCTTGCATTACCAGAAGCATCACTCGCAAGTTAATAGATTTAAAAAAAAAAAATTTCTGTCGAGGCAAATTAAAGCTATCGTGTTTTTGCTGGTGAAAGCCTTTTAGTCCAGGAGGAATCGGCGCATGAGTACCGAAAACTATTCGACCTCAATTTTTTTATGCGATCCTCTTCAAATTGCCCTTCTAATGATATAAATGCATGTTGCCATGGCGCAACCCGGTGCCATATTGTTTAAACCGAAATTGTTTAAACAATTGCAAAGAATTGTTATTTTTCAACCGGACAATTTTTTTCATATTCTTTATTGAAATACCAATAAAAAAGGTCCTATGACTTTTAACGATAAAGTTAATATTTTTAAAGATATGAATTTTTAAAGGTTCGAAAAATCTCAAATTTGGGTACTTTCGACCCATGAAAAATATATTAAAAAAAAATGCGTCGCTTACCTCTAAGTATCGCTTAACGATTAACGATCTTAAATCTTGAACGAAATAAAAAAGACTGAATAACTATGAGTAAAAAACAAAGGATGATCAGTTGAGAATCGACATGCACTAACTTGTATTTTTATTTTAAATGTTATATATAATCAATAATTTTGTCACAAGAACAAACAAAGATCTCGAGGTTTTATACAAAGAGTAACCTTGAAAGAATAAAAAACAAAAAAAGAATCTTTTTCTTATATAGACACAATCGTACACGCACTATGATACATGTACGTAAAATTATTTTTATTTAATTCATTTGAATGTTTTTTCTAAACATTCAAGTGCGTACCCAATATATTTTTATTATTTATAAATAATTGTGATTTAAAAAAATAGTGAAATACCATTATATCTTATTATTGTTGATATAAATGCAAAAATTACTATGATAATAACAAAAAAGTAATATAAACTAATAAAAAAGTAATTTTAATTACATGTTTCGATTTATGCTTAAATAACTTTTGAAAAATTGATTTCAGAAAAAAAAATATTAAAAACAAATTGTAGACAATTTAATAATTAATAACATTGCTCTCTTTAACAATCTTGACAAAGTTGATAGTTTTTAAGATAAATGATAAATAATGATTCGAGACACAGAGAGGCCGACGCAACGCGTGAGTCAGAGAGAGACAGCGATACTTAGAGATAAGCGACGCATACTTGCGAGCGCGCGGAATTAACAATTAAAAAAAAGATATAAACAATGAAATTTTTTAAAATCTCTTTTAATAATATTATTTACAATTGTATAAAGAATTAAAAAAAAAATATTACTTAGACATTATGTTTTTTTTTAATATATTTTTCATGGGTCGAAAGTACCCAAATTTGAGATTTTTCGAACCTTTAAAAATTCATATCTTTAAAAATATTAACTTTATCGTTAAAAGTCATAGGACCTTTTTTATTGGTATTTCAATAAAGAATATGAAAAAAAATTGTCCGGATGAAAAATAACAATTCTTTGCAATTGTTTAAACAATTTCGGTTTAAACAATATGGCACCGGGTTGCGCCATGGCAACATGCATTTATATCATTAGAAGGGCAATTTGAAGAGGATCGCATAAAAAAATTGAGGTCGAATAGTTTTCGGTACTCATGCGCCGATTCCTCCTGGACTATTTAGATACGTGTGTAATATGTTCTTCTATATAATAAAATTTTCAACCTATTATACTGACTACACATTAGGTATTAATTTTTGTCATTTTAAAAAGTGTCACTTAGCATTGTATTTTTTAGCCTGATAACTTAATGCGACCGTATTTAAGGTTGTTTGACACCTTGAGGCTGATGTTAAAACAAATAACAACTAGTAGGCCTCGTAACTTATAAGTTATTTTCTTCAACTAAAGTGAAATTGAAAATACTTCATCTTGAGTATTAATACTTTGTACCCAGTTAAAAGTTTTGTGATTTCTTACTTCTATTGTGAATTTAGATAGGAAACAAATAAAATCAGATCCTAGTAAAATAATTAATAATAAGCCTGAGATTCTTAAGTCAATAAACTATATTAAACATTTATAGTCTATAACTTATCTTTATATTATTCTCGAATATCTCTCTATGTCTCGAGTAGATTTGTAATCATTTGAAAATCAGGAATGGACTTAAATGTTTTTTAGTTCTTCTATCTATATTCTATATATTCTATCTTTTTTATATCCTAATTTAATGATTCAATCTGTTCATAGTCACGATATTAGCATTATTTCCTATATTTGGGATGTAAGACCTAGCTTCGTGTCCAATTTCATGATTCTAGGACGAAGGGAAATACCCCATAGGTTTTGATTTATTTGCGTTGACTTAAAACAGCTTCAAAGGACCGTAGATTTTAGTATTTGATACCAATTTTAACTTGATACCTTCACGCATTCCTGAGAAAAAGGATCTCGACAGACAGACAGACAGGCGGAAAACAAAATGATCCTAAAAGGGTTCCTTTTTTTCCGTTTGAGGTACGGAAACCTAAAAAAAAAACCCAAAAAAAATGCCAAAATACTTATACCAAGTATCTTGATAAGTATGAAAGTAATCATAGAAAGAGCTTTTAGCGAAATGCAGAAACGAATACAGAAGTATGTCAATGATTCAAAGATGCTTTGTAAAAGTTGATGGGAAGTTTTAGTATGGTCTTCTTAAACAATAGCACAGTTTTAAGTTTACGTAAGCTTCTGTAAAAATATAAAAAAACATATCTTTTTTTAATGTTCGACTTCAAGACTTTATTGTATATTTTATGACTAATTATAATATAAAATTCTGTAATCTCAGTATTAACTTTAATCATTAAATTTCAGCCAAAAGGTGATTTAGGTAGTATCGCTTCCTAAACATTGCTGACCGCCCCCCTCCTCCTCAAGACGCTGCCAGTGCGGTGAACGATGGTGTCTTATACCAACAGTTTTTGCTTTTAACTAAACTCTTTGGCATCATTGGGGATTACGGGGCCATGTAAGGAAATTTTAAATGCTTAAGGATAAATCGGGAAATAAGGAAATATTGCTAACTTTTGGTATCTTGGAAAACTATATGTTCTTCAAAAATATGCACTATTGCCTTTGTTTAAAAGGAGCTCTGACATGGTGAAAATTGGCTTCACCTTAAAAAGTGCAATTTTTTGCAGTTAGGTCATAGCGTACAATATAAAAAAATTAAAACTTTCACGAAAGGTAGAATCACAAAGTGACTGGATCTCTTTTGGTACGGAACCTTAAAAATACGGGCGGCTTACGGAGTCAAGTGAAAACATTCGAGTCTTAGCATGAAATAAGTCGGTGTAACCTGTCATCCATGGTATAACCATAACCAAATATGTAGGTCCATATTTGGTTATGGTTCTATTCATAGGCGTATTTAGGGGGTTGTTTTACGGTTCAAACTCTATTTTAGTAACCTAGTAGTTTAGTGAAACCTAAACTAGTAGTTAACTTGTCAAAAATCCTTTTATATATTCAATATATTCAATATAATTTTATTCAGATTAGGCTACAATAATTGAGCACTTATGAATGTCACTACGCCATCGGTTCGTAAGTCTACAGGGCGGGAGACCTTGTACTGAGAAGAACCGGCAAGAAACTCAGCAAGGGCATTTCTTTTCTCCCTTTCTTTTACAGCGTCCAATTAAAATATTGGAAAATGCCCTCCCTATCATAAAAGGACACTTTCCATTACAAACATAAAAAAAACATAAAATATAAAGCACAAGCACAACATAAAAAAGTATCTAATATAAACAAAAGACAGTTTATGTATTCATCACTAAGAAATAATCAATGTATAATATGAATGTATATATATGAGCAACCTAAAATGTCGAGTGAATCCTCCTTCCCTACAGCTACGGTAGTATTAAATACTTAACTAACTGCTATGCTGCTAGTTTTATCTTACGTCTACAATTTTACCTAAAAACCTTGGACGATTTATTATCAGGTGTTGTGCGTGACCGAGCACAAAATCAATCAAACACCAATAAATCGACGGCGGGGATCGAAAACAAATTTCCATGATCTAAAAGAAAGGGAATTTAGATTTTCGTAGTTTTCGCAAACGAAACCATTAATCTTGTTGAGTCATTAGATTGGAATCCGAAACTCATCTGCCCTAAATTAATTTTGGTTTCTTTCTGATTGAGAAATGATTCAAGGAAGTATTTCAGTCAAAAGGTTCGGTACCTATACCAATGTTGGTTCGATGGTGTTTGCGAATAAATTAATGACAATGCCAAATTAATCGCATCAAAAACCGATGTAGTTATTAACCGACTTCAAGATTATTATTAATTAATGGTAAAGGTATCTTCTAGAAAGGCTAAAACCAATTCAAGTGGGTATTGCGGTATATCTTCGATAACATGCTTTTAAACTTTATTCGATTTCACCAACAAAGTGCCCTGTGACAGCTGTCACCTTAATGTGACTAGTGAGAAGCACGTTTTAATCGATATTGGGGTTTACCGATTTTCGATGATCGTGTATTATAAATCGATATCATTAAAAATCCCGTCATTTTTTGTGTTTTATTTTGTCCCAATCATATACATACTAACCTAAAAACGATATCCATCTTGTAGAAACTGTACGAACAAGGATAAACTTTTCAGGGTTTTACACTCAAAACTCAGACCATCAGAAAAAGAAGAACTTCTTTTATTATCGTTACAGGTCTAAAACATAATACAATTGAGCTTAGCGCTACTGTCTATAAAATATTTCGATGCCCACCTTAATAAGTAGGTGTTTTTTAATATGATATCAGTGCTTATTGCACTAACTGTAAATATAATTTGGTGATATTTTTAAGCATGTCTTATTTCTTCTCTTTGGAGATTAAGGGCCTTTACAGACGAGACTTTAGAGACAACACCCGTGGACTTGTTCTGACCCGTCTCGCTGAAAGTTACGCAGCGCTGCCAACTTTTTCATACTGTGTATGTTTATTGTATGTTAATATATTAAACATACATACAACAAATGTAGGTAACATATAAGCGAGTATTTAAATTTAAAAAAAGAATCTAATTTCAAATACCTACTTTTTTAAATGTAACAAAATTAATTAATTTTACATCGATTTATTAAAAAGACTATATTATTCGTTAGGTAAATATATTTTTGTTTATTAGTGAGAGCTTTAAAAAAAAAATAATCGATAAAAAAGCATCTCCTTATAGACACATGAAATACAAAAATTGGCAGATTAGACTAGGTTTTCGTAAAAAAAATTTGAAAACATTTATTGTCCATCAAATGGCAGAAAGAAAAGTAAATCAGTAATTAAGTACATACTATAAATTTGATGATGATGATGTTTGATTTATCCTTGCGGATAAAATTAAAATTAGAATCATACAAAAAGGCGTCTGTGAAACTTGGTATGCTACGGTTTTCTACAATTATACCATAGAGCACCGCCAAAAATTGAGACACAATTGGTTTTAAAAATATGCATCATCATAGTTAAAGCGCAATTTTACCGAAATTCCTATTATTTTCTTCATTCCGTTGAATGACGACTCCATTGCGTCCAATAATATCAAATTTCACACACATAATAAAGACGTGGCTCATTCGCTAGCCTTTCAGCGAGAATAAAACCAAACATCATTACATTTGTTACCTACCTACTTTCTTTCTTTTGATTTGATTTTTGATTACTTTTGTTGGGATAATATTTTTTAACATTTTTTTACGAAAAATTATCTTTTCGCCGATTATTGCACTTTATTTGTGTGTTAGGTTGCTTGTGCTTCTAATCGTTTATGACATTTTAATGCAAAAATAAGTCGTACCCAATAACTCAATATTTAGCTTAATATTTTAAACCGTTAATAGATTTTTTAAAAACGAAATGATTTAATCCGATGTTCGTGAGTGTCTTAGTCACTTCACTATCAAAACAACAACAGATCATAGAACGTTGCTGTTTATCGTAGAAGGGGTTAGGTGTATTCCTGAGTTTGGAACGTAGTGCAAATGTTTTTAAATGTGTTTTAAGTTTTTTTTTTGTTTCCTCGTTCGCAAAGTAAGTGATACAATTTTTTTTCAATTTACTGACCAGTTACATATAAATATGAGATAAAAATATTTTTCAGACCTCAGAACCTTGTTTTAGCCTCGACTAGTTCATTTTTGCTCAAGAGGGGTAGGAGAGCGAAACGGCTGAGCTATTTCAAGTGACATGTTTCTCTATTTTGCACGCAACAATACTCCTCGCTCGTGTTTTTGGTACGTAGTACTGTCACTCACAAATAAAGGATAAAAATATAAATTGACCCGGCAAACGTTTTTTCGCTGTAGCCTCCTCTTTTACCCTCTTTCTTTATCTCATGCTAACCTCTTTCCCCTCTGCCATTTCAATTCACACCGAAAACACGAACTACTGCTAAATGACATAAAGTACACTCATTTGAAATACCCACAGAACATAATAAGACTACCCAGTAGAAATGCTATGTAAGCACGGCGAGCGTGCCGCGGTCTTGAGCAGCCGCTCAATCCCGGGCTACATCGCTGTGTGTAGCTGCGCAAAAATATTTAAAATGCCTTTCTATGCAGTAATTACTTGCAGTGCAAGCAGCCAGATATTAAATATGTCAAAGGGAGGAATATCTTTTCATTGGTGAGTAGAAGAATACATAATTATAAGCTTTTACATAATTATAAGAAAAATAACCTTAAAATCAAAATTGTCATTGATAAACAATATCTTAAAGTATCAAAATAGAAGCAATATACATTACTGTCAATGTTCCTCGGAGTCACAACAAGGACCTTTACTAGAAAGCAATTTATAATTGCCGTAAGCAACAGAGTCGTAAGATCGATGCGTATCTTTCTGGTAGTGATGTCCAACGATATTTTATTGCTTCTATCGACATTTTTCAGAGTGTCTAGTTCGAATCAGAACTTAATGTTTTATAACACTGATTAACGTACCTACTGCCAATTTCCTACTATTTTGCAATAATTATATTCAATAGGCCTGAGGTTTTGAAATTGTGAGTTTTATTAACCACTCTACTGAATATGTGTAAATAATGTCAAAATTCTAAGTTTTAATACTTTCAATGTCCGTAGCGAATTGGATAAAAGTGCTAAAACAGAACCCTTATAATTTTGTCATGTCCGTCCGTTCGTATGTTACAGTCTTTGCCGGTGCAAAAAAATGTTTGTAAACTGGCCTACAGCTTTGTAGTCAACCTGAAAAAAAAAAATCATTTGTGTGAAAAATCACAGTTGTGTGAGGGTGTCGTTGGATAGGTCTGCAAAAAAAATTGGTAGTTTCTAAGTAACTTATAGCGAGTTATAACTTATAACAAAATCGGTTTATAAGTTTTTTTGAATATCCACATTCTCATTCTTCAGAACCCTTGCTCAATGCGTGTAACTATTAATGTCTAAAATCTTACGTAATTTTTTAGGATCAAATTTATTTGAAGACATAATTTTTCTACTGATCGGTAGCTATCCGTCATCAAATCAGTCACAGACTCGATAAAGGCCATAGAATATTTTATATAGAAAGGTATATGAATGTGAGGCTACACTATCTGCTAAAAACTAACGAAAAACGGTCTAAAAGGCAACTTTACAATAAATATATTTTGTTTAAAGGACAGTCATTATATATTTTGTTTAAAATCAGGCAACTGACTGACGTAACCACAGCAAGTCTTTTTTTAAAATTGGCTATATCGACAGTATAATGTTTTATGGTATAAAGCATATTTATAATACAAAACAAGGCTGTACGAAGCATTTATAAGCTGGGTAGCTGGGATCTTCTCAGGATTATTTTTAAAGAAATAAATGAGTGATTGAGGGGTATCACTTCAAAAATCTTATTTTTTGAAGAACCCCATACTGTAGTCCTCAGAGAAAACCTTAGCAGAGAGCTCATTCCACAACATGAGCGTTCGCGGGAGGAAGTTACTCTGAATTTCGGTTCTAAAGTATGAAAATTAATTCTCAGCCGATTGCGAGCGGTGAGGTGGTAAAAAGTAGCCGCGGGCATCATTTCTAATAATTCCTAAGAACCTATTGGATGCTCGCAATAAAACAGTATTGTAATTAGTTTGTAAAGCAAATTGAAGTTAATTCTCTTGATTATTTGAAAGTGTTTCTAGAAACCCATTTGAATTATAATTTTGTATTTTAAGTTAATCTATAAAAAATAAATTTACTTTAATACTGGTAATTGGTTTTTTTTTTCGATAATGGCTAAAATTATGATGAGAGACGGAGAATGACATAGAATTCTTTAAATTCAGGACGATTTAAAACTTCCCTAAATAATACTATAATGAGTTCCATCTGGACGACCTATAGCTACTGCTGTGGCAAACTTTCTTCAGTACTACGTTCTGAAGCTATGAGTGTCAAAGTACTTATTTAGGTACGAGACAGAAAGCCAGCAAGAATGGAATTTCATATCTTAATAAATATTTTTTAACATTGCACATGGGATGACCAAAATCGGTGTAAGTCGGTTGGAACGTTGGGAAGCGCAAAAAGTATTTATATATATTATACATAGAAAACGCCCAGTCTGAAGACAATTATATGTTCATCACAAACTGTTTTAGTTCGTTGTTTCTAGTTCATATAATATAGATCAAAATAATAAATCTTCGTTCGAGAGAAAACATTTCATAAATGCCATATCCATAGCTACATCATCAATAATAACCAATATTTTCATTGCAAAGGCAAAACTTTAACTTTGAGCCAGGACTTGAACCTGCAACCCTTACAGTCCATGTAAGCGCTCTGCCGTTTGAGCTATCAAAGCAGAATTCTTGGCAATGAAATTCCTAATTACATCTTTGAACGTCATAGACACACAATTACTAGGGACTTATGATTTGCTCCTAGCAAATAAATCTTACGAATTACCAATTTTTCATAAACCTAAAATCAATAACAATACATATGCACAGGGATAGTCTATCTTCGTTTGACACCTAGTCGCCTAGTCTAGTCGTCATCATAGTTACAACAACTTTGATTAATGTCTCAAAAATGTAAAATTTACTCGTTTAAGGCCTCTTAAGTAAGACTAGCTGACCCGGCAAACGTTGTTTCTTTCTTTAAAACATCTGCCGCACCAACCTATTGTGATAGAGTTGTACTAATTCAGAAACCTTCCTCGGCATGTGAATAGCAACTTACCAAAATTTCATTACCATCGGTGTACCCTTAATGCGCGTGTCCGACTTGGACTTGACCCTGTCTGACTTGCACTTGACCCTGTCTGCCTCGCAATTGACCCATTTTTTCTTTTCAGAAACCTTCGCCGGCATGTGCATAACAACTAATTAAAATTTATAAACATCGGTTTACCCTTCACTTGACCCTGTCCGACTCGCACTTGACCCATTTTTTATCAGAAACCTTCCCCGGCGTGTGCATAACAACTTACCAAAGTTTCATTACCATACCAAATTTATTACAATTGATGTAACCTTATTGCGAGAGTCCGACTCGCACTTGACCCTTTCGGAAAATCCTTTCTTATCGGATGCGTCAGTCAATCAGGACAAAGCATTTTATATATATAGATTGTTCATAAGGTTATATTTTATTTTATGTAGTAAAAAAGTGGATTTTATAAAGTTTAATAATAATTTGACCTAAGTATGAGTAGATTATTAATTTTATAGTAAGCAAAAATATTATCTTCTATCGATATGGATTTATCGACATCGCCTGTCCCTAATACTTTTCAAACTGACCACGCCTATTTCATCGTGATTGGCTAAGACGCTCGGCTCTTTCAAAATTGCGAATGTATTTTGGCGACAGCGGTTCCAGTACTGTTTGAGTAACATCGCACTTCTAAAGACTTATAATGTTAGATTATACCTTGATATAAGGGTTACATAGCGACGAAGGTATGACAAAAAATTTCATTGGAAATTGAGAAGCTCGTGTTTCAGTGAATTTGATAAATGAACTTATACACATTGTTTTTGCCTCGACTAGCTCATTTTTGCTGAAGAGGGGTTGGAGAGCGAACTGCTAAGCTGTTTGAAGTGCCATATGTATTCAGCACGCAACAATAACACCTCGCTCGTGTTGTTGGCAAGCAGCATTACATACTTACATGCGGTTTCACGAGGAAAACAAAAAGTATATTAAGCCCATTTTGTGTACCGTTACTAGCTAACCCGGCGAACGTTCTACCACTATAGTATCCTCTCCTATATACCTCTCCTGCTTTCTCCCCCTCTTCCTCTATCTCAAGCTTACCCCTTTCCCCTCTACCATTCTAGTTAATACCTTACTATTATAAGTAAAAAATATGTTTAGGTACAAATTCAAGGAAATCTTTTTCAGGATCACCAGAAAACCTCAAAAGTATTTACAGTGCAAACAAACTTTTCTGACCATTTCTGATCCTCTCTCACCATGTATTTGGTTGCTAGTGTCGTTGTAAGTTTTTTTTTTTTTTCTGAACTGACTATGCATTTGGCTGTTGCAGCCATTACTGCTTCACCGGACTTTTGGGGCGAGACTCTGAAGGAGCCTCAGCCCATATAGCGCCCAACGCTCAAGGGCTTCCCGGGGGGGAAGCCTCGGCTTAGGTTGTCGCTCTCGGGGGCGTCCCTTCGACCGGCGTGAGTCTCGAACCCGAAGGTGAGTCACCGCCAGGAGGGGAGTTCCCCGTTACGCGGGTACGATTGCGATTGAGTGGGGGCGAGAAGCGCCCCGGCACTCTTTGATACCTAGTGTATCCTTGTGGGCGCCGACAAACCCGGGGACGTCGGCGTCGTGTTTGGAGGGAGGCCCTATTCGGGGAGGTCGTAGAGACTAATCTCGCTATCCGGACAGCGAGATCGTCATCTGGGGACGTTAGTACGTGCCGAGGCCGCCTAACAATAGTTGTACGACCGCGACCGGGTCGATCGGGGGGACGATACGTTGTGGATTGCACAATTAATCGATTCGGGTGATTTTGCGTACGCTCGAAAAAGCGGACTGCCAAGTCTTTAAAGTATTGGGGAATCGTGGGAAGTTCGAAGTCTCTGTGTAGGTCCGCATTGCGAACGTACCAAGAGGCTCCAGAGGCCGCTCTGAGAAAGCGGTTTTGGAGGGTCTGGAGTTTGTGGAGATTGCGCTTGGGCAACGCAAAGACTACGCTAGCATAAGCTAGTATGGGACGGATGCAAGTTATGTAAAGATTTAGCTTATTTCTAAGCGACATCTTACTATACTTGCCTATCATGGGATAGAGACGGCCGAGGACAAAAGCGGCTCGGTCTCTGACTATTTTGGTGTGAGCTTGGAAGTTCAAACGACTATCCATGGTCACACCGAGATATTTGGTCTTATTTTGCCAGGGAATGGCACGACCGAAAAGAGAAAGGGGAGAAGGCCGCGGAGGGCGGCCTAGGGTAAAAAGGACGGCAGAGCTTTTGTCGGGATTCACCTCGATTCTCCATTTCCGAAACCACTCGCCTAGGGCGGTGATAGCGGGTTGGAGTCTCTCAGTGATTCGACTCACTTGCCTATCTGTGGTATAGAGAGCGGTTTCGTCCGCAAAGAGGGCTAGATTGGTACCTATCGTTTTAGGGATATCGTTTGTGTACAGAAGGTACAAGATGGGGGCGAGCACGGACCCTTGCGGGACTCCTGCTTCTATGGGACGGGGGGAAGAGAGAGTGCCTTCGACTTTGTAGCGAAAGCTACGATTCCACAAATAGTCTCGTATGATGAGCACAAGACGATCTGGCAACTGAAAGTTGTACAGTTTAAAAATTAAACCGTTGTGCCAGACTTTGTCGAAAGCTTTCGCTACATCGAAGAAGACAGCGCCCGTGTGACGGGTCTTACCTAACGCTGGCTGAAAGCCAGTAAGAATATGTTCCGTTATGCGGAGGACTTGATGGACGCATGAGTGTTTGGCACGGAAGCCGAACCGCTCGTCTATTAAAATGCCTCTGGAGACTATAGCGTTCCGTAGGCGGGCGAGAAGGAGGCGTTCATAGAGTTTACCAAGGGCTTACTAACTTAATGTTTGATATTAGCGTGATATTTAAAAAAAACTTAAATATATTTTATATAGTTATTAATGAATAGTGTAAAAAGTGCAGTGGGTGTAGGTGTAGGGCGCGATCGCGATTGTGTGTACGAGTGTGTTACAAAACCAAGAAACAGCGGTTGCCAGAACCTGGTGAGATTGTTCCATTACTTTGTAGATAGGTTTTTACTTGCCTGCAACCGCCCACAGTATAGGTAGTACTGCATGGTGCGACCTGTGCGTCACGGAGTTTCTACTCGAATCGGTTAAGCTGCTCTTATGTGATGCATGACAAGTATTCCTAAATTTATTGCAATTGATAGTGCTATTTCTGAATCCGCGAAACTACCTATTTGTTTTTCGCAAATGTTGTCAAAGCGCGGAACTTTAACAGTGGTATCATATACCTATATAGCCATAAAAGCTGCTGAAGAGTAAAGAAACAGACGGTTGCTGACGTCTTACGTTATTTTAAAGTTTTGGAACGTTAATTCAAATAAGTATTCGTGATTATTAACTTTATAAATGCTAAAGGACAAAACAAACATTGGACCAAAAACAACTTCAAATAAATATTCATTTAACTTCTTTATGTTGTCAAGAGTTAGGGTGTTATTTGGCTCGCGATGCGTACAACAACTGTAAAATCATAATACTTAGGTACCTACAAGAATGTTAACGTTCCGCGCCTGGTTGTAAATGTCCAACAGATGTGTAAACCTTTTGCTGATTCCTAATCACTAGGCTAGAGCAGGGAAGTTTGCTGCGCAGGTACCTATTTTGAGGATGATGCAAGAAAAACAATGCAAGTATTTTTATGTTTCATTAGAAACGAGCTTCAATTCTGTTGCAAGCTGCAATACAGCAAGAAATATTTATAAAAATAATGGCCACCAATTGTCAAAATATTAAGGCTACCCCGCAGCAATAGCCGCGTTACTTGAATCTAACACCGCCATATTTATATATCAATAAGGTTTAATTGAGCAAATCCCGAATTGTAATGCGGCAGCAAAACTTGCATATTTTGTCGTTCTTAACAAGTTTAAAAATCTAAGCGTTAAATCGAAATGCGCTCAACCATTCATTTAGGACAAATGCTTGTCTACATAATATAGGCAATAATGTTTGTATTTGCGTTTAAGATGTCGAGCTCTCGCGTTAGAAAACGTTTTATTACCTACTTTTTGTGTTTTTTTTCTTTGTTGTACAACTAAAAAAGAGTTCTTGAAGATACTGAAAAGGATCAACTGAACCGGACATGATCAATTCATTTGGTGGTAAACGGAACCCTATAATGTGGTTTTGTGCTTTTGCCTTTACAGGAGGGTCGATAATATTCAATTTCAATCTGTAAAACATAATTTATTATTTCGTTGTTTTGACTCGAAGGCTCGGCAGCTGCTCACAAACTTTCGCATTTGAGACAGTTTTTATTATTTTTGTAATACATTTGTCGTTAATCATAATTTTATCCCTTGCACCCCCAGGCTGGGACGGCCATGGATGGCTAAATGTTTGGTTTTCATTCGCATAAGTATCGTGTGTGTAGTGCCTTGCGCATTCCGTAGGTATTTATTAATATGCAACGCTCGCACACCGAGAAGTATATTGTATGCCACGTATGTGGCAAGCTATTTCTGAAACTCCAAAATTATAGATAGTTTTGTATTGAGGAAATTAAATTATGATGACGAAGTCTATAACAATTCAGCATATGAAAACGTCTGTGAAAGAAATTTATAGATTACTATTTGCAACTTCAAGCAAAAAAATTAAAAATTGAGTCATTCTAACAAAAATTAATCACACTGCATAAAAACAAATGACAATTGCCTAGCATGTTATTAAATGGAACTATGTTGCTTAAGCTGGTAACTATATGACTTATACATTAAAATCGATAAAACATGCAGTCGGCATGTATTTACTTTCTTTTTGGGATATTTAAAAACAAACAAATACGATCAATAGGTACAGAAAGCACCTATAAATACCTAAATGCATACCTAAATGTGTTTAAAAGGTGATGTATAAGTGTTTAAGGCTTTAAAGAAATTCCTTAGGTACAGGTTCAAGTCACGAAGCCCTAACGTAGGGACGGGTAACTTATAGTCTTCCATAATATTAGTAACTAGCAACACTTATTTGCTAACAAAGACCGAGTTTATCAAATAAATCGCCGCAGAAAATTATACATTTTATGATTTGTGAGCAAGAATAACAAAAAAAAATATATATTATATATTCTTCAGTTCCCGTAGGCGTGTGTGTATGTATGTGTGTGTAAAACACATTTTCAGAGAATAGATTATATTTGTTTATTGACATTCGGTCATAAAAATATAGTAAATGAAACATTATAGCGAAATCAAAATCAAAAATAAAAAAGTATATACCTAATGTATATTTAATTTTTAAGTAAGATTAAATTAAAAAATAATAGTCATAGCTTTCGTATATATACCATCAACATTATGTGGTTGTGTCCCCTACGTCTAGTATAAGAACCCTTGGCAGTATATATACCATTTACATACTGGAATGATGGAAAGAAACTTTGAAATAGGTGCCTACTAATAAATATGAATAAAGGTTCTAAAGAATTTAAATGGAAGGCAAACACAGATGTGGCAGTTAACAAAGTTTGTAAGTATTATTTTAGAGGAAAAAGCCTTTTACTGACGGCGGCAAAAGTAATTGTAAAAATACGTATACGTCAAAACGTTATGCACAAAGGGAACCAAGTAATATAAAATATCTGACTGTTACGCTTATTGTTTGAGGCTTGCTTGCAAGCTGTCGGCAATAAACATCTTACTTATTCTTAACAATTACTGAGAAACTTTCTAAGATAAAGATAAAGCAAAGCTTGTTTTCATGACAAATAGGTTTTGTTATCGTATTCCAAAGTATTCAGCCCCTGATTTAGGATAATTGAGTGTAGAATAAATATGATATGGTTAAATATCCATATCTTACTATAAGTACGATTATATAATAGGTATATAAAGTGAGGTACACTTTTAGACTCTCCTAGCAAGTACGAATACCGACCTTTTTATGACGAATATATCTCACAGATCGACTATAGGTACGATTATATAATAGTTATATAAAGTAAGGTACACTTTTAGACTCTCCTAGCAAGTACGCATACGAATACCTACCTTTGTATGCGGAATATATCTCACAGATCGACTATAGGTACGATTATATAATAGGTATATAAAGTGAGGTACAACACTCTTAGACTCTCCTAGCAAGTACGCATAAGTATACCTATCATATTATGACGAATATATCTCACAGATCGACTATAGGTACGATTATATAAGTTATTTAAAGTGAGGAAAACTTTTAGAGTCACCTAGCAAGTAGGTACGCATGCGAATACCTACCTTGGTATGAGGAACATATCTCACAGATCGACTATAGGTACGATTATATAATAGGTATATAAAGTGAGATACACTTTTAGACTTTCCTAGCAAGTACGCATACTAATTCCTACCTTTGTATGAGGAACATATCTCACAGATCGACTATAGGTACGATTATATAACCCAGGGCGCAACTCATTTTGTATCCAAGGATACATAAGGATAAGTGAATTATAATATGTAGAGCGAAAATATTGTAACAAAAATAGCATAATCATATAAATTTTTTGAAATTTCAAAATTAAAATTGGCGGGCGATAATCTGACAAAACTAATAAAATCCGCATGACGAGAGTACAGTTTTAAGAAATATGATATACATACATATAAGTAGTAGGTGTCTTTAGTTTTCCGTATATATTAAATATTTAAACGACTGAGCATAAAGTGTTAATTTGTTATTTATGAAAGCTTTAAACATGGCATGTCACTAGAGACGCCTACAACCCAGGTAAAAATATTGGTGGTAATGGCTAACAGATGCGGACAGTTTACAGTGGCTGTGACCCTTGGCGCCATAACGGCCGGCGCAAACGGGGACGGGTGGTGAATTCGGTTTGCACACGTAATGAATACGGATAATATTGTAGGTATACGTCAGGAACTGGTGTAGATAGTAGACAGCGATACACCAATTTTAGGGGTATATCACGTTTTTCCTTGTTAGCACCAGTTTTTTGGTGTATATAACGTTACAAAACGCCTGATTTCATCATATATTATACAAGAAAATACAATGCAAACCACGATCTATTGCAATTGAATAATAAAAAAAAAAACCTTATGTCCTTATGTAGATTGAAAACAAACTAATCTCCTATTTTGGAATAATCTATGCTAATATATAAAACTGAGGAGTTTGTTTGTTTGAACGCGCTGATCTCAGGAACGAATGGTCCGATTTGAAAAAAGTCTTTCAGTGTTGGATAGCCCATTTATACATATTTAATATATAAAGTTGAAGAGTTTGTTTGTTTGAGCGCGCTGGTCTCAGGAAGTGCTGGTCCGATTTGAAAAATTTTTCAGTGTTGTATAGCACATTTGTCGAGGAAGGCTGTATATCATCGCGCTGGGACCAGTAGGAGCTGAGCACCAATGAAAGTGTTTCGAAATCGGTGTTTTTTTTTTTTGTTGAGAGCTTTCGCTGCGTGAACGGTTGAAGTTTCGCAGAAATCATGTATGGCAGAGTTGTGCCCCTTTAAAGGTTCTAGAAAAGGGTCCGCGACAGTATGTGTCCGTCTTTTAGGGTTGGCTCACTATAGCCTTTTTATGTTAACCAGATTTGTTCTAGAATGGTGTATTGTTTGCGAAGGTGTTTTTTATAGACATGATATTGATCCTTATCCGAATGGGTACGTTATTCTTCACAAGTATTTAATTTAAAACAGAATTGCCCTTTACATCATTCGATTTCAACGAATATCGTGGGAGATGTCGCAGTTTTGAAATAACATCGCAGTGGCGCGCCTGCAGAAACAGCGTTTGCGGGGTCAGAAAGGTACTTAGCGAAACAACGTTCGCGGGGACCGCTAGTATATAATATAGGTAAGTACTTTGTGCTATTGATTTGACTAAACGTATGTACCTGCGTAGATAACATTTTTAACTAGGTATAGGTATAAATCTTTCCTTTAAATAATCGAATAGGTATAATTATCGTTTCTAAGTATAAAATGTGACCGCACGTTTTTCTAGATTGGATTATGCAGCTGTAATTCACTGAACCCCTACAAAGCATACGTACATACTGTATAGCCACTCACTCATTCCAAAATATAGTATTTCATACGTTTGACGATTTAGAGGTGTTTGTGGAAGCCTTATTTGTGTAAAAGAAAATGACATTGACTTTATATATCTTAACAGATTAGTACCTAGTAATAATACAGTTTCTTTGTCTAAGTAGGCATTGTTCGTACTGGCGAAAATCAAAACAAGACATTATAAGTACGGGTATCGGAAGATACCTGGGCTAAAAACCACTCTTTGAAGGGCTTATAAGTATTTTTACTCACTCAGTTATTTTTTTTTTTTTTTTTTACTTAAACCTAACTAACTACTTTCAGTTAACGTCCTTATAGCCCTGGTATTTCGAGTGTGACCCCGCGCTTAACGTAACAACTCTTATTTTACCAGGCTTTGATAGAAAAGGTAATAATCACAGATTACAACTGTCAGCTGCTGAGAATGCATTGGGTACTTACCCTATTAATAGAAGTATAGGTAGGTATTTGAAGGTATAAATATTTTGAGTATCATTATTGTAGGGCATAACGTGTCTCTGTCTGTTAGTCTGTTTGTGTTTTTTGCAAGGAGGGGACACTTCCGATTCAACATGGGGTTTATTAAATCCATATTTGTACTACTGGCCACGCTGTAGGATGCAGTTACATAAGGTAATCTACGTAATGACTAAAGGAAAAATGCCTAAAGGGCGGAATAGTAACTGAGCTATAGAAATAGGAAGTTGAAACTGAACACAAAGAAACGAAAAACTCAATGGTTGAAATACTTCCTTAAAAACAAAAAAAATCTTGATTATATTAATTTATGATTTTATTAGGTATGCCTAAAAAAAAAAAGTTACTAAAGATACGGGAAATAGGACAACGAAGCTGAAAGTTACAGATACACAGACAAAAACGCATGTCGTGGATACTTCCATAAAAGACCGACGTTACACTTCAAAAATTAACTCCATTTATAATACACTAAGATAGGTACGCCTTAAAAAGGAACTGAAGCTACGATAAGAGGTTAAAGAAACTGAAAAAAAAGCCAATAAATAATAAAAAAAAAAAATGCAGCTATTGAAATTGTGCTACAATGTAATTGAGCTACGCCATTAAATATTTTTATCTTTTAATTTTAGCAAGTACGAACAATAATAAATGAAGCTTTGGAAAAAGGACACCAAAAGTGCTATAATAAACTGGAACGTGAGTTTTGAAAGGCCGCTGCAAGAACGAACAAACAATGGTAACATCCATTTATGATTTACTTAAAAATTAGGTACGCCTAAAAAAGTAACTGCTATTATGGGAACAGAACGAGAAAAACGAACAACTGTCAATTAAGAAATAAAAAAAAACCCAAACTACTATCCTATTTTAAGTACACACCTACGAACTTACACCTAAGAACAGTAAAGCTATGGAAACAGAACACTGAAACTAAACAGCGGTAATAGTATAAAAAAAATCTGGACGCTAAATCAAGCCATCCGAGCAAGGACATGTCACCGCCTACGAGCCCTTCATTCAGGGGCAGAAAAGCCAATCCAGTTCATCCACCGCTACTGCAACCACCTACAATCTCCTACGAGTTTCCGACACTTTTGCGGAGTCAACTTATTATTTACGCCTATAGACACCTAAGAACAGTAAAGCTATGGAAACAGTAAAGCTATGGAAACAGAACACTGAAACTAAACAGCGCAAATAGTATAAAAAATCTGGACGTTAAATCAAGCCATCCGAGCAAGGACGTGTCACCGCCCACGAGCCCTTTATTCCGGGGGCAGAAAAGCCAATCCAGTTCATCCACCGCTACTGCAACCACCTACAATCTCCTACGAGTTTCCGACACTTTTGCGGAGTCAACTTATTATTTACGCCTATAGACACCTAAGAACAGTAAAGCTATGGAAACAGTAAAGCTATGGAAACAGAACACTGAAACTAAACAGCGCAAATAGTATAAAAAATCTGGACGTTAAATCAAGCCATCCGAGCAAGGACCTGTCACCGCCCACGAGCCCTTTATTCCGAGGACAGAAAAGTCAATCCGGCTCATCCACCGCTACTGCAACCGCCCACAATCTCTGCTGAAGTTAAGAAAACAAAAGAAGAAAATAATTTTTTTGCACTGGCTATGTTCATTTACGAACTACGAGTACTATGGTAGGTATATCTAAGAATAATATCTGAAGCTCAGGAAACCAGTCACTAAAAACAAACACTGCCACTGGGGTAAAATAAAACACAAGTGTTGGAACACTGCAACAGTAAAACAACCCTTCACTGAATATTTAAATTTATGTTTAACCTAGTGATAACGGAAACTAATGGAAAATGCCTTATTAACGACATAAACTGAAAACCATTACAAGACAATAAAATGCATAAGTTGGAACGCCAGTCAAGCATCAAAGGAACAAGAGTTGTATTGCTAATTGGAAACTTCTAACGCCACGTTGATGTAAACCGAATAAGCTGGTGCAAATGAATACCATCAAAAAAGAATCAGAACACAGAAGAGTTTAGAAGCCAACACGCAGACCACAAACGGCAAAGCAGTCATTTTTCCCTTCTTGTATATATTAACACTTGTATATATTTATCATCCTGGTACCGGTCGGCTCTATCCTTCCCCCTCCACATTCCAGACTGCGAAGTCCTACACTACCTGCCCTATCTACTCCGTCTTACTGGTGTCTTGGGCAGAGGTAATAGGCACACATAGGAATGCCATGAGATGGACGGGACACTTCTAGAATCACTCACAAATGCGGACTGGAAGCGCCGCATGCCTTCCAGTGGTTGAGGACCCTCCGTTTCTTCAATTACCACCTTTTTGAAAGTTTGCGCTGTTCCAGCCCGCAGTTTTGAGCACTCTACAGAACCCTCTCATCTACAGTTCTTTTCCTATGTGACCCGTTCCTTGAGTCCTTGCAGTGGAACGCTGGCTGGTAAGACGCTGGAACGGAACGGAACGGAACGGGGCGATAGGAGGACGGCTCGGTACGAGCTTTACCTGGCTTATGGATGCCTATAACAATTGCATCTTTCCATTGAGATGGAAAGATGCAATGTTCCATAGCAGCGTTAAAGATCGCTACTAGGAGGCAGACAAGGGGCAGAGTGAGGCGCTTTAGGATATCGTTAGAGATACCGTCCGCACCGGGGGATTTACGGGGGCGTTGGTCTTTGATGACCTGTACGACTTCGTCGACAGTGACAGGGGGCAGGGGGTCTTGTGGAGGCAGAGAAGTTCTGCGCTCCACTTCGCCGTCTACCTCGCGCACGTGGTCGGGGTCGAAGGACTGTGTGCTTAAGGCACATTGGGCTTGGAGGCTAGACGCTAGGCAATCCGCTTTTTCGTCGTCGTTGAACGCGGGAACGTTGTTGGGACGAAACGTCGTCTACGTGAACGCTATACTATAGGATCACTATTTGTGAATAAAGCCATAGCGCGATCTAATTCGACGCCAACGCCATCTAGTTAGCAAATAGAAAACATTTTTATATGGTGAAAAATTTATAATTATAACACATCTAAGTTATGACTTTACACGATTTTTTAACACAAAATAAATGGCTATGTGTGAGTAGAATAATTAATAATTAAGAAGCAAGTCAAATATGCGTCGACAGATTACACGTTGTTACAGAATGCGTTGAAGAAATAAAGGTTCACTGCTCGTTCCCCGTAGGTGATAGCGTGATAATATGTAGCCTATATATTGACCCGACTTCTTAATAATATTCGTGTCAAATTTGAAGTAAATCCATGCAGTACTTTTTGAGTTTATACCGAACATACATACAGACAAACAGACAAAAATTCTAAAAACTATATTTTTGGCTTCGGTATCGATTGTAGATAACACCCCAAGTATTCTTTTAAAAAAATATTCAATGTACAGTTTTGACTTTCCTACCATTTTATTATATACTATTAATACGGGGAAAGTAGTTTTGATGATTTTTGATCACCGCGTTAGAATAGTTTGTTGCATAAGCATTAAGAAAAGTGTATGCCAGTCCATTTGTTTTTAGTTATGAGCGATCAAATTTAAAACACAAGGTGCGCCATTAAATGTGTCCAGGAGTGTACTACAAAGGCTGACTCTTTCGGGAAACAGAAAGCTAACAGCTGACTGTTACAGCTTTTATTTTTAAGAAGGTTTTTTTTTTATTTGAAATTTAATCTTCAGCCCTGCGTTAAATACTTATATACTAGTAACACTTACGCAAAGTATAAAATAAAATAACTCTCTAGGCATTCTATAAAATACCGGATTATAAACATTATTTATTACAGCCGCACGTGACAAAACGTCCCAGGATCAACCTTTTGTTTCTGCCAGGCACTACTCATTCACGCTCGAGGGGTTAGCGAACGTAGCGGCTAAGCTGTTCAAGGATTCGCTATTCAGCCACGACAATGCGCACGTCACTAGTAGGTACGTTGCTAGTGTTGCTACTAATAATTATACGATGCAATATAATACATTAAAATTTTTAATTTAAATAAAAATTTATAGTTGTTTAAAACGAAAAACCGTTTAGGTATAATATCTTCGTAACTCATTTTTGTAGTCAATAAAATAGACTTGTGAGTGATATCAGCGATGACCTAATGCGTGCAATTTATTGTTATATTTTTACTAGCTTTTCCCGCAGCTTTGCCCACGCCGAATTCGGTTATCGCCTTGGTATTCCTACCCATTATTTTCTCTCCCTCCAACTACCCCTGTGCCAAAAATAAAGTAACGCGTAGCACAGTTGCAACAACGTAATCGTAATGTGCCTTACGTTGTCACGTGCAGCAGCAAGTTAATACTAGTGGGAACTCTTGATAGGCACAAAAACCGGCCAAGTCGGCGGCTCGCGCACCGAGGGTTTTGTACAAACTTTTGACTCCATCGCAGCCTAGTTGGTAGTGTGGCCAGCTGCTGTGCAGAGGGTGTGGGTTCGATTTCCGCGCTGGACAAACATTTAGGTATGTCGCAATATAAACATTTGTGTTTGCCGTGAGTCTGGGTGTATTTACATATGATATGTATATTAATATTTTATTATTTGTATCCGTTGTATGGTACTCATAAAACAAGCTTTGCTTACTTATGGGCCAGACGGCGCTGTGTGTGATGTCTAAAGATATTTATTTATTGATTATATTTACATAGGTTTTCCATCATGAGACCAAGTCTCACCGGTTTATGATTAGGTTTTGGATTTTTCCCTGTATTTTTGATGTAACATCTTGCTTTTTGCCAAATTTCCTGATTCTAAGTTAACGGAAAATACCCCATAGGTACAACCCCACCGCAAAAAACTTAAAAATTTTAGGCCTCTATTACGAACTATAACAATAACGAATTAGATGTTTGAAACTTTATTTGAATTAGATATGGCAACACTGTCTCAAACAGAAGGCATCCGTCGCGTCTGAGTTAAAAGTGTCATGGTGTGTTGTGGTAAGCCAGTTCGTGATTTCCGAATACGCAGAATATAGGAGGCGGTACACCGACTATTTATAATATTAACTATAACTAACCGTAAAATCATTAATTTCAAACCAGAGTTTCTGTGTAGGTACTAAATATTGTTATCTGGTTTTTATTATCAGAAGATAAAGTTAAATAATTTTTTTTTTATTTAATATAATAATAATAACTAGTATAGTATTATATAATCTGTGATAATAATAAGAAAGCAGTTTTGTGCCTCATTCATAGTTCGAGAGGATTCAAGTGTTGTATAAAACAATGTAGCTCTGAAGATACTTGTTTTTAGTTTAGGCTTATGCATAAGACAGTAGACTACGGACCTTCGTCAACCGGGCGGTGGTGATAGATTTCCTGATCCGTTTGACTTAAAAATGATTCAGCGGGGCATTTTCCAGGGTGACAGTCTGAGTCCGTTGTGGTTTTGCCTAGCACTAAATCCTGTCAGCACTTTGCTGAAGAATTTAGGACTAGGATGTCGGCTTTGTAGAGGGGGTGAACTCATTAGCCATCTACTCTACATGAACGTTCTCGAGTTGTTTTCCCCGAAACGCGAAGACTTGATAAAGCTGCTAAAGACCACATCAAGATGGAGTTCGGTCTTGCATGTTGAATTTCCAGCTTTCTGAGACAATGACACTAAAATCTCTTTCCGAGACCGAGACATTGGTAAGTCAGAGTCTTCGGGTATTCCTGTAGAGGAAATCTGTAAAGGAACGCTTTTTTAGTCAACTGACAAAAGAGTGTTAAGCACTTTTCTTTTATCTGGCGGTAACAAGGTGCGTGTCTTCAACAGTTGGGTGATGCCTCTGCTGATATACTTCTTTGGCATACTGAGGTAGAGACAGACTGAGCTTGACGTCCTGGATAGGAGAGTTCAACAACGGCTCACATCGCAACGCATGCTTCTCCCGCGCTCGTCAGTTATGATTTTGTACATTTAGCGGAAGTGGGGTGGTTGTTGCATTTTAAATGCCAAAAACGCGCAATCTTAGGGATTATTTTCATAGCAACGAGTGCGAGATACATCGTAATGTTGTGGCAGTTGACAGGGGCCTTACACTGCTCTTCTTGGTGAACAAAAACTGGCGCAAACCCACGATGCTGAGTACCGAGGGCCGCAGGAACGTATCGTATGAAGGAGTGACCTGATGTGGACTTACTTGTTTCAGTGAACTGATTACGCTTCGGAAAGATCTTGAGGGAAACCGAGGGTTTTGGCTGTGCAATGAGGATTAGTACAGTTAAAACAAATTAAATAGAATTAGTGCCTGTGTTGTTCTTTATAACATAAGAATGGTATATCTTTTTGAATTAATAAAATCGGACCATTATTTACAGAGAACTTAAATAATAAAATAACTCTTCCGTGCCGCTAAAAGCCAATGCGCCGCGATTACGTGTGACGTCATCGTACTTGAACGGACTGCGCGCTCGTGCACTCATTCACAAGTCGCGCACGATTCGACGGAGCTGAGACGCGATATGTACCTAAATAAAGTGTCGATACATAAGAAGAGTGTAAATTTGTGATAATTACTATAAAACCAATACCTACACATTATGAGTATTAATAAAGTTGAAGCTGGTTTTGTACAAGCTCAATCAGATAACCTTCCGAAAGTGGATTCTTTTATGGTATTTGAATACCTAGGTAATCATTCGAAGTTTACCAGTGCTGAGATTCGTGGTTGGAAACTACAGAAGTAAGGTTGCACCTTATTTATCTGCCTACTTATTGTAACTTTAGTACTTTAGTTAGATAGAATCCACGCCACCACTCAAGTCCGATAACTAGGTAAGTATACTAGGTATGTATTATTCGTAGCCACCGGCAAATTTACTTTCTATCGAGAGGGTGCGAGGGGTTTGATTCTTTATCTAAGAACGAGTGGACACCGGTAGATTTGTAACGAAATCTTGTCCATAAGAATTATACCTAATAGGTACCTATCAAAGTATAACTTGATATTATCAAAATGAATGTAAAGTAAAAATACAGGGACGTATCTGGAAGTTATGAATTAAGTATTTATTATATCTTGAATAAGAAGATCATTCGCGATTGCGATAAATTGGCATCCGCGGATGGCTTTTGAATTAAAGCAACTAGGTAGGTACCTACATGCGATTTATTTAGTATGGTTCAATACACTAAACTTGCGAACTATGATGGAATTATTAATATATTGTTTGTAATGGCTGTTTCTTGCCGTCTCGCTCATTTTTAGGGTTCCGTACCCAAAGGGTAAAAACGGGACCCTGTTACTAAGACTTCACTGTCTGTCTGTCCATCTGTCCGTCTGTCACCAGGCTGTATCTCACGAACCGTGATAGTAAGACTGTTGTAATTTTAACAGATGATGTGATTTCTGTTACCACTATATCCACAAATACTAAATTCTAAGTTTCTATGAACCAATTCTTACCAAATTTGAATGGAACCAATCTGCCTATTACTCCTTTGATATATGTATAAATTGTTGAAATCTGTTCTCAATCCGCGAAGTTATCACGTAACAAAAAAAAACAGTTTTTTAGCGATAAAAAACACCTTTGGACAGATTTTTTTCAGATCTAAGTCATGACGTGGTATATTGATTAAAATGGTCCGTGAGCGATTTGGTCCATTAGTTTTAGAGAAATCGAGGGGCAAAAAAAAGCTAACATACAAACATAAACGCACACACACATAACTCTGAAAATGATAGCAAACGAATCTCTAGGCTTCAAAACGTAAAGAAAACACAAATTTAGCGATTGCGATTTTTGGACTTATTATAATAACTTCTCTCTCAACAGAATTAAAAATATTTAAGGTGGGCTCCGTACAACAAACGTATTTTTTTTGTCGTTTTTATAGATAATGGTACGGAACCCCTTATGCAGGAGTCCGACACGCACTTGGCCGGTTTTAATTAATCAGAACCAAATAAAACCAATATTTACTGTGAATAATGAGTATACGTATATTGTTAGAATACCTAGGTATTTTTAGGTTTACACATTTATTTCAATTTAGTTTATTTATGCTTATTATTGTTGATGCTGTGAGATTTGTCCAAGTCCAAAGGTTAGGGCATGTCTGTACAGTTAAAGCAAAAATAACGCCTGAACATAGGATAAAAAGTAAAGCGTATTGTTGCATATTTAGGTGTGATGAAAAAGAGTAGATAGTTTTAAACGTGGATAGTCATGACTGTGCTGCCCAAAAGGGAGTCTGCAAACATAGCGTATCGTTTGGCACGCAATAAAATAGTTTTCTTGGCGTTTTAATTTGTGTTTGTACATTTCGGCACTATACAATATTTATTCATGGTTACAAAGTTGAACCGTGCACAAATTCACTTAATTCTTTTTTAGGTCCGTGAATCAAACATAAACACTGCGCGCTTTAATACTGCTAACGGTTAACTGGCGGCCGATGAGTAAGATGACGTCACGCACTCTGCGCCGCGGCAACTCGGCTTTCGACGCATTAATTTGAATACTACTAGTTCATTCAAAATAAAATATACCAATATTTTTGATTTTTCTAGGACTTTAATACTACATTCAAAACTAAAAACCTCGTTGATCCTCATTGTGGACGAGGCAATGATAACCAACAACTACCGGAGGTATATTCTGAAGGACGGTACGGTCGACATTTGTAGGGCATGCCGCCGACCCGAAGAGTCACTCAGGCAAATTATCTCTTGTTGGAAGTAAAAATAAGTATCATTTTGTACTCTTTATATGAAATTCCGAAGACGTGTTGCAGTGAATAAATAAAATAAATTATTATCAAAGTTTGTAAAATAAAATCTGATATTTCTAGGTATAATAAACTAGCTGACCATACTGTTATATCATCACACCGCTCGGTTCAGGACCTATATACATATCTATCTACCTACCTGTCTCAAACGATGGAATTTTTAAATTATTTTGTTAAAAAAAAACAATAAAATAAAAGGGGTGTAAACGTTTCAAACGGAAAAATAACCTTATCACACAGGGAACAAGCTAGTAAGGTAAATATTTCTATTTTTACTTATCTGCCTTTTTATGTTAATAAAAATCTTGTGGCAATTCTCTAAAGAACATGAAATGTTTACGCCTGGCCGTAATAAAAGACAAAGCACTGTCGCCTTGCGCGCCCCCGGGCAATAAAACTGCTCTTAGGTGGTAGAAGTGGAAGCTACCTCGTTGTTTCATTTCAACTGTGTTTCAACATCGTTTCCAAAGAAATTGTTTTACCTTGTACTGTGCAGAATTTGCGGGGATAGAACGCATCTCATCCAAAAATCCAGGGCCGGAATTAGGGGAGGGCAACCGGGGCGATAGCCATTAAGTCAATAAAAACTTCGAAAAAAGATTTTTTTAAATTCTGACTAGTAAACACTATGTTTTTTCCGCTGTTTTACCTTTACCTACTAGTGGTGGTTAATATAACGTATAGCTGATAAATATTACAAGGTATATATTTGCAACGAATAGCGCGCGCTATATAAATATTCAGGTAGGTCTAAAATTATAACGTAATTTTACAACATAGTGCCACGCGCGCTACTCCGTCAACGCGCGAGCCGCGAGTAACTCGTTATCAAAAATAATTTGGGGCAAGGGGGCCTCCACTCTTTGTTGCCTGCCTCCAGACCTCTATATCCGGACCTGCGAAAATCGCCCGCTAAAACATTTCCTTTGTCCAAAGGTTACCTTACCTGGTGGATATGTATCACTCTTGTAGGCAGTGATAAGACTTCATTTTCTTCTTATTATAGTCGTCGATAAGCAATTACTACTGATTTTAGTCGATAAACAAAAATAGCGAGCCCTTTTTAGGGTTACGTAGCCAAATGGCAAAAAACCGAACCCTTATAGATTCGTGTTATTAAGTTAATGTATTGGAAATATTGTTTAGATCACGTTCACATGAGGCTTAAGTACCTATAGAACGCAAAAACTTCAGCGCAAAGCTTCCGGGTAAACTATGTTGAAAGTTGACCCGTCCGGCAAGTGAACATAAAGATTTCTAGAACTGCTAACCTGGAAAAGAGCGATGTACAACTGACCATGCGAGAAACAACTGAAACCGAGATCTACTCCAGCAACACGAAAAGTCTGCCTTTGAGCCTTATTAATTGTCATTGCATTCCCGCCGCGAGCCGCGTCGAGCGCGGCGACCGTTACACAAAAATAATCCTTTAAGCATGATTCAGTATTCACGCGCGATGGCCTATTAGCGTATTTCATGTATAACAGAAAAGACTATAATGATTTTTTAGATGTCACAAAAGACTATAATGATTTTTTATTTAACTATAATAAATTTATAATAAAGTTATAGTAAAGTTACTAAAAAAGAGTGACAATGATATTCGTTGCAAGTGTTTGTATGTTATCTTAACAATGACCTTTGGTAACTTCTAGCAGCATTGTATGCGAGATAGAAGCTATCGTCGACACCGTCGTCGTTAATAGCTCGTGAATTGGAAATCGACGGCGACAATAGTTGGCTGATTCAGCGCTAGATTCAGGTAGATTTTGTGCAAGGAAAAGGTAATTTAGTCACTTAAGAGCTATAACGTTTAGTATAGTTATCTAATAAAATCATTTGCACGTACACTCACGTTCATAAGTCCAATCCCGCGATGAAAAACATATTATATCTATTTAAGCACATATATATCTTATGTGTATGTAACACACATATGTGTTTGTTTCCTTTAAATTGTAACCGATCCTTAACGATTTAGGTTGACTCCCTCGCAGCCTAGTTGGTAGTGTGGCCGACTGCTGCGCAAAGGGTGTGGGTTCGATTCCCGCATTGGATTTATGTGATCTAACATTTGTGTTTGTCTTGAGTCTGGGTGTATTTATGTATAATATGTATGTATTTACAAAAAAAAAAGTAATATATATGTATCTGCATCCGTTGTCCGACACCCATAACACAAGCTCTGCTTACTTTGGGGCCAGACGGCGCTGTGTGTAATGTCTAAAAATATTTATTTTATTTATTTACTTATGTTTTAAAGAGTTTACTTTTTTCTAGTACCGAGTTAATGATACTGTCTTACAATATCTGCTTATTTTACAAGCTATGCAAACCCACGTCATGGTGCATTGGAAACGGTAGTTAACGCTACTCGATACCATAAAAAGGTATCGCTACATAGTACTAAACCTTTTGTATAATTACTTTTCTTTGACTTACGACTGCAGTGACAACTCAAGAGCTTGAAGGGATTCTCAAACAGTGATGTTGATGGGCGCAAGCGGCTCAGGGACCTTATTGGGAACAGTCTCAAGCTATTCAGACTCTGGAATTCGAGAGAAAAATGAATGCAAGTACATTCACGTGTTTCGAGAGGTAAGTCAAACTTCCATACATTTTTGTCTGGAATTACAGAGGCCGAAAAGAAAAGAAAAAGAAAATCTTCATTCGACGTTACATCACAACACTACATGCTAAAACATACGTAAGTAATTAAAAAATAAGGAGGAAAAAAAATTGAAAATTTAAAAAACAGAGAAATAAAATACAAATTACAGAAAAATAAAAAACTAATTTAACATCACTAGGTAGGTCTTAACCTGTGCTGCAGTGCATCACCGAATAGGTGTCAGCTCAGCATAATATGCTGCAGTCTATAATAGGCTACAGCACTGATAATAACCTCCCAGGACTGGCCGTTGTGGAGAAACATTGAGGAGGCCTACGTTTAGCAGTGAACGTCTTCCGGATGAGGCGACGACAACTACTATTCGTTGTAATAATATTATTAACATACGTTTTATTACAAAAAGATATATAAAGTTAAAGCGAGAAAGATAGGTACAACAACAGAAATCTAACTCCATAATAAACTTTAAGGTGGTAAGTAGTTTGTAAGTGTATCTAGGGCGTAAGTTCTATCAAACTTGTTACACGGACTAGAAAGTTGGATGAACAAGTTTGGTTCGAAGTGCGACTAAGTTCTTCTAAGGCAGTTTATAATGAACTGAACTAAAACAACGTTTGTTAATTACAGTCTATCAGTCAGCTTGAAATGAAATGATATTTTCTATAGAAAAACACGACAAGAAGAAAAAGAAATATTAGATTGTATCACAAGGGAGCAAAATAATATTTTTACGGCAAGGGTGCACGAGGTAAAATAATTTTGTTACCGAGTTATAGGTAGACTATACTTTTTATCATCTTCTATGAGAAAATAAGTAACTGCAACTTATAAATAAGAATAGTAAGTTTATTTATTTACGTACAATTAGTAACAATAAGACATACATAACATAGGAACAATTAGAAGCTAATATTTATATGAACAATAATGGAAGTGTATCAGTGCAACAGTTTTTCAGGACTATCCTTTTATCATTTATCACATTTTAAACTACTCATGCTCTGAAAGAATCTTCATGCATATTCAAAAATAGGGTTGAAAGTACGTGTTTGCAGAGATTATTACTTTCTAGCCGGTTTAGAGGGAAGAAAAAAAAAGCACTTTCTATTTCAAAGCTGACGAAATAATTAAATAGCTTCTTTGTATTTGATACAGTGCTATCTGTAATTATAAAAAATTTCACTTTAAAAAAGAACTCACTATTAATACACAACAGAAAACATAACCATAGCTTGTAATTATTCGGTACAGCGCCATCTATGTTAATAAAAGTGAATTAATATTTGTTAAGTAAATTAAAACTTTAATTATATTTTATTATCCTCGCATTTGCAGTGTAAAGCACTATGTATCACTCGGGATGAAAGACGATCAGTAATCAGTCACTTTCACCCCTTGATGAACAATGTACTATTAAGCGTCCGATACAATACCATCTAGGGTTAATATTATACTTTCATTAGCTTTGTTTTGTTAGCGTAATTAAGAGCTACGACATCGCATAGGCATTGCAATCGTTCTGTTCACGAAACGTAAACAAACAATATGGCCGTTCACTATTATGACATCTCTTCCACTGCTAGCATGTGCAGCCAATGCGTTGAATGCGGTCTGAAAGTGACGTCATAGCGCATTCATTTTTGGTCAACAGAACTAACGAATGTGCGCATAGAGAGCATTGAGCACATTTAAAGCGTATAAAGCATGTCAACAAAACGCCCCTTATTATCACTAGTTAAGGAAGTCGCATTTATAGTTTTATAAGTATCTATCTAATATAATAGATTTATGAGCAACCATGATATAGACACGTAATAATAAGATTTTAGCTGTCCAAATTTAAGGAGATACTCAATTCATGCTATATTATACCTCACTCTGCGAAACCTTTTAAATACCAACACACTCTGTTGGTAAGAGATAAAGTTAATTCAGAAACAAAAGCTGTTGTTTCTGAACTAATTTTACAATCTTGTATTATTCTTGAACGAATCACGCCATCTGAAGTTTTATCATTTAACTAAAGTAAATTTATCAGTAAATGTTGTTTAAGACAAACAATTGTAGATATACTTAGCAAAACTATTTAATACAATAGATAAATATTTTATTTAAATATTTACTTACTTATAAACTAATAAACTAATAGGTATACAACTTATTTTTCTTCAAATATTTATACACTGAGTATGTATAAACCATAGCAAAATGTCAAATAAAGCAATTTGTTTGGAAATTGAGTAATGCGGTAACTAAAATAACAGACATGTACCTCTATTTAACATGCTGAAATTATTTTATATCTCTTTCTGAAAAATTGCTTAGGGTGTCGCAAAATTTTAAAATGAATTAATTTAGATGTAGGTAGCTTCTCTTTTTGTGGAAAACAAACAAAAACTTTAAACGAGCAATACTTGTATATGTATATATAGATATAGAATCTGAATCTCGGAAACGGCTCCATCCAACGATTTTCATCAAAATTTAGTACCTGCGTACTAAAAATTGGGTGTCGGGGGCGATAAATCTATCTAGGTTTCATTTTTAGAAAACGTCGTTTTAACCATGTTTTCGGGCAATGATAAACCGAAAAATATTACTCTTCCTGACATATATTGGCGAGTTGTAATATGTACTATTATTTTCCGACACAGGAACACAAAAGCTACTTGACAATATATGGCGTTGTTAAAAAAAATAGCAAAGCTCGGTCTCCGGGTACTATGTCTTAATAAGATTAAATATTGTTCATCAGATTCAATCTTATAATTAACCATGTAGTCTTAACGTACATCATTTAGAAATTTGTTTATGACAGACTTCTAAATAAATAAAAATCATTTTCTGCACACCATTTGGATGATTTCTTTTTTGTTGTTTTCGTAATTGTCAGGACAAGATTTTTTGTGATAGAAAAATTCGGTCCAGCGCGAGTTGGACTCGCACACTAGGGAGTGAATAGAGTATGGGATAGGGAAAGAGATAAGAAAGTGGAGGAGAAAGAAAAAGGAGAGGGGGCAAAAGTGATCCAACGTTTGCAGGTTGATCTAGTCAATGCCTATACCGATATTATAAAGAGATAAAATTTAGAATGATCCAAAGTTCCCACGGACAAAGGTATTACCCTAGATGAAACCGTGGGGTTTGCCTAGTATATAATAAACAAACTGACTGACTTAGATATCAATCCTCAAACTAAAATACTGAAGTTTGAAGTTCTTTTAAAACGTAGGTGAGCACTAAGAAAGGATTTTCCCACATTATACATATATGGGGGTTGGAAGTTTGAATGGAAATCCGACATTTTTGAAGCTTGAAGCATGGAAATTGGTGGTTATTTAGTCTTAACGCTTTTAAATATTAAGCTAACTGTGAGGAAATAAATAACATCTTAGGTAACATCAACTGAAGAAAAATATTACATTATTGTTCGACTCAAGAGGCGTGTGACATTTTCTACAACACACTCAACGATACTATACGTGACCACGTGCCTGTTAAGACCCCTTCTTGTAAAAATTAATACCCCATTTGGTATAGTGCTGCTCTAATAAAAATAATTAAAGAAGAATCAAAAGCTCACAAAAGTTGGAAAAAGTTTGGCAATTTATTAGCTTACGATGAATTCTCATTTTTACGTTAACGACTTAATCGCGTCCAGACAGCTTGTTTCGCGAATTATACTTAAAAGAACTAAAGACACTATTAAGTACAGACCGAAGATATTTTGGACATTTGTGAAGTCTTTGCGCGGAGTATTAAGCTATCCCAAACAATTATCATATCTCGGAAACAAATATACAGAAGGAAAAACGAAACTTTTAACATTTTTTTCAAGAATGTTTTAAGTGTCCCTTCTATTTAACCAATCGGGCTCAGCAATGGTGCCCCCGGAACTGAGACTACTTGATATTTCCAAAGGAGCAGGATGTGACGGAATTCCCCCCTTTTTTGGCGGAATTGTGCTCAAACTTTGAGTGTTCCAATCACTATAATTTTTAATTTATCACTCAGCGAAGGTACATTTCCGGAAATCTAGAAAAAACACTCATTGTCCCACTACACAAAAAGGGGTCAAAAACTAAAATTGAAAAGTACAGAGGTATCGCAATTTTAAATGATATTGGTTAAGTTTTTGAGCAAATAGTTTTGAATGACATTTACCGGGTGATAAGTAAAGGACTACCAATCACATAACACGGATTTCTAAAGAACCGCTCCACCGTTACTAACTTGGCATGTTTTTTTAATTATGTTTTATATAAACATAGATAATGGTGGTCAGGTTGATGTGGTCTACTAAGATTTCGAAAAAGCCTTCGACCGTGTGGACCCCGTCATCCTTCTTAGGAAACTACAACAACTTAACATGCACGGGGACTTGATCCAAAGGATTAAAAATTTAGGATTTATAATAAGAACTTGCAAACTTTTTAACGACATAAACACTTTAAAAATTTTGTATTATGCTTACGTCCGAAATACATTGGCATATGCCAGTCCTATTTGGTCCCCTCAGTACACTGTACACAACGATCGCTTAGAATGCATACAGAAGAAATTTGTTAAGCACATAAACTTTCGCTTCCTTAAACCCCCCTTACCTAACTATAAAGATACTTGCAAATCATATAACTTAATGACACTGGAAGACAGACGTACACTGATAGACGTATGCTTTCTGTACGATGTAGTCCGTGACCACATAGACTGTCCGGAGCTTGTGGCGAGCATAAAATACAATGTCCCAGCACGCCACTCCCGTCGCCGGCCACCACCCTTGCTGCATGTGCCAACCGCAGCCACCAATTACGCACGTAACGCCATCTCGAAACAAATACCGAAAGTTTATAATAAGATTTTTAGCGACCCTCTTCATTTTAAGTAAACAGAAATTTAAAGCCAAGGCTACAACGATTTTTAACACAGTGCAAAGTTAAAAGTTTAATGCAAAATACACCTAAATACACAGTGACAGTATGCTGTTAACAACTTACTCACATGCGTGAATACCAATAAAAGTATGTATATACGATTAAATGTGTGTGTAAATATATATGTAAATGTGAGTAAAATATTAAGGAAAATAAGTTATTTCATATAGACATATTATTACAACATAACTTATATTAACCAAGCCAATCAAGTCAAATAAATAATATCATTAATTATAATTATAAAAAATACTAAAAAAAAAATACTTACTATAATACAAAATATATCTTAATCCTTATATAATTTATATATAAATTGTATCATCATTATATTATTAAAGTATGTATATATTATTATGTATATGTGATGTATGTTTGCGTAAATAAATATTGTTAAGGTGAATAAAACAATATAAAACTATGTTATTAGATAACCATGTTAAGACATATTATACTATAACACCAGCCAACCTCGAATAATTAATTAATTAATATTTACATAATAATTTAGGGCACAACTTTTTGTACCTATCTCATCTATGTCAAGACGGGGCACAACCGAGGCGCGCAATTCGCGTATTTTCAAGTTAGTTACAGGAGAAGGTATTCCATGCTGATTTCACTAACCGTCCATAAGCTTTGTTTTATATACGCATATACTAAGAACCTTAAAAAGGCTTTACTTAAATGTAATTGTACTATTTCATAAGGTATCATTATAAAGCTGTTAGTTTTTGATAATAATAAAAAAAATTATAATAAGATTTTCTTGTTGGGGTATAGTAGGGTTGGAAGTTTGTATGGAAATACGTAATTTATCTAAGTAACACCAGAAACAGTTAAAGATTTCTTTGTCCAAATTTCCACGCGGCCTCAGTCGTAGGAATAAGCTAGTATTTTAATATACCTACAGTATTTTAATAAACGCAAATAACTTTACGTTTCCAATTTTTTAATTTCAAGACTTGGAAAAGGGCTAAAATATAAAGGTATTTTATGAAAACTCTCGACAAAGGTACCCATATATGTAAATAGAACGGAGCATATCCCGTTTCACCACACACCGTTACCCCTCGGTTGAAGCTATAAAACTGTCCAGATAAGACGTATAGGTGCTGATCCTGAGGCTATATAAATGAAACCCGCATGTTGACGAAAATGTGATTTTGTTTATCGAGACTATTACTCTGGTAAAATTCGTAAATTTTGTTTGCCTTCCAAAAAAATAATTATCAATAATTCTTGTAATTTGTAGTTTGAACGAATTGCCAATTTTTACTTAAAACTCTGCCAAATATATCTCTAGCTTTTGCCAGCGAAATTTTTGAATTTTAGGAATTTGGTTTTCGGCGTGGGATTCTTATGGCAACTCCTTGATTATACTAAAAAGTTTTTTTATAGCAAGCTATAACCGTAACTATAGTTCGTTCGAATGGAATTCGGTAATGATTACTCAATTGATTTTTTTTTTATTTTTTGAAAATTTGATGGGAAAGAAATACCTATGTCCTTCTCCGTATCTTCAACTATATCTGTGCAAAATTTCAGCTCAATTGGATGCTCCGTTGCGGCAGGATGGACTAACAAACGTTATAGTTATTCCCGCAGGATTTTTTTGGTATAGAAAGTAGCCTATGTCCTATTCCAGAAACTAACCTATATGTGTGCCAAATTTTGTCTCGATCCGTCCAGTGGTTGAAGTGTGTTTGAGTAAAAAGTATCCATCCGTCCAGACATACTTTCACATTTATAATCAATATAAGTAGAAAAAGTGAGATGGGATATTTTTAAACTGCAGGTGTAGATAATGAGCAAGTTATTTAGCTTTGTAACAAACAGTTTCGGAGAATTAATTGCCCATGACAGTCTGATATATTTATTTCTTTATTTACACCGAAAAGTATTCCGTTTTTTGTTTAATTTTAGCACGTACCAGTAAAAATATAAATTATGGTGATTTCACAGGTCAAACATTACAATATATTTGCCTACAGCTAAAGTAAGTGAAACAGACGGCACAAATAGAAATTCTATATACCAACGTTTTCGATCATAAGGAAATCCTATAAAAAATAATTAAGGATAAAGCAATAGATGGCGTATAAAGGTAGTGGCGTTGTCAAGCTACACGTAATCGGCTTATGGATCAAAGCTTATGCGACCGACCAATTGCACAAACGGATAATTAATTAAGGGTCCTATCCCTGCTATATTATTTATTTCCTCATCAAATTAATAAAAGAAGCATAATCTTCATCGTACGAAGCTTATTAGAAAAATCCATATTAATATGATCAATGCAAAAGTTAATCTGTCTGTCCCTCTGTCTGTTACCTCTTTAAGCTTAAACCACTGTATGGATTAAGATGAAATTTGGCATGGAGATATTCTGAGTCCCGGGAAAGGACACAGGCTACTTGGAACTGTCAAGCGTGAGCCATTTTTTTTTCTACGTATAATTCTCCTGTACGCGTCTTTGTCACCTTACTCCTCCTAAACGAAACTAAACTCCGGCTAAACGGCTGGAAAGTGAGTTCCTGGATAGTTTGAAAACACAATTGGACCCGGTAAGTGGCGCTGGAGTCAGTGTGTCACTGATCTTCTTTTAAACGGCAGGGACGGTTTTAATAATATTTTTTGTGTGCGTTCGGTTTCGTCCCTGCAAGGTTTGAATTCACAAATGGGCCCGGTAGGTGGCGCTGTAGTAGGCTTGTCTCTGATCTTCTCCTTAACGGCAGGGAAGATTTAAATGATATTTTTTTGTGTACGTTCCAGTGTGTCCCTGCAAGGTTTGATAACACAAAGGAACCCGTTAGATGGCGCTGCAGTCGGTGTGACACTGATCTTCTCGTGAACGGCAAATGTTCGGTGTACGACCATGATTTCAACATTGAATGCGACTACTATCATATCCCACTACTTAAATCATCGTGTCTTGGAAAGAAAACTTTCCATAGAACGTAAAAAACGCATCGAGTAAAGCTTAAAATCAAAAGGATTTAAAGAAAGGCTTACCGTTATCTATGGTGGAAACTATTATTTTAAAAACGTTAAAAACCAAAAAAAAACCTGAAATAAATGCATATGTGCACAATATGTGCACCTTATGCAGGTACAAGTCGGTAGGAGCACAAGTTAATTGTAGCATACAACTAGAAATATAATATTACTTATAGTGCCCCTCGAAGGTAAAACTATTTTCAATTAATGTTTAAGTAAATATACGTTAGAAGTACTTAGTCATATAACATTAACTAGAAGCCGAATCCATTAAAATTAAATGAAAACCTAGGGTAGGTTTTTATTTCATTTTCACCTTGTGTTAATTTCATAATTGTAACATAACGAAACCTTCTGAATTCCGAATTTCCGAATACTTTCTAAAACCCCATTTTCCCCTGGAGACTATCTGTCAAAATCTATATACGAAGAAAATTTGGAGCAATTCGCTGTCTTCCTTATTTGCACCAAATCTTATGTTTCAAGAGCCAATGGTGTAGAAAATAATTGATTGTGATAGACAAACCGACACCGAAGTGATACTAAGAATAGTTTATTTGTACAGTTTTGGTAAGGAGGTTCTAGAAATAGTGTTCAAAAAGAATAAAAGTTCCCCCTGTCCAACTCTTACTTATTCTTGAAGTTTGTCTAAAACTGGCAAAGATGGTATAGGTTATTTTAATTTTATATTTGTTGAGTCTTGCACGCAAACAAAACTTATTTTTTTATCCTTCGACCTTGGGCATGTATGGCATTTTTTTAAACTTGATGATATACCTCTGGACGTGGAGCCAGTTTCTGGAAAACTTCGGCAGTACTCTTGAAACGTTTTTGTATGGCTTGGGGCAGCTATGGTATGGTATGGCTTATGGTACTAGCTAAAAGGTGGTTCATTATCATCAATGTCTCATTCCAAATCCGTTTCCTTGACCCTTTTTGAGGTTCGGAGTCGTAGTCACTTTGAATGACTTTAGCCTTCACTACATCTTCATCAGAACCTATGATTCTTTCTTCCTTAGAAAGCCGCTGACTTGCTATTTCGAGAATTCTAAGCTTAGAAACATATAATAAGGTGTAAAAGAAGAAATATACCCCAATCGAGATATCTTGACAAAACCATATGGCATGGAGCGACGTTTGCAACAGAAGCAGACCGGAAAGAGATATTTAGGCAGCTACTGAGAACACTATGAAGGTATCTTTAAAAATGGCAGAGTTACAACGCTTCACAACATCCTTGGGGTAAAATATACCCCACGTGAGTAATTTGTTGGAATATAATCCCTCAATATCTCTCCGTCTTTGACCAATAGTTTGAGAGTCTTTTCGTTCTTACGTAATAGGTCAAACCATGAACAATGGTTAATTTATTATAAGTAAAGAGTTTGAATTTATTTTATTCTGTAGATATAGTCTTAGCTGTGCTCTTTTACAGAGACAACGTTTACACACCTTCTAAATGTCAATAATAAAAATTAATCTAATAAAATCGTCAACAAGTGTTTCTGTTGGTTTCCAAACCTAATTGGTTACGGGCCAAGCGAATTGAAATAAGTCTGTATTTAATAAAAAGTAATTAATAAAAAAAAACTGTGAGTGAAAACTATTTATGTGACTTTTAAGCAAGTGTGCAAGCAATCAAACCTTTATTTAAAGTAATTAGTTGATAGTTACATAATGTATTTGTTTTTAAATGAAAATGGAAAAATTAAAATGTAATCAAAACCATTCGATGATGAAAAATATAGTATTTGGAAGCTTCGAATGCGTGACTTACTGAACGAACTTGCAGTGCTCTAAGTGATAGCCGAAGCTCCAACGGAACCGAACGAAGCGGGCAACAAAAAAAAGATTGCAAAGAATACTATAATAGAGTATGTATTTATATATAAATGCAAAAGAAATATTCTCAAAGTTGGATTCAATTTATGAAAGAAAAAGCATAGCAACTCAATTGGCATAAAGAAAACAATTATTAAATTTGAAGTTAGAAGGTGATAACCCAGTCATAAATCACTTTAGAAGATTTGACTATTTAATATGTGAACTAATAGCCACTGGTACAAAATTGGAGGAGTTTGACAAAGTTACAAACCCTTTTTATGGCTTTACCAAGCAGTTAAGATGGTGTAATAACTGCAATAGAAACTCTGGCATAGGGCAATCCAACTTTTTTTGATAAAACGTGACTACTTGACCATGAAATATAATTTGAATGAAATTCATGAAAGACGTGATACTAGTATGAAGGATCTTCAAGCTGAAATCAGAACTTTCAATATACTCCAGAAACCACGTAATTATAAAAAATCTAAAGGGTCTCGAAACATTTCCGTTGTAAATCAACGTTTAAATCAAAATCTGATAAATTTTCTAAAAATGATAAATTTTTGAAAAAGGTTATATACATCAAAAACTGCTATTTTAAGATCAATCAACACTCTGAATATTTAAAAACAGTACAAATAGCAATAATTACGGAAACTGAAAATCCTTCCTTTTTCAGGATTTGCTTTTATGGTCCAAAGTTACTATAGTGACCACGATTATTAAGATTACGTATCGTTCATTTGGACTCTGGAGCCGCAGATCACATGATAAATAACGAAGATTTGGCACAAAACTTCGTGGAGCTAAAAGAGCCATTAATAAATGTCGGTAGCGAAGAATAGAACATTTATTAGTTATTAGTGCCACAAAGAAAGGAAACCTACACGTGACTACCAATTTAGGTATAAAGGGCATGCTAAGGGATGTTTTATTCTGTCCTGATATTCCGTACAACTTGCTGTCAGTTAAGAAAATGCAGCAAGATGGTATGACTATTGTTTTCGCCAAAGATGGCAAATGACAGATGGTAACAAAGGCTGTCATTAAACAATTTAATTAGTATAAAATTTATGTTTAATAAATGTGCTTTAAATATTGTGGGTTTATCGAATAGGGTCGAAAAGAATAGTTATGATTTATTGCATCAAAGATTAGGCCACATTGGCAGGTCTAAGTTTTTGCGAATAAAAGGCAAGCTGATATAGAGCAAATAAATCATGTTGCATCGAATGATAATTTGTGTGAAGCTTGCATAAATGGAAAACAATCTTGTTTACCATTTAATAAGATAAAGGCAACATTCATAAAACGACCTCTATTTAATGTGCAAATAAATAAATTATCCCTTCAAGACTTGACGAAAAAACTACTTTGTGATTTTTGTAAATGAATACACTCACTACTGAGTAACATATTTTATAGAACATAAATCAGACGTTTTTGCTATGTTTAAAGATTATGTTTTTAAGTTTTTAAGAAGTTCGTTTTGTTTAATTTATATTGTGACAGCGGTGGTGAATATTTATTAAATGAAATGAAAGAGTACTGTTTGCAAAAAAGTATTTCCTACCATTTGACTAGACAAAACGATCTGGGGGGAAGCTGTGCTCACAGCTACGTATTTAATAAATATAAGCCCCACTAAGGCTCTGAAATAAGATAACACACCATTTCAATTGGCACAGTAAAAAGCCGCAACTTAAATACCTAAAGGTTGGTGCAACAGTTTATTTTGTTAATAAAACTAGAAAAACAAAATTTGATGAAAAGTCCTTAAAAGGTATATTGGTTGGTTATGAACCAAATGTTTATTAGGTGTGGGAAATACTAAATGGAGTTGTTGTCTTACAACAAAATACCTGTGTCATAAGATCCACCGTCTTATAAATCTGTATGTGAAACAGACGTGCATTCAGATTGCTGTTCATTTCAGAATAAATTGACTACTTCCTCCGTAGCCAAAACGACTTCCTATGATTGCCCACTGTATCATATAATGAAAATAATGGTGACATTTCTGTTAATTATATGATGTATGCGAAATCTCTAGTATGTAAAATACCTACTTCATATAAAGAGATTGATTCTAGGGATGATAAATTTTTGTGGGAAAATGCTAATAAAGAGGAAATTAATTTTCATTCCTAACCTGCGAGTAGCTGCCGGCGTCAAAAACTATCGTGGTTTAATAGGTCTTGCAGAGAAGCTAATTTTTTTAAGCAAACTGCGTATGAGGCTTGGACCACGGCTCGAAATAATAAGGATCCGATATTTCTGAGTTAAAACGCAAATTAAATGCTGCCTCAAGGTTCAGTAAGAAAGCAACTGCCAGAGCAAAATTCCAATTCATCGGCAAAATAGGTGAGCGACTTGCGAGCTATCCTTCTCGGAATCGTGCTTTCTGGTCGCTTGCCAAAGCTGCCGAAGGGAACTTTTGCCAGTCGTCGTTACCACCACTGTGAAAGACCGACGGTGACTTGGCCCATAGTGCTAAAGAGAGAGCCTCAAACTCGAATATGAACTATGAAGGCCCTGACCACCTACTATACCGAGTATAGTAGTAGTATGATATATAAGTCGAGTGGGCCAGACGGTATACCAGCAGTGGTGCTTAAGCAGTGTGCTCCTGAGTTATGTCCTGTACTCACGCGCCTCTTCGCGCTTTCCTACCATACTAGGCAATTGCCGTCTTCATGGAAGACTGCGAATGTGCACCCGGTGCCCAAAAATGGCGATAGATTAGATCCACCAAATTACAGGCCTATCGCTATTACCTCTCTCCTCTCCAAGGTGATGGAGCGTGTTATCAACACACAGCTTTTAAGATACCTAGAAGAACACGACCTGGTCAGTGATCGTCAGTATGGCTTTCGCCACGGTCGCTCGACTGGTGACCTTCTAGTGTATCTCACACACCGATGGGCACTCGCCATTGAGAGTCAGGGGGAGGCATTGGCATGTAGCCTGGACATAGCGAAGGCGTTCGATCGGGTCTGACACCGGGGTCTTCTATCGAAGTTGCCATCTTAGGGAGTGCCCGAGGGTTAGAGCAAATCGGTGGCTAGCTTTTTGTCTGGCAGACGCATACGAGCCGTAGTTTATGGTAGTTGCTCTGATAGCATGGAAATTAATGCTGGTGTACCGCAAGGCTCTGTGTTGTCTCCTGCGCTGTTTCTACTGCACATCAATGATATGTTGGACATCAACAACATACATAGCTATGCAGATAACGACGCTTATTACACGGGCCGTGCAAACATCCTTCGTTCCGTTGTGGAGGAAAAACGTGAAGAACTTCTGTCTCAAATCGACATCACTTTGTCCAAGGTCTCTGACTAGGGACGGGAATACTTTGTCCAATTCAACCCTTCAAAGACACAAGTCTGCGCGTTCACTGCTAAGAAAACCCCATTCACTGTGGTCCCACAATTCCAAAACACTCCCCTCTCCATCCAATCAAATCCCAGAGCATTGGGATCCTTGGTGTTGACATCTCCAGTAATGGTCAGTTCCGAGATAATTTGCTAGACAAGGTTGGCGTCCAAAAAACTTGGTGTCCTCAACAGAGCGAAGCAGTCCTTCACGTCGGGGCAAAAGTTGCTGCTTTACAAGTCGCAAGTTCGGCCCCATATGGAGTACTGCTGCCGTCTCTGGGCGGGTGCACCTGGATACCAGTTTGGACCTCTTGACTCGGTTTAACGACGGGCTGTGAGAATTGTCGACGATCCCAAACTCACTTGCGGTATCGAGCCCTTAAGTTTGAGGATGGACTTTGCCTCCCTGTGTGTGTTCTACCGCTTGTACAATGGGTTATGTTTTTGAAATCATGCCCACGGCTACTTTCTACCATCGCACCGCTCGGCATCGGCAGGGAATTCATTCTCACACTTTAGAACCGAAATGGTCGCGTACAGTGCGGTTTCAGAGAAACTTCCTCCCACGAAGTCTTGGGTTGTGGAATGAGCTCCCTGCTACAGTATGGGTTCTTCAAAAAAGAAGTTATTAGATTTCTGAAGGATCGGCTACGCGCGAGTGATGCCCCTGGTGTTGTAAGCGTCCATAGGCTACGGTGACCGCTTACCATCAGGCGGACCGTAGGCTTGTTTGCCACCTTAGTGGTATAGAAAAAAAATATGAATATTTGCAGTTAAAATTATAAGGTCATCTACGTAAAATATTACATAAATGTTTTTCTGTATGTCACCTGCATTTAGAATATATATACGACGGTGATGAGTATTGAAAACCCTTTTCAATTAAAGCGTGTTCGAATAATTAATACCAGCCTCGTGCTGATTGTTAGAATCCATATAACGACTTGTTAAGTTATGTATGCGTCTAGTATGCGTCTGCCGGACAAAAGCTAGCCACCCATTTGCACAAACCCTCGGGCACTCCGTAAGATGGCAACTGCGATAGAAGACCCCGGTGCCAGACTCGATCGAACCTTAAGTCCCAATTATGAAACAAAGGCCCCTTGTGAAAGTGTTATCGGTTGTTTTATGCATATAATGGTCTGTACTCGTCTTGACTTAAGCTTTGCTGAAAACTTCTTGAGTCGATATTGTTAAAAAGGGTATTACGTTACTTAAAGGTACAAAGAAACTTAAGGTGACTAATATTCGTCGTGAGTATAACGTTTTACTGATTTGCTTTGTTGAATCCGATATTTTTTTTAAATTATTTAAACAATCCACAATAAGCTGGCAAACAACGGATGCCTTGTCCTCAACAGAGTCTGATTATATGACATTGTTTGATGCTGTTAAAGAAGCTTTATGGTTAAAGTCAATAGTAACTAGTTTAAACATTGAAAGTTAAACTGCCAACCCTATTTATGATGAAAATTGCAAAAGCATTGCAAAGAACCCTACTAGTCACTAGAGATCAAAACATATTGATACTATTATATTATTTTTAAATGTTATTAAACTAATTTATGTTCCCACAGGTAACCAGTTGGCTGACAATCTGACGAAATCTTTACCTACATTGCGTTTTTCTACAATAAGAGAAAAACTGTAGTTTATTAATAAAAGTATAGATAAGAATACTTACTGAAGGTGAATTGGTCTGCTTAGGTTTTTTAGGTTTTCCTAATCCTGTGCAACAAATGTTGGACCAAATTGATTGTTCCCCAAATAAAAGACGGTGTGTAGTTCTTTTAATATTATTGTAATTTTGTGCATTTTTTTATGTAAACATTTATTTTTGAGGGGGCGTGTTGCAATATAACAAAAACAAATTTATCGCTTTTTAACTAATAGTTTCAGAGTCTTTTTCGTTCATACGTAATAGGCCCAACCATTAACAATGGCTTATTTGTTAGAAGTAAAAAGTTTGATTTTATTTTATTCTGTAGTTAGTCTTAAGTGTGCTATATTAGAAAGACAAAGTCACCACTTTCTAAACGACGATAATAAATACCAAGTTAATGAAATCGTCAACAAGTGTTTCTTTTGGCTTCCAAACCTAATATAATTAAGGGTTTAAAAGTCTTTGTAAGATGGTATATTATTCTGTCCCTGATTTCTTATTTTATCACTTATTTCTTAAATCTGGGTTCTTTAAGCTGGTAATGGATTTTAAGGACATTATAAAGCCATTTTAGTCCAGATACATTGTATCAGAAGCAAATTTGTGGTGGCGACGGTATCAATCAACCGCTACCACCCTGCCACTGTTCCTCGCGCTGCTCATCACTCTGCTCCTCACTGTGCCGCGATGTTGCACTCTCTATCCACACCCTGTTGTACTCACGACTCTCCGTACTTGACTCGCGCTAAAAAATGAACAAAACAGGTAGTGGGGGCATGACGAGGAGCAGGACGTACTTACGGCATGACGAGTAACGTGGCAACACTACGTCTCTGCCTACTTTCGTTGCTACTTTCCATGCACTTCGACGAGTGTGTGATAGGCTTAGGACCAAAGTGGTTAGATCAAACATAATGTCCCTTACATAACGCATTCACCGTAAGTAGCTTATCCCCCCGACCGCTCTCGGCATGGTCGTAAAACTATCGTTAGGCGGCCTCGGCACGTATGACAATCTCGTTGTCCGGATAGCGAGATTAGTCTCTACGACCTCCCCGAATAGGGACCTCCCCCCTCACACGACGCCAACGTCCCCGGGTTCGTCGGCGCCCGAACGGATACACGAGGTATCAAAGAGAGCCAGGGCGCTTATCGCCCCCACTCAATCGCAACCGCACCCACGTAACGGGGAACTCCCCTCGTGACGGTGACTCCTTCGGGTTTGAGACTCACGCCGGTCGAAGGGACGCCCCCGAGAGCGACAGCCCAAGCCGAGGCTCCCCCCTCGAGGAGCCCTTGAGCGTTGGGCGCTATACGGGCTGAGGCTCCTTCAGAGACTCCCCCAAAAAAGCCCGGTGAAGCAGTAATGGCTGCAACAGCCAACTGCATAGTCAGTCAGAAAAAAAATGATATAAAATAAGTATCTACCTTAGGTTAATAGAACAGAGACTTTATTCATATATAAATTATAACACAGCAAAATAAAAAAGTTTTAATTAAAGTTAGTTTTAATAAACATGGTTCTTTGCATGTTGTAGGTACACCGGTACACTGGCGGGTGGTTACAAACAAAGTAATAAATTCCACTGCGGGAACTTTAAGTTGGAAAATCTAGTTCAAGATCTGGAACACAAGCATAAATAACAGTTTATGCTCCGGATTTACGTTGAAAATGAAAATGCAGTAGTTGTGCTTGAGAAAAATAATACGAAGTTTTGAAATTACGATATTGGTAAAATTAAGCTATTTTATAACCTTCTAGCTTATTCCTGCAACTTCGTCTGCGTAAACTTTTTTTTAAAAAAACAGCTTTTGACTCTTTACTGTTTTACATACAATAACATCGGAATTGTCATACGCATTTTCATCCTCTATTTTGCCGTCTAGAGAATAATTTTTCAAAAACGGTGAATCACGTGAATCTTAATTTTCAACGTCTAAGCCGGTTTTAGCCATTTCCATGCAAACTGCCAACCCATATTTTACCCCCTTAGGGCATTAATTTCCAAAAATCCCTTCTTAGTTCACACTTACGTCATTTAAGGACCGTTTGTGCAAAATGCCATGCTTCCAGACAAAGCGGTTTCAGCTGTTCATTGATCGGTTAGTCAGTCAGCCAGTTAATTTCTTCTTTTATATAAATATAGCTGAACCGGCGAACGTTATTTCTTTTTTTTAAAACAGTACTAATTCAGAAACCTCTCACACTTGACCCTTTTTTTCTTTCTCAGAAACATTCCCCGGTGTGTGTATAACAACTTAAAATTTCATGACATTCGGTTTACCCTTATTGCGTGAATCCGACTCGCACTTCACCCTTTCAGTAAAACCTTATCTTGTCGGATGCCTACGTCATACAAAGAACGCACCCTTCAAGTTTCAGGTCTCTACGATCAGCGGTTTAGGCTATTGATCCATCAGTTATTCAGGACAAAGCCTTTTATATGTATAGATAAAATAGGTAGAAAAAGAGAACTTTAAGTATTTTTGTACACAAAAAATCAAATTCATTAAAAACGCTTACCCTCTTTCAGCTTAGAAACCCCGGAAATGGGGTACTAATATAGTACGGTGACATTTAAGACATTCCAATTTTTAAAGCGTATTGAAGTTGTTTATGTCCTTAAGTAAGTTCAACCTTTTTTGAATAAAATCGGATTGAGTTTCCAAACATGTGTCAAAATAAAATGTAATTTAAATCAAAAGCCCTAAGGAGTATTGATGTCAACTTCGAAGCAAATAACCGCCAAATAACTTTCTACCCCTTTTTAACCCCGCTAGGGTATGACTTTCAATAAAATCCGAAACACGTCTTCCATCAATTGTTAAAAAAGGTTTATGCAAAATTCGAAGTAGATTGGACCAAGGAATCACGTTGTCCCATACAAAATTTGCCCCCCTTTTTCACCCCTTTAGGAGTAGAATTCCGGAAAATCATTTCTTATCGGATGCATACAAAGAACACACCCTCCAAGTTTCAGGTCTCTACGATCAGAGGTTTAGGCTGTGCGTTGATCCATCAGTCATTCAGGACAAAGCATTTTATATGTATAGATAATGTTATACCTAGTATAAAATAAATACTCAATATTATCTCAAGTCAAGTGTAACTAAGTGAGGTACTTGGTTACACTTGAAATAATATTGACGTCCTTAAAACCTTCCAGTAAAAATATATACGATATATTTATTATCATGTAGATTTATAGTCATATTTACTTTTATATGGCTGGGCAATAATTTATGGCAATTAAAGAAACTGGGTTTAAGAGCAAATATAATATTTAATGCTATAGTCTAAGAGCTCATCGAAGAAAATTGTGCCTAAGACAGGATGTTTTAAAATGTTGAATTTATTGTGACAATAAAAACAAGATGGTGCCTAGTTCAATTTTGTATACTCCATTAAAATTATTATGGTCAACATTTCTTGTTTACTTAACGTTCTTAAGCATGAAAGTACATACTGTCGATGTAAAGCTGCAATTTAAGTCAGCACGCAAGCTAAATGCTTGTTTAGTTAAAAGTTTGTTTGTTTCACTTTACATTTTAAAAACACCCCTATCTACTTTATAGGCATTTTTCACTATGAGCTCTTCTTCTGTCATTCACTGGCTGACCTGGCTGACGTTATTCTACCCTTTCCGTTGCTACAATGCTACCATTCCCAGTCGCATCGCCCGCCCGCACTACTTCTTCGTTTTCTGTTAGAGTTCTTCTGACTTCATGTCTTTTTGTTCGGGTTTTAAGGGTCGTAGCGTAATGTTTAATAGCCAAAAATCTTCTTTCAAATGTAAACAGTTTTTTTTTAAAATCTGATTGGTAGTTCCAAAGAATAGCGCGTTCCAACAATCAAACTCTTTAGCTTCATTATATTTTAGTATATTTAACATTTTCCAAGCCTTGTAACATTATGAATGCCGTTATAAAATAAACACGCTGAGCTATGGCCTAAATATTTAGCTGTAACTATCCCTGCAATTTCATTCCGCGTAAAAAAAAACCCGTGGGCATTCTCGATCAGGATAAAAATATTGTACATTCTTTTTTATCCCTCCAGCTATCCCTGTGCCGAAAAACAGCTAGCTTCGTTAAAATGTTAAGGAATACTCTTCCAAGTTGACTTAAAGTGGTTTTATTTGAAGTTACACAAATATACGTCCCACGTTGCTCTTTCCTGTTCGTGGTCACCACTCGTAAAAAAATGTCCATTAACGGCCATCGATTATTCTTCGAGCTATGTGCCCTGCTCACTGCTACTTTAACTTTGCAGCTCAGTGAGCTATGTGGGCGACTTCTCCTATGAATCTCCTTATTTCTTATTCGATAATAGTAGGAATCTCCGAGAATAACTCTCTCTCTATCGCCGACTTTAGGTTTCGAGCTCCGCATGTTCTTGGAAACGAACTGATATGGTGGTGCTTTAGCACAACACCTCATCTCTTTAATATACTGATGGTCAATTCGGCGGTCATAACACATATTCTGGGGGAATTTCAGTATTATAACTTTTACGCTTTAAAAGATAGGCTGACCCCTTGAAGTTTGGGCAGACAGCGTATCTTTAGACACATAATCCTGTAAGTTGGCACCTTTGATGTTACGGTACCCTAAAAATGCTACTAGGTATATAAAAATCGACAGTGATTTATTCTAACTGCCTGTTAAATTCTTCTATTTTACAATTTTTCATAATAAACACTAAACAGAACAACCACGAGTATGTTAGTTATATTTATTACTAGCTTTAACTTTTACCCCCGGCTTTGCGTTACATCTAATTAGATGTTAGATTAGTATAATTATATATATATATATTTACCCTATAGATGTTAATGTACCATCTGACTATAATATAACAAAAAAAGTCAGCATCTAAATCAAATATTTAGATGCTGATATAAGAAATGAAATTATCCAAAAACAAGCAACAATTGATACCTGTATCATTCTAAAAAAGGTTTTTTCAACGCCTGATATCAGCCAAATCAACCGAGACGAAGAGGAGGAATACATTAATAGATAATTAAATAAGCAATGAAAACTTTTTCCCTACTTAAAAAGTTTCTGAGCGGAAGAAGTATTTTCTTTAAACCGAGTAAACTCGAGAAACAATATACATATTTATGTATAATTTTTAGTATTATCACTATTTAGGTCACTCTTTTACAGATAACTAAATTTAACTTCTATTTTGGTTTCTACTTCAGTTACCCAATAAAATTAAGCAATGTAATGTTAAGTAGTGGTAATTCCACTTCATTATGCAACATTAACAATTTAACACCAAAAGACGCATGTAAACGCGTTATGTAACGGACTAAAGCTGTCAAGTTTAAATTATGTAATTAAAAAGTGTAGTACGTATACCCAATTTAAACGAGATCAAAGGGTTTATTTAGTGTTTTACGCACGCAATTTAAAGGTTATTTCGTGCTGCTAATATTTTATTATACTAATATTTTATGTTTGCTATATAAACGACGCTATATTTATTTTGGGTGCATAAATAAATGTCTAGACTAGATGTTTTTATGTTTGAAATCTTTGATATTTTGGTAATTTAATATATTTGTTTTTTTAAATTTTGGTTGATTTTGCCTAATAAAATAATTAGCTATTTAATAAGCTTAAAGTTTTAATTTTTTATGTATTTTTAAAGTTTTATTTGGGACTTATCAATTTGGTTCAGTTGATGTTTGTTCTTTGTTCTTGTATGTAAGTATAGCTTCACGGTTTTATTCCTCAGAAGTGAGTAACCAGGGGCCTAATTCTCGTGCTGATAGAGATAATCTTGAATTCGTGATATTTTTAAGTCGATTGATGTCGTACGCTTTCGGTCGACATGTATCGAGTGGTAGGTAGCAGGAGAGATCGAATTTAGCACGAAAAGTAGTATGAAAAGTAGTCAGAATTAGTGATATTAGCTGACGGCTAAATAGTTTTTTCAATTTCCCATTTTTCTTTAAAAAATACAGTCACATTCGCAGGTTCGAAGAATACGAAAAACTATTTGCAAATTATATCTGCCATGTTTTTTCGACATATTTAGTTCAAACTAGTCGATCTATTGACTAAAACAGTTATCGCGATTAACAAGACATGAGTAAATCAATTAAACATATCTCGAATTGTCTACACATGTAGCTGGTCGGGAGCTGCAAATCCAGTCAAACGTTTCGCATTCGCGGTGCGGTGCCGAGAGTGTCTAGACGTTTTCGTATTTATCTTCAACATCAACGAAATGAATATTCAGGCTATGCTATTCCAGTTCGAAAGATAGAGGCCTCAAAAGATTATTTAGATGCCGTAAAAAAAAAGTTACTTAAAATTACTTTTTCTACCGACTAGTATAAGTCGAAGTAGTATAAGTGTTATGTTGTTGACGTAAATACATAATTTGAATTTTCAATTAATATAAATAATTTCATAGCAAAGATGCAGTCAAGAACTTGAACCTGCAACCATTCATACCATCCGTGTAAAGGCACAAATTTGGCAATTTGGCATTAACGATTAAGACTCTTACCTTATGGAAGTTTCAAACGAAGAAAAAATATTTCTATGTTTGTAAGATTGTTTCTGTGTACGTATTTCTCAATTCTATAAAGATTTGTGTTTTTGTGAGATTAATACTAGGACTTTATAAGCCGCCAAAAGTTATTTATAATTTGCATAAGACATTAAATTACAATTAACTAATTCAAAAATTGACATTAATTTATTTGAATTTTTGACAACTGACCATCTTTTATTATCTAAGTAATTGACATTAATTTGCATCAGAAAACTAAAACTAAAAACAAACATGGAGTCTGCACAGCGCTGCACCAAATGAAAACTCATTTTGCAAATTGCAGGCAGTATCCTAATGGTGCATAATGTAATTACATTCGAGTTTTATCTTTAAAACGTTAGTTTAGCCGTATGTAAAGTACTTTAACGTAGGTTTAAAGTACTACAGACGCATTTAACAGTTCTAGGTACCAAAATATCATCGCTATCAGTTTATATGTATATAGTATCCACATAGTGTAAGTCAATTCACTAGTGATACTAAAAAAAATTATTAATTATTCCTGGACCTAAACATAAACACAGCACCATCGGCTACGAAACTAAGCAAAGCATGTACTATGTATATTAGACAACAGCAATAAATATTCTCTATTCTATCTTCTTTATTTTAAATCAAAACATATACGTAAAAAACACTCAGGTTGAAGTTTAACACAAATGTTCATGACACAAATCTTAATATCTTGTAAAATTAAGAAGTACCTATAGATACCTATGAAATTTATTTTTTTATGTAATGCAAAACTAATCAGCCAATTATTCGTGAAATAATTTGCCAGGCTACTTTCCGAAATAGTACATTGTGTATTCAGGGTGGTAAGGAAACAAATACCAACGAAAGGCTATTGCCTAAGGCCGACGACTCGATGACTCGAGTTTGTAATTTCCGTACAGCACAATGTTTTTCATCAAATTTGCAAGTAAATAAATATATAAGGTAAATAAATAAATAAACTCAAAAATACAATTGAAATGGCGGTAAAAGAAGTAAAGAAAACAATGCATACGCCATATCTAGAGAATTTACGAATTAAAGAGTTTTGTTTGAAGTTAAAACTTGTAGGTAATTAATTGCTCGCTTAACGTGTGCGCGTAGTTCGTGATTTTAAAACCACGTTACAGCTCAAATGCATACTGGATAAAATATTACCGCCTATGAACGCGCGCTTTGCTTGGAGAAAATAAAGAAATAGCCCGTGGGAGTAATTAAGGTCTTAGCACCCGCTTACCTACACATACTGACACTGTTTAAGAGTAGGTGTGATGAAAATAAATTATTAAACCAAGGAAAGAAACTGAAAAGTGAAAAATAAAATAAAACTTTTTAGTCTCAGAGATCTCCAAAACTAATGTGGGTAACTAATTTTTAGTCGGTGTCAAAAAATAGCCTAAGAAAATATTTTATTTTATAGTAAATAATTCCAATGACCTATGATTTTACTATTGAATTTTAAATGCTTTCGCCAACTATCTTCATACACTGAGATTGCAGGGTGCAGTCAGTACAGTCTAATGCCTCGCCTCACTGCCTCCTTTTCTCCGGCTGATATTTTATTGAAAGCTCGCGGCTAGTCAGTCAGTAAAAAGCACTATTATTTCAACTATTCTGACTTCTGGTGCAAGCGAAAGCTTAATATATTATGTGGAAGCCTGCTAGCTATATTTTACTAGATCTCATACATGTTACATGATTTTGGAAAATGTCGTGGTAAAGTTAGCTTTTGTTTATTAGTAATAGAATTCAGGCGGCTTCGTGGCTCAGGGGGTAATGAAATGACCTGCCTGTTGAACTGAGGGGTGTATTTGACAAACATTAGCCCCTAACTTGGCAGGTAGTAAAATGGGTTAAGGCATGTATTTTATTAATAAATTTGACCTCATTTATGATTAAGAAACACGAGAAAAATTAATGAAAAATCTATATCTTCATCATTCTATATCTATATTTACATATCCTAGGTTTAGAGAAAACCTACGTACATCACAGTGCACACTGCCAATTGTGTAAAAATATTACCATTATATTCTTTGTACATTGTGATGCACATTGCCAGGATGATAATGAAATACATTTTTAATATTATTATATATTTATAAGAGAAATGTATAAAATAAACGTAAATGACAGAAATTACCTCAACTAATTATTTTGAGTGAAAATTACACGAAAGCAATTGCGTTTTTGTTTTCCTACAGCAAAACAAAAATGAACATTACATTTTATACAGTAGCTAACTTTTTTACAAACTTACTTTTTACTTTTATTACATTTTATACAAAACTTGCAACGCACTGTTTTCTCCCCCGCTTATGGGAGACGACCTTTTTCATCGAATTATATTTTGAACTATTTTATATTAGACTTAGTTAATCCTGCAAACAATTCAAATATGAAATTCTTCAATGCAATCTTTTTTCCATCCCGTCTATGCAAAAGCCAAGCGTTGCCAAGCATTGCATTGTCATTAAGCTGCGAAAATATTCTCAAATACCAACGAAGACTTTTGAAAGGGGTTCTATATAAAGAAATAAGCAAATTCGCCAAATCTACCCCACCCATGTGTTTGTTGTAGTGTTTGACGATTTGAGGACATTCTACATTAACCTTTTTTTCCCATCTTTATCGTAACGTTCAGTAGTTTCGATAGGTTGCGAGTCTATATATGAGCTTATAAGTGACGACTTTGTTGTCATTCCACTTTACCATCGCTAACTAGTTTTTATTGCAGATAACTTAAGCGTTAGAACCGCGTTTCTTTTTCTTCATTTGTTTGTCAGTTGCCAATAATTCCTGACAGCCCCCAAGACGATTAGTCCTTATAATAGCGAGACTTAAAATTCCATACTCCTGTCGCAGTATAAACGTAAGTTCAGGTGACATGAAAAAGGTTTCGGCGTAAACAATGGCCGGCTTCTTTTTTGTAGTTTGGCACAATCGAATCACTACTGTACCTCCTAAACCAAATGAAGCTTTCTTGTCCGTAAACTTCAATCATCGCCACAATAAAGAAGAAAGTCGTATAATAATTGGTCTTTTCCCTGTGTCCAACTATTATGTCCAACTGGTTGTACAAACAAAGATTTTTTTTCCCCTTGATCCAACTAAATAGTTGAACATGAGAAATCCGAAATTTACAGGTCCAGTTGGACCACTGCCCCAAAATTAAACTGCAGGAGTTTTTAACATCGCACAACATTTTTAAAACCCCATTTCTTCGGTTTCATTTTTACATACTGCTTTCTTCTACCTGTTTTACGACCTTTATAAGGTATCATAATTTCGCCAATTGAATATTTTCCTTCCTCTTGGGTATTCCTTTTGAGAGGCATAAGGTCAGCAATGAGAGGGTATCTTGTCCTTTTAGTCCAATTATCGGTATATGCTGGCATCTACACTATACCCATCATGATATTATATATATTTAATAACGAATTGCTGGTGTTTATTTAATCATGTTTGTTAAATCGATTATAAACATTTTTAACTAACAATATCAAACTGTTTATATCAAATCATCTATAGGGCATAAAAATATATGACAAATCCACAGAGAAAAATATGAAATACGTTTATCCGTTAACTACGGGAAAATGGAGCGCTTACAGAAAGGGTACAGAATATAATACATTATTACATTTGGAAATATGAAGACAAACAATTTGTCATAACTTCATTATGTCTCATTTGTCAATAGTAGAATTGTACCTAAATAGCAGTTTCAGCTTCTAAGACGAGGCAGTTTTTTTTTGAAAATAATGATAAGCGTGATTTTTTTGTGCTTACTGGACTAAAGGTATGTATTAATAACATCCTAATAATACGTAAAATTATTGCAAAAGGCTGCTCTTCCATGCAACCTTTCCGACATTAATTATTAAACAACAAATATTTTTGTACTCAGTCTGCGTTATTATCAAATTGCTATGTTTTACTGGTTACAGATAATTCTCAGTGACGGTTTCAACGGCGGTGTCTAAACATGGATCCACCTGTGTATCATGACGGTTGATCCAGAAAGTTGTGTTGTTGTTGTTGTGTGTATGATTGTGGAAGGATGCAGCTAACTGAACGTCATTAACAACGCCTAAATATATTTGAAGAAATGCTAATTATGCTAATTACACCTGGACTGTTCATTTGAACTAATTCAATAACATATCTAAAGCGTCTCTTTACAAATCAAGTCAGTCAGAAACCATCACAGGCCAAGAAATATATATTGGGTACTGGATCCATAATACAAAGATTATACCTACGTGTAAAGAACCAGACCGTTGAATTAGAAACATAATACGTAGATGTTTTCGTCAGCTGTCTTGATGTTCTGAAATTGTAGGCATTTAGCCAGTAATAAATGTAAATCCCGAAATACCTCGCTACACTGTCTACATTTTCCTCTATAATTCTGGCTGAGGCACGTCAGTCCGTAGAAAGCTGTGTTAATTCAACCATTATGTCATTCAGTTCAGCTTAGAGTCTGAGAATAGATGCCTGCAAGGGTCCTAGATAACTTTATTGTCTCAATAAATTAAACAAAATTTATACAATTTCTGTAAACTGCTCTGAATCTTGATACATTTTTTTAATGATTTTATTGTTTTTTTTTGTCTAAAATGCGTGCCTGATTCTAGTAGTTCATCACTGACATTAGATCACCTTCGATCAGCCATCGACATAGTGGTCATGGCAAAACTGTAGGGAAAGATATAGAAGATCAAGAAGCCCTACCTAACGACACCACACACCGAATAGAAGAGAAAAAAAAACCATCCCCCACCTTACCTGTAGAGGAAGTACTGTAAAAAAAAGATTTTATTTTACCACTTTGTGGCGTAATTAATGTGAATACATACAAAAAAACATACTAAATTACAGCTTTCTAGTTTGAATCTCTGAGTTAAGCTGCGGACATACGGTTGGACATACCAAGACTATAAGGATTCATTGTTGACTACTGAACTCTAAAAAGGAAGTTGGAAAGTTATTATGTCAAGTTGAAACTTAATGGCGCTTGATTATGTACTCTTCTTACATAGGACTTCTTTTCTTTTAAATCTATTTAATGATTTATTACAACACTATCTCGATTCATCAACAATATCTCAGTTCAATGTACCTAGTAATCATATAGATGTGTTAAATTATTAAACTCTTGTCTATGTTTTGATAGACATTTATATTAAGAGAGGTAGGGCACTGCAAGTACTCGCTCGAATAAGCCACCCGAACAACTAAAGCAGGGCATAGCGAGTACTTGCTCGAATGAGCGGCCCGAACTGGGGAAGTACCTCCACCTTACAGAAAACCGCGGCCATAATAACACTAACATTGAGTAGTGTTGTGTTCCTGGCGGTGAGTAAGGTTGCCAGAGCTCTTTGAGGATTCGCTGCGCGGACAGCGGAGGACCGGCGGTTCTTGTTGCTGTCATGCTCGGAGTAGACGCGGCGTGCTGGTTCGGCGGTCAGGGAGACCTGATGAAACGGCTGACCGCTGGCCGCCCACAGGTTGAACGGGATCCCGAACCCAGGGATCACTTAATCTCCGCCCTGGGAGGCTGATTCGCCAGCCTGTGTAAAGTATTTGAAGTGGTAGTCGTGCCGGAGAAGGAGACCGGAGTGGACCCGGCTACTACAACAGAGGGGGATCAGGGGCCCTTCCGCTCGCCGTGCCAGCAACCGTATCATCTGTGGCGAGCTTGGGCAGTTCTAGTACCGCACCTTTTGTCCTCTAAGCTGTCAGTGCAGTGAATCCTCATATTTAATCTAAAAAACCCTTTCAAAAAAAAAAAAATATGGCAAGAAATAAAAGAAAAAGAGTTTATTCAGCGGCCGCTCCATCCACATTTAATGTGGACTTTTGCAACATTAGGGGTATTCACGCAAATCTTAACGCAGTCCACCTCCATCTGGAGACTGCGCAGCCGACCATTCTTTTTCTAACGGAGACGCAGATATCCTGCCCGGCCGATACATCATACCTTCATTATCCCGGTTACAAACTTGAGCACAATTTTGTGAGTCGTGCCGGTGTATGTATGTTCGTCCGGGAGGATATCTGCTGTCGCCGCCTTCATAGCCTTAAAGACAGGGACCTGTCGATATTGTGGGTGCGCGTAGATTACGGCGGCCACACTCGTATCTATGCGTGCCTATACAGGTCTCATAGCGGTGACACGGACGTAACTCGACTCTTCACGCACCTGAGTTTGACGACTGACAAAGTTCTAGAGCAATATCCCACAGCAGAACTAGTTATTTTGGAGAGACTTAAACGCCCACCATCGCGAGTGGCTCAGTTCTCGAACCAATAACTATGCTGGGATATCTGCTCATGAATTTGCTCTGACCTATGGATTCTCTCAGCTGGTACTTTCTCCAACGAGAATACCAGATATAGAAGAACATACGAGCTCCTTACTGGACCTTCTGCTGACTACTCGTATGGACGGATACTCCGTCTCAGTGGATGCGCCTCTTGGCTCCTCGGACCACTGTCTCGTTCGGACTCAAGTGTCATGCACACAACCTGATCCTTCTGGGCCAACTAATTGGCGTCGTGTGTGGCACTATAAGTCGGCAGACTGGGATGGATTGCGAGAATTTTACGCATCGTACCCGTGGAGGCAGATCTGCTTTAACTCAGATGATCCTGACGTCTGCGCAGCCGCAGTCACTGAGACAATCCTTGCTGGTATGGAAGGCTATATTCCTAACCCGCGAGTAGCTGCCGGCGTCAAAAAACGACCGTGGTTTAATAGGTCTTGCAGAAAAGCTAAAATTCTTAAGCAACATGCATATGAGTCTTGGACCTCGGCTCGTTTTAATAAGGATCCGAATATTTCTGAGTTAAAACGCAAATTAAATGCTGCCTCGAGGTTCAGTAAGAAAGCAACTGCCAGAGCAAAATTCCAATTCATCGGCAAAATAGGTGGGCGACTTCCGAGCTATCCTTCTGGGAGTCGTGCTTTCTGGTCGCTTGCCAAAGCTGCCGAAGGGAACTTCTGCCAGTCGTCGTTACCACCACTGCGAAAGACCGATGGTGACTTGGCCCATAGTGCTAAAGAGAAAGCCGATCTACTGGGCAGTCTCTTTGCCTCGAACTCGAATATGAACGATGAAGGCGCTGTACCACCTACTATACCGTGGTGCGGTAAGACCATGCCGGAAATCTCCATAACGCAGCGGGAGGTCAGGCGGGCGTTACTTTCTCTAGACGTTCATATGTCGAGTGGGCCAGACAGTATACCAGCAGTAGTGCTTAAGCAGTGTGCTCCTGAGTTATGTCCTGTACTCACGCGCCTCTTCGCGCTTTCCTACTACACTAGGCAATTTCCGTCTTCATGGAAGACTGCGAATGTGCACCCGGTGCCCAAAAAGGGCGATAGATCAGATCCATCGAATTACAGGCCTATCGCTATTACCTCTCTCCTCTCTAAGGTGATGGAGCGTGTGATCAACACACAGCTTCTAAGATACCTAGAAGTACACGATCTGGTCAGTGACCGTCAATATGGCTTTCGCCACGGTCGCTCGACTGGTGACCTTTTAGTGTATCTCACACACCGATGGGCACTAGCCATTGAGAGTCAGGGGGAGGCATTGGCATGTAGCCTGGACATAGCGAAGGCGTTCGATCGGGTCTGGCACCGCGGTCTTCTATCGAAGTTGCCATCTTACGGAGTGCCCGAGGGTTTGTGCAAATGGGTGGCTAGCTTTTTGTCCGGCAGACGCATACGAGCCGTAGTTGACGGTAGTTGCTCTGATAGCATGGACATTAATGCTCTTTGCTGTCTCCTACGCTGTTTCTACTGCATATCAATGACATGTTGGACATGAACAATATACATTGCTATGCAGATGACAGTACTGGAGACGCTTTTTACACGGGTCGTGCAAACATCCCTCGTTCCGTTGTGGAGGAAAACCGCGGAGAACTTGTGTCTCAAATCGAGACCACACTGTCCCAGGTCTCTGACTGGGGACGGGTAAACTTGGTCCGATTCAACCCTACAAAGACACAAGTGTGCGCGTTCACCGCTAAGAAAACTCCATTCACTGTAGTCCCACAATTCCAGAACACTCCCCTCTCCATCTCCAAGAGCATTGGGATCCTTGGTGTCGACATCTCCAGCGATGTTCAGTTCCGAGATCATTTATCAGATAAGGTGAAGCTGGAGTCCAAAAAACTTGGTGTACTCAACAGAGCGAAGCAGTGCTTCACGTCGGGGCAAAGGTTGTTACTTTACAAAGCGCAAGTTCGGCCCCATATTGAGTACTGCTGCCATCTCTGGGCAGGTGCACCCGGATACCAGCTTGGCCCTTTTGACTCGGTTCAACGACGGGCTGTGAGAATTGTCGACGATTCCAAACTCACTTGCGGTATCGAGCCCTTAAGTCTGAGGAGAGACTTTGCCTCACTGTGTGTGTTCTACCGCTTGTACAATGGATTGTGTTCTGAGGAATTGTTCGAAATGATGCCCACAGCGACTTTCTACCATCGCACCGCTCGCCATCGGCAGGGAATCCATTCTCACACTTTAGAACCTAAATGGTCGCGTACAGTGCGGTTTCAGAGAAACTTCCTCCCGCGAACGCTTAAGTTGTGGAATGAGCTCCCTGCCAAGGTATTCTGCAAGGACTACAGTATGGAGTTCTTCAAGAAAGAAGTTATTAGATTTCTGAAGGGTCGGCAACGCGCAAGTGATGCCCCTGGTGTTGCAAGCGTCCATAGGCTACGGTGACCGCTTACCATCAGGCGGGCCGTAAGCTTGTTTGCCACCTTAGTGGTATATAAAAAAAAAAATATTATATAGGTATTTAACGTTTCTTCTTATTTTTTAAAGAGCTGAAATCTTTAGTGTTCTGACTGCACACGCTTAAGCTGAGCAATCTCTAGAATTAATTACTCCTAAAGTTGCTCTTAATGACCTTACTACTTAGCCTAAATAGAACTAATGTATGCTTAAGTTTGGTACATGCTTCGTTATCGCTTGAAGTAAGTTAATCACAAGCAACAAAATAAATATTTTACTATTTTAATAGATATTGAGATTTGGGAGTACAGAGAGTAAGAAAATTAGTAAGGAACTTTTTTTTTATTCGGCAATAATAAAAAAACATAATAGTGCTTTATTTTTTAATAAATTTTATATAAAATAGATACTAAGATGAAAATAAATTTTTGACACTGTTACACCCACATTCTTAGTCGATTCCTCAAGCTTCATCGGCTCGACTCAACCTCGACTATGACGTTTTGCATCATAAGTTGATAAATTGTTAGTGTTTTTCTCAATCAAATCGAGGGATTCTGAGGAGAGAACTGTCAAACAAGAAGTTTAACATAAGTGCTGTTTTTGTTAGATTTCAAAGAATTTATAGAATTTATTTACGAGGCGATATCGTTTAAATAAAGAAACTGTTGTAAATATTTTGTTGCCGCTTCTGTTTCAATGAGATAACAGTAACTATTGTAGTTTACCTCTGCCACCTGTTAAACAAGTTATAATATCTGATTTTGCGCCAATATGCAGGAAATTTCGAGGTGTGTCTTGAGGCGTCCTTTGTTGAGTTTGACTGGAAGAAGTTACTAAGAAACGACTTTAATATTTCTAATTTACAAAAGATTACAGTTAACATATATTGTCAGTTTCTCATTTCTTTTCTGTATTTTATGTATGGTTCGATTCATTTTCCTTGAATCGATGACGTATTCATGACGTTATTTCTCCACTCACACTCAGTCATTAAGAATACCAATATGGAGAAATTTTCGAGGTGGGCTTTGAGGCGTCCTCCATTGAGTTTGAGTGGAGGGAGTTTCGACGCAACGACTAAGAATATGGATGTTAATGTAACATATTGGCACCCGGATTAGATAAGATGAAAGTCATGCGATGCATACTCTTAAAGTTGTTCAAGAATATACGATTTACCTTGGACAAATATTGCACTACTATAAGTAGTGGTGGATAAAAACTACTACTAAAAGGAAGCTTATATGAAGATTTATTTAGATTCTTTACGTCACCAATACCTCAAAGCTTATAGTAAAGTTTATATTAGTGGACTGAGGCTATCTTGAAAGATGCTATGCTCAGCAGTGGAGTGTAGGACAGATTCCGAAAAATCACAGTAATAAGTGGTAGCACTTAAAATACTCAGCTCAGCTCCTCCGGATACCACTATAGGGCATAATGAGCACCCTCAGACCTTATAAAGTCGGCGCTGCTGATACACAGCAGTGGGTTGATAATGAAAAAGGTACAAATGAATAAGGCCCCGCCAAAACAACCCAACGTAATCAAATACTCACAACCCCTCTCTCTAATCGTGGAAGAACGTTCTTAAAAGAGCAGTTGGACCATGTATAGCGGTGACCGCACAATTTACTGCTACTGAAGTGATGACTAAATATCGAAACACTCACGAACTGCCTCTCTGCATGTGAAATGTTTAAGGGTTTAACAGTCGCACAATCAACGTTTTCAAGCAAATTTAATCGAAATTGTCTCTGAAATTTGAACGCTCAAGATTCTAGATTATATATGATGGATATGCAATACCAACCAGTTGAGGATAATTTTACCCGTTTAAATTTTTCCTTCCGAACAATACTAAAAATACAAAATAAAAATATATTTTCTGATCTATCAAAGGTTTCTGGAGTTTCTTTTTTATTACAAGATCTTGATTATAGATCAAACGTATGCTATTGCTGTAGTGGGTGTTCGTTTAAAGTTATTCCTGTAGAAACTTTTGAATTTCCCGTGATACCCTATGTCCTTTTCAGTCCCATCAACATATTCTGTGCTAAAAATCAGCTGAATTGATTGCACATTGCACACACAAACAAACGTATAAACAAGACTTTAACAATTACAGATGTATTCGTTTAAATAAGCTGTTATTTACGACTTATGGTCAAACAAGGCACAGCAAAATATGTTTAATATTCTGTTATAATATTAAAATAAAATATTTAATATTCTTTACTTTACTTTAGTTTTTAATAGCTTTTACTTTAGTGATATATTCCGAAACGAAGTTTTTACAAATGCCTTTATTTAAATAAAAAACTCAGCAAGGGCTTTTCTTTTCTCCCTTTCTCTTACAGCGTCCAATAAAAATATTGGAAAATGCCCTCCCTATCATAAAATGACACTTTCCATTACAAACATAAAACGTATATACTTTTCTGTATTAACTTTTAATATTTGACCTTTTTATTATAATTCCGCTACTAGACACCAGGTGACATTAAACAATGCTTACGATAGCTAGAGGTCAAATCCTCGAAGTCATCGTTAGTGTAGTGTAGTAGCGGTATAAAATGCGGGCAGAATCGGTATATTTTAAAATGATTAAATCATTTGACCATACGAGCAAACCAATCAGCTGCCCATACCTGGCTACGCCCTTGTTACCTATGATACACTACGTAATTCAAATAAAAGTATCACACTTGATATATTTTTATTCTAATCCTTATTAGATAGATTATTAAATCTCAGAATCGTTAAAAGCCAGATATAGCTAAACTTACTAAATTATTCAAGCAATATAATTCACAAATGTGTATTCTCTTTGTTAAGTATTTCAGGCAGTGAAAACAATCACAAACAATCTTAAACATTCACTCAAAAAGTTTATCCGAAAGGCGAAAACATTTCTTATTAATTCTATTAAAGAAGGTGCCGTCCGAGATTCTACTGCCAATGCCAAATTCTTGTTCTTATGGATCCAAAAGGATTTACATATCATTATTCGAGTCTGTTCTTTAAGGAGTGCATAAATTATCAACGACCTTCGATTAGACTAATCGAATTATCGAATTGAATCGTTTAGATATTTGTACAGGTTTGCCTACAAAGGTCTATATCATAAACATATAATATAGAAATATGATACGTGAAATAGAAGAACTCAAAACAAAAATGAACTCATAAAAAATCGTCAGGAAAGCCTAAAATACTAATAGGAAGTATTAAGGAAATGGTGACGATAAGCTGCTTAAAAATCAAAGCCTGCGTATCCTACAAAATTCTGTAACGGATAATTTAATATAAGTCGGAATTGGCACATGTTCTGATTAGTAGACTAATCCGAACAGACTACTTAAAGCCGACTAAGTAATGTACGTTAGGTCGGAAATCTATATAATACGTGTACCTACATATGTTGTACGGATACGGACGAACGTCATTCTCTAGTGCCTACAAATGAGTATTTAAAGCAAAGTTTCGAATTTATAACGAAATGTAGGTACATGATGATGATCAATATCTTAGATCTGCTTGTCCGTCTGACCCGTATATGTAGGCTTTTACTACAGGGTACTTTGTGTTGAATCTGATGAAATATCGTTGACAAGGTCTTTAAAAATGCAATTGAGGTTCTAAGAACTGTTTTTCCTCAAGTTCATACTTTGCGAGATATCTTCTCAAGTTAAAAATTGTGTCCCGCGCCTTCAACTTTTTAAACATGGGTTCTACAAATCTAAAAAAAAAGAACGAGTTGCACTCCGGGAGTGCCGGCAGAAGTGAAAACCTTTACACACGATTCGCGCTTAACACTCAAATATGTCACAAGACATGTCTTTGGCATTGTCAAGAAATAATAATGTTTGTTTATTTACTTTTTTGACGTAGTATATTTGACATCGCAATCTGTCATAGAATTAAAATTCCATATCCAACCTCCCTGTACTACTCATAATCGCGAATACTAAAAATAAAAATTATAATAGGCGTGGCATTACGGTTTCCGTATTTTACAAAGACAAAGATGCACTTTGTTCAATTTCCATATTTTAAACACTTTATATACACGAATTTTACGAATACACAGCAGTATGGCCACTACACAGACGGTCGAGCCATCAGCTGTCACCATCCATGGATGAGCGTAGCACGCTGTAACATAAACACACACGACCATTCGCGCAAGCGCCCTGCGCCGCCTAAACGAAACAGCAGGCGCAGGCATACATTTTCGCCGCGCCGTAGAAAGAGAGGGGGATACTCCCTCTCCTACGCCGCGCCAGCTAGCTACTCTCCATCCGTCTTACGCATTTTCACGATCAGAACAAGTGACCTGACGCGAGTTTATCATTTTTTACCCATACCAAAAAAAGTGCACAACGTCGCTAAAGAAGTTTTCACTTCAAAAACATAATGTTTGTGCTTTAATAGTTTTTACGAAAATTGTTTTAAATAACATGGGTTTACCAGTTTTCAAGATGTCTGTAATATGTCTCATTCTGCGGAACCCCAACTTGTTGCGGGTTTTACTTTTATTATTACAGAAAAACATAGTTATGTAAATGTTTTTGTTAATCACATAAGTCTGGTTTTAATTTACAAAGCAAGAAATTCCGCAGCAGGAATGTGTCCCGACCCAACATTTCAGGTGAATATGAAACTCTGTAAACATACTTTCACTGGACTTTGAACTGACAACCATTTAAATCACTTATATTATATTATACTAGCTTTTACCCGCGATTCCACCCGCTCTAAATTCGGTAATTGGTGTAGGATTTCAACGGCAACTCCTTAATTATGGAAAAAAACCGACTCACACTTGACGTTTTCAAGTATTCTTTGTCCTTCCCCGGGACTTAAACTACCTCCATGCCAAATTTGCCCGGGGTTACACCTGTCCTGAATTCGGTTATCGGTGTAGAATTTCAAAAGCAACTTCTCATTATATAAAAAAAAAAACGACTCACACTTTTCAATTTTTCAAGTAGAATAGTCTACTTCCCCGGGAATTAAACTATCTCCATGCTATATTTCATCTCAATTGGTACAGCGGTTTAAGCGTGAAGAGGTAACGGACAGAAATACCGACAGAGTTTAGATAGGTCTTTTGCGACCTATCCAAGGCTTGAGCCTCTTGACCATGAGACTCTCACTCGCAAATTAGAATATTACGGTGTAAAAGAATCTGCACTTGATCTTATATCTTCTTACCTAAGTTGCAGAACACAAATAGTTGACATAAATGGTACAAAATCGTCAGGATCAACAGTGGTAATGGGGGTTCCACAAGGATCGATATTAGGACCGTTTTTGTTCTTGGTATATATTAACGATTTACCTTATTTTGCTGAAAAATTTTGTCAAGTCGTTTTGTTTGCTGATGACACGTCCTTAATATTTAATGTTGATAGGAAAAAGAAAACTATGACGATGTTAATGACGCCTTATCGGCAATACTTAATTGGTTTGCAGTAAATAATCTTATGCTTAATTCCAAAAAAATCAAGTGCATCAGATTTGCTTTACCGAATGTTCGAGACCTGAACACTAAATTAAGCTTAAATGGACAGTTTGGATTTGACAGATTCAACTATGTTTCTGGGCATCACATTGGATCGCAAACTGCAATGGAATACACATATCTCTATACTTGCTGGAAAACTTAGCTCAGCCGCCTTCTCTGTTAAGAAAGTCAGGCAATTAACTAATTCTGAAACTGCCCGCTTAGGTTATTTTCACAGCGTCATGTCATATGGAATTCTGTTGTGAGGCAGAGCAGCTGATATAGTCTATTTTCATATTAAAAGAAGAGCTATTACGTAGGTCTGTCTATAACTTGCAACCTCGGGATTCCCTCAGAGAAGTTTTTAAGAACATCGGCATTTTAACTATGTCATTACAATATATTTATGCAAATATAATGTATGTTCGTAGAAACTTGCACTTGTACTATAAAAAAAGCGATGTACACAGCTTTAATACACGAAATAAACATAAATTAATAGTCGTCTTCAAAAGATTCGCAATTCTTTTGTCGGGCAGTGTGTACGCTTTTATAACAAGATCCCACAGACTACCCTGAACTTTTTTTGACATGTTTTGTGTAACATTCAAATCGATAATAGTTTTTTTTTTGACATTATTTCATATTTGTAACTTGACTTATGATTCTACTATTTTGATTTTGACATATTATAATAATTTTACTATTTGCATATAAACTTAAGTTTTTTTTGTGGTAGTGTTGCCTAATTATTTATATGTTTTATTGTTCTCAATTTTTGTTGTATTGTTTTTTTTTAAGTACATAACTACATGTACTTTTATTTAAAAATTTGACATGTAAAAGCGCCTTCTTAGGGCCTACTTACTGAATAAATAAATAAAATAAAATAGTTACTTTCGCATTTATAATATTAGTATGGATAGTGTCAGATGGACAGTGGCCCGCCGAGTACGTCGGATATAATTTTTTTTTTCGGTAGCGATGATGATTAGCCTGCATTTTTTACTTTAATATTTGATTTTAGGCTCATAATTAATTTTATTACTTTAATAATAATAACATAATAAAATTAATACCAAAGTTTAAACATTATTCATTATTGTAAAGAAACATAGGTTATACTTTTATTATTTACAGTAGTTAAAATAAGTATTTCTCATATTATAAAGTAACCTCCCCTTCTGGCGCTGACTAACCTTCGGGTTCGAAGCTCACGCTAGTCGAAGGGACGACCCCAAGAGCGACAACCAGAGCCGAGACTCCTCTCCGCGCGGAGCCCTTGAGCGTTTGTCGCTACATGCACTCAGACACCTTTAGAGTCTCGCCCCAAAAGTCCGGTGGAGCAGTAATGGCGGCATCGGCCAACTGCATAGTCAGTACAGAAAAAAAAGTCTTTTACAAAAAAATAGACAGCTTCTTTTTAAACTACTTTCCTTTCTTGGTTGCTTCTGAATTCTTTTTTATAATGTATGCAGATTTCCTCACGATGTTTTCATAAGCTAGTTAAGTGAATAATATAACCAATGCACTTAAGAATATAAGACTCATTCGCACCTCAGCAGGAAGCGAGCACCCCGAGACGGCAGCCATCACTAACTTCAATGCTAATCATTGCAGCGCACTACTAATATTAACGCAAATTTTGAAACTTTACAATAATTTGCACAATTTTGCTTCAACATGCTAAAATTATATCAAATCAAAGAATATTTATTCAAATAGGTTTCTGAGAACACTTTTGAATTGCCAAAACAATCTAAACAATGTTAATTATTGCTAAAAAAAAAAGAGCCAGCAAGAAGTTCTATTTAAAGTAATAACACAATACCTTATTAATTAACTAAAAAGTATACAATAATTATTGAAACACTTAGTAGTATAAAGAAGTTAGTAAGCTACTAAAGCAAAGTTGTGATACACATGTCATTTTTTTTTGTTTTTATGTAGCATAAGGGGCGCGCCATGTGAAGCGTTAAATATCGTCAATCGTGTGAAGGAATTTAGATATTAAGTAAGAGTACTCCGGTATTTAATAGTATGTACCAGGGGATTATTACCAAATATAATCATATTCCAGCACAATTAAATGCATACATATATAACATGCACTTTAAAATATCCATACCATCTTGACTACTTGAAAACTTTAAAAGTATGAGTCGGGGTTTTTTCTATAATTGAGGGTTTGTTGTTGAAATGATTTCAGGTCGGGTGGAACCGCGGGCAAAAGCTAGTATATTATTAATGCGATAGTGAGTCAGTTTGTTTGTCCTTGCTTCGCGTCAGAATACATATATATCAACACTAGCAGTTAACAGTGAGTGTGGAACAAGCTGTGCGTGATTTGCAGAAGTCATTTAGAAGACGTCGTACCGTCTGCCAACGGTCTGGATCGCATATCAGCTGCTGATAGGTTTGTGCATATACACGGTTTCTATTTTTAACCCCCGATGCAAAAATAGAGGTGTTATAAGTTTAATGTGTCTGTCTGTGTATCTGTCTGTGGTATCGTAGCTCCCAAACGGTTGATCCGATATCCGTTTAGTTTTGTTCGTGTCATAGATAATTTTATATCGAGTGTTCTTAGCTATGTTTCATGAAAATCTGTTTAGCCGTTTGAAGATCATCAGCTCTTTTCTAGTTGATGAGGGGATTTGACTAACTTCCTTATGTCCGATCGATTCGAAATTTGGTACCGTGTTACTTCAATTATATTGAAAGTATATAGTAAGGTAACCATGACCTGATCAGCCTTTTGAAGATCATCAGCTCTTTAATAGTTGATGAGGGGATCTGACTACCTTTCATATGTCTTATCGATTCGAAATTTGGTACCGTGTTACTTCAATGATATTGAAAGTATATTGTAAGGTAACCATGACCTGATCAGCCGTTTTAAGATCATCAGCTCTTTAATAGTTGATGAGGGGATCTGTCTACCTTTCATAATATGTCCTATCGATTCGAAATTTGGTGCCGTGTTACTTCAATAATATTGAAAATATATGGTTAGGTAACCATGACCTGATCAGCCTTTTGAAGATCATCAGCTCTTTAATAGTTGATGAGGGTATCTGACTACCTTTCATATGTCTTATCGATCCGAAATTTGGTGCCGTGTTACTTCCATGATATTGAAAATATATGGTAAGGTAACCATGAACTGATCAGCCTTTTGAAGATCATCAGCTCTTTAATAGTTGATGAGGGGATCTGACTACCTTTCATATGTCTTATCGATTCGAAATTTGGTACCGTGTTACTTCAATGATATTGAAAATATATGGTTAGGTAACCATGACCTGATCAGCCTTTTGAAGATCATCAGCTCTTTAATAGTTGATGAGGGGATCTGACTACCTTTCATATGTCTTATCGATTCGAAATTTGGTGCCGTGTTATTTCAATGATATTGAAAATATATGGTAAGGTAACCATGACCTGATCAGCCTTTTGAAGATCATCAGCTCTTTAATAGTTGATGAGAGGATCTGACTACCTTTCATATGTCTTATCGATTCGAAATTTGGTACCGTGTTACTTCAATGATATTGAAAATATATGGTTAGGTGACCATGACCTGATCAGCCTTTTGAAGATCATCAGCTCTTTAATAGTTGATGACGGGATCTGACTACCTTTCATATGTCTTTTCGATTCGAAATTTGGTGCCGTGTTACTTCAATGATATTGAAAGTATATGGTAAGGTAATCATGACCTGTTCAGCCGTTTTAAGATCATCAGCTCTTTAATAGTTGATAAGGGGATCTGACTACCTTTCATATGTCCTATCGATTCGAAATTTGGTACAGTGTTACTTCAATGATATTGAAAGTATATTGTAAGGTAACCATGACCTTATCAGCCGTTTGAAGATCATTAGGTCTTTAATAGTTGATGAGAGAATAGTATACAGAAGCAAGCATAACGTCGGTGTCGTTTTGCATTATATGGCAGATTTCGTTGGCATCATAAGTATCACCAAAGTTTACTGTCACATTTGATTATAAAGGATTATAGCTAATACCCACTTTAAAAAGGACATAATAAAAGTAAAATTAAAAATTTTAAAAACCCTCCGATACAAAAATAAACTCGGGGATCGATATGCGGCGCGGAGGCGACCCGAACGGGCAGACACGTGAGTCGATTTTGCGAATTTCTCGGAGTAAATTCTTTTGTTGCAATCTGCAACTACACCTGTTTTTCTCACTCAGCAATCTCACGACGCGATGACGCTTAAAAATAAAATTATTTGAACTTACATAATATATGTGACGATAATAATTATAATCGGTTTAAAATATTGTTTGTTATTTTTTAGAGTTTATTTTTGTGTCGGGTTTTTAAATTTTTTATTTTTATCTTATTAACCCTTGCGAGTCACCCTTTTTAACCTATACAGATCACTAAATTCGCATAGGATGTTCCGCTTTCTTAAATTCCTATTAGACGTCCCTACAGCAGCAGTGGTAAAAAAACATGTGTTTACATGGTGTAAAAAGGGGACCAGTGTAAAATGGCGGACATTTCGGTAAACTATTGGCCACTCGTTATCCGAAGCTTTTAAGCCGCCCAAAAGATTCTGATATGGCTTGACGACTGCATTATGACAACAACTAAGCTATTTGTGGTAAAAAGTTTTTTGTAACAATTTCAGCAATAAATACACGGAAAATTTAATAAGTGTTTACGTGCAATTAATGTTAACGTACTAAGTGCCACTTAATAATACAACCCTACGAATTTAACATCAAAAGTCGCAGGTAAACGCGTTATGTTCCCGTTTAAATGGAGTTGGCGAGTTTAAATAACTTAGCTAGCATAATATGTGGACGCATTAAACGAGATTGTTAAAGTGATGTGCGCAGTGTTTGGGATTTAGGTACTTATATCACAATATTGTACTTTATGCGCTTAAATTATACTCTTAAATCGCCGTGACATTGTTTGAGTTAAATTTTAGGTAGGTATATAAAAAGTAGATCAAAAAACATAAGTATACCCCGAAAAGTAGTTTTGCTAATCAAATCAGTATTTTTAAACTAAACTAGTAAACAAAATATATAAATTATATTATTCGGATACTTTCCGAAAATGAATTACATTCTTATTCCATTTACGAGTACCTAGCTATAATTTTCTAGAGTAAGAACAGACTAGGAAATTTAAGTCAAGTCAAGAAGTGTTAATTACTGGATCACAATACTAAGATGATTAGATTTGCGAAACATGACTAGACCACTGAATTACAGAGATATAAATGCTTTTGCCAGCTGTCTCCATATCCTGTGATGCAGGCTTTTAGCCAGCGCTAAATGGGCGGCCTGACGCCTAGCTTTTACCACATTCGTCGGTTTAATATTCTACTGAAAACGCGTAGCCAGGCGCTCAACAAAACACTGTTTAATTCAACCTGTTTTTTTCAATTTAAATAAAATCCTAATGCCTGCGGCTTCTAGATACGAGCAGATTAATTTCCTATTCTGAAACTTGAAATATGATCGTAAACTTTTCATGTTATTTTACTATAATATATATATTCCGTTTCATATAGCATATTGTAAGTTTCCGAAAATAAAATATAAATTTTACAACACTATTATAATTTTGAAATGAGTCCTATGGCCTAACTGTAAATCCTAAAAAAACACAAGTTATAGTGGTAGGTAGTTTCAGTCTTATCTTAAGTTCAAGCGGCAACCAATTCGCCTTCGCCAGACTACTCATATTTTATCACTTCTTTTAAACGTCCTGTTCAATCCGTCTACACCTGTTTATCTGGAAGAACATTTTAATTTGTAATAAAGTATATTGTCATTATTATATTAAGTATAATATTATAATAATTTTCTTTAAAACTACAAATTTGTAATTTTTGTAGAGGATGCAATTTAATGAAAACTCTCGTACCTCCCGCAAAATACTATGTACAATGGAATACAGCCTTGTCACAGTAGTTTATTTACTGCTCCGCTTTTTAAATGTGATAGCGTGAAGTTATTTTTGTTCAAAGAAGGAATAAGTGGTATGTAGGAATATTCGTACAGGATTCGCCTTATTCAGACTGTTAGCTGGTAGTTATTTCATGGTAGTCTTTATCCCTTAGGATATTAAAGGAGGCTGCAACTTTTACTCTGTATTAGGCTTTATACATTCAGCTGTCATCAATAAAGCATTTTTATTTCGTAGTTAAGTTTAAAGTAGATGACGCTATTTTTGGGTTTGAGCTATTCAGATGTACCTACTAATCCAAACGGTATAGAAAAATTCAAAACTAATAACTAAATGAACATTCTTCTCCATTTATAACTGGAAGGTTAATTTCCGCTTAGTTTACTAATAGCAAGTCAGTGCAGCGCTTTCATATGAAATGACGCTCGCTCGAATCGTTGCTCGCTCCAATTTTAATGGAATTCTGCCATATTCAACGAAATCACACTTTCTATCCAGTGTATAATAGGTATATAGATATATGTGTTTAAGATATCTACAAAATGTCACAGATTTACTCACAAAGGTACTCGTATAAACATTTCCAGTCGCCAACAATCTTTAGAACTCTTTTCTCCGAGCCGAACTACCCGTACCGTAAACATAGCGCCCCGAAAAATTTTGGTAAGTTGTGAACACGCCGGGGAATGTAATGAATAATTAGTACAACCTATTGACAATAGGTGAAAAAGACCGATCAGGTGCGTTCGGAGTCGCGAACTAAGGGTAGGGTTGATACACTATTGTAATTAAACTGCGCTGTGGTCAAGTTATCAATCTATTTAGATCCAAAAATTTTGCAGCAGTTTATGTTTTCGTAGTGAATAAAGCAATAGCAATAGGGGAAGAGGGAGGACGGTAGAGGAGAGGGAAAATAGAAAAGAATGGTTTAGCTTATTATATAGTTTATTTTGAACTTTCAAGTATTCAAGACAGATATATAACTTTAATTCGCATACAGATCAACGGATACTTATATTTAAAGTATCGTAGATTAAAATCTAGTAGCCTACAAAAGACTTACGGAAGAAAAGTCCAAAATGATTAAGTACTATTAACGTCAACCATTAATGGTGGCCAACCATTAGTTTTAACTAAAAATTGGATAAAATGGCTTTATTCAACGCCATACAATTCGTGGTAACGATCATAGTTACAGAGTTAATTGAAACTGAAGTATGACAGATTGAGCGAATTCTACCAGACAAGACAACCTTGGGCTAAAAGAATAAAAAACACTCAGAGTTAGGTGAGCCAAACTACTTACAAACAGATCCCCTGTTAAGATTAACGCAATGATCACGTGTTTCAAAACAAAGCTAATTCACGTACCTACACGTACGTGTAAAACTAAAACATACCCATGTCTTGTTAAGAAATACAAGCTTGCTAAATGCAAACATACGTTTGGGGCTGTAATCATTAGTGGTACGTGAAACATTGCTGTGAAATCTGTTACATTTGTTATTTCTAGCGAGAAACTGCACTTTTACAGTTTGCTCCTAGCTACTACTCATTAGATTCTAACATTTATTATTGCGCATATATTTTAAAATGATTTTGAGTATTTAAGAGATCACTTTAAAAAATTATAATGTTTTGGTAATTAAATAATAATTATAGTTTTAATAAACGATGCCCTGCGGTTTTTTTTTGTAATTTTAATAATAATTATTATGTAATTAATTATAAAAAAAAATTGTAACCTAGGAGCTCCGAATTAGAGGAAAAAACTTATAGGTAAAAGTTTCGTATCCAAATAATTTCGCGACTTCGTCCGCGTTTACTTTTGGAAAGAAAGTGTTATGCTTAGGTTATGGTTTTACCTACAAATATATCGAAATTTCCTACAAATTTTAATACCATATTTTACTATCTGGAGGGTAATTTTCCAAAACGGTGAAACTTTAATCCTTATTTTCAACCCAAATACCCAATATTTATGAATTTAGCTTTAAAAAAATTTCAAGTCACTAGACCTAGTTTCTTGGGCGGTTCGTTGATATATTAGTCAGTGATACAGACAGTCAGTTAGTTTACACTTTTATATAGATTATCATCTAGTACAAGGGTTACCAAAGTTTTTTTTATCACGCCACCCTGCCAGTTTTGGAAATGATTATACGTAGACGTGGCTTCCTATTTTTACTGTAATATAATTCATTATATTTTTCATATTTTCTGAAGTTGCTCCATACAATCAATTCCGGCAACTATGCAAAAATATTAAAAAATATTGGCTTATCAGAATCTCATGTAACCAAAAACACCAACCTCTAAATTTTTTGTTTTCTTAAAAAAAATATAAAACAAAATCGACGGCATTAGACTTAAACTCAAAGATTATTATTATAGAACAAAATCATTTGGAAAGGTAAAATGCTTTCATACAGTAATTTAAATTTAAGTAAGGAAGCGTTTCAATCAGCATAAAAGATTCCTCATTTGACACTTTAATAACGTTACTTTTGCTTCTGGTTTTTCTCGTTTTGCTAGCTAAGGAATATTTTAAACGAAATTATTGGTTTTGCAAAAAGAATGGTTCACGTTAAACTTAAAAATGTTTTTTGATAATTTATTTAAGAGGCAAAAATTAAAATAGATAATTTTGCTGTAATAACCGGGACTTAAAAAGTGCAACAAACTTTAACGCACTACATTAAATGATACATACACACACACACACACACAGATACACACTTCAATAAAATATCAATGATATGCAGTATGGCAGTTGGCAGATACACCAAAACCCTACTGCCAAAAGTTTCATTTTTCCTTGGACAAATATAACAGAAATTATCGTTAAAGAATGCTTGATAGTTCGTTACAAATTTTGGTGTTTTGAATTTTAATAAAACTTTCTTAGAGTGCCGAACGAATAATTAAAAACAAAAAGCAACTCTATGTCTTTCTATTCTGTATATTATCCTGTTGTCATCATCACCTATCCTTTTCTGACGTATAGTTAGTGAGGGCGTAGGAGACAATGGCGAATTTTAAAGCAGAATACAACAAATTTAAATGATTTTAATGTTTTTAAGGCACAATTCTACTTTAGACAATTTGACTTGTTAACAAACGATTGCGAGAAAAGTATGCTTACGATCGGAGTTAAGCACAATTTCGTGGTTCCATTTCTAGTACGTAGGTGCGGGGTCTATCTACTTAGAAGGTCATTTATCTAGGACATAAAAACAATTAACAATCATAAAAGCACGCGTTTAATTGTGTTCATTGAGCTTAAGTGGTTAAAAAACAATCGCAACCTGCGACACATTATTGATTATTAGAGAATATTATATGCTGTAACCGTTATTTGTCCCTACTAAAGGGACATTGAAGACTTATAGCAAGGACATTCATGCCATTGTCCAAGGCGTTAGGCCGATTCAAAGAGGCAGACGTTGTCTAGCTATCACTTGACTATCATAATTTTAATAAGCCGCCCATAAGGCCTCTGACTTGGCATAGCGACTGATGTCATAGGACAATAGTCAGGATTGTTTTTCGAAGCACGGAGAATGCTACTTAACTTTGCGTATCGTTTCCGACAGAGGAATGTTACTGGGCCAACTAGCTATTACTTTACTAAGTTACACTACTAAATATTAATCTACATTGACAAAATCACTGACACTTTATATTTCCTATATTAGATAAACGCTATGATAAATACATAGAGAGCTGAAATCTTTAGTGCACCGACTGCACATGACTTTGCAGTGCAATCTGTAAAATTTATTGCTCGTGAAGTTGCTCTTAGCGACCTAGCTGGAACTAAATGTATGCTAAAGTGTTCAACTTTAATATGAAGGAAGAGATTGAATAAAATTAAAGTTACAAACCAAAAGTATTAATAATTAACCGCTTTATAAGGAGAAAAAAAGGAGTTTCAATTAGACTTTAATTAAAAAGTTTGTTATAGGTAGACATTAATTAAAAAAATTATGTGTGTACTAGGAATAAAGATTCTGAGTGTAAAAAAATAATAAATTCTGTGTGTTTATGATAAAAAATGTGCTTTTTAGTATACATAATACTTATTTAATATGCTAGTGGTCAAGATTAATTAAATAATTTTCGTTACTAGATATAGTTTTAAAAAAACACTGGCCAAGTATGTGTCGCACACGCATTAGGTAAGGGTTCCCTATAGTGGCAGGTGTACAACGGCAATTTCGCTGGAAAACCGCAATTCGATGTAGAGTTTAGCCGTTTGGCAAACAGGTACTTTAGGGCAAAACAATAATTTTGAGCGGCAGTTCCTCAAAATATTTCCCTTAGGGGGGGGAATACTTTCCAAATTGCTTTCAGGGGATTAAAAATGAGGATATAAACTAGAACTAGAAAAATACTGAGCTTGGTATGTTTTGAAAATACTTTTTGGATTTTAAGAAACAAAGTTGCCCAAAGGTAATAGTGTGGTATATTTTTAGAACCGGCCCATCAAGCCCTTTCATAAGGACACCCCACACGAAAGGTTTCTGAAAAAAAACTTTTTAAATCCCATACAAAAAATTGATGACACCATAAACCCCCCCTCCCTAAGGGAAATATTTTGAGGAACTGCGGCTCAAAATTATTGTTTTGCCCTAAATTACCTGTCTGCCACAGGACTAAACACTACATCGATTTGCGGTTTTTTTTGCGTACACCTAGGACTACTAGAATAAGAACTATTGCGAATATCTAAAAAAAATATAAACGGATTTTCTTTAAAACAATTTTCGTTGAAATTAGCTCTATTGTTTACAGATTTTAAAACACGCGATTTAAAAGGTATTGTTTCTTTTGTTTAGGCACACTTATTTTTTAACTTTGGATACCAATATTACACACTATATTTACACACCATATAATACGACTCAACGTACGATGGGGTTAGTGAAAAAAAAAAACATCCCTCGGTCAAATGAATGGTGATTCGTTAAAATTTTTGTAAACTTTTGTAAAATTTGATTAGAATCGATAATTCAAGACGGTGAAATTTTAAGGCTATGGGGGTATATAGGGTTCTGTTTTTGCCATTTAGCTATGGAAGCCTAAAAAATTACTGCCTGGAAACTAACACACAATAGATTTCAGTGTTTCAAAATGGAAAATTTATTAATAGGCCGAAAAGGAAGTGAAATCTGCCCCCAACTCTGTGTAATAAGGAAGCTGGTGTTGAACGCAAAATAGCAGCAAAAAATGTACTAAATATCCATTCCAATGCGCTTCAAAACCGAATATACATGTTTAATTATATTTAAAAATAAAAGAAATACAATATGAGTACTGATGTATGATTATAATGAACAAAATAAAAGATTTACTTCGTTAATCGGACGGAAAATCGAAACTAGTATTTCATGTGAAACTAATAAGAGAGACTGCTATGAACAAAGTAGTAAGAAGTTGTAAACTACAGGCTGGCCGTTTCCTCCACGACTATAAACCTTTTTATAGTCATAAAGAGAAAATACTTTCATGTTTTATGACTTTAGCTATATTAAAGAGTGTAAAGGACAATTTTATAGCAATTTGTTACTGAAATAGGTCACTATAAATTGGAACTAAAAAGCAAAAAAATAAGTAGATGCATACGTTTGTAGTGCGTTTACAAAATTTTAAAAACTTGGCTCATCCTAAAACACAAAAAGGAAAAAATATGTGTGTAAGTATGTACAGAGCAAAACTGACACCATGTATGTGTTAGTAAACAACAAACTATTCGAATTTTACACATACATACAAAATAGTTTTTCTTGCAAACGCTTTAGTTGTGGAATAAGGTTTTCTGCCAAGGTTTTCTCTACAGTATGGGGTTTTTTAAGAAAGAAATTATAAGATTTTTGAACGGTCGGCAACCAACGCGAGAGTGGTGTTGCAAGCGTCCATAGGTGACCGCCTACCATCAGGCGGACCGTCACGTTGGCTTGTTTGCCACCATATTGGTATAATTTAAATTTAAAAAGTTCTTTTATTTAGGCTTTTGTAGGCAGTCTAGTAATATTTTGCCTCAATTCTTATAGTTTCCTAATAGTATCCATAATTTATTTAAAACTTGCTGTGTTCCGGACAGAAAAACAGCTATTTGTCCTCCTCTAGGTATGCACCGTTAAGACTTGAGCAATAGTGCCCGGTATAAAAAATATTCTCGTGGGGAGTCTCGATTGGGATAAAAAGAATGCTGTATCGTTTTCTACTGGAAAATGGAGTTATTTCTCCACCTATAGGTACCTGCGCCAAGAATCTTAGTTAACCATATTTCTTCGTTGCATTGCAAAAGAGTTATCACTGTTTTCTTTCGACTGATTTATAAATCTTGATATTTAAAAAAAAAACTGGTTGCCTGTAAAGTCGGTATACGGGCGAAAGTTTTACGTGACAATGATTTTATGTCTGTCTCTCTCGCTCTTAGGCGGGCGCGTGCCTCTCACTCGCTCTCATTGTGAGCGCATAACGTGAGCGGAGCGTAACGCAGTTTCTTGAAGTGTCACCCGGCAAACCAATTTATAAGACGTTGTCACGTCAAAATGAAAACTTATGTTAACGAAACAAAATAAAGCCTGCGTAAATATTAAGTAGTGCAGCTTTCTATCAGACTATAACTAAAAGATTTTGCTTACACACAAACAAACAAATTTTACCTTTTAATAATATTAGTAAAGATTAGATTAATGTTATGTTCTTTGTAAGACTCAGTGAAACAAATATTTCTAAAGATGGATATGCACCTTTGGTTTTTTTTTTCATTCCGCAAATATGGGAATGTATATTAATTCGGTTGTAAACGTAATGAATAATTGTTGTAAACGTTATGAATATATTTGTTTCTTAAATTTACTGAAGGATTTTTGTTAGCTTCATTTGTTTATAACCTATCGTTATAAGACGAAATTTATTTTAGTATATTATTTTACCTGAAGACAAAATACGAAGGTGGTTCAAGAGTGTTTATATAGAGGCGTGTGTGACGGGTCGTTACGTTCCCTAAAACATGGTTGAGCGAAGCGATGGCTGATTCATGTGTCATACTCGTGAACGGGTGCCGCCTGTGGAGGCCGGTCTGATCTTGCCAACTTCTTTGTATTCTTAGTATTTAGTCTTACTTTTTTGTTTTGTTTATTAATACTGTAAGACATTGATTATTTCTTAGTGATGAATACATAAACTGTCTTTTGTTTATATTAGATACTTTTTTATGTTGTGCTTGTGCTATATATTTCTTGTTTTTTTATGTTTGTAATGGAAAGTGTCCTTTTATGATAGGGCATTTTCCAATATTTTAATTGGACGCTGTAAGAGAAAGGGAGAAAAGAAATGCCCTTGCTGAATTTCTTGCCGGTTCTTCTCAGTACAGCCGCCCTGTAGACTTACGAACCGATGGCGTAGTGACATTTATAAGTGCTCAATTATTGTAGCCTAAACTGAAAAAAATATATTGAATGTATATTAGAAGTCTATATAAGAATAACACAAGCCGAAACAATATCTTTACATTTTTTTGTTTGCCAGTCTGTCTGTATGTTGGTTCGCACATTACAAAAATGTGTAACGAAATTAGATGCGGTTTTCGCAGTTGTGTTGCTGGAGATGTCACCTAAAATTTATCGCACCTTTCACCTTGATACGCCGCCAAGGAAGGATTTTGGTTTCTAAAATAAACGGTAATTTTTCTACTAAAAAAAACCACTAACATATTTTCATTTATTATATAGATAATGTAATTTAAATACCAGGTAAGTAACTAAGGAAATATAGCTGGTGGTAAATATATATTCTGAGAGGTAAACGTTTGAATCCCCCCTGAACCAATAAGTATTTTTCTAAAATATCAGGTACATTGCTCATTAAAATTACCGGCTTTTCGGTAAAGGAAAACATCGTCTGGACTAAGGACATGAACATTCTTGAAATATGACTGAAAACAGAATGTCTATGCAATATTAATTATTCATTGGCTTTTGGTTTCTGGCTTTAGCTCTTGTAGCTTAGAATTTGCCTCCAGAGCGCATATATAAAACTAACAGGTTTTTATAGTACTCTCCAATTGTTAGCATAGTCACGTTTTTGTTTGATTAAGAAAAGCTTACTCGAACGAATTGAGGAGTAGTTGGAAAGCTCTTGTGAAAGTGGTTACGTACAGAGTGTTCCTAACTAAGTACTAAAATATACTAAGGAGTTAATGAGTTACTTACAGTAACTGCATCTAGTATCAAAATGTTTGACTTTTTGCTTTCATTGTTTTACTAGCCAATGCCCATGGTTTTTCTGGATAGATATCACAATATTTACCCAAATATAATTGATCACAACTTAATTAAAAAGAGAAGTAGGTAGGTATGTATCTATGTACCCCCATGTCCTTGCGATGTTTTTCTCGAACGAAAAGCCAGTGATTTGAATGAGAAATGTGCCAGCATATTTTCGACAAAGACTCAGCCATTGGTTCGGCGGGATTTGAACGTCCACTGCTGGAAATATATGTCTTTAGTTCTTAAATAATTCGAAATCCTTCAAAAGGTACACATTTGTTGGATTTCATTCTGTATTCATTCAATAAGGTATATACATTATTTCTAACGCGTTTTTCTATTGTGTATAGGTATATTTGGAATAAAAGGTCAAGTCTTTACCAGAACCTATATATACTACTTATCGCTGTCCGAAACTTTACACATATAAATTGTTTATGTGAACTCAGGATTCTAGGTATTAATGACATCATAGAGTTCTTTAGGAAGCCGCAACGGGAAAAAAGTAATTTGCTTGTCAAATGTAGCTACTTAAGTGCTACACTTTAGCACAATTGTAGCTACCTAGGTGCTACACTTTAGCACAAAAGTTGCTTATGCTAACTAGCACAGCCTCTAGACATTCTTAATTTCTCTTAGGAAAAATCGTTTTCAAAAATGGTCAAATTTTAATAAAGTTTACATCTGTGCCACTGCCAGATGAGTCCTCACTTATTTCGTTTTTAAAATGTTTCGATAACCCAAGAGAATTATTGGTTTAGATCGTCAAAATAGTAATTTTTTTTTTTGGCGCCTAATCCAGGTTTTGCTGCGGTTCGAGACAGTTGCGCGGCCACAGATTACATATCCATGAATACCGGTATCATAGCTGTAATTATATATCTATGACCGGTAAACTCTTTTTTATACACCACTAAGGTAGCAAACACGTTTACAATGGTAAGCGGTCACCGCAGCCTATGGACGCTTGCAACACCTGGGGCATCACTCGCGCGTTGCCGACCCTTTAAAAATCTAATAACCTCTTTCATGAAGAACCCCATAACACACCTAAGCGTTTGCGGGTAGAAGTTTCTCTGAAACCGCACTGTACATGACCATTTCGGTTCTAAAGTTTGAGAGTGAATTCCCTGCCGATGGCGAGCGGTGCGATGGCAGAAAGTAGCCGTTCATTTTGAACAATTCCTGACCAAGTTAAGTTAGATTGTACAGCAAAGTTTGAAGTAGTTGAACAAGTAGAAAGAAAGGTAAAGTGTAACGAGCGGATGAATTCGATACATAGAAGATTTTTGAGAAAAGTTAATCTGAGTGTCAAAATTTTATTAGACTCCTAGGTAAGAACTAAGGACATATATTTCCAGCAGTGGACGTTCAAATCCCGCCGAACCAATGGCTGAGTCTTTTTCGAAAATATGCTGGCACTTTTCTCATTCAAATCACTGGCTTTTCGTTCGAGATAAACATCGCGAGGACAACGAGGACATGAACGATCATTCTTGAAATATGGCCGAAAACAGGATCACTATGCACTTTACAATTCAGCTCCATGGCTAAGTAAGCAATGACCCGACTGCTGAATCGAGGGGCGTGGGTTCGATTCCCGTACAAGACATATATTTATTATTTGAATTCGTCTTAAGACTGTGGGTTTTATATGTAAAATATGCATGTATTTACAAAAAAAGTATATATACAGGGTGGAAACGATAAACGATTTATAAACAATACTCGATATCATAAAATACACCAACAAGTCGTATGTTTTGAAATAACTTTTAAACACTACACGGAAAAAAAAGATTAGCTAACAATAGCACAAATTTTATCTAGTAGTAACATAACTGGGGGACTACTGAACTAAATTGCTAAAAGTAGTTAAAGTGTTGAGTTATTTGCAGCAAATCAGTTGTTTAATTATAACAAAAGTTTGGTTATTACTAAATAAATTTCGAATAGCTAAACCAGTTTTGTTATCCTGTTTTTTCAGTGTATGGTTGACGGAAAGCAAAAAGCGGCTCAAAGAGAATATCTGCAAACAGAAAGTCCGCAATACGTTCTACCAAATACAGCACTCTCTGCGCACTTTTGCGGCGCTTCCGGAATAGTAGGTATCTACGAAATATAATAATTGGATTTGGGAATGCAGAGACACGAAACTCGTCCCAACTCGATTTTGTCTTTATTTCTCAAAATAAGATTTATTCTTCAGTAGCATCTTTCATTTCTGCAACGAGAAATAAAAATGACATTTCAGCAAAGAAAAAAGGCTTGATTTTAACCGACTTAAAAAGGAGGCAATCGATTCGAACTATATGTATATTATACATTGTATATAATATAGTCGGTATGGGCTTCTAAACTCATGCGCCAAATTTTTGAAAATACTTTAATTTTTTTTAGGAAACAAGTGGCCGACAGTTAATAATGCGGCTCATGAAGCCCTGTAATTTATTACCCCACACGATAGGTTTCTGAAAAAAAAGGCCAAACCACACACAAAATGTTGATGACGTCATAACTCCCCCCGGGAATATTTTAAGGAACTGCGGCTCAAAATAAAATAACTAAATATCCTCTGCTTCGGTTTTTTTTTTCGTATACCTATTATTCGTACTATAAAGGGCCTGAAGATGTCCGTAATCTTTAAATCTAATAAATACTCATTTGAAATACCTATTTATGTAATTTGTTAGTGTATTTCCACTAAGTTTATCTTTATTTTTACATTTATACGTATCGTTTTGGTACATCAGCTTCATATTTTTATTTACCTAAAATAAAATAAAGTTACAATATTCAGTTCGCCGTCACGTCGTCGTCACCTACACAAATTTTATCAGACGTCTGTCTCGGAAAATCCCCTGCGGAATTCTAGTGGTAGGGAGAGGCTCAGTAAATCATATTTTCCACATGAACACGTGATATCGACATAGCAGGTGTTCACTTCCAGGTTTTCGTTTGAGGATCTTTTATTTTCAGAACCATGTATTTTCTTTGGTACTTTTTAATTGATTAAATTTAAATATTTGTAAATGTATTAATTTTTTTTTTAATGGTTTTATTTAATTTTGTATTATTTAGTTTCAGGAATATTTTAAAACATAATCAAACCTATATAAAATTAAACTAATAAACCGTTACCAGTTGGCATCGTTTCCAAAATGCTGGCCGCAGTGCCGAGTTGGATTGCAATGCATATTCTTTGGTATTCGCCCCGATCACATCCGGTAAAACAGTTTTTGTGGAGTGCTGTTACCCGCAGTCTATTCCCGTTACAAAGCTTAGATGGGTTAAGATTACGCAATAGCATGACAGGTGTACCAACCTTTAGGAGGAGTTTGTGGGAAGGCAGACCAGGCGGGTTTACGCTAATAATGAACTTTACAGGATAGTGAACTGCTTCAACCATCTGAAACACTGAATCGACTGACCTATATTGCATTTCTGGCCCTTCACAGGTCCTAAGTAGATTGTCATTTATACTGGCACCACTATTATCTTTGGGAATCAGTACGGCACGTTCACATAGCCAGTCCATTGACTTAGTTTAGTTTAGAAAATGATTTGTATCTTCAATGTATGAGGCAAACTTTATAGAATGGATTGAAGGTGATAATCTACATATGCAAACTGATAGATATCGGATGGCCATTGTAATTATTTTTCTGAATTTTTGTCAACATGGTGTTGTGGGGTTTAGTGGTATCATCATTTTTATGTCAGGGTCGGTCAGCTGGTCCAATAGTGAAAATAAAATTTCGAATTTGGTTTAATGATGATTTGATTTGACTACATGGGTCGCTTTGTTTTGGTAAGTAGAATTTTGTGTAGTAAATTTTTGTAGTACTTCAGATATTTAATGTTATCGGTTAGACTTGTAGATCCTTTGTCAGATACTAAAATAATTATGTCTTCAATGTTTTTTAATGTTTGAATAAATGAGTCACCAGATATTTTTGTCATAATGATTGTCATAAATATTTAAATTGGATGATGGATGGTAAGCTAGGTGGTTTACATGGCGATGGGAGTTTGAATTGGGTGAGCGCGGATGTGATATTATCTGATTAATTTGAAATTGGTTGTTGATTACTTGTTTTGGCCAACGTAATTTCCTGACGACCGAGTGGCGCAGTGGTAGAGCGTGCGGCTGGCTGTCTCGGTCGGTTCGTTTTGCGGTAAGAGGGCATCCAATATTGTTACAATTTGTTAATTGTGAAATTGTCTTGACTCTCTCTAGTTCAAGGTTTTTATTTATAATGTAAAAATAAAAAAAAGCACAAAAATTATGATCTGGTGGGATTTTTTTCTTCCAGACAGAATGACAGAGTCAGCGAATGAAGCGACCTCGGCAACATGTGACGCACGCACATGAGGACTAACTCAAAGATTGCTGAGCTGGTAGAAGTAGTGTTGATAGATCGATAAGGTCTATCTGCAATCCGAAGATACGATATTGCTCAAATCCGCCTACTTTGTCCTTTTCCTCAAAGACATTAACTGTTCCACCCGAGATGATGACAGAAGATTACAAATACCTGTAGGTCTGCGTATTATTTCTTTAACTTACGGTGAGGTCGCGTTCATTGTCCCCTAGCCCCTTAAGAGGTAAAACTACGTAACAGAAAAATTCAATATTTTTGCAAGATGCTTTTTGTAAGTTTTTAAATTACTATCTCGGCTATGTTTCAGGAAGGTTTTAAACTAAAAGCACTTAGAACTTTTAAGATTTTCTTTGCCAAAACATTTTAAAAAATAGTCAAAATGATGAAAGTAGGATTTTTATTGAACAAAAAATCATTAATCGTTTTCCTACGGGTTTGACCCATATCCTAAAGAACACAGTCAATAAACTTTATTCAAACATACTGAGAGAATCCAGAGATATTTTTCCAAAAAAAAATGTAAACTTATTGCATTAATTTTTTTCTACTTTAGATTACTTAAGATTTTCAGTTACCCGAAACATTTTATTATAATTATAGTGCACAATATTAAAATTAAACGTTTTCTATATCCCTGTTTTAATTTAATACTAAGCTGAAGGTAATTTAATAAATATCTGCTGCTAACATGTCCGATAATAAAACGATCTAAAAACCACTTAGACAAGAATGAACAAACTTTATTCATTATACTGAGAGATGGATGAAGTTGTGGCGAGTGTCAGGTACAGGGTTCAACGCGGTTTGCGATTTTATTACTAATAATGAAGTTTATAATTGGAAAATTTAAGATTAGTATTTATATGCTGTATTTATTTATAATTAAAAGCTATGAGTCAATCATAACGATCCATTTTATTCGGATTTATTCCATTTATGAAAAATTAGAATTTCAGACTTCTATCATTTGGTTATTCATAAAATACGTAGTACTTACAATATTTACTTCAATAGTCCAAAGTTTGAAAGATTATTATTGACTATTAAACTTATTTATCAGTACGACTATTTTGTCAATCAATCAATAATCAATTAATTGTGATTAAGACAAGTAAATAATATTGGATAATATGACAAGACAAATAAATGAAATTCAATCATATATTTTGTCAGGCAATTTGGTACCTTAACCAGATCTAACGTCAAAATGATTGGTGTATGTCTGCCTGTGAGTCTGAAATAATTAAACTCAATTAAAAATGTTTGTTGATACTAGGCCTCGGACCAACATGCCGTTTAAATATCGCATTTTTACGGTAAACTGCCTTTTAGACAATACTAACTGTGTGTGTTATATTACTCCGGGGAAGACAAACAAAAAACGTTAATAGTGTACAGTTTGCAGTTAAGTTTTCTGAATTCCGACCGTGGTTTAATTAAACACTTAAGCTGAATGCAATTTAAATAATGACTACAATATAAAGTCTTAATAAAAGTAATTTGGATGAAATTTATTAAACTTTATACATTATTGGTTGTGGTGATTGGCTTTAGCCAGTTTTGTGCAAGATTTAAAAAAAAAAGGAATTTTTTGTTTTTAAGATCTTGCAACAGGTACAACATTCATTGCAGGGAAATTTTGATTAAGTTTTGCCCGTAAAATAGGGAGTGTTCTAATTAATATATTAATATTTGAAGTGCCTACTTCAGTATTATGTTGCCCTTAAAAATAAAGAACTACATCACCTTCCAAATCCCACAAAAAAAGTAAAAGATCGAAAATTTTGCTAAGTTGCCATTTGCTTAAAGTTAAATGCCTTAAATTAGCAGCAATGACATAAAATAATTATTTATTAGCATGTAACATCAAGGAAAAAAAACACTTAGCTAAATGTTCTATCTGCGTATAGTTTATTTTTGTTTTTCTAATGGGATTTTAATGGCGGTGTGATTTTTTTTATTTTTAGTAATAATATAACATACAAAAGGTCGATTTACTGATAATAATTTTTTTTCTTTTTGATCATCAACAAATTCAAAAAGAAGACGCGTAAGATATTTATATAGAAGAAATAAAATATATTTTTTTTTGATATAGGCTAATAAAATTTATTAACTACAATAATTTGTGTAGTAGTGTAACTCAGGATACTATGGATAACTCAGCTTTGAATCAAGTTTTTGGTTTATTTATGTCTCTACTGAAACAACTGGATTTGTTGGATTAAATTTATACGTTATGCATTAAATTCCCCAAAATACGAATAGCTGTCTTGATATGCGCCGCACCACATTCAAATTTCATGAGACTTCTATTTCGAGAAATTTCCAGCATCTCCACAAACGGAAAATTAATCTACAGACAAGCGTTTAACATTTCCGGTTTTCATTTGCAAAAGCGTTAATATTAAACATATTTAATGCTTTATTTTAATTGATTATAATTACCAAAATGAAGTATTCTGAAAGTTAATAGGTCTTCTTCTTTTGAATATTAATATTTTTACTGCATTAAAAACAATCGTTTGGAATCCTAGTACCAAAACAAAATCATGGGTTTTCATGGGTTTCATTCAGTGCGTTTGTGCGTGTTTCTGAGTATTCCCGTATATCATATACGGCTCCAAATAGATGCTCATGTGTATTAGAATTTCTATCTTTATTTTTTAAACCACTAGTTTAAGATACAGCAATGTAGGGACGATTAAGGATTCCATGCACATTGACCTGTATAAATGTTCAAAATGAACCAGTTTAAAACAACAGAACCGTGACGTCAAAACGACAGCACTATAGCTTCGAAACAAAGTCGGCGTGAGATCCCGTACAATTAAACCCGACGTGCTCGTTATGCCACTCCATTATGCCGCATCACGAATTAAACGTCAAAATTGCAGATAACCGCGTAGCTTCCGTGTTTAAAATAAAGCTGTCGAGTTTCAATACAGTTTTAATTGATAGACTCGTTTAGTTTTATAGCAGTGGAAAATATAAACTTACTGATATTTGATTTGTTGTAGAACATATAATTGTGGGGGCAGCACAGTTAGAGTAGAGGTAGCACAGTTAGAGTAGAGTTTAGGTGGGGTAAGTGGGACTATGGGGGAAGATATGTTTCGGAACTCAAAAACTATAGGCTATATAATTAGGATTAAGATTCAATAGCAAAACAAATATAATATAACGCTAGTCAATGGTGCGAAATTAAACACCAGAAAAAAATATTTAACTTACTAAATAGTCAATAAGCTCGAGACCAGTTTTGTGTGTTTATTTCTTATAAGCAAATAATGTTTGGTAAGAAGGCTAGTTTAATAGAAATTGATTCCCTAAAGTTGTTTTTTTTGTTTTCTGTGTATGATTCAGTTTAAATCATCGGTTATGTTGTATTTTTATATTTTTGAATGTGAATGACGTAAATATTGTCAAGTGGGAAAACTCTAATGACCGCGTTGAGGGGATTACTGTTCCTCTTTCACAAAGTCAGAGGTCATAAACAATTTAACTGTCTAAGCAATATTTATAGTTGTTGTTAATACCAATATATATTAGTTAGTTAGTTAGTTGGACTTATGTTTTCCGCACTTAGCCTCATAATAGGGCCATTGTACGTAGGTAACCAATACCTGTCATTGGTTACCCATACCATCCCAGCTCCGTCCAAAAGTTAAGGAGGCATCTGATGTTATTCAGCGCCTCTCTCATGGTTTGTGGATTCTTAAGGAGTTTTGTCTGTTGGTCGCTCACGCTTTTGCAATGAAGAACTACGTGAGAAGGTGTCTCCTCGGCTTCCATACAGCCCCTGCATAAAGGACTGTCAGTAACGCCGATATTGAAAAAGTGCCTGTTTAGCGGGCAGTGACCTGTTATTATGCCAACTATGTAGCGTAGGTTTTTCCTGCTGAGTTTTAACAGTTTGTGCGACAGATTAGCGTCCAAGGATGTAAGAACATTCTTGGTTTGTTTGCAATCTGTCTGTTCTGCCCACTGTTGTTGTGTGTTGTTGTAAGGTTCTGTCACGTAACCATGTTTTGAGTTGGATAAATGGTATCGGTACAATTGGTTCAGGTCCCATTATTTTAGTGCCCGATCCTCTCTTTGCCAATTCATCTGCCGCATCATTGCCTAGAGACCCACTATGACCACATATCCATTGAAGAGTAACCCGGTTCTTCAATGCAATTTTTTGCAGTTCACAGTGACACTCCAGGATTAGTCCACTGTTGATGCGGTTGTTGTTGAGAGCTTGTAGCACAGCGGCACTGTCGGAGATGATGCGTATCGATGCATTACTTATGCCTTTAGACAAGACCGCTGTTGCAGCTCGGGTAATCCCAACACATTCTGCTTGGAAGATGGTGTTGAGTGCACCCAAGCTCGTTGACATGTTGATGTTCAGGTCATGGGAGAATACTCCTGCGCCCGTTCCTGATTCCGTTTTGGAGCCATCGGTGTAGATCCTGACTTCATGGATGCCGGAGCTATCTTTTTCTTCCTCATGAAGCTGGATACGGTATTTTTTGTCAAAGACAAAGGTTTTTGGGATGATATCACATGTCGCCTCTATCATCGGAAGCTCGTTTCCCACCGCCTCCTTGAGCCGTGCATGAGTGATTCTGCCGTCCCGTTTCCAGAGCCCTACTTTCTCAAGTCGTATGGCTGCAGCGGCAGCTTCTTGTTGTATAACAAGATGAAGGGGTCTGAGGTTGAGGATGACTTCTAATGCTGTTGTGGGAGTCGTTTTCATACTGCCTGTGGTTGCTAGGCAGGCAAGACGCTGCAGGCTTTGTAGTTTGTTTTTTACCGTGCTTAACTGAGTTCGAGGCCACCAAACTACTGCACCATATGTTATCATGGGTCGTATTATGGCTGTATAGAGCCATAGGGTTATGGATGGCTTAAGGCCCCATTTCTTGCCTATTAGTCTTCTGCATTGCCAGAAGGTTGTACATGCCCTGGTTATTTTTGTGCTTAGATGCTTACTCCAATTTAGTTTGTTGTCTAAAATTACCCCAAGGTATTTGACTTCACTTGAAAGGGTAAGCTCAATGTCAAAAAGCTTTGGCATGGTAATTATTTGAATTTTCCTTTTATTTGTGAAAAGGACTAATTCTGTTTTGTTGGGGTTTACCGTCAGTTCATGGTGGTGACACCACTCTTCCAAGATTCTGAGGGCTAGTTGCATGCGGGTACAGATAATATTTTCTGAGTTGCCTTTGATCAGAATGGTAATGTCATCCGCGTAACCTACTGTGTAGTAGCATCTACCGTTAAGACGTTTCAGCAGATCATCCACCACGATGTTCCACAGTAAAGGAGAGAGTACTCCTCCTTGTGGGCAGCCTTTGGCTACAATGCCTCTCGTGATGGTGTTAACTGTAAATTGCACTGCTCTTAGCTTCAGAAGTTGATCAATCCACCCACTGATGGTTTGTTCGACTCCAAATCTACTAAGAGAGCGGCTGATGCTATTGAATTTCGTTTTGTCGAACGCTCCTTCGATGTCAATGAAAGCGCCTAGTGACATCAGCTTATCAGAGAGGGCTGCTTCTATAGTTCCTACGACAGCGTGTAAGGCTGATTCTGTCGATCTACCCTTTCTGTAAGCATGTTGTTGGCGGTGCATTGGCATGCGCGTTAGTGCACCCTCCCTTAGATATCTATCTGTTAGCCTCTCCAGAGTCTTCAGCATGAAGGAGGTCAGACTAATTGGCCTGTAAGATTTCGCTTGTGTGTAGTCAGATTTACCTGGTTTTGGTAAAAATATGACCCTGACTTCTCTCCACTGGCGAGGTATATAGTTGTGAGCTATAGAAGCTCTAAATATATCAACTAGATGTGGCACAAGTGTTGTTTGTCCCCATTTCAGGAGTGCTGGAAATATGTTGTCCAGGCCAGCAGATTTGAAGGGTTGGAAGCTTTCGATTGCCCACACAACTCGGTCTGCAGTGACTATGGATTTGGCTATATTCCAGTCTGTAGGGGTTGGTTCTCTGTGTTCCACATTTTCCCAGTTTGGGTTGTTAGTGACTACACATCCTGGAAAGTGTGTTTCGATAAGCACCTCGCTTATCTCGCTATCGGAGGTCGCATATGTACCATCTAGTTTTTTATTGAGCCCAGAGTTCTGTTATTATCTTGTGATAAATTTTTTTTCACTCTAGCTGCTTCATTGGTGGAATTGATGTTGTCGCAGAACCGCCGCCAGGATTCACCTTTGCGATATCTTATGCGTTTCTTGTAGTGATACTGGGCTTGTTTATATCGTTCCCAGTCTATTTCAGTTCTTGTGTTTTTGGCTCGATTAAAGAGTCTTTTCAGATTGAGTTTGAGTCTCTCTAGTTCTGGCCCCCACCAGTGAGACTTTCCCCCTATGATTGGTGTTGTAGGGGTGCAGGCTTGCTGGTAGCTGTGTTGGATACACGTGGTTAGTGTGTTTATATTATGTTCTATGTTGTCAGTGCTGTTGGTCATGTCTTTAAAGGTGATTGTGTCTACCTCATATTGAAGAAGGGTCGTGTACCTTGCAACGTCCGTCTTACGAGGGTTACGTTTTGGTTGCTCGTCCCTCTCATGCACTTGTATGGTATAGCAGATTCTTCTGTGGTCTGCAAAGGATGGTTCAGCGGAGACGTGCCAGTTTGACACAAGATCCGTTGCCCCATCGGATGCGAGAGTTACATCTACTATTGTCTGATATCTGGAATTAACAAAAGTGGGCTCCGAGCCGTTGTTAATTATAGAAAGGGTAGTTGAGAATATATACTCTGTTAGAGACTCACCTCGTTGGTTCGGTGTTAGGCTCCCCCAAAGAGGGTGGTGGGCATTTGAGTCAGCTGATATTATAATGTCCCAGCCATGATCTTCGCAGTGTTGCACTAGTTCAGTCAGCTCCTTAGACGGTATCACCTCATCCCCGGGCATGTAGACTGAGGCTAGCACTAGCGTTTGTTTGTTTGTTCCTGTGTCAAGCCTTACAGCTGTAAGGTCTCTGGAACAGAAATTGGTTAGTAGCAAGGCTGGTATTGATCTGGGTATGTATATGCATGTTCTCGGTTGATTAGCCGAGATTTTGTGTAGTAACTTACCCCCGATGTTGTTAAGACCGCATATGTTATTTCCTCTAATCCACGGCTCCTGGATTAGGGCTATGGTCTTCTTGTCAACTTCCAGCAGTCTGCGCAGGGTAGCCGCTGCAATTTGCTTGTGCTGGAGGTTTGTTTGGATCACGCTAATCTGATAGTGACCCGAGAATTTTACTATCCAACGACTCCCCATCAGACGACGTATGGTCGTAGGCACCTATGTTCGGTGTGGGAGCTACGTGTGTGTCCATAGGTGCGTGTTCTGTGGAAGCTAAGGCTGAGGTAGTTGGGTTGCTAGGTGGTAGTGTGCCAGTAGCCTTAGCTCCGTTTGTGTTGGGTTCATCTGGGGATTCTGTGTCCGCCGAATCATCTCCACCCCCGACAGTGCTGAATCTGATGTACACACTGCCAGAGATGAAGGCGACTCGTCTATCCCTTCCCAGAATCTTCGCCACCTCGGATTCTGGAATGCCCAGGGTCAGGAAGATACCCTTCTCCTGCATGGTCGCGCCGTACAACTGCCATGATTTTACGTTGTACAATGGGTTCTGCGCGGCCAGCAGGCGATGGGTCCTCGTTAGGTCGACACCAATTGACTTCGGAAGCCACAGCGATGCGCGGACTCGCTTCGCTATATCTGACTGTCGGATGACGGTCAGTTTGCTGTTCGAGATTGGTGACTGTAGGGTGGCTACAGTGTTTTTGAGCCAAGTTAGCGACTCATCATTCTCACACGCCTTCTGCTATGATAGGTTTCCCTCTAAATGCGGGTGCGAATGGTGGCTCGTTGTCTGTTGGTGAAGCAAGCGCTGCTTCAATAATCCTCTCTTCTATGGAGAGTTCGAGCTGCTGTGCTTGCTCCACCGTCAGGTCCGTGGCAGGCGTGACAGCAATAGCTATGAGCAGGTGCGTTTTACTCGCATCGGCATAGCTAATTGCCGTCTTCCTTGGTGTCGGATCCAGCTTAGCGCGTTTCGGCCCGTCCCTTGGCGACAAGGTTTCATCGGGGCGCTCCCTCTTCGCCTTTGCAGGCGGTGCGGGATGTCCCAATTGCTCAGGTCGATTCGCTGCATAGCGTGATCCGCGCTTGTTAGGTCCGCGCTTCCGTTTTTTCCTCGGACTTGTTGTGGTTGCGATTGGTTGGGTTGACCTTGAGGTGTCCCTAGCTCGCTCCAGGAGTCCGCTTTGAGGAGCCTCGGACGTCGCCCCTCCCAGTGCTCCGCACTGTCCAGTCGTGCTTGCGTTAGCCGTCATCATAGGCCCGCCCGCTGACTGTGTGGTTCCCGCACGCCCGTTGTGGCTGCGTTCCTCACTAAGCGCGTCGCAACTGGTCGAGGGCTTCGGCCAAGTCTACCTCGTAGCGGCATCGGTCAGAGCTGGGTCCTCTTGTCGGGTCTCCCCTTCAGTCGCGTTGGTTTGCTGTGCACCCTGGTCAGCGTTGGTCTTAGAAGGCTCGCTGTTTCCCGGTTGCACAGTGTTGTTTTTTGAGCGCCGTCCCCGGTAATGGCGGCGCCCGTTACGTTTTCTCCCTCCAGGGGCTGCTGGCTTGGCGGAGTTGACGGAAGCATTTCTGCGTTCATCTGCTCGACGCGGTGCAAGCTGCCAGGAGGCGTTAGAGGTTATTTCTGCGCTGGGCATAGCGTTAGCTAGCTCGCGCAGGTTTATCGAGTGGGTTAGTGAAGTTTTGCTCCCCCCCAGAATACGTGGAGCAGCCTGAGCCCCCGAGCCTGAGCTCAAAGGTTCAGGAAGGGATTCTCCAGCGTCGTGGACGCTGGTACCCTCCTGGGGCAGTTTCCTTTTAAAATTCACTTCCATTTTTTAAAACTTTTTTTTTTCTGCCGGTTTTGGTATGATGTGTGTTGTGTATGTGGTGAGTGGTGTTGGTGTGATGTAGTGGGTTGACTAGTGTGTGTCTGCGTGTGTGTGGGTTTGTGAGTTAGGGAAGGTGTGTGTGTGTGTGTGTGTGTGTGTGTGTGTGTGTGTGTGTGTGTGTGTGTATGTATGTGCATGTGTATGTATGTAGGACTGCATTTCCAAGTATGCCCGCTTTGCAGCTCATAGGCTCCTTGATAAATGTAGGCCAGGGCCCTCCCCATTTATTCGGACTTGGGACCGGCACCGTCCAGCGTATACAGCACAAGTGCGTACACCTCTGCACGGGGTTGGGTTTACCAATATATATACTAGTATATCTACGAATTCATGTAATGCCGCGAGATTACGTAGAAGACAATAACGGAGCCTTGTTCCCAAAGGAAAAAAAAACTGTAAAAGCAGTTATGCGAATTGAGTTTCTAATAAAGTAATACCTACTACTAAAACGATGAATATTTATTTGGTAGTAACCTTTTCGTAGATTATAAATTAGGTATAAGATATATTATAAAACTGATTTAGACCAATTTCATTTGTCACCCCTGACTTGAGTTCATAGTAACATATATATCCTAAAATTTGATTTTTTTTTTGTTCGGTTCACATGTGAATGTAGCAATTTTACACATTTATAAGTCTTAAATGTATATCCATGGACACTATTCCTCTTACCTCAAAAACGGGAGTAAGGGTAAAAAGGGCCTGTTAAATAGTAATTAATTGAGATTCTAACGACTTCGCAAATGGGATCTTTTTTTTTTTTTTTTTTTTATACCACTAAGGTGGCAAACAAGCCTACGGTCCGCCTGATGGTAAGCGGTCACCGTAGCCTATGGACGCTTGCAACACCAGGGGCATCACTCGCGCGTTGCCGACCCTTCAGAAATCTAATAACTTCTTTTTTGAAGAACCCCATACTGTAGTCCTTAGAGAAAACCTTGGCAGGGAGCTCATTCCACAACCCAAGGGTTCGCGGGAGGAAGTTTCCCTTTTTTCCTTGGCGACAAGGTTTCATCGGGGCGCTCCCTCTTCGCCTTTGCAGGCGGTGCGGGATGTCCCAATTGCTCAGGTCGATTCGCTGCATAGCGTGATCCGCGCTTGTTAGGTCCGCGCTTCCGTTTTTTCCTCGGACTTGTTGTGGTTGCGATTGGTTGGGTTGACCTTGAGGTGTCCCTAGCTCGCTCCAGGAGTCCGCTTTGAGGAGCCTCGGACGTCGCCCCTCCCAGTGCTCCGCACTGTCCAGTCGTGCTTGCGTTAGCCGTCATCATAGGCCCGCCCGCTGACTGTGTGGTTCCCGCACGCCCGTTGTGGCTGCGTTCCTCACTAAGCGCGTCGCAACTGGTCGAGGGCTTCGGCCAAGTCTACCTCGTAGCGGCATCGGTCAGAGCTGGGTCCTCTTGTCGGGTCTCCCCTTCAGTCGCGTTGGTTTGCTGTGCACCCTGGTCAGCGTTGGTCTTAGAAGGCTCGCTGTTTCCCGGTTGCACAGTGTTGTTTTTTGAGCGCCGTCCCCGGTAATGGCGGCGCCCGTTACGTTTTCTCCCTCCAGGGGCTGCTGGCTTGGCGGAGTTGACGGAAGCATTTCTGCGTTCATCTGCTCGACGCGGTGCAAGCTGCCAGGAGGCGTTAGAGGTTATTTCTGCGCTGGGCATAGCGTTAGCTAGCTCGCGCAGGTTTATCGAGTGGGTTAGTGAAGTTTTGCTCCCCCCCAGAATACGTGGAGCAGCCTGAGCCCCCGAGCCTGAGCTCAAAGGTTCAGGAAGGGATTCTCCAGCGTCGTGGACGCTGGTACCCTCCTGGGGCAGTTTCCTTTTAAAATTCACTTCCATTTTTTAAAACTTTTTTTTTTCTGCCGGTTTTGGTATGATGTGTGTTGTGTATGTGGTGAGTGGTGTTGGTGTGATGTAGTGGGTTGACTAGTGTGTGTCTGCGTGTGTGTGGGTTTGTGAGTTAGGGAAGGTGTGTGTGTGTGTGTGTGTGTGTGTGTGTGTGTGTGTGTGTGTGTGTATGTATGTGCATGTGTATGTATGTAGGACTGCATTTCCAAGTATGCCCGCTTTGCAGCTCATAGGCTCCTTGATAAATGTAGGCCAGGGCCCTCCCCATTTATTCGGACTTGGGACCGGCACCGTCCAGCGTATACAGCACAAGTGCGTACACCTCTGCACGGGGTTGGGTTTACCAATATATATACTAGTATATCTACGAATTCATGTAATGCCGCGAGATTACGTAGAAGACAATAACGGAGCCTTGTTCCCAAAGGAAAAAAAAACTGTAAAAGCAGTTATGCGAATTGAGTTTCTAATAAAGTAATACCTACTACTAAAACGATGAATATTTATTTGGTAGTAACCTTTTCGTAGATTATAAATTAGGTATAAGATATATTATAAAACTGATTTAGACCAATTTCATTTGTCACCCCTGACTTGAGTTCATAGTAACATATATATCCTAAAATTTGATTTTTTTTTTGTTCGGTTCACATGTGAATGTAGCAATTTTACACATTTATAAGTCTTAAATGTATATCCATGGACACTATTCCTCTTACCTCAAAAACGGGAGTAAGGGTAAAAAGGGCCTGTTAAATAGTAATTAATTGAGATTCTAACGACTTCGCAAATGGGATCTTTTTTTTTTTTTTTTTTTATACCACTAAGGTGGCAAACAAGCCTACGGTCCGCCTGATGGTAAGCGGTCACCGTAGCCTATGGACGCTTGCAACACCAGGGGCATCACTCGCGCGTTGCCGACCCTTCAGAAATCTAATAACTTCTTTTTTGAAGAACCCCATACTGTAGTCCTTAGAGAAAACCTTGGCAGGGAGCTCATTCCACAACCCAAGGGTTCGCGGGAGGAAGTTTCTCTGAAACCGCACTGTTCGCGACCATTTTGGTTCCAAAGTGTGAGAATGAATTCCCTGTCGATGGCGAGCGGTGCGATGGTAGAAAGTAGCCGTGGGCATCATTTCGAACAATTCCTCAGAACACAATCCATTGTACAAGCGGTAGAACACACACAGGGAGGCAAAGTCTCTCCTCAGACTTAAGGGTTCGATACCGCAAGTGAGTTTGGGATCGTCGACAATTCTCACAGCCCGTCGTTGAACCGAGTCAAAAGGGCCAAGCTGGTATCCGGGTGCACCCGCCCAGAGATGGCAGCAGTACTCCATATGGGGCCGGACTTGCGACTTGTAAAGTAGCAACCTTTGCCCCGACGTGAAGTACTGCTTCGCTCTGTTGAGTACACCAAGTTTTTTGGACGCCAGCTTTACCTTGCCTAGCAAATGATCTCGGAACTGAACATCGCTGGAGATGTCAACGCCAAGGATCCCAATGCTCTTGGAGATGGAGAGGGGAGTGTTCTGGAATTGTGGGACTACAGTGAATGGGGTTTTCTTAGCGGTGAACGCGCAGACTTGTGTCTTTGAAGGGTTGAATCGGACCAAGTTTTCCCGCCCCCAGTCAGAGACCTTGGACAGACCGATCTCGATTTGAGACACAAGTTCTTCACGCTTTTCCTCCACAACGGAACGTGGGATGCTTGCACGGCCCGTGTAATAAGCGTCTCCAGTACTGTCATCTGCATAGCAATATATGTTGTTGATGTCCAACATATCATTGATGTGCAGTAGAAACAGCGTAGGAGACAGCACAGAGCCTTGCGGGACACCAGCATTAATGTCCATGCTATCAGAGCAACTACCGTCAACTACGGCTCGTATGCTTCTGCCGGACAAAAAGCTAGCCACCCATTTGCACAAACCCTCGGGCACTCCGTAAGAAGGCAACTTCGATAGAAGACCCCGGTGCCAGACCCGATCGAACGCCTTCGCTATGTCTAGGCTACATGCCAATGCCTCCCCCTGACTCTCAATGGCTAGTGCCCATCGGTGTGTGAGATACACTAGAAGGTCACCAGTTGAGCGACCGTGGCGAAAGCCATATTGACGGTCACTGATCAGGTCGTGTTTTTCTAGGTATCTCAAAAGCTGTGTGTTGATCACACGCTCCATCACCTTGGAGAGGAGAGAGGTTATAGCGATAGGCCTGTAATTCGATGGATCTGATCTATCGCCCTTTTTGGGCACCGGGTGCACATTTGCAGTCTTCCATGAAGACGGAAATTGCCTAGTGTGGTAGGAAAGCGTGAAGAGGCGCGTGAGTACAGGACATAACTCAGGAGCACACTGCTTAAGCACCACTGCTGGTATGCCGTCTGGCCCACTCGACTTATGAACGTCTAGGGAAAGCAACGCCCGCCGGACCTTGCGCTGTGTTATAGTGATTTCCGGCATGGTCTTACCGCACCACGGTAAAGTAGGTGGTACAGCGCCTTCGTCGTTCACATTCGAGTTAGAGGCAAAGAGACTGCCCAATAGATCGGCTTTCTCTTTTGCACTGTGGGCCAAGTCACCATCGGTCTTTCGCAGTGGTGGTAATGACGACTGGCAGAAGTTCCCCTCGGCAGCTTTAGCAAGCGACCAGAAAGCACGACTCCCAGAAGGATAGCTCGCAAGTCGCCCACCTATTTTGCCGATGAATTGGAATTTTGCTCTGGCAGTTGCTTTCTTACTGAACCTCGAGGCAGCATTTAATTTGCGTTTTAACTCAGAAATATTCGGATCCTTATTATTACGAGCCGTGGTCCAAGCCTCATACGCAGTTTGCTTAAGAATTTTAGCTTCTCTGCAAGGCCTATTAAACCACGGTCGTTTTTTGACGCCGGCAGCTACTCGCAGGTTAGGAATGAAACATTCCATACCAGCGAGGATTGTCTCAGTGACTGCGGCTGCGCAGACGTCAGGATCTTCTGAGCTATAGCAGATCTGCCTCCACGGGTACGATGCATAAAATTCTCGCAATCCATCCCAGTCTGCCGACTTATAATGCCACACACTTATCTTATCTTAACGTAAAACCACGACAATACAAACTGCAAAAGATTTACAATATGTGTTTACCACTCGCAGTATGCCATATTTTATTGAACTTCGAACCCTGTAAAATAAGGAGAAAGAGATAAATAATAATGAAAGCCGCATAATTTTAAATAACGTTTACTGCACTAACCACAAGTGGTCACTTCCCACTTGCAAACTTCCAGCCACAAATGTGAATTTATTGTTAGAGCAATCAACGAGAAAGGTTCGTGTAATAAAAACGCGACTTGAATTCACAACCTCGGCGTTAAAGTGCTCTGGACAGTTTCAGTGACCTGGAATAGCCACTTATGGAAACTTTATTAGTGACTGGCTTTTATCCTAGGATTCGCCGGCGCGGAATTCTATCGTCACTGTTTCTTTAGGAAACTCTTAAATTAGCTGAGTTAAAAAGGTATTCTTATGTTATTTTGTATTCTTCCCTGTAGTGCAAAATCATGTTAACCTAATGATCCGTTGTTGCGACGTGAACAAACGTGCTATGTCATACCACCAGCTGGTAAATCTATGTCCATGGGAATTATCTATTGGGATGAAAAGTATTCTATGCCCTTTTCAGGCAAAACGGCACCTTTATATTTTTCATTTAGTGAATCGCGGGCAAAAGCTAGTATATTATAAATGAGATAGTGAGTCTGTTTGTTTGTCCTTGCTTCACGTCACAATACATATATCGCTTATATAATATACATATATCGCTATCATCAGCAGTTCACAGTGAGGGTGGTACTAGCCCTGCTTGATTTTCAGAAGTCATTTGGAAGACGTCGCACCGCTTGACAAAGGCCTGGATCGCATATCCGCTGCTGAAAGGTTGGTGCATTATAATTGCGAGTCACACTTCCACTTTTCAACCTATACAGACCACTAAATTCGCATAGGATGTTCCGCTTCCTGAAATTCCTATTAGACGTCCCTACAGCAGTGGTAAAAAAAGATTTTAATATGGCATAACGACTGATCTACCATATGACAACAACTGAGCAATTTCTGGTAAAAAATGTTTCGTTACAATTTTCAACAATAAATACACGAAAAATTTTATAGGTGTTCACGTGCAATTAATGTTAACGTACTAAGTGCCACTTAATTATGCAACTCCACGAATTTAACATCAAAAGTCGCAGGTAAACGCGTTATGTCCGCGTTTAAATGGAGTTGGCGAGTTTAAATTACTTAGCTAGCTTAATATGTGGACGCATTAAACGAGATTGTTAAAGTGATGTGCGCAGTGTTTGGGATTTAGGTACTGTGATATAAGTCACAATATCGTACTTTATGCGCTTAAATATCTACTTATTACATGTTAACTTAATGTTTTATATTATACTCTTAAACCGCCCTGACATTGAGTTAAATTTTAGGAAGGCATATAAAGAAGTAGGTCAAAAATCATAAATATTCCTATAAAAGCAGTAGTTTTACCAATCAAATCAGTATTTATACCACAGTAACTTAACAAAAAGATTTCTCATATGTTTTTTCTAACTTATTATTTAGCTAAGTACTAACTGTCTGGCAGTGCCTTGCGCCCGCCACACGAGACAATTATTACGTCTCCTGTACCCAGTAATTATATCTTATGAAGTGAATTTGTTAAAAAAAAGTTTTGATAAATATATCCTGTTTAACTATAATTGTCATAACGCGTAATATCAGATCACTTTACAAGTAATTGTACTTTTTAAACAACATTGGCTTGGGAAGTGGTCGTTAGGTATAATAAAATGTAATAAAACAGTTCTAAAATAAGAATTTCATAATACACTTAGTGGTTAAAAGTTATAATTGTTTTTTAATCACTGTCACTTATTGGAAACGGCATGAAACCTTCTACATAATTTTGAATTAGCATAAACTTGAACCAGAAGTTTCGACTTTCAAAACTTAAGTGCGTGATTGTAACCCTCACGCCGCACCTCATTCTCCACCTCAATGAACCCAAAATCTGTTACTGTGCACGGTTCAACTTACGTGGCGCGACTTATACGAAACTTTAAATCAGTAGAAAATCCATGTTATAATATTATAAATGCAAAAGTGAGTTTGTTCTTCCTTACTTAACGTCGCAGTGGAGCAACTTAATAAGCCTAAATTTGGCACAGAGATAGTTGAAGAGATGGAAAAGGACACAAGCTTTTCATCCCTAAAAATTTCAGAGTTCCCGCAGAAATAACTATTTATAACTACTACTAAAACTATAGCTATAGCTTGCAAAGAAAAGCAATTTCCTCGGTATAACCACAGAGTTGCCGTACGAATACCACAACGATAACCGAATTTGGCGCAGTTGAAGCCACGGACAAAAGCTAGTTAACGAAATATATAAATTAAAATATTCGGATATTTTCCGAAAATCACTATATTTTAATTCCATTTAAGAGTGGCTATAATTTTCTGGAGTAAGAACAGACTTGGAAATTTAAATCCATCTTAAGTCAAGAAATATTCATTACTGGATCGCAATACTAAGATGATTTGATTTGCGAAACTTATGACTAGACCACTGAATTACAGAGATATAAATGCTTTTGCCAGCTGTCTCCATATCCTGAGATTGCAGGCATTTAGCCAGCGCTAAATGGGCGGCCTGACGCCTAGCTTTTAACACATTCGTCGGTTTAATATTCTACTGAAAACGCGTATCCAGGCGCTCAACAAAAAGCTGTTAAATTCAACCTGCTTTTTTAATTTAAATAAAATCCCAATGCCTGCGGCTTCTAGATACGAGCAGTATATTATATATTCTTAAACTTGCAATATGATCGAAAACTTTTTATTTTATTTTACTACTATATTCCGTTTCACATAGCATAGGTAGTGTAAGTTTCTGAAAATAAAATATTAATTGTACAACACTATTATAATTCTGGAATGAGTCCTATATGGCCTAATTGTAAATCCTATAGTTTCAGGCTTATCTCCAAAATTAATTTTGAATCAATGCCATCTGCATGTGTACACATAAATGGAATATTTGTTCCTTACAGTGATACTGTAAAAAATATTTTTTATTGAACAGGCACTATCTTGGCAGCCGCAAATAAGATACGTAAATATATTTGCTGCTGCAAAAACTATAGGTAGCTTACGCAACTTACTTTCAGATTTGATTCCTATTCTAGCCTACGTAGATGCTAGCTATCCTGATCTTACTGAGGAGCATGACCGACTTTAAAATGTATGCGTTAGATTCATATTTGGTCTACGTAAGTACGAACAGATATCCGAATTTCGCTCTAAACTCAAGCGGCTACCAATTCGCCTTCGCCGGAATACTCATATTTTGTCACTTCTTTTCAACGTCCTGTTGAATCCGTCTACACCTTTTTAATAATATAGTAGTAAATAGTAGTAAATAGTAGTAAATTCTTTATTGCACAAAAAAAATATTAAAATTAGTAAATACAGTTGATTGATAGAGTACAAGTCATATAATAATGATAATATACTTTATTGCAAAAATTACAATGTTCTTTCAGATGTACAGGTGTAGACGGATTCAACAGGACGTTGAAAAGAAGTGACAAAATATGAGTATTCCGGCGAAGGCGAATTGGTAGCCGCTTGAGTTTAGAGCGAAATTCGGATATCTGTTCGTACTTACGTAGACCAAATATGAATCTAACGCATACATTTTAAAGTCGGTCATGCTCCTCAGTAAGATCAGGATAGCTAGCATCTACGTAGGCTGGAATAGGAATCAAATCTGAAAGTAAGTTGCGTAAGCTACCTATAGTTTTTGCAGCAGCAAATATATTTACGTATCTTATTTGCGGCTGCCAAGATAGTGCCTGTTCAATAAAAAATATTTTTTACAGTATCACTGTAAGGAACAAATATTCCATTTATGTGTACACATGCAGATGGCATTGATTCAAAATTAATTTTGGAGATAAGCCTGAAACTATAGGATTTACAATTAGGCCATATAGGACTCATTCCAGAATTATAATAGTGTTGTACAATTAATATTTTATTTTCAGAAACTTACACTACCTATGCTATGTGAAACGGAATATAGTAGTAAAATAAAATAAAAAGTTTTCGAACATATTGCAAGTTTAAGAATATATAATATACTGCTCGTATCTAGAAGCCGCAGGCATTGGGATTTTATTTAAATTAAAAAAGCAGGTTGAATTTAACAGCTTTTTGTTGAGCGCCTGGATACGCGTTTTCAGTAGAATATTAAACCGACGAATGTGTTAAAAGCTAGGCGTCAGGCCGCCCATTTAGCGCTGGCTAAATGCCTGCAATCTCAGGATATGGAGACAGCTGGCAAAAGCATTTATATCTCTGTAATTCAGTGGTCTAGTCATAAGTTTCGCAAATCAAATCATCTTAGTATTGCGATCCAGTAATGAATATTTCTTGACTTAAGATGGATTTAAATTTCCAAGTCTGTTCTTACTCCAGAAAATTATAGCCACTCTTAAATGGAATTAAAATATAGTGATTTTCGGAAAATATCCGAATATTTTAATTTATATATTTCGTTAACTAGCTTTTGTCCGTGGCTTCAACTGCGCCAAATTCGGTTATCGTTGTGGTATTCGTACGGCAACTCTGTGGTTATACCGAGGAAATTGCTTTTCTTTGCAAGCTATAGCTATAGTTTTAGTAGTAGTTATAAATAGTTATTTCTGCGGGAACTCTGAAATTTTTAGGGATGAAAAGCTTGTGTCCTTTTCAATCTCTTCAACTATCTCTGTGCCAAATTTAGGCTTATTAAGTTGCTCCACTGCGACGTTAAGTAAGGAAGAACAAACTCACTTTTGCATTTATAATATTATAACATGGATTTTCTACTGATTTAAAGTTTCGTATAAGTCGCGCCACGTAAGTTGAACCGTGCACAGTAACAGATTTTGGGTTCATTGAGGTGGGGAATGAGGTGCGGCGTGAGGGTTACAATCACGCACTTAAGTTTTTAAAGTCGAAACTTCTGGTTCAAGTTTATGCTAATTCAAAATTATGTAGAAGGTTTCATGCCGTTTCCAATAAGTGACAGTGATTAAAAAACAATTATAACTTTTAACCACTAAGTGTATTATGAAATTCTTATTTTAGAACTGTTTTATTACATTTTATTATACCTAACGACCACTTCCCAAGCCAATGTTGCAATGGTCACCAGGGGACCACTATAAAGATTACAAATTTGTAGTTTTATAAAAACGCTCGTACGTCTCGCACCATACTATGTAGAGTGGAGTACAGCTCGTCTTAGTAGTTTATTTACTGCTCCGCTTCTTAAATGACGTAGTAAGTTATTATTGCCCAAAGAAAGGAAAAGTGGTCCATCAGTAGGTCCATCAATTCGTACAGAATTATTCAGACTTTTAGCTTGTACTTATTTTATGGTAGTATTTATCCCGCCGGATATTTATAGGAGGCTGCACCTTGTACTCTGTATTAGGTTTTAAACATTCAGCTGTCATCAACTAACTAGTTCTGGGTGCAAGGATTTGAGCTATTGAGATGTACCTAAAAATCCAAACAGTGCTTTATAAAATTATTTTATTTTAATCTTAATATCGAGTGGAAATAAATCATACATGTTTAATTTTATTGTATAGTCAGGGGACTAATGTTATGCATTCACAGGTACTTTTTTGTACAAAACGGAATTTTCATAGGTAATAATATAAGGAGGCCTTTATTTCATTTTCCATTGTTTAAGAACATGGGTTAGCTTAAGCTAGACGCAAACTCAGCAGCGAAAAACTAAAAATAATTTTATATACAGATTTGTTCTTTAGATATACATACCTATCATTATATTATATTTCAGTTAAATAGAGGTATATTGGGCAAATAATTTTAAATAATTATGAGTTACGTATTTAGGTTAGTAATTAAGCAGCAATTACAAAAGAGAAAACAATAAAGCCGTTTCAAAATTTATTTATATAATGATAATCTAGGCCCGCGATAGCGTGTCAAGCCAAGTTCAAGTAACAGAACTGGCGAGCAGCAATTCGTGTAATATTACACGAATCATTTGGAACCACTTTTGACCCCCTCATAACTCAAAAACTATTTCACATAAACGTGTCAAATTTAGCTCATATATTGCGAGATACATATGTGCCCCAAATTTTATAAGCACAACTCAAACGGTTATTTAGATATTAACGTTCAAAAATCGTCATTTTTATTACCGACTGACCTATAGATCAAAACTCTAACCCAGTTCCAGATGACCTGGAAAGTTCAAATTTGGCATGCAGATTGGTAAGAAACTGGTAATTTTTTATCATTTTATAATAATTTTTCACATAACCATTAAGCGGGCGTGCGGTCATTTGTAACGGCAGTCGCGCGTAACCTTAATGACCGTCAAGGTTTTTAAAAATTAAAAAGACAAATTATTAAATTATTGGAATAAAAATGAACTTCAACACATTCCCTTTAGATAGAATAAAAAAAAATTGGCAGAAAACCTACAAAAAAATATATTGAAGCACTTTTCAAATTCAAATTCAAAATTCATTTATTTCAGGTAAACAAGAAACCCATATTATACATTTATATTTAGAAATATAATTAGAAATAAATAAATAATACGTAATTAAATAAATTAAGCCAATCAAACAAAAAATAAAAATGTCAGAACATTATATAAAATAAAATAAATTTAAATAGTACATACATATATATGCAGTCATTTAGTACTTCCTTTCCGGCATTGGCACCGCCATATGTCTGTTACTGCAATGCCTAAGGAAAGGACAGTCTAATCTCTCAGCGATCATATTCAGGACAGAATTGGAGCTGGCACGAACTCTGCGTAGCAAGGACGCGCATCGCTTTCGCATAGTCGTATGGAAGCAATCGATGCGTGCATCTGCAAACATGCCAGAGGCACTGCAGAATCGTGGCAGCCCCAACACAATCCTAAATTAATTGTTATACAGGATACGGAGGTCGCTGTACCGTTTTTTTGTATAGTTAACCCATAGGCTGCACGTGTACAGAGATGTGCAGTACGTTTTAAAGAGGGTTACCTTAACCTCAGCTGAGCATCTTGCAAACCTACGGGCCATCATACACCGGTGTCTTGCGGTCTGTGTAGTATCTGACGGTATGCTTAAGACACAGAATCGCACTTTTAGTGGACAGCCGAGGACGAAACCCGAACTGATTGTCATGCAGTGTGACATAACTATTTAACTGTGTATTAAGCAAACCGTCAAGAACTTTAGCTGCAATAGTGGCAAGAGAAATGGGTCTGTAGTTATTTTTGTCAGCAAGGTCACCAGTTTTATTTTTCACTACAGGCACCACCACTGTTTTCATTAAATCGTCAGGCATATAGGAGTGACCCACGCATAAGGAATAGAGCATTGCTAGGAGTCTACATATATGTGGTCCGGCATGCTTATAGTGCTCAATGCTGAGTCCATCGTGGCCTGGTGACTTGCCTTTAGATATTTGCCTAATGGCTTCAGCAACATCTTTGGCCCGAAACCTAGTCCCTACCATTTGACCATTTCTGGCAATATTGTGCACCTCCCTCGCTGGACTTAGGGGAGACTTAACCGAAAAATGGTTCTTGAAGATATTAGCAATATCCTTTGAATCGCTCACACCATCAACGCTCGCCGGGAGGCCAGGTCTTATATTTGTTTTATTAGTGGCTTTCCAAAAACCGCGGAAGTCGCCTTTGATGTGTTTCTCCGCAAGAGCATCCATTTTTATTTGGTCTTGTTGATTTTGACACCATTTTAATCGAGATTTGAACGCTCTGCGGCTTTGACACATTTCCTGGTAAACAAGGCCGGACCTCGGCTTACCACACATTATCCATACCTTGAAGTTAGCCCTGGCCTCCCGGTGAGCCCCACTGACGTGTTTTTATTCCACCCCATTAAGCGTGGGCCCTCTACCTTTTTTCTTGAGCTTGTGCTTCCCCGACTCACCACTGCTGCGTCTCGAAGGGCGGTTACAATGTCAGAATAAAGATTGTCCAGAACACGCCTGAGGGCCACGGTCATTACAAAAATAATCGGCACAGCTTACACACTCTGAAGGAAAGTCAATCATTTTTAATCTCATATGACACTCTCTGGTATACCTCGCGACTTGCTCCTCACTTCTTTCACCCCATATTACATCTTTATTTATATTACTAATTTTTGGTGAAATCTTAGGGGTAAGTAATTTTAAGTTGCAAGTAATTACAAGTGGGTAGTGATCAGACCAAAGAATGTCATACTTCACATCTACTTCTATAACAGAATGCTTAGCCGAGTGAGTAGCAATACAGTGATCCAACCAGCTGCTATAGTCCCGTGCACATCACTAATAAATGTGAAGGTACCCGAGTCCAGCCCCAGTTTACACATGACCATTTTTGTTCATCACACATATTTATAAGTTCACTGTAGAACAACTCACCCGGATCTGCATTGAAATCACCTAAGATAAACACAGATTCAATTCCTTGTTCGTCAATAATAGCAGTGACTGCGCTTAAACAATCTATAAAATCCTCCAAATTATCGGCACAATTCGTTGGCAGGTAAACGCTCATCACTAATATTTGTGTATCGCAAGTTGTTATTTTAATGGCACATATACGAGTATTATCACATTGCAACACTGAAACTTGTTGAAACGAACTATATCGCCATAGCAACGCGACGCCACCGTATGGTCGCCCGCGCAGAATCCCCGCCGACGTATCAACTGCAGATGTCGCAGTATATCCAAAACCGGAGTCAATCGTGCCGACGTATGGTATGTCATGCGGCAGCAACCAGGTCTCCTGAAGACATATCACGTCACACGTACGACATAGGCTTCTAACATCCTCTACAGAGCGCTTAACGTTTTTACAGTTAAACGTAGCGAAATGATAAGGGCCGCTATCCATTGTTTGGTTGTTTTAAGCCGTCAGAAATTTTCGTAATATTCGCTCTCTTGTGTCTGAAGTGCACAAAACGTCTAAATATAACACCTGCAGGCCAGAATTTCTCGTCCATGTACCTGGGCAAATTTATCTCTGATATCAGAATTTTGTATGCTTTGTGCCCTCTATCAAATTTCATATTTATTTTCTCCAGAGTAACAGTTTCCTGTGTTTTGTTATAAATATGTTTCACAATGTCACTCTCTGCCGTAGATAAATGTACGTTCGTAATAAACATAGGAATTTTTCTCTCAGCCGCTCTGAAGCTGCCTTCTAAGTCACGGGCTACACCTGATTTGCCTGAAAATCGATATTTCATCGGTTTTCGATTTGTAACTGTTTTCCATCCTTCGTTGTTATTATTTTGATGCACCACAGTTTCGCCTATACATAGCGACCGCTCTGACTCACATCGTTCCGTCTTATTATTACTAAGGCCGGTGTCGGTCACAGTGTCAATTAGCTGCTCCGCTACCTGTGGCGTCGGGCTAGGTATGAGTGATGTATGCGCAGTGTCCGACTCAGAACCGGTCCGAGGATCCGCCATCTGATCTACGGGTGACCGCACTCCTCCCGCGCCCCGTACGCCTACCGCTCCCCGCCCGGGGCTCGGGCTTGTCTGGTTGAGTTCTACCGAGTGTTGAGTCTCAATTGATATAGAATCCGTCTGGTTTCTAACTACCCTCATTTTTCTATATTGTGACGAAGGAGACCTATTATTATCGAATGATTCGGTGTCGTCATTCATTAATGTTTGTTGTCCATCATGTGCCAGCCCCATAGGGCCGCTGTCTAACCAAGCACCACGTTTTAGATTTATTTTAAACGCTGATGCTGGCGGTAATGAGTCATTTCTCAATCGTAAAATATCGCTTTTAAGTTCTCTTTCAGCATCAAGCGTAGCATATGTAGCTTTTATGTCTTCGATCTCATTTTTCATTACCAACATGTCCTTCAGTAGTTTCGAACAGTCCAGGTGATCAAACAGAATCGGTGGTAGTTTGTCCAGCTGTTTAGCCACAAATACTGGGATAATGTCGGGCTCAGTCGATTTAAAAATATTTATAATATCTGATAAATCCCGTTCTTCTTTATCTTTATTTTTGCGTATTATTTTTCGCCTGTCTGTTGGGATCGACTCAAACAGAAGCGATTTTGCTTTACTTTTACGAAGCGAATCTTCAACGACGTCAGGCGCGCGTTTACTTTGCAAAACCTACGCAGCACATTGAAATATATAATTTAGATTAAGCAATGCGCACAGACAGGAAGAATCTATTGTTTTGAGTTCAAATGAACCTATGAGAGGCTACTAATATTGGCAAACATGAGTGATGATAATATACGAATTTATAACCGAAAATAGGGTGGTCGATTCGACGCTGCGCGATCGCTTGAAGGTTTGATTCTATTAGAAACACTTAACTTACCTACATATACTTATAAAAACAGTAATGTAAGAATCAGCAATCAGCAATCAAAACTTATGACAGCCGGCTTTTATGTGGATTTTAAGGTTTTGCACGTGAATATATAACGAGTTGAATATCACCCTTAATTATTTTTAAATCCAAATATTTTACTTATAACTAAGAGTTTAGTCGACTTATCATTTAGGTTTCGTAAAATAAAATTTAGTAGCCTACAAAAGGCTAATGTAGAAAAAACCCAAAATGATTAAATACCATTAACGTGTACCACTAATGGTGTACAATAGTTTATACTAAAAACTGGATAAGTTGGCTTTATTGAACACTATACAATACGTGGTAACAAATATGGTTACAGAGTTAATTGAAACTGAAGTATAAAAGTTTTAGCGAATTCTACCAGACAAGACAACCTGGGGCAAACGGAATTAAAAACACTCAGAGTTAGGTGAGCCAAAACTACTTACAAACTTGTACTTAAAGTTTCCATGTTAAGATTAACGCAATGATCACGTGTTTCAAAACAAATCTAATTCACTTACCTACACGTACGTGTAAAACTAAGACATACCCATGTCTTATTAAGAAATACAAGCTTGCTAAATGCAAACATACGTTTGGGGATTTAATCATTAGTGGTACGTGTGTACGTGATGCATCGTTGTGAAATCTGTTACTTTTGTTATTTCTTTCAAGAAACTGCACTTTTACAGTTTGCTCCTAGCTACCATTCACTAGATCCTAATATTTATTTTTGCGTCTATATTTTAAAATGATTTTGAGTATTTCAGAGATCACTTTAAAAAAATTATAATGACAGATTTTTATGTCATTATGTAATCGACCTACATACATGTTAGGTACATAATAAATTTCATTGAATGTATTTAGCGAAATATCTACCAATTAACGATTTATGGTTATTTAAAAAAATACTTACCCTAGGGTTGAAGCTGAAATTTGACATGTTATTTTCTATGAGATGCAGACAGCCACTAAGAAAGAATTTTACGACATGTATATTAAGGGGTTGAAGAGGTAGTGGAACGTTTTTAGTTAAGACCAATGATTTTAATGTTATGAGCATAATTTTGGCACCAAGAATAACAGCATAATATGTTTAAATACTATTATAACATCTTCACGAAAGGTATAATAAGGAGTAACACGTGGTTAAATTGTAGTGATATTTATATGTAAAGTTTGTATAAAAAGTGCTTTTATTTTTTTACGACATGGGTGCACTAGAGCGACCAATATGTGATAGAAAGTTTATTTCTAATTTTTTTGATGTTTAGGGTATGTATGCATTTTGTATAAACAAAAATAGTTTATATAGTTCTAGTAAATGTGGATGATCTATATAAGCCAGTAATTATAAATATTGCAAAAGTTTACATCAACCACGTAGCTTCCAAGTTTTGGAAATGATTAATTACATTTTCAAAAATATTTCAAATTATTTTGTAGACGTGACTTCCTATTTTTATCCCAACGAAAAAATTCAAGCGTAAGGCCACGGGCTATTCCTTCACGGTCATAGTACTCTTAATTTTGCTTTTCTATTCTTCATTAATTTAAGACTTATATTTACTTAGACTGTTACTTAATTTCGGCAACTATGCAAAAATAATTAAAAATAATGGCTTATTAGAATTTCATGTAACCAAAAACACCGAGCTTTTTAAAAGAATACACACACACACTTCAATAAATCAATAAAATATCAATGATATGTGTTTAGCAGTTGGCAGATACACCAAAACCCTACTGTTTTTAAGTCACAATTCTACTTTTAGATAGGTCACACAATATTTTTTTGACGATGGTAATGTATTATTTAGACGACTTTTTAATGCACACTATGGCACGGTGAGTTGTCAACAAGCGACTCAGAGAAAAGTGTGATTACGATCGGAGTTCAGCACAATTTTGTGGTTCCATTTTCAGCGCGTAGGCGCGCGGTCTGTCTTCTTAGAAGGTCATTGATCTAGGACATAAAAACAGTTAACAAACACAAAACATGCGTTATATTGTGTCACTGAGCTTAAGTGGTTAAAAAACAAACGCTACCTGCGACAGATTATTGATTATTACAGAGTATTACTTGCCGTTACCGTTATTTGTCCCTACTAAAGGGTCACAGAAGACTTATAGAATAGACCGACTCGGGGAGGCAGACGTTGTCCATAAGGCCTCTGACTTGGCATAGCGACTGATGTCATAGTACAATAGTCAGGATTGTTCTTCGAAGCACGGAGAATGCTACTTAACTTTGCGTATCGTTTCCGACAGAGGAATGTTACTGGGCCAACTAGCTATTACTTTACTAAGTTACACTACTAAATATTAATCTACATTGGCAAAATAACTGACACTTTATATTTCCTATATTAGATAAACGCTATGATAAATACATAGAGAGCTGAAATCTTTAGTGCACCGACTGCACATGACTTTGCAGTGCAATCTGTAAAATTTATTGCTCGTAAAGTTGCTCTTAGCGATCTAGCTGGAACTAAGGAAGAGATTGAATAAAATTAAACTTACAAACCAAAAGTATTAATAATTTACTGCTTTATAAGGAGAAAAAAAGAAGTTTCAATTAGTTTTTAATTATAAGGTGTGTTATATGCAGTAATTAATTTATTACGGGCTGTGAGAATTGTCGACGATCCCAAACTCACTTGCGGTATCGAGCCCTTAAGTCTGAGGAGAGACTTTGCCTCCCTGTGTGTGTTCTACCGCATGTACAATGGATTGTGTTGTGAGGAATTGTTCGAAATGATGCCCACGGCTACTTTATACCATCGCACCGCTCGCCATCGACGGGGAATTCATTCTCACACTTTGGAACCAAAATGGTCGCGTACAGTGCGGTTTCAGAGAAACTTCCTACCGCGAACGCTTGGGTTGTGGAATGAGCTCCCTGCCAAGGTTTTCTCTAAGGACTACAGTATGGGGTTCTTCAAAAAATAAGTTATTAGATTTCTGAAGGGTCGGCAACGCGCGAGTGATACCCCTGGTGTTGCAAGCGTCCATAGGCTACGGTGACCGCTTACCATCAGGCGGACCGTAGGCTTGTTTGCCACCTTAGTGGTATAAAAAAAAAAATTATTAAAAATGTATGTGTGTACTAGGGATAGAGATTCTGAGTGTAATAAAGGTTCTGTGTTTTTATGATAAAAAATGTGCTTTTTAGTATACATAATACTTATTTAGTATGTCAGTAGTAGTAGTAGTCGAGATTAATTAAATATTTTTCTTTACTAGATATAGTATTAAAACCCGTCCAAGTGCGAGTCAGACTTGCGCACGAAGGGTTACGTACCATTATCTATAAAAACGGCAAAAAAAATCACGTTTGTTATATGGGATCCCCCCTTAAATATTTGTTTTATTTTAATTTAAGTATTTATTTTTAAAGTTCTATATTCACAACTAAATATTCTGTTAATATTTTAAGCGTTATTTTATTCTATTTTTTAGTATTATCTATTATAGAGGCAACACAAAAACATCATCTGTGAAAATTTCAACTGTCTAACTATCACGGTTCATAAGACAGGCGGACGGACAGCAGAGTCTTGATAATCGGTCCCGTTTTTTAACCTTTGTGTACGGAAACCAAAAAAACACGGCCAAGTATGTGGCGCACACGCATTAGGTTAGGGTTCCCTAGCATATAGTATCCTACCTAGAACTATTGCGAATATCTAACAAAAATGTCAACCGATTTCCTTTAAAACAATTTTCGTTAAAGTAAGCTCTATTTTTAACTGTGGATGAATATTGGCGTAATTGTGTGTAGTATTGGCGAATAATACACACAATTATGCCAATATTACACACTATATTTACACACAACGTACGATCGGTTAGTAAAAAAAAATCATCCCTCTGTCAAATTTATGATGGTTCGTTCACAAAACACCCCTTTTCGTAAAACTTTATTAGAATCGATGTCAAGACGGTGAAATTACTAAAGCTATGGGGGTATATAGGGTTTGGTTTTTGCCATTTAGCTACGGAACACTCAAAAACTACTGTCCAGGAACTAACAAACAGTAGACTACAGTTTGTCAAAATGGAAAATTCAATAACAAGTGATGTATGATTATGATTAGTAAAATAAATTTACTTTATTTTACTAATCATAATCCAATTATTACTTCTGTAATCGGACGGCAAATCGAAACTAGTATTTTATGTGAAACTAATAAGAGAGACTGCTATGAACAAAGTAGTAAGAAGTTGTAAACTACAGGCTGGTCGTTTCCTCCACGACTATAAACCATTTTATAGTCATAAAGAGAAAATACTTTTACGTTTTATGACTTTAGCTATATTAAAGAGTGTAAAGGACAATTTTATAGCAATTTGTTACTGAAATAGGTCACTATAAATTGGAAGTAAAAAGCAAAAGATTAAGTAGCTGCATACGTTTGTAGTGCGTTTACAAAATCTTGGCTCATCCTAAAACACAAAAATGAAAAAATGAGTCTGTGAGTATGCACAGAGCAAAACTGAAATCATGTATGTGTTAGTAAACCAACTATTCGAATTTTACACACATAAAAACCAGTTCTTCCCGCAAACGCTTAGGTTGTGGAATGAGCTTTCCCGCCAAGGTTTTCTCTAAGGACTACAGTATGGGGCTCTTTAAGATAGAAGTTATTAGAGTTTGAAACGGTCGGCAACCAACGCTCTATTGCTGCCCCAGGTGTTGCAAGCGTCCAAAGGCGATCGCTTACCATCAGGAGGACCGTAAGCTTGTTTGCCACAATAGTGGTATTATTAAGGCTACACTATTACTTAAAGTACAGTGTAGGGGTGCATAGATATTGTAAGCGGTCTATAGTAATATTTTGCCTAAATACTAAGTTTCCTATAATAGTATTCAAATATATTTATATGTATATGTATTGGTATACAATTATTATTTGTCCTCCTCTTGGTATGCACCGTTACGTCTTAAGCAATAGTACCCTGTAAAAAAAATATTCTTGAGAGGAGTCTCGATTGGGATAAAAAGAATTATATATCGTTTTCTACTGGAAAGAGGAGTTACTACTCTACCTATAGGTATCTGCGCCAAGAATCATAGGTAACCATATTGCTTCGTTGCATCGTAAAACAGTTGTCACTGTTTTCTTTCGACTGATTTATAAATATTGATATTTAAAAACAAAAACTTATCAAATTAAAGCCTACGTAAATATTTAGTAATGCAGCTTTCCATCAGACTATAACTAAAAGATTGTGCTTACGCACAAACATACAAGTTTTACTTTTTAATAATATTAGTATTGATTAAATAAATGTTATGTTCTAACTCAGTAAGATTTAGTGAAACAAATATTTCTAAAGATGGATATGCACCTTTGGTTTTTTTTTTCATTCAGTAAACATGGGAATGTTTATTAATTCGGTTATAAACGTATTGAATAATTTGTTTCTAAAATAAAAAGAAGGATTTTTGTTAGCTTCATTTTTATATAACTTATCGTCATAAGTAACAACTTATTTTAGTATCTTATTTTAGCTGAAGACACAATACGAAGGTGGTTGAAGTGTAGTGTCCAGCCCGCGTAGAGCGAGGGATTCAAAAGAGCGAGATGCTTTTTTTACGAGTTGTGCACTCTGATTTTTACTCCTGCCTATACAGGGTGGTCGAGAAGTTGACGTTCAAACGTAAAATTTAGATACTTTATGATGAGGAGTATCCGAATCAACCCCATGTACGTTCTACGATTTTTCGTAGTTTTCGAGATAGAATTTTTTAATGCTTTTTTTCGTAATTTTTACCTTACATCAGTTTTCGATTTTTTTCTAGTTCTGTTGAACATTTCTGGTTAAGTTTTTTTGTGAGCATAGTCTAACCTAACTCCCTAAAAAATATGGTTTATCTAGGAATTGCAGAACTTACTTAGAATTTATTCGAAAGTTCAAAATTAAGATTTGAGCTCAGTACTCACAAATTTTCAAAGTATCAAAAAAAAATTAAATGGGGAGATTTTAGGTTCAAAGTAATTTTAAAAACTTCCTAAGACATTAAACTTTAAAACAAGGCTAAATAAAAATAGGGTTATCAAGGGTTTATTTTCTGTAACTGACCTTCAAAGTAAATTAAGGCATTTTTTAAGAAAAAAAAATTATTTTATTTTATTTAGATCTTTGAATTTCTTTGCGTTATGATGGATTTGAGTAAAACATAGTTAATTGTTAATAAGATAAATTTATTTAAAGTAAATGTTCAAAATTTCGCACTCCCACAGAAATGCACAATCTACACCTGCGCAAAAAATTATGTCTTAAAATGTCCCTAAAAGCTTCGCGGTTATTTCTCACAGCGGTTTTGGCTTAGCGAGTTTTTCTTCTAAGCTCTTCTTTACTTGAAGCTTCTCTGGCGTATGTTATTTCTTTAAAGTAGCCCCAGATAAAAAAATCTATGGGGTTGAGGTCAGGCGAGCGTGGTGGCCAGGCAATTGGCCCTCTTCGTCCGATCCACCTGCTGGGGTACGTCTGGTTTAAATGGCGACGCACTTGCGCCGCGTAATGACATGGTGCGCCGTCGTTCGGGAACACCATTGTCCTTCTCAATTCAAGGTTTACATCTTCCAGTAATATTGGTAAATCATCTTCTAAAAAACTTTTGTACGTCTCGCCGTCTAATCTGGATGGCAGTTCATAGGGGCCTATTAATTCGCCATTCAAGACGCCAGACGCTGAAACGATGTTGAAATAATGAAGATCTGGCGGCATGTGGTTTTTCAACGGCCCAAATATGATAATTGTGGATATTGAAAACCCCCGTTCGCTCAAATCTTGACTCATTTGTCCACAAGATTTTATTTAAATATCCGGGGTCTTCTTCCTCTTTTTGCAACATAGTTCTACAAAACTCGACTCTCAATCCATAATCTGCAGGCTGCAACGCTTGTACTTTTTATATGTGATAGGCGTGAAAAGATTCCTCACGCAAAATATCTTGTATTGAAGATCTTGGTATGTCAATATTACGAGCTATTGCTCTCGTAATTGTACTTCTATTAAGTTGCACTTCCTCTAGAACAATTTCCCTGCGTTCCGGATCAACTCTCAAAATGCCTTCACCGCCACGTTGGCCAGGAATGCGGCCTGCCATTAACGTATTGTGAGTATTAACGAACACACGATAGTCAGGGTAATGATCAGCCTAACCACCCAATTGCCAACCCGATCATGCAGGGACCTCCGCCTTTTGCACCTAGTGCACTAAACATAGCCAGGGCCGCTATAGCGGCATTAAACTCGGCTATAGAGGCCATCGCAGCCGGACACAACCCATTGCCAGCCCTTTTCAATGGGCTAGCGCAACTCACCACAATTCTCACGTGGGAATTTAATGGGGCCTCACAGGGGCCTTAAATTGAGAATTGTGTATTGGAATCCTGGGGGCACGATGTACACATTGTGCTACTGGGCGAAACGAAACTCCGAGGTGAGAATGAGCTCCGCATTCCAAATTTCTTAACCTATAGGCGAGATGAAATCTCTCCCTCTAATATGGCCTATAGGGGAACGGCAGTACTAGTCCGTCGTGACCTTGTACATGAACTATTACCCCTTCCCCTTTTTACATCTACTCGGTCTATAGGTGTAAAACATAAGACTGGCAATACTGAGCTTAAAGTCTTCGCCGCATACAAGCCACCACTAACCCCCTTTGTTCCAATCGACATAGAAAACATTTTTTGTGACGACACACCCACCTTAATCTTAGGCGATCTAAACGCCAAACACCAACAATGGGGTTCACGAATTTCAACCAAATCGGGTCGTGAACTAAAAGCAGATGCTGAGAATAAAAACTACTTAGTCATCGGTCCAGGTGCTCCTACCCACTACCCTGCTGCAGATAGGCAAATCCCTGACGTACTCGACATTACATTAGCACATAACATCAATTGGCCAATTGCATTAGAAGTCCTCCACGACACCGACACTCAGCATCTGCCAATCCTTTTGGTCCTCGGAGTGTCAGCTAGCGGGAAATCACCCCCGCCCCCTACTAAAACCACAGACTGGGCAAAATTTTACAATCTAATGCTCACCTATAAACTGCCGCCAGGTAGCATCTCAACTCCATCAGAGGTAGAGGAAGCCGTCGTATCTTTTACCTCAACCACTGCCTCAGGCAAACAACTGCCTCCCGCGCACCTGCGCGTCAAACTTAATAAAAAGAGGGAGCTTCGAAAGCTGTGGTGCCGAACTCGTTGCCCAGTCCTGAAGAGCGAACTCAACAAAATTAGCAAAGACTTGCAAGCAGAACTTGCTCAATTTCGCAAACTTGCGTGGGACAACACTATCTTTAAGGCTAGCGATGACGACGCTGCCTTATTTCGTTTGGCCCGCCAAGTTTCGAAAACACCACCCCCCATTTGCCCCCTGATTGACTCCTCTGGCATCCGCCATTACCACGCCGCAGAATGCGCGGAGCTACTGGCCGATCATTTCGAGGACCAGTTTAAACCGAACCCCATTACCAACCCACTGCACACGCTAGGAGTAATAGATCGCGTAGAGCAATTTCTCGCGGCCCCAGACCCACCACTCAGAGTTGATTACTTAATCTCGCCCAAAGAGGTGAGAAAGGAGGCCACCAAACTTAATAAACGTAAATCACCTGGCCCCGACGAGATCCCCAACACGGCGATTATCATGTTGCCAAGGAAGGGTCTGGTGGCACTCACCCGGATCTTTAATAGGATATTGCGCTCTGGACATTTCCCATCTACCTGGAAGACCGGAAAAGTCATTGTTCTCCCGAAACCAGGGAAAGACCGTCACCGCCCAGAACATTACCGGCCGATCACTTTGCTGTCTAACCTAGCTAAGCTGTTCGAAAGCCTACTAATACATAGGATATCTCCCCATATCCAGCTTAGGCCTGAACAGTTTGGTTTTAGGGACAGTCATAGCTACCCTGCAGCTTGTGCGCGTGCTCCATCACATGGCCTTCGAGCTAAACAAGGGCAGGCGCACGGTCGGTGTATTTCTCGATATGGAGAAGGCCTTCGACCGGGTTTGGCACGAAGGACTACTGTACAAGCTGCTGGACACGGATCTCCCGCATATGCTCGGTCGAGTAATAGCTTCGTTTCTGGACAAACGGAGCTTCTATGTCTCGGTCGAGAACAAACACTCAGCAAACAAACCCATTAAAGCAGGGGTACCACAAGGCAGCTGCCTATCGCCTCTGCTCTACGCGCTCTTCACTAACGACATCCCCACTCTCAGTGATTCCGGTTTAGCTGAAGGTGTTGAAGACGTACACCTAGCGCTCTACGCAGACGACAGCGCCTACATGTCCTCCTCCCGCAAAACAAAATCTGACTTGCCTCTCAAAACCAAAATTCGCCTGTACAAACTGTACATTCGGTCAAGACTGACCTACGCAGCCCCTGCTTGGTACGGACTTCTATCTTCATCCAGCAAACATAAGCTCCAGGTTGTCCAAAATAAGTCGCTGAGATTAATAACCGGTGCCGGCCGCTACGTCCGTAACTCCACCATCGCTAGAGACACCAAAACCGAATCACTCGCAGAGTTCATATCTGGTTTGTCCAAACACCTCTTCGATCGCGCTGATAAAAGCCACCATCAACACCTTAGGGGCATTGCCCCGCTACACGCCCGCCCACCTGAAGGACGCCCTCTCCCCCGAGAGCTCATCCCCAGAGGTGAATAATTTTATTTATTCACCCACTTACCCACTCACCCACCTCCTTCTTTTTCCTTTCCCTCCACCACTACTCGATTTTATCCCGCTTTTATATTATTTCGTTATTATTCGCTTTTTATTTTTTAGTTCGTTTTTAGTTCAACTTTTAGTTCATTTTTATTTTGTTTTTGCTTTATTTTCTTTTTCGTTTTTACTTTATTTTGCTTTTATTTTGCTTTTATTTTTATTTGTTTTTGCTCGCTTTGTTTTTATTCTTTTGTTTTTATTCTTATGCGCTTACCCCGTTTTTATTTTTATTTTCATTTCATTTATATTTTATTATTTTCATTCTTCTTACTATTAAAATTCATCCACCATCAAGGGGCCTGATAAGTAGGCCTTCTTTCAATCTCACTGGGGGTGTTTAGCACCCCTGAGCTTCTGCCCGGGTCAGGGCGGGAGGTAAATTTCCCTCCCCCGACACCCGTACCTCAACACCCAATAGGGTGATAGAGAAGAAACCCCCACACAATGATCAGGTTGTGGTCCGCCTCGGCGTTCAAGGTGTTCTCTGTAGAGTCTTGCTGCTTCAGTCCGTTGCCTTGTGCAATACCACCGTAGAAATAATGCATTTCTGCATATTCACTTAGAGTGTAAGGCATCACTAACTCTTCCAAGTAACTACAGTCCAAATCGATCGGCACAACGAAATCCAGTAACAAGCAGGGGTCAAACAAGTAAGCATCGGCGGTATCAATAGGCAAGATAGTGATCAAAAAACGGCAGAACGAGATGAGTAGCAGTGCGTGGGGGTTTCTTCTCTGTCACACTATTGGGTGTTGAGGTGCGGGTGTCGGGGGAGGGGATTTTACCTCCCACCAGTAGCATTAAACACAATGTGAGTACGACTGAGGTACGGTGCGCGACGGCACGGAGATGTACTCATTGTTAGCGTCAACACTGGTAGCAGTTGTCTCACTTTAACCTTTTCTAATGTTACTGTACTACTCTAACCCACCGACACAAACTAGAGAGAGTGAGATAGCAAATTTTTTTTATCTGAGCATTTTTTCATGGTAAAAATCACAACAATGAAATCATATCTATTGGGTTTTTCTGATTAAATGCATGCATCTACAAATTCTAAGAATTTAGAATTTAAGTTTAATTGTGTTTTACTTAAATCCATCATAACGCAAAGAAAGTCAAAGATTTAAATAAAATTAAATTAAATAATTTTTTTTTTCCTTAAAAAATGCCTTAATTTACTTTGAAGGTCAGTTACAGAAAATAAACCCGTGATAATCCTATTTTTATTTAGCCTTGTTTTAAAGTTTAATGTCTAAGAAAGTTTTTAAAATTACTTTGAACCCAAAATCTCCCCATTTAATTTTTTTTTGGTACTTTGAAAATTTGTGAGTACTTAGCTCAAATCTTAATTTTGAACTTTTGAATAAATTCTAAGTAAGTTCTGCATTTCCTATATAAACCATATTTTTTAGGGGGTTAGGTAAGACTATGCTTATTAGTTATCACAAAAAAACTGAACCAGAAATGTTCAACAGAACTAGAAAAATCGAAAACTGATGTTAGGTGAAAATTACGAAAAAAATCATTAATAAAACTCTATCTCGAAAACTACGAAAAATCGTAGAACATACATGGGGATGATTCGGATACTCCTCATTATAAAGTATCTAAATTTTACGTTTGAACGTCAACTACCCGGCCATCCTGTATAAAGTACTTACTTTACATTTGATTTAAATTTTAAGTACGTAACGGGTAAAATTATATTTATACTTTTGTGTAAAAAGGGTACTAATCGGTAAAGAAATATATTTTTTCAAGTAGCAATTTTAAATATCACTCTCGAAGCTTCATATCCGCTCAGTTCAGTAACAAACAACGAGCTCTCTTGTGCTATGGAATGACGCTCGCTCCAATTTCACTTTAATTGGAATTCAGCCTGATTCAGTGAAATTGAATCGTTACTTAGTGTGCTAAGTAGTTAAAAAAATACTATTGACTCTACATTTTAAGATATATCTGTTTTGAAATAAAAAATCGAACCAACTATTTTCCCTTACTGATTAAGAATTGTGAATTTTTTTTATTCACTAAAAGTGAGTTCCAGTGAACTAAATGTAGTAAAATTAAATTCTTCAGGGTTTATATTATACCAAAACTTTTTTGGGGTACTTTTACGAGGAAAAAATAAATGAAAGTTTTTAGTAACTAGAAAATCCCATCCCATATGACATGTTGCTGCCATCTCTGGGCGGGCACACTTGGATACCAGCTTGGCCCTTTTAACTCGGTTCAACAAAGGGCTAACAGAGTCGTCGACGGTCCCAAACTCACAAGCCGTATTGAACCCTTAAGTCTATGGAGAGACTTTGCCTCCCTGTGTATTTTCTTCCGCTTGTGTAATGGGATGTATTCTGAGGAATTGTTCGAAATGATGCCCACGGCTTCTTTCCACCTCGTCCTCACACCTTAGAACCTTAATGGTCACGTACAGTGCAGTTTCAGAGAATTTTCCCAAATCGACTTTAGTGTTGTAAGTTCGTGTTCTAGAGCGTCAAGTGCTCTCATTGTGCTCCGTGGTGTGGTGACTCAGCTGGTGCGCATTCCTGTGTGGTGTTTTTTGCCTAAGTGCTGACTAACTCGTATCGTTGTTAGGTTTATTGCCCGCGATACTTGAAAAATCGGCCTGAGCGTTGAGCGCTGCTCAGTTGTGTATGCTTGCTGAGAAATCGCTTCTCGGCCCGCTGTAAGTGAACTTTCGCGCTCTTCAACCCGCCCATAACGCAAGGTTTATCGAAGCGATACTATATGTTTTTGTGTTCTCGTAGTCGCGGAACTACTACGCATAGTGGTGTCCCTTTGCTTGGCTCTTTGAATGACGCTGGTTCGACCGGCATGAGCCCGGCTTTGGGTGGATCGCTAGTGTATTATTTCCGCTTCAGCGGCTCGCCACTCTGCGCATTCTCGCGTTTTACGTGTCAATAGCGTCTAGTTTGTAAGAAATCCAGTTCCGATTACTCAAGGGCTTGTGGGTGAGATCGTCAGCATTTTTCAGAGTTGCGATCTACCTAAACTTTTATTTATTGATAAACGTCTCGTTGCTCGGGGGGAAACCTAACGGTGACAACGTAACCCCAGCCGTAGGAGTAGGTGTTAGGTATACACCAAGCAAACCGTAGCACTGCGGGGCGCTTGGCCACATTTAGGTATACTGGCCCCCCGTCAGCAATGACGGGGAGCCATTAAGTACTCATAATTTAAATCTCAGCCACTCCCGCGATGGCTACTCAATGGCTTGTCCCCGGACCAGCTAGGGACGATCGTCGAAGCTCTTCTTCGAAATAACTCAGGGCTGGTCTGAACTTACGCCGCCAAGCCTGCTCCCGCCACTGCATCACTGGCACAACCGCGCCCTCGTCCAACCCATCGCGTTCGCGTCCGCGCCTCTACTCGCTCGCGTTGTTGCTCTCCCCGCACGCGCTCTCTCTGCCGCGACCCGAAACTCGCTCGCCGCACTCTTCGGGCACTTTTAGCATGAGCATCACTAGTTGTCGCAATTCCTCTCGTTCCACAAACCGGACGTCTTCCTCGTCTTGGAAACGTTCCTCAAACCCGCTGTCCGCACGCCTTCGATCGCGAACTATCGCACCGTCCGTAATGATAGAACTGCCTCCAACCTCGAAGGCACTCTCATCTATTACAGGCGCTCCCTGCTTCGATGCAATTTAGAAGCATCCTTCTGCCGATTAGCGATGACCGGCCAGCAGCCGATCATCATTGCATCGATTTATCTCTCTCCCTCAAAAAACTTGCTGGGAAGGCCGTCATTCTTGCCGGCGACCTAAATTGCAAGCACCGTCGTTGGAACTCTTCACTAATTTCACGGAGAGGCAGACTCCTCGACGATTTAGTTGACAGACTAAACTTTGACATCATCGCTCCCATGGCGCCCACTTACTTTCCCCATAATACTCGCAACGTGACGTGCTCGACATAGCACTTCTAATGAATTTAAGGCTAAGCTTTCGCTCTATAAAGTTTCCTTGACGAAGTTGACTCGGACCACTGCCCTGTCCTCCTCTGATTAGGTTCCCTTTCAGACACTCCTCCCGACGCTAGAACCGTGATGGACTAGGATAAATTCGGGCAAGTGCTCGAAAACCCCAGCTCGCCCAACTAGATCGCGTTCCAAATATAATCACTTCCGCGGCCGACCGCAGCACATCAGGTCGCTAATGACTGAGCGCAACGCGGCCCGCCGCAGACGCGATCGCGCTCCCACTATCGAAAACAAAGCTCGCCTCAACGACTTACACCGCCGTGTAAGAACCACTGTAGCTGAGCTTGGCGCCAAACGTTTTGGTGATCTGATGGAGAACATTTCTCCTTCTCATCAAGCTTATTGGCAAATTCAAATTCAATATAATTTATTCAGTTTAGGCTACAATAATTGAGCACTTATGAATGTCACTACGCCATCGGTTCGTAAGTCTACAGGGCGAGAGACCTTGTACTGAGATAAACCGGCAAGAAACTCAGCAAGGGCATTTCTTTTCTCCCTTTCTCTTACAGCGTCCAATTAAAATATTGGAAAATGCCCTCCCTATCATAAAAGGACACTTACCATTACAAACATGAAATATAAAGCACAAGCACAACATAAAAAAGTATCTAATATAAACAAAAGACAGTTTATGTATTCATCACTAAGAAATAATCAATATCTTACAGTATTAATAAACAAAACAAAAAAGTAAGACTTAATACTAATAATACAAAGAAGTTTGCAAGAGCAGACCAGCCTCCACAGGCGGCACCCGTTCATGAGTATGACACATGAATCAGCCATCGCTTCGCTCAACCATGTTTCCAGATGGCATCTAGCCAGAGCTTTGAAACAAGACACCGCCAACTCCCTCCCTCCGTTATCTCGTCCCAACAACGTTCCCGCGTTCAATGCCGACGAAAAAGCGGATTGCCTTGCATCTAACCTCCAAGCCCGATGTGCCTTAAGCACACAGCCTTTCGATCCCGATCACGTGCGTGAGGTAGACGGTGAAGTGGACCGCAGAACTTCTCTGCCCCCAAAGGATCCCCTGCCCCCCATCATGTCGATGAAGTCAAAAAGGCCATCAAAGACCTACGCCACCGTAAAGACCCAGGCGCGCACAGTATCTCTAACGATATCCTAAAGCGCCTCACGCTTCCCCTTCTCTGCCTTCTAGTAGAGTTTTCAACGCTGCTATCGAAAATTGCACTTTTCTTCTCAATGGAAAGACGCAATTGTCATAGGCATCCATAAGCCAGGCAAAACCCGTACCGAGCCGTCTTCCTACCGCCCTATAAGTTTACTAAAAGCCATTGGTAAACTCTACGAACGCCTACCGCGATTTATACCACCGATAGGCAAGTGAGTTGAATCACTAAGAGACTCCAACCCGCTATCACCGCCCTAGGCGAATGGTTTCGGAAATGAAGAATCGAAGTGAATTCCGACAAAAGCTCTGCCGTTCTCTTTACCATAGGCCGCTCTTCGCGGCCATCTCCCCTCTCATTCTTTGGTCAAGCCATTCCTTGGCAAAACAAGACCAAATATCTCGGTGTGACCCTGGATAGGCGTTTGAACTTTCACGATCACACCAACATAGTTAGAGACCGAGCTGCCCATGTCTTTGGTCGTCTTTATCCCATGATAGGCGTTTAAACTTCCGCGATCACACCAAAATAGTTAGAGACCGAGCCGCCTTAATCCTCGGTCGTCTTTATCCCATGATAGGCAAGTACAGTAAGATGTCGCTTAGAAATAAGCTGAATCTTTACACAACTTGCATCCGCCCCATACTAGCTTATGCTAGCGCAGTCTATGCGTTATCCCAACGTAATCTCCATAAACTTCAGACCCTCCAAAACCGCTTTCTCAGAGTGGCCTACAGGGACTTTGAGCTCCCTACGATTCCCCAATATTTCAAAGACCTGGCAGTCCGCTTTTTCGAGCGTACACAAAATCACCCGAATCGACTAATTGTGCAATCCACAACGTATCATCCCCTCGACCCACCTTGGCATGGTCGTAAAACTATAGTTAGGCGGCCTCGGCACGTACTAACGGCCCCAGATAGCAATCGCGATGTCCGGATAGCGAGATTAGTCTCTACGATCTCCCTTAATAGGGCCTCCCCCCTAACACGACGCCGACGTCCCCGGGTTCGTCGGCGCCCGCAAGGATATACGAGGTATCAAAGAGTGCCGGGGCGTTTCTCGCCCCCACTCAATGGCAACCGCACACGCGTAACGGGGAACTCCAACAGAGTCTCGCCCCAAAAAGCCCGGGAAGAAGTTATGGCTGCAACAGCCAACTGCATAGTCAGTCAGAAAAAACAAAGAGAAACATTCCCCAGAAACACTTAGGTTGTGGAATAAGTCCCTGCGGAGGTTTTTCTCTAAGGATTACAGTATGGGTTTCTTTAAGAAAGAAGTTAATAGATTTTATATAACACCCCTCAAGTGATGCCCTGTGTGTTGCAAGCCTCCCTAGCCTGCGGTGACCCCTTACCATCAAGTGTATCGCAATCTTGTTTGCCACCTTAGTGGTATAAAAAAATGGTATAAATATACTTAGCGTTGAATGGTGCAAGCTAAGCTCTAACTCATTGCTCGTACTAAGTTTTGCTAGTTTTATGAGCAAATACAAAGGAAAGTAGTGTTTTAGAAGGTTCTCTTCACAAACAATAAAATTGTAATGGGCCGATGTCTATATTTAGGTAAAAAAAATCAGAGGGGTCTATACCTATAAGTGTAACGAAACAATATCTTCCTATTTTTTTTTGGCCTGTCTGTCTGTTGGTTCACGCATTACAAAAAATGTTACACGAATAAATACAGTCTTCGCAGTTGTGATGCTAGAGATGTAACCTTAAGTCTATCGCATGTTTCACCTTGATACGCCGCCGAGAGCCCGAGGTATACTTAACTTCCTTACAATTAACAAGGAGTTCCGAAATAACTTTTTTTTTTTTTTTTATACCACTAAGGTGGCAAACAAGCCTACGGTCCGCCTGATGGTAAGCGGTCACCGTAGCCTATGGACGCTTGCAACACCAAGGGCATCACTCGCGCGTTGCCGACCCTTCAGAAATCTAATAACTTCTTTTTTGAAGAACCCCATACTGTAGTCCTTAGAGAAAACCTTGGCAGGGAGCTCATTCCACAACCCAAGCGTTCGCGGGAGGAAGTTTCTCTGAAACCGCACTGTACGCGACCATTTCGGTTCCAAAGTGTGAGAATGAATTCCCTGTCGATGGCGAGCGGTGCGATGGTAGAAAGTAGCCGTGGGCATTATTTCGAACAATTCCTCAGAACACAATCCATTGTACAACTTTACGCCAATGACCAAATTTAGTGTGTGGGGAAGGATTTTGGACGGTAAATTTTCTACAAAATCACTAACATATTTTCATTTATTATATAGATATTATCGTAATTTTAATACTAGATAGGTAACTAAGGAAATATATATTCTGAGAGGTAGACGTCCGAACAGAACCAATAAGTATTTTTCTAAAATATCAGGTTCATTGCTCATTCAAATTATAGGTTTTTCGGTAAAGGAAAACATCGTCTGGATTTTGGTTTCTGGCATTAGCTTTTGTCTAGAATTTGCCTGCAGAGCGCATATATAAAACTAACAAGTTTTTATAGTACTCTCCAATTGATAGCATAGTCACGTTTTTGTTTGATTAAGAAAGCTTACTTGAGCGAATTGAGGAGTAGTTGGAAAGCTCTTGTGAAAGTAGTTCCGTTCAGAGTGTACCTAATTAAGTACTAAAATATACCAAGGAGTTAATGAGTTACTTACACTAACTGTATCTAGTATTTCGTTATCGGCGTAGGTTCTTACGGCAACTCCTCAATTAAGTATAGAAAAAAAACAAACAATCAAATCTTTCCTCTTTTATGGCATAATACATTCGTGTCTGTGAAACCATGGAAATACACATACAAAATTTAAACCCAATCAGTCAAGCTGTTTAATAGTTGAAATGCCAACAGCAGCGCCACCTACCGAGTCTAATTGTATTTTTAAATCATCCAGAAAACGATCGAAATAGCCATATAAAATTTCAACCCAGTCAGTTCAGCCGTTTAGAAGTTATGTGAAAAAGGAAGTAATTACGTAATTAAGTAATTAGGAATATACGGAAGGATAATAGTTTCCAACTTAACTAACATAAGAAGTAGGAAGGTATGTAGATACCTCATTTCTAACGCGTTTTTCTAATGTGTATACGTATATTTAAAAGTCAAGTACTTATCGCTGTCGGAAACTTACAAATAAATTGTTTATATGAACTCTGGATTCTAGGTAATAATGACATCACAGATTACCTTATGAAGCCGCAACGGAAAAAAGTAAGTTACTAACTGCTACACTAGCACAAAAGTTGCCTATGCTAACTAGCGCCGCCACTAGACACTTTTAATTTTCGCTATGGAAAAATAGTTTTAAAAAATGTTCAAATTTTAGTTTTCCATTAGTTTAATTTACCTCTGTGCCACTGCCAGACGAGTCTTCACTTATTTTGTTTTTAAAATTTTTCAATAACACAAGAAAGTTATTGCTTAAGTTCGTTAAAAAAGTTTATTTTTTTTGGCGCCAAATCCAGGTTTTGCTGCTGCCCGGGACAGTTACGCGGCCACAGATTACATATCCATAAATACCGGTATCATAGCTGTAATTCTATATCTATGACCGATATACTCTTTTACACCACTAAGGTAGCGAACAAGCTTACGGTCCGCCTAATGGTAAGCGGTCACCACAGCCTATGGACACTTGCAACACCTGGGGCATCACTCGCGCGTTGCCGACCCTGTAAAAATCTAATAACCTCTTTCATGAAGAACCCCATAACACACCTAAGCGTTCGCGTGACCATTTCGGTTCTAAAGTGTGAGAGTGAATTCCCTGCCGATGGCGAGCGGTGCGACGGTATAAAGTAGCCGCAGGCATAATTTTGCAATTTCTTCTAAGAAACCTTGTACCAAGTTAAGTTAGTTTGTACAGCAAAGTTTGTAGTAGTTGAACAAGTACAAAAAAAGGTAAACTTGAACAAGCCGATGAAACATAGAATATAGAACAAAAAATAGACGATACGTAGAAGATATTTGAGAAAAGTTAATCTAAGGGGTCTTTTTAAGAAAAGAAAAGCCGAAACAAATATATTTAGATTTCTGTTTTATTGTCTGTGTATCTTTCTTCGAGCACCACATAATTTTTAACAAAAATGGATGTCGTTTTCTTTGTTGTGTTGTTGGAGATCTAACCTAAAATCTGGTGGATGTTTCACCGTGAGACGCTTCCTAAGAGCCGAGTTAGGTATATGTAATAAAAATCCTTACAATTATCAAGAACTTGCCGTAGGAATCCCACGCTGATAACCAAATTTAGCGTGGTCGATGCGAATGAAATCTAACAAATGAGTACCTTATGAAGGATTTCGAATTATTTCGTTTCTAAACCAACCTTGCTTCTATCGCCTATGATAATGGCGTCAAAATTTTACTAGACTCCTAGGTTAGTTAGTTAGTTAGTTGGACTTATGTTTTCCGCACTTAGCCTCATAATAGGGCCATTGTACGTAGGTAACCAATACCTGTCATTGGTTACTCATACCATCCCAGCTCCATCCAGAAGTTAAGGAGGCATCTGATGTTATTCAGCGCCTCTCTCATGGTTTGTGGATTCTTAAGGAGTTTTGTCCGTTGGTCGCTCACGCTTTTGCAATGAAGAACCACGTGAGACGGTGTCTCCTCGGCTTCCATACAGCCCCTGCATAGAGGACTGTCAGTAACGCCGATATTGAAAAAGTGCCTGTTTAGCGGGCAGTGACCTGTTATTATGCCAACTATGTAGCGTAGGTTTTTCCTGCTGAGTTTTAACAGTTTGTGCGACAGATTTGCGTCCAAGGATGTAAGAACATTCTTGGTTTGTTTGCAGTCTGTCTGTTCTGCCCACTGTTTGTTGTGTTGTTGTAAGGTTCTGTCACGTAACCATGTTTTGAGTTGGATAAATGGTATCGGTACAATTGGTTCAGGTCCCATTATTTTAGTGCCCGATCCTCTCTTTGCCAATTCATCTGCCGCATCATTGCCTAGAGACCCACTATGACCACGTATCCATTGAAGAGTGACCTGGTTCTTCAATGCAATTTTTTGCAGTTCACAGTGACACTCCAGGATTAGTCCACTGTTGATGCGGTTGTTGTTGAGAGCTTGTAGCACAGCGGCACTGTCGGAGATGATGCGTATCGACGCATTGCTTATGCTTTTAGACAGGACCGCTGTTGCAGCTCGGGTAATTCCAACACATTCTGCTTGGAAGATGGTGTTGAGTGCACCCAAGTTTGTTGATATGTTGATGTTCAGGTCATGCGCCCGTTCCTGATTCCGTTTTGGAGCCATCGGTGTAGATCCTGACTTCATGGATGCCGGAGCTATCCTTTTCTTCCTCATGAAGCTGGATACGGGATTTTTTGTCAAAGACAATGGTTTTTGGGATGATGTCACATGTCGCCTCTATCATCGGAAGCTCGTTTCCCACCGCCTCCTTGAGCCGTGCATGAGTGATTCTGCCGTCCCGTTTCCAGAGCCCTACTTTCTCAAGTCGTATCGCTGCAGCGGCAGCTTCTTGTTGTATAACAAGATGAAGGGGTCTGAGGTTGAGGATGACTTCTAATGCTGTCGTGGGAGTCGTTTTCATACTGCCTGTGGTTGCTAGGCAGGCAAGACGCTGCAGGATTTGTAGTTTGTTTTTTACTGTGCTTAACTGAGTTCGGGGCCACCAAACTACTGCTCCATATGTTATCATGGGTCGTATTATGGCTGTATAAAGCCATAGGGTTATGGATGGCTTAAGGCCCCATTTTTTGCCTATTAGTCTTCTGCATTGCCAGAAGGTTGTACATGCCCTGATTATTTTTTTGTGCTTAGATGCTTACTCCAATTTAGTTTGTTGTCTAAAATTACCCCAAGGTATTTGACTTCACTTGAAAGGGTAAGCTCAATGTCAAATAGTTTTGGCATGGTAGCTATTTGAATTTTCCTTTTATTTGTGAAAAGGACTAATTCTGTTTTGTTGGGGTTTACCGTCAGTTCATGGTGGTGACACCACTCTTTCAAGATTCTGAGGGCTAGTTGCATGCGAGTGCAGATAATATTTTCTGAGTTGCCTTTAATCAGAATGGTAATGTCGTCCGCGTAACCTACTGTGTAGTAGCATCTATCGTTAAGACGTTTCAGCAGATCGTCCACCACAATGTTCCACAGTAAAGGAGAGAGTACTCCTCCTTGTGGGCAGCCTTTGGCTACAATGCCTCTCGTGGTGGTGTTAACTGTAAATTGCACTGCTCTTAGCTTCAGGAGTTGATCAATCCACCCACTGATAGTTTGTTCGACTCCAAATCTACTAAGAGAGCGGCTGATGCTGTTGAATTTCGTTTTGTCAAACGCTCCTTCGATGTCAATGAAAGCGCCTAGTGTCATTAGCTTATCAGAGAGGGCTGCTTCTATAGTTCCTACGACAGCGTGTTAGGCTGATTCTGTCGATCTACCCTTTCTGTAAGCATGTTGTTGGCGGTGCATTGGCATGCGCGTTAGTGCACCCTCCCTTAGATATCTATCTGTTAGCCTCTCCAGAGTCTTCAGCATGAAGGAGGTCAGACTAATTGGCCTGTAAGATTTCGCTTGTGTGTAGTCAGATTTACCTGGTTTTGGTAAAAATATGACCTTGACTTCTCTCCACTGGCGAGGTATATAGTTGTGAGCTATGGAAGCTCTAAATATATCAACTAGATGTGACACAAGTGTTGTTTGTCCCCATTTCAAGAGTGCTGGAAATATGTTGTCCAGGCCAGCAGATTTGAAGGGTTGGAAGCTTTCGATTGCCCACACAACTCGGTCTGCAGTGACTATGGATTTGGCTATATTCCAGTCTGTAGGGGTTGGTTCTCTGTGTTCCACATTTTCCCAGTTAGGGTTGTCAGTGACTACACATCCTGGAAAGTGTGTTTCGATAAGCACCTCGCTTATCTCGCTATCGGAGGTCGCATATGTACCATCCTGTTTTTTTATTGAGCCCAGAGTTCTGTTATTATCTTGTGATAAATTTTTTTTCACTCTAGCTGCTTCATTGGTGGAATTGATGTTGTCGCAGAACCGCCGCCAGGATTCACCTTTGCGATATCTTATGCGTTTCTTGTAGTGATACTGGGCTTGTTTATATCGTTCCCAGTCTATTTCAGTTCTTGTGTTTTTGGCTCGATTAAAGAGTCTTTTCAGAGTGAGTTTGAGTCTCTCTAGTTCTGGACCCCACCAGTGAGACTTTCCCCCTATGATTGGTGTTGTAGGGGTGCAAGCTTGCTGGTAGCTGTGTTGGATGCACGTGGTTAGTGTGTTTATATTATGTTCTATGTTGTCAGTGCTGTTGGTCATGTCTTTAAAGGTGATTGTGTCTACCTCATATTGAAGAAGGGTCGTGTACCTTGCAACGTCCGTCTTACGTGGGTTACGTTTTGGTTGCTCGTCCTTCTCATGCACTTGTATGGTATAGCAGATTCTCCTGTGGTCTGCAAAGGATGGTTCAGCGGAGACGTGCCAGTTTGACACAAGATCCGTTGCCCCATCGGATGCGAGAGTTACATCTACTATGGTCTGATATCTGGAATTAACAAAAGTGGGCTCCGAGCCGTTGTTAATTATAGAGAGGTTAGTTGAGAATATATACTCTGTTAGAGACTCACAGATATTATAATGTCCCAGCCATGATCTTCGCAGTGTTGCACTAGTTCAGTCAGCTCCTTTGACGGTATCACCTCATCCCCGGGCATGTAGACTGAGGCTAGCACTAGCGTTTGTTTGTCTGTTCCTGTGTCAAGCCTTACAGCTGTAAGGTCTCTGGAACAGAAATTGGTTAGTAGCAGGGCTGGTATTGATCTGGGTATGTATATGCATGTTCTCGGTTGATTAGCCGAGATTTTGTGTAGTAACTTACCCCCGATGTTGTTAAGACCGCATATGTTATTTCCTCTAATCCACGGCTCCTGGATTAGGGCTATGGTCTTCTCGTCAACTTCCAGCAGTCTGCGCAGGGTAGCCGCTGCAATTTGCTTGTGCTGGAGGTTAGTTTGGATCACGCTAATCTGATAGGGACCCGAGGATTTTACTGTCCAACGACTCCCCATCAGACGACGTGTGGTCGTAGGCGCCTATGTTCGGTTTGGGAGCTGCGTGTGTGTCCATAGGTGCGTGTTCTGTGGAGGCTAAGGCTGAGGTAGTTGGGTTGCTAGGTGGTAGTGTGCCAGTAGCCTTAGCCTCGTTTGTGTTGGGTTCATCTGGGGATTCTGTGTTCGCCGAATCACCTCCACCTCCAACAGTGCTGAATCTGATGTACACACTGCCGGAGATGAAGGCGACTCGTCTATCCCTTCCCAGAATCTTCGCCACCTCGGATTCTGGAATGCCCAGGGTCAGGAAGATACCCTTCTTCTGCATGGTTGCGCCGTACAATTGCCATGATTTTACGTTGTACCATGGGTTCTGCGCGGTCAGCAGGCGATGGGTCCTCGTTAGGTCGACACCAATTGACTTCGGAAGCCACAGCGATGCGCGGACTCGCTTCGCTATATCTGACTGTCGGATGACGGTCAGTTTGCTGTCCAAGATTGGTGACTGTAGGGTGGCTACAGTGTTTTTGAGCCAAGTTAGCGACTCATCATTCTCACACCACATTTTTAGTACGCCTTCTGCTATGATAGGTTTTCCTCTAAATGCGGGTGCGAATGGTGGCTCGTTGTCTGTCGGTGAAGCAAGCGCTGCTTTAATAATCCTCTCTTCGATGGAGAGTTCGAGCTGCTGTGCTTGCTCCACCTTCAGGTCCGTGGCAGGCGTGGCAGCAATAGCTATGAGCAGGTGCGTTTTACTCGCATCGGCATAGCTAGTTGCCGTCTTCCTTGGTGTCAGATCCAGCTTAGCGCGTTTCGGCCCGTCCCTTGGCGACAAGGTTTCATCGGGGCGCTCCCTCTTCGCCATTGCAGGCGGTGCGGGGTGTCCCAATTCCTCAGGTCGATTCGCTGCATAGCGTGATCTGCGCTTGTTAGGTCCGCGTTTCCGTTTTTTCTTCGGACTTGTTGTGGTCGCGATTGGTTGGGTTGACCTTGAGGTGTCCCTAGCTCGCTCCAGGAGTCCGCTTTGAGGAGCCTCGGACGTCGCCCCTCCCAGTGCTCCGCACTGTCCAGTCGTGCTTGCGTTCGCCGTCATCATAGGCCCGCCCGCTGACTGTGTGGTTCCCGCACGCCCGTTGTGGCTGCGTTCCTCACTGAGCGCGTCGCAACTGGTCGAGGGCTTCGGCCAAGTCAACCTCGTAGCGGCATCGGTCAGAGCTGGGACCTCTTGTCGGGTCTCCCTTTCAGTCGCGTTGGTTTGCTGTGCACTCTGGTCAGCGTTGGTCTTAGAAGGCTCGCTGTTTCCCGGTTGCACAGTGTTGTTTTTTGAGCGCCGTCCCCGGTGATGGCGGCGCCCGTTGCGTTTTCTCCCTCCAGGGGCTGCTGGCTTGGCGGAGTTGACGGTGGCATTTCTGCGTTCATCTGCTCGACGCGGTGCAAGCTGCCAGGAGGCGTTAGAAGTTATTTCTGCGCTGGGCATAGCGTTAGCTAGCTCGCGCAGGTTTATTGAGTGGGTTTGTGAAGTTTTGCTCCCCCCCAGAATACGTGGAGCAGCCTGAGCCCCCGAGCCTGAGCTCAAAGGTTCAGGAAGGGATTCTCCAGCGTCGTGGACGCTGGTACCCTCCTGGGGCAGTTTCCTTTTAAAATTCACTTCCATTTTTTAAAATTTTTGCCGGTTTTGGTATAATGTGTATTGTGTATGTGGTGAGTGATGTTGGTGTGATGTAGTGGTTTGACTAGTGTGTGTGTGTGTGTGTGTGTGTGTGTGTGTGTGTGTGTGTGTGGGTTTGTGAGTTAGGGAAGGTGTGTGTGTGTGTGCGTATATATGTGTGTGGGTTTGTGAGTTAGGGAAGGTGTGTGTGTGTGTGTGTATGTATGTGCATGTGTATGTATGTAGGACTGCATTTCCAAGTATGCCCGCTTTGCAGCTCCTTGATAAATGTAGGCTAGGGCCCTCCCCATTTATTCGGACTTGGGACCGGCACCGTCCAGCGTATACAGCACAAGTGCGTACACCCCTGCACGGGGTTGGGTAGACTCCTAGGTAAGAACTAAGGACATATATTTCCAGCAGTGGACGTTCAAATCCCGCCGAACCAATGGCTGAGTCTTTTTCGAAAATATGCTGGCACTTTTCTCATTCAAATCACTGGCTTTTCGTTCGAGAAAAACATCGCGAGGACAACGAGGACATGAACGAACATTCTTGAAATATGGCCGAAAACAGGATCACTATGCACTTTACAATTCAGCTCCATGGCTAAGTAAGCAATGACCCGACTGCTGAATCGAGGGGCGTGGGTTCCATTCCCGCACAAGACATATATTTATTATTTGAGTTTGTCCTAAGGCTGTGGGTTTTATATGTAAAATATGCATGTATATACAAAAAAGTATGTATATACAGGTTGAAAACGATAAACGATTTACAAACAATACAAGATATCGAAAAATCGATAGTAATTAATCCTGAAAGTGCTTCACGAGCTGTATCCAATGGTATCAAAAATGGTATAAAATAAACTTGATCTATCTGAAAAAAATATATTTTCAACTTCCATACATTTACTATGGCAACATGGCACTCATTGCAATATATTTATATTTATTGTTGATTGTGTTTTGATTTCTGGGCCTTAGCTGTTGACTCGAATTTGACTCCAGAGCACAAACTGTAGAAGTAGTTAGATAGCTCTATATATCTATATATAGCTAATGCCCATGACTTTTTCTGCATAGAAATCACAATATTAGCCTAAAAACAATTTGTTTTCAACTTAATCCAAATGAGGAACCTACCTTATTTCCCCTTAGAATCAGGAGGAATAATATAAGACTCATAATATACCTTTTTGGTACAGACATAATGTACAAACAAATATAAAATCTTAGTTTAATTTAAATAGTACAGTATAGGTATTTTACTCAAACATACAGTTTATGACAAACACTTTATCAAAATCCCAATGGTGCATAAAATATTGTCAGTGTAGAAAAAACCCCAGCTACTAGTAAAATTTAGAAGTGGGACTAGTTTGCTGATTATCCGATATGCACATACTCAAACCAAAGACCGTGTTTTTTAAGTATATAATAAAATACACCAAAAAGTCTTATGTTTTAAAATAAATTTAAAAAAAACACGATAGTCGACGAATCTTATCAAAAAGTAAGAAGCGCCTCAAAGAGAATATCTGCAAACAGAAAGTCCGCAATACGTTCTACCATATACAGCACTCTCTCCACACTTTTGCGTCGCTTCCGGAACAGTAGGTACAAAAAATAATAATTGGATTTGGGAATGCGGAGACACGAAACTCGTCTAAACTTGATTTTGTCTTTATTTCTCAAAATAAGATTTATTCTTCAGTAGCATCTTTCATTTTTGTAACGAGAAATAAAATTGACATTTCAGCAAAGAATAAAAGGCTTGATTTTAACCAACTCATATATAATATAGGTTAGTCTGTGTGGACTTCCTTGTATGTTTTAAAAATACTTTTAAATTTTTAAGGAAACAAGTGGCCGACAGTTAATAATCCGGCTCATGAAGCCCTGTAATTTAATATCCCACACGATAGGTTTCTGAATAAAAAAGGCCAAACCACATACAAAATGTTGATGACGTCATAACTCCCCAAGGGAATATTTTAAAGAGCTGCGGCTCAAACAATTGCTGAAACCTAAAGTACCCTGTGTACCAAACAGCTGTATATCCTCTACATCGGTTTTTTTTTGCGTACATCTACTAGTCTTAAGATGTCCGTTATCTTTAAATCTAATAAATGTCTGATAAATACTCATTTGAAATACTTATTTATGTACTTTGTCAGTGAATATCCACTAGGTTTATCTTTATTTTTACATTTAAACGTATTGTTCAGGTACATCAGCCTTATAACTTTATTTTTCCCTAAAATAAAATAAAGTTTCAATATTCAGTTCGCCGTCACGTCGTCGTCACCTACACAAATGTTATCAGACGTCTGTCTCGGAAAATCCCCTGCGGAATTCTAGTGGTAGGGAGAGGCTCAGTAAATCATATTTTCCACATGAACACGTGATATCGTGGTAGCAGGTGTTCACTTCCAGGTTTTCGTTTGTGGATCTTTTATTTTGAGAACCATGTATTTTCTTTGGTATTAATAGATTAAATTTGAATGAATTATTTTTTAAATGTATTAAATTACTATATATAATTATCTAAATAATCAAAACTATATAAAATAATCTAATTATCCGTTTCAAAAATCGAATCTGCATGAAATATAATATAACAAGCTTTCCGCCTGCGGCTTCGCTCGCATAGATTTTTTACACGTAACACGTCACGTATTTGTCACCTACTTATACAACAAAGCTGCAGACAGGAAGTTAAAATTTATAAAACTTCCTTGTATACAACATTGCTAGTTATACTGTCTGGAACTAAAATTACCAGGCTGTTGTTGGAACTCACTTTGGAACATGCCACGTAGAACTAACCATCTGAGAAGCAATGCTCTCTTATGATCCTGAGACTTATTAATAGTAATTGCAAAGCAGACTTTAAGGGGGAATTGCAGTCGCTTGAATTTAAAGGCGTAATTATTTGGTATAGGCGGTATTCGTGGTATCAATATCAATACCGATTTGCCCCGAGCGGATCCGGTAAAACACAGTGGCCTTGATAACGTTTTTGAGGAGTGCTGTTTACTTCTAGTCTGGTCCCGTTACAAAGCTTAGGTGTACCAACCTTTAGGAGGACTTTGTGTAACCAAGCGGGTTACTGCTGTTAATAAACTCTACAGGATACTTCACTTACTCCTTCATCTATCTGCAACACTGTATATTCACTGACCTATATTCGATTTCTGGCCCTGAATTTCATTAATACTGGCAGTACTATTATTTTTGGGAGTCAGTATGGCACGTTCATATAGCCAGTCCATTGACTTAGTTTGCAAATTAGAAATATCTGGATAGATTCTAGCTATTAGGTCTACTACGGCTGTCACTTCTGAGGCCACACTGATTGAAATACGCATTTTTCCTTTGGACTTGGGATAATCTCCGTTCCCTATTTTGAGTAAAAGTTTAGAAAACTCTCTAGCATAGATATCGCCTCTTAAATTGACCCTCATGTTTCTCTTAACACAGATTTTACCACCTTTCAAAAGTGTCGCCAGATGACAGACAGACAATCTAGATAACGCCACAGGTAAGGCAATTATTACCTTTAATGCAAGGTGAATTTGGGTTCAAACTACCACATGGTCCATGGATCATCTTAGTTTTAACGTTCAGGGTCAGATCTTTCAGCACAAATAATATGGTTGATCATATTAGAAGTAATGGTATCTTCGGGCCATAACAATATGTGAGCGTGCGGTAAGCTTTTGCCACCCTTCAAATTTCCCTTTGTTAAGAGATCCACTATTTTCTTAACGTTAAGTTAGAATACTCTAGCTATAATTCCGTGACAATGCGTCTGTGATATATTTCCATTTGGGGTTACTAGTGAACTTAATAAATAAATTCGGACGGCCGTAATGGCGGACATAAGTCAAAGCGTCTTGAGTACGTTCATGCATATAACGTAGGCAGCCAGTAAAAGATGATGGCAGTACTACTATCTGACCAAGCCAAGAAGCATCAGCATCCGATCTCCCAACTGCATTTTTTAGATGTATATAGTTATCTTATACTTGATCCTTTTCCTCGAGGGCAATAAACTGTTCCACCCGAGGTGATGTTAGAAGATGAAAATAAGATTACAAATACCTTCAGGTCTGCGAATTACTTCTTCAACTTACGGTGAGGTTACGTTTATTGTCCCCTAGCCCCTTAAGAGGCAGAACAACCTAACAGAAAAAAATTATATTATTGCAAGATGCTTTTTGTTAGTATTAAAATTACTATCTCGACTATGTTTCAGTAAAGTTTTAAAAAGCACTTAGAACTTTAAAGATTTTCTTGGCCAAAATATTATGAAAAATAGTCAAAAGGGGTCACTTTAGGAAATTTAGGGAAAAAAGTTCATTTATCGTGATTTCACGTTTGTTTGAACTATATCCTAAAGGACACAGTTAATAAACTTTAGTCAGACCTACTAAGCGGATCCGAAGAAAACTTTAAGAAAAGAAGGTAATTTAATTAATATCTGCTGCTAACGTGTGCGATAATAAAACGATCTAAAAGCCACTTAGACAAGAATGAACAAACTTTATTCATTATACTGGGAGATGGATTTTTTTTTTTTTTTATTCTGAGCTGACTATGCAGTTGGCTGTTGCAGCCATTACTGCTTCACCGGACTTTTGGGGCGAGACTCTGAAGGAGCCTCAGCCCATATAGCGCCCAACGCTCAAGGGCTTCCCGCGGGGGAAGCCTCGGCTTGGGTTGTCGCTCTCGGGGGCGTCCCTTCGACCGGCGTGAGTCTCGAACCCGAAGGTGAGTCACCGCCAGGAGGGGAGTTCCCCGTTACGCGGGTGCGGTTGCGATTGAGTGGGGGCGAGAAGCGCCCCGGCACTCTTTGATACCTAGTGTATCCTTGTGGGCGCCGACGAACCCGGGGACGTCGGCGTCGTGTTTGGAGGGAGGCCCTATTCGGGGTCGACGTAGTAGAGACTAATCTCGCTATCCGGACAGCGAGATCGTCATCTGGGGACGTTAGTACGTGCCGAGGCCGCCTGAGTATAGTTTTACGACCGCGACGGGGACGATCGGGGGGAATGTACGTCGTGGATTGCACAACTAATCTATTAGGGTGATTTTGCGTACGCTCGAAAAAGCGGACTGCCAAGTCTTTAAAGTACTGGGGAATCGTGGGAAGTTCGAAGTCTCTGTGTAGGTCCGCATTGCGAACGTACCAAGAGGCTCCAGAGGCCGCTCTGAGAAAGCGGTTTTGGAGGGTCTGGAGTTTGTGGAGATTGCGCTTGGACAGAGCAAAGACTACGCTAGCATAAGCTAGTATGGGGCGGATGCAAGTTGTGTATAGATTTAGCTTATTTCTAAGCGACATCTTACTATACTTGCCTATCATGGGATAGAGACGACCGAGGACAAAAGCGGCTCGGTCTCTGACTATTTTGGTGTGAGCGTGGAAGTTCAAACGTCTATCCATGGTCACACCGAGATATTTGGTCTTATTTTGCCAGGGAATGGCACGACCGAAGAGAGAGAGGGAAGTTGGCCGCGGAGGGCTGCCTGTGGTGAAAAGGACGGCAGAGCTTTTGTCGGGATTCACCTCGATTCTCCATTTCCGAAACCACTCGCCTAGGGCGGTGATAGCGGATTGGAGTCTCTCAGTGATTCGACTCACTTGCCTATCGGTAGTATAGAGAGCGGTATCGTCCGCATAGAGGGCTAATTGGGTACCTATCGTTTTTGGGATATCGTTAGTGTACAGAAGGTACAAGACGGGGGCGAGCACGGACCCTTGCGGGACTCCTGCTTCTATGGGGCGGGGGGAGGAGAGAGTGCCTTCAACTCTGTAGCGAAAGCTACGATTCGACAAATAGTCTCGTATGATGAGCACGAGACGATCTGGCAACTGAAAGTTGTACAGTTTAAAAATTAAACCGTTGTGCCAGACTTTGTCGAAAGCTTTCGCTACATCGAAGAAGACAGCGCCCGTGTGACGGGTCTTACCTAATGCTGGCTGGAAGCCAGTAAGAATATGTTCCGTTATGCGGAGGACTTGATGGACGCATGAGTGTTTGGCACGAAAGCCAAACTGCTCGTCTATTAAAATGCCTCTGGAGACTATAGAGTTCCGTAGGCGGGCGAGAAGGAGGCGTTCATAGAGTTTACCAAGGGCCTTTAGTAAACTTATAGGGCGATAGGAGGACGGCTCGGTACGAGCTTTGCCGGGCTTATGGATGCCTATAACGATTGCATCTTTCCATTGAGATGGAAAGATGCAATGTTCCATAGCAGCGTTAAAGATCGCTACTAGGAGGCAGATAAGGGGAAGAGTGAGGCGCTTTAGGATATCGTTAGAGATACCGTCTGCGCCGGGGGACTTACGGGGGCGTAGGTCTTTGATGACCTGTATGACTTCGTCGACAGTGACAGGGGGCAGGGGGTCTTGTGGAGGCAGAGAAGTTCTGCGCTCCACTTCGCCGTCTACCTCGCGCACATGATCGGGATCGAAAGGCTGTGTGCTTAAGGCACATTGGGCTTGGAGGCTGGATGCTAGGCAATCCGCTTTTTCGTCGTCATTGAACGCGGGAACGCTATTGTTGGGACGAGTTAACGGAGGGAGAGAGTTTGCGGTTTCGGATTTTAGAGCTCTGGCTAAGTGCCAATAAGCTTGGTGAGAAGGAGAAATGTTCTCCATAAGATCACCGAAACGTTGGGCGCGGAGCTCAGCTACAGCGGTTCTTACACGGCGGTGTAAGTCGTTGAAGCGAGCTTTATTTTCGATAGTGGGAGCGCGGTCGCGAGCGCGGCGGGCCGCGTTACGCTCAGTCATTAGCGACCTGATGTGCTGAGGCAGGATTAGGTGGTGATAATCACCAACCGGCACCTGTCGTGAGCACTCGCCAACGGTGGCGGTCAGGTGGCTAGTGAGTGAGTCGATAGCTACGTTAAGATCGGTCGCGGATGAGATAACGTTGGGAACGCGATCTAGATGTGGCGAGCTGGAATTTTCGAGCAATTGCCCAAATTTATCCCAGTCCGTCACGGTTCTAGTGTCGGGGGGAGAGTCCGAAGGGAAACCTAATCGGAGGACGACAGGGCGGTGGTCCGAGTCAAGTTCGTCAAGCACCTCTATAGAGCGAAAGCTTAGCCTTACATTCTTTAGAAGTGCTATGTCGAGTACGTCGGGGTTAAACCGAGTATTGTGGGGAAAGTAAGTGGGCGTCATGGGAGCGATGATGTCAAAGTTTAGTCTGTCAACTAAATCGTCAAGGAGTCTGCCTCTTTGTGAAGTTACAGAAGAGTTCCAGCGGCGATGCTTGCAATTTAGGTCGCCGGCAAGAATGACGGCGTCGCCTAAACTTAAGAGCGACTGAAGGTCGCTCTCGAGCAAGTCTTTTAGGGGAGAGAGATAAACCGATGCAATGATGATCGGCTGATGGCCGGTCATCGCTAAGCGGCAGACGGATGCTTCTAAATTCGTAAGCGGTGGAGGATCGATAGGGGAGCAATGCAGGGAGCGCCTGTAATAGATGAGAGTGCCTCCGAGATTGGAGGCAGTTCTATCATTACGGACGGTACGATAGTTCGCGATTGAAGGGGTACGGACAGCGGGCTTTAGGAACGTTTCCTGGATGAGGAAGACGTCCGGTTTTTGGGACGAGAGGAATTGCGATAATTCCTCTCTTTGGTTGCGAAGACCGTTGGCGTTAAAATAGCCTATGGAGACGGACCGGGGTTTTTCGCGCGCGGTTGTGCAATCCATTTTGATTCTACGGTTTTGGAGCTACCCTGCGGAGGGCGGCGAAGAAATCGCGATGCTTAGCCATGAAGCCGAGCATTTGAGAGAAATCGGTGATCTGTTCGTATTCGGCGAACACGATCTCGAAATTGGCCGCGTCGAAGGCCCAAGAAATCTCGGCGAGAATGCCGAGGTGCTGCTGCTGCTCGGCCGTATGAACGGCATTGCAGGGCAGCGCGAAAGAGGGGCGCGGGGGGGCAAGGCGCGTATGCGCGAGAGGTGCGGGTGCACTTCTCATGGGCGCTGGACGCGGGATGTCCCGGGACATCAGAGGGGCGGGGTAGGGAATACCCGTAACTGAGACGGGCCCGGGGAGAGCAGACAAAAGTTTGTCTGTCTCCTTCGATTTGGACGCTACTAGCGCTGGAGGACGGCTCCAGGCGTTGACAGCCGGGAGGGAAGCAGGCACGAGCGGAGCCTGTTGGCGGGGGGCGGAGGGGCGCGATTTACCCTGATGGGGTTTACGCGAGCTCTGTTTGGGAGCTTTGGGGCACCCGCGGTAATTCGCTGGGTGGCCTTCACTCCCACAGAGTACGCAAGCGACCGGGTCGGATGCGTTAGAGCGATCGCGATCACAGTCCGGAGTGGCGTGATCGCGTAAACATTTGACGCAGCGCGGTCTGCGTCTGCAGTTGCGCTGCGCGTGGCCATATAGCTGGCATCGGTGGCATTGACTCGGGTTCGACCGCTTGTGCGGAGTCTCGACCCTGATGCCTTTGAGGCTGCAAACATCTTTAATGTTAAAGATGTCTTTGCCTTCTTTTGTTAGGTCTAGTACAACGAGCACCATGTCGTAGCACTCGGACTTATTTCGGCCATTGTACATACGATGTACTTCCCGTACGGGGAGGCCTTGGACGATTAAGTCGTCCTGGATAGTCTTGGTGGAGAATTCCCTAGGGACTCCCCTTACGACTGCCCTTAAAACGCGTTCCTCGGCCAATGAGTACGTGTGGTACTCATATTTTTGAGCCGTGAGGAAGGCCGTCAGATTTCGGAAATCTGACGGTGTCGGGACCTGCACTTTGATGCCGCGCTCGGCATCATTGCGGGCGTGCGTATAATTGATACGCTTGGCCTTCATAGCGTTAGCAATGTTCGGCCAGGCCCCTTTGTCTTTGATGACGATGGGCGGCGGAGATTTTTCCTTCCGTCCCGAAGTGGGACAGTCGGACTGCGAAGAGGTGGCGGCGGGGGGGGTTGTGTCCATGGCGGCTAGCTCAGGGCTGGCCGCCGAGGTGGACGGGGACGGGGACGCGGAAGCGCTAGGCGCTTTGAGGCGTTTAGCCTCAGAGTCGGAGGGAGGAGGAGTAGAAGACTCCAGAGCGGATGCCGCCGAAGCCTTTTTAGACTTGGCGGACTTTTTCCGCTTTTTACCCTTTTTGGTTCCCAGGCCAACCACTTTGAAGCCTTCGTCGTCCTCAGACAACGCCGACTCAGCGGACATTACGGCTGCTGGAGACCGGGGTGCGGTTTCGGAGGTTGCGGGGGGCGGGGTAGCGAGAGACCGAAAAGGGGTCTCATCGGCTACCGGAGTGGGAGGGCGAATGGGCGCAGGGGCCCGAAGAGCGCGGCGAGCGAGACGCGGGTCGCGATTGCGGGGTTCGCGGGAGAGAGAGCGCGAGCGATTGCGCGAGCGAGAGCGCGGAGTCGAACGCGATGAGACGGACGGGGAGGGCGCGATTGTGCTGGACGCAGTGAGGGCAGGCCCCAACGCCGTGAAGATGGCGTGGGCCAGCTCTGGGCGATCGCGAACAAGATTTTGCACGATTGCCCCTAGCTGGTCCGGGGACAAGCCGATGAGTTGCTCGGCCATCGCGGGAGTGACCGAGGTGTAGATTTTTTTTTGTGTGCCTAGTGACTCCCCACCATTGCTGGCGAGGAGCAAGAATACCTAAATGTGGCCAGGCGCCCCGCAGTGCTACGGATTGCCTGGTGTGTACCTAACTCCTACTCCTACGGCCGGGGTTACGTTGTCACCGTTAGGTTTCCCCCCAGCAACGAGACGTTTATAAACGAGAAACTTTTAGGTAGACCGCAACTCTGAAAAGAGCTATACGATCTCACCCACCAGCCCTTGAGCACTCGGAACTGGATTTCTACAAACTAAAACGCAATCGACACTTAAAACGCGAGAATGCACGGAGCGGCGAACCGCTGAAGCGGAAATACTACGCTAGCGATTTAACACAAAGCCGGACTCAGACCGGGCGAACCGGTAACAGTCAAAGAGGCAAGCGAGGGTCACCGCTATGCGTAGTAGTTCCGCGACTACGAGAACACGCACTCACGCACAAAAACGCACAGTATCGCTTCGATAAACACTCGGTTATGGGCGCGTTGAAGAACGCACAAACACACTCAGCGCGGGCCGAGAAGCAATTTCCCAGCCAATACACACTGCCGAGCAGCGCTTCAACACTCAGGCCGATTTTCCAGGAATTGCGGGCAATAAACCAAACAACAATTCGAGGTCGTCAGCGCTGAGGCAAAACACCACACAGGAATGCGCACCAGCTGAGTCACCACTGCACGGAGCACACTAAGAGCACTTGACGCTCGAAAACACGACCGCACAACACAAGAGTCGAATCGGGAATGGAGATGGATGAAGTTGTGGCGAGTGTCAGGTACAGCGAACGCGGTTTAAAGCTAATATTTTGACTATATTACTTATAATGAAGTTTATAATTTAAAATTATTATGTATATGCTAAATTTATTTATAAGTAAAAGTTATGTGTCAATCATAACGATCGATTTTAATCTGGTTTTTTATGAAGACTTAGAATTTCAGACTTCTAGCATTTAGTTACCCCATAAAATACGTAGTACTTACAATATTTACTTAACAAATCCATAGCTTGGAAGATTATTATTGACTGTGAAGCTCATTTATAAGTACGACTTATTTGTCAATCATTCAATCATCAATGAATTGACATTAAGACAAGTAAACACAATTGGATAAAGACAATTAAGACAAGACAAATTAATAAAATTTAATCATTTTTTTCGTCAGGTAATTTGGTACCCTATCCAGATCTAACATCAAAATGATTGGTGGCTGTCTGCCTGTCTGTCTGAAATAATTAACCTCACCTAAAAATGTTTGTAGATACTAGGCCTGGGACCAACATACCGTTTAAATATCGCATTTTGACGGAAAACTGCACGTTAGACAATACTAACTTAAATGTGTGTGTGTGTTGTATTAATCCGAGAAAGCAAAACAAAAAACGTAAATAGTGTACCTACAGTTTACAGTTTAGGTACGTTTTCTGAATTCCGACCGTGGTTTAATTAAATACTTAAGATGAATGCAATTTAAATTATGACAATATAAAGTCTTAATAAAACTAATAAAAGTTATTTGGATGAAATTTATTACACTTTATACATTATTGGTTGTCGTGATTGGCTTTAGCCAGTTTTATACAAGTGTTTATCCAAAAAAGCATTTTTGTGTTTTTAAGAATTTGCAAAAAGTATAATATTTAATGCAGGGAAATTTTGATCAAGTTTTGCCCGTAAAATAGTATTTTAATTAATATATGATATGCCTACTCCAGTATTATCTTTAAATACAATTATTACCTTCAAAATCCTACAAATAAGTAAAAGATGAAAAATTGAGCAAAGTGTTGCCAATCCCTTGAAGTTGAATGCCTAAAATTTGCATTTGCCATAAAATAGTTATTTATTAGTTTCTAACTTCAAGCGAAAAATAACTTAGCTAAATGTTCTAACTGCGTATGGTTCATGGTGTGTTTTTTTTTATTTTAAGTAACTAATTGACTAACATATGCGACTATTGTACATTTCCAACAATGTCACATACAAAAGGTCGTTTACCAGTGATAACCTCTTTTCTTTTTGATTATTGCCTAATTCAAAAAGAAGACGCGTAAGACAGTCACACAGAAGTAATAAAATAAGATATTTTTTTTTTGATATAGGTAAACAAAATTCATAACTACAATAATTTATGTAGTGTATAATAACTCAGTTTTGGATCAAGTTTATTTGTGTTTTTATTTATGTCTCTACTGAAATAACCAGGTTTGTCGACCTTATGCATTAAATTCCCCAAAATACGAATAGCTATCTTGATATTCACCGCCGCCACATTCAAATTTCATCAGACTTCTATTTCGAGAAATTCCCAGCATCTCCACAAACGAAAAATTAAATTTACTACACAGAGTACACTACAGAAGAGCGTTTAACATTTCCGATTGCAAAAGCGTTAATATTTAACAAATTTAATGCTTTCTTTTCATTGATTATAATTACCCTAATGAACTATTCTGAAAGTTGATAGGTCTTTTTCTTCTGAATATTAATAATTTTATTGATTGATAACAATCTTTCGAAAGCCAAGTACAAAAACAAAAACTAAATCTTTATCGTTTCATGGGTTTCATTTAGTGCGTTTGTGAGTGTTTCTGAGTATTCCTGTATATCATTTACGGCTTTAAATTGATGCTCATGTGTATTAGAATTTCAATCTTTATTTTTTTAAACCACTAGTGTAAGATACAGCAATGTAGGGACGATTAAGGATTCCATGCACCTCCTTCACCTGTATAAATGTTCAAAATGAACCAGTTTAAAACAACAGAACCGTGACGTAAATACGACAGCACTATAGCTTCGAAATAGAGCCGGCGTGAAATCTCGTACAATTAAACACGACCAGCTCGTTATGCCATTCCTTTATGCCGCATCACGAATAAAACGTTTTCATTGATAGGCTCGTTTAGTTATATAGCAGTGGAAAATATAAACTTTCTGATATTTGATTTGTTGTACAACATATAATTGTAGGGGTAAGTGGGACTATGGGGGAAGATAATCAATAGTTCGTAACTCAAAAAATATAGGCTATATAATTAGGATTAAGATTCAATGCCAAAACAAATAGAACCCTAGAGGTCAATGGTGCAAAATTAAACATCAGAAAAAATCATTTTACCTACTACAACATAGCTCGACACCAGTTTTGTGTGTTTATTTCTTATATATAATGCCTAGTAAGAATGCTTGTTTTAGTAAAAAAATATTCCCTTATGTTGTTTTTTGGTTTTCTGTGTATTATTTAGTTTCAATTATCGATTTAGAAGTATTTTTTATTTTTGAATGTAAATAACGTAAATATTGTCAAGTGGGGGAAAGGGGAACTGCAATTACCGCGTCGAGGGGATTGTTTTGTGATGGTTTCTCTTTCAGAAAGTCAGAGATCGTAAAAATTTTAACCGTCTAAGAAATATTTATAGTTCTTGTTAATACCAATATAATATATTTTTGGTAATATATATATAATAGTATATCTATGAATTAATGTAATGCCGCGAGATTACGTAGAAGATACTAACTAAAAGCCTTGTTCCCAAAGGAAAAAAAACTGTAAAAGCAGTTACGCGAATTGTGCGAGATATATGATAGATTATAAAACTGATTTAGACCAATTTCAATTATACTTATTATTAAAAAAAATTAAACATTTTATTTTTTGTCAGCCCTGACTTGAGTTCATAATATGTATCCCAAAATTTGATTTTATTTTTTATTTTGCGTATTGTATTAATGGCGTAGGGTTTACATGTGAATGTAGCAGTTTAAGAGTAAAAAATGATTTAGACCAATTTCAATTATACTTATTATTAAAAAAAAATTATTTTTTTTTCTTTTGTCAGGCCTGAATTGAGATCATAATAATATGTATCCTAAAATTTGATTTTATTTTTAATTTTGTGTTTTGTATTATTGGCGTAGGGTTTACATGTGAATGTAGCAGTTTAAGAGTAAAAAGGACCCTTAAATAGTAAATTGGTGAAAATTATGACGACTTCGCAAATGGGATACAAACGGCAAAAGATATAGCCAAACATTTACAATATATGTTTACCACTCGCTCTTTGCCATATTTTTGTAGAACTTCCAACCCTGTAAAATAAGGAGAAAGAGATTAAATAAAATTAAACACCGCATTACTCTAAATAACGTTTGCTGATCTAACCACAAGTGGTCACTTCCCACTTGCAAACTTCCAGCCACAAAAGTGAATTTATTGTTCGAGCAATCAACGAGAAAGGTTCGTGTAATAAAAACGCGACTTGAATTCACAACCTCGGCGTTAAAGTGCTCTGGACAGTTTCAGTGACCTGGAATAGCCACTTATGGAAACTTTATTAGTGACTGGCTTTTATCCTAGGATTCGCCGGCGTGGAATTCTATCGTCACTCTTTCTTTAGGAAACTCTTAAATTTGCTGAGTTAAAAAGGTATTCTTATGTTATATTGCATTCTTCCCTGTGCTGAAAAATCAGGTTACCCCAATGATCCGTTGTTACGACGTGAACAGACGTGCGATATCATACCACCGGCTGGTAAATCTATGTCCATGGAAAATTTCTATTGGGATAAAAAGTATGCTATGCCCTTTTCAGGCAAAACGGCACCTTTATATTTTTCATTAATAGTACCAATTAGGTTGCTTCAAAATACTGCATACAACATTTATTCTTAAATAAAACTGTTTAAAAATGAAAGGGAGCATCAAAATAGTAAGTAGTAAATGAAATGTAAATTTAAATTTTAAAGTTACTGTTGATTTTCTACATTGATTGATAAAGTTACTGTTACATCAATACGATATGAATGTATTCCACGAAATAGGCGCTCCCGTGGAAAATATCACTAGAAAACAATTTTGTAACGAAATAAAATTGTTTTAATAAAATATGATGAAATAAACAACTAAAATTTGTAAAAAAAAACTTGCATACGTATGCACTTTTTACTCCAACAAAACTTTTTCTTATGCAACTGCCTTATGAATTTATTCCACAAAAGATTTTGACGTGGCATTCTCACAGGATATAATGTTTTCCGCGTGAACAAAGATTTCAGTCACAGCATCAAACTTGTAAGCACTTTTGTCTCAGATTTTCTACATTCTAAGTACTTCAAAAAATTGTGCTTATTATTCTAGCAAGATATTTTGAGATATAAAATGTAGTAAGCTTTTTCTTTGTTATATATTTATATATATATATATATATATATATATATCATATAGTGTTAAAATCGATTTCGGGTAGATATGAGGACATCCCAAATACATTTGTTTTATAAACATACTAGCTGCTGCCCGCGTCGTCATCTGTTTTTTTTTTTTTTTTCTGAACTGTCTATGCAGTTGGCTGTTGCAGCTTCACCGGGCTTTTTGGGGCGAGACTCTGAAGGAGCCTCAGCCCATATAGCGCCCAACGCTCAAGGGCTCCCCGCGGGGGAAGCCTCGGCTTGGGTTGTCGCTCTTGGGGGCGTCCCTTCGACCGGCGTGAGTCTCGAACCCGAAGGTGAGTCACCGCCAGGAGGGGAGTTCCCAGTTACGCGGGTACGGTTGCGATAGAGTGGGGGCGAGAGGCCACCTAACTATAGTTTTACAACCGTGCCCAGGTCGATCGGGGGGATGATACGTTGTGGATTGCAGCAATTACTCGATTCGGGTGATTTTGCGTACGCTCGAAAAAGCGGACTGCCAAGTCTTTGAAATATTGGGGAATCGTGGAGAGTTCGAAGTCTTTGTGTAGGTCCGCATTGCGAACGTACCAATAGGCCCCAGAGGCCGCCGTCATCTACGTGAACGCTATACTATAAGATCACTTTTTGTGAACAAAACCATAGCGCGATCTAATTCGACGCCAACGCCATCTAGTTAGCCAATAGGAACATTTTTATATTGTGAAAACGAATTATCACACATCTAAGTTATGACTTTACACGATTTTTTAACATAAAATAAATGGCTATATGTGAAAAGAATAATTAATAATTAAGAAGCAAGTTAAATATGCGTCGTTAGATTACACGTTGTTACAGAATGTGTTGAAGAAGTAAAGGATCACTGCTCGTTCCCCGTAGGTAATATCGTGATAATATGTAGCCTATATGTTGACCCGACTTCTTAATAATATTCGTGCCAAATTTGAAGTAAATCCATGCAGTACTTTTTGAGTTTATCCCGAACATACATACAGACAAACTGACAAACAGACAAAAATTCTAAACACTATATTTTTGGCTTCGGTATCGATTGTAGATAACACCCCAAGTATTCTTTTAAAAAAATATTCAATGTACAGTTTTGACTTTCCTACGATTTAATAATATGTATAGATACGGTAAATAGGCGATAACTATTTTAATTCTTAACAATTTTTAATGAATCAACTTATCATTTAAATTAATATTATATATATTTTATTAGTTAGGTACTTAAATTTTACTTTCATTTATGCGACTGCAGATTTATTGAAGTGCGTTACGTTAAACTCAAGGCAAATAAAAAACTCTTACATTTCAATAATATTGGTAAGTAATAAATTTGTCAAATCATACACGTACACGAATAGAAACATAACGTCTTTCACTTTTAATGGAATCTTATTGGATAAAAAACAAACGTGTTTCGTTTAACTTGACAGAATATTCTGAAGTTCTAATAGGTAAAAATATAGAGTCATAGAGATATGACAGTATGATGCATTTAATAAATAACCTATGCTTTATTATTTATGAAAACAAATCTTTGCTTATCGGACGATAGCAAATTTTATCTCAAATGATTACCTAATATGTGGCACGATAAGTTACTGCCACAAAATTTCACTTGCTGTGTTATTCGTTCCTCATACACAGTGATAAGCACATTTTTTTTTTATTACTACTATAAATAATTACATAGTAGAAAAAGAAATGGAAGACAATACGTATCCTAAGAATGATTTTAAAGACAAAGTGGTTTTAGTGACCGGCGGTGCGGCAGGGATCGGTGCTGGTGTTGTAAGAATTTTGCTGACAGCAAATGCAAGGGTATGTATTCGAATGAAAATTCGTTATAGGGTACTTGAGATTGTTTAGACTGACCGGTTTAGAACGCACTGTTATACCGGAGATCCGGTGCGGGTTTTTAAAAAAAGAAATTAAATCACAAATAAATTTAATTATATCCTACACCATATTATATGTGTATGTTTACTATTTATATAATATATATAAAATATGTATCTATGTTATGTAAGTATATGTGTATGTCTATGAATATATGTGTATCTATTTATATTTATATTTGTAGGTATATATTACCATATACCTATATTTTGTTTTTATTCAATTTTTTTTTATATTACGTCACCTACCTTTTCCTGCTGTTTTTTAAGATCAATGTTTCCTCTCCCTATAGGTGGCCCGGCAGAGATCGCTCTTAAGCGATAAGGTCGCCTTATTGTGTGCTTTCCAATATAATGTAACAAATTTAGTTTAAAGTAAATTTTTGGTGTGCAATAAAGAATACAGCTATCTAAAATTCAATAAAAATCAATGTGAAATTAAAGATGTACGCGACGATGAGTAACGGGGAAATGCCTGACCATCAGTTAGTTTGTTCTAGGTTCTAAAACTGATGACTTAGAGAAAGATTTCGTATTTGTTAAGGGTTAGCATTTCTACATACTATTTAAGGGTATAACAACCCCCCCGCCTAAGAGTAAACTTTCGCGTTTGAGGCGAAGTTTACCAAGTATTAGTTTATTCGGACTCGAGGGAGTGGGATATCAGCCGACTACTGGTGAAGGTTTCAGGTGTAGTATTAGGAATAGTAGTTTGTGTTGTGTTGTGGGCAGACATTAGCGCATTTTTCAATAAAAGACAAGTAAACAAAACACAGTTACAAAGAAAATACACTGAAATACATGAAAAGTTACACTATAATAACTGCTATATCTAATTAAGTGAGGTTCAGTCATAATTTTGTCTAATTGATCGAATATTTTTTCAATTTTGCTTGAATTAGATTGAATTGATTCTCATTACAACATTTATCTAACACATGGTCGAATTTCGGCTGAACCATTCTTAATTCTAACTTAGTATAAGATTTGGGATAAAATTTGCTAACGCTACTATAACCTATATAATTTAATAATAATGTTAACATACCTACTGTACTATAACGTTTATATCTAAAGACTTAGAGTCACATTCATTGCTTATTTTGGTACTTTTTGACTGCACGTAAATCCAGCTATTGTTAAACAAACTTTGCCAAATGTTGATATTAGCATATATAATATTATATTTACATAGTAGTTAGAGTGTAACACTTTACAATCTAGGATGCTTTCTAGCTAACAGCATCGGGTCTTATTATTAGTTATGCATATATAATTAGAAGTAGGTATTATAGTGACATATGACTGAGAAGAGTTTGTGTCGTAAGCCACAGGTAACGGTATAACAGAGTACAAATTATATATTTCTGGGTTAACTAGGGGTATCTTAAGGGTGAAAACAATCTTATTATCTATGTAGTGTGTTACTAGTTTAGAAATACTCATTAAAACGTTAATATTAGCTAATTCTAATGGAACTGGGAACTCTCGTGAACTTGGTAAATAATGAAATTTTTTTTGATAATTCGCCGTACAACTGTTTTATGTAATCATCGAAGGGTCTATTACATTGCTTTTACTAAACAAAATGGAATTTAATATATCTTCAATTTTGAAAGATAAGTCCAGGAGGGTTCCTTCTAAGGTATTCACGATAATATTTAAACTATTTTTAATGTTATTATTAGTAGAAATATTTACAAGTTTATCAATAGCGTCGTTCAGATTGGCCTCATTTACACCTTCACGATTAAGGGTCTGCTTGAAATTATCTAATACTGAAGACTTGATTAATATATTTTCTTTTATCAAGGAAGCTAAGTTAGTTTGTCTATTTTGCGTGTCGTCAATGGCCTTATTATATTATATGGCGTCATTTTTATGCATAGTCCCGAAAGTGGTCTCAAAAACTGTGCCGATACCGGCAAACCTAGCTGGTCTTTTAATTCTTTGCGTGATCAGGTGAGAAAATGCTGCATAGTCGTTAAATATGTTTTCATACAGTGATTTTAGGGGTCTGAGTAAATTATGACACTCCGTATCAATAATAAAATCGTTTTGTTGGCAATAGTAGCGGATGGTTTTTAAAATGCTATTATTTTACGCGAGGTGTGACTTAACATAACTTATATCATTGGGAATGTTTTAAAGTTTCATGGAATCTACTGGGTAATAAATGCCGGGATCTGTACTAATTGGTTGCGTGTAATCTCTTATCGTTTGCGTCATACAAGTATACGGCAGGCCAATTCTAAAAATGGTAAAAAAAAGCTGTTTTATATAGTGACAGAGGCTTGTTTGACCTAGTCATAGTGGTGCTTCACATAATAAGTAGTGACAAGGTATTGTTGCCGTGCACTTTCACAACTTTGTACGGCCCTTTCCAGACGGGTGAAAGTGCTCAACGTAACCAACGTTACGTGGTTTTTATTATAAACTAGAACTCCACTTTTGTATTTTACTGGTCGGGAATGTTGGTCGTAGTATGTTTTTTATCTTTCTTTTGAGGCGTTTATATTGTCCAACTATATCAAGCCTAACTTTTTCGAAAGGCCGCGTTGATGAAGTGGTAATCGCATTGGGGCACGGTAAGTTAGTCGGAGCGCTTTATTTGTTTGGCAGAATGTGCAGTTTGACATAGGTGTTAAGTCAACGTCAGATCTCATGTTTTTCCAGTAATGTCTCTCTTTTATTCGATTAAGCATTCTAACTGTAAATAGGGATATACAATACAATACAAAAGTGGAAAATGTAAGTTAGCTTGTTATAAAGTTTAACAAATAAATGATTTTGAAAGGGGTTTTCTAAAGTCGGTTATTGCTATCTCGTTTACATGTGCCATGGAGGATAGTTCATTCTTTAGATGATTTTTAAATATAGTGTTTCTTTTCTCCAAACTGTGTTTTCAAACATTCGTTCAGTTGTTCCCAAATCTCATATTCTTTTACGGAGCAAGCTCTTTCAGCGTTGCCTTTCAACTGATTTATAATATACTTCAAAACGACTGTTCGTTGATTACTGTTAGCTAAAGAAAATGCATTACTGAAATTACTTACAAAAGAGTTCAATTTCTCACGTAATCCGTCGAATGGCTTAAGAAATTTTATAAGTATATCCATATCTACTTTATCACCTTTTTGTTCAGAAATAGAATCGGTTTTAGGATCCATTTTCTAAATTAAATTAAACAAGCAAAATAAAACAATTAAAAACTAGACATTATAAATCTTCGGTGGGTCGCCGCTTCGGTGTAATAGGCAACCACGTCGTTTGTTAGACAACACTTTCGATAAGAGCGGAGGTACTCGTGTTCGTTGAACGGAGATATGATAAGGTGAGAAGATGTGACTCGGAAATGAAAAGGTAATTCGTGATATGTTCATAACAAATAGTTGTTCACTTTTTAATATTGTTATTTTAACTTTTGGAGCACTTTCGGATTTGGCACAAACAAAATATTTCTATAAAATAAAATCTGTGTAATTTACTGGAGCAGCGACAGAACAGAACTTACAGGTTTTAACAGGGTGGTTCATTTTTATGTGGTATGCAGTGATCTTCAAAACGTTTTCTTTTGTCTTCTTTGTTTTTTTAGCAGAACTGAACAAAACAGAGATGAGTAATCCTTGTTATTCTTTGACTGGGCCATCGCGATGATTTTTTTGTGACACTGAGTTTCAATAAGTCACTTTTAAAATTTGGCACAATAAAAGAAATGTCACTTTTTTAATTCCTAACTTTTTTAAGTTCCGGGGACCAAAATGATCCCTTTACGCTGCCACCAATGTTATACCAGAGATCCGGTACTGGTTTTTAAAAAAAAATATTAAATCACAAATAAAACTAATTTAATTATAATTCAAATGTAGGTACGCGACGATGGGTAACGGGGAACAGTCGGTTTGTTCTAGGTTCTAAAACTGATGACTAAGGGACAGGTTTCGTATTTGTTAAGGGTTGGCATTTCTATATATTATTTGAGGGTATAATGGCACGAATAGTAGTGTGTCAAATGTAAATTGAAGATAACGCACAGTGTAACAAGCTTATCTGACCCGGTGGTCAATAATCAAAATTATAGTCGCCATATTAAAATTGTGTCAAAAATAAAATTGTGTGAAGTCACAACGACAGTATCGAAAATCCTAGAAAATCCTAATTAGACACAGCAATATATGTGCATAGTGTATACCTTCCTATACCGATGTGTTACAGTATCTTCGTCGTCGTCGTCCTAACTGGGAGACGTCTTGTATTGGGCGTAGTCGTTCCCCATATGGGTCTTGAGCCGCCTGCTTCTATTGGCGTCCTCCGGCTCTCTCGGTCTACCTAGTAGGAGACTGTTCGACGCTACGTGGTCCCATCAGTAGTCGCCACTTAAGGAACTTTCTTCCTCATTAACTATTATCGGTTCGACGAGCAATGTTGCCACTTTAGCTCGTTATAGTCGTATGTAATCCGTGATATTAAAGCTTTTTCGAAAATCAGCTTGTTCGGGAGGCTTGAATTTGTCAAACTTGTGTTAAAAACGATACGTTAAGACCCTGATAAACAGCTAACAGATCGTTTAGAAGTAAAACGGTCTACAGTTTTTTAATAAGGTGCGATCACTTTTTTGAATAAAGCTAGTTGTCACCGCGCTTCTGCTCCTGGCTTCTAGTGTGGTACCTTGAAGGGTGGCAGAATTAAGAAGCTTCTGAAATGAGGAGGTTTTTTGTTTGACGCATATAGGTATTGCAATCCAGCAGCGTTTTCAATCCAGCTGGATTTTTGCTGTATCGACATTTGATTAGGAAATGCAAAATCTTATCTATTATCTAAAAATTAGGTACTAAACCCTTAAAAAAACCCTAATCATTAAGACGCTCACAACAAATCAGTCAAACTTTTTATGCATTTAGGACAAATTCATATTACACCTATACCGGGGCCTATATTTGATTTTGTAAACACTCATTTATAGTTTTGTAAGCTTTGATACAAACAAAAAAAAACAAAAACAAAAAAGACAACACAAATAAACTAAAATGCATTTGAAACTCGAATGACAGCATTAACAGCGTCAGAGTGCACTAACTTCAAAATAGCGGCCCAAATGTTTACGTTCAATAAGTCAGTTCCAGCATCACAAAACATTAGACTACAGCGCTTTATATCGCTAAAATATAACCCGTCCAAGTGCAATTTCTCGTGAGTTTTGTATTACACCTATGTTACTTTGAATTGATTGAATTTGGGATTATTTGTTGTTGATTAAAATGTCGCTACGGAACTTAGTAGAAGGTCTTTATTTACAAAATTTACAGCTTCTCGTGACGGGGCATGTGGTTAATCAGTGCTCGCAGTTAAAAGGAGGTTGGTTGCTTTTTAGGGTTCCATACCCAAAGGCTACAAAACGGGACCCTATTACTAAGACTTCGCTGTCTGTCCGTCTGTCACCACGCTGTATCTCATGAACCGTGATAGTAAGACAGTTGATATTTTTACAGATGATGTATTGCTGTTGCCGCTATAACAACAAATACTAAAAAACATAATAAAATAAATATATAAGGGGCTCCCATACAACAAACAGACGCTTGAAATATTCACAGAATATTTAGTTATATATTCACTTCAAAAATAAATAATTTAGTTATAATAAAACAAATATTTAAGTCCCAAACCACTAACGTGATTTTTTTGCCGTTTTTATAGATAATGGTACGGAACCTTTCGAACGCGAGTCCGACTCGCACTTGGCCGGTTTTTTATCTATAGAATAAGTGTTGCGATCCAAAGGGGAAATGCAGCCAGTGTTCTAGGTACTATGTTACACGTACCTAGTCTATATAAGAATTAGTTTATATGTGCTTTTTAGGGTTCCGTACCCGCTAATTACCGGTTCCCTATTACTAAGGCTCCGCTGTCCATCCCTCCGTCCGTCCGTCCATCCGTCCGTCCGTCCGTCTGTCACCAGGCTGTATCTCATGAACCGTGATAGCCAGACCGTTAAAATTTTCACAGAAGATGTATTTATGTTGCCGCTATAAAAACAAATAATAAAAAACAGAAGAAAATAAATATTTGAGGGGGCTCCCATACAACAAACGTGATTTTTTTGCTCGATTTCGCTCGATGTTGATAACGGCAACAGGTAGACGCTTAAAATATGCACGGAATATTTAGTTCTATAGTCACTTTAAATTTAAATAATTAAATTAAAATGAAAGAAATATTTAAGGGGGCTCCCATAAAACAAACGTGATTTTTTTTGCCATTTTTATAGATAATGGCACGGAACCCTTCGTGCGCGAGTCCGACTCGCACTTGGCCGATTTTTATTTCGTATTGTTTTATAGGTATTTGATCCCTAATTATTCAATTTTAGCATTAATTGGTTATTTTGGTGTTGTTGTTGTTTTGATTTTCTTAATTATAATTCGTAATAATTTCATCAATAAAAATAATATTAAGTAGAGATTACCTTATTTTGGTTTAGTTTAGTTCTTAAGAATGAGATATTGAACTAACGTTGGTATTAACGATACGCAGGTAAATATACTAAAAACCTTTATATATTACCATAAGATAAGTATTTATTTTATCAAGATTTTTAAATACCAAATATTGTATTTATTCGTTTGTCCTTTTGTTAGTCAGAAACGTGATTTTTGGTACAGAGATTGAGATAAGCCTATAGCTACTATTTATCTTATTGTAAAGAACGTGCGCTAAAAATTTATTTGGTGGGTTAATCTTCGCAGATTATATTTTATGTGTAATTTATATCAAAGTTGCCCTTAAAGTTTTTAGTTTTCCGTAAGGTTTTCCGTTTTATACTTAGGCACAAAGTAACAACGTAATTTTTGTTATTTTTTTAACATTTTGGAAAGAGAAATAGAAAATTTACATACTTTCGGATCCATATCCTTGGATTTTTCAGCAACCACTTCGCCGTTATAAATTATTTAAACGGTATTTGATAAAGCTTGTATAGCATATAAATTTAAAAAAGATCGGATGATAGAGAACGGAGATATGTAAATTTAAAGACTAACCTTATTAGTTTACTTAGGTTCTTGCTTAGGTTAGTTGTTCAACTACGTTTTTGTGTGTATGTTACGCGAAGTCTTTGTCGATTGTATGCGGATTTAAATAAAAGTTATCCTAATACGTAGAAATAACAAATAAATAATAAAAAAATACACCGATTTTAACTCCTCACTAAGAAGTAGAAGATTAATAATTCATTTTGCTAAGTGTTTTCTTCTACTTAAAGTTGGATGCCAATAAATAAAATGTCACATGCCCTAGTTGCATTTTTTTAAATTATATATGTAACATAAGTTTAATAAAAAATATATAGTAATTTATAAGTTTTAATTATGGTTAATTTACATTTTAGGTGATAAAATATATTTAATGTAAAAGTAAAGAAGGAGATATGGATTAAAATTTAAAAAAGGTGGTGTTGGGATTTACTTTTTGAATCAATGTATTATAGATAGATCTGAATAGATATTCAATAATTTGCTTGTTAAACACTGTGTAAAACTATGTTATTTCTTTCATACAAAAATGAAAGGAAAATATTAAGAAATTACCACTATTATCAACTGTTTCTTCAGCACGTCGCATTTCTCGACATTGCGGAGCGCGAAGGAGTTGCCCTGGAGGCCGAACTTACCCAAAAGTTCGGAGCCCTGCGAGCCAAGTTTATAAAATGTGATATTTCCTCTGAGGATGACCTCTCTGCTGCGTACAAGCAAGTCATTAACAAGTACCATAGACTCGACGTAGTAGTTAACAATGCTGCAGTATTGAGTGTTGATGAGCAAATGTTTAAGAAAATGATCGATATCAATTTTGTAAGTAAGTTTTAATTTGTATTTTACATGTAATATAGTTACTTTTTCTAGTATATTATATATTGACGGCCGTAAACTTGTAAAGCCTACTTAGCTGTGATAGATTTCCTTTTAATTCGTTATTTAAAATTCCGACTGCTGTGATTTTTTTTAACATATCCACAAACCGTCATTTAGCTGGTAGGCAGTAGCTCTACCTGTCTCTTACAATAGTTAGCATTTTAAAGCTTAATATTTCACAAACGGATCCCTGACTCCAAAAATGGTTTTCACACACCCGCAATATTTTTGAATGACCGATCCAACAAACGTCTTCGAGACGTGAGCAAAGAAATTCTCCCCTTTTTACGGGTCCCCTTAAAAAAAATTCAGGATTTTATTTTAGACTTTGTCGATATGTATGTCTACCCATGTAAAATTACAGGTTTCTAGTATAGTATACTAATAGTCTCTGAGCTAAGACAAAGAACATGGCGAAACTAAAAGGGTTCCTTGTTGTCAACAGTACTGCAGTAATAAGAACCCCATCGAGTTAGGACTCGTTTGATTGTTAGTGACAAGCACTCTATTTTTTTATGATAACCAGGGTCTATAGAAGCATTGGCATCTTTGGTGTTGATATATACAACGACGTTCAGTTTTAAGATCATTTGGAAGATAGAGTGCAGCTGGCGTCGGGACAAAGTCCTAAGTACCATATGGAGTAGGTACTGCCGCCATCTCCGGGGCTGAGAGAATCTTCGAAGATCTCAAGCTCACAAGCCGTATCGAACCTTAAAGTCTATTGACGATTCAAAAGTGTCCTTAGAAACCTACTTGAATAAAGTTTGATTTGAATGAATAAGGCGAGGGTTTGCCTCCCTGTTTGTTTGTGTTCTACCGCTTACCATAACTACAGAACAATCGGATGTGTTCTGAGGAATTGGGCGAAATAATACTGAATAGGCTGCGGTGACCGCTTACTATCAAGCGGACCGTTTACTTGTTGGCTGCCCTAGTGGAATAAGGAAAACAATCCCACTTAAACAGTGAACTCCAATCGCACGTCGGACCTGACACGCACTTTTTTTACTACTAGGTAATTAAATAAATTAATTTTGAGTGTCAACTAAATAAAGTAGGTACAGCTAATTTATATCGTTTTCAGACAGCGACAGTAAGTAGCACGTTGAAAGCGCTGGAAGCGATGAGGGCTGACAAGGGCGGAGGTGGAGGCGTCATAGTTAATTTATCATCGCTTTTAGCGCTGGAACATCACAGCAATCTACCAGTTTACGGCGCGACAAAGGCTGCAGTGCTTCAGTTCAGTAACTCTATTGGTGTGAGTACCTATCAATCATAATTCAATTTCTCTCGCCTGGCTTTGTTTATTGATTGTATCAAGAGAGTATAGGAAATGCTTTATCAAACTCACATTTTATCGAGAAAAGTTTTGTGTGCTCGTAAATATTTAAATAGTTCCAAATAATTGATTTGTAACATTTTGAAATGTGTTTTGTACAAGGAGGAAATAAAAATTTTGGTGGCGCTAGTAACTGCGCCTAAAAAGACTCAATAATTTATGTAAACAGGGTCAAAGATACGGTCGTAAAAGAGGTAGATAGAAAACTTATTTCTGTGGTCTTTTATACTTGTTTATTCTATGAATCACGTGACTGAAAACTTTATATTTAGAAATGACAAGAGAAAAAAACATTTAAAACAGTTGCAATCAGAATTTCGTAAGTAAAAAAATTTCTACAATATAAAATTCTTATTTCATAATAATAATAATTCATCCATAGTTATAATAAATAAATAAATATTTTTGGACATAACACACAGCGACGTCTGGCCCCAAAGTAAGCTTAGCTTGTGTTATGGGTACCAAGACAACAAAAACAAATACATAAATATTGCTTTTTTTTGTAAATACATACATATGTTTTATACATATGTTATGTTACAGCGCATATATCAGCTAAAAAGCGCCGCCATTACATGGTCTTCATTTCATCCTCCTTCGTTGATAAAAGTTATAACACTTGTAAGCTATTTTAAAAAGGTTTTGTTCTGTTCCTAAAATACATTTGTGAGTTTTATTTGGCATTTGGCGTTAAAAGTGGCCGCTTTTAGCGGAAATGTTACCTAAAGCTCAGATGTTATTTCAGCAACAATGCAAAAAGTTCTTAGTGTTTGATTCCTCGCAGCCTAGTTGGTAGTGTAGCCGACTGCTGTGCAGAGGGTGTGGGTTCGATTCCTGCACTAGACTAACATTTATGTGATAAATGAACAAAATTATTTTTAAATAGAAATTGGGAATCACAGCCATGAAAAATATACATACATTGAATCTGTGAGCTGTAAACCTGGCGTGTCTGGCTTTACATAGCTTAAAACAAAATAAATGTTCAAATGTGGTTAACCCCTTGGAGTTTATCAGATGAAAAAGTTACGTCTTTATAAAATGTTTTTGACATTTTTAACATTTTTCGAAATATCTAAAATATTTATACTTTACGTTCTCAATCCCCATATTACCGCCTTTTTGAAAAATTTCCAAAAACTGAATCGGCAATCCATATAATTATCTAACCTGCGCCCAGGATTTAACGAGGTTGGTAAATGCGACATGTAGAGAAGAGCCGGACATCCGCCGCCGGTCAGATATACAAAAGCGTTTTTGCGCAAGCTGAAACAGAGACGCTTCCACGCTTCGCTCGGGCTATGCGCTCGCTCGGTCAATTACACAGAAATCAAATTTTCCTTCAAAAATAAATTTTTTAAAAGTTTTTAAAACCAGTCTTAAAAGAGCTACGCTGATAAAATCCAAAAAATATGACAAACAAAAAACAATTTTTTTTTGCGTATTATGGAAAAATATTTTTATTATCTTATCTTAATAAAGAAGTTGTAGATAGATATATATTTATTAGAATACGTGTTGTGTATCATCCAAAATGTCTCGACGAAATTACATAAGTAAAATATGGATAAGCTTCATTTTGTTTCTTGGTGGCACAACTTAGGATTTCCTCTAAGCTACTTACCGCTACGGAAAGCTTGAGAGCAAGAGAATGTCGGTGAAGAATGAAATAAAGTCACATACTTTTGTGTCAGTCTTTTCTCCGCAAATCCACTGCACACGTGGTTTTATTTTCGTTACTGTGAATTATGGTTTGCGTGGAATTTTGGCTTCCGTTTATTATTTACAGAAGTATTTTGGATCAATTTAAACTGACACCAACTAACCAATTTTATTTAAGCCGTAATACTCATCTTCTGACATGTATTTATGGCATTCTTAATAATCCTTTATCGCCTCCTTATTAAATAGAACGATTTGAGTTCTTGGGTTCCCAAAAGCACAGATACGGTTTTGCCGTTCTAATCTGCTCCGCACCCCTGCGCATACAACATTTCATTCGGATTCGTTCTCGGTCACAACAGTTCGTTTGTGGATTAATTTACCAGTAAATATTCAAAATGAAAAGTCACTAGCGAGCTTTTAAGCTTTACTGCATCGGTACTATATCGATATCTAAAATACATAGGTATGGTATTAGTCAGTGACCTATTCCTAAATATGTATGCATTATAAATACATATGTGTATAAAATTATATACAATTTATCCAACTTCTTATTTACATAATATACTTTATGATATTATTTTTAAATACTATCTTTTATCACTAAATCTATTACCATTATTGAAGCTACTACGATCTATTACAACAAACACTGCACAACCCCTTATTTATGTCTACATTACCAATGGTTAGGTTACCTATCATAACCTAGAAAAATTCAATTCCGAATATTAAAATCCCGAAAACGAAATGTTTTTTTTATATCCTATATTATTGTTTGCTCGAAGTTTCGTTTACTATATTTTCATTATCCTGAATTTTTAAACCCTTTTTTTTATTTCGTTATTAATTCAAAATCCAACTCATTGAGTTTCCGAATGAATGTTTTCCAAATAATTTATTTGACAACAAAAACATAAATCCGTAATATCAGTAGCCTGAAAATCAATATTCATAAGAAAAACATCAACAATCAAAGAAGAGTGTATGTAAGTCACACATATAATCGAAATAGCGTGTATCGTATACCATTGATCGATCTACTCACTATCATTTAAACATCTAGACACGCGGTAGCGTGTCAAGCCAAGATCAAGTAACAGAACTGGCGAGCAGCACCGTGTGTAATATTACACGAATCATTAGGAGCCACTTTTGACCTCTTCATAACTCAAAAACTATTTCACATAAACGTATCAAATGTGGCTCATATATTGAGACTTGCGAGATACATATGTGCGCCAAATTTCATAAGCACATCTCAAGCGGTTATTTTGATATTAACGTTCAAAAATCGTCATTTTTATCACTGACTGACCTATAGATCAAAACTCTAACCCAGTTCCAGATGACCTAGAAAGTTCAAATTTGGCACGCAGATAGGTAATTAGGTGAATACAAATTAATAAATCAGAAACTGGTAAATTTTTATCATTTTATAATTTTTACTTAACCTTTAAGCGGGCGCGCGGTCATTTGTAACGGCAGCGGTCGCGCGTTTCCTTAATGACCGTCAAGGTTTTTAAGTATTAAAAACACAAATTATTAAATTATTTTAATAACAATGTACTTAAGTACATTCCCTTTACCAATTCCCTTTAGATAGAAAAAAAAAATTCCAGAAAACCTACAAAAATTTATATTAAAGCACTTTTACGAAGCAAATCTTCAATGACGTCAGGCGCGCGTTTACTTTGCAAAACCTACGCAGCATGCACAAAGAAAGATATAATTTAGATTAACCAATGCACACAGAAAGGAAGAATCTATTGTTTTGAGTTCACAATGAACCTATGAGAGCTACTAATATTGGCAAAAATGAGTGATGATAATATACGAATTTATAACCGAAAATAGGGTTACCGCGGTCGATTCAAGCACGACCGCTTGAAGGTTTGATTCTATTAGGAACACTTAACTTATACTTTAAGAATCAGCAATCGAAACTCATGACAGCCGGTCTTTATGTGGATTTTAAGGTTTTCAGGTGAATATATAAGCAGCGGGGTGGGAGCGCGAACCTTGACGCGAACGTGTCTGAGCGAGTTAGACCGGGAGCTGATGACAGAAGTTCAAGGACGATTTTCTCCCTTATGCCTCTCTGAGTACTGAAAGTTACATCAGAGACAAGTAAAATCATCGCAAAATTGAGTGGTCCTCCCGGGGACAAGGTTGTTTAAATAAATATTATATAAATATGCAAAAAAAATTAGCTTTGTTCAATAATTTTCATACTTCTGCCATTAATGTTAAACGATAATTAGGTATCGTCTTTACTATTAATGAACTAGGCATAAGTGCAACAAGGGTTCTAAGGGTTGATGTTGAAGGGTGGAATTGTCTAAAAATGTAAGTGATAGTAAATGATTTTCTCATCGCTGCCATTGTAAATTTTGAAATCGATACCAACTGAAATAGTCTATTAAAAATATTGGCATAAGGGTAGATAAGGGCTGAATGAATTTCGGTTATGGAAAAGTTGATGAAAATTTTCAGCTTGGTTCTGCGATTTTCTCACATATCAAACAAAGTTCATTATAATGTAAATAATAAAAAAAATGAATAAGTTTTAAGAAGTAAGTGCTTGGTGGGGCTTTCATGCTTTAATGTATCGGAAAAGTTGTAGGAAAATTGGTGGAAATAATGACGATTTGCTCACTTATGCCTTTTGTATACTGGAGGAAAAAGTTGTTAAAAACAAATATTGAAAGCGGCATAAGTGTCAAAAAGAGCTTTATTATTGAAAATTATTTCAGAAGTTGTAAAGTGTACTGTGTTTTGTATAGAATTTCATTATTGTAGACAGTCGTTAGTAAATTTGTAAACATTGTGACCATCTTCTCATTTATTTTATTTTGATAATACAGAAAACTAGTTAATATAAATAACTTAAGACCCTAGTAGTGATAATTATAAGTCAGCATTCGAAGTCTTGGAACGATTTTTTTGTACATTTACGCAACCAAAAAAATGGGCTGCATCACTGCAAGAGCGTTGATGAAGCTTGTGAGCACTTATTTATACGATTTATATTATAGCCTTCGCAAGTTCAAAACCTGTTACTTGTCGGTTCTTATTTTATTATTCCGAAAATTTGGCTTGCTGGTAGAAACTAGCCATCGAACATAATTCGTATATGAGAACTAGCCAAGTCAAACCTTAGGCTACAATATATTATCCTAAGTTATAAGAAGAAATGATATTTTATGTTGTTATAAATAAATTTCAGGACTGACCCTTGACCTTGGCACCCATTTAGATCTCACTTCTGTTGTAGTTAAAGTCAACATCCAAGGCATATATCATAATATTGAACTTGGCTCTCATTTCACATTTATGTTTTTGATGGGATTAAACACTTACAGCAACTAACTTCTTCAACTAAATAGTGGTCGATATCTCTTAGTAAAATGTCGGACAAATATGCAGAGTTGTTCAAATCAAACAAAGGATGATTAAAATTGTTTCATTACGGTTACAGTTACAAAAAAAAAAAAAAAATTCGCTTTTCTCCTGCCTTAACCTTCTAACCTAACACGGCCGTGTTGGGGTGCCCTAACAAGTTTACTGGGTAGAAATAAAAACAATAACCACGAAGCTTGCTTTGCTTCGCTCCTGCCTTAACTTTCTAACCTAACCCGGCTGTGTTGGGGTGGCCTGACAAGATTACTGGGTAGAAATAAAAAAAATAACCACTAAGGCTATTGACCTTCTAACCTAACCCGCCGTCTACTCGTTTTATAAGCAGCAATGGTGAGATTTATAGGTTAGGTAAGTATGGACTTACATAACCTATAAATCTCGTTTCTAGTGTCATTGGTGCGTTCTCGAATGTCTTTCAAATTCCTAATTTATTAAAAAAACATACATAAAGGTTAACCTTTGGGAGTAGAACAGAAAACAAAAATTATGGAAAACAAAAACAAAAACATTACTTTGACTTGTCGTAACATCGAGTTTATGATAAGATGGTAATGATGAAGTTGTCGAATGTTAAAATTAGATATTGTTACTCTGGTTATAAAATTTTTGGCAAATGATGTTGTGGTTAAATTTATATGTGGCATTGTAAATTTTATGTAAAACAAAAGATCTGGATGACAAAAATTCTGTGAACCGTTTTCGGACAAATGTAATTCGGATAAAAATAATTCGAAACATCGATAGGTTACCCAATGGTTAACTGGTAGAAAATGCCTGAAGGCATTAAGTTTGCTTATGTACAAAATAAATGCAATAAAGAATTTTATTATTATTAGCGTTACTTTTAATATAACATAAATGTTTTCAAGTCTGAGATATATCGAATCTATCAATTTTTTTGTATTATAATACCCGCTTTTGTAACTGTTAGTGACTTTTTAGTATTAATTTTTTTTTAATTTAATAACGATATCATATTAGGGAGCTTCTTGCAAAAAGTCTCAAGTTCGTCAGACTCATGAATTTGGAAGTAAAATGTGCACCAGTATTTTTACGAGTCTCGAGAGGTAGGACCTACTTGTATATATTTTTCTCTCAAATCCCGAGTCTAAAGTATTCGAAACTTTTTGCCAGAGACACCACAACAGAATAGTACAATCATAAGGACCTTGAAACAAGTTAGACAAGGTCAGGTTATACGGCATTTGAAAACAAAAAAATACGGAAAAACCTGACATTGAATTATTCTTAAATGCTCTTAAGCATTTGGATGTCACCATTACGAATATCCTTGATCAAAAATGCACAACAAAATCGATTATTTTTGTATTAACAAAAACTTTAAGGTACCTAATTTTCATTGGTGTTTACCAGAGCAAATAAAAACAAAACAGTCAGAAATTTGTATCATAATAACATTTGTTTGCAGTGCAACAAACTTTTATGACCTAGTGGGCGAAAATCGTAACTACAGTCGCCACATTAAAATTCTGTAAACACACTGAAACAACACTAGCTAAAGACCGATGGTGACTTGACCCATAGTGCCAAAGAAAAAGCCGATTAACTGGGCAGTCTCTTTGCCTCAAACTCGAATATGATACTCGCACTGTACCACCTACTATACCGTAGTGCGTTAAGTCCATGCCGAAAATCTCCATAACACAGCGGGAGGTCCAGTAGGCCAGATGATATACCAGCAGTGTGCTCCTGAGTGATGTCATGTACTCACGTGCCTTTTCGCGCTTTCCTACCTCACTAGGCAATTTCCGTCTTTATGGAATACTGCAAATATGAACCCGGTGCCCAAACAGTTACAGGCCTATCGCTATTACCTCTCTCCTCTCTAAGGTGACGGAGTGTGTGATGAACACACAGATTTTAAGATACCTAGAAAATGACGACCTGGTCAGCGATCGTCAACAAGGCTTTCACCACGGTCGCTCGACTAGTGACCTTCTATTGTGTCTGACACACCGATGACTACCATAGCTATTAGGAGTCAAGGGGAGTCATTGGCATGTAGTCTGGACATAGCGAATGCGTTCGATCGGGTCTGGCATCGGGGTCTTCTATCGAAGAATGCGATCTTACGGAGTGCCCGAGGGCTAGCTTTTTGTCCCGCAGTCGCATCAGAGCCATAGCTAACGGTAGTTACTCTTATAGCATGGACATTATTATTAGAAATGTTGGACATCAACACATGCATTGCCATGCAGATGACAGTCCTTAAGACGCTTATTACACGGGTCGTGCAAACATTACTCGTTCTGTTGTGGAGGAAAAGCGTGGAGATTTGTGTCTCAAATCAAGACCACTCAGTCCAAAATCTCTGACTGGGGTCGGGAAAACTTGGTCCGTTTCAACCCTACCAAGACACAAGTCTGCGAGTTCACCGCTTAGAAAATCCCATTCGCCGAAGACCCATAACTATCTCCAAGAGCATTGGGATTCTTGGTATAGCGATGTTCAGTTCCGAGATCATTTGCAAGACAAGTTGAATCTGAAGTCCAAAAAACTTGGTGCACAACAGAGCGAAGCAGTACTTCACCTCGGGGCAAAGGTTGCTTACAAGTCACAAGTCCGGCCTCATACGAAGTACTGCCGCCATCTCCGAGCGGGTGCACCTGGATACCATCTTGGCCTATTGACTCGGTTCAACGACGGGCTGCGAGAATCATCGTCGATCCCAAACTTGCAAACCCTATTTAACCTTGAAGTCTGAGGAGTGACTTTTCCGCCCTGTGTGTGTTCTACCGCTTCTATAATGAAATGTGCTCTGACGCATTTTTCGAAATGGTGCCCACAGCAACTTTGTACCATCGCACCGCTCGCCAGCGGAAAGGAATTTATCCTCACACCTTAGAACCTAAATGTTCACGTACAGTGCGGCTCAAGATAAACTTCCTCCCGCGAACGCTTAGGTTGTGGAATGAGCTTCCTGCCAGAGTTTTCTCTAAGGACTAATGTATGGGGTTCTTCCAAGGACGTTATAGAAATGGACGCGAAATGGTGAGCAACTGTATGAAATGCGTTTCAACCGATTCTGGCGGGGAAGGTACACACCCAGACAACTATAATTGCCTATAAACAAAACATATGGTCATGTGTAGGTACTGCTATTTGAAGCGTAATAGGGTTGTACGCAATCGATAAAGATATCGAGCGATAGACGCGCTGAATGAAATTATATTCGACTTCCATTAATTTGAAAGAGGCAAGTAGTTATATTCTATCACAGAGATATGATATGGCTTATTCCTAATAGTGTAGTAGAAATATGTCAAATATAGGCGATGGGTGGAATTAATTTTCACAAAATAGACAATCGATTTTTTTTAGTTCATAATTGATATCTTTTTGGCATATAAGCAGTTTTTTTTGTAATTCCAATACCAGGAATCACATAAAACCTTTTGATATTGCGGAAATTATTGGTTAACTATTTCTAGATAATTGAATATTGTAAATTTTTGCTAGTTTTAAATTGTTTCTGAAAAATTACAAAAATGTACACGTTTATGGCAATATATTAAAAAAAAATAAGTGGTAAGATTTTTAAAACATTAAGTATATTAAAAAGATACTTAAGAACTACAGAATTTAAACTCCGTCTTTGTACAATTGACTGTCACCCGAAAAGCTCTTTAAAATTTTAAGAGTGTTTTCGGTAAACGGACCACCTGCCATACAAACTCCCGATTAACACGAATAAATGTGCGCGACTTACACACTTTTAAAAAGTTCTTAAAGTTTTAGTTAGTATTGTTGATGTTATATTTTGTTAAAATTAGTAGTAATTTCTATTCTACACAAATAACAGAAAGAAAAATTTAATGCGATAGTTTAAAATTTTTACAAGAAAGCACTCCTTAATAAAATTAATAAATTTTTAATAAAATATTATATAAAAAAACTTATTGGCTCATATTATGAATAAGTTTTTTTAATATATGCCTCTTAGAAATACTTTTCTTTGATACTTTTCTTATGAATGTTATACGTGTATCAAAGTATTTCTTTGCAACAGCTTTTATTTGTGCATCTAAATGACGTATGTCGTAATTTTCTATGTTCTAAAACCATATATTATTAAAAGATCTTGGTCTCTTAATGGTGCTAACACTTTAGGGAGAAGAAATGCTGTGGAATATTCTTTTTTCAGTTTTTTATTCTGAATACCATTTCAAAGCAAATTCACAACATCGACAAATATTTACAATATCATTTGATGGATGTATAAGATACCCTTTTTTATGTAATTAAACTCCTTTGGTTTGGATCATTTTTCGATAAAGAGCAGATATACATGTATCACACTTCAATGATTTTAAAATCCGATGAACAACAAAACCAGCAATATACTCTACTACCTTTTTGCCAAAGGGTGATAACGCATATGTCCGAAGTAAATGCAAGGAATTTTCAACATCCGCCGTCAAACGCACAACCCGACATTTGTAGATTTTTACAACTTAGGCGGAAAGTTAGACATTGGTATTTATTCTTAGTTTATTGTAGGTTATTTTATTTTTTAAAAATTTATTTAGATTTAGTTTCTTATAATAATTTTAGTTGTTATGAAATATTTTATGTTATTTAAAACTGGTATGATTTAGAATAAAAGATAAATAGTAAATGATAAGCTTCAGAAGCAGTAACTCGCTAAAAAATAATTAAAGAAACATCAAATACTTTCCATTTTTTGTTTAAATCAAATTTTCTCGTTGTTGTTGAAAGAAAAGCAGATTATGACACTCGTTTCAAATGATTCCTGCTGTACCCGTGGTAAGCCACGGAAAAGCATGCAGAGTATTTCTATAGGGGCTACAGTATGAAGTTGTTTAAGAAAGGAGTAATTAGACTTCAGACTATCTATCTATATCTATATATCTTTAGAGAGATAAAATTCTATTTAAACGGTCGTCAACGCTTAAGTAATGCCACTGGTGAAGCGTGTAGCGTTCATAGGCTACGGTAACTGCTTCGTATTAGGCAGGCTGTAAACTTGTTTGCCACCCTGGTGGTATAAAACAAAGGAACACGTAAGACCAATTTTTTCAATTGATGAAAAATGCGGAGTCGTAATCGTCTGACTTACGTATTTGTAGATATTATCAGGGTTTCGTTTTATCTAATTGGCCACGTAACCCTAAAAATATGAAAATCCCATTTTAGTGATTTATCTTTAGCTAAACCTTTATTATTAATAATTAAAATTAATTAATATTGAAATTAATAAATAATGAATAACGGATATTACAAGTGTCGATAAGTGTATCGATATTTGTCTATTCCTAAACATTCATTGGATTTATCACTTAGGCCGACCAATTTTTGTAGAAGCATTGAGTGTGCAATGATCCTATTTTACTTGGCTGGATTAATTAGTTTATTTGCGTAAAAATGAGTATTTACTTGACAAATTACTATTAAAACAAATCAAAAATGTACTTTCTTGTGAAAAGAAACGTTTTTGTTTTATTGCTGTAGTTTTGACACCATTTCACAGCACATTTCGTCATTTTGTCGAAATGTCAAGATAGGTCAAACTTTTATCGTCTGTGGCTAGAGGCGAAAGGTGGAAACTTTTTAAAGTCGTGTCCATTTCTATAACGTCCTTGGGTTCTTCAAGAATGTAGCTATTAGATTTTTGAGGGTTCGACAACGCGCGAGTGATGCCCCTGGTGCTGCAAGCGTCCATATGCTAAAATGACCGCTTAGTTTGTTGCACTGTACATTGACTTTGTATTATATACTGTGTGCCCAAGAAGATACCGTGGCTGCCTCAAAAATATTGCAATGTATGGGCTGCAAGCTTAGATTATCATTAGCTTGAACATGCCTTCCCTCTTATCGTATGGCACGTGATGGATATTAGTAACTAGTATTTTATTTGGGACATAACATCTCCTTTAGTGTAAATATATATAGCTCAATGATGGTTTAAGAACATGTATACAAAATCCATACTAATATTATAAATGCAAAAGTAACTCTGTCCGCCTGTCTGGCTGTTACCTCTTCACGCTTAATCCGCTATACCGATTAAGTTGAAATTTGGCAATAAAATAGTTTGAGTACCGGGGAAGTACAAAAGCTACTTAAAAACGACAAGTGTGAGTCGGTTTTTTTCTATAAGTAATTGAAGATTTGCCGTTGAAATCCTACACCGATAACCGAATTTAGGGCAGGTGGAACCGCGGGCAAAAGGTAGTCCCTTATAATACTCGTTCAGTTACGAAATTATGACAATGATTATTATATTATCTTATTCGCAGGAACAACAAAGTAAATTAGAAACCCTCGTTAGAGTGGTAACTGTTTGTCTTGGACCAACTGATACAGCTATTCTACAAAGGGATACTTTGAAGAACTTTGACGCAACCAACACGCATCTAACTTCACGTGCTCCTGAGAGACAAAGGTATAAGTATTACATTGACCGAGGCACTTTTAATCGATGCCTGTTGATGTACTATAATTTTCTTACTATATGTAAAGTTATGTTAAGAAGTGCGCCTCCATAAAGAAAAAAATCCATTTATAGTCTAAATGTGGTTACGCTTTAACTTTTTGACTTTTAATCTAGAAAAAATCAAAATTTGACACATTTATTTCCGCATCTGATCACAGTTTAAGATTAACTCACATAGACAAACTCAAAATTTTTATTTAAATCAAACGGAATCCATCAATATTAAACAATTTTTTTTTTTTTATTAAATTGATTTGGTTTCATAATTTATGTGATTGGTTAGACTAGACATAACATCTACAAATTTAGGGGCAGTGGTTTTGGTGTAATGATATTTGTTAGATATATATTCCTTAGTAATGAGGAATATATATTTGGTGGTGTATGCCTATACCTTCAGCAAAGTATCGATCGCGCCCCCTTCAATCATCGAGAATTTTGATTCAAAGTCCACCGTTCCAAACAGCTATTTAGTCAGACAAAATATCATCAGGGTCATTATTCAAGGCCAATTATATTATATATATAATATATATTATATTATATATATAATATATATTATATTATAAATAATAGCCGACGTCTATAATATAACTATTTTGATTAATTGCATTAGGATATAAATTCTTGTATAAGTCCTTACTCTGGTAGCCGTAAAATGATTAAATTACAAAACACTTATTTTTTTAGCGCATTAAGTATATCTTAATCTAGTATTTGTATGTAAAAATAACTATGTATCAGAGAAAAAGATTATTTCGGCTCATGTTTTTGAGATTTTGCGGTCAGAGTCAATTTACAACTAAAATTATGGATTAACGGCGATTTTCGGATATCTAAAAAAAAACGGAGAAACAGAAAATGATCTCCTAAAGTATTTGTTTGTGTAGAATAGGAAATCCAAATAAAATTTTTACAACTCTTAAAAAAAATATTTTAGGAACCTAAATTTCACCAAATTAAACACCCTAAAAATATCACAACTTTAAAATATATACTATTTGTAAAAAGACTTCTGGTCAACAAAATACACTTATTTAAATCGGCCAAGTGCGAGTCGGACACAAAGGGTTCGCGCACAAAGGGTTCCGTACCATTATCTACAAAAACAAGCAAAAAAATCACGTATTTTGTATGGGAGCCCCTTAATTTTTTTTCCCTCTGTTTTTTAGTATTTGTTGTTATACCGGCAACAGAAATAAATCTTCTGTTAAAATTTCAACTGTCTAACTATAACGGTTCATGAGATACAGCCTGGTGACAGACGGACGGACGGACAGACGGACAGCGAAGCCTTAGTAATAGGGTTTCTAATTACCTTTCAGGTACGGTACCCTAAAAAGCAAATGTTTTGAATTATTTTTCATTACAATCAATTTCCAAAGTGTGTGTGTCGTGCATATTTACGCGTGCAGATCGGGAGTTTGTAAAGCGTCCTTCATTTGATTGACTATCTAATAATTTACTAGTGTTTCCGCTCAAATTAAATAGATACAATCAAATTTTTAATGCATATTTAGTTACATTGGGTGTTAAATTGTTTAGTCTGGGAGCGCCATTTCAACAAACAAACCTTATCATGCCATTCATCATTTTCTATAATTAAAATATATATAGGTTCACTCAATCGAATTTGATAACTGAACGATACGTTATATTTTTGACTTTTTAAATGTACGCTTTTCTTTTTTGCGTTAGGGTTTTTTAAATTTTTAAATTAATTTTAAAATAAATTTTTTCAACTTATTTACAAAAGTAGTTATAATAAGTACAATTATATCTCTGATAGGCCTTCGGGCTAATGTTATTGTGCAGCCACCATCGTACTGTAAATAGAATTAAATACTGATCAAAAACAAATTCAAATCCTTCATATCTGTACCTTTTTCTAAGAGTGTACCTACTAGTGTGGTGGATATCCTGGCTACATCAGCATCAACTCATTCTGTTGTCCCATTAAATTGTATGTAAAATCAAAAACACTGATGAAAACGAATTTAATCACGACATTTATCTACTATTAGTTTTTCATGAGTGTACTGGTGTACTGGATATCCTGGCTGCAGCATCAGACCAATAATTCCATAATCTTGCATAGTCAAACAGCATACATGGGTGTTTAAAACTTAAGGTCACACATGTGTTTGAAATTTAAGTAAATACCCATTATGCGTCTAAGGTCCCTACAGCAGCTTACAAAAGAGCTGATAATTTTGTCACGGCTAATGGATTTTAATAAAAAATTTCTAAGAACCACCGCTAGAAAACCTGCTTTTAAAATAAAAAATCTGCATCCAAATTGGTTCATCCGTTTAAGAGCTACGGTGCCACAAACAGATACACAGACACACACACACACACAAAGAGGTCAAGCTAAAACACCCCTCTTTCTCCGTCGGGGGAATGAATATTTAGTTCTTTGCATTTTCAGAGTAACATCGGCTGCAGCGGGTATAGTCCATGCCATCTGCAGAGGCGTCACTGGTTCAACCTGGATGATCGCCAACGACAGAACAGCAGTGGAAATATCAAACATCGTCAGAAACGGTCACAAAGTTCATTACGAAGGCATTGATGTTTTATTATCAAATTAAAATATAACTCGAATTTTAAATATGAACTTTAAATTTTAGCAAAAGGAATAAACTTTATTAAACCGACTTTAATAATAATTCATGTACTTAAACGAAAAATAAATCATAATCCCACAAAACATTCAGCTTCTTGTTTTGTATTCATGAATTTATGAAATCGAATGGCAGAAACTGACCATTGTCAGTGGCTTGTGTTAACAAGTACTGTCATATGAAAACAACAAGGACACATTGTAAATTTCTGAATGTGTCCACAAATATTGTTAGAATATCAGCTACGTGACATCACAACAAATTACCGTAGATCCTGCTGTGAAAGTATATAGCTGAAATACGCTATCCACGCTGTTTTTTCTTCCGTAAGTTAACGAATCGTTTCAACAACGAATGCAGCATAACTAACTCTATTCACTAATCCAACTATGTGTAGGAGGACCCATAAAAGCTTTGCGTCAAGAACCTAGAAAAAGTGTGTTATCTACGAGTTCCACTGCTCTTCGTTTATAAGTACACTAATTTGCGCTAGACTAACATTCAAGGTTAAAAATTAATAACATTTGTGTAACTATATACTTACATATTGTTTACACGGTAAAAAAGGCCTATTTTTGATAAATGATTGTTTACGTTATCTCAGATAGTTAAGCGTTGATTAACTTTGAATAAAATTAATATGTCATCTGCAAACAACCCTATCTTATTATCTGTGTCTATTAAGCCGGCGTTGCAAAGTCATAAGGCCACGGGCCACAATGCGACTAATACCACAATTTTTTTGCAATTGTTTTGTGGAAAAATTGGTTTCCGAGATACCATGGTCCTGTCAGCTTTAGAATAAAGCTAACGTAGCCACCATCGTATCTCCGGACCTATATCACCTATATGTCTGAACACGGGGTTTGCACCCTATTTTTTTTTATGTTTTTGCTATTCTTTTGCCTAAAAACTGATTTTATTGCTCCAACAGTTTCCGAGATACCATGGTCCTGATAGCTTTAGTAGCTTTAGACTAAAGATCGTATCTCCGGATCTATTGCACCTATCAACACGGGGTTTGCACGCAATTTTTTGGTATTTTTGAACGTTGTCGATGATATATTACAACTAGCTTTTGCCCGCGGTTCCACCTGCCCTAAATTCGGTTATCAGTGTAGGATTTCTACGGCAATTCCTGGATTATAGAAAAAAAACCGACTCACACTTGACGTTTTCAAGTAATCTATGTCTTTTCCTGAGACTCTAACTATCTCCATGCGAAATTTTGTCTAGATCGGTTCAGCAGTTTAAGCGTGAAGATGTAACAAACAGGAGGACAAAGTTACTTTCACATTTATGTATATTAGTACTAGATTCTGCCCGCGGTTTCACCCGCCCTAAATTTGTTTAACCGTGTAGGATTTCAATTACAATAGAAAAAATATTTATTAAATATTATAGAAAAAAACCGGCCAAGTGGAGTGGGACTCGCGCACTGAGGGTTCCGTACATACCAACATTAAGGTAATTTACAAACACAAACAAAAAAAAAGTTCCGGTAATCGCTCAGCCAATCCAAGGGTTGACCAAGCTCGACGTTGCTTGACTTTGAATATCGTTGCAAAAAGTATTGGAGGGTCCCACTCGCACTTGGCTTGTTTTTTTCTATAATATTTAATGAATATTTTTGCTATTGAAATTGAAATCCTACACCGATAACCAAATATAGGGCGGATGAAACCGCGAGAAAATCTAGTATTAAAAAAAAAACCGAAAATCTGTCAGTCTGTTACCTCTTCACGCTTAAACTGCAAAACTGATTTAGAAGAAATTTCGAATAGAGATAGTTTGAGTCCTGAGAAAGGTCATAGGCTACTTGAAACGGACAAGTATGAGTGGGACCCACCAATACTTGTTGGAATGATTTCTCTATAATTGATTAGTTGCCGTTGAAATTCTTAACCGATAATCGAATTTAGGGCGGCTGGAACCGCGGGCAAATTTGGCATGGAGAAAGTTTGATGATGAAAGGACATAGATTACTTGAAAACGTGAAGAATAAGTCGGTTTTTTCTATAATTGAGGAGTTGCCGTTGAAATCCTACACTAATACCCGAATTTAGGGCGGGTGGAACCGCGGGCAAAAGTTAGTTGTAACATATCACCAACAACGTTAAAGAATAGCAAAAAATAGGGTGCAAACCCCGTGTTGATAGGTGCAATAGGTCCAGAGAATCTATGGTGGTTACGCAAGCTTTAATCTTAAGTTAGCAGGACCATGGTATCTCGGAAACCGGTGCGGTGGAGCAAAAAAAACATTTTTTTGGCAAAAAATTATCAAAAAAATGTGGAATGAGACGCACCGTGGCCTTATGACTTGGCCAGGCCAGCTTTATAGACCAGCTTATTATCTTTAACGACCTTCGGCAGTCAAGAAATACTAACCGCACAAAACGGAACCCTGTGGGACACCCACTTTGATATTTGACCCAGGGGCGCGCTTCCCATTTATAACAACTGACTGAATCCTATAGTCGAGTCAGAGCTAATTAGTACCAGTGCAGTGCGTCCAGTACCATAGAATTGCAATTTCCTGATCTATGTTTTAATGCTGTACGTAATCGAATGCCTTAGGAAGGTCACAGAAAACACCAGGCAAAACTTATTTATTCATAAATTCTTTAGATATCTGGCGGTGGTGTGGTTTTCTCTATACTTCTATTCCCATTTCAATTGTGTATTGGTGAGTTTATTTATTTATTCACGTTCTATTTTAATTTATTTCAAGGCATCCATTAAATCCTTCCAAGTATCACATAACTGCTGAACAACAATATCAGTTGCCGAGCGAACCTTTGTAAATCTATTCTGTTCGTAGTTCGTAGTGTACTAAAGTGAATACTCATTTGATTCAAGAGTAGGTGTTTAAGGATTTCACATGAAAACGTAAATAAAGACACAGATCAAGGTTATAGGGTTATTGACTTTAGTCGTACTACCTGATTTAAGTATAGGTATAATCACACTGTATTTCATGACATTAATGAGATTAGGCAATATGCCAGTCTATACCTACTATATTATTAGATTTGTTGGTAAGTTGTACATACGTTTATAGGTATTATTTTTATAGTATTTTATACATATATATATATATATATATATAGTATTTTCAGGTTTTTCTTTCTTTATAGACTAAATACTTAGGTACTAGGTACTAAATCCCAAATTCTTAGTGACTTTCTCAGCTATAAGTACCATAGAATTTTGATGTTCGATGAGTAAATGACTGGATCAGTGACAAATAAGGGAACTTTGACTCGATATATATTTCGTAACCTATATTAGGTACACCTTTTTTACAGAGCCGTAGAGATAGGTTTAGGAATACAAGATTAAAAGTTCTGTGAGTTGCATCGAAAAAAGGATGATACGGCGGTGGCCGTGTTGATTTCTCGTCTTTTCAGTTTAAAAGATTAGTAACACACCGACTGCAGCGCCACCTACCGAGGTCAATTGTGTTATCAAACTTTGCAGGGACCTACTCGAACGTACAAGGTACACAAAAAAAAATCATTAAAATCGTCCCTGCTGGTTAGGTGAAGATAAGTGACACACCGACTGCAGCGCCTACTACTGGGTCCAGTTGTGTTTTCAAACCATCCAAATATTTATACAAAATTTCACCTAAATAGTTCCAGCCATTTAGGAGGAGTTAGGTGACAAACACACGTAAAGAAGAATTATACGTAGAAAAAAAAACCGACTCACAATTGTCGTTTTCAAGAAGCCTACGTCCTTAACCGGGACTCAAACTATCTCCATGCCAAATTTCTTAATCCGTACAGTGGTTTAAGCGTAAAGAGATAACAGAGAGACAGACAGACAGACAGAGTTACTTTCGTATTTATAATATTAGTATGGATTTACACAGGATCCACCATTCTGCGTAAATATTTTTAATAATGGTCGGAAGTGGTCGGCTCGCCGGCATATCCCGCTACCTGTCCTGCCAAAAGATAGCGTGTGGAAGCCGGCGGACGATCGCATCTGACCAAACTGCGTGCAGTCGCGTTCACATCACGGGAAAGAGATATATAGTCGGACTATATACAAAACACGTGTTTTTGCTTCGCGCGTTGTTTGACTAAATTCAGTAATTTCTCAAATGTTTCTTGACTTATGCGTAAATAAATATATACGGAAATCTTCCACATCAATAACCTTCAGTAGTTTCATATGGCTATCATTTTCTTATTTAGTTAGTAGAAAGTAGGTTAGTAGTTAGGATTAGCTCATCATTGGTTAATGTTACCCATTCTTTTGTTTTATTTTTCTTTGGTGGCATGAATGTATATGTCAAAGCTATTGCCACTATTGCGCGTTTTAATATTACGGCGACTGCCAGTCGGATGCTATTGGCAGGAACGTTCGTAGGCCTGCAGGACTGGTCTGCATCATGCGTAGGAATTTGGTCGGCATCTGCCAGATCGAAACATCTGATACTTTAAACTACTACCCGACACGAATTGGTTCTTTTCGTTTGTCCTAAGTAACCTGAGCCGCAAATGCAATCATCTTTTGACGAACGAAAATACTGTGCAATTTTTCTGAAAGTCTACAACACGGTATTTTTAACCGACTTCAAAAAAGTTTGACGAGTATATTTTTTTTTAATGTTTTCTCTAATGGTTTACAATTGAATGAACCGTCAATTGTAAACCGATTTCAAAAATTCTTTTTTTTTTTCGAAAAAGTACATTCCTGAGGTGGGCCTATATTAATGAAGTGGATTTAAAACTTAAACTTTGGAAGAAAAAAAATAATTGATGTTAATTATGAACGCGCCTTTTATGTTGATGATTGTATAAAATTTTGTTACGAGTATCGATGTTTCTGTTGTACAAGAAAAAAAAGGAATTCGTCACTCAAAACCAAAAAATAAAAACAACCGGCTCCGATAAAATGCACTTAAAAGGTAAAAATAATTCCTTATAACTAAAAATCTGATCTGAATTACGGTTCTAAGTTAGTGTCATGCAAGTAAAGTGTGTTGTAAACTGTTAGGTACACAGACACAAACTTTTGATGACAATTGGTACGGAACCCACATCAAAAGGAAAAACGGAACCCTTATATGATCAATTTGTTGTCCGTCAGTCAGTCCGTCCGTCTGTCAAGACCCTTTTTGTCAGGAACGCGTGGAGGTATCAAGCTAAAATTTATATCAAATACTTACGTCTACTGTGTCTTGGAGCTGTGAAAAAATCAAACTTCTAAGCCAATACAATCAAAAGATACAGCCGTTTATGCCGCAAATTTCGCAAATTTTGGAAACTCGCATTCGAATCAAAACCTACAGGGTACTTCCCGTGAACTCAGAATCTTGCTATTTGGTACGAACCAACGTCTTATAGCAAAGATTAAGCAAAAATGTTTAATTACATCATATAATAAAAATATTTTTAATAATATACAAAAACATATAATAAGTTTGCACGAAACCCTCACTGCGAGAGCCGGACTCGCACTTGGCCGGTTTTTTTTGTTAAGCTTTTATCGAATATTTATTCAATGAAATTTGTATAGGCACACTTGAAGCGATTTGGGTATGTGTATGTGGTAAACAAGCTTGCAGTCCGCCTGATGGTAAGCGGTCACCGCAGCCTATGGACGCTTGAACACCTGGGGCATCACCCGGGCGATGCCGACCATTCAAAAATCTCAAAACCTCTTTCTTGAAGAACCCCAAACTGTAGTCCTCAGAAAAAAACCTCGGCAGGGAGCTCATGCCACAGCCAAAGCGTTCGCGGGAGTTAGTTTTTAAAATACCACACTGTACGTGACCATTTAGGTTCCAAGGTGTAAGGATGGATTCCCTATGTCGATGGTAGAAAGTAGCCGTGGGCATCATTTCAAACAATTCCTCACAGTGTGTTTAAAATGTTATTTTGATCTGATTTTTTGAAATAATTATTTTTACCTTTTTAATGCATCTTTTTTAAATCGCTTCTTTTTTTAGTTAGAAAAAAATATATTTGTGTTTGTCTGTTAACAAATAAAAATAAAAAGAATATAGAATGTTTAAAAGTGTCGTTTATATTATGCTATTGTTATTATAATTTATTCTTTTATTTGATTTTTTATTATGATCTATCAAGTTTCTTGTTGGACTCTTCTTGGTATAACACACATACACACATACACATTATGTGCGGGAGGTTTTAAAAAATAAAAATAGTATTTAATAACTTTGACGAGTTAAAAGTGTTTGTAAAAACCTAATTTAAATATAAAAAAATTTCTTTGACTTTTGACTTTGTGGAGGCGTCAGAAATTTAATGTTATAGCCGTTTTTCTGCAGTATATGTACGTGTTTTAGCTCACTATGAATAAATCTATCTATTGTACATGTTAATAAAGGGTGTAAGGGACATCGTGACCAAATCTGAAACAATAGGCTTAGAACATGATTCTGAGCCTTATAGCGTTGGAATTTTACGTCGGTCTTTTCATGATTTTTATGTATTTTTTTACTGATAATAACTATTACCCTACTATTACCCTTTATCACAACCCCATTTTAACTAAAAAAAAAATAAAAAACAATAAGTTTATTATTTTTACCTGAAACTGCAATGTAAATCAAATTTAAAGCTGTTAGATACGTTTAAAATAAATTCTTGAGTAAGGTCAACGTACCTACTCAACAGCTCTAGAGGTCAGTGACACAATAGGCACAAGCTTAGGCGCGCGCACGTTATGTTTTTATATCTACCTACTATGACATGGTGAAGTAGAAACGTTTGCAATACATTGCGCGCTTTCACACGATACAAAAATGACAAAAACTATAATTTACCATTTCCGAGATATTCTTTTTTGAAATTTTCTTAAACTGAAAATGCTACTTTTTGCCAAAGTTTTTGTCACGATGTCCCTTACACGGTGTATATTGAATAATAAAAAGTAGTTTCTAAGAAGGATAAGTTTTTTACACAAAACAATTTAAGTACAATTCTTTGGACTAATATCTACATTGTTTTTTTTCTAAGATACTCAAAGATATTCCCAAAGAGAAGCAAATGCATTATCAGATTATTGAAGTTTTTGCCCTTCAGTGTTGTAATCGGCTTTCTTATTTTTACGGCAATACAATTTATTTATTAATTTATAAATTGATCAACCTAAAAATTCGTGGTCAGCAAATCACAGCTCTTGCTTTGTATATTATTATAAAAATTTGAATTCTAAACCAACCAAAATTGAAAAACGAGAAATAATTTTAAAAAAATATGTACGCATTGGAAAAAAAACAAATATATTCATTTATACAAGTAAGTGAGATCTTTACAAAATATTGCGTCGGATGCAAAATCTATATATATATATTTTTAAATATATATATATACATAAAAATGAATCCCTGTTTCCCCTTGGTCACGCCGTAACTTCCGAACGACTTGACAAATTAGTGTAATACAACATTAAGTAATTCTTTTTTTGTGTTCGTGATTGTTAGGGCAAAGTTTTTATGAAAAAAAATCGGCCAAGTGTGAGTTGGACTCCCGCACGAAACCGTGAAACCGTCGCGTCCTCCATTATGTATAAAAAATAAATGTTTTTTTTTTATTTTTAATATAGAAATAAATGATATTAGCAACCTCAATATCATTTTTGAAGACCATAGATACCCCACACGTATGGGTTTAATAAAAAAAAATATTTAAGAATGGGAAACCCCCAAAGTTTATTCTTTTTTTTCGCTTTTTATGTCAAAATCTTATTGCGGTTCACAGTACAATACATCTACTTGCCAAGTTTAAACAGTATAGTTCTTATAATTTCTGAACAAAGTGGCTGTGACATACAGACGGACAGACAGAACCCTAAGAAAGGATCAAGTGCGAGTCAAACTCGCGCACAAAGGGTAAACCGACTGTAATGAAATTTTGGTTGTTGTGAACACGCCGGGAAAGGTTTCTGAGAAAAAAACTGGTCAAGTGCGGGTTGGACTCGCATGCTATAGGATAACCGATTGTAATTAAATTTCCGTAAATTGCTATGCACACGCCGGGGAAAGTTATTGTACTAGTGTTACCCTTTCAGAATAGCACCACCTACTCTGTATTATGTCTGTTGTTCTGAAAAAGCGAAACATTGTTCGCGGGCTGACCCCTAGTTTAATATATTTCTAACTATATATAACACATTACATATTCAAGGGGTGACCAAAAAGCAGTAATAAATCGATATAAAACATTAGAACAGATTTCATGCAGAATTTTTGATGACCACTCTGACCTGACATAAAATGAATGAAGTTTCAAAATGTGACTATGTGTTCAAATACCTTTAACCTGTACCTACTAGTGAAGGTTTAAGCAAGCTCTCTATTTTTTTTAGATTTTTGTGAAAACTAGAAATATCCAATTATCATTACTCTTTGATCTCCCCTCGTATATTCCAATGGTAGGTATAATTTTGATAACTGTGTGAAATCAGGTATTTTTGTGTTTGTATGGTGACATGTGACGGGTTAAAACTAAACCTTTGTGATATTTTATTTTTATTTATTTATTTAAACACTTTATTGCAATAAAATACAATAGGTGGACTTAATGCCTTAGGCATTATCTACCAGTCGACCTTAGGGTCATGCAGAAAGCTTAAGGTAGTTGTTTAAGTAGGAACGGTTATTATCTACTAACATAAACGTAACATACAGTATAGGATTTGAATACATAAATTAAATAAATACACAGATACATATATATATAGATATATATTTAAATATACATACATACACATACATAAATACGTATTTAAATATGTACATAGATATTGCTATATAGGTACTGCATATGATTCATTGAAAAGTATTTATAAAGGTGAGCCTAAATAGTATTTGTATAGCGAATGCTTAAACTTATTTCGGGAAGGCGTTTCCTTTATATTTTTAGGAAGCGCGTTCCAGAGTAGTGCTGCCTGAATAGTAAAAGAATTGGAAATAAAACCAGTACGATGTGAAGGTAAACGTAGCAGCATGTTAGAGGAAGAACGAAGCTCTCTGTCGTGAGAACAGTGAAGATATTGAAACATTTTCTTTAAATAGGGAGGACATTGAGAATTATTTAAAATGTTATAAAGAAAACATAGAATTCTAGTATATCTGCGTTCCCGGATAGGTAACCAGCCAAGCTGAGTACGGTATTGGGAAATGTGGTCAAATTTTCTTAAGTTGAAAATAAATCTTATGCAAGAATTGAGGAGACGATCAAGTTTATTGAGATGATTTTGGGTCAGATCCAAATAACAAACATCAGCATAATCAATTATGGGAATGATTAGAGTTCGTACTAGCAAGATTTTGGTTTTTATTGGTAGAAAATGTTTGAATCGATAAAGCGATCGCAAAGCGTTAAACACTTTTCGACTTACTTCTGCGATTTGATCATGCCAACTAAAAGTATTGTCTATATATAGACCCAGATCTTTTACGCTAGAGGTAAAGGGTACTATAGTGTTTTCATAGTATATCTGTGACAAAGTACTTAAGTCAATCCTACTTAGTAACCTTGAGCTACCTACGATAATAGCTTGGCATTTGGACGGATTCACAGTCACCCCAAATCTGCGTGACCAATCGGAAATGTAACCAAGGTTTAAATTAACTTTATCAATGGCTTCTGTAATGTTTCCGATATAAGTGCTTGTGTAAAGTTGCAAGTCATCGGCATAAAGGTGGTAAGTACAGCTGAGAAGGTTAGTTATAAAATTGATAAAAATAGAAAACAAAAGCGGGGAAAGGATTGCTCCTTGAGGAACTCCGGCAGAAAGATTGCGCCATTCAGAGGAATGTTGATCTATGCGAACAGACTGTTGGCGGCCATGAAGATAGGATGAAAACCAGTTTAAAGCATTAGGACAAATATTAAGGTTAGTTAGAATAGATAGAAGTATATCATAATCAACGGTGTTGAACGCGTTTGTGAAGTCAACTAGTACTAATACAGTAACCTTAGTGTCTTCCATTGCCAGTCTAATATCTTCTGTGACCTTAAGAAGAGCTGAGCTAGTGCTATGGCCAGGGCGAAAACCAGATTGAAATTGATTCAGAATGTTGTTGTTGTAGATAAAACTGGAAAACTGACGATTCACGCACGCCTCCAACACTTTTGATAAAAATGGCAAGATAGAAATTGGCCGAAAGTGGCAAGGAGAGGTAGGATTGGAGATTTTAGGCAGGGAAATTGCATAAGCTTTTTGCCAAATGGAAGGAAATTTACCAGTAAATAGTGAAAAATTAATAATGTGGGTAATAATAGGCGCAAGAAACTCTAGTATTGTAACAAACATAAAACGAGTTATTTCATCGCATCCTACAGCTTTAGATTTGATGGAATGTATTATTTTGACTACATCTTCCTGATTAACAGGATTGAATTTAAATGATTCAACAGTGGGAGACATCAATGCTAAAATCTCTGCTATAGTTTTGGTTTTTGTGTCAGTATCCATGTTTGGAACCGACGTAAAATGATTATTTAGCTCATCAAGCGAACAAGGAGTTGAATTTTCTAAGCTAACATTTGGTTTTCCAGCTCCAATAGAACGTAGAAACTTCCATAAAGAATTGGGCGTGGAATCAGATATATAACTATGTATGTATAGACGTTTAGCTGTACGTATCATCAAGTTACATCGATTTCTTGCCACTTTGTAATTACTCCATCTTATTTCAGTGCGATCTTTTTTGAACTTACGAAAGGCACGATCTCTTTGGGTTGGAATGTCGTTAGTCATCCAAGGTGCTGAAGGGTGTTTCAGTTTAACTTTGTGCAATGGAGCATGTTTGTCATAAAGTGCGGTAACAGAATTATTTAATATCGCTACTTTCTCGTCAATATCATCAGCAACTAACACCGGAGTCCAGTCTATTTCGGCCGCGTCTATCATTAATTTTTCTACGTCCATTCGGGAAAAAGCACGAAGATATAAGACCTTTGGACAAGGCTTTGGAGGCTTAATATTGTAGGATAAGTATAGTAGGTCATGCCGAGAAAATCCAGGAGCTAAAAATTGTCCATATGAGGTAACGTGATCCTCAGAAGAGATAAGAATTAAGTCAATCCATGTGTCATCAGTGTCAATGTTATGATGAGTAGGTGTTAGCGGAAGATTTGCAAAATTGACAGAGTCTATTATTGATAAAAGATGGCTAGAACGCAGCGATTTACTCTTGCACATATCAGTGTTAAAATCACCCATAATTATGTGATGGCTGTATTCAGAAGTAATGGATTCTAAGACCTGCTCAAAATCAGAGAAATAGTCAATTAAAGGCGGACAGTAAACTACTCCAAGGAGGGCTTTAATGCCTTTGACAGTGATTTCAAGAAATATATACTCAGCCGAAGCCGAGTATGCTGAATTCGAAGATGTAATCTGTCGAAAAGATATCTCACTACGTAAATAAATTGCTACACCTCCTCCACCTTTACCTATGCGGTCATTGCGAATTGCTACGAATCCAGGAAGAGAGTACATAGCGTTAGGTAGACACGGCTTAAGCCACGTTTCCGATACCAACACGGCATGTACAGTAGTATTGGAAAAAACTTCTAGGAATTCAGAGTAATGTTTAGGCAGGCTCTGTGCATTAATATGGCAGACATTTAAACATTTAGGAAATTGCTTAAAGTTGTTCTCAACAAGAGTACCGAGAGTAGAGTGGTCTTCGTGTGAGGAGTCAAGACAGGAAACAAATGAATCATCAGAATCACAAATAGAGTGGAAGGAATCATTATGTAACATATTAATAAATAAATAAAATGAGTGGTAATATATATATATGTAATTTATATTATACCTATTAATTTATTTTATATTTAAAAAATATGAATTTGTCGAATGTTTTTCTGCATTACCTGCCAGTCCGCTATTTACATAATAAATTTAAAAAAAAATATTAGAATACACAAGTTGAAAACAAGTAAGAACAACGTAGAATATAAACAAACAAATTAAAATTTAACCTTAATTAGTAGTACATAATTTACATTTATGTGCTTTATGGAGAATAATTGTGATGACATCAATAAAAATTATATTTAGTACCAGTCAGTGAAAATCTATAGCGATGGTTCTATAGTATATACATATAGTCAATAGGTATGTACTTTTAAACATTTTTTATACTGTGAATCTATTTTAAATCTGTAGACTTTAACTGGTTAGTAATATATCAATCACATTTTAATAAATAAACATACTATAAATGATAACTTTAAAGCGACAATCATCCATAGGCTACGGTAAACCACTCAATATCAGGGTCGTATGCTTGTTTGCCGCCTCAGTAGTATAAAAAAAAAAAAATCATCAGAGAACTATAATTTTCTTTATGAGCAAGTTGTAATTTATAATATAATGTAGAATTTGTTTATTTTTAATGTTGGCATATTCTGTATTTAGATGTAATTAAACATCGATGCTCTCAAACACATAATACTTATTGATAAGTTGTGTGCAATCTGTGTTACAGTATTTAACTAATTTCATTGTTTGCTTACTACCTACTTATTTCAATTAAAATGTTATGTGACACCAACATGAGTTTTAGTGAATACATTCTTATCAGTTTACTGCGGTCCGGGTCCGGGTCTGGGTCCGGGAGACAATCGTATACTTGTTTTTAGAATATATTTAGGTTCGTTTTTTTAGAATATATTTACGTTTATTAAAGAAGTGCAAAGTAATATGTCGGTGCATTAACCTAAAACTAAGTAGGTATTAAATAGTATGCGAGCAACACATGAGTACTAAGTTTTTTTGCTGGCTGCAGCCGAAACTTGCCGGCGGGCACTAACGTACTTCTTACTTCCTGCTCCCGGCTGCGTATTAGCTGATACAGCAACGTCTTCTGTTGAGCTGGTAGTCGTAGGCTTCGGAAATCGTTTAATAAGAGCCGCCAGGTCCTCATTTGTCCAAAGTTTAGTGCGGCTGCCGTCCGGCAATTTGATATATATATTGCCGTCCAATGTCCAGCAATTACGAAAGCCAAAATGAGTGCGGGCTTTAATAAAAACTGATTGCCTGACCTTAGTTAAGAACTCCAAAATTGTGATTTGAGTACCTTTCAATTTAGTTTTGCTTTTCCAAACCGTAGATTTTATGTCAAGATTAGCGAAACGCACCAGAATAGATCGTGCACGATCATTGACCTTCTCTCCTAAGCGATGGCACAGCTTAATGCTTGAGGGTGAGATATCAGGAAGATTCAAATTATTTTTGAAGATATCTAGAACTATACCTTTAACGTTCTCGTTGGGCTGTTCAGGAACCCCAGATAGCAGAAGAACTTTACGACGATGACGAGTTTCCATGGTGTCTAGTGTTTGACAACAATCCTCAATCAGTTGTCGGAGAGAGCTTAATAGTTTCCATGCCAGATCTCTAAAAGTGCGGAACTCCTCTGCCAGCTTAGAAAGTGTGTCAGGAGCAGGTGGAACAGACTTTAGCTGAGTTTCAAACTCGTTCATCCTCTTCATCAGACACTCCTCAATTTCCTTCTGCGTGTTTTGAATATTTGTGATTTGTGCCATGTTCAGAGTGGTGTTTTTAATATGTTTGCGATAACAAACAGCAGCGGCTGATAGGTAATGCAGGTGAGTGTTTACAGTTTCAACACATATATCTATTAGATTATATACTAAACAAGATATTTAACACTTTTTTGACAAAATTTTACTAAAATTACTTGAATAGCTATTAAAATATTAATAAAAATTAAAATAAATTCATAAATTCAGTGCAACTACCCACTATGACATCTCCTGATAGCACTTTTTCTTACATTAAAGCTTCATTCTAATCACCAAAGGTTAAAATCACCACATTATTGTCAATGTCAACCTCGGCAACTTAGTACTTGATCAAAATTGTTATCCATCTTGAACATGTAAATTAAATATAAAAAAATTAAATATTTATAGTTTGAGTAGGTGATAGACGATTGCAAGAATGATTATTTCTGAGTCATGGACGTACCTGATAAGTGTATAATAGAAAATGATGTATTAATTAAACAGATATATATATATATAGTAATACAACACAGATATATATATACGGAATACATATTAATATGTTTAAATAAATGAATCACTAGAAACAAATGTCTGGTTAAAATTTTATTGGAACTGTTTAGAATACCTGTATTATAATTAAGTGTGCAGTAAGCAGAATAAGAACAAAATATAAATGTAAATATCACCAAAAAATACCACAAGCATATGATGTTCTCCAAGGGAGGTACCCTTGGAGCCAGCATGAAATGAAGTATTTTATTTGATTAAGCAAATTTAAAACAATTAATTTCTGTTTGACCTTGTTCTTTCCGTAACAGCACCTTCCTGTATTCCTGAGATGTCCAACAATACTGTAGGGTAAATTTTTCACGAGCTCCCGACAGGCCGTCCGACATTCAGTGTTTTCACACCATTAAACCCAGAATTTAGTGTTCTCTTAACTTAAGTTGGGTTTCCAGTTTACTAATACACTCCAAAGCTGTAGAATTTTCTGTTTCAAATGTCTCTACCTTATCACTTTAAATCCAACACATAAGTATACACAAGCTTTAAAGAAATATTTCTTAAATGTAATTTGGTAATGAATGAAAATTCAGTTGTGTGGTTTTCAACACCTTTTTTTTTAGCTGAAAAGCATTTGCTCATTAAAATTGAGAGATATACAGTCGAACATTAATTACAAAAATAATAATAGATTTATAAAATTACAAATAAAAATAGTCTTTCATCGTGGGAATGACACGCATCGTGTCCACGATAAAAGCTGCGTTCCCACGCTGAATGGCCAGGCTGATCTTTTGCTTAGAAAACTAGAAGCACGTAGGTCACCGGACACATCAATGAGCATTTTGCCGATTTGCTAACGAAAAGGTTTAGAGTCCGAGCTCCATACTCCCAGAGTCTCCACGGCCTAGGCGCAAAACAGTTTTTAAGAACGCTGTGTTTGTTGTGTTTCAAGTTTCCCGCTTTGGTCGCAGCGTGGCATGCTTCCATGGCACTAAAGTAATGCCGCCCACCCTTTTCCCATCGTCGCGAAATAAGCCATAGGCTCCAAGCAAGAAGGAATATGCACAGAAGCAAGGAATCGATATCTGGTTCATATAAGCGTGGCGGGACTTCCTACCGGCACTCCTGGAACAAGATAGACCGTGGTGTCTCTGTTCTTCCATAACCTTTCCGCATGCACATGTGTGCTTTTCGCAAGTCCGCAGACTGAATCTTACGCAGAAATCAATGCGCAGAGTTTGTCTATCCAGTAGTGTGCCTAAATGAGGGTAAGGTTATCCTTGCAGCCACGCACCATATTCACTCTCAAATACAGCCAGGATGCGTGCACGGTCGGAAACGGAGCCATTCAGCAAAATATTGTCAGCCGCCCGTCTGATCAGGGGCAGATCCCACGACTTCTGTAATATTGGTTTCGTTGGAGTAATGCTTGAAGGTAGGGCAGTCTGCCAAACCTCCGCAGTCGAACTCATGATCTCAACATCACCTAGTGATGGGCAAAGGATAGTACCCACGAAATCACAGGTGCTGTGTACTGAGGACAGGAAAGCCGGCAATGCCACGTCCCTGATTTGGTGGACGCCTGAACCTCCCGCTTTAACAGGAAGTGTAATTTGATACCATGATAAAAAAGAAATATTAATATTTAACAGCTTATATGTAAAGTATAAGTTAAAATTCTGAATCCAAACATGACATCTTATCCGTGCACAAAAATATTGGTGAAACTTGGAAGAGGTTAATGAATTTTGGTATGAAAAAACAATGCCGTAATAGATAGAATGCCATGTGTGGTTCAATATCCATTAGCTTATTGCCATGATTTACTAAAATCGCCTTGTTGTTATTGACCATAGTATCTAACGCTTCTGGCATTAAAGGAGCACCCAATAGCGTTAGATTTTCTTTTGTATTAATTTTGATAACATGCACTATATTTATATTTTTCCTAAAATTTCGGATTTTTTATCGTCTGTGATTGAAGGAAGGAAAATAATTAGCATTTTTCTGTGTTTAAGACCCAACCACTATCTTTGTATTCGACATAATAACTTCGAGGTCTTTGAAAACCGACTCTGACATTCTACACAAAACACCGTCATCTAGATACCAAAGATTTGAGTTTCAACATTAATTTGTAACAATTGTATGGATTCCAAGGCTTAATAGTGCAGGTCCCAATCTCCTTGTTGACAGCTAGCAGAAGAAAGAATTGGCTCATGTTCATTGTAAATCAGATAACATGAGGATAAATAAGACTGTTGAATATAGGGGTATATAGTGGGCGTATGTTCTTTACTTCTTTCAACATAGCTGAGCGATCTAAATAATTAAAAGCATCCTTGATGTCGATGTTGATGAATATATCAGCTTGGTCTTCACTCTTTGCGATGAAAGTACGAGTCGCATGGACTATCGCTACACAACCACATTTTGTCCCAAAGCCCAATTAAACTTATCTTACTCGTTATTCTTATTCGTATAAAGTTTTAACGCATAATTTTGAAACGATACATCTGGGATTGGATCCAGATGCAATCGATCTTATACCGCCGTGTTTCTTCCTTAAAGCAAATAAGCTGGCTCCATATATACTTATCCAATCTTTCATTTCCAAAAATTTTTTCTGCTCAGGATTCTTCCTTTTTTTTTAAGTTAATATTTCTTATTAAATATTCGCCCTCTGCGGTTCGAAAGAGATATCCGGATAATATAAGCACTTTTGTTTTTGTTCAGAATTCGGAGTACGCTGCATTTTCTGGGTTCTGTATTTTTTGGCTATACTGCTGACATTTTAATGGCTCAACCGTAAAGGTAATATAAAGTACGTGATATATAGCCACAATTTGAAGAACACTCTAGCTCCTACTAATAGGGATGAAAATCACTAACTTTAATTTCTGATGCCTATAATACACGTCTTACTTTAACAATAAGTTGAGCGAGAATCGGTACTACTATAGTATTATATAGTCTGTAAAAAAACTATACCAGATATTTTACATACTATATTACCTGTACATGTTATTAGCTTGGATAATATTTTATTTACATAGTGATTGATCTGAGTCCTTTCCAATATCCATTATGATAAGACATTGACTGATCGGCATCTTCAAAGAAACGCTCGATATAATTTCCTTTACATCTCTTTTACTTTGACGCGAGCCGTTTCATTTGCTGATAGTTGATTTTTAATATACGTTTTTGACTTTGTTCAATTTATCTTCTTTTTTCATTCTTTCAGACATGCTACAGTTTTTGGCAGAATATAAAATAAATCATGTAATTTACACTGATGGCAGTAAAGGGAATGACTATGTACGTGCTGCTTTATATGATTACAAACTAGATTTTCTCAAAGCTTTATTCTTTACACATCCTGCTCTATATTTACAGCGGAGGCATATGCGGTTTATCAGGCATTAATGCGAATTCATAAAATTCATTATTGTAAACACTTTTTAATAGTTTCTGATTCCTTGAGTTTAATCAAAGGATTAGCTAATCTTAAAGTGGGTTATAAAACCAATTATTTGTATATAATTATATATTTATATACAAAGAATTATATTATAATGTACATAATTATATTATTAGGTATATATAATTATATCCTTTATTTCATTTCATTTCTGTTCTAAAAGAATTTCTTAAGGCGTTGGTCAAGACTCTTCTCTATTAATCCGTTCGCAAAATCGACTATTGAGACAATGATCGTCGAATCAACATCCCACGTGGCGGTTACCTCGTGTGCCAGGTCAAGGTATTTGCTGGCTTTGTCCTTCTCGGCGTCCACAAAGTTTTCGTCATGGGGAATGGTGATGTCAACAAGCACTGGCGCTTCGATCAATTTATCAGCACGATATCAGGCTTATTAACAACTAATCCTGTCAACCAACGACGACAATTTTCGAGAACTGGCGCAGGTGTATACTTTTAGTACGGCACTTTCAAGTCCACAAGACCGTATAAAATAGCAAGCCGTTGGTGGATAATCCTGGCTACCAAGTTATGCCTATGCAAGTGTTCATTGTTAGCAAAATGACCACAACCGGAAATAATATGTCTGAGTGACTCTCCGGGACGGCGGCATGCCCGACAAATTTCAACCATACCGTCCTTCAGGATATATCTCCGGTAATTGTTCGTCATTATTACTTCATCAGGAATTTCACAGGCAAAACCTTCGGTTATTATTGTTATTATTACGTTAGGTAGTAATTATTTCTAAATGACAAGTACATAATTAAGTTTCTCATATTGCTAAGTACTATAAAATGTTAATCCTAATATTTAAAGTGTAATAAAAAGGAGCCAAAAAACCCATACAATACATAGGTGTCCTGTAAGCCCTTCCGTCTTTTGAAACAAACACGATGCAATTAGAAACTTCGGCTAAACAAACAAATTAGCAGAAACGTGTTTTTAGGGTTCCGTGCCCCAAACGAACCCTTTTCCTCAGATACACGTGGAGGTATCAAGTTGAAATTTATATCAAATACTTGGGTGTACCTACATAGTTTAGAGCTGAGAGAAAATTAAGCTTCTAAGTCAACTCAATCAAAAATACTGTCATATATGCCCCATATTTAACACTCGCAAATAAATCAAAACAGTATATTTTCCTTCTACCTATAATCATAAATATGGCACGTCACAACACAAATAAATGTAAAAAAGGTCTAAAATCGTTGAATTGTAGTTAATTATTATATCATTATTTTTGCTTTTAGATACCAACACTTGTCTTGCAGTTCGAAAATTGACCGTGACGCATATAATAACGTATAGAAGAACAATGTTTCATTTATATACCATTAATTTTGTCCTTTTATATCAATATATAAGTTTTTAGTACCTGGAACGCTAATTTTTTTTTTTTAAAAACGCTATTGTCAAATAGCTTGAGTGTTGCTTAACATCGCCATCTATTGTCAAGTAGCTTTAGTGTTGCTGTGTCAGTAAAAATAATGGTATTACTACTCACCAATAGATGTCAGGAAGTGTCATATTTTGCAGTTTATTATTGCCTAAAAACACGGATAAGATCGAATTATCGTCTCTAAAACCCCCTGCATACTAAATTTCATGAAAATCTTTGGAGCCGTTTCCGATATTTAGCTTATAAATATATATATATACAAGTTTTGCTCGTTTAAGGGTATCATATTTTATGGAACTCTAGGTACGCGAGTCAGACTCACACTTGGCCGGTTTCTTTTTGTAATAAAAAACTCCTCTGCACAGAATACACTCAAAGTCGAAACAATTTGCAATGTTGCATTTGCATTTCTTGTGCAAAAGGGATTAAACAACAGTTTTAAAAATAAAATAAATAAAAGGTTTTATATTCAAATGACAGTCGGCAACGATACTAAAAGTCTTAAAAATGTACGAAATTAAGGACAAAGTGATTTTAATCACCGGGGGAGCGGCTGGTATAGGTTATCATATAGTCAGGTTGTTTGTTGACGCTGGTGCTAAGGTAAGTTCTGCCCGAACTATAAGAAGAATGCATATTTCTTAAGATAGGTTAAATTAATCTTATATGTGTCAGCGCTATATACCGTTCTTTAATTCATCTCATACGTCGACCAAAAACTTTAATATTATTTCTGCTTTATGTTTAATTGACATTAAAACATGCATTTATATTTCATTTATTGTATATGAGCAGTAATAGCGTCTTTGAATGTATATTTTTATCATTGTTAACAAAGTTTTTATTATTTCTTACTGCAATAATCCTTATCAAATTTTTGCCTGCATACACTTTTTTCAGAGCTAGAATTCCCAGTTTATTCGTTGTTTGTTAGATATTGCCATTAGTTTTATTCTTTAACTGCTGACCTCCTTTTACTTACTAAAGTTCTTTTCACCTGTATATTGGTTTTCTCTCTTTTCTTCTTGTTCTTTCTATTTATTTTTCTCATAAAAGCATTTTGGTCAGTGTTCATATTATTTGAAACCTTTCTGACTTACTTATAAATATGTCAAAAACTTAAAAAGGACGTGCAACTGATTGAATACTTCATAACAGTAAGAATTTAGTTTTGATATTTTCAGTATGTAGCAGCGTTGGACATAGATGAGGCAGCTGGTCAAGCACTTATAGTGAAGCTGGATGAAGAATACGGCCAGGGCCTAGCAGAGTTTATCAAATGTGACATAACTACTGAAGAATTTAAAATTGCCTATGAATATGTAATAAATAGATTTGGCTACATAGATATTCTTATCAACAATGCTGGTGTGTTTAATGATAGTGAGAATAGTTTCAAAAAATCAATTGAAGTGAATGTGGTAAGAACTTAAATATGATAAAATATAAAATAATATATGGGTTGATGGTGGCCTAGGGGTTTCGATTTCACTTTGCGTCCTGAGTGGCGGAGGTTCGAGCCCGATGTGAAACAATGAGTCTTTTTCCTAATTTATCAAGTAGGTACATTGATTATTCACACCACAGGCTCTTCGGTGAAGAAAAAAATCGTGAGGGAACCTGCATACATAAGACGTATGTGAAGTCTACAATCCGCACTGGGCCCAACTCGCCCTCGATGACGGAAGGCCGTGCTCCGACAGTGGGGACGTATGAGGCCAATAAGGAATGTCAATGGCCCCCATTATCCTATTATCATTAAGATGTTGATTTATGTAACATATCTATTAAGACAAAACTAAAATTATCTTAACTAAAAACCTTAAAAATAAATATAACATATTTTAAATTTAAAAACCCCAGACTAATAATAGATTCACTAATATTTGTCTGATATATAGAATTAAGTATAATGAAAAAAAAACGGGTTGCACTCCGGGAGTGCCGGCAGAAGTGAAAACTTGAATATAATTTTTGATATTTTGGAATGGTTAGGGAATAATTTTGCACGAATTGCTTTAATTATCAGTATAAAAGTACTATCATTTATGTGGTAAAATACAATATTCATTTATTGCCCTATCGTACACAAACATGACAATAATTATTACATCAAATATTTAACACTTCCGAACTTTGCCGCACGGTAGAAGGAGAGGGGGATAGTCCCTCTCCTACTCCCCCTCCGTCTTACGAATTTTCGATCAGGTCACGTGATCCTGACGCGAGTTTAACATTTTTTACCCATCACAAAAAAAGTGCATAACGCCGCTTAAGAAGTTTTCACTTCAAAAATGCAAATTAAGTTTTTTTAGTTTTAGTATACAGAAATTGATTTTTAGAAGACTTATTAATTTTCCCGTATATTTGCAGCCTCAAACTATAAATAAATCCGTCATCCGCTAGTGGGTCAGCATCATTATCAACTCACCCTGCAGACATAGTGCTGAATGAAAGTAGTCTTCCCCCATGTGTTTACATGTCATCCGGTATTGAGCCGCCTGTATTTAGTGGCTTCCTGCTGCTTAGTCATCTGCTTATCTGGTAGAAAGCCGTTACACGCTGCATTTTCGAATTCGTGGTCAGCAATCGAGAAACGACACAGCACTGACCAACCAGCTCATCGATTATTATTTTTTTTTTTCATTATTTGAGCAATGTCAGTGACTTTGGTTTTTCGGTAAATTTGATTCAAAGGAACACCTGGTACTTCCTAAGATGAGAAGTTACAATAATGGGCCCGAAAATCGAAATTTCTGAAATTGTGTTTTCTTTAGGTTTTAAGACCTGGGGAAATATTTGCGACTATTTTCATAGTGATCTCTGTGTGACTATGGTATGCGTGTTTTTTTTTGGGATCGGATATCTTACCAATTTGCAACAAAAATATTGATCCAGTGGCTCCTTTTTTATTAGAAAATACTCTTTAATTTTTGAAGTGAAAACTTCTTTAGCGGCCCTGTGCACTTTTTTTGTGATGGGTAAAAACTGTTAAACTCGCGTCAGGTCACGTGTCCTGATCGAAAATTCGTAAGATGTCACTCGCGTTAGGACACGTGACCTTTATTTACATTAGGTTGGTTTTTATTTTTAGTATATGGAGATTATGAGTAGTACAGGGAGGTTGGATATGGGATTTTAATTCTATGACAGATTGAGCTGTCAAATATACAACGTCAAAAAAGTAAATAAACAAAAGTTATTATTTTTAATAAATAAATATGGATAAGAAGTGATGGGAAGTAAATAGCGAGTATGTTTTCACTTCTGCCGGCACTCCCGGAGTGCAACCCGTTTTTTTATGAGTTTTCGAGGGTGCTAAATTGAAATCTTCTATCAAGTTTTAAAATTCAAGATAGTGTATCTATTATGGCGCGCATTATTTGCCAGAATTCAAAGAAATTTAATTGCTGCAGAACCAATTTTTTCACGTGGCAGCAGTACAACTGTTTTGTATCGTAGGACAACACTGACAATACAGCCGGTATATTAGATGAAAATGTTACGTGATTTCCTGTACGCCCTGTTCCAAAATGCTGAGTTGAATTTTTGAATTCAAATCTTTCTTACCCAATTGAATTGTTGCCTCAGGGCTAACTTTCGCCAATAACTTTGAGAGCAACATTTCTAAGTAAGACAGATGGGGGACAAAAAAGGGACTCTCAACATAACTAGGCGTTCGTTTTTTCCATGTCCAGCCTACATGTTGAGAAACTCAGCTAAGTTCAATTAATCGTGTCAATGTCTTCAACCTGTTCTGCCATAATGATTTATTTGGCAAAAGGAAAGTGAGTGATGTACTTGAAGTTTCAGTTAATGTAACATCGTTTTAACTGCAGTAGCATAAAAACGTCTTTTGACGCAACATTAGTTTGGAGAAATAACGTCTTCCGGTCTTTCATACTGCACACACACTTTTATGCTCTTAGATTGACTTCGTTTTGTCGTAATGTTGTAAGGGTTCCGTACCCAAAGGGTAATTAGCGGAACCCTATTACTAAGGCTCCGGCTGTATCTCATGAACCGTGATAGTTAGACAGTTAAAATTTTCACAGAAGATATATTTCTGTTGCCGCTCTAACAAATAATAAAAAACAGAATATAATAAATATTTAAGGGGGCTCCCATACAAACGTGTTTTTTTTGGTCGATTTTGCTCGATATTGATAACGGCAACAGGTAGACGCTTAAAATATGCACAGAATATTTAGTTACATAGTCACTTTAAAAATAAATAATTTAATTAAAATAAAACAAATATTTAAGGGCGGCTCCAATAAAATAAACGTGATTTTTTTTGCCATTTTTATAAATAATGGTACGGAACCCTTCGTCCGCGAGTCCGACTCGCACTTGGCCGATTTTTTAAAGATACGGATCATAAACCTGATCGCTTTTGGGTTCAACCAATATAGAACCTTTCTCTAGTCTTAAGAATTCAGAGAGCCCTATTATATCTTAATGAAACTTGTCCACTTTCATCCGCCTCAGAAACCATATCGTCGTCTGTTCCAGTGCGCGCGTTGAATGTCGTCAGAGCCACTCTTCGTTAGTGATGGAAGCCGCGCGCTTCCCTGCCTGTTCACTATAACAACACTAAATACCAAACTAAATTAGTTCTTTAAAGGTTATAAAATATATTTGCAGATTGCACTTATAACGAGTACAATGAAGGCATACAGTCTGATGAGAAAGGACAGAGGAGGAAAAGGTGGAACGATCATCAATGTTTCCTCTATTGCAGCTTTAAGTCATATAACCTTTATGCCAATATACGGTGCGACAAAGAGTGCCATTTTACACTTTACTAACTGCTTGGGGGTAAGTGTGGCGAAGAAGATTTAAAAATCAAGTGTCCAGGGAGTGTAAGACAGTTCATGAAACAAAGCTCTGGTAGCTGTAATCCTAAATACAACATAACCAGATTTTTACGGTTCCATACGCAAAGGGTGCCAATGGAGCCCTAATACTAAGCCTATACTATTTATCCGTCAGCTTGTCTGCCTGTTTTTCTAGATGTCTGTCTGAATGTACAATCTGTAAGGGGCTCTTTCTTTTAGACCAAAATTTTTTAACAGAATACATGTTATACTATGGGGGACTCTTACTAAATAGGTACCACAAAAATGACAAAATTTAAGGGGGTCCACATACAAGAACCATGTTGTTGGTGATTTTGCTCTATAGTAAAAACAGAAAACGAGAATACAAGCTTAAAACTTAAAACAGTTATAGGAAAAGAACATATAATAAAAACCAAGGACCAATGTCGGTGGTGGCCCAGGGGTTTCGATTTCACCTTGCGTTCGAGCCCCGTGGGTACAATTGAGTCTTTTTCTTAATTTTTAAAATACACTGATTTTTAACAACATTGGAGCCCAACATGTTAAGTCGGTGTCTTTTTTTTAACATACACTTAATTTAGGAGTCCATTTCAGCCCATGATTTAGTGTATCTGGACTACGGCGGTGTACCGTGTACGTAAAAAGTGGTAATATGAAAAACTAGTGACCGAATAATATACCTTCTTTGCGCCAGTTCTTCATAAACTTTAAGATAAAGCCAGGATTCTTGGAATTAGAAGTAAAAATAAAGTCGAACGTATTACGTTGCAGATGAATTCACACTTCTCCCGATCTAATGTTCGACTAATAACTGTTTGTTTTGGTACAACAAAAACTGAGCTGGCTACTAATTTTAAAGGTAAACAAATAGATACAGAGTCGGAAAAGGAGTTGCAGCAATCAATTGTCGATGGAAAATATCCAGTTCAAAGGTAAAACCCAAAAACAAACACTTTTTAGGATACAATAGACAGTACCTTATCTTGAAAAATTCTAGAAATCCTTAATAGGTTCAGTACATATTGCGTTCATCCTTCCATATTAATATGATTTGAAATCTGGCAACAATACAAGGTAAAAAATGCAAAGAATCTGTAAAAAAATACAAATAGATTTTAGTAAGTGTTTTCCATGTAGATTTTGACATTTTCTATATTTTTAGAACCATAATCTATTGATTTTTTTTTTCCAATTACTATAATTTTAACCGTAGAATTGTTATCAAAATTCATAAATCTTTACAAGCTGGTAACATTGCATATGTATTGAACGGTGCAACAAACTTTTCTGACTCGGTGTACCTATGGTATGCTAGTTTCGTGTAAGTTCACACCATTTTAATTTGGCAACTGTAGTTTTGATTTTTGACCACCGGGATAAAGAAAAATTGAAGCACCATAGGTACGCGCTAATCTCAGGAATTTTGAGTGAATAGTCCCATCTGATTTTTGGAACGCAGTGGCAATAAGAGCCAATCGGATAAAATACACTTTTGCTAAAGTTATAGCCATGCACTTAGTTCGGTGCGGGATAATCTCAGAAACTACTGTAAGCATTTTTCCTCATGGGAACAGCTAGTAATCTAATACATATTTCGAGAGATTTTTTTTTTTGATAAATAAAATCTTTGGCCAATTCTCTTGACAGCCTTCATACTTCCCCACTGCTGGGGCACGGCCTACCTTCTTAAGGCGCATATAACAGCTAACCAGCGCCGCCATTAGATATGCTCAATTTCCTCTTCGTAGAAAACGAATTTCTAAAATCCAAATTTTGCAAATATAAAACTAGTCATAAGCTATTTTTAGAAGGTTTTATATAGTTTCTAAATAATAAATGTGATTTGTAGTTGGCATTTCTGCTTAAAACGGCCACTTTTAGCGGAATTGCCAACTACAACTCACAGATATTATTAAGGTACTATATAAAACCTTCTAAAAATAGCTTAGGGCCCTTAAGCAAGCTTTTTGGCCAGCTAATCATATTCAAAAACTAAATGTCTCAAGGTTTTCTTATTTGCAATATCTGATTCTATTTTTAGTGCGGAATCAGCAGCTGCAGGACTTATTGAAGCCTTCAAGCACGGTTCCTCGGCCAGTACTTGGTTGGTAACGTCTGAAAGACCAGCTGAAGATATTTCTGAAAATATTAAAAAAGCGTACGATATTACGCAACAAGGTGTATGCAATGATATGAGAAAATAAATCATTTAAGTGTGAATATTATATTAAATATAAGTAATACATTATTAAGTACTTAATAAATTAATTCACTTTTAATTTCAACATTGTACTAAACAACCATACTGATTAAGTATAGAATATAACAAGGAAGTAAACAATTTTAAGGTATCTATGATCAAAATTCTGCAAAAAGGTTAACTTCTGGCCTTGTGGTACAAACATTTTAAAGTTTAATTTGGAATGTGAAATTAACAATCATCCTAAAAATTTCATAGTCAAAATAAAAAATAGAATAAGTCAAAATAATTTAAAAATAAACCTATAAAAAACAAAAATAATGACTTTTAATAAACCAGGCAATACACAACTCAACATAAATTATTTAGGCCAAAATATTGATAATAACATGAAGTGGAAAACACAAACAATAAACACATGTAAAAAACTTTATAAATGTTCGTATGCTCTACACTGACTTAGGAAAAAGACAAATGAAAGTACAGTTCTTACGGCATGCCTCTACTTTGAGATACGGATTTTATTTTGAGCTAACTCTATGCAAAAGGAGCTCGTTAAAGCTCGAAAACGGTGTGGTCCTGCTATTTGTAATTAACGCCATAGAGACAGCTGCAAAAATCACTTCAAAATACTTAAAATACTTACAGTACCCTCACTTTATATTTCTGAAGCGGCAGTATTTGCTAAAACTAATAAAGAGTTATCTGGTAACACAAAAAATGTGCGAAATAATAATAAGCTATGTTGTTTACCGTCAAAAACTACCCTCCTTAATAGAAGTATTTTTTGTATGATAAAACATATCTATAATAAAGTCCCTAATATTATTCGTGATATAGATAATGTTATCAAATATAAAAGCAAATTAATAAGCTTCTGTCTGACAAAGTTTATACTACTCGGTTGATGATTTTTAAACGATAAAACAATTTAAATTTAACTATGTATACCTAAAGAAAACAGACTAATTTTATGACTAAAATTTTATTTTTGATTATGATTTTATTTCTATGATTATTGAATATATATTTTTTTGATATTATTTAAATTTATGAGTTAATTATTTAAATACAAGGTTAGTTTACTGTGCTCAAAATGTTTAATATTGTACCAATTAATTTTAAATATTTGAACCTTAATATTTTAAGACCTTTAATGTACCTACTTCAACAAATAAATTATTTGATTGATTGATTGATCGAGTCCCGTATAAGGACATAGGCTACATCAAAACGTCAATTGTGAGTCGGTTGTTTTTTTCTATTATGAAGTAGTTACCGTTGAAATCCTACACCGATAAACGCGGGCAAATTTGGAATGGAGATAGTTTGAGTCTCGGGGAAGGACATAGGCTTCTTGAAAACGACACGTGTGAGTCCGTTTTTTTCTATGATTGAGGAGTTGCCTTGTTAATCCTACACAAATAACCGAATTTAGTGCGGATGTAACCGCGGGCAAAAGCTAGTACGAATTATGTTTAAAAGTAATAAGTGTTAAAATAAACGAGCAACTACAGAATAATTTACCCCCACCAGTTATTGATAAAGTGTATCTAAGAAGTTGATCCAGGTTTTATTATTATTAAATTTTTAAATTTATTAAATTTTAGTAAACGAAGGAGTATTTTTTTATATTAAAATATAAATAAAATACATTTTAACATATGTAATAGTTTTGAGTAAAAAATAAACTTATCTATTTACTTTAATGTACTATACTATGATTTTTACAATCACAACATAACTTTTGCTTTTGTATTCAAATAAATAATGTAAATACAATGAAAAATATTTGAAAAATTTAGATTTTTCTACTATTTTATATATATACTCTACGAACTCTTTAGCGTAGGTAATACATGTTCCGCCATCAGAGCATACGCTTGCTGCACCGTCTCAGTGATGTCTAGGGCAGGTTTGTCGTTGGCAACCAACCATGTGCTTCCACTGCTCCCATGTTTAAAAACCTCCACCAAACCTCGGGCTGCAGAGTCTGTCCTACAAAAGACAATACCTACGTTGGTCAAATATCCAAATATTTTGAAATATTCTTAAAATTAAGATATATTTACTAAAGCAAACTTGTTTCAGTAACGTAAGAAATTTTGCATTCGTTTTAAGAAATGCTTAAAAGAAAAACACTATGCTTATATCCGAGATTCGAGACATTATATCCCACGATATCCCAGAACATATCATTTGACATATAAAGTCTTGGGTTTTTGATAAAGTGATACCATTTTTATAATGTAAATTAAATTTATTAAATATTTTTTGACAAATTACTTCATTTTCTTTAGGCGGCAAAGCTTTGGCACCGACGACGTTCATAATTTGTGATTTAGTAAGATTAAATAAATGTCATTTTTAGTAAAATATCAATAGTATAAGACATGTTAGAAGATTGATAAAGCTGGAAATTATGTGTTGGATACACATAATGGCTTTTGCTAAATCTATTCGCAGAGATTAAATTATTTATAAACACTAAGAATAGCAATAGACCTAAGATGTTGCCTTGAGGAACACTAGCAGCAATCTCACACCCAGATCTATTGCTTTACCAAACCAACATTTACTGCGATATATTCAGATAACAAATGGTGTCTAGTATCATGGTTAACGCAGTTTAATATGTTGTATAATAGAAGAGTGCTATTAAATTAAGCTACCTGGTATCCATATCATTGCGTATATCATCTGATATTTAAGCATATGCAGTGACAAACATTAAAAAAAACAAAAATTGAAATGAATTAAGAAGTTTGTTTATATTTAGAAAGTTTGAAAACTGGCGATGTACTTACTTGATGTAAATCATACAAAGTAAAACATTAAAAAGGTTTCAATCACTTATCTATTTACCGTTGTCTGGACAAAGAAAAGGCATTCTCCAATCTCTTGTCCATATCTTTATCAAAACTCCCCATATTGTCCACGCTCATCAGCGACGTGTCCGTAACTCCAAAGCAGATGGTCAAAACTCGAACACCGGTTCTTGAATAATACTGGTCTAACTAAAATGAAAAAGTTACCTGAATGTTCTTAGCAGAAAGAAGTAAACTTTTTTGGGTCAAAGGGTGCCAAACGCCATTTGTATGTCGTCCGTTTGTTTAAATATCTGTCACAGAGCTTTACCTTTTTAAGCATACTAAGCAGCCGATGGAAACATTGACAGCATTGGTTTAATTGTGGCCTCCGAGAATATATATTGATTGAGCTTCTTAGTGGCCTCTAATCTTACGAAAAATATAAAACCGGCCATGTCGATTTACGCACAGTGTAGGGTTTCGTAGTAACCGTAGTAACTAAATTTAAAATAAAAAAAGGGTCGGTACCTATATATTTGAGAGACACATTATCCGAATTCCGAACAGCATGCGCTTATGAGTACAGCTGCCTCTCACTGGATAGGTTACCTCGATTCGCCGCCGTCCCCGCCGCCGCCGCCTAGTCCAATGCGTTATTCGAACGTAAACATTGTTATTAATTTAGTAAATATTAGTATTCAGAATTTTTTAATTTTATTTTTCTATAATGTTACATGGTTCATAAGCTTTTATTCAATACCTGTTTTATACAAGTATCTACCAACTTTATCTGAGTACCTTGTGGAAATTGTAGAATTGTTATGTAATTTGTACAAAATTTCTTCCCTCAAACTATGGGGAGAAATATTTATACCCATTTTATGTGTTTGTGAGAGGGGTACGCTAAAAAATTTATATGTACTGTGGGAACCCATGCCAAACTGCAGCTTTCTAGTATTATTGGTCTCTGAGTTAAGCCGCGGACAGACAGAGAGACAGGCGGACGGACGGACATGGCGACACTATCCTTCCTTTTCTTCCTTCCTTTTCTTGTTGACTAAGGAACCCCTTAAAATTAATAAACTATTACCAACATTCTTCCTTTAATAAAAACAAATTAATTTTTGTATTAAACAGTAAGGAGGCTGAATAGTAGGAACTTTCTAACGATAATATACTAGTCTTTAAATCTAGGTATCTTTATGTTTAGCCTTTAATAAACACTTGTTGTAATTACTGCAGCTAATATGAAGGAAGAAGAAATAGGTAGGATGAAAAGGTTTACGGTGCTAAATTTGATACCTACGTAGGTAAATTTGATTGATGTGATGAACAAGGATGACGCGATATGTTACTGAGCGTGCGTGAGTAGTACATCTCTAGTAATGAGATTTCATTGAAATACATAAAAAAAAATTAATAGCTTGTAATATATCATCGTTATAAAAAATGCTTTTTTTCAGGGTCTGAAGCACTATCATGGCTATGCTTTGGAAAAGTTGTAAACTAATATCACTTAGAACTTAAAGATTCCTTTGCCAATAGCTTTAAAAAAACAGTGGAAACGGGTCAGTTTAGGATTTTATCTATCGAACAAAAGTTCAATAATCGTATTTTTACATGTTTCAGGGTTGTTGAAACGGATATATCCCGAAGAACACTGTTATCAAATTTTATTCGGATCTGCTCAAAGGATGAAATTAAATTTTTTTTTTTTTAAATTATTGTAACTTGTGGTTTCAGTTAGTTAAGATTGTGCAGATAACTTACGCCAATACAGTTGCTAAACTGTATAACTGCGGATTTAGTAGCCCAGTATATTGGCATATGAGGCAGTTGGCAAAGACCGGCTATTGAGGAGATATTGATAATGGTGCCACCTTTTCCTTGCTCATCTTTGCGCATCAACTCCAATCCCTTCAGTGTGCCGGTAACCAAGGCAGTCTGCAATCAAATGCAATCAATGCGGTCAGAACAAGTTACTTTTAATACGTACTTTCGTGTTTGTGAAATGTAACTTTAAAAACGTAGACTTACGAAATTAATGTCTATTTGATTTCTATAGGATTTCAAGCTATCATTCATGATTCCTGCATTGTTTATAACCACGTCTATACAGCCATTGTTTTGCACAACGTAGTCAAAAGCTCGGAACAATTCTTCTGCATTTCTCACATCACATTTTATGAATTTTACTTTATTATCGCCATATTTTGTATTTAATTCATTTTGTAAATCAATACCCGAATCTTCTGCAACATCCAGAATAGCAATGTACTGGAAAATAAATGTTTTACAATTAAATAATTCAACAGTACCAAACAAACGGTAGTTTGCTGCTTCAATCTTACAACTTGTCGCGACACAAAAGTACCAGAGTAGCTTAAATTACCACTCTACAGCCCAACGTACTTGAAAACTTGGGCTCAATTCGACTGAGATACGTTTGACGAGGTCTAGCTATACCAAACTTTGTCTTATACCACTAAGGTGGCAAACAAGCACACGATCTGCCTGATAGTAAGCGGTCACCGTGGCCTATGGACGCTTGTAACACCAGGGGTATCACTCGCGCGTTGCCCACCCTTCAAAAAGCCAATAACTTCTTTCTTCAAGAACCCCATATTGTAGTCCTTAGAGAAAACCTTGGCATGAGCTCATTCCACAACCCAAGCGTTCACGGGAGAAAGTTTCTCTGAAATCGCACTGTACGCGACCATTTCGGTTCTAGAGTGTGAGAATGAATTCCCTGCCGATGGCGAGCGGTGCGATTGTAGAAAGTAGCCGTGAGCATCATTTCGAACAATTCCTCAGAACCTAACCCATTGTACAAGCGGTAGAACACACACAGGGAGGCAAAGTCTCTCCTCAGACTTAAGGGTTCGATACAGCAAGTGAGTTTGGGATCGTCGATAATTCTCACAGCCCTTCGTTGAACCGATATTTCCTTTCGTGCATCTTCTTCCATTTATCCTCTCTTCCAAACCACCTTAAAATATGTTTCTCACTTCATCTTCTTTTACTCCTTAAAGCTTTCGTATTACACTATTTAAAATCTTATTCCCACAGCATTATAAAAGTTTATACCTTGATTTTCTCCAATAGTAAATTCTTTACCACACAGGCACCGATGCCGTTAGCACCACCAGTGATCAACACTACCTTATCTTTCAAGCCGTACGCCATATCTGTCGATTAGTACCGATTTCACTTGAATCGTTTACAGTAACGGAAAATTATGCAATTCTAGCTGTACTCAAGTGATTTTCTACCGGCAATTACCTGTATCCTTTAATGTATTGTTTGAATATTTATGTACAAAAGGAAAAAGGATGTAGGAAACTAATTTGTTAAAGTAACTGGTTCTATTTAGTGTATTAGTTGTTTTTCATCAGTATGTGCAGGCAAAGCGGGTGCTTAATTACTAACTTAATTACTCCCACTGGCTTTTTCTTAGTCACTTCTTACCATCCTTATACACAATGTTGGTACTATCAACTACTGCCTATAGAATAGGCAAGCTACGTTATTTGTCAACCGATTAAAAAAATATTTCTCTATTCGTTTGAAGGTAAGTAAATTTTTTAGTGTGTACTCTAAAGTATAAAAGCAAATAATAGAAACCGACCTACGTTAAATTACCGGTACAGCGCCATTTAGCATATTATTAAGAGAAACAGTATCACATTTGTTTGTTGGAAACAGTATTCAAAGTTAAGCAATGTCGGGCTTGGTCAGTACTTGGATGGGTGACCGCTTACACACACACACTCACACACAAGGTTTGTTTTTGTCTTTTTTCAAAAATTACGTAAATTTACATGCGTGTTATTAACATCGTTCAAGTGCAAGTCAGACTAGCGCACCGTCGTCGATTTCAAACCACGATTTACGTAATTTACTAACAAAAAATAGCTGCAAAGCGGTCACCCATCCAATCACTGACCAAGCCTGACTTTGCTTATCTTTGAACGTAAATTTACATGCGTGCTATTAACATTTGTCAAGTGCAAATCGGACTAGCGCACCGTGGGTTCCAAATCACGATTTACGTTATTTACAAACACAAACAAAACAAAAAGTGTGCCGCTAAGCAGTCACCTATCCAATCACTGACCAGTCCCGACGTTGCTTAGTTAGCTAGCTTTTTGTCCGGCAGACGCATACGAGCATAGTTGACGATAGTTGCTCTGATAGCATGAACATTAATGCTGATGTAAACTGGTAGGATTATATTCTCTGTGGCTGATGTCTCACAAGGCTCTGTGCTGTCTCCTACGCTGTTTCTACTGCATATCAATGACATGTTGGATATCAACAACATCCATTGCTATGCAGATGACAGTACTGGAGACGCTTATTATACACTGGTCGTGCAAGCATCCCTCGGTCCGTTGTAGAGAAAAAACATGCAGAACTTGTGTCTCAAATCGAGACCTCTCTGTCCAAGGTCTCTGACTGGGGACGGGAAAACATGGTCCAGTTCAACCCTACAAAGACACAAGTCTGCGCTTTCAACGCTAAGAAAACCCCATTTCGTTCATATTTTAGTGTCTTAGAAAGAATAATAAATAAATATATTATTCAGTTTCTTAGTTACCCAATAACTTTTTGTAATAGTTATAATGGCAGAAGAGAATGTTATCAGTCATCTCAATTTTGAACGTGACATTTTGTTTAATGATTTAGAGAAAAAGTTAGAATTTTTAGAGTCAGATTAGCTTCAGTAACGAGAACTTACGAAAATTTAAGCTAAATTAGGAAATTCCCTTATTAAATTAAAAACCTTTGACAAGGAAAAAGAACGTACTAACAGAGATAATTTTAACAAATTATATACCGATGTCAAGGTCGCAGCTGATAAACTAAAACGTTTAGCAAACTCACGAAATAAAGACGTTCAAAATTTAAATAATTCCACTTTATCTCAAGGTTGTTTCCACGTTCAACCTAAGATGAAATAACCACCTTTAACCCTACTGGCATTCCGGGGACAACCTACGGCGTGGAATTCTTATATCGATTTATTTTAATCTATTATTCATAATAACGAAGCACTTTCGGACATAGAAAAGTTCAGTTATTTATTATTATCATTACCTGATGAACCATTTTTAGTAAAATCAATTCCATTCACGTCTAATTATTAAATGGCGGCATTTGATTGTTTACGACATCGTTATGAAAGCCGTCGCGTCATATCCACAAAACATTTAGAAAAAAATCTAGACGTTGAAAATATGTCTGACAAACCTAGCTTGAGTGAACACGGTATCCGCAATATTTTAAATGTTTACCAAGAAAACCTTACAGCTTTAAAGCTATGTAATTTCCCGTTGATCAAACGTATTACTTAGAAAACTTTCGCCATTTGAGTTATCTTTGGATTCTTCCTACAAAGTACCTAAAACAAGTGAATTACCGACTGTCTAGGAAAGGATCTAGCCGCGAGTGCAGTTATGAATTCTGCGACATCATCCGTGACTCAAACTCAAACTCGATGACAGGATGTACCATTATAGAGCCCTTGTTGAACAGCGAGCTCAAATTTCTTTAATCACTAAAGGGTGCGTACAACGTTTATGTTTACCACGCCTTCGGAAAGACATCACTATCTGTGTTACAGGAGTCGGTGATGTTCAGTCTGTACGACCTCACGGTACGCTGTGTTGTGCTATAACGCCTCATAACAAGCGACATTCTAAACTAACGATAAAAGCACATATTTTACTAAAAATAGCAAATTATAAGTCCAAATGTAAACGATTTTAAATAACAAAAATAAATATTAAAGATGCAAATGATTGTGTAGGAAATGTTATTCATGATTTAATTAATATTGACGAGTATAACTATGTACTTAGATAGTTATTGAGTAGAGTCCTCTTTAGGCAATGGATATATTTTTATTACAGGTTGGTCCGTTTAAACGAGTAGGTGTTGCCTATTCAAAGCGTTACGATACGTACCTACTACCCCGTCACGACCTGGGTGTAGAGAGAGAGGCGGGAATGCTGTACGTACGTACCCCTTGTAAGTTTCTGTTATCTTTATTATTTAAGGAATAATTTTGTTTTTTTTTTTTTGGTCAATAAAGATATTATCTATTATTATTAATTTTAATATTTTCCTAAAATTTTGTGTCGTTACACCAAAGACTTCGAGTTCTGTAATCTGTCCTATGGACTGCGTATATAGTACCTAGCCTTACAAAATTGACTATCATTTAGAAAAAGACAAAGTTAACCTGTGGTCAAGAAGCTTATATATATGGAGAAATATATATAAATAAAATCCATATATAAGCTTCTTGCCTGTGGTCATCTTTTCTCTTTCTATCTACGTCAGCCATTTTGTTTGTTTATGTTTATTAAAACAAGAGGCTCGCTGAATCTATCACACTGTTGGGACTATTTTTTTTAACAGCTGGCTAGGAAAATGGGAAATGCGCTGTCCATGTCTTTAGAGAAACCATAGATAATTATGACTTTAAAGAAAACAAATCCCTTTTGAGCTTCGGTGTGACCAGATTCAGCAAGATCTTGCTAGTTTAGCAGGATTGGACCCGGATTTTAAATTTTTTTTGAACAATAATTACTTTAAAATAAACACACTTTTATTAATGGTTTTTTAAAAGTTATATATATTTTCTATGGTGCGTTGATAATAAAAGATCTAATTTTAATTCTATTATTATAAAAATTACAAAAAAAGGCATAATAGTAATTTAAAACTTTGGCAACTAAATAGTTCCACTCAATAATTAAATAGAAAAAATTGAAATAGCTTTTTTTAGCAACCATAATAATAAGCTCGAGAAAAAAACATTTTATTCAACAATCATTTACATTGAATGGTTTATGTTCACTTGCTTAAATAAAAACTAAACATTTTACTGTGGATGAAGATTAATGTCGATTTATTTTTTAAAAGTATGGGTATATTGCTAGTGTAAATTGGTATAAGTAAACATTGATCATTTAACACCAGATTTCTCAAAAGATGCAATTCGACTTATACCAATAATGTTTAATATTTGGTCGTGAAGAAGGATTAATGTTAATTTGTATTCTACAAAGTATATAATATTGTTTTATAAAAAGTTAGAAGTGAAAATTAATCTTTTAACACCGGATATATCAAAAGATAAAAATGAACTTATCTCGTTCAACACAACCAAAATACAAAGCTGTTAAATGATATCTTTAATTGCACCATTTTTCACAATATAATTCGCCAGATATACCATTTAGCACAATCTTCACTTCGTCATTTTGAGAGATAAATTAGCTACGATTACACCAAAAGATGCGAAATTTTATTTAAGAATTTTGGTTTATATAACGTAAAAAGATCATAAGTGCACTTCAACCCCTTTTCACTAGAGCCTCAGATATAAATTAACTTCTATAAAGTAAAATATTAAATAGATTATTTTGCGTTACTATTTTGTCACTAATAACTAATAAACACTATCGCTATGTATATGGAGTATCGCGCCATCTAGTCATAAGCAAAATGTATTAGTCGCAGTCGATTTTTAGCAGTAAAATGTCTTTGACAGGGACCATATATTTGTTTCTATGATATTTCTTAGTGGCCATCCATTTAATACGTTACGCGCTTAGGGGGGAGGGGAGGTCATGCAAAGTGTGACAAAGGCAAATTGTTCATACTAAAATTGGCTAAAAAGTGTGACAAAGAGGGATGAGGGGTGTCTAAAATTAAGAAAGTATACGTGACGTACTAAATGGATGGATGGTAAAGTCGGTATACGGGCGAAAGTTTTACGTGACAATGATTTTATGTCTGTCTCTCTCGCTCTTAGGCGGGCGCGTGCCTCTCACTCGCTCTCATTGTGAGCGCATAACGTGAGCGGAGCGTAACGCAGTTTCTTGAAGTGTCACCCGGCAAACCAATTTATAAGACGTTGTCACGTCAAAAACCCGCTGCTTAATTTAAATCGGTTATATCTTGTGAATTATTCGTTTAAATCATACAATGTTAAGGTCAATTTTAATCAACATTACATAACTAAGGTACCAAACTAGCATACTTATTTGAATAAGGATTGATAATGAATAGGAGAAAACAGCTAAACAAATCGCGTAATATTTTCCATTATTAGTTTAAATTAGAATATATTTATTGTAAGTCTACCTTAGGAGATAGATATATGCTATGACTGACTTTATTTTGTCATATGTCACGTTTTGTCATAGCCTGTGCTTCTTCCAAATAAATACTGTAGCTTATGTTAAAAAAAATGTTTAAATCGGTCTAGTAATTTTAGAGACTACCTATTAAAAACAAAAAAAAGAAAGTTTTTCTTTTAATAATATTAGTATAGATCACGTTTAGTATTCTAAGGGTAGGTTCAATTTTGATTATTTGCGAGAAATCGGGTATTTTTCAGTTTATATAGTGATATTTCTTGCATACCGTTCTTTTATTTTCACCCTCCTTGACTTGTGTCGAGTTAAGTAAATAATAATAAAAAAATAGTACGACTTATTGAGCAACGCATTTTATATCTATTTAAACTAGTAGTTTGCTACGAACTAAAGTCTCATTTTTACTCATTTATACACACTTTATTAAATTTCAGTCAAAAAGGTATGTAACTGATATACCACTCGGGAATATTTGCTTATTTTATACAATCTCTCTTGCAGCCTATATCTCCGTAACCCTTCAACCAATCCTGCTCATTATCAAATTTTAAAAATCTATCGGCATTCAGTACTTGTGTACAAACCATAAAAATCAAAGCTCAGCAAAAGCAGTATAACTTGAAAAAAGAGTGCCACAAAAACAAAGTTACAACGATACAAAAGCTTTACAATATCACTACTTAGACCTTGCATTCGCTTCACTCGCTTAGTAAAAATAATGTAACTTTATTTTTCTGAATTTAGAGCCACAGAAAATATTATTAAATCATCTCGAAATTTATTACCTCTGCTCAAGGAACGTTCGCAGGGAAATTATAAAAAATATTGTTTCATGTTTACAGCAAAGGCTTTATGGTCAAATTTTGATTTGCCTATGATTTTTTCTAATTTTGAGTAGAAATACTTGTATAAAAGTCTCGAATAATATCGTTTTAGCATTTTCTGAAAAGTAATAAGCAAACTTAGCAGATTTCTCTGTGCTAATTAGCTGAATTGTAAATTTAAATATAGTAACACTAGAGCTGACAGTGACAGTAGTTATAATAAAAAAGTGCTTACACGGTTCACGTTGTTCGTAGAGAAAACAAATAAGTTGTGTGTGACTCACGTTCGATAAACAGTTTTCTTAGATTATTACAAAAAAAGATAAGTGGTGCGTGGTTTCAGGCAGCGTGGTAATTTTAATTTAACAGTGTAATTAAAAATGAATCCATACCAACAAGTAAGTACCTAAATTTTGGTTCCTATTAGAAGTAACCTTGTTTTGTTTATCACAAATAATAAGTCAAATACTCGCCATAATTATATCGTTGTAGTCAAATTTGATAATTATTTTTATTTTAAGGGACATACGGGATATCCTCAACCGCAATATCTTCACAATATTGGATTTAGCAACTCTGCCCCACAATCGTTCGGCAATCCTATGCCAATGCCGGGATTTCCCACAATGGGCTATCCGGCACCCCAGCCAGGGTATCCCAATCAACCCTCGGGCTATACACAAGGTTACCCGCAACCTAGTAGTGGGTACCCTCAACCCACTCAAGGATATCCTCAATCTAGCCAAGGATATCACCAACCGAGCTCTGGATATCCTCAGCCTACTCCAGCTCAAGGGTATCCATCTCAAGGTTATCAACATTCTACTCACACAGGGTACCCACAAACACAGGCCAATGCAGGGTATCCGCAGGCTAACCACTATCAGGGACATCAACAACATAATGAATCTCATATTCAGAATCGGCAATCATTCAAAGTTTCAAGTGCAGTGCATAGTGTACCTAAGGTATGTTGATATTTACCTTATTATCTTCCTCACTCATGATATGCAAGGTTCATAGCATAAGCTTTGCTATTGTTCACTTATTATGAATGTCATTATAATGAAAGAATACCTTATGCACAGTAAAATCATTACCCTTCATTGATATAAGATAAAATTAATAAGCACATAGGTAAATATGCTTCATTCAACACAATCATAACTTTTGATTTCAATTTACAAATAGTGAAAACTTAATTACACATATTAGGTGCAATATTGGTATATTCATGTTTCAACTCTACAGTATGGCTACACTAACTGAAGAATATTTAAACAATAATTGTTGTTTAACCTGTCACTTTGTATAAACAAATATCACATTGACATTTGTGATGTCACTTTGTATAAGCAAATATAACATTGACTGCTCAAGTGTTACAAGTGTTGTTCCAAGGTTAACTCTAAGCAGTTTAATATCAGAAAAGCCCCAGGAGTAACAAAATTTAATAATTTAGGTGAATCTGAACAAAATTTACAAACTGCAGTGCACTGAATTTCTTTAAATTACAAATTTAACTAATTAAAATATGTTATTAACATATAGAGCTACACACGAAATGCTTTATATTATTTAATTTAATTTTATTCATCAATATAATTTCAGTAAATTATTAAATAGGTAGCTAAAGTTTTATTAATAATTGCCTTAATATTTTTGCAGTAAACAATATTTATCATTACTATCAAATTAAAAGATTTTCCCATACAACCTATGGCAATAATCACTATAAACATTTAACTATATGAAATCAACAAAACCTATGGTTACCAAATAAGAACTGAAATTCATGGATCAATTATACTTTTTGTGACAAAAAATAAATAACAATTATTTTAAAAATATTTAAGGAGCTTAATTTTTATATGGTTATTATTGCCATAGGTTGCATGGAAAAAAGCTGTTTTAGTTTGAACTTAAATATATTCCTTAAAGTAATCAATGCTATACATAGCATTATTGGTTGTCTTCCAATAAATCCTGTTTACCTCAGAAATATCTAGACCCTTTTGTACAATAATAAAACTGTTAAAATACAATTTTATTGTGATTAGTAAACTGAATGATAAAGCAACTAATAATTTTAAAACAATGTAAAACCCAATAATGTTTGAATTGAATGAAATAATTCACTGTTTCTTAACATTTTTACTATAGTCAGCTTATTGATTTCTGCAAGTGTGTGTTATTTACACACATAACATTATTGTTTACTGTCACAAACAATTTTGTCTAACAAATATCATAATACTTAGTAAGTATGCTGTACCTGTATTTTATACTTGGTTTGCTATTTGGGTATTTTGCTATTATTTTTGCGAACAGTGTCTAATATTAGTTTTAATAATAACCCAAGTAAACATCTGTCTCAATTATATCTTAATAGTTCACTCTGCTAACCATTTCAAGATAATAAAGAAAAAAAAATCACAACACTTGTCCATGAAGATAGATACTGCAAATGTCAACTGTGACAGCTATCCGATAATAGGGATCATATTATATACCTGTTGCCGATAGTAAATATTCCATTCCAATCATATTAGGGGTCAGCCGCCTATCACCATATATCAGGCAACAACCAGAATCAAGCTAACTTTTACTTACACAAATTGTAACTCTTGTGGTCCCCACTAAAAATCTAGCCCATCATGGGCTTCACTTCAGTTAAGAATTGGAAAAAAAACCGGGTTGTGTGCTATGAGATGAACTCTGCTAAGGCACAAACAAAATGGAAATTAAACTTAGATAAGAATTTTAACATTTATAAAATTATTAGATCTAGTATGTATTTGTTTTTAATTTAATAACATGTTTGCTATCTGGAATGCTGATTTCTCTGGAATGTATCTATTGTGTAAAGTGGTCATTTACTGCAATCAATGCTTGTAGCAGAAAAGCTTTCTAACTATGTGAGGATCACATTTATAATACCATTTTGCTAAAAACAGCTTTTGCAACTTTTATTGCTGTAACCACCCATATAATAGTTACAATTTGTCCTCCATTAGGAATTCAATATATGCTAGTTAAATACTCCATCCCATTTTTGTTGCATATTTATGACTTATTTTAAAATTTATATTATTGTAGACATGCTTATGATTTGTGATAAACAAAAAATTGGTGCTCATTTATTTAAGATTTGTAAGGTTATGGTATTTCTATGCTACTAACAGAAATGTGCTATTGCTTGTTAATGTTTTGCCTTTTTTTCTATCATGTCTCAAACATGTACCATCCAATCTGCATATAAAATGAAATGAAGTAATAGGGGCATTTTGTTAACAAGCATTATACATATTGAATGCACTCAATGCTGTCTATATTAATGACTTATAATAAAACCAAGAGCATGTCAATATGTAGTTATAATAAAACCAAGAGCATGTCGGGTCACGCTTAGTGTTGGATTGTTGTTTGGATTTGCAAAAAACCTTAATTTCGGTTGTCTAAAGACAAATATTTGCCTATAAAATTAAGTCCGAATGGTTTGATATGAAAAGAGTTTCAATTAAGATAAAATGCAGAAAAAGATGGTTTAATTTAATTTAGTTTAATAATGACAGTAAATAATTACTTACTGCAAAAAAATGCCTGGTTTTATGAAATGATCAAAAGTATTTTCTAACACATTTTTTTGTTATTGTGTGTTAATCTTAAAAGGTAAGTAGACATCAAGCGTTACTACTGTTTAGTGAATAATTTTAAGAGGAATAATTCCGTAATACATTGTTTTCATATAACTCTATTGGCATGGTGGCATGGTGGCATGATGTTTTCCAACATCTTCAACAACAATCATCTTATTTTAGCCAATTTACACAAAACCTTAATGACCCATACACCTAAGCAAACCATCCTCATGAGTCACTATGTCAATTGATAAAAACCTGTTGAAAACTCATTCAATAGATTTTGGGCTAATGCGTTCAGGCAGACATACAGACAGACGCGGCGGGGGCGACTTTGTTATGTTATATATATGTATATTTGTTATAGTGATATATGTAGATTATTTTGTTGATATTCAATTTGTTTTGGAATAAAAAGTTGCCACATTTGATATTTTTTACGCTTTTGAAAACGCCAGTTTCGCCACCGACACCTAGAGTTCGTGTAGCTTTGAAATGTTACTAACAACATTTTTGGTTGCAAATCGAATGTATGTCATACATATTACGATAATAATACACATACTACAATAAACAATGAATTTGTGTCAGCAGTTTTACAGATTTGAACCAAAACCACCAGCCTTGGCACAAGCTTAACTTTTCGGTGGCAAAAGTGTCCAAAATAACAAAATATCGTAAACGAACGCTTCACAGTTACAGATGATTATAAAATTATGATATATTTTTAAAACCAATAAACAGATGAAAATAAACATTCCTCATCCCACAACAAACACGCCAAAAGTGCTATAATTGTAAATATTTCTGGACACATCACATCACACAGAACAGAAATTTTTTTTCAATAATATTTTCTGCACCTTCTTAAATCTTCATTTCATTTTGTAGGTTTATGATTCATCGCAAAGATCATCAGTTGATGCTGCACTGACCCAAGTGTGTTCTCTGTCTCCATGCGGACCATTATTTTAATGTGTTCTGGCATCTTTTAAACTTTGTGCAAGTGGTGTTGTGTTTGAGGCATCCCAAAACTCTTTTTGATGATTAGGCCTTCAGTCGACCAGTGACCAAGGCTGGTTTAACCCAGCCGAAATGTTGGGATAAAGGTGTTTTGCCAAATAACAACGCGTTTAATCCCGTTTCCGTTGTAGAAATAGAACGCGTAAATTTAAAAACTTATACTTATTGTTGACCATAAATTGTGTCCTTTTTGTTTCATATTTGGTGCTAAGATTTTAAGTATTCATTAGGTATGTTGGTTATTGCCAATGGTCAAGCTAGTGTCTTTGGTTTGAGTTACTTTGTCTGTTTTTAAGATAATTACAAAAATTGCTCTCCGAATGTGAGTGGTATTTGCTTTCTAAATCAGATTCAACAGATGCTGACAGAGCGAACGAAGGTCAATTTTTTGTGCCCAAATAAGGGAAGCTGATTGGTAGTTTTCTATTTAATTATCTTCTCTATTATCTATCTTCCCCTTAAGTCACTGAAACTCATCATGAGCATTGCAAGGTTTTTGTGTGCAGATCTTTGTATGTGCCGTTCATATGTGCTTTAGTAGTTATCATGAATATATCCTTTGCGTTAAGAGAAAGTTTCCATTTTGATTGTTAAAATTTTTTTTCGGATACTAAAACTCTTTTTAGGGTTCCGTACCCAAAGGGTAATTAGCGGAACCCTATTACTAAGACTCCGCTGTCCGTCCGTCTGTCAACAGGTTGTATCTCATGAACCGTGATAGGTAGACAGTTGAAATATTCACAGAAGATGTATTTCTGTTGCCGCTATAACAACAAATACTAAAAAACCGAATTAAATAAATATTTGAGGGGGGCTCCCATACAAAAAACGTGATTTTTTGCCGTTTTTATAGATAATTATACGGAATCCTTTGTGCGCGAGTCCGACTCTCATATTCCTTAAATTGGTGGTGGCCGAGGATTTTTAAACCCACTTCACGTCTCAAGTGGCGGAGGTTCGAACGTCAGTCGGCGTGTACCAATGAGTCTTTTCTTAATTTCTCAAGTAACCTGATTTATTTATTCACACCACTGACTTTTCGGTGAAGGAAAACATCGCAAGAAACTGCATACGTTATGAAAAAAAAAGACGTATGTTAAGTCCACAATCCGCACTGGGCCCGCGTATGGACTATGGCCCAAATCACCCTCGCTTATGAGGGTAGGCCGTGCACTGACGTGCGTGCGTGGCTGGCGAGGATTGATCATAATGCTCTAAATAACTATTCTTTCTTTGCATTTTTTTTATACCACTAAGGTGGCAAATAAGCTTGCGGTCGGCCTAACTGTAAGCGGTCAACACAGTCTATGGCTACTTGCAACACATGGGGCATCACACGCGCGATGCCGACCCTTAAAAATCTATGCATATTAGATTTAATAGTATTTTCACTGTTTTATGGGCTTTTCTTTTTATTTATTTTTTTATACCACTGAGGTGGCAAGCAAGCCTACGGTCCGCCTGATGGTAAGCGGTCACCGTACCCTATGGACGCTTGCAACACCAAGGGCATTACTCGCGCGTTGCCGGCCCTTCAGAAATCTCATAGCTTCTTTTTTGAAGAACCCCATACTGTAGTTCTTAGAGAAAACCTTGGCAGGGAGCTCATTCCACAATTTAAGCGTTCGCGGGAGGAAGTTTCTCTGAAACCGCACTGTACGCGACCATTTCGGTTCTAAAGTGTGAGAATGAATTTCCTGCCGATAGCGAGCGGTGCAATGGTAGAAAGTAGCCGTGGGCATCATTTCGAACAATTCCTCAGAACACAACCCATTGTACAAGCGGTAGAACACACACAGGGAGGCAAAGTCTCTCCTCAGACTTAGGGTCTCGATACCGCAAGTGAGTTTGGGATTGTCGACAATTCTCACAGCCCGTCGTTGAACCGAGTCAAAAGGGCCAAGCTGGTATCCGGGTGCACCTGCCCAGAGATGGCAGCAGTACCCCATATGGGGCCGAACTTGCGACTTGTAAAGTAACAACCTTTGCCCCGACGTGAAGTACGGCTTCGCTCTGTTGAGTACACCAAGTTTTTGGACGCCAGCTTTACTTTGTCTAGCAAGTGATCTCGGAACTGAACATCTCTGGAGATGTAAACGCCAAGGATCCCAATGCTCTTGGAGATGGAGAGGGGAGTGTTCTGGAATTGTGGGACTACAGTGAATGGGGTTTTCTTAGCGGTGAACGCTCAGACTTGTGACTTTGAAGGGTTGGATCGGACCAAGTTTTTCCGTCCCCAGTCAGAGACCTTGGACAGACCGATCTCGATTTGAGACACAAGTTCTTCACGTTTTTCCTCCACAACAGAACGAGGGATGCCTGCACGGCCCGTGTAATAAGCGTCTCCAGTATTGTCATCTGCATAGCAATGTATGTTGTTGATCTCCAACATATCATTGATATGCAGTAGAAACAGCGTAGGAGACAGCACAGAGCCTTGTGGGACACCAGCATTAATGTCCGTGCTATCAGAGCAACTACCGTCAAATGAGTTGGTGGTGAATAATGCTGATCATAACCAATACATCCAAGACCACTATACCATAGTATATTGGTATTGGCGTCTGCTTCGCGTTCTGAGGGGCGGTATATGTACCAGTGAGATTATTCTAATTTTCCGAACATTGTTTCGTTCTTACCACTGGCTTAATTCAGTGTAAGAAAACATCGTGAGGAAACCTGCATACGTCAAAGAGTACTATGTGATGGACAATGGCCCGAATCGCCCTCGCCTCGATGCCTCAACAATGGGGACTATGATTACTAAAGTATGTACAGGTTTTTTACGGATATTCTGTAAAGCGTTTATTTGGCTTTTTAGATCCTGCTCCAATCTTGGACGTGCCGGTAAGATTGCTAAGTCCTAGTCATGAACTTTCCCGGAGAAGTTTTTGCTTTGGATGGTTTACATTGAGATGTTTGCCCTCAACTCTGTCCATAGTAATTGTCAAAGTATTTACGACTGTCATGCTTTAACGCCGTCACATATTTTTACCTCACGTGGGGCAGCTCATTGCCACAGTCGTCATCATTATCGATCAGTAGACAGATCTTCCGCCCCCCTCTCTGACCTTCTGACCGCAGATATTGGATATTATTCTTTGCAGGATAGTTTTATTAGGTTCCCAAACTTGGCTAGCTAGGCCGTGGTGCTCAGCTGTCTTTTCAACTGTCAGTTTCTTTTTCTATCAGTCAGCTGTTTTTCCAGCTGTTACTGCCTTTCCAGCGCGTCTACATTTCATTGCGTGGCCTAGTAATCTATGGTTTCACCTTGTGAACGTCACGTGGCCATCCTGCTGCAATCGTCTTAAAACATAATTCATGAAAAAAAATATTTCCTTAGTAAGGTCTTTGGATGATAAAATTCTTTTTTGCACCCTTTTTTCAAAATGCCTCAAAACCTCAAAATCCTCGACCCTAAAACCTCACATTTACACTCACAATAGTTTCAATGATTTTTAAACAGGACTGGTATATTCTTTAATTATTGCGTTAAAAAAACGGACGTAAAAATACTTTTGGACAAAAGTTTTGTTAGACCCAGGACACCTGATAGCTAAGGCTTTAATAGTGTAGTACATATTGTTAAAATGTATGTACTTTCAGAGACAAATCGACTGAGACCAAAAACGACGAAGCTATTTTGAAGTAGTTCCTATGCCTACCTTCCAGCTTCGTCATCAGACCCGTCCAGGGTACCAGCTAGGTGTATAGTACTAGTCAAGACAAATCAAGCCCAAACACGACGGGTTTTTGTTGTGTTATTCGGCTCCATCATCGGACCGGTTCTATGGTACTAATAAGATCCCAGCTATTGCTTGAAAAATAGTTTGCGAATGTTGAAAAGATAATAAGGGTTTTCTAAGATTTTAGACATAAGTGATAAGCTAGATACGGAACCTAGTATAGGGTTATAATAATAAATTACAGTTGTATGCCTGACTAATAACCTCTTGGGTTGTTTTGCGAATTTAATTAGAAACCCTTATTTTTTATTTCTATGTGATTTTCATTTAATAGCAAGTTGTTTATTTTTCAAGAAGTTTATGGTGAGTAAGTATAATTAGCTATGTACAACTTCAGTAAGGTCGTTATATAGCAAATTCAAATTCAAATTGTCTTTATTTGCTAAATATTATGGTGGTACATTATAGTAGGTGTTAAATTATATAAATATCTCATAATCTGCAGAAGAAATCAGAAATTTTTAAAAGTATATCATAGAGTTATTAATTTCACATTACATTATTGTATAAACATACAATTTTTTTTTAAATAAGTTAAATGACATTTCTTTAAAAGTGTCAGGTACTCTATTGAAAATTCTTATAGCCATTACATAACAATTCTTGCTAAATAAAGCAGTATGTGTCCGTGGATGTTGCAATCTATTGGGATACCTACGAAAGAAAATATCATTATCACCTAGTTTTCTAAACATATGTTGATTATTTTTTACAAAACAAGCTATTTAATAAATATACATACTTGGCAATGTCAGGACTTTATATCATAACATCATATACAGTACAGACAGACTATTCAAAGAATAGTTTGGTGCAATTACATTGTTATGCTCGCTTCGCCTTCGTGTGGATTACGCATATAACAAGCAAGGAGTTAGTCTTGCCTCTTGGCCCCTCTACGATGCATGTAGTTGTTTTAAAAGACACTTCTATTTCTTAACCTGCTTGTAGCATACCTTAATATCAAATTTGGGTTATGGCGTTTAGTGGTGATGTAACTGTTTCGAAACTTATTTATTGTCTGTGAGTGTATTTTAGTGTAACAAATATGTCCTCTGTAACTTCGCACTCCAGTATGCGCGGTGTCTACAGAGCGTCAATTGGAAAAAGACGTGGATTCAAGTCGTTTCGTTACACGGTAAATTATGTCTTATTGTTTTAGTATTTCGTTTTAGTGTTGTCTATTGATGACTTTATGTAAGTAACTGGAACAGATATAGTGGTCTCTTAGTATATTGTTGTAACACATGATGGCGCCTAACTGGTCTGTGTTCAAAAGTGATTTTTAATTATTTATTTAAACTGATACTCTTGACTTCAAATGCATTTTACGTAAAATTCTTACATAAAAACTACGTTTGACTGAATATCTTTAAAGTTTAAACATTTCGTCACTTAAAATGGGTTATCATCATATATCTATCTGGTCGTACCCTACTTACTATCCTCTAGAAGCATTTCAGCGTATTTTTACGCCTCTGTCTAGCAGCACTGGGTTATTGTCATGTTATTGTAGAAGGCTGACATTCCGGTTAGTTAATAAGCTTGAATATATAATTTCAGGTAATATAGCTTCCTTCGTTTAAAAGTTATAGGGATGCAAAGTTACGAAAATTCGACATTAACTGACTTATTCGTGTTCAAAAATAGGTACCAGTACTTCCCCAACACCTAGACAGCTGAATCCGAAGAGCTTAGCCTAACTATTGAAGATACGACAAAGCCACCTGACTAAAAATCTATTAATCTGATGAGCGTTTTCTGACGGCACATAAAAATCCAAGATTTGTAATACCTAATGTGGAACCCTGAGAGCACCAAATCAAAGAGCTATCGAAATGTCGCTTTAGTAAAAATTATTAAATCTGATGAGCGTTTTTAATGGTCCATAAAAAATAAAGATTAATTGGAGTACCTGATGACCCAGGAGCCTAGCCAAACTATTAGAGATGGATTGTTCTCACGGAATCTCGAAATTAGTGCCCTATAGGTCTTAACAAAAATTTTACTAGCTTTTCCCAGTAACTATTACTATGCCTTCTAGTGTCGGTTATAATTTTTTATAAAAATTTTTAATCCTTTATATGAAAAATTAAATATGTTTTAAAATCATTCCCTCACTATGTGTCAAAGCTCCAGATTTAAATACTTTCGAACTTTTAAATCATCAATTTCTTAAAGAGAAACTAATTGCCAGTTATACTAATCTAATGAAAATAACAGTGTTTTTAAATTTCTGTTATTTCAGAACAAAAAATAAAAAAAAAACCGGCTAAGTGTGAGTTTGGCTTATACCGAGGGTATCCATACAAACTTATTATATGTAGATAGCGCTTTCATCATGAGATGAAGTCTCTTAGGCCAACGGGAAGTATCCCATAGGTTTTGATTTATTTGTATCACAATATGCGATAAAAATGACCGTATTTTGGGCATATTTTTTCATATTGACTTAGAATCTTGATTTTTTTACAACATTAAGTGCCCGTAGACTTTCCTATTTGATATTAATTTCAACTTGATACGTCCTCGCGTTTTTGAGTAAAAGGGTCTTGAAATATGCGTCAAAAAATAGCCGTATTTTTTTATTGCACTGACGTAGAAAATTGTTTTTTTTACAGCTTTAAGGGACCGTAGACCTTTGTATTTGATATTAATTTCAACTTGATAACTCCACGTGTTAGTAAGTTAAGTATAACTTCTTGAACAGACAAACTTTTTTTTAAATGTGTCATAACTACAAATTAACGAATTTCGGTTTTTTTTCAACTTGATAACTTAACGTGTTCTTAAGTACACTTCTCTTGAACAGACAAACATTTCTTTAAAATGTGTTATAACTACAAATTAACGAATTTCGGATTTTGCCCTATATCTGTTGTGTAGACCTTGCTTCATGTCAAATTTCATGATGCCAAGATAACGGGAAGTACCCTATAGGTTTTGATTTGTGAGTGATATGCGACAAAAATGGCCGTTTTTCCGCCGTTTTTAGTATTTAATATTAATTTCAACGTGATACCTTTACGCGTTCCTGAGTCTTGACAGACAGGCAGACAGATAGACACCATACCATTATGAATTTAACAGACTAGGTCCAATGCGTTTATAATTTAGCTAAATTATTTGTATAAGATATATATATATTTTTTTCAATAAAATCATTAAATAAATACGCAAGCAATAATGCAAGTTTTTTTAGGAAAATAATAAATCAATTTGAATCGACTAAATCTCTGGTGAGTGCTCTGTGTGTAATTTAAACCACAGCCATAATGAAACCACTTGCACAGGTATTTTGAGCCATAGTATCTAAGTAATAGAACACATAACCTTCTAGGCCACGAAGTAGTTAGTTGTTTTTGGTGTAATACTTGTTGGATAGACATTGGTTATGTTGGCAACGCAGCTTAAAGTTTGTTAACATGTTGATATTATTCTAGTAGCTTTTGCATGATGCGGTGACCGACGGTTTTTTTTGTAAATCGCAATGGTGGAAAGTAATACCTGCATGTTTGTGTACACGATGCGTGACTCAAATCACACGCAAGTCAAACAGTTACTGTGAGTCATTCATTCAATTCGAGGCCGGCAGAAAGCCAGCAACGCTATAATGTACTTTTAAATTTACTCACCTTCGTTGGAGAAGCGATGAGGCAGCTTCCTTGTAGGTTTTTGTTACACTTTGGTAACACACAAAAATAGAAATGATTCTTTGATACAATTATCTGTTTTTAAGACTATACTTCTTACCCTTTGAAATGTCTTAGGTTTTTTCTATATAAAAGGGTTTTGAGCCAACGTGTTCAATTGACCTTTTTATGTAAAAAAAAAAGAAAAATATTTTTCGGGCGACTAAAAACTGTAACGGCTACTGATAATAACATCTAAATAAAATAAACTGGCAGCATTTTTTTTTGCTGCGAATCAATTTTAGAATTTTAGAAACAGCAGGTAATGGTAGGCAACAAACATAATAAATAAGTAAATTATATTAAGTGTGCTAAAAGAAATAATGACTAGGCGACTAATTATATACGTAGATGACTTTCATAGTATATATAATACTTGCCGCCTTATTTTAAAAGAACGTTTTTGTGCACTTTATTGTGTGTGAGCAATGTTGTTTATATGAAAACGGATAACTTTATTTATATTCACATATTAAAGATTTATCATTTGGTGTCGTGAGTTTATGAAAATGGCCCTGCAAACTTAAAGTGTTAACTTAGCAACAAACTAGTGCCGCCATTAGATATTTTTTATCCATAAACTTTTACTTAACGCTAACAGCCTAGGGTGTGTGGCAGAAAATTAATGTAGAGTATAATAAAAAGGGGAGCTTATTGAAAACTTTTTTATTTTTTTTACGGATTGTCATTAGTCGCTAACCTGTTAATTTTAGATCCCATTTCCACTTTTTAACACTTTCAAATTATATTCAATTTTGTTTCCGTTTTAAATACAACTCATTACAAAATTATACCAGTCAATAATTTACCTATATATGCATGTCTTATTTTTATATTTAGAACCATATTAGTAATAATATTGATAAATCACGAAACAAAACTAATTCGCACAGGATAATGGTATTACTTGGTAGATAAAATAAACATTTAATACATCAAACATATGTAGGCGGTTTAAAGCTGCCACCTTACACTTTATACACCTTAACCTGTATGAATTATAAAGCCGAAAAGGTCTATCCCACTACACGACGTCGACTGATTTTACCGGTTTGATCGGTTTTCAGTTTTGGTGGTCTATCCACTAAATCTATATTCGGACTCTAGCCAAGTGAGCACAACATTAAAAATATTTACATTGCAGAAACGTTATCCGACCAAATAAGTTGCATATTATTGGAGATAACTTCTTACTGGGTCGGGTATAAAAGCGTTTCTATGATCGCTATCGATTTAATGTACACATGGCTAATACCCCTGATATCTTAGTTTTTAAGGTATTGAATGTTATTGATGTTCAGGCATTCTCCTGAGCGTATGTCGTTCCACAGGCAAAGCGTCTTAATGCCTGGGATTTTGCTTTTTCGATTTTAAACTGTTTAATTGTCCAGTATCCTTAAACAATTTTCTTTTTCAGTCCAAACCCACCGTTGTGCCTGTGAATCCCTTCGACCCTCGGGAAGATGCGGCTATTCTCCGCAAGGCTATGAAAGGATTCGGCACCGACGAGAAGGCTATCATTCACGTGCTCACAAGACGCAGCAATGAACAGCGATTGCGTATCGCGTTTGAATTTAAAACTTTGTATGGCAAGGTAAGTCACATAGATAGATATCCTTAAATATATAGATGCTTATTTAAGAGAGGTAATGAGTCTTTTTAAAACTCAAGTAGATTGTTTCGTTTACACCGCTGGTTTAATTTGGTGAAAGAAAACATCGTGAAGAAACCTGCATAATGTCTATTTGGCTCGCCTGATGAATTATGGCCAAATCGCCCTCGTCCTACTTAAGAAGCTATACTACATAAATCTCATTTTTTTTGGCAAAGGATATTCTGGATCCGCTGAGCAGTTCGGACCAAAATTTAATGACTGTAGTCATTGGTAAATGGTTCAAACCCTGAAAAACTTAAAAACACGATAAATAAACTTTTGTTTGATAGAAAAAAAATCGTAAACTGATAACTATTCACTGTATTTTTTAAGTTTTGCCAAAAACCCCGAGAAAAAACATTATTGATAGCAATGTATTTCAATAAAAATCTCAGTGAATTACTGACGCTCGCTCAGTTACATATCGCGCAGTCCTTGTTTTCATTCAAGTTTCTGTCGTGTATTACCTCTCTCGCCTCTTAAGTGTAAGCCGGTGCCCCAACTAAGGCTGGTAACGATGCAACAATTGCTATCGGATGCAGTGTAGTTTTCGTCTTACGAATAACCGACTTATTAACTTTACTGTCACTTTTTTGTCTGCTATACAAGGTAGCAAACAAGCTTAAGGTCCGTCTGAGAGCCCCGTTCCGTTAGTAGCACCGGTGTTAGTGTTCCAACACTAACTCGTTCGGAAATAAACCCGGGTAACTAGTTCCGCGACACCGGTGTTAAAACCGTCGATAGCAACCCCAAGCACGGTTCATAATTTCCTGAGGTCACAAAAGCCAAAATGAAGTATGCTTAAATGACAATTCTTACACCGGTTATCGTTCGAATATCTTCTGATTAGCGTAGCTATATGGTGATATAGACTGTGGGGATCAATTCCCTGCCGATATAGACTGTTTCTTTTTCGAAACATAGCCCATTATGTAGCCCCTCTCTTTAGTTTAAGAGTTTGATATGGTTTGTAAGTTTGGGATTGTCGACAATTCTCTCAGCTCTCTTTGAGTTAAAAAGGCCAAGATGGTATCCAGGTGTTTCTTCCTACATGACACGGATATATGTTATAATTGATGTTAATTTGGAACTGGTAAACTGCCTTTTATGTTGATGATAGTATAACATTTTGTTACAAGTATGGATGTAATTAATGTACGAGAAAAAAAAAGCAATTCGTCACTCAAAAGCAAACAGTAAAAACTTTTAACAAAAAAAAAAAACAGCCGGCTTCAAAAAGATGAATTAAAAAGGTAAAATTTTTGAAGTTGGTGTCATGCAAGTAAATCTTTTTGAAGCCGGTTGTTTTGTTTTTGTAAATTATAATAAAATTTAACACTATTATAAAATCGTAAAAGGAGAGTGTCTGTACATTAGATATTTTCGAAATAATTGTTAGGATATGGTGCTTAGGTGTCACTCCTCACAGACTCCAAATTACTATTTTTTGGATTTTTTGTCAGTCTTTTTGTGTACAAAACTACTGGACTGGTTGTAATGAATATGATTTTTATGTTTAAAAACCTATGATAAGACTCAAAAGGTACAGATTTATCTTGCTATGGTCATGGAATCTAGAGTTAATTTACAATAAAATTACTTTCTTCTATGCACATAAAGTCATGGGCAAAAGCTAGTAACTTCTAGATACATCAATTATTTTCGAGGCTAATAGATTTTACTTCATAATTGTACTATATATGTATATTTTACCAGTTATTTTTTAGAAAACTTGTTGCTTCCGACTCATTAAGACCAAAACGCAAAAGGAGAAATATATTGATATATTCTACTAGTTCTCCTTTAAATTTATACTGTCGTTCATATACAGGACCTTATCTCTGATCTGAAGAGTGAGACCAGCGGCAAATTCGAAGATCTGGTGGTAGCCCTAATGACTCCACTGCCACAGTTTTATGCCAAGGAGCTCCATGATGCTACATCAGGCATCGGGACCGACGAGGATGTGCTCATAGAAGTCATGTGCACCATGTCAAATCATGAGATTCAGGTCATCAAACAAGCGTATAATGCTAGTAAGTACTAATATTAGTTACTTTTAAGTACTTATTAAGTATGAATCTCAAAAGGATAAACCGGAACCCTTATGAAATCGTCAAGTCTGTTCGTCCGTCCGTCGTGTCCCACTGTGATATACGTATTTTATGGTCCTTCAAAATCCATACTAATATTATAAATGCGAAAGTAACTCTGTGTGTCTGTTACTTCACCGCTGTAGCGATTAAGATGAAATTTGCCACTGAATATTTAGTTTGAGTCCTGAGAAAGGACAGAGGCTACTGGAAGACTTCAAGTGTGAGTCTTTTTTTTTTATTATAATTGAGGAGTTGCTGTTTAAATCATAAACCGATGACCGACTTAAGGGCGGTTGGAACCGCAGGCAAATTTGGCATGGAGATAGTTCGAGTCCCGGGGCAGGACATAGGCTACTTGAAAACGTCATGTCGAGTCGGTTTTTTTTTCTATAATTCAGGAGTTGAAATCCTACACCGATAACCGAACTTACGACAGATGGAACCGCGGGCTTAAGATAGTCATAAATAGTTTAGGTAAAAATGTAAATTTCTTTTTAAAAATTTTCATTTATACCAGTCAAGAGCACGTCGGGCATGCATTGACATGTGACGTAGGATCCCTTACAAATTCATTTTTGTATTGTTTCCATAATACAGCTAGTATGTGTAGGTACTATGTACGAATTGCACTTATCTAAGACTTCATTAACCACAACTGATATAACTTGTTTGTTGCCTCTATATACACTTATAAAATATCCAAGGGTCATCAATGTTGGTCGCTTTAATTTTAACACTATGACATTGATGAAGAAACTACACGGAATTTTACGCTATGCCTGATCCTGGCCGGTTTTTTATTTCTTTTATGTGGATACCTAATATGAAGTGAACAAAGCAAAACTCGCTTTTGATGTAGGTAAATTTGTTTTTTTCGTAGTCTTGTTTTCGTAGTCGGTGTTAAAGGTACTGATTTGGTTTGTAATCATTTTATTACTACTTATCAAATCATCCCCCCGACCGACCTTGGCATGGTCGTAAAACTATAGTAAGGCGGCCGCGCCACGTACTAACGGCCCCAGATGACGATCTCGCTGTCCTGATAGCAAGATTAGTCTCTACGACGTCCCCGGGTTCGTCGGCGCCCGCAAGGATACACGAGGAATCGAAGAGTGCCGGGTCGCAACCGCACCCGTGTAACGGGGAACTCACCTTCGGGTTCGAAACTCACGCCGGTCGAAGGGACGCTCCTGAGAGCGACAACCCAAGCCGAGGCTCCCCCCGCGGGGAGCTCATGAGCGTTGGGCGCTATATAGGCTAAGGCTCCTTCAGAGTCTCGCCCCAAAAGGCCCGGTGAAGCAGTAATGGCTGCAGCAGCCAACTGCATAGTCAGTCAGAACAAAAAAACTTGTCAATAGTGCTCAGTGTCACTTTCAGGTGATAGCGTTTTTTGCTGCTAAAGATATGCTTTTTTATTGCTAAAAATAAATGTTTTCCAACAGATAATCTTTTTATAAAATAATGAGTAAATTTTTACAAAAAGTACATACAATTCCCAGTGTTACTTATAATACATATAGAGAACAGATAGAAATAAAGAAATATACTGAGAGTTAAAACAAAGAATACCTAAAGCGAAACTTCCTCCCGCGAACGCCTATGTTGTGGAATAAGCTCCCCCTGCCAATGTTTTCTCTAAAGACTACAATATGGGGTTCTTCAAGAAAGAAGTTATTAGATTTTTAAAGGGTCGGCAACGCGTAAGTGGTACCCTAGGTGTCGCAAGCGTTCATAGGCTGCGGTTACCGCTTACCATCAGGTGGATCGCCAGCTTGTCTGCCACCTTTGTGGTAACAAAAAAAAAAAAAAAAGTACAAGTATCTTTTTTTTTTTTTTTCTAATTCTGAACTTTGTTGTAAACTAATTTCCAAAAAACTCATTACAAAGTAGCCAATTGGAATCAGAGCACGAGTTACAAGCTTAACTATATGAAGTTATCTTGTGGATAATTATTATTTTCATTCATATTATACACAATGTATTGTTTCTGTCAAGAAGACTTTAAGATATGAGTGCCGATGGCCATAACTGCCTTTTATTACAAGCTTCTGTAAAATTAATTACGTTCTCGTTCGTTCGTTGTTCCAAGATTAATGTAATATCCATAAATATAAAGCCAGGGTTATTAGCCCCATATCTATCTGATGAGTAAACTTATTGTGTTTGATAAAAAATATACTGTAATTAATAAAAAAAAAAAAACTTATAATTTCATTGTTTTAATTTATATTTTTTTTAGAATCATTGTTTTTTCGTTTTCGTTAAAAGTTATCTTATACCCTTTTTCATCGTGTTTTTCGAGTCTATATAAATATTTGTAAAACGTTATCAGCAATAACCTAAGTAGTAGCTAAATTAAATTTTCACGTGAGTTTGTTCTGTGTGTCATTGACCTCTTTATCGTTCGTGTAAGTCATGTATAGTCGGACTACTACTGTGCTTAGTACTCGCAAGCCTTCATACGTCCTCACTGTTGGGGCACGGCCTACCCTCATAAACGAGGGTAATTTGGGTCATAGTCAACACGCGGGTCCAATGCGGATTGTGGACTTCACATACGTCTTTTTTTTTTTTCTTGACTCATGCAGGTTTCCTCACGATGTTTTTCTTTACGCGTCTTGAGATTATTATTTTTTATACCACTAAGTTGGCAAACTAGCTTACGGTCAACCTGATGGTGAGTAGTCACCGTAGCCTATGGACGCTGCAACACCAGGGGTATCATTCGCGCGTTGATGATCTTTCAAAAATCTAATGCTTCACCTTGTATTGCAAATGATCTCGGAACTAAACATTGCTAGGGATGCCAACACCAAGAATCCCAATGCTGTCTGAGGTGGAGCGGAGCACCCTCCTCCTGGAATTATGGGACCACAGTAAATGGGGTTTTCTTAGCGGCGAACGCGCAGACTTGTGTCTTTGTAGGGTTGAATCGGACCAAGTTTTTGAAGTCCTTAAACAAAGTGGTCTCGATTTGAGGCACAAGTTCTCCACGCTTTTCCTCTAGAACGGAACGAGGGATGTTTGCACGGCCCGTGTAATAAGCGTTTCCAGTACTGTCATCTGCATAGCAATGTATGTTGTTGATGTTCTTATAATGAATACGCGAACGCGATAGTAGAGTTACGAACTCACACTAGGCACACAATTCGTTTTCGATTTGATGTGATTAGCTGTCAATTATCGCATAAGTACATTATAGGTACTATTAAAAGTGAATTAGGTATAACATTCTATAAATCTTCAAAACGACTCGAAATGATATGTGTAGTTAGCCAGAAATATTGCTGAACAATTCTTTACTACCGTTAATAAACCGTATAGTCTACACTCAGTCTGTGACAAGTTATTGTGGAAAATGAAATGTAAACTGACGAGCAAAAATAACTAGTCACTACATAAATGACGATATTTCATAAACTAGTAAAGATAGCTTCATAAAACAAAAAGTTTATTAAAAAGAGTTTTATTTTACACATAAATAATTAAGTGATTAAATACCGTTCAATATTCCTTTGACTTCATAGAGCTATCATGAGTTGTTTAGGAAATATTGTCGTCTGTGTAAGTGACTAGTTATTTTTGTTGGCTCCGTGGCTCAGTGGTTACTGCACAAGATACACATTTATTTATTATTTGTGTTTGTCTTGAAACTGGGTGTTTTCTTTGTATAAAATGTATGTATTTACAAAAAAAGTATGTACATTATGTATTTGTATCCATTGTCTGGTATTCATAGCATAAACTTTGCTTAGTGTGCGACCAGACAATGCTGTGTGTAATGTCCAAAAATATTTATTACTATTATGTATTACTCTTCTTCTTTGTTCGTCAGTCTGTATCGTCGGCAGGGGCCCGTAATTATATCTGCGTAATACTACTCGGATAGAATCGTGGGTACGGTCCCAATCAGGTAAAATTTGAAAGTCAGTTATTTTTGTTTTCTATTGTACTAGATCGACTTCGTTTCTTTAACCGGTACATATCGGTAAAATAAATTAGTGTCAATATTTTTTTGCTGCTATGGCAAACAATCAAACACATATCCATATATTTTATATTCCATGCGTGCGAAGCAACTTAGTAGTAATTGATCTAAGTGGTAATGATGTACATCGTGACATAATTTTTCTGGTGGCTTTCAGGTAATTACCCCCGGGTAAACTAATTCGATAATATGAAATTGCCATTTTTTACTCAAGGATGCCAGGACGGATTGATTACTAACTTCACGATAATAGGGCTTTATAAGTATTACCAATGAAAATGGTTTTGAACAAACTCCGTTTTTCAGTTTTTAGACATGCACTTGGTCGGTTTTCTATAAAAATAGAACAACTTATCTGGGCCCAAACTAATCCCGTTCTTTTCCGCTAGTTTTAAGAGTATATTATCACCAGATAGTTCAATCAAAACCAGCTTCTAGACTGGTTCAACCAATGTTTCTAATTGGTTCAGGCAGATGAAGTGGTTGTCTTCATTTATACCTACCATTATAAACACATAACTTCCGATCTAGTGTTGTGAACAGATGCGATCAGGTTTGCTGAAAAGGATATACCACTTATACCACTGATACCCTAATGATGTGAAACATAAAACTGGAGCTGCGTGAAACATCCTTGAGCCCCAGGCGTGATCTTGTAACGGCTAATGAATTGCTTCCGACCAAGCTAAGATGTCTGTCCTAAAATAACTATTGTTCCGATATTCGTTTCGTTCTGATTCGATAAATATTGTTTTTCTTATGTATATGTTTGTATGTGTGATATTTTTGTGTTAATCCCCAACAAGCTGAGTATTATTCATCACATAATAACTCAGTTACTCATAGTACGACCGACGGACCTGTAGGTCGGTGGTGGTAGCCCAGGGTTTTTGTTTTCAACTTGTGTCCTGAATGGCAGAGGTTTAAACCCGGCGTGTACCAATGAGTCTTTTTCTTAATTTCTCAAGTACATTGATTATTGGCACCTCTGTCTTTCGGTAAAGGAAAACATTGTGAAGAAACCTGCGTTTGTCAAGTATAAGAAAGTGTTGCAGCTATAGGCTCACCACCAGTCATCCTGTCAGTCTCATACGGCGGTCGGCCACTGTCGGCGCACGTCAAATTGCCCACACGCGGGTCCAGTGCGGATTGTAGTCTTCACATAAGTCTTTTTTTTATTGGTTTCAAATGGTTTTATATATTTCGTGTTTTCTATTCTCATAAGTGGTGTGCAATAAAAGAGCAGAGCTGTAATTGGTAGTTCATGACGAAATATAAGAAATAAGTCAGGTTTGGGCAGGACACGTATAATAATAAAATCTATTCTTCGAGCCGAGGTAATTCCCTGCGCATTTTTCTTGTACTGTCACTTGTACAAAATGTCCCTGTGTTGCGAGCTAACGGAAAATCCTCACGAAAGATTAAGTGACAGGCAGACTATGACATTACCGTACAAGTAGAACGGTAACTCTTAGTACCTACGAGTAGCAACCCTAACTAATTAGTTAATAACCTAATTATTTTGTCCAGTTGTTTTTAATATGACCTCGAACAGAAAAATGTTATTGAGTAGTATATTATTACTGTTGAATAATGAAAGTAATTGAAGCATTACTTTGAAAAAAATTAAAGTAAAAGTCGATTTTTTTTATTCAAATTAGCTTTTTACAAACACTTTAAGAATGCTCTCACTCACCCTCCTGTTCACAATATTGTTGATTTCTACCAAGAAGAATCCGGCAAGAAACTCGATAGTTACTCTTTTAAAAATATCATAAAAAATACAAATACAAAAATTTGTTTTAAATAATCCGGTTCACAATGTTGTGGATTTCTACCAACAAAAATCCGGCAAGAACCTCGATAGTTACTCTTTTAAAAATATCATAAAAAATACAAATACAAAAATTTGTTTTAAATAATCCGGTTCACAATGTTGTTGATTTCTACCAACAAAAATCCGGCAAGAAACTCGATAGTTACTCTTTTAAAAATATCATAAAAAATACAAAATTTGTTTTAAATAATCCGGTTCACAATGTTGTTGATTTCTACCAACAAAAATCCGGCAAGAACCTCGATAGTTACTCTTTTAAAAATATCATAAAAAATACAAATACAAAAATTTGTTTTAAATAATCCGGTTCACAATGTTGTTGATTTCTACCAACAAAAATCCGGCAAGAAACTCGATAGTTACTCTTTTAAAAATATCATAAAAAATACAAATACAAAAATTTGTTTTAAATAATCCGGTTCACAATGTTGTTGATTTCTACCAACAAAAATCCGGCAAGAAACTCGATAGTTACTCTTTTAAAAATATCATAAAAAATACAAATACAAAAATTTGTTTCAAATAAAAAAATTAAGCCGTGCGATTTTATATGTTTTCCATTTTAATTTGGTTTACCTATGCGTACTGTAACTGAGCATCTTCTCTCTCATAGATTTTGTTCTTTGAGTTGAAAAAACTTTGAGTTTTTGTTTGGCGTTATGCCAAGAAAGACTGTTGGATTAACAAGTTCTAATTGCTCACCATTAATATGAATACATGTCTGGATTTGATTAACGTTTAATAATGTAAATTTAAAAAATTTAGGTTTTCTTCTCATTACGTAACAAATTATTAGCATTAAACCAATTTACAATGTTAGAAATGGCATTATTTAATTCATCATAACATGTCTGTCGTCTCTTAACTTTAAAAAATAAAGAGGTGTCGTCAGCAAATAACACAATGTCATGGTTTTTTACATAATATGGGAGATTATTAATCTAAATAAGAAATAGAAAAGGACCTAAGTTTGAGCCCTAAGGGACTCCCATATAGTGACAGTTGATCCCGGAGATCTAATAATTTAGGCCTAGGTCTTACGTTATTTATGTTCGTTAAATAAAACTGCATGTCTGTGATAACCATGTTTAACATTTATTTTATTAGTGAGTTATACTTGTAGAATTGACCGTGACGTATATCGTTGTGTAGCAGAACATATTTAAACTACAAGGTAATGTCCTTTAATACGACTTAAATTATGTTATAAGTTTGGTAGCAACTGTATAGTCGATGCTCAAATTAGTCTAGTCCTACTGACTCAGCTAAAAGTTCATGTGTGTGTATTACACGCTTTAGTATATAGTAATTTTTTATGTTCTGCGTCAATGTTTAAAAAAAAATTTCACAATAACATACGTGAATTACTTCATCATACATATCGTTAACTTTATAAAAATATGTAACTTTATCCTCAGTGACAAGGAAACCGAATGTCAAGCACATTTTTACTTCTTTTTCCTCAATTATTTTATGTACGATTTTTTTGTACAAAATTGGACTTTAAGATGGGACATTTTATGTGTTACAGTTTACGGTACTCTTTTGGAAGACGACTTGCGAGGCGACACGTCTGGAAATTTCAAGAGGCTTATGACATCCTTATGCATGGTGAGTATTCAGGAACAAAATGTAAGGTATTATTCTTAGTTTCGTTCTTGTAAACGTTCTATTATATTCGTAGTCACTACAACAAGTTCATTCTTCTGCACGTTTTAGTCACGTCGCGCTTTTAAAACTTTTAATTTAAATTTATTACCAATTGTTTTTAAATTTTTGGTATTCAATACTTCTTGTTAACTGTAGTATTTCTAGACAAGTATATTTCTATTTATTTATTTATACGGACATACCTTAGGTACATTAATTAGGTATTTACCTTAAGTAGATGTGCATGTTGTTAATCGGTAAATTGTAAAGTGCCTGGAATATTTATTAAGATCTTATAGTATGTACCTACCATATTTTGTGCACAATAAATGAAATGAAAATAAAAAAAAAATATGTGTTTAATATTCTGGCATTCACAGTGTGCAAAATTTTACATATATTCACAAATAATATTCTGTACTTTTATATTTAAAATACACAATTTATAAAATACATAATATAAACTAAATTCATTTTAATAATGAAATAGTAAAGATTATTTGTAAAATCTATAAAGTCAGCACTCTTACTAAAACAATTTTATTTACTAAATGGTATTTCCAAATATTTATAACTAAATATCAAATGTATTATGCAATGTCAATATTTTCTAAATTCATAAATTATGTAAAACCACAATAAAAACATTTTTTGACTATCCAATTTCGTAATTTCATTTTAACGTTAGCTAACACCCCAGAGAGAATCTTGAAAGAAACAATCAACAATGCTGATAGTAAATATTCTCAATGACAATGATAACGGTCACTGAAACAAATTAACTTGAGATAATATAAAATAAAATGAGTGTACCAGGTTTTTTTTGCAACAATACGAAACCGACTACGAAACCCATCCTATATGCGTGGCCTGACATGCACTTGGCTAACTTACTACTACTACTTTTCTCGACTACCAATATAAAGGCTACTTTTAGATTATTTTTAACTATTATACATTCACATTTAATATTTATTTTTCTTTATATCAACTTTTCAATTATTTTGTGCATTTTAGTGCTTGTGTACAAGTAGCTTGATCTAACTTAATAGTGGGGTCTTAGTTGGATGTTTATGAATAAACTAGTAACAAATAAAAAAAACCTTTGAGTAGTATAATCTGAAATTATTTGAGTTATTTTTGTAGTAGAGGCATCTTAGTGTTATCTATACATGTTTGACCTTTAGCTTACTAAACAGTAAAAGACAAAAGTTGGAAAATAGTTATCATTTTAAAATGTGGCTTTCCGACACAAAATGGTTTCCAACAATTTTAATGTAATAGAACAGCGCGTGTCAGTCATTTGGTTATTAGTGGCAATCTTTTATTTATTAATCACTAGACTTTGCCAGCGGCTTCGCCCGCCCTGAATTTGGTTATCGGCGTGGGACTCCTTTATTTAATCTCAGTATTAATACTGTGATTTACTCCTTAGTTAGCCCGCCCTAAATTCAGGTATCGGCGACTGTGATTTACTCCTTAATTACACTAATGAAGTTTGCTATATCAAGCTGTAGCTATAGTTCGTTTCAGCTCAGTTATAGTTATTCGTTATTCAGGATGAAAGCGTATATGCTATTCCAGGACCTAACCGATATGTATGCCAAGTTTCATTCCGATCCGTCCAGTGGTTGAAGCGTGAAAGAGTAACAAACATACATCTAAACAAACTTTCACATTTATAATATTAGTAGGATGATGTTTTTGTGGACATTACAAATGTTAGCAATGATTCATAGAGTAGAATCATGACGTATTCAAAGTTTTTCTAGAACATAAACTTTTATATCACGTATATTATGACTAATGACTCGTTGGACGTATATGATGACGGATAGATTTTTATATGACGTATTAAGTATCGTGCGTCAATTCCTAAAGTCGGTCACTACGTCAGAATGCGGATTTCACCTCCATATAAGCAGCAAGGTCTGGTTTTGCAACAATGACCTCGCTCTTTTTATTTAAGTAAAGTAAAGTAAGTAATTGCTTATACTTTGTTTACAATAAATAGTAAATAAGGAAACTATCTGAAACTGTAAAATCGAATCGCATTATCTTGTTTCTTTAAAATAATTTAATGATCTTCGTGATTTTTTTTGTTTGGCGATGATTCAAAATTATTTAAGTACTTACATAAGTTTAGGAGCTTAGTAAACACAAATAGGACTTATTTTATTTTTCCGTTTTCACTTCTTCCCGTCGGTTTAGTTTTTTGTTAAAAAGTTTTATATTTTAATTTTTAGTGCTACTGGGCACAACATGTTGAAAAAAAAATTGAAAAAGCTTACAATAATTTAAAATTTCCTATTTATAAATAAAACACAATACATTTATCGAAAAAAAATTATCCCAACTTTACATATCGGGTAGGGGTACCCTGAATTGTTTTTTCTGAAACAATTAATTTCATGACTTTAGTTTTATTTACTAGTTTCTAAATAAAATTACGGATGGCCGGACTTGGCGAAAATAAAAAGATTCTTTGACTTTTTTCTTGAAGGATTGTTTGACTTAGGAACCCTAAAAATGTCTTAATTTCGTCAGGGCACCGAAAAGTTAAATCCGTCACTGGCAAGAAGAATGTAAACATTGTAAATGGGTTTATGTTTTTTTTACCGAGCCAGCAAATATTTCAGTGACTTGTTATTTTTGTTTTCCTCCTCATTTTATTTTATGACGCATGATGACTATATGACGTAGTAGTTACTTCATTGATTTCTTTGAATCGTTTGTGTCTTGCTGTTTATTTATAAGTCTGTAAAATTAAATTTATTATTTGCCATGTGAAAGTTTGTATGTCTGGATGGATGTTTGTTACTCAATCACGCTTTTACCACTAGATGCATCGGGATGGAACTTTGCAAACACATAGGTTAGGTCCTAGAATAGCATATAGGCTACTTTTTATCCCGAATAAATTCAAAAGTTCCTGCGGGAATAACTATAACAGAGTTTAAAGAGCAAAACATGTAGCTATAGGTTGCTATAGCAAACTTCATTAGTATAATTAAAGAGTTCCAAATTCCGCTGGCAAAGTCTAGTTTATTATATTTAACAAACATTTAACCTACTTCAAAGATACAAGATATAAGCCCCAAAGCAGTTACAAAATTGAGCTACACTACACTACTTTCTTTCCTTCTTCTTGCCGACGGATGTCAATAAACTATTTGCTACTATATTTGTTGAACATTTTGTCAATTAACATTAAAACTACGATATAGGCTATATCGCGTTAAAACGCCGTTTTAGTGCAAATTTTTTGGCTAAACTAAAGCATCTCAAGGATTAAAAAAAAAAATGTTATAAAACTGGCATTTTCGTCATTTGCACTTGATCACAATCGATCTTCTCACGGTTTTCTTTAATCAGCTTCAGCCGTTTCGGTCGCTTGCTCCCGTATCTGGATAGAAAATCTAGGGTTGGGGCAGATCATAGACTTTGGGTTTTGTTTTCTGTCCTATGGACTACGCAATAGCCTTACAAAATTGGCCACAATTTAAAAAGAATAGGATGTTTAATAAAACAATTTAGAAAAAAACAAGAGACATCACAGTTTCGCTTCGTCTCTGTCACACCTTTGCAACAATTTTTTTCACATCTGGCTAGAAAATGCGCTGTTCATTTCTCTATGTCTATGGAGCTGATAAGTTCACATGAATGTAAATAAAGGGGGAGATATTTTGCTTTGGCATAGTTAGAAAATTTCTACCCCTGTCTATTACAGTTCTGTCAAAAAGTGTTCTTACCCAATAACCATTTTTTTATTAGTTTACGCAAATAAAATTGCTAGCGTTAGTTTTTATTAAAATGAACTTACTAAGTTTTCTGTTTATGTTATTTTCGCAGGGCAACCGTTCTGAAGATTTCCATGTTGATCAAGAAAAGGCTAGAGAAGATGCAAGAAGCCTTTTGCAAGCAGGTAAGTTACCATTTCTCAACTTTCTTCTGTTTATTAGTATATTTAGTTATTTACTAGATTTTTTTTATTTATCTGGAGGGCGATTTGGCCAATGCCATATTTTAAAAACACGCGATTTCAAATCGCAATTTAAATATTTATAATTCTGGTATTTAGAAAACTAATCGTAACTAAAGAATACCATTTCTTAAAGATTTATTATTATATTTTTTGATTAATTAAACTTACTGCGCAAACATATGTGTACAATGGAGGACTTAATGCCACTCGGCATTCCCTTCCAGCCAACAATGAAGCCAAGTAGATAACTTACTGGCGCTAACTTGGTAAACAAGAGAAAAAAAAAAAACAATCTTATTTCTATTTTTTTATTATCTAGTATAATAAATATGGTAATAGTATAAATATATAATTACTAATATACATACTAACGTTCATATATATATGGTTTAATATTTATATCAATATTATGAACAGTTTTAGATATGTAACTAATATAAACCTTATTTTTTCTTGCTTGTCTTATCATGTAAACAAATATGACGTATTGGAGACCAGATACAATTTTGAGTGTTAGGAAATCGGCTTTTGAGCTATTTAACTTATATTTTCTTATATTAGTGAATACCTTTGAATGAATGCATAAATTTAATCACGGAAATTAATTCCCTGCCGATGGCGAGCGGTGAAATGGTAAATAAGCAGTGACGGTCAAGATTGCCAGGTCTGTTTCAGTTGTGGGCGATCAGTTTATAAAAAGCGCTAGATTCCGCTAGACAAGTCTGCTAATAAATAAAAAATCACTTTGAATTAAAAATTAATTTTATTGGTACTCGCGAAAATTTCAATAAAACTAGTTTCGATTATAAGTACCTATTTACACGCAAGCAACAGATAAAAGTAGATATTTGCGTTATGTGATAAAGACGACTAATGCAAAGAACGCGAATGTATTATTTCTCGGGCTTTTCCCTCCCTCATACTGTTTCTTTAATGATTTCGATAGTTACAATGTATCCTAGAAATTGTTTTTCAGTAATGAAGTATACCTACTACCATTGCTTTGTCAAGATCTCGTATAAAATTGTTCGAGGCTGATAGTGTCTCCGTACCTCGTAAAACAAAACAACAAATCTCGTATTTGTGGGAGGAATATCATACGGTTGGCAACCCTTTTTTTCAAGTTACCGGTTAGTCACAATATGCGACAAGAATATCACCGTATTTTGGGCATATTTTTATTGCATTGAGTTAGAAGTAAAATTTTTTTATTACTTTAAGCATTTGATATTAATTTCAACTTGATACCTGTACAAGTTTTTGAGTAAAAGGGTCTTTCTTAATTCTTCTTCTTCTTTTTTGATGTGTTATAACTACAAATTAACAAATTTTGGATTATTTTTTATATTTATATTTACGAATATTGAATTTGTTATACTCTGTGGAAATTTTGTATGTGTTTGTTTTTAGCCGGAAATAAATTTATGGTGGTTAATGTTTAGTGACTGTGACAGAATCTTGTAATTTTGATATAACGTGGTTTTGTTTACATGATAAGACAAGTAAGGAAAAATAAAGCATACAAAGATATATGTATATACATAGACTCATACATACACATAAGTAGTTATATGTATTTTTCAATTGTCAGTTTGAGCACCCAATACCTACTTACGGATTCGATGTGTTTTGTTCCAACATTTATCTAATCCTAAGACGTTTTTTTTTCAGGCGAACTTCGCTTGGGAACTGATGAATCAGTGTTCAACGCAGTACTGTGCTCGCGGTCCTTTCCACAGCTGGCTGCCGTCTTCCAGGAGTATCAGTATCTTACAGGACACGACATTGACGACGCCATCAAGGCTGAGTTCTCAGGAGACCTTGAGAAGGCTATGCGGGCTATTGGTAAGGCTTGTTATATAATAGACTTTCTATTATTATACCTTAGTCCAGATACACACTATCAGAAGCATTATTGCGGGAATGGGCTCTCCATCTGCCACGCAGGACTAAAGTTACTATTGGTGAATTTGCAGACAACCCAAAATACAAACAAATGGTCTATAGTATGTTCGGTGCATTGCGCATACACTAATTAAACCAATGTCTCCCCCTGGTTCTCAATGACTAGTGCCTATAGGTGTGTGAGATACACTCTCCGGTCGGGCGACCATAGCGAAAGTCATATCGACAGTCGTTGACCAAATCGTGTTTTAGTTAGCTTAGAAGCAGTGTGGTGATCACACGCTACAACACCTTGTAGAGAAAAGAGGCAATAACGAAAGGCCTGTAATTCGATGGGATGGATCTGTTGCCCTTTTTGGGCACCAGGCGCACATTCGTGAAAATTGCCTAGTGTGGTAGCAAAACGTGAAGAGGCGCATTAACACAGGACATAACTCAGTTTAAGCACCACTGCTGGTATACCGTCTGGCCCACTCCGACTAATGAACCTCTTGAGAAAGCAACTTGTCTTTTTGTTGGACATGAGCCTTTTCTAATGAACGCCAGTAATTCCGGCACTTCGGGTTTTCGGTTCGTCGAGCGTTGTTATCTGCCCATTGCCACTTTAGCTTGCTTACTGTTTGAGCTATGTCGGTAACTTTGGTTCTTCTGCGAATTCTCTCGTTACGGATTTTGTGAGCTAACAAACACCAAGCTTACCTTTTCATAGCTCGCTGAGCGACTTTGAGCATATTTAAAAGGCCAACAGTCGTTTCTGTACCATAAGTCATCACTGGTTACACACATTGATTGTAGACTTTCGCCTTAGGCACAGGTATTTTGAACCAAAAGATGTTGCGTTCTCAAAGTTGGACCTACCTGACTGGATTACGCTAGACATGTGTATTCATCAACAACTTGGAGAGTAGCATTCCCAACAACAACCAGTGTAGACGCGACATGGATATTGAACATTATCTTGGTTTGATATATAATTCTTTTCAGACCAACCTGTTTGGAAACTCTGCTGGGGTCGTCGTATTAATGACTTCCAGTGATGCTGCCATTACCACTATCCCTTCGGCAACACGAAGATATGTAATATATTTGACATTTATGTTGACGCCAAATCCTTTCCACTCTAGAAGCTTAAACATATCTTTCAGTTGTGAAAAATTTTGAAGAAAATACGTCTCCCTATCTCATACCTTTATGCAGATGGATTGGTTTTGTGTTCTGGTTTAGTCTGGTTCAGTCCCGGTACCGGTAGTGAATGTGGCACCACAGGAGAGACTGTATACCTTCCAGGTCTCGATAGAATCGAAGACTTTTTATAGTTCGCGAACACAAAAAGGCCGATAATTCTCCTCTTTCTTCTGTATAATCTAGCGGAGCGTACGTATGAGGTCGATGTGCTAAAGCCTTTTCGGAGACTGGCTTGTTCGGGAGGCTGGAATTCGTCAAATCGGCAACCTCATTTCTGACGATATACTTTCAAAACCGACCCGAGACGCCGAGCCCGCACGGGTTCTGTGATTAAATACCTCCAAATAATACTTTATTTTTTAATATACCACTAGGGTGGCAAACAAGTAAACGGTCCGCCTATGGACGCTTGTACACCAGGAGTATTACTCGCGCGTTGCCGACCCTATAAAAATCCAATAACATCTTTCTTGAAGAACCCCATACTGTAGGCCTTAGAGAAAACCTTGGCAGGGAGCTCATTCTACAAACAAAGCGTTTGCGGGAGGAAGTTTTGTCTGAAACCGCACTGTACGCGACCATTTCGGTTCTAAAGTGTGAGAATGAATTCCCTGTCGATGGTAGAAAGTAGCCGTGGGCATCAATATGAACAATTCCTCAGAACACATCTCATTTTACAAGCGGTAGAACACAGACAGGGAAGCAAAGTCTCTCCTCAGAGTTAAGGGTTCTTGAAACTTGACTTTACCTAATTTCATCGGATCGACTTAAGGTTTTGTTTGTTGAATACATATTATTGGAATTAAGGGAAAAATATTAAAAGCTTTGTAATCTCTTAAATATTGTTTTATTTCCTTTTCTATAATTAACTCTTTGATAATTTATTCTTTTCTTTTTCAGTAAAAGTGGTTCGCAACAAGCCACTGTTCTTTGCGGAACGCCTTCACAAGTCCATGAAAGGACTGGGCACCAACGACAGGCAACTGATCCGCGTCATGGTGACGCGCTGTGAGATCGACCTTGGAGATATTTCAGATATGTTCCAGGCCAAGTATGGAGAGACACTCCAGAGCTGGATAGAGGTGAGTTTAGTGTTGTTATGCAGAATTGTTATTTAAAAATTTACAAATTTTATTATATATGTAGTCTTATAAGTAGCATTTTCCTGCGACTTTGCCCGCGTGGACTTTTAAAAAAGAAATCTTTTAACTATTTATGATTTTCATCCCCTGTTTTTCCCTCTAGGGAATGACTTTTTAAGAAGGGTAAAACAAGTTATTCTTCATTTGAAACCTTAAGGCTAAATACCATTTTAAATGCGTCCAGCTTCAGAATTTAAGGTTTTCATACATAACTCCTATTTTACCCCTTTAGTAGAGCCCAAACCACTTGGTCTAAAAATTTGAAATTTGCCATATGTGTAGGGAGTGCACACATGCCCAATTTCAAGTTTCTACAACCCAGCGGTCTGGGCTGTACGTTAATATGTCATTGAACCAGTCAGTCAGTTTCTTCTCTTATATGTATATACTGATTGAAGCCTATTTGGCATATTATTTAATAGATAAGGTATGATGAAGTTACTCATCCAATTGTAACAATATTTTAACATACAACCTAAGTAGCGCAAAGACAGTGCAACTGCATTTCAATTCCTGGTAGAGAAAATAGAAAGTAAAAATTTGTCTCGAGTTGGTTCTGTCGGGAAAAAATAGACTTCTAAAGGGTCGGCAACACGTGAGTAATGCCCCGAGGGTTGCAAGTGTCTATGGGGTACGGTGACCGCCTACAATGAGACGGGTTAATTGTCACATTGGAGGTTTAAAAAACTCTGTTCACTTTATGATGGGATATTATATTATATATATTTTAATATTAATAGTTCGCCACATTAGTTCACGTTTGTTGTTTGTATTTGACCAACCTCGTTGGAGATTGTTTCGAATTGGTATATATATTATTATGTTATGTACTAGCTTTTGCACATGGCACCGCTGGCTCTGAATTATTGGTGTAGGATTTCTACTGCGATGATTATAGACCCATGATTATAATATGGAAGTAGTTCGTTCACGTAGAATTCCTGCCGGATTTTTTCCGGGATAAAAAGTTGGCTATGTTCTTCTCCGCCTCGTCAATTATCTGTCAAATTTCAGCTCAATTGGATGCAACTTTGCGACGTGAAGCTAGAAACAACACATATTATATTGTAAAAACATATATTTGGATTAAGTATTGCAACAGCTTTGGTGGACCCACTGAAAGTATCGAGTCCTGTTAATATTTATATAATCTAAATAAAAACGACCACAGTAGTAGTTATTATAGAATGAACAAACCTTTAAATATTACAACAGTGCATAATAAGTACGACGGAGCATAAGGGGTTCCCCGTCTCGCTCTAGCTGGTTTCTATTATAAAAGCCATTGGCCTGGCAGGCGTTGTTTTTCCCTTTCAGTTGTTGAAATTCTCCATCGTATCGCTCGCCTTTGCTATTTTGATCGGCTCTTAAGGGTCGTAGCGTGATGTTAAATAGCCTATGACCTTACTTAAAAATTAAGTTATAAAATGCAAAAAGAATTTTTCAAATCCGAGCTGTAATTTAAGGGATTAGTGCGTTAAAGAAAAATACTAACAAACTCTTCAGCTTTATTATAAAATAAAATAAATAAAATAAAAATCATTTATTTCGACCTTAAAGATCATATTTTGTTAGTAATATATAAGAAAACCCTAGTCTAATGTTAGTTAACTTAAAAGTAGTTTAATCTAGACCTTATATCTAAGACAGCCCTGATTAGTCAGCACGTGAACCATACTGCAGTGGTTCAAGTACTGACAATCCAGCCTGTCAGCAAAAGCTCTCAGGACGCCACTAGGACTATCCCTAACCCTGCGTACCAGGGATGTGCACCGCTTCCGCATAAGCATAAACGTTATATTGGTATATTTTTTTTATTACAGGGTGACTGTTCCGGACATTACAAGAAATGCCTGTTGGGACTTTTGGGACTTTACTAAGCAGACTGAGATCATTTTTAACAAGGCTAAAAGTCGGAGCACACCATATTCTAAGTAATAATAATTAGTCCGAAAATTTGATCTCTGGTGTGCATTTCATTGTATTCATTATTTTTTTGTTTTTAATAACTTCGAATCTTGAAATTGAATTCTCATTTTTTTTTAATTATAAAATATTTATTTTCTGTTCATGTTTACGTTTTCGATTTCTTTTTCTATATTTATTTCGATAAAAAAAATATTTAAAAATTATATAAATGTTTGTGTCAAAGTCTTTGTGCCTTTTCAATGTTGTTAATAAATTAATGTAATTTAACTTTACTGCATTTAGCTACATACTTTACACGAATATTTTAGGTGTCATATTGCTTCAAATGCTCGAAAAAATAAAAAGTCCAACAAAAATCTTGCAAATGTATTCATATACGTTTATGCTTATGAATAATCTTATTAGGTATTAAGAAAAAATAGGTTAAAAATATATTTCTACAATTGTATCACTACTATAACCAAAATCTGTAAAATGACATGAAAAAATTTAAATACACTGTAAACGGTTGTTAACTTATTGAAAAAACACGCTTTTTCATGTTTATGTTACAGTTGCAAATCTTGTGTCAAAAAAAAATTGTGATGTGTGTAATTTCAATGTATGGTTTAGTCTTCCAAATTTTATTAATCTTTTTTTAATATTAGAAATAGTGCTCTATATCCTATTATTCAATTATTTTTTTCTTTTACTGTCCGATTATGGCTATGTTACATATAGTTTATTATAACACATTATTTTCTCAAATCCAAAGTCTAAACATTTTTCGTATTCATTTACGAAAACGACCAAGTCGACTACGTACTCTACTCATAATGAAACAAGACAAGCTGTGTACAATAATAGAGCATTTTATACCATAATAACACACAATATTAAAAACTAGATTAAATATCTGCCCACCTAAAGTGTCTATTAGCGAGTAACATATTATACAGGTAATTGATACTAATATGCCACAAGTGGTTTTCTTATGTTAAATATAATAATAATGCAACTTTTCGATGTACAAGTATTCAATTTATCACAAAAAAAATTAATAAATTAGCTTTTACAAACTTATGAAATTTAACCGTCCCTAACCCCGTGACAGGTGTTTCTGAATTATTTAACATTTCAGTGGAAAATAAAAAAAAATATTATACATTTTAAACGTATATTAAATATAAAACTGTCATTTATTGCATGATTATATAATGAGTAATTATTCCATAATCAATCCAAAATCCATAATCATCGAAAAATAAAAACGTACTCATGTCCTATTTTCACAGTATTGCTTTTAAACAGCCTAATTCAAACTGAAAAATATAAAGAAACAATTTAAAGAGCACCCTTAAGGTGCACAACTGTGCAGAGACTTGTGTGAGATGGCGATAGTCAACGCGTAAATCTTGCAAAAAACCAATAAAACGTCGTTTATAAATAAAAATCTACTGTAGTTATCAAAAATCTGGTTATGGTCTATTCCCTAGAGTATATTAATTTATTGATATTGCCTATCGATCGTCTAAAATCACGAAACAGCCTTTTGTTTTAAAGATTCAACGAAAGATGTGTGAAAAACAAGGTTTTTTTTTCCAAAAAAAAATGATTTGGGTATAATTTCAAAAGTCGTGTTAAAAGATTAAGAGTTCGAGTTCCCTGTGCCAAAATATTAAACTCATAAATAACTAGATCGACAAACATGACCACTTTGATAAATACGGACCCTTAAGAGGCTATGTTATTTGGAAGTCTTACTTGAGTGAAGACAAGGACGACGTATATGTTACTAAAGGTGTGTGAGTAGTGCAGATGATCAACTCGCTGATTTCGTTCAGAAATGGAAAATAAATTAATAGTTTATTGAATGTGTAAATGCTATCTAAAATTATTTTTGTAAGGGTTTTGATAACTATTACGACTTGTTTTACCACAGTTGTAAAGCGATGACACGTAGAATTTCAAAGATTTTTCTGCCTTATCTTTTCAAAAATTAGTAAAACTATGTACATTGTATTAAACACGATTTCATTCCAATCTTCTGATCAGATCTAAATAAACCCTTGCCGTCAAAAATTATTCTAATATAAGCAGTATGGCCTTTAAAGAAGCTATATTTGTATTATTATTTGCGCCGACTTCTACATATACGTTTAAAATATAATCCAATTGTAAGACCTATATAAAGTACCTAATGGTTCATTCTGCTCTTAGTGAAAACATGTCACAGAATGCGCTGTAAGTGGTAAGAGGTCTGAAATGAAAATCTGAAAATGTATGTTGTGTAATAATTATCTTAAATATTCTTACTAAGCAGGTATTAAAAATTAAATTGATCCCTAACCCGTCGAGGGTCGAGTATACTATGATAAAATTATTTACAGCTTTATGTATAATAGATAAATATATATAATCATATTATTTATGTACCGATAAGTTGCGAATTATCTAGTGAATGTCGATGTTACCCAAATTCAATCAATAATATATCAACATTTAACAGTTAAACATCAAAAAATACATTCGACATGTAGGTGCACATCGACGGTCCTAACCAGACAGTCGGATCTGTAAAATTGCTACTTTTCAGTATCATAAACTAAAAACTTTGATCTTATAAATTATAAACTATGATCGTATACAGTCGCGATTCCGTAAAATTTGAAATAAAGCCTTACCTATAAAATAATTATTCTCTCTTGATTTACGATAATATACTGACCTTGCTTAAAAAGTTGATAGCGAATATTGTCTAATTTTTTTTTTCGATTTACTTTGAAAGGAAAAAAGCCCTTTTCTTAAATTATCTCGCTTGTACGAAATTTTTTCAACGCTGTCCTAAGTATTTCTAACAGAATGCCTCCTACTAATCAAGGCCTTGTAGTAGGTAGCATAGTTTGCAACAGAATTTCAATATTTTAGAAATGTTTTAAGTGAAGATATATATAAATTTATGAATTAATAATTTGTAACGTACTATCAACGCATTTATTTCTTTTCCCTTGATTTTAAAAGTTCAAAAGTGCAATTAATGAAACTTGTAGTAGGTACCTAAATCAAGTTTTGAATTTTTTATATTAACCAATTAATGTATTTATTTGTTGTTAGGACAATCCTAAATACCTACAAATGATTAATTAAATGTTATTTGTACACTTTTTAATCTCTATTGTTCAACTTAATGTTAAGATAAAATATGTGCCTGCGATTTGATTATATTTTTGCAAAAATTTGGATTAAATTATTCATTATTGATATTTAATAAACGATATTATATTGAGTATTGAGGTATAATGTTGAGTTATTTCGCCCTGGGGTTCAGAAAGTTCTATTTTCGAAACTAATCTCGAGTACGTAATGAAACTTTTGATTGAAGGCAGTAGAAAAATACTCCGTCTTGCACACTTGCATAACAAGGTTAGGTATGAGAAATATCGACAAATTCAAACTAGGAGAAAAGGGACCAAGCAAAAATAGATCATCATATAAGTTTATATTGGTCCATTGCTAGACATAAGCCTCTTGACGTTTTTGATTTTAATTATGCACCTACCCTTGCATGTCACAGTAACGCAGCAGTCACCTTGCTGTGTGTAAATTCTTTTAAAATTCCTTTAGTTCACTTGTACGCGACGTATATGAGTGGGTAGGGTTTAGCGAGCTTAGTATGTGGTGGTCATTCTGTTCATGTTTATTTACTCCAATAAATGAATATAAATAAAATTGTAGGTATAGTATATCGCACCGCTCGCCATCGGCAGGGAATTCATTCTCACACTTTAGAACCTAAATGGTCGCGTACAGTGCGGTTTCAGAGAAACTTCCTCCCGCGAACGCTTAAGTTGTGGAATGAGCTCCCTGCCAAGGTTTTCTGCAAGGACTACAGTATGGAGTTCTTCAAGAAAGAAGTTATTAGATTTCTGAAGGGTCGGCAACGCGCAAGTGATACCCCTGGTGTTGCAAGCTTGTTTGCCACCTTAGTGGTATTAAAAAAAAAAAAAAATATAAATCAAAATCATGTTACAAGCTAGAAAATCAAACCCTTTATTCGTACTCAGGTCTATCAGGCCGAGCGTTGCCACCTTATAGTAGTATAAAAAAATCAACAAGGAACCCTCATAGTTTCTATGTTCGTCTGTCTCTTTGTCTACGGCTTACTCTGAGACTTAGTACTAGAAAGCTAAAATTTGGCCATTTTAATCACGCTGACAACGTGGTTAATTATATGTTGTAGTATAGTGCAGCAAATTTTTCTGACTCTGTGGTTCAAAATCAAAACTAAGGACGCTATATTTAAATGGTGTGAACTAACAACGACACTAGCGATCAAACACCCTAGGTCAAAAGGTTAGAAAAGCTTGTTGCATTGTACTTGGCAGTAAAACATAGACATATTCTACAGTAAATTTGAGTAAAAAGGCACATTAGTGCAGCTAACTCATCGCATTATACAGTCAGTTGATCATGCGGAGACAGACAACGGAACTCTAAAAAATTACAGCAAATCAACCGCGATTGCTGCTATCGCATAAAAATGCATTGTTTACGCAAACACACAACATAACATCACGCCTGTACACTCAAAAGCAATTCGTCGCTCGAAAGTAAAAAATAAAAAAGCCGACATCAAAAAGATGCACTAAAAAGGTAAAAATAATTACTTATTTCCAAAAATCGAATTTGAATTACAGTTTGAAGTTGGTTTCATGCAAGTGAAGTGTGTTATAAACTGTTAGGCACATAGACACCAACTTCACCTTTTCAGTGCATGTTTTTGAAGCCGGTTGTTTTTTTAATTTTGCAATCTTATCTATCAATCACTTGTAGGGTTATTTATAAGCGACAGAGAGAAGAAACGGAAAGACGCAAAAAACGTATGCCGCAAATTTTTGTCTAATCTTACTAATTTCACTCAACGCGTGTGAGCGAAAACCGTGGGAGCGATAAAGACAGAGTAATGGCTTTAGAGTAAGCGCCGACTTGTACATGACGTTTTTGACCGCGAGTTAGCTTACTGGAGATAGCTTCTCTGTTTAAAAGTACTTAGAGAGCACATCTTTCTGTAGTTAGTACATTTTTGAAAGGTAAGCTGATGTAAATCGTTGATCTGTAGCAAAGTAAAGCGCACCCCTTTCCCATCTTTCTGTAGTTAGTACATTTCTGAAAAGTAGGCTGATGTGAATCGGCTTGTATATGTCGGCGGCCGATCGTAAAATCCGGTAGATCACGAAATTCCTAGGCAGATCGTAAAGTAAAGTAAAGTATGGAATAGAAATTATAGTAGAGGGGATTCGTTGGTTCTGGCGCACGACTCGCGCTTGACCACTCTCAAAACCACCCCTGTGTCTGGGGTGTGGCGACTCACGCTTGACCACTCTCAAAACCACCCCCTGTGTCTGGGGTGTGGCGACTCGCGCTTGACCACTCTCAAAACCACCCCTGTGTCTGGGGTGTGGCGACTCGCGCTTGACCACTCTCAAAACCACCCCCTGTGTCTGGGATACGTCGACTCACGCTTGACCAGAACTACCACATGACATCACTGTGGGTTCTGTGTAGTTTTGTTAAGTAGTTATATCATTATCGTAATGGGTCTATCGTATTTTTCCGTTTATTAGTTATTCTTATTTAATTACAATGTCGTGAGTGCGATAATGATGTTTGTGGTGACATTCCTAATACCTTTTTAATTATATTTGTACTTGTAAGATAAATCGTATATATATTGGATCCATAAACACTAGTCGATAGTATTCATTCGAGTTACAATTTATCATCAAGTGTGATACTGAGGCTGGTTCTATTTCCTTCAAAAAAAAGCTATGGAGGTATGTGTTTTTTTGCTTTATAATTCTTTATCTATATTTATTATATATTACAGACCCTCAAAACTATGTGTTTGTTTGAATGTCTATTACTTAAACCAATTTTGTTTAGGTTTTCACTTTAGGTAAATTTTTTATTCAAATTATTATACAAATATGTTTTTAAAGCATAGGCTTATTTTATTACAGAATTCAACATTTAACGTAATGGAAGAAAACACGTTCAAGCATTACTACTACGCTACATCGGATGATGAGCAATCAACTGAGAAGGCCTTAGAAACAACAAAGCTCAAACGGTCTCGTCGAAATAGTATCGACTCATTCTTTGAGGGGACCAATCAGAAGAAAAAGAAACTCAGCTCTACAGTGGCGAGATCTTCAAAGATGGTATCCCTGGTGTCACATACTTGTCTACTAATAATGATGATGGGGCTCATGCTACACATTTGATAAAAATTGAGGTGTATGACCTCATAAAATTGAAAAAAGTACCAGTAGATGAACATTGGAAACACTCAGAAGTGAGGACCAAATATTATACGGATACAAAAGATGAAAAATATGAGCAAACGAAGGGTATCATATTTGATATCACGAAGCAAATAGCAGAAACCAATAACTGTAAAAAATACTTTTTTAAAAAGTAATCTCTAATAGCTAAATTAATTTATAAGAACCATCGTTACAAAATTTTATGAGTATCTAATTGATAAGTAACGAGCAACTATTAATTAACGATCAACTAATATAGTAATCACCTTATCGACTTGTATATATAAGAGAAAAATCGAACATTATATTTATTATTAATTCATCATTCACAAGCAAAGCTAAACTGGTTTATTTCAACCATGTCACTAGAAAGTTTTTTTTTTCAAAATGTTTTTAAAGAAGAAGAAAAAGAACTAATGAGAGCGTGTGAGAATTATGAAGATAATGCTCTGGAAAATCCGTATTATGACACTTCACTGTTTAACATCTGTAAAGAAGTTGAGGAAACATTCAGGTATACATTCTAACTATACTTATTTAAATTTTATGTTACATATTTGTGTTCTTATATTAACATAAGCATGTTATACCTACAGAAAATCTTCAATTCAAGTCTGTCGAGGTTTGAAGAGACAAGCTGATATTAGTGTTGTAGATTTACAACAAGCATCGACGTCATCATCTTCCAATACAACACATAGACAGAACGTTATGTGTCAAATATGTGAATTATAGGTTAGCCAAAGGTTCTATGCTCAGCACTTACGATCTAAGGAACACAAAGAAAAATGTCTTATTCATAATCATAATTTACATAATGTCTCTGTTATATCAGTTGCTTTTGGGTCTCGGGTCTTAACGTATAGAATTGTATCACCTAAAGCTAATGAGTCACTTAAAATACAAACTCCTGAAGTATTCATAGCATCAATTAAAGAGTCGATACTATTTCTTATTCAGGAATGTTTAAAAGAGTTAACTATTGTTAAAGTTAATTTTATTATTCATGCAGATTTTGAACAGGAAACAAAAGATTTAAAAAATTCTTTCGATTTTCAAACAAAAAATTGGACTATTTCTTTAGGGGACGAATTAGAAAATTATTTAGAAACTTTAAAAATAAAATGAGTGATTTCGAAGCAAAAGATAGTGGATGGACTTTAAAAAAAATTCAGTTCTTAGAAATGAATGTTAATAAGTTCAATCCCTTACGAGGGTCTTCGTTTATTGAATTACCTTTAGATATTAAGCGTAAAAAAGCAGTCATAAATGTAAAAAATAACGATCAACAATGTTTTAAGTGGGCTTTATTATCTGCACTATATCCTGTAAATAAAAGTTCTGAAAGCGTATCATCATACTTGAGGAATCAAAATAGACTAAAGTTTAATAATATACAGTTCCCAATCAAATTATCGGATATACCCAAGGTAGAAAAACAGAATAACATTAGTATCAATGTTTTCGGATTAGAATTTAACAAAGAAAAAAAATGTAATACCATCGTTGGACCATTATATTTTACTAAATGTCGTAAAGAATTACACATTAACTTATTATTTTTAAACAATGGTTCAAATGGTCATTATTGTTTTATAAAAAATTTATCACGCTTGGTAAGTAAACAAAAAGCGAATCGAAATAATGCTATTCATATCTGTGATGGTTGCCTTCTATATTTTAAATCTAAAGTTAATTTAATTAATCACCAAAAACATGACTGTGCTCATATTGTTACTGAATTACCAGGAATTCATAAAAAAGGAAAAGATTGGTTTAATCGGGAAACAAATAATGATGAAATCTATTTTGATAAGTTTCAAAGAAAATTAAAATTACCTTTTGTAATATATGCAGACTTTGAAGCTCTTTTAAAACCCGTCACCTCATGTGACCCTGATCCATCGAAGTCATATACAAAAACAATACATGAACATGAAGTTTATAGTTATGGATACTATAAAAAATGTTCGTATGATGATAAGCTGTCTACATACAGAACATACACAGGGCCTAATTGTGCAAAAATGTTTATGGAAAGCATTTACAAAGATATTAGCAATATACATAGGATAAATTGTTTTCAAAAATGTCCACTTCCATTAACTAACGAAGAGAAGGAATCTATTAGACAATCGCAATTATGTTATATTTGTGAAGGGCTATTGGGTGATGACATCACAGTAGACTATGATTGGAATACTGGTAATTTTAGAGGTGTTGCTCACGAATTATGTAGTTCAAAGTATCGTGTTCCCTTTTTCATTCCCATTCTATTTCATAATCTAAGTAATTATGATGCTCATTTTATTGTTCATGCTTTGAATTTTAAAGATGGAGAAATAGATATCATTCCGCAAAATAAGGAAAAATATATTTCATTCTCAAAAAAACTTAAAATAAGAGGTCATTTAGTACATTTGCGGTTTTTAGATTCCTTTAAATTCATGGCCAGTAGTTTAGATAGTTTAGCTAAAAATCTAAAAAAAGATCAATTTATAGAATTAAGAAAACAATTTCCAAACGAAAATGATTTTAATAAACTTATTAGGAAAGGTGTTTTTCCTTATGAATTTGTTAATTCTTATGAATCCTTAAAAGTTACAACTCTTCCAGATCAAGACGCTTTCTTTAACTCTTAAAGTAATACCAGTGTCTCAGATGATGATTATAAACATGCTCAAAATGTTTGGGTCCAATTTAAATGTAAAAATATGTTGGACTATTCCAATCTATACTTAAGAACTGATGTAATGTTACTCACTGATATTTTTGAAAACTTTAGAGAAATTTGTATCAAAACATATGAACTCGACCCTGTACAATATTATACCCTTCCAGGATTAAGCTGGGATGCAATGCTAAAATGTACTAACATAACACTGGAATTATTGAAAGACTTTGATAAAATAGCATTCGTAAAGTCTGGTATAAGAGGTGGTATTTCACAGTGTTCTAACAGATATGGAAAGGCAAATAACGAGTACATGGGTGATTACAAAGATAACTTACCAAAATCTTACTTAATGTATTTTGATGCAAACAATCTCTATGGTTGGGCAATGTCTCAGTATTTGCCTGTAAGAGATTTTAAATGGGTTAACCCGAACATAGACTTCAATATATCAGATTCATCAGATATTGGATACATACTGGAAGTTGATCTTGAATACCCTGAAAATTTACATGATCTTCATTCAGACTTACCTTTATGCCCTGAAAACATTGTAATCGGTAACAGTAAAGATAAAAAATTAGTACCAAATTTATATAACAAAACTAAATATATTATTCACTATAGAAATCTGAAGCAATGTTTACAACTTGGTATGAAATTAATTAGAGTTCATAGAGTTTTACAGTTTGAGCAAAGTCCTTGGTTGAAGAAATATATAGATTTAAATACACAACTAAGAACTTTAGCTAAAAGTGACTTTGAAAAAGATTTTTATAAACTTATGAATAATGCAGTCTTTGGTAAAACTATGGAAAATGTTGAAAAACGTGTTAATGTGAAATTGTTAACCCACTGGGAAAACCGTGGAAAAATTCAAGGTGCACAAAGTTTAATTGCTCGCCCTGAGTTTCATAGTCTATCTATATTCTCCGAGTCTTTAATTGCTGTACAATTACAAAAGACTAAGGTATATTTCAATAAACCATTTGTTTTAGGATTTTGTATATTAGAAATATCAAAAACATTGATGTATAACTTTCATTATAATTACATGAAAAGAAAATACAATAATAGTGTCAAGTTATTATACACTGATACGGATAGCTTAGTTTACCATGTATTTACAGATAATTTTTATAATGATATAAAATCTGACTTAGAATGTTTTTTCGATACTTCAGACTATCCTAGTGATAATGTTTATGGTTTCCCACTTTTAAATAAAAAGAAACTTGGATATTTTAAGGATGAGAACAATGGTAAAGTATTTCGGGAGTTTGTAGGACTTCGATCAAAAATGTATGCAATGGACATTGAAAGTAAGGTTATTGCTAAAGCTAAAGGTGTAAATAAAAGTGTGACAAAAAAAATGAATTTGGAAAATTATAAGTTGTGTCTATTTAATAAAAATGTAAATGTTTCACAAATGTGTAGGATTCGAAGTGTGAAACATACTATTTTTACACAACAAATTAATAAAACTTGTCTATCCTGTAATGACACCAAGAGATATATTTTACCTAATTCAACAGATACATATGCTTGGGGTCATTTTAAGATTAACTTATAGTTTTGAAATAATAATAATATAGAGTATTAATTGTATCTGGTTTATGTGTGTTTAAAAAATGTAAGGTAATTACTATTATTAAGTAACCTAATGATTGTAATTTTTTTTTTATTATTAATTATATTGTTTTTAATATATAAGTGTTTGTTTTTATTGCTTTCCTCCATATGAATTTGAACATTTTCAAAGAGAACACACATTAAAAATAATTATGATTCATTTTTATCATCCCTTTACAGTAATTGTAGCTGGCCCTAGTGGATGTGGTAAATCAGTTTTTGTTAAAAATTTTGTGAAACATGCTAATGAGATTTGCAATCAACATTTTTCTAATATTATGTGGTGTTATGATGAAATGCAACCGTTATACAACTTGAACAATGTTAATTATTACCAAGGTATTCCTGACCTCAGTATGTTTGATGGAGAACAACCACAACTAATAATAATCGATGACCTCATGCGAGAGTCTGATGGTCGTGTTGTTGACATATTCACAAAGGGTAGTCATCATAGAAACATTAGTGTTTTCTATATTACACAAAATATATTCCATCAAGGTAAAGGACAGAGAGATATTTCTTTAAACTCTAGTTATATAGTCTACTTTAAAAATCCACGAGATAAAACACAAATTCGTTACTTAGCACGTCAAGTCTCACCTGAAAACATCAAATTTTTGGAAGATGCCTACAAAGATGCTACTAGTGAACCTCATGGCTACCTAATGATAGATTTAAAACAGGACACAATTGATATGTGTCGATTTAAAACGAGAATATTTCCTTCTGACCAGAACTGCATTGTATATATACCTAAAAAAGGATTTAAATACAGCAAACATAATGAAATTCCAATCATTCATAAATAATGCATTCAAGAGTGACTACACATCAAGAACTTTTAAAATCGTTGCATGTATTGAAACCAAGACATAGAAAAGCTTTACTTAAATCTTGTAGTAAAGAAGAAATAAATTTTATTTGTGAGTGTATTTACAACGTATTACAGGGTAAAATACCCGTCAAGGAAAATGATAAAAACAAATTAAAAAAATATAAAAATATATTGAGAAAGTTGGTTTGTAAAGGAAGAAATCTACTTAGAAAAAACGTAATTATTCAAAGGGGTGGTGCCTTTTTACCTATTATTTTAGGATCTGTTCTAAGTGCCTTGGTGAGTTCAATTTTAAAACCTTAGCAGGAAAATAAAAGCAGAAATGGAACATGCTAAAAAAATGATTCTAATTGAACCTAATTTGATAGAAAAAATTAAAAAGGAAAATGAAACACAAAGCGCTTTAAATACTTTATCCCGTTTAGATGGTGAAATGAAAGATATTTTAAATAGTAATGTAGAAGATAGAGAAAAATGGATTTTGTATTTACAAACACTACAAAGGTATTTACATTTTACTGAAGTAGAACGACGACCATATCAAATACCAATTATAACTAAAACAGAAAGTTCGCCTAATTATAAAGATACTGATGTCATTAAGGAAACAGTCCTTGACACTGAGCAGGTATCAAACATAAAATCAAAAACCATAAATGATACTGACTTAACCCCATTTTATTCAAAGCAACAACTCTTGAAATTGATTCCTAAGACGTATATAAAACGAGGTGAATTACTAATAGAATCAATTTTTTCAAATAAAAATAAGGTAGATTGGGATACCAATGGAACTGTTAGTATCAATAATATGAAAATACCAGGGAGTAACATTATAGACCTGGTGAATGATACACTAAGACCACTTTAAATTAAACACAGTGATCCAATTGGGTGGCAAGAGTTTGCATCAGCATTAAAAGAAATTAAAATACCATTAACTTATATTGGAAATCCAAAAAGACTAGAATATATTAATAAACTTTACTTAGGTGATATAAAAGAAGAAATTCCACTTAACAAATTGCAATCAGATAATAGTTTTACTCCTACTAAGACTCATTTTAACAAAATCAAGAAAAAAATAGACTGGGAAAAATGGACCCCCTATTAGAAATAAATCAGATTTACTATGATGTTTCTCATCCTGCTGGATATGGAGGTGTTAACAAACTCATCAACTCGTTAAAGGGAAAAATGACAGCAAAAGAAGTGAAGTTGGTTGCAAGAACAAGAAACTTACACATTACATAAACCTGTAAGAAATAGATTTCCTAGAAATAAGTACATTTTATCTAATTATAATGACTTGTGGCAGGTGGATTTAAGTGATATGCGCACTTATTCTGAATATAATGATGGTTTTAAATATATTCTGTGTGTTATTGATGTATTTAGTAAATATGCATTTGCTAGATATTTTCGACTCCCTCGCAGCCTAGTTGGTAGTGTGATGGACTGCCGTGCAGAGGGTGTGGGTTCGATTCCCGCACTAGACAAACATTTGTGTTTGTCTTGAGTCTGGGTGTACTTATGTATAATATGTATGTATTTACAAAAAAAAAAGTAATATATATGTATTTATATCCGTTGTCTGGTACCCATAACACAAGCTTTGCTTACTTTGGGGCTAGACGGCGCTGTGTTTAATGTTCAAAAATATTTATTATTATTATTTATTATTATTATTTAAAAAAAAAGAACTCTATAACTATAAAAGAATGCTTTGAAAGTATATTTAATGAGTCAAAATCCTTACCTAACCACATTCAGTCAGATAAGGGAACTGAATTTGTTTCTAAGGATGTGCAAAAATATTTTAAAAGTAACGGTATAAACTATTACACCACTAACAATCCTGATATAAAAGCTAGTATCGTGGAACGCTTTCAAAGAACATTAAAGACAAAAATGTGGCGGTATTTCACACATCATAACACATATAGATATGTTGATATTTTAAAAGATTTGATTTATTCTTATAATCATAGCTATCATTCAAGTATAAAAATGTGTCCCAAAGATGTTAACTCAGAAAATATTATGACTGTTTGGAATAATTTATATGATAGAGATAAAGGGCAAAAGGCTATTCTAAACAGGTTTAAAGAAGGTGATTATGTTAGGATAACAAAACATAAACACATATTTCAAAAAGGATACGAGAGCAACTGGAGTGATGAAATATTTGTTATTACTTCAGTTATAAGAAGATCACCTTGGGTAGTTTATACGTTAAAAGATCTTCAAAATGAACCCATTACAGGTACATTTTATGAAAAAGAATTACAAAAAGTAATATACAACCCCACTCTCCCACATAAAATAGATAAAATACTCCACACTCGTTATTTTGGAAATAGAAAGCAAGTACTAGTGAAGTGGAAAGGTTATCCAAACAAATTTAATACTTGGGTATCATTAAAAGATATAGAAAAAATATGATTAAGGAAGATTTTTATTTAACTTTGCTCAGTAATAGTTCAATGGAATATTTTCCGAGTAATACCACTACAAATTTTTCAACAAAACTTCCAAAACCTATAAAATTAGAAGGACAGTGGTCTGTTGGAGTTGTAGAATTTCAATACCCATGTAGTATGTTTACAGTTCAAGAGGGTGAAAATATAATGTATATTACTAAGAAAATGATAGTACCTTTGGATAAATCAATATCATCAGTCATTTATAAAAATCATATACCTGCAACCAATTATGATAATATTGATAACATTTTAAAAGCCTTAAACCTAAAAGAAAACTGTCGCTTTCATTATGATAAAGTTTCCCAGATGGTCTCTGTTCAAATTAACGATAAAAATATATCATCTTTAACGTTATCATCAAAGTTAAGTATTCAACTTGGCTTTGAACCAAAAACTAATTTAATAACAAAAAATGTTGGAAGATACCCACCCAATTTACATTTAGGATTACCTTCTCAATTATTTGTTTACTGTGATATAATTGATCCGCAAATAGTTGGAGATGTTATGACACCATTGTTAAGAATAATACCTTTAGACCCCGAAAAATATATCTATGGTGCTTATAAGATGCATGTATTTTCACCACCCCCCTACTTACCAGTTATGCGAAGAGAATTTGATACAATTGAAATAGATATAAGAACAAACACTGGTAATAAAATACCATTTCAATTTGGGACCGCATATGTTAAACTACACTTTAAGCGATTATAATGCATAATAACAGTATTTGTCCCTATGAGCAATACTATTCACACCAAGCAGGATCAGGAATTGGTGTAATTTATAAAGGCGTACCACATCAACGTGGTCATGGAATAGGAAGCTTTTTAGGAGGCCTGTTTCGATCAGTACTACCTTTATTATCAAGTGGGGCAAGAGTAATTGGTAAAGAGGCTCTTAATGCTGGAGTGGGATTATTAAGCGATATGATAAGCCAGAAACCAATGAATGAATCTGTGCAAACACGGTTAAAAGATGTAAGTAGTAATTTAAAACGAAGAGCAGATGATAAAATTGAAAGACTAATGAATGGATCAGGTTATATAACGAAACGTCAACGTCGGTTTCATTCCATTCCGTCAACAGCTTTGAAAGAGTTGAGAGCTAGAAAGTATAAAATTAATAGAAATACTAAAGATATATTTTCAAACAAATAATGTCATTCTTGCATAATTATTCATGTGAATGTATAAAATCGGAATTGGATTTATTTGCTTTACCAACAACTCAGACAAGTATTGAAAATGGACAATGGATACACTACAAACCTATATCATCCCTTACAGACGATGGACCAATTGAATTTCAAATTCCTGGTACGGGGGATGATTATATCGATTTGTCTCATACATTACTACATTTAAAAGTTAAAATTCGAAACCAAGATGGCACCAACTTAGCTGCTGCTACAGTAGTAGCCCCAACTAATAACTGGTTACACTCACTGTTCAATCAACTCGATGTGTATTTAAATCAAAAACTAGTATCTCCACCAAACAACACTTATGCTTATAGGGCATTTATAGAAACTTTATTAAACTATGGTCCAGCAGCTAAACAATCTCATCTGACTTGTGGACTATGGTATGAAGACACAGCTGGAAAAATGAATTCACTAGATGATTCTAATGATGGATTTAAAAAAAGGAATCAATTTGTACGTGAGAGTAAAGAGGTAGAAATGGTAGGACATTTGCATGGGGATTTGTTTAATCAAGAAAAGTTTCTGATAAATGGTGTTGAAATTAGTCTTAAACTAGTACGATCAAGAGAAAGTTTTAATCTTATGGCTGGTGCAGATGCTAAACTGAAAGTTACTTTTACTGACGCTACACTTATAGTTCGTAGAGCAAAAATTAGTCCAAGTGTATTATTAGCACATCAAAAAGTTTTAAGTGCAACGACCGCTAAGTATCCTATAACCAGAGCTGAAGTCAAAGTGCTCACAATACCTTCAGGAGTTCAGGGAAAAACGCTTGATAACATATTTATTGGTCAAGTTCCAAAAAGGTGTATAATAGGTTTTGTAAACAATGCTGCTTTTAATGGAAGTTTTAACAGAAACCCTTTTAACTTTGAAAACTATGGAATAAATACATTTAGTTTGTATATAGATGGCCAACAAATACCATCAAAAGCTTTACAACCAATGTTTCACAACAATATATTTACCACAGCTTACCATACACTATTTTCCGGGTCAGGTATTCACTTTTTGAATGATGGTAATGCTATTTCTAGGGAACAATATGCAAATGGATATTGTTTGATGGCATTTGATTTAACTCCAGACTTATCAGCTAGTTCTACGTCTCATTGGAATCTTATTAGACATGGAAGCGTAAGACTGGAAGTTCGTTTTGAAGCAGCACTCATACAAACAATAAACTGTATAGTGTATGCTGAATTTGATAATGTTATTGAAATAGATAAAAATCGTAATGTTTCAGTAGATTACAGTAGCTAAAAATATAATAAATAATTAGAACTCAATTAAAGGACTTATTATACTTTTGACATTCATAATATCAACATTTTGAAATGAATACTTTAGATATTCAAAAATGTTTAAAGATAATTTCTCCGAAAATTAAACTAAATGTATTTGCTGCAAATAGATTACCAGTACTCATGCACCTACCTGCTTTTCTTATTAGTAATTTAGATGTTGACAATCAACCTGGATCGCATTGGGTGGGAATACATATTAATAAAAATGGATTAGGTGAATACTTTGATTCTTATGGTCGTAAACCTAGTAGACATCATTTATATTTCTTAAATAAGAAATCTAAGATATGGAGTTACAATAATAAAAGAGTTCAAAATGTCACCACAAACATCATTATCGCACTCACGACATTGTAATTAAATAAGAATAACTAATAAACGGAAAAATACGATAGACCCATTACGATAATGATATAACTACTTAACAAAACTACACAGAACCCACAGTGATGTCATGGTTTTGAGAGTGGTCAAGCGCGAGTCGCCACACCCCAGACACAGGGGTGGTTTTGAGAGTGGTCAAGCGCGAGTCGTGCGGGGGGCAGAAAAGTTTTTAGGCGAGGGGTTGGGGTTGGAGGGTAGTGCGCCAGAACCAACGATGTATTGAGAGTGGTCACGCGCGAGTCGTACAAAGCAGGAAAAAGTTGGTGAGCTTTTATTTAGGCGAGGGGTTGAGGTTGGGGGGTAGTGCGCCAGAACCAACGAATCCCCTCTACTAATTATCATATAACTGAACAGATTATTATATGAAGCTTGGCTGGAACGCTCCGCTCGCTTCGTTCGCTCCGCATCTACGTTTACAAAACAGAAACTGAAACTAACCTAACATACATGACTTATACAGTGCGATTTCCGTTCCTTTCGTTTCCATACTTGACGTTTTTGATAAAATTGATTTACTCCTTAAATAAATTTTCAATAGCAAAACTTACGGTAGTCAAGCCAAGAAATCCAACACATTTCTCGATTTTATAATTGAAAGTGCTTCAAGAATAAGCCTACAGCGAAACCACGTTTACTATTGATATATCGGCGTTATTGAGTGATTAAACACCATTACCACAATGTTGCTCTGAATATATGATCATTAGTAAACAAAATAGATAGTAGTAATACACAATATACGATGTAATTACAAGATTTTGGGTAAACCCCGAGTAACCTCAGCAAAGCAAATTAATGAATTACAAGAAAACTTTCAAATCAAGAAGATGTGGATATTTATGCATCTTTTTGAGTTGTGATAAATGTGAACAAGTCCCTAGAACAAGATGACTCGTTCAGAAATTGAATCAGTCATTTCAAAAATAAGTCGAAAATACATTTTTTTGGGAGATAAAAATTGAAAATTGGTACTTACTTATTGTTAAAAATAGTGCTGTTTTTGTAATTATTAGTATTTAATAGCTTTATAAAAAGTACAAGATGGATGGAACGTTTGCATATGCAGTGTGTTAAAATAAAAACAAGTTGGCAGTTTTGTGACCTAAGTTGTTTATGAAATGACCGATTCCATCGCCCAGCAGATATTTAGGATCTACATTGTGGGACTTATGGTGGAATTATTATAGATATATGTTCAATATTTACAACTATTAAAGTACGCTGGTAAATAATAAAAATATTTAGTGGACTGTAAATTACATAAACTTGGAAATGGGAAAGTAACGTCACTCCTTGTTTCCAAAATTAATACAATACTTACATAAAAGGATAAAAAAAATACAATTTTTTTAGGATAAATATTGATAATTTAAAAATAATAAAACGGGATTAAACGCGTCATTTGGCAAAATACCTTTTTCCCGACGTTTCGGCTGGGTTACACCAGCCTTGGTCACGGGTAGACTGGCGGTGCGTGGCGTCGTCGGCTTCGACTGGAGGCGTCCTGTTGAACTAACCTCACCTTGCCTTTATAATTGTCAAAATCACTACACACAACACTAACGGTGTCCTCGAGTGCGTTCGTTGGTAAAACTCGAGAGCTGTATTTCCTATGACTAGATTCCATGCAGGCGACACGATTGAAGTTCTTATGCTTTTTTATTTCAATCGCTTCGCGTACCAATCTACGGTAATATTGTCGATCGGTGGATTAAACCTTAGGCTGGTGGAGCTCAATCCAGTGGTTGGAATTTGAGTTAATTAAATGTTCTGCTATAGCTGATTTTGTCGTCTGGCAATTCTTTACAGCACTAATATGTTCTTTGACCCTGTGCGCAATTACCAACAAACGCACCCGAGGACACCGTTAGTGTTGTGTGTAGTGATTTTGACATCATACCTTCACTATCCCGGCTACAAACTCGAACACAATTTTATGAGTCGTGCCGGTGTATGTATGTTCGTCCGGGAGGATATCTGCTGTCGCCGCCTTCATAGCCTTGAAGACAGGGACCTGTCGATGTTGTGGGTGCGCGTAGATTACGGCGACCACACTCGTATCTATGCGTGCCTATACAGGTCTCATAGCGGTGACACAGACGTAACTCGACTCTTCACGCACCTGAGTTTGACGACTGACAAAGTTCTAGAGCAATATTCCACAGCAGAACTAGTTATTTTGGGAGACTTTAACGCCCACCATCGCGAGTGGCTCAGTTCTCGAACCAATAACTATGCTGGGATATCTGCTCATGAATTTGCTCTGACCTATGGATTCTCTCAGCTGGTACTTTCTCCAACGAGAATACCAGATATAGAGGAACATACGAGCTCCTTACTGGACCTTCTGCTGACTACTCGTCCGGACGGATACTCTGTCTCGGTGGATGTGCCTCTTGGCTCCTCAGACCACTGTCTCGTTCGGACTCAAGTGTCATGCACACAACCTGATCCTTCTGGGCCAACTTATTGGCGTCGTGTGTGGCACTATAAGTCGGCAGACTGGGATGGATTGCGAGAATTTTACGCATCGTACCCGTGGAGGCAGATCTGCTTTAACTCAGAAGATCCTGACGTCTGCGCAGCCGCAGTCACTGAGACAATCCTTGCTGGTATGAAATGCTATATTCCTAACCCGCAAGTAGCTGCCGGCGTCAAAAAACGACCGTGGTTTAATAGGTCTTGCAGAAAAGCTAAAATTCTTAAGCAAAATGCATATGAGGCTTGGACCACGGCTCGTTTTAATAAGGATCCGAATATTTCTGAGTTAAAACGCAAATTAAATGCTGCCTCGAGGTTCAGTAAGAAAGTAACTGCCAGAGCAAAATTCCAATTCATCGGCAAAATAGGTGGGCGACTTGCGAGCTATCCTTCTGGGAGTCGTGCTTTCTGGTCGCTTGCCAAAGCTGCCGAAGGGAACTTCTGCCAGTCGTCGTTACCACCACTGCGAAAGACCGATGGTGACTTGGCCCATAGTGCTAAAGAGAAAGCCGATCTACTGGGCAGTCTCTTTGCCTCGAACTCGAATATGAACGATGAAGGCGCTGTACCACCTACTATACCGTGGTGCGGTAAGACCATGCCGGAAATCTCCATAACGCAGCGGGAGGTCAGGCGGGCGTTGCTTTCTCTAGACGTTCATAAGTCGAGTGGGCCAGACGGTATACCAGCAGTGGTGCTTAAGCAGTGTGCTCCTGAGTTATGTCCTGTACTCACGCGCCTCTTCGCGCTTTCCTACCACACTAGGCAATTTCCGTCTTCATGGAAGACTGCGAATGTGCACCCGGTGCCTAAAAAGGGTGATAGATCAGATCCATCGAATTACAGGCCTATCGCTATTACCTCTCTCCTCTCTAAGGTGATGGAGCGTGTGATCAACACACAGCTTCTAAGATACCTAGAAGTACACGATCTGGTCAGTGACCGTCAATATGGCTTTCGCCACGGTCGCTCGACTGGTGACCTTCTAGTGTATCTCACACACCGATGGGCACTAGCCATTGAGAGTCAGGGGTAGGCATTGGCATGTAGCCTGGACATAGCGAAGGCGTTCGATCAGGTCTGGCACCGCGGTCTTCTATCGAAGTTGCCATCTTACGGAGTGCCCGAGGGTTTGTGCAAATGGGTGGCTAGCTTTTTGTCCGGCAGACGCATACGAACCGTAGTTGACGGTAGTTGCTCTGATAGCATGGACATTAATGCTGGTGTCCCGCAAGGCTCTGTGCTGTCTCCTACGCTGTTTCTACTGCATATCAATGACATGTTGGACATCAACAACATACATTGCTATGCAGATGACAGTACTGGAGACGCTTTTTACACGGGTCGTGCAAACATCCCTCGTTCCGTTGTGGAGGAAAACCGCGGAGAACTTGTGTCTCAAATCGCGACCACACTGTCCCAGGTCTACTGGGGACGGGTAAACTTAGTCCGATTCAACCCTACAAAGACGCAAGTGTGCGCGTTCACCGCTAAGAAAACTCCATTCACTGTGGTCCCACAATTCCAGAACACTCCCCTCTCCATCTCCAAGAGCATTGGGATCCTTGGTGTCGACATCTCCAGCGATGTTCAGTTCCGAGATCATTTACAAGATAAGGTGAAGCTTGCGTTCAAAAAACTTGGTGTACTCAACAGAGCGAAGCAATACTTCACGTCGGGGCAAAGGTTGTTACTTTACAAGTCGCAGGTTCGGCCCCATATGGAGTACTGCTGCCATCTCTGGGCAGGTGCACCCGGATACCAGCTTGGCCCTTTTGACTCGGTTCAACGACGGGCTGTGAGAATTGTCGACGATTCCAAACTCACTTGCGGTATCGAGCCCTTAAGTCTGAGGAGAGACTTTGCCTCACTGTGTGTGTTCTACCGCTTGTACAATGGGTTGTGTTCTGAGGAATTGTTCGAAATGATGCCCACGGCTACTTTCTACCATCTCACCGCTCGCCATCGGCAGGGAATTCATTCTCACACTTTAGAACCTAAATGGTCTCGTACAGTGCGGTTTCAGAGAAACTTCCTCCCGCGAACGCTTAAGTTGTGAAATGAGCTCCCTGCCAAGGTTTTCTGCAAGGACTACAGTATGGAGTTCTTCAAGAAAGAAGTTATTAGATTTCTGAAGGGTCGGCAACGCGCAAGTGATACCCCTGGTGTTGCAAGCGTCCATAGGCTACGGTGACCGCTTACCATCAGGCGGGCCGTAAGCTTGTTTGCCACCTTAGTGGTATAAAAAAAAAAAAAAAAAAAATATGCTTTGTGCGAAGTGGAATTAAATAATAACCAATGGCGGCGCTCGTAAGCTGCTATGCCATTTAGGGTAAAAGCCGGATAGTTGCTTCGGACGGATATACGCCCCAGTTGTTAATAAACTATGTTACGATTATAAGTTGTGTTAACGCTTTACAACAATAAGTAGTGACCGCCCTGCAGACCTCAGTGACGCGTAAGCCATCGGAATAGGGGCACTGGTTTTTTTCGTGTGACCAAAAATCTTCCGCAGCGAAACTTTGACGGGCGTTATAATTATATTGGTAAGTAGTTTCTATTGAAAATTTTTATTACCGATCGTGGTTTCAGTCATTTTTTTTTTTGCATGCATTAGAGTTTTTATTACATTGTTTATTATGTTTTATTGCTAAATATTTTTTATTTATTTTGCGAATAAATAGGGCAAGTATACGCATCAAAAAGGATAGTCACCTTACTTACTTTCGCGGATAGTTGCCCCTAGAGTAACTTAAAATTTCTTGACAAGCAAAGACGGATTTGATTTTTTTGTTGTTTTTTTCGAATTTACTGTGACTAAACTAAACTATTAACTATTAAAACTATCTGAACTATTTAATAATGTTAATTAATATTTAAAATTGTACTTTATAAAAGATCTCATTAAATTATAAAGATTGTTAAATAAATAATAAAGATTACTTTCATTAATATAAATTTATTTCTATCCGAAATAAAAATCGTACCGAGGTTACTTACTGCGGGCACAAGGCAAGTATCCCCCGGAGCATTTTCGACGCTAGGAGGCGGATAGTACGCCATAGTTTTGATTGACTTTTATAGAAGACTAGCTTTTGCCAGCGGCTTCGCCCGCCCTAATTTTTCTTTATCGGCATAGGATTCTTACGGAAACTCCTCAATTATAAAAAAAAACACAGGAGGTAAAATATTTTTAAATAATACGTACCGCCCCTACCCCTCATGACTGCCCGCCGGCCTCGCACATCATAAATGCGCGCGCAATACTTGATAATTATTTTGCTGCCACGTTATTTTAAAACTGCGATATCTCCTAAGATATTTATTGAAATCGAATGACGAACGGGGCAATTTTGTTTTAAATTAAATGCTTGTAATGAATAACGTATTTATTTGGATAAAGATTAATATCATGTTTATAAAAACACCTTCACAAATAATGCATTTTTTTAGAACAAATATGGTTAGCATAAAAAAGGTTATAGTGAGCCAACCTTAAAATAGAGACATATGCTGTCGCGGACGTTTTTTAGAACTTTTATAGGGGAACAATTCTGTAATACATGATTTTTGCGAAACTCTAACCGTTTACGCAGCGCAGGCAGCGGAAGCTCTCAAAAGGATAAAAAAACCCCGATTTTGAAACATTTTTCATTAGTGCTCCGCTCCTATTTGTGTTAGCGTGATGATATATAGCCTGTAAACTTCCTCGATAAATGGGCTATCCAACACTGAAAGATTTTTTATATCCGACCCGTAGTTCCTGAGATTAGCGCATTCAAACAAACAAACTCTTCAGCTTTATATATTAGTATAGAAAAAACCCCGATTTTGAAAAATTTTTCATTAGTTCTCCGCTCCTTTTTGTGTTAGCGTGATGATATATAGCCTATAAACTTTCTTGATAAATGGGCTATCCAAAACTGAAAGAATTTTCTAAATCCGACCAGTAGTTCCTGAGATTAGCGCGTTCAAACAAACAAACAAACTCTTCAGCTTTATATACACACCGGCACAATCAGCGGAACAGAAAAAAAAGTGAGACTATGAGATAATAACGCATATATTTGACGAAAATGTAATTAGACACAAAATAACAAATTGGTTAACATCTTTTAACAACGACTTTGAAAAGTCTTCGTTATTTTTTATTGAAAAATAAAGAAATTTGAAATAAGTGAAATATTTTAGATGATTATGAACCATCACAAAAAATAAAAAAAAAGTAAGCATTAAATGATTTAACAATAAAATTAAAGCAAAATTAATAACGAGTGTTTCCCCCTCTTGCTCTGATTACGGTTTCCATTCGTCTGGGCATGCTACAAATTATGTTATCGATGATTTCTTGAGGCAACCGCCCCCACTCCTCAAGTAATGCGTTTCCAAGTTCATTCAGATTGTTCGGGGGTGGCATTCTGGATTTAACTCTTCTTTTTAGCAAGTCCCAGACATGCTCTATCGGATTCATATCGGGGGAATTTGCTGGCCACTGCATCACCGGTATACCTACGTAGCTCAGATATGCCTGTACCGATTGTGCACTATGAGCACGAGCATTATCTTGCATTAGAATAAAGTCGTCACCAATAAATGGGCAAATGGTACAACATGTTCTTCTAAAATGTCTCTGATGTATCGATCTGCTGTCATGGTCCCTCCTGTGACTATCACTAACTCCGTGCGAGCTCCCAAACATATCCCTCCCCAAACCATAATCGAGCCGCCACCATAAGCCACTGTGTGTTCAAAATTAGACTGTATGTGGCGTTCTCCTTTGCGTCTCCATATTCGCTGTCTCCCATCGCTCTGTTTTAAAAGAACTCTGCACTCATCAGTAAAGAGAACCTGCTGCCATTCGTTCAAATCCTTTTTTTGTGTTCCGCTAATTGTGCCGGTATGTATATAATAGTATAGATAAAATACCTATGTTGTGAGATACATACTGAATATTTTCAGCAAGTTCATATTTTAAAAAGAATAAAGCTGTTTCGAAAAGTGCGGCAAGTATCGGGCTTTTACCCTAAATTTTGATTTACTTTTATCAAGGTAGGGTTGCACCAACATAATGCGCATAACCTATAGCAATATTAAAAGGGGTGCAGATTAGATACATATGTACGTACATGCTTTTAGGGCCGGTGACACCACCGGCTTGCATCACTGTTTTTTTCAAGGGGAGTTTTTAGTCTCCATGATACCACCAACAAATATGTAGTTGTAGATTAAATTAATTAAAAAATTTTGCCCAGTAGGTGCTGTGCGTTGATATATTCGTATTAGTCAGGCAGTATAGAAAAGCTGAAAAAAATTAGACAAGAGGCAATTCTAGTGTAGTTATACTTACATACTTATATAATATTTTATAACTTTGACGATTCAAAAGTGATTGTAAAATCCTTATTTGAATAAACCATTTTGACTTTGAGTTTGACTTAGTTATAGATCATAACAAATAACTCTTTCCCTTAGGTATATACGCTTATTTACTTATAGGCTTTGGTTTATGCCTACTAGGGATATAAAAGGCTCTCCGAAGCAGAAAAATCCGATTGATATACGATTCAGAGTTCCGAGTAGTTACTATAAAAGTTTTGGTTATGATTTCAAATCAGAGCAGAAACTTCTTACGAAATGCTTGCGAATGCCATCACTTTTTCTCCAAGATCAGTTTAAAGTGTTTGGTAAAGAGTGATACTATTTTCATAGTTTTATTGCAATCTATTATTATATCTATACAAGCTTTTTCCCGCGACTCCACCCGCGCTAAATTTTACTATCGGCATGGGATTCTTACGACAACGCTATCATTATAAAGGAAGTTTGCTGTATTATTAATTATTCTCTGTGTGCTAATCCGACTCAAATTTAACATTTTTTAAGTAGCCTATGAAAAAAATTGTCAAGTGTGAGTTGGATTCATAGAGAGAGCTCTTTGACGATTCGCTGCGCGGACAGCGGAGGACCGGCGGTGCTTGTTGCTGTCATGCTCGGCGTAGACGCGGCGTGCTGGTTCGGCGGTCAGGGAGACCTGATAAAACGGCTGACCGCTGGCCGCTCGCAGGTTGAACGGGATCCCATTAGTCTTAGTAACTTTTTTTATATATATTATGGCCACGAAAAAGAAAAGAGTTTGTACAGCGGCTACTCCATCCACATATAATGTGGATTTTTGCAACATCAGGGGTATTCACGCAAATCTTAACGCAGTCCACCACCATCTCGAAACTGCGCAGCCGACCATTCTTTTTCTAACGGAGACGCAGATATCCTGCCCGGCCGACACATCATACCTTCACTATCCCGGCTACAAACTCGAACACAATTTTATGAGTCGTGCCGGTGTATGTATGTTCGTCCGGGAGGATATCTGCTGTCGCCGCCTTCATAGCCTTGAAGACAGGGACCTGTCGATGTTGTGGGTGCGCGTAGATTACGGCGACCACACTCGTATCTATGCGTGCCTATACAGGTCTCATAGCGGTGACACAGACGTAACTCGACTCTTCACGCACCTGAGTTTGACGACTGACAAAGTTCTAGAGCAATATTCCACAGCAGAACTAGTTATTTTGGGAGACTTTAACGCCCACCATCGCGAGTGGCTCAGTTCTCGAACCAATAACTATGCTGGGATATCTGCTCATGAATTTGCTCTGACCTATGGATTCTCTCAGCTGGTACTTTCTCCAACGAGAATACCAGATATAGAGGAACATACGAGCTCCTTACTGGACCTTCTGCTGACTACTCGTCCGGACGGATACTCCGTCTCAGTGGATGCGCCTCTTGGCTCCTCAGACCACTGTCTCGTTCGGACTCAAGTGTCATGCACACAACCCGATCCTTCTGGGCCAACTAATTGGCGTCGTGTGTGGCACTATAAGTCGGCAGACTGGGATGGATTGCGAGAATTTTACGCATCGTACCCGTGGAGGCAGATCTGCTTTAACTCAGAAGATCCTGACGTCTGCGCAGCCGCAGTCACTGAGACAATCCTTGCTGGTATGGAATGCTATATTCCTAACCCGCGAGTAGCTGCCGGCGTCAAAAAACGACCGTGGTTTAATAGGTCTTGCAGAAAAGCTAAAATTCTTAAGCAAAATGCATATGAGGCTTGGATCACGGCTCGTTATAATAAGGATCCGAATATTTCTGAGTTAAAACGCAAATTAAATGCTGCCTCGAGGTTCAGTAAGAAAGCAACTGCCAGAGCAAAATTCCAATTCATCGGCAAAATAGGTGGGCGACTTGCGAGCTATCCTTCTGGGAGTCGTGCTTTCTGGTCGCTTGCCAAAGCTGCCGAAGGGAACTTTTGCCAGTAGTCGTTACCACCACTGCGAAAGACCGATGGTGACTTGGCCCATAGTGCTAAAGAGAAAGCTGATCTACTGGGCAGTGACGATGAAGGTGAACGATGAACGCGCTGTACCACCTACTATACCATGGTGCGGTAAGACCATGCCGGAAATCTCCATAACGCAGCGGGAGGTCAGGCGGGCGTTGCTTTCTCTAGACGTTTATAAGTCGAGTGGGCCAGACGGTATACCAGCAGTGGTGCTTAAGCAGTGTGCTCCTGAGTTATGTCCTGTACTCACGCGCCTCTTCGCGCTTTCCTACCACACTAAGCAATTTCCGTCTTCATGGAAGACTGCGAATGTGCACCCGGTGCCCGAAAAGGGCGATAGATCAGATCCATCGAATTACAGGCCTATCGCTATTACCTCTCTCCTCTCTAAGGTGATGGAGCGTGTGATTAACACACAGCTTCTAAGATACCTAGAAGTACACCATCTGGTCAGTGACCGTCAATATGGATTTCGCCACGGTCGCTCGACTGGTGACCTTCTAATGTATCTCACACACCGATGGGCACTAGCCATTGAGAGTCAGGGGGAGGCATTGGCATGTAGCCTGGACATAGCGAAGGCGTTCTATCGAAGTTGCCATCTTACGGAGTGCCCGAGGGTTTGTGCAAATGGGTGGCTAGCTTTTTGTCCGGCAGACGCATACGAACCGTAGTTGACGGTAGTTGCTCTGATAGCATGGACATTAATGCTGGTGTCCCGCAAGGCTCTGTGCTGTCTCCTACGCTGTTTCTACTGCATATCAATGACATGTTGGACATCAACAACATACATTGCTATGCAGATGACAGTACTGGAGACGCTTTTTACACGGGTCGTGCAAACATCCCTCGTTCCGTTGTGGAGGAAAACCGCGGAGAACTTGTGTCTCAAATCGAGACCACACTGTTACAGGTCTCTGACTGGGGACGGGTAAACTTGGTCCGATTCAACCCTACAAAGACACAAGTGTGCGCGTTCACCGCTAAGAAAACTCCATTCACTGTAGTCCCACAATTCCAGAACACTCCCCTCTCCATCTCCAAGAGCATTGGGATCCTTGGTGTCGACATCTTCAGCGATGTTCAGTTCCGTGATCATTTACAAGATAAGGTGAAGCTGGCGTCCATAAAACTTGGTGTACTCAACAGAGCGAAGCAGTACTTCACGTCGGGGCAAAGGTTGTTACTTTACAAGTCGCAAGTAAGGCCCCATATGGAGTACTGCTGCCATCTCTGGGCAGGTGCAACCGGATACCAGCTTGGCCCTTTTGACTCGGTTCAACGACGGGCTGTGAGAATTGTCGACGATTCCAAACTCACTTGCGGTATCGAGCCCTTAAGTCTGAGGAGAGACTTTGCCTCACTGTGTGTGTTCTACCGCTTGTACAATGGGTTGTGTTCTGAGGAATTGTTCGAAATGATGCCCACGGCTACTTTCTACCATCGGCAGGGAATTCATTCTCACACTTTAGAACCTAAATGGTCGCGTACTGTGCGGTTTCAGAGAAACTTCCATAGGCTACGGTGACCGCTTACCATCAGGCGGGTCGTAAGCTTGTTTGCCACCTTAGTGGTATAAAAAAAAAAAAAAAGTTGTGGAATGAGCTCCCTGCCAAGGTTTTCTGCAAGGACTACAGTATGGAGTTCTTCAAGAAAGAAGTTATTAGATTTCTGAAGGGTCGGCAACGCGCAAGTGATACCCCTGGTGTTGCAAGCGTCCATAGGCTACGGTGACCGCTTACCATCAGGCGGACCGTAAGCTTGTTTGCCATCATAGTGTTATAAAAAAAAAAAAAGAGAGGATAACCAGGAGATGCATGTTATCACAATGCCAAATTTCATCGAGATCGGTTTAGCCATGAAAAGAACATAAACGGACAGACCGAGAGATATATCTTATTTTATAATATATTAAGATAATGATATAGAATAAAGATATAATACAACGCAGAAATTCTGTGGTCCGTTAAAAAAACATGCGGCTCCGATAAAACCACTTTCGGTAACATCCTTGTTTAATTTTATATCGATAGGGTTATTACACAAGGATTATGGGCTTACCTACTTCGCTTCTGATAATGTGTTCAATCCATAACATAATCCTGTTGTTTGTGATGTTTATGTATATAGCTTCCAAGACGTATCATTAAATTTTAATCACATTCGATTATTGACGTACCAAGTTCACGACGGGTAAGCTTGTTTATTTTGGGAGACACGGTTTGAAAATTACTATGTACGTACGTATGATAACGTACGAAGCTGAAAGAAGAAATAATTGAATTTAATCGATTCCAAAATAATTTTAAAAAATGAGCATTATTTTACTATATCGCATCAGCTTTATAGTAATCGAATATCAATCAATTCCAATTCCGTACTTTAAAGGAAAAATGGCATTCTTATAAAATCACTCAGGTATCTGTCTGTTGGTTTTTCGCAGGCCAAACCTGTTTGCCATCGAAACTTGAAATTTGATATATAGGTACTACGTATGTATATCTTTCTATTTATAATTTTTTTGTACGTACAAAAGTCACTGAGCTTCGATCTAAAATTATCATCAAAATCGATGCAACTGGACTTTTATGGATTTTTTGTGTGTGTTTGAGCGGAAGGATGTTTTAGATTTACAATTAGACCCGTTAGGTGGCGTGGTCGTAGAGTAAGAGTTTTTTTTATTTATGGAGCAAAGTGGCGGATTACCTAAATATTATTAAATAAGATTTAAGAGGTGTCCCCGTAAAAGGAACATATTTTCTTCGTTTTTAAGAATACATGAAAGTTAAAACTTGCAGCAAAAAATGGTGTGAGCTAGTTGCTAATAAAAAATAAAAAAGTGTAACCACGAAGAAAAACCGAGCCGAAACAATTACCATTCAAAATTAACGTAAGAGCACCATCTAGCTTATTATCAAGAGAAACAGTAACACATTTGTTTGTTGGAAACGATATTCAAAGTTAAGCAACCTGGTCCGTGAATGGATGGGCAAAAAAGTGAAAATTAATACCAATAACTTTCGTATTAAAAAAATCTACTCCGCTGTTTACCCTTAAGATTATTCATCTACAATGCATATCGAAAAAAGTTTGCTGAACCCGTTAATAGCAAGCAAGCCATCGTACAGCCAGAACAACGTCTGTCGGCTGCATTAGTCGTCGTAACACCCTATGCTTACAAACTTTTATTTGAATTCAAATTTGTATGTGTAAGATTCGACTCACTTCCTGCTGTACAGTTAAGCTAAAAAGCTTTGGCGTTCTCATATCCTTTTGACAATGCAATAATAAAGTAACCAAAGACTACAATATATTCTAGGAAATAGACGGTTCTCTCAGTGTTATTTATTTTCCCATAGACAGTAGCGTCATCTAGTTATGAATTATGAAGTTACTGTAACACACACTCATATGAACCTAGGTAATTTTACGTATTTAAACGGCTACATGCAAAAGTTTTACCCTTTGATCTTTTAACCATTTTTAACTTCAATGGCTTCTCAGACGAAACGCTAAACTAAAGTATGCCGCCGTGTTTAGGTACTAGGGAGTAGGTACATCATCCATAAACCACATTCAATGTAACAAAACAACATTAATTGTTACCTAATTGCTAATATTAGATCATCATTGCCAGCCTTCATACGTCCCCACCACTGGTGCACGGCCTTCCCTCAACGAGGGTGATTTGGGTCATAGTCCACACGCATCCCAGTGCGGATTGCGGACTTCACATTCGTCTTTTTTTTTTTTTTGACGTATGCAGGATTCCTCACGATGTTTTCCTTTACCGAAAAGCCAGTGGTGTGAATAAATAAATCAGTGTACTTGAGAAATTAAGAAAAGACTCATTGGTACACGCCGACCCCGGGGTTCGAACCTCCGCCACTTGGGACTTGAAGTGAAATTTAAACCCCCGGCCACCACTGACTAATAATAGAATACGATTACATTAATCATTAATTGCAATAAAATACTTTAAACTTAACACTACACTACAATCCAAAACGTACACAAATAAAAGTGTAGAATCACAAAGACAGCCCCAGTTTTAGCGGTAAAAACTTCAGAAGGAATTAAATTTATAAATTTTCAATAAAAGTTAAGTCGTTGTTTGTTTAGGAAATCAAAATTAGCACGTTCCGAAATAGTAGTCAACATTTTAATATCCTTTATCTTTGAAAAAGAATTATTTGACAAATAAAAATAAATAAATTAAAAAATAAGAAAACCCAATTGCATAAAAAATAAATTATAAATAAAAATATAAAAGAGAAAAATAAGTCCAGTAATGATAAATTTAAATGCGGAACATACCTATTGTTTTACTGATCTAAATTTTTATATCATATTTTGTGTTTACATAACAATGGCAAAATACACAATCCGATAATAAGAGTTTTAATTATATTTTACTTACACTTAGTCGTAAACAGTATCTTTTTGTGCAGACAAAGCGGGTCTTTTTCTTTTGTGTTCGTGTGAATGTTACTTATCACAAAGCAAAGCACGGGTTTACAGATACGGTAATGACTTCGCCTATTCTATCAAGTACGTTGAAATAGACATGTAAAAATTATGAACTATGCGTACACTACAAACGAGCAATTACAAGTTTTAACTTCAGTAATTTTTTTTTTATTTCATAAATTCTCCGATACATATGCCACCAGCATCTAGCGGTGGTTTTGTTTTCTCTTCTGCTATTTCCACCATTTCATTTGTGTTTTAGTGAGTTTATTTATTTATTCACCGAATATTTTTATTTATTTACTCTAAAATTTATTTCGTGATGAAAAACATTGTGTGTAACAAGGGCGGTACGGAAATTACAAACTCAACTAGGTAATTAAATTCTTCGGCCTTCGGCCTTAGCCTTATGAATAGACTCTCATTAGTAATTTTCTCCTAACCACCCTTATTACACAATGTACCATTACCTAACGTTTCTAATTTGAGCCTAAAACAAAGTAAGACAAGTAAGTAAAGATAGATTTAAGTACTTACTGCTACTGGCAGATAAGTGCATAAAAATGTAAGTATATATTTGTTACGGAAGGAATAGCTCTAAGCTATTTCGCCGATACAATCATCTAATTATTGTTTCGTTCAGCTTAACTGCGATGTGGAACCCTCAGTGGCCGACCATTAAAAAGAATTGGGTTCACATTTTTGGGTTCCGTACCCAAAAGAAGCCCTAAGTCTACGTTTTCTGTCTGTCTGTTTATCTGTCCGACCATTAAACGACTCTATCTCTTGGACCAAATTAGGTAGAAGCCTAATATTTTTTAAAAATATGTGTTACAATAGCGAATTATCTAATAAATAATAAAAAGTTAATAATTACGGGGGGTCCCCATACATGAATCGCATTAAAAATAGTAATACATACAAGCTTCAAACTTGCAGAGATTATAGTGTGAGCTCTAAGGTACAACAAAAAAAAAAACGGGCCAAGTGCGAGTCTGGCTCGCGCACCGAGGCTTCCGTACAAGCTAACTATATTTATCTTCCATCATAAGTTCAAGTCTCTTAGATCAACGGAAAGTACCTCATAGATTTTGATTTATTTGTTTCACAATATGCAAGAAAAATGACCGTATTTAGGCCATTTTTTTTTACATTGACTTAAAAATACTTTCTTGTAAAAACTTGCGACTTGTTAAGCAGCAACCGTTGCCTCAACGTAACGTACTGCTTCACTCTCTTGAGTACTCCAAGTTTTTTGGACGCCAGTTTCACCTGGTCTTTCAAGGATCCCAATGCTCTTGGGGATTATGGGAAATTGTGGGACTACAGTGAATGGGGTTTTCTTAGCGGTGAACGCACAGACTTGCCTCTTTGTGGGGTTCAATCGGACCAAGTTTTCTCGTCCCCAGTCAAAGACCCTGTACAGAGTGGTCTCGATTTGAGACGCAAGTTCTCCACGTTTTTCCTCTACAACGGAACGACGGATGTTAGCTCGATCCGTGTAATAAGAGTCTCCAGTACTGTCATCTGCAGAAACAGCGTAGGAGACAACATAGATCCTTGCGGGACACCAGCATTAATGTCAATGCTATCAGAGCAACTACCGTCAACTACGGTTCGTATGCGTCTGCCGGACAAAAAGCTAGCCACCTATTTACACAAGCCCTCGGGCACTCCTTAAATGACAACTTCGATAGAAGACCCCAGTGCCAGACCCAATCGATATGTCCAGGTTACATGCCAATGCCTCCCCGTGACTCTCAATGGCTAGTGCCATCTGTGTGAAAGTTACACTAGAAGGTCACCAGTCGAGCGAACGTGGCGAGAGCCATATTGACGGTCGTTGACCAGGTCGTGTTTTTCTAAGTATATTAGAAGCTGTGTGTTGTCAAACTCAGGTGCTCAAAGAGTCGAGCTACGTTGGTGTCACCGCTATGAGACCTGTAAAGGCACGCATAGATACGAGTGTGGTCTTCGTGATCTACGCGCACCCATAATATCGACAGGTCCCTGTCTTCAGGGTGGCGACAGCAGATATCCTTCCAGACAAACATTACAACACATGACAACACGACTCACGAAATTGTGCTCGAGTTTGTAACTGGGATAATAAAGGTATGATGATACATCATCCGGCCGAGCAGGATATCTGCGTCTCAGTTAGAAAAAGAATGGTCGGCTGCGCTGTTTTTAGGTGATAAGGTTGGCGTGAATACCCCTGATATTGCAGAAGTCCACATTGAATGTGTATGGAGTGGCCGCTGAAAAAACTCTTTTCCTTTTATTTCTTGCCATGTTAAAAAAGTTACTTAGACTAAAGATGAGAGTTACTGCTTAGACAGTTTAGAGGACAAAAGGTGCTTCTAGAGCTCGGCACAGATAATACGGTTGCTGGCACGGCGGGCCAAAGGGCCCCTGATCCTCCTCTGTTGTAGTAGCGGAGTCCACCCCGGTATCCTTCCCTGGCACGACTTCTACTTCAGAGACTTTACACAGGTTGGCGGTTCAGCCTCCCAGGGCGGAGATTAAGTAATCCCTGGGTTCGAGAACCCGTCCAACCTGCGGGCGGCCGTTTCATCAGGTCTTCCTGACCGCCGCACGCCGCGTCTAGACCGAGCAATGACATCAATGAACACCGCCGGTCCTTCGCTGTCCGCGCAGCGAATCCTCAAAGTTAGCGTTATTGTGGCCGCGGTTTTCTTTAAGATGGCGGTACCTCCCCAGTTTGGGCTGCTCATTCTGGCGAGTACTCACTATGTCCTGCTCTTATTGTTCAGTCGGCTTATTCGAGCGAGTACTCGATGTGCCCTACTGGTATCCCAGATATCATTTGTAACTCATCTGTACTATCATTTGTACTAGGAAAATTGTAAATACTTTGAGCTGTTGACTTTGCTGTATAGGGAATGTATAGCCAGCTAGACAGCCGTTGTAGATCCAAAATGGGGCTCCAAATTATACAGCCTTAAGTGTAGGTCCAGCTGGCTAACAGCTGTATTATCGCTGTACAAACCAACTTGTAGGCTGATTTAAGGCTTAAAAAGGTTCCAGTATATAGCCATGGCTCTCAAACCTTTTTCATTCTAAAACACAGACTCAGACTGGTTTAAGTATTTATATAAGAATAATTTTATTCATGTAGTAAAATCCTTATATCTTATTTTCATCATCTTTATATGGAACTTGGACGATCATTTGCAATTTGTAAAGTTAAAAAATTTATAAAGTGTGGTAATTAAGTACCCATACTGCTTTTCACTGTTGATATTTTCCTTGCGACTGCTACTTTTTCGTAAATGTGTACAGTAATTGTAAGCTAAAAACTCAAGCGCCCTCAAAATTATACGTATTATAGTAAAAATAAGTGTATTAACAATTTTTTTTATTTGGTCTAAGACTGAATCTAATGTGTTCCCAAAGCTTTTCTGTTAAAAATAAACAAATTGCATTAACTTTGTATTCTTAGTAAATATCTTTGTTATTTACAAATACAATAAATAACATATCTTGTATGTTAGGATATCAAGTATTTAGGTTATATTTTAATGGCGTTTCTAATTTGAACAGCAATTTCTCTTTTAGTACTATACACACCGGCACAATTAGCGGAACAGAAAAAAAAGTGAGACTATGAGATAATAACGCATATATTTGACGAAAATGTAATTAGACACAAAATAACAAATTGATTAACATCTTTTAACAACGACTTAATACTTAAATAAGTGAAATTTTTAGATGATTATGAACCATCACAAAAAATAAAAAAAGTAAGCATTAAATGATTTAACAATAAAATTAAAGCAAAATTAATAACGAGTGTTTCCCCCTCTTGCTCTGATTACGGTTTCCATTCGTCTGGGCATGCTACAAATTATGTTATCGATGATTTCTTGAGGCAACCGCCCCCACTCCTCAAGTAATGCGTTTCCAAGTTCATTCAGATTGTTCGGGGGTGGCATTCTGGATTTAACTCTTCTTTTTAGCAAGTCCCAGACATGCTCTATCGGATTCATATCGGGGGAATTTGCTGGCCACTGCATCACCGGTATACCTACGTAGCTCAGATATGCCTGTACCGATTGTGCACTATGAGCACGAGCATTATCTTGCATTAGAATAAAGTCGTCACCAATAAATGGGCAAATGGTACAACATGTTCTTCTAAAATGTCTCTGATGTATCGATCTGCTGTCATGGTCCCTCCTGTGACTATCACTAACTCCGTTCGAGCTCCCAAACATATCCCTCCACAAACCATAATCGAGCCGCCACCATAAGCCACTGTGTGTTCAAAATTAGACTGTATGTGGCGTTCTCCTTTACGTCTCCATATTCGCTGTCTCCAATCGATCTGTTTTCAAAGAACTCTGCACTCATCAGTAAAGAGAACCTGCTGCCATTCGTTCAAATCCTTTTTTTGTGTTCCGCTAATTGTGCCGGTGTGATATATTATGAAGCTATTTGCTGAATTTAAGCATAATATCAGTATATTATACCCCCTAAAGAGGTATATTGTCTGTTTATTAGCATTAAATAAGTATAGCAGCTGCAAAGAAGTAGTCATTTAGTTAATAATACAGTGAATTAGGGGTAAGCTTACTGAAAAGAAACCCATTATGTAGTATGTCAGATTTATTAAAATAGTTACTTAGGCAATTATTATTGTCCTACTTTTGCCATTCAATACCTAACTGAACTTTAAAAACCTTACCTATTTAAATTATACAGATTTTTCGTTGATTTATTTATTTGTGATAAGATAAATAAGATTACGACACACGTATTTAAGAGGGTTCCCGAGGTCCACTAGCGCCACCAATGGACAATTTTGATTTCATCTTTGTATAAAGGTTATTTAAAAAATGTGCTTTTACAGAAATATGAAACAAGTAATAAGCTATTTTTAGACATATTTGTTTTAAAATTAACTAATAAAACCTGTTTACACATTTTTCTAAGTACAAGTACGTAGGTAGATAACTATATATTCTATAAAGGCTGTCAATAATCTAACATATAGAGAAAAACCATGATTTGTATAGGTGTATCCTACAGAATTATCTTTTTAATTTGGCTGGATTATGACACTGAACGCATTGAAGCTGCGAACTAAACGCACTATTTAGGGCGCAGTCTTCAACGTTAACCTGCGACAAAATACAGTGATTTTTGTCGTTTAAATCACCGGGAGAGGTAGTCAAAATTTTACAGTGAAAGCAGACGTACAATCATACAAAAAATGTTTCCATAAATTTAATTGCACATTGGGTTCCCTCTTGGCCTTATGACAATACTAACACTTGTTTGCTGCCGTTTGGTTGACCTTCTACAGCTACACCGTGTTCCGTTGGAAGCTGTTCTTTCATATTGCAAATATACTTTTGATAGTTTTCTCTTGATTAAACCGGTTCTTTTTTGTTTCTTCCATGGTTTAAAGTCCATAACTGACATTCGCAATGTGAAAATATAACTGAACAGCAGCTGACAATTTCACTTTAGGCATTAAAATATTAAATATGCTGGAAAATTGTCTTCATAAACACTATTAGAATAAAGATTATCTACTGTATTGCGAAATTAACACCGATAGCTGAACTATAGAGTTAAACCTGCACAAATGCCTCGTCTTTAAAAATAGAGTATGACTAAATTGTTCTGCAGCCGATAATACTCTTTTACACTCTAGTAAGTTTCTTAGCTGTCTAGCAGTTTTTCAGATAACCATTGATCAGCTAATATCAAGCTTAATATGATGGCATTACAAGAGAGTAGGTTTACACTAATATTCAGACGATAGCAATATTCTATGTTATTGTACTGAATTAGGTGGTACAAAGGTATAAATCAAGAACATTATCCAGTCGTTAAGTAGCTTTAGTCTTCTTATCGTGTTTAAAGTATTTTTATATACTAGATACTGTACTGTTTTAGCGTTTTTCAAACCTATTTAAAAGCCAAATGTTCCTTGTCGCATCGCTTGCCCTAGCTATCACTACGTTTTTAGGGTTATTTATTTCTTTTTGCTTGACTCCTACGGGTCGAAGCGTATTGTTGAATGGCCTTTAACCTTCTTCAAGAATTGGGCGATCAAATGCTTAAAGATTTTTTGAAGTGAAAACTTCTTTAGCGGCCTTGTGCACTTTTTTTGGCATGGGTAAAAAATGATTAAGTCGCGCAGGCTGATCGAAAATTCGTAAGACGGAAACGAAAATGCCACGCCTATTATAATTTTAAAGTGAAAACGTCTTTAGCGGTAAAGAATGTTAAACTCTATAGAAAGAATAAAAAGTAAGAGAAAATTGGGTTGATGAAAAGATGAAAGTGCGGATTACACATGTTAAAATGTTATATCCAGGTTATATGTTTTCACTTCTGCCAGCACTCCCGGAGTGCAACCCGTTTTTTTTTTTTACATCTGGTTGGTAGTTCTAGATATTAACTAGTTCAAACAAAATACAAACTCTTCAGCTTTGTTATATTAGTATAGATAACATGAAACCGACTTCTGTTTGCATTACATTAAACCATCTACAAACACGTTCACAATTTTCTGTCAACAGTAGCAAAAAGTTTTCAACCAATTATTAAAGAGATTGTATCACAAAGTAAAGGTAAAGTTTAGAACGTGCGATAAATTATAAGTTATAAATGAAGTTGGGCGGCACCGATAACTTGATCGAAGTACTTTTGATCACCGTGTAAGATCTTAACTCCTTGTTTTGATAAGGTAGCCTCACAATTAAAAGTTATTCTCGTGATTTATTGTGTCTGACAACGTAGTTAATTCATCGATGATATTGGAATTCTGAATTATGTCACGAATTCGTACTTTTTGTAGTCCTAATATCTATAATAAACTTTTATAAAAAGTTAAACAGAAACAGGTTGTAAAATATGTCCTTTTTATTTTCTTATAGAGTATATATTATATTTATTATTATATGTATGTATTTCGCCAGCCTTCACACGTCCCCGATGTTGGGGTACGGCCTACCCTCATAAGAAACAAAAGACTATTTTAGTTTACTTTTCTATTTAACTACTAATTTGAACTTTATTTTGATAAGAATATGTGTTATGTAACTCTTTTCTAATGTTTATAGTTATTTTGTTCGCCGCCTTCAACTAAACGTGGGAAATAGTTTATATTCCGTTTATCTTTTCTTTTTATACGTTATTTTTAAGAAAAACAAGGTAAGAATAGTATGGTTTTTTACAAATATGAATTTTATATGAGGAACACCACCAGTATAACTTGAGTTCTGGACTTTTTGTATGCATTCCCAGACTCAAGTGTGCAATGACTGTGTGAAACTTACAATTTTAAGCCAAGTTAACTTTTATGCTATTTTATAATATTAAGGCTAAATACATTTGTTTAATACTGATTGCATAACATGTATACTCATTATTATGAAATACGGGTCTTTATTAAATGTAGTAAAAATGATTTACTACATTATGACATTGAACGCATTGAAGCAGTCAACAAAACGCACCTAATATATACTCATTATTCACAGTAAAGTTTGGTTTTATAGTCACTGATTAATGAAAACCAGCCAAGTGCGAGTCGGACTCGCGCATAAGGGGTTCCGCACCATTATCTATAAAAACGACAAAAAAAATACGTTTGTTGTATGGGAGCCCACGTTAAATAATTTTAATTTAATTATTTATTAACTTCTCTTGAGAGAGGTTATTATAATAGGTCCAAAAATCGAAATAGCTAGATTTGTGTTTTCTTTCCGTTTTGAAACCTGGAGAAATGTTTGCAATCATGTTCAGAGTGATGTGTGTGTACGTGTATGTATGTGTGTTAGCTTTTTTTGCCCCTAGATATCTCAAGAACTAATGGACCAAATCGCTCACGGACCATTTTAATCGATATACCACTTCATGTCTTAGATCTGAAAATATTTTGGAAAAAATCTGTCCAGCGGTTATTTTTATAGCTAAAAAACTGTTTTTTTTTTGTTACAGACAGCAAAGTCTTAGTAATAGAGTCCCTTTTTATCCTTTGGGTACGGAACCCTAAAAATGAGCGAGACGGCAAAAAACAGCAATGACAACCACACTCAACAAATATATTAATAATTCCGTCATAGATCAGCAAGTTTAGTGTATTGAACATACTAAACAAATCGCAAGTAGGTATAGTACGCGCTATGTAAGTTGAACTAAAATGGCGGCCGTCTGCGCAGGTACAGTACGAACAAATGTACTAACGAACCAAAAATGTAGTACTGCGCAGGTTCAACTTACGTGGCGCGATTTATACCTACCTAGGTGCTTTAGTTCAAAAGCCATCTGCGGATGCCAATTTATCGCAATCGCGAATGATCTACAAATAAATGAACAAAGATAACATTAGTTATTTAAGATATAATAAATGCTTTATTCATAACTTCCAAATACGTCCCTATATGTTTACTTTACATTCATTTTGATACCTACCACATACAGTCAGGCAAATCCAAACTTTTGTTTCGAGGGGGGGGGACAAACATTGAATCAACCATGAACGCTGTAAAAATTTGCTGGTTATACTCCCGTTTAGTTTATGTAACGTAAGTTTCGGGGGAGGGGGGGGATAAATCCCAACTATCCCCCCTCTGTGTAGGTTCCTGCATACAGCTTAGGGTCCGCACCACCACTCAAGTCCTGTCATAAAAACTGGAACTATTGCAATAAAATTTAATAAAACATCGACGAATCTGTTTTAAACCTTATTGGAAACCAGATAAATATCAAGTTATACTTTGGTAGGGATAGCACTTTGTGGAATAGGTACATACGTATTAGGTATAATTCTTATTGACAAGATTTAGTTATAAGACTACTGGTGTCCACTCGATCTTAGATAATGATCAAGCCCCTCGCACCCTGTCGATAGACAGGAAATTCCTTGCCGGTGGCTTCAGATAATTCATACCTAGTATACGTACCTAGTTATCGGACTTGAGTGGTGGCGTGGATTCTATCTAACTAAAGTACTAAAGTTACAATATGTAGGCAGATAAATAAGGTGCAACCTTACTTCTGTAGTTTCCAGCCACGGATCTCAGCACTGGTAAAATTCGAATGATTACCTAGGTATTGAAATGCCACAAAAGAATTCACTTTCGGAAGTTTATCTGACTGAGCTTGTACAAAACCAGCTTCAACTTTATTAATACTCATAATGTGTAGGTATTGGTTTTATAGTAATTATCACAAATTTACACTCTTGATATGTACCGACACTCTATTTAGGTACATATCGCGTACAACGTTCAATACTCCCTTTTTAGCGCAAAAACAAAAACATGTTTCTTGTATGGAGAACCCCTTAAATTATTACTATTTGGTTTTTTTTAATGTGTTTTGAATTCCACCGTACTAACTAACACATGTTCTGTAAAACATTAGGGCTTCTACCTATTTTGATCAAAAACGTAGAGTCCATTAAAGGTCGGACAGACAAACAGACAAACATCGTAGGCTTAGTTCCCTTTGCACCCATTGGGCATGGAACCCTAATGAAAATCCATTACCACATGTATAAAGGACCAGCGTCACCTGTTTGGTAATTTCTTTTTTGTTGTTTTCGTAATTGTCAGACCAAGGTTTATATGAATGAAAAACTCGATCAAATACATGTCAGACTCGCGCACTAAGGGTTAACTGTGCATCTGATTGTACTGAAATTTTAGTTAGCTCTTTCGCACACGCCGGGAAGGTTAATAAGTACAGTACAACCATTTAAAATGGTGGTGCGCCAGTCGTTCTAACGTTCGCCAGGTTAATAATTGTTCAACTCGGACAAAGCTATAGCTCACTCGCGAAACGCGGGAATAAAAAAGTACTTAACTATATAAAAACACTCTGACATGGGCGTAGCGAGGTACAGGCAGGGGGCAGCAGGGGGGCCCTAGGTGCCCATTACTTGAAGGAATAGGCTTAAAATGAACATGTTTACTATTTTAAAATGACATTTTCTATGAGGTCTGCCCCCCCCTAGCCAAGCCTGCCCTCCCCTAATCCAAAACCTGGCTACGCCCATGCACTCTGACATATACAAAGTCAGTGCAAAAATCGACTAATTTTCGAGCTTTGTGGACAAAATCATACGAAAAATGTGTTTTTTTGTATAGAAAGAAGATTTACAGACACACCCGTTACACACATAAGTAACTGCACAATAGAAATACGCGAGCTTTTAGTATAAAAGCAAACTATCTACAATTGTCGCAATCGTGTAAACACGTAACGAAGTAGAACAAGCTTGTCCACTGAAGCTGAAACTGTGTTAGATAAAATGTTACATGGCGATAGCGTTGTTTAATATATACGCCATATATAGGCACAAAAGAAGTTTTTTAGGAATCCGTTAGTACCTTTGATAGATCAGTCATGCAGGTCATAGAATCTTTATTTTTAGCTTATCCTCAAAAACCTACCGACATTATCATAACTATATAATATTGAAGTCAATACAGGCATTCAAAAAAACTACTCGGCAGATTTCTTTTTGCAACAAGTTGCGCAATTTGATATTGGTTTTTAGGGTTCCGTACCCAAAGGGCTATTTCTAAGCCTTCGCCGTCTGTCTGTCCGACAATTAAAGGGCTGTTTTAGACTAAAATGGGTAGAAGCCTATAATCTTCAAAGAATATGTTTTATAACGGTAATTATTTAACACATAATAAAAAGTAAAAATTTAAGGGGTTTCCCATACAAGTTCATTTTTTTGCTCTGTGGTTATTGTAGTGTGTTAAATTATTAAATTTAACGAGAATACATAATGTTAAGTTCATTTTAATTCTAATATATTTAAGTAATTAAAAACTTATTACTGTTTTTCTTGTATCTCGTAGGTATATAATTACCTCGCTGTAGTGATATGAATAATGTGTGTTTCGCACGGCTAGAATTGTTTTTTGAATTTCGGGCCATAGAATCTCTCGCTTTGCTCATGATTCAATTTTTGAACCACTCGCTTTACTCGTGGGTTCAATCTTTAAATCATTCGCTGGCTCTGTATTCAATATACCTAGGCACTCACGCCAAAAAGCAACTTTCCAGCCTTGCATAACAAATAACTATTGTTATCCTCATGATAAAATATTATTTTCTTGCAATTCCGCTAAAAACAATTCAGTAGCACTCACGTACTGAAGTACACCATCCACATGTGTAGGAGTGCACCTCGTTCCCTCCCTCCTTATGTGGACGATGCGAACTTCACTATAACACTACACCACTAAATTGCTAACAAAACTCGACACGTGTTTTGCTCCAACACGCGGCATCTCAGTAGACGCAAGTTGTTCGCTTCGTGCGCTATACCTTCACCAAATTGAGCATAATATAATATTTTATCAGAATAATGAATTTCCGCAAAATTACGCCTGATTCTATCAATGTTGTTATCCTTGTCTACCCCCCCTCGGCGGCCTATCACGACTGTATTAACTGTATTAATTTCATTGTAGGTATATAAAGTATTGTTATGCATAAAGTGCGGACCTTTTTGCGTGGAGCTATTACTTATTAGCTTGGTTTACCCGAAATTATACTTTGTTTTCTTATCACATATGAAGTGATGGATGGTCTTCAGTATAAATTTTGGTTAAGCTGGATATTTTTTATTAGATTTTTTCGATTTAAGTTTAATGACATCAGGATCAAAACGATCATATTTTATTAGCAAAATGAAATGCCTGGACTAAAGTTAATTAAAATATTTAACCACAATTAAACCTTAATATAGCAAGAATAAGGAGGACTTTAACACATATTGTGACACTAGCTTTTGCCAGCGGCTCCGCCCGACATAAATTCGATTAACGGCGTGAGATTCCTACAGCAACACCTTGATTATAATAACGAAGTTATTTATTTACAATTAATAACTATAGTTCGTTCACGTGGAATTTGGTTATAGTTATTCCTGCGGGCACTAAAACTTTAACTTTAACTTTAACTTACTCCGGATAAAAAGCCTTTGTCGTTTTCCGTCTCTTTAACTATCTCTGTGCCAAATTTCAGTTCAACTGGATACTCCGTTGTGACGTGAAGGTAGGACAAAAAAACAAACTTTCGCATTTATAATTTTATTTTAGTGTGGATGGATAATAATTTTATTAGGATTTAGTAGACTTTACTTTCTTACTGTAAAGCGCTATTTAGGCTTTTTCAAGTGATGGAATCTGTACTGTGTTCGATATTCATTTATTTATTATAAAAGAACCTTAATACACTTAAAGCTTTGGCCAAAACGTGTAATAAGTAACTTAACATTAAATTTAAATAAAATTATTTAAGTACTTATAAACTAGTGACAAAAAGACATTTTTCGTATTTGCAAATATGTCAGTCTCTGGGTACTGAGCAATCATATTGTTGACGAGTTGACAAGCCTGATAGATGGGCGAATGTTCGGCCTGCTGAGTTCGCGCCGGGTATGTAACAATTGGCCAAACCTTGGTACCAGCAGTCCACAATATTTATTTTGCACACTGGAGTTACCTACCTGATAGTGAAAGAGCAGGTAGAAATGCTGTAGGAGTGCCAGTGCTATTTTTCGTCTGAACTCTAGGGTGTTTAATCCTACCATTCCCACTACGAACATAGATGGGAAAAGATAAGGATAATACCCATACATTTTTTTATACAGATAACTAGCAAATTTACTTTCGACTCTTTCCACCAAAAGGGTATATTTTGCCTCATGTGGGTCCCCGATGATTGCGTTATACTCTAATATACTTCGAACGTATGCGTTATACAGTGCGACAACAGGTGCACTGTCGTCAAAACGTGCAGTTTGACGTAAAACAAAACCCAGAGCTTTTGAAGCTTTTTTACATATTGCATTTATGTGCTCATTAAAAGTTAGCCGGTGGTCAACTATAATCCTAAGGTCACGAATTTGTTCAACACGAGTGAGCGGAACGTCATTTATAGTGTAGTCGTGGTACTGCGTCGAACGCAAGCGGGTTACCGTCATTACCTTGCACTTGGATATGTTAAACTCTAAATGGTTCTGGCGACTCCACTAGACTACACCGTCAATATCGCACTGCAACAATGTGTGATCGTTCAAGTTGTTGATGCTCAAAAATAGCATCTTAATCTCAAATGCTTACGACCTCTGGCAGATCATTGATAAATGTTAAAAATTGTGTAGGTCCAAGTATACTACCCTGAATTATTCCAAACGTATTCGCATAAGGTTCAGAGTAAAATCCGTTTAGTGTCACATATTGGTATCGGTCAGAAAATTAACTGACAAATAATTTAAGCAAATTAGGTGTGAATACTATATTTGCAAATTTTACTAGAAGGACATCATTATCTACTCGATCAAAGGCTTTACTATAGTCAAAATACGCCGCGTCGACTTGATGTCCTTTGTTTATTTCCGATACTGCGTAACTGACAAACTCTAAGTGGCTGGTGGTTTTCGGATAACCGAATATGGATTTGTTGCGTCATATGACAATTAATAATAGATTCAAAAATCTTTCCGAATGCCGATGGGACAGCTATAGGCCTATAATTATTCACTTCAAATCTGGAACCATCCTTGAAAACAGGCGTGACTCTCAAAAGTTTCCAAAATTGGGGATATTTACCTATCTTTAAACATAAATTAAATATGTAAAGAAGCGGTATCTCAAATGCTCTGATGCAGTCCTTAACAATATACGACGGTACACCGTCCGACCCGGAAGAGGAATTTGCCGCCCGTCTAATCTCCTGAACATTAATGGCGTCAATGGCCACACGAAAAGAGTCTGTATTTTGAGCGGCATTTCGCTGAGCGCTCTCCTCGTTAAGTTGCGGTTGGTCGTCCCTGAACACAGATTGAATATTAGAGTTTTAAGTTTATATATGATAAAGTTTACAATTCAAATTTTAATAAACATTTATTAATTGTTAACAATATTTTTTTTAATGACAACATGGTAAACAGCAAATAGTCGGCTCCGGGGGTTAGTGGGTAATGACTTGATTGATAAATCGAGGGGCATGGGTACGATTCCCGTATAACACAAACATTTATGATTTATGTTTTTCTTGAGACTGTGTGTTTTGTATGTATAATATGTACATATGTATTTACAAAAAATATATGTAAGTATATGTTATTTTTATGTGTTTATACTGTGGCAGTGCTGTGCCTGAATTAAAATTGGAGGAAGTATCAAGAATATTAATGAAAAAAGTAATAAAATTTCATGGTTCTAATTCACCTAAATAAAGAAATTAATTAACTAATTATAAAACCTACTGCAATGTCTTTTTACTGGGACTTGCTACTACTGTAGTCATTGTACTATGATAAAATACTTTTCACTCGTTTATGAATGAATTAAGATGACGTGTGACGTCTTTCTTACTCAGACTCAGCTGATTACCTACTAGTCCATTGAAATGTTACAATTTAAGGACCGAATATTGCATTTGTAAGAGGACGTAATTTTATTTTTGGGACCCCCACATGGCCCACATGTCAATAGAAGCTTAACCTCAAGTTTGAGGGGTCGCCACCCTCGTCATCCGGCCGCCGCACTCTCGGGAACTATGCGCCTTACAAAAACTTCGTAAAGACATAATTTGTAGCAAATTGTTTTGCTGTGACAACGTCACAATGCATGTTTTCTTTTTTGGTTTTCGTTTGGTTTTGACAATAAGCAATGACACAGATATTATCCGTAATCTTTTGACAGCATGGCGCGGGAGGGTGGTAGCTTTTGACATTAACGGCTTAACGGGGTAACTAAACGCGACTTGGTGGCTTAGCGGGATCATTTGATTTGAGTTTTTAATCATTATTATTTTTGTATAAAAAAATATCACGTTAAAGACAAAAAATACATTCGTAATCTTAATCTTATCTTATATTCTTGATACTCTCTCCCATTTCAATTTTGGCACACTATTACTATTTCTTTTTCACATTTTATATATATTTGTCTCCGTTGTCTGGTATCCATAAAATAGCGCAGCTTTGCGTACTTTGGGACCAGACGGCGCTGTGTGTGATGTCCAAAAATATTTATTATTAAAAAAAAGTAATAAATTCTGAATTAGCCAAGTGTCATACCATGCATTTTAATACCAACACATTTAATTACACCCCTGAACTACCTATATAAACTGATAAAATATATTAACTTAAACTTTTAATAATGACTGGGTCTCAGTAGCAGTAGGTACGCGATTCTTTAAGGATGACGTAGAGTGAGGCTGTCTATCAATCTTTCAGATAAATTACTCAGCATTAGAAGAGATTATCTCGACAAATTCGCTCTAACAGATGTTCTTGATAACTTTCTTGGCTAAAAAAGGGACAAAAACTCGTAAAATAGGGCATTTTGTCAGTTTTCATTAAATTCCAATTTGTTTTTCTTTAAGAGAAATTTATGGTATTAGTGAAACTTTAGGTATATTTGTATACCAAATTGTATATAAAAGAGTAAACTGACTGACTGATATATCAAGCCACAGCCCAAACTACTGGGTCTAGAGACTTGAAGGTTCCTGTTATTACGTAGGCGAGCACAAAGAAAGGATTTTGTTAAAATCATCCCCTAAGGGGGTAAAATAGGGGTTGGAAGTTTGTATGGAAAGCCGACATTTTTGAAGTTAAATGCACAAAACTTGGTATTTGGCCTTTAAGTTAAGAACTAATATATATGCGTTTTACCGTTATTCAGAAATTCATCCCATAAAGGGCAAAATAGGAAATAGGAATTCAGTTTTTTTTTGTAACTACAGACTTGAAATTTTGCACTAAGGTTTCTGTTATAACGTACGCGAACACTAACAACAAATGTTTCGAAATTCATCTCCTAAGAGGGTGAAATGGGGGTAAAAGTTTGTATAAAAAATCGTTAAAACTTAAAAACTTTTGAAAGAAAAAAAATTAAGAATGGTATATTTGACCGTTCATGGATAATTTAGAGAATAAGAGGGTAAAATAGGGCATAAAAATTTGTTACAGTTTCGATAGTTCTGTGTCTAGAAACTTGAAATTAAAGGATGAAAGAGGTATAATGTAGGTGAGCACTAAGAGAAGAATATACAAAATCATTGCTTAAGGGGGTAAAATGGGGGTTGAAAGTTTGTTTGGAAATTTGTAATTTTTTAAGCTGAATGCAAAAAAACATTTAATTTAGAAATTAGAAATACTTATTAACATTTAAATTAGAAATTAAGATTGTCGTATTTTTGTTTATTGGACAATCATTCCCTAGGGGATGAAAATTTGTATGAGAACTCCGATTTCTTTGTGTCCAAAGACATGGAATTTTGCAAAGATGTTTCTCTTACAACGTGAGCGAGTGCTGTGAAAGGATTTTACTTCCCTCCCTTTCCATCCCTTAGGATGGTTAAATAAGTGTTGGGCGTTTGTACGAAAGTCGTTATTTTTGAAGTTAATTGCATAATAAGTGGTATTAGGCCTTTAAAATAAAAAAAAATAGATTGTCGTGTATCCTTTTTTTTGAAAATCATTTGCTAGGGGGGAAAAGAGGGAGAAAATTTGTAGAGTTCCGTCTTTGTAGATACAGCCATACCCAGTTAAAAGCTTTTTCTTCAAAAGACCTTGAAGTGTTTCACCGTTAAGAGCACAAAAATGGATGAAATTTTTTATGACAATGCCGATATTTTTGTAACTACAAACCATTGATATTTGATTATAACATACGTGATTATTGGAAAAAACTTTTGTAAAATTCATTTTCTAAGGGGGTAAAATAGGGATTAAAAGTTTGCATGGAAATCCGTCCATTTAAAGCTAAATGCAAAAATTTGGTATTTGGCCGTTACGTGTTTTACCGTTTCTTAAAAATTATGCCCAAAACGGCATATTAGGAGATGAAAATGAATGAGTATGAGAATTTCGATATTATTGTAAGAAATCGTAAACAGTTATAAGCTGTCTTTTTTTTTTCAAAAGTCCACGCAGACATAGTCGCAGCAGAAGCCAGTCCTAGCATAAAATAATATAAAGTATTTGTTTTTAACCGACTTTAAAAAAGGAGGTGGTTCTCAATTCGGATGTTTATATTTTTTTTATGAACTCCGTCATATATACACAAGTCTGCGCGATTACCGCTAAGGAAACCCCATTTACTGAGGTCCCGCAATTCCAAAACACTCCCATCAGATAAACTTCGAGCACTCAACAGAGCGAAGCAGTACTTCATCTCTAGGCAAAGATTGCTGCTTTACAGTTGCAAGTCGGGCCCCATGTGGAGTACTGCTGCCATCTCTGGGCGTGTGCACCCGGATACCAGCTTGGCCCTTAGACTCGGTTCAACAACGGGCTATGAGAATCGTTCACGATACCGAAGTCACAAGCCATATCGAACCCTTAGTCTGAGGAGAGACTTTGCCTCTCTGTGTATGTTCTACGGGTTGTATAATGGAATGTGTTCTGAGGAATTGTCCGAAAGGATGCTCACAGCTAGTTTCTACCATCGCACCGCTCGCCATCGGCATGGATTTTATTCTCACACCTTGGAACCTTGAGTGTCACGTACAGTACAGTTTCAGAGAAACTTCCTCCCGCGAACACTTAGGCCGTAGAATGAGCTCCATGCCAAGGTTTTCTCTCCAAGAAAGAAGTTATTAGATTTTTAAAGGGTCAGCAACCCGTGAGTGATGCCCCAGGTGTTGCAAGCGTCCATAGGCTGCGGTAACCGCTTACCATCAGGCGGACCGTAAGCTTGATGGCCACCTTAGTGATATAAAAGAAAAAAGCTTTGGTATGAACAATGTAATATTCTAATGAGAAATACTTATTTTTTAGGATTGGAACCAATTTAAAGACAACCAACATTGTTTTTACTTCAGAAGTCTTAATTGCTTAACAAAATAAAAATCTAGGTACCAATTATAGTTTACCCGTTACTTACTATTGGTACCGTGTGCCCTATGTTGTTAGGCAAGTAATATTACGATGTGTCCTTCTGGCTCCAGGAATCGGATTTTATTCGATTCCTGCTAAACCGAGGAGTGTGGGTTCGATCCCTGCACAATATTTATGTAATGAACGGCTTATGTTCTCTATATCTGATTTCTGGACGTTTTCTATGTATTATATGTTTGTATTAAAAACAACTACGAGAATGTCAACGACAAGTTGACATAACGTATGACTGGCTGGATAGCACCTGACCAGCCATATGTGACGATTTCGGGTAGTCAGGTGCACTGGCCCCTCGTCTCTCCGCGCACCTTAGGTACCTTACGATCGCTTAAGCTGTGGTACAAACTCCGCTAAGTTTGGTTAGTACTGAATGTGTGATTTATTCAAAAATATAATATTTTTGAATAATTATTTATAGCGTTTGTCTGTAAAGTTTAAATATTTTTCCTTAATTTATCGTATATTAACATAACAAAACCAAATCGTAATTCAAAATGTGTGCCGGTTGACTAATTAAATTACAATCCATTCATCATTTCTACTGAAACCTGTTTATTGGCAAATAAATCACAGCAATCAGCATTATTGCGTTTGCACGCTTAATTAACTGCGCGGTATTGAACACAATCGGTATTTTGTTACGCAACAAACTTTATGTTTTCCTGCTAAAAAGTACAATAAATATGAAAGTTTGTATATTTGTTTGTTTGTATGCTGATATTTGGCACAGAGATAGTTGAAGAGACTAGGATTAGGTTTTATCGGAGAAAATTCAAAACGGAATTTCACTTGTATTGAATGCTACAGCCATTTAATGAATTTAAGACAGGCGTAGCCGCCGGCAAACCTAGTTGTGCAAATATAAATCTATACTAATTTATAAAGCTGAAGAGTTTGTTTGTTTGAACGCGCTAATCTCAGGAACTACTGGTCGCATTTAAAAATTCTTTCGGTGTTGGATAGCCCATTTATCGAGGAAGGTTATAAGCTATATATCATTACGCTAACACAAATAGGAGCGGAGCACCAATGAAAAATGTTTCAAAATCGTAGTTTTTTTATCCTTTTGAGAGCTTCCGCTGCGTGCGCTGCGTAAATGGTTAGAGTTTCGCAAAAATCATGTATGACAGAATTGTTCCCCTATAAAAGTTCTAAAAAAAAGTCAGCGACAGCATATGTCTATATTTTAAGGTTGGCTCACTATAAACTTTTTTATGCTAACCATATTTGTTCTAAAATAATGCATTATTTGTGAAGGTGTTTTTAATAACATGATATTAATCTTTATCCAAATAAATACGTTATGCATCACAAGCATTTAATTTAAAACAAAATTGCTCTGTTCATCATTCGATCTCAATGAATATCTTCGGAGATATCGCAGTTTTAAAATAACGTGGCAGCAAAATAATTATCAAATATTGCGCGCGCATTTATGATGTGCGAGGCCGGCGGGCAGTCATGAGGGGGAAGGGCGGCACGTATTATTTAAAAATATTTTACCTTCTATGTTTTTTTATAATTGAGGAGTTTCGATAACCAAATTTAGGGTGGGCGAAGCCGCTGGCAAAAGCTAGTTAAATATAAACTGAGAAATTCGCTCTACAACTTTCTAGAGTTGGATATTAATGTAACTCAATTTAACAGTGAAAAAATATCGTGGATAGTTCTATTCCTAGAATTGAGTCCTCACTTATTTCGCTTGTTTACTTCAGGGAACGATTTTCAAGTATGCCAATCTGTTCTTTTTTCCTTGACCGTACAAGTATGGTATATTAGCAAATACTTGCATTGGGTCATATCCATTGATGCCACCAATTCGTGAACTGCAATGTATCGAAAGCTTGAACTTACACCAAAGGCAACACATAATCCAGTGATAGCTAATTCACTCAAAAAAGCTACAGCCTGTACTAATACATCAGTGTCAACGGTGCGTATAAAACCATTCGAAACCCTTTTTGTAGTGCATTTGCCACATTTAAGAATATTCGAGTATCAGCTTCTTCGTGTGATCATGAAGCAAAATGGATCAGAATCTGAGGCAGCAGCAGAACATAAGACTTCAGTCCCATGTGTCGCATAGATTTCTTTTTCTGGTGTATCTAGAAGAACGAGTTGCTGTGACAAGAATGAAAAAAGTTCGGTTTTCACTGACTCGAAGAAAATCCTTTCAATTCTTTGGAATTACTTGTGCAGGTGCCACTCTTTTTTTCGTACCTCTGCCTCTCCTCTTTCTGATTGTAGCCTTTAAGCTGTTAGGTCGGTAGGTATACCAAACAACATCAACACGGCTGTTTTTTGACAAGTGCGCCGGTACGAGATTGGGCAACTGTGGTACAAATGTTATATCCTGGTATAGCTATAATATTTCAAGCTTATGCAGATCAGATTGTTTTACCATAGGTATGTATCGTGCTATTACGGCTATGCTTTAGCAAAGCTGTAAACTAATAATCCTTAGAACTTTAAAGTTTTTTTTACCAAAACTAAAATTAGGATTTTTTACATTGAACAAAAGTTTATTAATCGCGTTTTCAAGTTTTTTAGGATCCGAACCATACCCCGAAAAACACATTCATTAAATTTTAGTCGGATCTGCTCAGTGAATCCGGAGAAACATTTACAAAAAAAAAATTAGGTAATGTCGTCTCTCAAAACGCGTTCGCTAGGAGCGCTGCTTCATTTACATACGATTATTTCGTAGACGCAAACGCGATAGTAGAGTAAGAATTTCACAAAAACACACATAAAGCACACATGTATATTGTTAATACTCAAGAAAATACATATATGATAATCAAGATTAATAAATGAAAAGTGGTTGATTAAGTGTAGGAACCTAAGTCTAGGGTCGCCATACCTATTAAAACAGTGCTAACTTATAACACACTTGCGACACCGGGCCAGAAAAAAAATTTGTTATGTACCTACCTACTCGTAGGATCCCTATAAATAAAAATAAACTAATAGAAGATTGGATAGCAGCAACAAAATTTAACACAGAAGGCATTCGTAATAACCTATTACGCTCACTTTCAATGCATTCTGCGAGGAAATAAAAGAAAGACATAAATATAAACCATTTATTTAATGTAACTTATTGATAGGTAATGGCGCGCTTTGTTTGCAAATGTGCGTGTTTTGAAAGGTTTTTTTTTCACGAGGAAGAGGTCTGGGTATAAGAACTTACGTACAGCCAAATAATTTGCAATATTTGCTTAACACAAAAAAAAAATTTAAAAAAAAAAATCTTACATAAATTTAAATAATAACATATGGTGTTTATTATCTACTAATCACTCTGTATACTTATGAATGTTTATACCATGTAAGTATATACTATGACTAATTGATTTTTTCGGACAACAAAACCTCCTTCCATCCTACTCTATGATGTGCAAATCTTAAAAAAAATAGAAAATAAAAAAATAATTTTTAGCATTGATTTTTTTTCACATAAAAAAGAAGAATATACATTACAATCCAGCACCTACTGTGCCTAAAAGTTTTTAATTAAATAAGAACGTTAAAATTAAATAAAATACAGCATACCAACTTAACATTTATTGCCCAAGTAAATACCGTCATGGATTCAGAAGGTTTTATTTTTAAAGAGCTTAACTTAGATATCAAGTTAGCAAATTAAAATTTATCCGCTCATTTACATAGCTATGGAGTTGTACTTAATTATTTTGTCTGAATTTATTTTTCTCGACCCTTGCAAGGGTTCGTTGTAAATTAAAACGTGTGGAAAGCGTAACCCTCATACATTCATACATCGCAGTTAATAAGATTCACCAAGCAATTAATTCTGAATTAATGTTCTTTGACTTTTATCTTCAAAGTAAGTAAGATATTATACTCAAAAACGGTATGAAAAGTTCGAATTACATGCAAAAAAAGAATACGGGAAGGACATAGATGCTGACAAACAAATTAAAAAAAAAAACACTTTTCAGAACAGATATATTTCATTTACGATTTGCATGATCTTTTATAAATAACGAACTCGCGCAAAAATAGTACCAACAAGATTTTTTTCCTTTTTTGAGTGAACTTTGTCTTCTTAATACAATTCATACTAAGAGACTACATATCCTCTGCCCAATTCTAACTTCTCATTGGCATTGGGGTACATTATTTATATTTTAATGTATAGTCTTTTATTTTATCGCTTTTTACTTTAGAGCTGGTTATTTACTACGAACGGGAAATGCATAAAGCCGCCTTAGTCCACATTCACCGCATCACAAGCTGTGTTGTCGCGATAGGCTTACCTCATGCCCTGTCACGCAGGACTGTAGTGGTTGGTGAAAAAAGTCAAACAACGAACAGTATGATTTGGGTGTGTATCGAGCCACTGGTAATGCTGCCATTTTGGGCACTATGCCACAAGGCACTAATTTAGATGAGATATTCCTATTCTAATTTCCATTGTTTCTGTTTTGATAATTTCAATTTTGATTTATTTAGATTCAGGTATTCATTTGTTTAGTTTAATTTGTATTTTAAAAACTTGTTATTTTTTAAGGTTTTATTTTAATCAAATATACTTTATTTATATTATTTAATTTTCAGTATATTATCTATGTTTATTTATAATATACATTATTTGTAACTTACAAACTGTAAGTACCTTTTTTAATATTAAATATAATATTCGTAATATCTATTAGGTACTTGAGAATTAATAAACAAATATTTTACCTAGCTGACCCGGCGACCGTCGTTTCTCTTTTTAAAAAAACTGGTGCTCCACTTATTGTGAAAGGGTTGTACTAATTTAGGAACCTTCCTCGACGTGTTCGCAACAATTTACCAAAATCTTATTACAATCGGTTTACCCTTACTACGTGAGTTCAACTCGTATTTGAACAGTTTTTCCTTTTTAAAACCTTCCCCGGCGTGTGCGGAACAACTTACCAAAATTTTATTACAATCGGTTTTCCTTTAGTACGTGAGTCCAACTCGCACTTGACCAGTTTGGTCTTTTTTAAAAACCTTCCCCGGCGTGTCCACAAAATTTACTAAAATTTCATTAGAATCGGTTTACCCTTAAGATGGGATGGATAGGGGATGGGATACACGATCCAGTTTACCGTCAAATTTGCGCACACACTTGAAGCCGCGTTCAGTTTGTACTAGTGCATCCATATAGACCATTTACGTTGAAGTTCACCGTCTAGTTTGACGATGCCGCACTAGTTGAAACCATGGCGTCACCAGTGGTGGACGATGACGCGTTAGCCATCTTAGATTTATTGCTAGAAATTAAGTAAAACAGAAAGGAAAGATCGTGCAGTGTGGTGCAAAAACTAGTTATTGAAACGAAAGAATTATCTCATATAAATGGCTAATTTCTGTAAATTTTAATGAAGTGGCTGAGTACTTCTCTATAGCCAGGCCCAGACTGGCCATACGGGCAGATTGGGCAAATGCCCGATGGGCTGGACCTCCAGTGCCAGTGGTTCAGAATATTCAGCAGCAAAAAAAATACAGCAAACTAATAGTCAACTAAACAAATAATTCTGCTCTTAAATGTGAGATAAACACGAATCTGTACGTACTACATACTAATGTAAGTGGTCGTTATAACGACAAAGTAAAAGTTTTAAAAGTACGACAAACATTTCTGAAAAGAACTTGGCTCATTTTAACATTAAAAGTCCTTATGGGATTAATATTATGATGATAACACAAAAGAGTCCACTTCGTTAACGAAAGCAGTAGGTATCATTTTATGATATTTCGCAGATTTTAATTTATGGAGGCTTGTCGGGGTCAAGAGAAGTTGTTTCAGTTTGAATAATAAACGACGGAAAAGTTAAGCGGTGGAGGTATCTACTGAGTTATTTGGCGGGTGCTCTAAATTATTTTTTTTCTCGTGTCTCCTTTATATAAATTTTAATTACCTTTACTAGGACTCATATATGTTTTAAAAGTGAAATTTTCATATGACTTAAAAACTTATCCTTAGTTAATTTTTAGCGCACGTGGACATGTATTGCTTACATTATGCGTCAGTATTGTATCTTAAATGTTAATCTCATAATCTAATACCTATTTTGTATATAAATATAATCTGAATCTCGGAAACGGCTCGCCAACGATTTTCATGAAATTTAGTATGCAGGGGGTTTCCGGGGCGATAATTAATCTAGTTAGGTTTCATTTTTAGAAAACGTCGTTTTATTCGAGTTTTCAGGCAATGATAAACTGAAAAATACAACTCTTCCTGACATCCATTGGGGAGTAGTAATACTTTTATTTTTATCGACACAGCAATACTAAAGCAACTGGACAATGGATGGTGTTGTTAAGCAACAATAAAGCTACTTGAAAATAGATGGCGTTGTTAAATAAAAACGAGCAAAGCTCTGCTTCCAGGTACTGTAGCTTATATTTACTATCCCACAGGACCAAAGCGTAGTCGTTGTCAATAAGTACTCACGAAGCACGCCAAAATTGCAATAACTTTGCTAAACATTATGTCTGGGAGCTTGTGAGTTTTAAATGTAAAGTTGCAACATTCCAGTAACCTTCCAGAACCCCAAAACGAATCCTTAACGGCCGCGCCAGAAGTAATCCTTGTAAATTGCTCAGTCCTGATCACGGAAATTTATAATAACTTTCAAATATAATGTTGCATTAATATGATAATTCTAACGTTTGAGTAAATTACTAAGTAAAGTTTTCGTATTTTAAATGAAACATTGACACAACTTTAAGTTTGTGAAGTTACAGAAAGTTATGTTACGAATGTTACATAAACGTTAGAAATGAAACTTTACTGTAAGTTTTAAGTTGATTATTGCAACGAATGGCGGTGTGTTCCAACACGGCTTCATTTATTATATTCCCCTCATTGTTGCAATTTGTTTATTACATCTATCTTACATATGCAACTTACGTGTTAACTTGAATTCAGTTATTGCCACAAAGTTATATTCGTTCACAAATTCGAATTTGGAAGGTGTTTTAAACAAACCTACTCGCTTATCATCAATATCTCTTATTTATTAATAACAAATAGTCCTATAGGAAAATATGCAAGGAAGCCGGCCGCTCTACGAACGAGCCCCGAAGCTCACATCTGAAGCTATAAAAATTTATTTTTATGTTCCTGAAAGCCGAAGAAAACTGATGTTTTGCCGAACTGCTTCGTTTGTGCGTCATCGGAGTTTATTTTTTTAAATATTTAGAAATGTTTAGTAATATTCAAAAACCATTTCGAAAATGTTTTAAAATATTCAAAAAAAGGACGAATAAATAAGAAAAGGAAGGAGTAAGATCTCCTACGCGGCAGCTGACTGAGCTACGGAACCCATACATAAGTGTGTTTGAAATCCTTGGCGAATGCTGTTCAGTTTGTTAACATTTCAAATATGTACTTAAAAACAAAATCGCAACATGAACGAAATGAAAGTGATATGCATAAAGCTTCTAAAAAAAATTTGGCTGCGTAAAACATTTTTATCCCAATAAGTTAACACGAAAGTTAATAGAAAAAAATTGTTGTTGTTTTTGTAAAATTTGTATTGTAAATTTGTAGAGGAGTTAAAATAATTTTATTGCGAAAACCTATTTGTGGTTATTTTTGTACAAAACATTACAGTAACTTTTGTTAGCAAAGTGTTTTAAAATAAACATTGCTTCGATATTGCGCTCCTTACATCACATTTACTATATTGCAACAATGTTAAATAGTAACATCTCAATAAGATTGTGAGTTATATTTTTGAATAAGTTTTTTATAAACTTTCATATGAATCATTGCAGTTATATTAATTATTAAGTTCAGATGAGGTTCAAAGTAACAATGAGATGCAAGTTACTGTCATGTTCCAGAAATGTCTAGTCTGAAACTCGCAAATGTGCGATATATAAACTTACTAAAACTTGCTGTGTGTCAGTGGGTGGTATATTGAATATTAACTTTTGGGCATAACTTGAATTAAATTATAATTATATAAAGATAGTAAAATAAATAAAGTAAAATGTTAGATCAAATACCTAGTAATACTAAGAAAAATACCACAATTTACGATATTTGACTGACCATTGCTCTTACATTAAAAATATAACCTATTTTAACTAAGTTGAAGTTGAAAACCAACTTGACTTGAGTACGCTACAGTGTTAATAAAAAACATCTTGTAACTATTTGCTCTAAATGTGTGCCCACAAGTCCTTCGAGTCAAGAGTCGAAAACATTTTCAACGACAATCTTCACAAAATGTTATTTCTGTTACATTTTTGCAAGTATTTTTATATTTATAACTATGATTCGGGAAATTTCTATTTGAAATGTAGGTGAATACTATAAGTTGCGCAAGTTTTTGATATTTTAGTAAAATCGTTTAAATTGTTACTAATAAGTTTTTACTCCAATTTCTGGAATTTAATAATAGTCTTATTTAATTATATTATGTGAAGTCAACGCACGTATGCCTTGACATAAAGCGTATAACGTAGATTTGTGAGCTAACACAACGAGTGCTATAAAGTTTTCTTAATTAATTAATTATATTAATTTTATTCTTGATGTCAAAGTGTTATTTAAATATTTAAATATTAAAACATTTTTTTCAAAAATGCTTTCTTATCTTTAATAATATGAGCTAAAAATACTTCAAAATCACTAAAAATCACTAAACATTTTAGTCAAGTCTGTGTTATTGAAAAAAGTTAAACGAATCATGACAGATCAAGAAATTGGTATACAAATCATTCAAGAAATTTTGATAAAAAACAGCATTTAAAAATCAATGATCTGAATATATTTTTTGGTTTATGATTGTAGCTACTGTAGGCATTGTTATTGGGAGCTGATATAACCTTAATCGAAGGTCAAATACTTCTCCGTAAAGTAAATAATGTTGAAATACAAACCAAAAATCAAGGACCATGATCCTTTTTTTTATGCATTAGTTGAATCAATAACCTAAGTCCACGTAGGAAAACTATAGTTTTCTTTTCAATCTCAAGTAAATATATAATTATAATCGAGGATTTGTCGCTGAAATCCTACGCCGATAACTAGATTTAGCATGGACGGAAGCGCGGGCAAAAGCTGGTATCCATATAATTAGAAAATTGTACTATTTTCTTTTTGAATGTTTCTATATAATTAAAAGCATTTCTTTAAACATATTTTTTTTTACAGCGTATGTTGCAAAATTCACACGTTTGATTGAAAACATGAAATAAAATTTACTATTGGTTAGGGTTTCCATACGTTCTGAATTTTCCGGGACTTCCAATTTGTTTTAAAAGTACACGTCTACTTAGATGTGTCCAGATTTTTTGTTTTTATAGGCTTATTGGGAAATTGCGGAGAAGGGGAACTTAAATTAAAATTTACACACAATTTGCACACAAATTGCAAATTTTCCGAGATGCATGGGTATGTGAAAAGTTATGGTTAATCTATAAATGAGTTATGAACTTTAATTTTTACCATATAAAAGAGATAAGTGAGCCTATCACCGTACTAGAAAGAGGACAACTTTACAATCTACAAATTGTAACAATATGGTTGCCCCTACCCAGAAACGATCCTGGGACCTAATAAAAATAATAATCACCAGTATTAAATCACAACACAATGACCAAACATTGAGTTATCAGTATTATGAACAACGATATCCAGTTTTTTTTTTATTTATTTTATTTTTAGGAATTTTTATAGCGGGCAAAAAGCCCTTGAAAATCCTATTCTCCTATATGTTCATATTCTGTGTCGAGTAATAAGTAATAAGGCCCGCAATACACACTCGAAAAGTCTGTAAATAAAGTAGCGAATTTGAGATAACACGTTGAAACAAGTCCTAATTGGAACTATATCATTTAGTAATATATAAAGTTGTCGATAATTACTATGGTCGAACATATCATAATCATCTTTTAAAAAGATAATACCACATAAGATATAATATAAGTAATTCGTTTTTTTTTTGCATATTACTCGAAGACCTGTTATACTGAAGAAACTAAAAAATATACCGTTGAAGAAGAATGATTTTCTATTAAAACAGTCTCAGCTTATGGTACTCGATCTCCATTGTAAATAATGCTGAAAATAGAGCTCCTTGTTAGCGTGCGATGAGCTGCTACAATGTTTGAAAACTGACCGTAACAAAAAAAGTTTAAAAAATTAAAAATATATATTTTTTTAAAAGATAATTTGAACTTTGAAAAATTATATCCTGCTAAAAAAAGTTTCCACTTATTTTTTTACACCAACTTCAAAAACGGAATAGGTTCTCAATTCGGCTGTATGTTTTAATTTTACTCGTCCGGCGGCGGCGTAACGGAACCGCACTATGTCACGTGAAACTCTATTTTCAACTTTAAATTAAAATGGTTCTTAATAAAGATAGATTAACCAAAAACAATTTTAATTGGATTATTCTTAAATTTTTTCAGAGAACCTACTGTCAAAATTTCATGTTTCCAGCTTCCGTGGTTTGGAATCAGCGTTAATAAGTCAGCCAGGACATATTTTAAGTGTCCGTCTGTCTGTCCGCGGCTTAGTTCAAAAACTATTGATACGAGGAAGCTGCAATTTGGCAGTGATATACACATTGATCAAGCCGACAAAGTGGTAGAATAAAATCTTTGAAAAATAATTTTTTTAGGGTACCTCTCCTACACGTGAAGTGGGGACGCAATTTTTTTTCTCGTCTACCCCATCGTGTGGGTCATCGTTGGATAGGAATCCCAAAAACACGGTATGCAATGATCATTTTTTGATTTAGGTCTCCGTTTGCAAAACATTTAGCTTTAACCTACTAATTTTTATTAGAGTCAAGTCACCCCCCCTCTACCAGCGAAAGTATAGTATTTGGAAATTTGAAAAAAATTACGGTGGTAGTGCATATAATGAATTTAAAAGGAAAACCATCACGGATAAGTACTCTTTACAGGCTAACGAGTAATAGTCGACCAAGTTATAAAATGTACTTGGAAAAGTGACATTTTCGTACAAATTCCATTAAAAGTTAATTATGTAAAGTAGGTACATCTGTAAAACAGGTTAAAGGTATACAGGTATGAAAAATAAAATAATTCTAAAGACTATTCTTCTTAAATTGATAACAATAGTTACGTTCAAATGACGCATTGGACTAGCCGGCGCGCTTGGCGCAACATCGAATCGAGCGTGTGACAGGCAGCTTCGCTCATATTTATTGGTACGAAACCTTCCGTGCGCGAGTCCGACTCGCACTCGGCCGATTTTTATATAGTCGTACATGGATAGATTTCCATAATTTCCATCACAATTGTTCTAAAGTAATTTTTATTCTAAGTTTTTGCCGTTCGGTTACGGAGTAAAGTATTTAAGAGCTAAGTAAACAGGACGTGTCTGATCAATTTTCCTTAACAAAGCCTCGTATTTCCCTCTTAATAAAAGCAAGAAAGTTGAGAGTTACTAAACTTCTCCGTTATATCTGCATATTTGATGCCTCATTTATAACGTCTTCTTTGCGAAACCGAGGCAGTACTACTTATTTTCATCAATATTTTTTTTGCTTTTATTAGTGAGAAGCTAATTTATTATTATTTTTAAGACATTGTTTTATTTTTGCAATGTGGGACTTGATTATTATCAATATTCAAATACTGATGCCAATACAGTAGCTTAGCTATTTGAGGTTTTATGAGGTGGGATGTAATTCCATTGACAATATTCTGAGGCAGGTTAGGTCTAATTAACAAAAATCGGCCAAGTGCGAGTCGGAGTAGCGCACGAAGGGTTCCGTACCATTATATATAAAAACTGCAAAAAAAATCACGTTTGTTGTAAAGGAACCCCCTTAAATATTTTTTTTGTTTTAATTTTATTATTTATTTGTAAAGTTAATATATAAATAAATATTCTGTGAATATTTCAAGCGTCTACCTGTTGCTGTTATCAATATTAAGCAAAAACGAGCAAAAAAAAACCCGTTTGTTGTAAGTGAGCCCCCTTAAATATTTATTTTATTCTGTTTTTTAGTATTTGTTGTTATAGCGGCAACAGAAATACATCTTCTGTGAAAATTTTAACTGTCTAACTATCATGGTTCATGACATACGGCGTGGTGACAGACGGACGGACGGACAGTGGAGTCTTAGTAATAAGGTCTCGTTTTACCCTTTGGGTATGGAACCCTAAGAAAATACATTGCGATTTCAAAAAAAGCGTTTCAGCTAACTACATTTTTGTACCTAACAAAGCCTATAAGTATCAACAGGTAAGTACCTTCTTTCAATAACGGAGGTTCAATTTAGGTATAAACACACTTATATACATTTATTTCGTTAATTTTTAGTAATAAATATTTATAAATAGCTGTCTAAAAGAATGATTAAAAATTCCTTTTTAATTGTGATCAAAAAGTAATATAGGTACTATGCAGATGTTGTGCGTGCGGGAAATTTATATAATACACTTTCGGCTTAGGCCAACATCACCCGGGACTCGTAGTAATAACAGGTTTCCCACACTTATAAAGAAATTAACTATTACCTAAACTTTTACTTAATAACCAAACAGCATTGTAGCCTAAGATCCCCAATGTTTTATCATAATATAATATTTGTATAATATGCTTGTATCATTATTATCCCAGCCACAAAACTTAAATGATATTGAATCCTATAAAACCTCGATAATACCTGTATTAGAAATGCCACCCTTGTCGAGGAAAAGAATTGAAAAGAGAGGTCAGTTTACAGCCCAATAACCTTAAGCAATGTATTTATTGCATTTTCTGACAAAATGGGAGCTTATAAGGAATCGTATCCTAACCTAAGCTGGGATAGAGGAAGGTTTTAATATAAGAATTTTTTGTATCGGATTTCCCAGTTACAGTAAAAATCATTTTCATCGTCACTTACTCGTAAACATTGTCATTACGTGCTGGTAAAGTGGGTGCTAAGACCTTAATTACTCTCACGGGCTTTTTCTTTGTAATTTTTTCTCTCTCTTTAAGGTAAAGCGGGGTTTATAAAACCCTAGGGCGATATGATTCATTATGTCACTGAACGCACCGCGCGCGCTTTACTTGTACGATAAAACATTGTTTTGTCTATTTTTTCACGTACATATATACAAAAAGCCATACGTAGTTAATAGTTATTTGTTCACCCAGTGGGCAAAGGTGTTTTTTGTGAAGAGTGCTTACTTTAAATCCTAAGCTAGCGAAGTAGTCTAGAATTGAATTACGAGCATATCGAGTGATTCAAATATAGGCTACTAAGCACAGCGAGGGATGTAAAGGCACGAAACCTAAAATAATTTGCCCTTGTGTGGAACATACAACTTTTTACCTCTACCAGTGTGAAAAATAGGTCTAAGACAAGGAACACACTGAAGGCCATATTAAGCAATAAGTTTATTCCAATCTACAAATACTACCTACTTTACTCTGCTCCTATCAAAAAATAAACAATAGGTACTAACTATTCTTTATGACATTGGCACCTTTTAAAAGTCGCCAATTATTGAACAATTCGTATGCTCTAAGATATTTTTCACGTGACTTCTCTGGTAAATAGGTTAGTTCAGCATTAGACACTTGTTGTCTTAGCTCTTCTGGTGTTAAAGAAATATCTGCGTATCTCGATAAACAAGGTTAATTAAAATAACTAATTAGATTCGCGCCATTTCGCTTTTTAGGGTTCCGTACCCAAAGGGTAAAAAAGGGACCCTATTACTAAGACCCCGCTGTCTGTCTGTTATCAGGCAGTATTTCATGAACCGTGATAGTTAGACAGTTGAAATTTTTACAGAAGATGTATTTCTGATGCCGCTATGATAATAAATCCTAAAAAACAGAATAAAATAAACATTAAAGGGGGCTTCCATACTACAAACGTGATTTTTTTTGCTTGTTTTTGCTCTAACGGCAACAGTCTACCTGTCTAGCCGCTTGAAATATTCACAGAATATTTAGTTATACATTCACTTTTAAAATAAATAATCGAATTAAAATAAAACAAATATTTAAGGGGGCTCCCATACAACAAACGTGATTTTTTTGGTCGTTTTTATAGATAATGATACGGAACCCTTCGTGCGCGAGTCCGAGTCGCACTTGGTCGATTTTTTTAGACGTGCGTGAAAAAAAAAGGAATTCGGTGGGGGCCGAGGGGTTTAAATTTCACTTCACGTCCCAAGTGACGGAGGTTCGAACCCCGGGTCGCCGTGTACCAAAGAGTCTTTTCTTTATTTCGAAAAAAAATAATTACGTATGTGAAGTCCACAATCCGCACTGGGCCCGCGTGTGGACCTATGGCCCAATCACCCTCGCTTATGAGGGTAGGCCGTGCCTAAGCAGTGGGGACGTATGAAGGCTGGCAAGCAAGCATTCAGACTTTAGTAATTTACTCCATGACACTTTTATCAAAACCTTTATCAAACCAAAGCATATTTTTTGAAATAAACGCTACTAATTATTAGAAGGTATTATTAATAATAAATATTAAGTACGTCAACAATGAAACTATGCAATGTAGTTATGCTTTATATTAAAATAAATTTGTTTCGTAACCAATCATCGCGTTGTATTTTTTTCAGTATCGCAAATTCCAAAAGATAATATTCGAACGTTGCATTACTTTGTTTCACGCACGCAGCTAAAATCGATTTTGCCCGCTGTTTTTAAATAACCACCCTTTTGGTGCTGGAGAGGTAAAAAGATATAAACTACGTGCCAAGGGAGCAATTATAGTGTCTTAAATTTATCTGACCCAGTGGTCAACAATCAAAACTACAGTCGCCATATTGAAATGGTGTGAACTTATAACGACACTAGCGACCAAAAAGTTTTAACTTTAGGCAAAACTTTTTAATTCATAAATTCTCTAAGTATCGCTACACTTCTGTTCCCACCATTTTTATTTTGGCGAGTTTCTTTATTTACAAAAAAAATAAAAATGTTTTCGTTGTCAGATAACATCGGCAGATATTGTTAATGGGGCTCAACAGGCTCAAGAAATAAATATGAACTTGTTACCATCGAAACCTTAAGACAAGTAGGTGCTAGGTATGAGAATAAAAATTGAAGGTAGGTACTTACGGAAGAAAATGTAAAAACAAATTACTAATGAAGCTCCTGACGATAAAGATTTCCATACTAAGACAACTTGAAAAACTTTAATTGTGATTTTAAAAAAGTAGGTATGAAAGTTTTTCCTTACATATTTTTATTTATTTACTCGCATATGTGATGAAAAACATTGTGTTTAACACGGTCGGTACGGAAATTACAGACTCGAGTCATTAAAGCTTTCGGCCTTTGGCCTGAGGCTTCTAAATAGCCTATCGTTAGTATTTTTCTTCTTACCGCTTTAATACACAAGTAACTGGAGGACCGAGCATTGCTCGTTTTTTTAAACAACGCCATCTATTGTCAAGTAGCTTAAGCGCTACTTAATAACGCCATCTATTGTCAAATAGCTTTGGTGTTGCTTATTACTACTCGCCAATAGATGTCAGGAAGAGTCATATTTTTCAGTATATCACTGCCTAAAAACACGGATAAAACGACGTTTTCTAAAAATGAAACCTAGCTAGATCGAGATATATATATATTTACAAGAATTGCTTGTTTAAAGGTATTACAATAAAAACAATGATTGTGAAGTAAAAGGCACTAGTGTGGTAATCGTAATTACCGCATAAGTGCGCAATGGTCGCTATTAATCGCAGCTCTCGGCATTTCAGTCAAAAATTATCATCAGCCATCCTGTTCTAGTTACTTGTTTTTCAAACCCCTTCTAATATTATGTGAAAGTTAGGATGTTCGTTACTCAGTCACGCTTCAACCACTGGCCGGATAATGCAGGATGAAACTTGGCATACATACTCGTATTGGTCCAACGGGAATAATAAAAATTGGTTCGGCAGCAAGTAAGTACCGTACATGCAACTTCTCTTGAGAAAAATTCTTTTACAAAAAAAAAATTACGTCATATTGGATCCGCCATTTGGAATTTTAAAAAACTGATAAAAAATTCGAAATCAGCACCCTCGAAAACCCTTTACTACCCCTCGATACATGAAATTATACATGAAATTTATGTTGCGTGCATAAAAAAGTCAGTTTTTTACGGATAAAAAACGAACCGCTGGACCGATGTATTTCAGACTCCTTTCAGATCTAAGTGGCGTATCGATTGATATGTCATCAGAGCGATTAGGTCCAGTAGTTATTGAGGAATCGAAAGCTAAAATATGTCTACATACATACGTACACATACACACGCACACACACAAACACACACACACACACACACACACACACACACACACACACACACACACACACACACACACACACAGACATCACTCTAAAAATGATTGCAAATGATTCTCCAAGTCTTGAAACGTAAAGAAAACACAAAATTTTCGATTTCGATTTTCGGACCTATTCCAATAACTTCTCAAGAGAAGTTTATAACCAAGCTTAAATTAACTATAGCCACAGCTATAGCTTGCTATAGTACACCTCATTAGTATAATTAAGGAGTTTCACGCCGATAACCGAATTAAAGTCGGGCGGAGCCGATGGCAAAATCTAGCAATTAATAAAAATATAAGTTTGTTTAAATTATATAGATGGCTTTAATACAAAAAATCTTTAAAGGGCGTCCACACAAACTGTCATACAGTCTTTATATATTATTATATATACCCAAGCCAAAAGCTTTCGAATAAAGCATTTCTTCAAATGTTTAAACTCCTATTAAAGTCGTTCTTTCACATTAAGACTGTGTTGAACTTCATTTAAGAATGGACCTTCTTAGAAATGCTAAGAGCTGGAGAAATATTAACTTAAATATTCACTTCTTCATATTTCAGCCTTATGATGAATAGGATAGTATACATACCCTCTCTTTGCTCTTGATATTTGCTGTTTAGGTTAAACCGATAGCATGGATGTTAATAAAATGTATTATAAAGTTTATTTTTCTGTAGCGATAATTAAATCTTTGAAATTGGAGGAGAGCCTTAGATAAATTGGTATTTAAACATAAGTAATTTTGCAGCTCTATGGTTAACAGTTGTAGTAGCTAAATTATTAAGAGTTAAAAATTAAAAACCAATGATGTTTTTACAGATATCTAAAAAGTAATTATCAAGTAAACGGGTAGGTGTAAAAATATGTAGGTATTTTTGTTTTCAATTTGGAACTTGAAGATGAACTACATAGAATAGTTGAATCGATTTTACAAACGAGCGGAAAATTGCACATTTTATTGCCATTGATGGCACATCCTTAAAAACCTATAGTTAGGAAGATTGTACATCATAGATATTTGACATTCAAAATGCTGTGATTTCACGAATAGGTTTTCCAGTGTTGTTAAAAAATCAATATTAAACAGGTTTTACAGAAAAAATACAAATGCAATTTGGTGAAGTTTTAGTTTGAAAGAATACTTAGAAATGATATTTCGTCATGTTACATGAAATAAATAAATATAAATAAATACTGACTTTTCAGTAAAGGGAACCATCGTAAGGAAACCTGGATACGTCAAGAAAAAAAAGACGTATGTGAAATCCACATTCCGCGCTGGACCCGCGTGTGGACTATGGCCCAATCACCCTTGCTCATGAGAGTAGGCCGTGCCCCAACAGTGGGGCCGGATGAAGGCTGGCAAGACATGATATAAAAAAACATGTAGGTATCTGTGGGCAAACTTTTGAGAGTAAAGACGTACTATTGTTAACACTAAGAAAAAAGATTTTAATTCTGCTATTACGCAATTATAAAAAACCGGTTAAGTGTGAGTTGGACTCGCCGAGGGTTCCGTACCTACCTAACACCATATATGTAATTTACTAACACTTATAAAAAAGTGTCGGTACGTAACAGTAGGTAAGTATGAGGCTGATAAGTAAGGAAAGAACCCCGACCGCAGTAAAAGGTGTTCTAATAGTTTGTTCCAGCTAGTTTCATAACAACAAATATATTATGATATTTGATGACAATAAAGTTATAACTAAATTGTGTTATTGTCATTTGAATATCATTATTTAATTACGTCACGTAGAACGAATCTTCTTGTAATATAAGGATTTGGTTTTAATCCACAACTAGTAATGGCTTTGATTGATGTTGTAATCGGGTTCTTAGGGTGACGTAATTAGGATTAGGCTTCTTTACAAGTATTGAAGTTAGTTATTTGTCATAAAAAGCAATTTATCAAACGAAAAGCGTGACTAATGTGCTTTTGATAGCTTTTATTTTACGAGATATATGGATATACTTAATTTAATTAAACCTTATCATCATATCAGCTTCCTCTGGTCCACTGCTGTCCACATACGCTTCCTTCATAGCGCGCCACTTCTCGGGTACTCTGTCTTCTGCTCTATGGTCATCGGTCTTACTCAACTTACTGGAGAGCGTCCCACGTTTTCCACGCAGTCTAATCGCGAGATGCTAAAGCGGTTTATCTTTGTAACAACATCGTATGTTTGTTGGACGATTACTTAAGTATTGTTACGATCTTCATGAATTTTAGCTACACGAGTATCAGAGACTAATACAATTCTTAAGTTGAGTTCGAACATGAGCAGAATCGGTCAATGGGTTACGGAGATATGGGGTTTAAGGGGAATGAAAACAAAATGAGGTAAGCAAATAGGCCAGAGTAGGGTGTTAAATTAAAGGGCGTAACTTGAGTGGCAATAATTGGGTACCATGGAAGTAATAGTTTTTTATGCCATTGAGATGTAGTTAATGAAGTATGTAGGTCCTTTAGGTTTGTAATAATGGGTAATAATTGTAAATCGTGAGGGATCAGTTCCCTGCGATCAACAAGATATTATAAATAATCTAATCTACATACATAAAAATTACGTGTCACGTTGTTTGTCCGCGATGGACTCCTAAACTACTGAACCGATTTCGATCAAACTTAGTAACTATCTGTTATTTGATCCAACTTAAAAGATAGGATAGCTTAAATCTTAATTTATAGTCGCAATATTATTTCATTGCAAATTATCGATTCTTCAATAAATGGCGGTATGTCAAAAATACAAACGTTTCATATAAGCTACAACTAAATAGCATATCCACCACGTTTTACAATTATCTGTTAGCTCCAACGATTCTAACAGATAGCGATATCTGTTAACTGCATTGAGTAAGTATTCAATAGATGGCGCTATGTTAAAAATATATATACAAACGACTGCACTGAATTGGATAATTTAAGTTGTATTTATTATTGTTAGGGCAAGGTTTATATGAAATAAAAAAGGGTCAAGAGGGTGTCGGACCCGCGCACTAGTGGTAAACATATTGTAATGAAATTTTGGTACATGGTGGCGCACACCGCCGGGGAAGGTTCTTGAGAAATAAAAATTGGTCAAGCATACGCTGGGGTTTCTGAATTAGTACAACCCTTTCAAAATAGGTGGCGCCTCAGTTGTTTTAAAAAAGAAAACCATCGTTGTCCGGGTCAGCTATCGGTTATTTGATCCAACTTAAAAGATAGGATCGTTTTTATCTCGATCTGTCAAGTGCGAGCCGGACTCGGGCACTTTAGGAAAAACCAACGTTCGCCGGGTTACAGAGGGACGGCAGCGGAACAACGTTCGCCGGGACCGCTAGTAAATAAACAAAAAAAATTGCTTTATAATCCTTCCTAACTATATTATATTATATTTTGGTTTATTTGACATCCACGAATACCTACAGGGTTTATGTGTGAATAGTGAGTTCTACTCTATACATACATAGTAATAAAATTATACTAACTGTGTCCGTTATTTAAAGTCCAAGAGTTGGCAAGTTCTAAGGCTATGTATAACGGCAAAACATTTATAATTTTGAAAATAGTTTATAGTCTTTTATAATAAGTATGCTGCAGACAGATAAAGTTGGTGGTTGCCAAGGGGTTTTGATTTCACTTTGCGTCGTGAGTGGCGGAGGTTCGAGACCCGGCGTGTACCAATGAGTCTTTTTCTTAATTTCTCAAGTACTATTCTACTCACATCACTGGGTTTTCGGTGAAGTGAAACATAGTGAGAAAGCCTGTATGCGTCAAAAAAAAAAGACGTATGTGAAGTCTACATAATCCGCACTATGGCCGCGTGTGGACGCAAATCACCCTCATTGAGGGTAGGCCGTGCCCCAGCAGTGGGGATGTATGAGGCTGATTAGGAGACAGATCAATAGAGTGCCACTAGTTTGTTATGCTTGACTTAGGAGTAATTTCGAGTAGAGTATATAGCGGAGAAAATGGACGAGTAACAGAAGGACTACAGTATGAGGTTCTTCATGAAGTGAGTGATTATATTTTCAATGATACGGCAACGCGCAAGTTTTGCCTTTGGTGTTGCAAGCATACGGTGACCGTTCAATATCAGGCGAACCGTTACTTGTTTTGGATAGTTCAGTTTTATACTTAGTCTCTATGCGCCTTTTGAATAAATGCCTGTATGCAGTCAACTTTTATAACTTATAATTGTCGCGCGAAAACTTAGTTTTTCTAGTAACTCCACAGGTGTTAAATTCATTTCTTTGCTGGTGGAATCACAAGTTTTACAATCCCTTCCAGTTTATTACGAAAAAAACCAAAATTATTGAATAAAAAAAATCCTAGAGAATTTGTCAGGCGCTTCTGCAATTTGCATCATGCCAATTAAAAATTCATGAAACAAAAACTATACTTTAAATTTACCTATTCTTGTTGTATTTTTCTGATTTAACGAACTACAATAAATCTTTTTATGTAATAAAACTAAAACGAAATGTTATTTTTAATTCTCTGGTTTTAAAAATAAAAATAAAATGTACCAACGGATCAATAATGTTAAAAACAGAATTTCAAGATAGAGTATTTTTGTTTCTAATTTTAATTTTTTTGATTTAATCTGAGGATTCATCTTAACACCACTATGATTAATGTTTTTCCAAAACTAAAGACTCTGAACGGGAAATCTCCTTCAAAGCTTTTAATTACATAATTGGTGTAGTTTATTATTTTTGTTTCTAATTTCAAATTTTTTGATTTAATCTGAGGATTCATCTTAACACCACTATGATTAATGTTTTTCCAAAACTAAAGACTCTGAACGGGAAATCTCCTTCAAAGCTTTTAATTTCATAATTGGTGTAGTTTATTATTTTTGTTTCTAATTTCAAATTTTTTGATTTAATCTGAGGATTCATCTTAACACCACTATGATTAATGTTTTTCCAAAACTACAGACTCTGAACGGGAAATCTCCTTCAAAGCTTTTAATTACATAATTGGTGTAGTTTATTATTTTTGTTTCTAATTTTAAATTTTTTGATCTCATCTGAGGATTCATCTTAACACCATTATGATTAATGTTCTTCCAAAATCACAAACTATGAACGGAAAATCTCCTTTAAAGCTTTTAAGTACATAATAAGTGTAGTTTATTAATTTTGTAAAATATTTTCAACAACATAAGAAAACTCATGATTTAAAATGTTACAAGGGCTTTCGATTAAATCCAATAATTCCAATAAATTTGAAGTTTAACTTAAAAGCAGTGGGAGACCATGAAACGAGAATAAACAACTTTTGGATACTTTTTGAAAAGTAGCGAACAAGGTCACCTAACTGAAATAAAGATATTTGATCTTTAATCAGAATCAGTTTCATTTCACTTTAGTAAAAATTGTTTTACGCAAGGAGTAGACAGTATTTTAGTGTTATTTTGCCTTCATTCATTTCGATTTAGTTCCCAATACCTAATGTTATCCAAATTAATAGAAATCTGGTATTAATTAATGAAAAATTAGACTAAGTTGATAAAACTGTCTTCTTAGGTATAACTATTGACTCAAAATTGCAGTAGGTTCCATAAATTGCAGTACCAGCAGGTAAACTTAGTTCTGCTGCTTTTGCGGTGAGGAAAATCAGGTAATCGACTGACATAACCACAGCAAGACTTGTTTACTTTGCTTATTTCCACAGTGTCATGTCTTATGGTATTTTGCTATGGATTTCTGCTGCTGATATTCAAACCATATTTATATTACAAAAAAGGGCAGTACGAAGCATTTATGAGCTAGGTAGCCGAGATTCTCTCAGGGATGTTTTTAAAGATATAAATATTCTAACGGTACCGTGTCAATATATCTATGAAAATATTATGTTTGTCCGAAAAAATATATCGCAATTTCCGAGGAAAAGTGATAAGCACAACTTAAATATGAGAAATAAAAATAAACTTACTAAAGCTAACAAATCATTTATGGGAAACGGTGTAACATTTCATAATAAGTTAACTGTAGAAATTCTTAACTTAGGTGACAAACAGTTTAAATTTTATATTAAATATCTGCTATGTAAGAAAGCATATTATAATGTAGATGAATATTTAAATGACAAAATTGTATGGCCTAGTATCACACAAAATTAATGTTAGGTTTTCAATTCAAACTTAAATAATTTAGGTTTGATAAGTTAAAAGAGCACTCTAAAGACCAAGCTAAGTAACGATGTTATGTCTCTGTTGTTTACTTTATAGTGTGTGGTGGCGAGCTGCCAGGGGATGCACCATGTGCAATCCGCCTTTGGTTGACTGGTTTTGGTGGGGCTTTGGATGTGGCGCACGAGTAGGTTCGTGTATGTGTGGATATACATATTTGGATAGATATTTTGTACTTGATGGCTTGGTTCCTGCATGACTGATTGGTAACAGGTGTATATCTAGGAGTTTCTTGTCACTTCTTCTCCCCTTACGCTAGTTTTCGAAGTGATGGTAGTTTAAATGATGTGCATTTGTTGTCGGGCTGTTGTGTAGGGGCTGGGCCACTTTTGGGTTTGCGACGTCTGTTTGAATGTGTGTATGCATATATGAATATGTGCGTGTTAGTGTGTGGCACCCGCTCGTGTTCGGAGCCCTGCCGCTATCGGGCGGCCGAACGAGGATTGAATCAGATAGGACCTATAAGTTAATTTACATATAGTTTTATTTTATATCTTTTATATCTATTTGAATATTTATTTGTTATGTATCATTATATATCTGTATATGTATATATGAATATGTGCATGTATGTGTATTTTATATTAACTTTAATATGTATATGAATACCTATTTATTTATTAATTCATATGTTTGTAAAATGTAAATATGTATGTATGTGTATATATATATATATGTATATGTACGTCTGCTATGTAATATTATATGTTATGAATATAGTACAATCGAAGTTTTATTGGAGTTGCTTGAGGGTGTCATGCTCTCTCAAAGTCTCTGCGGTGGTGGCATGTGCGTCGGGTCTTTATATTCCCTAAGACATGGTTGAGTGAAGCGATGGCTGATTCATGTGTCATACTTGTGAACGGGTGCTGCCTGTGGAGGCTGGTCTTCTCTTGCAAACTTCTTTGTATTCTTAGTATATGTATATATACGTCTACTGTGTAATATTATATGTTATATAAATATATTTTTCTCGGGAGTTACTTTAAATCCCGTCACAGAATAATTGAAGACTTTTAACGTATCACATGGTGCCCGACCTGTGCAATCTGAAAAACAATAGGCAATTGAAATATTACTTAAATATTGATTTTTTTTTAAATCAAACTATTTACGTTATAAATCTTGTTCATTAAAGGTGTCAATACAAAACATGTATTTATTAGTTAATACACTATAATTTTATGTTTCGTTTGTGATTTTACAAAGATGAACTATTGGACGCACGCAATAAAACAGTATTGTAATTAGTTTGTAAATCTAGTTGTTGTTAATTTACTTGACGATTCGAAAGTGTTCTTAGTAACCCATTTGAATAAAAAGATTTGAGATTTTTGATTAAGTAGTATATTATACTATGTCGTAAGAAAAGAAGAAAGCAAGGTTGTAATACTAACCACTTCATATTATATTGATGTTATACACTGACGAGCAAAAATAACTTTATATTAAAGTGTTTTTTTACACATAAATAATTAGTTAAATTTTCTTCAAATTTCTTTTGAATTCATAAAGCTGTCATGAGTTGTTTTTAAAATATTGTCGTCTATGTAAGTGCCTATATAGTTATTTTTGCTTGTCAGTGTATCTATGTATTTTTAGGATGCAATTACATTGAATATTTTATTGATAATTACAGTAGGTGTATGTTATAAAATTTAATTTGTTCTGGTAAATGAAATATTGTGAGTATTTTCATTTTTCTATTGCTTCATTTGCTTTTAAGCTCCCTGAGCCGGATCTTAACAAATTTCTTAAATCGGTAGCAGCAATTTACTCCGCTTTTTAAATGTTTCCGACTCTTCAAGGATTTAGTTTGTCAACGAACTAATATTCAATACCAAATCGTCGGAAACAATAATTTCGTTGGTGTTAACATGGTGTTAACTGTATGAATCTATTGACAACAAGTATCTATTTAATATAATTTAATGTGCCATTACCAATGTTCTTGAAAGTAGAACTAACTAAGCAAGTAAGGTATTATTAACACACGGTCTACGTGTTTTTGTAAGATTTTATTGTCAACGCTAATAATCCGACGTTGGGACATACGAACAGGTATATAGATATACAGGATGTAAAAACAGACAAACTGTAATTCACCATAATCAAATACTCTGTGGCAATTTCAGCATTTCATTAAGCTATAAACAAAACAGCCTTTTAAGGTCGTACAGATAGACTGATAGACAGTGTAGGCTTAGTAATAGGGTTCCGTTGGCAACAATAAGAATTAAGGTTTTACAGGGTCTGCAACGCGCAAGCTGTTGCGAGCGTTATTAGGTGATCGCTTAGCATCAGGCGGCAAGTGTGCTTGTTTACCACCTTATTGGTATGAAAAAAAAACCTCTGTGTACGAAACCCTAAAAGTATTTACCAGCAGCCAGTTTCACAGATAATATCTTTTGTGACAATATTAATGTGTTATTTAATCCTAATGAAGCAAGAAAGTATAGGAGTAAGGGATCTAAAGCATCAAAGGATTTTGTTTGCATATTTGACGCCTCATCTATCACGCCTTCTTTGCGGAGGCAAAGTGAAATCACTTGTTTTGATTAAATTATTTTTCGCCTTTTAAACGAGAAGTGCCTTGATTCATAATTTTGTTTGGATCCAATTTAATTTTCCAAGATTCTTTTAAAAAGTTGTTATAATAATTTTATAATGAGCTTTTCTAACGATGTTTCAAAACACTAAGAAAATACAAAGTAAGATTATATTTATCTACTGGTTAGACAATTTAAGTCCCTTCGATCTTTTGGAAACAAAGATTTATGTTTTAACTTGTTTTCCGTTTGTTCCTGTCCGGTACGTATCTAATCAAAAATATATTTTTAATTCTTTAAGCTAGCTATACAAACAACAACTCTTTTGAACCCTCCGTCCATAATAAGGATCTCCTGGGATTCTTTTGGATTTTTGTCCACAAAGATCTCCTTGCCAATAACTATTTCCTGGGCGATTCATTTGGATAATAAAATAGAAATATATTAACTTCTCTTAACAGAAGTAATTATGATAGGTCCGAAAATCAAAATGCGTTTTCATTACGTTTTGAGACCTGCAGAATTGTTTCCCATAATTTTTAGAGTGATGTGTGTGTGTGTGTGTGTGTGTGTATCTATGTAGGTTGATTTTTTTTTTCCCCTCTATACCTCAAGAAACAATAGACCAATATGTCTCGTGACCATATCAATCAGTACGCCACGTCATAACTTAGATCTGAAAAGAGTTCAAATCGGATCACCGGTATGGTTTTATCACTAAAAAACTTTTTTTTTAACGACACAACAAAAGAAGTTGCTCATGCAGTACTTGCTACCGAACTTATTTTTTTTTTTCTTTTTGTCGTTAATGACGTAATTAAAACTTGCTTTAGAGTAAGGCAGTCAGAAAACTGGTAATAAAAAAATCAATGAACTCAGTTTAGTGTTGCAGCTACATATCCGTATCAATTCTCTACATACAAAATGTAATTACACCACTTGAGAGGTAAAGGAACAAAGAGTGTGTTAAGTTGTATGTGGACCGCGATGTGGACTGTTAGGCAACTATAAAGGGCTTTATCTTCGTAACTAATGATCGTAGACTAGTAGTTTGTAAAAAAGAATAATATATATTTGTACGTAACGTTTAGCGGCGTTGTGCACTTTTTTTGTGATGGGTAAAAAATGTTTAACTCTATAGGACGAATAAAAAGTAAGAGGAAATTGGTTCGATGAAAAGATGAAAGTGCGGATTACAAATGTAAAAATGTCATATCCAGGTTGTATGTTTTTGAAGTAAAAACTTCAAAAAAGGACAATTCATAGAAAATTCGGAACTCGCGTCAGATTTATTGACATTAGGTTAGTTTTTTTATTTTTAGTATATGGCGATTATGAGGGAGGTTGGATATGTGATTTTAATTCTATGACAGATTGAGATGTCAAATATACTACGTCAAAAAAGTAAATTAACAAACATTATTATTTATAATAATGAAAGTGCGGATTACAAATGTTAAAATGTGATAAGTATACGATACGATACGAGGTGAGATAAAAGTAATTGTAGAGCATAGCTTACATTACACTGGATAGAAGGTATATAACGGTATGTTGACGTGTCAATAGGTAATTTTATAGGAAAATAAATAAAATTTTTTTATTTATTATGTTATTTTGTGTCAAAGAAAATAATCACAAGTTAGTGGAGTTAGAGACAAGTGATAGGACAGAGAGCCAGTTCCATATTAGTAGAGAAATATAGGTAGGATATTGCTCAAAAATATACAATGGGTCAAGACATGAATTTGTTTTTAAATGTCAATTGTTGTCTTTAACATTTTACGAAATCGAACGAGGAAACTATTTTAACAAAAAGCAACTAAATAAATTCCCCGTGATATGTATTTGGACCAATAATCCAAATGAATTCCCCAGAAGATCGTTGTTGACAAAGAATCTAAATGGATTCCTCAGGAGATCTATCTGGACAAAAATCCAAATGAATTCCCCGAAGCAAAGTGAACTTAGGAATTAAATCATCAATTTAATTATAACTTTTATAGACCGGTTAAGAAACTCAGTAATTAACCTTTTACAATGATCTTCAATCTATACATATAAAAAGCTTTGTCCTGAATGACTGATGAATCAACGTACAGCCAAAACCGCTGATCGTAGAGACCTGCAACTTGGAGGATGTGTTCTTTGTATGACGTAGGCATCCGATAAGATAAGGTTTTGCTGAAAGGGTCAAGTGCGAGTCGGACTCGCGTTATAAGGGTCAACCGATTATAATGAAATTTTGATAAGTTTTTATGCACACGCCGAGGAATGTTTCTGAATTAGTACAACCCTATTAGGTTGTTTTAAGAAAAGAACAACGAAAAAAGAAGAAATTGACTGGCTGACTGACTAATCGATCAATGAACAGCTGAATCCGCTGTGTCTAGAAGCATGACATCTTACACAAACGTTCCTTAAATGACGTAAGTGTGCACTAAGAAGGAATTTTTGGAAAATAATCCCCTAAGGGGATAAACTATGGGTTAGCAGTTTGCATGGAAATGGCTAAAATTTGGCTTAAACGTTAAAAATTAAGATTCACGTGATTCACCGTTTTTGAAAAATTATTCTCTAGACGGCAAAATAGAGGATGAAAATGTTAGGTGATTGTATGTAAAACAGTAAACAGTCAAAAGCTGTTTTTTTTTCAAAAAGTTTACGCAGACGAAGTCGCGGGAATAAGCTAGTTTCATTATAAAAATAATACAGTTTAGTCTTACACTAGGTTATAACATATTATACATTGGTGTAATTTGAAAATATTGCATATACCTTCCGATTAATGTAGTTCTAATTCTACTGAACCCTTTAATTAACATAGTAATATATTTTTTTATTAAACTACATATCTTTGACATAAACAAGTCCTAGTATACAAACAAGTTATATTTGTAGAATTATACATTTAAAATATTTTGGAGGTAAATTAACCACATGTTTACACATCACAGTTTAACTATTCAAGTTAACTTGTCAAGGATGTACTTGATGTATATGTCTGACATTAGTAATAAGTTTGTTAAGCAGTAATGTACCTTGTAATCAGATAATGTAATGTATAATATACGTAACTCCAGATTGCAAGCTGTGGTCTGAGCTAGAGACACACCATTAGTTGTGCGACACCACAAGCATATGTGGTTGATCAGGAGCGCCGAAGACCATTAATGTGTGTTCCGAATTCGGCTATTTATTAGGTCTTATAGAGAAAAATCTAAAGATTACAAAATAAAATTTACTGTTATCAATAACTAATCAACAAAAGTAAACAAAAGAACTAAATAGAACTTAAAAATCTTAAAAAACTGAGTTATTATAATTTGAACATTTGGTGTAATTTTACACTTTTACAATTATTTTTTGTATTGCACTGCACTATGCCAACAATATTAATTATGTATTTTTACGTCCCTTGATCACTCGAAACTGTTCAAAGAAAAAAAAAACCTACGTTTACTTAGGGATCTTCTTTTGGAACAGGATCCTTCAATTTAAAATATGTACTCAAACAGGTTTTTTTTTCGAAGACACTTCAAAACTAAAAAGTTAAAAATTTATCTTGCACACGCATATGGAACATTAAGTTAGTGTTTTTCAGTAAAAATTCGAGGCATACATTTTGACATTAGACTTCAAGGAGAAGAAAACACTTACCTTAATGTTGTATGTGCCGTGTGTAAGGTTTTTTACTTTTAGTGGGGTTTTAAAGGCGGCGTAGTATTTTTATTTCATATTTTAATATTTAGTAGGTACTTAAACATTTATTATAATTATTTGGTAGCATTAGACTACAAGGAAAAGAAAAGAAATAAAAAATTTTTTTTTACTCTTAGTGAGGTTTCGAAGGCGGCGTAGTATTTTTATTTTATATTTTAATATTTATTATTAATATTTGTTGGCATAAGACTACAAGGAAAGGAAAACACTTAACTAAATGTTCTATGTGCCATGTGTTAGGTTTTTTTTTTACTTACCTCTACCTCTAGGTACGGGATCTATCTTTAAATGAAACTAGGCATATTAGGGAGATCTTTTGTATTTTCTGATTGTTCTTTTCTTATCTGAGGCGACTATTATTATAATAAGTACCTGGAGGATCGAGCTTTGCTCGGTATTTTTTTTACCAACGCCACCTATTGTCGAGCAGCTTTAGTGTTGCTTAACAACGCTATCTATTGCCGAGTAGCTTTAGTTATGCTGTGTCGATGAAAACAATAGTATTACTACTCGCTAATAGATGTCAGGAAGAATCATATTTATAGTTGCCTGAAAACACGAAAAGTAGGACGTTTTCTAAAAATGAAAACTAGCTAGACCGATTCAACGCCTACGAAAGCCCCAGCATACTAAATTTCATGAAAATCGTTGGAGCTGTTTCCGAGATTCAGATTATATATATTTTATTATATAGTATAAATGTATGCAACAATTGCTCGTTTAAAGGTATTAGATTATCTTATCCTAATCGAAATGCATTATACAAAGATAACATTTAACTGTCATTTTCCTTGGCTTCCATTGATGGCCTTTGATTCCGTCCTTCTCTAGAATACTTCTTGAATGACAAAGGTTTGTTCTATTAAATCGAATTCTTCTTTAAGAGACTATCAGACACATAGGTTGATTACAATGAAGTATTTACTGTAGCAAAAGTATCGCTAGTATTTCTTCTTCCTTTAGACCTGTCGAGAGGTCGTAACTTCTACATGTTTCTTACAGATCGGCCAGAATTCGGTACCTATAAACAACCCATCGAAATATCAATGGTGGGAAACCTATATGAACCTAAATATTAACCTACTGATTTTAACCTAAAATCGGGACACTTCGTAACGCGATGTCAAACCATGTGCAAGATGGTAAATTAACTAATGAAGAATCCCTTTTGGATTTTAGTTAATTTTTCACCGAATAAACTTAGGTGAAAATCTGTGAGACATGGCACTACCTACCTCTTTATCGAGCACTAAATGTTTAAATGTTGGGCAAATTCTCTTCAAATTAAATCATTAATAAAGCCAACACAAAACATATTTTTGACTTTTGAAGTGAAACCTTACAAAAAATTGTAGAGTTTGACGGTCGTACCGTAGGTAAGGCCGTGAATAGGGTAGGGTGGTATAAGATTGCGCACTTTGCAATCAATAGGCCATAAAATAAAAAATCTTAATCCTATCTGAGATCAATCAATAATTATTTTTCCTTATTAGTATAGCAACAAATTATTATACCAATGTAAACAAAAAACATAAAGTCTTCTTAACAATTAAACAAAAATCACAAATCGGAAATTGCGCAATTTTGCACACCCTATGCTGTAAAATTGCGCGTTGAGATCGATAAGATTGCGCAACTATATTCATTTACACACATCACAAATAAAAGCGCCAGAGCCATTGAAGTCTGAACACTTTTCATGCCACCACTCCTTACATGTATTGCACGCAATCCAGTCTTCTACTATTGGTTCCTTATACACTTCGTTACACTCACCACACCTCCAAATCTTCTTTTATTATTAACCTTTGGTTTAGTTACTTTTTTTAGGCTTTGGTTCAGATTTAGATTTATTTTTCTGCTCATTTTCTTTCTCTAGTTGTCTTTTATATGGTGAACTGCTAATCACGTCTGATTTTCTGTGCTTTCGATTAGAACTCCTTTTTTGTGTAGATTTTGACAACGGAATCAGGTCAGCCAACGGTGCTGAACTTATTTGAAGACTAGACCTCGCTTCCACAACAGATGATGACTCCTGGGATATAGGTGCAGGTAGTTTAAAAATTTTCGTTGAAGGCAACAATACCTGTTGAGAGGTAGAAGGTCCGAGCTCTGGTGGATCAATTTCAACAGTCTCATTAAGCATGTTAACTGTTTCTACTGGCGAAATTATCGCTGGTGTAGGAGTGGTGGCATGAAAAGTGTTCAGACTTCAATGGCTCTGGCGCTTTTATTTGTGATGTGTGTAAATGAATATAGTTGCGCAATCTTATCGATCTCAACGCGCAATTGGAATGCAGAAATCAGCGGCCGAATTGTTATATGTATGGATTTTTAAATAAAAAAACTTTTGTAAGGATTTTTTTTTTTAAATTTTTTTTGTATTATTTTTTGAAAAAAAATAAAATTATTTAGTAAAGACTGTTTTTTTCTGGCAATTACTTTAACAGACGTTTTGGTGCAATCCAGCCTAGTATTGTATCGTCACATTAGTGTTTAACAACTATTGAGACCAAGAACCTCGGGAGCAGCTGCGAAAATAGCATTTTACTTAATGTTTTTACTGTAATCAATTTGTTATTTACAGTATCAGTTTTACTGCATCATTTTTTATACAATATAAGGTATAAAGATACAAAATGTATAATCTACCATTCTTAAATCTATGTGTCCTTATATTTTTAGTATCTAAATAATTAATACTTATTAATATGTGTATAGTTTTTTTGATACTGAATTAGTCCCCGAAACTGTCCCCATCAATAATGAAATTTTTACCTTCTTTGCCTTCTTACATATGACTACTATGACAAAGTTCAGCTTTCAATGCCTAACGGTCTCTAAAAAACAGCTGTGACATCCAGGGAGACATACTGAAGACTCACCATAAGGGTTCCTTTGTACCATTTTGGTCAAAATCCTAAAAAAACGGCTCGTGTCGTGCCAGATTGAAGTTAGTGATTTAATGCGAAGCATTACACTATTACACGAATAAGTCGTCTACAAAGTCATTCTCATTTGTTCTTTGAATGATTTTTTTAACTATAATATAACTCAGAACTATAACATTTTAAAATTTTCACTTTATTTTTCCTATATACTATAGATATAAATCTTATTATTTAGAATTATTACAGATTTATCGACTCAGAAACAACACTGAAGTTAAGGGAGTCATTTTTTGTACTTTCTTGCTATAAGTCAAAAACAATAGCAACACATACCCATCTTTACGGTACGAGACTTGCCATATTCAAAATACCACTTTAGATCTAATTTCCAAGTTATATTATAAACTAATTTTCGGATTCCTTTACCACACACAGATGCGGGCACGCAACTCACACAAGATGTGCTGCTGTACCAACTTTCAAGTCGATAACATGTGTAAATGCTAAAAAAAAAAGGTGTGACATACAGACGGACACTGAAGTCTTATCATAACAGTTCCTTTTTACCAACTCTAACCACTCAGACGTTCGTTAACAACATAAAGCGTATTATCTAGCAAACTACTACGGTAATACTAAAGCAAAAAAAACGCCTGTGTAGCTAAAACTATTAAGCTACCGATTGACACGTTTTTTTTTATACAGAACCATCTAGTATCAATTTTAAGACTCCACAAGCTAAAATCTATAAAACGGAAACAAGTCAGCGAGGCTGCCATAGTTGCCCTAACGTTTGACGTCAAAAAGTTTTGGGCGACTATAGTCGCCCCGTCGTTACAGTGGCTAAAAAGACGAACGAACAACAGACATAGGTGTTTCCATAAGTGTTTCATCTTACAATACTTACTTAGGTATATTTTTGTAAATACACATTACATACATTTATATAACATGTTGCTTGGAAATAGTAGTCCCATATTTTAACACATAACCGCAACAAATCTTTCAGTTAATGAAAGCCACAAAATTTATAAACCCTTTTCACGTGATTTAGAAAGGTTTTCTCAGCCAAGAAACGGATATTACCAAGATGCCTATACGTTAAATATTAATCGATCAGTTTGCTTAAAACCCAAATGTATTTGGTTCACTAAAAAAGTTGACAAGTTTTCCTAAAGAATAGTTGTGAAAATAATTGTGGTTTTTATAAAATTGCTTGCCATATTAAAATTAAAGAAATAAATGAAAATATTAAACGCGGTCGAAAATACATTTTTTTGAATTAATAAAAGAGATATTAAATCAATTTTTTAATTAATCAAAGAGATATCATATTTTTACAGTTCATTCTTTGTTTGTAAAAAAATAAATATTATTTATATTGCCAATATATATTAAGTTTATAATAAAAGATTAAACTAACTGACTGACTTATATATCAAAGCACGCCCTGAACTGAATTTTGCACAGAAACAAAGGACAGAAAATAAGTTTCTGTTATAACGTAGGCGAGGACTAAAAAAGGAGTTAGCATTTTTAGGATATTTTAGGAATTATTCATCCCATCATTTGTTAATAGTATAGTCAAAGCAGGCGAAATGTGACGAATAAGCTAGTTCATTTATAGATATGCAAATATATAAATTTTATATTTAAACGAGCAATTCTTGTACATATATATATATTTGCGTATCTCGGATACGGCTTAAAAGATTTGAATGAATTTTTGTATTTAAATTTTGCTTTTTAAGTTTACTTTATGGTACTATTTTTTCTAAAAACGCGTTTAAAAACACGATTTAAAAAAAATACTAAATGTGTTAAGGTACTATAATATGTATATATGAGTAACTAGTCCTTATTTCTTTAACAAACAACTTTACTAAAATTATACCCACGACTTAATTATCCAAGAAACTTTGAACTTTGAACGACCAATTTGTACCTACTGCTCTTGTATATTTAATCTAACTCTAACTTATTAATATTCCAAGTCCAATCATAACTTGTGTTGGCTACGGTAAAGCTTTTTGTGAAGATAAGTAGCACCTATTTAATAAGTTTAAGGAACTATACTAAATTTCATATATTTGTCTTTTATTATAATTTTAGTAATGTATTTAGATTACTTTTTAATAGACTTCAAAAAAGGTGGTTTTTAATTAGAGCTGTACGTAACATTGTTAGATTTATGTTCTTAATTGTTATATATATGTGATAGTATTTTGTTTGTTAAATGGTGTATTTTTTCTTAAATCACGTTTTTAGAAAAAATACTAAAGTAAACTTAAAATGCAAAACACTATTTTTTCACAGAAATCGTTGAAGCCATTTCCGATACGCAAATATGTACAACAATTGCTCGTTTAAATATATGGAGATATAAAATATAATAAATTAATATTTGTTTATCTATAAATTAACTGGCTTATTCGCGACACTTCGTTCGGGTGGAAGTTTATCTACAAAAATATCGAAATTCTAATGCAATTTTTTAAACCTAATTTTGCCCTCTATCTCGTTGTATAAACTCCGAAAAACGTTGAAACACTTCAATCTTATTTTCAACCTAAAGCCATTTGTTTACAATTTTTTATTAATTCAGCTAAAAAATTACGAATCAATACAAAATAATAGTTCCCACACACTTTTGGGAAGTAAATAATTATGTTAACTCCTTTTTTAGTCCTCGCCTACGTTATAACAGAAACTTCTTTTCTGTTCTTTAATTCTGTGCAAAATTAACTGAAGTCATCTGTTCACAGCTGTTTAACTGAAGTCATCTGTTCACAGCTGTTTAACTGAAGTCATCTGTTCACAGCTCTTTAACTGAAGTCATCTGTTCACAGCTGTTTAACTGAAGGCATCTGTTCACAGCTGTTTAACTGAAGTCATCTGTTCACAGCTGTTTAACTGAAGGCATCTGTTCACAGCTGTTTAACTGAAGTCATCTGTTCACAGCTGTTTAACTGAAGTCATCTGTTCACAGCTGTTTAACTGAAGTCATCTGTTCACAGCTGTTTAACTGAAGTCATCTGTTCACAGCTGTTTAACTGAAGTCATCTGTTCACAGCTGTTTAACTGAAGTCATCTGTTCACAGCTGTTTAACTGAAGTCATTTGTTCACAGCTGTTTCCAAGATTCTTGTTCTCAAGAGCTTGTAAAACACTATCCGATACCGGAAAGGTAATATAGAGGAGATAAACTCATTTTCTTAACAAAATAAGTCATTTAAAGCACGATTAGCTGTTTTTTTAAATAATAATTTAATAATCATTAAACTAACTGCGTTTAAAACTAAAGGTATTTAGTTTGGTTTAATTCGATTTAATTTAAAAACATTTTATGTGTAGGCAGTTCTTACTTCGGACAATATTGTACAACGTAGCTAAATTAATTCTTTTCTGCAAAAATACTACTAAAAAACATGTTGAAACTATTAAGGTGTTTTTTTTTATTTCTGCAGAATACCAAAAATTATATAGGTAATCAGGTCTCAAAAAATTCTTATTAATTGAATTCAAAGTTAATGTTTTAAGGACTTGCTAAAAATACATCCACATGTTATAGCTTCATCATATCATTAGACTCTATAGAAGGTCCGGTTTTTTGTAGCCTCACATGGAAGTCTCTTCATAAACGAATACGTTGGTGCTGAAATCAGATGCTTTAGCTATGACAATAACTTAGAACTAATTATTTTTACTCCTGAGCATCGATAACGATTTCGACGAACAGCCTCCAAACATGACTGAATATTTATGTATTTCCAGCTGATTAACTATTATTGTTTTCAAAGTAGTTAAAAGGCGTGTCAGAAAACTTGAGTAAAAACAAGGATGACGCGATATGTAACTGAGCGTGCGTGAGTAGTGCAGCTACACCTGAACTCATGAGAAGTTTTATAAAAAAGAAGAAATAAATTAATAGTTTATTTTACATCAGTGTTATCAAAAAATGCTTTTTGTTAGGGTTTAAAGCACTGTCACGGCTATGCTTTAGCAAAACTGTAAACTAATAGCACTCAGAACTTCGAAGATTTCTTTGCCAAAACTCAAAAGAAAACTGCGACAGTCAGTTAAGCATTTTTTTTTATCGAACAAAAAGTTCATAAATCGTGATTACTGCAATAGTTTATAGATAGTTTCAATTTGAAAACTGATTCTGCATTGGGAAAGTGTATAAATAAATAAATTAACTATACGCTTCGACGACAGTTTACCACATTATGTAGACAAGCTCTACAGTTTCCTTACTCTTGAGGGTGGAACAGTGTTTAACAAGCGCTTGAGACAAACGACTGGAAGTAGCTGCGAGGCCATATAACCGTAGCACAGACTAAATAATGCTATACCCGCAGAATAGCCGGCTGGTGTTTTTACAGTCAACAAGCAGCCATTTCTTGGTTGTATTTTTGAAACTCTTTGATTTAGCGACGTTTACTTATATATTTTTTTAATGTCTACGTTGTCTGTGCTCTGTCGAGTAATTAAATTAAGTTAATTTATATTACTTATATGCTTTATCATGCAGTAAATTTTTTTTTTGATCACTACGAAAAAACTTAAGCTCACTTGTACTTCTCCAGACTGAAATCACTTGGTCCGCCATGTTGGTTCTAATTTAGGACTACCTAGCCCACTGTGATGTACAAACGCTGTCGACCTGCCGAGTGATTTTGTGACTCCCAATTGTGATCGTTTTCAAGTCTCGCGGACTCTCGGTCTGCCGCGCCTGTCTTTACTAAAGGTGCGTTCTATTGACAGCATTGAGAATTATAACATCGCATAGGCATTGAAATGGTGAACAGATTCACCAAATGTAAATATGGCCGTTCACTATTTGACAGCGCAGCATGTGCAGCCAATGTGTTGGCTGCGGTTCGGAAGTTACGTCATAGCGCATTCATTTTTGGTTAACAGAACGATCGAATGTGCGCATAGACAGCATTGAGCGCATTCAATACGTATGATGCTTGTCAAAAAACGCCTCTTAAGTACGAGTTTTATAAAAGTCTATGGCACAACAGTCATGAAACATAAAATGCGTGTTGTACTTACTATTAGAGGGTTTTTCGTTTAGTAAATTTTTATCGGTAATACTGTGCTTGTTGCGTATGTATTATGTACCTACTTTTTTTTAAAATTAAATCTATAAAACAAATCTGTGATTTAATTCGAAACGAAAACTTGTTTAATTACTATTTAACGTAATTGTTGATAAGAATAAGTTGCCTATAAGTATTAAAATAACAAAGCTTTGAGTTCCATTTGAAACGTAAAGATAAAAGTGCTGTCGAAAGCTGACTGGGTAGCTTGCAATAAAATTCACCCTTCGACCTTCGTTCGTCGTAAATCATTCTAAATCTCTTGTAGTTCAATAAATACTCTTGATCTCTTTGCGATATCGACACTTTGACTCTTAATATAAAAGACTGAAACAATTTTTTTTGGTTCCTTAAATCTCTGAAATAGTATCTAACTAAAACTACTTCCTATTTCTACTTATAAGCTCAATTAGTAGAGAACTTAGACGGAATCTTAGGGTTAAAGGTTTAAGTCCTGACTGGCGTCTTTTTTCTCTGAAAATAAAAATATTTGTTTTATTTAAAAATTAAGCCGAATAAGGCTGTATTACCTATGTTTTCTCCTTTGAAGCCATCTAGCTTTGAAGGATGTTTACAAAGATAGTTAATTGTTAATTAATTTATTTATTTAAGGAAATAAGTTTTATGTACCTTCTAGGAATGCCTAAGTTGTCTAAAATTAAGTGTTATACACACCATCTACGTAATTTATTGTAGCTGTAAATATTTCGGTGCAGCTTTGAAATAGTCTACAGCAGGGAAACTAAATAATCTATAAAACTAAACTATACATGATTCCATGCAGGCCAGTGTCCGAGTAACAAGCAGTTTTTTTCAGGGAAATAGATTTCATTACGATAGGTAGGTATACTACGCCTAGACACTAAACAATATTTGAGAATAAGGCATATAACAGATACGGACCCGGGATAAAACATAGTGCACTATATGACAATCAGATTGTTAAATTATTAAGCACGTTAAGTCGAGGCAGTGCGGGCGGTGGTACGTCGAGGTGGTCCAATATTAATGAAGTGGTTTTAAAACCTAAACTTTTGTAAAAAAAAATTTATTTTAATTTGGAACTGATGAAACACGCCTTTTATGTTGATGATTGTATAAAATTTTGTTACAAGTATGGATGTTAGTGTAATATTGTAAGGGGAAAAAAACCAATTCATCACTCAAAAGCAAAATATAAAAACTTTTAACAAAAAAAAACCGGCTTCAAAAGGGTAAAAATTATTACTAATTGTCAAAAATCTGATCCGAATTATTTTTTGAAGTTGGTGTCATGCAAGTGAAGTGTGATATAAACTGTTAGGTATATATATAGTCACCAACTTCAAGCTTTGATTCAGATAAGATTTTTGGCAATTTGTAATTATTTTTACCTTTTTAGTGTATCTTTTTGAGGCCGGTTGTTTTTTTTTTGTTAAAAAGTTTTTCTTAGGAAAAATGGCAGTATGCTTAAAATGGCACTTGGCGTAAAGCAGCTTGAAGATGCAACAAGTGACCCACAATACCTAGGGCTGCGCCGCTCGGCGTATCCTATGGTCGCTTTTCATCACGTCGCGTCTTGTTGCTCGTAGTCACACGACACTCCGCGCTGCGCCACACAGCACATCCGAACGTCCCGCGGCGCATCTTCATGTCGCATGGTGACTTTGTAGGTTGCCACGGCTTCCTCGCTTGCCAGGATTCAATTTCGTCGTATATATTTTTTTAGTAGTAGTAACCAACTACATATCATGAAAATATATGTTCATATGTAGAAAGTAACTAGTAGGGTTTTTGTGTACTTAGTTTATAAAACAAAACAAAACTTCACTATGAACACTTTTGTGCTCTCACTAAAATTTGTATCTTTTTGTCTAGTATAAAATTTCCATATTGTGTTGCTATCTTAAAAATGCCGCGTCGCGTCTCGTAACTATTCGTAATGTTTATAGATCTACAATTCCGACTGACGTAGAATTACTATATATTTAATAATAAGATATTTTAATTTGCAAAGAACAGAAAGTTTACACATTTACAAACCGAAAAATAAAGGGACGCGCAGTGTTATCGTGCCCCCACAAGTCTCGAGTGCAAGGCAAACTGCCGAACTTTCTTTCTGTTTATTTAATAAGCTAAGGATACTCATAGGAATCCTACAATCTCAAGTTTAAAGCTTCATTAGCTTAGAAGTTATAGGGATGCAAAGTTACGAAAAATTGGCACTAACTAGTACTTTTTCAACACCTACAGAGCCAAATTTAGCACAGATAAAGGGGCTAATATGAATTCTATCGAAATGCAACCTTAGTAAAACATATTCAATCGGATAAGCGTTTTCTAATGATAGATAAAAACGAAGATTGACCGGAGTACTTGATGACCTTGATGTGATACCCAAGAACCCAGCCAAACTATTAAAGATAATGAAGCGCTGCCTTTGAAAAAAATAATCAGTCTGATAAACGTTTTTTCATGGCACATAAAAATAAAAGGACTGGAGTACCTGATGTGGAACCCTAAGAGCCCTGCCAAACTGTAAAAGCTATCGAAATTATGTTTTAGTAAAAGTTATTTAATCGGATGAGCGTTTTTTAATGGGCCATAAAAATCAGAAATCTAGAATTTCTAATGTAGAACCCAAAGAGCGCAGCAAAATTAGCTCCTCTGTATTCTCAGGTAGGCAATTGACCAACCTCTTTGTGGTTCGTCTCATCAACCTTGATAACGCAATAGTATTAAAGCTCAAGGATCAGCTGTAACGGAATATAACTGACATAGATGTACTTACCGCTACCTTTCCAAAATTGAAACTTGGCTGCTTATAAGATTTCACTACTTTTTATAGACATATATGTCTATATGTTTTTGCCGGGATATTTTTTCTGAATAAATGTTATGTAGAAATAAGTATTTACTTAACAGTTTTTATTCAATAAATAAAAGTTTGATATAAGAAAATTTCCACAATTATAAGGAAAAAGTGTGTCAGATTATCTAAAGAGTTCTTTTATGAATATATATATTAACGCTTTGATTAGCGTCAATAGTATTGGTATGTCATTCATAATGATCACCTAACCCTGTAGACGTCCATCAGTCATGTTTGGGCCATAATTCCACGCTGCATTTTCCACAGCTCATTGCTACTTCAATATGCTAACTATCCAAGAAATCTCAGTGACGTTAGTTTTTTGAGGCAAATTTCCTTACAACCGTTTTGTCCCGTTCAAAAACCCCTAAAATAACTCTATTTATAGCTTGCTTTAAGCTCAGGAGACTTACAGAGGCCACGTTCTTTTTAGTAAATCATAGGCAACACATACTAGTCTACAACAAACTTTAGGTCAGTGACAGAGCTATGCGGTTTGCCGGTTTTCGCTGCAAGTGGATTCAAGATCATAGCGGCCGCGCCTCGGTTTTAAATAGCTGCGTCATAGCGACTGCCTGGTTCCCAGACAGTATAACTGGCCTTAGCCTTTAGGCACTGAGATACGTATTTTACACAAATGTCTTACCCAGTTCAATTCTTGGATTTGAAGTTCGAGCTACCTAACTTAATTTCTTTACACATGACTGCATAGTATATGCTTTAACGATGAGCATCTCAGTTAGCAGGTATAGAAGAAGGTCGATACAAAATAACATTAATGTTGAATCAATGATATTTTATATCACAGATCCATGAAATTATTATAAGTGGCGAGATCAATTATAAAAAACCTTTGTAATGATTTACTGTCTACAGTTTTTACATATTTACACAAAGGTTTCTCAGTAATATTCGTTATTTGGAGAAGAAAACCTTTGTAAATCACGAGAAAGGTGTAGCAATCGTTAGCTGAAAGATTTGTTGCTGCTATTTACCGAATAAAATATAGAATATACATTTCCTGGCCACTTACAATATACGTTACGTCTCTACAGGTGAGCTACAAGATGAACATGAATAACGAAAATCATGTCGAATGCATGATGCCCACCCTAATAACTGTTGAAAACTGTCCATCTCACATCAAATATTTTTTCTGGATAGTGTTGCAATTTTGCATTCCCTTTAGGGTCAACTCACAATGTAATATGATGTTTCTCCAGTGTTGCCGTTCGAGGAAAAATAAAACCACCAAACTCCTATATAAAAGCGCTATATTTTGGAAAAAACAGGGCTGAAAAAAGCGCTAAAATCCACTAAATGTTAACTATAGGTAAAATGATGATTATTATTGAAAAAAAAAACTAGAAAAAACATATTTAATGGCTTTATATTCATTTTATTTAATTATTAAAGTCAACCATGTTTAATAATTCCGTCACATTTTCGTGGTCAGTTTCTTCCTCATTTTTAGGTGTCATCTGTGATGTACTTTCACCAGCTGAGGTTCCTTTTCTGATCGTTTTTGTAATATTATTAAGGACATTCTTGGGTAACTCGTAGGTTAGGCAAGTTTTCTTTAATAGTCTTATTTGGTGCCGTATCAGCAAAATGGAATGCATTGTAAGAGCCGACATTCTGTTGCGTATCTTGCTTTTAACAACGTTCATTACGCTGAATACGTGCTCCACCTCAGCATTAGAGTGTGGAAGCGACAGAGCAGTAATAGCCAAGTCCACTAATTCTTGAAAGGCATTAAATCCAGCTGCATTTTTGTATCTGGAGACTTGAGCCCAAAACTTCACTGTATCCTCGCTATTGTTTTACCATTGGATAAATTGAATCCCATGCCACTGTCTCAGTATTTTATCAATCTTCTCGTCATCAAATCCCAATGCCTTAGCTAGCAAAGTAATTGAATTATCCTTGACCTGTTTCAGTGCATTTTCTTTAGATAGTTGAGCCATTTGCGCCGTAGTAAGAAGCCGATAGACTTGCGAGACAGCCACAGTAAAATCTTAAAATGTTAAAAGAAGACAAAACAATAAACTAAACTAAACATTGTGTTTAGGGAATACCTTAGCGAGTTCTGTTTTTTTTTACACATTTTACGTCTCTGGACCCTGACTTTTTGGCCTAATTGGAGGTTGCCAATACATTTTTTTAATTTCCCACCAGATTCCACTAAATTTTTAAAAGCGCTAAAACGGCAACAATGTGTTTCTCTGTCTGCATCAAATTTTTGAAGTTAGTTATTACCAAATTGTAAAAGCAGCTACTTGTAAATAACTTGTAAATTTTGTTTTTATTTACAGCAAAGGTTTTTTCTAATCTACTATCAAAGACAAAGAAAGAATCAAATAGCCAAATAAAATTTATCTTCATTACTTCTCTGGTCGTCCACAAATGTATGCTGTGTCTACAACTACTAATTTGTGACTCTGACCGCAGCTTGCAATCTGGAGAATTATTGTGGTTTATATACCTCGCCTACCTATATAAGATAGCTTCATAAACACACAGCCGCCCCCACCCCCTTTTTTGGAGATATGTTAGCGTGAAATATAATTTATTGCCTTGTCAGTATTTTTTTTCAGTTTTATTTTCAGTTTTTTTAGTTTTCATTCAAGGTAAACTTTTGGGCTATATCTATACTAATATAACAAAGTTGCGCCTAGCTGTATTAATGTTAAATAAGTAACTTTGGATGCCATAACACATATTAGTAACTATGGACGTCAGAATATGTATATGTAATATGTATATGTGCAATAATTTTCTTATAAAAACTGTTAACTTGTATGACAACATAAGATTGAATTTTTATCCGATATACGTGTGCAAGTTAAATTTGACCCACTTTCTGGTGTTTGATTGAGTTGAAATTTTGCATGCACACGTATATCGGATAAAAATTCAATCTAATGTTGTCATAGAGCTGGTCTAACGATGAAGCCGGTAAGTGGCCATAAGACCTCTGTAACGAAACGACGCTACCCCATCGAGTTTGGGCTTGTCTGATTTGTCTTGACAAGTACTCTGATCTTGAATAATAACCAGGGTCTGATAAAAGCTTGTTTGTAATTTTTTTTTTTGAATTTGATGCAGACAGAGAAACACGTTGTTTCCGTTTTAGCGCTTTTAAAAATTTAGTGGAATCTGGTGGGAAATTAAAAAAATGTATTGGCAACCTCCAATTAGGCCAAAAAGTCGGGGTCCAGAGACGTAAAATGTGTAAAAAAAAACAGAACTCGCTAAGGTATTCCCCAACCACAATGTTTAGTTTAGTTTATTGTTTTGTCTTCTTTTAACATTTTAAGATTTTACTGTGGCTGTCTCGCAAGTCTATCGGCTTCTTACTACGGCGCAAATGGCTAAACTATCTAAAGAAAATGCACTGAAACAGGTCAAGGATAATTCAATTACTTTGCTAGCTAAGGAATTGGGATTTGATGACGAGAAGATTGATAAAATACTGAGACAGTGGCATGGGATTCAATTTATCCAATGGTAAAACAATAGCGAGGATACAGTGAAGTTTTGGGCTCAAGTCTCCAGATACAAAAATGCAGCTGGATTTAATGCCTTTCAAGAATTAGTGGACTTGGCTATTACTGCTCTGTCGCTTCCACACTCTAATGCTGAGGTGGAGCACGTATTCAGCGTAATGAACGTTGTTAAAAGCAAGATACGCAACAGAATGTCGGCTCTTACAATGCATTTTATTTTGCTGATACGGCACCAAATAAGACTATTAAAGAAAACTTGCCACACCTACGAGTTACCCAAGAATGTCCTTAATAATATTACAAAAACGATCAGAAAAGGAACCTCAGCTGGTGAAAGTACATCACAGATGACACCTAAAAATGAGGAAGAAACTGACCACGAAAATGTGACGGAATTATTAAACTGGTTATTATTCAAGATCAGAGTACTTGTCAAGACAAATCAGACAAGCCCAAACTCGATGGGGTAGCGTCGTTTCGTTACAGAGGTCTTATGGCCACTTACCGGCTTCATCGTTAGACCAGCTCTATGACAACATTAGATTGAATTTTTATCCGATATACGTGTGCATGCAAAATTTCAACTCAATCAAACACCAGAAAGTGAGTCAAATTTAACTTGCACACGTATATCGGATAAAAATTCAATCTAATGTTGTCATAGAGCTGGTCTAACGAAACTAAAACTAAAAGCCTCTGGGTGCGTTTTAGATCTAGTTCTAAGTGATAGACGTAATGAGGGTTCCTTAATGGGAGCAGAACGAGCGAGGGCTTCGTTACTGGAAGTGGTCATCACTGTCTATAAAAATTAAGGTATTTTTTTTTAAGTGGTGGCGTTGCATATTTAGGAATTCACTCTACTTAGGGCAACCAACAACTAATAACAGTACAGTAGAAGCCAGCCCCCATACTAGTATAGATAAATACAACAATTCCAAAAGTAATTTCAGCAATCACTAATTCCATATTTATTGAGAGACTATCATCTTTACGTCATCATCTTAACATTCCGGTGTCGGATACTGTAAAATAAATACTTGACACAAACGGCTTTGGAAACAGCTGTAGAAAGAACACAAAGCGACCCACAATAAGTGCTTTCTTAATAAATAAGGCCCTAATAGTATCAATATGGAACTCTAACATTCTATAGTACTTTCTGTTCAACAAATACTCTTATGAATACTAGCCGTAGCACTCGGTTTCACTCGTTAAACATATTCCCCTGAAAAACCACAATCAATATTGATACAGTCAAATTAGATACATTTTTAGGCTAAAAAACATTAGTTGGTGGAGTTTTGAATTTTGGTGTACGTGTTCATTATGACCTCCCGTTGAGCATACTAAAAGTCCCCATCGATAGCTTTTGCACACCCTTTTTTGGTTTTTTGCTTATATATCGACAATTATTGGTAATACGGAAAAATATATAAAATATTTAAAAAGCTAATACATATAATTATTGTATCTCTAGTATTTGTATTTCTAGTATCTCTAGTAATTTTGTTCGTTTTGCTGTTTACTCCAAAATTGTTCAAATATTTTTTTTAGACTTATTCCGTGAAACTACCTTCTACTACTAAGAGAGAATGAGAGACAGACAGAGAGAGAGATGAAAGGGAGAAAAAGGGAAGGGGAGGGAAGAGGCAAATGCATTTTGTGACATCATGTGTATGGGTAGGTCGGAACGTGTTTTGGGGCCACATAGTGGGTATAAGTACCACAATACAGCCACGATCAATACCGAAAACCCAGGACCAGCCATCAGCTGCTCATTGTCTTGTAGATACGCCGCACATTCCATAAAGACTTAGGCAACTTATTCCAATTAAATTATATGTAAATGTATATAATTAGCAAGCACCGTTTATGGAATTGCAATACTACCACCAGGCTGGATGTTTCTGTATCTAGCAAGACAGATTTTGCTTTGACCTGCCTCCCGTTATTATATGTCCCTCTGACTCCTTCTGACAAAGGCGTATTCAAGAAAGCTTTTAAAAGCTTATTCGCTTAAAGCAACTAGATCGCATTCTCTCTTATTAGATCTCACAACAACTTGACGTGGCTATCGAATATCTTACCAGACACTAAGCTAAGCTACCATCACCGAGTGCTCTAAACAAGCGTTCACCGGTGCCCGAGAGCATAGGGTTACTGAGAGAGCCCAACGCCGCACGACGACAACGTAACAATTATACCACTGCCAAAAACTAGACTCCTTCTACAATAGTTTCAAAAACGCTATAGGTGTACTTTGCTAAAGCAGTCAAAAAACGTGATGGAAGACATCTAGCTACTGGAGCTATGAAGCCATTGAAGTCGACACCCTGAGCGCCATACTTTCCTTCAAACGTCGAAATTAATCCCTGCGTTTGACGACGACTAAAAGGCAGACTGATTGGAAAAAAATAGAGTCGTAATGCTTGCTAAGCACTAAATCAGTAGACACCAATCACGTAGGCAGTGAGGTCAAAAGGAGATGCGCTCTCGCGCCGCTTATCTCTCTACCTACTGTCATTACAGATGAAGTTCTGCAGATTATCAAAATTAGGTTACCCCTGATTATTATATTAATAAGTATTTTTAACGGGGCGATGTGGAACTACATTTTTCGCAACGTAGTTAGGGTAAAAATGTCCTAAGCCCTCGCCATATAGATAATTTAGTTTACTAAAAGCTCTGAGTAAACTTTATTTATGGTTACTTCTAACACGGTTACGTGATTTCATAGACACTATAGACCTCTGCACCTTCACCTTAATTATTTCTAATTTTGGGCAACAGGGTCACTGCATTGTCTGCATCACAGATTTCACGTAGCACATTTATACCTGAGTGAATTTTCTGACTCGGCGAAAGCGTTCAATAAAAACTAACACAACGATTTTTAAGATGTTACATTGATAAACTGTTCGATATACACTGAGATCGCTCTTCACTGGTTTCTATTTTAAGCACTTGCTAATAGTAACTTGCGAGTGACTGGTGTGTGTCAGATACGATTACCAATATTAGAGATCTAATTAGAGCAGGGATGAGATCTAGTTGTGGTAAGCTAATTCTTTTAAGAGCTTTCTTCAATTTGTCCCAGTTTATCAGAGTCTGTCGCAGTGGCTTCGTAGGCCTGGGACCTAAGGGATATAATAACCAAGAGATTGTTAGTGCAAAGTACATCCAGTACTTCTATGGAGCGCAAACTTAGGCTTATATTCTGTAGAATCGTTATGTTCAGTATGTCCAGCCTATGGTGGTCATTAACGACGTAGTTAGTAGCAGTCATAATGTTAAAATTGAGTTTGTTTATCAGTCTGTCGAGAACCTTGCCTTTGGTCTACGGGGGTTTATATCGCAATCAGACGCGATGATGATCGGCTGATGGCAGGTCGGTCTAGCCTATTAGACAAAGTAACATTCTAAGACAGATGCTTAGCAAGAGTAATGTAAATAAAGGCAACAATGAACATAATGAGGCCCCTTATAATAGTCGTTGCTTAGACTTAGTATTACTTATTGCTAAGGCTTAGTTCGAGTAATGGAATAATAAAGACTGCTTAGACACACACACGTTGCTAAGCATGCTCTTATTCTTAGCTAAGCCTGAGTAACGAATTTCCTTTACTCAGGACAGTTTAAGCTATAATAATAAAACATGGATTCAAATGCCTAAAATATCCATGAATTATTTTTTCCTAGCTGCTTACATCGACTTACGAAAGGGTACTATTGGCAAATGGGAGAAGTGCGAAGGGTTGGGGAAATAATTCTATTACATAAGTACCAACGGTACCGTTGTCGGTGCGCAAGGTAAAACTAACACTCGACTGGATTTTTGCTTTTTATGGCATTTGATGCACGCTGGTAAAGTTTACAAGCCATACAGCGTTGTCGATTAACAAAACCACTGTTAACAATGAAATGACATGAAAAAAAGTATAGAATTTTAGGTAAAAAAAAAACCAAAGCCATTTATGATAACTACAGAAATTTATTTTTCTAATATGGGTATCATAAATAGCTTTCTGTTTTTAAAAATCTGGTAAATATGACTAATAGCAGTAGTAAGTATTGTATAGAATCTCCAAGTAAGACTTTCAGAAGTATTCTTTAGAACATTACTTAGCAACGACTATTATTCCAGGCCTTACTTACCAAGCGGACTCGAAAGACGTTTTGCTCTGCTATTCACATCATGTCGCATAATGCATCTGCCCCTTTATTGTCTCTCCCCTCCTCTCTCTCTCCCTTTCTCACAATCTCTGTTGATCTTTTTATCTCTAGGTAGTGTCTGTATGAAAAACTTTAACTTATTAAATTTCGTATAAAAAGATAGGATATATTATTTATGTAATACTTCTCTAATACTTCTATCTTATTAATAATTATTGCCGAGATATAAGCAAAAAACTTTTTCCAAGATGGCGGCGCGAGAGCAACAGGTATCGATAGGGACTCAACTCAACTCAACTCAACAAGTAAGTGTGCTCAACAGGAGGTCTTAATAAACATGTACAACAAAATTCAAAACTCTACCAATAAATGTGTTTTCGTTTTCTAATTTGATTGGACTATATGTGATAATTTAATACTTGACTTATCCGTGTACTAAACTATTTTCAAGTTCGATAAATCGTTAAGGCTTGCTTAAATAAAACATCCACATATTATTATTGTCCCACACTAGGAAGACTCCCCGGCTCTGCTTGCTCTAAATTTGGTTAACAGCGTGGAATTTTATTTCTTGTATAGTTTAATATGAAAACCTAGATTTGTCCATCTAAGATTCAGTTAAAGTACTTCCTGCGGGAACTTTTTAATTTTCCGGGATGAAATTTCTTTTTCTCAAACATGCTACGATATTTGATCATATCTTGCACAAGCTTCTTTGGGATAAATACTTGCAGTATACTATCAGAGAGCGACTCGCAATATTTTAACCGCCCGCTGGAGCGGTCAAATATGAAATTTGAAAATGTTTATAATTTAACCGCTCGAGCGGTCAAATATGAAATTTGAAAATGTTTAAAATTAAAATGTTTCATGAGATAATTTGGAAAAGCGTATCAGTCAAAGTTAAGTAACATAAAGACAAAATTGTACAAATTTTGGGGAAATTTAATAAAAAAAAAGTTTGTAACTTTACAAGTCGCAAGTTCGGCCATCTCCCCGGATACCAGCTTGGTCCTTTTGACTCGGTTCAACGACGGGCTGTGAGAATTGTCGACGATTCCAAACTCACTTGCGGTATCGAGCCCTTAAGTCTGAGGAAAGACTTTGCCTCCCTGTGTGTGTTCTTCCGCTGGTACAATGGGTTGTGTTCTGAGGAATTGTTCGAAATGATGCCCACGGCTACTTTCTAGCATCGCACCGCTCGCCATCGGCAGGGAATTCATTCTCACACTTTAGAACCTAAATGGTCGCGTACAGTGCGGTTTCAGAGAAACTTCCTCCCGCGAACCCTTGGGTTGTGGAATGAGCTCCCTGCCAAGGTTTTCTCTAAGGACTACAGTATGGGGTTCTTCAAAAAAGAAGTTATTAGATTTCTGAAGGGTCGGCAACGCGCGAGTGATGCCCCTGGTGTTGCAAGCGTCCATAGGCTACGGTGACCGCTTACCATCAGGCGGACCGTAGGCTTGTTTACCACCTTAGTGGTATAAAAAAAAAAAAAAGGCTACGGTAACCGCTTAACATCAGGCGGACCGTAAGCTTATTAGCCACCTTAGTGGTAAAAAAAAGCCAATTAAACTAGCCAATTAAACTTTCGTTAAGAGATCAAGCATTAGTTTCCAAATAAATAAAGCACATAAAGTATGTACTTATTTTGATATTTTGCAAGTTTATCTATAAAAGAGCAACAAGAAGAGGTTGCTCTAGTAAACAAAAATTTTTAGGGTTCCGTACCCAAGAGGTGCCAACGGAGCCATATTACTAAGCCAACGCTGTGTGTCTGAAATCCGACCACTGAAGGGCTCTTTTAGACCAAAATAGGTTGAAGTCTGAAATTGTCACAGAATATGAAATAAAATTCGCCATACAATAACAAATTTCCCCTGTTTTTTTGCTCTACCGTAAAAACTAAAAACAGTAATATATTCAAGCTTCAAACTTTCCGTTATTATAGTGTGAGTTCTAAAGAATAATAACAAATACCTAATAGAAAACGGCCAAGTGTAAAAGGGACCCGAGCCGTTACCATCTTAAATTACTATATCAGCGCCATCTAGCATTTATTAAGAGAAACAGTATCACATTTTAAACGAGCCTTGGGATTGGTCAGTAATTCGGATGGGTGACCGCTTAGCGGCACAATTTTTGTTATGTTGTAAATTATGTAAATGGTGGCACGGAAGTTGTGGTGCGCGAGTCAGACTCGCACTTGCCTGTTTTTTTTAAAAAGCAAAGTGCATGCATCGTATAAATCATTAGGTACTTCGGAAAAAAAGCATTTAAATAACTTTATTTACCAATTTAATGGAAACAGTTTAGAGGTGATCGAATGTTACCTTGAATTCCTCCGGAATAGTACTTCACTTTACACCTATTAGTTACCGAATATCTGCGATCCACAAACTTTACCGGTGTCTAAATCTTAAATTGAATTTGACTCTCCTTCAGCTCAACACAAGGCTATCAAGAAACTTTGCAAGTGAACCCAGACAAGTGACAGTTCAAATTCTAAACTCGGCTTGGCTTCAATTGTAGAAACCAGATTTCGGTTTTAGTGCACGGCAGTGAACTTATACGAATTAACTGTAGACACAGTTATAAAAAAATGTAAATATTCCTTTCGCTGCTGTTTTCGAACTTTTTCTAAATCGTTGGTTACACATTTTATTAGATAGAAAATTACAAACGTACAGAAAAAATACTAAAAAAGTAAAAAACTCCTTTTCTTTACAAGCAAAGGAAATAAAGACACGGAAAAGCAAAATTATTTTCAGGTGCGTTCAAATCTAAGTTTTTTAAACAATCAAATAATTTAACATCAGTTGTGGCAAATTTTTGTTTTTTGTTTAGGACCAAAAGTATCTATTTATTGATTAAAACTTTGAATTCTTCCTGAATAACACCATTAAATTAGTTTTAATATTTTCCCCGTCACTATAGATAGAAATCACAAAGTTCGAAGTTGCTTTTGAAATAAAGCTTTCGTAAAAAGCTGACTGCATGGTTAGCATGCAATGACACCCACCCATCGGCCGCAAGTGTCACAGAAGGCACGTAAATCATTCGAAACGTCTTGTAGTTCAAAATCCTCTCGTTCATATCTTTTGGTATCGATTGATATGAATTTTAATATTGTGGATTGAAGGAATTTCCATCGAAGGATCGCCTACGTGTTCATTTTTATTGCATATTATGTTATTGACTTAGCACTTTGCTATATATTTAAGATGACTATTAAGTTAGAGTTCCGTAGAATGATAATTATTGCGGATATCTGAAAATTTTCCGTCTTTTGCCTGCTAATTTTAAAAATTGATTTATCGGTAGTTATTTTTGTTGTTAAATAAATATATAGACTATATTTAATATATTATTATTTTTTATTTATTATTTTTTAAAATTAAAGTGAGAACTGATTCGACAATAGTTAACTAAACTATTTTTTTGTCTAACTCCCCAAGAAGTGCGAAATACATATTTTTAAACCTTACATTATACAATAGACTCAAACTTTATACTACTATTCTACACTTTTAATAGAAAGTATCACATTACATATCAAAGGAAATAGACTGTTTGAAAATGTTTCCACAAAGAACGAAAACAAAATTTTATTTTCCTTCCTTCCTTTGCATAGTTGTATGAAAATTTATGCAAAGATGCTGAAAACAATACAAGTATCCGATACGGAGTTTATAAAGTTTGTAAATTGTTTGGCAAACTTTATTGTTTATCGGGAAAATATTTTAAATATCATGACAGAGCCGTAAATTAAACACTTTTAATATAACTGTACCAATGTTGATATAATTGTACGTATCTATGAATATTGGAAATTAGTCCAGATTTAAAATAAAACATTGCAAAGGAAACATGTATAGTAATAAATAGATTTGTGATTAATAGGATTAATCACAAATCTATTTATTACTATACATTTTAATTTGCGTTTTTTTTTGTATTTTATGGGGAAATGTAGGTTTTCATACGAGCAGCATTGGCTGGCCTCGTTTTGATAAGCATTCACTTTAATGTTTAGGATAGTATAATACTGACAGGTTAACTTTTTTTTGGGGTTCCGTAGCCAAGTGGCAAAAACGGAATTCTTACTAGTTTCGTTATGTCAGTGCATCCATTCGTATATACGAAATGTATTTGATGATAAATGTGGGCCCGACGTGTCTTTTTTATACGGCTAAGGTAACAAGCAAGTTCACGGTCCGCCTGATGTTAAGCTGACCCCGCAGACTCCAGTGGCATTACTCGCGCGTTTCCGACCATTTAAAAATCTAATCGCATCTTTCTTAAAGGACCCCACAGTGAAGTCCTTACACAAAACCTTGGCAGAGAGCTCATTCGACAACCCTTGCCTCCCAGAAAGGAAGTTTCTCTGAAACCCACGTGCGTGACCATTTAGATTCTAAGGTGTGACGATAGATTCCTTGCCAATGGCGAGCGGTGCGATGGTAGAAAGTAGCCGTGGACATAATTTCTAACAATTCCTAAGAATACACAAGCGCTAGAACAAACACAAAAATGCAAATTTTCTCAAGGTAAATATGACAACTGGCAATGTTAAAAATATATGTTTATTAACAACCTTATTTTTCCTTTTTTTAATGAAATTGAAATAAAACTTCGATATAATTCGATCGAATCACAGTTCATAATCATTTTCTCAAACCTTATATCTACAGAACTTGGTGTTTATTATTTTTGCATAAATTCACTTTTTAGTAGTATAATATTTGGTTTTTATTAAGTTTATATTTAATTTTGGACCTATGGTGTTAAGATATCATTAATAAATCAATTGAAAATCCAGATCAGAAGAAACAAATGTAAACAAAGAGAAAAAAGTTGGAATGACATGTAGGTATATAAAAATTGTGAAATGTTAGCTAAACACGTTATTTACTTTTCAGAAGGTATTCAGAACGTATGTGTTTATGACAGGTGAAAAATAAAGGGTTAAAATCGTGTTAAAATGAATATTAAATTAACATTGAAGTAGAGGAGTTTTCTATTTATTTCCGAATGATTGTGATTGCCTCCTCTCCCCCCTAGCCAAGCCTGCCTCCCCCAAATCCAAAAGCTGGCTACGCCCATGATAATACAGGTACAGGTTGGCACCTAGTAACAACTGAAACACTTCTCGTGGTAACTCAACTTTGAGACTATTTCTTTCGTCAATATGCATCGAGCGAGAGATAGCTGCCTATCAAGCCATGCTTAGTGTAAAGTTTCCGCGTTCCGTTTTCCCGTTACTTTGTTGTCTTTCCCCTCTTCTTCTGATTCTACTCTGGAGATTTTTAGATTTTGTGACAATACATTTAGGGTTATTAATATCTTGTCAAACATGACACGAACTAAAAATAACCAAATATTCATGGAACATAATTTAAAACAAACAGTCTACGAAACCTTAATCTGTGCTAATGATTTTAAAATTACTTATAAATTTTATTCCATTTTACATACATACTTATACTACTTATTTTCTTTTAAATACCTACATATTTTATAGCGGGCATAACTATATATATGCATATTAAATTTCAGTATTAATAGTTCCTAAACAAAAATCTACAAAAAAAAAATACTTTTAAATTTAAATTACCGTAAGCTTGTTTAACACCTCAGTGGTATAAAAAAATATCCCCCCCCCCTTCTTCCACGTAAGAATTAGCTTACACGAAGGACCTTAGGCTTATTTAACGAGTTATCAATCTGCTCACATAATATTATGACATAGGCTAACGGTTAATAAAAAGTAAACAGAGTAATAATAAAATAAAAAAGGTAACCTATTTTGGTTCGAAACCGAAGAAAAAAAACCTTATTTCTTAATAAATTACATCTTAGCATTAGTAACCGCTCAAGGATATTTAAAATTAATAAAATCTAAATTTTTTTTTCAATGTGAATAAATTTTTAAATAATAATAGACGGATAGAAAAAAAATAACAAAATAATAATGGACCACAGATTAATAGATTTTAATCGAACTGAAGAAACTTTTTACTTATTTTTTAACAGGACACCAACCTGATTTTATCCTCGTATCCAGTGTAGTTATAAAATCTAAATTATACAAATAAATCTAAAACCTAAAACATAATTAAAAACTAAATTAAAACTATTATAAAAATAATTATTAAACAAATAAATGTTGTCCGCGTGGTCACAGTAAGGTGCCATAAACGCTGGCTGCATTTCCTCACTGAATTGAGTCACTGATTCTCTGAGCAAAGAAAGAGTCAGCCCTCTTGTCATTTGCAGCAATGATAACTTTGAGTGCTATTTCTTTGAAAAAAATATGTTAAGACGGACCTCATGGGTCAAGAGTTGGGTGACAACAAACTATGGTATTTGCGCCGCTTGAGGTGCTCCGCAGCAACGGTACCCGCTGCAACTCTAACACTGGTTTCAGAGAGGCGAGATGGAGCCATGGAGTAAACGCATGTGGCGTCCCACAATAAGGCTCGCTCCCAAGAAACAAGTGTCATACCATCAGGTCTCCTGCCATAATTACGGTAAACTCCAAGGGTTTCAAGAACGGAGGGCACGTTGATGGTGGCCAGAGCTCTTCTGACGATATTATTAACTTGCTTAATAATATCGTGGTGGGAAAACCTGCAAGCACTCTTTTTGTATGGCAGCCCTTGAAGTCCATGTTTGTCAACGACGCTACCACACTAGCAAATATGGGGATGGCAAATTATTACTCCTAAGCGAAGAATAATCGCGATTTGGTAACTGCTGTGGTCAAGCAGTGTACCAATGTTTCAGCATGGAATAACTTGGAGCCAGTAACCAGATTCCTTGGCCGAGACAGCAATCTGACGACCTTGTCACGCTAGTACAAATATGTTTTTTTTTGTTATCTGTACCAGCGGAGTATCCCGAAGTTTTTGACGGTTTGGTTCCTTTGGTTTTTAAAGTTTTGGGTAATAATATGTTTAGTTGATGTAGATGAAGGGACAGGGATAAATTTAAGATATTTTTTATCCCGATCATGGGCTTTCACGGGAATCAATTTTTCCGATGGTGGAACCGCAGAATACTATTCCTTCTTGTTGCAATGGTGTAACAGTGTGACTTGAGTTTCCTGGGGTATCTGGTAGGACTATTTTTGTCGCGGTTTATTAAGGCGTTCTAGGATGACCAAATTCCGCGCTCAACTGGTAGAATATAGCTATAGGGTAGAAAACAAGGGCCGTGGCTGAAGGAAAAGTACCGTAAATATTGAAACATTCCTTGGTTTTCTAAAATAAGCAAAACTTAATTTATTAATAAACAGAATTCAAACATAAATAATGGATAACCTATTTTAGCCGAGAATCAAAAAGTATGAAAAATGAAAGTAAAACATTATGTGTTTTGTAACATCGTTCAAAAGGTGTCATTTATAAGGTCGATTTTCATAATATTTCATCCAAATAAATATTTTTGTACATTACACACAGAATAAATATAAAATCAAAGAAGCAAACCACGGCCTTTTATTTCCACCCTATACAGGCATGTATTTTTTAACATAAAAGCAACACGTAAAGTAATAGAAATGCATACTCAATTATACAATATACGTATGTGAAAAAAATTGAAATAGACATATACTTATTTATATACATATATGTCAATCTACTAAATTAACTGATGATTTTAATTCATCTGATATATTGCGACATGAACAGCACTCCAAGAAATTGCTTGCGTTCCAATTCGAAATGATACTAACCGAAGTTTTTCAATTGGGATTCTTTTACTAAAAAGTAAAAAAGGGCATGATATAAGCATAATTTTTTTTTTAATATATCTTGTATTTATTGTAATTAAAGTTTAATCAATGAATAAAATTAAAAAAATATTTTTTATTAAAAAAAAGCACCGCCAAGGTCCAAAGTTTTTTGTTTGGTTTCGATCCTCATATTTTCCTGTTTCCTGAATATTTTTTTTTGCTGTTTGAATATGTATTTTTTACTTAAAAATCACGACCATTGTAGGTATCTATGTCCCGTTACGACCTTATGGTTAGGCTTGCGAAAATGTATCCTCGTAGCATCTATCAACCTGTGTAAATTAAATACATAAATATGTATAATTCTATTTTTCAGTGACCAGAAAAATCAGAAATATGTTTCAGAAGGACAACTTGCATTGTTTTCACTACTGTTTGAATAATATTTCGTAACTAGATGCAAAGCAAATACAATTTATTTTCCACAATTCCACGCGAATGTCGTTGGTAAGGGAAACTGCAGCAAATAATAATAATTCTAACAATAAGTGTTTTCGTATTTTGTAGTATGAATTCATAATCAAATTTCATTAGTACTTATTCCGGGGCAAAGGTAGCTTTACAAGTCGCTAGTCCGGCCCCATATGGAGTAACTATTGCTGCCATCTAAGGGTGGGTGCACCCGGTAGCTGCATGGTATCCGGCCATTTTGCCACTGTTCAACGACGGGCTGAGAGAATCGATGACGATCCCAAACTCATGAGCCGTGTTGAGAGTTTGCCTCTCTGTGTGTGTTCTACCCAGAGGCGGCTCGTCCTAAGGAGCGCTGGTGCAGCGCACTCCCATAAATAATTATCTACTTAAGAAATAATATGTTTTATATTTAACTTAAAATAATTAATTATTATGCTTCTGTTACTCTTTATCTTAAAATAGCATTTTACTAAAACATTCTATACACACATAGTTAACTAAAGATTTTGTATGGAATTGCACTGAGAAGACTGTGTCACTAAGTGGAACGCTAGTAATTGCGCTCCTATGATACGAATTTCAGTACAAAGACTTAAAGCTAAAATCCACAAGTGTATTAGAAAAAGTTCGAAACAGTCTCACACGTGAATCAGAAGATTTTGTATGAAAAATGAGTAAAATGTGGAGCACCGCTCCTAGCCCGTTGCCCAGCTTGACCCCCGCGGCGGCAGTCCGCCGGAGCGCGGGCGCGCTGTTGTCGCTCTTACCTATCACAACAAATGTTTTACTTCGTGCGCGAGTTTTTGATTAACAAATTCAATAAGTACAAACCTACATATAAACAGTTTGTTCATTGTCTAATAAGTAAAAATAGCAAAATAAAATGTGATTATTGTGATGTGATTAAAAAGTGCTAAAAGATTATAGTAACTCAATATGAAATAAAGGCAAAGGGTCACAAAATGTTACATAGTATATGCTTTTACACCATCGACGCGCGTTTGTAAATATGCAAATGAATTTGAGTTATAAATAGTATAATAAAAGGTTAGTATTTAAGCAACTCCTCTTTTGTTTTTGCTTTTTAAGGGAACACCCATTGAGAGGTCCACCTACCACCTTAAATCCTTAGTCTATAGCTTAGTAAAAGACTTGTGATATGACTTGAACATTTATTTAATTCTATTAAATAATGAAAAACATTACCAACATGGCATTGTACACGCTGTCGTTCTCGTGCGCGTTCGTCAATATAACCTTTAGATGCCTCGTTCTGTTGTTGTGTCGCGTATTGTCCGCCTTAGTCCATCCGTTCGCTTGTCCATGCGTTAAAGACCTGGAATTGACGAGATAAAGTGTATATATTTTGAACATGAAAGAAGTTAAATGCTGTAAATGAAGATATAAAAGGCATAACTTATACGTTAAATGTTGACAATTATAATTGTATTGATTGCTCCCTCCTTTACACCGAATCCATATTAAAATTCAAATTCAAATTCAATTTATTCAGTTTAGGCTACAATAATTGAGCACTTATGAATGTCACTACGCCATCGGTTCGTAAGTCTACAGGGCGGGAGACCTTGTACTGAGAAGAACCGGCAAGAAACTCAGCAAGGGCATTTCTTTTCTCCCTTTCTCTTACAGCGTCCAATTAAAATATTGGAAAATGCCCTCCCTATGATAAAAGGACACTTTCCATTACAAACATAAAAAACATGAAATATAAAGCACAAGCACAACATAAAAAAGTATCTAATATAAACAAAAGACAGTTTATGTATTCATCACTAAGAAATAATCAATGTCTTACAGTATTAATAAACAAAACAAAAAAGTAAGACTAAATACTAAGAATACAAAGAATTTTGCAAGAGCAGACCAGCCTCCACAGGCGGCACCCGTTCACTAGTATGACATATGAATCAGCCATCGCTTCGCTCAACCATGTTTTAGGGAAAATTGTTAGTTCTATCGAGAATTTCATCAACGGAACTAACAAGATCGATTACCCGGGTATAACTCAGGTGTTATTCGCCATACCTCTCCCTCAGATCCTATCATAAACTATCCCGAGTTTATAATATTTCTTACACGGGAACAATCGGCATACTATCATTTACTTTACGTTCATAAAATAGGTACCTATTCACAACACAAGCAAAATCAACATTCAAAACAAAATAGGTACCGTATGAATTTACGTTATCTATCCTTTCGGGTTACGATAGGCTCTCCCTGAGCCTATGATAAAAAATGTGTTGCTGAAATAAACGGGGTTAATACACACAATATTTCCAAAGAGAGATCTTCTAAGTAATATCTACTTTTATAACACAAATAAGTTCAAGATTTAATGAATTTAAATATATCTTTACACAAGATTCGAAATATACGTTATTATTGGAAACTCGATTAGAAACAATTAAGAATTGAGTACCTACATTTCAAACTAGTTTACTAGAATATTTACAGTTTTGCTAAAATTTATTATCCAGTTATACTTAGCTTTGAACAAAGGTCTCCGAACGTTAACACGTAACACTCTCACAGTTCACTCCCTTGTTAAATTCACCTTTCGCGCGTTCCTCCTCATTGCGTAAAATCTTGACTGCCCACGTGTTAGCCTTACTTTAGTAAAATTTTGACTGCCGCGATTCCCGCATTCCTTCTGCAATGCGCTGGCGCACCCTTGTGTCGGAGTAAAGCTGTAACTCTCAATAATACGTTACTGTTATTCGGCCTTATCGCCTTTGCAATAAGCCCGTAAATCTCTAATTCTTATGACCATACGAAAACCATCCCTTACGCAAATCATCTATCTCGTACGCACTTGGACGTCTTGAATTTTGGCGCGTTGATGCATCATGCAGCAAGCCATAGCGACAACATCTCAGAACCGACCATATGTTAATTAATCATTTCTAAGAAAGTCCGCTCGTCCCAAAAGGTTCAAAAGCAACAAAAAAATATTGGACCTACGCATTCCAGGCAAAATGTACAAGTTTTCAATATTTTGAAACCTCGAAGTTATAACTAAATTGTTACATAATTGAAATTTATTTAGGTACCCGTGTGGACCTGACACCATTAAAAATTGACACGAGCCGCCTCTGGTTCTACCGCTTGTGTAATGGGATGTGTTCTGTTGAATTATCCCAAATTATGCTACTTTTTGCCATCGCACCGCTTACCATCGGTAGGGAATTCATTATCAGACCTAAGAACCACTGCACACGGTCACGCACAATGCGGTTTGAGAGGAACTTCCTTCCTCAAACTCTTTGTTGTGAAATGAGCTAGCTCCCTGTCAAGGTTTTATCTAAAGTCTACAATATTGGGTTCTTCAAGAAAGAAGTGATAAGATGATTAAAGTGTGCGCGAGTGATGGCTCTGGTGTTGCAAGCATCCGCTTACCATCAGGCGGACCGTTAGCTTGTTTGCCATCTTAGTGGTATAAAAAAATATTTAATGGCCAATTTAAAAATATATTATGATAATATACAATAAAAAAGATAGTTTTTAAAGAGTCAAAATAAAGTCATTTTAAATTAGGTAGGTACATTACCTACATTATGCGCTTTATGTCAATGATTCAACTTTAGACATGAGCTAAGGTTTGTATAGTCAGTCATATTGATTTAGGTGTATTTAACTTAGCTGAAACAATAAATGCATTCAAGTTGTCAACAAAACGCACCTGTTATAGATTTTAATTCCTTATTCCGGTGCGCATTTACAACAACAAACATATGAATATTTTGTCAGATATCTTTAGAAAACTATATTTATTACTTCTTGGCTTGAAAATTGATAATACAGTGTGAGTCTTCATAAAGTGCACAAATGAAAATGAGGGAACTATACTTTATTTTATCGATGAAAATCAAAGAAAAAAAATTTTTTTTATTTTTTTGTGATATTTCTGAAATTCTAGGACGCTGGTGCGACCTCAATGTAAATAAAACGATTTAACTTTTAAACAACATGATCTATACTACATGATGAAACAAACTAAATTATAACAGAAAATAAAGTCTTCATATATTAAAAAATTAAGGAAAAAAACCACCCTCAAAAGAGAGTTAAGATGTTTTTTAACAAAAATCTGGTTTTTTATCATAAGATTTTACATTAATTGTGAAATTTCTCAACAATAGCCCCCGTTTATTTAACTTTATTATTACTTCTTATTATTCTACACCGTGTTAACTATCTGATGGTAAAATTTCATCGTGATAGATCATGAAGTTTAAAAGTTCCATCGTTTTATTAACATTAATGTCGCAGTAGCGGCCTAGAAATTTAAGAAATACCACAATAAAATAAAAAAGAAATACCTAGATTAAAAATAGAGAAAAATATAGATAGATTTTTTTTATATGTTTTTCATTGATAAAATTAAGTAAAGTTTCCTTCATTTTTATTTGTGCATTTTATGAAGACACACACAGTATATTTAGTAACTAGAATTTAGTATGTATCGCAAAAGTTGAGATTGGAAAATCGACAAATTACGGTAATAGTAAGATAAAATAGTCAGAGCAGGAACTTGAATTTCATAATTTGAATTTTTAATTTTGTATTTTCAAACCTTGGAATCAACATTTATGAAGTTCGTGTTATGTTTTCCTATTGTATGAACTAAATTATAGGTGAAAACAAAACATAATGAACTCCATAATTCCCGGTACCTCCCGCATGAAATTTGGGCATCGCGATTTTCTTTTCAACATTAACCAAAATTGTGAGGTACTGATTGTTATTAAATTGATACACTTGGTGACCTGCTTGTGGTGTTCAAATATACCGAAAACTGTATAAATCATGTGATATCATATTACTATTCTATAATATATATTATTTTGAACATTAACATATATATAATCAAGGTTATGTCCATTGTTATTATTTAAGTTCGATTTTAAATGTCTGCCATTAAATTAAGTATGTTTCGTAGATGATGTTTGCTGCTTACTGGTACTGTCGCAAAACAAACACTATTCATATTTTTTTTTGTTTTAAAACGGTTTCTTTTTATTTAAAAAAAAAATAGATATATTTGTAAGAATTAGAATTTTCTAAAGATATTCCTGTGGGACTTGATTGAAAAGTAGGTACCGAATTGGCAAGCAAGTAATTTATTTGAGTGCTATTCAGCTTGTGAGATGTCAGGAATGTGGTTTTTTTAAATAAAATCAATTAAGTAATTCAGTAGACGCGTCTTTCAGTTGATGTTATTGTGTGAATTTCTTTTTATCCGATTTCGACATATATTACGGCCCCCTTTATTCAGAATGCGCAAACCAGCAAGCAAGAGTCCGTTTATATTAAACCTATTGCCATGAACTTAGAGATTTCGACTCCTTACTTCAGACCTAATTTCCAAAAACCATAAAATTATTTAATTAAAGCAAGTTCCACAACTGTACAAAATACAATTCAATAGCATTTACAGATGCTCAAAAATTTATGTGACATACAGACAGACCGAAGGCTTTCATAAGACCTTTTTTCGCTGTTTTGCTCGGAAACCTAAAGTTATACGTGAAAAGTTTTCATTATTTTCCATTTAAAACGGGAATGAACTCGAATTTGAGCTACTACAATACTTGCTGGGAAGTCTTTATTTGCAATGGACTCGAAATCGTTCCAAGTAAGAGCCTTTCACCACAATCACAGTTTTATTGTCATATTTCAGTAGCTATGACTCATTTGGTACGTTTTCAAATATGTTTTTAAACCCTTTTTTGACACGATTTTATTTGTTTTAATTGTAACTAACTAAAAAACTGCATACTAAAAATTAAACACAACACAATAATACAACCTTAAATATTCTTAATACAACTAGGAAGCCTTATCACTATATTATACAGCGATCTCTCACAGGTAACCTTAGTGTATGTACGTGTAACTGAGATAGAATTAGATTTAGATTATCTTAAACACAGACATGTTAAAAATGGAAAAACATACAAATCTTGGTATTTGGATGTAAACAACTTCTTATTGCCGAATCGATTTGAATATTGGTAAATATATGTAATAAGGTGAGTGGGGGTAAGACGGAATGCTTTTTTGATGAGATAACTAGTGCATTTTTAAAAGCGCCGTGTGCAAAATGTTATTGTATTCAGTCATATAAAAACCACTCTCTGTCCAAGTGAGTACACCAATTGTTACGTAAGAAGCGAGGAAGGTCCATTTTTTATTATTTTAATATGAAATAAAGTTTACTGAAATAACACTTTATGACTGAAGAAGCTAGGTAGGAAGGTAAGATGGAATCGTAAGGGGAAAAGATGGAAATAATTCATAGAATTTTTTTATATAAGCTCTAGATATATTTGGCTAATAGATTCCTACATAGCTAGCCGCCAATGGATAAAGCTACTATTATTATTTAAAAATAACCAATGTAAACCACCAAAACACTGTGTTTTTTCAAATTAAATTTCTGTCTTACCCCGTTTTGCAGTCGACTGGACAGTAGTTCTCAACCTATCAGCAGTGGTTTATTTATAGTTTGAAGGGTGACAAATAAAACACTAGTTAGTTAAAAATGTTATCTTTAATTGCGAATTATTCATATTTTTTATTTGGTACTAATGTAGTAGTATAGTAGTCACATTGACGTAGGAAGTCAGGGATAAACTGGATGCACACCAGCCCAGCTATGGCACACAGGAACGGCACAGCACCGTTGCCGCAACGCACGCTAATTGCCTGTATGAAGTTAATTTGAAAAAAAATTATATGAAAAATATGAATGTTGTTAAGTATAGAAATATTTAAACTCAATTTAATTTTGTTCATCAAAGTAAGTAGATATGTTTAGATTGACTAAAAAAAGTTGCAAATTTTATAACGCCAAGAATTATTATTATATGTTAAAATAATTTTAGATTACAGACCTGTCGCCGTTTTAATCTGTTTAAACGCGCTGCAGATCGTTGCCTGTAACTTAACTCGTAAGTATTTTCACGCATATAATAGTGAATAGTCAAGCAGAAGCACCTAAATAAAAATCACAAAATGTTTTATAATCTGCTTAAATTGTACATTACTAGTAGTAGGTATATTTTCCTTAACCTTCTTAGTTTTATTTGAAAAAAAAACAATAAATTATTCACAATAAAAACAACTGAGAAATACACAGGTTGATAACACCTGTCAATTACGAGTTTCAGAAAAGGGGTAAGATATAAAGTTTAATATTTCCGTCTTAACCCCGACAAAATTTGCGGTGTAAGATGAAACACCACGAGAAATCGTAAAATACCGATTAACTTTACTTTCACGCAGTGTAGTTTTATTCTTTTTTATTTTATCACCGCAAATATAAAATAAGTCAAAATACATTCTATCTTGCCTGCTTACAAAGTTACAGATACCGCAATATTATTAATGATAACACAATATTAAGACGAAAATGACATGTTTTTGAAAATCGCTCACAGTCACACAACCACACTTGGTAACTGACTCGCAGCAACTGAATGGCGGAGGCGGATGGCGGGACGCAATAAAAGGCCGATCAAAACAATGTTGCCAACAACCAAATGCAGGTGCAAAATTCGTCTTTTCTTTTCTCCCTTTCTCTTACAGCGTCCAATTAAAATATTGGAAAATGTCCTCCCTATCATAAAAGGACACTTTCCATTACAAACTTAAAAAAACATGAAATATAAAGCACAAGCACAACATAAAAAAGTATCTAATATAAACAAAAGACAGTTTATGTATTCATCACTAAGGAATAATTTTCTAACTTACACCGTTTTTCATCTTACCATTATTAACTTCAAGTTTATTTAGTAAAAGTAATATTTTGATAGTAAAAACAACAACAATTATGTACCTACATAGTAATTTTAAATAAATGTTTCTTTTTTTAAGGTGCGTTTCGAATTCGCCCCATGCCAATTTTAAAATTCTTAGAACAAAATTATATTCAAAACTTATTAATTCTTTTTGTATTTAATAATTGTACAAACTACAATAAAATATCTATAAAATAACATTATCTTTAATGCAATAGTATCAAAAATTGAACTAAAGTGTTATTCACTCATATATTAAGTAGTAAGGACGAATCGCATTTCGGACGGTTTCATTATATTTGTTTTTGTAGATTTTTTTAAAAAAAGCGCGAAAGTGGATAAAGTAGGCTTTTCCACGCACTATTTCGTAAAAGTAATATGTTGATACTAAAAACAACAAAAATTATGTATCTACATAGTAATTTTAAATAAATGTTTCTTTTTTTTAAGGTGCGTTTCGAATTTGCACCATGCCAATTTTAAAATAAAGTAGGCTTTTTCAAGCAGATTTTAAACGATAAAGTGAGCCTTTCCGAGCCAGTGAGATGAAATAGAATATAGTTATTAGTAATTAAGAATTATACTTCGTGTTTCTGGCAAAAACAGTATACATGCAGCAGTACGCGAGATGATGCTGTCCTAATCACACCTTTAAAGCGTTAAAAATGCTTATTAAAATTAAAATTTACATAGTGGGTAGTTTCTACTACCTACAGATGCACCTCTACATAATGCCCGCTTCTGACTGCCATTGTGTGTTTTTGTGCTGTTCAAGACACCCGTCAATTTGTTTGTCTTGAAACATTATTTATAAATAGGTCTTTTAATGTAATAAAAAGAAAGGCGCTATGGATTAGGAATAGTGACACTGTGAAAAGCTTAAAAACTCGAAATAAAACGAAGGAGAATTTTGTCTTCTTCGCACTCGTTGCTTTACTGCGCATTCAGATAATAATTTGGCCAGTTATATAAGACTTCAAGGTATTTTTTAAAGCTATTTGTTAGAAAGGAATTTATTTATATTCTTTATTGAACACCAAAAGTGTACAAAAGGTGGACTTAATGCTAACAGCACTTTCTACCAGTCAACCTACAAATGTTCAAGAAAAAGTGTCGGTAGGTGCAAAGAAAAGAGATATCTACATTTATTTCTTTGTATTATCTACATTATATACTTAACTACATAAATTCATACATACATACAAACATACATACACATACATAAACATACACATATACCTATACATATTATACATATATCTATACGAATACATACATAAATTTTAGTGTAACAGGATAATAATAAATATTGTACGAAATGTCAGGCGAATCGGGAAAACGATTTGGAAAGAAGAAGTGTTAAAGATTGTACAAAATAATAAGAAAGAAAAGTTATGATGAGGATGTAAGGATGTAAGCGGTTTGAAAGAATCGCGTGATGGAGCCTTTCTGATAGACTCAGGAAGATTATACCAAAGTCCACCAGCTGCAATAGCAAAAGAATTGTTCAAAAAGCCACTATGATGTAGTGGGGTACTAAGTAGTAAGTTAGAGGAGGAGCGAAGATGTTTTTCATGGGTACCGGAAAGGAAATGAAAATTAGTTTTGAGATAAATGGGTGTTTTAGGGTCAAAAAGGATAGAGTAAAGGAGACAGAGTATTCTGAGATTTCTTATGTGAAGCCAATTCAGTTGACGTCGGTATTCAGAGACGTGATCGAATTTACGGAGGCCGAAAATAAATTTAATGCATACGTTTAGTAAGCGATCAAGCTTAGACAACAGTTCCTCAGACAGATCCAAATAACACACATCACTGTAGTCAAGAATGGGTAGAAGAAGAGTATTAACGAGAGTAATTTTAGTAGAAGTAGGAAGTAAATGTTTGAAGCGTTGTAACGAATGTAGAGAGGCATTGAATCTGCGAGAAACCTCCTTCACTTGAGCCGACCAACTAAGATTTCAATGCACAACCTACAATTACCTTATTAGCCTTCTATTGTCGAAAACATTTTATTTTTGTTATTATCTAACAATAGTGAGAACTAGAAACACTAAAATAGATAATAATGTAAATTATTTAGTTCCGACATGTCCGTCTTTCTGTGGTAATCTCAGTCAGCCGCAGTGCGTACAGCTATGATTGAGCACGACGTTTTCAATTTCTTCAAACTTTGAACTAACGGGAAAGGAAATCGGGAACAACAGCAGCTGATCCACGAGGGTACTCCAGCCGGTACTTGCCACCACCGAGCCGCCGCCGACACCACCTGCGTGCCATACTGCCGAGACGTCGCCGCGGTCATCAAAGTACCCACAAATACAAGTAAAACCTATAAATATTTGCTTTGCGATCTTAAGTATTATTTCAAATAATGGCAAATATAATAACAAATACCGTTTTGCTGTGTAGCATGACATTTAGTAACAGCTTAAAACATATAAAAAGGTTACTGAATTGTTAGAATCAGATTTATAGTCTCCTTGGATTCCGTGCTCATGACAATTAACAATACCTAACTCTAAAAAGTTTTATTTTACCTTAAAAGTAAATTTTTAGATATATACATCGCCATTTCATTTCAAATTTATCTAAATTACGTAAACCTACAACAATATTGTTATTAATACATATAACATATATGTAATTAAGTTAAAAGTCAAATATACCCAAAGGCTTCTTCTCAATGGGTAAGACCGTACGACTCGATGGTACCTACCTACTGGAATGGATGGTATCTCTAAGTTTTATATTTAAACAATTAACGAGAGCCTAACGAGCCTTAAGGACATAAGCCAATAGAAAAATGGAATAAATTAATAAGGCCAAGTTACCTATAAAAAAAATGACAACCATCCTCTCTTAAAGTTCTCGAATACTGTCAAAAAAATTGGCTGTAAACAATGGCAGTCAGAAGCGGGCATTATGGACAGGTGCATAGAACTACACACTATGTAAATTTTAATTTCGATAAGCATTTTCATTTCGCGTACTGCTGCATGTAAACTGTAGTTATTTTGAAAAGTTGAATTTTGAATTACGGAATGAACAGAATCTATGATATTTTAATAACTTACTTCATATATATACATATGCTCCGACTTTGGTCTAACGTGCAGCTGATGCTGATTTCTTGAGTTACCCATTCTAGCGATTGCGGTAGGCATGATGAGGTAGGACAAGCGGCAAGACTAGTAATGCAGACAGACATAAATGCCGCCTTGCCTCACTAGGTACTCATCAATTTTGTGGATGCAGAGATAAACATAAAACAAACAGCTGAATGACTGTGAGGGAACAACAGCGCAGCGTCTGGGTTGTGTAAAAGCATTTGCATTCGTCTCATGTCCAGTTTGCATTATCCGAGGTAACAAGGAAACTTTAGGTCATTGCTTGTAGCGCACAATACGGTAAAAAGAACTTTAAAACAAAAACTTACATTTGTTTTAAAACAAGTTATGATCAAACAAATATATTTATATTATCAAATCCTTCACACTTACACTTTCTTACCCCTTTTATAAAAAAAAAAACAACTAAAGTTATAGATTTCAAATAAGGCACAGTGTTATATTATAAGTCCTAGGAATATTATCAGTAATTTATTTTGCAAAACAACTAACTTTTTCCCTCTTCCGCGTGAATAACATTGCGTATAGCTTAGATTTCAAATTAAATTCCAAGCTATCTTACAGCAAAACCGTCTAAAAATCTATTCAGAAGTTTTTGTGCAATTCTTAAAAAAAATCTAGTTCAAGACTTTTAAATAGTCTCCAAAAAGTCGAAATAATTCCAGTATTTTTTTAGAAACATCAGTAATTAGTCCAGTTGATATCCACTAATATCTGGAAAGTATTCCGATAGTAAGGAAATTTTGTTATGTAGTTAAGGGAAACTCTTAGTCGTAGAATCTAAGTTTTTGACCTCGAGGACCCTGTGACAACTTGAGGGACGGCAAACAACTTCAAAATTTGCGGCCTTTTTTCAGGTTTTCGTTTATATCTCCTAAAATAAGTGTTTTATGTGTACTATGTCGTTCAGAGAGTTGTAGAATATAAAATTTCCTTTAATTTTCACAAGTCAAAAGTATGTTTTGTTACAAAACTAACTGAGATACAAAAAAAATCGTCCTGGGCGCGCCGTGTTTAAAAATAGTACAAAACACAAAATATTTTTTTAGTATTAAAAATCAATTTAGAGTACTTACCCCAAAATGACATGCCAAAATTTCATTAACTTTCCGAATACCCTCCTCTATCTAATTATATCGACCGGACTATATATTTTTACATTATTACAGACATAAAATTTTGGGTTTTTAGGGTTCCGCAACCAAAACTTCTATCCAGATGTGGTCGACTAAATTTAATGCAATAATGCAGAGCATCAAGGATGACTCTCGTGTCGGTCAATCGTATCAAGGCATTTTTACAAAAATGTTTTTTTCAAATCTTTCCTTTTCATGACCACCATCTTTTGAAATTATCAGGAAATATTGCTGATAAACTATAGGGATAAAAATGTAATGGGAGCGTATACTACGCTAATAATAATATTTGATGGCAACTAAAAGCAGCTATTTAACAAAACAGCAAAGAAAATCGGCTAAATTTGTGTGGCTAATGTGTAATAATGCGTCAGTTCACACCACTTAGATAGCAAAGGCTGCCGCGCATGACTATGGACTCAAAACCATGGACCACCCGATGAACAGTCCAGACCTGGCCCTAAATTCTACATACTATTTCCAAACCTAAACAAAAGGTCCTCAAAACAATCAGGCACTTGAACTGGCTGTGACCGAACAATTTGCCAATCAAAATGAAAACTTACTGTCGACGTCATGGCGTATACTCAACTCTAAGAGATGTGCCCTATTCGCATTTATTATAACATAAATTTATATGGTTTTTTCTTCAAGCTATGTGAATTTAATATCATAAATTTCTAAAAGGGCGCATCTCACACATTTAAAATATCTAAATTATACTATATACATAACAACATTACCATCAAAATATTTCTGTAACTTCGATTGCCAAATTGGCTCCATAATATAACATAGTTTTTTATTTCCTGAAAAGTTCAAATATTCAGACATGTGCCCTTTTCGAAATTGCATATTCAATAGAAATTGTTGGATAAACAAATCGATTAAAGAAATCTAAATCACCACGCCTAAAGAAAAATATTGGGAGAGTTTGGGTTACAAATTAAAAAAAATAAATAATTTTAGAATTTACATGCCACGTTATTAATTAAGTTATTTTGCGAGGTGTTAGAAGAATCTAAGGTAATTCTTTACTTTCCAAGAACGTGAGATTTTTACGTAACCATGGTTTTAACTGATAGAACACCACATTTAAATACACAGATAAAATTCAAAAACTCTCGGAGGACACTAGATTTTCACGAAAAACACTAAATTGATTTCATACAAAACCCGCCATTACACACCAACATTTAAAAATACAAAACTTTTTTTTTCACGAAAAAATACTTGCCAGTCTAAAGAAAAAAATAAACACAGGATTCAATCGATTTTACTTTCCTCTAATTTCAATCGATAGAAAAGCATATTTATATACTTCAATAAATTCAAAAAACTGCCTGCGAATCCAAACATTGCCAAGTTAGGTGGTGAGGAGCCAAGCGACGAGCCATTAGGTTACATGGTGAACACCGCACGAGCCGAGTGAAGCGTACCGCGGCAGAGACCGGCGAAGTGCCAGATACAAATTGTTCTAATTTAGAATTGTTTGGCAGGAGTAGGGGGGGGGGGGGCAGGGTAGACACTGGTTTATTGATCTGAGTGACACAGGTACAATTGATTGATTGATTTTGCGCATAAGTTTTTGTGTTCCAAAGTGGGTTGCCGTGACTACACTAAATAAGTAAAAGTTAGTTGAAATATAAAAACTGCCGCGGCACGCTCCGCTCGGCTTCACGCGCTAATTTTCATGTGCTCCGCTTGGCTTTGCGTGCAAGTTTTCATGTTCCAAAGTGGGTCGCCGTGACTATACTAAATAAGTAGAAATTGGTTCTAGCGCTCACCGGCCGCTACCACGGCACGCTCCGCTCGGATTCGCGCGCTAATTTTCATGTGCTCCGCTTGGCTTTAAGCGCAAGTTTTTATGTTCCAAAGTGAGTCGCCGTGACTATACTAAATAAGTAGTTCTTAAAATTTTACTAAGATTTTCTTTATCGATTATTACTTTACAGAGTAAATACTCGATTGTTAAATACTGGCAACATGTTATGTTTTTGTTATTTTCTCCTCTCATGCGTTTTGTTTTTTGTAGATATTTAGGTATTGTTGTGTAATGGCTGATTTTGTATGAAATTTATTTATTTATTTTCCGAAAAACCTAGTGTCCTCCGAGAGTTTCTGATTTTCATCTTTGTATATAAATGTGGTATTCTATCAATAGAAATTTTTATTACGTAAAAATCTCACGTTCTTGGAAAGTACAGAATTACCGAATCTAATAGCATTATTGCTGGAATTATTTTCATAACGCAACAATAGGCCTGCACGATAAATAAAGATAATGACAATAAAGTGGCCAAACATTTCGTTTTGACACATTATATCGAATTCTTAAAGATTTTAAATAACTATAGAACGACGGATCAACACTATCGAAGTGAAATACTATTAAAATCACACCACTAAAATGTCAAAACGTCATAATTATTATCTTTGTCCATCACTAAAATGTCAAATACGTCAAATGTTTACGTTTAAAATTTAAAGTCATTTTTTTTATTTCATACGTAGTTTTTATTTTTATAGAAACTTTTAATAAAACATTCCGACACAATGGCAATGGCCGAGAAGAAAAACGAGTACCCTCCAAGCGTTGAAGCAGACAGAAGGCTGCTGCCCTTCGATACCTTTGAAGATTATATCGATTCTTTGATTGAAATCGCTGATCTGCGGAACCTCAGGAGTATTGCTTCTGCACGAACTATCGCAGCCCTTGGCTATAGGTAGATACATATATAATATATATTTTATGAGGAAACCGGTTGAAGAGGCTATATAGTCCTAGAGCCCTTTACTTTTTGCGTCAAAATTTTAATGGATAAAGATGCATTCCCTTATACTCAAATAGAATGTAGAAATCAGCGGCCAAATTTTTTTTTTATGTATGGTATGGATTTTTTTTTATTTGCTAGGTATGTATTAAACGCACCCTTCTGGGGGCCACTGTCTCTCCTTTAGAAAAGAAGAACATAACTTACCACAAAAAAATTTAATTGTCTTTTTTATTTTTATTTTTTTTTCAAAAACTCCTTTTTCGCCGACTTTTTAATTTAATTTGTGTATAAAGAGGTGCTACTATATCGATTTATACATCATATAATATTTTTTACAGCAAAATGACAGGGTGCAGAAAAGTAATTTACCTATCAGATTTGCAACGGCAATTCTCAATTACAGAAAAAAACCGACTTACACATTTTCCCGGGACTCAAACTATCACCTAAAAATAGTATTTCATAACTTATACGATTCAACAGTGTTTGTAAAATCCTAATTTGAATAAAAAAAATTGACTTTGACTTTGACTCTATGTCTAATTTGCCAGCGGTTCCACGTTGTTATCGTTTCAGGAATTTAACTTAAATATTTGATGGCCCTTACCTTTTTCTCATTTACCTGTTCAGTGCCCCTTGATATTTAACGCCCATTGCATATTCAACCCTTAACTTCATATGTCACACTTCAATCACTTGTTCTAAAGGCAGCTGACATTCCTCATCGCGCTGAGTGCATTGTAATATTTACACAAAAATTTACATACATTTTTGGCGTATTCTCCAAATTGTTATAAATATTTAAACAAGTAATTTTCTAGTTCCCGGTTTCAGAGCGTATGGTGATACTTTATCTGAAGAGGAATTTTACAAACGTCGAACAGTTATACACAACGTCGTTTACCCCAAGGTGAAGGCATACGTTTTGGCCAGTGAAAATGCTAATTTGGAGGATCCATTTACTCGGGAGCTTGCGGTTAGAGAGAGAGCTAATAGAGTGGGTATTCTACAGGTAAGTGTATGTTTTAGTCTTGAAAGATATTTATTCATGCCTAGTTTTTGCATTCTTTTACATATTATTTGTAAAATTTGGGACCTAACTCCATGGGTAAAGTACAACAATTCTGATAATAGCATAGACTTTTAAATTATTTTTTCAAGGGCTAAATTGACAGGGCAATACCATGGACATTGGTTCGGTGATTCTAAAAATCAGATTAAGTCGTCACCCCACGTTCACCTTGAACGTGAAACAATGGTGTTCTGCGGTGTCAAATTTTTATACCACTAAAGTGACAAATAAGCTTACGATCCGCCTATATAACGAGCCTGCAACACCGGGGGTATAACTCGCGTATTTTACCTGACAGGCCGGTTAAGTTTAATAATATTAGATATTATTAATTATTACAAATTTTCATACATTTACATTATTACAATCCCCATTTTTCACGGCTGGTAAACTTCAAAGTTAGTTGGTACAACCAAGCCTTGGAGGCTTTCAACACTAAACTTTACCTAATTTTCATCATTTTGAAAAAAAATTTAGATGTTATGAAAATGTTGGTTTTCACGTTTTTATTTTAAAGAAAGTAAAAAAATAAATATATTTGCAATTCAGTATGGTGCTACTAGAATAAAAATATTTTGACATTGATTTTGACGGTAAAAAACAAACTTACTCTGTATTATATTGCTTTTCAGACTATTATTTATATTCTACACTTCACGAAAGGAGGTTTCGAAATATCCGGATATATCGACTACGCCCATCGCCTTGTTTCTGAAAATTGGGTGCCTTTCTTTAGGGGCAATAAAAGGCTTTGGCCTACAGACAATGACCTTGGCTATTACCATTGGAGACATGGTACAGTCAGAAGTAATATCAGCAGAAATTACAAGGTATCGTCATATTGTACTTATTATTTTAAATTTTACAGGTTAAAAGCTAAAGTAAAATTTAAAGGGCCGCAAGGCTTTTAAACGATGCTAATATACCAAAACAGTGGGGAAGTTAATTTGAACAACGTAAGACTCAAGCCTTGCGTTGTGCACATTAAGGGGGGGAGAATAAATAATAATATAAATAAATAAATATTTTTGGACATTACGAGTACACACAGCGCCGTCTGCACCAGACAACGGATACAAATACATAAATATTACTGTTTTTTTATAAATACATACATATAATACTTAAATACACTCAGACTCGAGACAAACACAATTTTTTATATTATGACATAAATTTTTGTCCAATGCGGGAATCGAACCCGCACCCTCTGCATAGCAGCTGGCCACACTTCCAACTAGGCTGCGAGGGAGTCAAAGTTCAAAAAAAAGCTTAATGATACATTTGAATTTTCAGTCAGTAAATCGAAAAAAACCTGAGGATATCACATGATAATTCCAAAGTATTAGCAATAAACATAAAACAAATTTTCTTGATAGAAAAAAATCACAATATTACCTTCAGTTTTTGCCAATTTTCGATTTATTTTTATAACGGTAAATATACTTTAGCTAAAATTTTATTAAAATATTAATTAATATGAAGTCTTAGCAAATAAATAATAATAATGTAAAAATATAAAAAAATAAATTATACCAAATTTTCTATACAAATAATATAATTGTTGAGTTGTATGCAGAATTTGTCTAGCTTTATGAATAAAGTTAAGTCAGCTAACGCAAATATTTTTTTTATTTTCTTGTTGTAAATTTTCTAAAAATATATCCACAATATTGGATCCATATAAAGGATCCACAAAACTTATACCACGGCCGGCAGTAACGCGAGAAAAGCTAATTTTGAAAGGTTAGTTAGGAAATTAGTTAAGAGCCAAAGGGCCTGACTCGGAGTTACTTGTGTAGTAATAGGTAAAATTATCCACAAAGCCTTACAGAAAAAGGCTCAAAAATAATGGAGATGTTTTTCTTGAAAATGTTGGTCACACACTATTTTACAAATTACAATATTCGAAAGCTGAAGTGACGCAGGCATAGGTAAATCTGTGATTTTTTGTGAAAGTATTCCATATTATAGTGCCGGATATTGTCTACGCACTGTTTAACTACCAATTTACATTTCAACACGTTTGATACTGTTCGGTCAAAGTTATTTTACCTCTAGCTTAGTAGGTACTTTGTAAGCTTTTTAACCCGTGAGAAGGCGCGCAATGAGCATTTAGCTCACGCAATTTTTTTTGCGGTTAATTTCGTCTTTAGCGACGCTCTAGCCCTACGAGCTTCACAGTACCTTCCTAACTTTTCATCCCCTCCCCCCTGACGGGAGTCACGTGCCGCTCAGTGCCGCTGCGATCATGTAGTTAAGTGTTTGTGCGCAGCACATCGTGTAGCGCGGCATTTTGCTCGTCGCGCGACTACTCGTGTAAGTATTTTTTTTTTCATACATTAAATTTGTTTTATTGTTTATTCTTATTTGGCGTGTATAAATATTATATAACCGAGTGAATTTATTGTTTCAATTTTAAATTTTGATAAGATATTTTTTTTTTGTTTCTTTTTTTTAAGATAAGCCAAAAGTTGAGGCCAAAGTCTATAAAATTTTTAGTTTATTCATAAGTTTGCATTTTTGTTATATAATTCTAATAAAACATTTTATTTTACAAATATAAGACTTATAATTTATAAAAATATCAAAATAAAAATTTTCATAATTCCTTTTTTTTTCACAATTAAAGTCATTTAAGGGACAGTGAGCATTTTGCTCATGTGCGCCTACTCGTGTAACTTTTTAGGGCGCGCCTACTCACGGGTTAATAATCATTTGACAGGAATAATATGATTGAACTATCATAGAAATTTGCAGCTCGGTATTTTTAATATTATAGCTACATTTGACTGTAATCATGCCAATGCCATAAAAATAAGATTGTACACAGATTAAACTTTTATGTGACGCGCAAAAATCATTTGTCCTAAACAATAACGTCAGAAAAATTCAGTCGTCCTTTACTCCACACTTTACAGATATCCAAATATGTATCGGAATATTTTTATATGTATAGGCAAGGCATAGGTATTTTTAATATATAGAAAGGAGTATAATGTAAATATTCGAACTATACTGAGTTAATTTTACAGAAAAAAAACGTGGCATCAAAAAAAACTAAAATAAATGTACGCCATCCACATTTATAGTCTCGTTCAATTCAATTACGTCTTTTTTACTACGTCTTATCTTTCCTTCCAGCCTATAATGGACACGGAAAAAGGGATGCTGTTCCAAAATCGTCATGATCATAAAATAATATATCCCGATCCTAATCAAGGACCCGGTCAAAGCACCAGCAAGCAACGTGTTCACTCCCCAAGGTACACACAGATCGAAATTTACGACCACGTCGTAAGAAGAAGGACTTAAAGAATACCCGGTTTTGTTTCTAAATAAGTATACACTTTATATAAAAAAAAATCAGTTTATTTTAAAAATACAAAATCTTGAATTACCTATAGGTATTGTTTATTTTACTTAATCCATAATAATTAAACTAATAATACATTATTTATTTAATTAAAACTTTTAAAAACATAACACCTACCTAATGGAAGCTACAGTGGCTTATTAAAACATTTAAAGTAACTTATTGTAGAGGTAGGAAAATTAATTTTGTTAAAGATATATTAATACTAATTTAAATGCATTAACTCTTGAATTCTTGAACCACCAATGACTTTAACTGTCTGTCTGTCGAATTAGTGATAATTAATACTTTAACTGGGAATAAACTATGATAAGCTTTCGAAAATTTAGGCGTTAGGTGTTGTCCTAATAGAAAATAACGCGACTATACGACTATCGCAAGGTCACGCAAATCGTTGGTATAAACTTGCGATTAACCTAGGGCGTGTTTGTTTTGGGATAAAAGTTCCCCACGTTTCATACTTTTCACACTTTTAAAAACGCCAATTTGGCCACCGAAACCTACATTCGTGTAGATTTAAAACGTTACTAACAAAATTATTGGTCGCAAAACGGACGGTTGACGTAAACGTATACACCCTACGATAATAAAACACACACTACCATAAACAATGAATATTTATAGGCAGTTTGACTGATTAACACCGAAACCCCATCTCCAGACACGGGCCTATACGTTGTAAAACATAGCTCAAGTTCTGCGATAGCTGTCAAAGTAACAGGCCTAGCGCTGGGACGATGTTGATAATTGATCATTATTACCGATTTTTGTTGCTATATAGTTTAAAATCGCACTTTGTTATCTCCGTTGTTTTTTTCTTATTCGCGCAATGATTGCGTGATCGCGTTCTATTAGGACACCGCCTTAAACTAACAAAAATAAATGATATAAATACATTTACACTTAAATACACATCTTTAGTTTTCCAATTCATTTCACTATGATAACAATTGTAAAATTCATTTACAGTTTCTACCACACGTTTGATTTTATGCTGATATAATTATGACCTTATGTTTAGCGGATTAACTTTGAGATTGCGACGATTCTAATCTAGTTTTTTTGGCTGATTCCCGGCACGCACTGTGTACTTCCGCGGTTCGAAGTGTTATACCAAATATATCTTCATGGTATCTATTTTCATCCTGTAATAAATTAGAAAAACAAAATAAATTAGAAAAACAAAATAAATCAATAAGTTATACTTTAAGCACTGACTACAACTATTTGTATGACACGGAATAATGATCGTCAATTTATTGTTTCCTAAATTATAGAAACGGTAACTGTTAATTTCAGTTTCTAAGATTGAGAAATAATAGTTCTTCCTATTATGCTTTACTTATAAACATTATATAGTTACAATCTTATTAACATGCAAAAAATACGGTGGTACATTGTGCTTGTATGCACAATGAAAATCATACTTAAAATATAAACGAAACTTTTAAGTTATGTTTTTCATTACTACAAGACTTGTTATATATGTGTTTTTTGTAGAAATAAGTAAAAGTAGAAATAAGATATTTATAAATTGTCATAAGAATCTACAAAGCAATGCCTTTTTGGGTTTTCTTATTTATATTCCAAATGCAACCTATTCATGCTTCTAAAGTATTATAAGTAAATAATGCCTTACCATTAAAGTAGCTATAAAATTTTCTGTATCTTGATCGGACAAATTGGCATGCTTCTTTATAATTCCTTTGAGCTTTTGTTGAACGTCTTCTGCCATTTTACAGTCACCGCACACGTAAAAGTGACCTTTTTCTTTCAATAACATGCGCGCTACGTCTTCGCCAGTGTCTTCTAATAAAGCTTGGACATGTTTCTGGAACGAATATATTTAGTTCAATGTAACTTTCTTATATTCAGATCAAACTCGTAATAATAAAACGTTATTGATATATTAGATGTACAAATAACTTATTTTTGCTCTGCGGCTTTGTCCGCACGGAATTTGTATGTCGTGATGGGATTTCTTCGCCTATTCTTTGATTTAAATAAGAAGGTTTTCAAGAGTTGTAGCCATAGGGATTCGGTTATAGTTATTCCTGCAGTAACTTTTGATTTTTTTCCAAAATACAATTTGTTATTGTTTTGTGTTAATTCATAGATATTTCAAATCAGCATGAATAACATTGTGGCGTGAGAAGCTAATAAATATATTGACTTACAAACTTTCGCGTTTATCAACTATAGGATAAGTTTGGAAAAATATATGTTAAGAACAGAGACCGCAAAAGTGTATTATATCTTCATTTCGTGGCCAGTTTATTTCTGGGCAACCCTAACTTTACCTAGTATAATAAGCAAGGGTTGGGCATTGTTGTCGCTTCCCTAATGTATGTGTTGCAGTACAAAAAATAATGATTTGTAATTTATTAGATACTACAAAATACTAAATCAATTTTGTGAAAATTGACGGGATGTGGCTTTCCAAAATTTTCACCAATAGGAGCATAATATATCATATATCAGCATTTTATTCAAAAAACTATGCAATAAATTTTTACTAATAAAACAAGTAACTCCACAAAAATTAGAACTTAATATATTACATTTCTGTTTAGTTGAATTCTGTATCAGATAAAATGAATACCTTTTCTTGACCATTTTCTCTTGAAAGAGCCAACATAACCCGATTAAGAACGCCGTCTTTTAATGCCTGTTCTTTTTCTTCTTTATATAAATCCATTTCTCTATTTCTACAACCAAAATACAACCAGACTGGTCCAGGTTTCAATTTACTGTCTCGAAGATTCCTGATTTGTTCACTTCTATGATGCCAGAAGCCTCTAAAAGGTGCAATCCCTGATCCAGGCCCAACTAATATGAGAGGAGCAGAAATATCTTTGGGCATATGAAAACTTGGAGCTCTGAAACCAAATATCTTAATTAATTAAAAGCTTGAAAATCTTAATTAATAAAGAAATTGATTGATAGTAAATTAAAACGTAAATTTTACCGTCTTATAAAAATTAAAACTTCATCTCCAGCACTTAGTCCTTGTAAATAGGTAGAGCACACTCCGTAATGAAGTGGGCCTTCTCCATCTGAAAGTAAGAAGTTTTTTCATAGGGAGTGCAAGAATTCAAATCTTGTTTCGTTTTGATTTCGAAATATTTTGGAAATTCCTTTACTTACTGCGCGTTTTGTATACGACAACTGCCACTGTTACGTGAATTCTATTCGGATGCACCAGTGGTGACGATGATATTGAATAAAATCTTGGTTGCAGCGGTGGCAGCAATGCCGCTAATAAGGATGCTTGTAGCTTACACGAAGGAAATTGTTCCAACACTTCTGCCAAATGTGGATTATGGTAATGTCTCCAGTCGTCATATTTGTTAGAATCCTGAAAGAATTGTTAAAGTAAAATTTCTGTGGCTTTTATCCAATAAAAGCAAACAAAACATGAAACTTAAGTCATCACATTAGCCTACTGATTTCCACTGCTACGCGGAGAAAAATGGCAATTTCGAGTCATGTAAAAATGTCGTTAAGATGTTTATTTGCATCGGTATCGTATAAATTATAGGTCTCACAGTGGATTTTTCAGTAATAGTTATAGTTGATTATACCGCTGGCCCTGTTCCTGTATATTATCTAGTTTGTCATAAAGAGTTTTGATGCCTTTACAGTTTAAATCATTTTACCTTGTCACGTTAAATTATCGGTAAACTATTATGATGACGTCTTGACAATTCACTATTATGTACCGATATTTCAAGCCGTTTTCTCATATTATTTTTATGAAGGATAGAAACAATCAACAGTAACTCTTCTAAGGATGAAAATTGGTGACAAATCATACATAAAACGTGAATATCGTATTTATTTAACTAGATAATGTAGTTACAGAGTATCATGATGTTACAAGAAGTTTCCTTAAATAATATGGTGCCGCTTCGTTATGTTATACATTATTACGAATTATACGTTAGATACCCATCCATTTTATATAGCCTGTCCTTAAGAATTATCAGGATCAGTTGTGATGAAATGTTCAAATTATTTTAATCTATATCTTAATTTTTGGCGACTTACTATTCAACTGGCTGGCGGTTTAATATGGTATGTATAATGCCAGAAGTCCTGTGATCAATTACCACATAAATCATCGAAAAGAACTGGAAGTTTTTAATCTATAAAACAAATGGTGCCCCATACAAACCATTGTAAGAGTACTTCACCATTACCATACAAACATGTCATATGTATGGTATGGTATGGTAATGGCAGTGGCAAAGGTAATGGTAATGACGATGGTGATTGTAATGGCAATGGCAATGACGATGGTGATCGTAATGAAAATGGCAATGGTGATGACAGTGGTAATGGTAATAATCAATACGAGTACATGTTCGCATTAACAACAAAACACTATTTTACTGATAATCATTCATGACACAATTACATGTAATACTTTAGCGGTATCCGTACAGTACTTCATCATTTACTTTACATGACTTTATATCAGTTTCCTGTTAATATATTGGTTTGGACGCCTAGCCATTATTTATGAGGTAAATCTGTTTAATAATTTAGAACTCCTAATAAAACTAGGGGTACATTTTTCTCCATGTGGACATAGGCCTTACTGAACTGTCTCCAGTGCAGGTCTGTACCGCCTGTTACCTTCAGTTTCCCTCAACCTTTACAGGGTCATCCGTTCATTTGGCAGGGGGCAGCTACACACTGCGTGGCCACCACTGAAGCATCTTTTTTCCATCGACCATAAGTTCGAGCTATTATGTGCCCTGACTTGACTTTAATCCTTCTGCGGATTTCCTGATCTGATTTATAGGGAAACTCCGAGCATAGCTCCTTCTTAAGTTAAATTAAGTGGTATAGGTCAATAACAATTACCAGAATCAAATCGGTGATCTGCTGTGTGTCCTTTTCATCAGTACATGATTTTGCTAAGTACTTCAGAACTGTCGTCGAAGGTGGTGTTGTGATATCAACGAACCGTGTGAATAAGTCACGTACTGTTACAGGTGGTATTCTCTCATGTCGCTCCCAAGTTTTGACGGTACCTAAAGATATTAAATTTCAGCATATTAAGGAAAAGTATAGCTACTTGTAGCTACTAAATTTAATTTATTTATGTTGTAAAGTTTATTGACTTTAAAGTTTATTAATTGGTTTATAATTGTATTTAATTTGGACGCATTAAATTGATATATTGACGGTTTGTGAAGCCCGGTGAATTTTCAGTCGATAGCTCAGTTAGTTTCGGACCTCGCAACAGGTGCTTTATTAGTAAACTGCGTTCAGTAGAAGTCCTCGGCGAAAACTAGTCGAGCTATCAATTTAAAATCTACTAAGTGGACCATGGAACAGGCCTAATTGCAAAACAATCAATTTTTAAATTTCTTTTAAACTAGTATTCTAAACCCATGATTTTTTTATTAAATATAGGTAAATACCTGTGGGTGTAAGAGTTTCCTTCATGACTTGTAACTGAACATACATGTCATAGTTGTCAACATCTTTAAACCTTTCTAATACGGGATCAACAATATCTTTACGATTACAGGCCATTACACCAACGTGGTCTCCTGGGTCGTACTTAACTTCTTCCTGTTCAACAATATTACATTTATTTACATATTTTTTTTTATTTGCATTTTTTAATTTGTTATATTTATATTTAAGTAAACTTACCTCAGTCTCCATATCTACAAATACTGTAGCCCGATCTGCGGTACAGTCTCCAAGTGTATTTACCCTCTTGACTTTGCAAGTAGTAAGTTGTTTCCGAAACCCGCCTTCAAGAGAACCCTTTAAGCTTAATTTGGTGGTTGGTTTTCCAAATTTAACTGTTTGTTCTGTTAATGATACAATACCAAAAGCATTCTTTGCATCTTTTACCATATCGTTTTCTTCTAAACAGAATGTTTCACATGCTACCTGTAAATTAGCGTGAAAATGGTTTTTTTATCAATTTTTTGTTTTTATACGCGACGAGAAATCCTAATTGCTAATATGTAAAATAAAAATACAGTTACATGTACTTACGTGGAAAATGTTTGAAGACCAATTACGAAATTGCTGTTCTAGTCCATACATTTCATCGCCACAAGCTAATTCAAGAATTCTTTCTCCCCCTAAATCGCCGAAAACTTTGTCTATAGTTTTACCAAAATTACAAAACTTTGGATATGCACTAGAGCCAAGGGCAAATACTGCAAAACATACATTACTCAGAGGCCCTATATTCTCTATTGAAGAAGCTCCATAAACACTACCTGTAAACAAATAATTAAAGGTAGGTATTGCAAACACATAACAAAAATAAAAAATATCATATTCTGAATCATAAATAATAACTAAGCATTTTATCTAAAATACAGCTTCGTCCTGCGACGTACATTTAGATGCTGCTGAGCCGCAAGCTGGGCATCAAATGGTTGGTAACAATACTTACTTTTGTTTGATTCCAGTCGTACAAGTGGTTTCTTTTCTTCGTAGGCATTTGCCATAAGACTATTGGTCCTCATCAATGACTTTGGAGTCATTAGTTTGGCGCTTCTGTAACAAATGGTGTAGAATCGTCATAAGACATAAAACACAAATCTATGTTGTTGTTATTTAGCTATGTCAGTACACTAAATATATTTATATTACAATAAAATTGTGTTAACGTAGACGGTTGTCTCCAAAAACTCACATTATTTTTGTTGAATTTTTTTGTCGGTTCTGTTTATTCTGGATTAACATTTGGTTATTTTTCTGTAATTTTTAAGGTTAAAATTTATGTGAAAGAAGTTGCTAAGAAACTATTAATTTACCCTGTATTTAAATCTCCTGTGTGTTCTCTTTGGTTTTTCTGTTCATTGTACAACATTCGAAAGAGGTGTTCTGCAAAATCCTGTAAATAATATTAATAGTTAAGTAGAAAATGACAATTTCTTCGTATCTATTACTAATAACTAATGCAATTTTCAACTACGTTTGCGAAAATTAAAATGTAAACCAGCGTATTCTTGAATGAGTTAAGTAATAATCAAGCGTATCCAAAATGAATTACTCTATATTGCTACACCAATTTATACTTTCTCGTTTATTTAACGTTGGTTAACATCCTGGTGCCAAAAATATTATATGATTAGAGGGCTGATATCATCTTACAGCATGCATGGATTGTATAAATTAGACCTTAGTAGATACTGATCTAATGCAGTACACAGGTAACAACGGCAATTTTAAAGTAGGATTTTAAAGAAAAATTATTTATCTACAAGGTAATTTTCAAAATTTGAATTTTGAGCAAAAAAGTAATAAATGAAGTGTTAATTTCAATGCTATGCTCAATAAGTTTAAAAACTAGATACACTAAGTCATACTGCGTTGCTATATAAAAATAGTCTTATAGTTATGTAGCGACGAAATGATGATTTTTAGGACTTGAAAAAAATGAAAATGAGCAGCTATACGCCTAAAAAGGTAGTCTCAGATAAACATAATAAAAATGCAGGCCTTAATATTTCTTGTTAGTTGGTTAAACCAAAACTTGATGTAGTCAGTATCAATGACAAATTAGGGAAAAACTAATACTAAAATCTCTTGCAAAGAATATAATTTTTACCTACCATTCCATTGGCTGGGGGTTCTCCATTTCCAAACGTTGACGTCACTATTAATAATAAAGTCTCGTGTTCAATTGAGAACATATCATACTCTGACATACAATGGACCTGTTAACAAATCAGACATGCATAATTAAAGTACTTGAAGACCGATTTAATCGTTTCTTTTAATTAACCTCAATTGACATTATTAGTTAACACATTCAGATGAAATTTACCTGGGCATTAAAGGCGTACCCAAAAATGGTACCTAATTCTTTGGCATATTGCTCAGATTTTCCTGTCTCGCTGGCGTAAAGAATAGTTGCCTTAATGCGTCTAGACAGAGCTCTGCCAAATAGCTTGGATGTGAACTTGACAGCTCGTGCAATTTGCTTGAAATGGAATTTTCTTGTAACAGGCTTATGCCCAGGTTTTGTCCATTGATGTGTTTTCCAGGCGGGTTCCTATAATTCATAAAAAGTTCTAGATTCAAACCGGTGTTTAGTTAGCGGCCTAAGTTAGCGGACTTGTATGATCCGACCAAATTTAAAAGTAAAGGATTTGATTCATTCAATTTACTGAATTTACTGAATTAAATGGGTATAAGAATAAATAGACCTAAATAATGAGAAAACTGTCGAAAATCAAACAAATATATGAAACACAATATAAGTAAAAAATATATTTCTATTTGAAATTCACCTACTTAACTGAAAATATTGAAAAACACCAAAGACTTAATCTTTTACTCTAAATAAAAATATGAAGTAAATGGTATAAACGTAAATTATCGGCAAAGGGACACCAAAGTTTTAATTATAACTAATAAAAGTTCAAAAATAAAAGATTAGGGGTTCAATATGAAGCACACTATAAATCTGATAATTAAATAAATAGATAGGTACATTCAAAGGCTCTGAAAACATGCATTTTTATTACTTTCCGAAAATAATAATTTGTACTTCGGATTACAGAATTTTACAAATCCTATAAAACTTTTCTCGAATTTATGAGTGAGGTAATTAATACCAACATATAAAGCTTACAAAAGATTACAAGAAGTTCATTAAAGTGAGCAGAAAAAATACTGCTTGTCATTACAATGAAGGCTAATTAAAGTTTCCAAACATCTTTCTAAGAATTAGTGAAGTTTACTAATAAAAAAAATATCGTACTGCTACGAATTAAGGTTGACGTCACGCGTCTTACATCGCGCTATCGAAGTTTTATCGATAGTTTGCAAATATACCGACATACCGAAATGCATGTCAAGTAGGACAAGGCATTCTCCAGGTATAGCTCCTCGCCTGGTTAAGGATTACCTCAGTATAGTAAGCCTGAGCTGAACAGATTTGACTCACTATTCGCCGAAGCCCTTCCTTCATCTACCAGGTACAACTGACCAGTTATTATCAACTGTACGCTTCTCACAACAGAACTTCATCAGGACCGAGTTGGTTTTTGGTTGTAATTAAACGCCTGATTGTAGGCGTGTTTATACTTTATTATTTTTTTTTTCCATTTTCCATTAAATTTTACTTGTTTTAAGTAAACACCACAGTTATTCCGACAAGACTAGTTTTATTCCTGCTAGTAAATCCAATAAGTAAAACTCATTGGGAACCGTCAGTGTAATTTACTTGTCCTCGGAATTACTAATATTTTATTGGTTATTAGTATTATTTACTTGTAGCTACTAAAGTTTTTTCTCCGTGCACCAATAATCTGTTAGTTAAAATAAAAGCTCCTAAAATGAGTAAATCACATTGCTCTTATTGATAAATATTACAACTTGTGAACAACCTCTTCAATTTTAATTAAAAATAAAAGTAAAAGAAAATTTGACCATGTGGTACATTTCGGCTTAGAAGTTTATGATAAAAAAGGGTAACACTTAGTGACGCATATCAAATTGAGCCTCTTTGAACAAGAAATCTAGTCCATTGAAATGTTACAATCTAAGGACCGAATGTTGCATTTTTTAGAGGACGCAACTTTATTTTTGGAACATATGTGGGGGGGTCAATAGAAAATTAACCTCAAGTTTGTGGGGTCGCCACCCTTGTCATCCGGCCGCCATTTTGGAAAAAGGGGTAAAAACACTTTTTTCGCGATATCTCGGAAACTATGCGTCTTACAAAAAATTCCTACAGACATAATTCGTAGCAAATTGTCTTTCCTACAAATATGTTCATATAACTTTTTACCCTAAATTAAAAATTAAAGAAGTTATAAGCAAAAAAGTGAGAATTTTTTTATAAAAATTTAAATCTTTATCTCGGGGTTAACTGTGAGAAAAATGGTTAGTATCCTAAAAAATATTTTATTTCAAAATTTCAAGCAAACCACAAACCTGTTAATTAAGGAAATAGACATAATAACAGGCTTTTAAAACAAGCATTTCGTATTTCTCTTATTAATAACTATTTTAACTTGTGTACCTCTTCAAATTTAATTATAGAAAATTATATTAAAAGAAAATTTGACCATGTGATCAGAGTTAGTCCCGAGAAAGGTGTGATTTGAAAACTTCATAAGATGTTTGGTTTAAACCGGTAAATTTGATTTGCGTCACTAAGTGTTACCACATTTTTATTATAACCTTTAGGCCGATATGTATCACATGGTCAAATTTTTTTTTTTAATTGAAAAAAAATAATTGAAGAGGTTTTATACAAGTTAAAATATTTTAAGAGAAATGTGATATACTTTTTTTAAGAGCCTTTAGTTGTATCTTTTTTCTTAGCTAGCAGATTAATGGTGTGTTTGAAATTTTGAAAATTTTCTTAGGCCAAAGGCCAAAACAACCTTTTTTTAACATTTAACCCCGAGATAGGTGTGATTTGAAAACTTTATAAGATTTCATGTTTTAAAAGCCTCAATTTGATATGCGTCATTAAGTGTTACCGCATTTTTATGATAAACTTTTAAGCTGATATGTATCACATGGAGAATTTTTTTTTTACTTTTATTTTTTTATTGAATTCAAAGCTATTTATTAGGAATTAAAATATTAATTTATAAGAAAAATGTAATCTGCTTGTTTTGAAAGCCTTTGAATGTATGTATTTCCTAAATTAACAGATTTATAATGTGCTTCATATTTAACCCCTGATCTTTTATTTTTTTACTTTTATTTTTTTTGGTGTCCCATTTCCGATAATTTGCGTTTATACCATTTTCTTTGTCTTTTCATTTAGAGTAAAAGATAAGGTCTTTGGTCTTATTCAATATTTTCAGTTAAGTAGATGAATTTCAAGGAGAAAAATATTTTTCACCCATATTGTTTTTATATATTTGTTTAATTTTTGACCGTTTTCTTATTTTTATGGTCTATTTATTGTTATTTCTATTTAATTCAGAGAATTATTTCATTAAAATCCTTTACTTTTTGATTTTGTCGAATTATACAAGGCCGCTAACTTCACACCGGTTAAGACATATCCCATATATTTATTAAATTTAAAACAAAATCTTACTTGGTAATCATATGAAGGCCTCATGTAATACAAAGCCATTTCTTGATGATATACCGCTGTTAATGATGAGGACATTGGTGGAACAATCCATATCCAGTCTGCCGGACAACCTCCTCTGTAGAACAATTATTTTACTTAAGATTTAACAATTATTATTTTTACGTAAGAAACAATATACACAATATAACTGTTGAAATTGATAAAAAATATCGTAGAAGTAGAATGCAGGTCTTCAAGTTTTTTTTCCCAGAAGGGGGTAATCAGTGGATGGTCACACACCCAAACCGTATTGTGGAGTCAGTCTCGCTTCCCAGCCACTTTAATCCTGCGAGACAAGGAGCAAACCTATTGCCGCAACACTGATTACTAAGCAGTGTATCTGGACAAAAGTGGCTTCTTATACTTCCCTTACGACAGTAATTACCAGCTAAGAAATAAGCGATAAAATAAAAGACAAGAGACGTAATAATATTCCACCGTTGCTAGATTCTGAGTAACTATAAGAAGTTAGGATTGGGAAGAAACTTTTAAAAATACTTTGGAATAATGTTTTAGAGTTTACACAGCCAAACTCAGGCCATTGAGGAAATAATAATATTATAAAATTAAGTACCTATATTTGTTGTATTTACTAGACTTTATTATCTTTCACCATTACACGAAGGAAACTATCTTTTAGATCAAAATATGAAAAACTTCTCAATTTTAACGATAAGTAGTAAACTGTTTGATATTACTTATTATACTTATGGAGCAAACAGTCATTTATGTGACTAATTATTCCGTTTACAATATATTTTATACCTTGATCTGTTTTCAGTGTCCAAATGTTTCATGAACTGTTCTGATGCAGAATGGTGATCGACTATTGACACGTTGTCTCTGTGAAAGCTGTGAAGGACTGCGATGTTTATTTCAACCAAAGCTTTATCTTTCCAAAGTGATACGTATGAATTTGTGTCAAGGCCCATTTTGGTAGCAACCGTCTGAAAATAACAAAAGTCTTGAGAAATAACTTTAATTTTAGGAGTTAAAGTTATAAGTAATTTAGGAGTATACCTATTAAATATGTATTTTTCTCAAATGAATAAGTGTTTTCAATTAAAATTGTAGTAATTGTTATACAATTTATCTAAGCATTGCTATAATCTACTAAAAATTTAAATATATATTTAAAAATAAAACGTTTTATGTTTTTGTTAATTACCTAAACTTTTTAGGAAGAATCGTAGAAAGAATCGGTATTATTTAGGTTTCAACGTTTGTTATTTATTTGTACCTTACAATGTAACTTATACAGAAATATTTATTTAGCACTGTGATTAATATATTTAAGTAATTAGTTTTATATCAGTTTAATAAAGTAGTTTTATTGAAAATTACCTCAACAATATTATATCTATTTGCATCACAAAAATTGCGACTAGCTACTTCAGTGCCCATGTACCACCCATTAAAAGCTGTTCCGGTGAACTCCAAACCCCCACAATCCATTTTCATATTAGAAACGGCAGGAAGGGCATACCAGCGTAATCCTAGTTCTTTAAACCACTCATAGCTGCAAATAAATAAACAGTTTTACTATATCTGTATTCATTCAATTATTTAAAATATCACTTAATTATTTATTAACATAATAGGACTAAGATGGTGCGTGTATTAATGCAAAATAGTAGGTAATGGCAGTTTTTGGTTTCTCCCTACTCTTTTTTATAATAGTCTTAATGTAGTGTATGTATGTATAAGTGGTATTAAATTTGGTCTCTTAAAAATACACACAGTTGTCGGAAAACTGATTCTTGTAAGCTAAAGTAAAATTTTGGTTACAAACACGTAAGTAAAGATAGAATTATTCGTTTTTGCTATATTATATAATAAAAGTACCTATATTGCTATTATTTGCTATCAAAAAAAACTGTAAATTTTACCAGCAAACAAATATACTTCGTGAAACAAATTATTAAAATTTGTAGAAACAATGATTCGGTAGATCATTTGCATATTTTAAATTAACATTTCAAAGAAAATTATTAATAAGCTCACTTCGGATGTTCCATTTGCACTTCCATTATTATTTCACGTGGTATTTCAAAGAACTCCGGATCTTTACCATCTGCTGATAGAACTAGTGGTAAAATATCCCAAGCAGTTCGAGGTGGCTTCCATCCCAGTCTAATACAAATCTGTAAAAAGACAGAATGATTACAGGACAAATGAAGACACGTCGACGAAGGGTTTTTGTTAGCTAGCTGCAGCCAATGAAGAATCTAGACGGATGGGGAGATTCGGACAATATTAATAAGTGTTGTTCTATTTAATTCAGATGCATTAACAGCTAAAAACAACAAAATTATCATTTCTAATTACTCAATTCAAATCTCACTATTTCATGTCGGTTTTTATTGCGTGAAGGGACTAACGTGAAGCTGAAAGTACGTACACGACTTGGGGAAAGGCTCTTGTCATCAACCACTTTATCGAAACACGATTTTAATTGATACAATGATTTGTGGACTAAGGTAGCTCTATACATGTCCCATAAGTCATACATACCAACTTTATAGCAGGTAATAAGTAGTAAAATTAAAGACAAGAGACACAATAATATACCCCTTTTGCAAATTCCAGAAAACCTATAAAAAATAAGTCAGTATTGGACACTGGGCATGCAAGTGAAAACAAATCAGACATAGTGAAAATAAATAAGACAAAGTGTCGCATTGCCTATTTAAAATAGTTTTATTAATGGTCTTTATTTCGGCAGCGGTTTTATTGCAAACATTGAATGCGATCAATGCTTATTACTGGCCAAAATGAATGCGCGAAATATGTCGCTACTTCCGGTGCTCATTTAAGACTTTGGCTGTATCGGAAGGCAGAATATAAAGTGCTGTGAAATGGGAACCATGGGATAGCTATAGAAATTCGTCTCAAGACTAAAAATATAATATTTTATACTATAATAATTTTGAATGAAACTGTAATCAACAGATCTTGTAATTCCTTTATTAACTATTAGGCTATAATTTTATGCGACTTTAACTAACCGTGAATGAGGCACAACTAGAGACAAAGTAGATGTTTCCAAGAAAAAATTGAAATCGTATTATAAACAAGTAAAATGATGTATGACCTAATCCAAGACTCGGACCGAATTTAAAACAGGACAAAGACGTCCTTCATATGCACCACGTTGTTTTATATTCACGACTCGTCTTCCACAAGGGAAACACTTGTATTATTTATGTCATTAATCTGACAAAAAAACGTAGGCAATCTACTTGCTTACTAATACTAAATTTATTATTAAAGGGCTTACCGTCACCAATAATCATAACGAATGTACCATAGAAGTTTAAAGATTTTTTTTTCTTTAGTTTAAATACAACACATTATCTACAGGATTTTTTTATTTTATGGCCTCTTTTTATTATTTTAGTTAACGTTTTTTCCTAATTATGATATAATTATGTACATACATGTATTAACACATACAACACAGTAATTTGTTGCCTATGACATTTACAGTAAAAACGAATTGATGTTTCTTATTTGTCAATAATCAAAATACATTTGCAGTAGTGGTGAAGTTATTTAATGGTTTTTTTTTTTTTTTTTATACCACTTAGGTGGCAAACAAGCTTACGGCCCGCCTGATGGTAAGCGGTCACCGTAGCCTATGGACGCTTGCAACACCAGGGGTATCACTTGCGCGTTGCCGACCCTTCAGAAATCTAATAACTTCTTTCTTGAAGAACTCCATACTGTAGTCCTTGCAGAAAACCTTGGCAGGGAGCTCATTCCACAACTTAAGCGTTCGCGGGAGGAAGTTTTTCTGAAACCGCACTGTACGCGACCATTTAGGTTCTAAAGTGTGAGAATGAATTCCCTGCCGATGGCGAGCGGTGCGATGGTAGAAAGTAGCCGTGGGCATCATTTCGAACAATTTCTCAGAACACAACCCATTGTAGAAGCGATAGAACACACACAGTGAGGCAAAGTCTCTCCTCAGACGTAAGGGCTCGATACCGCAAGTGAGTTTGGAATCGTCGACAATTCTCACAGCCCGTCGTTGAACCGAGTCAAAAGGGCCAAGCTGGTATCCGGGTGCACCTGCCCAGAGATGGCAGCAGTACTCCATATGGGGCTGAACCTGCGACTTGTAAAGTAACATCCTTTGCCCCGACGTGAAGTACTGCTTCGCTCTGTTGAGTACACCAAGTTTTTTGGACGCCAGCTTTACCTTGTCTAGCAAATGATCTCGGAACTGAACATCGCTGGAGATGTCGACACCAAGGATCCCAATGCTCTTGGAGATGGAGAGGGGAGTGTTCTGGAATTGTGGGACCACAATTAATGGAGTTTTCTTAGCGGTGAACGCGCACACTTGTGTCTTTGTAGGGTTGAATCGGACCAAGTTTACCCGTCCCCAGTCAGAGACCTGGGACAGGGTGGTCTCGATTTGAGACACAAGTTCTTTGCGGTTTTCCTCCACATCGGAACGAGGGATGTTTGCACGACCCGTGTAAAAAGCGTCTCCAGTACTGTCATCTGCATAGCAATGTATGTTGTTGATGTCCAACATGTCATTGATATGCAGTAGAAACAGCGTAGGAGACAGCACAGAGCCTTGCGGGACACCAGCATTAATGTCCATGCTATCAGAGCAACTACCGTCAACTACGGTTCGTATGCGTCTGCCGGACAAAAAGCTAGCCACCCATTTGCACAAACCCTCGGGCACTCCGTAAGATGGCAACTTCGATAGAAGACCGCGGTGCCAGACCCGATCGAACGCCTTCGCTATGTCCAGGCTACATGCCAATGCCTCCCCCTGACTCTCAATGGCTAGTGCCCATCGGTGTGTGAGATACACTAGAAGGTCACCAGTCGAGCGACCGTGGCGAAAGCCATATTGACGGTCACTGACCAGATCGTGTACTTCTAGGTATCTTAGAAGCTGTGTGTTGATCACACGCTCCATCACCTTAGAGAGGAGAGAGGTAATAGTTATTGGTGTCTATGGCTATTTTTGAAATTCATAATATCATATAGAATATCTTCAAATTTTAAATAGTCTTAGATACTCTTGCTGTTAAGAAAAATCATTTAAAACCAATACAAAAGTTTTACTGGCCAAAACACGAGCATATTATTATTAAAATTATTAACTTAGAGACTTTTACGATAACGTAACTTCTAAATTTTCAAAAAAAAAAGAAAAATCGGTGTTTGATTGCTATAAACTTTTTAATGATTTTGAATCACAATTAAAACCTGTTTCTTTTGTCTGGTGAAATCAGAGTTTAGGAAAGCCTTTTTACTTCACTTCACTTCACATACAATTAGTTCGCTTTCGCGCTCGTGAAATGCTATAATTTAGAATTTAAATTTAAATCAGCTAATGAAGGTAAGTTCTTTTCATAAAATATAGCTTAGCAATAACTAGCTAATTCGAGCAGTTATCTGCCAACTTACTTCAACTCATAAAAATTAAAAATAAGGAAAAATTTGTGAGCATTTCACATAAATATACTTTGTACACTGGAATGAGTGAAAACTTACTAAAATATTTATTTTTAACTACGGTAAGTTTTGTCAAACTCAACAAAATCATATTCGTTTATACACTTAAATGACTAAGTTAGTTTTCGCACTGCTAAATTTGTTTTAAGTATGGGTTTTTGGGTCACCACAATCATTTATAGTGAATTTTCTTTACAAATCTAGTAGCGATTTCAATCAAATGTTTCGAAGTAAAACTAACAACTTAAATATATGTCATAAAATAATAATCACTAAATTCATTTAGTTATTTTGTCCTTTTATGTGTAGGGTATAATCGTTGCATTTGGTGAGTTTTGACATTTCCTATCTCAGTTATACAAAGAGCTATGGAGGTAAGATAGCGAAATGAAAAGAAAAAAATGGACCAGAGTGACATTCAAAACTCATTTTTGTTAAAAGTGTCACTTAGTTAATTTTCGCTCTACGGGGATGATTTTTTTTTGGACACTTACAGAAAAAAACAAAATAAGGGTTATGTATTTGAGACATAATTCTCATTTGGTTTTTTATCATAAAATTGTAATTAATTTAAGTATTTTATTTACTAATAATGCATAAAATTGTTTGCAACTATTCACCGTTACTTTATAACAAATTTTACAAACCAGACCAATTTTGTTTTTCTGTGTAAGTAACACTAGCCTCCAAAATTCCGAATTCTCACGAATCAGTCAATTCACGCTCAGGTGTGAATCAATTTCATTGCTTATTTGCGTTCTAGTTGGCTATTTACTTAGTTACTTAACACGTTGTTGTTGGACGAATTGCCTTACAATCTTTAAAATTACAGCGCAAATGACGTGATTGGACGGACACTGGAGTGAACCTTAAACATTGTGCAAAATTTCTTGTTTCTAAGATTTAAAGAATTGGCAGATGAACCAATATCAAAATACTGTGTGACTTTTGAGGCAAGGAATCCTAAGATAAACACGTAAAATATAGGCAACCGCAGTTATTGTAAAAATTAGTTCCTTTAGTCAGGAAAATTGATATTACCTCTGTAAATTCAACGCGAGCTGGATCACCCAATATTGTACCGTCTGACTGAACGTATCCAGCATAGTTGATGAGCTGAGGATTCCAAATTCTGTAGTCGTGCTTTCCATCTGTCCGTTGTGGGAATATCGTTATAGCTGACCTAAAAAAATTGTATTCAATTAAGAGGCCACACTACCTAAATTACAATTTTCTTGAGAATAATTACTTTCGATGCAATTGCCTTAAGAGATGTGACTAAAATTGAATAATCGTGTCTTACGGAATATAGCTTAAATATGTTTAGTAAAAAATCCAATTTTAACCGCTTTTCAAACTGTATTGGCTAAGAAAGAGTTTGGTAAAGCATAGTCGTATTAGTCATTCAAACCCTTATAAAAAGCACGTTTTGATAGGACTAAGGCATAATTAATTAATTATTAATTTATTTATTGTATTTTAATGAAAAAATCAGTGAGTTAAGATGTACTTAGTTGCACTACTCACGCATGCACTGTTGCTTAGTTAAATAACGCGTTGTCATTGTCTCTCTTTACCCAAGTTTACTGCCAAGTAACACTGCCTCTTAACTAAAGTTAGTCTATAAGTAAATGATTTACGAGTTTGAACTTTTTATATTACATCACTTAGTACGAAGAAAATATGTTTTTCGATACAATAAGCTTGTTAAATAGAAAAGTCTACCATTTCGTGTAAGCGCTATTGTTTATCCCTAAATCATATTAGTATTTTTTATATGGCTTTGATCTTAGTGACAGTAATATTAAGCTGATTCTGATAATGGTTCGTGATAAAAGGGTTTCTTATCAACCTCACGTTAACCAGGTGACGTTATGCGAAGTAAACTTACATGGTACATGTTTGCATTTACGCTAAAACCGCTAGAATCATTCAAAGTTGCACAATAAGGGTTCCTTATTACAGTTACAATGGTACACTGATATTTATGTATAAACTCTCTCTCTAAGATAAAGAGATGAGCTTTTAAGGTTTAATTGCTCTGTTTTTACATTTAGGGCCAGTTTTTTTAGCTTGCAATTTCTCGCAAATTTAGCAAATTTGGCAATCATGTCACACTGACAGCAGAAATAGCAAATAGATTTTTCAACGAAACAGTAAGAGACAGCACGAAAGCAAATGCAATAATATAAGCTAAAAAATCATGTCCTTAGACTTCCAGTCCAACAAGCTTTTCTAATCCGGTGGTGAAAAATCAAAACTACAGTCGCCATATTGATATGGTGTGAACTGTCGACGACACTAGCGTTTAAACACCCAGAATAGAAAAGTTTGTTGCAGTAAATGTTATGATTGTTACCTTATATTTCCTTTATTTGTTGCATATTTAATATGATTGCAAAGCGCTTCGAACATTCCACTCGCGGTTGTCACTTCCCTGCAGTCAAACGTCTGTCGAAATAAAAAAAAATGTGTAAATGTATAAATAGTTTACAACCAACGTGATTTAATATTACATCCATCGATTGGTTCATAGATGGAATTAGCTTAATTTTTTTATAAAAACATGTGAGCTTTGATATAGTGCAATCTGATCATACGGTTTTTCTCTACCTAAATCAGTTGGTAACCTGTTTCAAAAATTTATTTGCATTTTTGTCTTTAAATGTGGCCTTTAAAATCATTAATTTATTATAACAACGATGCCATAATGTAAATTTTTATTATATATTTTTATTTTCTAAAAAGAGTCTTAAATAACTTGCGAAGTATTTAGCCAAAGTTAAAAACTTATAATAATAAGTAACTCATTTTTTCTATTTATAATTTTTACAAATGAGTAAGTCTTAGTGTATTACATATGTATAGTATATTAGTATGTTTTAGTATTAATTTTTGTCTATTTTAGTTTAAGTTAATTGTATATTATTATTTTCCTGTTACTTAGTATTTTGGCAGCCCTTATTAAAAGTTTATGACTCGAAAAACTGCCTCAAAACATTAATTGTTATAGTTGTCTCTTAACATTTGTACCTACTTACATATTAATTTTTATTCAAATAAATTTTTTTGACGAAATGAATTGAATGTTAAAAATAATGCTTTTGGTAAATAAAACTCAGCTCTCTTGATTTTAGATAAACATACGTTCATACATAAATAGTTTCCGTTTCAGGTACCAAAGACTGCCACTTGCTACGATCGCGGCACACACTTCTGCTTCAACTACACGCATGCTTTCATACACATTCGACGTTTTAGAATACTCTTGACCTCGCCTTCTCCAAGGACGGACTCAATTTGATTGAGAAACTTTCGCCGAGGTCTACCTCTACCGACCTTTCCAATTACTTTTGCTTTATAAATTTGTTTGGTGCATCTTTTTTTATTTATCCTCTGAAGATGCTTAAACCATCTTAATATAAACTTTCTCAATCATTTCCACACTTCCTTTCACACCGCAACACTCCCTTATTTACACTATTAGTTAGTCATATAACAAAGTTATGAGTTTTGAGAGTTCCATACCCATAGGGTAAAAATGGGACCCTATTACTAAGACTCCGCTGCCCGTCCTTCCGTCCGTTCGTCTGTCCATCCGTCCTTCTGTCACCAGGCTGTATCCAATGAACCGTGATAGTTAGACGGTTGAAATTTTTACAGATGATGTATTTCTGTTGCCGCAATAACAAAAAATACTAAAAAATAGAATAAAATAAATAGTGAAGGGAGCTCACATACAACAAACGTGATTTTTTTGCTCGATATTGATAACGGCAACAGGTAAACGCTTAAATTTTCACAGAATATTAATTTATATATATTTACTTTAAAAATAAATAATTAAATTAAAATAAAACAAATATTTAAGGGGGGATCCCATACAACAAACGTGATTTTTTGCCGTTTTTATAGATTATGAATTAATGATACGGAAGTAAGTAAGAGAGGTAGGGCACTGCAAGTATTCGCTCGAATAAGCTGCCCGAACAAATAAAGCGGGGCATAGCGAGTACTTGCTCGAATGAGCGGCCCGAACTGGGGAAGTACCTCCACCTTACAGAAAACCGCGGCCACAATAACACTAACATTGAGTAGTGTTGTGTTCCTGGCGGTGAGTAAGGTTGCCAGAGCTCTCTCTTTGAGGATTCGCTGCGCGGACAGCGGAGGACCGACGGTGCTTGTTGCTGTCATTGCTCGGCGTAGACGCGGCGTGCTGGTTCGGCGGTCAGGGAGACCTGATGAAACGGCTGACCGCTGGCCGCCCGCAGGTTGAACGGGTTCCCGAACCCAGGGATCACTTAATCTCCGCCCTGGGAGGCTGATCCGCCAACCTGTGTAAAGTCTCTGAAGTAGTAGTCGTGCCGGAGAAGGAGACCGGAGTGGACCCGGCTACTACAACAGAGGGGGATCAGGGGCCCTTCCGCCCGCCGTGCCAGCAACCGCATCATCTGTGTTGAGCTTCGGCAGTCTTAGTACCGCAACTTTTTGTCTTCTAAGCTGTCTGTGCAGTGAATCCTCATCCGTAGTCTAAGTTACTTCAAACAAATTGGCCAGGAACAGAAAAAAGAAAAGAGTTTTGACAGCGGTTACTCCATCCACATATAATGTAGATTTTTGCAACATAAGGGGTATTCACGCAAATCTTAACGCAGTCCATCACCATCTCGAGACTGCGCAGCCAACCATTCTTTTTCTAACGGAGACGCAGATATCCTGCCCGGCCGACACATCATACCTTCGTTATCCCGGCTACAAACTCGAGCACAATTTTTTGAGTCGTGCCGGTGTATGTATGTTCGTCCGGGAGGATATCTGCTGTCGCCGACTTCATAGCCTTGAAGACAGGGACCTGTCGATATTGTGGGTGCGCGTAGATCATGGGGGCCACACTCGTATCTATGCGTGCCTATACAGGTCTCATAGCGGTGACACGGACGTAACTCGACTCTTCACGCACCTGAGTTTGACGACTGACAAAGTTCTAGAGCAATATCCTACAGCAGAAGTAGTTATTTTGGGAGACTTTAACGCCCACCATCGTGAGTGGCTCAGTTCTCGAACCAATAACTATGCAGGGATATCTGCTCATGAATTTGCTCTGACCTATGGATTCTCTCAGCTGGTACTTTCTCCAACGAGAATACCAGATATAGAGGACCATACAAGCTCCTTACTGGACCTTCTGCTGACTACACGTCCGGATGGATACTCCGTCTCAGTGGATGCGCCTCTTGGCTCCTCGGACCACTGTCTCATCCGGACTCGATTGTCATGCACACAACCCGATCCTTCTGGGCCAACTAATTGGCGTCGTGTGTGGCATTATAAGTCGGCAGACTGGGATGGATTGCGAGAATTTTATGCATCGTACCCGTGGAGGCAGATCTGCTATAGCTCAGAAGATCCTGACGTCTGCGCAGCCGCAGTCACTGAGACAATCCTCGCTGGTATGGAATGTTTCATTCCTAACCTGCGAGTAGCTGCCGGCGTCAAAAAACGACCGTGGTTTAATAGGCCTTGCAGAGAAGCTAAAATTCTTAAGCAAACTGCGTATGAGGCTTGGACCACGGCTCGTAATAATAAGGATCCGAATATTTCTGAGTTAAAACGCAAATTAAATGCTGCCTCGAGGTTCAGTAAGAAAGCAACTGCCAGAGCAAAATTCCAATTCATCGGCAAAATAGGTGGGCGACTTGCGAGCTATCCTTCTGGGAGTCGTGCTTTCTGGTCGCTCGCTAAAGCTGCCGAGGGGAACTTCTGCCAGTCGTCATTACCACCACTGCGAAAGACCGATGGTGACTTGGCCCACAGTGCAAAAGAGAAAGCCGATCTATTGGGCAGTCTCTTTGCCTCTAACTCGAATGTGAACGACGAAGGCGCTGTACCACCTACTTTACCGTGGTGCGGTAAGACCATGCCGGAAATCACTATAACACAGCGCGAGGTCCGGCGGGCGTTGCTTTCCCTAGACGTTCATAAGTCGAGTGGGCCAGACGGCATACCAGCAGTGGTGCTTAAGCAGTGTGCTCCTGAGTTATGTCCTGTACTCACGCGCCTCTTCACGCTTTCCTACCACACTAGGCAATTTCCGTCTTCATGGAAGACTGCAAATGTGCACCCGGTGCCCAAAAAGGGCGATAGATCAGATCCATCGAATTACAGGCCTATCGCTATAACCTCTCTCCTCTCCAAGGTGATGGAGCGTGTGATCAACACACAGCTTTTGAGATACCTAGAAAAACACGACCTGATCAGTGACCGTCAATATGGCTTTCGCCACGGTCGCTCAACTGGTGACCTTCTAGTGTATCTCACACACCGATGGGCACTAGCCATTGAGAGTCAGGGGGAGGCATTGGCATGTAGCCTAGACATAGCGAAGGCGTTCGATCGGGTCTGGCACCGGGGTCTTCTATCGAAGTTGCCTTCTTACGGAGTGCCCGAGGGTTTGTGCAAATGGGTGGCTAGCTTTTTGTCCGGCAGAAGCATACGAGCCGTAGTTGACGGTAGTTGCTCTGATAGCATGGACATTAATGCTGGTGTCCCGCAAGGCTCTGTGCTGTCTCCTACGCTGTTTCTACTGCACATCAATGATATGTTGGACATCAACAACATACATTGCTATGCAGATGACAGTACTGGAGACGCTTATTACACGGGCCGTGCAAGCATCCCACGTTCCGTTGTGGAGGAAAAGCGTGAAGAACTTGTGTCTCAAATCGAGATCGGTCTGTCCAAGGTCTCTGACTGGGGGCGGGAAAACTTGGTCCGATTCAACCCTTCAAAGACACAAGTCTGCGCGTTCACCGCTAAGAAAACCCCATTCACTGTGGTCCCACAATTCCAGAACACTCCCCTCTCTATCTCCAAGAGCATTGGGATCCTTGGCGTTGACATCTCCAGCGATGTTCAGTTCCGAGATCATTTGCTAGGCAAGGTAAAGCTGGCGTCCAAAAAACTTGGTGTACTCAACAGAGCGAAGCAGTACTTCACGTCGGGGCAAAGGTTGCTACTTTACAAGTCGCAAGTCCGGCCCCATATGGAGTACTGCTGCCATCTCTGGGCGGGTGCACCCGGATACCAGCTTGGCCCTTTTGACTCGGTTCAACGACGGGCTGTGAGAATTGTCGACGATCCCAAACTCACTTGCGGTATCGAACCCTTAAGTCTGAGGAGAGACTTTGCCTCCCTGTGTGTGTTCTACCGCTTGTACAATGGATTGTGTTCTGAGGAATTGTTCGAAATGATGCCCACGGCTACTTTCTACCATCGCACCGCTCGCCATCGACAGGGAATTCATTCTCACACTTTGGAACCAAAATGGTCGCGAACAGTGCGGTTTCAGAGAAACTTCCTCCCGCGAACCCTTGGGTTGTGGAATGAGCTCCCTGCCAAGGTTTTCTCTAAGGACTACAGTATGGGGTTCTTCAAAAAAGAAGTTATTAGATTTCTGAAGGGTCGGCAACGCGCGAGTGATGCCCCTGGTGTTGCAAGCGTCCATAGGCTACGGTGACCGCTTACCATCAGGCGGACCGTAGGCTTGTTTGCCACCTTAGTGGTATAAAAAAAAAAAAAAAAAAAAAACTCGCACTTGGCCGATTTTTTTTGTACCATTTCCTATTAATTTAATTAGTATTGAAGTAATATTATTTTTTCATGCACATATGTTGTCAAGTCTTGTGTTTACCAAAATATTTGTGAAATATGACGGAACCAGTTAATAAACTGCGGGACAATCAGGTGTGTTCAATCCATGTTATTTACATAAGCAGATAGAAAAATTAGAAGGGACTACGAACTTTGCCAATTGGAAATTTCAAATAAAATTTCTATTAATTGACCATGGGCTATGGAATGTAGTCAACAATTGCGATTGTTCAACAGTTGTTACGGCTGATCAACGGGTTTATGCTGAAATCTGTCACGCAATCAAACCAAACCCTCACGTTTAAAAAGGCTGAAACCGCCGCTGATGCTTGGAATAATTTATCTAAAGCATATGAAAAATTCCGGTATAGGTATGCGACTTCATTTAAAACTAAACTAAAAAGTAAGCAAATTATGATTTGATGGATAATTATTTAGGCGACATACTTTCTTATTCATTTCGAATATGAGGAAAGTAAACACAAGCTTAATATGAAAATGGTTTCCATGACAGCTTCAGTCTCTTTTTTTTTCAATTTTTAAGGAGAACTTACAACTATTATTGACAATAGTAACATAAATAGAGGAAATAAGCCAATTAAAAGTTCCCTCCAATAGTTACAACAAAGAATATAAAAATCTAATCATAAAAAACAGTATATACCTAAATAACAAAATATTCTATGCACAAACTCCGAAGTTCGTGTTTCGTGATACCAAATATAATACATTCTTATAGTATTACTAAATTATTGAAGCTTATGGACAAAAGTGTAGTGAATATATGAGAATCAAACAAATATTGTATTAATGAATAATGATTAGGCAGAAAAAAAAGAAAAACTAAACATATGGTTTAATGCAATAGGGTTGTTTGAGAATATGTCGACATCGACATTTAAATTATCGAATTTATTTCAAGCTCTTACTAAATAGGAGTTAAGCCGGTAATTTGTCGAAGCATTGGACACATGCAGGATAGGCCACTTCCTACTAAGTCTATTTGGTACACACAAGGATACTTTATTGATCTAACTATATGAGGCGTTAAATTAATTTCAAAATCGCTTGATGAACTCATTTTAATAGGCATAGAATTTGATTCCTTCGGCTTCTTTGGAATTTGCACTTTTCACGCTTTCCCGCCTTTTTTTAAGCGCCATAATGCCAGCCAATTTATTTGAGTTGTAAGTAGTTATTGCTAGTTATAAGATAAGATATAAAAAAACTTCCTATTATAAAGTTCTTTACCTTCTCATTTTTCTATATATGTACCATTATTTGTATTATTTACATTTTATTTACCTGTAATTTCTTCCATTGTATTCGACCAATGCATCTTGACGCATTACGCCAAGCCAATTTTGCACCAAATACTAATTCGGATGTTTTCAGCTGATATGTCCCTTTTGTATCTAATTCTTTCTTAACTTCTTCAAGCCTTAATCGGTGTGATACTGAATTTTCTCTGAAAAAAACTTCTATTTTAATTATGATCACAATATTTTAAAGACTTGCTGCTTAATTAATAATGACGCAATAATATAATTTATTAGGTTATATATGCATTATTAAACTGTTAATATGATATGGTCAGTCATAATCACTTTTTTTTTGTTTTTAAGTCAATTATTACATACAATTATTTTAGGTTATTACTCTTACAGTTAATTTCTTCTCTAAGACCCACTTTTACACTTTAAAAATAACTACTTAAAAACACATGGACAGTAAATATAAAACTTATGTATTTACGAAAACAATAGCTTTCCACTCTTTATATTCGTTATAAACAAAGATTTATAGGAAGTGATCATTTCTGAAAATTTACCTGTTTATAGAACTGTAGTATTCTGTGAGAAATGCCTGTGCGTCACTGTAAACTTCTTCCACAGTCCTCGGACTGTCGGCTCTGGAAGGTATATCCATACGGCTGGACTCGCACACCTTTTCTGAGCATTTTTGATTCTGTGGAAAAAAGTATGTGCTTAGCATTTACTTTCCAGTGTTAATTTTTCATGAGCCATCCACAGAAAATACTGAGCGCTCCTCGGTTTCATTTATCAAGGAATACTGAGTGCTACTCCGTTATACAGAGCAAGGAATAATAAATGCTACTCGGTTTCACAGATCAAGGAATACTGAGTGCTACTCGGTTTTACTTAGCAAGGAGTACTATGCGGTACTAGGTTTGACAGAGCAAGGCTACTGGGCGCTACTCTGTTCCACAGAGCAAGGAAAACCAAACGCTACTAGGTTTTGCAGAACAAGGAATACAGAGTGCTACGTGCTTCGCAGTTGCACAGAACAATAAGTACTGGGCCCTACTCAGTTGCAACAGGCAAGGAATACCGGGCGTAAAAATTTAGTATATTTGTCTACCCCACTAATTAACTATGCTTATAATTCAAAGACCCATAAAAGACTATAAGCAATACTATTTCATACGAAATAGTATCAAGATTACCTTATGGTAAGTACATATTTAAACAGCAATCAATTGGAGGAGTGCAACTACTATAGCTTGACCCTCTTGTGATTGCGTTTTCCCGCTAATTATCGGAAGCCGAGCTCCTTCATTGTGCATTCAGTGGAATACATCAACGGGTCATTTCTCAATCTCAGGGCGTGTGTTCTGAATTAGACCTTACATTGGTAACCACGATCGTTATAGGTGATTAGTTTAAGTAGTAAAAGCACCTAGAAAGAGTAATGTTTTGGAGAGGTACAACTCTAGTTTTTACTCGGATGCGCCAGAAGGAGGGTTATATATATATATGTTTTTTGAGTGTATTTATGTATATTTCTTTGGCACGCTCTGTAGCTCTGTAGTCGTTAGATTTGAATCAATTATAAGAGTTACTGGGTACATACAATTCTTAAATAATAAAAAACGGCGGATTTTATGTGCGGGCTATTTTTTTTTTCAAGAGCCACGAGTTGGGTATCAAAATAAAGGGCTTTCAAAGGCGAGTACGAATATATTTAACACTTATAATAAAATAGTCAATTATAAAGAAGTCAAGTAAACAAAATTGGTATACGCAGGCGGGACTCGTTTCAATGCAAGTTCAAAATAGTGTAATATTTATGTCTCATTTATATTTGTTTTGTAACTCATCACTTTTTTGTTGAGTCATAGACTACGAAGTACCTACATAGAGGACTATTCTAATTACTTAGTAGATTACGTTGCTGTGTGCTTTTGCCAAGTCTCTCTATTATTAGTATTATAAAGAAATAAAAATAATATAATATTGATATGGTTACTATAAAATGTTGTTAGCTAACTAACAAGGTATCAATTTATGACAAAGTGGTTGGATAGCTGCTCCATTAGATAGGTAGGTACTGAATTAACCGACTTGTTTTACATTCGATTTCAAAACTGTTTATGGCAGAACGACTGCGTTGTAAGAATTGAGCATTTTTGTACATATTATGTTTTTGACGGGATCACAGTTACTCGTAAACAGTGTCAGATAGTCGTATGTGCAGGTAAAGCGGGTATTACTCCCATGGGCATACATTGCACTTCTCTCTAAGCAAAGTGCGCGTACATAGAACCCACTGGAAGAAATGATGCTTCTATTCTATCAAATTTGTATAAAAGCTGTACTGTGGTTCTTAAAATGTTTAGTATGTTTGTTCTATTGTGTAGTATGTGTTAACTTCAGCCAAAACTTCTAACTCATACATTTTAGCAAGTGTTTGGATAGCTGCTCATAGATAGGTACTCGTGGGTACTGAAATAACCACCTTGGTTGACATTTGATTGCACAACATTTTATGGCAGAAGAACTGCGTAGCGAGACTTAAGAGACTTTTTGTACATGTTTTGTTTTTGATAGGATCTCATTTCTTGTTGTAGGCAGTCACCCTTTTTTATTTTCAGGTTCAGGTTGTTAGTTTCAGTTATGTCGTTTGCCTTAGTTGCGGTCTTTCTCAAAGCCTTTCTCTCTCTCTCTCTCTCTCTGTCTCTGTGGGCTTTTGTTAGAGGCTTCGTTTGATACATTGATGTTTGACAAGTCTGAACGGTAAATGCATCTAAGTCAGAACTACAGACTAGTTAAAACTGATTAGATGTAAAGCGCCTAGACCTGTCACTGTCAAAACCGCCGCATATGCTTGACCGCATGTGAATACTGAATAACCTATGTCCTTCAATGACTCTTATGAATCGTAATAAGTAATAATGATCTTTGGGTTTAAGTGTGAAGAAACAGACAGACAAAGTTACTTTTTTTTAATACCACTAAAGTGGCAAACAAGCTTACGGTCTGATGGTAAGCGGTCACCATAGCCTATGGAAGCTTGAAAAACCAGGGGTATCAGTCGTGCGTTGCCGACCATTCAAAATTCTAATAACTTCTTTCTTGAAGACCTGGGCTACTATTAATACCGAAACATACAAATAATCCCGCAGGAATAATTATATTCTAATTACACAAGGATAAACAACAACTGTAGCAAACTGCCTAAAAACCGAATTTACCGCGGGCGCAACCACAGACAAAAGTTAGCCACAATATATATATATATATATATATATATATATAGTAGTGTTCACTTTGATAAATTTTTTTCTGTAAAGTCCTTAAAATGAAAGGATTATTTATATATATATACATATTACAACTATTAAGCATTACATATAAAAACGGAAGTATTATTAACTATTATAAATCAAAGTAAAGAAATCACGCTTGGACACAAAAAAGTGTAAGAACAATACACACACAGCAATATTACGAATAAAAAATAAAACTGAGGCCAAAAACGTCTTTTCATTGCTTAAAATCAATGACAAATTCTCTTGTTTCCCCATTATAATTAAGCAAAGATTTAGCAAAATTATTATACGACTAAATCAGGTTATTTGTTCAGAGTCAGAATTCTGTAATATTACTAATTAGCACTATACGGTTTTGGAAACCGCAACTCCCTGTTCATGCTTTTGTATATTAAATGGATGTTGATTCAATATACCTACATATATATACCTATGTATATACATATATGTGACAAAGTTGCATTATTAATTATGTACCAAAAACATCCATTTCGAATTTAAATATTTTATACCACTAAGAAGGGAGTGTTTCTGGAATTGTGGGACCACAGTGAATGGGGTTTACTTAGCGGTAAACGCGCAGACTTAGGGTTGAATCGAACCAAGTTTTCCCGTTCCCAGTCCACACTTTTCCTTTACAACGGAAAGAGGGATGTTTACACCTTTTTTTTTTTCTTTTTTTTACCACTGAGGTGGCAAACAAGCCTACGGTCCGCCTGATGGTAAGCGGTCACCGTAGCCTATGGACGCTTGCAACACCAGGGGCATCACTCGCGCGTTGCCGACCCTAAAACCGACATTATTATTACCGACCTGTGTAATAAGTAGTGTGATAATGTAGAAACGTGATTCGCGACGATTTGAGGAAAAACACTTATATTTGAAAAGTATTAATAACTGTTTTTTTTTTTGTTAATTGCACGTTTTTAATTAAATTTTATCACAATACTAAATTTTTTATTTTATATTTTATAATAAATATGAATTTCTGCACAAGAAATTAACAGAAACAAAAGTAAAACAAATGGTTTCAAATGTGTTGTTTAGTTTTTTTTTTTAAATTGTCTTTATTTTTTATTAATGCGTTTTAAATGCAATCACTAAAATGAAATAAATAGGTTTTACATCTTCATATATATTTGTAATGAAATAAATTTAATTAGTTTTTATTCTAAAAGGATTGCTAAAATCTGCACAGGAATTTATGTTGTTGATGACCAACATGTAATTGATACAACAGTAAAAACATCGTAGGAGACAGCACATAGCATTGCGGGACACCAGCAATAATGTCCATGCTATCAGAGCAACTACCGTCAACAGCCTGGTGACAGACGCATAGACGGACGGACAGCAAAGTGTTAGTCATGAGGTCCCACTTTTTACCCTTTGGGTACGGATATCTTAAAACAAACACACAGTTTCTAGTGAAAGTATGTGTAAAGATATGATTTTTAAAACGAGCAGAAAACTGCAAACTTTAGTAGGGCGCAATCTTATAACTAGTTACATATTTCTGTAGAACAAATTTTTTTAATTGGCTTTATTCGGATAGGAAATGAAAAATGTCCATTGGCGGCGTTAGAAAGTATAAAGAAACCTCCTATCATATTAACTTTTAATCGTCCTTTAGACATGAAGAGGTAAATAACGTGATTCGCGACGATTTGAGGAAAAACACTTATATTTGAAAAGTATTAATAACTGTTTTTTTTTTGTTGATTACGCATTTAATCGATGCTAAAAACACTGGGCCGCAGAGAAAGCGGGTCGGTTAAAGAAACTTCAATAACTTACAAAATATAGGAGTTAGCGTGATGAAATGAAGACAGTATTATAGACAATTTCACAGTGCTTAAAATAATGAAAGTCTTATACATTCAAGATTATGAAGTTTATTTTGAATAAAGTTAAGTAAATATGAACATTTTTCACTTCACGGGTTAATTGCACGTTTTTTATTAAATTTTATCACAATACTAAATTTTTTATTTTATATTTTATAATGAATATGAATTTCTGCACAAGAAATGAACAGAAACAAAAGTAAAACAAATGGTTTCAAATGTGTTGTTTAGTTTTTTTTTTAAATTGTCTTTATTTTTTATTAATGCGTTTTAAATGCAATCACTAAAATGAAATAAATAGGTTTTACATCTTCATATATATTTGTAATGAAATAAATTTAATTAGTTTTTATTCTAAAAGGATTGCTAAAACATTTTAAAAGTAATCGCATTTTTTATAACTGACCCGCTTATGTGTAAATAAGTAAAGTCATTTGGATCCTCCTAGTAAGTATGTAGTACCTGTATATGTTAAGTGCATACATTTGTATGTTTTAATCTTTGCCTAATAATTAGCTTAGCTTAAAAATATATGTTGTTTTGTAGCAGGTCTTCTGTTTGCTAACTAAATGCAAACCAGACCAGTCTATAAAATAAAAAAAACAGAAGCTAAGATGTGGGCAGGCTTCCTAGGTTTTGCAGATAGATTAGGTGTCAGACTCTAGACATATGCACATAAATTATTTTAATTTTTTTATGCACCAGCTGCATTAACAATATAGAAATGAAAAACTTCCTTTGCCTGTTAACGTGTCCCTGAAGCCATACTCAAACTTTCGGTAAGTAGGTATCTACGCTGAACATAATTTTTCTATACAATAAGGTACGTCGAATCATGCACAATGTCTGGGAGGAAGGAAGACATTTTTTTAAATAGATAAACTTAACCTTGGTGTTTCTTTCTACTTGGTAAAGTGTACGTAGGTTATACTAGTTTGTTTTTAACTGCTAATAATTGATTAATTCATTTGGACTTCACTACTAAACTTATAATCCGATAATGGCCTTTATAACGGTAATTAAGTAATAATTGAAAACATTTAACTGACTTTATGACAAAATGGAGATAATCAAGTCAAAATAATTTTTAGTGCCTAAACACTTTTACGAAATTGTAGATGTCTCGAGAATTTTACGTTAGTTTAAACCAGGCCTAATGTTTATTACGAATTTCCTCACCCTCATAGGTTTTCTATCACAAAAATGGTACTCAAATTACCACTGCGTCATCAGTCTTCATGTCCACTGCGTTACTAAACTAACTAAAAATAGTTTTTTTTTTTTAATTTTGAGCCCAAATATTTCGATAAAAGTTATCATTCGTGTATGCATATGTCATTCTGACTTATAAACTATGTTTTTTTAAGATTAATTAAACGTTAAAATATACAAGGGACGTTTTTTTAGGCCTCGAAAAGTATTTTGACCCATTTTTGTTTTCCTGCACGAACTCCCTAGATCTCCTAGCAAAACTCACAGTTGCTTGCCTTTTTACACGTTCTAGCTGCCGGGTATCCGGAACAGGCCTGCATATTTTTAATTTCATTGGAAATCAGAATCGGTTTCTAGTCCAACACCAGTGCTTTTCCATTACCACGCACGTATGTATTGGATACTACACAATACAGCACGCGGAAATGAAAACATGTAAAAATGACAACATTGGATCTGGATTTGAAGCTGAACACAATTACTAGTGGAGTTACAGAGCCACTCGGCGATTTCCCTGTACCAAATGATCTGTTACATGTCGTGGCAGTATCGTCTACATTGTTGACCATAATATAATCTCGCACAAAATTACAAAATGGGTTACAAGCAATTAACTGTCATATGGATTTTATATCTACTTCTTATTGTCTTCAATTTCTTTAACCGCTCTTAAGTAATAAAGGTCATCATACTTCTTTTGAAGCTTTTTGTAGATACATTCTTATTCTTTAATGGGCTAACATAAGTGAAAGTGGCGCCCTCACTACATTTTTTTAATTTCCATTAAATACAAACTCATTTTCAAAAAAGTGCTCTAATTAAAAGTTGTATGTACAAGTAAGCAAGTTTTAGAAAGTTTTATTTGCTAGATATCATTGACGTGTTCATTTATGAATGAAATGAACTTTCTAGCCTACACATGCATAATAATATATAGCGACTAAAACTTTCTAAAAATAGCTTACTTGTACTTTAAACTTTTAATTTGAGCACTTTTTCAAAATTCCTTATGTGATCAACACAAATTGAAAAATCTAATGGGAGCGCCACTTTCACTTATGTTAGCCCCTTAAGAGTTTTATCTTTTAAAGAATAACAAGTCTTGCTTTGACTAAACACAACAATCCACTTATCTACATTTATGCCCAAGCCAACATTTTTTAGACTGCTGGAGATTCTCTCCATAGCTGTACTTTTGGTTTGTTTCCATACACCACTGTGGATCCGGCTGCCGGAAAAATGGCTACCGGTACATATAAAAGCGCTTATACAAGCCTTTAAACCTTTTTGTCTTTTTGAAAGGTCACTATAAAGCTGGTGGTGAATTATCCCCGAGATAGCACAATGAATTGCATACGCATTTCACAATCATCCCGTTGTTGTGAAACAGTTGCGGTCCACATATCCGGACAATGTTAATATTTGAATTTCGTTAATATTTATGTAAACATTAACTTGCTAATTTCCACTGGGTTGTGGTGACTGGTAATTTAACCTGTACGAACAAACATACGTAATTGTTGTCAACGTTTTTTGTATAGTGATATAATATACCATTGTGTGCAATACAAGGCAATTTTTTCATTTCTATTCTTATTTAGTACTTGCACTGCAATAGATAGGTACTTGAGATTAAATCATATTCCTTTTTGTTACAATCAATAATAATAAGTGCTTTGTTTACATTTCTCCGATTTTTACTAGAAAATCTATTTACTTTATATGTGATATTAAAACTGCTACAAAAATGTATTTCCTTTATATGCAAAGAAAAGATATAGCCAAGCAAATGTTTATAGATATTTTTTTCATACTAGAAAAAAATAGCGTCATCTATTGTTACATTTTAAAACTACGTGAAACATATATAGTGAACTCGCTAACATACTAAATGCAATCACGTTGGTCATGCCACTAAGTTAATTTTTAACACCTCCGAAACAAAAAGGCTACGTCTACTTGACGACACGAAAATGGTATTACGACATTATCCGAGTATTTCTATGAATTGGACTTCATGTTTTATATTATGTAATAGAAACCAAATATGGCGGCGCCGAATGACATTAAACTACAAATACACACCCACGCCTAAATAACTATATTAGCTTCCTTCAATACTGGCTGACTATCAATTTTGTTTGACATAGTATTAGTAATAAATTAACACATGATTAGTTGTCAAGCATAAGATGGATGTCATAAAATCGTCAAGACGAGAAAATTAGCATAACATCGAATTTTATTTTTTTTCAATGGGTGTATGTTTATCTTCTATATTTAATCTTTCTTTGAAAATCTCCAATAGCTGAGTATTATAATATTGATATCATTTATTTTATATGTTTTTAAACTAATATTTTTAAGGTTACATAAATAATCCAAGATGGACCCTGGATTGAGGTTGTTTTAATCATCTTTAAATATGATTAAAAAAAAATGTACTTACCTATAGGTATGTTTAAAAAAATATTCATTTTATATAGTTCTTTCTTTATTCGATGCTAATAAGTCACCTTCCCTTTAGTTTTTAGAAAGAGAAAAAAATAAAATTACATACGTTTTAGTAAGGCATATCAATGGAGATGAATATAACCAAATGTCCAGAATCCATAGAAATATTTCTGCTGTCCAAGTTGCTGACTTGCTGACTAAGTTCCTGACTTCATATATCAACATAACGTGCATACCACAAGTAATATCTTAAGGCCCCTCTTACAGCCGATTAGCGCCGCCATTTGATATCCTTAATTTACTCTTCGTAGAAAACGAATTTCTAAAATCTAAATGTCGCAAATATAAAGCTGGTCATAAGCTATTTTTAGAAGGTTTTATATAGTATCTAAATAATATCTGTGAGTTGTAGTTGGCATTTCTGCTAAAAGTGGCCGTTTTTAGCAGAAAAGCTAACTACAACTCACAGATATTATGTAGAAACTACATTAAACTTTCTAAAAAAAGCCTATGGCCAGCTTTATATTTGCGACATTTGGATTTCAGAAATTCGTTTTCTACGAAGAGAAAATTGAGGATATCTAATGGCGGCGCTAGTTAGCTGCTATATGCGCCTTAAATAGTTTTGTTTTGCTTATGTGTGTACGGCACTTAATCCAGATTTTATATAAAACTAGCTGTCTAGGTGTATGTTGTTTCGCGATAGCTGATACTAAAAAAATTGCTATAAATTGTATGCAACCTCTACCGCCTATCTTTTCTCTCTTCCCTCTTTTACACTTAGTCTTTCTCACTCATCCCATACAAAACAAGTTCGATTCATTGCTTAAAACACGTAATTTATCCAAAACTCTGTAAAAGCAGTTTAACTTATTATAGAAAATAAAGGAATGTCATGTGTGTTCAGTAAAATTCCTCATCATCAAAATTTAAAGGACCTACTTACACTGTCGAGCAAAAAAAAAAGATTCTTACATAGAATGTGTTCGTTTTGGGATAAAAAGTTTCCAAATTTGATACTTTTCACAATTTTGAAAACACTAGTTTTGCCACCTTCGTTCATAAGCGTAGCTTTGAAACTGTACACACAAAATTACTGGTAGCAAAACGAACGGTCGACGTACACACCCATGTGTAAAATAAAACTTTTTTTTTCTAAAAATTTGTTTCATCTTTACTAGTTTCTGAAATATTGTCGTTTATTTGAGAGACTAGTAATTTTTGCTTGTCAGTGTACCAACAAACTTTTGGACTGAAATAAAACTTTATAATTTAAAATTATTGTAAAAAAACAATGATTTTTTTTCATCCTACTTATATTATAAATGTGAAAGTTTGTTTGGATGGATGTTTGTTACTCTTTCACGCTTCAACCACTGGGCGGATCGGGATGAAACTTGGCATACATTTAGGTTAGGTCCTGGAATAGCATATGGGCTACTTTGCCCCGAAATTCTCGCCGAAAAAACTATAACCGAGCTTCAATGAACAATAGCTATAGCAACAGTTTGATATAGCAAACTTCATTAGTGTAATTAAGGAGTAAATCACAGTCGCCGATAACCGAATTCAGGGCGGAAGGGCAGGCGGAGCCGCTGGCAAAGTCTAGTTACTTATAATATTAACTTTAATGTGAGATTTTCCTTGACAGTTGTGAGAGGAAATCCCGTTTGACTAAATTTTTGTTTCCGAGAATACTCGTGGTAAGATAATAACATGTTTTTGACTCGTATACAACGCCATAAACATGGTCAGATAATAGGGTCACAATATGTTTTGAACTGGAAACAAGTTTATTATTTTATCAATAATAAATATAATTAAGGCTTTTTAGGGATAAAGGGAAAACGGAACTCTTTTCTGTCTCTCTGCATGTCGAAGAGGTATTTCTTAAACGAAGTTACTTCGAAACTAGAAATTTGTGCACCAGATGGCGCTTTTCTACATTATTGATAGAATAGGCAGTACGTAAAGCGCGCGAGTTGCGTTCATTTGTCATTATCGCCCGTAGGGTTTATGAACTCCCACTTTGTCTGTGGGGAAAAAGTCCATGGGAGTAATTATGGTCTTAGATCCCGCTTTACTAGCACGTAATGACACTATTTACAAGTAAGTGTGATGATATAATATTTAAGTATTCCAATCTCAATGTGTGTTTATATCTGGTCTTCATAAAATCTATCTACATTACAAGATGCAAAATTAATAAGAATAAAAAATAATAATGATGTTAGCGTGCAGATATGAAAAGGCAAAACATTACATGCCTCGACAACGTATTTTATTTGCATAAAGCTGAACACTAATAGATGATGGTTCCTTTTATAGAAGTGCGAAGTAATTATTGATTGCTAAATAACCACGGAGCAGATCATTAATTGCAAGGATTTACCGTGAACTCAACAAGGATATAATACATAGTTCAAATGAATCTCGTAAAGTAGAATAGGTTCAGTTTTTAGGGTTCCTTACACAACGAGTACCTATTACCGAGCCTATACGCTGTCTGTCTGTCAGACCATTAAAGTACTCTTAGATCGAAATAGAAGCCTGAATTTTTCACAGAATACGTGCTATAATGGCGGTTTTTTAACAAATAATAAAAAGTAAAAAAAATCTAAATTCAAAATTAAATTAAATTCCTTTTTGGTCGATTAAAATACTAATTTATTCAAGCTTAAATTTGACCGTGATCATTGTATGAACTATGCTTTAGAGCTCAAAAACAAATAATAAAAACCGGCTAAGTCCTGAGACGGGCTCGAGCCATTGCCATCTTTACTTTCTTGGCTAGGTTATGACACTGAATGCATTGAGATATCGTAGAATACAGTGTATAAAAGTGAAACAATTTTTTTTTAAATTTTCCGAAATAAAAAGTAGCTTATGTCCTTCTCCGTATTTTCAACTATCTCTATACAACATTTCAGCTCAATTGCGGCAGGATTGACCATCAAGCTTAAAGTTATTCCCGCGGAAACCTTTGAATTTTCCGGGAAAAAATTGTCTATGTCCTATTACAGGACCTATAACCTATATGTGTACCAATTTTCAACCCGATCCCTCCAGTGGTTGAAGCGTGATTAAGTAACAAACATTCACACTTTCGCATTAATGATATTAGTGAGACAAGTATTTTTATTTATGAACATTAATTGTATAGTTAGGTTAGGTTAGTTAGTAGCTGGAAATATAATAATGATTAATTGCATTATTATAGAAAGCGTACTTTAATCTAATCTAGATTTTAAAATATTCGTCATAAATTGTGTGATAACAGAATAACCCAAACACCATAAGCGAATGTTTACCTGATAAAGATAAGATAGTAAGAAATACGGTGATAGTATAACAAGGTATATAGATGAAATTTTCTCAGAAGTACCTACTTGTTAGAGCCTGACATTTTTATAACAGTGTAAGAGACACTTATAATGTAAGCAGGATAAAGGTTAAAGAGATAATGGAGTATAATAGAGCTATTATATGCAAAATAAATTGAAGGTGATGAGATTGCTTAGGTCTTAGCAACAGCATGAGATTGCGCCACAATGGAATATTTGATTTTTTTCTGAAAACACTAAAAAAAAACGACGATTAAGCTTTGAGCTAGCAGACGATTAAACTTTGAGCTCGCACCGATATAATAAAAAAAAAAATCATGCACAAAAATTTATTTGCAATAGAATACTCATTTGATTACTCATTTTTTTCTCGTTTAGAAAGGTCGGCTAAATCATCATTTACATTTATTTGGCGGTTAATATTAAAAAAAAAAACAATATTCATTTATACCTATTTATTTGCTTTAATCAACACATTTTGATTAAGTACAAATAAAAACTCACGTTTGTCAAAACAATTTGTGTAAATCAACAATGAATTATTGAAATATAACTGAACGGAACTTCTTTCATCCAATTTTAGGTACCTAAATCATACAATATATATAATACTAGATACCAGGACGTCAGTGACGCGACGCCTTTTGCCATTTGCTGTTGAAACGCTCGAATCATGACAACTCTATCAATGTATAATAAACAGGTTAGTTACAATTTCATTATATGTATGTAAAGATTTATAAGGTTTCATGATTAATAGTTTAATTTTTATAATTTATAAAATGTTTCTATTCTGTTCCTTGTTAAATACTTACTAAAAGTCGTATGACTCATTCTCAAGGTAACTGACCCTATCTCTTCGAACCTGATCTAATTCAAAACGTGCATTCCACTTTCTAAGAACACCGCAGATCCGCCTCACAGAATTTCACGTAAGTTTTTTGTTACCTCCGCATTTAAAATAGCTAAGAGGCAGTATTGTTATCCAAGTATTGTAATCAAGGCTCTTCGCGGGGTATTTCCCGTATCCGTTTAGATCTCCAGTATGATTGGCTTCGGGTCGCCTTCCGTGACGTAATCTGTGTACTTGTAACTGGTGTCTACAGTAGTCTTAACATGATAAGTTACGTAACAATCATCTTTAGGTACAGGTTTTTAAATATAGATATATATTTTTGAAATAAATATATAAGAAAGACATATAGGTAGGTACATATTACATTTAAGGATTTTTATAAAAATTCTAGAAATTCAAATTTCAAATTCAATATAATTTATTCATTTAAGGCTACAATAATTGAGCACTTATGAATGTTACTACGCCATCGGTTCGTAAGTCTACAGGGCGGGAGACCTTGTACTGAGAAGAACCGGCAAGAAACTCAGCAAGGGCATTTCTTTTCTCCCTTTCTCTTACAGCGTCCAATTAAAATATTGGAAAATGCCCTCCCTATCATAAAAGGACACTTTCCATTACAAACATAAAAAAAAACATGAAATATAAAGCACAAGCACAACATAAAAAAGTATCTAATATAAACAAAAGAAGGTTTATGTATTCATCACTAAGAAATAATCAATGTCTTACAGTATTAAGAAACAAAACAAAAAAGTAAGACTAAATACTAAGAATACAAAGAAGTTTGCAAGAGCTCGGCGGCACCCGTTCACGAATATGACACATGAATCAGCCATCGCTTCGCTCAACCATGTTTTAGGGAACGTAACGACCCAACATACACGCCACCACCGCAGAGACACTTCGAGAGAGCATGACACACTCAAGCAACTCCAATAAAACTTCGATTGTACTAGTTACAATGTGTGTAGTAAAGGAACAAAATATAAGAGGAGAAGATTGGAAGGTTCGTAATGCTTTACTACCGAGAAGCAACGGCAATAAACTCACTAGTTAATCTTTTATACATCATATAAAAATACAATATAGCCTTACACTAGGTAATAACATAATTTACAATGTTTTTAATTTAAAAAAAAAAAAAATTCAAATGCCCCAATACAAATCAATTAAGTTCTAATTTTTCCAAGCATTTTTATCATTTATGTATTCATCAACTTTGTAATAGCTTTTTTTCACTAAACTATCTTTGACATATATTTTAAATTTATTTGAGGGTAAATTAACCTCATGTTCTGGAATTTTATTGTAGAAAAATACTTTGTATTGCGAAAGAGCTATGTACCTTCTGAAGACGACATTTTGAAACTACCAATTTATCCTTATTCCTTGTATTAACACTGTGGAGGTCACTATTTTTAGCAAATAAGTGACAATTTTGGCGTACATACATTATACAAGCGAAGATATATTGGCAAGGAACAGTTAAAATATCAATTTCCCTAAATAGTTCCCTAAGAGAAATTCGAGGTCCTAATTTATAAATTGACCGTACTGCTCTCTTTTGCAAAATAAAGACTGTATCAATATCAGCTGCCTTACCCCAAAGCAAAATGCCATAAGACATGACGGAATGGAAATAGCTAAAGTAGACCAAGCGAGCAGTGTCAACATCTGTAAGCTGCCTAACTTTCCTAACTGCATAGGCAGCTGAACTGAGTTTTCCTGCAAGAACTGAAATGTGAGGGTTCCACTGCAGCCTATTGTCTAATGTAATACCTAGAAACACTGTTGAGTCTAATAGTTCTATTTCTTCTCCGTTTAAGGATAATTTCTACTTATGTTTCTGACATTTGGCATCATAAATTTTAAACACTTAGTCTTTTTCGCATAAAGAAGTAAATTATTTGCCGTAAACCACTGAAGAACCTGAGAAAGCGCACTACTTACGTCGTCAAAATTAGTTTTATTTCTTTCAACTTTAAATAAAAGAGATGTGTCATCAGCAAATAGTACAATCTTGCACAGCTTCTCCACAAAGAAAGGCAAGTCATTTATGTAAATTAAAAATAGAAACGACCTAAAATAGAACCTTGAGGAACTCCTAATTTTACTTCAGAGCCATTGGATTTTACTTCATTGATTTGAACCTTCTGTATTCTACTACTCAAATATGAGCGGATAAGCTCAAGAGCCAAATCTGCAATACCATAATGACTCATTTTCCGTATAAGAGATTCATGTTGCACGCAGTCGAATGCCTTTGATAGATCACATAAGATACCAATAGCATTTTGTGACTGTTCCCAAGCAGCAAATATATGCTGTATAAGGGCAACACCTGCGTCAGTTGTGGAACGCCCTTTTGTAAAACCAAACTGTTGAGGATGAAGTAATCCATTTAAGTTAAAATGTTTAAGCATCTGATTGAACATAATTTTTTCAAAAATTTTGCTTAAGGCAGGCAGTACAGAGATAGGTCTAAAATTATTAGGATCATCTTTACATCCACTTTTAAAAAGTGGTATTATTTTACTATATTTCATTAAGTCTGGGAATATCCCTTCGTCAACACACTTATTAAATATTATGGCTAAGATTGGTGCTATAATATCAATAATTCCGCTAAGGACTTTGACTGATATACCCCATAGGTCACAAGTTTTTTTCTGAGTTATTAATTTAGCTGTCTTTATGATGTCTTCAGAGGTAACATGCTTAAATTTAAATATAGCCTTGCATTTATTTACATTACATTTTAAAAGTAACTCTGATTCTAATGGAGAGGAATTTAATGCATTAGTTGTAATTGTAGGCATTTCAGTAAAATATTCTCAAAAGAGTTAGCGACATCAAGATCTGAATCAATTATTTTTGAATTTACAGTAAGTGAATAATGATTGTCACGCGGTTTAATTATTATATACTTATTATATTCCATGTGGCCTTTATTTTATTATCCGAATTTTTAATTTTATTACTTAAATGTATTGATTTTGCAACCCTGCATACTTTTTTAAATATTTTTGAATACATTTTGACATAGTTGGTGAATGTGGGACTGTGGTTATATTGTTTCATTTTATACAACTTATACAACCTAGTTCGACTTCGGTGTATTCCTACAGTAGCCCAGTCCTTGAATTTCATTTTATTATTTAGCCTAAAAGTTTTTACTTTAAACACTTGCTCGAACTCATTACTTAATAAATCAAAAAAAAAAATATAAAGATTATTAGCATTATCATGCATGAAATGTAAAAATTTAATTTTCTTTTCAATATTAACTTTAAAATTGTTTAATCGAGCAGTGGTCACAGGTCTACAAGTTACTAGTTGAGATTTTTTTTTTAAGTTGTGTAGAATTTTTATTATTTGACCACAGTGATCGGACTGACTTAGGTCACTTAAATTTAAATTAGATTACATATACTTGCGTCGCTCAAATCGAATTCCTATCATGCTTAGTCCCCTAGTTTCTGTTCCACTCATTAGCTTCGACACGTTTCGTCATCGCCAACAAAATGCCTTAATTTATAACTTAGTATTAGTTATTTATTTTTCAATCGTGTAACGGTGTTTGATTTGCTATTAGTTAATAGTTACCGACGTATTTTATATGACAGGTCTCATTATTGACGATTTGTTTTTTGTTGAATGTCTCCGCAACCGATATGCTCATATTAGAGAGTTATGTATTTGTGTTGTAGAGTTACGTGCGTACGTTTTAATAGGTTTCAAGTATTAACACTTAAGAAGGTTTTTGACCTCCACTAGCGCCGTCAATTGAAATTTTAATTTTCCGTTTTGTGAAAAGCGATTTTCAAAAATGTCTTACACTGGGGAATGATAACACACACCACGACGATTAACTGAATATACAAAATCGTCGTATGTATGTTTAGTTTTATGATACCAGTTCCAGATCCAGTTCTAGTAATGTGTCTTTTGAGGGACATGATTAATAATAGCTATGAGACTTATTAGAATTAAGACTGTTTAATAACTATCGTCACAGATTAAGACTTAACTCACTCAAAGATTACCTTCTAGTTAGATACTATAACTATTAAAAAAGAATTAAGAATCTTTACTGATATGGAAAATAAATATGATCAAATCCACGGAGGAATCACTGTAACTCTTACTCTGAAATGAGATAAAACTTATGCTTTTACAACAGGTATTTTTGTACCAAATTGAAGTCTCCCCGTGATCTGTGGTGACGAGAATCAATGCAGCTGCCGTGCTAAGCTAAAAAAGCCTATGTCCAAAAATACGAACAAATAGTCAAGTGTCCAAGTTTACGATAGTCCTAACGTATTGTTATAAATTGTAAGGATTTTTTTTTGAGTTTTAATGCAATATACGTCCAAAGCGCTTAGGATAGTTGTTGTTATTTGTTTGTTATCAGGTATATCTTACATTTATAACATAATTATGTTATTCGTGCCAAGGTTCGACATGTTTTAAGCGGCAATATTTTCACATCGTCTAGTAATGTATAATATAATGAATCTTTTGTACATGTGGCAAAGAAAATATTATATAAAAACAGAAAAATTTAACTGCCATGATCGGCAAGATGCTTTATCTGGATGATGGAGAAATTGATGGTGAAATATACACTACAATTATCTAAAGATTAATCACCTAAACCCAAAAACCACCAACAAGTCATTGGAGTTTCAAAAGAAAGAAAAGAAAAACTAGTGAAAACTTTCAAATATTCCTAAAAATAGGATTAAACTTTGGGAAGATCTGATTGTATGTGATGCAAAAAAAAAAAATTTAATAGTGTTAGAAATTACTTTAATATACTTTTTGTTGATTTTTGAATAGGACTTTTCTTCTCATTTTAGTACAACAAGCTTACGGTCCGCTTGATGGTAAGCAGTCACCGTAGCCTATGGACACTTGCAACACCAGGGGCATCACTTGCGCGTTGTCGACCCTTCAGAAATCGAATAACTTGTTTCTTGAAGAACCCCATACTGTAATCCTTGAAAAAAATCTTGGCAGGGAGCTCATTCCACAACTCAAGCGTTCGCGGGAGGAAGTTTCTTTGAAACCGCACTGTACGCGACCATTTCGGTTCTAAAGTGTGAGAATGAATTCCCTGCCGATGAGCCGTGGGCATCATTTCGAACAATTCCTCAGAACACAACCCATACCAGCGGAAGAACACACACAGGAAGGCAAAGTCTCTCCACAGAATTAAGGGCTCGATACCACAAGTGAGTTTGGAATCGTCGACAATTCTCACAGCCCGTCGTTGAACCGAGTCAAAAGGGCCAAGCTGGTATCCGGGTGCACCCGCCCAGAGATGGCAGCAGTACTCCATATGGGGCTGGACTTGCTACTTGTTAAGCAGCAACCTTTGCCCCGACGTGAAGTACTGCTTCGCTCTGTTGAGTACACCAAGGTTTTTGGACGCCAGCTTCACCTTGTCCTGCAGATGATCTCGGAACTGAAGATCGGTGGAGATGTCAATACCAAGGATCCCAATGCTCTTGGTGATGGAGAGGAGAGTGTTCTGGAATTGTGAGACCACAGAGTGAATGGGGTTTTCTTAGCGGAGAACGCGCAGACTTGTGTCTTTGAAGGGTTGAATCGGACCAAGTTTTCCCGTCCCGAATCAGAGACCTTGGACAGAGTGCTCTGGATTTGAGACACAAGTTCTTGACGTTTTTCCTCCACAACTGAACGAGGAATGCTTGCTTGTTGAGACAAAATCAATGTTATGATTGCATGTTCATTTTAACATAGTAACTTGGCATTCCTAAGTTTGCATAAATCGTTTCCCCAAACGATCAAAGCGAAAAAAATTGGTTTTGATTTAATTTGCGGTAAGAGAATTGACTGATATTATTTTCTTAATTTGAGTTAGAACAGGTTCATTTTTTGTTTTCGTTTTTTGCTTTTGCTTTTGCTATGAAAATGAGGAATTGATTAACGACATTAAAAATATTAGTGCACCGCAATTGAGGACACGGTAAAAAAAAATTATATGGGAACTTTCGATCTTCTGATCAAATATGAATCTAATATTCTTCTCGGTCCTGTAGTGTGGTCCTTCCAGCTATCCATTTCATATTATGTCTATGTACAATTACTTTATGTTATAAAGGCATAACAAACATAAAGGCTTTAACTTTTATAGGTACCTATATGAGTTGTGATAGGGATAAGGATTTATTTAAAACGTGGCATACAGTTGTGGCATTACTAACTTTACATTAATTTTTATTTATTGTTATTCTTGGTGTGTGTGAATTTTTTTATACCACTAAGGTGGCAAACGAGCTTACGGTACGCCAGATGGTAAGCGGTCGCCGTAGCCTATGGACGCTTGCAACACCAGGGGTATCACTTGCGCGTTGCCGACCTTTCAAAGATATAATAACGATATGCACCGGTGACTGTCCAATTTAGTCAATAGAACTTAAATGTTTCGCACCACAGCAAAATTGGTGTATGATAAGATACACTAGTTTATCTTAACATCCATTAAATTTGTACTTTTACAGTTACATATACATTGAAATATCCAATAATCTTAGTTCTAGAATCTTTCAATATATATGTATATGTTTGTACCTCCATAAATAATATAAAAGAAATTAGTATATTGTAGATTAATTAAGTTACTTGATAAATTACTAGTTCTATTAAGAATGTATGCTTCCTTTAATTGAACCCACCACCTGTGGAAGTTTCTACGTATACATTTGCATAATACCGTATTCGCTAACTTACTAACGACTTCCTCGCGGGCTTTCCATTGTGTGACGATAATTCTACGCTGGAATGTTACCGTCAAAGGTAAATTTTCACAAAGTTTTTGATAAACTTCAAAAGAAAGTATTAAGTATTTAAGTAGCTAACTATACTGAAACTGTTTTTGTAACAAAGTTCCTTAAGGCAACAAGTACATTTTGATTTTAACAAGAATATACTAATTTTTTTTACAAACAAGCTTTCATCAGACCCTGGTTATTTTTTAAGACCAGTACTTTCAAGGCAAATCAAACATGCCCAAACTGGATGGGGTAGCGTCGTTTCGTTACAGAGTTCTTATGGCCACCTTCCGTCTCCATCATCTGACCAGCTCTTTGACATCGTTATATTGCTTTATCTTCCGATTTACGTGTGTATGCAAAATGTTAACTCAATCGAACACCGGTAAGTGGGTTAAATTCACTTGCAAAATTTGATTACAGACAACGGGACAGTTGAAACTAAATAAAGCTTGTAAAAATGAGGGCTACACCGAAAATAGCAACCCAATTTTTGCATTTGCGGAGTGTGGATTTTTTCTTATTTTGACATTTCTATGTCGTTGAGCATTTGATTCAAAGAAGGAGATTCGAGAAGATTCTTGCGCAATCTAATATCTGAGTGATTCAATGATATATCAATGCACAACTCAAACTGCTGGTCTAGAAACTTGAATAGTGTGTGAGTTTTTTATTTGACGTAGGTAAAAAGGATTTTGGAATATACATTCTTTAAGGGGGTAAAACGAAGTTTAAAGTTATTATAGAAATCCGTCATTTTTAAGGATAAATGTATAGGAAATATTATTTGGTCTTCAGGTTGAAAATTGAATTTGAAAATTTTATAAGATATTTTTTGTCTATTCTAGGAATATATCTACGTATTCAATACATTACTATATGATCAAATATATCGTAATTGAGAGGCTTATCAAGGCAGTGCTAGTTTCTACGAATGTTGAAGATACGTAACTCAAGCCCTTAGGCTAATACCTAATGCCTAGAGAGACAATTAAAACTTCGCATGGAACCAATAATTGCAAGGAATGGAAAAGTTAAATCGCTGCTGATATCAACACTATTTTTGTTTAGTTTTTTTTAAGGGAGCTGTTCGGGCAATTTGCAAACTGGGTGCTAGGGAGTCACAGAATTAAATTTCAAGAAATCAATATTTTAACATTTGCATCACAATACATATTTGACAATCTAATGTTAGTTAGAAAAAGTAGTGATTATCATAATGTAAATACAAGAAATGAAGAATAGCTTGTAAATCATGTGAGCAGAATTCATAAAGTTACTTAATATTTTAAAGGTCAATGTATACACTTCTTAGAAAAGTTACCTGTAGACATTCAAAATTAACATTTAAAGCCCTTCAAAACTATTAAAAAACTATTTAACAAAAATACAATGGTTTTGTGCAAGTTACAGTACAGACTTCTGTTAGGTACATAGACATCAAATCAAACTGAAAGTCAGATCAGTTTTTTAGTATAAGTAATTATTTTTACCCTTTTAGTGCATCTTTTTTTTTGCATATCCGTCTATATGCATGCCCGAACATACATAAAAAAATATAAATATCCAAATTGAGAACCTCCTCCTTTTAAAGTCGGCTAATAAAACAAAAATTCACTAAAAATGGGTATTTCAAAATCTCCGAATATATAGAGGATAAAGATCCTTGGGTTTTACTTATGACCCGCTCGGTACCTACAGGCTGCTTCATATAATTCTATACTTCAACATTAAATCAGAAAGTTGATGAAATCCCTATACTGAAGTAGTATAACGGTACTATTGTTGATATCTTGAAAAATTTCCTGCTGGTTCTTCTCAGCAGATACAACTTTCCAAACCGGCGGTACAGTCATATATAAGTTTAGGAAAATTGACGATTACAAAGTGTTTTTGAATACACCTTGAATAAAGATTTAATTTTATTTACATTTTTCTTCCCAATTACCTTTATATTAAATAAGTACTACACCTAAACACACGCATACATTAATTATATTATTAATTAATAGGACAGAAGTAGTTGCGTTACTAGTGGTAACACTAGTAACAAATTTGTTATCATAATGTTATGACTAATGTCGACTATGAAATATAGTCAAAATTATTTCAGTTTACTATTTTATATTTAAATATATCCTAATTTAAAATGATAAAATAAAAAATAATTACTTATATCGATAACTAAAATTTAGAATCCTAATCTTAGTTCTCAATCTGACTACAAAATTGCGTATTCAAATCATCGTTTGCTTACAATACAATGTATACATAAAAGTACAAAGTGCAAGATGTAATTTGCCGAAGTACAATGTTACCAACTCTATAATATCATTAGGCTGTTACCACACATCGCGGCAGGTTGCGTCGCATACAATCGACTCCGGCGTAAATTCCTTAGAGCAATAAATTAATAATAACCTACTAACAAGGTCTTCAGGAAACTCGTTCGTTAATGCAGGCTCTCGAATCGACAAGCAAGCTTTGTTATTAAATTAACAAGTCATATGCTTCGGAATCGGTTCTCACGATCATACGTCTTGGTTCGCGACGTATATGGATTACACATTTTATTATATATACTCTGTTTCGAAGGTTTGTTTTGACATACCACGTGGTTCTGTTATCGTCTCACATGCATAATTTTAGATGTATTCTAACTTATGATGTAATATAGCTTAAATTAGGATGTTGTTTGTTAGTAAGCATTAAAAATATTTCAATAAAAATGCTTATTTATGTTACGTGCCAAGGAATTGATAACCTCCTTTCCTTTTTAAATCTGTTAAAAAGTGACAACATTGCTATTAAAATTCGGTTCTTCCTCGTTGATTCAAAATTTAAAAAATAAAAACAAAATGGTATATTGTTAAAATCTTTTCTGACCTGCTAACCTTGGGGCATTTGGTCGCTAGTAGTGTCGTTGTTAGTTTACACCGATGCAATATGGCGACTGTAGTTTAGATTTTTGACCACCGGCTCAGAAAAGTTTGTTGCACTATAATAGTGGTGGGAACAAATTATCTTTGCCCAATTATTTATCTTCATCAAATAGTTATTTCAACATCACAAGGATACAAAACGGAATTTAAAAAGTGCTTAAAATTTTTTTTTGGCTTACAGTCAACAATTTTGAGTTGATAAAAAATAAACAAAACTCATGTTTATAAAGAAAGAAAAAAGATTATTTGATGTCGTTCTGGGTAATAATCATAAATATCTACACGACTATAATGTTTTGGCATTAAAATTTTATTAATTGGCTCATTTAAAAAAAAAACATTGATTAGCACGAACTTTTATACTTACGTAATTTAAATATACATACATTTATAAATAAATGTTTGGTTAATGCTTAATTTTCAAAAGCTTTATAATATTTTTAACCGTTTCGAAATTTACAAACCATTTTTCAAGCCTTTGTTGTGACCGTATTTAGCTGAAATTTTGCGGACCTTGTAATCTATGACAATGCCACAATATGGTACCATAGAGCGGCCGATTTCATTACACCATTAGTAATCTTATTCGTTTTTAAATCCAACACCAGTGCGTTTACATTGCCGTGTGCTTATGTATTGTTTAGCATCCAATACCTACCCAACTAGCAAACACCAGTCTTAAAGATTACTATTTTCAGTCTTGTATCAGTTTAATATCATATTAAAAGACTGGATTTCGGCACAATTGTAAGTGTGTTTAGTTTTATGTCGTATATAAAATATCAGTCTAGGTGAATATCGTTCGTACTTATAATATTTTTTAACTTTAAGTAAGTAAGATTTTGCAAGATTGAACAGGCTAATATTGATACTCTAGTAACTTGTTAGCCGTGTAGGCTTATATTGGTCTACTTTATCTTACAAGCCCCTTCAAGCTTCTATTATTTTTACGTAAGATTAAATGCGCTTACTACTTGCTTCGTAATAGCGCTGTATTTGGTAAGTAAAAACTTATATAATTATAATACTATAGTGTTGATTTTGTGTTTATGCAAAGTCCTAAATTCATTCAGATACTGTCATTTTAGTAATAAATTATAGGTAACATACTGAAAGTCTACTGGATGCGTATGGGGAATCATTATTTACTGTAAAGGGATCTCGATTTTTGGTTAATAAAATTAATGCCCTTTTCGAAAAATGGACATTCCGTAATCATGTTAAATAATATATTTGTTATTTTGTTATCATTTCACCATTATTAAAAATCTGTTTTGCGAGTGAATGAGCGAATTCTAAGACTATTGTAAAAACGATCGACTTTTATCAATTTTAGGCTAGATCACTATAAAAACGTTAGTCTTATATGGCTAGATCACTGTAAAGATGCTTGTCTTATGTCAGTTTTTGGCTAGATAACCACCATAATAAAATAAAATTAGGCTTCCCCGCAATCTCATATTAAAACTTCCATCTGATACTATCAGTGTATGTCAAACACAAATATAGGGCTTAAAGTAATAAATTTTTAACATAAAGTAGCCATTACTTACTTTATAATAACTTACTTTATGATTAAATTATGAGAATTTTTCTTACTAACGTAGCTTAACTTTTTATGACGTAGTATATTATATATGGCGAATGTAGTCTTACAAATGTATTCCGAAAATTAATATAAAATCAAACAAGCTGATAATTGTCTTTCACAGTGTATTAAAAGTATGTTTATCTAATATCACTTTTATATCGTTCTATTCTATGCTGCTGATCTAATATTTGTTTAAAATTAGAGCTTAAAACCATGACATAATACTATCAATTTTATAATAACATTTAGTAAGCCTATTATAAGATCAAACAAGTTTAGAAAATGTGGATTTACGATCACAATTGTTCTTAAGTATGGTAAGTTATAGTAAATGTTATTGTAAGACTTGTGGCTTATAATAGTGTTATAAAATAATTTTATATACACATAAGACTACGTAATAAGCCTAACATCTTTAAAATCATTCTGTCTTATTTGTGCACACAATGAAAGCGTTAGCAATTTTATTGTTAAAGCGATATAATTTTTTTTTATACAACTAAGGTGGCAAACAAGCCTGCGGTCTACCTGATGGTAAGCGGTCTCCCATTCCTAAAAGGTGCGCATTCTAAGACTACTTTGCTAGTTAGGTACGCACGCAGCAATGGAAGTGCGCTGATTTTTTACCTGAAACCGATTCCGATTCCCAGTGAAATACGAAAAAATCACCGTTGATGGAGCTCGAAGGTGGCCCTGAGAATTTCTCTATTACGTAACGAAACCCTTAAGATTTGCCTTGACTTGCACAATAGAACTAAGTGGTGACCATTATATTACGATTTGATAAAACTAGACAAAACTGATGTATTTGGGCTTGTTGGTCTTGACAAATACTATAGTCCTAGGTGCTATCCAGGGTCTGATGATGACTCCCAAGCTGGAATCTAGGCATAAGGACTACTTTGACCAAGATAGCTCCGTCGTGTTCAGGTCCTATGGATTGGTCTAGACAAACTTGACTAGGTGGTGTCCAGCATCCGATAAGCTTTTCCCAAAAGTATTCCTAAAAAACGTCATGTTGTAAAGAAATAAGTAACAGCGTTGTTTAATTAAAAAGGCCTTACAATTAGCATTATTTAAACTTAAGTTTTTAAGCAAGTTAAAGATTGAATACCTACAAACAATACATAAGAGAGCACTCGCAATAGTTTCTAGATAAGAATACCATAGATTAAACGTGATAAAATTAGAGATCTGAGTGGGTTATCTGTCATACGGATAAGAGCAATCGAAGTGACTGATCGATCTATTTCATCGCTTATTACGATCGACTTGTTTTCATTCGTCTGCTCTGAATGTTGTAGAGTAGTCACGACAACGTCTTTGATAGTATCTATAAGATGTAAAATTAAAATAAATTAGCGCTTATCTGCTTCTCTAGCTCGTGCCCTAGTTACATTCACCGATCAGAAGCTACGTAATTAAGCAACACATAACGAGGCTAATATTTAACTGGACAACTGTTCATTATTTTGAGCTGCGGTTCGAGATTGTTAATTTGTGTTGAGTTAAAATTTGACAGGGCTATGACTTTTTAATCCTAAGGATTAACATATACTAAGCGTTAAGATACAGATAACTTAATAGCCTCAGTTAAACACGTAATTACAAATTAATTATTTCCAATTTAAATAGTAATCATAATTTTTATTGTGCAACCCGTCAAGTATTTTTTTTATTTATGTTAGTAATGTTCTAATAAATCTAAATATAAATCTAATGTTCTCTTGAGAATTAACATCCCGTTACTTATTTTGTTGTCATATTAATATGTTTTTAAATATGGTAAAATATTAGTAGTAATTGTAACATTTTTTTTATATGTTGTATCATTGTATATTATTATTTGTTTAATTACATTTTTGTTAAAAGTTTATTAATAAAACTCTTCATGCCAAATACTAAACAAAAGAATTAAGAATGCGGTTTATTGTCCTATTATAATTTACTTTTCATTAGGTACTACAATGTGTATTATTGTAATAATTTATTTATAAAGTGGTGGAAAACTACACATTTTGCCTAGGAGCAATGGCTGTTTTAATTTTGACCGTGTTACATTGTTAATTGTTAATAAAATTCTGTATGAAATATCAATATTCATTAAATGGAAGCTTTTCTTGATTCTTCATTAAAGCGATTAGTGAATCCTTGTGCTTAACAAATATAGCGAATTCTTTAAACATTTAATTCAAAGGTAACGTAGTATTAGGTTTTAGAAGTCTCAACAATAATCTATCAAATATAAGTAAGTGACACCAAGCATAGCAATTTTTTATTGTTTAAAAATTAACAAAGCAATATTAAATTAAACAAAACCATAAAATAAAATTACTAACCTACATAAGTACCTAATATGTTTTCACATTAAAATCTGTATATAAATAAAGAATCATTTATATCCTTTCTTAACGTAATTTTGCACAATTTTTAAAATCTTGAAACTTACTTATACTTAAGTGGATTTTACTAAAATGGAAGTTGCAAAGGATTTTTTTGTTATGAAGCCATGGAGGTAAATGGTTCCCATTTCAAAAGATAATCAGAAAACCTAATTTGTTTAAATGAATGGACATGCTTTTATTAGGTTAAATAAGGACGAATGTATTCTTCGAAGATTTAAATGAGTGGAAAATAAGTCTTTATTTTTTCACAACACTGAGAGGATCAGATGACCAACAACATATTTATATTTACTGCTTGTGTTAGTAAAGTAAAAAATAACCCGGAATTTTTAAAATCCGGCAAACTTCTGATACTCTAAATTATCGCGGCATGTTATAGCACCTTTATATTTTTTAGTTTGTTTAACTCAACAAATATAACATTATGTAATATCCTCGCTCATTCATTTGCGTAACCTCCACTTTTTGTAGTTTAGTCGAGTATGTTCGACTACTTAAGTAGTCATGACTTTTTGATGTTTATAAGCATCTATTACAGGTTTTAAATAAGTACCTCTAAGTTACAATTGGACCCGGCAGGTGGCGCTGTAGTCTATGTAATAATATTTTTTTTATTTATACAGCAAAATAACTCATATTAACAATATACGCTATGCGGTGGGTAAGTGCTGAAAAAGAAAATTGCAAAATTTGGATCCGATGGTCGAGTTTTTTTTTAAAAAAAGAGTATAAAACTCGTTCTTCTATTCGTTCACCCTATTGCGATAAAAGCTTTGGTGAGCTGTGAGCACGCTGGCGAAGGTGTCTAAATTAGTACAACTATTTTACAATGGGTTGAGCGTTAGTCGGTAAACAAATCAGAGCTTTAAAAAAAGTCGGTAAAGGTTTCGTTGCAAACAATTTGTAGCAATTTTTAAGTTTAAGCTTAAGCTATCGCGAAACAACGTTTGCCGAGACAGCTAGGATATATGTCGCAGGCAAATCGTATAATCCGCCGTTTCACAATATGCCTAGGCAGATCGTAAAGTATGGAAAAGAAAAGAACAGAAATCACACTGTATAAGTCATGTATGTTAGGTTAGGTTCAGTTTCTCTTTTGTAAACGTAGCCAAGCTTCATATAATTATAGTTATTAATATACTATTGTTAACTATCAAGATTTAGAACTTCGAAATGATGTGGAAGTGTACACAATAATAAATAATTAATCTCAAGATTATTCATAACAATGTATTTTCTTGTGCGTAAATTCCAAACCTATATTATTAAAAAAAAATAACAGCCGGTCTTGAAAATCCTCGCCAAGCCAATCCGGTTTTGGAACTGGTCTCGAATTTATTTGTTTACATAGTTCGCTGCTTTGTTTTTAAATGATTTACAACACGATGAGCTGTATTTTCATTTTCCACGGGAATCTTTAACTGGGATGAAACAAAGGGGTGTAAACCTTAAGCGGTTAATTTTATTATTTTGGCATGTGTTTCATCAAATTAATAATGATTCCATTTTAACATTACTAATTTGAATCACATTATTAATTTTGTAATATTTCATTTTTATCTCTATACTGAGTTCCCGATAATAAACTTAAATACTGGAACTGATGATTTATAAGTATGTTATATAATAATATTATCATAATATTAAATATATAAAATATATAAGTATATAATATATAAGTAAGCGTACCACCAAAATTAGGCAAAGGTTGTAATTGTTAAAAATCACATTAATCTAAATGTAGGGTTATCCGATCTCATGTTAATGTCAAAATTTTAATATTCAAAGCATAAAGCATACCACTAAAGCATAATATACAAGCGAACTAACTAACATCTGTCATGTAATTAATCAAACATTACTACGTATTTTAAAAATGAACACTGAAAATCTTGACATCGGCAAGCGATCGAATAAAATATGAATAGCAGACGACGAATCCACGTTTGTTGACAAGTGTACGCTTTCCGTCATTACTGTAGAACTAGTGACGCAAATCGAAATAATTTTCCTGAAATAATCTAGTGAAATATCAAACAATTTTTAAATCTCTAAGTCATCCATAGCAAATGTAAACAAAATAGTGAGACATTGGATTAAAATTAATATTTACGGTACACGATCTTTTTAGGGTTCCGTAACCAAAGGGTATGAAACGGGACCCTAATAACCCAGGCTGTATCTCATGAACCGTGATAGTTAGTAGCTATAACAGCAAGTACTAAAATACAGAATACAATAAATATTTAAAGGGGCTCCCCGTGATTTTTTTGCCGTTTTTATAAATAATGGTACGAAACCTTTCGTGCGCGATCGATGTTTCTTATAATGAGTAGGAACTTAGACAATTTAATCCCTTATTTAAAATATTTCTGGTTAAAATTTATCTAGGTTAAAGTTCAATCTTCTTTTGTTATCAAGCGTTATAAAATAGATTTATGTGCCGAAATAATAAATATCAAAAACATAATTTTAAATTAAATTTACAAAAAGTTTTAAAAATATTTTCTTTCAAGACAACCACGCAAAACAGTCCCCAAGATATCGTCTCATACCTAAGAGCCACAGTGTTACCTAAGAGCTTAAGAGTAATCGGGTTCAAATTAGCAGGCAGAGCAGGTCATTGCATACGAATGTAACGATGCAAAATGAATCATGTCGTAGTGGCCCGGGCTGTGTGTATGGGCACATCATCCTGAACGTAATCAATTTGTGGAGAGTTCACTACAGGATTCAAAACGTGCACGGTAGGTAGGTAGCATTAACTTTTCCAAAAGCAACACATAATTTTTCGTCGTAGCCTACTTTCTACTGAATTCAGTTCTCCGAAAATTAAACCGAACAACTTTATCGTGAGGTTTAAGTTAATATGAGGTGTCTGTAGTGTATCTTAGTGCGTTGCGAATCTCGTCAAATAGTCCGAGGACTTACATCGTACGAAGATGCAAAATGATTCGTTGGTATTGCCATGATCTTATTAATGTCGAATCATATTAGTTATTTGCGCGGCGGTTAGTATAGGCCGCGTCGTCCTGAATTGCTTCTATGGCCAGTTATGTGCCTTTCATCGCCATATTTTAGAGCCAAATATTATGGCGAATCGAATTTTCAGTGCCGTTTTCATATACAAATATTATTTCAGCCCTACGTTTTCTTAAACTTAGCTTGGTTGGGTTAAACTTATTACTTTAAAAGCCAAATATTAAATCAAATATATTCGATAAACTTTTAAATAAAAATCACTTTTCGGAACATTTCAAAATTTCACTTTAACAAATGCAGCAACGGAGAAAAAAATCACTACTTCAAATGCTAATGTGTCAAACTTTAGTTAAGAAATGAATTTCATTGTCAAAAAGTCATTTCAGAATCGATACTTTACAACATCTTAATGGTAATAAGTACTTTAATATGACATTTTAGACTTGATAAACACTTTAAGACCCCGACTGTACACATAGTAGGATATTTATGAAATGATCACAATAAATTAATGATTCACCATGTAACGACAGTTTTTGTGTATTTTTTTTCTACCGTGTCATGTTAGCATCAATTTTTCTAACAAATGATGTAACATAGATAATTACAATCTTCTCTGACGATACGGGTTCAACAATAACTTACTGTTTTTTGTTGTTTTCAGTTCTTATTAATATTAAGTCATCTTCTAAAATATTTAACGATGGTAACACATTGGGTAACACTGTCCTATAATAACAAAATCATATAAAAGTAAATAAGTAGACAGTTTGAAGGGACATCTAATAAAATAAAATGTTTATCATTATTTTCAAAATGGTTACCAGTATCTAAACAGCATTATTATAAATTGCTTCTGTTTGGGTTAGTCCCGCATACTTTATATATATATCTACACTAAACCTTTTCTTCCTTACTAATATTGTTTAATGAAATAATCCTTGTCACCTTTTTTTATATACAATTTAGATTTTATGTTAATGTACTGTAGGGAACTTTCAAAGGAAACTTTTAATGTAAATCACATTTATAGAAATATACTAACTACACTGATGACATGCTCCATCCGTGAATGCAGAACATCGTAATTTTCTTCTTGAAGTAAATGATTCTTCAGTCTTATAGGTTGAGGAACTTTCACACGTAGATTCGGCTTCACTGGCTTACTATTTATTTGACTATGATTATTATTTTCAACATGAATTTCGACACTTTCACCACTAAAAGGACAAGTCGCGGAAATTAAATGTCCGTTAGTTTTCTCCATATTATTTTTATCTATAATCAGTTTTTGATCTTCTGTATTTCCTTCCAGATTTGTATTGTTACAACATATACCGAACAGATTACGCATTTAAATAATATCAGTTAATTCAAGATTGCCTATTGTAATGTTTCGCGCGCGTGTAACCGTCTTACTGACGGCAATTTGTGTATACAGCATAATATATATGCTTACCGGAGTAGATCCGGTAGAGAACTGAACTGATCGGTAGGCTGCCTTGTCTCAGAAAGCTGCTCGTGGGCACATAGTATAAAAAACATACACAGTTATGAGTCATTGTAGCGTGCGGACAACGCGGGTTATTGCGGTTATCAATATCACATTAATATGTTTATCCCCCTTAAGAGATTGATTTTATTATTTTAAATAGACGGTATTTTATTTTTATTGAAATTTAATATGATAGATCTGATTTTATTTGAACTTATATATATACAATTAGCTTTTTCCCGTGGCTCCCGTCGTTCTAAATTTGGCTATCGGCGTGGGATTTCTACGCCAACTTCTCGATGATATGGCTTCTAAGCGGCGTATCAAGATGAAACATGCACTAGATTGTAAGCACTGTGAAAACCGCATCCCATTTCGTGCATTAGTTTTTGTGTAATACGCGGGCAAACATAGAAACAGACAGACAGACAAACATCTTTTTTTGTTTTTATCGTTTTGGCTTCTATTGCTTTTACGAAGACCAAGGTTTCACAATATTTTTTCTTAAATATCTCCTTTGTACAGACAGATCAGCCAGTTATAATTTTATTATGTAAATAAATATAGTGATTAAAGTGCAATAATATTTACCCAAACGAACACCATAGGTAATTCTATCATTGGTATTAGTTTCATTTTTCTAATTGGAACTTATTAACCCCTTAAAACATTATTCTGAATTTTGAAAAATTATATACCTACTTATGCCTTAAGGTTAAGCTATTACCTATAAATCTAAAAATTCGTGGCCTGTTTTCTTCTAACTGGTTTCGTTGTAAACGTATCTAAAATAAATTAAGATAATTTGTGCATATTTTGTGTGTTATCAGAGCTCATAAATATGGTAAGTGTTCGTGGTGAATAAATAATTCATACAAATAGAAGTCCCGAAATATTACGAAAAAATAGAGAACGCAAGCAGTTACGGATATGGGTGCATCATAATTTAATACAATATAAAACTTCATTGATTGTGATTCACCCTTCGAGATTACACTTTAACTTACTTGTATTTATCGTACACTATTTTAGAGCAACTTCGGAAAACAAGAAATGTTTCTTTATTTTATTCTTTACTTTCCAAGAACGCTTGATTTTTACGTAATAAAAATTTCTATGGATGGAATACCACATTTAGATACAAAGATGAAATTCAGAAACTCTCGGAGGACACTAGTTTTTCCGGAAAATAAATAAATTCATTTCATACAAAATCAGACATTACACAACAATAAATATCTACAAAAACAAAACACATGAGAGAAAAAATAAACAAAAAATAACATGTTGCCGGTATTCAACAATCGAGTACTTACTCTGTAAAGTAATAATTGATAAAAAAAAAATCTAAGTAAAATGTTAATATCTACTTATTTAGTCAGTCACGGCAACCCACTTTGGAACATGAAATTTTGCGCAACGAAAAAAATAACGTGCAAGTTTTCATGTTCATAACATTTAACGCCATGTAGAAATGGCGTGAACTTACAACGACCTGCCTTGTATAACCAAAATTTAAAAAAAAATAATTAAATAATAGGCTGGTTAAATATTTAGAGGAAAGACGATTTTGTCTGAAACGCAATTTAGATTTAGACCTAAAATATCAACTTCCAAAGCAGTATATCACCTGACTGACTATTTAGCAAAACAATTGAATAAAGGCAACCATACAATAGGCATCGTTTGAGATCACGCCAAAGCTTTCGACACAATCTTCATCCCTATATCGCTGCGCAAACTTGAAAAGATTAGAATACGAGGCAACCAGTAAAAACTATTTACTAGCTATTCTGGATAAAAGGTCACAGTGTGTAAAAATAGGCAAGGTTCTCAGCTTTAAATGGATTCCACAAGGAAGTATTTAAGACCCATCTCTGTTCTAAGTTAACATAAATGACTTCTGTAGTCTACGCGCTGTGTAATCTTGTCCTACGCTGACGACACTGTACTTCTGTTCTGAGCTAACTCCGAAAAAGAAGTCTCTTAGCATGCACAACACGGTTTTACAAATGGCTTTAGCTTAACCTTCTGACTGCCATTACGTTTTTTTGTGCTGTCCAACGCACTCGTCAATTTGTTCGTCTCTTAACACGTTCGCGCGCGGTAACTGTTCTACCCGTAAAAGATAAATTGATAATATGACAGTACGGTTGCTGCCGTATCTATAAGAATGATTCTCAACGTACATACGGGCATAGCAGTGAAATCTATATGAGAGCATCGTACAAGGTACATTTACTGTCGTCTTACACACTGAGCTTGTAACTCTACCGTCAAAAATACGTGTTTGAATAAGCTTGAACTGAGGCAATACACACACACGCAGATGGACTGCTCACATATACAGTACGGCTATACCAGTTATGCTAGTACAAACACTGATTCGGCGCCCGAGTCAGTGTCGCGTCGTAAGCGCCATAGAGGAAACAAATACTGCGTGCAAGCGCGAGAAGTGTTTGTGATCGCGCTGTGTAACACACATAGGTAATAAGGTGTTATTTATTTACGATTTGGCTATAAAAGTAAGTAAAAATGCATATATGATTTAAAATGTTACTTCACAAATATGCATGTACTATTGTTTCAATGAAATTGCATTTTATTGTAATTTGCCTTGTTGCCTGACCTATTTATTACCTAAAATTTTTAAAGTCCCTAAAACATCGCGTTACAGAATTGTTAACGAAATATAAAAGTTTTTGTATATCTTATACTTTCTTATTTATTCCAATTTTCAGACGAGTAAGAAAAAAAAACTTCTTGCAGATTTTCTCAACGCCTGTAACCTCAGATAAAGTACAGTTATGACGGTGAATATGGGTCAGATAAGGATTTTGAACCAAATTTTGATGAACTTTCAACTTCATCCGGAGAAGAAGCTTCTCGACGACCAGATCGTAATTGTATAGTAAATGAATCTGATCACAGTAGTTCCACGCACTGTTCTGCCTCCGAAACATAATATGATTTTCTAAGAAGACAAGAAGCAGGTAAGAAGGAGCAAAGCGACACGCACAGGAGCTGGTTAGGTCGTATTTTATTAGCAGCGCACGAGCCGAGTGAAGCGGAGCACATGAAAGTTAGCGCGCGAAGCCGAGCGGAGCGTGCCGCGGCAGCGGCCGGCGAGCGCCAGAAACAAATTATACCTGTGTCACTCAGATCATCCCCCCTACTCCTGCCAAACAATTCTAAATTAGAAAAATTTGTTTCTGGCACTTCGGCGGCCTCTGCCGCGGTACGCTCCGCTCGGCTTAGCGCGCTAATTTTCATGTGCTCCGTTTAGCTTAACGTGCAAGTTTTCATGTTCATAAAATTTTGTGTTTTTAAATGTTGGTGTGTAATGGCGGATTTTGTATCAAATCAATTTAGTTTTTTTCCTCAAAATCTAGTGTTCTCCGAGAGTTTTCAAAATTTATCTGTGTATATATATATGTGGTGTTCTATCAGTTAAAACCATCGTTACGTAAAATCAAGCGTTCTTGAAAAGTAAAGAATTACCCTAACTTGGGGGTATTTCACACCTTGTGTGTGAAATAATTAGACTAATTGGTGATATATTAGTGTTTTTGTGTTGTGACAATATTAGAAAACGTAAACATTTCGACGCCGATGAGAAAGAATATATGGAAAGAAAAATCAAAAAGCTAAAAAGGGAAAAATAATAATAATAAAGCCTTTTTATTTCCTTAATAAGTACGTAGTTACATGAAATATGTTTGATTCACAGCATGTTGTTATAGCGTGCACTTTAAATATATACTTAATCTATATTATATAAACAATTTAGTTTTAATTAATGTTTATTAAGGACCTCTTCATGGAGTAAAGGCCTCCTCCATTTTCCTCCACGTAGTTCTATCTTTTGCTTTTTCAAACCAGTTTTTTCCTGCTGCTTTTAAAATTTCGTCGAGCCATCTCTCCGCCGGTCTGCCTCTGGCTCTTTTTCCTGTGGGTCCCTTCCATGAAGTTATTTTTTTGGCCCACCTGTCATCACTCAGTCGTACAAAATGGCCGGCCCACTTCCATTTTAACTTTCTGCTGTGCTCCAGAGCATCAATCAGTTTGGTTGTTTTTCTTATGCATGTACTGTTTCTTTTATGTTTCAATTTCAGATTAAGAATGCTCCGTTCCATGGCTCTTTGTGTTGTTATTATTTTGTCTCTGGTTTTTTTGTTAAAAATCCATGTTTGTGACGCGTAGGTAAGCGAGGGTAAGATGCAAGAGTCTAGTATCAATTTCTTTGCTTTAATTGAAGAATTGGACTTCAGGATTTCTTTGAAACACCAAAATTTGTTCCAAGCCATATTTACGCGTCTCATTAAATCATCATAGTGTCTACTTTTTTTAAATGATACTTGTTTGTCCGGATATGTGTACTCATGGACATAGTCAAGTAAGACACGGTTAACGTGAATTGGTAATTCGTTACTATTTGTCATAATTTTAGTTTTTATTGTATTTAGTTCTAGACCAATTTCATTGCTGACATAATTAATTTCATTTAACATTGACTCTAGTTGTGTTAGGTTTTCTGCAAATAGTATGATCTCATTGGCGAATCTTAAATTACTCAGATATTGACCTTTGATATTAATACCCTTGTTTCTCCATTTTAATGTCTGCATTATATTTTGTAGGACGGTAATGAAAAGTCTAGGAGATAAGGGGTCACCTTGACGTACACCTCTACCGACCTGAAATTCAGTTCCGGCTCTATCCAGTGTTACTCTACTTGTGCTTTTCTTATATATGTCTTGTATGAGCTCTATTGTCTCCGATGGAACATTACAATCTTGTAAAGCTTTCCAGATGCTGATATGTGATATAGAGTCAAATGCCTTGGCGTAGTCGATGAACGCTAGGTAGAGAGGACATTTCATTTCTTCGTATTTCTCCATAATCAACTCTAGAGAGTGGATGTGAGAAGAAGTGAGAAGATAGTCGAATATGTACTTCTAAATCCCGCTTGTTTCACTGGCTGGTGCTCTTCAGTGTAGCTCGCAAGGCGTTTCTCGAGACAAGAAGCAAATAACTTGTAGAGATTCGATTTTAGGCTTATTGGTCGGTAGTTGTTTATGTCAGTAGGGTTTCCTTTTTATATAAGAGTACAATATTTGATTTGGCCCATTCGGTAAGTATTTTTCTGTCGTCCAAAACCTTATTGAAAAGTGTAGTTAAAGGTTGTAGTAGGAAAGCTTTGCCCGTTAAAATGGCTTCATTTGATATACCGTCTGGGCCACAGCTTTTCTCTTTCTTTAAATGCTTTATGTTAGCCAGGATTTCTTCGCATGAGAATCTTTGTATTAATGCATCATTGTTCTGTTAGTAAAAAGTTTCTATATTCGCTGGCGATCTACAAGTGTATAGATCTTCATAAAATTCAGTAGCGGCTTCTATTATACCTGATCTTGAGAAAGTTTGTTTGTTACCGGCAGAGTTATCTTTCAAAGAAGGAATCCAGTATTTACATGTAGTCAATTTACATGTAGCCTTGACATACTTACCGAATATTTATCACACTGTTCTGAATGCAATTATTCTATAACTTGGTGCACTGAGAATAGTCTGAAAGGCTATACCGGCCCGCAAAATTATTTGGAGCTATATCAGCATTAAAAATGTTTAAGAATTTCTTACCAACTAGCACTAAAATTACGCTTGCACAATTTATCCTACTCCCTATCTTAGACTATGCCAACGCCTGCTATCTCGATATTGAGCAACTTCAAAATCTAAGCATTCGATTTCTTTTTGGGCTTCGCAAATATGACCATAAATACAATTTTTGTACTAAGCTCAAGTGGCTTCCAATTCACTTTCCCCGGAATATACACATTCTTTTTCTTCATCACTGTGTACTGTTAAACCCTGCTTATTCTATATATTTATAGGAGCGCTTTGAATACCTTGGTTCAACACACACTTCTACAAACCTTCCACCAGTCTTTTACAATAAATGCTATATAACTAAAGAACTCCATTCCTCTCCAGATAAGAAAAGCACAGTCGTTGAGCGTTTTCAAAGAACAGCTTAAGTTTAGGCTAGTCTAGGCTACCTAACCAAAATCAATTATTAACTTAAAAAATCAATTATCTTTCACGCAAAGTTTATTTATTTATATATATTTTACTAATATGTATTGTTGACTAATTATTCTTATATACCTTTTATGTATATACTCACACTTTATCTATATTGACCAATCTATTTCATTTTAACAATTTTTACTAAAATTTAAATAGTTAAATTTCTCACTTTTTTAATTCAAATCGGCTTTATTTGCTGAAGATTATGATGTACATTATAGTAAGGGTTAAATTATATTTATATAAGTTATCTCATAATCTGCTTAATACCGCATGCACATATTTTAAAATTAGAGTATATTAAAAACTTAAACTCATTTACTTAAAATAACAGTGTCAAACTTTATATATAATATACTTTATTGCGCATAAATAATACAAAAACAATTAAACAATGAAAGTAATAACAAATTGGCGGTCTTATCGCTAATGAGCGATCTCTTCCAGACAACCTTTGGGTAGAGGAGACTTTATAAAATTATTGAGTAGAATGTGCTAACTGAAACTTAAAATAATATATACATTTATAGCAATAGCTAAATTTATATACATATGAATAATAAATAATACTTATACGTACAAACATCTAAACAAAATAAATATATATATATATATATCAAATACATAACAAAAAATAAAAATAAAAATAAATAAATACACAAACTACATACATCTTAAATGATATAGATGAATAAACAGTGTTGATGAGACAGCTTAAATTTTTAAGTAATGTGTGATTACGAGATTTTTAAATATTCTTAAAGTTTGTGCTTTTTTGACATCAAAGGGTAAACTATTCCATAGCCTTATGGCTGTGACAGTGAATGAGTCATTATATGCTTGCGAATAATGTGTTGGGGTTTTCAGCATCATGTTTGTAGTGGCGCGATGAGCTGTAGAGCCTATAAAATTGAAACGCTCTTTCAAGTATAACGGAGTAGACGGATTGAACAGTACGTTGTAGAGAAGAAACAGAAAATGAGTATTCCGGCGAAGGCGAATTGGGAGCCACTTGAGTTTTAATCGAAATTCGGATATATGATCATATTTACGTAAACCAAATATGTATCTAATACATAGGTTCTGGAGTCGCTCAAGCTTATTTAATTGCTCCTCAGTAAGGTCAAGATAGCTAGCATCCGCATAATCAAGGACAGGTAGCAGTAGTGATTTAGCCAGTGCAATTTTAGTGGTAATGGGCAAGAAGTTACGCAATCTGCTAATAGATTTAGCTGTAGCAAATATTTTTCTGCTAACTTCTTTTAATTGTGGTTCCCACGAAAATGTCTGGTCTATGATAATGCCCAAGTTTTTTACAGCCTCGCTATATGGAATAACTCTTCCATTAATACTCACTTTAGGAAGATTTTGTAAATTAATCTTAGATATCATTCTTGAAGTACCCACAATGATAAGTTGCGTTTTATTTGGATTTACGTTTAGACCATAAGAGGTACTCCAATCCATAATGCGAGCAAGATCGTTATTTATAATCGCAACTGCACTTCTTAGTTCACTAACTGGAGCCTGAGTATATATTTGTAGATCGTCTGCATATAGATGGTAGAGAGAAGATAAATTAGATGTTATATTATTAATGAAAATAGCAAAGAGAAGTGGAGACAACACGCCACCTTGCGGGACACCAGCATTGGTGTAGCACCAAGTAGAGAAGGAATCATCTACCTTGATCCGCTGCCGGCGCCCACGCAAGTAACTTTGAAACCAGTCGATTGCTGTTGGAGATATGTTAAGAGAACTTAAAAGTGAAAGTAGTATATCAAAGTCAACAGTGTTAAAGGCGTTGCTAAAATCTAATAGTGTTAGCACTGTGACTTTTCTGTTTTCTATACCGAGACGAATGTCATCAGAGATTTTGACAAGTGCAGTAACCGTACTATGTCCAGGACGAAAACCAGATTGAAGGGGATTTAGTAAGTTATTTTTAGTGAGGAAATGACACAGCTGTTCATGAACAAGACGTTCAAGAACTTTAGAAAGGAATGGTAAGATGGATATGGGACGATAATCGGAATAACAGACAGGATTTGCTTTTTTCGGCAAGGGAATAATTAATGAATCTTTCCAGGAACCTGGAAATTCACCAGAGGCAATAGAGTGATTAAGGATATTTGTGATGATAGGAATTATAATGTCAAGGATAGGAAGGATCATGTTACGGCTAATGCAGTCACTCCCCACAGCGTTAGAAGATATAGCGATAATGCTCTTCTTAACATCACAATCAGAAAATCGACTTAGAAAAAACGGAGGAAAGTCAGGAGTTGGTTTTAAGGAAAGTGAGTTCAGCGTATTTATTTTTTTGTTGCCTTCAATAGCAACATTGGAAGAAAAGTGATGATTAAGAAGATTGATATCAATATCATGTGAAAGGGGAATACGATTAGACTTACCAACTCCTAATGACTTAAGAAATTTCCAGATTTTTGCTGGATCACCGTTTTCAACGGATTTATGGATATAGCGTCGTTGTGCATCTCTACACATTCTATTGCAGCGATTTCTCAGGAGTTTATACTTAGCAAGGTTGCTTTCACAAGGGTTGGTTTTAAATTTAACTTTAGCACGATTTCTTTTAACCATCATCTGTTTAATTTCCTCAGTAAGTTACTGTGCGGGTAGATGTTTTTTTTTAATCATTCGAATTGGGGCATGGGTGTCATAAAGGTCAGTGATGACTTTGTTAAATAATAAAATTTTCTCATCAACTGAAGATGCTTTGATAACAGCGTCCCAATTTAACTTACTAGCGTCATCGCACAGACGGTTCACATCCATACCACTAAAATTGCGTTGCTGAAGTATTCTTGACTTAGCTTTAGGAGGACGTAATTTGTAGGACAGATAAATCAGATCGTGGTAAGAAAAGGCATCAGCAGCGCACTGACCATGAATTAAATTTAAATTGAATTAGCCAATGTCAAAAAAAAAATTACCATTATAGTAAATATCGTATCAAATTGTTTTATGTCATATCTTAAAGTAAATAATGTCACATTACAAAATAATTAGCATGATAATAACATTCTTCAAATTGTAATGTAAAATTGCCATGAGTATTTTTTTTGTAAATAAGTGTAATGACATTTCTTTAAAGGTGTCGGGTACTTAATTCAAAACCCTAATAGCTATAACATAAAAGTTGAAGCTAAATAAAGCAGTGTGTGTCTGTGGATGTTGCAATCTATTGGAATATCTTCGAACAATTATGTCTTTATCACCAAGTTTTCTACACATATTTTAATTTTTTGATAAAAAAAGCTAATTCATAAATATACAAGCTTGGCAATGTCAGAATTTTATATTTTTAAAATAATGGCCTGCAGGATTTCAAAGGTCCAACATTAGAAATCTCATTTTCATTTTTTCTGTATTATGAATACATCTTGGATTTTTGTGGAATTATAAGTAATTGTATTATTTTCAAAAGAAATTACAATGGAAATATCGCCAACGAACAAAATTGATTGATAGTTACTAAAGACATTCTCACATACAAGAAATAGCAGAAGACCCAGTACTCTGCCTTGAGGCACTCCGTATCGATTGTAATTTAACTCGAAATAATAGGCTTTTAGTTGAAATGATTCTTCGTATACTTAATCTATTACTACACACTGTTTTCAATTTTTTTTGATAACTTCTTAACCAGGTTAGAGCCGGTCCTTGTATACCATAGTTTTTACACTTTTTGAGTAATATGTCGTGACAAATATAGTCAAAAGCCTAACTGATGTCATCAAAAGATGTACATACAGGAAGACCCTTATTAAAATGTACAGAAACCACTTTTACTAGCTTAGAAGCAGCAAGAGGTGTAGATTTTTGTTTTTGAAAACCATGCTGTTAGTAGAATAGAACGGGAAATTCGTGAAGGGCAATATTTATCAAGTGTGACACGTTTAAGGCGGATGCCTTCACAATGTCTTTGTGAAAATAGTTTTTCTACGCGTTCCCCCTTTTTGCCTGATACTAAAAGTATTACAGAAAATAATAACTGATAAAGCGGAGGGTATTGTTGTGCCATATTGGCCTACACAACCCCGGTTAAATTCTAACAGAATTTAATTCTAACCTAATCCAAATTTATTATCCTCCCCGTACAGTGCTCAACACATGATGCACCGGAGTCTTACCCTGGTTGCCGAAGTGTTGTCAGGGCGGCGTTCGTGAACCAGGATAGGTACTTCTCCAGAGATGCCGCGGATGTCATGCTAGAGTTATTAACGGACAATACTTTGAAACGGCATAATTGGGTTTTAAAACAATGTTATTAATTTTTTCAAAGGAAACATTACGATATTTTTTAACTTACTGTAGTTTATGCTTTGAAATATCTTATGGCACTTTTCAATCAATGAAACAAATATTAATACCGCAAAAGCGGCAATATCCTTGATTTAAGATTCTATTTTTATAGTTGTTTACAAACTTAGGACTCCAACTCCGCGATATAATTATACTTGGGACCCATCAATTGTTTTAGATTACTTCAGTTATAAGTACCCTTACAAATATCTTTCATTAGAATTATTGACTAAAAAAAATTAAGATTCTTACTCTGGCCACAGCACATCGTTCGCAAACTTCTTTGTTGTTTAGACTAGGCAAAATTCATAAATCTTATCAATCAAATTCCCTTTGAATATCGTTTTCAACAAACAAATGTGTTACTGTTACGCTTAATAATAGCTAGATGGCGCTGTAACGGTGATTTAAGATGGTAAATGGCTCGGGCCAGTCTTACACTTGACCGGTTTTTATTATTTATTGTTATACTTTAGAACTCACACACACTATGATCACTGCACATACATGTGTGTTACTCTTTTTTCGATAGGGCGATTAGATTATGAAGTTTATACTCTGTACCGCCAAGCGCCGCGCCCGAATTCGATAAAATATATTTCGACATAACACACAGCGCCGTCTGGCCCCAAAGTAAGCAAAACTTGTGTTATGGATACCAGACAACGGATACAAATATATATATTACTTTTGTTTTGTAAATACATACATATCATACATAATTACACCCAGACTCAAGACAAACACAAATGTTTGTTACATCAATGTTTGTCGTGTGCGGGAATCGAATCCACACCCTCTACACAGCAGTCGGCCACACTACCAACTAGGTTTTTTATTTAGTAAGTATTAGTATTCAGAATGTGACATAGTTCATAAACTTATACTTATTTTATACACAAGTACCAACTTCATTTAAGTACTTTTAATGGTAATTGTACGAAATTTTTACTTTTCCGACTACATTTTTTAAGTTAATCCACTATTACTCATAGAGTGTAAAGCATACTTAGCTGTTATCGTTTTCCTTTTAATTTTGTTATATATGCTACTATCATGGTTTTTTCACACACCCTAGAGCAACCATTTGGCTAAATGAACTTTCCAGCCTGCACGTCAATGATAAAACATTCTAAAAATTGCTTACTTGTACATACAACTTTTAATTTGAGCACTTTTTTGAAAATGAGTTTGTGCTTAATGGAAATTGAAAAAATGTAGTAAGGGCACCGGGGTGTTCTATCGAAGTTGCCATCTTACGGAGTTCCCGAGGGTTTGTGCAAATGGGTGGCTAGCTTTTTGTCCGGCAGAAGCATACGAGCCGTAGTTGACGGTAGTTGCTCTGATAGCATGGACATTAATGCTGGTGTCCCGCAAGGCTCTGTGCTGTCTCCTACGCTGTTTCTACTGCACATCAATGATATGTTGAACATCAACAACTTGTGAACTTGTGTCTCAAATCGAGATCGGTCTGTCCAAGGTCTCTGACTGGGGGCGGGAAAACTTCAACCGAGGGTCCGATTCAACCCTTCAAAGACACAAGTCTGCGCGTTCACCGCTAAGAAAACCCCATTCACTGTAGTCCCACAATTCCAGAACACTCCCCTCTCCATCCTTGGCGTTGACATCTCCAGCGATGTTCAGTTCCGAGATCATTTGCTAGACAAGGTAAAGCTGGCGTCCAAAAAACTTGGTGTACTCAACAGAGCGAAGCAGTACTTCACGTCGGGGCAAAGGTTGCTACTTTACAAGTCGCAAGTCCGGCCCCATATGGAGTACTGCTGTCATCTCTGGGCGGGTGCACCCGGATACCAGCTTGGCCCTTTTGACTCGGTTCAACGACGGGCTGTGAGAATTGTCGACGATCCCAAACTCACTTGCGGTATCGAGCCCTTAAGTCTGAGCAGAGACTTTGCCTCCCTGTGTGTGTTCTACCGCTTGTACAATGGATTGTGTTCTGAGGAATTGTTCGAAATGATGCCCACGGCTACTTTCTACCATCGCACCGCTCGCCATCGACAGAGAATTCATTCTCACACTTTGGAACCAAAATGGTCGCGTACAGTGCGGTTTCAGAGAAACTTCCTCCCGCGAACCCTTGGGTTGTGGAATGAGCTCCCTGCCAAGGTTTTCTCTAAGGACTACAGTATGGGGTTCTTCAAAAAAGTAGTTATTAGATTTCTGAAGGGTCGGCAACGCGCGAGTGATGCCCCTGGTGTTGCAAGCGTACATAGGCTACGGTGACCGCTTACCATCAGGCGAACCGTAGGCTTGTTTGCCACATTAGTGGTATGAAAAAAAAAAAAAAAACTTTCACTTATGTTAGCCCCTTAACAAAAACATGGGTTTCACACACCCTTAATATTTTTAAAGGATCTACCCAACGACACCCTACACTATTGGGTAGACGACTAAAAAAATAAAAAAACCCACTATACGTGTAGGAGAGGTACTTTACCAAGGTTTCTGAGCTAAGCTGCGGATAGACATACAGACGGACAGACGGACGGACATGGCGAAACTATAAGGGTTCCTTGTTAACGACGAAACCCTAAAAAGGGACTATCTTGATCGCTTTTAAAAAAAAAATGTAGTAAGCGAAATATTTCTTAATCTCTCAAAATAGACGAAACGTTATGTGTGTAATTGGTTTGTGTTTAGGTATACACCTGCATAGAAAATTTTATCCATATCAGTTTACATTGCAGTTATCCCTATCTTGTACACGTGCGATAAAAATTATATTTGAATACACCAATCCATTCATTAAACATAGTGCCCATTGTGTTATCACAGTACTTATTGTTTATATATTTTCCATTTTAATACTCATTATCAATCTATGTATATGAAATACATAAGAGTACGATAGTTACTCAACGTAAATGACAATTTCATGTCAATACCAGATATGCTAAAGTAACATGCTATTCCAATAAGAATATTTTGTAAAATCTGATAACAAAATTATGCTGATAATACTGTTTTTTTAATGATTACTTCCACCATAACAACTAAGGTTCTATAAATTTAATATGAAGTTTATATAAATTGGTTCCTGTTTGTTTGTCTATTTATCTGTTACCTCTTTACGCTTAAACCGCTGTACCGATAAAGATGAAATTTAGCATAGAGATAGTTTGAGTCCCGAGGAAGCACACTGGCTGCTTTCAACTAACAGTCGGTTTTTTTTTCTATAATTGAGGAGTTGTTGTTAAAATTCTACACCGATAACCGATTTTAGGGCGGGTGGAACCGCGGGCAAAAGCTAGTTTTGCATATTTCTTTATTTTAAAAAAAATAAATATTGAATGAGTAATATTTTCGCAATAATCCAAAAATAAAAGTAAAAAAAAATATACCTAATATGACTACATTCGATATTATATCGTATGTATTATATCGTAATAAAATTACCTGGGTGTTTTTTAAAAATTCGTGATTTTACAAATATATAACTTAAAAACTTAAACAGCAATTAAAAACCAAACCCCTATCTAAATACAAATTTCATCTAAATGGTTAGAGCCGTTTCCGAGATTCGCAAATATACATATATATGTACAAGAATTGCTTGTTTCACTTCAACAAGACATGACTCAATTTGCGTTTGAAATTCCCTAGTGTGAACAATACGAGCTACTAAGCAATAAGGAAGTCCCAGAAGGTAACGGGAAATAGATTGCGCAAGCAGTCGTGGAAATGGGTACATTCCCCTAGTTAGTTTAATATTACCTTACAGTGCAACAAACTTTTCTGATCTCTGACTGTGGGTTTGGTAGCTAGTGTTGATGTAAGTTCACGCCATTTTAATATGGCGACTGTAGATTTGATTTTTGATCACCTGGTCAGGAAAATTTATTACTCTATACAGTAAATTAACTGCGGTTACGGTGACCGCTTACTATCAAGTGGACCGTAAGCTTGTTTGAAACCTTAGTTGTACATATAATTAGTTGCATCATAAGCTGTCAGTTTTATTCTGTCTTCGGTCTTTATGCCATTGGATTTTCTTATACACACCTAACTACACACCTTTTACAGTTAAATTCTTACAACAATACGTTGTAAATACCTATTTCGTTTCTATGAGTTTTTGAAGATTTCAAATGTATATGCCTGAGTCATGGATATAGTTGGTATTCATTTACTACATCCATACAACTTCTTTGACCCGGTGATCAAAATTAAAAACTACAGTCGCCATGTAGAAATGGCGTGAACTTACAACGACCTGCCTTGTATAACCAAAATTTTTTTTAAAAAATTAAATAATAGGCTGGTTAAATATTTAGAGGAAAGACGATTTTGTGACCTGACTGACTATTTAGCAAAACAATTGAATAAAGGCAACCATACAATAGGCATCGTTTGAGATCACGCCAAAGTCTTCATCCCTATATTGCTGCACAAACTTGAAAAGATTAGAATACGAGGCAACCAGTAAAAACTATTTACTAGCTATTCTGGATAAAGGTCACAGTGTGTAAAAATAGGCAAAGTTCTCAGCTTTAAATGGATAGGTACCTTTGGTATTCCACAAGGAAGTATTTAAGACCCAACTCTGTTCTAAGTTAACATAAATGACTTCTGTAGTCTACGCGCTGTGTAATCTTGTCCTACGCTGACGACACTGTACTTCTGTTCTGAGCTAACTCCGAAAAAGAAGTCTCTTAGCATGCACAACACGGTTTTACAAATGGCTTTAGCTTAACCTTCTGACTGCCATTACGTTTTTTTGTGCTGTCCAACGCACTCGTCAATTTGTTCGTCTCTTAAAATAGTTTTAAAATAAGTCTTTAATAGTCATAAAAGGAAAGGCGTTATGGATTAGAAATAGTGACACTGTGAAAAGTTTAAAAACTCGTGATAAAACGAAGAGGAATTTTGTCATCGCGCATACGTTGTTCTACTTCGCAGTCAGATAATAATTTAGACAGTTATCTTAAACTTTAAGGTGAGTTTTAAAGCGATTTGTTAGAAACAAATAGTAAAGGACCAAATAACTCAATCTAATGATTAATTAATTAGTTTACATCTACCGTCTTGAATTTTTTTTAATTGCACATTGAATATTGTCTGGGCAAATTATTATAATATAGCATGAAAAAGCACTATTTCTTGATCAATGTGCGACATATGTGCACATCTTAATTTAATTATCCCGGCGTATATCGCGTGTGGATACCTACATACTTACATTTTGTCATAAAAGAAATGTTTGGAATGTCTCGACGTACCGGTATTGTATGTGCAATCCTACATTTTTTCTACAAATAAATCCAATAAAATTGCAATATCCCGACGAATAGCGAGTGTAAATAACTAAATTTTGTCATTAAATTGATTCCATGTTGGATACCTACATTTTTTTTTAAATAAATACCATTTTAGAAATATCCCGACGTTTATCGTGTGTGGATGGTTATGATGACTAAACATTAATATCCCGACATTTGTGTGTGGTAAAATATTAATTTACGACCAAAAAAAATAATGCTGTTTTATATAACAAATGACATCCTATGCTGAGTTACCATTACAACTCATGAAAACAGCAAACAAAAACCTGCACACTACATGTTGCAGCTATATCGTGATACAACCCAACGCAAACTAGCAGATTTTCAGACAATTAACACAGCATGTTATATAACACGATTTTTTAGAGCTTATTTAATTGGTGATAAAGTTTATCTAAAACAGGACGTACTTACAAAAACTTAGTATTGTAAGTTTGTACACCAGCGCTCTTATTTTAAATCTTATGATTAAATTAGCACTCGCTATATTAAATGTTACAAAAATAAGTCAGCGGAAACCCATTTACATGTTTAAATGTTTCTAGACAATTGGTAAATTACCTAAATATCCTTTTATAGCCGAAATTTTTTTTTCTGTTTTAAGCTAATAAAATTGAGAAATACTAAAAAAGATAACAAGAACAATTATTTAGTTCCCACATTTTCGTCTTCCTGTAGTAAACCCAGTGAACCACAGCGTTTCCAGCTGATTGATCACGACCGACGTTGTCAATTCCATTGGACACTGAACAACGGGGAAACCGCGGTTTGTTCCCGCGGGAACAACAGCAGCCGAGCTACGAGTGTAACCCAGCTGGAGCTTGCCGCTTCAGCGCCGCCGCCGCTGCCTGCACGCCAAGCTGGCGATGGTGCCGAAAACATCAAAGTACCCACACATACATGTAAAACAACCCGAAGATAAGTATTATTTCAAATATGGCTACACATTACAAATACCGTTTAACTATAAATCAAGTTAGATAGTAACAGATTAAAACAGGTGGAAAGGATACGAAATTATTAGATTCAGTTTTTATTCTCCTTGGATTTTTTTTTACACTACCTTTTAAGTTACTTATTAAGTAAAAATTGCAATAGTTTATTTCACTTACTAGCTTCGCTGTGGCTCACTTGCGAAGAGTTAAAAAGCCCATAATAGTTATACTATTATATACAAATGCAACATTATATATAAATTTTAAGTTACTTTATCGACTAATGTTTGAGTTTTGCGGATACAACCTTTTATATATTTATAGATTTTTTATATACTAAGATATTGAACATTTTAAGAAAGGAATAATGTACATATGGCAACTTTGGATACATAGAAGTCCGCCTTTTTTGTGCAATTTCTTTGAGCAACAAGTTTTCCCAATGATAAACAATCAACTTTTTGAATTTATTTATACGTATTGTTCTTTACTTTGTGACAATATGTCTACACCATGATTTTATGAAAACTCCTACTCTAAAAAAGTTAATTTTAGATGTTTATATTATATAACGCCATTTCATTTAAAATATAAATTTAAATTACGTAAAAACACAAGACAATTCTTATTAATATTATATATGATTAAGTTAAAAGTTTAATTAACAAAAAGAGGTCATCAAAATCTTTTTTTATAAGTTATCAAAATCTAGACTAAAAGTAGACTTTTAAACTTTATCTTGTGTAGCTGTATTTTTAATCGTTTTTAACATTTATAAATGATTTTAAAATTATTGTTACACCAGAAATGAACATTATGAACAAATGAAGATTTTTAAGGTATATTGAAACAAATTTTGAAACAATTAAATGAAATATTCACTTTCCGCCCTCTGACAACCGCCTGCAGGCATGCTTTGGATGATGTTCCTGATGTCAACTTACGTCAGGTCTTTCCAAGGGGCTAAGGCTGCATTTCTCAGTTCACCAAGACTTTGTGGACGGTTGGGGCTGGTCCTGATCTTTCTTTTAAGCATATTCCAGATGTATTCAATGGGATTTAAGTCAGGGCTACGAGCAGACCACTGTAATTTGAGAATACCGACCTGTTGTAGGTACTCGTCCACGTGTGGACGTACGTTATCGTGCATTAGCAGAAAGTGGTCAAACCCGATGAACCTCGACTAGGGTAAGACGAGGTTCTGAAGGTTCTACTCGATGTAAGGAATAGCGGTTAGCCGGTTATCAATAACGACTAACTCTGCGGAACTGTCAGAACTTCGCCCTCTCCATACCATAATCGATCCTCCATGGAAACTCACAGTTTGAGTAGTGGTAATCGTAAGAAACCATTCTTCTTATCTTCTCCACACACGTTCTCCAGAATCACTGCAAATCGATTCTGCACCACAGCACTGCTCTCGTCAGTGAACAGAACATTAGCCTACTGCTCATGAGTCCAATTAACATGATCCCGTGGGAACTGGGGCCGAGCAACTCGGTGCTGCCTCAGAGGTTCTGAACCTCGTGCTGGTCCGCATGCTCTAAAATACACTTCCTGCATTCATTTTATTACTGTACACTTACTAACGTTAACTCCTCTTGCGATTGAAGCTTTTGATGATCTCAATAGCAGTTAAGTACCGATTACTTAAATCTCTAAGACAATGAAGCGGTCTGCGGATTCAGCGGCCAGTCTGCTGGCACCGCCGAACTGCATATTTCATCGTTGATCGCGGTACATTGAGTAGTTGGCCACTTCGCGATGTGTCAACCCTTGACCATTAAAAACAACAGCCTGTGCGTCTTAAACAGGTGTTTAAGGCATTTTGAACCAGTTTTAAGATTACTTGAATATTTTTTTAACAAAACAAATCACCGCAAACTTTGCAAAATCAGTCTTACGCACTGATCATGGAACAAAATTAAAAAAAAAGTCCAATTTAACTACTTTTAGTTGAATAGTAATTTAGAGATTCGTCTACGATCAACCTAATTTTTTTTGGTATGTCCAATTTAGTCCAATTTAGTAATGAAATAGTTTCAATAAATAAGCCCTTTATTGTAACACATATCTATTGTCACTCTAATCTATGGAAAAATCTGTCAACCAAATAGATTACATAAAAAATCTCGTATTTTTAATAATGATTTAAGTCGTTAATGTAATGAACCATTATTAGCTTATGCTTTAGGATTACTATCTGGAGGACCCAGTGGTTCGAACACCATGAATAACTTGTATTACTAATAACAACTAAAACTCACAGTAAGTTTTAGGTAGGTACTATATGTTGAAGGCGATTGTCTACAGTTTTAAAGAATTTAAGTGTAATTGATAATTTGTAATTGACTGTTTTGAGCTCTGGATTTTTAACTCATTTAGGCATCGTAATTTTCTTTTATAAACATCGCAAAAAATTTGGTTATAAGATGGCGGATGAGGCCTAAGAAAGGGGGTTTGTCATAGACAAATCTTTAAATTCTTCGAATGAAGCGAATCGTATAATTATAATCGGACTTCACTTTGTAAGTTCGTTTGATTATAAACAATCAGTCACTAATTTTTGGATTAAGCCCAATTAAGGTAAAACTTTCATTTAAACTACCCCTAATAAAAAAAATCGATGCACAACTACTTTAATCTTTGGCTATAACACATAATAAGTATTTGGCCAAGTTTCCGAGCCGGTGAGTGTAGTTCATGGAATCGACGTCTTATTTATGTCCAAGCAAAAAATGCATTTATAGCTTTATTTCGTGGAACCAAATTTTTATGAGTAAAATTATTTTATTTATGTGATTAAAAATGTTTTAAATTTTTTGTCAGTAATACATTTGAATAGTGGCAATCGATTTCGACAAAATCTCTACTACTAAGATCAGTAAAATGTTTATTCTATTTAAACGTTTGCATGTTTTGCAATTATTATTTATTTGTATTTTAAACTTTTTCTTAAATCTTCGCCAAGATAATTGGTTAGTAGTCTTCTAAGAGTGTGTTTCCAAACGCATCAAGAAAGTTGAAAAAGTGGTTTTGGAACACCTATCTCATCCAGTTATTCAACTGTTAAGTTGCTTTAATTGCACCGCCATAGATACGGTTAATACTCATATTCACTCTTGTCAGTATAAAAATTAACTGTCTGCCTCGTGTTCCAAAACAGTTTAAAACCAATTTTACCCTTAGATAAACAAAAATCGAATCCGGCGATAATTACTCGGCAAAGATTAAAAGTGAATTGGAACGTAGGTTAATTAACGGTTCGCACAAACACCAACCTATATACCTAATATAACCTCGTGTCACTCACCATAATTATTAATGCAACAAGTTTACTTTAAAAGTAAAGTTCTACATAGTTTTTAAAAAAACAATAAGTACCTAGTTATTATTACAAATGGGAAATCGTGTTACGGGCGGCTAAAAACTGTATCCTAACCAAAATACAACATTTAATAAAATAAACTGGCAGCTCTTTTATTTTCTTGCGACGGATGAATTACATAAGCAGTCACAGTTGGCTAAATAAAAGTTTAGGAACAGCGGACTTAAATAATATATAAGAAAGTTAATTGTTGTATGTAAGCGACTTATATTATACCTACTGCAAGTGTAATGACTTTCATAGCAATTTTTCAATAACTCTGGGCATTGTTTTGTGATCAACTTTATGTATGAAAACAAATAACTGTGTATAAACAATATAAATTCACATATTTAAATTCCATTATTTGGGGCGTCATACACTTTCACTAATTTTAAGGTTCCTTCTTTTTTGTTAAACTCATTCTATTACCAGAATAAAAGCGTGTTACATTTGACAGTTGGTGAAAGTGAGAGTGTAACACGCTTTAATTCCGGTAATAGATTGACACATGTAGTTGGCTAAAAAAGAAGGAACTTTAATATCAGTCAAAGGTTAACATGTAGAAAATAGCTTGTTTTTAAATCGATTAGATATAAAGTATTAAATAACTCTAGTTATTTTTTCACAATATCAGAGCTTGCCTTTTTTAAAAAAAAAAAGATTTTTTAGCATTACGTGATAGCAAACCAAACTCAGTTGTCTTGTAGGTCCTGTGACCATTTTCCGGCTTCATCATCAAACCATCTTATCATCTTAGATTATTTGTCAAGACAAATCAATCAAGCCTAAAATCGATGGGGTTTCGGCCATTGATTTTCCCTTAATTATGACACCAAATATTACTGTGGAATGAATATATGAAAAGAAGGTCTGTTTTAGTACAATGACGGTTATAATTAAACCTATTTAACCTTATATATAAATATATATTCATTAGTAGTAGCAAAAAAATCACTATTCATGATAAGCCTAAAAACACCCCTGATTGCATAACTTTAGTGAGCCATTGCGTTTATATTTAAAGTCTTGCATTATTAAGATAATAATAAAATGGTACCCAGAGCCGTAAAAAATGTCTAAGACATGTACATCATAAAGGCGAATATAAGTGTAGTTTCAGAAGTTTTAAGTGTAGTAGGTAACAAAAGAACAAGGTTTCCGTGCCTACGTAACCTCAATTCGGACCGGACATAACTAAAAAGTATAATTAAGTGAACATAAATAAGTTTGAGGGGTGCCCATTGACCTGGAGTTGAGAGACTGTGCAATAGCCTCACAAAATAGACCATCCTTTCTTTCTATCATCGCCCGCCATTGTGTTAATATAACAAATTAGAAAGATACCTCAGTTTTGCTCCGCCTCTGTCACAGTTTTGCGGCGATTTTTTTTTTATATCTGGCTAGGAAATGCGCTGTCCATTTCTCTGCTGTCCATGTGCCAGAGTTCTATGCTACTGTTATCGTAAATTATTATTTAAAAATTCATCTAGCTAGAGAGACGTAAATGGGTGTTCTTATTGTAATAAGCTTTTTTGTTCTATGTCGTGATAGCGATGTACATTGTGTATATCGTAATCTATTATGTAGGGTTAGATAGCCGTCGAATGGTAATGACTTTTCACTTTGTAGCTTAAATTACAAAAATTAAAACATTTAACAAAAAATATATACTGACTGACGAATTAATATAATTGTGCGTGTCGGACTTCGCACATTTAGGGTTCCGTACCAAATGTAAAATATGGCAGAATTATTCATAAACAGTAGTTATAAAATAAATAAATATTGTTGGACATTACACACAGCGCCGTCTGGCCCCAAAGTAAGCAAAGCTTGTGTTATGGATACCAGACAACGGATACAAATACATAAATAGTTTTTTTTTTGTAAATACATACATACCATACATAAATACACCCAGACTCAAGACAAACTCGAATGTTCAGCGCGGGAGTCGAACCCACACCCTCTGCACAGCAGCTGGCCACACTACCAACTAGGCTGCGAGGGAGAAAGTTGGGAGTAGAATGAGAACTACGGCGCTGCATACGCAATTCTGAGGGTCAGAATTTGTTAAAAAGCTGAATTTAGTGGTTTCTCATTACTTTGTTTGTCAATATTCTTTAAAACAAAAAATATAGTTATTATCTACTCAACGACCTCTAAAAAAATGAAGATACGTATAAATAATTAATTTAATTAAGCAAAATTACATAGAATTTGCTTTCTTCTGCTGCACATTGGTGACATGTTGGACATCAACAACATACATTGCTATACCGATGACCGTACTGGAGACGCCTATAACACGGGCCGTGTTAACATCCTACGTTCCGTTGTAAAGGAAAACTTATATTGAAAATGTATAACAATCTGTCGAAGGTCCAAGACTGGCGATGGGGAAACTTGGTACGATTCAACCCAACAAATTTATAAGTATGCGCGTTCACCGCTAAAAAAAAATACTATTATTTATTATTATATAATATATTACCGAAAACTGCCTCAGTCAAAAATAATTTCATGTAAAAGTTATTGTCTGTATGGAAAAGCAATCAACGGCGTAGCCATGTTCGTTCCTATTGTAAAATTTATTGATAGTGACATTGGCTGTTTTGACAAATACAACGGTAATAGAAGACAAGGAAGGTGGCGTCCAAAAACTTTGGCGTACTAACAGAGCGAAGTTATCAAGCGAGAGTTATGAACCATACATATTTACTCCATAAATAATAATAAATATTTTTGGACTTGTGTTATGGGTACCAGATAACGGATACAAATACATAAATATTACGTTTTTTTGTAAATACATATATATCATACATAAATACATCCAGACTCAAGGCAAACACAAATGTTTTACTAAACAAAATATTTTCGTTTGCTATTTATTAATTATTATTTAACTATTTTGTCAACTATATTAGTAAATAATTGTTAAATTATTTTATCTTTGCTAATATAATGAAGCTGAAGAGTCTGCTTGTTTATTTGTTTGAACGCGCTAACTTCAGGTATTTCAAAAATATTTTTACATTTGATATCAAAATCGTAATTCTAGAGAAAGGCTTTTTAACATCACGCTACGACTTTTATGAGCCGAGCTGAGTCGCGGGCGAGCAATGCAACGACGCGACGCAGTGTATCGGAGGAAACCCAACAACCCAAAAGCAACGGGAAGGGCAGAACAACGTCTGCCAGGTCAATTAGTTGTAAATAAAACTGTCAATTTCAAAGTGGTGGTTGACTCTGACGTAAGGTAAGGTGATCGTAATTACCTAGTTCTTCAGATAGTACTGATGTAATATAATGCGTGTCCAATTGTTATATATTATTTCTTTGGAGTAATTTAGTTATCTTCGTCGATAGTTTGATTAGCGCCGATTTAAAATTAGTAACTTATATATTAAGTTTAGGAGCTTAACTATTAAGTCTGAAAGGTTTTTTTTTGCGCTTTTCGATTTTTTCCGTCGGTTTCATTTTTTGGTAAAAAGATTATTTTTTGATTTAAATAAAAACTTTTTTGCTCGACCGTCTTTTGTCTCCATCATAAGATAAAAAAGTAAACAAAAGAATTGAATAACTTTGAAGATTTAAAAGTGTTGGTAAAAACCATATTTTAATTAAAAATCTGACTTTGACTTTGAGACTAAATTTAAGCCTACATGGAGTTGAAAATTCAGTAAGTAAAAAATCATTCATCTATTTTTCGGCCCTTAGGGACAGTTTTTTAAAAAAAAATGGGACCAATTCGTTCTCTACCCTTACTTATAAAAAAATAATAAAAGGTAATTAAAATCGGGCTACTCTATAAAAAGTTACACCGGATTAAACATAATTTCATATCTTCGTAGATTTTCGTGGATCAATGTGTAAGTATTCAATCAATTCATGTTCACGATGACCTTAGGGCTCCTACAGACATTTCCACATCATAAGATCCTAAGGAATTTTGCATCAGTTCTGATGAGGTTATGGAATGCAGAATCCTACAAGTAGAAGTTGGTATTCCAATAAGAATTTTTTTTAGTTTTTAGTAGATAAAGGAAAAACCACACGGATGAAATGAAAAAAAGGGTTTTGAAATTGCGAGGAACTTTAATTTTATCAGACAAAATTCAATTAATAATTATAGTTGCTCTAGCTCTAAACTGTTTTACAATTTTTATGTTTAGGATTCAAAGTTATTTGCAGTGCATTTATTTAATTAGGGATATTACGTGTGATATGACTTGGATAATATTAAAATTTGTAAGGTATAATAAAATGCTAGCATCAATTCCAATTCTAAATACATATTGTATTTGTTTTTCGATAATATACTTTGTAGACATTAATAATTTTAAACATAGAAGATTATTATGTAAATATATTTATATAAGAAAAGATTATTATAATTATTACTTTATCATTAATATTTGACCACATTTGTATTCAATTATTCTAAACATCACAAATTTCTTATTAAATAACACTTAAATAGGAAAAATATACATGTTACTTAGTCGACATAAATTATATTATATGTTAAATGAAGACATTGTCTTTAAATTATTATTTTTAATTATACTTTTTATTATTTTAATGTAAAAAAAATTATCACTAAAATAGTAAAAAGTTTATTTGTAAAGTAGTGCTAAAATGAATCCAATATGCATATATATTTGTATCTATGTATGTATATATGTATGTATGTATATATGTGTAAATGAATAAAATAAACGACATATAACTTGAGATCTGAAATAAAACTTGAGTTGTATCTAGGGCATAAGATTAATAAATATTTACAAACATGTCCGATAATGGTTAGAAATAATCACGTTATTTGGCAAAGTGGCAAACGACGTAGTTACAAAATTAATGTAGCATTAGACTATACATAATTTGTATATGTTAACACAAACAAAATAAAAAATAATTGAAATGATTATGCTTTAGTTATTATTCTTAACATATGTGTAATATAATATGGCGATTTTAAAATATATATAAGTAAAGAATTTTATTTAAAACTTACTTTGACGTTAATTTTTTTTTTTATTTTGTGCGTTTTTTAAATATTGTAAGTAAAATCTTAGGAAATTTAGCTACAATATAAAAAGGAAATTATAAAATAAATTATATTTTATTTTTATTATATTTTTAGTATTTTTGACAGAATTAGTTACTCAAAACACATATAGAATTAACATGATTATCATAATCTGCACAACCTCCTTACGAATTATACACGTACCTATCTAAAATGCATTTATGTATGTCATGTCAATATTAAGCAAATTAAATATTGTTTAATTGACATAAGCAGAATTTTTAATACATTATCGAACATAAGCGATTAAAATTTCTTGGTCACAACATTCCACAGTTATGGAATTGTATACTTAATCTTAATAAATGACGTATCATAAAACATGTTTCATACTAAAAGATGTTTTGAAGTTACAAGTTACCTTGCGACTCACACGAACAATGCTTAAAGTTATAATAATCAATTATGTATTAATAATCAAATATCTTGAAGTTCTTTATAAGATAACTGTAAAGTAAATGGCTAAGTAAATGATTCCGTACGGAAACGGGACGATCTACGTCATGGCTGTGAAGCAACTCTGTTTCGGCGTGCTGATTCTCTTGATGCACTGTGTACTTCAGCAGTGCGAAGAGTTATACCGAAAATGTCTTCGTGGTAGCGGTTCTCCTCCTAAGAAAGACAAAATAAAAGTTTGTGAAAAGTGTGAGTCGGACTCGCGAATGTACGTAATTCATAAACACAACCAAAAACAAAAAGTGTGCCGCAGAGCGGTCACTCATCCAATAACTATCCATCCAAGCCCGAAGCTTACGTTTGATTATCGTTTCCAATAAACAAATAAGTAATATAAATATATAATAGACTATTTTCACTAGAATGCACTTATACCGTAATTTAGGATGGTAATGGCTCAAGGCTGTCACACGCTTGGCTGGTGTTTATTATTTGTTCTTATACTTTAGAGCTCACACTATAATCACTGCAAGTTTGAAGCTAATATTATATTACTGTTTTTACGGCAGAGGAAAAACAACGAAAACATGTTTCTTGAATGGGAAAATTTTTACTTTTTTAACTTTTTATTATTTGTTTGGTAATCCGCCATTGTAACACATATTCTGTCAACAATTCAGGCTTCTACCTACTTCGGTTAAATAGAGGCCATTAATGGTGGGACAGACAGACAGCGTAGGCTTTGTAATGAGCTCCGTTGACACCCTTTGGGTACGGAAAACCCAAAACAGTTGTTCGAAATCTTTTGATTATATTTTATAGTCGACATCAGTGTGTATCAGGCCTTATAACAAACAGATACATAAATTTTAATACGTCTAAACTTACTTTTAGTATGAACATAAAGTTCTGTACTTGTTCGTCTGTCATTTTGCCGTGCTTTTTTATTATTCCCCTTAATTTCTGATTGACATCTTCAGCCATTTTACAGTCGCCACAGACGTAAAAATGTGCACCACTGTTCACTAGTAAATCGTAAATTTCTGAGCCTTCCTTTTCTGCTAATTCTTGGACGTACATCTGTGAATTAAACAAATATTTTAACAATCATCAAAGGTAACATCTTGTTTTACTACTGTAAGGTTAGCCACATACACACACACACACAATTGACAACACGAACATTATTGACAATATGTATTTTATTGACAATATTATTGTGTGTCTGCGGTAAGCCTAAAGCTACACTTTTAACCAAATGAATATGGTAAACGATGTTTGGGCTTACTTTGGGAACATTTTTCTCCCTTGATAGTGCAAGGAAAACTTTTGACAGTACACCTTCTTTAAGGGCCTGCTTCTTCTCTTCTCGATATAAATCCATAGTTCTGGTCCGGCATCCAAAGAATAGCCAAACAGATCCAGCCTTTGATTTTGATCGAGAATTCATTAGAGCTCTTCGATGATGCCAGAAGCCTCGGAATGGAGCTATCCCAGTTCCTGGTCCTATCAAGATGAGAGGCACCGATATGTCTTCAGGTAAATGGAAGTTTGGTGCACTAAAAAAATAATTAAAAATCTTACTTAAAGGTTTTTCAACTCTTAGTTAATTTATTTCTTAACCTCTAAATTGTATACCTTCTGATGAACAAGTAAATCTCATCACCAGTTTTTCTATCCATGAGATAGTTTGAACAAACTCCGTAGTGGATTGGACCTTCACCATCTGTCAAAATATGTTTATAATGTTAGGTAAAAACACACACACAGCTTAACATCAATTATTCGCAATGAAAAAAACACCTATTATCTTTTTATAGTTAAAAAAAAAAGTCAATACCCGAAACTCAATACTCAAATAGTTATAACGCTAGTTTAGCATATTATTTAGAATGTAAAGTAATACATTCTAAATGATTAACAAACTAAAATAGACGCTTGATTAGTGAGTAGTATTTTTAAGCGTCACAGCTATAAAAGTTGTCGATCACAAAGGTTGATCTAAATTTATAAATAGATCATTTTAATGGAATTCAGTTGAATTTGTGATTGCAACGCAATACATGTGGCGATCGATAATTATAAACTATGAGGTTACTGACGACAAGACAATGAGTAATGGTACATTAAATATTTTGGTGGGCTAACACTGACCTTGTGTTCTGTACGTAACGACAGCAACTGTAAGGTGTAATCGTTTCGGATGAGCTATAGGAGATGAAGATATTGAATAGAATCTGGGTTGCAATGGTGATAGGAGAGCTGCGATTAAAGATGCACTTGGCCTCGCTGATGGGAACTGATCCAAAACTTCGGATAAAGTTGGGAAGTTATAATGACGCCAATCTTCATAAGCTGCTGGATCCTAAAAAATCAATAAATTAAAAAAAAACTAAATCTTCTTATTCCAATTTAAGAAAACTTTCGAATCGTCAAGTGAATTTACTACAACTAGCAGTGCAAACTAATTAAAATACTGTTTTATTGCGTGCGTCCAATAGGTACTCTTTGTCAATTTGTAAATGATTGTTTTACAAGAAACACATTTGATCTATCTCGTATTTTATAATTCTGAAAAATGTAGGCTATACCCCACATTATGATGTAGTTGGATTAATATTGGAAAGTTGAATACAAACATATGTCAAATTTGTTTCAAAAATCAATTACGGCATAAACTTACTGTGGCTAATAAATTGAGCTGTTTCTTATCATCTTCATTTTCGCATGTATTTGCTAAATACTGTAGCAGAATTGTTGTCGGTGGTGTAGTTATATCCAAAAATCTTGTGAAAAATTCACGCACACTTACAGCAGGCAGTCTTTCATGTGGTTCCCATGACTTTACAGGACCTGTTATAGTTATAATTTCAGTTATATCTAAAGGTAGTTAACAAAAAGAGTAAACATAATTGTCAGATAATTACCACTTGACGTATGTGTTTCCTTCATAAGCTGCAGTTGTAATGGTTCGTCATAGTTAGTAACATCCTTAAATCGATTTAGTAAGTTGTCTACTAACTCTTTGCGATTACAAGCTATGATACCGACGTGGTCTCCAGGATTATACTTTGTTTCTCCCTAAAAGAAATTTACATTACTGTAATGTATGTTAATGTAAATGCTTAAACTAAAGCAATACTCCTTTTGATAGACTGGTACATTTTTATACTAAGCATACCTTAGGCTCCATGTCAATAAAAATTGTAGATCTTTCAGCAGATGCATCACCCAAGTCCTTATTGGCTTTAACAACACAAGTAACAAGTTGCTTGTTAAGGACTTTCTGCAGCGCTTCAGGGAGAGTAGGTGGACGTCCAACAGTATCAGCAAATCTAACAGTTTCTTCGCTAAGAGTCACTGTACCTAGAGCCCTTTTTGCTTCTTGCAGTGTTTCATCATCGTCCAAGCAGAAAGTTTCACAAGCAACCTATAATTTATCACCCTTATAATAACTTATATCTCACTCGATTGATATTAAAACAAAAAAACAGAAAATTTAACAGTAATATAATGCAAAGCGTAGATTTAAATTTTTGGATGCGTAAGATGGGAACGAAATTTTGAATTGTAGTACATCTTTACGGTTTTAATTATTTGAAGGGGATAATCAGTGGTTGTATACACACCCAGTTTACAGTTTGGGGGATTGCCTCATTTCACCAACCACTTTAGTTCTGCGTGACATTGGTGAGCCAAATATGTCTTGTACATTGTAAGTTACTAACTTAAGAGAAATAAATGGTAAAATGAAAGATCATGGACAGAATAATTACTTGCTTTGCCAGTTATTGACTAACTATAAAAAGTAAGCCACGACTGGGTAGTTTGAATTATGTTAAACAAAGTATAATAATACTATTTAAATTGAATGGTTATATAACGTTTTCAAGAAAATAATACTCACGTTAAACACGCCGGAGGCCCATTTCCGGAAAGCTTGGTCTTGTCCGCACATTTCGTCGCCGGTCGCAAGGTCGTGGATTCGTTCCCCTCCGAGGTCACCCAACAATTTGTCCACGTATTTGCCGAAATTACAGAAATTCGGATAGGCGCTTGAGCCGAGAGCGAACACAGAGAATCTTATGTTGCTTAATGGTCCAAAACTGTCAATGGATATTGCATCAGTTGTACTTCCTAAAACATTGAAATTGACAAATCAATTTATTATTCAGATAAGTATGAGATTGATGTTCACTGACTAAATACTTCTTGAATATATATAATTTAATAAAGCGACTATACTATATCAGATTTATAGAAATGGATAAAAAATATTAAAATAGGCAGGTAATATGTTTGGTATCAAACAAACTTTTAACTTGGAGAAAACAGAAAATCTTATAAGGCAAGTAGGTACTGACACCTAAAAAAATTAATAACTTTTAAGATGAAATATAATCCAACAAAAAATAGTCTTATAAAATGTAAATGAAATTAAGTTCAGCTAAGTGATTGCAATATATCAGTACTATTTTGTACTTGTTGCTATTTTTTTTTTTTACTACCTTTTATGAAGAGTTTCGAAAATCGAACTTTCTGGACATCTGTGCAAAATAACTCTAAGACCAGTAAGGACAAGTTAAGGTAATGCAACAAGATGGATATGAGATGAAATTATTGAATATAGTAACAAATAATTCACAAACAAAGAGTGTTAGGACTTATTTATACTTCACTTACATTTAGATATAAAGGACCTTACCTTTTAAAGATTCAAGTCGACTTAATTTTGGATTACCAGATGCGTATCTCTCCATTTGAGTGTTCGCCTTTATAAATGATTTTGTTGCTAGCATGGGATTGCTGAAAATTAAGAATTAACATGGTATTTAAACTAAATATAAAACTAGTTATAAAATATGATTTAATTTTGTCTTAATCAATATTAAATGATGTTAATCTTACCCTGTGCTTTCTTCGACTTGGTCATCGTACAGTAGTTCGCATAGATGCTCTCCAAATTCCTGTAGTAATTGAAATAAATATAAAGTACAAATATTCGACAATGCATCCACATTATTTATATGGTAAATAAGTTACATAGGTACTTAATACCCTGGTGTGAAATGATTTACAGGTAAGTACGAAGTATTGGTTGAAATTTCATTTCGTACTAGGTTGAAATTATGTTATGGCTCCGAAATAACTTTGCAAGGCAAGGTCATTATTATAAATTGTAATTTTAATATAAAATGTAATAATTAATATCTGCTTATATGAATTCTTTTTGTTAATTTTTTTTAATCATATATTAGACTTTCAGGTAGTGCTAAAGTATCGTTTGTATCAAGTACAAAATGGCTTTTCTTATTTTTTACCCTAGCTTTAAATTATCTTTCTTCCTCGGGTAAGAAAAAGCGAAATTTTGTACTCGGTACGTAACAGACTTTTGATGTACTGGTATATTTTGTAAGCGACATCTGATATCTCTTAAACCAATTTAACAACACTTACTACACCGTTTTCTGGAGCATCTCCATTACCAAAAGTTGAGGTTACAACCAATAGAAGAGCCTCGTGTTCTATAGAAGTGATGTCATAATCAGCCATGCAATGAACCTACAAAATACCGTAAAATATAAACATATATAATGTCAATTTAAAATATGCTTTGAATACTATAAAAAAGTTTTTATAGCTTAACATCATTTAAGAAATGGCCACATAGCAATTAGGCGTTTTCGATAGAAAAATGTAACTGGGCTACAAGCTTCTCGAACATGGATAAAAAGGATTTCTCTTTATACTCTCAAAATATTTAGTTATTTCAAAATTATCACCTGTCTTTTTCTGATACTATTTTATTCTTGGATTTTTTGTCATAAATTCCTTATTTTGATATTTAGTTTTATTTCAGTAAAAAAACTGGGCTTCTTTTGAATCAAGAATTTAATTCTTTTTAAGATAAATCTAAATGATATCAACAGATGGTGTTGTACAGTTAATGATACTTAGCTTGAACGCGCTGTTTTGAATTATTATGATTTAATTACTACTTTTATAATATTTAAATCGTTGAGGAGTCCATTCGAACAGAATACAATAGTCACAGATTCTTATTAAGAACGAAGTTAAGTATGGTGGTTTTGGATCGTCGGTACTGTATAAATACCTTTTTTTGTCATTACATAATTATTAACTACTCTGAAGAATCGAATATAATATAATATTTCTTATTCTAACTAGAAATTTCCCTTATAGAAATCGAAACCCCTTTCACTTAAAGACTAACTTATCTTTGCTATCAAAATAATTATTATTCCTAACTCGATTCATTTGAATACTTGCAATGAATATTTTTGCCTTGGTACAAATAAACATCTTCAAGTTTTTTTTTTTTTACTTTTACTAAGTAAATATTGTCTTACGTCTATAGGGAGAGGAATATTTTCTTGGAGTTAAGAAATTTGCTTTGATACAAAGCAATTTGCCTTTTTTTAAGTAATCTGTTTTTACCGTGAAGAATCAGATGTACGAGTTAATTCTTTGTTTTCGCGTTATTAGACGCTTAACGTAGGTTTAACAACAAATTTTATAATGACACAAGTAATGTCGTTCACGCCTAATGGCATTATAAATGCTGTTATAAAATTGTGTGTTTTTGCTTCAGATCCTTGGTGTGGCTCCAGAAAAACCTTTAACTCTTAACGTTTAGGGACGTCTGTATACCGACGACCAAAACCCTTAAAGCAGCGTAAAATCTGTCTTGGTAAATTCACAGCTAAAATGTATTTTCAGTAATGTTTTAGATATAAATCGACGAGCCGAAAATAACATTTGAAAGACAGTTCAATACCAAATATGACCAGTTTTTTAGCAGTTTTCAAATCTGTAATAAAAAGTTATTATTGAATACCTGAGCATTAAAAGCGTGTCCAAATATCAACCCTAATTCCTTGGCATACTGCTCCGACTTGCCAGTTTCTGTCGCGTACAAAACTGTCGCCTTAATTCTCTTGGACAGCGCACGGCCGAACAGTTTTGACGTGAACTTAACGGCGCGGGCTATCTGTTTGAAGTGAAACTTTCTGTTTATCGGCCTCTTGCCGGTGATCGGCTTCGATTTCTGCCACTGATGGGTCTTCCAGGCCGGTTCCTGAACAAAGACATCGGTATGATAAGAACATAAATATTGTAACATTGTTACGAAGAGTAAGTTAGTATGTTTCGGTGAACTATCGCTGGTGTTAATTAGCGATATGGTTTTTTACCCAACTAGGGTATTGAAAATTAAGTAAAGAGTACCGACAAAAAACTTAATTTCTTAGTTAGCAGTTGCAAAATGGCTTCAAGTTTTTTTTTTGTTTCCTTGAAATTAAATTCGAAGTATTATGTTTATATTTAATGTAGGTATATTACGGTATGGTACGTACAAAAACGGATACCTATTACTTTAAATTAAACTAATTTTTATGCCTAAACGAAAAATCAAACGCATTTGTAGTTACTACGACAAATTGTTACAGTTTTGTATTTATCTTAATTAAGATACCTGTAGGTAACTTAGATGAATTATGCTTAAGCATTTTATATTAAGTTAGTAATGATACTGGTACGTATCAAATTATCTCTTACAAAGGTAAAAATCCCTACTCTTATTTAAAATCCAATTACAAATAAATTTTTTGACCCTTATTTTTTTAAGTACGAAAAAGGTTTCCATTTCGTTATTTTTATGCAAAAAATGATTTCCTTTTCTTAAATATTAAAACACACAAAGCCCGGACGTACGTGTAATGGGTTCTAATGACTTGGTTGTAACAATAATGTTATATCACAGAGTTTATTTTGCATTATAATTTCTTATATATAGAAGTTTTAGAACTTAGGTTGAATTCAAATTGGATTTTCTTACTCTTACTTTTCTGAATATGTAGTTTCTAACATGTCATCAAAGTTTATTTCAAAGTCAATCACTGTCCACTATCAGAATAATACTAGCCACTTCGCGTGGGGCAAGGTCATCATCATAAAAGACTAATATATTGTTAAAAATTCAATATAAAAGAGTTGGTACTACTTTTTCTTTAAGTGATTGTGATGATAAATTAGAATCGGACTTCCAGGTAGTAAAAATAGTGTTGTTCGTACCAAGGCCAAATAATAATAATATTATACTTTATTGGGCATATAGATTACAAAACAATTAAACAATAAAAGTAATAACAAATTGGCGGTCTTATCGCTAATGAGCGTTCTCTTCCAGACAACCTTTGGGTAGAGGAGACTTTATAAAATTATTGAGTAGAATGTGCTTACTGAAACTTAACAATATAAGTATACATTTATAGCAATAGCTAAATTTATATACATATGAATACTAAATAATTCTAATACGTACAAACAACTACACAAAATAAATATATATATATATATATATATATATATATATATATATATATATATCAAATACATAACAAAAAATAAAAATAAATACACAAACTACATACATCTTAAATAATATAGATGAATAAACAGTGTTGATGAGACAGCTTAAATTTTTAAGTAATGTGTGATTACGAGATTTTTAAATATTCTTAAAGTTTGTGCTTTTTTGACATCAAAGGGTAAACAATCCATAGCCTTATGGCTGTGACAGTGAATGAGTCATTATAGGCGCGATGAGCTGTAGACCCTATAAAATTGAAACGCTCTTTCAAGTATAACGGAGTAGACGGATTGAACAGTACATTGTAGAGAAGAAACAGAAAATGAGTATTCCGGCGAAGGCGAATTGGGAGCCACTTGCGTTTTAATATTTACGTAAACCAAATATGTATCTAATACATAGGTTCTGTAGTCGCTCAAGCTTATTTAATTGCTTCTCAGTAAGGTCAAGATAGCTAGCATCCGCATAATCAAGGACAGGTAGCAGTAGTGATTTAGCCAGTGCAATTTTAGTGGTAATGGGCAAGAAGTTACGCAATCTGCTAATAGATTTAGCTGTAGCAAATATTTTTATGCTAACTTCTTTTAATTGTGGTTCCCACGAAAATGTCTGGTCTATGATGATGCCCAAGTTTTTTACAGCCTCGCTATATGGAATGACTGTTCCATTAATACTCACTTTAGGAAGATTTTGTAAATTAATCTTAGATATCATTCTTGAAGTACCCACAATGATAAGAGGCGTTTTATTTGGATTTACGTTTAGACCGTAAGAGGTACTCCAATCCATAATGCGAGCAAGATCGTTATTTATAATCGCAACTGTTCACTAACTGGAGCCTGAGTATATATTTGAAGATCGTCTGCATATAGATGGTAGAGAGAAGATAAATTAGATTTTATATTATGAATGAAAATAGCAAAGAGAAGTGGAGACAACACACCACCTTGCGGGACACCAGCATTGGTGTAGCACCAAGTAGAGAAGGAATCATCTACCTTGATCCGCTGCCGGCGCCCACGCAAGTAACTTTGAAACCAGTCGATTGCTGTTGGAGATATATCAAAGTCAACAGTGTTAACGGCGTTGCTAAAATCTAATAGTGTTAGCACTGTGACTTTTCTGTTTTCTATACCGAGACGAATGTAATCAGAGATTTTGACAAGTGCAGTAACCGTACTATGTCCAGGAAGAAAACCAGATTGAAGGGGATTTAGTAAGTTATTATTGGTGAGGAAATGACACAGCTGTTCATGAACAAGACGTTCAAGAACTTTAGAAAGGAATGGTAAGATGGATATGGGACGATAATCGGAATAACAGACAGGATTTGCTTTTTTCGGCAAGGGAATAATAAATGAATCTTTCCAGGAACCTGGAAATTCGCCAGAGGCAATAGTGTGATTGTTGGTTTTTTTTTGGAATAAAAGCTTCGTTCTCCTCCTTTGGGTAAGAACAACCGTAATTAAAAGTAAAATTCCTTTGGTACCATTGAAACCAAAAAAAAAATCGAAAAAATTTGAGCTTTATCGCTCAAAATTAGATTTTGCTGACGCGACAATTTGAAACCTTACTCGCATTTAGAATACATCCAGGGACCTTATTGGGAACAGTCTTGAGCTATTCGGAAACTGGAATTCGAGAGAAAAATGTACTGAGGGTTCCGAACAAAATTAATATATGTATGTAGATAGTTCTTCCATAGATTAAGTTTCACAGTTTTATGCGTTTATTATAATTTTTTAGATATTCTCCTATAGTTATAATGTAACATCTTGCTTCTTGCTAAATTTCATGATTCTAGGTCAAAGGGAAGTAAGTACCTCATAGGATTTCATTTATTTGTGTCACAATATGCAACAAAAATGACCGTATTTTGGGCATATTTTTTATAGCATTGACTTAGACGCTTCTTTTTTCACAGCCGTAAGTAATCGTAGACTGTATTGAATATCAATTTCAACTTGATACTGTACTTGAGTAAAGGGGTCTTGACAGACAGACAGACTTTTTTTATATTTTATTACTACAAATTAGCGAATTTTGGATTTTTCCTATATTTGTAATGTAACCTTGCTTCGTGTCCAATCTCATGGTTGATCTCATAGGAGAACGGGAAGTTCCCCATAGGTTTTTATTTATTTGTGAATGCCAAAATATGCGACAACAGTGGCCGTATTTCTCCTGCGTCTTATTTTTTTAGCCACGCATAGAATAATATAAAAAAAAAAGTAACGCAACAAAAACCTTGAATATCACTACCAGCAGTGTAATGTTTAATATCCTACGAGGGTTTTGACCTTTTTCTTATTGGCAACCATAATATTAAACAATTCTTATCTTTTTCCTTGTCATTGATTTTTCTGTCAATTTATTAAACTGACCTGGTATTCATACGAAGGCCTAAGATAGTACAACGCCATCTCTTGATGAAACACGGGAGTGATAGATGACGACATAGGCGGCACGATCCAAATCCAATCTGCCGGGCACCCAGACCTGTGCAAATGTTATCAAAACTCCTGAAGATCAAGAAACAATAAATTTCCAAAACAAAGCTGTTCTCAAAACTCAATGCTATCGATTATGAAACAGTTATATTTGAATCACAAATATTGAAACTGTTTTCTTTAGTTTGTTATTCATAATGAAAAAGTTTATGTTGGTAAAAAGTTTTAACGAATAGAGAAAACTTTTGCGAAGTTATTTCAAAGAAAACCAATTTCAATTTTTGTTAAAAAACTACTACATTATTACTTTAATTTTATCAATACAAATAGATATTTTTATAGCAAAGATACAGTCAGAACATTAACCTGCAGCCAGGACTTGAACCAGCAACTTACTTTAAGTTTTCAGAATTCGATCATTTGCTCTCATTACATGTCTCACATGTAGACATATCAAAATTCACTACAATTTTCTTTATTTTACTCTTATTTAAATCAGCGCAGTTAATGAAGCGCAATAAACCATTTTAATATATCAAGCATTTTTTTTACCTTATAGCACTTTAGACTGCAGCCGGTTCGATTCTCGGTAATTTACTTAATCATTTTGGGTACCTTATTAATTTTAACGTATATCTGACCGTGTACGTGTCGATGCGAAAATTTGGAAAAAAAAATATAATTTCTTTTTATTTTTGTCAATATTTTCAAACATTACTTATTAATCCCTGCTGCAGCCAAATTTAAATCAATAATAGTACCCACTCTATGTACTTAAATGAATTTCATTTGAGTATTTTACATTTCAGAAAAAAAAACCTTCCAAAATCGATCTTTTTTATCAACTCTGTTTCTGAAATCCTAAAATTTTTAACATAGAAGCTAATAGGTGTAATAGTTTTTACTGCAAAACCTAACACAGTGTAACAAAACTGTTACGATAAATTAGAGCACAGGTCACTGGCGCTAAGACCCTGGGGAACCTGTATCTAATTATTGACGTCACGGTTCAGGGATCACGTTGCCACGAAGCACAAATTTAATATTCGAAATAGCTTAAATATCACCAACATTTAAGAAACTAAACTTTTACCATCGCATAAGAATTTTAATAACTGCATCTAGGTATATAAGTTCAGAAACCAACTCGGCACAAAGAAGTATTTTGTATATTATCTATTGTTAACAAAATCCCATGCTCAGTCAGGCGTGGCTTAATTTAAAGTTCGTCTAGAACTGGCAAGGTGGGGGGGGAGGGATATTATTCCACTACCTGATGGTTTCTCATTTTACCGCTTATTATACGCTAAAAATTATCTAAAGCTGGTGATGTACGACTTTTGGGACATATGTATTTAAAACTAGCTTAGCCCAGATACACTTAGTATTTATAGTAAATAATGTTTAGGCGATAGGCTCACCACTTGTCACGTAGGACTTAAGTCGTTAGTAATAAAAAAAAGTTAACAAAGATAACAACCGGCTTCAAAAAGATGCACTAAAAAGGTAAAAATAATTACTTATATTTAAAAATTTGATCTGAATTACAGTTGGAAGTTGGTTTTATGTAAGTAAAGTGTGTTATAAACTGTTAGGTACATAGACACCAACTTCAAACTGTAATTCAGATCAGATTTTTGGAAATTTGTTTTTATTTGTACTTTTTTAGTGCACCTTTTTGAAGCCAGTTGTTTTTTGTTAAAAAAAATATTTTTTGCTTTTGGGTGACGAATTGCTTTTCTCGTACAATAAAAACATCTATACACGTAACCAAATTTTACACGCATCAAGGTAAAAGGCGTTTCACAAGTTCCAAATTTACACCAATATTTCTTGACCAAAAGTTTAAGTTTGAAATTCACTACATTAATATGGGACCACCTCGGAAGTATACTCTTTTAAATAAAAAGAATCTCGTAAATCCGTCTATATATGACTGAGTTATACCCGAACATACATAAAAAAAAAATATATTAACATCCGAATTGAAAACCTCCTAAAACATGACGTTATACATAATTACATACCCGATAAAAATCATTTTTAATTTTGCCTTAAAAATGGTTCGCTTCGTCTTCACACATTCGTCAAATCCATATTTACCTAAAAACAAACATACGTACGTCTCATGACGTAATACACACGTCCAAACAATCACACGATATCGAAGCTGATATGTTTGTGTATGTAGGTAATATCAACACAATGTGCGTTTACAATATTTTGACTGTAATCAACTTTGTTCGGTATAATAACCGTCCTGTTGACAGAATCATGTGTTCCCTTGATAGGATGTGAAACAGGATTGTTTTTGTCCTAGTTGCAGTAATTTTGTAGCAACAAAGTTCTAGTAAATATCTATTTTGTAAGTCATGGTTATGGTTATTATTTAAATTTTCAATGATTGACTAAAAAAATTATAAAAATCTAAACACATCTTGAAACCTAAATAGTGACGCAGAGTGCGGTTGCAGATAAACTTACTCCTACTTCCGCGGACGCTTAGGTTGTGGAATGAGACGCTTGGCTAAGGTTTTCCCTAGGAACTACAGTATGATATTCTTTGCCAAAGAGTGGCAGCGGTTACGTAATGGCGAACCGTAAACATGCCTACTTTTTTCAAATTTTTTTTTGACACAGCCACATTTTTCGATTAATTAGACAAGATAAACAAGACCAGGTAAGAAAACAGAAGTAAAAAAGAGATTTTATACAGGACTGAACTTGAGGACAATTTCATTGTGAGCTGTATTTTACTAATTTGCTTGCGGTGTCACTTTGAATTTAATGCTTATTTTTCCTGGCTTAGCGCTCGTATCTATATAACATTATGATTAGATTGTGAAAGTTATCCCTAAAAATTCACACCATACTTTTTGTACATGTTTTTTACTACGTACTAGAAGAACCACTGGAGTGAAGACTGCCACTGTTCTTTCAATTAATTGTACTGTATGGAACACACGTGTTTTGCGTTTGTTAACATAATATCTCAACGTTTAAAACGGTATTTACCGAAGACGATTCTCATTGTCAAGATGCTTGATGAAGCTTTCAGAGGCTGTGTGGTGGTCCACGATGGTGGCGTTGTGCTGCTGGAAGCTGTGAAGAACCGCCACATTTACCTCGACAAGCGCCTTGTCCTTCCAGAGGTTCACTGGGGTTCTGGTGTCTAGCCCCATTTTTTGTGCAACTTTCTAGGATTAAAATATATTCATCTTTGAGTTTATAATGATTTTGATAAAATTGTTTAATTTAAAAAGCTTGCTGTGTAAAACCATTTGAGCTGAAATTTGGCAAAAGGTTCTCAAAGGTTCGATAGAGCAATAGAGGTTTAATAATAGCTATACAAAAGCGGAATAAGATTTGACCTCATGGTACAAAATTCGTGTAAAAAAACTCCATTCCAAGGTTTTCTCTAAAGAATACAGTATGAGGTTGTTCAAAAAATTTTTAAGGGTCGACAATGCGCGAGTGTTGCCTCAGGTGTTGCAAGGGTCCATAGGCTGCGGTGACCGCTTACCATCAGACAGACCGTAAGCTTGTTTGCCACCTTAGTAGTATAAAGTTTACAATCCATACGGCAAAGGAAATAATAGGTTAAGTTTATCTAGTGTCACAGGAAAATTTATACACATAACAGAAATTGCTAACGGAGTGGGTTAGCTAGGGACTAAACAAATAAGGAAAGATTCATAAGAATTACAATTATCAAGTTTCTACTAATAGTTACTGTTTCGTGAGCCCTTATTGCTCATATAATTTATTAAATTATATTGTTTACTTAAGCTATATATCAAATAATTACTTTAAGGCTGCACCCTCCTCAAATGTGCTGTTTTCTGCTCAATCCTAATGTTCTATAGCAAGTTTAAGACAATTACATTTAAAAAATAACATGCCTTTACACATTCTTTGACTAGAAACTTACTGTAGGTAATTGTTTTAAGTTATCTGTTAAGATATCACTTTAAAAATAACGGTCGAACCCCTAGTATCGGGAACATAATTTATTACATTAAATTTTATGGATATATTATGAATTACTGTAATGGAATTTTCATATCTTATGTGATATCATTGTAATAAATATATTTCCACTTTTAACGTAACGCTGTTCGCCAATTTGTAAGATTTTTTGTTACAAAAAAGTGAAATCTATTCGAGAATAACATAGTCGATTTCAAGTTAACTCCCACAAAGAAAATATATATGCGCATTGGGGGCCCTCATAATACGAATTTTATTAAGATTTAAGCAATAAAGTTCGATTTTGACGACGAAAAAGATTATGTGAATCAAATAACTTTGCTTTTAGAACGGCTAGGTTTAAAAAATCGTTTCATTTATTTATTCACTAACTTTTGTCAGCGGCTCCACTCGCGCTATATTTGGTTATCAGCATGTGGTTCCCATGGGAACATTTTTGTAACATAATTGCTAAAGTTAAAGTTTTTATAATTATATATCTAAAGTTCATCTGCGTAAAATTTGGGCATTTAATTTGTATTCTCCCTTGCCATTTATTACATTAGTACCTGACCGATGCTTGGTATTTTTTTTGAACAAATCTTTTTTTCTATTCGCGTTTTTACGGAAACTACAAATATTTGTATTTGTATAGACAAGTCAATTGCAAAACACTATATAAATACAAAATTACATCCAAATAGTTAGAGCCGTTTCCGAGATACTACGTACAACAATTACTCGTTTAAATATATAAGATTTACATAATATAAGTATGGAAGTATGGGTTTTCGCTGTCTGATTTCAACTTACCTCCAACATGTTAAGGCGGTTGGTGTCACAGAAGTTGCGACAACCAATTTCCGTGCTCATGTACCAGCCATTAAAAGCGTTGGCTGTGAATTCTATTCCTCCGCAATCAAATCGCATGCTGGAGACGGCTGGCAGGGCATACCAACGAAGCTCCAACTCCTCAAACCACGAGTGTCTGACAAGTTACACACACTATTAATATTGTCACAACTTGACTAAAATTTAATTTGTATAGGTATACTACAAGTAAATACCTTAGTAAGTAAAAAGCAATTAATAATTTCATTAACGTAATAAAAATCTAACCTACGTCTGCATAGTCTTTTATTATCAACATGTAGAAAGGTCTGATTAAATAAACGATTCTGGGATGAAAAGTATATTTTTCTAAGTCTGACGTACCATACATAGCAATATATAGCATACATACAATGTACAAAAATATATAAAAACGATCTAAGACAATTTTGTGAACGTGAATTACAGCTTAAGTTAATATTAATGTAGCTGAAATTAACTTTTATCAACAAAACTTAAGTTGTTATTACCAAAAACTGAAACACGGGACTTGCCGGCTTTTCCAACGCCCCCAAAGGTCGTCAAAACATTTAATCATAACTTATCGCGGTCATTTACAACACATTAACGCCTGTTAACTTTATCAATACCAATAGATTATTGAACAGACCCAGGTTTATGGGCAATAAACGCAGATTGGAGATCACTGGACCACGTTTTTACGATAAGCAATCTACTCTGTATAGACGTATTTGCGAATTTGAGGGCTTTTACCAGTTTTGCGCACAATATGCATTCCAGGTTTTTATGTTGGCATAAATCTGTGATGGAAGACGGCATAAATGCTCGTCATTTAAAATGTTTTGGCGTTTTGACATCGTAAAGGTAGATTAAATTGAAAACAGACGAGTGCAATTTAAAAACTTGCATATAATTAATATATCTATAGCCTAATTAGCATAATTAGCACATTATTTATTACTAATATCGAACCGCAAAACAAAGTTTGCTGTACATTTTTTTGTACGTAGGGGAAAGTAGGGAATTTCGGACCACTCGTTAAATTGAACCACCGCGGCGCCACCGTCGAAACTCCAAAAGCATTATTTGAATCTGTTTGAGAGATACGCAACTTAATTCATCGAGAATTACCCATTTTATTCCTACTAACACTCATCAGAGTGACGAATGTATTGTGTTAATTTGAATTTGGAACATTTTATGTTTTTTTTTGTGATGACGAGTAGGTATATACCTAAGCTAAGGATAGCCAGATTTATTTATTGCATTTATTACCTATTTAGAAGGTCATATTATGTATAATATAATTTTCACATTAATATTCTTTCTCGAACCAACTCACTGTGCTTTTAAGCCACGTATTCTCGTTGGGGGTGGTAGTAGAGGTTTGTAAAAGTTATATCTGGTTTTTTTACATTTGTATTAAAAAATGTTACAAATACCTAACAACGGAGGAAATCAATATGATGGTTAATAATTATGGTGGATGACAGACATACGGATGGACGGACACTTAGGTGAACTTGTGTATTTCGGTTTACCAATTTCAGCACGCAACACTAAAAAGAAACGGCAGGCAAATCGAATTCCAAATGAATATATGACATGAAAACCATGACAATCATAATTTATCACGCAATATTTATGAGTAAGACTACTTAAATAACTAAACATAATTGTTTACCAAAGTATATCTTTTCGTGTAATTTTTCTTTAACAAAACATACCTTCACATCTACACTTAAAGCAGGAGACAACCCCCTGGAGATGGTTGAAACAACAACATTTTTAGGAATTACCATCGACAAGAAACTGCAATGGGGTCTGCACATAAACAACTTATGTATGAAACTAAGCTCCGCTGCATATGCAGTGAGAAAAATTCGACAGTTAACAAATGTTGTAACAGCGCGGTTAGTATTATGCTTACATTATGTCGTATGGTATCTTATTAAAGGGTACAGCCGCTAATTGAGAATCGGTCTTTATTTTGCAGAAAAGGTAAATCGGCCAAGTGCGAGTCGGACTCGCGCACAAAGGGTTTCGTACCATTATCATTAAAAACGGAAAAAAATCACGTTTGCTGTATGGGAGCCCCCTTAAATATTTGTTTTATTTTAATTTAATTATTTATTTTTAAAGTGAATGTATAACTTAATATTCTGTGAATATTTCAAGCGTCTACCTGTTGCCGTTATCAATATCGAGCAAAAAAATTTTGTTTGTTGTATTGACTCCTATAAATTATAATTCTAATTTATTATAAATATTTATTTTATTCTATTTTTTAGTATTTGTTGTTATAGCGGCAACAGAAATACATTCTGTGAAAATTTCAACTGTCTAACTATCACGGTTCATGAGATACAGCTTGGTGACAGACGGACAAACGGACGGACAGCGGAGTCTTAGTAATTGGGCCCCGTTTTTTACCCTTTGGGTACGGAACCATAAAAATTAACATTTTGACTATGCCATTTGCTTATATTTATGCCAACATCATGTATGTGCGGCAAAATATTGATTTGTTATCAAAACGAGGGAAGATACACGGCCTTAATACTCAAAATAAAGGTAAACTAGCAATGGCTATTTTTAGACTGCATAAGACATATTCAAGTAATATGTTAAACATGTTCTAATTAAACAAGCTTACTATACAGTTTTAGATTATATAGGAGACAAGGATGTTTGGAACATCATTTACATATAAAATTATATCATAATTTTTAACTTGGAAGGTTGAATAACAACTTTAAATAAAAAAAAAACACTTTATAACTGTATTTTTTGAACTTATTTTATTTTAAACTAGATTTTGCCAGCGGCTCCCCCGCCCTAAATTCGGTTATCGGCGTGGAACTCCTTACTTAACACCTTAACTAAACGAAAGACGTTTGCAATAGCTGTAGCTATAGTTTGTTTAAGCTCGGTTATTTTTTGGTTTAATACTTCATAAGTAACTAAATAACTCCTAACCTATATGTGTGCCAAGTTTTATCCCGATACATCCAGTGGTTGAAGCGTGATTTAGTACCAAACATCCATTCAGACATATTTTCTCATGTTTAGGATGTGAGTTATTCTAGTATTGATATAATATACTAATGCTGATATTGATAATGCTTAAACACATCTAAATGGTAGTCAAATTAATTGTTTTTTATTGATATCATTACCAACTAATTAATTAATACTAGTTAAAACCTTTGCTTCCGAGCGCTCTTGTGGGAAAATCCATTACTAAAATTATAAATGCTAAAGGTTTTTTGTTTGTCCTACCTTCACGGCGCAAGGGAAAGAGAATAGAGTTGAAATTTGGCACAGGGATAGTTAAAGAGACGGAAAAAGTCGCTTTCTATTCCCGAAAATTCAAAAGATTCAAAAACACAGATAACTATCTGAATTCCACGTGGACGAACTATAGCTACGGCTATAGTTGGCTATAGCAAATTTTCTTACTATTATCAAGAAGTTGCTGTAGAAATCCCACGCCGATAATCAAACAGAGAGAGAGAGAGGAAATCGAGCGGAGACAGGAGAAAAAGCTGATTAAAATGAAAAGGAAATCGGAAGACGATTTAAAAAATGTTTGCTGTATAAGAGAAAAAAAACCAGAGAACAAAACCCTTTGTTTTTTTTCTCTTAAAGTAAAATGTTAAAAATGCAAAAAATATATACACATGTAAGAATTATATAGGAACATACATACACATGTAAAATACATCTCGATTAGCAAGTGAAACATTTAATTAAGCTCCGCTTGGTACTCAAAATCTACAATTTGATAGGTTTTATTTCAATGGAATCCAGTTTTTTTCTGAATTCCGGTGTATTTATTTAAATTTAAATTCATACACATGTAAGAATTATATAGGAACATACATACACATGTAAAATACATCTCGATTAGCAAGTGAAACATTTAAGCTCCGCTTGGTACTCAAAATCTACAATTTGATAGGTTTTATTTCAATGGAATCCAGTTTTTTTCTGAATTCCGGTGTATTTATTTAAATTTATTTAAATGAGGGTTTTTAAGCAGGCTTTTAAAAAGCCCTACGCACACTTTTATTACTTATATATCTAAATGTGGAACTTTGTTTGTTTGCGCATACTTGAAGTCGTAATAGATGAACTTTATTGTTTAAAACAATTTGTAGGAACGAAGTGTAACATAAAGTCGCACTGAAAAAGAATACTGTAATTTAAATCCATACTAATATTAAAAATGTGAAAGTAACTCTGCCTGTCTGTTTGATACTTCTTCACGCTTAAACCGCTGAACCGATTTAGATGAAATTTGGCATGAGGATAGTCTCAGAACCGGGAAAGGACATAGGCTACTTGAAAACGTCAAGTGTTAGTCGGTTTTTTTCTATAACTGAGGAGTTGCCGTTGGAATTCTACACCGATAACCGAATTCAGGGCGGGTGAAACCGCGGGCAAAAGCTAAATAGCAGTGACTAGTAAACACAACGCATTTTATACAAGTTTCAGGTCATAATATTGAATCATATGGAAATACGTACAAAACAACGGATACGTCTTGTAGCCTTATTGTCTGAATCATTTTGCGGTAATTTATATAATGGTAGGGAATATTCTAACATAAAGTTCGTTGAATCATTATAGAAGTCTATTACTGTTTTCATTCTTAATTAACGTTGTTTTTTTATCTATACTAGTCCATCCTGATATTATAAATGCAAAAGTTACTCTGTCTGTCTGTTTATCTGTTACCTCTTAACGCTTAAACCGCTATCCTGATTAAATAAAATTTGGCATGGAGATAGTTTGAGTCTCGAGAAAGAACATAAGCTACTTAAAAACGTCAAGTGTTAGTCGGTTTTTACAATTGAGGAGTTGTCGTTGAAATCCTTAACCGATAACTGAGTTTAGGGCAGGTGGAACCGCGGACAAATTTGGCGCCTTTGTAATCCTACACTGATAACAGAATTTAGAGCGGGTAGAACCACGTGCAAATTTGGCGCCGTTGTAATCCTACACTGATAACAGAATTTAGGGCGGGTAGAACCACGTGCAGATTTGGCGCCGTTGTAGTCCTACACTGATAACAGAATTTAGGGCGGGTAGAACCACGTGCAAATTTGGCGCCGTTGTAATCCTATACTGATAACAGAATTTAGGGCAGATAGAACCACGTGCAAATTTGGCGCCGTTGTAATCCTACACTGATAACAGAATTTAGGGCGTGTAGAACTACGTGCAAATTTGGCGCCGTTGTAATCCTACACTGATAACAGAATTTAGGGCGGGTAGAACCACGTGCAAATTTGGCGCCGTTGTAATCCTACACTGATAACAGAATTTAGGGCGGGTAGAACCACGTGCAAATTTGGCGCCGTTGTAATCCTACACTGATAACAGAATTTAGGGCGGGTAGAACCACGTGCAAATTTGGCGCCGTTGTAATCCTACACTGATAACAGAATTTAGGGCGGGTAGAACCACGTGCAAATTTGGCGCCGTTGTAATCCTACACTGATAACAGAATTTAGGGCGGGTAGAACCACGTGCGAATTTGGCAGATTGAATCCGTGGGAAGGACATAGGCTACTTGTAATCATCAAGCATCGGCATCAGCCGGTTTTTTTTCTATAATTAAGAGGTTGCCTTTGAAATTCCACACTGATAACCGAATTTAGAGTAGGTGGTGGGTGTGGGCAAAAGCAAGCAGTTAGATGTATACAGTAGAGAAGAGTTAGAGTTTACTATAGCTGCCAATTGATATACATTTTGTGAGTGTTTTGCTCTCTTTTTAAGTGTTGACAATACAAAGCTACTTACTGCTTTCCAAACAAATAAAGGGTCCAATGTTCAAGCATATAAGCAAGCGTACGTAAAAGTAAATTTAGGCAATAAAATCAGCATGTAAAAAATATGAAAGAATTTTGAGAAAGTGTATTGACATTTCTAAAAAAAAACAAATAACAAATATATATCGAAATCAAAATATAAATGTAAGGTTACTTGGAATATTATAAAGCAACAAAATAACAGATTCACAGAAAAGGAATATATTCAACAAATTGTAGAAAACGGTGTCACATTCCAAGACTCCATAGAATTAGCTACTATTTTTAATGAAAATTTTATCCATTCAGGAAAAAGGACTTAAAAACTTGGAAGAAGACACACACCTTGCACTGAAAAACACATTATAAAGACTGTCTTATCTTTAAAGGAAACTAAATCGGTTGGGTTTGACTCTGTTTCAACTCACATTTTAAAACTATGTGTAAAAGAAATAGCAACTGTTGTAACTTTTCTTATTAATCTTTCTTTTAGTCAGGGAGAATTCCCAGAAATATTGAAACAGTCCATAGTTAAACCGCTTCACAAGAAAAAATGCAAAAAAGACCTAAATAATTATAGACCGATTACCTTAATTTCGATTATTTCAAAATTTTTTGAAAAAACTATGCATGCCCGACTTACAAATTTTTTGACGAACATAATATTATTAGGACAGAGCAGAATGGCTTTCAAAAAAACAAGTCTACTATGTTAGTAAGTTATATGTTGTTACAAGAAAAAAATTGATATAAAGATATCATGTATCCAGTATCTGGCTTGTTCTTTGACATGACCAGGACGTGTAATTTTGTAGAACATGAAATACTTTTAGAGAAATGTGAAAAATACGGTATTCGTGACCCTGCTCTAATGTGGTTGAAAGGTTTTATTACTATTTAAACGTATACAAATCAGATATTCATTATAAATAGTTATACTTACTTTAACTAATTTTGCTATAAAAATTAAATCTTTATACGATGATAAAGGTAAACACAGTAAAAATGTAGCCTTTTAGCTCAGTCACATGGATCCTTCGTTAGGACGCGACGACGTGAAGAAAGTACAAGCAAACTCACCTTCGCATTTGTAATATAGTATGGAATGTGATATTTTAGTATTTTTAGGTACCTTGCTTGTTACTTTAACAATATAAGAATAATCTCTATACTTGTGGCCTTAAATGATTCTTCATACAAAGTAAAATAAATCATTTGTTTATTTGATACATTAACTTTACAATATCAATATATTATTAATTAAACGTATACTTTTGTATATTTTCAAACTACAACTACAAAATGTTTTAGTTCTTTCACTTTGAATGAAAATTTGTCAGTAGTTATTTTATGACTTTTTTAAGAAAAATTATTTTAGAATGACTTATTTTATGATAAGAATAGCCAAATAGGAGTAGTAACAATAGAATTCTATAGTTTTTTGTTGTTAATTTATGAGTTTTTATATTAAAGCTCAAACTTTTTTATTCGAGAAGATTCTTAAACAGCACTTTTTTAATACCCCTAAGGTGGCAAACAAGCACTCGGTCCTCCTGATGGTTAGCGGTCTCTGTGGCCTATGGACGCTTGAAACACCAAGGGTACCACTCGCGCGTTGCCGACCCTTCAAAAATCAAATAACTTCTGCCTTCAAGAACCCCATACTGTAGTCCTTAGAGAAAACCTTGGCAGGGTGCTCATTCCACAGCCCAAGCGTTCGTGGGAGGAAGTTTATCTGAAACCGCACTGTACGCGAACATTTCGGTTCTAAAGTGTGAGAATGAATTCCCTGCTGATGGAGAGCGATGCGATGGTAAAAAGTAGCCGTGGGCATAATTTCAAACAATAAACGAGCCGGTAGGACACACACAGGGAGGCAAAGTCTCTTCTCAGACTTAATGGTTCGATACCGCAAGTGAGTTTGAGATCGTCAACAATTCTCACATCCTGTCGTCGAACCAAGACAAAGGGGCCAAGCTGGAATCCGGGTGCACCCGCCCAGAGATGGCAGCAGTACTCCATATTGGGCTGAACTTGCGACTTATAAAGCAGCAACCTCTGTCCCGACGTAAAGTACTTCCTCGCTCTGTTGAGTACACACCTAGTTTTTTTAGAAGCCAGCTTGTCTTGCAAATGATCTCGGAACTAAACATCGCTGGCGATGATAACACCAAGGATCCCAATGCTCTTGGAGATGGAGAGGCAGAGGCGGCTCGTGAAAATTTTTATTGGGTGTTCACCAAAAAAAGAAACAAAAGAGGAATTGCTTCAATGCTAACCTTTTATTATTCTATTTATAACATTAATTCATTCGCCTATTTAAATTTACAAACGCACGTCGCGCGTGTTCGCGTTTATGCTTTCGTGTCACATTTTTGTGACCCTTTGTCTTTGTTTCAAACTGAGTTACCAAAATCTTTTAGCGCTGTTTAATTTTATCACAATAATCACATTTTATTTTGCTATAGTTACTTATAAGACAATAAGCAACTGTTTATGTAGGTATGTACTTATTTAATTTTTTAATAAAAACATTCGCGCGAATAAAACATTTGTTGTGATAAGAACGGCAACAGTGCGCCGGGGTGCGGCGTTGTCGGACCGAAAGCGGGGGTTAAGCTGGCAATATAGCCCAGGAGCAGCGCTCTACATTTTGCTAATTTTTCATACAAAATCTTCTGTTTCACGTATGAGATTGTGTCGAAGTTTCTCTTTCACACTCGTTGTTTTTAGCTCGAGTCTTTGTACTGAAATTCGTTTCATAGGACCGCAATTGCTAGCGCTCCACTTAGTGACACAGTCTCCTCAGTGCAATTCCATACTAAAAATCTTGAGTTAGCTGTGTGTGTACAGTTTTTTTTTAGTGAAATTCTATCTTAACACAAAGAGTAATCGAAGCATACAAATTAATTATTTTAAGTAAAATCTACAACATATTGTTTCTTAAGTTGAGAATTATTTATGGGAGTGCGCTGCACCAGCGCTTCTTAGGGCGAGCCGCTTCTGTGGAGAGGGGAGTGTTCTGGAATTGTAGGAATACAGTGAATAGGGTTTTTTTAGCGGTGAACGTGTAAACTTGTGTCTTTGTAGGGTTGAATCGGACGAAGTTTACCCGTCCCGAGTCAGAGACCTTGGACAGTGTGGTTTCGATTTGAGACGCAAGTACTCCGCGGTTTTCCTTCACAACGGAACGAGGAATGTTTGCGCGACCCGTGTAATAAGCGTCTCCAGTACTGTCATCTGCATAGAAATGCATGTTGTTGATGTCCAACATGTCATTGATATGCAGTAGAAACAGTAGCCACCCATTCGCACAAACCCTTGGTCACTACGTAAGATGGCAACTTCGATAGAAGACCCCGGTGCCAGACCCGATCGAACGCCTACGCTATGTCCAGGATACATGCCAATGCCTACCTCTGACTCTCAATGGTTAGTGCTCATCGGTGTGTGAGATACTCTAGAAGATCACCAGTCTAGCGACCGTGACGAAATCCATATTGACGGTCACTGACTAGGTCCTTTTTTTTCTAGGTATCTTAGAAGCTGTGTGTTGATCACACGTTCCATCACCTTGGAAAGGACAGAGGTAATAGCGATAGGCCTGTAATTCGATGGATCTGATCTATCGCCCTTTTTGGGCACCGGGTACACATTCGCAGTCTTCCATGAAGACGGAAATTGCCTAGTGTGATAGGAAAGCGCTAAGAGGCATGTGAGTACAGGTCATAACTCAGGAGCACACTGCTTATAAACACTACTGCTGGTATACCGTCTGGCCCACTCGACTTATGAATGTCTAGAGAAAGCAACACCCGCCGAACCTCCCGCTGTCTTATGAAAATTTCCGGCATGGTCTTACCGCACCACGGTACAGTAGGTGGTACAGCTCCTTTATCGTTCATATTTGAGTTTAAGGAAAAGAGACTGACCAGTAGATCGGCTTTCTCTTTAGCACTATGGGCCAAGTCACCATCGGTCTTTCGCAGTTGTGGTAACGACGACTGGCAAAAGTTGGCTTCGGCAGCTTTGGCAAGCGACTACAAAGTACAACTCCCAGAAGGATAGCTCACAAGTCGCCCACCTATTCTTCCGATAAATTGGAATTTTACTCTGGCAGTTGCTTTCTTACTGAACCTCGAGGCAGCATTTCATTTGCGTTTTAACTCAGAAATATTCGGATCCTTATTATTGCGAGCCGTGGTCCAAGCCTAATACGCAGTTTGCTAAAAACTTTTAGCTTTTCTGCAACACCTATTAAACCACGGTCGTTTTTTGACGCCGGCAGCTATACTCGCGGGTTAGGAATATATAATTCCATACCAGCGAGGATTGTCTCAGTGACTGCGGCTGCGCAGACGTCAGGATCTTCTGAGTTAAAGCAGATCTGCCTCCACGGGTACGATGCATAAAATTCTCACAATCAATCCCAGTCTGCCGACTTATAATGCCACACACGATGACAGTTAGTTGGCCTAGATGGATTGGGTTGTGTGCATGACACTTGAGTCCGAACGAGACAGTGTGGTCCAAGGAGGCTAAAGGCACATCAACTGAAACAGAATATCCGTCCGGATGTGTAGTCATCAGAAGGTTCAGTAAGGAGCTCGTATGGCCTCTATATATCTGGTATTCTCGTTGGAGAAATTACCAGCTGAGAGAATCCATGGGTCCGAGCAAATTCATGAGTAGATATCCCTGCGTAGTTATTGGTGCGAGAACTGAGCCCCTCACGATGGTGGGCGTTGAAGTCTCCCAAAATAACTAGTTCTGCTGTGAGATATTGCCCAAGAACTTAGTCGTCAAACTCAGGTGCGTAAAGAGTCGAGCTACGTCCGTGTCACCGCTATGATACCTGTATAGATACGAGTTTGGCCGCCGTGATTTACGCGCACCCACAATATCGACAGGTCCCTGTCTTCAAGGCTATGAAGGTAGCGACAGCAGATATCCTCTCGGACGAACATACATACTCCGGCACGACTCACATAATTGTGCTCGAGTTTATAACCAGGATAATAAATGTATAATGTATCGGCCGGGCAGGATATCTGCGTCTGCCGTAGAAAAAGAATGGTCGGCTGCGCAATCTCCAGATGGTGGTGGACATAGTTAAGATTTGCGTGAATGCCCCTAATTTTACAAAAGTCCACATTAAATGTGGATGAAGCGGCGGCTGTAAAAACTCTTTTCATTATTTTTCTTGCCATTTTTTCAAAAAAGTTACATAGACTAAATATGAGAATTCACTGCACAGACAACTGCTTAGAGGACAAAAGGTGAGGTACTAGAACTGCCAAATCATCTTTTGAATCATCAATTCATCACTTACATTATTTACTTTAAAATTTTAATCGAAATAATTATATTTCGTATAATAATTATACACCTAATTATTCAAAATTTTTACTGTTAACAAATATAATTATTTAAAGATACGATTTCAATTTAAAATATCCGAAACCGGAACAAGTAGTATAAAAGTGCTAAGATTCTAAAACCTTACTCAAAACATTCCTTCTGGAAAAGTAAATTTTCTGAAATAAGCAATTACTTACGTTGGATGGGTCATTTGGATCTCCATTACGAGTTCCCGAGGGATCTCAAAGTAGTCAGGATCTTTTCCATTGGCTGACAACACCAGAGGCAAGATGTCCCAGGCGGTGTGAGGAGGTTTCCAGCCCAGTTTCAAACACAGCTGTAAACAGTAAAGACTATTAGACAACTTATAAAAGCAATTTGGCTCTATAAAAGTTTTACTGAAACCGACCGAATCACTATATAGTGGCAGGTGTACAACGGCAATTTTGCTCGAAAACCGCAAATCGATGTAGAGTTTAGCCGTTTGGCACACAGGTACTTTAGGGTAAAACACTGATTTTGAATTTTGAAAATATTTCCCTTAATTGAAGATTCATTGATTGAATTTATTAAAATTTAGTATTTTTTTTGAATTTTTAAATATTGCAATGTGCGACGGTTCCTTAAACTTCAGATCTATATGAGACTTATGTGAACTGTACTGTTCCCTGCTGCTTCTGTTTACTTGTGTTATTTAAGTGTATCTAAAAATTCAAAAAAAATATCAAATTTTAATATTTTCAAAATTGCTTTCAGGGGTTAAAATATCATTTAAGGTATATATTAGAGAAAAATATGGAGCCGTCTTCTACCTAGAGGGGCCCAAACTTGGTATGTTTTGAAAATACTTTTTGGATTTTAAGAAAAAAGATTGATATCCCCACACGATGGGTTTCTGAAATTTTTTTTATGCAAAAAATTTATGACACCATAACCCCACCCTAAGGGAAATATTTTGAGGAACTGCGGCTCAAAATTAGTGTTTTGCCCTAAAGTACCTGTGTGCCAAACGGCTAAACTCTACATCGATTTTTTTTGCGTACACCTAGGACTATAAGGTAACTATTTATTACGTCTTTGTACGACTACAACGAAATAATTTTACTCAGTACGATCGGTACGTCGGTATTATTTCAAATCGATATAAATCTAATTTATCAAGCCAATTTTCTCGCTAAACCTATTATAGAAAGTGGCTTCGTAAATCCTAATTCGTGTTTACCTACACCTACTTACATTACTGAATTATTTATTTATCTTAGAAACTTATCACTTTACGTTTTATCAAATAAATTTATTCATTGCCCAAATATGTTGTTCAAATTCATGTTGCATTTTCGATAAATCTAAAAACTATATTAATGTATCTACTTTATTAAAAAAACAATATAGTTTTATCCCATTACCTTTAATAAAACTGACTCTTCTCTCTTATTTTTTAATCTTACCCAAGTTTTTTTTAGTAATCCACATTTCTTTAAGTCTTGCATACTAAAAACCTAAATTTCTTTATCTTTGAGAACAACCTGTTGATTGTCAAAGATTCTCGCTCTCTGAGGGTTCCGTACAAACCTGTATGTAAAATTATTTAAAATATTTTTAATATATGTTTTCGCAATTTTTCTTTGTTTGTTCTTTGCCTCGTTCTTATTTCAAGATTCTGAGTTCACGGGAAGTACCCTATAGGTTTTTATTTCCTTGCGAGTTTAAAAAATTTGCAGAAATTTGCGGCATAAACGGCTGCATCTTTTGATTTCGTTAGCTTAGAAGTTTGCTTTTTTTTACAGCTACATGGGACAGAAGACCTGAGTATTTGATATAAATTTTAGCTTGATACCTCCACGCGTTCCTGAGAAAAAGGGTCTTGACAGACGGATGGTCAGACGGACGGATGGACAACAAAGTAATCCTATAAGGGTTCTGCTTTTTCTTTTCGAGGTACAGAACCCTAAAACGTAGACTTTAGTTAATACGTATAGGTAAAACACGTATTCGGACGGTTTTCAAATATAACATAAACCGAGCGAAGTCTGGAGGAGAACCCAGATGTATACTAAAACATCCCACAATAAAATTTAGTTTTGATTTAAATGCTTATACAAAATAATGAGTCAAAGTAGCTTATGAAAAAAGTTTAATAAAAAGCATTTCTTGTTACAGCTTTTTCTTGCAATAAAATTATTTGTTTTCCTACAAAAATGATTAACATATTTCTTATAATTCATAAGTAGAGTGGTTGAAAACAAATTTATGAGAGGTTTCTTAATTATGAAGGCCCGTCGTATTTTCGTTGTCTCTGGCGTTCTCAGAAATAAAAACTTCATAAGCTGTTCCTCTTGAATCTCTGAATTAATTTGACAACTTCGTCCAGTTGCGACCTAAGTGGAACATTAAATTGAATTAACTAAGAAATTAGCTATTTCATTGCCGTACCATTTAGTTATTTTTCTTATAAGCTGTAACTTTGATCACCTCACAATAACAAAGATAAGTATGAAGTTTGCATCTTGGGGTAAACAAAATAGAAATAATTGTAATATTCAAATTTTTATTTTTAATCGACAAAAACTTAAATATTACAATTATTTCTATTTTGTAATACAGTTTTAATCAATCTCAAGTCAAAGCCTCAGTCGTGAAAAAATTCTTGCTGTTCCAGTTTGTTTGCTTTCATACTACGTTAATTTAATTTCAAAATTGCACACGAAGACATTTAATGATAACGTGGTTCGTCAAAATCTAGTGGACATATAAAACGCTTGCTTTTTATTCCGTTTTTACCGCAAAAGTCGTAAAAAAATTATTTAATTTTGTGCGCCGATATACCTACACACATATATGTAGATTCTTGATATTAGCAAACCTAAACCACAGATTATATAATACTATACTAGTACGGATGCCTAATCCCATACAGAGAAATGGGACCGCCGTAACTCGGGCTATTCTTCGGGCTATTTTTTTTGTCTTCATAGACGTTAGATGCCGCTAGTAGCGGCAAATTACGAATTTTGAAGATGGAATAATTTAATTTTTTAAAATTACGGAAATTTGATTTAAGAGATCACTATTTCACTTTCTTGAGCTTAGAACATTTAAAAGAGTTAGAACATACATTTTTCAGTATGTATTTTTTCCTGTTTTTTCAATTTACAACAACAAATAATGCCATTGACTGAGACTGAGATTAAGACTCCTTGCCTGAACCCATTATTGAGATAAACTTTACAACCCCCATACGTTAGCACCCACCACATCATCATTATTATCTCAGTCCATTGATATCCGCTGCAACCGTATAGATTTTCACTGTGACCTCACAACAGTCCTACTCTTTTTGTACATAACGGCCTTCTGCTTACCCCGGTCTATTACTTTTTACGTGGACGTATGAATAAACTGGTACACACCATCTCTTGGCAGGAAATTAATCATCTCTGCACCTTAGGACCTAAGTGGTCACACACTGTGCGGTTACAGAGAAGGTTTTTCCCGTGCTCAGTGCAAGTGGGATTACTTGCACTAAGCACGGGGAAAACCTCAACCGCTTATTTCATGACCTAAGCGTTCGTGAGAGTGGTGTTGCAAGCGTCAAACTTGGTAAAATAAAAAAAACCTAATTGCGTTTCGATGGTAATGGGCTTGATACCGTTTCCGATTTCCATTATAGTTTAACAACCAGCTACATAAACTTAATTAGTAAGACCTTACCTCAGTGAATTCACAATGCATAGGATCCCCAAGAACTGATCCGTCAGGCTGCCTGTATCCTGCATAGCTGATCAGTTGGCTGTTCCATATCCTGTAGTCATGTTGGCCATCCGTTCTTTGAGGGAAAACTGTTATAGCTGACCTATTAAATACCAAAATTATATAGCAACACAAAAGCTACTTACAGCAAATATTTTTTTCATTACAATCTGAGCATAATTTAATTTTAATAACAACATACCCTCGACGCTCAATTTTAATGTTACTGTAATTTTGAATGATTAAAATGTGAATCACACACTTTTAACTTCTTTTTATGCCACAAATTCAAATAGTGTTATCAATATCACACACACCATTAATGTAATTGAAACATATGTTTTAAAATGATTGGGAATTATACGACATAATTTACAATGATCGTAAATTGCAACTGTTGTCAACAGTTAGCTCCCAGCTAGGTTCATACTTGAATGAAACTACAGGCTGTGAACCGTAAAATTAATTCATTCTTTATTCTGTGACTGTGGTAGTACGGAACTGATACAAATAGTTATATACATACTAATAAATAAATATATACATTGACACAGCCTTTATTTATATCTGTTACATACGTATCTTCTGTCAGTACCGCGGTGACAGCTAAATCAGTGTAACCTACTTGATGTTATCACCTTAGCCAACTAATTATCTCAAATATTGGTAATGCTAAAACATTGGTTATACCCAATTATCTACACATATCTGAAAGTTGCCACCTCGCAAATATTTGCATACACCGTACAATAACCCCATTTCTACTGAAACTGGCTGAAACAGCACACGGCTTACAGAATCGTGTCATTTACCTGATATTTCCTTTGTTTGTGCTGTATTTTATGTGATTACAAAGAGCTTCAAACATGCCGCTGGTAGTTGTAACTTGACGGCAGTCGAATACCTGGGATAAAAGAAAGTATCTAACTTATCACGTGGTTAAACTTAAAATACCTATATGTAGATTCATAGGTAAAAGTCCAACGATTTAATTGTATGTATTATAAAATAACTATGTCTCTTTTTAAAGGTTAGTTTAGTATGCTCAAAAGTAAAACTTTAACAACCAAATAGGATAACAAGTACATTAAGCTAGTTCATTTGTTTTTTTAATAGTTTTAAGCAGATGTCTAAAAGAGGACATGACGACTGTTTGCGGAAACCATTTCTACTTGTAAAAACTGAAGAATGACACAAGTGCTAATAGCAACTTCATAGTAAAAGTTAAATGAACATAACGTAAAACCTCAACAAGTTATTTTGTGTAATGCTAAATTTCTAATGATGAATATTTTACTAAATGCGCAGAATACAATTCCTTGAAGCACGTTTACGTTGCGGATAGTAAAAAAATTTAAACACATTTACATTACAACAAAAATTAAGAATGATTCTTCTAACACGTCAACCATCTTTACGTATTCCATTTTATGGTTGACATGTATCTATCATTCTACTTGTAATTAATAATATTGACTCTAGCAGTTCATAAAACAAGTCACATACGTTACGTGTACTTATTGGTATTGTGAACATATGTTAAATGTACCTACGCCAGTTTTTGTGAATAAAAATGAATTTAGTAATTACTGTGAAATAAGCGAGCAGAAATTTCCAGAGCTAAATTATTTACAAAATGTTGTTACTATAAAATTTTTAAACGTAACGTTAAGTAACGTATAACATCATAAACTTAGAATATAGTTACGACCTACTGCTTTCGACCTTTTTGCAATTATGTTGTATTTTAGGTCAGTATTATTTTATGATTGTTAAAAATGTCGATTTCCTGCAAATGATCGAGCTCAACATACATTTTGTTAAATTATTAACTCATACTGCCTTAGTACTATAGAGGTTACGACTTCTAGATAGGTTAGGATAAGGAAGTAGAAAGACTAGCAAACGTTTTATCGCAGTAAATACTTCACCGTGACATTACGGAGCTGTAAGAAACAATGTCAGATTTTTGAATAAAAACAATCGGAACGCCAAGTTATTCTTTTTTATTTCATTAGTTTGAGATATGTTCAATAAAGACGTGACGTTCTTGCTAATTTAGAAGGTCGATTCCTGTATTTACCAGAAAGCCCACAGGATGGCTCTGTACAGTAACTAGACGAGTAAATATCAGACACTCCTTCGCGTCAAGTAGTCATAGAACCAGAAATTTTATATCAATCCTGAAGGAAGAGGAATTAACAAGATGAACCAGATGTTCCAGGATGCCTAAGTTATTATTGTATTCGATCCTTACGCTTAGTATAGGAGCAATAAATGTTCAAAGTCTTACAGTATTCCAACTTGTTTCAATCAGAAAGATCTCGTACCTAATGGTATATAGGTAAAGCAGCATTACGTTGCTAATGGTAAGGAGACCGTTAAGTCTGCTGCACATGGTGGAGGCGCCGGATAACGTGACATTTTGTCCATTTTGTAACACCATCAAGGTCATCAAACTCGTAATTTCATTTAAATGGATGATGTAAGAAAGTACTAAGTTCTTAATTTGGGACCATGACTAACTTTGAATTAATGGAATAACCACTTAATTTTATCAACCTTCATTTATCTATAGTATACTATACCGACATAGTTTAGGCCAGTGCTTACCCTCACAAACCGGGAGGGTTGGCAAATGGGGCCACAGTCCACCACACGGGCCCAGAGCGGATTGTTGGACTTCACATACGTATTTTGAATATCCTAGACTAACGTAGGTTTCATCATGATGTTAACCCTCATCGAAAAACCAATGGTGTAAACAAATATTCAGAAAAGTTTCTTTGTTATTGTGTTGGGAGGCAGACATTGAAACTACTATGATAAAAACTAGTATAATTTGAAATTGACATAGGAAGTAGACACATTATATTAACATATACAGATAACATATAGTTCATTTACTTATACAATCTTAATCTATAAAATGTCTTTTTTGTTTATAAGAAAAAAGAATCTTTTCGACAGTAGCTGCGTCACAAAGTTTCTGAATTCAAATATTAATCCAAAAGACTCTTAAGCTACGTGAATTATTTTTGTAGCTAATGAATTAGCATAAATTATTAAAATATTTTCTTTCTGCGTGGATTATTTAATGATATGCTTTTTTTTTATAGTATTACTAGCTTTTGCCAGTGGCTCCACCCGCCCTAAATTTGGTTATCGGCGTGGAATTTTTACTCCTTAATTATTAGTGAAGTTTTTTCTAAAGCAAAAGTTCGCTTAAGCTAGGTTATTCCTGAGGGAACTTTAAAATTTTTCGGGATAAAAACTATCATATGTCCTTTCCCGGGTCTCAGACTGTTTATATACCAAAATTAATCTAAATCGGTTTAGTGACTTAAGCGTGAAGAGATAACAGATAGACAGAGAGACAGCGATAGTTACTTTCGCATTTATGATATTAGTATGGATATAGTCTGTGATTTTATAAGCATTATGTTTGCACCAATAAATGAATGTATTACTTTCATTTTATGTTCATGTGACGTGCGTGTCTATGATCATAAACAAATCGAAAACCTAAATCAAAAGAAAAATCAATCAACTTTAAAAATAACTTTATTTTTAGAGTTTTCAAGAAACTATTTTGTCATGCGCTAATTGCTTTTTTTTATGTACGAGTTGGTATAGGTTTCAAACAGTTAAGTTACCTATGTTACTTTTGTATTTTTTGCGTAGAGGTGTAGAATCCGAATATATGACTAATTAAAAAAAACATTAATTTTAAGTTTTTTTCTTTTTTACCTAGAAGTGCGAGATATAAATAATCCTACTATAATTATAAATGTGAAATTTGGATGTTTGAATGTTTTTTACTTAATTACGCTTCAACCACAGGACGGATCGGGATAAAACTCGGCACCCATATAGGTTGGGTCCTAATATAGGCTATTTTTTATCCCGAAATAATCAAAAGTACCCGCGGGATAACTCTAACCGTGCTTAACCGAACTATAGCTACAGTAATAGCTTGCTATAGCGAATGAGTTCCACGCTAATAACCGAATTTAGGGCGGGCGGAGCCGCTGGCAAAATCTAGTATCTAATATAACTTATAAGACCGAACGTCATTTGGCATATTATAATAACTTAGTAGATATGTAAATACATTTTATATCTATTGTGATACATGAAATAATTAACTAATTCATATCAAAAAACATTATTAAAAATCTTAGAAATTTCTAAACGATGTCACTATAATTCTAAACAGTAATTGATTGAAGAGAAAAATTTATCCTAACAAAACAGATCCTTCAAATTGTAACAACTGCCAAACAATCCACTTAACAGACTTGATTACGAAATAGACATAAGAGACTTAGAAACGAGCTCGATAATGCTGATTTAAGTCCCTCTCGTCCCCGTTACCACCGAACGGAGAAAATAAATGAAATGACAGAGTAACGATGTTAGGCCGACCGCTGCTCAATCGACTAGCGTAATTAAGATAATATGCTTTTAAATGGTGTCGAACTTTAAGGGTCCGTGTTGATTCTGACAATTTTCAATAGTCTTTGCAAAGATTGTTCATATTGAACTTGTTATTTAATTTTCAAAAGGATGAGTATCGGTTTTTAAAATAGCTATTATATGCAATTGTTGCGGAAGTTAGTATTTTTGATACTCGAACAGCCGAACATGGCACGAGTGTTAAAAAGAGAAAAAAATGAGCAATATTAAAATTCGCTATTTGAATTAAGCGACACCTTATTGATTCGGATTATGTATCTTTTCGTCTTATTAGCCGAATTTTGTTAATTATCTAATCGTGTTTTTGCTAATAAGTATGTCAAATAAAATAAATAATTAAAAAAAAAAAAACCCAGCTACAGAAACAGAAACTAAAAAGAAATAAATAAGTGTACCTAAAACAAACCAAATATTTAACTATAAGCAGGCGAAACCCTATAACACTCGGAGTATCAATAACTTACATTTGAGACCTAATTCATTAAAATCGGTCCAGCCGTTTGATCTCTAATAGGAAAACAAACAAAACTACATGCCTACATACAAACGCGTGAAAAACATAACCCTTGCTTTCGCAGTCGGGTAAAAACTGTACATTTAGTTTTTTGAATAGTTATCTCAAAATAGTAATATGCAACTTATGTCGAGCGTAATTCATTAAACTAATATTTAAATATTGTTACTTGGCCTACCAAGTACCTACTAAGTGGTAACAAGGATTAAACTCTTTGTAAACATTACGAAAAAATACAAGCAATTGCAAAACACCTTTAATTTAGTTTTTTTTTTATTTAATTATAGAATTTGTGAAATTACTTAACAATTTAGTTAAGAGTTGTCGATTCATAGACTGTATTTTTTCAGGAGCTACGGGAAATAAGACTTTTCTCATTAGGGTCAGCAAATTCATTTAGCTCGTTCTTTTTCTTCGACTTCACTTTTAAAAGACGGAAATAATTGATTCGACTTCTCAGTTCAGTTAGTTTTTCTACAAACCAGGTGGAACATGTCCCACTTCCACGACTTCCAAAGCCTCGTTGTCTCTATAAAGATTAGGTACTTAAAAATTTGCGAATAGATTTTCAGTGTTTTTTTAAAAATCAAATAAGTTTTTTTTTATTCTACGTTTTCAAATGTTTTTACAAATATAAATCTACTTAGCGCCTCTATAACATATTTTTGATGTCTACTTAGTACAAAAATAATTTCAAAAAAGTGCACAGGGAAAAAATTAGGAATGTCCTACAAATAAACTTATAAGATCGTTTTGTTACTAGCCTCATACTTCGCTGCTGTTGAGGCACGGTCTAACCTCACGCTGTGCGAGGGCCAGAATGATATACATGATAGAATTATGGACCATCACGCGGCTCTAGTTCAGAAACTTCACATTCAACTTTTTTTGCATGCGATCTTAACGATGTTTCCTTTTTTGTTAATAAGTGGCAGAAGCTCTTAAATATTTTTTTTTAACTGTGCACTTCTTTATGAATAGTTTTGTACAGCATCGAAATCAAACGCTAGTAATGTGGCGCTAGTTTCGTTATCTTAGCCGTAGAAAACGTCTAATAAACCTTAAAATATGACTTCATTTTATGTTTGCCCGTCTATTTATATGTCAAAGTCGTCTAGTTTAGAAACTTTTGGACGTAGAAACTTGAAATTTGACGAAGTTATATAAACCTAGTGTTAATAAATAAAATAAGGTAAAATGTAAGCTTAACCAGACAACTTAAGAAACAAATTTCTACTATTTTTAAAAAGTTTCAAAAATGCTCAAAAATATTCATTGTATTTTGAAATTTGACAAAGTTATTTATAATGTTAATAAATAAAATAAGGTAAAAATGTATACTAATCTAGACAACTTGAGAACCAAAGTTCTACTATTTTTAAATTTTTTCTAAAATGCTCAAAAAATATTTATTCTATTTGTAAGGGAATAGGTGGCCGTTTCACACACCGCTTAGGTGTACCAACGACCAACCAGTAGTTAGGGCAGATGCACGATGTAAGCAGCTCAGACCCCTCCGATTTGGAAACCATAGAAAGACGCCGAGGTCCATGCACCAGTAGACGTCTAGTAAAATGATAAAGTCCACAAAACAAAGTAAGCGACCGATTAAAACACGCAAAACTAAATACAATATTGACTCATCTTGAGAAACAATAAGATGTAAAAGATAAGAATGACGTTGTACAAATTAACCTAATTTCAAAAGCTTTATCAATTATTTATTTACACAGATTGCTTTTGTGCTATTTTTAATATATATGTAGTGTTACAATGTAAGATTTTGTTTGCTTTAGTGAAATAATGTACATTATGATTTGATTTGATGTGTGATTTAATATTTGATGTATTATAAAATGTAATATATTTTAAAATTAAACCTAAATATTATATATTTTTGTTTCGTTGAAGATTTTAACAAGAGAAGATAAAAACATGTTTATTTACGAGTAATAGCTAACTATAGCTAAGCTAGAACCGCGCGTTTTTTACTTTTCCCGTAGTACAAGTTTAGTTAGCCGTAGAACTCTTAAAATTTTTTCTTATATTTATTATATACCCCTCGAGGGATAATTTTTATTAAAACTCAAAGTAAAGTATGCTTATTGTCATGTTTTTATTAACGAAAATAACCGGATTTCCATACAAAGTCTAATTCCGCTAGGGAATGTTTATCCGGTAACGCCGGTAACGGTGAAACACTTCCTTCTTATATTTTAACAACATGAATTAACTTTGAAAAAGATTTTTTCTCATACAATTTTTAAGCCCTATTTTACCTCCTTTTGTAATGAATTTCGCAAAATCCTTTGTTAGTGGTGCAGAAAAACCTATATTCGAAATACAAGTACATATTATTATTCTAACACCAGCGGAAAGAGCCAGTCAATCAGTAGGGACATTGCATAATATAGATACAGATAGTCAAATATAATTTCAAAATATGCGTACTTGTAGCTTGGACCATTGTATCCTTCCAATGCAACGACTAGCATTTCTCCATGCCATCTTTGCTCCAAAGACCAGCTCGGTGGTAGTAAGTTGGTAGGTCCCTGACTTCGCCACTTCTGCTTGTACCGCTTTCCAACGAGCCTCGTGTGCTGGAGTATTTGCTCTATTTGAAAAGAGACAAAGTTTCAAATAAGAATATTAAGGGCGCTTTCAGAGATTTGTGTATTTCATCAAGCATGCGAGTTTATCTAGCGCCTTTTTCATACATTTCGCACGCAAGACGTGGGCGACCCCTCGGATTACTTCTACCCATGCAGAGCAAACCCATGTTTTTTTTTTAATTTTATAATAAATTTAAGTAAGTACGTTTGACTGCATCCCACCTGATGCAATATTTATTGACTCTCGCCTTGAAAGTCCCTAAGTTGTAAGAATCGGTAAACACTGACGAAGGAAAGGAGTTCCACTCCCTTGCCATCCGCATAATAAATGAGGCAGCCTAACGCTTTGTGCAGATAGGCGGAATATCGACAACAATGGGGTGGAAGCCTTTCCCCGTCTCGTTGACTGAAGGTGGAATGGAGCTGATGAAAATGTGCGTGATGAGACACGCATATCTCTGCTCTATACTTGCCTGCGAATAGAAGCGAAGTATTGCCCTATAAAGTCCTTGGCATCGTTGAGGACTTCCTCTGGTTCTCTGGGTTCGTCTCCACGGCCAGGTATCGCCATAAGGCTGCCAAGGCATGCTCGCTCGTTGCATAATGTCGGCTGTTGGCAAATAAAAACCAAAATTAAAAGTATGGCTAGGGAATCGGCAAGAATAAATACAGAATCAAGCACATAAATATATCGTGTTTCCAATATAATGCAAAAATATCGAAAAATATCATTTTTCATAATATAATTATTATTAAATACGCAAACTAGTTTTATTATAACATGAGACACATCTCTTTCGAGTGTTGTCTACACTAATATAATAAAGAGGTAAAGTTTGTAAGTTTGGATATAGGAGGATTTCTTTCTCTGAAAGAAGTTATCCGATTTTAAAATTCCTTCACTAGGGGTGTCCACTTCGAAAAAACATCGATGTTTTTTCGATGCGATATATCGGAACTGAGCATCGATGTCTTTTGATGTATCGGTTAGAAACATCGATGTTTTCTGAAAATCGAGTACTTTTTGTAACATTAGGTCACAAAGCAATAGCCAGCCCTCTGAAACTCCATGCAAACGTCTATTTATAATTATATAGGGTAATGTCACTAATAACTGAACGATTAAGAGTTTTTGACAACTTGAATGGAGTTTTTCATACAAACCATCGCTGATTCAAATGTAGTTTATTCAAAAAAACTAAAAGCCATGTACGAGAATAATCTTTAGGGGAGACCGAGGGGATTCGAAACAAAGGTGATTTGAAACAGTACCGATTTCTTGGAACTTAAAACCGTTAGCGAGTTGGCAATGTCGCATTTCAACCACTTTTTTCCCCCCGCTGACGTGTTAGTTGGCGTCGGTGGCATTAGTCGCGCGGTTGTAAAATTCTGCGTGCCATGTGACAAAAATCGTGAAAAGTAAGTTTTTAACATTTTTTTACGATGCTTATATTTTGATAAGGGTTTTATATTTTAGTTAAAGTGATATATGTTTTGAAAGCTCATTAACAAAAAATTTATTATATATATTTGGTACAGTTGATTTCTGTGTATTTGCTTCTTGGTTGTGGATTAAATAAAAATTTTAAGATTTTTTCTTACAGAGGAGATTTGAAACATTACGTTTTCAATTTTATATCAGAAAGCACTCAATATATAACGGCCACAAAAAAAAAAATTTTTGTTGATTTAATTTGTTTATTTTGTTTCAGCATGCCTAATGATTATAAAAGAAAGACTGACAGAGGTATGGCGAGTCGCAAAATATATGATCTTGCAGCAGAAGAAGTAACTTTGGGACAGAAAAGACTCCGTGACGCAGCTTTGAATTACAACCTGAACCAAAACTCCCTCTACAGGTATATTAAAAAAAACGGCTTATGAAGCTAACGAAACAGCGACTGCTCCAACGGTTGTATATCCCGAAAAGACTGTTTTTACAGCTTCAGAGGAAAAGGTACTCTGTGACTATCTTTTGAACTGCGCTGCTGCTCACTTTACCCTATGAACTAAGGAAGTCAGAACTTTTGCATACAGGTTGGCTGAAGAAAATAATAAAAAAATACCTTTTTCTTGACTGAGCATGAAATGGCTGGAGAGGTTTGGTTTCCATCTTTTATGAAACGTTATCCTGTTCTTTCTCTGAGACTATCTAAACCTACAAGTATCGCTGAGCTACAAGTCTTAATAGAACAAACTTGCAACTTTTTTTTTTCAATATTATACTTAAATAGTTGAAGAAATATTGATCAAGACTGATTATTGTACTTAAGAAACGACTGTAAGTTAATCATTATTTTATGCCAAATATTTAGAATATGTAAAACAATTTGTTTATCTGACTGTTATTTTAATTTATGTTACAACTAGGATGTTACGGTACTTTTAACTACTTAAGTAGTTGATTATTTGTATTAGATCTGTAGTTACCTACTTAACTGATATATCAGTATAAATTATTAATAAAAAGTGTGTTTCGTACTTGAAAAGTTGTATTTTAATAAATACCTTTAAATTATATCATCATCTTTAATACTTAAACACTTAATACTTCTCAAAAACCATAAGTTTCAACTCTCCTCGACCGCTGTTTATCTTACCTCGGCATGAGGGGAGTTGAAACAAGTTGGCTTGTGACGGTTAAATCGATTTTTCAACACAATATTTAACGCTTACAGTATCTTTTTATTAGTCATTCGCAAGTGTAAAGAGTGACCTATCGATTGGTTCTAATATCATACGATTTTTTTCTATAGTATTTGGTGTATGAAACAAAATGTCAAAATTGTTTCAACTCCCCTCGGTCTCCCCTATTATAGTATTATTATTATAAAAGGTACAAATGAAATAACAATCATCTACAATTATGGACACTCCGGAATTAATGTCCTATTTCCAGTGATATTTTGACAGACTTTGCAAAAACAAAAGTTTATTTAAATGTTTCCCTTTCCGATTAAGCAGTTGGCAGTCCAACCAGTGCATTCAAATTTTACCTAAACACATAGAAATAATAATCATTAACTTTAAACGAAACATGGTTGAAATATAAAATTGTCTAATATTGAAAAATAAACATTATGTGTGTATATTAAAACAAATAAAAATACTTAAAGCAAACAGTTTTTTAATAATGGTTTAGACACCAAACTGAGTTTTTATGAAATTAACTGATTATCATCGATTCGATGTTTTATCAAAATACATCGATACATCGATTGTATCAATAACTTATCAAAACATTGGATCAATTCGATGTATCGTATTGCAAACATCGAGTAATTTCGATGCATCGATGTATATCGAATATCCCTATCCTTCACTAATATTTAAGATGGACTTTTAGGGTGGATAAACGCTATATTTTGTTTTAAGTAACATGAATTTTTAGAGTTTCAAGTATCCATTTGGAAGTCAAATCGGAAGAAAAATAAACTTTTCCTTTCAAAGCAGCTATGGTGTAATCTTAATATTAGCATATGGATAGCTAAAGGTCAAAAATAATATAGAATACTTTTCTCTTGATCAAGAGTATGATAGTAGATAGTAGTAGTAGTAAAAGATTCCCATGGGAATAAATTTTTATTGGGGACACTACTTATTTATGTCGTAACGGAGCTTGCAATTAATTTGATTTTTGCCGCCGAGACTGAGAAAAACAAAAACAAAAAATTCTTCAATGATCGAGAATTTCCACAGGAAGAGGTTTTACCGCGACTGAAACGGCGGGGATCGGAAGTTGCGTAAATATTTTTGATCCAAACTTTCACAGTTAGATCTTTAATTTGTATTTCTTTATAATCCCACAAAAATCCGAATATTTTAATGTTTATAAAAAAATAACACACATTAAAAAAACGAACAAAACAAACCGGTAAATTTAAAATGATGTTACTAATAATAAAAGAAACCTAACCTAACCTAGTAATGTAACTGGGCGATCGAGCTTTGCTCGGTATTCATTTTTTGAAAAATCTACTTTCTGGTCTACCTACCTAAATATAAAATTTAATCTAAATTGTTAGAGCTATATCCGAGATACGCAAATAAATCTATGTACAAGAATTCATCGTTTAAATATGTTAGATAGAAATCGTTTCTCTCTGATATACCCGGCCATGTTTATTATTAATGTCCGTGAGTATGTAAGCGCCCTTAAGGCCCTGAGCAAGCACATTTAATTCAATATTCCGGTCACGTGAAATTACGTACATATTTACTTTACTAACAACGATCTGTGAACCCTACTTGGCCTTCTAATTGGGTCTAATGGGTATTATCAACATACATTTCTTAATATTAACTTTATGTGACATCTTGAAAAATAATAAGGTAACTGTAATATTTTGGGTATGTTATGCCCAAATCACACAGTGGTGAGTTGATATCAACACAGTATTTTACTATTATATGCGTAGGTACTGACAGTATAGTATCTTCCTTAAGGCGTATCCAAACAACTTTTATTGATACATACAATTTGCTACACAAAACGTGTTGTTATCATAAACCGATATATACCATGGTCGTTAATAGCGTTTATCAAGTGCCAATGAATTATTTATAAAAAAAAAAATCTGAATTAAATAAATGTACTTAAATTTTTTTGATCGTCACATTCTAAGAGTCGTTTTTAGGGTTCCGTACCCGCAGGGTAATTAGGAACCCTATTACTAAGGCTCCGTTGTCCGTCCGCCCGTCCGTTCGTCTGTCACCAGGCTGATAGCTCATGAGATAGCTCATGAGCCGTGATAGTTAGACAGTTGAAATTTTCACAGAAGATGTATTTCTGTTGCCGCTATAACAACAAATAATAAAAAATAGAATAAAATAAATATTTAAGGGGGCTCCCATACAACAATTTATAATAATTAATTTTAAAAATAATCATAATAATTATTTTGCTCGATTTTGCTCGATATTCCTATCGGCATCAGGTAGACGCTTCGCGCGTCCGGTTATTTAGTTAATGAGGTGCTTCATACGCCTAAACCCCTTAATGGGACCTTGCGCGTGCGAGGGGTTCAAATATGCACAGAATATTTAGTTATATAGTCACTTTAAAAATTATTAATTAAATAAAAATAAAACAAATATTTAAGGGGGGCTTCCATAAAACAAACGTGATTTTTTTGCCATTTTTATAGAAAATGGCACGGAACCCTTCGTGCGCGAGTCCGACTCGCACTTGGCCGATTTTATTAATTGCTTCCTATAGCATATATCACTATTATGACAAAGTAAGAAAAACTCATAGAAACTTAGACGAATTAGAAGGCACCTAATTCAAAAATAATTTATTTGAAATTTAATTTTACTACCTACTAAATTGCAAATATTTATTCGCATTCAACCTAAGTTTTATTTGCAATTTTTGCGCTAAGTGTTATGTTTTGACATAGTACAATAATAATATTCAAAACAATATATCTAGTTAATAAGACGTCCTATATTTAATACTACAATTTCTAAAATACTTCTCTCTGCAGCTTTTAGTTGATTATAAAATAAATACTGTATTAAAAAATCGTGCGGAATTCATCCGTGCCGCTTGCTTTACAGTTTCGCTAGTAAGAATTTTAGTTTGAAAGTTATCATCGAACACTTTCGAGAATTATGAAGATTGCAGTTAGTAGAAGAGCCTGCAGTATCGGTACTAACATCATGTATAGAAGAGAAACTTTGCACATGTAACTTGGAAATGGAGTAAGTAACCCGCGGCAATTTGCGATGCACTGGCAAGTTTAGCGAGAAAGAACTTTAGTCCGAGTATATCGCGAAATATTATATTTTGCAAACGCGTGAGTTGTTTGCAAACTTGCGCTGCGATATTTCTCTATCAAACTATGTTTGTTTCTTAATAAGGTATAAGGGCGGAACCAGAACAAATGTTAAGGGGGGCGATCATAAGATCTGAAAGTATTTTTTGAACTTTGAATCTGCAAACTTACGTTTACTCAATCGACCCAGCTCGTATAGTTTTTGAATAATTAAATAAACAAACCCAAGTAACCCCAAGTATTTTTTATATGTAATAAAAGTTATATATTTAAAAAAACGTTACAATTCATTTTTTCCTCGGCCGTCCTTAGGGAGGGCGATTGCCACGATCGCCCCCCGCTGGATCCGCCCCTGATAAGATATAGGAATGAATAAATAAGAACAGTAATTCCGATAGTCAGCCTGCGTTATTAATAAATTCTGTTATCTATAAAAATTGTAAGGCGAATTTTTGTGGGGAGCCTAGCATTAAGACCTAGTGCCCGCCATCTTGAAAATATGATGACCTGGGCCCTCGCGCTTCGGTTTCAAGAGTCTGCCACTTAACCTTATGGTTTTTATTAAATATTTACTTACATAATTTTTTTTTTCTATGTTCTACATAGTTTATAGAATTAACCACATCCAAAGTAACTCTGTCTGTAACCTCTTCACGCTAAGCCGCTGTACTGATTATGATAAAATTTGGCATGGAGATAGTTTGAATTCCGGGGAAGAAACGTCAAGTGGAAGATGGTTTTTGTTCTATAATTAAGGAGTTTAGGGCGGGTTGAACCGCGGGAAAAATGTAGTCTAGGTACTATACTTTATAAGATTAAAATCAATTTTAAAATTAACGTCCACGAAGATACTGATTTAGATTTATTCCCTTGCCAAATTGAAATTACCTATCGTATTGAGCGACGTTTTTAAAACAAAAGATATTCTTGAATTATAAAGTTTCAGACTAACTTTAATACTTCATCAAAGTAACTCGTTAAGATACAAATAACATTAAATGACAAGTATAATAAATACCAGTCTCATTTATGGTTTCTTCAAAACTTATTATATTTATTTTTAAAATGTAGATAAGTAGCTAAATGCTGTACAAATTCTAAAGGGTTGCACAAGATATAAAACCAAGTAATTGTAAATGTACTGACCCATTGAAAATGCATAACAAACAACAGGTAAGCTAACTACGTACCTAGTTGGTCCTGTTAGTTTTAATTTTAAAACAAATCGTCAGTGAGTCAATGCATTAACGATCGAGACACATGAAACTACAAGTAATAAAATAAAAAGACCCGTCACGGTGTTGATAATGAGATAATGTTTTAAGCCAAGAAATGACAATACTCTGTGTAAACAATATGGTATTTACTAGACGTAAAGTATTTACTACAATTTATTTAATACTTTACTAGATTCTGCCAGCGGCTCTGCCTGCCCTAAATTTGGTTATCGGCGTGGAACTTCTTGACTAACTCCTTAATAATGATAATGAAGTTTGCTATAGTAAGTTATAGGTGCAGCTATAGTTCGTTTAAGCTCGGTTAAAGTCATGCCCGCGGAAACTTTTGAATTTTTCCGGATAAAAAAATAGCCTATGTGGTAGTCCAGGGTGTCAGCTACCTCCATAACAAATTTCATCACAATTGGTCTAGACGTTTAAGCGTGAAGAAGTAACGACATACAAACATACTCACAAACTTTAGCCTTTATAATATTAGTGTGATTAAATAAACTATATTAAAAAACTATTTGGCGCAAAATAGATTCATAAAAAAAGAGTTGTTTCTAAGGGACCACCTGGTTTTCTGGATGTGTTTTTCCTACCTCTCGCCTAAAATAACTAATGTTCTAATACCGTCTTTGTTATATTAAAATATAACCAGGTTATTCTTAACCCAGGTCATTCTTAACTCATAAGTAATGCTCCGGTATCGCAAGCGTTTTTTTTTTTTAAATGTTAATTTATTATTCTTTAAAGCCGCAAAACGGAACATCTAAATAACCTAATTTACTCCACAAAAATAGTTGGGGAGATGAATGACAGACAGAATTTCTAACAGGAATATCTTTTCTGTGGGGCACAAGATATTTCTTTATGTTCTAAGCTTCCAATTTACTTAATTTTTGGCACAAAGCTGGAATGATGAAATAGAACATAAAAGCTAATGTTGTGAATGTGAGTACTATTCGTGTTAGAACACGAGTGATAGTTTGAAACACAGTAATATTAGTTATGTATAGTGCAACAAACTTTTCGGACCCGGCGGTCAAAAATCAAAACTAAAGTTGCCATATTGAAATGGTGTGAACGTACAAAGACACTTGCGACCAAACACCCAAGGACGTAAGATTATAAAAAAATGTTGCAATGTACTCCTAGTTTGAATATGCATATCATGATTGTTATTAAGACATGTTTCGTGCATTTGGAGTAGGATTAGAGAATAATATAAAATAATTTTTAATCCGGCATTTAAAGGAGTTGCCCATGGCAATGATTCAATTCCGCGCGGACACAGACTACGCGAGCGAAAGCTAGTATATATTAATACTCATAATTTTTAATCACGTATATAAAATAACGTACAACCTTCGAAAATTTCATGGTATTGTAACAGAAGTTGGGTTAGTGTACATGTACAAAGAAAAGCAATACAAATGCAGCGCGGTTGGATTGGCAATTTCCAATAACTCTGTATACTCTACACAAAATTATAAAAATTTAAATTCTTCTGGGCACATTTGGTTTAGTTATAAAATAAATTAAGAGCTTATTTATATACAGTTTGATTTTTTTTAAATTTGGAACTGTCATTGGTTTAAGAAAAAATTGTCACTTTCAAAGATTTACTTGTAGAACCTGGGTTCACTTATATGATTTTTCTTGTGTTGATTATTCTTACTTACTTACCACTCTTGGACAAGTAGTACCGTAGAGACGATCGTACAAGTATTCATGAGACTCCAAATTCTTTAACACTTTTGGTCTCACTACTGGAGTTTTAACTACCATTTTTTTCACTTTTTCATCAAGGGGTGGAGCATCGCTGTTTTTATTAACTGTGTTTTTGACTGGTTCTTTGACACTTTCCACTTTTCCGTTACATAGGTTTTTAATTCCATTTTCTCCTCCTTCGAACTTTATGTGTTCTTTACCATTAACATGCTCATTGACTTCGTTTCTCTCAAGTTTTTTGCTATTCAAACCATTAATTTTGATCGCATCACTGTCGATAATTTGTATTCCATCTTTTATGACATCATATTCTTCTTCTTGGATAATATTTGACCCGTTAACTTTTCCATTCATAATTTCTGAGTGCATTAGATCATCATTTATACGCCCATTACTTAATCTTTTGATTTGGTTTGTCACATACTGAATGTGATCAATAGGGCAAGTGCCGTTGGTTGTTTCTTCAGCAAGTAATTTACCAATGAAGGTCTGATTATTGGTCGTTGACGTATCAATGACTTTAAGAGTATCATTGAAAATAACTTCAGACGCGTTTACAACGCCAGGTGCCATATTACTGTTTAAAACAATAATTTATATTTGATTATGTCTTAAGACATAAACTCGATGTTGAAATAACGAAGGCACAGGCTTCCGCGAGCGCACTAAATCTCACATAGGTGTCGCCGTTGCTTTTATAACACTTTTATCCGACATGTGTCAAACCGACTTGTAACAATTTACTTTGCTTTGCAAGTAAATATTACACAAAGCCGTTTGTGTCATCTGAGTTTAGTGCGGACTTTATGAGACTGGGCATCGACTTAAAATTTTAATTAATTAAGAAATTTTGCTTGTTTTTTTACGAAGGATTACTTATAAAAAAAATACACACTTGTATTACCTACTGTCGTACTTAATGCCTCGCGAAATTAACTACTAGCCAACCACGGTCTAAAAATATACGTATAATATGTGACCTTAATTTTCACAAATACAGTTGTACTTAAGTGTAATTTTAGGGTTTCGTACCTTGTCCGTCTGTCTGAATGTCTATCTGTCTGTCAAGATGCTTTTTCTCAGGAACGCGTGTAGGTAATATCAAATACTAAAGTCTACGGGCCCTTGAAGCTATAAAAAACTCAAGCTTCTAAGTAAACACAATAAAAATAATACGGCCATTTTTGTCACATATTTTGGCATTCACAAATAAATCAAAACCTATGGGGTACTTTCCGTTGTCCTAGAATCATAAAATTTGACAAGAAGCAAGATGTTACATCACAAATATAGAAAAACATCCAAAAACTGTCAATTTAGGCACAAACCTGTAAGGCCTGATCTCATGATGGGACAACTATCTACATAATTATAATAAGTTTGTACGGAACCCCCCCTGCGGTGGCAACTCGCACATGGCCGGTTTTTTAATAAGGTTTCAAAAATAATGACAGCATATTATCCATACAGATATGTTGTCATTATTATGATTACATTACATACTTTAATATTAGATTTCTAAAACTTAAATATTTTAATTAAATAGCTAGCTTTTCCTTGTGACATTCGGGTAGTTTTCATAGGATTCATATGAGAATAGCTTGATTAGTCTATGAACTTTTCGTGCCCCCTATTTCTAAAATCAAACCACCCCTTTGTTGCTTTGTTGTGAAGTCAAGGAATATTGTGCCGCAGTTTCACCCGCGGAAAATTTATACCCGTAAGTACTCTCGATCGGAAAAGTAAAATTTTTTTCCCCATTCAAGCAGATGTATTAGCACCAGAAATCTGGTGTTTTCGTTGTTCAGTTCTCAGTGTAACGTAAAAGAATGGTTCCCGGTGATTTTAACCGCCGCAGAAAACTCTATAAAATTAAAAAATAATGTGGTAAAATAGTATGTTTGTTACTTCTTCACGCCATAACAACTTAAGCGATTCGGCTAAAATTTGGAATGGAGAAAGCATACCCTGAATTAACACATAGGCTACATTGATTTCGAGAACATTCAAAAGTTCCCCTTAGGATTAGCAAATGGCAAACATAAAAGAATAATAACCGAAAAAACAAAAAAAAAACTGTTTTTGTAGTTTTAATAGTTAGGGTTAGACAAGTGTCTTGAGAAGAACTTGAATTTAGGATAAATAAACACTAACATTTTATTTTAGGCATTCCTGTATAAGATAAGTATTTATTTACTAAACAATTTAAATGAAATAAAAAAAAACTAAATTGCCAAGAATGCTGGCGGCATTTTCTCACTGAATTAAAATTTGCATTCCTAATTGATTCAAATTTAATCAAAAACATCCGAAAAAGGTAAAAACAATTAACTAATAGTTCAATGGCCGACAGAGCAAGACGTAGCTTCATAGACGCTTCTTGATACGCTTAGTGTTCGCCTGCTGGTTCCTTGCATGCAATAAACGAAACTCTTTGCTTCATGACGCCTGCCTGCCAGCGTTATACGCCGGGCCACATAAAATGGAACTACACTTGTATTTATTTGAAAAATATTACCCGTACATCTTTAAACAAAACCCGAATCGATGCTTATGATCAGGAAGGTAAAAGGGGTGTTTTTTATAAAAAAAAAATCCATTCCCTTTGTTTTTAATTTTTAAAGGAAGATAACTGTTGCTTAGAATCCTGACATCCTGTCTGAGCTTCTAAAAAGAAAACCCATTTAATTATTCAATTAAATTATATAAGGAAGTCCAGGTTTTCTTTGCAAATAATAGCATTAACAAATCCAGACTTTAGCAAATAAATGCTGCTGATGTAAACATTTCCGTGTGTTTATAATATATATAAAGAATGATAACGTTAAAGAGACGATAATGTAAAATTATATTCACTGGCAAACTTTTCACGCGCCGTGCCATTGTTTGAGATCTATTAGTATTATTACGGACTAGCTGTTCCCAGCGGTCTCCACTGCGTTCATTTACTGCTCCTATAACCTTTCTCGTGCGTTCAAAAAACAAACTGTAGATTTATTATATTACTAGCTAACCTGGCAGATGTTCTGCCCTTTCCGTTACTGCCATCCTCTGTTGCATCACTCGCCGCGACTTCATTTTCTCGTAATTTATTTTCGTTTAGGGTTTTTTCTGTTTTCTTCAGGGTTCAAAAGAAGCCCTATTGCTGTCACTCTCGTGTCCGCCTGTCCGTCATCTGACATCAAAAATGTTGACCTACCCCATCGAGTCGAGTATCGTTGATTGTTAAGTAGATAAAATAAATACTATATTTTTGTGTGAAAAATATTGGAAAACAAAGGAATGAGAAGACAATCTAGTGAGATTTTATTACAAAATTTTGTTCCAAAGAACTTCTCATTGACCTAAAAACTTGAAATTCGGTGATAATGTTTATTATAACGTATTTTTACTAACAAACACCAACATATTGATAAATCAAATTTTTATCTTTGAGAATCCCTAATTTTTCCTAAGGTTGTATCGAAAATAGTGGAATACCCAATGCGTCCTTAAGAATTGAGCTATCAATTGCAAAGAGATGTTGCCTAGGCTTATATAAATAAGTCCGAGACCCTTGGTCCTTGTGGTCCTAGCGCTATAAGGCTTTTTAAGGAAATACAAAAAGGTTAGTCGACATCACAGGAGACCGAAGAGCTGGTAGCTACCTCGGACAAAGAATAAGTCTAGCTATTCAAAGGGGGAACGCTGCCAGTATCTTCGGAACCTTACCTAAAGGTACTCCTTTTAATAATATATTTTAGTTATTATATTATATTTTTTAAGGTTTTTTTTATTTTAAGGTTCATTGTTTTAATAGTGTAATCCATTGTTAATATATTTTTAAATAAGTCTATAGTAATATAGTGCCTAATATACCTTCTTATATAAAAAAAACTCTGTAGGTTTAATTTTTAACCGACTTCAAAAATGGACGAGGTTCTTAATTCGATTGCATTTTTTTATTGTTTGTTACCTCAGAACTCATCACTTCATCAAAACTTAGTTCTGATGATGGAATCTATGAGGAATTAAGGAAATTCTTTAAATATTTGGTAGGTATATAATATAACATACACGTGGCGGTTTTAGTATTTTCAGTAACAAATCAAGTATTTGCATTTAGAAAGTATTATTTGGTGAAGTAGAACTGATGAAGAAGACCACAAATAGCCATGTAGTGAAGAAAATTTAAATGATTTGGATAAAAAGGCACCAATATGGTGCCCTAATGTTGATGAATTTGGAAGGTAGGTAAAAAATAACCCCCTAATGCAAACATACTGACAGGACATAAAGCTAGGTACGTGTTTTTTTCGCTTTGTAGTGCCAAATGCCAAAAATTTGTAGTGAAGATAGGTACAAATTTTCTATAGGCATCAGACATCAAAGCTAAGAAAATACGAACCTAGCTTAATGTCCAGTCAATAATTATGGTTTTTTCTTTTTAGTACAGTTTTAAAGTCCTAATTTTTTTCTGTTAAAAAACTATTTAATTATCGATTTCCGAACACATTGGTAAAAAGTTACGCACAATGAGGACGCAAAATTAACAACTGTAGATGCTTAAAACTCACAAAATATGTAAAGATATCCAATTGTAGACCAACATATACAATCGTAGACCAAGACGAAAATTGACATTGTCATCACAAAAAGTTTAAAAATATCTCTCGACTGTTGTATTAGTTTTACACCTTACTGCAGGTGCGCAGGCCTCTCCTTGGAGAAAAAAATTAGGCCATAGTCCACCGCGTTGGACGTTTGTCGAGCCTCATTTTATGATAAAACCTGCCTTTTTTCATATTCTTTCATCTTCAACCTAATCACCCACTTTAAGTATAAGTAGCACCATACTTATTAAAATAAGGTAGGTACTTATGTGTCATGTGTTATATTTAATTTAGTTTTTGAGTAAAACGTCCGTAAGATACGGAAGCCTAAAAATGAAAGTAACAAAATCTTTTTAGGTGCTAATTAAACAGACTTCTATTTAATAGCATGATTCTCCTCTAAAAATCTACATTGTCCTCTGAATTACTAAGTCAGCCTCCATCAATGCGCGTCTAAAAAATACTAACTTTTCCACTATATATATCAAATTTTCGTTCGAACCGACTCGCACTTGACCACTCTCAAAAACAGATCGCCTTCTAAGGGCCTGGGAGGCGGCGACCCACACTTGACGAAAACTATCCCTGACGCACGCCTGGTGGACGGCGACTCCCACTTAACTACCCCTGACGCACGCCTGGGGGACGGCGACTCACACTTGACAAAAACACTACCCCTGAAGCTGGCGGGCGTGGCGACTCACGCTTGACAAAATTACTATCCCTGAAGCTTAAGCGTCTGGCGACTCACGCTCGATGAAAACCTACCCCCTGAAGCTGGCGGGCGTGGCGACTCACACTTGACAAAACTACCCCTGAAGCTGGGGGGGGCGCCTGGCGACTTACGCTTTATGAAAATTACCCCCGAAGCTGGCAGGCGTGGCGACTCACACTTGACAAAAACACTATCCCTGAAGCTGGGGGCGTCTGGCGACTCACGCTCGATGAAAACCTACCCCCTGAAGCTGGCGGGCGTGGTGACTCACACTTGACAAAACTACCCCTGAAGCCTGGCGACTTACGCTTTATGAAAATTACCCCCGAAGCTGGCAGGCGTGGCGACTCACGCTTGACCAAAACTACCGCGTGATGTCACAGTGGCTTCTGTGTATAACTTGTTTCTAGTTTTGTTATGTAATTATATCATTATCGTAATGGGTCTATCATGTTTTTCCCGTTCATAATTAAATTATTCTTATTTAATTACAATGCTGTTGGTGGTGATATTCCAAAAAATAGTCCCCCGAGGGTGTATCTCAAGATTTTACAAAAACTTAACCTAGATGCGGTTCACGCTTGACATGACTTGACATGTTATACCTACAAAAAATCTTCAATTCAAGTCGGTCGAATTTTAAAGACAAAAGCTGATAATAGTGTTAAAGATTTACAACTAGCAATCCATAAGAACAAATTACATGTTCATGTATTGTTTTCGTATATGACTTCGATGGATCAGGGAAACAATAGGTGACGGGTTTTAAAAGAGCTACAAAGTCTGCATATATTATAAAACGCAATTTTAATATTCTTTGAAACCTATCAAAATAAATTTCATCATTATTTGTTTCCCTATTAAACCAATATTTTTCTTTTTTATGAATTCCCAGTAATTCAGTAGCAAAATGAACACAGTCATGTTTCTTGTGATTGATTAAATTAACTTTAGACTTAAAATAGAAACGGCAACCAGCACAGATATGAATAGCGTCATTTCGATCTGTTATTTGTTTATTTACCAAGCGTAATAAATACAATAATGTCCATTTCAACCATTGTTTAAAAATAATAAGTTAATGTGTAATTCTTTACTACATTTTGTAAAGTATAATGGTCCAACGATGGTATTCCAATTTCTAATAGTGAAATTTAAAAATCAAAAGAATTTTTTAAATCTTTTGTTTCCTGTTCAAAATCTGCATGAATAATAGAATAAACTTTAACAATAGTTAACCCTTTTCAACTTTCCTAAATAAGAAATAGTATTGATTCTTCAATTGATGCTATAAATACTTATGGAGTGATATAACAAACACATAAGGTAAATTATGATTAAGAATAAGACATTTCTCTTTGTGTTTCTTAGATCTTAAGTGCTGAGCATAGAATCTTTGGTTAACCTGTAAATCACATATTTGACACATCATGTCTTGTGTACGTGTTGTATTGGAAGATGTTGACGTCGATGCTAGTTGTAAATCTTTAACACTATTATCAGCTTTTGTCTTTAAAATTCGACCGACTTGAATTGAAGATTTTTTGTAGGTATAACATGTCAAGTCATGTCAAGCGTGAACCGCATCTAGGTTAAGTTTTTGTAAAATCTTGATATACACCCTCGGGGGACTAGTTTTTGGAATATCACCACCAACAGCATTGTAATTAAATAAGAATAACTTAATTATGAACGGGAACAACATGATAGACCCATTACGATAATGATATAATTACATAACAAAACTAGAAACAAGTTATACACAGAAGCCACTGTGACATCACGCGGTAGTTTTGGTCAAGCGTGAGTCGCCACGCCTGCCAGCTTCGGGGGTAATTTTCATAGAGCGTAAGTCGCCAGGCGACCCCAGCTTCAGGGGTAGTGTTTTTGTCAAGTGTGAGTCCCCCAGGCGTGCGTCAGGGGTAGTTTTCGTCAAGCGTGAGTCGCCACGCCCGCCAGCTTCAGGGGTAGTGTTTTTGTCAAGTGTGAGTCGCCGTCCCCCAGGCGTGCGTCAGGGGTAGTTAAGTGGGAGTCGCCGTCCACCAGGCGTGCCTCAGGGGTAGTTTTCGTCAAGTGTGAGTCACCGCCTCCCAGGCGATCTGTTTTTGAGAGTGGTCAAGTATGAGTCGGTTCGAACAAAAATTTTGATGAGGCTGCTAAAATATTTATATACCATACCAATAAAGCAATTATATCGACATCTAGTTTTATAATCCAGTATGTTTAAAATTTAGTGAACAATAAATAATTCACAACTCGTCATATATTATTTGATCATCGAAATATACCTAAAATTATAATCGAATAGTAAATTATGGCAACTAAATGTTAGGAACTTCAAGGAAACAAAATAAAACACTATTTAATGCAAATCACTTTGCATTATGACATACTATTTTTATAGTATTTGAAAGAAAGAAAGAAAGATAAAATAATCCAAAATATTTGGATTATTAACGCAGCTTGCGCTTTAGTTGGCATTCCACGTTATTTTTTAATCCTATTGGTTAAGTCTTTGCCTGTAATGGTGTCGTCGCAAAATTTGTTCTTAGTGCTCACATTCGTCATAGTTAGGAACCTCTGTACTAAATTGAAAGTCTCTAAATACAGAAATATCGAAATTCCTATACAAATTTTCATCCCTTATTTTTGCGTGTTAGTCAGTCACTTTACTCTTTACACTTATATATACTTCATATATATAAATCAGTGGGACACGTTAAAATAATTGTTGTTCTTAATTTGATATTTTTTTATTATTCGGAATATTCAGATGGCGTTCAAAAAAGGCGAATTAGTTTATTTGATTTAGTTATTGTTATAAAATCTGAGCTTGGTTTCCATGGTCAAAAAAAATATGGTTTAACTTTCCCCATTCGTTTTTGCACAATTTTATATTTCATATTTATAACCTATATCGATTAGTTCTCGTCAAAATTATTACGATTAAATTGGGTCCGTTTTCACACAAAATGAGTAGAATGAACCTGACGAACACTTATGAAAGCATTTATGTTAGTGGATAAGGTAAAAAAAGTTGTTAAAGTAGTTGAACCTAAGCCTTCCCGTGCGGAAAACAGGCGTGATGTTATGTATGAGTGTAAAAGTAAGTATATGTATACAGTTCTACAACTCCAAACTACTGATCTAATTTTTACTATACCATGTCATACAGATAGACAATTAACTGGAATTAAACACTTTACTAAATCCTAACTTATCCCAAAAAACTTAGTCCACGCTGAGCTAGCGGAACTATTTAGTGATGCATGTGAAAATTTTGAAACTAATAAAATATTTTTTATAGATTCTGAAGAAGTGTGTTAATTATATTATTTTTAGCATTAAATATATTATTATTAGCAGAATTCGTATAGGATCACTCCCGTCCGTATGTCATAGTGATTTTACTCAAAAAACGTTGGCACTTAAGATTTGGCTTAGTACCTAAAAGCACGGCAAAGTGGGAGTCGGATTGGTTGCGTATCACCACAGAATGCATGCTTTTACATTCTATATATATGACTTTTCACACCTCATGATCCATGGTTTCGTTCGATAGATCTTATCTCCTTTGCGTACAAACATGTTATTACAAATAAATAAAGAATTAATTAAACACAAAATATTGACCTAACAGTAAGTAAAAGTAAGAAAGTTTATATACATAAATCGCTTAAAGGCCTACTTTTATCTGCTCTGAATGTGTCATAAAGAAAACAACACAAGGTGGTTAAAGACAATGTCGGGTGTGAAATTTTAGTATGTATGAGAATATATAAAGAAAATCACATGACCCAAGATCACTTGTAAACAGTATGTATTCGGATTCGGAGAGAAATGCATGACTTTGTGCAAATATTGGTTATTTTATTACGAACAATGCCACATGACTAGGCTCCACGCAAGATCAATGTTTATTTTAAGATTATATTGTGTTATACGAATAACTAGAAAATACAGGAATATAAGATATATTTACAACTGAAGTGTAACGTAACGATAATAAATAAAGATTCAACAAACGAATTGATATTATAACAAATAATAAAAACCCGGCCAAGTGCGTGTCATGTACATATTAAGATTGCGGATATCTGAAAAAATGTATGAACCAATATTGTCCAAAACTATTTTTGTCCGTAGTATTTATTATAAGAATAAAACAAGCGATTTAAAAGTGAAAAAATTTTTTTTCTAACTTTAAATGCATATTGAAAGCCGTATAAAAAAATTATCCTTCGGCTCAATGTATAGAGAGCTTAAAACGCCTTAAAACTTTTTTTCTCTCAATTCCGATAACAAACCTATACGATGACGGTTCAAAAAAGACAAATATCTATAAAATTTCATTAGAATTTACCCAAAGACGGAATTATAAGACTGTGACTAATGGACGAGCGGACGGACGGACATGACGAATCTATAAGGGTTCCGTTATTTGAAATTTGGTTAGGGAAAACTAAAAACGCAAGGCAGAAGAAATTTAAATAATTCTTTTTCCTTTGGCTAAATGTATGAAGAGCTACCCCTAAACATTTATTTTCTATTCATTCTCATAACCTGATTGTTTGGCAGTTCACAAAAGACCTGTAAATTTTGTTAGAATTTACCCAAAGACGGCGGAATTTTAAGGCTGTGACAAATGAACGGACGGATATGACGAATTTATTAGGGTTCCGTTTTTTGCCATTTGGCTACGGAGTCCTGAAAACGGTCAAGTGCTAATAAAAATAAAAAAAAATAACGCAAGGCATATGAAATTTATATAAAAGCTTACTTTGTAATTTCTTTCCAAACATTTAAATTTACAGTATTTTTTTAAATAATTACTTTTATACGGGTAAAAAACATTGCGCTCGACCGCTTTTTTACATGTCTTTGTCAATTAGTAGTGGTTCCAAACTTTACTGAGCCTTTTCATGGAGCAGGAACTGAAAACACGCAGAAAATACTGAAACAAAACAATGAGCTCGTTCATACGTACATTTATGAGCTGCCGCTCGTAAAATAAGGTCAGCAAAAACTTAAATGTGAATGTTATGTTTGTATTCGACAGAAAGGTAACTTAACCCTAGTATCACAGAACGCGCACGTTAAAAAGACAAATTTCGAACAATTACATAGAACGCGTTTTTTACGACTACGAAATAGCACATTTCACTATATGTTGGCTGGAGCCGAAGGCGAGGGACACAAGCGGAACTACTTGTAATAACAGCCGAACTACTTGTAATAACAGCCTCGCACTGTTTTTAATATAGTTGCGAAAAATTACATAAATAAATTCGACAGTATTTTTCTTTAATTTGGTAATGTAAAAATCACTAGCGTAATCGACATTTTGTAATATATCACTTTTTGCGCAACTGTATTAGAAATAAATAACTATATTGTTTTTATTTGGTAAAGTTAATTGAATCACTAGTTCGTAATCGTTAATTTTCCGCACGCAAAACAAATACGTAATATATCAGTTTCTGAGCAGCTGTCTTTAAAAGTACATTGTGTATTAGGGTGGTAAGGAGAAAACAACAAGAGGCTATTTAGAAGCCTAAATATCTAGGAGATTAATGAAATAAAAAGTTTTGGCAGAAGTTGTAATTACTCACTTGGCGCGCAGTTCATATCTTGATCCACAGATGGCGCTTTAATACATACTTGAAAGAATAGACAAAATCTAGCACCCGCTTAACCAGCAAGTAATGAGACTGTTTACGAGTAAGAGTGATGAAAAACTCATAAAAAAGGTAAGCAATTTTCGAATACCAGTACCTTAATTACACGGGAAAAGAAAATCAATAAACAGCAAAAAGCGCTATCTATTTGTTTACTTCAGCATGTAAGTACCTACTATAATCAATCTACATCATATATTTGTCAACTTTAAAAAATAATAATTTTAAATAGATGATAAGCAATACGATAAATGCTTTATATTATATGAAAATTGAAAAAAAACATTAAAAAAACTAAGCTTCTAAAAAAATATCTAAAAAGTAGATAATAAGCTTTCATAAATCATGGAGCAAAAAACGGTGGGCACTTTCCAACCATCATACGTATTGTCACCAAGTTCTGAGCTACTCTGAAAATTTGAGCGATACTTTTTCTGCTGACCATACAAGGCTCTGTCAAATAAGACTTTGTATTTTACTTAAGTGACAACTGCGTAACAATGTAACAGCTCTATTGTGTACATCGGAAGATGGCTCTAATAAAATAAAGGAACACCTATTGGCACTCTTTGAAATTACTTGAAATGGATTCCAGACATTTTATTTTTTGGGACAATGTCACGAAAATTGGGCTTGTCATCACTTCTTTGAAACCAAACAACGTAATGTTTTTTTAGGAGGGAACAATTTATAACTAAAAAATAGGCAACAAAATATTATACTAAATGTAGAAAAATATCTGTAAAAATATTGATTACTTTCGAGTACCAACCTAAGTATATTAAAAATGTAGTTTCTCAAAATCTGACGCGAATCACAGAAAAATCACTCAACAGATTTTAAAAATAGCACTGCGTGTAATCGAGGCAGCTCGGGATCAATTAATTTACTTTACGGCATAAGCAACCTTACCGTAAATAAATTTTCATTCATTTATTCACTTTTAACAGACTTACTTATTATAACTCACAGATATGTATATTCTATCAACATTATAAGTAATAAAGAAAGTAGTACATTTAGATTCATAAAATTCGCTTTCTTTGAATAGGAAATCGAAATTTTCTAATGTCGGGGCTAAATAGTTGCTAAAGATATACCTATACGATTCGCGGCGCCTCGCAGCATGCTTCATACAACCGAATTATTCACTTATTATATACTTGATACAATAGGCAATTACCACCCATGAGTTTTATGAACGCACGTTATGCTCTGAGGAAAGTAAAGATATTAAATTGAATTGAGTAAAGTAAGAGTATTTCCAATTTGTAAGACATCTTTTTTTTTGGTTCTGGCAAATATGTTTAATAGTTTCCTGCTGGAAAAACAGATTTCTTGCATACCTTAAGAGGCAGTAGTACTACGTGACAGCAAACTTGAGTTAAAACAATAAAGACGCGATATATAACTGAGCGTGCGTAAGTGGTGCAGCTACATTTCAACTCATTGAAATTTTCATGGAAATACATGAAATAAATTATTAGTTGATTTTTCTCAGAGTCTAAAACACTATCACGGCTATGCTTTAGCATAGTTGTAAACTAATATCACTTAGAACTTTGAAGGTTTCTTTGCCAAAAACTAAAAAAAAACAGTGAAATGGGGTCACTTCAGGACTTTTTTTATCGGACAAAAGTTTAGATGAGAGGATTGGAAACATTTGCCAAAAAAAATGAAATTTAAGTATTGAACATTAAACAAAATCAATTTTAAAATTCATTTGACGATAGATAGACGGTGAAAGAAAAGTTATCTTCAATCTTATTATTGTGATTGCTGAAAACTCACATGACCGATGTTCCCGCAAAATCACTGTTTACTAAAATGACGTCAAGCATTTTTTGATGACGTAAACATGATAAAGCTCGGAATTCGCACGTGGTTGTTTGCTGCATTGTTTTACAGGATGAGTTACTATTTAAACAGTTATGTTTTTATATAGGTAGAGAATGTAAGAGACAAAAATAATCATACGCGATAAATAATATTGATTTTATTACTTTGGTTGAACACAATAATAGCTTGATAGAAACTGTGCAATGGGATTTTGCTGTAAGTTTATTTTGGAAAATGAATAATACTATATTCTTCATTGCACAGTAAGTAAGACAAATACATTATAACATATAAAATAGAAAGTACAATAAGGCGGCCTTTTAGCTAACCAAGCGATTTCTTCCAGACAACCTTCGGGTAGAAAAACTATAAAATGAAGCAAATTAACTAAGGTGTCCATATATCTCAAGGACAAGACTTAAAAATTTATTAAACAAAAAAAAGAAATTTATAAATACGTACATAGTATATATAATACTTTATAAATAATAATTATAAAAATATTTATACATACATTCGTATATAAAAATAAATACAATATATATAACTTCATAAATAAGCGAACAGCTTAAGAGGATACACTTCGCGGCGCCTCGCAGCGGGCTTCATACAAACGAATTTCTCATTTATTTTTGACAATTGTTAATCAAACACCACGAAATTTTGAAGACATGTTCTAGTAATAGATATCTAGGTCTGCAGTGTGCCAGTTTTCTATAAAAAAATTTACGTTTTAAAAAAGGTTATACAGAATTCTAGTTTGCCATACAAATGGTTTTAAAAAAGATTTCTAGTTAATATAACGTTTTATAAGATTTTGGAAAAACCACAGACCTAGGGATTCGGCTTCGGAATATGACTAAGAAATTTCACAGTAATTGATCAGTAAATTTTTTAACATTAAGCTTAACCAGCAAGTAATGAGACTGTTTACGAGTAAGAGTGATGAAAAACTCATAAAAAAGGTAAGCAATTTTCGAATACCAGTACCTTAATTACACGGGAAAAGAAAATCAATAAACAGCAAAAAGCGCTATCTATTTGTTTACTTCAGCATGTAAGTACCTACTATAATCAATCTACATCATATATTTGTCAACTTTAAAAAATAATAATTTTAAATAGATGATAAGCAATACGATAAATGCTTTATATTATATGAAAATTGAAAAAAAACATTAAAAAAATTAAGCTTCTAAAAAAATATCTAAAAAGTAGATAATAAGCTTTCATAAATCATGGAGCAAAAAACGGTGGGCACTTTCCAACCATCATACGTATTGTCACCAAGTTCTGAGCTACTCTGAAAATTTGAGCGATACTTTTTCTGCTGACCATACAAGGCTCTGTCAAATAAGACTTTGTATTTTACTTAAGTGACAACTGCGTAACAATGTAACAGCTCTATTGTGTACATCGGAAGATGGCTCTAATAAAATAAAGGAACACCTATTGGCACTCTTTGAAATTACTTAAAATGGATTCCAGACATTTTATTTTTTGGGACAATGTCACGAAAATTGGGCTTGTCATCACTTCTTTGAAACCAAACAACGTAATGTTTTTTTAGGAGGGAACAATTTATAACTAAAAAATAGGCAACAAAATATTATACTAAATGTAGAAAAATATCTGTAAAAATATTGATTACTTTCGAGTACCAACCTAAGTATATTAAAAATGTAGTTTCTCAAAATCTGACGCGAATCACAGAAAAATCACTCAACAGATTTTAAAAATAGCACTGCGTGTAATCGAGGCAGCTCGGGATCAATTAATTTACTTTACGGCATAAGCAACCTTACCGTAAATAAATTTTCATTCATTTATTCACTTTTAACAGACTTACTTATTATAACTCACAGATATGTATATTCTATCAACATTATAAGTAATAAAGAAAGTAGTACATTTAGATTCATAAAATTCGCTTTCTTTGAATAGGAAATCGAAATTTTCTAATGTCGGGGCTAAATAGTTGCTAAAGATATACCTATACGATTCGCGGCGCCTCGCAGCATGCTTCATACAACCGAATTATTCACTTATTATATACTTGATACAATAGGCAATTACCACCCATGAGTTTTATGAACGCACGTTATGCTCTGAGGAAAGTAAAGATATTAAATTGAATTGAGTAAAGTAAGAGTATTTCCAATTTGTAAGACATCTTTTTTTTTGGTTCTGGCAAATATGTTTAATAGTTTCCTGCTGGAAAAACAGATTTCTTGCATACCTTAAGAGGCAGTAGTACTACGTGACAGCAAACTTGAGTTAAAACAATAAAGACGCGATATATAACTGAGCGTGCGTAAGTGGTGCAGCTACATTTCAACTCATTGAAATTTTCATGGAAATACATGAAATAAATTATTAGTTGATTTTTCTCAGAGTCTAAAACACTATCACGGCTATGCTTTAGCATAGTTGTAAACTAATATCACTTAGAACTTTGAAGGTTTCTTTGCCAAAAACTAAAAAAAAACAGTGAAATGGGGTCACTTCAGGACTTTTTTTATCGGACAAAAGTTTAGATGAGAGGATTGGAAACATTTGCCAAAAAAAATGAAATTTAAGTATTGAACATTAAACAAAATCAATTTTAAAATTCATTTGACGATAGATAGACGGTGAAAGAAAAGTTATCTTCAATCTTATTATTGTGATTGCTGAAAACTCACATGACCGATGTTCCCGCAAAATCACTGTTTACTAAAATGACGTCAAGCATTTTTTGATGACGTAAACATGATAAAGCTCGGAATTCGCACGTGGTTGTTTGCTGCATTGTTTTACAGGATGAGTTACTATTTAAACAGTTATGTTTTTATATAGGTAGAGAATGTAAGAGACAAAAATAATCATACGCGATAAATAATATTGATTTTATTACTTTGGTTGAACACAATAATAGCTTGATAGAAACTGTGCAATGGGATTTTGCTGTAAGTTTATTTTGGAAAATGAATAATACTATATTCTTCATTGCACAGTAAGTAAGACAAATACATTATAACATATAAAATAGAAAGTACAATAAGGCGGCCTTTTAGCTAACCAAGCGATTTCTTCCAGACAACCTTCGGGTAGAAAAACTATAAAATGAAGCAAATTAACTAAGGTGTCCATATATCTCAAGGACAAGACTTAAAAATTTATTAAACAAAAAAAAGAAATTTATAAATACGTACATAGTATATATAATACTTTATAAATAATAATTATAAAAATATTTATACATACATTCGTATATAAAAATAAATACAATATATATAACTTCATAAATAAGCGAACAGCTTAAGAGGATACACTTCGCGGCGCCTCGCAGCGGGCTTCATACAAACGAATTTCTCATTTATTTTTGACAATTGTTAATCAAACACCACGAAATTTTGAAGACATGTTCTAGTAATAGATATCTAGGTCTGCAGTGTGCCAGTTTTCTATAAAAAAATTTACGTTTTAAAAAAGGTTATACAGAATTCTAGTTTGCCATACAAATGGTTTTAAAAAAGATTTCTAGTTAATATAACGTTTTATAAGATTTTGGAAAAACCACAGACCTAGGGATTCGGCTTCGGAATATGACTAAGAAATTTCACAGTAATTGATCAGTAAATTTTTTAACATTAAGCTTAACCAGCAAGTAATGAGACTGTTTACGAGTAAGAGTGATGAAAAACTCATAAAAAAGGTAAGCAATTTTCGAATACCAGTACCTTAATTACACGGGAAAAGAAAATCAATAAACAGCAAAAAGCGCTATCTATTTGTTTACTTCAGCATGTAAGTACCTACTATAATCAATCTACATCATATATTTGTCAACTTTAAAAAATAATAATTTTAAATAGATGATAAGCAATACGATAAATGCTTTATATTATATGAAAATTGAAAAAAAACATTAAAAAAATTAAGCTTCTAAAAAAATATCTAAAAAGTAGATAATAAGCTTTCATAAATCATGGAGCAAAAAACGGTGGGCACTTTCCAACCATCATACGTATTGTCACCAAGTTCTGAGCTACTCTGAAAATTTGAGCGATACTTTTTCTGCTGACCATACAAGGCTCTGTCAAATAAGACTTTGTATTTTACTTAAGTGACAACTGCGTAACAATGTAACAGCTCTATTGTGTACATCGGAAGATGGCTCTAATAAAATAAAGGAACACCTATTGGCACTCTTTGAAATTACTTGAAATGGATTCCAGACATTTTATTTTTTGGGACAATGTCACGAAAATTGGGCTTGTCATCACTTCTTTGAAACCAAACAACGTAATGTTTTTTTAGGAGGGAACAATTTATAACTAAAAAATAGGCAACAAAATATTATACTAAATGTAGAAAAATATCTGTAAAAATATTGATTACTTTCGAGTACCAACCTAAGTATATTAAAAATGTAGTTTCTCAAAATCTGACGCGAATCACAGAAAAATCACTCAACAGATTTTAAAAATAGCACTGCGTGTAATCGAGGCAGCTCGGGATCAATTAATTTACTTTACGGCATAAGCAACCTTACCGTAAATAAATTTTCATTCATTTATTCACTTTTAACAGACTTACTTATTATAACTCACAGATATGTATATTCTATCAACATTATAAGTAATAAAGAAAGTAGTACATTTAGATTCATAAAATTCGCTTTCTTTGAATAGGAAATCGAAATTTTCTAATGTCGGGGCTAAATAGTTGCTAAAGATATACCTATACGATTCGCGGCGCCTCGCAGCATGCTTCATACAACCGAATTATTCACTTATTATATACTTGATACAATAGGCAATTACCACCCATGAGTTTTATGAACGCACGTTATGCTCTGAGGAAAGTAAAGATATTAAATTGAATTGAGTAAAGTAAGAGTATTTCCAATTTGTAAGACATCTTTTTTTTTGGTTCTGGCAAATATGTTTAATAGTTTCCTGCTGGAAAAACAGATTTCTTGCATACCTTAAGAGGCAGTAGTACTACGTGACAGCAAACTTGAGTTAAAACAATAAAGACGCGATATATAACTGAGCGTGCGTAAGTGGTGCAGCTACATTTCAACTCATTGAAATTTTCATGGAAATACATGAAATAAATTATTAGTTGATTTTTCTCAGAGTCTAAAACACTATCACGGCTATGCTTTAGCATAGTTGTAAACTAATATCACTTAGAACTTTGAAGGTTTCTTTGCCAAAAACTAAAAAAAAACAGTGAAATGGGGTCACTTCAGGACTTTTTTTATCGGACAAAAGTTTAGATGAGAGGATTGGAAACATTTGCCAAAAAAAATGAAATTTAAGTATTGAACATTAAACAAAATCAATTTTAAAATTCATTTGACGATAGATAGACGGTGAAAGAAAAGTTATCTTCAATCTTATTATTGTGATTGCTGAAAACTCACATGACCGATGTTCCCGCAAAATCACTGTTTACTAAAATGACGTCAAGCATTTTTTGATGACGTAAACATGATAAAGCTCGGAATTCGCACGTGGTTGTTTGCTGCATTGTTTTACAGGATGAGTTACTATTTAAACAGTTATGTTTTTATATAGGTAGAGAATGTAAGAGACAAAAATAATCATACGCGATAAATAATATTGATTTTATTACTTTGGTTGAACACAATAATAGCTTGATAGAAACTGTGCAATGGGATTTTGCTGTAAGTTTATTTTGGAAAATGAATAATACTATATTCTTCATTGCACAGTAAGTAAGACAAATACATTATAACATATAAAATAGAAAGTACAATAAGGCGGCCTTTTAGCTAACCAAGCGATTTCTTCCAGACAACCTTCGGGTAGAAAAACTATAAAATGAAGCAAATTAACTAAGGTGTCCATATATCTCAAGGACAAGACTTAAAAATTTAATAAACAAAAAAAAGAAATTTATAAATACGTACATAGTATATATAATACTTTATAAATAATAATTATAAAAATATTTAAACATACATTCGTATATAAAAATAAATACAATATATATAACTTCATAAATAAGCGAACAGCTTAAGAGGATACACTTCGCGGCGCCTCGCAGCGGGCTTCATACAAACGAATTTCTCATTTATTTTTGACAATTGTTAATCAAACACCACGAAATTTTGAAGACATGTTCTAGTAATAGATATCTAGGTCTGCAGTGTGCCAGTTTTCTATAAAAAAATTTACGTTTTAAAAAAGGTTATACAGAATTCTAGTTTGCCATACAAATGGTTTTAAAAAAGATTTCTAGTTAATATAACGTTTTATAAGATTTTGGAAAAACCACAGACCTAGGGATTCGGCTTCGGAATATGACTAAGAAATTTCACAGTAATTGATCAGTAAATTTCAAAAACAAATGAGAAATGCGTTTATATGAAGCCCGCTGCGAGGCGCCGCGAAGTGTATCCTCTTAAAAATTTAAAAAATGTCAAAATGTTAGTTTTTTGAAAAGAATCAATGTTGAGCTTGTGCACATTGCCTTGTTAACAACAAACTAATTGGTGTATGATATGTGCGAGTGGTGTGTTGGCGTTTTCATTAATAAATTAGTCAAATCGAGTTATTGGAGAACCATGGTATTAATATTGTTGTTTGAAATAATGAGGTATTGACGGATTGAATAGGATACGGGGAAGCCTTAAATATTCGCGGGAAACAAACAAGAAAAGAACAACTCCCTCGCAGCCTAGCTGGTAGTGTGGCCGGCTGCTGTGCAGAATGTGTGAGTTCGATTCGCACACTGGACAACATTTATGTGTTGAACATTTTTGTTGGTCTTGAGTCTGGTTGTATTTATGCATTATATGTATGTATTCACAAAAAAAAGTATAGAGGTATTTGTATCCGTTGTCTGGTTTTCATAATACAAGCTTTGCTTAGTTTGGAATCAGATGGCGCTATGTGATACGTCCATAATTATAAAAAAACCGTATGGGTTAACTTTACTTATTTTTTAATTTCCTCTTAAAAAGATTGATTATATTTATCACAATTATTATTGATTATCTTAGTAACTTAAACACGATTCATTAAAACCTGTAAATTTTGGATGGGCCCTCATTCAGAAGGAAGGAGAAATTCGATAAAGGTCAAACATTTTTTATTCAAACATTGACAAAATGTATTAAAATATTTAAATATTTCACTGCTACTGTTGAAACCGACTCTCATTGGAGTAAGACAATCGAGTTCTTTAGATAAATATTCTTTATTTCTAATCCGCAACTGATAGCCTCATCATACAAAGTCTCAAAGTTTCTCAACGCTATGTGAGCGCTCATTTACATAGCGTCTCAAACTATACAGCTTCCCGGTGGCAATGTAGAAAAAAAGGCTGGTAACATTGCCACATTGGATAGCCATGGACAGGTATTCATTGTGACGTCAAAGAAGTAAATAGTGGTGTTAGTCAAAGAATAAATGGCTATACAATGTAGCAATGTTGCCAGCCTTCTTTTTATATAACTACCTGAAAACTCTATGGAAGCTTTTGATGTAATAAGTTATATAAAAAAAAGTAGTATGTTTTTTTGGTTTAGTTCAGGTTTCTTTATTTGTAGCTGTTTAGAATAATTAGTATATTCAAAATCAAATAATTTAAATTAATTGATTAGTTAATATTTACGTAAAATATTTATTAAACCTGTTTAAAACTATAGTAGGTATTTTTTTTATACATTTGATAATCCAAAAATAGTTTTATTTTAACTTAATTCATAGTGCAAACTAATTGATTTCCTCTACGTTATTTACCTAACGTAATTTTCTGGAAGAGATGTTTTTGGTGATATATAATATCGCCTGTTCGCAATTAAATGTAACATTTACATAATTATGAAAGCTATTTAAATCTATAGTGCGTATTTATTTTGCACATTTAAAAATCTAGAACTTCATTCATTATCCTAAGCCTTGTCCCGCTTTAGGCGGGGTCGGCTCTCCTTGTCCTCTTTCTCCATTGAGCACGGTTTTGCGCGCCCTCGCTTCGTCGTGGGAATATTTATGGCTGTTTTTACGATATGATCTTCGGGACGTCTCAGTATATGTCCATACCAGCGTAGGCGCTTTTCTTTAAGCTTCTCGACTATGGGAGCGATTTGAAAATTTCCCCGGATGTATTCGTTTCTAACCCTATCCAACATAGTAACGCCCGCTAACCAGCGTAGCATGCGCATTTCTGTTGTGTGCAGTTTATTAAGATGGTGTTTATTGGTTGCCCAACATTCCGCACCATGGAATAAAGCTGCTTACTGCTGTCTTGTAGAGTTTGCCTTTCACTTTGAGTGGCATTTTCTGATCACACATTACTCAGAGGGAGCTGTCTGTCTCCATTTCATCTATCCGGTGGTTGTTCTGTGTGTTACATCGGGGTCGATTTTACCATCCTTGCTTATTACGGATCTAGAAATCTAAAATCTAGAACTTATTTTAAATAATTTCATTACTCATAGTGCAAACTTAATTATCTGAATGCCGCCAGTGTAGGCACTTTCCCTTTAAACTCAAACTCATTTTTTTATTGAAATTAGGTTTTTACAAACTTTGTCGTGCTTAATGATTTTTTGTTTATTTATTTTTTAAACAAGTACACTAAACTATGTTTCTATATTATTACCTACATAAATATGCACGCCACATAAACATCACACACCACAAACCATGGAAATGCGAAGATAGTCCATACAAAATAGACGAAAATATTACTGAGGTTGCATCAATTCCCAAAAAGCTGTATTTTTGTAAAGGTCTTGAATACGTCATTGCTATGTCAAAAGTCCCTATCCATCCTACTTGTGCGTTGTTTTTTATACTAGGTCAAAGGTCACAATTTTTATTTTTTTGCGTATATCTCTGAAACGGTGAGAGCTACCGCAAAATTAAATGAGAGCAAGTTACCATAAAATTCTCTACTAAAAAGGTATAAATACCTTCGAAACTAAATGAATATGCAAATCACCAACATAACAAAGACCTGCCTTTAATGCTATTTGGAAACCAACGCATCGCAATTAATATACCGGTAAACGATATTCCAAAGGTTAAATACATAAATATTCATGGACTACTCCTAAGATGGTATCGGTATCACGGGCAATGTATCTCAAGTGCTTATAGAAATCGGTCGACCCTTACAATGAAGTTCAAAGGTATTTCCATATCTTGTCTCGAAACAAAGCGAAGTTCAGTTTGTAATCAAGCTGGAAATCCTGCTTTATCAAGCACAATAATAGAATGCAGATTTTGGGAATTATTGCATTTACCACATTGACTTCCTTAATTTTATATCTAAACTAGCGTTTGCCAGCGGCTCCACCCGCGCCAAATTCAGTTATCGGCGTGGGATTCCTACGGCTCTTTGATTATAGTAAGATAGTTTTCTGTAGCAAGCTACAACAGTAGTTATAATTCGTCCCCGTGGAATTTGTTTACAGTAATTCCTGAGGGAACTTTTGAATTATTCGGAATAAAAAGTAGCTTATCTCCTTCTCTTTATAAATATAGAAATTTAATATGTTCTCTTTTTATAGCCTACCTGTTTCTAACCATCTCTGTACCAAATTAAAGCTCATTAGATGTTCCTTGCAACGTGAAGGTAGGACGAACAAACAAACTGTCTATCCTATTTATAATTATAGTATGGAAGAATATCCAATAAAAAGAATTAAAAGAAATAGTTTCGTTTGGGCTAACATTTTCTCTCGTATATGAGGGTATTTATTTATAAAATAAGTTATAATTTATAGCCTAAACTTGCAGTATCTTTAACTTTAACTCTTAACTAGGCGAATGTAGTCAACACTATTTCAAATTTAAACAAAAATGAGTTAAAGTGTTCGGAGCCAGCCTCTTTCTATAGCTTCTACGAACAACATGGTCTGGCACCCTGGGTCGAACGTGAGCAACCCTAGTCCACCGAGCTGCCCTACGGATTGGGTGCCAAGTCGTGTCGTTTGTAGACGCTTTAACTCGCCGAGGGCACAAATAGGAAATAGTAATTGCGGGGTCCGCAAATTATTCGTGACCAGTTTTTTGTTATGTATTTATTTATTACAACGCTTATATTAGAGGTGAACAGTTTGGGTCAAATCTTGCAATCGTAATTTCAATAGTTGCCTGCTACATTTATATTATTATTATTTTATATAGTTTAATATAATATTATTTTATATAATAGATACACAATTTTAATATATTTAATAAAAAAAATATTTGTTTCATTTGTTTCGTATCATATTATATTTTTATTTTGGGTCACTAAAGACCCCATACGACTAATTTCTTTAGTTATGCGCTTAATTGACAATTAAAGATATAGCCTTTATTTTCCATATGCGCGAAGAACGTATTTAACATATTTAGGTCGTTCCTTCTGAGCCGCGTTAAAATTTAATAGTAAAACCTCATTCACCAACTACCCGTTCCGTCTAAACGCATCGCCGTCGTTATTTGACAATTCCGTGTCTGTATATGTTTAAGTATTTTATTTTGATTTTTTTGTAGATAATAACAAAGATATATAGTTCATAATGCAAAAATAACCATTTCTCAAAAAAAAGCAATGTTATAATTATTTTTCCAAAAGGATTCACTTTCACATTTGACAGCTGTCAAAAAGTAGCGCAAAATACCCACCTCCCGACATGGGTTTTTGGTAGTAACATTAAGTAGCAAAACCGCTCAAAAGAAACGCTAAAAGTCAACATTAGATTTTGCTATCATTTTGCTACCAAAAGCTAATAAAACGCGAACCGCTAAAAATTCTGCTACTTAGAGTTAAAAAATCGCCAGATGAAACGCCCTTATTGATAGACATATAAAACCTAACGTCATCCCTAGAGGTTGTTTAACCTAAGTACTCTATGTCAAACATTTTTCATAGAAGTCTTATCCATACGCACGTAGCGAGTATCGATTAACTAAACTCATGGTCCGTGTGTATTTCATCAAATATCTCAATTTTTCGGTTAGATTCGACACATGTTTGATGTGCCCTGTAGGTATTCTACAAAACATAAATAAATTAATCATCTATAAACGTTTCGGATTGAGATGAACCTGTCTCCCATACCCAAAGAAATCATCCTCTTTGATTTAAAATGAAAGTATATAGATAACTGATAATAACACCATGTACCTACGTATAAAATGTAATATAACAGTAGATAGTTAGTACATAAGACGCGTCTCATGCATATATAGCATACAAAAATAATAACTTAGTAAAAAAACCTGCCAAGTGCCAGTCTGACACACGCACCCTCGCGTTCCGTACCTATCCCCATTTACGTTATTGACATACGCAAACAAAAACAAAAAGTGTGCTGCTAAGCGGTTACTCAACCAATCACTGACCAAACCCGACGTTTGTTCACATTGAATATCGTTTCAAACAAACAAATGTGTTAGTGTTTCGCTTTACAATAGCTAGATGGCGCTGTAACGGTGATTGAGGGTGGTAAATGGGTCGGGCCCATCTCACACTAGGCCGGTTTTTATTATTTATTTTTATACTTTAGAGCTCACACACAGTATGATCACTGCAAAATTGAAGCTTGTATGTGTTACTGTTTTAACGATAGAGCAGTAGATTTCTGCACCGCTAAGCGCCGCGCCCGAATCCGAACGTAAATATTGGTATTAATTTAGTTAAAACTGGACTTTGCCAGCGGTTATCGACGTGGAACTCCTTAACAGTGTTGCCAGCAAACTTTTTGCAAGCCCACTAGATGAGGGTCCTAAAACCACCAGATTTTTTAACGTATAATATGAAACCACTAGAAAAACCACTAAATTATGAATGAAAACTATTTTTTTATGTAAAACTAGTATTTAATGAAAGACAAGGGTATATTGAGTCAATATTCAAGGACAGTAAATTTAATAAAATAATAAAAATTATTTATTTTCATAATATGAAAATATTTGCGAAATAACAAGTAAAAATAATTTTTACAACCAAATAACGGAGTTTGATGGACTACCAAACAAAACCAAAAGTAACCCGAAGCAAACAAAGTTTAGTTCGTCGTTCTACGATCTTTCCGTTCATTCATTGTAAGCGATCTCTTTCTTACCAAGAAGTCTGTCCTAGTCTTTATCTAGCAAGCTACGGTAGCAAAGATGTATATGTTCGGTAATACTACAGGAGTGAGTTCACGGGGACACTAATCAATGTTGCTAAAATAACATATTTATTTTCCCTACACGTGATGAGTAACTAAAGGTACTTACCGGTTGCAATATTGTTTTTATTTAGCAAAAATTTTCTTCGTTTTGAAAACTACCAACCTTAAAATTGCCCACAAATAAATCCACTAGCCACCAGATACAAATTTTGCCCACCAGCAGGGGGTCCCAAACCACCAGATCTAGTGGTGAAACCACTACGTTGGTAACGCTGCTCCTTAATGAACTCCTTAATTATACTAATAAAATATTGCTATAGCAAGTTTTAGATGTAGCTAGAGTTCTTTTAAGCTCGGGTATAGTTATTCCCACGGAAACTTTTAGTATGTCCTATTTCAGGACCTAACCTATATGTGTGCCAAGTTTGAAGCGTGATTGACCAACATAAATTTATCCAGACATACATCCACATTTATAATATAAGTAGGAGTAGGTAGGATTAGTATTCAGAATTAAAAATATTTTTATTTTTTTATAACGTTACATAGTTCATAAACTTATATTTAATTCCCATTTTACACAAGTACCAACTTCATTTAAGTACCTTTTAATGAAATTTGTACAATATTTTAATTTTTGAAGTTGGTTGACTATTGTCATTAATTTGTAAAGTCTACTTAGCCTAGATAGTTTCCATTTTAATTTTGTTATACGCTACTACCATGTCTTTTTTTACACACCCTATAACAGCCCTTTAGATTACACAGGGGACAATGGGCTCTAAAAAAAATTTGCACTTTAAATTTTAATATTTTGCAAACGCATGCTGAATCAAAAAATGGTTTTCACACACCCGCAAAAATTTTTAACCTTTCATCAACCGATACCCCACACTATGGGTTAGACGACAAAAAAAATTATCCCCTCTTCACGTGTAGGGCAGGTAAACTTACAATTTTTATTTAAATTTTATGGCCTAATTAATATGTTTACCTACCCATGGCAAATTACAGCTTTCTAGTAATAATGGTATCTTACAGACAGGCAGACAGACTGACAGACGACATGGACATGGCGAAACTGTAAGGGTTCCTTGTTTACAACGGAACCCTAAAATCATTATACTCTTTTCAATCCGCAGAGATATCGAGTAACACCACAGACACAACGAAACATACAGACGAATTAAGAAGAACCTCTTCCTTTTTTTGAAGTCGGTGAGCACGTATTTTAACCACTTTAAAATTATATTTGACTCTATTTGACTCATTTTGGTATGTATTACCTGCCTCGTATACCGACTTGGGACTTTTGAAAAGATTTGGATACTTCCCTGCCCAATCCTTACTTACTTAAATGAAAATGGGGGTATATTATTATAACTCTGGTCTTTCATCTTACCCAAGCTGAAAAGTCATAACGTATACAAAGCCACCTTAGTCCAGATACACGGTATTAGAGCAGTGTTACGGCGATGGGCACACCACCTGTCACGCAGGACTAAAGTGGTTGGTGATTTGGTGTAGTAATTGATCATCAATGACAGAGTTGGTCCAAAAAATGTGGTTCTTAAATTTGGCTTATTTTAATTTGGATGATCCACTTAAATATGCATAATAATTAAAGTAGCAACTAAATATTGATGAAAAAAATCATATTTTACCATCAACTTAAAAATCCATTACTTAAAAATTAAAATGTAAAAGGAAAAAAACAGACTGAACATTGGTTTAAGTAGTTTGTTCGTCATAAAAAGAAAGGTTAAAAAATGTACTAAGAGTTTTTTAGTGTACGTAGCACCATACATTTTATAGAGATGAAATGTGTTTGTGAATAATTTCCACTACATAACCTTATCTATTACAACTAACCTTAACATGGATATGAATTAAGGTAATTTATAATGAATTTAAGATATTTTACACCTGCAACTTGTAGATGATAATATAAATGTTAGGCTAGTGATCGTCTAAGTGACAGAAATGTGGTTAGGATCATCGGATGATGTTCCGCGCTTGACATGGCTTCGAACATGTGTATCTACACATATTTTTAAACACATAGTGCATTTGCCAATAGACAAATGCTCAAATACCGGTGCCAAATAATGCGTTCAAATTTGTGTACATGTCAAGTGCCGGCTTAAGTTATGGCACAGCTTCTCAACCTTTATGAACCACACTATTAACAAATAACCACTAAGCGTGTAAAAATATACGATCATGCAGAGGAAGAGAGATCTAAGGAAGTCAGCGTTTGGTTTTTCATAATTTAGTGGCAACTTAATTAACCTTTAAAAATTATGAGAGCCAAAAAACTAAATTCTGTTATTAAAAAAGGAAATTCCTATTTCTATAGTAACAATTTTATAAGTATAGAAAAAGGATATTTAACTATAGAATTACGACGTTAAGATATAAATTTTCTTTGAGTTTTAAATCCATCTACATAATTTATGTGCAATATATAAACTTAATCGACTTTGCAAGCGGCTCCGCCCACACTAAATGCGGCTATCGGCGTGTAACTCCTTAATTAACTTCAATTAATTAATCAATTAATTAGTTATACCAATGAATTGCTATAGCATGCTATAGGTGCAGCAAAAGTTCGTTTAACTCTGTTATAGTTATTCAAGCAGGAACTTTTAAATTTTTTGCGATAAAAAGTAGCCTATATGCTATTCTAGGACCTAACCTATATGTAGGCCAAGTTTTATCCCGATCCGTCCAGTGGTTAAAGCGTGATTGAGTAACAAACATCCATCCAGACATACAAACTTTCACATTTATAATATTAGTAGGATTTGATTAAAGGAATTAATACTTTCTAAAATCTTAATAATTACGTCTGAGATAGATTTAGATAACAGAGAGTATAAGAAAGATAATTAAATTGAAATAAATATCTAAAATTTAAATGAACGCATTATATTTATCCGACTTCGATAATTAAGATAATAAAATGATTCACCTATTTTTTATATTGGCCAATGTTTTACAAGCACTTCAAAAGACATTTTTTTTATTGAAGACGTGAGTCATACTTAAGTTCGAGATCAGCTGTTAATTTGTTAAAGCGTTCTCATTTCAGAAAGCATCCCTTAAAAGGACCCTCTTAAAATCACATTTTTCAACGAAAGGGTAAACAATCAAATCCGACATGCAAAATTATTAAAAACAGAACAAGATCTTTAAAATTATTTTAAACAAATAGAATTATATTAATCTATTATATAAATAAAAAACTTACAGGAAATCAATACAAAAAGTTTGGAATGCCAACCCTCAACATTATAAACAAAGTTGTTTCTTTTAATATACAGACAAGTTACTTTAATACATTTTTATGATGGGTAGGATTATTTTCGAATTTTATAATTTTAATAAAAATATTTTGAATTTTACTATCAGACTGTGTCTCTATGGTCTAGTATGTCATTAATTTCTTACTTGCTTTTGTCTGTGGCTACATCTGCCCTAAATTCAATTATCGGTGTAGGATTTCAACGCCATCTTCTTAATTATAGAAAAAAAATACTTACACTTGACGTTTTCAAATAGGCAATGTCCTTACCCAGGATTCAAACAATAGAGGTAACAGACAGACAGACAGAAAGACGGTTTATATGGATTACAAGATGACATTATGTTTTCAAAAATTATACATAATAAATTCCCAAAAAGATCGTCGACTGCAAAAATAAATAATTAGGAATAAATATATTCAAAAAAAAAAGCAAGAAAATAAATGGGGTCAAAATTCAACAGAAAAAAATGGCGGATATATGGGGCTGATATCAGCCATTTCGAAAAATGTTAAAAAATATCACGAAACTTTATTGTTACCATTACTCAGAAGCAAATTTTTTCACCCGAGAAACTTCAAGGACACACCTTCGACCAGGTGTGAGGGAGTGAAAAATTATTGAAAAAAAAAACGCAAATTTCCTATGTCACATGAAATCAGTTTGCGATGAACATTTATTCAGTTTTATGCTATGCAAAGATAGACTCGCGAGGTCTACTGTACAGCTCACAGAGCCATTAGCTATTATTTATTTATTAGATCCAAAACACATAGCTTAAAACCTGAATCCTCAATGCTGAGCCTCAATGAACAGTTGGAGCCGTAATGTCAGCACGAAGGGCTATCACATGCAAAATCAACAGAACTGCAATATCTTAATTTTTTCAGTAGATAAGTATTCAAAGATAAAATAGATTCAAACACAAAAGTTATTTAATCTAGCGTTTAATACGAGACGGTTTATTAAAAAAAAAAAAACAAATAAAACATCGTTCTAAAGCGAATTTAAGTTGATCATCCCAACGGCAAAGTGATGTCAACGTCAAAGCTTTGCAATCGATGGGTATTAAATAAAAAAGTTAATCATGCGTAGCAAAGCGGACACGATGCGGACGGATGGCTACAGAGTTAGAAAGCAAAATATTTATATACATATTTATTTCAAAGAATAGTTTTTAATTATTTAATATGAATTAATTCATTTAATTCTTAACTAGCTAACACGGCTTTGTTTGTACATAAATATATAAATTAATTAAATAAAAAAAATATATAAAATAAATATCTAATCAAATTATTGATTATATATAATTATATTGTGTGCAATTCTTTCTTTAAATTTCCAGTATCACTTACCTATATTGCTTATAAATTTCTGTACTTTAGAAATATTTTGAATACTCGTAACCACAAAAATAAAAGCAAAATTTTACCCAGTCAAATATATCGTCTGTCAAACAACATCTAGTATAGCTGACCGTCTTGGTTTTATTGATTTTTAAAAGTTCTAGAACATTGCATCTCTATTGGTTTTGAATTATTAATTAGTAATTTAGTATTAAGGGGTAAACTTAAATTAGATTACACCCCTAGGGTTCTTTTACCAACTAATTTGGAACCACTTAAAATTGGTACCCGATTAGTGATCTGAGATTAACCCCGTTTAGATTTCAAAATATTAAAAATATCAACTAAGAGTGGATTTATAAAGAGGTATAATCTAAAAGATTATATATGTTTAGTAGAATAAAAACAAAGTCAAAATAAAGGTAAAGTTCAGTAACAAGTAATTTAAAGGCAAATTTTTAAAATTTAAGGAAAAGTTAATTAATGCATAGTATAAAGGCAACTAAAGCAAAATAATAAGATAACAAATACAGTAACGGTAATTAGATGACCTTATATAAATTTTTTTTTTAGAAGTACATTTCAGTTCTTTCTGTAAACCTTTTTCCATCAAGACTAGGTTCATAAATGTTTGCAAATAAAAAATACTCAATCAATATTAGTTCTTAGTATATCGAGTCAGTGATAACCAAAGCAGCAAAATCAAGGAGCGTCTAAAAAATTTTTAACAGGCAGGCCACACCCAAAAAATTTAAACTGATAAAAATATTTCTTATGCCGACTCTAACAGTTATTTTGGTCTATGTTAGAGCCGCCACATCGTAATTAATATCTCTGAACTACATAAGCTTCAAAGGTGCTCGATATAAATGCTGATCGACTTCCATTTGTTGAGATGTTATCAACTTTTACCGGTAAAGTACAAAATAATTTCGGATAAAAAGAACTCACAAACAGAAAAATATTTGATAGACTTACATTAAGTTATATATTTACCTACATAAAAAAATACTGAGAGAATACAAAAAAGTTTTAAGCTCCTATGTCACGACTTACTCGCCTAAACATTTACAGAAAATATTCAATTTTGTAATTTCAAAGATAATTTATATATATTTAAATAATTTATTATTTAAAGTACTAACTAAGTTATTTTTAAAGTAACTAGTGATCTGTGCCTTATAGGCTTTTGTTAAAAAAATCTAGAAATTGGCTTTAAGTCAATGAGCCATGGAATCATAAAGCCAGTTAAAATGTAGAAACATTTGAAAATTGGAAAATGGTCACTTATAGTTTGGTTTCAGAGAAACTTCCTGCCGGGAACGCTTAGGTTGTGGAATGATTTTCTGTAAGGACTATAGTATGGGGTTCTTCAAGAAAGAAGTTATTAGATTTTTTAAGGGTCGGTAACGCGCGAGTGATGCCCCAGATTTTGCAAGCGTCCATAGACTGCAATGACCGCTTACCATCAGGGGAGCCGCAAGCTTGTTTGCCACCTTAGAGGGTTCCGTACCTACCAGCATTTACGTAATCTACAACCACAAACAAAAACAAAAAGTGTGAGGCTACTCGGTCATCCATCCAATTACTAACCAAGCCCGACGTTGCTTCACTTTCAATTTTGTTTCCAACAAACAAATGTGTTACCGTTTCGCTTAAGACTAGCTAGATGTATACTTTAGAGTTCACACAAAATTTTTTACTGCAATTTTGAAGTTTGTATATATTACTGTTTTTACGATAGGAGAGCAAAAACAACGAAAATGTTTTTCAAGAATGGGGGTACCCTTAAATATTCTTTTTAACTTTTTATTAGTTGTTAAATTATCCCTCTTTATAACACATATTATGTAAAAATTTCAGGCTTTAGACCTATTTCGATCTAAAAGATGACCCTTTAGTGGAAGACCCTTAAATGGTCGGACAGACAGACAGCGTAGGCTTATAAATAGGGCTCTGTTAGCACCCTTTGGGTATGCAACCCTTAAAACTGATTGAAGGTACCTAAATCTGAAAGTGTACAAACTGTTACATAGCAACCTAATGACCTTTAATTTCTGACGTCGAATTTTGGTCGAGTTAAGAATAACTACAAATCTTTTAGCAATAAATTAAAAGACCATCCATGTAAAACAAATATGGCGACCTAGCAAATTTTTAAAATCGAATAAATTGTTCCATTTGTTACAATTTTTTTTGTTAGATATAATTATTTGTTGCCTGTTATAATTGCATCGACAAAAAGCTACACAAGCAAAAATAAAACTCTCAATTAATTAATTAAAAAACTCAATTAATTGAAAAAGGCTTCTTGTTCACTCTAAAAACTAATTAATTCCCTCTAAAAATAACATGACGTTAGACAGGATACAAATCTTAGGCTTGTCGGCTTTGAGTCGAGTTTTCAACTCTTAATTTTCTCCTCTGAATAACGATGACGCCACGAGATGACTCGCTTCGTCTTTCCTCGCTCGTACGTCACTAGCAGTGGGTTATAAATGGTTAGTAATTATAACATTACTCAGCATTACGTGCGTGTAAGACAATAAAATCCTCAACGGGATGCTGTCATTATGAACCAGCAAGCTTGTAGTTATTTTACAAAACTGCTATGTTTTTCTTTCTTGCCGTCTTAATATTAAAATTTTGTGTCTTTATTAACATTGTATGAATGGGGCTGATCCATCAGTATCGTAGATGCATTATTGTATTGTACTAGCAGAGCACTGTAACATATCGTTTTTGTAGTTTATAAGTGTTGGGTAGTGTAGTCGACCCATATCTAAAATCATAGTAATCTAATCAGTTATTAGATTTTTAAAGAGTCGGAAACGCGCGAGTGATGTCCCAGGTGTGGCAAGCGTCCATAGGCTGCAGTGACCGCTTACTATCAGGCGGACCGCAAGCTTGCTTGCCACCTTAGTGCAATGAAAAAAATCATGACTCCAATTTATAAAACGACTAAATAATAAATTTATAAACTTTTTATAAAACGACCAGGGTGCATTAAAGGAGCTTCCCCGTACGACGAACTCGAAGCCTCCCACGATCACATACGTCACAGCGTCTGGCGCACCCTGGGCAACGATCAGTACAAATTACTGAGCGGCTAATCCTTTCAACACGACGGTTCCACCAAATACAAACGATCACCAACGGCACTTTTTAGAGCCAGCCCTGACCGTCATCTTTATCAATATAGAGGGCTTTTCTCAGGACAAAGTGCTACTCCTTTCGGAAATGTGCCGCGAGACGTAATGCGACATCCTATGCGTCCAAGAAACCCATCGTGACGCAGGCCAAATTTGGCCGCAGATTCCCGGACTGAAATTAATAGCGGAAATACCACACCCAAACATGCCATGCACTGGAACATGCATAGTCTTATCAGTGTACAAACCGCCTGGCCAACCATTTCTGCCGTGGCACCTTAGCGGCTCAAATGACAGATGCGCCAGGCTGGTTGTTGGCGATTTTAATAGCCACCATACGATGTAGGGGTACCGTGAGACAAATCACGATGGCGAGGCAGTTGAAGCGTGGGCGGAGGCCAACGGCCTTACTTTGCTACACAACCCTAAGCTACCGGCGTCTTTCAACAGTGGACGATGGCGGCGTGGCTACAACCCGGAGCTCATCTTTGTCAGTGAAAATATCAGCCCCCAGTGCTCAAAATCCACTTGTAAGCCTATACCGAGAACACAACATAGGCCCACAATGTGCCAGGTACGGGCTGCAGTACAGCCTATCAAGGTCCCATTCCGACGACGTTTCAACTTCATGAAAGCCGATTGGGTCAAATTCTCTGCAGACATAGATAGATAGCTGCTCACCTTAAACCCGTGGCATCAAACTATTACAAATTTATCAAAGTCATCCGAGCAGTGTCATGTTCTTATTTACATCCCTTGTCTAAACACAGCAACGGCAAAATTACTGAAAACCTACGAAACACAGTTCGCAGACGATCCCTCCTGTGAAGAAACTATACAAACAGCTACAGAGCTGATGGAAGGAGTAGCTAAGACCCGTAGGAAAAAGTGGGAAGATACCGTCAGGAACATTGACATGACACTCAACAGTAAGAAAGCTTGGGCCACCCTCCTCAAACTTACCGGCTATGCGCCAGTCGTCACAGAACCGGGACAAGCCACAGCTAACCAGATTGCTAGCCAACTACTTCTAAACGGCAAGCCACTGCACCGAATGCCCAAAACCACAATACCACTGGAAACTCAGGGAAATGGCGGACTAAGCAAGCCGTTCACATTAAATGAACTTGCCGCTGCAATGAGGAACCTCAAAAATGGAAAAGTAGCTGGCGTGGACGATCTTACAGTGGAGCAACTTAAGCATCTCGGACCAGTGGCGATATCATGGCTTTTGGCTCTCTTCAACGATTGCCTAGTGACGCTCAACATACCAAGAGTCTGGCGAAAATTGAAGGTAATCGCGCTACTGAAGCCTGGGAAATGCCCCTCTGACGCCAAGAGCTACCGACCTATTTCCTTATTGTGCCACAACTACAAGTTATTTGAGCGACTACTGCTCAACCCACTGACACCTGTGGTGGATCCCCAACTTATTCCAGATCAGGCTGGATTCCGTCCCTGGAAGTCGTGTACGAGCCAAGTACTTGAGCTTACGCAGCACATTGAGGACGGTTTTGAACTTGGCATGGTCACCGGCATGGTGTTTGTCGACCTATCTGCGGCCTACAACACAGTCAACATCAGGCTTCTTCTGTCTAAGGTTGCAAACGTCACAAGGGATACAAGTTTTGTTCGGATCCTGGGCGAGCTGCTCTACAACCGTCGTCTTCAAGTTCATCTTCATTCGAAAAGAAGCCGTTGGCGACGTCAGAGGAATGGCCTCCCTCAAGGTAGCGTGCTGGCCCTGACTCTCTTCAACATATACACCGACGATCAGCCTGGCCCACCTGGGACGCAGCGCTTCCTTTACGCAAACGACCTTGCTCGGGCTGTGCAGAGTCGGTCCTTCGAGAAAATAGAAGAAACTCTTTCGAATGCCTCGAAGGACCTAGGCCATTACTATAAAGCCAACTGTCTCCGTCCTAACCCGAGCAAGACACAGACCAGAGCGGCGATCGAACACTGCCCTCACCCCCGATACTTGGGTGTCACGCTGGACAGGGCTCTGACGACAAGACACTCTGCGCCAATACTCAAATGAAGTTCAACCTCGCCGCCTACTGGGCATCGAGTATTTAAAGGGCCATCGACACGAAAAGAAGAAAATAAAACGACTAGCATAATGCTTTGCACAAAAATCGTTTTGCATTTGGAGTACAATGCAACAAACATCCGACTTTGGTATTTGGTCGGTAGTATCGTTGTAATTTCATACCAAAAAAATTGTAAGGAGATAGTTAGCTACTTTACCTCTTCTTAATTAAGGAAAATGAAAACAACAAAAACCTAAAAAAAAACAAATATGAAGCCAATTTTTTAAACAGAGTGATAAAAAGCTGTTTAAATTCTTCAATTGTTATCTCTTTTTTACATTATTATTAAGTCAAAAAGTGAAGATTACTGAGTTTTTTTTCATCAATTGTTTCTGTATATCCTTGCTAGTTATCATGTCGCGCCGACATTTACACCGCCAAGAAATGTTGCGAGCAGTAGGCATGTTAGGAGCTGGCGCTCTCCAACACGTGGTTGCTGCAGTTCTGGGCACCAGCCAAAACGGGATGGTGTAGCAGAACGGCATACAGACAAAACTCGTGTGACCAAACTAAGGCAGGACTTTCTTCAGTTAAATGCCACAAGGTAACCCAATGTGACGGCGATGCAATTGGTGCAACGGCTTCAGGCGGAGCTACTGGTCAGTGACCAAACCGTGTGGAGTAGATACATGAAGTTGACCTACATGCGCGAAAAACGCTTCGTATAACAGCACTTCGGCGTGGCAACCACGGAATAAAACTTGCGTGGGCGCGGGAACATTTGAAATGGTCTCATTAACAATAGGCCATGGTGATGTTTACTGACGAATCTCGTTTTGGGTTTCATCCATACTCGAGGAGAACACGTGTTCCCTGCTTGGGTTAGCCGCCTCCAGCAACCTCAGGAAGTCCATCCGTACCAAGGTTGGACAATCATAGTATTGGCGGGAACTTGCATCGGTGGGTGAAAAAAGCTCGTTTGGAGCAGAGGCAGCATGACAACTCAAAAATACCTTACAAACGTCGTAGAACCTGTCGTTGTTCTGCACAGAATCCAAATGGGTCCAGAATTTTGGCTAATGCATGATAACGCCCCTTTTCATACGCCGCGGCGGGTGTCGATCGCGCTAAGAAATTACGATGTCCATTTTTAAGTTGACCTGAGTAATCACCTGAATCTCATTGAACACGCATGGGATATGTTGCAGTAAAAGGCATTGCGTGATTTCCCACCATAAAGAAGTTAAGAACAACTATTTAACCATCTGCAACGAACATGGTCCTGCATAACCGAGGAATATCGGGACAACCTGATTTTAAGTATGGAGAATCGTTGTCGATGTGTATATAACATCAAAGGACGCAATACCGACTACTAGCTTTTAATTTTGGCCTCTATTTTATTTTTAGTTGTAATTTTTTTATATTGTTAGAATAAAAACATTTTTTTGTATCTACCTTAATCTAATGCCTGTATTAAATAAGATTTTTATAAAAAAAAATAACCGAAGCAAAAAATATATCTTTGATTTATTATAGAGCATTAAATTACCTTTCCAAAGTATTTCTGAAATCTAAAATTTTCAATATCCCTAGATTGTGTTATTGTGTGTACATATATAACATATAACATAGTCTTTAAGTTATTGTTTTTATTACGTGGTAATTTTTTTTCCTAAAAAGTTAAACAATTTTGTTTAACAATTTATACACATCGTTTTATACCTGTTGTCATGAAATCTTCCTACGTATAATGTAAGTCAAGTTAATTAAATTATGTATCAACAACAAAAATATCTTGCTTAAGCTTATGTAAGTATAAACTATTCAATTTACGACATACGAATACAGAAATACGAAGCCAACTATTTTTTGCATATGTTTGTTTTTTTCTGAAATTTAGAAATTGAATTTTAAAATATTATTTAAAATACAACATGTCATAAAGAAATAATGTCACTATACTGACACTATGAAAATTAAAGTTTCTGCTGTTAAAAAAATATTAAATTCGTTACATAATGGACGGATTTTAGGCCTAGTCAATGATAAAAAATATCACATAATTAAATGCTAAGAGTTTGTTGTACGTAAAAAAAATTAAAAAATATTGCGCAGAATTACAGTAAGATTCAGTGTATTTAATATAAAAATTGACCACTTAGTATCCGTGCAAATTTTTATGCAATGACTCTGCTATTTATTTCTTTTGAAGTTTAAAATAGAGAGTTTACTTAGCTTTAACAATTCACATATGGCTATAGAATCGCAATAACAACCTTGGTAGATTGTGAAAATTCTATTTACAATTTTATTGACATGTGCATAAAAGAACAATGTCATTTCAAAAACTATTACACTTTATCCTTGGTGCCGGACAAAAACAATGGGTCGTAAATTGACAATTTAATGAAATTATTTCTACTTTCGTTGCGATACATTAGTGCGCTAATTGTTGGAACGTTTTAATTTAAAACGGCAATCCGAAACTTTGTCACAGTAAAAGTAGGAAGTAGCTTTTTTGCTAATTTTGTAACGAATCATACTTGTTCTAATACTATGATGACTAAAGTAAAAATTTTATGTTTCTTTATTTTATGTTTTGTAAATTAAAACTGAGGAATTGAAAAATGGATGTGTTGTGTGTAGGCATAAACTTCGTAGGCATAAAAAATCCTAAAGGGCCCTCTTACAGCCTATTAGCGCCGACATTAGATATCCTCAATATTCTCTTCTAAATTTTCTATTTGGAAAGTCCAAATGTTGGAAATATAAAACTAGTCATAAGCTATTCTGAGAAGGTTTTATATAGTTTCTAAATAATATTTGTCAGTTGTATTGTAGTTGGCATTTCTGCTTAAAACGGCTACTTTTAGCAGAAATGCCAACTACAATAATGCAAACTATATAAAACCTTCTAAAAATAGCTTATGACTATTGTATATTTTCAACATTTGGATTTTTGAAATTCGTTTTCTACGAAGAGAAAATTGTAGATATCTCATGGCGGCGCTATTTAGCTGCTATTTGCCCTTAAATATTTTGATACACTAATGTACGTAAATCATGCTCCCGCTTCGTTGTGACCGTCGTTGGAGATGGTGGTGAAAAGATTTTGCAAGGGTTGGTAACACGCGAATAATGCTCCATAAATTCCGAAAATCAGGTGGGACGTATATATACGAGTGTAACTGTATAACTTCAAAAACACACTAAAAAGTAAAAAATAAACCTTCCGCAACCACCTGTAACACTTATTTAAGTGTATTTAAAGGCGGTGTATATTTTATAAAATTTTGTTTTTTTTTTAATTTGTCGTGATTACATACATATGGACTTCTATACGGTACGGTGTCCGCTTAACATCAGGCAGAACGTCTGCTTGTTTGCCACCTTATAGGTTACCTATAGGTTAGGTCCTGGATTACCGTATATGCTACTTTTTATTCCTAAAAATTCAATAGTTTCTGCGGGAATAACTATAACAGAGTTAAATGAACTATTGCTGCGCCTATGGCATGCTATAGCAATTCATTGGTATAACTAATAAATTAATTAATTGGAGTTAATTAAGGAGTTCCACGCCGATAAGCGATTTTAGGGCGGGCGGAGCCGCTGACAAAGTCTAGTACGTGAAAAAATTGTAGTTCAAATAATATAACACATCAATATCGAATTCATAACCTCCTTTTTTTGAAGTCGGTTAGAAACAACTTAGTGTCCGTAAGAAAGAATGAAAAAATGTTTGGTCTTTAATTACAATCAATAATTTTCTAGACGTACCTATATCGAAATAGCGGTGCCACAAGCATCGACTATGAATATCAGATAACCCACACTGATGGGGGATTTGGAAACAAAAGGCACAAGATACAGATATGTCACGTCACGATCTTTATCACGAATATCCAAGGGATCTTATGAGTTTGATCGTAACATTATAATATTATCCAAAAAAAAAACTCTTACCTCATCAAATGGGATATCATTTCTATCATCGACAGTTTTACAAAAAATTTCCCTCTGGGTTCGGGTAAAATGCGGAAACACACAACGGAAAAGGTTTCTGTACACGTCTGTGCCGGTATTTCATTTACCGCTATGAGATACGTAAAAGAGATTCTCAATTTGCAAACTGTGGTCTTGAGTTCAATATAGGCTACTTTTTACTGCAAAAAATATATATTATGAAAGGATACTTTTAAATAAAGACACATTATTGATACTGAAATTTTCCTTTAATTACTATTTTTCGGTATATTAACATTTAAAGTATTTTTTTTTTCGAGCAAAATACGCTCCATTCGAAACTGCACTTACTACACTGTACTTACTCGTAGAGAATTTATACGTCGCGTAAATGAATAAATATTGCAATTATCTCCTTAAATATTGCGTTTACGTATGCGCTGACGAAATAACAAAAGTCTTAACTTTAAAAGTCTCAATTTAACTAGTAATATATAAAACTAAACAAAAATATATCATTTTAATGAAGTATTGATTTTCACAATTTTTCAAATATCCGTAAAATATCGACATGTTTTGTTCCTATCGAGCAATTTTTTAACTAGTCTTTCGTTCGTCGTTCTGATAGTACTAGCCAGCGGCTTCGCCCGCCCTAAAGTTGGTTATCGGCGTGGAGTTCCTTAATTATATACTAATTAATGATTATGGTTATTCCCGCGGGAGATTTTGAATTTTTCGTGATATAAAGTAGCATATTTTAAAAGCAAATATTTTGATTTTTTCGTGACATAAAGTAGCATATTTCCTACTTAAGGACCTAACCTATATGTGTGCCAAGATTCATCTCGATCTGCCCAATGGTTGAAGCGTGATTGAGTAACAAACAGCTATCCATCCATCCAAACATATTTTCACCATTATAACATTAGTAAGATAACTACAAATCATTATTAGTTTTATCAAAATCTCATGACCTTGTCAACTACCAAATTGTTATTTAAAAAAAAAAAAAATCAGACATATTTTAAAATTATATAACTACTACTAACTAGTAGTTTGTACATCACTGTGTAATATTGAGACAGAGCACCATCAGCTCTTGGGTACTTTTGGTAAGATTTCTGACGTAGATGGAGATATGACACGTTCTAGATTTTATAATGGATGACCCCTGCTGCTGCGCCCAACTTAGTTTTAGCGCTGTGACTTATTTAGTCAATATAACCAATTATAACTATTTTGAGCTTAACTGCGAACTTTTTAAGGAATTAAAAACCAGCCAAGTGTGTCGTAGACGCATTAAGTTAGGGTTTTGTAGAATGAAAATAATTGTGGAGAGCTAAAAAACTTATGAACTGATTTTGTTTAACAGTATAAGTTGAGTAGTATTTATCAAGCTTTATCATCGTGGTTTTTAGGGTTCCGTACCTCGACAGGAAAAAACGGAACCCTTATAGGATCACTTTGTTGTCCGTCCGTCTGTCCGTCTGTCAAGACCCTTTTTCTCAGGAACGCGTGGAGGTATCAAGCTAAACTTTATATCAAATACTCAACTCTATTGTTCCTTGGAGCTGTGGAAAAATCAAACTTCTAAAGCAACGGAATTAAAAGATACAGCCGTATATGCCCCAAATTCCCGCAAATTTTCGATACTCGCAAGGGAATTAAAACCTTCGGGGTAGTTCCCGTGAACTCAGAATCTTGAAATTTGGTACGAAGCAACGACTTATAATACAGATTAAGGGCAAATTGCGAAAACCGTAAATTTTTAGCTACATCATATAATACAACATATTATAAGTTTGCACGGAACCCTCGATCCGCGAGCCAGTCTCGCGCTTGGCCGGTTTTTTCAGAATTTTATATATCGCGGCTTTAAAGGGGGACACAAACAAAACTTTTTCAATTTTGCAAGACAATGGTTCGCAAATTATAAATCTCATTTTTTTTAAATATCAAATTCATTTTTGAAGCTCTATCCAATGATACCCCGTATTTTTTTTACGTAGGTATCTCATGTTCATGAAAAATCCCTTGGATCAATGTATGGAAAGCTACAACTTTCTCAATTTAAACAGGTTAGGGCAGTTCACAAAAGACATCGCGGTTAAAAAGATTCGTCAACTTTCGAACGAAGCGACTGCCCGCGGTATTCTTCAGCTACTTACATAGCGTGATGTCCTACGATATTTTACAACGGGGCCACGCAGCTGATATACAAACAATTGTTCGATCAATTTACAATCCGTCCTATGAAAAGTCTTTAAGAGATAAATTACTTGAATAATATATAGAAAATCAAAATCAAATCAAAAAATCAAAACCTTCCGTCTTGGTATATATTAGATAATTTAATTTATATTCATAAAAATATTAATACTCGAAAAAGACACGAACTTGCTCTGATCCACATTGTATCCGTTTTTAAAATAAAATCCATGCAGAAGTATGTAAATTAAATTTAAAAATGTTAAAAAAAATTGTCAATCAGAAACTTGACAAAAAAGAAGACTGCCTTAATGATAGAATACATGAAATTTAATAAATTTTTGTTGACATAATTTTATGTTAATTACTTGACAATTTATATGTATTAATTGAAATTTAAAAGAGCGTTTGCTGGAGAGAGCAGTTTTTTTTACCGTACCTTCTCGCGAGAACGCCACTATGACTTCGAAACGGTAGTAACCAACTAGTAACTTGTAGTTAATTGACTTAAAAAAAGTGTTATGGTAGATATCCTATTTTCGAGAACCAAAGCATTTGAATTAGAATTTTCATATCTCTGTAAAATTCACTAGAAGCTGCTTAAAGATGGCGGAATTATTACTCCAGTGGACTGCACCGAGTGGACTCTTGTCTCAAAAACCAATTCGGCGGGATCGATGGGCAAGAGGTCATCAACGCAGTTGTGGTGGACAAGATCGATCGGAGGAGGATAACAATGCAGCAGTGGTGGACGGTCATGATCGGTAAGAGGACAACAATGCAGCGGTGGTGGATGGGCTTGATGGGTTAGAGGTCATCAATGCCGCGATGCTGGACGAGCTCGATGGGTAAAGGACATCAATGCCGCGATGGTGGACGGGCTCTTTGGGCAAGAGGACATAAATAGTAGCAAGTAGTGAACCTTAAACTACCTTGCGACGGCTGGTGTAACCTAGTCGACAAGTCAAGAACTGAAAGGTAAATGTTATCTATACATGATGGTAATAAAAAAGGTTATAACTTGTCATTTATAATTATTTATTATAAAAATTTCTTTTGTATTTTAATGCAAAGAAATTCTCAAAAATAAAGCCTAAAATTTGCGAAGCTTTTTATATAAAAACACAAAAGAACACTCTCTTTGATGTTACAGAAATAATTTGCATAGGAAGGCAGCGCGAGCGCCCGAAGGACAATAAATCCCTCCTTAGCTAATCTCGCTAAAACCTCAATCGTCAGCTCGTTAGCGCACTGAAAATCTTATGTGATTATGTGGATTGAACTCAAATTAGCAATAATTATTTGAATAAATATATTTCAGTGTAAAATATAAACACCGATGTGTTTATCTACTCAAAAATGTGAAAACAAGAAAGGTTGTTACAAGTCGGGCTACTACCACTAGTTTTTTCGTGAATTCGGTGATTTTAAAACGCCCTTACCGCCAGGCGCCACTCGTGTCTATTATGAAACTGATTGACATTAAAGGTCCTATTTTGCCTCCACTATTAACGTTATACCTACTTGAATAACTTATATTTTCTGGTTCCTCTGGATTGTACACGTGTCACTTTTCTGCGCTTCTTTCTTCTTTCTTCTCCATAAACACCGCAACTGCATCATTGGGGGTCAATTTTGAATTATCGTAACTAGGATGAGGCATTTTAGTGTTAACTTTTATTTTCTTTTTTAATTTTTGTTTTTACATGTCGACAAGCTGACATGCTATAAATATATTAATCTTTAATTTTTTGCACTGAAATATATTTTATACTTTAATCTGTCAAATACAGTTTATTTTATATAAATCCAACGAAGAGGTTTAATTCTACCGCGAGTGTTACTAAGCGGCTTTCACGCAACCTTTTTTTTTTCAGTGCACACATGAATGTGCATCGTGGGAGGTAGACGAACAGACAAACATATATTTTTTTATGTCGCCAAATTGATCTTTACAACGACACAGCTATGATTTTCAAAAATACATGTGTTTTATGACAAATTTTGTATGGAATGCCCGCCTATACGACAAGGAAGATATTCATCTAAGTCACGTCAAAATAGTTATTTGAAATGTAAGGCTGCAAAAAAGTTATTTGTTGCGAGTGCCCGTATTATAATACTGAACAAGTAAAATATACTAGGATTAAACCACGAGGGTTAAGAGAGGGATCCTAAGTAACGGGATGCAATTGTTTTTGATATTATTTGGCATGAGTGACTATTCGGAGTGCTCAGTAAGTAAGCGAAGAATTCTAAGATTTAACTCACAAGCGAAAAGGGTTTGAAATAGAATCCTTAGAATAGCTAATCAAGGGGTTTCTAAGGTACGAGATGAAAATAATTCTGCAGTTATGCGAAATGCGAAACAAACACTATTAAATTTCGTCTCACTACAGCGAGGAAACCAGAAACATATAGTTCAAACATATGTAACTTGTTTTGAATAATTCAATGGAGTATAGCATTAACTATTGCATTACCTATTCTATTGTATACAAAAAAATGTACGCGCCCAGCTCTTTTTTAATGACGTCGTGCTGTAACAGATTGTTGGCGTTTAGGTATTTTTAGCACGTTTTCACGTACACTGGTCAGACAGAAAACTCAGTTCAGCCTTGCGAACTGTTTTAAGTCTGCAGGTGGTAAATTCATATCTCTTCGCTGCCGTAAACACTGATACCTTATAATTTCCTTCAAGTTTATCACAAAACAAACAAAAATGATGTAAGTAAAAGTAAATTAAAAAAAAAACCTATTTTGTGTTGTAGGATATTGAAAACTATAATTTAGTGACTAACATATTATTATCTTTCTAGTAAAACTAAAACGGTGCATTATTTTTATTTGAATGGTATTTATTAAAAAAAGTGTACCAACAGATCACTTACATAAAAAGCTGTCAGGACGAAACGCGTTTCGGAACGTTTTGTAATGTGTATTTTAGTTAAAAAAAAATGTTTTTACATCATACAAGTCCGTTTCGTTTTGCAGCCTAGAGGGTAAAGCTGCGCGTAGAATTGGAACCATATAGACAGCTTTTTAGAGGTAGTGGGATGAAATTAATTTTAATTAATTCCCTGCAGAAATCTATGTATTTAGCCAATTACAAAAAATGGCAATTAATACGTTAAGTCTGCTAAGCTCAGCTGTTTATTGGCTTACTTTGACAAACTTTAAGTTATTTTAATTTTTATTTCAAACTAGCTGTCGTTGTTCTTATTTCCCTTTCCATTGCTTTAACGCTAGCACCATCCCCCTTTTATTAGCGTTCTTCATGACTTTTTTTTCGGCTTCTGATAGTCGTAGCGTGATAACCTGAAACTGAAAACATTTCTTACAAATTGGACTATCCAATGCAATTTGAATTGATAAAATTTGTTATTCCTGTTCACACTCCTAAATAGTATGTAAATCTCATAAAAAGTCTACCTTATCAGCCTTATACATCCCCACTGTTAGGGCACGGCCTCGGACCTAACCTCACTAAGGGCGATTTAGGCCGTAGACTATACCGGGCACAGTGCGGATTGAAAAGCCAGTGATGTTAATAATCAATTTAATAAAGAAAAAGTTTCATAGGTACACGCCGGGCTCGAACCTCCGCCACTCAGAACGCAAAGTGAAATCGATACCCCTCGGCAACCACAGACATAAAAAAAAAGCTCTTTAACCTTTGCATAGCATTTTTTATCAACTTATGCAATTATAATTATTTATTTATTTTTTACTTATGCAGTATTTTTTTTTCTTTGATATTAATTCAAGTTTTCTTTGATATTAATTTAAGTTACACTTTTTGAGCGTGGTGATCAATAAGAAAACATTTTTTTTTTCTTTTATTGAAAAAATGAGAAGTTAATATCGTTTAAAAAATTTTCGTTGGCGGCAGCGGGGTGGGCGCAACAAAGTTGTACGCAAGTGCTCTCGACGAGACGCTGCGGCCGACTGATGGAAGGCGAGAGCCGCGTAACGGCCGGCCCACGCGACGTTACATATGAATTGTATTGTTTTTGCTACAAAATAACACTCTTTCGCAATAAAATAAAACCATAATCGTCTAAAGTATTTATTATGGAACACATAGACGAAATTTCATTGAAAAAAGTTAAATGACTAGCAAATAAAACTGTTTTCCCCGTAGAAGTATCTCTCCAAAAATGAAGATTTAGAGGAAACTTTGCGATTTTATTGTATCGAGTCAAGTTTATTCAATCGTGTTTCGACTCTCATGACCTACTAATAAAACTCCTAAACTTATGATTGTCATCAAAAAAATATATAAAATTGATTTTCCGTACAGTCAAGTTTGCCGTTGTTAGGTTTTTTCGTTACGAAAATTCTTGATTCGGTCGCCGCGCTCAGAGCCCGCGATGAAAGCTATGCAATAGCTTAAAATAACCTTAAAAAAGGAGTTATAAAAGTAGTAGTAAGTCAAAGTAAAATAAAATATACGATGAACTCTAATAATGTACATACAGTTTAATAATCAAAGGTACATACATAAATAGAAAACATTTACAATACACATAAATAAACAAGATATAACTTTAAAATATATAAATGGTGTACCATTTTTAGGGTTTCGTAGCTCGTATTACGCAGTATTATTTTACGTAGAAGTGAGAAATTTGGCAAGAAGCAAGATCTAATAGCACAAGTAAAGGAAAAAATCCGAATAGATCATTTTTTTATTATAGCACAGAATTTATACATTTTTTGCAATTAAAAAATTACATGAATTGCTTTTAGAGCATGGTCTGTAGTGTAGACCGATACCGATATCTATTTCCATTTATATATTATAAATACACTTTCTGTTTATCTTAGTCTTAGTTTTATTGTTCCTAAACAAATATTAAACGATAGAATATGTATTAAAAAATGAATTTTCTTAGCCCCATTGTGAAGGCGTCATCAGTCAACAACAAAGAAAGTAAGATAGAAATAACTATTAAAGTGACAGTGGTTATTAAATATCATATTTGTTAGTAAAAAACTGTAACTTTAAAAGTTATTATTTATGTATATCTTCCTATTTTTATGTATAGCTTCCTATTTTAATAGTTATTTTTAATGTATATCTTCCTATTTTAGCTGTTGACTGATAATGATCGGCGAAATACTTATATCGAAATTATATGTATCTCGTGTATTGCATTTTTTCATATTCAGAAGTTAAAATTATTTATTACCTTAATAATAAAAATAAAAATAAATAGCTGTGCGTTGGAAATCACAGCATTTTTTTAAATATTCGTTATATTCTAAATAAGGTTTTTAGGGAAAAAAATCAAAAGGTCTGTTCAAGTGTGCAGTGTGTTTAAGTTTTCAGTAAATTCTATATTTATGGACCTAAATGATTCATATTAGCAATATATGATGGTTTAGAGCGCCATTAAACTGAAAAGGGAATCTGCCGAGTCGGCTACTAAATAAATAATATTTGATTATCTAACAAAATTTTGCAAACGCAATGCTCAATAGGCAATTAGCCCACAGCTTATCTCGAGAAACCACAGTCGCGTGTCGAGTCGGTTCGTTACTGCACTTCAAAGCTAGGGATATATATATATATATATAATAAAAAAAGTGAAATTTCTTGTGTAAGTGTTTTTATAACAAAACGAAAAAAAGTTCCCTGTATGCATTAAAAACAATTAATTTAAAAAATAAAGGACATCCTAATATATAATAATATATATATACATAATAAAGCAAAAATATACTTCTAAATCTGAATAACGTACTCAGATAAAAAGCTTACTGAGAAGAGATAAATGTATATTATGCAAATTAAACTCAATGAAAAAATATATAAAAGATTTTAAAAACAAAAAATGCAAGATTTTGTTTCGTTGTTTTTGTAAAAGTGATGTGCCTGTGTAGTAAAAAGGTTTTTTCAAAAAAAAGTTTCAAACGTGTGTGAAAATACACTCGCAGCCTAGATGGTAGTCTGATCGCCTGCTGTGCAGAGGGTGTGGGTTCGTTTCCCGCACTGGGCGACCATTTATATGATAAACATTTGTGTTTGTCTTGAGTTTGGGTGTATTAACTTATGTATGATAGATATGTATGTATTTAGAAAAAAAAGTATGAAGTATTTTATTGGTATTTTTTATTGGTTAGTTTTCATGACACAAAATTTGCTCAGTTTGTGACCAGATGGCGCTGTGTGATATGTCCAAAATTATTTTATTATAAAATTATAAAGGAACCCTCTGTCGTCTATAATGCCCATAAGGTCAATATGTGTACTGTATTGGTTTGTCCTTTAGACCGTCTGTCAGAATTTTAGAGACAATCTGTCTAGGCCAGCATTCGACGGTAAAAAATCTGTATAGGTGACAAGTAGTGACAACCATACCTCACAGAGGTAGATCATTATGAACTGAAACAATATATTATAAAGCACGATATCTACTCTTTAGTTAATTTTTTATACGCGTGGTTTTTAAGGTTTTTTTTTATTATTTTTTATTTCATAGGCAATAACGATATATTTAATTATTTACTTGTAAACTCATTACTCTACCTAGTGACACAATTTTTCCTTCGATCGAATTATATTTTATACAACTCATTATCACGTTACCTAACACATATCATAGGTGGCGCTGTTAGAACTACGATTTTGTGAAGTAAATTTCCATACAAAATGAAAAGTTTTAAAATGGTGGTAAATGTTGATGTTATGGTTTTGCTCGCAATAGATTTTATTATATTTTCACCGATGATTTGAGCGATCTAGCAAGTCGGGAAGTCATCGAAATTACGATTGCAAGATTTGACCCAAATAGGTAAAACTAATATAAGCGTTGTAAAAAGTTTTTAATTGTTATGAAAGCAACGTTTCTATTGTTTTTTACTAACACCAAGACTGCCCAACATTCATGAAAATTTTATGCTTTATTATATTTTTCAAAATATTTCCTGATCATTACTTATGGATACTTTATAAACCACTGACTGTTGGTGGAAACGGCATCCTAGATTTCGAATAACAACGCCAACAAAACTGTTGTTTCCTAGCATTAGTAAAATAGGTAAATAAATTAAATTAAAAAGTAAATTAAAAGAAATACTATAAGTACAGTAGACGAAACCAATTTCCTGTATTCCTAAGAAACATTTTTACTACAACTAAGTTAGATGATAAATTTTATTGAGCTGAATGTATACATGTAAATAGTTTTACACTCAGAGCAAGTAAGTTGAAACACGTTATTTCAACAAAGCTAGTCCAGCCAAAGCAATTGTGTATTCCGTGAGTTAGTATACCACCGAGTATTCACGTAAAACAAATCCTAGCTAGTTGACAGAACTGCATACGGAGATTCGAAGTGGAACGTCCTTTATGCATTTCAGCCAATGTTTTACCGAAAGTAAAGTAATGGGTAGGTAAAACAACAACTCTAGGTATATATTAACTATAGGATGATTAAATAAAATTTTATGATACTGAAATCTGTGTTTAAGTTTTCTAGCTAACTTAAACCATAGCCATGTAACACATCTTCTCATTAATAATCTTCGATCTTCACTTACTTTTTACCTTTTTTTTGTGCAAAACTGGGAAAGGAGGTACACTATTACTTTACAGGCGGTTATTTACGACTTATGTGTCAAATGAGAACCCATTTTAGTATACTACAAGTATAAGAAACAGTATTGAGGTTAGCATGTTATCCTGTCACGCAGGACTAAAGTGGGAGGTTTATAAACATTCAAATTTAAGAGGATACGATTCGCGGCGCCTCGCAGCGGGCTTCATACAAACTAATTTCTCATTTGTTTTTGACATTAACTAATCAATCACTGTAAAATTTCTTAGTCATATTCCCAAGCCAAATAGATAATCTCTTTTGAAACCATTTGTATAAAAAACTAGAATCTTGTATAACTTTTGAACTATAAAATTTAATAGAAAACTAGCACATTGCAGGCCTAGATATTTATTACTAGAATATGTCTTTAAAATTTCGTGGTGTTTGATAGCAAGTGTCAAAAATAAGTGAGAAATTCGTTTGTATGAAGCACGCTGAGAGGCGCTACGAATTGTATTCTCTTAAAATTAGAATTCCATAAACTATTAAACCAAAATCTGAACATGACAGAAATTAGGATTAAGGGGCATCTATCAGAGTCCGAGACCGCTAACCGTAAATATAATATGTGTCTTAAATGAGCAAGCATTAAGCTCAAACTTCCTTGTATCCAATACATCAATATGGTACGCGTTACTTATCAAAAGTTAGTAAGGGTTCGATTCAAACCGGTGCAATTTAAAAAAAAAAAATTACTAAAAAAGGAATTAAAATTTAAGAAGTTGAAACACAGACTAAGTACTAGTGTTAATGAATTGTAGTTTGTTGTACACAAACGTTTCTGACCTTCTCTCCTTTTCAATATGGTGACTATAGTTTTTATTTTTGGTCACCGGGTTATATAAGTTTGTTGCACTATACAAATGTAATCTAAAAGTGGGCTTATAACAGCGAATAGTGTGTCATATTTACGGGCTTTGATTGTTTATTTGAAAACTATTTATAATTTTACGTAACACAGTTTTGAATTCATAGCTCAAAAAAAACAATACCCATTACAGCATTTACTGTGATTCGAAATTGTGTAACTAATGACCTTTTAAAAGATCATTGTGTGTAAATTTTTCCTTTAAACCATTTAGTTTAATTCGAAATTGTTCAACAATAAATGATATTTTCTTTTGAATTTACCCTATTACTTCTGCAGCAATTAAAAATTAATTGAAATACACAAAATTTCAAAACAAATTCAGTCAGCAATATCTTTCTCTTTATTTGTTTAATGACTGTATTTGGATAATGACTGTATTTCGTCGACGTCAGAGTTCTCGCTAATAAGCACGAGCAGTAAATAATTAGGATACACCGCATGACGTTACTCAGCATTACGTGCGTGTGAGGCGTTATTCTGAGTCTTCTAAATAGACAGTACTGCATTACGACAGTACTAAATGGGATTACCCAAATGATACGAGATAATTTACATATTATAGAGAGAAAATACACTAATATAGTTTTTTATACTTAGGTTCTATTTGTCTTTCATATACCTACTATAGTATTATTACAGACTGATTCAAGAGCACTAAAAAAGGGTGTGAAAAACTTTTATACCAATGCGAAGCTTTCCTTCTCGTTCACACAATGAATTTTCAATAAGATTTCGATAAGATCTTAACCAATGAAGTATCCTGAAGTTTTTGTTAGCTGGAGCAGAGAGTCTTCCAAGCCTCTGTAGCTTTTTGATAAATAAAAATAACAAATATTTTTGGTGTAATGTGCACAACTGGTCCTAAACTAATTAAAGCTTGCACAAAGGATACCAGACAATGGATACAAATACATGTCTGGTTTCCATAATACTCGGTTTTATATATAGTAATTAAAACTTTTCCGCTTAGAAAATTCCAAGTGGGGAAATGTTTTTATGTTTCTTCTTCATCCTGGTTGTCATGTGTTGAGAAAAACGCTATCGATTGCTGCTTGTTTTTGGACGATTTCTAGTCTTATATCAGCATCTAAAAATTTTATATATTTTTCTAATTTTTTTTGAAATCATTCCAGTCGATCCGACAACTATTGGAATTATAAAAGTTTGTTTAATCCAAAGTCTCTTCATTCCATTTTTTAAATGTTGGTGTTTAGTTATGTAAATAGATAGATCTTTATTAAGTTATTTAGACCATTTTGTACTCATATTGAATAATAATGTTAAAATAGTCTATTTATTTTGATTTAACAATACTGGTTGGTATGTATGTGTGTGTGCGTGCGTGTGTGCGTGCGTGTGTGCGTGCGTGCGTGTGTGCGTGTGTGTGCGTGTGTGTGCGTGTGTGTGTGTGTGTGTGTGTATGTGTGCGTGTGACTGTGTGTGTATGTGCGTGTGTGCGTGAGTGTGTGTGTGAGTGTGTGCGTGTGTGTGTGTGTGTGTGTGTGTGTGTGTGTCTGGTTGTGTGTGTGTGTGTGTGTGTGTGTGTGTGTGTGTGTGTGTGTGTGGGTGTATTTTTATGAATTATGTGTTTTAATATGATATTTTTGAAAAATAAAAAAAAATATGTACTCACACATGTATAAATTTGCTACGCATGTTGAGCACTTTCAAACATTTTCCTTTTTTGTAATTCAATGCATTTTATTAAATAAGATAACATAGATCCATTTTGCCAAATTCAAAATTTTATTATTGTTCTAAAGGTCAAGATTTAACTATCAAAATTAATATGACGCGCTTTTTTTGCCAAACTCTTTCAATATGACAAACAAAAAGGAGTTTTTCGTGCGTAGTCGTTTCCGGACCATTTTTTTTCACCTCGAAAAATAATTCGCTATTTTCTGAATACCGGTCTATAATTTTAAGTCTGTTGTCATATTGAAAATTCAGCCATTTACACAACAACGTGAATAAAATTTTCCTTACATTGCTTTTTAATAATTTGTGATGTCTCCGTATAAATTTCCCTGTTATCACAATGTCAGCATTCTCACCAATAAAGGGTGACATAATTATGAAGCATTTGCCATTATTCAGCATTACGTACCAGCAAGATTAATTGTTTTAAAACAAGGAAAATGTACTTGAGGTGAAATCAATGGAATTGAAAATCAGAGTGCGGAATTTGTAGCAAAACCTCTAACATAAAGGACTTATTTTTTGTAGGAAAAAGTGCACATAGGCACTCCGTATTTTTATTTTACTTGTATAAGTAAATAGTAACGTAATAAACAAGTTTTTAAACTGGACTGTATGTAAAAAGAATCGGAAATGATGTAAATAAAAAGTAGCAGCCAAATAATATATTGCCCAGTTTGTTTGACATGTTTGGTGCAATGGCAGCCTTTTACTGCATCTCTTGATGTTTTCATATTTATTTATTACTTCTAATATTCATAGAAAATGCCTATTGACTTAAAACAAACACTTATGCTTATTACATAAATGTTTATCATGTTAGGAAAATTGATGAAAAACAGACTAGTCAACTATCTCGAGCAGACCAAACTTTTATCGCCCTGCCAACTCTGATTCCGCACTGGAAGGTCAATAAAAGATTCAGTGACGGAGCTAACCCATTCTCGAGAAATTCAACTTAAACTCAACTCATTTTTTAAAGGGTACAAAACGGGACCCTATTCCTAAGACGTCGCTGTCCGTCCGTCTGTCCGTCGGTCATCAGGCTGTATCTCATGAACTGATAGTTAGACAGTTGAAATTTTCACACAAGATGTACTTCTGTGGTAGCTATAAAAACAAATACTAAAAAATAAATATTTATGGGACCCATACAACAAACCTGATTTTTTGCTCGATATTGACAACAGCAACAGGTAGACGCTTGAGATATTCACAGAATATTTAGATATATATTAACTTTTGAATCAAATAATTGAATTACAATAAATCAAATTTTTAAGGGGGAGCTCCCATACAACAAACGTGAATTTTTCCCGTTTTTATAGATAATGGAACGGAATACGGAACCCTTCGAGTCCGACTCGCACTTGGCCGGTTTTATTATAGGTTTATTATTCAAATTAGGTTTTTACAAACACCTATGAATCGTCAAAGTTATTCAATACTATTTTTATTTCCGAAGAATCCGATAAGAAATCGATAGTCAAATTATTAGGTTCACATAATTAGTAACTATACATCATAAAAAAAAACAGGTAAATAGGAAATAGAAAGGGACCAAGAATTGAGCCCTGAAAGACTCCCATAGTGACTGCTGATCCCGGAGATCTTTTACCGACGATATATATTTTCAACACTCTGGTAATCATGTAGGAGACCAGAAGATTAAGAGCTTTGCCTCGAATACCATAATGATGTAGCTTGCTGATGATTTTCACGTTGGACACAGTCAAATGCCTTAGATTAATCACAAAATACTCCAAGAGCATTATACGAATCCTCCCAGGCTTTATATTTTTTATAATATATTTTTTAAAAGTGCCACGTCTGCATCGGTTGTTGAACGGCCTTTCATAAAACCAAACTTGATATAAAAATAGCTTAAAATTTGACAAAGTAAATTTTTTTCAAAAACTTTGCTGAGGTATGGTAATATTAAAATAGGCCGAAAATTGTTAGGCTCCCTTGAACTACCTAATTTAAAAAGAGGTATGTCTTTGCTAAGTTTTTACACAACTGTTAAAAATATTGCTAAGGGATATGCTATAACAAGAATAATTGAAATTATAGTTTTTGCAGAAAGTCCCCAAAGGTCTGTCGTGTTTTTTTATTTCTTTTTATATCCGTAGGACTAATCTTTTTTTTTAGATGTTGGAATGGAACTTGATGCTGGCCACAAATATATACTAATATTTTTAGATCCAGTGAAAGCCTGCGACACTGCATCAGTCCCTTTACTGAGGGATAACTCGCAAGTCGCCCACCTATTTTGCGGATGAATTGGAATTTAGCTCTGACAGTTGCTTTCTTACTGAATGTTTTTGAAAATGAAAAAATTCCTGGAATTGTGCTGTGATATATGTACAATAGTGAAAGTTTTCCATTTTAAAGTATTAAGGGAAAACTCAAAATATTTGTTACACATGCTAACAAAATTAAAAGTGTGATCGTGCTTGTTTTATTGATAGTTGCATCTTAAATGGATGAAACGGCACCTACCAAGTAGTTAAATCTACAGATAATCAATTGGTGACTTCATTACATCGCTGTTTTTCGGTTTTAATCTTGTAAGTGACCCCTACACTCAAACTAGCAGTAATCGGCAAATATTGCTTCATACCAGTGACCCTGATATTTCCGTTCCATAACAGGAATATCTTGATGGGACCTTTCTGCATGCCGACAACCTCCACAAATAGGCGAAAAAAAATTGACAAAGGAGTGGAGAAAATTGATTTTAGGGACATGTTCAATCCGAGTTGATGGTTTTTTTTTGTAGAAGTAGTGTAAACAATTGAGTGCCTTCCTTTTGTTCTAAAAATCCAAGCATGGCGCTCTTAAGTACTTTCCAAACTTCCTTCCGTGGCATGTTTTCTCCGTCAAATCATTTCAAAACTAGAAATCATGCACTAATTACAACAGAAATAATATGAAATTCACCATTTTTAGAGTTGTGCGAAATGGAAAAAAACGGAACCCTTATAGATTCGTCATGTCTGTCTGTCTGTCCGTCCGAATGTCACAGCCACTTTTTTCCGAAACCATAAGAACTATACTGTTGAATCTTGGTAGGTAGATGAGTATTCTGTGAACCGCATTATGATTTTCACACAAAAATAGAAAAAGGTTTTGGGGGTTCCCCATACTTAGAACTGAAACTTTTTTATCCAACCCCATACCTATCTATGGATAGGTCTTCAAAAATGATATTGAAGTTTCTAATATCTTATTTTTCTAAACTGAATAGTTTGCGCGAGAGCCCCCCCCCCCCCCCCTGTAACTTCTAAAATAAGAGACTGATGAAACTAAAAAAAATATATGATGAACATTACTATGCAAGGTTCCACCGAAAATTGGTCCGAACGAGATCTAGTAAGTAGTTTTTTTTAATACGTCATAAATCATAAACCGCAATTTACTTTTCATTCAATCAACTCAAATATAAAAATAAAACAAAAACATATTTTTCTGTTTGTATTTGGTTTTTTTTTCCACTAAGGTAGCAAACAAGTTTACGGTCAGCCTAATGGTAAGCGGTCACAGAACCGCCAGTAAACAAGTGTACCAATATTCAAAAACAAATTTTCTACAAATTAAATAAGCTTACATATTTAATTTGGAGAAAATTTGTTTTTGGAGAGAACATAAAATGTCACTTTATCTCCAAAACTAGAGTTAATTAGTAATTTTTGAATCCAGCAGATGGAAATACGTAAGAATTATATATATTTGAGACCGAAACCTTCCATTCTTAGACAGTGTAATTAATTAAAAAAGACAATTTTACCCCAATATTTTTACAAATTCCAAGTATATTACAGAAACTACATTTGTTCTAAGAGTGTATAAGATGAAACTCGTGTTTGACTTTTCAACTAAACTTATACAACTACTGAACTATACCTAAGACTATGAAGTTTGGTAAGAGGAACTGAACGTCTGATTTTACAGCAAACAGTGTTACCAGTTTGCAATAACTTTAACAGAAGTTTGGAGATATCTAATTGCTAGCTCTTCAGTTAACAGGCATCATACGTGCAAAGATAGCAAAAGCAAAAATCAAGTAAAATTAAATGTGTAGAAAATCGTAATTAAAAGGAAATTAGATAAAATTGGTACAATATTTGAGCTAATCTACTGCGTTGCCCAATAGATGTTTTTGGGGAAAACTAGAAAAGTAGGTGGTACATACATAAGTGCAATAGACTACTAAAATTAAGATATATTGTATGGGTGTTTATCGCTTTTTGGTTCGAGAACGGTAGAAAGGTTTGACGAGTTTCCATCTGCACGTAGCTCTCACTTTCTTGGGTCAGCTGTAACAGATCTCAACTATAGATAAGCTAACCTTACATATGTTTGATTTGTTATTTTTGTATTGTCTATGGTATAAGTATCCTATAGTATGCTATAATTGGGCACAAAAGAAAATCATAAAAATAAAAAAATAGCTTATACTTTCCCGGTCGTTATACATGTACACTAATATTATAAAGAGGAAAGATTTGTATGTTTGTGTTTTTTTATGTTTGTTACGAATAAACTCAAAAACTACTGGACCGATTTAAAAAAATTATTACTAGGAAAAATTAGGAATCCCTACTAAAACTTCAATGATGTAACTCAAGGTGTAAAAAAAATTGTCATAAAATGTCTTTCATCGCATGCGCTGCGGAAACTATTGATGATAGAACAAATGATCTAGAATATTAAAAAACATATCAATGTCTATAAGAAACTTTGCGATACCACATGTTCAACTATTGTGGTTATGTCACTATAACTACTTTTTTACATTTAAAAAGTTGATAAATATGCCGACCAAAATCAGACCATGTCATTCATACCTTTGTATTAATCCTTATCCGAATAAATCATTTCGTATTCAAGACTGTTGCAATACCTCTAGATTACTTTTTGAATTATTTCATTCAAAAGACATAACGAATTTAAAAATTTAATCCAAATAAAATACTAATAGAAAGACGCGCCGTGATCGGCTCTCCTAACGCAGCGGACGCAACCGATATTGAATATTATTTTATTCAAGGCAAAAAAAACATTGAGAATAAAAATAGGTTTATGGATAATAAGAAAAACTACTTATGACTTGCATAAAGATACATTTACTCTACGTTTATCCCAACATGTTTAATAAATAATAAACATAAACTTATGTGTTACTAGCTTTTGCCAACGGCTTCGCCCGCTTTAACTTTGGTTATCGGCGTAGGATTCTTACGGCAACTCCTCAGTTATAGAAAAAAAACCTACTCACACTTGACGTTCTCTCTCTCTCTATCTTTCTCCTTCCCAAAAATATTAAATAATTATCTACTTAAAATTAAATAACTAATGGATTAACCTCGCGATCTTGGTGCTCCATACAAACTATAAAACCGTTTAGGGGTGAGTTTTGGAAAAGCCTTTCTTCCTACATTATGATAGCTATATGTGTGCTAAATTTCAGCTCGATCAGTCCAGTGGTTGGAGCTGTGCGTTGATAGATCAGTCAGTCAGTAAAGTAAGTTGTTTACGTAGAAGCTGAAATTATTTTTAAATAATACGTACCGCCCTGTCCTATAATGACTGCCCGCCGGCCTTGCACATCATAAATGCGCGCGCAGTACTTGATTATTATTTTGCTGCGATGTTATTTTAAAACTGCGATATCTCGTAAATATTCATTGAAATCAAATGATGTCAGGGCAATTTTGTTTTTAATTAAATAAATAAATATTTTTGGACATTACACACAGCGCCATCTGACCCCAAAGTAAGCAAAGCTTGTGTTATGGATACCAGACAACGGATACAAATACATATACATACATACATACACCCAGACTCAAGACAAACACAAATATTTGTCCAGTGCGGGAATCGAACCCACACCCTCGGCACAACTGTCGACCACACTACCAACTAGGCTACGAGGGAGTCATTGTAATGAACTTGTAATGAACAACGTATTAATTTTTTTAAGGGCCCTCTTACAGCCCACTAGCGCCGCCATTGGATATCCTCAATTTTCTCTTCGTAGAAAACGAATTTCTAAAATCCAAATGTCGCAAATATAAAGCTAGTCATAAGCTATTTTGAGAAGGTTTTATATAGTTTCTAAATAATATCTGTGAGTCGTAGTTGGCATTTTTGCTAAAAGTGGCCGTTTTTAGCAGTACAACTCTCATGTTGTGATTATCTGTAGATTTAACGTGGATATAAATTTTTTTATATTTATTTTCAAAAATTATTTTTTACTTTTTAATACATTTTTCGGTTAGATTGAATTTTTATATGATACTAATGTTTGAAGAAAGTTTCTAAAAAATCGCAATATTCGTTAATGCAACTTACAATACTTATATTTAATCGCGTTACCAATTTAAATCGGTAAACAAAGACTTATTGTTTTCTATTAGGTTTCTTACCACTTCGTCAGCATCCCTATTACTAGTTCTAGGCAGGGTTGCCAAGATGCTCAGCGAAGTAGTAGAATATTAAATAAAATAGACGAAAATAGTAGATTAGGAGTATCAAAAGTATAGATTTCATTAAAACGAAACGTTATCCATCAAAAATGACCAATGCGGATAAAAAATGTCCGAGAAGTAACAATTCATACTCTGATAATAAATGCAACGATTGGCATTATGAACGTTATGGCTGGCTGTTCTAACGTCGCAAAGGTGTGTGAAGAGCTTTACCAACTTGAAACATTAAATTGTTCTCGATATCAACGTTTATATGCTAAGCGCACTGCACTTACAACTTGGTATAAAGTCCATGTTTATATCAGAATAGTATATTATATTTCTTGTTCTTCAAATCTTTCTACAAAAAGATGGATTTACTGTTAAAATATTTAGATGAAAAATAATTAGGTTATAAAAGGTTTTTTCGGTTGTACCAATAGCGGTCTTATATGGGTTCTGTGTTTTTTTAGAGGCACGAAACCGTAAAAAAATTTTTTTTTTAAAAATTCTTTTCAGTGTAAAATTTAATTTCGAATTCATGCAAAGTTGTTATAAATAATAAATCTCTGGCGAAAACTACGCAATAGGAATTTTGGTTTTTTTTTGTAAATATACCTATGAGCACATATTATACTAAGCATTAAAAATCGACTCAAGACAAACATAAATATAAAATGTTTGTACTGTGCAGAACCGAAACCACGCCTACCTACTCAGCCACAAATTATTTACTAGCTTATTTATCAATTAAACAGAAGTTACTTTAAATTAAACAACTTTTTGATATATTCTAAAATTATTTTTGTATCCAATAAATTGAAAGCAAAAAACACTGAAAGTTAAGAGTTAAAAGCTTTCGAAAATCACTATACAAAGGTTGACAATGAATAAGCTAGTAACACTTCTCGGTTCAAAATATTTGTAGGTACCATATTTGTTTATTTAAATGTCTCAAAATCGGTGTTATCAAGACAGTTCACTGTGTAGTGTCTCTACTGCCGTTTACTCTGTGGACACGAAGCTGACAGTCTGTGAAATTGTAATGCTAACATAATTTATGAACCCTGGCCCGGATTCCAAGGGTTCTTTGATGTCACTATTTGTGACCTTTGACCACTTACTCTTGTTATTCCCTTACTTTGAAGCTTTATTAAACATGAATGAATAAAAAGTTCATAATTGATATAAATAATTAACAATGTTAAAACGATTTCTTATTATTATCATATGTATATATTTATTTTAATTCTTAATTCTTAAGTATTTTACAATACAAATAAAAAATATGCTACCGGCGGTCAGGTCTGCATAGTGAGGAACCTCCGGACGATGCGTGCCATGTCTAGGATCAGTGCCTTCTGTATTCGACCCTTGAGCCAAGAGCCAACATCCCACATGGCGGTCACCTCATGAACCAAGTCAAGGTACTTGCTAAGCTTTCCCTTCTGTTTTCTTTTATTACATTATTTTTAATATTAAACTTGTTCTGAGTGTAAATGGTTTTATTCCGACAACAATCTTCAAACATTTATATTTTGAACATCATCGAGTATAACTCAAATAGTTAGGTTAGTTATAGAAGAAGGACTGTAGTAGTATGTGCTCCTCGAGCTCTTTAATCAGATTTGATATCCATACCCATGTTTCAGCTCATGTACCTAATTTATTTCTTTATTTCTTACTACTATTTTTGTTTAATTAGGTACGTACTTGTATACCATTGTACCATGTAGCTTCAGTAACAAATATAAAAATCCTAAAATTAAGAAGTGAACAATATATAGGGTGGAAACGATTAGTTAGATTATTATATATACACGACAGCAAAATACTGATTATTGACCCTGAAAGTGCTTCACGAGCTCTATCCCATGGTATCAATAATGGTTTTAAAATAAACTGGATCAATTCGAAAATTTGATTTTTTTCAGCTTCCATGCAGTCAGTATGGCGACATGAAATGAGGATATTTTATCATTTAGGTATGTCATCATCATTATATCAGCCCATCGACGTCCACTGCTGGACATAGGCCTCACCTAACTTTCTCCACAGCGTGCGACTCTGTGCCGCCTGTAATCAATAACTCCCCGCTACCTTTACAAGGTCATCTGTCCATTTAGCGGGAGGCCGTCCCACGCTGCGCTTTCCGGTTCGTGGTCGCCACTCGATAGATTAAAAATTATATTTATCATATCATATCGTAATTAAAAAGATTTTAATAATATCTGTATCAATAATTGTTATAGATAGTCGATACACGTGTCTCCTCTCCACGTGCTTACACTCTACTTCGCTATAATAATCTAATAAGTATCTTTGCGTCGATTAAATAAAAAAAATTAAAAGAGGAATGGCGCCAAAATTACCTTTTGACGTTTTAATGTAATCCAAATGTTTTGGGTTTTTCATTTAGTTATGATGGCGTAATCTAATGTTAAAATAAGAGCCATGTTAAAACTATATTATCAAAATTATTTAGGTATCATGCGATGAGTGCCATGTCGCCATACTAAATGTATGCAAGCTGAAAACATCAAATTTTCGTATAAATCCAAATACCACTTGATACCATATTATTGATATTGGTTTCAAAGTTTTTTGGAACATTGGAACCATATTGAAATATTGAGCTAAATATTACTTTTTACAAAATGCAGCAAAAATGTGATTGTGAATTGGTCCAAAATCCTCACTTGTATTTTCATTTCCCTCAGCAAGTTTTTTAATATTACTTAGGTGGCAATCTATCTTTACTTGGCCGTCCAATGCTGAGCGGACGACCTGTAGCCTACGGATGTCTGAAATATCACCATGAGCATTGCAGGCGCATTGCCGACCCTTTCTAATTTAATCACTCCTTTTTGAAGAACTTTTTCCTTGTTGGTTAAACATATAACCCTATATAAGTTAATGCGTGTACAGCACGCAGTTGACCGGTTTTTTTTTTTTTTTTTTCAATTTTGATTATGAATCAAAGTTATAAATAACGAATATAATATGACATGCATGGACTGACATATATGAAGAATAAAAATCAATAAATAACTTACAAAACATTAATTATTTTCCTTATGCTTGCCGATTCTTTATTCGTTTTTCATTGTATGCTTGCACTTTAATTTTGACATTTTAATTCGTAATTTTGGATTCTTCGTTGATCTAAAAGTCTCTATTACGACCTAATAATAGATCGCCCGTCGATGTGCCTTGAATTATTTGATTTTTAAATTTTGAAAATGTCCTTACAGAAGACTGCTTTTGAGCCCTGCAAGAAGGACAGTGTTTGTATAAAACCAACCACATCCGATTTTTTTATGCCAATTTAAACAATATTTAATAAAATGAGAAAGCTGTGATAAAAAAAATCAAGTACTTTCGTACTCAAAGTCCTACTCATAAGACTCAGGGCGACACATAAAGTCCCTTTAAATGCATATTTATTGTTGAACCAAAGAAAAGCTTCAACTTTTATCGATTATATCTACTTCGTTTGATTTAAAAATAATGTTTATAGATTTTAATGTTTATAGATTTTAATGTTTATAGATTTTACACTGAATTCTCACATTCTGTAATTATTAAAACGTCAAAAGGTTTCAGTCTTGTTTTTATATATTTAATATAGGTATCTTCATTTGCTGAATAATGACTGTATTTCCTCGACGTCAGAGTTTTCGCTAATAAGCAGGGGCTTTAAATAATTAGGATACATCGGATGACGTTACTCAGCATAACGTGCGTGAGAGGCGTCATTCCGTCTTCTAATGAGACAGTACAGCGTAATAAATTATGTCATCACGTAAGGAATAACTATGAATGACTTAAAAGACTCAATGAATATGGTTTTCTGTTTTAATAAAAATATCTTTACAATTTTGCCCGGAAAATTATATTATGTTTTGTTTGTTAATAAGTATAATAATACAATAATAATAATAATATCTTTATTTCAGCCGAAAAGCCATAGGTCTTAAAAATATGAATAAAAAAAAGACAAATAAAAATAATAATAATATTCAAATATTTAGAGCTACAGATCTAATGAAATCAAACGTCTAGTCACTTTAGGTTCTCGTCCCGATTCATAGTAATCCACCAGTATTTATATACAGGGCTTTCTTAAGATATAGATTGAATTTTAGTTCAGCATCAAGCTTATTGGATGTATGACGATTATATAGCTAGCTGAGATTTTTTTAAACACCGTTTGTCATGGTTATCTTAGATAAAGATTGAACCAACAGACCGTAAGGTTATTTTCGGTGTAAAAAAAACAGTTCTTCATTTTCCGAACTTGTACGTTAGAAGCTTGATAAAATTCTAAAATCTACTCAGCTTTCTCAATTATAGACAAATATTTAGAATACTTTTCCTTCTGTCACGGAATTGTACGAAAATGAGAAAATTTCTACCTATTCTAAAACTTAGTTTATTACATAAAGTATTCTATTATCCAAATATTGTTTATATCATAATATTTTTAAGATTTTACGCCTTCGATGTGGTTACCTTGTAACCTGCCAACTATGTTCTTCATAAAACAGTCATATAGACTATAGAATAGTTTGCCTGCTTACTTATAAGTTACATTATTTTAAGGACTAAAGACAAGATTTAATAGACCAACGACTTCTGTCAAATCTTGACTTAAGTCTTTAAAATGATATTATTTATGGTAGATGAATCAAGTCACAATAATACATTATACATAATATATTAAATGAAGTAATTTAATCTTAAGCGTTTAGCTATATTATTGTGCGTACTCGGCGCCATTGATCTAACCAATAAAGGGTAAAATAAATATAAAACAAATTGCGCCATTATTCAGCATTCCAAGCGTGTGACATATTGCTCTCGATTGGAAGTGTGAGAGCGCCTGTGCCTAATATACACATGGATAATATTGTTATCTGCTTAGATTACCATTTTATTGACCCCTCATTCATTATCATAAATGTCGTCGACTAAATCTCTTGAGTTATTTCATTTATTGTTTCCTCCATTTGATTAGATGCAAATCAGGAAACACTATTTTCTTTCCTTTTCTTTTCAGGATTTTTCCTGATAAAAGATTTGAGGGTTTTTTTCAGTATACTGATGTTAACGTCAAATACGAAATGATCTCGTGCTAGGCTCTCTGTACGTATAACGTTGCACAGTTGAAACACGCTTCCACATGTATTTATCTGAGATGTCGTGACGCTAATGTCGGTTAAACAAACAAACAACAAAATCTCCGAGCTGCGTTCGGTAAATTCACTTTTCAACACTATGGTGTGACTCCATACAACAACCCAAGAATATCCAAACGATAACTAAAAAAACACGACCTGGTCGACTGGTGACCTTTTACACATCGATGGGCACTAGCCATTCAGGGATCAGGGGAAGGCATTGGCGTGTAGCCTGAACATAGCAAAAGCATTAAATCGGGTCTGGCACCGTAGTCTTCTATCGATGTTCTGAAGTCCAAAAAACTTCAATTACTCAACAGAGTGAAGCAGTACATCACGTCGGGCATAGGTTGCTGCTTTATAAGTCGCAAGTTCGGCCCCATATGGAGTACTGCTGTCTACTCTGGGCGGGTGCGCCCGGATACCAGCTTGGCCCTTTTGACTCAGTTTAACGAGTAGCTGTGCTTATTGTCGACGATCCCAAACTCACTTGCCGTATTGAGCCCTTAAGTCTGAGGAGGACCTTGCCTCCCTGTGTGTGTTCAACCGCTTGTACAATGGGATGTGTTCTGAGGAATTGTTCGAATGCCCACAGCTACTTGCTACTTTCTACCATTGTACCGCTAGCTATTAGCACGGAATTCATTCTTACACTTTAGAACCGAAATGGTCGCGTACAGTGCACTTTCAGAAAAACTTCCTCCCGCGAACGCTTGGGTTGTAGAATGAGCTCTTTGCCAGGTTTTCTCTAAGGAGTACGGAACGGAGTTCTTCTTTAAGATAGAAGTTAGTGATCTTTTGAAGGGTTGGCAACGCGCGAGTGATACCCCTGGTGTTGCAAGCGTCTATAGGCTACGGTAACCGCTTACCATCAGGCGGACCGTAAGCTTGTTTGCCACCTTAGTGATATATAAAAAAAAAAAAAAAAAAAAAAAAAACAAACACTGAGTTATTTCAAATAAACTTACACATCAACCATATACGGGATACGTTAAAACAAGACAACTACCTTTTATCATTGTTAGAATTTTTATTGCACGAGGCTACCCTAAAGGTCGTTAAACTTAGGAATGTCATAAAAGTTCTAATTAACCTAAGCTTTCGCGATTATAATCAACATTAAGAAAACTCCAACAACAACAGCAGCATTACTATTTAAAGCTTTAAAATTAATAAGCAAATAAAAACGTGACTTACAAAACAACTCCTATCTATAGGGACCCGATTTATCCCACGTTTAATTTTCTGAATAAAATTTAATTTGGGTAAAAGCTATGAACACTACCTTTGAGGGGCATATGAAGCGTGATGCCATTTCTATAACGCTTAAACAACCTCCAATCAACGTTCGTTTCAAACCAATCTCCAATCAACGTTGGTTTAAAAACGTTCATTCTCGCGCCGCTGGTTCAAAAGGGTTTGTCTAGAGTCCAACCCATGAATCGGGAGTTAGGTTACTACCTACAGTTAACAATTAATTTTGTTTTAATGTTTAAGTTTCGTAAGTCTATTTCACCTATTTTTGTAACATACTTTAAACGATTTTATTCTATAATTTAATATTTTACATTTTAGTCATTTGTACTTATATTTTGTTAGCTTTAAACCTTTCATAAAATAAATCATAACTTATTCTCAGCTAATGCATAAATTAACTGAACTTGTAAATTTCAACACGCCTTTCTCATTTAAAGATGCATTTTGCTATAGGCAGTACGTTTATTGAGAATTCTTAACTAATACAAATCTTCACGCTAAAGCCTGAATAAAAATATAGCATTACAAAAATGTTAAGGCATGAATATTATATCGTCGCAATACTAACCGTATTTATGGTGTTAAAATTTGGTGTCTACATAAGAGTTTCCAAACGACTTAGTATCGCAACACCAACATTGGATTTGATACTGTAACAGCTCCTAGGCATTCAACACGACGTCATTATTTCAAAAGATTAATAACCCAAAAGTGAGTAGTTTCTCAAACTAACATATATCTCAGATAAATTGGTGAGACTGTTCATAGTTGAGATTCTGTGGTTATTATTCAGCGCCAGTTCCAGTTACTGTAGAGTAAAAATTACTAACTAGCGTGTATCAACTTTGTAAACTAAAGGCGTAAAGGTACTTTAGAAGTCAGATCTTATTATAAAGGCTAAATACATTAAATTGAAAAACTTACAACGAATCAAACAGCGAACTTTCCAACGTCTCTGGAGTGATATTATATTACTCAAAAATGTCTGCTGGTAATTATGTTATGTCTACACTTAAAGTAGAATTTAATGTAAAATTGTTAATATTATACTATTTTTTACTAGGTTTTCTCTAAGGACTACAGTATGGGGTTTTTCAAGAAAGAAGTTATTAGATTTTTGAAGGGTCAGCAACGTGCGAGTGACACCCCTGGTGTTACAAGGTCCATAGGCTACGGTGACCGCTTACCATCAGGCGGACCGTAAGCTTGCTTGCTACTTTCGTGGTATAAAAAAACTATTATTATTATTTGTATAGATGTAAAAAAATATTACCCGACTATGCCCGACAATCCAAAAAATCGGAATAACGACACTAAAAAAAACGTGAGAATTCAGTGTAAAACCTAAGAACACTAATGAAAAGCAAATAAAGTCGCTTTTTATATTTTTGATCAAAGCTGAAGCTGTTACCCCGTCCAGCAATAAACAAGCATTTCAAGTGACTTTAAGGTCATATAGAGACTTTTAGAGGACCGCTTTATTACAGGTCTGTTGTGATAATGTTTCGTAGTCGTCCCACGTTTTGTATAGAAGGGACAAATCGTCCAGTGGACAGTTAGGGCTGCTCCCGTGGGAGTCTACTGTGGTTAACGCTCCGTAAAGCGAGACGAAAACAAAGCATTTCTTATAATGTTTAAGTTAACTTTTGTACTTGGACTTCGAGAAAGAAAGGGTGACCTTTTAATTTTATAGACGGCACCGTCTTTTTGTTGTTGAACAAAGTACTGATTATTATTACTTACTTTATTTGGTAGAAATATATTATTATATATATACTTGCTGACCGGACAGACGTTGTCCTGCATGATACCGACTGCAGCGCCATCTGCCGGGCTGATTTGTGAATCCAAACCATCCAGGGCGCCACCCAAACGCATACAAAAAAATCTAGCCGTTTAGGAGGAGTACAGTAACATACACACGTAGGTACAGTAGAATTATATTTATAAAAGAAAGCCTGTGTAGGTGCATACATTCAAAAAAAAATATTATAGAAATAAACTATTATCTCAGGAAAACACTCGCTACCATAGATAGGGGATTACGGTAGGGACTCATCATTACAAAGGGGTTATTGACAATTTGACAGTCCATAGGGTTCCTTTAATTATGTAAGGGTAAGGTAAAGTATCACTATTGAATTTTATGGGTTTTTAGTTGTAAGTAAAACCTCAGAGTCCTTTTTAGACAACCTTATTTATTTAGAGATTTCTATCTATTATCTACTGTACCGACGTTTAAAGTTTTATGAAACAATATATAAACAAATTTTAAACACTAAGTAAAATTCTTAATAGAACAGCAATATTACAGACTATGATGTATTAATGTAGAAAAAATATTTCACTCTTAATTAGATTTTGTTCGTTTCATAAAATATATCAACAAAATGCAGACAGTTAAAATTGAAACGCATCTTCAAGCAACTTGTGTACCACACGACACGTATGCAGTGAGAGCGAGTACGCAAGTGACTTCTAACTAATATTGAATATTTTGAGAAACTGCAACGGCCGAAGCGCTTTCTGCTCTTGATTCAAAGGTTAGTAAACTGAGTATTACTACCTTTTTTGTTATTTTATTGTGTTAACATATTATAATAATTGTTAGATAATAGTGTTAAGTAGTTATTTTGCATTAAATATGTGAGATGTCCTCTTGATAACTAAATAAACCTAAGTGTCACATAGAACGGACATTGACTGTAATGCCTTAAAGTAATGTTTTTAATGTCCAATGCCCTACTATAACACCCAATAAGGGTAAAAAGGCAGGTCGCAGAAAACGCACAGTCGCACACACACTAAAAATGTTTCGCATACAGATACCTTTTGCTCTAATGAAGGCTTATATACAATCTCTATTTTCCAAAAGGTAAGATAATGTACCTGATGTAATCACCAAGCCATTCCTACCGCGACTTGTGAACGATGTGCGTTTTGATTGCTATGATTATTTTGTTATTTTTACTACAATATTTACTACATTACTATTATTATATTATTAATTAGTATTATAATATTCTATTATAATAATATAAATTTAAATATAATTTAATAATAATAATTAATAGTATAAAATAAATATAACACGACACAATATTTCCATCGGTCTATTTATATTGTGCACAACTCATTATCATGTTACTAAGCACATAACATAGGTGGCGCTGTTAGAACTACGATTTTGTGAAGTAAATTTCCATACGAAATAAAAAGTTTCAAAATGGCTAAAAATATTGATTTAAGAGGATACACTTCGCGGCGCCTCGCAGCGGGCTTCATACAAACGAATTTCTCACTTATTTTTGACACTTGCTGATCAAATTCAAATTGCTGATGATTGTAGTAATATATAAATATCTAAGTCTGCAGTGTACCAATTTTCTATCGAATTTTATAGTTCAAAAGTGACATAGAATTTTAGTTTATCATTCAAATGGTTTTAAAAAAGTTTTCTAATTAATAGAACGTTTAACAAGATTTTGGAAAAACCACAAACATAGGTATTCGGTTTGGGATTATGACTAAGAAATTTAACAGTGATTGATCAATAAATGTCAAAAACAAATGAGAATTTCGTTAGTAGGAAGCCCGCTGCGAGGCACTGCGAAGTGTATCCTCTTACAGCGCTTAAGGCTACTCTTAAAAACGGCCACTTTTAGCAAAAATGCCAACTGCAACTCACAGATATTATTTAGAAACTATTTAAAACCTTCTAAAAATAGCTTATGACTAGCTTTATATTTGCGACATTTACATTTTAGAAATTCGTTTTCTACGAAGAGAAAGTTGAGGATATCTAATGGCGGCGCTAGTTAGCTGCTATATGCGCCTTAATAGTGTTGCTCGCAATGGGGTTAAAATCCACAGATCACTAATTAGGTACCAATCGTTAGTAGCGCCAAATAAGTTGGTAGAAGAACCCTAGCGGATAGTGTAAAAATCCTTTATTGAAGTGAAAACATTGTGCACTTTTTTTGGTATGGGTAAAAATGTTAAACTCGCGTCAGGTCACGTGTCCTGATCGAAAATACATATAAAATTCGTAAGACGGAACTCGCGCCAGATTTATTTACATAAGGTTAGTTTTTAAAATGTGTAAAAAATGATAATCTCGCGTCAGACTGATCGTGAGACGGAAACCATAATACCGCGCCATAAAAATTCGCAAGACGGAAACCATAATGCCACGCCTATTATAATTTTTATTTTAAATTTATGGCGATTATGGGAGGGAGAGTACAGGGAGGTTGGATATGGGATTTTAATTCTATGACAGATTGAGATGTCAAATATACGTCAAAAAAGTAAATAAACAAACATTATTATTTCTTGCGATGTCAAAGACATGTCTTGTGACATATTTGAGTGTTAAGCGCAAATTGTGTGTTAAGGTTTTCACTTCTGCCGGCACTTCTGAGTGCAACTCGTTTTTTTTTTACCACTAGGGTTCTTTTGCATACTAATTTGGCGCTACCTAAGATTGGTATAAATAAGTTAGATTTTTCACCCCATTGATATACTTGCATTGTCATCGAGTTCTAAGATTTCTTGAAAATTTGAGCGTTCTAGCTAATCGTAAAGTGATCGAAATTAAGATTGCAAAATTTGACCCGATTAGTGATGAAAATAAGCGTTTAAATTATAATAAGAATATGTAGCAATAATATTCAAGATTTGACTAAGAACAAAATTAGCCAAAGGTTATTCTATAATAAGTGACCCGATATTATCTGAAATTAATAAAGTACATATAGGTATGTACATAGTATGCAAAAAAGAAACAGTTTAATGATGGTTGAATTGTGAGTCTAAGGTCTTAGATTATCTAAGACTAGATAGGTATTCTATGGGGATCTGTAAATACTACCACTTCTGCCACGTATGAGCGAGTGCACCCAGATACCAACTTAGGTTTCTTGACTCGGTTCAACAACAAGCCAAAGCTCGAAGATCCCAAAATCGCCAGCAATATCGAACCTATAAGTCAGATAAGAGTTTGCCTACCCATGTGTGTTCTTAAGTTATAAGTTGTTTAAAATAAATGAAAGACTGTGCTATGGTTGCCGCTCGATGTGGGCATGGGGTTCAACCTCACATCTTAGAAACTAAGCGGTCACGCACTAAGCGATATCAGAGGAACGTCTTCCGGCGAACGCTTAGTTTGTTGAATGAGCTCCCTGACAAGACTTTCTCTTAAGACTACAGTTTGTTCTGGGTTCCTTAAGAAAGAAGTGATTAGATATTTGAGGATCGACAAGGCTCGAGTAATGCCTTTTGGTGTTGTAAGCGTCCATAGGCTGCGGTGACGGTTCACCATCAGGCGGAGCGTTAGCTTTTTATCCACCTTGGTTGTATAGAAAAGGCTTAAAATAAGATTTGATATCAAAAAGTTTTTAAGGAAAAACAAACTAACTGACAGACAACCGAAATAAATCAATAATATTAAGATAAAATCCCTATGTCAAATCTGAGACACTGGGGCCTTACTCTTGACAACAATTCTAATTCAAATCGGATGCAAATCATGCATGCACATCACAGTTACATACGGTGTTAAGTAATAGGTAATTTGATTTCACGGTACAAAAAGATGTTTATATAAGTGGGACCTATATCTGATAGCAATGCTACACTAGAATTAAAATCGAGTGTCAAGAGTGATATAGCTGCAATAGTTCAAAAATGCCTGGAGTAATTACTACAAATTGTTAAGTAGTATATTTGCAAGAAGGTACATTTTATTTTTCTAGTGTGAAAGTAGTTACACACAATACATTACCTATTGTAACTTTTATAGAAGTATTTGCACCTATTTGGATTCCTATAGATTGAAATTATCAGCGAAACCAACAATCCTGTGTGAATTGTTACTTTGCCCATTTTCACATAGTTTTGTTGTTGGTGGGACATCATACATTTTTGTAAAAAGTAATATTAAAACTTTGAAATAGATATATCATTCAATAACTTATATTTAACTACATATATCAAGCTGCAAATATAGCAAATTTACTTATTGGTGATTGGAATTGACCCTTTATTCGCATTTTATTTATTTATACTTTTACGCAAGTGGAATGTATTCTCTATATCAATATAAAAAATATTTACGTTCTTGCAAACACCAAAACAATACAAAGTTTGTCAGTTTGTGTTTAATATTTGCATCTTTAGAAGGATTTGTAGCGAACGCTTTGAGATGGATAGTAATATGTTTTATCAAAACAGTTCGCTTAGCTATGCTAACAGAGTTATAAGGGCATAATTAATGTAGTTTTGGAGCAAAAAACTCAAGTAAATATTTACCTTTCGTTAGTAGAGTTTATAAATTGTACTAAAAGGATTGTAAACTCAAGAGCAACTAAGTAAATGGCTTTTGCTGCTGAAAATATTTTGATAGTGTTGTGTATTTCCGTACAAATCAGTTTTTGCCAACGGACGTCGACTGCGCTGCAAATTCTGTAAGCTGAACCTTGTGCCATATCTGTCTTTTTATACTCTGTGGAAAACCAAGCGGGCAGTTTCAGAAATTAATGAAATGCTAATATAATTTGTGAGCCGAGCCCTAGAGTTGTGATATTTACACGAATACCTTCTTTGACGTCCCTATTTGTGACCCGTAACCACTTATAAGAAATTTTCTTTACTTTGGAGCTTTCTAAATATAAATATTTGGGTAAAATGTGCGTGATTAATGACAGTAATAACAAAACTAAATACGAATATGTTTTGTAATGTAAACTAAATCCAATTGTTAAACATAAAGATATAGTAAATAGAAGGTACTTAAGTCGTTTGTATGGTTTTAGTGTATCCGGCTTTTCTTTCGTCGTGTTTTTACTTCACTAATGAACTAAATAACGTAACAAATCGTCTTTTAAATAACGTTGAAGATATTTATTGTATGTTCTTGTTGTAAATTCCTTTGGAATTACTGTTTTATTGGCCATGGCGACAACACTGAACGTATATGGTTTGTACTAAACTTGGCCCCCTTTTCACAGTCAAATGGAATTTTCTTTATCTAATTTTGTAAAACTGAATCTCTGTGTTTGTTTTAGTATGTTTGATTTATGGTTTTATATATTATCAGCTGGCCCGGTAGAAGTTGTTTTAGAATAGGAATAGAATATTATATTTTTATTTGCATAGAATATGGGTTACATTAATGATATTACATAATTTTTGGTCCATACATATTCAACCATTTTAGATGGTGTACAAAAATATATTAGAAACAGTTTCTAAAAATTACAAATTACCATTACAAAACGTGAAGAAAATTCAATTTACAATTATTTGGCAAAATTCAAAAAATTGAAATAGATAAATAAAATAATCATTTGAAACATATCATTAAATTACTTTGCTTACAAAAAAAAAAAAATGTCCCTAAAGTTGATGCGGTGCAGTGTCATCTAGTGACAAGTTGTTGCAAAATAGATATTGTGAAAAAGTTTGCCCTGTTTAAATACTTCTGTATAGTAATTTTAATGGCGATCGGTCAAAAATCTTTCAGGCTGTATGGATTAGTCTTTAAAAACAGTATTACAATATAAAATACAAAGTAGGTAGATAGATAAATATGTGGATCGAGTTTTCAATCCTACTGTCATCTGTTTTGTTCCATTTTATTTTTGTGTGATTGTTTTTTAATACGTCTTAGTTAACATATTTTACTAATAAAATCATCAAACCATAATATTACAGAAACTTAACATTACCATGGATTCGTTTCCTGCATAAAATGACTATTATGGTACAGACTAAGTTATATTTTGAAAGAGTATTCAAGTCAAAGTTGTGAATAAAGCTGTAAAGGTAACATTTAAGTAAGTGAAGATATAAACACAATGGTATTCATAAATAGTACGCGGGGTGAATATATTTAAATATCTTTTCTGGAATAGATGATAATTTAACATAGGAATATAGGTACTGTGACAATATAATAATCGAACTTTTCAACACTACCTTCCCGACAAATTCGATTTTTTTTCTTAAGGGTTCCGTACTCTACTGCAAGGTGGTGGTGGTTTCTTTATTATAGTAAAGACCCGTACACTGTACCAGTGCATCCATTACACTAATTAAATTACCCTAAATGATGTCAAAATACCTCTTATTGCATACCATTTTTGTCACCTATGATTGGACTGGACCATTGATTGATCTAGATTTTTAATCTAAATAAATCAGTTTACTTTTTTTAAACCGTCAAAAAGGGCCCTATATAAGCTACTAATGAAATTGAAATAGTATTAAAATAATGAAGTTAAAGGAGGGTCCTTGCGAGACCAATAACAAGCAGTTTGACCCTAAACTACATTTAGTAGCAAAATAATACTAAAATAAAAAGTTTTATGGATGGAATACCTAGCCGTAGTTTAGTATAAGGTATGCTCAGGGTTCAGGAACTTATTCGGGAGTGATAAACACATAAAAAAATATTTTTCTACTCTATTTGGCATTTCATTTTAATTTATTATTTATTTATTTTGTTTTTCAATCTGCACGTTTATGTAATTGTATGTTCATCCAATTTTGATGTTAATGTTTAATGGTTGGAATTGCTTTTTACTATTAAGAACAAAAACCTTTATTTTAAAACATTTACTTTTTTAGTATTTGAAGTACATATTTTAAAAACCTAATAGTATTGTAATGTTGATAAATGTTATTGTATTAACGATTTTATGTTTGATATATTATGAAATTTTTATTTCTAGCTTTTGCCCGCGGTTTAACTCGCCCTAAATTCGGTTATCGGTGTAGGATTTAACAGCAACTCCTCAAACATAGAAAAAAAACGACTCACGACGTTTTCAAGTAGCCTATGTCCTTTCCGGTACTCAAACTATCTCCGTGCCAATTTTTTTCCGTCCAGCGGTTTAAGCGTGAAGAGGTAACAGACAGACAGACAGAGTTACTTTCGCATTTATAATATTAGTATGGATTATGTATTTCAGAGTAAAAATAGTAGTCAAATCAATGTCTTTTTCACAGACATTTTTAATAGTACCTATCCGTACTGTGTGTGTTTGTGTTTAAGTGCTAAACATTGCAAAGTATGCCGCTTTTCTGTTCGTTAGGTGTCTACTCGTGAACTTTTGCCATTATTTATACAGCGAGGGAAGCGACGTAACTCAATAATCAACGAAGTTTAATTGTTGAAGCTCAATTTGTTTCTATCACACAACAATTTGTATCACTTAATTAAACCACTACGTTAAAATTCCTTCAAATAAGGAACTTTGTAACAAAATCTAAATATAAACTATTTAGACTCTCTTTCCTTCCCTGTTTTTAGCTACCAAAGGTACCTCGGTGCCAAAGATCAAGCCAGTTACGTATCACTAATGACTTCGTATCACAGATGCACTGTATTTTCATACCTCTAGAAAAATTATAAATATTGGTCCAACAGTTACGGGAGTCGAGGTTTTTTTTATAAAATTTCGTCTTCTTTTTGAATCTATTTTAGATTTGAAAAATCTTGATTAGTTTTTGAGATATTTTCAAAAAACCAAACCCCCCTTTTTTAAGTTAATTGTTTATAACTTCTGCATTTTTTTTGAGCAGAACTTAATTATTTTTAAAAAATCATCTAGACTTGAGCAGTCACAAGTATGATATTTTAAAATTGAGATATAGAACCGTGTTTGAGGTACATAGCTCACACCCGCATTAATTAATTTAAGGTTAAATGAGAATCATTGTGGACATCTAAAAACTGTTGTAAACCGATAATGTTCAATATCAATAATAACAAATGGAAGTTTCTATAAAGTTGCATCATCACATTTTTTCAGATTTTTAGGATTAGCGGCTCGATAGTTAAAAGGGGGCTTCCCCCAATACGCATTAATTTTGGAATTCAATTACTCGCAAAATATACATTAAAAAAAAAAACAAAATATAAAATAATTATTTAGAAACCTGAAATAAAGACCTATCCGACGACACCCCTTACAATGTATTTTAAAAGACCTATCCAACGATACTTCAAAAAATTAATTTTTAAAGATCTATGCGATGTCAGCCGACACAATGAATTTTTAAAACACCTATCAGACAATAAATTTGAATAGACCTATCCCACGACACTGCACATAATAAATTTTAAAAGACCTACCCGAGGTCCGTCCGCACATAATATATTTGAATAGACCTATTTAACCATACCCCACGCAATAGGCTGTGTGAAAAAAGATGAACTTTAAAGGTCCCAAGTATTTGTGTGTTTATTCATTGAAAAACTGTATTCCTCAAAAAAAAGAAAACTATTTCTACAATCTAACACTATGTATCTCATTTATTTTATCGGGAAATGTGCTTTAATTCACATGACAAAACAACCCAGTGTTGTCACACAAGATGAAGAATTCTTTTCATCTCACTGTGCTACTCACCTGCACAAAACAAAATTATTTATAAACTTATTAAAAAAGAAAAAAAAACACTAAATAGTTTAGTTGCCCCGCAAATTAGAAGTTTATTGTATCTAAGAGTCTAAATATCTAACATACATAATTCATCCCTCATAATTGATGAGTAAGCAAAAAATATATTTTGTTTCTGTATTCTCTCGAGTGCTAAGACTTCAGCTGACGACACGCAACGTCTTACGTCACTGATAACGTCACGTAGAAAACTATAAGTCTAAAGTAAAAACACATTTTGACGTAAATTTTAATAAAAGGTTAGCCTCTCGCATAAATATCACCACCACATTATTACCAAAACTGCTCAGCTATATTGTAATTGTACAATTCTACATAATTATACCGATATTTCATCCAAACAACTATGACATTGTAGATACCTATAGCTCTGAAACCTTTCTCATTTACCAGTATAGAATGTCACATACCTGTAACAAAACAAATGTATCAACAAAATCAAAATGAACAATATATATATATATATATATAACCGACATAATGTACATTATGCGCTTAATGTCAATAATCCAACCAAAGAAAATGAGCCCAAATTTGTACAGTGTGTCGTACATAATTTATGTCTTTTTAACTAGACTGGATTATGACACTAAGTGCATTGAAGCAGTCCACAGAACGCACCTTAAGATAAAGGGAGATAATAATAGAGTTTTTTTTTTGTAAAATGTTACAAATTAATATGCTAATTTCTAGCATTAGTAAGGTAGAAATTAGTAAATACTATGCCATGCTATTACAATAACTTGCCAGCCGCTCCTCCCGCCCTGAATTTGATTATCGGCTCGGGATTCCTGCGGCAACTTCTTCGCAGCCTCATATATCCTCGCTTTTACTACAGCCTACCCTTACCTTGGACGAGGGTGATTCGATTGTGGATGTAATTATATTAGAAGATAGGCTAGAACACCTGGGTACATTATGTAAGGGTTCCGTTCCTCAAAAAGAAATAGGGAACCCTGATGGGTTCACTTTGTTGTCCGCCTGTCTATCTGTCTGTCAAGTTGCAATTATTATCAAATACTAAGGTCTACGGTCCCTTAAAGCTGTTAAAATATCAAGCTTAGCTAAGTCAACGCAATAAATAAATACAGCTGAAATATGGTCATTTTGTCGCATATTTGGTATTCACAAACAAATGTCCTAGAATCATGCAATTTGACAAGAAGCACTGTCTTACTTTACAAGTAGAGAAAAAACCAAAAACTGATAACTAAGGCATTAAGCTGTAAGACTTGATCACATGATGGAAGAACTGTTTACATATAATAAGTTTGTACGGAGCCCTCGATACCCGAGCACTTGGCAGATTTTTTTCTTCAGTTCAGTACAGAATCATTTTTATATGTCATACCTGCCTAAAAAATTTTTTTTTATCACACTTGTAAACAGTGTAATTGCGTGCAGGCAAAGTGGGTTCAAGGACTTTTATTACCTCCACGGGCTTTTTCTTTGTTTATTTTACTTTCCTCAAAGCAAAGCGCGCTTTAATAGAACTCCCGGGCGGTAAGAACTTTTTATCTAAAATTTATATTTGGCGAGTAATTAGCTTCCAAAATTTAATAATTTACTTTAACTTTTTCTCTCCCCCTTAAACTTTTGAACTGCATGACCTAAAATTCTAAAAAGAAACACGATTACAAGGCTGCATAAATACTACCAATGAAAAATGTTTTGCACAAAATTGGTTCATAAGTTTTTAAGATGATTCTCTTGCTATGGAATCCTAATTTTAAAGACGCACTTGGCGAGTTTCCTCATTTAGTCAGCAGATATCCTAGTTTATGACTTTTATCTGTGTTGACGAGCGTTTGCTGAAGATAAACTGAGTCAAATTTACATTCTCAAAAAATTAATAAGTACTATTTTGTGTTTAGCAATGATAATTAATAACTTATATTAATAATACGCAAAAGTATCTAAAAGATGTACAATATGTTGACAAATTATGTCTTGATTTTGTTGTAAATTTGATAGAGTTAATAAACATTTGATCTATACGGAGTAGACATGCAATAAATAATACATGGTTTTGGTTTTGGCGATACTATACCGGTACCGATTATTGTAGTAAATTTAACGAACAACAAATAAATTAACGATGAGAATCTATTTCAGTAGCGAGTATGAGACATGTTTCTAATCAGGAGATAATCATAGGATTAACGTTATGATTAATTGAATTTCACGAAGGGATATTGCATTCAGTAATGTTTTGTTGACTAATAGATTATGTTGTGTAAGCACATGTGGGTATATAGTTCATTACCGATCTGGTTGATATGTTGACAATTATTTAATCTGTTTGAAGACAGACTATCCTACTAATTGGTATGGCATAGAGGAGAGATTTAAGTGTATATAAAGTTGGATTTAAAAGACAATAAAATTGATTTCCAATAATATAATTTTTAAATGGCAAATATCCCCTCAAACTAAATGTATGTAACTTGCATTTGCCTGGTTTTTTGCTTTTCCTAACCAATTAAATATTTTTAAATTGTTCCTTTGACGTTGCCCGGTGTAATTTCTCACTTTTTTTTTTTTTTTTTTGTATTAAACTTTATCCATCTGCGATCGGTGGTCAGACCATAAATAAGTTCTTTGTGACTAGAGTTTGGCATTCTAGGGGAGTTGCCATTCCAATAACCGTATGTGGTATCTTTTTAACCTTCGGACCACAGTTGACACGTCTACCAACTTAGCAGCGAGTGGGTTTGGATGCGATATTAATCGCTCCTTGTGCAGTTTTTTGTAACGCTCTATTTCAGATGCAATGTCGGCATTTCGAGGTAACTATGTATCTTGCAATTTTTGTAAACCAATGGGCATTGGTTATTGCCCTCAGGATGCTATTTTGCACTCGTTGTAGGTAGAGTATGTTGCTTTTGCTGGTGATGCCCGAAAGCTGGATCCCGTACGTCATTATTGGTTTAAGCACTGAGTTGTAAATTAAGAGTTTGTTGTCGAAAGATAAAACTGTATTTATTCCCATGAGCCAGTATAGGGAGCGAAATTTGTGATCGACCTGGTCCCTTTTTTGTTTGATGTGATACTTCCACGTCAGGCGCCCAAGATGAAAGCCAAGGTACCTCACACAATCAGAATGTGCAAGCATATCGTTCTCAAGCCTTACGGGGGGACAATTTCCTTTCCTCAGGGCGAAGGTGATATGTTCGGATTTAGCCACACTTGCGCGGATACGCCATTTATCAAGCTACTTTTGAGTTTCATTTAGTTGTCCTTGTAATTTGAAGCTGGCGATTGTCAGGTTATTTTCAACAGACAGGTATGCTACGAGTATGTCATCAGCATATGTTGCAACGGTGATGCTGTCGCATATGGGCAAGTCAGAAGTGAAAATATTATAGAGAACTGGACCAAGAACTGACCCTTGTGGCACTCCAGCCTCAATTTCTGGGGCATTTGCTTCTCCTTGTTTAACCTGGAATGATCGCTCAGAGAGGTAAGACTCAATAACAGAAAACATCGAATGCGGAAGTCTTTCTTTGATTTTCACCAGCTACCCCTTATGCCACACGCGATCGAAAGCTTGTTGTACGTCAAGGAAAGCCGCTGAATTGTTCTTTTTCAAAGCATTGCCTAATGGTACACTTTGTGAACTTGTTCGATAGTGAAATGTGATTTGCAGATACCGAATTGGTGAGTTGGTATAATAGCGGAGCTGTCCAGTTTCAATAACATTTACTTTTATTTTTTATTATGTAGGTAAGTAATCAGTTAAATATTAAAACCTTAATTAACTTTTCTCTGAGATGAGAAGTTACATAGATGGGTCAAAAGATCGAAATTATTGGTATTGTGTTTTCTTTACGTTTTGGGACCTGGGTAACCATTTGCGGCTATTTCCAGACCTGTGTGTGTATTTGTGTGTATGTGTATGTACGTGAGTGCCTTTTTGGGATTAAATAACATACAAATAGTGCATTGACACCTCCATCGATTCCTCTACACCTGTAATCGAATTGATTAGTTTTTCAGAAATACAATCATCTAATAAATTCTTCGATTTCAATGAAACTGAGTTCTGTTCAAATCTTTTATCAGTTTTTTTTAATTCAAGAAAGCGGATCTAATGTGGCCTGCATTGTTTTACGAAAACTCGTCGATAACAAAGAGTCATCACTTGTACGGTAGTTGCTGCTTGACCAATTTTTTCAATTTATAGGATTACCATTTAAAAGACAACTGTAAGTTTTGTAAAGAATCTTTAATCAAGTCAAGTTATATTATATTAATGACCCAAAAGCAAGTACAGACTTTCAGAGATTTTTCTTAAAGCCTCTACCTTATTCCTATGAAAACAATTTCATTCAGTCACTTTTAGACTATTTGGTGAACACCTGTCCGAAACGCTTGTTTAGATTTGACTTGATAATCTCATGCCTTTATTGTTTGTTTAACGTGTTCATACCCGTGACTTTAGTTAAATGGAATTTAGTAGGTTTTATAACGGAAATATTCTACCTGTATTCATGATAAACAAATCGCAATAAAAAGTCACCGGATTGTTAAAATCTGCCAAATTTTTGCTCAAACAATGGACAGTGCTGTGTTTATGTTTTATAAAAAAACTCAACCGACTGACTGAAGAATCTAAAACACACAATTTTAAATAGGTTTCTTATGAATTATTATATAAAATTATATTTAATTAAAAACAGAAAATTGAAATATTTTAACTATATTATAGTTGTCACATAAAATAAAAAATATGTATAAAATAAGTAATCAAAATATAGTTAAAATGTTTCTCTTCTATTTATTATTTAAATGTATTATAATACGATAATTCATAAGAAATAAAAGAGAAAATTACTATTATAATAATCCTACTAATATTATAAATGTGAAAGTTTGTAATAATGTCTGGATGTTTGTTACTCAATAACGCTTCAGCCACTGGACGGATCTGAATGAAACTTGGCTCACCTATAGATTAGGTCCTGGAATAGCACATAGGTTACTTCTTATCCCAAAAAATTCAAAAGTTCCCGCGGGAATAACTATAACTATGCTTAAACTAACTATAGCTACAGCTTTTTATAGCAAACGTCATTAGTATAATATTTAATAAGTTAATTAAGGAGGTCCACTCCGATAACCAAATTTAGGGCGGGCGGAGCCGCTGGAAAAGTCAAGTATGATATATAAATAAAAGATTATTTGAATGAATGAACATTGTTTGAAGTTGGTTTAAATCTGATTGTTTATTTTCAAAAACTTATTCAAATTTAATCAACCTACATTAATAGGATCAAGCACAAAGAGGTTTCTCAGGAATTTCAAAGTCTTGTTCAGATATTATTGATCTTATATATATTTATTGTTCTTGACTTAAAGATAATTTTAAAATATAATCTTCGAATTATAGTTGTGCGGTTCCAACCACCATAAATTTGGTTATCGGTGTAGGATTTCAACGGTAACTCCTCAATTATAGAAAAAAACCGACTCACACTAGACGTTTTCAAGTAGCCTATGTCCTACCCCGGGACTTAAACTATTTTCATGCCAAATTTCATCTTGATCGGAACAGCGGTTTAAGCGTGAAGAGGTAACAGACTGACAGAACTACTTTCGCATTCATAATATTTATATATAGATGTTAATATTGAAAAATTAACTTCGTAACTGGTCCTAAGTATTAAATCCTACAATTGGTTTGGGGATATCATATACAGGATGGAAACGAAAGGCCGTGGTTAAAATGAAAGTACCCAACATATTGACAAAGTCAAATTTTACTACAAGGAAACATTCGATTATTATTTTTCTAAATAACTTAAAATACTTTCAAGAATTTAGGATAAATGACATGTTTTTTCGAAAACCTTTCAAGACAAAATATATATTTATTAGTGCATTCCCAAAATATTGTAAGCTAATGTTTTATTAGACAATTTTAAAAAGAAAATAACTATTCGGTAGAACATTCGATAGAAATATTTTAAATTTGCTTTTGTTATGGTACTTACCAACATTAAAAAAAACTTTCCCACGACACATAACATTTATTATTATTTTATGTCAATAAAACTGTAGAAAAAACAGCCAAACACTGTTCCGTTTATCCTTAAACTGGAACTTAAAAACTTCTTGACATTATTTTATTATTATATTATTATGAAAATATAGCATATAATTTTTATTATATCTATTAAGTATTAAAACTCTACCAAAAAACAGAGATTGAACATTTTGTATTTTGCTGACTTTATTAAAAAAAAATCTTTTTGTTATTAATATTTTAAACACACTGCATGTACTCAGTTAAGTTTTGTTACGTTAATGTATAGTGAAAAACACTCTACTCATCTAAAAAAAGTTGCCACTAAATACTTAAAAGTCGCTGATGAACATTTTGTATTTTGCTGACTTTTCCATTAAAAAGTTTTCTAAAGTCCACAGCAAAAAAACTTTTTAAATAAGTGCAATAAAATATTGTTGTGCAAAGTTGTTACTAACATTTAAATTTAAATTACTTAGGTGGCGCTAAAGCTAGACGCGAACGCTTGATTTAAAAAGTTAGTAAGAGGCTAACTTTTATTAAAATTGTAAGCCAAAAGCGCCCAAAATATCATCGACAGGAAGTCCATTGTTTATCTAAAGTATACTAGTATTAAAATAAAAAGGAAACTACAAAGCCAGAACCTTCGTATAAAAAATGCACGACAACGCGAACTTAGGCCCTACGCAAACCGAAGTCTTAAATTGTCATATTTTAAACGTGGTAGGAAAAACAAAAAATATATCTTAAACTCTTGTTCACTTCCTCCTTTTGTGCGCATTCTCAACATAATGAGCATCTTAAATTTCAGCCAACGAACATTGTTTTTAAAGCTGGCCATCACTTACCTACTCGATCTTAACTTAAAGGGTAATTTAGGTAAGCATAAAAAATATGCGCATCTTCAATAACTTGACGACAAAAAATTCATAACGCTCTTTATTTTAAGTACATTTTGTCACCATTTTTTTTAATTACTTGAGACAACTTAAAATATCCAACCATAAATTTTACATTAGATATGAATATTTTGCCATCTTCCAGACTAAATTGTTCGTGAAAAATTAAACTTAGAGTGTAATTTTAATTATAATTTTATAAGTTCAGAGAATTATAACGCTGTTATAGTTATAAGATAGGTTGAGAATTATAAGATAGAGGAGATAAGTGAAACATGCGTTTTTGCCATTTGGCTAGGAAACCCTAAAAAGGCGAGGTCTTAAACACAGTATATGTGTGCGTAAATATCATTTTATTGAGCGAAGCGAGGGTGGCAAAGGTGCGGGATGACATCTTTTTTTCACAAGCTAAGAGTATAGCTACCATCAACCATGACAATTTAATAGTAATTTCTACCTATTCACATTTTACGTAGGTAAAAAAGACAGTGGTGATCTAGGGGTTTCTATTTCAACTTGCGTCCTGAGGGTCGGAGATTTGAGCCCAATGGTTCTTTTTCTTAATTTCACATTTATGTAAATTTTTTACACCACTGGGTTTTCGGTAAAGGAAAACAGTGTGAAGAAACCTGCATACGTCAAAAAAGTATGTAAAAAATCCGCGCTAAGCCCGCGTTTCGACTATGGCCCAATTCGCCCTCAGTGAGGGTAGGCCGAGCAACAGTGGGATAAGCTATGAAGCTGGTGAGAAGGAGGAGGATAGAGTGCTACAAGTTGATTTTAAATTTTCGAATTTTTAAGTAAGGCCAGTAAATCCGGTGCAATTTTAGTATGGATTATGTTCCTAAATACTTCTACTTTGTGTCGAGGTATATAATCACCGAGTAAAGTTGACTTTCCAATGTAATTTTGACACTGCCAGAAGTAAAAACCAACTAATATGGTATTAACATTATAAGTAATCCAATTGGAAAGATAAATTATTAAGTCTAGATGAACATTCCAAAATCACTTTTTTGACTTCCACTGTGTTTTGAAATGGTGATTTTCAATTTCTGCCGAAAAGGTTTTAAACCTTAACCTCGCTTGTACATAATATTTAAACAAATCTTCTTTCTTTCTATGCTTGCTTATGGATTGTTATGGTTCCAAAGTTTTTATGTGTACGGTAAAACAGGGTTTTTTAGTCCAATCGGTTATATAAATCGTAGGTACTTTAACTTTTAACAGTTTTAATTGGAACACGGCCACATACACTAGTAGCAATAAATTGTGGTGGATTATCATATTTTAAACATTTTTAACGTCCAATCCACCTCTGAACTGTAAAACCAATTTCGACTTCTCGGCTTGATATCTTCTTTCATCTACTAGAATATTTTGTGGGCACCTGTCCGAAATGCCTCTTTTGGGAAAGTTGAAATTGTTACGGATTTTTATAGCAATTACTTAAGCCAAAAGTTGAGTAATGGTTAAATGTTAGCTGAGTTTGTTTGAAAAAATATCTTTTTAATAGTTTTCATTAGTAAAATTCAAAATCCCTAATATACAAAACAAATTTTGCTAAGAACATATATATATTGTGTAATATTGTCTTAAAACTGCACTCATATAATTATGTTACACTGTTATGTTTTAAATTTGTTGGCGGTTTTAGCTTTCGCCGAATAGGTACTAATTTACTGCGTTTTTATTATCTTGTTTACTTGTCTACTGTCTGTTTGTTTCTTCAATGCAAATTTCATAACCGATCTTAAATTACTTCCGGATGGGACTTGACACTTTGATAGCTTACTGGATGATAATACATATTATTGAAAGAACAATGGCTGACTACCATGTACTTAAGTGCCACACAAAGACTGCAGCGTATTTCTAAGTAAATGTGTGGTTTAAATAGCTTTGAGCAAGTATAATAAAAAGTATAATTGTTATATATTTCCGCAAGTTGGGATCAAAAAGTTGTACTTACAGCTTTTACTTAAATCTCAGAATGGTTGAAACTCTGAAATACAACTTTGTGGCCAGGCTACATGGGTTTAAATCTCAACAGCCTTTCAATTTTTATGAAATACAGCTGTGTCAATATGAAATTGTACTCAGAACAAAAACTACAGTAAAATACATCTCTTTCTAACGCATAAGTATACCGTAAGGTAACCAAGAATAGTTATATGTAATCTTCTTCTTCTTTAGGTTTGACATTTAGACAAACATGTTTCGTTTACGCATTATGAACTGGAGCTTTTTCCCCCCTGCCCAATCCTGACTTGTCTTTTATAGTTCGTCAGGAACTAGTAAGGGTATAATTTTCTGCTTATTACTTCAAAGCCGGTTATTTACTACGTATGGGGTGTGCATAAAGCCACCTTAGTCCAGATATTCTGCAATCAATGACCTTCTATTGACTGTAACAAAAGCAGTGTCAAGCACAATTAAAGTGGCTGAAAAAAAAGGCTGTCCTTTAAATTATAATGTAAATGTGTACCTAGCCAGTTTGCATATATATGCATATAAGTATATAAACATTTCATTCTTCCAACTTTTAAAAATATGATTAAAGATGTATGTACACGATCCTTTTTTTAAGATATCTTGCAGAATTATTAAAGCAGTGGTTGGTTTTTTATCAATAAATTTTTTTTTCAACTATGTTCCGTTGAGTTTTCAAGGGTAGTTGAATTTGATTTTTTCATCAGTTTTGTAAAATACAAAATGACGGATCAGAAGAGAAAAAATCATTGATACACAGCAAACAATAGGTCCTTTACGTAATATTTTTGTCAAAAATCACAATTTCTTTTATTACTCTAGGCTTCGTAGACTGCATTTGAACCTTTTTGTGATGTTGAATTCCTTTACCGACATAATTTACATTAGATATACAATGTATTTACTACACAGTATGTAACTTCGCAATCTGAAAACCATAACTATAATATAACATATAATGATAAAAAATAACACATGAACGGACGGATTGATAAACAACCACATTTTTGCAATAATACTATTATAATCATTTGAACACAATTCAGAATACAACAAAAATCACAATAATTATGGACCTAATTTAATTCTTTAAAAAAAAGTAGGAAACCAACTCCAGCCAGATATGAATTTGCATTGAATTTTTGAATAATGATATAGTATCCGTGAAATATTCAGATACTTCATTATTAAGGGACTGTTAATTAAAACTGTGCTCCGAAATTGCGGGTGCTGCTGTCCTTAACTAACAAATTTATTATTGTTTGTTCTTCCTAACGAACAAATGCCTTTTAATTTCCGATTAAAATTTGAAATGTATTTTTTGTTAAGTAGGTTGTTTACATTGTATATAGACAAAGGATAGTTATTTGTTATACAAGGCCAGAAATTTGCTTTTCGGCATGGCTGCCTATATTGAATCCAAGTAGAGCAAAGGATTCTAGAGTAGAATCGTAGTCGTAGAAAAGTTAAACTCCGGAGCGCAGCGGGCATTCAAAGGACGGCGCATGAGGTAAAATAATTTTGCGACCGAGGGATACACTCTACTTTTTGTTACCCTCCATGAGAAAAGAGATATAATTGTAACTTACAAAATAGAGTAGTACATTTAATTATTTTATTATCACAACTTGAGGAAAACGTACTATTTTTTTTTATTAAAGTATCATCATAAATACGAATTTGATTAAACAATTGCAAAGGCGGAATATATTTCACGTGGTTTTTACTTTTTCACAAACTATTTTTTTTTTTATTTGATCCGCGCGCGGCCAGCCAGTTTTATTATACAGCTAGTGATACGTCGCGCCACGTAAGTTGAACCACGTAAGCGCAGTAACACATTTTCGGGTCTATTAAGGTGGGGAATGCGGTGCGACGCGAGGGGCAGCGCGTAACTATAGCAGCTCAGGCCCTGGGGTACAATCACGCTCTTTAGTTTTGAAAGTCGGAACTTCTGGCTCAAGTTTATGCCCATTCAAAATTATGTAGAAGGTGTCATGCCGTTACCAATAAGTGACAGTGATTAAAAAACATTTACAACTTTTAACCCTTTAGTGTTTTATGAAATTCTTATTTATTTATTTTTTATACCACTAAGGTGGCAAACAAGCACTCGGTCCTCCTGATGGTAAGCGGTCACCATTTATTATATCTAACGACCACTTCCCTATCCAATATTGTTCAAAATGTACAATAACTTGTAAGGTGATCCGATATTACGTATTTATGACAATTCTAGTTAAACAGGATGTATTTATCAAAACAACAAATTAACAAATTCACTTCAGAAGATATATCTAATTACTGGGTATATATAACTGTCTTCACGTGTGGCGGGCGCAGTTCGGTGCCAAACAGTAAGTTCTAAACTACATAATTAGTAAGAAAAAAAATATGAGAAATTATGGGCCACGCACAAAAACATTTGTTAGTACTATTGTCCGTAACTGTACCTGCGCGGAAGACCGCCATTTTGGTTCAACTTACGTGGCGCGATCTATACTTGTTCATACAATGTTGTTGATCGATCTCAATAAAGCTACATTCCAAATTGAAATCACTTTGCACCCTCAGGGATTCAAAGTGCAACATTAACTTGGCACAACGGTTTAATTTCTAAACTGTACAACTATCAGTTGATAAAATACGAGAGTATTTGTCGAATCGCAGCTTTCACTATAGAGTCTATCCTCTCTTCCTCTCGTCCTATACAAGCAGAAGTCTTGCAAGGGTCCGTGCTCTCCCCTATCTTGTACCTTCTATACACCAATGACATCCCTAATACATTAGGTACTTAATTAGCCCTCTTCGCGGACGATACCGCTTTTAACACCCACGACAGGCAAATGAGTCAAGTCACTAAAAGACTCCAATCCGCAATAACCGCCCTAGGCGCATGGTTTCGGAAATGGACAATCGAAGTGAATCCCGACAAATGCTCTGCTATCCTTTTCACCACTGGCCGCCCTCCGCGACCATCTTCCCTCTCACTTTATCATACATATCTTGGTGTGAACCTGGATAGGTGTCTGAACGTCCGCGATCGAATAGTTAGACCGAGACCGAGCCGCTTTTATCCCCGCTATATCTATATCCCATGATAGGCCAGCCCAGTAAGATGTCGCTTAGAAATAAGCTAACTCTTTACACCACATGCATCCGCCCCATACTAACAAACTCTAGTGTCATCTATGCGTTGTCTAAACGTAACCTCCATAGACTCCAGACCCTCCAAAAACGCTTCCGCTTTTTCAAGCGTACGCCCAATCACCCGAACCGATTAATTATTCAATTCACAAATTATGAGTTCTTCAGAGTGTCGCTCCAAAAGCCCGGTGGAGTAGTAATGACTAAATCAGCCAATCTATATTAGTCGTACAGAAAAAAAAATCCCTGTTTGCCAGGAACCAACCAGTTGTTTTTGAATAGATGTGATAAAAAGCCACTTCTTCTTGCCTATAATTTTACTGTTAGCTGGATTAACTACTATTGACCCCAGAGTCGCAAACTTTACTTTTTACAATTACTCTCAGATACTGGAATCCCATTACCCTCTTGCCCGTAATCTTTTGTTCAATGTTCCATGTGCGAAGTTTATCAATCGAGCTTGTAAAGTTTTTTTACTACCTACTAAACCTACCTTACCTACGATCAGGTAGGGTAAAAGTGTTAGCAAAACGTACGATCGCACTCTCGCAATCTACCATACATGGTAGATGAAAAAAATAAATAAATTATAACATCACTTATAATTTATTTATTTTTAATCTACCATGTATGCACGTTCGGTAGTTTCTTAGGACGGTCGATGGTGGCCTAGGGATTTCGGTGTCTAGCTCGCGTTCGGGGTTCGAGCCCGGCGTAAACCAATGAGTCTTTTTCCTAATTTTACAAGTTATTGAATATTCACACTACTGACTTTTTAGTGAAGACATGTGGCCTACTTCAAAAAAAGACATAGTTGCAGCTCGTAATTCGCACTACGCCCGCGTTAAAGACTTGGCCCAAATCGTGCTTGCCCAAGCTTAGGGTAGGCTTAGTCCCAACAGTGGGGACATATAAGGCTGGGAAGATGTATATACAGTTAAAAAAGCTCAGTAAAAATTATATAAGAATAGTTCAGAAGTTTGCTATAGTAAGCTGCAGCATTACCCATAGATCCTTCAAGTGGAATTTGTTTATAGTTATTCCTGCAAAAAATTTTGCAATTCCCGGTATAAAAAGTAGCTTATATCCTTTTCCGTCTCTTCAACTATTTATGTGCCAAATTTCAGTTTAATTAAATGCTCCGTTGTGTCGTAATAGGAAGCACAAACCAACAAATTCACTTTCGCATTTATATATTAGAATAAAGGCAAGAAAAAAAATGAAGTCGTTATGATTTATGCAGTTCATTCATATATTAATCAATATATATAAAATAATAAATAAATACATAAATTAATTAAATAATTCCTTTATTCATTACTTTAATAGTTTCTTGTTGCTGAAATTGAAATACTTCTCCGTGTTAAATAATTATGTCAATATCGTTTAACTTGTAGGTCACAAGTTGAAAGGATAAGGTAAGGTCTAAATCTAATTTCAACTAAAGTAATTGATAAAGTAATTAATTGTTACCGTTGCTATTTGTATGGGTATAAAGGTATTTAATTTATTTTTCTCAAACATGCTACGATATGCGACCATGCGTTAATTGTGACGTTTATGTAAGTATGAAATTTTAAAGTGGAACGAACTTTTTTAAACCCGAACATTGATTACTAAAGAGATAACTTATCAAGTTACATTAAAATTTTTGGCTGGCACAACAAAATGATTGCGCCATTAAATAAATTTAAAAAAAGTGAAAAAAGAAATCGACATTTGAATGCGGCGAATAAGCGGCAAAATTACCTAAACTATTCTTATTATTGTCAATACAGTTGTATATAAATATAATTAGTTTTTTTACACGTATGTTTGAGAAAAGCACCTTGGCAACAGCTGAGCATAGCCGGACTCTGTGATGGGTGCCTCGGCGATGTCTCTGCCCGCATAATTATACGATCGCGGTTATGCTGCGTTTGTGGGTTGCGGTAATAATGTACTATATCACCATATTTTGTTCATACAAACTTTGCTTTAAAATGTTTTTTATAATCTCAATATTAAATAATTATGAAAGTTTGTAAAAATATTTGTTAAGCAGCGTCTCCTGCTCGCGTTTCGCCGAAAAATTACACAGAAACATTATATGTTATAGTGCTAAATAATTACAATTACTTTTCATCACACTTACTCGTAAACAGTGTCATTACGTGCAGGTAAAGCGGGTGCTAAGACTTTAATTATGGTCTTTTTCTTCGTAAATTTTACTATGCTCATAGCTACTCCTATATCGGCCTTTGGCTTCTCAATAGCCTCTCGTTAGAAACTTTTTTCCTACCACCCTTAATACACAAAGAACTATTAAACTATAATTTTATGATACTACCCAGAATTAGTAATCTCTATCTTAATGTTTTCTTAGTCTAAAATGCCTATAATTCTTTAGTTAACTAAAATATTATGACAGAAATACTTAACATTTCTCATTACTTTGCAAACCTAACCAGTTTAAACTAAATTACTTTCATAAAGATCCAGCTAATTTAGAACGAAAATTGTGATAAGGTTTTTTATTGTAACACCTGGATGCTACTGAAAAAATGTATTATCCCCCGCTGATTCAAATCAAGTCTAAATGCTTTCCTCTTTCATTTCTCTCGTCTCATAATAAATTCGCCAACGCATTTGAGATCTCAATGTTTTTGGTTCCGTTATCCATACTAATATTAGGTCCTTACATATGAAATTGATGTTTTGTATGGAAAAAGCAAAACTTTTTTTTTTATTTAATCAATAAAAAGTAGGTTGCATTTATGCACTTTTGCCATTTTATTGGGAGTTCATTGATTCCTTTGCTGAATAAACTGCAGGAGCGAGAATCAACAAAATCTTTGAATGTGTTTGGACTGCCTCATCTGAATTGAATGTTTTTCTAATTAAGAAATTATCCAAAGTGGATGACACCAACGCTGGTCTACCAGACACTAACCAGTACCTTTTTTCAGTCAACTTTCGCTTGGGGCAGGATTTAGCCGGTTCTCCTGGATTTAACCACTGTGATGAGCGTTTCCGAGTATCGTATAGAATCCATTTTTTATCACAAGTAATGATATGATTCAAAATCCCATCGTTATTGTGACGGTTGAGTAACGTGACGCAGGAGTCGACACGTATTTGTTGGTTTGCTTCACTAAGTTCATGCGGTACCCAATTTTTAAGCTTTTAATTTTTTCAATTTGATTCAAATGATTCAAAATGGTTTAATCACTCACACCGAAGCCTGCAGCTAACTTTGACGTGGTTTGAGATGGATCCGATTCTTCTGGAGTTTTGTTGAGGTCAAAATTTCTAGAACGAAAGCATTGGAACCAAAAACGTTCTGTGTTTACTTTTACAATGGTTGGAAATTTTAAAAATATATTATGCACTTATTAATATATCTGTATCAATAATTGTTATAGATAGTTAATACACTTGTCTTTACTCCACGTGTTTACACTCTACTTTGCTTTTATAGAAGAGTATCTAAATAAACGGAACTGGTTGAATATAATTCTTTTGCATTGATATAATTTTAAAAATTAAAAGAAGTATGGCGCAAAAAAGTACCTATTTTGTTTGTACAAAAAAGTTTTGCGTTTTTAATTTAGTAAAAATGGCGTGTTCTTATGTTGAAAAAAGAAGTATGTTAAAACTATAGTATCAAAATTATTTAGATATCATGCGATGAGTGTCAAGTAGCCATTCTAAATGTATAGAAGCCGGATACATCGAATTTTCGGATAAATCCAGTTTATTTTATAAACTATTATTGATACTATTGGATAGAGCTCGTGAAGCTTTTCAGAATCAATAATCAGCATATCGATTTTGTGTATGGTTTAGAAATAATCGAGTGAGATCATTTAGCGTTTCCACCCTGTATATACGTTTTGATGAAAGTAAATCTTTACAGAAAAGTTCGTAGCTCTGTATCTTGGTTTTCTCCCTAAATGCTATATTATTTGCTATGGAAATACTTCTCTAGGTCATGTAAAGGGACCGTGTTATCCCTATTCAGGGATAGTTCTTCCAGTCGAGAGTTCCAATAGTATAATGCCATGGCGATAACTGAATTTCATACAAGCGAAGCCGCAGAAAACATTCGTATGTATGTATTTATATAAAGGTTGATATGATGAAAGTAGAAAATAATTTATTTTACATTCTCTGACAGCCACATCTTCGCTCAGGCAAATTTTCGTGTGAACTGCGCTCACCGATATTGCCACTTAATAAAGATAAATACACCGCCTACTTTCTGCATGTGTATACAAAATTTTAATTAAATTTTTCTTATGTAATTAATTTACAATAAGTATTAAGTAAGTCATACAGAACAGACATGTACCTATGCTCAAAGAGAAGCAAACACGTCATAATTAATTCTAGGGCTTATCCTATCGTGGGAAACAAACACTTTATCTAAAGATCACACAATGGAGACAAATAAATACTGCGACCTAACAAACTAATTTAGCAGAAATAGCTATGTCGTTAGTTTATATGCAGTAGATATAATAGGGAGCGGTACACCTGGGAAATTGCTATATTAAAGAGAAAGGCTATGCTCTTAGTTCCCCGCCCTACAACACGATGAACTTTGCACAATGAATCTATAGAATGCTAAGAAGTTCGTCTTTTCAACTTTAAGATGAGTGTAACCTTAAAATAAAACCATTATACAAGACAATTAATTAATATCTCTTTTTTCTTTACTGTCTATTCGACTGTTCTTCTAAGCTGAGACCGATTTTCGATAAGCAAAATCTTAAGTTTAGTCATACTACTAAAATGAAACCCATTGTTACAAGATACACATATACAAATATACATATGTATGTTACCTTATGTTAGTCTAGCTACTTCCCGCGGCTTCGCTCGGTTTCAGTCAGTGAATTCAGTCATAGCCTTGAAATTCTTACTCATTAACTGAGATTAAACGGCTTTTGTCTACGATTTGTATTTTTGACTACGATTATCTTGAGACCTACTCTTTTGGAAAAGCACTTGAGACGTTTCAGCATTTCTAACACAGCCTGCAGACATTCAGCTATAACTGTGATGTCATCTGCGAATCCCGATTTGTCGAGTCCAGTGTTCTTGTCTCAAAGCTACAGCATCAGTTCGGGGATATTAACAAGTAAAAATATAAAAAATGTATTAAAGAACGATCTACATTTTTAATTTTCATAAACCTTGGTTACTGCAATTGCGTTTTAATTATTTACAGAGTAAAAATAAAGTAGGGCGCGCATTTTTCCTGCAGAAACGTTCGTGTACTTTTACCTCATTTTTGAACTTCAAACAAAATTAAAATACCATTTCACAGTTACTTACTTCGCTTTTGTAGTGAAATTTTATCTTACATAATTGTTTATTAATGTATTTCTTTCCTCTTGGTCTACTTCCTTTGAGAATATCACACCAAGTACAGTGAAAGGTTGTCAAGATTTAATAGGCATGTTATACCCGAACAATTTTCTTTAATTTTATATTTTAGCCCCTAAAACTTTTATTTTATTATAAAATTTATAATATTTAACTATCCCAAAGGAGACGATCTCTTTACCTATAGGTAACAGTTTGGCCTCAATTTAAAACGTACATATATATGTCGCAGTTACCTGGTTAAATAAGCCAGTTTATATGGCGCCTAGGCAGATCGTTAAATATAGAAAAGAAATTATAATACAACTGAACAGATTTGTATATGAAACTTGGCTGAAACTTTCGGCTCGCTTCGCGCGCTCCACATCTACGTTTACAAAAGAGAAACTCACCCTAACCCAACATACATAACTTATACAATACGATTGCTGTTCCTTTCTTTTCCATAATTGACGATCTGCCTAGGCGTCCAATAAACTGGCTAATATAACCAGGTGGCTGCGACATATACATAGACGATTAAAACTTTACTTTAAAGTTGCGTTGTACAATAAAGGAAAAATCAAACATTTGTCAAGTCTAATCGGAAATCTAATCGGTCAAGTGTAACCTAACTATACGTTTGCTCAATCGATACATGCTAGCGAGTGTAGGTATGACTTCGATGAAAAATAAAATATAGAACTAGTACAAAAAACCTCTATGTATGATCTTAGGTTTAATACAATTTTATTAATAGTGTAAAGTCAACAAACCGGACAACAAAAATGTATGATCTTAGGTTTTTTCTGTCTAGGGATTAATGTTTCCGAAAACTGCACGTTTTCATACAAAGCGGCTACTTGTTACGCGCACACGAGAAATAAAATCGAAGAAACCATATTTTGTTGAATTATGATTCCGATTAGAATTCAGTGCAAGATTTGCAAGTTGAGCTTGTAAATTATTACTAGCTTACGGAAGAAAAACAAATCTTTATATGATGGAGAAGTAAGACTAAAAAAACTATCACCAACTGCGTCAAATAATTTTCGAAATAAATGCCTGTGACAGACAGACAACCAAGTTTTTTTTAAAACCCTATAAACGATATCTTAAAAAAAGTATAGTAATGGGACGGAAACTAAAATTTAAGCTCCAAGCACAACCTCACTAACAACAGCAAAATAATAAAATATTACACTGATTTCAAGTCTTTTTTAAAATTTTGCTTACTTTTTTAATAACAAATATTGAATAGGAACCTCCGGAATGAGACAGTAGGTGCTTTAATACTCTCTACTGATGAGTTAAGTCTAGTCTTAAGTTAAAGATGAGTATTCATAATTAGGAGACAGCTAATTAAAACTTTGTTTCGTGATTGCGGCCTTTCCGGACCCTGGCTAATGATTTGTATTGTTCTTACCCTACCCTACCCTACCCGGTAATCCCCCATTGACAATTTGTAAACTCTTTACTTAGATTTTTATCTTGTATTATATATTATGTTTGTTATAGAAATCTGATTACAATTATATCGTCATCACACTAATATTATAAAAGGCGAAAGATTGTAAGTAAGTGATTTTGTATGTTTGCTACTTCGTTACGCTCAAACTGCTATACCAACTTGGATAAAATTTATTATGGAGGTAGCTAACACCGAGGATTAACACATGGGCTACTTTTTATCCTGAAAAATTCTAATATTCCCGCGAGAATAACCATAACTGAGCCTAAATGAACTACAGCCACATTGCTATAGCTTGCTATAGCAAACTTAATTAGTGTAATTAAGGAGTTCCTCGCCGATAACCAGATTTAAAGAGGGCAGAGCCAGTGGCATAAAAATATTGTATATATTATTCTATCCCATCCCACTAAATTATAAATGCGGAAGGATGTTTGAATATTTGTAACTTAATCACGCTTTAATCACTAGACGCAACGGGATGAAGCTTGGCACACATATAGGTTAGGTCCTGGAATAGGACATAGGTCTTTTTTTATCCCAGACAATTTAAAATTTCTCGTAGGAATAACTATAATGTTTGTTACTTCTCAATCCCGCCGCAAGGGAGCATCTAATTGAGCAAAAATTTTGCACAGAGATAGTTTGAAGATACAGAGAAGGACATAAGCTACTCATTATCTTGGTAAATATAAAAGTTCCCGCGGGAGTAACTATAACCGAATTATACAAAGTAAACGAACGATAGCTGCAGGTGGAGCTTGCACTAACAAACATCTTTAGTATAATCAAGGAGTTGTCGTAAGAATCCCACGCCGATAACCAAATCTAGGGCGGGCGCAGCCGCTGTGAAAAGCTAGTCTTAACAATAAAATTATTAGGATTGCAATATATCCTGAGAGCCTATAGGGAACAATGTCAAGTAACCCTGTCTCTGGAATTCGAGAGATAATTGTATGCAAATTGGCCTTACCCCTCGAGACCCGTAGAAGTACTTGCATACATTTTTTCTCAATTTCCAGAGTCTGGCGTACTCGAGACTGTTCCCAGTAACCTCCAAGGTATCAAATCGGTATGATATGAGTATCTGCTCGATATTTTCTGAAGGTACATCATTCATTGTTTAAATACCACAGAACAAGTAATTTGAATGGTATTGTTTTATATTTAAAAATTATTGCAGCATTTAATGATTCAAAATGGTATTTTTTTTGTTTAAAATGTAGGAAAAATGCTATGATATAAAAGTAGAACGAAACTATAAATCTGGACTTAGTTCACACAAACTGCAATACATACTCCGATACTCCCGAAAGTTTACTTCAATTGTTCTTTGATCCGAAAGGCCGTTCCTGAAGACTTACTTACAGACCCTGTACTGTTTAATGTTCCTTGTTCAAAAACTTTGTATTGGGTTCAATAACTTTTGGACACTATAAAGATTGAAATCGATATGTCGAAACCACTTTCTTGAAGAACCCCATACTCGTAGTCCTTATAGAAAACCTTGGCTTTATTCCACAACCTAAGCGTTCGCGGGAGGAAATTTCTCTGAAACTGCACTGTACGTGACTATTTAGGTTCTAAGGTGTGAGGATGAATTCCCTGCCGATGGCGAGCGGTGCGATGGTAGAAAGTAGCCGTGGGCATTATTTCGAACATCATTTCTTCAGGACACATCCCATTATACAAGCGGTAGAACACAAACAGGGAAGGAAAGTCAGACTTCGAGGTTCGATATACGGCTGGCGAGTTCGGGATCGGCGACGATTCCTGTAGTGAATATTCTGAGTCCGCCAGATAGGCGTTTACTCTTGACATCAATCCTAATTCCAGCCAGGTGTAAATCTTGGTTCATTTCGCAATTGTAATGGGTACTTTTATTACCTACAATTGTACCTTTGTTAAGGTATAACTGCTTACTAGAGCCGCAATAAGATACTTTGAATTTCCTTGTCGTAAAGAAATTTAATTTTGTGCCATAAATTTTTTTTATATCGTAATTCTAAATCGAGTTTCGAGAGTAACTTTGCAATAGTTTGTATTCCAATCTCGTTCGTTTCGGAAGACGTCTACTGCGGAACGTAGGCCTCCCCCATATGTCTCCACAACGGCTGGTCCTGCCAGTAATATAAAATAACCATAGTTTTTATAATATTAATTGAATGTATGAATTTAAAAAAGGGTTTAGACTTATACAGTAATAGCTACCGGCAGTTTCATGCACATTAGTTTTTGCTCCGGTCCCTAGGGTCGTTGCGCAAAGTTATAAAAGTTTATATATGACTTTTTTAATAACCCACATAGTAGAACCACAAACTATCAAATATTAAAATAAAAAAAAAATATAATTTTCACTTGTAAGATATTTTACAACCCAACTTAGACGTGACCTAGGATCAAAACCCTAAATTTAATTTCGGCAAAGTTCGTGAGCGTAGTTATGTAAATAAGAACCTAGGCGTTTAAATTACCATCTGTTCGCACCGAGACTGACAAATAATATCGTTATATAATATAACGTTTGTACTATATTTAATTTACGTATAAGCTTTGCTCAATGGTAATCTTCATGACTATCTGTCATATTTAGAATATATCACGGGTGGAGCCGCGGGCAATAGCTAGTATTTCAATTTATTGTTATTTATTAATTTATTATTTTTCATCAATTATTTATTTATAATAATCATAATAATAATATACCTCATTAGATGAACAAAATAATTTTACAAAAATATATAGACAAATAGAGAAAACAACGCCTTAAAACGATCTCTTCCAGAAAACCTTTGGGTAGAGGAAAAAATAAAATTAAATCTTATTACATAATATAAGGTTCATTTTGGAAAAATATAAGGCAAAATAGCTCTCAGTAGAATTGAATTTTAAGTAAGTAAATCAAGTTGAAATAGATAATAAAATAACATTATAATTCCAATGTATGAGTCATCAGACATTAGCAAAAACATAATGCAAAAAAATTTTCTTGATAGAATAAAATCACAAAGCCATCTCTTCTTTTTGCCAATTTTTCGATTTACTATTACAACGGTACATATAATTTAGCTGAAATTTTAATCGAATATCACTCAATACAAACCTAGGCCTGTTAGCGAATTTTAAATACATACATACATACATAACATCGCGCCTGTTTCCCAGAGGGGTAGGCAGAGACCAAAGACTGCCACTTAATATATTTTAAATACAAGTGATAATATTCGAGTTATTGACATTTGATGTTATTTGCCCACATTACAATAAGACGGAAACATTTTTTTCATCTTACAGGCTTTTTTTGCTTTAAAAATCTGATTAAATCTGTGTCCAAAAGCCTTCTTTACCCGCTTGCGCGCAAAAGGTTTTTTTTTCAATTCTACAAAAACAAAATAAGTACAACCGTCAGAAATGCAATTCGTCCTTACTATAGATTCATAAGTTATCCGTTAATAACACTTTAGTTTTATTTTTAATACTATTGCATTGAAGATAATGTTTTGTTTAATGTTATATATGATTTGATAATTTATTGTAGTTTGTTAAATTATTAAATACAACAAGAACAAAAAAGTTTTAAGTATATTTGTTGTTTTAAGAATTTTAAAATTGGCAATGTGCAAATTCGGAACGCACCTTAAAGAAAGAAAATCAACATTAATAGTAGTAGTAGGTACATGACTTTGGTTGTTTTTACTATAAAGCGTAGCATAATAAATAACTATTTATGTCTGAAATTATTACTTAAAAACCTAAAATTAGTTTTTTTACATTTATTCTTGAAAATTGCGTCGCAAGAACCAAGGATTTTGACCGAAAGTACAAGTAACATGAAGTCAAAGTACAAAATATTTCAACAAGTAAATTTTTCATCAGGAAATAAAACTTTATTTCCCTGTCTGTATTACAAACGAAGGAGATAAAACAAGATTTGTATAATGAAATGTAGGTCAGTATTTTATTACTTTTTTATCGAAAAGGGTCGGTAGAGTTTTGTGCGTGTCTTTTGTAATCGTAATTACATTGTCTAAAAAGATTTTCTTGTAAAATTTTGTAAGAAAATGTTAAGTCTTATTGCTTCCTTATACCTCACGATTAAGAGGAAATATCAGGCCCAAGTGAATTCACGCAAAGGTATTTGGAAATAATATTTCTGTCGCGGTAAGACCCGGTCCAAGATAGCGATGTGCGATAGAGACAACTGCATCTCGTGCTGATTTTACCCAGACACAATCATCAAAATCAGGGTATTGTATTCCCCAATTTCCTAAACACGTCTAAAGATGTAATAAAAAAGAGGCACTTTTTGGAATTTTGCAGAACAGCAGTTATTTAAAGTATTTGAATATCAAAAAAAGCATAAAATACAGACAAAGTTCCTGGTAAATATCAATCGTACATAAAAAAATGATAGGTCTAATAACTAAATCCTGGTAGGAAATAGGGGAATTAGTCCATTGAAATGTTACAATTTAAGGACCGAATATTGCATTTGTTAGAGGACGCAGTTTATTTTTGGAACATGTGTGGGGGGTCAATATAAGCTTAACCTCAAGTTTGAGGGGTCGCCACCCTTGTCATCTGGCCGCCATCTTGGAAAAAGGGGTGAAAACACTTTTTTCGCGATATCTCGGTAACTATGCGTGTTACGAAAATTCGTAGAGACATAATTCGTAGCAAACTGTTTTGCCTACAAATATGTTAATGTAACTTTTTGTTCTAAATTAAAAATTAAAAAAGTGAGACATTTTTTATAAAAATTTTCTTTTTTACTGTATAACTTTTTTTTTATACATTTTACAAAAAAAATTACCTCAGACCAATCTTGTAGATGATCTTTTGAGAATTTTTTTCTCTGGATTTTTTTTTATTTCATTCATTTGAAACGCTTCAAAGTTGACCGGGTTCGTCAATTGCTCATGAGAATCCGGTCAATACGAAATGTTTAACTCAATTTTTTTTGTCAATATGTTCTTAAAAATTTTTTGTTAAATTCGTACAACTTTACTTATTCATTCCTAACTCTTTTCCTATGAGGTAGAGCCTGTAGGCGCGTTTTTTTTACGTGGTATTCCCGGTAGGCCTACTCCACGGACATCTTACTTATAAGGTAATCCTCGACATCATAATATTTTCAATCCCTTATTAGCTAGCTACTCTAATCTACTTTTCTTCCATGGTCCAGGCTGTGGCTCAGAATCTCTAAATCAACGTCAAATGTGAAAGTTCGAGGAATGACAGGAGTTAAAATTGGAGTCATAGTTGGAAGTTCATCTTCGAATTCATTTTCTTCCATTAACTTTGACATTTCCATAATGTTGCTGCATGTTTCGCCAGAACAATGGAGGCATACTGTAGAGCATTTCAGGCCTGCTTTTCTGCAGCCACACATGCTTCCATAGTTTTCTTTGCATCTGCAAAAAATTAATTTCATAAGATCGGGGGGTGCTGAAGGCTTGGAAGCTTGTATTGGCATCCAAATGTTTGCATGCTTTTTCCAGCCCCAATCTTCAGGATTTTGATATCTTCTGAGCCACGACTGGACCTAGTGATATACTCGGAGACTGTGAAAAAGAGCTGCATCTTGTGTTGGAGGCAGCGATGATAAATTAAATGAATTTTTAGTCACTGCCTTGGCAAATCGTTTGTATCGCAAGCCTATCGTCTTTATTACCGCCCTACAAAGCTATGAAATAAGTTTGCCAACAAGAGTGAGCAAAGATGGGTCGACTTTCTCACTCAGGAATAGCGCGGTACCACCAGCTAATTCAGGATGTCACGTAAAAAAAACGCGCCTACAGACTTTACGTCATAGGTGGCGGGAAAAGAGTTAGGAATGAATAAGTAAAGTTGTACGAATTTAACAAAAAAATTTTAAGAATATATTGACAATAAAAAAAAATCAAAAATAAGTTAAACAATTCGTTTTGACCGGATTCTCATGAGCAATTGACGAACCCGGCGAACTTTGAAGCGCTATAACAGCAGCAGTAAAAAAAATCCTCAAAAGATCATCTAGAAGATTGGTCTGAGGTAATTTTTTTGTAAAATGTATAAAAAAAAAGTTTTAGAGCAAAAAAGAAAATTTTTATAAAAAATATCTCACTTTTTTGCTTATAACTTCTTTAATTTTTAATTTAGGGCAAAAATTTAAATTAACATATTTGTAGGCAAAACAATTTGCTACGAATTTTTTGTAAGACGCATAGTTTCCGAGATATCGCGATAAAAGTGTTTTCACCCCTTTTTCCAAGATGGCGGCCGGATGACAAGGGTGGCGACCCCTCAAACTTGAGGTTAAGCTTCTATTAACGCATGTCCCAAAAATAAAATTGCGTCCTCTAACAAATGCAAAGCTCATGTAACATTTCAATAGACTAAATAAGTTTGTATGGGGAAAAGCAGCATGCTATTATCTCAATAACACACCTATATATGAATAGCATGCACAAGTGTGTAACCATAGCGGTTAGATAAACACCCTCATCATGCCTGTGTTCTTAAATTTGAACCAGCATACTGGCCAGCACGGTGTGACGTCATATTTCGGAGCAGTACAGCACTATGAGGTTAGATAATGACGTCTGGCATACTGGCCAGTATGCTGGTTCAAATTTAGGAACACATACCATATAATTGTGGACAGTGAACCGTCTCTTTCCACCAACCAATTTATTCCTGCGTTACCGATGTTGAATTCATCGACGCAACGCTGCTTTTGATACAGAGTATCAGAAATAATGTCACTTTATATATGACCCTTTGATTAGATATGAGTCCTACGAGTCGTAAATCACGAGCTTTAGAGTAGTAACTGGCGAAAAATCAGGGACAAAATACTATACTACAGCCGATACGTTAAGGGTGTGACTATACTTACCGCTTTTATAACTTTAAAAAAAGTAAGTCAGAATGGAAAAGAGATAAGTTGAACATAGTCAAAATATCTTCAAAAATAAAATCCTAATTTTGTTTAATAAATTAGGTTGGGTTGCGCCAACTAACTTTGACGTTATATAATCGCCAAAGAATGGAAATTGTATAAAAATATCTATCGTCAGCTATTTTTAAAGTTAACCAGCTAGTGGTTTGCTAAACTTTGACGAGCCGGTTGAGTTTAAAAATAGCTGACTGTACAATTTTTCACACAATCTCCTATTTTGACGGCTCGTTAACGTCAAGGTTACTTGGTGCAAAAAGTTCTACGTAGTTCTAGGTACTTAAAGTGCTACGGAATTCATTGTGAATTCTTGTAGGGACGACACGAACTTCGCTAGTTTTTATGCAGCTTACTTTTTTACAATAAATATTAAAATTCTATTTGATAGTTACTTCATTTCCCCACCGTAATGGCCACCTACATTTTTCTTTGCATAATTAATTCGCGTCGTCGCCTCTCTTAGCCCCTGATGCCGGGGTATGCAAATGCCGTCGTTAGAGCAATTGAGAGTAAATGTAACAGACGGTGAAATCCGTAAGTCACTCTTACAATGTCCGTCCGTATACTTAAGTAGTGTTTTTATCATAAAAAATATTGGCTAGGAGGTAGATAGTGTTAAAAATATTTGCAATGAATTAACATATCAAACAAGAGAAGAGTATCTCAACGGCATATTATTTTTTATATCGATTAAACCTAAGTTTTGAGTTTATTTAATTATTACTCGAATTTTGATATTAGTGACAATTGTTACTACAAAATGTTGCTCAGTACATTTGTTACTGTAAAAAACCGGAAAAGTGCGTGTTGGACGTACGAACTATGGCGTAATTTAAATTCAGCAAAATACACAATGTGCTTCAAACAGCCTTATAAGACTGTTCTTATTCAAATTGTATTTATTGTTAATATTATATTATTCAATTTTTTATTATATTTAACGACTTTTTACCTATTTATAAAACGACTTTCCATAAACGTAGAGCAACCTTACCCTAATGGCGGTTCTCAGCTGACGACGCATATGTTACGTAGCCATTCCAAACTACAATTAATAGTTTGTTACCTTGATCTTATGCTTTAATTTACAGTAACTAGTTGAGTTCGAACATTTTATAGGTAGAACAAAATCACTTTACGAAAACTTGGTCGACTATCTACTTTCACGAGATACTAATTTATCGGTAAATTAAGTTCCAGTTATTTTTTGTATAAAATTATTGACTCGACGCCACTTTAAACGCCGCCACGCGCGCCGTTCCGTTGCAGCGTGTTACCAGCCATTTCAAGGACTTGAAGAACGAGTGACAGAGGAAAAAGTAGGGGAATAAGAGGATTCTGTAGAGAGCTCAAAACTGCGGGCTGAAATAACGCAAGCGTTTAGATAGGTGGTAATTGAAGGAAAGAGTGGCCCTCAACCACTAGGAACGGAGGAAAGAATGCGGCGTTTCTAGTCCACATTAGTGAGTGGCTCTAGTATAGTCCGTCCATCTTACGGCTTTTTGATGTGTACTACCCAAGAAATCGGAAAACGATGTAAATAGGACAGGTAGGTGGTAAGATAAGTAGTCTAGGATATGAGGGAGATATTGAGCCGACCGGTACCAGTACCCTAAGTAGGAAGAATATTATTAGACTGTGTAATAAATATAAGACTGCTTGTTATCATTTAACTTATTTCTTCTTCTGAGAAAAGTTACTAAAGACTTATTATATGTCTCTTCTGTTTTTTTTTCGACTTCAAGTTTTGTATTACCAAGTATGAGTTATCTCATCATATCTAATCAAGATTTCTTGGGTTTTTTCATGTGTCCCATATCTTGCTAACTAGTATTGCTCATATCTAGCATACCTTGAGATCGTGTGTGTGACCTACCTTTGTTAGCTATAAACTTCTAGAGCATGCAGTTTGTCTTCTTTACATATTTGTAATGTTATTACATGATAATTTATTTCTTCTTCTCATCTCCGATCTTCTGCATAGTCGTTTTTGTTCTCGCTTCTTCTTTTTAGTATTTGCTATTATTGTAGTTTATCTATTTCAGCTATACTCAAAGCCAAACAAAATATGTGTTAGGGTTTTTTAATAGAATTGTCTAACGTAACATTACATGTATGCGATATAACAAAACTACAAAATGTGAGCTTCAGTTATTTTCAATTTGTGAAACTTATATTGCTCCTGAGATATTTAAGATTTCGCAATAGTGTGGACCGTGAAATAGTCTAGCCGTGTACAACCGAGGCGCAAGGGGCTCAAAGTATTTGTTACGATGCAACTTTGTTTCCTTTTTAGTAGCCGTAGCCGTTCTATTAGTAAGTTTTACTACATATACCCGCCAGTTAAAAAATGGATAGTAATTCCAACCATCCTGTATGCACTCCCTCAGCTTCTAATGCACATGAAAGGCTCAAAAAGTTTTGGAAGATATAACCTGTTATTTTTACTACTGATTTAAGAATAAAAAATCCGGTCAAGTGTGATTTGGGCTCCACGCCGAGAGTTACGTTTTTATGCAGTTCGATTTCACTAGCGAATATGGTAACATGTATGTTGATAGTTTTTTTAATTCCGGAGAAATTTTTTCTTTTCTCTTACTAAATTCCCGCTTTGTATTGTATAAATTTCTAATTAATTAAAAAAAATATATTAAATTAAAAGAACCCCATACTGTAGTCCTTAGAGAAAACCTTGGCAGGGAGCTCATTCCACAACCCAAGCGTGCACGGGAGGAAGTTTCTCTGAAACCGCACTGTACGGGACCATTTCGGTTCTAAAGTGTGACAATGAATTCCCTGTCGATGGCGAGCGGTGCGATGGTAGAAAGTAGCCGTGGGCATCATTTCCAACAAATCCTCAGAACACATTCCATTGTACAAGCTCCTCGCTCTGTTGAGTACACCAAGGTATTTTGGACGCCAGCCTCACCTTGTCTTGCAAATAACCTCCGAAATGAACATCGCTGGAGATGTCAACACCAAGGATCCCAATGCTCTTGGAGATGGAGAGGGCAGTGTTCTGGAATTGTGGGACCACAGTAAATGGGGATTTCGTAGCAGTGAACGCGCAGACATGTGTTTCTGTACGGTTGAATCTTACCAAGTTTTCCCGTTCCCAGTCAGAGACCTTGGCAAAGTGGTCTCGATTTGAGACACAAGTTCTCCGCGCTTTTCTTCCACGACGGAAATAGGGATGTTTAAAAGGCCCGTGTAATAAGTAGTGTGATAATGTAGTACAGTCATCTGCACATCAATGTATGTTTTTGATGTCAAACATGTCACTGATATGCAGTAAATACGGCGTAGGAGACAGCATAGAGCCTTTACTGTCCATGCTACCAGAGCAACTACCGTCAATTACGACTTGTATGCGTCTACCGGACAAAAAGCTAGCCATCCATTTGCACAAACCCTCGGGCACTCCGTAAAATGGCGACTTCAATAGAAGACCCTGGTCCCAGACCCGATCGAACGACTTAGCTATGTCCAGGCTACATGCCAATGCCTCTCCTTGACTCTCAATATCTAGTGCCCATCGGTGCGTGATATCCACCAGAAGGTCACCAGTTGAGCGACCATATTGACAGTCTATGCTATGTGTTTATACAGAAGCTATGTGTTGATCACACGCTCCATCACCTCGGAGAGGAGGGCGGTAATAGTGAGAGGCATGTAATTCGATAGATCTGATCTAATCTTTTAGGCACCGGGCGCACATTTGCAGTCTTCCATGAGGATGGAAATTGCCTAGTGTGTTAGGAAAGCGCAAAGAGGCGCGTGAGTACAGGACATTTCTCAGGAGCACACTGTTTAAGCACCGTCTAGTCCACTTGACTTATGAACGTCTAGAAAAAGCAACGCCCGCCGAACCTTCCACTGTGTTATGAATATTTCCAGCATGGTCTTACCGCACCACAGTATGGTAGGTGCTACACTTCGTCGTTCATCGAGTTAGATGGAAAAATACTGCGCAGTAGATCGGCTTTCACTTTTGTACTATGGGCCAAGTCAGTCAGCAGCATTTAATTTGCGTTTTAACTCCGAAATATTCGGATCTTTTTTATTACGAGCCGTGTTCCAAGCCGCATACGCAGTTTGCTTCAGTATTTTATCTTTTAACAAGACCTGTTTTAACAAGGTCGTTTTTTGACGCTGGCAGCTACTCGCGGGGTAGGAATCTAGGATCTTATGAGCTAAAGCAGAGCTGCCTCCACGGCTACGATGCATAAAATTCTCGCAATCCATTCCAGTCTGCCGACTTATAATGCCACACACGACGCCAAATAGTTAGTACAGATGAATCGGGTTGTGTGCATGACCCTTGGGTCCGAACGACACAGTGGTCCGAGAAGCCAAGAGGCGCATCCACTGAAACGGAATACCCGTCCGGACGTGTAGTTAGGAGAAGGTCCAGCAAGGAGCTCGTATGGTCCTGTTTATCTGAAATTCTTGTTGGAGAAAGTACCATTTAAGAGAATCCATAGGTCAGAGCAAATTCATGAGCAGATATCCCTGCGTAGCTTTTGGTTCGAGAACTGAGCCACTCACGACGGTGGGCGTTAAAGTCTCCGAAAATAACTAGTTCTACTGTGGGATATTGCTCTAGAACTTTGTCAGTCGTCAAACTCAGGTGCGTGAAGAGCCGAGCTACGTCCGTGTCACCGCTATGAGGCCTGTATAGGCACGCATAGATACGAGTGTGACCGCCGTGATCAACGCGCACCCACAATATCGACAGGTCCCCGTCTACAAGGCTACGAAGGCGGCGACAGCAGATATCCTCCAGGACAAATAAAGTATAAGTACACCGCACGACTCACAAAATTGTGCTCGAGTTTGTATAAATTCCATATACATATGTAATCCATAGTACAGGATTTAGTTAGTTTCAGATCAGATGGCGCTTTGTGTAATGTACAGGAATTTGTTTTATTATTATGTGTATCATTTTCAGTATTAAAATTATTTCAATAGCAGTCTAAATACTCTTAGACTGAAATATTATTTAATGCCCTCTTAATACAAACTGTCTCAAGCCTGAGGATATACTTAATCTTAACCCTTGCTTACGTTGAAGGTCTTAATCTATACATATGTCAGTTAATTTTGTTATCATAATGTATAGCGTTATAAATGAGAAATGAAACCGCAGATATAAAGTGACAGATAAATGGATATTTTAGTTGTTATCTGGAGTTTATCTAGATTGATAAGGTTGTCTAGAGTTATTAATAGTTTTATAACCACTAGGTGTTCTGTAGGTAAGATGTTTTTTTATTACCACTAGGTGTTCTGTAGGTAAGATATTTTTTATAACCAACCACTAGGTATATTTTAGGTAAGTTGCTTTATTTATAACCACTAGGTATACTGTAGGTAAGATGTTATTATTTTGTTTAGTACAAGTATTTATAGAAAGTATAAATGTTACGTAAATCGTTGGCTCTTTTTGGTAGGAATCAGCATTATAAATAGGTTGTATTTTAAAAGTAATTTTTTTACCTACCTAATTGTATAAAAATATTATGAGTTTTCTTTATTTTTTTTTTGTAATTTTGTTGTAATAACTAGGTATTATTACAACAAAATAAAATAAATATTTTTATGGTATTCGTTTACATACACAAAAAATGAAACCACAGCCTAAGCAAAATCCATGTATATTTAAAAATATAATGTAATATAACCAAAAATAGAAAATCAAACGAACTTACCTGTATGTGACATTCGATGACTATGATTCGCCCGAGCGATTACACTTTAATTTACTTGTAGTAGCACTCGCAGGTGCTGTCATCGTAGACCATTTTAGTGCAACATTTGAGAAAAAAAATGTTAATCTAACTTGCGGGTATTTCATACACGTTCACCCCATACAGGCCATGTACAAAGCAAGCCCTAGACAATGTCTAGTTTGGGTCGGGAGGGTTCTTTCGGGCGAATCACATCGTTTAATAGTCATTGGACGACCCTTACAGGTAAGTTCGTTTGATTTTTTTTTAAACTTTATCATATCCACACGGATTATAAAATATGAAAATAATGTATTGTTATAGATAGTAAGATTTTAAATTCTTAAAACTTCTACATTTAGGCAGGAATGCAAGGGTCAGGTACATATTTTTTGTCGTCCCTTGTCTAGTTAGTAACAACTTGAGGCGCATACTTGGAATCCTAATCGTTAACACATGTTCGGCTCTGAGACACTTTCGCTATGGTTTGTGTCGTTAAGAGCGAGAAAGACATACAAGTGCGTACGGGATAGGTGATTCGAGTAAGGGATGAATTTCGCATGATCATAAGAATAAGGGATTCATGGACTTCCCTTATTTTTAGGCCAAATAACACTAACATATTATTGAGAGTTACAGCTTTTCTTCATTTTTCAAGGGTACGCAGACGCATTGCTGAAAAAAAGCTGGACCTTGGCAGTCAATTTAGAACTACGGGGTAAACTAGTAGTGAGAAAGTCGAAATTTTACGTGTGACCTTTTCGACGAACTGAAACGAAGACTTTTGTTCAAAGCTAAGTATATTCGCATAATAAATTTCAGCGAAACTCAATTCATTATTCTAACAAATTAGCTAAAATAAACTTATCTCTTAATTTAAAGTCATTCCCAATTATGCTTTAAATAATAACGTTGATTTTGTATCCTGCACAAAAATATATTTCAATTCTTTGAATCCCAAACTTTAATTTTTGTCATAAGAGTACTCGAGATGTCGCTTTATAAATAGTACTTGAATGACCGAGCCTTGATCGGTTTTTTTGGTAATTTGTGTTTTTTGGAAATTATATTAAGATACGAATTACTTACTGATAAAATATGAATAATATTTTTCGATCTCACCGACATAATAATAAGAAACTGGTTTTTAAAATAAAAAAATATCGAGTGCATTAGTTTAACATTTTATAAGAAACAAGTGCTGACTTTTGTACAGTTTATCAATCAATTACGTAAGTATATTTTTATCATCACAGTTTTAATTATGAAATCGGGATACTTCCTTCCATGACAGGCCGTATGAACCTTGTGAAGACGTAAGGTGCAGTGGTACAGCGTCATAGCCCTATATTCCTCAAGTTACAAATAAGGTGTGCAAATAAATTTATTTTAGGATTTTAATTTTAAAATGAACCTATTCTGACTATTGCTTTTCTTGAAAACGAAAAAACACTTAATAAATATTGCCCTTCGCGAGGTTTACATTCCCGTATTACTCCGCTACCAATGAGTTCGTTAATCTCTTTATTCATATTTACTCTGTGTTTTGCAGATTCACTTATTTTTAGGACACTTAAATTGTGTAACATCGTTTGATACTACAATTCCTAAGCCTGAGACCCAGGAAAGAATAATGGGATCATTTGTTATTATTTACAGAATTGTAATTTATAGAAAAAAACTTTAATCTACCAGCCTGTGGTTCAACATTAGCACTTTTCGCTAGCAACGTGAGGTCCGGCTGTCAAATCCTCACCAGATGGGAATTCTCAAGCGCTGCACTCTACACTTAGGTGTAATTGTAATATTCTTTGTGAAGAAAAATGCCAACCATGTAATCACGGCATAGCCTCCCAGACTACACTCAAGAATAATTTGTGTGTCCTATTTATACGACGTTAAACCTCACGACTTAACTGGAGTATAAATTGTAGGTCGGGATAGCCTATACTCAATAATCAGTAATCAGACTATACTCAATGCACAAAAATATAGATTGATTGCATTCACAACATTGTGGAGCTACTCGGTAAGTACCTAGCTTAAGGCCAGGCGTTACGTACCAGTAGTGCCGTTATAAGAAAAGTATAGGATTAATTAGACATTAGTACCTCCATTTCGCGAATCCTCAATTAGATTACAATTATTTTACACACAAAATCAAAGTAAGTGCACGATGGTCACCACACAAAACGTGTATGAAATACCGCCAAGTCAAATTAACATTTAATTTTTTTTTTTTCATTCAAGCTCTAAAATGGTGTACTATGGCAGCACCTGCGCGTCCTACTACAAGTTTAATTACTCATTGAAAAATAATTTAAAAGAATCTGAAACAATTTTTTTTAATAGATTGTTACAGTTTATTGAACACCTCTCTCGAATTGTAATACAAAAAGCTCATCTCCGCTTACTGAAAGGCTCCTTTACACGAAATGTAATGTGTGTATTTGTGTAATGTAGCGCAAATGTTAATCAACCGCTTGAATTACGACAAAATCCTTGGAGCGATACCATATTGATTCTTTAGATAAACTGATTGAATACTAAAAGGGTTTTAGTATAAGTGAAAGAAGGATTGCTATTTTTTTATAAAATATGTCTAGGTTTTGCAAAAAATTATGTTGAAGAATTGTAATAAAAACAAATTCGCCTATATTATTATTTTGGGCTTTAACTCGCAATCAAGAGAATGTGTTGTAGTAAAGAATACAATAAACGTATTTGACCGTCACTGATTCTGATTCGATTTTTAGTTTGATATAGTAGGTATAACTAATTGCGAGATAATTTTAACTAAAAACTTTAAAGTTTTTCCAACTGCTCCGGACTATCACTATTATCAGCCTCAGCGTTAAGGTTTACAAAAGTGTTTCAATTCTGAACCAAAAACGCCGGAAATCTGAAGATAATTAGTTAAAGAAACATTAATTGAAGAACGCGTAGAAGCAAAAAAGTTACCGAAAATCGTTCCTGTACCAAAAAATTTTTTTTTTTAAGAAGATAATGATTATAGATTTTTAAAAGATCGGCAACTAACGAGTAGTCCATAGTGTTACAAGTATCCATAGGCTACGGTTGGCTACTCAATATTTGACGGGCCATATACTTATTTGCCACCTTAGCGGTAACATTATCTGGGTCTTTGAGACCGCCACCCACTAACTGGATTTATGATCTATAGTTAGGGCCGCAGAAAATCTCTAGATGCTAACCACTCGGATTGCTTGATTTGAAGATCTACAAAAGTTATATCCAGCACTCATTGGAGAAAAAAAATACGGGATCTTAGTAACGGTGGAATCTTTTAGGAGTAGATAACAACAGCTAAAGATGTTGACATCCACATTAACGCTTTTCTGCACGCAAATGATCAGCGAAACCTGGACCTTCATAATCGTTAAGGGCGGAAACGTTCAGGAAGTGTAACTCAACATGTTAAATTCGTAATGATTGAGTACCGGATACGATAACTAGGTACGATAGGAATTGGTCATGAAACAAAATAACAACATAGGTCTCGAACATAGTTTTTTCATCATAATAGCTGGAGGACACCCCATACTTGAATCAAATCAAATCAAATCAAACAATATTTACCGAAACACTAATTAGGTAATAAAAAATAAAATAAAAATAAGTTAGTACGCTACTAAAAACAAAGTCAAACATGTCAAATACATTTTTTTTTTGTAGCATAGGGGGCGCACTACGTGAAGTGTCAAATATCGTCAAACGAGTGAAGGAATTCAGATATTTAAGGGTATTCCGATATTTAATAGTACTAGTGGCATAAGCGCCATCATAGTTTTTTTTTTTTTTGCACAATCACATATACTAAAAACTATCCATACTATCCATGAATATAATATAATAATAAATATTATAAATGCGAAAATAAATCTGTCTGTCACCTATTCACGCTGAAACCGCTGTACCGATTAAGATGAAATTTGGCATGCAGATAGTTTTGAGTCCCAAAAAAGGACATAAGCTACTTGAAAACGTTAAGTATTAACCGTTTTTTTTTCCCATAATTAAGGAGTTGCCATTGAAATTCTACACCGATGACCGAATACTAAGAATACAAAGAAGTTTGCAAGAGCAGACCAGCCTTCACAGGCGGCACCTGTTCACAAGTATAACAAATGAATCAGCCATCGCTTCGCTCAACCATGTTTTAGGGAACGTAACGACCTGACACACACGCCACCACCGCAGAGACACTTGGAGAGAGCATGACACACTCAAGCAACTCCAATAAATCATCGATTGTACTAGTTACAATGTGTGTTTACTACAAGGAACAAAAAATAAAATCGATTCATGTCGAAATACACACAAGTTTACATTTAACATCTCACGGCGAACACACGTACTCTGAACTTTTGAAAATATTTAGATAAGAGGAGAAGATTGAAAGGTCAAAAGCATTTACTAATTATCAAATTTCTTACAATAATATTATTTAAAAAATGTATATAAATACATACACTAAGACACATATAAATATACATATATGTATAAACTTACATAGGTTCAAGTATAATAGACCTCCACCATATATTTTAACAACGGCCGGTACGGGCTACCTGCATATTACACAAAGTCTTACCCGTTTCGTGAAATTAAATGTTATTTCAAAGTATAGAAAAACAATCATAAATCGATATAAATTAAATATTAAAATTAATGTTAATCTCAGTAAAATTCATTTAGATTTCATTAAGACTTTGGTACTTTTACTAAATAAAAAAGATTTTATTCACAACTGAGTCGTTGAGACGATATAACAAAGACTAATCCATAGATTAAATTCACTCTTAAGAAGGCATTACTATGCAAATGACAAACCAAATTCATATTCAAAGTGGAAATAATTACCAATCTGGAGGTTTGAATAGAATTAACTTGTGATTAAGTGAATGGCTCCCTTAATTCCTAAATTATTACTGATACGAATTGAAGTTTTAATATCTTTTCCTCAATTCTGTAAGCTTTCTCTAAAGAATGAAATAGGTAATGCTTTAAAGTGAAGGTACATAAATTAATGGATTGAGGAATTACACAATGCATTATACTTTTGCCGAATAGATTAATAATTGTACGATTTATTTTTACTAGTGAAGTTAGAGGCTATCCAAATATTGTCAGCTTTTTACGAGGAGACTTATATACGTGGTCATATATGAATGTAACAAGCCAAATTTTTCAATCATAAAGTAGGTACTAGCAAATTTGTAAGATGTGTAATATAGCCGCAATTTTTAAAGTGTTGTACAAATGAGTTTTCTCGTTTATGATGTTACGCTTTCATGAAATCCAAAGCATAGCCTTGTCAATAGCTCCGTCAGTGACATTTACTTACTGAATCAGGCCAACTGTCGATGTACGTGATTCTTCGCCGACAGTTATGACAGGAAAGATGCTTTGATTGATTGAAGAGCAAGCATTGAGTTAGAAACGTTACACCACCTATTGTAACTTCCCAAATGTTGCCCAGCCAAATGAATTCTTTTGTCTGCATCCTTATCGAAGTTGTTTTTATTTACCTGTAATTGTCTGATGTTGGCAGGCTTACTGGTTGTAAGTCAACGTATGCATTAGACTAATTTGGTCTTGTCAACGCTTATGCTGAGCCCTGCCATCAAAGTAAAAAAGTTGAGGTTGTACACCTTTTCTACTAAATCCTGCAGAGTCTCAGCCATCACTATAATGTCTTTCGAGAATTGGAGGTGAAAGACGAACTCGCCATTTATAGAGATACCACGAGTTTTCCACCTCGTCCAGTGTACAGGTAAACAGTATCTGTGTTATAGCATGTCCGTGACACACTTCTCTGTGCAACTGGGTAGGCTTTATGTGCTCGTTTTGTACTTGTACGGTCGTTATAGCACTATCATACAGTTATTTTAGGACTTCGAATATCACAGCAGGGATAAATCGCCAATCAACTTTTCATCCAAATATAAAATAATCCATGTATCAACGGAATAGAAGGTTTTTCATTGCTCCCGAAGGCAATATAATATAATCTGCCGTAGTGTAGATGTAGTTTACGCTGCTGCTGCAATGTAGCCTTTTAAAAGCCAAAAGTCAAGTTATCAAAGGTCGTCCATTATCTCCGCTGTGATATCATCTTCTAGAACTTTGTTATCCTTTGGTACCCAGAAACTATCCTTATCTCGCCATAGTCATTATCTGAAATCCAAATTTCACTTGCATGTTGTGTCGCAGGACTTACAGGTTTTGACGCTTGTGACGAGTACAATTTACCAGAGAACTCTTTAATTGCAGTACGTAAGTCACAGTTAAGTTGGTAATGTCACTGTTTGGTCATAGACCGCGTGCAGATAGATCTATTATTTTTACATCTGTAGAAGGACACCTGCCAAGCCAATAGGAAGATTCAACTAGGGAAGGTACCATTTGGCAAAACAAACCTTTTCAATTCGCCTCGTTGCCTATAGGTACCACAGACTGAAGACGAAGGTCTTTGACCAATGCCTCCTAACTGTTATAATCTTCTCTGCCATAACATGAAAACTACCAGTGGAATCCACAAGCTTAAAGTTGCTGCAAAGCGAGTTAAAATAGCGGTGATCTGATGACCACGTCTATCGAAAAACTGACAGCAGACTTGTCCTAGTATAAGTCTACGTATACGAAAGGTATTGAAATATTAAAAGGGTAGCCGATAGTGCTGAATGCCGAACGAAGAGAACTAAGAGTAGTGGCACGCCAGGAATTCAGGGGATTTCAGGGTACTCAAATAATTTGTGGTAAATACCTTTCATGGTTGAGCGAAGCGATGGCTGATTTATGTGTCGTACTCGTGAACGGGTGCCGCCTGTGGAGGCTGGTCTGCTCTTGCAAACTTCTTTGTATTCTTAGTATTTAGGCTTACTTTTTTGTTTTGTTTATTAATACTGTAAGACATTGATTATTTCTTAGTGATGAATACATAAACTGTCTTTTGTTTATATTAGATACTTTTTTATGTTGTGCTTGTGCTTTATATTTCATGTTTTTTTTTATGTTTGTAATGGAAAGGGTCCTTTTATGATAGGGAGGGCATATTCTAATATTTTAATTGGACGCTGTAATATAAAGGGAGAAAAGAAATGCCCTTGCTGAGTTTATTGCCGGTTCTTCTCAGTACAAGATCTCCGCTTTGTAGACTTATGTGTGAGAATGAATTCCCTGGCGATGGCGAGCCCATAGTGGATACGCTAGACGGATGTCGAATACAGCAGTGTTTCAGTCCTATTCGAGAGTGCTTGTAATGTATTCGGTTCGGTTGAATATTTAAAATATTCCTCATATAAATGCTGATTTTCAAATTTAAATTTTTTTAATAATTAAAATGTATTTTTATACATTTCTTATACAAATAAGCTAAGTATATAAAAAAACTCGTAAAATATGAATCTCTCGAATAGTGCAGACCACGTTATAAGAAACACTCAATACTAAATCCAGCGAATATTGCATAGCCAAGAGGTTCGCTGTGCCCCAAGGAACTATGTTTATCATGATGTAAGACAGCCTATACTATAATATACGAGCAAGCAAGCAAGTTTGAACGGTTTTTTATTATGTGTCGTAATATTTAAAAATATACGTACACAGAGTTTAGTATATTCATATTTATTTATAAAATAATTATAAAAATGAATTCTTCGTTTTATTTATTATTACTATTACAAAATTCGTTTAAGTCATAAAATACTTTGTTTTGGAGCCACTGTCGCAATTTTGTGAGAAATGTATTGTAGTCGTCACATATTTTTATCTCCTCTGGTAGTGCATTATATACTTAAGGTCCAACTACAAATAGAGTCTTGGAAGTGTAAGCTATTCTGTGCGGGAACAGTTTAAGGCTATGGCAATGTGTAGTGTTTTAATAATTGTGTTTAAAACTTTGCGTAGGAAACAATTGTTTGTCAAATTTGACAGTTTTTGCAATGTCATATACAGTAAAACCCGCATAAGATTTCATAGGGACGCAGCCAAAACGCGTCTTACTCGGGAAATCATTTTAAGCGGGTATAGCGAAAATAAAACATTACTGATAGTGTACTAATGTTGTGTTTTTAAAATATCAAATTGCGTTACATTATAGTATTTTTACATATATTTATAATGACATTACTTAAAGTAATTACATTTCCAAAGGAGTTTAAAGCAAAACTGAAGCTTAGTAGCTAACTGTGATTTTTTGTTAGTGAGTTTTCATCAAACGTGGAATACATTCATCTTTACCTGAAGTGATAATGCTTTTCGCTTACATTAATCAGTAACCGCTGCAACATGAGATTAAAAACGTTTACAGATGGCGTATTATACGGGAAATCGTATTAAGCGGGTTTTACTGGATATATATTGAGATTGTAATGTCAATATGTTGTGGTTTTTAAATAAGTCACGTACAAGTGTACCTTATGGAGCATGGGAAATTATTCTTACAACTCGTTTTTGTAGTATAAACACTCTCTTCCACTCAGCTGCTGTACCCTAAGTGGTCAGCTAAGCACAAGCCCGTAGCACATCACTGAGTGAAACTGATAATCGGACTGTATGCTGTGAAATTAATTACATTATAAATGGAAATGCAAAACCTTTTACATCAAAGGTTAACTCAAAATTTTAACATATCTTTGCTTTTACAGACCATTACTCTTACAATTTTGTTATATATGTTGTTTAACGAGTTCCTATTTGAATAAACCATTTCTAATGTTCAAAGGGCTGCAGGAAACCTTCATAGCACATGGGAGCCGTCCGGGATCAGTTTGTCAACAAAATTTATATTGAGGCTGTAAAAGTAATGAATGACGATATAAATTATATAGTGAGAGTGGTATCGCAAAAAGATAGCCAAGTTTAATGTTTAATGGAGAGAAATTATTGGCTGTCTATAATATTGTGACCGGTGTCGAACCTGCTTTGAACCAAAAAGAAAAAGCCAGTCGGCAGAATAGTTTTTTTCTTTTCAAGATTTACCAACGAAAGTTTAGGAAAGTCGAAGCAGTGGTAAATGTAACGGTTGCTTGTTTGAAAAAGATTCCTTTAAGCAATGTCGGAAAACCACGTTTTACGCGTCCGCACATTACACAAAGGTAACGGAAGTGTATTTAAAGGCTTTTAATGTAGAACTGATGACGTATCTGCCATACAATTCAAAATCTGTACCTTGCGACTTCTTTTTGTTTTCTACAATTAAAGCAAATTTTACGAGCCCAAAAGGCGGTGAATGCGTTTCACGAAGCTATTGAAGGTTTAGACCTGCTTTTTACAATGGTTCCAGCAAATGAAAAAATATACAAATTTTGAGGGCACATACTTTGAAAAACAGTAAATGTATCATAAGTATAATATCTGGTCTTATTTACCAGGACCAAGTGGTTTGTGATAGAATGTGCGGCTACCATGTCAAAGGTCTTTGGTTCGATTCTCGGCAAGTTCCAAGCAATATCATAACAATTTGTTAATTTTAATGTTGTCTCACGTCACCTTCGTTGAAATTGTCTCTTAACATAGATTAAAATACCTAAACTATATTTGTATTAATTTATAGGTACCTCTACTCATAGTTTTTTTTTGTTAATTTTATCTTTAATGGTTCCAGCAAATGAAAAAATATACAAATTTTGAGGGCACATACTTTGAAAAACAGTAAATGTATCATAAGTATAATATCTGGTCTTATTTACCAGGACCAAGTGGTTTGTGACAGAATGTGCGGCTACCATGTCAAAGGTCTTTGGTTCGATTCTCGGCAAGTGCCAAGCAATATCATAACAATTTGTTAATTTTAAAGTTGTCTCACGTCACCTTCGTTGAAATTGTCTCTTAACATAGATTATAATACCTAAACTATATTTGTATTAATTTATAGGTACCTCTACTCATAGTTTTTTTTTTGTTAATTTTATCTTTAATTTGTATTATTTTATAATTACTGTATGTACTAAAGTAAAATATAATAAAAAAAAATGTAAAATTCCAATAAACTGTGACGTGTACGCTCCCATTCTACATGCAAATCAAACCTCCAAATGTAACCTTTTTAATTCGGAGTTTCTTTAATAAAACATGACACATGAATGACAGATTTTTATTATTGTAACTTATGAACTTAGTAGCATGTAAGTAATGGCTATATATTGATTTATCAATAGCAGGCTTAATTAAAATTACAGCGTTCTAACAAGCCGTTTTAATTTTGGAATTGCTAAAAGATAATTTAGGTGCAAAGCAACTGTTTCATTCATATTTTAAGAGAATACGTTTCGGAGCGCCTCTCAGCGTGCTTCATACAAACGAACTTTCCAGCTTATTATTTAACTTATTATTTAAACTTCCAGATAAAACACCACGAAATTTGAAGGCATATTCTAGTAATAAATATCTAGGTCTGCAGTGTGTCAGTTTCCTGTAAAATTTTATAGTTCAAAAGTTATACAGGATTCTAGTAAATTTTCATACAAAGGGTTACAAAAAGATTTCTAGTTAATAATAAATTTTTACGAGATTTTGGAAATTGCGATAAGAAATTTTACATTGATTGATCAGTAAATGTCAAAAACAAATGAGAAATTCGTTTGTATGAAGACCGCTGCGAGGCACCGCAAAGTGTATCCTCTTAAACACAATGATTGTAAATATTTGTGGTAATTAATATAAGTACATATGATGTTGGTTGATTATTTTATTATGCATTATATAAATGATATAAATTGTACTATTTATCTCATACCTTTATTAACAAATTAATTAATTTGAATTTGAAAACAATTTTGTTAGTTGTTTAATTTGAGCTCCAAGAAGCAAAACCATTAATTCAACTCTTTAACTATAACCCTATAATAAAGTTGGTAAATAAAATATGTACAAACACAGAAGACAAGTTTCGTTTATTTAGGACAAACTTTTGAATAAAGGTCCGAACTTGAAAATCAACATTGTTAAGTAAAATTTACATAATTAGGTAAATCAAACAGTAAGTTCTAGGTAAGAGAAGCTGAGAACAAAACAATGAGTGTAACTGTAAGAAACATTTACGCACTAGTAGTAAATGAGGATATATAACATATTATCTAAGTAATTGTTTAAGTTTGGGCTTAAGAATAAACAGACTAAGGTCCGCGTATTATTTCTTATACTATGGTAAGGGTAAGTTTTTGTACCTACAACACTAAATTCGCCTTTATAACATCACCACCTTGATTACAACATTATATTTATAACATCACCACCACTAGGATCATAACCAAATGACATTACGCAAAAAAAATATTCTTTGTATAGATTTTTCCTGAGGAGTGAAGGTTCGAGCAATGAGTATTTTTCTTAATGAATTGAATATACACTCCACTGGCTTTTTGGCGAACGAAAACATCGTGAGCGAACCTGCATACATCAAAAAAAGAGTCGTATAAATCCACAAACCGCACTAGTCCAACGTCTTCCACCGCCCAATCCAATGGCGAGGGTGGGTGGAAACCGCCGATCAGTATTTATTTAATTACTATAGAGCTTCAATCTTCTATCGTACTATCCGACACGACCGACCTATACCTACTTTAAGACTGTACCTAGATAACGCTCGAGACTATTTATCTACAGTAATATAAACTAAAGTTGAGTTTGTTTTTTTTTTTTTTGTTTGAACGCGATAATCTCTGAAACTGCCAAACGGATTTCAAAAATTATTTTTGTACTTGATAGTCTAAGTCTTGAGAATTGGTATTGGCTATTTAACATCACACTTTGACATCAAGGAGCCAACAGAAAGAACCCTAGGCGAAAACGAAGTAATAACTCGCGCGGGGATGCGACGGGGGATGGCAGCAACGGAAAGGGCAGAACAACGTCTGCCAGGTCAGCTAGTATTTATCCCATCAAAAACATAAATGTGAAATGAGAGCCAAGTTCAATATTAAGAATATCATCGTACTCTACTTATACTGTTAGATTTATAATTAATACATATATTACTTTTTATTTTATAATGTTGCATGTTCTTGTTATTAACATTTTAGGATTTACTACACAGAACTTGGCACCCATATAGAGCTCAATCCTTTTGTCGTCGAAGTCGACAACGACGCATATTCGTAATATTGAACTTGGCTCTCATTTCACATTTATGTTTTTGATGGGATATCATTACTTTTTGTTAAGAAATTATTACTTTATATTTATATCCACCTACTTTCATATTTTACTTTGTTATTACTTATTATCAATAATTATTAGTTTTCAGATTTTTCCTATGTAAAAGTCTAATAGTCTGTCTACCTTTATGCCAAATAGCAATATTCTAGGTCACCTGGAAGAAGGTTAGGTTTTTGATATTTATGTTAGACAGTGAGTGAGTCAGTCACTCATAAAAATGCCTGTTTAATATCTTTTTAAATAATAATGTTTTTAAACGTCCATATATTAATAACTATATGAGCTACAATTATGAAATTTGATTCTAGACAAGCTAATAACTAATAGCCTTAAATAACTGTGCTTAATTTCATGTACGTAGGTTAAATAGGTTTAAAGTTGTGAAGGGGTCAAAAATAGCTCGAAATGGTTCGAGTAATATTACAAATGGCTGCTGTGTCACCAGTTCCTTTTTCCTTAAACTTGGCTGGACACGCTGCCGCGTCTTTAGATATAATTTGACTTGATTCACGCACTTTATTACAAGTAATTATTATTATGATCACTGTCTAAACTAAAATAAAGTTTTTTAAATTTGAGTTTAATAAAGCTATACGTATAGCGAAAATAGAGGTTTAAAAAGTTTTATTGTTTTTTTCATTCTTACTGAAACTATTAACTGCGTACATTTCTATAAAACTTTCTGGAATGTATTGTTTGATTCACACAAATCCCATAGTGGCCTGTGATATTACACCAGAAAAAGTGACATAAGTTAACTTCAGCAACCTCTACTTGTGTATTTTACATATCAGACGTCTCTTTTTCAATACTCCCCAGTATTATTTGGAACAATCTCGAGCTATTCAGACTCTGGAATTCGACTGGTTTCGAGAGGTAAACCAGACTTTCATACATTTTTGTTTCGAATTCTAGAGTCCGAATAGCTCGAAACTGTTCCCAATAAAGCCTATTCGATTCGATTGGGTTTTAAAGTACAATGCCAGCCGCCATATAGTTTGTCTTACATACGGTAACGTGCAATATGGCAACCAGCTAACGTGCATTTGTGGTGTAAAGTTCATTGCGAACTAAACTAAATTAAGCTCGCATCATATTATAGGTAAAGCTCGCAGTTTTTAAATTAGAATAGCTTAGAATAGCTTAATGCGAAGCCCCGTAAACATTGTGAAAATAAATAAGTATCATGTTACGTTTATTCTAACGGAATAAAATTATTAAAGTGATTCAAATTTCCGCGGAGCACTCAATTTACAATGGATGTAAGTATAACGTAAACGTAAACATTGCAAAATACTAAAAAATAATTGCCGTTCGTTACCAATTAAAGCTTTTTTTGTTTCTAAAATAAGTCCCGAAATTAATATACTATTATGGTAAAGCCACAGAGGTAGTTCACGTTAGAATAATACCTACGAAACCAATCTTTTACGGATACAAAACGGCCTGAGCTGAATTCTTTGTTTCATTTGGTCAAAAGTTGAAACTAAATCGAGCCAGAAGAATATTCCAGTTTTCAAACTAGTTTCTATTTGTTTAGATTAACTAGATTTTTCTTGCGACTCTGCCAGCTCAGACTTCTATAGGTTATCGCCATATCATTTTTAAGCAGCACTGTTTCCGTTGGATTTCGATGAAACCTTGTGTCCTGAATGGCGTTCACACACAAGTCCACAATCCGCGCTGGGCCCGCCCGGGTGGACGATGGCCCAAATCTCTCGGTGAGGGTAGGCCGTGCTCTGTCAGTGGGGACGTATAAGGCTAATGAGTGAGAGACAATAAACTGTTTTGTAGCGACAAATGAAGGAAAGTCAAAAACTATTAAAACTTACATGCAAGGGATTAATCCTAAGTAACGCTAAAAATCCCCTGCGTCTTCTGAAATAAGAGTTATATATCCATTTGTATTTTACGGTAGATAAGCTTTCATTATTAAGTGCATCGACTATGTTTTGAAATTTGAACTACCACTTTACTAATTTCCACCCAGGGGATCTGGACTACATTAACAAAAAACTAACTAACTGCCTAAATTCATATTTCTGACTTTGGCAATAATTCAATCAATCAGAACTATTGTTACTATTATAATTTATATTCTTTTAATAATATTAAATTATATGACAAAACTTAATTTTACAGAAATTAACCAAACGAAGAAGAGTTAAAAAACTGCATTTAGACAATACTAGACAAAATATTGATGTTATAAACAAAAGTAACCAGAAGCGATAATAATTTATTTCAATTCTTATCTGGTCTCATAAAAGCGTGAAATGAACCGTAAGCGTCAATCAATCGCTTGACTTGTAGCAAAAGCCCTCGAGCTATATTAGATCGGCAAATGATATACTTTTAGTACATCCGCTTCTCATATATATTTTTACTTTGCAAGGTATTTTTAGGAAAAAGAATACTACCCTGTTCAATCCTGTCTTATTTCTAATAGTTCGTCAGTAACTGGCAATGTCAAATGTTCAACGAGTAATTAACGAGCTATAGGATATATTAAGCCATCTTATTCCAGATACACCAAAAGCAGGGTTGCAGCAATGGGCTCACCCCCTGTCACTAAGGACTATAGTGGTTGCTCAAAACAGGCTGTTACCTACATTATGCCGAGGAGATCCTGGACAGACACCACTGGTTCCCCTTTCTGGAAATAAATACTGTGAAGGTATATAATATACATACTCTTATCTGTATCTATACTATTTCTAGTAAAAGAGAATAACATTATGTAAAATGTTTATCTCTTTGAATAGACATAACACTCACAAGTGGTCTCTAACTGATGACCTCTTAAATAAGCTCAGAGTCACTTAGCGACCTGTGGAAAGACCAATGCTTAGTGCTATTGTTTTTATTTTATATTAACGATTTGCCAAAAACCACGGATCACCAATGTGTACTTTTCGCTGATGACATTTCAGTAGTAGTACCAGATAAAGATAAAAATAAATCCATTCAGTTTGAACTTAATACCACAACAGAATGTATAGTTAGATGGCTTGAGGAAAATAACTTGTATACTAATATCTCTAAAACAAAATATATTGCATTTACTAACTACAAAAAAAAAACCTAAGTCATATGATATACATTGTAACAAAGAAAAAATTGAAGAAGTTTCTGAAATAAAATTCTTGGGATTAACATTAGTCAAACACTGCAACTTGAAGTCTCATATTCAGAATGTGTGCTTCAAAATAAATAGCTTCACTAACGCCATAAGACAGTTACGAACACTGACAACTGAAAAAGCTGCACTAACAGCATATCATGGGTATGTTGTTTCTGCATTGAGATATGGACTGTTATTATGGGGCAATTCAACCTTACTAAACGAAGCCTTTATTGCCCAAAAAAATGTATGTAGACCTTTGTTTAAAATACTAAAGATATTGACACTTGTTTCTCTTTACATACTTGAAATAGGTAAATAAAAATGATTATATTTATAAAAAAGCCAATGATGGATTAAAATATAGCTCAAGAGATATCACAAAATTAAAAATAGAATCGTGTAAAAGCACTCTTTATCAAAAAAAATGTTACATCACGTCAATTATGGTGTTCAATAAGATACCTAAAGACATCAGAGAGCTTACAATAAATAATTACAAATACAGACTGCAGCAATGGCTTGTGGATCGATGCTTTTATACGTTAAACGAATTTCTCGAGTATAAATAACCAAGTGTGATAATTTTGTAAATTAAGATAGTGTAACAATAATTTTGCATGCCTTAAGAAGGTGAAACATGTTTTGTACTTAAATACTTTAGAACCGTCATATGTAACCGTGTTTTTTGCAAATAAATCTATTTATTATTTATATTTATTTTGTTTTCGCGATAAAATGCGCCACTCAGAACGGACGGACCTACAAAATTATTTAGAAGATAAAATTTTACATTTTGTAAAAATTAAGTAGGTGCTCATATTAACAACCTATTCAATATTCAGTCGCTGTCAAATGCAGTAATTTATTAAAATTACTGTCACTCGTGAATATTCCAATTTTTGGGTCTGTACTATGAGAGATTTAACTTCATTAATTAATCGATGTACTTATATTTGTTATATATTAACATTAAATATACGAGTTTTTAACGACAAAATATTTAGATGGAGGATTCATCAAAAATATTTAAAAAAAACATAGGCTATTGCTTCTCATGTATGCAAATAGCAGGTTTATATGTATATATATAAACATGTTATTGTTATGTATATATATAAATAAGTGATAACATAATAAATAAGTTACAGCGACCGCTTAATGTACAGGCGTCCTGTAAGCCTGTTTCAGAAAATTAGGTCATGTTCAACTAAAAGATGATAGGTACATGCCGGGTTAAAACGCTCAATTCTCTAAACGCAAGGCAGACGCTGAAACCACTTAGCCACCACGATTTTGACAAGATTAGCAATAAAAACCTACTACTATCGTGGTTTTTTTTGGTTTCTTTGGTTGGAAACCCCAACTTTAGCTGTCTATAGGCATAGGTACCTCTCAAAGTATTTGACTACAAGTAAGTCGTGTCTTTCGAAGTAATTTCAGTCTATGAATCTGATCTAAATTTTTCCGGTTTAACCTTGACCGACACGAACTTGGCCAAAAATCGCCAGTAGAATTATTCTCTTACTATTCTTTAAGTATTTTTTGTCAAAAAAATCATATTTACTAAAAATTATTCTGTGACGTACTCGTACGTGAAAACAGTAAAGTGAATAATAAAAAAATAAATTAAGAAATATCTGCGAAGTTGGTATTAAATTACGAATAAAGTAAATTTGTCACGGTAGCTCTTTTTTTCGGTCGCCATAAAATTTATAGGTAACTTGCCTTTTATTTACGGGTAGATTAATTAGATACTTTGAAAAACGTCTTGTTTAAAGTAATTTAAGACGTCGCAACGCAATTATTTTTTAAAAACTCTGGCGTTAGAGTTTTATTTTACACAAAGTAACTGCTTAATGAAAATAAATTTATTAAGTAACCCGATACACTAAGACTGCGATACAGGCTAGATCACGTAAATACGCCATTTTTGTGCAAATTTTGTGGCTAAACTATAGCATCTAATGGATTGAAAAAAAATTATGTTATAAAAGTTACTTTTGTCTACTTACCTTGCTGAATGATTTTTTATTTATTGTGTTGAATGCAATAAAAAATCTGGAAGTGACCATTGTTTCAACAGTTGTTCAAATTTTAAAGCGTGTATTGCATTTCCTTATAATTAAAGTTGGTTAAATAATTAGAATAGCTTATTATCTAGTGTATTGAAGTTGTAGTAAAAAGTCAAAAATGTGACTACGAAACGGTAAAATCGTTAAATTCCATACAAAAAATGTTAATGCTTAATTCTGAAAAGTTCAAGGTCCTATAGAATATAGGGACGAAGTTACAGTGAATAGTACAAGTTTTTTTTTTATTTATGTATTCAACAAAAATTATTATAGATTCATAGAAAGGTACATTAAGTACTCGAACTTGTATAAAGCTAATAAAGTTTTTGGGCGAGCATGGAGTTCACATCTCGCATAAGGTACTTAACTACTTATAGTTAGTATTATAATAGCAGATATCAGTATAAATATAAGAAAATATAAAAACCTAAAATATAGATAATTGAATAAAATAGGTATGTCGGTTTACAAAGAAAAATGAAATGTTTTGAGTATAGACGTAGGTACCTGCATTTTACCTACACTAGCACGCAAGCAGGCAAAAGTCAGACCACTATGTGTAAGAAATCATATAATACGATCTATTCTAGATAATATCCAACCGCGCGCACAGGTCGGCAAAATCCAGACTATTCCTGAAGTAGCTTTTGAATGACTTTTTTATATTATTATTTAATTAATATTGCATCACATATTCATCAGTTAGGCTGTGTGGTAGACAATGTAGTAAATGAGACAGTAGGTATTTACCGGTTCTAGCACCATACAAATTGTTTATCTTAGGGAGACAATAAGTTTTTAGGTAAAGGTAAATGTCTCAGATTATGTTTGCGCTTACTATACTTCTTAAGAATATTGACATTTGTAATAACAAACTTAAAATACGTTTTTATTGTTTTAGGTCTATCGTATAAACAGTAACACATACACGCTTCAAACTTGCAGTGATTATGTGAGCTTAAAGTATAACAATGAATAATAATAACCAGCCAAGTGTGAGAAGGGCCATTGCCGTCTTAAATAAGCGTATCAGCGCCATCTAGCGATAATTAAGAGGAACAGTAACACATTTGTTTGTTAGTAAAAATATTATTAAGATAACGCTGGGCTTTTGCATGTATTCATCATTTGTTTTTGCTATAGTAGCTTGAATAGTAAAAAAATACTAGATTACATAATTTCTAACTTTTTTACTATCATATGAAGCTACTTATCAATTCTAAACGCCAACTCTACGCTGTAAAATAAAGCGAGCTTTATATTGGTAGCGCGCCTCGCAATAAGCTTTATGCATTGCAAATGCACATATACTGTCATAATGCATGTTTAGCAATATGCTTTGCTTTTGCTTTGTGTCCCGAAGGCATTGTGGGAACGTATTATCGACTTGTTGGTTGTTATTTTAGGATATTTAAATTTCATATATATCTAATCTTTATCGTGTTATATATTTACAAAGGTTTGAGTTGCTAGTGGGTATGGATTGAAAGCTAAAGTTTGAAATACAAACTATGTAAATAAAATGAAAATCATTAGATAATGCCATACATATTACTACGAGGTGTACTTTTTTTATACGTAATTTTGATCTAAATTAATCATCATGAATTATTATTTTAAGTATTAAAGTCGCCACTTAGAAAATGAGGCTCAAAACGCGGACGCGGACGGCTGAGACAACGAACAAAACAATTATTCCCTCTTAAGGCTATGGGCATACCCTGGAGAAAGCGTGCCGTTTAGACCAGTGTCAAAAAATACATATTACACTACTGAAGCATACAAAGAGACACAGTTTGTGAGTATGAAATTCAAAAATTTATTTAGAACTATGAAATTAGCAAATTTGCTTAGTCATACTAATATATATTTTATGAAATAAGAATCAAGAGAATATTACTCTTAGTATTACAAACAATTTGAATTTAAGCCCAAAAATCGAATATCAGATTTTTTTTCCTAAATATTTTAATAGCGAAATTATTATAGTATTAGCAAATCCGCTTTAATATTGTTTAAACTATAACGTATATTTTTCACGTCAAAAAGTGTATTAAGGACTGCATGTAACAAAAAAATTGGTTCGGCAGCAAGTACCGTACATGCAACTTCTCTTGAGAAAAATTCTTTTACAAAAAAAAAATTACGTCATATTGGATCAGCCAATTTGAATTTAAAAAAACTGATAAAAAATTCGAAATCAGCACCCTCGAAAACCCTACTATTAGAAGAAATACATACTATCGATACATGAAATTATACATGAAATTTATGTTGCGTGCATAAAAAAGTCAGTTTTTTACGGATAGAAAACGAACCGCTGGACCGATTTATTTCAGACTCCTTTCAGATCTAAGTTATGACGTGGCGTATCGATTGATATGTCATCAGAGCGATTCGGTCCAGTAGTTATTGAGGAATCGAAAGCCAAAATATGTCTACATACATACTAACTTACACACACACACACACACACGCACACACAGACATCACTCTTAAAATGATTGCAAATGATTCTCCAAGTCTTGAAACGTAAAGAAAACACAAAATTTTCGATTTAAATTTTCGGACCTATTCCAATAACTTCTCAAGAGAAGTTAATTAATCAACTTCATGCTCAACTTCAACTTAACTCATTTGGGTATGCCATCACCTTAAAAGGCCCCTAAAATACACAATCACGTCAATGCGAAAAACATTAATACATACATACATAAATATAAATCACCCTGTTTTAATTTAAGCCGCTAAGGTGGTGAACATGCTTGCGGTCTGCTTGTTGGTAAGCGGTCACCGCAGCCTATGGACGCTGGCAACGCCCAGGGCATCACTCACGCGTTGCGACCCTTCAAAAATCTAATAACTTCTTTTTTGAAGAATCCCATACATAGTCCTTGAAGAAAACCTTGGTAGGAAGCTCATTCCACTACCTAAGCGTTTGTTTCTTCGTTACGTCTTGGACAAACAAACCAACAAAAACAATTTCAATTCTGTAAATTTTATATGGAGAATTAATAAAGAAGACAAAAACAGTCCTGACAAACTAGAAAATACATCTATGAGTACCTAACTACTTTTGAAGACAAGTAAAAACAGGAAAAAATAAAGGTATTTTCTTTGTGTTTTGAAAATAGGGTTATATCTAATGCGACAAGGAATTTTTATTGTTAAGCTAAGAAGCTTTCGGAATGAGATAATCTCTTTGGTGTTATGAATATGTAGCGGATATTTTTACTTACGTTACTTCTTTACTCAAAACATTTTAATGAAAAACATCATTTATATATATTCTGTTACTTTACACGGACCTTATAATTATTAAGTCCGTTAGTAATTTTGAGCTTTTATTATTCCCCACGGTGCATAAACAGTTTAACCTTTTAGCGAAGCCGTAGAGAATAGTTGATTTTATTACAAACTGGATTTAGATTTACTATTTTCTAATAGCTTGGCGTAATAAAATAAATGTAATAGTTATTTATGATATTAGTGCGGTAAGTTGGTTACAAACGTGTAGACAAATTTTTTGTGAATTACCATAGTCACGAGTTTAAATACCAATTCCGCACGAATTTCATACAACGTTTTTCAAAACATTTGCGGGAAAACAGTACAATTTATACTTAGTTAAATAAACTATTTTATTCGACTGTTTTTAATAACAAATATTGCAGATAGGTCATTTCTTTTGAAAATTATTAGTTAAATTTGAACAATTATTGGAATCCAGTGAAACTTGCTGCTTTGAAAGCATATCTTAGAATGTCAGTCGACTGAAATTTTTAATTACATACGTATTATTTTGAACGGGAAAAGGAGGCGTAAACGTCGGCGATGATGGCGATGATGGATAACATCAATGTAATAGTTATTTATGATTTTAGTGCGGTAAGTTGATTACTACAAACGCTTAGACAATTTTTTTGTGAATTACTAGTAATACTAAATTAAGCATTGCCTAACGGAAATAACAAATAAGTACTAGACAAAAGGGGTTAACTAGCGGCTGGATACACACCAACATTATAATTTGGTGGACAACCTCTTTCCACCAACTACTTTATTCCGGCGTGACAGTAATGGTAGTCGGAGATGTTCGCTGAGGCACGTGTAGATTGCTTCTATGCAACATCATGTAAGCGGTGCACATCTCTGGCACGCAGACTGAATACCAGCACCAAGACCAGCCTGAAGCTGTTGTCGATTAGGCTGGATTTTCATTATGTGACCCACAGTTCGATGGTTCACATACTGAAAAACAAAAATCTATAAACCTCTTCTATATTGTGTATTACTAACATTAGCTTTTAATATATATTTTGATACTAACAAATGTGTATGTGCATACGATCCTAGTTGGTCGAAATAAAAATCAATTTATTTATTTTTAAGAAAAAATAGAAGACCTAGTATAGTAAAATAGAAGACCTAGGACAGAAAAATATAGAATTTGACGATGTTGAATTTATATCCATCCATCTGTGACAAATACGAGTCTTAACCCTTTTTAACATGAATGTAAAAATTACTAATTAAAAACGAAACCTGAAGAATGAATTAATGTATAGTTTTAATAAATAATTCGTGTAGTCCAGGTTACCCACAAAGGTAACACTTCTGTGAGAATATAAGGAACTACTGCGTACTGTTTTCTAACAGATAACAAGGCATTAAACTGTGTTGGAACACGAGATAAATCTCTCTATCGTAACTTCATAAAGGGGATCTCTAGAGAATACATCGGATGAAGCGAGCTTCGACCGTACCGTGATAAGTCCTTTGTTGTTTCTATGTCTTAAGCTCGCCACTCGACAGCGTTTACTTTGTATAGATATATCATTTTCTTAAAAGGAAAAAATGACAACGAAAAAAAGATTTTGTCTGGAATTTCCGGGTAGGAAATATTATAATGAAATAGCGCGTGAAAAAAATATTATGTCATCTATTATCCGTGCTTTTAAAAAAATACTTTTGTATTTTGAGTTCCAAGTCAGGTTTAAAAACATTCATAGTATTGTCAATTTGTGATTTTTATCTTTATTTTAGTTTCTGGTAACTCCAGTTTAGTCAATTTACCTTCTTTCGCTATACCTACTAGTAAAATACTATTTAAAAAGTTTTATTTTTAGTAAATACGTACAAAAATAGACCTGTAGAGTAACCCATAGTGAAGTTCAAATATTATAGATGATATGTCGCTTAAGAGTACCATAGAAAAGTCAATACAGAGCTCCATATATCGAAATTTAGGTAGATAGGTCTAGAGATGGGTCCATAGACAAACCTGTAGAGTCTCCCATAGAAAAATAAAGACAAGTCGAAGGACAGCTTTATAGAGACATCACTAGATACCACACCATAGATCGATTCAATTTTCTTTTGTTACACATATCCATACACAGATATATAGCACCTTAATGCATAGATTATTGGCACAGAAATAGCTAAAGTGAAAGATAAATATAAAATATTTTTAAACCGATTAAGAGCTCCCACGGAAATATTTTCCGCGGATGATTCCGAAGGTCACTATATTCCTTTACCTTGACCAAAGTTTATATTTGTCTTCTCTTTCTTCAATTTTCGTCGAGGATCGACGCAATTTTCAGGCCGAAGAGTGACAAAGCGGTGACTTATTTCTGCTTTGAATTCTGTAACTATAAGTATAGTTTGCTATAGCAAACTTCCTTCATCATTTAAATATCAAGTATACTCAAACAACGCAAATATACATGTAAACGTAAAATACCACGTGAAAACAAGCGAGGGTCATGAAATATACTACAAGAGGTCACAGAAGGAAGGGTCATAAGTTGCCAAAAATGGATCACGTAGTATGAGTACGGTCCCTAAATTACGTTATACTCAATACCAACTACCGAAGTGTGGTGGAGAATGGGCGGTGACAGTGTGTCTGCCTATCCTGTTATAGAAGGTCCTTCGATTCCCAGTTGAGGGAACGAAAAGTAACATTTTACGTACTGTAAGGATGTCACGAGTGTGCTCGACGGACGGGTAAAGGATCACCCCCTGTCTGTCACTTTTGGGATGGAATAAAGTATCTGCAAAATATAGGTAAATGTTGCAAATGACAGTTGACATTCATAACATCTCTGAGTAACCCCTACAATACATACATGCCTTAATGCTATTTTGTTTTATTAAGTTAAAAAAAATATTGCAAAAAACCGCATTTAAGGGTGATCGCACTAATGACACAAAACTTTCCGCGAGAGCTCTTTCGCAAACAAACTCCATTCAAAAGAGCAAGCTCTGTGCATTCTTTGAATACCAAAATGCTCAATTCAAAAGTGCTTTTATTGTGAAACCACTTTATCTGTTAATACTTTTCAGTGTTCATTCAATAGAATGCGCATTATTTGATTGTCTATTTTGTCTGTACCTTGTGCCCGTAATATTAAAATTCCCCTAATATTAGACCCCACAAATATTTTGAATTTCTCATAAAAAAATTGTAAAACATTTGACTTGGTCACACTTTGCGTACCCCCTCTTCCCTCCCCTAAATTAGTGACGTATTAAATGGAGAACCACTGGGTATAATGTCAATAAATTTCAAACATGTAATACTTTGATGTGATATGTTGATACTTTGATTAATAACTCTGTTAAACGACGGTCTGTGAGAATTGTCGATGATCCTAAACTCACTTGCCGCCTGGCGACACCCGATGGTAACAACGTCCTCGTCTAGCACTTATGGCGTCCAGCATTTCGGCCTGAGTTGTGAACGAAATTGGGGGTTTTACGAATTACGTGGGACACTCAAAAAGTTTTGAGAAACTAAAAAACTAACTCCTATGGAAAAATATTTTAATTAAATCGTTTCAAAGAACTTTCCACCAGTCTGTATACAAAGTTTCATGCGTCTGAACCAATTTTCGAAACAATTTTTCCAGTCCACCGCAGACACCTCTTCCACGGCCTTCTCAAACGCTGCTAGCGCGTCTTCCGGAGTTGAAAACTGTATCCCTTTAACCTGATTTTTTATTTTAGGTAATAAAAAGAAGTTACACGGTGCCAGATCAGGACTGTAAGGAGGGTGACTTGGGTCTGACCGGTGTGGTGTCCAGGAAGTCCCTCGTTTTGAGCGCTGACTGCGTGGGTGCGTAGTCATGGTGAACCAGTACCCCGCGGAGCCCGGTGTTTGGTCGCTTGTTGCTCATTACAGACAAAACTTTTGGCAGGCATTTCGTTGTATACCATTTGGCGTTGATGTTGCTTTGGTCTTGTAATCGAATTGAAACCAGATACCCCGTCAAAGGGAAGAAAGTAGCGATCAAAATTTTCCCTGCGCTTCTCGATCCTGCGCTTCACTATCGTAGGCGTTGGTTCGTTTTGAAACAGCCGAACTGTCAACTAACGCTTTGTTTCTGGATAGTATTGATAAATCCAGGATTCGTCTCCTGTCATACTGTCGTAAACCGCACCTAGACGAGCCTGCTTCAAATTTTTAAAAAGCCATAAAAGCCATTTAAAGTCGATCAATTGACCATCAATTAATTGATCATCTAAAGAATTGATCATCAGGTTTTAAGCCACATCATAAAATCGTAGAAAATCATTGCACGAAAATTTTCTCAATGCAGATCCATTTTTAAATGAGACACGATAAAACTTGAATATGGCGCTTTGCCAAACTTAGATATAAGCACAGGACTATATTTACACATGAGTCTGGAGAAATTATATGCAATAATGCGAAATCTGGTCTCCAAATCGAAGAAAGTAGAAGAAAAACGTTTTTTTGGTGAGGGCGGCAAAATGCTCATAGCGCCCACTCTAGGGTTAGGTATTTTTAATATCGAAAAATTCAGTTTAAAATTTTCCTTGTAGTGAAAAAATATATTAATAGTATAAAAAGTTATACAATGTCCTGTAAAAGGATTTGTGTAAAGTCATTAAATACCAATTCGTATTATGAATAATGAAGATTAGTTAATTACTGCCTTTGACAACAAACAACAACTTTTTGTCGAGATCCTTTTATCTTTTCGTTTTAATTTAATCTTATCTGTCCATTTTCTATAGAAATGTAATCCGCCATTTTTTATTAAAGCCCTGTAAACAAAGATAAGAATCCTTTGAAGGGACATGGAGCTTGAAATTAATATTTGTATCTTTACAAAAGTACGATGCGGGTTTGATGCTTCATAATTTATTGGGCTTTGCTTTAACACATCATGTTACACTTACTTACGCACTTTACAACGAATTTATTGTTATGTTATATAAGTTGGTAGGTATGTATATATTTTTTTTTTGCTTTTCATTTCCATATTGTTCTGTGGGGAACGTTTTTTTCGTATTCACCGTTTGGCGTAGAGCTACGACTTTTTCTCACTATGAGAAGGGGATTAAACTGGATTATGAACCACACCACCGCAGAATTGTAAACTGAATGCAGCGCCTTAATAGTTTTTTTTTCTAGCTACTGTCTACTATTGTTTGCCACAGATGGGCCTTTACACTACTAAAATGGGCGGTGCTGCCTTTGCTGAAAATAGTTGTGGCAGTTCTCACTATGGCATCCTAGACACGAACATTGGCTTGGCCAACCGCTCTTAAAAACTAATTATGGCTAAAATACCCATCGTTTCGGAAAACATAGGGGTTCTAAAGAGAAGAAACGACAAGAAACTCTTATCCGTCGCCTTTTATATTCATTAAAATCTAACTATAATCAAAGCTCCCAGATATGTTATTGTACCTAATATACCTGATATATCGGGCTTGAGTCGCCGCCAGCTAGTGGCGACGGATTCTGTATTAAACAAATACAAAGCTTGTTAATTACAATTTTTTGTTAAACAATTTTCAACCTTATGGTTTTCAACCTTTAAATATTACAGCACAAAAATAAGTAAAACCTCGAACAATGTTCTCTTCTGAAAAGGTTTTTATGTTTTTATTTGAGATATGTGTATTGCGTAGTCGTTTAGATCATCGATATGGGTACTGTTGTAGGTGTGTACTCTGTAATTCCAAATTAAAGACGCCTTAAATAACAATAATTCAATAGTAGAATTGTTTTTGACGGGTGTTCCCAAATTGTGGCTATCCATAATGTTAACCACAATATATTTTCTAATTGAATCTAGCTGCGCATGTTTAAAATATATATCAATTCGTTTATTTGAGTTGTGTATCACCCAGCTTAATATTGGCCAGTGTCTATTTTTTTTACTTTTAATCCTAATAATGTAAATGATTATGTAAAATAATTTTATTTTAAATAAAACTAATTGTTGTTGTGCCTTGAGTTATTTTTTTTTTTCAGAAAATAATCGATATAAATCGTTAATAACTTTTCTCTTAATATATTGATATTTATTTCCGAAAATCAAATTTGTCAGGTTTTAAGAGCCCTATCCGACCGAAGCGATTACAAAGATTAGAAAGACTAGGCAATCTTTATGGGCTCAGTTTCCTTCGCCTTTAACACATCAAAAAATATCTATGTTCTGTTCTGTGTTGTGGTTTTCCATACTAATATTTTCACAATACTTTCAGGTATAGACCCGCCAATTTTTCTGAGCTCTGAGGGGTGATGTCCCTCAATGAAATGAAAAATGAAAGTAAACAATCAAGAATGAAATCTGGGCGGCTGTCGGCTACTTCTTTCCCATCACCATTTGGCTACATGTCTATGTTCAACACAAGATAGTCCGAACAATAACTGGTGTTAGGCCTGTCACTTAATTTATTTAAATTTTGACTTTGACATTTGCAACCTTGAGGTTAAAATATTTACGGTAATAAAATTGGTGTAATGACTTGAAATTTCCGAACGGTGTAGTATTCCAATTCCAAAGTTGGTTTCAATGTCAAAGCAGCCCCTAGGATTGTCATGTCATTAGTTTCGAAGATTAATAACCCTCCTGATTAGTTCATTTTTTACTAAAGGTACATATATCGATTCTATTCAAAAATATCGATACGACATAAATCGATATTTTTTTTACTAGCCTATCCCTGATTGTAGAACCTACTAAGATATTACTATGAGAACTAATGTAACTAACAGTTGTTTACATTTACGCTGAGTCACTAGTTTAAATTATTAAAGAAAAAAGTTCTACTTTGCTCAGTATTGGCGGATGCATGTCACGTCGTTGGAGCTTCAGGTCGGTGTATTTCAGGATTATGTTTGCTTCACTTTAGTTATACAAGAGCTAACAAGAAGTGTCTCTGGTTAGCATTCTATACATTCTAAGACGTTTAGTGACGCTTTTGTATTCAAATCTAGTTAGTAGTTTTTTTTTATTATAGATGTAGACAACTTAAAAATGTTATGAAAATATAATTGATCGATTTGATTTTGATGGTTGTTGTTCGGCATTAAATTCAACTGCTTTGTTTCGTCGATATAAGGCTAACAGTTATGAATACTCTAATTTTAGCCATTACCGCGCCATGATTTATTAGAATGAGAAGAAAAAAGATTAAAAACTTGATTCGACTATAATGAAAAAAAAGGTTTTTTTTTTAAAATTATTTGCTGCCAAATAAAAAAATATATAACATTGTATGTATTTATAGGCTCTGGGGCTCAGTGGGTAATGACCCGAATGCTGAATCGAGCGGCGTGGGTTCAATGCCCGCACAAGACAAACATTTAATTATTTGCCCTTTCCTGGAGACTGTGTGTTTTCTATGTATATTATGTATATAATTACAAAAAAAAAGTAAAATATATATATATATATATATATATATATATTTGTATCCTTTGTTTGGTATCCATAACACAAACATTGCTTACTTTGGCATAACAGGACTTTGAGTTGAGTATGGACTGCGCAACAGCCTCACAAAATTGGCTACACTTTAGAAAGAGACAAAGCAAACCTGTTGTCTTTTTTCTATCTCTTTCAATTTCAGCAATTTTTTTGTAGATTTTTATGAAAAGAAGTAAAAAAAAAAAATGACACCACAGTTTTGCTTTGTCTTTGTCTTACTTTTGCGACAATTTTTTTTTTCTAGGAAATGCGCTGTCCAGTTTTCTATGTCTGAGGGTTTTAAAATTACTCCCCTTTGAAATTTTTGATTAAAATATCTGTTTTTTATCACAGAAGTCCGAAAGCCTAATTTTAAAAAAGTCAAACCGTATTTGAACCGCAAGTTTGGACTACGATAATGATCAAAATAAATAAGTAAAACTTAAAGTTTTCTTGTTTAATTCATAAACTTAATTTCGACAAACAATAATTGGAATCTGTTTAGTTTTGATCAAGATTGTCATTTCAGAGGCAGTCGTACGTGACTGAAAGTTTGAGTAAAAACAAGGATATATTTTATATTAGGACATTACACACAGCGCCGTCTAGCCAAAAGTAAGCAAGCTTGTGTTATGGATACCAGACAACGGATAAAAATAAATATACCTAATTACTTTTTTTTTGTAAATACATACATATCATATATAAAGGATGACGCGATATGTAACAAAATGTTATCAAAAAAAAATTAAATACAGGTTTAAAGCACTATCACAGCTATGCTTTAGCAAGTTGTGAATTAATAAAACTTTCTTTGCCAAAACTTTAAAAAAGAAAAGGGGTCAGTGTAGCATATTTTTAATAGAACAAAAGTTTATTAATCTTGTTTTCACGTTTGTCAGGATTCAGACTATGATTTTAGTAAAGTTTAGTACTCAGAAGATCTGAAGAAATCTTTTCACAAAAATTGTGATTTATTTGTTATAGTTCCTAAGCTGTAAGTTCGTCAGGAAATAGATAAAACCTCAACTTTAAACAACTAAGGAGATAAATATTTCAACTATGACGAGAAGCATAGAGTCAAGATAACTGTTTAATTTCATTTCTACCAGTCAGTAGATATTTTACTGTGTTCATTAAAATTAAGTTGAAAATCGTCCCGTAAAGATCAACGCTGTCAATCAGTTTCCGGTTCCGGGACGACTTTTGCTACGTAAATTTTAACATTAAGTTTGTGGGCATAAACAAGACGTTTGCTCACGTAAATTTGAGGAAAATAATAATTTTTTTTACCGCCACCTTTTACAAATTAATTTCATTTCTTAGTTTTGGCTGTAGGCCATAAACCATAAAATAGGCATACCCTAGCAAAAGCGTACGTTTCGACTAGTGTACAAAGACCTATTACACTATTTAAGCATACTAAGAGACACGGTTCCACGTACGATAGGCACGTGACCGCACGTCAAAAATTTTGATTTTCTCTATTTATTGTCGGTATAAAATTCAAATATTTGTTTAGAACTATGAAATTAGCAAATTTACTTGGTCATATTAAAATATATTTATTGAAAAAAGAATGAAAAGAATATCACTCTTAGTTTTTTCAACAATTTTAATTTAAACCCAAAAATAGTATGTCAGATATTTTTTTTCTGTATCAATAGGCAAATTATTTTAATATTAGAAAATTCCGTACCCAAAGCGTTCCAACGCAGCCATATCACTAAGCTGTCTGTCCGACTTTTAATGTGCTTTATTTTTTAGACCGATACTAAAATTTAAACAGACAATGTCTTTTTATGGCGGATTTTCTAACAAATTAGATAACACAAAACGCGATAATTTAATGAAGTCTCCATACTGTGAAGGTTATTAAAATTGTTTTCTGACCATTATACTACTGTGACAAAGCAGTGTGAGGGTGGGTCGGGCGAGCAAAAGACGTGTTTTGGTCATTTTTGTTCTATCGATGAAAAGGCAAGATACAAGCTAGAAACTTAAAACGAATTATAAAAACCAGCGAAGTGCAATACGAACTTGTGTATTTTATAAAAGAACGGAACCTTCGGTGCGCCAGTCCGACTCGAACTTAGCCGGTGTTTTTATTCCTCACAGCAAAACCAATTGAGCAGTTCAGTTGACCCTTGGGCAGTAAAGGATAAAATCTTACTACTCGCCTCTCCTACTTACCAATTAACTGACTAATTTAGCTAACTCTTCTAGGTAACAAGGTATAACTTACCTTTAAATGTTTAGGTATTGTTTTTGAGAATAATTTGTTATAGGATAAAGGTGCTCTTATTCGAAATTTAACAACTATTACTTACAATATTAATATAATTTCTAAATAAAAAAAAATTATAAATATTTAACACGTCACAGTTAATAAGCTAGAATTAATAATCCCATCTAATAACAGCGGAACCGCAGCTGTGAATGTACCTGAACATCAGTTCAAAAGATCTATATTTTAGGTTAACGAGTTTGGCATGTGGTAAGGTAAAGTAATAATGTTAGTAGATGGGTACCTCAATCATCATCAACCACTGCCGCAGATTTTATTAAAGATGCAGCTTTCAAATTCAGAGGCAAATCTATTTTTTTCTGGACCAATTCATGTCCTATATTTAATTATCGTGAAAACATAACTTTTGTTCGAAATAAAAACAAATCTACTTTCACTTCCTTTTTAAGTTTTGGCAAAGATATTTAAAAAGTTCCAACGTGCTATTACTTTAAGTTTTGTTTGTTAACAGCACTGAAGTTAATTTTTTGTAGAGATTGTATGAAAATTTTCATAGTCAGGTATTTATTAAACTTAACTGGCCTGTGCAATTTTGGCAGACCACTAGCTGGTTGATTTTAAAAGTGCTATATTTAAGTAACAATTATAATTTTTAATGACCAGAAAAGGTTACAATTTACAGTACAAAGATTAAACAAATAATTGTAAAGTAGGTGTAGGTGAAACTTAAGTACCTTAACTAGGTCTAGCCTGTTCTTAAGGGCAATTTGCTCTTAAGTGAATAGTTTTGTTTTGCGTGCGTGCGTGCGTATGTGTGTGTGTCAACCCATTTATGGCGACTGGTCAAAGTTAGTTGGTGCAACCCAGCCTTATTTATTTCTTGTACTTATTTCAATGAAAAAATCGTCTGCGGTATAAGATCCTTAGGATAATTTTTTTTTTTGCTCTACTGCCTTCCGTGTACCACGATCCTACAAGCTTTAGACTAAAGCTAGCGTATTCCCTATCGTATCTTCAGACATATTGCACCTATCAACGCGGGGCTTGCACCCTTTTTTTTTTGCTATTCTTTTGTCAAGGAACTGATATTTTGCTAAGCTGGTTTTCGGTATAACATGGTCGTACTAGTTTAATAATAACGCTAGTGTAGCCAATTTCGTATCTTTGGACCTATTGCACCTATCAACATGGGGTTTGCAACCTGTTTTTTGGTAATTTTTTGCTATTGTTTTGCCAAGGAACTGATATTTTGCTCCATCGGTTTCAGAGATACCATGGTCCTGCTACCTTAAGACTAACTTTTTTGTTGCTATGGTTTCGAGATATAAAGGTGTTGCTAGCCTTAACCTAAAGCTAGCAAGATTATGGTATATCGGAATTCGACGTAGAAAAAAAAATCCTTTGGCAAATAATAGCAAAAAATTAGAAAAAAAAATCGCTTAAGTAGCACCGCGGCCTTATGATGTGGCTACGCCTGCTTTATAGACACACGATAACTGTATGGTGTCATCCGCTTTTAATAAAATAACACATCTTTAAGTATTATTATTAAAATTGTTACATTATCGTCAAAATTAGCAAAAAGATGCGTTTTATAACTTAAAGATTTTTTTTTTTTGGCTTGATTAATCAGTGGTCGCCTGCCCTGCTTTACTTTCACCTAATTTAATGTCTTATTCACTACAATAATTCCAACAATTCATTAAAATTAGCATCTGAAGAGCGCAAGACTATTTTGGTGTAATTTATTTTGCTGCATAATGTAATTAAATTGTAAACAAGAAAGGCTACATCCCGCGATCGAATTAACGTATCGTAACAGTCTGTGTTGAAATAAACAGTAAATTTCAGCCGAAGCTTCTGTACCATTATCTATAAAAACGGCAAAAAATCAGTTTTGTTTGTTATATTAAAATAAATCAAATGTTTAAGGGGGGCTGTTAAATATTTGTTTTATTTTAATTTTTTTTTTTTTTTAAAGTGACTATATAACTAAATATTCTGTGAATATTTTAAGCATCTTCCTGTTGCCGTTATCAATATCGACCATACTCTGTTTGTTGTATGGAAGCCCCCTTAAATATTTATTTAATTTTGTTTTTAGCATTTGTTGTTATAGCGGCAATAGAAATACATCTTCTGTGAAAATTTCAACTGTCTAACTATTATGGTTCATTAGATACAGCCTGGTGACAGACGGACTGACGGACAGCGGAGTCTTAGTAATAGGGTTCCGCTAATTACCCTTTGGGTATATACATAATTACCAAATCAAAAATTTTGTAGAGAACTAGCCCTAAAGGGGACATTTGTGTCGTAACATACAGACAGACAGACAGACTTATATATGAACAATACAATCAAATCACAAACTATACACTTTTATCGGCATTCTGAAAAGGAATGCTAAATTTATTCAAATTACCTGCAATTTTTTAATATTAGACTTACAATTTTATTTAGATGAAAATTCATTTACAATGAATTCTTTGAATCTAAAAGCCTTTATTTACATTTACATTTGTAAAGCTACCTTTAAAATAATTTAGAGCGAGTTTTTTTTTCTTTTAACTCTCCACAGAATATTTTACTGAAGGTTTGTTCTAACACATGTGAAACAATAAAAGATTTTATATAAAACGTAACAATGGTTCTAACACGCAAGAGTAAACCTTAGTACCTATACATAATTTAAAATAATCTGACGGTAACCAACTACCATTTGAATATGTACATTGTAGATTTACATACTTCTTTTTTGACGCAGACAGGTTTCCTCATAATGCATTTTCCTTCACAAAAACGCCAGTAGTGGAATTAATTATAATCAATGTTGATGTTTGAGACATGAAGAAAGAGTCCGCCGCTCTAGATGCGAAGCGAAATCGATTTTATACCTATTTCAAATTTACCTGATTTTTTTTCGGTCAAGGTGGGATTTGGAGACTCAAAACTAAAAGAATCAGGATTATCAAGTAAAATCAGGACATAATAAGAAAACAGACAGCATAAACATAAGTTAAAGTTGTAATTGTTAGAATACCTCATAATATTTTCGTTGTTGTATAACAATATTATGATACAGAGTTAAAACGGGTCTTACCACGATACAATTGAATCGACTGACTTGAAAAGTATATTTTATTCACAATGTGTATGATATTCTGTAATGACTTTTAGTATATTTTGAACACACTTGCTCATAAAGTAGCCTTCACTGCGCCGTTTTCAGCACTTTAATAGCGTCCATTACGCACTTGTGTGGTAACGACAACCGCACAAGTGCTATCGAGTTAACAAATATTTTTTTATTTTTACCAAAAAAAAATTATACCTATGAACTAACTATTAGATTTCATTAATTATCAACTTTTTAACACTATGATAAGTACTAACTGACCATGAAGTGTGTTAAAAACAGTCGTATGACACTCGTGAGCTCTGCTCAATATACACTCGGCTGAATTCCGCGCGCCATTGACTCGGGCTATAACCTACAACCTCGTCTGTTAGCTTTCTTGTATTATTATGTACTATTACTTGCACATCGTTTGCATTATTAAAAGCCATTGCCTGAAAATGTATGGACAGGAGATGCAATTTTTTTCTTTCGCCAGAAATAAAATCTAGTTAATAACTAGAGGACTATATAAGAAATCTATATGAGAAAAAATTTGTTTTCTAACCCGCAACCATATACCACAATATAACGGGCTGCTAGTAAATGGCACTATAATAGTTGCTATTATTTTTTTATTTTGAAAAAACTCGCTTTTCCGCGTAATTTGTTTACTCTGTTGTCCTCTGTGTGGACTTTACTAATATACCCTTTGTCTATCCTCGGATGGTAATCGTTCTTTATTCTAAGTTTCATCAAAATCAGTTCAGTGATTTAGCCATAACAATGTCGGAACGACAAACAGAATGGGAAGTAGGAATAGGAATAGTAGACCATAGTATTTTCACGTTTTTAAGCACTTGAGAGAGAGTAGGTAAGAGAGAAAAAGTCAAAGCCACACTAATAATGAAGAGATGTACGCAATGGGGCGGAATTTGATGGGGGAGCTGATTCCTTTGTCACGACTATCCTATATAACTCCCTTTTCTGACTTCCGGACACCTGATTTTTTTTTCACCAAAAATAAACCCTAATCTTTGATATAAGGACTATGAAGGTTATCTATAAAAGCAAATAAATAAGGTCTGAAACCCGTAACCTTACCGAGATGAACAGAGAAGAAAATATTTATGTCACATTCGCAACAATGATATTTTTCAGGCGTTATTTAAGTTAAGTTATTTCGACATTTTGTTTGTATATTACACCAAAAAACTTGTAGTACGCTGTTTCTTGTATGTTTTAACTATCGGCAGTATGAATGATGTTTTACAATCTTTTTGTGATATTTGATAGGCAAAGCCTGACAAGAAAAATAAGAAATGTCCTAAGGAATTGCCATTAATCCTTTTTAACCTTTGTTACGTAGGTTTCTACACAACTAGTCCGGTCTTTTGCTGTCCACGTGACAAAAATAAATCAGAGTCTAATAAACACAACCAGCAACTTGAACAAAGTCAAGTAGGGAAAGCCAAGTCGTTAAAATAATTGTACACAGTATAATCCAATAAATACAGGCAAGTAATAATCCAAAAAAGCGTATTAAGTGTACACATCCCATTAAACACAGCCAGGTCACTATTCAAAACGTAAACAGAGTCCAATAGGGAAAATCAAGTCGTAAAAGCAATCGTACACAGTTTATTAAACACAGCCAAGTCACAATTTGAAATGTATACAGGGATGGAAGTAGGGAAAGTCAAGTCGTAAAAAACATCGAACATTGCAAAGATCACGTCAGTGGTGACAAAATTTGCTACCCCATTCCATCCTTCCCTATTTCGTTCATCGTTTTGTACGTAGTTTACATTATCAGTGTAACTTTTTCTCTTTCTTTCTTAAAGCGCACACTATGGACGCCGCGAAGACGCAATGAATACGCATCACATGAGTACAATAAAATAAGAGATGTAAGCAATAGCGACTTAGTAGGCCACTCAATAGCAACCTACGCCACACCCTGTACACATAATAAATAAATATTTTTAGATATCACACACAGTGCCATCTGGTCCCAAACTAAGCAAAACGGATAGAAATAGGTACTCATATATACATTTTTTTTTTGAAAATACATACATATTATAATGGAAAATAGCCTGTGTTAATACAAACACAAATATTCATCACATAAATGTTTGTCTTGTGCGGGTATCGAACCCACGGCCCTCGATTTAACAGTCAACTGATTATCCACTGAGCCACAGAGTCGACATACTTATTAAAGTAAAACACCAAGCACTTAAAACACAAGCGGCTTCAGAGAAACTTCCTCCCGCGAACGCTTAAGTTGTGGGATGAGCTCCCTGCCAAGGTATTCTGCAACGACTACAGTATGGAGTTCTTCAAGAAAGAAGTTATTAGATTTCTGAAGGGTCGGCAACGCGCAAGTGATACCCCTGGTGTTGCAAGCGTCCATAGGCTACGGTGACCGCTTACCATCAGGCGGGCCGTAAGCTTGTTTGCCACCTTAGTGGTATAAAAAAATAAAAAAAAAAAAAACTTAATCCTTTTATCCCCACTTCCTTGCCTGTTATCAGTTGCGTTGTTACGACTAAATCACTCAACTGATTTTGATGAATTTTAAAAAGGAGAATAACTACCATCCGGGGATAGACATAGGGTATGTAAATAAGTCAACGCCGGGCAAAAGCTAGTATTTTCATATACAAAATAATGCCTGTAAAAAATAATAGCAACTATTCAGCCCGTTATACTGTGGTATTGTTACGGGTTAGAGACCTATTATTTTCTTATATAGAATTCTTATATAGTTTTCTAATTATGACATACGAAATGTAATGTGTGTGTTCTGGCTAAGAGAAAAAAATTGCATCTAAAAGGGCCATAGGCCTTTATGTCTATCGTGCCTTTAAGTAAATAATAAAATAAAATTTGTAAAAAGTTGTGCTTGGGTAAACATCAATGAAATTTTCATTAAATATTTATTTCAAACACAAAACTTTTCAACAAAACGTGAAGATCTTACACAAAGTGTGATGACGCGTCTTAACGTTCACGTGCGAACAAACGACGTCATTCCACGTACAATCACGTGACATGATGCCATCCTGCACCCTAACCTCACGTTGGAAACCGTTTCATCTCTTCCCAACATCCCAAAATCAATTTTCACTTTTTCGTGTAGCACTTTTACGACGCACTTGGGAAGGTGATATTTTATCAACTTACTTTTTCTATTTCTTTTTTTTGTACAACAAACCAAATAACTATTTGTTGAACTCGTTGTATTTTTGCAAAACAAAAAAGACGTATACGTAGATTGGCATAATAATAGAGAAAAGAAAAAGGTTTGTGGCCATCGGATCGCCTTTGATCAAATCTGATATACAAATCTTTTGATTTGGTTCTTATTTATTGCCTTGTATATTAATACGACAAGTGCGAGAATGCTGTGGTCCTATTCTGTAATTGATTAGAAGTTGATTAGTCGGCCATTTTAATTAGATGTACCATGTATTCTACTTACTAAGCAAAGTACTTACTGCAAAGGAAAAATTATGAAATATGTCAAAAATAGCCATTTAAAATATTGGCCAAGCGTAAATCGTATGTTGTACCAACTTGTGTTCCCTTGAAAACTTGTATATGTATGGGGCTCTTTTTGGATACCCAAGGCATCCAAAACTTTAAGGAAATGCTATTTATCTGTCTATATGTTCGTATGTCTGTCTGTCTGCCGCTTCATCCTTTTATATGTTTTTTTCCATAACTACTAAAAAATTTAAAAATGTGAAAGGAGTTTGTTGTTAATTGTTTACTTCGAATTTCCGCAAACTATAGTAATAACTATGTGCATAAATTATGCAAAACTAAGACTTAAAACTCGACCTAAACAATGTCTTAACCTGTAAGGGGAATTTCCTAAGATGAGGTAAATTACTAATTTTTATGCGCAATCACGAGAATACTCACGGACAAGACGTGAGTATGAAAATTTTATTTAACTTATACATTCCGTCTTTTTTTTATATGAAAGTAACATTAGTTTTAGACCTAGCTGCGGAATCCTTGTACATTTGTCAGAAAACCACCTGTTGGAAGTAGCTGTTCTTTGCTCAAATAGAAATAAAAAAAAATGTACTTTAGCGCAGAAATGAAATAAAAAACCGGTCAAGTGCTCGTCGACCTCACGAACCAAATGTAACGTACTTAATAATGTATATTCCTTACTAGTTTGTTTTTAAGATATTCTCTGTAACAAACCAAAGGTTCCGTACGAATGCATGACCCTGACTCGCAGTTGACCGGTTTTTATTAGGAGAACCTCTTAAATAACACATTGTCTGTAAAAAAATCTGTAAAAGATAGAAGACTTTAAATTTTGCACAGTCAAACAGATAGGCAGACAGACAGACCAACAGATAGTGTAAGCTTTCTAATAGACATCAACCACGTACCCAAAATTAATGTAAATTCGAAAATTAAATTTTCACTGTTGAAATGTGATTCCATTTGTTTTGTAGTTCGATTCCTTGCTGTTTTTCCCACCCCTATATTTGTATGTAATCTAAATATTTTTCGGAATCTTACAGGGAAGTACCCAGGTCGGCTGTTGGTCTTGTACTGTCTTAGTGCGAGCGTGAGTTGATATTCATTATTGACAAATCACTTATGAGTTTCATAATAAGATGGACCATATTGCTGCTCTATTGGGTACGTGCTCGATGGTAATAGAGCTCCATTACCACCCTTTGGGTTCGTAACTCTAAAAATCTGGCTATATGTTGGACTACAGCAGCCAGCGCACACAGGCAGGGTTTTGAAAATTCTGGGCCAAAACCTAATTGAATTGAAACCTATTGATCTAGTTTTAACATTGTACGTGACTTATTTTTTTACCTAAGAGGCTTTTAAGGTATAGCTTATGATTATCCTAATAATATTTTTTACAAATCATTTACTCACAAGGCACTATATTAAGGTTTATTTTTGTTTCAATTAATTTAGAATTAAAATTATCTTCTCGTAGAAATAGAGGTGCTGTATTCTTAGCGTTTCAAGAATAATTTACATGATACATTATAACATGATACATTATAACATGATACATTATAACATGATACATTATAACTTTGGAGGCTGTACGAGTGACTTTATTTTTATATTCAACTAGCTGTCCCGGCGAACGTTGTTCCGCTGCCGTCCCTCTGTACCCGGCGAAAGTTGGTTTTTACCTATAGTGCCCGAGTCCGGCTCGCACTTGACATATCGAGATAAAAACTATCCTATCTTTTAAGTTGGATCAAATAACAGATATTTACGAAGTTTGATCAAAATCGGTTCAGTAGTTTAGGAGTCCATTGAGGACAAACATTGTGACACGAGATTTATATATATTAAGATAAGATTAGTTTTAATAATATCATAAAACCAATTTATAAATTACGACATAAAAACTATTTTATAATACTTTAAAGTAGAAAATTCAATAGAATTCAACTACATTTAAAGGGTAAAAAACGGGACATTATTACTAAGACTTTGCTGTCCGTCCGTCTGTCCGTCTGTCACCAGGCTGTATATCATGAACCGTGATAGACAGTTGAAATTTTCACAGAAAATGTATTTCTGTTGCCGCTATAACAATATAATATTCTATAACATAAAATACTAAATTGATATTTGATTTATGGTCAATTTTATATTAAATAGCAATGTAGCTCTGATTTGTTTTTCCTTCAGTTACGTTGTCGTCGTCTCAGCCGGCAGACGTTCGATAATAATCACCGTAGGCCACAGCGGCCGTTCCTGAACCTGGTTTTCGAGGGTGCTTAATTGAAATATTTTATCAGTTTTTTAAAATTCAAGATAGTGGATACGATATCGCGCCCATGTTTTGGCAAAAATATCTTTGATATATTTTTTTTTATTTTTATTGTTTTGTTTTACTTGTAATGATTTATGCACCTACTTTTTCATTTGCTAGAAATATATCTACGTACAATAATAATACATCAGACACTCTTCTATCGTAAGTATCTCACAATAATCTATATAAATGTAACTTTCGAATAATTTGACGTCAAGTGGTTGATAATAAAGGACGCTAATTCGAAAACTGTGTAACGTTATCAAATATCCAAATCGCATGAAAATTCTGTCGGTATCTCTTCAAGTATTTTTTGTTTCGTATCGGGAAAAATCTATTTTAGTAAACGGAAAAATTAGCTTTTATTTAGAAACAATTGATCAAGACAACAAACTTTACTACTGCACTATTTATTATTGGTGCATGAAGTTAAATAGTAAATCTACAAATAACCTCATCCTTAGTCAAAGGCGAAACACGACAGGACAATCTTGTTTAGTTAAGAAGTTCCTATGACCTCCTTCCAACTTTATCTTAAGACCCTTGACACCTATCTAGGGCTGCAGTACACAAACCCAACGAGGCCACAAGCAACAGGACAGCTATATTTAGTTAAAAAGTTCCTATGTCCACCTTCTGTTTTCATCAGACCCTGGACACCACGTCCTCGTAGATCTCAAGTCAAAACAAATCTAGCGAACCCAAACACGGCAGGACTATTTTGTTCAGTTGAAGAGTTCCTACAGTATTATGAAATATATTTAGGGTGTAAGTAACTTTAAGCTGAGTCTACATTTTTATACAGTACAGAAAGAGACAGCACTAAACTGTTCCCCGTTACAGTGAGTTTTGACACGTGGCTATTATCAACTTTTAGTTGTTTTTGATTCGAATATGTTCTAAGGCTTTGTTACAATTGCACGCCTCATAAGCGGAGCGGTGAGGTTGTGCTCTACTCTCGACATGTCAAAAAACCCAGTCTTTCGAAACTTAAATGTCGTTTTTTTTTTTAATATAACACTTACAGGATAATATGAGTGCACTAATATGAAGTTAAATAATCTGTCTAGCACATATGGTACATTTTATAAACAATTATTTTGTTTAATATAATAAATAATAACATTAAAACTAATCATTCTTGGACGTCCGTGAGTCTGTGTTTATGTGACCATGTATGTGGCAGAGAAATTGGTCGAAAAATTCATCTTACCGGAATACTTTTGTTTTTAATATATAAAGTATTACACTGTGCTGATTCCTAGTTAATATTAGCGTTCTAAGTACTGTCGTTTAATTATAATTTATAAAAAACTAATATACCACTGTATACTGTATATCTATATATATATTTTTTATTTTTATTTTATAATATATTTTTTCCTCACCTTATTTGTTATTTTATTTTAAAAAACTTGAGTTTTTGTTTTAGAATATTTTTTTTAAATGTGAATGACCGCTATGAGGCGTGCACTTTTGGATTTTCCAAATTATTAACTTTTACTCTCTGTCAATTAATGATTGCTCGCTAAAGATGCCTTTAAACTATTGGTAATTTAATTTAATTTTTTTTCAATTGTTCTTGGCTGCTTATTAACATTCAATACGAAACACAGGCCTGAGCCTCCATTGGGTAACACCACTTCGGGCTCCCAATTTTCTTACCCACCTACTTCATGGTACCTTTTGCGTTTGATTTAAATGGACTATCTAGCTGAAGAACGTGCCACACAGCGCATTTTAATACACTACCTAGTACTCCAAAAGCAGTCTGTTCTAACAGTAGGTTATTCGTTTTGCGACATATGTACTGACCGCTCCCATTACACCCCACTGGATTTGCTTATAGTAGGTAAAACTAATCCAAAAACTTAAAGCACATCGAGAAATGGACAGGGTTTGTGCTTTGAAGTTTTAATGGATTTGATTTTCAATGAGGACGTCTAAATCTAAAATTATCACGAATAAATCAAAACCATATTCTGTGTGAGTATACATAAAAAGCTCGTTAGTATAGATTTTTATATGAAAACAAATTAGAGTCCTTATATATGAAGCATTTCCAAATCAGTAATTGATTTGCCGTCAACACGTCTAGTAATTGGTGTTCGAATGACATAAGCTAAATAGACGGACGCATTTACGTTAAATGATTAACGTGATTTGTGGCGCACTGACCCGTAAACTAGATATTAAAACAACTAACAAGGGTCCAGGTTCGGATAAAATATAATTCTGCAATATAAAAGGCTGTTTAAGTACAATGCTAATGACTTTTTAGTGGCCCTTACAACGTAGGATAATAAATCAGTGGCGCGTGCGACTTTGTTCAAGCGGAACAGTATAAAACTTTTTTTAAAAGGTAGATACTAGATTTGTCAATCTAGGACCTGTACGAAGTTATGTAGAGTAATATATTCATGACAACTTTATGTATGTATATTTATTACTCGTTATGTACGAGGCGGTATCTTTTTACAATCCTCTTTATTCCTGCGTGACAAATCGACACCTCAGTGCTTATTTGTCCTATCTACTTTGGTCACATTTTACAGTAGAAGAGTCTTAATATTAAGAAAAGCCTTCAAATCTAGAAAATAAAGTTCTTTTTTAAATAGAGCAAACAACTCTTCTACTGTAAAATGTTACCAAGGTAGATAGGACAAATAAGCACTGAGGCGACGAAATGGTGTAAGTGTGTAACATGTGGTGAGCCCATCGCCGCACCACTAGTTATGGTACAGTATATATGGACAAGGTGGCTTTGTTTAATCGTATATACCATGTTGTTAATCACCAGCTATGAAAATAAAAAATGGTGCGGTAGCAACTTGAGCACAGGCAACAAAACAAAAGAGCAAAGGAGATAAATCAAATTAGCACCCTCAAAATCCCAAGAGAACATAGTTTCATCGAAATCAGAGACCTTTTCAATAAAATGTATTTTTTATGGAGAAAAAATATATTTATATTAATAAAAACATACTGCTGCTAGTTCAATATTTCTGTCAGAGAAGAGACTGCAGGATTTCTGCAAGAAGAAGTTAATGAGTGATAAAATGTGACTAATATCAACGCCTATCTTCTTTGGATTGTGTTTAGTTAAACTAAGTTCATATTATAATATGACAGATTGATTAATTTTTTATCATGGAAAACAGCGTTTACATTCTTGGCAAGGTCCGCAAGCGACGCCAAGAGTTAGTGTGCACAATTACTGCACACAGTTGAAAGTACAAAAATCACACAACAATATTTAAAGACGATGGTTTTTTCGAATAACGTAGAAGCACAGTTTCAGGCTTTAGCAAATATGAAAGAACATAATAAGTCAGGAAAAAAAATTTTCTAGTACATGCTCGTACCTACAATAGATATTAAGGAAAATTATTATTATAGAAAAAAACCGATTCACACTTCACCTTTTTAAGTAGCCTATGTCCTTTCCCGGGACTCAAAATATCTCCATGCCAAATTTTATTTTAATCTGTACAGCGGTTTAAGCGTGAAGAGATAGCAGACAGAGTTACTTTCGTATTTATAATATTAGGAATATCTGCCGAAGAAACTTTGATAGCGCGATGTAGGACGCGAGACCTAAGCCTTAATTGTAGCTGTGCAATATGATCCGCTAAAATAGAAAAACCCAGTCTTAAGACAAACACAAATAATAAATTGTCTTGTGCGGGAATTGAACCCACGACCCTCGATTCAGCAGTAGGATCATTACCCGATGAGCCACGGAGCTGGCTCTTCGTAGAATTAATAAATACATGATAATTATACATACATATAAAACATCTTTCTTCGTTTGAGAGTCCCTAAAGGTTGGCATCATCAAAAAAGACATATCGTAAAGCCATATCTTTGGCTATATCATCCATATGAATAAATATTTTCATAAAGTCAAAGTCAAAGTAAAATGGTTTATTCAAATAAAGATTTTACAATCACTTTTAAATCATCAAAGTTATAAAATATTATTTTTTGAACCCTCCCACCTTCCCGCCGGTTCACAATGTTGTTGATTTCTACCGAGAAGAATCCGGCAAGAAACTCGATAGTTACACAGGATGGCGGAGTGTTATTTTCGACAATTTTTTTTTATATATCTATTTTAAACTAGTCGATCTATCGACTAAAACAGTTACCGCGATAAACAAGCCATGAGTAAATAAATTATAAATATCTCGAATTCGACATTATCTCTATCAGCACAAGAAAAAACGAGACGAGAAACGAAAAGAAACAAGAATCAGAATCAGAAACCTGGTTCGAGGTTAGTCCTAAGACTGCATCTTTGCTATGATAATATTAATTTATATTAAACGTTACATAATATGTAGATTTTGAATTTTGATCATTAATAAGATATACAGCCCGTATATTTTATTTACATTTATACAAAATATTTATTATTTTGACATAGGTACATCCTGAATACTTTTACTTATACAAAGACTAGCTAGATTATTTAAATAGTTTTTTCTGCGGCTGAAACAGTTGGTAATTGTTCGAATAGATTTTTAAGCAAACTAAACCGCCGAGAACTATTTCCCCATTTTACAAGGAAAAGGTAGTCTAATTTTTGGTATATATCATTACTTAAGAATAGCTAGAGGAATTAGATATTCCTGCGTACCTATGGACATAGAATATTTTCTGCCTAGATCGAAAATGACGATAATTGTTCAAGATGTCAGAAAAATCATACCGGCTGTGAGCTTTTTAAGTTGCTGTTTAATAGTTACATTTTTAAGATATATTTCTAACAGATGGCGGCGTTGGTTGGTTTATCGACATAAATATGATTTGAATTTCTAACATTCCATAATAAATTGCACTTTATTCAGTTTTCGTATCTATCCATTGCAATTACCATTTTTTTGTAGATTAATAAAATAATAATCGATATAGCGAAAATGGCCATTCGTCAGAACCAATTTAGTGGTAATCACCTTTCCAAATAATTGTAATTATGTACCTGATAGGAGGGTTTATGGAAAAACCCACAACCTATTAAAATATACTATCAAGGAAATGGAAGCTTCCCTTGTTAATACTCGTGCTGTTAGATTCCTCTTGAAAATTAAATCTGAATAGTTCCTGTATTTTGAAGAACTTGAAGCACAGTACAAAGATTTATTCCTTTTATCTTTAGGGAAACATTCAAATTTTCTTTAAAACATCAATCTCAGAATCAATCTTACAAAAAAAAATCGAATCTTTTCTATTTGTCACTCTTTTGAATACAAAATTTAAAAGTCCGTCGAAGTAAATAAGTTTGGCATTTCTTGCCTGTATGGATATAGAAATTTACAATAATTTTGAATTACTCATGCAAAAACGCTAAAGCTATTTACACACTAAAAATTACAAATTAAAATAATTCACTCACTACACAGTGTATATGTTATATGTTATATAGATAAACTAACTTACTTATTATTACTTATATAACATATCCGGGTTCTATACATTTCTAATAGCTGGCGGTGTAAGTTAGTCTATTGACATAAACATGTCCAGGTTCTATATATTTCTAACAGATGGCAGTGTAAGTAAGTTTATCGACATAAACATGTCTGGATTGGGTATATAATAGAAACCCGCACGTAATACGTGTGTTGTAAAAGATGGCGCTATAGCGCTCAACTTTAAGGGCAGACAACGTCTGCCGGGCCAGCCAGTAGTTAATATAAAACAAAATATACGAATATTCTTTCTCCCATTTTTTTAAGGACATCCATAGACATAGGTGCGGTAAGTTTTTTATATCTTTCAAATGAATTCTTGGAGAACTTCATATTATTAGCGATCCAGGATTTTATTTTCGAGTTTAGTCCACAGTTTTGAGAAAAAGATTAACATACAAAGGATTTCTAATATAAAACCACAATACTTGCAAAAAAATATTATTTCGTGGAAGGGAAAACACCTTTCCTGAATTCACCTATAGGCTTCATATTGTTATTTAGTAAAAAGTAAAAGTTTAATATTCGTAACTTCTATTTCGTATGCCTTGTTCATAAGTAGGTATGTACAAGACGGCTTATTAATTGATTTTCCATTGACACGACGTAATTGGTATCTGAATAACATGAAATAAATGAAAATGACGTAGAGTGTACTACATCATTTTTAATTAACAAACCCGTTAACAATATATGTGTACGGGTTGGCTTGTTTGAAGAAAATATTATTCCAACGAAAAAACTTACGTTGAAAAGGGCCAAGACCCAACTCCCTCCCAAATAATCTGTCTATACATGATTCGTATTTTCTATTCCACTTGTCCTTTATTATTTTTAATTACCTATGTTCAAATATTCCTGAGCTTGGCCAGTGTCGCAATCAACTATGAAATATTAAGCTGAAATACAGTGACACATTGATTAATCATTCTCTCTGGAACTATCAAATTTGGGTAGATAAAATTTAGACTGAAGGTTTATCTTGGCTCTCAGATGGTTACCTTATAACGAAATTTGAGAAATTTAAAATCGTGTTCGAGATGTGGGCATTAAACTTTTCCTTCAGCCACGAGTTTAGCTATTTTCAGCGGCGAAACACACAAGGCAACTACATTATTATAAATTACAAAACTGGCCAAGTAATTCTCAAGAATATTAGAACATAGGTAATTCAAAAACAACCCAATGGATAATTGGAAGTGGTATCAGATACGGCTTGGTTAAAATTTTTAGATATCAGTACATTCATAGGCAGATTTTTGTGAGGGGGTTGGGACATGGCTTTTTATAACAAAATATTTCAAGCCTAAAAGACACTAGATATACGAGGTCTTTAAAAACTTGCTGCAATGCTTCGTGTGAAGATACTAGCATCTATTATCGCTTAGATCAGCGTTCCTGGACTTGATCTGGCAAACTGCCGTGCTCTCATGCTGTATATTAGAGTTATTAGGTCTTGGTAACCTTAAATATTCCATTCCAGGAAATCCAACTGGGCCACAACAATTTTGAGAAGGAAGCCGATACGAGGATCCAGCTAGGGTGGGCAGCATTTGGTTAACTTCGTCAAGTCTTCACGGCGCCTATACCGCAAAGTCTGAAGGCGAAAGTCTTTGATCAGTTGCGTCTTGCCAGGCATGACTTACGCCGCCGAAACGTGGACACTTACAGCAGGGCTGATCCACAAGTTCATGATCGCACAGCGCGCAATGGAGCGAGCTATGCTCGGAGTGTCTCCAAGGGATCGAATCCAAAATGAGAACATCCGGATGAGAAACAAAGTTACCGACATAGCTCGCAGAATTAGCAAGCTAAGTGGCAGTGGGCTGGCCACATCTGTCGGATGACTGATGGCCGATGCAGCAGACGTGTCCTAGAGTGGAGACCGTGTATGGGAAGGCGAAGCGTGGGACGCCCTCCAACCCGGTGGACTGGCGACCTTAAAAAGGTGGCTGATGGTGGCTGGTGGTGGCTGGATGGGGGCTTATGTCCAGCAGTGGACCAATATGAGTTTCATTATTTTAGCTACATAGCAAGGTTTTTGTCAATAATTATGTAAAACCAAACTAATAACAATGATAGGCACGGAATACATATATTAATTATCCGCTGAAAGTGAATCCGAATCATATTTTTTTCCATACAAATTTGTATTGCACAAATTATTCATAACTATAAACATTTGGTTATAAATACGTTATTTATAATTATCATTAGTTATTAATTTATAATTTTCTTTTACCTTGCTAGCAAAAAATTTGTCTTACTTGTAATTAAGCAAATAAATCTTTCAATAATTGCTATCTAAATTTGAACACCCCTTAGTATAATTGTGATTTTTTAATTACATAGTTTATAGCTAAGCTACTGTCCGCATTGAGCAGGTTAGGCTGTCCGTACTCCGTGAATCTATCAGTTCGTCAGGACGTTTTTTTTACATGTGTCGAGGTGTAAATAACTATGTTTATGACAGCGCATTTAAAAGATTATTTTATTTTAATTAACTCCTAACACAAAGTAATATTAAGGCTAGAGCGCGCCTCCACGTAATGCAAAATTAACGATCCCATAGCAATAAAAAAACACGAGGAACACACATTTGTTAAACTCCCTTGAATTATGCCATTTTACAAACAAATTCTACGAAACATTAATATTCATTGTAATTACAGTTTTATAACATACTTATTTCACATAAGTAAATACCTTGTTTTGTTTATATACCGATATACTTTACGAAGAGCAGTTTATTTTTATTGTTTATAAGGTATATTTGCATCTCATTCCATGCCTTTTATTCCTATCGTTTATGCATTATTTTTTTCGTAGTAGAAGAAGTTCATTAAATTGATATTTTTTTTCTTGATTTACTGTAGTAACTTAAATCGACAATTTGAACAAAACTTTAACTTATGTACAATAAAAACGAAATTACTTACACTTAGGTATTATAATGCCAAAAAATCGTTAAGAATCGATAAAAAAATATTTTTTTTATACCACTAAGGTGGCAAACAAGCACACGGTCCAACTGATGATAAGCGGTCACCGTGGCCTACGGACGCTTGTAACAACAGGGGCATCACTCGCGCGTCGCCGACCCTTCAAAAACCCAATAACTTCTTTCATGAAAAACCCCATACTGAATGATTTGTAGCGTGTCAGCCTTAGTACTTAGAAAACAAGAAAAGACATTCTTCTCAAATACCAACGTCATTCTTCAATAATAATCAGTAAAAGTTACGGGATATGATCTAGGGTATTACCAGATTGCATTGATATTAGTATTGGTGCCTAATCAAAGATTATTAAGCGTGTTATCATTATTGCTCAGCGTTAAAATGCTGCCATCATTATACTGCAAAAATCTTTTCTGACCCGGTGGTCCGAAATCAAAACCACAGTCGCCATATTAAAATGGTGTGAACTTACAACGACACTAGCGACCAAACACCCAAAATCAGAATGACGGAAAAGTCTGTTGCACTGTATGCATTGTCGTAAATACTAAAAATAAGTTAAGCTGACAGATTTCGCTTAAAGTTTAATTGTTATTAAAACGCAAAAAGAGACAGGGTTACACCAAATATATATAAATAATAGGTCCGGAAAGTTGCCATTGGTTCTATACCAGGAAACCAGCTAGCTTTCCACTGTAAAGACTCCTGAAACGAGTTACATATGTAAAAACACAGTCGACACAGAGAATCTGCAGATAAATCTGACCTTCGAGCTCATGAACCGCAAGCATATTATCCAGTAGGTGGTGGTTGAACGTACGCAGAGCCCTCACCCACCGAAGGAAGGCGGGTGGCGTTTCCACTGCACTCTCTTAGTGACTTTCTTTTTATATAAATATATACAAATAGACTTACCAATGGGCTGTTTGCGTACAATGTGTCGTACGACTCTGCCTTAGACGTCACATTCCTTAACTTGAAGGGCTTTTTCAGCGAGGGTGGTGGTTGCGGAACACCATGCTTATGCGACGGTGATGACTGCTGGTTTCCTGGCTCTCCTGCACCACTTACAGCCACGTGGTTAGAGTTTGTTTTGTTCTCTTTCACTGATTTACTGTTATGTGTCAAGTTGTTCTTAGTAAAGTTACCGAGCTGTTCGAACATGCTCGTCAAGTGCTGTGACATCATTTTGGTGAATTAGGTAGATCACTTCAGTCTTTATTTCAACCGAAGTCGAACATACGATATTGCATGATTGTCACATCTTAAGAGTTGATTCACAGTCACATATACATAATATCTGCTGATTAAAATTATTTAATTTGGGTGTAACGGAATAAATTGAATGAGATGAAAGTTCGTCTTAAGTCTCATCATGGATTGTCACATAACCATTTTTTGTTTTGAACGAAGAAGATACTTTGATTTTGTATTTATATATTTTGTACATTAAATAAATAAACATTAAAAAAATCAAACTGACTTGACAAATAAACTTTAATATAGATAACAATAAAATATAGTTGCATATGTGTAGCTAGATTTTGGGCAAAGGTACGGCAGACTGAGCTAGGGCGGGACAGGCTTAGTAGAAAGTGTTATTTTCCTATGGCAAAAAATTTCAGGCCAGACAAAATTCAATTTTACCTATTTTACGTCTCTCACTTTTGTAATGGAAAGGAAGGTACTCATATTTTTTACCTAAATTTTATTATAAAATGAATAGTGGTTCATATTAGATACCTACCTGTTAAACTATAAGTGGACCTCATTGGAAACAGTCCCGAGTACTTTGGTTCGAAAGAAAAATGTATGCAAGTACTTTCACGGACCTCAAGAGGGAAAAGCTACTTGCATACAGTTTTCTCTCGAATTCCAGACTCTGGCGTACTCGGGACTGTTCATAATAAGATCCCTTTATTAGTTTAGGTTATATAAATAACAAAATAATAATAATAATATTGGACACATCACACTGCGCCATCTGGTCCCAAACTAAGCAAAGCTTGTATTATATTACTACTTGTATAATATACTTTTTTTTGTAAATACATACGTATCATATATAAATACACCCAGACTTAAGACAAACACAAATGTTTGTCCAGTGCGGACGGAGTATCGAACCCACACCCTCTGCACAGCAGCCGGCCACACTACCAACTATGCTGCAAGGGAGTCGGGAGGAAGGGACATACAATACAAATATTCCGGCATACAGGTACATACTTTTAATTTGAATCCTAGGTACTTTAGGGCAAAAGTTTTAACTATATCACAAAACTCTGAATTCGTAAAAGAAAAATGGTAGTTACGAAAACGAACCTTTTATTTAAAGAAGAGCACTTGAAGTTCTATTAAAGAAATCTCATTTCTGCTTGATTATCTCATACATCTTGAGACGTAGAGCACAAAGCTAAGAAGCTATTCAACTCAATGCCCAATTCAGCTCACAAACAGTACTTAGCAGTGGCTGTAAATGAAGTCATTTAATAGTCAAATAATTAATATTTGATTCTTAACCGACTTCAAAAAGGAAAGGAGGTTATCAATTCGATCCGTATGTATGTAATATCGTCCGAATTGCACAGTTTTTGTATATGTTAGTCTATACCAGCTTCTAAACATGTGTGCCGAATGTGATTATGTTTGTATGTTTGTTCGCGCATATCCTAAAAACTATATTTCAGATTGCAAAAATCTTTTTTAGGAAACAGTGCAAGTTTCATCAAAATCGATTTAGTAGTTTTTGAGATAGAACGGTAAATCTGTATAAGTGACGAGGAAAACGTGTCGTTAGCTTAACAGCGTAGTTGTAAAACACGTCATTATGCATGGTGTTTCAATGTTTGCATGCAGTCAGACTCTAGCTAAACAACTTTAATAAAAATTTCAAAAAGTAGCTCAGCAATTCAAATAGTACACGTGTAACCGTTGGATGGCATAGTACATATAGTTACTATAATTTCAACAAAAAATACAGGTAAAAAACAAATAAAGAATTGAGTAAAGGTACTCGACCAAAAAATAAATAAGTAATTAGTTACAATTATAACTGAAATTTAAAAATTAAGAAATAAAAAAGCAATCTAAAAAATTAAACTGATTTCAAAACTATAATTTATTAAATAAATAACTAAAAAAGAAGAAATAAATTTTTATCTTTAAAAGAATCAAAAGGTGCTGCCTTAATATTTGGAATAAACTATGTCACTTGGTAGTCGTAGTATGCGGTACAATACTTTGGAACACGCCACATACCTCGCCTACCGCCCCAACCGCGACGATGAGTGCCGAACGCGTTCGAAGTAGATGTCAGCGAGAAGCGCAACTCAAACGGGCATACACGTTAGGCACACGTCGTTGTACCGACGCTTCTGAGTGGTTACGACCTCAAAAAATAGTTGGCATATTTACTTTAGTTATTGATTAAATAAATTACAGTTTTGAAGCCGATTAAATTTTTTTAAATTCCTTTTTTATAACATGATATTGCCCTGGGATTATCAGCATAATAATAAAATTATGAGGTAATTTATGTTGCCAATAATAATCACATTTTTGAAAGAATAGTCTTTTTTTATGTTCTACGTCACAAATTTGGCAAGTAATGAATATTTATTAACCAAAAATCATACGAAAAGTTTTAACTTCCAAAAGATACCTTTTAGAATTTTTACCTCATAATTTTGTTTTGCATTTCAAATTATGAGTATTAAATCCGGCCCGATTAAAATAATTTTGTATTTACTTAATTAACTTTATGGAGTTTTTTCAATTTGTAGAATTCTTTTATGTAGGTACCTAACTTATCAATCTTCAAGTTAACTTAAGTTAGGGAATAACTTAAGTGCATGAGTTTGAGTACTTTTAGCTGTACCTTCTTGGAACTTGTTGTTTTTCTTTAAAGACAGGAAGTATTATTGAAATATTACTAGGAGTTCCGAATAGTTTGTAAATTGTAGATTTTTATTTAGAAAATTCTCACTATGTCCATACCAAAAAAAAAATCTATCAAAAAAAAAATACTTACTATACTTAAGCAAAATTCTTATAATAGAACTAATGCGTCAGAGACAATTTTTTTTTATTTCATACTAGATTTTCCTAGCGGCGGCGCCCCCCCTTAATTCGATTATCGGCAAGAATTTCCTTAATTACACTAATGAAGGTTACTATAGCAAGCTATAGCTGTAGCTACAGTTCGTTTAAGCTCTCTTATAGTTATTCCCACGGAAACTTTTAAATTTTTCGGGATAAAAAGTAGCCTATATTCTATTTCAGGAGTTTCAGGACCTTGTCTATATGTGTGCCAAGTTTCATCCCGATCCGTCCTGTGGTTAAAGCGCGATTGAGTAACAAATATCCAAACTTTCACATTCATAATATTATTAGGATGTCATTGTTTAAAAAAAAAATGTAAATGTCGCAAAATATTATATTAAATGTAGTATAATCTATTTTACAGTAGCAATTTAGAAAACAAATTATACAAAGATTGTTAACATTGGTAACACTGTCATTTTTCTTTTATAAGTCTATAACTAGCTGTTGCCCGCGGTTAATTATATTTATCACATATAGATATAGATACTTTACTGTGCGATTCAGAAAACCAGGCGGAGCGATTTACCCGACCGAATTCCAAAATTACACCATTTAACGTAAAAATAAAATCATTCCCATCGTTATATAGTTGTATTTTAAATACTTAATATAATTGAAATCACATTGAGCAATTTTGCAAATGAACAAATGCTCAAATACCCGTGACACATCTTGTATTCAAACATTTGCCCACACGTTTGAAGCCATGTCAAGCGCCGGGTTAGAAAGCTATGTACAGGCAGGCGATGGGGGTAAAAAGATCTACGTGAGGGAAGACCGTGCGTAAAACGCAATGTTGAAGCTTGATGCTAGGCAGGCAATCTGATAAATCAGGGCTACGAGGAGTCACTGGAGGTCGCAGACCCGGCTATTATTTTTTAATGCCAGCTGATTCTATTGATAGATTAGCAACATACATGACTGTGGGCAGCCCCGGATCTGAAGGGATGCGAGAAGTCACTGCGTCACTTGCCCCGGGCGGTGAAGACAAGGGGCGGGCAACAAGCCACCAGTTATTTCAGTACGCTATAAACTTTGCCTGAAGGGCGGCAAAGTGGCACTCTGCCCCACGTTTTTAAAAACGTAGATCCGGGGCTGACTTTGGGTCAAAAACACACAAGGCGTTAATTAAAAAGGAAAAAGTAAAAAAACAATTAAGTGTGAGTCGGATTTACGCACTGAGGGTCCTACCACACAACAGAAGTGATTATATATATCACAAACTATAACAACTATCCCAAGGCAAATGAGAAACTTTTTTACTTACGCAATCTGAATAGCAATTCGACATTTAGCGCCATCTCTAATAAACCATTTACAACTATTTTAATTTATAAAGTACTTTTTTACAAATCACATTTCAGTGCGAACTCGACTCACACAGGACCGAGGTTATTATTTGTTGTTTTACGTTAGAGGTTATATACAATGACTCCAAATTTGTAACTTGTAAGACCTTTTTTACAATACCTAAATCAAAAACAAAACAAAAACCTGTTTATTGTATAATACTTATTTTTTGGTTATCATATAATTATTTTAATATCCACTAAAAAGTACTAAGAACTCACGTAATAAATTTTAAAAAATGTAGTCAAAAACTAAGTTACATAAAGTTAAAAATAAAAAATGTATACAAAACCTTCGTATATGATAGCCAGAGTTGAAGTACAATCGCTTTTTATCGATGTAGACAATTTCTACAACAAGTAAAAGGTACATTTAAGGTCCGTAGCAAGTGTACTTACTACTGACACCAATAAGGGTTTTTTTTCATTTTTCGTACGGAACTCTAAAAACGAGCAGTCTAAAATGATACCAACACGAAAACGTGTTGAGGCTCTATCTCACGTACAGTTGAAATATGTGACGGAGAGCGGAGATTGAGCCGCGATGTTGCTAGCACGAATGACGACGGTGCGGGCAAAGGTGCGTGTTGCCGCATCGAAATAAATAATGCATAAAAAGAACTCTGGTAAATATTTTGGAGATATGATCCTTTTTTTTTAATACGAAAAGATTTAAGTCAATTATGCCTATAGGTAACGTTAGTTATGTTGATCCGATGACCTGGGCATAATAACTGACATCGCATAAAAGTAAATACGTTCTGTTGACTAAAATATTAACAAATAATTCCCAACTACTATTTTGAGACCGCATTCCTTTCTTACTTCCCGAGTATGTATTGTAAATAAAAAAAAAGTTAAAGTGCACATCTGCAAGTGCTCTGCCATATTTATTTAAATATTTATATTATTTTAGAGAATTAAAAAAAAAATTACAAACTGGAACTAGAGAAAAATGTATGGCAAACAAGCTTGCAGTTCGCCTGATGGTAAGCGGTTACCGCAGTCTATGGACGCTTGTAACACCTGGGGCATGAATCGCGCGTTGCCAACCCTTTAAAAATTTAATAACTTCGTCCTTGAAGAATCCCATACTGTAGACTGTACTTAGAGAAAACCTTGTCTCATTCTACAACCTTAGCGTTCGCGGGAGGTAGTTTCCCTGAAACCGTACTGACGTGACCATTTAGGTTCTTAGGTGTGAGGAGAAATTCCCTGCCAATGGCGAGCGGTGCGATGGAAGAAAGAAGCCGTGGGCATTATTTCAAACAATTCCTCAGAACACATCCCATTATTCATTTTCATTCATTTAAGGCAAAGTCTCTCCCTAGACTTAAGGGTTGAATACGGCTTGCGAGTTTGGGATCGTCGACGATTCTCATAGCCCGTCGTTGAACTGAGTCAAACTGGTCAAGCTGGCACTCGGGCCTTAACTCTCGAGACCCGTGAAAGCACTAGCAAACTTATTTCTCTGGAATTCCAGAATCTGACGTACTCAAAACTATTCCCAATAAGCTCCATTGTTTTTTTCTGGGTTAATCAACTTGATAGGTACAAGAAAGCATATGAATGGGTTGCAGTAGACACTACATTCATTTTCGCCTTGTACTTGTTTGTATTTGTCCTGAGGAGCCGTCACAACCCTATTTGGTAAACAGTTCGCCATACACGGCAGATATGTTAGCAGCTCTAGAGAATACTAGAGACCGTCAATCAAGTCTAATATTATGAATGCGAAAATTAAGAAAGTGTTTCTGTTTCTCACCTTTTAACGGCTTAGCCGCTGAATAGATCTTGATGAAATTTGGCAATATAAAAGCTTGCTGCTTGAGAATGGTACGGTAGGTAGGTAAGGTATAGGCTTCTTAAAAGCGTCGTGTGTGAGTCGGTTGTTTAACTATAATTGAAGAATTGCCGTAGTAATTTCGCGTCGATCACCGAATTTAGCGTGAGGGGAGCCGCGGGTAAAAGCTAGTGTTGTTATAAAAAACAATAAAATAAAAACACAAATGTAAAGTTCTTTATAATCTTAATAATAATATGACTTACTTTAATGGTAAGTTGGTTTTTCTTTAAATGTCTTTTTTTCTTTATGGCTTCAAAATAAGTTAAAGTAAATATGGACAAAAAAAATCTTTTGTTTCTTATTACCTACCTATAAAATAAGCAATGCATTAAAAATAATATCTCGACATCGGTAAGTGTCAAAAGACAATTCGAAGAAAATCAAAAAAAAATATGGGTACCAAGAAAAAAATATATTAAGTCACTATGAAAATATTTCTGAATATTAAACAATTTATTAAAAATAACAAATGATGCCCTTCCGAACACTATATAACGCATATAGGGTCCTTTAAAATATGGACCTGTATGGGGACGTCCTGAATTTTCGCTAGATTGTAGTTATAATAGGCAATTTTAATTGTAAGTTTTGTGATTTCCTATAAATTGTTTGTGATCGTAATTTTCGTCTAGCATTCTCGTATGCATATTTTACAAATATCATCGTCCCATAGTTCGGCCCCTAAAATTATAAATTGCTTAGGTGCTTAAGAAACAAAATCCTTACACACTAAACTACTTTAATCAATTTCTTGTTCGATCTAGCAGTTTCATTCCGACAAACTTTTAATTAATAATAACAAAGTTCAGAGATAGATAGGCACTAAGTATTTGTGGCACAAAAACGAATTCTTTTGTAAAATCTCTTACGTATGTGTCTGTCCATCCATTCTCGTGTCACAAGCAAACATTATGCATACACATTATCCAATATTTATTAACCATCAAAAACTTTTTTGGTCGTCTCTTTTTACCCCTTTAAATAATTGTAGATCAAAAATGTGTAATTTACTTAAATTCCACAATTTACAATTAATTATATTGCTCAAGCACGTATGAATAGATCTGAAAAAATTGGAACATCATTTTTAGACCTGATAAAGGAACCCGTTCTTTCGAGCTTGGTAAGTGTCTTCAGTAGGAGTAAGTTTTTTTTTATTTCAACAGATGAGTCTGAATAAATTAATTACATAACAATTGTAGTTCAAAATCTATAAAAATTCGAGTATAAAAAAATTGTGCGTCTGTCTGTCTCGTACGATTATCTCCATAAATACTAAACTAAGTTCCGCCTTAGTCGGACACCGCACTGCAGGGCACAGGCCTCTCCTGAAAGAGGAAGGCTCTACGCTTTGACTTGGCTGAACGACTATTATACAAACAGTCAGTATCGAAAATGTGGTTTTATTGTAATATCACTGTTTTCGGTCATCCTAGCATGATTATTAAGTCTAATAATGAGCTTTAAACCTCAAACAGTTTTATGGGAAACAGTTTAACAGTTTTTTTAGTTTTGTCGTTTACAACAAACAAACACAAAAATATGTTATTCCTATACACTAAATCAAGCATATCGCACTCGTGGCCCGCGCTTTGGCCTACTATGAATCTGGTTGTGGCTTATTGCAATATTAAAATAAGCTTAAATATTATTATTTGAGAACAGTAAGTCTTTTTAGTTGTAAAAAAAGAAACTTGGCTTCTGTAGCATTTTGGGCTCTAACTTCAATCACTCAGCCAGCCACTAAAAGTGTCATACTAACTTTTATTGTTAAATGTTTTGAATATTAGAAATATTATTTTGTATAGGCATTTTAGTAATTAATTTTAACTGCATTTAATTGTTATTACGGCAGTTATGCTTTGTTTGAAAGCATTTTTACACTACTCTTTATCAATTAAATATAGTTTTGTAAATTTTCATCAAAATCATATTTGAATCAAGTAGTGATACTTTTTTATAAAAAATTTAATGCCTTTTTTATTTCAGATTTATTATATATTAATGAGATATATCAGATATATTTATGGTGATAACCATTACGCTGTTCATATTTGATACAAAGGGAGGTTTTTTTTACATTTCCTATTTATAATCTCTTTTGATATTTTGTTAAGAGGTAATCGTATTTTTTGTTTTAATTATTAAAATACTTGATTTCCTATCTACAATCTTTGTCGATATTTTTTTTTTAATTAAGGTGTAATTTTTTATCAATACTTATTGTGACTACTAGGCCCCTACAAATAGTAATTTTGCACATCTACTGAATCGTAAGAGTTTAAAATCTAAATTAAAAACTTGAGTTGGATCTGGATGGCATACTTTTTCAACATAGATAATTTGAGTTGTTTCAACTCTCAATATCCCTTTTTTCGTAAAGAAAATCAAAATATATTTTTATAATAAAATATCAAAGTATCAACAAATATAACCAATAAATAACATAAATATTTACTTGTCCAAGATACTGTTAATTTTTTTTTAAATAATTCATGTTTATTGTACTTTTACCAATAAATAGATATATATATGTGTTAGCTTTCAAATATAAGAGACGAAAGACGAATTTTCATGTAAAAAATACTTTTCCTTTAAATACTTTTTTAAAAGAATACTTTTAAGTTTAAAAAAGTTCTAAATGTTCAACTACATAATAATTTAAATTTCAAGCGACTTTAAAAAAAACAAATTACTTTTTAAAAGTTTTTAGCACTACGACGAATGGGAGATAATGCAGAGATGCATCCCGAATGCGTCCGTATGACGCGTAGGTGTCGCGGTAACTGCTTCGTCAGACCATCTCCGTCGACGTCCAAATGTTCCACGTCGCTTTTCTGACATTTCTTCAGCAGGCCAAGAGCGCATGCGTGGAAAAGCTCCGCCTTAAAAAAGTTTGCGCCTCAAAGTGACGACAACGACGCGTTTTCGCGAAAACTTTTGTTCTTTTCCAGTAATTTATTGTCTACGTTTTGTATTTATTAAGTTTCTAAGGCATCCAGGAAGTTTTTGATTAATTGCCCACTCAAATGAAATTTCTTTTAATTTTGACTTTTCAAAAGGCAACTTAAATATTTACAACCTAATTTAATGAAAGGCGTAAATTTTAACACTATACTTTAAAAACTGATGTATTTTAGTTACAATTATCGTGCTTTTTTTTCTGAACTGACTATTTAGTTGGCTTGATGCAGCCATTACTGCTCCACCGGGCTTTTGGGGCGAAACTCTGAAGAAAGTCTCAGCCCACATATAGCGCCCAAACGCTCAAGGGCCTTGCCTCGGCTTGTGTTGTCACTCTTGGGGTTATCGTGCTGTAATAATTCAATCTGCAGTAACCGAACAATAACTAAACTCACGCAAATTTGGTACTTTTTTTATAGTCCAGTGCTGAATTAGGACGCATATAGAACTATGTGTATTTCATCTATCACGCACGTGGGTTTGTTCCGCATTCGTAGATGGAACTAATTTGAGGGAACAGTCCGCGTCTTGCGTGTGCGTATCAGAAGAAGTGTATGAAAAAGGGACCATTCATGCGGAGCTTGGAGTGCTTGATAAAATACCCATAATTTTGAAAGCACCTAAATAGAACCTAAATTACCTAATACAAACACACTAAAATAAAAATATTATACGACACACTTGGTTTCCGATGGAGTATATAGGCAGGGGCCTTATATTTCCACTTGCTACGGCTACGATCCTGACACACTTATTAACTTCAGTCACTCTCATAAAAGCCATGTTACTGATAACAAACAAACAGTCAGTTTTTTTGTTAAGAAGTGTATGAAAAAGGGACCATTCATGCGGAGCTTGGAGTGCTTGATAAAATACCCATAATTTTGAAAGCACCTAAATAGAACCTAAATTACCTAATACAAACACACTAAAATAAAAATATTATACGACACACTTGGTTTCCGATGGAGTATATAGGCAGGGGCCTTATATTTCCACTTGCTACGGCTACGATCCTGACACACTTATTAACTTCAGTCACTCTCATAAAAGCCATGTTACTGATAACAAACAAACAGTCAGTTTTTTTGTTAAAGTAAGTAGGCACATGTATTGAAACTACGTATATTTATAAACTATAGTTTCTGTTTCTATGATTGACGTTTACTGATCTCAATTTGTAGAAGTTTGACAAACACATTTACTTTTAAATCACACATTTAATAAAAAAAAATACACGCAAAATAAAACCATGTTAAGTAATAAGTAGCATCGTAACTCAGCCCATTTCAGAATCGCAGCAACACTGAAATAAAATCTAACTTCTGCTGAAACCCCCGTAACTCCTACGTTATAGGCGTCGAAAACGAGCGTAAAATGTAAAATTACAGATCGTCGTGCGTTGTAAACTGTTTACAGATACATAATAAAGATACCAACAGCCCTAAGCTAAGCTCTGAACTGGAAATATTCACAATTTTATCGTTTCATGTAGGGTAACCAACTGAATTGGGATTTTAGAGACTTTAAAAAACAAAAATCGGTCTGGACCAATGTATCGTAATGTCACCAATTGTTTAATATTTTTTTTATGTTTGAGCTACAATAATAAAACTAAATCCGATTACTGATAATCAAAAGTGAAAACGAAGCTAAAGTCAAATTCACGATTATTAATGAATATTTTAAAATTTTAAAATATAGCCGGAATTTAAAATATTAAAGTATTTCATGAGGGTATTTAAAATTTTGTTCTTTTACTTATATTTTCTTAGATAAGATAGATATTGAACTTAATACGTGGGAATTACATTCATCTTTGCAGTCTTATTATGATTTCCTTATTTTTTTATTTTACAAACATGGTTTTTATTGTTACTCAGCATAACGTAGCCGTTCTACTACATTTCCTCTTCATATCTAATAAAACTCTAATCTTTTTAACAACCATCAAATGATGTAGCCTAAATATATCTGAAGTAGTGTATCTTTCAAAACGTGAATGGTTTTTTTTTCAATTGGTCCAGTATTTAAGAGGGTTATTCGACACCGACACCACCACCTCCCAGAGCATTGTGATCCTTGAGGATGACTCCTCCAGTTTCCCAAAGGGGTAGGTAGAGACCAAAAACTTTCACAATCCTGGCACACTCTTTATTATGTAGGGATAAACTAATATTATATATATGCACGTTTTTTAGAATTTAAATTTTAATACTTGTTTTTTAAAATTTATATAAACAAAACAAACTAACACATGTAGGATTATGAAGACATAAAAGAGATTCAGCGATGTGCCTTTATCTGTCAGCTGAAATGACTAACACGAAAACACACGACAACAAAGAGTTTATCCGTGCCCAAACCTTACGTACAACTAATCATAAATAGAAGGCACTACGTGAAACTCCTGTACCAAATAATTTGATACTTCATCCCAAAACGAACAGACCCTTACTGTTCGTTTTGGGATGAAGTATCAATTTTCGTTAATTTTGTCTTTTATTTTTTTAACATTGGTATCAAACATATCAAAATTTAAGTATCATCTGCTACAAACTGTCAAGCGGTCATTTACGATATTTTTGTTATTTCTGTCTTACAACCGAAAGATGAAACTTTAGACCCATTTCTGGACGTGGGGTTTTGGTGTAAATCTGTCAAACTGCCTATCATATACGTTTCATATGGTAGTGTGCGTGTTATTATTGTAGTGTATGTACGTCAACCGTTCGTTTTATAACCAATCATTTTGTTAGCAATGTTTCAAAGCTACACGAACGATATGTGTCGGTAGCAAAACTGGTGTTATCAAAAGTGTGAAAAGGATCAAACATAAGAACTTTTTATCCCAAACCGAACACACCCTAAGAGCATTTGCTGTAGCCGTATAGCTAACTAATCATAAGACCCAGTCAGTTGCTGCCAGCCTTTGTTATTTTTGTTATTTCAATCAGGCAATAGAGCATTCCTTGAATATTCCTCTGCTGGTTTCATTAGACTTTCGAATTTGTATGATTAACTATTACTCTGTATAATATAATCATAAATGTACATATAATCATATTTTATGTAGGGACCTATAAGTAGATGAACACTATTCTATGATAATATTTAACGTTTTTTAATTAAGTTTATTTAGATCAGACAGAATGATTGTTAAGTAAAAACCAACAAGAAATATATAATATTATATTTAATCTGATTAATAGTATTAAGTGTCGTATGCAAAATTAAATACGCAAGTTTAAAATATTGACGTGATTAACTCTGAGACCCTGTTTGCCTCTACAGCTGGCACTTATTTAGAATCTCTGGCACCTGCTACTACTATTGAACTCTGACGATGTTACAAGAGTTATAACTGATCCAATTTTTATTATTATTATTACATTCCTTAACTACTCTTACCTACTTGTTTTGACTCATTGATGATTAATAATTTTTGTAACTTTTTTACTTTTATATTACATATAACATAAAAGATAAGTTAAATTATATATAATTAACATATTTTATATATTACAACTAATTATTTTACAACTATGCCTTGCTAAAGAAGAACAAAGAACTTGGAATATGCTTGAAATCCCAACATCTTGGAAACAGTACAGTTTATGGGATTTGGTGTCATTATGTCTTCGGTTTGCATTGAAGTCTTTTTTTTTAATTGGAATTTGCTTTTGGGGATGAAAATGTTCTAATCCCCTTTGTGTAAGTGATTTATAAATTCTCATAAAAAAATACTTTAATTAAATATTCGTCGTCGTGTAAGTACCATACGCATTTTAAATAAACAAGTAAAAATTATAAAATGTCCTAGAACTTCAGGAAGCATGGCAAACGCATGATGCTTACAACTAAAAATTACTCGAAACTCCCCTATACTGAGGTAATGGGAAGCATTATAAACATGTACCGCGTTTGAGTGTTTTTTTAAATACCTATCTTCTAAAGTCATTGACAACTTCATTCGTAATCCAAATGAAGATTACTGAATTATCTTTTATTTTTTAACATATTAAATCACTCACGTACAATATTATGTTGACGATATAAAATTGTATGTCACAAATAAACGAATTCCTTTATACACATTTAGTGCATATACACGACTTTGCTTGATTTACATAATACTTACTATAAAACTATAAATAGACTATATCTGTCTGAATATCCTACTAATATTATAAACGTGAAAGTTTGGATATTTGTTTACTTAATTTACACTTATTACTTACGCTTCTACCACTGGACGGATCGCGATGAAACTTGGCACACATATAGATTAGATTAGATCCTTTAATTGGATTTTTCCCGAAAATTTCAAAAATTCCCACGGGAATAACTATAACCAAAAAAAAGGTTAAATGAACTATAGCTGCAGCTATAGCTTGCTATAACAAACTTCTTTAGTATAAATAAGGAATTAAATAAGGGGGTCCCACGCCGAAACTGTATTAGAGTGGGCGGAGCCGCTGGCAAAGTCTAATTACACAAATAATTATAACGGCAAAAAAAATTCTTAAATATTTGTTTTATTTTCATTTAATTATTTACTTTTAAAGTAAATATATAACTTAATATTCTATTAATATTTCAATACCTGTTGCCGTTATCAATATCGAGTAAAAATGAGCAAAAAAATCACGTTTGTTGTATGGGAGCCCCCTTACATATTTAGTTTATTCTGTTTTTTAGTATTTGTTGTTATAGCGGCAACAACAATACTTCTTCTGCGAACATTTCAAATGTCCAACTTTCACAGTTCATAAGATATAGCCTGGTGATAGACGTACGGACGGACGGACGGAAAGCAGAGTCTTAGTAATAGGGTCCGTTTTTTCTTCTGTAAGATAAATCTTATAGCATGTAATCAGATAGATATAAACAAAAATATCTTCCGTAATTTATTGTGACCAAATCTCAAAATAAGTATGGATTGACTTGAAAGTTTTACACAATCTTGCACTTGTATACGTACATGTAAGAGGGTTTTTATTTATTTTTTGTCCTTCAGGACAACTTCAGTTCCCACGGGAACAGGTGCTTCGCGAATGAAACTCAGCAAAGCGTAGCAGAGTTTCTTTATCTGACACACTATAAAAATAAAAAAACCGGCCAAGTGCGTGTAGGTTCATGCGCAGTGTAAGGTTCCGTAGTAAACGTAGTTTAACCTGAAATTTTAGTAAAAAAAAAGGTTAGTACCTATATTGAATTTAATTTTTTTTTACTATACTCAACTCAAATAATTTTAAAACCAAACCTTTAAAATGCAAATCACAAACGATTCTAAGTATAGGTAGTTCGAGAGATACCTACATCCGAACAGCTTGCGCTTTTAAGCGTGGGATTTGTTCCTTGGATTTACTGTCGCCAGGCCCCTGTACCCTGTACCGCCAATAAGCGCTGCCGCCTAGTCCAATACGTTATTCGAACGTTAATATTGTTATTTATTTATGAACTATTTGTATTCAAAATGTAACAATATTATTTTAATTTTTCGCAAATACATCGCTGAATCGAAAAATGGTTCTCACACACCCTCCACCCAATATTTTTAAACGAGCTATCCAACGACATCCTACACTATAGACAGGGTAGATGAGAAAAAAATATTCATCCCCTCTTTACGTGTCCCCTAAATATTTTTTTTCAATTTTATTTTACTTCCGTATCGCCCTAATTAATATGTATACATTACAGCAAAATTACAGGTTTCTAGTACCTACTAATAGCTCTGAGCTAAGCCGCGGGCAGACAGACAGACGGACGAACCGACATGGCGAAACTATAAAGGTTCCTTGTTGACTATGGAACCCTGAAAAGTACTTACAATACAACAAACTTTTCTGACCCGGCGTGCGGCGTATGTTCGCTAGTGTCGTGTAAGTTTACACCATTTTAATATGGCGACTGTAGTTTTCATATTGGACCACCGGATCAGAAAAGTTTGTTCACTGTACCTATGTAATTAAAGCAATGGGTCACGCAACTCCTAAAGAATATTTTTTACGTTTCATGTGTGCTCAACCTTCATCATTCATGCAAGAATTTAATAATTTATTCGATCCAGTTTATAGATTAGTTGCTTTAGTGTGTTGAGTTGTTCTTAGAAACAATTTAAATTGTAATTGTAAAAATATAAATCATGGGGTTTACATTTGTAAGTATTAGGCTTTTTATCTAAAATTAAAGAAACATTTTGGAAAAAATGTCATAAGCTGTTTTTTCAGTCAATCTATTTCGTAAAAATGTCAAAATTCATAATAACATACATATATGGTGGTGATGTCTGCTTACGCAACAAACAGTCATGAAAATTAAGTTTACTCGAAGGCAGGCAATAGACACGCTACCGCCAATCATGTAAGCCATTTGGTAAAATTCAAATATTTTTAATGGGCATTGATATTGGGGATTGACCCCTCACCACGCAGTATCTTGATGGTATAAAGACCATGAAAGGGTTCAGAGACAGCTTATTAAATACCGACATATTTTGATAGCATCAAGACATACTTTATACACGTCTTGCATATTTTGACGTTACTGAAGAAATCGTTAAACTCTGTTCTCAATTCTAGAAGATATCACGTAACATACACACAATGAAAACATGCTAATTTCATTGAAAATCAACAATATAAATCAAAATAAAATGAAAATAAAACAATATAATAGAATCTACTTATTTTTACAGAAACTTAGTTTCGTTACAATGGTTTTCTGCACCATCGTTGTCCACAGCATCGCGCAAGAAGCGGAAGCTCCAACCCCGGCTCCGTCTTCTGACCCTGTTCCTCCACCTTCTTCATCTCCTGACCCTGTTACTCCACCTTCCGCGTCTCCCGGTCCACTTTTGACTAGACGGGAGCAGCTAATTTTGGCCGTTCTGAGAACACTTCAAACTGGTAACCCATCTTTTCTGTCAGCTGCTTTCGCAAATTAAATCTTGGTATTCGATAAATTAACTGATGTTTTATTTCTATTATTTCAGTTGTTAGATACGCGTCGACCCCTGTGGTGTAGTTTGTAATTTACTCTAATCTATACCAATAAATACTATAAAGAACAAAATTAGGTTTTTATACATATGTGTGCGGGATAAACTTAGAATCTGATTTCAAAAAATTTCAAAGGTTTCATTCAATTCTGAAAAGTTTGGGGTTCCATAAGATACGTTGTGGTGGAGTTCTACATTCCTTTCTTTTCTTTACCTATACGTCTTCCACTGGTAGGGTTCGGGTACCCTCACCTAGCCCGAGTCCGATTTGATAGTATTTCACATAGAAATAGTGCGAATTGTATACTCCACATACCGACGTCTTTTTGACGTATACGGGTTTCCTACAATGTTTTCGTTCAACGAAAGAAGTTAAGTGTGAAGAACCGAAATGTACTTGAGAAATTAAGAAAAAAGGTCATTAATTTACGTATGGCTCAAACGTCCGCCACACAAACAAGAAGCAGTCACCAAAATCACTAGGACACCAACGAGAAGGAATTTTTATTTTTTTATTATATATTCTTTAATATTATCCAGTAATATAAATTATTTTTGTATTCTATAATAAGACATATTAGCAGTTTGAAGAAAATGAAGAATTAAATTATTTAGACATAGAGGCCAGTGAGTATCCAGAAATGATTACAAAACCGTAGATTCGATTGTAGTAATTATAAAATAGCAAAATTTAAAAAATGTAAATATCAAATATCATTTATTTAATTTGGCACTGCTTTTCCAGGCCGGACAACTTTTGCCGGGTCTGCTATATTATAAATGTGGAAGTAACTCTATCTGTCTGTTACCACTTCACACTTAAAACGCTGTGCCGATTAAAATGAAGTTTTGCATGGAGATACTTTGAGTGTCGGGGAAGGGCATAGGCTACTTGAAAACGTCAAGTGTGAGTCGGGTTTTTTTCTAAAATTGAGGATTTGCCGTTGAAATCCTACTCTGATAACCGAATGTAGGGCAGGTGAAACCGCGCATATATATATATATATATATATATATATATATATATATCAGCGCTTGAATATGGCTTTAAATTTGAATATTTTAATCTGAAACAACCACAATTATTCAGACTACAAAAAATGCATTGAAATTAATTCATAAAATATTAATTTAACTTCTCGGTCGCTTCGCCAGTTTAATTCGTCAAATTGAAAATTATTTGAGCGTTACGTTCAATAATATTTTAGCTGAAGGAATAATAAGCGGTGAACCTCTTACTGGACCTTCAATTAATTTCTTTGATATTGCCCAATTCCCTAAAATAATCACTGGGAATCCCTTAGACAAATTAAATAAAAAACTTTATTTATATGAAACTAGATTTTGGCAGCGGCTCCGCTCGCTTTAAATTCGGTTATCGACGTAAAATTTCTAGGCCAATTTTGTAGCTGTAGCTATAGTTCGTGTAAGCTCGGTTATAGTTATACCCGCGTGAACTTTTAAATTTTCGGGATAAAAACTATCGCATGTCCTTCTCGGGACTCAAACTATCTCCGTACTCAATTTCATCTAAATCGGTTCAGTAGTTAATAAATATAAATATTATAATGATAGCTAATTTTTACTATTAGGGGCGTTTTGTTGACTAGCATTATACGTATTGAATGCCATCAATGCTGTCTATGCGCACATTCGATCGTTGACCAAAAATTAATGCGCTGTGACGTGCCTATTCACATGTTCGGGAGGCAGAGTAGTGGACCTAATGTTTGTTTACGTATGGTGAACAGAACGATTTCATTCATGCTTATGCGATGTCAAAGCTCTCAATGCCGTCAACAAAACGCACCTTTTAATATTCCTGTGCCAATAATCAAAAAATTAAAAAAATAATCATAATATTTTTTTGATTATTGGCGCTTAATTTCAAAAATCCAACCGAAGAGAATGAGCTAAAATTTGTACAGTGTGGCGTATAATTTATGTCTTTTTAAATTGACTGGATTATGACATTAAACGCATTGAAGCAGTGACCAGAACGCACCTTAAATATAAAAGACCTCATCTAAGTTGTTGCCAGTCAGCAACGTGTCTAGAAGGCTAGTGGCATTGCCATGCTGTGTGGCACTGATAATTCGTTAGCTAAGATATTCGCCAGCTATTCGGTTGTGTAAAATGAAAACCAAACTTTTGGACAAATAATTAAAAAAACGCTCAGCTTGTGGGCCCCACCTTAAAAGCCTCGAATATATATCAGGTATATAACCCGTACCCAAAGGGTAAAAAACGGGACCCTATTACTAAGACTCCGCTGTCTGTCTGTCTGTCCTGCTGTCACCAGGCTTTATCTCATAAACCGTGATAGTTGGACAGTTGAAATTTTCACAGAAGATGTAATTCTGTTGCCGCTTACTTATTTATTATTAGCTTATTTTTGCTCGATATTGATAACGACAACAGGTAGACGCTTGAAATATTCAAAGAATATTTATTTATATATTCACTTTAAAAATAAATAATTAAATTAAAATAAAACAAATATTTAAGGGGGTATCCCATACAACAAACGTAATTTTTTTCCGTTTTCATAGATAATGGTGTGGAACCCTTTGTGCGCGAGTCCGACTCGCACTTGGCCGATTTTTTTAGACTTCGGCATGTCAGGCCCATACCCAGCGTTCTTACTGGAAGCATCCCAATTTAAAGGCTGTTCCATCCTTCACGGTAGCCGATAACTCTGGTTCCTACCATTGTCTTTTTCTATCATCTAACGCCAGCCCAATTGGTTCCAAAATGCTGGCAAAAGGCAATCCAAAGCTAACGTGAGCCCGACGGATTGTGTATGCAGTATTCTTCTCTTGATGACAGTGCATTGTGACCAAGGCTATTTATTACCTACGCCACCCCACTGGAAGCTATTGAGAACTGTATATATATCGAGCAGTTGTCCATACTAATCCATACTTCCATAGTTTGAGTCTCAGGGAAGAACAAATGCTACTTGAAAACGTCAAGTGTGAGTCGGTGTTTTTTCTATAATTGAGGATTTGCCGTTAAAATCCTGCATCGATAACCGAATTTAGGGCAGGTGGAACCTAGTAGGAAATATGGCGTTATCCATAAAAGTGAAAAAGAGAAAATACTATATGATGTGTGATGTCATGAAGTAGTCGGACAGGCTATTGCCCACTCGTTGCAACCTTCGATCAAGTGCTACATCTCGAAAACGTCTAAAAATTATAAAAGAATATTTAATAATTGAGGTAGATCATTGAGCTACTGATTTTTCACAAGCCTTGACCAGACCTCCATCTGGGCCGCCATCCAAAACTATTCTGAAGTAAAGCCTGAAGCTAAGTTCTATCTTGAAAGTTTACATTTAAAATTGAAGCAAAAGTTTTTTGATGACAGAGTTTAAATTGCCTACATTCCATTTCACAAACGAAAAAAAAAATTGTCAATAGAATATTATTTTATTTTATTATGTAAATCATATATTATAAAAGAGATTTAACTTATTTTTCAGAACTTTATATTCCTTAAACTCACTGTAGTCACCAGGGTCTGCCATTCATAAAAACTCTCAATTTTTTTTGGTTTTCCGGAAAATTAGGCTAATTTAATTGAACAAAAAAAATTTTTTTTTAATTCAATACAAATGCATGAAATGCATTCAAAACAGTACAAGCAATGCCACCTAGGGTTCCATCATCTAAATACTAAAGATTACATTTTTAATGTAGGGTATCAACTATGGGATGAACTGTAAGACTGAACGGCCCAAGAGGGTCTCTCTGTTGACATCAATTTGCAGCATTAAAAAGGTTATATATAAATAATTTAGTCGGGGTACCTATAATAGGTAACACTGCCAGAGAAAATTTTAATAAGCCAGAAAGCAAATTTCTGTAATACTAACGATTGTCAATCGAGGTAAGAGAATCGTCGACGATCCCAAACTCACTTGCCGTATCGAGCCCTTAAGTTAAAGTATAGTTTTCCTTACAGTGTGTGTTCTACCGCATGTAAAATGAGATATTTTCTAAGGAATTGTTCGATATGATGCCTACGTCTACTTTATACCATCGCAACTCTCGCCATCGGCAGGGAATTCATCCTCACACCTTAGAACCTAAATCGTCTCTGGAACTTCCTCCCGCGAACGCTTAGGTTTGGAATGATCTGTCTGCCAAATTTTTATGTAAGTACTACAATATGGGATTCTAAAAATTTGCAGAAGTGTTGAAATAGTAGTCACTACTCACTTTTAGGTTTTTTTAGCGTAGAAAACAATAAATAAAAATCAGTCAGCAAGGTGTTGCACTAGACAAAAGAAAGTTCTATAACATATGTTTTTATTCCTCCAGATTCTATAGTTTTTATTTTACTTGATTGATTAGACGAGGGTCAAATTTCTAAGCATGCGTTGCTATATCTGAAACACCTGCCAAGTGTAAGTCTGGCTCCCGCACCGAGGGTTAAGTACAAACTTATTATTTGTGTAGACAGTTCTTCCATTATGAGATCAAATCTCGCAATGTTATTAAGGGGTATATTAAATATCAGTTTTTGGATTTTTTCCTATATTTGTGATGTAAGACCTTGCTTCGTGTCAAATTTCATGATTCTAAGACAACAGGTTTTGATTTTTTTGTGAATGCCACTATATGCGACAGAAATGACCTTATTTTAGGCCGAATTTCTGTATTGAGTTGACTTAGAAGCTTTTTTTTTACAGCTTTTACGATAGACCATAGAATTTGATATTAATTTCAACTTGATACCTTTTCGCATCTCAGAGGAAAAAGGTATTGACGGACAACCAAGTTATCCTTTAAGGCTTCCCTTTTTCCTTTCGAGATACGGAACCCTAAAAATCATAATGCTTTTATAAAATTTACTTAAGGTATCGTACCTGTGCCCTCTCCCCTCGTCGATTCTGTAGCCTATACACTTATCATAGATATTTAATTTATTTCTGGGTCACTGGCATAATACGTTTTAATAAAGTAGGTACCCTCCAAGCTTATTATATCACGCAACGTCCATTATAATCTAGTACTCGTCTTACCCTTGGAACAATTTGCAGAATTAATTGCTATTTCAACTAACTGAATAATTATTCGTTTATAAGTACTGCTTCTTATTTTTAGTATTCATTTGGTTAGTATTGTTAAACTACGCAAAATGGTGAGTTTAATTTTTATCTGATATATTTTAAAAGTAACTTACTTGTAACTTGACAAATAGGTACGTAGATTACTTTTGATTACTAAGATTTAAGTACTAAATAGATTATTAGCCAAAAGCGGTGTTATCGTTTTATCTGTTTGTCACAGCATTAGGACTTTCGCCACATATTTTACGACTATGTGTACATGTGATAGCTATATCAGAGTTTTTTTAGTAACAGACAAACTGGCAACAATTATCTAATGTAAAAAATCTAGTAAATTTACACAGTTTTTTAGCAAACGAGTGCGAAATATGCTTTAAAAATGCTAAAATTAACAACAACAAATTCATTTTCCGTATATCTGTGTCCTCAAAATGTTGATGAACATAAATTTTTACGTAACCTTGCATTTGTATATAAAGTGTGTTTTTATACTTTTTATCCTGAAGTGTGGGGACGAGCATTTCGTGAGTGGAAGGCCTGGGCAAGTTAAGCTAATTACAAATAGAAATTAAAAAAAAAACAATTCTCTAAATGCGCTTTTACGACTGATCCCTGTTAATGACTCGAACTTCCCCTTCCAGAAAATCGTTTTCCTGTTATCAATATTCATCGTCTCTCACGGGAATGCACAGGAAATGAGTACAGAAGCAACTATGGCACCGGCGATGATGACAACTGCAGTACCGGCGCCGGAGCCGATGACAACTGCAGTACCGGCGCCGGAGCCGATGACAGCTCCAGCACCGGCGCCGATGACAACTGCAGAACCAGCTCGAATTCAATTGACGCAAACGCAACAACAGCAGCAGATGGTTATAGCTCTTCTCAACACCGCGGAAACCGGTGATCCATCATTCATTGCTAATGCTTTGCAACAGGCACTTATCTGATTACATTCAATTACAATTACTTTTTTTATATATTTTTTAATAAAGTTTAAAAAACTGTCTTCTAAACTTTTAATTTGTAGTAAAATTTAAGTTACCAACAGAAACAGTTCATAAAATTAGCAAAGCATGCATGAGTTTACAATATCTTTTCTATTTTTTGATTCTTGTATTTTCTTTATTAATTTATAATGCTATGTTAGTTGTGACCATTAGAATACCACTTTAAATTTATGATGGCGAAACTTTGAATATTAGTCTCACATTTCGTACAATAACACGTACATAGCCGTTATAAATAATCTCTTCAAGCTCATTGGCGTCTTTTTGTAAATTATCTAGAAAACTGTCTAAGCTAAGTGAAAGCCTGTCTGGAGTTCCCACACATATCTTTTGAGGTAACAAATTCCAGCAAAATCCGTCTCTAATCCCCAAGACACTTGAAATGACTGTTGCTTGAATATAAATTGTTTTCACGTTCAAAGGCTGTTTGGGGAAACAAAATGCTTCGACGCGACGACGACGCTGCCACGAAACGCGTTACATTGTTAAGTCTCGTTTACATGATACAAAATAATACTACGATGTCTTTAACAATAAAATACCAAACTTATATAGGGTACCGGACTATTGATAACAAAAATGAACCCTAAAAGGATCACTCGAATATGTTTTATCTGTCACTGTAAGGAGATGCTTGAAATTTGGCCAGCACAGATGATTTGAATAATGTTTATAATTCACCAATAGATGTCACTACGTTGTAGTTTTAAAAATAAAAACTTTTGCTATAAGGATTGCTTTCTATTAGCCGCTCCAGACTCGCGCCGTAAACACCCGGAAGGTGCATGAACGCGAGTGTTGATATTTTTTCACTCCTGTTAACGAGACTTGCCTGTTCCCTATTTTCCGTTCCAAGTTTCAGATTTTACATGTAGTTTAAAGGAATACGTGTTCTAGGAATAAATATTTAAGTCTTTAGTGTGTGAGTAATCTATTAAAATCTAGTAGTCCATTGAAATGTTACTATTTAAGAACCGAATATTGCATTTGTTAGAGGACGCAATTTTATTTTTGTGATATGTGTGGGGGGGTCAATAGTAGCTTTATCTCAAGTTTGAGGGTTCGCCACCCTTGTCATCCGGCCGCCATCTTGGAAAAAGGGGTGAAAATTACTTTTTTCGCGATATCTTGGAAATTTTCCTCAAAAGATCATCTACAAGATTGGTCTGAAGCAATTTTTTTGTAAAATGTATAAAAAAAAAGTTTTAGAGCAAAAAAGAATGGAGAAAGAAGAAAGAAAATTTCTTTTTATTTAAGTAGGTACCTGTATATATTTTATTTTTTACAACGTGTAGTGGTCCCAAGCCTTTTATAAAGAATTGTAATAATCTGGACCCCACGACACGGTGTTGACATGCTAATTTAAGTTTTAAGAGAGCAGGTGAATTAAAGATAGAATTTATCAATAATAAATATAAATTTGATTAATCACCTTCGTAATTCATACCGATCGGATACTCCTAATAAATGGATAGAAAGGAGACCAATGAAGTATGAAGTAAGTGAGGGGCCCGGATGTCCTCACCGGGGTTCGATTAATATGGTTGTACCTACGTCATAAGGCGTAAATCGCAGTGGGATCCTAAAATCATCAACACAAAGAAAAATAATTACTCGTTAAATACGACCGATTCGTAAAGTAGCAGATAACCAGGAGGTTAAAATATATGGAGAATATCGAACGATTATTTTCAGTTAATTGTTATAAATATCGTAGGGTGCGAGAGGGATAGTAGAGTAGGCTCCGCGCCGCTTACGACGAGCCTTCAATGTGTAAATTAATCGAAGCTGTATAATCGAGTCACAAAGAAGCGGAGAAACTAGTTCGGCAGGTAAAGAGTTTAGTAGAATCGGTTTACGATTTCGATATGATTGTTCGATTATTACTATAAAGTAACTGGCCACTAAAATGCGAAGCACGTGGGTACACGTGGAAGTAAAATAAAGAAGAAATTAACTGGCGCCACAATCCCTAGACACGCCACGCGTTCAGGCCGCGTCTATCGGGGGGGAGGGGAGAACGGTTATAAGCGATAGGCGTCAGTTGCGGCACCCTTTTCCATTGTCGACGTGACGAGAGGCTGGCTGGGTTCAAGGTTCCTGAGGAAGTGGGAAGGACAGGACGCACAAAGATTTGAAGAAATTTAATACCGACGCCGTGCACGTTTCGCCTACATCAAATATCAGTAAGTGTCTTTTGTGAGAACTGAGGCTAGCAATATCAACTTATTATTGATGGGTTTGTACTATGGGGCTTGTGAGGGACTTCCTTTATACGATGGCGTAAGGACTGTGTAAGGGACCGTGTAAGATGCCACCTTGGATAAAGTGAAGGGTTGGTTGGGGAAAATTGAAAGTGTTTGACTTTTTGGTTGGGATTTAGTCCGGGATTTTAGTTGTAAATTTGGGATAGAGAAGAAAGAAACCCTTACTTATTGAGAATGCAGAGGTAATTTGTTGACATTGTTGGCTATGTACTCTCTAAGGAAAAGAGATTGCCGATTTCTGTAGGAAATCTAGTGGAGTAAAAGGTTCCTGCCGGGATCGGTGTCTTTTAACATGATGTTGTAAATTTTGTGATATCTTGTGGGAGGAAAACCCCGTAATTAAGCCCTGATCTGATTAGATAGGAAATCGGCTAAGCTTAGGGTTAAGGCTAGGGTAAATCTTGTGTATTCCCTTTAGAGCGTGTATGTGTATGAGTTTGGATATCCTCACTGGATAAAACCCTACGCGGGCCCCTGGGCCGTGGTTACTCGCACTGATCTGAGTCGATGTGAAGGGACCCCCCAAAGGACTTGCTAGGGTAATCCTTGTGTGGCCCTTGCTGTGCATATATATGTTGAGTAGGTGATCCTTGTGTGAACCTTGTCTTGAATTCCTATTAAAGGAAACCCTACACGATTTAGTAGGTGCTCATCAAAGTTGTACGACTTTGTTGCATGTAATTCGTTATTATGTTAATGGTATCCATATATTCACTATTTATTATCATAACAATCTTAAATTACAATATCGTGCTGCTTTGCGGTATAGTGGCCCCAAAGCGAGCAGACCCTTGGTAGATAGAGGTAGGCGAGGACGGGGCAGTCACAGTAGGGGTTCCTCAAGCGGGGTCTGGCTTGTTATAAGATTAGGGAAGATTGGGGCTTGATGTTAGAGACATACTAGGATAACTGCAGGCTTCAGGAATCTAAGGGTGTGAGGGGGCTGATAAAACCTAGATCTGGGTTGGCTCCAGTTCCACCCTTCACCGGCGTCGAGTGGGGAAGCTGAACTGTTAGATGCCGTTTAGGTAATGGGTGGCTAAAATTTAACGTGGGATTTTTAACCCAATCTCCTTAAGGAATCCATAAATAAATAGTACCTCCACTCCACCCATTACTGCGACGGATAGATTTGGAAAGCTAAGTATTATTGTGCTCATATTTAAATATTTGTTTTCTGTGTAAAAAATAAATAAACGTAAACCTCATATGTTTTTCAGGGCCGCGACATTAATCTAGCGAGTCTAATTTTTAATTAGACTATCTAAGCTTTATTTTATTGCTTTATACTGTTTAATTTATGTTTTGACTAAGCCATTTAAGATAAAGATGACTGAACTTCAACATTGACCAAACTTTATTAACAGGCTATGAGGTGACGTCAGTGGGTCAGGATTTGTTTTATTCTTCACCATGAATCACCCCGTTGAAGACGTATTAGTATAATCATACACAATTCTCTACTAACTGATGAGGCTCTGAATTGTTGTATGGAAAGCCGAAACGTTAAGTTCTAAACACTCAGAAAGGGGCTAACCCTTACTTGATCTGGCTAATGTGCCAGGTCCTGAGTGTGAATATGTCCTCCTTACAATCCACCTTAAACATACTTATTGTGTGTCAAACTAGGTGTTCCGTCGCCTTAATTACTCTGATGAACAATTTACCACTTAACCATGTGCGTAATTGCACACCTATTTTATTATTTCTTGTGAACTTAGCTTGCACGGCATATGTCTCGGGCGAGTATAGCTTCTCCGGACTAGCGGCTATTCAAACTTAAGGAGCCTCGGGTTCGAACCGACCGATCGTAGGTTATATTCAAATAATAACGAAATGGTCCTCTTAGTTCCGTAGTTAGTCATAGTAGTAAGGATAAACACATGGTCGCCTGGTTGTTTGCCACCTCCGCGGCGTTATAAATGTAGGAGTAGGCGGGGAGCACTATTCACCTATCATAAAGAACAGTTTAAGGCACAGTGCACGAAGGATAAAGGTTATCTATTAACTCAATTACTAAATGACAGGAAGGCGAAGCCACAAGGTAAGCTAGTTTGATTAAACCTATCTACGAGTCCGTCAGGAGTTGGTCGTTATATACCTTCCTTGTTAAAGGTCCCAAGGTGTCAGTCAGATAATAAGTACGATACAATTGACAACCGCTTAAGGCCAGACGGTACCCTAGGCCCTTAAGGCTATTCAAATTCAAGTTATACATAATTAATTTTCAATATTCATTTTAGCGATCAAGTAGGAACAACCTAGTGTATGAGTTAGGCGAGCGTTAGGTTTTGTCTCAATTTTATAGTTTTGTTTTCATAAACTTTATATTCTAGTGTAGATAATCGCCATAGCTTGTAACAATAAACTCAATTTTAGATCTAAGAACGAAATTCGTACTGACCGGGTCGCGAGATACTAAAACAAAACCGAACCAACATAAATTAGTCGGAGGATGGACGAGTAACACGTTTAGACTATGTATCTGCGCAGAAGACAAAAATGTGAACTCTGCGCACTCACGTGACCACGAGACGCCAGCTGGGCACTTCGATGCACAGGCAAATGTATGAAAAGTCTGACCATCTGGACATTAATCGGCCGAAGGGATAATTCAGTGGCGGGCCCAACAATTCTGAATAGAACAACTCATGAACCCTTAAGGAGTGGTTGTATATGTGAATTTTCCTGGACGATTCCCAGTTAGGGTTACCCGTAGAAAACCTGGAAACTAGGATTAGTAAATTTAGATAGACTCTCATACTAAATTTGGTTGTGAATAGCGCCTCCTATAAGCTCTTCTCAACATCCCCAAGATTATTAGTAGACAGCTAGCTAAGATATCGATCGACCGAGTAATTCTACGATTGTTACACAGATGGCGTGAGCCACAGTGGTAAAATAATAATCATGAATGTATGAGGATTTCCGGCTACGGTTAGGACCATGTTATAACTTTATTTAAAGGGTAGGCTGTAGATGTATTTCAGGGTTACATTTACTTCTAATCTGTTAGTTCGTCTTTACGGTGATTCTCCTTATATTATTATAATATTATGAGCCAGCTAAGGGAAGCTAGTAAGGATAGTGGTAGGCTTTTTATATACTTAGGTCGTCTATTCGCCTTTGGGGTGGCTTCTTGAATACCATTGCGATTTTATAATTTCGCTTAGGGGGTTGTTAACGGGTTGTCAACGGATTATTTATGCATTTACTAAACCTGTCGGTCTGTCCGTGGGTGCACTTTTGAGTGTTACTACGACGGGTTTGTAATTTACTTAAGGGGTAGCCAGTGAGTATATTCGTGTGTTATATATATATATTTTCCATCTGTTAGTTCATCCGTACGGTGACCTTTCATATTACATTACAGTTTTATAACTTCACTTAAGGGGTCGATAGCGAGTCTGCTAATAATTTAACTATGTACTTAGTAGGTCCACTTGTCTCCTTAATGCTCTATATATATTGTTATAAGTTCATACCTTCACTTAAGGGCAAGCTAGAGAACTGGTGATAGGTTAGCCATGTAGGTTATAGGTTAGTTAATAGTGAATCTGCTAATAGTTTAAATAAATTATATAAATAGGTACTAAATAGGTCTGTCTGTCTCTTTAATTATTTTGATATATTGTTATAAGTGCATAACTTTAGTTAAGGGGAAGTCAGGGAGTATATTAGTGGTTAGTACTTTTATATGTCTAAGGGTTCTCCTCTTAAGGCGATTTCCCTACATTACTATAAGGTTACCACTTTAATTAAAGGGGAGGCTAGGGAGGTTGTTGGTAGATTATTTACACTTTAAAGGTTCTTCCTAAGGTGAGCTTTCTAGATTACTATGAGGTTACAATTTTGCTTAAGGGAAAGTTAACGAGTTTATTGATGGACTATTTACCGTTTAAGAGTTCTTCCTTAAGGCGATTCTCATACATTACTATAAGATTACGACTTCACTTAAGGGGTATGTGGTCTTAGGGTTTCATCATTATAGTGAGATTTCATATACTATCATAACGTTATAACTTTGAGGCCTATCGTGTTCGAGGGGTAACCGTGTTATTACGAGACATGTTCGGAGTTGTAAGGAGGTAGCTAGGCTCATGAATAGGGTGACTTAGCCTTAGTTACTCCGACTATGTTAGAATAATAAACCGCATACGTTTTAATCAGGAACTCGGATTCAGTAATTTAAATTCGGGTCTAATGCTAATTAGGACTTAGTGGCTCCGTGGTTAAGGATTACTAATAGGCCATTGGCTTTAATGTAGGTAGAACGTAAGATTAGGGTTTTGATTTTGTTCTTTCACACCTGGGACTGATTGAATCCATACCTCTTAGGATCTTGGGTTATTATCGGTCACAACGAGGGGTCCAAATAGACGATTACGCCATTAGACGATCACAGCCAAATAAAATATTAGCTTTCTTTAATAATAACATTAACGGTTACAAAATACTATTAACATTTTTATAATAATAAAGACAACAATAATATGTTAGAATTACACATGTCTTCACGTATTCAAATTGGCGAGTACGTCGGTATACTCCACTTCAGATATAAAACAATTTTATTTTATGTGAAGGGGGGTTTCTACATTATGTGTTGCCGTTACCAGGATAAGATATAGAACTAAAATAGGCTTGTAAAAGCCTACATTTTGTTGTCGTACAACGGATGGGAGGTCATTAAAATGGATTTGAGTTGGTGACTGGTGTGACAGAATGGAACCAATAAGCAAGATATAAATCTTGTTTAGAAGGCATTTTGTAGTTGTTTGTTACTTAAGCTTAGTTATAGACACATACTTTAATATAGCATATATGGGAATTGTAGGCCAAGTTTAGGATAAAACCATGTTAAATTAGTGTAAAAGAATGGTTTTTATTTTTTAGTTAGGTAGTACAGTACATCTATCTAGGTACTAGTATAGTAAGATATATTCTACGACTTAGGCTTAGATATAGGAAGGCATTACTAGTAATATGTAGACATAAAATTACGGCTAATACGCAAAATTAAAATTACATTTATAGAATGGTAGGCAGGGGTATGATCTAATAACCTTATTTATAAATACATACTCGTATATCTCAATCATCCGAAACCTAGGGAACGGTATTCGTAAGATAAATCTTACTAGTCTCGTTCAATCTGAACTTCTATGTGGTAGTACCTATATGCATATTGCCATAACATAGGTTTAAGAAAATGTTTAAAAACTAGATTCGAATAAATTTATTATTGGATAGCACTATTCAATAATTATGGACCTTAGCTTAATGTTGTGAGTACGTTTCGAATAAGCTTGTGAGTGTTGGTTTGTACGTATATGTGTGCGTAAGTAGATGTGGATAAGTATATAAATTCGCAGGTGTTTTATGGAAGGATTCTTGAACTTGTGATTGTCAACTGATAGAGTGGAGGAGTTAGCCGTACTATTTATAAAAAAGGGAACCCCCTTATGGACTTTAGTGGCCTGTCGCGAGGCGTATTACCGTATGGACATAGGTTAGAGATCAGTATAGTTGGTGTGGCCTTAATGAACTGTCTATATACGTGGAATTATTATTTAGAGGGGGGGGGGGGCACTGTGGAATAAAGGTCTTATATGCTGGGGGAGGGAAAGGACATAATAAGATAACGAGCATTTAAGAGGGCCCCGACGCGCATATACCTTTGCTATACGGGCGTGGAGTACGTTGCTCATTTTCCAGTGGCGTAAATATATTATAGATAGACATACAACTTAGCGTTAAGGGGGGGAAATATTTGATTACAGTTACATCACATGCGATATAAAATTTTAATTACAGTAATTTTCTAGCTTTGTAGTTACTTAACATGTCATGAAATAAATTATGTTCTCGGCTACTTGTTGGTAGTGAGTTATGAATTAAAAATAGAAAATGAGAAATTCGGCCTTAATTTTTCTTAAAAAAATGTTTTGGACAGAAACCGCAAAAACCAAATACAGTAATCTGCTAGTCAAAGAAGGTAGAAGGCCATGTTATTTTCGGTTTGGAACTTGCCATAGGACAGTGGAATCGATTTCAAACCTGAGCAGAAAACTATACATTGAAGTAGAGTGCATCCTTAGTGTATCACCTTACTATTGATGAATTAGAGTGGGTTCATTTATGATCAGGGAATGCAGTGAAAGGCGGGATAGCGAGCATTTGGAATGCTAATGCCGAAGTAAGGTCATAAAGTCACTAAGATATTAGCTGAAAGAGGCCTCATCCATCTCAGGTTTTAATTTTATACTAGGTAGCGCCGACTTCGTAAGTTGGGATCATCCCCATGAATCATTTAGACATAACTGTGTATATGTATAATTATCAGTTTATAGGTTTTAGTTAAAAGGTTACTCCAAAGTACGAACGTCTAATAACTGTTTCACTTGGCGGTAACGTCTGTTAAGCCCTTAGACTCGGTGAACTTCTTCCAACGAGAAGAGTCATGACTGGTAGAAGGTAATCTTAACAAAGTAAACAGTAGATGTTAAAACGACTATATGTACTTTGTGAGTTGTTAGTTTAATAATATACTTTTGTAAAAGGAAAATTTATAACAAATAATATAAATTGGGGAAGAGGGGATGTCCGCTCGAGCGGGGATTTGGACTCGGGGTTTCTCGGGGTTTTGGGGCGAACGTGAGGTGTTTTGCCGACGGAGCTATCTGAATTGATTCTGTGCGATTGAATGTGGACGGTACGTAGAGACATTTTGTTAGATCGTCTTTTATAAATTCATTGCTATTACTCACTATTACATTCAAATTAAAGGATACTTTTGACTCATGCTGTTGCTTGCCAATTTAATTACCTTTTAATTGTCGATAAATATGTTATTACTAGGCGGACCGGTAACGTCAACCGGTTTTAACCATTGTGGTACCATTTATGAAAGGTTATAGATTGACAGTGTGGAGGTGCTCAGGTGTAAACGAGAAGTGTACTTACTATGTATATAATTTTTTACATCTCTGTTTAGGTAATTTAAAGTACTAAAAGGCAAGATAGGATAATGGCAGGTATTAGGGGGTGTTCAGGTCGGCTATGCCTGGTAACGCGTTCCTTTTTGATCTAAATAGGTTATTGTTAATAGGTATTATATGTTCAGAGGGTTCTGTCGAGTAGACGATATGTAGCAACTGAGAAATAAGGTTAATGTCTGAGATTAAACCCATTGGCGTAGGTTAGGGACCGGTTTTGTTAGTGTAGTCATGTTAAGGGCAGTTAGATATAAAATGTACATTATGAGAGTCCCCTCTCCACAGGGTGCCACAGGATAAATGGTTGCGTTGTTAGGGGAGGGGTCTACATGATTTATTAAACTGCGATAACGTTTATTCAGAATCAGGATTCGCATGAAAATATATACATAAATTAGGGTTAGTGTAGGATGAGGAGTGAGCTAGACGGTGAATAGATACTATTACTTGCCATGTTGATCTGAAATTTAAACAAAATTATTAAACCCAGCCGAGTTGGACGAGGTAATTATTTAATTTTGAACGAGGAACTAGTAAAGATTTTGGATTTTTATACATGATCAGTGTAACCCCTGAGATTTTTGCCGTGTGAGTTGCAGGGGGTCGTAATGTTTCGGCAGGTACGATCCCTGAGTGACCGCGGGCGGTGCATGTCTATGTGTGTGTATACATATCAGTATGCAGACATGTGTATATGTGTCGGAGTTGAGGTCGGGCCCTGCCTTAATGGTGGGAGAGTCAGGTCCTTAACTGAAAAAGCAAAAGGCGTTATGCTGGGGATGTGTTTAAGTCATCGGAAAAGAAAAAAAAAATTTGGTTAGTTGTTAGATACATCAATGAAAGGTTTTTGGATACGTGGGTGTGGCAGCCCTTACAAATTTGCCTTGTGGGATTCAGGGAGGTTTTAATGTTTCGGCAAATGCTGTTTTGATGGATCGCTTCCGGTGTATGTTTGTATAAGTGTGTGTAGGTATACATACATAAGTATATGTCGTTAGTGGAAGTCAGACTTAACCTGAATGGTGGGTGAGTAGTTAAGGGGAGGAGGGGGATATTCGGGGTATGGGTTTAGGCCGCTCTAGTATCAGCGTTATTACCCAAGGTTCGAATTTCACAACCGGTTCATATAGTCGTTGATAACTATTTAATATTTGCTTCGTAATATCACGAAATAAACAACCATCGAACGTCATTGCCCTATCCAGACTTATACACCATAACGAGCCTAGGTTGAGTGAGGCCTTTGGTCCTTAATCGAAGCATAAATATCATAACAAGCCTAGATTAAGTGAGGCCCTTGGTCCTTAACCGAAGCTTATCCGTCATAGCTATCAACTGTTTGTTCCTGAATATCAACTCAACTGTTTGTTCCTGAATATCATCAAATGCACAAACTCAACTGTTTGCGTACAAGCATCATCGCCATATTCAGACTACTATATATATCATAATTATCTACAGCCAATAAGGGACAAACTTAACTGTTTGCTTCCGAATATCGTGAAATGAACAAACTTAACTGTTTGCGTCCTAACACCATCGCCACCTTCTAACTACTATATCCATCATAATTATCTACAGCCAATAAGGGACAAACTCAACTGTCTGCTTCCAAACATTATCAAATGGACAAACTCAAGTGTTTGTTTCCAAACGTCGTCGCCAAATTCAAATTACTATGTCCATCATAATTACCTACAACTAATAGAGGACAAACTCAACTGTTTGTTCCGGATTATCATCAAATGGACCAACTTAACTGTTTGCTTCCGAATATCATCAAATGGGCAAACTCAACTGTTTGCATCCATAAATCATCGCCATATTGGAACTACTATATCTATCATAATGAGCCTAGGTTGAGTGAGGCCCTTGGTCCTTAACCGAAGCATATCCGTCATGATTACCTATGACTAATAAGGGGCAAACTCAACTGTTGCGTCTAAACATCATCGCCATGTTCTAACTACTATATCTATCATAATTATCTACAGTTAATAATGGGCCAAACTTAACTGTTTGCGTCCGAATATCGTCAAATGGACAAACTCAACTGTTTGCGTCCAAACATCATCGTCATATTGGAACTACTATATCTATCATAATGAGCCTAGGTTGAGTGAGGCCTTTGGTCCTTAATCGAAGCATAAATATCATAATGAGCCTAGATTGAGTGAGGCCCTTGGTCCTTAACCGAAGCATATCCGTCATAATTATCTACAGCTAATAGAGGACAAACTCAACTGTTTGTTCCGGATTATCATCAAATGGACAAACTCAACTGCTTGCTTCCAATCATTACTGTCTTTGAGCTACTAGTTTCTTCATAACTATCTATTATATCGGTTGTTTCCTAACGTGGAGCTGCAGGGGACTGACTTTGTTTCGACAGGGTGGGTTCCTGAGTAGTCGCGGGCTGAGGTTGAGTGAGGCCAGTGGTCCTTAACTGAAGCTGTGTTCGTCATAGTTATCTTTCATTATTTGATAAGAAAGCTCTTACTGGTGATCGTAGCTTATTGAGTACAGCGCTTTAAACCATAAATTGAGTTAGACTAATGAATAACATTATAAGGCAACTAGGACCAGACTAAATCGAGTTGGATAAGTGATCGTCTGGGTACGGTACTATAGTGTGAGATTCACTAATATCTAATGTAAGAACCTTGGAGTTGAGGTTGATTATAGGATGAGAGATGTCCATTAAGTATGATTCGTTAGAAATGAGTGGTGTCGAGAGACCGATTTGAACTTTAGTTGCTAAGGCTGGTTTTAATAGGGTGGATGTATGGTTATGTTTTAGAGTGAACTAAGTTGACGTTACGACGGAGGAATGGAAGGGAAACCGTCGATAATAAACGAGAGAGTAGAGGGAGGCTAGGAACAGATTGGTAAAAGCGCGTAGAACTGACAACTCAATTGTGAGGGTGAAGTGGATTAAGAAGTTTTCATTGTTGTATAAGGGGCTTTGTGTACTAGTCGTGATACCGCTCCCCAAGGAAATTACAGGATATCTCGATTTCTCTTTTACTGGAGGCGGAGCTAGGATTAATGTAAGGATAATATTAGGTTTATTAGGTTTAGGTAAACATGAGAATTATAAGGCTTAGGTTACGGGTATGTTTAGGAGGTCTAGGTTAACATGAGGTTTATAGGGTTTAGGTTAACATAAGAGTTATTAGGGTTAGGTAAAAATGAGGATTTTTAGGCTTAGGTTACGGATATGTTTAGGAGGTCTAGGTTAACATGAGGTTTATAGGGTTTGAGTTAACATTAGGTTTATTAGGTTTAGGTAAACATGAGGGTTTTAAATTTTGGTTAACGTAGGGATTTTTAGGTTAAGGTTAGCGTTATGTTTGACTTAAGGTCAGACTAAGTCTCGAGTAATTTATATGTTATTATTGAACTAGGTTTGAGTTTCGAGTCGAGGTCTTAAAACTTATGGGTAGAGATCCAGTGGTTAATTAAGAAACAAGTCACAACTGATAAGTGTACATTTATGACTTGTTGGGGAGGATTGTAGTGGTCCCAAGCCTTTTATAAAGAATTGTAATAATCTGGACCCCACGACACGGTGTTGACATGCTAATTTAAGTTTTAAGAGAGCAGGTGAATTAAAGATAGAATTTATCAATAATAAATATAAATTTGATTAATCACCTTCGTAATTCATACCGATCGGATACTCCTAATAAATGGATAGAAAGGAGACCAATGAAGTATGAAGTAAGTGAGGGGCCCGGATGTCCTCACCGGGGTTCGATTAATATGGTTGTACCTACGTCATAAGGCGTAAATCGCAGTGGGATCCTAAAATCATCAACACAAAGAAAAATAATTACTCGTTAAATACGACCGATTCGTAAAGTAGCAGATAACCAGGAGGTTAAAATATATGGAGAATATCGAACGATTATTTTCAGTTAATTGTTATAAATATCGTAGGGTGCGAGAGGGATAGTAGAGTAGGCTCCGCGCCGCTTACGACGAGCCTTCAATGTGTAAATTAATCGAAGCTGTATAATCGAGTCACAAAGAAGCGGAGAAACTAGTTCGGCAGGTAAAGAGTTTAGTAGAATCGGTTTACGATTTCGATATGATTGTTCGATTATTACTATAAAGTAACTGGCCACTAAAATGCGAAGCACGTGGGTACACGTGGAAGTAAAATAAAGAAGAAATTAACTGGCGCCACAATCCCTAGACACGCCACGCGTTCAGGCCGCGTCTATCGGGGGGGAGGGGAGAACGGTTATAAGCGATAGGCGTCAGTTGCGGCACCCTTTTCCATTGTCGACGTGACGAGAGGCTGGCTGGGTTCAAGGTTCCTGAGGAAGTGGGAAGGACAGGACGCACAAAGATTTGAAGAAATTTAATACCGACGCCGTGCACGTTTCGCCTACATCAAATATCAGTAAGTGTCTTTTGTGAGAACTGAGGCTAGCAATATCAACTTATTATTGATGGGTTTGTACTATGGGGCTTGTGAGGGACTTCCTTTATACGATGGCGTAAGGACTGTGTAAGGGACCGTGTAAGATGCCACCTTGGATAAAGTGAAGGGTTGGTTGGGGAAAATTGAAAGTGTTTGACTTTTTGGTTGGGATTTAGTCCGGGATTTTAGTTGTAAATTTGGGATAGAGAAGAAAGAAACCCTTACTTATTGAGAATGCAGAGGTAATTTGTTGACATTGTTGGCTATGTACTCTCTAAGGAAAAGAGATTGCCGATTTCTGTAGGAAATCTAGTGGAGTAAAAGGTTCCTGCCGGGATCGGTGTCTTTTAACATGATGTTGTAAATTTTGTGATATCTTGTGGGAGGAAAACCCCGTAATTAAGCCCTGATCTGATTAGATAGGAAATCGGCTAAGCTTAGGGTTAAGGCTAGGGTAAATCTTGTGTATTCCCTTTAGAGCGTGTATGTGTATGAGTTTGGATATCCTCACTGGATAAAACCCTACGCGGGCCCCTGGGCCGTGGTTACTCGCACTGATCTGAGTCGATGTGAAGGGACCCCCCAAAGGACTTGCTAGGGTAATCCTTGTGTGGCCCTTGCTGTGCATATATATGTTGAGTAGGTGATCCTTGTGTGAACCTTGTCTTGAATTCCTATTAAAGGAAACCCTACACGATTTAGTAGGTGCTCATCAAAGTTGTACGACTTTGTTGCATGTAATTCGTTATTATGTTAATGGTATCCATATATTCACTATTTATTATCATAACAATCTTAAATTACAATATCGTGCTGCTTTGCGGTATAGTGGCCCCAAAGCGAGCAGACCCTTGGTAGATAGAGGTAGGCGAGGACGGGGCAGTCACAGTAGGGGTTCCTCAAGCGGGGTCTGGCTTGTTATAAGATTAGGGAAGATTGGGGCTTGATGTTAGAGACATACTAGGATAACTGCAGGCTTCAGGAATCTAAGGGTGTGAGGGGGCTGATAAAACCTAGATCTGGGTTGGCTCCAGTTCCACCCTTCACCGGCGTCGAGTGGGGAAGCTGAACTGTTAGATGCCGTTTAGGTAATGGGTGGCTAAAATTTAACGTGGGATTTTTAACCCAATCTCCTTAAGGAATCCATAAATAAATAGTACCTCCACTCCACCCATTACTGCGACGGATAGATTTGGAAAGCTAAGTATTATTGTGCTCATATTTAAATATTTGTTTTCTGTGTAAAAAATAAATAAACGTAAACCTCATATGTTTTTCAGGGCCGCGACATTAATCTAGCGAGTCTAATTTTTAATTAGACTATCTAAGCTTTATTTTATTGCTTTATACTGTTTAATTTATGTTTTGACTAAGCCATTTAAGATAAAGATGACTGAACTTCAACATTGACCAAACTTTATTAACAGGCTATGAGGTGACGTCAGTGGGTCAGGATTTGTTTTATTCTTCACCATGAATCACCCCGTTGAAGACGTATTAGTATAATCATACACAATTCTCTACTAACTGATGAGGCTCTGAATTGTTGTATGGAAAGCCGAAACGTTAAGTTCTAAACACTCAGAAAGGGGCTAACCCTTACTTGATCTGGCTAATGTGCCAGGTCCTGAGTGTGAATATGTCCTCCTTACAATCCACCTTAAACATACTTATTGTGTGTCAAACTAGGTGTTCCGTCGCCTTAATTACTCTGATGAACAATTTACCACTTAACCATGTGCGTAATTGCACACCTATTTTATTATTTCTTGTGAACTTAGCTTGCACGGCATATGTCTCGGGCGAGTATAGCTTCTCCGGACTAGCGGCTATTCAAACTTAAGGAGCCTCGGGTTCGAACCGACCGATCGTAGGTTATATTCAAATAATAACGAAATGGTCCTCTTAGTTCCGTAGTTAGTCATAGTAGTAAGGATAAACACATGGTCGCCTGGTTGTTTGCCACCTCCGCGGCGTTATAAATGTAGGAGTAGGCGGGGAGCACTATTCACCTATCATAAAGAACAGTTTAAGGCACAGTGCACGAAGGATAAAGGTTATCTATTAACTCAATTACTAAATGACAGGAAGGCGAAGCCACAAGGTAAGCTAGTTTGATTAAACCTATCTACGAGTCCGTCAGGAGTTGGTCGTTATATACCTTCCTTGTTAAAGGTCCCAAGGTGTCAGTCAGATAATAAGTACGATACAATTGACAACCGCTTAAGGCCAGACGGTACCCTAGGCCCTTAAGGCTATTCAAATTCAAGTTATACATAATTAATTTTCAATATTCATTTTAGCGATCAAGTAGGAACAACCTAGTGTATGAGTTAGGCGAGCGTTAGGTTTTGTCTCAATTTTATAGTTTTGTTTTCATAAACTTTATATTCTAGTGTAGATAATCGCCATAGCTTGTAACAATAAACTCAATTTTAGATCTAAGAACGAAATTCGTACTGACCGGGTCGCGAGATACTAAAACAAAACCGAACCAACATAAATTAGTCGGAGGATGGACGAGTAACACGTTTAGACTATGTATCTGCGCAGAAGACAAAAATGTGAACTCTGCGCACTCACGTGACCACGAGACGCCAGCTGGGCACTTCGATGCACAGGCAAATGTATGAAAAGTCTGACCATCTGGACATTAATCGGCCGAAGGGATAATTCAGTGGCGGGCCCAACAATTCTGAATAGAACAACTCATGAACCCTTAAGGAGTGGTTGTATATGTGAATTTTCCTGGACGATTCCCAGTTAGGGTTACCCGTAGAAAACCTGGAAACTAGGATTAGTAAATTTAGATAGACTCTCATACTAAATTTGGTTGTGAATAGCGCCTCCTATAAGCTCTTCTCAACATCCCCAAGATTATTAGTAGACAGCTAGCTAAGATATCGATCGACCGAGTAATTCTACGATTGTTACACAGATGGCGTGAGCCACAGTGGTAAAATAATAATCATGAATGTATGAGGATTTCCGGCTACGGTTAGGACCATGTTATAACTTTATTTAAAGGGTAGGCTGTAGATGTATTTCAGGGTTACATTTACTTCTAATCTGTTAGTTCGTCTTTACGGTGATTCTCCTTATATTATTATAATATTATGAGCCAGCTAAGGGAAGCTAGTAAGGATAGTGGTAGGCTTTTTATATACTTAGGTCGTCTATTCGCCTTTGGGGTGGCTTCTTGAATACCATTGCGATTTTATAATTTCGCTTAGGGGGTTGTTAACGGGTTGTCAACGGATTATTTATGCATTTACTAAACCTGTCGGTCTGTCCGTGGGTGCACTTTTGAGTGTTACTACGACGGGTTTGTAATTTACTTAAGGGGTAGCCAGCGAGTATATTCGTGTGTTATATATATATATTTTCCATCTGTTAGTTCATCCGTACGGTGACCTTTCATATTACATTACAGTTTTATAACTTCACTTAAGGGGTCGATAGCGAGTCTGCTAATAATTTAACTATGTACTTAGTAGGTCCACTTGTCTCCTTAATGCTCTATATATATTGTTATAAGTTCATACCTTCACTTAAGGGCAAGCTAGAGAACTGGTGATAGGTTAGCCATGTAGGTTATAGGTTAGTTAATAGTGAATCTGCTAATAGTTTAAATAAATTATATAAATAGGTACTAAATAGGTCTGTCTGTCTCTTTAATTATTTTGATATATTGTTATAAGTGCATAACTTTAGTTAAGGGGAAGTCAGGGAGTATATTAGTGGTTAGTACTTTTATATGTCTAAGGGTTCTCCTCTTAAGGCGATTTCCCTACATTACTATAAGGTTACCACTTTAATTAAAGGGGAGGCTAGGGAGGTTGTTGGTAGATTATTTACACTTTAAAGGTTCTTCCTAAGGTGAGCTTTCTAGATTACTATGAGGTTACAATTTTGCTTAAGGGAAAGTTAACGAGTTTATTGATGGACTATTTACCGTTTAAGAGTTCTTCCTTAAGGCGATTCTCATACATTACTATAAGATTACGACTTCACTTAAGGGGTATGTGGTCTTAGGGTTTCATCATTATAGTGAGATTTCATATACTATCATAACGTTATAACTTTGAGGCCTATCGTGTTCGAGGGGTAACCGTGTTATTACGAGACATGTTCGGAGTTGTAAGGAGGTAGCTAGGCTCATGAATAGGGTGACTTAGCCTTAGTTACTCCGACTATGTTAGAATAATAAACCGCATACGTTTTAATCAGGAACTCGGATTCAGTAATTTAAATTCGGGTCTAATGCTAATTAGGACTTAGTGGCTCCGTGGTTAAGGATTACTAATAGGCCATTGGCTTTAATGTAGGTAGAACGTAAGATTAGGGTTTTGATTTTGTTCTTTCACACCTGGGACTGATTGAATCCATACCTCTTAGGATCTTGGGTTATTATCGGTCACAACGAGGGGTCCAAATAGACGATTACGCCATTAGACGATCACAGCCAAATAAAATATTAGCTTTCTTTAATAATAACATTAACGGTTACAAAATACTATTAACATTTTTATAATAATAAAGACAACAATAATATGTTAGAATTACACATGTCTTCACGTATTCAAATTGGCGAGTACGTCGGTATACTCCACTTCAGATATAAAACAATTTTATTTTATGTAGGGGGGGGGTTTCTACAAACGTCCATAATTTTTTTGTAACAAACTATATACAGGCATGTCGACCATCTAAACAACACTTTATAGAACAATTCACGAGTTGACATATTTACTGGCATTACGTCTCGCCTAGAGAAATATTGTGCGCTCCTTCCATTTGTCGGGCAGTTGAGATAATCGGGGATGATTGAATTCCAGCTTGAGGAAAAAACTGAATTTGCAACTGAAATACAACATGGAATACCAAAATAAAGTAAACGAAATAGGTAAAGTTTGACTGTACTATATCCTTCTGCGACGAAGCTGAACTACCCACAGCCACTCTTTTAAAGTTGTGCATTTACACATGTACCGAGCTTTTGTTTGAGTTAAAGAAGAAAGGAGGACATGTACAAATTAGCAGACATTATAGAGCTGGTAGACACCCTGGACTGTCAGAATTTTCAAAATAAAAAACGGAATAGTTAAGAAAAATGTGCCACTAAGCTAATGGGTGTCCCATCCATAGCCTGTTCATGAATTTGCCTTACTAATTCACATATTGTGTCTGACACTCGAATGTTACGCCACCAGATCTTCTTGATTAGGTTGGTGCAAAATACAACATTATTTTTACATTAATAATGTGTCAAACAAGCATACGGCCGGTGTTATATTAATCAGTTAAACAAGGATGAACTCTATGTCAGTGGCGAGCGGTTAGATGGTAAAAAGTAGCCATGGGCATCGTTTCAAATATTTCCTCAGAAGCAACCCATTATACAAACGGGTAGAACAAGCACAGATTAAATCCAAATATTTATTTGCTGGACCCAATATTTATATTATAATTAAAAAAACATTATTTGAAAAATATACATATACAATAAACGTTTGTACAAAAAGCAAAATTGGCGCTGTTATTGCACACACGATTGCTTTTAGTCCGGAAACTAGCAATTTGTTTTCCATTTACACACAAACTATGCTGAATCACTGAATCAATCATCGTTTAGAAACGCACGTTCACTGGATTTTTGTTTTCGTTTGTTGATCGAATATGGTGTTTAGATTTATTAATTTTGAGTATAACACAATTTATCTTCTATAAGGTATTAAAATATAGGTACTGGAGAGAAAGTTTTGACCGTTTTAACTTGAATACACTATATATATATAAAATATAAAATATTACCTATAAATATTCTCGCCTTATATGCAACAGGACCATATAAAAATCATAATAATGAATATTTTTAGATGATACACACAGTGCCATCTGGTCCAAAACTAAGCAAATCTTGTACTATGAACACCAGACAACGGATACAAATACATATCAAAAACCTTTTTTTTTCTAAATACATACATAGAAAGCACCCAGTCTTAACATTGAGACAAATGTCCATCACATAAATGTTTCTTGTGCGGAAATCGAACCCACGCCTCTCGATTAAGCAGTCGGGTTTACCCACTGAGCTTCGAAGCCGACACGGATGACGGATGTATATTTGTAAACATAGGTGGGTTAGGAATTAATAAGTTCAGACGTTTCAGAGGAAGAAAATAATCTAACTAAAACATTTTAACCTTTAGCTGCCATACTCCTATATTTAAATATGATAATAAGTTTTCTTAATATTTTAAATATATCTTTACATTAAAATGCAATTCAATTATTATAACAGGACAGGTTAAAGCAGGTTACAGAAACACTTTTCAAGGGTAAGGCAGGTTATATTAGTATACTCTTTCATTATATAGTAACAGCTGCCTTACTAAGTGTTTCTTTACTCGCCTTTGAACTCCCTCTATATTTTCTCCTCCTTCTGAGCACCTAGCCGGTGCATTCGGTAACAGGGCACTACTGCTTTAACTTGTCCTGTTATAGTGGCGCCCAACGTGGGGCACGAACCCACGACCCTGATATTAAGAGTCTCATGCTCTACCGACTGAGGTAGCCGGGCTTTACTACGGCTCTACGCCTAAACTGAGGTCCGTGAGAAGACGTCTTTGTATGCGGGTGCACGTTTGTTGTCTAGCGACGGCGCACGGCAGCTGCTTTGCTGATCTTTTACTGGGGAAGGCCGGAGTCTACTAAACTCCAAATCCTCGGCCTGCCCGGAGTCTCCTTGATTCCAAACCTTCGGCCTGTGCAGTAGGGGTGCTATCTTGAACACCGCTACACACGAAGGTTACGGGGCGACCTGCTCTACGCCGAAGCTACTGGCGAGCTACGTTCACGTGCGGTCTTGCACTGTGCTAGCCACGTGCGGCCTTACCTTGTGCCTGCCACGGGTGGCATATTCACTACTCACCACACGCTGTTAGGCCACATAAAATCAGTCCCGTCCGCGTCTTCTTTCTACGGCGGTGCTGATCTGAGGGGTGCCTACAACGAGCAAGACATCGAGTAGGCCGAAGAGACCTGAGTGTACTAGTTCCCTAATAAAAGCTTTAAAAACTACACTTAAAATCTGTGTAGGCAGGCTTGCGTTTGGCTATATTTCTATTTATTTAGGTAGTCCTATATGATTGTGAATTAGGTAGCTGTGATCTAGATATTTAAGTGTTAAGAATCACCCTAGGTGATTAGGATATTGTGCATTAAAAGCTGTTACGATACAATGAAAGAGTATACTAATATAACCTGCCTTACCCTTGAAAAGTGTTTCTTTACTCGCCTTTGAACTCCCTCTATCTTTTCTCCTCCTTCTGAGCACCTAGCCGGTGCATTCGGTAACAGGGCACTACTGCTTTAACCTGTCCTGTTATATTATAACCAGTCTGGTTTCATACACCAGTTACAAGTGGGTGGTATAAGTTTTTGTTATAGAGAAAATTATAATAAAAAACCTAAAAAAGATAGAAAATAATGTTTACAAGGTTGCTAATGCAAAAACAAGAAATTTTTGTTTTTTTTTTTATCTCACAATAAAAACATACCTACATACGATTTGAATACAAAGCGGTCTATTTCCATAAAAATTGTCAATAGTGTGCAAATAAAGCTGTTTTCAATTTACACTCGCCGCGCTCAGAGCCATCCGGTTCGTTTATAGTGGGGGACTGCATAGTGAGCTAACTGAACGGAAAATTGTCCTAGGAATACTTCCTTTTTTAAAGGATAAAGCAAATTTGTTATTTCCACCAGATAATATGCACATTCAAAATATATACACAATCAATATATTTAGCAGATGATGTACTTAATTAACCCAGTGACAAGGATTGGTAAAGGTATGATAACTTTTCAGCATGTCGAAAAGTTGGATAAAAGATGATGCAAGACGAAGATGGCTCATCACAAAATTAATAAAAGATTAATTGTGATCGTGAAATTAGCAACCTATATCATGCCTCTTTACTGATTTAAAATTGTCAAAGTATAGTATTAACCTTTTCTGTAAGATCTCCTATTTCGTTAGTGTACTGTGTTTATGGACCTAATAAATGTATTACTGGACTACGATAGTGTGTTGGCCAGTCTATGGGCGAAACATCCAGAAACTATGTAGTGGAAAATTGATTCCAGTATCTACGACGTAAAACTACGTAAACAATCGCTGGAACTACGACCGGCTTTATTTATATTGGTCATTTTTTTATCGATTGTACATCGATGAGAATAAAAAAGCAAACGTTTTACAGTCTCAACAACCCGGTCAAGCACTTATGTCGTACTTACTACACGTAGACTTGCCGGCAGCGCGAGGAGCAGTGGAACTGGCTGAATGTAAATAGGCATTTAAGGGTCCCGTAGGATGACAATTATTGCGAATATCCGAAAAACTTATAAACTGATTTGATGTTTTTAATTATTTAGTTGAAAGAATCCACCAAGCTGTTCTATCGTGATTTTTTTAAAATTGGAGTTATAGAAAGTTTTGCATTTTAGGACTAAAACTAGTCATTAGAACTAGTCATTTACAATGACGACGATATTATTAAACAACTCATGAGAGCTCTATGAAGTCAAAGAAACATTGAAGCGTATTTAATCACGCATAAGACAAACAGTATTTGGTAACAAAGAATTTATATTTAATTTGGAAAAAAAAGAAAAACGGAGAAGGCGGCTATTTCGTACAAAACTGTTCTTAACTGTTATCGAGAATAAACAAACTTCAAATTTGTTTTCAAGTTATTTAGTATCGCACAGCTTGAAGACGGATCGGCATGCTGAGTACCAAATTCTTCAGGCAATGTTGAGGAATATATAAAGATCAAAAAGGCCATTACTTAACATGTAAAAGGTTATAATGTGTAAAATAATAATAATCTTTTTAATATACTTTTTGTTCCGTCAAACTATTTTTACTAGTGTATAAAATACCGTCGTTTATGTAAGTGACTAGTAATTTTTGCTCGGCAGTGTAATAACTTAATTTTTTTTGGTGTAGTACCAACGTATACGAGTACCTTAACTCGCTCAGCCTTTGTACACACTCGTTTAGAACCTCTATATGGCTATAGTAGGCCGAAACGTTTACCGATTATTATCGTACTTGATGCTATAGGTAGCTTTATCGATAACCTAAATAAGCCTTTTATTTTTGATTCAATTAATCAAACATTAACAATGTGGCTTCGGTATTGTGTTTATGTGTCTGTGTGTTTAGCTCGATTAACACTTGCGAACTGGGCCGTTGTCATTTATCACTTATTGTGGTAGATATTGTTATGAATTTGCCTTATTTCTTCTGTTATTGGCAGCAGAATCGATAATTGATAGAAAATATTAAGAGTTAGTTATATTTATCTAAAGAAATACTTTAATGACACTTGACAACTTTCTTATGGTGAATGTTTTAAATATTTGACATAATTAGAAATGGATTTTTTTATTAATGCGACCCGTGCAGCTAGAACGAAAATTTAATAATGTATTTTCATGTTTTTTTTTGTATAAGTATATATCTGGACTCCGGCTTAAGAGGCAGTATTTTTCTTTAGAAATTTGAATTCAAATAATTTATTCAGTAAATAGGCCGGTGCCAGGCCTTTTTACAAGTCATAAAAGGGTTCGGGTTTTACTGTAGTTCAGAAATACGTGACGATGTGTATTGCCGTTAATAAAAAAGCAACACTAGGACAAGTTATGTGACATGACAATGTCTTGAATTCTTAAAGCCAAAAAGAGAATTGGCAGTAAGTACAAGACAAATACATATTTGTACAAGACAAATGGACATAACCTCAAAATAAATAACCTAGTTTTGATTTTTGGCACAAGTGCTCCTTAGTTAGTATGGAAAATCAAAACTAGGTTATTTATTATGAAGTTATTGTCTATTTGTCTTGTACTAATTACCAGTTCTCTTTTTGGCTCTAAAAATTTAAGACATTTTCATGTCAAGTAACTTGTCCTAGTGTTGCAGTTTTATTACCGGCAACACACATTGGCAAGTATTTGTGAACTACGGTAAAACCCGAACACTTTTATGACTTCTAAAAGCGCGTGGTACCGGCCTATCTACTAAATAAATTATTTAAATTTAAACTAACAAAAGATATTGCCTCCAGTTCTGCTAGACCTTATATAAACCTTTTTCTGTTGATATCACTGTCGAGGATATTTTTATCCTAAGCTTGTCAGAGATACAGCTTTGTGTAGAGAATTTTAAGTTGGTTTTGGTAGCAAGACATACCCTTGTCACTGTCTTTATAATCTTTTTATGAAATTAATAGTTGTGTTATTTTATTTGTAAAGAAAGCGATGTTAAAAAAATATGTTTCCGGCATGAAAAAAATAATAGTTTTTTATAAACAAAGTTAAAAAAATATCTACCATGACATAGATCTAGTGATTTAACTTTTTAAAACAAACAACTATATTTTACTTTTACAGCAAGCACCGTAGCCAAAGGTGCATTTCGGCATTAGACATGGTAGATACGTTAATAGCACTAAAAAGGCAATAGTACTAATGTACAGAAGTCTCACTCCTATATAAAGCGTAAAATGTACCTAAAATCATAAAAGTCATTCAATGAAAGCAAATTTCTCCCGTATGCGCTTATTATAATCGCTAAAATACACTGAGCTCGGCTCGATGACATCACGCGGCAGGTGCGTAGGGTTGTGCTACATGATAACCTTTAGGTACTGCGTATTATTTCTTCTACTTATCGTTGTGCGACAGAACGCAAGCTAACCGGCGCGAATTTAGCGCAAACGCTTCGAAATCACAGGTCTTTTCTCGGCGAAATATGCGAATACAAATGTTGAGTTATAAATTGCCTAAAATTTAACTTTCCCGAAAAAATTATCCTTGCGGTTTCCCACCGAAAAAAATCTGGATCTGGATTGAACTAGATTCTTTATTTTTGGCACAAGCATAGCTTATAATAATATATGCAAAAAAAAACTAGGATTTTTATAGTAAAGATCGAATCTCACGCGGGTTGACTCGCAGATTTTTTTTTTTTTTATAAGTAAGAATGATTGTAATCACAATTTAATATTAGGACCTTTATTTAACGTTGTACATACAGACATCCACATATCTTACAAGGTTATTAACAAAACAAAATTATAAGTGCCTATTTTTTTGACAACATAGCACTAACAATACTCCTCTTTATTACATTATTTTGTTAACCCTAACAACATTTTAACACACAAATTTTTCTATTCAGCTAAATACCCACAAAGTGAGGTCCTACTTTACACTACTATATTTACAAATATTTCTCACCCCTTCTAAAATACATCTCTCATCTCTCTTGCATCACCAAACGTTACACGGATAAGGAAATTCTTACAGTATTTTACGGAAATATTTTTCTATTGTTATTCTTTTTCTTTGAGGTTGTAAAATGACGTGCTAACATCACGGTAGCTGTCAACGGAACGGTTATTTTTTTGTGTTTCTTCTTTGTGTTGTTTTACACAAGTGGCACCTTGGAGATTTTGTACGCCATTTTATATTTTGATATCTAAATTTTTGTCTAAAAATTTCACTTAATTATTCTGTGTTATCTGAAATATTTAGCAATGTAATGTTAAAAGAAGCTTGTACAACGATTGAGTAGTATATTTACCAAAATCCGAAAACTGTTCGGAGGCGGTATATTTCCTCGGCTAATCACGGTAAGAACCCCGTAAAACCTTATAGTAAGGATCTACACCGATGGCTCCAAAACAAAGTCTGGAACTGGAGCAGGATTCTTCTTCCACGACCTGAACATCAATATATCAACAACCTTAGGTAGCCATAACACTATAGCGGCAACAGGAGTCCTGTCTAGTAACATACCCATCTCTCGATACCCATTATCATCGCTGCTGGGCTACTCTTAGTATCAACTGCATCAATAGCGAACTAATCCTGGATTTCCGATAAAATAAAATCAGAGAAAATAGATGAGCACATAATCAATAAAATCGAGCTTATTTTAACGTAGGACACAATCAAGATGTGGATTTCGTTCTGAAATGTGTAGCGGAAAATTGATTTAGATAGAGTTCCATTGATAAAGCTCTTCAATGAATAACGCAGAAGCGACAAGATTTGAGCACTTAGTTAAATTGCGAGAGCAATGTAGTGACCGACAGAAACATAGCATCATCGACATATAATTGCTGAATATAGGCCTCCTCCATGGCACGCCATTTTTCCATGTTCCCTGCCTTCTGAATAAAGCCATCACCGGCCACTCTTTTAAAGTCGTCGGTCCATCGGGGCAAAGGGCGTACAACGCTTTGTCTTCCCGTTTGCGTTCTCCACTCTAGGTAGGACATGTCTGGTCCTCCGACGGAAGTGGCCAGCCCACTGCCACCTTAGCTTGATGATTTTGCAAGCTATGTTGGTGACTTTTGTTCCCGTCTACTAAAAACTCAAACAAAGCTTTGAGTGAACAATGGCCTTTTTTTCCCCAATTTTTTTTTTATCTAAGAAACAATGTACCTAATGTGCATTGCGACCACAAATAACAGTTATGTTAATTTTTTATATAGCTTTATTTTTATATTCTTAATGTTTTTATTTTATGCCTACTACGATCTACGCTTTTACCTGCACTGCAGAAAAACTATTCCCGTGGAAACTCTCGATCTGGATTAAAAGTATCTGTGTCTCAAATTTTTTCTCAATCTTTTCAGCTCTTTAGGTATACGTGATTGAGTCATCTCCTCTTTCATATCATAGTAATATTATTAAAAAATTAGGTTTGTTTGTTTATAAGAATGGCTAAACGGATGATTTTTAAATTTGATTTTTAAACATGTAGCTTTTCGTATTGCTATAGGTTACACATATTTATTCACGGGGCTGAAATATAGCTACGGCTGAAACCGCGAGACATAGCTTGTTTTGTAATAAAGATTGAATATCAAGTTTTAATTGAATTGACACAGATGACCGCTTTGCTAAGAGCATTACGCTAGAAAAAAACCTTTGTTTTCATATAAATTTAATTATTAAAAAAAAAAACATTCAACAGATCTGATCTAAAAAAAACAGTCAAGTGCGAGTCGGACACACGTATAGTTCGCTCCGTCCCACAATTTACGTAATTTACTAACAAAAGTATGGTGCTAAGTAGTCCTCCACAGCCAATGAATGACCGGCGTTGCTTAGCTTTGACTATCATTTCCAATTAACAAATGTGTAACTTGGCGCTGATGCTGCTAAGACGGTAATTTTAGATGGTAATGGCTCGAGTCGGTCTTACATTTGGCCGGTTTTAATTTGATTTTATACTTAACACTATTTTTCACTGCAAGTTTGAAGTTTGAGTGTATTACTGTTTTTATGATCTTGTATGGGACCCCCCTTAAATTTTTGATATTTTTTTTATTAGTCGTTAGGTAATCCACCATTATAACACATATTCTGTGAAAATTTCAGTCTTCCACCTACTTCGGTCTAAATGATAGAACCCTTAAATGGTTAACAGGCAGACAGACAGCGTCTAGTCTTAGTACTAGGGCTCCGTTGGCACCCTTTGCCTATGGAACCCTAAAAAAGATTATATACATGACTTAAAGGAAGTAAAAAACCGTCGGGGCTGCCCTTGCCATTTCTGTTCCAAATTTTAATCAAAATGTAGCAGTTATTTTAATTATTGTTTTAAAGATTCACGGTTACTATCACTATTAAACATAAGGTTTTACCGTGATTAGCCGAGAAAATCGCAAAAACCGAACAAAAAGGGGACCGCGCGATCATGGTGCTTGCACCGAAATATCCGGGAGCTCATTTCCTCGGCTAATCACGGTAAGAACCCCCTAAAACATTATGTTTAATAGTTATTTCAATTAGTTACCTCATAAAACTGAAAAATTTTAGTTCTTTCAGGGCAGTTGATGATAGCTCCGACGGATTTTCTCGAATTGTAATTAATTTTACCTATTTCCTTTTAGTCGTGGATAAAACAAAAAAAAGATTTAACCTTTTCGAGATCACATCCGTTCAGGGTTTTATCAAACATTTTACTTTTGCTTTATATTTTAACCTTTTTAAAGAATTTCTATGTTACTGTCTTACGAAAAACTCATTGTAACGAGCAAAAAAATGATTTTTTCGCGTAATAATGTTTAAACGTATCTTAAAACTTTATATGGATTATGTTTATAAGTAGATATTGATAATAAGAAGTAACTATTGCTCTTACTTTTTTTAAACCAAAAGAAACTTTACATTCTTAATGCCACTACGCGGTTACCTCACAAAATGGTATTTAAAATTATTGCGCTTGAAAAGATTTTTTAAACCATTCCTGAAATTCTTCTATTGCAAAAGATTTAAATAGCAGATCATCAGATAAAAGAGCCCAAAATATATTACCTACTAAGGTGCCAACCGTGATAATATTTTCGCCTTAGTAATATTGAAAGTTGATGTACTTACCTACATATTAACTTTTTACTAAAATTGGACTACACTTCCTCTAAAGAAAATCCTGGACCTAATACATTTTTATGACTTCCACACTTTAAACAATTCCAGCAATTTTTAGGAAACAGTTGTGTAACAATAAAATAAACAGAAGAAACAAACCAAATCAAAAAAATAATTTTGATAAATTTGACCAACACCGCGTTTGGATCACTAGATATTTTTTATTTTTAAACAGGAAATGTCTAAATAAATAATATAAATTAAACTTGACACTAATCTCATCTTGACATTATTGCTCACATCAAAAATCTAGGCATTATACATATAAAATTTTATAATAAAATTATATTATATTAAAGTACCGAAGTATATTTGTCGAGAATTAAATGAAATTAGGTATCTTTTCAGGAACTGGGACCTTACTAAGAAACATTGACATATGCGTAGTACATATATATCGATGTTGAGAACAGTCTCCAGCTATTTGGACTCTGAAATTCGGGAGAAAAATGTATATGCACTTGAATGAACATTCACAAGTTTCGAGAGGTAAGTCAAACTACCACAATATTTATCTTGAATTCCAGAGTCCGAAGAGCTCGAGACTGTTCCCAATAACGTACCTGTACTCAAGTTAAATACTTTTTTCATTAACTAGCTTTCTTGTTTATTTGTCTGTCCGGTACCACATTTGCAATCGATTTACAACTAACTTGACCCGATGAGCTACAGAATTAAAATTTTGAGAATTCAGATTCAGAACCCAATTACAATGCAAGTTTCAACAGCAGTCTTTCAGGTTTCAGTAAGTTTTAAAAAAAGTACCTGTAAGACCGAGCTTTCCTCTTTTATTTTTAACAACGCCATCTACTGTCAAGTAGCTTTAGTGTTGCTGTGTCGGTAAAAATAATATCTAGTATAACTACTCGCCAATAGATGTCAGAAAGAGTCATATTTTTTAGTTTATCATTGCCTGAAAACACAGATAAACCACGTTTTCTAGCAATGAAACCTATATAGCTAGATCGATTTATTGCCTCCAAACTGCGTGCATACTAAATTTCATGATTTCAACGTTTTGGAGCCATTTTCGAGATTCAGATTATATATATCCAAGAATTAGTCGTTTAAACGTATTTGACTAACAAAAATTGCTAATATTTCAAATCTCTGTCAATGCGCGATTTTTTTATAGCTCATTAACAAATTACAGACAAGACCAAAAAGTAGAAATAAAGAATAAATAACCTTTTATTTTTTATTGATTATTTTTTTTTTCTAAATACGAGTATAAACGTGGAACGCATTAGAACTTAAAAGTCTATTACAGGCGTCCCAAGTTCATGTCCGGTTTTTTTTTCTACTTTATAAAAACGTAGTTGGTACTTATCTTAAAACGATTTTTGTTTTAGTTTTTTTTACTTATCTATTTATTTAATGATTTTTGAGGACATGATTAACTGGATATAAATTGACTCATTCACAAAATACCTGATATTGCATGCCATTTTGCATTATCCCTGAATCGCATGACACACCCATATTTATGTCATTTCGAAGTAAGTAGTTACAACATGAGTAGGTATAAATAAAAACACTTGAATTGTGGAATGAACTCACTGCCAAGTGTTTCTCCAAGGACTAGGGTATGGTATTCAAGAAAAAATTTTGAAGGTCGGCAACGCGCGAATGATGCCCCAGGTGTTGCTAGTGTCCATAGGCTTCGGTGACCGCTTACCATAATGCGGACCGCAAGCTTGCTAGCCACCTTAACGGTATTATAAAAAAGCTACATTATACAATATTTCTATAAAAATAAGTAGGTAAGTATCGTTTAAAAACAAAGTGTAGTTCTAGTATCACAGCGCAAGGAAACTGGGCGCTGGCGCTACTCGGCTGCGCGCGCTCGGGTGCAACATGGTTGCAAGCTCTGTGTCTTGTATATTGTAGAGTCAATACCTTACCTTACCCAGATAAGTTCTTATTTAAATATAATCTAGTCCTATCTGTTATAAATTCATGTAGATGAAACAGGAGCATGAACTAGATTAACTAAATAAATAAAAAAACATAGCCCTAAAACAAACACAACCTTATAAACTATCAATAAATGATAGATCCTATCTCAATTTATTCCCCATTCAACTTTTCTATCTAAGTTTCGGAATCTCAGAGTCCGAACTGTAGTACGGAAGTGCCCTATTGTTCTATCACACGTAAAAACGAATAGAGTCGCTTCATCTACTTTCGTACAGGAGAAAACAATCTCATACAATACAACATTGCAGAGACAATGGAAAAGCTCCTTGACAATTTCAAGTATTTTTTCTAAGAGTATTGTTCTTTTTACTTTACTAGAAATTGGTTTCATTTCAAAACTGAACCTCACACATTTTTGAAGGTTTGATTTTTCTTATTTTTTTATAAACAATATTTATAGGTTTTTGTAGCATAGAAAAAAATACCTACTAGAAAATTAAAACAAATGTAATCTATAGTTACATATTGTATATCTGTGCGTGCCTAAATATAATGTTTAGTGGTTACGGCAATACTTTCTAAAATTAACAAACAGTTACGCTGTTTATTAATTCTAATTTACGAAAAGATGCTAAAAATATACTTCTTTTTATATATTTGCTCACCTATTCAATTTGATATCTTTGATTGGTAACGATTTTTTTTTTAAATGCGAATTAAAGTTCAGAAGTTGAGAAACAGAACCCTCATTATTCCGTCATGTCCACCCGTCCGTATGTATAATACAATAGCCATATCTGCTGCTGTTGCCGCCTTTGCATCGAGTCTAATAATTTTTACAGTTATGTCATAAAATAAAATCTTTTATTTAAAAAAAATTTGAATGTGCCTTTTGATTAACTTTTGACCGATGCAATAGCGTGTAGCGTATCCGAACGTATCTATCTTACTGCGTTCCGAACTTCTCAATGTCAAATTTGACATTGAGAAGTTCGGCGGGATGATAGGTTACTAGCCACTGCTATTTAAAAAGTTAAAATTAAAAAAAATATATATGTCATTTTTAAATTCGTCGGTCGCAGCAAGATTGCAAAAAACTACCGATGGATAAGTCTCCTCAGAGTCGTTGGTAAATTATATGCGAAAGTTTTGATTGATAGAGTTAGGGAAAAAACGGAAGTTAAAATATGGGATGTGCAAGCAGGATTTAGAAAAGGAATGGGGTGCATGGATATTTTCCTTGCGAAACGTAAAAGAAAAATGTTTGGCAAAAAGCCCAAAAAGTCTACTGCGCTTTCGTAGACCTGGAAAAGCCTATGATAGAGTGAGGAGGAATGAGTTGTGGTCAGCATTGTCCATGTATGGGGTGAGCAGCAACTTGATTCGAGCACTGAAATCTCTTTACCAGGATTCTAGTGCTTGTGTCAGAATAAATGGGGCTCATACAGAGTGGTTTGTCATCGAAAAAGGTGTTAGACAGGGATGTGTGGCGTCACTTTGGTTGTTTAATCTATTCATGGATAACTGTCTTGGAGATTTGAAAGAGAAAGAATGTGGTATAAGAATGAATGAGTTACTAATCAAGTGCCTCCTCAGGTCATTCTTGCATCGGCAGCAGAGGAGTTACAGGAAATGGTAACGATTATGTATGAGTCATTTAAAAAGAATGGAATGAATGTTAATGTAAAAAAAAACGAAAGTTATGGTTTTTGAAAGGAATGATACTGTAACAGAATGCAATATTACGGTAGAAGAGAAGAAAGTAGAACAAGTGCCAGAATTCGTATACTTAGGATCTTTGTTTACTAAAGACGGAAAATGTGAATGTGAAACGCGGGAAATCAGGTAAATGGGGCGATTTTTATGAGCAGTCAAAAATTGTCGGAAAAGGCACGTTTGGCTGTACATGAGGGTGTATTGGTTCCGACACTAATGTATGGAAGTGAATGTTGGGTATGGCAAAAGAAGCACGAAAGTAGAATTAATGCCGTGGAGATAAGAGCATTGAGAAGTATGTGTGGTTTAACTCTAAATGACAGGATGAAAAATAGTGTGATACGAGAGCGTTGCGGTGTGAAAGAGTCTGTGGTGACAAAGATTGAGAAAGGTATGTTAAGGTGGTTTGGACATGTTGAAAGAATGAACGAAAATAGATGCACGAAACAGATTTATGAATCTGAAGCAATTGGTAGGGTCGGTAGAGGTAGACCTCGGCAAACGTATGTAGATCAAATTGAGTACGTTCTCAAAAAAGCCCAAATCAGGAATACTCGGAACTGTAGGAAATGTATGAAAGCATTGATGCGTATAGATGAGGCAAGAGAGGTATGCCAGGATCGTAGCAAGTGGCAGTTTTAGGTCTCTGCCTACCCCTCTGGGAAACAGGCGTGATGTTATGTATGTACGTAAATGTTATGTATGTAAATTCGTATCTCTGGCCACATGTGATCTAAATTTGAATTTGGTGACGTGAAAATTTTATTGATTTAGTATCATTTGAAAATATATTTCGTCAACTGTTTTCAAAATGGATAAAATTGAACAAAGAGTGGTGATAAAGTTTCTTCATATGAAGGGCATGAAGGGGAAAGATATCTATGACGAGGTAAAGAATGTTTTGGGTAAATGTGCTCCTTCTTATGCAATAGTAAAAAACTGGGTGGCTGAGTTTAAACGCGGTCGTACATGTGTCCAAGATGAAGCCCGCCTCGGACGTCCAAAAAGCGTCACGACTCTGGAAATTATCGTCAAAGTACATGATATGGTTTTAGCAGATCGACGATTGAAGTTATCTGAAATAGCTGACGCTACAGGTATCTTAATAGAACGGGTACATCATACCTTTAGAGAGGAATTAAATATGAACCAGTTATCGGCCCGTTGGCTGCCGCGATTGCTTACGTAGATTCAAAAAAGGATTCGGGTGCAAAACTTATAAGAATTTATGGACCGTTTTCAGAGTAACAAGGCCGATTTTTTACGTTGATTTATAACAACAGATGAAACATGGGATCATTATTACACGCTAGAATCAATAATTCAATCAAAACAGTGGATTTTGAGGAACAGGCCTTCTGGCGTGGATATCCACCCCCAGGAGAGTGGGTTTTGTGTGACTCTCAACCACGCCTGTACCTGTAAAAAGATTGTATATGAGCAGTTGAATAGAAAATGATGAATAGGAAGTAATGTGTATAAGTAATGTGTCCGCAAGGAGTGAAATCGAGCAGTCTCATGTAACCTGGCTGGATTGAAGCTGGTTTTCGTCGCAGCCCTAGTGAATAGTTGATACCGCAGCTCGTCAAGATTGTAGTTGCCTCCTTATAGAGCAATTATGACTCGCTCTCCTCGTCAGGCGTATAGCAGGTGTCGCGAAAAATTTTTTGCGACCATGGACATCATTTGCTCCTTTTTAGGCAAAAGCAGCAGGATGTCAAGTCACAACCACTAAAGGCATGGATGAAGAGGAAAAACTGTTTTAATGGGCATTTTGAAGAGGCGATCCTGGAATACATGATATCTAATGCTGTGCTTCTTACACATTTGCTGTAAAAAAATTCACGTTGGTTTGAGATCGCAGTGAGGATGATCAGCAAGTCAATGTCCAACCAACGACTACCACCGCATCCTAGGTAGAGGCAACAGTTACAGCTGTAGTGATAATAAGCCTATTCTGAAAGGCTTTATCTCGGAAACTATTGAGTCTCATATTGTAGCAAATGAAGTCTACTTTAAATACGTCCGGAGTAAGTACTATTAAAGACTAATCTTTTAGGGTTAAAAAGGCCAAATCTAAAGAAAAGTCGAAAATTTGGCGGATTTTTGATAATTTTTAAAAGGCTTTATCTCGAAAACGATTGCGTCTACAGAGACTATTCTAGTCTCATATTGTATCGAATTTAGTCTACTAGACTTCCTGAGTAGTTTCTGTCAAAAACTAGTCCTAATCTGATTAACTCAAATTCCAACCACTGGATTGAGCTCCACCAAGGCCTAAGGTTCTGTCCACCGACCGCCAATATTACCGTAGATTGGTTCGCGAAGCATAATTAGTAATGTTGGGATATTATTCCTCCAAGAGCTAATTAAAATATATCTTCTCGATTTAGTTTTATTGTTTATCGCTAAATTAATTAATACACCCTAATAAAATGTTTTGTATTTATAGAATTATTTATTACTTTACAATCGACCTCATTCCTCATTACAAGCAGGGTTACCAACTTGGGGAATTCTGCCCGCAATAAGAAAATATTGTTGGTTAATTAATAACCTTATTAAATTAAAGTTTCATAAACTACTATTCTATTGCATACCTATAGTGTCTAAAATCACAACAGAACAGCATTATTAGTAATGTTGGGATATTTTTCCTCTAAGAGCTAATTAAATATACCTTCTTGATTTGGTTTTATTATTTATCGCTAAATAAAATTAAAACATATTTATCACTTTACAATCGACCTCATTCCACATTACAAGGAGGGTTGCCAACTTGAAAAGTTTTGCCCTAAATGAGACAAAGACAACAATTTTAGGGAATATTTATTTAGATGATATTATAATTTTAATAAAGATATAAGTAATTAAATTACTACAAACTATACCGATTACAACAAATAATAATAGCAACTATATACCATTTAAATTACAAATTTCACTTTATTATTAAAAAGCTTTATCAGTCAGTTTTATTATTATATTATTATTAGCGGGGCGATGATGTATGCACATGTGCAATTGGATTGTCAAAACAGCCCCTTTTATGGCCGTGCATGAGAACCGACAAAGACCATATTAAAAGCATCCCGCATGCTTGGATGTATCCGATATTAGTTAAGGGGGTTGGTGGATGGCGCCGTTATGTTAGTACTGCTGTAAGTGCCTTATATTTGAACCAATTGAATATAATATAGAATTTTCAACTCAACCCTTGAATATAACCAAATGGAACTTATAATTTCAGTATCAACACAAGTCAATGTTAAGAGCGTCATCCTTAAGTGTCGGCAACCCTGATCTCAGGTAGCTTGCTCGTGATTGTGATATATGTATAAGCCGAGGCAGCCTTTACAAACGGTAAATTAAAGTTCCGAAGTATGTTGCGAAACCATTCAAGGAACCGACATGAGTTTATAGACATTTCTGCGGTGCATTGTGTAGCAACTTCCAGTTGCAATTCACAACCTGACCAGACCAACAACTGTTGTTGTAATGTAAGGGGACCGGTTACAAAGTTTTTGAAATAGACCTAAATTTGTTTGTCTAAACTTACAACATGCAACATTTTATACTGACCAGGTGGTCAAAAATTTAAACTAAGGACGCCATACTAAAATAGTGTAAACATACACGACACTAGCAACCATACAACAGAAAAGTAAAAATTAAGATTGATGTAAATAACTAGCTTTCGTCGAGCGTGGTCATACCTGGTTGGGTTAGCTAGGACTGCCTAGTGGCACATTTTTCTATAGCTAGTTCGTGACTTTCCAGCGATATGTTTCGTCCCTTTTCGTTGTCATAGGACGGCAGCTAATAACCCTTATAATCAAAAGCTTTATGGGCGGATTTAAAACTCAGTCAGTGTGGCCACTATTTTGACAAACGTCCGCTAATTCACACTAGTCTAGTGCTGTGGTTAACGGCTAAGGTCACTAGCCTTTTGCCACGGCTTTGCACGCACGGAATTCGCACATCATTGTAGAATTCCTACGAGGATTTCTCTCATTACCTGGAATAGAACGCTATTATATTTAGGTTAGTATTTTACTATGATATTTTCCTTCCTACCAGCTATCCTACGTCAAAAGAATAGCGCGCCATTTGCTACTTTTCAACGTTAAGTAATAGTGCCCCGAGGTATCACTCGTGGAAAAAGCGATTACCGCTGCTATTGGAAGTCTAGATCTCAAATTTAAACTTTTTTTTCGAATATACTTTTAAACAGCACTTTTAAATCGTCAAAATCAAATTAAGTGTATTTCCAAGCATTTTTATCTATACTAATATTATAAGAGGAAAGATTTGTATGTAAGTATGTTTGTATTGAATAGGCTCCAAAACTACTGGACCGATTTGAAAATTCTTTTACCATTAGGAGCCGACATTATCCCTGATAAACATAGGCTACTTTTTACCGCGGGAAAATGCTTCATTCCTACGGGAAAACGGGTAATAGGAGGCGACTTTTGGATCTACAAATTTATCCTTATTCCTTGTATCAACCTTGTGTAAGTCACTATTTTTAGCAAATAAGTGTTATTTTTGACTACATATATTATACAAGCGAAGATATGTTGGCAAGGGACAGTTAAAATATCAATTTCCCTAAATAGATCTCTAAGAGAAATTTGAGGTCCTAATTTATAGATTGACCTTACTGCTCTATTTTGCAAAATAAAGACTTTATCAATATCAGCTGCCAAAAATGCCATAAGACATGACGAAATAGAAATAGCTAAGGTAGACCAAGCGAGCAGTGTCGACATCTGTAAGCTGCCCAACTTTTCTAACTGCATAAGCAGCTGAACTAAGTTTCCCTGCAAGAAATGAGATGTGTTCCACTTCAGCCTATTGTTTAATGTAATACCTAGTCACTGTTAAGTCTAATAGTTATATTTCTTCTTCGTTTAAGGATAATTTTGTACTCATGTTTCTCACATTTGGCATCATAAATTTAAATACTTAGTCTGTTTCGCATTAGAAGTAAGTTATTTGCCGTAAACCAGTGAAGAACCTGAGAAAGTGCATTACTTACGTCGTCAAAGTTAGTTTTATTTCTGTCAACTTTAAATAAAAGAGAAGGGTACTATCTGCAAATAGTACAATCTTGCACAGCTGCTCCACAAAGAATGACAAGTCAATTATGTAAATTATAAATAGAAAAGGATCTAAAATAGAAACTTGAAGAACTCCTAAATGTACTACTGAGCCTTTGAATTTTACTTCATTGATTTGAAACTTCTACGTTCTGCTACATAAATATGAGCGGGTAAGCTCAAGCGCCTAATCTGCAATACCATAATAACTAAGTTTTCGTAAAAGAGTTTCATTTTGCACGCAGTCGAACTCCTTTGATAGATCACAGAAGATACCAATGGAATTTTGTGACTGTTCCGAAGCATCAAATATATGTTCTATAAGGGCAACCTGCGTCAGGCAGGCAGTGCAGAGATAGGTCTTAGAATATTACGATCATCTTTACTTCCACTTTTAATTGTTCTAAATAAAAGTATACAACATTTAAATTAAAATAATATGTCATTTGAAAGCTTATAACCTAAGCTTTAAAAAAAACATCAACACCATTAAATAAAACAAGTACCAACATGGTAATTTGCGCAATTAGGGTTTATGGGACAAATCTACGCTACCTGCCAGTTGCGATACCCTCTACCTCTATAAAACCCCCGTTACCCTTCAACCCTTTTCACGTCGCCGTTGCCAAGAATAATTACTAAAGTGATTGCTTCTTTGCTGGAAAACAGGAACTTCAAGGTGTTAGTTTAGGACACCTTGTCAACGGAACGTCCTATCGCAGCGGGGTTTCCCCAAGGGAGCTGCCTATCTCCGATTTGCTACACCCGGTTTACGGATGACTTCCCAAAACCAGAAGTTTCAGAGCTGGCATTGTATCCCGACGACGCGGCGTATATTACTAGCTCCCTATCAGCTACACATGCCACACCAAAAATGCAGAAAACGTTAGATGCCCATCCTGATTGGCTGTCTAAATGGAAGTTGTCCGTAAACGTCGGAAAAACTCAAGCAATCTTCCTTCGTGGCCTCACACTACCGCCTACTTTCCAGTTGCAAGGACAGAGCATCGCCTGGTCTAGCCAAGTCACCTACCTAGGTGTGATTATCGAACGCCGTCTCTACATGAAACACCAAGTCTCTGTAGTGATAAACAAAACAAGAGCCGCACGGGCCTTACTTCGTCCAGTGCTCTCCTCAGATCTCCCACTCCGTGCAAAAATCGGTGTCTACAAGACCTACCTGAGATCTCGTCTTACGTATGCTGCGCCGAACTGGTACGCTCTTATCAGTGCATCAGAACGCGAAAGGCTACGAATGACTCAATCCAGCACACTGCGCTCCATTGTAAAGGCTCCACGCTACGTGAGAAACACCACCATTGCAAGAGATCTCCGGATTGAAGCACTGGACAACTTCGTGAGACGCCTCGCGACCAAAATGTTTAAAAGCGCCGACTGCTTGGCGTGGCTGCATATAAAAGTACTGGCTCCGCTTCTCGCGCGACCTCTAGAAGGAAAAGCCTACCCTCGAGACCTTATCACTGCAGAGACAGAATAATAAAATGAGATTGGAAAAGGAGACATAAAGAGGAACACTATCGCTCAGGCGAAGAAGATTCTTCGGAAACACCCCACAAGACCCCACCAGTCCCACATAAACACCAACTCTCAGTGCAGGAGTTGCGAACCCAAACCATTGCAAATGGGCAGAGCCCAAAAGCAGTTTCCCCATTTCCCCGGAAGGAGAGACGTAAGAAGATAGACAACCCTTTCCAGTCGCTTATCAACAGTTGACCGATACACATCTCCGCAACCTGCATTCATTGTTTTCAAGAAACCATGGATACCATAACTCAAGAAGCCGCTCAAGTTGTTACCTTATTGCAACAAGGACTCAGTCAGCGAGTAGTCAGTCTGCTGTATCCCGAGTATACAGACGATATCAAGAGACTGGAGCATTCACTCGGAGACCAACAACCAGCCGCCACTGTTGTACTTCTGAACGAGACGACCGTTTCATTGTCTCAACCTCCCTGCGAAATCGGCACCTTACGGGTGTCGACGTGCAGGGCGAGCTGAGACTTGTTCGAGGTATAGCTTTCAGCGAGTGGACAGTAAGAAGACGTCTGAAGGAAGCCAACCTGACTCCAAAAAGGCCTGCAACGGGCCCCAAATTGACTGCAGGCCACCGGCAAGCTCAGCTACAGTTTGCTCGAGAGCATCTTAACTGGAGCATTGGCCAATGGCGGTCGGTCCTGTTCACTGACGAGTGCAGGATGTGTCTGCATGGCAGTGGCAGCAGAGGCCGGGTCTACAGGCGTCCGGGAGAGCAGTTTTCCCAATGCTGCTTCGCAGAAACCGTTGCCTATGGTGGCTTTTCTTTCATGATGTGAGCTGGTATCTCGTTGGCGGGTAAAACCCAGCTAGTTTTCGTGCCTGGCGGAGGCCGAGGAGCAGGACTGACAGCTGATGGGTACATCACTAATATTCTCCTGGAACATGTTGTGCCCTACGCAGGATTTGTTGGCGAAGACTTCATCCTAATGCACGACAATGCTCGGTGCCACACAGCGCGCGTTACTCAGCAGTATCTTCGAGAAGTCGATTTGCTCACAGTGGACCCATCGAGCATTTATGGGATGAGCTCAAAAGAAAGGTGCGAGCAAGAAATCCAGCCCCTACGAGCCTTGAAGAATTGAAGGCAGCTTTGTTAGAGGAGTGGGAAGGTATTACTCAAGACACCGTCAAAAAATTAATAAGGTCGATGAGGAACCAATTACGGGCAGTAATTAGGGCTAGGGGGGGCAATACCAAATACTGAACCAATAAATTTTATACTTCCTAAGAAAAAAAACGTGTTTTATTTGTGTCAATTCTGAACACAACTCGTTTACCCAAAATCCCATTTTTCCCCCATTTAAGTTTAGACACCAATAATAAAAAAAAGGTTTACATGGATATTAATAATGATGACATCTCATAAAAGCTAAAGTTTTAAGCTTTCAAATGACATATCATTTTTATTAAAATTTTGTATAGTTTCACTTAAAACAATGTTTGAATGCAGAGGTAGCGCTTGAGTCGATTTGGTTGCTCGCGAGTGTATTTGACTATTTTTCATGCCAGGGAATTTTCCTTATAAAATAACACTTATTAAATACTATGGCTAAGTTTTGTGCTATAATATCAATAATTCCGCTAAGGACTTTAACTGATTTACCCCATAAGTCACAAGTTTTTTTCTGAGATAGTGATTTATTACAGACTTGAATTTATTTACATTACATTTTAAAAGTAACTCTGATTCTAATGGAGGGGAGTTTAGTGAATTAGTTATAATTGTAGGTATTTCAGTAAAACGTTTCTCAAAAGTGTGAGCGACATCAAGATCTGAATCAATTATTTTAGAATCTACAGTAAGTGAATAATGATTATCACGCGGTTAATTTTTTCCTGTTTCACTATTTATTATATTCCATGTGGCCTTTATTTTAATATCAGAATTTATATATTTGTTTACTTAAATGTATTGATTTTGCCACCTTCTACACTTTTTTAAATACATTTTGACATAGTCGGTAAATGTGGAACTGTAGTTATATTGTGTCATTTCATACAACTCACAACCTAGTTCGACTTCGGTGTATTCCTACAGTAGCCCAGTCCTTGATCGGGATCACAGAACATTACAAGTCTGTGTAGTCTTATAATGTTCTGTGATCGGGATAAAGGGTACGCAATATCTTTTATAATTCCTCCAGGTATTCCTGTTCCAAAAAATAAGTCACACCGTTAAAGTTAATGTTAAGGGATCATACCCTTAATTTATAAATATTGATATTATTTTTAACCTAAAAACTTAATTTTATTAAAATTATATACAGCTTGATTTAAAGATATTTGTAGCTTTCTATAAATAACATAGTTTTTTTGAAATTGGTTGAATTCTACTTCCAGTACCGGAACATAACAACTATAACTAATAATAAATAAAATATATAACAGTTAAGTTTGTAAAAATTACGATAAATTTTATATTTTATACATAATTTAGCAGACCTACATAGCGTTGCGGATAGTTTCAATCAAAAGCCTTCATACTATATCTATGAGCTTTGTCAATAGTTTACTTTCAAACTTACCCAGTTAATGTTGAGTCGAATCGATACATTAATTCACAAACCAACCAGAACTTCGCTAACTATCTGCCGCGACACCGGAATCAGTGATGTTGTACAAGAATTGTTGGCGAACAAAGATCGGCTTGTCAAACTAAAACCACCAAGTAAACCTGTGTACCAGTAAACTATCCGCAAGATATTACTCAGCTAGTTGATTGATAAAAGATTAACTAGTAGCTGTTTTAAAAATATGCTTCTATAGTTCGCGCCACGTAAGTTGAACTAAAATGGCGGTCGCCTGCGCAGGTACAGTATCGACAAATGTAGGTACTAACGAAACAAAAATGTGTTACTGCACAGGTTCAACTAGCGTGGCGCGATTTATACCTATTCATCAAAAATAATCAGAGGTTTTTCTCAATTTCATTACAAGACTGTTTGGCGGTTCATATAAGACAACAGTAAAATTTTATCAGAATTGGCAAACAAGATGGATAGAAAATAAGTTTTATTTTATTATATTAATTTAACCTTAGGCATTCAAATATTATTCATGACATGGTAACAGAGAGTACAATCTAAATTTATTGTTACTATTTATGAAAAAAATGGCAGTAGGTACTTATTGTAAATCAATGTTCGAATTTGCAGATCAACAACACTGTAGCTAACAAAAATCGTTGGTAATGAAAGTTTTAGAGTTCCGTATCTAAAGGGGGCAAACGGGACCCTATTCTGTTTGTCCGACTTTCATCTGACCTGAAATGAGCCTCATCTTTCAACCATAGTCATAGGTAATAACTAATTCATACATACAAAAATTATTTTGGCGGATTTTTAAATAAAAAAAAATAAGAGGGTCCCCAACTCCCCATGCAAGAAACACATACAAGCTTCAATCCTGCAGTGATTATAGTGTCAACGCTAAACAAAACAAATAATACTCAAAACCGTCCGAGTGCGAGTCGGACTCGTGCACGAAGGTTCGTGCCATTTTATCTATAAACACGGCAAAAATATCACGTTTGTTCTATGATAGCGCCCTTGAATATTTTTTTTATTCTGTTTTTCAGTATTTGCTGTTAAAGCGGCAACAGAAAAACATCATCTGTAAAAACTTCACACAGCGAAGTCTTAGTAATGGAGTCCCGTTTTTTACCCTTTGGGTACGGAACCTTAAAAACCAGCCAACTGACAGTCTGGCTCACGTGCCGTTCGGTGGTACGGAACCCTCGAAGCGTAAATTCGACTCCCACTTGACCAGTGATTCTTAGGGCATTGTGCCTCTGGAAGCATAAAGAACGGTTAATGCTTAATGGTATAAGGTCATTCATCTGCCGAGTGTCCTCAAAAAAGTTCACAAGACATGTTCGAGGGCTTACTTCCTCCATCAACATGCCACATTATGTGTATAAAACAATTGTTTATTTGCCGACTTCAAACGACGGAAGACAATAAATTAATTATGGGGTACTTTTTCTAAGTAAATAATAAATAAATATTATTCTGAACCCTTATGGTTTTTTCATGTCCGTATGTATGTCACAGCCCTTTTGTTCTGACCTCTCTCCAACGATTGTTATACAATTTTACAGAAAGGTGTCTAATTTAACCCGTCATTTTTGTAATGGAAGTGAGAAAAAAATGTGAAGAAATGAGGAACGATTTGAGTGGGGTGGGACCCTGGGTTGGGTCTTTGGATAGGGTATTGAGAAATGTATTTTTAATCTTAAATGCTCTTAAAATAACTTGTATTTACCTCGAAATGCGAGAAGAACATTACATTTACATTACATCGGATGTAAGTAAATTTAAAAATCGAACGAGGCTTACATACATTCACCGATGGTTGGCAAAAACAAAAGGCAAAGAGCCAAATACCTATAAAATTATACAACGTTCGAAATTTCTTGGATGGCCATAGCCTCTTTTTCTTAACTTGAACTTGAATTATTTCTTTACTTGACTTTTCATTCAGGTTAGAATTCAATGTAAGTTTTTTCAAGTTAAGCTAGTAAATTATTACTTAATTTGAAGGGAAATTAATTCTTTTTACGTTGGAAAAATTCGCCTTTGCTTTGTAATTACACTGCATATACGTCTCAGCATGTGGTATAAGGAAGAAGAGCCACACCCAAGGAGCCAAGTTGTTTGCCTACCTCTGGTCTAGCGAAATGGCAATGGAAACTATATTTTCTGCCTTATCACTTTTTATGTTGTTTCTCTGTATTTCATTTGTATTAACAGTAACTATGGAATATTTTTATTATGCTGTGATACTGCCTACCGACCAAACATTATTTTAATATGTTCTGTACTAAAGGCGAAAACTAAATTATTTAAAAGAAAAAAATTGCTACAGCTTTAGTTAAAATCATCCTAAAATAGACAGTTGGTACCAGGTAAACAGTGACCTAGATAGTATATAGAAATAAAAGTATCTCAACGACAAATAACACACACTTTTATTAAGTAACACCACCAAAAAACTAAGTCTAAAAACAAGTTACAAAGAAACATAAAACTTAATGTTTTATTATGAAATAGTGCCATTACGACTTATATTTAAATTGAGTTAAAAACGTTAAAAAGCAGGCTGCAGAAAACTAGTAGAATTTTGTTTTAAAGTAAGTGTTAGATAATTTAATGTTAGGTATATGTTGCGGAAGATGTGCAATGCGATTCGGTACTTTTAGAAACAGAAATATTTAGCCGAAACATTACACATCTACACAAAACATGTTATATTTAATGCACATGTTGTATCCTGCTTTGGTATTGTTGTATGATGTTTTTAAAAACATTTACTGTCTAAATGACTTCAAACGTAGGAGATGTATTTTCGGTTTTAGAAATAGCAGATTAGTAAATTTGGTATCAACAAGGAGAAGACATTTTATTACCACAGATCATATACATAAAAACGAAATTAATAATTGTGCCCCGCCCCCTTAACCTCGCAGGGGTATATGTTAAGATGTTTTTGTCGAGTATGGGAAGCAAAAACATTGGTTCCATCAACGAAAACAAAGTTTTAACAAAAAAAATGTGTAAAATGTGAACATATTTTGTGTTATTTTTCAGCGAATCACGAGCAACAGATCCGGTTTTTAGATTTGAAGTTGATTAAACATAGGAGTTCTATCTATATTATTTACTTTTAAATCTTTTATTAAAACCATGAATTGGGAAATATGTCGGCCACTAAAAATATGCCGGTAGGTAGGTAATGGACAAGGTAGTCTGATCTTGATAAATGCTTGTGTTTTTGTAAAAACAAGAAAAACAAAGTTTAAGACTCCCTTCACACATGGAAAAACGTGCTCTACTTAAAAAAAACGGTTAAGTGTGAGTTGGACTCGCGCACCGTGAAAATTATAATATCTTGTTTAAAACACGTCAAATTACTGCAATTCGCACTGCTATTTTTGATTTAAATAAAAACAAGTTTTTAACAATAACATCTAGTACTGTTATTACACTAATTTGACAGTCCAAAGCCTGTGTCTAGTATAGTATTATATAATCTGTGGTATTAGACACAGTTACCGCCATCTATTGACTTCAAAGAACCAGTTACAAGTATAACAGTAAGTATTCAACGAGGAACGCTAGATGTCGTTAGCTAATATTTTCGACCCGCTGCTACTTACGGCATCTAGCGGCTTAACAAAATAGCCCGAGTTACGGCGGTCCCATTTCATTGTATGGGATGAGGCATCTGTACTAGTATAGTATTATATAATCTGTGGTACTAGTATAGTATTATATAATCTGTGCCTGTGTCAAGGCCGACACATCATACCTTCGTTATCCCGGCTACAAACTCGAGCACAATTTTTTGAGTCGTGCCGGTGTATGTATGTTCGTCCGGGAGGATATCTGCTGTCGCCGACTTCATAGCCTTGAAGACAGGGACCTGTCGATATTGTGGGTGCGCGTAGATCATGGGGGCCACACTCGTATCTATGCGTGCCTATACAGGTCTCATAGCGGTGACACGGACGTAACTCGACTCTTCACGCACCTGAGTTTGACGACTGACAAAGTTCTAGAGCAATATCCTACAGCAGAAGTAGTTATTTTGGGAGACTTTAACGCCCACCATCGTGAGTGGCTCAGTTCTCGAACCAATAACTATGCAGGGATATCTGCTCATGAATTTGCTCTGACCTATGGATTCTCTCAGCTGGTACTTTCTCCAACGAGAATACCAGATATAGAGGACCATACAAGCTCCTTACTGGACCTTCTGCTGACTACACGTCCGGATGGATACTCCGTCTCAGTGGATGCGCCTCTTGGCTCCTCGGACCACTGTCTCATCCGGACTCGATTGTCATGCACACAACCCGATCCTTCTGGGCCAACTAATTGGCGTCGTGTGTGGCATTATAAGTCGGCAGACTGGGATGGATTGCGAGAATTTTATGCATCGTACCCGTGGAGGCAGATCTGCTATAGCTCAGAAGATCCTGACGTCTGCGCAGCCGCAGTCACTGAGACAATCCTCGCTGGTATGGAATGTTTCATTCCTAACCTGCGAGTAGCTGCCGGCGTCAAAAAACGACCGTGGTTTAATAGGCCTTGCAGAGAAGCTAAAATTCTTAAGCAAACTGCGTATGAGGCTTGGACCACGGCTCGTAATAATAAGGATCCGAATATTTCTGAGTTAAAACGCAAATTAAATGCTGCCTCGAGGTTCAGTAAGAAAGCAACTGCCAGAGCAAAATTCCAATTCATCGGCAAAATAGGTGGGCGACTTGCGAGCTATCCTTCTGGGAGTCGTGCTTTCTGGTCGCTTGCTAAAGCTGCCGAGGGGAACTTCTGCCAGTCGTCATTACCACCACTGCGAAAGACCGATGGTGACTTGGCCCACAGTGCAAAAGAGAAAGCCGATCTATTGGGCAGTCTCTTTGCCTCTAACTCGAATGTGAACGACGAAGGCGCTGTACCACCTACTTTACCGTGGTGCGGTAAGACCATGCCGGAAATCACTATAACACAGCGCGAGGTCCGGCGGGCGTTGCTTTCCCTAGACGTTCATAAGTCGAGTGGGCCAGACGGCATACCAGCAGTGGTGCTTAAGCAGTGTGCTCCTGAGTTATGTCCTGTACTCACGCGCCTCTTCACGCTTTCCTACCACACTAGGCAATTTCCGTCTTCATGGAAGACTGCAAATGTGCACCCGGTGCCCAAAAAGGGCGATAGATCAGATCCATCGAATTACAGGCCTATCGCTATAACCTCTCTCCTCTCCAAGGTGATGGAGCGTGTGATCAACACACAGCTTTTGAGATACCTAGAAAAACACGACCTGATCAGTGACCGTCAATATGGCTTTCGCCACGGTCGCTCAACTGGTGACCTTCTAGTGTATCTCACACACCGATGGGCACTAGCCATTGAGAGTCAGGGGGAGGCATTGGCATGTAGCCTAGACATAGCGAAGGCGTTCGATCGGGTCTGGCACCGGGGTCTTCTATCGAAGTTGCCTTCTTACGGAGTGCCCGAGGGTTTGTGCAAATGGGTGGCTAGCTTTTTGTCCGGCAGAAGCATACGAGCCGTAGTTGACGGTAGTTGCTCTGATAGCATGGACATTAATGCTGGTGTCCCGCAAGGCTCTGTGCTGTCTCCTACGCTGTTTCTACTGCACATCAATGATATGTTGGACATCAACAACATACATTGCTATGCAGATGACAGTACTGGAGACGCTTATTACACGGGCCGTGCAAGCATCCCACGTTCCGTTGTGGAGGAAAAGCGTGAAGAACTTGTGTCTCAAATCGAGATCGGTCTGTCCAAGGTCTCTGACTGGGGGCGGGTAAACTTGGTCCGATTCAACCCTTCAAAGACACAAGTCTGCGCGTTCACTGCTAAGAAAACCCCATTCACTGTAGTCCCACAATTCCAGAACACTCTCCTCTCCATCTCCAAGAGCATTGGGATCCTTGGCGTTGACATCTCCAGCGATGTTCAGTTCCGAGATCATTTGCTAGGCAAGGTAAAGCTGGCGTCCAAAAAACTTGGTGTACTCAACAGAGCGAAGCAGTACTTCACGTCGGGGCAAAGGTTGCTACTTTACAAGTCGCAAGTCCGGCCCCATATGGAGTACTGCTGCCATCTCTGGGCGGGTGCACCCGGATACCAGCTTGGCCCTTTTGACTCGGTTCAACGACGGGCTGTGAGAATTGTCGACGATCCCAAACTCACTTGCGGTATCGAACCCTTAAGTCTGAGGAGAGACTTTGCCTCCCTGTGTGTGTTCTACCGCTTGTACAATGGATTGTGTTCTGAGGAATTGTTCGAAATGATGCCCACGGCTACTTTCTACCATCGCACCGCTCGCCATCGACAGGGAATTCATTCTCACACTTTGGAACCAAAATGGTCGCGAACAGTGCGGTTTCAGAGAAACTTCCTCCCGCGAACTCTTGGGTTGTGGAATGAGCTCCCTGCCAAGGTTTTCTCTAAGGACTACAGTATGGGGTTCTTCAAAAAAGAAGTTATTAGATTTCTGAAGGGTCGGCAACGCGCGAGTGATGCCCCTGGTGTTGCAAGCGTCCATAGGCTACGGTGACCGCTTACCATCAGGCGGACCGTAGGCTTGTTTGCCACCTTAGTGGTATAAAAAAAAAAAAAAAAAAAGTCTGATGGAAAGTTTTTACCTTGCTATAATAGAACAGCTACAGATGGTAGTTTTACATAACAAAGCCTCGTTAGGTCAAACTAAGGTACAGTGTTACAAACTTTTCTGCTCCGGTGTGTTCAAAAAAGAAAACAACATGCACCATATTAAAATGCTTTTTTTTCTGCACTGACTATGCAGTTGGCTGATGCAGCCATTACAGCTCCACCGGGTTTTTGGGGCGAGACTCTGAAGGAGTCTTAGTCTCAAGGGCTCCCCGCGGGAGGAGCCACGGCTTGGGTTGTCACTCTAAGGGTCGTCCGTTCGACTAGCGTGAGCCTCGAACCCGAAGGTGAGTCAGCGCCAGGAGGAGAGTTCCCCGTTACGCGGTTGCGATTGCGAGAGAGTGGAGGCAAAAAGCGCCCTAGCACTCTTTAATACCTCGTGTATCCGTGCGTTCGCTACCGAACCCGGGGACGTTGGCGTTGTGTGAGAGAGGGGGGCTACTAGAGACTAGTCTCGCTATCTGGATAGCGAGATCGTCGTCAGGGGCCGTAAGTAGGTGCCGAGGCCGCCTAGAAATGGTTTTTTCGACCGTGTCGTGGTCGGTCGGAGGGATGGTAGCCTTTGGATTGCACAATTAATCGTTCGGGTAATTAGGTGTACTCTCGAAAAAGCGGACTGCCAGGTCTTTAAGATATTGGGGAATCGTGACGAGTTCGAAGTCCCTGTGTAGGTCCGCATTCCGGATGAACCAGGAGGCTCCAGATGCCGCTCTGAGGGGCGATTTTGTAGGTTCTGGAGTGTATGGAGTTTACGTTTAGACAACGCATAGACGACGCTAGCATATGCAAGTATGGGGCGGATGCAAGTGGCGTAAAGAGTCAGCTCATTCATAAGCGACATCTTACTGTACTTACCTATCATGAGATATAGACGACCGATGACAAAAGCGGCTCGGTCTATAACTACTTTGGTGTGCTCGCGAAAGTTTAAACGCCTACCCAGTGTCACACCGAGACATTAAGCTTTGTTTTGCCAAGGAATGGCATGGCCGAAGAGTAAGAGGGAAGATGGTCTCGGAGGGAGGTCAGCAGTAAAGAGGACGGCAGAGCTTTTGTCGGGATTCACTTCGATTCCCCATTTCCGAAACCATTCGCCTATGGCGGTGATTCCGGATTGGAGTCTCTTAGTTATTCGACTCACTTGCCTATCGGTGGTGTAAATAGCAGTATCGTCCGCGAAGCGGGCTAATTGGATACCTATCGTTTTAGGAATGTCGTTTGTATACAAAAGGTACAAGATAGGGGCGAGCACGTACCCTTGCGGGACTCCTGCTTGTATGGGACGAAGAGAAGAGAAACTGCCTTCGAATCTATAGCAAAGGTGCGGTTGGACAAATAGTCTCGTATGATGAGCATGAGGCGATCTGGCAACTGAAAGTTGTACAGTTTATAAATTTCACCGTTGTGCAAGACTTTGTCGAAGGCATTCGCTACATCGAAGAAGACAGAGTCCGTGTGGCCAGGCTTACCTAATACTGTTTGAAAGCCAGTGAGGATGTGTTTCGTGTTCCGAAGGCGAGCAAGTAGGAGCATGGGCGTAGCCAGCTAATTAGCTAGAATAGGGCAGACCAGGCTTGGGTGGAGCAAATCTGGTAGAAAATATTATTTTCGTATGGCAAAAATGTACTGTACAGGCAAAATTATCGAGGTTATACGCTTTTTGGCTAGTCTAGGATGGGGCGGCTGCCCCACCCGGGTGTTCTTGGCTACGCCCATGAGTAGGAGGAGTTCGTAAAGTTTACCCAGGGCCTTTAATTAACTTATAGAGCGGTAGGAGGCCGGCTTGGTACGAGCTTTCCCTGGCTTATGGATGCCTATAACAATTGCATCTTTCCATTGAGAAGGAAAGGTGCAATTTTCGATAGCAGCGTTGAAGATAGCTACTAGAAGGCAGAGAGGGGGGGGTTTAAAATTCTGTAAACTACGTAACACTAGCGATCAAACACCGGATTAGGCATGTTTGTGTCACTAATCAGCTGACTAAACTGTTGTTTAACTAAACTAAAATGTTTACATTCGATATTCATTCATAAGGTCAGTAAGAGTAGAGCTTTACCCTACATCACAAAAAAGCTTAATATAGATTTATTTAAAGTGTCGACATGTTAAGACTGAACTTCATGCATTATCAGAATACAAATTGCTAATAAGTTCTTTGTGCCTGACTTTATAAAAAAAAATACTCAAGATTCCTAGCGTTTTTGCATTTGTATTGCGTATTTATAACCACAATATTGCTTTGTATGCGAGATGTACAGACATGTCTATTATAAGTTTTAATTTATTAATACCATAAACTGCGTTGAACATAATGCCAGGTATTATTTATACTATGACGTGACTTAAATATTTAAGGTGTTATTGTTAATTTTCACAACTGAAAAACTTAGCGTGGTGCAGTGGTAAAACTTTGGGCTGCCGTGTCGCAGGTCGCGGGTTCAATTCCCGGTAGAAGAAACCAGTATTGTTCCAATTTGTAAATTGTAAAGTTTGTAAAAGTAAAGTTCTAGACTCTGGTTTTTGCTCGGCACAGCGATAGCAAATAATCATGAGACATACGTAAAAAATACAACACTGACAAAAATGTTGTCTTCTCCAATCGATACACCTATAACACAAGAATAAGAATACATAATATTTTTTGTAATTTATTTGATTTTCTAGCAAACTTTATGCTCTAAAGCGTTTAACTATATGTAAATGCTATATCCGTAAAATAAAGAACTCATAAATAACCCAAAATTGATATCTGTATGTTAAAATTAAGAATTCATAAATAACCCAAAATTTATATCCATAAGTACCAATTTTTTTACTATACTCTGTTAATTTTTGTTGTATGACTCGAAATTTATCAAGGTTCAGCTCAATTATAGCTTAGATCAGTTAATTTATTTATCAGTACATGTTCTTTATAAACACGAACCATTTATCATAAAGCTATCTTGTAAATTGTAAACAATTAATCCTTCACAGCAATGCCGTGAATTATTAAATTGGTAAAAGAGTAATTAAACGAATAAAACAATTAGGCATCGATCAATACTTGATCCATGCAATTAGTTAAATTAATGCATTTTTAGTGTTAAAGAGTTCTTTATTTTTAAAAAATATTTGCAACTAGTACAATTAAAATAATGAGGCGATATGCAGAACCTACATGACTATAAAGTAAAAAAAAAACTGGGTATTATGGTGCGTTCTATTGGCGGCATTAAGAGCTATGACATTGTATAGGCGTTGAAAACATTCTGTTCACCGAATGTAAACAAACAATATGGCCGTTCCCTATTTTGACAGCGCATCCACTACTCTACCTCTTGAGCGTGAATGCGTTGAATGCGGTCCGAATGTGACGTCATAGTGCATTCATTTTTGGTCAACAGAATGATCGAATGTGCGCATTGACAGCATTGAGCGCATTCAATGCGTAAAATGTTTGTCAACAAAACGCCCCTTAAGTTAGTAAAGAAAATAAATCATAATTCGGGCTTCTTTATAAATTTTACTTTCCTCTAAGCAAAGCTTTCGATTGTTTTATGGTGGTTTTTAAATATTTACATTGATAAGTCGATTTTCATGTCCAGTGTTAACTCTTGTAACATACAATTATAAAGGGGCATATAGCAGCTGACTAGCGCCGCCATTAGATATCCTCAATTTTCTCTTCGTAGAAAACAAATTTCTTAAATCCAAATGTTTGAAATATAAAACTATTTTTAGAAGGTTTTATATAGTTTCTAAATAATATCTGTGAGTTGTAGTGCGCATTTCTGCTAAAAACGGCCAATTTTAGCAAGACAGACTGATGTTGGCTGCAATGTACAGACGATGGGTGGACATAGCCACTTAATATTTATATATATAAAGAAATTCTTAGTTATCTTTATTTTCCGTTGCATTTTTTTTTCAATTATTATATATTGTTTTACTTCTTTTTTTGCTGTCTGTTGTATTTCATAAATTGTTTGGATCTTTGCTGTCTCTCTGCCTGAAATAAAGACCTATAAATATTATAATTAATATTTTGGTAGCGTATTCAATAGTGTGTCATACGAGTATTCACACACAGTCATACCAATGTTCCTAAGCTTTTTCAAGAGCAGTGTGTGACTAACCGTGTCGAACGCCCTTTTTTAGGTTAATGAACACACCTAGAGCTATATGTTTATGTCAATATTAGCTTTGATGTTAATTACAAGATGTGTCGTAGCTGAAATTGTACTAATTTTTAGATTGCGAACTACAAAATTAAAAAAAACGAAACCTTATAAGATCACTTTGTTACTTTCCTTACTCTGTAACACTCTTTTTGTTATGTTACATTACATTAGGGGCCATTCATTTATTACGTAAGACGATTTTCGTTAGTTTTTGACCCCCTCCCCCCCTGTTATAAGAAAAAATAAGAATAGGCGGACCCCCTCGCCCCCTGTTTAATATTTATTACGTAAGAATCTAAAGGAAAAAATGAATACACGTTTGATTTGTTTTGATGTTTATATTTCAAAGTAACAATTTTTAGAAATGTTTATTTGTACTTACAAAGGAACTAATAATTTTTATTTTCTGGTAGTAATAAACTTTGGTTTAATTATTTTTACCTACATAAAATTTTCAGTCCAGGGGCTCAAAACCCACTCGGAAAGTGGATCTGCCACTGGAACATCTATGCTTCATAGATATCGCTTCTAGTTCGTTATGCAGGATTGTGACGTCGTTGACGTCCACCCATTCCACATCAGCCCCGATGCGGCACAAAACTTCTTTGCCTCGCCTTTAATATAAGCTCTTTCTTTTTCAATATTTGAAACCGCCATGAACTTTTTTGTGAAATTGCGCTGCCTTTTTCGACGCAAAGTATGTAGAGCATACTAAACAAATTCTTTCTATGAGCGCATCTTGTATTGATGGACAGTAAAAATCGTAAGGGACACAGGGGTCGTCTTGAATGGTGCCTCAAACTCCATGTTCAATAATTGTCGCACAAACAAAGTATAATTTTTTTTAAAGTATAATTTTAACTGCGCATTTTTGTGATCTTACGTAAGAACTATCGAGACTCCCTCTCACGCCCTTGTAAGAAAAAAAAAGACATGGTCGACCCCCCTCCCCCCCTAAATCGTCTTACGTAATAAATGAATGGCCCCTTACACACATACTTTTTAATAAAAACTTATGTAAACCGATTTCCATCATAATCTTTTTATTACTTTAAATGAAATAAATTAACGCAAGGTTGAAAAGTGCATTTTTCAATAGTCAGCACCTAAAATAAATATATATTACCTTTCCTTCAACCCTTCAAAAATCTAATAACTTTTTAACCCACACAGTGAGGCAAACTCTCTCCTCAGACTTAAGGTTCGCTACGACTTGTGAGTTTGGGATCGTCAATGATTCTCTTAGCCCGTTGTTGAACCGAGTCAAAAGAGCTAAGCTTACTTTTCACACATAAACAGACTAACGAAATCTGCTCTTTCTCATTATAATATTACTAGCGGTCCCGGCGAACTTTGTTCCGCTGCCGTCACTCTGTAACCCGGCGAACGTTGGTTTTTACTTTAAGTGCCCGCTCGTACTTAACAGATCGAGATAAAAACTATCTTATCTTTTAAGTTGGATCAAATAACTGATAGTTACGAAGTCATCATCAAAATCGGTCCAGTAGTTTAGGAGTCCATCGCGGACAAACAATGTGACACGTAATTTTTATATATATATAGACTAGCTGACCTAGCGCACTTTGTTTTACTTCAGTCCATCACCATTATATGTAGTCACGTTTTTGACTTTTTGCTAAAACTCATAGTCAATGCTAAGTAGTCAAAGCTAAGATAAAAACAAATTCTAATGATTTAACTGACAATAAGTGAAAATCACTCAATAACTGCACTTGACAAAAGCAAGTTTATTAAGATATATTTTTTTAAAATTTTTACGTTACCTACTATAGTTTCGCCACATTTGCACAAAAACTGCGTATTTCCGCGATCTAGCCTACTCCTATGTCCTAGCTTTAAGTTCATTACAGATATCTAAAACTCTGTAAGATAACAAAAACTTGGTAACCGAAATTGTTGAATACAATACAATGTCGTTTAAGTTATTGGTGGAGTTCTGTTATAATAAAGTTAACCCAATAAAAAAGGGGTATACTGACTGCTGTAGAGTCTAGACATTTCAAATGTCATAAGGTAGGCGAACACTAAAAAAGGATTTTGTAAAATTCGCCCTTTAAAGGGGTAAAATGTAGGTTATAAGTTTGTATGGATATCCTTAATTTCTGAAGCATTAATACAAAAACATGGAAGTTGGCCTTTACTGAACGTAAAAATAAACTTCGCCGATTTTACTGTTTTTGGAAAAAAATTGTATGAGAATACCAAAATTTTTGTGAGTAAATTTTATGCTATAAAGTCCACGCGAACGAAGTCGCGATAATAAGCTAGTACATTATATATCTAAAATTTTGTGTGGAGTTTACCATTTGCTCAACTTTGTTTTAGCTAAATGCGGAAGATATGTCAACTTCTGGTTGACAACATTCGAAAGCAACAGGGGTTCCCCGAATGTGATCCAAGGATCCAGCCCATTTACGACTGTCTGTGCAAATAAGTGTCTCACTGACTCATTTCCTGCATTAATTTCCAGGAGTATATAAAGGCAGATTGTATTATATTAAACACTTAATACTGATGACGTAAACTACGCGGAAAATGTCGTAATCATTCTTTACTATAGGTACCATAATGACTGCTATGAGCGCATTAAATCACACGAGTCCTGACACTGATTTATAATCGAGAAAAAAAATTGTTTTAGATTGCATTTTCAATTTATGGATAGATAGTATTTACTGCGAGTAGGTAGTTAAACATAGGTACTGACATGTAAACTCTGCTCGTCTCTATAGTAAAATTATTGACGGTAAATGTAATTCAATTTACAATTACTGTTAATAATTTTTGTTTAATAAGGCGTAAAAAAAAAATTTTTTTGCACACCCCCGAGTGTGGCAGTCATTGGATAGACCTACAAAATTCCATTTATGATTCCCGATTCCCAACTATTTAAAATGTATATTTTGCGGATTCCTACGTTCAAAGTACCAACAGAATGAAGAATTAATGCTTATGGTACAATAAAGCAAGAAACTTTTTGAAGAAAAATATTTTTCTATAGTAAATTTTCACTATTTGTTTTTTATCACTAGTTAGGAAATTCTGTGAAACTTTTAGCCATCTCCTTATTGCGGTAAAATAAACTTCACAAATTCATAAAAAAAAATACTCGTCAAACATAGAACCTCCTCCTTTTTTGAAATTGGTTAAAAATAGAGCCCTTTTCAAGGTCGGCAGACAGACAAATTTTGATTAATTTATGGAGTCCCTTTGGTTCCCTTTGACTAAGGACCCTAAGAAATAGGTACTTTTTACTTTGTATCGCATTGGATACCCATATTCGTCAGAGATTTCAAAAGTCCGAAAAATCGCCAATGTTTGCATTTTCGACTTCCGCGCTTAAACTACTACTTATTTACGTACTTATTTTAAAATCAATCAATCATCAATTTGTGTTTTCCCGTCCCATACAAACTTATACACACTCTTTTAAATCTCGTCGCATCATATTTTATGAATTTGTGAATTTTTATTTATGTCATCGCGGACTTTTTTACAGGCCTTATTTTAATTTTACAATCTTTACTATAGAAAGCGGTCCAAAGAAAATATCGTTGGTAAAACACGCATTTATTTGACCGGTTTTTCGTCGACTCTGGTTACTAAAATTTCTCGCCACCGGAAGCCATTTAATTTTAACGGTATAATATATATAACCCTGAAAGTTATTCAAAATATTGCTGAAAGAATTTCTGAAACAGATGTGTTGTTTCGGAAATCACCTCCAACATCCAAACTAACAATCTTTACTTCTTTTCAATGTAAGTGTAGATTATTATAATAAGGCTATATCAACAAAGGGCTCAAATTAAATTAAACCTTGTTTAAGTAAACGTCCCTAGCGACTGACGCAATCATAACTGATGTACCATTGAATTAATATGTATTTATCAATAACCGTAATTCTTACTTATTTTAATCATTGCAAAATATTTAATACTAGCTGATCCCGCGAACGATGTTTCTATTTTTTAAAACAACTGGCGCGCCACCTATTTTGAAAAGGTTGTACTTATTCAGAGACCTGACCCCGACGTGTGCGTAACCACTTTCCAAATTTTTTTTACTATTGGCGAGTCCGACTCACACTTGACCCTCTTTTTAGGGTTCCGTATCTGAAAGGTAATTAAGAACCCTATTACTAAGGCTTCGCTGTCCGTCCGTCAGTCCGTCTGTCTGTCACCAGGCTGTATCTCATGAACCGTTATAGTAAGACAGTTGAAATTTTCACAGAAGATGTATTTCTGTTGCCGCTATAACAACAAATACTAAAAAACAAAGAAAAAAAAATATTTAAGGGGCTCTCATACAACATACGTGATTTGTTTGCTCGCTTTTGAAGATACTGGTACGGAACCCTTCGTGCGCGAGTCCGACTCGCACTTGGCCGATTTTTTCTTACATAAACCTTGCCCTAACAATAGCGATCACAACAAAAAAATAATTATCCAATTTGGTGCAGTCTTTAGAAAGTTAGGGCGTGACCAATAGATATAGATTTGTTCAAACTATGACAATGACCATATGAACTCTTACAGTTACACCATGTTTTATGTAACACATAATAAAATTACTTACATTTAGCTAAAGATATTATTTTCAATAACACGAAGAGGTTGAAATTAAAACAATGGTAACCTAAAGTTATTTATTCGATTCAACACAAACAAAATAAAATATTTATTACCGAATTCAAATCTAGAATACTTAAAACACTATATATCTACATTTGTACAACATTTTTTTTTATGAACACAATTTCATAGCTTTTTAAACAAAAAAACGTATATAGAATATTCCAAAAACTTTTTTTCTAAGTACGACAAAGCCAATTCAATTTCATTCATTTCATATTCAAACACAAAGATATCGCGTGTTCTAGCCACAATATTGTTCATCATATACCTACGAAATAGAAACCAAAACAAAGATTATTTTAATTGGCAAACTAATTATCACAGGGTTATCGATACATTACCGAGAAATCGACATATTTTTAACTGTTATATACTAAGACAAACTCTAGTGCGGTTAACATAAACAACTTGGTACAGAAAAACAAATATTTATATCACATTTTGGTACAGTTCATAGCCTCTCACTAGTGATTGCGTAGAATACCGCCTTTCTACTTAGCAATACTCGGTTCCTTGTTTATGGTAGCCACACTAATTCACACAATTTTCACATCACATATCACAACACTAGAGGACGGGCAGCCTATACTTACTACACAATTACTACCAATATGCATACATAGACATTTATTGTAAAAGATTTTTAGTGATATCATGAAATTTAGCCCATTCTCACCACGTTGCGACGACGGAGCAACCGCTCCATTGCGTAGAACACGCGATCTGACCCTCATATCGGACATACTATCCCACCTGTGCCCGGCAACCCTCCCACAGTTTCTGGATAGTGTACCTTACAAATATCCCTCCAAGACCTATCTTGCCTTTGTGGTTTTTCCACGTTTCTCGGTTTATTGTAGCCATATCCATATCCGTAGCTGTTGTATCCCTTATAGCCTCCGTAACCATAGGTTCTCCGACCATCCCCACTGAGGGCATCAAAGAGCGCCTCAAAGAAAGGTGCTGAATCGATGCATGTAGCTGCAAGTAGCAGAATGGTGATTAAGAACAAGGTTCGAAGGTGAGACATCGCGGAAGGGAATGAGTGGTAATTGTGCCAATTCAGTTGGCGGTCAACTTGACCTCGTAGTCTGGAGCTCACTGGTGGAGCGTACAATCGCGAATGGTGCCGGGTATTCATATCGCCCACTTATATACCGGCCTCGATTCATCCGACAGCAGATAAACATTGCGTACGATGCGCATACGCAGGTTCAAGGTTTCTTCCCGGGAACAGCCTTGGAACACTGATTGTGGGTACGGTTTTCAATAGAAAAGCATATTTACTTAATATACTTGGAAATCAATTGGGTTACAAGTGATATGATATCACACAATTAAACATGTTAAACTTAACTTTAAACAATTAGAGGAATATACCTAATTATGGCATGGTTACACAATATATTTCTAACGTTAAAAGTATGAGGCAAGAGAGGTATGCCAGGATCGTAGCAAGTGGCAGTCTTTGGTCTCTGCCTACCCCTCTGGGAAACAGGCGTGATGTTATGTATGTATGTATGTATGTTAAAAGTATGATTTATTAAACTCTGTTTTTTTTGTTTTTCTGCTCTACAAACATAATATGGTTACCTAGTTCTTAAAAATGCTTTGACACGTTATTGGTTTCACTTATCAAAATAACTGAATTTCCTTACAAAGAACTATCGCCTATTTTTTCCCAGTAACGCTTGTCGCTTAAATATTATCATATATAATTTAATATCTAATTTCTAAGGTTTTCGGTACATTTAGTAAGTTAACGAAACTAAATGATATGAAACTACAAATTGTTATACACTCCCGGACACATCTATCGACCTAGTTACCCTGTGTTTTAAGTTTTGATCGCCCACAGATAAAAATAAATGTTAGGACGAGCAAAAGTTCTTATGCAGGTATGAAGCTGGCACATTTTGTCCGGCCGGGGCGGATGGCTATTTGTTTCCAGTGTCTGTATGTGATGAAGAAAAAGCATGCCAATTTTCAGCTGCTGACATTCTTTTTTCTATTCAATACACAAACAGCGTATACACTTTCGCCTGCTCAGTTCGGGTTGCACATTGCGGTTCCACAACATTTCGAGAGATCAAATACGGCGAGCCATCCGGCTGCCTCTTGGATACTACAACTACGTAATTGCTTTAACTATTAAGACTAGCGCTGGATTTTTGTAAATACAAATGTTTTGTCTCAATAAGATGTTTATTTAGTAACTTGTGTTGCCTCCAAAGACATCTACGAAAACTTTCATGCGATTAAGCATAACTTTAATCAGTTTACCTACTACCCACCCTAACCTATCTTTAAGATGTTTAAAGATATACTCAGACAATACTGGCCGTATACACTCTTGCTTTATCATGCATAAAAATTAAATTTGGGCCAACATAGTCAGCGTATGGCCACACGTGAGGTTCTAAGCACTAAAAAGTGTTCCTGTTACTATCTAAAGATGGCAAGCGTGACCCACTGATTACTTTAAGCTCAGTTTTTTCATTTGTTGATATTCCTCCCTAGATTATCCATGAGCCACCGCCAAAACTTAACAAAACGCTCTCCCTTTCTTAATGACGAAATTAACCAGCTTCATAACTGCATAAAAACTTTTGATTACCCTAACATTTATTTTTAGCTATGGGCGATCAAAACGCAAAACACAAGGTGGGCCGATAAGTGTATCCAGAAGTGTGACCTGATTTTGTTAAAATTCCGTAACACTTTACACAAAATTGACGACCTCGAGTTTTTGGACGGGATTACTGCGGGCATACCTCAAAATTAGTTCCATTTGAATTTTAAATTCTATTCATTATTTTATTAGACTATTCTACATATCGTTTCCTTACTTTTACAGTATTCTCTGCAGGCCTACCCATTAGCCAAATAAATAAAAAAAACTCAGGAAAAAGAAACTGAAAAGTGAAATAAACCTATTTATTCTTCATAACTAAGCTTCTAAACTATTGTAAGTGCAAAAAGAATTTTGAGTTCCATACAATCAACGAGGATAATAAAATTAAATGACTCTAAAAGAATCACAGTCTTGATAGGTAGGTAAACCCATAGGAAATGGTTTTTCTTAATTTGTTTGTGGAAACTAAGTTTGAATGCACAAAATTGAGATCTTTCTCACGTTATTTGGAAACTATAGACTTTTTTTTTTTATTCCACTAAGGTGGCAAACAAGCTTACGGTCCGCCTGATGGTAAGCGGTCACCGTAGCCTATGGACGCTTGCAACACCAGGGGTATCACTTGCGCGTTGCCGACCCTTCAGAAATCTAATAACTTCTTTCTTGAAGAACTCCATACTGTAGTCCTTGCAGAAAACTTTGGCAGGGAGCTCATTCCACAACTTAAGCGTTCGCGGGAGGAAGTTTCTCTGAAACCGCACTGTATGCGACCATTTAGGTTCTAAAGTGTGAGAATGAATTCCCTGCCGATGGCGAGCGGTGCGATGGTAAAAGGAACCGTGGGCATCATTTCGAACAATTTCTTTAAACATATACGTGACAATGGTACAAGCGGTAGAACACACACAGGGAGGTAAAGTCTCTCCTCAGACTCAAGGGCTTGATACCGTAAGTGAGTTTGGAATCGTCGACAATGCTCACAGCCCGTCGTTGAACCGAGTCAAAAGGGCCAAGCTGGTAGCCAGGTAAGACTTCTGTATTTATGAACAATTTTCTGTATTGTTTACAAAATTTTAGGCTGAATATGGTAAATTTTCATCTATTTTCTGAAAAAAAATCAAAACTACATATTTATTTGAAAACTATAACAAAAATAACAAGTATTTTTATTTCAACTCAAAACTCAAAAAAAAACCCCCCAAAAGTGACACCCATATTCAAAATTCATTAATTTACTTTTTGCGTCCGTGTTTTGGTCACAGATATGCATATACGTACCAAATTTCAACTTATTCGGTGGTTAACAGTAGTTTCGGAGCAAATTGGCTGTGACAGGCATACATAGACAGACACACGAGTGATCCTATAAGTGCGTCACCGTTTTTTTTTTAATTCGGACGTCCGGAATACTAAAAGTGGGCCATATATGCAATATGACATTAACTTCTTGATCTTTCTTATGTATATAACTTAATACGCGCAGATTTGAATGTAAGACAAATTGCAAAAAAAAAACTAATTAAGATCTTACATTTTTTATCCAAGATCTAAGAGCAAATTGGTAGTTGCACAGATGTCAGAGAATTACGGTTCCAATGAATTATTGCCTGAATTTCAATAAAGGACCTGAAGGTAGTAGAAACGCAGCAGCTTAATTGGATCTTACTGATAATATTCTGCTGAACAAAATTCAGGCGCAAAGAAACTGTTTTAGCACAGCTAAATTTCTCTAAGAAATTTTATTGTTTAATGTTCTTTTATTACCTGTTTTCTTTTCTATACTTATATACTAATGTGCGTAGCTTTCGTAGATTACGAAAGGGCCTTCAACTTTATCGAGACCTAGGCAACATTAGTCTCTGCAGCAGTACCAGATTGATTTATCCATATAACCGGTACGTCGAAGTTCTAAGGTGTTTTTATAAAATAGCCACCATTTCCGTCCGAACAAAAGACCAGCCCCCTTATTCAAGTCAGTAAAACATCTGGTTTCAAGATGACTGTGACGTGCATACAGTGATAAAGCTGCCCGAACACCCCACTTCTACCGCTCGCAAGTCTCTTCTTACACTTATTTTTACCATAAATTCCTCGCAATTGAAACTGTTGCGGCATTCAGAGAACTGCCCCCTTATTCAACTCGTTGTAACTATCTCGATAACAAATGTATAACTATATGAATTTCGCAAATGGTTTTCAAGAAGAAAAGAATTCTAGATCATTCTATACACGGTTGTAGGATTCGACAATAAAATGATATCGATCTGATGACGATAATCAGTTAGCGAATAAGGTTGTGAATAGCCCCCCTGACTGAACATCCTAGTGCGAGATTGTAATTCTACTATAACGTTCGCGTATTCGAGAAAAAAACAGTTTCAGTACGCGTCAGCTAGGGACGCTGCTTAATATTAGAGTCAAAATCTCACACTAGGCACACCGGTCTGTACCATAACTTCTTAAGTATTTACTATTGCAAAATCTCTTGCTATTGGTATTGAAGACGGAATTGAGCCTTGTACTTGATGCTCCTGTATATTAAACAATTAAAGTCATATATTTTTACGTCAATGGTCAATGGACTTTTTTCTCATTGATTACCCATTGTTACAAATTTTGTTTTTACGGTTTCCTAGTGGTCGAGGAGAATTCCTGAGAGCAATTACCCGGATAGAGCAACCCTCTTTTCTCGGGAATCCCCATTTTTAATCCCAAAACGGACACACTCTTATTATGTGATATATTCTTATACAACTATATCCATTTTCCTTGTAAGCTCACGTAAACGTTGGTGCAATACGTGGACGCAATGTTAAGGCGAACCCAAGTCAAGTTCAACAGCAATCCGGCCGTTCACCTCCGCCCGTGAATAGCTTTACATACAAAATGATCTTGATCTTGACTTTAGAGGAATAATTGAATACAACATGTATACTTAAATGCATCAACATCTTATTTTAGGTTATTTTTCTATTAAGAATTCAATATTTTGGAGAATTTTAATCAATATTTTAAAGATTTTAAATTTTGTGCTATTCTAAAGCAAACAGAAAAACATGGGCATCTACTCCTCGGTAACCTACTGACCGCCCAAAATTCATCATAACAATTGCGAACATAGGGGCTACCAAGAACCCCCGTTAAGATTATTGTCTTTAATTATAAAAGTGGAAAAACAACTAAACGGAATATACATGAAACAGTTTTTGCCCGCGGTTTCACCCGCCCTAAATTCGGTTATCGGAGTAGGATTTCAACGGCAACTCCTCAATTATAGTAAAAACCGACTCACACTTAACGTTTTCAAGTAGCCCTCAAAACACTTTGACTCAAACTATCTCCATGTCAAATTTCATCCTAATCGGTAAAGCGGTTTAAGCGCAAAGAAGTAACAGACAAAGAGATAGAGTTACTTTTGCTGACACTTTAAGTAGTTTCAACGCACGCAATGCCCTCAGTCCTAAAACATAGAAAAGAAACTACCCCAAGTACCATTGATTATTAACCTGTCAATAATCAAAGCCAAGTAAAAAAAATACCAGTATTATATATAAAAATAGTAATTTAAAAAATATGTTTTCCGAAAGATTTTGTTTACTCTAAAATTAGATCAAGGGAAATCATCGAAACATGCATGTCAAGGAAACTTATGGCTTGACTACTTAATAACATTTCCGTCTTAAAAAATCAATTCAAATATCCAAATCTAAATTTTAAATTCTTATACTAACTAATATATTATAGAGGTATTTGTGAGAGACTGTTTGTTTGTTATTGCATAGCGTGACAACGGAGCAACCATACTTATGACTGTTATAACAGTCATTTATGTGACTGTTGACTGTATAAAATAATGAATGGGACTAAAAAACACAAATAAAAACGAAGCTCAATACTGGTAGGATTTTTGAATTGCTGTTTGTATGTTTGTATGTATGTGATTGTTTCAAAATCTTTTTTTGTTAATTCAATGCTTAAAAGACGTTAGGTTTTGTTTGGGTTAAATATTGTGGTCTCCTATCTAACACCTCTCTCCTATATTAAAATTATTAATTTCATTACAACCAAATATATTCATTTGCATCAATGCCTACAAATACCAAAACCAACCAGAAAGTTTAAACCAACATCATATTTCATTTTACAAGGTTTTAGTTAACTTCATTTGTATAAACCAGTTAACTTAAACCTATTAAATGTCATTGCCAAACATATTACTGTTTACCCCCAGTTTGGTCCGTTATAAATGTAATCATGTTCATAAATCAATACATCTCAAACTGGCCTTCCACTCTTCCTGGTTAATTTTGTAGGTACTTAATTCATCATACTTCGTCAACCAAACTCGATTACGAGGTCAATTTTCCGACGAGATCCCCACGACAAAATTACACTACCGCAATACTACCGGGTTGTGCCGTAGATCTTGTAGGGTGGAAATCTATGAGTTTTATATAGATATTACAAGTGAAATACCTGATAGAAATTTCTAATTTAGGCAATAACCAGAGTTATAGGAGTTTTTGAAATGTGTAGTCCTGGACGATATTTGGAATAGCTTTATGGTAGGTATACAATATATGAATTTTAAGGTTATATACAAATATGATATGTAAGACGTATAAGTATAAGATTTTAATGGTACCTAAGCTTACTGTGATTGAGTATCTTCAGTTCCATGGATACTTGACTGACTTTTATCAACACACGGTGAAGTACAACCGCTGAAGCTAATTACTAAGTTTTAGGTATTTTTAGTCGGGTTCCAACGTTTCTATGATCTACTTGACTAAAGCCTTTGATCTAAGTAGCCTACTTATAAATTCATCACGACGACTGGTTTAAGTTACACGATTACCTATTAATTTTTTTATAACTTCATAAACTTTTTTCTAACATCATAATCATCATGATTCACAATGGTAATAGGTAATTAGATTTTAATGATGTAAGATGATAATATACTGTTTGCATGATAAAATTACTATCAGCAGAAAATTAGCTAAATCTAATTATTATGGGTATTTTATGAAATGGAAACACCATCAAAGTAAATTCAGAAGACGTACGGTACTATTGAAACTCGGCTCAATAACCTAAGTGACTTCACTTCCAATGATTGCCGGGTTGCTTTATCTAAATTTGTTTTTGTTGGTCGGTGTCTAAAGGTATTTTATACATATTTTAATGTATCAATCAGGCTACAGGCGTCCACTGCTGGTAATAAAACTATATAAATGAACGCCAACATACTTGGTAATCTGCCTTCAAATGTCAAAATTTTAAATGATATGGATGATCCATTGCGAGCTTTAGAGCATAATTGTTGCTCTTTTGGTGCAGCAATAACTTCTTACCCATAAAAGTTATAAACTTTACGATAAAGAAGTTATCGAGCACCAGTGCTATGTTTGTTTTGTTCAACCCATGCATTCATGGGTTCTATATATTGAACTATTGTGAGAATAAAATAAAATTAGAAACGAAACATTACAACCTAGCATTTTTAACGATTTTATCAAGTACCAAATATTTAAAACATAAAAAAATCTGAAATTATTAAAAAGATTGTCCTTGTTGGAGCAGGTTGCCAAGAATGCTGGCTGCATTTCCTCGCTGGATAGCGATGATTTCCTCTGAACGAAAATGAACTGTTTGAAAAATGTTAGAGATGAATTTTTCAATGAAAAAAATTGTTTCAAAAGCAATAGGCAAAAATATATAATATCTCATAAATTGATGTATATTTTCACCGCTTACTGTTTTACAGACAATGCTGCAGATCCGGCACCACCTTCCTTTATTGCTCAATTAGTGACAACGCTTGATTTAATTAAACGTTATTTATTAACTCCATACGCTCCGACGGTTTTTACAGATCTACACACGATACCAAGTACCATTGCCACAGCGATGCATTTTTCTAGGCTCGCAATCATAATTCATCAATTAGAAAGCCAAAAAATTCTCTACCCCGTCTTGCCCCACTTTTCCCAACTAAAACTTTGATCCCGAAACTCTAAATTTACGCTTTGTAAGGATCTAATCGCTTAGCTAAATTATATCCCAATGATATAAGATAAAAACGCCAATTTCAGAAACCCATTATTTCTTCACTAAAATTACGCCATAAGTCTGCTGGGTATTTGAACACCTAAGAGTATAAAAATGAGTTGTGCCAGTCTAATCGTCTTTATTAAAATCATGGTTTATTCTAAAGTTGACATGTTATAGGTAAATTTTCCCATAAATGCTTCTTAGTTTCAAGAAGGCATACAATCCATTTATTTAATTATTTCATGATCAGTAAGTTTAACACTAAAACTATACATACATAAAGGTAAAGGATTGTAAAAAATGTAAAAAAACTACTTTCCAGACACCAGGTAGTTACTCGTAGTAGGTATTTATTTTTGTTTTAAGTTAGTATATTTTTTATTTAATTTCAATAATCTATATAAAATAAAGTGACAAGCGATAATTGTTCTTACCGCACAAGTGCATAATGGACGTTATCAAGATGCTGAAAATAGTGCGTAAAGGCTGCTTGTAGTATAGCAGTATGCAGTATGCAAACAAAAATGCAGTAACTGTTGCAGTTGTATAAAACAAGGGTTGAGCTGCACTGATCTAAGTGTATGCAGTGGAAAACATTTAATAAATTAAAGATTTTCAAATATTTAGACATCTGTTATTTAATTTGCAGTCGAGTCTTTTCTTCAACTTTAATATCTATTAAAAATATATAAGTATTACAACTAAATTTACTATTTCAAAATAATGTAAAACTCTTATAGGGTTTTTTTAAATTTTACCACTCACTAGTCTATCGCGTCTCATAGCAATGTAAGTCCCCGGTTTATTTTTATTTTTTTGATAATCAACTAATTTCAAAGTGACAGAACCTAATAATAATACTTTTGACTTTTAGTTTTCCTAAAAAAAATACATATTTTTAATATTAAGGTATTAAAAAAATTCCTTAATCTCAATGTCGCATCCTTTATTTATACGAAAAGGACACCAAAGACGGACTTTGGTAAAATCACGACGCGTTAACAATGACTCATTGACTTAAGGCACTCACTGCACTTCGTAGCAAAACGAAAACGCGAGGTGTTTTCATAATTTTTATCTGGCAGTTTTTGTAGAATAAGTATATATAAAATATATATTTTCATAAATATATATACCTACGTTATCTAGTTATATTTTTTTTTATCTTATAAAGTAAGTATTTTTTGCGTAACATCCGCTTTAAGAAAAATTTTTTTGCTGTTATTTTCAGTTTTTAACTAAAATTTCCATTTTTTTGTACGGAAAGGTATTATAAAATTATTAAATATGAATTCCTCATCCTTCATTTATACGAAAATGACACCAAAGACGGCCCCTGGTGCAATCTCGGATCAGACGATTTTTTTGTTTGCGGAGCGGCGTGAGCGTACTTCAACCACCCTCCCTCCCCACCCCCGTGGGCGGAACTGGTGGGAACCGGGCTTAATCTAATAATTTTGACCTAGGCTACACCTCTACCGAGTTTCATGCTTTAGTCACAATATGCAGGGTTCATGTCAATAGGACCCGGATTATTATAAGCAAATGTGTTGAAATAGTAAAGAAATAAATACTAACGAGAGGCTCTTTAAAACCCTAAGGAGAGCCGAAGGGCTATAGTATTGTGTTACGCACAATATTTTTCATCACATTTGCGAGTAAATAAATAAAAAAATAAGGTCAAGAAATAAATAAACTCACCAAAACACAATTGAAAAAAGAAAATTTATGAATTGTTGTAGAGAAATAATAAAGTTGAAACTTGTAATTGCTCTCTTGTAGTGTGCGCCTAGTTCTTATTTTGAACATACCAGCTTTTTATACATATTTGATAGAATAGGCGCGTTATTAACGCGCGCTGTGCTTAGAGAAAATAAAATATAAAAAGAAAAAGCCCGGGGGAGTAATTACCCGCTTTACCCGCACGTAATGACATCGTTTACGAGTAAGTGTGATGAAATAATACATTGTTCACTGAGGGGGGTAAAGACCGATTAAGAACTAGGGTGTAGTGTAGCGGAGCTAAGGGCCTTAAATACACACGAGGTAGGAATCGCATTTTACCCCTTTATACTACACATAGGAGGAAAAAAAATAATTTATACTACACCTACGAGGAAAATAAAATAATTTTGATCATGCTTTGCACTAGCTTTAACATCAAAATTTATTTTAAGTGAAAAATAAAATGTAAGTAGCCAGTAAAATTTTTGGAACGCAAGTTATTAGAAAATATAGTTCACTTATATTACCACAGATGGTGCTGCTCAAAATAAAAATAGTAAATAAATATATGATAAATAATACGAATAAGAAGAAGTAAAATATTAATAACTAGCTTCTGCCAGCGGCTTCGCCCGCCCTAAATTTCGTTATCGGCGAGGGATCTTACGGCAACTCCTCAATTATAGGAAAAAAACAAACAATCACATGAAATACATTCGTGTCTGTGAAACCATGGAAATTTCAACCCAATTGGTCAAGCCGTTTAATAGTTGACATACCAACATCAGCGCCACCTACCGACTCCAATTGTATTTTTAAATCATCCAGAAAACCATAGAAATACCCATATAAAATTTCAACCCAATCGGTTCAGCCGTTTAGAAGTTATGTGAAAAAGGAAGTAATTACGTAATTAAGTACCTAATTAGGAATGTACGGAAGGATAATTCTTACTACCCGTTGTCCTATTACTCGTTTTCCCGTAGGAATGAAGCATTCTCCCGCGGTAAAAAGTAGTCTATGTTTATCAGGGATAATGTCGGCTTCTAATGGTAAAAGAATTTTTCAAATTGGTTCAGTAGTTTCGGAGCCTATTCAATATAAACAACAAACAAACAATCAAGTCTTTCCTCTTTATAATATTATTTTACATAAGAGGAAGTGCATGGAGTGCACTCAATGTCTATACTTTATTCACATAAGCCTATTTTAAATTATTTTTAATCAAATTCAAAAAAGGGGAAGGTTTGTAATTCGTCTTTACCAATGTTTTTTTTTAATGTTTATATTAATTAGTAAAGTGAAAGCGCGGAAAAACAGAAGTTTGCATCGCGATTCCCGGCCATTGAAGTAATGGATTATTCAAAGGCCGAATAAAAATAAAACAATATATAAAGCAAACAATTAAAGTAAACTGAATTCTTTTAACAAAAATACCTTAACGTCACAACACGACACGACAGGCTGCCTGATTATTGGCATTTTTGCTTTTGATTTTGACAGCTGGAGACACGGAGAAGGACATAGGATACTTTTCATTCCGACCGATCGTTGGAATCCTATAGTTTAATATTATTTACGAGTTATGATTACTCTTAAGGGTTTATGCACCCTTTAAAAGAATAATCCAAATGATCAACACATAAATGTTAACAGTATAAGTTACTGGCAAACATGAAATAAAATGCACAAAGAAGTACATAAATGTGTGCTTTAGCAAGCTTGAGTGGCTTTGCCAAAAAAAAATAGTTTAAAATTATATAGAGCAAGCAAAGGTTAAACATCAATAAAAAGGATTTTTCCTTCAAAAAAAATCTTACAATATACTATCGCTACACACAAAAAGTACAAGAGTTTAGAGCTGAAATGAAAAAAAAATATTAGTTAATTTTGTACATACGTAGAAGGTACCATAATACGAGTTAAGGGCTCAAGTTAAAAAAAATAATGTGAATTAATATGTGCTAAAAAAAAATTATTTACTTTACTGCTATTTAAGACACGTATTATAATCATAAAACGTAAAAAACAAATCTTAACTTCAAAAAAATAAAAAATACACGATAAAATGCGATGCCAAGAATAAATAAGTTTAATTTAAAAGTGGATCAACTGAATACTTAAAGGGAATGTCACCAAAGCTGTAATCGACGGAAACTTCACAGCAAGGAAGTTATAAATTGTCATATACTCCATACTATGGAACGAACAACATCTAACAAGTGATAATTAATTGTCTCCCTGTGTGTGTTCTACCGCTTGTACAATGATTTTAAGGAATCTTCGAAATGATGCCCACGGTTACTTTCTATCATCGCACCGCTCGCCATCGGCAGGGAATTAATTCTTACACTTTAATAGTCGCGTACAGTGTGGTTTCAGAGAAACTTCCTTCCGCGGACGCTTAGGTTGTAGAATGATGCCAAGGTTTTCTCTAAGGACTAGGAAAAAGAAGTTATTACATTTTTGAAGGGTCGGCAACGAATGAGTGATGCCCCTGGTGTTGCAAGCGTCCATAGGCTACGGTGACCGCTTACCATCAGGCTTAAGGAAGCTTGTTTGCCACCTTAGTGGTATAAAAAAAAAGTTAAACATCTACGAATTCCTCACGGTTGGAACCACGGTGTGGCTGCAGTCAGGAACAAGCACACAACATGTAACATAACATATAATTTAACTAGATTACAAAAACATTATCTTGTCAGCACTATTAATAATGGAGTTACATGAATACAATCAGGCATTGTATTAATTTGCATAAATACATTAATTTTATTTAACTATACTTTAAAAATCAAAATGTATGCTACAAAAAATAAAAGTGGAGGTTTTTTTAGTTATATTTCTTTGTGTAATGTTGCACGATAAAAAAGTTTTAAATAAGATAAGATAAAATGACAAATGACATTATTTTCAGTCAAAATTAGCCGTAACTAAGACCTATACCAATACTGAATACTTACCATGTACTAATTAAAGTATTTTTATGTACAGTTCACTGACGCTCCTTGCTCGGTTTTTTAGTTATAAACATAAATAACAAATATAATCTTTTTTTAATAAATTTTTATCTCACAGAACTAGTTTTACAAATAGACAGTATAAGTTGATGTTCCATACATTCCACAAAAATAAATAAGCACATTTTTACACATCGGCTCACAAAAAAAACCAGCCACACTTCAAAATATCACTTCCTACCCCACTAGGGAGGGCAGACAACTCCAGCTAATCCAACAGCGCCAAACCTGGAATCTGGGTAATGAGTTTGGCAAATATCCCTATAAGACTTTCCCTGTCTCTCTCCAGAACTTTTCTGCGTTCTAGGACGACTCCTGTATCCACTGTACCCACCATATGTTGGATTCGACGAACCCCATTCATTGTATTCGCTTTTATAACTATTTCCATAGCCTCTGTATTGATTTCGTACGTTTCCATATCCATATCCATTATACCATCCTGGTTCATTTCCACTATTGTATCCATTTTCATAATCATAACCGTTTTCATAGCCACTATATTCATTTCCATAACCGTAGTAGGGATTTTGATCATTTTCTGACTCAGCTAGTGCTTCCAAAAGTGCGCGAAGTATAAACCCTGATACAGATTCAGTTACAAGTAATATAACAGCGAACACGACCAAACCACGAACGTAAGACATAGCAATGATCACAAGAGGCGAGTAACTTAGATAAATGAATTTATTTCTTAAAATTTGAGCAACAGCGGTCAGGCCCGTGTAGCGCAAATGATACCAGTCTCTTATATAATACGAAATTAAGGCACATGGAAGTAATAATGGATTCGCTGCCTTCCTTGTTGCTGGCTTACATATTTAAATTCTACGTAGTTAATTGTAACATTAGACGCTCTATTATTTTTACAACCTTATTTACATTTTATTATAATAATATAAATAGAACTGTAAAGGTGTCTGTATATTGAACTTTTTCAGGTTAAATAAATGGGGTTTGAATAATTTATAATATTATATGTCTCTCCGAATCATAAATAACATATTAGTAGGATAAAATGTGAATGAATGAGTGAATCTTTACTTGCACGGAGTACTTATTGATATATTATACATTAGTTAGACTGATTGCTGACTCAAAGCATCCAAATCTTAACATATTAAATATTAGGGGACGTATATAAATAAGGGGCTTTTTATAACATAAAATACACATAAATTTTCAAGCTAGCAATAGCGCCCCAAACTTTTAAAATTTATACTTTGCAAAGATCTTCAATTATGGACGTACCTAGCTTACTAACCTATCTACGTACGCCTATATTATAATGATGAGTTTCCCAGAGTAAGATTATTCAGAACCAAGAACATACCTACTATACATATATACACATTTGACAAATGTTACATACCTATTTATTTTTTACTTTTTAGTTCAGGTTTTTTAATATGTCGACTATTTTCGCAGTTTATGTCAGGGAGTTCCAATGACAATCCCGGGGCTCCATCATTGACTCTCGTTATTATATTCTTTTGGAAGTACTCATGAGACCAAAACAATCGAGCCCAAACTGGATTATCTTTGTAGTTTCCAAGGAGAAGTTCCAGTAGCAATCTCCCGGCTGCATCTTCAGACCCGCGTCACATGTTTAATGAAAAGTACTCATGACAGCAAAACAAACTACCAGGTTTGCCATCGGGGAGTTCCAGTCTCTACATCCCGGCTCCATTATCACATCAGCTCGATACTACCATAATATTGCATTGTCACCGAACTTAGGCACATAAATATGCCAAATTTCAATTCAATCGGATAACAGTAAACAAAATGTATTTTATCACATTTGTGAGTGAATAAATAAAAATATAAAGTGCAAAAATAAATAAACTCGCCCAAACACAATTGTAATGGCAGGAATAGAAATATAGAATACAACGCCAACGCTAGGTAGATATCTAGAGATTTTATGAATTAAAAAGTTTTGGCTGAAGTTGAATCCTGTAATTGCTTGTTTGGTGCGTAGCTCATATCTTGAAACACAGATGGCGCTTTTAGACATACTTCATAGGATAGACAAAATTCTAAGAGCGCGCGGTGCGCATAAGACAGGTTTCATATTTCATTGTCGCCCCTAGCAGGGGAGTCTTTCCCATAGGAGCGCTAGGTGCGGCCGCACCCGGGCGCCGAGTCCTAGGGGGCGCCAGCCGGGCCGGGCGATCACCAGGGTAGGTGAATGAATCTAATGGTAGATAGTACTTACCTACCTACTTACCTAACCCAACTATAATTTTATAAATATTACTTTAAATAAATGTTTAAAAACAAAATTAAAACTTACGATTTAAGTATATACAGTCAGATACCGCGCGGTATCTTTTAAAATTTGTTGACACCTCCCATCATTTTTTATTCAATCACAAATATCACAATGATGGTTCCGTACGTTTATATTATAATTTTATACTGTAATAAATATTTTCTTACTTATTTTACACAATCTTAGTACCTTTATTTATTATTGGTGTAATAGTCCCCGGATATTTATTTATTTTATTTACATATAAGGTCATTGTAGCCGACCAAGTGCCTATTATACTTTATACTACATATACAATGAAGCAAACGCAAAAAATTAAAAAAAAAACACATTTTAGATCCCCAACAGAATTTTAAAATAAGTTAATTCTTTTATTATTGACACGGCAATTGTTAACAGAACACAATAGCATTTTTTTCATTTCTGCAAACCATTGATCAATGGAGAGAGTCAAATATTGAATAAAAAAAAGCACAATGTCTCAACTTTCAGCAAAAACTAATTTCAGGACTGAGCTCTGACATAGATGGGAAAGATCTATTCCATGAGTTGGAATAACTGCCAATATTTTGTATAAATGATGAAACAACTCCTTTGGATTTTTTTTAAGTTTATTGGTTCAAATATTTTAATGTCCATTTTCCCAAATTTTGCAACGTCTTTCGCATATATTTGACTCTTCCGATGACAGTAGCTGAAGGCGAAAGGTCTTTCTCAAAACTGAAATTAATAAAAACTTACCTCCGGTCATTTATGACCCAAGACAGACTAACAAATTCGGCAATGATAAGTATGGAAAGAGATGTAGACATTAAATCAGCTAAAATCATTTGAAAGTTTGCAAATTTAAAATCTCTTAAAATTTTAATTAAAATGAAATGTAATGGTGATATAATAAATAAATGGGTATTACGTTAATTATTTTAGAATAAGTTAATATAGGTAATATAGGTCAATCATGCCAGAAACTCATGGCATGATTGACAAGTGTGCATATTTTCCGTTCAACTTGCTTAGACCCCCCTCTGCCTACGCTGCCTACCCCTCTGGGAGACAGGCGTGACGTACTACGATACATACACACATACATAAATATACTATATTACATACACACATACATACATACGTATGCTTATTTATGTGATTTATTTCTTCTATATTTTTGTAGCAGTCTATACAATGAAAAATTAATATGTCAAAATTTTTGAAAAAAGGGGCGCATTGTTGGGTGTCCGCATATGGTTAAGACGCCCCTGGCCCGTAGGTTCTATGAACCTGCGCTTTGCTTGGAGAAAAATAAAATTTACAAAGAAAAAGTCCATAGGAGTAATTAAGGTCTTAGTATCTTTACCTGCAAGTAATGACGCTTTTTACGAGTAGGTGAGTTCGATGAAAAACTAATATAAATCTGGCCTAGAACTAAATACTTACTTGGTTACTTAAGTTGTATATATATAACAAGTAGCGCATAGTTAGATAATAATGTAATAATTTGGCAAAATAAAGTATAATAATTAACAAATTATATGCTCCTAACTTACGTAATGAAAGTAGTACGTAGCGTTTTTAAATTACACAATATTGGTATTCAAATAATGTCTTATAGTAATACTTTCAAATCATCGAGAGAAGCTGTTACTTTTAGCTAATGAGTTTAGCAAACTATATAACTATAACTAACTATTTAATATGAGGTACCTAATCTGGTAGATGCTATGAAGCAAACTTGTTTATTCTGGTATGTTTTATGAATATATGGTCAAGTAAATAATAGTAATTAAATTATTATTAGCACAGTTTACGGTATATTTGGAAATTATTAATAATGACAGCTTTGAACTTGCACTTCACAGAAAATTAAGGTTTGTCAGCCAATTTGCACGAACCCGGCTATCTACAAACTGCAGTTTAGCATATTTAAACTTCTGTACCTAATATACTACGAGTGTGTATACAATGATAAACTACATAACTAAAAAAAATGGTAACACTCGTGTTTTTTTTTTTTTATACCACTAAGGTGGCAAACAAGCCTACGGTCCGCCTGATGGTAAGCGGTCACCGTAGCCTATGGACGCTTGCAACACCAAGGACATCACTCGCGCGTTGCCGACCCTTCAGAAATCTAATAACTTCTTTTTTGAAGAATCCCATACTATAGTCCTTAGAGAAAACCTTGGCAGGGAGCTCATTCCACAACCTAAGCGTTCGCGGGAGGAAGTTTCTCTGAAACCGCACTGTACGCGACCATTTCGGTTCTAAAGTGTGAGAATGAATTCCCTGCCGATGGCGAGCGGTGCGATGGTAGAAAGTAGCCGTGGGCATCATTTCGAACAATCCTCAGAACACAACCCATTGTACAAGCGGTAAAACACACACAGGGAGGCAAAGTCTCTCCTCAGACTTAGGGGCTCGATACCGCAAGTGAGTTTGGGATCGTCGACAATTCTCACAGCCCGTCGTTGAACCGAGTCAAAAGGGCCAAGCTGGTATCCGGGTGCACCCGCCCAGAGATGGCAGCAGTACTCCATATGGGGCCGGACTTGCGACTTGTAAAGTAGCAACCTTTGCCCCGACGTGAAGTACTGCTTCGCTCTGTTGAGTACACCAAGTTTTTTGGACGCCAGCTTTACCTTGTCTAGCAAGTGAACTGAACATCGCTGGAGATGTGAACACCAAGGATCCCAATGCTCTTGGAGGGGAGTGTTCTGGAATTGTGGGACTACAGTGAATGGGGTTTTCTTAGCGGTGAACGCGCAGACTTGTGTCTTTGAAGGGTTGAATCGGACCAAGTTTTCCCGTCCCCAGTCAGAGACCTTGGACAGACCGATATCGATTTGAGACACAAGTTCTTCACGTTTTTCCTCCACAACAGAACGAGGAATGCTTGCACGGCCCGTGTAATAAGCGTCTCCAGTACTGTCATCTGCATAGCAATGTATGTTGTTGATCTCCAACATATCATTGATGTGCAGTAGAAACAGCGTAGGAGACAGCACAGAGCCTTGCGGGACACCAGCATTAATGTCCATGCTATCAGAGCAACTACCGTCAACTACGGCTCGTATGCGTCTGCCGGACAAAAAGCTAGCCACCCATTTGCACAAACCCTCGGGCACTCCGTAAGATGGCAACTTCGATAGAAGACCCCGGTGCCAGACCCGATTTAAGGCTGCGGTATAGGCTAGACCGCGAAAATACGCCGTTTTTGTGCAAATTTTGTGGCTGAACTATAGCATCTAAAGGATTGAAAAATATATGTTATAAAAATGGCTTTTGTCTAGTGCATTACCTTACTGAATGATTTTCATTTATTGTATTTAATGCAATAAAAAATCTGGAAGTGACCATAGTTCCAACACTTGTGCAATTTTTTAAAGCGTGTTTTGCATTTGTTTGTAATGAAAGTTGGTTAAATAATTAGAATAGATTTTTATCTAGTGCATTGACTCTAAGTTGTAGTAAAAAGTCAATAAATGTGACTACAAAACGGTAATAACGTTAAATTCCATACAAAAAATTAAAAGTTTCAAGCCGTCATTATGGTATAAATTACTTAAGAAGTATATAACATATATATCTCATAGTAATGTATATGACATTATCTAATGATTTATAGTGCATTTACATACACAACGTTAGAATTACAGAAATTAGCTTTCTGGTCTATATCGCCCTCTTAAGACGATTTGGCCGATAGTTATGGCTCGTAACATCGTTACGTAACGTTTTCTAATTACATTTTTTAGATATATTGTCTAAATACATGCAGCCTAGGGTTTCTGCTCGAGAATTCTCGAACTCGAGAAGACTCGAGAAATCCGCCTTGGTTCGAGACGAGAAAAAAAATCGCATGCCTCGAGAATTATCGAGGCACTAATTTAAAGTATTCGAGGTAGGTTTTTCCGCCCAAAATTGTCCGCGCTCACTGCGACTACCATATTGGGTTTTGCCCATAGTCACCACGCTGGGCAGACGGGTTGGTGACCACAGTTAATTCAGACTACTATCGGATGCTGCTGCTGTCCAACATCAGTCTGTGTTTGGAGTTGAGAAATAAGATCCCTTTTATCTCTTAGTCGCCTTTTACGACATCCCAGGAAGATAAGGAGTGGTCCAATTCTGTTCTGCCGGAATTGAGGTGAGGTTCACTTGAGGTGCTACGATGACCGTCCAGTTCCAGGATCATAGGACAAGTGCCATCCCGCTGCGTAGAGGACGTTATATCCCCGAAACTGTTCACCAATGCGCTAGAAGTTGTCTTTAAAACCATAGACTGGGCTGGGCGAGGCATAAACATAAACGGCGAATACATTGCACACCTAAGGTTTGCCGACGACATCGTTATTATGGCAGAGTCATTGGAAAAACTGAGCGAAATGTTGCACTCCCTAGATGAATCCTCTCGACGAGTGCACCTTGGCATGAATTTGGATAAGACAAAAGTCATGTTCGACCAACTAACTCGAAGTTGTCCAGAATTATGTGTGCCTTGGACAAAAAATCCAACTGGGCAGGAACAATTTTGAAAAGAAGGCGACAGGTGGATCCAGCTGGAGTGGGCAGCATTTGGTAAACTTCATCAAGTCTTCACGTCGCCTATACCGTAAAGCCTTTAGACGGAAGTCTTTGACCAGTGCGTTCTACCAGTCATGACTTACGCCGCCGAAACGTGGCCACTTACACTTACACTTAGCAGGGCTGGTTCACAAGTTCAAGGTCGCACAGCGCGCAATGGAGCGAGCTATGCTCGAAGTGTCTCTAAGGGATCGAATCCGAAATGAGGACATCCGGAAGAGAACCAAAGTTACCGACATAGCTCGCAGAATTAGCAAGCTGAAGTGGCAGTGGGCTAGCCACGTCTGTCTGAGGACCGATGGCCGATGGAGCAGACGTGTCCTAGAGTGGAGACCGCGTATGGGAAGGCGAAGCGTAGGCCACCCTCCAGCCCGGTGGACCGACGACCTTAAAAAGGTGGCTGGATGCGGAAGGCAGAGGACCAGGAGAAATGGCGCGCCACAGAGGAGGCTTATGTCCAGCGGTGGACGAATATAAGCTGATATGATGATGATGATGATGACTGTGACTACTGCAACAAGTTGTTTCACTCGCGCACACACACACACACAGAAACACGCCGCGAGCTATTAAAATAATTTTGAACGACTGATATTGAATTTGTTATAGACAGAATTAGATTTAAACTCTTACTATTAGTTTTTTTAATTTAATTATTGTAATATGTTAAATATTTGAGGAGCTTTTTATATTTTTATATTTGATATCGATCAAAGATGAAAGCTGCAAAATACCAAAACTGATTAAAGAATTACTTACTTACTCTTAGTTACTTACTACTGTTACCTGCTACAAATTAGTAGAGCCTAATCATTGTCTTCAGTAAGTTTTTCTTGTAATTTATAGAAGATTTTAATTAGAAACTCTTAGGGTTATTTTGGTATTTTACCACCCTTAGTTATCTGTTTCTATTAGTTATTTAAGATTTTATTATTGTGATGTTTCTGTAAGATGATTTTTATATTTGATCTCAAAGTTAGGGCTTCTAAATATCAATATTATATTATTATTTTGATTATTAGTACAGCAATACTATGATACATTTTTTTTTTGTTTCTGGTTGATTAATACGCTGAATGATTTTCTTAGTGTTCCTTATTATGTGTTAGAAGATTGTTATGATTCGTTTCTTTTAAGTAAGTGCAGTTGGGGGTAGTAAAAATATGTTTCTTTCGTTGTTCTTTTGATTCTATTCGTTAAATTTGTTTACCAATTATAAGTCTTCTTTGAAAGCCTTGAAATTCGAGAAGACTCGAGAATTTGGCCACGAGAATTCCCGTGCCTTGAGAATGAAAATAGTTCGAGAAATCAGAAACCCTGCAGCCCAAACACTTCAATTTTAGAAACGGCGCCAGGTCCGGTGACGTATCTATAAGTACGTGCATAATAGCACAATGTGTCATTACAACAGTCTTATGTAAAGGTTAATGGTAAATACTTTAATTTAATGGTTTTGATATATGGTTCAATAATGTTATGATATACCACAGCACAACAATGTAACGGTAGCTTTAAAGACCAATGGCCACTCTCCACACATGATTGAACTAGATTTTTTAATTAGCATATATTCGCTTGTATCGATCTAAATGTAATTAGTGCTACTAAGGTTGGTTGCACCAACTAACTTTAACATTACTCAGCCGACAAAAATGGGAGATTGAAAAAAAATTTGCATCGTCAGCTATTTTTAAACTTAACCGGCCCGTCAACGTTCAGCAAATCACTAACTTAAATTTCCATATAATCTCCCTTTTTTGGCGACTGTTTAACGTCAAAATTAGTTGGTGAAACCCCAAAACTAGCCGAAACTATTGAAAAAGAAAGGGTTGGGAAAAGGATCGTACAGGGTAGGTAAGGAATGTATGAGGATAAATCTTTTAAAATGTTAATATTTTGATACACATTTTCTAAAAAATTCTCCTAGTAATTTTAATAAACATCTAAGCCTTTAGAATTTTGTTTAATTAAACGAGCTAGTTAATTTGAAAGTAAGCACTAACGGACTCTTATACAACCTAATAAGTATATAAGGTTGTATAAGAGTCCGTTAGTGCTATTTCTTCGAACAATCATAATAATTTTCACTAACTAGTTAAGACAAGTGATAGTGCTCAAAAATCACAATTATTTTGTACTTTGTTGTAATATGTTACTACTTTTATTCAAAGACTCGATAATCGTGCTTTCTAGTCCAAAATTGCCATTGTTCTTTTAAAATTCAAAATGACTGTATACCATTTTGCTAGCTCCTTACCTTACCTGCGCAATACAATTTTCCAGTCCCGCACAAACTTTCTAGCTGTAAGTACTTTAGGGGATAATTAACCAAAAATCCTGTATCATATTCATCACAATATTATTTACAAAATTCCAAAAACAGTGAAACTCGTAACAATACAATTTTTGACAGATTAACTCTCTCTATTTCACCACCTTAGGTTTAATTTCTTTTCTTCTTTCTTTCTTCATCACAAAAGAAATCGACAGTCAAAATGTTATGTTTTTAGCTTCAGTTCAGTAGTTTCTGCTTTGCGGTGATGAGTCAGGACGCTCTTTTGTATATATAATTATACACGTAATATTAAAATTGGATAAATTAATCTTGCTTTCAACTTCCTCCTTATAAGTTCACAGAAAATCTTCCGCCTTATTCTGTTACCGCAGCCACCACTATTTAAATTAATATAAAAAACCTAGGAAATGTCGTTAAATAAGTAAATGGGTTCGTATAAATTTGGCAAACGTTTGCTTAAATATTGTTTCTAAGAACTGGAATCTTAAATTAGCAATATAGACACAAAGAAGAAACATATCCTGACAGCTGTAGGTATTGAATTAAATGTTTTCGTTACTCACATTAAAAATTTGAGTCAGTTGAGAAAAAAATCGCGATGCTATATTTACACAATGCCATATTATATTGATCAATTGCTTTTCTAAAGTGCTTAACGTTACAAAAAACGCTTACATTACAATGTTTACACGATTCGACATTTTTCACTTTTTTAGAAATTTAATCGTCTTAGACATCCTAAAATTATTCGGTTCACTTTACCATTTTTGTGTATATCTAGTGATTTCTAAATTCAAGAAAATCAATACAATAGCCTGCACTTATTACGCCATATTTAGGGTTCTGTACCTAAGGAGTAAAAAACGGTACCCTATTATTAAAACTCCGTTGTCCGTCCGTCCGTCTCATGAACCGTGATCCCTTTGGCAGCTTTCGAAACCAAGTTTCGAAACCAGTTTCCAAAAAAGAAAAATGTTTCCTTTACCGAAACCCGGTTTCCAAATAAGAACATTCCTTGTTATTTCGAAACCAGTTACCAATTAAGACAAAACTATCTGTTTCGAAACTATGATAGTTAGACAGTTGAAATTTTTACAGAAGATGTATTTCTGTTGCCGCTATAACAACAAATACTAAAAAACAGAATTAAATAAATATTTACGATAGCCCCCATACAATAAACGTGTTTTTTTTGCTCGTTTTTGCTCGATATTGATAACGGCAACAGGTAGACGCTTGATATAGTCACAGATTATTTAGTTATATATTCACTTTAAAAATAAATAATTAAATTAAAATAAAAATTCAAAGGTGGCTCCCATACAACTAATTACCGTTTTTATAGATAATGGTACGGAACCCTTCGTGCGCGAGTCCGACTCGCACATGACAGATTTTTTTAAATGGTTAGTATTAGATAGTAATAAATGACATGCAGATGTTAACAAGGAAACACTGAAATATTCCTTTTTAAAACAATTAATAATAAATAGTAAAATTAATTATACACCCGTGCGCTCAAAAAACCACAGAACCTTCTTTTTTGACGTTGGTTAAAAATAAATGGTTATTATTGGCACACCCGCGCGGTCAATTAATGCATCAACCTGTATTTATTTGCGAAAACCTGTTACAGAGTCTGCCAATATCGCTCATCAGACGCGGATGCCTAAAGATGAAATATATAATATATATATATAAGTATATGCATGTGTGGGATTGTGTGTGTTTGTATATTTACATGTACATATATGTACAATGTAGTGTATGTTTAGTAGTTAAATAAATGTGTTTCTTATTCTTCTTCTTTCTTTTTTTTTCTTAAGAATGCGTTCTCAAGTTGAAATTAATATCAAATACTAAGATCTACGGTCCTTTACGGCTGTAAAAAAAATCAATCAACACAATAAAATTCTTAAACAACCGACTAACACACTTAACTTGCATCACACCAACTTCAAACGGTAATTCAGATCAGAGTTTTGGCAATAAGTAATTATTTTTTCCTTTTTTGGGTTCCGTAGTCAACAAGGAACCCTTATAGTTTCGCCATGTCCGTCCGTCTGTCCGCGGCTTAGTTCAAAAACCGCTTATACGAGAAAGCTGCAATTTGGCAGGGATATACACATTAATCAAGCAGATAAAGTGATAGAATAGAATCATTGAAAAAAAAATTTTTAGGGTACCTCCCCTACACGTGAACTGGGAACGTAATTTTTTTTTCTTGTCTCTTTTCGGTACTTGCCTTGCATGCCAAACGCTTGCCAGCCGCTCAGACATCCTGGAGCAATTCGAGCGGTGTACCAGTGACGTATACTGGCTTAGGCATGACGTGTTGGTTTGACATAACTGTTTCCCAGTCCAAATTCTCCCCGCGGCCCACTTGTTGTGAGGCTTCATCTAGTTAGTTCAACATTTTGTTCATTTCTTCCAGAGACTTCTATAATGTCGACAAACTTGTAAGCTGTCGAATGTATTCGCCGTTGAACGCGCGCCTCTAACCAAAGTTTTGAGATTCGCTACTCCTTCAAGCGGCAATTTAGCAACAGGGTGACCTTGGTACAAAGGTAGTTAAAGGATGTAGAAGGACACAAAATACTTTATATATATGTCCTAATCATGAGCTTCCTCGGAAATTTTTTGCCACTTTATTGGTATAAAAAAATACTATTACTGTATGGTAATACTAAATAAAGTTCGTTTTAAGTATTCTAATTTAGCCAATAATAAATCTTCACTTGTGTTATATAGATAAAATGATACTTAATATTTGTAAATCGGATTTTTATTTATTTTCATTCTTAGGGTGTCACCTTCTATATCCGCACCAAATACCACCCATGCTAGCTACGCAGTGGCATTACCCGCTAAGTCTTTCTTTTTTTTTTTTTTTTTTTTATACCGCAAACAAGCCTACGGTCCGCCTGATGGTAAGCGGTCACCGTAGCCTATGGACGCTTGCAACACCAGGGGCATCACTCGCGCGTTGCCGACCCTTCAGAAATCTAATAACTTCTTTTTTGAAGAACCCCATACTGTAGTCCTTAGAGAAAACCTTGGCAGGGAGCTCATTCCACAACCCAAGGGTTCGCGGGAGGAAGTTTCTCTGAAACCGCGCTGTTCGCGACCATTTTGGTTTTTTTTTTTTTTTTGTTTTTTTTTTTTTATACCACTAAGGTGGCAAACAAGCTTACGGCCCGCCTGATGGTAAGCGGTCACCGTAGCCTATGGACGCTTGCAACACCAGGGGCATCACTTGCGCGTTGCCGACCCTTCAGAAATCTAATAACTTCTTTCTTGAAGAACTCCATACTGTAGTCCTTGCAGAAAACCTTGGCAGGGAGCTCATTCCACAACTTAAGCGTTCGCGGGAGGAAGTTTCTCTGAAACCGCACTGTACGCGACCATTTAGGTTCCAAAGTGTGAGAATGAATTCCCTGTCGATGGCGAGCGGTGCGATGGTAGAAAGTAGCCGTGGGCATCATTTCGAACAATTCCTCAGAACACAATCCATTGTACAAGCGGTAGAACACACACAGGGAGGCAAAGTCTCTCCTCAGACTTAAGGGCTCGATACCGCAAGTGAGTTTGAGATGGCAGCAGTACTCCATATGGGGCCGGACTTGCGACTTGTAAAGTAGCAACCTTTGCCCCGACGTGAAGTACTGCTTCGCTCTGTTGAGTACACCAAGTTTTTTGGACGCCAGCTTTACCTTGTCTAGCAAGTGATCTCGGAACTGAACATCGCTGGAGATGTGAACACCAAGGATCCCAATGCTCTTGGAGGGGAGTGTTCTGGAATTGTGGGACTACAGTGAATGGGGTTTTCTTAGCGGTGAACGCGCAGACTTGTGTCTTTGAAGGGTTGAATCGGACCAAGTTTTCCCGCCCCCAGTCAGAGATCTTGGACAGACCGATCTCGATTTGAGACACAAGTTCTTCACGCTTTTCCTCCACAACGGAACGTGGGATGCTTGCACGGCCCGTGTAATAAGCGTCTCCAGTACTGTCATCTGCATAGCAATGTATGTTGTTGATGTCCAACATATCATTGATGTGCAGTAGAAACAGCGTAGGAGACAGCACAGAGCCTTGCGGGACACCAGCATTAATGTCCATGCTATCAGAGCAACTACCGTCAACTACGGCTCGTATGCTTCTGCCGGACAAAAAGCTAGCCACCCATTTGCACAAACCCTCGGGCACTCCGTAAGAAGGCAACTTCGATAGAAGACCCCGGTGCCAGACCCGATCGAACGCCTTCGCTATGTCTAGGCTACATGCCAATGCCTCCCCCTGACTCTCAATGGCTAGTGCCCATCGGTGTGTGAGATACACTAGAAGGTCACCAGTTGAGCGACCGTGGCGAAAGCCATATTGACGGTCACTGATCAGGTCGTGTTTTTCTAGGTATCTCAAAAGCTGTGTGTTGATCACACGCTCCATCACCTTGGAGAGGAGAGAGGTTATAGCGATAGGCCTGTAATTCGATGGATCTGATCTATCGCCCTTTTTGGGCACCGGGTGCACATTTGCAGTCTTCCATGAAGACGGAAATTGCCTAGTGTGGTAGGAAAGCGTGAAGAGGCGCGTGAGTACAGGACATAACTCAGGAGCACACTGCTTAAGCACCACTGCTGGTATGCCGTCTGGCCCACTCGACTTATGAACGTCTAGGGAAAGCAACGCCCGCCGGACCTCGCGCTGTGTTATAGTGATTTCCGGCATGGTCTTACCGCACCACGGTAAAATAGGTGGTACAGCGCCTTCGTCGTTCACATTCGAGTTAGAGGCAAAGAGACTGCCCAATAGATCGGCTTTCTCTTTTGCACTGTGGGCCAAGTCACCATCGGTCTTTCGCAGTGGTGGTAATGACGACTGGCAGAAGTTCCCCTCGGCAGCTTTAGCAAGCGACCAGAAAGCACGACTCCCAAAAGGATAGCTCGCAAGTCGCCCACCTATTTTGCCGATGAATTGGAATTTTGCTCTGGCAGTTGCTTTCTTACTGAACCTCGAGGCAGCATTTAATTTGCGTTTTAACTCAGAAATATTCGGATCCTTATTATTACGAGCCGTGGTCCAAGCCTCATACGCAGTTTGCTTAAGAATTTTAGCTTCTCTGCAAGGCCTATTAAACCACGGTCGTTTTTTGACGCCGGCAGCTACTCGCAGGTTAGGAATGAAACATTCCATACCAGCGAGGATTGTCTCAGTGACTGCGGCTGCGCAGACATCAGGATCTTCTGAGCTATAGCAGATCTGCCTCCACGGGTACGATGCATAAAATTCTCGCAATCCATCCCAGTCTGCCGACTTATAATGCCACACACGACGCCAATTAGTTGGCCCAGAAGGATCGGGTTGTGTGCATGACAATCGAGTCCGGATGAGACAGTGGTCCGAGGAGCCAAGAGGCGCATCCACTGAGACGGAGTATCCATCCGGACGTGTAGTCAGCTGAAGGTCCAGTAAGGAGCTTGTATGGTCCTCTATATCTGGTATTCTCGTTGGAGAAAGTACCAGCTGAGAGAATCCATAGGTCAGAGCAAATTCATGAGCAGATATCCCTGCATAGTTATTGGTTCGAGAACTGAGCCACTCACGATGGTGGGCGTTAAAGTCTCCCAAAATAACTACTTCTGCTGTAGGATATTGCTCTAGAACTTTGTCAGTCGTCAAACTCAGGTGCGTGAAGAGTCGAGTTACGTCCGTGTCACCGCTATGAGACCTGTATAGGCACGCATAGATACGAGTGTGGCCCCCATGATCTACGCGCACCCACAATATCGACAGGTCCCTGTCTTCAAGGCTATGAAGTCGGCGACAACAGATATCCTCCCGGACGAACATACATACACCGGCACGACTCAAAAAATTGTGCTCGAGTTTGTAGCCGGGATAACGAAGGTATGATGTGTCGGCCGGGCAGGATATCTGCGTCTCCGTTAGAAAAAGAATGGTTGGCTGCGCAGTCTCGAGATGGTGATGGACTGCGTTAAGATTTGCGTGAATACCCCTTATGTTGCAAAAATCCACATTATATGTGGATGGAGTAACCGCTGTCAAAACTCTTTTCTTTTTTCTGTTCCTGGCCATTTTGTTTGAAGTAACTTAGACTACGGATGAGGATTCACTGCACAGACAGCTTAGAAGACAAAAAGTTGCGGTACTAAGACTGCCGAAGCTCAACACAGATGATAAGGTTGCTGGCACGGCGGGCGGAAGGGCCCCTGATCCCCCTCTGTTGTAGTAGCCGGGTCCACTCCGGTCTCCTTCTCCGGCACGACTACTACTTCAGAGACTTTACACAGGTTGGCGGATCAGCCTCCCAGGGCGGAGATTAAGTGATCCCTGGGTTCGGGAACCCGTTCAACCTGCGGGCGGCCAGCGGTCAGCCGTTTCATCAGGTCTCCCTGACCGCCGAACCAGCACGCCGCGTCTACGCCGAGCAATGACAGCAACAAGCACCGTCGGTCCTCCGCTGTCCGCGCAGCGAATCCTCAAAGAGAGAGCTCTGGCAACCTTACTCACCGCCAGGAACACAACACTACTCAATGTTAGTGTTATTGTGGCCGCGGTTTTCTGTAAGGTGGAGGTACTTCCCCAGTTCGGGCCGCTCATTCGCTTTTAGTATCGTATAGGACGGACATCGTGAAACGGACGGCAAGGATTTCTTGTCTCACCATAGAATCCTAAAAAGGAAATGAAATTATAAAAAAATGTGAATTACTTCTGCTTCGGTTTTTTACTAAATCTGTTTCTGTATTTTATCTCAAATGTTGCTTTTAATTCTAATATATCCTTTGAGTTTGACCCTTTTCCCAGTAAAGAAATGACTTTGCCATCTGTTTGCAACAATAGAGTATCTTTTGCTAAAATCAAAGACTCCTTCCATATGAATTGAACATCAGATTGTGTCCATTTTTAGGATCAATGATAAAATTATGTAAGGTGAAACATTGGATACACAATTATTTTTTACACACAATTAATACACAATTATTGTGTAATTTGTCGCATTAAAATTACGTTTTTCACGAGTTAACACTTTTAAATGTTAACACTAACTTTTATTGCTTCTACAAATAAATCAATTATTTAATAACAAATTCCAAATACCAGATTCAAAATAACAACGATAAACAATCAAATATAGATTAAAATAAATTGAATTCATTTATTATTACTATGAATACTAGCATTTAGTACTCGCTATGCCCCGCTTTATTTGTTCGGGCAGCTTATTCGAGCGAATACTTGCAGTGCCCTACCTCTCTTACTTGAACTTAATCTAAACACTCCAGAATAAAACCGACGTACTCGTAGTTATAACCGCGGGAACTTTTGATTTTTTCTGGATAAAAACTATCCTATGTCCTTTCTGACACTCAAACTATGTCCATACCAAATTTCATTTAAATCGGCTCAGCTGTTTAAGCGTGAAGAGGTAACAGATAGACAGACAGAGTTACTTTCGCATTTAAAATATTGTATGGTTTGAAGGTTCGGCAACGCGCGGGTGGCCCCAGGTGTTGCAAGCATCCATAGACTGCGGTGATCCATAGAAATTCGGTTATGGGTATAGGATTTCAGCGGCAGCTCCTTAATTTTAGAAAAAAAAACCGACTCACTTGACGTTTTGAAGTAGCATATGTCAGACAGAGTTACTTTTGCATTTATGATATAAGTATGGACTACTTTTCCCAGAAAGAGCTGCTTAGAGCACTTCAGAATGGACGACGTGAAGACGTGACGAAGCTTCCTAAATCCTGCTCAACCTCAATGGACGCACCTATCGGCTACCTTTTTGAAATGATTTTTACCCAACTGCGAAATGTGAAATTTATTCGCTGTTTACATTTACTTATGCCTTGTCCTTTCCAGTTACAAAACTTAAAAGCATCAGTGCGATTGTAAACAGTTTTGAGGACATGACATCCCTCGTTTTACTCCTTTTTGTAGCTGGATAGGTCATGTTTCACTGTTTTGTAGAACTGATTTCGTTGCCGAATCACATAGAGATTTCAAACACCTCGACGTATCGAGTTTTTCGTGTTGGTTCAACTATTATGTCCAACTGGTTGTACGAACAAAGATTTTTTTCCCTGGACCAACTAAATAGTTGAACATTAGAAAACCGAAATTTACAGGACCCTTCGTACAAGTGCATGGCCAGTTGGCCTCCTGTCCCAAAATGATAATATTAAATCAAGATCTTCGTTTCGAATGACAGCTGTCAGATTACAAAGTGCTATATCTCTGGTACTATTAATCGTAGACTAGTAGTTTCTTATATATAGCCTTAGACATAGTACTTTCTAGTTTGACAGCTGTCATCCGAAACGAAGATCTTGATGAGACCTATCACTTCTGTAAAGAAACTAATAGTCTACAATCTATAGTTACGACGTTTTATAACTACAACAATCTCCAACCTTTTAACAGTAGGTTAAAAAGGAATAGTGTTTAGTTCATTATAAACCCTTCATGAACACCTCATTTAAGTCTCATAAAATCGGTTATAAGCTTTAATATAATCATTTCGGGGCAGTGGTCAAACTGGCCATGCAGTTGTACGAATAGCTCTGTAAATTCGGTTTCCTATGTTCAAATATTTAGTTGGTCCACGGGGAAAAAAAATCCTTGTTCATACAATCAGTTGGACATAATAGTTGAAAGTACGGAAAAAACCCGACGTATTGCTAGTCAACTTTCTCATAGTCCACAGAGGCTTGACACATGGGCTGATGTCCGAGGACGTCTTCTGTGTAGTCAGCCTCACTGTTTGGATGTGGTATAGTCGTAACCCCCAAACCCAGCCTATTCAGATGGTTGAAAATCGTTCAAGAAAGGAAAGAAGATTTCTAATCTATTCGTGATAATGACCCTCGAAATAGCTTATAAACGTGGCCATATTTGTCATTAATTTTTCAGCTGGGTGTCATCTTCCTTATTGAAAAATAGGATCAAAATGTCATGATTCAAAATTAAGAGAAGAAGTAGCTGCACACCTCTGGAGTTTTACCATATGAATAATAATGGGGTAAAGTGCCTAAAATGCCATTGTTGCAGTATAAAAACAACATTTTGTACTAAGTCTGCCCCTCCCCTAGCCCAAAAGCTAGCTACGCCCTTGTGTTTGATAAGTAGTTACCTAACATCCTTTGTTATAACAACTGCTCATATGTGTATTTTCAATCTCTGTAAAACAGTACTAATACTACAGTAAACTTATAAGTTAGTTAAGCTTTGCACTACGCCGCAATAATTTACATACTTTAAGAGTACATAATACTTAGTTTGACGACAAATTTCCTTGAAGATGCTGTGACTGTGGCAGCAATATGTCAATAACAATTCGCAAGTATGTAGTCAAGAATTTCATGAAATCTTGAATATACGAATATATAGGTATGGAGAGTCTAGTTCATATCTCTCTTATTAGGTACCTACTATCTGCCAACCTATAAAATGAGCATATGATTTTGTTCTTGTCGTTGTGTGAGGTAATCTTTGAAGCAACTGGATTATTTTAAAATTGTTTTCACTGTTGGCCTGTGTAAAGTCTCTGAAGTAGTAGTCGTGCCGGAGAAGGAGACCGGAGTGGACCCGGCTACTACAACAGAGGGGGATCAGGGGCCCTTCCGCCCGCCGTGCCAGCAACCGTATCATCTGTGTTGAGCTTCGGCAGTCTTAGTACCGCAACTTTTTGTCTTCTAAGCTGTCCGCGCAGCGAATCCTCAAAGAGAGAGCTCTGGCAACCTTACTCACCGCCAGGAACACAACACTACTCAATGTTAGTGTTATTGTGGCCGCGGTTTTCTGTAAGGTGGAGGTACTTCCCCAGTTCGGGCCGCTCATTCGAGCAAGTACTCGCTATGCCCCGCTTTATTTGTTCGGGCAGCTTATTCGAGCGAATACTTGCAGTGCCCTACCTCTCTTACTTGAACTTAATCTAAACACTCCAGAATAAAACCGACGTACTCGTAGCTTATAACCATCTGAAATACTGTAGCCAACAGTGAAAACAATTTTAAAATAATCCAGTTGCTTCAAAGATTACCTCACACAACGACAAGAACAAAATCATATGCTCATTTTATAGGTTGGCAGATAGTAGGTACCTAATAAGAGAGATATGAACTAGACTCTCCATACCTATATATTCGTATATTCAAGATTTCATGAAATTCTTGACTACATACTTGCGAATTGTTATTGACATATTGCTGCCACAGTCACAGCATCTTCAAGGAAATTTGTCGTCAAACTAAGTATTATGTACTCTTAAAGTATGTAAATTATTGCGGCTAGTGCAAAGCTTAACTAACTTATAAGTTTACTGTAGTATAGTACTGTTTTACAGAGATTGAAAATACACATATGAGCAGTTGTTATAACAAAGGATGTTAGGTAACTACTTATCAAACACAAGGGCGTAAGCTAGCTTTTGGGCTAGGGGGAGGGGCAGACTTAGTACAAAATGTTGTTTTTATACTGCAACAATGGCATTTTAGGCACTTTACCCCATTATTATTCATATGGTAAAACTCCAGAGGTGTGCAGCTACTTCTTCTCTTAATTTTGAATCATGACATTTTGATCCTATTTTTCAATAAGGAAGATGACACCCAGCTGAAAAATTAATGACAAATATGGCCACGTTTATAAGCTATTTCGAGGGTCATTATCACGAATAGATTAGAAATCTTCTTTCCTTTCTTGAACGATTTTCAACCAACTGAATAGGCTGGGTTTGGGGGTTACGACTATACCACATCCAAACAGTGAGGCTGACTACACAGAAGACGTCCTCGGACATCAGCCCATGTGTCAAGCCTCTGTGGACTATGAGAAAGTTGACTAGCAATACGTCGGGTTTTTTCCGTACGTTCAACTATTATGTCCAACTGATTGTATGAACAAGGATTTTTTTTCCCGTGGACCAACTAAATATTTGAACATAGGAAACCGAATTTACAGAGCTATTCGTACAACTGCATGGCCAGTTTGACCACTTGCCCCGAAATGATTATATTAAAGCTTATAACCGACTTTATGAGACTTAAATGAGGTTTTCATGAAGGGTTTATAATGAACTAAACACTATTCCTTTTTAACCTACTGTTAAAGGTTGGAGATTGTTGTAGTTATAAAACGTCGTAACTATAGATTGTAGACTATTAGTTTCTTTACAGAAGTGAAAGGTCTCATCAAGATCTTCGTTTCGGATGACAGCTGTCAAACTAGAAAGTACTATGTCTAAGGCTATATATAAGAAACTACTAGTCTACGATTAATAGTACCGGAGATATAGCACTTTGTAATCTGACAGCTGTCATTCGAAACGAAGATCTTGATTTAATATTATCATTTTGGGACAGGAGGCCAACTGGCCATGCACTTGTACGAAGGGTCCTGTAAATTTCGGTTTTCTAATGTTCAACTATTTAGTTGGTCCAGGGAAAAAAATCTTTGTTCGTACAACCAGTTGGACATAATAGTTGAACCAACACGAAAAACTCGATACGTCGAGGTGTTTGAAATCTCTATGTGATTCGGCAACGAAATCAGTTCTACAAAACAGTGAAACATGACCTATCCAGCTACAAAAAGGAGTAAAACGAGGGATGTCATGTCCTCAAAACTGTTTACAATCGCACTGATGCTTTTAAGTTTTGTAACTGGAAAGGACAAGGCATAAGTAAATGTAAACAGTGAATAAATTTCACATTTCGCAGTTGGGTAAAAATCATTTCAAAAAGGTAGCCGATAGGTGCGTCCATTTAGGTTGAGCAGGATTTAGGAAGCTTCGTCACGTCTTCACGTCGTCCATTCTGAAGTGCTCTAAGCAGCTCTTTATGGGACAAGTAGTCCATACTTATATCATAAATGCAAAAGTAACTCTGTCTGACATATGCTACTTCAAAACGTCAAGTGAGTCGGTTTTTTTATTCTAAAATTAAGGAGCTGCCGCTGAAATCCTACACCCATAACCGAATTTCTATGGATCACCGCAGTCTATGGATGCTTGCAACACCTGGGGCCACCCGCGCGTTGCCGAACCTTCAAACCATACAATATTTTAAATGCGAAAGTAACTCTGTCTGTCTATCTGTTACCTCTTCACGCTTAAACAGCTGAGCCGATTTAAATGAAATTTGGTATGGACATAGTTTGAGTGTCAGAAAGGACATAGGATAGTTTTTATCCAGAAAAAATCAAAAGTTCCCGCGGGTATAACTATAACCGAGCCTAAACGAACTATAGCAAATTTAAAAATAGCAAAATTGCTATACCAAACTTCATTAGAAGGTATAATTACTGAGTTGACGTAAGAATCCCACGCCGATAGCCAAATTTAGGGCAGGTGGATCCGTTGTCAAATAATTCATTATTTCACCAGCTATCCCATTAATATTATAAATGCAAAAGTTTGGTTGTTTGTTACTCAATTACGCTTTAACCAGATCGGGATGAAACTTGGCACACATATAGATTAGGTCCTAGGGTCCTAGGGTCCTAGGCCGCAATAATAGGACTTTAACAAACTTCTTTAGTATTATAAGGCTCCTACACCGATAACTAAGTATAGGGCGGGTGGAGCCGCTGACAAAAGCTAGTATTTAACTTCGTCATTGAAGAACCCCTTACTGTACAGTAGTCCTTAGAGAAAATCTTGGCTTAGCTAGTAGTAGTAGTAGTAGTAGTAGTAGTCCTAAGCTTATTCCATAACCTAAGCGTTCGCGGAAGGAAGTGCCTCTGAAACCGCACTGTACGTGACCATTTAGGTTTTAAGGTATGAGGATGAGTTCCCTGACGATGGCGAGCGGTGCGATGGTAGAAAGTAACCTTGGGCTTTCGAACAATTCCTTAGAACACATGACATTATACAAGCGGTAGAACACACACCAGGGATGCAAAGTTTCCTCAGACTAAGGGTTCGATACTTTTTGTTAGTTTGGGATCGTCGACGATTCCCACATCCCATCGTTGAACCGAGTCAAAAGGACAAAGCTGGTATCAGAACCAACTCCTTAGTTATGCTAATAAAGTTTGCTATAGTTCGTTTAAGTTCGGTTATTGTTATTCCCGGGGCAAATTCTAAATATTCAAACTATCTCCATGCTAAATCTCATCTAAATTAGTCCTTGTATGAGTAACTTATGAAGTAACAAACAGACAGACGGACAAAAATCCGTATTTATAATATTTATAGAATGTCTAGAAGATTTAATCTTAATCAGATTGCGTGTTTTAAATACTTAACAATAATGATATTAATGATATCATACAAACGATCGTTAAACGCTAGCAAAAACGTGATATGAATGAGTTTGCTTAGTAGTGATAGTGTAGTGTGACTAGTGTAGCAGGAAATATTACCTAAATAAATTGTGTACCTATAACAAGAGAACAAGTGAGGGATTCAATACAATGTCGCTCTAGCTAGGTTATTTTTTGAAACTTTTTTTTTTTTATACCACTAAGGTGGCAAACAAGCTTACGGTCCGCCTGATAGTAAGCGGTCACCGTAGCCTATGGACGCTTGCAACACCAGGGGCATCACCCGCACGTTGCTGACCCTTCAGAAATCCAATAACTTCTTTCCCGAAGAACTCCATACTCCAACTTAAGCGTTCGCGGGAGGAAGTTTCTGTTTCAACTAAGTGGTACACTCTACTTTTCATCCCCCTGAATATTTTTACTTATTTCTATATTATAAAATAATGTTTTTAAGTTACATTATTTTAGAAATTTATTCTAAAAATTAAAAATAAATTAATAAAAAATTAATGTAAAGAAACATTTAGGCCGCAGTATGCGCCTTTTCTTTTATTTTAACCAACGTAATTTTATATCTTCAATAGAATTGCACTATATTCTATCCCAAAAAAACATTCTGTTAAAAAATATTTGCTGAGATTGATATGATTTGTTAGTAAAAAGTAGTGAAATCTCATAAACAGCCAAGTCTAAGGTGGATAGTAGAAAAGAATTTGGCTAAAATCTGTGTTAGGGAAAGATTTGTGACTGGTCGGTCGGACCGGCGTGGTAGGTTTAATAGGATTGTCGCGCCTACTCTGTGTACACCGGCGCCAGTCACTTATCTGACAAGTCGCGGCTGCGTAAGTTGTTTTTTGAGCCAATTTTATATAAAAGACAGTGACAGAGAAACACAAACAGACATAAACACAAATTCACCACACCTCATTTTACAAAACAACTGATGCCAACCGGTAAGTCATTGTAATTTTTCTTAAGGCCTACGTGTGGCTCAGTTTTGAGTAACCAATCTGGTTTATCTTTTACTTGTTAAATTCCATACCATTCCATGGAATCTACTGTGCCTAATTATATAAGCCTAAAACATTTTAATAAATGATAAGGCAATTACTAAGGTTGATATATTCTTATTTTATGTTGCGGAATTTTGTAAGAATTCTGCCATTAGAAATGTTGCATGAGTTACTTTTGTTTTCATGAGCTTTAGTTTAAAGCAACAACGGCCAAGTCATATAATAAGTATATAATTATTTAATGATCCTGACAATAATTAAAATATTTTAGGCTCGTTTAATTAAGCAAAGAAGATTCTAAAGAATGGAATGAAACGAGTAAAGTATAGGGTAGATTTTAGCCAAGATTACTAGTTTTCTTATTTGCTACTCACACCTTAAAGACTTAACGTTTATGAAATTTGACTTTTACTTTTTATAAACAAATCATTTTAATGGAAACTTGGGACTTCATTTCTTTTTTATATAGGTGTGTATGTATATCGTCACGGTTTCAATCCCCCGAAAGAGATGGCCAGCAGCTAAACACACCCACATAATTTTTCACCAACCACCTTAGTCCTGCATGACAGATGGTGAGCCTATCGCCGCAACATAGTTTCGCTTACGGTGCATCTGGACTAATGCGGCTTTGACAGTGGGACACAGACCTTTAATGAACGTCACCACACCCAGACCTTGGTCTTTCTCATCCATCCACTTTTGGCTACCTTTTGCAAGTCAGCGGTCCACGTGGCTGGAGGGCAACACACGCTGCGCTTACCAATCCACAAACGCTAGCCCTGAAATTGGTATCGACTGACGATTATAATTTTTCTGTCTTTTTCGAAATATTTGATTTTTCATTTTCTTGCACTCGTAAGAATATAATATTTTTTGTATCAAAAAATAAAATATAATAATTAAGCGATGTGAACTTTATTTTATATCAGTATCTACTTATATTTTAAATTAAAAACTGAATTTTGAGGGGGCCGATTTGGATACTATTAAATTTACCGTCAGATATTTAACAAGTACACAGATTTGACTACCTCGCAGCCTAGTTAGTAGTGTGGCTGGTGTGCTGTGCAGAGATTCGATTCCCGCACTGGAAAAACAATTATGTGATAAACATTTGTGTTTGTCTTGAGTCTGGATGTATTTATGAATAATATGTAGGTATGTATTTACAAAAAAAATATAAAGTATTTGTATCCGTTGTCTGGTACTCAGAACACAAGATATGCTTACTTTGGGGTTAGACGGGCGCTATGTGTAATGTCCAAAAATATTTATTATTATAAAAGTAGCTCTTGGCAAGCAACGCAAAAGCAAGGGGAACGCTTAGCTGGTGGCAGTTCATTTTAGATTTGGAAGTCAATTTACATTTATTACACAACATAATATTTTATTGTAGCAGGTATAGAAATAATAAATATTCCTGGACATTACACACAAAGTCATCTGGTAGCAAACTAAGGAAAGCTTTTACTATCGATAATACTTTAATACATTGGGGCTAGACGGCGCTGTGTGTTATGTCCAAAAATTTTTATTATTATAAAAGTAGCTATTGGCAAGCAAGGGGAACGCTTAGCTGGTGGCAGTTAATTTTAGATTTGGAAGTCAATTTACATTTATAACACAACATAAAATTTTATTGTAGTAGGCATAGAAATAATAAATATTCCTGGACATTACACACAGCGTCATCTAGTAGTAAACTAAGGAAAGCTTGGGCTATCAATAATACTTTTATACATTGGGGCTAGACAGCGCTGCGTGTTATGTCCAAAAATTTTTATTATTATAAAAGTAGCTCTTGGCAAGCAAGGGGAACGCTTAGCTGGTGGCAGATAATTTTAGATTTGGAATTCAATGTACATTTATTACACAACATTGTATTTTATTGTAGTAGAATAGAAATACTAAATATTTCTGGACATTACACACAGCGTCATCTGAAAGCTAACTAAGGCAAGCTTGTACTATGAATAATACTTTTATACAGGTAAGTCTGTACCCACTAAGCGGTCTTTGGGCAGCTCCGTGGCTTAGTGGGTGCGGTGGTAGTGGGGACCTGCCTGATGACAAGAGTGCGGCGTGAGTTCTATTCCCGCCCAGGAGAAACATCTGTGTTTGTCTTGATTCGGGTGTTTTCTTTGTACATATAATATGTATGTATACACAAACAATTATGTATATGTATCCGTTGTCCTTGTCTTGTATCTGTAATACAAGATTTGCTTTGTATGTGACCAGATGGCGCTGTCTGTGACATCCAAAAATATTTTTTATTTTTATATAGCAACTATGATATACTTAACAACTCTCGATCAACATCACTCGATCAGGTTTGTAGGTTTCTACAATACGGAATACCATCGGTGGAACGTGAATATTACGAGCTTTCATTGTATTATCTCTTACCACTCTTTTAGGGATGGTATATTATATCTTTTTTTTATACTACTGAGATGGCAAACTACCTAACGGTCCGCCTGATGGTAAGCGGTCACCGTAGCCTATGGACGCTTGCAACATCAGGGGCATATTACTCGCGCGTTGCCCACCCCTTTAAAGAAGAACCCCATACTGTAGTCCTTAGAGAAAACCTTGTCAGAGAGCTCATTCCACAACCCAAGCGTACGCGGGAGGAAGTTTCTCTGAAACCGCACTGTACGCGACCGTTTCGGTTCTAAAGTGTGAGAGTGAATTCCCTGCAGACGGCGAGTGGTGCGATGGTAAAAGGAACCGTGGGCATCATTTCGAACAATTTCTTTAAACATATACGTGACAATGGTACAAGCGGTAGAACACACACAGGGAGGTAAAGTCTCTCCTCAGACTCAAGGGCTCAATACGGCAAATGAGTTTGGGATCGTCAACAATTATCTCAGCCCGTCGTTGAACCGAGTCAAAACGGTCCAGCTGCCATCCGGGTGCACCCGCCCAGAGATGGCAGGACTACTCCATATATGGGGCCGAACTTGCAAATTGTTTAGCAAAAACCTTTGCCCCGCCGTGAAGCACTGCCCTTATTGCCCAAAATAAAATAGGAAAAGGATTTTAACAAAAGTAGCTTTTAAAGGTACATACATCCACACGTAGTCATTGGGCATATGTAGTCAATTAATAGATCTCGTTGTTATTTGCCGGCAATAACACTTATATGGGCTGTAAAGGCCAAGTGCTGGGTTTAATTGTGACGTATAAACCGTAATGCACACTACCCTGCACATGGTGGAAATAAAATCTCGCTTTTAACTTCATAGCCTTCCTCTTGGTAACGATAGTGACTTTGCTGTTTATAGATACGTTAATATCCGACTGATATAAAATAACTAGAGTAAAAGCTTTCCAAACTATTTAGTTGTTTATGCTTTTTACTTAAGGGGTAAATTAAATTTTGTATTTACTGTTTGTGATCTGTCGTACTACAGTATCAATAAATAGTGCTTTGGTTGTAGGTACTAACATGGGCGTAGCCAGCTTTTGGATTAGGGGGGGGGGGGGCAGGCTTGGCTAAGGGGGGGGGGGGGGTTGTAGACCTGATAGAAAATGTCATTTTAATATAGTAACCATGTTCATTTTGAGCCAATTCCTTCAGGTAATGGGCACCTGCCCCCCCCTACCTGTACCTCGCTAATTCACTGTAGTATCGTGAATGGAAAAATTTAAATCGGAGTGCAGTGACAAAAAGAGAATTTAAGAAAAATTGGGAAAAGAGGGCAGCGAGAAAAAAAAAATTAAAAAATATACCAAATGAAACAACTGGAAAAGGACAGCAGCGAGAAAAGGAGAATTTAAAAAAAATCACCAATGAGGATCAGTACAGTTAAAACAAATTTAATAGTACCTATGTTGTTCTTTATAACATAGGAATGGTATATCTTTTTGAATTATTAAAATCGGACCATTATTTACAGAGATATTAAATAATAAAATAACTCTTCCGTGCCGCTAAAAGCCAATGCGCCGCGATTACGTGTGACGTCATCGTACTTGAACGGACTGCGCGCTCGTGCACTCATTCACAAGTCGCTCACGACTCGACGAAGCTGACACGCGATATGTACCTAAATAAAGTGTCAAGAGATACATATCAAGAGTGTAAATTTGTGATAATTACTATAAAACCAATACCTACACATTATGGGTATTAATAAAGTTGAAGTTGGTTTTGTAAAAGCTCAATCAGATAACCTTCCGAAAGTGGATTCTTTTATGGTATTTGAATACCTAGGTAATCATTCAAAGTTTACCAGTGCTGAGATCCGTGGTTGGAAACTACAGAAGTAAGGTTACACCTTATTTATCTGCCTACTTATTGTTACTTTAGTACTTTAGTTAGATAGAATCCACGCCACCACTCAAGTCCGATAACTAGGTAAGTATACTAGGTAAGTATTATCTGTAGCCACCGGCAAGGAATTTACTCTCTATCGCGAGGGGTTTGATTCTTTATCTAATATCGAGTGGACACCAGTAGTCTTTTTACTAAATCTTGTTAATAAGAATTATACCTTATAGGTACCTATTCCACAAAGTGCTATCCCTATCAAAGTATAACTTGATATTTCTCTGGTTTCCAATATGGTAAAACAGATTCGCTGATGTTTTATTAAATCTATATAGTTAATAAATAAATATAATAATAAATCTAATAGTTCTAGTTTTTATAACAGGACTTGAGTGGTGGTGCGGACTCTCAGCTGTATGGCAAGTGAGTCGAATCACTAAGAATCACTGAGAGACTCCAACCCACTATCACCGCCCTAGGCGAATGGTTACGGAAATGGAGAATCGAAGTGAAACCCGACAAAAGCTCTGCCGTTCTCTTTACCTCAGGCCGCTCTCCGCGGCCATCTCCCCTTTCACTCTTTGGTCGTGCCGTTCCCTGGCAAAACAAGACCAATTATCTCGGTGTGACCCTGGATAGGCGTTTGAACTTCCGCGATCACACCAAAATAGTAAATATTATAGAACCTAAATATTTGGCAACCATTGGAAATCTTTTGGTATAAAATTAAGGATGATGGCAATTTTAGTATTTATTACATAGCAATTAACGTAGCTTACAGCTATGTAAGTAGATATTCGCTCAAGTTGTGTGGAGAGCCCATATGTTACACGACCAAAACATATATGCTTAAATTTATTAATTAAAAACAGTTGCTATCCTTTACCTACTATTAAAAGACTATAAACGCAAAATTAATGAATTTAGCAACGGAGCGCCATTGCTAGCGAATTACGAACTAAACGTATGTACCTATTTTAATTGCACTTTTCTGAATACTTAAGTTAGTAGATACATTGTTCTTTTTACCAACTTTACTTGCTTTTATTTAACTCACAATGCTTCCTTCTTCATTTTTTTCCCTTCTTGTGGTGGAATCCTGCAAGCTTAATTAAATATACTTTCTGTTATCACCCATCGATGAAATTTTGCATACTTACTAAGCTCGGATGACAATACAATATTCCACAGTTACTTTGACCAACAGCCCCTTCCCAGAGTTGTACCAGGGTTACAACCTAGAGGTGGAGGTGAAAAATTCAAAATCTTCAAAATGGGTATCAGGGGGTTTTGAGGGTCGCAGATCACGAATTTAATGTTCATTTTGATGTTATCACCTGCATATGCAGGAAGTGCACCTAAAGGTGGACATTAGGGTGGAACGTGAATAATTAAGTGACAATTTAATTACTAATTTATATTGATCATAATATCGTTTTCCAAGTTCTCATCACCCAACTAATGGAACTTGGGCGATAAACTATAAAAATTCAATTAAATCAATTAAAGTAAAAAAAGGATTTTTTAAAAACTTGCTTTTCTTAAAACATTAGAATCATATAAAAAATTCAATCTAAACGAAAATTGTACTAAAAAGTAAAAAACAATTTTTCAAAATGAATATAATTTTTTTTATATCCACGTACGACTGCAAGAAAAGCAAGGCTTGATAAACTCTCAATTAATATCCACTAAAACTCTAGGACGTCAAATATTCGTGTGCAGCGCACGCCTTGCTTTTCTTGCAGTCGTACGTGAATATAAAAAAAATATATCCATTTTGAAAAAATGTTTTTTACTTTTTAGTACAATTTTCGGTTAGATTGAATTTTTTATATGATTATAATGTTTAAATATAAGCAAGTTTTTAAAAAATTCTTTTTTTATTTTTTTATTTTGTAAAGGAAAACGTTGTACTAAGCAAATAAACCTAGATACTTAATAAATAAAACTTTACTAGTTATCAACTTTATTTACAAATAAATAGTAACAATTTACAATTCATCAAATAAATTAATTAATACATTAAAAAACAACGTTTTAATTGTAACCAATAATAACATAGACATATTTATATTACTTTGTAAGGACATTTCTAACTACGTCTTCAGTGATCGTAGCCTCTCTGTTCTGTGCTCGAGGCATAACCAATGTGATTCCATTCTTTCATTCTTTCATGTATACGCGAGTTTGCTATGTTTTCCGTAGTTTTCGCGTTCACGTTCAAATTCAAATTTAAGTGTTGATTTTGAAAATTTGGAAATTATTGAACATTTAACCAAGGACAATTTTATGTGAAGTGAAATCGTCGACCAAAGGGCGCGAAAAAGTCCAATATCTGATTTTAATATGATTGTATGTATAATATGTATGTATTTACAAAAAAGTATTTATGTATTTGTACCTGTCATTACTAATCGTCGCGTTGATTTTAGCATCGCATTATTCCAAAAGCATTAAATTTCAAATTTAAGACAAAGATAAATTTTTTGAACTTTTCGTACTGGAGAGGTGAAAAATAATATTGCGTTAGCACTGTCAAAATAATACATAAATGTACGTGCTTCTTCTTAGGGTCAGCTCAGACCGAGACGCGACGCGCCGCATCTTGGTCTACATAGACACGTAACCTCTCACTTTAATTTGTATCTTTTTGTCTAGTAAACAAGGTCCATAATGTGTTGCTATTTCAAAAATGTCGCGTCTCGATCTGAGGTGACCCTTATACTAAACGTAAATACAACTTATTTGTATCTATACATAGCATCTGATTATAGATATTACATGTTTCGTGTCTCTGTTTGACTGAGTCTTCGGAAAATTAAAAGTTCTCGCGAAACAAAAAGTTTAAACATTTTAAAAAAATATACAAAATTAATTTGCCATAATTTCGTAGTTGCCTAAATTTTACTCTGTATTTCAAATTCAAATTCAATTAAAATTTATTCAGTTTAGGCTACAATAATTGAGCACTTATGAATGTCACTACGCCATCGGTTCGTAAGTCTACAGGGCGGCAGACCTTGTACTGAGAAGAACCGGCAAGAAACTCAGCAAGGGCATTTCTTTACTCCCTTTCTCTTACAGCGTCGAATTAAAATATTGGAAAATGCCCTCCCTATCATAAAAGGACACTTTCCATTACAAACATAAAAAAACATAAAAAAACAAAAGACAGTTTATGTATTCATCACTAAGAAATAATCAATGTCTTATAGTATTAATAAACAAAACAAAAAAGTAAGACTAAATACTAAGAATACAAAGAAGTTTGCAAGAGCAGACCAGCCTCCACAGGCGGCACCCGTTCACGAGTATGACACATGAATCAGCCATCGCTTCGCTCAACCATGTTTTAGGGAACGTACCGACCCAACCCACACGCCACCACCGCAGAGACACTTTGAGAGAACATGACACACTCAAGAAACTCCAATAAAACTTCGATTGTACTAGTTACAATGTGTGTAGTAAAGGAACAAAATATAAGAGAAGATTGGAAGGTTCGTAATGCTTTACTACCGAGAAGCACCGGCAATAAACTCACTAGTTAATCTTTTATACATCATATAAAAATACAATATAGCCTTACACTAGGTAATAACATAATATACTATGTTTTAATTTTAAAAAAATATTTCAAATGCCCCAATACAAATCAATTAAGTTCTAATTTTTCCAAGCATTTTTATCATTTATGTATTCATCAACTTTGTAATAGCTTTTTTTCATTAAACTATCTTTGACATATATTTTAAATTTATTTGAGGGTAAATTAACCACATGTTCTGGAATTTTATTGTAGAAAAATATACTTTGTATTGCTATGTACCTTCTGAAGACGACATTTTGGAACGACCAATTCATCCTTATTCCTTGTATTAATACTGTGGAGGTCACTATTTTTAGCAAATAAGTGACAATTTTGGCGTACATACATTATACAAGCAAAGATATATTGGCAAGGAACAGTTAAAATATCAATTTCCCTAAATGAACTATTTATTTATTTAGAAGAGAAATTCGAGGTCCTAATTTATAAATTGACCGTACTGCTCTCTTTTGCAAAATAAAGACTGTATCAATATCAGCTGCCTTACCCCAAAGCAAAATGCTCAAACATTGTAACCAAAAATTGTACTAAAAAGTAAAAAATAATTTTTCAAAATGAATATAATTTTTTTTATATCCACGTACGACTGCAAGAAAAGCAAGGCTACACACGAATATTTTGAAAAAATATTTTTTACTTTTTAGTACAATTTTTGGTTAGATTAAACTTTTATATGATTCTAATGTTTTAAGAAAAGCAAGTTTTTAAAAAAATCTTTTTTACTTTTTTTTTGAACATATTATTCACCTGTAACTAACAATGTATGTTAACGAATCTTAGAAGTCAAATATAGCTAACCAGAATCTCATTAAACCAAATATATGTCACAATCTGAAAATAAAAACAAATTATATTCAAGAAACTTCGATGATCATGGCAAAATTATTTTGTATGAATTTTTTGTACGGCGTTTATTAGTCTTTGCCAATATAAAATAATCGTGTTGAAAATACAGTAACCCTACATAAACATACAGAGAGCAAGCTTAATAAGATAAGGCCTTCAATTCAATTTAAGGGGCATATAGCAGCTAACTAGCGCCGCCATTAGATATCCTCAATTTTCTCTTCGTAGAAAACGAATTTCTAAAATCCAAATTTTTAAATAAAACTAGTCAAGTTATTTTTAGAAGTTTTTATATAGTTTCTAAATACTATCTAAAAGTTAGCATCTCTCTCATCTAATGGCGGCGCTAGTGGGCTGTAAGAGGGCCCTTAAGAACACAACACATTAAGAACACAACAAGAACACGAATAGCGACGCCATTTACTATTAAATAACAATAAAGTTCTACTATACTTTTAAACTTTAGTTTCTTGTGTTGTTACAGCTTTAGCAGATTAGTTGAAATTATATGAAATAAGAATATAAGTCTTGTATGACATATTAATCTCTGTTATGCAATATAAGGGCTAAAAAAAGATTTTACAATAAAGGCTTCGTTTTCTAAGTCTACAATTGTTATAGACACTGTAAAACTACGTCATTTACACTATTTATACAATAAATGTAAAAATAGACAAAAACTAGTCAAAGTAAAATACCTGCTCAAGAAACCCGTATTATCAATGTGATTGTAGTAGACGTATAATTATTGCTAGCTTATATAAATTTGTCGTAAAAAGGGACTTAATATTTTTCAAAAAAAATACTCATTGCGTGCTTACAAAATTAACATAAAAAGAAACTAAAAACATGGCCAAATTTAAGTATAGTGCGTTCACAAATTTTAGGCACATTCTACAAACGCTACAATGGATACCATTATGTGTGTAAGTAATTATAGACCAAAACTGAGAGTAATTATGTGTTAGCAAACAAAAAAAACTATGCGAACATAACAAAACACTTCGTTTATTTAGACAAAAGTCTCATAAATTTCAAAATTTCGTGGACAATCTGTACTTAAATTTGGCTGATTTCTTGTCTCTTTACGACCTTAGTTATAACAGTTTATTACGGGTGCTGTATGTATTTTATGGGAATTAATAACTAAAACACCCTTTTTTACATAATATATAAACACACCGCTAAAAATAAAAGGAATGCAAAGAACATAATTACTTTATCCGTGAATTTTCTACGACCGTATTTCTTTAGCAGATTACTAGATTATGGGAATTAATAACTAAAACACCCTTTTCTGTACAATATATAAACACACCGCTAAAAAGAAAAGGAATGCGAAGAACATAATTACTTTATCCGTGAATTCCCTACGGCCATATTTCTTCAGCAGTTTACTAGACTGAGTAATGGTTTCAGCTGTATTTTGTAGCTCTGACTTTGTGCCCTGAAAATAAACAAATGAATATTTATTTAACAACTAGCTGTCCCGGCGAACGTTGTTCCGCTGCCGTCCCTCTGTACCCGGCGAAAGTTGGTTTTTACCTATAGTGCCCGAGTCCGGCTCGCACTTGACATATCGAGATAAAAACTATCCTATCTTTTAAGTTGGATCAAATAACAGATATTTACGAAGTTTGATCAAAATCGGTTCAGTAGTTTAGGAGTCCATTGAGGACAAACATTGTGACACGAGATTTATATATATTAAGATGGTTTGTGATGAGAGCATAAATTTTCGATCCTCCTATGAAAGATCAAAGATAGACAATCTTCAATAACTGAAACTTCCAGATCAAAAAATGTAAATGGTAATACAAATGAAATAGCGTATTGCTGTCCACAGTTCCAACTGTTGTTACATAAAGTTTTTGGAAATGAAGTTACTGCATACTGAGTAGCGTAGTTGATCAAAATCTTGCAGGCCTTCGAGTCGGCGGTCCTGAGCATAATATTTTTAGCACTAGTGACTAGGGACAAACATCAGTTGAACCACACCTGGTTAATACACAGTGCTTCTATAGCACTCAACTACGTACGTCGCCAGCGGAGAGCAGTCAAGTTTATATTTTTTACCGAAGCCGGAAATATTTGGTACACAGGCGAAACCATACAGCCTCATATAGATACCAATCAGATACATATCTAAGGGAAGGCGCTTTACTACGTATGCCAACATGCCTATAGGAATGGCAGATCATTAGAATCGATTCTACACGCTGTAGTAGGAACTATAGAAGTGGCCCTATCTGACACACTAATGACTCAAGGCGCCTTCATCAATATAGAAGGAGCGTTTGATAAAACAAAATTTAACAGCTTCAGCCGGTCTCTTAACAGGTTCGGACTCGAACAAACCATTAGAAGGTAAATTGATTAACTCCCGAAACTAAGAGCTGTACAATTCACAGGCAAATCCACCAAAAGATTGTAAAAGCAATATACGCCTTTAGTATTATAAAAGTATATTTATATAAGTTTAACAAGCTTTGTCGTTAATCAACACTCAACCCCTCATTGTTCTTTAATTGTTTCAAAGCCATTTTAATCTCGGTAGTATCTTTAGTTTAGTCGAAAATTTAATTTTATTAGATTAGAACGACTCGTCGTGATTTTGACTGTCCATGGATTGTCTTACCATGGATCTTATCATCTATCTTACCACCCAGTGTTCCACTCGTCGATGAGAGGGTTCTGTGTGTGATGAAATGGAAGTGCCGTGAGTTAGCTAGGTTTTAAACAAATAAAGTAACTTATTAATGCGGAATGGAAACGCCGCATACCTTCCTCCCATAGTTGCGGGTCCTGCGTTTCTTGAATTACCACGTATTTAAACGTTTGCATTGTTCAAGTTGCAGAACCCTCTCATGATATCTCTAACCAAACCCTTCAAAGATATGGGAGTAATGGTAGAATATTGTACTAAGATTTGATACCTACATGTACAGAAGAGCTTGACGTAAATAAACTGTCTAACGTATTCTGACTCCGCTGTGTGGTGTCTGCCAGCTGTCTGCTTATCGACAAGAGTTGTTCTGTCACGTCTGAAAATGTCAAAAGTTATGTTTAAAGGTAAATTTTTTTAAATTCTACCACAGGGGTTAAAAACTTACTTCACAATTTTGTTGATATAGGTCAAAAGTGCATGCCAAGTCAATGTTCAAGTCAAGTGATAAAATATATATCAGACAATATTAATCAACAATTTTCGCAGGGATCACTATTACCAATTCCCCCACGTACGAACTATAGCTAGAACTATAGCTTGCTGTAGTAAACTATCTTACTATTATCAAGAAGTTGAGGTATAAACCCCACGCCGATAACCGAATTTAGTGCGAGCGGATCTGAGGGAAATAGCTTTTCCCGCAAAAATAAGCCGAAATAGCTGTGAGCTAGTGTGTCCACGTAGACACACTAGCTCACATCTATTTCGGCTTACAGTTATGTAGTGCGTCGATTCTTGCGAGTTGTCGAGTCTTCTTTATTATTTGTTAGCTGTAGTAGAGTGTTGTCAACCCAAAATAAGTTCTAAATACTCCAAACTAGTGTTTATTACCTGTAGACATTTTTAATAATCCATCTCTTTCTACTTTTGTCTTCCTATTTCTCACAACTGATTTCTCCTCATTTACAGGTTTCAATAGCTCCTCTCTTTGAGCTTTTTCTATGATGAACATACTGCTTATGTTGGCATCTTTAAATTCTTTTAACAAGCTGTAAGGTTATTGGAACAAAAATTAAATTATTATAGTTTATGCATAACTTTTTTGGTAAGCTTTAAAAAATAAATTCTAACATTATCATGATAAAGGCCAACCGTCTAATAGTGGAATCAAAAGGGTATAGATTTGGTATCACATTATTGTTGGTTACGTTTACCCCAGAAAGCCAGAGACAGATTAAGGGGGCTAAAAGGTGATCAAAATTTTATATGAAAGTCCTTTTTTTCTTATGAAATTTGGTTTTAAAGGAGAAACAATTGAATATAAGCCAATAATTATAGTTATACGGGATTTTATGGGAGCGATGGATTAGGCGAGGATAAATATGGTTGAAAGTTAAATACAAGTCCTATGTTTTATATGCTAGATGTATGACAGGCATTGGGGTTAAAGATATAATTTATTTTCCTGTATCAAGTTTCCAGATACAGGAAAATAAATTTAACAAAAGTATACAATAAAGCAGCCTTATTCCTTGATAGCAATTTTATTCATACACCTAGTGGGGGTGGGGTAAACATAATAAAAGGTAAGTGAACCAATAGAAAAAAAAACATACCAATAATAATATTTATCATATATATTCAGTAAATCATACATTTAATATATTTATAAATTAGACATTACAAACAAGTCGCAAATATATATACCTAGGTATAATACACATATGGTTCACTAGCTCTTGCCAGTGGTTTCACCCGCGCTAAATTCGGTTATCAGTGTAGGATTTCAACGGAAACTACATAATTATAGAAAAAGACCGACTCACACTTGTCATTTTTAAGTAGTCTATGACCTTCCTGGGACTCAAACTATCTCCATGCCAAATTGGCCTGCGGTTCCACCCACCCTAAATTTGGTTATAGGTGCGTGTGACTAATAATTTATCTAATACCCTTTAACAAGCAATTCTTGTATATATGTATATATATAATCTGAATCTCGGAAACGGCTCCAAAATTTTCATGAAAATAAGCATGTGGTTTTGGGAGCGATAAATAAAATTTAAATGAAACTTGATGAATTATTTCTTTAGTTATCAATGTTCGGATTTAAATAAGTTTGTTCTATTTTCTAATTTCATATTTGACCGCTCGATCGGACGCATAAAACATTGCGGGCCGCTCTCTAATACTGTACTGCAAGTACTATGTATCCCAAAGAAGCTTGTGCAAGATATGGTATGAAAAATCTATAATTTATGATAATAGAGGCTATGTAATGTAAATATTTCTAATAAAATATTAGCCTTGGGCCTTTTACTCTTTCCAGATCCAGTAAAAGTATTAAGTTTTAGAACACAGCATAACTTATATCATTATTGCCTTAATTTAAAAATTACACTAGAAAATATCTGTGATTTTTTTTTAAACACACAGGAATACAGCTGATGTGGTTGCCTAGTGGTTTTGGTGTTTTTCTGAGGGGCAAATGTTATTTTTTTTTTTGATTAAGCTGGCAAACAAGATTGCGGTCCGCCTGATGGTGAGCATTCACTGCGGCTTATGGATGCTAACACCAGAGGTATCACTTACACATTGCTGACCCTTCAAAAATCCGATACCTTCTTTCTTGAAGAAGCCCATATTGTAGTCCTTAGAGAAAACCTTGGCAGGGAGCTCATTCCACTTGGCAGGAGGAAGTTTCTCTTGGCTCAAAATCGCCCTTGACCAAGGTTAAGGTAGGGCAGTGCCCTAACAGTGGGATGGATATAAAGACTGGTAATAAACTCAAAAGTAAGTTTCTACCTTAGTTTTCCCACTAAACTTTACCTCATAATAACATTATATTCAAGATGGGAGCATAGAGGAATTCCCTTGGTGTTGCAAGAATTGCAAAGTATAAAAAAATGTAAATTTTATTTAAAGTTCCTGCAAGGTTTCCTCTAAGGACTACAGCATGGGGTTCTTCAAGAAATAAGTTATTAGATATTTGAAGAGTCGGCAACGCGCGAGTAAAGCCCTAGGCAGTTGCAGGCGTCCATAGGCTGCGGTGAACGCTTACTATCAGGTGGACCGCAAACTTGTTTGCCACCTTAGTGGTATAAATAAAATCCGTTTATGCACAAGCCAACTACTACTTAGTCATTTACATGCGAGTAAAAATAAGTATGAGTATAATTTAACTAAAACCTGCACCAAATTCTATTCATTACATACCATTAAGCTTGTTCCTAGTTCATTCTAGTTGTATAGCTGCAAATAAATTATGGTTGTGAATATAGAATAATTACCCGGCCAGTAGATGTCTCTGTGACCCCAACTCTATAATATACTTAGGGTCATCAGTCTCTTTACCATATAATTCTAATCTTTCTAACTCTTCACGTAGTTCATTAATCTTTGCCCTACCCTTTTCGTTGAGCTTATTTAATGTTTCCATTGAATCTGTGCATTCTAAAATGTCCTGTAAATTAAAAAAAACTATCATAACTTATGACTGTCACTTGATATGGAGATTGTGATCCATAACATCTTTTCTACTATAGTAACACATGGCAAGAAAACATAAAAAACATCAGATCAGTAGTTGTCCAGTTCACAGAAAGACAACCATTACATATCATAAAAAAGCCAATATATGTAAAGCTAATTAAACAAACCAATAAATGGAGTCCTTCAAGAAATAAGTTATTAGATTTCAAGGGTTGTAAATGCCAAAGCGATGCCCCAGGTGTTGCAAGCATCCATAGTCTGTGGTGACTGCTTACCATCAGGGGCACTGTTAGTTTATTTGCCAAAAAAAAAACTTAATAACTAAATAAAGCCAAAAGAAGGAGGGTACCTATAAGATTTTAGCAGGTTCTTTCATGTATGAATGTTTATCTGTACCAACATATTTAAAAAATGAGTTATTGTTAGAAGTGTTATAAGTATATAGGTAATATATATCACACTAAGTTCAATCTAGATGACATAAACTGCAGTTTTATAATTTTTTAATGTGACGTGTGAAATATTTAATTTAAAGGGCTTAACTAGCTTTTATATAAAGTACTAAATTTGGTTATCAGCATGGAACTCCTTAATTATACTAATAAGTTTGCTATAGCAAACTATAGCTACATCTATTGTTCTTTAAACTCTATTATAGTTATTCCCGTGGGAACTTTTGAATATTTCCAGATAAAAAGTAGCCTATATGCTATTCCAGGACCTAACTAATGTGTATGCCACGTTTCATCCCGATACTTCTAGTGGTTAAAGTGTGATTGAGTAACAAACATCCAACCAGATATACAAACTTTTACATTTACAATATTATATGAAGTATATGTAAAGATTACTAGCTGTTGTGTGCTGCTGTTTGTATATCTATATATTTATGATTATTTTTCCATAGTCAGTTTTAAAACTTATTTTTTTTATTGGTATAAAAAGGATTAAGATATCTGTAATTCCATTATGAATATAAACTTATTATCATACATAGGAACTTTGGTTGGGTGTGTAGAAGGGGCTGCACCTTTGCTATGAAAGTATTTATTTCTTTAAATCAATGTGTTTAGGAATAAATAAATATTCCTAGACATCTGGTCACAAACTAATCAAAGTTTTTATGGCTACCAGGCAGCCCACACAAACACTCATGCAACCAGACAATATTTATGGCCTATGTACTATGTACGATTTGGTAGACGAAATGATGTATGTGTATTGTGATTAATATATGAAATAGGTTATACAGGTACCTGAATTATAGCTTTGACTTGGAAATGGTACTTGGCCAATTTTTTCACAAAATTCTGATAGTTTACATCAGGATTCTCTAATTTAGCAAACAGTGTTTGGTAAACTTCTGTGCTATTAATATCCATTTTAATACTCATTTTTACATAGGTGTGTAGAAAAATAATTTGTTTTTTTTTTTTAATATTATAATGTCTCGCACGGTCTTAGCAGACCATTTATGCATTTGCCAGAGTCAAAGTCAATTATATTATATCGTATCGTGGCGCGGGCGTTACCGCGCGTCCTCGTTTTCAAGTCCCAAGATTGGGCGGGACATTTGGTGTGGATCCTCAGACATTGCGCGTCATGTCCTGCTTATTTCTTCATAATTCACTATTTATGAGCCTTCGCTGCACAATTCTTAACACGCTTTCGTAAAAATTTGCTAAAATATATACATCGAAAGTCAATAAATGAATTTAGAAAAATTAAACAGAAAAAAACACCACTCCTTCTTAAGATTCGCGCCAAAACTCAAATAATTTGTTTTGAAGCACAGACTGTATAGGGAGCATAGACACAGGATTTTTTCGTTCAAAAGACCAATAAAGCGTGGAAGCGAGAAATCCAAATTAAGTGCATAGTGCCCATGAGAAAATGAGATAGAAGAAAATGGCCAAATGTGACAGTAACTACATTGATAAACGGCGATATCGGCGGGTCTATTTTATAGCGATTTGAATTTTCTGTTTTCATCCTTGAATCCTTGATTTATATTTTAGAATATTTAAATTGTAAATTTGGTATCTATTTTGTGAGCCAATGTGACGTTACAAGTCGCAATAATCCGAATAAATACACGTTATATAATACAGTTGAAAAATCAACGAAAAAAACCATTTGAATCGTAGTTTACATGTTTTTCTATAGACTTGATACCATATTTCGTTGCTAAATCAAGATTTGGAGGATATTTTGTGTAAAATATGTACCTTCAAAAGGGGGAATTTGGAACATTTTTATGCGCAAATTTTATTTCTTTCTCTAGCAATACAAACACACAGTAGCCCGGTGATTTTAGTGCCAGATGGTGTGTCAACGTTCAGTAATCAGAAAATGTGAGTAAGACGTTATTAATCCTTTCACGAATTTTATAAAAACTTCATAAAGTCAAACCTTCACTTAAGGCTAATAAAATGTTATGAAAAACTTTCTCCTTCCAGCCGATTTTGTGCTATTTTCGTTGTTGGGGAGTATTTTTTTTCATAACTTTAGAATTTGATGAAATTTGAAATAATGTTGCCAAAATATTGCGAAAAATGAACTAAAATAACTTTATGCGTCAAAAAGGAAGTAACTTGGAACACCTAAGTTAGCTTACGTGTTATATTAATTTTTTTACAGATAATTATGCCACGAAACAACATCCCCGCAAAAGGTAAAAAAGCATACGCCAATGACACGCAAGATTAACTGAATAAAGCATTAATAGCCGTTATTAATGGAGCAACTTTGCGACAGGCTGCAGTACGGAGTTGCAACATCTATCACGATTTTTAATGGAAACCAGAACCACAGAATCACAGAAACAGATGCTACTTTTTCCATTATGATTCGGATGACGACATCGACTTTTGAAGAATTTTGTTTCGTAATTTTGATTTTGATTATTTTAAATAAAAAAAATCTTTTAAATGGTGTTTGATGTTTTTCCTTAAATCACTTTTTCAAAACAGAAATCGCGTCCCAACTTACTTTATTGCTTGTTTTACTAAAGATATAGCGGCAGAAACAAAGGTGTCCCAGATCACCCCCACCTGTAAGATAACTTGGGACAACATGTTATAGAATTAAAAAAAATACTAAAACGCAGACTATGTCCCAAATCAGTCATGAACATAAAACTACGACAACTCACTGAACTGAAGATAAATTAATATATGAGAAATAGCCATTCCCCCGTACTTGACATGTCGTTGAACCTTAAAAGTTGCCCAAGTTCCCCCCTTTGACGGTAACCATTTAGTTACGATAGAGATTGACATAGCGCTGACGTCATGCGTATATATAATAAAGTCTATGAGAAGCACTAACTGCGGCATAAATAGAAACACGTTCATTAAAATTATGATAAAAAAGTATAAAATTATATGACCACAAAAGGACATAGCGTTTCTCTTAAGGCGAATGGATTTTTTTTAAATAATCCTGGATTAACGTACAAACTATTAATTTTGTAGGTAACTATGGTGTTTTGTGCTGTGAGTAAATGTAACAGATAATAATTCGAATAAGTACACATTTCACAGGTTAATTATGATATTTTTTACTGCATTGTTGTCATATGCATATTTTATCAGTTTTAGTTGAGAATTTTACAAAATAATTTAAATCATAGCTTGCATTTTTTTTGTCTAGATTTACTGAGTACTTTGTGTAAAATATGTAGACATTTAGTTACCATAGAGCTTGAAGAGGTGGCGACTGACGGCATCAGTATCGATATATGTAATTATACATGTATAGAATATTAATAAGATAATTATTCAGAGCCATCCAAAGGTAATCGCATATTTAACCGCATCGTACGCGCCGTTCGAGCCACATTTATAGAATTAGTATGAAATGCAATATGTATTACGCGCACGTGGTGGGGGTGAATTGCAAGAGGTTGCATGATGAAAAATAATATAAAATACTTGGTTTTTATGACTGTGTTTTGTTCACCAGAAGTATACTTACAAATAGTTTCTATATTTAATGTTCTTATAGTTTTAGTATTATTACTAAATAATATTAAATTTGTTAAATTTAGATACTTTCAATAAAAAAAATAGAGACGTATCAATTAAATTTGATTTTTTTTCTTTACAATTACTCAAACAATATTCTCTCTGGTACTTTCTCTAACGAGCATACCTGATATAGAGGCTCGGAGTGCTAACTACACGTCCGAACTGATATTCCTTCTCAGAGGTCCTTTGACCACTCTCTCGCCCGGAATTAAGTGTCATGCACACTAACCGTTTCCTCTGCGCCAATTAATTGGCGATGTGCGTGGCATTATAAGTCAGCATATTGTGATGGATTGCGGGATTTTTATGCATCGTACCGGTGGAGGCAGCTCTGCTTCAGCTCAGAAGATCCTGACATCTGCGCAGCTGCAGTCACTGAGACAATCTTCGCTGGCATGGAATGTTACATTTCTAACCCTCGAGTACCTGCCGATGTCAAAAAAAGACCGTGGTTTAATAGGTCTTGTAAAGAAGCTAAAATTCTCAAGCAAACTGCATATGAGGCCTGGACCATGGTTCGATCAATAAGGATCTGAATACGTCTGAGTTAAAACGCACATTAAATGCTGCCTCGAGGTTCAGTAAGAAAGTAACCGCCAGAGCTAAGTTCTTTGGCAAAATAGGTGGGCGATAGTGGGGCTTGCAAGCTATCCCTCTGGGAGTCGTGCTTTCTGGTCGCTTGTTAAGCTGCCGAGGGAAACTTTTGTCAGTGGTCGTTACCACCACAGCGAAAAACCGATTCTCCCATAGTGCTAAAAAGAAAGCCGATTAACTGGGCAGTCTCACTGCCTCAAACTCGAATATCAATAACGAAGGAGCAGTACCACCTACTTTAATGTGATACGGTAAGACTATGCCAGAAATCTCCATAACACAGTGGGAGGTCCGGCGGGCGTTAAGCGTTTCAGGATTCAACCCAATAAAGACACAAGTCTGCGCGTTCACCGCTAAGAAAATCCTATTTACTGTAGTCCTACAATTCCAGAACACAGCACTTACGATTTCCAAGTGTATTGGGATCTTTGGTGTCGACATCTCCAGCTATATCCAGTTTCGCGACCATTTGGAAACCAAGGTGAAGCTGGCGTTCAAGAAACCAGAAGTACTCAACAGAGCGAAGCGATGCTTCACCTCAGGGCAAAGGTTGTTGCTTTACAAATCACAAGTCCCGCCTGCTGCCATCCCTAGGCACCTGGATAGCTTAGTCCTTTTAATTCGGTTCAACGACGAGCAGTAAGAATCGTCGACGATCCCAAACTCACAAGTCGTATGGAACCTTTAAGTCTGAGGAGAGATTTTGCCTCCCAGTGTGTGTTCTACTGCTGCATGCTGTTCTGCTGCAATAACAGTTTTTTTTTTCAAAAAATGAAGTCATTCGTCTTTGCATTACTTTCTCAAAATCTTAAAAAACAACGGTACAAGTGAGATAGGACGATAATTATCTAAAATATTGTGCTGACTTTTCTTAAATAATGGCCTTACAATCACAATCTTTAAAGCTTTTGGGAATATGCCATCTTTAAGGGATAAATTAATTAAATACGTGAGTTAATTCATCAGCACAAATCTTTATTGTCAGTACTGATTTCGTCTATACCTACACTCTTCGTATTTTGTAATGATTTGATTATACAAAATCCTCAGTTTCACTACATGGTCTTAAAAATATACTCTGCTTTCTCCTTTCTTTAATGTTAGTCTAAGAATATAGTTTATTTTGCAATAATAGAGTAGCATTATTGTTTGAAGTTTGAGAAAAGCTATACGTTTTAACTGCTATTAATTTACAAACTTGCGCCACCCGAGCTCAACGTCAACTACAACTCAACGTCAACTTGCCCGTTTTAAATTTTTTGGCGATATCTAAGTACTCGTATTTCCGATTTTAGTACTTTTTCGTTTTAGATGTTCACCCTGCTATAAGTATTACAAGATCTGTCATTAGATCTGAAATTATAAAAAAATCAGGCAATTTTTTAATATTGTGATTGTTTATCAAAATATATTTTTATTTTGATTTTTATTCATCATTTTCCTTTAATAATGAACAAGATGAGATATTAAATAGTTTTTAGGTAAGACAGGCAATTAGGTATAGGTAAAATCAATAATAATAAGTATAATTAGTTATTTGAGTGGATAATTAGGTATGCTAAGTTAATAAATTCTACATAAAATTGCAATTACCTAAATATCAATTAAAGACAGAAAAAACAGCTGAAGAAAACAAATTAACAGTAAAAGTCTACAAACTAATAGAATTGTTAGGCAAATTGATGTTTACAACCATCATTCATCACACATCCATTGATTTTTGGGATGTAAACGCCACAAACATGCAATTTTCCGGGGCGTATAGGAAAGCAATTTTTGTTATGTTTAAATTTATTTCAAATATAATTTTAAAGTGTTCTTCATCAAAAAATTTGTACTTTTCGTCTTAGAATGTTTTGTTTTATGTAAAATTAAAAAAATAATATTGTTTTTTTTTTTGGCTCTACTGTAAGTTTTGGTGCTTACGCCCTTTGAGAGGTATCGATACGCGGGGCGGCTCGCTCAGATCAGTATCAAAGAGAATATAATACTACGTATCAGTATGAAAAAGGCGTGCATGGCAACGCGTGCGTGACGAATCACGCATATCTCTGAAAATCCCCTCTATATCCTTCCAAAATTGCGTAAAACTAAGCAAGTTTGTAACCGAATCTATTTCTCTGTGAAATATGACATTTACTAAATAAATATTAGGTCCTTATATATGAAATTAATGTTTTATAGAACTATCCACTTTGATCTCAAAAAGCCGGCGTTTAGTTTAGATTCCAAATTCAAATTTATTTCAATTTTAAGCTTGTATATTTGTGTTTCGAAAGTAATAATTCATTTGCTTTCGCATCGTTTTTTGCTTTGATATCGTTCTGTGCTCAATATAGAAAACATAAAATATAACATTATTTTCAAAAACGAATTCCATCGAGGCACTAGCGCTGCAGAAACAGCTCGAATGATTAATGATGTGTACGGAGAAGCCACTGTAACAGTAAACACAGTACGTTTTTGGTTCCAACGCTTTCGCTCTAGAAATGTTTAACAAACCTCGAGAACGACCGCAGACCCTAGTTGTCAATGAGGATTCGAAAGTGATCGTGGAATCGGATCCATCTAAAACCACGTCAGTGTTAGCTGCAGGCTTCGGTGTGAGTGATAAAACCATTTTTAATCATTTGAAAGAAATTGGAAAAGTAAAAAAGCTTGAAAAAAGGGTACCGCATGAACTAAGTGAAGCAAACCAATAAACTCGCGTCGACTGCTGCGACACGTTACTCAAACGTCACAATAACAAGGGGATTTTGAATCGTATCATGACTTGTGATGAAAAATGGGTCCTATACGATAATCGGAAACGCTCATCACAGTGGTTGAATCCCACTGTGAATAAAACAATAATTATCCGAATATCTTTTAGTAAAAACGCATGTCAAGATTCAGTAAGAAAGCAACTACTATAGCTAAATTCCAATTCATCGGCAGAATAGTTGGGTGACTTGATAGCTATCCCTCTGGGAGTCGTGTTTTTGCTGCTGAGACAAACTTTTACCAGTCGTCGTTACCACCATTTCGACTGGCGACGATAACTTGGCCCATAATACTGATGAGAAAAAATTCGATTTACTGGGTAGTATCTTTGCCTCAAACTCAAATTTGAACGACGAAGGCAATGTACCACCTACTTGGTGTTGTAAGAACATACCGAAAATCTGCATAACAAAACGGGAGATTCGGTAGGCTTTATCTGGACGTTAATAAGTCGATTGGGCTAGACGGTATACCAGCAGTGGTGCTTAAACAGTGTGCTCCTGAGTTGTCTCCTGTACTCATGCGCCTCTTCGCGTTTTCCTACCACACTAGGCAATTTCCGTCTTCAAGGAAGACTGAAAATGTGCACCTGGTGCCCAAAAAAGATCAGATCTATCGAATAGTAGACAATTCGATATTACCTCCTTTACAAGATAATGAAACGTGTAATCAACACAAAGCTTCTAAGATACCTAGAAAAACACGACCTCATCAATGACCGTTTATATAGTTTTTACCACGGGCTCTTGACCGGTGACCTTCTGGTGTATGTCACACACCCATAGGCATTAGCCATTGTGAGTTAAGCATTGGCCATAAAAATCCATCCGTCTAGGAACGGCGTTTGATCGAGTCTGGCTCCGGGATCTTCTATCAATGTTGCCATATTACGGATTGCCTGAGGCTTAATACAAATGGGTGACTAACTTTTTAACCAGTAAACGCATACGAGCCGTAGTTGACGGTAGTTGCTCTGATAGCATGGAAATTAATAATGGTGTCCCGCAAGGCTCTGTGCTGTTTCTACTGCATATCAATGACATGTTGGACATCAACAACATGCATTGCTATGCAGACGACAGTACTGGAGACGCTTATTACACGGATCGTGCAAACATCCCTCATTCGGTTGTGGAGGAAAACCGCGGAGAACTTTGTGTCCTTGGTGTTGACATCATGTTTAGTTCTGAAATCATTTGGAAGACAATGTGAATCTAGCGTTCAAAAAACATTTCCCAGTGCCCAGCCCAAACCTGATTACTTAGTCCCATACCTTCTGAAAGTCGATTCAACCTTTCAAAATTCTCTGTCATAATCTTCACCATGTTCTCGAATAACTTCTGTATGGACACTTTTTTCAGTAGCAGACCTCTGATCCAAGTGCAGAGTACAATATAATTATATAATTACGGAGCCCTCTACCCGCGAAGCGCCGCGTTCTTGTCCGATTAGTTTTATTATTGGCACGACCATATTATCTAAACTGGTAACTATACTACACGCGGCTAGCACTGTATTAGTGTGTGTAGGCTAGTTCTCGATGAGTATCACTCTTAGCTCGTACGCCAAGTCTCGTCAGTATTGCTCAAGTTAGTACTAACTAACCACTACCTGTTTTATTTTTCTACCATGAAAAATAACGCTATCGTGTCGTTAACTCGTCATAGAACCAGTGATCTGAACCGTACCTATTGAATTTCGCCGCAGCCGTCATAATCGAACACCAAGCTCCAAGCTTGAGGCCTGACCTTACTTGATCTTTTTTCCCTTATATTAATATTTTTATTTTGTTTTTGTATTTCTTATAACATATAAAAGCGTTTTAGGTTAATTAGCTTTGCAGCTTTTAGTCTAAAATATATTATTTAGCGTTGGTAACAATTTACTGACAGACGGCCTTAATATCCTCATCCTCCTGTACGTACGTACACAGCAGGTAGCCCATTACTCTGGCCTCTGGGAATTCATGGTGCTACTATGAATAGGTAGGCTGCGTCGGTATAATAATATTGAACAGCGAAAACTGAATTTGCTTAACATTTTAACAAACTAGCTTTTCCCGCACAGAGTTTAGTTATCGTCTTGGAATGCCTACGAGAGAAATCCTCGATTAATCAGAATTAAAAGAATAACCATTTTATTCTTTATCTTTTCAGTTACCCCTGCGCTGAAAATAAGCTTCCCCATTCATCAATTGCGGCGTGAATAGTGTACCGCGATTTCAATTCATTTGTTGTGACGTAAACTCAAAATACCATACTGTTATAACTGCAACAAAATATGTTCCTATGAGAATTCTCAATGGGAATGAAAAGTTTTGAGTTCGGAGGGTATTCAATACTCCGTCCTTTTAATCATTCCTTTGCTAACAATCAAGTCACTAAATTTATCACTCTGCGTTGCGACACTTGCGATGGGAAATAATACTACCCCATGGTATCACTTACAGAAAAATCTTACCATGGGAACTATTTGATCAGGATGAAAAGTAAATAAGTAAATATTAATAAGAATAAGATTCTGGACATTGCACTCAGCGCCTATTTTTTGTAAAAAATGTCGTTTATTTAGCACAGTACAATTTCAAAATCTATGATAATGCCAGTCACATTATCTCCAAAAATCATTGACAGTCTTCTAAAACCGTTTTCTTGTAGCTATAACGATTATGCTAGCTGCCCTTACTTACTCCTTTAAAATTTCTTGATTTACAGGATCTCGCCAGAATCTTCGGAGAAGCAAGCTTCCGCTTTTGATAACAGAATTAATTTGTGGCCTAGGACTAAACCCCTTTTAAAATTTTGTTCTTATTCAACATCCTCTGAAGTTTCTAGCTATGGCAACCAGTTACTTAAAGCGTTACTTTGTCTCTGCCCAAGACATTGGTGAGACGACATTGTGTTCTATTGACAGGTAGTGTTAGATTTTGCAGTCTTGGATATAGAATGGGGCGCATAGAGCCAAGCGCTTCCAGCACCCTTTAGCAAACACACCTACGGCGCATGATAAAGTCGGTTGAAAATTGGACTTTGTGTGCAGAAATGAAACTCTGAAATTATATCTTATAATTATATGAGCATTATATGAAGCCTAATTTAATAATAAATACATAATTTAAACATAGTAAGAGCTCAACTAAACCCTTCATGAACAAATGCAAATTTTGTTTTAGCGTTCTTTGATAACTCTTTACATTTCCACTTTAAGTCTTTTACTAGTGTTTTTGGTCCACAGCAAAATAGCTTTAGATTTTCTCTGAAAATAGAACATTTACGAAACCGTTAATATCATTTTACTTGATAATCTTAAATATAAATATCAAAGCTAAGCAAAACTTACTTTGGGTATAAATGTATCCAATATCCAAAAACTCTGTCCCAGTGTGGTCTACCTTGCCTTACTCTACACCCTAATATTGGAAACTCTTTAGCTATAATGTATTTTTTTCTCTTTACTACATATTCATCCATTTGGTAAGTGTGCTGTTTTAATTTATGAGTTATGTTACCCTTTTCATCTAGCACAGCTAAAGTTGCTTGTTCGTAAACAGATTTATTCATGTCTTTTAATACTTCATTTTTCCTATCTTCTCTATTGGAATTGGTAACATAAAATTCTAAATGTAATCTATCAAGGCGATTAGCATTTCTTAATTGCAGTATGAGCTTGTTACACAGATCAGCCGCCCATGTAATTTCGTAATCATCTTTCACTATCCACAGCAAATGGATTCTTCTTGGAGTTTTTGTTCTTGGATTACTGAAATAAATTGTAAGTTTCATATTTAAATCGGTGTTATTTCTAGCTTATACATATTAAATGGTGTTTAATGGTGTGTTGTACGATTGTTTGTGCATATTTCCTTCTCATATTTTGAAATATTTTGATTCTTTAAATTTAGGTATCATTCGATGCTAAAATAGTTTACAACTATAGGGCTGCGTTCAAAAGCAGTGTTGCTTTATGAATAAAAAGTATATAAAATGGTATAACATGTACAATAAATACTTACTCCAACATATCTTGTAACGTGGACACAAAAGGAGTGATACCAATTCCAGCTGCTACACATATAGCAATCTCACTTTTTCTTACCGCTTCAATAGGACTAGAAAAAGGTCCATCGATTAATAAACTGAAAATTATTAAAATATGATATTAAATTCTTCTATAATTATGTATTTTATCACATGATTTAACTTAATAGATAACTTACATTAAATTATAATTCCTGTCTATAATTAAACTTTCTAAAGCTTTGGTCCAATCGCCTTTGACTCTTATCCAAACGACAAAATGACGTTGACTAGAAGTAGGAACCTGCAATAAAGTTGAAATCTAAATTTATCATTTGATTTTTATCTTAAGAACATACCGTTCAAAATCACTAGTGTTCAATAAATAGAGTTACGGACCAAGAAACGGGCCTAGTGAAACTCAAAATAATCATATTATTGGTAATAGATAACAACTAACTGTCTGGACATTCTACATACAAAGAGTTTAAAATACCTCAATAATCTTAAGAAACCTTACGCAGCATTAATTAATAGGTATCAACAGACATGTTTATGTTAATTAAGCGAGTCAAAAGCCTTAAAGAAATCCATACGCTAATGACGATTTGTTTATTCGAAAGCAAACTATGTATGTGAAAGAAAACTATATGATTTTAATAAGTATTGATAAAAGGTTTAAATGTGTTTATCCTTTATTATATTTCTCTAATATACTTAAGGTAAATTTCGTGCCTGAACAATAGTAAACGGATGCCATTCAAGAAGTGATATATCGGCACATTGCAATAACACATATTGTCCCATCCTGCAGTTGAACTTATCATGTGGACAGCTCAATGTAACCTTTATGGTTCTTCCTGGCATATGAATCGCCTGCAAATAAAATGCTTATTATACCAACAACGTATTTATGCGAAGAAATAATAAATATTTATTGTATATTGCGAAAAAATCTCGTAAAAGTTAAATGCCACACAACTTTACGCAAAGTAGGCAAAAATTGAATAAGTTGGTCTCAATATTAAAAACCGGCCAAGTGCGAGACGGACCTACGTACCTACCACCATTAACGTAATTTACAAACACAAACATAAACAAAAGTGTGCCGCTAAGTGGTCACCCATACAATTGCTGACCCAGCCCGACGTTGCTTATCTTTGAAAATCGTTTCAAATAAATAAATGTGTTACTGTTTCGCTTAGGAATTAGTAGATGGCGCTGTAACGATAATGGTAAATGGCTTGGGCCCGTCTTACATTTGGCCGATTTTTATTATTTATTGGTTATACTATAAACGAGCTATCCAATGCCACCCCACACTATGGGTAGACGAGAAAAAAATATTCATCCCCACTTTACGTGTAGAGGAGGTTCACTAAAAAATTTTTTCTTTTAAATTTTATTTTACCACATTGTCGGCCCAATAAAAAAAAATTTGCAGAAAAAAAAAAATAAGCCGCAGATAGCCGGACGGACATGGCGGAATTATAGGGGTTCCTTGTTGACTACTGACGAAACCCTAAAAATGCTTATGTCAGTTTTTGTTATTACGATATATTATGAAAATATTAGATGAAAAAGGATACGTACTTCTAATATGCTAACTCGCGCTCGATATCTTGAGCATATTCTCCAAATAAAATCGAAGAAGTAACAACTTAAAGGAAAAGCCAACCACTTCCAAGTCTGCAAAATAAATTTTAGCTGGTTAATTCCTATATTTAACATAACGAAAGTACCGTCGTTATGATTCTCAGTATCTTCAAATATAAACATAAACTTTTCATTGATTTTAAAACCTCTTTGCGATATTAAATTTAAAAAATTAAAAATGGCAGAAAATACTTTTGTAAATATCATGTTTGTGCAACCATTTTCTATGTAACAGAACGAGTTTATTTTAAACCAACTTCGGAAAGAAGAAGGAGGTTCTGAATCGGTCTGAATCTTTATTTTATGTAGGTATGTTCCCAGATTACTTAAAAACGCTTGAACCTAACTTAACCTGTTAGGTACATAGACACCAACTTCAAACTGTAATGCAAATCAGATGTCTGGAAATATGTAATTATTTTAACGTTTTTCGTGCATCGTTTTGAAGCCGTTTGTTGTTTTTTATTTGTTAAAATGTTTTTTGTATAATTGGCTTATTTGTTTGCCTTTTCTATGGGATATTGTGGCCCATTTTCAATTACGCGCCATCACAGGCCATTGTGGCCACCACTACGTCCTCTACCTACACTATAAATGGGCCATGATATTGAAGATTAAGATGACAACGCAGACATTGGGCTGCCATGATGAAGATCCCGGGTTCAATTCCCGTTAGGGACAAGTGATCCATACTAATATTATAAATGCGAAAGTAACTCTGTCTGTTACGTCTTCACGCTTAAACCACTTAACTCTTAAGATGAAATTTTGCATGAACATAGTCTGAGTCCCAGGAGAGGACATAGACAACTTAAAAACGTCAAGTGTGAGTCGGTTTTTTGATATGTATAATTCTTCTGTACGTGTGTTTATCACCTAACTCCTCCTAAACGGATGGAACGATTTGGGTGAAATTTTGTCTGAATATTTCCATGGGTTCCTGGATGGTTTGAAAACACAATTGGACCCGGTAGGTGGCGTTGCAGTCGGTGTGACACTGATGTTCTCCTAAACAGCAGGGATGATTTAAATGATATTTTTTGTATACGTTCGAGAGGGACCATACGAGGTTTGAATTTACAAATGAAACCCGGTAGGCGGCGCTACAGTCGGTGTGTTCCTGATCTCCTAAGCGGCAGGGATGATTTTAATTTTTTATGTTGGTTCGAGTGGATCCCTGCAAGGTTTGAATTCATAAATGGACCCCGTAGGTGGCGCTGCAGTCGGTGTGTCACTAATCTTCTCCTAAACGGCAAAGATTGAATCGTAAAATTTAAAAAATTTAAATGTTTAATTTAAAAAAAGACAACGTCTGCCTGGTCCGCAATACTATAAATGTAAAAGTAACTCTGTCTGTCTGTTACCTCTTTACCGATTAAGATGAAATTTGGCATGAGATAATTTGAATCCCGGGGAAAGACATAGACTACTTGAAAACGTCAAATGTGTCTTTTTTATAATTGAGGAGTTGCCGTTGAAATCTTACACCGATTACCGAATTTAGGGCTGGTGGAACCGCGGGAAAAGCTAGTTTTGTTATAAATAGTAAATTTGTTAAGCTGAACTTATCACATTTGTTAGACAAAATATCGTGATGATACATGGATGTACGACCACACTTTCGTAAAATCTTTGTGGTTAAGTATCGTTGTATATTAATTAATTAAAATTATATAAATATTGTTGTATATAATTTTGTACACTTACGGTTGACTTGATTGGGACAAACTTGGCTTCAGCTGTCGAATCAATTGTTCCATATTTTAATTGACCAGAACTAAGAGAAGTTTCATTAACTTCTAATACCTCTTGCTTTAGTACACCACTAAAATAAAGAGTATGTAATTCTTAATATATTATATATATTTACATTAATTTTAAGACAATAATGGCAGCGGTACCTATATAATATCTACATAATTGGGCGCTGTGTATAACATAGCCTAGTAAATGTATCGATACTTATCATATTTGATCATGTACGTCACTAGTTAATTGCCATAAGATATTTTTTATTGCTGCATTGTACTGCAGCAGCGCTATGGTTGGTTGCCAATCAGCAACACTTCGCTATTCATTAAAACTTCGCCAATAGTATAACTTTCAGTGCTACCCCCTCCGCCCCGCTTTCCCGTAAGCTGGTTGATGTGGTTATAATACATTTTCAGAATCTTTGCTATGCTACTCTAATGTCTTTGACCGCAGTATTTAGTCCTGCAGCGAGCTCAGATTATTTTAATTTTTGTTTTTACGATTTAGATGAAATTTTGGATTTAGATAATGTATTACTTTCCTAGTTTATCTAGATAGGTGTCGTCCCTAATAGAACTTGAAAACAAACCGAGCCCACCCAATCCACAAACCCAATGTTTAATTTAACGGGCTAAAAAATGAATAGAATACTATCACCATTCCTACCTAGTAATAGTTTTCAAGTCTAGTACGACGTGCATGCTCGTCGTGTATGACCGCCCTTAGCGCACTTTTATGTTACAGGCAAAACCCAATTCCAGGTCAAATAGGCTTTGTCTAAGACATACTAATTTTTCCGGAGTGCGTTGGGACTTAGGATAGTTCCAAAAATTTTCGACTTTCATCTGATTTGTGATTTGGCATTTGGCATTTTTTCCTATATAGTCTAAACGACATAGTATTACTTAACTTAACCTTTTTCCCCAGTGCAAAACTACTTCGACCTGGAATGTGTTTATTATTTCCTGTAATTAATATATAACATATCCTTATCTTAAGTCTTATAAATAAACCTAAAACATTACATGTACATGCTTAGCACTTATATATAATTATGGAACTCAAAGACACCATGTTAGTTTCCCTCACCTGAGAGGATGTAATAGCTGCAGCAGCAACAGCGGCAGATAAAGCTGGTGGGTGTACCAGAAAGTATTGTAATTGCGTCTTCGCACCGCCCGCACTGCCGTCACTCCCATCACCAGCAAAATCATCAGCATTGCCAGCCCCGTCAGAACAGCTCTACTCAACAGTAGCGTCATCATACTCTAAAATATATTAAATGACTTATGTTTATTCATAGACCTATCCAGAACGTTAAGAGGTAATTTGCCCGTAAAGGTAAATTGCCCATGGTATAGTAGAGTTGGACTACAGTATGGGGATCTTCAAGAAAAAAGTTATTGAATATTTAAAGTGTCGGCAACGCGCGAGTGATACCCCTGGTGTTACAAGCGTCCATAGGCTATATGGTGACCGCTTACCATCAGGCGGACCGTAAGCTTGTTTGCCAACTTAGTAGTATAAAAAAAAAACCGTGAGTAAATCAAGTTCAAATAAATGATACAAAAAATACACACATAATATTACATATATACATAATACCACATTATAATTCCAATGTATGATATAAATAATAAAATTTTCTTAATAAAAAATAATCACAAAGTAACAAAATTTTCGATTTATTTTTCTAACGGTAAATATAATTTTCCTGTAATTTCATTGTAATATGGCTTAATACGAAATCTGTTATAAGCATTATTATATTCCACATTGTATGCATAATTCGTCTGGCTATATGCCCCCTCTTAAGCCGACATAATTTTAATATTTAGTTCTTTGAAAATGATGATTTTTACTTATAGGGTTTATAAAATTATGATAGAGTGTTATTAGATAAAGTTTGTGAGTTTGAAATTGAAATCTTCATAGTAAAAATTCTAAGTACATATTCACTTAGATATTCAACTTGTGAAAAGAAAACCGGACGGACAAGTGCGAGTCCAAGTTACTTTCATACGTATCATATAAGTATAAAAGTTTATAAATGAACTTTGCAGCAATATAACTCACAAACTTATTGAGCTGTTACTATTTAACATTGTTGCGATATAGTCAATATGGTGTAAGCGCAATATTGAAGCAATGTTTATTTTAAAAACATCGTTATATCAAATAATTGTCGCTTTGCTAAGAAAAGTTACTGTAATGTTTTGTACAAAAATAACTTCGTTTTGCAATATAATTGTTTTAACTTATCTACAATATTACTAATTATCTTACCTTGTTAAAATGATTTACGCAACCTTATCTTCTTTGTAAAAAAGTATGCATATCACTTTTGTGATGTTTTTTATTTTGAAAAGTTAGAAAACCGAATCACAACATTCAAAAGCAAGTATGTATGGGCTCCGTAGCTCAGCTTTTTCCTTTTTTTTAATTTTTATTTATTCTACCTTTTTTTTAATTTTTATAAAGTCTTCCTTTTTTTCTCATTTTCGAATATTTTCGAACAAAATAGTTATTTAAATGTTATTAAACACTAGCTGACCCGGCAAACGTTCTTTTTTTTTAAAACCATTGGCGCGCCACCTATTGTAAAAGGGTCGTACTAATTCAGAAACCTAACCTTTACTTTAGTACGCGAGTACGACTCGCGCTTGACCAGTTTTTTCTCTCCAAGAAACCTCCGTGTTCCCCGGCGTGTTCACAACAACTTAACAAAATTTCATTACAATCGGTTAATCCTTAGTGCGCTAGTCCGACTCGCAATTGACCACTTTTTCTGTTTGAGAAACCTTCCCCAGCGTGTACACAACAACAAAAAAAAAGTGTTTTTAGCTTTAGGGAAAATAACAAGTACCTATTAAATTTATTTAATAGTTTTAGATATGGCTCGCACTGTCAAAAAGTTATCAGATCTCATGTAGAGCCAAGCTTTTAACTCTACAAGCCCTAACTTCACAAACTCTACACCTGAGTCAAAATATGTGGCTGACCCGTTTCGCTACCGTCACATGGGCGCAAGGTAAAAAATTTATTCACTGTTCATTACTTTTCTGTTATAAAATAGTTCGAGTAGTAACGAAACAGCAAAGCCACATATTTGACTAAGATGTAGAGTTTGTGAAGTTAGAGCTCGTAGAGTTAAGGCGTGGTTAGAAACTTGGCTCTACATGAGATCTAATAACTTTTTGACAGTGCGAGCTATTTGGTCTCGGCAACATTTTACATGAAAATGTTTTGGTGGGATTTCTTATACTATGCCATAACATAAAAAATCGTAAAAACCTATTTTAAGACATTTTAAAACTTAATAGTATTCAAAAGACACGTGTAGAATTCGCATACAATATGAATATTATTTTGATCGTTATTTATTGTGTTTTGGCTAGAAATAAAAAATGAAGTTTTTCAATCGTTAGGTTAAACTTACCTCATCCTTGTAGGTCGCGTAATTTATCTCCTTTACAGCTTCGTTGTAGCACCTCGAAAAGTTCCACAAATTAAAGAAGTGGGATATGGAATGGAAAACTGAAAAGTATTAAGAATAATTAAGAAGTCTAAATAGTATTAGTAGATATGCGTAAGGAACAGTTAGTTCGCTTCACGAGGAACAATTTTTTTTTTTACATAAAATACGGAAAATACGGCTTTCCTGCGACATATACACTGTATAATTATTTTTTGTGTCTTGTATCGGTATTATCTTAGCTAATTTACACCTACTAATGTAATATATATGAACAGTATTGATACAAAACAGTAATATTGAATTATATGAAAGAAAAGTTATAAAAGTCTTGTAAAAAGGATATTGTTAGCCGCAATTTTCAGCACAGTCTCAATGATTTAATGGCTTGCTTTAGCCCCTAGTACTCTAATCTCGAGACCTTTTAGTTCTCAGTTATGGCTTTCGCTTTGTGAACACCGGGCCTTTAACTCGACTGCTGCAATACTTTGCTGTGATTTATGTGTAGCGGCTACTTAGATTATTATTTTTTTCCTACTATTTAGCCTCTGACTTTAGTTAGCGAACTAATGTTGGATACTACAGGCTGCACGTTTTTAGGGTTCCGTAGCCAAATGGCGTAGACGGAACCCTCATTATATATATTATATACATTATGTCTTATCATGTTCGTCATTCGTTCGCTCCCTCCCCATACATTAACAACAAAATGAGCGATGGTTTTGGTTTTTCACTCCATTAGAGCGGATCTTGTTGAATAGGTGATTTAATACCTTTAAACAAGCAATTCTTTTATATATATATATGTATATATCATTGCCTGAGAAACACGGATAAAACGACGTTTTCTAAAAAGTTAAAGCTAGCTAGATTGATTTATCGCCCCCGGAACCCCTTACTAAATTTCACGAAAATCGTTTTATCCGTGTTTTCAGGCAATGATAAACTGAAAAATATGACTTTTGCTGACATCTATTGGCGAGTAATGATACTATTATTTTAACCGACACAGCAACAGTTAAAAAAAACGAGCAGAGCAGAGTAATCTTCCAGGCACTAATGTAGTTAAGGTAGTTACATTTGGTGAGGTAAGTAAAGTTTTTGTCTAAAGTGCATATTTTGAGAGTTGATCACTTTTAAAGTTAAAAGGGTATAATTAAGTTAAATCCATAGAAAAAATGTATTTTGGTTGCATTAAGAATGGCAGGACTATATTTCACTGTTTTTGGTAAATCATTAACAATAAGGTTAGCGAATGGAAGTTAAAAAACTAAAACCCGACTATACCCATCCAAAACGATATGACGTTTATCGTGAATCTAAATTAATATATTTATAGCCAAGATACAGAAAGATTAAACTCGAGTCAGGACTTCAGCCTGCAACCCTAAGATTCCGTCTTTGTGCTTTACCATAGAGCTACCAATGTACAATTCTGGCTGGCTCAAGACCAAACATAACAAAATACATGATAAATATATAAATGTATTTTCACAGCAAAGATGTTGTCGGGATTTTCACCTTCAGGGTGTCTTAAACGTAGAAAGATTATTTTTATGTATATATTTTTATCATGTTTTTCTCAATTCTATGAAGAATTTTGTATTTTTAAGCAAAGAGAATATAATAACTACGATTTATTAATATTGAGGTACTAGGTTAGTAGTTGTATGTTTGTAACGTTCATAATGAACATATTTTCAGAGCAAAGATGTCTGAATTTTCACCTTCAGAGAGTCTCTAGAAAGATTATTTTTTATGTATGTACATATTTTTCTTGATTCTGTGAAGAGTTTTAAATTTGTAATCAAAGAGAATACAATCACTACAATATAGTAAGATTGAGGCACTAGGCTATAGTTGTGTGTTTATGTCGTTTGTAACGAGCACATTTTCAAAGCAAACCAGTAGTCGGGATTGTAGCCAGCTAGCATTGTACCTCGATATTTCAATGGTTATGGTCAAAGCACTAAGGCAGAAGGTTCAAGTACTGACTTGAGGTTAATAATGCCTGCATCTTTGCGATGAAAATATTTAATGATATAGCTATAGATATGGCCTTCATGATATGTTTTCCTCGGGGACCTTGAGGGAATTTCAAACGAATAAAGGTTTTTTTGTATGTATGTATATTAATCGCGTTAAAACCTTTAATATTAACTAAACGTTATATTTTTCTATTGCTTAGTGTACCTTTTATGCAACAAATCTTATCCACCATTTTGGATTTAATACGACGTCACAAACCCTATGACATCCGGAACTCTACTTATTTGTCACAATGTGATTTGTAGCTTAGTGGCCACGAGAAAAGAAACTTACTTGCAAACAAAAGCAGAGTAGTTGCGACTGTCATATGAAAGCTCTTCGATTTCTCCAGCCACAGAAAGAAAAGTCTCGGCCATAACATCGAAAGCACCCAGTAAAGGACTAAATTGAGCTTTTTGCACATTGGCAATAGAATAAGGGCACAGCAAAGATTTAGTACAGTTGCTGTCCCTCTGGATATACATAGGCCAATCTGTAATATGCAATACACAATATTTATAAAACACGGATTTGAGCTTTTTGAACATTGGTAATAAAATAAGGATACAACAAAGATTTAGTACAGTTGCTAATAAAATAAAGGCAGAGCAAAGATTAAGTACAGTTGCAGTTCCTCTGGATATACATAGGCCAACCTCTAATATGCAAACACAATACCTATTTATGAAACACTAAGTTGAGCTTTTTGCAAATAAACAATAAAATAAGTGCAGAGCAAATATTTAGTACAGTTGCTATCACTCTGGATATACATAGGCCAACCTGTAATATGCAATAGAAAATACCTATTTATAAAACCCTAAGTTGAGTTTATGGCACATTGGCAATAAAATAAGGGCACAACAAAGATTTTGTGCAGTTGCTGTCCCTCTCAATATACATATTTTTGTTTCTGAACTGACTATGCAGTTGGCTGTTGCAGCCATTACTGCTTCACCGGGCTTTTCGGGCGAGTCTCTGAAGGAGCCTCAGCCCGTATAGCGCCCAACGCTCAAGGGCGCCCCGCGGGGGGAGCCTCGGCTTGGGTTGTCGCTCTCAGGGGCGTCCCTTCGACCGGCGTGAGTCTGGAACCCGAAGGTGAGTCACCACCAGGAGGGGAGTTCCCTGTTACGCGGGTGCGGTTGCGATTGAGTGGGGGCGAGAAGCGCCCCGGCACTCTTTGATACCTCGTGTATCCTTGCGGGCGCCGACGAACCCGGAGACGTCGGCGTCGTGTTTGGAGGGAGGCCCTATTGGGGGAGGTCGTTGAGACTAATCTCGCTATCCGGATAGCGAGATCGTCATCTGGGGCCGTTAGTATGTGCCGAGGCCGCTTAACTATAGTTTTACGACCATGCCGAGGTCGGTCGGGGGGATGAAATATACATAGGCCAACCTGTAATATTCAATACACAATATTTAATAAAACATTAACTTAAGCTTTTTGCAAATAAGCAATAAAATAAGGGCAGAGCAAAGATTTAGTACAGTTGCTGTCCCTCAAGACATACGTAGGCCAACCTGTAATATGCAATACACAATATTTTATAAAACACTAAGTTGAGCTTTTTGCAGATTGACAGCTAAATAAGGGCACAGCAAAGAATTAGTACAGTTGCTATCCCTGTGGATATACAAATAAATAGGACAACCTGAAATATATTAAATTACAATGTTTAGAAATCCTTTAGAAAACTTTTAGGTCGTTGAGTCCAACTTACCCCTAACATTTCTCTCAATAAATAAAACTGTTGACCGTGGTAGTAATTTGTAAATGTGTTGTAAAACAAATATGTGACTAATGAAATCCATATTATCTGAAACAAGAATAAAAAAAGTTTAAATGAGTTAGAATCGCGCAGAGTAGAAGTAGTCTTGCTCTTTATTGCTCAAACAAAGAAATAAGAGATCAGCAGAATTACGTTTTTATTTCTGTATGCTCAATATTAGTGTATTTACTCTTATAAGAGCCAATCACGATTAACTATTTTAAAAACATTTCGGCTATTTTAATAAACGCGTTTTGAAAAATTTGTTAAAATAAATTTATGAATCCAATGGTATTTAAGTAAGGATAAGAAGGTGTGACGCATAGACATGTACATGTATGTGTGTTTACACATATTGCTAATATGGTTCCTGCATGATTGATGTTAACAGGTGTACTTTCTTCCCTTAGGCTTGTTTCCGAAGTGACAGTACGTTAAATGGTGTGCATTTGTTGCCGGACTGTCGTGGGCGAGCTGGGCTACTTCATGATATACAACGTCTGTGAGTATATGTATGTATATGGGTATGTGTGTACGTTTGTGTGATGCGCCTTCTCGCATTTGGTGCCACTCTGGCGCCGGGCGGCTGATGGTGGATTGCAGCGGGTTATTAATACTATATTTATTATATTATTATACTGGTAGGTACAGATTTGTACATCGTATAATATTTTCTAGTAGTATTAATTTTTGACACACTGTTTGTGTTTTACGTATAGTTATGTGTATCATTGTGTATGTATTTATATATTACTAGTTGTTGCCAACGGCTCCGTCCGCGCTGGATTAGCGTAGGATTACTACGACAACTCCCGAATTATAGTAAGAAAGTTGCAATAGCAAGCTATCTGTGGCTATAGTTCATGCACATGGAATTTGGTCATTCCTGCATAAACTTCTATTTTTACGGAATAAAAGTCTAGCCTACATCCTTTTCCGTATCTTCAATTATCCCGTTGCGAAGTTTTTAGCTCAATTGGATGGTCCTTTGTGACGTAGTGCAGGGACAAACGAACAGACATACTATCGCATTTATAATATACTAGCTTTTGCCCGCGGTTCCACCCGCCCTAAATTCGGTCATCGATTTAGAATTTCAACGACAACTCCTCAGTTATGAAAAAAAACCGACTGACACTTAACGTTTTCAAGTAGTTTCCTTTCCCGGGACTCAAACTATCTCCATGCCATATTTCATCTTGGTCGGTACAGCGGTTTGCTCGTGAAGAGGTACTAAATTGATACTAGTGCCTACTATAAAATATCAGAGTACTCTTAAATATCTGAATTGCTACACACGAAGACCGTTTTTTGACGCTTCACATTGTGCGCCCTCTATGCTACATGAAAACAAAAAAAAGTGTTTCAATACATAGTGTATACTTGTTAACTGATTAATAAACTATTATATTAATACTTAATTTAATAGAACTTCTTGCCAACTCTTTTTGGTAGAAATTAACAGTGTTAACATTGTATCGACGATTCAAAAGTGTTCTTAGGACCTTAGGTTTTGAATAAATATTGTTGATATTTGATACGGTACCTTTATATTGTTCAAAATCTAAATTTGATTCGCTGAGGTTAAATACTCAAAGGCTGTTTGTTACCTACACCAGGTTTTTATATAGATAATAAATGCAATAGATAATTCGGAACGTGTGAAACAGTAGAAGATAGCTATATTTAAAAAGTGACATGTGACTGAATCTAAATACGACAATTGTCTTAATTTCGTTGCCTCAGTTTTTGCGTGCTATGAGTCAAATTGAGATGACTTAATCCTGTTCGTATTGTGAAAGACACTATCCAAATAAAAATACAGGCTTATAAAAACAAAAAGTATGGTCATGAGTAGTCATGACATGTCATACATTTAGTCAGATATTTATCATCACGCGTGGGCTTGCCCGTAGTTACGTGTTTTTAGGCTTCCGCAGCCAAATGGCAAAAACGAAATTCTTATCAAAATTCGAAGTTTTCTCAAAAAAATAGAATACTTATCATTTCATATTTTTTGAACTCAATAAACTACAAGTGACTAGTTATTACCGGTGTGAAATTTAAATGATGTTTTAGCGAAAAGGAACTGCGATAGAAACTCTCCAGCAGACGCGCTTTTGAATTTTATTCGTTTCGTCATATTCCGTCCGTCACAGTTTCTATCTTGCCATCGATTTTGATAAATTAGTATAAAAAGTAGTCTAATATAATTGTAAAAAATTATGGTCATTGAAATAAAGTAAGGGTAGCTCTCTATATATTGACTAAGGATGAAATAAAATATCTATCACCCATCTTTTCGAAAAACGTTGAATGCTTCGCCATTAGGCAGGGGCAAAGTGCGTGTTTGCTTTCGCTACCTGAGCGGGAATTAATAAATTTTGATCAAGTTTTGATAAAAGAATTGCAAATTGCGTCCTTGATCTTTTTAAATATAGTTCACTTTTCAATATTGTCAAAATGTGAATACAAACTTTTAATTAACTCTTTAAGTAGTTTAAACATTAATTATTACTATTATAATTATTATTACTATACTTTTAATAATGTAATTTTTTTTCATGTTTTGTGTCAAAAAGCGCCTTTTGAAAAAGTAGAGTGATATTTTTAGCTCGGGCGACGTATTTTTTCGATACGGCGAGGGTGCTATTTTGAATCCTTCGCTACGTTCCGGATTCAAAATAGCATACTCGCCGTAAGAATAGATTATTTGCTCCCTTGTTATACAATCTACTATTGTTCAACTTGTTTATTATAATTTTACTAGCGATTAGCCTCGGCTTTGCACGGGTGAAATTCGGGTAAATATGCACAACTTTTTTAATGTGTTAATATAATATTATAAAACCAAGAAAATTTACAGATAATGTCCATTTGACACACACGTTTGTATATTGGAACTTGTTAGCCGATTTCATGCCAATAAGGTGGCAAACAAGGAGACGGCCTAATTTAAAACTCTTATCACCGCCCCTTCTTAAGAAACTCGATATTTTTGAATTAATACAAGTGAACCCTTACTGATATATGTATTCAATGTGCAAGTACCAACTTAAATTATTTTAAAAAAAGGACACCTACCTATCCCAAAAAAATACACCGCCTTCAAAAAACCACTACAAAGTAAAAATGAACTGGTACTTTGATAGTCCAGCAGCTACCGCCTGTTTTTTTTAGTGGTTATATAGTAACAGGCTGAATCTTCGGAAGAAGGTTCGCGACGCGGACGAGACGCCCAGTTTTTTAGGTTGCTAATGAAGTGCGCAGGTGTGAAACAAGTCAATTTGGTGGGTTGAAACCATTCAAACCACCAGGTGGTGTGGTTTGGTGGTGTTGTCAATAAAATCTTAAGGTAATTGAACAATAAACTTGGAAAACAATTGTCCTTCGAAACGGATAGTTTTACTGGAGCGTCCTCCGCTCCGAAATTGTCAAAATAACGAGGTTACAAAAATTATTCATAACCAGCTTATTTTTTGTATGCAGCTTAGTAAATATTTGTATAGTGAAATGGCCATGTAGTCCTACAAATTTAGTGGAACTTTTTGCTAAGTCTTACACTTGGAAGTTGTCGATACCACGGTAACACTTTTTTCATTAATAATGCATTCATTGCGTAAATCGAATATGTATAAATACATATTTGTATAGAAACACTAAAAAAACAAGCTTTACAATGCAAATAGTTAAAAAAACACAATGAAAACTAAAGCAATATTTTAATTGCTTATTGTTTTTCAGATTTGCATAGGGGGCACTAAATACAATATGTATGCTCTACAGCAATTAAGCTCAAAATAGCGTGGTTGCACAAGTGAAGTGAGTCTTATATCACTAAGGTGGCAAACAAGCTTACAGTCTGCACAATGGTAAGCGGTCACCGCAGCCTATTGTTGTGTGCAACACCTTGGGCATGACTCGCGCGCTGCCAGGTGTTAAGTAGGTACCTACCCGTGCAAATTTGTACGCATTCAAAGATAGCTCAGTATGTATAATGATATCACACACACAACGCAATGAAACTTACCTCACTTATAAAATAAACGCCTACATTTACGAATACGTCATCAAAATCTGTTGAATACCTAAATGGTGTCTAAGCGAAAAATAAAAATACAGACAGGAATTATACTGTCAATTATTATTATAATAGTAATCTTTGATATTATATATCGATTTAACCTTTACCGGATTTAGGTTAAAAACAGCAATCAACTTTACTAGTGCTATACGTAGTGCAAATGGTTATTGAATGGACCTATGTATTAGTACGAACGAACGAAGTCACCTAAAGTATCTGTTGTGATAAGCGACCCACCAAAGTAAAGGATCGAATCACTTTGATCCCGGGTCGCAAGAAATATTCAATCGACCCAGATCTACTGGTTTGGGAAGCAAACCCAAGGCATTGTTGCCATATGGCTGGCAGGGATTTCCCTAGACCTCTCTCAGTTTCTCCCTAAAATTCCTTAATATTGAAACCCACTCAGCTATTTCTTATAGCGCGAAAATGTATGCTTCCAATGGCAGTACTATATCTATGACTCCCTCGCAGCCTAGTTGGTAGTGTGATGGACTGCCGTGCAGAGGGTGTGGGTTCGATTCCCGCATTGGATAAACATTTATGTAATAAACATTTGTGTTTGTCTTGAGTCTGGCTGTACTTATGTATGATGTGTATGTATTTACAAAAAAAAAAGTAATATATATGTATTAATATCCGTTGTCTGGTACCCATAACACAAGCTTTGCTTACTTTGGGGCTAGACGGCGCTGTGTGTAATGTCCAAAAATATTTATTTATTTATTATCCTACTAATATTATAAATATGAAAGTTTGTATGTCTGGATGGATATTTGTTACTCAATCACGCTTCAACCACTCGACGGATCGGGATAAAATTTGGCATACATAAAGGTTAGGTCCTGGAATAGCATTTTATCCCTAAAATTTTAAAAGTTTCTGTGGGAATAACTATAAGACAGTAAATTGAACTATTGCTGCACCTATAGCATGCTATAGCATTTCATTTGTATAACTAATTAATTAATTAAATAATTAATTGATTAGAGTTTATTAACCACGCCGATAACCGAATTTAGGGCGGGCGGAGCCGCTGACAAAGTCTAGTTATAAATATTTTCAAATGTTGGCGTTAAATCTGCAAACAACTTTTTTTGAGAAGATTGCATCAAATTAAATATGCTCATATCATTGACTTCACAAAAAATATATAAAAATGAGCATTTGATAATAATTATTAGCTAATAGTATTCAACATCGTTAATAATTTAAGTGAGTATCTTAAATTAATTCGCTTAGTATTAATTAATGCTTATTCGTTATGCTAAAAAAAAATTATCAGAGAGAAAGAAATTTGTTCACTGCAACCTTCAAGTTGCAAATCTGGATCTAACCAATCCGCCAATCACTTTGTTGTCCGTCTGTCTGTCTGTTTATCTGTCTGTCAAGACCCTTTTTCTCTTATCTCGGGAACGCGTAAAGGTATCAAATTGAAATTATCATCAAATACTAAGGTCTACAGTCCCTTGAAGCTATCAAGCTTCTAAGTCAACGCAGTAACAAAATACGGCCGTAATTCAATCATTTCGGTCGCATTTTTTGGCATTTACAAATAATTCAAAACCTATGGGTTACTTCCCGTTGTCCTAGAATCATGAAATTTGACACGAAGCAGGGTTTTATATCACAAATATATGGATAAATCCGAAATTTGTACACATAACACAAAAAAAGTTTGTCTGTCTATCAAGACAAATACTAAAATCTATAGTCACTTAAAGTTATAAAAAAATCAAACCTAAGTCAGTGCAATAAAAAATATGCCCAAAATAAGATATTTTTTGTCGGATATTGTGACACAAATAAATCAAACCCTATGGGGTACTTCCCATTGACCTAGAATCATGTTTGGCAAAAAGCAAGATGTTACATCACAAATATAGGAAAAAATCCAAAAACTGAACTTAGACCTGTGCGACTTGATCTCATGTAGGAAAAAACTACCTACATAGAATACGGTACGGAACCCTCAGTGCGTGAGCCAGACTCGCACTACTCGTAACAACAACGTGATTTACTCGGGCGATCTACGCATATGACTTTATATCAAAATATACTGTTATTAATCGCTGAAAAAAACAGGCGGTGGCTGCTGGACTATGAGCTTTGAACAAGATACGAGAAAACAAATGATTCCTTGGCATCCTTAACTTCAAGGAGAAGAAAGCTCAGTATTGTGTTCCAAGCGCGTGCGTAAGGTTTATTTTTTACTTTTACTGGGTTTTTGAAGGCGGTGTATTTTGAGGGATTCGTAAGCAAAGTGCAAAACGGGACCCTATTATTACTGAAACTCTGCTGTCTGTCTTTACATATCTCACACATAGTCTCTAGCTAAGTAAATATCCTGAGTTAGTATACGGCAAGTTAGGTGCTGTCCAGCCAGTCATACATTTTGTCGCGGCGCCAGCTGTGTGAATGAAAAGAATCGGCCGGCCGTTCAATTGCAATGTACTTAGTCACAAAGCCAAAACTAAAACTTTAATTGCATAGAAGGTCATTACTGTAACTGCGTCTATAGAATTTTATGTTTAGTACTTTAGGAAATTGCAGCTCTCTGAATCCCATTTACTTTTAAAGCACACCGAGTAAACAGGCGTAAAACAAAGTTTGTCACGCGTCGGAAATGTAGCCGGTGCATTATAGCTGCCACTTCAGACGCTTTTCATGGTGCGTAACGTTCGTTGTACAACACTGAAATAGGGTTGTCAAGTTCCTTATTTCCCATCTAGGTAAATATAATAATTTCGTACTGATGTATACAATTTTGTTATAAAACCATCATTATAATAGTTTATGGAGTCTTACCACAATAATTACTCTGGCACTGGTCTTTAATTTTACCGCTTTTAATTAGATATTTATTACTTAACGGATATACATTAAGCCACATTAATCCAGGTACATTGTATATCAGAAGCAGCCTTGTGACGATAGTCTCACCACCTGTCACTTTGGACTAAATTAGTTGCTTAAACAAGGCTGCCGCCACAATGTGATTTGGGTGTGTTTGTATCAAGCCATTGGCTACCCCTTCAGATAATGAAAACCGTGATGTTTTACATATGTACATATGCTTTGCTAGCTTAATAAAAATTAAGTACGGCTAATATTTTTTTTTAAATGTGACTTTTAATGTCTAGTGCAAGAATTCTTAGGTAACCAGGGTCAAATTCCCTTACAAAACATACGCCTTTTAAAACTTTCCTGAAATCTAAAAAAAATTTCAGTCAATGCAATGTGGTTTTATCGATTCCCGAGGGGTCCTATGAAATGAAAGCCGTCAAGGTTAAGGGGTCTATTTAACTGCCGTACAAAACAGCACAAACGATTGCATATATGCCTAAATAAATAATACATATAAAAGAATCCCGTCAGGATATTAAAGTTTAAAAGGGCGCCATACAACCAACTAACCAAGTAGCAACCCTTGTATGAATGCATACATCATCTTTGACAGCCGCATTGAGACCGCCTCTATTGACCGAGTGAATAGCGCCACAGCCCCAGATAACAGGCGTTGGTTCCCGCATTAATTACTTCGTGCCGAACGTGCTATCATTGAGATCTTCACGCATCATAGATGACAGCTTCCGTCTCCACTCTATTAGTATTAAATCGCTTTGAATGTGTTAAAATTGTCCGTCACGTGGCTATCCTTTCTATTAAGTAATTTATGGCTGGCGTCAGTCTTTGGCTCACAAAACATTGTTTTTTATTAAGAGGAAATATCTCGCTGTTTTTTCCCATACAAACGTATTCCCCTGTTTCCTCCCTGGATTTTGTCATTATAGCATTAATTTGGTATGATAAATATACACAATTATTATGTCTGTATGTTTTCCTTTTTTTTTAAATGCCATTCCTATGAAAACTGGGCCCTGCAATAGTTAAAAATAAATACCTTTAATGACATCTTTAGACGTGTGATATACAATCTCTACTTTTTATAGTCCTGGTGAATGGACTTTACATACTCACGTTAGGTACAATCGTTATCTAGACATCCATCAAACCACCTTATAGGTGACAGGAATAGATAATTTTTTTCTTCTCCTAATCTTTATTTGTTACCCGACTACGGTGAAGCCAAAATGAGGAGAGTATGCTTTCAACCGGTATGAACGTATCTTCATCTGTTTTCTCATATCTTCTAAACATTCAATCATAATTTGGCAAATAAGGTATCGTTAGAAGCGTTTTGATGGTACGTTGGTACTGGCTACTTGCTGTCACACTAAGTTCAAATTGGTGCACTCTAGACAAAAAATTGGTTTTTTTAAAAAAGAAGAATAATAAATAAAATGCCCTAATTTGTACATTTCAAAACAATATTCGTGATTTGTTCAATATATTTCGTAAATTTTATATAGCTACACATCCTATTTTCATCTGGAATTGAATTGATTCGTTTTTCAGAAATATTGAACCAGCAGCAGTTCGTTTATATTTATAAAAACCTTTCTTTTAGTAATTTTTTTTTGTAATGCTGAATTCAAATTTTTTAGTAGTTGTTTAAAATTCGAGAGGGCAAGTCAAATATGGCATCCATTTGTTTGCAAAAACATCTTTGATTTTGATGAAACTAAGTTCTATTGGGTTTAAGAGGGTTTTAATTTTCTACGGCGAATCTAATACAATGTTAAGACAAACAAAGCGAAGTTACTGTGGTACTTAGCTGTGTTTAAATTTTTGCATGCACGATACATACTTAAAACTCATTTTGTAAGTATGTTAGTGTATTTCCAAAGCAGTGATGAAGTTGGGATTTTCATCAGTCACACTTGTGCCTCGGTAGCTCAGTGGTGGAGCACTTACACGGAATGTAAGGGTCGCAGGCTCAAGTCCTGGTTCGAGGTTAATCTTTTGACTGCATCTTTGCAATGAAAGTATTTATTGATATTGATAATATAGCCAAAGATATGGCATGTATAATATATATTTTTTTCTAGTACCCTAACCTCGAGGGAGCCATAAATAAAGAAAGATTATTTTTATGTAGGTTTGTATAATTTATGTTGTATTTCTTACATGTATGAAGATTTTGTGTATTTATAAGATTGATGTACTTGGACTTTATAAGTCACTAGGAGTTGAATTAAACTCATTTAGCTAACTGAAGAAATAGCAATACCAAAACAATGTAACTCATCATTGCTACCTACTTACGGCGCGCCTGTATACTTTGACCAAAATGAGACTCATGGACGTTTTGTTTCGATGACAGCATTTTTACGTGCGATAATGACAATGATGAATGACAGATTTACAAGAATATAGTTTACACAGCCAATGTAGGCAGCATATTATCAAGGTAACTACCTAACATAAATATCGTTATACATACTATGACAGGACCGAAGCTAATCTGTAATCTTGAATAAAATATAGTACAACAAACTTTTCTGACCCGGTGGTCAAAAATCGAATCATTCAGTAGTCACAGAATTAATGCAATTTTTTTTTTCTTTTGTAGAAAGCTACACTATCCCCGGTAACATACGCCATTTTGTTATATCAATATATTTGTAAGTTGCCAAGTCTTAGAGACCAGTCAAGTGCGAGTTGGACTCGCGCACCGTGAGTTCCGTGCTTAATGTTTATACTTTTTTAAGTCCTCAAAAGTTGTTGAGTTTGTAGTTTTGTGTAGGTACTGTAACAGGTCGGGGATACCTGGTGGATATTTAGGAGAAGTGGAAGAGATACAATCTTATTATCATTAAACTTCCACTTATCTATGTTTAGGTCGCTTTTATAAGGAAAAAGGAGTGTTTTCCAAAGCCAAACAATTGGAAAATAAAAGAATAGTAGAGTAAATTGACAGTTGAGTGAAAAAATATAGAAAAACATGTAGATTTTTATGAATTTCTATATATAATTAGATATACGACAATGATGGCTCCTTCGTCCTTACGGGTAGGGAACAATATGTGCGAGCAATATATCAATGATGTCTGAAGTCCAGCAGCGAAATACCTAAAAGTTATATATATATATATATATATTAATAGTAAAACATTGTCAACGATGTAGTAAAGTAGAGGGGTAAACAAACAATATGTTACACCCCTAATCATGTTTGATTCCCACATCCAGACGAGATCCTCAAATCTTACTGAGGCAAGAGTAGCGGTACGCCCCCAGTACCTCTTTAGCAATCAATCCGCCAGCGAGTTGCGACTAACAGTTACAGTACCTATATCAAATAGACAATATACTTTTTATAGGTCATCCCGTAATCTTTAAGTAGAGAACTATTTTTTGGATTTTTTTCAAAATGTTTAGGATCTTAGTGATTCTGGAGATAAGGAGGGGGAATGATTAATTGTCAGCCTTTCATTTGATATGTGTCACACTGTTCAGTTTGCAAAACTTTTATTAACTCTTTTTTTATTTTATTTTTTTATTTATCCATTCTGAAGGACGGAACCCTAAAAAGCGCTGTGCCTTTACGATGTAACGAAGCAACCGGGCTAACCTGACTTTTGGCGCACATATAGCTGAAGGGTCTGAAAATATATATTACTCCGGTTGAGAGCTCTCACAGAAATATTTTTTCTATTCCTCACGTACCATTGACGTGATTGTTGGCACAGAGAAGTCAGCTGTACACCAGCTGATGATAAAAAAAACATTATTTTTTATCAGCTGATATACAGTAGCCTATTTAACAATCTGGCTAGCTGTAACTATCATTATTTTACAAGTTACAATCGTCACTAAACCACAACTCCCACCACTACCGCGTACATTAATGAGAATATTATTGTGTTCTAGATATTCTAGCTAGAAAGATAAGCCATGGATATGATTCAACAGTATTTTAGAATAAACTAAATCTTGGTGGAAATAGAGGGCATGACCTCATCGAGGAATTCCTGGAAGCTTACACAGCGCATTGGCACTGCCGTCACTGTCTCACTGCCCTTCACGCTACGACAAGGCCTGCATAATCGCTTATCATAAAGAATTTTTGGTATCTGTTCCGCTGTCTCAGTGTTTGTTGTTTTTATTAGCAATTGGGTTCAAATTTAGCACGTAAAAAGTTGTAGGTATATCCGCATCTATTTGATTAATGGGACCAAGAGAAAACACCGTTTAAAGAGAGTTTTTTTTTCGCAAAACCATTTCCCTTTTATTCAAAATCGAAATTGAAATGTACGAATGGGGCAACAAGGAATTGTATTTGGCGTAGGCAGATACTAATTTAGGGTCTAATGATGAAGAAGGAAAGAAAAATAAGCATTAAGCATCGATATAATTTTTCCGACAGGTCGGGTTTTTTTTAATTTAAAAAAAATACTTTTGATATGAGTCTGGGGTTTCAGTCAAGTTCATAACCACAGAAGAGATAAAGAAGGCTAGAAAAAGAAGGCTAGAAAAAGAAAGCCTAAGCGCTCCTAGTATGGGATCCAGTATATCACATATTTTGATAAAAAGGCCCATGGCTTTAATTTCTACACTTGGAACTTGATATTTCTACTCGTACCTGAGTAAAGGGAAATTACAAGATAGACAGACGGACAACAAAATGATCCTATATGGGATCCGTTTTGCCTTTTGGGGTACGGTATCCTAAAAATAGCAATACCAATACCAATGTATTACAGCCTAGGTATTACAGTAACAAAATATAAATATAAAGAAATCAAAACTTACCATAAAAATGCGGTCCTTCAAGAAATTATAACTTCTGGTAATAACTTCCATAATCTAAAGTTCTTCGTGTCTTATGTTAAGCTACATTTTTGTAAAATAAATATTATTTTAATATCTTTTTCCCGCTTTTTTAAATAAGTATCGCTTTTATTATATTAAATTCTATAGTGGACATTCGCCAATAGAATATAAAATTTAAATTTAGAAAACAATGTAAACGGAGCTACATGACTGAAACGTGCACTTTGCTGCCGCTAACTGTTAGACGGGCTAGACGACTCGTCTACCGAGAGGTTACTGCTGACTGAATTATTGCCGATCGAGTCAACTTCCATGCAGCTTCGCCTCGTATAAAAAGCTGAGATTTGTGTTATAAATATCGGCGTGGAACAAATCCTTTATTAGTAGGTATGGATGTTTAGTATAGCAATCTATAGTTGTAGCTTCTACAGAAATTCGGCTAAGGCTAAGATATAGGCTGATATGAAAGACTTCTGTATCTATGGGCTAAATCGCGCAAATGCGCCGTTTTTGTGCAAATTTTGTGACAAAACCATGAGAATGATAACCGTGGGCGCAAGTAATTTTCAGGGGGTGCATCTACGTGATACATTAGGTATAAACTTAATTTGACCGACCTTTCTACAATTAAAAAATGTTATAAAAATATTTAAAAACCGCCGTTATAAAAATAAACTATGAAGTAGAAAATAAGCCCCCACATTTCAATAAAGATACGATAGCTTCACATTGTTCGAAATCTTTTGATCCGCTATAACTATGCGTACCTACTACTACTTAGGGAGATATTTTTTTTTTTTGCTAAACGATTTGTACCATTACTAAAGTATTTGATAAAATGTGACCGTTATTATTATTGCCATACTTCTAGTAGGGGGACAAATTAGTGCCATACTGGTACAAATCGTCCAAAATACGAACAAAATCTTACAATAAAAAAAAATTGTACACATTTGCCACCTCCCACAGGTATGGCATTATCAGACTTCTATTTAAGATCAGACAGAAACTGTTGAAAAAAATTTCAAGGTGGTACAAATAGTTTTGCAAAAAAAAAATTAACTCCCTTGCGGCGGTATGGCGTACATTTGGAACCGTCCGAAAAGTATGGCATGGTGATGTTCGTGAAAATCTACTCGACGAAGATTAGCTGCGCAAAAATTAGCTTAGTACAAATGGTTGAATTTTTTTTTTAATTAATGTGTTCGCGTAAGTCACACCGGAGAAGTATGGCATTACGCTACCGCCTACCTTTTTTTTATGGACTATCGGAAAATATAAGGATTTTTGTGGAACAAAACGTTCGACACTCGTATTTATCCGACACGTTCGACTAACGCCCACGCGATTGGGCCGCCGGTTACCAGCGCTATCACCATCATTTTTCTTTTTGTCATTACGTAGACCCCTGAAGAACCGCCATACTGGTACAAGTGACCCAATATTTTGTGTCACTGCCTCCCGGTCTATATCTGACAAATTAATTATTAAAACAATTGCCAAATTAAAACAATTGTCTTAATTTCGATGCCTCGGTTTTTGCTTGTTACTACCATGTCTACCTCTTTTAATACATACACCCCATACAATACGGAGCAAAAAAGTGTGGGCACTTTTTAACTTTCATAAAGCAATACAACACCATCAGAGATTTTTGTAATGCTTACTGATGCTTTTGTATTTTATTCCATTCTAGTGTTGATGCAATTATAGTTCATTTTTTTAAGCGTGGTTTATATTTTTTTTATTTTATACTTTTTAATCTTGATAAGTATAAGCATAAACTTATCAGTAGAGACATCTTTAAGATTGTAGACTTATTATTCCACCTAGCGACAACAGAATACAAATTTTTGTCCATTAACATTGTATACAACTATTATCACGTTGCTTTACACATTAGTCAGTAGTAATCTTTTTATAAATTCAAAATTTATTTGTCAAACATATGATAAAAAGATGGTACAATTGGTTTATGTCTCTATGTTCTGCCATATACTTGGCTTCCAAATATTAATCATGCGATTTTACATATCTTATAATTATTCAACATCGTGAATTAGTCATTAGATCATTTAGGTTGTCGTCAACCGAGTAATACGCTTTACTATCGATGGCTTTACTGCATAAATTTTTCTTTAATCCTCTTTTAAATAGATTGGGGCTTGTCATTTGTCTTAAAGAAGTAGGTAAGTTATTAAATATTCTTGGTGCCATACCAATTACATTCTTTTGTAGAAGAGCAGTTTTTTTTGGTAGACCTTACCCCGTATATTGGAGAATAAATTAGGATTAGATTTCCTTTTGGTATAAATATAATACTCTTTGGATTACATTTAACAAATATGGCCGCTGCTTAAATGTACGCAATTTTGACGATTATTGTAATCGCCGCTCGGCATCTACACCAACGTGGCCGTAAATTTTCGTTGATCGCAAATTTCGCAATGGGAAATGGGACGCTTTATTTGCAATGCACAATCCGCGGCCTATGACGTCATCGTGAGAGGTGGAGGGAGGATCAACCATTATATTTTTATGCTATCGTCAGATTGTTCTTCACGACGATATAAGAATAATTTTTGTATCTTTTAATCTTTCTCTCGTACGGGCAGATACCTATAAGTGAGCAACCTACTTTCCAAAACTGATTAACGCTCTGTAAAGTTGATTTTCGTCCGATTTGGACGCGATTTTACAGATGATTTTCAAATTGAGAGAAGTAATTTCCAACCGTATTTATGAAGGTATAAATAATTTAACTTGACTGTTGGTAAATTACCCTGAGCTGTGAGTTCCAAAACCACTGTTTCAACTTTCACGTTGCGTAGTCCAGTTGTACCCCATAGATACGGTTGGGAATCACTCGTATCCGTGTAAAAAGTAAACTCCCATTGTGAATCATTGAAACGTTGCCATAATCATTCCGCAGAGAGTAACAGTGATTTGATACTTAGCCTTCCTTCCTTCTTCGATGTGGAGACCGGATTTCGCATTATTGCATATCATTTCTCCAGAGTCATGTGTAAATACAGTCCTGTGCTTACATCTAAGTTTGGCGAAGCGCCATATTCAAGTTCTATGACGGCGTCGCGCGTCCTCGTTTCGTGTCCCAAGCCAGGTCGGGAGATTTGGTATACATCCTTATTTTTTAATAATTCGCTATTCATGAGCCTTTGCTGCACAATTCTTAACTCGTTTTCGTAAAACACTGCTAAAATATACACGTCGTTTTCGTTTCACTAGCTTTTGGTAGCAAAATCTAATTTCGACTTTAGGCGTTTTTTGTGTTAGCAGTTTGGCAACGAAATATACATTTTGTTTTCATACATTTTGTTAGATTCCATTCCGTTTTTCGTGACGCTCAATTTGAGAAGTCTAAGCCCCCAGTTATTTTGTGCTAAAATGAGGTTTTGCAATTAATCCCTTACTGCATGGATTTTTTTAATCGCTTCAAACTTATTCATGTGATTGTGTATCATAAAAAGTGTCCCATAAAAATAAAAAATTGTCGATTGAAACAGAAAAAAAACGCAATAAAAGCTTGAGTTACCATATTTGAAACACTGTCTAATACAATTTGAATGCCCTGCCAAATATGGATCTATATGTAATGAGGTGTTTCGTAGCTCATATTTATTATTATCATATAATCTATTTTTACCAAAAATATTTGAAAAAATATTAAAATAAAAACAATTATTATCATCAAAGTTAATTAGAAAACAATATTTTTGTACACAATGCTAAAGATTTACTCCAATACTCTCATATGAAATGATTTCAATTTAAAAGTTACGATCCTTATTAAGGCAAAAGTAGCAATTACACTTGCTGCAATATAAATGTAAATTTTGGCTGCAATTTTTGCAGAGCTGGCGATCATTTGTCCAAATGGGCCAGTGGCCTATGCCATCTTCAGTAACTTCTCGAGGAGGCAACTCAATACGTAGCCTTTTTGGTTTTCTTATTTTTTCTATATCGTGATCCAAATGGGATCGCCCCCTTTTTCGTGTTGTTGGCGTGAAAACTCCAGTCTTTTCCTGCATCAGGACATCAACAATGAATATATTTAAAATCTAATAACAGCATGTATGTATCGTCACGTTTTTTCTTATAATGGCGACGCCATAAAAGCCAACTGTTTACGGAAATTGAATCAAATGGAAAAAAATGCGGTGGTACTAGTTTTTGCTACTCATTTTAATTCTGTAGGACCCTAACATAGAATCCAATATCTCCTCCCCACCCATGTATTCATTGTATACTTTAACAGCTTTAGGGCGAGGAACATCGATTTTTGCCTTCTTTTCTTTTGAATATCTTTTCACAGTTGTCATAGGAACCTGGCCAACATAAGAGGAACATAAATTCACCAATTTTTTCATCAACACATGTAGTGACGCTCAATTCAACTTCATTGACTTCAGTGCATTTTTCCATGCAGAAACCTCTACCACGTTTTAATAGTTCTTTTGTACTTCGTTAACCCACGTGTTTCACTCTGTTTAATTGCATAGTATCTTCTGGTTGCAGTATCCCAACACTATGTAGGAAAGCCATAAGTGGCACACTGATGTACCAATTATCAATGAAAAGTTTGTAATTTAAATTTTTTGGTACTACTAGTATTGTTACCACTTTGGACACCCAGAATAGGACAGTTTACTGGCACATCTGCTCTGTGTTTTTCTGTAAATAGGTCGAAGTCATAACTGAAGCCAGGATCTCCACTCAAAACATAATTAAAGTATCCCCACTTATGCGGTTTTTTAGAATTATATTGTTGCATACTAGATGTTTTTGATTTGGTGGGTATCATTTGTTCGTCTACGGCCAAGTAGGGACTTCTTTAGGGACCACCAATAGTTGATCTCTCAGAATGTTATTTTTATTCTTATCTTATTTTTGGTAGTTTATCATAACTAGGCTCGTTAGGTTTAAGTTCTTTGGTTTTGTCAAACAAACTCTTCACTTCTTCAAATTTGTTACAAGTTAAAGTTGAAGCTACCTTTTCTATTAATATTTCTTCTCTCTAATATCGGCGCGTAGAGGGCAATTGAACAACATACATATAAATGATATTTCCTATAAATTTAATGATGTCATCCCTAGCTATATAATTTGCTTTTGCCGTCTGAACTTGTTGTGCGTACAGGTTGCTTTGTTCGTGTATTAGATTTAAAGCCTCTGTTGGAAAAGATACTTAAAAAAGTTCATTGGGGTTTGCAAATTCATAATTTCATCTGGGAGATCTTCACAACCTAAGAAACTGGTATTTTGGCTTTCATATTCAATTGACTTCTCGGTCCATGTCATTTTAGTCCGTTCTTGAGGCTCTTTTGTTTCCATTGTGTAAGGGAACTACATGACTGCGTAAAGAAAACTTTGAATTAAACACTGTACGAACCTTATTTTATATGACACTTAGGTATAGTTGAACACTTCCAGCAATGCGCTATCATTACGTTATTAGAAGTAGTCGTCCTTTCTATTCAGTTGCCGTGGCAAGACTGACTGTAATACTCTTGTGTCGCCACCGCTACGCCTGCTATCTACAATCAATCTATTGGTATGTCTATGGAAGAGATTTGTGGCGGTAGCGGGGCGGACACGTGTGCAAACAAATGCATTAAGCTAAGTATTTGTTTAGTTTCTATTTGATGTACTCTTATTAATCCTAAAATATACTTAAATTAACAAACAATAACCTCAAAATAGTTACTGCATTAGTATGTTTCCTAACATTTGTGACTTTTTTCTGTTAGTAATTTATATATATGTAGATGATGATGGTTCTTCTAAGTTTATCACTTCTTCAACTTCGTCAGAAAAAGTATCGACTTGAGTATCTTCTTTCAAATATATAACATCTATACCTGACAAATGTTTCCATCTTTATCAAAATAATCAGATTCACTGTCTGTTTCTTCAATGGTAGCAGCTGTCCTAAAAGAGGAGGAGTTATATTCATCAACATCTGACTTTTCATTTTCACTTTCTTCAGGAAACAAATAAATAACACTAGTCAACAAAATAAAACTTTTTTTTGTGTTTGTTATTTAATGACTATATTCTGATTTTTTACATTGAAAAATAACCAAAAACTCAATTTATAAAAAAAAAAGTTTGCTTTTGTATTTTATACTTTGATGAAAAAAATACACGATTTTGCCAAATGCTTAGAGGTACCATTTTTAAAAAGCAAACTTTATGAGACAAAAATATTGTTTCTTTCATACATTAGGTATAAGAAATGGAAACCGGGTATACAGAACTCAGGCACAAAATTGTTGTTGCCATGTGTAATACGCCCCCGGATTTTTTATTATGCCTGTAATTAAAAAAAGATTTACTTACGGTTTAACAATGACAATAACAATACATACTTTAAGTTGAATATACAGAATATTTCAGGTAAAACGGAACGTAATAATTACTTTATCTACGGCTCAGTTATAAAGATATTTAGCCAAGCAATTGCAGACCTATTTCGCTACTCCCAACCATTTCCAAAGTGCTTGAAAAACTAGTGAACAAAAGGTTAACAAACTACGTAGAGAAGTCCAAGCTTATTAACATCACCCAGTATGGTTAAGGAAGGTCTACACAGGATGCTGTACTCAAACTCACCTCTATGATCACAAAGATCATCTAGATAGATGATGGAGAGAGATGTGTCGGTGTTTTTTTGGACCTTCAAAAAGCATTGGATACGGTCTCCATTCCCATACTGCTCAAACGTCTGGAAAATACTGGTGTTACGGGTACGGTACACTCTTGGATTGAAAAATATATAACAACTATAGTCAGAAAGTAATATGTACGTATGGAGTCCCACAAGGCAGCACGCTTGGACCTACTCTGTTATTGATTAATATCTCAGTACAGTGTTTGTGACTAATACAGAATAATCAAATAGGAATCAATGCATCCGACATGCTGATGTTTGCAGGCGACACTATGGTTGTTTTTCATGCCAATACATGGAACCAAGTTAAGCGGCTTACTGAGGAAGGACTCTCTAACATAACTTCGTGGCTTGAAGATAACCTGTTAACTCTAAACACCATGAAAACAAATTACCTATGCTTCAGCAAAACTGCTGTCACTAACCCTTAGAACTTCAGCATAATAATACACAAGTACCCAACAGGCATAGACATCCACACCGTAATACATGGAAATTTGTAAAACCCAGTAGGACCACAGTATCTCAATATCTTGGAGTTAGTGTTGATGATAAAGTCATCACATCACTATCCTTGCGGTAATACACGTTTTTAAAAATCTTAGGATCGCTGCAGATCTCAAGTTATTAATCTCAGTTTATAAGGCTATAGGCCAGTGCATTCTTTCATATTGTGTGACTTCATGGCGCGGAGCTCCAAAATCATACACCATAGAAATTGAAAGAGCTCAAAGAGCGGTTTTTAAGGTATTATTGTGTTTACCATTCCGTCATCCTACTGTGTAACTCTACAAAGAGGCAGAAGTTTTGTCTGTACGCAATTTGTATATCATATAAACTCTGTGTAAATATTACAGAGTAACTGTGCCCATTTTAAAACTTCTTCTTTTACCTCTAAACGTATAAAACGATGCCCGGTTCCAAATACTAAAACTGAATTTGCTCTCAGGCAAAATGAACATCTCGCTCCGACAATATACAATAAAATTTAACAAAAAGACACAAATATTGGTACTTACAAACTCATTATTGAATTTCTAAATGTACACCAAATATGTTACTAATTTAATTAAGAAAACTTGGGGAGAACCTGTTTACCCACAACACGGGGCAACCTAATGTGTGAAGCAGTGCTACTACAGATTTGTAAATTAAATAAATAAATTTATATTTAAGACTGCTTTAGTGCTTATGCATAGAGTTCCATATTTGGTCAAGCATTAATACAAACGGCAAAGCATATAGGTAGTTCTATATTTACCATAAGCATATAGTACTATTCCATTTTGGGAACAAATTTTCACCAAGATATGGATCATAATACTTACGTGTTTTACTGGATCATAATTTTTCATCCTCAATTAACTTATTTATTTTCATTCAGAAAACAACCGAAATAGTTTTGGCAAATTATTCAAAATCACTCAGTACAAAAAATGGCCGAATGACAAGTTCTGTTATAAAAATATCAAACCAAAATAAGATAGAGTTCGCCAGCGTTTCTGATACGTTCCGTTTTCCCATACTGATCATGGTAGCTCACACCACGTATCACAGATGCTGTGAAGCGTATATTTCAACACAATATGATAGTTCGTCAGATTTGAAACGATATGCGGTAATGGGTTAAATTGCTACGCTGCTCAGAAGGAACGCGCTTTGATGAATTCATTCAAGAACGCCAGTTCTTGGCAATACTGAGCACAGCCAAAAAAATATATAAAAAATATAAAGTGAAAACAATGAGCGACGCGGTTTTTTGAATATTTTTTTAAATAAATCGATTTTATACAACCAAACCGTAATATATAGCAAAGAAAATATAATCACAAATCGACAGGTATGTAAATTATTCCGTAGACTGTTCTGTTACGCTATCACTACATATCTATTATTATTATGCCATGTAAGATAATTTCGAAAAGGTTCCCTTGCCGGAGGCCATAAACTATATAATTCGTGTACCCTTGCGCCCCCTTTTAGTTAGAGAGTATGACTCTGACCATGGGTCAACAAAATAGATTCACCCGAATTTTCAACGGCGTAGTAGCGGTAGGGGACTCCTCCGGCATATGCCGTATAGAATTTCCAGTACCCTCGCTAATAAGCTCCTAGTTGATTTTTTTTTTCACAAATCTTACTAAACCTTAATAAACTATACTCATAAATTGCACCTGAATAACCTGTTTTTATGGATTATTATTATTCAGATTTTTTTCAATAATTTTGCTGGTTTTTGTGATGAAAAATTAAAGGGGTTAAATAGTAACATATCGTCAGAGCTAAGTTGTATCTCAAATGGTTCTCAACAAAACTACATTTAAAATTAACATAAGCTAATAGGTTGTCCTCAGAAGGAAAAAAATAATGCAGTGTTTACTTTTCTGCTCTCACTTGAAGAAAGGTCTGATTTACATAATTGAAGCCTAGTGTCAAAACTGGTTTTATTTTCTTTCAGAATTGCTTCTGTTATGTTGACTTTAGTACTGACCTTTTATGACAGGTGATTTTCTGTAAAACAACAATCCATTTCCATCTAAAACTTCCTGTAGGACCGCTATGATGAAAACCTCATGGATATTATTACTGTTTTCAGAGGTGGATTTAATATTTATAGTGCCCTAGACAAGCACCTTATCGGTACCCCTCTAGCGGCCATAGTTTAAAAATTAGAACTAGTATACTAGTAGTAAGTAGTATACATTGATGATCTTGACAGCAGTTAGTGTTACTACATGATTGAGTGATATAACTTGTAAAGTTTAGTCAGCGTTAGCAAAGAGAGTGCCCAAAATCCTATGTTTTTAAGAAACATTAAACTTTTTATGTTTTCTGTAAATATAAAATCCCACTAAGCAAGACAAAGTTGCAATAACATTGCTGAACATTACATTTTAGAGCTTGTAAGTTTCAAATGCAAGGTTGCAACATTCCAGAGTATCATAGTAGTATCATAACTTTAAAATATATTGTTGCATTAATATGTTGTTTAATTAATAAAGTTTTAGTAAGTCTAAATTAAACATTGACAACTTTAAGTTAACTACTGCAAAAATGATTTTGAATAGAATTCATATATATTGTTGCTGGTCTTTTTTTTCCAGCAGGACATCTTTTGTTATAATATACCCCTCATTGTTGCAATTTGTTTATTGCATCTATCTTACATATGCAACTTGCATGCAAACTTGTATTCAGTTATTGCCACAAAGAAATTTCTTAAACTATGTCAATTTGGTGGTGGTGGTGAAGTCAAAAGGTGTATTATTTAACCAACAATATCTCTTACACATACCACTACATACTCTTACTTAAATCTATTAAATGATAAATAGGAATACAGAAAATATTGTAATTGATGAGAGAACTCATGGGACTCCAACCTGCAACCTCTAGCACGGCAGTTGGCCACTCTAAAAACAAACCACGAAGCTCACATCTTAAGTTAATAAATATTAAAATAATATCAATATTTCAACCAGGGAATGAGCCAAGATTTTGACAGTGTGTCATACTGATGCTTTTTTTACTGACCAGGATTATGATATTAAACGCATTAAAGAACAGAATGCACCTTTTATAAATATTTCAAAATCTATCTTCTATATATGTATATTAAAATGAATCCCTGTTTCCCTTGGTCACACAAAAACTTCCGAACGAGACAACTAATAAGACAAAAAAAAAATTCTGCAACATCATGAAAGTATCTATAACCTTTCTAAAAAGAAGATAAGGTTGCTCAAGTCTAGTTGCTCGGTAAATCAATTTAAACCCAATTAGTTGGTATAAACATACATTGGTAACATTGTAGAAAAGTTAAAATAATTATATTGCTAAAATCAAGTTGTGGTTATTTTTGTATAAAATAGTACAGTAACTTTAGTTAGGAAAGTGACAGTAATTTAATAAAATGATGTTTTAAAATAAACATTGCTGCAATATTGCACTCCTAACATCACATCACTATTTTGCAACAATATTAAATTCATCTCATTACATAACATCTCAATAAGTTTGAGAATTTATTGCTGCAAAGTTTTTTAAACTACATATTTATTATAAATTTTAATACATATCATTGCAGTTACATCAATTATGTTTTAAGTTTTGATTACATTCAAAGTAACCATAAGATGCAAGTCACTTGTCATATTCCAGCTATGTCAAGTCTGAAACTTGCAAATGTGTCATATATAAACTTACTAAAACTTGCTGTAAGTGTCATGCTCAGTGGGATATATTATACCTATAAACCACCCAGAAGTAAATATGCGAATGATAATGAAAATTACAGCATCGAAATCCGTTGCGAAGCTAGTTCAGAAGATCCAAGCGTATTAAGGTACAGAAATGGGACACAACTTTGGTTTATGCTATGGTATACATAGGTACATACCAATGTATAGGTAGATCAGGCGATGTACGAATAATCAAAAAGGCAAAGCACACTTCGGAAGCTCTACGTCTCTATAGAATTAAAGAATCTTTATAAATTGTGTAAGTAGCCATACTAGGTCTTACTGACACAATTATTTTTTTGTTACTTTTCAAAAATTTCGCGTCACTTTGTAACCTCGCGCCCTAGGTACGTGCCTAGTTTGCCTTAGGAATAATCCATCTCTGACTGTTTTAATGCAATTACTCATCCAACATCTGTTCACAGAGCCACAAAAACACCAAAATTAGAAAATCACATAAATATCATACTGACATTAAAGCCAAAAGGAAAATAAACCATATTTGATATTAATTTTAACATCTTCACTGCCACTGAAATTACCTGTACCACCCCCATAATTTACTGTTTTACTGTTACATAAACTGACACAAAAAAAAAAGAGTTGTGGATGTGCCCCCATATTTTGATTTGAAGTCTTTGTAATCAAATTTAATGTATTTATTTTCAAGTTATTTACATAAGATTAATTATTACGGGTAAAATAGAACCCAATACCTAGTTTCGCTGTTGTGAACTGCAAAGTAATATCTACATTCCATTCTCTTCAAAACTTAAAAAAACATGGTTCAGGATAATTACTCTTATCCTCTTTTTATTTTCTGTGCATACAGCATTGAAAATATGATTAACATTTTGAATGAAAAAATAAAATCTTCCAAGTGCTAGTCGGACTCGCGCACATGGGGTTCCGTACCATTATCTATGAAAAAGGCAAAAAAAGTATGTTTGTAGTATGGGAGCCCCACTTAAATATTTGTTTTATTTAGTAAATACAAAACTAAATATTCTGTGAATATTTTAAGTGTCTAGTTTGTAGTATGGCAGCCCCACTTAAATATTTGTTTTATTTAGTAAATACAAAACTAAATATTCTGTGAATATTTTAAGTGTCTACCTCTTCCGTTATCAATATTGAGCAAAAAAATCACTTTTGTTGTATGGGAGCCCTCTTAAAAATTTATTTTATTCTGTTTTTTAGTATTTTTTGTTATAGCGGCAACAGAAATACATCTTCTGTGAAAATTTCAACTGTCTATCTATCAGGGTTTAATAGATACAGCCTGGTGGCAGACGGACGGATGGACAGCAGAGTCTTAGTAATAGGGTCTCGTTTTTTACCCTTGAGTATGGAACCCTAAAAACCAATACTAACAATTTTTTATTTCTTTAGCCCATAAGAGGTATCTCCAAATTTTTTTTACTTTTATTAATTTTACAATAATTGCTTAATTTATTTAGTTCAATATGTAGATAATCTTAATAATACTTGAGCAAGTAACTATTTAACTGCATCCATAATTATGATTATAATCTCTGTTCGGTAAAATAAGCGGTGACGTATTCTCTTCGTACGACGGAGTGCGCGCCGACTCGCGCCCAGTGTGCAAATTAGTTCTGGAATAGTCGCGGACGCCTTCGCACGCATCCGTGTACTCACACCCGCGTATTGCGTTCTTAGTAGGATTTGCTCAATTTTGAATTTTCAGAGGACTTCTGAAAAGTCAGTACAAATTAAATCCCGCGTTCGATTCGTTAGTGTCGTTAGAAGAGTGATTTAAGCGGCATGTGTTCCAGTGACATACCGACGTGTGATGTCGTCACATAGCGTCGCGACGCCCGGGTACACCTTTTCCTCTGCGCACAGTAACAGGGACCGTCACGGTGACGCACTCAATGTTTTTAATACTAAACCCTACTTGTCTATTTTTTAGCAGATTCCTAATGTTTTAAAGTAAGTTTCCTTCCCTTAGAGTAGGCCCCTTCGTAGATATCATAAACACAGACTGCTGCCTAGGTTCCTAGTTCGGCCGCGACGTGCCCTACTGACTGCGCTACAAGGCAAGTAATATTGTAAAACAATCTCTTATAACAAAATTGGATTTATATCATTTTCAGTTTATCACTATGAATTTCACATTTTAGTGTTAACACAAACTCGAAGTCATTATGCTATAAACTGACAAAGTTTAAGATTCTGCTGTTAAAACTATTAACAAGCCTTTGTCACTCGGTGGTTACTATTAAAATCTTTTGACACCTCAGTCTTTATTTACTGCTAACAGTAAGACAATCAGAGGACTATCACACACAAGTCGGTCTAAGCGTCGCACAGCAAAACCTGTGTCTGTTGCTAATGTCGCATAAGTTCACAGCATTTTAATATGGCAACTGTATTTTCATGTTAAGCCATGAGAATGGAAAAGTTTGTTGGACTACTCACTGACACATTTTTTACTTTTGACTTTTGTATGATTGAATGGAAATAAGTATAATCTGGACCCCTATTATAGGTACTCTATCTAAGGATGTTTAAAGATAAAGCTTAATATTATACATAATATAGTACATGGTATTAGGTAAATTAAGAAAGCTTTTTTAGGCCAGCTTAGATTTAGTGTAGTTTAGTTAGGCCTTCTATGGCGCGGTGGATTTTGCTGTAAGCCAGCGATGGTGCATGTGTTGTCTGTTAGCGCTATGACTACTCCTTGCTAAACATTTCATTTCTTTGATCAAAACGGTATATTAAAATATTGGAAATAAATTGGAATACAAAATTGGGCATTGCCATATGCAGTACTTAAATGGTTATAAAAAGAACCGGGACTTGAAATTTTTGCCCTACCAAAGATGTCGAAAGGCTATTTGCTTCGAAGTTACTAAATTATATTAATTCTGTGTTAAAGATAGGTACATTTAAATATTTAATAAAGCTTTGTGAGAAATTGTGCTATATAGAATGATAGTTTTGTTTTATAATCTTATAAAGCAACCCTGCTGCCAACACGGGCTAAACACGTGATCACATGAACCAGAATAACAAGAGCTCTCCGGTCATATTCTTTTGTGTGCGACACGGTCCGTGTAGGTTCATGTTTGTGGTTGCCCAGTTAGTCATATCTTAAGCAAGACAATGTAGGTATATGTGCGGCGCATTGAAATGACATTATTACTTATTGCGTTAACAACAGAGTATCGAAGCTGCCTTATAATGATTTTTCCGACAAGTACTATTTCTTATTCTGTCCTATTTATTAAGATTTATATTACGTACATAAAATTCTATATTTTTTTAAATTATACTTGTTACAGTATAAATATGGATGAAATGGAACCACAATCACCATGGAAAAAACCAAACGAAGTTATGAAGTTACACAGACTGAAGAAAAGAAAAAAAGCTCTACAAGTTAGTTTTATTTACCAATACTCTTACTGTTCTGTTAATTACATACTAATAATAATAAGATAAAAGTGTTTGTTTGTTATTTTATAAATTAAGAATGGCTAGCAAAGCTATTTCACTTGCATTAGTCAACACCTCGCTTAATATCATAGCTATTTTATTTAGTGATATGCTGCTGGTGTGTATGCAAAAACACAGCTCACTGATTACTTCTGCTATTTTGTCTTATATTATAAAAGTTGGAATTATTGGAACAAGATTCTGAATGCCTCCAGTTAATATAAAAATTGGGCTGTCATGAATTTTCTATGGAGTAAACCAGCTGGTACCCTTCTTATTAAGCTGTGCTAAATATTACACATCTGAAACTATGGGACATAGCTAGTTATTCATAAATGGACTCTTACTTAAACCTGTTTATTTTTATAGGAACGGATGAAGCAACCGCTAGTGTCAACCAGTGAAGCACCAAGTGACCAAAAGTCGATAGATTTAGATTTCTCTAGAATTATTGATGGCGATAAAAGAAAAAATCCATTTTCTAAGTATGTATACATAGTTCTGCAATGACTGGTTTACCTTTTATTTTTAGTGTTTTTTTTTTTTTGAACGCGCTAATCTGGAACTACCAGTCGTATTTGGAAAAATCTTTTTTCATTTGATAGCCCAATTCTTGAAGAAAGTTATAGGCTATTCAACATGACACCCTTAGGAGCTGAGCAAAAAGAAAAAAGTCAGAAATGACCTTAAGCGAAAACGAAGTATTAGTGCGGGCGCACGATGAAAACTTTTCAAGGACAGTTTTGACTAACTTTTCTTTATAGGATTGTGCTGCAAATTTGCATGCACTTTGGGCTTATCTTTTGTTTATATATATATTTTAACTTCACTTGTTACTAATAATATTCTTGTCAAATATTACAGAACAAAATTACAGCAAAGCAAAAAACTTAAACTAGAAGAAGACTTATTACTAGATGAGTCCTGTGACAAAACTTTATTTACTTTGCTCAATTTGCCAGCAAAGATACCTGAAAAAACACCACAACAAGTCAATACAGACAAACTTTCTACATTCTCAAATCTTTTACAGAAGTACACAGCTGAACATTCAGTAGAACCTGTAAGTATAGTTTAGAAGTTATACTACTGGCGGATTCATGATCATTAAAATAGAACAAGTACTTCTCCAATAACTAGAGAGCTGAATGGCACAGAGATAATAATAATACTAGATTTAATGCTAACGTAAATGGAAAACCATCAAAACCTGAATTTTCAAAGATGTGAAAGTTGGGATGTTTCTCAATCACGCTTTAACCACTGGACGGATCGCGATGAAATTTGGCACATATTTAGGTTAGGTCCTGGAATAGGACATAGGCTCCTTTTATCCTGAAAAATTTAAAAATTCCAGTTGGAACTTACAGCTATAGCAAACTTCATTAGTTTAATTAAGGAGTTGACATAGAAATTCCACGCTGATAACCTAATTTAGGGCGGGTGGAGCCCTAGCATAATCTAGTATTAAATATGGGATAGAAAATATTTATGTTAATCATAATTATGCAATCTTCATGAATATCCTGACATCTATGTATGTATTTATGTATAGGATAGTTGCAGACTCTTGCAGCACCTTGGAACTAAAAAATAATAAAACTAGCAGGTGAAGCTCGTTTCGTACAGATTCGTAAATAAACATATTTATTATTTTTGGTTTTTAATAGAAATCATTAGCTTTCGGCTTGTAGCGCGTTGACGTTTTATAGATAATTTAGTTCACACGGTAGTAATTAAAAATATTTGTGCTTGATTTTTTTCTGTAACCAAATAATTCAATACCTACTCACGACAAAAATTGGGGGTAATTAATGCGAACCCCCTCCTGGACCGAACAAATTATCTAAGGATTTGCAAGAGTTGTGGTTTTTGCCTAGTAATAGCGTACGAGACGAGTAATAAAATCTAAGCACTCTTGTGTATACATGTCACTTCTCCAGCCCTAATCCCTTATATTAATCAATGGGACAAGATATAGCTTAACCATAAATAACTATGAATGCGAATATAATCGTGGTATTTTTTACTGTTATCTGTTAACTGCTAAACCATTAAATAAATCTTGTTGAAAGTTGGCTAAAATATAAATTTCATATTGAGGAAATCTATCATTTCCAAATCGAATTATGTAAAATCCCAAAGTAGGAACTCATGGCCTTGAAGAATAAAAGTAGCAGAGAACAGTTCAAAGTTATTTTTTTTCTTATGCTGCAGTGTTTCTGCTGATAAAAGATTAGTCTTTCAGCTTGAAAGTAGTTGCCAGTATTAATAGTCTATAGTATTTCTGTACACAAGTAGTCACCAGTGTCGGTAGTATATGTTGATGATAGTTTTGAATTTTAAAAAATGATATAAAATTTAAGCTTAATACATGCTAACTTAATATAAATAAAAACTGTCTTTTGACTCTTGCATTTTTAATATATGTAAGCAGTAACAATCATGTATTTTTTTTAGATTCGTACGTTGTATAGATACTACGTCATCGCCTACTTTAGACACCTCACCTCGAGCTCGGTTCCACCAGACGTGCCTGTACTGGCAACACCCACACCTACCGTGGCTAGATTTGTTTCCTCGGTCTTCTGGAAAGAATAAAAGTAGCAGAGAACAGTTCAAAGTTATTTTTTTTCTTATGCTGCAGTGTTTCTGCTGATAAAAGATTAGTCTTTCAGCTTGAAAGTAGTTGCCAGTATTAATAGTCTATAGTATTTCTGTACACAAGTAGTCACCAGTGTCGGTAGTATATGTTTTTGCTATCTAGAAGAAGATACCAATGTTGGTAGTCTATGGTTTTCTATTTTAAATAGTAGTTTGTAATGTTACTTGTCTATAGTCTACATTTCAAAGCAGAAATTAGTATATTTGTGTATATTTTTATTACAACATAAAATTTTCATGGTAAATTGAAATGCAGCCCTTTCTATAACATTAAAATAGATTATATCTTTTCTTTTCAGCAAATAGAAGAAAAGAAGTACAATTACCTGCCTATTGATTGGGCATTGAAAACTAGATTAAGATTAATGTCTCCAAAACCTTTCGCATGGACCTCAAAATTAAAAGCCAGTGAAGAAGCTTCAGGAATTACTGGGTAGTTATTAAACACCTTCCCATTTATAAAAAAAGAAATAGACTTGGTTTCTAACGGTCCACAAATATTAATTTTAAAAGTACTTAAATAAAAATTGCCAATAATTGTTAGTAGTGGCAATGAAGCTCAATTTGGGACAATATCAACCACAATTGCATACTGTTGAAAATGATATCCTTACCAGCCTTCATACGTCCCTGCTGTTGAGACACGGCCCAGTGCGGATTGCGGTCTTCACATACGTATTTTTGACGTATGCAGGTTTCTTCACGATGTTTTCCTTCACCGATAGGCCAGTATTGTGAACGAACATCGTACTTGAGAAATTAAGAAAAAGACTTGTTGGTACACGCCGCGTTCGGACCTCCGCCTCTAAGAACACGAGACAGACACCGAAACCACTAGCTCACCATTGACAATGATATTTGGAGTATATGACTCTACAATCAAAATAAGCAACCTAAATGATAGTTTTGAATTTTTAAGAATGATATAAAATTAAAGCTTAATACATGCTAACTTAATATAAATAAAAACTGTCTTTTGACTCTTGCATTTTTAATATATGTAAGCAGTAACAATCATGTATTTTTTTTAGATTCGTACGTTGTATAGATACTACGTCATCGCCTACTTTAGACACCTCACCTCGAGCTCGGTTCCACCAGACGTGCCTGTACTGGCAACACCCACACCTACCGTGGCTAGATTTGTTTCCTCGGTCTTCTGGAAAGGTGGCCGCCACTAGCATTATAGCCACTAATACGGAAATCAAACAGGCGCTACACAGAGAGTGGACGGAAAGCTTTAGATCTTTGTTTCAGGTTAGGATGAAGTGAACCTATACTCTTGTAATGAATACATGGATATTTAACACCCTCGCAGCCTAGTTGGTAGTGTGGCCAGCTACTTTGCAGAGGGTGTGGGTTCGATTCCCGCACTGGACAAACATTCATGTGATAATATAAACATTTGTGTTTGTCTTGAGTCTGGGTGTATTTATGTATGATATGTATGTATTAACAAGAAAAAAGTTATATTTATGTATTTGTATTTGTTGTCTGGTACCTATAACACTAGCTTTGCATACTTTGGGGCCAGAAGGTGTGTGTAATGCCCAAAATATTATAAATATTATGACCCAAATTTGTTAGTTATCAAAGTAACTTCTTATATTCTCTTAAACTGATTTATTTATTTATAAGGTCCTTTTTAATTTCCTGACAACTAAAATGACTGATTACAATATATGAGTGTGATAGTATTAAGTAATTTAATCATTTAAAACAATTAACTGAAGTTGGTACTTTTAATAAAAAAATAAATAAAATCTTATAAGAAAACCTTCAATAAAGGAGACCGATAAAAAAAATATGGAACCTTTACTATAACAAAGTAGGTAAATAAATAACCAATAAGAAGTAGACATATATCGTTGAACAAAGGAGACCGGGCAAGAAAGTATTGAACGCGTAACCAATAACAACCAGATATATTACATTGCAGTGCCCTTCTCGTAACTGTCACTTATTACTATGGGTGTCAGTCTCAAATTGCTCTGGGAAAAAAACTTACAACTAAAAGAAAAACCTATATCATGTTAGTAAAAAATCGTTAATTAAAGTAAAACGTCGTTTAAATTTCGTATCGTAGGAAAAATAGTTACTTGCGTGGACGCCGGCAGCGCATAAAGGTCGATGATTCTCTATCTGACTGGTGCAACACGGCCGCTGGTCGCTGGTGTTCCGCAAGGGGGCGTTTTGTCTCCTCTCCTGTTTGCTATTTTCATTAATTCTATAACATCTCAACTATCTTCTCTTACCATCTCTATGCAGACGATCTTCAGATTTACGCACAAACTCCTATCAGTGAACTGACAAATGCTAAATTTTGAAATGGAGTGAATCCTATGGCCTCATTGTTAATCCTACGAAATCACAAACAATGATCGTAGGCAGTTCTATTCAAGATTGACTGGAACGAACTCCCATTAGTAACTGTGAACGGAGTTTCTATCCCTTACAAAGACACAGTTAAAAACCTAGGTATATTTATCGATCGAACACTATCTTGGGGTTCGCAAATAAAGGAAGTTAGTCAAAAAATATTTGCTACAGCCAAATTTTTAGGTGGTTGCGCAACTTCCTACCAATTCCCACTAAAATTGCTCTTGCACAACCTCTTCTTCTGCCTGTTCTCGACTATGCTGATGCTAGTTATGATGACCTTACTGAGGAGCAGCTTAATAAACTTGAGCGACTTCAGAACTTCTGCATTAGATTCATATTTGGTCTACGTAAGTACGACCATATTTCCGAATTCAGATCAAAGCTCAAGTGGCTCCCAATTTGACTTCGCCGGGATGCTCATGTTCTCTTTCTTCTGTATAACGTCCTATTCAATCCAAACACACCGGTATACTTAAAGAAATGTTTTAATTTTATTGGAAATATTTCTTGAGGCTACTAGCTGGATGCTAAAAACTCCTTTGCATTATTTACAATCGTATAATTATTCTTTCACGGTAAAGGCTGTTAGATTATGGTACGCTTTACCTTTGGAAATAAAAAAAGCAAAATCGAAAGCAATATTTAAAAATCTTGTTATTACTATTTACCTGAAAGACTATAGAGAAGATAACATCACTACCTATATTTGTTTATATATATTCACTTATACGTAATAATTATTATAATTATATTTATTATACATGCATATTTATATATGTACATATATTTACTTATATTTATACAAACATTATTGTATGATATATATACTTCCTAATAACTGTATCGACACACACCTATGTTTAACTTTATTATTTCCTCAATACCCAAAGGTTGTCTGGAAGAGATCGCTTTAAAGCGATAAGACCGCCATTTGTTTTCTTTATTTATAAACATATTTTTGTGAAATTATTTTGTTGGTGTAATAAAGTATATTATTTTAATATAATTATTATTAAAGAGAGGTAGGGCACTGCAATTACTCGCTCGAATAAGCTGCCTCAACAAATAAAGCGGGGCATAGCGAGTACTTGCTCGAATGAGCGGCCCGAACTGGGGAAGTACCTCCACCTTACAGAAAACCGCGGCCACAATAACACTAACATTGAGTAGTGCTGTGTTCCTGGCGGTGAGTAAGGTTGCCAGAGCTCTCTTTGAGGATTCGCTGCACGGACAGCGGAGGACCGGCGGTGCTTATCGCTGTCATTGCTCGTCGTAGACGCGGCGTGCTGGTTCGGCGGTCAGGGAGACCTTATGAAACGGCTGACCGCTGGCCGCCCGCAGGTTGAACGGGTTCCCGAACCCAGGGATCACTTATCCTCCGCCCTGGGAGGCTGATCCGCCAGCCTGTGTAAAGTCTCTGAAGTGGTAGTCGTGCCGGAGAAGGAAACCGGAGTGGACCCGGCTACTACAACAGAAGGGGATCAGGGGCCCTTCCGCCCGCCGTGCCAACAACCGTATCATCTGTGTTGAGCTTCGGCAGTCTTAGTACCGCACCTTTTTGTCTTCTTAACTGTCTGTGCAGTGAATCCTCATCCCTAGTCTAAGTAACTTTATATACAATGGCCAGAAATAGAAAAAGGAAAAGAGTTTTTACAGCGGCTACTCCATACACATACAATGTGGATTTTTGCAATATCAGGGGTATTCACGCAAATCTTAATGCAGTCCACCATCACCTCGAGACTGCGGAGCCGACCATCCTCTTTCTAACGGAGACGCAGATATCCCGCCCGGCCGACACATCAGACCTTCATTATCCCGGCTTTTTGTCCGGCAGACGCATACGAGCCGTGGTTGACGGTAGTTGCTCTGATAGCATGGACATTAATGCTGGTGTCCCAAGGCTCTGTGCTGTATCCTACGCTGTTTCTACTGCACATCAATGATATGTTGCAGATCAACAACATACATTGCTATGCAGATGACAGTACTGGAGACGCTTATTACACGGGCCGTGCAAGAATCCCTCGTTCTGTTGTGGAGGAAAAACGTGAAGAACTTGTGTCTCAAATCGAGATCGGTCTGTCCAAGTTCTCTGACTGGGGACGGGAAAACTTGGTCCGATTCAACCCTTCAAAGACACAAACGCGTTCACCGCTAAGAAAACCCCATTCACTGTAGTCCCACAATTCCAGAACACTCCCCTCTCCATCTCCAAGAGCATTGGGATCCTGGGCGTTCACATCTCCAGCGATGTTCAGTTCCGAGATCACTTGCTAGACAAGGTAAAGCTGGCGTCCAAAAAACTTGGTGTACTCAACAGAGCGAAGCAGTACTTCACGTCGGGGCAAAGGTTGCTGCTTTACAAGTCGCAAGTCCGGCCCTATATGGAGTACTGCTGCCATCTCTGGGCGGGTGCACCCGGATACCAGCTTGGCCCTTTTGACTCGGTTCAACGACGGGCTGTGAGAATTGTCGACGATCCCAAACTCACTTGCGGTATCGAGCCCCTAACTCTGAGGTGAGACTTTGCCTCCCAACACCGCTTGTACAATGGGTTGTGTTCTGAGGAATTGTTCGAAATGATGCCCACGGCTACTTTCTACCATCTCACCGCTCGCCATTGGCAGGGAATTCATTCTCACACTTTAGAACCTAAATGGTCGCGTACAGTGCGGTTTCAGAGAAACTTCCTCCCGCGAACGCTTAGGTTGTGGAATGAGCTCCTGCCAAGGTTTTCTCTAAGGACTACAGTATGGGGTTCTTCAAAAAAGAAGTTTTATTTTTATATTTTATTATCTACTTTATTGCATTGCACACATTACCTTTTATTATGTTTTTTTATTTTAAATCCTTCACCCAAAGGTTATCTGTGTGAGATCGCTTCATAGCGATAAGATCGTCATTTATTTTTTTTCCATGTAACTATTGTTTCTATTACATTATGTGCAATAAAGTATATTATTATTGTTATTGTATTGGTCGTTGGAGACATTCCGTGAAATAAATGACTTTTTTTTAAGCTGTAACTTTTTCTACAACGATTTCAGACTAGCCGCCATACTTAGAAATGATGGCCATGAAAAGAGTTTTAGAGACATATGTCCATTCGTTATTGATCGATGGGGACAGTGTCGCATCCTCCTTTATGTACAAAGTACTAAACCACATTAAATTTTGACTGAGTTTGAATAACGTTTTTCTCTTACCGTCCGTTCACACCTCCACTATGTTACCACTTACGTATTTAGAATTGTAAAACGTGTTACAACTCGGGCGAATTAACATTACACCTGGCCGCGTAAAGTCTATTCAATGTAGAGAGTGCAAAAAACGTTGCAATTTGCATCATCAAAATATATGGGGAGACCACAAATGGGGTTTTCCCCTTGCACTCCTTTTTAGTTACACTAAACATTTTTTTGCACACTCTACATTGAAAAGACTTCACGCGGCTAGGTTTCATATTAACTCGCCCGAATAGTACGAGCGTCCTTAATGAACGGTAATATCAGGCGGATGGTAATCTGATTGGCTATTTTGGTGGTATTTCAAATGTATCCATAAACGAACTAATGCTAAAATTGATTTCTACTTATACAGTTAGTGCGTACGCTACATTGTCCGTACTTCTATCTTTGCGCGAATACGTTTACGTGCATGTTCCGCGCGGCCGGAATCTGCGGTGCGCCGGAACCCTGCGCACTGCTCGCCCCCACCACCAGAGGGTTCCGACAAGCGCTTCGGCAAGAAGGTACTTTCACAACCATTGATGTAAAGGTATGACCGAGTGAATGCTTACAAATTTTGTTTTTCATATCAGGAAAAACTATCTCTATCTGTTATTACTTATGAAAACTACATGTGAAATATAGTGACCTTTTCTCAGCTCTAATTACGCATTTTATTTTACTTTTATTGTAATTTTTACACTCCGTTATAATATAATATAATAAGGTTCAGAGAAACTTCCTCCCGCGAACGCTTAAGTTGTGGAATGAGCTCCCTGCCAAGGTATTCTGCAAGGACTACAGTATGGAGTTCTTCAAGAAAGAAGTTATTAGATTTCTGAAGGGTCGGCAACGCGCAAGTGATACCCCTGGTGTTGCAAGCGTCCATAGGCTACGGTGACCGCTTACCATCAGGCGGGCCGTAAGCTTGTTTGCCACCTTACTGGTATAAAAAAAAAAAAAAAAAAAAAAAAAATGAAGTTATTGGATTTTCGAAGGGTCGGCAACGCACGAGTGATACCCCTGGTGTTACAAGCGTCCATAGGCCACGGTGACCGCTTACCTAAGGCGGACTGTGTGCTTTTTTGCCACCTTAGTGGTATGAAAAAAAAATTAGGTTAGAAATAAAACACCATCTAAAAAAAATGACTAAATGAATGAAATCACGTTGGTCATGCCTCGTGGTGTAAATTTTTAACACATCAAGAAGCTATGTTCACTAAGGCTGTTGAGCAGGTCCTTACGAAGTTATATACGTCTATGCTCACAGCCTATCAATACCAAAATACAAATTATAGCACTTCATGCAAAATGCCGCCAACATCTAGTGTCAACCCCGCCACCGCTTTGTTAATCTGTGACCGTTCGTTTGCGGTTAAACAAACATACACTTTCATTTGATCCCTGCAGTGGTCATCACACGGTTTTCACAGAAACTTATACAATGCACAGTATTTATTTATTCAGTCACAATGCTTGTTAGCATCTTATGCTTATTGACATGAATAGGCAGCAAACACAGTCGTGTAAACTCATATTTGTCAACGTCTCATTAACGGCTCTCTAAATGATTGACAGTTATCAATTATTGATATATAAGAAAAATATTAATGTGTGAAGTCGGTTCGGTACGTCATAGATTAGAATTAACAAAATATATTTAGGGGTAGATATTATCCTTACCAATTTTATACGTTCCCACTGTTGAGGAACCAGCCGACCCTCATGTTGGGCGAGGGCTATGTGGGCCATAGTCCATCACTCGGATCTAGAGCAGATTGTGGCTTTCCCATACGTATTTTTTTCAACAAAGTACGGAAGTTTTATTGGCTTGAACCTTCGCTTCTCAGAACGCGAGGCAGACACCGAAACCACTATGCCATTACCGTCCGCAATATTGTAACATTTTTAACAAATAAGTGGTAATATATTACATGCCTAAATTTTAATACTTTCGCTTAGATGTGGAATTCACAATGCCTCTACGTCCAGACATTAAAAAGAAACTGAACAATTCTGATGAGGAGCGTGCAAAGAACTCCTCATTCGACAGCTGCTACGATACCATGGACGAGGCGCGGTCCCAGGAACCTGCGAAGTCTGGGGAAGGGTCGGGGGACGAAGAGGACCCTGATCAGTTCCTCTCTCAACTGGGTTTGGAGACTGACGTCATTAAGATGATAAACAACACGCAGGTATTTTATCTTCGTTGTGTTAACAAGCAATATGAGGTGTATTTTCAAAATTTAAAAAATATCACTTCAGTGTTTAATATCACTCCGTTTATCTATCTTTTCCTTCCGTTCCATAAACTTAATGCCGGTGAGCCAATCACGAAAAGAGCACAGTCCATACTCGAGGCAACTTTGCAACTAACCCCGAACTGAGGGTGCGGGTTCGGTTCTCGACATTTGAGTCTGGTTGTTTTCTATGTGAGTAGGTATAATTAATTATTTACAAAACATATAGGTATATATTTACAAAACAAATATTCCTATTAGTTGTCTGGTACCCATAGTACAAGCCTGGCTGTTGAGACCAAATGACGCCTTATGATATGTCCCTATTTCATGAAGCTCTCTGGAAACTTCACGCCGCAAATTGCACTTTTCTGTCAGTTACCTGTTCAAACAATATTTTGAAGATAAAGGAAAAGTTGCCAACACTTCATTTCGCACTATTATAAAATAAAAAAAATAATACATATTTTTGGATACCAGACAACGGATACAGATACATATATATTACTTTTTTTGTAAATACATGCATATTTTACATAAATACACCCAGACTGAAGACAAACACAAATGTTTTTTATCACATACCCACACCCTCTGCGCAGCAGTTGGCCATACTACCAACTAGGCATCAAGGGAGTCATAAAAATAAAGAGTACAGATTTGCAGAGTTTTATCGTGGAATATGCCCCAGGTATAGTTATTTATATAAAAATGTGCAGACTAGAATGAACCACACAGCTGAGAGCAGCGTGGACAGCGCGGCGGAGTCACTAGTGCTGGTGCGGGGGGCGGATGCACAGGCGCTGTTCAATTTCCTGCTGAACTGCAAGTCGCTGGTGAGCCCCACGGGGGCGCTCGCTGGGGTGCCGCCCACGCTGCTCGCGCCCACCGCATTCCACGGCGGAACGCTGCAATCTTTAAAAGTAATTGGCAATTCTCCATAACAAATAACTTTTGGTTGGTTAAATCAAATCAAAAACTTCCCAAACGAAGGTTTGATTATACTACGGTCTCCAGTTACACACGATTAGTAAAGTAACTCGAGATTCCTCAAAAAGTTACTCATTTAAGGGTAAAACGAGTGATATAGGGGTAGTTACCTGGACATAGGCAGTTAGATTAACATAATTTATGAACAGTGAAGGTTCTGTCTTGTTCTGTCTTGACGCTTTGTATAAGAGATGACGTACTGACGACCGGCTTGGTGTTAAGGTATTGTCTTAGTCTCAGCCGGTTATCGTGTAAAGAGTACTTATTGGACCGGAAATAATATACGGTATATGAATACGAATGTTAAAAGTATATTTAAGAAGATTACCACGTGATACATTAATAACTCAAACACAATTCAATCTCCTACGTAAAATAAGATAGTTCAACATTGCTTCCCTAAAACTCGCATAAATTTTGATTCAACAGAAAAAAAACTGAGACAATTAAAGAACATGTAGGTAAATTACTTATCTAAAAAAAATCTTGGAATTTTCGCATCGGACGAACCGTTTAGGACTTTGACATGAACGTGGCGTGGCCCATAATTTCTCATATTTTTTTTTCTTAGTTATTAACCTATTATGTAACTAAGTACATGCTGTCTGGCACTGCCTTGCGCCCGTCACACAAGACTACAGTTATTACGTCTCATATACCCAATAATTATATCTTATGAAGTGAATTAATAAAAAATTAATAAATACATCCTGTTTAACTAGAATTGTCATTAATACGTAATCTCAAATCATTTTTCAAGTTAGTTTTTTGAACAATAGTGGTGTGGGGAAGCGGTCGTTAGGCATAATGAAACTTAACGGTTAAAAAATCATAAAACATAAAGGGGGTTAAAAGTTGTAATTGTTTTTTTAACACTGTCACTGGTTGGTTAATGAACACTCAAGGGCCTGCGTTGCTATGGTTACCCAACTGGACCCACTGGATGGTTAAGATTTACAATTGGACCTGGTAGGTAGCGCTGCAATCAGGATAACCATTTAATGTACGTGCTACCAGTAGATCGAAGTTACAGGCACTGCATGCCTACATGGTTGAAATTTGGCAGGATGATAGATGAATAGGCTGTAATTGCCTAGAAGAGTAATTAAATAAAGTAGAAAACTGTCACTTTTTTTATTACAAATAAATAGGTTGGTATGTTAAGAATAATATGTTTGCGCTGATTTGACATTGATTTTGTCGATTAATTTACTGCTTAAACTTTGTTGAAATCCCACAAAAACATGTAAAAAAGTAGGTCAAAAAAAACCGCCAGGTGCTAGTCGTACACGCAATAATATATGGTTCCGTAGTATGAGTATTTTATTATTTAAAACTGAAAGTTGTGAATATCTGTAAAAAATATAAACCTATTTTGTTGAAAACAATTTTCATTGGAAATATTTATGAAGTTCTGTTATTGTGATTTTTTTCTGATTTTTAAAACTCACTGTTTGTACATATAGGCAAGATTTGAAGTCGATTTTAATTTTTTATTAAAAAAATGTTTATTATTAATCCTTAAGATTTGTGTAAACAGGTCAAAGAAACGACGATACAATCGGAAAGCAAAAAATACTTCTCAATAGAACTACGTGGCCCCATTCTACCGACGACCGTGCACGGATTGTTCCGCGTGCTCACTGCCAGCGCTGCGCAGTTCAGTGCCACTTTCGCACATCATCAACCCTCGCTCGCATTCACCTGGGCCACACCTGCTGTAACACAAGGTATTAGCTATCTATCTTTATTTCAGTACTATTTGATAGAGCATGTCCATCGCACTATGCACCATACCTCTGGCAATTGTGGCCACTTCATTCATACATAACTGCGTTGTTTATGGTTGCTGCACTACAAAAAGAAATGGCGTTTGTACGCGCAAATGTGTGCGTTTGGCTCTAGGTAGCAGCGCGGTAGAGTGGCCTTACTGTTTGTAGTACTATAACTTATACTGTCTCGGCTTTACTGAACGGAATTGGATATAAAGTGGCGTTTTAGGTTAGTGCCGCTTTTTGACTTTGACGGACGCCCGTTGCCGATGTCTGTCGAGGATGGCCACTATGAGGTGTTTTAGTGCTCGACGGACGATCTGCCCTTCGCGAGGCGGACAGGGACCTACGGTCTCAAGTTGGTGCGCGGACACGCTATGTATTTGTATTGCTATCAGTTCAACACTGTATACACCTAATAACACGGATGAAATCGCTGATGATTCGCGGCGGGCATCTAGGACAAAAAGCTGCTAAGATCTGCCGCAAGGTTGAATTTTGCATACACGTGGCCGCTGAAGGTCATCGACGGTGCACATGGGCGGATGGATGCAGTCTGTTAGATTTAGTCAGCAAGTGTTGATATAATTTCTTTTTTTCAGATGAATTATCTAAACAGAACGAGCCGAATCATTTCACAGAAGCCTTCAACAAAGAGAACTTATCAGATAGCGGCATCAGCGAGGACATGTTACAGCACTTCTGTAACCCAGACCCCAGTGTAGTGAGGACTTTGGATAGTGTTAAGTTTAATGCGGAAGATAACACATACTCCTGGTGATAATGTGTTAATGACAATCTTGTGTGTTCAGTGTATTAATTAAATTAAATCATTATTTATTAAGAATCCCATTTTGTTGTTTGACTTACATCCAAACAATATTTTTGTTTAATTTCCATTTTGCTAGTTAGTCAATTGACAAGATAGTGTTATTTTAGTTTACAAAACACCATATTCGAACAACAGCTGTTGCCTAAGACTATCTGCAACTATAGATATAGGATGTAAAAGATACACAATGTCAGTTTAGTGATGATACTAAAAAAAAATGCGTGAGTGTTAGTAACTGTCTTTGTGTGAGTTGAAAATAGTGTTGTCTGCGTACACTATCGACAGTGTGCATGATTGATATATTTGCCTGTTATGGTAAGCGATGTGATTTGACGGTAAAAATATTTCTGCAAACATTGAAAATGTTGAGGGAATATTCCCAAGTAAACAAAATACTAAAGCAGTTATATTAAATTAATGCTTTACGATTTGAGGGGAATCCAAGAACTGAAATGTTATTAACAGTGGATGGTATTGGAATTCCAAAGTTGGATTCATTTTGGTAAGCACCTGTCTTGTGTGTAATGCTTAAGACTAGTGCTAGACTAGGCAAAAATAGGCCAAGTGCGTGTCGTATTAAGTTAGGGTTTTGTAGAATGAAAATTATTGCAAATATCTAAACCGGACACAGAATCTATTTGCAATTTATGTAAACAAAAATGACCTTGACGCGCGTCTTTCGCTTTGTTAGTTTATGCAACTTATACATAAATGTGTATAATATTTCTCATCGTAAATTTGAAATTTTGTAGATTTAAGGTTTAATCAGTGTCGTGATTTGAAAACTAGTTAAAGAATGTAACAATAAAAGTAATCATGTAAGTATTTTAATGATTAATGATTAAATTACCAGAAAAAATTTAACATTAAGTAAAGTTAGGTTATGTTTACAAGATTTGCATATAAATTTTGAGTCAGGTTTATCACGGTACTATTACCGTGATTAATATTTTGTTTTTGAGTATTTGTTGTTATAGCGGCAATAAAAATACATCTTCTGTCAAAATTTCAACTGTCTATCACGGTTCATGAGATACAGCCTGGTGACAGACGGACGGACGGACGGATGGACAGCGGAGTCTTAGTAATAGGGTTCCGCTTATTACACTTTGGGTACGGAACCCTAAAAAGCAACAGAATCCATTAACTTATTTTGGAGACACCCCGCACAAACTGACAGACATAAAAATTAAAACACTTCAATTCAACTTTTTTTCTTTCTTCAATGTATATTTTTTTAACTCTTGTATTTTAGGGAAGATTACATTAGGCAGAGTCAAAAATTTTGATTAATGATTAGCCTATGAAACGATATTTTTATAATTTATTACTTTACGGAAATAAAAGGCAATATGCATAGCGCAGGTAACTATACCCATATCAAAAATAGTTATTTTTAGTTGTGGCGTAACATATTTGTCAAACATCAAAAACATAGTATAAGTATAGGAATAAAAACCAGCCAAGTGCGTGTTGCTCACGCATCAGTTATGGTTCCGTGGAATCGGAATTATTGCAGATATCTTAAAAATTTATTAACCGATTTGGGTTCAGCCAATTTTATTTGAAATTAAAAAGACCTATTATCGTGTTTTTTTTTTCAGATTTAAATAATACGAGGTTCAAAATTTAAAAGAAGAGCGGAAACGAAAATTTTCAACATTAAGCGCTTGTAACTCGAGAATTATATTAATAAACCTTAATTGCATTTTTGAAGCCCTATCTTACGATACCCCAGAAGGTGGGGGCGTGGAAAAGCTATCCCTAATAATTTATTTTTCTCCTTTTTTATGTTAATACCTTCCTGTAAAATTTTATTAGAACCGATGCAAATGCGGCGAAATTATAAGGCTATGACATACGGACGGTCATGACGATTGTACAAGGGTCCGTTTTTGCCATTTGGCTACAGAACACTATTAACCACGTGCGCTCAAGTAATATTTGTAAGAAACATTATTAAATTTAAATTACTCTGGATGTTGATAAAAAATTACGGGAAGAAGTATCGATATACTGATACTTATGACGTCATCGTTTTGTCAAGCCGTAGCGTAACCAAACATTTTACCATTTTACTTACTTGCCAGCCTTCATACTTCCTCACTGCTGGGGCACTGATTGGGCCATAGTGTGGACTTCACAAACGTCATTTTTTTTTCTTGACGTATGCAGGTTTCCTCACGATGTTTTTCTTTACCGAAAAGCCAGTGGTGTGAATAAATTAATCAGTGTACTTGAGAAATTAAAAGACTCATTGTTACACGCCGACCCCGGGGTTCGAACCTCCGCCACTTGGGACGTGAAGTGAAATTTAAACCCCTCGGCCACCACCGACCTACAATTTTACTTAAAATAACATTAATTAGACCCTTTCTATATGAAATAATACCACGTTATACAAAGTAAAGCAATATAATTACGTAAAAACAGATTTCGGAGCAAATTTTTAACAGCAATTCGACAAAATATGGTTTGAAAAAAATACATGGAAACTTAGTATTTACGTGTGAATTTTCCGGGTTATTCTTCCTGTGACGTAACAATTAGCTAAACAACAAATCACCATGGCTGAACACTACACTTTTTAGTCCTTTGTTATCAGAATTCTTGTGATAATTATGTTAAAACGTAATGTCACAAAACAAGCTGTCGCTTATGGGTTTCTATTCGAAATATAATGGACATATTGGATATGGTTATTTGTCTCTTTTTCTCTTGTGCAGCGTTCATGTAATAAATATATCGCTTTCCTAGCTGTGTTGGTCTTTAGCATAGCGAAAAAATCCTAGGTCTGTGTCTGCAACAGAGGCGGCTCGTCCCAACGAGGTGCAGCGCACTCTCATAAATAATTATCTTTATTTTATATTTTACTACTAAAATAAATAATTATTATGCTTCTATTACTCTTTATGTTAGGATAGCATTTCACTCGGACATTCTGTGCACACACAGTTAACTCAAGATTTAGTATGGAATTTCACTGAGGAGACTGTGTCACTAAGTGGAGCGCTAGCAATTGCGGTCCTATGAAACGAATTTCAGTACAGAGTCTTAAAGCTATAATCCACAAGTGTGAAAGAGACAGTTCGACTCAGTCTCACACGTAAAACAGATGATTTTGTATGAAAAATTTGCAAAATGTGAAGCGCCAATCCTGAGCTATGTTGCCAGCTTGACTCCCGCCTTCTGTCCGACGGCGCCGCGCCGGCACGCTGTTGCCGCTCGTATCACAACAAATGTTTTAGTTCGTGCGCGCGATTTTAACAAATTAAATAAGTACATATCTACATGCACATATACAGTATGTTTATTGTCTAATGAGTAACATATAAAATGTGATTATTGCGTGATTAATCAGTGCTAAAAGATTTTAGTAACTCAGTTTGAAATAAAGACCAAGGGTCACAAAAATGTGATACGAAAGCATACAAGCGCGACGCGCGTTTGTAAATCTAAATAGGCGAATAAATTTTAGTTATAAATAGAATACTAAAAGGTTAGCAATTAAGAAATTCCTCTTTTTTTGTTTTTTATTGAACACCCATTAAAAATTGTCACGAGCCGCCTGTCTGCAAGAATGTCGTTTCAGAGATTTACTTTAATATCCTATTTACGTTTAATAAAATCATTTTTACACATCGCTTGTGGCTTTTAAGGTTTTTAACCATATTGAAGTTTTATTATTAACTCGTTATATAATCTGGAGACACGGAAGTGACCCTACGCCAAGACGAGCCGAGCTAAGCGCAAGGACTCAGAATCTGTATGCAATTCGTGTAAACAAAAATGACCTTGCAACGCGTCTTTCGCTTTGTTAATCTATGCAACATATACATAAATACGTATTATATTTCTCATTGTAAATTTAAAATTTTGTAGATTTTAGGTTTAATCAGTGTTGTGATTTGAAAACCAGTTAAAGAATGTAACAATGAAGGTAATCATGTAAGTATTTTAATGATTTATGATTAAATTACCAGAAAAAGTTAACATTAAGTACAGTTAGGTTATGTTTACAAGATTTACACAGAGATTTTGAGTCAGGTTTACCTGCCTTTTCTCGAAGCGATTCGTCGTATTTTTGAACCCATAACTTTGGTTTGAATTATACCAGATAAAATTAGTACAGAAACACCAAAAAATCTAAAACTTGGAACTTGTACCCCCAAACCCCTTAAACCAGGCGATGGAAGTTTTTATGAGAAATTTTGATGCTAGAAGTCTGAAAATTGATATAAGATTTTTAGTAAATCACCCTTCACCCCACGTTTTCCTATACAAACTTAATTTTATGATAAAGATCTTAAAATTATACAAGTACACAGACTTCTTATTAGAAATTAAAAAATACGTGAATCAGGTTTTAAAAAAAAAAAAAAATTAATAAGGGGTAAAAGTCTATATTTCGCTGGTCCAGAGAAGTGACCAGCGAATATAAAAGCGTTACACTACGGTGTTCCTTTCATTTTAGTCAGGGAAAGACGCATCTAGTGCTATAGACCATTAGCCTTGGACAAGACACGTTATTCTGGACTTCACTTACTGATTCTACTGTGATACCTACAAGTTAGATGCGATTTAAATCAACTGTAAAACAAAAACTCCAATCCCATTAAAAAAAACAAATCAATTTTATTTAATGTCTGATTTATTCCATTTTTCATTTTTGGTAAAATAAAAATAAATTTAATAAAACAAGTCCACAGTCACTTACACAGTAATCAAGATACCGACATCATACAGATCAGAATAAAATAAATAATTGTAAGAGTTCTGTTACTTCAAAAGTCATGTTACTTATCAATAACACTAATTAACACTATAATTATCACTTCCAAACCGACGAAAAAGTAAACTTGGAAAAGCATAACTTTAATATTCTAAACGACGTGTTGTCCACTCACTGTAAAAAAAATTAATATTAGCATTGAAGATAAAAATCTTACTTAAAATCATGATCTATGTACATATATAAAAAAAATGTAAAACCATTCAACCATTCCTTTGTTTTTTTTTTATACCACTAAGTTAGCAAACAAGCTAACGGTCCGCCTGATGGTAATCGGTCACCGTAGCCTATGGACGCTTGCAACACCTGGGGTATCATTTGCGCGTTGCCGAGCCCTTAAAAATCTAATAAATTCTTTCTTGAAGAACCCCATACTGTAGTCATTAGAGAAAACCTTGGCAGGGAGCTTATTCCATAACCCAAGCGTTCGCGAGAAGTTTCTCTGAAACCACACTGTACGCGACAATTTAGGTTTTAAAGTGTGAAAATGAATTATCTGGCGATGGCACCGCTGCTAGAGTGACAAACGTCAACGCTGAACCCTAGAACTTTTAATTATTTAGAAATTTACCCCAAGTTGCCAGCTATGTTCCTCATACTGTCAATAGGGGAAAAATTTGGAAACTTGGTAAAATTGCATTTAAAAATAATTTTAAAAATTTGGCGAGTGTATGGCATGATTATAAAAATATTACTTTTACTGTTTTTTAATGTTTAAATATTAATGTAGCTAAATAAAGCAACATACTCTATGTGGCTTTAGATAGAATACACAATTTTTTAACCATTTACACTAGGAAAATGCAAAGATTCAAAATGGTTCAGGTTAAACGTAATTATGTTATAAAAAAAATCTTATTTACCTGGCATCGGCGAAAAGATGTAACTAGCATACTTAGTAGCACTGACTTATGATTTCTGCAATAAACAATATGAAACATTAAATCACAAGTTTTAAAACAAGGCTGAGTAAAAAAAAAAAGGCCGCTATTCTAACAGATGGTGATAAGTGAACGAATTTTGTACAAGGTTCAGATGGCTAGATTAAATTATATAAATATGTCTTCTTTAACCTATGTTATTCTTTCGAGCGACAAGTAATGTAGAAATCATTTACAAATTGAAGAAGACTATTGCATAGGAGTATCAATATTTAAATTTTAAAATAAATCCACACGGCTCTTTTTTAAACATTAAAATATTGGATAATTTTGTTTTAAGGAGTCCTCCTGAAATCAAAAAAAGCTTAGCAAGTTTAAAATTAATTGGCAAACATAAACCACTCACATTAGCAGTAGCGGTGGCGGCGGGTTGTCCCGGCACTGAATATTGCGGCCGGAAGTTTGTAAAGTTGGCTGCTGTTGCTGCCGAGGGAGCAAAGCCCGGCAGATTCCCACCAGACTGGAAGCCGGCGGGGAATTGCGGCATTTGAGCTATAACAGAGATACATTTTAAGTATCCGATTCTATGAAAACAAAAGTTCGTAATTTTTTGAGATTTCTTCGAAAAAAAGCTATTATTGTGCAAATTAGTGCTTACACATATATATATATATATTCATCCTAAATTGATTTTAAACTTTATACATATTTCTGACTACTGTGATTAATTACTAAAGATAATAAAATATGTACATAATCGTGTGCATGTATACTGTTAAGGCACATACAGCAGCTTATTAGCGTAGCGCCGCCATGAGATATTATTTATTTCCAATTCGTACAAAGATTATATTATTATAACAAAACTATACAACATAGATATAATAACACCTGTCCTAAGCTATATCAAAAACGTATTGTATTGTTCCTAAAATACATCTGTGAGTTGTTATTGGTATTTCTGCTAAAAGTGACTTCTTTTAGTAGAAAAGTTTACTAAAGCTTAAAGATGTGTTCCAGAAATAATACAAAACTTTCTAAATACAGCTTACGACTAGTTTTATGACTTCTATGTAGTACATTTTTATTTGCTTTGTCCAAAGTGGAATTAAATAATACCCGACGGCGGCGCTCGTTAGCTGCTTAACTATTAAGATACGTGCATGCTTTATTAACATACCACAAAAGTGGCTATTAAGCATACGGTTCGCCTGATGTTAAGCAGTAGTTACAGAAACCGTAGCCTCTTATCGCTAGTAAAACAGAGTATTGCCTAAAATTGCTGACCTTTTTTTAATTTATTCATTCCCTCCATGAAGAACTCCTTACTAGGAAATACCTCATCTACAATCAAAATATTTGAGGGAGGTAACTCCGCTGAAACCGTCTAACATTCATAAAGCATATACTGCAAGTACGTAAGCCCTTGCCCGCTTATTTGCTCACCTAAATGTGTAATAAGTAATATAATATGTCTGTAGCGTCAATGTTAGTAACCTGCAGCGGGTGTGTTCCCGGCGGTGGCAGCGAGCCGCGACAGGATTGATCGCTCGGACATCTGCAGGCGCTGAGCAACGGGAGGGATGCGCGCCAGCGTCGCCGGCAATCGCGACACGTCAGACTTCATGTCCGACAAAAGTTCCTCTAGCTGGTTCAACACCTATAACGATAAATTTATAATCCATAATTAGGTACCCATACACAAAAAGGAAAAAAAGGATTAGTAAACTGAAGTAGTAAATAGCAAGCCACATAGCTCGTAAAACGAATAGACTTATAAGTTAGGAAGATTCTAGATCCAGAAACAGTGTGGGTCGGCCACTCATTAATTGGACATAGAACCTAAAACCGCAAGAATTTGCTTGATGCAAGCAGCTTATACTAATTCGATTTAGAAATAAGAGGACTAATGTCCCACATTGGGTATCTAGCAGGTAATATGATCATGACACATATTAAAATTAGTCTTAATTAGGCGACATTAAATGTGATATTATATTTACAATATAGAACACATCATAACAGACTATGTGAGACGTAAGCCAAACAAGTTTATTGAACACACTCAAAAATGCCAATTTACTATCATTGCTTAGTATCATGATGAACAATGTGTTAAAAACATTCAATACGAAAACTAAACATCAAATATTCAAGAATGTATGTTTTTACATTAGTGTTTACATTATGGACACACCTTATGTAAAACGGCGTTGGCGGGTTTGTTCCCAGCTAGCGACTCCTTGCTGAGGTGCTGGTGACTTTCAGCGAGGCACTCCACCTCCGCGAAGCGCGCATTCAGTGACATGGCGGGGTGGTTAGGATCTTGAGTCAAGTTCAAGTACGCGGCACGACGAAGCTGTTCCTCTATTACCAATGCTTGCTCCAACAACTAAGACGGAGAAATATCAATTAATAACAAACAAAATTGTGTTATTGTATAGTTTAAGTAAAGCAATAAAAATAAAAACCGAACTCACCTTGAATCGACGAGCTAGAAACTTATTTTTAATTTCAAGAAAGTTCCCTTTTCCAACATCCATCTTGAAGGGCTCATTGATGATTGCAAAGCGTAAGTCATTTTGGATATCTTGCCAGCGACCATAACCGTGAGTCACAATACCCGCCAGTAGCCAATAATCATGCCTCCTGTGCCATATCTCATACTCCCTACCTGGAGCTGCGGCTCTTTCTTCGTTAAGCCACAAAGTATGAAGTTCTGTAAAGCCACCATCTGCTATATTGAACATAAACTTGCGCCTTTCAACTTTGAGATCTTCTTCCTCTTTAACTATTACCACGTCATCGTCATCTTCCTCTTTTTTTTCTTCTTTAGGTTTCTCAGAAGTTTCAGATTCTGCTTTTTCACTCTTAACATCATCCTTTTTCTCATCATCTTTGCTTTCATCTTTTGGTTTGTCTTCTTTTTCAACTGCCTTTTTCTCTTCAACTTTTTCCTCTTCTTTAGGCGGTTCTTCGTCAACGGACATGCGCCTTTCTACATCTTTACTTTCTTCACTTATTTCTTTCGAGGGTTCGCTTTCTTCTGTCTTAACTTTTTCTTCTTTAACGTCACTTGTGTCCATAGGCTCTTCTGTGTCTTTGACATCCTTAGCTTCCGTTTTATCTTCTTTAGCCTCGTCTTTATCATCTTTATCAGAACCAACTGGAGTAGGTGCTTGTCCTAAGGCCTGTGTCAGTTGTGTAGGAGCTGGTGATGGCGCAGCCGACGTTATTGGAGTGGCAGTGGATGGCGCAGGACTAGGTGCTGCGCTTTCTCCAGCAGCACCAGCTTGTTTAACAGGCTCAACTGGTTTACGAACTAATTCTGGCATACTGTAGTAACCATTTATGTGTTCAAATTCTTGAACTTTCTTTCTAATGAGACTCATAACACCAATGCGCGTCAGGACATGTTGCCTAGATAATCCTTCTCTTGGAACGCCATCTGCAAACGATTCAGCGTTATCCGCTCCTGGTTCGCATAAATGACGCATAAATAACGAAACATAAGCCTTAAAGTTACGTTCCGATTTCCCTCTGAGATCTCTTACTAACCACTGTGAGTTGAAAGCGTCCTGTGGCGGCATGCCATATCGCATGATAGCATTAAGGAATGACTTCCTTTGTCTTGCATTGAAACCTAAAACTTCCATATTACCACCCACTCGAGCCAGCAAAGGTGGTAAAGGTCTGTCACGTTCTTCCCGCCTTTCAAGACGCCTCTTGCTTCGACGACTGAGCAGATCTCCATTATCATTCTTCTCATCGAAATCGTCGTCTTCTTTATCATCTTCACTTCCTTGCGAGAAGTCTGAATTGTAATCTGAACCATTCTCCTGCCAAGTTGAATCTTCGCGGTTCTCGGTCTGAGCAACACTGCCATCATTATAATTAACTTGTTTACGAACTCGTTTGCCTTTGCCCAATGTTCTGGCTTGATCTTCTTGATGTTGTTCATAGTGATGCCTTAGTAGTTTGATCCAATAAGCGGGATCTGTATTTTCAGCCTCCTGTTTTATGATTTCAGTGTCAACTTCCTCTTCCCCGTCGCCTTCTTTGGTGGAATATGAAGCAACCTTGAACGAACTAAGATATTCATTAGCCCATGATTCTTTTTGTTCTATACCTTCCTTTGATCGGTCAAGCAATTCTCCTACTGCCTTGTCATCATAATGGATAGCTTCTTCTTTACCTTCCTCCTCTTTGAATAGCTCCTCAGTACCAAATCTTAAGATATCATCTAACTCTTGTTTAGTGAAGTTAGCACCCTTGCCACCCATACCGGGCCGCACAACCAAGTGAGTCAACATCATTTTCCTTTTTGCTACTTGTGTAACTCGTTCTTCTACACTGTTTCTTGTTACAAATCTATAAATCATTACTTTGTTAGCTTGTCCAATACGATGCGCTCTTGAGAAAGCCTGTATATCATTGTGAGGATTCCAGTCAGAATCATAGATGATAACAGTATCAGCAGTTGCCAAATTAATACCTAAACCTCCAGCTCTTGTTGATAGCAAGAATACGAATTGCTGCGCGCCAGGAGCATTAAACCTGTCAATCGCTTCCTGTCTTGTTGTACCAGTAATCCCACCATCAATTCTTTCATATTTATAACCTTCACCCTCTAAGAAATCTTCAAGAATATCTAACATTTTCGTCATCTGCGAGAAAATTAAGACTCTGTGACCCTGTTCCTTAAGTAATTTCAGCATTTTAGCTAGCAATACGAGTTTCCCAGCAGCTTTAATCAAAGCTTGGGTGTCGTAATTTCCATGAGGACCAATAGGAGCCTCTTCTGCTGCAACAGCGAAAAGGTAAGGATGATTGCAGCATTTCTTGAGATCCATCATAACATTGAGCAAAGATACCGTTTGTCCACCGCTTTTAGGGTTCAGAGCCTCATAATTTCTAGTCAAAATATGTTTGTAATATTTTTTCTGCATAGGTGATAATTCAACGCGTACTATGAATTCCGATTTTGTGGGCATATTCTTAAGAACGTCAGCTTTAAGTCGTCTCAACATATGCGGACCCAGCATTTCATGAAGTCTCTTGACTTGCTCCTCCTTCGAAACATCGGCAAATTCATTTTGGAACGCCGCAAGGTCACAAAATTTATCTTTATTTAAGAAATTCAAAAGATGGAACAGTTCCTCGAGATTATTCTGTAAGGGAGTTCCAGTAAGGAGCAATTTGTAGTTAATGTGATATCCAGCTAGAAGCCTGAAGAATTTAGACTGATTACTTTTTAATCTGTGAGCTTCATCAACGACAAGAACGGCCCAGTCAATAGAGCCGAGACACGCAGCATCAATTGAAACTAACTCATATGACGTGAGCAGAACGTTAAATTTAACTTGAGATTTAATTTTTGAAGGACGTCCACCTCTATTCGCGCAGTCATCAAATGTTAATTCATTTTCCCTAATAACAGCTCTGGAATCCTTATCGCCAACATAAGTAATGCAATATAAATCTGGTGCCCAAAGCTCAAACTCTCTCTCCCAGTTTATAATCGTGGATAAAGGTACTGACACTAAGAAGGGTCCCTTACAATGACCTTCCCTAAAAAGAGAGTACAAGAATACAACTGTTTGAATAGTTTTACCAAGACCCATTTCGTCAGCAAGAATTGTATCAATTCCTTGACCCCAGGAGTAACGCAACCAATTAAGTCCTTCCAGTTGGTATGGATGCAGCTGCATACCAGTTTCATTGACAAATGGCGGTTGATCCTCATACTTTTTGTTAAGGTTGCTCATTGGCTTTTCAGGAGGTGGGTTATACTTCCTAGGTCTTATTTGCAGTCCGCTGCTGCTCTCATCATCATCAAGTATTTCCCTATTCTTACTCTTACGTCCAGGCTTCTTTCCTTTACTCCCTTTAGATTTTCCTTCAGAAGTGATAAATGCCCGCATATCCTAGAAAGATAAAGTAAATGAAAGTTAATAGAAATAAACAAAAATTACAATTGTGTTACGGCTTAAAGCCGAATTGCGATTACACCAGGTTCTAGCCCGCTAAAGTGAGGTTAGAATAGATTTGTGTATATGTAAGCGTTATGTTATCTAAACATTTTAACTGGTTTACGTTACAAAATTCATGTACCGGTGGCGTTACTTTGTAGCATGTTTTTTATGCTACATTGCACCTTTAAGTAAAATTTAATTTCAATGCATGCAATAATCAACTTTTGCATTGCATCTTAGAACCAACTAACACACCCTTAGGTAAAATATAAAATTTATTACATGGTATCCCTATTTTCACAACACTACCATGATAATCGACCTTTAGAAATCCCTATAGCCTCCGCCATCTCCCTCCCCTTCTTCACGCAGCCGCTGAGGCGTAAGGACGTCTTTTTTCCCGCTCCTGGAAAACCTCGTGCGTCAAGATAAAGAGCGACGTAAAATGATGGACACTCCACGGCTGGATGCCAAGCCATTCGGCCAGATTTTCTCCCAAGTATTTTTCTGTCCCAACTACGTGTAAACATATTAAATTCCTCCCTTTCTTCTAATAAATTTTGCATTATCTACACCCACCGCCGGAAACTAGGAAAACTCTTCGGTGAGTTACACAACTGTTTGATCTTGTGTGAGGTGAAATACTAAAAATGTAAAACGATTCAAGAGATAATAATGGATTCAGTATCTATAACAAACTTTAGCGATTTGTAAAAGATTTTCATGATGGTGAACTAAAAACACCTACTTGTACAAATTTTTTATTATATTATTGGAACCTTGGAGATGTTTCCATATTTTTATTTTTTGTACTAATAAACTTTTAACACACAGATGAGATATTTTGTACTGATTGTATGTGATTTCAAAATGGATGAATTGCTAATATAAGAATTTTGAAATGTGTACAATGTTTTCATCGAGATACCCATGACAAAAACCCTGGGGCATATTCTTAGGGGGAGGAAAGTGAATAGTGAAGTGAAGGTCAGATTACCCATTTGATTTTAATACCGAAGAATTTGTGTGATTACTTCTTTAATTGTAAAATATCATTTGTCTTAAATTTTCAGCCATTTTAAATGTAGTGGTATCCTGCTCAAGGGACTGAACCGAAATTGAACCTGCCTTTGAGATTAATAACATCCTTTATCTCTACCGACTGATAGCCCCCAACAAAAATTGCATAACGCAGGTGAGCCCATCAGAATGTGTATCCAACATCTCACACAGGCGCCCCCATCTAATCTATCCGGCAATATTTCATCAGAATCGAGGTAACAACTGATAAGCCACAGCCACTCGCCACCTGGCGCAGCAGTCTTTCCCCTTTCCCTACCATTCACTACAACTACCAGTACCAAAATCGATTCTTTGCATGCTACAAAAGGTAGAGTAAAGATACCTTTAAAAAAAAAATAAGTAATCGTCAGTTTAAAGTGAGGGACGCACTGCAAAGTCTAAACGCACAGTTACAGTAAAGTAGCAATATGTTTCGTTCACTTCCTGATCTTACCTGGTAATATTCAACGGCGGCTTTCAATCCAGCAATGTCAGCATGCTCCGATTCCCAAGTGGCCTGATCGTAGGAGAGATCCCGCCACTTCACCAGATAGTAGGTGGTTCCGTCGCGCGAGGTGCGGTGATTGATAACGCGATGAACGATCAGCCATTCCGGTTTCACTCCATATCTGTTAAATAACCGTATAATTTTAGATGAAATAAGGTACAAAAATCATTACATATCCATTTACCCAGAAAGTGTCAAGATACCAATGTTGGTTTGGATATATATGCCGAATAACGCCGAAATGCCGAAAGGAAATAACAACATTCAGAATATTCTCCGTACTAAATTTATTTCTATCTACAGCACCTGGCAGTACAAGCCTTGCTTAGTTTGGACAGTTGGCAGTGTGGTAAAAAAAAAGAATTGATCAACTATCATGATCATTTTTCAGACTTTTCAATTAATTTATTTATGGGTATAAAAAACTGTTTTGCCTTAATCTTCGAAGTACGCCGAAACTACCTCCTTGACCTCATCATCGATTGTATTTTTTACCTTGTAGCTCTTTTTTCCTTTGTGGAAACAGGTTATAATCACTCGGGGCCAGGCCTGGGCTATAGGGTGGGTGATTCAAAATATCGAAGCCTACTTTATGCAGGGCAGCTAACGCAACGCGGCTCTTGTGGACGGGCGCGTTGTCGTGGAAAAGCAGCACACACACACACAAATTTCTCTTTAATAGCTCTTTTAGTCGCTCTAATATTAAAGCGTAGTATTCTGCGGTTATAGAAACCGTAACCTTTTTCGATAAGTTCTGGCGTGGTCACATCGATGTTCCTGCCCGACCTCGGGTCGTCTTCAAGGGATTCCCTTCCTTGTTTAAATAAACTCTGCCACTTGTACACCATGGTTTTTCCTGGACAAGAGTCGCCAAAACCAATGACATCTCATTCATTATGGTCGCTAAAGATTTGCCTTGCTTGGTAAGGAACTTTATAACGGCACGATATTCGATTTTTTCCATATTTTACTTTTCACTCCCGATTATGTTGCTTGGTTGACGATAGCTCAAAGACTTATTGTCTAATAACAATGAAACCTCGTATTCATGCTAAAGTCACTGAACATGTAAGGATCCTAATTAGCCTAATCAGCCCCCCCTCCAACCCTCTCATTACGCTCCCTTGTATATATATATACAAACATGTATGTTAACATGTATTTATTATATGTATATTCATGAGTATATACTCTATTATAATTTATAATATATGTCTTAATCTAGTGTAAGTTGATTAACCACCAATGAATTTGTGTATTTAGCCTATTTAGTTTAACTGGTAGGGACTGCTATTTGGCGTTAAGCTCACCAATGTTCAACTTTGTGGAGAAAGAATTAATAAGTTAATAAATAAATACCTGTAATACTTCTCTTCCAATATTTTATCGTCATTCTCAGTTTCATGCGACTGCTGCTTTATCCTTTTGTATCTACCATCTCTCTCGTCGAGGGGTTCCTCGAGTTTCGGAGGTTCTTCGGTATCATACTTTCGCATGTAGTACCGGTACATTAACGGGTGGAAAACATCCAACTGTAACATAGAATAGCCACATCAAGAAAAGAAATATAGAAAAAAAAAACCAACAAACATTAAGTGCAAGAACTTTTAAACTCAAATTGTACTTGGGTAAACTTAAGGAACGCTTTTCATTATCATATAATTATTATTTATGTAATAGACTTTATATAGATTTACCCACCAAGAGCTGGCAGGAAACTCTGTAGTTATTCTTTTTTATGATCATTAATGAATAAATTAAGTAATTAACTTTTTTTATACATATCTTTTGAACCTTTAAAGTGAATCTGAATCAGATTTCTCCCATACAACCTTCGGTGCACAAAATAGTCATAACTATAAACATTTGATTGCCTAAAATGCATTATTATCATAAATTGCAATTTATGATTGTCGCAAAAAGCATATATAATAATTTTATTGATTTCATACATTTGATTAATTCCATAAAAACTTTGTTTATTTTTAATTTTAAACATTTTATGTATAAATATGCGTTTTACAACCATAGTAAATAGCGCTTTATCATAACACGTTTTTAAAATCTTAAAATTTAAAAAACTAAGGTTTCTTTTTCAAAAGAGAAATTAAATATTATTTTATATACCAACCATAGACTTACTAAAAGAGAAAGCTCCATATGGGATCCCTCTATCCTAATCTAATGAAACTCAACGGACACGCAAACTCGTAGTAACGCCTTGCAGTAGTAGCAACTAGACGAAGACAGAGGAACCTATGTGTAGCAGTTCATACAACTTACCTGCAACTCAGATATCCAGCTACAGTGCCAGTATGAAAGCTCATGCCACTTGACAAAGAACTCTCGCTGTCGTGGCGCCTTTGACTTGGCCGAGTGCTCCTTCCAGCGCCACGTCAAAATTTTTGCCACTTTGCCCTCTAGTGGTTTACACTAAAACAAAACCAATTAAAATTTAACCATTTTGAAACTTAAAATATAAAGCAATTATGTGTTGTGTTTATTTTTGTTCTGGTTAACAGGCATTATGCAGATTGTAATCTATCTAACCTCAAGGAAGTAATAATTCGCTAAACAGGACCGCAGAAGAAAACTGCATTTAAATGTCATAATATCATTAGTTTTGTATTACAAAGGTTTCTTCACACAAACATTCTATTAATAAAACTAGAACACTCTTCTAGCTTTTGTGTATCCTAAATTATTTAAGTCTTTCTAGAAAGATATGAATAACTTTTCACCCAAACTAACACAGGAAAGCCAATATATATGGTGTATTTATGTAAGTATGTTTGTATTCGTCCTTTACAAAGATACTATAAACCACTTCATCAGGTAGGTGAGTAGGAGTGACTTTTTTTTTTATTTATTAATTAGGTAAAACAGAAAAATAACAACTTCATACATCTACATACGCAGGTAAATTAATCTCAAAGAGATTTCTTCTACAAAACCTCAGTAAAGTAATTTAAAAAAAAAAGATAAGAAAACTTACGCTACATCGTGGACACTTCCAGTCCCCGTCGGGCACCTCCTCGAGCGGCGGATTGAGGCAGAATCGATGGTACGCGGATGGGCAAGAGTCACAGCACAGCAGCTCGCCGCCATCTTTGCAGATCCTGATACGATCCATATCAAAGTGAATTAAAAGTGTAGTTATTGCAAAATGGCAGATCAATCAATAAACTTTTAGTAGGTGCTCAAATTTGGCTACTAATCCAACAGCCTGACGTAAAGTCATTATAATTTTTCTATGATTTGCATTAAGAAGACAGTGTTGGCAGGTAGCTAAAGCCCAGTCAACAGAAATTGGCTATACGAGAATAGTAGTCCCTCTGTTTACTCTTTCTGAGCTTGAGCTATGTTAACACGCTGCTAAACACTATCCAAAACCGCTAAACCTTTTGGATTACTTCAAAGTATGCAAATTACACTTATCAGAAATGATCAGGATATACTAGCTACGTTTACAGACAGCTGCTAGCGAATACGCCATTTTGCCCTTTACAGACCTGCAGAACTCCTGGTGCTCGTCGTCTTCTTCCTGGTCTTGGTTACCCTCGGCCTCGCAGTGCGGACACGACCACCGGCCCTCAGGCGTGTCCTCAAGCTCGGGTTCCAGACACACAAGATGATATGCTCGTGGACACGTGTCGCACAGGATTATCTCACCGCCTTGTTGACAAACCTAAAATGATGATTTGAATATTTGCAAACATTGCTTTGGGTAAATTTATCGAAGATGACCAAGAGGTTAGGCTATTAGCAAATGGTCAGTTTCTTCTCTTACCATCATGCTAAGGTATGTTTACGGATCAAATTAACCTTAACACCTAGAAAGAGGAACGGGCTCTTTTGACCAGTTTTGAAGTTTAGCAGTATGTTTGTGCTACAAATGCGAAAGTAACTCTGTCTGTCTGTTACCCATTCACGCTTGAACCGCTGTACCGATCAACATGAAATTTGGCATAGAGATAGTTTAAGCACCGGGAAAGGACATAGGCTACTTGCAAATGTCAAGGGTGATTCGGTTTTTTTCTATAATTGAGGACAGTAGCCGCTCATCCTAAGGAGCGCTGGTGCAGCGCACTCTCATAAATAATTATCTACTTAAGAAACAATATGTTTTAGATTTTACTTAAAATAAATAATTATTATGCTTCGATTACTCTTTATGTTATAACAGAATTTCACTAAAAAATTCTGTACACACACAGCTAACTCAAGATTTAGTATGGAATTACACTGAGGTGACTGTGTGACTAAGTGGAGCGCTAGCAATTGCGCTCCAATGAAACGAATTTCAGTACAAAGACTGTTCGACACAGTCTCACATGTGAAACAGAAGATTTTGTATGGAAAATTAGCAAAATGTAGAGCGCCGCTCCTGGGCTATGATGCCAGCTTGGTACGACGTCGCTGCACCGGCGCGGTGTTGCCGCACTTATCACAACAAATGTTTTATTCGTGGTCGCGAGTTTTTATTAACGAATTAAGTAAGTACATACTTACGTAAACAGTTTGTTTATTGACTAATAAGTAACTATAGCGAAATAAAATTTGATTATTGTGATGTGATTACACAGTGCTAAACGATTTTAGTAACTCAGTTTGAAATAAAGACAAAGGGTCACAAAAATGTGACACGAAAGCATACACGCGCGTCGCGCGTTTGTAAATCTAAATATGCGAATAAATTTTAGGTATAAATAGAATAATAAAAAATTAGCATTTAAGCAATTCCTATTTTGTTTTTTTTTTTGTGAACACGCATTAAAAATTGCCACGAGCCACCTCTGATTGAGGAGTTGTCATTGAAATCCTACACCGATAACCGAATTTAGGGAATGCGAAACCGCAGGCAAAAGCTCTATTAAAACTATATTCGTTTTGTAGTAATTGTAAATAATGTGTACGAGAACGGAGCGGGTTTATTATTTGTTTCATATATTTAAATAATATTAAAAAAATCATAAAACCTTTAACATATTTAAACTTTTGGTCTTAATATTTCTTTAAGGCTTTTTTTTAAGGCTTAGATATAGCCTATATCGTGTCAATACGCCGTTTTGTGCAAAACTATAAGCATCTGAAGGACTGCAAAAAAAATATATTGTTTAACACTTGTGCAAATTTTTAAAAAATGTAATAACTCAAGATTTAGTATGGAATTACACTGAGGTGACTGTGTGACTAAGTGGAGCGCTAGCAATTGCGCTCCAATGAAACGAATTTCAGTACAAAGACTGTTCGACACAGTCTCACATGTGAAACAGAAGATTTTGTATGGAAAATTAGCAAAATGTAGAGCGCCGCTCCTGGGCTATGATGCCAGCTTGGTACGACGTCGCTGCACCGGCGCGATGTTGCCGCACTTATCACAACAAATGTTTTATTCGTGGTCGCGAGTTTTTATTAACGAATTAAGTAAGTACATACTTACGTAAACAGTTTGTTTATTGACTAATAAGTAACTATAGCGAAATAAAATTTGATTATTGTGATGTGATTACACAGTGCTAAACGATTTTAGTAACTCAGTTTGAAATAAAGACAAAGGGTCACAAAAATGTGACACGAAAGCATACACGCGCGTCGCGCGTTTGTAAATCTAAATATGCGAATAAATTTTAGGTATAAATAGAATAATAAAAAATTAGCATTTAAGCAATTCCTATTTTGTTTTTTTTTTTTGTGAACACGCATTAAAAATTGCCATGAGCCACCTCTGATTGAGGAGTTGTCATTGAAATCCTACACCGATAACCGAATTTAGGGAATGCGAAACCGCAGGCAAAAGCTCTATTAAAACTATATTCGTTTTTTAGTAATTGTAAATAATGTGTACGAGAACGGAGCGGGTTTATTATTTGTTTCATATATTTAAATAATATTAAAAAAATCATAAAACCTTTAACATATTTAAACTTTTGGTCTTAATATTTCTTTAAGGCTTTTTTTTAAGGCTTAGATATAGCCTATATCGTGTCAATACGCCGTTTTGTGCAAAACTATAAGCATCTGAAGGACTGCAAAAAAAATATATTGTTTAACACTTGTGCAAATTTTTAAAAAATGTAATAACTCAAGATTTAGTATGGAATTACACTGAGGTGACTGTGTGACTAAGTGGAGCGCTAGCAATTGCGCTCCAATGAAACGAATTTCAGTACAAAGACTGTTCGACACAGTCTCACATGTGAAACAGAAGATTTTGTATGGAAAATTAGCAAAATGTAGAGCGCCGCTCCTGGGCTATGATGCCAGCTTGGTACGACGTCGCTGCACCGGCGCGATGTTGCCGCACTTATCACAACAAATGTTTTATTCGTGGTCGCGAGTTTTTATTAACGAATTAAGTAAGTACATACTTACGTAAACAGTTTGTTTATTGACTAATAAGTAACTATAGCGAAATAAAATTTGATTATTGTGATGTGATTACACAGTGCTAAACGATTTTAGTAACTCAGTTTGAAATAAAGACAAAGGGTCACAAAAATGTGACACGAAAGCATACACGCGCGTCGCGCGTTTGTAAATCTAAATATGCGAATAAATTTTAGGTATAAATAGAATAATAAAAAATTAGCATTTAAGCAATTCCTATTTTGTTTTTTTTTTTTGTGAACACGCATTAAAAATTGCCACGAGCCACCTCTGATTGAGGAGTTGTCATTGAAATCCTACACCGATAACCGAATTTAGGGAATGCGAAACCGCAGGCAAAAGCTCTATTAAAACTATATTCGTTTTTTAGTAATTGTAAATAATGTGTACGAGAACGGAGCGGGTTTATTATTTGTTTCATATATTTAAATAATATTAAAAAAATCATAAAACCTTTAACATATTTAAACTTTTGGTCTTAATATTTCTTTAAGGCTTTTTTTTAAGGCTTAGATATAGCCTAGATCGTGTCAATACGCCGTTTTGTGCAAAACTATAAGCATCTGAAGGACTGCAAAAAAAATATATTGTTTAACACTTGTGCAAATTTTTAAAAAATGTAAGGTTTCCAGGCGTCATTATGGTATAAATTACTTAAGAAGTAAATAAGAAACACATCTTGTAGTAAAATATATGACATTCTCAACGATTTTTAGTACATTTGCATGGATATCATTCTCTTTTAAGCAAATAAGTGAGCAAGCTATTTACCTCACAATAATCCTGATGCTCTTGCTCACCTTCTGCACCATCTGGGAACTTATTTGTAGTCTTGAGCTTCTTCTTCTTTTTGGACTTGTTGCCAATCTTGGTTTTGGCTTTCTTTTTGGGCTGCAAAACAAAATTAATTTTTATATAATTAAATGAGGTGTGTCAACTACACAAAACCAACCTTTATCTACTGTCTGAAATAAAGCTTTATACACTATACTATACACGTCATACTAGATTGGGCTATGAATTCAAACATTTTGGAGTAATAAAAATTATGAAAAACATTTAAAAACCAAGCTTATAAAAAAATTTACTGAAAATTAGGAAATAAGCACCCATACATCACGGAGCAAAAAGCATTGGCACTTTTCAACTATCATACAGCAATACATCACAACAAAATTCTTTCTTTGGTCCATTTACATTGTACACAACTAGTTATAGTTACTTAACACCTAACATAGGTGGCACTGTTAAAACTACAATTTTGTGACCTACAAAATTAAAAGTTTCAAAATGCCGGTAAATATTGATGTTATGGTGTTGCTCGTAATTGGTTATTGTATTTTCACCAAGTTCTGAGCGTCCCTGAAAATTGGAGCATTCTAGCTAGTTGGAAAGTAATCAAAATTACGATTGCAAAATTTGACCCAAACAGTAAAAATGTAATCAAATAACAACAGCACCAAACATAAACATTGTGAGAAGCTTATAACTATAGAAACAAATTCATGCCAACATAAAATTATGCTATACAGCTAAATCTACAGAATTTAATAAGTTTACATGTTAATTCATACATCAACTATAGATAGGGTTGCCATAATTATTCGGAACTGATACGGGACATTTAAGGTGATATCTCTCGAGATCAGCAATAAGTTTAAAAAATTTTGGTAACATTAGAGAGAGATTTGGTAGAGAGGTATTATACCCAGTAGATTCTGAAGATTAAAGTGTTTTCAAAAATATTTTGTATGGTTTAACATGGAATTTGGTTGAATCTAACCTAACAATTTATTAATAATTGTATGTTTTCATAAAAAGAAAAACAACTACATACCAGAGGATTTCCATCTTCATCCTTGGGTTGTACATCTTCAGTTGGAGCTGTAGCAGGTTTCGGTTCTGCTGCCTCTGCCAACATTTGCTCAAATTCTGCATCAGATTCAGAGTTTGCTCCAGGACTGTCTTCAGACATCCCATCCTAATGTATGTAATGACAGATAGTAAGAACATGTGGAAATAGAAAAATTAATAACTTTTAGAAGTATACATATAATGTATACCAAAGCAAATATTGTACCTCTTATATTCTTATTGAAATACAGTCATTGCAAGGAAAACAAGGTAATTTTTTATAGATCTAAAAAACCTAATAATGTGTTTTCTTTGAAAATGGATTTCAAATGGATAGGCTACTTTGGTAACAGCTTCAGCAATAAACATACAGATCTGTCAACATATAATATGAAGGTGATGGTATACCCAAACAAGTTAAGCTTGCAAGAATTTGATTAATTTTGTTACAGTCCTGTGTACACTTTTTGACGTAAAAAAAATACATGTTACAGTTCAAACCTTAATTCAGTGAATTTGCTTATATTGTAATAATTTGGTTACTAAAACATTTAAAAAAAAAATCTGATACTAGTTCTAAATAAATATTTAAATTTTATACCGACAAAAAACAGCGATTTTTAACGTGCGGCCACGTGCTAGCGCCTATCGTATCTCTTTGTATGCTTCAATATGTCTGTCTGTACACTGGTCGAAACGGGACGCTTTTTCCACGGTATGCCATTTGCCTTAAGGTATATCATCAGAAATATAAACTTAAGGAAAGGAATATAAACTAAAAATTAAAATTAAAATGAGCGACAGCTGGAGAGTTTCTTTCGCCGTTTCTTCTCCCCAGAACGCCATCTTGATTCCGAAACGGTACTAGTTTAATTCCTTGCATATTATACTGAAGTCAAAAAAGTGATATTGTATCCTATTTTTGAGAAATAAACTATTTGAATTTAAAGCATTCTTTTAATGTTAAACTTAGAGTACACAAACTCACGCTGCTCCGCTTCCGCTTGCTAAACTTTATTTTGAGCGTCGGTAGCTTTGGCTTCCGGCCGGGCTTGCCGCGAGGTCCACCCGCGTGCTTCGCCTTGCGTCCGCGCTTTCGCGGCGCTGGTGTGCCTTCATCGCTCACCTCCTCTTCTTCCTCATCTTCTAATTCGTCCTGATTATCGTCATTCTAAACAAAAGATTAACATACTCTTAAACTCTATTAAATATGTTAATAACCTTGGTAATGCAAGCTATTTTAAACAAAAAAAAAACCTTGAGCCTTCTCTTTTATAGTAAGAACAATTAAAGTTTGAACATTTTTTAGTAATATTTTGGTAATCTATGTATATGAATCCCCTTGGTCGTCCCATAACTTCCAAACGACAGCACCAAAATGGATAATTCTATTTTTGCTGTTTTTGATATTGTTAGGGCAAAGTTTTAAGGAGGGCAAAGAAAAAAGGAGTCAAGTGCGAGTCGGTCTCACGTACTAAGGGTAAACTAATTGTAATGAAATTTTGGTAAACTGTTGGGTACACGCCTGGGAAGGTGTCTGATTTAGTACAACTTAAAATAGAAACAACGTACGCGGCGTCAGCTAGTGTGCAAAACATTCTAATAGATTTCATGACAAGCAGATGCATTATTATTAAAAATCTAAGTCTTAATTAATGCTTAGTAAATAAATCAAAAATAACTAATTATAAGCAAATACACAGGCGACAAAGTATTACAAGTTATCCAATCATTCAAGTGTCATTGAAAGTTTTTTCCATATTATATTAAAACATTTCACAAATACTGTTTGAACTTAATTTCTGTGACATATTATCAAGTCTATTTACCTTTGGCTCTTTTGGAGGTCGCCCTGGCCTAGATTTAGGTGCATAGTCTGAAGCAGTAGAAGTGTTGGTGTTCTCTTCTGAGCCCATATTCTGTGATACATTACTTGTGTGAGGATTAGTCTCACAAAATAGCCTCCACTTTGCAGCTACCAACATCATCAGTTTTGACACTGGAACCTAAACACATAAAACCTAGTAAGTTTATAATACATTTTTAGATTCCCTTGATATAATAGCCTCCACTTTGCAGATACCAACATCAGTTTTGACACTGGAACCTACACACATGAAACCTATTAAGTTTATTATACATTTTTAGATTCCCTTAATATAATAGCCTCCACTTTGTAGCTATCAAAATCATCAGTTTTGACACTGAAACCTACACACATAAAACATTTTTAGTTTATATGTTTTAAGATTCCCTGAATATAAAAGCCTCCACTTTGCAGATACCAACATCATCAGTTTTGACACTGGAACCTAAACACATGAAACCTATTAAGTTTATTATACATTTTTAGATTCCCTTAATATAATATCTTCCACTTTGCAGCTATCAACATCATCAGTTTTGACACTGAAACCTACACTTAAAACTTATTAAGCCTTCACTTTGCAGATACCAACATCATCAGTTTTAATAATGGAACCTACACACATAAAACCTATTTAGTTTATTATACAATTTTCGATTCCCTTAATATAATAGCCTCCACTTTGCAGATACCAACATCATCAGTTTTAACACTCAAACCTACACACATAAAACCTATTTAGTTTATTATACAAGATTAGATTTCCTTAATATCCCTCTAAAGGATGATGATTCCCAACAATTACTATTCGAAGGAACTAGCAAGAGCAACCATAAAATATTTTTATCTGCTAAACTATTAAAAATAACTCTTCTTATAACTAACATATTATTTTCTAATACAATAATAAAATTACAATTTTTTTTCTATATATATATATATTTGAGCAGCACTTATAGAAACTGGTTGAGACATATTTTTTTTGACTCTAAATCACATAATTATTTTTCATAAACTCTTATAGAATTCTGTTTCATAAACTTTCATTTAAAACCTAACACAATGACACTGAAATTATTTAACTAATTTCGTTTCCTAAAACAGCCTGTCAAAACTTTGCAGCTACCAGTGCTAAAAATTAGTAATCAGGCCATTGTTTTTAATTTCCTCACATCATTAATTTTCCAATATAACAGTAATATTTTTTTTTCTACTGCCACTGAATCTGCTACTGCAATACAGTGAATGTTTACTACATTTGTACTGACTACAATACAAGTAGTAAACATTTTCAATAATACCAAAAGTCTTTTAAAATTTAAGCCTTACCTTAGGGTTTTCTTTAACAAGCAATGGTCGCACATGTTGCTGAAACAATTTGTATGAAGTAAGATTTTCTAAATCTGCTTCTGTGTATTGTATGTCTACATCAGTAAGTCCAAATGAAGAACAAACTTCCTCGACTGTTGGCATACCTGAAAAAAAAACCAATATGTAATTCCAAAAAAAGTATATAGGTATTTTAAATCTAGAAAGTATAAATTAGGGTCATGCTTTAAGGAGCTTATAAATAAGCTATATATAGCTGTATCACTGACATTTGTCCACATAATCTTCACTTTCATCACTTTATTTTATTGTAGTTATTTTTTAAAAACTGAAATTTTTTGATGCCATTCATATAAATATAATGGACAAAACTCCCGGCTTCTACAGACACAAATTTGTATACCAAATAGTGCCAGTCATTTTCTAGTTACATGCTACATAGTGCACCGTAAGTGACGGGAGTTATATTTATATGGGGTTATATGTCTATGCTTATATACTATATTTGTTAGTAATTATCACCAATGAAAAAGATAAATTGTAAGTATTTTTAGTTCATTAATTATGTCATGATGATGACAATGATAATACTCAGGGCTCAAAAATTTAATATATCATTCATTTGGATGAACAGCATATTAACTCAAAATTTATGATTTCTGATCTAAAAAAAAGATAATAAATTAATTTTCTAGTTAATACTTTGGTTTATTAGTTCTTTTTATGTTATAATGTTGCTGTCTCGAATTTCCATTTTTTCTTATTAATAGCAAAATTAATATATTCCGTTAAAATCTCTCTCCTGAAAATAGGCTTTTTTGAGGTACCCTGTTCATCAAAAAGCAATGATATATGGATCAACAAAGCAAGGGCACAGCCACCTTAGCATTATAGCTAAAGGAGAAGTGTTAGAAAACTGACCATGAATTTTGGAAAAATGATACAGTCTGCAAAATACAAGCACATTTTTACAAAACTTTTTTATACCATTCAATCCTATTTCTTATGAGGATCAAAACTCTATGAAACAAATTGAGGTGTGAGTACTAAAATTGTCAGAAATAGGGAACAACAATTTCACAAACATTTAGATCCAGTTTCTTTTCTGCAAACCCTAAAAGTTAAAATTTTAAACAGCTTGTGTCTTTTAAAGAATATAAAATATACTGAGTAGAATTGTAGCTTTCAACTTGAGTTTAATTTCATATATTCTGACATCAGACAATATGAGACCTGGTAAATGATTATTTTCCAAACAGTAAGAAGTGTTTTAAATATTTATGTGTAGTATATTACAGGCTCAAATATAGGAATAGTTAAATAAAGACAAAATAACAAGAGTTTTGATTGAAATCAGTCTGAGTAAACTTATACTTGCTTATTGGGAATAATTGTGAATCAATGCACCCTTTAAACAGAACTAAATTTAACCATTCACTATCATAATTATGTTCATACTTTTATTTTTAATATGTTTCATTCTGTCCATTACCGTTTTTTTGTTTTTTTTTTACTACCTTTAATTACTAATCATTAAACTCTACTAATCATTAAACCCTACTAAATTTATGGTAAGAGTTTTTTTGCTATTTGTGACATTTTTGCTACTCTTGCCACATTTGTTTCCTTAGAGGCTGTTGATCCATATAAAAAACAGAAATAAACTTAATCCAAGATAAAATAAAGATGTAGATGTAACTCACCAGATCGAGAAAAATGTAACTCACCAGATCCAGAATCTGATGCAGCAGGTGTCACAGGGGTGTTGTGCTTGCTACCACGGCCCTTTCGTGATTTTTTACTGGATGAGACAGCACTTAATGCATAATCACTGTCGCCTTCAGCTTCAATTTCTAGGCCAAACTCATCATCCTAAATGTAATTTAAACATATATGTATAATATATGTCATGGCTATGTTTGTAACAGACTTAAAGCATGCCATGAATATATATAAAATCTCTAGTCTATTAGTAGTGATAGTAGGACATGCCAAATGTTTGGATTACTAGTTCAGCTGCTAAAAGCTATGTCTCATCAGGTATTTTAAATTATTACTGCTCCATGAAATTTATGGATTTGTGAGATTGATGACAAGCCACTATGCTAGTCTTAGGAATAAATTCTTCATTTAAGACCTAAATTACAAATCAGTAACTATTTGACAAACAAAAGTTATTTCATAGGTGAATCAAATGGAGAGCAAAACAAAAGTACCAAAAAATCAAGAGCAGAGGTAAAAATATACATAGTGTGATCAATACTAGGTACTACCTAGTAAAGATATAAAGATGTAAAACAATAAAATAAAAATGCTTACATCTTCACTTTCATTCTTTCGCTTCTTTTTTTTCTTTCGTCCCTTTTTATCTTCTCCACGTGCCTTTCTCTTCTTTCCTTTCTTCTTTTTTCTTCCATCTTCAGGAGAATAATCATCATCTTCCTACAATCATTAAACATAAAGTCTTAAACCAGAGTAATTATAAATAAATAATTTTAATTAAGAAACATTACATTTGTATTCATTCTAGGAAGTTTTTAATAATATCTGTTATTATTTTAGTAGCTACTAACTAGAAAAAAGTGTTAATAACTATTATTATGTAGGTTATTATTTATCATTATTTTTAAAAAAGGGTTCTATACCTTTGGTGGAGCCTCATCACTTTCACCAGAATTTTCATTTTGACCCTCAGCTTCTTCTGCTTCTTCGTCGCCTTCAACAAATATTTACCAAATTAATACAAAACAACAGCAACCATGGAACACAAATTAACTACTTAATGAAGAAAAGGCATTTTGAAACACTTGCCCCTACTCAATGAAAAAGGTCACTAATCCCTTTGTTTGGTGGCGTCCATTTTGTTAAGTAGTAATGAGGGGAAATGCATGTTCTTTTCTGTCACAAACTGCCACTTAAAAATATTTACAAACGAGATATAACAAATACATCATTAAGCATATCCGAGACTTCTGAAAACCTCAATAAAATACATAAATATTGAACATTTTAAACTTAAACTTCGCTAGAAGTGCCAAATTTATGTAATTTTTTAATTGCCTAAAGAACAAGTAGTAAACACATGATACGATACCGCTATTCGCCGCTTGCCTAGGATTTGTCTAAATTGGTTATTTACCTGCAAAAGAGCCCTCTAATTCATCATCAGATGCCATTTATTTGGCTTAATGACACACAGTTTAAACAGATCACAGTATTTCGTCTAAAAATTGCAAAGAACGCGCAATTTCGCGACTATTGGTAATTAATTCAGCAAAATTTTGATCAACATATACTATATAATTTGTGATTTTGATGCGATGCTACAGCCTCCGTCATCCATAAAATCGGTGTTGCAACTTTTTAACAGCGCGTGTTGAGTTAATTTATGTCAATGTTGCCAGCATAATGATTATACTGAGAAAAAAAACTTAACTAGGTGTACGTAATCTCGGTACAAAACTAAAAGTACCAACAAGAGTTAATCACCACGATTAAAGGGAGTAAGCTTCAAGGCCCAAACTAGTAGGTGTAGGTATCTGGCCTCTAGGTTAAAAATATTAATTAACGTGTTTCACCGTTTTTGAAAGGGGATTTGTATGAAAATTTTCATACTTTGCAGGTAAATCCATAAGAGTCTACCTCCCTTCTAAATCACTTACTCCTTGAAAAATCCCAAATTTTTAAATTTTAAAAGCCAACAACTCACAAAAATTACATCATAGAAAAAAAGGTCTGGTAATGTAAGAATCACTTATTCATGAAGTGATCTTACAGATACATAAAGTTATTTATAAAATAATTTCTATATTTAAAGTAGACTAAAACTCGACAAAAGGCACACAAGCTTTAATCTTTATCAAAGGTAAAGATGCTTGAGTACCATTTTTTCTTAAATATTTGTTAAAGCTCAAGTTAAACTGGTCGAGTTTCGTATATAAATACTTAAAAATCCCTCACGCTTGGCTAAAATACCGATAGCACATATTTTCTTGCTGGTTACATTATAATGAATCTAATCTATACTTGTATTAGGTTTAAATTTAAAAGTTAAAGCAGTCAAACCTAAGGGTTGACACAAAATAGAGCACAAATATTATTGATTTAATTTGTTAGAAACTATCAAAATCTTAAATCAATTTAAAATCTACATTCTGACTGATTATTCTAAAAAGAAATCAGATACTTTTAGAGTTTACAATTTTAAATTAACAAGTTTTGAACGTTTAATGTTAAAAATTTACAAATTTGTGAAAAGTCATATAAATAGTGGGAATACTTAAGTAAAAACAATTTATTTGTAAATCTTATTTATAACCGAAGGGTTTAATAACAAAATAAATACATAATTTATGTAAAGTAGTATAAAATTTTATTCAAATTGTAACATATCATTTTATGCTACTTTAAAAATAAACATGCAAGTAAATATAGAGAACTGAAACTTTGCTCAATTCTTTGAAACTTGAATTGTTTCCTTAAGTCAATAGGTGCTTTCATTTAACACAGTCAATTTCGTCTATGATGATGACAGAAATATCGAGTGTTTTACAACTTTAAACACTGTGAGAAAATGACTTAATCTTTAAAAAGGGTCAACTAAAATTTGGTAACTTTAACTATAGGAAGTCACGGTCTCAGACTGTGTTTTGTTTTTATCTTTGAATGATATAGAAATAGAATGTAGTTTCAGTTTGTCACATAATTTGTATAAACAAAGAAAACAGATTGGGATGTTGAATAACCTGTTTTATTAGATCTATGAACCGCGTGAATGCATAAAAATCGGCCCCAGAGCCGATAGCTGGTATTGAGGATCCAGGAAGCGTTTGCGGGAACGAAGTTGCGACAGTCTGCGAGAGAGTTCTCCAGAATACAGTCGTGGAGTTTCATTTTTTTTATACAATACAGTCACCTAGCAGGAGTGTTGGCGATTGATCGTGATAATTGAATTTATACAAAGGAGTCAATCATAGAGTGTACTGAAGTTCAGATGTATAAAATTAAACTATACAATATTTGAATATTAAAATTTTTTATTTTTTAATTAGTGGTTTGTGTTCTACAAAACAGTTCGGTAAAGTAGTATCAAATAACAAAGTTACATTGCAATCGCAATCGCAATTTGATTTCGGCAAGCTTCGTTCGGCTAGTGTTCTATTTTCAAAATACAACCTCGTCGCTACGAGTGTAGATGTACGTTAATTTGTTTATTACCTCGTATGTTCCAAACGGCTGAATGAATTTCCATAATTAAGGTATCGTTAGACTTGTCTTGATAGCTCAAGTGTTTATACGCATTAATTATATTATATTTTTTGTCATAACCCTGGAGTGGAGTATCAAACTAAAGAACTTGAAGAGACCATTCCGAAAATATATAACACTTAGAATCAAATAGTTTTTATTTTATACTACTAATGTGGCAAAGAAGCTTACGAGCCGCCTGATGGTAAATGTAGACTTCTGAATCTCACAAATCCATAAATTTCATGGAGCAGTAATGATTGAAGATACCTGAAAAAGCATAGCATTTAGCAGCTGAACTTGCCGTGCCTGAAGAAGTTGCCGTAGATATAATAATAATAATAAATATTTTTGGACAAAACACACAACCCTCTCGCCCAAAGTAAGCAAAGTTTGTATTGTAGATACGAGACAACGGATACAAATACATAACATTACTTTTTTTTTGTAAAATCATAAATACAACCAGACTCAAGACAAACAGTTTGTCCAGTACGGGAATTGAACCCACGCCCTCTGCACAGCAGCAGCCGGCAGCACTACCAGGCTGAATTTACTGCGGAGGAGATATCTAGTTTTTTTATATTTTTGTTAACTGGGTCTTCATCCACGCACTAATATCAACGCATTATTTACGGAAATAATTGCAATATTCTTTGAAAAGAAGAAAATTTTACTTTATTGATGTTTTATAAACTTTTTAATTACAAAAAAAAGCCTACGTATAAAAATAAATAAGTTCTTTAAAAATAGCAGTTGTGGTTTTCTTTCATTGCATCTATCATTCAAAATAAATCTAAGATTTCGCTGACAAAATTTGAATTTAACTTAGAATTATTTATGCAAAACCATACAACAAATCAAACCATAAGTGATCGATAACGAATCAGCCATCACTAATATCGAAATCGACTTATCGATATTTTGCAATCACTAGAAGTAGCGCTATCTTGCGTTGTGTCCTCTCGTAAGCTAAACTTCTAACTCATTCGATCATAATGCGAGTGTCCTATCTTTTGGTACAACATATAAGGCGTTCCTTCTGAGCTTTATTAGTAAAACCTCATTTTAGCACCAACTATCCGTTACGTCAGAGCGCATCTGATAAGCGCATTCAGCGGCGCTATTATTGTCCAAACGAAACGTGTATATGTTTAAGTATTTCATTTAGATTTTTTTGTAGATAATAACAAACACATAATTAGGGCATGAATATCGGAATCTCGGAATATCGAAATCCCGAAATCTCGAAACGTTAAGTCCGATATTATAATTCCGATACTGACTAGTCCAATATCGTAATATCGGAATTAGTAAAATATTCTGTTTAAATTTTAAAATAAGACGTAAACAGTACCAGCCAGCTCTCCGATGTGCGGGCGATTTGGTGTAGTATCAATACCCTCTTATTGAGCTGCTAAATAGTTATAGAATGCTATTACAGCTTTCGTAATTTCTTCCACTAAAGTCCTACAAACTGTCATACAATACCCAGTACCACCCAGGCTTGTTGCTCAAACCAACAAGTGAAAAAGTATATAATGCAAACCCTGTATGCACTGGAGCTGTCCCAGACACAAAGACTATGTCGAGGTAGTTTTATTACTTTCTGAATAAAGTAACTACCCAACCACTACAAGGTGTGATGACTTTTGACCAAGAATTTGAGAAAATTTGAAAAAATAGGAAGGCCTTGCCTGTAGACGCCAATTTTTACCTTTTTGAAATTATATAAGCTTATTATTTTTATTATTGCAACAAAAACGGAAGGAGGAATTAGTGTATATATAACATGCGTACAGAGCGTTTGTATTTTACATAAGTTTTGCCTTAGTGTTGAAAGCAAGCGTGTTTTCTGGCAGCTGGATATTTTTGATGCATTATCCGAATTTTGGTTTTGCTGAAATGCTAGAAGCCTTTAATGAAATTTATTGAGATTGCACTATCAAGTTTCTCTATTAAAAACATATACATAATGTTAGTAAATAAGTGGTTTCGTTCTGTTTGTTTCCAATTTTATTTAGATGATTTTGAGTTTTTTTATTCAATTAGTAGCAGAAGAGTAGCGGAGTGGAAGAGTTTCTATGAACGCATTATGAAGAAAATAGGTGATTTCTAAAAAATAAATAAATAGTACAGTATTAGTAGTTTTATTCTCTTGTTAATTTGTTTTTTTTTTCAATTTTTGATTAAGTATTATAGTGAAGTTATTTTAGAAGGTATTTTTGTTTATAGGATTGAAAAAGTAGCGCAAATACCCCCCTTCCGAGATGGGGTTTTGGTAGCAACATTTCGTAGCAAAACTGCTCAAAAGAAACGCTAAAGGTCAACATTAGATTTTGCTGTCATTTTGTTACCAAAAGCTAATGAAACGCGAACCGCTAATTATTGTTACAAAATCGCCAGATGGAACGCCCATATGTACATTAGGTGCGTTCTATTGACGGCATTGAGAGCTATGACATCGCATAAGCATTGAAATCGTTCTGTTCACTAAATGTAAACAAACAATATACCCGTTGGCTTTCGCAAAATATCGATTGAAGTTTTTGAAGGTTAGCAACGAAAATTCGTTTGAAGCTATTTCAATAGCTCATACGGAATCGACCCGCAGTGTCTATTAGTTCAAGTTGCTCATTTTCTGTTCTACAAGATCCTTTAAGCAGCAATCATTTTTCTATTTTTGTCAACATAATTTTTACAAACATAACGGGTCCTCAGCAGTGTAACTATACATGCCATGAGTCACAAAACTTAAAATCTTGTCCGGTTTTAAACACAAACTTCAATAAAATAGATTGGGAATCCTTTTCTGAAAAATGTAATAAAGAGTTATCAACTTTAGATGTTACAGAAAGCCCTGTCAAAGACTATACTATACTTTTATATATATATATATATATATAAAAGTATAGTATAGTATAGTCTAGTCTTTGACAGGGCTTTCTGTAACATCTAAAGTTGATAACTCTTTATTACATTTTTCAGAAAAGGATTCCCAATCTATTTTATTGAAGTTTGTGTTTAAAACCGGACAAGATTTTAAGTTTTGTAATATATATATATATATATATATATAATACTTTTATCCAAAAATTGTACGACATTCTTTCTAATTTCCCGAAAAAAAACAATACTGCCAATTTTTAAAAAAAAGGTGTATGGTGGAATGACCTGTGTGATAAAGCAGTTTCTAAAGCTAGACTAGCTTTAGCGTCATATAAAAAGTATCCGACACAAGAAAATTACTTAATATATAAACAATATGATGCAAAAAAAAAGAGAATTATAGTTGAACAGAAATAAGAAAGTTTGGCTAAGTTATGTGGAACTTTTAATAGAACAACTCCGTCTAAAATGATATAGGAGCATATTCGTAGATTTAAATTTGCTAAAGAAAATTGCAATTCTAATAGTCAAATTTTTTTACGATCCTAATAACGCATATAACTTTCTAGAAAAGATCTCGTCGGATTGTGCCATGGGTGATTTTAGTTTTTTACAAACCTTGTTCTCCAGCAAAGGTAGCGATTCTGCACAGCGGCTATTAGATAACTTTTCTTTTGATGAAATGTTGGCTGCCTTAAACTCCAAACGTGACACGGCTCCTGGGCCTGACGGCATACCCTATAAACTAATTAAAAATATGCCTTACGTTTCTAAAACTTATCTTTTAAAAATATATAATAATTTATGGACTAATAAAATAGTTCCAGAAAGCTGAAAAACTCAACATGTTATCCCAATCCCTAAAGCTAATCAAGAAAAGGATTCCTTGGATGGTTATAGAGCCATTTCTCTAGCTTCATGCTTTTGTAAATTATTTGAAACTATGCTCAAAAACAGGTTAGAATGGTATACTGAGAACAACTCTTTAATTCCTAGCAACCAATATGGGTTCCGTAAAGGCAAAAGCACTATGGACAATTTGGGTTGCTTCGTTGGTGATATACAAACTTTTCTGAAAACCAATTGACGCTGGCAGTATTTCTTGATATCAAAGGCGCTTTCGACAATATTGACCATAGTTATTTAATTATATAATACAGCTATATAATCAAGGTAACCCAGGCGAACTTCTAAAATGGATCTTTAATTTTCTACATGATAGGAAAACGTTTTTAAAATGCAAGACAACTCTATATGGTCCAAAAGCTAGTCGCAAAGGCACCCCACAAGGATCAGTAATATCTCCTTTATTATTTATTTTAAGTTTAATTCCTTTTATGCATAGTATTCCTGAACATGTGAAACATTTGCTATTTGCCGATGACCTACTATTATATTTTAAATGCAGCAACTTAAATGAAGGAGAAATCATTATGAATTCATGTTTAAAAACGATCTTATACTCGAGATCAATGCATCAAAAAGTTCAGTCATAGTATTTAGCAAGAAAAATTTGCTTTCACCTAAAATAGTTTATGATGACTCTATTCTTTCTAATAATACTTTTGTAAAATATGTTGGCATTTTACTTGATTACGACTTATATTTGAAGTCTCATATCCTTTATATAACTAAGAAAGCTAAAAGGAGTTTGAACATTTTGTAATCATTATGCGGGCTGAAATGGGGTGCTGACCCTAAAACATTAAAATCATTATACATTGCAATAGTTCGAAGTCACTATGGGTACATTTCATAACAATGCTTCTTCTTATTTATTAAAGAAACTTGATGTATTACAAAATAAAGCACTACGTATAATATGTGAAGCTATGTAATCATCTCCTATAAATTCCTTAGAAGTGGAGACTGGTATTGTTCGTTTATTTATTAGAAGAGCTTACATAACTGATAAATTCTCTTTGAAATTAATTGGCTGTGATGAATGATGTAATCTCTAGATATGTTTCTAGATTTGTAATACCGAATTATAATGTAATACCGTTAATAATCTGCCCTAATATTAATTAATCAATAACCTATCTCAATTTCGAATTTCAAGACATAGTGCATTGGACTAATTTATTACCTGATGCATGAAGAATGCTACGATATTGATTTTTACAGTAAAATTGTGGATATTACAATTTGCTTAAATAGGTTTAATTCTAAGTTTGATTTTTTTGAATTTTTGAGCAGTAAATCTGACTTCATTAAAATTTATACTCATAGAAATCTTTGCTTTTTACGTTGATAATTATAAACTAGGTCATGTTATGTAATTAGTAATGTAAGTAATGTAAATAAAAGAACTTGAACATCTTAATTTAATTTTGTTGCTGGTCACTCAGGTATTCTTGGTTATGAACTTGTAGATTATCTTGCTAAATCCTGGTTACTCAGGTATTCTTGGTAATGAACTTGTAGATTATCTTGCTAAATCATCTGCTAGCACTTTAAAATGCAACTTCCATGTTCCTTATTCTGATCTTGTATTGTTTTTAAAACAGAACATGATCAAAAGATGGACTTCATACCTTAAAACTAGTAGAGAAATTAAAGGTAAATGGCTTGCAGAAATAGAACCAGAAACGTCAACTAAAGCATGGTTTAAGAAATGCAAAGGCTCTCCCAGGGTTTTTATTACCACTCTAAGCAGAATCAGAATAGGCCACTGCAGATTACCATCTCATTTGGCCCATTTAAACATAAATAATGCTAAGTGTATATACTCCAACTACGATACTTGCGACCTTTCATTACAACGATTGTTATTTATAAGTGTTTGCCAAGATTTATTAAAGAACGAAACTATTCCTTGTGATGTTCAAAAATAGTTAAAATTCCGTATTATTTTAACTATACCCTGCAATTTTTGATTTTATTGTAAATACAGTTGGTAGAATTTGATTTTTGGTATATAATATAATTAAGTTATTTCTAAGTTAATTCCTTTTTTTTTTCCATTTCTTTTATCTTTTTTTTATGTTATGTACTGTAAAGTTTTTTTTTTATGTAATTTGTAATTTTATGTTCTGTTTTCCTTTGTTTTCAATTTTGATTGGTTTTGAAAAATAATTGTACTTGCTCTTTTTTAAATACTGTATATGTTGTTTCTTATTTATGTGAAGGTTGATGGCTCATAGCCAATACTTAAATAAAATGAAAAAAAAAATAAAAAAATATTATCTTTGAGGAATGAAATAATTTAAAATTTCTGGCTGTTGCTTTGCTTGCTGTTAGAAAGCTAAAAATTAAGTTATGAATGCTTTACTAAATTATGGCTCGTCATCTAGTGCCGAGTCTGATGAAGATGTCGAAGATAACCAAAAGTACAACAAAAATTTACACTTCTGCAATATAAATCAAAATTATTGTAATTATTAAACTCTTTTATAAAACACCGCACCTTCTTATTTTTCAGATCATCGGATTGCCCTAAGCTGAAACTGCCGAAACCGTCTTTAGGAGAAAGCAGCTTACAAACATCTGTATTTTCTAATCCATTTGTGGAAGCTGAATTAGCTAAAGCTGCTATATTGGAAAAACATGTGAAAATGGTATATGTTGAGTTTAAATTAGTTACTAGAATAATTGAAATTGCAATGTACTGAATATGCTGTGAATAGTGTTCTAAAGTTTTAGTCGAATCTTTAGCCATTTCTGTGTTACCTCTAATGCTTTATTTATGTTTGTTTTTATCTATATGTTTTTAAAACAAAGGATGATTGCTTAACATAACAGAGGTAGTAGTCATAATAAAATTAAAGAGAAACATTTAGATCAGAGTAACGAAAAGGGAAAAAATTACTACTAAATGTCTCTATTGTATATCATTAAAATCAACAACAATACTAATTCAACCCTCTGTAAACCAATAAGGTTATAAAAGTTTCTATATATGGTATAGTTGTAATCAAATAGCTCTTTATTCAAGTAAGTTTTTTAAAAGCACCACTGGTTCGAAAGTTATTTATTTTGCATACTGAATAAACTCTATGTTACTTTACCTTTGACTGCGTACATAGTTGCGTTATTCAATATTTATTCAAGTTCTTACAAAAATTTGTGTTTCTTAGCCTTAGTATTTGCTATTATTTTTTTAAATCTTACATTAAAAAAGTTTATACCAGACAATTACAAAAAATAATATTTAAAATAGTACTAATATGCATATTTTTTTAATAACTGGATTTTGCTTTTTTAAATAAGATTAAGATACAAGACCATGCACATATGGTATGGATACAAGAGAATTGGTCTTGCCTTTTACTTGAACTGTTGGCAGTTAGACTATAAGTTGTTTCTGCTGATATACTTTATAATCAAAAATCTTGCTTTGTTACTTTTCTTTTGAACCCCAAGCTTTCTAGTACTCATAGGATCACTATGGTTTTTATTAATAGGAAAACCAGTCAAGTTTATGTTGTACACACATTAAGCTAGGGTTATTTAGTAAGAGAATTATTTAAAATATCTGATTTTGTTTGAACCAATTTTCTTTGAAAGTATTGATAAAGACCTTTATCATAATTTTTTTCATATTTTTATAGCATGTAGTTCAAAAGTTAGAAGGAGTGAGGATACAATTTTTTCAATATTCAAAGCCAATAAACAAGCAAAATATCCATATATAATATAAAAAAAAAGAAAAAGTGTTTCAAAATCCCAATTGAATTTTAGAATCCCTATCCAACAATAGACTACACAATGAGGTGCTCTAAAAAAAATCTTCAAACTGACTGACTGACAAACTGAGTTTTTATGACAAATTTGTATACTGGTTATCAAAAGGCACTTTAGTGTAAAATTTTATAAGAATCAGTTCAGAGCCAGTGGAATTATAAGGCTGTGACATATGGACAGATAGACATGACAAAACTATAAGGGTTCCGTTTTTGCCTACTGGCTACGAAACCCTAAAAAATGATGTTAGTATCCAATTTTGCATAAAATCGTCAAGTACATAGGCAAGGAATGTGAAGGTTGCAGGTAAAGACAACACACAAATGATCAATGGTAAGAAGATCTGCTGGAGCTACAGAAAAGGGCGATGTCGGTTTGGTCACAATTGCAAATATGCACATGACTCTGATATACAAAAAACATCTGAAGAACTGGAAGCTGAAAAACAGGTAATTACATCTTTGCTAAAATTGAATATGTTATAATTAAGTGACTGAAAAGTTTGGTAATACAAATAAGTAATAGAATTTGCAGTCAGGTTTGCTACATCATGTTATTGTGTTGGCTACACCAAGCTACAATTTGTTAGTTCTGACAGAATTGCTGTTTTTGAATTCAGGCTGGCAGCTATGAGTTAAATTTAGAATAAGTTGTTTCAATATATCTATTGTTTTGTGAGCCACACAGTAGGTATGTGGCCTTTGCGCATCGCGTCAGTCTATGCATTATATAACAAGCCATGCATTCAACAAAATAATTGTTCCTTATTGCATTAACAACAGAGAAGTCAAATTTGAAATATGATTCTGTACTACAGTAGCGACTGCAACCGCAAGTAATTGTGCGTCATATGGACATAAAATATCCAAACATGAATCTCCTGACACAATCCACCAAAAAACACTTTTTTATGTTTAGTTGGCTAGCTTATTTGAAATGCATAGTATGTAAGTTATTTTTGACCTGTTAGTAAATGATGCTTATAGCTAATTAGCAATAAAATTTACCTACCTAATATCAGTTTACTTAATAAATACAAGTAGATTTAACTAATACAATATTACGTAGTATCAATCTGATGTAAATTCATTACTCATTCCTTCAAACATTTGTCACATCCAAGGTGCAATACAGCAGTTGCTGTATAGTAATATTTCTTATTCTGTGGTTTGATCGCATTCATCTCTAAATGTGTTCTTTGTTGGCACAAATAGCTGTATATTGAATAGACAAATAAAGATGGAACATGGCAGTCAAAGATTCGAAAAGTCATTGAGACTTAACAGATAAATAAGGTGCAATCCTTTTATTTTCACTAGCTACTTCCCCACAGTGTACCAACAAGATTAAACTTTTTATGTCCCGTACAAACTTTTATTGCTTACATTTTCTTTGTAGATAATTCAAAATTCAATGACTGAGAATGACTTTGTATAATATGCAGTCATTGAATTGTGAAATGCTTCAGGTTTCTTTTTATTTTCAAAGGGACCAAAAAAAGTAAGTGACGGGTACAGCTTGCAGCTGCCTGTATCTATTCTATACACTTATGGATTTCATTGTTAATTTAGCATTAGTTAGATGTGAAGTGTTGCTGTTATAGTTAATGACCTATCTACAATTAGGTGGATTTGTATCTTTCATCTACACTTGATTCCGTAGCCCATTTTCCATCAAGTGGATGAGTGGCTGTATCTAGCCTCATTATCATCATATCAGCTCATATAGGCCCACTGCTGGACGTAAGCCTCCCCCATGGCGCGCTGTTTCTCCCGATCCCACGTCGTCCCACGCTTCGCCTTCCTATAGGCGGTCTACACTCTAGGACACTATCTATCTACCCTCTACACATATGAATTCCATAACCCTTTTATTTGTGACGGTATCAACCGTTTAGACTTAAGATGGATTCCATGGCCCATCAACCATGAACTGAATGCGTAGCATGCGTGCATGTATCCTCTACACTAAAAGAGCGATTATAAAAAAATATGTTACAGAAGCTAAAATCCGTCGTATGTGAGGGTTCAGGCACAATGACATCTACGCCGCCACCACACGTAGATTTGGAGCAATCCTTCTCAACCGACGACGCAATCTGGGAAGGAGGTGTTGAAAAGAAGAAAAAGAGGCCAGGACTCAGCAAAGGTTTAGTGCCACGAAAAAAAGTCATTAAAATGTATAAGGAGCAGAAACTAAAAGATGCTATTAAACAGTGAATTGATATTCAACGGTGCTTTTATTTAACTAGGAATAGCTACCTGAATTTCGAATTTCGGAAGATATACCGTTGCCTTCTGCGCGCCGGCACAACGGTGCTTTTATTTAACTAGGAATAGCTACCTGAATTTCGAATTTCGGAAGATATACCGTTGCCCCCTGCGCGCCGGCACACAGCGACGCTACCGAGGCAGGACCGTCGAAGCCACCGCTAGAGGTAGGTACATTCTGGCCGCATATTTTTTTTTTGTCTCAGTAATTGGTTACGAATTACTATGGATCACCATATTCCACCTCAAAAATGCTGAATTCAATTAAGAATCTTTAGGATCAATCGTGTTGTGCGAGGATTGTGATGGTCACTTTATCTCACCTATTTTTCTCATACCAAAAAGTAATGGGACATTTGGGTTCCTTAATTTAAAAGCTCCTAACAAATTCATTTTACATACTCATTTTCAAATGGAGATGTTCGCACCGCGGCTTATTTATTGTCAAAGGATTCTACCACGGCAACGATAGTATATAGAATCTTATGTTTTAGTGCCAATTCCCATTCATTCATATTCATAAATCATGCAGGATCTAAGTTTCCGCTTTCATAATAATTTGTATGAATTTACCTTTACCAAATCAGTGAAGCCTGTACTTACCTACTAACGTCGCAAAGGTCACCAATTAGTCGTACACTTGGATGACATCTGGTGTAGAGCAAACAGTTTAAATGCATGTTTCACTACAATAAAACTGACACCTTAGAGCATTTGGGTTTTGAAAACAAATTAAGGGGGGCTCCCATGCAACAAATGCAATTTGTTGTTTACGTTTTAATAGATAATGGTACGGAACCCTTCGTGCGCGAGTCCGACTCGCGCTTGGCCGATTTTTCTATTTTTAATTCATAAATCTTTATCAACTAGTAGCGGGAACACAATTTATTTCATGAAATTATAAGTAACTATAAAGATAAAAATTAGTGTAATTAAATTTCAATTGGTTATGTGATATAATTGTAATTTTCCACTTATTACGCTAAGTTGGTCGCCTATGATATATTTTTGCCACAGGAAAATGAGCTCTATTTGAGATTAACATTTTTGATTTCAGCTTCATGCCCCTAAAGCAAATGTGTATGCGCATTGAGGGCCCTCTTAATAGGATGGGTTGTATACAATTCCCACGCCTAAATCATATAACTAGAGAGATATGACAGTGGTGTTAGCAGCGGGAGCGTTTCATATTCGCGTCTCGTGATAACATAGAAGCTGACAAAGCTTCAAGATTGTTGTTGATTTGTTTGTTGCTTCCACGAAGTTATAAGGCAATTTGGCCAACCACGCGTTGATTTGTTCGCGTCTCGAATAAATAAAAAACGTTCAATATTTGTCTCCTGAAAACGAGATTTGAAATTGACGCATTCACGCTGATATGGGACTAAAGTTTATTTTACGACTTTTGTCCCCTTTCTATACCATACTTGGCCCCAATTTTCAAATTGACTTATAAAAGTTCCGAAATGGTTACATTTAAAGGATCCAAATTATTTGGCTTACAAAAGGCAAACCATTTTTTGTATGCCGTATTGTATTGTACTTTTAGACAAGGATTTTATCATTATATTGACCGTACCGACATCTAAGCTAGGCTGTGTGGTAAAAGATTCCCGGAAAAAGATGCTAACGCCAGGTTAAAACTGAGCCATAAGGGGTGTTTTGTTCTAAAATCGCACTGTATAAGTCATACGTATGTTGTGTTATGTTTAGTTTCTCTTGTGTCGACGTAGATGCGGAGCGAGCAAAGCGAGGGGTTTAAATTTCACTTCACGTCCCAAGTGGCGGAGGTTCGAACCCCGGGGTCGGCGTGTACTAATGAGTCTTTTCTTAATTTCTCAATTAGGGGAACGCAGGGTAATGAGAGCCATCGGGCAATGGCAGCTATGTTGATTGAACGAAGCGCATGCACATTCGCGCGATCGTAAGCACTCGGTTGCTTTCGTCAACTGTCGGCAAACTTCGCCTGACGCGCTCGAACCGTTAGTGCCATTCGTTTAGTCCTGAGGGACGATTGTGTGTTTTTCGCTCCACGCTTACAAAAAATTGTGAACTGGCAGCACCTAGGTAAGCATGAAATTATATTTTTATTGTATTTATACTTTTTATATCCTTTCTATTCATATACTAATGAGTCCCATGATTGAAATTGCGAGAAAAAATATTTATATTATTACTATTCAAAATGGTGCTCAGCGGCTAATGGTAGCCTAGTTTTAGCTTAGCTTTGATTAGTCATTTTACAGCCGTAACATACCTTATTTTTGTTTTAGATGCCACGTAAAAGAAATCGGACAACCACGAAAGCTTCTTGGACGGTAGATTCATTAGAAAATGCGGTATTTGTTCTCAAAAAAAGAGGCATTTCGGACTGGATCTTTAGTTTTCCATTAATAATTTCAAATTTATTTCTCCGTTTTGTTTGAAAATTTTATTTTTTAATTTATGTTACAAATTGTTTTACTGTATTGATAATTATTAATACTAAGATCTCATTTAAAGTACGTTTTGTTAATTTTTATGTTAAAGAGTAATTATAATGGCTTCCATTTCCCGTATGAGCGGTAAATGGGCTCTCATTAGCCGCATTTGTCGGGTAATAGGAGCGACTGACTTTTTTTGTAAAACTGTAATTGTACTTTAATTAGATTTGCCATAAGTGTGAGGACTCAGACCGGGACATTTCAAGAAAAACTAGTAAAGGTAGAAAAAAAGGAACTTTTAATACAACAATAGGTAACTTTGAAGGTAAGGTCCTTGCCTAAACAGAAAACAACTTTTAACACGTCATTCAATGCCAGCGAACCGCCAGTCGGGTTTTCTGCGGGCTACCGGGAAACGCTATACGATATTTCTCTTCTCTTTCGCTCTCAAGTGAATTATTTGAGGTGCGAAAGAGAGGAGAAATATTGTTAAGCGCTTCCCGGTAGCCCTTCTGTTTGTTGGCGCTTTTCGCTACAAAGGCGAAAATGCTCGTTATCGGCTACGAACGCAGCGTGTAGCATGCGCTGCCGCTGAATGTGTTAGTTATGATAATTTTACAAAATATTGATAAAAAAATTACGAATTCAACATTAACTAAAGTAAGTATCTATCTGTCAACATTTTTTTAATTCTCACACTTTGTCTATACTAATATTATAAAGAGGAAAGATTTGATTGTTTGTATTAAATAGGCTCCGAAACTACATGACCGATTTAAAAAATTCTTTAAACATTATCCCGACATTATCCCTGATGTACTTAGACCGCGGGAAAATGCTTCATTCCTACGGGAAAACGGGTAGTAAGAATTTTCCTTCCGTACATCCTAATTACTTGATTACGTAATTACTTCCTTTTTCACATTACTTCTAAACGGCTCAACCTTCAATTGGGTTGAAATTTTATATGGTTATTTCGATGGTTTTCTGGATGATTTAAAAAAAACAATTGGACTCGGTAGGTGGCGCTACTGTTGGTATGTCAACTATGAAACAGCTTCGCCGATTGGGTTGAAATTTTGTATGTGTATTTCCATGGTTTCACAGACACGAATGTATTATGCTATTAAAGAGGAAATATTTGAGTGTTTGTTTTTTTTCTATAATTGAGGAGTTGCCGTAAGAACCTACGCCTATAACGAAATTAAGGGCGAGCGAAGCCGCTGGCAGAAGCTAGTGTAAAATAAAAATAAAATTATCACAATGTATTTTTTTTAATAAACCCAAAATATAATCAACAAAATTAAAAATAACATTCTCATCTATCCATGGCATTGTTATTTTTAAATTGACCCAAAATATAACCATCAAATATCCTCATTTATGCATGGCATTCTGTCTTATACTTATATATTCCTTTTACAAAATATAATAAATTAATCAACAAATATAAAATCCAGCGGTAAGGAAGTTTCTTAACCTAATTGTTGCCGTTTTTCTGTGCCCATTCATACTCGTCAAATGTTCCCGCTTTACGGAGCAACTCTTTTTGGGACTTCAAGTACTTTTAAAACTCAATACATGTCATCTTGTAGTTGTATATACACTGTATTATACTCTCAACTGTCTCCACAGCGAACTGGTTCCTGTCTTTAGTCCACTGCTAGGTTATCAATGAAAATACCCGCTCCACATGTGCATTATGGCCAGGGATTGCAAAGAGAAATTGACATACTTTGAGTAAATTAGTTTTTCTAAAGCCGAACGAGCAAGAGCGCCCGATAGTGTTCCCTATAGTCACATTAGAGATGTTTGATATTCCAAAAAGTATCGATATCAGCGCGTATCATGTATCGAAAGTTCAATTATTTTGTGAAAAAAACTGAAAATAAAGTGTTATCAAGTTCCGTATCATTAAAGAGTTTTATTTATCGCGATAACGTTAACTGTATAGTGTGATTTTAGTATTTTTTACATAATAGTACTAAAAAAAAAAAGAATCACGTTTCTAGGGCAATTTCGCTCAAGAAGTATCGATACTAGGTATCAACTGAATTTATTAAATCGATATAAAATATACATTAGTAAACAATATAGATACTCAGAAAAATCGATCTTGTATCAAACATCTCTAAGTCACATAGTGGGCTGAGAGTCCGCGATCCCGAAACGCGTTGACACTGTTAACGTAAATTCGTGAAACGTGAACGGACAAGGGTCAGAGCTTACGTCGTTCTATCCACGTACGATTAGCCTAGTAAGTTATAGCGAGTTTATTGTTGGTGTATTACTGTTTACGAAGTCCAGCCCTCTATTAAATAACTATGATTTTTAAACCGGGACAATTTTCTTATCGGCCGGGACACCACGCTTCAAACCGGGACATGTCCCGGTGTTTCGGGACGTATGGCAACCCTAACCTTAATACATTTCTGTGGTTGATTATATTATATCTTAATAATAAAGGTAAGAGTTGAATATTAAAAATTTCAAGAATTTTGACAAACGTGGTTTTTATCAAAACTTTCCCTTAGTAAGCTCCCATTACCCTGTTCTCCCCTACACTGATTTATTTATTCACACCACTGGCTTTTCGGTGAAGGAAAACATCGTGAGGAAACCTGCATACGTCAAGAAACAAAAAAAAAAACAATATCCGCACTGGGCCCGCATGTGGACTATGGCCCAAATCACCCTCGCTTATGAGGGTAGGCCGTGTCCCAGCAGTGGGGACGTATGAAGGCTGGCAAGCAATCCAATCATTAAGAACTGAACTTTCAAGGCGAAAATTGCAAACTTATCTAGGCGTTTTTCATCTTTGAGACATCCAAACATGCGCGCTTTTGAGCGCAGCTGCCTGTTACACGCTCGATTCGATGTTGCGCCAAGCGCGCCGGCTAGTCCAATGCGTCATTTAAACGTAACTATTGTTATCATTTTCAGAAGAATAGTCTTTAGAATGTTATTTTATTTCTCTATAATTTTACATCGTTCATTTAAGTATATTTTAGACCTGTTTTAATTTTAATTAACTTTTGATGGAATTTGTACGAAAAATTAGTAGTTTTTGAAGTAAGCCGCGGACGGACGGACGGACGGACGGATATGGCGAAACTATAAGGGTTCCTTGTTCACTACGGAACCCTAAAAATGACCGTAATTTGGGCATATTTAGTTTACAGCATTAAGGGACCGTAGACCTTAAACCTATTTGATATTAATTTCAATTGATAACCCCACGCGTTCTTAAGTGAAAGGGTCTTGATAGACAAACTTTTTTAAAATTGTTATAATAACAAATTAACGAATTTCGTATCTACCCTGTAGGTTATGTTTTATTTGTGAATAACTTAATAGGCTAAATATGCGTCAAAAATGACCGTATTTTTTATTGCGTTGACATAGATGATGGTTTTTTTTACAGCCTTAACCCTTATGCATGATTATTTGTTTTGAACTAGAAAAAACGTAGGTATATTATAGGAAATTTGTCATAGGTTACGTAAAAAATAATTAAAAAAATGCAGGTAATAGTAAAAACTATTTACTTTGAACAAAATAGTATGTAGACTTTTGGCAATAATATGCGTTTATTGCTAAAATCACTGTAGACGTCACTAAATAGTTATATTATATTGTTATTCATCTGTATAGGAGTTTCCTTATTGTTTATGAACGAAATACAGCAAAGCAATGAGGTTTTTGTTGACACAAAGCAATTTGGTCAACCACATGTGGATTTGTTCGCGTCTGGAAAAAATAAAAAATGTCAAAAATTTGTCTCCTGACAAAAGTTTATTTTACGACTTTTCTTCCTTTTCTATTATATGAAAAATGATAAATCATAAACATTAATTTCGATCAAATTTTCTTGCAAACGCTGATTCCGCGACTGTTTAACCCTTAAATAATTTTTTGAACAAAATAGCACTAGTTGACTAGACTAAAAACGGAGGATATAGACTACTTAATATTCCGGAACATGCATAATTATCCACAAGAATAACTATATCATTTCATTATGACACACCATAGCTAAAACTTGCTGTATCAAACCTCCGACATAAACTTGCCGTAGAAATGCCAGGCCGATAGCCGAATTTGGCGCAGGCGGAGCCCCGGGTATAAAAAGGATAGTGGAAAATATAAAGCAATAAAACAAGAACATCGCATTTTCCTTTATTCAAGAACAACGCAGAACAAATATATGAACACGCATCTAGATTTTGTCTTTGTATGCCGATTAACGCTGCCACCGACAGGGGCAGGTCACAATATTAGTAACATTCCACAGCCATCACAGCACAACAAAAAATCCTAAAAGGAAGTTGTCATATTAAAAAAAAACGTCAGCTGGCTCGGGAACATGTTGTAAAGTTCTGAGCATATAATAATGTTATTTCATTACTGTTCCACTTTACTGAGCCAAGTTAACTTCCAACCACAAGACTTTAAATATTTTTGTAAATTTTACCATTTTTTACAACTACTAATTTTTTGACGACTTATTACGTTTTTGTAGCGACGACATCCATTTTCTACATCAAGAACTACAAAGTTAATCACAAAATATGTTGCCACAATCTATTTACATAGAATATTAACAGTTTTTGCAATCTATAGCGAAATAAATTAAAATTTATAGATTTTAATTACATAATATGAAAGTCAACTGTCATTTATTAAAACTAAAGTAAAGATATCTTCTAGTCTCATTTGCAAAACTGGAAAAAAAAAAGTAATGTGGAGAAATAATTCTCAATAGGCAAGACCAATATGAAAATTTCTTTTTTCCAGTTTTGAAATGTAAACCCAGTAATAAATAACAATTGAAATAAAACTAGACACGCAAAGCATCTAAACTGCGATTAACTTTATTGGAAATTCGAGTAAGTGAAGTATGCTTCATTTAAATAGTTTGATGTTACACATAGTAAGTATAAAGGCACTAATAGAAATAATTAAGTACCAACATTAAGTTTTCAACATTAATTTGCTAAAAAACCTAATTGATTTGTTTCGACGTGAAACATGCACACAATCAAGAGATCTATATAAAAATATATTTCATTTGGCGATTTATACATTTAATATAAGTAGATAGATGTATTATAATATAATAAGTACACAAATAACTATTATAGTTCTTAAATTTTAGGATGAGCTCCGCGACAGCTGTCAATGTATGTATGTATGGTTAAATGTATGCGTGGCAATGCCATATATTATTGTTGCGTGCACAGCCATAGACACATTCAGCGGATTGTCTTAACTGTAAAGTGTTATTTATCGATTTAGCGGAAAGGACAAACAGGGAAAAGAAGGATGAGGTTATTTTATTTTTCGATTAAAAATATATATTTAAACATATATAATAATATCAGCAATAATGTTACTTTGACAGCTGTCGCAATACTCAAGCTTTATTTTACAAGGTATAGTTTAAAATATGGGCGATTGCGTATTTTCATTTAAAGTTATACCATAATAGTTGACAGACAATTTGCTGTTAGGTTTACAAGTGGAATTACAATAAGTATAAAATTAATTTTAAATAATTTAAATCTTAAGAGCAACCAACCTTCTTGGCAATATTTGGTGATCTGAGATCCATATGACCGTTCTTTACCTTAGATTCATGAGTAACACCATTTTGTACAGCTGTGCCATAGTTATGTACACTAGCGGTGTTTATTTCACGATATTTGTTTATTTTGGGATTACCATGAACATTGGCTTTGTCTCCAAAACCATTCTTTTCACTTCCATGTCCGTTTGCTTTGTCAAATCTGTGATCATTCATTTTGTCACTTCCATGGCCATTCATTTTGTCACCTCCGTGGCCGTTCATTTTATCACCTCCATGACCGTTCATTTTGTCGTAGCCATTTATTTTATCACTTCCATGTCCATTATGTTTGTCACCGCCATGGCCATTCATTCGCTCGCTATGGCCATTTGTCTTTCCTAATAAATCAATAGTAAAAAAGGTTAAAAATCCCACTAATTACGAATCTAAAGACATTGGCGCAAACTGTGTTAGTATAATAACATCTTCAATGCAGTTGTTAGTCCATAATAGAGGAATAGTCAGTTGTTGTAAGCAAATCAGAATTCTTAATTCCCGGAATAACACCTTTCATATCTGCAAAATGCAGTGCAATGATCAATTACCTCACCGATTTCAATACAGGTAGACAAATCTATTTTCTACAGTGCTTCTATGTGCTATCAAAATATTTAAGGACATTTAAAACTACTCGAGACAATTCAAAATACATTGTACACTTATTATTGGAAACATTGGGAAACACAACTGAGGGTGTGTACACTTTGGATCGTCTAAGGGGGAAGGTTTAATGTTAGTTAGTTTAACTAAACAAATTAAATAATTGTTATAAATTTAAACCACATTTAGGGTATGTTCCAAGACGCAATGTTAAAGTTTAAAAAGCCTTTGGTTTTTGGAATGACCGGCTCCGAGTATAATTATTCAACTGACAAGTTAAATAGACTGCCATAGAAACGGTTGAAGTTACTCGCATTTTACTTAATACAAGTATTTTAGGTACGATTTTTTTTAAGGGGCGTGTTACTCGCATTTTACTTAACAGATGCTTTTTATTTTTACTTCTCTTATAATTTTTGATCTGGATATATTGCTATACCTAATACAAGGCTGTGATGGCAAATTGTGAGATTTGATCCTAAATTAAAATCGATTGGTTTTGGAACTGGGTTAAAGGCAGACAACTTATATATATTATATACATTGATATAAGTTAATTCAAATAGCTGTTCCTGCATATAGCATTGAATTTTACAAGTGGCTATTTCATTCTGCCGAGTGAAAAAGTTAGATCTTAAAATGCATTTTCGTTAAAACTGAAGTTTTACTATGTTATGTAGAGGGAATATAGTGCAATATGTGTTGCTGTTTTTTACATAAACTAATATAAACCAACAATGTGAATATAACAACAGGCTAAAAGTGATGAAACTAACATCTAACACAGTTACGCCAATGTCACATAAATTACATGCAATAAATAATATCTACTAAAATTTAAACATTTCATAAATTTGCATTAATAAAGCATGTAATAACAGAATATTTCAGAAGCAAAAAGAACCCATTGTTAAATTAATAATTTATTGAACGAAAACATTATTGAAAGTTTTACCCTTACTCAAATTCAAATACTTGGTATCAGTATAAGAACTGTTTTTAAATGGGTTTTTTTAGGCTTCCAAAGAGACCTATCATCAGTGACCCGCTAGTATAACGGTAAAACAAAAATGACTGTATGTAATTATTTACACAAAGTTTTTCCTCTAGTTATAAATTTACTTCTTGCTAGTAAAAATAAAAAAAGGTCACTCCACCTTCTAGCTATGCCACTGTTTAGGCGGGGATTTATAATAGGATCAAAAACAATTACATAAGTCATCTGAAGGCATTCAGCACATTTTACTGTGGCAACAGTAAAACATCCTTCTGAGGGCATCACATACTAATAATCACTTACCATTGCTATCGCTGCCACCATAATACTTTTTTGAGGTTTTCCAATCCTCTTTCAAAGATAAGTTGTACATAGAGTACTGGGGATCGCCGGTGACTTCCTTCTCTATGGTGAGGAACTGGGGCAGAGATTCAAGCAACGTGTCTTGCTCGCAGGTAGCGCTGTATGTCTCCAGCAGAGCTAAACCCCGACATCTGGAAAAATAAAGCCTCAGGCTTGCATATAAACTAAAAAAAAAATATGAACCAGACATTATATGTCTACGAGCAAGCTACTATATGTAGCAATTTGGAAAAAGAGCTAAGCATTATTCTTGAATAAACACTGAGCCATCTCTTTGTGTCTACAAAATTATTAGCATCTTACTTTTTTTTTTTATAATTTTTTTTTCTTTAAATGTAGACTGAACTGGCTTCATTGCATCATTGTCTCGATTCTATATCAGATGCCTTTCAAATTCAATTCTAATAAAAACTTTTAGGTTAAAAAATAAGCAAGGGTTTGTTTCTACATATACCCAGTATTATCTAGGCTGAGACCTTTTAAGCGCAATGAATGAATTTAATGTCGGGATCTGCTAATGTTCTCATATCATTTGAATTAGAAAAGAGAATCTTTCATGTCAATTGCTTTGTATATGTATGTGTATAATATTAGTTGATTAACAAAGTATTGTATTATTTCTTTAAACAGTTGGGTTTCTTGCAGGCTCTTTTCGGCAGAAATAAACATTGTTAAATACATTGTTTTTACGATTAAAAAGTGTTCTCAGAAACTCATTTGAATAATTATTATTTAATTGGATAGATTGCACTTCTTATAAAAAAAAAATTACCTTGGATGCGTCGGCTGCCTATAAATATCCAACTGGTAGTACTGATTATTGTAAATAAAGCAGCGTCTCTTCTTGAAAATCGTAAAGTGCGCCTCATCACGCTGCGGCAGAAGGTTCAAGTAGTCGCGATGTGTCAGCTGTGTGCGAACCTCCACAGACTGGCCGGTCGGATGGAACTTCCGCAAAGTATGGATATACGACCAATGTCCTTTCTGACCCCTTTTCCTCAGCCGCACCTGCGCTTTCCGCATATCGCTCTGCAAGTAATTGTGGACAACGTCGAAGTCTTGAAATGGGGGGAATTCCGTATCCACCGGGAGAGGTGTTTTGACAAGGAATTTGCGTTTTTTAGCGTTGACGTTGAGGCGGTCGCCCGTGTCGATGCCGATCTTCTGGCAGACGCAGGCGATAAGGCGGTTCATCTTCTTGTCGAAGTCCGTTGAGTTGTCGATTACGTCGAAGTAGGGGTGTCCTATCCAGGCTGCGGCCGCGTTGTAGTCAAGCTCGCGAGCCAACTCTACGCCTTCGGAACGGCACGCGTGATCCTGCCGATTATAAATAATTTTCTATAATATTATAAAGAGGAATTAATTACTTTCGTAAATTGGTTTCTCGCTCTATAATTAACAAATGGATTAACATGGTAACTTGGCTTATGTAATAGCTTAACTCGACCGAATTTTGAATTTATCGTTCGCAACTATACAATCGAAAAAACATATATTAAAATGTGAAGGAAAATTGTAATTTATATCTCAGGATATATTACATCCTATAGGTGCGTTCTGTTTACTGCTTCAATGCGTTTAATTATGACAATCTAGCCAAGTTAAAGACATAAATTTTGTGTGACACAGTGCACAAATCTAGGCTCATTATCTTGCGTTGGATTATTGACATTCAACGCATAATGTGCATAATGTCGGTCAACAACAGTTATATTGAAAAAGCTAGCTCAAGCGCTTGCAAGTACATCGGTAAAACAGAAGCCTGACATTAGAGCTTGAAATTAAATACTCATACACACTATCTGATACAAAAAATTAATAAAAAAACTGTTTAAACAGTATTTAGCACAATTTAAGAAGTAAATTTATATAATTTGTGTACACTATTATAAGTGATGAATATTTATCAATAATAAATAAAATTCGATTTGAATAATTTCTAGTTTAATGAAAACTAGCGCTCCGCGCCGGCTTCGCGAGGATATAATTAGGTTTGATTTCTATTTAGTTTTTAAAAATCTACATTTTCCCTAAATATAAGGATATCTACAGATAGTTTTGGGCCAATTTTTGTAACGAAGGCGTTCTACCAGATCATCCGAAACCTTATATACGCGCTTCGACTTGTACGAGTCATATAAAAACATACTCTAAGTCTAAGAAAATAAAACCCAAGAACAAAAATAGTGCTTTTAACGTGACCCAATTACCGTGACCGGACCTTTTTTATCTTAGTAGATAACATAAACTATACTTCAACTAATTATGTAGGCCTATACAATGTGGCAACAATGAACATTCTTTTTTTTTTGCGTTAAAATGTTACAAACTAACAAATGTCTTTATATTATTTTTTCAATGATAAAATTAATTGGTTATGTAAACTAATGTAGCATACAATTTTATTTATATTTAAGTTATTTCTTATATATTTGCAGATTGGTTTAAATAAAAGACGATTTAAAGTAGATATCTTATTTAAACGAATTTTTCTTTAATTTTAATTTAATATGTAATGTACACATATATATGCATATATTTGCGTATCTTAAAAATCGGCTGTAACAATTTGGATGAAATTTTGTATTTAAATAGGGTTTTGCTTTTTAAGTTTACCTATATAGTTGTAATTTAAAAAAAATTTACGAGATTAAAAAAAGAAACCTACTACTAATTAAAATGCTAATGAACTGCACATACAACTACATACATGACCTGATAATGATGATGGGTCTGGTGGTTTTTTTTTAAATAAGTTTAAGTTCCCGAGCCTACATATCAAGAAATTGCTGGAATTGAATAACATATTGAATATGCTTAACTTGCCGCTGCTGGTATCGGCAAGCCGTAGTAAGACTGTTTGGCCACTACTCAACTTTCTCAGTGTTTTTCAATTGAACTTACCTCAGTGGAGTAGAAGTCTTCAGCTCCATTGGCAGCAGACACCATGTGGACGATGTGATTGTATCTGTTGTCCCGTAGCTCCACACTGTTCCAGTTGTTTGTACCCAGCATTGCTTCCCATTTCTCTTTCGATATAACTGGAAATCAAAGTTAACATTCCTAAAATTTCGGTACGTTTTATGCTGTATGCATTGAATAATTTACCTACTTTAAAAAAATGCTAATGCAAATAAGGTTTGGTTTAACGAAAATCGAATATGAGAGCTGTACAGTTTTCAAAAAAAAACTAGTCTGGCTTTTTTTCCCTATATTTGAGATGTAAGACCTTGCTCCGGGCAAAATTTCATAATTCTTGAAGTACCCCATCGGTTTTGATTTATTTGTAAATGCCAAAATATGCGACAAAAATGGCCTTATATCGGCCGTATTTTTTATTACGTTGGCTTAGAAGCTTAATGTTTTACAGCTTCAAGGGACCGAAGCCCTCGACATTAATTTCAACATGATTTCTTCACGCGTTCTTGAGAAAGTAGACGGACAAACGGGCAATAAAGTAAGCCTATAACGGTTCCTTTTTCCTTTTGAGGTACAGAACCCTAAAAAACAATTATTTGCACTACACAACCTATAAATAAACAAAAAACCGGCCAAGTGCGTGTTGTACGCGAATTAAGGGTTTCGTAGAATGAGAATTATTGCGACTATCTAAAAAAGTTATGAACCCGGTCCCCAAACCAATCGGTGAACGCAAGCTAACGCATACGGGGAGAAAGACTATTTTGGTGAAAACGAAAATGCGATCTGCGCAGATTACCTTGAAACCCAAGATCGGTGGTGTGTCTGCATCTCTAATCACGTTGATTTTTTTTTTAGATAAAAAATATTTTTTCATGCTTTAATGATCAACATTGCTATGAACTACAGCTATCACATTGTATAAATAAATACATCAAGTTTGTTTAACAAATAATAAAATTATCATATCTTCATCATGTGATTGGGATTACCTAAGGATAAACGTAAGGGGAAATTCCATGATGTGACGTAGATAATGATGTATTAACCATTTATAAGATAACGCCCGTTTTACAAGGTGCCAAGCAAAACAATCCAAATAATAACATGTTTCACCTTATCCAATCTTCGAAAATAGAAAGGTTCATTATCGTTTTCGATCAAGCATGTTATGGTCAATCTAGGTTTTTCACTTAAGGCTATGGCATACCCTAGCAAAAGCTTGCTAGCTTGCCAGTGTAGAAAGACATATTACACTATTGAAGCATACAAAGAGACACAGTTCCACGTACGATAGGCGCTAGCACGTGACTGCACGTTGAAAATCACGATTTTCTCGGTTTTTTGTCGGTAAAAAATCCACATAATTGTTTAGAACTATGAAATTAGCAAATTAACTTGGTCGTATTAATGTATATTTTATGAAATAAGAATCAAGAGAATATCACTTTTAGTTTTTCAAACAATTTCAATTAAAGCCCAAAAATAGTGTCAGTTTTTTTTTCTAACTGTTTTAATAAGCAAATTAATATAATATTAGCAAATCCACTTAATTAAGGTTTGAACTATAACATATATTTTTTCACGTCAAAAAGTTAACTCAGGACTGTAACAAAATTAATCAAATTCTTGCAAACTTAACTCGTTTGGGTATGCATTAGATAATTTATACTATAATAATAATATATTAGATAATAATACCAGCGCCGCCATTAGATAATATATAAAACTTGTAATTGGTTACTTTTCGAACGTTTTGTATTGTTTGTAGGATATAATCTGTGACTTGTAGTAGGCATTTCTGCTAAAAGTCGCAGATACCTATTTTTTAAGAGTAATAGAAAACGTTCTAAAAATAGGCTGGACTATTTACATATTTTCAATATTTGGATTCGCCGCTATACACGCCTTAACTGTTTGCGATCCTATGGCGAACCGTTTTACGCAACATTAAATTAAAATGTTATAAAATTGAGTTTCCTATGGATGCCAAAACACAAAAAGTTGATTCTGTTCATATATTTTTCATAGAAATCGAAAACCATAACGAACCAAACCAAACAGTCGGTGGCGTTCTGCCAGTTCCGCACGGGCTCACGAACGCTAAAATGATGATTTAGCTGTATGTAATTGCGCAATATTACATCTCGCAAAATGGCGGTGTCAGGGGTAGTCTTACAAATCGGGAAAACTTTTCAACTATCTTTAGAACACGAGAAATTAAGAATTAGAAAGCAGTATTTGGAAGAGCATTCCCGAAGTGAATGGCCCTTCACACTGTTTTTTTTTTGGACATTACACACAGCGCCGTCTCGCCCCAAAGTAAGCAAAGCTTGTGTTATGGATAGCAGAAAACAGATACAAGTACATATATTTTCTTGTAAATACATATCATACATACATACACCCAGATTCAAGACAAACACAAATGTTTATCACATAACTGTTTAGTGCAAGAATCGAACCCACACCACCTGCATAGCAGCCGGCCTCGCTACCAACTAGGCTGCGAGGGAGCGAAGAGAGAAGGAGGCAGATATTATGAAGATGCATCATCAGAAATGCCCACACTTGGGATGATATTAAATAAGTTTTCAGAACACAACGCGGTAAAGATTCTTTTTCTCTATATATAAGAAGATATATCTTCTTTTTAGCTCAGGGTGCACTTAGTTACTATATAGGCCCACACTAAATAACTTTTTTGTATCCTGATTCGATTAGGTATGAATATTAAAACCAAAACAATCTGAGAATCAGAGGTTATACAAGTCACACATAATTCCGTATCTATACTCATAAGTTATCACTTATGTATTTATCTGAAGAACTATACAGCAAAAAAATTTGGTTCTCCTTTATCAGTTAGTCACCTAAACCTAGATCCTACTAATCAGATCGTGTGCTTTTCTTGGATAAGATATGTTTTATAACATAATCTATGTAGTAACAACCATAAAATAACGGAAAAAATATGGAAAATTTTCATCATTCAGATGAAAATATAAGAAAGTTTATTAAGCAAATGAAATGTACGTGAACAACAAAATTTTTAAATGAGTATAAACTGAATGAATTTGCAGCACAAAATATATAAAAGTCCTTATTGGTCCTGAAGTAAGGTTTACCATAACCCATATCGTCAATATTTCCTAAAATCCTGTTGTTTGACATCCTAATATTGTTTAGTTTTTTTTTACCAGAAACTTAAGAGGGCGGGGAAGAGGGGGTGGGGGTTAATTGCTCAAAAACTATGCTGTCCAAAATTTCACTTCAACTTGTTGCTTTAGTTTTAAATTTACTTTCCTTAATTTTTGTTTTGGAACGGAAATCTAAAGAGAAGACTTCATAGCTAAAAACCATTAACAGGCAACCTTTACTTTTGCGATTTTTATTTGAAAAAATGTCCAACTATAGATGACTCACATGCACTGGCGTCCATAGCTCCTCGGTCGCATATGATTAAACAATTTCTTTGGCATGTCTTCCCAAGCTCGAAGAAGGTGTTCTCAATCTGGATCATGGTCTTCAACAAGTTCTCTTGAAACTTGCATGCTGAAACAAGTAATTATGAAATTCAATAAATTGTTATTTTATTTAAATTTATATGATTTTTTTTTTGTATGAAAGCAGGAATTCCTTATTTACCGACTAAAGCAACTATAACCTAAACTATAATTGCGCCAAGTTTCATCAAAATCTGTCAAGTAGCGTTGCGTGATGCGCGCATAGACAGAAAGTTCTATACAGTTTTATTAATATCTAGATATATAAAACCTAGTTTTTCTTTTCTTTGTTTATCCGATAAAATATGCATTGCGACGAAACTGGCGAATGTTGTTTACACACTGGTTGTAAAATTCTTTTTACAACTAAGTTGTTTTAAAAATCATTACTTTTCATATAGTTTAGCAGCAGTTTGTGAGTTTTTGGTGTCGACGAGATAAAAAATAAGTAAAGGGAGCTATAGAAAAACAACGTTCACAAAGGTCAGCTAGTAGATAATTATAGAAGTGAAATTGTGTTTTATCATGTAGATGTATACATATTTGAGGTCGAGTAAATTTGGGATAGATGTACTGACACGATTGCATATATTATTACGTTATTTTTTATTAAGATTTGTATGTTTAGACAATATCATGGAACATTTTATTAATCAACATTATCCCTAGCTTAGCCTGAATAAAACTAATTATTAATAAGACGATGAGAAAACATAGGATATAGGAAACTATGACTGTTCGTAGCTACTATATTACTTATAAAATAAGTACAGCATTAACATGTGCCTAAAGTAAACACTGGGAAAATCCTAATCGCGAAACACGTGCAGTGCAAAATGCACTCAGACAATAAACATATTTGCTTCACTAAGTATTAAATACAGTACCTGGAGGACCGAGCGTTGCTCGTTTTTTTTAAACAACGCCATCTATTGTCAAGTAGCTTAATCGTTGCTTAATAACGCAATCTATTGTCAAATAGCTTAAATGTTGCTTATCTATCACTATCACTGCCTAAAAACACGGATAAAACGACGTTTTCTAAAATGAAACCTTGCTAGATCGATTTATCGTCCCCGAAATCCCCTGCGTACAAAATTTCATAAAAATCGTTGGAGCCGTTTCCGAGATTCAGATTATATATATATATATATATATATACATATTTACAATTGCTCGTTTAAAGGTATTGTATGTACACATAGGCGATCTCCAGAGGCACCATCCAACCGAGTAGTTTTCAAGATTGTTGTTGTTGCCTAAGTTTTAACTAACGTGCCCAAGCTCAGAATAATGTACCGCTAGACCAACCAATGACTACGCTTTGCTTAATTTCCCATATAGTTTCTAATTTAGTATGCAACTGGGCCACGATACGTGCTTGCTATATACTTTCATTCAATGTAAAACACTCGCTTTCTTTCTTAGGGGTTGAATTTTGAAAATTATTATTAACAGAGCCCTATATTTTGCGAAGAACTTATATCATTCATATATTACGTTCTAAGCTCTTAGTAAGTTCCATTGCTGTAAGCTCGCGTAGGTATATGTTATGGGTGTCCAAGAGCTAAGTTTAGCCGGCGACCACTGGATGTTTCTTAGGTACTTCCTAGCTAGGTAGCTAGCTACATTCCTTAGCCTTACTTTAAAAGGTTACGTGTGTACCCGCACTCTTCTGATATTTAGTTAGGCGAAGAAGCAATGTAGATCATATTTCATACTAAGTATCTTAACCGGATATTTCGTAAAGGGTTATGACAATTGTGTTCGTTGCTGTTTAGATATGACGATTTTTTTTTAACTATATTGTATTCGAATTGGTAGTCGGTAATACCTAGTGGGTATAGTTGTTAGTCAACAAAATTTTTTATGTGGAACAATAACCTAACAAATTATTTGAAATGGTGCCAAAACGAAACCGCACGTGATTCAAACAATTATCACAAAAATAATACAGAAAGCAATAAATCTTGTTGAAGTTATTGACCGCCTTTCATATAAAAAAGTATTAATACTATCAATCTAGAAAGAAACAAGGGGTACAAAAAAGTTTTTTCATTAATAAGTTTGAATTAGAATCACTTTTAGTGTAGTCGGTGGTGGCCTAGCGGCTTCGCAGTCTACCTCTTCTGAATGGCACAGAACGGATTTGGACACCGACGATGTCCACAATTAACACCTATATTCCCGATTGGGAGTTCCCGGAGTATTGTTTCGCAGCCAAAACCGAGGAGTATGGCTTTGTCCATCCATGAGGCGATTTTTAACAAGTTGTGTAAATTTATTAGATACCTTGACTTGGATAGAACTCACTGTAGCTATTTTCAATAAAAATTAAAAACACAGTTATTTGAGATAACCAATTCAGTGTGTGTGACAGAGAGAAAGAGAAAGAGCGTTTTGGGTGCGATAGATAGATTTGTTACAAATTTTAATATGATTTCCGAAAGATTGGATGATGTAAAGGAGAATTTATGTATAATTGAGTTACTGAAATTTGTTAAGTCCATCGCTATTAAACGCGCCCAAAAGCCCATATGTACAGAGTTCTATATCCGGAATAGGTGGCGAAGTAAATGCTATGAATAGAATGGGTAGTAAATTGATTGTAACGAAGGTGCATAGGGTTCATAGTTGTGCATATATGTGCGGTGCAATGCATTCAAGTAGGTAAACACAGAGCTAATGTAATTTCTGAGTTGAATGATGCGTGAAGATGTCTGAATTCTTATTGATCATTAGGCAAGACTTTCATCATCATGTGACCCTGATCATAAATCAATAAATTGTTTCCAGAGTACAGGTTTATAATCTTCAGTTGTTATAGGTGCAATATTTCAAAAAACTGTGTTTTAATCCATAATAATATATATTTGATCAGAATAATAAGAGGCTAATCTCTACGTAATATAATTTAACTAGAAATATATTATCTATGTATAGTCAAATATGTGTAAGAAATACAAGGTAACCTAATATACATTTAAACTATGACGCGTCACGCACGCGTCGTTTATGAAAATACTAGCTTTTGCCGGCGGCTCCACCCGCCCTTAATTCTGTTATTGGAGTAGGATTTTAACGGCAACTCAATTATAGAAAAAAAATCCGACTCACACTTGATATTTTCAAGTAGGCTATGTCCTTTCTCGGGCCTAAAACTATCTCCATGCCAAAGTTCACCTTAATTGGTACAGTGGTTTAAGCGTGAAAGGGTAACAGACAGACAGACAGAGGTACTTTCGCATTTATAATATTAGGTATGGATATGGCAAACAAATCCGTGGCTTTCGGTGTCGACAAACTTTGTTTTTGAGAGGACGGTAAAACGAGCCGCAGTAGTAAAGTATTCGCAAAATTAAGGTTGCCATCCGTCCGGGTTTCCCCGGATGTGTCCTACCTAGTTTAGAGGGCGTCCGGGGAGCGTCCGGACGGGATTTCATTTATAGTCCGGGTCGGGAAGTTTTTAAAAACTTTAAGAACCTTTTGTTTTGATAACAAAGTAAAAAATGTAAAATGTAAACTGTTGACATGTCCGGGTTCTAAGCTACAAAATCCGGGGCTTTACGCTTCTTTTTCTAGTTGCTAGATTTTAGAGATGGAAACCCTACGCAAAATACAACAGTAGAGACAATATGTAAAGAACGACGCAAGCAAAACGATCATTGTGTAGCCAATAAGTACAACGTTATATAATGATATGGTAGGTATATTTGACGTAGTTATCTGTGAATAAACTCTCTAATCTGACTAGAGGGAGTGTGCAAAGGAGCACACGTCACGATATCAGACAATACAATACATTTTACCGGTAATAGCCGGTAGTTTAACATAAACAGATCACGTTTCATACCACAATGACACTACAATAGTTGTTACGTTTACGTTCAACGTGTGAAAGACACGTGAAATGGGAGAACGAGTCACTTATCCAATTACTATGCTCATGTTTGTTCGCAATTAACCTAATGCGCATTAAACTCTGGGAGGTAATAATTGAGAATAAAATTTTGTTAAAAAGCTAATTTTTTTTAATATCTTTAAAATATCTAGGCATACTTTATACCATAATATTACTTATAAATTAAAAAATACATTTTTACTTTACGGATATTTTTTACTATAAATTAAATTAGGTGCCTTCGTTCAAATAAGCATTCTTTTTATGTAATTGTTAACAGACCTCATAAAAATATGAGGTGATCAATTTGACCCGTATGTACGTAATATTGTTAGAATTGCACAGTATTCATACAATGTAAGTTTATGTGGGTTTCCTAATGTGATGTGTGTTCCATATGTATAACAAATATGTGTGTTTATTTATCTACATAGGTATATCTAAAAACCTAGTAATCGGATTTTAAGGTGATTACATACCCAAACGAGTTAAGTTTGCAAGAATTTAATTAATTTTGTTACAGTCCCGAGTATACTTTTTGACGTGACAAAAATATATGTTATAGTTCAAAAGCCTTAATTTAGTGGATTTGCTAATATTATATTATTTTGGGTATCAAAAAAGCTAGAAAAAAAATTTATTCTGGCACTCTATTTTTAGGCTTTCATTGAAGTTGTTTGGAAAACTAAGAGTGACATTCTCGTGATTCTTATTTCAAAAAAAAATAATAATATGACCAAGAGAATTTGCTAATTTCATAGTTCTAAGTCAATATTTTATCATTAAAATTAAACAAGTCTTTGGTTTAACGGCGCAATTCTTAATCGAAGTTATTAAGTGTATGTTTTGTTACCCCGTATTTCCGACGATAGTGAGCCGATTTATACTACTAAGATGGCAAAACAGCAGAGGGCTCGCCTGATGCTAAGCGGTCACCGTATCGTATGGATTTTTGCAACGCGATCCGGGAGCATTACTCGTGCATTGGCGACCCTTCAAAACACGGTTTATAAAATTATAAAACATTAATCTTTTTTAAATCCCTTAGGTGATCCTCTACTGATACCTAAGAGTTTGTCCAAGTATCAACTTAGAATTTAAAAATAAAAATAATAACCTTCTAAAAAGTAAAAATAAACCTTCACAGAACATACATAAGTGTTTTCTTCGCCTTGAAGTCGAATGTCGAAAAATAAATATCACTTACGTTTGCTGCAAACATTTGACATATGACTTGATTTAAGACACTTAGTTCAATGTTCCTTTTTGCTGTAATAGTTTCCTTACTCGGCAATAAAAAAAACTTCATCCTGAACGCCATACGTACGAGACGTTTCGCAAAAGCTGGAAAAATACTGCCATTTTTTCATAAGTGCGCAATTATGGAAATCGCCACAACATAAAAGTTACGATTTACGAATCTAGACCTAAACTTACTGTCGCCGTCATTTTACGACTTACAAAATAAATTTCTTATTTCCTTGAATCGTACGACGAGACACACAAAAAACTGATCTCTACAAAAATTAACAGATAACAATCGAATAGTCCATTGTTGGTTGTTAGCTTGCGGTCTATATTCAAATGATTTCTTATTTTCAGTTCAAATCGTAAAAAATATTATAGGCAATTCATTTTATTTCTAACGGGAGTCCATTGTGAAAGACAATAAAGGATATATTTTAACATTACTTTTAAGAGCTGTTAAATTGCGATAACTGTAATAAATTAATGTCTACATTGAAACCATACTTACACGAAAATGGTTTGGTCTTGACTTCGGTTAGTTTTATGCCTACTGTTAATTCAGTTCCCCGAGAGAAATAACATGCTATTAACTACCAATAGCAAGTTTTCTACTATTATCTAAACCTTTCTACCATCGAATCGCTCACCATCGGCAGAAAATTCATTCCCAAACTTTAGAACCGAAATGGTCGCGTACAGTGCGGTTTCAGACAAACTTCCTCCCGCGAACGATTAGATTGTGGAATAAGCTCCCGGCCAAGGTTTTCTCCAAGGACTACAGTATGAGGTTCTTCAAGAGATAAGTCATTAGATTTCTGACGGGTCGGCAGCGTGCGAGTGATACCCCTATGGTGTTGCAAGCGTCCATAGGATATGGCGACCGCTCACCATCAGGCGGACCGTAAGTTTGATTGCCACCTTAGAAGTATAAAAAAAAAACATTGCAGCATAGAAATCCCAGGTCGGTAACGCGAGCCGAGCTTAATGCATAAGCTAGTTTTCTATATTATTTAAATTGCAGTAGTCACTTGAGAGCGTTACCCCTGCTAACTAGCGACGTCAATTGATTTTTTTTAATGTCTTCTTTGTAGATAGCGAATTATAAATATGTGCTATAGAAATATATAACTGGTTTTAAGGTATTTTACCTTTTTTTAATTGTTTCTAGGATAAATCTGCGAGGTGTCGGTGTCAATTATCTGCTATAAGTATCCCTTTTAACAACACAAAAGGTTCTAAACATAGCTTAATACTAGTTATATATTTTTGTAGAAGCTCGTTTCTGAAATTAGCTTTGTTATAATAGAAAATTAAGCATAACCAATGGTTTCAAGAGATTTTATGATATTTTTTTTTAAAAAGAATAATGTATTCTATTTATTAGTGTAAATTCTTTTTATAACTATAACACCATGTTATTGTGAATAGGTAACAGAAAACATAAGAAATGTACCGACAATCGACACTAAACTGACTGTGAATAGGTAACAGAAAACCATTTTTATGGTATTATATATTTCTAATACCATAAATAAATGTGATATTTAGCAATAACAATTGCTATCATAATCTGTCTGTTAATTTTTGAAGTGAAAACTTCTTTAGCGGCGTTGTGCACTTTTTTTGGTATGGGTAAAAAATGATAAACTCGCAATTTGCAACTAAATTGTAAAAATCATCGATTCAACTGTAATACAGTGAATAGCGACATTATGTAAAGAATAATCTGTTGGACAAGTGCATAGACTCCACAGCGCTCAAATCAAATTCGCACTTCGCATTCTGATTTGTTTTTTCTTTTCCATTTCGCATATTCAATTACTCATTGTTTCCTTATTACAGACTATAAAACTCGTTTAACTTACACAACACAAATTTCATTCTAAGACTACCTTCACTGTTCAGTACTAGGAAAGTACCTATATAATACCTACTTGCTACCGTCGCGTTGTTTGTTTGCTGAATAAATAAACCGGAAAAACATTGGCAGATAACGACAAGCTGGACAGCAGAAGAAAGTCAAATAAAAACGAACAAGGACGCCATCTGACAAGATAAATTAAGGCCCCATTCACATGTTTTAAAACTACTAAAATTAAAATTGTGTATACACACAGGGGACTACCATTTAAAACGTCAAATATCCTTAACCGTGTGAAGGAATTCAGAACTTTCTTTGTAGTAAATATAAGGCCCCATTCACATGTTTTATGCAGAAAGTGGCTATTAAGTGGTCTAATTTGTAGAGACAGGAAGATTTCCACTAAATTTAGGATATAACGCAGAGCGGCCTCCTACCTATAATTTCGAAACGGAAACGATTTCTTAAATTAACAATCTAGGCTAGGTTAACTACTAAAATTAAAATTGTGTATACACACAGGGGACTACCATTTAAAACGTCAAATATCCTTAACCGTGTGAAGGAATTCAGAAATTTCTTTGTAGTAAATATCTTTATAATACGTGATGATGAGGCCATGTGATGAAAATATCGGACCCATTTTGATAAAAATCGCAGTAAAAATTATTATATTAACACTTTTTATACTAAATGAATTGATTTGTTGACTTTAAGTTTATCATAATATTCTTAGTGGAACTATCGCATAAAACTGTTTGATCTGTTACAAAACGCTACGTTGAACGACGCTAGTTATCAGCTATATACCCCTTAATAAGATTGATATTGTAAAATATATTTATAAATCATATCTATTAGTACTATTTCACAAACGTTACGACATGTTTATGTCACGATGTTGGCAGCTTGTGCTGTTTTCAATTGTTTTCATTACCACAACCTGCTGATGACCGTGCTTATCTGCCTAAATAAAGAATACATTAAACCTTAATCTATTCTAAATGGGTTCCATAAATAACTGGTAGATAGCGGCCATCCCAAAAAACCTTAGTTCTAGAACTATCTGACTTCCGACAGTGGGGTTCCGAAGTACTAGGACCAACGAAATAATGTTATAGTATTATTGAAAAACATGCGAGATATTCTGTTAACACTAAATATTAGTCACCGGCATAGCTCGCAGAATAAGCAAGCTGGTGGCAGTGGGCTGGCCACGTCTGTCGTAGGACCGATGGCCAATGATGCAGACGTGTCCTAGGGTGGAGACCGAGTATGGGAAAGCGAAGCGTGGGACGCCCTCCAGCCCGGTGGACCGACGACCTCAAAAGGGTGGCTAATGGTGGCGTGATGCGGAAGGCAGAGGACCGGGAAAAATGGCGCGCCATAGAGGAGGCTTATGTCCAGCAGTGGACCAATATAAGCTGATATAAATGATGAAAATTGCTACTCTTGCCTCAACATCTTCAAAAGTCTAATGTCGCTATGATCAAAAGCTATATAGCTAAATAACGTCATTTAACGAAAAGGAGAAAAATTTTATTTTGAATAGATGACATTTAATTAAAAAAATACAAAGCAAAACCCTTGAGTGTTAGTCACGAGAAACAGTTTTATAATTGAATTTCTAATTAAATTTGAAATGAAAAAAGTGATAAAAGAAACAACAATTTTAAAGGAAATCAAATGAATGATATAAATCGAAGTAATTACATATTTCTTGTTATTAAAAGTGATGCTTAAGGGCTTGATAAAGGTCAAAGACATCCCGTACCACGGACGGAACGAAGATAAAAATTTTATTACAAGGCAGGTCGTATTATGTTGTAAAAGCACGACAACCACTAATCTAATTATCCTAAATTTGTATCTACATAGTAAAAAAATGTTTAAGTTTTAAAAGGATACAATAAAAATTTGCTGCAAATATTAGATTAAGATAACATTTTATTTTGGACTAAACGTAAGTACTTTTTAGGGTTCCGTAGCCAAATGGCAAAAATGGAACCCTTATAGATTCGTTATGTCTGTCTGTCTGTCCGTCATGTCACAGCCACTTTTTTCCGAAACTATAAGAACTAAACTGTTGAAACTTGTTAAGATTTATTCTGTGCTTTTTTTTAAATACGTCATAAATCGTAAACCGCAATTTAGTTTTCATTCAATCAACTCAAATATAAAAATAAAAAAAAACATATTTTTTAAATGGTGTGCGTGAGTTGCAGTTGGCCGGTTTTTTATTCTATCGTTGCTCTTTAAATCAATTTTTTTATTAAAAATAATGTAATTTTTTCCGTTTGCAGTATTTGCTATATGGAACTTAATAAACGCACTTATTTCAACAGTTGTAATGTAGGTACCATACACACCTGTACATCACTAACATCTATAGCTGGTTATTAGCGCGTCTAATCTTTAAGGTAAATTTGTATACGTATGTACGTGTCATCCATCAAATCATACATTTTACTATTGCTTTTGTTTCATTTATAAAAATCCGGTTACAAAAAAATAGAATCTATATATGCGGTGTAACATAAGTGCGAAATAATAATGCAAGAGATAATTCCGCTCCTTATACTGAACATCTTTCCTCAAGGAACATGGGTCGAAATCTCGAAAAAAAATATTGAAATCTAAATCAAAGTGCCGACCACCTGATGTAACTTAATATAAAATTTTAAATTTTTTTTCGAGATGTCTACCATGTTTCTTTTGGGAAAGTTGTTTAGTAGAAGGAGCAGAATTATCTCCTGCAATATTATTTCACACTTATGTTACATATTGTATAAATTTATGTGTCATTTGACATTTGTTAGTCTCACAAAAACTGAGAACGGCTGGACCGATTTGAATAATTCTTTTTTTGTTATGTTCATTATTGTTAGAGTAAGGTTTATATGTTTCTTTCTATAGGTTTCTGGGAAAGAAAACTACTGGTCAAGAGCTAGTCGGACTCACGTACTAAGAGAAAACCGATTGTAATGAAATTTTGGTAAGTTGTTTTGTAAGAAAAATCTGGTCAAGTGCGAGTCCGACTCGCGTAGGTACTAAGGTTAAACCGATTCGCTTGAAATTTTGGTAAAGTGTTGTGCACACGCCGGGGAAGGTTTCTGAATTAGTTTAACCCTTTCAGAATTGGCTTGCGGCAGTTGTTTTAAACAAGAGAAACAACGTTCGCCGGGTCAGCTAGTTATGAATAAAATTCTACGTTAGGGTCAGAACTCCGGACACTATTATTCCTCAATGTTAGCCACTCCTGGCTTGAGCGCCCTCAGGCCCCATGGAGTCGGCTTCGCTGCAAGGCTAACTACTCATTGATTGCAATAACGCGCAGTATATTCCAAAGAATTGGGTTTAAAAAGACATATTTGGAAAGCGGTCTCCACTTTCGATTTTACAATCAGGAACGTAATGCTTGATCTTAAAGCTAAATAACTATAGGTTGAATAACAAAAATAATTTTGCCTCGGAACAAGTTAAATACAAGCAAGAAAAGCAAACAAGTAGGGAGTCAAAGCAAATTTATTTTAATTCCGCGTGTTTCCTTACCGATGCCAAAACATTACAAATTCTCATGAAACCACATTTAACATTCATCGTTTTCTGACAATTCACTGTCATTATGTCCGGTAGTCTAATTGACGAATATTTCAAAACAATAACTTCTATTCCTAGACCATTTGAATGGCATCAATGCTGTATAAGAAAAGGTCACATGAAAAGCAACTTTAAAATAATACCAGCCTTTGTTTTCCACAAGAAAAGCTGGCACGCCTCGTTATACGCTCTTTTTTAAATTAACGAGTCTAGAAATATTTCGTACTAACACAATATAACACAATAGTTTAGTCTAGACTCTTAGAAGATGATAAATTAGAGGTTACGATTTGTCTAGTTTATTATTCAAAGACAGCAAAACTAGAGAAGAAAGTTAGGTATTGGTAAATAACATAAAAAATCATAGACATTAGAATTTTCTTATGTTTCTTAAACCTAAATTTGGAATGAACTATGTTTAATTGTTTTTTTTTTTTTTCTGCTTCACCGGGCTTTTTGGGGCGAGACTCTGAAGGAGCCTCAGCCCATATAGCGCCCAACGCTCAAGGGTTCCCCGCGGGGGGCGGGCTCGGCTTGGGTTGTCGCTCCGTTTAATTGAGGCTCATTGTTTATACAACAAATACGATAGAAGACCTGTCTTGTACATTGGACAATTGATATAATTTTACTTGAAACAGCACCACAGTAGTTGCATTCCCACTACTTCCTACTGAGAAACTTTGCAATTTAATAGCAGAACCTCATTTTCGCACAAAATAACCGTTTCGTTTAAGCGCAACTGATTATTTCAGCGGTGCTATTGTTGTTTAAACGAAACACGATTAACAGCCGTCAAAAAGTAGCGCAGAATACAACCAACATGGGTTTTTGGTCACAATATTTCATAGCAAAACCGCTCAGACGAAACGCTAAAGCCGGATCTCCTGCTCGTGTTTCGCTGAAACGTTACACAAAACATGTTTTGTTTAATGCACGTGTTGTCTCCTGCTTTGGTATTGTTGTTTGATGTTTTTGAAAACATTTACTGTATAAATGAATTTAAACGTAGAAGACGTATTTTAAATTTTAGTAATAGCAGGTTTAGTAGATTTGGTATCAACAAGGAGAAGACATTTAATTACCACGGGTCATATATACGAACGAAATTAATATTTGTGCCCCGCCCACCTTCCTTTGCGGGGGTAAATGTTTAGATGTTTTCCGTTGAGCGTGGCAATGTTTCGGCAAAACAAGGAGGCTTAAAGTCTGCATTTAATTATAGATAGATGAAATAGGTAGTTAGATGGAACGCCCTAAATGTTAAAAAATTAAGATCTTAAGATTTCGTAGTTGACAAAATGAATCATAATGATTTGAATTTCGCAACGAAAACGTCAGCTTATAACCCTTTTTACTGCGTCTCGAGGACATGTTATATACAAAGGTATACAGATGAAATGCCTAAATAAAAATCTTGGCAGCATTCACAGTGGATATTGCCCAACGCGCCCCCCATGACGTATCGGAAGTACTCTCAACACTTTCAGACAGATACGTCACGGTGGCCAAAGTCAACGTATCGTTATGGCTAACTGACCGGTCGCGCTTCCTAAACCTTTCAATGTCAAGTACAATGACGCCACGCAGCGTGATACACCGTATACAGCGTATATCACATTTCATGCGTGATGTGGCGCAATAAACAGTTTGAGACCCTTTTTCATTTGGTTTAGGAATCACAGAGGTGGTCTTAATACATGGATTTAAAGGTCACAAATAATTACATGAACAATATGAATTTGGATGAAATGTCGTCAAAAACCATTAGCGTTATCTAACGACCGCGAGGCATGTGATGCAGACGACTTGAAACAGCGTTCGAACCAGCGATACCCAGAATGTTCGGGACGATAGCGCATGATTACGCTACTAATTAGGGAATGTAATCATCATCTAGCACGACATTTGGGTTTAGGGGTTGTTTGAGCTCACCAATGTCACCCTGGCTAGCCTGTGCCACGGCTGCTGCAGCGCAACGCTTGCAATACGTACGACACATTTCCGCTGAAATACTCGGTGATTCTGCACCGTTGTAATTAAATATATTAACTAAAACATCTGAAACTGACTAAAATGCCATTTAATGTTACGAATAAAGAATATATAAGAAAATGTGATAAGAAATGAAATACAGTTTATTTTTTTCAGTCTATAAAATAACATTAACAGAAATTGAAACTTTTATACACTATACAAGAGCAAGGATAAAGAAATCGTAGGCAACCCTAGAGTACAAAGACTTATCGCAAATGGAATCAATAAATAAGTTTATTACAATATCAAACGATTGCTGCTACTAAGCCAGTTCAGGGTCGTTGAATGAAATTAGTTTCACGACAATACCAGACAATTACAAGAGATGACAAAAAGCTAATAGCCCTGTGACATTGAAGTTGACTTTTCATGGTACGGCCTTATACTGTTTTTCATTCTACTTTGTTATTTTTTTGAAAGCACCTTTTTAACTTGCGACACTAATGTTTAAAGTCAATTTCGACGAACTTCTTGTGGTCGAATCGTGGTAGTATTTTACATGTACTTTGAGTTCACGTGACAATGCAATGCAAAATAAAAAAAACTGGTTGCCTGTAAAGTCGGTATACGGGCGAAAGTTTTACGTGACAATGATTTTATGTCTGTCTCTCTCGCTCTTAGGCGGGCGCGTGCCTCTCACTCGCTCTCATTGTGAGCGCATAACGTGAGCGGAGCGTAACGCAGTTTCTTGAAGTGTCACCCGGCAAACCAATTTATAAGACGTTGTCACGTCAATATATGTCTATGATAGAGAGCAGTTTGCGTCAAATCTTTAATGTCAATTATAAAACTTTTTGCTGTCGTATCATGCTGCAATTTTGAATGCACTTTGAGTTCACGTGACAATGCATTATACAACATTTATCTTTCATGCAGTCTGCGTCAAATCTTTGAAGTTAAATTTACAACTTTTTGATATCGGATCATGCCGCAGTTTTGAATGCACTTTGAGTTCACGTTACAATGCATTATACAACACTTGTCTATCACGCAGTCTGCGTCAAATCTTTGAAGTTAAATTTACAACTTTTTGATATCGGATCATGCCGCAGTTTTGAATGCACTTTGAGTTCACGTTACAATTCAATGTACTTACACTATGTCTATCATGCAGTCTGCGTCAAATCTCTGAAGTTTAGGTGAAAAACGTAAATACATATAAAAATTGCAATGGTAATAATCTTTCAAATAAATTTTATAGCTTTTTCCTATCGGATCGTGCCGAAATTTTGAATTCACTTTGGTTTTTACGTGACAATGCAATATTCCTAAAAAATGTCTTTCCATATCAGTCAGACTGCGTCAAATTTTAAGTTAGTTTAAGTAATTAAAAGCCAAGCCCGATATAAACTTATCGTTCAGATATCTTTTTTACCCTAAACTCGTTTTAATAATAATAGATGACAACATACCTATAAATAAAATTAACACCAGTAATGGAATCTCATAAGAATTTCAATTTAAACAGCTAAAAATATATTTTCATTAAACGTTACCAAACAATTTCATTCATCTTCGGAATGTTATTATAACATTTCACGATAGTGCAATAGATAGTTTATTCCGGATTCAATATCAAAACGAGCAGTGAAGCAAAGCAGTCCAAACAAATCCACCTCCACAAGCATGCCGAGTTTACAATCTATCCGCGACGTCACCGATCGAGATAAAGCGATAAAATAAAACTCACAGAACCAAAACTATGCAGAAACACTAACAATTTATGTATGATCAGGTAAGTAAATATATACACAACATTTAACAAATTGCTACGGTTATTTAGCCAATGTGGCGATATGCGACACAATATTAGTAAATGCTCCATAATGGATGCGCTCAAGCAAGATGTATGAATGAATATACTTTGTAGCACACAAAATTAGAAATTAAACAAAAACAATAAAAATATAAATGTACAAATTAACGGCCTAATCGCTGAAAAGTGATCTCTACCAGGCAATCTTTAGGTAGAGAAATCAAAATAGGAGTAGGTAGGTGATGAGCTAAAAAAATAATTAGTAACCATAAATTTTACTAATAAAAATATCATTACCATTGACACATTGCCGTTTTAACGCACTGGCCACTTAAAATAAAAATTAAACCTGCATGTGGCAGGTTTCAGAGTGAAACTTTTTTTACACAAAAACTATAACATCATAAACATTTATAAAAGACATAACATTTTTTACATTTAGCTTTTAACACTTTTAACTTACAGGAAAAATCAGAGTAATATTTAAATAAGAGTTCCGACGTGGGCGTGGGGAATGCAGCAGATACAGCTCGTAACGTCAATGGTGTGTGTCTCGAAAGAATACGGCTAACGAACACACTGAGCGTTATTGGTTTAATGGCTTTCTCAGTGGAAACTCTGACCTAAAGAAAGAACCACTAAGATAAATAACGATAATTTAAAGGTGATGATGAAAGCTGATCCGTGTCAAACTCCCAAAGAATTAGCGTCATGATTTGACGTTAGCATACCAAACAATATTGACTCATTTGCAGCAAACCCCATTATTGCTCGATGATAACACTAGACCTCACACTGCTCGTGAAAGTTTTAACACTACAAGAGCTGCAGTTGCTAATCATCCGTCATCCTTCATACTAGCCAAACTGTGCATCAACCGATTAGAACTTTTTCCGCGGTTACGAAATAAAAATCGCAGGAAGCAGAACAAAATGTCTTCACTCAGTTTGTCTAAATCCCGAATTCCATATCCCGTCACCAAATTTCAGTCAGATCTACAGGGCGAATCCGGAGAAATTCTTGCCAAAAATTTTTAAATTTTGATAGTTAAAGTAGATTCTCATATAGACGTAACGTAACGTTAAAATTCGTCATAATGTATTAAACCACTTAGCATATAGTGACGTCAACGGTAAACAAAATCAGTGTCTAATAATATCCAGTATAATGCAAAGCAGCAACAATCAAATCAAGAAAGAGTCGGTATTTACAAGTTTAATTAAGTGGAGATATTGTGAAGACGTGTTAATGGACTGCATCACCTCAATGGATGGTCATAATGGCTGATTACGGTGTCAAAGGCTCAACTAATTTGCTTTATGGCTTCAGAAAAAATAATACCGAAAGTCGTGTACCTACAGCAATTGGATTAGACGCTGTTGAAACTATCCTACAATTTTTTTACGATTACAGAATAACCACCTAACGTAACGTTTTGTATAATATGTAACGCATTTTATAATAATGGCTACGGGAGTTAACATAAGGGAATATTTGTTACTTGTTTGGCTTAAAAAGCTTTGAAATGATAGCAACCTTCGGCATAGCCTGCGGTATTTAGCTTCAGGAAACGCCATTGTTTATGAAAAGGCCAAAAAATTAAGTAATTTGCAGGACGGACGATGAACCGTGTTATAATGATTATCCCGTGCACGAACATTTCGTCGCTCGAGGTCTTATATGGCATTATTGTGGCGTTCATTGACAAAATGCTTATAATTTATTAAATAACCAAAAGTTTTTATTGAATTCATCAATCGTATGAAATCAAGAAAAAGCCTGTAAATTTCATAACTCACTGGCATTTTATGAATGAATATGCTTTTCGTGTAAATGATAACGCATTTTAAGCAGCGAAAGATTAACAGTGATATATATTTAGTGCACCGAAGATTGTATGGGTGAAATCTGATTCGTATTCGCCTTAACTGACAATAGGACGAACACATAGCCTTGATGGAAGCCAACGGCTGATAATGATATAGGTACCCAGACGCGACGTGAACGTGACCGTGAAAAGCGATTTAATCGTAGGTCAAGCTACGCACATCCACAATACATATGCCTGAAGCCTTTCATTTGGCGTCATACATGGCGTTAAATTAATTAGTTATTATTGTCATCAATCAATTTAGCCGATTATTTTTTACTGCCCATGTGGTCCATTCTGACCTAAACTGAAAATGTACAAAAAACTAAATTTTGTAGTGTTAACGATGTTTAATTTTTTTTTTCTAAGAAAGGTTTTGAGGAAACGTTGTTGTTTTTTATTACACAAAAAAAAAATGCGCTTGTATTTTTTTTTTTCAATTTTTTATATTTTATATACTTTTTAAAAAGATGGGAGCGGAACTCGGACTGCAGGCCTGCCTGCCTGATTCCTTGATGCATAAAACCTTTCCAAATCAGAGGAGGCGCAGCGGCATCTCGCTCTCGAAGAATATACTCATGAATACAACATAATACATCTGAGTAAGCAGCCGCCGTTCGTGTCAAATACGTAATGTTGTAAGTACATTGATATTCTATTGTAATTTGAATTTTATGTATAATTGTTTTTACATCTATTGTAGATAGTAATTGGCCGAATTTAATGCGTTTGAAGGACAGTTACACCTCTATGTTTATTGTCGCTCGCTGTATACAGTACCACTACACTCAACAGTTTCATAGCAAAACGGACGAAAGGCCACGAACACATGGGAGAGAAACACACATACATGAATTTTATATAAGAAGACTAATACGAAAATATGACGAGCCGCACGAATAACAATTATTTCTAGAAATAACACATTTAACGGAGAAACATCAGAAATAAGCTCGGCCTAGGGCTCGACAATATTAAAAGATATAATCATATAAAAAAAAAGCTGTATTACACAGTTCTGTTGGCAGTGTGAAAGCTTTACGAACTAAAATAACTGGAGCACGTGCACGTGACCCAAGGCACAAGTTCTAACACCCGAAATAAATTTACGACTGGAAATTATATATCACTACACTGTTTATACATAACATACCTATACATATATAAGTCAATGTATACCAAACGCGCAGAAAACACAGCTAAACAACTATTAGGATAAAGAAAAATAAGATTTTCGAAAAAATGGCCGGACAATAATGCAAAAAAGGCATTAAAACCGTTAAATAGTTAAATAAACCAGTATTTATTTTGGAGTGATAATTCGAAATTCGAAAATTGAAGTTGATAATATTAACGTAGATTTACACTCTTTTACAGTTACCGTGGTTGGATTTAAAGGTTTATGAAAAATAACACCTGGCAATTTTCTAAATATTTGTAATATCTATATACCTACCCGTCAACAAAATTCTGATAATAAAAGTCCCTATACAAGGCACGGTATGATGTTGCATCTATGAATTGTCATCTAAATCACAGATTTGGACTATGATTTGGCAAAGGGCGTGACTGACGTGACGACCACGTGACGTTATCAAATGACAGCAACGAAAGCTAACCTGGGGCTAAGTACTAGTATATCATAGTCATAAAATTTATTTAAAGTGAACTTGGTAGTTGGTTAATATGGTATAAAAAATTAAGAATAAATAGTACATAAACAAAAAGCAAATAAAGTCGAACACTGGGAGATTTTTTTTTTAGGACTTAAAAAAACTATTGTAGTAGTCACGCTAAGGAACCCGTCCTACCCTGCATCCTACCATACTTTCAATAGCTGATAAAAAATTTATTGTCATATTATTATAATAAATTAATGAGTAAATGTAGATAAGTAATTTATTCCCGTTAGAACCAAGAGCGAGACTAAACAACTATTAAACTGACAGCAATTTATCTTATCGAATTAAAACAAAGGGTTATCTTTAGTTTTATTAATGATACAAAAAATATTAGATAGGCACGCACGAAACTGGTATTGACTGGACATCAAATTCAACGACTGCGCAGTAATAGACCAACCATTAAATCCGGATTTACAGGTTTTAGAGCGTAGAAAGTTACGTATTCTAGGATGTGTGCCTTAAGGTTCCTTTGAGACAACTTCCATTTTCGAATTACGAACAAATCACTTTGGCCACTAGTCCTAGGTATACGCAAATAAAAACCGGAATTCGATGTAGAGTTTAGCCGTTTGGCACACAGGAACTTTAGGGAAAAACAATTATTTTAAATATTTCCCTTCCTTCCTATATACCTTAAATGATAGTTTATATCCTCATTTTTAACCCCCTGAAAGCGATTTTGAAAATATTAAAATTTAATATTTTTTTTTTGAATTTTAAATACACTTAAATAACACCAGTAAACAGAAGCAGCAGGGGACAGTACAGTTCCACATAGTCTCATAGAGATCTGAAGTTTAAGGAACCGTCTCACATTGCAATTTTCAAAAATTCAAAAAAAAAACTTAATCGTAATATTTTCCAAATTGCTTTTAGGGGGTTAAAAATGAGGATATAATTTAAGGTATATATTACAGAAAAATACTGAGCCGTCTTCTACCTGGAGGGGCCCAAACTCGGTATGTTTTGAAATACTTTTTATAGCCCAAAGGTAATAGTGTGTTATATTTTTAGAACCGGCTCATCAAGCCCTTTTATTTGATACCCCACACGATGGGTTTCTGAAAAAATATATTTAAATCTCTTACCCCCCCTAAGGGAAATATTTTGAGGAACTGCGGCTCAAAATTATTGTTTTGCCCTAAAGTTCCTGTGTGCCAAACGGCTAAACTCTACATCGATTTGCGGTTTACGAGCGAAATTGCCGTTGTGCACTTGCCACTACACCTTTTATTGTTAGTGTGAAGTCACCTTAGATTTAAAGCATTTTTAGAGTTCCATACCTAAAAGAAAATAAATCTGCCAAGTGCGAGTCTGGCTCGCGCACCGAGGGTTCCGTACCTTATTATATGTAGATAGCTCTTCCATCATATGATCCAGTCTCCTTCTCTACGGGAAATACCCCATATGTTTTGATTTATTTGTGTCATATTTTTTTTACACATGAACTTAGAAGCTTGATTTTTTTACAACATTAAATGGTCGTAGACCTTAATATTTGATATTAATTTCAACTTCATAACTCCGTGCGTTCTTAAGTACAAGAGTTTTGACAGACAGACAAACAAACGTGTGATAACAACAAATTAACAAATTTCGGATTTTTTCCTATATTTATGATGTAGACCTTGCTTCGTGTCAAATTCCATGATTCTATGACAACGGGAAGTAGCTGATATATTTGAGAATAACATTATACGTAAATATGCATGAAAATTTGACATAGAAGATTGATTTTTTTACAGCTTTAAGGGAACGTAAACCTTTGTGTTTGATATTAATTTCAGTTTGATACCCAACGCGCGTTCCTAATAAGTTGACAGACGGACGGACGGACAACAAAGTGATCCTGTAAGAGTTCCGTACCTCAAAAGGGAAAAAGGAATATATATAATTATAGGATTACTTTGTCGTCCGTCTGTCTGTCAACACCTTATTCTCAGGAAAGCGTAAAGATATCACGTTGCAATTAATACCAAATATTTGAAAAATTGAATTATATTTTTTATCCATTAAAAATATAATTCCCGTGATGAACGAACTATTTACATAACTACAAGTTTGTACGAAACCCTCGGTGCGCAAGTCCGACTTGCACTTGACCGGATTTTTTAACTTAGTTGATTCTTTAAGGCAGTAACAAGATCAGAGTCATTGTCACGTACGACACGAACAATAAGTATATACGAAATATTGCGTAATATCCAATATCCGAACATGTTAAAAACATTATGTTAAGTAACTAATAACACGTGCCAAGGGGAAAAACATTTCCAATGATAATGAACTAATCATTAATTTTATTAATTGAAAAGTTACTGCTTTCTTTTACTTTAGCTATTTCTTATATTTAGCAACAGTGATACGATGAAGAAATTAATTGAATGTAAAAACTACAGTTCAGGTGTATAATTCATAAAGATCTTGTGTAAATTGGCTGAATATGACAATGATTGTTGGAAATTACGAAAAATCATGCCAAATTTAATTTAAGCTTTACTGGCTAAACTAACCAACAGAGTTTATAAAAACAATGTGTTATGCAATTATTTCCTTTAAAAAGATTTTTTAAACTTTAGCAACGATTTATGTCTATCTTCTACGAATTACACATGATAAGCGATTAGGAGAAAATGATAATTTGGGAAAGGTAGTAGGTAGGTAGGTATACGAAACAACGTTTGCCGGGTCAGCTAGTATATAAATAAAATAATATTCATTTGACTCACCTTCTTCGGGAGTAAGATCTGCAAATTTGATACCCCCACTGTAAACAAGTGTTAAATAATTAATATATGAAAAATTCAAGAAAAATATATGTATCAATGGTTTCTTTTTTGTTTTTGTATGTTTAAATTTAAGATATTGTTTTGTTACATTTATTTTATTTATCGAAACTTCAGTTTTATGGTAAATTTTACATATTTAATTCAACCTAATCTCAGTATAATATCTAAATTTTATATCATTATTAATAAAATGTCTTTACAGTAGTTACAAAACTGAACATCAGTACAAAAAAGGTAACAATAAAGAAATGAGTTTCTTTTTTTTTTTTCACTGCATCATTTTACACAAGTAAACATAATAGGACCAAATATTATAAAGTGCATGTCTATGCAATTTACTTTATAATGTAATGCGTAGGTAACAATGCCTCAATAAAAAAATGGCATTACCACCATAACATGCAACCATATTGGTTTGTGAAGTATGTACTTCGTACCTGAGGAGGACGGTAGCCGTTTCCGGCACCCGGAACACCTGGAAATAAACACAAGGTGGAACGATGTCTTAATGCATCTCCTTGAGGAGAAGCCACTACCAGACTTAACCTAACAAAATATTTAAACACAAACATAAACAAGTATTTAAAGACATAATGACTGAATTAAATTGAATGTAAGTACTATTAGATTCTGTTTCTGAAGTAAAAATTATTTATATTGAATATGATTTATAATGAAATGCACATTTTTATTTAATATTATTCAAAAGTTTTGGCTAGTTATGGCTTAGTGTAACTATTATTAGTTGACTTTGGTACAAATATTATGCATATTAATAATACTATTATTGTTTTTATTTACATTTTCTAGTAAGCTAGACAGATTATTTAATTTTATTTCCTACTATTTAGATTATTGGTTACCATACTATAGCATTTTAATTTTACTTAGAAAAAGAGTAACTGTTTGTCATGTCATGAATATAATATATGATTTATTCTTACATTTAGTATATTGATATTTTTATGCAGTCAATGCAAAATCAAGACAATGTGATTTAGAAATTTGGGATTAATCAGTCTTTCAGTGAAATTAACTAGTTTGTGATACTGGGCAGATCGCATTAAGTTTTCATATGACAAATTTTATGCAGCCAGTAGCTTATGCTTCTAACCCTTAAAATTCCCTAATAAAACTAATTGAAGTGAATAGAAAAACCTTTACTTATACTGAGCTACTGTTGGTGTTTTATATAAAGTTAAGTTTTATGGATTTCTTTTTATTTACTTCTGATAACTAAGCTGTTGAAATAAAAACACAAGTTTAAAATTTAATTAAAATATTTAATACTGTGACTGACTTCACTTCATTTGTAATTGGAGTACTAACTTATGGGTAAAAGCAAGACAGTTTGTTTGTTACTCCTTCCCACAGCACCAGCACATGTAACCATCTTGATTTAAATGCAGGAGCCGGAATGATGGTGGATATAGCATATTTTTTATCTTAGTCAAGGATTCTAGTGTAACACGTTAATTGATTTTCATGCTGACAGGGCCCAAGGCAAATACCAGCAAAATATCCTTATGAGTGGGTTTAAGTTTATTTCAGGGATATAAATCTTAAATAAATTGTTCATCTTTAGTTAAGGTACAACTGTACTTTAGTTGATACTGAAGATGGCAATAAATTTTGGATATTTACATTTTGCTATGTTTACCTTTACACTTCTTAGAAAAATAGAAATATCACATTTGTCTTATTTAAAAGGTTACCTAATTTAATTGAAAATAAAATAAAAAATTCTTCAGTGTGACATAATAATAATAAAAACACTTTATTGCACAAAATCAAACATAAAAAAAATATTTACTGTACAGGTACAAATGGCGATCTTATCGCTATGGAATGATCTCTCCCAGATAACCTTTGGGTGAAGGAATTAAAAAAAAAAAATATTTATAAATTCACAAGGTAAAAATAGCAAGAAAATAAAATTTTGTCCATATTGACACTTCACCAGTGAAAATATGGTAAAATAAATTTAGTGTTGCAAATTATTGTTTTCAATGATAGCTTAAAACATTTAAAGATAATATTAAACTGTATGTAACATATATGTGGAGCAAAATGAAAATGATAAGAATCTTAAAATTAGCTTTGAATAACTTTTGTGATGAAACTGATGTGTTATTAAAATATTTGGAAATTAAATTCCTCAATAAGACATAACATAAACTCAGTCACTTAAGTGTGGAATTAAGGTTAGTGTTCACTGCTTTTGAAATAGATTTCTGATATTTGAAGAATCACTTAGAGATGACCTTGACGGAACAACTATTTTACTCCATTTTTTTGGCATAACATGAAAAGGTTTTGAAACTCTTTATTATCCATTATCTGAACCTAATTTTATGAGAGATAAACAAAGTAATTTTAAGATTCATTTATTCTTTTACTTCATGTTTTAGCTAAAAATCTGCAAAAGAGCCATTTCAGTTACTTATGAATTAAGTTAATAATTGAAGAATCATAAGTTAGTAAAGCAGAAAGACATTGTTAACTAATGATGCTTCAATAAATAATTACTGACAAATATCTTTATAATTCTTTGGAACATGGAATTGGATCCCATAGTATTAGTATAGGAAAAAGTTGGGGAGGCTATAAATAGAGCTATTGTAGTCCATATACACACTGAGTGTAATAGCAGTGTTATAGCAATTGGCCACCAGGTACTGCAGAATCACAATGTACATGGATATGTGCCAATGTGTTTCTAGCACTGGTTATTTTGTATGCTATAAAACTTGTCAAATATACACCTGACCAGATTCACCTAAGAACCTTTAAGGCATTTTTAAAGATTGTCCCAACCTGACCCTGTGTGGGTACACAGCCAGTCCTAAAAAGTAAAATTTATATCCAAAACACCTATGTCCTACTACCAAATACACAAAAAAAAAACTTTACTTTTATTTTTAGTTTTATGGTCACTCACAATTGTAGCATATTATAACAAAAGAACACTTAAAAACCACTCAAAGTTGTTATAGGAAACATATTTTAGCTTATATCCTTATATAAAATATTTTTTATACTATGAGGGTGGAAAACCAGCATACGGTGAACTTAATGTTCAAATGTCACTCAAGCCTATATAGACATTAGAAGCATTGCATGCATGTTGCCGAATCCTTTAGACATCTAATAACGACATTCCTACGAGCCTAGCATTAGGGTAACATATACTGTATATATTAAACCTTTAAAACATGTATCTGTTACTTATCAAACAAGTTGTTTAACAAATTTATTTCCGACTAGCAAAAATCTTTTCATTTGGTTTATCATTGATCATATTATAATAGTAGTGCGCTATATGCGGATATAAGAAGCTACATTTAGTGAAATAATATACAAAAGTTAATTTTTTCTATATTTTCCACTTAGCATATATAGAATTCAATGATGTGATTTTAATCTAGTTGACAAAAATAGCTCTTCTGCAGCCTTACATAAAAAGCCTTACCTATCTACTTAAAACTGACAGGGGACAATTGAATTGCTGAGAGTTATAAATGTATCGAAATATTGTTAATGTAAATGTGAAATAACATGACAGATACTGACCTTCCATCCCAAATTCTCGAAAAATGTGCACAAACGTGACTGTCCTGTAGTTTTCCCTCCACAAGGTCCTGGTAAATTAGGTTAGAATGTGGATTAGAGTAGCTCATAAAGTACCACGTGTTACAGATCCCATTAAAAGGATTTATAAACAAATACTTAATAATAGACACAGAAAAAATTTACAGGAAAATTGAAAGTGAATCAGAAAAATACAACTTACCACCAGTTAGAACCAGCCTATAAGCAAGTTTCTGCGCCTGATTAGCCATTTTTATCAGACAGTTGCAAATAAATAAGAATTGAATTATACTAAAACTGCACTAAACACTTAATATCATAAAAATGGTAAATTTACAAAATTAATTAAAGCCATTACAATACAAACTCGCTTTGCCCTTGGGCTATGCCCATGAGGCACGCGCGCTGGTAAATGGCTACAAAGAGAATATAACCACTACTAAATGAATGGAACGCAGAAAAGAATTTATAGAAAAAAAACACAGTGTGACCATGTCTAAAATATGAATGACAGTGTCACAGATAATACTATGACAGTGTTTCGTTTGAAAAATGTTATATTACGGTAGGCGCGTTCCTTCTGAGGCGTTGCAATTTAATTCAAATTTAAAATTTCTTTATTTCATCACAAGTACATTATAACAAGGTTTGGGGCCCTTTCCGTTGAGTTGAAAAACCTGTATTAGGATAATCCCGCTCTTTCTGTCCAGTTTACACTTGCAACAGTCTATTTAGAGGTAACTAATAGAGGAATTCACTGCAATAACGTGTAAACGTGTAGGTATGTGTGTGTTTGTGTGTATGTGCGATAAATGTTATAGATGAGTGAATGCAAAATAGATTAAAATTATATACATATATATATGTACAGAGTGGCCCTGTAAATCGTGGATCAAACGTAATTAGGTGATAGAGGAGGTCATTCCCAACAATTGGACCCTCTATGGTATGCTCGGATGCTGGGTTTTTGTTTTTCATAAGAAAATGCCGTTTTTAGTCATAAATTGGCATAATTATCAAAACGGATTGTTGAAACTTGTTTTTCTTTTGTATTTTCTAGTTGCTAAAAAGGTAAAAAGTAATTTTTCAACTGTACGTCCTCTAATTAGTTAGTAAAGATAGCTTTTGTTAAAAAGTTCAAGTCACACGAATTTTATATGCCAACTTTAAGACCGCGTTATGAAAAAAAAATGTAGTACTGAAAAGTGGCTCTCTTCCGAAAAAGAATGCCTGTTGAAAAGTTCCTATACCTCATTAGAATCCTTATTCAACAGGCATTCTTTTTCAGTAAAGAGCCACTTTTCAGTACTACATTATTTTTACACAACGCGGTCTTAAAGTTGGCATATAAAATTCGTACTTTTCTTACAAAAGCTACCTTTACTAACTAATTAGAGGACGTACAGTTGACAAATTACTTTTTTCGGGAAGATCACCTTTCTAGCAACTAGAAAATACAAAACGAAATTAGTTTTAACAACTCGCTTTGATTATTATGCCAATTTATCACTAAAAACGGCATTTTTTATGAAAAACAAAAAAAGGATATTAATTTTGTGCCATCGATCTCCGAGCATACCATAGCGGGTTTAATTGTTGGGAATAACACCCTCTATCACCCAGTTACGTTTGATCCACGATTTACAGGGCCACCATGTATATTATATCATATCATATCGGAGGTTTACATTAATCGTGAAACGTAAAAGATAGCAGTTTCAGTTTCATCGTAAGACAAGAATTGCAACCACGTTGTTAGAGATTTATTACATTTGTAGTAGGTCATAGTATGGTTTTTAGACTTCTACTTATGTGGTTGTAAATATTTTGTTCGTTTTGAAGCGAACACCGTTTTCACTTTGTCATTTGTTATAATTTGTTTTTTCAGAATATTTGTGTTGACTGATGTATTTTTATGAATTTTTAGAGTACATTGTAGTATGTATAATTGTCTGACGGTTAATACATCGGCTTAGCTATTATATAACGCATATAATGTAATATATAATACATTACGCATTATATAACCTCTTTTTCTTAAACATTACCTTTAGAATAGTAATACGATAGAGTAAAATAGATTGGGTAAACGTTTTATAAATGTATGTTATGAGCGGTTCGTCAGAAATGTTACGGAGGTGTTTGGATAACCAAATAAGCTTTTGTACACGATATGCAATTTAATAGCAAGACCTCAACCTTTTAAAAATTACAAGATTATTTTTCGCAAAGTATGTGATGTGATGTGGGATAAATTGTGTTACTTTTAAACCTACTTACTAAAATAATTTTATGTCGTTGAACGTTTAAAAAAATATAAATATATATTTTGTCCCATACTCGTACATCCGGTAACATTAGAGAAATACTGGACTTAAATACTATTAAAAACAAAATAGAATTTAGAAAACTGTTTCCTGTTTTGAAAAAATATAACACTATATGTAATTTTAACTTAGGTGACAACGCACAACGTATTACAGTATCAGTTTTGACAATAATATTTTTAACTTTTGTGACAGTAGATAGTTAAAAGCTTCTTCCCACATCCACAGGGCAGAGAAATAATCTTTTAGTCTTTCCTCTGACAAGCACCAAAATTGTCTCTTCTGTTTACCTACTGTCGTTCTCACAGTCGTTTTTTAGGGTTCCGTACCCAAAGAGTAATTATTAGGGTTCCATACCCAAAGGGTAATTAGCGGAACCATATTACTAAGACTCCGCTGTCCGTCCGTCCATCCGTCCGTCTGTCACCAGGCTGTATCTCAGGAACCGTCATAGTTAGACAGTTAAAATTTTCACAGAAGATGTATTTCTGTTGCCGCTTTAACAACAAATACAGACTTAAATAAATAGTTAAGGGGCTCCCATACAACAAACGTGCTTTTTTTGCTCGATTTTGCTCGATATTGATAACGGCAGCAGGTAGACGCTTAAAATATTCACAGTATATTTAGTTATGTAGTCACTTAGAAAATAAATAATTAAATTAAAATAAAACAAATATTTAAGGGGGGTAAGTATGGGAGCCCTCATACAACCGGCGTGATTTTTTTGCCATTTATAGATGATGGTACGGAAACCTTCGCGCGCGAATCCGACTCGCACTTGGCCGATTTATTGCTCTATTTTTTCTTTCATTATATTTACCTTATCTAAAATGCAACTTATGACGGAATTTAATATGATACCAATACGTCGATTATTTGTGGGGTTGACTAAATCCTAACTAAATTCACGTGCGAACTTAATTTTTTTTTTACTAAACAATATTAATGTACTTATAAGTAGGGATTGCAATCCGGTTAAAAGGAATCCGTAGAATCCGGATTTCAAAAACGATTCCGGTTGCCAATCAATGTTAGAAAAACAAGGATTTATTGCGCCAAATTCAAATTTTGTCATTTAAAAATTAGTCAACGCGAGAAGCGTGACGTGACACTAGAGTTAGGACATATAGACCGGTTGGCGCTTTAACGCCCACCATCGTGAGTGGCTCAGTTCTCGAACCAATAACCATGCAGGGATATCTGCTCATGAATTTGCTCTGACCTATGGATTCTCTCAGCTGGTACGTTCTCCAACGAGAATACCAGATATAGAGGACCATACGAGCTCCTTACTGGACCTTCTGCTGACTACACGTCCGGACGGATACTCCGTCTCAGTGAATGCGCCCCTCTTGGCTCCTTGGACCACTGTCTCGTTCGGACTCAAATGTCATGCACACAACCCGATCCTTCTGGGCCAACTAATTGGCGTCGCGTGTGGCGCTATAAGTCGGCAGACTGGGACGGATTGCGAGAATTTTATGCATCGTACCCGTGGAGGCAGCTCTGCTTTAGCTCAGATGATCCTGACGTCTGCGCAGCCGCAGTCACTGAGACAATCCTCGCTAGTATGGAATGTTTCATTCCTAACCTGCGAGTAGCTGCCAGCGTCAAAAAACGACCGTGGTTTAATAGGTCTTGCAGAGAAGCTAAAACTGCGTATGAGGCTTGGACCACGGCTCGTAAGAATAAGGATCCGAATATTTCTGAGTTAAAACGCAAATTAAATGCTGCCTCGAGGTTCAGTAAGAAAGTAACTGCCAGACCAAAATTCCAATTTATCGGCAAAATAGGTGAGCCACTTACTTCTGGAAGTCGTGCTTTCTGGTCGCTTGCTAAAGCTACCGAGGGGACCTTCTGCCAGTCGTCGTTACTACCACTGTGAAAGACCGATGGTGACTTGGCCCACAGTGCAAAAGAGAAAGCCGATCTATTGGGCAGTCTCTTTGCCTCTAACTCGAATGTGAACGACGAAGGCGCTGTACCACCTTCTTAACCGTGGTGCAGTAAGACCATGCCGGAAATCTCTATAACACAGTACGAGGTCCGGCGGGCGTTGCTTTCCCTAGACGTTCATAAGTCGCGTGGGCCAGACGGTATACCAGCAGTGGTGCTTAAGTAGTGTGCTCCTGAGTTATGTCCTGTACTCACGCGCCTCTTCGCGGTTTCCTACCATACTAGGCAATTTCCGTCTTCATGGAAGACTGTAAATGTGCACCCGGTGCCCAAAAAGGGCGATAGATCAGATCCATCGAATTACAGGCCTATCGCTATTTCCTCTCTCCACTCCAAGGTGATGGAGCGTGTGAGCAACACACAGCTTTTGAGATACCTAGAAAAACACGACCTGATCGTTTCTGATTTAATATGGCTTTCACCACGGTCGCTCCACTTCTAGTGTATCTCACACACCGATGGGCACTAGCCATTGAGAGTCAGGGGGAGGCATTGGCATGTAGCCTAGACATAGCGAAGGCGTTCAATCGGGTGTAGCACCGGGGTCTTCTATCGAAGTTGCCATCTTACGGAGTGCCCGAGGGTTTGCGCAAATGGATGGCTAGCTTTTTGTCCGGCAGACGCATACGAGCCGTAGTTGACGGTAGTTGCTCTGATAGCATGGACATTAATGCTGGTGTTCCGCAAGGCTCTGTGCTGTCTCCTACGCTGTTTCTACTGCACATCAATGATATGTTGGAGGTCAACAACATACATTGCTATGCAGATGACAGTACTGGAGACGCAAGCATCCCTCGTTCTGTTGTGGAGGAAAAACGTGAAGAACTTGTGTCTCAAATCGAGATCGGTCTGTCCAAGTTCTCTGACTGGAGACGGGAAAACTTGGTCCGATTCAACCCTTCAAAGACACAAGTCTGCGCGTTCACCGCTAAAGAAAAAACCCCATTCACTGTAGTCCCACAATTCCAGAACTCCTGATTGAGATTTTGCTACCAAAAGCTAATGAAACGCGAACCGCTAAAAATTCTGCTACTTAGGCTATGTTGTGGGCGCCGACGAAACCGGGGACGTCGGCGTCGTGTTTGGAGGGAGGCCCTATTCGGGGAGGTCGTAGAGACTAATCTCGCTATCCGGACAGCGAGATCGTCATCTGGGGCCGTTAGTACGTGCCGAGGCCGCCTAACTATAGTTTAACGATCGTGCCGAGGTCGATCGGGGGGATGATAAGCTGTGGATTGCACAATTAATCGATTCGGGTGATTTTGCGTACGCTAGAAAAAGCGGACTGCCAAGTCTTTGAAATATTGGGGAATCGAGGGGAGTTCGAAGTCTCTGTGCAGGTCCGCATTGCGGACGTATCAAGAGGCTCCAGAGGCCGCTCTGAGAAAGCGGTTTTGAAGGGTCTGAAGTTTGTGGAGATTGCGCTTGGATAACGCAAAGACTACGCTAGCATAAGCTAGTATGGGGCGGATGCAAGTTGTGTAAAGATTCAGCTTATTTCTAAGCAACATCTTACTGTACTTGCCTATCATGGAATAAAGACGACCGAGGACAAAAGCGGCTCGGTCTCTGACTATTTTGGTTTGAGCGTGGAAGATCAAACGACTATCCATGATCACACCGAGATATTTGGTCATATTTTGCCAGGGAATGACACGACCGAAGAGAGAGAGGGAAGGTGGCCGCGGAGGGCAGCCTACGGTAAAGAGGACGGCAGAGCTTTTGTTGGGATTCACCTCGATTCTCCATTTCCGAAACCATTCGCCTAGGGCGGTGATAGTGGGTTGGAGTCTCTTAGTGATTCGACTCACTTGCCTATCGGCGGTATAGACAGCGGTATCGTCCGCGAAGAGGGCTAGTTGGGTACCTTTCGTTTTAGGGATGTCGTTGGTTTAAAAATTAAACCGTTGTGCCAGACTTTGTCGAAAGATTTCGCTACATCGAAGAAGACAGCGCCCGTGTGGCGGGCCTTACCTAATACTGGTTGGAAGCCAATGAGAATATGTTCCGTTATGCGGAGCACTTGATAGACGCATGAGTGTTTGGCACGGACGCCGAACTGCTCGTCTATTAAAATGCCTCTGGAGACTATAGCGTTCCGTAGGCGAGCGAGGAGGAGGCGTTCATAGAGTTTACCAAGGGCCTTTAGTAAACTTATAGGGCGATAGGAGGACGGCTTGGTACGAGCTTTGCCTGGCTTATGGATGCCTATAACAATTGCATCTTTCCATTGAGAAGGAAAGATGCAATGTTCGATAGCAGCGTTAAAGATCGCTGCTAGGAGGCAGAGAAGGGGAAGAGTGAGGCACTTTAGGATATCGTTAGAGATACCGTCCGCACCGGGGGCTTTACGGGGGCGTAGGTCTTTGATGACCTGTACGACTTCGTCGACAGTGACAGGGGGCAGGGGGTCTTGTGGAGGCAGAGAAGTTCTGCGCTCCACTTCGCCTTCTACCTCGCGCACGTGGCCGGGATCGAACGGCTGTGTGCTTAAGGCACAGTGGGCTTGGAGGCTAGACGCTAGGCAATCCGCTTTTTCGTCGTCATCGAACGCGGGAACGTTGTTGGGATGAGTTAACGGAGGGAGAGAGATGGCGTTGTCTGAATTTAGAGCTCTGGTTAAGTGCCAATAAGCTTGGTGAGAAGGAGAAATGTTCTCCATAAGATCACCGAAACGTTGGGCGCGAAGCTCAGCTACAGCGGTTCTTACACGGCGGTGTAAGTCGTTGAAGCGAGCTTTATTTTCGGTAGTGGGGGCGCGATCGCGTGCGTGGCGGGCCGCGTAACGCTCAGTCATTAGCGACCTGATGTGCTGAGGCAGGATTAGGTGGTGATAATCACTAACCGGCACCTGTCGTGAGCACGGTGGCGGTCAGCTGGCTAGTGAGTGAGTCGATAGCTATGTTTAGGTCGGTCGCGGAAGAGATTACGTTGGGAACGCGGTCTAGATGTGGCGGGCTGGGATTTTCGAGCAATTGCCCAAATTTATCCCAGTCCGTCACGGTTCTAGTGTCGGGAGGAGAGACAGGAGTGAATTTCAACCTTTTCTATGGCAGTGTAAACAATTCAACTGTTGGAAAATTACTCTACCCGGTGTGTCCCAAAACCACTTTTTTAACTTCCTCGTTGCGATTGCGAACGCACCCTTAGTGTTAAAAAATCGCCAAATGGAACGCCCTTATAGAGTCAGTCTCGCGCAACTTCTATGTATTGAATTTTTATATGAAAATCATGGGAGTCATGATACCAACACTACAAAATATAGCATTATATTGGGCAACACTGTATATATTTGCAACACTCAGCTACTTTGCCAAGTTAACCAACATACTGAACATTAAAAATTAATAGCTGACTGTTGTTGTTGTTATTAAAATTTTCTTTCAAAACTTTTAACTTATTTTCACATTATTGAACGTGTTTAACGTGCGAAACAGACTCATTTTATTAGTGTAGAGACAAGAAAGTGTGTTTTTGAGAAATATACTCCAATAGATACTTATTTTGTGTATGTTTGTGTTTCCTTATAAAATTTTCTATTAAACTTTTTAATAAGTCCCTTAAATTAGAGAAAGAAGCTCATTGCATTAGTGTGAAGACGATGAAGTACATTGTTAAGCAAGAGACTCCAAGGGATACTGGTTTTGTGTTTGTTATGTCTGTTTTTTGTACCTCCCTAAATATTTAATTTAAAATGAGCCGAAACTTTCGAAAGTGTGAAATATGTGGTAATAAGGAGTATGGGACATATAAGGCTAAAATGTTCTCAAGTTTTTGGTCAGAGTAACTAAAAGGGGGCGCAAGGGAACAGCGCCCCCTTTTGTACACCCCAATCAAGTTTTTCCTTGAACGAAGATAGGTGAGTAACAGTTTTTAAATACTATGTTGTTTGAGGAATAGTTCGTAGACAGTAAAAGTCGTCTATAACAGTCAAGAAAAGCTTGCATGATCAAGTTTCCGAATAAATCTATGACTTTTAGCTTTATTTGGGATAAACTGGCAACAGCAGGTGCATCACTAAACTAAAACTGACTAAATATATTAAAGATACTAACTGAACATACTTTATTTTGCTTTAATAGTAGATTTCCTTAAAGGCAGTAAATACTTATTATGTGATTTAATATTACTCTGGCTATGTAGACCAAAAAGGGCTGAAATAACAAAGTATAGAAAAGGGCTTTTCTATTTCCGTGAAATATGAAATTTTGAATGGTTTTTTTTATAAAGCTAAAGATATTTTATTAATTGCATTATAACATTTATAAACAATGTTAAATAAATAAATTAATCGTTGCAGTTGCTGGGAGTAGCTGCCACTATTGGGCAACCCTGAACTAGTATTTCTGCCAATTGAAAAACTTAACAAAAATAGATACATATGTAGAGAGTATTTTGAAAAAAAGTCTTTTAACAAAAAAGGAACTCAATTGAGGAAAACTGCAGTCCCAAACCTCAATTTGAAATCTGCTCCACTTAAGGATGAACAAGTTCGAGAATTTCCCCAGCAGATGAGGAATTATGTAAAAGGTACCTAAATCTATAGTACGCTAGGTTTTGACTACTGAAAACGGTAATAACGTTAAATTCTATACAAACAATTTAAAGTATCAAGGCTTCATTACGGTATAAATTACTTAAGAAGTATATTACATATATATCTCATAGTAATGTAAATGACATTATCTAATGATTTATAGTACATTTACATACACAACGTTAGAATTACAGAAATTAGCTTTCTGGCCTATATCGCCCTCTTAAGCGGATTACCCAACAAATAAAAAAAAAATCAAAATGAAAAGATTTAAGGTATTATTAAGGTAGGATTTCATACATGAAACACATTTTCGTTGTTTTCACTCTAAAGTAAAAACTTTAATACATACAAACTTGAAAGTTGTAGTAATTATAGTGTAAGCTCTGTAGTAAAGCAACAAATAATAAAAACTGGCAAAGTGTGAGGTAGCCTCGAGATATTTTATATCTATAAATTACCATATTATTTTAAATGCTATCTAGTAAAAACAGTCTAGATTATACATATTATTAAAAGATACATACTTGTGGCAAAGTATTTCAAGCGCACCCCGCCCAGTCTTATGACTCAGCTTGCTAATTGAAAGCGATATGTTAAGTTAAGCAACGTCGAGCATGGTCGATAATTGGATGAGTGACCGCCTAGCACACTTTTTTTGTTGGTAAATTATTTGTTAGTAAGTACGGAACCCACGATGTGCGAGTCTGACACGCACTTGACCGATTTTTTTCTGCTTGTTACCCAAACTGAACTATGTGCGCGCCTCAGAGCTCATGAAGCCAGGTTTGCATATACCAACTCATGCACCAGTGTGGTAATTTCCATTTCAATTTTCTTTTTCAGTTACCCTAGAAAAAAGAAGCTGATGGAGCAGCTGAAAAAAACAAAATGTACCTTGACTTCACAAAGAAAAAGCTCAAATCTTGTGTATTAATTTTTTTTTCTCTGTGGGTATTATCTGCAATCAGTCCCAGAACTATGAGCAGATGAGTTCTTCGTTAGTTATCATGCAGAGTGTGCCTCCAGTGAGGACATCAACTCGGGAATTACGCAATTTCATTGCCTATCTTTTAACGCTATAATGTTGTGCCGCTTTAAGCGTAACACATAGTTCCGTAGTGTGAGGTGTCGCGTTAGCTCATTGGGGTGATTGTCTAGTGGAAAAAATTGAATCTCCTGTCTTAAAAGACTTGGTTAAGTCAGCTTACAAATTTATATATTACTATTATTGTATAGGCAATAAAATTTAATTTGTAGTACAGCAAACTTTTCTGTGCCGGTAGCGGTCGCCAGTAGTTATCCGTATTTTATAATGGTGACTGTAGTTTTGTTTTTAACTGCCGGCACAGAAAAGGTTGCTGCACTGTAAGCTCACCTGGATCCATATGTTTTTCCTCTATATATGTAAAGTAGGTTTTAAACAGTTTCAACAAGTCAGTTTACTTATTTTTCGTCTAAAACCATTATGGGTAGTAAAAAAGGGTTGAAACCATAGTTTTCTAAAACAGAGCCCAGTTTTAACTAAGACATTGAATTATGCATACCATAAGGCAGCAAGAAGTGTGCTGTCAGATTTTTTCATCGTTAATGTAAGCTTTATGCACATATAAACTTGACTGTAGTATTTTTTTCCTGGCCCGCCATTGTGTAGTGTGTCGTTAGATAGATATGTAGAAAAATGCATTAAGGTTTCTAATGCCCGACCACCAATTACCCCAATTGCTAAGGTTATAAAATTTATAAGGGGCCCCTAACATTTTTTTTCACCAACATTTAGGTGAAACTTAAAAGATTAGGTGACTTAAATTTGCGTACTCGAAAAGCACACTAGGGGGTCCTAGGTGAGCCCTTATATAAGTAAAAGACTAATTCTTGTTCTCGTCAACTGTATTTTATTTTTACACCCTCAATTGAATAATTTATTTTGTTCGAAAATTTAGAATCGTAAATTTGTGATTGTTTTTTTATATATGTCACCGTAAAATTGTAAATAACGTTAGGTTATAATCTATCTAGTCAGATTGTATACTATGAAACAAAATGAGGCAGAAATCGCAATGTATAAATCTTTTTGGGTGGGTTAGGTTCAGTTTCTCTTGTGAAAACGTAGATGCGGAGCGAGCGAAGCGAGCGGAGCGATCGAATCAAGTTTCACATAATCTAAAAGATACACTTTATAATATTTTTTGTTTCGTAGTATACAATCTTACTAGATAGATTATAATCTAACGGTGTTTACAATTTTACGGTGACATATACACATACTACATGTATTCACGTTAAAAAGTGTTTTCCTATAAAAATATGTAAGTAATATGTAAATTTTTTATGTGGGCACAAATTGTATTTCTTCTATTGGTTGACTAAATGAATGACAAGACAATAAGTTATTGTAAAAATATATTTGTCTTATAATTACAATTTCTTTTACTGTAGGACTAAATGAATGACAAGAAAATAAATTATCTTAAAAACATTTTTTCTTATTATTATACCTATTCTATTATTAAATAAATATATCCATAAAGATCCTATGCTATATTTTTTTCTCAATAATATCGACAATAAGAATGTCGATAAATTACAACACTATTATATCTACCTACTCCATCACTATCAGGCCATTTGCAAAATAGGCAACGTAAAGAAAATAAATAAATTTTGTCAGTGTTGGCAGTAGTTACCCACAAACTTCATATAAAAGGAGATTTTTTTTTTGTACCCAGTGCTGTCTCTTAAAAACGTAGTGATTATATTCTCTTTGAATAGAGTGACAGCAAAGAAAAAGGAGAATGAGAAGAAATGCAAAAATTAAAGCGAGAAGATAGCCCAAATCTTACACAAAATATTTTAAAAGTGTTGGCGAAAAACCATATCCTTACCTGTTTGGATTTTTTACAAGAGAGTACAGAAAAGTTGTCTATATTAACAAATTTAAACTATATTGAAATTCTGTCTATCAGAAACGACATCTTATTAAAATATACCGCTCCTTTGGTAAATGGTACTACTCTATTATTGAAATGGCAGTCAGAAGTGAAACAATATTCTACGAGAATAAAAAGGTATTAATAAATATCACAGTAAATAAAAGGCGGAAAGGCTCTTTCGTTTTACTGAGACGACAAATAGTCCATTGAATTAATAATGTCGTGGTTGAGTTGACTTGCAACATCGAGAAAATAATACTGGTATAATTCATCATAGACTTGTTAGTTTCACAGTTATTATAGTCGTTACTAATTATGGAAAATACCTGTATATAATTACACCCCTTGAAATGTGTTTGCCTTTAAGGCAGCTAACTATATGTATTTAATAGCTAATCTAATTATATAACTTTTTTAAGCTACATCTTTACATGTATATAAGTTAAGGTGTACCAAAAAGGGTGCTGCGAAAAAATACTTAGTTTTTTTTTAATTATTATTAAAAAAATTAACCTCTAAAAATTTTCACAATAGATTTGTTGAAAATTCACAGTAAAATAATTTTACTAATCCTGGACTATTTCTGGTAGTTTAAGTAGTTGCTTATATCTGTACATCAACTGTAATAGTAAACAAATAGAAAATGATTTGCGAAATTTCAACTATTGGAGTTGAATAGTTTCTGAGATATAAATTGTAGAATTATTGATGTTTATTGTATTGAAAAAGACAACATTTAAAACTAGTCTATTTGAGTGCCTTAGCTAACACAAAAGAAATAAAAACAGTGGTGAAAAAGAATATTTCTTGTTAAAAAAAATTATTCAAAATAAGAAAGTCTATACTGAAGTATTAGTGTTATGTTAGATTATGCTTTTATTTTCCAAGCGCAGTGCAAAAAAAAGATTTCAAATAATAAAGCCTATACTGAAATACTAGTGTTATATTAGGTTATGTTTTTTTTCCAAGCAGAGCACAATAGAGCAAGGGCACCCTACAGCGGGTGTGCTTAATACATATCAAGTAAATAAAAAGAAATGCATTCAATTCTATGGGCTTATTTTCATACAACTTTAAATTTTTACAGAAATTCTTAAAACTTAATAGTCAGAATAACTAAAGGGGGCAAGGGAAAAAAGCCCTGGGATTGTTTCAACATTTGGAATGAAAATTTGTGGTGTCCCTACAACCATATGGCTCTAAACCAATATAAATCAATATCAATTTAGCTTTCCCATCATTTCAAAAACCAGATAAGAAGCCATACTTATTTATTTGACTAAGTTATTTTTGTTACTATATTACTGAAAATTCCAAAATAAATTAATAAATTGTAAGCAGCTGAGATAGAAATGGAGACATTACTTATATGTTAGATCTAGAAAGGTTAAGGTAATATTGAAACAATAAAGTATGTCAATTATCATGTTATTCTAGCAGTGGCTTAGCAAAAATATCTAAAAAAATTTTGGGGTAACATTGCGGTTCTTTAGAAGTTGATTGACCCAAATACATTATCAATAATAATATTGACAAACTAATAATAGTTTGGATAAAACTAATTAGTAAGATTTTTGCATAAATTGTGACCATTAAATGTAGGTACAAATACATTTTTTTAAGCTTGGATTCTATTTTGCGAGGAGGAATCTCTACTGGATGCATTACAGAAATATGTGGACTTTCAAATTCTGGAAAAACTCAGTTCTGCTTTCAAATGGCCATCAACTTTGTACAACAAACTGAGAGCAATGTACTTTATATTGATACAAAGGGAGACTTTTCTGCAATCAGAATACAAAAAATACTGGACACAAGTGGCTATTCACATAAGGTTAGCTATTGAAAACTATTGATGAGTATTATGTTTTCTAACTATGATTTCTATATTGAACCTGAATGCAGATTAAACCTGCTGCATAAAGCAATTAAATAATATTATGGGGACATACGAACTAAGTAATTGTAGAATATATGATAACTTTTCTGATAATAAGAAGCTTTTGTGATTTGAAAATTGCTAGTCTATATTGCTACTGTGTCACACAAAACTGTGACTAAGTAGAGAGTGACACAGCAGCAAAACTTGAGATTAGCTATCATTTTGGAAATACAAAAGTATCTCAATGCAACACTTAACTACAATTTCATTATCTCTTATAATAATTAATGACTAAAAACATATAGGTAATTATTAGTTGACAATTACATGACAAAGGGTCAGCTGAATTGAAAAACGTTTTCGCAACAGACTTTGGGTGATTGGCTAGGTTACGTGTTAGCAAGGTTAAGCAGAAAGCAGGGGGTGAAGCAGGTCATTCTCGTGTTCCGTTTAATTAAAGGTTAACTTTACAGACATATTAATATTTTTAGTAGTCTTGTGACAAATTATATCAAAAAAATTGTGCATTACTGACTGATGCTATTGTATTGTATTGCTCTGTGATGTATGGGGGCTTATTTTCTACTTTTTAGTTAATTATTTTAAGTGTGGTTTTGAAATGTTTGTTATTATATATATTTTTTTGTCTATGTACACATTTCTCATAATTTCTTAGATTTTGATAAAATAAGTTGAGTATTTTAGGGTGCTGAATCGAAATCTTCAGTTTTTTTTTTTAATTGAAGATGTCGCATCTAATATGGCATCCATCTTTTGAAAAGATACAAGTTCAGTAGGATATTCAAGGGCGGTGAATTCAAATTTTTGTCATTGTTCCAAAATTTAAGATGTTGAATCTAATATGGCGCACATTGATTTACCAAAATTCGTTAACAACAAAGAGAAGTTGTTCTAAATGGGGCACAATGCTTAGACTAAATTCTTCGAAAATAAAAGGAAGTTGTTTTTAGGTACGGTAGATTTTGCCAGACCAATTTTTTAATAAATTATTTCATGGTTACAATTTTTCATGTACCTATTTTTTCAAATGTACATGAATTTTGGTTTTACATAGATAATAAGAGTTGCAATGATACAGGAACATAGATTTATTGTAAATTTTATTGTGGCACATTTACTTTTATATTTTTTAATAAATTATTATTGAGGATCATTGTTGAGGTCATCAGTCGTCAACTTGACATCGTTCGGTGGTGGCAGAGGGGTTTCGATTTCACCTTGCCCTTAGGGCGAAGGGTCAAGCTCCGCGTGTACTGCCAATGAGTCTTTTTCTTAATTTCACACCACTAACTTTTCGGTAAAGGAAAACATCGTAAGGAACTAGTCTAAAGACTAGGCGAAAAATTGCAAAATATGTGTTTATGTTTTACTTACAATGTGTTGTAATACTTATAGTATGGACTTTTTTCAAAATCACAGACATATTTTTCATTATCTAGTATTCATAATTTAAAAGTAAACTCAGAATTAACTTCGATAAGATAATCAATAATAAAAAAACAAATAAACAAGATAGTGAAACTGTTAATAACATAATATATATTTATCTTTTAGAAAATGATTGTTTCATAGAAACTTCCTCACTCCTACTTTTATTTCACTAATAAAATAAAGAACCTTGAAATCAACTAGTAATAGTTAGAGTTTTAATTATTGCTGTATTAACTATATTAATAATGATATTCACGACATTGACTTTTTCCAGAACTATGTTAAGTCCTTAAAATTTATAATAAACTTTGCCAGTAAACGCACAGCTTATATTTGTTTTCTTTCTGTTTTAGTATGTAAAAAATATTTATCTATGTATTATTATGTATGTATTATTGTAGTAGTAGAATAAATACTTTTATTTAAGTTATAGTATAAAAGAGTCAAAAATGTTTCATATTGTAAATTCCGTATTTATTGGGTATTTTTTTTTGTAATTTGACTATTTGTACCAAAATAAAATAAAATAATGAAAAGATTAATATAAATTAACAAACAGTCGGAAATTATTTACAAGTTTCTTCGAATTCAGATTTCTCTATTTTCATCCCAAGTTCTTGGTCAAAAATCATCTTGCACCTTGTAGCAGTTGGTTCGCTACTTTTATTGAAAGAAACTCCCATAAAATACTTTGATTCTGTGACGGCTCTACTAGAAACAGAGTTGCGTTATATGAGAGGTTTTTAAGATTCTTAGAATTGCATTTTACCTATATTTATATACTTGTTAACTTGGAAAACGTGTCCTCGAAAGCAAATAAAATCTTCCAGAATTATGAAGATAGTGTAACCACTGTCAATATTAATATTCGTCTTTTTTTATTTGGCTTCACAAGTAGCGAGACATGAATTAAATAAGTGTTTTGTGCAAAATAAGCAGAGTTATCTAGTGAGAAGCTTCGTCTCGCGACACCAGTCAGAAAATATACTACTGTAGAGACTCCGACCATATAACTCGGGTACAACAATGTGACAAAGTTCGGTAGTCGCTCAACGTTAGGCAAGTTTGCACGAAGTAAACATGAAGGTATACCTAATACTCTCGTGCAACAAGCGAGACGTACTATACGTAAGCTGTAATGGCGTTATGTAACTCTTTATCTTTTTAATAAGACAGTAGTAAGTGATACAACATTACATTGCACGCAGAGTAGAGCGTAGGCTGGCATAGTTTGCTTCTTATTTAAAAACTTAAATAGGAAATTTGACTGATTCCGATGTTACGATACTCATCTACTTAGTATCGGACTTAGCGGTCCGAGATTCCCGAGCTACTATATTCCTGCCGATAAGGTTGAGGACATATACATATAATATGTGTTTTTCTTTATTTGTATTTTTGAGTTTGTAAAGATAGGTATATTTTCTTGTAGGAGATGGCTGAAATAATGTTCCGAATAAAAGTAATCCAAATTTGGTCTATGGATGAAATGGTTGAACTGCTAAAAGCACTTAAAAGTAAAAATCTAGCCATTGAAAATTTATCTTGTATAATTATTGATGCATTATCATGCCTGATGTTTCAACATCTTGGCGATGATAGTAAAATTGGTAAGTAGTTCGTAATCAAAAGTCAAAAAGAAGTTTTAAAAATTGCGCTTCAAGATACGAACATTTACATAGTAGGTAAATTTTTTTATCGTATCTTAAGGCGGCAGTACACTACATAATGGTCCATGCTGGCCCACGAGACGCTATCGCCACTGTGTACCTTAAGGGGCTACTGACGTTCAATGACTAGCAATGGCCTGTCGTTGTGAGCAATGGCGATACTCACAGTCGCTGAAACCAACTACAGTGGCTTGCTTTTCTACACAATGGCATAAATAACATACTGCGCCTGGTAGTCGCTTCCGAAAGATAAAAAGGGTCAGGTCAGGCATTGGACAAAGATAACAATAAAGGGCGATATGGCTAGTTAGTGACGTAGGCTCGTGTTACTCTACGAAAGAGAAGACATTTTTTTTGCATGTTAACTGTGAATCACAGAAATATTTCGTATTTTTTTTATGTTCTAATTTGTCGGATTGAATAAAATAGGGATATTTTTTTACTGAATTTAAAATTAAACGTTACTGTTTCAATGTTGATCTCCCACCGATCGGCATACAGTAAATGACTGACTGACATTGGTTTGAACAATGGCACCACGATAGCCTATCGTGGCGTATGGTTAAACATGAGCCATTATGCCTGCCGCATTGCCGCATTTACCCGAACGACTTTACGTTTTATGAATGAAAAAATGTGTACCTAGTGATGTCCCAAAATATTCCTAATGATATGAATAACAGACAGTTAATATTATTTAATATTAACATATTAATATATTTAATATTATGTTCCATCCGTCGTTGATATTAATATGTATGCTGTATTACAGGGTTGACGCTGTTGAACACATTCGTCAATTACAGTAGATATTTATGTAAAGAGCGGCACTTATGTTTGCTCTGTGTGAATATACAAACCAGATGGATAGACCAAGATGTTACTGATCCTGAAGGTATGTGTGTTAGGGGTAATACCCATGTACTTAGGGATAAGATATCTACAAATTAAGTCATACATTGAAGGTAAGATCCGTTGGAGTTTCATTCGAAGTATGACGTCACTAAAACAAGAAAAAGAGCGCAGCAAAGGGGAGGGGGGGGGTCTGTTGTTACGGAAATTTGTGTGACGTTCTTTATTGATGGCATTGTAAGTACATTATTTACGTTTTGAGCGACGACTGTCACAAATGAAGTACCTAGGTAAGCTTTTTTCTACTAGGTACACGATGTTTTGTACAGCGCATGACAGGGTATGTGTGCGGCAAAGGGAACGTTGAAGTAAGTTTCCTGGGTCGCTGATGCGAACTACGAGCATAAGTCGTTACTAAAAAAAAAGATATTACTGATCCTCTAAAAAGACCCAGAAAAAATCTGTCGAAAGAACCTCATAATAAGTATATAAATAAATATTACACACAGCGCCGTCTGGGTCCAAACTAAGCAAAGATTGTACTTCGATTACTGGGTAACGAATATAAATATTACACACAGCGCCGTCTGGGTCCAAACTAAGCAAAGATTGTACTTCGATTACTGGGTAACGAATATAAATATTACACACAGCGCCGTCTGGGTCCAAACTAAGCAAAGATTGTACTTCGATTACTGGGTAACGAATATAAATATTACACACAGCGCCGTCTGGGTCCAAACTAAGCAAAGATTGTACTTCGATTACTGGGTAACGAATATAAATATTACACACAGCGCCGTCTGGGTCCAAACTAAGCAAAGATTGTACTTCGATTACTGGGTAACGAATATAAATACTTATATATTTTTATTGTACCTAAATACATGCATATAATACACCTAAATATAGAAAACACCTGGACTCTAGACAAACACATTTTTTTTATCTTGTTCGGAAATCAATTATGCGCTTCTTGAATCCGAAATCACTACCATGAGCTAGTTATTGAAGCGTCCATAGGCTTAGGTGACCGCTTAGCATCAGGTGGACCGTAGGTAAGCTTAAATTGTTTGCCACCTTAGTGGTATAGACTCTAAATACTATAGAGAACGAAAGATACTCCTCGTTATTTTTTTCCAAAATAACAATACCTGCAATTTTTATAGTGGGTATAATATCTATACGTGTACGTGTGTGTATTATTTATTATTTTTTCGCATTAAGACCAAGTTTAAAATAAATTATAGAAAATAAGTCGAATTCGGTATCCTTGTTTTAAAAAATTTAATGTTAATATATTTACACATTCTAAATAAAAAAAAAACCACTAAAAAGATAGGGTTGCCATACGTCCCGTATATACGGGACTGTCACCTTATTTGAGAGCCTTGTCCCGTTTTTCGTTAAAATACGCGTATGTAGCAACACGACTTTCGCAAATCGTCAATTTAATAAGGAATTTTATTAAATTTTTACTTAAAAAAAAAAAACATTGAATGGTACCAAAATATAGTTTTTTAAAACTTATGGATAATCTCGAGAGATATCACCTTGAACGTCCCGTATTAGTTCCCAATAATTATGGCAACCCTACCCAAAGATGACTTAAATGTCGTCTAAATACCTACCGTATCAAAAACAACATCAAACGGAGTATTGCGAGTTGTGAGCCACTTTCCTATCAATGTGTGTGTAAATCAGCTAATACGGCTATAATTTTTACATCTGTGTGCGTAATTTCAGTGTTACCAAACTTAAAGTGATTACCCCAAATTGGGGAGTTTGTACTTTTACTACAATCTATTTTCACTTACGATGACCCCTGTGGTGACACATTATATTGAGATAGAACGTAAACCTTTGCTACGAATGTAGCAATCCGTTGACCAGGGCCATGTAATGCATGTTAAATCCTTAAAGTGGGTTCCAAACATAAACCGTAGTGCTAAAATATAGATGGATGCACAAAATAAAATCTGTACTTCTCTGCCATGGCATCCGTGCGCATGGTATGGCATGGCATTCATAGGTCGCGCCATGTGGCACTAGCCGTGTTTTATTGAAGGTTTTTAAAAATAGAAACCTATCACATCATTGAAATCGTTTTGTTCGCCAAATTTCAACAAACAAAATAGCTGTTTATTTTTTTTAAAACGGATGGCATAAATAACGAAAATAATGATTCTTTATCCCAAAATCAACGCGCCTTACGTGCGACCTTCTCATAATTTTTTGATTCCAAGAATGTTACACTAGGTATACTTCTAGCTGATGCGCTATTGAAACATAATGGTTCACCATAATTAAAAAGTTAGTTATTCATGCATAAAGCGAATGTTTACGTGGAATGACCTATACAATATTCTATATTTATTGTATTTTAATCTAACTACAGTTTGCTCTACAAACTTATTATAATAGGTACTGGTTTATTGATGTATTTAGATTGCCAGCATCCAATAGTATTTCTTTGTAAAACGATAAACTAAACATAATATCATGATATGAATCAACTAATAAATACATATTTTGTATTGAAACACCTAACAAACAAGCTTTACAATGTTTAATTTTAAAAAATCAAAATTCAAGTCAATTTTTCATTTGCTACTGTTTTTGAGATTGTATAGGATAGGGGGCACACCATGTGAAGCGTCGAAATCCCTTAATTGATTGACAACATCGAAATACCTTAGATATTTAATTGAATAATTAAAAAAGCATTTTTTAAACGCATAAGTACCTAAGGCAACGAAAAAAAATGGTAGTAAATTTTATAAATGACTTTCTGGGTCGAACGTAATCAGTTTCATCAAAACCCGTTCATCAGTCCAAAAACCGGATGTTTTGATCTTTTTTGTGATTCCTTTCCTCGCCTGTTATTACTCACAGCCCTTGTACAGCCCTTGTACAGCTCTTGAAAGCTGTTAATGAGCCTCGGTTATACTTAGGGCTGCTTAATTTAGGACCCAATTCCGAACTATAAGGTCTGTGTCACCGGCTACACAGCTCTTGTACAGGGACCTAGTTCAGCCTCAACTTTATACTATTCTGTTGTCCGGCTTACAGCCATGTGTGCTATATCGAATTTACGAACGTGACAGCAGAGTTAAAAACACAAAAACTTACACTAGGCACACTGAAAACTAGCCAAGCTCGTGTCGTCATCCATAAAAGCACTTAACCGGATGCGTGGTGCGGTAGCGTCGTAGTGTTGTTCTTCATAAGTCTTTTTAGAAATACCGACTGATATCGCTCTCAAGCCATTTGTATAAGCTGTTTTCTGTTCGTCCGTCGGTCTCATTAGTAGACTTGATGGGTTCAACCACCAGAATAGGCCAGATTTCGAAAAAGCAGATTGTACAAAAAACCCAGAAGTAAAATCACTAATATATAGCCTTTGCGGACTACGAGAAAGCCTTTGCCTCCATCGAGACTTAAATGAACAAACAAATCGTAGGTTGACCTCTGTATAAGTATCACTCCTTTATAGGAAAAGGGAATCTATTGTTAATTAGCATATTATGAACCAAAGTCAAACTACAACGGTTTTTAAAAATTTCTCTCTTCTCTTGTGGTATCAAGATAGTTTAAGCTTAATTTATCTAGTAGTCTTCGGGGTTCCAGATCCAGATAATGAGATTTTATTTAATAGTTAAGTAGTAAAATAAAGTGTTATCTTTTTCCAATTACAGGTAAGTTTATCATTTCAGAAAATGTCAGTGGATGTAATACTACTGGAGCAATCAAGGAGCCATTATTCGTTGAAAAAAGAAACCGCTGCTTAGGAAGATATTGGCAACATATACCGGCATTAGTTTTGATATTAGAAAAAATTAAAGAGGTAGAAAATCAGGTCAATAATGGTATTCAAATAAAGGCCACAGTGTTAGCATCGAGCTATGGAAACTGTTATCAGACATGTATGTTAAATATAGGTGACTCAGGTGTTAATTGATTCTTTTTGTCTCTGCTACCACGGCTTTTTTATTAGATATAAGTACACACACTCAAAATAAGAATAAAGCACCAAACAATTTTGATTGGTTTTTAATTTCACCTTGTGCCCTAAATGACGGAGGTTCAAACCCGGCGTCAAACCAATGAGTCTTTTTCTTACTTTCTCAAGTAAATTGATATTCACACCATTTGCTTTCAAATTCAAAAATTAAAAATTTCTTTATTTCAAGTAACAGGACTCATATTAATAACATTAGTTATAAATGCAGTAGATTAGGTATACAATTTTTAATGATAAAAAATTAATTAATTAATTATTAAAAATAATATTGTCATTACAGGAAATTAAATTATGATAAAATTGTAATAATAATTGAATTGAAATAAAATAAAATATAGACCGTCCTAATCCGCACTGTATTTGACATGTTTGTCACAACAGTGACGTACCTATGTAAGAGCAGTCTATCCTGCCAGCAATCATTGTCAGGACGATATTAGAGCTAGCTCGCACCCTGCGCAACAGGGATGCAGTTAACTTGCGTACAATCGCTACGAAACAGTCAGTGCGAGCCTCCGCGAACATCCCCGAAGCGCTGCAGCGTCGTGACAGCCCCAACGCGTTGTTGTACTTTGCTGTAATTTATCCATAGGCTGGATAAGAATATAGCGAGGAACAGTATGTTTTAAATAATAAAATTATTACGGCCGTTGAGCACCACGTTAACCTACGCGCTAACATATTTGCCTTAGTCGTCAACGCCCTACGTTCCCGTTCCATATCAGCGCTATCCTTAAGGTCAAAACCAATAATATGTCCCAAATATTTAAATAGTTCCACCCTTTTTAAATGGGTGCTACTTAGTTTTACAGGTGGTAAATTTTGGCACTGTTTTCGGCTACATTCAGAAACTATGTACTGACTTTTGGTCTCATTGTATATAAGACCATGACCTTAGGCATACTTGCAGGTTTGTAATAATTTTCTCATGCCACAGACCGATGCACTCAGCAACACCATGTCATCAGCGTAACTGACATTGTGAACACACTCCATCCACATGACAGCCGACATGGTGACTACTAAGGCCCGGATTAATAGACGTTGCTAAGCAATGTCCTAAGTAATACTTCTGAAAGTCTTACTTGGAGAATTCTATACAATACATACTACTGCTATTAGTCATTTTACCAGATTTTCAAAAACACCGCCTACCTAAAAGTCTATGTTTTTTTTCATGTCAATTTATTGTAAACAGTGGTTTTGTTTATCGACAACGCTGTATGGCTTGTAATCTTCACCTGCGCGCATCCAATGTTATAAAGAGCAAAAAACCGGTTGAGTCGTCGAGTGCGAGTTTTAACTTGCGCACCGAACGCGGCGACGATACCGTAGGTAATTATGTACCAGAATTATTTCCCTACCCCCTCGCACCTCTCTCATTTGCCTAAAGCACCCTTCCAGAGGTCGACGTTAGAAGCTAGGAAAAAATAATTCATGGATATTTGAGCATCTGAATCAATGTTTTATTATTTTTAACACATTACGTGCTTAGACTGTCCTGAGTAAAGGAAATGAGTTACTCAGGCTTAGCTAAGAACAAGAGCATGCTTAGCAACGTGTGTGTGTCTAAGCAGTGTTTATTATTTCATTATTTAAGCTAAGCCTATGTCTTAGCAATAAGTAATATTTTGTCTAAGCAACGACTATTATAACGGGCTTCAGTTATGTTCATTGTTGCATTTAATTACATTACGCTTACTAAGCCTCTGTCTTAGAATGTTACTTTGTCTAAGCCACGACTATAAATCCGGGCCTAAGTGTAACAATCAGTTCGTTAATATACAAATTAAAGAGAGACGGAGAGGTAAGCCCCCCTTGTCTCACCCCGCCCTCCAGCCGATATGGTTCTGACATTGTGCTCTCCCATTTAACGCTGTTTATCTGATTTCCATACCAATACTTGAAGATATCAACGAACTCACAAGGCAAGTTTATATCCTCAAGTTTCTGCCAGAGGATATCGTAAGAAACCAGATCAAATGCTCTGGACAAGTCAAGGAAACAGGGATCACCGGAGTTTTACGATCCGTGTAGTATTTGACGACATGCTAAGGAGACAATATAGCATTCTCAGTGTACAGCTGAGGTCGAAAGCCGAATTGATTGTAGTGCAATTTCAAATATTTTGTAATTGTGTATTAAGCATGACGTCAAACACTTTCGCAATAATTTTCGGCTCTAATAGCATGGACATTAATGCTGGTGTCCCGCAAGGCTTTGTGCTGTCTCCGACGCTGTTTCTACTGCATATCAATGACATGTTGGACATCAAAAACATACATTGCTATGCAGATGGCAGAACTGGAGACGCTTATTGCACGGGTCATGCAAGCATCCCTCGTTCCGTTGTGGAGGAAAAAAGTGAAGAACTTGTGTCTCGAATCAAGACCACTTTGTCCAAGGTCTCTGACAAGGTACGGGAAAACTTGGTCCGATTCAACACTACAAAGGCAAAACAGGTCTGCGTATTCACCGCTAAGAAAACCCCATTCACTGTAGTCCCACAATTCCAGAACACTCCCCTCTCCATCTCCAAGAGCATTGGGATCCTTGGCGTTCACATCTCCAGCGATGTTCAGTTCCGAGGTCATCTGCAAGACAAGGTGAAACTGGCGTCCAAGAAACTTGGTGTACTCAACAGAGCGAAACAGTACTTCACGTCGGGGCAGCGGTTGCTGCTTTACAACTCGCAAGTTCAGCCTCATATGGAGTATTGCTTCCACCTCTTGGCGGGTGTGGGTGTACCTGGATACCAACTTGGCCCTTTTGACTTCGTTCAACGACAAGCTATGAAATTGATGACGACCCCAAACTAAGTTACCGTATCAAGCCGTGCTAATCCAAACCCGACGAGTGGTAAAATCTGGATCAATTCGGTATCCGGAGCCGATGTCCTTGTGCCAAGTGTAAATCGACAATCCAAAATTGTGCTCTTCACAAACACCTCACTAATCTATTTTCCGTAAAGCCGCGCTTTCGTGTATCCGTCTAATTTCGGTAAGGCTTCCGTAAAACTAAAACACCATTATGAGCGCAGTACGCGAGTGTGTCGGTACCCGTACGCGACTTTTCCAGGACTAAATGCATGCCGGGCGCGAGTCGGCGCATCAATATCGCACCAAAAGAAAGGACATCACGTAACCGCTTATCTTTACCGTACAATGCCCCGGCCCAACCGGTTCACGGCGGTATCACCACATACATACAAACACACTAAATACTCAAGTAACCATTAAACACCATTAAGGAATGTAACCTATTTTGCCTAAACACGGAACTTCGGGTCATACGTCTCTCCATGGATGCTGGTCTAGTTCCAGCTAGCTTTCTAGAGCGACTTTTTTTTTTTTTTTAATACCACTAAAGTGGCAAACAAGCCTACGGTCCGCCTGATGGTAAGCGGTCACCGTAGCCTATGGACGCTTGCAACACCAAGGGCATCACTCGCGCCTTCAGAAATCTAATAACTTCTTTTTTGATGAACCCCATACTGTAGTCCTTAGAGAAAACCTTGGCAGGGAGCTCATTCCACAATCTAAGCGTTCGCGGGAGGAAGTTTCTCTGGAACCGCACTGTACGCGACCATTTCGGTTCTAAAGTGTGAGAATGAATTCCCTGCCGATGGCGAGCGGTGCGATGGTAGAAAATAGCCGTGGGCATCATTTCGAACAATTCCTCAGAACACAACCCATTGTACAAGCGGTAGAACATACACAGGGAGGCAAAGTCTCTCCTCAGACTTAGGGGCTCGATACTGCAAGTGAGTTTGGAGTTGTCGACAATTCTCACAGCCCGTCGTTGAACCGAGTCAAAAGGGCCAAGTTGGTATCCGGGTGCACCCGCCCAGAGATGGCAGCAGTACTCCATATGGGGCCAGACTTGCGACTTGTAAAGCAGCAACCTTTGCCCCGACGTGAAGTACTGCTTCGCTCTGTTGAGTACACCAAGTTTTTTGGACGCCAGCTTTACCTTGTCTAGCAAGTGATCTCGAAACTGAACATCGCTGGAGATGTAAACGCCAAGGATCCCAATGCTCTTGGAGATGGAGAGGGGAGTGTTCTGGAATTGTGGGACTACAGTGAATGGGGTTTTCTTAGCGGTGAACGCGCAGACTTGTGTTTTTGAAGGGTTGAATCGGACCAAGTTTTCCCGTCCCCAGTCAGAGACCTTGGACAGATCGATCTCGATTTGAGACACAAGTTCTTCACGTTTTTTTTCCACAACAGAACGAGGAATGCTTGCACGGCCCGTGTAATAAGCGTCTCCAGTACTGTCATCTGCATAGCAATGTATGTTGTTGATCTCCAACATATCATTGATGTGCAGTAGAAACAGCGTAGGAGACAGCACAGAGCCTTGCATTAATGTCCACGCTATCAGAGGAACTACCGTCAACTACGGCTCGTATGCGTCTGCCGGACAAAAAGCTAGCCACCCATTTGCACAAACCCTCGGGCACTCCGTAAGATGGCAACTTAGATAGAAGACCCCGGTGCTAGACCCGATCGAATGCCTTCGCTATGTCTAGGCTACCTGCCAATGCCTCCCCCTGACTCTCAATGGCTAGTGCCCATCGGTGTGTGAGATACACAAGAAGGTTACCAGTTGAGCGACCGTGGCGAAAGACATATTGACGGTCGCTGATCAGGTCATGTTTTTCTAGGTATCTCAAAAGCTGTGTGTTGATCACACGTTTCATCACCTTGGAGAGGAGAGAGGTAATAGCGATAGGCCTGTAATTCGATGGATCTGATCTATCGCCCTTTTTGGGCTCCGGGTGCACATTCGCAGTCTTCCATGAAGACGGAAATTGCCTAGTATGGTAGGAAAGCGCGAAGAGGCGCGTGAGTACAGGACATAAATCAGGAGCACACTGCTTAAGCACCACTGCTGGTATACCGTCTGGCCCACTGGACTTATGAACGTCTAGGGAAAACAACGCCCGCCGGACCTCTCGCTGTGTTATAAAAATTTCTGGTATGGTCTTACCGCACCACGGTAAAGTAGGTGGTACACCGCCTTCGTCGTTCATATTCGAGTTGGAGGCAAAGAGACTGCCCAATAGATCGGCTTTCTCTTTTGCACTATGGGCCAAGTCCACCATCGGTCTTTCGCAGTGGTGATAACGACGACTGGCAGAAGTTCCCCTCGGCAGCTTTAGCAAGCGACCAGAAAGCACGACTCCCAGAAGGACAGCTCGCAAGTCACCCACCTATTTTGCCGATGAATTGGAATTATGCTCTGGCAGTTGCTTTCTTACTGAACCTCGAGGCAGCATTTAATTTGCGTTTTAACTCAGAAATATTCGGATCCTTATTATTACGAGCCGTGGTCCAAGCCTCATACGCAGTTTGCTTAAGAATTTTAGCTTCTCTGCAAGACCTATTAAACCACGGTCGTTTTTGGACGCCGGCAGCTACTCGCAGGTTAGGGATGAAACATTCTATACCGGCGAGGATTGTCTCAGTGACTGCGGCTGCGCAGACGTCAGGGTTATCTGAGCTAAAGCAGAGCTGCCTCCACGGGTACGATGCGTAAAATTCTCGCAATCCGTCCCAGTCTGCCGACTTATAGTGCCACACACGACGCCAATTAGTTGGTCCAGAAGGATCGGGTTGTGTGCATGATATTTGAGTCTGAACGAGACAGTGGTCCGAGGAGCCAAGAGGCGCATCCACTGAGACGGAGTATCCGTCCGGACGTGTAGTCAGCAGAAGGTCCAGTAAGAAGCTCGTATGGTCCTCTATATCTGGTATTCTCGTTGGAGAAAGTACCAGCTGAGAGAATCCATAGGTCAGAGCAAAGCATGAGCAGATATCCCTGCATAGTTATTGGTTCGAGATCTGAGCCACTCACGATGGTGGGCGTTAAAGTCTCCCAAAATAACTAGTTCTGCTGTGGGATATTGCTCTAGAACTTTGTTAGTCGTCAAACTCAGGTGCGTGAAGAGTCGAGTTACGTCCGTGTCACCGCTATGAGACCTGTATAGGCACGCATAGATACGAGTGTGGCCGCCGTGATCTACGCGCACCCACAATATCGCCAGGTACCTGTCTTCAAGGCTATGAAGTCGGCGACAGCAGATATTCTCCCGGACGAACATACATACACCGGCACGACTCAAAAAATTGTGCTCGAGTTTGTAGCCGGGATAATGAAGGTATGATGTGTCGGCCGGGCAGGATATCTGCGTCTCCGTTAGAAAGAGGATGGTCGGCTGCGCAGTTTCGAGGTGATGGTGGACTTCATTAAGATTTGCGTGAATACCCCTGATATTGCAAAAATCCACATTGTATGTGGATGGAGTAGCCGCTGTAAAAACTCTTCCTTTTTCTATTTCTGGCCATTTTATTTGAAGTTACTTTGACTAGGGATGAGGATTCACTGCACAGACTGTACTAAGACTGCCGAAGCTTAACACTGATGATACGGTTGCTGGCACGGCGAGCGGCAGCGCCCCTGATCCTCTTCTGTTGTAGTAGCCGGGTCCACTCCGGTCTCCTTCTCCGGCACGACTACCACTTCAGAGACTTTACACAGGCTGGCGGATCAGCCTCCCAGGGCGGAGATTAAGTGATTTCTGGGTTCGGGAACCCGTTCAACCTGCGGGCGGCCAGTGGTCAGCTGTTTCGTCAGGTCTCCCTGACCGCCGATCCAGCCCGCCGCGTCGACGCCGAGCAATGACAGCGATAAGCACCGCCGGTCCTCCGCTGTCCGCGCAGCGAATCCTCAAAGAGAGCTCTGGCAACCAAAGGAAGCCTGTCGGGATGAAATGCACTTGGGGGCTCTTCCACTTCCCAAAAACGCTGAATCGCTTAAGCGAGAGAGAGACCCACACAAGTTGTAGGGTCCGGCGAACGTACAGGCACTAGCGGTTGTGCTGGGCCCATTATAATTAAAAAAATAAACCGATGATCGAGACTAAATACTAGGGCGAGGGGAATTTGGGGCGAAAAAATAAACAAATTGATAATTTACAAGAAATAACAAAGGCTAACCTATATACCTAAACAATACCTGACTAAAATTCCTTTAATAAATCTCGTTAGCTTTAATAAAGCTACCAAATACCTGCCGACGGTTCCTATCGGCGCATAAGGTCAGTCCCAGAGGTCCGTAATACGTTACTGCTACCTACTTAAGCCAAAAACCGAGGTTCTGATACCAGTTTGTAAACTTACTTACCTTATTGCCGTCGGCCTTCTCGACGTAGGGGTGACGATCCGTGTGTCCTATCGTCAGTAGGGGCCTAGCTTGTATAGAGGGAATTTACTTTAGGGTATAGCAAATACAAAAGGGGAGTAAATATATCAATCAAAATGTTACCTGTAGTCACTGACTTCTCCGCCAGCCCTCGTTGCTGGAAACCGGTCAAAACCGACACGGTGCTGGAACTGAAGAGCTGGGTATAAGCGCTGTTCACTAGAAATGTGCCACTGTGCACTTGCCACTTACACTTCAAAAAGTCTATTTTCAATGAATACCGATCACAAATGTTGATTATAACTTTGGGCTATGCCGAGCCGAAAATTAACAGTCCGTAACTATGTATCGTATTTTTCTTATAAACAAAGCACCACTATACTAAATGCCGCCGGCCGTTAGCCAGCGCAGTCAATGTCGTGCGACATTACAAGTCGACAAGAGAAAAGGTATGATGTCACCGCTTATCTTTACCGAACACTAAGGACTACCGTATGGAGTTCTTCCAGAAAGAAGTTATTCGATTTTTGAAGGGTCGGCAACTCCCTGGTGATATCCCTGGTGTTGCAAGCGTCCATAGGCTACGGTAACCGCTTACCATCAGGCCGACCGTAGGCTTGTTTATCACCTTAGTGGTATAAAATATAAAACTTGCATGCATCAGAAAAAAACCGTATGTGTAGTCTACAATCCGTACTGGAGCCCATATGTGGACAAATTACCCCAACAGTGGGGACTTATAAGGCTGATGAGGAAAATAAATAATAGGATGCTTTTATAATTTTAACCGTCTAACGGAATGGCACGTTTTACCGTGGACGATCACGATAACGTAGGAAATAATCGCTTTTATAATCATATAAGAGTAATAAATAATACGAGCATAGAAGGAATTTCATCTACCTACCAGAGTTTCTGCTCGAAATTTTCGAGAAATGTCTTTAGTCGAGATGGGAACAAAAAACTCAACGCATCGAGAACTCGAGAAATAAATTCAGTGCGTTAGGTAACTAAAAAAATAGTATTGAATGTTAATTATGATTTGTTTAATCGAAGGACAGTGATTTTTTAAACATTATAGTTTTTTTAGTACATTGTGTATTTAGGGGGGGGGGGGGGGTAAGAAGGAAATTACTAAAAAGAGGCTATTTAGAAAAACCTAAGACTGAAAGCTGAATGACTCGAGTTTAAAATTTCGTACTGTTTTTATTACAATTTTATATTATTATAGTAATGTTTTTTATCACATTTGCTAGTAAATAAATGGAAACATAAGGTGAATAAATGAATGAACTCGCCAAAACACAATTGAAATGGCGGGAATAGAAGTAGAGAAAACAACGCCACCGCCAGATATCTAGAGAATTTATAAATTGAAAGGTTTTTGGCTGTAAAACTTGTTATTCCTTGCTAATAGTGGTCGTTTATATTTTTAATAATAAGGTAAGTTTTTATAGTAAACTAAATATGTACTAGTAATTTAGTTAATTAATTTATACTAATTATTTTTTATTTAATTAAAGACTGTGGTTCATTTGGGAACTGGTAGGAACCTAATAATAATAAAAAAGTTAAGTACTACCCTGCTCTTTACTTTTAATATTGACCAGCCGAGTATAGTTTGTTTAATTTGTTGATTTCTTAATTAATAAATGTAATTTATGGTAACTAAAACATTACTATTTGATTTAATTGGTCTAATTAGTCAGTCTAATTTGTAATAAAGCAAATTTGAAAATAACATCGTGTTTTATTAAAGAAATCTCAAGAAACTAGATAAATCCTGGTCGAGTATTCTTGAGCCTCGAGAAATAAAAAAGGTCGAGAAACCAGAAACCCTAATTAAAACGTAAAAGTAAACCCTAGTACCTACCTACCCTCTGCCGCATAAAAAGCACTTTTAGCACGCCGGTTCGGACCGGCCGCTGGTGGCAGGGCGCTGCGTGTCGTAGTGGGGGGGTTGCGTGTTGTAGACGGCCGTTCCTGACAGCGAAACGTCCTGTGCCGCTTCTCGACCCACTTCAGCATCAGACCCAGCCTCTGCGTTTAACACAGACGAAAAATCCAATGCAACTGAACGGCATAAAGAGAAAAATATACCTAGTGCGATACACTGAATAATGGAATTCCTGCCTTCCATCACTCACAATGTCGCAAGGGTTAGCTGTGTGAAAGCTCTACTTATTAAAAACTTCACACAGCAAGGACCTCTACACGATCGCAAGGCCTCCAAGTCGTGCCAATAGGCTCGTATATTGACACGATAAAGCACCGCTACGAACACAAGGACCTCTTATCCATGGGCTCGCATGGTTTATAGGTGATTATCAGAGACTCCGTGTTTGCATGGCAAGCCCTACTAGCGTATGGTGGCCATATCCATAAGCTTGCAGAGAAAATAATGAGAAGCTCAAGAGCTACTTCGCCGCTTGCCTTCTACTGCCAGAGGCCCAATGTTTGCAGGGCTGTATATCTGTTAGTGGCCCTATGCTTGCATGGCAGTCTATCAGCTAGAGGCCTTACAGTCTGCATAGCTGTGTTTGCTGGTCGCTTTCAAAGAACGCAGAGCAGGTTTTGGGAGTCCACTCGCCACGCCACAAAACCCTGATTTCAGCCAGCAGCCTTTAGCAGGTCCACGCGCCGTGGCAGAGCCAGCAGCCATCAGTAGGTGAAAAACCATAGAATTCATGTCAAAAACAGATGAATCTTGCACTAGAACTGTTTTGTTGTTCATTAATAATATTGTTTATATTCATTTATACTTTTTTTACTTTTTTTTTACTTACAATATTGTAATTTTAACTAAATAAACTATGGTAAGAAACCAAAAACTAGTGCATAAGTACTATATTGTACTCAAGTGTACGATAAGAAGTGTACCAGCTAATTTCTTTGCTGTCGTGGACTCATCGTGGACTTTAATGGCGGCTCCACATTAGTGCCGTGAATTCACAGCGTTAATTTACGGCAAAGTCGTGCCCTCCACATTCACGGGATGCTCACAGTCGTTCATGAAACCCGCCGTGAAATGGACGTAGAAGCTGCCGCTGCAATAACTTTGTTTGCTGTGGTAACATATCACTATTTAGACGTCCAAAACAAGAAAGTTATTAGAAAGCGTTTAATTCTTTAATCTAAATATCCAATTGAGTACTAATCCGCCTCCAGGCACCATGATTTTTAGGGTTCCGAAGGGTAATTAACGGAACCCTATTACTAAGGCTCCGCTGTCACGTCCGTCTGTCACCAGGCTGTAGCTCATGAACCGTGATATTTAGACAGTTGAAATTTTCACAGAAGATGTATTTCTGTTGCGGCTATAACAACAAATAATAAAAAACGGAATAAAATAAATATTTTAGTTGGCTCCCATACAACAAACGTAATTTTTTTCTCGATGTTGCTCGATATTGATAACGGCAACAGGTAGACCCTTAAAATATTCACAGAATATTTAGTTTTAGAGTCACTTTAAAATTAAATTAAAACAAATATTTAAGGGGGGCTCCCATACAACAAACGTGATTTTTTTGCCATTTTTATAGATAATGGTACGGAATGCTTCGTGCGCGAGTCCGACGCGCACTTGGCCGATTTTTGTTTTTATCCTTATGATGTGGGTTTTTTGCATCCCACAGAATACTTTCCGAATGGTAATGCTCTAAAAAGAGCATTTCAGTTTCGTTATTCCAAAGGTTCAAGCTCAACTCCATTATAGAGCGCAGTGACTGCACACGTCCGTACTCGTTTGTAGTCCGGAGTAAACTGGCACGGGGCCGTGAATGTGGATGTGTACGCGAGAACGCCGCGCGAAGAGGCGCGAATCCCTTTGTCCGGGACAAAATACCGATTCTGAGCGGGGAACAGGCGTGAACCCGCGTGAACCCCGCGAAAACCATACACATTCACGTTCACGCCTGTTCACGGAGCTTCACGGCACTAATGTGGAGCCGCCATTACATCACGACCGGATTGACCATTAGCGGTCAGTTTTACTACTTTCGCTAACATTTTTGTACTTTTCTTATCTGAAATTTATATTATAGGTAAAATCCATAGTAATAAGGATTGTTAAAATAAAATCTTGACTATATATTTAAATCAAAAGCATGTTTCTATGATCCAATCTTTAATACACTTACATTTAATCTGATTTTTATACGTACCTATTCTAATCGTAAATAGCAAATATTTGTAAAAGTTTGTTTGTATTTTTTATTTACCCTGTCTAGGCTAATTCGAATCACACTTGACATTTTCAAGTAGCTATGTTCTCCTCTCATCAAGTTACCTAACTGACAAAGACACACTTTCGCATTTATGATATTAATATGTGCAAGAAGCGTCAAAAAGGTTAAAAGACAGAAATCTGGAATTTAATTCCTGGTAGGTGCTTACTGCTTTTATTTTTTATATTTTTTACTATAATTGTTTGTGGTCACTGTTAAATAGGCTATTACTAAAAAAACCATTGTAAACCAAAAAAATTTCCGAAAATTTTATTAAAGGTTCAAAAATTATGTTCTTGACGAAAAGTTCCTCGACTCAAAATGATTTGTGAAAAATCAAAGTAATTGATTTTAAAAACGTTATTAAATATATTGACCACCAAAAAATATTCTGACACCCTAAGCTCTCTTACCAAAAAAACATGCTAAATACAAAAAAAACGAAACATGTACCTACCAAAAACAAGAGAGTCCATAATTACAATAGTTCTAGCTTTTTTAGTCATGATTGCACTTTAAATTGTATTCAAGAACCAGATGTAGTAAATTATCACCAAATTAAGGGCCCTCTTAGAGCCCACTAGCGCCTCCATTAGATATCCTCAATTTTCTCAACGTAGAAAACGAATTTCTTAAATCCAAATGTTGGAAATAAAAAACTAGTCATAAGCTATTTTTAGAAGGTTTTGACTAAAAGAAAAAGGAGGTGAGTCAGGAATTGTGATCGCTGAAAACTGATTAAGCGTATTCGCCTTTTTGTTGCTATTCATGGCAACAACAGAAGAGAAATTAAGATTAGATTCATTAATGTTGAAATTATCAAAAGATGTTTTTTCTTGAATTTTACCAACCCCTAAAGACTTACGAAATTTCCATTGGATCACCATTTGTAACAGAATTATGTATGTGGCCTCGTTGTGCATCTCTACACACTGTATTGCAGCGATTTCTCAGAATATTATATTTTTCGAGATTGACAGGAGAGGGATATTATTTGTTTTTAGCCTTGGCACGATCGCGATTTTTTGCAATATACGTATTTCGTCTGTGAGCCAAGGTGCAGGATAATGTTTAACTTTAACTGGCCTTTCTAGTGCATGTGTATCGTATAATTGTGTTAGTAAAGTATTAAAAACACATACTGTTTCGTCTCACACTGGCTGCTCTCTTTCGTAGTATCCCCGCTGCATCGCGTCGCAACCGTAAATTATGAATCAATATATAAGTGTGCGTGCGTAATTAATTGGGTTCAATTTTTTTTACCTACGATAACAAAGAGGCATACAAAGAGGTGATCGCCCTTGAAAACCTTTATTAACTTGTTTTTTTTCTTATTCTATCTTCTAGGAAAATTTGCTCGGTCATTTATTGATTTAATATATTATAGTTCTATTTGGATTTGGTTTTTGTGGGATTCAAAAGTAGGATTTGGGAGATACTGGAATAGTAATAATGTAGTTATTTCGGTAAAAAACTTTTATGATGTATGGAAAAAATTCTTCTCATTGTATTTTTTTATAAATAGTAATTAATTTTTAGTGTTTTTACTTACCATCATCGTTAGTATTACACTATTGGCTTTTAAGCCTATTTCGCACCCAGTGTCCTCTATAAATAATTTACGCGCACTTGGCCCGTGTGGGTGCCTAGTGCGTAAACGCAAACATTCTTCTTAGTAAGTAGGTATAGAATTGTGCTCAAAAGTGGGCAGTGTGGGTTGCTATACTCATTCGTTTAGTTCTTTGTTTCAATATACTAAGTACTTGTGCGTGACTTACTATATAGACCGACTGATGAATCGCTTGAGTGTATAAATAGGTGATACATAATGATACTTACGCGATATTGAGAAGCAGTGTTCCGGGTATTAAGAAACGCCTCCATTTGGTGAGCCACTTTTATAGCCGTATCTTCCTCAGCAGTTGTGGCTCGAACATAAACCTGCCGGAGCTATGGCGATAGGTCTCCCCCCGTTTACTCGTTCCGAAGGATCCAATGTCTTATTGTTTTTCTCTGTAAATAGTTTTTAAATTTGACGCTTATTTAAAACAGGTGTCAAAACAGTTAAGTCGATACCTAAAAAAAATATAAAATGTCACTCATAAGACTGCTTTTAGTTACCTATTTAAGACCAGACAGTAAAATTATTTCTTTGTTACTGTTTTTCTTTTATATTGTATTTATTATTCTATATTAAGTATTGATTATTACCTACTGACTCTTCGGTGAAGGAAATCATCGGGAGAAAACCTTTATAATTTAAAAAAAAGACTGATGTAAACACCCTCGATAAGGGGAGGCCGTGCTCCACAGTCTGAACGTAGGTATGAGGCTGGTAAGGATTAAAATTATTAAGTTACCACTTTTGATTCGTGATGGATAGGTTCTTCTAAACATACGTAATTAACAAAGTAAATTTACTTACTGTTATTCGAGTACGTCGCTCAATATCTTTTATTCTGTAGATCGCTTATCTTGGATAAGTTGAAGTGCCATTTTTAATTTAGATAGGTGGCGCTGCAACAAACGATTGCGCGCGCGTGCGCTTTATTGTGTCAATGTCACGGACAAAACTAAATTTTTATTTATTTTATTTTACCTAGATGTTGGTTGAGCTCGATACTTACGCCGCCCCGCCGCGCCTGCTTTCATTCATGTTTGTAGTTTAGATATATTTATAGATATGTTCGCAGAAGCAGCTGTGTTCAGTCTCTTTCCTACGATTTATCTATAGCGAAACGTTTAAGTTATAGGTATGTTTTAGTGGGTTGGGTTGGGTGGGTTTAGTGTGTCGCCTAGTGTACAGTAAGTCGTGGTATGAGAAGCCATCAGCTGAAAATTATCGATGTGCTGTAACGAATTCAGGTGACGGAACTATAATGAGATCTAAAATAGAAAGTGTAAAATTTGGAATAAGCTGAGTAGCGTTTAAGGGTAAACAATGCATACTGCAAGCATTTAAAACTGATAGCAGTTGATTAGCGCGATTATCATTTTTTAAAAGGAACGTGTCAAAATCCCCTAACATGACAGTATGGCTATCAGCAGGTCGGTGGAAATTCATTCTCCATAATTGAGATTAACCAATCAAAAACAAAATACTCCTGGGAGTATTTTATAGTCCCTTTCTCAATGTACTTCGCATCGTTTGAGTCATTGCTAGAAACATTTACTCCTGCTTACAGCCATACTGTCATATTAGGGGAGTTTAACACGGTGCTTTTTAAAAAATAATAATCGCGCTAACCAACTGCTATCAGTTGTAAATGCATGCAATATGCATTGTTTAACCTTAAACGCTACTCATTTTATTTCAAATTCTGCACCTATTTTTATAGATCTCATTATAGTTTTTTCACCTGAATTCGTTACAGCACATAGATAATTTTCAGCTGATGCCTTCTCATACCACGACTTACTGTACCTATCTCACAAAATGCACCCTCTTAAGTTAAAATCAAGAATACTTCTGCAGCGCAACTTTGCTGCGATGGACGTTTAGCAATTACGTGAAGATGCTTTAAATACGGACTAGAATTCTGTATTAAATGCGAACACAGTTGATGAAAAAGTATGTGTTTTTAATACTATACGAACACAATTATACAATACACATGCACTAGAAAGACCAGTTAAAGTCAAACATTATCCTGCACCTTGGCTCACAGATGAAATACGTATATTGCAAAAAATCGCGATCGTGTCTGCTAAAAACAAATTATATCCCTCTCCTGTCAATCTCGAAAAATATAAACTTCAACTGTAATACAATGTGTAGAGATGCACAACGAGGTCACATTCATAATTCTGTTACAAATGGTGATCCAAAGGAAATTTCTGAAGTATTTAGGGGTTGGTAAAATTCAAGAAAAAACATCTTTTGATAATTTCTACATTAATCAACCTAACTTTAATTTCTCTTCTGTTGTTGCCATGAATAGCAACAAAAAGGCGCATACGCTTAATCAACTTTCAGCGATACCAACTTCTGACGTATCTCCTTTTTCTTTAAGTCAATTTAATGATTGTGATATTAAGAAGAGTATTTTTTCCATTACCTCCAGTGCTGTAGGTAGTTTTATTAGCCGTAATATGATCATTCCCGTGCTTGATATAATTGTACCCGTCATCACTCACATCCTTAATGCAACTATATCCTCCAGTACTTTTCCCGCCCAATAGAAAAATGCTTTCAATATTCCTTTAGCTAAAGAGGCAGATCCTATTACTTTATCTGATTTTATACCCATATATTACCTTTTTAATGGTCTTCAATAAACCTCAGTAAGTATGAACCTTTTTATTTTAAAGCATGACCCTGGAGGAACTGATATGCCAAGAAGCGGTATCTAAATTCTCCACAAATTAAGAAGGGAAGATCTTTAGGGAAATTTTGAATATTTTGTCTGACAGCCCCACACCCGCCATTTGTGTTTTTGATGTCAAAGTTTTCCATGGCGTGCGAAGTGGATTTTCTTTTTTGATCGTGGCGTCATTTTAATATTGGTTTAACAGTTAGGATTTATTGAATTTCATCATGTCCAGTATATCTCTGGATAAAGAAACTTTTTATAGACGAATGAAAAAGCTGTATGCAGCTTGGAAGGTACTTGTTTTTGTTATAAATTATCTCTGAAATAAATTACGGTATTCGTACTCATATTTATTGTTTTACAGGCTGCAGCAGCTGAATCTAAAAGTGAAGATGGCCTTGCTAAGGTGGATTGTTTAGTGTCATGTGTTGGGGTTGATGAAGATACCCTCTATAGCAAGTCAACAGCTCTTCAGGTTTGCATTCTTGTCTTTCTTTACGCCTGTTTTTCGTCCTAATTTCGTCAATTAATAAAGTTCGTCTATCATTTTATGTATGTGAAGTATGCCCTGCACCAGTTGGGGTGTACAAAATGGAGCGTAAAGAAAAAAAAACTTAAAGAACATTTTTCGCGACAAAGCAACTGGGTTCTGGTGAAGAAAAGGGGGCACTAAGAAACACATCAAAAGTTACTTTAAATGATTTTATGCTAAAATTACACATTGACTATGATGCATTAGTTTACTATTTAGTTTATACTACCCCACGAATTAAGGGTGGGGGTACGGGAGGGGTAAGGTGGAGGAGTCTAATACAAAGTTTGACCTATCTCTCGAAAATCAACAGTTTGCCATATTTATTGGAATAGTTTCGCATATTTTACTATTTTTAGTCCAATTTCGGTAGTCTATTACATGGGCGTAGCCAGCTTTTGGATTAGGGGGGGCCAAGCTTGGCTATGGGGGGCAGGCTTGGCTGGGGGGGGCATGCTTGGCTAGCGGGGGGCAAACCAGTTAGAAAATGTCATTTTAATATAGTAAACATGTTCATTTTGAGCCAATTTCTTCAGGTAATGGGCGCCTGTACCTCGCTACGCCCATGGACTTTATTACTTAAGTTCTATTTCTGGAGAGCAACATCAATATATCTTTATAATTGTTTTTAGAAAACTGTCATACCATTTATGTTCATATAGTACATTTGCCTGATTTAATCAGAATGAATGACTTACTCTTATACCCCGTTTCCCCGTTCGGCATTAAAAAGGTCAATCCGTAAACCTTTTCATATATTGTCAACTATATCTTGTAACATACCTATTATTGTAGTAAAATAATAGTTATGTGTAGGGTTGCCAGGTGTAGACAGCTAAAAATCGGAACAGAAGCTAAAGAAATCGGGATCCTGGCTCCCAAATCGGGACAGTATAATAACAATATGGAAGCTTATAAGTCTTCATTAAAAAAAAAATAACAAAATTAGCTAAAATTAACGTTTATAACAGGAAACAATAAGAATAGAAGGATTGCAACCAAGTTAATTAAAACTCATTGTAAAACAGAGGCAAAGAGGATACAAACACTTGTAGATACGTCAAGCAAATCTTAATACTTTTATTTTGAAAAATAAATAACATTTTGTCATCTTTTAAAAATCGGGGCATTTGGCGTCCCGATCAAGGTGTAATCGGATCATGTCCATAGACCCCTTGCTATCCCGCTCAAATCAGGATGCCTGGCAAGCCTAGGTCTGTGGTATATATATGCATACAATAAGTTTAATTGTTTTGACTTTGTGTTACAAAACCCTTTATAGGTGCTAGGGCAACAATCATATTAGAATTTTAGTTTTGTGATTGCGCGAACAATTTAATTTCCTACACAATTTAACTTGTAATTTATTCGTTAAAGTTGATGCTTAAAAACCTTAACATATATCCACCCCAGTAACCAGTGTTTAATACTAAGTTTTTTTAATTTAATTTAAATTGTAAATTGTACAGACGGTACAGAATATATAAAGCTGTAAAAAAATATTTCATTAGACGCAACCACTGACTCTGATTTCGTGTTATAAACCTAGAATAATGAATATAAAAAGACTGAAATCATATAACCATCAGTGTGCCTTTTGCCTGATTTTTGTGAATTCGTAGCTCATTGCCATTCGATGATACGCACAACTATGCTGTCTTATTCATGTATGATTTGCTATAATCTTGTGCCTATCAAATGGGTCTCAAGGTATATGCATGATTGTACCCTGGGACACTAAAACGTTTAACTTGGGGCTTTATAAAATAATAGAATAAACCAGGTTAATAAAATTTGGATATTTTTTTTATACCACTTAGGTGGCAAACAAGCTTCGGTCTGCGTGATGATATTAAATTTTCATCCAAAACATTTACTCCAAATAATATTTGTTAAGGTTAAAATAGTAGGTAATATTTTTTTTTCACACCTTGTCCCTCCAATCTTTCTTTATATGGCGGCTACACACCTGGTTTTTGTCAAAAATAGAGTCCTTTAATTTGGTGTCAAAAACATGCAATGACACTCACATATTTCTGTCTTAGCTTGAAAACTTAGCTCATCCACCTAGTATTTCATAACTTTAAAAGTGTTTGTAAAATCCTAATTTGAATAAAAAAAATTAACTTTGACTTATGCTGTCAGAAAATTTGCTCAATTTACCAATAATGAAACTGCTCAGTTAGTATACCTTAGTTATTTCCATTCACTTATATTATTACTTCAAATAGAGCTTTTTGCCTTGCTTGTTTGTATGATGCTGCTTGGTGTTCTGAGGAATTGTTCAAAATGATGCCCGTGGCTACTTTCTATCGTAGCACCGCTCACAATCGGCAGGAAGTTCATAGTCACGTACAGTGTGGTTTCAGAGAAAAGAAATGCTTAGGTTATGGAAGGAGCTCCCTGCCAAGGAGCAAGAATAAAGTTATTAGATTTTTGAAGGGTTGGCAACGTGCAAATGATAGGTGTTGTAAGCGTCCAAAGGCTGCAGTGACTGTTAACTAACAGGTATGCCACAAGCTGGTTTGCCACCATATTGGTATAAAAAAATCTAGATAGAATAATAATATAAATGTCGCAGGCAAATTGTATAATAATATATATTTAGTAATATACTAAAGTGTATATACATTAAATAAATATATAATATACACATAGGTACCTTTTTAATATAAATAAAGGTTTAGTATCATCATCTTAAGTATGCCAATAAATACTTGTTTACAATAAACCTTTATTGTAATGTTCTGCAAACTCACTTACTATAAATTATCTGAAAGCAAAAGTTTTAAATTGTTTTGGATTATTTATAAAAGATATTATTTATATTTTGTTGAGGCTGATTTAATAACTTTTTTTAAAGATTACTATTTCAATCTATGTTATTTCTATTTATTAATTTCTCATTACCATTCTACTTCGAACCACAACATTCAAACGTTAAATTATTGCAAAATTAAAGCAAATTCTACAGTAACTTTGCCTTTGTGATAATTGTCAAAAACTTATTGTACACAATTAAAAAACATAATATAAAACACGAATTGGAAAACTTTTTTTACCAGTCTCTAAAACGCTAAACTTCCACGAAATGACATACTCACCCGTTTGCGTGCATCAATATGAATATGATATTTAACTAACAACAAATATGTACATACGACTATGCAATAATCCGTGAATTGATTCCGTTCTGTGACTTGTTTACTCTTTGATGCGTTGTTATAGACACAGGATTTGCTAAAGCCCGTTTTGGATTTTTGAATGGTAGCTTGTATAGAGGGAATTTCCTTTAAGGTATAGCAAATACAAAAGGGGAGTAGGTATATCAATCAAAATGTTACCTGTAGTCACCGACTTCTCCGCCAGTTGCTGGAATCCGGTCAAAACCGACACGGTGCTGGGACTGAAGAGCTGGGTATAAGCGCTGTTCACTAGAAATGTGCCACTGTGCACTGGCCACTAACACTTCAAAAAGTCTATTTTCAATGAATACCGATCACAAATGTTGATTGTAACTTTGGGCTATGCCGAGCCGTAAATTAACAGTCAGTAACTAGGTGCTACCTTAGTGGTATAAAAAAAAAAAACCCCTCAAGCTTGTTGGCTGCTACATAAGCCTTATGTATGAAAATTTTTAATATCATTAATAAAATGTTGCGTTTATTACTTCTTTTGATAATTGTTATTTCTAGACTTGGCTTTTTGGGTATGAGCTGCCAGACACAATAACCGTACTCACAGAGCATTCTATGTGCTTTTTAGCAAGTAAAAAAAAGATCGAGTTTCTGAAGCAAATTGAGAATGGAAAAGAAGAATCAGAACTACCACCAGTGAAGCTGCTTATAAGAGACAGAGTGAGTATGGGTTCTATGATGAAAGCATATTATTATGCTCTGCATGATCATGTGTAACCTTTGGGCACATGTAACACCAACATTATTCATGGCATGTTTCTGACTCTTGTAGTTCCGCTTCCACGGCAACAATTCAATAGTCATAAAAACCCATTCTTACATAATTGCCTTTAAATTTCCTTTTCCTGTTTTATTCAGTAAAAGATAATTTTAGAGGAGTGGGTCCTTGATTTTTCATTACGCGGGTGGCAGCAAAACCCAAGTATCCATGTAATTAAAAATCTAGGTAGAGCTGTGTTAATTCCTATACTTATATTTGTCTGCCATTTTGATTTTTCTGCTTTATCTAAGCTTACCCAACATATGCAATATTTTGTGAAGTGTGTTGTTTCCGATAAGCCCAGTTTCACAAAAGAAGATATTATTAGTAGAATACCTGACTTTGTCTTGTGTAAGTTGTATCATACTCTTAATTTAAATCAATATTGCTTTAAGAATGACAAAGACAAAGAAAATTTCAATAAACTTGTTGAAGAGATCAAAAAATCAAAATCTGGAAAAACACTGGGAGTTTTTATTAAAGACAACTATCCTGGAGAGTTTTGCGAAAGTTGGAAAGCAACAATGAAAGCTGAAAAATTTGAAAATGTGGACATAAGTTCATCTATTGCATTACTTATGGCCCCAAAAGAAGATCCTGAGGTTATTACAGTCAAGAAAGCATGCATGGTTACTGTTGATGTTTTTACAAAATATTTAAAAGACCAAATTATGGAGATTATTGACTCAGATAAGGTAAGACTTGGTTAGGTTTGGTTCGTAAATAACTATTTCACAATATTTTGTAACAATCAGACAATGTTTTAAGACTGTAATTGATTCACACCCTTTGACTGTTGCTTATTACCGGGCTACTGCCACTCTTGATAATCTAGCTCTTGAATTAGACTTATTTACCACTTTGCAGTGTGATAATAAAGTGGCAAATTTGGTATTTCATTTAAATTAATGAAAAAGATAGCTACCAGCATTCTGTGGGTTCGACTTAGTTGTGTTTCTACCTCTATCTACTGTATCTTCCAGTCTGTTATCCCTTGTCAAGTTTTACAAGTGATGTGGGCTGTCCAGTCACTACTACTAGTATGTTCAAGCTATGTTGGTGACTTTGGACAAATGCCCTCATTATGGATTTTTTTAAGTCCATGTTGCTGCGCTTTAAGCAGATTTGGCGCACTGAGATTTAGGCATGGATACGTAACTACGACCTTGACGGTTGGTGGTACCCAAATTCCCAAATGTGATACAGAATATATGTAGCCCTAGCAGCGTCGTCGCGCCTGCTACCTACGTGATACCATCGTGCCAACTTTTTATTTGATACATTGGTTTCTCATGTGCATAGTGATCAAATTAGCATGCCCTAAATTACTTATGATTGTAGGTGCTTACTTGTTTTGAATGGGAGTGAGTCTTGTGTTTGTTAGTACTATTACTTATTGTGAGCCATTAGTCATCTCTGCAACACATGCTGGTCAGGATTTTTCTTTAGGCACTGAGGTATTTTATTATAAGGGTAACATTATATTTGTTTTGCAGAAAGTTAAACACTCTAAATTAGCTGAAGGCGTAGAAGCTGCAATATCTGACAAGAAATACGTAACTGGTGTTGACACAAGCCAGGTTGACATGTGTTATCCTCCTATCATACAATCTGGTGGAAACTACAGTTTGAAATTCAGTGCTGTGTCAGACAAAAATCATTTGCATTTTGGTTCCATAGTCTGTTCGTTAGGTGCAAGGTACAAGTCATATTGCTCTAACATTGTCCGAACTTTGCTGGTCAACCCAACAGATGAAGTTCAAAATAATTATAATTTCCTTCTCAACTTAGAAGAGGAAGTGATGAAAACTCTCGTTGCTGGCGCCAAATTGTCTGCTGTATATGAAGCTGGTTTAGAATTAGCTAAGAAAGAAAAACCCAATTTGGTTGATAATATTACAAAGACATTTGGGTATGTTTAATTTACTGATTTTATGTTGTTTTAAATTGTAAACTTGTAAACAAAAGACAAATAATTGTGAAATATTGTCTATCAATGATTACAGATTTGCAATGGGAATAGAGTTTCGTGAAAGTTCAATTGTAATAGGTCCGAAAACAACAGCAATTGCTAAGAAGGGTATGATTTTTAATATCAATATTGGCCTAGCAAATTTGACTAATAGTGCTGCTACTGAAAAGGAAGGCAAGGTTAGTTAAAATAGATGTTTTAATACAGTAGTGTGGGTAATTTTTATGTTTAATCAGCTATACATACTTTTTGCAGACATATGCACTATTCATTGGTGACACAGTCCTGGTAAACGAAGATCAACCTGCATCTCTTCTTACACAGTCCAAAAAGAAGATAAAAAACATAGGTATCTTTTTGAAAGATGATGATGAGGAAGAAGAGGAAGAGAAGGAAAACAAGACCGAAATTCTTGGTGAGTTAGATAGAAACATAGGGAAAAAGGAATCAGTAATTCTAACGTGAAAAAATTTACTGGTTTCTGGACAGAAATTAATGCAGCTGAGTTTTGTTCAGTGTATCCAGGGGGTCTTAGTTTAGGAGTGGTATTATAAAAGTAAATTTTTTTCTTTGACAAACATGCATTATTTTAAAAATTACTGTTCAAAAACTTAGAATAATTTTGTATAAATTTAATGTATTATTGTTCAGTGGCGGGATGAAAAGGTTCGTCACCTTAAAGCCTATTTTTGCTTTCAATGGTTAGATTGACAGGTATTGACATTGACAATAGAAAAATGTTAAGGGTAAATTTATTCCTTTAATACCATATTAGTACATGTCACATTTTCGATCCGTGCTATTGGAAGAAAAGGTTACGTTGTGTCGTTTTAAGGGGTTTGAGAAGTAAATTTAAGATCTGACAAACTTTAACATTCTACCATTGTAAACAGAAAAAAAAATTTACTAACTTGATTTTTTGACAATGTGTTTACAGAGTGAACTTTTTGGTTTAATTAACAGTTTTCCTTATTTTGGATACAAGCATTTACTTTAAAATTATTTATATTTTAGTTCTAAACATGATTATGGAGTCTGTAACTAATATGATATTTTAAATTTATGTTGCCATGCTTGTAATCAAAGAAGGGTTTATTTATTATAAATACATAATCAGTTTCATTAACAGCATATGAAACATTGTGTGTTTACAACAATGTCTTTTGCTGTGTTATTTACCTTTGTTTATTTACTTACATGCAATCATGGACGGATAGAAAATGGAGGTGAGTTTTAGTCACAAATGACAAAAATTACTAATTGCATGTCTTTGTTAGTAAATTATTGGTAATCCCCAGTAGTAATTTTAAGAAAAATATATTTTCAATTTGTTTAATTTTATCAAAAAGATAACATTGCATTATTCAACATTTTTGTGAGTGGAGATTTTTAATGTAGTTTTCTTGATCTTCTCTGCTTGTACTAAATTGGCACAGATTCTTCTTTAATTTCATCGATTTTAAGGCGCATAGCACAAATTCCTTCACATTATAAATTATAGAATCCAATTCCTCAGAAAATCAAAAATAGACTTGAATTTGTTTTCGAAGAAGTTGTAGAATTACGGATCAGTGATAGACCATTCATTCAATTATAAAACATCCTTTTTACTTCTTAATTATACTGTTAGCAAATTGCATGAATGTTTATGTGAGGATTTGATATAAGAGCTACCATTCTGACTTTTATAATTATCATACATAATTTCCTTTCATTATTGCTTGTGTATTTAAATTGGCTATTTTACTTTTTTAACTTTTTCTCTTTGCTTTAACAAATTCAGGCTTAAAAATACTTTCTGCATTTTGTTGTACTCTTTAATTTTATATTTACTTCCTAATTTTTTCAGGCAGGGGTAAGAGGAGCGCTGTTATTGAATCCAAACTTCGCACGGAGCATTCTTCAGAAGAAAAACGTAAGGAGCATCAAAAGGAACTTGCTATAGCTCTAAATGAGAAGGCTAAAGAACGTTTAGCCAAACAATCCAGTGGTAAAGACAGTGAGAAGGTCAGAAAAAACACAGTATCTTATAAAAGCGTCAGTCAAATGCCGCGAGAGAACGAAGTTAAGGAGCTAAAGCTGTATGTGGGTAGGTTGGATCCTGAAACAGTTTAGCTACATTCTGTATTTTTTATTTCATGATAATATATTTTTCATTGTGTGTATTGCTTCATGTTTTAGATAAAAAATATGAGACTGTTATTCTACCAATATTCGGAGTTCCCGTACCTTTTCACATATCGACGATAAAAAACATATCCCAATCAGTAGAAGGGGACTACACATACCTCAGAATTAACTTTTTTCATCCTGGGGCGACTATGGGCAGAAACGAAGGTGGAAACTATACACAACCAGATGCTACATTTGTTAAGGAAGTGTTAGTATGATAATTTTATTTAAGTACCTAAATTTCAAAGCCATTTGGGTTTCTTATTGGTTGGATATCATTGAAATGAATTCAACTCGTATTTTTTTGGTTTTTCAGAACATATCGAAGTACAAATACAAAAGAACCTGGTGAAATATCCCCTCCCTCTTCAAATCTCAACACTGGCTTCAGACTTATAAAGGAAGTACAAAAGAAATTTAAAACTCGAGAGGCAGAAGAGAGGGAGAAAGAAGATTTAGTTAAACAAGACACATTAATTCTCTCACAGAGTAAAGGAAACCCCAAACTCAAAGATCTATACATTAGGCCTAACATAGTTACAAAGAGAATGAGCGGGTCGTTGGAGTCGCATACCAATGGTTTTAGGTTCACATCAGTTAGAGGGGACAAAGTAGACATACTATACAATAATATTAAAAATGCATTCTTCATGCCTTGTGATGGAGAAATGATCATATTGTTACATTTTCATTTAAAGCATGCAATTATGTTTGGTGAGTACTTTCCTAGATGATTTACTGAAAGTTTTATATCAATAGCAAGATTGAAAAATAATTTTAATCGGCTATAACTTGTACTACTAAACGTTGTCGGTACGTTGCCGACCCTTTTTGTAGTTCTTAAAAAAAACCTTGGCTTATTCCACAACCTAAGCGTGAACCTGACTTAACGTGACAAAATACATGACAATAAAGTTCTAAGGTGTGAATTCCCTGCCGATGGCGAGCGGTACGACGGCAGAGAGTAGCCGTAGGCATTATTTCTAACAATTCCTCAGAACATATCAGCAGCAGAACACATTCAGGTAGCCAAATAAGCCAAACTTTCTCCTTCGACTTATGGGTTCTATTGGGTATTGTACCCTTGGTAGTTTGGTATCGTCAACGATTCTCGTCTTCGTTGATTCGAGTCAAAAGGGCGAGTAATTATGAGTTTAGAAATGTGAGTTAATTGTTTGTGTGAATTGTGAAAGAATTGTTTGTCCTTTCTTCACGTCGCAACGAAGTATCCAATTGAGTTATAATTTGGTACATGGATAGTTAAAAAGAAGAAGGAATTTTTATTTCTGAACATTAAAAAGTTGTACTGTGTGAAGTGCTGTAGCGGACTTTCTTATGAAGGTGTTTCCATATGAATCCCGCGCCGATATCAGACTTTGGCGACAAAAACTTGTTATAATATATCTTTATGCCTTGATAATGTATGTGGGAACAGTAACTCATTGGGTGCAAGTAAAAATTGCTATTTATTTAAAATTAGACTTTGCCAGCAGCTAAGCCCGCCCCATAATTTAGCTATCGGTCACCTCCCTAATTATACTGTTGAAGTTTGGAGTTATAGTTTGTTTAAACTCGGTCATAGTTATTCCCGTGGGAACTTCAGAATTTTTCGGGCTAACTCCATACCAAATTTGATTAAATTGGTCCAGTGTGAAGAAGTAACAAGCATACAAACGCACTCACAAACTTTCGCTTTTATATTATTAGTGTGATATCTTGAACAGCTTCAGGACAATTTACGCTTTGGAACCTACCATTACATGAAAATAGCTGACATCCTTCTAACCCTGCCACAGGTAAAAAGAAACATGTAGATGTGCAGTTTTATACGGAAGTGGGAGAGATAACGACTGACCTGGGTAAACACCAGCACATGCACGACCGCGACGACTTAGCGGCCGAGCAGAGCGAGCGGGAGCTGAGGCATAAACTGAAGGTCGCCTTCAAGAGCTTCTGCGATCGTGTCGAAACCATCACCAAACAGGAAGTCGAATTCGATACACCCTTCAGGTTTGTTATTATTAGGGGCCTTTTCCACGAAGCTCTTTGCTAACTCTTCATGCCCCAAATCCCAGTCTCCAATCAGTTTTCTGTTTCAGAAATCTTTTGAAGAATCAAATAATAAAAGTCATTTGCCACTCTTGTTACAAAGAAAGAAGAGTGCAAACTGTTTGAAGGGCTTTTTTCACTGCTCCATAATATTTTTTTTACCTTACAAATAGTAACCCTAGTAGTAATAGTAAAGTTTTGAGTTTAAGAACTGGGGAATGTAAAGAAGTCTGGCTGTATCTGCTGTATAGTCATTCTGGTTATTACCATTCTAAGTTGTCTAATTTGTAGTTTCCATCATCAAATTTACAATTCTGGCCAACAGTTAGCTTAGCACAAAATTATAAAAAACAACGCTGGTAACAATTTCCATGTCAAAATTTCTGAGCTAAAAAAAGGGGAAAAAAGATTTAAGAACGGCGTGATATGACTAAAATAGAATAAATAAGGATTTGGTCTTACACGTTTATATGTAGATATCCTTTCCTAATAATCTATTAATAATCTTTTTTTTTGTTACATTGCCACAGAGAGTTAGGTTTCCCTGGTGCACCATTCCGCAGCACAGTGCTTCTGCAACCCACATCAGGCGCCCTGGTAAACCTTACCGAATGGCCTCCTTTTGTAATTGCATTAGAAGATGTTGAGCTGGTACATTTTGAAAGAGTCCAGTTTCACTTGAAGAACTTCGACATGGTGTTTGTTTTTAAGGATTATTCAAAGAAAGTGGCCATGGTGAATGCTGTGCCAATGAACATGCTGGATCATGTCAAGGAATGGCTAAAGTAAGTAGTTTACTATCATGAAATCTTAATTTAAGACACTTATGATCATTGTATTAAGGTTCTTTGTATGGTTGGTGCGACTTTGCTTTTCATAATTTTTATCCAATTTCTAAAGTTGGCATTTTGTTTCTAATTTAAATATTACTGTAAAGGATACGGTTCAATCGCTGTTGGAGATCGACTCCCACCGCGATGAAAGTTACATCATTTGAAAGGTCAATTTATATGCTAACATTACCAATTGTTTAAAAAAAAAAGCAAACCTCCGATTATTCAAAAATACCACACTGAGAGACCTTTGCCTCGCATGTTTAAAAAAACGTATTAAGGTATGATGGGTTGCGTACAGAAGCTGCACACCCTCTAAAGTACAAGTCATTTCACAAAAAAAGTTCAAGCATAATTTTCGCTTGACTTGACAACTCTTTGTAATTTATTTACAACCTAGAGGTTCTGAACTGTGCTCAGATGAAAAAAAATTACGTTTCTTGAAAAATATTTTATTAAAAAGTCATGAATATCATAAGTTGACGTACCTAAACAGAGAAAAGAATAGTAAAATAAAACAATATACTCTTCCAGTCTTCAAATTGTGACAGATAATGATCTAAATAACTTTAATTGTATTGTATCGATCAGTTATCGATATATTCTGGCAGTATCGATTATCCGGCACAACATTGAAACTGTAGGGTACTCTGTGTCAGCTAGGCTAAGACCACTTGGTCTTAGCAGCTAGGCTAGGTTTTTCTTATTTTTAATCAAGAAGCTTATACCGCCGCTAGGTACTTGTTTATGATTAACACGTCAATGTTGCCCACAATAAAACTCTGTCCGTGAATTAAAACTGTGTTTTAAACAAAACGGAGGTTTCAAAACATCTAGTTTTTTTGCCAAATGACGCCAAATAATATACACTATATGCTGTAGAAACTTTGTTGCTGTTGGTCTTCAACTCCCGCGTCTCATAGGTTTTTTGATCCATCTCCTTTCAAACAAGTTTTTATTTAAATATCAGCTTTAACGGAAAAAGATTGAAATTTTACTGTTGGTACATTTTGCTAATATATGATATCTACACTTAAATTTCATTATAGATAGATTATAGAGGTAATCTTTGTATGTTTGGATGTAGAAGATAATCTTTGTATCAAAAATTCTTTCACCAATATTTAGAAGGAACTTTTAAGATGAACATTGCCTTTTTTAGGTAAAAAAGCCATAGTGCCAGTGCAAAATACCCAATAGTGTCAAAATATTTAAACGAAGCAATGGGATGATCGGATATTTGGGGCGTGGGTAGCTGGAGGGACAGAAAAGAACCTGAAGTTCCCACGGGAATTTCGTGTGGGACACTATTCCTAATCTGGTATCGCTGCTTACAACTAACTTGATTTTTGACCAAAGAGATGGCTGTAGGGACCAAGAAGACAAATTATACTTTTATCAGGGAGTTCCTACAGAGACATGTTCACTCATATTAATTCAAAATGTTACTTTTTCCAGTTCATGTGATATTCGTTACTCGGAAGGTATACAGTCATTGAATTGGACCAAAGTTATGAAGACTATCACAGATGATATAGAAGGCTTTTTCGAAAATGGAGGATGGTCGTTTTTGGACCCAGAATCTGATGCAGAGAATGCTGAACAGGTTAGTTAATGCCTATTTAAAAGCCAATACTGATGTTATTAAGCCTAATACTAAATGCTTAAGTAAGTGATCTCATTTGGGTTAGATAGTACAATAAGTATATTAAATAATGTCATGAAAACTTTTGGCATATTTCAGGAAGAGGACTCTGAGGAGGAAGACGATGCTTACGAGCCGACGGATGCGGAGTCTGAGGAGGAGTCAGAGGACGACTCCGAGTACGACTCTGAAGCGTCGGACGCGTCCGAGGGATCAGGAGACAGTGAGGGTAAGCTCAGACCTATTTTAACAACGTGCGAATTATGCCTAATAAAGTTCGTAGTTGACTGTCAATTACAATTTATTAAAGATGTTGAAACATTTTGGATTTTAAGTTGGTGGTGGTCTAAGGTTCGAAACCAGCGTGTACCAATGAGGCTTTTCTTAATTTCTCAAGTACATTGATTATTCACACCATTGACTTTTCGGTGAAGGAAAACATCGTGAGGAAACCTGCGTAGGTCAAAAAAGACGTATGTGAAGTTAACAATCTGCGCTGGGCCCGCGTGTGGACTATGGCACTCATTACCCTCGGTGAGGGTAGGCCGTACCCCCTGTAGACGCACGAGGCTGATAAGGATTAAAAACTACCTATTATTCGAAATATTATTACTTTCAATTGAATTGATTACTTGTAAATTGATAAATCTAAAAGAAATACCACAATAATGTCACAGGAATGTTTTTGTGAGGGAATGGCATGGCGCAGTTCAAAGGTTCAGGATGACTTTTTTTCAGGATTTTTGGGGCTTTTTTACTTTACTGTAAGAATTGACTAAATAGTATTGATTAAATATACTTGCTTTACTTATTAACTATGAATAAATGAATAATTATAAATTTATTTATTTCACTAGCAAAATTATTTACATAAAAAAGTTCCCACATTGTAAACATCAGGTTCTTCCCAAAATTTCTTTAGTAGTTTCATAACGTACCTAGTGAACATTTATAATTATATAAAATAGGGTTGCTAGTGTGCATTTGTGCAAGTGTGTGATTGTGTGTGTGTGAAAGAGAAAGAGAGATGGTGTGTGGGTGTGTGGGTGTGTGTGTGCGTGTGCGTGTGAGGGTGTGTCTCTGTGTGTGAATGAGGGTGTGTGTGTGAGAAGCTGTGTATATCTAAAAAGACAATGTCTTGTGCTTTGATTATAAAAGCCTTAAATTAGAAGTTGTCATACACACGTAAATTGGTGTCTTGTAAAATTTTATTATAAGTTGTCAGAGTAAGATGTTCATGTCTGCGCTTATTAAGGCTTATAAATTTTTCGAGTAGTAATAGTAAAAAAAAATTGTGATTATTTCTGCTTCCTAAATCACGATTCTTCATACTAAGATGCAACTTGATTGACTGGATTACTGTTTGATGTTGCTTTAAAGATTTATATGTGCATAACAAGCTCAGATTTAGCGCGTTACATGCTCTTTATGATGAAAAAGTGTTAATCTCAGATATCAAAATCTTAATATGATGTTTTGGTCTTTCGTCTTTAAGCAACAATATAAGTTATTAATAAATACTTGACTTTCAATTTCAGATGAAGAAGAATCCGGTAAGGACTGGTCCGACTTAGAGCGAGAGGCGGCCGAAGAAGACAAAAAAGAACGAATATACGGCGGTGAAGACTTCGACCGTAAACGCAAGGGCGGCCGCGAGCCTCAGCGTTCCTTCGACGAGGGAGATAGGAAGAAGAGCAAACACGACAAGTCTAACCACAAGAGCTCCAGTTCAAACCATAAAAGTTCCAGTTCTAACCACAAGAGTTCCAGTTCAAACCATAAGAGTTCCAGTTCAAATCACAAGAGTTCCAGTCATAAAAGCCCTTCTAAACATAGCAGTAGCAGGTAAATAAATATGATTTGTAACTTAAATTATTTTCTACTTGTTCAAAATGCAATATATAGTGTGTCGTAATAACAGTGACCATAATAAAGAACGATACAGATTTGTTCATTTATATGGGGTAGTAGAACACTCCCAAATGGCCTATGTCCTCACATATGGCTATTCGGGAGCTATCTGACAAGGCATAAGTCGTATTGAATATCTAGACATTTCCGAATTTTTCGTCAATATAAAAACGTGATGACCGACTTTTGACTAATACTATAAGTCCCTCTAAGATTTTTTTAATGATCTTGGTTTTATATTTATCCTGTTTGTCAGACAATATTTATCAGAATATTGTAATTTTTCCTCAACAACAGTTTAGCATAGAATTAACGTAGTCGTATATTTAATTTTGCAGTCCATCGAAAAAGAACGACAAACACAAATCGTCTCACCACTCAAGTGACAGATCACACAGCAAGTCTAACGGCGACCACAAGAAGTCCTCCGACCACAAGTCACACAAGCGATCACGAGACGACAGTCGAGAGCACGATCGTACTCCCAAAAAACATAAGTAAGTAATTAATATCTACACTAATAAGTCTGAGATTGTGAGATTGTGACTATGTTTGGAAAAAGTCGCCCCACTGCAGGGCACAGGCCTTTTCTTGAAGTAGCAGACAGGCCATAGTCGACCGCGCTAGCTTAGTGCAAATTGACATATTGGAAAAAGTAATAAACTTCTATTTTTTTTCGTTAAATGTTCCATACCAATAATACTTTGTTCAGAAAGAGCGAATTCACCACGATACCATTTACGCAAAGTACTAATCCCAATTTGGTCCCGTTCAAATCGATCAGGCTTGCAATTGTGACTTTAATTTCTAAATCATTATTTTACGGCAACGAATCTGGGTGCAGAATGAGGGCCACTAGGTTTGTCTACCAGATTTTGCAATTTTTTGCATCTTAGAATTACTTTAGATATACGTCAACTACAAAATAAGGGGCACAAATTTTAAAAATAAGGCACAAACGAATAATAATAATGAAGCTAATAACTAATGGAGGTGATGATATTTTTGTATTTGTGCAGTCTGGCTGACGCACTGAATCCATAACTTTCTAGGGTTTGTCTGATGTACAGCACTTCCTAGCATTGGAAATTCACCATTTTTCTTAAATTATGTATATGCATTCTTTAATTACGGTGTGAATAAGGGGTTGTTATCACGTGCCTGCAATACCTATGGTTGTTACACAAAGGAATTTAGAATTTGTAGCAAAAACTACTTTCATATTTAATAATTTTATTTAACATAAAACATCCTTCCCTGGTATCTGTTGTCAAATTTTATACCTTTTTGATCTGTTTTACCTGTGCTAGATATAGGTATCTTACTTGCAGCCGATTTCGTTACAGATTTTTTCTTTTTTTTTACAGGAAATAACGTAATTGAAAAAGAAAATCTCCAAGCACTCTCCCGGAGAGTAAAACGGGTCTCAGCCGTCGATAGCGGCCGTCATATTAAATCACCACCATGTCACTCGATGTTTGTCTGTGCTCAGTGATCCATGTTAAGAATCAGATTCCGACTGTTTGTATGTATGTAGATTAACGTTAAATTCCAACAGTAATTTAAATTAGAAATAAAATAAGGATTTATAATTTGAACTTTCATTTATTCCTCACTCTTGACAGCTTTGGTTACGATTGCAAAAATTATAACAAAATTATCAACAAACTGGAATCTCTTGGTTTAATTGATTTAATAACTTACAAACTTCTTAAACAACTTTTTTGTACATTATTTACAACAAAACAATAAATATCATTTGTCAATGTCAATAGGCTTTGTAAGACTTATTTTGCCATGTTTTTTTTACTGAAATTATTAAAACTTACTAAGAAAAATATACCAAATGATAGAGGTACAAATACATATAAATTATGTATTGAAAGTACTTATATCAATATAATTAAATTCCTTTTTTAAAAAAAAAACCTGTTATAAAATAACGATTTGAATAACTTTCACTATACTGTTGAATTCCGAATATACCTGAATTTTTTTGGATACTTTTACATGAACCTTTTCATGTTAAAAAAACATGGCAAAGACCCTCAAGTCACAGTGCCTCATTAAGGCACATAAACTTGAATATAATAATAAGTAAATAAAATTATGGTACATTATGTACACAAATAATTTAACGACAGTCGCCGACCTGTGCAGCGACAACGGGGCCTCTGGGCAATACTGATATTCTCTTAGAATCTGGCAGCTTGGTAATGTCTACTGATTTAGACACATCTTTTTGTTCTTGTGTATCGCTGGAACTCCAATACTTCTTGTTGGCCATCATCAAAATCATCAACAACGGCAAATGTATGAGGGAGAACCGGAATAGTTTCCTTGAACTGTTGCTGTCTGACTTTTTATAAAAATCCCATGCTGAAAAAAAAACCACAATGTATTAATTCCAGGTTCTAAGTTCTGTCAACTATTTAAGGCTCCATGTACTGCACACTAGCGCCGCCACTACATATTGTTTATTTCTTTTCATAATTTAAAAAAGTGGAATAATTAAAAATACTAACTTGTCATTCGCTTTTTTTAAACGTATTAATCTACAAATATTATCTAGTGGCGGCGTTATAGTGCAGTATACGGGACCTTAATAGCATAAACTTTACAGGAATCTAAGTCGGAATCGGTAGTATATAATGTAGTTCGTTTCCGATACGAAGTTCTATAAATTGATATTATATGATGTTAACTTGTCTATTTTACCCACCTAAGTACATAAAGTAAATGTTGAGTGGAAGCGATTCTAACGCAAACCACGTGTTGGTTACGTCGAGGTAGGGAGAGGCGAGACACGTCGCAGTGATAATGCCCGTATGCCGCAGTGCCACCCTTCTGCACAGAGCTAAAAAAATTGCAAGGCTCAACCAATATTCGAATATCCATTTTTTTATTTAATAATGAAAGCTATATATTAATGGACATATCACACAGCGCCATTCCATAAAAAAATACATGCTTCAACATTAAGTAAGGTACAACAAATCATAAAATCCGGTCAAGCGCGAGTCGGGCTCGTGCTTTCTGTGATGGTGGTACCTTAAGGTTTCCGCATAATGGTTTCCTTCACCGAAAAATCTCTATGTTAAATTCACCAAAGTTTTATGCCTTTAAAAAAACATTGGATACCTCCTTCCATATAGAGTTGTTATATATAGGCTTTTATTGTTCCACTTCAAATGTAAAAGAGTGCTAAAATATGTGTAAAGCAGTGAATGTCATTGAGGTAATAAATCTGCGTAGGCGGCTCGCCCGATGCGCATATTAAATTCGCTTGCGTGTATTTTTATTGGTTTGTAGCCTATATTCAGTAGTAAGTAGGCTGATATTATTCATTAGTACCAGGATCGGTGACGGCCATCATCCGGTATCCGGCGCGCGAGTAGTCCGGGCGCAAGTTCCAGGAAAGCGCATTGAAGTGCGGGAACTGCCACGAGTAGAGCAGCGCGCCGAGCACTAGCGCACCAGCGTCCATGTGCCCTGTGCATCCTACCCACCCCATTACGGGGGGGATGGCTCCAACTGAAAGGAATATTTTTATAAAACACGCCTAAGAATAATCTTAGATAGTAATTTGAATGAACACATATTTTTTATCTGATGATAATTAAAAACAACCACAAACTTAAAACATTGGTTTAAATATTTGAAAACTTGAGTAACTCCCTAAGACTCCCTCGCAGCCTAGTTAGAAGTTGCCGGCAGCTGTGTACCCACACGGGGCACAATTCCCACACTGTTGGTCTGGTTAAACCTAATAGTACTCACCGATGGAGCCTAGCCAAGTGTTAAGTATTGACATCCGCTTCAGGGGCGTGTAGACTGAGGTGTATAGCACGAGGTTTACGGCTCCTAGTGCTGCCGTCAGAGGGTTTACGCCCCAGTACAGAACACCCAGGCCGGTGGCACCCGATAAGGCTGCGAATCCTATCGCGTGGACTGGCCTGTCGAATTAAAATAAAATTTCTAGTTATGTTTCCTGCACTTTTCAGGTAAAATTGGTTTAACATTCTAAAAACGCAACAAATTTTCAGTAATGTCTTTGAAAATATAAACATACTTCAGTACATATCAGGAGTCTCTTACAGTTAATTTACAGGGCAAAAGAAAATATTTAAAAAAGAAGTTAATTGTCTTCAATAAACTACTGCATCTATTTACATAGATTGCTAATTTCTAAACAAGCAAAGCAAGCTGTTAACTGGTATAAGTAAATATTACACTCACTCCAAAAGTCCCTTGACAAGGACTCTATTTTTGGTGCGAGACATTTGCGCGTCGAAGGGCACCTCATGGTACTGGTTAATAGCGTTAGCGGCGGCCGAGACCAGCCCGGTGCCCGCGGCGCACAGGAAGAAAGTTGTCGGAACCAGGGGCGCAGGCGCCAGTGCATACCCCGCCATAGACGTCATTACCACTAGCGCTAACAATAATAAACATCAAGTTACGGGTAGTGTTTTCAGAAAAAGTACATAATTCAGAAATTCCAAAATGACTTGAATACACAATACACAAGAAGTTAAAAGAACTTGATAAAATCACGCTATTTGTGCAACTTTATTATTATTATTATTATAGCCACCTTTAATTCTGTAAAATGGTTTCCAATTTTTAGTATATTTGTTAGTATTAGTTTGCGTCTTAAAAATTATGTTAGATTGTAAGTAATTTTGTTTTTATTTTTTTTTGACCAAATATTTACCGATTGCTATGGGTAAACAAAAAAAAATGTGCAACTATAATCAACAAAAAAAATATTAAGTAAATATTAAAAAAAGAGTTGTGTGGGGTTAGTTAGTTAGATGGGTGTATGTTTTTCGCACTTAGCATCTTAATGGGACATTATACGTAGGTAAAACAAATTGCCAATGTTTGATTTCTCATACCATTTCTGCTCTGTCCAGATTATGAGGATGGGAGAGGCACTTAGTTTCTGATGCTACTCAGTGCTTCTTAAAAGGTTTTTGGACTGTTCAAAAGCTTTGCTTGTTTATTGCTCACACTCCTGGAGTGTATGATCATGTAAGCAAGTGTCTCCTCAACTTCCATGCAGCCTCTACTATTGGGATTATCGGTAATGCCGACTGTTGAATGATGTTTATTACAACTATTGCAGACATTTACATTATAAAATATTAAAAAAAAAGCAGATATACAATAGAAGCCAAAGAAATAATAACTTGTCCTTGACTGCTTTTTGTAGAAAAGTTAGCATATTTCTTTTCTCGCTTATTTCTTTTCATTAACTAAAGAACTTATAACATGCCCTTGACTCCTTTTTGCAGTAGAGTTATATGTTAGTCTGCATCTGATTTGATGTAAGTGTTCTATCCTGTCTATTATTGTATATGATAAATATTTAACTGGCACATAATACAATTTAATTTATTACATAAAATTTAACACTTTTTCAGTTTAGTCTGTGACTCTTGTAATAATTTCTAGAAAAACGCAAACAGGTGTCGTGCATATTGAGGGAATTGTGCTGCTCTCCTCACCATACTTCAAATCTGGGCACACTCATAAAGGATAGTCCAGTTTGCTTTATAAATATGATACTTACAAGTCAATCGAAATTTAGATAACATCATGCAGTACTGTCCTAAGTTACTTCTTCTATCATAGGATGGACTCTCCTTCCAGACTCTTGTGTCTTGGGAAACATTTTTACTCTTGTTTGTTGAAGTTGTTGTTTGGGTTTGTGAAGTAAGTGGCAGCTTTGCCTTACAGCAATGTGATGTTGATATTATTCTTGCAAGCTGATGATTAATTGTATTGTTCTAAAAACAAAAACATGAATTTTTGGATATAATAAGACTGATGATTCTCATATAAAAACAGCTTGGTGTAGCAAGGAAATGATTGATCTAAAAGGCCTGTTTATTCTTATCGAGCTACAGAACCTGTTAAATTAAACTAGAAATTTTCCAGTTTTTCTTTACAGGTCTAGTATTATATATTCTTGGAAATCCTCCTCCGCGGTCAAAACGTTAATGATGATTCAATATTCGAATTATTATGATAAATAAGAAATATTAGGATTTACCAACTAAATACATTGATTCTACCTACACCTGTAATTAATACTTTGTCACTTACTGATTAGGTAGTATAAACTGCCCAAATGTCAGCCCCTTAACGTAAAATACAACTTTCAGTCTTAACGTGGTTTAAGTTATCCACCAATGAATTTGCAATGTCAGGCAATTTGACATTTACACTACGTTAAAAATGATTTTTAAACATTTGAAGTTTTTTAGGGCCAATTTCCCTAATATCGGCCAGTTTTTTCCCACTACCTTCTTTTACCTATGGCATTCTTTCATCCTTATGCCAGTAAAGGTTGTTCTTAATTGTAAGTAGGGTATTATATCAATAGACAATTGATTTCATTGTAACTTTATTTCTTTAAAATACCTATTAAAATAAAAATTATATTAGGTTGTATAGGTATCTCCTTTTTTTTATTATTTATAAAAGATACCTATACAACCTAATATAATTTAAAAACAGACATTGACAAATAATAAATAAAATAAATTATTAACATTTACAACAGTATTCAGTGTTTTAATGTGACAAACAGCATTGTGTATCATAGTAAATAATTATAAACACGCTGTTCTACACAGTTACATGAATAGACTGATTTATTATTTTGTATAACCTGTATTTCTTCAAAACATGTGAAGATGGCCAAGTTTAGGATGTTAGAGTAGCCTAGTGAATGTCGGCCTTAATTTTATAGTATTTTAAAATAGTATAACTAACATTTTAAGGTGGCAGAACTTTGGTCAATTTTTAAATGGGTATCAAACGCCTTACAAAAATTTTAAAAACTTAGGGAACTAATAAATCTATTCAAATTGTATGATTGCTGTCATCTACCTTGTCTCGTCCGGAGACAAGGTAGATTGCTAGATGGATTTAGTTTCCATCTAAATCAGTGATAGAATTGCATTGTGTTGCGCCTAGCCGGCTTCGGCACACTAAACCATCAGAGTGTATGATATGAAGACACCATATTGTATACATATCAAAACTAGATTAAATAAAGACACGATTGATGCCTGAACCTTTCACCGACACAAAATTTGCACCTAACTAAAAGCTTAAATGTTTAAGGTAAAGATGACTTTTGGTTTCAGGGGACACACTTAGATGGGGGCAGAGATTTAGTCGCTTTTTCACACACAGGAATAACATAAAAACTGTCTCTCTGTGAAATGCAAATCCACCTCAGTCCTATAATATTTCTTGATTTTATTGGTATTTAATAACATTTCATAAGAAATTGGCATACAGTGTCCCTAAGTGTTAATTATTAAACTATGATGAACAATACATTACAAATGTTATCAAAAATCAGTTACTATCACTAAAAATTTAAACTGCTATCAAAATGTGGCTGCAAAGTAGCTTACACAAGTCTCTAGGTAGTGTGACATTGGTTGACTGCACCATTATCATACAGTGGTATTGGCATAGAGTAGGTATTTTTATGATAAAGATAAAATTTCATATTAAAACTTTTATGTTTGTACTTACTCCTATTTTAAGAAGCACAGATTTTGTTGAGAACCTTATGGAACCATGTCTCAAACACAAGGTATAATGTAAAACTTTGATGTAAGACATGTTAATGTTACCCCAAACACATTAGTTCAACATCCTGTAAAAACAAACTTTTTAACACATACTGTTTTCATGTTGATTTAAATAAATTGGGATCAAGAACATAAAATATTAAATAAACAAAAAGGAATATGAAGGGGCTCCTTCCTGAAAGTGCCTCTTCTTACTTTACCTGTGTCTGATGCAAGAGTAAATTCTTTGTAATATCCCAACGGGAACACTTATCGCGATTCAGTTCCTGTGATAATAAAAAAACCTCAAACAAGACAAGAGAGATACTATAGTCAGTTAAGGCTGTGTCCATAGTTCACTATTTGAGAATTTATAATCAAACACATTATGAACTAGGCAGCATATACTGAGGAGTTTTACACTTACTTGAACTTTCATTTGAATTGGCAAATAATTATTTACAATTTTTTCCAATCCAAGTTTAAGGTTAGGTAACTAGTGTTGCCGTAATACCGTTTACAGATAATAGTTTACCACTACAGACTACAACACTTGACTACAGCAAGCTCCAAATCTTGCACCAAATTCACCCCCATACAAAGAGAATATAATATACTCCCCCATAGACAACCGTAACGAAAACTAATTTTAAGTGATAGAGCGGTCCACGACAAATGACCAAATAAGGTCACAACCACTATCCATGAATTTCAATCTAAAATAATCCAACTTAAACAAACAACCACACAACACAGCTGTCAATGTTAAATTTGACTACCGGTCCATTTGATTTATAACGGTAAAAACTAACTTAAACCAATCTAAGCCGAGGTTTCTTGTGGTCGTGGAGATGGATTAGGTTCTGTCTACTGTCCCCCTGGACTGAAAATCTTATGTAGGTAAAGATGAATGATTAAACCAAAGTTTATTACTACTAAAAACTAAAATTTTTAGTACCTTTGTAAATACAAATCAACATTTCTAAAAATTGTTACTTTGAAAAATAACATTAAAACAAACCAAACGTGTATTCATTTTTTCATTAAGATTCTTACGTAATAAATATTAAACAGGGGGGGAGGGGGTCAAAAACAAGCGAAAATCGTCCTACGTAATAAATGAATGGCCCCTAACTGGAAGCATAGTACTTTCGGACATTTATTTTTTCTCGTATTTCTCCAGCGGTAACTCAAACTTCAGCCTTGCATCCAGCAAACCTTCAAATATAAAACATTTTCTTGTATACTTGCATTTTTTTTTTATCTTTTTACTACCCCATCAAACCTCACCTACCGCACACGTTCGCGACGTGAGATCAGTAAGTTACAACTTTTCATATATTCCATACTATGAAACGGAAACAAAACGTACACTTTTGTCCCCAAAAGCCGCAAGGGAATTGACAGACAAAAATAAGGAAACCAAGCAGCCTTGCTTTACCCTGACGACAAGAAGACAGCGAGTAGATACAGCTGCCGCTCTCGACGACCGAGACCCACGTAGGTTCCGTCCAATCTCCACTAGGTCCATCGGAATGGTCGACTGCTAACAGACGGCACGACAACATGCTCAGATCTTTGCTAATCCTCAAACCAGGACAGGATGAGGTGCACAAGACTAACCCTTAGGATTAGAACGGATGCACACTACGAGACAACTTTCACCGCAATCGATAGTGTGAAGATGACGTAACAAGAAAACGTATAATACAGTGTCATAAAGTGCTAGATTAAAGTCACTTATTGTAAAATTATAATAACTATCCTTAGCCATACGTATTGTCAAGGGAGTAGCCAGCTTTTGGGCTAGGGGGTAGCAGACTAGGTATGAAATTTTATTTTCATACGGCAAAAAATGGCATTGTAGGCACTTTGCTTCATTATTATTCATATGGTAAAACTCCATAGGCGTAGAGCTTCTTCTGCTCTTCATCCCACTGACTGACCTCGGCACGGTCGAAAAACTATTGTTAGGCGGCCTCGGCACGTATTAACGGCCTCAGACGACGATTTCGCTATCCGGATAGCGAGATTAGTCTCAATGACCTCCCCTAATAGGGCATCCCCCCTAACACGACGCCGACGTCCACAGGTTCGTCCACAGGATACACGTGGTTTCAAAAAGTGCCGGGGCGCTCCTCGCCCCCACTCTCTCGCAATCGCAACCCCGTATCGGGGAACTCCTCTCCTGGCGCTGACTCACCTTAGGGTTCGAGGCTCACACTGGTCAGTGGCGGGCAGTAGGTAGGTCCGCCGCAAATTAGCCGTCCAGATTACACTGCGCGCACTCAAAGCGAAACCAACGCGCGCCATGCAAATGCACGTAGCCTGGGCGTAGTTGATTTTTGTACGTTCGCGAACACATTAAAACTTATGAGTCGTGTAACTTGAATCAAACAAATTATTATTATTAATAAAATAAAAGTATTAGCAAATTAATTTACATAGGTTCAATCTGTTGCAATCTCCGATTGGCCACCCGGCAAGGTCATGACGTATATGCGTACACACATTCAGCATTCAGCACACCTGAAAATGGCTTAGCTCCTGAACAATAGCATGGCAACAAATGCATATCATTAAACTACCTTCACTTCGGGAACTAGCCTATGGGGAGAACGAAAGACAACAAAACTTCCGTATTTACACCTGTTGTTAATAATCAGCCATGCAGGAGCCAAATCATCAAGTATACAATATCAATAATTCTATAGACAACTTTTTAATCTACACTTTGGCATCCTCACTTTTCCCCACGGTGGGTTGTCAACAAGCAACTGAGAGAAAAGTTAGCTTTTACAATAAGAAATAAGCACAATTTTCCGGTTCAATTTTTAGCGCGTAGGCGCGTGGTCCATTTAGTTAAAAGGTTATGAGCCTTGAAGTTATACCGTAAACTTCAAGACTAATAAAACGTCATTAATAAAAAAAACACATCGTTTCATTTACAAGTAGATCAATATTATTGTGTTCTCCAATAGCAAAGTTTTGTACGAAATGTTTAAATAAAATTCATAGCATACCAGATTTATCAAGCCCTTTGTACATTTTTAATAACGTATAGTCCACGATCTTTTATGCTTTTTAGTATCTATTATTAAAATTAAAATAATTGTTAAATGTAATTGGCATGTTAGTAGTTAAAAATTTTGACTTTTAAACGATATAATTTATGAATGCGGTACAATTGAAATTAGACAACGTCAACAGATCAAGCATGGATTAAGACATATATGGCAACCCTAAACATGCGTTGGGTTTTTTCGGACACATGGGTAGCGGTTCTTTACCACGACCACAAGAAACCACGGTTTTAGGTGGTTTAAGTTTTTTTTTTACCGCTGGGACTGCACTCTTGAAATACGTTGTACATTTTTGAGAGCGGTCCACGAGTGAAAGATAGCCATCCACGGGTCATGTAGCGAACCTTGAAGCCCACTACGAGTCAATCTAATTACTTAAAATCCCAAATGAAACTATTGCATGTATTATTCACGTTTTACTTAATAGACATTTTTTGAAAGACAGACCCCTTGCCTTTTTTTTACATTTAAATATATTTAAACAGCCAGTACCAAAAATGTTTCCATAACAAGTCATAACAGATGACAATTATTTTGACTTCAAACGACCAAACGACGTCACACAGAGTCCATGAAATTCAATCTGAAACAATCTAACTTTCAATCATTACAAATAATAGCAAGGTATTTTGTATTTTTTATAGTTGTACTTCAGCTGTCAATGTCAAATTTTAACTGCCGGTCCATTTGATTCAATACGGTAAAAACCACCTTACTTTTAATCTATGTGTGTTATTTAATCTGTGGTTTTCTGTGGTCGTGGGGACGGACCGCTACTATGCTAAATTGCAACACTAGTTTTTGTTTTTATTTGTTTATATTCGGTCGAGATTCGAATACGGAAGTGGGTTTATTGATTGACGCTTTAGCTTCTCTTGAGAAATATGTCTTATTGGGATTTCAGGAACGCCTAAAACTTACTAAATTATGATGAAACCTCTTAACCCTGAGTAAACGACAAATCGACGACAAAAATGGCTACAAGAAGTGAGAAAACGAATGGAAATGGCGAAGAACAGATTGTCGAGGTAAGTTGACACTTGGCCTACATATTCGGCCTATTCAAATTTTAAGTTTTATGTAAAATATTTACGGGCTATTTGCAGACGTTGGCCGAAGTTTTCCGCTGCTTCATTTGCATGGAGAAATTAGTGGATGCACACCTTTGTCCTCATTGTTCGAAACTTTGTTGCTACGCCTGTGTAAGACGATGGCTTACGGAGCAGAGATCTCAGTGCCCTCATTGTCGCGCTGCTCTACATCTCCATGAGCTAGTAAACTGCCGTTGGGTAGAAGAGGTCACTCAGCAGATTGAGACTATGCAACAAAGCAACACTGCCAGCCAACGGGAAAGCATAAGAGATAGGTAATGTGTATAAAATAGATTTATTTGCAAATATCACAAATGCCAGTTATTACACTATTTGTAGGACTATCAATTTTTTTTTTCATTAAAAAATAATCTATTTTGATATTAGAATACTACTGATTCTTAAAAAACCTTAGTAGTTTTTTTTAATGGATGATATAATTTCAAATTGAGTTATAGCTTGAAAACAAAGGTTTTATAAAAAAAATCTTACCAATCTTGAAACACTTCTTGACTCTATAGGATCATTTTATTTGCAGAAACTAACTGTTTTTTTCTATTTAACCTTGCAAACTAATTTTGGTTTTACGAAAATGCTTGAATTTAATCGAAATTGCTACTTTCAAATAGAAAAAGCCTTAATTCTTAAAAGGCTTCTTATGCATTTAGCAGTTTCGTCATTTGCCTTCCTATACTACTAATAACTTGATACAGATTCCTCTGAAGAGTCTTTAAAGCCATCTACAACAAACCTTTTTTCTGTTCATCTACCAGCCACCACAATGTAATGAACAAATATTGAAGGAATATAGGCCATTGCCAAATTTACAAAATAATTATGTGCAATGTTTTTGAAATTGTAAAGATTCTTTTCTTCATTACAAAGATTTCATTTAGTAAATCTGAGGCCAAGAAATATTTTCAAAGGTCACTCCAACAAGCTACAGTGTCTATCAAGTTGCATAGCCTCGTATAGGTTCTTTTTGAGTTCTGTGGGCGCGGACAGTACTGACTACTTGCATATTCACATGCAAAATTGACTTTTTTGTTAAATAGCTACTACTCTTATATAGTAACCTCTATGCATTGATGGCTTCTATTTTTTTTCTTAAATATAAGATCTTTTTTTGACACAAATTAATATAAATGAAGCAGTAAAAAAGTCAAGCTTCTAATTCAATGCTATAAAGAAATAAGGTCACTTTGTTGCATATTTTGGTATTTACAAATAAATCAAAACCCGTTTACTTCCCACTGTCCTAGAATCATAAAATTTGACACAAATAAAAGGTCTTAAATCACAAACATAGTTAAAAATCTAAAATTCGTTAATATGTAGTTATAACACATTAAAAAAAAAGTTAGTCCATCAGTCAACCCTTTTACTCAAGAACACAAGGCAGTATCAATTTGAAATTAAAAACAAATACTAAAGTTTACAGTCACTTAAAGTTGTATAAACTAATAAATGTTCTTCATTGTACACAAAAAAAAAAACTATATCAAAGACACTGATTAGATGCTATACAATAGGCGGTGTTATCGCCGAGAATTGATTTCTGCCACACAACCTAGGGCTAAAGACAAACAAAAAAACACATAGCAAATAAATTAAAACTAACATAATACATACACCTATTCAAACAAAACTGTAGCAGATAGTAGAACATTAAGTATTACAAGAAGAGGATAAGCTAGTTTAAGAATCAGTTAAATAATGAATTTTATTAAGTTTTTTGAATACAGGAAGTGACTGAGCTTTTCTAATAGAGGAAGGTAAGGAATTTCATAGGTTGACTGAGAATACAATCATATAAAATGTGGAATGAGAAGGAACCTTTATTTTTTTATTGGATGAAGACCGTATTTAATAGTGGTATTCAATACACTCTTTTAAATAAACTGGGGTCAAAGAATTAAAGGAAACCATTTCAGTTTTTTCAAGTGGAAGACTTTCCAACGGCAGTCGGCCTAGTTAAAAATAGGGATAAGAAGAGATTGTGCAAGAGAAATTTTAGTTTTAGTTGGAAGAATATTTTTAACCTACGTTAAAACAACTGAATAGAACATCTTCCGGCTGACCTCCTTGATTAGTGGAACCCAGGAGAGAGTTTGATTGAAAAAATATCCTAGGTTTTTAACAGTCACTGTATGGTATGACAACTTCATTAAAATATACAGGTGCTACTGTATACCTGTTGATTTTACTAAGTAAGTGTGAATTACCAATAATTACGCTTTAAGCTGGATTTACTAACAAGCCAAACAACTTACTTCAGCTTGAAATTATATCTAGATCACTATTCATAGAATTTACAGCAGTGTTGAGGTTATATAAAGTAAAAAGAGTGTATATTTGTAGGTCATCTGCATACAAGTAGTAGTGAGAAGAAATGCAATTGGTAATAGAGTTGATAAATAGAGCAAAAAGTAAAGGAGACAACATGCCTAAAAAGTACTAATAACCTAAGGCATAAGGCATGTGAGACTTCATATCATGATGGTAGAACTATCTATACCAGGTATTGGCAACAACCGGCCCACTGTAAAATATGATCCAGCCGCGACACATTTTGAAAAAACCCAATTAAAAAAATATACATCAAATCCTTTGATGTTTGCCGCCTCACTTTTTGATAATCGCCCCACTCCCCTTGCTGATCCAATTCTTTGAGGTTTACCGCCTCACCGGCCACACATCAAAAGATTTGATGTGTTCTTCTCAATTATTCTAAACTAGTTTATTCCAGATTATTCCTTAATTTTGCCTATATAAGCGGGTTGGATGGCCCGAACGTTAGTTCAGTTCTATTTGAGCTACCAAGGTGATAACTTGGACAAGCAATATCCTATCGAACTGCTCGAGCCGTCAACTTACTTTGTGTGCATCTTGAGTGGTTACTAACTATAGTTTGTTATTAAGTTTATTGAACGAAAAGTAAACAAAAAAATTGTCTGGTGGAAAGAAACGAAAAGTAGATACAGAGGGTCGCCAGTTTTAAGAAAAATGGACTAAAGTAAGCCTATTTGTTTCCTGTGTAATGAAACCATTTTTGTTATGAAAGAATTCAATATAAAGAGGCATTACTGAACTAAGCATGCTACGCTGCACTCACTGACAGGACAACTAAGAACAGACAAAATCCAGAAGCTTACCGCAAATTTGGAATAACAGCAACAAATGTTTCATAAACAAAGAACACAACTTGATAATGTTGTAAAAGCTAGTTTTATAGTTAGCTCAAAATTAGCAAAGGCATTAAAACCATTTGCCGAAGGAGAATTTATCAAGGAGTGTATGTTAGAAGTTTGCGGTATTTTGTGTCCTGAAAAGAAAAATGAATTTGAAAAAACTGTTGTTCGACGTATAGAAATGATGGCTAATGATATAAAAACAAAATTGACTGACCATATGGCAGGTTTTGAATCATAGCATTAGACGAGAGCACCAATTTTTCTGACAAAGCTCAACTGGCTGTATTTATTTGAGGTGTTAATATGGAGTTCACTGTTACTGAGGAATTGCTTGCTTTACAGCCGCTAAAAGGAACCACTACAGAAGAAATTATTTTTATTGAAGTTCAAAAGGTATTTACGAGTTTTGGCTTGCCATGGTCAAAATTAATTGGAGTATGCACTGATGGTCAGCTTACGTAAAGGTTTTATCGGAATTTTGAGTGAAAAAACAAAAGAATTAAATGTGCAAAAAGATGATTTGATAGTCCTTCATCGCATTATCCACCAACCGAACTTGTGTTCTAAGTCCATTCTACTCCAGAATGTTATGAATGTGGTAGTAAACACCATCAACTTTATTCGATCCCATTATTTATTAACCATCGTCAGTTCAAGGCGTTTTTGGATGAAATATCAGCTGAATATAACGACGTAACATATTATTGTGAAGTCAGATGGCTGAGCAAAAGAAAAATGTTGAAACGGTTTTACGAGCTTAGAAATGAGATAGCAGACTTTATAAAAAGAAAATATAAACCACTATCTGAATTAAGTGACACAAAATGGATATGTGAGTTAGCATTTCTAGTTCTCTTACATCTTACAAGCTATTTGAATGATTTAAATTTAAAACTTGAAAAACAAGGACAGTTAGTAAATGATTTGTACAGCCATTTGAAAGTGTTTCAGATCAAACTACGCTTGTGGGAGTCACAGATGCTGTCTGGTAACAGTTACCATTTTAACACACTCTCTGACTATGAAAATATTGCTTATGCTCAGTATGCTGAAGAACTCAAGTTACTGTCGGAACAATTTTCGAACAGATTGAGCGACTTCAAAAACATGGAAGACTGTTTCAGTTTATTTGCTACTCCAACAAAATGTTATGTACAAAATACTCCAATACACTTACAAATGGAGTTGATCGAGATTCAAGAAAATTCACTCCTATATTCCAAATTTGAAGTGCGATTTCTACAAAAATACCTAGAAAAAGACTATAATTTGGAAAATTCTTTACGTATCAAATCCAAATATCGATGGATTAGTTTCCCCAATTCAAGCTCAAGTGTCTCATTGATGTTGGTGTATTTAACTTTCGTAGTTTGTAACAATTGCAAATTTAACGATTTGATTATAATGTACCATTTTTTTAAATTAGTACTTTTAAACGCGGCCCGCGAACGTATTTGCACTCTAACATTTGGCCCACAACATGTCGAAGTTTGCCCATACCTGATCTATACTCGAACTTTGCAAATTTTTGGCCATAGGTAAAAAACTATGCCATAAAAACAAGCCCGTTATATTAACCGCACTTGCTGTAGTAACTTTTACATTCTTACAGCCATATCCGCCCCCATTTCCAATAATTCAAGAATAAGTTGTTTATACCACTAAGGTGGTAAACAAGTTTGCGATGTGTGTAAGCGGTCACCGTAGCCTATGAACGCTTTTGCAACACCTGGGTCATCACTCGTGCGTTGCCGACCCTATAACTTATTTCTTGGAGAACCCCATACTGTAGTCCGTCGAGAAAGCTTTGGCCCCTGCCAAGCCTTTTCCACAACCTTAGAGTTCGCGGGAAGAAGATTCTCTGAAACCGCACTGTACGTGACCATTTAGGTTCTAAGGTGTGAGGATGAATTCCCTGCCGATGGTGATCGGTGCGATGGTAGAAAGTAGCCGTAGGCATCATTACGAACAATTTCTCAGAAACCATCCCATTATACAAGCGGTAGAACACACACTGAATGCTTGAGAATTTATATTAGCTAGATAATTTTAGCTAGATATCCTTCCGTAGGAACATGCATACACCGGCATGACTCACAAAATGTGCTTGAGTTTGTAGCCGGGATTGTACACTAGGTATGATGTATTGGCCGGGCAGGATATCTGCGTCTCCGTTAAAAAGAAGATGGTCGGCTGCGCAGTCTCTAGGTGGTGGTGCACTGGGTTAAGATTAGCGTGAATACCCCTTATGTTGCAAAAGTCCACAGTGAATGTGGATGGAGTAGCCGCTAAAAATACTCTTTACTTCTTTTTTTTACATTTCTCATTTTTTTTTTAAAGTTAAACAGCTAAAGGGACGAACAGTGCGGTACCAAAGCTTCGAAAGCTTGTCGAAGATAGTACGGTTGCTAGCGCGGCGGGCGGAAGAGCCCCCGGTCCCCCTCTGTTGTAGTAGCCGGGGCCACAACCCTCTCATTCTCCGGCACGACTACTACTTCAGAGATGGCGAAATGTTGGCGGTTCAGCCTCCCAGGGTGGAGATTAAGAAAAGATTAAGACAGAGACGATATACATTCATACAAAATCTGATCTTGATGAAATCAAAAATGATTGTGTCTGTATTATAATTAATTCAAGTACCTACTATGAGTTACGTAGTTTTTTTTTCATTTACCTAGTAGGTTCTTAGGTAGTAGATTTACTTTAGAACAAAACTGAAAAATATGAGTGGCAAAAACTCGAGTACTTTGTCCAAACTAATTTTTAATTAAAAGTTACATACTTTTAAGTTTCTTTGTTTTTTTTATATGGTTGGAAAAATGAGTAGGTAGTGTACAAAATTGACGACCTTGTCTAATAACTCTCTGAAGCAACATACACCTGAGAAAAAACAAACGAAACTTCGTAGACGTACTACGTATTATACCTATATTATTGTATAACTATCTTCTTTAAATCGATTTGTGTGGAGGCTGGGGCTAGGATATCCTATCTAAAAATAGTAAGCCACAGCCCTAGGAATACCGTGCGCGCGCAATCCAGGCAAATTCAAGGTAAAATAGATTGCTTTAAAATAGACTGCTTTGTTGACTAAACTTCTTTCGCAAAAAATATAACTTAATTTGGTAAAACCTACAATACTTTTCGTGTCACTTAAAATGGCTTATTCCGTAGATCATAGAGGCCACTTATTAAGAATATTAGAAACTTATTGGCAGTTAAAAAAATATAGAACACCTTTAGTAACATAGAAAGGAAATTCAAATCAGTAAAATTATATGTCCGTATGTAAATCCGATATGATGAAACACATCACGAGCATGAATACCTACAATTACCGCTTTAAAACTAAGATTTGTGCAAGATCGCGTAAAGGCGCAGTTTTTATGAAAATCTCAAAATATATCATCTACAAAAATATAAGTTAGAAAGTTTGCTGCTGTCTAGTGCATTAGTTTATTGGGTAATTTTCAATTATTGTATTAACGAGACAGAAAATTTGATTGAAAACAAGGATAGCACGATATGTAACAAAGCGTGCGTGAGTAGTGCAGTTACGTCTCACTTAGGTTTTTATTGAAATACAAGAAAAAAAATTATTATACACCAGTGTTCATGTCAGGGGTATTTATTTCCGAATACACGGGTACGCGACCCCGCTGACCAGCTATCCCTAGGTGGTGTCGGGTTTATCGTCCGCAAGTCCCTCGTCAACAATATCATTAAAAGTTGACAGTGTCTCGACCAGGGTAGCGTACCTGATACTCAGAATATCAAAACGATATTCGCTGAAGGTCATACAGGTTTACGCGCCGACTTCGACACACCCAGACGACGTAGTGGAGGAGATGTACGAGGACATTTCTAAAGCCATACACTCCTCCAAAACACACTATAACGTCGTGATGGGGGACTTCAACGTGAAACTAGGCAAACGAAGTGGTAATGAGCTTAGAGTGGGGCAATTTGGATATGGACAACGGGACCCCAGAGGGCAGATGCTGGCCGACTTAATGGAAACGGAAGGCCTATTTATGATGAATTCCTTTTTCAAGAAGCGCCCCCACAGGAAGTGGACCTGGATGAGTCAGGATGGTTGCACAAAGAATGAGATTGACTTTATCATGTCGACGGAAAAGCAAGTGTTCAATGATGTCTCTGTGATCCACACGATCAAAACTGGGAGTGATCACCGTATGGTAGGAGGCACATTTAACCTCAACATAAGGCTTGTTAGGTCTCGACTGATAAAGTCCACGCTCCGACCCACAACCATCCAAATCCAAAACCCAGAATACTTTCAGCTCCAACTCAAAAATCGCTTTGAATGCTTAAAGGAAGATGCATCAGTGGACGATACCAACGACATGTTTGTGGAAACTGTCCATATGGTTGGGTCTAAGTTCTTTAAAACCCACCGTACAAATAGAACAAAAAGACTCTCGGACCATACTCTAAGACTTATGGACGAGAGACGAAAACTTAGGCTGCAGTCTTCGGATGATGCAGTGTCATATCGGCGGCTTAATAGACAGATCTCAAAATCACTTGTACACGACAAATGCCACTTTAATACATTGCGTATTGAGGAGGCAATAGAACGGAACAAAGTTTCCAAAGTGTTCGAAAGCCTCAGTAGAGCTTCCCAACGAGTGGGCCTCAAGATGAACATGGACAAGACGAAAATCATGTCGAATGACACCTGACCAATAACTGTTGGGAACTCTACACTCGAAGTTGTTGATGAATACGTATACCTAGGACAAACTGTTCGATTAGGTAGGTCCAATTTCGAGAAAGAGGTTAATCGCCGAATCCAACTCGGTTGGGCAGCGATCGGAAAACTGCGTTCTATTTTCTCGTCCCAAATACCCCAGTGCTTAAAGACAAAAGTCTCCAACCAGTGTGTGTTGCCAGTGATGACTTACGGCACTGAGACGTGGCCGCTAACTATGGGCCTTGGCCTTATACGAAAGCTCAAGGTCGCTCAGCGGGCGATGGAAAGAGCTATGCTCGGAGTTTCCCTACGTGATCGAATCAGGAATGAGGAAATCCGTAGGAGAACTAAAGCCGCCGACATAGCTCACCGAATCGCAAAACTGAAGTGGCAATGGGCAGGGCACATAGCTCGAAAAACCGATGGCCGTTGGGGGAAGAAGGTTCTCGAGTGGCGGCCACGAACCGGAAAGCGCAGCGTGGGACGGCCCCCCGCTAGATGGACAGATGACCTCGTAAAGGTAGCGGGGAGCCGTTGGTTACAGGCGGCACAGAGTCGCACGCTGTGGAAAAAGTTAGGTGAGGCCTATGTCCAGCAGTGGACGTCAATGGGCTGATATGATGATGATGATAATGATGACACCAGTGTTAACAAAAAATGCTTTTGGTGAGGATTTAAAGCACTATCACGGCTATGCTTTACCAAAGTTGTAAACTAATAGCACTTAAAAGACTTATTTGCCAACACATTTAAAAAAAGAGTTAACAGGATTAGTTTAGGAATATTTTTATCGAACAAAGGTTCATTAATTATGTTTTCACAGTCATTAAATTTCAGTCAGATCGAGTGAATGGATCCGGAGAAATCCTTGCCGAAAAAAATCTATTTAGGTAGTAGCCTCTTAATGATAAAAAGTGGAACTGACTGTTTTTCTAACGCTTATGAATTTTTTAAAACGTGTTTTGCATTAGGTTAGTTTGTAACGAAAGTCAGTAAAATCATTATTTATTTATTTATTCAACACACAAAACAGTATGTGACAATGAGTGTAACAATATCTTAGATCTAAAGTCTTTAATCTAGACACATACCAAAACATGTATGTTGTTGCAGAACAATTTACATAAACCAGGACAGTTATACACTTGTTTAATATAAATGCCTAACCTTGAATACATAACAAATATATATCCATATATATATACATACACATACATACATACATATACACAAACATACATATACATATCAATGTACATAAAATATTGCTAGTTTGCTACTTATCTATTTATGATAAAAAAAAAAAAAATGCTCGACTAAAATTTAGCTAACTATAATTTTTAACAAACAAATAATAAATCCCGTTTTATTGTTAAGTGACCTTATCGACATCCCTGTGAAAATGTTTGAGAGAAGATTGAAATATATCTATATTTTGGTTAGTAGAGCTAAGTTCATTATACAAACGACACATTCTTACAAGAGGATTAAAGAAAGAAGTGTTATTTTTAAATACATTCAAAGTAAAAGTTTTAGAGTTTCGACAGCGGTGACTTGTCTTAAACATGATAAATGATAAAAGATTAGCATCCATTGTCGAATGCAATATCCTATGCAAACGAACTAGTAAAGCTAGCTCCCGTCTTTTGTGAAGTGTTGTCACATTAAAATATTTGCACCTGCTATTATAGTCTATTAGCATGCGAGATTGACCCGATCTCCAACTTACTGTTCTGAGACATCGTCTCTGAATACTTTCAATGCGGTTACTATGTATTTTATAATGAGGTGTCCAAATTATGGATGCATATTCAAGGATACTTCTTACTAAACTATAATAAAGTGAAAGAAAAACCTTAGGCTTTTTAAAATCCTTAGAATTTCTTGTAACAAAACCAAGCATCTGATTTGCTTTTTTAATTATATATTCATAGTGCTCCCTAAATGTAAGTTTACTATCAAAATAAACTCCGAGGTCTTTAATGGCTTCTTTTCTTTCCAATACATGATCATTAATCTTATAGTTGTATAAAATTGTGCTCTTTTTAGTAGTAAATGTAATTGCATTACATTTATTTGCATTTAATAACATATCGTTGTCTATACACCACTCTTCAATTTTGTTTATATCTCTTTGCAAAATCACAGAATCATTCATTTCAGAAACGACTTTAAATACTTTCAAATCATCAGCATACATTAAGCATTCGGACTGTATGGTTTCGACTAGGTCATTAATGAAAATTAGATTTTTTGTCACCAGTGCATTGACTATAATTTTTAGTTAAGTAAATAGATGTTATTACAAAACGGTAAAAGCGTTCACCTACATACAACCAACAGTAGTTTTCTAATCGCTATTTTGGCATAAATTACTAATAAAGTATGGACCAAATACATTTTATAGTAATGGGTAAGCAATTGTGTAATTAATTAAAGTTCATTTGCTTGCAATTAGCTTCAAGCTTGCACTACAGCCAATAATATGACTGTTGATATTTTATCATTAGGCAGGCAGGTTAAGACTGCGATATAAAGGCTAGATTGCGCGAAAACACCGTTTTTGTGCAAATTTTGTTGCTAAACTATAGCATCTCTAACTAAAGGATTGAAAAAAAAATGTTATAAAACTTTTGTCTACGTTATCCTTACTGAATGATTTTCTTTTATTGTATTTAATTTAATAACAAATCTGAAAGTGACCATTGTTTCAATACTTGTGCCAATTTTTAAATCGTGTATTGCACTTGCTTGTAATGAAAGTTGTAAATAATTAAGTAGAATAGCTTGTTATCTAGTGCATTGACTCTAACTTGTAGCAATAAGACAAAAAATGTGACCGGAAAGCGATGTAAGAACGGTTAAAACGTTTAATTCCTTACAAAAAACTTTAAGTTTCAAAGCTTCATTATGGCATAAATAACTTAAGAAGAATATAACGAATACGTCTCACAGTAATGTATATGACATTATGTAATTATTTTTAGTTCATTTACATGCACATCGTTAGTATTACAGAATTTAGCTTTTTGGCCTATATCGCCCTCTTAAATAAAATAGTTAAAAATACCCAATGGAGTCCCTTTTTGATAATTTATTATATACTACATAAATAAGAGATATCAGTTAAACCACAGAATAAGCAATAGTAAAGTTTTCTTCTGATACATAACTGTTTGGGTTATCTAAATAAAGATGAAAATATAAAAATGTGGCACTTAAAAAATACGTGGTTCTCGGGGTTCTCTTCAAAGAATGCAACATGCTCTATGTATTTTTGTGCTTTATAGGTTTTTTAGTAAATGGGTCATGAAATTTCGAAAATAGGTCACCGAGGTTTTATTCTACGGCGACGATCATGTGAAATGTAGTTCACATCCAGGCGCTTCATCTATGTTCATCTGTGGCAAGTCTAGGTACATGTTGACCCGCTCATAATATTGATTTATGTGGAAGCTGCATCTAGATGCAACGACAATAAATACCCAGTATATGAGTCCCCTTGCGCGCGCAACCTATGCAGTTTCAGGGGTCAATTGCATGTAATTTTAGACAGCCGAAGTAGCTGTAGAACCAAATCTAAATGTACCTCGAGCCAGACCTAATTACTTTTAAATTGTTATTTTGAAGCATATATAATGTGCATAACGCATTCTAAGTTGCCGGTTATGTTTTCAATGCGCATTTTTATTTTTGCCGCCTTTTCTCGATAGCGCATCTGGCACGTACTGACCTGTTGCGCGTATAAACAAATAAAGTGGTATAGGCGTTTATGCTAAAGGCCAAAGCTAGTTTCGTTTTGTGTGGTATCACTTGTGGTTTCTTGCTTCTTAAATTATAATGCGGATAATATGTACATTTTATGTGAATTTAATTAATAATGGAAAACTAAGAAAAGGACTTCTGTTACGTGAATGTCGGTAAGTACATAGATATAATATGTTGGTATTCTATTAGGTCATTCATCGCTATTTACCGTGATCGGAAAAAATCATATTCATTCATTAAATAAATTAATTAATATTTTTGGTCATTTCACACAGCTCCGCCGCGCCGTCTGGCCTCAAAGTAGGCAAAGCTTGTATTATGGATATCAAACAACGGATACAAACACATATAAATATTACTTTTTTTTTTGTTAAATTTATACAATTATTAAATTTACCTAATAAATACTTGGTTACCTATTTACTGTCATATTATGGACGATTCTGCAATTGCGGCTGTGGTAAAAAGTGACATATGATTACAATTACAACGCGTGTTAAGTAGCGAAATGTTTATAATTGCTGATATTTATTGCACAGCAGTTTGTTTAAAAAAAATTAAGTCGAATTCACCTTAAATTGGGTTTAGACAACATATGAAAAAAATGTTAGTAACTAATGCGTGTTTAGGTGTGGTCTTTATTAAAGTACAAGTATTCCTGCTATAGCAAATTATAGTTGCGTTCAAATGTAATAGATTTTTTATAAGTATTACTAAGTCTAAACTCGCGGTTAATATTAACAAATACAACTAAGTATAATTCGCACGCATTCATAATGGGACGGAACCTTATTAAAGTGAATTAAAAATTGATGTGAAAAGTGATGTAAAGTTTATATTTGTACAATCATAAGAGTTTACCGACGCTACAGTTCGAAAGACGTTCGGGTATGCCCTAGTCAGTTTTAAAAGGGTGCATTCCATTCTGAACGCGCGCGGATTATATCTTTACAATATACAGTTAGAACCACAAGTCTTGGAGTTGTAATGTTTGAAGATGCGCATGTAAGTAGGTACACTGAGCCACATAAGTGTTTAAAATTATTATACCAATTTTTACACATTATTTTAATAATTTGTAGTACAAAGAAATTCGCCAATAAGCCAATCCTAGGTTCGGGTTTAACTGATAACTAATAGGTGAACGCAAGCACGGGGGTAGATCAATAAGTAAGTGTGAGACTGCAATCTGCGCAGATGACCTTCAAACCTCAAGAGCCGTGGGTCAAACTAGACAAGTAAATTATTAGTATAAATTTCCAAGGATTTAGAATAAGCTTGTGTTTTAATTACTTACATTTTTTCGAATTAGATCAACACGTCTAGCGTTGAATATCGATTTGGCTTTCGATATATTCTATGCTATTATTTTGCGTAGACCACTTTTGGTTTTTCAACTTACAATTTTTTGTGAAGAAAAACCATAATATTTTTATATATAAACAGAATAATCTATGGTTTTATGCAAAATTAAATTACAAATTATTTTACTTTCTACATACATAACATCATGCTTTTTTCCGCAGTGGTACACTAGACAAATACCTAGAAATAGACTTTCACTTGTTACCACAAAGTCGAATGTCGCTATTATTTTCGTTCCTAGATGTCCGAATCACCAAGAGAAGCTGACGGTCTACTGCTGGACATGTCGGCGATGCATCTGTCACCAGTGCGCGCTGTGGGGGGGCATGCACTCGGGGCACACGTTCAAACCGCTCGAAGAAGTGTACGATCAACACATGACTCAGATCCGGGAGGAAGTTTCCCAACTGCGCCGCCGGCTTATGGAGCTCATCAGTCTGGTGCAGGATGTGGTAAGTTTAGTTACTTACATATAGATCAGTCTGCTGTACTACTGTCATTCCATTGATTGCATTCCAGAGGCTTGAAAAGTAAGAGCAGCTCGTCATGTTATTAGCATAGTATTTCATAACTTTGACGATTCAAAAGTGTTTGTAAAAACCAAATTTGAATAAAAAAAATTGACTTTGACTTAGTACAACATGTGGTTTTTTGCATATCATTAATCTATTGTAATGCAGTTATGTTTATCTCCCATAATTCGGTACGTTTTGCCGAAATGCGAAAAAGAGTTTTCGTGGAGAATGGAAAATTAGATTTTCTAATTTTACTTTTATCATGTTTTATAAAAATTACTTTTTTTACACACCTAAAAACATGCTTACCAATTTTTTTTGCAATATTTTTGTTAATAGTTATAGGTATAAATAAAATAACATGTTAATGCTATAAATATTCCATTTAAGGAGCGCAATGTAGAATCCGTGCGCGCTGCTAAAGACGAACGTGTGCGTGAAATCAGAAACGCAGTGGAACTGATGATATCCCGGCTGGATTCCGCACTCAAGGCCAAACTATTGACTCTGATGGGCCAAAAGAACGGCCTTACCCAGGAGACTGAGCAACTAGAGCATTTGCTGCAAGAGATCGAACATCAGCTGCACACCAGCACAAGGTGAATCTTTAGCGAATCCTTTTCAAGTAATATTGCGATGTTCAATTGCTGACTCATTATTTGTTTGCAGATCGGAACTAATAGCAAAGAGCGGCGAATTGTCTAAGATGATAAATCAGGTTCGCAAAAAACCTATGGCCAGCTTCGTTACAGCTCCTGTACCGGCTGATTTCCATAGGTAAATAATTTTAAGTGTGTAATATGGTCGCTTCTACGTTACATTCTTCGTGTGTTGCCAACCCTTCAACAATCTGATTAGTCCCTTCTTGACTGAATACTACGACCTCGTAGTTCATTCCACACCTTAAGTGTTGTCGGGAGGGAGCTTATCTGAAGCCGCATTGTGCGTGACTATTTATTTTCTTAAATGAGAGGGTGAACTTGTCGCTGGCACAGGCAAGTAATGCAATGGTAGATGGTAGGCATATGCATCACTTCAAGCAATTCCCTAGGATTCTTAGGACATACCCCATTATTCAAACGATCACAAACACACGCAGGGAGGCAAAGTCTCCTGAGATTTAAACATTTAATATAGTTTGTAAATTTGGGACTGTCGATAGCCTCGCATTTGAACCAAGTTGGTGCCAAAATCACACCTTCATTATCTGCTTTAATTTATTATTATGTGGTTTTTTTATTATACATAATTAATAATTTTTCAATAGTGAAATTGTACCGAGCTACGACACCAGCACTTTCCCTCTGATGAACTTCACGCAACTACAACACGCTGCAGCACCAGTATACTCAGCCCCGTTGCATGTCAATGGCCTCTGCTGGCGGCTTAAAGTATATCCAGATGGCAACGGCGTCGTCCGCGGAAATTATCTGTCCGTCTTTCTCGAGCTAAGCGCCGGACTACCAGAGACATCCAAGTGAGTTATTACATCCTGGTATTTCATATCTACTCGGAACCTTTTATACTCCTATATTGTGAGTATTTTTTAGTATTTTTACAATACACCGCCCCAAATTATATTACTATTCAATAAATCAATTACGTCCTTAAAGCTTTATGGTATCTAAAAAAGGAACTTACTGAAAACTTAAAATGTATTTAAATGCTTTGTGATCATCTAAAAAAATTGAAATTTTTTACCATAAAGAAATGTAGTAAGTAGAAACTAAAATAAAATTATGTTAATTAAAACAGTTATTTTCATAAATTAACTGACGGTATTTCATTATTGTCAGCAGTCATATGAGGGCACGGAAGAGGTAAGTGTGCCGAAAGGTGTCAGAATGCGTTGTATGTAGCTGCATTATTATGTGTGCGCATGCCTGATACGTAATAACTTTACCTCCTATCTGAACATTTACTGTGCGCTTATCCTTTGCTACCCATGAACAATAGCTTAGTTGCAGGTAGAATGTGGCTCACATACCGAATATTATTGTACTAAATAGAAAACTTCTTGGAATAATATTGTAAAAAACTGTTGCTTTTAAAACCCATTATTTCGTATTTTCTTGGTTTTCAAGTGAGATAATTCGACGCACACGTCGCTACAACCATAGATATAGGATGTAAAACATACACAAAGTCAGTTTATTGACGATACCAAAAAAAAATTGCGAAAGTGTGTTAGTAACTCTTTGTGTGGGTTGAGAATAATGTTGTCTGCGTACACTATCGACATTGTGCTTTATCGATATATTTATGTCTGTTCTCCATTTTTATGTTCAAGATACCTTCGTGTAAAATTTTATTAGAATCGATGCAAATGCGGCGGCATTATAAGGCTATGACATACGGACTGACATGTCGAGTTTACAAGGGTCCGTTTTTGCCATTTGGCTACAAAACCCTATGAAAGAAGTCTTAACCACGTGCGCTCAAGTAATATTTGTAAGAAACATTTTTGAAATTAAATTACTCTGGATGTTGATAAATAATTACGGGAAAACGTATCGATATACTGATACTTATGACGTCATCGTTTTGTCAAGCCCTAGCGTTACCAAAAATTTTACAATTTTACTTAAAATAACATTATTTAGAACCATTCTATATGAAATCATACCACGTTTTACAAAGAAAAGCAATATAATAACGTAAAAACTGTTTTCTGAGGCAATTTTAAACAGATATGCGACAAAATATGGTTTGAAAAAAATACGTGAGAATGTCGTATTTACCTGTGTGTAAAGTATGATTGTCCGGGTTTTTTCTTCCTGTGACGGAACAATTAGGTTTGCAACAAGATACTATACCTAAGCTCTAAACGTTTAAGTCCTTTATTGTCAGGATTGACCTAATAATCAACGAAACCCGTGATGTCAACAAACAAACAAGTTACTATGGGTTTCTAATCGAAAAATAATGTATATATTAGATATGGTTGTCTGTCTCTTTTTCTCATGTGCAGCGTTCATGTAATGAGTGTATCTCTTTTCCTCGCTGTGTTGGTCTTTAGCGTAGCGAAAAAATCCTAGGTCTGTGGCTACAACAGTCTTCTTTTGATCACGGCTAGTGCAGCCTGGCCAAAATGTGTAAACCCTGAAAATACAAAATAACATTCTTGTAATGGAAAATATAATTTTATATAATATAGTATCCGTGATACATATTGGTCCCTAAAGAGTCCCATTTTATCTGTGATCTTTATATATTTTATAAATTTCTAAATCGGAATATATTTTAAAAAGGAAAGCTTCTCAGAAGTTGTAAACATTTTTAGGCAATCATCTATTTCATAATTATCACACTCAATTAAAATTTTGATGTTTTCGCTCATAAATGTGTATATATACTGTTACGTTTAAAATATTTTGTATATTTCTAATACATTTACTACTTGTAGAATTTCAGTATTTATATTTTATCAAGAAGTTGGTCTTAAGAAAAAACCTTTCCTTATCACATTGCAATGTACTTTATGCTTTCATGTAACTACATCTTGTCAGTAATGCTTACTCTGTAAATTTGATAATTTTATTTTTTATTTACTGTTATAAGTACCATTAGCGAATAAAATACTATACATTACTAGGGATTACAAAAGTATGTTTTTTCGTTGTTTTGAATGTAATGTAAAAGAACAAAGCTCAAGTTTATATATTAGAAGTAGTATAGGCCGCGGCACCTAAGTCTAGCGGTGAGCGAAACGTGGAGTGGATGTTTGCGCATGAGTACTGTCGCGTAAGATATATTAATAAATTTATTTTATAATCTTTTATGTATTAATTGTAAAAATATATTAAACATTAGAAAAACGCGATAAAAAAAATTAGACCAGAGCGGGAATATTTTTTTTATTAATTATAGGTTCCTTTTACCCTATTTGTATGTTAATCACCTCATACGACAGCTCAATGAGAATATGTGCAATAAAAAACCACCGGTTCGGAATGATTTTCTACCGAGAAGAACTGGCAAGAAACTCAGCAGTTAATCTTTTATATTTTTTTTTAACTTAATACTAAAATGCAATATAGCCTTATAACATAATATAATACACAATGTTTTAATTTAAAAAAAATATTTTAAATGCACCAATACCAATACAAATTAATGAGTTCTAATTCTCCAAAGCATATTAAACTTTCGTTGACATATATGTATTTTAAATTTATTTGGAGATCAATTAACCACATGATCAGGAATTTATTGTAAAAGTATTTATATTGCATTGCAAAAGGGCTATGTACCTTCTGAAGACGACATTTTGGAAATACCAATTTATCCTAATTCCTTGTATTAACACTGTGTAGGTCACTATTTTTAGCAAATAAGTGATAACTTTTCCGTACGTACATTATACAAGTTAAGATATATTGGCAAGGAACAGTTAAAATATCAATTTTCTTAAATAGTTCCCTAAGAGAAATTCGAGGTTATAAAACCATGTTCCCGGCTACGGTAGCGGTCGGTATAACGGTGGGTAGAGGGTGCTAGGAATCTCCGGGTTACGACAAACGGCTTTTAAGCCATGTATATAAGCTGATCTCTAGAGTCGTCGCGAATCGTCTCGCTGGAAGACTTGACGAGTGTCAGCCACCAGAACAGGCTGGGTTTCGGAAAGGCTTCAGTACCGTAGATCAGATTCATACTGTACGGCAGATTATACAAAAAACTCAAGAGTATAATCAGCCGCTGTGTATGGCGTTTGTGTATTACGAGAAAGCGTTTGACTCCATCAAAACCTGGGCTGTGCTTGATTCTCTGCAGCGATGTCGTATAGACTGGCGATATATTGAGGTGCTGCGATGTCTTTACAACGCTGCTACGATGACCGTCCAGTTCCAGGACCATAGGACAAGTGCCATCCAGCTGCGTAGAGGTGTAAGATAGGGGTACGTTATATCCCCGAAACTGTTCACCAATGCGCTAGAAGATGTCTTCAAAACCTTGGACCGTGCTGGCCGGGGCATAAACATAAACGGCGAATACATCGTACACCTAAGGTTTTGCCGACGACATTGTTATTATGGCAGAGTCATTGGAAGAATTGAGCGAAATGTTACTCTCCCTAGATGAATCCTCTCGACGAGTGGGCCTTGGCATGAATTTGGACAAGAGTCATGTTCAACCAACACGTCGCGTCGTGCCAATGCCAGTATACGTCGCGGGTACCTTACTCGAAGTTGTCCAGGATTACGTGTACCTTGGACAAAAAATCCAACTTGGCCGGAACAATTTTGAATAGGAAACCGACAGGAGGACCCAGCTGGGGTCATACCGCAAAGTCTTTGAACAGTACGTCCTACCAGTCATGACTTACGCCACCGAAACGTGGACTCTTACAGCAGGGCTGGTCCACAAGTTCAAAGCCACACAGCGCGCAACGCAGCGAGCTATGCTTGGAGTGTCTCTAAGGGATCGAATCCGAAATGAGGACATCCGGAAGAGAACCAAAGTTACCGACATAGCTCGCAGAATTAACAAGCTGAAGTGGCAGTGGGCTGGCCACGTCTGTCGGAGGACCGATGGCCAATGGAGCAGACGTCCTAACGTGGAGACTGCATATGGGAAGGCGAAGCGTGGGACGCCCTCCAGCCCGGTGGACCGACGACCTCAAAAAGGTGGCTGGTGGTGGCTGGATGCGGAAGGCAGAGGACCGGGAGAAATGGCGCGCCATAGAGGAACTTATGTCCAGCAGTGGACCAATATAAGCTGATATGATACAATAGGTTTTCCCTCTTGTCAATATTTTTTTATTTTACTTAAATACTCAATTCGTTGTAAATGTATATTATACAACGAATGACAAGTATCCATACAACCTAATAATCTATGTATTTACATGGAAGTAATATGATGTTTATACGGGATATGTACAATTTCGCTTGTTGCGGATAATACCAGGCAAATACAAATGCGTCAGTAACGTAAATGAAACAATTACCTAGTATTTTTCCCACATATCTAGTAAAATTGTTAGTAGACGTAACCTTGACAAAGTGTAGCTAATGAATTAACATAACATAAATACTATATTTCTCATTTATTCAACATTACATTTGACTTAGCGTCAAACGAACGAATACAAATTTTGTTTATGACACAATAGTACAGTATTTAATTTAATTTATTGTAATAGTACATATAAACAACTAAAATCATTTTTATCGTAAGTATTTCCCCATTTCAAGGCTACATAGACCATTTGATCACGAACGCATTCTCTGAGCTGGAAAACACAGTATGTACGTACAACACACAATACTAAATAAAATATCAAGACTACAATTCTCTGGATAATTTTATGTGAAAGAATTTGTTTCCGCGACAGTACACATAATGATGATGTTTATAACGCGTCATAACTAGCGGTCATAAAACCGGAGGTAAGTTAAAAATCGGTTTTACGATTTTAATGTAGTGAATCAGGATTTAGTTTCTTTGGAAATTTTGTCATATACCTACACTAAAACACACCAAATTTTCAGGGCAGTTAGATAAATATTGTAAATACAAACAACAAAAATACATTTTTATATACATGTAGAAAAAATTTTGGAATGTAATGTATGATAGAATAATATACGATTCTGATAAATCTAAAACATAATAAATGATTCAAAATAAAAGAAATAAAAAGAAAAATGTGTGTAAACCCGGTTTACCCACTTTTTCAATTTCGGTAAAACCAGTTTTGTGACCACTAGTGGTGATGGTTTGAAAGAAAGTGGGGTGCACTCGCACCCGGCGTCCCTAAATCAAACACATCTAAAAAATGAATTCTGCGCAGTCAAGGTCAGCACTAAACTTAGGTGTCGGCATGTATAACAACCTATGTTTATAACTTATTTCGTAAACTTTCGTTTAAAGTACTGTCTATTCCTATAAAAAAAATGAAGCCGCGCAGATTAAGTTAAATTTTAAGACACTCACTTTACATACGAGGAGCTGAGGTAAGTTGGTGTTCTATCAAAAAAGAGGGCAAGAAATAAAAAAACTTCGAATTGTACCATTACTGCACAAACAATATCCTAATAGGTTGCTTTAGGTTTAGGGCAAATTTCAATTCTAAATATTAAATATTTATATAGGTATGTATAGTATTTCTTTAGAAAATAGGTGTTCTCCGACGTATTGTTACTTTTCCAAGCAGATACGAGTATCGAGTAGAGATGCTGCACCAAGTGTCGCGGGACCCGTCCAAGAACATAGTGCGGGAGTTCGCATCCGACTTCGAGGTTGGCGAGTGCTGGGGCTACAACCGCTTCTTCCGGCTCGACCTGCTCGCTAGTGAGGGCTATCTCAATCCTGACACGGACACTCTGATACTCAGGTACAACATCCAACATTTATTGATAACAAGCTGCTGATAGGATTGTAAATGTGACCAAAATATAATGAGGAAACGCTAAGTGATCTCACTCGATTATTTCTAAACCATACACAATATCGAAATACTGGTCATTGATCCTGAAAGTTCTTCACGAGCTCTATTAAATGATATCAATAATGGTTTATAAAATAAATTGGATTTATCCGAAAATTTTATGTTTTCAGCTTTCATACATCATGGCACTCATCGCATGATACCCAAATTTTTGCCTTGTACACTTGTACACTATAGTTTTTCCTGGACAAGTGTTGCCGTAAACCAATGACATCTCATTCATTATGGTCGCAACTGATTTTTCTTGCTTGGTAAGAAACTTTATAACGGCACGATATTTGATTTTTTTCCATATTTCACTTTTCACTCCCGATTATGTTGCTTGGTTGACGATAGCTCAAAGACCAATAGCTAATAACAATGAAACCTCGTTTTCATACTAATTATGAGTCACTGAACATGTTAGGATCCTAATGAACCTAATCACCCCTCTCCAACCCTCGTATTCCGCAAACTTAAAAACGCTCCCTCGTAAATACATATTTCTAATTAGATAAAGGTTAATAAAGCTTTGTGTGGAAGATAAAGTGTCCTCTACCCAAAGGTTTTTTGGAAGAGATCGCTTATTAGCGATAAGACCGCCAATTTGTCATCTTTTTGCTTATTTGAATAGTGTGTTCTTTTTTTATGCCCAATAAAGTAAATTAGTATTATTATAAGTGACATGTTCTGGGTAGGTTGCTAAAGTTAGAAATTAGGACTTAAGCTGTTCTTTGAAAACGCTCAAAGACTGTGCTTGTCTGATCGTGTATGGTTCAGAAATAATCGAGTGCGATCACTTATCGTTTCCACCCTGTATATGTAATAAGTAATCGTATGTTTGACTCTCATTAAACTCAAATCTTAAATTAGAGATTTGAGTGTTTATTAAACTGAATCAACCTTGTGTAGATTCCAGGTTCGTCCACCGACGTTCTACCAGCGCTGCCGCGATCAGCTGTGGTACATCAATCAGCTGAACACCATACAGAATCAGCACATATTGCAGATCAATGACCTTAAAGAGGTAATTTATTGAGTCAATGCTAATATTTGTATGTGTTGAAAAATCACTACTCTCTCCTTATTTCCAGTTTAAATACCAAAGATTCTTCTAAATGACACAATAGTTTAAGTAAAAAATGAGCAAATATCGAATAAGAGTTAAGTTAATTTTGTAGCCTAAACTACTGTATACCATAGAAATTCATACTTTTCCTTTTGGTTCCGATGTTAAGAATTTACCTGTGAAGAAATGTTTTTGGGAAATAATTCTTTAGGGGATTATAATAGGCTTGATACGGCGAAATTAAGGGTAATTAAGGGTACGGTGTAAGAACCGCCCGGAATCAACAAGTCATTATATACTTACACTTGTTACCTGCAGTATCTACATTATCAAAGTGTGAATGAGACTTCAATTTTGGTGACAGCGACTGTCGCTAGAGATGTCACGCAACTCCATGGCTGTGACGCGAGCAACTCCCTCGGTTAGCGCGCAGTCCAATGCGGGAGCCACTGAGAACGATAACCCGTCGCAGAACAATCCCGTCGATGGAAACGCTGCCAGTGACGCCGCTGCGATCGTCTACGGCAATCAGTGGAAATACAATGCGACTGGTGTTAACAGTCAAAAGTTTGGGACAGGTTTGTTTGATGATAAGTAATAATACTTAATTTATGTGTTAGATCAGGGGTGCTCAAACTTGAACTGCTGGCGATCTACCTTAATATTGTTAGACTACAATCAATCGACTCTGAGAGGCCGCAAGTATGTGTGATGCAGGATTGTCGTCTAGGTAGGGTGCATACGTAGATATTAGTTTTACCGCACAATATGCATTTTTTTGTCAAGGTAAGTGTAGGTCTGCTCTAAAATATCAATGAAAAACCTCTTAATTATTCGAAATTGCTCAAAAAGGTGTTACAAAACAAAAGAGTTCTAGTATTAAACTCCAAAGAGTGAGTTTGGATGTTGAAGCGTGGCACTGCAAGTCCTCAGCATACTTTTCATAAGATGGTACGTAATTACCGAGAGCTAGTCGCAAGCATGATGAAAAATGATCGTTTGTTAATCGATTGCGATATTTTGACTCAATTATCTTCATTTCAGAAAATGCAGACTAGCACAAGTAAGTTGACCCAAACATTGCCGACAGTTGAAGGGCGATTTGTCTTAGATTCGGATATTTATATATATAAAAGACCAGAATTTTGTATCAGCTTCTTTGGCTTTGAGATGTATATCTGTTGAAATCTGCAATAACTAATTTTCAACAGAACATGAGTCCATGTTAAATGTTTTTACACGAAAAAGGATAACTCATAAATGATGTGATATTTGCCAATTTACTGAAATCATAACTTACTGAATCCAAAGACGGAAAATGCTTCAGATCTTATTTTTCAAAGGATCTATCATAAGTTGCAACTTACTTTTGAATGCGTTTATTGCGCTTATCATCTCAATAATAGTTTTTCCTTGAAGCTCCCATTTAATGGTGTTTAAATGCATTGTTATGTCTGTCGCAAATGCCAAATCTGTCAGCCATTTTTCGTTTTTCAGCATCTGAGTGTCATCACCTCTTTCGTCCAGAAAAGCTGTTATTTCGGGCAAAAATTCTTGAAACCTTTCTAGGAATTTCCTGCTACTCAACCACCTGACGTCCGTGTTAAGAACTAAATCAGTGTGTTCAGCTGACTCACTATCTTCCAACTGCTATTTAAAGAGCCGTCGTTGCAAGCCACTTGCACGGATGGAATTCACATTTTTTATTGAAATGCCCATAATCTCCTCCATGTTTAGAACTATTGAACACAAAACTTGTCGATGTGTAATGCAATGGAAGGAGAAAAATGAAGGGAAATCGTCATTAGCTCGGAACAATGCCAAAAAACCGTTTTTCTTTCCAGTCATTGCTGGTGCTCTATCGCTTGTAATGCTTCATATATATCTTCGCCATGGGTCTTTCCTTTCATAAAGATCGTCTTGTCGATCGCGATCGACCGTTTGAGCACCTCTGTGTTAGATAATGTAAATTAAAAGAATCACAGTATAAATATGACAAACGGATAAGGTGTATACGTGACGAGCTAGACAACAATATACATGAAATCTGAAAATATGTGTTCGAAAAAGATAAACTAGTAAATAGAAAAACTAGATATGACATGTTTTAAACATTCTCTCATTTTGAATGTGACATATTTTAAAAATTCTCTAATGTTTCAACTTTAACTGGAATACATAGAAGTTAACCCGCTGAACACCAGGTGGGCCGTAAGCTTGTATGCCAGCTAGCAGTAATATGAAGAAAAATAGAAACGTGAGTGTTTCAGTAATGTCTACAAGTGTAAATTTATTTGTACAGTCAATTCGTGAATGAACGTCGTAATATTGCTGTTACAATGGTGCTTTACTCCGGTTGTTGATAGGCGCGTTGAACCTGGCGCTGGTCGCGGACGACACGCGCAACAACGATGTGTCCAGCCAGCAGTTCGCGGTCGGTGACTTCGGGCCCGAACGACGCGTGGCCCCGCACGCGCTTGACGCTTACAACCTCCCTTCCACTTCAAGGTACTAACACAAACTAATAAAAATACCTTTAACTCCCAAAACCAGTTAAAAGGTAAAAACGCACGAGTCAAGCTCCTACTGCTAAGAGCCGCTCAACATTAGTTAAACCGTAAGCTTGTATCCCACTGTAAGTATTTAAAAAAAATCGTTAGCTTTCTTCGCGATATCTATACGATTAACTCTTATTATTTTGGTTAAGGTCAGCGAACTCCCTGCACGTGGGTGGTAGCGACAATTTGGCGCTAGTGAGCCTGCACACGCTGCTCAGCGCGACGAGCCCGCCGAACCGCGCGGCCGGCAAGCTCCCGGGGAAGAAGACGCGCGCTGAAAAACATCGTCACGTGCCCGGGAAAGAGTCTAATCTCACCGGTAACTGATGCACTTGTCACTAAAGTACAGGATTTTGACCCCAAGATACCTATATCTCCTATGAACCAGAGAGCTGTCTGCGGTCTTTTCGAGGCAGTGTTGAATTCTTGCCCTTGTCCCGTCACTTCTTAGCATAGTGACAGAGATGTTAACCCGAAGTCATTGTAGGTATTCCGTGTGGCTACACCTTTGTTAAGTTACTTACTATCTGATTTAATTATACCTATTATGTTGCTACCTTTAATTCAATTTGCATCGTGATTCTTCTTTAGCAGTAGCAAGCAGCCCGGTACGTGAGGCAAGCGGCGCGGGCGGTGCAGCTCTCTGCTCATCAATATCGTCGCCGGAGTTAACGCCGGCCGAGCCGCCAACCGCGGCTGCTCCTCCACAGCACGCGCCTTCTGAGACTAGCAGCGACACCGGAGTATGTACTGCCAGACATAATGTAGAGGCGCCAAAAGTACGTACGTACGTCTCGTCTTAAGTAGATGTGCTGATAGGGGAAAAGAAGATAAATACTTCGTAGAATGGATAGGTTCATACATTGGCCACCACAGTAGGTGAAAGCCAATTTGGTTGACGAACGAATGACAGATGTACGTTAATGTATTTTAGAAACTACTATCACGTTCACTAGTTTGCTAGTTGACTCGGTTTATAGCAATTACAATTTGAATTTTACGATATAAATTTTTTTTTAGAAAATATTTAGGTTTCTGATACTTTTACTTATTCATATCACGTAATTGTACATAGACAAAAAAATAATATACATTACATGTCTAATTCTACATTTTTTTTAAAACATTACAATATAATTAGGTTTCCATTAGTGATTAGCAAATTACTAGCAGTATCGTTATGAGTTTTCTATAAGTCGCCCCTTTTACAAAATATCTCCCATGGCCCATAGTAGTAAAAAGTATACGGGTGAATATTTTAGCATCCCTAATAATATTAAAACTGTTTATCCAGGAATTGATGTTCAGCGAGTTAGAAGTGTATACGGATGAGAACAACCCGAACCACGCGGAAGAAATATCCGTCGAGGAAAACGACGTCGACGATGAAACCATGTCCGGTTAGTGTTCATTATGTTTTTTTATTTATTGAAATTTATTAAATGCGACATGCGACATGTCTATTCCACAGAATAGTTCAACTTTTCATATATTTATATTTGCTATGTATGAGACTGACCCTATGTTATGAATTGATTTGCATTAAAATAACGATATTTTATTATTGGACTCAACTAAATGTCGGATGTTTTCTAAACTTCTTATAGCATAATAGATAGAAATGACGAGTTGCCGACCACACTTTAAACTATTAAAACTTCTTACACAACCATCTATATACATATTAGAAATTAGTAAATTTGTTGGGAAATACGAACATTTTTTTTCAATGACAACCTATGAAAAAATACGTTATAGTAAATTGGCTATACATGTAATGTAACATTTGCTACACTCTAGCAGAGTAATCGTGTGATACGAACAAATAATATAAACAACACTGTAACCGACCATAATTTTGCCAATAATTTATTGAGTTTAAGAAGCAGCTGTTCATGTAATGCAAACCTTCGTCATAAAAATAAGTGTGACGTCAGGGGGCGCCTGGTATAACCGAAGCTTTTATGCATTTTATAAAGTTCCTCTACACGAAGGTTGTCTGGAAGAGATTATTAGCTCATTAGCGATAAGACCGCCAATGTGTGACTTCTTTGACTATATTAAAAATGTTAAATAAAGTATATTATTATTATTATTTTCGAAAATGATTTTATGTGCGTGAGCAGATCTGTGCGTTTGTAAGATAGTGTAGTTTGCGGGTCAATATAAGATAAAGTTAACAGTGACGTTTTTCTGACTACTCCCTGTCAGCCGAGCGCCCAGCGATGCTATAATAGCTTCGCTCAGAAAATGAAATGTCATTCGTTCCTATCCTAACCTACCTATCCCATTCCTAATCCCGCCTTTCCCCCCTCAGAGGGGTCGTCAGGCAGCGGGTCGTGTGAGTGCTGCGAGCTCGCGGACAGCCCGGCGTCGGCGTGCTCCGGCGAGGCGGCCGCCTTCCGCGTGTACAGTGCGTTCCGGCGTGTCAAGCGGCACCAGCCATACGCGCGCACCCGCTCGCGCCTCCTGCCCCGCCCTAGACACCACCCACACCCACATCCCCACGCACAACCACACCATGATTCTGACACCCATTTACACACGGCTGAAGATGTCTGCCTCGATATGTGACTCGCTTCATAAACAATGACTACATGTACTGCGTCTTCAGTTTCCATCCACTTCCACATCCCAATGTGCACTCACCTCCTCACAACAACTCCCTACACCTATGTGTATGTTTCGGCTGAAGATGTGTGCTTCATTTCATGATTAATAACTTACCCCAATGGCTGTCGATTATTACTTCGTTACACGACTCCTTTCATGACAAATCACTGCATATTGCATCATCGGCACGAATACTCACAGTTACATCACAACGTCCACACACACGCACACACCCTCACACACACCCTCACATACGCACACACCTTCACACCCCCTCACACACGCACACATACTTGTTCTCGTAGTCAAGGGAATAAAGATAAATAAAGGCAAAAATGCAGTTTTTAGTTTTTCTAGATAACCGAATATTTGTATCAATCTTCTTTTAACTGTTCTAAACAAGAACACATAGATACAAGCTTCACTAAGAATGTTACCCTGTGTCAAACAAAGGTAACGGGTAGTTGTTTTTCTTGAAAATCTCGATAACAGATATTTTTATCGAAGAACTAGTACATACATACATTTCCTGAAAGGAGATGCAGAGAACAAAGATTACTTGCCTGGTACACCCCCGTTTTGTCATCCTTTACTTTACTCTTGACGTATCCTTTGCTGAGAACGGACTCAATTTGTTCGAGATTCATTCTACAAGGTTTGCCTATACCGACCCATAAATTTAATTTACAACTACTTATGCTGCATATTTGTAGCGTAGTCAATTGTCTACCTACTAACATATTTCGCCTGATTTTTCGTCAGACTAATCGTTTTCGAGATTTTCAAGAAAAGCAGTTCTCTATGACCTTTGACTCGTTACATTTTTAATGGCGCAAGTATTGATGGCGACTATGAGATTTTCTTTAGAACCACAAGATGAACATTTGTGCAAAAATTCATCTTTCCGCGATTGCCAAGTCGATGTGTTTATTTCCTGGAGTATGAATGTAGTCGTCTACTAAGACTCTTTGATGAACTTAATTAACTAATGAAAATTAAAAACCTCGTCTTCTACAAAAATAAATATATATTTTGTATACCAATAAGATGTTAATCTTAATAGCAAAATAAATATTCAACTTCTAAAATATAAGTGCTTAGTTTTTATTTAAAATAAAAAATATTTTTAATTTTTAGAAATGATTAATTATTTGATGTTAATTTTGAGAAGTAAAGGTTCCTATTTCAAACTTTAAAAGAAGGCTTAAAAAAATTTAAAGAAGGTAAATTTGAATATAAGCCTGTTTACTGGGTTTCTCAAAAAAGAAACCAAATATCGTTACTTTTGTTGTTACTTGCGTTTACCTGATCAATATTATTATTTTTTTTTGGAAACAAAACTGAACGTCAGCTCAGTTATGTTCAAATAAATGTTAGATATTTCTTAAAAAATTCAAAATGTTTTGATAATACTGATTTATATGAAGTAATTTTTAGGGACTTTTAATTTTGGTAGGCACTTTACTTCAAATACAGATGTGTCTTTTCATGAGGGTGTTTTCTTTCTTTATAAGTCTTAACAAAAATATACACACACCTATGAGATTAGTAAGTAATGTAATTTACCAGTAGTGTTACCAACTTTTTAAGTAGCCTTATATCAACTACCCTTTATTTCACCCTAAAAATTATAATATCTATTGAGCAATTAATATAATTGGTCGCCTTTGTTAAAAAAATATGATGAAAATCACGTTTAATTGCGTTGTTGTTAATTAACAGAACTTCAAAAGAAAACATTTTCAAATATCGGTTAAGGTGTATCCAAACATATTTTACTATATTTACCATATTCCCACAATGGAAAGTTAGTGCACCAAGGGCTGCATGGGACAAATCTAATTCTTTTTTACCTTAAAATTTTAGAAATAAGCTGTTGCTGTAGATAAAACTCTGAGCCGAACCGAAGAGCGCGAGTTCGATCCCAACACAGTACAAATATTAATGTGATAAAAAATTTGTGTTTGTATTGAGTCTAGACTTTTCCTATGTATAATATGTACGTATTTACAAAAATAAGTAAGTTTTAGTATCCGTTGCGTAGTAGAAACCTTTTTAGTTTGGGACCAGGATGTCCATGAATATAATTATATCTAAATAATGTCTCGTTAAATAAAAACAATTTTTACTATTTATTTTGATACTTAAAAAGTTGGTAACACTGCGTGTAAATGTTTCAGCGCTTTGCCAAATATAAACTCGTCATTGTTTACAGGTGAAAACGACATAGAGGGCGCCCGTGGCAGGGATAGTCGGCTTTCCGACAGTCCCGAGTCTGACATACTTAACCGTTTGCTGTGCGCGGTGCACGGGCGAGTCCTGACCCCTGAGGCCCCTGACGGGACCCCCGCGATGTTTCGACCCCCCCCACATCCCCACGAGAACGACCCCCAGTTCTCGTCGAGCGCGCACACCGACATGCTACTTTTGAACCTTATGCGGATGAATGGATTGACCCCTAAACGTTCTAGATATGGTATGCAATTTATTTATTTATTTTTAAATTAAAATATGTTGTGTGTTTCGATTATGGCGTATATTTGAAGAATTCGATTAATTAATAGGTTATTATGATACGAGTGAGCTAGGCTGCTCATTAGAGACGAAGCTGTGGGTTTTTTTAACTGTTTTCAATGCTTCAAATGCATTAATACTTATATTAGTGTTAAAATGTTGTAAGAAAGTGTTTTTTAATGAAATCTAATAATTTTGATGTTTTTAAAAATAAAAACTTTGTTTATATTTCAAATTTTATGTGCTGTTTTCAAAACAAGTTGATATTTACAGATTTTAGAAACACAATACCAAAATTTAAAATAGAATCATATTATAACACTATTTCTCTAAGAAAATAATTTTATAATACAATCAATACGATACAAGACAAAATTTTAACCAATCAGATTCCATCATTTTTTATGGGCAGGGCGCCCGCTAAAGCGCATGCGTATGTGCAAGGTTTTCACGCCAGTCATACGTTTTGTTGTTCTGAATTTCGTGATTTTTTTTTTATTTTTGCTATAAAACGACCGATAGTAATGAATGTGTAGAAAATTTGACTCCGCCCGATTTAGATGTGGCGACGGAAATGACTTTTAATCTATTACCAGGAAAGTCGATAAAATTTATATGAAATGTTATCACGACTTAATGGCATGGAAAATGCAAAAAAATACTACATAGTTTTCGGAAACTATTTCTTTGATCTTTTATTTGAATCCCAATGTATAAGGGTAGATAAAGTAGTGTATGAAAGCGAGGTATTTAAATGTCGGGCTTTTGCGTTTTAAACTTCTTAAAAAATCCAACGTTTTTAATTACTCAATAACTGTTATAACACAATTTTATGTTTCCTATAAAATGTAGATAATTGACTATATATGATCTATGTTCGTCTCACCCTGTAGCTATTTTTGTCCTTTCAACTATGTTTGCCCTAAAAAGGATTTGAATGCCCAGTTAAGGCGTTAAGGAATAAAATATATATTTTATAAAATAATTATTAATAAAATATTTACGGTTAATTAACACTGCAAGTTGAGCTACATACGTCATTAGTTAACTAAATGCAAGTAGTAACTTTTTCTGTTATTAAACTTGGCTATTTCAGTCTCTTATAAATCCATTTTTACAAAAGAGGCTACACGGCTAAAATGCTTGACTTTATTAGCCAACACTGCAATAAATTGAAGTTGAAAGGTTCCAACTGAAATCACTCAAGAAAATAGAAATAAAATTAGAAAACTGCTAGTTTAATAATGTTAAGTAGGTAATGTTAATTCAGGTCCAAAACGTGGCTGGGCCATCAGCGGGCAACCTTCTATTACGCGGCCGCCCCCCGGGTACGCACAGCCCGTAGGACGTTGCCCCCCGCCCCCCGAACCCGGCGTGTCGCCCTCTGGGTTCACGATGCCCCCAGGACTTGCCCCGCCACCCGGCTTAATCCCGCCCCCCGGACTGTCGCGGGTACGTCGCATCCCCCGCGTGGACCCCTTGTCCACCTCTCAACCTTGGTCACCCGCTCCAGCACAGTTACGACCATATCCTGATGATGCCAGGCCAACTATTCGTAAGTTTACAAATTCTTATGTATACTCGATTTTCTTACTATCGAACACTGTAGATAAAATCTAACACTTGTGAATGGTTTTGTGGTATGTATTAAAAAAGAAAGTATAAAGGTATTTGTATCCGTTAGCTGGTATTCGTAGTACAAGCTTTGCTTAGTTTTGGACCAGCTAGTGCTGTGTGTAATGTCCAGGAATAATAATTATTATCTATAGTAATTTTTTTTACACTACCTGCTTGACAATGTTTAGATATATGTCATGCAAACCTTACCTTAAGTAAGTCATTACATTCCTAGGTATCTAATATTGTACTGAATTTAATTAAAGACCCACCGAAATTTGTTTTTAATTTAGAATCTCAAAATAACAAAAGCAAAAAAAAAGTTTTCAACTTTTACCACTGATACCTATTTGTTCAAGAATCGAACTGTTGGCCAGTTCGATTGAGTTCGATGTATAGTAAACAGAAAATGAATGAAGTAGAAGATGTAAGAAGCAGAGTATTTTGCCCAGGTATAAAGGTGCTTTATCTCTGGGGCGAATTTGAATCCTTTGTTAGGCACAGGATTAAATTTGTATTTGGATGTAAGACACTGCTTTCTCCCCTTGGTGAATAATCTACTATTGTTTTGTTTCAGCAAACCTGCCGACCTTGGGTGATACTCCCCCCCGCACCCCGGACCGCATGTCCCGCGCCCCGCACAACTACTGGCCCTCCGTGTCCCCCGTTAGCGATAACGACGAGGTCTCGTACCTACCCGATAACGTAAATATTCAACACCTCACATTGCGTACACTAGTTTAATTATCTTTTTTAACGGTAAAAGTCTGCGGAAACGTACAAAGCCGAACAAATCAAATATTAGACAGAATAGCGTGATAGTCCTCCATCGAAGAGACTCGTCTTCTATAGTGTAACAGTTTGTAGTTTGCACAGAAGTGCTGTCACTTTGTAACTATAATTTACATTTAGCCTAACAACGTAGATAGAGTGAAAGCTGATTTTCTATTCGATGTATATAAAACTAGCTTTTGCACGCGGTTTCACCCGCCCTAAATCCGGTTATTGGTGTAGAATTTTAACGACAACTCCTTAATTAATAGAAAAAAACCTACTCACACTTGACGTTTTCAAGTAGACTGGTCCTTTCCCGGGACTCAAAATATCTCCATGCCAAATTTTATGTTAATCGATACAGCGGTTTACGCGTAAAGAGGTAACTTTTGCATTTATAATAGTATTATGGATTGAATATTATTGATGTAGTTATATTTTTGTAGCATGGATGCCCATTTAAATTCAAAACTTTATAACAGCATATAGTCTACCTTCAATGGGTGTTGCTTAAATCACCTTTGTGTTTGTCCTTGTATTGTGTCCAGGTGTATTATTATATGGCATGTTATGAGTTGTAATGTAAATGTAAAAGGTTGTTTATTCTAATGTTATTAGATGTCGTTGAGTTTGGTCACTTAGCATAGATAAATCCACCTGTTGGCTGGTTTTCGTCCGATATAATCCGATTTGGTCCGACGACGGATTAGCTGCACTTGGTGAATGCGTATCGTAATTCTTAAACCTACTAGCTATACATATTGATTCTTCACAGCTGCCGCGCTTTCAGTACTAACAACAATATAAGACATTTTTGTGTAAAGAAGCTTGGTAAGATCAATGCAAATTCAAGGCCGTTGTTCTACAGTGGCGGATCCTGATACCCGAGACGTCTGCGTGATATTGGGCATTTATAAGTATTAAGCTTGCCGTTAATCCACTGTATCGACATTAGACAACCGACACTACCAGTGATTTTGGGTAAGGTCAAACTTCAATCGACGCTTTCGTTCTTCCCGTTTTCGGGTGCTGTGGAAAAACAGATATGTGGTTTTCTGTGCGAGGCTATATATAGAATTATTTAATAATGAAATGAACATAAGATTACATTTGGAATTCTAAGTATGTACGTCATCATTTATCAGCCTGTTTAGACTACTGCTGGACAAAAACCTCCTCCATGGCGCGTCATTTCCTGCGGTGCTCCGCCTTCCGCATGCAGCCACCACCGGCCACCCTTTTAAGGTCGTCGGTCCTGCAGGCCGTAGTGCATCCTACGCTTCGCCTTCCCTCTTTCCAAAGCGGATACTGTGGACTCCACTCTAGGACACGTGATCGCTGACTTAAGTTATCTTTCGGATGTCCTCATTTCCGATTAGACCCGTCATAGACACTCCTAGCATAGCTTGGTTCAACGCGTGCTGTACGTCTTAAACTTGTGGACCAGCCCCGCTGTAAGTGTCCACGTTTCCGTTTCTTAAGCTATGACAGGTAGGACGCACTGCGAAAAGACATTCGTCTTCAGAATCTGCGGCATAGGCGACCTGCCTACCCTGGCTAGATCCTCCTATCGGAGTTGGATTGAATTTTGTATGACTGTAAAAAAGAAAAACTACCGTATTCGGTGCCAACAAAATACTTTTATATTTTAAAAAGTAAAGAGACATAGTATAATTATTTTTCCAGGTTCTTTTTATAAAAAGCAGAAGGGCTTTTTTAATAAGTACTATTTTTTTTTCTTCAGAACCACGCATTGTATTATTACATGTAAGAAAATAAATGGGATCTATAATTTAACTAAACATTATACATTCTCAAGACAATAACTATAATATAAGCGGATACGTTCTAAGCAATTTCCAAATCCTTGGACATCTCGTGATATGCCGAACATGCCATTTCGTCTAGAACAGAAACAAAGAGTTACGAAGCTAAAACCCAGTTCCTCGAATACCAAGGCCTTTAATACTACAAAGTTTCGAAATATCGATCGAAAAGACAACCAATCTAATCTAAAGACAAAATTCAAATGACGATCAAATCAAGGTCCGTGTAGGCTGTCTCCGAGCGTATCGGAGGTAGTGGCCGGCGTGTAGGATTCCGAAAGCCATCCTGAAAATAATATCAGGGATGCGTCTGCCGTTCGGCCTTCAAAACCTGCAAGTCGCCAAAAATGTTAAACAGATCAAAATTCTACTAGAGCAGAAAGTTACCGAGATGCCGGAACCAAGTCATTTGGGTATGAGTTTATTTTAAAACATGTTTCTCCAGAGAAAGAGCGACGGATCAAACAGACCAATTTTCAATCTAAAGCACCTTAATTAGTACATTGTCCCCAAGAACTTCAGATCTTTCAGATCCCAAAATTCCTTCAGAGTCAAGACTGGATGGTGAAAATAGGTCTTTTATCCGCTTATTTTCACGTGCCAATAACTAATTGCTATCGCAGGTTCCTGAGACTGGTTTATTGCGAAGAAGTCTTTCAGATGACCAGCCTTCCGTTCGGTATATCGTGTGCACCAAAAAACTTCGCTACGATAACCAATTGGGTGGCTCACCCGCTGCGGTAAAAAGGTATTAGAGTACTAGTATACCTCGACAATTTTTTAATAGTCAACCAGTCACAGAGCCAGTTAAAAGGGGAAGTTTCCACTCCCGTTCTACTCCTTCAACACTTAGAATGGACTATCAACCACGAGAAATCTATAATGGAGCCCAAACAGGAGTAAGAATATACCTAGGTATCAAGTGGAACACGGCAATGAACGTCAAGGCTCTACCTCAAACAAAGGTGGTATCGATACTAACCTCGCTCGAGAGTATGTGCAATGTCAGCTACATGACACTCAAGGAATGCCAACAACTATCTGGAACACTTAAATTTGCCAGCTTTGTAACTCCAAGAGCAAGAATACACTACCGACGTCTTTCGAGATACTGCCGAAAACGAATGAACCATCTTGCCACAGAACAAGAGACTCCAATTATGGCAGAAATAAGATCAAACATAAACTGGTGGCTTATGACAGGAAAGCAAGCTTTTACAGTCACCCCATTGCACGAAGCACCGGTTTAGCACTTCTTAACTACGGATGCCTTGGACGACGGATGGAGAGTCCAACTAGACGACTACAAAACATCGGGACACTGGAGTCGAAATCAGCGAGCTTGCATTGCAAACGAAAAGAAATTTATGCCATAATATCAGCAATAAAACATTTCAATCATGTTCTGATAGGACGTCATATAATTTTTCAATAAGACAATCGGACAGTGGTATCGGTATAATCGGTAGCCTATGTTCGAAACGAAGAGGGACCCTACTGGAACTCAGGTCCTCTACTGGTACTGACACACCAACTGTTTTGCCTACTGGACCAGTGGGTAACATACCCGGATGTTTCAATCAGATAGCAGAAGTCTGTCACGGGGAAAAAAATTGCGGAATGGCACCTACAAACAGCAGCAGTGGCAGTAATCTTTCGGAAGTTTGGAATTCCAGAGATAGATGTTTTTGAGTTGAAAACTGCAAAGGTTGTATCAGAAGACTGGAGAGTCAATTTCGGCACAAAATGGACTTACAATCTAGCTTGGCTCCTTCTACCGCCCTCCATGATAGCCAGAGTGCTACATTGTCTAAACACGGCGACAGGTACATTCCTTTGCGTTACACCACTTTGGAAGAAGGTATTTTGGCTACCCGACCTACGCCAACGAGCTCTAGCACAACCTATGAAAGTGGAAGATCTACACAATGTTCTGATAGACCAAACCACAGGACTGCCACCTCCTCAGGTAAACAAGATGAAGCTGTTGGTATGGAAAATTGGGGGTGGGCAGACACCATAACTGATTGGACGGAGGCTGAAAAGTCTCTCCTTAAACAAGTCTGGAGAGAATCTACACTAACAACCTACAAACATGCCTGGTTGCGCTGAACGCAGTGGTGTAAGAACTATAATTACGACAATAAACATATAGGGGTCATCAATTTAAAAAGTACTGTTGTCTCCCTTAGGCTGTTGAGACATTGGAGTTGCTTTCTAATAATATTTTAGGAACTAGTATCCCCCCTGTCATATTCATATTTCGTCTATGACGTGAAGTTTGTTCGAGCGTCTGCTCCAGTGTAAACATAATAGTTTAATGCCTGCTGTCCATTCAGCTGCTTGTAATTCTCAATTGTGTACGAGTTTGGCTCTGTCGAAGCTTTGTACTTCTGCCGCGAACTCTGGTTCGAGGTGGCTTCTAATAGTCTTAACTTTCGTCAACTCACTTTTTGCCCTTTATTTTACTTTTACAAGCTCAATCCAGCTTGTGATGGAACGTCAAAGTTTAATAATCTTATGTATTAGCCCGTTTACACCTGGAGGTAGAGGTATTTATGCGTATGAACGCAACGCGTACACTAATGTACAAACGCAAAAGTCGAATGCATTGATTACATATAGTGCATCGGGTTTTTTGTGCGCGCAAAACGTTCTACGTTAGAAGGCTTACTTGAATGGTATCTCTCGTCTATTAATCATGAGTTTTTGTATTGTGTTTTCATCTTGTCAATGTAGCTTGGCTGTGCATAGGCAGGGGTCGAATTTGACTCTGTCGGAATCCAGCGAAGCACTATTCTCTCTGTGAAAATCTAATAAAGAACAATCCAGCCATCTGAAAGTTACTGTTAAAAGTATCCTTCATTAGCTGTTCTCAATTCTGATAATAACTCCTTTGTATAAGAATTGAGATCAGCTGTTACTTCTAGGACAGATTAAGGAGGTCGAAATTTCATTTCATTTTGTTCCATATTTTTAATATATTTTCATTATTTGTTTTTAAAAATTTTATTCCCTTAACATTACTTTAAATAGGACTTTGATAATTTTAACCGCATTTTGGCCTCCTTGATCTGTTCCTGTCCTAAAAATGTTATAACCGAGTTTTCATGTAATAAATTTCTAGCCACATTACTAAATTTCATGACTCTTAAGTTAGTAAGCATTATTTTGCCTTTTTATCTAGAAGATAAATTCAGGACGGTCTAGCAATACTTTATAACCGTCCAAATAGTCTAAGATTTTTATTTGTTTGTGTTCCAAAGTATAAAATTAAAATAATTTCACCATACCCAAATGTTTTTTTGCATATTTTTTTTGCAAATGTCATATGCTGCGCAATAGACATTCGCCAAATTGGTAATCAGATCTTAGGCAATCAGTAAGTTACCTTGCGAGTCGCCTAGTGACTTCAAACGATTTCAGTATCTAACCTACTTGAAGTAAATAAACTTCAGATGGATTGTAAATGATTCTTCTAGCTTCATACGTAGAAACGAAAAAAAAATCATTTGACATATATTCGCAATTCTTTGATAAGTTTCAGATCTTGAAAGATTTTGTATTCATCTACTTCGAGATCGATAAGTAGTGTTAAGCCAATTTTATAACGACCATGTCTGTATCACAGGCAGAGTTAAGGTGGTTTGTCACCAATTATCTTAACAAGCCTAGGTACTAGCCTAGCACCCAGCTAAGTACTTCTAACGTGGCCTTAGCCTAAAAGTGTGACATTTAGGCTCTACGGAATTAAGTGTTTCAATTAGCCTCGAGGGACTATTCTTTTTTAAGTAGTTATAATTAACATCCTAAAAATATTATGTGATGTGGTGCTTTATTATGATGATTTTTTTATTTATCCTTGCGGAAAGGCTAAGTACTGGGGCCAAACAGCCAGGTTTTCAACATATTATATCGTAATTTAGAGAGCGGGGAATATTGGTTAGGTTCTTGTAAATTTCTATTAGTAATTTAAATCTAAGGGCAAATCTCTGGATTGCAAAAGGTTACACTATAAGGGTTCGGCTTTTCGTTGTTCCACTTTTCAAAAAAAATTAAAATTTATCTTTCAAAATGGAACTAAAAGCGACCTACAGTGTTCAAGGATAAATTTAAAAAAGTTGATAAAGCCACAAATCTGAATGTTTACTGTAATAAAAATAAATATAAAAAAAACCGTTAAATATTCATCATTTTCCAATCATACTTTTAATTTTGCATAAAATTTAACGTTTTTTTTACATTTTGTACACCTAGTTATTTTATTTCTCGCAAACGAAGTAATATTCTGAGTGTTCAAGCCTTAAACTAATTCATACTCATACACATATAGCAGGCTAAACATCTCGTATGAAATGGCTCGTTTTAAGTAAATTTTCAAGTCAAGTCAAAAACTATTTTCTCTTTCATATTGCAGAATAATTTTCACTAATAATAGTTTGGGGTTTATGTTTGATTGTCTTTTTATGAAACAATTTAACCGAGTTTTTTTTTATTTCCATGCTGCTTTCTGTGATGTTAAGTAGTATTGATTATTTAATTTTGACCATACAATATTATTTTTCAAATTCATTTCCTCTATTATTTCTATAATTACTCCTTAATTATGGCCGATATCAGTTTTTGTCTGATTTTGTCTTTTGATCGACAACCTGGCTTTTAATGGCTTGAATTCCAATCTGGCTTTTAGTGTCCCCAAGGCTACGAAACCTTGTTTTCTATCGCTCGTGGGCATTATAATATAGCATTTTTAATATTTACTAAATACACAGCCGGAGCTCTCCGAGTCTCCTGACCCTTTCGAGGATGTATATCGGCATCTGCAGGAGCTGATCACCCCATACATACCCGGGATCAAAACGGACGAAGAGTTCTGGCACATTATGGATAATCTCGTAAATATATTGTCTGTTTCTGGCGTGTAGTTTGTAGTGATAATTTGATGGTCATAGAGACAATGTATTTCAAGGCGGTTCTCGGCGCATTGACAACGCAGCTGGAGGAAGCGAGATCTAGTTCAAAGATGATGCCTACATAACAGTTTCCACTGTAACGTACATATTTCATAGTTTTTTTTTATCGGTGTTTTGACTATGGCGGTAGTATATCGCCCGTAAAAGTTTCTGTGATTTTATTATTGGTCTTTTCTAGATGTTTATTTATATGTCTGAGTGGGTAATAAGAGCAATGTACTACCACCATGGCCCTGATAATACAGCTACTAGGAAATCCTTCTCCACTCTCATGTGCTGGAGCATTGTAGCCTGCGGCGTCACTTCTTGGACCCCCGCGATTAGCTACATCTTTCTAATATGTAAGCATTTTGCATGGCTGTCTTTCTACATGTTATATTTGTGCCAACTACAAATCTACAGTTATCAAGAACTTTACCGCTGCATGCCACTGTGATACTACGGGTCCTCAGTATCCTCGGTCAGCAATTAAGGCGAGATACAACTACCACAAAACCACATTGTAAATATCTATTAAATGACGCTCTTATACAATATATTCTAACAGTGGTCGGTGTATTACAACAAACCGCAAATTGATGTAGAGGTTAGCCGTTTGGCACATAGGTACTTTAAGTTAAAACAATCATTTTTAATTGCAGTTCTTAAGGGTATGGGATTTGTAACATTTTTTTTTCAGAAACCTATCGTGTGGGTATCAAATTAAAGGGCTTCATGAGCCGAAACTTACAATATACTACACTATTTTTCGGCAACTTGTTTTCTAAAAATCCAAGGAGTATTTTCAAAACATACCAAGTTTAGGCTCCTCCAGATCGAATACGCCTGAGTAAATTTTTAAAAAATATACCTTAAATCATGGGTAATATCGTCATATCTAACCTCAAGAAAGCAATTTTCAAAATATTTTAATTTTAATTTTTTTTTTTCTGAAACTTCAGAATTGTTTTGAAAATTGTAGTAGTCGTAATCTCCATGTATACACTGGAAGTACTGGAACAAGAAAAGGGGACTATGCGAATTAGGTTGATACCCCCTTTAACCCATTTACTAACCAATAAACGAAAACAGCACAGTAAAGTATAAGTCTCGTAAAATACGGAATTTCAAGGAACTATCCCATATTTTAAAAACCTATCAAATAAAAATAATTTCAAAATTGCTGTCTTGATGTAACATATGAGGATATTACCTAACACTAGACGTATATTATAACTTCCCCCTCTAAGGGAAATAAAAAACTGCGGCTCAAAAAACCTGAAGTGCCTGAGTACCAAACGGATATACTCTACATCGATTTGTGATATTTTTGGGGTACACCTTCCACTATAAGTATCATGTTGCTGATGATGTGCGAGACCTCTTTAGGGCGATGAGCTTAGTACAACGCTGCTTGTCTATGCGAGCAACAATGCGGTCTCGCTCATAGTCGAATGAAGCAAATAAAAACATCTGACTAATTGTGCACTAACTATACAGCCGCCGGAGTTCGGTCGGGGCACTCCTTTGACCTGGGAGGAGAAAATGGAAGAGTTCGGGCCCGTCCTGTCCGCCCTCAACGCTGAGGAAAGACTGTGGCACAGTGTCAATAAACTAGTAAATATTGCATGAAGATCTCTATTTATTAATTATATATAAATATGTCAATCAAGTTCTATTGGAGGATATAGGGATAAATTTGTTACTGAGTTAGGGCTTCCAAAAATCATATAAGTAGCTCATATATTTTATTATCTTTTGCTACTTTGTATCTTAGTGTCTTTTCATTTTAATTGGTTGTATTTTATTTGTTATTTTTTACTGGATACTGTAAGTTTTATATTGGCTTACTTTTGGTTTGTCTTATCATGTCATGTAGAATCATTGTCTGCGCTGCAATGTTATTTTCCTCTGTATGTATTTTTGTCTTTCGTAGTGTTATAGGCTTGGCTTTTATACGGAAGTTGTTCCCGGTAAAATATTCTTGCTAGGTCGAGCAACAGTGTTACAGTATATGGCCGTATCGTGCACAACCAACTAGATATATGCTTACACGGGAAGATTTTTTATTAAATCGGTCGGCAAGAGTTGCGTCTAAATAATCGACATGTATTAGTGGATTTTCTCCTTTTTTATTATAATGAACTTGTTTTTAGTCTCCACAACGTTATCTTTGCTGTTATTCTGTTTTTTTTTTTATTATTATTTTATTTCCGTTACTCCTGGTTTTGTATGTATGCTTTTTACTATGCTATTACTAGCAAAAATAATTGAGTTTTCGGATAATTAGACTTTTAGCTGGTCACTGCAGCTAGCGAAATTTATTTATTTCTAGATATTTGTCATTGTCGTTTACTATGTCTTGTTAAAGAGCTACTTCAAATAATGTAAAACTGTTGAGAACTCTGCACTCGAAGTTGTTGGCGCATAAGAATATCCGGGACAAACTGCAATTAAAGCGTCTACGAACGAAATGACTAGGCACACGACTCGTAGAGCCGATCGGTATCCCAACCACCGGTATGGCTACTAACTGGTAGAAACTCTACCGATCGGCTCTACGGTTCTTGTGACTAATGGTGTCGTTCGTAGATCCTTTTATGCAGGTCCAATTTCGAGAAAGAGGTTGATCGCCGAATTCAATTTAGTTAGAGTTCAGCGTTCGGGAAACTGCGTTGTTTACTCGTCCTTTATACGCCAAAAGTCTTCAACCAGTGATGCCAGTTTTCAGCACTAAGACGTGGCTACTAACAATGGACCTTATACGAAAGCTTAAGGTTGCTCAGCAGGCGATTGAGAGAGCTCGGAATTTTCTGGTATGATCAAATCAGACAGGAGATCCGTAGGAAGTCACCGACATAGCTCACTGAATCGCAAAGCTGGAGTGGCAAAGGGCCAAATAGCATAAAGAACTGATGGCCGATGAGGGAAAATTTCTCAAGCAGTGGGTAGGGTATCCAAAAGCGCAGCCTTGTCCGTGTGAAGGTTGCGATTAGCCGTTAGTTACAGTCAACACAGTGTGGCACGCTGTGGAGAAATGTTACATTAGGCCTACGGCCAGTACTAGACGTATTTAGGCGAATACGAGTATGGCGATGATCCCCCGATGATGATGATTTAATAAAATCTAATCTAATCAATAAGTGCACAATCTGATCACGTTTACTTAATAATTAGACCATAATCATGTATTACTTCGTAATCATTTACAAGATAAGGCGAAGCTTGCGTCCAAAAAACTTGGTGTACTCAACAGAGCGAAGCAGTACTTCACGTCGGGGCAAAGGTTGTTACTTTACAAGTCGGCCCCATATGGAGTACTGCTGCCATCTCTGGGCAGGTGCACCCGGATACCAGCTTGGCCCTTTTGACTCGGTTCAACGACGGGCTGTGAGAATTGTCGACGATTCCAAACTCACTTGCGGTATCGAGCCCTTAAGTCTGAGGAGAGACTTTGCCTCACTGTGTGTGTTCTACCGCTTGTACAATGGGTTGTGTTCTGAGGAATTGTTCGAAATGATGCCCACGGCTACTTTCTACCATCGCACCGCTTGCCATCGGCAGGGAATTCATTCTCAGACTTTAGAACCTAAATGGTCGCGTACAGTGCGGTTTCAGAGAAACTTCCTCCCGCGAACGCTGAAGTTGTGGAATGAGCTCCCTGCCAAGGTTTTCTGCAAGGACTACAGTATGGAGTTCTTCAAGAAAGAAGTTATTAGATTTCTGAAGGGTCGGCAACGCGCAAGTGATACCCCTTGTGTTGCAAGCGTCCATAGGCTACGGTGACCGCTTACCATCAGGCGGACCGTAAGCTTGTTTGCCACCTTAGTGGTATAAAAAAAAAAAAAAAAAAAGGACCGGGCCAATAGTCTTCAAGTGGACGTAGCTTTTTGTTCTTAATTTCAGTCGTATTCGCGAGTACACAATGTTTAACGTAGTTTTCAAAAGTATTAACAGATGCCGCAGATTTCCTATTCTGAAAAGTCAATTTGCCATATCTCCTTTTTATGTTAATGAATTATACACGAACTCTTTTTATAATGCAGCTTGGTTTTCGGTTGGTTGACACCACTATTTGCAATTACAATACATATTAAAAAATCATCCCTAATTTCTAACCTTTATATTTTAAATGTTGTTTTGTAGCAAACATCTGTAACAAAGTTTTTTTGCATATCCTTACCTGGAGAGGAAAACTTTTCTATTTTTAGATAACTTGAATTATTTTATTAATTGAATTATTTATAACTGTATCTTTCTTTACTGAACCTTCTATAAACAAGGACTAAACAAATATTGACACCCATTAATATCTGCAAACTGTTTTCTGGATATCAGCATTTTAGCCGGAAGATAACCGAATCTGTGTTACTTACTGTGCTAAGAAGGGATTCCATTAGACACTGATGTAAATAAACGTAATAAATCAGCTATGATTAGACAAAGTAGATACACCTGAATGATAAAAATATTGGTAATAATTTTGTAAAAGGAAATCGAACCTTGTAACAACCCAAAATAATCAAGAACGATATACGCAGATATACAGGTGTTAACAGAAGTCAGATAAGAACATATACAACTAAAACACAGTGTTGAGTTCGTTACTTATATTTTATGCCTGCACTGAGACAAGCTGTGTATGCGCTAAGAGTGTGGCAAAAACTGTTATTAGTTTACCGTACTAAAAAGAGTAGGAGAGGCATACCGAAGATAATATATATTAGTCGATGTACTTTGGTATTTATCAACTTTGACTAACATAAATAATAGTAAGGAACATGACTTTTAGTTTTTATCCTATAAATGCAGAATGTGAGCTTCACGGTTACCAAATTGCAGCTTATGTGTTAACGTTTAAAGATATATATACAAAAAAACTAACAACTGAATTCGGTTTTGAAATTAAATGAATTTAAGTCTGTTAAAAATAGGTCTAAAACGCCGATTTAGACGTTTAGCTAAATCGTTATTATCTGTTATAAAGTAAAATATTTGTGCTCTACTGCTACTAAACTACACCTGCAGTAACGATACCAACATTTTTGCTCCACTTTTTGCATATATCCTTTTTATTTTAACTGCAGTATTAAATGAAAATTCATATTAACCAAGCTTAGGTTATAACAATAGTGCTCTGTTCAGACTTTTTAGGTACAGAGACCAAATAAAGTAATAATTAACTGACTTAATTGGTTTTCAAAGAATTTGTTGTAATATATATATAAATTATTTACTTTAATAAAAGAAAGACGAAGTGGATCTACCGTATTCATGAAAAAAAAAAAAACTTATTTCCAGGACACATTATTGGACATGTTCCTAAACGAGTTGTCTCTCAATGGGTCGTCGACCGTTTCCCCTGATTGCGTAGTAGATGATATGGCTTCAGGGTCGGGCGCACGGCCTTCAACGCCGCCTGTGCAGCCCTGGAGCCCCCCATCGTCTTCGCAAAAGGATCCTGACCTAGATTGACCTATCCGGGGACGCCGCCGCTACAGCCGGGACCCTTGCGAGATCTGTCGCCGCAACCCAAACCGCTGCGACCGGCGCGACCCGACTCGTCGCCACCGCCGCGAGCCATCGCGCTGTACACGTCATGAGCCATGCTATCGACGCGAATACCACCACTAAAGGTACTAGAAAAAACGTATCTTTCAATTCTTTGGCAGGAAATAATGTTATAGGATACAGTTAAGTATCTTTTGAAAATATCAAGAGTTTGTCTCTACTGTGTTTAACGGGTGGTACAGTCGGTATCTTCGTTATTTTACTAGTCTTACGGCGAGTATCGTTTTGCAGCCTTTGCACGTAGGTGATACGAGGTGGTCATTATGAATGAAAACTCTGGGACCGCGCGCTGATTACTAATAGTAAAAATACTACTACTAATAGTCAATCATTGGGACTTTAAGACCATACCCCGTGCTGATTGGTTACATCTTAAGATACTGTAGTTGCAAAGTTACACAGGAAATTTATCTTAAAACTGATAAAGCGTCGGAGACCCTGACTGTACTTGTAGGTTGAAAAATAAAAAAAAATATACAGTTCTAGTAACTTCAGTGCCTAGAGCTGAAGCAATTAATTTAATTATAGACTACACGGAACTTCTCTTGCTGTTTCTGATTCTTAAGAGTGAGTCTGTAAGTTTCTTTGGGTACCGTCACTTCTGTCTATCCAAGTGTATACTCTTACAACTAGACTTGGTGATAACTTTCCTGTATTACGTTTATAACTTTTTTAAACGAGTCAGTGTATAGTATGAATAGACTGAAATCGCTATGAAAGTCATGGAATCCTGATACACTGCGAATACGTTTTCTTGATTTCGTTGGCTTGTATAGAAATTTAAAAAAAATTAATGTTACCACTACAATTTGACACGACTACTGAATATTTTTGTGTTAAATGTATGTCATAAGTTGTATACCTTTTAAAATAGTAGTTAGAATGGTTTTTAATAAAGTTTCTGTTAAAGGAGGTGTACTAATTCAGAGAAAATGAAAGGTGTCTATTTAACTAGCAATATTTAAGTGAACTGATTGGGATTTGTCTATGAAGAATGCTATCTAAACAACTCTTGAGGTTGTGATTATTTTGGATTTCATTTTCGTCACATCTTGATATAACATTAAAATGCCAAGAATACTGTAGATTGTTTAATGCAATTACCTAATTCATAATATAATCTTAGAAGATATGTTATTCTAGAGTGTATGATTTTGTGTAGAAAGATTTTCCGGGAATAAAGATCAAAGTAAACGAAATAACTGTATGAGAATAAAGCAGGACTATTATCGGATAATCGAACGGGATATTAAAGTACAGACACTTACTGTGACTCAGTTGTTAAACTATATAAGCCGTATTGTTATAAACATTTATTGCGTTCAGATTAATTACTCACACTAACAGTATCGATTTAGGCCGTGGTCGCACTGCTAAGGCAACGGCTACAACCCAAAACATGCGGACGCATATTGTCGCTGTCGCCTTACTATTCGCGACTATCAGCTACTAAGCTGCTTAAAGACTACATTTGAAGATAACTGACGACTTACAGTTGACAAATGAACTGAACAACTGAAAGTTGTTAGTCGTTAGTGGGGCAGTGGCCGAAAGTGTGTCATTGTAAATAAAAGATGTGTTAATTTACAATAGGAATGTTTTTTTTTCAAAGCAATAGTGTAATTTATTAAAAAAAACCTATTTATATATAAAAGAATATTTTTTTTTATTAGCGTAGTGGTAATTGAACTTTGTCAAATTATTTCGTCATTGTTACTTTTGATGGCATTTTCAAATTGCATTTTGCATTGATTTTATGATTTTCATCATAATTTCGAAAAATTAAGCTTAAACACGATCTCCAATATTTATATTTTTAGTTGAATTGAAGATAAAATTAAGTTAACATATTAGATACTGATTTTAATTATTTATTATTTGAGTTTAATTCGGAATGTCACTATTTAAGTTACTGTTCACTGACTGTCATTGTTACAATTTATTGAAAAAAATTACGCTTTCTTGATGGTTAAAATTAATGTTTTCAAAACTTTTGAAAATATAATATACCAAACATAAACAATAACATAAAATTTTAATAAATCGTTGTTATGACTTTTTTTTATAGTTTGAAAAATGTATGAAGCTAATCCTGATTTTAACATAAATATCTAGTAATATACATCATATACCTAGAGATCTAAATGGAAACTTGCTTCACTGAAGCTAAATATATTTTTGGATCGTCCGGAAACACGGTGTTAGTTAATTAACGTAAAAATAAGAATTTTATTAAGTATATAGTAGACGAGAGGAGTAAGGTTTAGGGACAGGAGTTCCGCTATATCATTCCACTTACTATTTTTTTATTTGCTTAAACATATTTAAAGTTGTAGGAGCTGGCCTCCAAATTAAACAGTAAATTTGCTGTAGAATATCTTTGCTGTGCTTTACATATACAACGTGTAACATAAGTGTGGGAAAATAATGCAGGATACAATTCTGTTCCTTATACTGAACAACTTTCCCCAAGAATCGTGGGTCAAAATCTCAATATTTTTAAACCTTTCATACTAAGTTCGTTCAGCTGATCGGCACTTTGTATGAGACTTTTTTATGTATGAAAAATTTTTATTCGAGATTTTGACCCATGTTCCTTGGGGAAAGTTGTTCAGTATAAATACCCTGCATTATTATCGCACACTTATGTTACACGTTGTATAGTGAGTCCAATTACACTCTAACAAAATATAAAAATAATGTTTTAACCATCAAGCTATTGCGCCACTCAAAGCATAATATATTTAACCCATATTCTCCCGGTACTGCTAACTATAGGGTTTATAGATATGCTCTGTGAAAATGTTCCACAGTATCAGTATTTGTTAGTTACGAGGCGATCAGTTTCGGGTTTTTATGATATTCGAATATAAACTGAAAGTATTATGCTAGTCATGAAATGGAAAAGGGCAGCTGGATATGATTTGTTACAACTTAAGTTGTATGAATATCTATACTTGTAAACTAAATTAAAGTACCGGGAGTTTATTCTGTCCTATTGAATGTACTTTAATAGTGGGGGCACACTAAGGTTTAATGCCGCTAATTATCGCGTGAATATACACAAAAGATAGCTGTTTGGCGCTGTAGCCCCGACCTATCGCGCACATTTTTATTCATAGATCTGCTAGGCATTAGCATTGTTAATGCTGTTTTAGAATTAGCGCGCTAAGTTTGGCTACACTTGCGTTGAATGTCTATTTAGGCGATAATTAACTACATTAAGCCTAAGTGACACTCTACAATTACTCATTGTAATTCTAAAAGATATTTGTGTAATAACTGAGACATATACTCAGGTAAATAAGTATTAATTGATGTTAAATGAGTGTTGTAGTAGATTCCTTACCTATCTATTTGGGCTTAGTATCTGCCTTTAGACTCCACTCATAGTTCCAACGCTTTGATAAATTGCCTGTTTGCTGATTGGTAATGAGAGGAAATTTTACTCTCCGTTCTGCTTTTAATGTAAAAGTGTACTGTAGAGTGAATTTTTCCATTAAATGTTGTGGAAATAGATTAATTTCGATACTCTCTTAGTCTAAGGTTGATGCGACTGAAATGTTCAAAGACGTGTGATTTACGTGATATAGAAAAGAGCAGGTAGGATGCCGATTGGGCTTTAAATGTATATAATACGTTAAAGTCGTTGGTTGGTAATAAACTGATGAGTAAAAAAAATTAAAAAAAATTTGATGTGAATAAATTTTGTTAATTAAAAAACAAAAAAAATACTATTAAAGTAGACAACGTTGGTTAATTCTTGTAGAGCTAAAATACTATTATCAATCTTTGAATGTATAACAAATTGAAAATTGATGTTTTCATGTTGTTCAATATATGGACGAATTATTAAATTATAATCGTGTATTTCGTATTTTTATTTAAGTTACCTACTGTTCATTTACAAGGCGTTAGTGGACTTCTGAAAAACAACTATAGGTACAGTATAGTTAGAGAGTGGCCTTATCACTTCATTGTTTTTTTTAGCTTTTCTTCATCCTTTCCCGAAATAGTATTAAATAAAGTACCCTGGCGTCTGTTTGTCAGTTACATATGTCAGGTAATAAAGATCCCACCAAAATATTTTCATGTAAAACGTTGCCAAGACGAGGCTAGCATTGTCAAAAAGTTATTAAATCTCATGGGGAGCCAACCCTTGAACTCTACACGCCCTAACTCTAAAAGCCCGTACTTTACAAAACGTTTAATAATCCGGTTAGTTAAGGGGAGGGTGCTTAGGCTACCTTTTCGTTTGTTCCTAGTTTCCTACTGCCATGGATAGGTATATCAAATATTAACTTTGATTTTTCTGTTATGGTCATTGCACAATGAAAGCAAACTTCTTTTTTTGCTATATGGCGTCTGTGTTCATTGCTTGCCAAACGCAAAAATTTGAGACCCTAATAAATTATAATCTTAACTAATATATATTTGTGAAAGTTTGTTTGTTATTGCTGAACTTCGCTACGTAGCAACCAATTGAACTGATTTTTGGCACCGAGATTGTTGATGGGATGGAAAAGGACATTATATTTTCTATACCGAAAAAGGATTCCCACAGGATTACCTATAACCAAATTCCACGTGGGCGAAATATATAAGCGCAAGCGAATAATATTATAAGTGTAAAAAATCAAAAAGTTAACTCGGCCGATTCACAGGTGTACGATGAGGTACGGTATGTAGGAGCGAACGGTTTCCCTCTTTTTTACTAGCCCGCGCGCCTGCCACGTGCGCATACCTAATCTATCGTTAGCTTATTTGCTGTTCTCATTACGCACCGTTCACAAGTACGCCGATGAGGAAGTTTACTTACTATTCGATTTTATTATTCGTATGATTATATATCTGTCTCTAGCCGACCTGCCAACTAAACTGACATCTAAGTGGAATTAAACATAGCGTTATTAGTTCCCTAATTAATAGAGATCAGATAAGTTGTTGAGTCTGCACCTCAAAACTATGCGAAACAGTCTGTACATTGCAGTCATGTTTCAAGTTTGACACTGTCACTGCGTGCCATCATAGCCTGTTATTGCAAAGAGTTTCTGTGATGGGTTGTGACGGAGTCAGTATCGACGAGCCCACAAAACTATCGTCATTCCTAGATTCATTACTTAAGCTTACATTGAAAACGCGTTTAAAATACGCCTCACACGCAATGACGTATGGTATCGGTTATGGGCGTAGCCAGCTTTTGAGCTAGGATGGGGCAGACCAGGCTAAGGTGGGGTAAATCTGTTAGAAAATATTATTTTCATATAGCAAGAATGTACGTATAGGATAAAATTTTCGAGGTTATAGGCTTTTTGGGTAGTCTAGGGTGGGGAACCTGCCCCAACCTGTTCCTGACTACGCCCATGGTATCGGTATTTTCTGATTTTGGTATCATTTAGTGGTATATTTGCATTTTGGTAAGTATATAGATAGGTATGCTAGTAATAGTTCAGCGTGATTTCATTTGTGTGGAGCTTAGTCAACGCCATTTAGCTGTAGGTCTATGGCCGCCATGACTGATAAAATGGGGAAAGTTGCTTTTATTGTAAACATGCAACATGTGGATTTCTTATTGAGTAAATTATGTACGCGAGGCGTAAAGATATTGTAGATCTACCCATATTTTAAAATGATATGATTACTGTCCTTACAAACCACTTAGTTTGGTATTTAAGAAAAATCGCCTAGCCATGTGATGCGTTGTCAATTGAAAAAAAAACAAATATTGATCAATATTTTTATTTTCATTGCTCCAAAATATACACAAAGACAGTAAATCTTGTAAACCTGGAAAGCACCAGATTGGCAACTATGTCTTTAGGGTGTTTAATGAATTTCATAGCAGATTACACGAAGAACTTTAAAATATTAATTGTATACAAGTTTCTTAGTAAGCGGGCACTAGTGAAGTCTCCAAGGAGACGCTTGTCTTTTATGTAAGCGCATAGTGCCACCTACCGCCTACGTACAATACGATGGAGTAAAATTAGTAAATTCACTGTTCCTACATTATTTATGACATATTTACAAATAAAACTTTATAAAGGAACGCTTTGCAAACATTCAACAAACTTGAGATCGTCTTAATGTATTAGATGGTATAAAATTTTTAATTTAAAGAACGGAAGTCTAAAACATCATTTTGTAGACGAAGTAACTATTTACAATAATTATTAAAAAAAAAAACATATTTGCGATTCATAAAAAGAAATTGTGCCAAATCACGTTTTACACTTTTTCGTAAAATAAAATAAATAACAATTGAATTTAGCCTAAAAATACTTTGATAAACAAAACAATAAAAAATAATCGCATTCAACAAAGCTACGATAACAAATTTAATATAAATTAATCATAAAAAGAAATTTACAATTTACAAAGCTAAGGCTCACTTACATTATTATCACTGTACGATGATTTGCATACATTTTGTTAGTTCATAAGACGGCGCCGCGCCGCGTGCACGCGTCCATGTCAATATTGTAATCATTAAAGTGAACAATTAATTATAATTATTGCATCCATTATTTACAAATTTTTAATCATCGGCATTCATTTCATTAAATATACGCTTAAGTGTATAAATTAATTTTCAACATTTAATTTTTGTCATCTGATAGGTACAATTACAAGGTAACTTTAATTCATCTACGTGGGGCATCTAATGAAATTTGAAACAAAGTGCATCATAATTACATTATTAGAATCATCTAAAACTATTGCAAAGGCAAGTAGGTGATGTATGCTTTTTTATTCATAACTCCATTTCGAAACACTACTAAAATCTTTAATGGCTATCTATCTAAAATCTAAATCTTACACAAAATTCCTTATAATTAACTGGTGTTACACAAAGTCTGGTCTGTGCCCCTCGACACATACATATTCCTTAATTAACACTAATTAGAGACTATTTTTTAGCAATAGCGTTCTGTACTCAGCACTTATAGTTAATGTATTATGCTTGTTTGCACTTTCATGCCGTCCGTGCGATCCACAGATACTCCGAAAATAATAGCTCTATGCTAGAACAGGAGTTTTGTTACTACTAACATATATATGTAGCTTTGTGGAACGCTTGTCTGTGGCAGTGTATGTTTTGTATCTACGTGTATAAACTAATTTGCCATTATTGTATAAAGTGTCTTCAGTTTTTTTTTTGTTATTAAATCAATAGTAATAATATCCTTGCATCCCTATCATAAATCTTTTAACTTGCTGTTCACCGCGCATGCGTCGTCTCAATAATTTCAGTTTTTAAACATTCTTTGGCATTATTTAGTGAGCTAAGTTCATTTAGGATTTGACTAAATTAAATTTCATATTTTCATAAAATTGTCAATATAAATTCAAAATATTAATATTGCACTGATCGAGTTTTAGTTAAATTTAACATGAATCACTTATTCTTCGTATATAATAATTTTAACCTAGGTCTTTGTTTAGTGTACCTAACCAATCGTCGATGTTCTTTGTAACGTATGGAGTTCAGTATATCGATGTATGACATAAATGACTTTGAGTATTAATGCGATAGAGTTGAGTTTGTGACCTAAACTATTCAGTCAATTGATTCGAATCAAAGTAATAGCCTCTCTCGGAGTGAAAGATTTCATCTGTCAGTGGTAGTGTCATCGCAGCAGTTATTCGTTGTTAAATCTTTCCTGATTCTTAACTTTTCGATGATTTTACTAGTTCGAACATCGTTTGTGAGTAAAAGAAAACATATTTAGGTAAGTCAGCACCACCGGGTCAATACGCACCAATGTGCTTTTTATATTCGGTAAGAATACTATAGAACCAATATTGAACAGACTGTACAAAATATTTGACTTGGTCAACTACGAACCATTCTATAATCGCCCGATATTAATTATTTAGTGCCTACTGCTAAAGAAAGTCTTGATACGAATCCAATCCACAAACAAAGTGTTTCAGAATTCGTATGTTAAACGTATGAAACATTATTTCCAAGTATTTGGACACGTTAGCACAAAAAATGAGTGTTTCACAATGAAAGTCGTCAGTCCGCGCGGTCCGGGGAACGACAGCTGAACTACGGGAGGTGTCAGACACGTGCTGGTTTGTCTCGCGCCTAGAGCGAGTGCGTGTGGGCATGTGTGCGTCAGACATGACTCTCGAGGGGTGCGGGGGGCGGCGCGCAGCACGAGAGGTCTGGCGAGGAGGTCCGCGTGTGCCTCGCACACCACGCACCCTTGTCGAAGTCCTGCGTGCCGCCCACAGTGTGCCGCCGCTTCAGCCCACGCTCCGGCATGCCGTTTTTGCGCTTAAGCTTCCCTCCACGACCCGCGCCCGCACCCGCACGCCGCACCAGGTTCCACTCGCCCTTCTCCAACTTGCTCCACCGCTCCGCGCGGCAGTTCAAGCTCTCGGAGCGCAGCACGCGCCCCTCGCGCCGCTCCGGTTCGCGACCGGCGCTCTCGGCGCGGCGCAGCTTGGCAGCATCAGCGTCGGTGGCGCGGTTGTCTGGTGCTGCGTTTTCTGTGTCCAGCGCCGCGCTGAGCCGCTTCCCGCAGTCGGGTCGCAGCGCATTGTGCGGTGCGAGTGGCACGCGCTTGTCATTGTCCGGCTCGCCGGAGTTCTGCGACCGCGTGTCTACATCCTTCTCCTGGTCGCTCGTCTCTTCGTGACTAGTCTTTTTTGGAATGATGCAGTTCTCTTTCTCGGAGTCGTCGTCGACGACGCGGGGGGGCGCGGGCGGGCGACGTGGCGCGTCCGGCTCATCGCTGCTGGTGGAGGGCCGGCGCGGTTCGCGCGCGAGCCATGCCGCCTTGAGGTCGCGTGCGCGCCGCGCCGGCCCGCGTGACTCGCTCGGCTCGCGGTCCTCACCGCCGTCGGATCGCGAGCTGTCGCTCGACTTCTCCTCGTGCTCCTGGCACTCGTCTGCGTACGGGATGCTGCCGTCGTCGAGAGGTGACGAGTTGTTCAGCGTCCGCAGCTTCTGGTCGAAAGTGCTCGTCAGAGAGGACACCAAGTCTCCGGTTCCTACGACAAAATTTAAAATTTGTATTAGGACGCGTCGGCTGCTGGCTCGCTACACACCGACACGGAAGCGCGTTAACCCTAACGATGAGGATGATTGTTAAATGAATGTACAAGTCGATTGAAATGACAGTGATGTGTACAGAGGCGGATGGATGACGCGTCGACATATGCACGTAGCTGAAGCCGTGCTGTCGGCAGCTCGATCAAAGCGTTAGTTATCACGAGGAACCTGTATTTGTTTACATTCACTTACTCCGAGAACATTCACATTTGTGACAGGCTGGCAAAAGATTAATATATTCAATATTTAGATCAAATAATATTGGTAATCTATGCAAAACTTTATTTATTTCAAAACTGTTTATTTAAGATGCCACTTTTTTAGAAATATATTATTTTGGATATTCTTAATTTTCAATACATTAGTCATGCTGAAGTAAAATAAGAAAGCTTATCCAAATCTGCTGTTAGAACAGTAGTCACCACATAACTCCATGCTCCACTCAACATCAAGAGGGTAATAATATACATTCTTAAAACAGATGCATGATTTTCTTAATGATTTCAAGCACAAGTATGAAGTTTCTCTTTCAGGAGCACACATGTAAACAAATAAAGCGTTCGAACGCGGCCACACGCACACACTTGCGACACACTCTATCTCGCATTCCGATACCTTTTGTGCGAAAAAGAAAGGGACGGCTGTCTACTCTCTGACCTCAGTACTGCACACCTAGTAACCAAATACACTATGCTTATGTTCTGAACAAACTGCAGACTGTGATATGTTACGTAGTTCTAATGCAGATTGTGATTTAAATTCTTTGTTAAGGCTAAAACACCGTAAAAATTTCTTACGAAGTAAATTTTGTTATACATAATCTCGGAAGTTGCCTGTATTTTGTATTCAAAATAATAGAACAATTAAAATAGTTTTTTTTTTAATGGAGCAACCTTGTAAGTCAATCGATTTATTTAATTTAAGGGATTATAGACAACTTTGGGAATTAATAGCAAATTAATTATGTACAAAATTTTTCTACAGCCTTCCGAAAGTCTTGTCAAAAGAGATGATTACGTATTTTACTAATTAGAAAAAAAAGATATTTATTTTAAAAAACCCAATCATGATTTTAAATACGTAAGACTCACAATACTACAAAATACAAATACAATACATATTAATAAATATTTTAATCAAAACGTTTGTCAGTTACAGTGTTTAATTCCTTGAAGAAGTACTAGAGGGAATACCACAGAAAAAAGTATGTAAATAGTTTTACTGTGCTTGCATACGTTTCACTGGATACCTTGAGTTTCGGTAGTAGGTATTCGAAACATTTCGGAAGCGCCTACCAGTTGTTTTCTCATCAAATTAAATTAATAAACATAAGCGTAATATTTTTGAGAAGGAAAGGTATGTGTTGCAAGTTTTGTTTGCAGTAGTTGATTAATAATCACCATCGATTGAGAAGTTGTTGTAGGAGTGTCGCGAGAGATCCGCACGCCCGCGACCCATTACGCCCATCGCCTCTAAGTCGATTCTGCGAAAAACAACGATCAATATTCATCCCAGTTTTACATACTTGGCCCGAACTTACACCAGTCGAAGTCTACAGCAGTCTGTTTTGTGAGATTAACAAAAAGTATAAAAACAGCCAAAGCAAGCAAAAACTTAGATATTTGAGGTCAATCAATTTGTAAGAGTATGTGAAGATAATTAGTTTAAATATTTTTTTAGGATTAAAATTAACCTAGGTTTTATAACATCATTAATTATTTAAACCATATAAAAACGTCATCAAATAAAAATGAATTTGAAACGTGTAGTAAGCCTTATCAAAATATATTTATGTGTTGTTTGAGTAATAACAGAATAAAATATTCTTACTTGTTAACACCTTGCTGCGTGTACGCGTGCGGGAGACCATCGTAGTGCGCGAGTGCAGTAGTGAGGTGCGCGGGGGGCGAAGTCAGTGGCGACGCAGGAGGCGAACCCCCGGGGGGCGACCCGCCCCTCATTACTCCCTCCCCCCACTTCTTGTCCACAGGTTTGGGCCGTGGCTTTCGCTGGATCTTGCGGTTAGCCGCTGATATTATCGAGGACACTATGTCTCGCGTCGACACGTCCTTACCTGCTGGAGTATTATATCATCTACATTTTAGTACAATAATTACTCAGAAATTAATCTTTATATATATATATATATATATATATATATACGTGTATATGTCAATAAACTCGTCTTATACCGATTCTGATGAAAATTTTTGTGTGTGTGAGTGTAAATGTAAACTATGCAGGGTAGACCCGGTAGGTGACGTAGTGGTCTAGTTATTAATATTTGGCTCACTCGTCAACTCACCTCATATTCACAGCAAAATTGGACCCGAAAGCTGTAGTCGAGTTGTTAAAAAGAAAGTGTATTAATTTGTATGGGACGGGGTACGTTATCCAGCGTTCCTCTAGGCGTTCGCCCGATTGCGATAATAGCTTAAGCCACTTTAGTGAAATGTGCCGCACGCGCCGGCGAATGTGTCTAAATTACTACAATTATTTTACAATGGATGGAAGGTGACTAAACAAATTAGAGATTTTGATACAAAAATATGGCTGCAGTTTTTGTTTTCGGTGTGAATTAGGCATGGAAAGTCAGAAGCGGCGCTAGGGATGGGGGACTGGTGTTAAAGGTAATATAGGGAGGTAAAAAGAGAGGATATAGATGTAGAGGTTGAATACAATGTACAGCAATTTTTCAAGTATAAGCTTTCATAAAACAACGTTCGCCCGGGCAGCTAGTATATGCTTATTGCAGTTTTGATCGCTAGATATAATATACATGTGTACCTACATATGTGTTCTTCACAGATCGATCCTACCTAGAGCTCGACTAAATGATTTTTTAATATTGTCAGAAAAAAAATATAATGATAATACTTATTGTACATAATGCGGGTTCTGTAAAGTTTGAATTACCTTCCATTTTCTTAACATTGTGTATGAGGAGATCGCGAGAGGGCGCGGGGGCTGGGGAAAGCTCTTCCGCGGAGGGCGGGGGGTCTAATGGAGGTTCGCCTTCCTCTTCTTCGAAGTACCATTTGTACTGAAAATAAAGAAGATAATCAAACATCGTCGTATTATCTTATGTTGCTTTGTGTTCGGTAGATTTTTGAAGGGTTATCAGGATTAGACTGAAGATATTAAATTTCACTTCTTTTAACATTTCATATTTAATTTATACACGTTTAACTCACATGTTTGAGGAAGGACTCTATGATCCGGCACTGGCTGGACATGTCGTTAACCATAGCCAACATGTCGTCGCTGGCCGCACGCACCAATGTTGGCCCAAACACAATGGCCAAGTTGCGTGCCTCCATTTTGTTGTACGCAGAATGAGCGGCCACAAGGCGTAAATGTTGGATCAAATATTTGAGCGTCTCGTAGTGTGCGTCGGGCAATGCTTGCACTAACCGCCGTAACTCGCGAGCTCTGTCAGGCGACCGATCAGCCGCTGTAAACACAATAATAACATTTACATACAAATTGCTTGTAAACAAGGCAGATATTTGTTCCATGCTCTATAGCACGGACGCTAAGCAGGAAGAATTTGGTTCAATGACCGGTCACTATTCGTCTCTGTTGCACGCGCATAATTATTTACAGTCGCACTCGCACCTCGATGCGATGACCTCTGTCATAGAGGAGCGCAACGGCAAATAATTATGCGCGTGCAACAGAGACAAATAGTGACCGGTCATTCTACGAAATTCTTCCCGCTTAGCGTCCTACTATAGAGAGAAATACTGTTTGCTCACATATTACGGGTACACAATATTTTCTTTCGTTGCTATTTTATTTTATATAAAGGTAAACTGTATATAAAATAAAAAAGCGTTACGTCAAATTAAAAAAATAATTATTATAAAAAGAGACACATGAACCATTATTTGTTGTCACTAAAACGAAAAAAAGATCTTCGGCAAATATCCGAAAAAGGAAAGGCCAATCACACCAAGTAAATGGCAACAATGGGAAAAGACTGCTAGACAGATTTATTTGGTCGTTTATTCTAAGGTATCGTCTTTCGGTTTGGAGATTAAGCTGGAAGGAACAACAATCTGATCTTTGGTCTTTCGAGCTGGATATTTGATAAGCTGAATTGATAATCATACAAATTTTTTTTTACTTGTTCAAGTGACATATCTTACCAATGAATGCGGGATATAGATGTGCAGTAAGCAAGGGGTCGGGCAGTCGACGAAGGTACGCCTTGAGTAGACTAGAGGCGACGTGCACATCTGCCCAACGCGCGTCCCCGGCAGGCGGCGGTTCTCCGCGGTCTAACGCCGCTGCCAGGGCCGCCACGCCCGCCGCATTTCCGGGAACCCGGTATACACCCACCGTGCGCAAACCGTATGCCTGCACAACCACAAACAGATTAATATTATAATATTATAACGCACACATACATCGACGACTCTCTTATAACTAAATGACAACACGAAATGACTATATTAGTCAGATATGTTTTTCTCGGTAGATGATTTGTAAATTTATTGTTTTTTCTATATCTAAAATAATTTCTAACATCAAAATGCTGTAGAAAATGTGGAATCTGACCTCGACGGCTTGTGCAGGCAGGGTGACGGCCCGCGGCACAAATGGGTGTTCAGGGTCTGAGGGACAGCAGGCTAGCGGTGCTCCTAGCCAGCCCGTTACAGGGGGTGCCGTAGTGCCCCCGGTGCCCCCAGTTCCCCCCTGCATTCGCCGCAACTGTTTCGCCATGCGCCCTTTCCACGTCTTGTTCTTTGGTGACGAAGGTAGTGTTGGCGTTACAGGACCTGTACAAATAGCTTTTATTTAAAACTATATAAATATACATATCATATGTAAGCAATGGCAGTATATTTACAGTATAGAACTTTTGCTTTAATTTTGTATTAAAAACTAAAGAATGATATTCCTAGATGTTTTACTTTAACATAATTTTTTTTTTCTGACACTATGCAGTTGGCTGTTGGAGCCGTTACTGCTTCACCAGGCTTTTTGGCGCGAGACTCTGAAGGAGCCTCAGCCCATATAGCGCCCAAAGCTCGGCGGGGGCAGCCTCGGCTTGGGTTGTCGCTCTCGGGGGCGTCCCTTCGACCGGCTTGAGTCTCGGACCCGAAGTTGAGTCACCGCCAAGAGGGGAGTTCCCCGTTAGGTAACATAATACAAACAATCTTACCAGTAGGTGACCTATTTCTGCCAGTTTTCTTAGTGCGTTGTGGCGGAAGCGGAGATGGGCAGTCGAGCGGTGCGGGCACCGGCGCAGGAGCGAGTGTGGTGGCGGGCGTGGGCGGGGACTGCACGGGTGGCGCGGGGTCTGCGGGTGGGGGCTCGGCTGAGTGTCGACGCAGCGCCGCCAGCCAACGCTGCGCATCCGCGGCACCTTCCGCCTGTTGGTTACATAACACTTGCAGATAATGATATGATGAGAAGGTTAAGTCCTCCCGTGATCATGTTGGCACGTGAGGCACAGCGATCGCCCCAATTCTTGGATTGATCGCAAGTTTGAACCCTGCCAATACAGTTTTTTCTTCCGTTTTCATTTAAATGATGTTAAAGGTTGAATTGCACGCTGTAATAAACACCACGCTAACTAGCTACTCAGTAAAGAAAATAGGTAAATGACTACTTTTTTACTAAAACTTACAAGCCAGTAAGTTTATGAGTATTTGCAGCCGGGGGTCTTCGTTGGTTAGTGAGTGTGCATTGATTCGCTGACAATCATCGGACGGTAAGACCGTACTGTGTACTGATTGGTAACAGCGTAATTGCAAGTTTTGCGAAAAATCCTTTTGGAAGTGGTAAAGCTTCGCAAACCCAGGACCTCTATTCAAAATGCGTGAATACCTGCAGCAGCAGCTCTGCGCCCCCGGCGGTGGTGACGCGCACGACGTGCTTGCGCTTGGTGTAGTCGTCGGCGAGCGCGGCCAGCGAATACCGCACGTCCAGGGCGTCGCGGGACGCGCTCTCCACCCCGCCGCCCCCCGTGCCCCCGCTCACCGCTCCTGGACTCTGAAACAAACAATATACATGTTTACTATTTTTTCTATGACCTATAAGAGAAAATCAATACTACTTGAAAATTTATATTCCTAGAATAGTAAAAGAAAGTAGTTTGTAGGTTTAATTGTGCATTTGTGCAAAAATAAATCCTTAATGTAAATGGGTCATGGGTGAACTATCTATACCTAAACCAAATATTAACAAAATCCTCGTAACCATAGCTTTATAATTAAAGTGATATAAATAATTATGAAGTATAATTAAATCTGAAATAATGTTTAGGTAAGTAAATTAAGCTTTCTAGGCGCTACAATTAAACTTAAAATTATGAATCATTTTAAAATGTTTCTTGTCACATCATAGTCACTATTTAGGTATGATATAATTGATATAAATATTGTTAGTTTAATATTTGTGAACTTCATAACGGTTTTCAGAGTATAGGTACTTTTTTTTGTATCGATAAAAAAAAATGTTAACTTACGTTACACTCTACGAACTCTACCGGCTACTTCCCACTAATTTAAAAATGCGAAAATTTGGATGTTTGTTACTCAAGCACGCTTCAACCACTGGACTGGAAGATACGGACACTTTTTATCCAGGAAAATTCAAAAGTTCCCATGGGAGCAACTATAACAGAATTCGACTTCGACTTGCTTTCTATAACAAACTTCTTTAGTCATCAGGGAGTTGCCGTAAGAATCCCACGCCGATAACCAACTTTAGGGTGGGCAGAGTCGCTGGCAAAAGCTAGTTTGAAATAAAAACATCCATTAAATCATCACCAACTAGCCGCACTGATTGGTGCGTTCTGACTGACACGGAACAAGACGGCCTGGTTAACTTTCACCCCCTAATTGCGTTTTCCTTTCCAAAACGTACCGTGAGTCAGACAAGTGCTCGAAATAACGCTCGTGATCGCGCTCCATTATCTTTTTAAGGTGGCATTAATCAAACGAGCCTAGTGCAGCCTACCAGCACCAGACCACAAAATAAGTAGGTACCTACGCACAGAAGGTCCACTGGTGATGTACTTGATAATTATTGATTAAGTCTCAATTGCTGCATAAGTCAGTAACGCAGAAATCGGGAAATAGTGGCTTTTGTAACTTTCCTTTGAAATTCGTTGAGCTCGCGTGTAGGTACGCGACGTATTCGGTTTGGCGCTCTGGGTATGTACGGATCGCTAGCAAAAACTAAAGACAGACTACTCTACAAAAGCTGGTATAAAGTACTTAGCAATGCTTTTGCCTTGACATTTTAAACTATATGAATCACTAAAGAAACTAAAAAAGACAAAATAGGCACTAAAAGACATAACCATTTGCGACTAATTCAGACGCGGATTCAAGATTGGCGAGTATGTGATGACCTTTCTACACCTATTTATTTTGTGATCGGAGTAACGGGCTGCTGATATAGGTACCTGCAGTACGGTACGAGCGGTTACCTCATAATAGACGAGGAATAGAATACCGCTTGCCGGAACTAAAGCGGAAGCACATGTCACGTAAAATATAATTTCAGGTTAATATACATTGAACTATATTTTTGTACAGTAAAGTAGTCTGCTGAAGGTCATTTTTTATGCTGAAGCTGAAAGTTTGTTTTTACGTCATAGGATGATAGGCCAAAGTCGAAAGTGCCAATTATATCTTAAAATTGGCAACTTTACGGTTGGAGCACAGGTTTTACACTGTTTGGATTTGATAGCTTTTGGTTATTCAAATGATAAACATTATTGTTGAAATAAACTGTTAAAATAATATAAAATATTGTTTTTCAAAAGAGTCGTAGTCATTTTTACATAATTATCATTGGTAGCAGCTTCATCAACTCTCTACTGCACCACCATAAACCAAAGCCGAATTAAATATAAAATTAAATATAGTAAGACATATTACGATATATTTTCAATAGTAAACTTTAAATTATCACACGCGCAGGTAAAAAAATATATTTTAGTTTTGCATAGATGGATATATTTTGGTTTATTATATTAATATATAGCTCCGTGTGCGTTGGGCTTAATACGAATCTATTCAGAAGCAAATTTCTATGAATCGCAATAATAATAAATCAAATCATTGTTTACAATTCACATGTAAACGAAGCCGTATTTTACGCGTTTAACCTACGCAGCAACGAAAGTATCAAACAAATAGGTGTCCAAGTGACACGGCAAATAATTGACAAGTCGTGTAGATATTGAAGTGGTCAATAGAGTCAGGTTTACGTACCTACTGTTTGTCAGGGCGTACCAAGTTGCAAGAGGAAATTGAAAGTGGCAACGTAGCCGCGTCTGCCGGCTTGTTTACGGAATTAAGGTAGCAAAATTTGTTTGTGCGAAATCAAACTCCGTATGCGCAGACATAAACAAACTGCGTGATAGGTAGTAATCGTAAGCAAAAAATTAGAGCTGAAACCTGCGTCGATTGATAAATAGCAGCAGGGAATACTAACACTGTCACGATGGACAATTTATTAAAACACTGCGCAGGTGCATCCGTAAGCAATATAAAAAAGGTATGACTGGTTGGTATAAACACAACTTTATATCGCAATAATTTATCTTGAATTATTACAAGGAAAAATTCGTTTATATTTCATTTTGTTACTCAAGTATAAAGTTAGTAGTAGAAGTTGTTAGTAAAACTAGTATAAATAAATGAAATTGTAACCATTAGCATGATTATTAAAGTGGGTCATGTAAATCTAACCTTAGAGAGGATTTATAAGGAGGATAATTTATAGTTAGTTAAACCAGCTGATTTCTCTTTTACATTTCGCTATTCAAAAACATGAATTGAATAATTGAAATAAATATCCATTTGACCTTACACGCGGATTAGATACGCTATGCGTACAGATATAGGTATACGTGAAACCATAAATAAAAATTAATGTCTACTATACTCAAAGAAAATCTGTCTTGCAAGACGTTTTTAGCAGTCCTGACCTAGTTTCACAAAGACGCGATAACAAATAACGAAAATTCAATACGTTCCGAAACCAGTTTTCGTGTCGTCGGGGTGACATCGTGTCACGTTTACAACCTCTTGAAATCAATCGTAATTAACGGGTCAGCGCTGTAAGTGCTGTAACTGGTGACGTAACGAACTGTGCGTGCACCTCCGCAGGAACGATGACTGACAATTAGCAGGGTCTCGTAACGAGGATGCTTCAATAGAAATGACGAAAGGCCAACGAACGGCGAGTTGATTACTTAGAAAGTAGGTATGAGTTAGAAACTCTGTACTAATTGACCTGATAGATATCTAGACAGTGTCGGCGCCTTCAGCGGTGGCTGATAACTCGTTGCCAGTGTGTCAATTGTTTGAGCTTATGTGGGACCATTATTAGACAACATGCCTCTGACGAGCGAAACGACTTAATCAAAAAGTAGATATTAAACAACGTTTTAATTAAGTCGAACATAAAGGAATTTAAAATACGAACTAATTCTACAAAGTCCTAGATACATCAAAACGAAATTAATTCTAAGTCCGTTAAAGAATTGACTGATGAGTGATGAGACATTTGTTGGTGTATTCATTTATTTAAGCTTCGAATTAGTTTTGATTTATGAGAATATTAAAATAGCGAATGCAAAAAGTATAACCAACGTTATTTATAAAATAAAAAACAATTCACCACAAATAGTGACCTGAATAGAAGATGAAACACTAAAATTTATAAGAATTCATCTCGTTCGATTTCTTGTGGTTTTAAATGCTGCATTTACTATGGGCGGTAGTTATGATGCTCACCATTATGTCGGTGTACCAGAGCGTCATAGCTGGCGTCAGGCCAGGCGCTTCAGAGGCGGGTTCTGCTCGTGGTCATTGCCGCTGGTGGCGTCGGCGTCGCGCACACACTGTCTTGCACCACCGCACTCTCAGTACTGTCACCACTTCACTTATCAAACACTCGGTTGTTTTGATCCACACGATTTAAAACGACTTCCAAAAGCTCCTTTTGAACTTCAGATAGGTACCTCGTAAACAGTTCAACGATAAAGCTCACAAATTTAGTAAAACGTCTTGTTTCGTCATTAAACTGTCGATGAGTAAAGGAAGTGAACAATTCCGGAAGCTCGGACTTGTGTGGTTGAGTGGTGGAGTAGTTGCCCACGCGCACTTCGCGTCCATCTCCGGCTGCCGGCGCAGGGAAAGTGAAACGATCTGCGCAGACTCTGAGGCGTCTGCCAAGTTGTCGTCATATTTACGTTTCCAGTATTGATGGCTTTTTCCGCACGCTTGATTTGGACGAAGTGTTTTTATTAAAAAAAATTTTTTTATAGAATTTTATTTTCCATAAAATTGAAACATGGGGACACACCTACCCACTGCCTGTGTACTGTTTCCCGACTGGCAAGTTTCGAAACACAGGCAATTTTGTTTGACTCCAGTATTTTCTTTGTTTTATTATTAGTAAATTATTAATATCGCGATAAGTAAACTCAGTATTTTAAGTCATTTTTACGAGTTCTCATCGTGAAATACCATTCACCAATCACGGGTTAACCCGTAGAAATGTATAAAACAATATGCTCTCCTAGCAGGCGGAGGATTTATTTGCCATTTTTGCAAACTAATATTTTTTAGTTTTCAATAAAATATCCATTTTTAAATTTAATTCTCATTCAATTTTAATTACTTTTTATTTTCTTTGGAAATTTTAATTCGATATACCGGGTTGATAATATTACAGGTAGCTACTTATTATTTAATCCGCACGAATTGTTTTTAACAGTATCTTTTGTCATTGACCTTTTTACTAGGTTGCACTTTCCACCAAAACAAATCAAAGCGAAATGAATCATCGGAACTATTACGAATTAGGTACCTATTATCTGCCTTTCTAATTTCCGATTTCATGTCTAAGATTAGTAAAGAGCTTTTAATGCTCCACTTTTGCAATAGTAAAAGCTTTACATAGAACTCTGTCTAATTAAATTAAGGTGAAACCGATACAGATTTTTACCATACAAACTTTTTTTTGACATCGCAATAAATATATTTCGCTACTAAAAATTACTAGAGGCGTAAAACCATATAGGTACCTAAATGAAATGCGAATGAATGATTAAATAACTAGCAGTGCCCGCGACTTCACCCGCGCAGAAGTAGTTCCTGTGGGATATATAATTCACAAAATATGCTATCTCCAATCCTAATGGATTTCCATTCCAATTCGTTGGAGTAACAAACACAATAACTTTCACCAATCGCAGTAAAAACTCTAGTACTCTAATACTAAAAATATATTGGTGTAATAGAGTTTTTACTAAATTCATACGTCTATCAAAATAAAAAAATCGTTTCTTTCCTTTCTATTTTGAATATGCTTTTGCGCCTAAGTACATAAAATGTTTATAGTTATAAAATATATATTCAATGTAATGTAACGAAGTTTGTATGTCAGAGGACCGAGAGAACTAGCGTGCCATGGAGGACGCTTACGTCCAGCAACGGACCAATATAAGCTGATATGCGATAATAATGAATGCAATTTGTATGGAAAAAAATTGCGTCGACATTATATGATTGCGAAAGATAGCTACACGTGCATATATTATAGAGCAAAAGTGCTATTTGTAGGTAAGTAGTATCTTTAGTTTAGTTCCGTAATATTAGCATCTGTCGTTGCATAACCATTGCGACAAACGGTATAAGAAATCGAGTGTTGTCCGATTGCAAGTGCGATATTGTAAAATGTGTCTAGAGAATGAGAATAGGTACCTATGAAGATGTCGTGACTAAGAGTCTAAGACGAACTAACAATAAAGGCTTCGCTTGGACTGGTGTGACTCAACTACTGCTTTTCGGATCAAGAGTAGGTACCGCTAAGAATCGGTATAAAAACCTTGACTATAATAGATGATAAAAGTGACTCACGGTGGGTCATAAAAATCTTGTAGGTATTAATATGTAATGAATGTCCTTATAGGGTATCGATTCAACACCCATATAATTTAAAACTCTAAAAGATGACTGTCCCGTAAAAGAAAAATCTCACCTACTTATATATACTTACGCTATTTACACGAAAGCGAAGCAAAAATAACTATTTTAACAACTTTTGTCTGTCAGTCAGTCTGTATATGTGTGCGGAATAGGCTACGAAACTTTCAGTGAATAATAAGTATTTTTGGACATTACTACTAAGCAAATCATAAACGTTTCACTTGTGAGGGTATCAAACCCACGCACCTCGATTTAGCAGTCAGGTTAATACCTACTGACTCAACAGGTACAGTACAGAGCTGACAGTAAATATCCTAGTCGGAATTTGAATATTTAGGGGGTGGCTCGGGGGTTTAAGCCCCCCTTTAAAATAAAAAGTTTTTTCAAATCTTATGACGAAAGTTGATAGAGGTAACGCTGTGCAGGGCTGTTTAGGTAGCAACACTAAACATGATAGATATGAATATCCATCGTTTGGCATGTGCTATACAAATGTACGTACATAGATACGTACAGGCGAACACTTATCACAAGCAGACAGAACCACAAGGCGCAGCTAGTTATAACTAAATGGCATAGGATGCACGAATCATAGGCGTTTTTTTTTATCTATGGAACGTAATAAATAATAGACATACAGCAGTTTAATGAAAATCTATTGATTTGTATTGAATCGATATTTGATGGAAGGAAGTTTTTACATCAATCAATCAATTATAGATGATGTAAAGCATCACTTCACAATGGTAAATGTATTTAGCGATCTGTAAACACACACACAGCAGTGGCTGAGTGCCGAGCTGATATTATCCAGTGGGCCTGGCCGGCCAGCTCCCGTTTGGCTCATCCCGCATCACGTCACGTAGACACGTACGTACGTCATAAGCGCATTTGGGTCAAACGGTTAACGCATTTAGGTTTACTTGTTATTTTATTATGTCTATTTATATGTAAATTGTTTGAAAATACTATGAACTGTGTTCGGTTCGGTGTAATAGGTGTTAAAACTAGGACGCTATTAAAATCTCCGGAGCGTATAACTTTCGATTGTTTACGTTCGACTGGGTTACGATGTTGAATATTTCAAAATGTAGGTATATACCGAAAAAGAAACGGTGCAGGGTTTTATATGGCGTATTTATTAATACTTAGCTAGACAATGCTAGCGTCTCTGACCCTTATACCTTTATATTTAACTAGACTTTGCCAGCGGCTCCGCCCGCCCTAAATTCGGTTATCGGCGAGGAACTCCTTGATTAGGTATACTAATTTGCCAGCGGCTCCGCCCGCCCTAAATTCGGTTATTATAAATACCTAGGTAGAAATTTATGACAACATATTTCTATACTTGGGTACTATACCTAAAAAAGAATTGAGAACAATTTAATTAGAAGTTACAAGTAACGACTGATAGCGGTTCAATAAAACGTTGATAAATAGTTACTAGCTACGCTAGTTTTTATAAACAAATAAATTTAGGTACCGAGATAGCCTAGTTATTTTAAAATAACTCACTCGAAGTTACGTTGATAAGGATGAATAATAATTTGCGCAACATTTTAGTTAACGTAGGGTCGATGGCGGTGACTCGAAGTTTAGAACAAAAATAAAAAGTAGTGGGGATAGGGCTGTCAGATTGAGAAACCAAAATCTCTGGTCAATATTTTAAATTTGACTGGAAAGTAAAATACTTTTTTTTTTTTCAGCTAAATTATTAAAAAAACATGTGACTAATTTTGAGCATAGATATTTTACGTAATAAGATATAATTTTATGATAAATAGGCAAGGGACAGTAAAATTTGCTGAATGCAAATGAGTACCTGCAGCTCAATTCGATATGATTTTTCTATGTGAATTAATAATTATTTATTTATTTATATTGTCTTGTGTAAAATAGTAAGTTTTTTTATAAACAAAACTACGCTTCCTTTTTAACGGGTCATTTTACCTAAACACGGGACACTGGACAATGACATTTTACCTAAACACGGGATACTGGACAATGACATTTTACCTAAACACGGGACACTGGACAATGACTTTTACCTAAACACGGGACACTGGACAATGTATGAAATAGCTGGGCAATACAGCCAAGTCCCGCCCACCTGACAACCCTAAGTGGGCACTAGACTTGACATATAAAAATGTTATAATTTTTAATAAATTTTTTTTTTGTGTTTATGTTTTTGAATTGAGGGTGTGTACGTTTTGTGATAAAGAGTTCCCACGTTCATGCTTTTCACACTTTTGATAACAATAGTTTTGCCTACGACACATATCGTTCGTGTAGCTTTAAAACGGTTAACGAACACACTACCATAAATAATGAATATGTATAGGCAGTTTGATAAAATCCCACAGTTTAATTTTTCGGTGACAAAAATAACAAATATATCGTAAGCGAACTCTTCACAGATGATACATAGTATGATATATACCAATGCTAATAGAAAAGGAAGACAGGTGACAAAATTAACGCAAATAATGATTCTTCACCCCAAAGCGAACAGAGCCTGAACAGGTATTTTGATTATTTATTTTGTTTGAAATACATGCTTACTGGTTCTCTAATAAATTTTAAAGTTACCAATGGAATAAATTTAATATATTACAAAGTAAATTGTATTTATTACAAAAGAGCCGAACGAAGACGACCTACTTCAAGAAGTAGGTAGCTTAAATTTAAAAGTAAATATGATATATATGTATAATAAATTATTATCATATGCGTATAAACATGAAATGTCACATCGTTCTAATTGATAGGAACGATTTGTGAAATTTTTTTCAAAGTGTGATCTTGTTATGATTCAGAATTATCAAAAAACGTTTCTCGTACCATTTAGCTAAGCACGTAATTAATGTCACTTCTTTATTCGTATCTGTCACTACTATCAACGTTGACCCATTACGAACGAGTGCTACCAATTTTGTTGGGCGACATGTTGTGTGGTTGTAATAAAGAACTATGTAACGGTCGGCCACGCTCAGATGTAGCTAACCGTGCGGAGAAATGTGTTTATCGAAGTGCTCTTTTACTGCTCAGTCACTGTTCAAGTGCTTAGTTGAATAGATACTTACATATTTACATTTATTACAAATAAATAGAAGTATCGAAATAGATTTCAAATGACCTATTTGATTTTTAATTAAAAGTAACCTAAGCATTTAAAAAATAACGAATGTTTTTTAACATGACTATATAATATCGGGAACAATGCCACAGGACATTCTTTACTGGTCTATAGAGGTTAATCATAGAGCCAAGCAGAGGGCGGTAATTCAGACAATAAGAATAATTTCGATAAATTTTTATCTTTCTGGAAAGTTATTAATATTAGATGCAAATCATAATTTATTTATGCGCGCAAAATGTTTATTTCTACCAGCCAAACATACCCCAAGTAGGTATACTTCTATTTCTAAATCTTAAATATAAAAAATAATAGAAGGTAGTATGTTATGTTGCATGTCAAACTGCATTTTGTAATCTATAATACAATTTCTAAATTCGTATGATGAATGGTTGGCTTTAATCTGCGCCAATACTACCACTGAGCAATTTGAGACATGCATGGTTCACGGCAGCGTTCCTCTACAATAATAACTATACAATTAGCGGTAGAAAGTAAACAATAATTGGCAACGATCGATCGGCGCACCCCGGCCAACCCACGGTACCGCCTGCGCCTAGCTCAATCCAATGACTCTACTTTGTAAACGGATGCACAACTCATCTAGAAATGGCGTAAGCGCACTTTGTGACGTTACAAATTTGAATGTGGCACATCTATGGGGGGATCAATATATGGCATCATTTTATCATTAATAATGAGACGATGCATGTTATTTATAACATGGCGCTGCATTAGCATTGGAGAAAAACTTGAAGTGATGTGTCATCCGCAAACCATACAAGATCATAAATTAATACAACAAATAAGAGTGGCCCAAGAATGCAACCCTGAGGGACACCCGTTTAAATGTATTGCGCACTTATCATTTGTAATAACTATCTGAATTATTCTGAATCTTTTTGTTGAGGTAATGAGTTAAAGTGCAGTATTCCTATAATGTAGCAATTCTTTTGATCACGGTTTATGTTGGACGCAATCAAACGGCTTAGATAGATCACAGGAAACACCTAAGGCATCTACTGAATCCTTCCAAGTATCAAATATGTGCTGAATAAATTTTAAAAGCTTGATATAATAAAATCAGTATAGTTCACATTTCTGAATTTGAATGTTTTAGGAATTCTTTAACATTTTCTTCCAACAGTATCTCTGCTATTAAAGAGAAGAGTTCAGTGAGTATGTAGTAAAGAAATGTATAATAAATATTGAGGAAGTTTATATTTATTACCTCTAGAGAAATGTCAGTTTTTTTGGAATTTGGGACATTTCCCATTTACAATCATTATCAAGTAGTTTTGATATTAATATAATTGACAAAGACATAGGATCGAATGTGGAACCGTGCAGTTACGAAAGCCTATGTCCCACAGCAGATGCAACACGACAAACTCTAATTGTAAATTTGCAACATTTAAATTGTATATATTTTGTGTAACACTTGAAGTAATATTTATAATTTTTTTTTTAAAGTTTTAACATTTATTATGACACTTCTAGTATTCATGCGTCTTAATGTTTTGTCTATGCGTGTAGGTCGTTGAACCCGTGCGGACGGATGCGCGTTCGAGGTGCGTATGCGCATTTTGCTCAGACAGATGGTTGTAGGATAGCCAATCGACAGCATTACCTGCCTGCTCACGGTGACTTGCTTCTATCAGGCCACACCACATTGTTGTATTTTATTGCTACAGATTATTATAATACAAAATTGATCTATAGGTACTCGGATTCTGAATACAGTTACTTCTTGTATAAAATTACTTCATAGAATTGGGGAATTTCGTTTTTACGGTTCCGTACCTAAAGGGTTATTAGCGGAACCCTATTATTAAGACTTCGCTGTCCGTCTAAAACTAATATTTCAGAGGGGGCTCCGATACAACAAACGTGATATTTTGCCGTTTTTATAAATAATGGTAATGGCGACTCGCACTTGGCCGATTTTTTTACCTTCATTTTATGACAATAATTTTCAAAAATATCTTTTAGCCTATACCGTAGCTTTGTTTCAAAACAAAAGCATGGAGATGGGTGCATAGCTATATTGGCAAAAGTGGTCGGCAGGATCTGATACAAGTAACTGCATATCTATGTTAGTTATACCGTGTTTCGGTATGACATACCTAGTCATACCTAGTGTAACAAAACGATTTTGTTTCTTTATTTTTTTAAACAGTTGAATACCGACTATCACAAGTTAGTTCATACCTGTCAGTATAACATCTCAGCCTTGTTCTTTAAACAAAAAAAAATAAGTCGTCATTTCATTACCTATAAAACTATATTAATATAAAAACATGCCAAATAATGGTTCTAAATGAATTATTCAAAGAGAATGAAAGTGCACAGCTATTGCAGTTTCGACAAGTGTATGCAGTTCATACAGGGCATGGACTTCGCACACGACAGCGAGCGAGCCACTCGGTCTGGCGCGGTCGATGGCGATGTCGGCAGATGGCGCGGCGAGCCAGCCATGTGGTTCTCGCTTTATTTGCCCACTTGTGCAACTGCATCGTTTGCTATTCATTAAGGGCTTCTCTGTACTCACTGTCCATTGTCGGCAAACAAACAGTGGCTATTAGATTTGAGTTAGGTAGAACTGAAGTAGCCTAGTTTAATGACCAGCAGATGCATAACTTCTTCGAAGATATAATTCTGCTGGCTATATAACGATAAACGAATTTGGTTGCTCTTCCTCTCCTTGCTTGATTAAGCTATGAGGTCGATTCTTGAGTTTGTGAAAATAGGTGTAAAAACACTCAAGATACAGAACCTTGCAGACTGAATGAGTACATAATAGATGGTAAATCCTAAGTCTATCTCAATTTTTACTCTAATATAATCATAAGGTAGGTATGTTAATAGAAAATGTGTTAATAATATAGCTATAAATTTTCGAACCACGTTACTCGAAGTTAACCTAAAACTTTTGACTATTAAGAAGCCACCCACTACGACATAAATAGTATAAAGCATACGGTTTATGTCACGTAACAGGAGATATTTCACCGTTAACTGGAACATTCCGAAGTACATTTAAATTGCCTCCAACTAATGCCCGTGCGTCGCTAACGATGCGCCTTGCTGTTCCGCGCGCGCTCCGACATTCCTTCTAAGAACCAAAGACACAGGTTCAGCAGCTGCGACCGTCAGACGGACAGGCGACCGGTCAGATGTGTCGGAAGCTGGGAGATCCGAGTCGCAATCCTACGTGACATGACTGACAATACGTACTTATTAGCTGTATACCTTATTACTTACAAGTTATATTTGTCAGATACTTACTGCCGTAAGTAGTAAGTTGTCTAATAATACCTTTAAATATTTTTATACTCTGAATCTCGGAAACGGCTCCAACGATTTTCATGAAATTTAGTATGCAGGGGGTTTCGAGGGCGATAAATTGATCTACCTAGGTTTTATTTTAAGTTTTATCCTCGTTTTCAGGCAACGATAAATTGAAAAAAATAGACTCTTCCTGACATCTATTGGCGAATAGTAATACTATTATTTTTACCGACACAGCAACACTAAAGCTACTTAACAATAGATGGCGTTGTTAAAAAAAGAGAGCAGAGCTCGGTCTTCCAGGTACTATTATATTATATAAATTCAGGGTCATAATATAAGAAATAACACGCAGAGACAGTCTGTCTTCTTTATTCTTATGCCCAAATATTGTTTGGAGATATATTTTGTTTCGGGTTTAAGAGTAGCTTATGATTGTTTAACGAGTTAAGTCTTAACCAAATGGAATCAACAATGTGGTAAAAAGAAGTTAGTTTATTGCAATCTGAAATGAAAATGAAAATAGATAAGTCTGTAAATATCTATGCAAATCTGCCAGGATAAGCTTTAGACTAAGGCTAAATCTTGGCAGATTTTCCCAGGTATTTACAGATACTTGTACCTGTAGAGCATGATTTGAGAGCCCAAATATAATTATGATTGTGTTCTTCTAAAGCTTTCATTCAAAAATTGTCAAGAATATATCCAGATTAAAAATATTTGATTAGTAAGTGTTCCTCGTATATGTCGTTTGTGGTTACGATATTCTAGCAGCCACATTAAGTGGTTCTTAAAAACTTATATCTTCATTTCCGGCGAATTTTGTATTTAGATGACCATGAATTACCCAAATCATAAATCTATAGGTAAATATTTACTACACGCTTAATATTACGAGAAAAGACAGTGCCTATTGCATACAAAAAATATGCTTCCGGATATAATAACCAATACGAAACCTATAGCTCGTAACGTAGCATTTTACAATATTTCAACTTAAGTATACCTTTTACCAGTACTTATTTAGAAAATAAACGTATTTTTACGGAGTTTTAGTATTTTATGAATAAAATGCTAGTTTTTACAGCAGAGTGTTTTAAAACACATAGTACATAAAACATGCGGAATTTTTGATATTGTTATTTAACACGAGCCACCTACAATTACTTGAAACGAAAATGTTATCACAAATTCCAAAATGACGGCAAGCATTATATGTGTATCTTAATTAATTAATGAATGGATGAAATTAGTTTAATAAAAAGTTTTCATACAAAACAAAAAACACTGTCTTATTTTTTATATGCAATACATATATCAATACATATATAAATCCTTGTGTTTATGTCAATTATTTAATTCGTGATATTTGGTGAGTATAATAAGGTATTAGGTCAATGACATACGCTCTAAATGTATCTAACCACTGCGAACACTTTTCACTGTCAAAATAGTTCTTAGTGGAAAAGAAACACTCAAAAAATCGTTGGCAAAGAATTCTTTTATAAAATAAAATGTTTACGAGGCGTCAGGCCTTGTTATTACGAAACAGTTCGAAAACTCGCAAGGGAATTATGTTGAAATACCCGTACCTATATAGATACGATACCTTGTTGGCATAGTAGTTTGGTTACCGTTCGTTTGAAAATAGCAACGCGAATACCAAACTTTTGTCTGGCTTCGATGCTTATGTATGACACTATTTTACCTGGATAAAGTTTTTTGAACCAAAGTATCAGTAAATGACTTTTGTAAAAAGAGACACTCAGTTTGCACTACGGTAAGTCTAAGTCTCAAAATATAATTGCTACATATTCTATTTGCGATAAGGACTGTTTTTCATCTAGTTTTGAAGCAAATTTTAAATTTGACTGTAGAAAGGAGCGCCATTCCTCGATACTAAATTTTACCTAGATCCATGATGGATCTGGAAAATGGATCTATGAACCAATTTTACTGTTCCGTGAGAACTGAAGACTAAGTAAGAATAAGTTAGTGATGAGTAAAACGAGGAATATAATGTCAAGTTATGAGGTTGAATGTAACTTAAATTATATCGTGCTTGCTGCATAGCCAAGGATTCAATCAGGAACTATAGCGAAACTATGGCCTAAATAAAAAGGTCAATCAAGGTTATTAAGGAAGTAAGTATTTGATAACACGGCGGGCGGCGCGTTGACGTCATGCCATAAACTCCGAATAATGGCTTATATTATATTTATAATGGTTTTATTATTCTATAGTACCATAGAAGAGGCATCGGTAGTAAATTAAACAGACACGGCGAACATTTGTGAGCGATCAAAAATACATTAGTCCCTCTTAAATTATCTCTAAGAGTGAACATCTGCATCTGGTAGGTACCACGAGTGACTAACAACTCACTTTGTTCTCGCTTAGGAAATCAGCGAAAAATTAATCAACAGAAGAATGATAAAACTCAAAAGAGTGTTCAAAGTATAATATAGAATATTATTTTTGAGTGTGGTATTTTAAATGGACAACCAAAAAAAATATATTTTCTAACAACTTTCCAAAAAGCACCTGTTCCTTTGCCATAGACAACCTTTTTAAAAGCTCCTCACAAGTAAAACAAACCCCTGACTGAGCAAAGTTAATACAGATACCGAGTACAGTAGTACCAAAAATATTTGACACGTCGGCACATCGTCAAACTTCTTACGTGCAGACACGAACAAACGAACAAAGTCCCAGAAAATACTCAAAAGCACAACTAAATTAATTACAAAGGGTGCAAAAACTAATAAATAGAGCTTCTGCTGTCGATGTCGCTGCGCAACATTTTGAATGTGTATTGATTAATAGTCATACGCGCCATTTGTTTCCATCGAGTTTCCACATAGTAGTGGCTAAAAGAGAAAAACATAAACAAAATTAAAAGACCCAGAGTGCGGACATTGGATAATTGATTTGCGATTCAACTCTCGAAACACCGTGTTGCCATAAACCGGAGCGTGAATACCAACAGTAGCTAATCGTGTGGAGTTATGACACCGAACGCCCAACTTGTTGCGGTTGGCAACGCGTCTTAAAGTGTAACTCGGAATAGCTAGGTATGACATAACACAGGTCATTGGTTCAGTGGGTGCGAATTATACGTTGTGCTGGTAATATCTGTACAAAAACTGTAACACGTGTTTATGGTCTGATGGCGAACAAGAGGTCAAAGAAACGGATCTTCAACTCTATAATTACACAGATGTGCGTAATGTTATACGAGCTAAAAATTATAACGAGCTTTATAATTATGGTTTCTCATGGCGATATTCATCGGTACAAGATGCAGAATGAATTCGACATTTTGCAAGTCGGATTCCTGGTAAAAACTCACTTATGAAGGTGCTTGACTTCACTACAAAATACTATAATAAACTGCATGCCAGTATTGTCAATGGATTCTTCTTTCAACTTTGAGAACCTGATTTCAAAAATTTACCGATGTATTTAAAGAATGTTAACCATAGTAAGTCTTTCTAAATTAAATTTATATGAACGAAAGAAATATATGTAAAACAAGATAACTTTGTACTAGCAATGGCAAGCTAGTAATGGCTAAAGCAAATCCGAGCGAACTTTGACAATAAATTATTATAGATATAATCTTGCCGATACAGTTTGTTATACAAAAATGGACTTCAAAGCTTATCTTACAAGAGTAACGACTACATTAATATGACCGACAATACAATATTCCACGACGACGATCCAAGGCTGGGTCCGTACGGGGTTTGATTCGTATCCCGGTCACGCACGGCCACTGACGGCATGCCGTCATATCCTCTACACAATTGGACACTGCAATCGATAAAAGAACTGCGCGCGCGCCAACACTATGTTCGGTTATCGAAACCACTTGTGACGCACTATTGACGCGCCCAAACTAGACACCGCCAAAAGTTTCTTCAATGTAGAATGACAACTCGGGACGTAGAATACGCTTGCGTAGAGAACACGTAAATAAATAAGAAAATTTTCCATCCAAGCTTTAGCGACTTCACAAGGTGTTGGGATAATTGATTTTTTATATTCCTTTTCCAGATCTAATAATCTTTGCTTGTTTTTTTTACCACGCCATCTATTGTCAAGTAGCTTTAGTGTTGCTTAACAACGCCATCTATTGTCAAGTGGCTGTAGTGTCGCCAATAGATGCCAGGAAGAGTCATATTTTTAAGTTTATCATTGCCTGCAAAACACGGATAAAACGACGTTTACTAAAATTGAAACGAGGCTAGATCGTTTTATGGCCTTTGAAACCCCCTGCGTATATAAACAAGAATTGCTCGTTTAAAGGTATTATAGATAGATTAGCACGCATTCAAACTTTAGAGGCACAAGACTGGCTGTGGCTAAAAAAATCTCTGGCGAAGACACGGGACGGATTCCATTAAAAAAAGAATGGAAATAAAATTAATAGCACTGCTTAAATCAACATGAGAAGATTTGACAATGGCATCGGTCTGTGATGTCCACCTGACACGTGCCACGGTGTCCTCGTGGTCGTGACAGACAGGCTATCGCGTCTGTCATCTCGTCAGCGACCCGTCATGTCAGTCAGACGATACCATGACCGACGTCGAAGGCCACGCTTCAACCTCTGGACGATCCATTCTCAATTGCACATCAGTTCATGTACTTGCATTTTAAAATGAAAAGGTCGAGATCAAAAGTCGCCATTAATCGATGCTATAGTTAAAATTGACACCCTACATTGTAATATTATTGCAATATAACTCCGATGTTGTGAAAGTAATTATTACAATGGATTCTTTGCCGTTCCTTTACTATCTATCGACTAAACTGATTTGTTGTACAAAATTATATACTTTAATATAACAAACTTATACAATAAACACGTGAAGTTGAACTAGCTAAGTTCTCTAGAGAACTAAGTATTGAATACCAAAGAAAGTTAGTCATTAGCATGCCCACAACATCATATAATTTTACTTTGTATAAAATAATATTCAATACGAAAGGGACGCTGAACTTTGAAAAGAATTTTAAAGGCTCTTAAAAAAATTTTAGGTGTATAGAAAGCCGCAATGGAAAATGATGAGTAAGCTGTTTTGAAAAGAGATTTATAGGAGATAAACCGCTTAACATTTAGGTACTTATATATTTTGAATACAAATTATATTAGGCAGTTACTGAATCAGGTTGAATTAGAGCTCATGCTATTAACCTTTAGGCAAAACAGTAATTTAGCTATACAAGGTAATAGAAACTAGTAATTTCTAAGGATTTAAAGTGAATATATAACTTTTTTATTTATGATTCTACGACTTAAAGTTACTGAACAAAAGTTGTAGATAATTTTATTTGCAACAAAAAATGTTTCATAGTTTTTTTTTGTGAGACCTATAGTTTGGCAGATAAACCATAAAAACCATTTGAACCTCTTTTTCCAAGATGGCGGGCGTGGGACAAGAGTTGCAACCCCACAAACTTGGATTTAACTTTAGACCAACCTCGCCTCCATAACTAAAAAATAAATTTGCGTCCTCTGACAAACTTGGATTTAACTTTACACTAACCCTTCATATCGTCGTCCTCTGACAAACGCAACCCCAAATGTAACTTTTCAATGGACCATTATAGTTTGTTAAGAACTGCCAAGGGGGTATAATATTTTGTCCCTGGGTTTACATTATATTACCTACTTTTCTAAAGGTGGTGGTTAACGACCAGGAACATATATAAAGTCACCTTTGTCCAGATACACCGCGTCAAAAGCAGTGTTGCAGCGATAGGTTCACCCTATGTTACGCAGGACTAAAGTAGTTGGAATAGTTGTCCCTTCGGGGACGACAGCCTCTTAACATTATGATGTGGGTGTGTGTTCAGCCGCTGGCAACCACCTTCGGCGGATTAAAGCCGTGATGATATACATAAATACAAACATACTTTAACCTACCTTTATGTTTGAGGATGAGTACGTGGAGCTCCTTGTCCAGGTTTTTACAAAAACATCAGTCGGGCCGTATGCTTGTTTTCCACCTTAGTGGTACAAAAAAAGGGCCTACAGAAAACAACATAATAATATGGCAAACCTTTACCGTACTAATACGTACGTAATACCAACATGTTCGTTTTCGGATTTGGTTTAGGAACGACCGTTTCCAGATAGATTCCTTCAAACTTTGAAGTTGATCGCAATACGTAAATCAGTATAGATACAGATAAAAGAACAAGGTGAGTTGGATGTATTAAAATATTCAAGTGTACGTGAGTCACCTCAGAAGTGAATGTACTGCTAGTATATATCATAAATACTCATCGAGTTTACAACCCGTCAATCTAAAGCTAAAAATGTATCGTTCAATATACTATGAGACCATAAAAACTGTTAAATTATATATACTTTGGATATTGTTTATCTGTATGTTTTTGTCTATGCTGAGGAAACTGCTATTTATATATATTATACTTGGTAAAATATACGCAGAACTCCTATTAAACATTAGTAGGTATTATATCTACGTGCGCCAGGAAGATTATTAAATAGTTTTATTATTTCATAGCGTGTATATAATACGATGGTGCAATCCGTGTGGTAGAATTACTATACTTAGTTATTAAAAATTATTAAAGTTTTTTTACCCTCTAACAAATGGAATTAACATTGTGCCATTGAAGTATAAAAAGGTCTCATTGACGAAAGATAAATAGTCTCAATTAGACTGTTTTTCTTCGTCTGAAATTGGCCAAACCCTAATTTGTGTGTATAAATAATTAGGGTCGTTCCTCACACGCAAAGGTCTGGCTTGCAAAACAGTGCCGTACCAGTAACTGGGCCGTGATAATCGGGAGCAAAGCGGTAAACCGTTCGTTTCGTTATGCAACCGTAAATAGTGCCTTTACGTGTCAGTAGGGTAGGTGATATGCTAAACCGCAACTGCTGTGGAAATATCGCGAGTATTGGGTGCCGCTACTGCAATATTTGGTCATTTTGTGGTCAACTACGCGAAATCTCATACAAACCACATATTTATTTATATGTAACAAAACAATAGAAAAAGCAAATGAGTTATACATTACTGAGTTATATAACTTAAATTTTGATCTAGTTCATCACCCCTAATAACATATAAGTTTGTAAGGGTGAACATATCCTCAACTCCAGGTTAAATTTGTAAATATAGTGCAGTGGGTTAAAGGTGCAAGCACAATAAACCTAAAATAAGTCAATTTATGCTGTGACCCTAAAGAATAAGCAGCCGAAAATTCAATAGCCATGCAAATGTTGTACCTACACAAGAAGTTGATGTCATAATTTATCAAAAATTACCATAAACGTCCCATTCTGAACGCCCATAGTTCAGATAGGTCAAGTAAAGATACTAGCGATAAGGTCGCAAAGGGCACCTGGAACATTAAGTACGCCAGGTGACAAGAATGCGGTCAAGTACCCCACTGGCAAACTAATGTTGCAATGAAACAAAGCCGTTGATTTTAACTAAAATAACATTAAATTTTCATGTACCTTACCTAAACTAGTCCCAGAGACCACAAACAAAATCATGTTCATCATCGTTTTACGGTTAAAACTTACGAAATTCTTAACTTAGGTCAGACTGAACTCGATTAGTTCGGCAGTAACAGTCAAACATGTCAAAGCTTCATTGCATTCCTGCTAAACTTGTTTATTTTTGGGAGTTCTTGAAACTACCTGAAAACGGTATTTTGGTAATGCCATGTCAGCCATAAAAATGATAAAAAAACGATATAGGTTGCTATAATACAAGTCGGTTAAATTTATTGACTATTTTAAAAAACACGCTGAAGCCAAATTTGACAGTTACTGCCCACGTAGTCGGGTTCAGTATGACCTAATCAAAGAATTTTATAACTTTTGGCCGTAAAACGAAGATACATGATTTTGAGCGTGGGCTCTCCTACTACCAGTAACTGTGGCACGCAATCACGAATTGCACAAATTAAATTAATATTTGTTAAGTTTTAATTGAACCTTTACAGAGGAGAACAAATTTTCTCTAAGATAACAAACACATGAAAAAGTAGTTATTTAAACCAGTAGTTATTTCCAAAATCGATGATTACCAAGATGTTATTAAATTTAAACAAAAAACACTTCATTTAGATAATTTTATGAGTGCTAACTTCAGACTTTACAAGTGAAGGATGCAGGCAACTCTAGGAATTTTATTTTTTATTTTATTTTATTTATTAATAAAAAATATTAGTTTTATTACTTACCGTAATAAAAAAAATAATAAAGACATAAAAATAATAAATACGTAACAAGTTTCTGCTATCTCAGAAACTTGTGTAACTTATTCGTTAAAATAAAAACTTTATTTCTTATCCTAGTGTTTGCCCCAGACATTTGCATAGAGATAGGATGTGATGTGTTGACTATCGGAAATCCCTATGGGCAGCGACCATATTTATTTTGTAAATCTTGCAGAGGACGTAATGTCATGAGAATATATACAAATAGATGGAATGGCTTAGATATTCTTATGCCACCACACAATCACACACAATGGTGAGAGCTGACTCGCACTTGGCCAGTTTTACAACAGTGTTTAAAGTATAATCAATCAAAGTATTTTTTATTTTTTTTAAGATCAACCTTTATTTTTTTTAAAATCTGCTATAAATACCTTTTAATACCAGGTATTTTGTGAAAAAAATCTACCTTTTACGGATTAACAGATACAGCACTCTTAAGATCGAGAACACAGACAAACAGACTCTTTGGCTACGGGTGCTAAACATTATCAAAGTTAACTTTTTTTGAAGTCGGTAAATATATATATATATATTGATAAATAAAACAATACTAAAAATACTTCACCGAACTATTTACCATTTTTTTATTAAAAAAAATAAATAATAGAAAACCATGAAACTGTGATATTAATATGTATATCAATTTACTTTAAGGGTATGGTATGTTATATCTTCAAGGTTTTCATACCCAGAAGGGGGTAACCAGCGGCTGGACACACATCGACTTAATAAATAACAGCGTCTTTTCACCAACCACTTTTACTCCTGCGTGACAGTAGTCCAGTGTAGTGTATCTGGACTAAGTCAGCTTTATATATGACCCATACGTCGTAAATAACCTCCTTTAAGTCATAAGCGGTAAAATAATAAATTTACCCTGTTGCCAGTTCCTGACGAAGTGCCATGATCTCTTCTAATATATAATAAACATATTTTGGCTTTGTTTATGAGATGCGTACCTACGTAGTCCGTCAGTCGCAATGTCTATTGTGCTTGTGTGGCATGTACTTATATGAATAATAAATCATTTGTCTGAATTTCATACAACGCAGCGCAATGCTGCTAACGTGCAGTCGCAAAAGTTACGACGCGGTTCACTATCATAAAGATCTATGGCACAGTACCAGACGTATATGAGTTGGTATAATCCAGCACAAAGCTGCTTTTTTGGCATACTGTCTCTGTGTTTCAAAGTATTCATTTATTTTAGACCAGTAGATGTACGCGATATCGCTGGCGTAGATGTTCGAAGAGGAGTGAAGGACTGATAAATTACACAAGTCAACAAAAAAAAAACTTTTTTTTGTCTTTGTTATTTAATGACTATTGTCTGATTTTTTATATTGAAAAATAACCAAAAACTCAATTTATAAAATAAAGTTTGCTTTTGTAGTTTATACAATAATGCTTAAGAGGTTACCATTCTTAATAAGCAAACTTTATGAGATAAAAGTATTATTTCTATTATACATTAGGTATAAGAAATCAAAATCGGGTACACACAATTCAGGCACCAAATTCCTGTTGACTTGTGTTATTGTTTTGCAAAAGCGCGTATAACAATCTACCTTAACTTTTATATTAGGTATCGATATAAATCTTTACATTCTATGCCCCAAGCTATCAAACAGTAACTAAGTATATTTATTATTCAGATTCCTTGTTATTAGAGTATATTTAAACGAGCGATAAAAAAAATGTTATTGTATAACACAGCCTATTTATAATATCTATCAGATTTAACTGAACTATAATTTGGATGTTTTCAATTTATTTTTCCCTTTTAATCGTCTCGTCTGCTTTACCATATTATTACCATCGGCAACACTATTTAGTTATTAAAGACATAGAAGTGAAATCTGTAATGCACGTTCCATTATGGGCTCCGTTGCCGATGTTTTGATATTAAGACGACGACAGCTTAAATTATATCCCCGCTTTCACTCTTCACGACTTCTCTACAGATGGAACGAATCGAATCAAACTAATGTTTGTTTAAGCTAGGGTTGCCGCTTTTTTAAATCGATAAAAAAGAAATCTTATAAAGAAAAGAAATGTATTTTTATATATAAATAAATAAAGGAATAAATTGACCGATTGACGAACTGACATATCTACGCACACACCAAACCTCTGTGCCTAGGTTAATTGAATCAAATTCGGAACCTAAGTTTTTTGCACAATGTAGGGATCTGTAAAAACTTTTTAACGCCTTCAAGGTGAAAAATAAACTGTTGCTAAGCGATCACCGTAGCTTTTGGACGCTTGTTGTTACGTTAGGGGAACATTAATGATTATTATAAGATAATATTTTTCCGAAAACCAACCCCTAAAAGTGTCACACGGGTATTAAGTTTGTATAGAAAGATCATAGAAAAAACATTAAAATTCTAAAAATCATATTACGGGCGGAGTCGTATATGTGTAACTACTCGATATTTTTTTTTTTTAATTGTATCGGAAGAACGTACAATTAAGTGTCAACCCTATGAGTATGACATACACCATAAAAATATCCAAGAGCTAGTGCAGATGCGTTCAGTATCATTTAATTACACGGTCAATGAAAACACAAACACAGAACAAACGAACCTTGACATATTAGTTTTACTGATGCGTGGGAGTGATTTTATTTATACTCCTCCGTTCGAAATTATCGTCTTGCTTCTCTCTTTAAATATAGTTTTAGTAGTGCATGCAGCGGCGACGCAGGGGCGGCCCCGGGCGGCATACTTATAGCGTTTTATTTGACAGACGGCATTTAGAGATAAGATTTATAGAGTAGACGAATATTCAATAAATTTGGCACTACATAAAAAAAGATTTTGCGAAAGTTTTTAAACGGTTCTAGTTCATTCAATTAAAAACTAACGGACTTCATACATAATTTTATAGTTAGGTTCAGACTCCATTTTATGCAAAAAAAAAAATATATTTATAAAATGTAAGTATAGTAAAGGAATTATCTAATTGGAGTCTAAAAACAGTTAGTTAGTTTTAATTCCTTTTTCCATATGTTGCTAATTGTGATTATGTACAGTTTTATTTGCAAAGTTAATATAATGTGTATCTACGATTTTTCTAAGGTATATTTAGTGTACATGCAGCTTCGGTTTTTCTTAAACGATATGAGGTAAAGAGCTGATGTAAAATGGAGAAAGGTACGTTTTCTCAGATAGTAAGTTGCAAGAAACGTTACAATGCCATTGCATAAGTATTCCGCACATGACGCAAAGGTAATGGTGGCAGTGTCAGTTGAAGCGCAGCGGGTCGTCAGCTAGCTAGGTACTGGAACCAGTTCTGGGGACCGGTCCCGCCTGGAGCAAGGTCTCGCCGACCGAACCGGCGCAGGCGATGCAACCGGATCGGACCACTAGCTCACTACCTGACCGTCGGCGATGCTTCCGACGCTATCCAGCTTCAAGACCATTAGCCCCAACTCATTTGCAACTTTAAAATATTTTATGCTAAAAAAAGTAGTTGCGATAAACAACTGCAGGAATCAAAACAAAAACTTGATTTAATATTTTTGCAAAAAGCTAAAGATGATGTTAATCTGGGCATAATTTGATCCAAAGATAGTTTTTCAAGTCTTTAAATTTTTTGAATTACTTCCGTTATATTTTTTACTAGATTTTGCCCGCGGCTCCGCCCGCCCTAAATTCGGTTATCGGCGTTTTAAATAGCGCTATAATGTTTTTATTAGCAAAAAAGAAATTATACAGATAGGTTTTCTATTAATTTTCAGATTACTTTTGAAAATTAATAGAAAAATTTGAACAATTATTGAAATTCAGTGAAACTTGCTGCTTTGCATTACTGACTGACTTTTAATTTCACATGTATTATGTTGAACGGGAGAATGAGGCGTGAAGAACTAGATCTTTCGTTTCCTTTTCTTTTAGCATTAAAGTGAGTCAAACGTATAGATCAAAAGTGTTTCCAAGAAGGTTCGATCAATTTTTTTTTAAAAAAGGTAAATGATACGAACGGCGCCATACATCGGGGCGTGCGGTAAAACTGGTAGTTATTCGAGAGTACCTATTTTACCGCACGTTTCGTTGTATGGTGTGTAATTTTGAATATCGAACAATGAATACAAGCTTTGTAAATGCATTTTTGAAACAAATGTGTTGAAAAATACATTTACCGCTGTAAAGCTTTGTCTCTACGTCAGTAGGGCAACTGAACAAAAAAATTAAAATGGGCCAATGTCGCGGTGTCAGCCTTGTGATTATCGCAAGTTCGCTATCGCTAACCACTGTAATTTATTCATAAGGAGCGACCCCATAATCTAATTGGGAGGAGGTGGAGGGCAGTAACAAATCAGGCTGTGTGCTGACGTCACCGGTCCGACCCGACACGGCGCCTTCACGTGCCGGTCACGCGCGGCCCTCCGGAATGCCGCGCCCGGCTTCAATCAACCCTTAAATGGCTTCGTGTATTGTGTTTGTGTTATAGAGAACATGTGAGTTACCTATGTATCGAAAAGTATAGATGGTTTTGCTGTCCTTTAACTTCCTTTATTAGCTTGAACCAACTCTTCTACTAAAGAGCAATTAACAGCCACTACGATTACGTCCACAATACTCATACCATACTAAAGTAAAATCCTGAATAAATCTTCTCCTGCGTAGATATCGATAAGCTTTGGAAGGCACGTCCAACAGTCGGTCCTGGATGTTGTTTGTGACTGAAAGCTGCCGTTAAGCCACGTTAAAAACATTCGAGTAGCCACTAGCTATGGCCTATGCCTCTTTTCGCAAATGAGGCCTGTGCCCCTGAAGCAGGGATGCAGAAATTATGAGGTAAAAAATAACTATTGACTATTCTGCGTACTAAATTATATTCAATAACTTCGACTTAATGCTTATAAAACAGAAAAAATAACGACTTTTGAAAAAGTATTCAATTTCGAACCCAATTTCCTTTCAATAACCTCTGAGAAAAATATCGGAGCAGATAAGATATCTAAAATCAGGTCTAGACAAGTTTCAAACGATATTTTGTTACACTGTAATTGCTTCACAGATTTTCACTCGATATCTAATAGAACTTCGTAGAGGTTACTAGGACAAACTCATCTGACAATAGGTACATAGAAAAAAAACAAAGAGAGAGAACGTGAGTGTGTAAGAGAGAGAGAGAAACTCTAAAAATCAAAACAATAACTTGTCCATTACACTTTCTGACATTGTGTTTGCTCATATTTATGTTGATATGTAAATAATATAAATTCTTACTGCTTTTAACAAAAAATCTATTCATCTTAAGATAGAGCTATTAGAAGAAAAAAACTCCTACAGCCGATTTTCCACAATTTTTTATTACTCGGAAGTATATTAAGTAGTACGTTCCGAAAAACGCATTGACACAGTAAGTATATACTGTCGTGGTGACTTTCGAGTGAGCTCTAGTAGTTCCGTAACAAAACGAAAAAGAAAGAGGGTAGATAGATATGTTTGCCTAGAGACTATGTACAAACTCGGAAATACGCCAGTCATCCCGCGATCATGGCGCTTGCAACAGCACCGAAATATCGGGAGCTCATTTCCTCGGCTAATCACGGTAAGAACCCCGTATATCATTATGCGTAATTTTTTATTAATTTAAAGAATTTCCCTCTGTCCAACCAAGACCTACTTCTAATGGTTCGTCAAGATCTGGCATAGGGCAATTACAATATTTATAATTATTTTTCCCTGGTCTTAAGTTTAACCACTTACTGTTCTTTAGATATTGTAATTGTAATTCGCGATAGAGTTGGTAACAATGTACCAGAAAAAGTAGGGTAAATAATGCCGCCACCATGAAAAAGTGTACAAAGGGGGTACGCCTTTATCTTTTGTAATCAAAGTTGTGTTGCCAAAAAATTAAAGACTGATATTTATGAGTCGCATAATAAAGGTGAGAGAGAAGTCTATGATAAGAAAGTTTGTGCCTATCCCCTGTATTGTTCCCAAGGTAAAAGTCAAATGAAATATGTAAAAGCAACACGTAACGCAAACTTATCTTTACAACATTGAAATTATAATATAGATTGATAACAACCATAGAATCCCGAGTCAGAAGACCCACACCCCGGCTGTTCACAAGCTACAATTCTAACAAAATAAGAAAAAAACAACACGTTACGCAAACTTATCTTCGCGACTTAAAGTAATTGATATTGAAATATAGATTGATAGCAACCATAGAATCCTAAATCAGAAGAAAAATACACCCTGCCTGTTCCTAAGCTGAAATTCAAACAAAATATGTTAAAAACAACGCGTTACGCAAACTTACCTTAACAACTTAAAATATTAAATATAGATTGAGAACAAACCATAGGTTTCTGAGTCAGAAGAAAAATACACCCGGCTGTTCCCAAGCTTAAAGACAAATGGAATAAGAAATAAACAACGCGTTACACAAACTTATCCTCAGAACTTAAAATAAATTGATATTAAATAAAGATTGATAACAACCATAGAATCCCAAATCAGAAGAAAACACACCCCGTCTGTTCCCAAGCTAAAATTCAAACAAAATATTTAAAAAACAACACGTTACGCAAACTTATCCTCACAACTTAAAATAAATTGATATTTAAATATAGATTGATAACAACCATAGGATCCCGAGTCAGAAGAAAAATACACCCCGGCTGTTCCCAAGCTAAAAGTCACACGAAATATGTTAAAAACAACGCGTTACGCAAACTTATCCTCACAACATAAAATAAATTGATATTTAAATATAGATTGATAACAACCATAGGATCCCGAGTCAGAAGAAAAATACACCCCGGCTGTTCCCAAGCTAAAAGTCACACGAAATATGTTAAAAACAACGCGTTACGCAAACTTATCCTCACAACTTAAAATAAATTGATATTTAAATATAGATTGATAACAACCATAGGATCCCGAGTCAGAAGAAAAATACACCCCGGCTGTTCCCAAGCTAAAAGTCACACGAAATATGTTAAAAACAACGCGTTACGCAAACTTATCCTCACAACTTAAAATAAATTGATATTTAAATATAGATTGATAACAACCATAGGATCCCGAGTCAGAAGAAAAATACACCCCGGCTGTTCCCAAGCTAAAAGTCACACGAAATATGTTAAAAACAACGCGTTACGCAAACTTATCCTCACAACTTAAAATAAATTGATATTAAAATATACAAGCGCGATAAAAACAAAACATTATGCAATGCTTGTAATAATGGAAAAAACGAACTCTAAGGTCGACCTAAATAACTCGTAAAAATATGAGAGATGAGGTGATTTATAGAACCGCATCGGATGGATTTATGACATATTTCATTATGTTTGTCGTAGTTTTATAGTACAATATTTCATATTTTTATTTGAGATCATAGACAATTTAAGAATATTACAGATTATAATTAAAAGGAAAACAGAAAAAAAAATTATAAGGACAAGAGAATAATTATGTTATGTGAATTATGTAGAGTGGACAGGTATTATTGAATTAGTTTATGATTCTAAAAAATTTTTTTGGAATTGAGGCATAAAATGCAATAAGGCTAGTTTAAATATAAAAAATATGCTAAATCAAAATTAAAGCTAACAACCCTCTTAGTGGAGTTCATAAAGATCAATAGTTTTTTTAAGCAATATAAAATGTATTGTTGTAGAAAATGTACATTCAATCAATCATTACAATTTGTTTTTAAATGGAAATAAAATTACTAACATCATGTACCTATGTCAAATTTGAATATTAAAATATATTTGTTTAAACAATGTTTCGTAACATAGGTATGCGTTTGTTATGATTAAATTTTGAATGAAAATTACACGATACCTACATGTTTTCAAATAATAAAATAAGTTATAAGGCAACGATTTCTTTTTCAATCAAAACTGCATAGCGCAAAAGTTTACCAAAATGAAAACTAAATAATGACCAAATTAAAATAAAAGAGATATTTCAATTCAAACGTAAATTAAAACTCACTCACTTAAGCAATAAATAAACGACATTGAATATTAAAAAAAATCTGCGACTATCCATTTGATTTGAACGACAGATTATAAAGCTAATACGACTTACCTAAATACGAAATTTAGTGAAATCGCTTAATACGCACAGTAAGCACATGCTATAAGCTTACTGACTTGCCGGTAAGTATAATTTATGCTTCATTTTGTAATTTTCCGCTATTGTTTATTTAATTTAGCTAACGCTTTGTTCGATACATTTTGAATGTTCAAACGCGCTAACATTAAGAATCACAGGTTTCAGTACAAAAGTAGACAACGTAAGTTAAAGTGACCAAAACGTGCGTGTCTACAACACATTAAAAGTTTATTCATACTAGTTAAGCGGTTCAAAAGTTGTTCTAACATATGTATTTAAAGGAGAGCCACGAATTTAAAGAGCTTTAAACTTCGATGTGGAATTTGATTATTGTTATTCTTGTGGGAACCTTTTAATTTTGTGATATTAAAAGTAGCTGGTGCCCTTCTCCGTCTCTTCAACTATCTCTGTGCCTTCACATCAATTGGATTCTCCGTTGCGACATGAATTAAGGACAAGCAAGCAAACCAACTTACTTTCGCATTTATAATATATTATCATTATGTGGATGGATAAGGAAAAATTAACTGCAGTAATTTTTTTTTTTCTAAACGAAAACTTCCATATCAAAACATGTACAAGATTCAAAGGCAAAAAGAACGAAACATTAAAAAAAACCCAAACATCTCTTACCCAGGACCCAGTGGAGCCCCACCGCTTTAGCCTCTTCCCGAAAAGGGTCTGGCACTGAGAAAGACAGGACACCGAGGAAGCTGGCTGTATTCTGCCACAGAAACTCTCACCCCTGTCCAAAGTCATGTCTTAACAGTTCAAATTGCACAAGTCCACGAAAAACTCATTCAAATAATCCATCAAATTATTCAAGTCTTTCACGTATATTTTTTTCACTTTTACTTCAAAACTTTTTATTTAGGCTGTGTACGAATTTATAAATATTTTGAAATCCCGTCGCTAGTTACGTGCGTCCGCTGCGACGGCTGCGTTACGAATGTTCGACGCGCTGCGTGTCCTCGGTCCGAGTTTTCCGACCGTATTGTCAGTCGGGAAAGTCTTCCGCCCGCCCTCAAACCGCCCAACGTTTCAATTAGGACACAGATTTTTTTTTACTTTTTAGCGGAATTGAAGCGCTGTCGTTTTGGTGTAGTTCCTGTGTAAGGATATTTGAGATATTACTTTTGACTATGACAAATACTTATTTGTAAGACCTAACTATATGTTTCAAAATATAAAAAATCCTATGAAATAGTGAAGTAATTGAAGACTCCATATATTAGTAGCAACTGATGTCCGTACTTGATACTAGTTGATTTTTTGCAATTGCACTTAATTTTGGTCCTTAAATATCCTATAACTGGTTTCAAGACCATGCTTGGTGTATGTCCAAATATCATAACACACTTAACTTTTTAAGTATGCCTTTCAGGCAAAGATTCTGGATTATTTTAATAACTATAATATATTAAGTATTTATAATAACATACTCGTACTACCTAATAAATAATTCTAAAAACATCAGTCTAAATCCGCTTTTATTAAGTTGATACATGTACAGGTTGTTATGTCAGATTCGTTACTGGAAATATAAGTAAAAGGCTTCTAAGTAAGTTCTGACAGGAAATTTCGGACACACCCGGTCGCCGGAAATAGCGTCATCGATTACGTCGCTCCCGTCACATCCGGTCCTAACGAGTTAGGTTGAAATTTTAACACGAGCCTAAGTAAATAACTTATGTTGTAATTAAGTTAACTAAAAGGGTACGAAATCTTAATAAGGTATCATCGTCCTTTTTGACGAGAATAGATCAAAGCTCTAAAGTGAAGACCGAAGGAGCTTAATAGTAGATCGTTTGACTGCGGAGTCAAATGACCTAGTATCGACTCCCAATAGTGACACCAAAAAAAGCGGAGCTTACTCCCTAAAACTATGAGACGGGATACCATCAGTGAAAGGTATATATTGCGAATATTTATTAACAGTTCATCTCTGGCTGCCTCTTTGGGGATAAGTGCCGTGGTGGTATTTATTTATAAAGCACTAGCTTTTGCCAGCGACTACACTTACCCCGAATCCGGTCATCGGTGTAGGATGTCAACTCCTTAACTATAGGAAAAAACCTACTCGCACTTGAAGTTTTCAAGTAGCATATGTCCTTTCCCGGGACTCAAACTATCTCCATGCCAAATTTCATCTTAATCGGTACAGCGGTTTAAGCGTGAATAGGTAACAGACAGAGTTACTTTCGCATTTATAATATTAGTATGGATTTGTAAAGTGTCCCGCGGGTTAAATAGTGCGGAGTCACGGCTTGTAGCTTCACTAATTACGATCCGCAGCCGGAACCGCGCCGTTGTGCACTAATTAGTAACGTATAATTAGATCAGATAAAACGGAAGTACGAACACTATTCGTAAGAACCTTCGCCGCTTGCGAATATCAAGTGATTAATGTGTTGTACGAATTATTTGTTTGTAAATCTCAGTTTTCGTCAATTAAGTTAAATTAAATATTTTTTTTCTTAAATTCGAAGCGTAAACATGTACTTTAAATTATTATTTTATCTAGTATTTATAAAAGTATTTTTACACTACAATATTATTTACTTTATTACTACTTTACTGTTGTAACTATACTTAATTTTTGTTAAAAACATTATTTTTAAATTTTTTGCGCATATACTGAAGTTTCGATTTTAATGAGTTTTTGCCGTCTAAAGAATACAGCCAGATTTATCAGTCAACTTCTATTGGGTTATTTCATTCTAAGCAAATATATGCTTGTTAAGTGATATATCTTTTCGCATGAATGATGAACGATGAAATTTGCGTGTTCTCAAATGCTTCTTTATGCCAATAGTTTTAGCGTTGTGCTAAAATAGCTTTGGCCAGGCAAATTGTGTGTTTTCATAGATGCTCTTTCATTTCAACATTTGTAGTGCGTTGTACTGTGAGCTTAACTTACAACTTTTGACGTAAATTCGATGAAGGTCTAACTTTTCTCCGGGGCCTTGTTCGGAAAAATCATCATATTTTTTTTTTAGTTGTTGGAATTGAAGGTGATTTTAATACGTGTACTGGTTTCGGAAATATTTTAACGTACGAACAGATGAAATAACCTTTTTACCCTCAACACGGCACAAATATGTATTGTGTTAACTTGTGTTGTGTTACAGAAGTATACACAGCTTGTCTGCTCAAAAGGTTGTTAAGCAGAACGCGATACAAGTGATGAAATAAAGAAGCATTTGAAAACACGCAACATGGATTGAAGGTAGCATTGAATTTAATTATATTATCTGGCATTGTAAATGAGCATCGTGGGCGCATAAACTTTGTTTAGCAGCGCGTGGAAGGTAACTAAGTAAACATTGTGATCCAAAGTAATCGCACGGAAAATCTAATCAAATCAGAATTAATGGGCGGTTGACCTTGCACTATTTAGTAATTAATGGGCTAGATACTGTTAGTGAACGTTCACAATCATTTGTATAGTTAGGTTTGACCAAATTAACTAATATATTGATTGTAAAGCATTTTGTTTTAGAAGATTTGCTTGAGTTTAGAAAGAAGTTTCAAATTCGTTCTTACTTACTTAATTTTAAGTCTACTTTCTATTACCTAATGGAGTTTAAATTTGATAAACGTATACATCTGATGACATGGCTGCAGCTGGGGTAGTTTCCACACTGCCAAACTTTTCGAATACTTGCTGCAGGTATTTTTAGGGTTCAGTAGCCGAATGGCAAAATCAGAATACTTATAGTTTCATTGCATCGTTTCCTATGAAACTTTACAGAAAGATGTCTTAAAAACAATGACTCTTTGCTACTTTTTCTAACTAGCTAAAGTGCTTTCTTAAATGTCTATCTACATTAAATCTTTAGTATGTTAAACCTCCTAATTTAGCTAACTTACTTATATGTTATGTTTTGTACATAAATATTCAAACATTGATGATCCGCGGCGTCTCTGGAACGCATCTACGGCTATCTTTGGATCTCGTCTACCACAGAGACGCATAATTTACTAAGAATTATCTAACACATTGATATCATCAACAGGCACGTAGATGGCGCCATATAGGTGAAGTTAGATGCGCTTCCAATATTAATATATCATTGTTTTTTTCTTACCAATAACATTTTATTGCATTCCTGGCTACACTCAATTTAATGTGATGCACTTAACGAGACATATCGATAGATCTATGCTTATTGCTTATTACGTTTGTAGTATTTTTTCTTTTTTATTTTGGATTCCTTATTGTGTACTTATGTAATCTATAAAACAGATGTTACCAATCAGAACAAACTGACAAACGAATATTGTATTTGTTTACAGCTGTTGGCCACCGCTTGCTAAATCGCGCGATTTAGTGTGTGTAGAGCGCGACTACATGCAACTGAGTCTCTAGCTATGTGAACATAGGGGTAATACAGTTCATAGTAATATTCGTTATCTACCCAAATAAAGAAGATATTTTTGATGTAAATATAATGCAACAAATTTCTCTGACCCGGTGATTAAAAATAAAAATTACAGTCACCTTATTGAAATGGTGTGAACTTATAATGACACTAGCGACCAAACACCTAAGGTCAGAGGGTCAGAATAGTTTGTTGCACAATACTTAAGCTTACAGTGTGCGGGCTTTCGTGACTTTGACGATCACATGCGAGATAAATAATCTTATTACGAGTAAATCGCGCAACGGGAAGTTGCTAGAGTGTTGAGGCTTTATAAAAATCAATAACACAGCTAATAACCAACATGTTAGTATGAGCAGTGGCAACAAATGAAGTGCATCACTTAATTTTTTTTAGCAAATAATAAAAATATATGACTAAAAATCGGTAAAAACGAAAAATTCCTTACTATAATCGGAGTTTCCAGACGTGTCTGTTGTATAATTTTTTTTTTTAATAAAAAATTTTGGACATTACACACAGCGCCGTCTGGCCCCAAAGTAAGCAAAGCTTGTGTTATGGATACCAGACAAAATATATGCTACTTTTTTTGTAAATATCATACCCAGACTCAAGACAAACACAAATCTTTATCACATAAATGTTTGTCCAATGCGGAAATCGAACCCACACCCTCCGCACAGTAGCCGGCCGGCCTAGGCTGCGAGGGAGTAGGAGTATAAAGTATGGAATAACTACATCTTATCGTAATATGTATGACATTATATAATTACTGTTGATATATTAACATGCACACCATAAGTGTTACAGAAATAAGCATTCTATGGCCTAAAGTTAGAGCCTCTATGTACATCTATAGAACATAATTATGTAAGTAGATGTCTATTTAAAGAAACTTCAATATCATTAATAAGTATAACAGTAATACTAAAAGTTCTGTTACTTACACTTGCATATAGAAACGTTACGTAAAAGGATCACTTTCGAAACTGTATATATTTAATGTGACACTAAAATTATATTTACAATCAAATTTTTTTTTCTTCTAACTACTTACTACTGTTGTTGGCCGCAGATGGCCTTGACAACTACACGCGGACTAACTAGTGCTGCGGTGCTGCTTGCACTCTGCTGCGAAAAGATGGGGCGGTGTGCACAAGGGTGTCCTGGACACGAACCTTGGCTTGGGCAACCGCTCTTAAAACTAAATATGACTAAAATATACCGCCGTTTCGCAAAAGCAAAGGCGTTCTGAAGAGAAGAAACGGCAAGAAACTCAACCCTTGCCTATAATAATTATTAACTCTAACTAGTCAAAGCGCCCGGGTATATTTGTGAACCTAGTATACCCGGTATGTCGCACTTGAGTGATCCATCTAGTGTTCCGTCCGACGTATTTTGTATGTATATTTGTCTAAGCTGTGTTCGCGGACGCGGGCGCGGGCGCGGAAGGCGCTTGAGCTGTGAGTCTGCTGGTGATTCCATCGTCTGAATTGATGAATATGTGCCTAGGATATCTAAAAAGTTTTAAGGCCCCTCTATTAGGGGCGTAATTACATGCTTGCCTAATTAGTAGATTGGGGTGGAGGGCTGCCGACTCAAAGAAGCGTTTGGACGCGCCTTTGATGAGGACTTTAATGGTCGGTAGCTCGAAATCATTATGGAGATCGATATTAAGCACTAGCTGCTGCCCGCGACGTCGTCTGCGTGAACGCTATACTGAAACATCACTTATTGTGAACGAAACCATAGCGCGATCTAATTTCACGCCAACGCCATCTAGTTAGCAAATAGGAAACATTTTTATATGGTGAAAAATTATAACACATCTAAGTTATGACTTTACACGATTTTTTAACTTAAAATAAATGGCTATGTGTGAGTAGAATAATTAATAATTAAGAAGCAATTCAAATATGCATCGTTAGATTACACGTTGTTACAGAATGCGTTGAAGAAATAATAGTGCAGTCATTGGAGCGGAAAATAGGGTCTTGCCTCTGAATTTTTTTACTATGAACCGATTTGCATGAAATATTGGAATTAGGCTCATCTTACCCTTAACTTCAAAATTGAAAATGATCTGAGCTCCGCCTTTTATTTTTAAGGAGTGTAAACAACCCCTTAATGGAAAAATTGACATTGAGCCATTTTATCGCTAGAAAACGTGTTTAATATTGAGGTGTGAAATTGTAAAGTGCTTTCTAACACAATTGCCATGTAATAAAATTATTTTCAACTCCTTGAAAACCTTACAACCCGTGCAAACAACCCCTAAATTGAAAAAATCACAAAAAATTACTTTGGTAAGACATAAAAAGATTTAAGTATAGAGTAAATAATATTTTATTTTGATGAAATGGAAAGGATTTAAATGTTATTCCACATTCTCGAAAATGATTATCATATTCTCAAGCTTTTCAACCCTTAAAACTACCCCTAAATTAAAACAGTAAATATATATGATGGTTGGCCCCTCCGAGCAATACACATACTTACCTTCATTCAAATGTGTTATATATACATATATGAACGTTGGTATGTATTCAAGCCTACGTTTCCAAAATATATGTCCATAATATATATATATATATACATAAGACAATAGTTTTGGGTCTCTATTACTGTGTACTTTCACTTTGCTCCAAATATTCACACTCCGAGACAACTTTTTTCATAAGAATATATAGTGAAAAACCTTTTTTTTTAAAACGGTGAAGGGTCAAAGGGCTCGAGAGAGACTGTGATTGTGCTGCCGCGCGCTCTTTAAACAATCATATCTCCGTCAATTTTTATGTGACAGAAAAAAAAAGAAAAACAATTTTTTCGTCAGAAAAAGACCTACATTTTTTATTATTAAACTTTTATACGTATCTTTTATCATTTTTGAGATATTATGAAAAGAAGGTGGTTTTTGTAAAAATCGAAATTTTTTTTTCCTTAAATCGTGATTTTTTGAAAAATATGTGTCCTAAAGCAGCCAAACTGCTAGAATCCATCAAACTCTTTATGTTAAAATTAATTCTAGATGGAATACTTTAATTTTGGTGGAAATGGCACTTATGATACCCATTGATTTAAAAGAAAAAACCATTAGATGTTCCTCTTATTTCCATTACAGCTCACTCATTTTACGTGCAAAAGACTTTTAACAGTGCTCATTTTAAAGCTTATTTCAAGCACTACAAAACCATTAGAATGCATAAAATGTATCTGCTCGCCGCTAGATGGCATTGAATACATCGATTAAATTTCAGACAAAATAAAAAACGGCTTTGATCTTTCATATCTAGTTTAATATTGCACTTAGAACACTTTTTAAATAACCGATTTGATCAGTTTTTTACCAGCTACAATTTTGTTCATTAAAATTTTTTCGTTAAAATGCATATTTTTGGAGATATTTGCAAAAAACCCCTTGGAAAACGTGAAAAAATTCCGAATTTTCAATTGCCAATAACTTGAAAGGTAATGGGTTTTATGAAAAAATTTATAGAACATTTTTTTCTTAAAATTAGGTCTTCTATCGATATCTGAGATTATTTTGAAGAAAAAAACTTGCACCACCGAGAAGAGGTGGCAACCACCCCCAGGGTGGGTGCGAAGTTCAGATCATTTTCACTTTTGAATTTAAGGGATTTTTTATCTTATAAGCTTAATTCCAAAATTTCTCGCAAATCGGTTCACAGTAAAAAAATTCGGACCAATAACGCTTCAATGACTGCACTATAAAGGTTCACTGCTCGTTCCCCGTAGGTGATAGCGTGATAATATGTAGCCTATATGTTGACCCGACTTCTTAATAATATTCGTGCCAAATTTGAAGTAATCCATGCAGTACTTTTTGAGTTTATCCCGAACATACATACAGACAAACAGACAAAAATTCTAAAAACTATATTTTAGGCTTCGGTATCGATTGTAGATCGCACCCCAAGTATTCTTTTAAATAAAATATTCAATGAACAGTTTTGACTTTCCTACCATTTTATTATATGTATATAGATAAAGTACAGGGCGCCGACTGCGCCTAGCATAAAGCGATTTTGTATGACTTGCAAGGGAGTAGTTTTTGTGTGACCAAACGCTACGCTCGCAAATGTGAGAATGGGCCGTCTACAAGTTTTGTAAAGCGTCACCTTATTTACAAGAGACATTTTACTGTACTGTACCGAGTACGAAGGCCGCTAGATCTCCCACTCTTTTGATGTGGGCTCTAAAATTAAGTAAAGGTGGACTGGAGTTGCCTCGTTGCGCTGCGCGACTGCTGCACTTTTCTCGGGGCTACCCTCGATTCTCCACTTCCGGAACTAATCGCATAAGGCGTTGGCTGCAGACTGGGTATTTATAAAAAGAGTAAACGAATCATCAAAGCTCCCCACCCCATAGGTGCAGGTGTCCCCCAGGGCTCCGTGCTTTCCCCTTTACTCTATTCCCTATTCACAAACGATATACCTCGTCCCTCGAACGTTAATGTGGCGCTCTTCGCGGACGATACGGCGCTCTACTGTTCTCACCGACACGTCCGTCGTATAAGCCTGGCCCTCCAGTCTGCCGCCAACGCCTTAGGCGATTGGTTTCGGAAGTGGAGAATCGAGGTTAACCCCGAGAAAAGTGCAGCAGTGCTCTTCGCCCGGGGCCGAAAATCGGTAAAGGTCACAAGGCAACTCACCCCAGTCCACCTATATGGCCAACCCATTCCGTGGGTTAAAAAGGTCAAATATTTAGGGGTCACTTTAGACTCTCGTCTTAATTTCAGAGCCCACATTAAAAGAGTAAGAGATCGAGCAGCCTTTGTTCTCGGTCGTCTTAAGCCAATGTTAAACAAGTACAGTAAAATGTCTCTTAGAAATAAGGTGACGCTTTACAAAACTTGTATTCGGCCCATACTCACATATGCGAGCGTAGCGTTTGGTCACACCAACACTACTTCCTTGCAAGTCTTACAAAATCGCTTTATGCGAGGCGCAGTCGGCGCCCCGTACTATATGCGTAACATCGATCTCCATAGTGATTTCGAGCTTCCGACCATAAAAGCCTTCATCAAAGATGCGTCTAAACGCTACTTTGAGTCGGCAGCCCTCCACCCCAATCCCCTAATTAGGCAATCTTCCAACTATGCCCCCATTAGAGGGGCCTTAGGACCGTTTAGATATCCGAGGCACGTCATAATTGACTCCGACGATGATATAACCAGCAGGCTCAAAGCTCAAGCGCCTTCAGCGCCCGCGTCCGCGAACACAGATTATAGAAATATATACAGAATACGTCGCCGCCGGCGGCGACGGAACATTAGACAGCTTAGTTTTAACACACACACACACACTCGAGCGCGCGGGTATACTAGGTTCACTAATATACCCGGGCGCTTCGACTAGTTAGATTTAAATAATAATAGGCGAGTGCTGAAGAGTTTCTTGCCGTTTCCTCTCTTCAGAACGCCTTTGCTATTTTCCGAAACGGCGGTAAAATTTAGTTAGATACAAATTGTAGTTTCTAAGAGCGGTTGCCCAAGCCGAGGTTCGTGTCTAGGACACCCTTGCGCAAACCGCCCCAACTTTTCGCTGAAGAGTGCAAGCAGCACCGCAGCAAAAGTTAGTCCGCGTGTAGTTGTAAAGGCCATCTGCGGCCAACAACAGTAGCCAGTAGTTAGAGAGTAGTTAGAGAAAATCATCAAAGCTTCTGTCATCAAACATCATGTGTACAGCACAGGTCTTACGATATAGAAACATCACAGAAACATTTGATATTGTACTACAAGTCAGTAGTAGTATAGTGACGCCATAACAGGCGTTACCTTATTTAATTTTTACCTTGTAATTTAATACCTTGTTTGAAGCGAGATAATTATTGAGATAAATATTATGCAATATTATGGATTCAAAATTAGATTTAAGTTAGATTTGAATTTTTAATCTTCGAATAAAGACAACCCTTTTATAACTAATGCAGTTTAGGAGCATAAGAATAAAAAAATAGGATAAAAAAGATAGAAATATCTGAAGCTGCGAAGTAATGACAACATAAAATAGTTTAAAAAAACTAAAAAACACGCTTTTTATAGAAAACCAAACTAAAAAATAGAAAATAAATTTTAATGAATTTAAATTAAGAAAATAGTGTTAAAAATTTCAATGAATATAAATTAATAATAGTGTGAATAAAAAAAAAAATATTTTATTTTAAAAAAAGCGTGGGGTGCATGGTGTCAATAGTTATAAATATTTTATTGACAGATATGAGTAGAGTGATTATCATTTTGATAATATCTTAAAAAGCACCCCACGCTTTTTTTAAATAAAATATTTTTTTTTTTATTCACACTATTATTAATTTATATTCATTGAAATTTTTAACACTATTTTCTTAATTTAAATTCATTAAAATTTATTTTCTATTTTTTAGTTCGGTTTTCTATAAAAAGCGTGTTTTTTAGTTTTTTTAAACTATTATTTATTTTCTACTTTTTAGGTTGGTTTTTTATAAAAAAAAAGTAGTTTACTTTTTACTTTGGTTTCTTTATAAAAGCGTGATTTTTTAATTTTTTTAAACTATTATTTGTTTTGTAGAATTAAAATTCTCTTTAGTATACAAAAATTTGTCAATATTAGAGAAAACGGCTAAAGATAATTATTGGAAATAAAAATTAACATCGAGTCCTGCCTTATCGACACTGTAGAGAAAAATTATAGAAAATTTTAATTAATTTTCTTACCTTATCGACTATAGATGAAAATTATATAAATTAACAAAAATCATATTTTGCAAATTGAAAAATGGAATAATTTTATCAAATTAGTGTATTGTCATCGGTCCTCAATAAATCTACAAAGTTTGAACGAAATCTGGCCGTTTAAAGTGGGTCAAAATCGCGCCCAAAGAAGTCGGTTACAAACAAACATACAAACATACAGGTGAAGCTAATAAAAAGCGTGTAAAAAAGAGTATAATATACCACAGGCACGGTCGCGCGCAATAACTAGCAAACGCCAAGTCGAAGTATATTTTGATAATTTCTATGCGACTGTTTCGGTGGGCGCCAACAAATAATAACAATAGAACAAAAATGACGTTGTTTGACGTTGGATTGTTTATTTATAAGCATAAGCATTTCTGTGACGAATGTAGCCATCGCGTGGGTTCCTCACCCACCACGTGACTTCTTAAATTAATGTGTGCATATGGGTATGCTATATTGGCTCACGTATTAATTACAAAATTTTTTTGTCAGTGAATAGGTATAAAAATAGGGCTTTTTCGGAACAAAAACTAGCATTGACTGGCCAGCAAATGTTGCACCGACTTGTGTTTGCAATATTACAAACAATTTTTGTCAGTGAATAGGTATACAAATAGGGTATTTTCGGGACAATAAGTAGCATTGGCTGCCCAGCAAATGTTGCACCGACTTGTGTTTGCACTAGCGGGTTGTACTAGCTTTAAAACTTTGACTGAATTGGCTTTTGACTGCGAAAACATACAACGATTTGGTAATTTAACGTATTAAACATTTAAATGAGTATCAACTGTGTTTATTATAAACTGTCGTAAAATAACAGTTAAGTAACTTTAATGAACTAAAAGTTGTAAAAACTGCAGATTTACTGTGCACAAAGTTAAATTAACTATCTAATTTCTTGTTTATCCTCCTAATTTGAGGTTGATGGTATTTCTCCCTATTTGTCGCAGAGTACATACTGAAGCATATTCTCTAATAATACCCTTATGGCCTTATTTTATAAAACAGCAAAAACTAAGTTAAAATCAATGTATTTTATACGCGAAATACCGCCACAACCAGATAGGTTAAATACATACATAGTTTTGAAGTAGGTATGTAGACAATATGTCTGAATTACCTGAAACAACAAAAAAATACATTTAAGATACCTATTTAAAAAAGTACAAAATGTAGATATAATTAATTCTAATGTAAAATTAAACAGTTATGCAGAATAACTTTCAATATTTAATTTAGAGACACAGACAGGAAATTACTGTAACTGTTAAATGTTACGCAAAAATATGTATACTTTCGTTTTCTGCCAATATGAAAAAAAAAACTATTACAATATTTATTGCTGTTATCGATACAAACTGTAAAACGTAAGTTCAGCCGAATTGGAATTGAAAAATTAAGCAAAATCCAATAAAGAACCAATAAAAAGAAAAAATATTTAGTGATTTTACAGGTTAACACTTTTACACTGAACCTTTACCTAAAGATGTACAGAACCATAGTTGTCATCATCTATCTTACTAATATAATGAATGCGAAAGTTTGACTGTTTTAATGTATATGTGTTTCTTTTTCACGTCACAACTAAACCGATTTGGCTGAAATTTGTAATGTAGTAAGCTCGTACTCAGTTAAAACATAGCATATTTTATCAAGGATAGTTGAAAAGTCCTCGCAGAAATATCTACGACGAAATTCCTATAGCTGCAGCTATAGCCTGCTAAAGCGAACCTACTTACTATAATATATTAAAAAATCTAACGCTGATAACTGAATTTAAGGGGGGGAGCCGCGGGCAGAAGTTAGCATTTAAATTAATCGATCAAAATAATAATACATAGCCTCATAATTAAATAGATATCTGACGATGTAGTTTTGATGAATGTCATATTAGTAGTTTTCATCACACTTACTAGTAAACAGTGTCATTATGTGCAGGTATAGCGGGTGCTAAGACCTTAATTACTCCCATGGGCTTTTTCTTTGTATATTTTATTATATCCAATAGACCGGGAGACGTTCAACTCACGCCCACGCTATTGGTCTGCCGGTACCAGCGTTATGACCATCATTTTTCTTTTCGTCATTACGTAGTTAGACCCCTGAAGAACCGCCATACTGGTACAAATCACCCAGTATTTTCTGTCACTGTCTTCCGGTCTATAAGCATAGCGCGCGTTCATAGAACCCACGGGCGGTAAAGACGCGCCTATTCTATGAAGTATGTATAAGAGGTGTCGCCCTAAGGCTTCTAAATGGCCTCTCGTTAATAATTTTCTCCTTACCCCCTAATACACAATCAACGTTTCGTAAACAACTGTCAAAAAAATTTGCTCGATATCTAACGCTTTTTTAAAGATTTTATAAATATTAAAACAGACATAAAATTAAAACAAGAAATAAATGTTCGTTTATTGTGTAAGGTTATACTTATACTATTAAAAAGTGTAATCCAACAATGAATTGAGCTGATTTACTTACTAATAAGTAGACAATTTTGTTTTTATTTCCATTATACAGATACTTGATTAAAATAAAAACCGATGAGTAACTGAGCCGTATATTCCCCATTACACCTAAATCTAGATTTTGGTTTCGTTATGAAATACCATAACGCGTATTATGGGCAACAACATTATAACAGTGTTTCTATTGTTCTCAATATGGCGAGAACAGTGAAAGTTGAATAACAAGCTAACATATGCTCAAGTTATTGCCAACTTGATAATTCAGGGAAACTTGTCTGACATTACATTACACATACAAGGACATAAAGAGCTTAAGGTGGCTTGAGTCGGAAGCATAAAGTGAGAATCGCTCATATACATAATGGTAAAGTTTCAGCGAATTGCGTTTGTGCACAGCCCAACTTTAACGCGGTTTTATCAATTTTTAACTTAACTTAGCTTAACTCCGAATATGTGCTTAAATGTTAAATAACAGGCCAACAAGGGTTCTTGTGCTCCTAAAATGAAATTTTCCCAAAATGGGAAAAAAAAAGTATGGAAAATCCAATGGCGGAATTCTGACGAAATTTTTAAATAAATCATACGGGTTTTGTTTTTGCGGAACCCTACAAAGCGAGTTTTTTTACCCTAACCAAGGTTTCAAATTGTTACCTATATTTATATGTTATTGGGATGAAACTAAAGATACAGTAATATTGTGTTCGTGATCTTTACGTTAATTAATTAGTTAAAAACAAAATCTTTTTGTACGGAAATAGTCTGCATCATATATAATTACAGCTATTATGGGCAATATTAATACGGAAGTTAAGCTGTCAGTATGTCTGTGCCTCCTTGGGTGGTCGAGTAATTATGAGGTCTTCATCGACCGTTCACTATTAAACGCGACATTCACACCTTGTTCAGACTCATTATTTAAACGTCACTGTTTTAATGTCATATTAATAACATACATATAACATAGTGTTTTGTCATGTGTGCTACTTACGTCAAATATACCTTGGCATGTTTTAAAAAAATATGTATAATTATTTGTTTATTTTTAACAAATGATGTTGACATTATTTTAATGGTTTCGGTAAATGTTAATAACTCATAAGAAATGTTAACGTGTTTTGTTTAAATTGTTTATTTTAAGTAGGTTTGTTTAGTTTATGTATACAATTTAAAAGATAGTTCTGGTTAGTAATTAATTATGTAGTGTATATAGTACTTGTGAATAGTTATATGTTTTGAACAATTTACTATACGTATGAAATAGTGTTTATAGATACTATCTTTATTTTGATAAAAAAACTATGTAGATGAGTGCTGTGCTATGCATACCTTCATGTTTATATTTTTTTCATGATTTGTACTTCATAAAAAAAATCAGAGGAGTATTTCAGACACTTATATGGTATAGATAGTTATATGGTGTCTATCATGAATACAATACATGCCAATGACCCCACTCGATTAAAACAATTAATTTAAGCATGCTAGTTGAACATTGATTATCATGCTTTGTATTATTTCTAATAAAGGCGACATGTTTTTGACTGGTTTAATATTTTCGTGTGTTTTTAACTAGCCTTTGTATTAAGTAAGTATTTAAAAAGAAGTTTGTACAATTTACAACTCACACTTGACAAACTTTTTTTACGGTTTGCAGTTATGGTAAGTTGCTAATCCTATCAACAATATAAATATGTCAGATCACTATTTTACGTCATGACAAACCTTTTATGTGAACACATTAAATGCATTTCAAAAAGAGAATCTAACAATAATAAATATTATAGCACCGACTTTCTACGAAAGCTTCCAATAAAGATTTCATTAAGTACGTAAGGGATTGACCTACTTATTTTTCCGGAACGGATCGTGGAAATAAGATAACATTTATTACTTTAGCGTCACATAAAGTGAGGCGTCCCGGACTCCCTTTTACTTTATATCCTGTGACATCCTCTTTTATTATTGTATACCTTTACATTTATTGCAAACTTAATTGTAATTGACGTAAAGGTCAGGCATCAGAGTTTTTCTCATTAAATAGCATACGGCTCAAAAGTAAAAAGTTTACTTTTCCCGAAGAAAGTATCTAACTTTCTTTAAAGACCAAGTTATTTTTAGTACATCATAAGTTTTTTCTTCTTTTCTTTTTTTTTTTGTTACCATAGTCTGGTAACAAAAAAAGTCATTAAAAGTACGAAGATGCTAAAAGTTTTGTTTGTGTTAGTGCAAAGAAATATTTACTTCATTATGTAGAAACACGTCTACAAATTGAAAAACTACGTCACTACCCATACTTATGTTCAAAATTTACTAAGTTTCATTAAGGTGTTGGGAAACTCAAGTTAAGAATTCGATTAATTTTGTTATAGTCCTGAGTTCACTTTTCAACGTGAAAAAAATATGTTACAGTGCAAATCTTAATTAAGTGGACTTGCTAATATTATAATAGTTTGGCTATTACAGTAAGAAAAATAATTATTATGACACTCTGGACTTTAATTCAAATTGTTAGGAAAACTAAATTATTTAATAAAATATATATTAATATGACCAAGTGAATCTGTTTTATAGTTCTAATAAAAAAACCGAATTAATCGAGATTTTTAACGTGCGGTCACGTCCTAGCGCCTACCGTACGTGGAACTGTCTCTTTGTATGCTTCAATAATGAAACATGTCCTTGTACACTGGTCGAATCGGCACGCTTTTCCTAGGGTATGCATGCCTTAAGTGCCAATTGATTAGTTTTAATAAACATATATAAAGTTATTAATTATGTTGTAAGTACATAAAAGTTCATATCTATTTGTGGTTTTTAGCGGATTTGTGGAATCAAATAACACTGATATTGTGCATGAACCCGAACAAAGCTAGCATTGTGTTTGCATTTGGTAAATGGCTGTCGTAAAGGGCAATGCTCATCGCATTTACGTTAAATGTCAGGCCATTTTCACACCAGTCAATGTACTCACTGATTGGGATTTGATTTTCAGACATCGCGGTCTACGTTTATATTTAATGTCTTAATTAGGTGGCTTTAATGTATCTTCGTAGAGAAGTTAATAAACTCAAGTGATGATAATATTAATTGAATTGTCTGTAGCGTAGACTTAAGAAATTGTTTTTCATTTCAAACCATGATTTACGCAGTTCTTGACGTAAAGATTTGTCCTAGTTTAAGAGTGTAGTTTTGTTCCAGGCTATTTTGTTGAGTTCAATTTGACCTAAAAACATGTTATGTGCAAACAGCGAATCAATCGACGTTTGTTCTCACAAAGAAAGTGCGATTTCTGCTGCTTACAAAATTTGCATAGGTGATACTTGCTCAATATTTATCGCAATTAGGGATCTTGAAAAATCTTAAATTTTTCTTACATTATCGTACGTATTTATATATATTTATGTATGTGTATGTTTGTTTATTTATATTTACATATATGTATTTATTTAATTTATGTATTCAGACACTAAACTGTATGTTACGTTAATGTTAATAAATATTAACCGTTCCTACTTAAACAACTACCTTAAGCTTTCTGCATGACCCTAAAGTCGACTGGTAGATAATGCCTAAGGCATTAAGTCCACCTATTGTATTTTACTGCAATAAAGTGCTTAAAGAAATAAAAATAAAAAATAAATAAATAAAGTATAGTATTTATTTTAATCCATCCATCCATATCTCTAGGTTATTCTATTTTTGTTTAAAGGAATTCATAACGGTCTAATTAAAATTTATTGAGGATCTAATTTTTATAGACAACTTACAAACAATGATCATTATTTTGCTATTAAAATATCGCGATAAAGAATCACTAACTATGTAGCATATACCTTAAGGCTTCCGCGGGCTGACGGTTAATCTCTTGACATTCCTATAGTTTTAGAAAAACTCGGTTTTGGTATTGTATGAAAATATATAGATACAGAAAAGAAACTACCAAAATAAAAACATGTTCAACAAATGCATTAATTTTAAAATTAGAAAAAAACACTAATATAAAAAAAATTCTTAAAATGTCTATATGTAACAGAAGCCTTAAAAATTATAGTAAACGAAGCCACATGTCTATCTTAATCTAGAAATATTCTCTAATGCTGTATTCGATTACTGAATTTCGGGTCATCTGTCGTTTCTGAGTAAGATGTCCTTCGTATTACAGTGTCCCAGTATAAGGAATTACAGTGAGACAGTGTGACAGGCGCGCCCGTGACAAAGCCGCCCCAGTTTTGGCGCACCACCGCTTCCCCGTATCAGCTCGCTGATGTCTCCGTTGCGCTAACGTCTCGTAACACATGTTACAGACACTCAGCGGACCGTGCCCGGAACGCAATTATTTTTCTTTGCGAATGTAGGTTATGTCGATTACGCGTAAAGAGTCTCGAGGACGAAATGCTTTTTATATATCACGCCTAGTATTATTTGGTAATGGTTTCTTCTGCGGTTGAAGTAGCCCATAATTCTAGGTATTATTTTGATACATATTTTTTAGTAATTTGTAACAAACGCCTAAAAATTTGCAAAATTCTTAGTAGTTTTTCACATCTATGTTTCAGCGAAATGGGTTTCGCTTGCATCATTTTCGTAGATGTAGGAAAAATGATTTTTACAGAGTACTATTCGTCATTAGTAGATATAAATATTAGTAGAAATATTTATCCTTTGTATGTCTTTTTAATTTTCCCAAAATTTGAAAAAAGATACATGGAAATTACTATAAATAAGATACACGAGTTTCAAGTTTACTGCAGGGTGTTACAAATACACAGTAATATTTTTTGACAAATCACACAGCGCCATCGGGTCCCAAATTAAGCAAAGCTACAGTGGTTATACCAGACAACTGCTGCATCCATATAAGTATATATATGGATTATAAATGCGAAAGTAACCCTGTCTGCCTGACTGTCTGTCTGTAACCTCTTTACGCTTAAACCGTTGTACCGATTAAGATGATATTTGGCAGTGAGGTCTTTTGAGTCCCGAGGAACATAAATTATTTGAAAAACATCTAGTATGAGTCGGTTTTTTTTTCTATAATTGAGGAGTTGCCGTTGAAATCCCATAACCAAATTTAGGTCGGGTGAAACCGCAGGCAAAAGCTAGTATATTACACATTTAAAAAATAACTAAAGACAAACACAAATGATCATTACATAAATGTATATCATGGATATTGAACCCCCTCACTCCCAACAGAGCCACAAAGGCAGTCCATAAATAGACAGCATTTAAATAAAGGCCGATGATGATTTACCTCATTGATTGTTGCACTCTTCGATTACGAACGCAGTAATAACAAGGATATGCGAGAAGAACAGACGAGACGGTATAATGAAGACCTGGATTCATAGCTAATTCTCCTATAGTAATACTGAATATAAAATATAAAGAGTGCTCCAGCCTCCATAGCCTGCCTCAATACTTTGTACGGTCTTGCAATTTGCATAGAGGTTTATCGCTCATTTAGTTGTAGAATAATGTTCTCAGGCACCACTTAGCGTAGTTCATAATCGTATGGAATCTGTTACGGACTTCAATTATCTCTCAAGATCATAGTTTTTGCTACCAGAGAGTTATGAATGAGAGTGAGAGTGTAGCGTGAATCATTTTAGTTACTGATTTTTTTTATACCACTAAGGTGGCAAACAAGCTTGCGGTTCGCTTGATGGTAAGCGGTCACCGCAGCCTATGGACACTAACAACGTCTGGGGCATCACTCGCGCATCAAAAATCTAATAACTTCTTTTGTTTATGCGTTCTTCGAATACGATATTGTTGCGTTAACAACTTTTCTATGAGCTTAAGACAATAGACTGCGGGGAGATCAAAGTGAAGGTAATGGATTCCGAGAATAAAATCTATTCACAAGATGATCGATGCTTAAAAACCATCGTATTTCACAACAAACTACTTGGTTTTATGATCAGACTCTTATGCAGAAATAGTGAAGTAAATTACCGATGTTAGCAATACCTTGGAATTAATAGAATATTGGGAAAAGGAAATGATGGTGTTTAAATTTAGTTTGTTATCAATTTTATTTCCTATTTTTTATTGATTTCATGAAAATTTATCCTAGAAAGAAAACAAAAATATACGTAAAAAAAATTGCATCAGACCCTGGTGGTGGTGACTAGATATAATTTTCTTTGCTTTAAGTGTCACTAAATCTCTAATATTTTATTACTGGGCACTGCTTTAGTGTGTGAAGAAAGCAGTCACTAACATAGCCCCTGGACTGTTCATATCATCATGATAATCCTTAACATTCACTTCATTTGATGCGTTAAAGCAGGCGGACAATATAATTTCCGTACCAACAACTACAATATCGTACAGTCAAAATGTGGGTAAACATGGTACATCGGGCCACAAAAACGATAGGGAAGAGCAAATTCAAGATAAAGCAATAAACATTTAAAGTGTGTACGTTTATGATGTCTTTACACAGAAGAACATGTAAGTCCAGTAAATTATGGTCGCGCCAAAAGTGCCATTAACTTTGGTCGCAGCTCTTTGTTTAACATTTACCAGTGGAACACAATGGTGAATGGTTTAGTTAATACTTTGTGGTTTATGTCTATACTGTCTTCAATCTTCATGCATTACTTATATGGTCAACAAATATACGTACACGATGTTATCTACCACATATTATACAAAAACATTATTTTTCAACACATTTGTTCAAAAAATACATAGTTTGAAAGTTCAAAATTACGCACCATACAACGGAACGGGCTGTAAAAAAGGTAGTCTTACGTAACTACCAGTTTTACTGCACGCTACGTTGTATGGCGCCGTGCGTATTATTATTTATTTACGGTTTTATTAAATTGCGATAGAAACTCCTTAGAAGCGCTTTTGATCTATACGTTAACTCACTAAAAGAAAAAGAGACGAAAAATCTACAGCTTTTCCTTACGCTTAATAACGCTTTACGATTTTACGCATCATTCTCCCGTTCAAAATACTAAGTGTGAAATTAAAAATGTCAGTCAGTTATGCTTCCAAAGCAGCAAGCTTTACTGAGATTCAATAATTGTTTAAATTTTACTATTCCAAAAGTAATAACCTATCATCATAAATTCTTCATCGTCACATTATATTGTGGCGACAGCATCTTTATATGAACTACTTTAGTCGTGCGTGACAGGTGGCCTATCTATCTGCATTTCCATATTTACACCGTTGCCAAAACATTACAATATTTTGCCCTTGTTCAAGCCGTCAAGTAAGACGACGCAGATAAAACAGACGGTGTCAAACTTTCTAGTTCAGAATATGCGAAGGAAAGAGCTGATCAGCACCAGCACCGTTTAGCCAGTCATAGAGTAATATAATGCTTGGTGAACGAAATACTAAATACCTTTGATTTACATGTATACAATTCGTATAACTTCCATTTCTTAATAAAACTGTGATCCAATCAAAAAAATGTACCACAAGCTATTAGAAACACGCTTAAGAATACGCACGAGTCTAATGTTACTGTAAAAATTCCTACCGTTACTAAAATAAAAATAGATCTTTTGTATTTGAAACATGTTACAGTTGCAACCGACGTGGCAGGGCGGACAGGGTGGGCAATTAATTGTGTTACTAAAAATAAATTGTTAATAATCAAGACCGTTTTAAGATGAAACACTGTTTGTTATTAAATATTTGTAGACCGATTTAGTTTGGCAGAATATTTTACAAACGGTCGCCGATCTGCTAGGCTAAATTTATCTCTTAACTACAATGTACAAACTTTACTACAGTCTCTTTATAGCCTTTTGTTGCATTAGTGTAATCAAACTTTTTTATTTATTTTTAAATTTAAAAGCGGTTAAGAATATTTCAGGCAATAACATATAAGTCAGTACCGGTATGTGTAAATTACAAAAAAATGTAATTTGGATTTTATCTATAAGGTACATAAATTAAAATCTATACGAGCGTGATTACGTTTATATTTTTGTTTGCTTAGAACTTGATTCAAGCTCACTAAAGGAGTTTTAATGCGTTTTAATGACCTATCATGATATAAGTAGATATCTAATGGTTATCCTACTTTATTTTGAAGAATTATTGATATACAACTTTTGTTACACTTACAACAACATATACGAAATATTTATAAGATTAATAGATATACAACTTTTGTTACACTTACAACAACATATACGAAATATTTATAAGATTAATAGATATACAACTTTTGTTACACTTACAACAACATATACGAAATATTTATAAGATTAATAGATACTCGTTATTTTTCATCGTTCTTAATTCCAAACGAAAAACACAATAAATTAATTAATTTCTAGCGTTAATTTAAAAAAAATCGTTGGTGCGTTTGTTCGCTACTACTGTGTAACTTCTAAACGACTAGGCCGCTGTTCATAAAGTACATATGTGTTTTATCGAGACAATCATTTAAAGATGTCTTAGACATAATCCAATAGGTGGCGCTTTACTTTAGTTATTAACAAAATTTACTATTTTTTTACTCTCTCTATTTTTAGCTTGTTCCGAATATTAAAACAAAAAATGTACACAAGTACTTAAGACATATTTTTTCAATGTCGTATAACATTAGTTTGGTCCCTTCTGTTCCATTATTGCGCAGCGTCAAATTATTCGTCAATTAACCCACATTCTATATTTAGGCCCGAGGGGTCGCTCTCACTCTCGCCGCGACCCCTCTTCTCTTGAAATCAAATTATGTTCTGAAAATTCTAGCGAAATATCACGTTTGAACAGATAATAAGATTAAATGGACAGGCTCCATATATGCTTTTTTTAATAATCTATACTTACTAATATAATTAGTTTACTATGCATTTACTTTAAGTTTAGCTTATAGTTTACTACTTATTTAATAATATAAATATAATAAACATGTTTTTTGTTTTTTGTTTGAACGCGCCAATCTCTGGAACTACCAGTCGGATTTGCAAAATTCTTTGTCTATTTGATAGTCTTATCCTTGGGGAAGGTTATAAGGTTAAGCTTAGCATCACGCTACGACCCTTAGGAGCCGCGAAAATAGCGTGGGCGAGCGATGCTACACGGTGCTGGATTGGAAGAAGGCGCTACAGCGCGAAAGTTACGGAAAAGGCAGTTGAAATATTAATGTTGATTCAAAAAAAAAAAAGATTTGATTAAGACATGCAGTATATAATTTATTTAGTTAATTCCGCTTGGTATGTTATCCTGTGACAAAAATCATAACTATCAAAGTGCTAAATATTGTATTAAAAAAACAATACTGTTGTTTTAGACATATAACGATGTCATTTTTGTTTTTAAAGAAATACAGAAAAATTTGATTTTCAATTCCGGTTTAGGGGATACTATTTATAGCAAGGTAAATAATTGAATAAAAATGTAACTGAGGATATAATTTCATCTCGACTGAGTTATTCGGTTACTCCAGAAAGGGTATTTGATTGTATGTAGGTTTATCGTTTTTCAGAAGCGACGTTTCGAGCCCGGTGTAAAGTTGGAGTAATTCCGCGAAATCGTAAATTTTCAGTTTCCGTGCAGTTAAAGGCATTTTAAATAATTAGGTGCGCGTCTGTTCTGCACGAATTAAACGTGTTAGTGTAGAGTATTTGAATTAAATCTTTGCTATTACTAAAGACATTTAGGTTTTTTCAGGAAAAAAAGCAGTGTACCTCCCATACGTATTCAGCCGATCCTCGCCAGCGAGAGTTAAGTTTCTCTATGAAAAGTCGCACAGCACTTCTACGGTTACTGTACGAATTTTCAACTAGAGGGAACCTATCCAGTAGAAAACTTTTGGTTACTTAAGTAAAAACAAACCGGCCAAGTGCGAGTCTGGCTCGCGCACCGACAGTTCTGTACAAACTTATTATATGTAGATAGTTCTTCCATCATGAGATCGTCTCACAGGTTTATGCCTTATTATCAGTTTTTGGATTTTTTCCTATATTTGTGATGTAACATCTTGCTTTGTGTCAAATTTTATGATTCTAGGATATGCGATAAAAATGACCGTATTTTGGGCATATTATACCTTCAGACTTTTTCGCAATCAGCTTCCAGAGAGGACACTACGAATTTTATTTGAAAGCCAAAGAAGAAAATTTTATTCAGATGTTTCATAGATAGTGAGAAAACTAAGAGAGATATGACACCGCCAATTTCATTTAAAAGCATAAAAAGGAAATGTCATTTCAGAATAAGCTGAGTCAAACGCAGACCCGCTTGGAATCTTGGAAAAGACGGAAAATGTAACTTTCTAATTTGAGTTCGTACAGGAACCCTCATTACTCACCCGCCTCGCCTCCGGACCATTGTGTCGGGTCGGGGCGACACGAAACAAAAGGTATGTTCTATTTTCGTCGCGTTGCCCTAATTCATAATTTTCTCCTTTGTTAAGTACACATTCAAAATTTTTTGTTCCGTAAGTAAGGCACGCGTTCATTTCCCTTTCTCGTGTTTTTTATTCTCAGTATTTTCACAAGAGATATGACACCAATTTGGCTGAATAAATAAGATGTTCAAACTTTTACAGAGTAATTAATTTTTTCTTCTCAATGAAAGTGATTAACCGCGAGCGAAAATTATATTAACAGATCTAAATTAGCGTTGAAAGCTACAATATCATTAGTTATTAGGGTGAGAGGTTTGTTGAAAATAAACAATAATTATTTAAATAGTATAGTGTTATTAAAAATAATGTTGTAGCCGAATATGTGGCCGAGTTATGTCACACGAGTGTGCGCCAGACGAGTTGATGGTTCCATTAGGTTTGGCGTGTTATAGAGAATTATCTTCAGCTGCAAAATCTAGAATAGCGAAATGCATTTGTATTTTGGTGGTTTCCATGTTAATAAACTTGCTATTTTGAGCGCTGAGCGTCTAATGGAACAGTAAAGTATATATTATTGCTTGAGCAAGATTTGAAAACCGTTTAGATTTACATTTTCTTGTATAATGCTTTATTAAATACCTACTAAAAATTGTATAAATACAAACGAACGCAATATTTAAAGAGATAATCGAAACATTATCTTAATTTATAATCATTACAACTTGCAACACTGAAACGTCTCTTTAATTCGCATCTTGGAATCAATTAAGGGCAATGAACGTAGAAAATTAAATTTAACAAATAAGAATTACTCTTTGATAAACTACGATAACACCGTTAATAAAAAAATCCTTCCTTAAACGAAATTAGTATACGGGAAAACCTAAAGGTATCTAGAATAAATCTAATATCATAATATATTTGTAAACAATAGTTATCTTTCTATTTATATGTAGGGTAACGCGGTGATAAATTACCCGAAAGGCCTTGAGGAAGAGAAAAGAAACTGATGATACTTTTTGCCATTTGCTTCGTTTGCACTACCTGACATCCTTGAAAAAGCGGTCGTATACAATATAAATCTTCTGGTGTGAACTGTTCTATTTTTGTTCTGAAACCGCGGGGTGTCTGAAGACATTGAGGTGTGTAGTTTGTCTTTCAGGAGGGGTGGTGTAGGTCGCTAACAACGTAGATCGCCCACGCAGTAATTAAAATATGGTAATTAAGTGTTAAAAGTGTATATATGAGTAAAAATCATTCCCGTATGTCACGGTTGAGAATATTTTTTTGTTGTTCAAATAGTTCGGAATAGTCAGGATTGGTATTTTTGTCTGTTTCAATATATATAAGACCGAGTGGCGTAGTGGTAGAAAGTTGGGCTGCAATGTCGAAAGTTTAGGGTTTGACTCTCAGTAAGGGCAACCAATATTGTAACCATTTATAAATTGGTGTAAAAGTTGTCTTGACTTTCATAAAGGCGTTTCACTACCCATATTTTATTCTTAACACGGGCTTTATATCGTTTACTTTAAACTCAAAAAACATACAGACGAATTAAGAACCTCTTCCTTTTTCTTAACTCGGTTAAAAACTACTTTTCAACTTATGCCCGCTTATCCATTTCTATTTTGTCGTATAGGAATTTTGATTGGATTGTTTTAATTTGATTCATAGATCACTTTACTTCGTAGACGTTATATTTAAACTTCTAAAACTGTGCGGGAAAATAATTATAATTTTCTTGATAAAAATAGGTTTCCTTGCTCCAAATCCTGGGCAGGTACAAGCGTTGAACGCACATTCTAAATTATAATTATGATAAACCATCTCACTTCGTTGTAAGTAGGTATTCTAGCAATAGATTTTCTTTTCCACACATCATAAAGAGTTTCTATTTATATTTTAATCTTTGCGATGAGACAAAGAAAATGGTCACCTCAATGTGTTTTGTTGTGCAAAAACAAATTTGAAGTTGCAATATTTTTGATCACAGGTATACCACTTCAGTAGCAAGCTGTGCTTACAAGTAGGCAAGTTCTATAAGATGAGTCACTAACTCTTACCATAATTTTGTCAAAAAAAATGGTGTCTATTCGTTTGTCTGTCTGTCTACATGCTGATGTTAATCAAATAATTTTGATAGTTGAAAAACATTCTGACAGTTAAGAATTTTGACAGCTGGCACGAATTTGAACAGTTTGAATACCTACTCTTCATATTGAAACTAATTCCAAATAGATAATCTTACGGCGCCGGGACAGAGGAATAAACACTTTTTATGGTATATTAAAACACAGGTTATCGAGTGTATCAAAACTATTCATAACATCGCAAACATCTTTTTGGTTACCTTATAAATAACAGGACAGGACAGAAACAACGAACCGGAAAGCGCAGTGTGGGACGGCCCCTAGCTAGATGGACAGATGACCTCGTAAAGGTAGCGGGGAGCCGTTGGTTACAGGCGGCACAGAGTCGCACGATGTGGAAAAAGTTAGGTGAGGCCTATGTCCAGCAGTGGACGTCAATGGGCTGATATGATGATGATGATGATGAATACAGGCATTGTTTGACCGCAGTAAGATTTTGCGATGAAGCGTGCTGGCATGGTTTAGGATAAGAGCTAAATTGGGTTTTGTCATATTTACTATACATTGCAGTTCCCTGTTTTCTACTAGTGTTCAAATGTGTTCCTTGTGTTTCGTGAAATTTATTGTACGGCCTATTATAGTGCACATCTAAATTGCTGAACTGCAAGTCGCAACGCTAAACGCGACAGGCTGTGAAATGACAACCGCGAGCGAAATGCATCGAAAACTGCAAGCTATTAAAGAGACCCATAAATTGGTACAGTCAGATAGAAAATATATATAAAGCTAATAATTTAATTCGTCCAGTAGATCAAGTAAATCGAAAATCTCGTTTTGTGTGGGAACCAACTGCCAGGATAAATAGTGAAGCATGATATTCTTGTACCTAACTTATACCAAGATTTTAAAGAACGTTAAGCATGTAAATAGGTATAAACATCTCGTTTCACAGACTAGAGCTTGTAATAACTAAATTACGAAAACTTCGACATATTAAAACAATATTTTATTACGCAAACCAGTAAGCATTAAGTATTTTATTATTATAATATATTTATCTAAATTCAAATTAATATACATTTGTAAAAGTTTGTTATTGCTTAGAACTTAAAAGCAACCAATTGAGCTGATTTTTTTTTTGAGAGGACGGAAAAAGAACGCTACTTTTTGTCGCAGAAAAGTTCTCGTAAAAACAACTAAGTAATAAACATAAAATTAGTTTTTTTTTAAATTTTTTTTTTGTACATTACACAGTGCCAAAACTAACAAAGATTTTACTATGGATACCAGACAATGGATACAAATACATAATATATTCTTTTTTTGTAAACCTAGAAATTATACCTACGTAGAAAATACCCAGACTCAAGATAAACACAAATGTTCATCACATAAATGTTTGTCTTGTGCGAAACTCGGTATTTAGCAAGCGGCTTATCATCCACAAAGCCACGGAGCAAAGAATTGCCGTAGAAATTCCACACTGACATCCTAACTTCATGTGAGCGGAGCCACGGGCAAAGCTAGTAGTCTATATTGTGACTTTGTGAGACTAGACCAGCGAGCAACCAAGCAATCTTAAAAAAATTGTTAAACATCGACTACATCCCAGTAAATAATTTCAAGAAGAAAATATGTAATTTACACGCATGATCCCCAACGGTATTTTAGTATCTACAGATTTAAACTCTAGCTTCCTTATTCTGTGTTCTAGCGAAGAAAATATAGCTAAGCAGATTAAACCTATATTCATAACACAATCCAGTTTTTAAACTTTATGTAACCTGATAATTTTTAGGTGCAGACTGTACATTAATCAAAATTTATAGATTTGGATTTACGATGCCAAATGCGACCTAGTTATTAGTATCCATCCTTCCGTGTTGGCGTTTGACGTTTGATTGCACTTTCATAATACCCAGAATACGATGTATTTGTTAGTACACATTACATAATTTAAATCAAACTGGTACGTGCTCGATTTCGCAAATCTTATTCCCACTGAACTCAGCGAATAGGTATCCGAAAAGTGTATTATATGTCTCACTAAATTTTGATTAGATTAATTTAATTATAGTAATAAAGTTTGTTACTAATGATATTACCTATAGCTATAGTTCACTAAAGCTCGGTTTCAGTTATTCCCGCGGGAAGATTTGAATTGTTCGGGATAAAAAGTAGCTTATGTCCTTTTACGGGACCTAACTTATGTGTACCAAGTTTCATATCGATCCCTCTAGTGATTAAAGCGGGCTTGAGTAACAAACATCCAAATATCCAAACATTTACATTTATAATATTATAGAAGGATTAATCAAGAAATGTATTTGAAAGGAAAAAAAGAGTTAGTTATGTAGTTAACTAGTTCATTATTCACTAGTAGTGAGTGCTTAACGACAGATAAATGTAAACGTGAACTGTGAAACGGGTCGATGGATCTTCGTTAACGATGTATTAACGTTTTGTATATTTTTGTTTTCACTGGCGGAAAGGCGGCGGCAGATCGTTACTAGAGGATTACATGCTTGCTCCATTTCCATATTCTCGAATTACCTACATCGGTGATAACGAGTGAATTGTCAATATTGTTATGGCGCTGGAATTGACTTATCATTACTAATATAATAATGGGAATAATGTGTTTGTTACCCGATTCTAAAGAACCCATCTTTAACAAATAAAAAGCAACACTGTCCCTGGGTAACAAAAACTATATTTGTTTTAATTGAACGTAACTTTTTGTTACGAAATATCAATGTTTGTAAATCAACTCGGAAGGAAAAACGCACTATTCCTTCAAGTTGCAACTACGCAACAGGTGACCTATTTTCTTGCACAGAAATATCTGGAGGGAGTAAAAAAGAAATAATTATAAAATAATTTTAAACTCCATCCAGAATTTCTACTGAAATACGTTTTTTGCGTGACACGCGACACAATGCATACAATTTGCTTGATTATCGGTTGCTGCTGTTGCTGCGGTACCGTAGAAAAACAAAAAATACTTTGATCCCAATTAACGGACATCTATTAATCATCAATAAAAACTAAATTTCATCGTTCAACAGTTACATAGCACATTTTAAATGAAACTAGTTAGCTGTTCTAAATACATGGAAGTTTTAAGCGAGATTGCTGTTAATTACGTATTGGTTCTGCACTGTTACCCAAGATCGGATAGTTATTAATTACTTAGAGTTACAAAATCATATAATCATAAACAATGCTGTAATTACACACATGCAATAAAATTTAAAACACAAATAAAAGTTGAACCAAGTTAAACATAACATATTCTACTAATATTATAAATGTGAAAGTTTGTGTCTCGATGGATGTTTGTTACTCAATCCCGCTTCAACCACTGGACGAATCGGGATAAAACTTGGCATACATATAAGTTAGGTCCTTGAATAGCTTATAGGCAACTTTTTATCCCTAAAAATTCGAAAGTTCCTGCGGGATAACAGAGTTAAACGAACTATTGCTGCACCTATAGCATGCTATAGCAATTCATTGGTATAACTAATTAATTAATTTATTGAAGTTAATGAAGGAGTTCCACGCCGATAACCGACTTTAGAGCGGGCGGAGCCGCTGGCAAAGTCTAGTTTGAAATAAAAATGTATCATTTGCAAAAGAAGAGGCTAAGCTAATACAAACAAAATAACGATCTAAATGAACTCGGCAACAACAATTACTTTGGTATTTCGACATACCAACACAGAAATATAATAATTAATTTACAGGAAACAAGTGGGTAGTTTAAATGCTAATCAAAATCGTTTATTGCTAAATGTAGGCGAGTACAAGCACTAAGGACTCATTTAGTTAGTTCGCATCCGGCCTTGAAGGCAGTCACTTCTCTAAAGTTATAATATAACTATGTAATTAATTCCTTCCGACCACGCTGATTGCATTTTATTTCACAAATTATTTTAGCCTAAGGTGGAATTGTTTTGTTATCACATAAATTATATAATATTTGTGACTGTCTAATCATTTATGAATTGTAACAAAGACAAGATTTCTGAGCATTTAATATCTAACAGCTATCATAATTGTAAGAAATGTAATCCTGTATCTATTAACCTTATTTTTTCTTACTTGTCTTATCATGTAAAAAAATATGGCGTATTGGAGACCAGATACGATTTTAGTGTTGGGAAATCGCCTTTTGAGCTATTAAACGAATATCTTCTTATATTAGTGAATACCTTTGAATGAATGCACCAATTTAATCACGAAGATTAATTTCCTGTCGATAAGGTTTCCTTTTTAATTTTAAGGTACGGCAACCCTTAAAACTATGTTTTGAAAAAGCTGATATTTATATTTATTCAGAGTAGCCATCACTTTTATCATCACTGTCTTCTAATTCCGATAAGTACATGGATAATCGTGGGGTTGATGCATCAGTTTAACGTTTGTTTTGCGAATTATTTTCAAATAATTTCAAACTATTGTTAGACCTAAAGATATTACTCATACGGTAATGAAAGATCTAAAATCAAAAATCATTCTATTTTATTCGTATGCTCTTCCAATCTCTATGATTTATAGACAATAATGATTGACATATATTAAATCTGTTATACTCTGTGGAAATGGGTTTTGTCAATACTTCGATTTTGTTAAAAATATCGTATTTAAATGAACAATATGAATTGTTTATTGTTGTGGTATATTTAGTATGTGTTTGTTTTTTGCCGCAATTGAATTTTTGTGGGTAATATTTAGTGATTGTGACAAATTCTTGTAATTTTGATAAGACGTCGTTTTGTCTACAAGACAAGTAAGAAAAAATAAGGTTTACATATTATGCGTTTCAAATAAGTTGGCACCCGGTCAGGCGCCATCTTGGTGGCCGAGGTCCGTAACTAGTATTGAGCAACGAGCATAATTACCAAATAAACTCACATACAAAGTGGCGAAAACTAAGTTGAAACGCATAGTACATACACGTATATCCTTATATTCTATATTCAAATTATACTTCTGCAACAGTTTAATTTACATTATGTATTTATCCTAAAAATACTTCGCCTTGAAAATGTAAATAAGTCTTTTCTGGAATTCTTTAGTCGTTTAGTCATTTTTCTAAAACAAAACATCTGTTCAATTAAATCTAAAGTGCACCTTATTTACTTGACAAAAATACTTTCCGCTGTTTATTTCCATTTACATACCTAAAAAACATTTTATTTCAAATTCTTTTAACGTGATTTTATGCCAAAAGCAATCGAATACCATTTGAGAAAGCAAATAGTTATATTGAAATTTATTCGTTGAGGACATTGCACTTCATGCTTTATGTCGTTGCACCCATGGCTGAACCTGCGACCTACGCAGGTCGACGGTCTTGAACAAATAAAGCCTACCAAACCGACAACACTTTCAAATAGACCTAAGCACAGTCGTTGAACTTCGATGTTTAAAAGCTTAACTTTCAGATAAAAGAAGCTTTTGTGAATCAATTTTCTTTATTCGATACAAATGAAGACAAAACACCGATTATATTGAGCTTTACCTAAACGCTTAAGAACTGGTTCAACGATCGGCTTCAAGTAAAAACGTCACTATTTATTTCAATTTATTCAATCATGTAATCAGAATACTTATTATTTTTTAAAGTGCAAAAAAGTTTCAAGGTAAATGTACATACCCAAAGAGTGTTGCAAATGTGCCAGAATTACTTGTGTGGAGCGACTTAAAAAAAAAATGGCTTCATGAATTTTCATTAGGTCATGAAACCAAAAACCACTAGAACTTATGTTCTTTTTTTTAAATCAAAATATAAAGTGTAATTCACGGAACTTCGACTTTGTATGAAAGACAATCTACGGTGTTTACCTTTAAGGTTAAAAAAATAGTGCAACAATTACAAGTATCATTAGCTCTCATAACATGATGTAAAAGGATTATAATAATGCATAGAGTCTGCTTTAATCACTGTAGACTGCTAAGACCAACTCTACCTTACCATTACCAGCTGCCTATGTAGTGTAAAGGACAGCTTTCCGATAGTTAAAAGGAAATTATTACACTAGTTTACAATCTTTATGATCATAAATTTTGATGGCAGAAAATATTTTACATGGATAAAAACAATAAGTGAATTATGAATATTTGACAAATTTCACTTGTTGGATATCTTTTCTAGTTTTTGCTGTCTATTAACATTCAAGGGTTATGTCTGATGCAGGACTTTTTTTTATTGTTTAACAAAAAGATAAAAATTTGCAATCTAGTGTCATTGATCGATCAACGAAAACGAACAATTTTCTCGGAGAAACAACATAAATGCTTTTAAATTCTCTGGAAATCCCTGTTAGGTTATATATACTCCACATGTACGGATGGAGTGTTTAAAAAAATAGCTTGTTTAATAAAGTGTAAACAAATTTTCCTAAAAAACATGTTTATAAGAAGTAAATTGCTTATATTTTTAGATTATTTATTCTTCTGTTGAGTTTAGTCTTCTGTCTTCAATCATCTAAACTGCTTTAATTAATGTATAACAGAACCGGTGTCCTACAAAATTTAACGCAAAACTTATTCGACAGGTTTGGAATTTTTGTCTGCCAGTATTTGTATTTGTTACTTTAATACGTTAAAAACTTTCAACAAAAAATATAAGACAGTTATTGCTTTAAAATGTATATTATTTATCGTATAAACACTGATTGACCACTCTCCAACTATGACGTGATTTACAAAGTGGGTTAAATATATAATTTATGTTAATCTGGTTTAGAACTCAGAAAACAGCTAGCGTCTTACTAAATCAGCCACTTTTTACCTTTTAATAGCAAAAAAAATCTGGGAATCCTTTTGTAATTTTGATATTATAGTATTAGGTTCCCAGAATACCGACCATTATTTTATTATCGTCAAAGATAATCGAATTTCCGAAAAACGAAAGTTCTGTCGTCCAAAGTAATCGAATTGTCCTAGATTGCGGGAGAGTAGCTGACGTCCCTGGGGAGCCGTTATAGATTTACAAGAACGTTTGACAATCTAATTGCTATTATATCTATATCTAGACTGCAAGGCATGAATCGGAAAAATATGAGTAAATGGAAAAATAGATATTTCATCACTATAATTATGTATTTAAATAACTAAATATACTCTTGTTCTGATCAATAAATAGTCAGTCCCTAATGTTTTTGTTTAATGTCTATTAAATAAATAAATTCATGTGATAGTATGTCAGATTGTTACGTTTTAACGGCTTAACTACGACGTCATCGATTTTAAAGAAATTAGGGAGAGGTGACTTAAAATGTTTGGGACATATGTATTTATCTATCAACATTTTACATGCGTTAGTAAAAATGAAAAAACAATTATTAATATTCTACGGCAACGAAATTTCAAGATTTTCAAACAAAAAATTATACAAAAGTTTTGTGAGCTATTTCTGTATTATAATTTCAATAAGCAGCCTTACGCTTCTATTAACGGTAGCACCGCCCCGTGCGCTAGACAGGACCTGTGTCGTCTGACAACTTATATATATAAAGCACACGGGGCACCTCTATAGCAATAAAGAGGAGGTGAGGTGCGTGTCCTTGAATAATTTGCTACCGTCGCGTACGAAAGTTAAATTACTTTAATAATTCACTCGGTATGACTTGAAACACGTTTACAGCACTCATGGGGGATCTTCTAATTTAAACTTTCTCTCGTATCCCCATCACCTGTCTCCTAGAAAAAGTCTTTAGTATTATATGCACGTGTTTTGTCGTATCATTTAAAATTGTCTAGTTCAATTTATGATTCTAATAATTTAAATTGATTGTAAGAAATGTTATTTGCGGGGTAAGTTAATCTTTATTCCATCTCACTTAGCATGGTGCTTATCATAGTGTTACCAGGGGCTGTAATTTAAAGTTTTTGAAGCACCTGCACGTGCTATGTGAAATGGAGTGTTGTAAATATTATCGATTGATGCTTTTAATATTTCGATACGTTCATATCTTTGGAACACAATTAATCAAAACGAAACATAGAACCAGATGAACTTAATTATGGTTTTGACTTATTCTGTGATATTGAAATCAACATTGTAAGTAAATTATTTTGATTTTAAACTTCTTTGTATTTTACAGCAAAAAAGAATATTTTATTCGAGTATCGTATCTATTTATGTTTGTGACTGTACAATGCGGTTGCTCGTGAAAGCTCGCTCGTAATTGAGTTGTATACCCCAGAGTATCTTTTGTAGTACCCTGTCTATTTTTAGCTTCACTGTATTGTTGGTCCCTCACTAGATACCGATCTTGATACCGTACTCAATGTTATTTTTATAATGAAGCACTTTTGTTATCAACTTTATTTTTCTATTTCTATCACAGAACACAGCTTTAGTAGCGCGTTATTGCTTATCAAAATTAGGTAGGTATAACCCCGTTTTACTAACATACTCATAGTTACTGAATTTTGCCAAAAAAGTTCCTTGGTGATACGTCAGTGAGGCAAAAAAACTGTCCTCTCCGCGCCTTTAACTTTTACATTGCAAATTATAATAGAAGTAAGTAAGTATTAAATTATAATTAAAAAGGAAGATTGATTCTTTAAATTTGTTATTTCTTTAGATTTATGGTAAATAAACGCTTTCTTTTAATTTTGTTTCAATTACAAATTGTAAGAATAGTAAGTAAAGTAATGAATTATTTTTTTTATTTCATTAGTAATTACTGCTAACTACTATTGCAATTATTTAAATTAAGATTGTAATAAACATCAAATGATTATAATATAAAGAAGACTGATTCATTAAATTTTATTATTGTTGCATTAGAATTTAGGGAGATTTTATGACTTGTTTTCCTTGTACTACTAACTAAAAAATTAAAGATGTCCGGCTAAATTGACTGGTCCGGGTTTTTGATTTTAAGACCTGGCAACCCTAGTCCAGAGATTCCTGAATAAGTCAGTGAAGATTTATATTGTTATTAGGAGATTAGTATCTAACCCACATGTGTCACAAAGTCCTTGGCCTGAAAATTGCATACAGTTTGCCGATATTGCTTTAAAACTTTGTCTAATCCTATAATTGAACGCGTTTATTTTGGCAAAGCCTAATTATAATTAAATATGCACGTCTTTTATAGGTCAATGAGATTATACTGAAATGATTATGCAAATAATGAAACTTATATACACATACGTAAAAACGTGGTAATGATTAAAAATCGTTCAAGTGTGAGTCGGACTCGCGAATTGTGGGTTACGTACCTCCATTTATGTAATTTACTAACACAAATGCGCGGAGTGTGCTGCTTAGCGGTCACCTAATCAATGACCCGCTAAGCCCGACGGTGCTTTACTTTGAAAATACATTTGTTTATTGGAAACGATACAAATGTGTAACTGTTTCTGTTAATAATCTAGACAATTTGCTAGATGGCGCTGATAGGGTAATTTAAGATGGTAACGGTTCGAACCCGTCTCAATGAGACCCCCCCCCCCCCGCTTAAATTTTTACTTTTTGAACATTTTCTTATTATTATATTATTTTTATACTTTACGTTATATTATTTTTCAGGTAAATTGGTAGGCTTCAACCTACTTCCGTCTAAAAGATAGAGTCCTTTAATGGTCGGACAGACAGACATACAAACAGTGTTGACTTAATAATAAGGCTCTGTTGGCACTCTTTGGGTACGGAACTCTAAAAAAAGGCTTATTCTCTATCTCGCGCGTTTAATCGGAATACTTTTAGTATAATACAGGTATAATAATTACAAGCTGTTTGCCGAAACAGTTAATGTTTTTAATATCTCTGACCACCCCTTCGGGCATAAAATGGTGATAGTATATACTTAACTAATTATTTCTACGTAGGCAAAGACTTCTATTGCAAAGTAAGTACTGTAAATGCAGGTTTGCAAAAGTTAGCGTGTCTAGTGACTATCAATTTGTGGAGAAAGCGGAAGTTTTGCTGGGAAAATTGTTTTGTTTTCGAGCGACGCGATGGTGTAATTTTCCGGTGTGCCGCAGTTGATAGATTTAAACAATTACCTGGTGCCGGAACACAGTAGCCAATATTTTGTAAATTTTACGTAATCTTCCTTATATGAAAATTTTATTCATCACCACGCCGTCTATTTATTTTTAACACCAACTAAACGCTTTGGTATCAAATCATTAAAATATTATGAAAAGGAAAAGTTTCACCCAACGATAGTTTAAAACAAAAAAAACACAAATTCAATTGACATGCAATTTTGACTAAATTATTTTACTTATAATGCAAATCACACTAATATAATTTTATTTTATTTTTTTTTCAAGTTTATCTCCCTGTAATTAACTCCTTACGGCTTGTTAAGAACTGGAAAAAGTTGTATTTAGGTGCAGTATCAGGGTCGCCATAATATTTGCCTTTTCTCTTCGGATCTAAATATGCTGAACCCGATAAAATGAACTGAGTTAAAATAGAAAGCAAGTACAAGTTTGATAAAATTCAAAACAAAAAGACGCATGCGATCTTTTAAAGTTACAGGAACGCTTGTAATGTATATAGAATAATTTATAAATACTGAACGACGCAACCTCTTTGTAATTTATTTAAAAACCATAAATGTTTTAAAAAAATCTTTACGATCTCGATGAATAAATTCATAACGTGTTAACATACCATCGATCGGCGCAAGCCGCAAGACAATTGAGGATTTACGTAATGAGGTCAAAATAAAAGATTGTAAGCGCTATACCGATCTATGAACACAACAAGGCTAATAATAAAAATAACTCGCACCATACTTCCGTCGTTTCGGCGCTGTTTCATCACGTGCAATTATATTTATTAGAAATCAAACATTGAACTACGTAACAGTACGTAACAGTGGTTATAGAGCCTTTGACTATGTGCTGTTTTAATGAGATACTACGAAAATAATCAATAGGTTGGTTTTGCAAGTTTTGTAGATTTTTGAGGTGAAATCTTCTTCAGCGGCGTTGTGCTTTTTTTTTGGTATGGGTAAAAAATGATAAACTCGCGTCAGGCTGATCGAAAATTCGTAAGACGGAAACCATAATGCCACGCCATAAAAAATCGCAAGACGGAAACCTTAATGCCACGCCATAATAGGATGATTGGAAAAATAAAAAGATTGATTTGAAGTGAAAATTTCTTTAGCGGCGTTATGCACTTTTTTTCTGATGAGTAAAAAATGTTAAACTCTATAAGAAGAATAAAAAGTAAAAGGAAATTGGGTTGATAAAAAGATGAAAGTGCGGATTACACATGTTAAAATGTTATATCCAGGTTGTATGTTTTCACTTCTGCCGGCACTCCCGGAGTGCAACCCGTTTTTGTAGTAGATGGATTAAGTCAATGCCGATTGACAGGATACTGTTGTCGGGAAATGAATGTAGGCATATTAAATTGCAAAATGTGGGAATGCAGCTAAAACTTAAAGTTTTTTGGTTTGTGCGACTACTAAACTCGAATTTCGAAAGTAAGTAATGGTAAACTCTACAAAGAATAGAAGATAATTGAGTTATTAAGTACCTCATACTTTGCTTTTGAGCGAAGCTCTATATTTATACTAATTTCTTGTATGTATAGATACATAATTTCCCGGTTTTTATACCCAGAAGGGGGTAACCAGCGGCTGAAATCACACCCGCAATATAATGGGCCAGCCTCTTTTTACCAACCACTTTAGTCCTGCGTGAAAGGGGATGAGCCCATCGCCGCAATACATGATTATGATGCAATGTATATGGACTAAGGTGTTTCAAATATTCCATACGTCGTAAGTCACGAGCTTTAAAGTAAGTAGTAAAATAAAAGACCAGGTACAGAATTATATACCCCAAATTTGTATTTTAACGTTTTAACGTTTTGACGTTAAATTACAAACTTGTATTCTGACCACATTATATGGAGCAGCATTTAGAATATTTCCTACCTAAATGGGTATTAGGTTAACATGGGTACATAGGTGTATGAGCTGCCAGAAGACTTAATAAATTTCACAAATAGGTAAATGAAATAAAAAAGAAATAAGTTGAAAAGCTAGGTATAATTCGACTACGCAAATTGCGTTTTGAAAAGTACGAAACAAGAAAATATTTTCATTTACCAACTAGAGCACGGTTTCCCAATCAGTGGAGCAAGTCCCACTTGGGGGGTGTAGAGTGACCAAAGCGGAGGTGCGGCTAAGGATTCACCAATTGTTTAATTAAGTGCAACCACAAGGCTCTCACTTATTATAATGTTATACTTATGTAGTTGATATTTCTCTGTTGAATATTTTGGTTAAAAATAATCACGCCAATTTATATTTTAATTGTTTATATTACCTAGAATAGTAAATAATAACGTAGCTAAGAGGGCGCAGTAATTTAACAAGAAAGTTGCGGAGAGGTGCATATGGTAAAAGGTTAGGAACTCTTGAACTTACCTAGAGCAGAAGTTCTCAAAGTGGTCCACGGGAGACTCGACGGGGGTCTACGTTGGCGTGACAAAAAAATTGTTACAATTCGTAAGAAAAATTATCTGCTTTCGATAGTGAAGAACTTAAATGTTGGCTTGACCTATCAATGTAGGCAGATAATATTTTCAGAAGCTCAGCGACTGTTAATTGTAAAACTTGCATATCCCATATTTAGATATAGGGCAAATTTCCATAGTTAGATCTAATCTTAACATTTTTGTCGAGTTTTAGGAATATGGTATAAATTTCCACAGGAACCGGCTAAATTTTGAAAGTGATCTATGAGATAAAAGTCTGGGAACCTCTGAACTAGAGGATAGTTGTCGCATGCCACAGTAATATTAGTTAATAATATACATCACATAGGTATCGTTTCATTAAAATCTGACTAACTTGTCAAAAACCCTATAACGAATTAACGTTTATTCCCCACGGACCAACTGAACGGCATGAGAAGTATTTCAGCTCGTTTGTTTTATATATCTTTATTAATGATTTAATATACATGAATATTTATATATTATCTCTCGTTTAGGACACCTAGGGTACTTTAACTATACTGTTTCTAATAATCAAACTACATGTTCATTACCATTACACTTCTGTGCTATTACTCTATTATAGACTTTGAATAAGATTAAAGATAAAGCCACATTTTAGAACAGATTATGAATATTTCAGTAATCTAACATCCATAGAGATGCTGACAGCTTTTTATCTAGCCCATAAGTGTAGATTACATTTAGTTGAAAGAAACTGGTATCAATTGAATAACATACCAGAGACATTTAAATGTCAAACCAATACTTTTATTTAAACCAGACCTTTATCTATAATCCGGTTAGGCCCGCGCGTCACAAAGATACCCGTGACGTCACCACTCACCACCTAGGTCCTCCCCTGCCACCCTCATATTATTATTGCTTTACCGACCTTTGTTTGTTGTTAATAACGAGTTTTGAGCGTGTTTATAATTAATTAATCTCTAAAATGTGTTGGAACGAAAATGATATTGTTTGTTTAGTGTTCTGAGGGATTTGTAAAGACAGGTGTTTCTTGGTTCATCAAATTAGCGAATATCATATTACATCCCTCAAAACATTTTTTTTTTTTAGAATTTTAATTTAATTTTTACAAGAGTATGAGACCGACAATAAGATAATTTTGTTGGGATGTACCGTAAGTCTTTTTTTAAAGAAATACCATATAATTTTCTATTAAAAAAATAAAATTCTTGAAAATTTAGACACCTTTTTTATTTAATAGCAGAATGCTGATATTAAAAAAAAAACTTTTAGAAACTACTGTATACTATTCTTCCAGTTAAAAAAACTGAACTTTTGATTCCTATAACAATTAACCTTAAAGTTATTGTTTATTATGACAACAATAATTTATAGGTCAGAATTGGGGCAAAACCTTTAGCAACGAGCACACCTAGCGATCTGGTAATTATTGATGAATTATTGAGTAACATTTATCAATCAGAAGGCGACAGGCGCATGATAATTACTTGTTCATTTATCACTATAGAATAGCCACAGCTTCGCCATTTACTAGCCTTGATTATGTTAATGAAACTTTGGAAAAACACGAAAGTGGGCGCCACTAGCGATCACCTGTCGACACGCACCGCGCCGGTTTAGTTTTATGGCAAATAGTTTATTGGAAAAATCCACGGCGAATGATATTGAGAAGGCGTTGCTTTGAGGTTTCTTCAGTAAGGTCATATATTTGTAATTAAATATACATACCCGTAGATATTTTAGTTCAATAATGTATCGGTAAAGCGTAGCCCTACTAGATAGACGAATGACTTTACGAAGGAAGGCTGCGGGGAGACTATTGGTTACAAACGGCACAGAGCCGCACGCTGTAGGGAAATTTAGGTGAAGCCCGTGTCCAGCAGCAACGTCCGTATATGATTAACTAATATGATGAAGTCTCTTTGAATTCGATCTAAAACTAAACACTCATCAGCATCAGTAACTTCCCATTCGAAAAAATTTAGCTGACTTTCAGGGGTTCGATATATATCTTTAAACGTCTAAAGTTTGTATTTAATTAGTGTTACCATTATAAGATTTCTGATCTCTGTGGTGGCGTAAGGTACCTTCATTTTGAGTAGAACAAAGTAGTACCCCGCCTCATCGTCTCGAGGCATCTATAACTTATATAATTTAGACGTACATCTTACTTTTTTATTACATCTATAAAGTATAAATCCTTCAAGTCAAGCTGCAAGTATTTTGAAATTGAATATGAAATTACAGCCAATATACATATCTTGGTGAAATCAATGCAGATTTTTAAATTTAAGTAAAAACAGTTTTAGTTAAGTTTTCCCTTACAAATATTAGGATTTTTATTAAATTACGAGGCCTACAATTGCCATGAAATCTTTACATATCCGACACACATTTATTTATTCATCTTTTTCTTTGTGAGAATTCAGGAATTAAGTTAAGCACAAGTTAATTTGTTTACTATGTCATACTGAGTGGGCCAGGGAAATGAATTGTTGCCGTTTGCCTTCGCATCGCGCAGCGGGCGGGACTAGGTTCATTTATAAAGCGCGTTCTTAACGCGTAAACAACTGAATTGGCACTTATTGGCTGAGAATTTGTTTACGGACCACCTAATGTTAAATTGATGTTGCTCCTTGCGTTTTGGAGTTCAGTAAGTCTGGATAAAAAAGGGACCATTATACCAACTATACTTAAAAGGTATCAAGCTGATATAAATATCAGTCTCCAGATAAAAAATGCAAGATGAAAAAAAGATATTTTTAAATAGATAATGTCAGTGCGTAACCTAGTGCCAGTTCTGCGCTATTTTTTTCCTTTTTCTAAGTTCTACATCAATTGCACTACTTAAGTTACCTAAACGAGAAACTATAAAAAAATGTAGAGTAAATAACCTTTATCAGGTTAATTATTCAAAAGAACAGACTGTACGATTTATGTGGATTTTATTATTATCTTTAGAAATATCTAATTTTGATATTAATGGCGGTAGGGCAGAACTAAGATCTGGTTAAAATAACATATAACTTTAAATACATATAAAACTACATTTAAAAGTATATTTATATGTAAAACAGGTCACAGATGCCAATCAACAAAACGTAAAACCATCTTTTACTGTGAATCAACGTAAATAAGCGGTTGCAAAAGTGTTATAACGAGAAGTGGTTTATATTTTTAGCAAATATAGCATCGGTCTCTGGACCACTGGGACGACTTAATCATAATACATTAAAACTTCACAAGTTAAAATAGGCAAAAAGGCGGAATAGTAATTTAGTTCATATCCCACACTTATTGCACACAAACACACCTTCAGCCATTCCGGAAAACTAGCAGGAAGTGTAATTTTAAAAGAAAACACATGTGTGTCAAGAGTTTTATGTTTTGTAAAACGAGTTGGTTCATTTTTCTTTTCCATTTTTCCAACAAGTCCGGAATTAGATAAAACTTTTTGGAAAATGCAGCGTATCTTTAGTGTTGTAATGATCTAGATAGTGATGCGGAAAACCAGAAGTACTTACATGTGTAGATAGATGGGCTGGTCTTGCTTGCCGCTATGATGTTGTTGTAGACCAAGACTAGTATTTGGACAACACCATTTAGATATTTTAATGCAAAGTACAATTTTAAAAGATTTCTGTCAATTTAAACATAGGTATAAAACTCGCCATGGTTAAATTTTAAATATAGCGTAGTTTTTGTACTAAGTAAAGTTTCATCGAGAAAGGATACTGCTAAAATGTATGCAACGAGAAGTATATGAATGTTTGCACGAAAAATAGAATGCAATTACAGGGACTTTAGTAAACTTCTACGAATTCTAGAAACAGTAATGCCGAAGCAGTATAGTAAATCAATACCAATGCTAATGGCTAACAAGAGTTTTTTTTTAAGGAACACAATCTGGATCTAAGAATACCTGAATTATAAAAGCGTGCCATATAACCATAACCAATATTTTGACTGCTTCTATATCGATACTGATTTTTTAATGAGGTTTCTATTAATATTATATAAATAATCATCGCTTTTAACACCAGGAAATTGTGTTAATCACTCATAATATAAACACGACTCGGTAAACAATCAAGCTACGATCCCAAAACCGATTTGTTTAAGTAGTCACCCTTCACCTTTTTGTACACAGCCCCGATAGTAGGTCAAGCGTGTCCTTCCCAAGTCGATGGAAAATTTGCGTCCTCGATCCGAAGCCGCCGTCTATTGTCTAAATTGCTAACTTTATGAACTGGAAACGAGCGTACGCAATTTGGGTAAAGGTTTGCGTAAATTGGCAAGTGGAAAGCTACAGGACAAAGGCTTCGAAATAAATCGCTGTTTAATCGCATTACAGCCTTTATCGTACACGTCGCCATCAGATTACAATCGGAAAGTTAAAAGAATCATTCTTTATTCAAATTTACGAGAAAGAAACGTTAAATTCGAGAGCTTGACAGAAATAAACGCTATTCTGGAAAGAAATGAAAAAGATTCGGTTGACGGATTCGGTGAAGAGGTGATGAAAGCTTGCGTTCCAATTGCGGTTCGATGGTCGGGAGGATGTTGAGTAGCCCAGGTAACAGGGTCAGCCGTTGCTGGGCTGTCATCACTCGGAAGCCGGCTAATGTAGGTACGTTAGACACTCTTCTATATCGCAAAATAACTATTCCCTGAAAGATGAGATTGAATATTTTGATAGAGCGAAATGGGTTAGTATAACAAACATTAATACGTACTTCCGAGGAATTAAGGAACATGAGCGCAGCAACATTGATTTGAATATATGATATGACAGTTTTGTTTCGTATGTATGAGTATACTAACTGGTTCTACGCGAGCTACATTGTCCCATAGTATCAACCATATAAAAATTATTCGCGTATTTAATCCCCTTTGATGATGATTTAAATGCTGAAACACGTCACTTTTTACATGAAACAGAGAGACAAAACAAGATATAGACTTATATACCATTTTTAGGGTTCCGTAGCCAAATGGCAAAAAACGGAACCCTTATAAATTCGTCATGTCTATCTGTCTGTCCGTCCGTATGTCACAGCCACTTTTTTCCGAAACTATAAGAACTATCTAGTTGAAAAAGAATGATAAAACTAAAAAAAATATATGATGTACATTACCGTGCAAACTTCCACCGAAAATTGGTATGAACGAGATCTAGTAAGTAGTTTTTATTTAATACGTCATAAATCGTAAACCTCAATTTACCTTTCATTCAATCAACTCAAATATAAAAATAAAAAAAAAACATATTTTTTTGTTTGTGTTTGTAAAGTACGTAAATGGTGGTAGGTACGGAACCCTCGGTGCGTGAGTCCGCCTCGCACTTGGTCGGTTTTTTTATGATTATATTTACAATTATGCATAACCGGACTCCCATATAAAGATTTACCCCTAAGAGATGAATTTCCAAACTCAGTAAAACATGTCATTTTTAGTTTCGGTTTCAACCAAATTTTTATATTCAACCAAACGATTAAATACCAACTTTATGTGTGTATTTTATGCATGTAATTTAAAAATTACTAATTCCTAATTCCTCTATTTTGATTCGTTTGGGCGCGCGCTAATTTCACAAAATCCACTCTACGTTGCAATAGGAACGTATGAATATATAATAACGTAGGGTGCTAACGTTCAAAATTTACTTTTTTAGCTTCAGCAGTTTCAGCTTGACCTTGAAAGATAGGTCATGGTTGAGTCAGACCATATTATTTACCAAAAATTTATATTAATACTTGTGTTTTTTAACTGAACACAAAATTATGGACTTTCAAAAGTCAAAAACCAAATTACAATAGTAATAAAATGATTATACAATTTAGCAAAAACAATTATTGGAACAAATTAGGAACGTTTGCTAAAGAATGTGTTGTAGGCATATTTAAGTAAAATTTACAAAATGTTTGATTATAAATTAAAACAAAAACTTTGCATAAGTAGCTCCGTAATAAAGGTACCTCAAAATCTCCAGTAAGAACCTCGCAATATTTTATATATAACCTTAGCTGTTCACCTAAAATACCTATAGGTCAGAATCAGAACTTAATATGTCTCATACTTAGTCCTTGGTAATTTATTATTGTATGCACAAGGTTTTGAGATAGCTCAAAAAGCTTTTCTTCAGAACTAGCAAACCTGACTGCTTGAGATTGAGTTTTGCTAAGGGTTCTTTCTGTCTTTTTTCTTTTTGCTCGGCACCTATGAGTCGTAGCGTGATGTTGAATCACCTATAACCTTTCTCAAGAATTGGGCTATCAAATACAAAAAGAATTCTCCGAATCTAACTGGTAATTCTAGAGATAAGATTGTGCAAACACAAAAACTCTTAACTTTTAATATATTACTAGCTTTTGCCCGCGGTTTCACCTGCCCTAAATTCGAGTATCGGTGTAGGATTTCAATGGCTACTCCTCAATTTTAGAAGTGAAACTGACTCCCGGGACTCAAGCTATCTCCATGCCAAATATCATCTTAATCCGTACAGCGTGAAGAGGTAACAGAAAGACAGACAGTTACTATTGCATTTATAATATTATATGGATTAGTAAGTATATAGTAGAGATTATTCGAAAAATATTTTGTTTGTATAAGTTCCTACAAAAATGTACTTCAACTTCACAGCTCTTGATGAAACACCAAAGTTACAAGACGCCGGGAACAGATGTGAAATAGAAAATAAACATATATTGATGAGTAAAACTGCTGACTTTCCTGTTTTCCGTAAACCGATTCCGTGGAAACTAGTTACCAATGAAAAACAAGAATGTTTAACGTCCAGTTTGCCAAACATTTCAGTTGACTGTTATATTGAAATGTATAAAAATGTTTTACTGAATCTAAATACATACATATTACAATTTCTCTTTGCATCAGTTTTGTTTAGCAAATGTTTGGTCTAGCTCGTGGAATATATTGGTGTAATAATGAAAATGTCTGTCGAGTAAACCGGTTACGATACCAAAGTATGTGAAAACAGACTTGAACATATTGCACACTGGTTCTCTTTTTAAATGTCTATTTTCTAAAAACATACTATAAATTTAGGCTCAACCTAGTTTTCTCATCATAAAGAATCAATTTTTGTTATTTTGAAACCAACTGTGAAAGGCACAATACCATTTTAATTTCTTTATGTGTCATATTTTTGAACTGGTATCCAGTTAAACAGTTGTGCTTTTTGAAGGTTCCGTAACTTCCATGCTCAAAGTGTGCCAGCGGAACCCTATTACTAAGCCTACGCTGTCTGTCTGTCTGTACGTCCGATCATTAAAAGGCTCTATCTTTTAGAACGAAGTAGGTAGAAGCATTAAATTTTCACAGATTATGTAATAATGGCGGATTACTAAAAAAATATTTAAAAACGTTTTCATTGTTTTTGCTCTATCGTAAAATCAGTAATACATACATACTTCAAACTTTAGTGATTAAAGTGTAAGCTCTAAAATATAACAACAAATAATAAAAACCGGTCAAGTGTGATACGGGCTCGAGCCATAACCATCTAAAATTACCATAGGAGCGCCACCTTGCAACAGTTGTCTAGAATATTAAGATAAAAAAAGTTACACATTTGTTTATTAGTTACACACGTCGGTCTCGGTCAGTCATTGGATGGACGCCTGCTTAGCGGCACACTTTTTGTTTTTGATTGTGTTCGTAAATTATGCAAATGGTGGTACGGAACCCACGGTGCGCGAGTCCAACTCGCACTTTTTTACTAAAAACATGAGATATCTACTTATTATTGTGAACACGATTGCCTTATTTCCGATTTTAGTCCACAGCACAATGATTAACAGCGCGAACAGATTGAGTTGACATATGTCAACCTACGATCCGGATATGTTGTCATAAGTGACGAAAAAATATCATAATAAGTGATCGTGACAGTTAAAATGATTCATATCGCCGAAAGCTCCTACGACGCATCAAAGATGAAACGCGATGGAGCAAATTGATGTTACGAGCGTGTACCAAACTAACCCACAGGTTATTGACATGCCGATAATATGCAAACATGATCTCGTTCCTCAGATTCTGTATTACGCTACATTACGACTCTAGCGCAAGTTTCTCAAAATACCACCGCAGTAATTCATATGTTATGATCGTCTCCGTCGTCGTTCTATTTCGTATGATTTTCGGGTCGACAATGAACTACGACGGTCGTTAAAGTTTTATTTGTGACTGTCAATCATTATATATGGTACGTATTGATAATAAATCTTTATTTAATCGCAACACAGACATGATAGTCATTATTACTATCTTTTTATTTATTTATAATAATTTTTAATTAGATGTTAAGGGCGTGCAAAGACTGTTTCTTTTCTATAACATGGCATTATAAAAATATGCATTTGCATAAGAAATCATTAAAACTATTTATTATGGAATATACTAAAATTATGTATTATAATAAAAACACATTTTTTTATTTTATTTAAAATAGTGTTGACCTTATGCGCCTAATTAAGGGTTAATATTAAACAAAATCCCATTTTTTCGAGAAGAAAGAGTAAGTCCGTTTCATTGTTTAATTGTAACTTATAGCATCGAAAACGATTTACTAGCTTGGTCTTTAAGAAACATGTTAGAAGTATGTATTTCAACCCAAATAACTTGCAGTTGTATTCCTTCGTGTATATTTGGAACTGTTGACGGGTACATTGTTATCGCATTCCCCTGTTTTCGTTGATGATTTAACATTGGCACAGGTCTCTGTTACGCGTTTAAGTGTATGTACATTGTATGACTGCTTTAGTTACGCGATTGGAAAGTTTTAGACGAATTAACCTTTGGAGCACTAGTTTTATATTTAGGTATACTTTGACGTATAAATCCATAATTTGTAGGGCGAGAAATGCGATAACTAAGAGTTAATTGCCAGCATATAATATTAGTAACTAATATTAATAGAAAACACATGGAAACCAATTTCCAATGTCATAAAAAAATTTATAACATAAGATCAGATATACGTATCTACTTTAAACAAATTTAAAATCAAAACAATTAAAATACAAATAAGTATTTTTCCTACGACTTTGTAGTAGCAAATATAAATTTAGAATTGGCAGTAATTGTTTTAATTTAAGTATTTTAGGCGTGTATTTAACGGACTTTAGAGAATACAAATGAAGCCAAATGGTTCACGACCACAAATTTTTAGTGTTCACTACTACATAAAACATACCTACCTATTGCATGAAACTGAAAATACAACTATTACGTCAAAAGCAATTAAATTGAAAAACTACTGCTGTTAGGTCACTCCAACGCATGCAGCGTCCTATATAATAAAACATTGTTTATACTACCTACTAAAATGTGCTCCGATAATCTTTGCTATATCTATAACTGGGAACGCAGCAATGAAACTTATATTGATAAATAACTCCACATTAATTCCTAGCCCAATCAATTTACATCCAGACGTATAATTCTCGATAATACCGACAATGGTCGTGAGGCTGTGCTTTATTTCTGACAAGTGCACTCAAGGTTCTTTTCTTACCGCATATGGTTGTCACCACACACGACCTCTGTCGACGATAAAGATTATGCAAAAGAGCGCGCCGCCCTCAAATTAGCCAGTCGCCGACAGCATCTCTTAACGACCTGCCTCAACATCGTAGGAAGTGATTCTTGTTTATTTTTATAAATGCCGTAGTAGGAAGTCGGAACCCGGTGCAGACGGGTCGAGATTCGAGTCTACGACAGTGATCACAAGGCGCCCGTCAACAGTTGAGATAATAATTGTTGTGTGTACAACGACACGTACGGTCGACACCTTACTTGATTGAACCTGACATGCCTAATGGATGGCAGTGATTTATAATAAAAGTAATACATGCATAATTAAAATATAGCTAGGATTTTATATCTTATCGTCTTATTAGGGTTCCGTAGTCAAACAAGGAAACCTTATAAAGGATGTCCCATAAGGAACGCATATTTTGATACTGACCATTTGTTTTATAAATTGGCGGGAATTTTTTTGACATTAGTCACTATCTGTTTTCTACGATTGTTAATTTAAGGAACGACACACGATGGAACAACACTTTAATATTGCTAAAATAACAATATAACAACTGATTTGTTGCACCAACTTGTATAACATTTATCTTGTATAACATACTCGGCACATAAAAAAGTCATATAATATATAAATCATCAAATCCGATATGTTACGTCGTAAGTTAACGACCAATTACTAAATACTAAATCTTAATTTAAGCAAAAACTTGTAGCTTTCATGGACAAAAGGCCTCGTGTCGTGACGCAAACTGCAGAGCAGACAAAAATCGTAGGTGTTCATTATTCAACGAGTATGTATTTGAAATATTTACTACACGTGTTAAAGGTTCGTCACCCTTTATAGTCTTTTATTTGTTTCCCTTTTTCAATATTCTATTTCTTTTCGCAGAACATAATGAAATATCCGTTCTAGCTCGTATCCACACGGTTCGTCGGAGTTCCAAGGAAATCATCGTGGAAATTACCGAAGACTTGCTGGATGGAATGAATAACACCTACAGATGAAGGGTTTATTGTTCTGTGATTGTCGTATCTGTGTGCATCAGAAGAAGAGCGAAGGCATCGGTAAATAAGTTTAAGACCATTGTTACTTTTCGATGTTACAATTTATACCCGATTGCGCCAGAAGGAGGGTTATGTTTTTCGAGCGTATATGTATGTACAATTCTTTGGGATGCTCTGTAGCAGGATAAATTTTTAAGGCCATCGAGTTGGGTATCGAAATAAAGGGCTTCAAAAGGCGAGAACGAAAACATATTACACCTATAACAGTCAAGCGCGATTAAAAAAAAATTGAAAACAAAAAATAACACTAAAAAGCTAAATAAAACTAATAAATAATTAAATAAAAAAAAAACCAGATATATCAAATATTTCAGTCGCGATTTTTTATTTATTTTATTAAACATTTAAAAAAAATTTAAACATTTGGGATGGAAAAGAATGACAGTTTAATAATCAAAGAGTATAAAGTAGGTCAACTATTATAATTGTTTACTGATAACGTTATTTTTATATTAAAAACCAGATACTTGTTCTAGGTTTTTAAATGCTTATAAGTGAATCAATACCATTGGCACCATTTTTTTTTTATTTTACGTCGTCGAAGGGTTACAATCCTCTTAAGATCAGTCTAACGTCACTCTAACCTGCCGTGCGTTGCATGTTTCTTCTTACAAGTGCTTATATTATATATTTTTTTTATATTAGCTATACAAACTGTATAACAATTTTATTTGTCAACGCATGGGTATGTAAATGTTTTCATAATAAAATAATTATAATATTTTTTTTTGTTTATTATACTTACTTTAAACTTTGACATTTTGTGTATTTAAAAGTAGTTTACTTGATTTAAATAATTATGATGGCCAGTTTGAAATTGTAAACATTATATTCATTACACGTCCAATAAAAAAAAATCCAACCATGGCATCCATAATGTGCCTGGCAGTCTCTTCCGAGTGAAAAATGGTCACGTGACTGACACGACCTACGTCATCATCCGACACCGAGCGGGAGCAGTATATGCAACTAAACGCATTCGAGCAAGATGAAGATAAACGGCGAATAGCTGGTTAGTGACGCAGGCTCACGTCACTACCGAAAGAGCAGAACTTGTTTTCTTAGAACATGTTACCAATTTAGTTTTTGATATTTTGAAGCAACAAAATAAATATGACAACTCGGGTCGAAAAAGTACACTTTCCTCATCACGTGGCAAAAACAATTTTTTTTAGCAAGGGTTATCCTGAAATTAAAATTTTGGTAAAAAACGAAAACTATTGCATTCCAAAACTCACGCGGAACAAAATGGAATCACCCCAGGCCGTTCTAGAACGCAAATCGGGCGTCAAATTTACTGTTCTAGGCGATAATTACACGGCAGATACGAGTATTAAGTCATTAGGAACTCTGATCGTTGCCGGTGGTGGCTACAAATATCTATTATCCAAATAAAAAAAAAATTTTTGTTATAAAAATGCATGCATTACGTAAAATTTAATATCAGTGAATTTTAAATAAAGAATATAAATTTGTACTTCGGTCTTTATGTCTGTGTTAGGTCCTCACATGAAATTAGCCTTTTTATATTTATATTTATAATCTACCTGTTTTGTTAACCTATGTGAAGAAAATTTTGCCCTAGATTTTAATTTGTAAATAAATGTTTAAAAAGTGCAACGTGTGAAAGCTCACGATACTTTTAAAGTGAGTGTAAGATGATGGTGCCGTCTCCAAGGTCGGCGGTTCGTGTATAAATAGACCACTCGGTCCCGCCCGGTTGGTCGCGTCTGGACGCTAAAGCTCGCGCAAGCTCTCCCTTAATTCCCTTTGTGCGAGCTTTATTGAAATATAAAGCAAGTTAATTTACGCTACAAACTTGTGTGTTTTGCTAACAATGTTGTTGTTGCTAAATTAAAATATTCATTTGCATTACACAAGTAGGTATTCTCAGAATAATAATATAATATTAGATTAAGATATTATCGATATTTAAATTTACTTATTACCGTCCTAATTTAAAATTATAAACGCGAAAGTGTCTTTGTTTGTCTATCTGTCCGTTTGCTACCTTTTTAGAGCTAAATCGCTTAACCGATTTCCATGAAATTACCTTGCACCTTGGGGAAGGACATAGGCTACTTAAAAACACCTGCCGTGCGTTGCATGTTTCTTCTTACAAGTGCTTATATTATATATTTTTTTTATATTAGCTATACAAACTGTATTACAATTTTATTTGTCAACGCATGTGTATGTAAATGTTTTCATAATAAAATAATGTTGATCTTTTTTGTTTATTATACTTACTTTAAACTTTGACATTTTGTGTATTTAAAAGTAGTTTACTTGATTTAAATAATTATAATGGCCAGTTTGAAATTGTAAACATTATATTCACACGGGTGAAAGCGCAAAACACCATTCACGTCGCAACGTTTAATTTCAGTTATTTTAACTTTGTGAACCTACATTGATTTTTTTGTAGATATAGATTTTTCTTTATAGTCAGACATATACATACATACAAAACATCACTCCTGTTTTCCAGAGGTACTTGATAAATATTATTACCTAAATATATATGTTAATATACAAGTTTAGTTGACTAACACTTAATAAATATTTACACTCATGAGTTTTATTCATAAAATAAAATTTATATACCTATATAATAAACCTATTTTTTTGTAGAGCACTTACACAGACTGTAAGGATTGTTGCAGGTTCAAGTCCTGGCTCGATGTTAATTTAAACGAAGTCATCCTTATTTATGTATATTTGTAATTTATTTCTAAATTCTATGAAGATTTGTGTATTTGTAAGATTAATGTACTAGGACTTTATTAGTCATTAGGAGTTGTTTAAAAACCCTAATGTCACTACCACACAGTACAGTAATTAATATCTGTACCTACTAACAACCTAGTACACGATATATCTTAGAAATAATTATACACCGACACCACAGCTTTTCATTAATTAAGTATAAGAAGCTACTTTTATCATATCTTTGTACATTAATATAATTTACGCACGAACTGCAAACAACATCCATTACTTATCTCGCATGACATTTAATTTTAACACGTTTATTTGCGGATTAGTGCGACAACAATGGAGTGCAATTATAACAATGCGGCGGTCGGTACGGAGTGTTTGTATGGAGGCCGTGTGTAGGTTTACGTCAGAATCTTGCACCTGAATCCATGGGCCAGTTTGACGTCACAGACAAGGGCCCAAGGCAAATGTTTCGACAATGGGGCCGCACGTAACGTAAATGATAAACTGGTACTACACATAACATAACGAATATTTGGCCAAATACATCTACCTTCGCTATTCGCCAATTTTGTCTTATTTAAAGAAGTTCTTATTTGTGAACTACGACTATCCACTATTATATATTTTACTGGAACGTTAAAAGATCATAGGATGCAGAGTGTGTGGACATTTCGGAAAATTTGTAGGATCTTTTAAACTTTTATTGGACTGAAAAATCAACGTTAATATTGAAGTTTCATGAATTAATAATTGCATATTATTACATAATTATACTGCTGTCTCAGTCAATCGGCCTTTGGCTATTCGACATTCATAAAGTTTTGCAAATAGATAGGTACATAAACTATATATTTGTCAACTATTTCAACAAGATTGTAGTGTTTTTGTTTTTAATTTTACTCTTTTTCAATTTTGCCATTGTATTATAAAATTGTTTCGTTGAACTCGGAGTTTTTTACACAACCTTTGAGCGCGAAGATCAACAAAGAGTTCATAGAATTTACCGTAATATTTAAAAAAAAAACTTGACTTGGCAAGATTAAAAAAGCCCATATGGAATATAAAAAATAAAAACAAAATTGATTTTTTTAAATCTAGATCTGATTTTTTTTAATAGTGGAAAAAATCAATTGTATAAGTAATGAAGAAGCAAATCCCGCTGTGGTGGACAGACTACACAGAGAAGCTCGGCTATATTTAAAGGCAGTACACTTTTAAATATTTATCTTGTATTATACGATTTGTTATATTTAATAGATGCATACATCATTTCATTTCTAAACTAAAGGATTTGTTCAATATGATATAAATCAGACCTCATGATTCTTCCATTTTTCGTCACGAACATGCGGATTTCGCGAAGAAGAAGATAAACGAACATTATAGTGGACTTTTAATTAAAATGAAACAGGCGTTTAAAAGTTAATTTACATCGCTTAAGAGAAATCATCTCATGCTACACCATGTGAGGATAATTCGTGCAAACATATGCCGAATATATGTTGTATTAAAAGTTGTATACTTAACGCCATATGTGCAGTACCACCTTCGCATATAAAGCCTCGATTGTATGATTGACTGATTGATGTGAGCGCCCACGCCTTCATTATGCCTTTTTAGTCTACCAAAGGTTATCTTTTTAACACAGTTATTTGTACAAAACATGTGCAATCAATCATTTCTGTATTTGTGTATGGAACAAGGTGATAATGGATTGTAAATGCATATAAATAATGAACTAGGAAGTTGTAATAATAGAATTAATAAAAGCAGAAAATAATGAGTTACTAAGCGATTAATAAATTAATATGTTATTTATTTTATTTTTTAGATTTATTGTATATTTACCAGTGTAAATATTATATTTTGTTTAACATTTAATTAAATTTTCTATATTTTTTGATTGATTGATAAGTACTTACCACTTTAATTCGTTTTTTAATGTTTCAGTGACAATTTCATTATACCTATTACTAAAATGCTCACGCAGATTTAAATATAATACTTACATATTTTTATTTAATTTTTTTTAGATTAGACTAGATAAAAATAGATATGAAAGATATAAATATATGTTTCCGGTAAGTGAGTGAATAAAAATAATACTTTTCAAAAATAAACTACACACACTTAACTATTTTATTAACTAATGTACAAATGCAAAATAAATATCTATTATCTTGTTACAACATAAAAAAAAAACACACAATATGTGAAATTATTTTGTGTGAATACCCTAATCTTACATAATAATACAAAACACAACACAAAAATAAACAATTCACCGTGTTTTTAGATCTTTAATCGGCATGTTAAGAATTTCCGCTCCGCTCGTATTTTTCCCATTTCTCTCGCTTGCTGGAACTGTTTGGAAAAGTTCCAATGTTTTTAATTTGCAGAATGCACACTATCATATCATTCAGGTTCTCAAGGTATTCAATAAAGTAGATAGCAACTGGTGTGACTGCAGCATGTGTTTATCGAGTAATCTAACACGCTCATAACATATTGAGGATGCAATGTTTGCGACGCGTCTTCGATCATCGCGTGAGTTCGATACTATACGTGGCGCAAGCACGCGAATTCATTTCATCCTTTGCCATATTTAACTAGTAATGCATAACTTTAGATCTTATTAAGGAAAGCTCTGTTTCTTACATAAGTCATTTTCCTTATTCTCAAGTTAAATTATTCTTATAACATTTAATATTTTAATTTCTAAATTAAGTACATAGTTAATAGGAAAAAAGTAAAATAAAATTACTGTTAAGGATGTGACACCGAGTTAGAATTTTTAAGTATGTCAGTCAGTAGATATATGTGTTATATACAAGATTTAGATATTTTCTAATTTTCTCTGTATCGAAGGTCTCAAAATAAGAAGTGCAGCTTATACCTACTTATACCGAAGGTTAGTATAATAATAGTGAAAGTTATACCGTGGGTATGTATAATAATAATAGGTACAAATAATATTTTCAATCACTATAAACATCCGTTTATTAATAAAAATTATGTTTTAATAGGGTTAAATAACCGTTAGAAATATGTAACGCAAATAACACTCGAAACAGATTTTACGTTATTACTGTACATTTTCTTTAAAAATAATTAGCTACATTATACAATATATATGTTTATTTGAATTCAAATACTGAAATATAGTCAGTTTATCAAAGATACAGGTAGCATGTTGAGAAAACTGTGTTACGAACAATTTATTTCTTTAAGAAATGATTTTCTCAGAAAATAACTAAGCCGGTATACATATAAATTCAAGTTTACACCGCATTCCCACTCATTTGTGGCAGAAGTAAATATGAATTTTGTAGGCGAACGCACTCTACGTCCTGACGGTCTATAAGGTAAAATTCAGGTCAAACGTAACCAAATTGATATAAAAAATAACATCAAAGGCGTAAATTGATTTATGGCGCGATAAATACTCGATTCCTAAAAACAAATCAACCGGATCTGTCAGGCGTCTGAAATAATACACAAACTCTAATGAAAAATACTTCCGAGATAGCCAAGTGGTGCTATAATATATGAGGATAATTGTAAAAGTTAAAAAAGACTGTTTTACGTGCCCTTCGAAGCACTAAGGAGTTCATAAAAGTGTGCCACTAGACGGTCACCCATCCAGGTACTGACCACGTCCGACGTTGCTTAACTTCGCATATCGTTGCCGATGAAGATTGTAACATAAACTTACTTTTACTAAACCTCTAATAACTCTGCTCTCAGATTGTTTAAACTCACAGTATTTTCAGCGAGGAACTAATAAGACTGAATCTATTTCTTTACACCGTTTTCATGTCTTTACATTCAGGCCCAAGATTTTATGTAATCGTTTCTGTCTATACATACCTACCTACATCTCCACAAAAAGTCATTTCATGCATTATTGAAAATACCTCTCTAACAACACGTGGTGTGTGGAGTTAGGTACGCGAAAAATAGTACATTGTGTATTTAGAGGATACACTTCGCGGCGCCTCGCAGCGGGCTTAATACAAACGAATTTCTCATTTCTTTTTGACATTTACTGATCAATCACTGTAAAATTTCTTAGTTATAATCCCAAGCTGAATACCTAGGTCTGTGGTCTTTCCAATATCTTGTAACACGTTCTATTAACTAGCAATCTTTTTTAAAACCATTTGTATGAAAAACTAGAATCCTGTATAACATTTGAACTATATAATTTGATAGAAAACTGGCACATTGCAGACCTAGATATTAATTACTAGAACATGTCTTCAAAATTTCGTGGTGTTTGATCAGCAAGTATCTAAAATAAGTGAGAAATTCGTTTGTATGAAGCCCGCTGCGAGGATGATAATATCATGTGAATAAATAAATAAAGTCACCAAAACACAATTGAAATTGCGGGAATAGAAGTATAAACAACGCAACTGCCAGATGCAAGATGTCAACACCAAGAATCCCAACGCTATTTCAGATGGTAAGGGGTGTATTCTAGAATTGTGGAACCTAAGTAAATTGCCTGAGGCATGGCCGCTTAGTAGATATCTATAGATTTCATGAAATAAAAAGTTTTGGTTGATGTTAACACTTGTGATTGCTCGCTTGCAGTGTGCGCGTTATTCATATTTTTAACAGACGTTATTACCGCCCGTTAGTTTTATGAACGAGCGCTTTGCTTTCAGGAAAATAAAATTAACAAACAAAATGCCCTTGGGTACTCCACTTAAGGTCTTAGCACCCGCTTTGCCTGTATGTAATGACACTGTTTAAGAGGAAGTGTGATCAAAAAATATTTTCATCCGTCAGTTCAACGTGTAAGAAGATGTACCCTTAACTTTTTTCTTATCTTCATTACAGAGTTGTGTTGCATTTTATGTAAGACACCTTCCTGTTTTATTTAAAAAAAAATATCTCGACCGCTAGTTACTACGGGAATAAATTTTGCCGAAGGTGAAACCGAAAGGCAACAGCTAGTTCTGTAAATAAACACATAGTTAGTTTCCCTTTCTTATCGTGTATCTTTTCGATTCTCCGCACGTCTGTGTTGCCATATTTAGCGAAGTGAGAACTGAGGACGCGTCCGACATGGGAGCTTATTGCAAAAAGTCTTGGGCTGACTAGCCTTCGAAATTCGAGAGAAAAATGTATGCAGTTTACTCTTACCTTTCGAGACTTAAGTACGTGCATACATTTTTCTCCTTAATTCACGGAAATGGCGTAATCGTGACTGTTCGGAGTAGAAAGCGGCCTTCGAAGCGTACCCGATAAAGAAACCCCTCGATTTGTCCATTTAATAATTGGAACCTAACAATGATTTTAGCTAATCGTGAAATAAGAATTAGTTAGGAAAAACAAAATCAACATCAGTAATTCAATATTTTATATATCTTATTATATTTTAAAGGGTCGTTATGATATGTGTTTTTTTTGTTTGTTTTTCTGTTTGTTTCTGCAGTTTTTCAAGATTTAATCAAAACTGTAAATCGCAGTTAGTATTACTAAAATAAGAGGGTATGCAGGCCAAAGATAATTTTTAATATAACCTTGTAACTTTTGAACTTGCGCTTTCTCAAATTTAGGGTTATGTATTTCCCTAATTCTAGTTAGAAAACTATACATACAAAAATAAGTGCAGTTTGTGTAAAGTTTTACCTGCGCTCTCGACTCATCATGAAATATAGTAGTTAGTTAAGTAGGCCATTAGATGAAGACGGGGTGATAGATGTTCTAACATTTAAGGTCAACATTATATAAAGCTATTAAATGCAATCTTGTAGTTTGCTTCTGTATTCAATAGTTTGAGCTTGCATTTGGGTCTCAGTTAATGACTATTTAAGTGAAGTTTATTTAAAGACCTGGCAAGAGATTGAAAACAACCGCTAACATTAGGTAAATACCTACAGTTATACAAAGTGTTCCTACTTTGTCATAATTATTCTGAAACGACAAGTTTAACAAAAGTAGGCCATGCACCAAAAAAAAATAACAACAAAAGCGATTGAACCCGTAAATCTCCAAACCCATTCGTCAGAGCTCTCTTTAGAAAATTTAAGAGGAAACGCATTTCAAAAGTCATTTAAAGTTTCAGATTCGAAACGACATGTTGTGGTAAATTACCGAAACGCTTTTAATTTATGTCACATATTACTAACATTCCAGACATTTCAAAAGCTCCAGTGGCCCATTTAGAGCAGATATGCTTTATTTATTATTAATAAACGACGAGAAATATATGAGCTAGTATTCTCTGAACTAATCTAAATATGTTTGGTGAGAGTTCACTCTTCCGTGTCGCGTTGTGACATTTTAGCAATTTCTCCTTTATAACCACAGTAGTAAGGGCAAGTTAAGAGATATGAAAGCATGTGGAGATGCTGTCCAGCATTATAGTACTGAGAAATCTGCGGTATTAATAGGGAATTTATTAGAGTTGTTTCTGAGAAGGGCCGGGGCTTTGATCGAAATCGGGACTGTAAGTAGACTGTGAGCCGGAAATCTTGCAACAGATCTTGCAAGCAGGAAACCGATACCGATGTTGTTCATAAATAAAGTAAGGTAGCTAAATGAAAGATAAAAAAAGTCGGGAGTATATATTCTATTTGCACGTTTATCCGCTTGGACCCGTAATTTTTGGTTTCTGGAATAAAAAAGATTTTTGGTGTGAATCCCGAACTCATACAGTCTACCAACTAAATTTCATTTCAATCTGCAGTTTGATAGTTTTCGCGTAATAATATGGGTGGGTACAGACAACTGCATACTGGGCGAGTAAAACGTCATACGGGATGGGTACATTCGAGGCCTTCGGGAATGTAACCCTTTGCTGGATGAGTAGATTTTGAAGGCCGAATAGAAGGTAAGAGTGTCATACGAATCCAGCAATGACTTAACGGCCGAGAAGTATCTTTGGTTTGAAATCTTTATTTAAAAACGTAAGGAAAAAAACAGACTTTTAATTGAATACTTGCAAATGGCGAAACAGAAATTAAATCACAGAATTTAATTGAAAATAAAAAGATTGAAAACTTGTGATATCCCGCCTTTAGCTTTTTTTTAATCCAGCGCCGTGGCGTCAATAGCTGTGGCAACGCGGTAACTTGCCAGTTCGATATTTGAAAAATAAAGCATTATTGTAAGACCAATCAGGGTCGTGCCCTTTGTTTATTACAATTAAATTGATTTACAAAAAATAATATCAGGCCATGCAAAGAAAATGGTATATGATTTTACTGGAGCCTTTTCGGTCTTGAAAAGTTTTTTTTCTGTGTTCTTCTTTCGTACGTTATTTTAAGTTTTCCTAGCGTTTTTGAGTAAAAGTTTAATCGCGCGGGTAACAAAACAGGGCCTGCTGGTATATCATAACACTCATAACATAACAGAGCAAGCCTTACCTTAGAGTTCAGGGCTTACATACACCTTTTACTATTATTCCTGAAATCCTACTAGTAGTATCTTACAGCAATGACAAAGGATATCGAAAGCAAATAAAAACCCCAATACGACTTCAGTCTGAGGGGGCAGTAAAAAGTAAGTTTGTGTGCATTGCGAAGTGGGGTCCGTAGTCGGAACAGCGTAAATAATTATTTAATGCGAGATTGATGGCGGGTCGAGAGTCGAGAGCAAACGCATGGGTGACGCTCGGGTCAGCCTTCAGCGAAGATGCTATTGTCTGAGGCGACGCGACGCTACGTGCGTCGAGAGTAGGCGTTGCGGCATGTGTGTTCAGTGTTCATGTCAAAATATGGATTTATGTACTAAAGCATTAAGACGATTGTTAATGTCTAACATATAGCACATTAAAGTTTTTTATATTTAAATTTTATATTTTTATAATAAGCGTTTGGGCACTTTATATAAATAATAGCACTTCATGGTTGGGTTAAAACACAATCCATATAGTAATGCAATATAGTATGTGTATGTACATTTTCTCGTCGTAAAGTGAAAAGATTAACAAGCCTAGTAACGGAGACAGAGCACATACTTACTTGTTAATTTGAATTTTTTAACTGTATAGGAAGATTTTCCACTTAAGTACGGAAACCTAAAAAGAGATGTCACGAAAAACTTATAAAATAATTTAAGCCCATACAGACTGTGTAATTACAATTTATAAAAGGACAAATCTATATACTCAATAAACTTGTATTTTTATCGTACGGTGGATTTTGCTTAAAAATGTAGGTTGCTTAGTCCAAGTCATGACGAAACCTCGTTATTGCCATTATCTGGGTTTGGGTCAGTTTAACAATAGGTTAGTTAGTACTTAACTCAAGGAACTTAAGTAATATCCTTATTTTGTGTCTTTCAGGTATATGGCAAAATCTTAATAATACCAAAAGAAATGCTGGAAATGAAAACAAAGCTTCACAATACAATATGTAAGAAAATACTGTGTAGCAAGGAAAAGTAAAAATACTGTGTAGCAAGGAAAAGTAAAAATTAAAACAAATTGGTTAAGAAGGTTGGCCAAAAATTAACCCTCTAAAAGAATTATTACACTTAAAACCTCTTGTTACTAAGCTAATGCAACTGAATACCAGCAATGAAGAAACAGAACGCAAGAGTTAGAAGTTGTGGTTACAATCCTGCATGTAAACCACAAAAAACAAAAGCAATAATTTTCCCTTGTACGTATTTGTACACCAAGATAATATCCATTATCCTGCTGGCTAAATTGTCTTAGACAGAGATCATTGGTACATATAGATACGCCGTGAGACAGACGGGTACGCATATACACAAAAAGTACGCAGTGGAAACACCGCAAGCCTTTTTTCGGTGGTTGACGGCTCTCCGTGTCTTTTTTGTTTGCGGTTTTCCAGCTTGCAAGTTAAAGTACTCTTTAGACTAGATAATTATGCACTATTTTGATCATTCCGAAACACTACAACCTTTTCTACACATATCGCTGTGGATATAAAAAAAAGAATTTTAATATGCATAACTAAAAATCAAATATACGTCTATATAAATAAAAATGAATTGCCAGATGTATCATTATCAATTGAGAACGGCTAAACGGATTTGGCTGATTTTTTTTGTTGTGTTGATAATTTTACTGTCAGGACGAGGTTTGTTCAATCGAAAATGTCGGAAATTTAGATTGTATTTTGTACAAAACAGCTGGACTGCTGGACACGAACAGCTGGTAAGAAATAAAATTAAAAACTCGACTGTCGAAAAAGCGGGACCAAGATTTATTTTATCTATCAATACTTGGTAAACGTAAGGAGCACGTTTCTGCTACTTTTTTCACTCCGTTTTAGGTTTAGGGAGTCTAAATTTTTATCCTTTTTTAATTGATATTTGTGTAAAATTTTCTGTGTATAACGAAATTGGAATATTTATTCGTTATATGTTATACATATGTATATACATTTTTTTTTCTGAACTGACAATGCATATGGCTGTTGCAGCCATTACTGCTTCACCGGGCTTTTTTGGGCGAGACTCTGAAGGAGCCTCAGCCCGTATAGCGCCCAACGCTCAAGGGCTCCCCGCGGGGGGAGCCTCGGCTTGGGTTGTCGCTCTCAGGGGCCTCCCTTCGACCGGCGTGAGTTTTGAACCCGAAGGTGATTCACCGCCAGGAGGGGACTTCCCTGTTATGCGGGTGCGGTTGCGATTGAGTGGGGGCGAGAAGCGCCCCGGCACTCTTTGATACCTCGTGTGTGCTAGCGGGCGTCGTGTTCGAAGGGAGGCCCTATTAGGAGAGGTCGTTGAGACTAAATAGCGAGATCGTTATCTGGGGCTATTAGTACGTGTCGAGGCCGACTAACGATAGTTTTAAGACCATGCCGCGGTCGGTCGGGGGGGTATATACACTACAGTTTTAAATTTATGAGACGAGTCTTTTCATATAAACATCCGTGTCTTCATAGAAACAGTGCTGGGACATCCGCGAGCTGATATTGTTGTGTCAGGTGCACGCGCCAGATCACGAGCACGATCAGATAAACGAACTGTAATACCTAAACATCCTAAAGAATATTTGCCTTAGGTGTGATAGATGTAAGATGCCAGAATTAAAATCTAAAAAAATTAAATACACCTTGTACCTACTGAAACATGTTGTACGCTTGATATCAATGTCAAATATTCTTAATTAATTGTTAGAATGGCAAATTACTAATAAGAATAATTAACATTATTTTTCCTTGGTCTAATTTTTTTTTGAAGTATATTTTAAAATAAAATATACATTTTAAGCAATAATGGGAGTACCTAATACTTTATTTCATTAGGTCAAATATAACAAAATTTTGAAATTTTCACAAACTACATAAAAAAATACCTTTTTAAAATATAAGTATTGTATGCGCTTTAATTTATTTAGGAGCAAGCTAATCTAAATAATACAAGCATTTTTGTTGCAATAGATGTTTGACGCATCTGACTATATACAAAGATCTAATATTTACTTACTAAGAATATTGTTAACTTATGTAGTAAGTATCTAGTAGATACAACAATAACACCAAAACGCAATTACTTTAATGAAAAATCACCAAAACAAGTTCTAGGTAAAGTAATATTTTCCACAAATACATGAAGTACAAAATATTTGCATTGCGACTCGATAGTGGGAAGTTTACACCATTGATCGCGCGCCGCCAAGGTTTCACGGCTTACATCGACGGTAAACACAATATAATGGATCTTCCGGGCGGCTGTCGTCGAGGTCGCATTCTATTTGGGAAGTAGTAAAAAAAGTCTTGATATTTTTGGTACATGGCTTCTATCAGTGGGTACCTATGTAGAAGTATCAAAACGTTTATTGCCAAAAAACAAAATCATAGCTATCGAAACCTAGCTATCGAATATTATGGCAACAAAAAATTAAAAACAAATTTTAAATTTGGTTTTGTTGGTTTAGTTGTTTTTGAAGATATAAGGCGCGTTCCTTCTGAGCGACAACACAATTTAATTGCAAAACCACATTTTAGCACAAAAAATCCGTTCCGTCTGAGCGTAGGTGATAATTTCATCGGCGCTATTATTGTTTAAGCGGAACGCGTTCAACAGCTGTCAAAAAGTACTGCAAAATAGTTACCTTTTTGGTAGCAATATTTCGTAACAAACTGGCTCAGACGAAACGCTAAAAATTAACATACGATTTTGCTATAAATTTGCTACCAAAAACAAATAAAACGTAAACTTCTACTACGTACGAAGTTGTTAGATGGAACTCCATAATAGAAGACAGATATACTGTCATACATCGTCGAGGAATTTAGACCATCAACTCCTAAGTACTGGCCTACTATGTAAAAACGGACCACTAAACACGCAACATTCGACCGCAAAATATAATAGGCTGCTATAAAAAAACATTTCAAAATATTATAATGTTACTGGCAAGTAAGTACTTTTAGAACAGGAATTTGTTCCTCAGTATGCGTAGTGGCCGCAGTACTACTATGTATGGTGTTAAGCTATTATTACTCACCTGGGTGGGATGATGTCGGTAAAGGTACAGCTTCGGTCCATGCAACACGGCCCACACTTGTTTCCAGGATCTGTCGCTTGCTCGCTGCAACAAACATAAACTTATGAATACATTATACAAGCATTTATCATACAAATATTATAAAGAGAGGGTTGTATGTATGTTTTTTTTGTCTTGAAAAAAGAATACTGAAACTTTCACCGTCGCGAAGCGTATTGCAAAAGACATTAAGGAAGGCAACATTATTTTTTAAATTTCTATAGAGAACTTAATCGATACATATTATATATTTTTGATTACATAAATCACACCGATTATCGATGGAAGCGCAAACTCTGAAGTGCCCATTGATATCCATAAATGTATCGATTAAAATCTACATGATTATAATAAGAACTGTCAGCATGATCTTTTTAAGGTTTCATATTTTTATTAAACATTTGAATGAGACCGATCAGTAATTTTGTCAATTTAAAATATTACCAAATATGTTACCTTTCCATTGGAGACTACCATCTTGATCTGTACATGTCCCTGGACGTCGCCTTCAATGGGCTCTACAACGATTTCCGTAGCCTCTTCCTCATCCTTTTTTTCTGGACTGTTATACAATACAAAAGATCAAACGATGTATTCATCGATACAATGGCCATCATTTTAAATAATTAATCAGTTAAGATCCAGTAGGCAGGTCGGTAATATAAGAAAAATAAAATACTATTTTGTCAGAAATGAGCTCTTTCCCTTAATTTGCCATATATTATTACTTCACAGAATTTGTTTCTTATTAGAGACACTATCCAGGGGTGTAAATATACAGGTAATGAATTTTAATCAAAATTAAAAAGTTTGATTTCTGGCTAGAAATATTATTGTTTTTAAAATCATATTTAAATTTCATTAAAACCGAGTCCAAGACTCCTTTAAGTATTTTTCGCTATTCTTTACAGATTAGGATTTGCCCTTCAAAACCCACACGATGAACTCATTCTGTATAGATACGAGGTTACTGGAAAAATTAGCATCTACTTCAAATAGTTAAAAAATCAAATATAATAATAAATACTCGACATATTAAGTATTTTTTAAAAAATTAGAAGTTATTGCCAAAAACCATTATCAACATTAAAAATATCCAATAACCGTGATATTTTCTCACGTATACAAATAATAGATATGTGATTTCTGAAAAATTTAAATAGATGAATCGGAAAAAGAAACTTCTCCCATAAAATAACAACAACATGCATTTTGTATCATAACATTCAGCAATACATTAACTATAATCATTCATACATGCACACAGTTCCAACTAGATGTACATTATTTCATGCAATCCACCACTTCATTAAGTGTTTTTATGTAGGGTTCCTTATTATAGTTAATTCAGCTTAACGCCCTTTTTAAAGTTTTAACTTATATCAGTATATTTAAAATTATAACCTTATTTAACTATTAATATTTTAGAAGTTACTGATATGAGATTTTAAATTGTTATTATATCTGTGCGAAGTATTTTGATTTGATGACTGAGGCAAGTGCAATGTATTGTAAGAATTAATTTTATAGATATTAAGATAAAAGTAGCCCATACCTTAGTTTAAGGTATCTATAAAACTAATTTTAGTTAATTGAAACTAGTTTATGAATAGTTATTTTTGTAGCACACATTGTAACAAGCGCCATCTAACGTTGAACGTTGAAACTGCGACGTACCGCACGGGAAGAGACGCGAGTGGGTCGAATATGCGTAGCAGCGGCGTTATGTCTTCAGTGAACCGAGGAGGGCGCCACTTGCGATGCGCACTGCATTTTCCACAACCCAATTTTAGTAACCCCGTTAGTAAATTGAATTCTAATGTATCCCCTTGGTGTTATAATACTAAATACTAACTAACATGGAGAAATTTACTAACTACAGAAGTCAGAGATGCATAAGTATCTAACAAAGGTACAACATTGAATTGTAATAACGGTAGGCACACCTAACAATGATGAAAACTAAATTTTAGTAGTTTAGTAACTAAATAGTTTCTATTAATGTAAATTTACATTGTCTTCCTGCCACCGTACTATAGACACCTGATTACCTAGCATGCGCAGCAATATTGCGGTTTATGAGAAAAAAAAGGATATTACTTTACTGCAATGGAACATGTGATCACAAGAGTTGTTTATTCTATTGGAGCATAATTTAGCTAAGTCTATTACATTTCAAAGTAGCAGGATACCAATGGAAAGTCTGCTTTTATACTATAGAATGGTAATCCATAATGACTTCATGTAAAATTACCTTCTTAAAGCATGATCACCGTCGGTTTCCACGTCACTGTCCAAGTGCAATCGATCTCCCCAAGTTGCTTTCAGGTATGACACTCTGCGCATGGCACGTTCCTCTTCTGTTACAGTTGTAAAAAAAAAAATATTAGTCAATAATATTCAAATTCAAACATACCGGTTAGTATTAATTCAGTACTTCCAAGGTACAAGATAATATTTGGTTGTTTCTAGGTTTTTCTTTGCCCGATTTAAAAATATCACTGACTAAAGCTAGCAAGCTGAAGCTAAAAAAAAGTCAAACTAAAAACCAATAGGGAAGAAAGGTTCTTCCGTGACTGACTATACGGATCATAGGAAGCTTTAGGGCGCGGGCTCCGAAACCGGCGGTTGTGGAGATATATGCTTACGTTCAGCAGTGGACGACTTCCAGCGGAGACGACGATGGTTTTGGCAGATTGGCTTACTACAGTAATCTCGGCATTGTTACATTTATTAATACGAGTAAATCGTTGGAGTGGACGCTCAAAATACTTACCCCCAAGTTTATCCTCTTTCTTCTGTCGCCTCGTGACCAAATCATCGGCAAAACCTAAACAATGAAAAAGAAAAATATATAATGGATTTTAACAAGTGTACACGTATAACAATTTATATGCAGTTAGTACATGAAACACAGAATCGACGACGATGATCGACGTTAGTAGCACACCTAGAAGCACACACATGGCATTCCGTTAGTACGAAGTTAGTAAAGAGTCAGGCTAGGACGAGTCGCTCTCGCAAATAGAGGATTTCAAATCAGAATCTGGGAGTTTTGACGAAGATACTGATTTGAAGCGGGTTAAGGTTACAGAAGCTGGTCGAGTAAGGTTGTCTTAAGATAAATAATAAATAATTTTAAATATATAAATAAATTATTTATTTACATGATATTAACTGACGCAGTGGGCAGCACCACTACTGTTGTCAAATATTACTCTAACCACAGAATATACATCGTTATTATTTTTGTTCCTATATTATCCTCATTAATCAATATCGAATCCAATGCATATTGGCATTTGAAATCAACCGGTAAACCGATATTAATAGTTTTAAATTTAACTTCCTCTATAGTTCCATAATACATATCTATAAAAACTTTACTGTAAAAAAAGGGACAAGTTCTCTTTTAAAATGTTTGTTGTAAAAAGTAGCAACATAAAACTGTCCAAATTTTTGTTGTGTTATTCAGCGAGTTCGAGTTAGAACTTTATGTATAATCTAACTCAATATTAAACTAAAAAAAAAATGACTAGAGTCTAGTGATCGGTAAGGCAGAGCGGAACTCTTCGGAAATAATCTGATCTGAAATCTTGTTCTTTAGGATGAAAATTTAGGAGTAGATATTTAAAAAAATGCACAACAATCATTTTGTTTTGTTTCTATTCATATATTTTGCAACATGGAAATTTCTTATCTTGATCACATTCTATGGCTTTTATATGTAACACGATGAACAAATCACGTCTTCTAAACGTCGCTCAAACTTTAGTTTGAATGAGAATAGATACTCGCTGATACGTTCAGAGTGAATCCACTGATTACTACACTGTGGTAGCAGGGTGCAGCACAACAACCTTAAAGGACCAGAGAAGCGTAGAAAAGTGGAGGGAGAGAGTGCAAGCATTGCAAGAGTAGTCGCGGGACCTGAGTCGGCGGGTGTGCTCGGCGTGGGCGAGGCCGAAGCGGGCGAGGTAGCGGCCGAGACCGAGGCTGAGCTGCCGGCCGAGGCCGACGCCAGGCTCAGCCGGGTCGGCCTCGGCGGCCCCGCTCCTGGCACCGACACGAGGCTCATCGCCTCCATTTCCTCTCTGTTCAGGCCCATACGTCGCTTCGCGTGACTGCCATCTTGGGGTAACAGTGCTGTTTAAACGCCGTGCTCTCTAAACTCTCGTTTTGTGTTCTGTACCCTACACTATCGTTTCTGAATCCTTTAAACTTCGCAAACCCAACACAACTCCTAATAAGAAATAAATTACCTTGTGTTAAAATAAAATAAAAAAAAAAACAATAAGAAACACGAGCGGAGTCTTTTTGACCAAATGCCCTGGGTTTCGCGACGTCTTAATTGAGAAACGACGACCTACAATAATATTAAAGCATATTTAGATTTAACGGCAGTAAAACATACAGTTTAAAATAAAAAATAGAAATAAAACTCTCAAATACTTAATATTTTATTTACTTTTTTAAAAGGACTGTCAATTAAGCGAATTAAAAAAAAAACAAACAAAAAAATACTAAGTGCAATTGCGGTTTTAATTAATTATGGTTGTCATTTGCTATAGTTACATGGGCGTAAATGATAAAACAAATGGCTAAGTGTTCGCTTTTAATATAGCTCTAACTAAAGTGAAATAAATTAAAACACGCTTGTTTAATAAAAAACAGTATGTCAGATAGACAGCTCACCTGCGGCATGATGTCTTCTAATGGGCAAACCTTCGCTCCCAGTACTATTGGACCTCGTTCGCATCTGAACCTTTTCCGTTTCTGAAAGCAAAATAGCATGCATTAAAGAAGACTTTAAAAGACTCTAACCAGGTCGTTAATGCTCGATAGAATTACTTAAAACATATAAAAGTAAATAAGATTTAGATGATTGATAAACATAGTTTGGACGTCAGTCAAGGTCGTGACGAAGTAATGAATTATTTTTTTTTCTTGGAAATAGGAAATAAACTTGTCCCTTTCTTGGTACTCGATTTTGTATTTATTCATTTTGGTTCGTCACACACACACATACACTCACACACACTCTTAATCTAAAATATTCCATCCTACTTAAGTGATTTTCTATAACATACCTTGCATGTATCCATCTGGTGGTGGACAGTGTAGATGCTTGCTGCCGGTGATCATCAACTGGTTTCCGGACAGACTGCCACCCAGGGGAGCCGAATCAGATTCCAACTCTGGACAAACGACGCCTTCGTCAAAATCAAATAACATCGAAATGTAAAATTGTTTTCTTTTATTAGCTTGACAATGTCCGCCAATTCGCCCTGGACCAGTGTAGTGGACTACATCCTAAGCCTTTTTTCGTTCTATGCCTAGTTAAATGGTACTCCGACTTCTCGGATGTGATTTGACTGCGGCCAGGTAAGATGACCTTGTGGAGTCTTCGGTCTGTTTTAAGGAATTACAGGTAAACAATCTTGATTCCAGCACTTTTTTGGAAACAAGTGGAATATTGATCTAAATAAAACCTAAGAAAGCTCCTGAGGACAAACAAATTGCTGGCAATGCTAGTAAGGCATCTCTGGGCGGAGAGAAATATCGACGAAACAAAACTGAAAAGCAGTACCTTAAACACTGAGTGGAGACTTTGTTCTGCCGCTTGTATTACGTTGTGTTTTAGGTTTAAGATACTTTATTTATCATAAGCATAAATTAATTCACTTAAATGTGTTTTGAGGAATTATTCTAAATTATTGATGCCCACGGCTACGTTGTACCATCGCGCCACTTGTCGTCAACGGTAGGATATTAATCGTAGAAACTAAATGGTCACGCACTGTGCGATTTGATAGGAACTACCTTCTGCAAACGCTTGGGTTGTGGAATGAGCTCGATTACAGCAACGAAATAATTCCCTACGTCTTGAAACACTTGTATGTTAACACATAGAATAACTGCTATTGTCGAAAACATCAATCGCCAGAGAGCAGAGACCCAAAATGCCTATCAGGTTCCCAACCAAGACTGTGCTCTCCGCTAAAAAAAACCCCATTCACTGAGGTCCCACAATTCTAGAATACATCCCTTACAATCTCCAAGATCATTCGGATCCTTGGTGTTGACATCTCGAGGGATGTTCAGTTCCGAGATCACTTGGAAGACAAGGTGAAGCTGGTGTGTAAAAAGCTTATAGTACTCAACAGAACGAAGAGAAAAATGTATCCTGTACGACTACAGAATTGTTTCTAAATCTTAAAGTATTTCATATTGGCAAAATGCAATAGGGATTTTGAAAGCTTCAATGCCAAAAGGTAAGGTATATACCTTATAATAAGGTAGGTACCTTGGTGTGGCTGCACGTCGAGTGAGCGCGCCTCTCTCCTGGAAGTGCGTGTCTCGTACTCCTTGCGGCGCAGCGCCACGCTGGGCTCCAGCCGTGTCGTGCTAAGCCGCGCTAGCTCGCTACGCGCCACTTCCGTGCGCCGCTCGCCGCCACGCGCCTCCTCCAGCTGACGCGTGCGCGCAGTCACTAGCTGTAACTCTGCTGGCGGGTACCTGCTGTCAACAACAGATTTCATTCGTAAAAATTTGCATATTTTTTTTCTTTTAATAATATCTTGACTAGAATTCTTAGAAAAACACTCCCAATACACTTTCCAGATATCCAAAAAGGCCTAACTCGGCCCCTATGATTAAATGCTTGTCGAAAAGAATACTAGGCAATTTCATCTGCCACCACTTTCTTATGTGTCGTGTTGCATATATGTTCTCTAATGAAAGTATATTAGTTTTAGTTATAAAGCTTATGCACACACCTATTATCCTGATTGTTGTTTGATGCTTGATCTTTAGTTTCTGTAGTCACTGATCCATTGCTGGCTGTTCCTAAGTTCATGCTCTGCACACCAGGCGTCGTCTCCTGTATCTTGGACAGTGTCGCTACAAATTGATTCCTTTCCTGTTTCGCTTTGCTTTTGTCATTTGTTCCGTTAACTTCGCTGTAGCCACTATAAGTTCCGCTGTCGACGCTTGTGGAACAGTCTTCTCTTCTTTGCTCTTGGATTTGCGGAGGAAGAAGGGAAGGGGGAGGCGATGCAGCGAGGGGAGGTGATGCTGCAGGGGGAGGCCATGCCTGTTTCTGGAGCTTCTGGGGCCTGGCATAAAACTCTTTTTGCTTAATCGGTGGAGGAACATCTGGGGTGACCCAGCCTGTGGGTTGACTGGGCCTTCGTAGGAAAGCTTCCTTCTGTTCGAGGCTCTTTCGTATTCGGGAAAGGATGATCGAGTCGTCAAGTTCTCGGCCAGTCAACGTCGAGTTCGAGTCGAATGAACCTAGGCTATCTTTGCTTTCTGCTGCGGATGATGGTAGGGAAGTGTCGGATTCTCGCCTGCTGGAATAAAAGTAAAAAAAACAGGTCAAACAAGAAATGTCTCAAAAAGAACTTTAACTTTATCTTTGAACGATGTCCGTTCTTTCGAGTAAATGCAATCTATAGAGGTTGTTACGTTTTATTAATAAGAAACGGTGTGATAAGTTGTCCTGTATAGAAGTTGAGCATTTCATTGTTAGTTGTTGTAGGTGTTTATTTTGAAAGGAGAGCTGCACAAAATCAGTGACTTAAATAGGAAAATATAATGTTGTGAAAAATGTAAACATTTTAGAAAGTACTCGTTCTGTGTGTTCATATTTGAATTGGGTCCCGTCTGCACCCTTTGGGTACGGAACCCTAAAATATCAATTACTCAAACTATGGGCCACAAGATGGCGCTATCACAATATTAAATCACGCTATGGTTTTGCTTAAGATTGTACGTTATTTTTTGGCTGTTATTTGTTTACTGCATCATCATCTCAGCCTACTCTACTGCTGAACGTAGGCAATTTTTGAAACGTTACTCGCACATAGCTTTGTGGAGGACGTCCCTAAGCAAATCTAGTGACCAGTCAGTATGTACTCTTCATTAAGAGTCTAGAAAGAGCTGTGGCCGCTCGCATGTGTGCTTCTAACCAGCACCTATAGCTATCGGCATGTTAGTTGAGGCATGAATATGCAGAAGTCATTTTTAGGTGTGTTTGATGTAGGGATGCGAAGGGCGCACTGTCTATCAAATTAATACCACTAGGGGTCCCGAAACTGGTTTTAACGTTTATGTTTTCTGGCTACTGACTACTGGAAGTTGTTGGCCGCAGATAGCCTTGACAACTACAAGAGTACTAACTTTAACGGGGTAGTTTGCACAAGGGTGTCCTGGACACGAAGCTTAGCTTGGGCAACTGCTTTTAAAACTAAATCTGACAAAATTTACCGCCGCTTCGGATATGCAAGGGAGAAATCTAAAGAAAAGAAACGGCAAGATACTCATCAGCCGTCGCCTTTTAAAAATATTCAAATCTAACTAGTCATAGCGCCCAGGTATATTAGTGTACCTTGTATTCTTGGTATATCGCGCTTCAATGTTGTGTCTGAATTCGTCGCAGCCGGCAGCGACGGCTTCTGTATATATTTGTGTAAGCCTTTTTACAAAGATATACTTCCACTATTCGGCTTAAGACGACCGAGTACGAGGGCCGCTCGATTTCGTACTCTTTTAATTTGGGCTCTAAAGTTAATGCGAGGGTCCAAGAGGAAACCCAGACATTTGACCTCTGTTACCTAGGAAATAGGTTGGCCGAGAAGGTGGACTGTCAGGACTTGCCTCGTGGGCTTATCCAATCTACCTCGGGCGAAGTGTATTGCTGCCTTTTTTTTGGGGTTGATCTTGATTCGAAACCGATCGCCTAAGGCATTGACTGCAGACTGGAGGGGCAGGCTTATTCGACGACGGACGAGTCGCTGCAAACAGTAAAGCGACAAAGAGCGCCACATTGACGTTAGAGGGATGAGGTATGTCATTGGTAAACAATTAGTAGAGCAGATGGGAAGCACGGAACTCTGGGGGAAACCTCCGATAAAACCGGGGAACACGAATGACTCCCTTCTACGCGGCAACGAAAACTACGATCCCTTAGGAAATTGCGTAGGATGAGTACGAGACGGTCCGGTACTCAGAGATTCAACAGCTTGTAAATCAAGCTGTTATGCCAGATATTATTAAAAGCCTTCGCTAAATCGAAAAAGAGGGCTCCCGTGCTAAATGGCTTAGGGGACTTATTGGAGTGTGTGCTGCGTTATGCAGTACACTAGATTAACGCACCAGTGTTTAGCTTTAAAACCAAACTGTTGGTCAATAAGAATGCCTTCAGACTAGACGCAGTCTTCCAGGCGCGAAAGGAGGAGGTGCTCATAGAGCTTTCCCAAGGTGTTTAAAAGACTTATAAGACGTGACAAGATTTCTTGGTTTTTCCAGCTTAGGGATGCCAAACACGTCAGCTTCTTCCCAAGCATCAGGAAAGACGCAATTTGGAAAAATGGTAAACCGGGTTTACACATTTTTGTTTTGTTTTATTTATCAAAATAGAATAAAAACACATTGTACACTTGTCAAAACCTAATCATACACTAAAATTTTCCTAAATGTATGTTAGTATTCTTTTTTGTTTGTTTTTAAAACATTTATTTAACTGTGATGAAACTTTAGTGAGTTTTAGTAGTAATTATAACATTCCAATAATCTTACGTTGAATTATAGCTGGTATTTGCACAAGTGTTGAAACAATAATTAATCATATTTTTTGCACTGAATACAATACAAACCTATTAAGGTGGTGCACTACACAAAAGCAAGTTTTACAAATAATATGGCTACAGTTAGGTACCTCCTACCATCGTACTGTCCGCCATTGGCAAAGACTTTACCAGTTCACCTTAGAACCTAAATGGTCACTTTGCGGTTCAAGAGGTTGCCTGTCGTGTATGAGCGTTTACTTATCCTATATGAGCATTAACCTCTTTAATTAATTAGCTTTGCACAGTAACTGTTGTAAATCAATGTTTACGGGTTGTATTTAAACTGTTTTTCTGTTCTGTATGAGCGTTTACTTATCTTATACGAGCATTAACCTGTCCTGTATGAGTTTTGCACAGTAACTATTTTAAATAAATGGTTACGGGCTGTAATTTATGAGCGCTTACTTATCCTATACTAGCTGATCAGGCAGACGTTGTCCTAAATGATACCGACTACAGCGCTAACTGCCGGGCTGAAATGTGAAACTATAAAACATCCAGGGCGCCACCCAAACGCATACAAAAATAATCATTCAAATCGGTCCAGCCGTTTAGGAGAAGTACAGTGACATACACACGTACAGTAGAATTATATGTATAATAAGCATTAACCTGTCCTGTATAAGCTTTGCACAGTAACTGTTTTAAATAAATGTTTACGGGTTGTATTTAAACTGTTTTTCTGTCCTGTATGAGCGTTTACTTATTCTATATGAGCATTCTGCATTAACCTGTCCTGTATGACAGTAACTTTTCTACAGTAACTTCTTTAAATAAACTGTTACGGAATGTATTTAAACCGTTTTTCTGTCGTGTATGAGCGTTTACCTGTCGTGTATTAGATAGTGTGGCGCGTTTAGTCTGGGTTCGTATCTGGTGGGAGGCAGTGCGGGTACAGTGGCGTACTCGGGGTCGTCGCGGCGCGGCGCCTGCGCAGCCGGCAGAGCGCGCGGACGGCGGTACGCATCAAACAGCCGCGACTCGTGTTCCGACACTGGCGCTGGCATCTCGATCATGCGCTGCTGATTCGACTCCGGGTTGTACGCTGCTTCGCTGAAGTACTGGAAATTAACACACTCAAAATGTTACAGAGTGAAAACTTCAAAAGGAAAAAAGGGACCCTCAAAGATCGCTTCGTTGTCTATCCGTCTGTCTGTGTTTCTGTCGTTCCGTCGCCCCATTTTCGAAACGAGTGGAGGTATCCAGTGGAAATCAATATCAAATATTAAGGTCTACGGTGCCTTGAATCTGTAAACAAATCAAGGCTTTTAAATCAACGCAATTACAAAAATACAGCCATTATTTCCATATTTTGACACTTGCAAGTAAATCAAAACCATAGGAGTCCTTCCCGCCCGTATAGTAACGTCTAGCTTTTAAGCCAAAAACCTGTATCCACCATTTCTAATTGGCCTGGTGGTCATGTTCCTGTAGTGCAGTGTGTAACTAAGGCTAAAAGAAAACAAGTTGCCTAACAATTAAACTAACCGCTTTACTTGAACAATATCTGTGTAACGCATAGTGCATGGTGCTAGAACAATATCATATAGTTTATGTATGAACGTGCCTATGTATTGAATATAGGCACGTCAATGCTTGAATTCTATGGCTTAATCTTATTCTATTGCTAAGTTCAGTATTCCCAATTAATAAAATATAGTAATTTCAACAAAAACTGCTTACTCTCTGCAAAAGGTCGTGGTCTCTGGGCACAACGGTAAGCCTGAGCGTGGTGGGTTCCCGGAGCGCGAGCTGCACGACACGGGCGTACGGTGCGCGCGTACGTCCGCACGCGACGGGCTCTCCGTTGACGGCCAGCACGCGGTCGCCGGCGCGCAGCCCCGCCGCCGCCGCTGGCCCGCCCGCGCGCACCGACCTCACGAAGATCGTGTCCATCGGCGCGCCCACCGCGCCCACCGCCAAGTGACGCGCATCCTCGTATAGATCCTTTAAATATATAAAACTTCGTTTTACACCGAAATTAAAGTTTTTCTCAAGTAATTTGTTTAGTGTTTTGCAGACAAGAGATCCTCTAATAATTTTATTTTTATTTTATTTTATCTAAAATACAGTTTTGTTGCGATGTCATTAAGATACATTTTCAAATCCGACAAAGAAAAAATCTAATTACATCTCGAAAAAGTATCTTCAAACGCCTTTCTATTACTGGAATCAATGCACTGCATAATAAGAACTCCAGACTACACTACCAAATTTTAGGACACTTCGGACATAAGTATTAAAAAGTACTTTTAGTGTACTAGTTTGTTTAAATACTTTACTAATACGGAGTATAAGACCTAATTATTTGTATGCCTTTGCTACAATGTTATCAATATGCATGTTGAAGTGGAGCTTTGAATCTAGAGTAATACCTAAATCTCGGATAGAAGAGACACGATTTATTTCATGATTATTTATTGTGTAACGAAAATTAATAGGATTAGGATAACGTGAAAAAGTAATTGTGTTGCACTTATCTATGTTTACAAATAGATTGGTTACTACTGCAGTACTGTTCAAATTTATATAAATCCGTTTGCAGCTCAGCACAGTCATCAATAGTTTGAACCACTTTGAAATTTTTTGTATCGCCTGCGTAAAGAAGATGACTGGCGGTGTTAAAGCACTGTCCTATATAATTTATATACAATGTAAATAAGAATGGTCCAAGATGAGATCCTTGAGGAATTCCTGAAGGAATTCTTAAGAAACTTGATCGAAAACCTTTCAGTGCAACAGCCTGGCTGCGAGTGTCTATGTACGATTCAATCCATCGTAGAAGATCACCATGTATACCGATATTCGACAACTTTTTTAACAATATTTTATAATTTAATTTGCCAAATGCCTTTGAAAAATCGGTATACACGGCGTCTACTTAGCATCCAGTATCTAGAGCATTTAAAATAAAGTCTGTATATGAGACTAGGTTGGTGTTGACGCTACGACCTCGGTAGAACCTGTAGTAAAAAAAAATTCAAATATTTTTACAAAATTACACAATTTAGATATTCTTTTTTTGACTTTGATTTTCTGTCTTTGACATCTGGCTACGGAATCCGAAAATGGACTAACAATTTTTTTCTTTATTATTTTAGTTTACCTGCAGTGAGTCCGGTGGGTAGACGACGAGGTGACGGAGCGTGAAGCCGAAGCCGTGCCTTGGGTCGGGTCGCCTGATGACTATGGTGCGCGGTGCCGTCGGCGGCAGCGCGGTTCCTGGCTGCGGCGGGGACAGCGCCAGCGGCTGAGCGGCGACAATTGATTGTGGCTGTGGACGATAAAACAAGATTATGAATGTATCAGCGATTTCATTATATTATAAATTGTTTTTCAGCATTTAACTTTATGACTTAATGATTTCTGTAAATTTTGAAAAAGAACAAGTCGCATTAACACAATTCTGTTCAATATTAACCCTAAAAGTTCGTTTAGATTACAAGATTTTTAATAAACCGCAAACTTTGTTAACAACTAGTACCTAATAATAGTACTTATAAATAGTAATATTTCGTTGAAATATAATGAAAAAAATATATATCAAAACCCTCAGTTTGCTTTTGAAGAAAATGTGACCCTCGCAAAAATCAACTTTAGTAGCATTTACAATTTTACGCCGATAAAATAGCTAGTTAATAATAATTTTGACAAATTGTGCCCAGAGTTAGAAACTTTTAGTAATCCTTTCAAAGGTTTCACCGAAGATTCTTCTGGGGTATAAAATAGATATAGTTATATTTTCGATTTACTCATTCAATTGGGGTTAAAAATTAAAAGATCTGTATTTAAAAAGTAACGGGTAACCCCCGGAAATTTAGTTCAGAAAAATCGCTATCGGAACCCAGACAGAGAAACAGACATCGTGGTAATTTTCCATTACTCATATTATTAAACCATACAAAAATATTTGTAAATCAGTGTGCGGAACCTAAACATTTACCACGTGATACGAAATAAGTTATAAATATAAATTTATTCCGCGGGAATATAGACTTAAAACATGTTCAGTCACACACAACTTAGCGCGCTAATTTTATAATAGCATTAATTCATGAAATTGCTAACACCTTACGACATTGTACCTAAATGCTTCTATTTAATTAGGACGATGCGTTGTGGCTAAACAAGTTTTTAGTTTTTAATTAACGCAAAAATTTATGTTACCAAGACTTAATGTGACCCAACTTATTATAGTAATTATAACTAGTAATACAACTAGTAATTATGATTTATGTCGTAAAGTCAGTATATTTTATCAACACGTCAGGTGTCTACCGGATACATAAGTCCCTTAAGATAATCTGTGAGACGTTCAGCACCCGACTTATTTAGCACGCAGACCTGTCCGTACCCTCGTACCGCGCTGTCACTGCTCAAAGGATTGATAATACCAACAACAGTAGAAATATTTATTTACATTTTTATTTTAATCTAAGATTTTAACATCGAACCTACTAACACTGTTATAGCAAATAGTTTTTTTTTAAATATTGTGCCAGCTGTTCCCGAGACTGTGTTTAATTGGAATTTAGTTTATGAGACGGTTAAGAAAAAAATATTTCTTGCTATCTTTTAATGTTGACGAAGGATATTGTAATAATTAGGATTTTCCCACTGCCTAACCCTGACCACGCTTGTCTAAAACGGCAACGTCGACAGAACAGGCACATAAAGCCCTGAAATTATACATGAGTACATAGATACATATAATAATATGCATAACCCAGCCAAGTTTTAACAAAAGCCACAAATCAAAAGCAGTCAGATAGAAAATTCTTAAATCTATAACTCTTTAAATAAATTTTCTGTAGTAAATTATTTAGAATTATATTTGGTTAAAAATAAATTATCGATTGGTTTCAGTATCTACCTAATTATAAGACTCAGGCATTACATCGATGTATTAAGTAGTTATCTAACTACAAACAATACTTTACTTCAATGTTATAATAAAATAATATACTCGAGTAATATAAAATGTAAAAACAACTAAGCCGTCGGTCAAAAGTAAATGAAATTATCCTAAGTTTTCTAGCGTAATAGTACTTAAATATTAATTCTAAGGATATATACCACCATAGAAATCGTTGGCCGCGTCATCCACCTACGCCCTGTCCGCGTCGCGTCGCCAGTCGCTCGTTACCTACAATTATTTCTGATGAAAGCTAATCCTGCAAATCCTATCGCAAGCTGGCACCTAACTAACCTCCTTGATGAGTTCAACACGACAAGCTACAGGACGGTGTGAATAGAGCTAATGATGCTTGTAATGTTAATGTCCAACTTTCAGATGATATGAACAAAATACACTTATCCAGTAAGGTTGAATTTATTAAAATATAAAGTGATTGGACTGAAATTAACTGCGATCAATAGTGATATTTTGTGATATATGAAGTCTTCGTGCAATAATATGTTGCTCAAAATAATATATATATTAATATTGTCGAGTTATGGTACATAACCATAATCTTAACATATATAACGTTGTTGATAATTTTCTATTTATGCACACATCACGCGAAAACGACTCGACAGTTTTTGATAAAACATGGCACTGTGGCAGCTATTATTAGCTAACATTTAGGTTATTTTATATTTTGAAAATAAGTGAAAACAGACAGAGCATGAAGCTAGGTAACCAAAAGCCTTTGTCCATATGTACGATGTCGGAGGCACAACTAGTTTGCAGTAATATTCGTATCGACACACACTATCAAACTGATAATGGATCTGTTTTGCAACATGAAATAATTTAAATGGCTAACTTTAAAGCACACTTTTATTTGTTAAGAAAACATTAAAAGCTCCTTGTACGTTTTCTTTCCGACAACTATCCCCATCCGACACAATGGCTTACGCCAACAAGCTACGCCGCAGCTCACTGTTGTTTATGAATCGGCAAGAGCTTAAAAAACAAAAAAGTAATACAAAGAAGATATTACTCATCGGATACAAACGCCTTATTGAATACTGAACCAGGCAATACGTCAGTACTCCGACACGCAATAAAAAAAATGATCGACGTACGCTAAATGCGCTGTAGACAAACCAGTGGGCAAACAAAAGAACCTGTTGGTACTTCAAAGGATGCTGTGAGTCAGCAGCGTCATCGACCTTTAATATTACCTGAGTAGTGTCCTCGTCAAGGGTAAAAGGGATTAAAATCATCAATAACACTAATGAAGAGATAGTTAGTTGGGCGTATGTTTTCCCACTTAGCCACATCATAGGGCCATGGTGCATAGGTTAACGAAGATATAACCAAGTACTTTTGTCTCCTACTTTAATATGTGTTACCTAACACCGTTTTAGTGAGTTAGTAGCTAAAGCAATTAGTAAAAATTTTAGAAAAAAGATGTTCCCATCCATACTCCTATAAAGCAATAAAAATAATGATTTCATACACTAAAGTCTTGATCAAGCAAGTTCGCCTTAAGAAATGGATCAAGATTTGAATGCAAAAAGTTGTTCTACTCGACACTGCACGCATAGTGAGAAAGTTCCTTAGTTTGTAATCCCAGCCGTCTGGTAGCTTAGAACAGTAAATCTCGCTACTGTCGGATCCCTTTTGTATGTTTTTAAATTTTATGTATTTAGATGTATAATTTTTGAAAATATATTGAAAGTGAGAAGAAATAAATAACTGGATATTAATAAATATATATATAATATGAAATAGTGATGACTTGTACGTTCAGTGTTACTCTGAATGGATAAGTAGGTTGCTATAGGCGAGCAATAAGAAAGGTTTTCGCTAAATTCATCCCTTAAGAGGGTAAAATGGGGGTTGAAAGTTTGTATGGAAATTCGTCATTTTATAAGCTAAAAATATAAAAAATAGTATTTAGCCTCAAGGTTGAAAATAAAGATTGCCGTGTTTTTAGAAATTGAAAATAGATGGAAGTAAATGAAAGTTGGAAATTGATATAAAAATATGTCATCTTAGAGTAAAAATTGAGATTGACGCGTTTCAATTCATTGTTTTTCGAAAATAAACCTCTAGAGGGCAAATTAGGTGCCAAAAATTCCGATATCTTTGTAGATAAAATCTTTCTTTATTTTTAAACTCCACGCGGACGAAGTCGCGGAAATAAGCAATTTAATTTATTGTAATGGGCTTAGCCGTACATAAACAACTCATACATAATGACCCTATACGTATCTTATTAGCACTAACAGCAATAACACATACACAGAATCAACTTTCTCGATTCGGTCTCAATCCTTTTCAAGAGTAACTTAATTGATAACAGACTAAAAGCAATTTAATAGGAAGTAGGACTAATTTAGCTTGAGCGGCGGCCTGGTGTAATCAGCGGATCAGCTGATACAATACAGTGGACCATACATCATTGGCCTGACATACGCCGATACACTTCGGTTCGCAACCTCCAAGCAAAAGACTTGCTTTGCTACATTGCTCTATTGCAGATTGCGAGGTAATTATAAACTTACAACTTTTTTTTACACTTTCAGATACATTTCGTCTTATAAAAAATTGTGTTAAAACACGGAAAATAAACAAGTAAATTTTTTTTTCGTAACTTGCTTGCTATTTTTATTTTATTTAATACGAGTTAGTACATAAAACTGAAAGTGTTGCTGATATTTTACATAAAATCCACCAAATGTCTTCTCCTATACTTTAAAACGAGGTTTTGTTTAGAGTTTCAAGTATTATGGTATTCGTTTTGAAGAGCGTTCAAATCGATAGAGGAAGTATAGGAATGTATGTCGTTGGAGTTGGGTTTAATGGTGAGTACGTTAATATTCTATATATTTTGTCTTTAAAGTTCATTGGCGATGGTCTACCGATTAGACTTGCGATTCTTGTGGGGAATATGAATATCACCTAAAAAAGGATGAGTAATACACACACACTTAAACGCACACATACACTCAAACACACACAACATACATCACTCTGAAAGTAGTCAAGATTCCCCAGGTCTGGTTTAAACACAAATTCAGCAATTCTGATTTTTGGACCCATTATGGTAACTTCTCATCAAAAAAGAGAAGTTAATAATAATAAAATAATCCTCTAAGCGTTAAATAGTAACTTTTATTTCACTTTACCAATAGATTCTTGTAATACAGTTTCTATAAAGCTTGCGTCTGTCTGCGGAGCAACTTTAGCCTTATTTTACTTGTCTCATTATTAATTTACATACTTGTTACATTCATGCGATAGACCTGAAAACATAATTTGAAAAAAATATATTTTTTGGATATAAAGAAAACACAACAATATCCAATGAGCACATATAATAATACGTATTATTACCCTTTTATATGTACATGTAGGTAGGTACCCTCTTACACTATAAAGTATTACTACTTACTACTACTATATACTACTAGTATTAGTTTTGTATAATTTATATCCTATGATACTTGTTTTTTTTAACTTTTAGGACTCATCATTATTATTATGGCTGAATAATGTATTTGGTTCACGGCCACAACGGGCGGGCGCGCCGCCGCCGCTGACTATCTTAACTGGCTCAATAAATGTTCTTAATTATAAAAAAATAAGAAAATAGCAATATTAAGTCCTTCAAGAGATCTTTATAATGCCTTTATGTGTAATACCGTTGTGAATTAAGATAAATATAGGTTGGCTGAGTAAGTATTGCATGTAATACTAGCTCTGCGGCTCCGCCCGCCCTAAATTTGGTTATCGACGTGGGATTATTACGGCAACTCCTTGATTATTATAAAGAAGTTTGTTATAGCAAGCTGTAGTTGCAGCTACCTATAGTTCGTTCAAGTGAAATTCCGTTATAGTTACTCCCGCGGGAACTTTTGATTTTTACAGGATGTCTTTGGCCTTCTCCATGTTTTCAACTATCTCTGTGCAAAATTTCAGCTCAATAGGATTAAATAACAAACGTTATAGTTATTCCCGCGGGATTTTTTCTAGGATGCTATTCCAGACTATAATCAATCTCTGTGCGGAATTTCATCCGGATCCGTTCAGTCGTTCTGGCGTGATTGAGAAACAAACATCTATCCATCCAAACTTTCGCATTTATAATATTAGTATTCATGATTGTAAAAAATTCGATCTACAATAACTTTCAACTGTAGAACTACAAGTGTCGACGACCAGCATGCCTGCTACAAATAGCCCTGAAACTTTAGTGCAGGTCGAATAAACTAACTTAAACTTAATTAGTAGAGTGGGCCATTTTGCTGCAAGACCTGATCCGGAATAAGAAATCAAAAGACGAACCAAAGAACCATACACAGCTCTTAAATTGAGTATAGTGAAGTGTTATAGACAGGCCCTTTAACACAAATAAACCGGTAACCATTAGCGAACGATACCCAAAAAGCGATCGCGATAAAGAAAGCGAAAAGGGCAAATTTACCTACAAGATAAATCGAACTAGTCAGGATAGGACAGCGGGATGCCGCTGAATTAAAGAATCTATAGGTACTAATATTATAAATTGTAAAGTTTGGATGGATGTTTGTTACTCAATCACGCCAGAGCAGCTAAACGGATCGGGATGGAATCACACACACGCACATGGATAGATTATAGTTTGGAATAGCACAAAGGCTACTTTTCATCCCGAAAAATGCCACAGTTCTCGCGAGAGTAACTATAACCGAATTACACTTTAACGAACTATAGCTGCTGCATTAGCTTGCTATAACAAACCTTTTCAGTATAATCAAGTAGTTGCCATAAGAAATTTAAATGCCGATAAACATATTTAAGGACTGTCAGAGCCGTTGGAAAAAGCTAGTATATATCTAATTAGTGACTCCGACGGCGGATGCAAACGACTCCGAACTATATGTTGTGGTAGGCAGGCCTACGTTCACCAGTGAATATCAACCGGCTGAGATTCATCATCTTTCGCATTCATCGTCATGATCACATAAACTTCGAGTTCTATAATCTTTCCTATGGACTGAGCAATTGTCCGCCATTTTGTTTGTTCATGTTTATTGGAATAAGCTAGAAAGATACAAACCACCTCAGTTTCGCTTCGTCTCTGGCAAACCGGCGCTGTCCGGTTTTCTACGTCCATGGATAAACATTATTTATTTTTGAAAATTACTTTTACACTTTATAGTATTGCTAATTTACCTAAAGTTGGTTTATACTTAATGATTTCGAATGACTCACTCCAATAAGCATAACGACAGAGCAACAATGCATAAAGATCATAAATTGATATCAAAACGACGATGAATCGAGCTGACGCAATTAATTAAGTTGAAGGCAGTCGAAGGCGAATCAGAAACAACTTTTCCTGGCTCATTTCCCTGTGCCGGCTGATAACTATATTAATTTGTTTAATAATGGGCCGTTTAATTTTACCACACACAGGTATTTGTTCATAAATAATAACAAGGCGCGGCTTTGGATATTCGAGAACGGATAATAATAAACTAAAGCCTACATTATTATGAACAATAAAATTACTTAAAATAATTAAAGAATTGTATTCTACATTACTTTAAATTTATATTGATTGTTGATAATTTGATGATTTAAGTTTATTCATCAGCCTTTAATGTTAAAAAAATCGACAACGTCTAGACAGTCATGGCGACGTGACAAAACAAATGACTGACCGGAGAGCTGCGACTAGTGTCGCCGAGCACCGTACCTCATCATTGCTCTCTCTAGACGCCTTCAACGGAAGACTGTATGAATAAAATGAATATTTTGGTTATGATTGTAGTAAGGAAGTTTGCTATAGAGCAAGCTATAGCTGTAGCTATAGTTCGTCCACGTGGGATTCGGTCAATAGTTATTCCTGCAGGAAAATTTACCTAGATAAAAAGTAGCCTATATCCTTTTGGATGCTCCGTTCCGACGTGAAGCAAGGACAAAGAAACTTAGCTAATTTAGGTATAACATTAAGTAAAGAATAAATTTGCGGTTGCGATATATTTTTTGAATGTATCGATAGTATCGAAGGCCGGACGCGTAACAATACGCGGTCGGCAACATAGTCCGATAGCTTTTACGGCGAGGAGGTCAAGCTAAGTAGCGCCCTTATAAGGTAGGAGCCGCGCCGGACCGTGGGCGGCGGCGACAAGCGGGCTGCGGTGCAGCTAACGACATCCTCGCTCGGCCGCTGACTCACTGTGCCAATGTAGATCGAATCATAGAAATCGTTTCTCAATTATAATTTCTAGGGTATGTCCTTGTGTTGAACCTTAGCCTCTTTTAATTAGAAAGCAATTTTACCTTTTTGGTTTCTTTGAAAGGTTTATGATCCGTTTTCTCCTAATATTACGCTTCGACGGTCAAAAATAAAGCTTTAAAATTTATTTATTTAACAAATTAATGGTATAGCACTTTATCAAATTCATCAATACTAAGTGCAACCGCGCAACGTCAAATTTTTAATCGGCCGTTCAAAGAATCGGTGAGCTACGATTACTGTATTATTTGTCCATCTCAGTACCCATTAAAAGATTATTTTATCATGTATTTTTTTTCCTATATATTGTTACTTATTGTTTTTAAATTTTTGTGGTCGTGTAATTATAATTTTCATTTTGCAACATGGCCTCTATTATAACCAAGCTATATCTATTAACTGTGTAGCCTTGTAGGTAAGCTTTGACCAGCGGGTGGTTTCGATTAATGGTTTATTATTGCAGAGGTGAAACATAATATATTTTTAGTGCTTTAATGCACGAAAATAAAAAATGTTCCCTAAGTAGATTAAATTTTTGTCAATATTTTTACGAGCCAAATGCACAAAACATTATCGTACACAGTATACCGTAGCACTTTATACCGTAGTCCTGTATTACTTCATATCGTAGCTTCGTAGCATTGTTGCAGGGCATGGTGTATGTAGTGGGGTTGTTGTGTCGTAGCACATAGAGATCTCAGTATAGTATACTCTACATGAGATAGTACCATTGTGTTCAATTTTGTTTTTATAATCTATATTAATCTAATATTAGGTGAGCGTTAAAAATATAGGCATAAAATTACCGACGCGTTTTTATTCGAGACCAAAAAACACTCCAGCACTGGATTTGATTCTGCTGTGTACGTAAATGCGGTACTTCGTTCGTTCTTTTTTTTTAAAGTGATTTCATTATTTTCGCGCATACTTGAAAAAATATTTATGAGCAGTTTTTTTTAAAATTTTAAGTCTGAGTTTTTACTGATTTTTATGCCTGTTACGCATAATGTTTATCAATTTAAAACTTATAAACATTTTTAGGGTTCCGTACCTCAAAAGGCAAAAAGGAACCCTTATAGGATCACTTTGTTGTCCGTCCGTCTATCCGCCTGTCCCCTTTAAGTTGTAAAAGAAGCATCTTCTATGTCAACGCAATAAAAAAATACGGCCATTTTTGACGCATATTAAGGTACCTATTCAGTTATTCGCAAATAAATTAAAACCTATAGGGTACTACGGGTTATTCTAGAATCATGAAATTTGACACTAGGCAAGATCTTACATCACAAATATAGGAAAAAATCCAAAATTTGTTACTTTTTAGTTATAATACTTTTAAAGTAAAGTTTGTCTGTCAAGATCCTTTTACTTAAGAACGCATAGAGGTATCAAGCTGAAATTAATATCAAATAGTAACGTCTACGGGCACTTAATGTTCTAAGACAAAATAAGCTTCTAAGATAATATGAAAAAAAAAATATGCCCAAAATACGGTAATTTTTATCGCATATTGTGACACAAAAAAAATCAAAACCTAGAAAACATGATCTCATGATGGAAGAGCTATCTACATATAATAAGTTTGTACGGAACTCTTAGTGCGTGAGCCAGACTTGCACTTGGCCGGTTTTTTTTATGTTTTCAAGCATCGTTTATTTTGAGCAACAGTTTGCATGACTGGACTTGTATTTCAACACTATAAAAATCTTCATCTTTCTTATTTGAAAAATTATTTCGGCAGCAAGTACCGCACGAGTAAGATCTCTCTTGAGATTTTTTTTTATGTTGGAGAATTTATACATGAAGATTATTATTTCATCTTTAAAAAAAAACGATTTTTAGCGATAAAAAACAAACCGCTGGACCGATTTTGCTCAAACTCTTGTCAGATCTAATTTTTGATGATGATTGACGTGGCGTAATCGATTGATATGGTCACGAGTAAAATTTGGTTCATTGGTTCTTGAGATATCGAGGGGCAAAAAAAAAGAATGAATACATTTATGCAAAAACACACACACACACAATGAGACATCACCCTCAAAATGATTCTCCAGGTCAAAACGTAAAATTAAGCGATTTCGATTTTAAGACCTGCCTGAAAAGAGGGTAAAAACTGTGATAAAAAGGTAACAAAGTAAAGATTACAAAGTGATGAAGTAATTTGGCCTTTCTTTGGAATTATATGTGAGAGGGTTACAATCGTATAAAAGCCATGACAGGTGTAACGAAATAGTTATTTGTTATGCAAGGCTGGAAAGTTCCTTTTTGCGTGAGTGCCTATTTTGAATACGGAGTAAGCGAAGGATTCAAAAATTAAATCCTGAGCAGACCGAGGGATTCTAAGGCACGAAACAAAATAAAACCAGCTGTGCGAAACACACAATTTTTTATCTCACTACAACGAGGAAACTATATACAAGATACAAGAAAAACAATAATTAGTGTTTAATTACTTATGAATGGAACAAGTATACTTATTATAAATAGTTAAATTAAGTATTGATAACATGAAAACATCATAAGTCTCTGAAATAGGTTGAGCGCCTCAACAAATCGCACGCTACTCACCTATTTTTCGCGGGTAAACTTAAGTATTTTACGTCATTGGTGGAGTGACTGATGTTTTTTTAATTATTAGCTTTGTTTGTTTAGTAAAAGTAATATGTTTATAGTAAAAACAACAAAAATGATGTATCTACTACACGTTATTCCAAATAAATGTTTCTTTTCTATTTTTTAAATTTCGTTCCGCCATGCCAATTTTAAAATTCTTACAACAAAAAATTATACTTAAAACTTATTTATTCTTGTAGTATTCAATAATTGAACAAGCTTTATTAAATTTATCTTTTTAATAACATTAAACAAAACATTATTTTTAATGCAATGGTATCAAGAATTAAACTAAAGTGTTATTAACGAATCACTAATGTATATAAGTAGAAAGGACGAACCGCATTTCGGACGGTTTCATTATGTTTATTTTTGTAGAATTTAAAAACAAACCTTTTGCCTAGAAGATTTAATCAGATTTTAACTGAGCCTTTCCGAGCCAGTGAGATTAAAAAAAAATTTTAAATAAATATCTCGTTACAAATTATCTAAAGGCGAAAGAAAGTTTGTGATTTATTAAATATTCTTTACTTATCATTTATATGCTTAAAACGTACTGATCGAGTTACGATTTTACAAATAGTAAGCTGTTAACACTAGCAGCATCGATGAAAGGTTCATTTCCCGGTGCTAAATCTATCCCGCTAACGGTACATTATGCCAAAGCCAGTAATTGATTAGCACGGATAATCGATAAAGACTTCACTACGTATATAGGAAATTTATGTTTATCATTAACATTATACCTCGTAAATTGCCTGCCAACGTGGTTCCAGGGATAAAACATATCTGAAGACTATATTTCCGCAATGGATTACACAAAAAATAAGTATAAATTAGGCTTCCATCCATTCCAGTTTGTAACCATAATTATAGAAAATATATCAAAAATACTAACTTTTATGCAATTATTAAAATATGTATACTAAATGTTATATCGATCGACGAGTCAAAGCTCGTTTCATACAAATTTTAACTATTCACAAAAAATGTTCTATTTAATTTAAGGTTAGTAAAGTGGTTCAAGTTAAAATAACATAACACAACCTAACCTAACCCAAATAAAAGGTCTTATGTCTCGAATTTAAGTTTATATGAACAGAGCTTTAAATAGTTAAGCCACCAGTTTGACGGATTTCGTCCTCTGACTGTGACATAAAAGTATATATTAAAAAACTAATATGTAATTGGGTACTTGGAAGTTAAAAATAAACTTTAAAACATTAAAAGCTAATAAACTTATTTACTATATTTACTATATATTACTATATACTATATTTAAGTAGTAGGGATTAAAAATGTATCTCAAGGAAAAACACCGTCAGTTACAAACAAACAACTATTATATAACTATTTTTAATTTATAAATTCTCTAGATATGGCGGATGCGTTGTTTTTCAAACTTCTATTCCCGCCATTTCAATTGTGTTTTGGTGAGTTTCTTTATTCACCTTATGTTTTTATTTATTTACTCGCAAATTTGATAAAAAATATTGTGTGTAACATGGGCGATACGAAAATTAGAAATTCGGGTCACTAAAGCCTTCGGCCTTAGCCTTCTTAATAGCCTCTCGTTGGTAATTTTGTCCTTACCAACTTAATACACAATGTACTATGACCACTATTAGAGCCCGTTTTTTCACCGAACTTGCAGATGGACGCCGGATGAATGATGAAATGAACCGCGCGCAAAGTTGTATACTTGTACAAGTACTCTTAAGGTAAAACAGTTTTGAATTGAAAAAATATTAAACTTCGTTAAAATATATTATTGTTGTTAAAAATGTGTAAGATAATGTTGTTCAAAAAATTTGTAAGATAATGTTGTTCAAAAAATGTGTAAGATAATGTTGTTCAAAAGTAACCTCCAAAGCAAAATCAAACTTTTTTATTTTACAATCGTCTGTAAGAACATTGTATAAAATAAATAAACAATATCAATGGTCCATTTGGTAAGTATTCCGTTTTCCATTGTACCTAATAAGTGGTCCCTAATCAAAAACTGAAAGATAGATAGTCACCTCGTGTCGACACCGAAAGAAAGAATTACGAGTGGCAAAATTCAAGAAATATGGTTTTGTAATATTATGCAATTAAAATATGACATATTTATAAGGGAAATGGTAATGTATATCCTGTGGCCATTTGACCTTTTTTTAATGACACTAATTTTGAATAACGCAGCCCATATTAAGACACGGATGTATTAAATATACCTACATAATATAACAGCCTACGTCTCCCCTACAGAAGAGTTAACTCATATTACCCAAAGAGATTCGAAGCGCCGACGAATCACTCTAGACGAATCAGGGTCGGAAGGTGCAATTATTCGAACAGTAATTCGTGAAGAACTACAGGATATGCTGAGTACCCTCCAAGGTCAACAGAACTCACGCCTGGACGTATTGGAGAAATACATCACTGAAATTAAGACTCAAAATGATAGTATACAAAAGAAGAATCTCGATATAGAACAATCTATCGAGTTTGCCACTGCAAAGTTAGACGAAGTTCAATCTACTATCGCAAGTCTGAAGGAAGATCGTCAACAACTGGTGACACAGATCTCAAAAATTGAAGAAAAATGTGAGGCTATGGAGAGGGCTGCACGCAAATACAATATTCAGATCAGGAATGTCCCAAAGCATGAAAATGAATCCAAAGAAAAGATTCTCGATATGATTAAAAAACTCACGACCAGTTTGGGTGTCAAGATGGATACCAGTGAAGTACGCGATGTATATCGAGTGCCTACAAAGCCTGGGCAGACTACCACGTCTGTTATAGTTGAATTCTCGTCAACTTTACTTAAAGGACAAGTTCTGATGGCAGCAAAAAAACTAAACCTCGAATCAAGAAGATACAAAACAGAGCAACTAAATTCGTCGCACTTGGGATTAGATGACCCTAAAACTGAAATATATTTAGCCGATCACTTGACACCACAAGCTTCTCGCTTATACTACCTTGCACGTGAGCTCCGCAAATCCATGGATTATAATTACTGCTGGACCTCAAACGGATTTGTCTACATGCGGAAGAAAGAAGGGGAACCACACATCCTAATAAAAAGCGAAGCCCAACTACAACAGTTGAGAAACAAATGACTAATATTCCTTATAGTAAGCATACTCTTATTTTGTAAATCTAATTTCCACCCATTCACTCATAGCGTTAATAGACATAATTATGACACAAACAATACACAAACGAACTACACACCGACTATCGTACTTACAAAATGTACAATTACACAACTATGCTCCAACACATATATTACACAACAAACAAATTACAACCTAACTACTCAATCAAAATACCTCAAAGCAACCCAATATCTACTAATAGCTACCCCAATTCTCCAACTTACATACTTACATACATCTTACTTGGGATTCATATATTGCCAATTCTATATGATTATCAAAATCAATTATAGTGCTGCAGGGTATTTCAGCCAAAAAATAAGTTCATTCCGCACAACTCCTAACAACATAAATAGCACTCTTTCACTTTTTAAAACTATTAATGGACAACAGACAATTATTTGAAGAATTTGACAGCTGCTGTACAATTCCATGTAAATTAATTGCAGACCCCAACCATCTTGCGCAACAGTTTGAGCATTCAAATAGACTAAACATAATTTCATTTAACATAAGAAGTATAAATAAAAATCTAGACAGCTTCCTAATATATATTACAAGGTTAAAAACTAATATTGACATCATCGTCCTGACAGAATGTTGGTGTAATGAAAACTCGAATCCCCCTCAAATCGATGGTTTTTCTATGTACTTTAGTAAGCATAGTTTTAACCAGAATGACGGAGTGATCATGTATTTGAACGTAAATATTACAGCAACTATACAAGAAATTGACTTAGAGGAGGCCAATTGCCTGTTGGCAAAAATAGGCAACTTGTCAGTAATAGGTATATATCGCCCTTTCTGTTTCAAAAATCCTAAAACATTCCTTGATGCCTTGGATACATTGCTAACTAGTACCAATTCGCGGCATATCATACTAACCGGAGACATAAATATCGACACCTTAGATACCAACAATAACGACGTTAGAGATTATCTGGAAATCATTGGTTCCCATGGTTTACATCAAGGCATTGACATCCCCACGCACGGTCTCACCTGCTTAGACCATTTCATGTGCAAGCTAGAGGGCGACCACCAATGTTTTGTACTTGAAACAGACATCACAGACCACTATCCCCTGTTCTTGACGTATAACAGTACACTCATATCAAAACCAACCTTTCACAAAAATATAACTAGAACAAAAATAAATCATACAGCTCTGACCGAAGCTATAAAATCAATAGACTGGACATCTTTCCTAGAAATTACAGACCCGAACTTGGCCGCGGAAATACTTATTAATACGCTTCAGACGCATATAACACAAAACACACACACAGTTTCTTTTGCTAATCGTCGACGACCTCTGAAACCATGGATTACAACAAGCATTATCAAGTGTTTTAGGACTAGAGACAGACTTCACAGTATCTCAAAATTAAATCCTGACAACGCCGAAATCAAACGGCAGTACATAAATTATCGCAATACTTGTAACTCATTAGCTAAAAGTCTAAAAAACAACTATTACAAGGACAAATTTAACAAAAATTTCAAAAATAATAAAGGGACTTGGGAAACGGTGAAAGAATTGTGTAGTATTAAGAAAAACCGTTTCCGAGCAACTGACCTACTCGATCTTGTACCAGACTCACCTTGCGAATCTCTTAATTTAGTTAATCGATACTTTACCTCGGTTGGGAGAGAACTAGCTTCAGACATCCTACAGAGAAATAGTACTACCGATTCGCGCTTAGCAGAAAAGATTTCTCCGTCAAGCCATGAGAGTTCTATGTATCTAGATCCAACTGATTATATAGAAATTAATAAAATTATCATGGGTCTAAAGTATAATAGTGCTCCAGGTATCGATAACATTCCAAATATTGTACTAAAAAACTCTCGGTCGATTTTGTGCACTATGATTGCGCATCTGTGTAATCTTAGTCTTACTACTGGGATTTTCCCAAAAATTTTCAAAGAAGCGGCTGTCGTGCCCGTGTTTAAGAGTGGTGACGCAGATTCAATTGCTAATTACAGACCTATATCACTACTGAGCGCAATTAGTAAAATCATGGAAAAAGTAGTTAACACTCGTCTAATTAAATTCCTCGAAAGCAAAACCATACTGGCATGTACCCAATACGGTTTCCGCTCGGGTAGAAATACTGAGGATGCGGTAGCTAGGCTCTCGGATATCGTTACAAAGGCAGTAGACAAGGGTGAAAAATGTGTTGCTATATTTTTGGACCTGCAAAAAGCATTCGATACTGTCTCATTACCAATTTTGTTGCGTACTTTAGAGTGCATGGGCATAAGAGGTATGGTCCTGGAGTGGCTCCGAGACTATTTGAACGGTAGAAGTCAGGTGGTTAAAGTAAAAAACTCTTGTAGCTCCAGCTTTCCGGTCACGTATGGAATACCGCAGGGTAGTACCCTCGGTCCGACGTTATTTTTGGCTTACGTGAATAGCCTTTGTAAACTTCAAATAGATAACGTGGAAGTACTGGCTTTTGCAGACGATACTGTATTGATTTGCCGTGGGAAAACATGGTCACAAGTTCAAAAATCTGCCGAAATGGGCCTCAGACGAGTTATGCACTGGCTCGATGAGCATTTACTAACTATTAACGTAACTAAAACAAAATACATCTGTTTTAGAATAACGGAAGCTACAAGTCCAGGGTTAAATTTTTCAATTAAAGCCCATACTTCCCAATGCAAACTTGAAAATTGTGGCTACTGTGACTGCATTGCCATTGCCCAAACCGATACCCATAAATACCTGGGCGTTATCATAGATTGCCATTTAAACTGGAAACCACATATATCTTCACTTAGCAAAAGAGTACGTAAATTACTTCCAATTTTTAAAAACCTTCGCGATGCTGCTGACTGCAATCTATTGACCAACGTATATTATGCCCTTTGCCAATGCGTCCTGTCTTACTGCTGCCCTATCTGGGGTGGAGCTGCTCCAACTCATCTGCTTGAGCTGGAAAGAGCCCAACGTGCAGTCATCAAGGTCATGTTCCATAAGCCCAGGAAATACCCTACCCAGAAACTTTATGAAGAATCACGCTTCCTCACAGTTCGCCAATTATACATCTTCTTAACAGTCTTACGTCATCATAAATCTGTCGACCCATTGAAATTTTCACAGAGCAAAAGAAGAATTCGAACTCCTGTCCCCTCCTTTAACTCAATGTTCGCTCGACGTCAGCTATATTACATGGGGCCATTCATTTATCGGTTAGTTAATGACACGTACCAAATCTATAAAATGCCTAAGTTTCGTTTAAAAGCAACACTTAAAAAATACTTAACGGCCCTTGATTACCCTAGCACAGAAAAAATTCTACGAGTATAAAGCAAAAACCACTAGGAACTTGTATCCTTCAATATCAACATGTACCACCGCATACACTCACCCACACGACACTCTAGTAGCCATAAACGCCTGACACTCACTCATGACTCAGACGCAGCACACACAAACACATAGGCACACAACATACACCAATATACAAACAAGACACATACGAACATATTCATAGCTCACACACACTCTCTCTCACACACCCACACACACTTTCACAAACACACACACACACTCACACACACACACACACACACACACTCACACACTCACACACACACACACACACATACACATGCTCACACGTATTTTCACACATCCCGTTTGATTAATAATATTAGATACTGGCCAGGGGTGGAGGGTTGGTAACCTGAGACACAGGATTCTCCTAGTTCAGGTACCAACCCGCCATAATTCTGATCGATCCTAGATTTAATTTTAGAATTACATTCTACTGTATTAAATTTGTGATTTATAATGTAATACTTATGGTGAGAAATAAACGTTATTATTATATTATATTATTATTATATAGAATACCCGACTTAGTCACAGAACAAGTTAAGTACATATACATATAATATTTTACATGTGGCACTTATAGAGGCCATGTTGACTACAACACACAAGTGAATGTGTATGTGTGTACACATAAAAGTTTCAGAGGCACTCGAAAACCTGCTGCAGTTGTCATGATATGCTAGCTGACCTGGCAGGTGTTCTGCCCTTTCCGTTGTTGACATCCTCCATCGCATAGCTCGCGCCATTACTTTGTTTTCGCTTAGGGTTATTGCAAATTTTTAGGGTTCCGTACCTCAATAGGAAAAGGGGAACCCTTATAGGATCACTTTGTTGTCCGTCCGTCTGACTATCTGTCTGTCAGTCTGTCAAACCCTTTTTCTCAGGAACGCGTGAAGGTATCAAGTTGAAATTAATATCAAACACTAAAGTCTACGGTCACTTAAACTTTGAAAAAAAATCAAGCTACTAGGTCGATGCAATAAAAAAATATGCCCAAATTATTTTTGTCGCATAACACAAATAAATCAAAACCTATGGGGTACTTCCCGTTGACCTAGAATCATGAAATTTGGCAAGAAGCAATGCCATGTAGTAAACATAAATGAATAAATTTGAAAACTGTAAATTTGTTGATTGTTTTTTTTGAGATCATAAACTTATTTGCAGTTGGTAAATTAAAAGCGACCTATGTCGATGTATTGAGACAACAGCTGTCCAACGGCATAGTTAAGTTTACCTTTTACGGCACCCTCGGTGCGCGAGTCCGACTCGCACTTAGCCGGTTTTTTTTTATTTTTGCTCGGTTCCTTAGGGTTATAGCGTGATGTTGAATAAATATCCTGAAACATTGCGCTATTACATGCAAATGGAATTGGAAAGTTCCTGAGATAAGCGCGTTAAAACTAAAAAAATACAAACAAACTCTTCAGCTTTAAGTAAAGTTAAGGTTATGCGTACCTAAACATACTAACACACAAATATTTTATTATTGCCTCATTATTAAGCATTTAATAAACCTGTACTCTTAACTTTCTATGGAGTAGGTAGGTACTACTCCCAGTGGCTATCACCATTACTTTCCCACTCTCTCCTATATCAGTGATCACAATTATTATTAAAATTACTATCATTACTATGATTTCTTTATTATGAATTTATGATGATACATTGACATCAACACAGCGGCTTTTATACATTAGAAGCATAGTAATTTAAATTACTCATATTGAAAATATTGTATTATGAAAATGTTCCTTCAAATTCAATCAATCGCGTTGTCCAACTCGCATCACCAGCTAATCCATTGCGATTGCGCATGGACATTAATAAGTTCAAATCATAGATTATGGTTTCTAGTGTATTGATATAATAAGGTAGATAATGATTTTGCTTTACAACGTTGTGCATAAAACTGTAATGTAATCGACGGTATAATGATTTTGCTCAAGTCACCCATGAAGCGATGTTGTCTCAAAGGTTAATTGATAATATATAAGTAGAAAGTTTAATGTAATTTCTGCGGAACCATTAATTAAATACATTGATGGTTATGTTAGCGGTGTAATTGTAACTACAATATTATAGAAATAATGCTTGAAAATTTTAAATCAAGAAATCTATAGCCCTCTTAAACTATTTTCATCGCACGGTCATTTAATTGTTGTATTGTTTTACATAACTTAACTTGAATTTGTAGGATTATCTCTCAAAAATATCATATTTTGCAGCTGACTAGAATAAAGTCATGTTCTTTATGTGGATTGATTGAACCGTAAACATGGATCGATAAAGGTTTTACGCCCACTAATTATAGCTTAGCTTAGAACTTGAATTTAGGTTGTTATTTCCATATGTACTCGAACTTTGATTGGCTGAATATGACAGAAAGTAAAGGGTTAGTTTAGTCTGTTATTTCCATATGAACTTGTTCTTCAACTTTTACTGGCTGAATATACAAGTGAGTAAAGGCTTAGTTTAGGCTGTTATTTCCATATGTTCTCCAACTTAGATTGGCTAAATATGCCAGAAAGTAAAGGGTTAGTCTAGGCTGTTATTTCCATATGTAATCGAACTTTGATTTTTTGAATATGCCAGAAAGTTAAAGGTTAGTTTAGGCTACTTCCATATGTATTCGAAGTTTGATTGGCTAAATATGTCAAAACTTAAGGGTTAGTTTAGGCTGTTATTTTTATATGTACTCGAACTTTGATTTGCTTTTTACGCCAGATAGTAAAGGGTTAGTTTAAGCTGTTATTTCCATATGTACTCCAAATTTTATTGGCTGAATATACAAGTAAGTAAAGGATTAGTTTAGGCTGTTATTTGCATATATACTTGAATTTTGATTTGCTTAATATGCCAAAAAGTAAATGGTCTGTATAAAGACGGGATATGTTAGGCTTCACGCCTATTTCTATTATAGTTTCTATTGTCTGATGAATTTTGTAGTAGAATTATTGACAGCAAAAGAATTGGATATTTTAAAATATTTTTCTAAATAAATTTGTGAATGATAAATTAAAGTTGAATATAACTAGATATCAGTATGTTAACGGCACAATTAGAAACGTCATATATTACAACTATAGCTTGTAGCCCAGTGAAATTTTTCTATTGGACACTATAAACAAAGTTAAGCAACGTCGGACGTGGTCATTACTTACATGGGTACCCGCGAAGTGGAATATTTTTCTAAAATAACTTGTAGCAATCTTTAAGCTTTAAGTCAGAAGCCTTATGGGAGGTTTTAAAACTACGACAGTCGAGTGACCAATAGCTTTTTAGATAGAACAGAATGGATTTGCAAAAAAATAATCATAAAATGTTGGTAAATACCGAGGGGTTAAAATTTCACTTTATGTCCCAAGTGGTGGAGGTTCGAACCCCGGGTCGGCGTGTACGTCTTTCCTTAATTTCTCAAGTACACTAATTTATTTATTTACACCACTGGCTTTTCGGTGAAGGAAAACCTGCATACGTCAAGAAAAAAAAAGACGTATGTGAAGTCGACAATCCGAACTGGGCCCGCGTGTGGACTATGGCCCAAATCACCCTTGTTTATGAGGGTAGGCTGTGCCCCAACAGGTGGGAGGTATGAAAGCTGGCAAGGAAGAATCATAAAATAGGGGCTTGAAGTTTTCCTTGAAAATCCCTCAATTTAATTTTAATCTTTTACTAGTATATTATAAAAATAATGACTTGTTTTCCTGTTATTGTAAGATAAAATAGTAAAAGTTAAGAGTAAAGTTAAGAGTAAAGTTATCTAAAAATTATAAAGCTCCCTCTTTCCAAGTTCCACCGAGTTAAGGGACAAAGTCGCAGGAAAAAGCTAGTAGTCTTACAAGTTTGACGATTTGAATTACTTTGATAACGCATCTACTGTTTCATTTCCCATATTCTTTTTCGATTCGTCAAAAAGTCCACGATAAAGATCAGATACAATGTAAGTCCTACAATGGAACAGTGCCAAAAAAACACATCGTTTAAATTCAATCTGCCACATTGGAATTTTCTTCGTAACAAGCTTTCCCAAAATAATAAGAAAAGGTTCGTTGCAGATAGATACTCTTCATCTAGATAGTTTATCGAGTGTTCGGTGGGGTAACCCTCGACCTTCATTTTCAATTCCGTTAAATTTTTTGCATCAAATTAAACCACTTATGACATCTTTATCACAAAATCAAATAGAATTTTAAGATTACTTATCATCAAATGTTATTGCAATGTAATTATTTAAAAGTATTAGTTTTTATAAGAGATAATTTAATCGTACAATTTAAATTGGCGTCAAGAGTCAGCCCCCGGATATGAACATTGACATTAGTCGTACCTACTTACGATGATTTGACTAAATTATTTGCTACACACTCTTATTAAATTATTTACGTATTATTTTTAGACACAACGACATATCTTTAATCTGCTCAAAATATAAGTCTATCTTTATCTAACACAGCCTAAACAATATTTTATTCAGTGGGTCATTGTAGTAGTCTAGACAAGGCAATTGTGAGGTTAAGTTGCACGGCGAGACTGGGGGCGAGCGCACCCGACTACTCAATGTCTGCACATATGGCTAGGCGGGTTCCGTCCAACCAGTCATATATTTTGTCACTCGTCATGACTTGTCGACGTTGTCGGATCTATCAAAGGCGATGACTGACTGGGAATTAAATAAATGTTTCGGCTGTGGTTATAATATGTTATTTAAATGTATACATTTTCCTATTTCGTTTCAGCATCTCAGCAGCCAGGGTTTTACTGCAAGAATTAAGGAAAAAACGGTTAACCAAAGAGTTTTTTTACAGTGCTCTGCGAAGTAGTGGTAAAAGGTACTCATCAACAACTTGACGAAGGTATGAGGGGTTTCCGCTCCGCATTCTTAACACTACTATCTTTTTCTACTGTGTAGTTTCTAGTATGTTTTTTCATGTGTACTAATTGCCTCTGCTCAAGACATCAGTAAGACGACATATATAGGACACGTAGTCTTTGCAGTCTAGGATATGGAGAAGGAAGGATAGAGGCGGCTGGTTCCAGCAACCTAAAGCCAACAGGAGAATAGATATATTGCTTGGTGTGTAATGTATACAAGAAAGAAAAAGTTAATGAACGGATTCCTATATCTTACGTTTAATATTAAACGGCTACTAAACGGCTAAACCGATTTTAATAAATTTTTCGTGGTTAAATTCGTCTTAACCACTAGAGTGTCATAGGCTATATTCAAATTATTGGAAATCAAAGTGGCGGATTTTTGGCGCCAAAATTTTGGTTGCTTTTCACTTACTAAGATAACTTTTTATTAATTTAATCCGCAGCCGGGTTTTTTAATTTTTTCAATTACTTTTTACTTGTGACAAATGAGGTGTCGTTAGCCTTCTCTTAGTGGTTCGGGTGCCATAGGCTGTGACGTCATTATAAATCTAACATGGCGGATGTAAGTTTCATAATAGTTAGAGCAATAATTTTTTTTTTTTAACTTATTATATCGGGTTTGGTATCAAATTAAAGATTTCGAAAGGCTACGTATGTTTAGAAACATGTTCATATGTTCCCGTGCATATACCTAGCTCGTAAGGTACTGATCGTATTTATACAAATAAGGTGTGGTTTGCTTCGTTTTAGTGGTCTGGGTGTCACAGACTATGTGACGTAATATTAAAACTAACATGGTAACATGCATTATATTCTAAGCAATAAAAAAATTGTTCAGAAATAAAGTTTGGCATTAAGACTGCAATATAGGCTAGTTCGCGTAAATACGCCGTTTGTGGGCAAATTTTATGGCTAAACTAAAGCATCTAAAGTATAGAAAAAAATATATGTTATAAAACTTGCTTATGTCTAGAGCATTACCTTTCCGAATAATTTTAATTTTTTTTAATATAATAAATAATCTGACCATTGTGTATAAAGCGTGTATTGCATTTTCTTGTAGTGAGGGTTAATTAAATAATTAGAATAGCTTGTTATCTAGTGCATTGACTTTAAGTTGTATCAAATTTTCAAAAAATGTGACCACGAAACAATAAAAACCTTAAATTTCATACAAAAAAAATTAAGTTTCAAGGCGTCATTATGGCATAAATTATAAAAGAAGTATATAAGGAATATATCTCATAGTAATCTATATGACAATTTGTAATGATTTTTAGTGCATTAACATGAACATTGTAACAGAAAAGAGCTTTCTGGCCTATATCGCCCTCTTAAATGAAATTTTTCATCCAAAAATTTCGAAAGTGTATTATTTGTAAATAAAAAAAATAAGCTATCGTATTTTGACAAATGATGTGTCGTAAGCTTTGTCATAGTAGTCCATGTGGGGTAGGCTACGTGACGCATATTTAATATGACGCATAAAATTTTAGACAACTCAAAAAGCAGTTAAAATACGTTTGGTATCGAATGAAAGGTCATCATGAGCACATTCTAAATTTATATGATGTCGTCTTTGACATAATTTGGATAGTCGTGTTTAAGTTTTTAATGAATGTTTTTAAAAGTATCGTTTACGAAAATATGTCAAATTAATGTTATCGAGAGTTTCCAAACAAATACTTACACTAAATTTGTTTTAGTTGTAAATTAATGAAACCTCAAAAATTTTGTAAAATATATACTCTTTGGGTAGTTAGTTGTCTGTCATACCAATGCACTTTATAAATGTAATTCCACAGTCTAGACACGCAAATTGATCATTTCCTATGTATTGCCCACGCGGCCGCGGCAACGTCGAGCCGTATTAACATGATGAATTCGCGAGGTAACCGTACACTGCGTGATAAACTGCGGCCATGTTTCATCTTCTCGCTTCATTAACATTTAGAAATGCACCCATTTCCCTGCCATGAATCATGAGTCGTCGCGGCGGTCGACGAAGTGCGTGCAAGAAGCTGCGCTGGCGCATACTCTGTGCTAATTTCGAAAATAGAATAAAGTTGACACATATAAATAATATTAGCATGGTCGTAAATACGTGAACGACCCGGCTGACGTCTAAATCGAGTGGTTGAGTGACGTTTAGTGGCCATTCCAGTTCGTTTTCACGCTAGTTATGAAATATTTTTTCAGGGCAATCATTAAATAATATCGGTTATGATCTTGTTGCGTAGTGAAATGTGCTCGTAGAGGAAGAGTTTATAGATTCGATGATCGATTTTATTGTTTCAGATTAGGTGTCGAAAGCAATTTTATGAAACAACTTCTTTAAAATCCAGTTTTGTAGTTGTAGCTACATACATACATAGTATATTCTTTCTACATATTTACGCTATATCGATTATAAAACAGCGTTAAAAATTTATGTACCACCAGATTTTGCCAGCTAAGCGTGGTTATCGGCGTGAAATTCCTACGCTAACTTCTTGATTATACTAAAAAAACACAGCAAGCTATAGCCCTAGCTATAGTTCGTTCAAGTGTAATTCTCTTCCCGCGGAAACGTTTGCATTTTCCGGGACAAGAGCAGCCTATGTTCTCCTGCATCTCTTCAAGTATCTCTCTGCCAAATTTTAGCTCAAGTGGATGCTCCCTTGTGGCGTGATTGAGTTAAAAAACAAACAAACTTACAAACTTTTGCATTTTTCCTGAATAAAAAGTAGCCTTTGTGCTATTCCAGACTATAATCGATCCCTGTGCCAAATTTTATCCAGATCCGTTAAGCCGTTCTGGCGTGATTGAGCAACAAACATCTATCTATCTAAACTTCACAAAAATACAAACATAGGTCAGAGTAACTAAAAGGGGGCGCAAGGGAAAAAAGGAAGCTGACTGATTGATTACTTAAGTTAAAAGTGAAAAAAGGCAAACCGTATTTGAACGGACTGTTAACGGCTGAGTTTCGCAAATTCGGCAATAAAACGTGATATTTATTGTTAGTAGCTGTAACGGACGTAACTTGCGTTTGGGAAAAGTGGTGCGTAAAATCGGTGCGCGTGTAGTGCGCAACTATCGCTTTTGCGTTGTCCAGTGAGACGAATGTTTGTTCGTGCGTAACCGACGGCAATGTGAATCAATACCGCCAAATGCTGCTAAGAGCTCAATTAGTATTTACAATGTTATTTTAAAGAGCAAGATTATCCCTTTTTCATGGCTATACCATACCTACAGAATTTTATATAATAATATGTAAAATAGCTAAAACAACACAGTGTAGCAATTCAGACGTTTCCATGATCTCCTTCTCATTACCTTTTCGTCACAATATGTACTCACTAATACAAGTCAAATAAGTCCTAATTTTTACCTATAGTTACTAAAGACCAGAGTTTAGGGTATATTCCTACCTCAATCGTCAAAAAAGCTCTAGGGTGCACTATTAATGTATTGTCACTAAATTTGCCTAAAATTGCAAAGTTTCTAACATTAAAAATTAACTATTAAAAAAACATAGTAGGTACTTATTGAGCTCTTAGCAGCATTTGGTGGCATTGATAAGATTGGCATTGATCAATTTAAAAATATTGTGTAAACCAAAAGGGTAGTAATTTAATTTGAACAGAATACTAAAAAAAATACAATGTTTTGTTTCGCGCTTAAAAATGATTTTAAGCTCGGTATTAATTTATATTATTGTATTATTATCTTTAAACACAGGGTTTACATAGTATTTAATTGATAAAGAATAACATAACAATAAATAATACTACAAAAACAACCATGACGCTAAAATGATTTTGTTACCTGTAATCGCATTTGTGGTAAGTGGTGAATTTATGGTAAGTTTTACGAATATTGCTGGTAGTTTATGTTTATACCTGAAACAATACAAAGAAAACATTAAAAGTTATATACAATATGTGGTAATGATTGAAAATATAAAATTAGAATAATGGGGTACATTTTTCGTGATTAGTTTTTTGCAAAACTTAATAATATTTTGTAAAGAATATATTTAGAAAATTAAATAGGCGAATACAGTAAATTTATCATGAACCTACACAAGTTTTTAAGTGTATAAACGTAAGCTTGCTTTGACAAGTTTTTTTAAGTTTTTTTTGTTTTCAACAGATTTATAGGATTTTTGCAATAATCCTTTATGTTCTAAAAATTCTACGAAAAAACTATATAATGATACGAATTGAACGAATTGAATTGAATTGAACGAACGTAAGCATTGTCATTGGACAACAGTGTACGATGTGAGTGACTAATCAATTTCATTAATATAAGATACATTTGTCATTGACGCGTTTGAAGCAAAGTTAGAACCTTTAGCACGCTTACGATTTTGAAAACTCGCAGCTCAAACAAAACTGCAAAACGGAACGTTTTAATGCAAGGATGAAGCGATCCGACTGAAAGGGCAGACTTGTTGCCCTCCCAGTTGATGGCTAATTGTCGCCTGCGAACAAACTTGCGCCATCTATTTCTTGACCATGGCATTGATCTATTTGCTTATCCAAAGTCAACGGGATAAAAATTGATTTAAAAGAAAATGATATGTTTGTCATTTATTAATTGATGGAAATAAGTATCATATATGTAAAGGATAAACTTAAGTATGATGACAAAGTTTCGAACTTGACTCGGTTTCGAAAATTGAGTATTTACTGAATTTTTTACGAGTCGATGCCGTCATATTCGTTTACTACCGTCTTTTTAAAAAAACAATACTATAGGATATCAAAATAAGTACAGAGCTTGCACTAAAATCACAATTTGCACACGTTTCTCCATTAAATAAAAGCGCAGCAATAAGGCAACACGCACTCTCTGGGCTACATGCAAACCCACTTAACTTCATTACGTAGTGCTATAATGCGAACTTTAATGCTTTCGAGACCTTTAAACTCTTAAAAGCTGAGTCAAGAATGACTAACATTACAATTATCGTTATATTTCTGTATTTGGGTCACAAGTATTTACGACGTTTCTTGTAAAAAGCCTGTCAGCACTGACTAAAACTAAAAGAGAACAGTTTACTATGAAACGGTAGCAATTGTCACAAGCTCTATTAGTTCCAATGAAAAATATTTAAATAAAACTGGCAATGGCGACTCGTTATAGCGTACCTAATTAGTATTTCGTACATTGTTCTGCCATCGCATTGGCTAGTTACTCGCGCATAAATTTTTCATGTCTGTCCGTGAGTATGTCCCAGGCTTATAATTCCTCCGTTTTCGGGTAGATTCTTATAATTGTTTTACCAGAGATATGTTTACCGCCATATCATAAAAATTGAGAAAATTATCTTATTAGGGGTAGCTCTCCATACGTTGAACCGACTTTGACCGAGGGATGAAAAACTATTTTTCCACGCACCCGATCATGTGGGGTATCATTAGATACGGCTTCAAAATGCATTGCAGGTTTTTGAGATTATTTTCTTCCATAGTTATAAATTTTGTGTCCTACTTTATAGCATAATGATTTAAAATCTAAAAAAATTACAATAAAAATCACTTATTTAAAAACTTTATAAATGCTACTAGCAAAATCTGGCCCGGCGGTCAAAATTCAGAACTATAGTCGTCATATTAAAATGGTGTAAACTTATAAGACACTAACGACCATATACCGGGTCAGAAAAGTTTTTTGCACAGTAATGTTTGATACATTTTTGTGGTCGACACTAAAATCTATTATCTACATTATAAACTTTTAAAATAACGAAACGACTGACTCCTGACTAAGCTCTCTAATTCCGAGAAGCATTTCCTTATGTTTACGGAATAGTCAATTACTGAATACTGAGGCTTAAAGCAATTGGGTTTTTAAGAAAACTGGCTAAACAGTAGGATGTGCTCCCACACATTCCTAATCTCTCCTTTCATCATCCCAATGCGCAGAGATTATAGTGTTCACACGTCAACTGCCTCTTTAATGAATTAATGTCCCTACATTAATGTCAAATGGCCCATTCCAGGGTGGAATGCGGAATGGCTCCAGGCAACTGACATTATCCACTTAGCGGCTTCTGGTGATCTATTTAGGGTTTGGTGCAAGTGAAAGCGAAATTTACCTTGAGAAGTCATATTCTTCCAAACGGAACTATGTTTTCAAATGCAACTGATACAGTATATTTTTAAACTGTTGTTCAATATGAACAAAATAATATTGTCAACGCATCTATTATCCAGTTATTGTTTGATGTAGTTTTACCTCATTTGGCGGCAGAGGGACTGACTGAGAACTGACGTACCACGTTATTCTTCACTTAACGTAACATCGAATCAAAACTTTTCAATAAAGCTCTTCTTCAAAGCTGATTTATTTATTTTTGTTTTTGTGTATTAACGTAACATATTTATTTATATTGACTTAGCAATTAGAGCGCGTTCGGTAATAAGTATGTTGAAGAAAGAAATCTTCGAAATACTATGAAGCGTTTTGAAATTTACTACAATGACTGAAGTCCTACTACTTGCATTAATTCTGAGAAGCATTTTCTAAATTTCTTTCAAAGTACCAACTTGAACCGCTATCACCTTTTTTGGGAAAATTAGTAAACTTTTTCTTGTACCACAGTCCACAGACCAATCGTATGAGTTCGAAGCATGCGCCTGCGCAACGTGTGTCGTAACACTCGTAACGCTATTCAGCACGGCACAATAGCATAATGGAATCTTTTGCCCGCTGTCACCAAGATGCCTCTAATACCAAATCGTCTTTGTGAATGACGGATTTGGGAATTTAGCCCTGTCCTCATCGTACTATTAACGCGCGAGTGATACCCCCGGTGTGACCGCTTACCATCAGACGGACCGTATGCTTGTTTGCCACCTTAGTGATATTAAAAAAAAAAAAAAAAAAACTATGTAAAACTGTTAAAGGAACTAACTTTTTTTTTATTATTGTTTATTTTTTTATTTTTTTGCATCTAATAGAATGCATCTAAGAGCTTTTTAGGTGCAATGCAAGCAAAAAAAATAAAACAATGTCACGTGCGAGGTAGAGATATCTGCCCATAACACATAGTACCTACATACGTGCTGGGAATCTGGAACGGGTCTATAAATTGTTCCCAACTCACATCAATAGTTGCGTACACCACGCTATCGGGTGAAAGTGACACACTGCTTCGTTCTGTCAATAAACACCTGTGCTCCTATTTAGGATTTAATTCAAAGCCTTTTGACGTGGATTTGATGTAACGTCTTTAATTTCTTATTTCGCTAAAACGAGTTATAATACCTCTAGAAGTATGGGTCAGATCGAATCCGAACGAGTTTTAAACGATAAAGAAGACTTGTCCCTATCCGTAATGGTGTATAACAAAATACTAAATATTAATAATTACAGCAAAAAAAATTCGCACTTAGACAATTTCTTCTTTAACATACGTTATTAAAACGAATATCCAAAGTTAGGCGACAGTGGCTCCTTTGTGTTTCGTAGCAAACAAGTAAAAAGGAACTATTGACTTGTTTGTGTAAAACCTTATTTGTCAACACAACTGGCTTCAATTTGGCTGTGTTATTAAATAAATAAATCTAAAATAACTATTTATAAAAAATAAATAAAAAAATTTGGAAAATCCAAAAGTGCACGCCTCATAGCGGTCATTCACATTTAAAAAAAAATGTATAGATATATACAGTATACAGTGATATATTAGTTTTTTATAAATTATAATTAAACGACAGTACTTAGAACGCTAATATTAACTAGGAATCAGCACAGTGTAATACTTTATATATTAAAAACAAAAGTATTCCGGTAAGATGAATTTTTCGACCAATTTCTCTGCCACATACATGGTCACATAAACACAGACTCACGGACGTCCAAGAATGATTAGTTTTAATGTTATTATTTATTATATTAAACAAATTAATTGTTTGTAAAATGTACCATATGTGCTAGACAGATTATTTAACTTCATATTAGTGCACTCATATTATCCTGTAAGTGTTATATTAAAAAAAAAACGTCATTTAATTTTCGAAAGACTGGGTTTTTTGACATGTCGAGAGTAGAGCACTACCTCACCGCTCCGCTTATGAGTCGTGCAATAATTGACAACAGAATCCTCGACGTGCGATTTTAAAGTCTTCTATCATTTAAGCACAGCTTTTAGTAAAAAAAAAAAAATTATCTTTTAAGCCGTGCTCGATGTTTTGCTACTTCATTAAGAAAATCAGGGTCTGGTGGTGACAGCAACCGTAATTTTAAAGCTTGGAAAGCAAAACTTTTGCCCGCCCGCCCTTATGGTCGAAGGCCGTAAATAACTATGTCTAGCCATTATCCGTCTTTACTCTACATTCTATCTTGACACTAATTCGCATTGTTGAACCGAGTGAAATATGAGTGGAAGAAGAGGTGATTTATTCTGACTGCGTCATGGTGATCTCGCAATCAATTTTAAAGCTGCATAGTTTATTATGCCATTGTGTTTTCGTTCTCGCACTTTTATAGTGCATTTACTTAACGAATATTATTAATTTTTTTTCCAAACGCAGACAGTAGAACCAACGCAACAAAATAATAACTGTTATGTTACTTTAATGCCAAAACTTGCTATAATGCCTTACCTGAGTTAATGTATATTTATTCGTATTAATTTTATTATAAAGTGGGTTTGGGGTAGGTTACACTGATTATGCAGAAATACCTGTATACCTTTTTAAATGCAATTACCTAGTTAAAATATCTGTAAAAAAATGTTTTCAGTCCAAACTGTGCGGTGTTTTGAATGCTGATCGGATAGGACCCTATTCGATATTTGTACTAAGTGAGTAGCAAGACCTCGGATTAATAACTACTAGTATCGTCCTTTAATGGTTAATTGTTGAGTCACGAGAGGTTTAAGTTACGTGATAATTTTAGGGATGCAAAGTCTGTAACTATGCTAATTTCTGAGAACATAATTTGCTTAAACCACAATAACAATGAAACAGTATCCTTAAAAGCCAAAAAACAAACTGGGAACGGTAAAAATTGGAATGAATTGGAAATGGATTAAACAGTGTGAATTTATTAGATTTGAAAGTTACCACTACGTGCTCAATCTGTATAAATACAGTTCAGACTAGAATCAGATTTTGTCTATTATTAGTAGCCAAAAAATATATTACTATCAAAAACATTTTATAGGTAATTATAGTTTAAAAATTGACGCTGTATATGTATCCACGGTCAAACAATATTTTAGTTGATGATCAATCACTTAGTCAATCAATCAAATGGACGGTGAGGGTCGGTGCTTATAAGTGACTGTTGATGTGAGACGCACATACGTTGGTCTCAGTTATAATGTAATACACAACTAATCACAATTACGAGAATCATTGTAAAATGCTGAATAAAGATTTTAAATTAAACCTGAAGTCGGATTGTAGGCAAACTTAGTTAATAAAATGCGAGATAATTTACTAAACTTAAAGTATTTCCAATTGATTATTACTAGGCCTACGTTCCAAAAACTGCCGAGTGATTTTCGCTCAATATAGTTGATTTTCAACCCGGAACGGAAGTTTGACTTTTAATTTTGACACTGACATGAGTGATTTCTTACTGTATCTATGAGTGTAAAAAAATCATCTTGACAGTTAGAAAATAACCCTGTGCCGGGCGTTCCGAAACCACTTTTTCAACATCCACGTTGCATTTTGGAACGTAGCCCTATAGGTTAAAGTCATTATTATGCGGCTATCCAAAGTAAAAGTAAATACTTTAAATCCATTGCATAATAAGTAATCGACGTTATTACAAGGTTATAAAAGGTACAAAAATAAATACAGTCAAATTGCGTTACAGTAATCGTCAATTTTTCAGGCTTACGCGTCAAGATGGTGAATAAACGTAGCAGGCAGCGGCTGCGGCGCCGGCGGCGGGTGCGGGTTAACGTTACGTGTTACGCAAACCACGGTAAGCCAACTTGAACTTTCCAAGTGGTCAATGTCAACATCACAATAGACCGTAATTCTATTATCTACGGTAATATTCACTAACTGATTCAAATCTGTATTCTTATTAAATTATGATTAAATACGTATTTTGTGCTTTGAGTGATAAATGTAAAATAAATTGTTTAACTATGTCATTGTCACAAGGTGGTTAACCTGGGAATGTGATTATCGTAGAGTTTTTAACATTTAACTGTTTCGAATATATAAAAAAAAAACGTGCATCAATTTATTTCAAAGATGTTTAATTCTACAAATTGGTCTATTTACTAGGCTATATATTAACCATTGGTATTTTGAACCGATTAAAGTGTAATTATTATTTTGTTATCCACTTTCAAACATCCATTGTTTGAGTTACCTTGTAATTTTTTTTTAGCTTTATATGGAATGTGCAGTAGTTTGGCTAATATGCGCAGAGATGACATGGTATACTTTCTTTTGATTGCGGCCGTTTGTACAACCACGTTCTTGGACGGTTGTATAATGACTTTGTACGTATAACCCAAAATGATTCGCTTCAATTTTTTTTGACTTTACAGCAGCGGTTCTCAATCGGTGGTCCGCGGACCACTGCTGGTCTTTGTAAGCATAAGCAGCGGTCCTTAAAGTTAGGTCATACGTGGATATAAATAAACCCACCAAAACTACAAAAAAACAGAGTAGAAATGGGGAGCATACTTTACATTATGACCGCACTGATGACGCCACAAAATTATTACCTCTTTCTTGTTTGTCATTTTTTCGAAGCTGGTACATAGCAGAACTCAGAATTTCCATATTTTGAACGAATTAATTACGTAGGAATCGGATATAACGTTCTTGCCGACCGTACGACGTGTAATTTATTAATGAGGATTTTCCACCGCCAGAAAAAAGGGATCCAAAATTATATTCGCGTACTGTGCGTGTTCAGAGAAACTTCTTCCCACGAACGCTTAAGTTGTGGAATGAGCTCCCTGCCAAAGTTTTCTCCAAGGACTACAATATGGAGTTCTTCAAGATTCAAGATTGGAGTTCTTGTTGGTATAAAAAAAAAAACGAGAATTATATTACTAAACAACGGGCAAAAGACAAACGTCGCAAAATTTAAAACGTGATTGTAACGAATAATTTAGGAATTACAATAGGTTTTTAGCCTCTGCTATAAAGATAAATCCCCACATTGCACAATCTAGCTAACTTGTTATCGACGTTTCCACCGGAAAATGTCAGTGTAAAACTTAGTCCACACCCATTTGTCAATAAATCTCTGTATCTCTAACCAAGGTTTTCTGTCCACTTGTTAGAAGGGCATCCCACGCCGCATCTTCCGATCCGAACTTTTTCTTTCCACCGGATTGGCCTACATTGGGACTTTTGCTAGTTGAATGACTTATCAGTTAGAAACCACGTTTTTTATACCATAATTCATCACACACTGGTTATAGATTTTCGTGCTACTACTATCTGTTTCATTAAGTAGTAAATGTTATTCGTATGCGGTAAAAATAAGCTTATTGTAAAAAATTGTCGTAAACACATAAAGTCGAGAATTGCTGGAAAATTACAATTACTTTTCCTTAAATTTTACAAATAAAATAAAGAATACGCCTACTCCATGTATTGCAAATAATGTTGTGTATAACAACACTTACACCTAAACATTACCACATCGACCGAAATTTACATTTACACCAGCCAGAGTTAGAGGACCGCAGCCATGCAAAAATTTGGCCTAATAGTACAGTCTCTAAACAGGCGTAGAAGTCAGTGTCTAGCTGATATTACAAACCTTTCAGTCAAGTATCAACTTATGTTACAAAACAGAATTGTCTGAAGACATGACATGGCATCTTGCCTATAAGCTAGTTAGGCAAACTCATAATCATGTTGATATATACGCATATTATTTTACCAGGTTGATATTATCATAGATTTTGAGTTCGCCTTCCTTAGTCGGGACAAATTATAAATTATTAGTAAATGATACTTCTAGATATATAGTTTCGGAACTGTGTCTGGTTTGGTTAGTGTTGGGGTGCAGCAGCACAGTCTACCCTCACCTAGGGCGAGGACGATTTGGTCCATAGTTCCAGTGTGGGTTATATGTGTCACATACGTCTTTTCCAAACAATGTAACGGTCCCTCTTTAGAATGCAACCAGACCAGATCAGACCTTATTGGGAATAGTCTCGAGACCACTAGACTCTGAAATTCGAAAGAAAAATGTATGCCAGTACTTTCACGGGTCTCGGGAGGTAAGACCTACTTGCATACATTTTTCTCACGTTCTCCAGAGTCTTGTGTACTTTAGGCTGTTCCCAATAAGTTTCCAAACTCTAAGACCACTAGGCCACCTCCGACATAGGTATATTGCTGGGTAGTAATTTGATTTTTACTGTAACTAGATCTCCCAACTAAATCAAATAAAGTAAAATAAAATAATAAAAGTCTTACTAAATTAAAACGAGTTCATTGCCCTTGAGGTGACCGACGCAAAAATGCACGCATGGCTTACCATAAATTACAGAGCTGGTAACACTGCGTGTGATTTTGTAACACAATGTGACAGCGCGGTTTTACATTGCGAAAACAGCAAAAAATATACTCGCGTAATGAATCAGAAACGGCTATTAAAGTATTTATAGGTAATATGTGTTTACTTTTAGCATTATTTGCGTATGGATTTTTACAAAGGATACCAAAAAAAATTAGTTATAAATTTGAATAGGTATTTACATAATGTGAGTATAGTGGGAAAATAAATAAACGTTAAAAAAATAACAAGCCTGTTTTATCGCCAAAAATAACTAAGAAGTAAAAAATAAACTTATTTTGATTAGAAACAGTTCCACTGGGAAGTGAGTCAAATCTTGCAAATACTAATGTAAAAAAAATACCATCACCACTCTTATTCCAGAAGAGGGGATCAGAGATTTGAAGAACGTATATGCCTGTAACATCCACTTTTCACCTATGGTATTCCGCCTACAAACATGGGCCTATCACCGTGCCGAGTAGAGACAACTTTACAAATTAACAAGTTGTAACGATATTGGTAATCGGGACCTTTGACGTGACACCTTACCACTGCGCTACTAGGTTTATTAAAGCTTGGAAAACGCTGAGCACCATTGGAACAAATTTATATGAGTCGTAGTCAAAGGATAAATTCGAGACAAACAGACGAATATAATTATTTACCGTGATTTGCAATCACCAATATAGATACTGCGGTACTAAAGTCACGAGCTTCTTTCATGCGGCGGAATGTGGTGTGAACGAGCCAGAAGAATTCAGCTCAATAAATTTAAATAAATTTTCAGTAATAAATAAAACGAAGATTCTAATAGCGATTTCGACGCGGTATACACACAAAAAATAGAAATTTAACGTCAGGCCAGGCCAGGCCCAAGATGAAGCCATTGACGGCCGAGTAATAACGGAAGGACGAGGCGAAGCCAATTAGCGTTCTACTTCAGAAGCAATTATACAAAGACGAGGCGCGTGCCAAAAAAACTTGATTGTTTTTTTTGAGCATTCTGAAACCGCCCTTGGTCGAGCCCCAACACTGGGGACATATGAGGCTGCAAGGAAGGAACCTAACTATTTACTGAATTCATTAAACTAGCAGGTTTTAGCCAAGCCTTTTCTTATTACCTTAAATGCCTATCCTTAAAAAGAGTATGTTTTGGTGGGTGAACAAATGAAGAGGCATCTGTCTCTCTCTCTTCCTCTTTTATAACACGTAGCATAGGAAAAATAAATAAATAAGCGCATCAAATGCGCCTGCGTTAAGCTACCGTATCTTCTCTCGAGAAAGGTGCAATTTTTTTATGCTGATTACCTATCCCGAAACCTGAGCCAAAAAGCTGATGGATACATAAATCTTAGTCTAGGCTAGGGCAATAGACTTTTTGTGCAGTATAATTAATAGCAGCAGGGAAAGATTTCGCAGTAGTCTATTACAAAAACAGAATAAACCGAATCAATTTAAGATCTATCTATGAATACATATGTATCGAAGTTACGTCGTGAACGAGCCAAAGAAGAGACAAACAAAAATACACATTCAAATAGTTTATTTCGATGAATAGACAGGTAGACACAACAAGGAGATCTTTAGTTAGTTTGACGTGCAGTAGGTAGTCGTAATTAGATTAGTTTATTTGTTCGCGTGGGAGTGGCGTCAATCAGTGGTCGAAACGGCTCCAAGGTCTTCACGTACAATTTTTGTATTGGTTGGTGCTGGCGACTGGCCAGGGAGACTCTGCGGACGTTGATTCACGATACGGTCAAGAAGGCAGGTGGTGCCGTTGATAGGAGCAGTGATCCCGTTAATGTTCTTAATATAATTTTAAACTAAAAAAATACATGAATTACAAGTGTTGTCCGTTGTCTCCACTTCAGATGAAAAACAAACCGAAGAGATTGAGGTTTCTCTTAAAGTACATGCGTAAGAAGGACCATTGGCGCCATGCTAAGATGCTATTTTAAGATAACTCCTAGTTATAATAATACATAGTGTATTAAGGGTGGTAAGGAGAAAATTACCAACGAGATGCGATATAGAAGCTTATGGCCGAAGGCTCATATGACTTGAGTTTATAATTTCTGTACTACCCGTATTTCACACAATGTTTTTTATCACATTTTCGTGTAACTGACCAGAACACAATTTAAATGGCGGGAACAGATGTATAGAAAACAAAACCATCTAGCGGTATCTAGAGAATTAATGAATTAAAAAGTTTTGACTTGTAATTGCTTGCTTTGCGCGTAATTCCTATCTCGAACCGCAGATGGAGCTTTTATACATATATATATTTTATTTATACATATGTGAGAATAGACAAACTACGTAAAATGCGCGCTGCGCACATGATAGCTTTCATATATTTGTATCGCCCATGGGTTATATTAACGCCCGCTTTGCCCTGAGAAAAGTAAAATTTACAAAGAAAAAGCCTGTGCGGGTAATTAAGGTCTTAGCACCCGCTTGACGAGTAAGTGTGATGGAAAATAAATAAAGGTAAAAAAAAGGAGTCGTATTTATCAATCAGCAATCAAATAAAATACAGCACGACTTAAAAGGCCGAGATAAGCATCAGAACAGACCATCTGGCGTCGGCAGATCTCACATAAATCCATTCAATATGTACCAGCAGTATATAACACAAGATCAATGGGTGCAACTTGAACCAATATCTATCTATAAAAGGCTAAGAATGTTAATGTCTACATTACACTACACGACTGAAGTTCAACAGTAAATAAAACGTCACGACGTTGACCAACAGCCTATTAGGGGGGCACTTTACATATATAAATGCTTGTTACCAGCAAACTTGACATAGAATTACTTGTGAGTACCTAGTTAGAAACTATTTCCAATTTTGGTCGTGTAAAACCATTGTTAGTTGACACGAGTTTTTTTCGAGAGTGGTTTAAGGAGCTGATAGAGATGTTGAGATACTTGTATGGTTTATGTATTTTCTATAAAAGTTTTCCTTTAACACCGTTACATATTAAATGTATGTGTGTAAGACATAGCGCATTTTTTTAATGGCAAAAACAGTTTGTAGGTATATAAATTTTTGTACGATATTTTTTGTGCATTTGCTTGTGGTCAAATGTAAAATCAGTTTTGCAAAAAGTCGACAAGTATTTAATTCTATTTTATATACCGTAAATAAATAAACTTACGCAGTAAGCAGGGATTTTAAAAATTTAAAGCGGGCGCATTAATTAAAAAAAAAAATTTAATAACTTTGTATTTTTATATCAACCTAAAAATAATTATAATAATAAGTTTTTAGAATGATGCCCCAATTTCTTATTCCAAAAATGCGATATGTAGAAAGTAACAAAACCGCCGCCGTAGGTACTTATTGTAGTTATGACATATATGTCTGTCAAACACGTAATATAATCTGTAAAGAATATAATTATCTAGTTTCCTCATTCCATGTTTAGAACGTTGCTAAGTGTCTTAATACTATATTAATAATAGCACTACTATAAGAAAAAGCTAAATAAAATTAGGTTAAAATTCAAAATATAAATAAAATAACAATTAACTAATGCCATGAACGCTAGAATAATTAACTTAGAATTTACCTTTTTGTAATGAGTACAAACACAGTTAACCTAGCAACAACTGCAAGTAATGCAACACTAGGTTCTGTCTGATCTTGCAACGTCCAAGCCATGCAATAAGTTTAGCAACCAGATTACAAACATTTTGTAAACACATGCATCTAGCCCGGCCTGCATTGTGTCCGCCCACACTCCACCATGTAACATCTAATACATTACCGATTCGATAGCCGATATACAACCATCGATGTGCCAACAATGAGCCGCGATAATATGGTTATGGTAATGGATATCGACGTGGGCGCACATCGGGAATTAGCGACCGAAACACGTGTGTAAGACACTAACACTTACTTACGTAAGTATAATAGGGTTCGATGTACTGCAATCTGTCAATCGTTCTCGTAAAGAATACTATGTGTGTAATTATTACGTCAAGAAGTGACAAAGGAGTAGACAGCCGGCTTGATAAGCTGTTGTTGCATGCCCGGTTTGCAATGGATAAAATGTCTTGCAATTCAGAACCCTGGTAGAATGGTTTGTTGGTAACTGGTCAATCTGCCAGTATTTATGAAAGAAGAAATTGACTGAATAGCATTTCGATTCCTTATGTGACGCAAATTACTAAGAAGAAAAAGGTTGTTGAAAGTTTGTAAAATTCTTTTGGTGTCGGTGCATGTATATTTGATATTATGTCAATATGAAACCCTTCAAATTTTTATGACATTGTATTTCTGTATATTTATTAACTCATCGTATCGTAGACGGACAAAACAATAATATCCTACCTACAATGCGTTCGTAAGTATCGTTGTTTAAGGTTTGTTAAAACAAAACATCAAATTTATATTTAACTATAAACCGATCATAGATTATTAATATACATTGATTTTTTTAAACTCATACCAAATTTAACATACAACGAAAATATATAATCGAACTAAACTCCTTCACCCAATCTGATTTACCTAATTTTTAAAGTTTGTTAAGAAGCGCAAAGGTAGGCAGGTATATTTTTCTATCCCTGGTCTTTAATTTTACAATTTTCTTACTCTAAAGCTGATTTGTTGACTAATGGGTGATATGTATGGGTTCCGATATATTGCATCAGAAGTAGTGTTGAGGCGATGACCTCACTACTGGTCAGCACGCAGGGCTTAAGTGGTTGGTCAAAGAGAGTTTTTACATTATGATGTGGGGAAAAATCTAGTGGACGGTAAACAGTAGTCACATACGATAGTACAATTAAAATTCTGAAGACAACTAAATCTAGTGGACGGTAAATAGTAGTAACATACTATAGTACAAAAAAATTCTGAAGGCAACTAAATCTAGTGGACGGTAAATAGTAGTAACATACTATAGTACAATTAAAAATTCTGAAGGCAACTAAATCTAGTGGACGGTAAATAGTAGTAGCATACTATAGTACAATTAAAATTCTGAAGGCAACTACATCTAGTGGACGGTAAATAGTAGTAACATACTATAGTACAATTAAAATTCTGAAGGCAACTAAATCTAGTGGACGGTAAATAGTAGTAACATACGACAGTACAATAAAATTCTGAAGGCAACTAAATCTGACGGTAAATAATATAACAGTTGACTCTACATTTTTTTTGTTTACTTAACAATTTGTATTGTACTATATGTGACTACTATTCATCCACATTGTAAGTTTTTTTTGCGAGCAGCGGTTAGTCACCCGCTTTAAGGGATTAAAACAGTAAAGATATAAGTATATATACATACACAGTTATCCATATAGTGTAGTTCAGCACTTAAATACTAACAATGAGATAGCTTAATAATACGCAAGGTTCGTTCCACTGTGAGATCAATTAGATACGGTTACGTTACTATACAGAGAGTACGTGTTCACTCGCACAAAACCGAATTGTACGATATATTGCGTAGACATGTATATTTAATTATTGTAGTTCAGAGGGTTCCTGACGTCCACTAGCGCCGCTTATTGTTATTTTGTATTTTCTTCTTTGTGCAAAGCGAATTTTAACATTTTGCTCCTAGAGTTGTCATAAGCTATTTTTTGAACGTTTGGTACTGTTTTTTTCTAGAATAAAACTGTGAGTTGTAGATAACACTTCTGCTAAAAGTGGCCGTTTTTTGTAAAGGTCTAATTACTAATAAGAACTCTAATTTGTAAAAAAAACTTCAAGAACTTACACGTGATCTCACTACATGATATTTAAGCTCGAAATTTCTTACGAGTATACAATATCTACAGCTATTTACTCATAAAACAGACGGACGTAACGTAGGGATTATGACGGCATTTTCTGTGAACTAAAACTATTTACGATAAACATCTATTAAATATAGTGCCTAAAAACGCAAACAATTAAAATATAATGTATCTAAGATGCGCTTTACTGCATTGGTACCTATTTAAAAAGAATCAGAAACCGAAAGTTTTTGAAATTATTAACCCAACGTAAGAGTCAATATAGTGATAAATATAACTTAATTAACGTAATTATCTACACATCAACAAACCACGTGTCTATTAATACATTAGGGGTTCGACGAGTCGATTACATAACGGTCGTCTACTAGAGCGGAGACGTATAAGACGAATCGTCATAGATGGAGTATCGATAGTGTCAATTAGCGAAATCGCTGTGCCGGCGATCTGTCTTCGCCGGTTAATCTAACACACATACATAACAGTTACATATTATGAGATAATTAGGAACTTGAAAGTATTTGTCAACGCTACGGTTGGTTTAATTAGAATCAACGAGTGCCACTCGAGGTTTGCCGCACCCGGGGTATGGCAACGCTGGTACGCTCTGCTACCATCAAATTTAGCTGCATGCAGGACGTTGACTGATTACAATAGCCTTCGTTCTGACATTTTTTTAAATAAAATGGTTTAAGCCGCTTGAATCTAGCTTGAGCGAGGACTTTTTAGAAACTAGTGCATCTTATACACCGATGAGCACTAGCTATTAAGAAGAGAGAGAGAGAGAGAGAGAGAGAGAGAGAGAGAGAGAGTAGAGAGCGAGATCGGCATGTAGCCTAAACATAGATGAGGCATTTGATTGGGTCTAGCATATGGGCCTTCTATCGTTATTATCGCTATTACGCTTTTACTTTTAATATATATTAAAAATAAGTAATTCTGAGAAAAATATTTCTTTTACCGATACCTCTCATTCATTATGTTCTTCTGTAGTTTTGTATTATTAACGGATTTCGGTTATAATCGAGCGACGGTAACTTAACGACGCGGACATCTCTACAGGAGCTAGGGACAACTGATATTTACTTATGTCGTATGTAATAAAATCTTGAATTAAAAGCACTTTTATTCTTGATTTTAGTTTATCTATTATAGTACGTAATTAAAAAATGCATAATTCATATTATTTACTTATGAAAATGGTGGTCCAAGTATTGAACTAGTATGTAAATAGCTATATCAGATTAGGTTATACTATTGCAATTCTTTAAAACATTTCAGCTACCAGTATAGCATAAGAACGCATAAGGTAAAAGCCCCAACTATTGTCAAGTGCCAATGTGATTTATTGTAGCATCATTAAGAGTTATATACCATCTGTTTGAACAAGACATATTTATACAATCCTTTTTGCAAAGAAGTAAAGTTCATAATCAGTTAAAGAAAAGCAGACCATGTTATTACCGGTAATGTCCACCCGGTTGCCCATTACGTGCGGTGTATTGATTCCAGTGGCTAACCATTGGCGAGCTGCAACTTACTTCAAGTCTGGTCTGATTGATGGATCAAGTTGGCTGACAGACACCGCACCAGCTGATCTTGAGACCGGTACATAGTTTCTAGAGAAACCATGAGTGATTATAGTGTAACAGTTATTTGCGCAAACTTGATTTATAAATCAATAAACGGCTTTTATAATGTCTTCAAAAAAAGAGGAGGTTATATGTTTATCTGTATATTTTTGCTTATGTTCAACGATTTTTCCGTAAATTTTATGTTGGACCGATTAAAAAAATCTTTTTTTATTCGAAAGAGTTTGTCACCAAGTCGGGATCTGATGATAGAATCACAGGGAAATCGAGGGCAAAAGACCATTTACCGAAGATAGTTAAACTTTTATTTTATATTATTAACAATTTAACATCGTAGAAAACTTACAAAAAGAGGAAAAAAATGATGTCTATGTAAACTGTGAGCGATTATAGTTTAAAAGTTATTGCAATATTTGACTACTAAATAAACCACATTATATTTCTACAAGAAATAATTTTCGAGACAACGAACAAAATAGAAACTAAGTATTAATTCAAAGTGTTTGAAATAGAGGAAGATCCCTTTATTTATGCTTATTTGAAGTTTTCGGAGGCGGGTTTTTAGTTATTTTATTTTGTTTACAGTTTTTTTAGTTATATTGTTGATAGAGACCTAACAATTAAAGCCAAACTACAGCAATGAATGAACTAACACACTCATACACACTTAGGTACATAGACAAATCATTACAACCCTTTTATGCCTGCCAAAGGCGGAATCAAAGGTAAAATAATATGAGACTAACAAACAAGAATGCACAGAATATCAGATAGCAAATGCTGTCATACTAGAATGTATGTATATTAGGAAAAGCCAACAGTTGTGTACTTTTCATACGGACATGCTATATAAATTTTCGCCGTTCACTCACAAGTACCCACAACTTGCGGCCGAGGTGTTGGAAAGTAGGTCGGATAAGCGTCAGGTGTTGTGCCTTTTACCCTACATGGCGAGACAGTTTCCGATACTCGGTGACACTGTTTTGAACGTGGCTAATATATCCACCGTAGTATGTATATATGTATAGTTAGACTATTCATTTTTATATCAAGTATTAGAAACTTAAATGTTGTGGTTTGTGGTAACGTCCAGGGGACAGGGCCTAATAGGGTTCTCTCTTTCGATGACTTTCTCGTATTTAGTTGTGTCACTAGTCTATTATTAAGGGTACTAGGGTCAACCACTACTAGCATACATTTCGCTTTTTAGTTGGACTGGTTAAGAGTCCGTCTGGTATCTATAAAAAAAACATTCTCATGCAAAAATTAAAAACATTACAAAAAAAATAATTGCTAAGTTTCTTAATGGCTCTCTAGTACATAAATCAATGTGAGGTGGCAATGTATAGAATATATAGCAATTAACAAATACATTGTACGTAGAATATTACATTTTTTTTAAAACACCAAAAAAAATATGTTACCGTTACCTCGAGTTTCTAACTAAACTAAACCTTGTCAAATTCTCTCCATGTTCAATCTCACTTTATGTGTTGGATAGTGCATTCATAAAATTAATCGATCATAAATTTTCTAATCAAATTTCTTAAAAGCTCAAATATTGTAATAAAATGTTATAGCTCGTCAATGGTCTTTTTATACAAGTACTACGCTTTGTAGTTTATACGATACTGAAACGCGATATTTTACAAACAGATCAACTATATTTCTTGTTCAAAAGTTTATTACTCAGTAATAGCTGTTATAAATGTGTTTCACGATTGGAGATCTAGCTAACTACGCTTAGATATTAAATAAACCATAAATTAATAAGCGTTAACTCTAATGATAACTCTTATAAAGCCCAAGGCGCGAAATACGAAATATGTTTTAACAAGATATTGGAATAGTGGTAAGATACAATTATTTAAATGAGCCTGTTAGTGCGTATAATAATATTAAAATTCCAGAATCAATGGTATTTCACAACATCCGAAATAAAGTCAATGAGCATTCACATATAGAACAGCAAGCGTAAATAAAGTGAATTGGCTCGCGATAACAACTTTATGCAACCAATCAGTGCCGCGGCGCTTATAAACGATCGAATGAATTATCAAACAACTACAATTTGCAAATTAACGACTTATCGAGTACCTACATAATTAAGATTGGAAGTCGATTATCCACATCGATATCAGTAAAATGGAATCACTATCTCATATAATAAAATAAAACGTACAAACAAAAACAAAAGTTGACTCCCTCCCCGATTCCCGCACTGGACAAACATTTATATGATAAACATTTGTGTTTGCTTGAGTCTGGGTGTATTTTTGTATATGTATGTATTTACAAAAAAAAAGTAAAATATATGTATTTTTATCCGTTGTGTATTCATAACACAAGCTTTGCATTCGTTGGGGCCAGACGGCGCGGCAAAGCTGTGACTAATGTTAATAAAATATTTACTATTGTTATTATAAAACAAACAATAATTATCGCACTGACCTTAGATGACCAGAAACAACAAAGGCCCATATAGATTTTTTTTATTTCCTAGCCGGGACTCATACTCGAAATAGGGTTCCGAGTTTGAGTCCCGGCTAGGACATAAAAAATCGATATTTTAGAGTAAACATCTATCTATATAAGATAGATAGAATAAGTATACGTATGCCCATCATAGTTTAATTTTGATAATTTATATCCTACTACAGTATATCAATCGGTGTAATATTGAAATACAATATTAATATACATATACATAATTCTACTGTACGTCTGTATGTCACTGTACTTCTCCTAAACGGCTGGACCCTGGATGGTTTAGATTCACAAATCAGCCCAGAGGATGGCGCTGCAGTCGGTATCATGCAGGACACCGTCTGCCTGGTCAGCTAATAATATATAGATATTTTCATCAACCAGACTTGTGCCTCGCTAGCTCAATGGTAGAGCAATTACACGGAATGTCAAGGTTGCAGGTTCGAGTCCTAGCTCGAGGTTAATCTTTTGACTGCATCTTTGCTATAAAAGTATTTATTTATATTGATGATATAGTCATAGATATGTTCCCTCTAATATTCCATCTAATATCTTGACGGAGTCATTAACGAAGAAAGATAGTAAGTAAAGTAATAGAAAGTCACTAGTAGTTAGTTGTATGTGACGATCGTAACGGGCGTATTTCCTGAGTTATGGTATAATAATGAGAAATACATATAGATTTTTTTGACACAAACTTCTTCGCAAAAATTAAGCTGCTGTTTCTGTGTAGAGAAAGAACTTTAACGTCTGAAATTGAAATTATTGCCAAGTAAAGTCAGACCACAAAAATCTTATGAAATTGACCAACCACTTGAGGTCACGTACAGTGCGGTTTCAGACTGTGAGTTTTAGACGAACTTTTTCCCGCGAACGCTAAGGTTGTGGAATAAGCTCCTTGGCAAGATTTTCTCGAAGTTCTTCAAGCTTGAAGTTACTTGATTTTTTAAGGGTCAGCAACGCGTGAGTGACCGCGTACCATTAGGCGGAACGTTAGCTTGCTTTCCACCTTATTGGTATAAAAAAAATATCTTAAACCTACTAATTATCTAAGTATCTAGATCCAGCAAATGGGGTAAAGTCAGTCAGCCTGTTGATTATTTCTTATTTAAAAATACAACCTCTAAACTGACGAGCAAATATACATAAACAACGATATTTCATAAAGTAGTAAAGATAGCTTCAAGAAACAAAAAGTATACTAAAAAGAGTTTTGGATTCGCTACTATTCCTTTGACTTTATAGAGCTATCATGAGTTGTTTAGGACATATTGTCCTCTATGTAAGTGACTAGTTATTTTTGCTCGTCAGTGTAGGAAGCACTTCTATTTTAATAAAATAAGTGTTTTATTTATATCAAGTATATAAATACATATATAATTTTTACCTTAAAGAAATTCAATCTATATCCATATACATATTATAAATGCGAAAGTAACTCTGTCTGTTGACTCTTCATGCTCAAACCGCTGTGCCGATTAAGATAAAATTTGGCATATAGATGGTTTGAGTCCCGAGGAAGGAGATAGGCTACTTCAAAACGTCAAGTGTGAGCTGGTTTTTTTCTATAATTAAGGAGTTGCCGTTGAGATCTTACACCAATAATTGAATTTAGGGCGGGTGTAACCGCGCGCAAAAGCCAGTAGTTTTGTAAAATAAACTATAACAAGTTACATACGATTGTTTTATAATATCAGTACAGACCTTACTTAATTTACCAACCGGTCTGCCGTATTTTATTTCAGATAGGCTGTAAAATGTAAAAAAGACGTCGTTTACCAAACGGCTTTAGTTACGTAACGGCTCGGTAACGGCGACATTGTAACGCGGGACGTGCGCGTTACACACGTAATGTTTTTATTGTGCGGCACACAAAACATTACGCTAGTTAATGTCAGTTTTACTGGTGACGACCATTCATCATGTGTTTACGTGTTTTATCTTACACTACCGAAATAGTAACAAAATAACTTTAAGAATAAATATAGCTTTATGGATGTAAGTGTAAAGGTGTCTTCGTGATACAAACGAAATACTATATGTGGATATTATACTTATTAAGTTGTTCAAAGTTAAGTTTATTAGGAACTTAGGTTATACCACTAAGTCCATATTTTATATTAGATAAAGTATTTATTTAAATAAATAAATGTTTAATTTAGACTGTGATCCATATTTTTTTGTAACAAAAACACTTAAAAACAACACAACTAAAATATAGTTGCACAAATAAAAATAGAACACTTAAATATTACATAATATTCCTTATTTTGTGAATGTGTATGTGTTCACACGTAGGTACGTCAACTTATATGAACACTAACATTTAACCGCGACTTCATCCGCGTGGACTTTTAAAAAAAATAAAGCACTTACCTGTTTACTGTTTTACCTACTCAAATATGTGAATCTTCATACAATTTTTTATTTAGCAAACACACACATACAAATATTAAAACAAAAAATAAAAGAAAAAAAAATTATGTACCAAAAAAGAGTGCATGAGCTAAATGGGCCTCCCCCTCAGCGTGATATGTACCCGTGTAGGTACAATACTGATTTTCAGTGGGAGCCCTTACTGCATCACTTCACGGACATTAGTGAATGACAAAACAATAGCACCTATAAATATTTAATTACTATACTATCCTATATATATTTAAATTGCCTACCTAAATAAAAAAATAACAAAAATAAAATATTTACAAAATCACTAATTTAAAGAGAAAGAGAAGAGAAGAAAACGATAAAGGCAAAAGAGGTTGTACACACTTAGACTTTTGCCTCTTTAAAGGAGCCTATATTAAAATAGACAAAAAAAAATAAAAAAAAAAACAATTATATATTATCTATGATACAAATGGTGGTTAATGGTTATATCCTTCAACTTGTTGATTTTGTGATATATCCTTAACATGCTGATTACCAACATTAATCAATATTAGGTATCGATATAAATTAATTAATTTGTATCAAATGAATATATTTTAGATATATTATACATTTCGCTGATTTTGTGACTTCTCATAATGAAATACTAAATGTATACACATCTGATATTTGGGTGCTTTTTACAGATGGAGGCAGAAAAATTGAATTTTCGGTCACTCGTTGTTGAAAGAAACTCGTTGAAAAAGACTCGTTGTCTATCACCTTTATAAGTTGGTATAGTAGAGTAAAAGTGACAGTAGCATACTAGGTAAATTAGTATAGTGCATTCAGCACAAGGCGTCCATTAGAATTGGGTTCGAAAATTAACTCCACTCGGTCTGAGTTTCGTGCCGTCTCTCTGTGTGTAGTATAGTGCAATATACTGCAAAAGAAAAAGTGTTCTACAATAATTACCAGTCGTGCATGATAAGCTGGTGAATATGTAGGCTACTAATTTAGATTCTTTTTGTATGCGCTGTCAAAAGGCTGGCGGACCAAATGGTCTGACAGTTTTTTGTCACAGTCCCATTGCAACACGTGACTCATTTTGTGTACAAAACATAATAAAATATGCCAACATCACATGTCTTTCGAGGCACACCATCAAGCCATGCACGAAACTAAATGAGATGTGCTGGATAAAAAAACGATTGTAGAAGGTCGTCGACACCTCTACTGGAATACTCAGCATTTCACGGCTCTCGACCCATCTCCATTTACCTCCATCCGCTTCGAGTTCCGAATCGTAACCACAAAAAATTAATCAATTTAAAAAACATGTTTCGGTTCGGTATACGCCCTTAGTTTTTGCCAGGTGTTTTATCTTTATATTTTGGTAGGTAGCTTTAGGTATCTTGCTTGGTACTGTGTCCGAAGTACAGAGCTGTGTTTAATATAATAATTGTGCTGTAGGTCTCATGCCCACTGCCCGCTATTACATATACATAAAGGCTATAATTGGTTACATTTGCAATTCGCGTACTCCTATTTCTTCCATTTTAATTACAAAAAAAAACCTTGACTATATTTTTAAGTAAGTATATTTATGTTTGTAGATTTGGTCGTCGGTTGCGAAATTTTACATGTTTTAACACATTATCAGTTTCAATAGATTTCCAGACGTGTGAAAAGCTAGTTTCACTGATACCATTTTTAATAGCCGCGTGAACAGCGGCACGCAACATGTCGCCGGCGGCGGCTGACTATTCTAAATATTTCAACGTGTCTCCTAGTTCTCCGGTCGCGATGACATTGTGTGGAGTGTGAACAAAGCGGTCACAACATGCGTGAACGATTTAAACAATATCCCCTCTTAGGCAGAAGTGCGAAATATCGCGAGTGACACCCTAAACACTAAATAAAATACAATCTTCTTTCTTTGTTACATCGATATTGTGGTAAGTTTACTTTAGTGAAATAAAGACTTGTGAATTAGAATTCTAAATCATGTTTTTTTTGCGTTGAGTTTGTCAGTTCTTTAAGCATATAAGTGTCAAATCGAACAACAATCATAGCGAATTGATTTTAGGTATTATATTTTGCTGACCAGTTAACGCTTATTGCTCTCAACATATTTCAATTATCATGAATCATAGTGAATCTAATGTACATAAATTATTCAACGTAAGTATATAGTGAATGAGATGAGATAAGAGTCTGCGACTACTATAATGACATCATCAGATACTAAAGTATATTATATTATACCGAGCGATGGATTATTGCGCCGCGATATGTCCGGCCCCATATGTCAGAGACAGATCGGTAGTTCTCCAGTCTATACTCTATGGCATTAAGATCTTGATCACGTCTGTTTTATGACTTTATTCGGTAACCTGTCTGGTACTCCCGTTTCCGTGTACGACATTTGTGTGGTGTAGCATTATACTACAACAAAGTTATTTGGAAATCAAACTTTAAAATATGTATTTGGTTGGTAGAGTACTCAAAATGGAGTTTAATCCGACACTGGTTACATGTATCTGAGTTTCTGCATTGTAATACAAGAGTTTGATATTTGGAACTAGCGTAATGAAAAGGTTAAATTTTGGAACTTTATAATATATCCGTGTTAATATATTCATGCATACCTACATATACCTATAAATCATAACTGTAGACAAATATCTACCATGTTTCCTCGTTCAGCTTCATCGGCTGTCCCGATATTGATATTTTTTTTATATAATGTCTTAAACAATTACTTCCAGTAGTAGATAGCATTGTGACCCATTTTTTAAACCAAATAAAATGATCAAAATTCCCACAAAATCAAATTCTTAATAAAAAGCCTCGTAACTATTTGCTTTATTTCTACAATAGTAGGAATCAAAATAAATACTCGTACTAATAGCGGTTTAAAAATTTCATATTTAAAGTTTGTTGTCTACTTTCTTTCACAAGAAAATAAATACATTTTCTATGAAAAATGTTTAAGTATTTCATTTCATAGAAAGAAATATTGCATAAATTACAACTATTATTATTTAGATTAAATAGAATTGAAAAAAAAAACTGACAGTCAAAAGTAAATTAATTACAATAATAAATCACTCAATACATATTACGCATCACATGTAACCAAGCTTGTGTAAACCGAACTATCATTTCACCATGGTCTTGACTGCCACAAAGATTACCGAATCTTGCTGCATAATTACTCTTGTCAAACAAAACTATGCTAAACGAAAGTCTAATTTAATTTTTACGCTGACGAACGTTTTCAAGTCTTCATTGGCGTAGGCTCATAGTAATTACAGTGTTACAATATTCCATGCCATGTGTTGCATGAAGTGACGGTGGACGACGAAATAGGAAAGTGTATGTTAATGACAGATGATTGTAGTAATGACTGACCACACGGTAGAAGTGACAGCTGGATGACGCAATAATGATATGCCGTCAGGTTGTGTCATGGGAAGATAAGTTCTGGAGGTTTAGAAAACATTAATTAATGCGTGACAGGAAAAAACAGCGAAGTTCCATAACTTTGTGAACTAGTAACTCATTTGATAAAACAAATACATTATTTTTACGGTAAGATTTCCACCTAAAAGATATTAAAACACTTTTTCATCACACTTACTCGTAAACAGTGTCATTACGTGCAGGTAAATCAGGTGCTAAGACCTTAAATTAATCTTACGGGCTTTTTCATTGTAAATTCTACTTTTCTCAGAGCAAAGCGCGCGTTCATAGAACTCCTGGGCGGTAATGACGCGCCTATTCTATTAACGAATTAGCGAGCTATCACAATTTGTAAATAAGCTAAAATTATTTAATTCATATTTCAATTTTCTCTAGATACCAAGCGCCATCTAGCGGTCGCGTTGTTTTCTCTACTATTTCCATAGTGTTTTGGTGAATTTTTTTTTTACGCACATTTTATTTTTTTATTTACTCGCAAATGTGATGAAAAACATTGTGTGTAACACGGAAATAACAAACTCTACTTCAAAATAGCCTCTCGTTAGTAATTTTATGCTCACCACCCTTAATACACAAGATACTATGGTGATTTAATGAAATTGATGTTTTAACGATAATTTTATCTTAATCTTGACAAGCGAAATTGTTTGCGTAAATGTACCGCGTCGGATTAACTAGTTCTTTCTATATTGAGATCAGAGGAATCAGACCAGCCGAGCAAATGGTATCAACGCAAAGCAAATGGACATGGTAATGAAATTGCCGTGTTAATTGGCTCTTGCGATGCTGCTATCTTATCTGTGAAATAATCAGTGTAATATAGAACGTATGGGAAGTGTGTTGGAAACCTTCTTCCATTTCCAATTTACTCTGTTTGTATTGGTAATTTATTCTTTCATCAAGCTTTATGAAGTTGAGCGGTAAGTTTGCTGAAGATAATTACCTTACGCCGTCCGCTGCCACAAGGACAGCTAGTTTGACGAGTTAGAAATGTCCATTAAGTAGAAAGTAGTGCGTACTGCGGCACGGACCTCGGTCAATTCGCTTGATAGGGTTATAAATTATACAATTTAAATGATTATATTTGATACAATTGATATTCTATCCACGTGACGCGCATCCTAAGAATGCGTACAGACTTTTACGTTGCCTCACAGCACAGTCACAGTACGCACCAATTTGTATGTCGGTATTGCCATATTGATTTGGATTTTAAACATTGAGACAGACAATTACTGCAAACAGAATATTCAGGAACACGCTCTTACACTTACTAAAGCGTTACTTGGGAATTAAGGAATCAATCGTTTGAAGTTCCATAAAAATATATTTAAAAAGAATCTTAAAAAATATTTTATAAATATGTAATATATAACAACATTTATTTTTCTTTAGTTTCAGTTAGGTACTGTTAAACCGGAGCTATGATTAGCGTGTCTCGGTCGGATATTTATTGAACAAGAATACAGCATTCGTAAAGAAGCCAGGTAACAGATATAGTATAAAGAACCAGCACGCTGATGTAACAGTGGGCTGGGCAGGTTACATTTATCGTAGACCCGACAGTCGTTTCGACAGACAGACAGAAAAAATAGACGCTAATCAGGGTATTATTAAGGGACCAGCGACTTTTATGCCATCATGCGTAACAGAACGGCCTCGCTGCTAAGCCGTGTGCGTGGCAACCTGAACAGTCTTTTGAATGCAGCATCGAAAAGGATCGATTGCCCAATTTTGCGACAGTTTGTAAGTGTACATTTGTAAATTAGGATCTAGGATATCTCTGAGGGATAGGTTTAGGGAAGTTAATATGTTAACTTTAGCGTCGCAGTACAAATATGAAAATCTTTTATATTTACATAAAAATATTTATTGAAATTTAAAAAAAATAATTTTTTTTATTTAAAACATTGATTGTATTTTTAGTTTTAATGATTTTTTTAAAGGAGTAACTATCGAGTTTCTTGCCGGATTTTTTTGGGAAAAATCAACAACATTTTGAACCGGTTGGAGATTTCAATAATATTTCATAACTTTCAGGATTCAAAAGTGATTGTAAAATACTAATTTGAATAAAACATTTTGACTTTGACTTTGACTAGGTACATATAAGACGTCTTACGTGAACACAATAAGAAAATATTTTTTTTATATTATAATTTAAATGTTTATATTTTATTTTATTTATACGACTAACATAGTTTTTAAGTATCTCTGTTACTAACACATTATGGACCATGGTCTGCGATTAAAAAAAATGATTATATTATTTTAGATTAAACTCTCATTCCCCACTGTTGGGGCACGGCCTACCCTCACCGAAGGCGATTTGGGCCATAGTCCACAGGCGGGCCTAGTGCGGATTGTTGACTTCACATATAACTTTTTTTGGTGTATACTCATTAGTTTCCTCACGATGTTTTTCATCATCGAAAATCCAGTGAAGTGAATAATCAATGTTCTTGAGAAATTAAGAAAAAGACTCATTAATAGACGCCGGGCTCAAACCTCCGCCCCCGAAATCAAAAATCCTAGGTCATCACCGACTTCCCGACCTGCACATGGTATATGTTAATAATTCCGTTATTCAGTAGAGGGAAACTTTTTAGGGATAAATATAAGTAGTAGGAAGCCTTTGAGGGATAAATATAGGGTGTTGCGCAGACGCAACGGCGCGGGCGGGCGGCGGCGGCGGGCGCGGCACGAGGCACGCCCGCGCCAATGTTTATGTCAGTGGACACGCAATAAAGCTAAATTCGGTATTTTGAGCTATATCTGTGTTGCTTTCACGCCATTTAAATTGTTTAGTCTGTTTTTGATTCTTAGTAAATATTTATCAAAATACTTAACAACACTTTCTTAACATTGGTGTCAATGAGTGTTTTAAAATAGCATTTAATCTAATGGTTTATCTGAATGAATAATGTTTTCTCCAAATAAGATTATTAATTTTATAACAAACAAGCCTTTTCCGGCGGCATCGCCCACGCTAAATCCTTTATAGTCGTGAAATTCATATGGAAACTGCTTGATTAAGTATAGTAATATAGTTTGTTATTGCAAGCTTTAGCTATAGGAATTTGGCTGCAGTTATTTCTACGAGCACATATATTTTTTCGGGATAAATGTACCTTTGTGTTAATTCTGGGTATATGGGTATAAGATATTAGCTATCTTCATTCCAACTTTCAGTCATATCGCTTCAGTTTTTGTGGCATGGCAAAAAAAAAACCTCCTCCTGCGAACGCTTGGGTTGTGGAATGAGTTCCCTGCCAAGGTTTTCTACAAGGAGTACAGTATGGAGTTCTTCAAGAATAAGTAACTGGATTTCTGAAGGGTCGGCAACGCACTAGTGATACCCCATCCCTGGTGTTGCAAGCGTCCATAGGCTACGGTGACCGCTTACCATCAGGCGGCTTGTTTGCCACCTTAGAGGTAAAAGAAAAACAAAAAAAAACAAACAAACTCACCAACTGTCCCAACTGTCGCATTTATTATATTACTAGGATGTATACCAAAATGTATTTAAAACTTTGAGACATATATTTAGAATGAAATCGATTTCACTTTGTCAGTATCAAGAAATGGTCACTAAAACCTTTTACTTATACCCATATAAAATTGTTATTCCACTATTCTACGCTATTTGTTATTCCTAATAGCTTACTGTTATGGTTGTTGCCAAAAGCATTATCTACCTATTTTTACTCAAATTTATACGATTGGTAGTTGATGTTAATGGTTTCGCTCCATTTGATTATTTATATATCTGTCCATTCCGAGAAAGTACATTCTTTCTTCTCTAAAAAACAAGTGAGATAAAGTTTATTTATTTGGAGAAATACAGATGAACAAATTTGACCTATATACAATAATGCGAAACATAATACTAGAATTAAGTAATTCTCTACAACTTTCCTCATTAAGAATATAGAGTTTAGAAGTAGATCTTAGTTACATTTGTAAGCGGAAGATTATATTTCAGATAATTGTTTTTTTTTATGTGAATACTTGAAAAACGTTCCCCATTTCAATAGCCTTGTGCATTTGTGTTTCCCCTTTCCCCACTAACCCCTCTCACCTTTAGATCTTTACGAAAACTTAGCCACCTAACGGAAGTGCGCAGCACTTGAGTGACAATACCATAGAATATTTAGACTGGGCATCAGTTTATCATAACTGGTAATTTCATATTAAATAAACAATTTTATTCTTAGGTTTAGGATTTAGGATATATTTGAATTTCGGAACAAAGTACGTTATACTTACTTTGATTTGAGAATGAGGAAACTATAAACCGAAAAAGCGGCACTTTTTTCGAGACACCGCTACTTCACAGCCATGCGCATGCATGCATTCGCGAAATTCTATGTCTTTTGAACTTTTTGACGTTTTTTGCACATATTAATATCATAAATGCTAGAGTGTCTCTGTGTCAGTTGGGCTAGCCTCTGAGCCGATTATAATAAAACTTTAGAGGAGAACATAGCTACTTATAAATGTCAAGTGTGAGTAAAATTAGCCTAGACAGGGTAAATAAGAAATACAAACACTGTGTGAGAGACTGTGTGCTATTTACGATAAGGATAATCAATAAACGTTATTGAAAAAAAAGTTCTACATCATTGAAGAGTGCACTTCACTTTCACATGTGTCTTAGTTTTAAGTCGATTTGTCATAATCACTCAAAGTTTATATGGATATTTCTATATAAATATGCTACCTACATTTTGTTATTTTAATTCAAAACCAAAAGTGTTATCAAAATTCTGGTTCTAGAGAAACAAGGAGAATATATTAAGGAATAATATATATTTTATTTAAAATTATAGGTATAAGTTGTAAAATCAACGTTTATTTTCGAGAAGGCTCTTACGGTTAGGATAAGAATAAGAAAGCCATTTAAGATTGTTACTTTAGTTAACGTAAATTATATAGTATGCAATAAAAGTAAGAAGGATGATTTAATTAAAGTAATTTTAAACTATTAAATAGGTATATTAAAAGAAAGCTGTGGCCACGAAAAAGAAAGGAGTAAAATTTGTTCAACCAGGAACGTGTTTGATTTGATTACCTAGTTTGGCTCTAGATCAAACTATGGTCGTGCTCACCTTCATGAAATATTTAGATTGTACTGGACTACATCTGGATTTATCAATGACATAAAAATCTGGGACAAAAAAAAGTTGACATCATTTACCGGAACATAAACTGTCAAAAATATGTTTCAATAGATAATGCTATATATTTTAACCATTCATACAAACCCATCCTCTGTCTCTAATTCTAAAACTCCAAATTTCAGCTGATACCTGTATGCAGTACATCCCGTAACTTTTTACATAATTCTCGGGTTTTTTGTCTTTGAAACTTAGCCAAGTTCATAGTTTGATGTTTACCTGCAACAAAGGAAAAAAAAACTAATTAGACATTTACCACGATTACGTTACCACAATTGACGCATGAACGTAGTTGTTAATTAAATCTACGTACTCATAATAACTGAACATGAGTGAAAATCACGCTTGAGCTGACGTGGTCTACCGGAAGACCTATCCACTATAGGTCTTCCGCTAGATCACGCACACGTTTCTTAATAGCATTATAGACACGTGTACTTACGCAGTAGGGTTTAAGGTTTCATTACTGTAAACTAGCCTGATGCAGTCTGCTTACCCTAGGCACACCTTTATGATAAATTAAACAATTATGTCTGAAAATAATGAAAGAGCACATAATGACAAAATCGTCTTTAACTCTTTTGACATTTATTTGACGAAAAAATGCTTTCTTGACACATCAATTCCCAACCCAAACTGGAAAAACTGAAAGTATAAAGTGTGGTCACTCACTGGATGGGTGATCGCTCAGCGGCACACTTTTTTGTTGTTTATACTTTTTAAGTATAGAATGATTTCGGGTTAAAAAAACCAAATACGGGGTTCGACATGAATTTAACCGCTTCTTTAACAAGTTTACTGGCACCGGAAAAATACATCTGCTATCTGCAATCAGCATTCAATATAAGTAATACCAACATTTAATCCTTTCTTTTATAATGTTGCCCCCAGGCATGCCTTCGATTGGTGTGTGGCATGTGGAAATTCCAATAATTTAAATAGTTTCAACCTCAAGATATACATACAATAAAAAACATGGCTTTATAGTATATTTAGTACTTTTTGTACTAGTTACTTAAAGAAGAAAAAAAATTATAAAAAAAATACCGAATTATTCAATATTATTACTGCTGAAAATGCTGTGCACGTCATACAAGCTGTTAACAAAAAAAAAATGTTTAGGTCTAAAAACTCGCTGAATATTTTGAGAATTCGTAAATACACAGTTTTATGCAGCCGTTTGCGGATTCGGTACTCCGATGCTCACTACTAAAAGTAATGTTATCCGTAATCATTACCGTAAATCCTGTCAGTATCCTAACTTACTTCTAATCCTGAATTTCAAAAATCTGGAACAGATAGTCGTCCTATAGGTGAGATCCGAGACGTTATCACCGCTCACCGCTTTTCTTCTTAACGATTATTTTTTGTTTCGTCAAACTTCAAGACCTACCAATTTTACCAGTTGGTTAGCTGGTTTTTCTCCGGATTTCTTAATTACAAATTCAAATTACGTTAGACAAACTCCGACTCGTTCCATTTAATACTGTGAGCTCTGAGCTTGGTTGTTTCTACATAAGTTATTAGGTTCTACGTTATCATCCTGCTACAGTAAAACGTATGTATTTCCTGCAGCACGAGTCAATCGGCGTGGGAACATCGGAGCGGCGGCGGCGAGGCGGCGCGGCGGCCACTAGGGACTGCTGCTGCCCGGCGGCGTGCCCGGAAGCCAACGGGACATCGTATCGCGCTGTATATTAGCTCGGCGTACGGCGCCAATGCTAATTAATTTAGCGGCAACACAGCCACAATTTGTAAAGTTCCTCACCCACTCGCATTAACGAGAGTGGTCGATAGGTTTAGTGACTATTTCATAGTTTTGTCGCTCAGCTGTCAATTGTTTGTAGACATTAACAGTAACATGTTAAATGGATATTATATCTGACAAAAAGAATTGACACGTTTCATGTTACGTGAGTTTTAGTGCGGCATTACGTAAAGAATACCAAAGTTTATCTGAATAGTTGTAAAGTTCAATTTTACTTCAAATCACTTTATTTAGTTTATTTTGTGTTGTTACAAATCAACAACGAACTTTTATTGTAGTATTGAAATAAAAATATATATTTTTAAATACATTTAGTTATCTAAAACACAAAAACAGAAATATGTTGCCTTACTAGGGCTACATCATTCGGTGTTTATTATTTAGTAAGGCGAAATATTTCTGGTTTTGTGTTTTTTATAATTAAACGTAGGTATTAAAAAATATTTATTTTTATTTTAATACAACAATAAAAGTTGTTAAGATTATGGTAGATCGAAGATTTGATTTGAAGAAGAAGAAGATCGAATAAATTATAGTTGTAAATTATATTGAATCCATATAAATATTATAAATGCGAAAGTAACTGTCTGTCTGTCTGTTACCTCTTCACGCTTAAGCCGCTGTACGTCCGATTAAGATGAAATTTGGAATGAAGATAGTTACTTATTTGCTGTATTTTAAAATTAATATAGTAACTAACTTTTTCCGCGGTTCCACCCACCCTAAATCCTGTTTTCGGTGAAGGATTTCAACGGTACCTCCTCAATTATAGAAAAAAAACCGACTCACACTTGACGTTTTCAAGTGGCCTATGTCGTTCCCCGGGACTCAAACTACCCCATGCCAAATTTTCCCGCGGTTCCGCCCACCCTAAATCTGGTTATCGGAGTAGGATTTCAGCGGCAACTCCTCAATTATAGAAAAAAACCGACTTACACTTGACGTTTTCCAGTAGCCTATATCCTTCCTCGGGACTCAAACTATCTTCATGGCAAATTTCATCTTAATCGGTACGGTTGCTTAAGCGTGAAGATATACCAGACGGACAGATATTTTGCATTAATAATATTAGTATGGATATACATGGGTTAACTGACTTCTGAAAAAGAACGTTTTAGAAACTTTATTGCTTTTATGTCAAAGATTGTATGCTACACGTATAATTTATAAGATGTGGTTTATCTTAACACAAACGTCACGCATTTCACTCTGTAAATTAATTAATCACGTCAAAACAAAATGCCAAGCTCCGTAATAATTTCTCGTTTGGCATTTAATATATAGGGTGCGAAAAGCTTACAAAGCAGATCGTTATTTATTCGATACGGTTAAATAAACTAACTCTCTCCGTTATTTACATTTAAAATGAGATTTTTAAGCAGTTATACGATAAAAGGGACCATAAAAACTTCATTATCCCTTTGAAGTTCGTTACTTTTTCTCGAAATTAACAACAGTCAATTATAAAATGTTACTACTCTGTCTGTCTATCCATACTAATATTATAAATTGCAAAAATAACCCTGTCTGTCTGTCTATCTGTTACCTCTTCACGCTTAAAGCGCTGTACCGATTAAGATGAAATATGGTATGGAGATAGTTTGAGTCCCAAGACAGTACATAGGCTAGTTGAAAACGTCAAGTGTAAGTCGGTTATTTTTCAATAATTGAAAAGCTTCAGTTGAAGTACGACACCGATAAACGAATTTAGGGTGGGTGGATCTGCGGGCAAATTTGGCATGGAGATAGTGTGAGTCTAGGGGAAGGACATAGACTACTTGAAAGCGTCATGTGTGAGTCGGTTTTAAACGTCAATAATTAAGGAGTTGCCGTTGCAATCCTAAGCCGCTAGCAAAAGCTAGTATTATATAATTTATAAATACTTTCAGGCCACTGACCAAATTTAGATTTGGTGCCCATTATCTTGTAGGTTTGTTTTATTGGGGAGTTTTTCATCTGTCTGTCCTTGTCCTGTCCATCTGTACTTTAAATTTAATAAGCTTATAAGCTGTTGGCTACAGATGATCTGTACGCTAAAAAGCCGGCAGATTTTATTTATTTTTAAGGTGGGTGCAAAGGCAACAATCTATCTGAGAAAACACGATAGAAGAATCGACTCCGCGTAATCGTAGGTATTAATTTTATTATATATATTATATTCCATGGGTTTTACTACTAACATTAACATCGCGACCACCAAAAATGGGCCTTATTACGATATATCAGGTGTAAGCTGTCTAAGAGTTAGGTAATGCAGACTGTTTTAGTTGCAGCATCAGTGTGCCTATTTTTTTTTAATCTACAGACTCATATTTGATCAAAATTGTCATGTTAGTTCAGAACTCTACGTAGAATCTACGTTGTCTATCAAACTTTCAGTTGTTGTGACGGATAGAAGTTATATAAACTCAGATAACATATTATAAATATATCTATTGTATGTTTAAGATCTATTGACACTCTAAGAGAAAAGCATATTATCTGGAAACCGCTAAATGTATATCTCACCAAACATAGCTATAAGAACTACATATTTCGGTTAACAAAAAACACACACACTCACAGATCACAGAGGCCCTACACCAAATTGAAACTTGTAAAACCCTTAGTATCAAAAACAACGAAAAACACTTGTTTGCTATGAACTAAGCTACAAAACGTAGAATTAAAAATGCATTCACCAGCAGTTTCTGAAAAAGAACCGCGTACGGTAGCAGTTTCTAAGGACCCTCGAGGCTTTGTGGTGCGCTCTATCTCTGAATAGCTGAACAGCCCTTAAGCGATGCCTGCCGTAGTTAAGCGGAGAGCGCTGCATCGCCGAGTGCAACGAGAAAGAGGGCCAGACGGGGTCACTGACCGGCGGTTGGGGCAGGTCATGATAAAAGCCCTTTCGACGCTGATGTAAGAGATAATGTCGTAGATTTTCAGGCCACAAGTACGTTGACGTATACTTTGTAATCACACATGGCAGGAGATAACGAATTATTACAGGGTACTGTTATTTTGGGAAATATAGTACTAATTATAAGCCAAATAATTACCAGACAATTAAAATATATTATAATTTTTTTTATACCACTAAGGTGTCAAACAAGTTTACGGTTCGCCTGATGGTAAGCGGTCACCGCAGCCTAAGGAAGCTGGAATCGTGTTGCACACCTAAGGCATCACTCGCGTGTTGCCGACCCTTCAACAATCGAATATCTTCTTTATTGAAGAACCCCATACTGTTGTCCTTAGAGAAACGCTTGACAGGGGATCTCATTCCTCAACCCATGGTTTTGCGGGAGATAGTTTCTATGACACCGTACTGTACCGTACGTGACCATTTAGGTACTAAGGTGTGAGTATGAGTTCCCTGCCGATGGCGAGAGGTGCGATTGTACAAAGTAGCCGTGGGTATCGAACAATTCCTCATAACAAATCCCATTATACAAGCGGTAGAACACATACAGCCCGTCTTTAAACCGACGAAAACTTACGACTTGTAAAGCAGCAACCTTTGCCCTGAGGTGAAGTACTGCTTCGCTCTGTTGAGTATTATAAGTTTTCTTGAGGCCAGCTCCACCTTGCCTTACAAATGATCTCGGAACTGAACATCACTGGATATGTCAACACCAAGGATCTCAATGCTCTTGGAGATGGTAAGGGATGGGGTTCGGAATTGTGGGACTTAAGGGAATGGGGTTTTCTTAGCGATGAATGCGCAGATTTATGTCTTCGTAGAGTTGAATCGTCGCCATTTATAGACCCTGGACAGAGTGGTCTCGATTTTAGACACAATTTAAGTTTCCCGCGCTTTTCCTCCACAACGGACGTAACTGCTTTGGGGCTTTTTTCTACTATTTTGTTTACTTTTAATTTTTAAGTGGTGTTTTTGAAGGGTTTTAATTGTTTTATTGTAAATTTGTACAGTAGGAATTAGCTTAGCCAGTGAAAAAAAAGGCTATTGAAGCTTTCAACATAATTTGTTTGCTATTCCTCAGGAACTGTACGTTGATCAGGATAAAATGCCTCAGTAACTTCCGTCTCTTCAATTATCTCTTCGGGAAATTACGGTCCATCGTTGCTACGTTGTGTTGATGCAACACGAATCACGGACGACCATTTGTAGCATGCGCGATAGAAACAGGGATAAAATGGATTTCATAAAATTTTCCTGCACTGTTTTTTACAGAATCATAAAAATGTCTACGTGCATTTTAGGTAAACCAGTGCAAAATTACTTTGTAGTTGGGGAATAATACCTTTATCTGACGTTTTGGCTAGATTACATACACCAGCCTTTTGATTACGGACTGATTCATATATGCGTTTATTCCCGTTATTGATATTGTATAATAAATAATATGAGTTAAGTTACTTTGTAAATTTTTAAGAAGTAAAAACTTTCTCATTGCAGAGGACTTTCCAAGTCAAACTTTTTGTTATATATACAAACACAAGATTTTATTTAATTTGTCATTTAAAAGCAATATTATAAATCTAATAACTTACGTATAACAAATGCAAAGAAATCTCAATAAGAAGGCAAAAGTAGACCAGTAGCACGCACATAATCCATAAACTAGCGTTTATGAATTACGATAATCACACAAAATACCATTTAATACGTACCATAAAAACTTAAAGTAGATTATATATTCTTATACGTTTAAGTAATTACAATTATTTTGATGGCATAAGATGAGCATGTATGGGCATTTGACATGAAGAGTTAGAGAACTGGTTAGCAATAGCGACACTGGACCGTTAGCGGATGTCGTGGTACTTGAGTTGTTATGGGCAATAAACAAATAATAACTGAATTCAATAGCGTATTATGATCATATGATAGAATGTTGCGTAGACATATTATAGGAAATTATGTTTCAATTACATTATACAAGTACATTGATTGCTTTCACGATGGATAAAAGCTACAGTAATCTTTACTAATATTATAAAGAGGAAAGATTTGATTGTTTGTTTGTTTGTTTGTTTGTTTGTTTGTATTGAATAGGCTCCGAAACTACTGGACCGGTTTAAAAAATTCTTTTACCATTAGAAGCCGACATTATCCCTGATGAACATAGGGTACTTTTTACCGCGGGACAATGCTTCATTCCTACGGGTAAACGGGTACCGTTGTCCTATACAACGGTTAGCAAGAATTATCCTTCCGTACTTATCTTTTACACATAACTTCTAAACGGCTGAATCGATTGGGTTGAAATTTAAAATTGGTATTTCGATGGTATCCTGGATGATTTCAAAATACAATTGGACCCGGTAGGTGGCGCTGCTGTCGGTATGCCAACTACTAAACGGCTTGACCGATTGGGTTGAAATTTTGTATGTGTATTTCCATGGTTTCACAAATATTTGATTGTTTGTATTTTTCTATTATTGAGGAGTTGCCGTAAGAACCTACGTCGATAACGAAATTTAGGGCGGGCGAAGCCGCTGGCAGAAGCTAGTTGTAAATAAACAAGTTAGTAATCTTATTAATTTCTGCGGTTACACAAACCTATACATAGTGCATAACAGGTTATGATATACCTAACTAAAACCACATGAAAAAGTAACATCTTATATGAATTGACTTTTAGTTAATTAGAATACTGACTACATAAAGACCCTTATATATTACTACTTACTTGCCAGCCTTCATACGTACTACTGAGGCCATAGTCCACACTTATATTAATAAACACCCGTTATATGCTTACCCAGTCCAAATTTTTCTACCATTCCACCATTAGAATATTTGAATAGTTTAATAGATATCGAATGACAAACTCCAAAAGGAATACTGTTTTCAATAAACACACATAAATGTCTACAGCTACTTGGTAGGTATATGGAAATAACATTTAATAAAAACAACAGTATTAGCATTTCCTATCTCTGCATTATTTTATTCGAAGCAGAATAATCTATACGTCATAATTTTATTGTACGTAAATATGATAACACAACGATAAACATAATGTACAATGCTCACACATACTTAAAGAGTGCTAATCTAAAGGGCTACTATTCTCACAAGCCCTTTAAATTCTATGACCCTATATACTCTTTCGCAACAATGAACCACACGGTCACTCCAGCGTTTTTAATAGAGACTTGCGCAATAGAGCACTTCAACACTCTTTGTGATGAGTGTGCTATTAATTTTAATATGCTCTCTAAGGAACGCGATATGAGTTCATGCGGAAAAAGCTGCAAAGAATAGAATTAGTTAATTAGTGTACTTTATCTGCTGGCGTACCTCAGGGTGGTGTCTTTTCACCTCTCCTATTTTCTATATTAACATCCATAAATGGGCACAATTTAATGGTCTTATTGTGAATCCAAAGAAATATTTGACCTATTATTGACCCTGATACTTAGATACTTTTCTAAGCTGCTACAGAATACATCACGTTACCCAATTATTTACGATGGCACTCCCATTGAATATGATGAGATAGTAAAAAGTCTAGGATTACTAGTTAATCATAAAAAAATAAAAAGTAAAATTAGGCTTTCTCATATTCCTCTATTTCCACTTGACTATGCAGAAGTTTTCTATGTAGATGCCAATGAGGAGCTACTCAAAAAAACTTCAAAGGCTTCAAAACTTGGTCATCGGTGTTATTTACGATCAGCGCAAATTTGATCATGCATTTAAGTTTTCGAATAAAATTATAATGGTTCCCAGTCCTATTTCGCTGAAATACTCGAGTCCTAACGGTACTTTACTCGAGTCTAGCTGTAAGAAATATATATAATAGAGATAAGCTGGCCTCAGCACATAGCCTTACCTGTATATGCTACATTCTTAATTCTGTACTAAATAGATTAAAAATTGTTATAAATCCACCTAAGTTCAGATACACTGTGTTATAGGCTCACCATCTGTCACGCAGGACTAAAGTGGTAAATGAAAAGACGATGGCCGCCACATTATGATGTGGGCGTGTTTCCAGCCAGAAACAAAAGCCGAAACAGTTTGTACAATTTTATCAAGGCCTTAAACGTGCATACAGAAATGGAAAAACTTTCAACTGAAACTATTGACAAATATAAGTCGAACAAAAGGAAATCTAGGTCTCATACATATAAAACCTATTTCAGAGAACTAACTTATAGCGTATATTTGCAAAAATGGCTGAGTGTTTAGATTATATAATATATCTTTAATAATTTATTTACGTACGTTTAATCGTTTAGTCTACAAGCAAGCCAAGCCTGCAGTGCTAGCGAATGATGCATTTCTTTCATGCTTACTTTATTTCAAGACCATAAATCTGTTTGATATCCAAAGAGTACAAGGTCTATAAATAGTGTGCATCTCCGTAGCGCAGCCCACGGAGCCGCCTGCAGATAGACGTGCACCAGCTCTGTATACAGGTCAACGAGTAATCGGTTTAAAATAAACTACACACCTGAACGGACGCGTCGCTTACGTATTCTAACACGAAACATGCAGTTAAGTAATAGAACGGAATACCCAGACACCAAGTGTCTAGTCGAGTCGACATCGTACCGCTTAAATCAAGGTTAAGATCAAATGTTAAGGTATATACATGTGAGACGTAGATAAATTTGATAACCAACTGTGATTTTCTTGACAGGAATTTTAAATAGTGCTAGCAAGACCTGAGAAAATAAATTTGAAAATTAGAGGTTAGGTAGATATGTCGTCTTTTAACATATATTAATAACAAGAATATACGTAAAAAAACGGGTTGCACTCCGGGAGTGCCGGCAGAAATGAAAACATACAACCGCGATATAACATTTTAACATGTGTAATCCGCACTTTCATCTTTCCATCAACCCAATTTCCTGTTACTTTTTATTCGTCTTATATAGTTTAACATTTATTTCCCATCATAAAAAAGTGCACAACGCCGCTAAAGAAGTTTTCACTTCAAAATCAATCTTTTTATTTTGCCAATTATCCTATATGGCGTGGCATTATGGTTTCCACTTGGCGAATTTATATGGCGTGGCATTATGGTTTCCGGCTTACGAATTTCAGATCAGCCTGGCGTGAGTTTATCATTTTTTACCCATACTAAAAAAAGTGAACAACGCCGCTAAAGAAGTTTTCACTTAGAAAAATTTGATTTTACTATTGTTAGTTTACTTTGATCGTTTAAGACCAGAGTATTTGTTAAGATAAATCAAACAAGCCCAAATTCGATGGGGTAGCGTCGTTTCGTTACGGAGGTCCTATGGCCACCTACCGGCTCCATCATCAGACCAGCTCCATGACATCATTCATTATATTGCATTGTCATCTAATCTACGTGTGTATGCCAAATTTTAAATCAATGGAACACCGGAAAATAGGTCAAATTCAACTTGCCAGATTTGATAACAGTGTTTCACATTACATGTGAAACTAAATAAAAGCTTAAAAATTAAAATATCCTGGCATAATTCGTCAAATAACTATCACTATGTTACATTAATTCAGACTTTTTTAGGGTAATTATTAATTATGTTATTGATTTTTAATATAATTGGTAACTGATTAATTTATTTTTGGTAAACATCATGCATTATATTAATATTGCTGATTTAGTTCTTAATGTTAACATGTTTGGCAAGTTACCTACTAACGTGAGGTTCTTCTCTGGTTATCTCATCCCTTGAATATTTGTGATCCTAACTAAATTTATCCGCTATCTACAATAATCATTTTTTACAACTCAAACTATTCAAAAAAAACAAAAAAACAATACAAAATCTATTCTTAGGATCATAGTAATCCAGAGGAATTACTTTTTATATGAGACTTAATCATATTCCCAAGTCGCTTTCTAAAGAACATTATGTTTTGACACTATTGCAATAAAGCAGGATTTGTCATTTGGGCTTTAAGGGAATCTTTTATAAGGTAATAAATAACAATGGCTCGTCTTTGGCCTTGCAGAAGTTACTCAGCGTCTCGCCGCAGTAAATTGTAAAATTAATGCTGTGACACACGATACGAACCACTCTGTAATAAACTACCAAATTAAAATATCTTGGCTACAAAATAACTTTTATTTTATATAATATATATATAATAAGATATAAAATATATAAAATATAAAAATATAATTATTTTGTATACTCGTTATATATATATATATATATATATTTATAATTATTTACTACCTGACTTGGCAGACGTTGTTCTGCTCTTTCCGTTACTTTTTACTTTATAGATATTACGTCGCATTCCTCGCCCGCGATATTTTACTTTTTGCGCGGCTCCTAAGGGTCGTAGCGTGATGATAAATATCCCATAAATAACCTTCCTCAAGAATTGGGCTACGAAATCCTAAAATAATTTTTAAATTCAACGAGTGCTTCCAGAGATAAGCGCGTTCAAACAGAAAAAAATCTTTTGCTTTATTATATAGTAGATAGTAGGTATAGATACAATAGTGTAAACGTGAATGTACACGGCTCATGTCACATCATATTTTAAATCCTTATTTTAAATTTGTTTATTCAAGTGATTTTTTTACATTTACAGCTGTAAATACAAAAATCAGTATAATCATAAATTGACTAGTTAAACTAGGCAAACTGTATTTACCCTATTTTTTCCTACTAACTTCTTAATAAAAACTATGATTTAGGCTCAATATACGAAAAAACTAATTGCACAATTAGATAAGAACGGAGAAAAAGAACTACATTTTAGCTTTCTTGTTGGAAACTAAAACATAGTTTCCTTGATTTTGGATTAACTAAACAAGACAAGTCAAAAAGGGGTGTATTTGTGCTGCTCTAAACTCAGAGTATTAATTTTATAAACAAACAGTTCTCAATTAAATAAAGAAAGATATAATAAATATATACATAAAAATAATGTATCTTCTTTTTAAAGAACACATAATATGATACAAGCTTTAGATATTATACCTAAACTGGAAAACCTAAATGGTTGATTTGAAACTTGTAATTACGCGTAGTTATAGGCAAGGTGCCGCCGCGGGAAACAGTATGTTAATACAGACAACGATTTATGATATTCCCAATCATGGGCACACTGGGTAACAGTAAAATAAAGGGGACGTATTCTTAATGTTTTACCCTAATTTATTTCTATTTGCTAAACTAAATTTTTTTAGTAAACAGTTCAAAGTTTGTTAAAATGTTACAACTGAAAGAGAAACGCGTTCTGTTTTGAACAATGATTGAGTGAAATCCTGATCTTTAACCAAAAAGTAATCCGTCAAAATGTTCATCAGTGTCTCGTGTTACTTGTACACAACGAACCGCAGACCTCACAAAGAGTTTCAAACGATATTATGCATCGTATATTATTCATTCTCACGTTAGATGGTATAAAATCAACTTTAATCGATTAACAACGATTTTAATTCACAAATACACTAATAAAAAAAAATGATGTATAGAGTCCTGCATGACTTGAAATATTTTTTTTATTGAGAACTCATGCTGCATTAGGTTGTGTTGGTTTTGACTCATGCGATTTTTGTTTTTTTTTATATTTGTAACTACTTACTCGTATAGCTTGTAAGTAATTGATAAGTCTAGTTATAGAGGGCCCACGAAACACGATCAAAAATAATTCACATATAGCACGGACGCGAAGCACAAAGAATTTCGTACACTGACCTTTTACTTTTTAGCCGATGTCAGTTGTCAAAATAGTAGTAATTTTTGATGACAGCGGTTGGTCATCGCATCTGTGCGAGCGGACGGCAAATAATTATGTGCGTGCAACACAGACAAATAGTGACCGGTCATTGAACGAAATTCTTCCTGCTTAGCGTCCGTGCTATAGCATCTAGGTATAATATTTTTTAATATAACTCTATATCACATTGTAAACATATGTATTATAAAAACCAGGATCGAATGTTGTGTAATAACTTACACCGGTTGTGTGGGGGTAACTGTACAGGTGAAAATAATTAAAACTTTGTCTTCCTACAGGTGTTAGCGTGACCTACTTTGAACTTTTATTTAGTAACGGCTGTATGAAAGCTTTCTTTTTAGTATTAACTTAGTTTTATAACTAGAAATTAGATGCTTTTAAGACTGCTGTGTGCATTCCAAAAGCTAGATAATTTCTAATGAGTCCACAATAAAAACCAGTCAGTAAGTTCTAAGATTGTGATATGATATTTCTAAGATGATGATATGATGTTCCATGATGATAATATGATATTCCTAAGTTTATGATGTGATGTTCTAAGATGGTGATATGATATTCCTAAGATGATAATGTTCTACACCACATCGGCGTACGCGCACCCTTTGGCCGCCTTGCAAACATATTTAATGAAGTCTTCCCTGACTTAGATATCTTTACTGCTTCAGTTAACAAGTTCACAAGTTTAGTTGCACATGTTTAAAATACCTATCATTCTAGATTTGTAATATTTCTAGATACAATATAAAAAATTGTATTTCCTACTTGTACTTAATAAATTAGTTAGTATAATTGATATTGTGTCGAGTAACACATTGAAACAAATTTGTGCATAACGTTGTGGGTTTTATAATAATAAATCTATATTAATTATTAATGATATCAGTTATTAAGAATGATAATGAATACTGTTTGTGGTCCCTAATAAAGAAAATAAAATAAGATAATGTTCCATGATGATGATATGATATTCCTAATATGATGATATGATGTTCTATGATGATGATATGATATTCCTAAGTTACTGATATTATATTCCTTAAAAATACTGTCTTATATTTTTGTGATAATTATTTCTAAGCCACCCCACGCTTTTGACCGACGCACCTATCCCAACTAAGACGAGGAATTAAAAAATGTGTACTTTTCCGTTTAAGTTGTGTACGTTCCTTCAGAATATACTGTATTTTATTTTATATTTTGTTATACAAATACAATTAATAGTAAAAGAAAAATATATTAGTTGCATATACGCTCTTCTGAATTTTTTTATATTATTTATTTATTTTATTTATTTATACATATTTTTGACGATAAATAACTGTTGGACATGCGCCTCTTCGACATATACATATGATGTACGAGGCAGGTGCCTTCCGGAATATTGCCGGCCTGTTAATTATACGGTTAATGGCTCAATAGTCGATAATATCTGCTATTAGCCGCATACTTTAGTACACTACAGCCGCCAGTAATCACTCAATTAAAATAAAATTAATAATATACGTATGTAGTGTAAGTGTATTTAAATAACTGAGCTTACAATTACCTATAAATACGTATGAACGTATTTATTTATTTACGTGGTGAATATTACTATCGGAAGTAATTGTGGCTAAGGCTTAATTAACCTAATAAATTCAATAATGAGGTTAAGTCGAGTTGTACGAAACCATTTTTGTTGTGAGGCTGCCACGTAACGTAAGTACCAAAGAAATATATTTTAAATATATATTAAAACATAAACTGGCCAGCCTTCACACGTCCCCACTGTTGGGGCTCGGCCTACCCTCATGAGCGAGGGTGATTTGGGCCATAGTCCACGCGGACGCGGGCCCAGTGCAGATTGTAGACTTCACATACGTCTTTTTTTTTTCTTGCCGCATGCAGGTTTCCTCACGATGTTTTCCTTTACCGAAAAGCCAGTGGTGTGATAAAATAACTCAGTGTAATGTAATGAAATTAAGTAAAGACTCATTGGTACACGCCGACCAGGGGTTCGAACCTCCGCCACTTGGGACGTGAAGTGAAATTTAAACCCCTCAACCACCACCGACTTATATATATTTATAACATAAAAAATGGGAAATATAAGTAGTTTAATATATTACAAAATCTTATTTTTAAGATAAAACTATGTACGTGAAAACGATTTTATATATAAATGTACATATATATTAAGAGAGCAGATTTTGTTAGTTTGTTTATATTTGAAGGATAATCATTGCACCTGTTTAAAAAATATTTAAGATTTTAAATTACAAAAAAAAACATTATTCTCGAATCTAGAGATGAACATAGACTGTATATTAAGTATATAAGGGAGATGGACTACAGTTAAAAACGTTCGCTGGGCCAGCTGATAAATAAATAAAACAAATTAACAAAGAAAGTAATACGGTTGTAAGTACAAGTCATAGGTATTATTTTACATTCTTTGTTAATTGGTTTTATGTGTAAATTCGAGTACGTTTTTTTTTATTTTTTATTTTCGAGGATTAAATTCGTGAGAAACACTCGTTTTCAAATTAAAATAAAACATTTTTAATAATTAAAAATAGAATATGCTCTATATAAGTCCAGTCAAATTAGAAAATGAAACAGCATTAATTGGTAGAGTTTTGAATTTTGGTGTACATGTTCATTAAGACCGACCGTTGTGCATACTAAAAGTCCCCATCGATACCTGTTGCGCTCGCACCGCCATCTTGAAAAAAAGGTACCCTTTTTCAGTTTTTTGCTTATATCTCGGCAATAATTATTAATACGATGAAATCGTGTCAACAAAAACTTTAACTTATTAAATTTCCTATAAAAAAGCTAAGATAGATAGAAACTAAATTATCTATATGACGAGGGTTTAGGACATTTTTACCCTAACTACATCGCGCAAAAATGTAGCTCGACATCCCCCCGTTAAAAATACTTATTAATATAATAATCAGGAGTAAACTTAATTTTGATAGTATGCTGAACTTCGTCTGCAATGACAGGAGGTAGAGAGGTAAGCGGCGGGAGAGCGCATCTACATTTGACCTCACTGTCTTCCTCGCGGTCATGATTGGTGTCTACTGGTGGTCGTCACAGGGATTAATTTAGTCTTTGGAAGGAAGGCATGGCGCTCAGGGTGTCGACTTCAATAACTTTATAGCTCCAGTTAACCTGGAGGCCAGGCTACATCCCTTCCATCGCGTTTTCGTGACTGCTCTTTCTTTAATACGCCTTTATCGAATAGGAGTCATAGGGACATATAATAACTTGAAGAAATTAAAAGCAAAATGCGTCTAGCTAACAGAAACCTAGGCTTACGTTATGTGAACGCGCTACGTCAAGTATTTCCAGCCCATGACTATTGGTAGTATTGCAGTACTATAAATCGGAATAAGTTACCTAAGTCTTTATGGGAAGTGAGGCACACCTAAGAGTCGATGATCAGCTGATGGCTAGTCATGGCTTTACGGCATTGATAGCCAGTCGCGGCTATTTCGTGGTACTTATATCCACCAAGTAGCCCCAAAACACATTCCGACCCAGCCCTACACATCATGTCACATAATGCATTTGCCTCTTCCCCCCTCCTTTTTTCTCTCTTTCTCACCCCCTCGTCTCTCTCTCTCTCTCTTGGTAGTTTCGCGGAATAAATCTAAAAAATATATTTGAACCGAAGATAAAACAAATAAAAGTAAAAGTAAAGTATATCGGCAGCAAAAAAAAAAAAATTTCCTCTTTAACGCCGGATAACAGCTAAAATACTAGAGATATTATAGCAATAGAGATAATATATGAGCTGTTTTAGAGGATATAAAATAATCTATAGTTTTTATATGCACATTTTTTCCGTATCAACAAAAATTGTTATATATATAAGCAAAAAACTAAAAAAGGGTACCTTTTTTCCAAGATGGCGGCGCGAGCGCAACAGCTATCGATGGGGACTTATAGTATGTTTAACGAAAGGTCTTAATGAACAAGTACACCAAAATTCAAAACTCTACCAATTAATGATTTTTTAGCCCAAAAATTTTTCTAATTTGACTGGCCTAAATAATAGTCTTAGAATGATTTTGTTGTAGCATGCAAAATTTGAATGAATATTACAAAAGTTAATTAAATTGTATCTCAGGATTGAAGAGCTATATATTATTTGCGTCGTATACTAATGATATGACAAAACTAAATAATCTGTAGATCTGGCTAATCTCTAGACTGGAACTACCAGTTGGATTAGAATAATTCTTTTTGGATTTGATAGCCCAATTTTGGAGGAAGGTTTATAGGTTGTATCGTCTCGCTATAGCCCTTGGGAGTGAAGCAGTAACGAAACGCGACTAGAAACAGTCAGTCTGAATTAATGCTAATCCACAAAGCAAAAATCTCATATATTAGTAGGAGCGCGGTCATCTGTAAATTCGTAATTTCTGAGAAAAGTGATTTGATAATGTTTAGGTCAAGATGTGTGATATATTTTGCAAGTGGGTGTCAGTAGGCAACTGGGCCCCACCGGTAAGTGCCGCCGCGTTCTCCGGATGCCGGCAGCCTGCGGCCCGCCCAATGTCAAATCGCTGACCGATGCGATGCGTAGATAGAGTCGTCAGATTCACGCGATACCACTGGTCACGTTCAATCAACGAGGTCACTGTGACTCGACTGATCTAGTTAATCTAACTAGCGTAGATTCAATCGTTCAAAATAACCCGACTGTGACAAAGTAGGTACAGATAAGCAACAACTTAAAAAAAAAACAGCTTTTATTTAAGGTTATTCCAAAGTGCTACCCACCCTTTTGGTCACCGATCATAAAACCGGGAACTGGCTCTAAATTCTGAGCTGAGATTACTTGTTCTTCCATACATTTTACTTTCAAAAACGGGAGACCCAGGTACCCCAAGACTATTTTACAATAAGCTCACTATATCAAATTAGCTCCGCTTTGATTAATCCTAAACTGCAAGTTACACTCTACTTCAAAGTTCTTTAGCATCGGCATAAAACTATTTAAGGCGTAACTATTTTCACGTAAAATAAGGAAGCAAATCGTGAACATATGGATGATTTACACTTAAACTTCAGTTCGTTAACCTTAAATAGGAAGTTACGTAATATATGAGGGACTGTGTAATTTCACAGCTCATGCTCTTGAATATTTTACATTAATCCGGAAAAGCGGAAATTCAACACTAACAATAACATATTCCAAAGCTAAAATTGTCGTGTTAATCTATAGAGGTATACATTTAATACATCATAACAAAATATTTTTGATTTTAAACAACAGTCAAAGCTGCATAATTAACTGTTAACTTGTGTTCAATTGAACTTATATCGTTAGGCATCTACTTAAATATAGATATTATTGAATCTATAATTTTATGAGCTTCTTAGATCAATATTAGTTTTCCTGTTGCCTTACAGTGAGTGAGAGTACTTCTAACTAGACATTAATGCTTAATATTGATGTGTCTATTCTAGTAATATGGTAAAGTGTCACATATCAGTAAGTTTTGTTTTTTAATTTGTTTGGCAACTATACTATTTTATATAAAATAAAACCTATTGGTTACTTAACTGCGACATGAACAAAATCTCTCTAAAGAAGCTTACAAATACTGTAAGGATTCCTATACCATCATCAGATAACACTTTTTCAACATCGTACGCTGTAATGAAAACCAAAATGTATCGCTGACAACACCACACTTATTGCATCGACAACCAATTCCTAAAAGGTATCTTTAGAATTTCTATTTGGAATCGATGTCGCATTAAATCTGCTCTTTACGAGCTTGACTTATTAAAAGGAAATCCTTATAGAACTATTTAAGTTCCATTGATGTTTAATATTAACTTTTAAAAATAATTGTCAGTAATTCTAATACTTTGTTTTAATTCTAAAATGTTTGTGTTTTTAAATACACAAGCTGGTATTTATAACACCGAGTAGTCAGGGGCTGAAGAGAACTTATGAGGTGACAAAGGGGAAAGACTTCCTAGGTTATGAGCAGATATAAATTGCCTCCTTCTCACGTGATCGAATCGATCACCAATTCGAAATAAAGTACGAATTCGAAACCTTACTTGAACGAAAATGTAGTTAAGCAATACTAGTAATGTCGAATCCGACATTTCTCTAACGCAAGCGGCTCGAACTGCTTCGAGTGGTCAGGACCGTTCGAGACTATATCTCGCATTCGAATCATGACAAATTTTGTTCAAAATGATTGGGTTCTAAACATTAATTCTACTCTAAGCTTAAAAAATATATTCTAAAATCTAAATGAAATGTCTACAATGTAGGTCAGAGTAACTAAAAGAGCGGAAAAAAGACTTTTATTAGCAAATATGCTATTTTTTATCTTTATTCCTTTCATTATACATTATTTATAAGTTTACAAATTTAGTTTAACTTATTATTTCCTTATTAAAAATGATGAAACACAAGTAAAATGTTGCTTCAAAAAAACATTTTGTAGTCACCTAAACCTTTTTTAATATATTAAAAGAGGTAAGCGTTTTAAAAAACTTTCAAATACTGTGCAACGGAACGTACCTCACAGCGTAACCGGTTCACAATGGCAACATTTCAACGACATTTTGTGCGAAGATTGTTTCGATTGATAGTGAGAATATAGCAAACCATAAAATGATGTCGACGTTCGAAATTATACGTCGAGATAGTGTCTTTCTAGATTATCTCTAAATCGAAATTTTCACGGATGAAGTGAGAATTAGGTCCCTGAAGTCGTTTGCGTTGCGTTCACGAATCCGTCACGACATTCTGGCGTGAACACAAGCTAATGGTCCGCCTGACGGTAAGCGGTCAATGCAGCCTCACTTGCAACACCAGAGGTATCTATTGGCGAGTAGGAACACTATTATTTTTACCGACACAGCAACACTAAAGCTACTCGACAACAGATAGCGTTGTTATGCAACACTAAAGCTACTTGACAATAGATGGCGTTGTTACAAAAAAAAAGGTCCCCAGGTACTCAATTTTATCAAAGTCACGAGTATCCAAATCGCGTGATCAAAATATCGCGCACGATTAATAAGGATAACGGGGCGTGTTGTAGTCGCATAAGTAGGTACATGGGTACTAGTATTTTGCTTTGAATAGTAGGTACCTACTTTGTAACAAATGACCGTGTAAACGAGTTGTTGTAATTAATAGGTACGAATATAGGATCAGCGAAGGCGTTGTGTAAATTTATGTGCAATTGTAAGCGAATAGTAAACTTATACTTTATTTTGGACAGATTAAAGTAAACTTTAAATCCTTGTTTTTAAGAGCGATAACTTAATGGTAGTTAAGTTGCGGTTCGTTTACTTGGGCTTTTAGTTTGACAGTTACTCATCTTGAGTGGTTGTAGCAATCATGTACGCCGATAACAATGTAACTTAAAGAGGTATACTTAATTTATTGTGTACAAGTTACATCAATGCAATAGGCATGTTTAACACAACCTACGTATAAATTTAAACAATTTAAAAATTTATATTGATTAAAAAAAATGCTGTCTCATGATAATCCAGTTATTATAAGACAGTAAACACGATTAAAACTGTTTGTTAGAGCGTACCAAAAGGTTAAAGTGCAACTTTAGATCTGAGATAATTTATGGGTACTACATTGCTTACATTACTCGTTGCATATAAAGATAAAATGCTTTAACTTTTGGATACAATGACATTGTAGCTGCTTGTACAAAGCATATACGCAAGTGGAATAGAGTAAGTAATAAAATGTCTAAATATAAAAACACTGCATCACTTTAGTGCGTCACAAATATTTAATATTGCAATGTAAATTAATTGCACCTCAGCGTGTTTATAAAACCACTCCATAAATCCCGAGGAGGGATTTCAAGCTGACGTTAATTGCCATTTTAATGATTTAATAAAGATTCCCCACTAAGAAGATATTTTGTTTAACTTAACCAAAAATCCAGCAGACAAATTGTGTGCTGGAACCAGCTTTCATTTAATCAAGACTGTTGTGTGAATTTTTTATTAGAACTGAAAACATTATCAGCTTATTATATAAATTTTGTTTTTGTGATTTTAGTCAGAACTGGTTTATTAATAAAAAAAATTAACTACTGTCAGAGATGTTAAAATCAATTTATTGTCAAATATTACCAAGACTGTCGCATGAATCTGTGCTTTTTGACTACTACTTTACTAAAACTAGCTATTGCTAGAGGATCTGCCCTCCCTAAATTTAGTTATCGGCGTGGGGTTCTTACGGCAACTACTTGATTATACTGAAGTTTGTTTTAGCAATCTATAGTTCGTTCAAGTCGAGTGCTGTTATTGTTACTCCCGCGGGAACTATTGAATTTTCCGAGTTAGAAATAGCTTAGGATATGAAGAAGATCATTGTATACACTGGGTTGTGTTGTGAGAAAATATTTAAAATTTTGCCCACAACTACTTTTTACATCTAGGCACCATATAGAAAGTAGCTGTGTACGCTGGACATCAGTTTGGAGTCCTCACAATGTACTGTGTAGTTTGGAGTCCTCACAATGTACAGTGTAGTTTGAAGGTGCTTCCTTTCACGAACGGTTAGGTTGTGGAATAAGCTCTTTCTTGGCGGTGTCCTAAGGGTTTGACTTTTAAGGGTTCCTAATTAAAACACGCGGGTCATTCTCTCAATATCAGATAGACCGGTTTTGTTTGACACCTAGTCATTAAATATTTATGATGCTGTGGTTGTTAGCGTTGCTCAGTTGCTTGGTCAAAGCGCCTCAGAAGATCTCCTCTCTTCTGGGTAAAAACCGAAGTTTCAATCAAGTCCTAGCGATAAACTTTTGTTTTTTCTATAGGTAAAATGTTTTAAGGAAATAATAATTGTTATTACTTACATACATGCTATTGTATCATCATAATATAGTTACTTGAATATCTTATCAGCTGCATGTGATAATCCGCTTCCTGGAAGGCGAATCGTGTATGAAAACGATAGAGATATGCATTATAAATAAGCTGAAGGCCAAACGAATGATAGCGCACTGAACGCTGGACGTCTAATTTAGTGTCCCGTATTTTACATACGGTCCCGTCGACCTTCAGACATCGGTGGACAATATCTGAACGTATCATTCCATTACAATGCCGCAATTCTGAAATAAATAGGCGTCAATTGAGTCGTATACACGATTATGGCCAGTACGTCATAGCTCCGGCGACTCCGTGGCTCATTGGGTAATGACCTGCCTGCTGAACTTAGAGGCTTGGGTTCGATTCCCGCAGAGAGCCAACATATATGTGATAAACATGTGTGTTTGCCTTGAGTCTGGGTATTTATATGTATGTATTTGCAAAAAAAGTATTTAAGTAAAAAACCCACAGTACAAGCTTTGCTTATTTTAGTACCAGATGACGCTGTGTATAATGTCCGGAAATATTTATTATTATTATTGCTTAGCGCGGCAGCAATCCTGTGTCAGAACTAGTACATTTTTAAATTAAAATGTATAACATGTAATAGGTATATTGTGCCAAACTTTGATAGTCACTCACTAAAGATTTTTTAAGTTTATAGCTATTTAAGTTTATGTTTACTTAATGAACAAAACAACTGTTTTTATTACGTTTTTATTAGCTGAACTTAAATCTAACTATGTAAATGTACATTTTCATACTTTTTTAATTGTCGCATTCATTCATTATTTTTTTTATATTTTTATATGAGTACGTACGTATATGTACAAGTATCTATATAGGTACTTTTTTAATTTATTTAGGTATATATTTATACATTTTAAGTCTAGGCCTTGTAACGACTACATATACTCAAACCTAATTTATTTCTTTTTTTAATAATTTAATTTCTCTACCAAAAGTTTGTCGGGACGAAATGGCTTGTAAGCTGTAACATCGCCTTAATGTAGGTACTCACTATTACATATTCGAAAATGTATATGTGTTGTTCACTGTGCTATAAAGAAAATATTATTATTATCATCGATATGGACAATCAGAGGCTTCTAATTACTGCACGAGTCATACAACTTTCCCAATTTTAAAAAATTTTGCTCAGAGCATGACCCACCATGTCTCAATGAATAAGTCCGCGTTGCGTGGTTACGTGACGTCACACTGCGCTACGCGTGCTGGTCAGCGCGTGTACACGTCTTCCCCTCGTCGTGCGAAGCTCTACCGACCGAGACGTGTCAAATGATCGTGACGATGTTCACTTAACTCGCTAAACGGAGACTGCTGCTGACACAATGAGGAACCATGTTGTAAACCGTGAAGGTATTAAGGTGGAAACGCACTATTAAGATCGTCACACACGTAGCTATAATATCTATCTGATACCTTTAAACGAGCAATTCTTTTATATATGTATATATATAGGTATTTAATCTGAATCTCGGAAACGGCTCCAACGAGTTTCATGAAATTTAGTATGCAGGGGGTTCGGGGGCAATGAATCAATCTAGTTAGGTTTCATTTTTAGAAAGTCGTTTTATCCGTGTTTTCAGGCAATGATAAACTGAAAAATTCCTTCCTGACATCTATTGTTGAGTAGTAATACCATTATTTTTACCGACACAGCAACACTAAAGCAACTTGAAAATAGATTGCGATGGTAAAAAAAAAAACGAGCAAAGCTCCCAGGTACTTTATATATTAATATACCAAAATATATTCATACAAAACTGAAATATATTTAAAGATTTAAGATTATCTTATAAAATATATCGTTATATACCTTGCTATGATTTATATTAATGTATATCATAACTCCGTCCGTGTGTGATGGGCTTCACGGTGTTGCAATGACTTCACTCTAGCGGGGAAACAAAGCGTTGCCCGCTTCCCAAAGATGACGATTTACAGATAGATTATAGATAAAAATAAAGAATTAGTATCAAATACTTATTTATATACTACTAGCTTTTGCTCGCGATTCCACCTGCCCTAAATTCGGTTATCGGTGTAGGACTTCGGCAACTCCTCAATTTAAAATAACAACCATCTCACGCTTGACGTTTTCAAATAGCCTATGTCCTTCCCCGGGGTTCAAACTATCTCCATGGAAAATTTCATCTTTAACGGTACAGTTTTTCAAGCGTGAAGAAGTTATGAGTTGAAGACTTAAGTTAGTTTTGCATTTATAATATTTATATAGATAGATATTACTTTAGAATTAAAACGAACCATAGATTCTAATGTTTAAATAACGATTAATTAAATACTACCTAAACATACTGAAATAAAACGTGAGCCATTCCAAAACGTACAACGAACAAACGTTTTATAATATTATACCACGTAATTAACTGTTTACGAATCAGAGCCCAACGAGTACATCGCGGAAGTTAAAATTTTCCACATCCGGCTAACATGGTAATGGCGATTAAGTTCACCATCCTTTGAGAGCTGTGCTACATTCAAGCTAATATCTGTGCTAATATTACGTACAAATGCGAAAGTGTACCTGTTTGATGCGTTTTCACAACTTAACTAACAAAAAAAATATTAGGATAAAAATGTCAACAAACATAACTTGAAACCCGAAGATGGCCGTAAGATGTGCGACGGCATGAAATTTTACGCGACTCGAGTAGCATTACTGGCGTAACGCGAGTTAAATCACGGGTGAGAGCTAGAAAATTTATGTAGGTATATTTAAATGCGCTTCTTCGACATAAGGACAACGAACTGAATACTTAATTGCGCATATTTACATACTATTATGTTTAATATGAATACCTATGGTAATTTATTGAATGTTTTTATTATGTTGTGCAATCTAATACGTTTAAACGAGCAATTCTTGTGTATAGATATACTTTATATATATAATTCTACTGTACGTGTGTATGTCACTGTACTCCACCTAAACGGCTGAAACGATTTGAATTTTTGAAGTGAAAACTTCTTTAGCGGCGTTGTGCACTTTTTTTGGTATGGGTAAAAAATGATAAACTCGCGTCAGGTCACGTGTCCTGATCGTGAAAATTCGTAAGACGGATGGAGAGTAGACAGCTGGCGCGGCGTAGGAGAGGGAGTATCCCCCTCTCTTTCTACGGCGCGGCGAAAATGTATGCCTGCGCCTGCTGTTTCGTTTAGGCGGCGCTTGCGCGAATGGTCGTGTGTGTTTATGTTACAGCGTGCTACGCGCATCCATGGATTGTGACAGCTGATGGCTCGACCGTCTGTGTAGTGGCCATACTGCTGTGTATTCGTAAAATTCGTGTATATAAAGTGTTTAAAATATGGAAATTGAACAAAGTGCATCTTTGTCTTTGTAAAATACGGAATTATAATTACGGCCTATTATAATTTTTATTTTTAGTATTCGCGATTATGAGTAGTACAGGGAGGTTGGATATGGAATTTTAATTCTATGACAGATTGCGATGTCAAATATACTACGTCAAAAAAGTAAATAAACAAACATTATTATTTCTTGACAATGTCAAAGACATGTCTTGTGACATATTTGAGTGTTAAGCGCGAATCGTGTGTAAAGGTTTTCACTTCTGCCGGCACTCCCGGAGTGCAACTTTTTTTTTTTTTGTTGTATGAGTGCAGTGACGTACACACGTAAAGAATATATGGTTTGTCCTGAAAAACTGATTGACGGATCAACGTACAGCCTAAACCGCTGATCGTAGAGACCTGAAACTTGGAGGGTGTGTTCTTTGTATGACGTAGGCATCCGATAAGAAAGGATTTTCCGAAAGTGTCAAGAAAAAGAAAGACGAATCGTTTGTCACAAGATTTGTAGTAACAGTGTGAAAGCGACATTTGTTCTTTTGACATTTTTTTTCCAAATTAAATTTAATTCATCGTTAAATATAATCCGAAAACCATTCACTTATTATCAAAAATTTAGATACAGTGGTGCAACTATTGAAAGGTACCTGATCCAGCTCGTTAGAGAGATAAGTGTTCGGTGACGGCGCCTGCATGCACCGCACATTCGGATGCACATGTACAATACGCGGTTGCACAAGCGTTTTACTTGCACCGAGCTTAATTGGTTCCCCGATGAGATTCACCGAACGACTTGACTTATGAAATTGTGAAGGAAGTCGGCATTTCATTATGATTTGATTTCTATGAACATTACTGAGTTTTAGTATGGTTCTATGTGAAAATTTAAATTACAAAATGTAATACACAGAAATATTATTATGAGCAGATTGTATGATTGTTTAGTTTTAAATTATTTGGCGTACAATTAAAGTATATTCTATTCCAATCTATGATAATAAAATTTATAGAATGCGCAGTTTACACAAACAACAAAATTGGAATAAAATTGAATAATTTTCATCCCGTCATAAAAAGTGTTCCGTTTTGAGAATAAGAATAGCTCGATGGATTATTATATTTGGCGTTATAATGAAATGTATTTTTCATCACACTTACTCGTGAACAGTGTCATTACGTGCAGGCAAAGTGCGCGCTAAGGCCTTAATTACCCCCACGGACTTTTTTTTTGTAAATTTTACTTATTCTGAAAGCAAAGCGCGCGTTGGCAGAACCCACAGGCGGTAATGATTTTATCAAGTATGTATAAAATCTTCTGTTCAGAATATGAACTACGCGCACGCTATAAGCGTAAATCTTTTAACTTCAATCAAAACTTTTTCATTTATAAATTCTCTAAATATCTAGACAATTTGATTTTTAGCATAGACAGAACGATGACTCTGGTAAGCATTCACCTTCATAATAGCGTAAACTCTGCCCCATTCAGTCGCAAAGCTGGTGGAATGGATCAAAGCACTGAGGCCAACGACCCGTACCAAGGAAAACGCGAAACCATTAGAACCTTTTACACCTGAATAGAGATCATTAATCATTGAGGGCACGACTTGGAACTTTTTCTATGAAAATGTAGGAATTTAAGTAGCAGCTTCAAAGCTTTCTCTGTCGCTAGTCATTACTCATCATCATAAATCACATAAGTGTCGCGTTAAGACCACGTTTAGACATTTTTAACCTGGCCTTTTATAGAAATAATATTTGCAATGAATGTACAGAGAAAACACAGAGGTACTCAGCAAAGAAAAAAATATATAAAGCTAATATCAGAAGACATAATATTTATATTACATTATATGTAAGTGGTAACAACACGTTTTTAATACCCCGAAACGCGAAGAAGATAACCAGGGGCTTAATGTGAAGGATATCCTCTTTTTACCAATCACTTTAGTACAACAGGTGGTGGGTGAGTGTATCTGGACTAAGGTGGCTTTTCATGTCCTCTAAGTCGTAACTATCCGGCTTTATGGTAATTAATCGTGTTCTAGCGATAGGTTCACCTCCTGTCAAGACAGACTAAAATGGATGGTGAACAGTCAGAGAGAGGCCACAAGTAACTTCCTTATGGGAAATAAAACCGTGGATATATAAATACATAATTTGAATTTTTTTGTACATGACCGTATTAAAAAAATAAAAAAATTAATATACATAAAAAAACGTGATAACGTTCTCTCACCATGTAAGCAACTGGAATTCGAACATTAGGACCCTCATATCGGTCTATCAAAGCAAACGCATCAGAGCAACAAGAGGCCTACATCAACAACAATGGGTCGATTCCATAAAAGATTGCTAACCTTTTTGAAAGAAATAAGTACATTGCGGTTTCGCGACAATCGATGACTTTCATACGTCATTTCAAATGCGTAATGTATATTTTATTTCTATGAATTTCATACGAGAATTGTTAGCTGTCATTTTACGGAATCGAGCCACAGGTCGAATTTTTTTCTTTTGTTTTATTATTATCCGCAAAGATAATCAAACTTTATTACATTAATTACATCATCCAAATGTCTTAACCAGGATCTCAAAAAATGAACTAATAATAACTTTGGTTTCCATGACCGTACACTTGTTAAATTTATGTGGGAGAATCCTGAGTAACCCGGTTTCATATTTAGGATTCTTCTCTTATTAATTTGTTTTTAAGAAAATCTTTGGTTATGTTTCAAGGCGTCTATTGGTGTAAATTACTGAAGGAGTATATAACAAATATACCTCATAATGGTTCAATCATATTGTATGATGATTTTTAGTACAATTAAATGCATTGTTAGTATTACAAAAATTAGCTTTCTGGCCTATGTCGTCTTTTTCAAAATACCAGACGTTTTTACAGTCCGTAATATACTCTTTATTTAAATTTTATAAATTACACCTCATTATGTTTAAATATACTTTATATTAGTTTTGAGATAATCATCTTCTATATCCAACAGTCACTTTATTTACAATTTTACATTGCAAAATACTTGCAGTATTACGTTTTGTTTTGCAATACTTTAACGATGAATCATGGAGTAGGCAAATTCGGTAGTGAATACAAATGGACAAAAATGAAACACACAGCAAAACCGAAGACTTCCTTAGCATTGTATTTGCTTCTCTGATGCGGTATGCGGTTAGCGGTGCGGTGGCTAGTACAATAGATATATGGAATCTTAAATTTCTGCGAATTGATTAAACTTAGCACAACAATAAGTACAATACTAAAAATTTATATTTCGCAGTAAGAACGTAAATATAAGATTTTTTCTATAAAAGCCAAGTAAACAATGGGTTGCAACACTGAAAAATATATTTTAAAATAACGGTCGCATTTTAATCATGAAAAAACGTTGTTGAGACTTTTGCATGAGTGACTACCGAGTTATTTTCCAGCTTCAATCTTAGAAAAAGAATGAAATGTTTGGCATCCGTTAAAAAAGCTTTTATAAAATGATAAAGCGATATATAAAATTGAGAGTTTGAATAAAGAATCCCATATAGTATCTACTATCACTACAACGGTAATAAATATTTATCGTTATAGTTGTGGTGGATAGAGATACCTAAAAACGTTTTGCTTGGTTCCGTGTAAAAAAACTCTAGAAACAGGAGAAATCCTTATGATGATAATCCAGAGTACGTTTTCAGAAAAGGGATTTGATGTATCTAGTCTAAAGTAAGAGAATCGACACGTTAAGTGCAAACTAAGACATAAACTAAAACAGATGCATACTTTTGACCACGCATATAGGTACATACCATAAGGATCTACCTATTTGGCCACTTCGGCGGAAAATAAGATTTGTCACCTTAACAACCTTAAAAATGACAAGTTCTTTACTACTTAAAGTATTAAAATAGGATGTGATACAATGTACAGTATGTAATTTCGAAGTCATTACTTATTCACTCCTAAATAATACTCATTCAACACGGCGCTTATTATTTTGTGCGATTATTGTTACATCACCTTTTTATGGGGAGAAATTTTACTGACATCGTGCATATGGCAACACCTTAATAGTCGCACTTGAGGCTGAGGTTGATGTAAGTCGTAAATGCGTACGCAATATGGCATGGTGTCAAAGTTTACAAACATAGTCGTTTATGTGCGCCAAGTTTGAATAGGGTTCAGTGTAAGCGGTTGATTTAAGTTTTTTTGTTAACATCTTAGTAAGAAGTTGATTTCCAATAGGAATGTCTTCCAATAGGAGAGAAACCGCGAATTAAATATCGTCAGTATTACTATAGCTGTTAGGTATCATGTATTTTATTTATGTATAAACATCATGACATGCTGGATTTGACAACTTTTATATTCGCTTCTGTACTTTAGTGGGTTTCTGACGTCCTCTAACGCCGCCAATGGTCATTTTTGATTTTTTATTTGAACAAAGGTAATTTTAAAATTTTGCTTTAGAGAAATCTATAGCTAGTTAGTTATTTTTGAAAAAAAATTATTATAGATATAAAATATCGATCTGCAGCGTTAGTAAGCAGTTACAGTAACGTTCTTAATAAAATATGTTATACAACGAACAATGTAATATCTATATCCAAATACATATATCCATATAATATAAATATTATAAATGCGAGAGTGTTGAGTGTCTTCTTACCGGAGGGAAGGTGGGAGGGTTCAAAAAATAGTATTTCATAACTTTGACGATTCAAAAGTGATTGTAAAATCCTTATATGAATAAACCATTTTGAATTTGACTTTGTTACCTCTTCACGCCTAAACCACTGTACCGCTTAAAATGAAATTTGTCATGGAGATAGTATCAGTCCCGGGAAAGGACACAGGCTACTTGAAAACGTCAAGTGGGAGTATATTTTTTTTCTTTAATTGAGCAGTTGCAGTTGAAATCCTTCACCGATAACCGAATTTAGGGCAGGTGGAACTGCGGGCAAAAGCTAGCACCTAATAAATCTTGACCTAAGTTCAAATAGTTTAAAACGTAGATGGATTGTACAGAAATTTTGAATGAAATTACTTGCAGCAGCGTATAAATCTGTATGTATTTGCACAGCAGATTTTATTTATTATTTAAATATTTTACCCGTATGCTGTTCTTGAACTACATTTTCTCCACTCAAGCAGTTAAGATAATACCATGAACATAAAGTTCAATTTTTATTGATCCACTTTTAGCAGAGATTAGCTTACGACTTGGCCGGCACAAATCGGAATAAAGTAAAAACTCGCTTCTAGTGCAACCTTACCCTTTGTTATTGTTTGTTAGGTGTGGACGTGTGTGATGGACGAGTTGCGTGTGAACTAGAGCAACGTAAGTACCTGTAACAAAAATAATGTTTTATTAAATTATGTAACTGATTTTTATAGTCTCCAAATTCCATGATAACAAATAATATGAAGATAGATAGTTATTGCCTTGGGTAAAATGCGTAAGTTTGTTTGTTTGTTTATCCGTATTTTTACTTCGCAACAAAGCATTTTGGCAGATTTGCAGATTGATTAAGAGACGAAGAGGGACGTAGGCTACTTTTTATCCTAAAACATTTCAAAAGTTCCCGCAGGAATAATTATATTCAAAATCCACACGGACAAACCACAACTATAGCGAACTCTCGATCTATAATTAAGCAGTTGCTTTAGGGATCTCACACCGATAACCATTTAGCGCTGGCGGAGCCCCGGGCAAAAGCTAGTGTAAAAATAAATACCTGCAATTACCTAGTCGTTGTTTTACAATTAAATGTATTATACCTGTAACATTATTTCTTGAACTACAAAGCGGAAAACAAAGATCAAGATCACAAAGAAAGTTACGTTCTTTGTTCAAATTCGAATTAGGCCAAGGAAAACTTATTCCCATTTTATAAATAGTACAGCACATAATACAACAAAGAATAAAAACACGAGGGTCCTTTTTATAAAGTAGATATACCTAACTACCTATCAACAATAGTGACATAAGCGGCATGAGTCATTAAATGTTGGCTATAGACACAGAATGAATAAATAGTATGTATGGCTTTCCTACAACTTACATCCTAATGTAACAGAAATGTCAGAAACTACATTTAAATATATAAAACTTATAAAAATTAAAACTTGATAAGAAAAAGTGCAGGCTGGTATTATAACATGAATGACAGAAATCATTTTTCCTGAGCCCAAATTGGGGTGTGTAAGAATAAGTTGTAGTAGTAGTTTTAATAATTACTAGCTTTCCGCTCTAAATTTAGTTATCGGCGTGGGATTCTCACGGCAACTCCTTGATTAATATACTAAAGAAGTTTGTCATAGCAAGCTATATCGGTAGCTATGGTTCGTTCGTGGAATTTGGTTACAGTTCCTTTTAATTTTACGTGATCAAAAGTAGTTTTTGTCCTTCACCGTATCTTCAACAATCTCTGTGCAAAATTCAGTTCAATTGGATGCTCCGTTGCGGTGAGATTGAGTTACAAACGTTAAAGTTATTCCCGCAGGAACTTTTGAATTTCCCGGGATGAAAAATAGCCTATGTCTATCCCGGACTCAAACTATCTGCAAACCAAATTTCATTTCAATCAGTTCTGCAGTTCCCGATTCATACAGTGGTTGAAGCGTGATTGAGTAACAAACAACCAAACATCCAAACTTTCGCATTTATAATATTAATGAGATACTAGCTATTAGCCGCCCTAAATTTGGTTATTGAAACGAACTATTGCTCGCTATAGCAAACTAATGAAGTTTGCTTTAGCAAGCTATAGTTCGTTTAAGCACGGTTATAGTTATTCCCGCGGGAACTTTTGAATTTTTCGGTATAAATGTCTATGTGTTAATCCAGGGTGTCAGCCACCTCGATACCAATTTTTATCAAAATTGGTCCTGCCGTTTGAGCGTGAAGAATTTTAAGCTATATATTTTATTTTGTTCCCAGCCTCTTATAATAGAAATCAGCATTGTATACAGATCATAAAGTAAAGCTTATAATATTTTTAACGATTAAAATGTGTTCTAAACGTCAGATATAACAAAGTCTTGTGAAGGAACATCTAACTGAATAAAAATAAATTGTCTTTGGCTTAGATGATATAAAGAACAAGTCAATTTTATCGCTAGTCTTTCGAAATATACAAAAGAAACTATTGTCAGCACCCAAATGCATATCTCACTGCATGTAAATTTATCATGTGTCAGATAAGATCTGCATTATCGGTGATCATATCTGTTGGGAACTACATCACTGACATTGTGGCCATCATCACAAATGACACCATCAAGTCAAGATATTATAAGTTGGTCTATTAGTGAACTTTGGTCAGTTTATTTTTGAGTTCAATTTAAAACAACTGTTTCCACATGTGTATATCAAATATATCATGGGGCTGTGATATTTTTAGGGTTACATATTCTTGGGGTAGATTTTAATAAAAATTGCCTCTTGTGAACAGATATGTTATAAAAATTGAGAAAAAAAAGTAAGGGGTAGCTCTCGTTGAAGATTGAATCGAGGGATAAATATATTTTTTCCGTGCATCCCACCATGTAAGATTATTATTATATTTAAAAATACATTTAAGGTTTGTACGAAACATTTTCTTTAATATCTATATTTTGCAAATTAAAAAGGTTATGTCCTTCTCCTCTATCGCTTAAACCTCGTGATCCAGAAATTTTAAAAAAAAACGGAAATAGAGCTTTATAAAACTATTAACCAATAAAAAAATAGGTTCATAAGTTTTGTATACATCTGTAATAATAAGCATTATACGGAACCCTAACCTAATAAATGTACGAGACGCACTTGACCGATTTTTTCTTGAACTTGATTATGTAAAGATTTATCACCGCTGTACGTATTGTGCATTATAAGTATGTCGTAAATTGATGGTGATAGAGGTGGTGGTAGAAAAACCTGACCTGGCATTGACATTTTTCAGATAAGTTAGTGGGTGTGTATTTGTTAAACATAGGACTATATTCAACTGGAACGATTATAGTTGAGTAGTTACATTATAGGATTTTCAACACACTTGCTCATAAAGAAGCCTTTAAATAACACCACCCTTTTTCAGCATCTTAATAGAGTCAATTACGTACTTTTACTTCACAGATTTTTATTTATTTTTAGCAAGAAGAAATTATGGCTATCAAGTAGGTTACCAGGTTGTTAGTCCATGTAAAAGAAGACCGCCCTATAAAATGTCACAGATTTTAAACCTCTGCCTCAGTAAGCTGTATCTGCATTGTGGTCCCCACTCTCAAGCCTGTACCATTGCTAATGGAGATAGGTGATTTTTTAGCCACTCTTATTTTCTATGGATATAATGAAACATTTTTTAGCATAGCATTTGCTGATTTAGCAAGCTGATCGACATCAGCGATCAACGTCAGTCGAATACTAAATCCAGCTTAAACCTAATGAGTAAATAATACCCAGGAAGTATTTATACTCTTCTCTGTTATTTTGAGTGTGCGCAATAAACTATAGAAAGTTTCTTACGAAAAATTGCTTTATGATCACGTATTTTGTTGCAATTTTCAATTACACAACTTTTGCAAACAGTAAAATAAGACAAAATTACGTTGTACAATATCTAGACTAATTTCAATCTAATCCAAGACGTGGCTTAAATCTTTTATAATGTTAGATAAGTACCTACCTAACTGCCGCAGTGAGACGAGTAAAAAACTACTGAAATAAATTACTGAGCTAAATCCAATAAAAATGTAAGACCAATAAGCCCGCATTACACATTGATTAATAAAAAGACAAAGAAACTAATCAATGCAAGTCACTTTGCTTAGACAAAAGAATTATTAGGAGGCACGATCGATCACTGAAGATTGAATGATGTACTTTTTACAAGTTATGAGTCAGAAGCGGAGAATATTATATGTATAATAAATACATTATTGACTTTCCAGAATTATAAGATTATTCTTAATTATTCAAATACGCCATTTGCATTTTGCATTTTCATAAGGAAGCTAAACTGTTATCGTTGTGTATAATGTTGTAAACAATATTCCCAAGTAAGTATACAAACAACAGTGAATCAATATTATATCAATGTAAAGATTCGATTTTAGGGTTCCGTAGCTAAATAGCAAAAGCTAACCCCTTATAACTTCGTATATCCACCCATCCATATGTCACAGCCTTATATTTCTACTGCCGTTGCATCGATACTTATCTATCTTATGTATACCTCTTTATAGTTTTGTAATGAAATGAGAGAACAAAACATTTAATGGTATCTCTTCATACATTGAACCGAGAGATGAAACGATTTTGTCTGAATCTTGTATCTGGAGCAGTCAAAATAAAAGTATACCAAGACTTTGTCAATTTGCCAAAATCCTTAACGATGTACCTAATTAACTCGAAAAAACATTTCTATCTATGGAAATCGCTATTCTCTACTAACTTGAATCACGTTTGATACAAATCCTACATCATGTCGATAGCACGGTCGTTACGAAATACCCACGATACGATCAGACTTTCAAGATATTTTGACGACGCCGCTGTCGCGGTTTCGTTGGATAACAAAAAAGAGCGGTTACGTAAACGGCGAGCTTTGTCATCAATAAGCTTTCTTTGAACCAGTTTTATTTTGTATACAATGGCTGAAACATTGGAATGCTTTGTCTCACGGAAACGGGGCAGATTTCAATATAATCCTTATGAAATAAGTAACAATAATGTAATGCAATACACTTGTCGTTTTAACATTGAATCATTTAGAATTAATTAATGAGAATTTTAAATGACACTATAGTTCTAACCTATTGTTTATGTAAGTGATGGAGATATTCTGTGTGAGAATACCCACACGATAACTGATTCTGTCTATCTTAGCTATGATAAGATATGATTATGATGAGCAAAAATCATTTGTAATCTATTAACAAATAGGTACATTTCTGAACGATGAATACATTAGAGTTAAGTTTGTTTAGTTTCATGTAAATTAAAAAAAAAGTTGAAAGAATGCTCCTGCGCAGACTGGTTAGGATGACGTATGCCAGTAGCCAGTCGTGCGTGAGGCACGCACTCCGTCTCACTCGTTTCTGTTAATTGGTTGATAGGCCATAGAAATTCACTATTAACTCTTAAATAAAAAGGTAAGAGTGCGAGTGAATACAATTTCAGTCACGAGTCAACGTTTTTAAAGTATAGTTTGTCTTTTGTTGACATATAGGAAACGTCACATGTTAATACTTTTCTAAAAAGATATTTATTTTCCTTAAGCAATCAAGTAGTATGTAATGTTTTGGCATTACGGTGGTTATGGCTATCAGTCGTATGCGCAAGCAGTCGCTATCTGGTTTCTATTTTTTTTTTAGAAACGGTTATCAATTTTCTTTAACAATATTATAAAATAGATGTGCTCAAAATTGTATTACATCGTTAATAACATCTTATTACATGGGACCAATATTGTTAACACATAGTTATTTAATGAGTGTAAGTTGATATTGCAGTGTATTAATGAGTGGCAAGCGTAAGTTATATTGGTGACTTTCCCATTAAAAAAAAAAAAATTAAAAATAGTAAAGAAAACGACGAGCAGGAAATGTACCGTCTTTCTATATAATATTTACTAACCATGTTCAAATGTGATGGATGAGTATGACTCTGTAATGTGCTTAAATTTCCCAAAAGTTATACATCAAATCGGACACTTTATATCACATTACATTATTTTGACCCCTCAGATTTCGTAAATGATTTTAATCATCATTAACTGCCGCGCCTCGAACTCCCACTCTTATCACGGATACAAATACTGGGCAATTAATTATACTATAAGGTGTTACATTTCTTCCTGCAATATTTTAACAGTTAAGGTTCTGTTACACAAATTGTGAAAGAAACGTACTCAATAATTTATTACGAAATTATTTTTCTTATATTGGCAGATAAAAAAGATATTCACTATAATTTTTGACTAAACAACTTTTTGTTGATGTAAATGAATTTAGATGATGGACATGTGAAGCATAGGAGGGTCAACCGCTCCAATTTCTTCGGTTTCAGATCAATAAGGATTTAGTAGGTACCTTAATTCTAAAAATACGAAGGGGATGAGCAGAGGTGGACTAGGTTTCTTAGCCATCTAAGGCCTTTTATACCAACTGCCTCTTAATTTTTGCTAATTTTTCAGCGTAGATAAATGAAGATTCTTGAGACTTTAAAACAGTAAAAACGTTTCAATTTTAGGACATAATTATAATTTAAAATGTGTCTGTGTGTGTGTGTGTGTGTGTGTACGTGTGTGGGTGTGTCAGTGTGTCGGGTGATACCGTTCCAACTCTCACTCAATTGATATGCTGATTATGAAATATCTACCCATGCCTGTAAAATTGCTAATACGAACAACACAATAAATAAAATACATACAACATTCCAAATTTAAACTGAAACAAAAATAAAATATGAAGTTGAAAGAAAGTAGTAACCAAATGATATATAAGTTGTCCATGAACTTGTTTGAATACCAAGTATTATTATGTACGTGTTATAACCAAGAGTAAAGATAAAAAAGATTAAAGGTTATCTCTAAGTGAGGCGCCAGCAACACCGGTGCACCCATATAATATACAATTTGATTAATAAATACTGTAAATATTATTTTATGACTCAAGAAATGATAGGCAGCAGGCATCTAGTTAAATTAAGATAAAATCATGGTTTTAATTACGAATCGCTATTTAATTGTAATATATATATATATATATATATATATGTTAGCTGCGTTTGAATTCTCATATCTTGTGTATTTTTACATAGACTAATACTTTGACTCATATATATTATAGGTACTAGCTTTTTTTTAGTGTGACTTCCTAAAGCAAACCCTTGATTTTAGTAAGAAAGTTTGATATAGAAAGCTACAGCGCCGCTAAACTTATACCTTCGTAAAAAAAATCCGGGATACAAAGCCTTTTTTATCTTTTAAAGTATACCCGAATTAAAGCTCAATTAGATACTTCGTTGCGAAATAAAAGAAGGAAAAACAAACTCACTTTCGCATTTATAATATTAGTGTGGATTTAAGGCCACGAGTATAGATAAAAAGCTAAATTTGGTTATGTGACGTGGTCGATGAAATACTATAAACTATTGTATTGTCTTCATCCCGTCATTTTAAAGTCCATTATTTTATTACCTACATTTAAATCTTTTTCTTAAATAAAGTAGACCTGCGTAAGCTAAGACCAGTTTTAAAACCATTCCTCGCATAAATAACTTAAATTAGCATATATCGTTTTTAAAAACTCAACTCTACCATTGTTCCGCAAGCGAAAAGCCTTTAGATGTTCAGACGAAACTTTATTCACGAATGAAAAATGGCGGGTACATTGTGCTTTAAAGAGGATCCACCTAACGAGAAATTGACGAGGTATTGTGATGTCAAACAAGCCCTTGTAGATGATATTTGCTGCGTTTCGAATGAGGAGAGTCTATTCTTAGATGCAGACCTTACTTACCTGCATTTGAATTCTGCCTATGCGAGATTCAATGGAACCCCGTCATGTGGCACGATTTTTTGCTAGTAGTATTAAACCCTTTAAACAATATTCTCACCTCAAACACAAAGAAACAATGATTTACAATTTTAGAACACAAAATATGAAAAAAGCAAAATATACAATCAAATAAAAAAGAAAAGAATTTATCTATGTTTATAATTAACTAGTTGGTAATAGTTTTTTTGATTTAAGGTGAGAATTTTGTTTACAAAATAAGACAAGTAAGAAACAATATAGGGTGTATGTATAGTGCAACAAAATTTTCTGACCCGGTGGTCGAAAATCTGAACTACAGTCGCCATATTGAAATGGTGTGAACTTACAACGACACTAGCGACCAAACACCCAAAGTCAGAAGACCAGAAAAGTTTGTTACACTGTACGTATTATTGATGTATCTGACTGTGTCTACCTACCTCCTACATAAAATGTATACTTAACTATACAACTTACAATTTCAAACCACAATATTTTGCACATCTGGAAATCTTTATTATTATGGAAATATTTTGAATTAACAAAAAATCCAGTTTAACGAAAGTGCAACGGCTGCGAATTTTTCAATGGCGACAAGCTCCAGCGTTAATAAGTATCATTTACAAATTTCTAATAAAAACGAACACCTTCTTCTCTAAAAATTCTATTGACAGATTATTATTAAATTTGTAATAGTAGGTGAGAATAAATAAAAATTGCTACTAGAAACGAAATGTCGACACCGAAAACATTCACAATGTGACTATAAAATGTCCAAATACAAAAAGTTTAGGAAGTCAAAGTGTAACGTAAAAATGTCATAATAATTCAATACAGTATACAATAGGCGCTGTAAATTATGCAATAGTATAATAAAACTAACTATAGTTATCTGCTTCAATTAAATAAGCTGCAATACAATAGATAGTAGTTTCATAAGTCATAATAATTACTTTAATAATTAAACTGACGCCATGATGCCAACCATTTGGGCTAATACTTTGACAAGGTCTCGCGAACAGAATACGTTTCACAACTTAGTCTATTTGGTCATATTAGGTGTACTTATTTTAAATCACTAACGGAAAATTAATCACAAACATTTATTCAGATTATATATTTAATAACAGTAACTAAGTAACGGCCGCGACTTTTTTTGCAAAATGAAATAGATTGTTGCACCGAGCAGAAATTTACTTGAAGAACAAAGCGTGACTCCTGAGTAAATAGTCATCCTGAAGGGGGCTCATACTCTTTTATTTAAAGAACAGCGAGAAACGATAGTTAAAAAATTAAGAACTTGACTTACAGTCATTGAATTGTCTCTCATTTTTCTTCAAATTCTGTACTCAAACTCTCATTTTGACTGAAGAAAAACTTCGAAAATGTTTCGTTGTTGGTTAAAATCTAAGGTTTACTGCTGCCAATGGGTGTCGTATGAAAGAGTTTATGTGATGTTTAAATTTTATGTGATGTAGTTTTCGTCTCATCACTAAGAATGTTAAAAAATTGCCGATCCGCCTCACCTCAGAGACAGAATAAATCTTTGCTCTACTAAAAATTATGTCGTTATAGAAATTCTCAACTATTTTTCTCTCAACTATTTTTCGCCCACTACTTCTCTACTACGGAAAATAATGTGATACACATCTTCGTCAAGTACTGGCAAAGGAGGTATTTTATTTTGTTCCTGGGGCCTGATTCTCGTGTTGATAGAGATAATCTCGAAGTCTAGATATGTTTAACTGATTTACTCATGGCTTGTTAATCGCGGTAACTGTTTTAGTCGATAGATCTACTAGTTTGAACTAGATATGTCGAAAAAAACACGGAGGATATCGTTTGCAAATAGTTTTTCGTATTCTTAGAACCTCTTTTTAGGCATAGGTATGTCGTACGCTAGCGGTCGATATGCAACAAGTGGTCGGTAGCAAAAGAGATGGGATTGGATAAAAAGGAGTTAGAATTAGTAATATAAGTTGACGGCTTTTGACTGGTTTTGATTTTGATTTAACCCTCTTACCCTAAAAGAGGGGTTAAAAAAAATCCCTCCTGTGACCACTCTTTTAACGACTTTGGTCTATATGATGACTTTTATGACTCCCCGAAAGCACTCACTCCCCCCACAAATCAAAACTATTTAGCTGTCAATTAATATCACTAATTCTGACTCCTTTTCATACCACCTCCATGTGACATCCTATTTCTACTGCTACCGACTACTGGTTGCATGTCGACCGCTAGCGTACGAAATATATCTATAGAGATTCTAGGAATACAAAAAACTATTTACAAACGATATCTAGTTCAAACTACTCGATCTATCGACTAAAACGGTTACCACGATGAACAAGTCATGAGTAAATTAATTAAACATATCTCGAAATCGAGATTATCTCTATCAGCACGAAAATCAGGCCCCTAGTCTTTTAATAATTTACATAGGACATTACATAAAGCCAGCTAGTCCAGATACACTACATCACACGCAGTGTAGCGGCGATGGGCTCACCATTATACCTACCACATTATACCTACAGAAAAGAGGCTGCTCCCCCCCCGCGTTATGATGTAGGTGTGAGTCCCACCGCTATGATTAATTACCCCCTTCGGAGGATAAAAACCGTGACAATATGTGTAAATGTACATACCTACATTTTTTACGGACTACAGTATGGGGTTCTTCAAGAAGATATTAGATTTTTTAAGGGTCGGCAACCCGCGAGTGATGCCCTAGGTGTTGCAAGCGTCCATAGGCTGCGGTAACCGCTTACTTAGATTTTTCTTTTCACAGAATTTTCTTTTATATAACCTTGATTACAAAACCAGAGACGGAAGGAAGTTGGGTTTTCCTTTGCATAAAATTCTACTTGAAGGATGGTTGTATAAATTATAATGAGTTTTTGAATAGGTATACATAAGACCTCTATTTGCAAATGGCGTGAGCACAGTGCGACCGCGAGCGGGTTGCGCCGGCGCACGATTTTAGGTCAAGGCAACGCGTGCCAGGGATTGCTTTAAGAAGATTACCTATTACAAATTGCAGTTTATTGCAGGTAATATCTTGCGACCCCATTTCGCTGTCGTGGAATATTATTTCATTCGTTTTGCGGCTTAGTCATGCCTTGTCAGGGTCATTATTTATACAAAACGGCACGGCGTGAAATTTGACGTCAAATATGATGAGCTTAGTTCGTTGGAAATTAATTTAAAATTAAATAAACCAATGTTGCTTTGACCTACACTAGACAACATTACTCTTAACGCAGCAAATGTTGCATCGTGTAATTAATACTGAAAATTATTTTGTATCAGTGCTATTTCTCAATCATGTATTCAACTTCTTGCATCATTTCACACGCATAAAGACTAATAGAATATTTTTATTTCATTACTACGCTTTATGGTTCCTTACGACTTTTTGTTTCTTTGTTTTGTGACGACACTCAACGTGAAACGTTTGAAATAGAAGTTCCCATCCTATTTTTCCTTTAAAATTGAACACAGGCTGTGCCTAAATTACAATTTGAATGTGTATCCAGCCGCTGATTACCCCCTTCGGGGTTTCGCGATTGGAACTAATGAATACTTACGATTGCGGCAGAAAGGAGTTTCCTACAAAAATTAAAATAGTTTTTAATGTGCAAATTTAGTACGTTTATATGACGTTAAAATAACCCCCATCTCATGGTAAAACGGTTAAATTAAACCGTTAAAATGATAAACAAATCAAAGTCACGGCAGTGGTAACTAAATTATCTAAGATGGTCGCAAGATTGCGGTTAGATAATGGCGGGATGAGGACCTAGTCTTGTCTGCGCGTCTGTGGTAGTCTGTGGTAGTCGTGGGAACGGTGATTGAAAACTAACAGCGAGTCGTGATCGTTGGTTAGCGTTGTGGTGGCAGTAAAGGTGATAATTGATATACATATATATGAAAACTATGCCAATTATACAGAATAATTTAAATAATTCAATAGGTATTTTTACTTTACGTTTAAGGACCAAAAAACTAAAACTACATGAAATACATACATGATGACAAAATACATGATTATGTATTACTTACTAGTTACTTTTTATATATATTTTAAATACGAAAGGTCTTCAATATCATGAGATAGGACTTTAAAAAGTCATTATATTTAAGGTTTTTCACAAAATTTGTCTTTAAAATTTAAATTTAACAAGTTAGTAGCTCCTAAAAAAATAATGTGTCCCTCCCCACTAATTTTTAAACAGCAAGCACTAAAATGTTTTAAAAATAAAAAAAAACGGTTATATGGATTAATAAAAACTGCCATTGAAAATTGTTTTAGACAAAATAGGTACATAAGTTTTTTAGGTATCCGCAATTATTCCCACACAACGGAACCTTAACCTACACGCACTTGGCCGGTTTTTGAACGTAAGTTTTGTTAATCGCAGGGTCAATTAAAACATGCCGCACATGTCGTTATAAAGAAATTTGAAAAATACAGATATTAGAAAATTTAAGCGACATCTGTTAAAATACCTACTACATTTTTAAGTACAAATAGGGTTTTGGTGTATTTCCGTGAAAACAATTATAAAAACAGGTGAACCAACTGCCATGTGCAGTCACGGAATGTGAACATAAATGGAGTTCGATTCAGTATAACTATGTTTTTAAAACGTGTGATTTGAAGTCGATAAAATTTGTAGATGTATTTGGTATTTAGCGAGACATCGTAAACCAAAACTTAGTATGTTAAGAGATCGATTGGCAAACATAGGTACGAGTACATATACATATATGTATATATAAATATAAACTTATTAATATTTGCCAATACGGATGCAATGTGCTTTGATTATACGTTTCGTTCACGAAATAATACTTATTGATTTGATATTGAATACTTATCATAAAAATACTATAACAAGATACGTTTCCAAAACGTGGTCTTACTGAATTGGACCTCAGAGTCTCCATTCCATGGTGCACTGCCTCAGGGATATTCTTGCGACATGGGGTGTGCGTTCAACTGTGTCTCATTGAAGGGGAGCTACGGGGACTGTTACTAACGCAGGAATGTACATTAAAATAGGTAAAACTTTTTATTACCTGTACAAATTCATTCATGATAGAAATTTGCCCATAAGCAATAAATATGACTTGTAATTCCACAAAATATAAATTAAGAGAAAACGTTTCTTAAGAGCCTCAAATGATAAAACCCCATTAAAAATTTTCATCCCTCAGTTCACTGTATAATTAAATTAATTATTTAAATTAAAAGACACATTTCCATAAAATTTCATTAGAATCAACCAGAGACGGCGGAATTATAAGGCTATGACAGACGTACTGACAGATGGATGGATAGATGGAGGGATAGCGAATTTATAAGGGTTCCATTTTTGCCACATGGTTACGGAACCTTTATAAGTTAGAATCTGATACAATGACATTTTTTGTTTGTTAAACCACATTAATTTTTTTGTAGTGAAACTTCTTTAGCGGCGCTGTGCACTTTTTTTGTGATGGGTAAAAACTGTTAAACTCGCGTCAGGTCACGTGTCCTGATCGAAAATTCGTAAGATGTCACTCGCGTTAGGACACGTGACCTTTATTTACATTAGGTTAGTTTTTATTTTTAGTATATGGCGATTATGAGTAGTACAGGGGGGTTGGATATGAGATTTTAATTCTATGACAGATTGAGCTGTCAAATATACAACGTCAAAAAAGTAAATAAACAAAAGTTATTATTTTTAATAAATAAACATGGATAAGAAGTAATGGGAAGTAAATAGCGAGTATGTTTCCACTTCTGCCGGCACTTTCCCGGAGTGCAACCCGTTTTTTTGGAATTCTAGATATACATCAAGTATTTTATCTCAATATTTACAACTCGTATAGGTATATACTTTTCTCGTATCTTGTATATATTTTCCTCGCTGTAGTGAGATGAAAAATTGTGTGTTTCGCACGGCTGGAATTTTTTTAGGATTTCGTGCCTTAGAATGCCTCGTTTTGCTCAGGATTAAATTTTTGCACTAAACAACTTCAATGAGCGACAATAATATCCAAATGTTATAGTTTATGACGATGATGACGACCTTTGTAGTGGGGATAAAAAGCCGTCAATATTTAATAGGCGTGAAAAATTATGCCATAATAAAAGCAGTCGTGAGAATGATGTAAGATAAATTACGAACTTTCGGCCGTGTGAAGGGTGCACCCCGGTACAATTTCCAAACTCCGCCCTAGCATTGGCCAACAATAAACGCATGAGCCGCGCATTGTGCGATTTTGGTGCAATTTTTTTCTCGCAGTTTTTTTATAACAAAGAGTTGCACAAGCACAAAACAATCGGCCAACGAGTCGGGTCACGCTGTGCAACCTACAACAAAAGGGGTCGTGAAATCAATCAACGAATTTGTGCTTTAAACTATATGCCAACTGTATTGTAATAGAATTTGTTCTATGGCGTCGGGCACAGCTTGATGATTCTTCTTTTACAAGTTGTGTAATCTGTAATGTAATGTATGGCGGGCTTTAAACGTAACATTCTTTAAAAGCCTTATTATGTGATTGTGAAATAAAACATGAAGGTGCCATAAATTCTTCAATAGGACTCTGTCAATCAGGTAGATTGATCACTGATATCACACTAGTTTTGAATTCTTTAGTTTAAAATTAAAGTACGGGAATATAAAAAATGCTCTTTAAACTACAAAGCAATGTGCAAATATGCAAATTAAGAACATGTTACAAGTATTCTGGTGTAATTGAAAAATCTTTGGACGTGCATAACTATATATGTAAATAGATTTTGCCAGCAGCTCCACCCGCCCTAAATTTGGTTATCGTTGTAGGATTTTCTACGGCAACTCTTCTATTATAGAAAAAAACTGGTTGCCTGTAAAGTCGGTATACGGGCGAAAGTTTTACGTGACAATGATTTTATGTCTGTCTCTCTCGCTCTTAGGCGGGCGCGTGCCTCTCACTCGCTCTCATTGTGAGCGCATAACGTGAGCGGAGCGTAACGCAGTTTCTTGAAGTGTCACCCGGCAAACCAATTTATAAGACGTTGTCACGTCAAAAAAGGGCTCACATTTAATATTTTTAAATAGCCTATCCTTTCCCAAGCTATCACCTTGCCAAATTTTATTTGAATCGGTTTCGCTATGGAAAGGTAACAGTCAGACAGACACACTTTCGCATTTACAATATTAGTATGGATTATGCGTCTGACGCACACTGTCGATTAAATAATGAAGCCGAAAATTACATTTTCTCCGTACTCTGTAATAAACACATCAGTATGCGGTGGCTTTGTGCGCATGTTGCATCCCGGCGCGTGGCAAGCGCGCGCCCTCTACCGGAGCCCTCTGTCCCCGGGGGTTTTCAGAGGGACGAACCCCTTTTCATTGTCACCCTGAGGGCTCTCAGTGACATGTCGATTGTGCAAAATATCTGAGATATTTAAATCACATGTGCTCATTGCAATTGTTGTTTAGTTTGTTTACGTTATCTGTTATTAAAATTTCTATATCGTATCTAAGGTGTGTGTGCACTCGCGTATATCCGCAGCTTTGTTACAGTACGGGTGACTGAGAAACAAGTTATCTACAAACATTAGAAACTAATAAATAACTAAATACGATATACCTATACCTCGAATATCTATACATATAATAAAATGGTAGGAAAGTCAAAACTGTACATTGAATATTTTTTAAAAGAAAACTTGGGGTGTGATCTACAACCAAGATACCGAAGCCAAAAATATAGTTTTTAGAATTTTTGTCTGTTTGTCTGATTTACTTCAAATTTGGCACGAATATTATTAAGAAGTCGGGTCAACATATAGGCTACATATTATCACGCTATCACCTACGGGGAACGAGCAGTGAACCTTTATTTCTTCAAGGCATTCTGTAACAACTTGTAATCTAACAGCTAACTTGCTTCTTAATTATTAATTATTCTACTCACACAAAAAGTGATGTTATAGTATAGCGTTCACGCAGACGACGTCGCGGGCAGCAGCTAGTGTTCTAATAAAAAATACCTTCTTTCGTTATATATACCTACATAGTGCTATGGTTCAAAACGATATATTTTTCCTCGGTTGGATGCTTGTTTAGTTCTACTCATAATAAAGTAAAATAAGTAACGATTAAAAACAAATTACGTCACTACGTACTATTTCTGAAATAAATAATTATCCGTACTACATTAATTGAACAGAGAATAAATAATATAAAATCTATAAATAAACATATCACATCATCCCATTTAAGAAAAACTTGAGCGTTCATGGACCATTTGGATTTTATCTTAGTGGATTGTCAGACATGTGTTTCATCCCTTTAACTCTCAAACACAGAACAAGCCAATGATTTATAAATACAATGATTATTACTACATTTCTATTTAGTCATACATTTTACATACATATATACATACATTTTTACTTTGGCAAACGAAACGATGACCTCATTCAATAATGTTTCAAAAGATAGCCAGACGATCATCCTACTTCTTAACCAGAGCGAGACCGGAGGGGAGTAACTTCTCCCCACGACATCGTTACTGGGCCCTTCGCAAATATGTAATTAAAAGGTTAGGGTGACGGCATTAGGTTCATTTTTCTTTTGGCATTTAAAAATACGGCCAGTAAAAAGTGATAAGCTACCGATATTATTTTGATTTACGGTCAGCCTACACACAATGTCTAAACGTCATGTGGATTTACACAAAACATCGTACTGAGAATAGCCCGGATGAAAACTAGACGTTATCACGTAATAAATTTTCACTGCTATTATACAATGGCCAATAAATTGTCATAGAGTAAGCATAGGATATTTACACTGAAGTAGCCGGTATTGCTTGCATACGCATATATTTATTTAACGAATACTCGAAACATCCCGTGGTGCAATATTTAAAATTTTAAATTAGTTGAAGGGTCGTACGGAAGCGACGAAATATTTTACAGCGACAAAGGACGAGGTATTGAATTATGTCCATGTTTTCGCTTTTATTTGTTTTATTTTATTACATTTTGCTTATATATACAACTGACTTGATTTCGTTAGATAGATAGGTACCTACTAGATTGGAATATTTCGGGTCGATAGCTTGTATTTTTTAGATAACAGCTTTACAGATTGATGAACTGAGTTTATTTAAGAGGCTACACTTCGCGGCGCCTCGCAGGGGGCTTCATACAAACGAATTTCTCACTTACTTTTGACACTAGCTGATCAAACACCCCGAAATTTTGAAGTCGTGTTCTAGTAATAAATATCTAGGTCTGTAGTGTGCCAGTTTTCTATCAAATTTTATAGTTCAAAAGATATACAGGATTCTAGTTTTTCATACAAATGGTTTTAAAACGATTTCTAGTTCAAAGAACGTTTTACAAGATTTTGGAAAAACCACAGACCTAGGTATGCGACTTGGGATTATGACTTAGAAATTTCACAGGGATTGATCAGTAAATGTCAAAAACAAATGAGAAATTCGTTTGTATGAAACCCGCTGCGAGGCTGTTTGTTTTTTATCGCTAAAAGACTATTTTTTTAAAGACGCAAAAAAAAATCTCAAGAGAAGTTACACGTGCGATATTTGCTACCGAACTAATTTTTTACCCTATGTGGGTATTTAGCGACATCTAAGCTCCTTTACTCGTTAGTGGTGTGATCGTTAACAGCTGCGAATAGATATGAATAATATCCGTTAAAAATAAAAATCAAGTTATTGTTGCAGACATAATACACTGAGTGTTTTATGACGATAATACAAGGTAGAGATATCTTGTCTGACTTTTCTTTATTGTACTTATATTAAACTAACTAACTAGTACTTTCGGTACAGCTCGCGCAGGTGGAAAAATTTTTTAAATGAATAATATACGAAACCCAAAAGAACTAATCTTAATGTCGCTACCTACTTTAGATAGCTTGGCTTGATTTTTTTTGCTTCTCCCTCTAGAAGTAAATGTATTTTTAATTACTTATACTTTTTAAGACACCATACATAGGTTGTGTGGCAGAATTCGCTTCTTGGCGATAACACTGCCTATTGTACATTGCATTTTATAATTAGTGTTCCTTAGATTAAGTTATTCATTTGGTGTACAATAAAGAATATTTTTTATTATTATCTCTTTATTCATTTTTATTCTTAATTTTAAAGTTTTTTACAATATAGTATGAAAAAAAAAAACATATATTATAAAAAACTTAAAAACTAGAGTGCCGCCGGCAGCGAGGCAAGGCCCAAACTACCGGTGGTCAGGGCTGCAGACTAAGGAACCTCCTGACAATACGTGCCGTGTCCAAGATCACTGCCTTCTGCATCCTACCCTTGAGCCAACTTTCCAGCGAGAGCTTCTTGAGATGTTGGTCGAGGCTCTTCGCTATCAAGCGGTTCGCCGAAACGACTATCGATTGCACAAAGATCGTTGAATCAACATCCCACATGGCGGTTACCTCGTAAGCCAGATCAAGGTACTTGCTTAGCTTTTCCTTTTCCGCCTTCACGAGGTTCTCGTCATGTGGTATTGTGATATCGACGAGCATCGCCTTGCGCTGGGATCGGTCGACCAACACGATATCAGGCTTATTGCAAACAATAGTCCTGTCCATGATGATAGAGCGATCCCAGTAGAGCAATACACGACCATTTTCGAGAACTGGCACTGGCGTGTACTGATAGTACGGCACCTCAGATTCGACAAGTCCATACTGAAGCGCAAGTTGCTGGTGAATGATCTTGGCCACTTGGGTGTGCCTATGGAAATACTCGCCGTTAGCAAGATGAGAACAACCAGAAATGATATGCCTGAGTGACTCTCCGGGTCGGTGGCATGCTCGACAAATGTCAACCGTACCGTCCTTCAGGATATATTTTCGAGAATTGTTCGTCATCATTACCTCATCTGCAATTGCACAGGCAAAACCCTCGGTTTCCCCAAAGAGGTTCTTCCATACATCCCTGCGTTAATCGCTGCTCAGTAACGCGGGTTTGTGCCATTTCTCATTCGCCAAGGAGAGCGGTGTCAGGCCCCTGTCAACTGTCACAACATATCCTGCACTCGTTGTTAAGGAAATAATCCCTAAGATTGCACACCTCACGATTATGGAGGTTCTTGGCATTCATAAAGCCTCGACCCCCCAACTTCCGCGGAATGTACAGCCTCATAACTGACGAGCGCGGGTGTAGCATGCGATGCAATTTAAGCTGTTGACGGACCCTCTTATCCAGGGCGTCCAGCTCAGTCTGAGTCCACCTCAGTATGCCAAAGGATATATCAGCAGTGGCATTACCCAACCGTTGAAGGCACGCAACTTATTGCCGCCCGACAAAAGACTGTTAAGTACTTTTGAGAGTCGACAAAAAAGTGCTCCTACACCGATTTTCTGATGTCCTCTGCCATAATACCCAATGACTCTGACATACCAAGGTATTTATAGGTCTCGGTCTCAGATAGGGATTTAATTGTCACTGTCTCAGAAAGCTGGAAATCCGGAGAATTTACAACTTTCCCCTGCTCTATATGCAAGATCGCACACTTATCTACACCGAACTCCATCTTGATGGCGCTGCTAAATACATTTGTAATATTGAGTAGCTCCATCAAGTCTTGGTGTTTCGGTGCAAACAGCTTGAGATCGTCCATGTACAGCAGATGACTAATGACTTCACCTCCTCTACGGAGCCGACAGCCTAGCCCTGAATCTTTCAGCAAAGTGCTAAGAGGATTTAATGCTAGTCAGAACCACAATGGACTCAGACTGTTACCCTGAAAAATACCCCGCTCAATATTTGTAAAGTCCAGCGGATCAGGAGAACTGTCGCCGCTGCCTGGTTGACGAAGGACCGTGGTCCATTGCCCCATACAAAATTTATTATTATTACATGCCCAACTACATAGTATGTTGTAGTATACATAACATATAAGTAGTATTTTATAATAAGAAGACTTTCGTTTTATTGTAAGATTTTTAAAATAGAAAAAAATAACTGAAACTTGTTTCAAAATCAAAATCATAATAAATCTTATGGAATTTTATTGTTTTATTTAATTTTAACAATATACACACATATATTAACAAGTTAATAGTCTCAAACTGACGAAGCCAACACGTTGTTTAGACGTTTTCTTTATTAATAAGCTTGTAGAAAAATAAATGATCCACTCTGGTGTGGCAAAACGCCCCCGGGCCGTCTAGAGAGATTACACGATCTTACATAAGTACAATTTATCAACATATAACTATTAACTATTATTAAGCGCGAGTGGTACGACTGACAAAAAACTGTGTAACCGTATTGAAACGACAAATAATAATTATATTCATTTGTAATTTTGGAACATAATGAGTGAGAGAGTGGCATGTCATTTCACTTTTTATTAGAATGTAACTATATTGAAATTTTTTGTAACAACGTTTAAAATTCAAACAGTTAAATCAACATGGGATCATCTTTCTAGGCGGAAAGCAAAACAGGTAGAGCGAGTGTAGGTAAATAAAATTAATGGGGGTAAATTGTAATACTAACGTTGTGTATGTATTAAAAGTCATTACACAATGTCATATACATTACTATAAGATTTTTTTGTTATATACTTCCTTAGTAAATTATTCCATAATGACGCCTTAAAACTTAATTTTTTTTTAATGGGATTTAACGTTTTTACCGTTTTGCAGTCACATTTTTAGTTTTTGCTACAACTTAGAGTCAATGCACATCTAGTGCACAACAAGCTATTCTAATTATTTAAACAACTATCATTACAATAAAATGCAAAACACGCTTTAAAAATTTGCACAAGTGTTGAAATAATGTTCACTTCCAGATTTTATATTGCATTCAATACAATAAATGAAAATCACTCATTTAGGTTATGCACTAGATAAAAACAAGTTTTATAAGACATATTTTTTTCAATCTTTTAGGTGCCATAGTTCAGCCACAAAATTTGCACATAAACTGCGTATTTACGCGGTCAAGCCTATACCGCAGTCTTAAGGTGAATGCGACGTAAAAAATAACATATTGCATGACACCACTCGAAATGCATTATAATCAGACATCGCTTTACATTCATGAAATGCCAGTGAATTATTAGAGCTGTTTGTAATAACTAGAGTCTTCGTTGATTTTGGTTGTACATTTAATTAATTAATTGAAAAGTCGGGATGTTTAATAATAATTAAATGGCCGGTAAGAGGCAACCAATATTGTTAGTTGTCTTAACTTTGGTTTGTGCGCAGCACGGGGCGATAGGCTCCATCACCTATCACGTTTGTGGGCGGGATACCATATCGATGAAGCGTAGATGTTACGTTCATAGGTACGTTTGTAACATTTCTAACCCCCCCTTTGTGGGTAAGGCGATGAGATAATCGTTTTTTTTTAATTTTATAGATGAATATGTTTTATTGCGTCCATGATACTTAAATAGCGATATATCATAATGTCGCCTTTCATGCAGCGAAATGATTATAGTTAAACATATAATTATACAGTGTTACGCAGTTTGTATGAAAATATTAATGCAAGATTCACCTGAAGCTAAAGTTCAAGGCAAGGACTATTGTTTTAAGTATGTACGAGGCTATTAGCTCTCCCGCAAACATAGTATCCATTCCTGTGGCAGACAGCAATGTGTTACGTCTAATAATTAATGATATGTCTGCACGCCATCTGGTATGTAAATTAATGTGATATTCTTGTTGGGTAGGTACGTCAAGGTTATCTTTAGGCTCGAAATGGAAGTCGTTACATAAATGTGTAATTAGTACCATGTCGTATCTATAAAATACCTTCTTATTTACAGACTAAATCATTATTTGCGAAACATACAGCTTGTTTTTAGTTGCTTCTTCCCAATACAAGTGTACAGGCCTATTCTTAGGAAAGGGGGGTTTAGGCCATAGTTCACCACTCTGGCCCAGTGCGAACGGTAACTACCTAAATGTTGTCGAGCTACAGGCCAATAATCTGTTAAAATGTTCAAGCCTCTATAACTTAGCTTAAAGACTGCTGTCATATTACAAAAACCAGTATATATATATATATATATGTATTATTTTAGTAACATATTTGCCCCATAAATAACAACAACCGCACATATATTCTGTCTGAAGTTTAAGTAGGAATTTATTAATACAAGTTACGCACATCATGAAAGCGCATTTTCCTCATTTAATGGATTTTCCCCGACTCACGTGTGATTCCTAGATTAAGTCATTATTCCCAATAACCAAAAACCGACCAAAATTTACTTAATTTTATTGTAATTGTTGAAACCGTTTTAAAACGCGATTATAAGTCAGAATCACAACGCGAACCCAACAGCTGATATAAAAATCGTTACCATTTCTTTTTCCTAAAAGTTTACATTTGTGTATCACTTTAATGATTGAAAATGTTTACGTACCGACAAGGCTTTAAGTAATGCTGGCTCAGTACCTCTATTCAGTACCAACTTGTGTATGTAAACTTACGCCATTAATAGTGAAGAATATGATTTAACATGTAAGTAAACTATATACGACAAAGTCTTTTCAGGTGAACAGTACATTATTTATAAACTCTATGACACTGCAACTTCATTGTGAATTCAAAACAAGCATCAAGTGTTGAAGTTCCAAGTTCGCGTTCCGACATGACTACTTCGGTTAAGGATAACTTGATTAATAAAGTTCTGAAATCAATATCCCGCACCTAAGCTTCCAACCACATTCAGAGGAAAGTCTAATGCATTTGTGTACATACATATATACATACCATACATACATAACATCACACCTGTTTCCCAGCGGAGTAGGCAGTGACCAAAGTCTGCCACTTGCTATGTGTACAAGTATGTTATATAGTTTTCGTAACTGATGCAATAGTTAATTTTTAGTGATCCTTGAATTTTAATGATTCAGATAACATAGGGGAGAGTGTGCATGAAAGAGCCAGGCTTTGAAAGAGCCGATGTGATTTTTCATTACTTATCGATATTCTACCAAAGTTTAATTTTACTCCTTAAATGGCAAAACTGGATAGCTGTCACCCACAAACATTCGACAGTTCCACGACAGCAAATGGCCTCACAGGACTGTTACTAAAATTCAGAAGCCAAAAAGTAAGTTTCTTTGTGTTTATTTCAGTTGTTTTTTCAAAAACCTTATTGCATAAGTTGACAAAAAAGATATGCAGTATTGGCGTCCATATATTTGTCCTTGTTTTCAGGTTCTGGTATAATACCTTTTTTTTTGAGGTTATATTATTAACAGCGTCGTATTTTGAAAGAGCCAGTTATCTACTCTTGGGCAAATGAGTCGTGTGGCCACAAAGGGTTGATTAATTTCTTCTGCCATAAATGTTTTTGATGCTAATTGTTTTTAGTTTTAAGTTATAAAGTATACGAATAAGGGCTCGACTTTATGTTTTCAGACAATTTTTTATTTAGATATTTAATTTTTGACTAAGACAATGTTCAAAAGTTTTAATTGTTGATTGAGACAATGTTTAATTATTATTGAGACTGTTGTGACCAAAGTAAGTTTAGTTATAATCTGATTTTAAATACTTAATATAATTTAATTGATAAAAAAACCGTTCAGTACCTCAAAAGTAGGTATCGGCTCTTTCTTAACACATGGTAGCTTTTTCATTGACCTGCTGCTATGAAAGAGCTGAAATCGTTTTTTTTTTAAACTATTTTTAAGAAAAATTATCAGCGTTGTTATCGTCTTTTTGTTCATTTAATAATGTTAACAATTAAAGTGATTATAAAAAATACTAGTTTCATTTAAAAAAAATTTATTAAAAGTGTGTTTTTTTTCATACTATTCAAAACTGGCTCTTTCATGCACACTGGAGAGTGTGTTAATGTGATGAACAGGTAGTCAATATTTTTCATTTTTTAGGGTTTCTTACCCAAAGGGTAAGACTAAGACTTCGCTGTCCGTCCGTCCGTCTGTCATCAGGCTGTATCTCGTGAACCGTGATAGTTAGACAAATTAAATTTTCACAGAAGGTGTGTTTTTGTTGCCACTATAACAACAAATACTAAAAATTGGTTCGGCAGCAAGTACCGTACATGCAACTTATTTTGAGAAAAATTCTTTTACAAAAAAAAATTACGTCATATTGGATCCGCCATTTTGAATTTTAAAAATCTGATAAAAAATTCGAAATAAGCACCCTCGAAAACCCTTTACTACCCCTCGATACATGAAATTATACATGAAATTTATGTTGCGTGCATAAAAAAGTCGGTTTTTTACGGATAAAAATCGATTGATTTGTCATCAGAGCGATTAGGTCCAGTAGTTATTGAGAAATCGAAAGCCAAAATATGTCTACATACACACACACACACACACACACACACACACACACACAAACACACACACACACACACACACACACACACACACAGAGACATCACTCTAAAAATGATTGCAAATGATTCTCCAAGTCTTGAAACGTAAAGAAAACACAAAATTTTCGATTTCGATTTTCGGACCTATTCCAATAACTTAAAAAAGAGAGAAGTTAAAAAACAGAATAAAATAAATATTTAAATGGGCTCCCATACAAAAAACGTGATTTTTTGTTCGTTTTGCTCGATTTTAATAACAGCAACAAGTAGGCTTGAAATATTCACAGAATATTTAGATAATTACAATCTATATAGATTGTAATTCTACTTCTTCTAAAAATCATAATTCATAAAATGTCACCGAAACAGTAAATCAAGAGTCAGTTTGTATCGAAGCGTGTCGTCAATACTACAAATTGTGTATGAATACTCGAACCCCGCATCACTCGGCACCCGAACTCAGCGCCCGCATGTCACCGGCTCCACTATGATCACAATAAACTTGACAATTGATAAAGTGACAATCATGAATGTCGACAAATGATACGTAATAAAACTTCAATCTACTGTAGGAAATTATATTCACTCGGCCGGCTCGTGTAATCTTGGGTAGCTTACACAGTTATCCCTAATTTACTTCTTTAGGAAATATTTTTTTGTAAATTCTAGCTGAAGATATTATGTTTTGGGCAAACATAATGAACATTAGGAACATATTATTACAACACTTTATACCAAAGGGGTAGTCAAAGAGGTTACAAAAGTTTACGCTTGTATAACATCGATGTTTTACCGTAGGCACAGACTTTAAAATACTATAGCCGACGGTATTCCGTCCCACAAACGTATAAACATGAGCCTATCGCCCGGGAATCGAATCGAATCGAACCCGGAAACTTCGACATGGCAGCCACACGTTCTACCACTGCGCCACTCGGTCCTCTGAGTCACTCACGGGCCGTGACATAATGTATATACTCAGATGCACATAATATAGAACGACCGCAATACTGCGCCTTTTAGCTCTGGGTACAAAACATTGAAAACGAAAATAAACATGTAGGTAAGATAATTATGATTACTTTACCAGCAAGAAGTAAAAAAAAGATTTAGTGAACTAAAACGCAATTCAAATCACACATCCTAATTAAAAATATATACCACAATAATGAGATTTACCTATTGACGATATTATATGTATTTAAAAATCATGGATGCTTTTTAATAAAGTCGAAATATACTTTATAATGTAAAACTTATTCAAAATGTGAATTGTATAAATTTATTCACAAATATATAGCCGTTCACTGATTTTTCAACTTAAATAAGAATAACGTTAGTTATTGAAGACCTTTGCATCTTTATTATATTTTCTACTTAACAAGCCCCATGTAAAGATTGATTGATTGATAAAAATCAAGAAACTGACGTTAACTGACCTTCCGTTGGGACCAACCAAGTGCCTAATGATATCTTACTATTCAATCTAACGTGACCGTGGTTTTGTGAACTTGATAGTTTACAAACAAATAAAGTTATTAGCATTACACATATAAATACATAATGATACTAAAATATTGATCATAATAAGAAGTATAAATTGAATTACGGGATTGAGATGGTATTTAGGGTTCCCAAAGGGTAATTAGCGGAAATGTATTACTAAGATTCCGCTGTCCGTCCGTCCGTCTGTCACAAGGCTGTATCTCATGAACCGTGATAATAAGACAGTTGAAGTTTTCACAGAAGATGTATTTCTGTTGCCGCTGTAACAACAAAATACTAAAAACCGAATAAAATAAATATTTAAGAAGGCTCCCATTCAACAAACATGTTTTTTTTTGTTTGGTTTTGCTCGATACCTATTGATAACGGCAACAGAAAGACGCTTAAAATATTCAAAGATTACCTGCCGCAAACACTTAGGTTGTGGAATAAGCTTTCTGCCAAGGTTTTCTCTAAGGACTACAGTATGGAGTTCTTTAGAAATGAAGGTGTAGTTATTAAATTTTTGTAGGGTCGGCAACGCGCGAGTGTTGTTCCAAGTGCGGTGACCACTTATCATCAGAAGAACCGTAAGCATGTTTGAACCTTATACTAGTATAAAAAAATTTGCTGTTTACGATGTATTATAGTTGCAAAAACTATATAAAAGCATGCATTAAATCCTAATGGACAGAGTACATACATTAAATTGACACAATATAAACCTTGGTAATTTAATAATTCATTGAAATTTTCAAAATTAATATGCTTTTTGCGTCAATGGTAAATAGAAGATGGAAATAGATATATGATAATATATGTATAGAAATTAATGGAATAGTAGTTTGAATGAAAAATTTGAGTTGGTTCCACCTTAAGCCCCTGATTTCCTCTGTTTTATTTGTAGTATATAAGGCAGGCGGATGAGGCTACATACATAAATTTACCGTGTTGTCAAACATACGTCGAACTCAAACAAACATTTTATATAAGAAGAAATGAACAAATTCCCGGAAAGCATCATTCAGACGGATAAGCACTCTGAAATAGAACGGATAAAATATTAGAACACAAACAGTGGCGGATCACGAGATTTGGATGTAACCGAAACCTTTGGTTACAATAGCAGATGATCTTGTGAATTTAATAAAATCTACTATACTGGTCGGTGGACTATAAGCCTCCTACCTCTAAGGAGATGCAGCGCCCCTGTAGCTGGGACTGATTATGTCTGAGGCAACAAAACCTAATAATAGTGAAAACTACGAATAGTAAAAATATGAAACTGGGTGGAGGGGAGACTAGCATCGACCGTGACCGTACTAAACTAATTGTCGCGAGAGCGTCGTTCGTGACGCGTAATGCGAGCGTAGTTGCGCGTGACCCGAAATCCGACAACACGACCGACATCGTTAAAGTGGATCGGTGGTTTTATAGTACCTATCTATAACGCTGTGTTTATTAATATTGAAAATAAGTCCAAATCTCAAGACAATCGTCTTATTTTTTTCTTATAAAACTAAGGTGGCAAACAAACATGCGTTCTAGCAGTGGTGAGCGATTACCGTAGCCTACGGACGGTTGTTATATTAGAGGCATTACCGGTCGTTACTCATCCTCTAAATTTTAGAGAAGCTCAGAAGGCAGCTTACGTAAGCCACAGACTATATAATACTATATTATAAGCGTTCTCGGCAACCAGTTTAATTAAACATAAAACGAATAATTAATATCCAGAAGCAAACATAGCGTAGCTAAGTAACAACATTCGTTAAACTTAAAAGCTGTTTAAACAACGAACTGGTTGAAAAAAAAAATGCACTGTTGCTAAGTAACGTAAAATAAATATAGCGCAACTGTTTGAAATATTCATAACAGTAAAATTAAAAACTTGACACAGTTCAAAAGAAAATCTACATAGACGATGTGTAAAAAAAGGAATTTTCTGGAATTGATCACGATGACGTTCCTTTTATCTTTTGAAAGTACTCAGCAAAACTCACGTCCGGTGTTGCCCGGCCGTCCGATCGCCAGCACTGCAGTCGAGACTCTTGCCTCAAAAGGATTTTGATATGTTGATTTTGGTTATTTTCTACTTTTAATGTATTTAAAAAATCGTACATGTAGATAACTGGACAGCGCATTAAAAAAAATAATGTGTAAAAGTGTGACAGAGATGAAGGAAAACTGTGGTGTGTGTTGTCTCTTTCTAACTTGTAAATAAACATCAACAAACAAAATGGTGGACGTTGATAGAAAGAGAGAAGAGGCCAAAGGTTCGCTTTGTCTCTTTCTAAAATGTGGCCAATTTCGTGAGGCTATTGCGCAGTCCATATAAAAGATTACAGAAATATGGGTTTAAACTAATAGTCTATGGGTTAAGAGAAAATAGTGTAGATGCAAAAAACCGCTGCAAGATGAGATTTTCCACCATGACAATTTAGAAGTGTAGGTAGCTAAAGAGTAACAAGGCAACTGGCGATATCCCGATATGGTGTTGTGATACTAGGTTAATTAATGAATAATGGATGCCCTGCAATATTTCATGAGTTTCTCTATCTACTACCGGTGTAGGGCGATAGATGAGCAACCAAGGAAGCGTTGATTTGCCGTCAAGTTGTTAGATAGAACATGTGTGACTTAGGATAGCTATAAACGTCTTCAAGAAAATGAGGAATTAAAAGCATTCATGTTAAACGACTATAACTACTGAGGCATTAGCAATTATCTAGTAGCAACTTTTACATTCGTTGCAACCGAGAAAGGTACGCCACTAATGCGGTCCTAAGTCTCAACAGTTCTCGCAAAAAGGAGTTTTCACTCTATTCCAACTAAAGTGTTCACGGAAAAACCTCAATGTGATTTTAATTAATTACTTAGCGCCATAAAACTGTACACACATGCAATTAAATACTTTATTTCAACGATATATAGGATTAAATAAATATACAATATGTCAATCGCGGCGTGCAACAAATTAGTTGTCACTTCTGTCTTCTATGTTCAGTTTTTCTCTGGTCATTAGTCTTCTGGCTCAGTGGGTGCAAATCAGGTTTCTCCTCATGTGTATATGCTGATATAGAAAGAGCAAGCGGGACTGCTATACCAGAGTATTATTATTGAACAATTTCGGAATACTAATCTAAAACACTCAAAAAGTGACCACAAAAACGAAAGTACTATAAAATACGAATGTATATTACATATACTTACGCTTTCACGCAACTTTGAACTATCACAAGCTCTTTCTTTGACCTAACAAACGAAGAAAGTGATATTTGATGAATTTTAAAATTACGTTAGTTGACGAAAGAGAGCTATGTACAGTTAAAAAACTAATATTACGTAAGTGTGGAAATCGCAATAAGAGATAACAAATAGTGCAAACATTATGTATGTTCACAAACAACGACTAATCGTCTCTAATGTGCACTATTCCACGTTCGGTCAATGATCTATTATTTGAAGTTTTTTGAGGTTAACGGTTTTTTTAGTCAAGATATTAATTCTTTTTACCGTTATCTTGTACAATTTTACTATAGTGTTGCTGGCCTAATGTTTTTTTTATGAAAAACACTGAATCTGAAAAAACCGCTTATTGCAGACCTGTGGTTGTAATTTGGGTAAAACTGTATTTATTTACTCAACACTAATAACTTAAATTACGGTATTGTGAACATATGTTTAATCACTATAATATGTTTCATCATTATTTTTATGGTTAACAAGAAATTCTGAAACTAAGGTTTATTTGAACTTTTCCTTTACTTACAGTATTTCATATTCATTGGTAAACAGTAATTGAGTTGTTATTACACTCTTGGGGATATAATTGTTAGCTTTTTTTTTTTTTTTTTTATACCACTAAGGTGGCAAACAAGCCTACGGTCACCGTAGCCTATGGACGCTTGCAACACTAGGGGCATCACTCGCGCGTTGCCGACCCTTCAGAAATCAATAATAACTTCTTTTTTGAAGAACCCCATACTGTAGTCCTTAGAGAAAACCTTGGCAGGGAGCTCATTCCACAACCCAAGGGTTCGCGGGAGGAAGTTTCTCTGAAATCGCACTGTACGCGACCATTTTCGTTCCAAAGTGTGAGAATGAATTCCCTGTCGATGGCGAGCGGTGCGATGGTAGAAAGTAGCCGTGGGCATCATTTCGAACAATTCCTCAGAACACAATCCATTGTACAAGCGGTAGAACACACACAGGGAGGCAAAGTCTCTCTTCAGACTTAAGGGCTCGATACCGCAAGTGAGTTTGGGATCGTCAACAATTCTCACAGCCCGTCGTTAAACCGAGTCAAAAGGGTCAAGCTGGTATCCGGGTGCACCCGCCCAGAGATGGCAGCAGTACTCCATATGGGGCCGGACTTGCGACTTGTAAAGTAGCAACCTTTGCCCTGACGTGAAGTACTGCTTCGCTCTGTTGAGTACACCAAGTTTTTTGGACGCCAGCTTTACCTTGTCTAGCAAATGATCTCGGAACTGAACATCGCTGGAGATGTCAACGCCAAGGATCCCAATGCTCTTGGAGATGGAGAGGGGAGTGTTCTGAAATTGTGGGACTACAGTGAATGGGGTTTTCTTAGCGGTTAACGCGCAGACTTGTGTCTTTGAAGGGTTGAATCGGACCAAGTTTTCCCGCCCCCAGTCAGAGACCTTGGACAGACCGATCTCGATTTGAGACACAAGTTCTTCACGCTTTTCCTCCACAACGGAACGTGGGATGCTTGCACGGCCCGTGTAATAAGCGTCTCCAGTACTGTCATCTGCATAGCAATGTATGTTGTTGATGTCCAACATATCATTGATGTGCAGTAGGAACAGCGTAGGAGACAGCACAGAGCCTTGCGGGACACCAGCATTAATGTCCATGCTATCAGAGCAACTACCGTCAACTACGGCTCGTATGCTTCTGCCGGACAAAAAGCTAGCCACCCATTTGCACAAACCCTCGGGCACTCCGTAAGAAGGCAACTTCGATAGAAGACCCCGGTGCCAGACCCGATCGAACGCCTTCGCTATGTCTAGGCTACATGCCAATGCCTCCCCCTGACCCCCAATGGCTAGTGCCCATCGGTGTGTGAGATACACTAGAAGGTCACCAGTTGAGCGACCGTGGCGAAAGCCATATTGACGGTCACTGATCAGGTCGTGTTTTTCTAGGTATCTCAAAAGCTGTGTGTTGATCACACGCTCCATCACCTTGGAGAGGAGAGAGGTTATAGCGATAGGCCTGTAATTCGATGGATCTGATCTATCGCCCTTTTTGGGCACCGGGTGCACATTTGCAGTCTTCCATGAAGACGGAAATTGCCTAGTGTGGTAGGAAAGCGTGAAGAGGCGCGTGAGTACAGGACATAACTCAGGAGCACACTGCTTAAGCACCACTGCTGGTATGCCGTCTGGCCCACTCGACTTATGAACGTCTAGGGAAAGCAACGCCCGCCGGACCTCACGCTGTGTTATAGAGATTTCCGGCATGGTCTTACCGCACCACGGTAAAGTAGGTGGTACAGCGCCTTCGTCGTTCACATTCGAGTTAGAGGCAAAGAGACTGCCCAATAGATCGGCTTTCTCTTTTGCACTGTGGGCCAAGTCACCATCGGTCTTTCGCAGTGGTGGTAATGACGACTGGCAGAAGTTCCCCTCGGCAGCTTTAGCAAGCGACCAGAAAGCACGACTCCCAGAAGGATAGCTCGCAAGTCGCCCACCTATTTTGCCGATGAATTGGAATTTTGCTCTGGCAGTTGCTTTCTTACTGAACCTCGAGGCAGCATTTAATTTGCGTTTTAACTCATACATATTCGGATCCTTATTATTACGAGCCGTGGTCCAAGCCTCATTCGCAGTTTGCTTAAGAATTTTAGCTTCTCTGCAAGGCCTATTAAACCACGGTCGTTTTTTGACGCCGGCAGCTACTCGCAGGTTAGGAATGAAACATTCCATACCAGCGAGGATTGTCTCAGTGACTGCGGCTGCGCAGACGTCAGGATCTTCTGAGCTATAGCAGATCTGCCTCCACGGGTACGATGCATAAAATTCTCGCAATCCATCCCAGTCTGCCGACTTATAATGCCACACACGACGCCAATTAGTTGGCCCAGAAGGATCAGGTTGTGTGCATGACATTTGAGTCCGGATGAGACAGTGGTCCGAGGAGCCAAGAGGCGCATCCACTGAGACGGAGTATCCATCCGGACGTGTAGTCAGCAGAAGGTCCAGTAAGGAGCTTGTATGGTCCTCAATATCTGGTATTCTCGTTGGAGAAAGTACCAGCTGAGAGAATCCATAGGTCAGAGCAAATTCATGAGCAGATATCCCTGCATAGTTATTGGTTCGAGAACTGAGCCACTCACGATGGTGGGCGTTAAAGTCTCCCAAAATAACTAACTCTGCTGTAGGATATTGCTCTAGAACTTTGTCAGTCGTCAAACTCAGGTGCGTGAAGAGTCGAGTTACGTCCGTGTCACCGCTATGAGACCTGTATAGGCACGCATAGATACGAGTGTGGCCCCCATGATCTACGCGCACCCACAATATCGACAGGTCCCTGTCTTCAAGGCTATGAAGTCGGCGACAGCAGATATCCTCCCGGACGAACATACATACACCGGCACGACTCAAAAAATTGTGCTCGAGTTTGTAGCCGGGATAACGAAGGTATGATGTGTCGGCCGGGCAGGATATCTGCGTCTCCGTTAGAAAAAGAATGGTTGGCTGCGCAGTCTCGAGATGGTGATGGACTGCGTTAAGATTTGCGTGAATACCCCTTATGTTGCAAAAATCCACATTATATGTGGATGGAGTAGCCGCTGTCAAAACTCTTTTCTTTTTTCTGTTCCTGGCCATTTTGTTTGAAGTTACTTAGACTACGGATGAGGATTCACTGCACAGACAGCTTAGAAGACAAAAAGTTGCGGTACTAAGACTGCCGAAGCTCAACACAGATGATACGGTTGCTGGCACGGCGGGCGGAAGGGCCCCTGATCCCCCTCTGTTGTAGTAGCCGGGTCCACTCCGGTCTCCTTCTCCGGCACGACTACTACTTCAGAGACTTTACACAGGTTGGCGGATCAGCCTCCCAAGGCGGAGATTAAGTGATCCCTGGGTTCGGGAACCCGTTCAACCTGCGGGCGGCCAGCGGTCAGCCGTTTCATCAGGTCTCCCTGACCGCCGAACCAGCACGCCGCGTCTACGCCGAGCAATGACAGCAACAAGCACCGTCGGTCCTCCGCTGTCCGCGCAGCGAATCCTCAAAGAGAGAGCTCTGGCAACCTTACTCACCGCCAGGAACACAACACTACTCAATGTTAGTGTTATTGTGGCCGCGGTTTTCTGTAAGGTGGAGGTACTTCCCCAGTTCGGGCCGCTCATTCGAGCAAGTACTCGATATGCCCCGCTTTATTTGTTCGGGCAGCTTATTCGAGCGAATACTTGCAGTGCCCTACCTCTCTTAGCTGTAGTATATCTCATTTACTCGTCGGATATGATGATGATGATACCTAATAATACACGTTCTTACGTACGTGATGATTCTATGAGGTGATCCTCAGCCTACTCTGATACAAAAACTTAGAACTAGCTTGGTTTTTATTAAGTGTTTTCCGACTGTCTATTAGCCACGTTTTAAATTTATCAATTAGATTGAATCTGGTTTTTTGCCCTCTATCTCGCGCAAATGGTAATCCAACTAAAAAAGTTATTGTAGGTACATTTTTTGTACCTTCCTATTTTATTTTTAGATATAGTATGTTGATTTATGTTCACATAACGTACATAAATTCAATATCATTATGATTAACAATATAGATACCTGGTTTAAATTAATTCCTTAACTAAACTATGATTTTTTTTTAACATATATAGGATGAAAAATATCCGTCCGTCTATCTAATATTTCACTAGGCTTCGTGCATCCTACATTTGATACAATTAACTATCTTGCGACTATAAGCTTACCCCCCGTGTCACCCAGGACAAAAGTGGTTGGTGCAGAGAGGATGTCCACCACATTATGATGTGGGTCTGTATCCAGCCACTTGTTACCCCTCCTAGGAATCGAAACTGTGAAGATATAAATATACACACAATGAATTTATAATAATCAAGTCAGTCATGGTTTCCTGGAAATCGGATGTCGATGCATCATTCTTCATTTTAATTTGTCTATATCTAAATCTTATGTTCATTTAGCTGATAATTAGCACAGAAATAGCCAAGGACCTAGAAAAGGATATCGGATACTTTTTATTCTGAATAGTTTTATGATAAAATACATCGATACATTTAAAATTTAGCTAAATAGTTGTTTTCATTAATAATTTCTACAGTGCATGATAAAATGGAGAGATAGTGTGAAACATGAAGCAAGCAACCTTCTCGGAAGTAGGTAGTTAAGTAATGTTTAACACACATTCCTCGTCTTAAGGGGGCTAAGCCTTGTTATTACCATATAGAGGCAGCATTATGATTAGCCGTACCGTTAAGAACAGCGTCACCTTATGTTTATGATATGACCGAGCACTTAAGTAAAACCACGGCAAGCAGTTATGGGATCAAGGACCAAATACATATAAACATATTTTTTACCAGTCAAGTGTGTGTTATACAAATAGAGCAAACCAAAAAAAAATTTGGTCATCAATAGTCATGAGTATAAACAATATCCACAGTAATGGTTCTTTAAAGGAAATAAAATAAAACATAAAAGTTTTTTTGAATGCGAATTTAAAATTCTATAATGATACCGGTGTTGTAACCATTTACGGTAATACGTCTTTCCTTTTGGGAGGGAACCCATCTTCGTCAGTCTGCATTCCGAATGTGACCTGCCAATAATGCGGGATGTTAATTTTTTATCCCAATCCAACCGTTATTCGACGACTGCGACTACAGTCAAGAACCTGTTTTAAGCCATACCAGGTCCATCTTCATACATTTTTCTATCATCATCAAACTTCCACGCTTTTCATTGGCCTTAAGACCGTGTGAAACATTGGTGTCAATGTAACAATAAAAATTTACAAGAATTTATTCGTACCTATATAAGAATAAATCATGTTTGTTAAATATTCGCCAGGTACGTACAGTTTACCGATACCCGACCTCATAACCAATATTTACAATCATTAAATCTTTGACTAAAGTAAATGAAGCCCCAAAGACTAACAGGTAATTGCTTAAAATTTAAGTGAAGGCTTTAACACGAATCCAGAAAGATCAATATAGCTTGTTGAAGCTAAGTTAATTCAAGGTTGTTCACAGATTATAATAATCATAGGATCAGAAAGTGAAACCATATCGGTATTTAATAATGCGGCTCGAATAGGTCGCCTAGACCGGTCCACACGGATTTTTCACTTCGCTTTTTGGGTGACACGACATGAATGAATTAAGTCTGTACTAGTACGGACAGCGGACGCATTGTCCAACCGTCACTGGCCTCATGACATAGATTAATATCCTTGTCCAAACTGTGCACCTAACACCCGGACATTTTCTATTGTGTCAATACGGTATCAAACACGTGTGCACATTTTAAAGGGTAACAATGTTGCTATGTATATCGACAAAGTTTTGCGTAATTAAGTTATTATAATTACGCATTTACAAAACATTAACCAAGGCTATGAAAACTATTAAATCGGGTCATACAACAAACTAGAGTAACATAAACATAAGATCTAATAAAATACAAGAAACAATGAGCGGCCGCTGGCGTTTGATGTAGCGTGCGCGTCAGAGCTCCGGCCACCAATCGTAAATCTAATTTCAGTTCGAGTAATAAGAGACCAACCGACTGCAACCGCGAATTAAGAAACAGCAGAAATAGCAACAGCAAACTCCGCTGTGGATGCTTAAAATACTATTCTAAAACAAGGGGCTCTTGTACCAAGAAATATTGATTTCGTATTGGCAAAACAAAATATTATGGAACACGATACAGTAAATCCATCAGGTACGATTTCTTTCACTCTTGTTAATTGGCATCGTCTGCGACGTATCTCTAGTGACGGTTTAAGAGCCGCAGTTGTCGTTACCAAGGATTACATGTATGAGTGGCTCGGACGCTTGACGTTCAGATGTGGAAGTAGACCGAAGCTAGCACGGCAATGTCCTGGCGGAAGGCCAAGGAACGGCGTTTGAATTGAATGAGCGTAGACTCAAAGCGACGAAAAAATCAAGAGGTAAACGGTCATGTTCGATCTATTTCTGGTAGGTCGAATTTCTGAAGTACCTGAGTCAGAGATCGCTCGTAGCACTTGAGAATATCCAAGCTCATTGAGCAAGAGGAAATGCGTAGTAGTCTATTTACGATACAAATAGTGTTTGGCAAATATTTTTAAGCTGGATCAGTATTTAAAGTTAATTGGTGACTGTTGCCAAAGTAGTGTTTTAGTTTCTTTGTCGGACATAACAACCGAGGTGGTCGAAGGTTAAAGAGTCACATCAGTCAATGCAAGGCGTTGATATGACAATTATATTGTTCTGTAATGCCTGACGCATGTTAACTGCCCGAAAAAAAGAGAGCTTCTTCTCAAAAGTGTGAAAAGAATAAATATTTGTGCTTCTAGAGGGCAGAAACTGCTAAACTGGATTTTGTAACTATCTATTATCTTCTTGTATCTTTCAGTTTGAGTTTATAACTTTCTGAGAAATTCAATAAGGTGGGCATAAGTTATAGTTGTGTCCGTTTGGATTACAATATTACGAACATTCATTACGAATCGAACATTTCAGAATAAAAACATGTTATGAATATACGCAGCTTAATTACTAAGTTTTGATTTTACGCAATTGAGTTTATTTATTTAATTAATAATTTTCTTGAGTGATAAGAAAACAAATACTTAAGTTATCTAAAATTGTTATTATGAAACAAATGGAATCTCAAAATAAATTAGATACTGTCTGTTTTATTATTGAAAGATCAAAGTCAAGAAAAAAGTGTTTCCTACAATTCTGACAACGTTCGATATGCTTCTATTTACTACTTATGTTATTATTAAAAATACACTTCTTTATTCTTATTCAAACATTACAAATAATGGTTTCCATTAATAAAAAAAGTATTCGGGTATATGTTGCTGATATTTGAAATATTTCTTTGCCTCGCCTTTGTAGTCGCCAACTCGAAATTTGCAATTTTAAAATTTTGAATTGTTATAGCTTACATGGCTTAAATATAAAACCAGGATCTGCTTATGAATTATCCATAAAGTAAGCGTTTAACTAAATCTCATAGTAAAAAAAAAAATCGGCCTAGTGCTAGTCGGACTCGCGCACGAAGGGTTCCGTACCATTATCTGTAAAAACAGCAAAAGTCTCACGTTTGTGGTATGGGAGATCTCCTTAAAAATTTGTTTTATATTAATTAATTAATTTATTTTTAAAGTAGCTATACAACTAAATATTCTGTGAATATTTTAAGCTTCTACTTTTTGCGTTTATCGATATCGAGCAATAAAATCACGTTTGTTGTATGGGAGCCCCCTTAAATATTTATTTTATTCTGTTTTTTAATATTTGTTGTTATAGCGGCAATAGAATTTCATCTTCTGTGAAAATTTCTAACTATCTAAACTGTCTAACTATCACGGTTCATGAGATACAGCCTGGTGACGGACGGACGGACAGCGGAGTCTTAGTAATAGGGTTCCGCTAATAACCCTTTGGGTACGGAACCATACAAAATCAGAGAAATTCAATATGCTTAAGCGATTCAAATAACTAAACCTATTGTAATATTACTGCCTTTAAAGTGTAATATGGTGCAATGTTTAAGTGATTATTCCTAAGTGAATAAAACAATAGTTACTTCAGAAAAACGGTAACATAATTGTTAAATGTGATAACAATGATAAGAGGATAAGGATTTTTATCCTAACGCTCCACCGCCCTTGAAAATTAAAAATGCACCGAGGCGTAATGGGATGAGTGTGACAAAGTTTACTGTGGACTTTTTTTGATATTACGCTAAAAAAAATTGAGTTATTTATTTGTTTTATTTATTTCAAAGCATGTAACAAAAACAATATGGCTTACAATGCAACGTATATTATCTGTTATTCTTACAAGATACTCACATTTTAAAGCAGATAATTCAGAGATTATATTAAAGGTTATCAATGTAAGTATTTGGATGAAAAAGGATAGGTAAGTATCATAGGTGTTTTGCGAGTAAATTTCTATAGTTAAACAAATTATCTGAGCTAACATGAACAAAACTTTATGCTAACTATACTCAAAGATTTAGGGTACGGTGATGTTTTACCGACATTGTAAAATGAAACCAGTTTCATTCGTGGAATAGTCATAATTTTACAGACAATAACAAAATGGAAACAGACAAGGAAAAAACATGCGGAGGGATACTATCTATCACGTCATGTAGCAACACATCACGTCATGTAGCAACACACTCGTTATCATCTACAAATATATATTACAATTCTCACTTGTAAGCTTACAACAACGGGCTATTACGTCGTAGACAATGTTACCATGAAACTTCCCTTCCATTACTCATAGAAGAAAACATTTGTATATGTAAGCGATAAATGTAACAAAAAATGTTGAAATCACCATTATCGCTTACAACGTGCAGCAATATTATAGATGCTATTGTCTACATATATCTTCGTTGAAAAGTTGTAACATTTTATGAAACTCACGCGATATCTAACAATTCAATACATTTTCCAGAAACAATAATAAAATAATGCGACAGAAACCTAACACCGGCCATTGGCCGAAATGTCCGATAAGTTGAATCTGCTTTGAGTTTAGTAATATGCGGTATTAATTGCGACAAGCGGAACGTTTGATAAGGTGCTATTGTAGTGATAAGGCTAAAAAAATTTAATTATTTCGGAATCTGTGATATTATTTGGATAGAATTTCGCTCACCTTAGCAGCAGAGATGTTGGCGTTCATCCAACTTGTAACGCGTCGGCTGTCGCCGATTTAAGTGTTCGAGTACTTTTGACACCAGAAGTTTTAGAACTCGAAACGTTAAACTGTCAAATATATCACCAAAACCACAGTACCCAAAAATACACAAAAGTTTTTTCTGAAAATCACAATATTAAGCCATTCGTCAAAATAGTCGGAATCGTGGAATTTTAAAACACTGCAATTTGTGGCCTATCACATCACAAAAAAATGTGTAATCACAAGTATACGAAAATCATAAATGAAGCAAACATTCGTACGTTAGCACGTGCGCTCGCAGCGGAAAACCGCGAATAACAGTCGATAAGGCGCACGACACGACCACGAGTGACGCGAAGCCCCTTCTACCGCGGCTGCCGCACGCACGGGGCTCACCAAGACTGACGGACTGGCGCACGGTTAACGGAATGCCGCAACGAATCAGTCATCTTTCCAACCCCTCACTTAATCCTCCAACCCCTTTTGCATCAGCTAAGTTTTATCTCAGTTGAAAAACAAGTATGATCATAACATGTATCAGACAGAACAACAGGTTTCTGACTGAGGATGCCATCTTTTTCCGTCCTTTAAGCAAGTAATCATTTACTCCGTTTATGGTTCCCTGAATAAACTCACTAGTAAATACTAATCAATTCGATATACTCGTGAGAATGTCGATGCTGGAAACGATAATGAACCAAACAACGATTGAGTCATCACAGTTTTTTTTTGTTATGTCTACGTGAGGATATCTTAATCACTTCCATTTGATCAACTCTACAATGCTATTGTGGTTATTAAAATCTTGTTTTGAGTATAATTTTAATACATTAATGTACAATAATAATAAGTCGATGAAACATGAATTAAGTCGTGAAAGTGTGCCACGTCCTGAAGCCCACCTAATAGTTCGATAATGACAGGCGTGTAGTGATGTGTGATGCCGCTAGGCGCAAGGATCACGTGCCAGCAACGGTACTACGTCTGCAAGCCATCATATGCACTCCGGTTCCAACGCTTATTTGAATAATCGTCGCAATGTGCACAGATTTCAGGTTTCGGGGCCAACTGTAGGTTCGAAAGGCAACAATCTTTTATAATTGCCTGCGCAGCGAAATCCAAATAGATCATCATAAAATTGATGATAGGTACCATTCTCTTCTACCGTGATTGCATTTCCTGTACAATTAAGCTTTTGTTATTTTGGACGTATATTATGTATAGTTGTATCTAATAATTTTCATTACCTTCCTTCATATTATTTTAATCCTTGATGAATTTGATAAATTAAATGTTGATTAAGCACGACAAAGGCTAGTTTCAAATGATTGATAAGACGTAGAACACTGACAGGCGAGCAATGTGATAAAAAATTATGCACAATGGCGAAGTCGACGATCGTACGATAAACTCAAAGGAAAGATGGAAGAAAGCTGATACAATTAGACAGGAATCTAGACGACCGGGTCACATTGTTGCGATTATTAATCACGTACAACACGATCAAATGTCAGATGCATCGTTTCCGCATCACGATGCTGCGATATTTGTAACGACTGCATTTGGCTGGTTGTTTGCGGCTACGTTACATTAGGGTTAACAGATGCTGTCCTTTTTCACTTTTTTTTGTTCACTACCAAATCTTCTTTTTAAATAAAAACATACGACCCGATTGAACACATGAGCATAATTATCTCTTGGTCATTAATTTGCAATGACGGAAAAATAGTAAACAGGCATATGTCGTAATAGTTTAATACATAGATTTAAATAATTACTTAATGTATTATTTTACAGTTATCTTTTTTACGCATAAAATATCAAACTTTCATTTTGATATACATAAAATATCAAAATGTGTCTGAATATGGTTTTTGTTTTTCTTTTCGTAAGACTATCTTTTGAACATTTTTTCCCTCATAGGTTTTTTAAACATTCATATTTTTTATCATTTGCCAACCCTAACTCTGATGAGCATCGGGCAGCATTCAATCCATGCAAACTATTCTGACTTCCTACCGTTCCGCATGATCCAATTATTGGTTTATTGTACGAGCAGCTCAACTGCAAGATGGACGGCCAGCGGTCGATGGCTATCAGCGTTTTCTATCCTTTATTGTTGTGCTGCAAGCTTAGCAAGATAACGTACCGTCATGTATCGTACAGCCTTTATCGAAAGCCGATCACAATTCTATATTTTATTTTTGTTGGATATATTGTTTCCTAATGGATCTTAACGACCTCAATTAGAATTCAATAAAGCTTTTATAAGAAACGATTAAAGATTGCTTTTTAGAGAGCCGATTTTAATTTCAAATTGATACAAGTGGCTAAATCAACAAGCAAAGATATTGTTAATAAATGAATTTATTCTGATTTACGTATTTTCTAAAATAATCTATAATTTAAAGATTATTTGACAATTAAGGCGTTAAGAAACTAGTTGTTTCTAATTAACATTTGAATTTTTATGATTAAATTAATAAGTAATTAAATTTCTGATCGAAGCTAATAAAATGACAGACATGATTTTGAAATAGTATTACGTCATTTATCAAATTCAAAAAATATTATTTAACAAATTATACAACAACTAAAAATAAGTATTTCGAAAGTTTTAAATAACTGGGGCAGTTTTGGATTACTTTATTAGTGCGGGCGACAAAAGCGATAAAATATACGTACAAAAAATCTACACTTCCTATGTAAATTTTTAACCAGCTTCGAAAAAGAAATCCTCAATTTGGTTGTACCTATGTTTTTTTTTATGTCAAATCAGCCTGATACACACTTTTTATTAATACACTGCCAAAATATTGGTTTACGTGGTAAAATATAATCTAAATGTAATTCAAATAATTCTTATAAAGATATATAAAATGACGTTTTACACAAACTTTGAACAAAATAGTCTTTGTCAATGTGAAATGCTTAACAAGGAGATAAAATAAATGGACAAAGCTATAATAAGAAACTAAAACGCCCGACCTATAGCAATTTACAGGTATTTTTGCCAATTGGCTCTATCCGATCAGGCGATATTTCCTTTAAAGACTTTCTCTCCCATTGTAATATCAGAGGTGTCGACGTCCAAAGCGATTTATCGTCGAGCATGTATCGTCCAACAGCAACGACACGGCGCGGGAATCGAACCCGGGCCGCTAACTAAGGTATAAACAAGTTTCACTTTACTTTAGACCCACCGGCCGACTGACTCTATAGAATTAATGATGGTGCGCTTGAATCGAAGGTCTAGGAATTTTATTTACCATATACGACGTCGTCGCTAAGCAAAAGGTCATTACTAGACATTTTTAAAACCCTCCTTTTTAACCAATTAGCAGTTTTGTTAAAGAGATGGTAAGGTATAGAAAGAAACGGGTATTCAACGACACTAAATTTAGCAATCAATTCAATAATACTTTGTATTAGCGACAATAGGTACGCGTAAATTATTTTCAGCAGCCGACACAGTCATTAATATAACAGAAAATACATTAAAGAAAAAAGGGCTACGTAATAATTAACAGCAAATACTATTAGAATTATATGCCGTAAATAGTTTAGTCAGAGGCCGTGAGAAACCATAGTGCCTATTTGTTATTGAAAAACATAACAAGCGGAAATACCCTATCACGTAAAGTCTAGAAACGTGATATTACCACTAACGTTGGTTACCAATTAATAGCGGCTACTTGATATCAACGGTCACAGGTAGCACCATCCAAGAAACATTTCTCCATTTAAGGGGCTAAATAAACTCAAATCCTAATTTTCGTGCTGATTCAAGTCAAAACGCCCAAGAAACTGTTAGTCTAATACGTTAACAAAAAATATCAATTGATACCTTAGAGCCTCGTTAATATTTTGAATTATATTTTTATTTCTATTTTCTTAAAAAAAAAAAATCGCTATGAGTATCTGATTTTAGAGTTTTTGGAAAAACTCTCGAGAATAGTATAAGCGTTTTAGTTTCTGTTTATACGGAAAAAAAGGTCTTTCAAAAACCGAAACTTCGATTTGAGCACTTTATTTTTAGCGAGTTTTACTTGCGTGAAAAGTATGTTTTTCCTCAAAGTTGTAGTCTCACCTCACGAGTGCCCCTGCTCCGTCGCTCTGTAATCCCCCGCGAGCCCAGGCACAGTCCATCATTAGGACTTCGTGGAGGTAGAACTGCGCGTCGGTGTCAGAGCGACTCAATATTTAATAACGAATGAAATTAATAACGATTGTGAAAAGTTTTGCAGTCAATTAAAAATATATGTAATATTGTAAATTCTTAATTTGTTAATTGAGTATTCAAAAATACTGAGCTATTTTTTTTTTAAATAAATTTCTTTTATGTGGGACTCATAGAATAGATACGAGTTGCTTGATGAGCAATTAATATTACTGCCTATTATATTGTATTTAGGATATTTAGCTATGCATTAAACACTTCTAGGGTTCCGTAGTCAAATCGCAAAAACGGAACTTTTATAAATTCGTCATATATCCGTCGGTCCGTCCGTATTTTTTTTTTTTTTTTTTTATACCACTAAGTTGGCAAACAAGCCTACGGTCCGCCTGATGGTAAGCGGTCACCGTAGCCTATGGACGCTTGCAACACCAGGGGCATCACTCGCGCGTTGCCGACCCTTCATAAATCTTTTGAAGAACCCCATACTGTAGTCCTTAGAGAAAACCTTGGCAGGGAGCTCATTCCACAACCCAAGGGTTCGCGGGAGGAAGTTTTTCTGAAACCGCACTGTTCGCGACCATTTTGGTTCCAAAGTGTGAGAATGAATTCCCTGTCGATGGCGAGCGGTGCGATGGTAGAAAGTAGCCGTGGGCATCATTTCGAACAATTCCTCAGAACACAATCCATTGTACAAGCGGTAGAACACACACCGGGAGGCAAAGTCTCTCCTCAGACTTAAGGGCCGTATGTCACACACAACCTTATAGTTTCGTCGTCTTTGCTCCGATTCTAATGAAATTTTACAGAAAGGTGTTTCTTGTAAACTGCTACAAAAATAAATTATAAAAAATAAGAAAACAATTTTAGTTATAGAACTATATAAATAATTCAATGCAAAATTGTTTTAAACTAAATCGGTTTATAGGTTTTTGAGAAATCTGCAATAGTTGCGTTACTACGGCTACGAAACCCTAACTTAATGCGTGTACGACACGTACTTGGGTGGTTTTTTTTATTATCTTACTCAACATATGACTTTATATCCGCCGTATTGTGATGGTGACTTATGTAAACTGGCAATACCTACTCACCTAGTTTTGTAATAAAATTAAGACTTTTTTACAGCTCTTCATACATTTAACTGACGGGTAAAATTTTTGTGGGATGTCGTTAAAGGTCAATAAAAGTATAGGTTTCTTAGTACGTACAATTTTTTATAATTATAAAAAAATAACCATATCTCCTGTAAAGATTTCAAACTAAAAAATCTTAAGCAAATCGAACTGATAGATAAGAGTGAGTAGGTATCTAAATTTTAATGCAAAAATAAAGTTTTGTATTTCAATATTTTTGAGTAGGTAGGTACATAGTATAAGTATAACACTTGGTGCGGTGCGGGTACCTTCTTACTGCGCCGCGCAAGCGTCCACAGGCTACGGTTACCGCTTAACTTCAGGTGGGCCGTAAGCGTGTTTGCTACCTTGGTTGTATATAAATACTAGTTTTTTTTTTTGTGTAGAATGAAGTCCTTAAGTGTGCTTCTCGAATTTGATTGAAATCCGTCAATAAATAACGCTACAGAAAACTTCCCCCCTTTTTCCCCGCAATCAAAAATCCTAATGCGCTAAATTTTTTTAATAACGTATGCCAAATATCAAAATCGGTTGACGGTCGCATTTGTCAATTTGTGTAGGCGAGAACAGACAGACAGACAGACGGACAATAGCATTCTTTGGCCAATCTCGAAACTGAGACGCTTCGCTAGCTCGGTCAACTAGAAAACAAAGTACAGTAAATAGGTACAAATAAGCTGCATCTGCATCAACACTGCATCAGTTATAAAAAAAACATTCGGCAGTATTTACGAAATCAACAGTGTTTCCTCTTTATTCTTTTAATCTTTGACGTATTTCAAGTAGGTCTGAGAGTCACCGCTAGAGGCGCTGGTATCAGCAGCGGGATCTACGACTCTCCGTTTCGATGAAGCGGTTCAGTTATGGTAAAGCCTTAAATGATATTTGCATATGTTACAGGCAAAGTATATGAATCGGGCATTATATGGGATTCCTATCCTAAATATTGTAAGTGCAGAATAACGGACTTTTGAATAGAGATTATAGAGAACGAAAATAGCAGATGATACAGCTTGGGTAATGTATCATCTAGAATAAATATTAAATATCTTTTATAATGCCAGAAGTAATTACGTACATTAATTACAATAGCGATAATGTGTGTTTAGGGTTAGTTAACTATAGACATTGTATAAAAGCCAAAAAAAAGAGCGGTATATTTAACTGATTGTTAGACCCTTTTTGAGGGATTTCATTAAGCGCTTAAGAATTCGAATGACATCAGCTGATATCTACTGACACAATAACAAATAGTACCTAATCGTTACTTAGTGGGAAATGCTCGCAGAAACGACGTGTAACATCTGTGACCTTACTTACTTATTTAACTTACTTGTTGACAGCGTGTATATTTATTTAATGCCATCTCCCCTATTTTTAAAAACCAGGTGACGATGATGTGGTAAAATATACATGCTCAAGTATTCTACATAATTTGAACTCCTGCCGGCTTTTAAGAACTTTCTCATTCACGAGCTTAAATTACCTGGTATAGGGTCAGTAGATATGTAGAACTCCATACATATATAAATTTATTTTTTACATTAATTAGGTTTACTGAAATTAATTACAGATTCTACCTAAGAATTAGGTAGGTAACTGATATTAATAAAACTAAACTCAACGATATTTTGTTAAATAAGCATGGTTTAGGAAATAAGTAAATTGTCTGTTTCCCTTCTTTGCCATGTAGCTTAAATTCAAACACATGTATACTATTAGCCGGCCGTTTCGTGAAGTTATGGTCAATCTTTACATAGGATATATATCAACCCCTAACAAAGATTATTCAACCTCCATTACAAGATATGTTTGAAATTACAATGCTAGCAGTACGCCTGTGCAAATAAGATTTCTGTATTTCGACCCTTTTGTTTTTCTAAACAGTTGATAAAAATACAAACGTCAACATTTTAACTAATTAGACAGCTAATTAGCTAATTTTTTAATAAACTAGCGGATCTGGCAAACATTGTTCTGCCCTTTCCGTTGTGACATCACCCGTCGCATCGCTCGCCCGCGCTAATTTAGCTTAGAGTTCTTTGGTTTTTGCTCGGCTTCTAGGGGTCGTTATAGCGCTTATAATCTTCCTCAAGAATTGGGCTATTAAATACGAAAAGAATTATTCAAATCCGACTGGTAGTTCCAGAGATTAGCGCATCTAAACAAAAAACTCTGAAGCTTTTTATATTAGCGTAGAATTCCTCAAACTCACATAATTGTCAATGAAATATGTAATTAGAATAAGGATACGATAAAATAAATGATTGTACACAAAAAACTTGATGACAAGACCGTGAGAAGTAGAAAACCACGTCTGGTGGCCAAGTAGCCACCGGCCTTGAGCATTGCCGATTTTATCTTTAACATCAACCAGATCCTCAGTAATTTAAATGAACGTTAAGAAAACCGGATTAGGCACTGTTCTACATAACATAACCAAACATACACGCAACTAATTATTGTAACTATTGCGTTATAAAAAGTTAAATAGCTATTAAAAAAGGTTTAACTCAAATATAATGTACACTTTCGTTGTAACAAGATCGAGTGCCTAATTTGAATTTTAAAGTTCACTTGAGGTGCTCCTACGCATGAAGATGAATGTCTGCGAGATGCTCGAAGTGTTTGTGAAAGACTTGGTAAGTAGTATTGAATGTTAGTAATAGTAATCGTAAACATTTGTTCATGGTATTTTTGACAAATACATCTAAATGAAAGATCAATACCTACTAGTTTAGAAAGAGAAAGTTGTGTTGTTTGTTCATTTACTTCTCGCGTAATCGGAACCAGATCGGGCCTTAGTCAATTGATTGTGTACACTGCACAGCTCTTGAAAAATATAAAGCTATAAATCATCTTTGAAGAAAGGAAATCATGCAAACTGAGAAGGTTAAGAAGTACTTTTGAGACAATCATTCCATAAGTCTAACATAATACATATTCCTAGCAGTTCTGGAGTTGCTCCTGTGGTTTGACCCCAGTTTTATCAGTTTACTCCTCGTTTTTAAAATCGATTCCACTGTCTTATTGCAAGCTTCAAAAAATAACATACATTTACACATTCTTTTACAAGAAAAAAGCTGTTTTTGTTTTTGATATATGTAAAAACTCCGCTTTCAAAAAATAACTCCCAACCTTTTCGTTGTTTTTTTTTTCATTCACAACTCCTTATTAACTACTACAGGGAACATACACTACCAGATAAAATATAAAGTAACCATAAAGCTAGCACATTATTGTAATAGTTTTTCTATAACTTAAGTGATATAATTGTAATAAATTATTTACGGTAAGCTGTCCTCAATCATCAATATATTTTTGTCACAAAATTAACTGTATTTAAGATCAACATCGTCTATTTCAGCTTCACGCATAAAGCAAAATGTGTATGCGCATTGGGCCCTCTTAAATAGAAGACCAGGAATTCTATTTCAGAATTTTTACTTCTGATATGTACTTACCAATTAGGCACTGATTTGGTTAAGGAAAGGATCGCAAAATCTACAGATCTTCATTTTTCTTCAATTTTTTTCAATCTTCAATTTTACTTATATAAACTACTTTACTTACGTTTCGTGAACAATGAAATTACCATACAATCAAAACCCAAAGTTGATGATTGTTTCGCACCTGCAACAAAACGAAGTAAATTATAATCGTATCACTACAATTAAGTTACGTAACTTACGTAAGTAGAGCAAAGCAGACACAATGGACCACAAATAATAAAAGATAACAAACAATATTGAGGTCAAGTAAAAATTTGTTATGGGTATCTGTTATTTCAATACCGTACTCGCAATTATGGGCTACGTTTAAAAAGAGTAATGCTGTCAAAAAAGTAACCGGAAGTTGTGATTCTATCAAAACAGTTTGTAGTACAATCACGTTACCTTGTGTTACAACATTCCTGATTGTTGGGGAGTCTTTAATCTGACAAAGGAACTAGGTGCTTTTAATGAGAAAAGGTCAAGTGACTTTAATTACAAAACGGCATATCTTTGTTAAATACTGCCGGGTGTCTATCTAACACAGTTCCGTGATAATGATTGTCGCTTTTACTTTGAAATTGTACCAATTAATGTTTTATATGAAGAAGGTCAGAGCCAGACATGGGTAAATGCAGTAATTTATATTTGCATACACGAATGACAAAAGGATATGACAGTTCGAACATCCGCATAATTGCAGGGCATTTTACAGTCTTCATGTGATGCATTCTAAAATGCAACTTGATGATTGACTTCTTCCTTGTCATTCGTTGTCCTTCATTGAAGAGTTTTTCTTAAGGGACCATGAGGAAATGCAACGTCTTGTTACGCGTCTACAGTCTCATTCCAAATATACTGCATATAAAACTACATCGCATGTTTCCAATAGTTTATTTACATGTATTTACTATGGTTTGAACTTTAGAACGCCTTTTGTCGTCTCGGCAACGCCTTAAAATGCAATCATTGCGAGGGACGAATAAAAAGAGTAGGTCAGCCTACATATTTCTGAAGATGATAATTTTTTTTAAAAAGGAAAAGTAATTATAACAAATTATACTCACGAATAATGGACATAATTTTTATAAATACAAACGTGAATGCATTGCATCGCAATCTTTACAAACTTAAATTTGAAACCAGTTACATTTTTGTATTTTAACAGCGCATTGATTTTTATAGTAGTGGTCCTTACTTCCCTATATTTGTCTAGCTTGTTATATAACCGCAGCATACTCTATTTTATGTATTCAGATTTGCATTCATCATAATCTATTGCTGTAATAAAATAATATACTATTCTATGTAAGTCATTACCGAGGCCAAACAGTTGCAGCAAGATTTGAACAAAAGGCGAAATTAACACTTTATGATTGTCATTAATATAATTCAACAGCAGACAAATTGTAAATCATTCATTAATTTGCAAACATAACATTATTTTACCGATTAATTTTCTTTTAGCACCAGCCATTAGTCAGAGTACCACAAGGCTCAATGCTAGTACCACTATTTTATATGCGCCATCTATTAAAAGCACTTCCGCTGTATCTAGTGTAAGGTATCTAGTAATTAATGGTAAGCTTAGTCTGATTGACACTTCACATTATATAACAACGATTACAATCTTGTCTAGGTAATCTAGACTGACAGGGTCCAAGAATTAATTGTAATTGAATCACTGACCATTGATTTCGTAATCAATTGTCGAGTCATTCAATGAGATGAATACTTTTATTTTGATTATGTAAGTATTGATTCGGTTTTTGAAATAATAACAGCTTTAGTGTTTTTTTGAATAAATTAAATTGTTTAATATATGTACATATTATATTATTTTCGACGTTCCGTTGTGCCATATTAAGTATATTTTTTAAAACAAAATCTGTTGGCAAGAAATTAGGTTATACTAGTACAGACAGACATGATGCTTTCTTACCTGTTATACCTACAGGAGTCGATGTCTTATATTCTTATACACACATACGGTGTAACAAAATTTTTTGACCCAGTGGTCAAAAATAAAAACAACAGTTACAACTATCATATTAAAATGGTGGGAACTTACACGACACCAGCGACCATAAGTCAGTCAAAGTCAAAGGGTCAGAAAAGTTTGTTACATTGGACTGTTGCAGATATGCTGTTGTTGTTTTACTTTACCCTTTTTATTCAACTATTTGTGAAATTAACACATACTGAATACACTTTTATAATGTTAAATTATCTTGTTTATTTTAATACCACTAAGGTGGTGTCATCATCATGTTAATTAATTGGACGTACGTGTTTTAGATATAGATCTTATTTCTTTTTTGATCACATTTCTGAAAATCTCGTAAGTAAATTTTAGTTACTACTTTTAGCAAATTACTTCTAGAAATCTCATTTAAAATTACAAAACGTTCAGGTTACTTTATTAAATGTACTTCATATTACATTATAATATATACTATATTACGTATTCATATATAAAATTGGCGAACGGCTAAGGAACCCTCATGTTTACATATCCAACATGCCTTGACCGGTTTTATCTTACAACTGGTGCTAAAATGCATTTATAAATTTATTGCGTACTTTAATTTTCAACGTAGTGTCCGCAAAACAAGTCATTAATCATATTTGTACACGAATGTTACGTGGGAAGGACATCTTGTCTGCACCCAATGCGATGGCGCAGACGACTCCGACTCCATATTGTGATGCAAATACCGTAACATTGAACTGGATCGCAATGCGTCTGCGCCAACATATCCAAGGTATTGATTTACAATTTTGTATTATTTAAAGCAAACAGGCGTATACAATATATGTATTTTTGCATCATGCATAAAGGAGTTTAAAAAAAAATGGCCAAGTGAAAACAGAATCGTGCATTAAGGGTTCCGTGTCACCACACAATATAAGCATGAACAGCAATACGTTATTGGTAAATATCAATAAATAATTAACTTCTAGAACAGAAACAAAGATCTCTAAAAATGCTTATAGGACTAGTTTATTTTTTTATTTGACATATAAGAGTCTACAGTGGCACGTATTCTATGAAAATTTCAGCTATTACGTTTAAAAATATACACCACAGTTACATCCAGAAAGACAAGAACCCGTTAGCACCCATCGATAAAGAACCATAACAAGTTACTAGCTTTATTGAAAAATAAAAATTGAAAAAGTCGCTATATTTTAGCCCTATTTTAAAATACGAAATAAGACAAAGGTAGATATTTTTCTAAGCTTTATTCTGAAATTACTCTAAAAAATAAAACCACAGAGCAGAGGATGATGCTCCTCAGGATATTGAATAAATAATAACATAAATATGTATAATTAAAATAAATATTATAAATGCGAAAGTTTCTTTGTCCGTCTGTCTGTTTGCTACTTCCTAAGTCACTCATACATGGAATAATTTACATGAAATTTGGTATGGAGATAGTTTGAGTCCCTTTAAAGGACATACGATAATTTTTATCCCGGAAAATTCAGAAGCTCCGGTGTTTGAATAACTATAATCGAGCTATGGCTTACTATAGCAAACTGCAACTTAATTATACTAAATTAAGGAGTTAATTAAAAAAATTCACGCCGATAACCGAACTAAGGTCGGGTAGAGCCGCTGGCAAAATTCATTAATTACTATTCTTTAGAAATTAAGCTATAGCTATAGCAAATTTCTTTAGTATAATCAAAGAGTTGCCCGTAAGAATCCCAAAAATAACAAATTTAAGGGCGAGAGGACCCGCGGGCAAAAGCTAGTTTTAAAATAAATATAGCATAAATATTATAATAGAAATCTAAAAGCCTGCGTATGTTCAAACAAATTCATAACAGCAACCTTCTAATAAATTCTCAGCTGGTCAGGATGTTATCTGTTCCTATAGCAAATTCCTGCACCGGCTAACAAGAAACAAGTTATTAAACGTCCAGTTACAGAAAAGATCTTGAACAAAAACAAATAAATAAGATATGACCTTTAACTAAAATAGAAGTACTAAATCAAAAGCCGATCTTAGATCAATATGCACATGCGCGGGCGCAGAAAGCGAACAGGACGACACGCAACCAATGATAAATAACACTGACTTACAATCTAGAAGTGCGGTTACTAAAATACTTAAAATCTACACCATATAGGTCAGAATAGGGTTGAAGTAACTAAAATTGCAGATGTTCTCTTAGTAAAAGATGTGTATAATGCGCCCACGGAGTACAGGAATCGTAAACAATATGGAACACAACTATGGAAAACAGTTGACGTGGACGATCGTACCATTGTTCTACACGTATTCTTTAAATGAGGCTCACCGTCTCTGGAACAGATGTAAATCTGTCTGAAGGCACAAAGCTAAAGATCAAGGCTTATACGATTATATTGTTCCCGAAGAGGCGATTTGCTTTAAGGCAACTGTTCATAAAATCTGATAATAAGAATGCCGTTGCATCAACTTTTATTGTTTTTTTTTTCAATATTGATAAAAAGAATTAGAATTCTAATGTTATAGTCTTAAATTTATTCATAAGTATAGTTAGATTCAAACAATAATAGTACATCGTATATTAAGGGTGTTAAAAAGAAATACTTACGAAAGGCTATCTAATAGGCATTATTAATTCGAGTCTTAAATATCTATACAGCCCGTGTTGCACACAACGATTTTCATCCCATTTGTAAAAAAAAAAAACTTACCAAAACACAATTGATACAGAAGTATAGAAAACAACGCCACCGTTAGATGGCGCCTACAGATATCTCTTTTTGTATATGAATTAAAAAAATTTGGCTGAAGTTAAAACTTGTAATTGCTCGCTTGGAGCATAGTTTATATCTTGAACCACAAATGGCGCTTTTATACATATTTGATAGAACAGACTGTGCGCAAAGGACTGGGTTTCATATGTCATTATCGCCCATGGGTTTTATGAACTCTCTATATGGGGCAAAGCGTGCCTTGCGAAAAATAAAATTTACAAAAGAAAAAGCCCGTGGGGCATCCGCTTTACCTGTACGTAATCACACTGTTTGTGAAGAAAGTGTGTTAAAATAAAATATAAATGATCATTTAAATTGCATCAGAAAAGAATATTTTTCAGTTAATGTAAAAGTTTGCATCATAGTTTACACCTAGTAGAATATATTACATATACTGGTACAATAGAAAAGTAATAATTGATTAATTAAGTAAAGTAAATAAGTTATTTTACACACACGAAGATCTATATAAGAGGAATAAGTTTCTGCAAAACTAAACACTTTAAGAACGAAAATAATAAAGTAAATCCCATACTGTATGTAGTCCCAGAAACTTTTCCCGCCTTCATTAATTCCAAATACGGCAGAAACGAAAGGCGGGATCTTCGGGAATTACAAAACAAAACACAAGTTTGAAATAAAACCTCAGAAAACACAACACCAGGCCTACTGCAGGGTTTTTATTCTTAAACACGAACGTAAAAGCTTTTGAAGCTCGTGGAATTCCATTTCACAATGTGGGAACACCAAATTAGGTCGCATCGAATAAACAGTTTGCAGTAGGAATGCCATACTATTCTGTCATTAAATGGAAATTAGTGTGCATTTCATTATTTTACTTACCATTTACTACAGTAACCTTACGAAGTATAATTGTGCTATAGTATAGTTATTATAGTAATATATATACTTCACTACGTTATTCAATTGGCAGTTTTTAATTGTTAAAGAATTCACTCTCCATGGGTTCCTAGAAAAATATAGCGACATAATTTATTTCATTCGCATTCGAATGTCCGTTGGACTTGTGTTTCATCGCGTGCTGTATGTAGGGGCTTATTGCGAAAAGTATTCCAGACCCTTTCAGTATTCGAGACCCGTTAATCATTTTGCAGCCCCTCAGGCCGTCCATTAATCACGTGATGTTTTTTTAGCATTTTTTAACCCCACCCTCCCCCTTGGTGATACGTGGTGAGGTTTAAGACTACCCCCCCCCCAACCAAAATTACGTGTATTTTTAGTACCTACAAAAATCTTAAAAATTTTCGAATTTTGACGAAAAAATAAATACACGTGATATCTGTATCGCTGCTATTACTCGACCCTCTTTCCCCCTTGTGATATTTCGTGATTTCGGGCCTCACGTGATTAATGGACGGCCACTGACTCCCAAATTTATTAGTCTAGCGTACCTACTCGAGACTATTCGTAATAAGCTCCCTAACAGTTTTGATAAATTTATTGTGAAATGACCTTTAACCTAAAGCGAGTAAAATAGATATTTAATTATAGCCTTGTATTAGTAGACATATTTTGTTTTAAACTTTATTTCACCACAACCGATTCGCACTTAGCCAATCATCTGTAATAAAATCTTCAGATACCAATTCACTTTTAATGGCAACTACGCCCATCGAGGACTATTTTAATACGTATTCCTGGCATCCATTTAAAGAGTTTTATGGCGACTGATATTTAATAATACAAAATAGATGTAATTTAAATAATAGAAAATAAAAAAATCAGAATAAAGTAATTTATCGTGGGCAAATACGTTTTAATTGGCAAATCATGCGACACTTGGCTTTCGTGAAATTTCCAGACGCGATATATGAGTCCCGATAAGCTCGCTCGGGGTCGCGTGATATGCCAACCAGAGGAGGGGAGACGCGGCTGCGAACTCATTACCACCATCTCACCAACAATCTTCATTGTTTCAAATTAATTGCTCACGATAAATCCCGCACATTAACAGCGCCTATAGGCTACACACGCATAGGCCAGAATCAAAAACTGACCCGACAGTTGATATATTCAAATCCCTCAATATAAACTAGCACCATTCATAGTTAATAGCTGCGATACAGTATCGCTTTGTAGTAAATCATCGTGCACGTTTTCGACAGTTTCCTTTAATTGGTCTCGATTCCGAATGGAAGCGATTGTGATCTTTCGATGTCGTGCCGTGTGTGGCCAGCCTGCAGCGCTGGTTGTGCCCAAATCAGTTGGCCATCTCGGTGACACTGACCGCCCTACACGAGAAGTAATTAGCGCCAATCGGACCACACACCAAAATACGTACGTAATTACACCAAAAACTACGAATGTCGAAACGGTCTACAAGTACGCCTCTGAGCTTCTATGAATCACGCTCGTAAATATATTTCCTACAATACAAGCTGCCAGGTTGACATCGGTATAAAATAGCTGTTTGAGTGTAACTAAGACGGAAACATGACAGGAACACCGGTGTAAAGGAATTTTATTCCGTTACGCTACATGTAACGCCACCTTCAACAACTGTTTCTACGACTTATTTACCTGCTGGTCTATGTGTCTATAGATCTATTTATGCGCTTGCACAGGAAAGCCAGATGTAATAATGGACCTGTTTATGAACAAATTACATAATTGTTTGCAGTTTTATCAGTGAAAGTGAAGAATCGCATTGAGTGTGATGCTGACTTATTGATAGATACAGCTCGAGAATCGTGCGTAGAAAGCTCAGACCCGGCGTTATTGATTATTCATGAGCAGCCAAATCTATTGTTGGCCATATTAAGTGATTTACAAAGAAGACGGGTTGTAGGTCGGCGCAGACTCGGTTAATTACATGATAGCTTACTTTCGCAAGTCTCTCGACATTTGTTCTGACAACGTGTAATTATCATATTGCGCGAAATACTGTGAACATGTCAGATGTTATTTTGCTGACAGCTTTTAACGTGTAGAACCTAACAATAAGATAACGTTTATTGATATAACTCCATTAACTGTACATACCAAATAATTTATAGGTAACAAAACAAATGCCTATTTATGTAATACGAACTGAACCTGTCTTTTAGGTAGGTATATCATTGATATAGGTACCCACCTTATTTGTAATTTTTTCTGAGTTTGCAGGAAGAAATCTCTGGCAGAGATACGTACGCCTTTTGTACTATTTTTCTAGAATTATAATTTTTTGTACTGTTTTTTTTGTACAATAAAGGATTAAAATAAATAAAATAAATCAAATATATCATACCGATTTGTATCAGTTATCTGGCTGATAGTATCCAATACCCATAGAACAGGGCTTGCATAATTGAGGACTCCTTACTACTACTTTATGAAAATAATTTTTTTTGATCAGGATAATCAAACCAGGAAATGATTTATCTCTGTGCCAAATTTCATCTAGATTTGTGTGAATTGAGATGAAAAAAATCCCCATTTATTCACAAAAAACTTTCTTGGAATCTTTCAAATAATATCACATTATAGGTATCATAGAAGATATGTGTTAAGCCACAGCTGTTTGTCCACGGTTCCACCGGCCCTAAATTCTGTTATCGGTGTAGGATTTCAACGGCAACTCCTCAATTATAGAAAGCTTACACTTGAAGTTTTCAAATAGCCTCAGTCCTTTCCTGGGACTCAAACTATCTCCATGCCAAATTTTAAGCGTGAAGATGTAAAGGACAGATAGAGTTACTTTCGCATTTATAATATTAGTATGGACTAGTATGGATGTCAAAACAGATATCGAAGATAGAATATATTTATAGCTGTGTGTGTAGTAATTCAAAGTTTACTATAGCAAAAATATCGTAATATGCCTTGCTATAGTTTCTATTACTATACTATAATATTTTAGCTTCAAGTGTGGTGGGCTTTGATCACACGCCTTATCACCTTCAAGAGGAGAGAAGTAATAGCTATTGGCCTGTAGTAAGATGGAACTGATCTATAGGTTTTTTTAGACACTGAGTCAAAGAATAGATTCGCAGACTTTCACGGGGACGGAAATTGTGTGGTACGTAAGCGTGAAGAGGCGCGTGAGTACAAGGAGCTTATTGGGAACAATCTCGATTACGCCAGACTCTTGAATTCGTGGGTTTATTGCACCGTTAAATGTATGAAAGTACTTTCACGGGTCTTGAGAGGCAAGACATACTTGCATACATTTTTCTTTCGAATTTTCGAGTCTGGAGAGGTCGAGACTGTTCGCAAGGATCACACTGTTTGAGCACTACTGGTATGTAATATCGACCAGGCCACACAACTTGTGAACGTCTAGAGAAGGCCGCCTGATTTCTCCCGGTGTTATAGAGTTTTTCGGCATGAGCTTATAGCATATACCAAGTTATAGTGTAAACATAACATACGAAAAACAATTCTACTTTAGGTTATTTAAAAAAAAATTTTTAGGCAAGAGTAGCAAATTCTGCAGAATTGGCGGAGAGACCAAGATATTTATTCCTAGAACACGTCTTTAAAATTTCATGTTGTTTGATTGGTTAGCCGCGAATAGTTTTATCTTAACTAAACTTTTGTATCGCACACTCCTGGCTCGTATTGAAATCTGTCGATACGCGCTCAGTGTGTGATAGCGATCCTATAAAATTTATACGAGACATTTATGCTAATTATTGCTCTGCGACCCAAGAAACTGTCCGCATACCTTTTTCCGCATTCCTCATTACGTTAGGACACAGAAGCCGTCACATGCTCCACTTGGCAGCAGGTACGCAGGTCGCAGGTATGTGAAATTTTAGTCCATCCACAACCGATCAACTGAATCTTGGTCCGATTTGTCATCAGATGTGCACTTTACATAACAAACCGGTAACACACGTTTTCACACAACTAAACAAATCATGTTACCCAATCTTTCAACTTGTTCACTGATCGTATGTGACAAACGACTTAGTTGCATGTTTATTGCTAGATGATAAGTGAAAGAATAACAAACCAGTTTTAGCAATTAGATGCAATTAGATATCCGAATATATACTTTTGTACTGTTTTTTTTTATTTGCAGGGAAACTAGTCAAGTTTGATTTTGACTGGCGGGTTGTTTTTATTTGCAGGGAAACTAGTCAAGTTTGATTTTGACTGGCGGGTTGTTTTTTATTTGCAGGGAAACTAGTCAAGTTTGATTTTGACTGGCGGGTTGTATTTTATTTGCAGGGAAACTAGTCAAGTTTGATTTTGATTGGCGGGTTGTTTTTTTTTTATTTACAGGGAAACTAGTCAAGTTTGATTTTGACTGGCGGGTTGTTTTTTTTATTTGCAGGGAAACTAGTCAAGTTTGATTTTGACTGGCGGGTTGTTTTTTATAAAATACTTAAATGTAATTTAATTTTGCATTTGAAAATAATCCTCAAAAAAGTTTCAATGTTTTAGCAGTTTTTTTTTCCTGTATCAAACTTACATTTATGTTTTAATTCTATAATTTAACGATTCTTGGAATAATGATTTATTTGATGTTAAATCCAATAAAAAATATTATAAAAAATTACAACTACACTACTATTGTATTAATTTTTTGCCCACAACTTTTTTGCTTCGTGATGTATGGGGCTTATTTTCTACTTTTAAGTTAATTTTGTATAAGCGTGATATTTAATGATTTTATAATATTTTTTTAAGTTTTTAAGTCTTGATTATTGTTTTTTCACTGAGTTATGACCTTCCCTGAAAATTTGAGCATTCTAGCTAGTCGGTAAGTGATCGAAAATACGATTGCAGGATTTGACCGAAACATTCAGATGAAATTAATATCATTGTTGTAAAAAAATATTAGTTATTTCTTTTAAAGTAATTCCGTACTTGTGCCTAAGTATATTTAATTATAATAGGCTGTTGTTAAAAGCATCATTAAATATACTTTTACCAATCCAAAAATAAAAAAAACCCTTAGTTTTTTGTGGGTAAGGTAGCTCTCCTTAATTTTTTTTAGTTTTATTAGTTTTTTTTATTTAGTTTAATTGAAAGCTGTGACATATAGGCGGTCGGACACGAAACTATAAGGGTTCTGTTTTTGGCAATTGGCTACGGAATCCTAAAACTACCAAATAATAGGAAGAAAAGCTTTAATATTCAGAATAATGTTAATATAACCAATTATATTGCGAAATCTGACCATTCTACAACTTAATTGCAAAATAATACCTAATAGTAGGTGCCCTTTTGAAATTGCGTGTCTAAAGGGCAATTTCGCGTCTTGTCTAATTCGTCTGGTGAATCAAGACCTTCTACGTTGGTAACTATTTAGATTTTTACCATAAGAAAAATAGAAGCATAGAGTTCAATAACAGTGGACGAAATTTGTTAAACATTTGATGGTGAAAAAGTGCGTGACAAATGAAGTATGCAAGGCGTATTATTACAATTTCAAAATGACGAGACCTCATTTTCTATTTTAAATAATCACCGGTTGCTCCAAGGCGTAATTTGATAATGGCAAAGGCGAAAATGATACGCTTAACAAGTTAATGAGCCAAAAAGGGTCAAATACAACATGCATATCATGTATAAGTTCATTATAAACTTTGATCTTATTCACCTTAAACAAATAAGAAATACCCCTATTTCACAGGACTAAATTGGTTGGTAAAACGAGTTTGCCCCTCACATTATGGTGTGGGTGCGTGTCCATCCACTAATTTCTCCCTTCTGGGGATAAAAACCGTAGATACAAGAAAGAAGTAATTAAATTTTAAAAAGGTCAGCAACACGCGAGTAATGTTCTTGGTATTGGAAGCGTCCATAGGCTAGGTAGGCTACGGTGACCGCTTAACATCAGGCGTAAGCTTGTTTGCCACCTTGATGGTATAAAAACATGTCGGGCTACTAACGCTAGTTTTTTTTTTCTGTGAATTCCATGATTTTTAAGGAGGTTTATTAAGGAACCACGAGCTGGTTTACATAGAAGACAGTATGCTGCCTCTACTATTGATGGTAACCCTTGAAGAATTAATATTTTGTGATTCCTCTAGATCGGCCTCGTCCACCGGAATTACCTCAGAATCCCCGATGGACTCGAAGTTGAAATAGTCGATTTAAGCGTTTGCCGCTCGGCATCTTTACCAACCTGGTTCGAGCTAGTGTCACTTTTATGCTCTTCTTTCTTCTTAGTTCAATAAGCACGACCTTTTTGCATTATTGATCTATTTTTGTTGATCGCAAATGGGATTTAGCTTCTCAGTTTTAACTATTTTTGTCTTTTTGAGTTTTAACACATCTTTTTGTGGTATCATCGATCGATCTTTACAAAGGTATAACTATATTTTTTGTAACTCTTAAAATTTCGCAGTTTGTTTTGAAAGCTTCGTTTTTTCAAAAGTTCATGTTTTTATTATTTGAGATGTCGATGAAGCAAAAATAAATAAAAATGTTTAAGTTTTGCCTAGTATAGTATTATATAGTCTGTGGTTATGCGATTCTAAAAAAGCTCATGGACATACACACACTGTCATCACTCTGAAAATAGTCGCAAATGATTACCCAGGTCTTAAAAAGTAAAAAAAAAAAAAATTCGGCGATTGCAATTTTGGGACCATTCATTTGTAGTATAGCATAAAAAAAAAGAAGTTAGTAAAAACAAAACTTAAAAAGTAAACATTGTTAATAAATCTTCTGCTAATGATAGTAATTAAACGATTAATGACTGAGTTATCTGCTAAAGATAGTAAATAAACCATTCATGACTGAACCACAGAGTATATAATACTATACTAGTATTGAGTTATGACTGAGAGCTATGAGCAATATCTAGGTAGTATTTCCATTGCAAATTGGTAACTTTACAGTTGCCTAAGAAAATAAATAACTCGAGATGTAATGCGACAGATTGTGCGATATAAAATTTTAATACACTTCAAGATTATGTAGTTTATAGCAATAACGGTTTTACATTACTTTCACTGTACCTCGTACTAAAAAAATAAAATACAAATAAAATAAAACCCAAGACGATTTGGTGTGTATAAAAGTCTTACTAAACAAAATAAAACGATCGATTTCTACAGTATGCAGCAATAACTATAAATCAAGTTATATAATTGATTTACTATTAATGTTATCAATGGTATAGCAATTAAAATCTCGACGGGTGTAAACAAAATTAATGTTACCACTTTCCGGGGCCGTTTTCCAACTACGATACACAGTGATGGACGTCATTACGAGTGTTGGAAGTGTATTGAGGACTCTGTTTTTTGGTGTCTACAATTTATTAATAGTTTTTCATTATTGAAATAGACATTTGAATGTTCTCAAAAGTTTATATAACAAAAAATGTTTTCTTGACTGGACTTGCAATGATCTTAAAATCATTTTTTAATACGTTGCTCAAGAAGTGATATATTTCGTATATGTTTTGGGTTAGAGAAATTGATGATTACGCAAAAGGGCTTTTTACTTTACCAAACAACAAAATACAGCCAAAAGTTTTTATTCTTTTTTTCGCCACTCTATTAAAAACAGTTGGTTTATTTCACTTTCGGGATATATAATTGAAATGTACTTTTACAGCAAATATGAGAATATTTTTTTATGCTCAATACTTATAATATATAACACATTGCTCAATGTTGCATGTGCCCATGAATATATTTTCTTTTTGAAGTCGGTGAAAAAGACCCTTTTATTTAGCAAAGTAGGTTAATGTTTTTTACAGAATATAAATAAACATTTATTAATACCGTCAATACCAACGCTTTCAAAACAAGTATAGTCAGTAATTGGGTCTATCATTTATACCGTATAGATAAAATCTAGATGTTTTTTTTTGTTAGTTGACGTAAAAATCTATAATAGACTGTAGTAGGTACCTAGATATAGTCCAGAGTTACATAACCGGCTCTCTCTTGGCTAGTTTTTTTTATCAACAGAAACACTACGTGACATTACTTTGCAAATAGCATTTATCTCGACATATGGCTAAGCAACAAATGCCTCTATATAAATATAGTAGGTAAATAATAAGTTTGTTCCATTTGAACTTTAAAGAGCGCTAAGTTACACAAATGCGCCTGCAGTGTCGCTACCGCCCTACTGGCTTTCAAGCTTAAAAGTGTTGCAGCGAATTATATCGTATGAAGCGTGACACGACCCACACACCGCTTGTGAAACCGTTCGTGCTGGGGCACCCGGCTACCGGGTTCGAAACCCGACAACCGAATCACTGCAATTTGTCATTGTTTGTTTTAATTGTCTGTCACTTCTCTTTCGTCATCACAATATTAACTTACTTACATTTATAGATTTATTGTGAGTGACCTTGTTGGAATGATCTAATTTCTCATAAAACCATAAGCCAATGAAATAATAGGTACAAGATACCTAGGTAATAGTAAATAATATGCGTAATAATTTCGAAAAATAAAATCTATATTTGTTACTTGTCTATGTCAAAATATTGTCATAGTGAATAATTTATAAAATCGATACGAGCTGTGTGTTGCCGTTTTACCTGAGACTTCAATTCTATTGAGACTTGTGCGGTGAGACTTTCTTCACAGCGATGCCACACTGAGTCTATCGGTAGATCGTGGTTTTAAAATGCATGGATAAGACAGCCACAATGTGTATCGTTTATATGAACAGAGAACGAAACCAAGTCAACTGTAAAAGGTGTGTGACGATTAGACGTCATTTCTCCAAAAGTTTCTTGAGTGGATAGGATATGCCATTAACCTGCTTGAAGGCGCAGGAGCGTCTGAATTAAATGCAGGTGGTCTGAGAAAAGCTATTGCTGGGGTTCCTATACGTTTAACAGTAGAAGTCATTCATCTTGGAAGTTATAATCGGAAACAAAACATTTTCAAATTGACAAACCGGCACAGAATAAATGTAACTGGCGCAACTACGATGCTGCCAACGTACCGCTTTTGTCAATTGTACAACCAGTTAGGGGTTAGCTATAATTTTAATTTATTGTCTATATTTAACTTTCTACGTTTAATAGTTTTGGGAAATATCACTTGCAACACACAGACAATTATGAAAAATACTCTGGTCTATTTTATTGTTAAATGATAATGTGTGAGTTTAAAAATAGGTTCCTAAAATAGGTCCTAGTGACCAAAAGACGAGAATAATGTTTTTGTTGTCAGCTAACAAATACCTATCTCCCATCATTGAGATATTGCGTAAACGACCATAAATGTGGCATTTCATTTCATAAAGAAAAAGGTACCAGATAAGATTTGTAGCATCACACTGATTGTTCGGCGTATTCACGGAATTTGAATGAGAAATCTCTAAGAAAATAAATGTCGTTATAGAGATACCTGACAACCGTCTCCCTCTCCTGATCGCTAAATGATCCTTGCAGCGCATATCGAGTATAAGGAAATGTTCACAAAAGAAAATATTATTTAGACTCAATTTATCGTTATGAAGGTAAGCTAAGAATGCCTTAGTAATCAAAAGTGCGTGCAAATAGACCAGAAAAGTGTATAAGAATCAAAGCAAGAAAAAGCTTGTGGTTTCTGACTACCACAACGAATAACAAGCGTAAATATATGTATCTACTTAGCTACTACGTAATTGGACATGCACACACCATTATGTAACGTGATCATATATTAGCGTTCGTTCAGATATCAGACAAGTAGCAGACAGCGTTATTTATAGGCATTAATGGGCATATACACTGACAAATCCAAACATGAATCAACAGAGCAACCGTGTGCCTAATGCGATTATCTAATATCGATTGCGGCGCCCACACGCTGTCTCACATCAAAGCGAAATCGACGCGAGAGCATAAACACCTGAGTTACGAGCGCGAGCGCGTATGCCGCAAGATATCGATCTGCAAATGAACCGTCTCGGTTGCTCAGCTCGAAAAATTTAGGTGCGCTCTGTTCACTGCTTGAATGCGTTTATCATTATCCAGCCAATTTGAAAAGACATATATGTTGTGTGACACACTGTACAAATCTTGGCTCATTCTCTTCGGTTGGATTATTCACATTCAGCGCATGATGTGCATAATGTCGATCAACAAAACGCCACTTTTGATCCCGAGTCTGGACAAAGGTGAATCGTAATGTCACTCTTTGCTGCGTCGATGCACCTGATATTTTTACAGGACAACTACAACGCTACTAGCTGTAACCTAAGGTTTCATCCCTGAGAAAATAAATTACTGTGGAAACTCTTAAAAAACATTTTTCATTCGCAATTGGCTAGAAAACCCTAAAATTAGACCCACTTTGACGCTTTATTCCTTTTAACATGGCACGTAAATATATCCAATATCCATAAGATGTATAAATACTTTTTCTTTCAGAAATCGGACAGTGGGTACCGGTTGCTCGAAAGTGAAAACGAGTGGGCGTATTCAAACGTCACAATAAAGTTGCAAAAACGAGCAGAGTCGAACATGCAAAATTGATACCGTGTGACAAATCTTGTCCCGCAGCGAAAGTGGCATTGTAATACTGGGCTCTTTTTACTAGATATTGCAATCGGCGATTGTTTATTGAGCAATAAACATACAGTAGGAGTTACGTCGAAATTGAAAAATATGTATACTTTTCACCAGCATATAAACATGCATCCTTTCACTACTACTTTTATATTTTATTACTGTTAACTTAGGGCTGCCACAACTATTAGGGTTTGCAAGTTATATTTCCGTAGGTATTTCTTGAAGAGCACTTTTAACAACTCACTCCACTGGGGTTATGTTTTGTGTTGTTTCTTTCTGTACAAAAATGTAATTGCTATCCTACTCTCTGTGCTACCCAGTTTAACCCAAGTTAGGTTTATGAACACATCTCTGGTAATCAGTATAATAATAACGCAATAAAAGTAACATGCCATGGATCAAAAAATTAAAATCAACCATGAAATTGCAACCGATATCAATTTATAATACAAGTATGAGAGGAAATCAGAAATAAGGTACTGCAAAAACTGCAATACATTTTTTTTTACTGCAATACAATGATCTATTTTAGAAGACTTCAACAATTATGCTCTTTTAAAATAAAATATTTATTCGTACAAAAAATAGTTCACAGGTACCTATCGATTTTTATAGTTTTTCCTGCTAAAAATATATTAATTTAAAAATGTAGTCACAGTATGAAGAAAGGTAAGTTAAGTGTAGACATGCTGAGTCTACGTCAATCCAAAGTGGACAGCCCTCTAAAGAATTTAAGCATTGCTAGAAATAATGACGGTTCATCCTTTCTAGCATGACTCGTAATTTATTCTCAAATTTGATAAACTTGAAATATATCTATCCAATATTAACGTGGGCGTGATTTACACAATTTCGCTACTAGCTACCTGTTAATCACATGTAGATATCATGTCTTTTGAAACGTCTAATAGAAAACTGTCACTTCAACTTTTAATATTAGAAAAAAATATTCGGAAATTGGAGATACGTTTTTTAATTTATTTGCATATTTAAGAGTTTCCATAGAAGATCGGTTTCAATTTATTGTTATTATTTATTATTCTTTGCCCGTCTGTCACAATGTTTAAACTATACAATAATGCTGAATTTTTTTAGTTGACTAATTACTGACAGGCGTTAAAATCACTGGCCTAGGCTATCCCTATCTTCATCTCTTCATTTTTTAAAAGATATATTTACCGCCTGAATAAAAGAATCGGCCAAGTTCGGTATTGGCGGCACGTATATTTACCGCCTGAATAAAAGAATCGGCCAAGTTCGGTATTGGCGGCACGTATGGATCACTCATTGCTGTTAGAATAATTCCTATACATCTAATTTGTTAGTTATGTAAGGTTAACTATGGTTTTTTTTTAAATATATTTTACATTGAAATACACTCTTATTTATATTATATATTATAAACATAATTTTGTAACAAACGTCGACTACAGAGTAGTATCTTGGGTCAATATTTATATTCTAATTGTTTCTCAAAGTCCCGTACCCAAAGGGTGCCAACGGAGTCCTTTTACTAATCCGTCCGACCATCTTTTAGACCACAGTAGATAGAAGCCTGACATTTTCACAGAATATGTGTTAAAATGGCAGTTTACTAAACAACTTACAAAAAATTAAAAAAATAAAAATTTAAAGGGGTACCCATAGCAAGCTTCAAACTTGCGATGATTACAGTGTGAGCTCTAAAGACAACATAAACCCGACAAATTGTGAGACGGCCTCGGGCCACTATCATCTTAAATTACCGTATCAGCGCCATCTAGCGAAAATAGTCCAGATTATTAAGAGAAACATGATGAGAATTACTCATTTGTTTATTGGAAATTATATTCAAGTTAAGCAACGTCGGGCTTGGTGACCGCTTCGCGACACTTTTTGTTTGTGTTTGTAAATTAGGTCAATGGTTTCCATTTCACCTAGTGTCCTCAGTGGCGGAGGTTCAAACCCGGCGTGTACTTACATGAAATATTCACATCACTAGCTTTCGGTGAAGGAAAACTTCGTGAGGGATTCTGCATATGTCATAAAAATAGACGTATGTGAAGTCCTCAATCCGAAAATCTTACGTCGGTGAGTGTAGGTCGTGCCCCTAACAGTAGGGACGAATAACGCTGATGAGGAAATTACGTAAATAGTGATACGCACCCACGGTGCGCGAGTCTGACTCGCACTTGACCGATTTTGTTTGTAGATACGAAGGATTATTCAAAAACATTAAGACAGAGAATAAGTCAAATGATAAATCAATTATAACGACAAAAAAACAAATTGAAATCTGGTTAAGATTAGGTATATATAATTTGAATATTCCGGAGAAAGTCCTACATGTTTTATGTCGCCTTTATCTAAAAAGAACGTAAATTAATTCAATAGCTAACCAAAAAAGCCTTAAAGCTCAAGTTTTATTACACTGAACTATTCAAAATCCTATTATTAGTGTCATCGTAAACCCGTGTGTTATGACTTTTTCTTTTCCTTTGTTAAACATGAGAGCTACATGGATACATCAGATGGACATCAAAATGAGAAACATTTACAATTTTATCGACTTAAACATACCAAATCACTGATATCCTTCAATGAAAAACTCAGCCGTAGATCAAAGTTAAAATACGACCAATCAAATTGTCTGACCGATTAAGACGTATCGACAGAACTCGAAAACAATAAAGAGCTCGGTAAACGTCTCGGTCAAAATAATCGAGGTGACCTTTATTTTTGCCTGGCTTGTCCCAATTTATCTCAGCAACATTTATCCGCAAATTTGCTCACATGGACTTTACGTAAGTATACAATGGAACAGACTGAAATTCAAGAACCGATTTGATTTTATTTCTCTGTCCTAATTTACTGTAGCGCAGTAAACGTATTAACTACTTTTATGAGGTATAGAGAAAAAAGTTTTGATTCGATATATTTATTATAAATAACCTTATTTATATTTTTATTTCTATTATAGCTATATCACAGCATACTAGAAGCCTACCGCGGCTTCACACACCTAGAACTAGGTGAGTTTATGTAAACTTTTATAAGATTTATTATTTCCTGAAAAAAATAGTATATTTATCTAATTAATAAATATTTGTAACAATAGTTTGTTTTTATTTAGCGTTCGTTGGTCGTCGTAAAACAACATGTTTACTATAATAATATAATTAAATATGCATATTACATCCTGGAAAGCTTTCATAGTGAAAGTTAATGCCATGCTTATAAGAAGTTTCACGTAAAAAAGGAAACAAACAAAAGGCGATGTAGGTATGTTCACAAAACTAGTTTCATATACAGATATCCATTATTTATGATAACGTCAGTCAAATTCCTTATACGCAGTTCCAGTGGGCGCTGACAATAAAATTACCGTCTACACCCCATTGTTTATATTGGAAAATATGTTTCGAGTATAATTTCACTTCTCGCCGAAGCAGTCGTTGTAATAATGGGGCGTCTCTTCACTTTATTTATGGCCAAAGAAATATTGAAATTAAGAGTGACCATTAATTTTATAAACTTACAAAAGAATAAGAATAAACAGACTAAAATAAATATAAAGATAATCTATACATAGATTATAAAGAAACATCCGATTGATTCATCAACGCACAACCTAAACCACTGCGTTAGAAGCTTGAAATCTATTTACTTCCTTTAACATTATCATCATATCAGCTCATATTGGTTCACTGCTGGTGCTAAACATAAGCCTCCCCGATGGCGCGCCATTTTTCTTGGCCCTCTGCCTTCTGTATCCAGCCACCCTTTTAAGGTTGTCGGTCCACTGTCCGACGTGGCCATTTACTTTCTTGTATATAAAAGAATAAACAGACTGACTGATATATCAACTCGCACAGCCCAAATTACTCAGTCTAGCAATTTTATAATTTGCACATAGGTTCCTATAAATAATAATTCATCCCTTTAGCGGGTAAAATGGCGGTTGGAAGTTTGCATGGAAATCCTTAAGTAATAATCATGTAAGCTAAAAACATAAAAATTAGTATTTGGCCTTTTGGAAACTCACTAGAGGGCAAAATCTATATCTTATATGTATAAAAATTACGTGTAACGTTGTTTGTCCGCGATGGACTCCTAAACTACTGAAACGATTTTGAACAAACTTCGTAACTATCTGTTATTTGATCCAACTTAAAAGATAGGATAGCTTACATCTCAATTTATAGTCGCAATATTATTTATTGCAAATTGTTCGTCTATTATATAATAGCTCCAAACGACTACTCGTAAACCTATTGTTATGAAATTTTGGTAAATGGTTGTGCACACCGCCAGGGAAGGTTTTTGAGAAATAAAACTGGTCAAGCATACGCTGGGGTTTCTGAATTAGTACAACCCTTTCAAAATAGGTGGCGCGCCATTTTCTTTAAAAAAGAGAAATCTGTTATTTGATCCAACTTAAAAGACAGGATAGTTTATTTAATTCTTTATTATTTTTTTTTTTTTATGGCGGGCACTTTATTAAAAAACCAACGTTCGCCGGGTTACAGAGGGACGGCAGCGGAACAACGACCGCTAGAGTATGTATATAAAAATCAATTGGTGTTTGTTATTCTCACAACAACTGGAGAACGGCTGGACCGATTTGGATAATTCTTTTTTGTGGTATTCGTTATTGTTAGAGGTTTATATGTAAGAAAAAAGGGTCATGTGCGAGTTGGACTTACGTACTAAGGGTAAACCGATTGAAATGAAATTTTGATAAATTGTTGTGCACACGTCGGGGAAGGTTTCCGAAAGAGTAAAAACTGGTCAAGAGCGAGTTGGATTTGCGTACTAACGGTAAACCGATTGTAATGAAAAATTGTTGTGCAAACGCCGGGGAAATTTTATGAATTAGTACAACCCTTTCACATTACATGGTGCGCCAGTTGTTTGAAGAAAGAAACAACGTTCGCCGGATCAGCTAGTAGGAGATAAAAATTGTTGTTTGAGGATTCCGATATATTTGTAAGTAAAAACCATAAAGTGTTAAAACCTTTTTTTTAAAGTCAACGCAAACAAAGTCGTGGGAATAAGTTAATTTTGAATATAAATTCCATTTATGACCTATAGCTGCCAAGAAGGAACTTTGTAAAATTTATACCCTGTGTGTGTCCACCAAGCAATCACTTCCAACGTTTTAAATCATAAGAATCGACCATACTAGTGATATGCTTGAATCACTGACCTATAACCACAAAAAGCCACCGACATTCATAAACACATTCAGAAATAGAAAAATCATTACATCAACGTAACATGACAATTTCTTTTCTCCAATTCAGCATGAGTCAGCTGGCCTGGCACGTGCAGCTGTTTCGATAAGCACGACATAAAACCTGCTTACATAAAATAACGACCCGCCATGAAAATTTAACGTTCTATTAAAGCCTTATCATCTGTCGAGCTATTCAGGTTTGGCAATAATCCTATCTCTGCATCGACGCGAGTGAAGAGTTTCTTATCGGTTCGTAAATTATTGAAGTACTCATACTTTCTATGATGTGTATAAATTTCAAGTGAAATTTACCGTATGCTACAAACTCTATGTGTAAGGAGCTGGTTGAATGTTAGTGGGCGTTTTACTGCATTGCCATGTTCACTGTTACACGGGAACATAATGCGAGCTATTAATAAATAATAATAGGTACCTCACTGCTTTATGCATTTTTTGTTTACTTTATGTAGCATTACAGGAGTGGCTTAGAGTTTTAGGTAATAATAAAAAGTGTTAATTTACATTTATGGAATAGTTTTATCAATGTGTAAAATTTTATTTTTTTTGGATATTGATGCAATTTTCAACTTGTAGTTTTGTAGAAAATAGAAAAAAAAATCGGCCAAATCCCAAAACAATGACATAATGGCGAACATATCCAGCCAGATACTTCCCCTAGCTAAAGTACTAAGAATAGTATATGGTCCTTACATATGAAATTGATATTTTATAAAACTGGCCACTTGATCTCAAAAAGCCGGCGTTTGGTTAAGCATTGTAAATTCAAATTTATTTCAATTTTAAGAAGACCCTAGCTGTCAATGAGGAATTGAGCGTGACCGAGGAATCAGAACCATCGCAAACCACGTCAGAGTTAGCTGCAGGCTTCGGTGTGAGTGATAAAACCATTTTGAATCATTTGAAACAAATTGGATAAGTTAAAAGCTTGAAAAATGGGTACCGCATGAACTAAGTGAAGCAAACCAACAAACACGCGTCGACAGCTGCAATCGTCACAATAACGAGGGGATTTTGAATCGTATCATTACTTGTGATGAAAAACGGATCCTATACGATAATCGGAAACGCTTATACAGTGGTTAAATCCAGGAGAACCGGCTAAATCCTGCCCAAGTGGTGGACCAGCGTTGGTGTCATCCACCACAGCTTCCTAAGATCTGGTTAGACGATTACGGCAGATCAGTATTGCTGACAATTGGAAACCATGATGGAAAAGCTAGCCGTTAAACAGCCGAGATTGGTCAACCGCTCTAGCTTCAGGACAACGCTAGACCACACTCTACACAACAGATGGTGGCGAAACTAGAGTAGCTAGGATTGGAATGTCTCCGTCACCCATCATACTCCCCGGACTTTGCTCAAACCGATTACCATTTTTTTCGGAATTTTCATTTCCTGTTTGATAACTCTCTCGTTCTCTCTCTCTCTCACTTTCTTCTTTCATGAATCAGTAACGCTCGATTTCACTACCCAAATTTTTTTCATACCACGGGTCTTACCTATATCGTTTCTTAAGGAGTAAACACCAAAAAAACTTTTGCGTATTGGTCATACAAAATGCGTAGGTTATTAGTTATTTTCGTTTGGTCATTCTGCGTATATATTAGAGAGGCTACTAATGTTTTAAGTCGCCTTGCAAAGTAAGAGAGAGCGGTGAAAAAGCATTCTAATCATAAAAGTAACAACTCTATAAACTAATTGAATTGTATACATATAAATAAGTAAAATAGTTAAGTAATAGTTGCGTCAGTAAGGGATCACAGAAGCCGTAATCTGGAGCAAATCAAAGTCGTAGGTGCGCTCGCATGCTGATGGGACGACTTAAAGTGCAGGGTTGCTAGGTTTCAAAACGTCCGGCCAAAATTAAAAAATAAAACAAAGTAATAAAGTCATGGGTGTAGGATGGTGCTGCAAGCGTAGGGATTGCTTACTCTTCTCCCCAAACACCGCCTAACTGTTATTTCGGATAAATTTAGCGTTTAGAGCAAAATTAAAGTTTTTATTCCTATATGACCAACTTATTGCAAATTTATGACGGCAACATTAAGAGGAAATATCAGGCTGCTCTTCTCCAAAAAAACGTATTCCTCTGCTTCCTTCTTGGATTTTGTCATTAGACCTTTAATTTTTTTTATATGCGTGAGATATAACACAGTCACTATGTCAGCATGTTTTGCCTTTCCTTAAATGCCATTCGTAAAAATAACTGGTGTACCATACCATACCAATGTGTGTATTCGCTCGAGTCTGATATTTCCTCTGAAGCACATCTCTGGGGTCATATTTTAGTTTATTTTCTTTTATTAATTTATTCTCCTTATTCCTTAAGCGTGGAAGGCGTCTCAGATAGATGTGTATTTTTATGCTAGGCATTCATCGATAAACTTGTAGAAACTAAAAATATGTTGATAATATTTTATAAAAGCACAATAATCGGCAAGTTTCCTGTTACCTAGCAACCCTACGTGGCGGACGACTACGAGTAGGTGACATCGGCCGTAGGAAGTTAGTAAACATTGCTTATTATGTAATACCTTATGTCAAAACTGGTGTGTAACACCATTAAAATCTTGAAGCGACTTTATGAGTGCATCAAATTCAAATGGCTTAAAAGTTAGATATTGTCATGTAACATTGTAGGTATATCTCATCGACCATAATGCTACTGCAAGCAGATGTTGTCAACTTATCTTTAAATGTTGCTTGGGTCACACTATAGCAAGTTTATGTTTAAGCTATATTTCTTTGTACTTATTCTTTAACTTTTAGGGAATAATTAACAGGAAAAAGTACGGGTCAAGGCTCTGAAACTAAGTTCTTTGTACACACGATAAAGTGTATTTTTAATTTAATAGTGAAATAATTAATAATAGTAATAAGTTATTTATTTGCTACTGGGTTATACATAGAAGATACTTACATAGGTATTTTATAATATCTTATGTAGTATTGCTAATAAGAAGGGGAAAGTACCTACTAATATTTTATAGTGTCCTAATTCTGGATAGCGAATTTATTAGAAATTGGCGCATCAGTTGCGTCTGACAGCTAGGATACGACCCCATGCAGCGCCAGTCGCCATTTTCATTCTGCGACGCCTCCACGTATAATGTACTTACATAGTGCTTGTGGTAATTAAGTAAAAGGACTTAAATTCAGGATTACTAATAAATTAACAAAAAACACTTTTCTGGTCTGAAAAGGCTCCAGCATAATCCTGTACTATTTTATTTGCATGGTTTGTCATTCCTTTTTTTAAAATTTAGGGAACAATAATCATTCGTTTAATTAAAATCACAGGAACACTTCATATTTTCAAATTTTAAACTGGTCAGTGACGACCGACCATGCGACGCGGCAAATGGATTTAATTTTCGAAATCTTAGGTTATTAGAAAAAATCATAAACTTTAATCACATTTTTTGCAGAATTTTGTTTTCTTTTTAGAGATAGTAAAATAAGATATTAACATGAAAATAAAAAAGTAAATTGTTTAAACGATAGATCGTCCCAACAAAGATTAAAATTTGGGGCATTACTTTTAACTATTTCAAGTTTCAGCTTTCAATGTCTCACTGACAAGACGCGTGAGATAGACAGACGGACGGATAAACACTGTAATAATTCTATGAGTAAGTTTCTCATACGAAAACTGTAAAGGAATCTCGTATGAAAAGTTATATAAATAAACAAAAAAGAAAATAACACAGCTGCTATCAACACCGACAATTCCTCCACCGCACAAATGCATTTACTACGATTTCCTTTAAGATTGTTTACATCTTTATTAACACAGCAAAACGTTAGAAATAACAGTAAATATATTCTGTACCTCCAGAACATAAAGGCAAGATTGCTCATTATGCCATTCGCATGATTATACAAATAAAAGATACGCTTCTCGTAGAAACTTCGTGCACTTAGTGGCTTTTACCACTCTGCCGACAAGGGTTACGGCAACGCCCAAGCACAATAACGTCCGTCTATGCAGTACTTACCATTAAGAATCTGCGTCTGGACATTAAATATACAGATAAAAGGCAGTCAGTACTGCACAGATGGCTAAGCGCGATAATCTGCCCATCTAGATACCAAACTAAATGTCACTGCGCCCGGGCAGCCCGTGAAAGCGAACCGAGATGGCAGATGCAGTTTCACTTGTCATTTCATAAATGAGTTTTGTGCATCATTTAGAAAGTCAATCCTTGCGAATTGAATTATTGCTGTTAGCTCATGAGAAAATTGTTGCAACTAAGTAATGTTGTTAGCTAAGTAGCTGATTATAAGCAGCAGGGTGGTTGTCTAACTCCAATGGTGATCGCTTTCCAGTTCATTGTCATTGACGCATGCGTGCGTGTTGTGTGCCAGGTAAGTTTTGAGATCCAGTAAATTTTGATGGACAGATTGGCGGATTGACGTACACTTTTGAGTAACAGCATGTTTGGAAAATTTTACAGTTACGGAGATACTCAACCAAGAAAATTATCTTTAAGGAATATTAGATACCTACTTGTATTTAAACTTACCGAGTTATCTACTAGGATCGGCCATTAGCGGCGACACTTACCTGTAAATCAAAACAAATTGACGTGATTAGTAAAGTCAAGACTCACGACGTAATGTATCTATTAGCTTACCTACCGGCCATATTTCATACTCTAGCTTTCTGTACCGTAACATAAATGTCGCCTGCATTGCAAAACCAAGTTACCTTCCAAGCTTTTCACTCTGTGACACGATTTTAAACTTAATTAATAACTAATAAATTAAACACCCACACCTCACGGCAATACTATTATGTTAACTATAATCTACGTCTGTACTGTGTATTGTACTATCAAGTTGCTTGACCTCTTAATAAAAATAGTTTTTTTTTTTTGTCAAAATGGCAATTAGGCAGAGATTTAATAATTGATAAAAAGGTTTTGTCGCAAATCAGCATCATTTTATAACTTAATATTCTTTGCACGAAATAAAAGGCAAATCTAAGTGGCCTATTATTTATTAAGTAATATAGTCTGGGACAATAATCACAATTCAGACAATCTGCAAATGCAAATACGATAAGCGCAGCTGCTTTCCGATATCGGTTGCAAACAGGAAAACTGATGCGCTCGCCCGGGCACGCGCTTATCCGTACTGGCAGATAAAGATAAGGCAGCAGTTTCCAGTACAGTAAAGCATAATATTATTATAAAATCTGAGTTCAGCGTTAATAGAGTCCCAATGGGTGGGTTGCCAACCGTCCAGTATTTCACGGGACACCCATATTTTTTACATTAACTTCAATGTCCCGCCGGGACCACCCGTGTCCCGTATTTTACGAAAATCTAAAGTACTCGTTTTTTTAACCAACAGCGAACATGTTTAGCAATGACACTTTTGTCAAAACACAAAAAATTATGTTACGTGCAGTAAAGTCTGTAATAAAGTATAGTTTTAAGGGGCATATAGCAGCTAACTAGCGCCGCCATTAGATATCGTCAATTTTCTCTTCGTAGGAAACGAATTTCTGAAATCCAAATCTCGCAAATATAAAACTAGTCATAAGCTATTTTTAGAAGCTTTTATATAGTTCTTAGATAATATCTGTAAGTTGTAGTTGGCATTTCTGTTAAAAGTGGCTGATTTTAGCAGAAATGCCAACTACAACTCACAAATATTACTTAGAAACTTGCGACATTTGGATTTTAGAAATTCGTTTTCTACGAATAGAAAATTAAGGAAATCTAATGGCGGCGCTAGTGGGCTGTAAGAGGGCCCTTAAGACTAAATAAAACGAAATATAGGTAACTTAAAATTTGTCCCGGGGGAAAAATAATCCCGTTTTTTTTTTAGGTTAATGATCGTTTTTCTTTGTAGGCCAAAAAAAATTTGGCAACCCTAGTGGTGCTCAAAATTGGATAATGAATGTTGAGTTCATTTTTCAAAGTCTATTTTTTAGGGTTCCGTACCCGGAGGGTGCCAACGGAGCCCTATTACTAAGCCTATGCTGTCTGTCTGTCTGTTCGACCAGGTAGAAGCCTAAATTTTTAACAGAATGTGTTATAATGTGGGATTATCTAAAAAATAAAAAAAAAAAAGTTAAAATTTAAGGCGGGTTTTTTTTCTATCGTAAAAACAATAATACATACAAACTTCAGACTTGCAGAGAAAAATAGTATGAACTCTAAACTATAAAAACAAATAATAAAAATCGGCCAAGTGTGAGACGGGCCGAAGCCAATGCCATTTTAAATTACCGGTACAAAACCATCTAATATTATTAAGAGATACTTGGGGTGTCCTCATACCAGAAAGACATTATCGTTGTTTAAGTTCTATCGTAAAAACAGTAATAAATACATGCAGACTTCAAACTTGCAGTAAAAATAGTGTGAACTCTAAAGTATAACAACAAATAATAAAAACCGGCCTATTTTAAATTAACGGTACAGCGCCATCTTGGTTATAGTTTTTTTATTTGTTTGTGTTTGAAAATTACGTTATTTATGGTCAGTACTTGGATGGTTGACCGCTTAGCAAAATTCTTTTGTTTTTCTTTGTGTTTGTAAATAACGTAAAGGTTGTAGGTACAGAACCCTCGGTGCGCGCGTCCAACCCGCACTTGGCCGGTTGGGTTAAGTTTAAGAATAGCTGACTATTCAAATTTTTATTCGTTAACGTCAAAGTTAGTTTATGCAACCCAACCTAAGTAAAGGTCTTTGCTGTACCCTGATAAATCGTTTAAGATAATAATCCACACGCAAAACATCCAAGCCTCATTTTAGTAAAAGCACATAGACTTTGGAAAATACCTATATATTTTTAAAAGTTTATTACATTGACGTTTTATTTATAAAAAAACAGGGATAATTACAACATGTCATAGAAAGCAAAAAGGAAGCTAACATTCAATGGTAACCAGCAGCATAATATAAATACCGAGTACCTTATATACCTACAAGTATTGCAAACCAAATTAAGATATCGGTTTCACGCACGAATAAATAAATAGCATTTTACTATGATTACAATATCAATGGAAGACTTTCACCGTGATTGTATGCAAACTAGTATACATTTAAATAAACAAGATATAAATTTCCTCCACTCGGTAACAGCGAATCGAGCCGGGCCAAATATGTGCGCAACTAGGGTTACCATTTCAATATTTTAAAAGTTCTGACACAACAAATGACATTTCAAAAAAAGTCCGGGCATAGTCACACAATCAAATAAATTATTAAAACCTATTTTATGTTGAAATTTAACAACTATAGGTTGATTGTTTAATTTAAGATGAGTAATGAGTGAGGCTGATTAACTAGTCGATTTGTTTCATTAGTAAAAAAATTATGTAATAGTCTAAAATTCGCACAAATGTTAAGTCCGGACAGAATCAGTACATAAGGCCGAAAGTCCGGAAATGTCCGGACAGATTGTAACCCTATGCGCAACCAAAGTCGACGCAATCTACACTAATATTATGAAGAGGAAAGGTTTGTATTTCTGTATGTTTGTAGCGAAAAAAATCAAATCAGAAACTACTGGAACAATTTCAAAAAATCTTACCATTAGAATGTTACAATATCCCTAAATTATGGATCTCTACTAAAACTTCAATAATGTAACCCAAGTGTAAAATAATAAGCTATAAAATGTCTTTCATCGCATGCGCTGCGAAAACTATTGATGATAGAACAAAAAAATTGTTCTACAATATTAAAGAACATATCAATATAGATAAAAATCTTCGCCATACATGTCTAACTATTACAGTCATGGCACTATAACTACTTTTTACATTTAAAAAGATGATAGAAATGCCGACCAAAATCAGACCATGTTATCCTTGCCTTTTACTAATCGATATCCAAATAAAACGTTTGGTATTCAAGACTCAATACCTGTAGATTAATTTTTGAATTATTCAAATCGGACATTTTATTCAAAAGATATTACGAATTTTAAAATGTCAATCTTAACAAAATACTAATAGAAATACCGCCGCCTGCCATGATTTGACTAAAGGTAGCGTGGTCAGCTCCCTATGCAGCTAAGTGTAATGGCACAAGGCATTTGATAAAGAAATTACGAGACAAAGTGATTGTAGCAACAATGATCACCAGCCCCGCGCCCCGCAGCCGGACAGCTCGCTCATATTCCGCGGACCCCGATGATACCGACGGATTTGCCTTTATCTTTCAAAAGGTTACAGACAGTCCCACTGGGGTACCACGGTTAGAATTTTTTCAAACCCTGGTACCACTCATCTTGTGCATGTTGCATGTATGCCATAAATACACGTAAAAAAGGGTTCATAAGTTTTTTACATATACGTCATGATTCTCATTTTACGGAACCCTAACTCAATGCGAGTCACTTGGCGAGTTTTTTAATATATTATTGACGACTCAAATTAAAAGTAAAAGTACCAGAATAATTAAAAAAAATAAATTAAATTCAATGTTAGATAAAGTTAATATTTTTAGGGATGTGGGTTAGCGCTATCTAAAAATATACGAGATGCGTGACATTTATTTTTATGTGTACCTAGATATAGAAACTTAAATAACTTAAACATATCCTATTCATTATTAAATTACCTTATTAATAAATATGTATATTTCTTGAAATCCCACCTAAAATCTCGATGTAAAATTTCCACAATCGTTTTGGAATACATTAACAGAAGACATAAAATAAAGCCCAATATGGGAGTTAACCTACATACAAAAGGCATGTCTCGCCTTGCTCCTGTACAGAGGGTCACTTTCTGTACTTTCACGACACGCATACACTACCATTATTTTAATTTTATAACAGTTTCTTTTGTTCCAACAATTGTCGCGTAATTTAACTGGGCTGAAATTTTCGGCGAAATAATATAGCATTGCTTGTGATAAATATTGCAAAATAGTATATTTTGTACCAAGTACAAAATGACGCTTTTTCTTACCCGAGGCAAAAAGCTAGCTTAAGGCGAACGTCGAAAGCTTTCATTCCGAGGGTAAGAAAAGCTATTTTGTACTCGGGACGAACGTTACTTTTTCTACTACCTGAAAGTCAAATATAGTAAAAACATAAAAAGATATTTTATTAGAGTGAATGACCATGCGACGCGCCGCGGCACGAAGCGGCCAACATCACTCTCGTCGGTCTATTGGCCGCCCAACTTTCTTCTACGGCTGCGCTAGAAATATAACTGGCCACATCGAGTACGAAATGGAATTTCATACGGTTTTCGAACTGACCTAGGAGTTATTTCGCACTAGGGTCACAAAAAGTTCGATTTTCGAAGCCAAGTATGAAAGGAACTTTGAAACTTTTAATTGCAGGTAGTAGAAAAATACCATATTTGACTTTCAGGTAGAAGAAAAAGTGTTCGTACCGAGTACAAAATATCTTCTCTTACCCTCGGAATTAAAGCTTTCCCTAGAGTAAGAAAAAACGTCATTTTATACTCGGTACGAAATATACCTACTATTAAACTTAATTTTATATTTCTAACTTAATTAACTAAGGCATTACTAAAGTAAATGTCAAATATTCCTACTGATGTAATAAATACGAAAGTTTCTGATGGGTTGTGTTGCGTTGTGTTACTACAAGCCTGTTTCATAATCCCCTCCTTTACAGTTACGTCACGACAACAAAAACGATTTGGATGAAATTTGTAAGCTTATACTCTGACTTATAAACTCATAAACAATATTTATATTTTTATTGATTCAAAAGTTTCTACGAATTACTATAAGCCTAATTGTTATTGCAACTTCCTAAATATAATATTTATAGACATTCTACGCCAATTACAGAATTTATCAGTAGCTCAGCCGCGGGCAGAAGCTAGTATCCATAATAACTAACTAATAGCATAATAAAAAACCTAGACTTTTATTTACCTTGAAAACTTCAGGGCAAACTATTGTATACGTTCTTATTGTGTTCTGAAAGTTACTACAGATAACCTAGGTACTTATATAGTCAACTTATGTAATAAAAGGTATTTTTTATTGGGCCGTTTATACATCATTCATTTAATTATTATTATATGGTGGGTATCCTTTTTTACCAATAACATACTAAAACCTGTTACAAATCGATTATTTTAAAATTCGTGGTGTATTTATATTAGCCACTTTATCTCCCCTTACCACTACTAAATATTATGTTGGTACTATTTTTGGTTTTTATATTGTTGTAATATAAGAAGCACCACTGTGCGTACAGTGCAGCTGAAAATAGATCGAGAATGAGCAATTTAAAATGCCTACTTCTATTTATTTTTTGTCAAGAGAACACATATCTCACACCCGTTATTTCCTCTCTAAAACAGCAAATTTATTCTTAGAAGCAATTGTAGTTTTCTGCGCTGGTCGGCCGTCAATAACACACTATAGTTTTCTGCTGAACATAATTACAATTCGTTTTTAATCCAGTCTCTTTGTACTGTACGTCTGTATTACACGCACCATGCTACGTAAATGAATTATTTATTATTGGCAGCCGTTCGGTATTCGATAGATTTGTAAAGTAGTACCTACCTATTGCATGTACTGTGGCTACAACATCAAAGTATGTATTTTACTCCCTAGCAGCCTAGTTGGTAGTGTGGCCAGCTGCTGTGCAGAGAGTGTGGGTTCGATTCCCGCACTAGACAAACATTTATGTCATAATATTAACTTTTGTGTTTCTCTTGAGTCTGGGTGTATTTATGTATAATATGTATGTATCGTAAACTATATAAGCCATAGTCGCATCACAGCCGAAAGATTAAACTTATTTTTACAGTAAGTCATGGCCTTTGATAAATCCGACAACGTCAAGAAATCATGGCGCCGAGACAAAGTGTATCATTGGCTGGACAGCACCCGTATAGCCATAGGTGGCGTCATAGGGAGTTGCGTGCGCTTATCTCATGATTGCCCTGACTAGTCGACTTCGATGGACGACTGAATAAAAGATGGTTTAGGCTGTGGTCGCACGTTACACACGACAAACGGTAGTCCTTCTCTAATGAATTGGTAAACATATTTTGTTTTCTATTTATGCTTTTTATTTTATACAAACTCAAATATAATACTATATTATAATACCAAAAAGTCAAGCCTGCTAATACCATATAATGCACAACGTCGCATCACTTACTTATTATAACCACATCCAAATTGACCATCTCCGGACCATATAAGCGGGACTGCACCGACACTATATCATCATCATAATAAATAAATAATAAAAAAAAACTCCTCGTATTTCATCTCAGAAGCAACGGAGACGCGTGTTTTAATAACTGATGATAATTTCATGCGTACTCGATATAGCATGGGTGGTCTGTGTTTATTCTTCCGCGAGGCAGAAAGCCGACAAGGGGTTAACTATGACCGACGATGGCTTACTCGAACATGGCGAGACGGTTTATCAATTTTTATTCAATATCCGGATTCAGCTTTCTGGTCCCGACAGCGTCACAACTTAAATAAAATTTGTAAACCTACTCTGATACGCCGCGGAGATTATTTTCTTACCAATAAAGGTATCGGAGAACTTTTTTATTTAAATAATTATTAATTGGTAAATAAACATCCGACATTTTATATAGATTTAATTAAAAAGGAATTGAAGTTTTAATGGCATTGTTAAACAAACAATTAACCAAGAAAGGTAACTTATTGTTTTCACTAAAACAAACGCAAACTGTGCAACATATTTCTTTAAAAACAAAAACTCGCAATGAAAGCCTTAAAAAAAACATACATAACTATCTCTTAATTATGTAAAAGTAACATTTGTAAGTCTAATATGTACTGTAATGTAGTTGAAGTAACATTGTAATATCGTTGGGAAAGTACAAAAAGCCAAAGGAGCGTTTGAATCAACCAGGGTGTAATATTACGATAAGCCAATGAGATATGATACTTGGTCGCAGCTCTACGTCTTATTGTACGAACGAAACTGCATGTAAGAAGATTTGCCCTTATCTTAATTACTTAGTCACTAGTTTGTGAAACGCGGACTTTCACTGTTGTTATGTTATTAGAAAGAGCACAGGATAAATCGAAATTCACAAAATTTACTTCGGGGCAAAGTTTGCTGCTTTATAAGTCGCAAGTCCGACCCCATATGGAATACTGCTGTCATCTCTGGGTGGGTGTACGCGGATACCACCTTGGCCCTTTTGACTTGGTCTAATGACGGGCTGTGAGAATTGTCGACGATCCTAAACTCAAAAGCCGTATCGAACCCTTAAGTCTAAGGAGACACTTTGCCTCCTTATATGGATATTGTACCACTTGTATTATGGGATGTGTTTTTAGGAATTGTTCGAAATTATGCCCATGACTACTTTCTACCATCACACTGCTCTCCATCGGCAGGGCATCCTCACACCTTAGAACCTAAATAGTCACGTACAGTGCAGTTTTAAAGAAACTTCTTCGCTCAACCGCTTACGTTGTGGAATAAGCTCCTTGCCAAGGTTTACTTTAAGGATTTCAAGAAAGAAGTTATTAGATTTTTGAAGGGTCGGCATCGCGCGAGTGATGCCCCAGGTATTACAAGCGTCCATAGGCTGCGGCCGGTGACCGCTTACTATCAGGCGGACCGCAAGCATGTTCGCTACCTTAGTGGTATATAAAAAAAAATTAAGACAAACTTATCACCATTTTTGAATTGCTTCACTCATAATTGCCAATAGCATCAAGGTACCAGCACCACTAGGTAATGCTGATTGTAGATATTGAACGATAAATAAACCTATGTAAACAAACAGACGCATTCCGCCATACCATAAAGCAAAGTACAATGGAAGACTTACATAACCCTTCCTACATATTTTTCTCAATCCCTTTTTATTACATAACGTACCTTCGTTTAAAGAGTAAACTATGTTGAAATATATTTCAAACCATGAAGCAAGCATTAGCAGACATAGAATCCATCATAAAGCGTGATTGCGTGCGCTTTCACCAGCCTTAACAGGCCTACAACCCGATGTCGCTCCTATTTAGGGCTCGCAATTTGCCGTGTGTGTTATCTCGGTCGAGGTGAATTAATGGTTTTTCTCACGATTATATTGAAAGGCACATATAGTATTTAAACAGTTTGAATATTGATCTGAAACTTATAACTTTGCTAAGGTTGAGTAAAATATTCCTAAGTACTATAATTTTTAAACGACTTCCAAATTAAAGTACCTACCTAAGTTGTCATCTCAACTACTTTTTGTAAACGATTTGAATGTTTTTTTTAACGAAAGGTTTTAACTACACGGTGGTCCTATAAAAATGATAAGCAACTGATGATAATGGAATCAAGAGTTGAATAAAAAAAATTATGATGTTTTCGAGTATTTGAATTACTGAGTAAATAATTTGGTAATTTGATACTTTTGTTTATATGCCACATGTATTAAAGTCAAAAATAAAATTAGGAAAACAAATTATTACAATGAGCTATTAAAACTGACTTTGTGTATGCTAAATGCTAAAAAAAGAAAGCCTACTTAGCTTGTTTTTTTTTCCTTTGTGTATTTGAAGTGGCTTGAAAGAATAAAGGTTTTATTATTTGCTAAAATTTTATAGAAGATTGATATTACATTTTTTAATTATTTTATTAGAATGCTCTGTTTGTTAGATCTACTTTCAGGTATTTGTTCATCTTCTTCTTGTTCCTCTACAAGCAATGGCCATCGGATATCATCCTTAAAAAACTCTCCATGTTCCTGAGGAGGTGAGACAGGGCGGAGGCGCTCGCTACTCCTGTTCACTCGAACGTTACGAAGCCAAGACCTTTTCTGCCAGCCAACTCCACGTTAATCGTAGCTCTTATGTCCAAAGATACGACCGAGGAAGGCAACATCCCCGCCTTGCTAGCCTATATTAACTAGCGATATTGACTGACTTGTCTTAAAACTTCAGCAGTGGTGACTCTTGAGTCCAGCATTTCGCCGGTACGTCCACATTTCAAAAGTTTATATACGCTTTCGGGTGTCTTCTTGGACCATTCCAAGCTTTATATCAGTTTAGGGCTTTAGGCTTATTCTGATATGCGACTTAGCTGACTCAAAAGTATTGACCTCATTTTATATTATCCTTCTTCCTTCCTCATTCCCACTGAACCACAAATGCCCCTATTCGTGTTTCAAGCTACCACGAAAACGAGTTTACATTCAAGGAGTAGCGAGCACAAAATACAGCTTTGGTTTATTTATTTCAGTATCCAATAGAACACCAACGACAAATCATACCAACACTACAAGAGACTAATAAATCGTACACAGCCGGGTCTCCGAGCCTGTTCATCACAGCAGGTCGACAAATTCTCGGCCGGGCCAATGCCAAGGATAAATCACGAGATATCGCCTTTTCTCAAGATAAACGGCAGCACACGTGTCACGAACGAAAAATTAAGGTTGATATATTAAAACTATAGTAATTAATTCACTGTGTATTAGTATGATGAAAGATAAGCTAATGGAGGGAAATTTAAAATATTATGTGTGATTTATAGGGACTTCGAAACCATCGGTGTCAGCGTTACAGTAAAATAATAAAAGTTATGTTCGGATTTTTTATTATTATTATGATGATTTTTGTTACAGAAATTGTTAAACGGACGGATAACGACATAAGCTACTTTTTTTTCCCGGAAAAACCCACAGAAACAACTATGTAACCAAATTTCACGTGGACAACCTGAAGCTTGGTATAGCAAACTTTATCTTTATAACTAAAAAGTTGCCACTGAAATCCCAAACCGATAATCGAACTTGGCGTGATCCGAGCTGCAAAAGCTAATGGAATGTATGTAAAAAAAAACCACCTCGGACCAGATAGGTACAGTTAGAACCTACGAATTAGAATCGTTGCGAAGATAATAAGAACTAAACTCGTCGATAAAAAGAGGATATATATAATGTGGGTAAGTGTCCAGCAACTCGACGCATAAATCAAACCCATACTTCACCGGTTTTTTCATTTCATTACATGCTTCACTGACGAAAATTTTGCCAAGATGTCGTGATATAACTTGAAGCCAATCTTGGCCTATTCAAGTTCAATATATAATACACGACTCGACAATAACGTGATAAAGAAAACACACTGCACACAATAAAGAAATCGGCTAACAATGGCGTTAGGAAAATTGATCACGTAACCAATTACAAGAGCCGCAGAAAAACGCCAACCGTTTCTTATGAAATTGCTTGTAGATTTTTTACTGGAACTATGTTTGTGTAAGAGCGTTTCGAGGAATATTTGACGTTTGGTGTTTTAACACGTTTTGTTCCTAACACGCATTTTGCAATATTGTTAGCACGTGTCAAGTGGCGCCCTAACTGTCGGCGGAGCGTATTATTTGTATATAAATTCTGTAAAAAGTCAGCCTTCTCCGAATTCTAACAGCGTTCGAGGAATTTTTTTTAGACGAAGTTTAGTAGTTTTTACTTTTGGGGAGCGACATTTATTTTTTAAAAAAAAGCTGCTGTTTGTCCTAAACTTTAATGTAAGAATACTATCGCTTGAGTGTCTAGTCGCTTAAGCGGTTGTAATCGCTGAAGCGACTTTCTTTACCAAATACTAGTTTCATAGTTACAAAAAAGAGTCTAAGACTGACGACATTAATGGTCCCTATTTCTTAAGAGGCAGTACTAAGAAATAAAAAAATTAACTAAAAACGAGGAAGGTAATTTTCATTGTTATACAAGAAATAAATAAATAGTTCATTAAAAACATCTCAGTATTATCAAAAAATGCCTTTAATAAGGGTTTTAAAGCACTATCACAGCTATGCTTTACCAAAATTGTAAACTAATTGCACTAAGAACTTTGAAGACTTTGAGAAATCTTTGCCAAAAAAATTGTAATTTGGACAGTATATAGCCTCTTAATTTTTGAACTTATGTAGTGTCCACGCAGTAACGAATGTTCGTTTTAATGGACAATGTTTGGACTGTGGAGGACATAGTAGTGTTCGTGACTGGCCTCCATACAGTAAGGTAGTAAAAGAAGGCTGATAGTAGAGATAGTCGAAATTAATTACAGTCGCGCCACACACGCGGCACCGAAACCGCGGCGCGCGGCGGTGTGAGCGGATCAAGATTGTATCGAATGATTTATTGGCAATCAACAGTTTCCTGGTCACAACTACTTTATTCCCTTAATTTAAGTCAGTAAGAATTATCTATTAATCTCGGAATCAGATCACATGATATTTACAGACTCAAATAATCCTTTATTCGCATAAGTAGCAATTGACCATCAATACATAAGAGGACCTATACGTAACAGACCGATTCTGTAAAGGAATAGACACACGAGAACCCAAGCATTTTATATATTTCTTAAATACAATTTGGAAAAATCAGACCAACTTAATGGGTCTGCTTGTTTTTTGTTAATCTATCTATCTAATACCTTTAAACGAGCAATTCTTGTATATATATATATATATATTTATAATCTGAACCTCGGAAACGGCTTCATCGATTTTCATTAAATTTAGTATGTTGGGGTTTTCGGAGTAGATAAATTGATCTAGCTAGGTTTCATTTTTAGAAAACGACGTTTTATCCGTGTTTATAAGGCAGTGATAAACTGAAAAGTATGACTCTTCCTGGCATCTATTGGCGTGTAGTAATAAGTAACACTAAAGCTATTTGACAATAGGTGGCGTTATTAAGCAACGCTTAAGCTACTTGACAATAGATGGTGCTGTTAAAAAAAACCGAGCATTTGCGCGGTCAAATTAAACAGGTGAACGTCTCTTCTGGACAAATTAATAGCCTCAGTTTAAGGCACCTAAAATCATCACAAATATACATATGTTCTAGTGTACCGGCCGAACACGACTATGCAATGGGATGAAGAACGAGGGTAAAAAGAAATTTCTGACCGTCATTTCCGCCGTGAAGATGGCGCATGCAACTGTGCCGAAATATTGGAACCTTTATTAAATCGCGGTAAGCCCGTTTTTTAACATTATAAATATATCTTTATATGTATATCTATAACCGAGATTCTTCATACATAATAAAATTTATAGAAGAGGTACCTAATCAATAATGTTAACATTGATAAAAAGCAATTATTCGAATGGTTAAAAATGACAAATATTGGGAAGCCTAGCTGGAATCAACGATATTTGCTATTTAGGAGCAGTCTGTTATTACACGCCAAATAGAAATAATATTGGCAGAAGTTGTAGGTTATGTCACAAAAAAGAAGAAACTATTCATCATATAACATCAGGTTAAAAAGTGTTAGTAACAAAAAGAAGACAAAAACATTGTGAAGTACGTACAGTGGTCAATTATGAAACAACATACATTTTCTGTATGGTGGCTACAGCCTATGATAGTTCCAAATAATGAAAGAAAAATTACATGGGAAATAGACATTCACAAAGACGTAAGAGTCGAAACCACAAGATCAGATATCGTTTATAGGAGCAAAGAAGATAATAAAGTTTATCTGAGAATGATGATAGTATACCGTTAGATTATAACTTATAACATAAAAAGGAATCAGAAAAAGTTATTAAATACCAAGATTTTATAATAATATAAAGAGACTTTGGAACAAACAGGTTACTGTAATCCCAAAAGTTTTCGGGTCGACCGAAATGATTTCAAAGAAATTTCAAAAATATATCGAAGTTTTAGTTGCTAACATTAGAAAAAAAAATAAGTCAAAAACAAGCAACGAACACGATGACAACGAAAATGAAGAGGTGCAAAGCATTAGTTTTTAATAAAATTAACAATGAAAAAACTTTTTCCCCACAAAGAACTTTTTAGAGCGGAAAATTTTGACTACTTTTACCACCAAAAACAGACTGACCCATAAAAATGGTCTAATTTTGGTTTAATATTTGTGTAATATTTGTATTATGTAATGCAATGTAATGCTAAGGTTCGCGACTAAAAAGTTAATCAGTAATAGTCCAGCAATAAGAGAGTATTAAGACATAAATTATCTCAATATCTAACGATACTTACATAGCACCTAAAGGGGTTTTGGTTACGTAACAAGAACTCTGTTATAAAGCTAGACGCACAATGGTCTCGGCACCTGTTTGTACGCAATCGCAATATCTCGCGACATCGAATAACCGATACAATCGATTGTTTCGAACGACATTAGGCGTAACAAACAATCATTGAACTGGTGTTTGTTATGGGAGCTGCTATATTATAATAGCATATTAGAAATAGACAAGTGTTTGTAATGCAAATAGAAAGGGGCGTTCGCATTGGCATTTATCAAATACCTTCACTAGTAGGCATCGCACCATTGTTGACAGTTACTTAACTAATGTTTATTGTGTTTCTGGATGTGTTGTTAAATCACAATGAATACATCTCATATAAATACTTAGCTTTACCTTTATTGCAGATATTTTAACTATCCACCACGTATCATATCAATTAAATTTTGACATACGATTTAAAAAGTATTCAGTATAAAAGCTTCATTGAGGGTCGAAGTAATTCTTGTACTTACATTTCATAGATTTTGTAGTAAATCAGGTACTTAAAATCTTAAGTTATTGATACTTCTATCAGTTATAGTCATGTACAAGACTATAATTGATAGAAGTATCAATCGGACAGACTTCTAAAACTGCCATTACACATGCAGCTATGCCCTCTGTATTCGGCACGCATCACAGAGTCCGGTAAAGCTCAGTTGTGCCCAGGGCTTGTATAGTGCTTCTCTCTAACATGCGAGTAAAAAAACCAATTATATTGACAACTGTACAGACAATTTTGCCGCCAATCCTCCGCGTTCAAATGTCAATTTCTTTTTTTCATTGTGCCATTTAAATAAAACTTAATGAGTTATCTCTTTAGTTATCAATGTTCGGGTTTAAAAAAGTTCGTTCCATTTTTAAATTTCATATTTGACGGACTGCTAAAACATTTTGGGTCGCTCTTTCATACTGTACTGCAAGTACGATTTATCCCAAAGGAGCTTGTGCAAGATATGGTTGCATATCGTAGTATGTTTGAGAAAAAAATATTAAATCAAACCTAAGCCATAATTAACTTGTAGAATACTTTGGATATTTTTTAATGACGCATACTTAAAAACAAGAATGCAGGCCTGTCTACATCGAAGAACAAGTATGACAGTTCATGTAGGAAATGCAAAATTGACAATCGAAAGACGTAGGCGTCGTTTTACACGCTCATAAATAAATAAGAAACGCACTTACAATAAATACACCTTTATCGCGACCTGTCATATGTCCTTCCTAGCATGATAAAGGAATAGTGCCGTCGGCAAGGACCATTGTTGCTGTCCTCTGGAACAGGTATTATTACAATAATAGCGAAACATTACCACACGGTGAAAGCTAAAATCAGTAAAAATTTCACATTTCACATTTACAAATAAGAATATCATAAAGACAATATAGATTCGTAGTTTAGACTATTCGTAAAATATTATTTGGAATGTTTATTTTCACAGCTAAGTTATTGGTATGGAATCAAAATTTGTCTTTATTAGGAAAGTTCTGTCAGGTTACACAAAATAAGGTACCTACAGTATTTTAAAAATTAAACTTTCCAGAAAATCAACACGGTAAGGTACAAATTAGTTTAACATTCTGTTAGTACAGAGTATCATCCTTTGTCATATTTTTTATTGTTTTGTTTTTACTAAGTACGCTGAAATATCAAGTGGGCCGTCAACAAATAAAATGCTGTTGAAACTATAATTGGATGGTTACCGCACCTAAAAAAAACATTTTTCTTTCAAACTGCGCTAAAATCAACAAAGTATGTAAAAAATCAAGTGAAGTTAATAAGGATCTGAATCGTAAGAGTAATGGACGATGGTCAACATCACAAAATCTCTGATGCAATATTAAACTTTTAAATGGAATAACGCCGAATTCTCTTTATTATTATTTATCGAGTTAACACGATGTTAAAGTTAAACGAGCTTAAATTTTTAAGTAATAAGTAAATATTGTTTCCTAACAATAACATATAGAACTTAACCATATAGGTATCTATGACTGTACTTTAATTTCCTTGTACTTAATTTCTAAGTAACCAGTCAAGAAATTAAAGAGATATCGAACTTCGTATGAAACATAACAGCATAGATGGACAGATAAGAAAGCTGACTTATCGCCTGACAGATAGTTTCAAATGTCTGACATGATATTTCATCGGCAAAAAATGACATTAAAGCCTTTGAACGAACAAAAGGAGTGAAAGTGTATTAGCGACATAAGCTCGCTGCCAGATCGCACGATCGACGACAATGAGCCAAAAGCATCTATCAAAAGCGATTACACGATGAAGTGAGAACGATTACTAAATATGCGAACTCGCAAAAAACTGCAAGTGAAACGTTCGATTGTTGAGGTTAGAGAGCGCAGCAAAAACCGCGGGAGCAGCGACATCTCTGCGTCATACTTTTTACGAATAAATCTTGTATAGATATCTTTAATAGAAATAGAGCGGTGAGTCATTTTTCAGCAAGAAAAACGATATGAAATGGTGAAAATGGTATTATTTATTTCATTTTAATTTTTTTTGAAAACGCTTTGAAATTTTATAAGAATTATTTAAATTCGAAAAAAGAAATTAGGAAAGACATCGATTACAAATTGCTAAAAATAATAAAAAAAAACACTTTTCTGGACAGGGAAGGCAACAGAGAACTTCTATACTATATTTTCTTTGCATAGACAGTACATTATGATACAAGTGAGCAGAGCACACACTATAAATGCGTATATTGGTGTTAACACGTTGTGAAAAGTTAATATTTAATGGAATTTAACAGTTTTGATATGTTTTTAACAAACACGTTGAATTTATTTTTACAAAAATAAGAATTTCTTTTTACTTAAAAAAAAAGGCACACGAGTGCAGCAAGGACGCTATTTAAAAGCAGAAAACGGAGCAGTAAAGGCTACTTTGTAAGTGTGCTGAAGAATTTTAAAAAAACCTTTAAATAAAAGGCACTTGTGCGGTAATACAGTACTACTAAATGCTGAAAACGGTGCAGTCAAGGCTGCTTCATGAGCAAGTGTTTTAAAAAAAGATAAACAAGCAAAGTGTAAAAGAAAAATACTTAACTTATAATTAATCCTATCCTATCCTAGCTATATTTCAATATTGGCCAATACCGACTATTACAAAAAAATAAATAAAAGCGGGTTATCATGATTTGTCAACTTTTTATTTCCAATTTAATTCTGTGATTACAGTTTTGTTACTTGATGTGCGTTATAGAGTAAAGCTCTATACAAGTCTCGGCGTTGAAGCCATTGCCGGATTCGTATAATTGATGGACTTACCTCACGGTTCATCCTTCGAACTCTACTCATCCAGCAAAGGCTGATACTACCCTGTATATAACTACTATAAGAAAACTATTTGTTATACTCACTAACATGAAAAGTGTTTATTCCCACAATTATACGAGTGGTGATGTACTTTTTATATATTACTTTTTATTGTTATCAAACATCAGCGAATTTCGAGTGTGCAAATTTTTCTAACAATTGCAATTTAGTGATAAACCACTTCGAATATTAATAATTTGCAATTGCTAGGAAAATAACGAAGCATAAAAGAGAAATACTTTTAATCATACAGGGAAAACCAATTCCCAAATTGTGATTTTCAATAAAATAACTAACTATAACCTGATTACAACATGATAAAAGAGGATGTAAGAAGGCATGTATGAATGGCGAAATGAATGTAGATACAATCAAAATGGCACAACATCTTGTAACCAATTAGTACAGCAAGAAAAAAAACCAGAAAATTAGGAAGTAGCCGACAGATATAACAAATAACATGAATTTACGAACAAGTTATCACCTTAAACATCGATTTCACTTTCAAAAGCCTCGTTAATTTAGCTGGTTTTATTATTCTGCTTTATTACCTAACTAGTCTTCGTTAGCAAACCGACTAACTAACTGGTTAATGGAAGATACCCTAGTTATTCATCCGTTTGGTAAACATTTTCGGTTTTCATTAGTACCTCTACTCATGGAAATTAAGAATTATTACCATTACTTTTTACTACAATTTGCTGTTATCATCATTATTATTATAAATATTTTCTTAGCAAAGATGCAGGCAAAAGATTAACCTCGAGCTCGGACTTGAACCTGCAACATCCTTACCTTTCGTGCAACTGCTCTACCAATTGAGCTATCAAGGCACAAGTCTGGCTGGTGAAAATCCTAAAATCATAGACGAAGAAAATTATTTCTATGTATGTATATTTATATTGCACTAGCTGACCGGGCAGACGTTGTCCTGCATGATACCGACACCAACGCCATCTGCCGGGCTGGCATACAAAATTCATTCAAATCGGTCTAGCCGTTTAGGAGGAGTACAGTGACATACACACGTACAGTAGAATCATATATGTATGTAAAGATAATCTATTTTGTGTATTCGTAAGATTGATGTACTAGGACTTTAAAAGTCACTAGGAGTTGTTTATTATTAATAAAACTTTCCTAATACGTCTTGAACTTTCAGCGTCACTCATTCAACCACATGCCACTTTTTACGTGACATCTAACGTGATCATAAGTCTCATTTTGGACAGAACAGTCCCGTTACATTAAAAACATTAATATACTGACAGTTAATTTGTCACATATAATGTCATAGAACCGTTGACCGCTCACCTATTGGAAAACGTAGGAACGGCCAGCAAAATAGGTGATCAAAGAAATTACTGCTTTTGGAGTAAAAAGTATCAAACCACGTGCAATATTCACTTTTTATCAGTGGTATTCTATTCCAACATAATAAAGAAATAGTCAGCCTATCGCTGTTCTTCGGAATAGCCTCGACACAGTTTTTCATCAGGCCGTGGATCAAACCTTAACTTTCATCATTTTGTCGTATTTGATCGTAATTAATGTTATATCTTTAAGATCGTAGCTAAAATCATTAAAACTAGGTTTACGAGACTTGTCTTTTGGATTTAAGTACCTACTGCAGTTCCCGTTGCAATCCAATCGAAACGCATTTCACGGGCTTCACTGCCTTCCTTCATCGGCCCGGGTCGGCCGTGGGCGAAGCACGCCAAAACCCTATAAATTGGCGGCTAACAGTCCGGCGCGTGCGCATTAGCGTCGAATAATACACCGAAAGCTTGAGTTAGATGTCTTACTTCCATTTAAAGTCTTAAGATGACAGAAAATTGCATTTGTACTTCGATACGCATAAAATTAAGTTGCTTTCGCCGCCAATGACTATAAAATTGGAGCAAGATAAGTTGAAGCAATAAAGCCGTTTTCGATGACTATGCAGCATTAATTTAAAAATAAATAAATCAACTACTATCAATACTAAAATTATAGAGATAGCAGATTTAGTAAGTCTGTTTATATGTGGAAGGACATCTCCGGAACCACTGCACTGATTTGAAATAGGAACACTATTCCAGATGGACATAGGCTATATATTATGTAGGTATATAAGGGAGGTTAACTATAGCGAAACAACATTTCGCCGGATCAGCTAGTTTAAATAAAGTGACCTATAAAAACAATACGTAAAGGTTATTTTAAGATGGCGATATGGGTCAGCAGTGTACTAAAAGTCATTATACAATGTCATATACATGACTATGTGATATATTCATAACATACATCATACTTCTTATCGTAATTTATACCGTAATGACGCCTTTGTAGTAACATTTTTTGACTTTTTACTACATCTTACTGTCAATGCACTACATAACAATCAAATTCTAATTCTTTAACCGACTTTCAATGAAAGCAAATGCAGCACATGCTTCAAAAAATTTCATAAGTGTCACTTTCAAAGTGTTTTTAGTATTATTAAATACAGTAAATGAAAATCACTTAGTAAGGTAATGTACTAGACAAAAGCAAGTCTTATCTATATATATAAAAATTTCGTGTCACGTTGTTTGTCCGCGATGGTCTCCGAACCGCTTTTGATCAAACTTCATAAGTAACTGTTATTTGATCCAACTTAAAAGATAGGATAGTGCGAGCTGGACTTGGGCACTTGGGTTACAGAGGGACTGCAGCGGAACAACGTTCGCCGGGACCGCTAGTAACATATATTTTCACTCCTTTAGATGCATTAGTTTAGCCACAAAATTTGCACACAAACTGCATATTTATGCGATCTAGCCTATATCATAGTCTTGAGGTATAGTAGAAAAAAACACGATTTCTTTTGGTTTCCGTTAGGACTAGTTTACATTAAACAAAATTACAGGGTGATGACAATAAAATAGGTTGTAAAACTAATCGAGCAACAGTGTAACGAGTAGGCAGGGGCAAGAGTCGATAAGATCGTATCGATAATGATTGCCATTTGGAGGCGATCGACGGCGAATGTCCTCGTTTGTCCTCCGCTAATGTGTTAATGCTGGCATCCAGTCACGACTCCACGTCGAGTTCACACAGTTGTCCGACTAACTTACATGTACACGATTTACACCTCTGTTGATACATTTCTAACGTTACTTAAATGTCACTTGTGTAGAGTGCTTTAGTAAACCACTTTAAGTGCTACTTAAATTTGACTTCACGACGACTTCTGCTTTTAGTTCTGATTGTAACCTTGTTGGTTTCTAAACAGAGCCAATAAGCTTAGAACACTGTTAAATATATTTTTTAAATTAGGTGTTTTTTATGTCGTTTTTATGCATTATTTTCATGTTTTGATAAGTAAAATTTAGATATTCTAAAATGTAAATATATCGATCGATAAGGTAGGTGTGAAATACATATGTTAAGATCAATATTAAAAATACTCGAAATACCTACCGCATTCACAAGTTGTTATGTATTACATTGATAATAAGTAATCATTATGCAAATTGCCTAATAAGCTCGACATAGAGTTCATAATTATCGATAAAAATCGACCAGTAATCGATACAAATGTATTTGTATACAAGCACTTAACGATAAAATCTACAAAGTTGTAAGTTTAATCGGCTGGAACTACAATAAGCTATGTTATAGGTACACTTTATGGCTTAATCAAGTTTAGAGCTTAGAAAGTGGTCTGAGCTTGTCTGTATTACTAATACTTTTATGCAATGATTTAGGAGCGGTCACCTTTTGCTATTACATAAAGCTCTGCAACCAAATGTCACTGTGGCATTATTAACGAACAAATAATAATTCATTACATACTGTTTAATCGTAGCGTAATCCTGGAAGTCGTGAAGCTATGAGCTTCGGATCTGGACAGTAATGATTTTATTTATGACCGAAGCTTACGTTAAATACTGTTCCTACACTATGTACGTCGATATAACTTGTGTAAATTAATGTAAAATATAAACTTTAAATATACTTATCGGTAAAATAAAATTATTTCTGACCTCTACTTTCCTTAAAAGAACGTAGATTTGGAAGTTTACCTTCATTAATTTTATTTTTTAATTTGTGTGATGTACTATGTTTTACCAGTTTTTAGGTTTAATAGAACGACAGACAGTTTTATGTCGGCGAGCTACTCCCACCCGCCAAACCTGACAAAGCCACGGACTGAAAGTGGTCGTGCCATGAGAAACTGGTCGATAAATTTAAACGATAAAAAATTCAAAATTTTGATTTTTTCTCCTTTACTGCAAATCTCTAGACTTCACTAAAACTCGATTCCAAACAAACACCTGCCTACAATGCCTTAGGTATATATCAATATATGTATGTAAGTACATATAATCGTAGAATCCTAAAAGGTATAATCTATGTTTCCTCAATGATGACAAGTACAAGCTAACCCACATAAAACTATAGGGCGCCTTAAATTACCTCCATAGGTGCTATTGGTGTACCTAAATGGACCACGTCTGTCTGCCCTAATGTTCTTCAAGGAGACCTAAGGAAGCCCTAAACTGCAATGATTTAATGAATCTGACGGGACATAAAGATAGGAACAAGATCTAAAACAAGTAATAAAAATGCTAAAAAACAACATATTTCTGCAGACTAACGACAACCACACAGTATTGCCCGCAACAAAAGGCTGCGTTCGAAACCTAGCGTTTCGTGCGTGGGGCGCGGCTCTCATAGCAACGGTAAAAAACTATATATATATATATCGCAGTGACATTGTAAATGCCGTTAGATTATAATCTATCTATTAAGATTGTATACTATGGAACAAAACATATTACTGTATACAAAGTGTTTTTTTTACATCATATGAAACTTTATTCGATCGCAATGTATAAATCTTTTTGGGTGGGTTAGGTTCAGTTTCTCTTGTGATCACGTAGATGCGGAGCGATCGAATCAAGTTTCACATAATCTAAAAGATACAATTTATAATATTTTTTGTTCCATAGTATACAATCTTACTAGATAGATTATAATCTAACGGTATTTACAATTTTACGGTGACATATATATATTTAACTTGACTTCATTTTATTTCATCAAGTGAATTAAAAAATAACAGTTTTTTTTAATCTATGTTTAATTCCTGCTGGAAAAAAAATCAAAAATTTAAACAACTTTGCTACAATACACAGATCAGGCATTTTAGATAAAATTTCTTACTGACGCCCATAACACACAAGAAAAATATACAAAGCCAATACCTTGCACTGTATGTAGTTAAATACTATTAAAAACTTGAGTGATGTCTCTTTATACTTAAACTTTTACTTAATTTAATTTAAATTAAATTACTGCTATTACATATGAAAATGAACATAATCAAAAGTGAGAATTGTTGGGCGTCGAAACACAAAAAATATTTTCAAAGAGTCTGCAATAAAGATCTCCCGCTGCCGATGGATTTTTCCGCCAATACTAACTTTTGTAGCCAGTGTGAAATATTTTAATAAACTTTTAACCCTTTTATTTTCTTATCACTGAGATTTCAGTGTTTTAAAAAGCCATGCTGCCAGACTTTTTATTCTGAGCCGTTGCCGATGGATGTTCCCGGCAATCCTTTAACTAAATGGCTTGTCTCGAGTCTCGAACCAAAAGTCCCGGGACTCGAGACATTAAAATTTGGTAAAAGTCCAGTGGCTTCGAGACGAAAACTGGCCCGGGACCCAAACGTAAGTAGTGATTGTAAGATTACTTATGTATCATTTTTATATTTATTTTTTAAGAGAATTGAGTTTACTTTCGGCTCCTTTTGGTATAAACCAGTGTGTTTAATAAAATTTTAGGTAACTATTAATTACTTTTGACGATATAAAAGTGTTATTTGAAACCACCTTCTAAACACATAACTAAAAAAATTGCGGGACTCGATTCTTTCATGTCGCACAGAGTATTCTCAATTTTGATGAGCGCTAGTAAGAAGAGTGACCAATAAGGACATACCTATGATACTTTTAGGAAGTTCCCGTAAGAATCCCAGAGCGATGACCGCCATTAAAACCGTGGCAAGTTATTTTGTCATATTAATTTTTTTTAACCGACTTCAAAAATGGAGGAAAATTTATGTTCGATAGGTATTTTTTTTAATGTATGTCCACCGATTTTTCCGTCAATTGTGAACCGATTTTGAAAATATTTTTTTTATTCAAAAGAGTACGCACCCGGGTTAATTAAGTGGATTTAAAACTTGATGTTAATAATTGATGTTAATTTTGAACTGGTTAAACGCAGCTTTAATGTTAATGATTGTATAAAAATTAGTTACAGTATGTTTTCAGTTGACAAGAAAAAAAAGCAATTCGTCACTCTGAAGCAAAAAATTAAAAACTTTTTAACATAAAAAACAAACGGCTTGAAAAAGATGCACTAAAAGGTAAAAATAATTACTTATTGGCAAAAATCTGATGTGCATTACCGTTTGAAGTTGGTGTCATGCAAGGTTAATAAACTGTTAGGTATATAGACACCAAGTTCAAACCGCGATTCAGAAAAGATTTTTGCCAATAAGTAATTCTGAATTTTTTACCTTTTTAGTGCATCTTTTTAAAGTTTTTTTTTAATTTTTTTTTATAAATGCATTCTTCGTATAATGTAAATTAACAGCTCGAAAGAAATTCGAAACATCAAAAGTGTGAATCTTCACACGTTGACAATTTGTTTATTTAAATGCAAAATTAACAAGAATAGCAAATATGATTTTTATCTAGTAACAGTTTATTATTTGGTAGGTGATAATTCACAGACAATTTGCGGCTTCCACAAACACACATACAAAACAAGCTTACCTACTCTTGCTGTGCTTTCTAAGTACACGCGTGGGCGGGACAACTGCTGTTCATTAATTAATGCAATCGCACACAGATGCATTGCAGAAAAGAGAAACTGAGCGCAATCGTAAACTGTTGTTAATAAATATGGCAACACGTGAAAAACGACAAGGAGATATAAAGATATGAACTTTATGGTTAAATGGATAAGATTATTAATATCCCAACAAAAATATTTATAAATGGCAATGGCAAAAGACTATAGGCAGGTAAAGTTAGAACAAGGTAATCTTATCTATAGGTAGTATTTGTAACTTACATGTCTAATGATCAAAGATATAAATAACCTCTTCCAACAGGTTTTGCCTGTATTTTTCTCGTATGACATATAAAACACGAGAAGTATAATCCCGTCCCTAATAATGTCTGCTTTTGCTCTAAATTTACAAAATATGACCTAACTATGCTAATATATCAAGCATTAAAATACATTTTTGTACTACCGTACTTTAAATTTGGAATTAAGAAATCAGAACAAGAACCAGTGGTCTTTTTAGCAACTCGTTGCATAATAGTACATTGTGTATTAAAAGTGGTCAGGAGAAAATTACTAACGATAGGCTATTTAGAAGCCTAAGGCCGAAGGCTTTAATGACTCGAGTTTGTTATTTCCATGTCGTCACATTTGCGATTAAATAAATAAGATGAAGAGCACCACAGGTGAAACACAATTGAAAAGGCGGGAATAGAAGTAGCGAAAACTCTATATCAGAACTACAGAATTAATAGAAGTAGCGAAAACTCTATATCAGAACTACAGAATTAATAGAAATAGCGAAAACTCTATATCAGAACTACAGAAAGAATGAATTAAAAGTTTTGGCTAAAGGTAAAACTTGAGATTGCCCGTTTGGGGCGTAGTACATAATTTGCAGCTGTTCAGCTTTTATACATACTTGATAGAATAGGCGCGTCATTACCTACCGTTTTTGCCTGCCTTGAGGAAAGTAAAATTTAGAAAGAAAAAGCCTGTGGGAGTAGTTAAGGGCTTTGTCTTCACGCAATGGCACTGTTTGCGAGTATATAAGTGTGATGAAAAGTATGTTCTTGTAAAATATTCTATAATTTCTACTTTAAATATCTTCGTCCAGATTTATCAAGGTTTCTAGTATTTTTGTGCAAATTGGCAAGATTTATACCTTTTTTTTAAACGTTGCGTTATTTAAAATTCTGCCTTCTCCTTTTTTGAATTTGTCGTTATAATGAACACAGGACCGCAGCCCTCCACCGAAGCTAGCTTTTCCGTGGATATGATTTAGTAAGATCTACCCATCGCCCCCGGACATGGCTGCGCTGTCTCGTTAGCCTGGGTAGGCTCGGCTCTTGACTAAATCCGAGATACCTGGCTTATATAAAAGATAATCAAAACTTGACACTTGTGTTATAATAATAAATGTTACATATTTTTTGGTTGTTGTTCCTTTTTTGTTTAATTATTTTTGTAGAATTATTATTCACTAAATTTATGTTTGTATATGATTTTTTTTAATAAATCATCAAGACACCTATCCGTAAAGGGTTGGTTAGAGACATAACATGACATGTTACATATTTATTTTAAAAAATCTGGTATGGCTCGTAATATTTACGTTTCAGCGATGGTATTCTGTACCGCAAACGTCATAAAAGGTAATGAGACTATCGCACCGTAAAGACGACAAACAAGAGCCGAGACAACTTTCACAAATAATAAATTGTAACAATATTGGTGGCTTGGTGGCCCGGTACGGGAATCAAAGCCGGGCGGGACCTACAACATGGCAGCCCAACGTTCTACTGCGGCGTCACTTGGTCCTTAAATACAAGTATATGGAATTTACGCTACTTATTATAATCACGCAGAGGTTTTTGACGTTAGACTCTAAAGCAGATGTAAACGCCATTGTATGACGTCCTAAAGGAAACTGTCGCATGTAAGTTACAGATTTTGATAAGGAAGAAACGAGAACCGCCCATACACTGCAAGGCGGATTGCTTATGACCCGACAGATGTGATATTTTAATAATTTTGTAAAGGGCAGGCTATGATGACATTACCGTCATCTGGATAGTGAGATCGTCATGAGGGGCCGTTAGCACGTGCCGAGGCCGACTAACAATGGTTTTTCGACCTTGCCCCGGTAGGTCGGGGGGATAGTAATTTGTGGATTGCACAAAGTAATCGGGTGATTGGGTGTACGCTCAAAAAAGCAGACTGCCATGTCTTTAAGGTATTGGGGAATCGTGGGGAGCTCGAAGTCCCTGTGTAGGGGCTCCTACGTCATAGTAAAGGCAGGCACTATATCCCTCATCAAAACGTAAAAAGCCTTTAAAAAAAAAAAACTTAAACCCATCTAAATGTCCCTAAAGTTACGGACATCTTTAAGCAGACTACACGGATCTTCTAAATTTTAATATTTTGAAATCACAAGAACACACAGGAGATTAAAAATTGGAAGACATAGAACTTATAAGATATTATTCTTGTATGTCTTTCAATTGAAATATAGTAAAAGTACTTAAGAGTATAATATAATCTATAGTGAAGTGTATCTTATATCTATAAATCACAGTCGTCAAACTTCATAGCTTTTATGTTTCCATCAATGATATAAATCTGTGAGTAGCTTCATTTACAACCGATAAACGCAATGATGGCTTATAAAATAATAATGACATTTGGTTTCTCCACTTAGTTTTTATTACTTATCATATTCAGACTTAAGCGTATTCAGTCGGACACGAATCATATTTAACCTCTTATAGAGCTCAAAGGTAATTTATCCTTCGACAATTTATTTTTGTGTAAGTAGTTCCTTATTGGAGAAATGAAATCTTTATTGCAATATAAAAGTTTAGCTAAGTCAATTGTTAAATGTTTAACATAAAGTGTATGTAACGCTACACTAGCGTTATCAGTTGTTTCGCTTTGCAGAGGGCGACAACAAACTAAATTTTTTAGTGCCAAAAATGTCCTGGTATGCATGTAATTACACACTAAAAACCTAAATTAATAAAACATAATACCAAACACATTTAAGTAAGATGTATTAGTTTCATACTGTATATGCCTACGTTAACATGATATAGCGTTCGTTTTCAATCTCAGATCCTTCTTGTGAAGTAACGCCACGTTACAAAACTAACGCGTTGAAATAAAAACACATTATATAGTGATCTTTGTTTCTAAATGATCTTCTACTTAGCACGATCATTAATTAGCACAAATGTTAAAGTGGAGAGGTGGTGAAAGCATTGTCTAAGCTGACCCGGCGGCGGACGGCACAATATATACCTACTGCTGGTGGGAAGAACGTGGGCGGCGGCGTGGGCTTGTATTTTATGCATAATTACTTATAAACCAATTGTCTTAGAGCTATCGCACACTGTCGATAGTCATAGATTGACTATTTCGTAGGTGTATATTTAGTACAGGTAATGAATAAATACAGTAAAAGCTTCTTCCTTATTTAAGATTCAATTTTTCTCCCTTTACGTTTTTAGTAGCTCGCGAATGAAAAATCAAATTATACCTTATAATCCTATACAAATCACCATTCCGTTTTCACGATAGTTCTGTGTTTCTAAATAAAATCCATTTTTCAAAATATATATTTTACTGACGTACCTACTGAGTATTCAGGTATGCCGCATGAATAAAAGTACAATTTTCTAAGATTTATTGTTTGTATTCTGAAATTAAAATATGTGAATTATTAATAGTGTAAACTATCGACATTTTAGTCTGTGTCGAGCCGATGACAGTCAATATTACCTATATAAAATAGTCGGTAGTGTGCGTTAGCTTTCAGAACTAGCTTTCTTACTTTCCAGCAGGAATATAGGAGCGGTTGGATGATATACGTCTAGGGTTAAGACTACAATGAATTTTATACAAACGAAACAGTATACTGTTAATTTGGCCTACTTCATCTTTACAATGAAAATGTTTTGTATGGATATTGGTTGTCTTATTTTATGAACGTAAACGATCATGGTTAAGTTGTTACCAAATGGTTACGGCGTCTGTCTCACGTTCTAAATGACATCCGAACCCGGTATATATATATGTACTAATTTATTTATAAAAGTAGGCACAAACTGTATGAATTATACATAATTTAACAAAGAACATATAATAATAGCCAAATATTTAGGGAATATGTAAAAAATACTTAAAACCTTTAAAAAAGGCTGTCTTGCTGCAAAATCAATTCACCTTAAAAGTAAAGTAAAAAATTCAACAAATAAAATAAAAACTACATGGAACATAATAAATAATGAAACTGGTAAAACTAGCAATTCTTTTTAGCAAATTAGCTGTTGATTTGAAATAATATTTTTACTATATTCAATTTAAAACAACTTAACATCTTAAGTCCAATTTTAGCAGAAAAATTAATAAAACCTAATGTTCATAAATGTAAAGTTCCCTTTGTATTTAAAAACTTTGGTCCTACGGATAGCATTAATACATTTAAAACATTAGAAATAAAAAACACCAGAGACCATTGGGAACTTTCTAAGAAAACTATAAACTCAATAATTTATGTTATAGCACAGCCCTTTGCCATAATTTTAAATAGTTTTGTTGATAGTGGTGTGCTCCTGATGCTGATGAGATGAAACTTACTAAAATTATACCTCTTTTTAAATCAGGGAGTTTATCAGATCCTAATAATATTCAGCCTATTTCAATACTACTTGTACGTACTCAGTACAGTTTTTGAAAAAATCTTTCTTAGTAGTAAACAGTTTGGCTTTATGATGATTTTAAATTTATTTTATTAAAAATGTTCATAAATTTAAATAATATTTATCAATTAGAAAATTTCTAAGATTGTAAATTGCTATAACGCTAATAATGTGTTACTTATTTTATAGTCCAACAATCCGCATTGAGCCCGCGTGGTGGACTATGGCCTAAATGGCAAGATAGACTGGTAACTCAACAGTGGAGACATCGAAGACCTTAGTAAGTACTTTAGATAACGTCACAAAGCTGTGAATGAAGAGGCATATTGTTGAGTTTTATTTATAAATCAGTCATTGCGATTTAGAACATTGCATAGCATTATTTTGAATCCTTTTCAGTATCTATACAAAGCTGATTTTTTTCAGACTTATTAATACTTATTAAACTAGAAGGTTGCCCGCAGTGTTACCCCACAAAAATACCCACATTCCCAACCAAACTGACAACCCCCTCCATTTTACTATAGAATATCTATAGCTGAACCCCGTATACCAAGCAGCTGCTTAGTAAATTGTGTAGCCCTATGTAGGCTTAGTCCAGCGGGTACGATGTCCTTGGCTTAGCCGCATGGGCCGCGAGGAAACAACCCCTAAAAACATTTTAGATAGGACAAATCCCTAGTATCCGAGGAACGTTTTGCCACAGTTAAAGGACCTCTGGTGATAAATGTTGGCGGGGACTACCATCGGAGAACTCGGAAAGTCATTGTAGGGGAAAAGACGAGCGAAGTATTCTCCGTTTGTCTGTCCAGGATAAGGGAGTCACTTCTTATTCGCTCTCTTGCATGGTGACTCCTTAAGACCGTTGGGTTAAGAGTTCGACATAACCTATGTCTAGGCCGCCCCCGCGACGTAAGGTATTAATGATTATTTCCCAGCAACAAAAATAAAATGAAAAAAATGCTCGATAGTCAAGCTATACCTACAAGGCCTGTACAATGTACCTAACAAACTCACTTTCAATTTTTAATATCAGTCACAACGCTAAAGTCAATGACCGCATAAAATGATCATCCAAATATAAAGTAAAAATAGATACAAATGTCTAGTAATTTACACAGCCACTAGTGATGTCAAGTACAAAGCGCCGATATCGATAGACATCCGATCGGTTTAGTGGCAGATTACAGCTTGTACTTGTATTTGTAATCGTACGATACCCTGAAGGGACCGACGATAACACTTGTCACCTTCGTGGACGTGTGGCGTAGGCGTTTAGTACAGCCGTTTGTCATGCCACCGATATTACTTTTCTTAAGATTTACTAAACACGTTAAGGATTTTTGTACTAGGATAACATTTTGCATAAGAAACAAAATAAATATATATTCGCATTTCAATGAATACTGGTAGTAAATTGTATTGCTCTGAGACCACTAATCAATTATAACCCACGTAAAAAAAAGAAAGCTGTAATTTCTTTCACTAATGTCCGTGAAGTGACTCAGTAAGGGCTCCCACTAAAATCAGTATGGTACCTACACGGGTACATATCATGCTTAGGGGAAGCTCTTTTAGCTCACGCACTTTTATTTTTGTATATATTTTTTTTGTTAAATATTTTGTATACTGTGTGTGTTTGCTAAATAAAAAATTTTTTTGTGCATACGTGTATAAAATTTGACATGTGCATCCGTGTATCTGTCAGTGGCATCGTAGCGCCCAAAAAGATGAACCGCTTTTTGTTTAGTTTTTTAGTTTAAAAGGCGATTTGATCAAAAGTGTTTTTTTCTTTAAGAAAATTTGTTCAACCATTTAAAGATCTTAAGCAAGAGCTACAGCTTCTAGATCGATTAGAAATTAAGTATTCTGTTACTTCAATTATATTGCAAGAACATTGTAACCTTGACCTGATTCTGCAGCACCTTTTGGAATCTGCGGAAAACCATGTTTGGATGTTTGAAGCAGCAAATAGAAAGTTAGGAGGACATTGGTGAGAGGCAAGCTATTTTAAATCGATTTTTTCGTGTGACACGAAATCTTTGCGGATTAAGAACAGAGTGTAATAATATCTACATATATGAATGGATTAACTTGCGGATTGGTCCCATTTCAATTTAGTAAGGATCGGCCCAAAGAAACCAGAGTCAAGAAAATTTCTGAAATTGTATCATTTTAGACGACATTGTTTCTAATATACGCGTCCCGTAAGTTTCTGCGTGGCAGAGGCACCACTGTGAATGAGGGGAACTAAATAATATACCATTGAAAACCATATTAAAACTGTAGTTTTAATTAAATACCACCGGGTCAGAACAATTTGTTGCACTATACGTACCTCGTGTATCAAGCCTGTTTTTTTTGCCTTAGCAAGCACTGATTTCAAGAAAGTTTTTACTTTTTCAAGTTAATCTAAGGATTGAATATACTCCATCGCTTGTATTCATATTTTAAGTTTGTTTCTTTGTTTTTTTGCCTTGGCTCTCACCATAGACTATGAGTTCTGTAATCTATCCCATGGACTGCGCAATAGCCTCACAAAATTAGCCACACTTTAGAGAGACAAAGCGAACCTGTAGTCTCTTTTCTCTTTCTATCAACGTCCGCCATTTTTCTGCTGATCTTTATTAAAACGAGTTAGAAAAAGACACGAGACACCACAGTTTTACTTCGTCTCTGTCACAATTTTGCGACCATTTTTTATTTACATCTGGCTAGGAAATGCGCTGTCCATTTATCTATGTATACAGCTGGCATCGACTCCGAAAATAACAGATTAGATATTGATACTACTGATTTTGTGTTTTGTCATTTAATGTTCTTTTCTTTGAACTGTAACTTTTTAGTATGAGTTTGTCGAGATTTGAGGTAGGTTATTATTTTTTTTGTAAAAAAATCTTACTGTCTCTTCAAAGGGCGGCAACGCGTCAGTGATGGTATTGCAAGCATACATAGGCTGTAGTGACAGCTTAACATCAGGTGGAGGGTAACCTCGTTTGCTACCTTAGTGGTATAAAAAAAAGTAGCGGCAATATAACAGAAATAAAAGTTCGTAGCCTATTTCGAGTGACGAGTTTTTCACTTCGTTTATAATTTGATTACTTCATTCATAAAAATAACTTTTCATTTCCTTCGTTTCCATGTCACTCACCTTATTTAGTTTCAAAAACTGCATATTTTTTTCTTTACGCTCACTTTTAGCCATATTTTAAAAGCAAATTCATACCTGAAACAAAGAGATTAATATCAATTAGAAGCCTCGCTAATTTGATAAAGTAGCTATTACCAGTAAATACCCCAGTCATGCGAAGAGCCACGTGCAAAGGTCAGGGTCAAGGTCTCATGGGTGGTGCGAGGCTAGAACCATTATCGTGGCAAAAGTTGCTATCGATTTTGTTACCACGTTCTGCTCTATTTTTGGGACGGCAGTAAGCCGTCAAAATATAATGCGAAATACGTAGGTGGTTACAAGAGAATTTATTTTGAAACGTAAACAATTACGAGATCGGTTTTTCGATTCTTATTAGAAGTGAGGATGGTTGGTTGAAAGACTATGGCATTTAGTTTCCATATATCCTCATGTGAACACATACAAACCAATTTTATTTTATAAATTAGCCTTCTTTACATGTACTATATACCTATAAAGGTTATAGTACCGCCAAGTTTCTGGCAAATATTCCGCACATTTACCTACTTTACACAAAAATAAAGTTTTAATAAACAGAAAATGGATAATAATAGACTCGTCCTTTGCGATAACCTAATAAAAAAGGCACAGAGCACAATTGGCTACTAGTGGGTCCGGCTGGTTAAAACCGTTGCGGCCTATACATTCAGCATTGGTCATCAAATGACTAAGCAGAAAACACTACCTGACAGTAAAAACAAGGATGACGCGATATGTTAATAAGCGTGTGTGAGTAGTGCAGCTACATCGCAATTCACTAAAATTTTCATTGAAATACATGAAATAAATAAACAGTTTATTATATTATACATCATTTTTATCAAAAAATGCCCTTTCTTAGTGTCTAACTAAAGCACTATCGTGGCTTCATGCTTTACCAAGTTGTAAACTTACAGAACTTAGAACTTTAAAGATTTCTTTGCCAAACTTAGAAAAAACAACGGGTTGCACTTTAACATGTGTAATCCGCACTGTCATCTTTTCATGAACCCAATTTCCTCTTACTTTTTATTCATCCTATAGAGTTTAACATTTTTCACCCATCACAAAAAAAGTGCACGACGCCGCTAAAGACGTTTTCACTTCAAAATTATAATAGGCGTGGCATTATGGTTTCCATCTCACGAATTTTTATGGCGTGGCATTATGGTTTCCGTATAGTATATGACTATTCCGCAATATAGTAGATGGTTGACAAGTGACGAGTTTCATTTAAGTATCCAATTTATTCTACAGCCTTTAAACTGTCAATATGTACTTATGACATGAATGCCAATAATTCAGTCAATTCTTAAATGTTTACAATAAGTAAGCGTAAAGTAGCGTATAATATGTAGGCATAAAGCATTGTATGATGATAAATTACTCAGTGCTTAAAGCTCCCGACATAAGGTTTTTGTCATGATGACGACATCTTTCTTTTTTTTTAATTTTACAATGGAAAAACCGTTACAATCATTTATGTATCAATGCGGAAGTCGTGCTGATCAATTATTTGTAACGTTTTGATGTTATAATTCATTAAATGTTTACTAATAAGGACACACATATTTTTATTCAAAACCTATTTAGTTTTATGACTTGCATTCCCTCTGGTACCTTCGGTACTAATGTCCATGTGTTGGTCTCTTGCATTTAACTTATCTCAGAGACAATAGCTAGCTTTCATAGTACTTACGGCTTTAGATTGCTTTGATTAGTTTTTAGGTATACTTTCTGCCATCAGAATCAGCTCTTATTCAATTTTATTTTTAAAACCACTAAGGTGGCCAATAAGCCTACGGTCCGCCTGATGGTAAGCGGTCACCGTAGCCTATGGACGCCTGCATCACTCGCGCGTTGCTGACCCTTCTGAAATCTAATAAATTCTTTCTTGAAGAACCCCATATTGTAGTCCTTGGAGAAAACCTTGGTTTCTTATCGATCTCGATCTTCTCACTCTTCCACTACTTGTTCTCACTTCAGTGTCACTTTCTCCCTTTACTGATCTTGGTTATCCACTTTGTAGTCATAATCCTGATCATGATCATCTATATCAATAGAAAGCTTATACATGGTGGATAAAATATATTTAATTATTTGGGTTGTGGAATGAGCATCCTGCCAAGTTTTACTCTAAGGAGTATTGGGTTCTTCAAGGAAGAAGTTATTGGATTTTTGAAGGGTCGACAACGCGCGAGTGATATCCCTGGTGTTACAAGCGTCCATAGGCTACGGTGACCACTTACCATCAGGCGGACAGTAAGCTTGTCTGCCACCTTAGTGGTATAAAAAAAAACAGACGTCAGCATAATAAGGCCATAATGGCCCGTGGTGTTTTTTTGGAGTAGAAGTGTGAAATTAATACCTCACCCCTTTGTTTTTTTGTGTGTATGGTCGGTGTGCGTGCATGAGTTAGACGTGGTCGAATGACAAGGGTAAATATGACCCAACTACTATGATTCAGACCCTTAAGAAATTATTAAGATGTTTAAGAGAAAAAAAAAACATGTTGAAAGTTAATATTTTGTTTGTTTATTAATAAGATTAGAGAAATGATATGTTTCGTAATAGATTTTATAGACTTTCGTAAATACATAACTAAAGTTACTAACTTACTCACTTTTACCAAATTACATTTACAGTTGTTTTACTAATTTCTACTATAGGTACTGACGCCGGGTTAAATAAAAATATTTATAGAACAGTTTTTAAGTCTTGGTGTATAGTTATGAGTATAGTAGTGAGTGTATAATAATATTATACATAGATACACTCAAAAATACTTCCAATTGTCATAGGCACATTTTTACACAGAAACACGGTCTGTACGAATTGAGTATTAAATTGTGAAAACGACGATTTCACGACCGTAATTAAATTACCAACTTACAGTGTTCGAAATACTACGAGTCACAAAGTAATTACTAAAACATTCTTGTTCACTTAATTACGTACTAATTACATACAGAAGTGCATATTATTTCATGAGACATAAAACATTATAAAAGAAAAATTAATGTAAAAATATATTTCGTTAATGTATTCAGTTAAATTACGAATCGTACGAAACAATGGCGAATGTAAATCGTGACCGCGTGAAGTATTTTATTTATGAGAGGGCAGAAAAAAACGAAACGTTTCAATTCAATACACCGTAAAGGGTAAACTTTAAGGCTTTAAGCCTAAAGTTTAAGGCCTTGAATCATTGTCAAGGAAGATATTGTAATATAAAATTAACCCGGAACGGTTACGCAAAACGTTTTTGAAAATTCCATTGGCTCAATATATGTAGGTACCTATTAAAGGAACATTATTAAAGAGCGTATATTATGTATTATACATACCTACTTAGTGAGTAGGTATAAAATTTATATAAACATTAAAATGTTGACTACAACACTCTAGTTATATTTTTTATCGTAAGACCTAGGACATTTTGCTTCTGTCACTAGGTTTAATAAATAGCATTTGTCGTTACAAAAAATCAACGGACCCAGTATATAATTTAAAAGGTAGCTTAAAGTTAGTTGGGATACGTACAAATGTATTAACTTCGTTTGGGGGAAGTTATTTTATCATGTCCGAAAATCAAAGTCGATAAATTTGCATATTTTTACGTCTGGAGAATCGTTTGCCATCATTTATAGAGTGATTTCTGAGTGAGTGTGTGTGTGTAAGTTAGCTTTTTTTTTGCTCCTCGATATCTCAAGAACCAATGGACCAATTTTGTTTTTAGATAATTACAAATGAATTAAAAATGAATTACAATTGAATTACAAATACAATTTTGTTTTTAGATAATTACAAATGAATTAAAAATGAATTACAATTGAATTACAAATACCTAGGGTAAGATCAAATGAGCGTTGTTATAACTTTGTTATTGTCCTTTATTTTTACTAAATGACCTCGGCCTTTTTGCTCCTGCACTGGCTGAATGTCTTATAACATGTCACTTGTGTGAAGAATACAAGATGCACAACACAACACGCGCGTCTGAGATACAAATACAGCAAAATTCAAAGAATGATATAGTGGAAAGCTTTAAAATACTTGCTTAACATAAAGATTTCTGCAAACCACAACAAAACGTTATAGTTTTGATATACCGAGTGGAGTACAATAGAAATACCGATCACAAAACAATCCCTTTCACTGCAATATACAGAATTAATACGCAGCACCGCTTTGCATTCAGATGCAGTAATAATTCAAGCTATTAGTCGAATTTCGTGTTCTCAGGCGGACCAGTGAAAGTAGCTCGCTACTGGGCTTTGAGCTGGACATGGTACATGGAAAAAGCGACATGCGGTAGCGTGAAAAATGCACTATTAAAATAAAAACTAAAAAAAATCTAGTATATTTTATTTTATTACATTGAGTTAACGCCTTGCAACGATTGTGACTGTGTGCATTGATATTTAATAACATTGAGGCTAATTAATATTATATATTATTTATATGTGTATAGTTGATATGGTACTGAATAGAAGGACTGTATTGTAACCCTAGTCTCGGGGTGTCCAGCTATTTTTGGAAAAAATACGGCTTTGAGTAACGACATTTTAATTTTGGTTCAGTTCTAAAAAAATATTGATTAAGCAAAAAAGCCAATTATATTCTTCCTCGACGGTTTGTAAGAGAAAATTTGGGGACAAAGCTTATTCACGTGGCTAAGAAGGGATCTATAGTTCTTTCATGAGATAACACTGTCTCCTTTCACACTCCTTGTTTGTGTACTCTATAGAAAATTTCGTGATGCCTTTGTTATATCGATTACTACGTCTAATATATGCTATAAATATGCTCTTGTTGCGTTGTATGTTCTGTAAGATTTGCCTAATAATATGCCTATAATCTGATTTAACAATATCAATTCAGGAAGAGCTGTCATGTATTTGATCGTATGATGATCGCGAGTGACAGAGTTCGGTTTATTGGGCGAATATCTTTTTAATTTGATACCCTACTAGTCTTAATAATATAACAAACTAGACTTTGCCAGCGGCTCCGCCCGCCCTAAATTCGGTTATCGGCGTGGAACTCCTTAATTAACTCCAATTAATTAGTTTTACTAATGAATTCCTATAGCATGTTTTAGGTGCAGCAATAGTTCGTTTAACTCTGTTATAGTTATTCCCACAGGAACTTTAGGGATAAAAAGTAGCCTATATGATATTCCAGGACCTAACCTATACGTATGCCAACTTTTATCCGGATCCGTCCAGTGGTTGAAGCGTGATTGAGTAACAAACATCCATCCAGACATACAAACTTTCACATTTATAATATTAAGTAGGATTTGAACATTTGTAAGCTTATTTGTTTGTTACTCAATTACGCCGCTTGAACTGAAATCCAATTGAGCTAGTATGTATATTTTTTTATCTGCAAAATTTTAAAATTTTCCACGGAAATAACCGAATTCCACTTGAACAAAGTATAGCTTGCAATAGCAAAATTCTTTAGTATAATGAAGAGTTGCCGTGGGAATTTTATGCTGATGCCCGAATTTAGGGCGAATAGAGGTGCTGGTATATTGACTATAAACCTCAATTGTGTTTCTTGCCTACTTGCTCTCGAGACTTACTTATTACGTAAAAATTATGAAATAGTTATATATGATGTTATAGTTATATAATAGTTATAGTCATGATAATGTTTATCTCCATTCTAGTGAAACCATCAGCGCGCACCTACGTCTATTTTCTGTGAAACTTCTTCCTGAAGTAGTTGTTCATTAACACTTTCCAGGAACTAAGACAACAATTTGGTCCTAATAAAATCCTAGGGGATTCCTTTATTTGAACCCAAATCGATCTCCTCTCACTATAATCACTACCTGTTTTCTTGTTGAAGTTCCTTATTAAAATCGTAGTAGTTCTCGTAACCGGACTGAAGACTATAGGTTTATTTTGTTTGATTTGGTTTATACAGCATTTAAAAATTGTCAATAAATAACGCATATGATAGTAACTTGGACCAACCGCTAACACGCGCGTGCTACGCTAGAACCTCAGATGGTTATCGGCTAGTTATTGCAGCATTAACTTGTAAAAAGCCTATAATTTTGCGTCTCCATAGCGCGGTGAAAAATGTCCCAAGGGCTGCGCGGACCACTTACCGCGAACGTACTGTACCGATAAGATTATCTCTGGATATTACCTGTCCATACAGGGCTCTGATAGAAATCAGCGCTTCATAATAGTCGGTAGTAGTTGGTATCTTCTGATTTAAATAACTGTTATTATTTTTACGCTTTCTTTTCTACTATATTAGCACAATGTTAACAATATTGGTGATATATATACTACTGGCTCCTCGTAGTATAGGAAAGATGACGCAGTTTAGAGATAGAGATTTTAGTCGCATTGCCGAGACCGACTTTATGGTCGCGATACGCGATTATATAGACCGACCAGACCAACGGTGCGGAATTGATACCTTCTTGTTTATATGCCAGTTTGCATGACACTTGATCATTTGGAGTTGTATTGTATGTTGGCACGAGAACTAACTTTTTGTCTGCCTACATCGACATATTGCAAACTTGGACAATCCTCAAATGTCATTTAAATTTATGCATATGCTCGATATATGTATAACAGGCACTATACAGTTTAAAGATTAAGTGCAAGTTGGACTGGCGCACTGTGGGTGCGGTACCAACTGTATTTACATAATTTACGAACACAAACAAAAACAAAGTGTGCCGCTAAGAAGTCACCCATCCAATGACTAACTAAACCCGAAGTTGCTTAACTTTGAATATCGTTCCCAATAAAGAAATGTGTAACTGTATCTTTTAATAAAGACTATTTTCGCTAGATGGCGCAAACACGGAAATTAAAGATTCTAATGGCTTGAGCCCGTCTTACACTCGGCCCGTTTTGCACGCCTTGGACGTCCGTGAGTCTGTGTTTATGTGACCATGTATGTGGCAGAGAAATTGGTCGAAAAATTCATCTTACCGGAATACTTTTGTTTTTAATATATAAAGTATTACACTGTGCTGATTCCTAGTTAATATTAGCGTTCTAAGTACTGACGTTTAATTATAATTTATAAAAAACTAATATATCACTGTATACTGTATATATCTATACATTTTTTTTTAAATGTGAATGACCGCTATGAGGCGTGCACTTTTGGATTTTCCAAATTTTTTATTATTTGTTGTCATAGTTAAGAGCTCACACTATAATTACTAAAAGTTTTAAGCTTGTATGTATTACTGTTACATATAGTACGATAGAGCTAAAACAACAAAAATGTGTTTCTTGTGTGGAGACCCCATAAATTTTAACTTTTTAAATTTTTGATTATTTGTTTCGTAATCCGCCTCATAGAACATATTCTGTTAAAATTTTAGGCTCCTACCTACTTTGATCTAAAAGATAGAGCACATCAATAGTCGGACATACAGACAGCGTATATATGCTTGGTAATAGGACTCCGTTAGCACCCTTTGGGTACGGAACCCTTAAAATAGTCTAGTCTCTAGTTTGCAGCCTCTCTACGAGTATTTTCGTAGAAAACATATACCGTTTAAAACGGTTCCATATTTGAAGTAAATAAGACAAGTGGTATGAAAAAAATAAGAACTTATTTTTATTATTAACTGACAGAAATATTTTTTTTCTCTTCAAAAGAACAAACTGACTCAAAAAGACCAGACATATAGTAACTATTCATTGTAATTCATTTCAAGTGTAACTGCTATTTCTCAATGTCTTTGCGGAAACAGCAAGTAACTGGAACACAACTGTTCTAATCTACATAACAATAGAAATTAGAGTTATGCTCAACTTAAGAACATAAATCTCTAAGCAGAAGAGAGCCAGAACAAGCTTTACAAGCTAAACACGTTAGCCATAAATCTGTCAAAGAAAAGGTTTTAGAAGAAGCTGCTCTACAGCTGATGTTAGCAGACGAGCTGTTCTCACAAGCTGTAATACACTGACTGTAGTCAAACACGGATATGAATCAACGGCGATGAAAGGCCGTGGGTGTCCGCTAAACTTCCTGGCCCACCCACAGGTTGTACGATTAGAGGAGTTACGAATTCTTGAAGATTGGAAATGTTCCATTTGCATACACTTTCTAAGATGTTAACTGCGGTATATTCTCAGTTTACGACACCTGTTCAATAAACTTAGCAACGTATTGCCTTTCATCAGCGAAAAGTAATTTTGCTACACAGACATGCATCTAAAGAACCCCGTGTAAAAGAGCAGACAAATTAATATTCGTTTACAAAGTATCGAAATTATTGCACTTACGTACAGTGCAACAAACTTTTCTGACCCGGTTGTCAAAAACAAAACTATAGTAGCCATAATAAAATGGTGTGAACTTACAACGATACTAGCGACCCAACGTCAGGTCTAAAAAGTTTGTTGCATTATACATGAATACGCGTGTATTGACACCAAAGCATTGATCTTCTTCCTACTCTATTATTATTCCAAGCGCAAAAAACAACCATTTTTTTAGTATACTAAATTAATACTTGTATTTTTGCATACCGACGTACTTATGAATAATATTTGTTTGATATTTTTTATTTACTTTACAGGAACTCAATTAAATTCTATAATTTTATATCTTATTTTTTTGTAAATTAGCTTCATAATTTCAATGACTGCAAAGATTTACATTTTATTTGGAGAACTTAAATATCAGGTTTAAATAACAAATTCAAATATCAGTTTTTGATAACTCTCTTTAATTGTCAAAACTATTAAATGCTGTTGCTTGAACCCCCCCTATTTACAATGTTGATTTCTAAGAGTCCGGCAAGTAACTAGATATTTTTTTTTCAATAAACTAAATAATCAAGAGCCGCCTCCAAAGAGTTTCAGTCATCCGTTACTGGTTCAGAAATACGTATACCAATCAACTAGTCATCTATGTAGTAACAATAGGGCACCCACGTTCCCTGCTGCATGCTGCGCCGAAGATCTCATCCGTTACGGTACGATAATATGTCAGGCGATCGGCAACCATGGATATAAATGCCGGTAGCAGCAACGATGATGTAATAGACAGATAAATTGAACAGGAATCATGTTGTCTATTCAATTTAATTATATAATCCGCCTGAACTTAACGGTACCTACGTTACGATAATTAATCAATTAGGGGTATAATTTATAATTAATTTTATTACTGTTTTACTGAATTTAGTATAGCTGCAGTGGACTATGGCCTAAGCCTCCTTGTACAAGGAGAGGCCTGTGCCCCTGCAGTGGAACGCACGACTGCTAAAGCGATTATGACTTAGGGTTTCACTTAGAAAGGATTTTGCGAAGTTAATATTTAGAAGTTTGTATACGAATTAGCTTTACGCAAGTTAAGAGGTAAAATATTTTTGTAAGGAAAACTATATAATTTATTACCGATAAAGTTTAAGTTGCAAATTAAGTCAGACTAAATCTATACTTAATTAATAAACCTTAAGAGATTTTTTGTTTGAACTCGCTAACCTCTTAAACTACCACTTCAGATTTAAAAAATATTTTTGCATTTGATAGCCTAACTTATATAGGCTGATTAACATCACGCTACGATTTTTAGGAGCCGAGCAAAATGTCAGCATGGAGAGGGCAGAATAACTTTTACTAGGTTAGCTAGCTACTACACAAAGCAATCAGAAAAACATGCGCTAAAATAAAATAAATAAGGGATAAAGTTTTTATGGAAGTTCCATCGCTTGAAAGGTACTCGAATGCTGGGATTCACATGGGGATGTTTATATAAGGTGGCAATACTTAAAGCCCACGGGCAACAACCGGGGGGAAAATAATAGATTTTTCAGAAACGGCTCTTACGGTTTAGAAACAGTTTATCTAGATGGGTGTCATCCCTGAGGAAAATCCCTGAGATGGCACTAAAATTATCCAGATTAGGCAATGTATTCTGTTACTGGATTGGATTTACTCAGGTGTTGCAAATCTGTAAAATCATAAATTTCTCCCTGAACAAATTCATAGCGGATGATTACTAGCGATTCGTAAGGGTGCTTTTTGAGATAGGGTCAATTCCCTTGAGTGTAAAGACTGAACAGGCGAACAACACTATATATAAGAAAAAGCGCAATGAGATAAAACCGTGCTCTCGCGCATTCGCTACAGATTTATCTTGCTTTAATCAAGTACCTGCATATCACTTTAGGAAGTCTAATCGAATAAAATTCAATATTATATTATATTATTCAATAATATTAACTAAAAACATGGTTCAAATTAATGATTTATGTATTGCTGCATACATAACGATAAGACATGATATGTGAAAATATAGATATATTTGTCAATAAACACTCCAAAAACACAGTTATTCAAAATACGATAAAGATAATACTACTGAAGTTTTAATTAAACCATAGAAAACAACGTTAATTTTCAATGATTAAGTAAACAAACAGCAACTGGTTGGGTTGGACATGAATGTCTCTCTGTATTTATGTGCCGTCGCTTTTCCTAAACATGACCTTAATACAAGGTTTTCTAGTTTGACAGCAAAGAAATATTTATGTGCCTAATAGTTTATTTTACATACATTATTTATAATCAATATCCACCGAAAATAAAAGTGAAAGAAAATCTCTCTCAGATTTAACACGGTTTCCTACGTCTTCAGATGGCAATAGGGGCACATTGCCTACTGTCAATCGTTCCAACCTCGTGCTGTACCAAACCAACGGAAGCACCTTTTTGCAATCATTTGCATGAGAAATTTTTATAGCACACAGCGCATGGCCAGATTTTTAAGAATAAGTGTGGCCGCTGTATCTTCCTACCAAATAACTGATTCGGATTTACATAGCAGTAATGATCCTAAATTCCAATTTGGAGCTGAAACTTTTACATACAATGTTTTGACAGTAAGGAAACATTACGTTTATAATCTGACTGGAAGTAACACGTCTAGAATGTGAAGGCTAGACGGTGACAGATTGGTGTAATAGTGATAAAGTGATTTTCATTACCCAATATCGATATCGATAATGAGCAGTCAGATATATATCAACCTGCTAATCAGGTTGCTAGTAATAAATAATCTAGGTATTGATTTAGAACCACATATTTGAAATATGTAATGAGACAACACTGATACAAGTAGCCTGAACTGCTTTGACATTAATGAAATATGACTACATGATTATGAACATGTCGTGTTCAAGTATCAATAGCGTTATTAAAGCTAGAGCAGCTGGAATTTCAGCACGTAGGTATATATATTGCAATAACATAATTTCAATTTGACAACTGGATTGAAACAATATTGATTGGATCAATAAAGCTAACATTGGTACATGCGGAGTCGGTAGCAAAGCAACAGTGCTGATATTATAATTTATGTGCGCGTTTAATCTACGATACATTTCGTTTACCATACGCGGTCGAATGAAACAATAGACCGGCAGAAGGCGAGCCAGGCAACTGGAACGAAGTACCGTTGTCAGGAGAAAAAGTTTCTCTACAAAAATTGTATCGAAATATAGAGAAAGGGGCACAGGTCAACTGCATACATCCTTTCAATTTGCAACAACATGGTTGTATATCGGTAGTTATTATTTTTCTCAATCAAATTTATTTAGTAATAAAATACGTAACGTGACATTGCGGTGGGAATCTACTTGGAGTCGTATGTATATCATCAGCTTTTTAGTAACATCGGTGTGGATTTTGATTATATTAGATCGACTGATAAAATTACATAATCTATCTGGTCGTATAATTTTAGTGTAGTTTCTATTATCGTTTATCTAAACGATTTTCGTTTTTCTCTGTATTATGTAGTGATGCAGAAAATTGCAGGCGGCACTCAACTCAAACATTCACATTTCCTTCGACGCTGTGCTCGCCGCAGATCATATATCGTTACCGCGGGGTACTTAGGGGCTACCGCGGGATTTGTAGATAAACGAGCATCTCGCCCGTAAATAAACGATTATTGATTTTGTCGAGATTAATAGACAGAATATCTCCCAAAGTAGTAATACTCAGTTATCAAAATGCGAGCTAGCAAATAGAGGGTAGAATAGTGAGTCTGGCATCGGAAGAGCTGCAGATTGTCTCCGTCTACGCCGTATTGGCTACGGTGACCGCTAACCTCAGGCTTACCGTAAGCTTGTTTGCCACCTTAGTAGTATAAAAATAACATATTGATGATCTAAATTTCACCGGTTTCTCTTTGAGTGATTTTCGTTGTTATAGGATCTAGTATTCCTAATTATTAGTTTTTTGACTTATTCGTATCGTTACTTTCAAGTAGTTGTAAACATAACCTTTAATTGTAATGACATATAATACGCACTATCCAAGGACAAAATAATATTTTTTTAAATATTTTATCTACTTAGGTATGTCATAATAGTGACTTGTTTTAGTGTAACTGAATCATTTCTAACTGTTCCGTTCCAGCGTCTTATCAGCAAGCATTGGATGCAAGGACTCAAGTAACGAATCGTATAAGAAAAAACGGTCGATAAGAGGGTTCTGTAGAGTTCTGAAAACTGCGGGCTGGAATCACGCAAACGATGAAGTAATTGGTAATTATAGATGAGGGGCCATCAACTACCGGAGAAATGTAAGAGGCGTTTCCAGTGTGCATTAATGTTTACTATTGTAGTTAGTGTTTTTCTGACGACAATTAACTATTAACACTAAACTTCAGGTAAAATCGTATGTAAGAAGGGGAGGTAGGGGTTAGGGGCGTCCAAAATTGCCAAAAAAATTGTCCTTACGTTATAACGGCCCCTTACTGGTCTATCTCCCGAGCATCGTAGAGTGCATTCAATTTTGGTCAATAGACCGATCGAATGCGCGCATAGAAACCATTCAGTGCGTTCAATTATTGTCAACAAAACGTCACTACACAGCTATGATTGACTATCTAGTTATCTTGGTCGATCGCTAAATCAATACAGAGAAGGGTTCGTGCACAAAGTGGGCTTTTAACCTCAGACCGAGGGCGTGTGGCGGCGCAAGCGCGTACTTCGCGTCAAACTATCCATCATGTCCGCTATCTGTGGCAAATTAACCCACGTTACACGCCACCGATGCTAACCGACCACAATCGATGGCATGTCTCTTCAAAACCCTAATAGCTCCAAGAGAGCTCACACTTCCCGGTCGCCTCTTACTGGAACTCCCCGAAACTGACGTTTACAAATAGTTCGAAGCAGGGATCGTCACGGTTTCCAATTTACTTTCTTCCGCGAGTTGAATGTTGCTGGTCGAATCGTGAGTTCGCTGAGAAACGGTATTTGCATGTTGATGTCAGTAATTTTAAATTTATTGACCACATTAGTGGAGGAACTTTTGATGTAAATAGGTAAGACTAAGTGTAAGCTGACTTTAAGGAGAGAAAGTTAAGAAACAAAAAGATGGACAAGAAATCTGTGATCTTTAAGAAACCATACATTATAATTATATAGCATAAAGGGTAAAAACAAAGTAAGATATACCTACTTAAAAATTATAAGGAACGACTTAGACTTGCACACTTATGTCCATGAAACAATACGCTAGAGAAACAATTATTTTAGACAAACACCTTTAAACGTTACCACAAAAACCGTGAAAGATCAAACTGGTAACTATTCGCGGTTCGAACTATCAACAGTTGTTGACATTTCGTTTCGCTGTCGGACCACTATTCAGAATTGATTGACGCGTTGGTCTTAGCTGCAGCTGTACATCTAGATTCTAGCGTTAGTAAGTAACTGTGTGGATGTAAAAGCTGTTTTCAGCGCAGTGCCAGAGCTTAATGAAGCAAAATATAAGTGGCAGGGTGAACGAGCAGTACAGACGACACTTAACGTCGCTCAAGATGACGCCTTGATTGCGCCGCAAAACACGATATCAAACAGGTTTCATTATCGCGAAACGGCAATTATTATGAGTGTTAACAATTACGCAATTTGTGTCTAATGATGCATCAACATTATCTTTTTTAATATTGACTGCTACTTTTTAAATATTTTCCTTAGTAAGAATATTTTTTGTCTTTTTAGATTTTTTTTCTCAAAAACTGCAAAAGTATTTTTACTTTCATATATTAATTTTAATACCTACTTTAAGATTTTTCACTGGTGCAATAAATAACTGCACAAAAATTAGTTCAGTTGGGTCGTCCTTTTTCCCCATATTTTTGGTTATGAATATCTTGTAGAGATAAAGAAGTTTTTATTAACCTTAAAAATAAACATCAATATTTTTTTGTATTTCAATTATTATCGGTTTATTCAGGGTTATCAATAATAACAAAATTGCAGAGTTTGCGATTCCAACGCTCTGCAATTGAAACTGGATCAAATTGAAGAGTTGATACTGCAGACCGTTAAATGATACATCAGCTGGTCTAGATCTGGTATTACAGACGGCCTCGGGCAACCACACGATTTACAGCGTAAAACCTCTGTAATATACGTCGTCGTTAATATCATAAGATGAAGAAATCTATTAATCTGTCTTGAACCCTTAGGCAAAAGTAGAAATATTGTTCTAGTTAACATTTTTTAGATAGATTTCTAGATCAAAATTTTCGAATATAAGTAAAAAAGCGATCTGGCAAACCCAACTCACAGCCAAACTGGTCAATGACGGGTAATACCAAAATATAGTTACAGTGATGACCTACATTGGCCCATTAGCTTAAACCTTCAATCCAAAAATTCATTGACCAAATAATAATGTAAAGAAAATATATATTGTTATCATCTCACAAAAAAAAAATTAACCAACTTGAACAAGGGGACCGATATCTGATATGATAGCTAAGATAAAAGAACCGCTTTAAACAGGATGTTTTTATAATTTTAGCAATAAGAACAGAATCAATGAACATACACTTAAAATGAAATTTCTCAAGACCAACTAACATCTGGTATTATTGCTAAGAGAAGACATAAAACTACTGCACAACCGTTACAAATTGAGCCGATCCACTGTTGAAAGTAAGATATTTCGAAATTTACCACAACAGCCTTACATGGTACCCATTGAACGACAGTCTGTCGATACTAATTCCAAAGTTTAGTATCCAATCAGACAGGAAATCTAACCACAAACAGTATCACTGTAAATTAATATAACTGCACAATTCGACTAATAGACAGACACAGTGTAGGTGATGAAGACAGATAACAATAATTAACTTTCAACCAGAAAAAAACTTTTACTATTTTAAGGATATTCTAAATATAAATATAATTACCCAAATAACGACTAACAATAATATTTTGAGATCTATAATATAGATGATAAAAAAAACAGTATAAATAAAATAATCATATATCGATCGCAAAAGTCCGACCACAGAGTTGTAGAAACAGAGCTAGGTATCCCTTATCAGTATCTACGTGCCTGTTGGGACTATTGGCATTTGGGCCCAATGTAGATTATGGTCATCAAATATGTATTTTCTTTGACGTATGCAGGTTTCCTCGCGATGTTTTCCTTCACCGAAAAGCCAGTGGAATGAATAATCAATGTACACATGGAATAAATAAAGACTTATTGGAACACGCCTGGCTCGAACCTCCGCCTCTCAGAACGCAAGTCGAAATAGAAACCTCAGCTAGGTATATACCACTCGAACTCAAAATGTTTCTATTCAGAATTAAATAGTTTAAATGATTTAAATCGTAAATTATGTTTTTTTTTTGCCACATTTTGTTTATTATTTAATTATATTTTTACCACAATGATTTTTCTAATATGAAAGCGGCCGACAAAAACAAAGTTGCGTTAAATTTAATATTCAGTTGAATCATTATTTGACTCATTTAGTTCTGAAAATTAACTATAGGGCCCCAGTTGTGCGACTGATTGACGCTGATTTTTTAGCGCATGAGATATATACCTATTAGGTATAATGTCCTATCCCGAAAATATCTTACATATTACATAATTTAGCGTGCATATGTATAGTCATGGTATACATAAGGACACAAGCTTCCGATTATTTAAGATAAAAACTGGCTTCTATTAAAGTGAGGTCAATTTAAAGGCACGACTCGCATTAGCAACAATGTAGGGTTGCAAATATAAGAAAGAGGTCTTCTTGAGGAAGTATGCATGTCGCAATATTGTCCCCCACACGTTTCCTCATTGTAAATATTCATTTTAAGTCGTTATTAAGCATAATGTAAAATGGAGTTGCAATTTGTGGAGAGGCGCTTTCTGGACTTTATTACGTAGTTCAAAAAAGAAAAAAATCCTAAGAGTTGTTGTTACCAAAAAAATAATTATGAATAACACTGAATGTTTACAGGTCAAAAAAATTTTTTATTTCTGTTTTATTCTTAACCAATACCTGTTTAGTGAATTTTATTCCTGATAAATATTACCTAGCAAATACCTACCTTTTTAGGACAACTTTTAAATATAAAAAAAACTTAAAAACGCAAACAATGAGACACAAATTTAGCACTTCCCAAAATATGTCTAAGGGCTATAAACTGGTTTGCTTAAAATTGGACGAAAATAATCACAACTCAATTTAAACGTAGATTTATAAATTTAAAAAGAAGTTTAAAAGTTATTTTTAAGTGTGCCCGGTAATGTTGGATTACGTGTGGGTAACACCGCTAAGTAGCAGCTAGAAAGCTAAACATTCAATATAATCAGCCAGGTATGAAAAGTTTACGTGTCAGTCGTGTGTAAAACTACAGAAATTGTTATGATTAGAACTGACGACATAACGTAATCTATTTGATACAAAACCGTGTAAAGCTTCCAATCTAGCAAAAGCATCGTGCATAAATATGGGCAATAATAAGTAAATGTTTTTAAGCGTTCAAAAATAATTCTACTGGTGAAATGGCAAGCTGTCCAAACTAGTAGGTATGACAGTTTTTTACCTTTTAGGGTGTACAAATGGCAATATTTATAGGTAGTTTTACCATGACCGTTTATATGTTATACATAGGGTTGCGTCGCAAGTCCGGAATTTTAGTTTAATGACCGAAATGCGGGGCAATTTTAAATTGGCCGGAATTTTGAAAAATGAGAGTTTCACGTTTACGTTTGTCATAAGCTGTATTTATCAGTATACAATGCATGTCTGTACACTTAGTCACATACACTTAGTGAGAAATATATTCCTTTTCAACCTTAATTGATTGTTAAAATTTTATGCAAAGGATATCTAGATTCGAAAATGATAAAATTCAAGGTAGGTACTTTGTTTCTGAACATTACGTGTGATTTTTTTTCCATGCAGTTTCCTTCTATGTAAATATTCAGCAATATTATTAGTAAGACGAGACTTCTTTGCAATCATCCGTTTTTTTTTTACATTTCTAAAGAGGAATAAAAAAACAGGATGAAGTATAGCATGCAGTGAACACCGAGGCTTAGAACACATCTAATATAATTATGCAACGGAACCACTTTACGATAATTTTCGAGCTGGTTGACATCCTGATTCCTAATTACACTTCACAGCATATGAATTAGTTTATAATAGTAATTTATTTGTTACTGTGCGTATCAAAAATGACAAGGTAAGCGAGTTAACTGAAATACATAAATATATTCTCATTAAATATCTCCTTACTTTCTATAATGTAAGTTCTTTTTAGAATTCCGTACCCAAAGGCGGACAATGGAACCATATTGCTGTTACTCTGGTTTCTGTCTGACGGATGGACGAAATGTAGAAACATTGAACCAAAACCAGCCGGAATAAGAAACTTGACTAAATTATTTTTTTATATATATGAAACCGGCCAAGGGTTCTGTAGTACGAAAATTATTGAGAATAATAAAAACACTGTGATTCGATTTTTTCCAAATCAATTTTCATTGAACATACTCGTATTTATAATGCTCTATTAATTTTTTTTTTAATTTTTGGAACACGTGCAGTTAAAAAGTAAGTGGGGGGTGGGACACAATATGTTAAACTTTGTAGAGTCAATAACTCATAAAATTATTATAATCTTAAACAAAAAATATTTAGAAAACCTATCCAACGATACCCCACACGATGAAAATAAAACTGTATGGAGAGCAACTCCTACATAAAAAAAAATATTTTTCTGAATTTTCATAACAAATCTGTATGGCGCTTTGTAAAAGATCTTTTCGTACAATTTCATTGGAATCAATGCAAAGGCGACGGAATTATAAGGCTGTGACTTACAGACTGACATGACGCACTTATTATCGTTCCGCTTTCGGGATTAGGTAAAGGAACCCTAAGAAGTAGCCACAAATAAATAATAGATTGTTAAACATTGGGTGTAATTGATAATGATCACTTACACCACAGTTGAACACTCTACTTTTCATTACATATGTAAGGAAAAAAACCTCTCGAAAAACTCGTCATTTTTTATTGAAATTAATTTGCGTCAATAATTTTTTTTTTCGACCTTTTTTTCGCGCGATCTTTATGCTAGATTATTTTTAAAATAACACCACTTTATTCTGTAACTACAGTGGTTTTATACCAATAAAAAAATTAATACGCAGAAAAAACATTTCATTTAATATACTTAGCAAAAAAATTCACATATTTGAGATATAGTTAATAGAAAATTAAATGGCGGATCTAATATATGGCGCGCATTTTTGATACTAGCACAATTTTTCTTATGTGGTATGTGGAGTGCCTATGTGCAGAGTTTATAGCCAACAAAATAATCATATTGATAAGAAGTTGTCAGTTATAGATTATATTCAATATACCAACTGTCATAAACATAAATCGCTAGGAAAGACCGACAGTCAGTTGTTTATATCAATGACAGTCAGTCGTTTTAAAAAGACAGTCAGACTATCTTTTGTAGAGACTTTAAAACCGGCAGACATGCATGGAGGAAACTGACATAAAATCGAAAGTTGAAAAATACAACTAAAATGTTTGTAGACAGCACACAAAGCCTTCCCTGACAACAATGTTGTCGTTTAACGACTAATTTACATCGGAGCTGTGTGAAGGCGTTAAGTTATTACCGTTTATGGATGTCCCCCATAAACCGACCGACCGTGACCTCGCACCTAGAATTACTATAGCTCCAAAGCTCCAATGCTCCAATGTAAGTTGTAGAAAAAAAATCCTTCTACAAGTATGAATTCTAAAAAATGTTTTTCGACCATATTTATCTAATACTGGAGTCATACGCGTAAATATTCTAATAATTAAAATATAGGTTTCATCAAATAACGGTCTCTGTAAATGTTTCTGGTTTTATCGTTCGATGGATGGTTTTTCAAAACACAACAGTTAAACTTTTTTGAAATGCATTATTATTATGTAATATATAATAAATAGTAAGTGCCTTATTACTTTTATCTAAGAGAAGCATATTATGGCATAAAAACTGTTTTGAAAATAGCTAAGATTGCACTTTTAAATTTGTTACGAGAACGTTTTTATAAAAATTACATAGGTATTTATTACCAAACTACTTTTCAAATCCAAATCTATGAAGAAATCAGAACATGTAATGTAATTAGTTAGCGACTTTCAGGCCTTTAATATGTTAATATAAGCTAGATTTATAATACCTACATACGCATTAGTAACTAGTTCTTGTACCATCACAGTATTTTTCCGAAAACTTAGTTGCATAGAGGTATACACTGGTATAGTAGTTGCGATATAACTCTTAACATATAAAGATATTATAATAATTTATGTATTTTATTATTTTCTCCCAGTAGAAATAATAAGAATTTATAAGGAAGTTATAAGGTTATTTAAGAAAAAAAACAAATCTATTATGAGAAAGTAGATCTTGTCTCTATGTGTGTGTGAGTGAAGGTAAAATTAGGATCTTTATGATTGCCCCTTTCTTTCTTTCTTTTTCTGAGAATTAACCATAGACTTCGAGTGCACTAATCTGTCCTATGGACAGCGCAATAGTCCCACCAAATTGGCCACACTTTAGAAAGAGACAAAGCAAACCAGTGGTATCTTTTATCTTACACAAGACACCACAGTTGTCCTGTTCTCGATGTATATGGTATTTACCTTATACTACGACAGCCTATTCAAACATTTTTAGAAATGTTTTTTAAGCGTCCACGTGGGCATCTACATTGCAGATTAGAAAGGTTTAGACCTATGTATAAATATTATACAATCATAATCAAAATATAATAACTAAAGCAGCCTAGCCAAGTATAAAATACAATGTCTCTCTGTCTCTTTGTCTGTCCGTCAATGTTTATATATATTACCAATACAACTGAAGTAACGTTTTTTTATTCTTAGATTTTTTTCTGGCCGTATTTCAGTAAAGTAGGCCACACAAGCAGAGACACGGTCATTAGCTAGTTAATTTGAAAATTTTATAACCACGCTATACAATTCTATGCAGTGAATAAGAGATGAATATAATTACCATATCAAAACATGAAAAAGAAACATTTTATGCATTCGATCGTCGAAGTATATTTACAAGATTTTTATTGTGTAATGTTGTACAAAAGAACTAAAGACAGGCGGTAAAAAGTAGTATTTGCATAATCATCAGTCATTCATCAGTTCATCACATACACGAAACGAATTTATTAAAAAAACTTTTCTCCATTGTTTAGAGCGTCACGTGAAGAAAGTAACATATGAATATGATCGTGCTATGTCTCGGCCAAGTTAAGTAGCAGAGCTTTTTTTACAGAAATTATGATTTGTTACTTTTTCTCCGGATTTTTTACAGCAAATTAAGTGACTAGTTAGTTGCATCCAATCGGGAATTACGCACAAGGTTTTTTTTTTATACCACTAAGGTGGCAAAAAAGCTTACGGTCCGCCTGATGGTAAGCGGTCAACGTTGCCTATGGACGCTTGCAACACCAGGGGCATCACTTGCGCGTTGCCGACCCTTCAGAAATCTAATAACTTCTTTCTTGAACAACTCCATACTGTAGTCCTTGCAGAAAACCTTGGCAGGGAGCTCATTCCACAACTTAAGCGTTCGCGGGAGGAAGTTTCTCTGAAACCGCACTGTACGCGACCATTTAGGTTCTAAAGTGTGAGAATTGAGATATTCATTCCCTGCCGATGGCGAGCGGTGCGATGGTAGAAAGTAGCCGTGGGCATCATTTCGAACAATTCCAAAGCACACAACCCATTGTACAAGCGGTAGAACACACACAGGGAGGCAAAGTCTCTCCTCAGACGTAAGGGCTCGATACCGCAAGTGAGTTTGGAATCGTCGACAATTCTCACAGCCCGTCCTTGAACCGCGTCAAAAGGTCCAAGCTGGTAACCGCCAAGAGATGGCAGCAGTACTCCATATGAGGCCGAACTTGCGACTTGTAAAGTAACAACCTTTGCCCCGACGTGAAGTACTGCTTTGCTCTGTTGAGTTCACAAAGTTTTTTGGACGCCAGCTTCGCCTTATCTTGTCAATGATCTCGGAACTGAACATCGCTGGAGATGTCGACACCAAGGATCCCAATGCTCTTGGAGATGGAGAGGGGAGTGTTCTGGAATTGTGGGACTACAGTGAATGGAGTTTTCTTAGCGATGAACGCGCACACTTGTGTCTTTGTAGGGTTGATTCGGACCAATTTTCCCGTCCCCAGTCAGGGACCTTGGACAGTGTGGTCTCGATTTGAGACACAAGTTCTCCGCGGTTATCCTCCACAACGGAACGAGGGATGTTTGCACGACCCGTGTAAAAAGCGTCTCCAGTACTGTCATCTGCATAGCAATGTATGTTGTTGATGTCTAACATGTCATCGATATGCAGTAGAAACAGCGTAGGAGACAGCACAGAGCCTTCCGGGACACCAGCATTAATGTCCATGCTATCAGAGCAACTACCGTCAACTACGGTTCGTATGCGTTTACCGGACAAAAAGCTAGCCACCCAAACGAACGAACGAACGAACGAAACGAATTCGATAGAAGACCCCGGTGCCAGACCCGATCGAACGCCTTCGCTATGTCCAGGCTACATGCCAATGCCTCCCCCTGACTCTCAATGGCTAGTGCCCATCGGTGTGTGAGATACACTAGAAGGTCACCAGTCGAGCGACCGTGGCGAAAGCCATATTGACGGTCACTGACCAGGTCGTGTACTTCTAGGTATCTTAGAAGCTGTGTGTTGATCACACGCTCCATCACCTTGGAGAGGAGAGAGGTAATAGCGATAGGCCTGTAATTCGATGGATCTGATCTATCGCCCTTTTTGGGCACCGGGTGCACATTCGCAGTCTTCCATGAAGACGGAAATTGCCAATTGGTAGGAAAGCGCGAAGAGGCGCGTGAGTACAGGACATAACTCAGGAGCACACTGCTTAAGCACCACTGCTGGTATACCGTCTGGTCCACTCTACTTATGAACGTCTAGCGAAAGCAACGCCCGCCGGACCTCCCGCTGCGTTATGCAGATTTCCGGCATGGTCTTACCGCACCACGGTATAGTAGGTGGTACAGCGCCTTCATCGTTCATGTTCGAGTTCGAGGCAAAGAGACTGCCCAGTAGATCGGCTTTCTCTTTAGCACTATGGGCCAAGTCACCATCGGTCTTTCGCAACGAAAGTTCCCTTCGGCAGCTTTGGCAAGCGACCAGAAAGCACGACTCCCAGAAGGATAGCTCGCAAGTCGCCCACCTATTTTGCCGATGAATTGGAATTTTGGTCTGGCAGATGCTTTCTTACTGAACCTCGAGGCAGCATTTAATTTGCGTTTTAACTCAGAAATATACATTGAGAAAATCACACAATTAGTCTCCGTAGCGGTTCTCTGGTGACTCCGGACAGAATAAAAATATGGTATGATAAGAAATCAATAAAACAATCTATCTATTATCAAATATATTAAAATTGTGTATAATAAAATGAAAATAATAAAAACTCTTTACGAACATTTCATACATGTAATACAATGTGATACTTGGGTTTTGTCTCTACTTGAACTCGCCTTTTCTGAGAACGAATTTGAATTCGATCAAGATGCGTTCAACGAGGTTCACCTCTACTGACCCTTCCATTTTCCTTTTAAATTGTTTTCATGAATCTTCTTCCATTCATACTCTTAACATACCTAAACCACCTTTACATACCATTCTCAATCTAGGTAAAAACTACACCTCCTTTGCGGTAGGCAAATTATACAGTAATAAAAAAAACTAGAAAAGAATAGGAAGCGTTAAAAATATAGATAGGTAGGTAAAAAGTGTACCGTATCGTGAATAACAATGAAAACGCGCAAGATTCTGTTCGGTGTCAGCTGTCAATCAGGGTTGTCCCAAATGCTCCCCGGCAACAGACGCGTGGGCGACAGTATGGGTATTGCCGTTTATGTTGGAAAGTGGCCACGTAAACACCGGCGTGTTAATTCAATCGTACAACATTCTACATATGTCTAGGAGCGATCCACTTAATTTGAGTAAAGCTTTTTCCTAAAAACATAATTTTCGTTATGTGAACTTAAATACAACAATAGTCAAGGAAAAGTGGATACATCATGCCACTTAACTGAAAGTTGATCCGAATGTTAATTCTGCTCTTGATGGTTTATTTTTTTTATGTATGAACACAGCAGTAGCCAGTAATCCCGGTATTAAGTTACTAAAATATTAGGTTTCTTGACGTATCCCACGATTGGAATGTTGTGTCTCAAATACAAATCCATGATTTTCTTATTTTTCACAGGTAGAGTGGCCGTTACTTGGAATTAAAATAATAGAAGACCATTGATTGAATCGTATAAGTTTTTTATGTTTAAAAGGTTATAAATATATGTATAGCTGACCTGGCAGACGTTGTTCTGCCCTTTCCGTTGCTTTGCATTGTGGCGCCATCTCCTGACCCACCCGTCGTTGTCGCATCGCTCGCCCGCAATTTTTATTTTATTTTTGTGTATTTTTATTTTATTTTTGTTTATTTTTATTACTTTGTTTTTGTTTAGCGTTCTTTCTGACTTTTTTTCTCGCCTATGGTTTATAGTTAGTACATAATTGATAAAAATATACATTGTATTTTTAATCCCTCATTATTTTTTTATTGTTTATATAACTCGAACCGTAACAAATAATATATAAATTTATCTATAATTGAGTAGGATCGAAATCTATGTATTTGTATATGTAAAGTATTTTAGGCTTTAAAACGTAGTCATAAAAATTTATAAGCTTGTCAAATATGTCACACGTATATTCAGCTAGCCAAAATTAGACGGACAGTCTTGTTACGGTAATTTATCTTTATTGAGAACCTTTACCCTTTTGCCTATTGTGTTTCATGCAATAAAAGGGCACGGGTGCAAGCTTACAGGTGATAATAGTGAGTCAGGTATTGCGCAGTAAATCATGTTGCCGCGGGCTCCAGCCCCACGCGCCCCGCCCTTTCAGCGAAAGTGACAACCCTAAGAACTCTAAAGGGCGATACTTTGCATTAGATACATTTTATGATAAAACGTTGAACCGTCTTAAGAGCAGCCTTACCGCTCACTTTGCCAAACCAACTTAGTTTACCTACAAATTCGGATTAGAATTAATTTTCTCAATCTAAAAAATAAATTACAATTTGTCAATGTTTATCTAGGCTTCTATATAATGTAGCTATTTATTCATAAAACAAAACTAAATCAAAATTATGATAAATTAAAGTTTGCGAAAACCAGTAGGTAGGTCTATAAAAACCTTTTCATCCTCTTACTTTAAAAAAATTAAGCAAATATTATTTTTTCCAACACACAGAAGCATCGAAAATATGATCCATTGTTTTACAATAGCTTCTTTATAAGTGAGCTAAATAGGTATCTTATAATCTTTAAAATCAACTAGGTATCCAATATCTATACTAATATAATGAAAGTTATCTATATATAAAGCTGAAGAGGTTGTTTGAATGCGATAACCCTTGAACTACTACTCCGATGTGAAGAATTATTTTTCAGAGCTATTGCTCAATTATTAAGGAAGATTATAGGCTATACAACATCATGCTATGACCCTTAGGTGCCGAGCAAAAAGAAAGTCAGAAAAAACGCTAATGGAACACGAAGTTATACGGGCCAGCGATGTGACAAGGTGGGTCAGAAGCGCATATTACGAGAAATTTCCAATAGAAAAATTCTCGCGCGCGTCGGACGCACACTCCGTGCATACATTTTGTACTAGACCCCCGCACACTGTAAGACACACTGTAGTATGCGGCCGGCCTAAAAGCAACAAAAACAGCAGAACAACGTGTGCCACCTGGTAGCTTGTATGAAATCAATAGAACCGATGATACGCGAATTTTAGTAATATGTTACTAGATGGCGCCACGTGTATCATTACATTACTTTTTTAGTACCTTTACTTTCGACACCGATTTTGACTCCAATTTCAGTTCATCCAGCACACAGTTTAATCCCTTTTTTGTTCCTAAATTTAGGAGCTGAAAAAACTAAAATAATTTCGACTGATAGGTTTTTCTACCAACATTTGCAATGAGAATAAAATTGAGTCCGATTTGAGGTTTTTTATATCAGAAGAATTCACATCTAGGATGTACCTACAATTATTCTCAAATAATTAATATGCCGAGCATTCGATCTAAGAAACCGGAGTACTATCTATTTGGATGTAAGTGATGATTAGGTATGTTTAGTATATTAACTAAAAAGTTTACTAGGAACTTCAGCAGATTGATTATTGTGCTAAAAGATTTACTTAAAATCTGATGACAAGGATTATTTTATGCAAACTTTAAATCCCGAGTTTCGCTTTCTTTTTTTTTAGACGAGCGTTCAGAAATTTCCTCTATGACACTTTTATTGAAACTGACCGTTCAAGTATTACGTAACCACTATAGGAGGGCGGAGGGGTCCTTGCTTTGCTTATTTTTTGATGACATGGGGGAGGAGGGTCTAGATGGTGATTACGTCAGCATTTAATCGTTAAAAGTTTACCCAATCGATAAATTATCGTTTTTTATCATAATTAACCCCTTTCGAGTAAAACTTACTAACTATACTAACGTCACATACACACACTAACTAAAAATCATTACACAATGTCATACATTACTATTAGATATATTTGTAATATACTTCCTTAGTAAATTTTTCAATAATGACGCCTCGAAACTAAATTTTTTTTGTATAGGATTTAACGGTTTTACCATGTTATAGTCACATTTTTTAGTTTTTGCTACAACTTAGAGTCAATGCACTATGTCTGTGAAGTTAGCACCCCAATTCGCAGCACCCCCGAACTTAGGGTGAGTTCTGGGTCCTTTTACAATAGTTCTAGAGTTCCCGACGGGGTGCAATGATAGTTCTGCCCTTGGGGGGGGGGCAGAATTTAAAAAAAAAAAATGGGGTGCTAACTTCATGCCGCACCCCTTTTTCTGCAAAAAATAGTTCTGTATTTTTTTTAGGTCGTCCTACAATAGTTCTATAGTTCCTGAAGCATTTCACGAATAGTTCTGCAAAAATACAAAAGATATGATTTTTTTTCGGAAAATAACATTTTTAAACGACCCAATCCACACACGGGCTAATATAACCGGTCTAATTGGTTAAAATCGACATCAATACGAAAAGACACTAGGTACAAATGTTGAAAGGTATGTTACGTGAGCGAATAGTGAGAGAAATAAATAATATTATTAAAAATCACCATTTGCCAATTTCACGGTTACATAAATTTCTTAAATTATAGGTATCTTGAAATAATCATAACAAAACGAAAGTTCTGATCAGCACCCCGAGAGTTTTGCATTCCAATGCGATTCTTTACTTCTAAAAAACCAAAATACAGCATATATTTGCACAAAAACGTTGCACTATTTGCGAAACTTGCTCTGTGATAAGAATTGAAGTATCGCATTAGAGACAGTTTTGACATAGTTTTGATTAGCACCCCGGGAGATTTACATTTTATTACGTAACTTTGACTCAGAAACACAAAGATGCAAAAAATATTTGCAAAACGTTACATTTTTTGCGAAAAGTGCATCTAGCTAAATGGGTAGAATTAGCGCTTCAGGGACAATTCTGCCAGGGTTTTAAATAGCACCCCGAAATTTCTGCATCCCATTGTGATTCTTAGCCAAAATACCAGGTATATTTACAAAAAAACGTTGCACTATACGCAAAAATTGCATCTAGTGATAAAAGTTGGAGTATCGCATCTAGAATCAGTTCTGTCAGAGTTCTGATCAGCACCCCGAGAGTTCTGCACGCGAAAGGCACTCTTGAATTCGAAAACAACAAAAGTCAGAAAAATTGTTCGGTTAAATTTGCATTGCATGCAAAAAACTGCATCGAAGGAGGTAAATCTTAGTTTTGACTGAGAGGAAGAGAGGTTTTTTCAGAGTTCTGATCAGCACCCCGAGAGTTCTGCATCTTATTGCGATTCTTTACTTCAAAAAAACCAAAATACCAGATATATTTCAAAAAAAACGTTGCACTATTCGCGAAAACTGCACCTAGTGATAAAGGTTGGTGTATCGCATCTAGAGGCAGTTCTGTCAGAGTTCTGATCAGCACACCGAGAGTTCTCCAAGCTAATGGCACTCGTGAATTCGAAAACAACAACAGTCAGTAAAATTGTTCGGTTAAATTTGCAGAATGCAAAAAAAACAGCTTCCAAGATGATAAATCTTAGTTTGACTGAGAGGAAGAAAGTTTTTTTCAGAGTTCTGATCAGCACCCCGAGAGTTCTGCATCTTATTGCGATTCTTTACTCCAGAGAAACCAAACTACCAGATATATTTCCAAAAAACGTTGCACTATTCGCGAAAACTGCACCTAGTGATAAAAGTTGGAGTATCGCATCTAGAGGCAGTTCTGTCAGAGTTCTGATCAGCACCCCGAGAGTTCTGCACGCGAATGGCACTCTTGAATTCCAAAACAACAACATTCAAAAAAATTGTTTGGTTAAATTTGCATTGCATGCAAAGAACTGCATCGAAGGAGGTAAATCTTAGTTTTGACTGAGAGGAAGAGAGGTTTTCTCAGAGTTCTGATCAGCACCCCGAGAGTTCTGCATCTTATTGCGATTCTTTACTCCAGAGAAACCAAAATACCAGATATATTTCCAAAAAAACGATGCACTATTCGCGAAAACTGCACCTAGTGATAAGAGTTGGAGTATCGCATCTAGAGGCAGTTCTGTCAGAGTTCTGATCAGCACCCCGAAAGTTCTGCACGCGAATGGCACTCTTGAATTCCAAAACAACAACATTCAAAAAAAATGTTTGGTTAAATTTGCATTGCATGCAAAGAACTGCATCGAAGGAGGTAAATCTTAGTTTTGACTGAGAGGAAGAGAGGTTTTCTCAGAGTTCTGATCAGCACCCCGAGAGTTCTGCATCTTATTGCGATTCTTTACTCCAGAGAAACCAAAATACCAGATATATTTCCAAAAAAACGATGCACTATTCGCGAAAACTGCACCTAGTGATAAGAGTTGGAGTATCGCATCTAGAAGCAGTTCTGTCAGAGTTCTGATATGCACCCCGAGATATCTGCACGCGAATGGCACTCTTGAATTCGAAAACAACAACAGTCAAAAAAATTGTTCGGTTAAATTTGCAGAATGCAAAAAAAACTGCTTCCAAGATGATAAATCTTAGTTTTGACTGAGAGGAAGAAAGTTTTTTTCAGAGTTCTGATCAGCACCCCGAGAGTTCTGCATCTTATTGCGATTCTTTACTCCAGAGAAACCAAAATACCAGATATATTTCCAAAAAAACGATGCACTATTCGCGAAAACTGCACCTAGTGATAAAAGTTGGAGTATCGCATCTAGAGGCAGTTCTGTCAGAGTTCTGATCAGCACCCCGAGAGTTCTGCACGCGAATGGCACTCTGGAATTCGGAAACAACAAAAGTCAAAAAAATTGTTCGGTTAAATTTACATTATGCAAAAAAACTGCAACGAAGGAGGTAAATCTTAATTTTGACTGGGAGGAAGAATATTTACGCCTCTCCTTCTAAAAGAAGGCTTAGGCCATAGTCCACCACGCTGGTCCAATGCGCTGAGTAGTGGGGAAGGGGACTAGGGTGGATATCGAGTCATACCAGAAGCCAAAGCGTAGAACGACGCGTTCAATGGACTAATTGACCTATAGCTCGTTGGACCGATGAGACAACCACCAAATAGTAGTAGTAGCTGGATGTATAAGAAAGGTTTTTTTTTAATACCACTATGGTGGAAAACAAGCTTACGGTCCGCCGGATGGTAAGCGGTAACCGTAGCCTATGGACGCTTGCAACACCAGGGGTATCACTCGCGCATTGCCGACCCTTCAGAAATCTTATAACTTCTTTCTTAAAGGAACCCATACTGTAGTCCTTCTAGAAAACCTTGGCAGATAGCTCATTCCACAACTCAAGCGTTAAAACTGGATTTTTCACTTTAAGTGTTACACAGGAAAAATGAATAATAGAATTTCATCTCTCTTTTCACAGCGTCAATCACGACCAAGAAAAGATTTTTTTCTCGCCATATTGAAAAAAATCGCCAAAAAATTGACGTTTCCATGTGTTGGAATCCCGTTTTTTGCAAATCTAACCAAAAAAAACAAGGATATATTAATAAAAGTCGTTAGGTTTAAAGATCTGACAAATTATTTATTCACAGCCAATAGTCCTTTTTGAGAAATAATACTGAATATAATATTACAAGTAACTCTACTCCTTAAACTAACAATAGTTTTTCCTTATGAAAGAAAAAACGATTACTGAATTTTAATCATAAAAAAAGTTGGCTTATCAATGTGAAAGTAGTACAAACTTTACTATTTTTTATTTTGCAAACAAATGACGACTCGACTCTCTTAATTTAAACAAGGCGTTTTCACTTGCAAATCGGTGATTTTTCTTTACATCGATTTAAATCACTGATTCGAATCCTCTTCTACGTACAGCAAAAGATGAGGAACTATTTTCTCATTCGCTCCGCAAATTTTACGAAACAATTTTTCTAATTTTTGTTGTTTTCGAATTCACGAGTGCCATTCGCGTGCAGAACTCTCGGGGTGCTGATCAGAACTCTGACAGAACTGCCTCTAGATGCGATACTCCAACTTTTATCACTAGGTGCAGTTTTCGCGAATAGTGCATCGTTTTTTTGGAAATATATCTGGTATTTTGGTTTCTCTGGAGTAAAGTATCGCAATAAGATGCAGAACTCTCGGGGTGCTGATCAGAACTCTGAAAAAACTTTCTTCCTCTCAGTCAAAACTAAGATTTATCATCTTGGAAGCAGTTTTTTTTGCATTTTGCAAATTTAACCGAACAATTTTACTGACTTTTGTTGTTTTCGAATTCAAGAGTGCCATTCGCGTGCAGAACTCTCGGGGTGCTGATCATAACTCTGACAGAACTGCCTCTAGATGCGATACTCCAACTTTTATCACTAGGTGCAGTTTTCGCGAATAGTGCATCGTTTTTTTGGAAATATATCTGGTATATTGGTTTCTCTGGTGTAAAGAACCGCAATAAGATGCAGAACTCCCGGGGTGCTGATCAGAACTCTGACAGAACTGCCTCTAGATGCGATACTCCAACTTTTATCACTAGATGCAATTTTTGCGAATAGTGCAACGTTTTTTTGTAAATATACCTGGTATTTTGGTTTCTCTGAAGCTAAGAATCACAATGGGATGCAGGAATTACGGGGTGCTATTTAAAACCCTGGCAGAATTGCCCCTGAAGTGCTAATTCTGCCCATTTAGCTAGATGCACTTTTCGCAAAAAATGTAACGTTTTGCAAATATTTTTTGTATCTTTGTGTTTCTGAGTCAAAGTTACGTAATAAAATGTAAATCTCTCGGGGTGCTAATCAAAACTATGTCAAAACTGTCTCTAATGCGATACTTCAATTCTTATCACAGAGCAAGTTTCGCGAATAGTGCAACGTTTTTGTGCAAATATATACTGTATTTTGGTTTTTTAGAAGTAAAGAATCGCATTGAAATGCAAAACTCTCGGGTTGCTGATCAGAACTTTCGTTTTGTTATGATTATTTCAAGATACCTATAATTTAAGAAATTTATGTAACCGTGAAATTGGCAAATGGTGATTTTTAATAATATTATTTATTTCTCTCACTATTCGCTCACGTAACATACCTTTCAACATTTGTACCTAGTGTCTTTTCGTATTGATGTCGATTTTAACCAATTAGACCGGTTATATTAGCCCGTGTGTGGATTGGGTCGTTTAAAAATGTTATTTTCCGAAAAAAAATCATATCTTTTGTATTTTTGCAGAACTATTCGTGAAATGCTTCAGGAACTATAGAACTATTGTAGGACGACCTAAAAAAAATACAGAACTATTTTTTGCAGAAAAAGGGGTGCGGCATGAAGTTAGCACCCCATTTTTTTTTTTAAATTCTGCCCCCCCCCCAAGGGCAGAACTATCATTGCACCCCGTCGGGAACTCTAGAACTATTGTAAAAGGACCCAGAACTCACCCTAAGTTCGGGGGTGCTGCGAATTGGGGTGCTAACTTCACAGACATCAATGCACTAGATAACAAGCTATTCTAATTATTTAATCAACTTTCATTACAATAAAACTTAATACATGCTTTATAAAATTGCACAAGTGTTGAAACAATGGTCACTTCCAGATTTTATATTGCATTAAATATAATAAATGAAAATCACTCCTTTAGGTAATGCGCTAGACAAAAAGTTTTATAACATATATTTTTTTTAAATCCTTTAGGTGCTATAGTTCAGCCACAAAATTTGCACAAAAACGGCGTATTTACGCAATCTAGCCTATAACGCAGTCTTAAATACCAGCTATGTTGTTTACATAATAAAAAATAAAAATTGTATGTTACTTATTAAGTAAGTTAAAATTCAAAGTTTTAAATAAACAATTAGGACTGGAAACAAAAACATTTTTACTTTGATTTTCGAGCGTTTACTCGGCAATTAATATGTAGTCATATTCTTGTAGTTGGCCTGTTAGCCAACATATGAGTGTATTCTAATTTTAAAAAAAGTTTTTAGTTTATTTTATATTTTTTATTTATTTAATTTTTGTATTTTAAATAAGTTTTTCTTTTCACTAATTATTATATAATTTCGCAGTCAATGACTGTGAAAATTACATAATAACTAGTTATGTGATTTGTGAAAATTGAGACTCATATTTTAATTCTTGAAAAGGCCCATCAAGGGTGCGTTCGTTTTGGGATGCAGAATAATTATTTTCATTACATTTGTCACCTGTCATCCGTTCGTTTAGCATTGGTATCAAAAATATCAAAATTTTAGTATCATCTGTAACAAACTGTCATGCGTTCGTTTACGATACTTTTGTTATTTTTATCACTTTTGCCGTCTAAAAATGAAAATTTAGACTCATGTCTGGAGGTGGGGTTTTTGTGTTAATCTGTCAAACTGCCTATACATATTCATTGTTTAATGTATTGTTATAAATCTGCTTACGTAATACTTGAATGGTCTGGTAGTTAATCTTTTATATTTTATCAACTTCATATTAAGATACAATATAGCCTTACACTAGGTAATAACATAACATATTACAAATGCACCAATACCAATACCAATCACTTAAGTTCTAACTTTGCCAAGCATTTTATCATTTAGGTATTCATCAACTTTATAATAGCTTATTTTCATTAAACTATCTCGATTACTCGATTACATTTGGACCTTTAACAATCATACAAGTTGTAGGCTTATGTATTCATCAACTTTGTAAATGATATAGCTTTTTTCATTAAACTTTCTCGATTACTCGATTGCGATTACTCAATCATACAAGTTGTAGACACCTAACTTTGTCAGCCATATTGTGTTAGTATTGCCTGCGTCTCTAACAGTTCTCATACGTTCTCATCATGTTCACATCAGGAACTTAAGCAGTCATAGAACCGTCAGCATGAAAAAAATCCTACCTTTGTCGGCTACATTATGTTAACTTATAAGTGCGTGCGACAGTACTTGTATTTATCTAACAATATCCGCAAATAAAATGCCAATCTCATCACATCTGGATCTATAGCAGCCATAAAACCGTCAGCACTAGAACTCGACTAACAAATTATTGCGAAGGGAATTGCACAGATCTCGATGCACTTTCTACACCGTGCACCGCTTATTGGGCGGAGGTAATAAGCTATTTTTCAATTGCACGCCTATGATTCGGTGCCTTTCTCGGATTGCTTTCGCGGTTGTGAAATTAGCTTCCAACTTCCCTGTACGTAATGGACTGAGAAAATAATATAATATCCGAAGTTTCAGAATGTCGCTAAAAGGGTTGATTGCAATAAGTATTTATTTTTTATTTAACTAACTGGGTCTTAAAACGAGTATTTGTAAAGTGTCGTTAACATTTTTGTATTAAAAACTTTTTTATAAAAAAAAAAATCAATCTGCTTCAAAAAGATGCACTGAAAAGGTAAACATAATTACATATTTCCAAATCAGATCAGATTATTGAAAATAAGTAATGTTGAAACCGTTGTTTTATTTGTTAAAAAGTTTTTATTTTTTTCCTTTTGAGAGACGAAATGCTTTTTTGCACGCCTCATAAGCGGAGGTAGTGCTCTACTCTCGACATGTCAAAAAACCCAGTCTTTCGAAACTTAAATGACGTTTTTTTTTTAATATAACACTTACAGGATAATATGAGTGCACTAATATGAAGTTAAGTAATCTGTCTAGCACATATGGTACATTTTATAAACAATTAATTTGTTTAATATAATAAATAATAACATTAAAACTAATCATTCTTGGACGTCCGGGAGTCTGTGTTTATGTGACCATGTATGTGGCAGAGAAATTGGTCGAAAAATTCATCTTACCGGAATACTTTTGTTTTTAATATATAAAGTATTACACCGTGCTGATTCCTAGTTAATATTAGCGTTCTAAGTACTGTCGTTTAATTTTAATTTATAAAAAACTAATATACCACTGTATATTTGCGCTTGCGCTACGTAAATTTCGTTTTATAAAATAGCGTGAGACTTAAAGATAATAATTTATTTGTTATTTTATTTTAAAAAACTTGAGTTTTTGTTTTAGAATTTTTTTTTTAAATGTGAATGACCGCTATGAGGCGTGCACTTTTGGATTTTCCAAATTTTTTTATTTTCTCGTACACTGAAAACATCGATAAAATCGTAATAAAATTTTATACATAAAAGGCGTTTCACCAGTTCCAAATTAACACTCATTATTTTTTTTTATCAAAAGTTTAAGTTTTAAATAAAGTACATTAATATGGGACCACTTCAGAAGTATAATACCCTTTTAAATAAAAAACGAATTTTGAAAATCCGGCTAAATAAGACGGAGTTATGCTGAACATACATAAAATAAATACAAACATCCGAATTGAGAAAATTACATCGTAGCGTCTGATCGTAAATAGCACCTTATATATTTACTATAAAAAATTGTTTTAGTTTACGTCAATTTACCAATACTATATAGAAAAATTTACCACCTAGCGGGAGCCACAGGAAGTCACTGAATACAAGCGGCTGAAGACCGGCCGTTGTGAAAACATAAAGGCAGAGATGGTAATGATGATGATGTAGATTTACATACACATACAGAACAAACACTAAGGAAAGATTTTATAAAATTCGGGTCAACAAGGGTATATATATATATATATATATATATATATATATATATATATATATATATACTAGCTGACTCGGCGAACGTTGTTTCTCCGCACCAACCTATTGTGAAAGGGTTGTTCCTTCCCCGGCATGTGCATAACAACTTACCAAAATTACATTACAATCGGTTTACCCTTATTGCAAGAGTCCGACTCTTTCTCAGAAACATGCCCCGGCCTATGTATAACAACTAACCAAAATTTCATTAAAATCGGTTTACCCTTATTGTGCGAGTCCGACTTGCACTTGACCCTATCCGACTCGCACTTGACCCTTTTTTTCTCAGAAACCTTCCCCGGCGTGTGCATAACAACTTACCAAAATTTTATTAAAATCTGTTTATCCTGCGAGTCCAACTCGCACATGACCGTTTTCTTCTTTCATAAAAACCTTGCCCTAACACTCACAAACACAACAAAAACAAATTACCCGAATTGGTCCAGCCGTCTTCGAGTTTTCCTTAGTGCGCGACTCCGACTCGCACTTTACCGTTTTTTTCTTTCATAACAACCTTGCCCTAACACTAACAAACACAACAAAAAAAAATTACCCGAATTGGTCCAGCCGTAGTTTTCCTTAGTGCGCGAGTCCGACTTGCACTTGACAGTTTTTTTTTTCATAAGAACCTTTTCCTGAAAATAACAAACACAACAGAAAAAGAATTAGCTATATCGGTCTAGCCGTTCACGGGTGATGGCGTGACCAAGGGAAATAGGAATTCATTTATATGTATATATATACTGGCTGACCGTGCAGACGTTGTCCTGCATGATACCGACTGCAGAGCGAACTGCCAAGCTGATTTGTGATTCTAAACCATCAAACGGCGCTACCAAAGCGCATACAAACAAAATCATTCAAATCGGTCCAGCCGTTTAGGAGGAGTACAGTGACATACACAAGTACAGTAGAATTATATATATAAAGATACATATATATAAGTGTGTTGTGGTTAACGAACGACCGCTAGTAACGCTGGTGTATAATATTTATTAAGGGTAGCTGGACATAATATTTTACGAGTAATTTGCCCTCGATTTGTAAGTAAACAAAGCACTTACTAAGCTATAGACTTTTGTAAGTAATATCAATTAAAAGGTTAAAGCTCTCAGTCGCCTCACTATACCAGCGTATACGTGACCCGCCTACAGCCAGCGGGCGGTCTGTCGATTATTTATTAATCCTGGCTATTTAAGGATATATGCTTATTATATAAGGCTTCTGTTAAACCCCTACTAACATCTATCAATCACGTGTTGCCACAGGAGAATAATTACCAGCAGTAAATATACAGATAAACAAACGTCAAAACTACATCGCCATATTTAAATGCTGTGAACATATGCGACACTAGCGACAGACATCGAGTCAGAAAAGTTTGTTGCACTAAGTGTTAACAAAGTAAAAAAAAATATGCAATAAAAGTCCTCAGCATTCATGTTTTATATATGGTAAAGAACTAAAGAATTCACCCATAGTTACTTTATTAGTTTAGTTAATCCGTCGTAAAAGGGTGAACCATGTACTTTGGGTACGCAGCTTTTTTAGGGTTCTGTACCCAGAGGGTGCCAACGGTGCCCTATTAATAAGCCTACGCTGTCACCTGTCTGTCTGTCTGACCATCTCTTTCATCTTTTAGATCGAAATAGGTAGAAGCCTGAATTTTTCACAGAATATTTGTTATAATGAAGGATTATTTAAACAAATAATAAAAAGTTAAAATTTAAGGGGGGTCCCCATACAAGAAACATATTTTCGTTGTTGCTCTATCGTAAAAACAGTACCTTATACATTACAAACTACAAACTTGCAGTGAAAAATTGCGTGAACTCTAAAGTATAACAACATATAATAAAAATCGGGCAAGTGTGAGACGGGCCCAAGCCATTACTATTTTTAATTACCGGTACATCGCCATCTAGCTTATTATTAAGACAATTTGTTTGTTGGAAACGATATTCATAGTTAAGCAATGTCGGGCTTGGTCAGTACTTGGATGGGTGACCGCTAAGCGACACACTTTTTTTGTTTGTGTTTGTAAATAACGTAAATGATGTGTTTGTAAACCTACGTACTTAAATCTCGGTGCGCGAGTCCGACTCGCACTTGGCCGGTTTTTTGATTGTGCAAGTGGAGATTTCGAGAGGGTATTGTGATTTGACCATTATTGTCACATTAGGTGGAATGAATTTTTCACTCGAGAAATTAAATTCGAAGGACTTTTTCCAAAGACATTATTGGAAAAATTTAGTTTTTTATAGAAGAATGACATTAATAAATAACAGTAAAATGTTTTGACATTTATGAAATTTGAGTTTATACTTAATTGTGAGCGCCTTATTACAAACTTTGAATGGAATAAATTCTGAGTCTCGGGGCACATCGAAAGTAGTCATAGCCAGTGTCAGTATTTTCTTACGCGAATCTTGGCTAACACAAACTCACCATAATTTCATTCACCGCCTTATTGTAACATTTTCAATAAAATAAGTGGTTGATTGATTGATTTGACCTATATGTACACAGGTGTGTAACTGAAACTCTGCTAAAGGAAATTCTCTAATTAACATCGACTGGCCAGCGAGTTACAAAGTAGCAGCATTCCGTCTAATTAGCTGTCCAACTCTTATAACTACGATATCACAGGTCCGACACATCAGAACCTGCCTGCTGTTAATTGGCTTTGCAAGATTCTTTAGATTCTGATGTTAATAACAAACAGTTGGTACAGAGCTGCGTTACTTAATTTTGTATTTCATAAATTTGTATAGACAAAAATAATTATTCGTACAATAGTCTATGCATGATCAAGGAATTGTCCTGACTGACTGACTTAATGATCTATGAATAAAGAACAGGGCCTGACTGACTGACTCAATGATCTATGGCTAAAGAACATGTCCTCACTGACTGTCTCAATGATCTATGGATAATAAAAATAGGTCCTGACTGACTGACTCAATAATCTATGGATAGCAAAGAACATGTCTTGACTGACTCAATGATCTATAAATAACAATGAACGTGACTTGACTGACTCAATTATCTATCTTGATCTCTATGATGAAAATATAATCGACTGCATGGTTTAGATACTGAATGTTTTCGGATAAGCAAGCGAGAAGCAAGAACTATGTATGTATATGCAAATGAGTTATCTGCATTCATACCGCTACGCCTTTCGTAAAAATAACACGGTTCGATGTAGAAAGAAGCAAACGAATGTCTTTACAAATAACACACCTTAATACCACAGTTCTGTTATGGCTTCCAGTTGTTAACTTCTAGCACCATTATCAGCTAACAAACAATCGAATGCCAATAAAATAAAGACAAACGATCTCTTTCAACGCACAGTTGATTGCCTGTCGAAAGTACGGCGCTGTAACCGTTCTCTTTCAAGAGCAGCATTGTAAGTGGGTCAACTCATTAGTTTCGACTCGAGCCCTTTTGTGGGTCATATTTTGGAGTGGATTGAATGTGAGATAATTAAGTGCGTTATTCAATGAAAGTATTGGTTTGGAAAAGGTATAAAGACTTTTACTTACGATCTGACACCAAAAAAAATTATAAGTAATGCTGAATCATCTCATCTTTTAAAATTGGGAGCACGTAAGGTAATAGCTTTAAATTTTGTCTTTTATATTTTAATAATAATACATTTATTAAATTTTCACTAAAGGAAACTTTCTAAGGTACAAAAAACGTCAATATTTGTGGTAGACGCAGATTTATATTGTGAGTACTCAATTTATTTATTATTTTTATGGTCGAGTTGCATAAACATAATAAATTATCTAACATTTTACGTGAGAGCAGATAAAAGCATTGAAAGATGAAGCAGCCTCGGACGTCCCCAGTTTTGAGGCATAGTCTACCCTCACCTAGGATTATTTAGGCCATAGTCCACACGCGGGCCCAATGCGGATAGTGGACTTTGCATACGAACGTCTTTCCCGCGATGTTTTTTTTCAAAGTCAGTAGTCAATGTACTTGAAATTAAGAAAAAACTCACTCCCATAATTTTCTTTTAGATATTATTTAAAATACTTTTGATTATAAATGTAGCAACTCACTAAAAAACATACCGACACATTTGACTCAAGATTATATATACTAGCTAGACCTTACAGAGGAGCTACTCGACGAACTTGAACGTCTCCAAAATTTATGTATCCGATTCATTTTCGGATTACGGAAATACGATCACATTTCAGAGTTTCGTACTAAACTCAAGTGGCTCCCAATTCGACTTCGCAGGAATACTCACATTCTCACTCTTTTGTATACTGTCCTTAATATTCCCTCTGCACCCTGTTACTTGCAGGAGCTCTTTAACTACCAGTCTAATACTTCACAAAGGATGATATTAAGGTCAAAGGTTTTATGGCAAATCATTCGCTGTGAAAGCAGCTCTGCTGTGGCACAATCTACCTTCCGACATTTGGTTGGCAGCGTCAAATCATGTTTTCAAAACTAACTTAAAATCCTTCTTTCTTCGATCATTGCAAATTTGATGACACAAACTCATTTAATGTATATATATTATGTATGTATTTATGAGTACCCATATCAGTTTGTTTATGTAATTATGGTGTATTTATGTATGTGCATACACTTGGAAATATTTTATTTATGGTTTTCATTTTTTTTTTTTTTCGTTTGTACTCTAACCTAAATTTAAATTAACCTTTTTTCGGAAATACCCTAAGTTTGGCTGGAAGAAATCGCATTATGCGATAAGTCCACCTTAGTACATAAGTATTAATTTGTTAATTTAACACTAAAATTATAATGTACTATAAGAGTTAAATAAATAAGATTAGGTATGAAATTGTACTGAGACTATCACTAAGTGAACCGCTAGCAATTGCGCTCTTATGACAAATTTCAGTACAGAGGCTACAGAGTTCTGGGCTATGTAAAGAAAAATACTGTTGCCAGCTTGAACCCCCGCCACTTTTGGACCTTATCGGGAGCAGTCTCGAGCTATATTCGGACTCTGGAATTCGTGACTAAAATGTATGGAAGTCTGACTTACCTCTCGAAACTCGTGAATGTACTTACATACATTTTTCTCTCGAATTCTAGAATTCGAATATCCCGAGACTGTTCCCAATAAGCTACAAGATCACAACAAATCTTTTAGTTCGTGCGCGCGAGTTTTTGATTAACATATTAAATAAGTACACACCTACATGAACAGTTTGTAATTGTCTAATAAGCAAAAAAAAATGTGTTGTGATTAAAGAGTGCGAAAAGTTAATGAATTTTAGTTACAAATAAAATAATTAAATATTTTTTAATAAACACCCATTAAAAATTGTCACGAGCCGCCTCTGCTAGTCACATTTCGTTTTTAAAAGATTTATCAGCAACTTGGTATAATCAAGCTCCTATTTTATTTCTTTAAAGAGTGTAAAAGAATTTACAAAGTTACTTTGCATATTATTATACTTACTAAACCACACGAGACTAACAACGCTGCGCTTATGTTGTGTTGTATATATCCTACCGATGACTATGCAATTTGGAAGGAAGCAATACGAAAACTGTAGCATTCTGAGTCACGACTCAAACAATAAAGTATTGTGTTGGCGCCACAAAAATACATGTCGTGTAGTCCGCACATATTTTTAGGTCTCGATTTCTCGACAGTCTCAAGTTCTTTCTTGTCCGCTTCCCACTTTGAATGATTGAGTCACGCTTGCCACATTTGAGATACTGATACCCACTCACACGTTTACCGGACTCGGGATGCATTCTGAAAAGTCGCGCAACGCATTTTCGTCTTGACACTATCTTGCATATCAGTTGCGGTTGTTGCAAGGAAACTTTACGTTATGACATTCCGAGTTATTGCTCAACGGGCGGCTTTTTCGGATTTTATACGAGATCTACGTAGTTTTATATTTCACTGTCGGTTGCTCACAGCCCTTAACATGTCTTTTCGTTATAGGAAGTTCTTGTACATATTATTTTCCTATATAAACTTTAGCTCGCTGTTTTACACACAGCCTTATACAAATTTGCAAGGAAGAAATGACATTACTCAATATGACAGGTGTTTGAGCTGAGCATAACTTTATTTATAATGTTAAGTTATTATGTATTTTATTATTAAAATTATTTAATTATTATTTTGGATAAAATTATTTTCGGCTTAAATCCTGCCTAAAGGTAATGATTTATTAGATATATTCTTACTGGAATCTACCCCACTACGACAGCTATGAAAATTCTTAGTGTAATAAAAAAACAATTTCAACAGCATTTGTGCATATTTGAGCTTAAAGCGACCTTCAGCTTAAAAAGTTCACCTTGACGTACGCCAATAAATCAGAAACTTTCATAACAGAATATGAATATATGTTAATAGCTACACGAAAACTATTCACAGAACAAATTGATAGGTTGACCTCCAAACGCAGTTGCACCGTGGCGTGGACAGAACTGACGGTGACGACCGACACGAATCGGCTTCGTCGCGCAGTTGCCGAGTTACGCGTTCTGCTGCACTCATTAAACTTTCTGACAGCTTATTGCGAACATTCTCGAGTATGTCATACTAGTCAATTCGGGAGTAAAATGTATGCCAGTACTTTCATGGATCTCAAGACTTAGTAAGGAATTTTACTTTTGGGTTTCCGAGTCTGGAATGCTCGAGACTTGTTGTAATAAACTCTCTGGAGGCTGATTCTGAAAAGTTTCGAGGACTCGACACTTCGGAAGTCCACGGTAAAATCTAAAGGTTATTTTTATATACATACATTTTACGCTTGATTTCAAAAACATCGAGCGTGCGAGCTCTTTCGGAGAAGAACCCTAAGAAACTAAATAAAAAGTAAAATTTCATCAAAGCAGTTACTGCGCATGGGAAAGGAAAATTCAGTGCTCATGATAAGTACGTACCTGTGAATCTCTCCTGTTCTGCGGGAGCCTCATGGCAGGATGAGGCACTGGAGCCGGCATCCGCATTGCCGGGGGCGCGACGTGCCGGTGTCCGGGCGGGCCTGGTGGACCCGGCGGTAGCGCAGGCCGCGGGCCATGCACCACGGTGACGGAAGGCACGAGCGGCTGCGGCGCGCGAGCCTGCCGGGCACCCTCGACTATGGCGAGGTGCTCGGAGGGGCGGATAAGCCGCGGCGGCGGCGGCATGCGCAGCGCTACCGCAGTGGACGTCCGCGGCCGGTCCGGCGGTCGCGCAGGGTGCCGCGGCGGGGGCACCGGCGCCGTCGAGCGCCGCCGCCGCGACGGCTCCGACTCGTCCGTCATCGGTGCGCGCCAATCTGGAGATAACGGAAAAAACTTATAAACATTTGTGTTCGTCTTCTGCTCCATCTGGATGTTTTCTATGTATGTTATTATTTAAAAAAAGTATAGGAGCGTTTTGTTGATAAGCAACAAAATACGCAATAAATGATCTCTATCTGTGTCTCTGCGCAAATTCGATCGTTCTGTTGACCAAAAAAGAATGCGCTATGACGTCACACCCGGACCGCATTCAACGCATTGGCTACACATGCCTTGACATGCCATGACTTGCGCCGCCGAAACGTGGACACTAACAGCAGGGCTGGTCCACAAGTTCAAGGTCGCACAGCGCGCAATGGAGCGAGCTATGCTCGGAGTGTCTCCAAGGGATCGAATCCGGAATGAGGACATCCGGAAGAGAACCAAAGTTACCGACATAGCTCGCAGAATTAGCAAGCTTAAGTGGCAGTGGGCTGGCCACGTCTGTCGGAGGACCGATGGCCGATGGAGCAGACGTGTTCTAGAGTGGAGACCGCGTATGGGAAGGCGAAGCGTGGGACGCCCTCCAGCCCGGTGGACCGACGACCTTAAAAAGGTGGCTGGTGGTGGCTGGATGCGGAAGGCAAAGGACTGGGAGAAATGGCGCGCCATACAAGAGGCTTATGTCCAGCAGTGGACCAATATAAGCTGATATGAGGCTCGGGACGTAGAGCAGTGATGTGCTTTCAAAATCTGCTGGAAAAAAGTTGTTTTTAGTTATTTGGTCTGGAAGCAATAAGCGAAATCAGAGATCTAGAGATTTTACATGAAAACCAGGAATAGGAACTACATAACGTTTCAAAGTAATAAAATGCCTATCAATTATTTTATTTAATATCCTTCATTATGTTTCTTTATAAAACACTCTACAGTGTTAATTTAGATGAGAGGTCATCCCTATACCATATAAATACTTACTTTGATCGCATACCTAGTAAGAATGTTAGTTACCTTACGTAACATAAAGTTTTATTTCACAAATATAGGTATAATAGACTGCTAAACTAAAATCTAAAACCTGCCAATAATGGGCGCGTTCGTATTGGGATAAAGAGTTCCCACGATTGATACTTTTCACACTCTTGATAACGAACGGTTGACGTACACACACTACGATAAAACACACACACTACCATAAACAATGAATATGTATAGACAGTTTGACAGATAATCACAAAAACCCCACCTCCAGACGCGGGTCTAAGGTTTCATTTCTCAGTGGCAAAAGTGACAAAAATATCGTAAACGAACGCATGACAGTTTGTAAAAGATGATACAATTTTTTTTATATTTTTGACACCAATGCAAAACGAACGGATGACAGACGACAAAGTAAACGAAAGTAATGATTCTGCATCCCAAAACGAACGCACCCAAAATAACCACTGATATATATATAAAGTAGTAGTTTTATATAAGTCGGATTCATCGATAAGCGCCACCTATCCATGAACAACTGAACTATATAGCAGACACATCTAGGATTTGTAAGCAAACTTATAACACGGACACACTCGCTCCATCTTTCGGTGCAATTACAATCTAATATGTAGTGTGCAATATTAACGATATTTATAGATAGAGGCAGTGTACATACTTTATTTTGTTACCTTTAGTGTAATAAAATATATCTCGAGCAGTGCAATAGATAATTGATCTAATGCTGGGACGATGCGATAAATAGATCTAATAATCGATTATTGTTGATATTATTATGTTTAAATATTTTTTTATTTAAATAACCTCTATTTCCGTTCTTTTTATTCAGAAACTTCAGAAACTTTCCTGACCGTGCGCACAAAATTTACCAAAGAATCAAAGCAATGAGATAAAAACAAACAATTATGGCAACATGCATTTATCTATTAACCGACTTCCAAAAAAAGGAGGAGGTTCTCAATTTGTCAGTATATTCATTTTTTGGTCGTCGTGTGTTACGCACAAGCAAAGATATCGCTTTGCGGATTAAGAACAGTGTTGTAGCAAAGAACCTTGTATGTGCCAACCTCTACAAGGTTTACTTTTTAATTTCCACTTACATTTTGATCTTTTTGTCAAATTTAAAATGTCCTGGCGTCAGTGAGTTCATGAATTTTACATTGCAAACATTAATTGATTAAATATATATAGTTTCAGGTCCTAGGAGCTTTTCTATCAACCTTTTGGCACTAGACAACTAATTAAATTATTCGTGTAATGAAGTGTTGTTCATTTAATTAAGAAAGTCGCATTCGAACCTACCGCAAAGCCAACCCTCCTGCCAGGATACGAACTTGGAATCTTCTGATTGGCACATACCTCTACAAGGTTCTATGCTACATTGTAACAATATTTTCGTATATGAATGGGTTAACCCGCGGATTGTTTCCATTTTAATTTGGTAAGGAGCGGCCCAAAGAAACCAGAGTTAGATAAGAAAATGTCTGAAATTGTACAACGACCTTATTTCTAATGTACCCGTAATTTTCTGCGTGGCAGAGGAACTGCGAATGAGGGAAACAAAATAATATACTATTATAGTTTCCCTATTTACTACATGCAGTTATACAGGCACCTTATTGGGAACAGTCTCGAGCTATTCGGATTCTGGAATTCGAGAGAAAAATGTATGCAAATACATTTACGGGTTTCGAGAGGTAAGTCAACCACTCATATATTTTTGTCTCAAGTTGCAGAGTCCGAATAGCTCGAGACTGTTCCCAAGAAGGTCCCAGGTAGTACTCTAGTTGACGATTCAACATGCTAAGGTGGCTCAGATTTTTGAAGGCGTTATTATAAGCTAACCCACGCCGCGTCTTTGTGGTTACCGACACGTGGTAACTTCTACGAGCCTTTACAGTGTAACCTTTGCTGGCACAGGCGCCGGCCGAACTTCAGCAGTATAAATCTTCGTGTCCATTTAGTTTAATTAGACAAGTGTAGAGGTATCGACGTATATAAGAGAGGAGGATAATTTAGGGGGTTCAACCCCCGCTTTGGATACGATGGTCCTTGTATTTTTTATAGTGTTATAGTCATTAAATATAGAGTTAGGCTTATCAATAAACGCCCAAGAACCAGTTAGTCAATTAATTTTAAGAAGAAAACGATTATAATAATTATATCAATAAACTTTCTTTCAATTTGCGTTATTGCTAGCGAAATATTTCGCGCTCGTTACGCTCGCGTTTTCGACTGCTTATATTAAGCCCCATCCCGCCCTTAGACTTTCTATATGTACGTGCCTAGGTAGAGGGATCCCATATATAGCATACATTTTACTAACTCCATATACCTACTTGCGCGTTCTATTTAAGTTTATTTATGGCAAAAATATAGGTATATTGCAATAAACTTTTCTGTCTCTGACCTTGTTTGGTCGCTAGTATCATTGTAAGTTCACACCATTTCAATATGGCGACTTAAGCTATGATTTTTTACCACCGAGTTAGAACAATTTGTTGCACAATACGTACCTCAAGCCTAGTCGATAAGAACGTAGCTCTTCGGTTTCGTTTGATAAACTCTCCTATATCAAAGTGAGTCGATGAAAAGTAGCTCTTTGGTTGCGTTTGATAAAAGTTCGTATATCAAAGCGAGTCAATGAGAACGTAGATTTTCGGTTTAGTTTGATAAACGTTCGTATATCAAAGCGAGTCGATGAGAACGTAACTCTTTAGTTGCGTTTGATAAACGTTCATATATCAAAGCGCGTCGATGAGAATATAGCTCTTCAAATTCGTTAGACAAACGTATATAAATCGAGCTTGCATTCTGGGCTTGCAATCAGACGAGAAAAATTATTATATGCTCACCACTCCAGTTCGAAATATTTATTGCATTTACTGTCTTTTTTTTTTTAAAAAAAAGATGATTCCTTTCGTCATTAGTATCCTTCAAACGTCGCTGTCTCACTCAGCTGATCAGCGCTTCTAGAAGGCCTTTCCGTGCTAAATACACACAGGCTACAATTACCACAAAAAATAAAGAAATTTTTACAAAAAAATAAAAACCGACTTCAAATTTACTTTGTTTATATTAGATACTTTTTTATGTTGTGCTTGTGCTTTATATTTCATGTTTTTTTTCTGTTTGTAATGGAAAGTGTCCTTTTATGATAGGGAGGGCATTTTCCAATATTTTAATTGGACGCTGTAAGAGAAAGGGAGAAAAGAAATGCCCTTGCTGAGTTTCTTTCCGGTTCTTCTCAGTACAAGGTCTCCCGCCCTGTAGACTTACGAACCGATGGCGTAGTGACATTCATAAGTGCTCAATTATTGTAGCCTAAACTGAATAAATTATATTGAATTTGAATTTGAAATCTTGACAAACTTAAGAGGATCGGATTCGCGGCGCCTCGCAGCGTATTTCATACAAACGAATTTCCTACTTGTTTTGAACATTTACTGATCAAATACTGTGAAATTTTGTAGGCACGATTTCAAGCCGAATATCTATGTCTGTGATTTTCCAAAATCCTTAAAAAAGTTTTTATTAACTTTTAATCTTATTCGAGATCATTTGTATGAAAAACTAGAATCTATAAGAACTAGAAAAAATATAATAGCTTTTAAACTTTATAATTTAATAGAAAACTAACGGAAAAAGGAACGAAGAAGTAACTGAAATAAGTAATCCCGAACATAGCTTATCTGTTATTTAGTTACTAACTTTTACATCTAAGATTTTTTTTCACAACAGCTGACTAATTTTTCTATTAAATTTTGGTAAACCTTTTCAGTTCTATTGGGTTTTCAATCTGTGGTTAACAAAGAAAGGTGAACGCTACTTTACCTAGTATATATCAACATGTAATCGACTCCAGTAATTAAGTAGTAACGTGTAAGGTCTAATTGGTAGCCACAATATACAAATACGGGGATAGTGGCCTTAATATACTCATTCGACTACTTCCCTTTCATGTGGCAGCCGAACGGGTTTTGTGGGGAACCCAATATGGAATTAATTACGTGCTAATTAGAACGTCCTGTGCCCACAGCAACTTGGGTTTGCATTTGACATACCTACTCGTCGTAGTAGATAGATATTGGGCATTGCGTTTGGACGTGGCATTTGAAGCCTTGAAACGTATTTTAGCGCAGCTCATAATTTTTAGTCATCTTAGCTACAGACCTTTTTTTTAGTACGTTTGACAAATATTATAACCATGTGTACAACTGTACAAATGGACGCACACCCATATCGTAATGTGCAGGATAGTTGCACGAACCACGTTAGTTTTATTACCAAATTTAAAAAGAAATTACAAAAAGTTTATAACTATAGGCTGATGATGACTGGGGCGTTGATAGTGGAATAACTTGATGAGGACGGCGCGCCTGACTGGAAAATTGTATAGGTACGATAGATATAATATGGACTACCTAATTTGAAAAAATGTGTTACATGTAACTACTACTACATTCCTAGTTACTGAGTGCTTGTTTATATGTATACGTAATTTAGACAAATAATGGTGACCCTTGACTTCTTACTAAAATTGTTTACGTTTAAGTTGTTATTTTATAATCGGTAAGTAATTGATAGAAATCTTTAGACAAACTTATAAATATGAGTTTGGGATCTGTGAAAGATCTTCAAAAATTTGTAGAGAACAAACAAATATTACAGCTACTACGCATTGCAAAACGTTGTAGTAATATAGAAAAATTTGATTTTTTGGTTATCTTACGAAATCTATTATGAATAAAATATAAGATCATGTATAGGTATTTGATCTTATGTTTTATTCATAATAGATTTCGTAGCAAGGGATTTTTTAAATCGCTCCAGTAGTTTTCAATTTAACTTTACAGAGACTAATATTATATATTTATTTACCTCAATACTGTGTAATATTTAATGATCATCAAAGTGAGTCCATAACGATCGTCAATAATCACTAGAGAACACAAAGGGGACTTACCGATATCAAGAAACACAATTCCTTGTGCAGCTCAAGACGCAGCACGCATTATGAACGACGGCTTTTTTTTAAACTGTCTTTATCAGCACAACAAACATTGTAACCAACAATCAATTGCACAAATGGCTAAGTACAAATTAAACACAAACATCCACTACTATCTTAAAAGAAACACTGTCATTGTAATGGATGAAATGATAACTGTAGGTGCAACACGTCTGTGTGCAACAAGCACCATTGCTATGGCAACACTGTATCGGTTTCCCTCCAAAACAAACGCATGCGCTATGAGTTCTTTGCCATCTTTACAAAAATCTTTGAATCATCATTCTGGTAGTCATGTATCTTATTGCGTAAGCTTTAAAGCATGCATAAAATGTATTTATAAAGTTTGACAGGCATGGTTTTAAGAGTGTTTTTCCCCACGCAAATGCTTCGATATGCAGTACTGGGTGGCAATTTTCCTTCAATTAAAATATGAATCATACAAGGGGAGTAAGAAAATTTAAAAATTGTCTGAAAAGATTTACAATTTAAATCACTGCTTTACATATTTACAAGGTTCTTATCGAGCACAAACATTCAAGTCTTCGCGGTAAGAACCGTAGGTAACTATGTCAAATTAGGAAAATTTAATGTAATCTTCAAAAAATCAAAACACATGTTATTAAGTGTAAAATTGTATTGTGAATACAAAATTTTATCTCCTATACTGTAACTTACGTGCCTACTATTTTTATTATTATCATTATTATAAAACGTACATTGTCATATGTTTATGATTTAAATTAGGTATCTCTATAGGTATCTATACCGCGTACATTTTTACGCTTACAATTTTACATTTTTACAGCGTATATGAAGTTACTATTTTCAGCTTTTCAGAAAATTACCTAATAAATGGACGTAATTAAATACAAGTGGCATCATCTAAACTTCATTGCATCTAAAGAAACATACCTTAATACTTTAGTTCGGTAGCAGGTACCGCACGAACAACTTCTCTTTAGAATATTTTTTGTCTTTAAAAAAGAAAACAGTTTTTTAGCGATAAAAAAACCCGCTGGACCGATTTTGCTCAAATTCTTTTCAGATCTAAGTCATGACGTGGCGTATCGATTGATATGATCACGAGACTAATTGGTGAATTGGTTCTTGAGATATCGAGAAGCAAAAAAAACTTACTTAAAAATGATAGCAAACGATTCTCCAGGTCTCAAAACGTAAAAAAACGCAAATTTAGCGATTTCGATTTTCGGACCTACTAAAATAACTTCCCTAAGAGAAGTTATTATACTTATCTGTTGATACCACACCATACTCTACAGCATCAAAAGGGATAATTCAAACAGTTTTCGTTCCTCATGCATTTTAAAAAGAGAGAAAAAAAGAAGCGAGCTCCAAAAGAAGAAAGGCTCATAAAAATAATTTGAAACGGATACCTGATACACATCTTAATGATCTAAATGTGGTATCGACTAACCAAAAAACAGAATTGTTAAGTAAAGTTGACCAGGATATAAAAAAAGAAAAAAAAAATCCCATTTAGAGAAATCGTACAAAAAAACACCTAATGAACTGATTGTTAGACACATTTATATTGAAATAGTAAGTTTTGAATACAATGCTGCTGTAGAACTTCACACGGTAAATAAGCGCTTTCAACAACGTTGAACAGGCGTACCTACTGAGTGAATAATAAATGCTTTTAAGGAGATATATCTGATTAAGTAACGGTAGGAAAGTAAATTATTGTCTAAATAAGAAAATCGAAATGAAGTTAAAGTTGTCGAATAGTTAAAAAGACCAAAAAATCAACTATCGTGAAAAATTATTGCGTGGTAGCTAGTATATTAAAACTGACAAATCTATAATTTGGCTGCATTCAAACCATGGCTATAGAAAGAACACTCCTTTGGTTGAGTAACAACCACATTAAAACATTAACAACATGGCCGACATAATTTAGCGAAAAAATTTACTATTACTCATCAATCTTATTATATAACAGATGATAAAACCATATCAGAGTTGACGCTGTACATTCGTGTTATTCTATTTTATATTCGGATTACCCGAAAATTGTGGTGTGAAAACTGTCGCCGTGCTATATCATCGGTGTCGCACGACAGACGGCTCCGGCAAAGCGAACCGAAAGGGAGATGGTTAACCTTAATACAAAACGACTGGCTTTCTCTTAAGGGTGATAAGAATTTAACGTAGCCGTTGACATGTCACGTAAAAAGGATATTCCGAGATTACGACGGACGATTAAAGTGAAACCGATGAGCTCATTCTGTTTTCTTTACAGCGATTTCGGACCGTCATCGTTAAAATAAACTCAGTGCAAATATCGTTAAAATAAATATGAAAGTAGTACTAAGAACTAGCATTATAGGTACTATAAAAACTAAAATTTTGATATCCAGTTTACTAACATAATACTTTTAAAAACACGGCCGCAATACTATTTTTTATAGCTTGTGTAGTATTAGGCTAAATACGTTTTGGTCATATTGGTACAATCATATTCTGTGTTCTTATTCCCACCAACATATGTATGTGCAAATTATATTTAACTCATATACAGGGTGGAAAATTCTCAAACATACATGTTGATATCGAAATACTGATTATTAATCCTGAAAGTGGTTTACGAGCTCTATCCAGTGGTATCAATAATAGTTTATAAAATAATCTGGATCTATCCGAAAATTTGATATTTTCAGCTTCCTATCGCGAAACAAAGTGGGATATTTTATCATTTTGATACGGCATGTAATGTAAAAAAATATTATGCACTTATTAATATCTGTACCAATAAGATATAGTAGATACACGTGTCTCTACCCCACCTATTACACTTTTCTTCGCTATTATAAAAGAGTATCTAAACTGGGTGTATGAATTTAACTCTTGCCTCGACTTAATTAAAAAAATCTAAGAGAAATGGCGCCAAAAAAATTTTGCTATAACAAAAAAGTTTTGCGTTATTAATTTTGTAATGATGGCGTATTCTTATGTTAAAAAAAAGAGACATGTGTGTATTATGAAAATTATTTAGATATCATCCAATGACTTTGTTGCTCATTTGTTGTACCTATTCTAATTGTTAAGTTGTTCTAATTGTTGTTATAGTTAAAAAAAATTACAATTTACAAACTTTCTTACTTTATTACTTTCAAAATAAGTTTACTAGACACACAGGTATTTCAAATATTTTAATGAGTGATTTCTTCCACAAAAAGATGAAAAGCCACTTTATTCGTCATGCTTTACGTCGCAATATAATAAATTACTCAAACTGACATTACTTGTAAACATTTAAGTAATTCAAAAATTATAATTGTTAAGTATCTGACAAATGATTAATTGATGACTAAGTTGTATTTATGTGTAACGTTTCTGTAGCATGTTCAAGTTAATGTTATTAATACATAGATTTTTATCAGGAGACTTGTAATTTTACGGATCTGCAATTTTTGGTCTGAAAAATTAATTATTATAATAATAATTATCCAAGAAGCTGTATGCAATTTTAAAAAAGTAGGTAGTACCTATTTAAAAATTGTGACTAAGTAATGTCTCAATCTAGACATTATGTTACAAGGGCGCAAAATAGGTTATTGCAAACGAGTTGACATCTCGTTTATCTAGTTTATTTACTTTTCCGAACTGGTGCCGAAATTTTAATTAGTTTACAATGTGCCATGACATGTTCACTGTCTTCAAAAGTCACTCTTTTTGAGGAACTGCATTGAAACCCAAATTTTGCATAAGATATCCTTATAGCGTTTAGCCTCATCGTAATTTTACCGCAAAAGCTATCCTATGTTCTTAAGGTTAAAAGCACAAGGAGTGACTAATCAATCGACTTTCACTCTCGAGCGCTAACGAATGAGTTTCAACCAACTCAAGCTGGATGTGACCCGGAGATTTAAATATATTCAAATCCGATGGTCGCCTTCACCGGTCACGTCTCGCTCGTCTGCACGAAGGTGTTAGTTGCTGATCTGTGTGTGATCTTCAGACGTGGTGAACTGGTGGAGCCATTTGCCGGCTACGTGCCTCATACTTCCTGTTATTTATGTTCCGCTATTAGGATTAGTTGATGATTAGCACTTCAACATGAAGATGGAAAATGTACTACGTATTTATTTCTATGTGAGTAGAAAATATTAAAAGTTTAAAGAAAAGAATCTTAGATGTACCGTGTTAGTTTTTTACAAATCCGCAAACCAAATAGTATAATGTAGGTATTGTAATCCTACCACCTCCCTACATAAAATTAAACTAAAATTAATTTCTAAAAAAAAGGTTCAGCGGCTCTGACTAAGTAACAAAACAAAGCTAAAAGAACTACGATGATATAGGAACAAAAATTATAGCAAGATAGTCCACTGTGTAAGTGCATAATTTTAACAACAGAACAAAGGATCGTAAATTGTAATGTTTTTGGCCAATTCTAATAAGGTGCAATTTGGGAAAGTGCAACTCAGTAAATTGAAGAAGTTTTCCTTTATCTAGGTTTACTTGAATATATGGAATTTGTGAAATAGTCTTATTTCACATCATACCCAGTTATTTTATTATGACTATATTCTCTTATAAGCTTTTGATTTTGCGTTTCATGACAATAACAATAGATGCGTCAGACTATTTGTACAGCAAATAGTTTTTGTGCGATGAATGACGGAACTCTGGAGTCCGTTCTAGGACAGAAGAAGTTAAAAGTGGGTTAAAACCTAAGCTCTCGAACGTGTATGAAAGCATTCATGCAAGCGGATGAAGCAGAAAAAGTAAGAAGTGTACGAGAAACAAGCATGATGTTATGTATGTAAATGTATAATATGTACCTATGTATGTAAATGTATATTATTCCACCTTGTGCTCACAATTAACATCACAAAATAAACGTACCATCCTAAAGTTCATGAAAATAGCTTAGGAGGTTTTGGCTCAACGGCACATTGAGTCACTCTGTCAGACAGACTCAGGAAATTCATGCTTTAAAATTTTAAAATGTTAAAGTTCGTTTGTTTGTCCTTCCTTGAAGTCGGAACAGTGCCTCTAATTAAGCACATGAATAGCTGAAGAGACGGAAAATGACATAGCTTATCCCGGAAGGTTACCTCAGGAACAACTATAACCGACTTCCTGTAGCTACAGCTATAAAGCTTTCTATAACAAATCTTTATTATAATCAAGGAGTTCCCGCAGGAATCCCACGCTGACAACTGAATTTTGCACGGGTAAAGTCGCAGAGAAATGCTAGTGTTTTAATGTAAGTAAGTATAGATAAATCGAAGTTTCTAATATAAAAAAAAATCTTATACAAACTGCGTTTAATTTAACTAATCCTATCCATCAAATAAGATCTATTTAAACGTCATGCATGACACAAAATGCACAATGTTTCGTGTACAAATAATAAATGCAAATTGTAGTTTACTTATATTACACGTAGCTGGTAACACTACCTGCTTTGTCCGCTTCATCCCCAACACAAATACTACATTACGTGATTAGGACATTTGAAAGGGTTCCCCAACCCTCGGCTCACAGTTGTCATGTCGTCACAGAAGGGTTGCAAGCGGATTGGAAGTCTGATAAATTACTGTTATTTAAAGATGCAATTATTGCAATAAAAAACGTTTCATGTCAAATTGCAGAGGGAATATAGTGAATTATGTACATGATGCATATGTATTACTTGATTGCAATTAAATTTAACTTAACTGGTTAAATATGGGCGTGTTTATCTTTACGATTTGTTCAAAATACTTTTTTAAGAATCCATTCTAATATTATAAATGCGAAAGTAACTCTGTCTGTCCTTCCGTTACCTCTTTACGCTTAAACCGCTATTCCGATTATGATGAAATTTGGCATGGAGATAGTTTGAGTTCCGAAAAAGGACATAGGGTACTTGAAAACGTCAAGTGTGGGTCGTTTTTTTTTTCTTTAATTAAGGAGTTGTTGTTACTATCCTTCACCGATAACCGAGATAGTTGGAGTCCGTGGGAAGGACATAGGTTTCTTGAAAACGTCAAGTGTGAGTCGGCTTTTTTCTATCATTGAAAAGTTGCCGTTGAAATCCTACACCGATAACCGAATTCAGAGCGGATGGAACCGCGGGCAAAAGCAAGTTATATATAAGAAGAATAAATTTACTGTGGCTAAACAAGAAATGTCGAAATATTTAAAAAATCAAACAAATTGTCGACAGAGTTTAAATTCCATATAATTATCATAAATGCAAAAGTAACTCTGTCTGCCTGGTACCTCTTCACGCTTAAACCTCTGTACTGATTAAGATACAATTAGGCATGGAGATAGTTTGCGTCCCGATAAAGGACATAAGTTACTTGAAAACGTCAAGTGTGAGTCGGTTTTTTTTCAATAATTGAAGAATTGTCGCTGATAACCGAATTTAGGGAGGGTGGAACTGCGGCCAAAAGTTATATGTTATAAGTATGCTTATAGATTAGGTTGTCTGTATTAACAACACACACTGAGCATTAATACAATAATCGCTATAGAGGTCATGAGACGAAATGAATTAAGTTAATCAATTCCAATTTATAAGCAACAAAAACATTATGCAAATAAATTTCAATCTTGATTTCGATTGTTGCAAAACGCATGTGGCCTCCGATCAGCTATACAGACGAGTTGTCTGATTGCCAATGATGGTCACCTCTAATGAATCCATAGGAGCAGCCCACTCATTTAATGAGTGAGTGCTTCATTAGCGTTTGCCATCAGCACTAGTATACAAAGTAATATTACTAAGACAGAGACTTAGTAAGCGTAGTGTAATTAAATGCACTATTATTATAATGTAATAAAAGGCCCGGAAAAATAGTACTTAAATAAAGTATTATTGCTAAGATGAAGACTTAGTTCGAGAAATGTTATGAAATGCAACAACAAATACTACTTAGACACACTTGTGTGTGACTAAGCATTCCCTAATTCTAAGCTAAGTCTGAGAAACTGATTTTTGCTTGAACCTTTATCCATGCTTTTGAGGAGACTATAAGCGCTATTATGAACTCTGCTAGTAATTATGCGACTTATTTAAATATGTGCATTTAAATAACCGCCGTCGCTTATTTGAATAAAGCAGGTTAATTCGCTATGTATCAAAATAAAACAACCGTGCTTAGTTGCCATTAACACAGAATTCAAATGTCATTAACAGTTGAAAATCAATGTAATTAAAAGGTCATTCGCACCAATTCAAAAAGGTCCTCCTACGATAGTATATATTGAACGTTAACACCTAGTTTGCGACGTCTAAATAGCTAATAATGGATGCGTGTATATGTCTAAATTGGGTCTTTTTGGCTCAGCCGTACATTTAACATACCTTAAAAAATATTTATATTCCCTAGCCTCCTTGAACGTTAACACCTAGTTTGCAACGCCAAAATTTAATTAAGGATGCGTGTCTGTTTAAATTGCGTCTTTTTGTCTCAGCCGTACATTTAACATACCTTAAAAAATATTTATATTCCCTAGCCTCCTTGAACGTTAACACCTAGTTTGCAACGCCAAAATTTAATTAAGGATGCGTGTCTGTTTAAATTGCGTCTTTTTGTCTCAGCCGTACATTTAACATACCTTAAAAAATATTTATATTCCCTAGCCTCCTTGAACGTTAACACCTAGTTTGCAACGCCAAAATTTAATTAAGGATGCGTGTCTGTTTAAATTGCGTCTTTTTGTCTCAGCCGTACATTTTAACATACATACCTAAAAAATATTAATCTTCCCTAGCCTCCTACTTTAATATAATCCAAAAATTATCAGCACTACTTACAGTCTGTAATGCTTGTGTTGCTTGCAGCACTAATGATGGCCCGCCCAGCGCGGTCATCATTGCTGTCCTTGATAGACAAGCTGGAATATTTAGGTGTTGGGGGCGTTTATACATGACGTAGTTATTTGACAAGTAGGTATTTGGCTACAGACCTATCAAGATGTCATCCCACTCCACTGTACTCCATTCCATTCCACATACAAATAATTAAATTAATTTAACTAATTTGACCTTATAATGTCAAACACGTAACACGCCCATACAGGACCATATTATTTATCTGTAATTATGAAAATTACTAAAGACTAAAATTATTATCGTAAAACATAGTTTTTATACAATAACTAGGTACTTTTTAAGATAATTATTAAAGTTTTGAGAATATGATTCAGAGCGCCTTTCAGCGTGCTTCATAAAATCGAATTTTTTACTTATTTTTGACACTTACTGATAAAACACCACGAAATTTTGAAGACATGTTCTAGTTATAAATACCTAGGTCTGCAGTGTGTCAGGTTTTCTGTTAACTTTTTTAGTTCAAAATTAATACAGTTCTAGTTTTTCATACAAATGGTTTACAAAAAAGATTTCTTGTTAATACAAACATTTTACAAGATTTTAGAAAACCACAGTCTTCGGCTTCGGATTATGACTAAAAAATTACACAGTGATTGATCAGTAAATATCAAAAACAAATGAAAAATTTGTTCTTAAGGGTTTAGCGATAACAACCTTTTCGAACCGAGCCAAAAATTATTTGTCTTGTTTGGTAAGGAGTATTTGGCCCCCAGACAACCTTTAGGTACTATAGTTACTAAACACATACGAGTTGGTATTGTATTAATCCGCTTCATACGTTTTGATTACAACAGTCTAAAGGGGTTGTGTTTAGTTTCCAAATTTACTTTTAAGAAACAAACAAACAAATTAACACTATCAATTTATACCTACGTTAATATGTATGTAATTATACCTACGTACATATAAATTATGATATCACAATATGATAGCGATAAAATTTCAGAAATTATGTAAAAGTGAATAGATCAAAATGTGATACAACACATATATATTGCTATTGCTTCGCACAAACAATAACCTCCCTCCTACGCTAGCCGCCTTTGTAGTCGGGCAAGTACATATACTGACTCAGAGGAACTTGTAATAAAACCGCCCAATAATCATAGAGCTGTGTCTAGAAGTGGCTTTCAAGTCGCAGCCGAAACATTCAATTTATTCATACAGTCGTCATCGCCTTTAATAAATCTAAAAACGTCAAACAGTCAAATATATGACTGGCTGGTCAAACTCCTACTTAACACCTTCAGAGGCGGACTATAACAATAAAATAAAAATAAAATAAGGTTTTTAGGCTGTGGTTGAAATTGTGCGGTTTCACCCGTAAAAATCATTGTTGCAGGGGCGAGTTCAGAAGCTACAACCGAATTGATAAAAAATTTCGGTTAGTCATGATCTATTGAGTATATTGAGCTGTCAAATTCCTTATTCCGAGTGTTCGGTTACGCTATTATGTTTTTAGAAGAGCGGGCAAAGTAACTTCAATAATATGACAACTTTCCTGTTTTCACATCTTTTTCTATTCCTTATTAGAATAATCACATATACCAACCGGTTTTTATTGGTAATATAGAAAAAGCTTAAGTGTTGCTAGGGTGACTGACAAAATTGATACAAAAATAGTACCAAAATAATTTATAATACGAGATCTTCTTCACAATGGGTAATATATGAATTTATATAAACCTGACTCAAATTCTCTGTGCAAATCTTGTAAACATAACCTAACTTTACTAAATGTTCACTTTTTCTGGTAATTTAATCATAAATCATTAAAATACTTACATGATTACCTTTATTGTCACATTCTTTAACTGGTTTTCGAATCACGACTAATCTACAAAATTTCAAATTTACAATGAGAAATATTATACGTATTTATGTATATGTTGCATAGACTTACAAAGCGAAAGACGCGTGTCAAGGTCATTTTTGTTTACACGAATTACAGAACAGATTCTGAGTCCGGTTTAGTTAATTTGTGACCATGTTTTCTTAATCTTCGGGATAAATTAGTTAATTATAAGTATGTTTTTTTTTCTTTTGGTTAGGTATATATCAATATCATATATATCAATTAAAAAAAACCTGTGTCCAATCCTGACTAACTTCTCGTAGTTTGTCCCTAATTGGCAATGGGGTATGTATATTGTCCTATTCCTGGTCTTTTATTTATCACTTATTACTATAAAGCTGGTATTTATGATTAATGGATGGCCCATATAAACCACCACCTTAGTCCAGATACATGCTATCATACGCAGTGTTGCGTCGATGGGCTCCTCACCACCTGTCACGTAGGACTACAGATGTTGGTGAATAAGAGAGTAAAACACTCACATAATTTCCACACCCGTTTCCAGCCACTGATTAACCCCTTCGGGAAACAAAAGCCGTGAAGATAATACACCTAATTCTGTATATCTAGCCAAGCTTTATATCAATGGCAACTTTACCCTAAATAAGAGGAATGCACCTTTGTGCAGGGGCCTTTCTACTTAGCATCGTAATAGGTGGGGTTGTCAGATGCTTAGTAACATAACCCTAGTTTAAATTTTGATAATAAATGCTGGAAGAAAGTTAATTACCGTGAACAAAAGGGGAGGGTTGCCGTAAAGACGAGACTTCTGTATTCAGATATCAAATGTTAGATAGTTTTAGTTAAACCGTCTAACTACGGCTAAATTTGGTTATCGGCGTAGGATTCTTTGATTATACTAAAGAAGTTTGTTTTAGCAAGCCCTAGCTGCAGCTATAGTTCGTTAATGGAATCCGGTTATAGTTAGTTCCGCGTGAACTTTCCGGGATAAAAAGTAGGCTCTTCTCCGTATCTTCAACTATCATTGTTATTCCTGCGGGAACTTTTGAATTTTCCGGGACGGAAAATAACCTATGTCCTATTCCAGGATCTAGCCTATGTGTGCCAAGTTTCATCCCCATCCAGTGGTTGAAGCGAGATAAAGTAACAAACATCCAAACTTTCGCATTTATTATATGAATGGGATAGCTAATTTTGCCAGTGGCTCCACTTGCCCTTTATTTGGTTATCGGTCAACTCCTTAATTACTAAACTAATGAAGTTTGTAAAAGCAAGCTATGGTTAGTGTAAGCTCGATCATAGTTATTCCCGCGTGAACTTTTTAATTTTTCAGGATAAAAAGTATCCTATCTCCATAAATATTTCATCAAAATCTGCAAGGGGTTTCAGTGTGAAGAGGTAACAGAAATACAGAGTTACTTTTACATTTATAATATTAAAATGAATATGTATATTTGTCTCTATATTAGATTTGTTAAGTAGACTTCAGGTGACATGTCAAATCAACATAAAAACTGATATATCTGCAGTTCAGCCGTTATATTAATCCGAATCCTGTCCGTACACTGATTTTACTTTTCAACTAACAATTGGACTTTCCGGAATCGAGGCTTGTTTCCCGGAAATATCAATAAAATAAAAACACTTGTGAGCTTAAATTAGACTATCTGTTGTTTTATTAGGGTTCCGTAGCCAAATGGCAAAAAACGGAACCCTTATAGATTCGTCATGTCTGTCTGTCTGTCCGTCCGTATGTCACAGCCACTTTTTTCCGAAACTATAAGAACTATACGGTTGAAACTTTGTAAGTAGATGTATTCTCTGAACCGCATTAAGATTTTCACACAAAAATAGAAAAAAAACAGTAAATTTTTGGGGTTCCCCATACTTAGAACTGAAACTCAAATTTTTTTTTTTTCATCAAAGCCATACGTGTTTCCCATTAAAAAATGATATTGAGGTTTCTAATATCATTTTTGTCTAAGTCTTTTCTTGCTTGCCCGAGAGACACTTCCAAAGTGGTAAAATGTGCCCCCCCCCCCCCCTGTAACTTCAATTTACCTTTCATTCAATTAACTCAAATGTAAAAATAAAAAAAAAACTTTTGTTTGTGTTTGTAAAGTACGTAAATGGTGGTAGGTACGGAACCCTCGGTGCGTGAGTCCAACTCGCACTTGGCCGGTTTTTTATAAAATTAATACATAAAACTTTCCAACAAAAAATTATATCCACAAAAAAAACTAAAAAGCAAAAAATAAAATAAACCTTCCCATTGGTCAGGGATTCCCAAAGTGGTCGATATCGACCCCAATTTCCCAGGGGTCGACATAAACGAAAACTGATTTTCAATTAACACAAGTTCTTATTTGAAACTTTTAAGATGCTGTATAAGTTGTGTTACGTGTTATAAGAACTTGTTATGAAAATGACTAATATTTTAATGTTTTTTTTTTTCAAAATATGATTACCTACATAAGTATATCTTACGTAATTTGTATCAATATTTTTTAGGATTTTTAAAGTAACTTAGCTATGGGCGTCTAAGGTAACAGTTGATTTTGGAAAAGGGGTCTCTTGCCCAAAAGAATTTAGGAGTCCTTGCCATAGGTACTTACTTAACAACAAAGCTCCTTAACTAATACCTAAGTAACTCATCTTCAGTCGAGGCAATCAATTCCAAAAAAAAAAAAGTAGACTAGTAGTAATTCTACACACATATCTTCACTTCAAATTGTCGATATGTGTCTCGACCATTTTCTAGAGGAAAAAAGATAAATTAAATAGATAACGAGCGCCGTAAGCTGTCTGCAATTTAACTCAATGGGAGCGGTTCTATCGTAGAGCAGCGGGTAATATGATAGAATCCTTTCTACAAAATTGCTCCAATTACTAGACAAAACAAACGGATTCTAAACAAGCTATTTTGATGAGAACCTGTTTGATGAAATTAACCAATTAATCTTTTCCGAAGATAAGGCTGTTTCGATCAAATTTTCGAATCTAAGCGTGTGTGAAATTGCGCGAGTTCATGCCAAGAACACATTTAATGCTTGTAGGCAAAAAGTATAGCCTGTCGGGTTATGTCATTCATCCAACAGTGAATTTAGCAATTCTGCAGACAGCAATGATAGTAATTCCCAGTATTCTCACCTGTGTAAACAACATTCGCATACCTACATACTAAACTCATACATTAGCCGTCACGTTTGCTATTTACAGTTTATGTATCAGAATACTCTGCTATGTGTTTTTTAGCATCGGCGAGGTCAATGAAGAAATCAAGTTTTAATAGGTTTCTTACAAACTATACAGACGTGTTTTTTTTTTGAGCCCTTTGTTTTTATATCACTACATTGTTATTTTTAGGGTTCCGTAGCCAAATGGCAAAAACGGAACCCTTATGGATTCCTCATGTCTGTCTGTCTGTCGGTCCGTCCGTATGTAACAGCCACTTTTTTCCGTAACTATAAGAACTATACTGTTGAAACTTCGTAAGTAGATGTATTCCCCATATGGTTCCCCATACTTAGAACTGAAACTCAAATTTTTTTTTCATTAAACCCATAGGTAAGTGTGGGATATCTATGGATAGGTCTTCAAAAATGATATTGAGGTTTCTAATATCATTTTTTTCTAAACTGAATAGTTTGCGCTAGAGACACTTCCAAAGTGGTAAAATGTGTGTCCCCTCTAACTTCTAAAATAAACCACCGAATATTGGTTTGAACGAGATCTAGCAAGTAGATTTTTTTTAATACGTCATAAATCGTCAACCGCAATTTACCTTTCATTAAATTAACTCAAATATAAAAATAAAAACATTTAATTTTTACAGATAATGGTACGGAACCCTTCGTGTGCGAGTTCAACTCGCACTTGGCCGATTTTTTTTTAATAATAATATTATATATACGCTATACTATTAGTATAATATATATATGATATACACTTGTATTGAAAGGGAATTACTAAAGGGGTAGATAAGTAGCAAGCGACACAAAGTCTGTATGTACACTATAAAGACTTAGCAGGCCAAGGTAGAAATTTGTAGGTTGATATATGATGTACGTTATAAATATAATACATCTCAGAAGTTCTTAAAGGGAGTGATTGAGCTTTAGATAAACAGAAGAAGCATTTGTTTTTCTGAAGATGCTAGTGAGGAAAAGTAAAACACTCCTAAAGTAGTAAAGAAGTAGATACTATCAAACTGTTTTGTTCTTTAGTACGAAACTTTTATAAAAAGTTAAAAAACATATTTGTAAAAATACTGTAACATTATTTATAAGCTCGGGAATTGAAATAATGTGGTTTTAATGCAATCTAAATAAAAAAAAAAAGCTACTGTGATTTTTCGCATGAGGCCGCCATTAAAAAGTCCATAAAATTAAAGTGTGTTCAAGTCAATACTTACTTTGTTATACCGCTACATTTCTGTTTTTTTTTTCTAACTACTGGCTGTTGTTGGCCGCAGATGGCCTTGACAACTACACGCGGACCTACTTTTGCTGCGAAAAGTTGGGGCGGTTTGCACAAGGGTGACCTGGTAGCGAACGTCGGTTTGGGCAACCGCTCTTAAAAAAAACTAAATCTGATTAAAATTTACCGCCGTAACAAAGGCATTCTGAAGAGAAGAAACGGCAAGAAACTCTTCAGCCCTCGCCTATTATTGTTTAAATCTAACTAGTCAAAGCGCCCGGGTATATAAGCGAACCTAGTATACCCGGTATGTCGCGCTTGAGTGTGTGTGTTACATTTCTGTAAATAACAACCGCAGAATAAATAAAAATAGATACTAACCCACAGCTATTTGTGGGTTAATCTTTCCTTATACGTAAAAAAATCCAAATCGGTTTATAACTGACGGAGGGCGAATAAAAAATCTACCGAATTGAGAACCTCCTTCTTTTTTGGAGTCGGCTTAAAATGACTGTATTTTAGGCATATTTTTTTATTGCATTAAATTAGAAGCTTGATAATTTTACAACTTTAAGTGACCGTAGACTTAAGTATTTGATATTAATTTCAACTTGATACCTTCACGCGTTCTAGAGTATAAGGGTCTTGACAGGCAGACCAGACAGATGGACAAAATCCTATATCTCCTATAAGGGTTCCCTTTTGCCTTTCGAGGTACGAAAAAAATGATAAAAACAATAAAAAATGTTAAACTCGCGTCAGGATCACGTTACCTGATCGAAAATTCGTAAGGGAACTCGCGTCAGGACACGTGACCTTTATTTACATTAGGTTAGTTTTTATTTTTAGTATATGTCGATTATGAGTAGTACAGGAAGGTTGGATATGGGTTTTTAATTCTATGATAGATTCAGATGTCAAATATACTACGTCAAAAAAGTAAATAAACAAACATTATTATTTATAGTAAATAAATATGTATGCGAAGTGATTGAAAGTAAATAGCTAGTTTGTTTTCACTTCTGCCGGCACTCCCGGAGTGCAACCTGTTTTTTCATTAATCGAGTTTTCACGTTTTTTAGGGTTTGAACCATATCCCGAAGAAAGGTTATTAAATTTTAGTCGAATCTGCTCAGCGGATCCAAAAAAACCTTTGCCAAAAAAATATATTGAGTTTTTTCAGCGATAATTAAGGGCAATTTACCGTGAATGCAGAATGGTATACCAAGCTTATGTCATAAAATATTATTTTTATACATTACATGGTAATAATAACCAATATGATATAATAATATAATCACACGGATAGATGGTAATAACTACGCCCGAGGAACTATACCCGTATTTACATTACTGATAGGCGTAAATGTAAACAAATCTATATAAATAAACTGTAAACTATGTCTTGTGCTAAAAATATATCAATGAGTAAAGATATTTGTTTTCCGTTCTTATAGGACCTAAGTGGTTATAGGATACACACACCTGTGATTAAATAACGTTTTTCTGAATTTTTATTTGTCTGGAGAGGTTCTGAAACAGCTGGAATAAAAACAAAGCTTTAACTGATTATAGTCGTCATAATTTGTCGACCATGTCTAGTACCGTATTGGTAATTATGTAGGAAGGTGAAATACTTTTTGAGACCTGTTAAAAGTCCGTCCCTTGTACATTTTAACGCATATGGACTTAGTCGGATAGTCTTCAAAAAACATATTAATGTTTTCATTTTTCATCTCTATTTTAGGTACTAAAAAGTATTTTGGCTCAGGTACCTCTTTCTCTATTTCAGAGCGAAGTTCAACTACCCCAGCTCAACACACTGCTATATCTTTATAATCTTCTTACATACACCATACACTAACTATACAGACAGGTTCGATAAATGTATGTAATAATGTTAAGTTGAGGAAACTCTTTAAATGCCCAATTACAACGTGTTGGCTAAATCGACGAACGTGGATACGCATGCACGCAATTTACATACACAGTAATGATATGTGTAAATCGTAGGTATGTATCCTGCTAAATACAATAATACTTAACCTAACCTTTGGGTGAGACAAACATTATGCACGTGAGCCATTTCCCAATTTAAGAAAATAGTGCATAACAATCTAGATTAGTGTGAAAGGATAGAGTAACGATGTGAAGTAGCAACATGGGTAATAGTCTTTTTGGAACCATTCTACCTGTACACTGAAACCTCTCTGAACAAACACGATATAAAATGATGTGTGACGTCCGACAACATAAAAAGATAAATAATGATAAATGAATACCAGTTTTAATATTGCCAGAGGAACAAAAATGATTAATTGGTATAAGAACAGCCTATTAACTTAAAAAGTAACTTACCTCTCGAGAACGACTGTAAGTTAGTAAGCTACTAAAAACAAAGTTGTGATACACATATTAATATTTATTTTTTGTTTTTATGTAGCATAAGGGGCGCCCATGTGAAGCATTAAATACTTGTCGTCAGTACTTACGTCAAGAACTTATCTAATTAACTAGTCTATCTAAACTAGTCGAGACTCTTCCCAATAAGCTCCTACACGGAAAAAAAAAGAATAGAATAGAATAGAAAAAATTTATTTGCTAGAATATGGTGTATACATAGATGAAATATAATTTGGAATAGGTTCAGCATATTTTGCCGTTTCCAGCGTGCAAATCTTTTAACATGATAGAATAATAGTATTGTCTACATTATGATTAATTAAATTACAGTATAACATTGGAATTAATTAATTATATTACAAGTAAATATAAACAAAAAAAAAATTAAATTATACTTGCATCTTGTAACGTACAAGCTACATTATAGAACATATTTTAATACACATTAATAAAAAGAGAAAAGAAATATACAATCAGGTCAATATAATGTCAAAAAATTATTTATCAAGTTAATTGGATATAAAATGTCAGTTAGTTTAATTATTTGCAGTCTAAAATTTATTATTAATATACGCACTAATTTCATAATAACATTTATTATGTAATAATTTAGAAACTTTGTGCTTATATTGGTTAAAATTTACATCTTTAATATTTTCAGGTAGCTTGGATCAATGCAAATTGCTTTGATTTAACGCAATCCGTGATTTACATACGAGGAACAATATATATTCTCAAATGTAAAATATAATATTGTTTGGATTTTTGTATTAAGTTGAAACATTTCAATTAGTGATGAGCAATATTGGTCTTGGTCTTGCTGTCTTGGTCTTGGTCTTGCGAAAAAGCAAGACCAAGACCGAGACCGAAACCATTCTTCGACTTGCAAGACCAAGACCAAGACAATATGGAGAAGAACAAGACTAATACCAAGACCGACTATGCAAGACCAAGATTAAATACGCAAGACTCAACCAAAATTTCTTTTTCACAATAACTCGCCTTTTTCTATGTGAGATAAAATATTTATATTTAAAAAATACCCGCCTGCTAAAGAACGCAAAAAAGTACTGAAATCTAGAATTATATTCAGCAATACTAAATACTAAATTTTTAAAGTGCAATAAAATAAAGTATTTTACAAAATAATGATTGATTTTAAACTATCTATTCACAATCCATCTTTGAATAACAATAAGAAATAATATTTTAATAAACTATTTTTAATTCAAAGATAGTAAATTTAGGTTTAAAAATGTTTGTTGAATAAAAATAAAATGTTTACAAAATGTTTTGAAAGATGTTCGTTAAGAAATTATGGCAAGACCAAGACTAAAACCAAGACCAAACAAAATACAGCAAGACCAAGACCAAGACTAGGTAAGCAAGACCAAGACCAAGACCGAGACCAGACAGATTTGAGCAAGACCAAGACCAAGACTGAACAAGCAAGACCAAGACCAAGACCAAGACTGTTCTTGTATTGGTCTTGGTCTTGCTTTGCTCATCACTAATTTCAATCTTTGATGAAGACTGCATAAATTGCTTGCTTTAATACAGTGATTTACTTGTTTTTACAATAACGGTAGTGTAGAACTAACAATATAAGAATTTTTGTATTAAGTTAAAACATTTTATCTTTGTTGAAGAATGCTTATATTTTTTGCTTTAACACAGTGATTTACTTGTTGTTATAGTAACGGTAGTGTTGAACCAACAATATGAAATTCTTAAACACTCATTGTTATCAAATGAACAAAAATGATATTCTTATTTGAACAATATCATATTTTTGAAACAAAATATAGAGATATTCTTATTTGAAAAATATCAATTTTTTAAAACTAAATATAAAGATATTCTTATTTTAACAATATCATATTTTTGAAACAAAATATAAACATATTATTATTTTAAAAATATCATATATTTGAAAAAAAAAATGTTGACAATATACTGCGGTTGTATGTTGTACTGTAACAGTGTACCCCAACGAGGTGGAGTACGCTACCACAATAGAGGTTAATCCAGGATGTAGTCACCAATACGTCCCACCAGTGGTGGAAGTGCTTAGCAAGCTATATCTTGGTAATTTCAAGTTTTAAATAAAAAGGTCTACACGCAGATGTGATATATTTCTCCCATATATAAAACCATAGCGTGTTCTATTATAATAAAAGCGCCATCTCTTAAGTCACAGAACTAATAATCTAAGTTGTGTCACAGAATATTATATTCTTCATTTAGAAAAAAATAATTATATTGAGTAAACACGCGTAAATTATTAAATTGAGAATATAATGTTTCAAATTAAAATACGTTGGTTTGTTTTGATCCAGGAAAAACGTGTCTTCGTTTAAAAATAACTAATGTTGATTAAACATGCCAAACCGAGCTAATTAAGAATATCATATTCTTCATTTGAAAAAAAAAAACTATTGAGTAAACAAGCGTAAATTGTTAAGTTGAGAATATGATGTTTCGAATAAAAATACGTTAGTTTGTTTTGGTCCAAGACAAACGTGTCTTCATTTAAAAACAACTTATGTTGACTAAACGCGCAAAACAGGGCTATTTAAGAATAATATTCTTCGTTTGACAAAAATTCGTGTTAGTTTAATGTTCGTGATATGCTATTTGTTTAGAGAAATCGATAGTTTTTATGGTTTGACCACTTATCGGAGTTTTCATGAAAGAAAAATTGTCTTGAGGTTATAAAAGTTTGAATTTAAATGAGCATATGATATTCTTTAGATTCAAGGATTAATCACTTTTCTGCCCAAAACAAGTTTGCTCTCAGTTTAACATTTTCAATTTTGTAAAGTGTACCAATATATTATTTGTTTTGAAATATTTATAATAAAGATGTATAATGTATGAGTATTTCATTTTTATTTTGAACCTATATTAGTAAGCATAACAAAGATTATTCTCGTACCTAATAATATTCTTGAATGCTAAGATTTACTTTCTTCTCAAAAGATGTTATGAATGTTTTGTGAAAAATAAATCGTTGTATCAAAAGTATTTCCCAATTAATTGATGGTTTTAAATAAATATGTGCTATAACAAAATTAATGTATTTAAATAAGTTAGCTATAATTCACTCTAAATCTAAACGTACTTAAGTTAAAAAATAAGAAATTAGAAGCAAATCAGATGAAGCATTTTAACTTAAGTCTATAAATATTTTGGTAGAAACTAAATATATTCTCGTTTTAACAAAATGTGTTTTGAAAATAATCTAAAAATATTTATTCTTAGTTTTACAATATCGTCCTCTTCACTTAATGATTAATGTTTTGTTTTTCAAAAAATTTAAATTTTCTTAACAGAGTATCAGAATGTCTTGGTTTAAGTAATTTACTTAGAACAAAAGAAAAAACAACAATATGTTATTTTATATTCAACTAAGCCAATTGCATTGACACAAGTATATATATTCTTGTTTCAATAAAATGCGTTTTGAAAATAATCTAACAATATTTATTCTTAGTTTTACAATATCGTCCTCTTCACTTAATGATTTATGTTTTGTTTTTCAAAGAATTTAAATTTTCTTAACAGAGTATCATAATGTCTTGGTTTAAAATAATTTTCTTAGAACAAAAGAAAAAGAACAACAATATTTTATTGTATATTCAACTAAACCAATTGCATTCACACAAGTATATATTATCAAGCCAAATGAATATTTACTTGGAATCCCTGACAATATTTACTGTCTTGGATCTACAAATCTTTTTTTTTTCCGTATAGTTGCGAAGTCCTACTTGCATAAATAAACAAATCTGTCTAAAATCTACAATTTCAGACACATACATTTTAAACTTCATATGAATTTTAAGTTTTATTATTCAAATGGAAATTAACATTTGACTTGTCTCTACGATGATTTTTCTAACATATAATAGCAATGATTTCGTAAATCTTCGAATTCACAATCACCAAGACAGTTCAATTCAATTCTAAATAGTTACCTTTCGAGTTAATAAATGCCAGAGTGTTCAATTCAAACACAAATTACATTTTCACGACTACGCAACAAACAAGAAGTAGAAAAAATCAAAAGCAATTTCGTGACCTAGCACGCTATTATGTTCCGTGGCTTAAGTGTGCGTAGTACCGACCGACCTGATATCATCGAGTGATAAAAACTCGACATTCATCACGCAATAATACCATACTCATTAGCTTGTTTGAGCAGGTACATACATACGTTCCTTCTCCATGCTACGAGTATTATTTGTAGCTAGGGTTGCCATCCGTCCGGGTTTCCCCGGATCTTTCCTAGTTTGGATGGCGTCCGGGGAGCGTCCGGACGGGGTTTCATTTATAGTCCGGGTTTAAAAGTTCCTTAAAACTTTAAGAATCTTTTGTTTGATAACAGAGTAGAAAATGTAAGACTGCAAACAGTTTCTTAAAACGTTTTGTTTCTTAAGAAGACTAAATTTAGTTTATTTTCTTAAAAAAGAAACTGTTGACATGTCCGAAATCCGGGGTTTTTACACTTTTTGTGCTAGTTGCCAGATTTTAGAGATAAGTACCCTATTTGTAGCGGACTATAAGTGGAGCACTGGACTGGATCATATGACTTTTCACATGCTACTCATAAAACGTTCGAGTTTTGTTCGACTATGTAATGCTCATTAGCATTATTAAGATTTTTTTTAAATCGTGATGTTTTTACAATATCCGTGAATCACAGCAGGCCCGTTATCAAAAATCAGTGCTGTGGGCTGGCCTTATTATTATGGTCAAGTAAAATCACAGATAATAATATATGTCCAAGCGTAATACGAAGCAAAAACCTATTAGGCTTTACAAGTAATAGATGTTTACTACAATCTTATAAATTTTGTGTTTGTCCAAAAAAGTTTTTCTTTCTTCTATTTTCCTCGTTGTTTAAAAACTGTTGTAGGTAATTTGAGTAAAATAATGTACCTATACTTTGCTTTTCCTTATTAGGTACTACCTGCCCCCACAAACGTTATCCTATCCGAATTTGAAAAACAATAATCACATACAAAAAAAACACTGTGTTCCTTTTTCCAAATTTTCCGGTTTCCAAGCAACTTTCCCAATTTTTCATACGATAAGGTACCATCATTTAAAAAATATCCAAATCTCTTTAGGCTTTTTCAAGTGATGCGCATTTATTTTTTATTTTTATAATAGATTTTACTCTATCGTCTTGATCTTTATATGTAAAAATGAAAGCCTTAAACCGGAAATTGCTTATATTTTTACGTGAATTCTATGAACGTCTTCCGTGTCGTATCGGCGGGCAATCCAGAATAAACCTCCTTAAGAATCATCGATTTCACAAAAAAAATGGCGAAAGTAGCCTGATTTCTACTCACCTTTTTTTCTTATCATGGAGAATACAGGTATTTTCAAGGTTACCAAAAAAGATCAAAATACCAGAGAGATTGTCAATAACCGCAAGAACGGCAACTTGATATGTGTTTCTTTTGTCTTCTAATTATCAAAATTAAAAAAATTGACAGCAAACATTAACGCAGATAACACAGACTCTTATTTTTGATTCAGTCAGATGATAATGGTATTTTTTAGTTTCTGAAATATTCAAGATTGCGTAAAATTTCTTTCACTTATTTTACTACCTTTTTGTTTTCTGTTGCCATCAGTAAATTGATGACAGAAATATAAATAAACTAAATTCGTCATTAATTATAGTACCGTAATAAATAGGAACAGTCCGTGATCAAAACAAATACCTATGTTAGTACAACCATATTCCTTCTCACTCACTCAATCACTCTGCATCAGTGATATACCTAAAAGATCCAGTTCCAAATGCCATTTGAGTTCGAAACTAAAACCTGATCGAATCCAGTTTACACAGCAATTAATTTGAGGGTATTACTCTTACATGGTGAATCATAATGATCGAGGTAAACGACCTATGACCAAATAATACCCCGATAAAGATGTGTGCATACGTAAAGTGTTAATTTTGTCACCTCGTCGAACGCGCTGCGCCATTCTATCTATCTAGTATAATCTCAGACTGTTCTTCAATAATGCGTCTGTCATAAATATTTATATTTAGCTTGTCGAGTGTGACTTATTAAAGATTTGTGTCTAGAATTACTTTTTTTAGTTTTGAAGTGAAAACCTTGAAAACTGAGGCTGATCGAAAATTCGCAAGACGGAAACCATAATGCAACGCCATAATAGGATGATTGGCAAAATAAAAAGATTGATTTTGAAGTGAAAACTTCTTTAGCGGCGTTGTGCACTATTTTTGTGATGGGTAAAAAATGTTAAACTCTATAGGACGAATAAAAGTAAGAGGAAATTGGGTTAGTGAAAAGATGAAAGTGCGGATTAAACATGTTAAAATAGGGTCGTTTTGTTGACGAGCATTATACGCATTGAATGCGCTCAATGCTGTCTAATGCGCACATTCGATCGTTTTGTTGACCTTTCATGTGTCTATGTCGCGTCACAGCTATTTTTCTCAGCAAATTTTACTCCAAAAATGGTAAATTTTCATACAAAGCAACCCCTATTTTACCCTCTTTACTTTAAGGATATCTTCCTAAACGGCTAAAACGATGTGAGTGATTTTTTTTCTGAAAATTTCAATATGTCCCTGAAAGGTTTGAAAATTCAATTGGACTTGTTAGATGGCGCTGCAGCCAGTGTCATTGATCTTCTCCTAAACGACAGGGAAATTTTTAATTGTACAATATACAAACCGACTTGTCTGAACATGCGTTGACGCACAGCCTTAACCGCTGGGTTCAAAACCTTTATTTTCAAGAATTTACCTAAATGCCCTTATCATACTTTCTGCGGTAATTAAAATAAGAAAATTAAATAAAAACAATGTTTATGATAAAGTAATAGTACTCATAAATAGGCCTTCATTCAATACGAACTTCCTATTTACTATCAGAACTACTTAGCACAATACATAGTACAATAAATAAATATAATCAATTTGTTAGTTAGTTTATTCGACCTCCAAAAAACAGCAAAACAAAAACCAAACAACAAATTTGAAGTGCGTAGTATATTATTGCTGTATGAACATTAATTATCTACCGGGCACAATTACAACAACACGTGAGTACTTTGGTCATTGAATTTGGTACACGAGAGCTATTAGTAACTTGTGTAGTACATAACTAAAGTAATTTGCATAGTAATTGTTTCGTACAAGTTAACTGGACGTGAACAAGTACCTATGTATCTATCTGCTTCGTCATTAGTTAGCTACAAAAATTGCCAACCAACATATTTAAGTCATATTGATGTACTGTCTATCGTAAGTTACGTACTCTGTCCCACTTTTTTAGTATTGATGTCTTTTCAAGTCGAACAGTGTTTAAAACTAACTTGTTTTAATATAGCATTAAAACAATTTTGTTTATATATATATGTATACGTATAACGTCATGTTTTTTTATACGGATGGGGTAACTGACTGGGATATCACCCAGATCATAATGTGGGGTACAAGCTTGTTTTACTAACTTTCGTCCTCCGCAAACTGTCATCCGCCCATCGTCGCAAACTGCTTTATAAAGGAGCACAGTATGTAAACTTGCGAAAAAATAAATTAGAAGCGTCAATCAGCAACTGCTGACGAGGGCGACTGAACAGTATGCACCGCTCGCCCTCGCCTAGATTTCGACCCTAATTAGGCATGTGTACCCACTCGTCCCCTTAAAATTGATGAAGTGGACTATGCCCCTGATTGTCAATAGTAAAAAGTACAGTCAAAGTGATAAATAAAACGTCTTTTAGAATCTGAAATAGAATAATAGGAATCAAAATAGATACATGACTTTAATAGTGTTCTAAATAGTAATACAATACGTAAATAAGTAATAAGTGAAAACTGAATAAAGTGCAGTAACGAGATTCTACATATAATGGATTTTCTACCAGTTGACCTATACCGTGACCTATTCACGCAAAGTGCAGTTTCAATGGCAATTCCTCCCGCGAACGCTTAGGCTGTGGAATGAGCTCATTGGCAAGGTTTTTCTAAGGACTATACAGTATCGGGTTTTTCAAGAATTGGGTTTTAAACTGTTGGCAACGCGCAAGTAATGCCCCGGTATAACAAGTGTCTATAGGCTGCGGTAACCGCTTAACATCAGGCGGACTCTTAACGTGTTTGCCACCTTAGTGCTGAATAAAAAACTGGTCAAGTGCGAATTGGACTCGAACACCAAGATAATAAAGCGTGCTGCATACAAACGAATTTACCACTTTATTTCTATCATTAATTGAACACCATGAAATTTTAAAGACGTGTCTCTAAAGGCCGCTACACACTCGCGCGTGAATCACGCGCGAATCCGCGAACTACCCGAGTTGCACAAAGGGTTTAGTTGCCGATAAGTAAGTGCCGCGGACGGTTGTCTGTATTTTTATAGTTTGAACGGTTTGAACGATTTGGTTTGGCCGTGCATTGGATAAATTAACTGAAACTGACATTTTAGCGCGCGAATTATACAGTGAAACAGGCGCGAACCTCCGTGAATGTAGAAGACTATTAGTTATTGCCGCGATCCGCGGAATTTTCGCACCTTGAATCACTCGCGCGAGTGTGGAGAGGCTTTAATAATAAATATGTAGGTCTGCAGTTTGACAGTTTTCCAATAGAATGTCTAGTTTATGTATAGTTATAGAGGATTTTAGTTTTTCATACAAATGGTCTCATAATAAGATAAGAAAATAAGTTGATTTATAATGTATTCTTCTTGAAAAGTTGATATGTCTGTACTCCATTGGTGCGTCAGATACCTGAGTTTTTACTAAAAAAAAAACGAAAAAGTCGCGGGCAAAAGCTAGAGTGTCTACAATAAATCAAAAAATGATCACTTCTAGGTGTTACATAAATATTCAATGCCTGGCATTATGCAGGTACGGTTTAACCATTACGTAGTTTTATCGCGCAATCAACAAGCAATCGTCCGTCACTTAACCGAACATAAAATACTAACCAGCCGTTAAACTATCACTTAAAATAACAACACTGCTCGCCGTTAAACGATACTGCCTCTGGACAGTCGACAATAAAAATTGATGTAACGCCGTTCCCACTCACTACGTTGACTGAATTCTAATATAATGTGATACGTGATACTGTTTTCGTATCCAATTTTAATATACTACCAAAGTACTTATATGTCATCGCTAACATAATGCTGATTTTAGAGTTCTGTAGCCAAACGCAAAAAAGGAATCCTTATAGTTTTGTTATATTCGTCCGTCCGTTACGCAAACCGCCTAACATATAACATATGTTAAGAAAATTTAAAAAAAATAATTTATTAGGGATAGTAAAATACTACTTATTATGATATACATTGAACCGCTAATGATTTTGTTTCGCGCATCCTATTATGTGGGTATTATTGAATAGGGCTTCAAAATTGCGGTTCAGTTTTTAAAAATATTTTTGTCTAACATTTAGTAATTGTCCGGTTCTAAAACTTGGCAATTTAAGGCTACGCCTATACCTTATATGTACTGCTAACTGCTTGTTTTTGTAATCGATTACAATATCCTATTACTGCAAGGTTTAGACTGGAAAAAAAAGACAAAAAACATAACTTCTTATTTTACATAGAATATTAAGTAACTATAAATCTAGCAAATTAGAGAAATAGATTTTCTATAACTTATGTTATATAATTTTAATAAATAATTTACCGATTTTACGCCGTCCTTTAATTTGAAAAATAATTTAAGAGCATAAAGCAAATATTTCAAAATAAACACGTATAAATTAATGCAATTAAATCTAGCAGACAAATTAACATCATATCAACACAATCCATCCACTCACTGTTTTGTTCCCATGGAACAAGGCCTGAGGCCTAGTCAAACAAATAAACAAGATAATGCGTTAGCACATTACTTGTATTTCTTCCCACGAAACGATGTCCAACAAAACTGCTCCCGAAAAGACTCAATATTAACCTTAACCTTTAACTTAATGCGGGTCAAGTTTAAAAGAACGCTGTAGGTGCGTGCGCCCGCTGCGTGCGCCTGCCGTTGTGTTCTATCTTGTATCACAGTCTAACTGTAAACATTCTTATAATATGCTATAACGTTTGAAGTTAACAAAAGGGTTGTAACTGGATGGTGTTAAAAAATTACTTAATAAATAAGAAATCATAATAAAATGACTTGCACTTTCTTAGACTGTCTGTTTGTTACTTTGTCAAAATTGTGAATTTTGATTTCCCAATAGTGCCACACAGAATAAATAGTTTTTAAATACTTTTCAAGCCCTCAAGCTCCTACATACATAACTACGTTATGCTATACAAAGCAACGTTGTTCTATACAAAACCACGTTGTTTTATATAAAACCACATTGTTCTATATAAAACCACGTTATAAAAGCACACAAGAAAACAGGTAAATTATTAACATGTGAATTATTCTTCGTATTATTTTGTCAAGAGACTTTCCTTGTGACAAATTTTAAGATTCTTGGTCACCGCGACTGATATCTACTGTAGCACCATCATTTGAACCAATATATGTATATCTCCACAGGTTTTTATTGTACAGATTGGGGTAACCAGCGGCTGTATACACACCTACATCGTAATGTGGTGGACAGCCTCCCTAAATTATAAATAAGGATTTGGGTTCCTTGTTAAGTTAGTCCTTCCAAACGTTACTCACACGAACCATGAACATATTTTATATACCTGCATATTTTATACACCACAAGTGACTTTAGCACAAACTATTTTGTAAGAAAAGCATTATTCCTATTTTAAATCCCATAAAAAGCAAAAAACAAGTCCCTAAATCAGACTTACTGATGGTACATTCAGCTACATGTTTTATTCATCTTGAAGTCGATTGCCAAGAATAAAGACATTTAAATGTGGGTAAAAAGTTCTGTTGGCATCCGAGATTAGGGCAAAGAAACCATAGCTTAATGTTCTGTAAACATGTATGCATGGGCTCAGTATTTAATCGGTTAAAAATGTTGTTTTAAAAAAAACCCTTAGGGCTGGGCCACATCTGACCGATCTTGGGCTGCGTCTTTTCGGTCGCGTAGCTGGACCCACTAACAGATCATTGGTCAAGTTTAAACGGTATAATGTTTTAGAACCTATCTATTCCTCTGCTCGGGTGTTATGTGGCCAAAGATACGCGACGCATCAGGTCAGGTATGAATCATGCAGCCCTTATAGTTCCGTAATTTCGGTATGTCCGCCCAGCCATATACTATAGTTTTGCCCGCAGTTCAAATTCGGTTATCGATGTAGGATCTTAACGGCAATTCCTCAATTATAGAAAAAAAACCAACTCATACTTGACGTTTTCAAGTAGCCTATGTCCGTTCTTGGGACTCAAGCTATGTCCATGCCAAACACCCTAAATTCGGTTATCGGTGTATGATTTCAACGGCAACTCCTCAATTAAAAAAACCGACTTACACTTGACGTTTTTAAGTAGCCTGTGTCCTTTCTTGGGACTCAAACTATCTCCATGCCAAACTTCATCTAAATCTGTGTCGTTGAATAGATCTTCAAAAATGCATTGTTTCCCTGATGTGCATACTTTACGAGGTACCTATTAGATTTCAAAGTTTCAAATTCAGTCATCATCAGTTGTAAGACTGAAGGAGACCATGTCACTTACTTCATGGATCCGCGCATTCTAACGTACCTATATTTCAAAAAATCCTAGAAACATTGGAGTAGCATGTGTACCTAATATCTTTATGCCAAGTCGTAAGGGTTTGACGTCCAGGAGTATATAAGTATTTACTTCAAGGACACGTTACATGACAAAAAAAGAAACTTAGTTCTAACGACCTGGTTCAAAGAATAATAATAAACATAGATTTGGAAACGTTTTTGCGTAACGTAGTTAAATGTACAAAGCTGTGTTACCTTAGTAACAAGTTGCTAAAAAATCTTACAGAAATAGATATCTATTATGAATACTGTTACACAAGTTATTTACAAACTAATGAGCAATAGTCTACTAACTAGTTGTAATGTCGGACGTGATCTATTTATAGCGAGTGGAGACTCATCAATCATTACAGAATGCGTGGTGCTGAGCCAAACTCTAATCAAAATCATATAACGCGAGAGCAAACTCAAACCAAGGGCTTAGGGTCAGTGTCCAAGGAACTTGTAACGGTAGTTGTAGGCATGTTAAAGATTTGTACGTAAAATTGTGGTTTTGTAGACGATTAACAAAAAAACAACAAAATTTTCTGACAAAAAACCATATTGAAATGGTGTGAACTTACAACGACACTAGGGCAAAAGTTAGGTAAGAAAAGTTTGCTGTACTGTAAAAGGTTATGTATAAATAAAGCTGGCATACCCTAACAAAAAAAACTGTTAAGTGCATGTTGGAGGTCGGAGTTTTTTTATAAATCTAGTTTTATTTGACCTTTGTGTATAGATAATTATATCCAATAATCGCAATTATTTTTGGGCTCTTTAGCTTTGGAGGAGGTATTTATGTTCCGTACATTTTGGGCATGTAAAAAAATAGATGCAAGTATATATATTATTACATATATTATTATATATATTACCTATAATAATTTAAAGAAATACTGTAATAAATACTTACATAAATATAAATATCGCTTCACGGGATGTTAAATGTGTAAAACACACAGCAAAAATAAAGGAAAAAAAAAACCTGTCAATTAAAAACGCCTTTTTTCTGTTATTACACACGGTTTACCTGTTGTTACCTAACATGTTGCAGAAGTTCAAGCTGCTTCCGTTGCTGGATAAAGCAAACACAGAACAGATATTCCACCAGATCCATTTTGACGGTGATTCATAACTTACCTGCAACAAAAGAAAACAAATTGTTAAAATGATGATAAACAAGGTTATAGAGATCAGTTGAAGCATGAAAAATAATTTACTGGTTTCCCGCGTTGTTACCCGGGAACTCCGATACAAACTTTCTTTTCCTATTCAACCCCGTATTTTGACATTTATGCGCAAATGCTGAAACAAGAAATTTGTTATATGCTAAGCTACTTAAAGTTTTACGGTTAATCTGGTGGTTTACGAAAATAACCGCAATCCTGTCAAAAAATTCTATTCTTTTTTTTATTTAACCCTCAAACCGAAAACGATAAATCACGTCATTTTTAATTGTGTAAATCAACGAAAATGCCAATTTTTTTGATTTTAGTTTAAAATTCCGGATTTTAATACAAACTTACAGTCCTATTTACCAAAAGGTACAATTGCGGATGTAATTCGGAAAATCCTTTCTCAGTAGATGCGTACTTATATATAAAATAAAACCTTGTTTTATTCTCTTAACACTTTCCAATTTTTCAAGGATATCATTCAAGGTTCTTCTAGATACAGTAGTATCGACTCATCAATACACAGTAGACAGTCACGACTAGAGAACACAGAACCGGAAACCCGAGAGTGATTTTTAAGTCGGTTCTGAGACAGCGAAAATCCGGTTCTTCGGTTGTCATTAAACCAGTAAAAAAAATAACTAATTGTTATCAAATACGCCAAATAATTAGAAACCTTAGCGCCTATGTTGTATATTACATATACTGTCGGTGGTGGATCTGGTAAGTGCATACAGAAAAAGAACATTTTAATATATTAACACTCACGTGAGAGTTGCGGAACCTCAAAAATGACCTTTAAATCTTTCATAAGAATTTGTCTTGGTCATGAAACAATGGAGGTGCATTGATACATAGAAAAACCGATTAGAATACTACAGACCTGACCGACCTGGAGTTTTGGGTCTAAGAGCTGTTGTAGCACCCACTGCATGCTTCAGAATTTTCGCAATAATTGGCAAAGTCATTTACATAAATCTAAAATACATAGATTTGCATGCATAAATTTTGTTATTGATGTTAATAAAACCATTTAGACTGTTAAGCAATGAAAAGCAGTATTTAAAATACCACGTATCTAAGTCGAATACCAACATACTAGATATGTCTTGTTGACTGACTCATTGATCATCTTAAATCTAAGGTACTATGGTGCCAAAAAAGCTTGCGGCCGTCTGATGGTAAGCGGTTACCGCAGCCTATGTACGCTTGCAACACCTGGGTATCACTCCTGGGGGTGGTGATATCATCATTGCTAATAAATTAAATAATCTCACCTATTGAATCAGCTAAAAATGATATGGCTTCATATAATAACTTTATAGACAGATTATTCGGTTATAGACAAAATGCATTCATCTGCCCATAGAAACCTTCAACCAAAAAGAAAACTTGATAGATCCAACAATGCCCAATATGCTTGATTAACAGAAGTACGTGTTTGGCATCACAGCACGCTTTGGGCACAAAATGAACAGGTACAGAAGTGGCGCTCAGGACTTGGAGACAACATAGTGGCTAGCTAAAATTATTGTATTGGAAAGTACCTACTTATTTTGAGGCTTGAAGCATTCTATAACGTGCGCAGGAGTGACACCCGACTGACAAATGATGACGTAAGCAAAGCAACCTGAATAAACAATGTTTCTCACAAACATACATCATGCTTCATCTTAGCAGCTCAAGCGTGAAAATGCCTTTTAAGAACCATTTAATTACGAATGCCATGAACTATTATTTATAGTGTGTTATATAGATAAGTACCTACAACACGTACAGTAGATAGATAGATAGATAACTCTTTATTGATCACCAGTATTTAAAAAGTAATTAACAAAGTAAATATTTAAACTAGGTAACAATTTAGGCGGTCTTATCGCTGTTTAGTGGTTTCTTCCAGACAACCCTGTTCTTATAGAGAATAATTAAATTTTGTGCTTGGTAGGTAGCAACTATATCTTAGAGAATATCTAGAAAATGCAGGGTGTACCATACTGCTATTTCTTATTTAGAACTATACAAAAGAATGTAAACGAAAAAAAACTTATTACTTGAGAATTTTATTATACAAGTAAAACGAAAATACCTATTAAATTATTATCGTAAAAATTTGCTACAAAAGAGCTCCAAGGCAATAATTCATCGCTCGACCATTAAGATGCTGTCAAATCATGACATTTCGTAAAATATGCAAAGTCTAGTGTTGCCAACGAAATCTAGTAGTTTTCTTATGCTCTACCGTAGGAAATTATTCTAGTTGTTTGTTTGTATACACTTTCTTGTATAAAATTAAAAATACAGAAGTTCACTTAAATAAACTAGAAATCAATAATAGAAATCGCTAAATTTGCGTTTTCTTTTCGTTTTGAAACCTGGAGAATCGTTTGCTAATGAATCGCTACTTCCATGATGTATAACGATGGCATGGTCAATATTTTAAATTTTTTAAAGATAGGTTTGCGACTGTCTCTTATATTTATACCTGACATTGCTCTTATGCACCGCTTTTGGGCTCTAAAGACGGCTTCTCTTTCAGTAGCATTTCCCCAGAATATTATACCGTACCTCAAGGTTAGATTAGGAAACTGTCTTAAATTTCCGCCCGTATACAATTCTGGTCTATTTCATACGTAGCGTGCGAAGTAAGTACACGCGAGGAGAGCGAGTCTGGTTCAGTTATAAAATATAATTAATAAATAATTATTTTTCAACATTAGACACAGCGCCGCGCCGTCTGGCCCCAAAGTAAACAAAGCTTGTGTTACGGATACCAGACAAGTGATAAAAATACATATATATTACTTTTTTGTAAATATAACATACATTTCATACATAAATACACCCAGACGCAAGACAAACACAAACGTTTATCACATAAATGTTTGTCCAGTGCGGGCATCGAACCCACACCCTCTGCACGGCAGCCGGCCACTACTAACTAGGCTGAGAGGGAGTCGTTAAAAGATAGTACACGGTAAAAAAGAATAAGTTGAGCCAAGAGAATATCGTTTCATATATGCACCAACGAATATTTACTTTATCTAAGATATTATTTCTCTTAAATATTTAAAATAATATGAAGTTATCACAAGATCAAATTTCATTGAACCAGTAAATAAAACTCTATCAATTTGAAACAATATTTAATTCATTGAAGAAAAAAATGCTTCTTTATTTGAAACACTTAGTTTTCTTGGGCGTAGAACTTCGTGCTTTATTGCACGGAAGAAATTTCTAGTTCACACAAGAGAATAGTGCTCTTAACTAGACTACATCAGCTCTTAAATTAATAACATTATATTTTAGTTTAAAACAAAAAATGTTTCGGTCCAAAATGACATAGTTAACCGTCAAGATTAAATAAAGTTTTTTTAAAAAGCCCTACGCCTCTTTTCTGGAGGCTTGGGCCATATAGGCAGTCTACCCGCACTGCCTTTATATGGACTTTGTCGAGCTATGGTAGCTACTTATTATCGCCTTTAGCTGATTATACAGCGTTATGTTTAATTATAATTGTTATGACTATTTAACGATCCTTCTTAAACATGGAAGAAAAGCGGTCACCCATCCAAATACTGACCACGGTCGACGTTGCTTAACTTCGCTTATCGATTCTGATTGACGAATGCGACTGTTTGCTGAATGCTTGTGGTGCGGCGGCAAAGAGGAGATCTCCTGCCAGGCGAGGTGTTATGCCTGGGGACCGCCGTGGTCCACTTATCTTTCTGTTCGGTTTTCTATATATACTCATGGACAGAAGAAACTTTGATAGCGCGATGTAGGACGCGTGACGTCAGCCTTGCTTGTAGCGGTATGATATGATCCGCTACAAGCTTTACAATTCTCAGAAAATAATTAACTGTAGGTTTCTCGCATAAACTGATACTAATTTGACGCACAAAACCCTACAATAAACAATTATTTAAAATTAAAAGCCAACACGAAATCCTATGAAGGACAGTGATGAGATTCATTCAATTTTGAAAATGCAAGTATTAACTTAAACGAAAAGAAAATTCGTTCAAAGGGATACTAGTTGATTAATTTCAACGAAAATGTTTAATATTTTAAAGCAGGTATTTTATTTGTTTCGACTAAAACAATAGTTTTAGCATAAAATATCAGATTTTGAGTCAAGAATCTAACAAATTCTGTTAAAATTATTATTTTCTCTAATTCAAAACAATATTATCTTAACTGAACATTTCACTGGCTTTGATTTAAGATACAATTATTTTCATCGAAAAATATAGTTTTTAATAAGTGACGTCGCAGATTTAAGAAAACCATGATTTTGGCGCAAAATAAATTATATTAAAGCAAAATATTTTTTAGAAAGAAAATAAAATGTTGCATATAAAAATGTATTTATTTTATACAAGAACATTAAATGTCTTAGGGTATTTAATTTAAGTTTGGTTGATCTAAAACGAACATTTATTTGGTTAAAAAAAAATTTGTTCATACGAAAAGAAGTTTATCAATTTCGATTGATAAAATGATTTTTTTTCTGGGAAATAATATTGCCTTCTGTGAACAAAATATGTCCAAAATAGTTGGATTTCTTGACTGAATGCAAATTACTTTGGTGGAATAGAACTTGGAAACTCTTTTTTTTCCGTGTACGATGCAGCTAAGTATATAATTTACTATCGAATACTTTTGACATCTTCCATTAAATACCACGATATTGATGGTGCTTTAAGCTCATCTGATTTTAATTAATGATTTACGTAATCTGTGATGTGATTAAAATAATTATGTTTGAAGCTACTGTCAGTAGAAACGACCCATTCATCCCAACTTGAATACACTCCGCGGCGCTTCGTACAACATACAAACAAAGTTTGACCTATTTTTGTCATTTACGATTCTTAAAATATTAAATTTTGTAGACATGATCTAAAGTCGAATAATTATGTCCGTAATGGTTTCCCAAAACTTACAAAGAAATAGTTCTATTAACTTGAAATGTTATTTGAGTCTATTTGTATGAAAAAAATAGATTTTAGCTATTTAACCTATACAATTTAATAATAAACTGGTACACTGCAGACCTGAGCAGAGATATTATTTCATAGATTGTGTCTACAAACTTTCATAGTCAAAATATTTATTGGTAAATGGCAAAAAAAAGGTCAAACTTTGTTCGTATGTAGCACGGTATGAAGACGCAGCGGAGTGTATTCCCTTAATGAACAGAACCCAAAGACTTCGTTAACAAAACGCATAATCATTAACTAAGGCATACTTACATTAAGATAAACGTTATTTGCATATGTAATTGTTAAGTAATGGTTTTTATGACTTTTAGATTACATATCACACTAGATTACGAAACTTTATTTACGACTTACTGTAAAAATTTAATTTCAATAATTTTCGTATACGAAATTCGTATACCCAGCGGTTGCCAACTATTTCAAAATAAGTATAAGGTTTTTTTTATGCAATCAAGGTTGCAAAGAAGCTCACGGCCTGCTTGATGTTAAGTGGCTATCCAAGATTCTTTACTTCCATTTCAGAGTGTTTTTTTTATTTTTTTCTTAAACAGAAATATCACAATTATTTTATCTGGAGTGAATATTATATGTTTAACCATAGTCAGATTGTATGTTCTCAGTCTAGAGATCTGGAGGTCTCACTGGTATATGGAAGCTTGTTTTAATTTTTAACAGTAATTATTTGTTAACCTATAAATTAAAAACTTTTTTAATTATTGAATTATGGCACATATGTAATTTTTATCCTAAATCTTGGAACAATGGACCAATAAAGAAAACGACCGACCCTGAAGTGGAGCGGGCTAATTAACGGATACCTATTCAAAATTAAGGGCACGCGTGAGGGACTTACATAATTGAGATTTCTTGCAACCCACTAATAGATAGAGGTGGGGCTCAAAATTGATTTTTGGCGATACATTTTATCAGGTATAAGCCTAACATTTAATGGTCGGCATTGCTTAGTTAAAACACTGTTAATTAAGCATTTTTTTAAACCTAACAAGCTAGCTTTCCGGAAAAACGGGTTTTTGTATATTGTACCTGATTTCCATAGAATTTAGCATTTAATGTTCAATTTTTCGATCGACGAATCCCAGTAAGTTGTACCAAACTTGGCCCTGTTTTTTCACATTCACGTTCTTTGTGTGATTAGGTAGGTATGTTTTACATATACACACACTTAATTAAGACAAATTTTAATTAAGTAACGTATTAAATTTATCGATATTATCTATATAGCAATCACAAAGCTTTATTTTATTGGACATACATTGCCTGCAGCGAGGTACATACTTAGATTTATATCGCCAAAACATTACGAAAGGGTCCATACCTAAAGCGTACACCGCGCCGGCCACTGACATCGAGCGAGCCAAAGGGTATTAAAAAGGTATTTTAATTAACAACAAAAAGGGTTCTGTATGTTGCACAACGCTTGGGTACAGCTTGACCTCACAATAATAAACAATTTGCGAGCAAGCAAGAGTCGCATACATAGTTTGGGTTTGGAGTCCGTAGATCGTGTTAAATTAATTGATTTTGTATTGGAACTAACTACATTGCTAGTATACGTTATATTTTGCATAGATGATAAGTATAACGCCTGTGTGTTGCCGTAACAAAATGGGCGAATAAGTCTAATGCAGTTTCATATACGTATACCTACTGAAGGTACACACATAAAACAAGTATCAAGCTATACATATACAACGTATTAACCATATAAAAATGGTTCGGTAGCAAGAACCGCACGAGCAACTTCTCTTGAGAATGTTTTTTTTATATTTGAGAGTTTTCTTTATACATGAAGATTATTATTGCGTCTTGCTTCTAAATAAACTTGCAAACATTTTCTCACATAACTCTGGTTTTTCTTGTACTTATCCTTATTGAATTAAAATAGGACCAATATTTGAGTTATTCCTTAAGTTCTGAGACCGCTGGACCGATTTTGCTAAAACTCTTTTCAGATCTGGAGAAGCAAAAAAAGCTAACCTACATAAATACAAACACACACACACAGAAATTACTCTAAAAATGAAGCCAAGCGATTCTCCAGGACTCAAAAAGTAAAAAACAAATTTAGTGATTTCGATTTTTGAACCAATTATAATAACTTCCCTCAAGAGAAGTTAATAATAACTTGTATCTTTTGATCATCTTGGTTCGGAACCCTTAAAATGATGACGACTAAGTAGGTGCAACAGTACAAAAACTACACTCGCCAAATTAAAAATTGTGAACTTGCAACTTACAATGACATTAGCGACCAAACACCGCATCAGAAAAGTTCGTTGCACTGTATCAGCTTCTGGCACTCTTGCTCATAAATTAATTTATGTAGATACTAGCTTTTGCGAAAAAAAATAAGGTTATCGGCGTGAGATTCTAACAGCAACTCCTTGATTATACTAAAATAGTTTGTCATAGATAGATAGATAGATAAATAAATTTATTTATCACACAAAATGACACACAGAAAAAGATCAATAAAAAGTAAAACAGCACTTAACTACATATTCCCATTTTTTTTAAACTTTTGCAAAATTACAATAAATTATAACCTGTGTGTTATGAAGGTGTGCCAAATAGGCCGCAGCACAGCACAAGCTGCGTGTCACTGGACACACAACGCTAGTTTTCAGCTGGAGCTTGGGTTGGTGGTGGAGTGGATTTGGTTATAGTTATCCGGGATAAAAAATAAGTAGTATATGTGCTTCACTGTGTCTCATCTCTATCTCTGTGCAAAATTTCAGCTCAATTGGATATATTCCGTTGCGGTGAGAATAATTATAGTTAGAGCTCTGCCTCACCGGGATGCCATGGCGACGTCGCCGGCGACGCAAGCATGGCTACCTCTGGCAATCAAAAGTCGCCAAACAGAGTAGCAATGGCTACCCTTCAGTCAGTTTGACGACGTCGTAGGAATGGACGTAGAGATGATCCCACTTATTTATTATGTTCGTCGAAGAAAAATACAAAGAGAAAAAAAGCAAACTACGGGTTCATCCTTTTATATCGGATTGCAGCCGAAGTGGTGTTTTGTATATAGAGATTTAAGAAAATAAACTGATAATGTCGGAATAATCATTCGATGCACTATCCCATGAGCACGGACGGTTTTGAATTTCCACGATACATCTTTCGGTATCGAAACTCATTTTTTCAACGTTACACAAATGTAGGTACTATAATATAAGCGAGCGTCCAAATGGCGTTCGGTTGGCGACTGAGTGAGTGAGGTGCAGCTTATGCACATACATTTTTAGTGGCGACGTAGCCAGGCTGCCAGAGCATCCAGTTGCCACGTAGGGAGCCATAAAGTGGCTACGCTTCCTAATTAGCGACGTTTTTTCCAAAGCGTCGCCAAGTGAGTGAGAGCCGATACATTTCTATATGAATTATTTGGATACGTAGCTGGCGACGTCGCCATGGCATCTCGGTGAGGCAGAGCTCTTATTCCCGCGGGAACTTTTGTATTTTTTGGGGCAAAAAGTAGCCTAGGTGTTATTCCAGACTATAATATCTGTATCTGTGCCAAATTTCATCCAGATCCGCCCAGCCGTTTTGGCGTGATTGAGTAATATCCATCCAAACTTTTGCATTTATAATATGAGTACTGAAGGTTTTTTTATGGTGAAGTGAACCAAACTTTTTAGTCAGTGTGCGAAACTGACATTAGTGCAAAGACTACCTCATTACAATTGTGAAATTGGAATGTTTTCTCTCAGTAAAGAACAAAAAGCTATTGTTTTAAGCATACAATTATCTATTTCTGCATGCCTCAACAAAACAATGAAACGCGAGTTACCGTAACTAAGAAAACATTTACCTATTATTGTAGTTAATAAAAATTTATTGTCACTTTTAAATTTCTTATTTATCTAAACAAATATTCTCACGTGTATCAAAAAAAAAATTGGCCAAGTGCGAATTGGACTCGCATACGAAGGGTTCCGTACCATCTATACTAATATATAAAGCTGAAGAGTTTGTTTGTTTGAACGCGCTAATCTCAGGAACTACTGGTCGGATTTAAAAAATTCTTTCAGTGTTGGATAGCCCATTTATCGAGGAAGGCTATATATCATCACGCTAACACAAATAGGAGCGGAGCACTAATGAAAAGTGTTTCAAAATCGGGTTTTTTTTCTATATTTTATTATTTAATATATAATTTTATTATTTTAATTTATAAAGCTGAAGAGTTTGTTTGTTTGAACGCGCTAATCTCAAGAACTACTGGTCGGCTTTAAAAATTCTTTCAGTGTTGAATAGTCCATTTATCGAGGAAGGCTATAGGCTATATATAATCACGCTGACACAAATAGGAGCGGAGCACTAATGAAAAATGTTTAAAAATCGGGGTATTTTTATCCTTTTGAAAGCTTCCGCTGCGTGCGCTGCGTAAACGGTGTATGACAGAATTGTTCCCATATAAAAAAAAAACCGCGACAGCATATTAGTCCATTGAAATGTTACAATTTAAGGACCGAATATTGCATTTGTTAGAGGACGCAATTTTATTTTTGGGACATGTGTGGGGGGTCAATAGAAGCTTAACCTCAAGTTTGAGGGGTCGCCACCCTTGTCATCCGGCCGCTATCTTGGAAAAGGGGGTGAAAACACTTTTTTCGAGATATCTCGGAAACTATGCGTCTTATAAAAAATTTTGTAAGACATAATTTGTAGCAAATTGTTTTGCATACAAATATGTTTATATAACTTTTTTCCCTAAATTAAAAATTAAAGAAGTTATAACAAAGAAGCGAGAAAAATTTTTATAAATTTTTTTTTAAAAAAATTTATAAAAATTTTCTCACTTTTTTGCTCTATAACTTTTTTTTTATACATTTTACAAAAAAATTACCTCAGACCAATCTTGTAGATGATCTTTTTAAGAAAATTATTCTCTCTATTTTTTTAATTTTATTGATTTAAACCGCTGTTACAGCGCTCCAAAGTTGACCGGGTTCGTCAATGCTCATGAGAATCCGATCAAAACGAAATGTTTAACTTATTTTTGATTTTTCTTTTATTGTAAATATATTCTTAAAAATTTTTTGGTAGATTCGTACAACTTTACTTATTAATTCCTAACTCTAGAGTCTAGAGTAGAGTAGAGTCGAGTCTGTAGGCGCGTTTGTTTTTACGTGGTATTCCCAGTAGGCCAACTCCACGGACATCTTACTTATAAAGTAATCCTCGACATCATAATATTTTCAATCACTTATTAGCTTGCTAATCAGAGCCGTAGCTAGGGGGGGCAGGCATTGTGGGGCAATGCCCTACCTTGAAATACTAATGCCCCTTCCTTAAAAGTACCATTAACTAAGGTATAATATATATAAATTGTTTTTCCGTACTATAAATTATTACCATTTTGCTCTTGTTTTCCCGCGATCCCTCCCAATTACCTTCTACCTTAATTACTCACGCTCACAAGCAGGTAAAATAATGAAAGATAGAAAAATCACTTGCGCCGTACCCGTGCATGAAACCACCGCTGCCCTACCTTAGATTTGCATCTATATGGGTGCTGGAGGCTTGGAAGCTTGTATTGGCATGCAAATGTTTGCATGCTTTTTGCAGCCCCAATCTTCAGGATTCTGATATCTTCCGAGCCACGACTGGACCTATTGTATCGCAAGCCGTCTAGTAATCTATAAAAGCAGCACAAAAATCACGTTTGTTGTATGGGAGCCCCACTCAAATATTTGTTTTACATTAATTTAATTATTTATTTTTGAAGTGAATATATAACTAAATATTTTCTGAATATTTCAAGCGTCTACCTGTTACCGTTATCAATATCGAGCAAAAACAAGCAAAAATCACGTTTGCTATTTGGGAGTTTATTCTGTTTTTTTAGTATTTGTTGTTATACCGGCAACAGAAATACATCTTCTGTAAAGATTTCAATTTTCTAACTATCACGGTTCATGAGATACAGCCTAGTGACGGACGGACAGCGGAGCCTTAGTAATAGGGCCCCATTTTTTACTCTTTGGGTTGAACGGTTCAGAGCTACCCTAAAAAAATATCAATTCCCATAACGTATGTCGTGTATGCCAGTTCACAACAGACACAGTTACAGTAAAGTTGTCTTAGAATCTACCCAAAGACGGCGGAGATATAGGGCTGTGACATATAGATGGACGAACATAACGATTACGTTTTTGCCATTTGGCCACGGAACTCTAAAACGCGGTTCTATGTTTAGAAATTAAAAAAATCTACAATAATTTGTTGCTGTGTAAGTTTTTCTCTACAACTGTGTAAAAAATAATATTACCGCTTTTGTTTCGACAAACAATTCTGAGATAAATTGACGTAGGTACCCGTAGCACATACTTCAATTAGCCTAAATCTGTTGATAATATATGTCAGACATATTATCAACGTACAGTCTAAATTGCTTTGGGTCAAGCAACCTGAAATTTGGCACTTGGGTTAAATTCCTCAGGTACCTGAACTAGACCTTTATAAGGAATGGTTTTTTCAAAATCATCCCCACAGGCGGTAAAATGGGTGTAAGAAGTTTGTACAAAAACCATCATTCTAGTAGCTCAATGCATGAAAATTAGTGTTCAGCCTTAAGATTGGTAATTAAGATGTGTTCTGCTATTTTAGAAAAATCATCATCTTAGGGAAAAATAGGTGATGAAAAATTGGTATAAGAATTCCAATATTTTTGCAGCTAAAACCATAAGAATAAGGAATAATACTCATACCCTTATCCGTATTTATTCTTACAGCTAAATCTTGAACATGTTCAAAGAAATCCACGCGGACGGAGTCACGGGAAAAATCTAGTATCACATAAGTACTTATTATATAGGTCTCGCTAGAGTAATCTAAACTTCGTCCGCAATCGAGGTCAGGATTCTCAGATTCCGTTATTTTCTCAAATTACGTTTCCGTCATTACCATATTAACTTAGTCAAAAGTTAAGTAGGTAAGTGAAGACGAGAATAAATGAAGGTCATGAGATAATGCGTTAGAGCATTTCGGACTAAATAAAATTAAAACTCGATATATATATTTAAATAATTTCAACTTGGTAGGTTGGTTTGTTCAAAAGTTTTATAATCAGCAAACAACTATACAATATGTATTGAAACACTTAGTAAATAATATCTAACTAACTCTCTTCTAGTTCTAATCTAACTTATTGTTATTAAGCTACTAAAAAGAAAGTCAAACACATGTAAATTTTTTTTTGTTCTTATGTAGCATAGGGAGTGCACCATGTAAAATAATGTAAATCGTCGTATTTGTTGCTGAAACTTGGGGACCGTTCGTTTTGGGATGAAAAATCATTATTTACGTTTATTTTGTTATCCGTGTGTTTAGCATTGGTATCAAAAATTTCAAAGGAAGCATCATCTGTCAAACGTGCGTTTTCGATGTTTTTGTTATTTTTGTCACTTTTGCCACTGAAAAAATAAACTTTAGACCCATGTACGGAGTTTTGATGTAAAGCTGTGAAACTGCTTATACATATTTATTGCTTATGGTAGTGTGCGTGTTAGTATTGTAGAATCTGTACGGCAATTGTTCTTTTGCAACCAAATATTTTGTTAGTAACGTTTCAAAGCTACACAAATGATAGGTGTCGGTGGCAGAACTGGCGTCATATGAAGTGTGAAAATTGTCAAACGTGGAAAATTTTTATACTAAAATATACACACCTTTATAGTCAATGCGCTAGGTGACAACCAATTATTTATCCGACTTTTATTATGAGCACGCTTAACATGATGAACACTTTAAAACAACTTTTATACTTATAGATTTTATTTTTACTTTGTATACAATAAATGAAAATCACTCAGTAAAGTAATGAACTAAATAAAAGCTAGCTTTATAACATATGTATATTTATTAAGGGTTCCGTAACTCAAAAGAAAAAACTTACTTAGGATCACTTTGTTGTCCTTCTGTTTGTCTGTCTGTATGTCAAGACCCTTGTACTCAAGAAGTTGCGTGGAAGTATCAAGGTGAAATTAATATCAAATACTTAAGTCTACGGTCGCTTAAAGTTGTAAAAAAATAAAGCTTCTAAGTCAATGCAATAAAAAAATCTGACCAAAACACGGTAATTTTTTCGCATATGGTGACACAAAATAATTTAAACCTATGGGGTTCTTCTCGTTGACGTAGAATCGTGTAATTTGGCAAGAAGCAATATCATGTAGTAGACATAAAAAAATAAATCTGAAAACCGTAAATTTCTTATAATCACATAACAAAATTTTTTTTTTCTTTTTTGCTATTATAAACTAATTTGTAGTTGGTAAACTAACTGCGACGTATGTCGATGTATTTTGACAATTGTCCAACGGCAGTTAAGTTTGTCCCTCAATACAGTTTACCTTTTACGGAACCCTCAGTGCGCGAGTCTGACTCGCACTTGGCCGGTTTTTACTCGATCTCGCCATTAATATCTTAGCCCTAATTTCGAAAAACTGTACTTATAATATTCACTAACTACACCAATCCAAAATCTCCGATTATACACAAAGCTTCGTATTATTTATTTTATTCCCAATATACATAGTATAGTATAGAGTGCAGTCTATAAAAAAAGAAAATGACTACTTAAAGGGTCGGCAACATACAACATAACAACGTGGTAGGTACATTACATTATGTGCATTATATTTTATCCGCTGAAAGCTAGCCTTTATACACACCTACATCATAGTGTCCTTCGAAGGAATGACAAACGAAAAGTAAAAACGTCATAACGGAGCATCAAATTGAGCTGAAATTTGGCATAGTATAAGAGACGGAGAGGACGAGTCACTTTTTATCTCGAAAAATTAAAAAGTTTCTCTTGTAATAACTGTAATCAGAATCCACATGGACCAAATATAGGTAGGGACAGCTATAGCTAGCATAGTATAGCAAACTTCTTTACTAAGTTGCCGCCGATAACTGAATTTACAGCTGGCGGAACCACGGGCGAAAGCTAGGAATAATAAGTACTCTTATCCCGCCCGGCTTTGTATAGCGTTGGCCGTAAGCTTGTTAACCATCTTGATAGTATAAAAAAAAAAAAATTTAAGTCTTAAAAATTCCGATAAACCGCATAGATATTGCACAATGTCGATAAGTGCCCGATAATTTTATGGCTCAGAGTTTGGACACGTTATCTGATGCATGTTGCTGCAAACGTGAGTTGATCGTTACTGCCGGCGCCACTGTCTACACATATCATACTTAACTTTGGCTGCCCACTATTGTCCCCAACCGCTTAGGTAATCTCTGGCCCGAGTCCAGAGTCCTTATCGATTTCAGAACGTGTTTGTCCACCATAAAAGCATATTTGCGTGTGCTTGTGTGTCAAATATATTTGAGATACGTTTCATTGTTGATGCCGTTGAATGTTTTGGCTACAAAGTTTTGACTTAGAAGATCGAGAGCTGACAGTTAGATTCCTTAAAGTTTGCAATGACGATGGTACGGAATTCAAAATAAATGAGAACGATATCGCTGACCTATTTATTATAGAAAAACTGCCAGTTCCCAATTTACGTGTCAAGAGAAAAACCGTATTCTAAAAATTTAAAAAACCAACTTATGTTTAATAGAAGTAAACCTTGGTGTTGCAAGCGTCCATAGGCTACGGTGTACCATCAGGCGGACCGTAGGCTTGTTTGCCACCTTAGTGGTATAAAAAAATATAAATAAAAAAAACTGCTTAAAATAAATGTAGGTACTAGGTATTGTAGGTCTGTCGTCATTGTGATTTTGGGGCCCCTCCCCCTTTACGTGGTCTCTGAACTCTGAATTAGGTACTAATTAAGCAACTCATTATTATTATAATTACCGGGTTTGCTCGTAATTCGGTAAAACAAGTCCATCGGGAAGAAATTGTAAAATATGAAGAAAATCAAGTTTCCCGCTCGTATAAAGTTCCTTAGCAAGAAAGGTTTTGTCGAATTACTTCAGACCATACTGGAAGAGATGCCATCCATTTTCGGTGACCCTTGTCCAAGGAAAACTATGTTTTACAAGTGGCATACTCTCTTTAACAAGGCAGGAAGTCACTTGAAGGCGACCCAGGGCGCGGAAGTCCGATCAATGTAACCACTCCGGAAATTATTCAAAAAGTCGAAAAATTCATATTAGAGGATGCCCGACTGAAGAACTGCTCGCAAAATATGTTTGGAGTATCAGATACTTCCATTTCTACAATTCTTCACGACCATCTTGGCATGTCTAAAGTCAGCGCAAGATGTGTGCCGATAAATGCTCAAGCCCCCTCAAAAACAACACCGCGTGGATTGGTCTCGTGCATTTTTGGACTTCTGTAGGGAAGACAAAAATGGAGTGTTGGGTCATTATGAATCTGAGTCTAAACAGGACTCTATGCAGTGCTACAAAAAAGGCACACCACTACCCAACAAGTTTAAAGTGTCACAATCGGCTGGGAAAATCATAGCGAAAATCTTTTGGTAATCAAAAGCAATCAGGTTGATAGATTTCAAAGTTCAGGTGTCTCTATAACCAAAAATGACTATGCTTCAATCCTAGAGCAATCAAAAGAAGCCATCAAGAAAAGAAGGGGAAAATTTACCTAAAGTGTCCTTCTGCACAACAACGCGCCTGTTGTCAAGAACCGTGTTGCGATGGCTGTCCTGCAGAAGGTGAGCTTCGAAATTTTACACCCGACAGTCCTGACCTAGTTCCAAGTGATTATTACCTTTTTCTACAGTTAAGAAAATTACTTTGTGGGAAAAAGTATTCAAGTGATGAAGAATTGAAGGATGCAGTTTTGGTGTATTTCAACAATTTTATAAATAACAATACAAATATTTTTTTTTATATGAAAGATCCGAAAAATTAAATAGCAAGTGAATATATTGAAAAGGAAAAATAAATTTGGATTTTTATTTCCACTCCTTATGCCCATTCCGCGAACTTAAAAACGTCATAGTTAGATCTAGAAAGGCTGTGACTGTAACTTTCTACTTTACTCCAAGTACTAAAGTTAATTTAACTACTAAGTTTAGTTTGATTACTGAAGAAATAGTTCGTTGTACTGATCTTTATAAGAAGTAACTTATCAAGATAACTCTGTGTCTAAAAACCTTAATATAATTGAGTATTTTGGATATTTTTAAGACTGGGACTGGACCTAGATTTTAAACTTAAGATTGTGGAATTAAGACCTCATATTACTGAGCATACAGAATCCTTCCGAATTACCTATAATGTTACTGTTTATGATAATAATTAGTAATAATATGAGAGGTATTTTATTTTACACATTTAGTTGTCAATTTTATTTCTAATTTCTTGATAAATATTCGCAATACATGAATAAAGTTGAAAACTTCAATGCCGCAACATAAAATACAGACAAAACTTTGTAACCAAAATATAGACGAAATTTGAGGCCAAAATACAGTCAGAACTTTCTAGCAAAATTCAGACAAAACTTTGTAGCCAATATACATACAAAACATTGTAGCCAAAATACAGTTAAAACTTTGTAGCCAAAATCCACTTTGGTGTATAACACTTAACGAGCTCATAACCTTTGAACGATATTAACCTGTATTTATTTTATTTAGGTAGATATATTTTTTTTAAAGAATAACAAGTGTTTACAAAACAGAATAAAAAAAAAAAAACAAAAATTTTAGAGCTCGTCGTTTATGCTAATGTGCCGGAATTTCTTGTCAGGAGCAACTTCAAAAAAAATTGAAAAAACAATGGCTTATCAGAATCTCACGAAACCAAAAAAAAAATACAAAGTGTAATTCACGGCACTTCGAAGATTATGGCAAATCAATTATGTATGAAAAACAATCTACGGCGTTTACCAGGCTAATTATAGGATTCCCTACAGTAATTACTAGACTAGACCCAAGACTGTTTACAGTTACCTACGTACCAGTTCAATTAAATATATTATGCATTATTTATTGTAAATAACAAAAAACCAAGTATGGTTGATCGATTAATATCCATAAGCTAATCTGTTGATGGTTACACAATCGGCACAAATAAGCATTATTTGTAAGACTAAAAATAGATTCTGGCGCTTGCCTCGTCCGCCCACAACGCCTTACAACTATAGCTCATAAAAACATGCAAATGTACTTATTATATAATACGTAGATTGTTTACAAAATAAATTTCAGCGCAACTCGGCACTTTATAGTACTATAGACCAAAATTTTAAAATAAAATGTACAATACTTACAAAGCGATTACTTGGAAACACTCGGCTTTTGTTTTTATACGACCTGTCTTTCTGCCTGTACGCATTAAATAGATAGGTATAACGTAAATACCGTAAATCATGCTGGCTTTACACAACTTTGAACTTGTTTAAAAATCTAAATTTTCCTAACACCACAACTGGACGCACGATGCGAAAGTTTTTATCTGTGTAAGAGTAGGTACAAAGGTCTGAGTAATATTTCCTATACTATTAGACCACTTAAATTCTCTAAAGCGTGGAACACAAACAATGTCAACTATTAATTATTTTGTGCTATAGTCCGCCATGTTTGTATGTATACATGAAGGCGTACGTTACATTATAAGAATAGCATAAATATAAGATGGAACAATAAATATATCAATTTCTATAGGCAAAACTATATTGGTAATAAAGGCTCAGTTGCAGCTTGTGGTAGATACAATTCTAATTTATGTTTTGTATCGTATATCCAACTATCTTTGGTACAAAGATAATAAAGACAGAAATAAAAGACGTTAAAAACAAATGGGTTCAATAATACTTATGTGAAAATGAATTCATAAAAATTGTACAAATTGTGTTTTAGCCGCTTTGAAGATATCGAATCATAACTTTACATTATTTACCTGCGCGTGCGCATGTGATATAGTCGAAGGTGTATGCAATAAAATCGATGTATAGACGATAGCGGTTTGGTACAGAGGTACTTTAGGTTAAAACAATAGGGCTTCATAAGCCCTGTCAAAAAATATACTATACTATTAACTTTCGACCACTTGTTTTCTGAAAATCCAAAAAGTATTTTTAAACATACCAAGTTTTAGCTTCTCCAGGTAGAACACGACTATGTAAAATTCTATAAAATATACCTCAAAAGGTAATATCCTGATATATAACCTTAAGGAAGCAATTAGGAAAATGTATTAATTTGATTTTTTCTTCATTTGTCATTTTCACAATGTGAGATAGTTACTTTAACCTGCGGTTTTTGAGCCAAATTGGCTTTGTATACCGACCAATAATAGTATAAAACACAGCCGTGCACGAGATTGGGACAAGGGACCACAGCTCTTTTCAAAATAACGTATAACGTAGTCAATTAAAGATGACTGTTTCAAAATTCAGTTGCAAGGCTTGACCTATACTAACAAGGCAAATCTTATAATGAATACAGACTGTAAAGTCTACTTGTTTGCCAAAATCCATGTAAATCGGATAAACTTAGTTGCGGAGTTGAGTGGAAACAAATACATATATAGAACACATCCTTTCGCAGTCATAACATTAGGAAAGCGAACAAAACATTGATGTAAGTATTTTCCCTATTCAATTTATTGTAGTACAAAAACTCAAAATATGCAATTAGTTTACCATACAAGTCATAACCAATCAATCTATGGTAAGTAATTTTGGGCCGCACCTAACGGTTAAAGCAACGACTCTTAATACAAATAACTTTTATTAACCTTAATGAGACAGTAAATTGTTGTCAGTTGAAAAAGTACTGCGACGTCACGAGTTTTGTGACATTCACATATTTATCAGTACTTCACAACTGATAACCAAAACATACAGCCAGTGACAGTGACATAAAAGCAACCAAAACATACAGCCAGAGACAGTGACATAAAAGCAACCAAAACATAAAGCCAGTGACAGTGACATAAATGAGTTTCCTATCGAAAAACAGTTCTAATCAAGCCTAGTTTCTATTTTCTGTGTTTATATGTTCTGTCCAGAACCAGAACCGACACCTGCTGAACGCAATTGCCGGTCCTGAGCTGACACAGCTCAAACCTAATCGTCTGCTCGAGGGCCGTCCCAAGCTGTCTCTCAGTTCGAGGCGCCAGATTCTTTCCTTTGCTCCTTATCTGTTAATGTTTCTCAAGCGATGTGGCCTGCCTATCGACACTTAGCTTGGTAACTATTCCAGCAATCTTATTTTTTATATATACCTATAGGTTTCTCCATAGCTCGCTGTATATTTAAAAAAATGGCGCACACCCTATTATGTAGGGGAGGTAAGTATCATTGGATAGGACATTTGAAACTGCATTTAAGGTACATAGGAACTTTTTCTCTAAAATTTGTTTTTGCAAGTTATTGGCTTCCAAAGTTGAATTTGTAATGATATTTTTTTTAATAATTATGATTAATTACTAGTACATATGTGGATGACTAGTACCTGCCATGTGCGAGAGTATTAAACGGTTTATGGAAGGTAATATTATTGCGTAATTACAAATTAGAAGTGTGCTGCAGTATATTCCGTTTCGCATAGCATGGTGTTTAGCATTTTGTAATTTTGTTTCTAAAAATGGATTATGATTTTTAACCGATTTCCAAAAAGGAGGAGGTTCTACGATCGACGGGTATATTTTTTTTATGTATGTCCTCCAATTTCTCTGAAAATTCCGATTTCAAAAATTCTTTTTTTATTTAAAAGAGTATGCCTATATATATATGTATGTTTGTGGCAAGTTTCATCCCGATCCGTCCAGTGGTTGAAACGTGATTAAATCACAAACATCCATCTATCTTTTACATTTATAAAATCAGTAGGATTATTATATAAATCATATATATATATATATAACACCTCTAAAACTACATACTAACTTCATTGTGGTCACCAGGGGCTACAATTTAGTAAAAATTCTCGTATTTACTGCACCATGCTATGTGAAATGGAGTATTTTTAAATTTATACTAGCTAACGCCCATGGTCCCGCCCGCGTTATATTTAATGTTTCTCTTTTTTAAAATATTGCGCATTTTTTGACTGCAAAATATATGTTATATTGCCATACAAATTCTGTTCCCTATTTCAGCTTTTTGGGGGCGGAATTTAATTATTTTTTTCTTTCATTTTTAGCTTGTTCCTATGGGTTGCCAGAACCTGCATGCCCAAATTGTAGTTCTAGCTCGTCAGGATAGATAGGACCCAGTATTAAGGTAGAGCATCTACACGTACAGTTTTACATTTATCTATAACATACCATTTATTAACTGTAGGTACATTAAAAGTATTCCGAAAAAAACCTCAGTGTTTAAGTGTTTAAGTAATTGGTGCTGCATTTTAGAGATGTACTTACAACCGTCACTAGACTCTGGAACACTGCGCCATGTACGTTCATTCCGACGGTTCTGGAACCATGGACTTTTAAGCCACAAGGAAATTGGTAATAGGTAAGTTTGTGCTCAGAAAATTCAAAACAACCAAAAATAAAATAAGTCGCAGCAATCGGTTTGTGTAAGAATAACATATAAGATATAAGACTGATATACGTGAAGATATTACCTATGCAGACACGGAAACACGAGTACATTACATACACACATGTATACATACACATTACCAGTGGAAGTAGATAAGTAATTCAACAAACACTTATTCATGTTTCTTTACATCTATAGTAAAATAACGCTAAAGGAAGTGTAATTTTCGGTCACGGCAACGACCCAAACAGCCAATAAATCGAGATAAAAAATTAAATTAATAACTACAAGAAGTCGATTAAGCACGCTTACGAAACCAATAAGCGTTCGAGTGGAATTCTGATAAAATCGGCAATAGAACGTTTTAGTATTGGAACGTTAATTGCGAGCAACAAAGGCTGTCTGTTCGAGTCTGAACACGCTCGTCGGGCCCCGACCTTGCGGCTTCGATCACGACGCTGCACACCTGCAGAACACTCAGGTACTACTACGGGTGCTCGATTTTATTTTGCTCAATAATATGGTTGCATTGTGCTGCATATCCTCGGATGTGTTTCCCCAGTTAATTTTTAGCAATGCCTATAGAACCTCTCCAAAAATAAAGATATTGGTGGTAATTCAAATCCTTACTGTTGACCTTATTAAGTTGAACTGAATTGAATTTTTTTAGGGCACACCAAAATGAAATTTGAAGAAAAATTTGGTAACAAAATGATACATAATGTATGTGATGCAAGATACGGACACATGTATATGTTGTGTATACGTGTGTGGTTAATTTAGATATTTATGTCGTTTAAGTCGGCTTAAAACCTACTAATATTAGTAGAGATTATGTAATAATGATTCGTTAATTAATAAATTATACAGCGTGATTTTGTAAATATATGCTAAAATTTGTTTTTTTTTTATCTGTCGTTATGGTAAGTAGTTTGGTGAGCCTTACATATGAAACTTTCTACTTTTTAATGTATACGTACTCAAGGAATAACAAACTACTTTGTCCACGTATACAAAATCCGCGTGAGACAGGTCAAAGCTAAAAAAATTATTACCAATATAGATACAATTGGATTTTCTTCATAATCGATTTTAAAATGGTATAAAATAGTAGTACTCCTGGCCCCTGACGTCACAAAGAAAACTTTTAAGTGCAATTCACGGTTAAGGAAGGATGCAAGCGGAATTCCGAAGCTTTTTTAAACAAGTAGCCTATGGAGTCAAAATTTGTTTTTTTTTCGTGGTATGAAGCAAAACTTATATGTTGGTTTACTGTCGTAAAGGTAAATCGCAAAATTTTGATACGCTAGGTTGCTCGCCGTTCGAGTTATTAAAAATCTCTATATTCTGTACGTGTGTAAACCTTTGAACTCCTCTAAACCGATTTTGATAAAAGAAATCGTGTGAGTTTGAGTGGGTCCCTGAATGGTTAAGATAGATAACTTTATTGGAATCGGAAGTGGCGCTGCAATCAGGTTGTAGGATTTTACAATATTTTTTTTATACCACATAGTGGCAAACAAGCTTACGGTCCGCCTGGTGGTAAGCTGTCCCCGTAGCCTATAGACGCTTGCAACACCAGGGGTATCACTCACGCGTTGCTGACCCTCCAAAAATCTAAAATCTTCTTTCTTAAACAACCCCATACTGTAGTTGTTAGCGACGGACCGCACAAAAATACATAAATAAGTTTAACGTATAAGGATAAATTGTAAAATAATTTAAAATAAGAATTTTATTAAATAAAGTCGTACTTGACACACAAGGTAACACTAAAAATAGTATGTAAAATAATTTGTTAGTAATTTGTAAGGTTTGTAAGTTATATGATAAATAAATAACATATTCTGTAAGTGACGAAAATTAAAGTCACAACAACTAGGTTTAGAAGTCTGTCGTAGCAATGTAAGATAAAGTATGTAAGGTTTGCTCAACTATGTACATTTCAAGTAAAAAGGTTAAGTAAAATAGTAAAATACATAAGGAATTACATAGAAGTAGCTTAATGTTAGGAAGCGCATGTATTTTAGGATCGTAAATAATATCTCGTGTAAACTAAGTAACCATTGGTAGAGTCAGTAAGGATTTAATATGTAGGAAAAAATTTAAAGCCACAGTTTTTAAGTTATTCACATAAATCCTTTAGCACAATGTTTAAAAAATTAATATTTATATGTAGGAAGTAATTGTAATGTAGAGAAAATTAATTTTTATATTTAAAATCTAAAAAAAAATGTAATTACAAAAAATACATGTTTTGTAATAAAATTAATTTTTATTACAAAACATGTATCTCCATACAAACTAGTTGTAGACAAAGACAGCAAGCATTGTGAGAATAGGCTAGCGATAGTTTACAACCGTAACGGTAATTTTATGGCCTGCCGCTTTGTTCAAAATGGTTTAAAACTCGACCGATCCGGCAGTCATCGTCTCTCAGAGCGGCCTCCGGAGCTTCCTGGTACGTCCGCAATGCGGACCTACACAGAGATTTCGAACTCCCCACGATTCCCCAATATTTTAAAGATCTGGCAGTCCGCTTTTTCGAGCGTACACAAAATCACCCGAATCGATTAATTGTGCAATCCACAACGTACCATCCCTCCGATCGACCTCGGCACGGTCGTAAAACTATAGTAAGGCGGCCTCGGCACGTACTAACGGGCCGAGATGACGATCTCGCTATCCGGATAGCGAGCCCTATTGGGGGAAATAGGGCCTCCCTCCAAACACGACGCCGACGTCCCCGGGTTCGTCGGCGCCCGAACGGATACACGAGGTATCAAAGAGTGCCCACTCAATCGCAACCGCACCCGCGTAACGGGGAACTCCCCTCCTGGCGGTGACTCACCTTCGAGTTCGAGACTCACACCGGTCGAAGGGACGCCCCCGAGAGCGACAACCCAAGCCGAGGCTTCCCCCGCGGGGAGCCCTTGAGCGTTGGGTGCTATATGGGCTGAGGCTCCTTCAGAGTCTCGCCCCAAAAAGCCCGGTGAAGCAGTAATGGCTGCAACAGCCAACTGCATTGTCAGTTCAGAAAAAAAAAAAAAGTCGTTGTCGCAGTTCGCAGAAAGAAATCAAGAAAGGAAGAACCAATAATCAAGAAAGAAACTCTGCAAGAAAATAAGTGCTCAATTGTAGAGTGAAGGTCCAAGAAAGAAACGCTGCTAGAAAAAAGGAAGAAACTCTGCTAGAAAGTAAGCGCAAAATAAGTGCTAGTGTAAAAGTGTAAATAAATTCTTCATAAGAATACTCCGCTTCACTTCGGCTATTATTTCGTTCTGAAGAAATCTTCGTGGTCAGCGGTTCACAAGTGCGTCACCCGGCTTCACCCGTCCGGCCCGCAATACGGTCGCCACAATATACAGTCCACTATAAACACGTCAGTGGCCTAGTCTAGTAGCTAGCTACCGTACGGTTGTCTAATTTCTACGGCGCTTCGTTGTCGTAGCTTCGTTTTAGCAACCGAGGTAGCTAGCCTACGCATGGCGCCGCTGTGCGTGTTCGTAACAGTAGTCCTTAGAGAATATTATTTTCATATGAACTGTAATTTGACAAAAAATATGCCGACATATTTACTTTTTGTTTCTATTGTAGATTCTGACAAATATCACGAGACATCGTAGTAATCCATACTCTATTTTTTCTAACGGGATGCAACTATCATGTGTATTCTTATTAATTTACGAATGATTTGCAAAAAACATCAGTCGACCGAACAGACTGATTCATAATAAGGAGAAAGTTTAAATCATGGAACAAGAATGTGAAATAGTATATTGTATCACAAGAGATCAAAATTATATTTTTACGGCGAGAGCACTATTTTGAATCCAGTAAGGAGCGAAGGATTATAAGGTAGAATCCGGAGCGCAGCGACGGATTCAAAGGACGACGCACTAGGTAAAATAATTTTGCAACCGAGTGATACACTCTACTTTTTATCACCCTCTATAAGAAAAGAGGTAACTTATGTATAAGAATAGTACATTTATTTATTATCACTACTTAAAGAAAACATACTATTTTTTTATAAAAGTATCATCATAAATACGAATTTGAGTTAACAATTACAAAGGCGTAATACATTTCACGCGGTTTTTACTTTTTTTCAAATTTTTTTTATTTGGTCCGCGCGCGGCCAGCCAGTTTTATTATACAGCTCGTTACTTGTACATACAATGTTCATGATCGATCTCTTTGGTGATTGGAATATTTACTATCAATATATTCCAAATCGAAATCATTTTGTGACCTAGGGATTAGAGTGCAACTGTTTACGAGGAACCAACCAGCTCTTTTTGAATAGATGTGATAAATAGATAGTTTTCTTTCGACTAGAAAGTACTTCATAATTGGTCAACTAAGATACTGAAATAATTCTCTGATTTTAGAAAACAGTGCAGGAATGTTGTACGATAGCCATTTTATCTAGTGCAGAAATTAGTAGGTCTTACTGCCCATGCGCAAATTTTCAACCCTAATTAGTTAGGGGAATTGGTGCGTGACCAGTGACAAATACCTATTAGGTATTTAAAATTACATTACATGAGTTTTTGTTATTTAGTTTTTTCTACTGGACGTTAGCTTTTATTAATGCCCGAGAAAAATAAAGGTTAATTCTCATAGATAAACTGACCAGAAAAATCAAGTGACATAATTATTTGATAGCAAACAAAAATGTATTATTGTTTTGTCAAGATCTTATTATTTCTTACCTACTTTTCTCACCGTAGTTGAAAGAAAAGCAGAATATGGCCTTCACACAGAAAATAACCTAAAACTCGATCCAGCAAGAATTCACTTTCTGCTCGGCGCAACAATCTACTTTTACCTACTATAAACATGAGAGAGCTTCTTTGTTATTCCGCAACTGAACCATTTCCCATATTGAACTACCTTTATAAACAACACATTGTCTCATTCTCATATTCTTATTCCAATCGTAAACCGAATTCGCTAAGAATGGCATACTATCCATTATTTAGTCTTGGGTTGTATAGTGTAATTGCAAACCAGTCAACCTAATTCCACTTGCATGGTACCTAAAGAGCAATTTACTTTGTAATAAAATTATAATTTTCACGCAATCATATCTCAAGGAAAAAAGTTTGAATATTAAAAAATTTTTACCCTTACAAACTTTTATCCTCTTATTTACTTCCTATGTGTTCAAATTTTTCACTTTTACCGTAGTATAAACACGTAATATTCTAGGGGATAAAAGTTTGTATGGTAAAACATTTATTAAGCCGATTCCTTGCGTTGATGTCTGATTTATTTTACGGGAAATCGAAAGTTTTTACATTAGGTGTTGCGTTGGAGTCATTAGATGTACCTATATTAGTATTTTTGGTTACAAAGATACTATCTGTAAACACTATGCCTTAGACCTCACAAGACTTGACAGTGATATCCGCGGGTCAAGATCAGAACAGCCAGTTTTGCATATTATCTTTATTACTTACTACATTGCGAAACAAAAAAAAGGCAACAATGGCCATTCTCTATCAAACTAAATTGTCTATACTCAATTGTCTATCACTCTGAAGCTTTTATCTTGTTTACCTTGTAGCGCTTTTGACTTTTGTCCTTCATGCACAAAACCTGTCCTTATCGTATTTGTAGACTACTGGCTACTACACTTAGCGCAGACGCACACTGGTGATTTCGGTCACGGTGACGAAGATCACTTTTACTTTACTACGACTACTACGAAAAGACCTCAACTGCGCTAATTTCGGATATGACAATGACGTAGAATGCGATATATAACTCCTTTAGCTCGCGTTACAAGGGTTAAATGTCTTGTAACTTTTGCGTCTCTGATAACCATGGTTGCCCATGGGGTGAAAAGAATAATGCACCAAACCCACAGTTAAACTATGTATTTGACTCCCTCGCAGCCTAGTTGGTAGTGTTGCCGACTGCTGCGCATAGGGTGTTGGTTCGATTCCCGCATTGGACAAACATTTATGTGATTAATAACATTTGTTTGTCTTGAGTCTGGGTGTATCTATGTATAATATGTATGTATTTACAAAAAAAAAAGTAATATATATGTGTCTGTATCCGTTGTCTGACACCCATAACACAAGCTCTGCTTACTTTGGGGCCAGACGGCGTAATGCTCAAAAATATTTATTTATTTATTTATTGTCATTTAAACCTTAAAATTATACACAAATCGAGTAAATTAAACATTCAAACTACAAACAGAATGTAGTTTACCAAAACCTTCCGAAGCGGCAATGTTTAAGGGTTACAACATTATATAACCCTATTGTATGATTTAATTTGAAATTACTTTGTTTCTTACTATTTAAACATATGTTTTTACAATTAATAATCTAAGGTAGGAAAATAGTAGGTTCAAACTACTTATATATAAACTAATTTTAAGTTTGACGCCTCAAAATAGATTCTATTTATATTTTTGACATACATTTTCTTAAATGGCATAACTCTTAAGAGTGCGCCTATGCAGAGACGTAAGCATAGGAACAGCGCTATATAATTGCTGCCTAGTGTGACGGCGACAGCCAAAGCGTAAAATCAATAAAACTTCGTTTATAAAAAAACTACGAAAGTTATCAAAAACTGGTTTAAGTATATTAGGATATTGTTTTTCCTCAAACTACTTATATTTGAACTAATTTTAAGTTTGACGCCTCAAAATAGGTTCTATTTATATTTTTGACATAAATTTTCATAAATGGCATAACTCTTAAGAGTGCGCCTATGCAGAGACGTAAGCAAAGGGACAGCGCTATATATTTGCTGCCTAGTGTGACGGCGACAGCCAACGCGTAAAATCAATAAAATTTCGTTTATAAAAAAACTACGAAAGTTATCAAAAACGGGTTTGAGTATATTAGGATATTGTTTTTCCCTAATAATTAGTTTTAAAATAATCGCGAAATAGCCTTTCGTTTTAAAATCAACAAAAAATGTATGCGAATCAAGGTTTTTTCGAAAAATACATGTATCGAGTAAAATGTCAAAAATCGTGTTTCAACGTTCGAGCGATTAAAGATTAAGACTTTAAGTTTCCTGGGTCAAAATATTAAACTCATTAATAACATACAAACTGAGATCTTGATCGATAAAACTGACCAATTCGACACATACCTTAATACTTATTTCAGGTTTGTGTGAAAAAATTGTGCACCAAAGAAAATAATTTTAACTGCGTTCTATGTCGTTTGAATGAGTTATTCATATCATATCGTATAGAAAAATTATTATGTTAAAAGGTTACCCCATACCTATAAGCAGATACCTACATACTTCTTTTTTTTTAGTTGACTTTTTCAATGACAAAATTAATATATTTCTGTAGCTCATTTTTTAAATTACAATATAAGAGAATACTTAGAAGAAGGCAAAATTAAATATCACCTTTTGAATATTTAAAATTTAATTAATCTTTAACCAGCTTCTGAATTGTCACGCACCGTGACATGACTTGCCGAAAGATCATATAAAACCAAGGACGTTATAGAAAACTTATTATTGTGCGTTCTCGCTTATTATAACAGACATAAAACTAGCAGTATAATTTAAAATTATAATAGACATAAAAAGTTAATATTTTATATATTTGTTTTTTTTTTTTAAATTAGATGTTGTTCAACCGGAGTGACTAAGAACTAGACAAAATTACATTATTATCGTCAAAAACTCTATGAAATAGGTAATTGCATAAATGAAATCCGATGCTTTTTATTTAAGTCTGAAAATCTTTCTCACACGATGGAATAATTTCTGAGTGGGTAAAAAACTAAAAAACCTGAATAGATTGTCTTTATTGTTAATTTTAAGTTAAAACAAGAGATTTATATAATACTAGCGGACCCGAAAGACAATGTCCTGCCTGAACAATAGCTAGGTTACTATTAGTGGGTTCAGCAAACGTTTTTTCGATATGCGTTGTCGATAAATAATATGAAAAAATATTAAAAAAAAAATTTTAAAATTACACATATCCTAGACCACGATTGCTGCGCCACCTACTGGGTCCAAAGGAAAATCTAAGACATCCAAGGACCCATTCAAATACATGTTCTCTAAGGACTACAGTATGGGGTTCTTCAAAAAAGAAGTTATTAGATATTTGAAGGGTGATGCCCCAGGTGTTGCAAGAGTCAATAGGCCGCGGTGACCCCTTACCATTAGGCGGACGGCAAGCTAGATTGCCACCTTACTGTAATAAAAAAATATTTTTTTTCGTCAAGCAAATCCTAAAAATTTAACACTTCCAAATCGAATAAAATTATAAGTCTAGACCCACTAAAACTTATACGATTTTTTTTATCAAATTCGGTTTAGAGAAGTTCAGTGACTTACAAGCGAACAGAAGAATTATATATATACAATATATAAAGATTAGTGTCATCTAGATATTCTTAATGGGACAACTTTCTTACTAATTCCAAGAGGCCACATAGGTTAGCAAAGTTATACTCAAAAGATTACTTCGCAAATCGTTAATTTGCTACTTAAAAAGTTGATTGTAATAATCAACAAAGCTTTGATTTTAAAAATTTAACGCAAACATATATTTAAAACTATAGATACATACAAATATTTTACATTTCTGCTTTTTTTAGTAAAAATAAAAAATAAAATTACTGCTTCTAACGGTCTAAAATTTTATCGAATTACTTGGCTTCAATAAATTAAAAACAAATCCGTTCAAACAAAACCTTGCCGCCTCGTACGTACGAGTACAGTACAAAATTAACACCAGAGGTCATAGGCGGGCAAAGTTAATTCAAGAGTTAACTTCGTTTCTTTGCTACTTAAAATCAAAAGTCAGCCATCTAAAAACATAAAGTACAAATATTTCAAAGTTTAAATATATATTAATATTTTACATTTCTGCCTTTTTTAGTAAAAAAAAAATAGAATTACTGCCAACGACTACTTATGGTCTTAATTTTATTTTTAAAAGTCGGCTGTCCTCTAATTAATTTAAAAAAAAGTTAATAAAACAAATCCATCAAAACAAAACCTAGCGTGTGAACGCCTCGTGCGTTAATCTGACGACTCGATCGCGAGCAAAGCAAGGTTAATAATAATCAGTCATGAACTTTGACTAAGTACCAATACTACATACTTACACACATCTTCAAATACCATTTATGTAAAACACCTGGAATAAAGAAGTTCTCATAACCACAGACTTCTCCTCTACATAATATGTTATGTCAAAGGGTGAAATCCGTCAAACCTGATGATTGACTAATCAAAGCCCAGTTTATACAAACTTAATCTTTCGTTACGCGGTTTTCGTCCCATATTGTATATAGTTAATTAATAAATTTCGTCTAATTTGTATGCACCTTAGCCCGATGAGTCACTTTTATTTTAAATATTTGAGGCTGACCGGAAGAAATCTTTTTTAGCGATGAGACCGCCTCTGTATAACAGTTGTAGTTTAAGTAGTTTATTTAAGTGAACTTCTGTATTTTTAATTTTATATAATAAAGTGTTTTTTTTTAATACCACTAAGCAAAGAAACTTACGATCTGCCTGACGGTAAGCGGTCACCGTAGCCTACGGACAGCTTGCAACACCAGGGGTATCAATCGCGTCTTGCCGACCCTTCAAAAATATAATAACTTCTTTCTTGAAGAAAGAAACCTTGGCAGGGAGTTAATTCCACAACCCAAGCGTTTGCGAGAGGAAGTTGCTCTGAAACCGCACTGTACGCGGCCATTTCGGTTCTAAAGTGTGAGAAAGAATTTCCTGCCGATGGCGAGCGATGGTAAAACGTAGCCGTGGGCATCATTTCGAACAATTCCTCTAAACACATCCCATTGTACAAGCGGTAGAACACACACAGGGAGGCAGTCTTTCCTCAGACTTAAGGGTTCGATACGGCAAGTGAGTTTGGGAGCGTCGACAATTCTCACAGCCCGTCGTGAACCGAGTCAAAAGGGCCAAGCTGATATCCGGGTGCACCCGCACAGACATGGCAGCAGTACTCCATAGTGTATACAAACAAACTTAAATTCGATGTATTTATAAGTGCTTTTATTTGGGTTAGATTATTGTTATGGTATATTAATTTAAACGAATTTACTAACCTAATTTGAAACAAAAGGTACTGTATCGTTATTAGATCTTTTAAGGTGAGAAGTCAAAGTTTATATGAACCGGACTTTGACTAGTCAATCTTCAGGTTTGACAGATTTCACCCTACGACTGTAACATATTAGGTAAACCGAAGGTCTTAAGACAAGATTAACGAGCCCAAACTTGATTAACTTACTATTCATTCGCCATACCACCTCCACCTTCATCATCCATCATACAAAGAAGCTGTCTTTAGTACTTCTCAATTATAAACAAATAAATTATTTTATAACAAAGAGTCAAATGATTTGACGTCAAGCCAAGACTTCTATAGAGAAGAAGATCTCTATATCTAAGTGCTCTGCTAATAGGTAGGAGGTAGGTACAATAATGGCTCGGGATAACCAAGAACATATCTTTGCTCCGACTATATTTATTCAGTTATGTCTCCCCATGCTCATGCCCAAAGTTAAAGTATATAAACAACATAATCTTACCTGAATAGATTTTGTAGAGCGAATCCAACAATCCTTGCATCATCTTGACGTCCTTTATATGCGACAAAATCATGAAATTTATGCAATAACGTACGAACTAATCAGCGCAGAACACTTCGCTCCATTGCCACATATTTCAACAGCTGTTCCAATCTAATAAATGGACAAACTTTATTTTTCGACAAATAGTTAACCAACGATAAAAGCATCCATAGCAGAACAATAACACCAAAAAAATTTACCAAAGACGTAATAAAATAAGTTTGGAGCTAATAGGAAAAATAAAAACCCTCCTCTTTCTAAGTGCAGGTGAGTGGCCTTCAAAGCAAAGTACCTAGATTGAAGTAACGGTAACCACTATACCATCGTCATCATCATTAAGATTTGCGTAACTATCTGTGTACAGCTAACCACTTCTAACACTTCCACTGTGAAACCAACAAAACATAACAAATAAAAAAAATTAAAGACAAAAATGAAAAATTAAGAGCTAAAAACGAAGAAGACACGAAACAAAACGAATACGATAAAGTAATGGAAACGCCTACGAAATTCTAAATCAAATCGTATCGGGAGATAGTAAAATGTAGCAATTAACATAAAAAAGTCATTAGATATAATAAAATTAATGTGATTACAAGGTCCCTTCAAGTTGATAAACTGCCAGATGTAGCCGCCTACGTCGAAACGGAGACTTGATACAACGTAGACCATGCAGTAGGTTCTATGTATATTTCTTAAATTGCATTGACAAGCCATTTTGAACCTTATTTTTGGACATCTGTAGTAGACAGTTGGTAAATTGACTGCAATTTGTAATGAAGAGATGGACCGCAATGAATGACCCGAGATGACGAAATCTGCATGACATACTTGTAAGTACGATTAAAACAGAAATTTACGTGGGAAGTCAAGGAACCTCTAAATGTATTTATTATACCAACTTTATCGAACGTATTATTGCGTCATAGAATCGATTTTTTATTCATAAAAAATATAACTACAGAATTATCTAAAGACAGATTTTATCTGCAACTAAAACAAGATGCTTATCAAATAATCATTAATTACTAAAGACATTACATGAAACTAAAAACTAAATAGTGTTGCTATCGCTATCAAAACATTTCTCTGTCAGAAAACTGAAACTAAAATATATGTTTTCATGTTCTTGGCATTTATTTCTTGTCTGTCAACATCTAACGAGCATTTCCCGAATCCATTTGTCACAAGGCTCACAGTAATAAGACAGAATTTATTGAGCACTTCTAAAAAGAATTAGCAAAAGTCTAGATTTTCTACATATTTTCACAATTATTCAGCACCCAATAGTCAGTGCTGTAGACAATTTACGACATTATCAACCGACTTCTTTTCACAATACTCAATGTCATTAAAGATAACACATGTTTCGCCTTTGTAAGAAATGTAGAACGCAAATGAAACCTAGCTAGGTAAATAAAAATTTTTAAAAAAAGATAAGCAATTTTATTTTACTTTTAAGCGAAAAACACCTAAAATAACAAATTTCAAAGCTAAACAAGCTATTTTACCTTACGTTTTCAACCATCATCTAAAGTGACATAAAAAAACAAAGATAACTAACGAATAGCAATAGACAGCGGAAAATGACAGTTCTGAACATTCAAAATAGCATGAATACTTTTAAAAAGACGTGCCAATAACAATGTGTGGGTAAATGTAGACGCTAATGAGACATCTTCACGTGAATGTTAAAAAAAGTACGCGTGAAGTCAGCTGCGAAATCAATAGGGATTATAACGTCGTCACACTTGATCATACAGAACTGACACAATGAAGTGATTGTTTCGAATTAACACTCCGTCTCAATTGGCGAATAATAAAAAAGATAATAGCAGAAATATATTATCTGACAGACGAGTAGAAAGTGTCTTTTGTCTAGACTACTCGATTGTCTCGAAGCAGTCGTGGATGAGCTGTCGAATTACTCGAGAAATAAATCAGATAAATTTAGATTGCACATCGGATCAAGATGCGAGTTATTCATATTTTGTTAATGTTTAGTATGTAGTTAACAATGCTTAATAAAATAATGCTAAATGAAAACTGCAATAAAAATCCCTCCGAATACATATTTAAAAAAAAAAAAAAAAACACAGTGAGAAACGAATTACTTCTTAGTACTAAAGACGATTTAGGTACTTCGAACGAACACGGGACAGGTGACAACAAAAAATGGAAACAGTAAACTAACTAACGCAGATCTTTACATCAAACATTTCCAATAAAAAACTTCTAAATCTATGTGACATCTCTTTCAAAACTAAAGGTTCAGCCGATATCACAAAATTGCACTTTCACAAAAAAAAACAGTATCGTCGTAAAAACTGATATTCAGACACAGAATAATTCATAACCATCGGTTGTCACTCGCGGCGGCGGTTATCTGGAGCGAGGTTTATGAAGTGCTGGTGATAAGGGTAGGTCGGGATCGGTTGGTATCAGTTAAGGGGATGCATCACGGATGGAGACGCGTTCGCACCGGGTGCGCGTCCGCGCCGTCCGCGGTGAGCCGCACCGCGCCCGCCACTGGCCAAACGGGATTATTTATAAATTCGTACAGACAGGGGGTCGTAGAATTTTGCACGACATCGGCGTGGTATGTCAGACGGTGCTAATGACTGCAGGTCGCGCCGGAAATAAGGTTTTACCGGTAGCTTGCAGATCTAAATCTTCGCAAAGTCAACAGAGCATCTCTTGAGACCAGTTTAAAGCCCAATCCTAATTAAATTTAGTTTCTTCTCAAGCATAAACTCGATCTCAATCGGTACTCTTGAAACCATATTGCAATATAATAATCATATTATTATTCAATTATTGAAATAGAGATTTGTAAAGGATGAAAAAGTAAAATTAGTGACAATCATTAGCAGAAACAATTAAATGTACTTTTTCATGACATTTTATTCATAATAAACGTGTGAGTTTTGCAAATATAAAAGTTATAGCAAGGTTAGGAAATAAATAATGTAATATGGATGTTAGTTTTAAAATAGCCACCAAATTCCGTTCTCCATTGATCGCATCCCCAATGTGCGCTATTATCACAATTTGCGCTAACTATTTTTTGGTTTCTCGATCGTCGTAGGATTATAAAATAGGTTTCAAGGGTTACCCTGCAGAGCGGCTTGCATTGACACGATCCAAAGAGACTGCGCTGGTTTGCATGTCGAATCGAATTGATTCCAGCTCTCCACTAATTGGCTATTAGCTATCGAGTCCAAAGATTTACAATCAATTACGGTTCGTTTTAATTATTGATTGAATCCAAATGTAACAGGTGAATAGGGGAAATAAAGTTATAAGAGAAATACTGCAGTATTCATAAAGGGCATGTGCCATAATTAGGTCTATTAGTTTCTTTCAACGCAATACTGTTGAGTACAAAAATATGTGCAGTTTCTTTCAACGACTTACTGTCGAGTACGAAACTATGTGCGTATGCGCATCTACCTGATGATATTTTCTGTCGGCCCTGGCCGTGCCGCCCACCTGGACAGGTGTTCTTGGTATTCGTAATGACCGGCGTACGCTGTTATGACACCAAGTTCGGTACGTGGGAGGGCTTATACCTAAATAATACACCTCATACACATTAGGGGCTGAGCCTGAGTGTTCGATTACAGGAGGTGTTAGATGTCATACTCAAAATTTATCTTGATATATATTCGACTCAACGTCGAATCGAAACGTAATTTGAGGATTCGAAAGTAGATGGAATCTAAAACAATTTTTTCATGTTGTATTAGGAATATTCATGGATTTTTTTAATGAAATATAATCTAACTCTGAATGTAACTAATTGGACATTTCATTACAAAATTACCTTTAATTTATAACCTAACATTGTCTTAGGTAACTCAATTTATAACCTATCATTGTCGTAGTTAACTGTTCTAAATTTATAACCTAACATTGTGTAAGTAATCTTAATTGAATGTAACGTATTGGAGATGGTATAATCGAGTAAAGTGCACTGTTATCGATGGTGTGGTTTAGTGAAGTGCACGGTAATTATTTTCTCAATTCAAATTGAATAACTTTTAGAATAAATTGCTATTTGCAGTAAATCACTATGGCTGGCAGCTTTCAAAAGACGCTTGGCAACCGCAAACCTAACTCATAATAGTTTACACGTAATGACAGAAAAACGTTTTACTACATTACATTTGACTTCCCTAGTCCTTGGACATTTTTAGTATCTTATGTTAACCAAAATACCTTTTCAGAATCTAAAAATAAGATCGATGCTTATTTTGTATTGTATTCGAACCTTATTAGATTGTTGCTATGATAAATTATTATGTTAGCAATATTTTCTCAATCGTTTAAGATTTGAAATTATCTCATTCAAGATTTGTTTTTTTTTGTGATGTTGTAATCTCCATCTCCCTGTCTCAAATCTAGATATTTTTCCCAGCTTCTAGTTACTTTCCCTTATTAGCTGTTTTCAATAGCTAACTGTATATGACACGTACCTACTTGTTGCGTTATGGCAGTTATAAAGTTTTATGCTTGAAATCATTTATTTGTTCACAAGCTCGCACGAAAAGGAATTTCTCATTGCAGACAATGTGAATATTTTAGGATTGTTTTACCTCCATTCAGAGTTCATAAAGGAGATGAGATTCATCAAATCAAACTCAATAATATAGGGAAACTTTACAGTTTCTTTTCTATTTTTACTAGATGTCCCGGTAGACGTTGTCAACCATATGGCAGTGGGTTCAGTTGTGAATCCAAACCACTCAGACTCAAACGCACACATATTTTATCAAAATCGATCGACCCATTCACAAGTTTTGAGAGACTAACGTACGGCAATTGATTTTCATATAGATATAATAAAGAATTTGTTATTTTCCTCCAACACAAAACGACTCTGTGTGTCAATGTGTATTTAATATAAGATTAATAAATTATTATCGCAATTACTAGCAAAGCCATAAAGCAGGTGTTATTAATGCACACATTGTTTTTATGATCTTCAACTTCACTTTAAAAGCTGGAAAGTCTTCCTTTTAATTACCACCACATACAACTCTTATTGGTCCAAGGGGGTAAAAACTGAACTTAGCACACAGAATTCGACTAGGAAATCACCAAGTTGTCATGCTCATAGTAGTAGTATCTTCGTACTATGTACGTATTATAAATTGCGTGGAAAAAGCTCGTTTTACTGACAGCTTTTGAATAAATATGAAAATGAAATCACGACGAATATTTTAAGAATCACTAGTTCTATATTTTCTCTCTCACTAGTTCTGTTTACTATGGGCCAATGGGCGCTTTCACACATGGACTTCTCATTCTCACATCGATGTACTGGACCATCGATATGGAAAAATAGAATGCACTGGAGGCACAACGACGACGGCAACAGTGCCGGCGCGGTGGCGGCAGCAGAAATATATGTAAATGTCCAGATTTTGCTGCCGCCAGGGGCATTGCCGTTCAGTGTGAAAGCGTCCGATGCAGCACCAACGCTGGTCGACACTTGCTAATGCTGTGCAATCATACAATAGTCAGTTAAGTAAAACTGTAGATATATTCACTGTATCTGAAGGTAGAATCAGAAACAAAATTTGGACAGAATAAAATGTTAATTTTTGCTTTGTTCGAGTTAAAAAAGGAAAATGAAACAAAGTAATAAAAGTCACATTTATTAGTTTGTTTTATTTTCATATTTTTTTTCTTTTATTAAGTATACTTCATCAAACATCTATATGTTGTTAAGCTAAATAAGTATAGGCAGTTAACTATTGATATCCACCACCAAAAAAAAATAAAAAAAAGGTCTTGAGTATGGGCGTTTATTGTTATTATTGATTAGTAGTTTATGGTGTATGTTACATTTATGTTTATTAATATGTTGATTATTAGCTATTTTATGTTTTAGATTGTGAACTTGATCGTTTATAAAAATAAACAAAAGTAGGTTAAAATTCGTCAAGAGGCGCGTTCCTTTTGAACAGCGTTGCAAATTTAATAGCAGAACCCTATTTAGCACCAACTATCCGTTTCGTTGAAGCGCAGCTGATAAATCCAGCGGCGCTATAATTGTCAAAACTAAACGCGTTTTGCGTCATTTTTTGACAGTTAGGTGTATGTATATTTTTGAGTATTTTATTTTGATTTTTTCGTAGTTTGTAACGAAGGTATAGAGTTTAAAATGCAAAAAATAAAAACAAGGTTAAAATTTTTTTCTAAAAAGATTCACTTTCACATTATACAACAGTCAAAAAGGAGCGCAAAACACCCACCTCCGGACTTTTTGGTAGTACTCTTTCATAGCAAGACCGCTTAAACGAAACGCTAAGTCAACATTAGATTATGCTACCAAAAGCTAATGAAACGCGAACCGCCAACAATTCTGCTACGAAATTGTTAGACCGAACACGCTGTGCCCCTATTATTGTTTATTTTCTGTGCCTAGAAATGTATATTTACGACACCAGTTTGACCTAAAACATATGTCGGAGTCGACATGATGCGAATTCGTTCCCGAACATGCACCCGCGCCTTTGCTTTATTGCTCGTAAACCATTGTCTAACTAAAGTTTCTACGCTCGCATTCAAGACGCTCTGGAGGGAAATAGCACAGACTGCAGTATTCATGGATCGTATGTACATACATCAGTACACTGTTAACCAGACGAGTACATTTTGGAGCCAATAAAACCAAGTGCTCTTAAGCACAACACATGTTGAGGACCCTTTACTTTGTTCATGACAAGAAGGCACTGAACCACTGAACACATTGTAATCAACGATAAAGCAAACAAGGTGCTGAAGAAAATACGTCCAATGTACGTTTTTTTCTTTTGTGTACGTGTATAATTTGTTACATTTCTTAATTGTTTTGGTAAACTTGCATGCACGTACGCACGTGACGAAAATGTTTTCATGTTATTTTAAATTTTGAAATAAAAAAAATGTAACAAAAGCGAGAAATATGGCCTTAGATGTTTAGCCAATTTTATTTATTTCCACTTTCTTATTTGGGAATCTAAGTTGTAGGCCTTTTATGTATGTAACATAGGCTTTATTGAAATGCGTCGAAATATTCTTCTATTGCCGTCTGGGGAATCAATGCGGACCTACACAGGGACTTCGAGCTCCCCACGATTCCCCAATATCTTAAAGACCTGGCAGTCCACTTTTTTGAGCGTACGCAAAATCACCCGAACCGATTAACTATGCAATCCACAACCTACCATCCCCTAGACCGACCACGGCGCGGTAGAAAAACTATTGTTAGGCGGCCTCCTTTCTTTTGTCCTTCCTTCAGAGTCTCGCCCCAAAAGCCCGGTGGAGCAGTAATGGATGCATCCACCAACTGCAAAGTCAGTTCAAAAAAATAAAAAAAAACTTCTTTTTTTTGAAACAAAATCTAAACTAAATAAGTTAACTTTAACGTATTAAAAACTTCATTTGCCATTGCGTATATATCATTTTAATTGTTAGATGTTAACATAAAATCTGTTGTGCTTAATGATTTAAAGGGCTTCCTTCACGAAGTTGTATAAATATCTCTTTAATAGACTATTTTATATCTTAATAGTCAACGTGTTTACTATTTGGACATATTGAATTAGCTAGTAGTAGTAGCAAGGTAATATAAACAACGCATCCGTCAAACCGAAGATTATTAATAAACTTACCTATGTGAATGAACTTTCAGTTGAAAGGTTTCCAACGGTTTTTTACTATGACATGATGTTTGACAACGTGTAAAAGGTTGATAAATATAGCTATATAGGTATTAACGTAAACAGTTTACGTGCAGTTAATAAAATTTATAAGCTTAAAATTCTGCATTAGTGGTATGTATGATTGTTGGCAGCTCAAACGTAAACGCAATATTAAGATAATAGGGGATATATCTTAACACGATTAATAATCGATTGAAAAATTAATTTTTTAAATCGATTTCTGAAGTGTAGCAGCTTTTTTAAATTGTTGATTTCCCTGGTTAGTTTATAGTCATAATAAAAATGACCTGTAAAATAAAGCCACGCTTTAGCTAAGCTTTTAGTAACTAATTATCTCTTGCGTATTTTGACGTGGCAACTGAAAGGTCACAGGTTTTCTCCAAGGACTACAGTACGGAGTTCTTCAAGAAAGAAGTTATTACATTTCTGAAGGGTCAGCATCGCGCGATTGATACCCCTGGTGTTGCAAGCGACCATAGGCTACGGTGACCGCTTACCATCTGGCGGACCGTAAGCTTGTTTGCCCTCTTAGTTGTATAAAACACCAGGCGGGCTAGTCTTTTTGCCTCCAGTTGCGTCACGTAACAATCCTCGTCTGTCAATATCTTTCAAATTATTACAGATACATGGTACACAGTCAAAGAATTTATGCGTCGAAACTATTATTATTATCTTTGCCACGTCCAGAAAACCCGCGGTTGTGTGAGCGAGACAGCTGACCACATTTTATGTGTGATGAGACGATTATGTACAAGTACAACTAACAACCCAGAGCGAGACGAAATGCGCACATCCTCTATGATCTCACACAAAATTATAGTTCAGTAAACACGTCGTTAGTTCATTTAGAGTCAACTATTCGGGCCGATTCTATTGAATGTTCGGATGTAGCTCATTAGGGCGGACGGAATACCCTAAAATGGAAAACGTAAATTAATAATTGCATCAGAGAACGTGCGTGGTGTGTGTATTCACTCAGCTTAGACATACGACTTGTTAAATGTAGTAGGTAGCATATCTAACTACTCTATATTATGTAGGTAAGTAGTTTTAAATTATATACAATAATTTATTTGGAAAATTTGTCAAGAGTAGACTATTAAATATTTTAAACAAGAATAATGGATTTTAGTACTTATACATAACTAAATAGCAGAGCAATGCTTGAGAACTTCCACGCGGTAAGTTTTATATAACTATATATACCTACCTATTATAAACCACCAGTAGGCAAGTCCCACCGATATACAAGTGAGTCGAATCACTAAGAGACACCATTCCGCTATCACCGCCCTGAGCGAATGGTTTCGGAAATGGAGAATCGAAGTGAATCCCGACAAAAGCTCTGCCGTTCTCTTCACCAAAGAGTCCTTCAGAGTCTCGCCCCAAAGTCAAAGTCAAAAGTCAAAGTCAAAATGGTTTATTCAAATAAGGATTTTACAATCACTTTTGAATCGTCAAAGTTATAAAATATTATTTTTTGAACCCTCCCACCTTCCCGCCGGTTCACAATGTTGTTGATTTCTACCGAGAAGAATCCGGCAAGAAACTCGATAGTTACTCTTTTAAAAACACTTAAATAAACTAAAATACAATTAATGTTTTAAATAAAAGATTTTTAGTCGTACAATTTTATGTTATTTTTTCATTTTAATTTGGTTTACCTATGCATCCTGTAATTGAGCATCATCAGTCCCAAGGATTTTTATCATTTACATAGTCTGAAATATTGTAATATGCCTTTTTACAAAGTACCTGCTTGATAAAAGATTTAAATTTACTTACAATACAATACAATACAATATTCTTTATTGCACAATTTAAAATACACAAAAACAATTACAATAGAGGAAATAGCACAATAAGGCGGCCTTATCGCTTAAAAGCGATCTCTACCAGGCAACCTTTGGGTAGAGTAATGTTGACAGGAAGAGGTAGGTGATACATAAAACATCATAAGTAAAATTATAAGGATTACTTATTGATAGATTTTGAATTTTATTGGGAACTTTGTTGTAAAAGTGTATACATTGCCCCATAAAAGAGTTACTTATTTTGTGTAGACGTGTATCATGCACCAACAGCTTATTTTTACTTCTAGTATTTACTTTGTGAACGTCACTTTTCTTGCTGAAACTATTGATATTTTTATGTACATATAAAAGATTTTCATATATGTACTGCGACACTAAAGTTAAAATTTTTACTTCCCTAAACCTATCCCTCAGAGATATCCTAGATCCTAATTTATAAATAGCACGAATTGCCCTTTTTTGTAACAAAAATATTGTATTTACATCAGCAGCGCTACCCCACAATAGGATACCATATGTCATTAAACTATGGAAATAGCTAAAATATACTATTTTTGCAGTGTCGACATCGGTCAATTGTCTTATTTTCTTGATCGCATACACAGCAGAGCTAAGTTTTTTGGCTAGGTTATGAATATGAGGACCCCATTGAAGTTTGGAGTCCAGCGTTATGCCAAGAAAGACTGTTGAATTAACAAGTCCTAATTGCTCGCCATTAATATTAATACATGTCTGTCTCTGACTAACATTTGGTAATGTAAATTTAACACATTTGGTTTTTTTTTCATTAAGTAACAAATTATTAGCGTTAAACCAATTTACAATTTTAGAAAGGGCATCATTTAATTCATTATCACATGTCTGTCGTCTCTTAACTTTTAAAAAGCAAAGAGGTGTCATCAGCAAATAAGACAATGTCATGGTTTTTTACATTATATGGGAGATCGTTAATGTAAATAAGAAATAGAAAAGGACCTAAAATTGAGCCCTGAGGGACTCCTATAGTGACTGCTGATCCCGGAGATCTTTCACCGTTGACATCTATTTTCTGTACTCTCCTACTCATATAGGATGTCAAAAGGTCGAGATCTTTGCCTTTAATACCATAGTGATGTAGCTTCCTGATGAGATTTTCATGTTGAACACAGTCAAATGCCTTAGATAAATCACAAAACACTCCAAGGGCGTCATGCGAATCCTCCCAGGCGTTATATATATTTTTTAATAGTGCCACTCCTGCATCAGTTGTGGAACGGCCTTTCATAAAGCCAAACTGTTTACTACTAAGTAGCTCATTAATACAGAAATGGCTTAACATTTGACAAAGTATGATTTTTTCAAAAACTTTACTGAGTATAGGTAGTATTGAAATAGGCCGAAAATTATTAGGATCTGTTGAACTACCTGATTTAAAAAGAGGTACAACTTTGCTAAGTTTCATCTCATCAGGAAACACACCACTATCAACACAACTATTAAATATAATGGCTAAGGGTTGTGCTATAACATGAATAATTGAATTTATAGTTTTTACAGAAAGTCCCCAAAGGTCTGTGGTGTTTTTAATTTCTAATGTTTTAAATGTATTAATGATATCTGTAGGACTAATGTTTTTAAATACAAAGGGAACGTTACATTCAGGAACACTAGCTTTTAATAATTTTTCTGCTAAGATTGGACTTGAGTTTAGATGTTCAGTTGTTTTGAATGGGATATTCCTAAAAAACTGTTCAAAGGCAACTGCTACCTCAGAATTTGTTTTAAAACTAGCATCATCTACAATCAACTCAAAGTCCTGACAAGAATGCCTAGCTTTACCAGTTTCATTATTTATTATGTTCCATGTAGTTTTTATTTTATTTGTTGAATTTTTTACTTTATGTCTGAGGTGAATTGCTTTTGCAACAAGACAGACCTTTTTAAAGGTTTTTGAGTATTTTTTTAAATATTCCCTAAATATTTGGCTATTATTATATGTTTTTTCTTTATATAATTCATACAGTTTACGCCTACTTTTATGAATACCTGGGGTAGCCCATTCACTAAAACTAAAGCGACTGGAAATAAGTTTCTTTTTTGCAGTAAATATTTTATTATACTCTGTAGTAATAGTGTCAAGAACAGTATTGTACATATCATTTGGGTTGCCATTATAAAGCAAATCTGGAAGTTTATGCATTAAGTTAGATTTAAATGATTCAACCCGTTTAGTTGTTATTGTTATAAATTTAATTTCCTTTTTAGTAATACTATTCTTTCTTTCTAAAACCACTAACTGTCCACAATGATCTGACTCTAGATTGCTTATAATTGATTTTTGAATTGGTTTTATGTCAGTAAATATATTGTCGATGCAAGTGGCACTGGATACAGCAATTCTAGTTGGTTCACAAAACAAATTATTTAAATTAAAAGACTGAAATAAGGCAAGCAATCTGGTGCTTAATGAGCTATTTTCCAAAATGTTTATATTGAAGTCTCCACAAACAATGATTTGTTTATTAGAATTGCTGATTTTATTCAGCACTTCTTCCATAACTAATTCAAAATTATCATAAATTGCACAAGGCGGCTTGTATACACTCACAACAATGAGATGCTCAACTTCTATACAGGACAGCTCGGCAGTTCGCTCAACTGAGAGGCTCACAATGTCTTTACGTTCCTTAAACTTTAGCTGTTTATTAACTAAAATTAAAGAGCCACCATGGATAGCATTTACTCGGCTGAACGAACTTCCCACCTGGTGATTAGTGAAATTGAACATCAACTGATGGCTGCGTAGCCAGTGTTCAGTGATACATAAAATGTCAATCTTTTGGCAGTTTATGAACAATTCAATTTCTAGTTCTTTCTGAGACATTCCTTGTATATTCTGATGCACCAGGTTCAATGGAATATTATTTTTAGTATGACAAAGTTTATTTTTTTGTTTCTGTTTGCATAAAACTTGAGTAGACATAGATTGTTTAATATAATCATTATTAATGTTGGAATTATATAATATGCCAAAGTGGTCCTTTGTTGTCTGAAAATTTAATTTAAATTATTACATGTCAAATTATTATACTGCTCAATAGAAGCAGGTTGTTTAGCTAAATGGTTAGCTGAAATGTCAATTATACTATTATAATGGCACTGCTCAATAGAAGCAGGTTGTTTAGCCAAATACTTGGCTGAAATGTCAATTACACTACTATAATTACACTGCTCAATAAAAGCAGATTGTTTAGCCAAATTATTGGCTGTGGTATTAATATAAAATGATAGCGACAAGGCTAACACTCTGGTACAATGGTGTGTGAGATAATATTTATGTCTTGTCCTTATATAATTATGTCTAAAAATACTGTTAGTATCTATCACATGAAAGTTATTGTTATTGCTAGACATAGTATGCAAAGCTAAATTTAACTCACATCTAAGGTTGTTTTCCTCCTGTGGCAAACCCTTACAATAGGGAAATGTAAACATTACAATTTTTTTTACTTTAAGTGCGCTTATACTATTATAATATTGTCTTAATTCACTTTTATTTACATTACCCCTGTTACCGATAAATATTACTAATGTAGAGGATGGAGTGATTTTGTCAGACTTAATTAAACTTCTCATTATATTAACATAATTGGCATTTGGCATACAATTATTTAAAACTGGTTGTCCTACACTTGAGCTGAGAAAGTGTCCAAAACCTTTTCCCATTTCATCGCAAAACATTACTATATTGTCATCAACATTACATTTTTGTGAAACACTAGTTGAGTGAGAACTGTTATGAGCATATGATTGTTGCTCGGATTCCAAACTGACACACATTGATGACTGAGGTGTTGGTAAAAGTAGTAACGAGGCTGCACAATCCGGCTGTGAATCGCTGAGGCGTTTACAGTCACACATACTGTGATTGAGTTGTAATGATTCAAAGCCCGGTGAACCAGTAATAGCTGCAACAAGTTCAGAAAAGAAAAAAAAAACTACTTTAAACAATGGTTTAAAATTTGGAATGCCCTGTTAAAAGAAAAAATATTTTTCAAATCGTTTTGAAAATTACGTAGTTCCGAGGTAACAAACGTTAAAAAAATACAGTTTCGTAGCGAAATGGCAAAAACAATTCAATTACAATTTACATATGGTGTCATTTGTGAACCACCACAGTTATGAAAATTGAGAAAAAAAAATTAAGGGGTAGCTCGCCATAACATAATCCATAACCGAGGGATGAGAATAGGGGTAGGCGAGAATAAATGATGTGGGTGTGTGTCCATGAAATTTCCTATAGAAAAATTCTCGTACTTATAGATACGAACGTGTATGGACGAAGGTATGTTTATAATTCATTATGGGACACAAAGTAAGAATGTAGATCAGACGCCCTGGACTATTACTTAATTTTTGTGACGCCTCCGCGCACGCCGACCCGGAGCGTATCGTAGAAGGCGATTCACGCTCGCAAGCACGAGATTATTGGATAACACCGGTAAAGGGTAGTTAGTCTATTATATTTCAAATAAACTGTACTAGCCACTCATGTCATGCAGGACAAAAATGAGTTCAAAACCAGACTGGATTCCTAGCAGGATAAAGTATTATAAATAAGTAAGTATATATTTGTTTATTAAATTTACTTATTTACAGCATATATTTTTTAGTTGAAATCATGTCAGTCTTAGTAAGGTAAGTACCAATTTTTTTTGAACATAGGACCAAAAAGCGCGGGCAAGCGATGCGACCGGGGGTGGCAGCTACGGTAAGGGCAGAACAACGTCTGCCAGGTTAGCTAGTATATGTATGTATATGATGCGAGTAACTGTAAATAACAACTTTTATACATAAAACATATAAAATATTGCCCCTCAGCCGTTGTCCAGGGAGGAAGGGCCTCCTGGGGAAGAGATGAATATGCCTGCTGAAGCACGGATAAAACATTTTAATGCACGTAATTTGTAACAAAATTGTCTCAACTCATTTAAACAAATTGAACATTTAACATATTTACAAACTATCAAATACATAACCCTCGTTTTGAATAAAAGTAAGTAAAAAACTGGTTGCCTGTAAAGTCGGTATACGGGCGAAAGTTTTACGTGACAATGATTTTATGTCTGTCTCTCTCGCTCTTAGGCGGGCGCGTGCCTCTCACTCGCTCTCATTGTGAGCGCATAACGTGAGCGGAGCGTAACGCAGTTTCTTGAAGTGTCACCCGGCAAACCAATTTATAAGACGTTGTCACGTCAAAAAAAATGTAAACAACACATTACGATGCTCCAACTTTCATCCTTAAGGCCGCGTCACAATGTCGAGGCCTCTCGAATGTCCATGCTAAAATGCTAATGTTTAGTTACTGATTGTTTACCACATTATTTCAATATTACGTAGGTGCACATTGTCGCGTACACGAGGGCATTCCTCCTTAAACGGCGTTGATCGCTGAGCGGTCACAATGCTGCGACGGCGCACGTCTTTATTAGCCATGAATGGCGGCGGCGGCAGTAAACAATTCAAAATAGACGGGTTCCCGGTCACAGCGGCGAGCTTTTCCCAGGAAGGAGTTACCTACAACTTCATCTTACTATACACAACTTGCAACTTTCATGTCATGCTTTAAAATCTATACTTCTATACTACCTAATACATATCATAAAATCGAAGGGTTTGTTTTGTTTTTTTTGTTGTCTCGAGTCTACCAGTCGCATTTGAAAACTAACGATACGAACTTAAGACAACGACCATAAGAACGAACAGAAAGAACCCTAAGTGAAAGCGAAGTTATAGCGCGGGCGAGCGATGTGACGTGGGATGGTAGCAGAAGTAAAAAAACTTCTGCCACGACCTGGAATGTATATAGTAAAACTTAAGACTTTGTCTGTATGTCAGATTTGAACAATTTCAACAATTCTTGGGCAAGGTTAGAGGCTATTTAACATCACGCTTCGACGCTTAGCGACTAGCGGATCGGAGCACGGGGTATGGCATTACACATTTGAGTAAGCGACGGGAAAGGGCACAAGAGCGTCTGCCAGTTCGGCTGGTATTCTATATGTATTTTACGTATTTAGCAGTTAACGAGTTTATAACAATTTTAGCACCAAATATTTGGTTCTAAAACAAGAAAAAATCAAATCAAAGATCTCTTGAAATACTAATTTAAAGTATACCTCTGCCATGACCATAACAAACTTGGACAACAGTATAGATAATATTGGACACAGCAAATTGGTAATCCAACAATCCAACAAAGTTTATGTTTGAATGGAATGGGATTTTTTTATTAACTAAGACCACTGTTAAGCAATGTAAAGTCAAAATAAACCAAAAAACTAAACCAAGTAACCAATAATCTCTTATCTCTGTAAAACTTTTTTCCGGCTAAGACAGAAGGACACGCTTAAACAAGTAAGGGATTTTAATAAAATCGTTTTATCTTGCAATGAAGTCTTACAAATGACCTTTTTCTCTCAATAAAACACGTCCTTGTTAGAAGTAATACATTTTCTGACATGATACTCTATCCTACACACAAACGCAGTTCTTTCAATGTTTAGATCTTGAGAGATAACTATCAAATATCTACCAAAATTAAAAAAAAAAAATTGCTTAGAAAATGTACCTTTGGTAATGGTAACCAGCATGACAATTACTCTAACATCATAATCTAAACGTAATTATGTCACAAATTTAAAGATGTATCTACTTCCTATATAATGAGATTTGGATTATAAATTTTGACTCCACGTGTAGTTTCGAGTTATATTGTTTTTCAATAGAGGTTTTGGTATATATCTACATTAGATAGATGGTTTAAAATTAGGTGGTACACAAAAAATAAATAAAAATATTTACAAAACATGATCGCAAAACTAAAACTCTTCCTCCAAAACATTTTGAAATATTCTTGTGTGGAATATGGTGGAATGCTAAGTTTTTAACACCGCCGCATCTAAGAGATAAGATGTTTTCGGAACCCTAACATTATCTTAGTGGGTCACAGATAAGAGCACCATGGAATACAGCGTTTTGTTATTGGCATTTTCGTACCATTCAGGAGAGTCTACAACATACGCATTTAGTTAAAAATAATATAGTTCTTGTTTATGAAATATTTAATAAACTGGTAGGTAATTAGCTCATTTTAGTTACCATCGTTATTTGTGGCGTATCTGCAATGATATTAAATAAATTCCTGAAAATCTCGCACAGCGCCATTTGACCCTTAACTATACTAAAAAACAATATTCTTTTTTATGTTAATATTTAAAGGATAACGTCACATTGGCTGGATAGGTAGTAATTGGTACACACCAACATCCATCAGAATGCAGGGGGCAGCCTGTGTTCCACTTTAGTCGTGCACAATTATTAAATAGAAAACACTCAGATTCAAGTCAAACACAATAGAATATTTCTGTCCAGGCCGTGAAAGTAAGCATGTGTTGGATAAGTAGAGTTAGAAGGCCGAACCGAAGGTGAGTCCTTCAATAATAAACACGAATCCAGCTTTATTTAAAAACGCAAACTCCGAAACAGATATTTTATCTCAAAATCATCATCTACATCTACACTAGTGTGTAGCTAAGGAGTTTGTTTGTTTTTTGTTTAAACGCGCTTATATCTGAAAGTAGCAGTCGAGTTAAAAAAAAATTTTGCATTTGATATTAATTACTAATTCTTGAGGAAGGTTATAGGCTACTGAACATTACGCGACGACCCATGGGAGCTGAGCAAAAAGAAAAAGTCAGTAACACCCCAAAGCAAAAACGAAGTTATAATACGGGTAACGTCTGCAGGTGAGCTAGTATAGCTATATAAGTCTATCTAGAGTCTAGATAGATTCGTCTAGATTCTAGACGATGACAGCGATGTCGGGACGATGGGCTCACAACCTATCATGTAGGACTTAAATGGTTGGTAAAACGAGGCTGTGTGTCCAGCCACTAGTAACCCCCTTCTGAGAAGCAAAGCCGTGACGTTATATGTACATATTAAATAAATAAAACAACACTGCTTTCGTTAAATGGCGCAGATAAATTTGTATTATCATTGATAAACTCCAAAGCTTTACTTACAGCGAACATGAAATTTAACAGAATACAATCGGCAAAACATGAATTCTAGTAGCAATCAAAGGTCAAAATACTTTTATGTAAATCATAGATCATGTTTACAGTCTAACCCATATTACAATACAACCAACACTCAACCTTTTCGATGTAGCTGACTAAATGACTATGGTTTCGGAAATATACTACACAAAGGTTCCGTACAATCTGATGTCATAACATGTCGTGTCAGTATCGGCATCATGATAACTATATGGCAACATGGCGAGCCTTGTCTACAACAGTAAGACATAGGGCATGTGTTTTTGTGAGTATCGCGACTCTTAGGTCTCTATATTCATGATTTATTTGGCTGAGTGTTAAGGCTATGCTATCCAGCTGTTTCTGCTCGTTATTGAAATCCCAATTGCTGGTTTCAAACTTAAAAAAAACTCTTACAGATTTTTTAAGAAAATAACTGTACCTATTTCTTTTTAGATATTTATTAAAATATCAAGACGCTAGAAAAAATAGCTCCCAATCCTCAAGTTTTTCTCCTTTACTCCTTATCTACTTAGAATATAATAATAATCACAAATTACTGTAACTTAGAGGAGA